>OY856372.1:14395604-24395604 GCA_963693495.1 Malacosoma neustria | reverse complement strand
TTGTGTCGTTAAAGCAATTTAAAATAATAGTATTATTATTCGCCGATAGATGTCAGGAAGAGTCACATTTTTGTTATTTTTCTTCCAATAAAAAAGCGAATAAAATGACATTTTCTAGAAATGATTCCTACCTAGATCGATTTATTGCTCCCGAAACCCCCCGTATACTAAATTTCATGAAAATTGTTGGAGCCGATTCCGAGATTCCAATTATATTATAGAATTGCTCGTTTAAAGATATAACTGATCTGACAAACGTTATTATAAATTAAATTACTTTTTATTGTACCATACATTATGAGGGGAAACTTAAATACTACAAACTTATATAAAATGACTAAAAGTAGATAAAATAAAACAATTGATTCTTCTGCCTCCAGAACTAGATCTATCTGTATCTCTGGGGCAAGTTTATTTTTCCATTTTTAATTAAATGATTCTGCATAAATGAATATTATATCTTTATCAATGTGATTTATTATGCGCGAGTGCGAGGAAGTGTTTGTGCGCGCGCGTGTGTGTATGTGTAGGTGTGAATTTTTCCAGCTAGAGTAAATATGTATTATTCTCCAATATGAATAAATTTTTCTGTGTCTGAATAGTCCATTTTTAATAGCCATGATTTTAATTTTTTTTAATTTCAAATTAATTTAATGTTGCTATGTGAATTCCTTTATCAACTTTGTATAAATATGAGCTGAATACTGAGTATTGTTTATGAGCAAATGAAGTTCTAGTTATAAATGTATTATAGGTCTGTATTAAAAACGCTGTTATACATATAAATAAAAAGAAAAACATATAATAATGGACTTAGTTGTGAATTTCTACCATTCTCGAATACATTTTCCTCTGTGCAGGGGCGGTGTAAAAATACTAACCCCTGCAGTCCGAGTCGGCCTGTCGTAAAAGGCGAGAAAGAATCCTAGCTAGGTGGTCCGCATCCTTGGTTTATAAGTATGCTACCATAATAACCTTGTGTTGTGTTCCGGCATTAGTGACACAGGTTCCTGTATCCCTATTATACAGCAGTGTTGGCGGTGCTCCTAGTGTCGCAAACATATATAGACGACTGTAACTGCTTACAATTAAGTGAGCCGTCAGCCTGTCTGCTGTTCTCCAGCTATAAAAAACCACTTGAACACACACAAATTTCATCATAATACCGATTAATTACGACTGGACCGCCAGTCGTTCAGGAGGAGTTCAGTCACATCACACGTACTGAATTATTGTTTAAATATTACAAAAAAATAAGTTATAACAAAGAGAAAATATTGGAAAAATTCTAGCAATACCTACTTCATGAAAATAAATATACAGGTATTCCAGACAATTGTGAAATTCCAGACAATTGGATAGCGATATCGTACAAAAAGATTCTATTGAAATGTAATATATTTGTACGCAATTTCTTTTCATTGTATTGCTTGGTTTCTTTTCTTTGAATACACTTATTTATTGTATGTAAAGTCTTTTTTTTAATGCTCAAGGACAGCAGACAGGCTGACAGCCCGCTTAGAATTTAGCAGTTACCGTCGCCTATGGGTGTTTGCAATGCCAGTGGCATCGCGAACACGCTGCTGTCCCATAAGGGTACAGGAACTTGGGTCACTAATGCCGGAACACAACACAAGGTTATTATGGCGGCATACTTAAGACCAAAGGATGTCGCCATCCAGATGGCCTTGAGGCCCTACCACGTAGCTAGGGTGGGTTGTTTTGTCGCCTTTTACGACAGGCCGACCCCGGTCACAGAGGTTAGTATTCTCTCTCCGCCCCTGCACGGATAAAAAGTCTTACTGAAAAAGTGTCTGACGTTGTTTCAGTCAGGTTAGTACCATATTTGGCCGGGTAGTGAAAGTAACCTGATTAGTGAAGATGAGAGTTGATGCATATCTAAAAGGGGAGCCGTAATCCTATACCCGGGTCTCAAGTCTCAGTATTTTGCGAAGTTTCTCTCTCTGCTACACGATGAATCCGACAACTGTACATCCATGAAATGTTAAGAAGTTTCTATGATGGTTACTCGTATCTTAACATAATTAACGAATTATTTATATTTTCATTAAAAAAAAAATAATAGGCGCGCAGTCTGTAGCTCTGCGATGTTTTCTCAGAATAAGCTTCGCATGAAGCTTGGATAAAACGCTTGAAGAAATAAATTATTCAGTACATTTAATCGCTATCGTAACTCCTGATCTTACATTACTCCTACATTAAACAAAAGCTAAACCCCATATCAAGTTTACTCTCCAATAAATAATATAAAATTAATATACTAATATTTTTCCTCAGATTATATAAAAGTTTCACCAATCTCCGTCCGGATATTATGATTTGTGGGGGGTCTCAACCTATGTAAATGTGCGGCCGACCCGGATAAGAAAAATATACCGGATGAAGTTGTTCTAAACGCCGACCCATCCATCATTTGCCTTCGACATTCGACAACTTCGCCAGAGTACGCTCCTTGCTCCTTACGCTCAATTATCACGTAGTATTTAACATTTATATTAAATAATTTTCCATATTTAAATTTTATTTAAAAACGAAAATTACATTTACATTAATATACTTTGAATCTTAATTTTATCATAACAGTTTTAAGGATATTATATAATAAATATTGAATAGTCGAAATTGACTCGAAAAAAGCTCTAGACTAATCTCATTATCTCTCAGACTTTACTTTCGTGGTCAAGGCATCGCAAGTACAGAAGTTAAGTAAGACATGGTTAAATTTGGATTTTACTTGAACCCCAAAAAGAGATACCGAAGGTGTACTTACTTTGCTTACCCATTACCAAAAGATTTATTCATTAGTTGGTTTTTACGATTCCCTTGGAAAGTGACAGGGTAACCCTAATATATTTATGACTAAAGCAACACGGTCTAGAAAAAGCTAGATAACGAAAATATAGTACAGCCAATGTCAACGATTTTAAATTGTCGTTGTCGTCTCCTATGGAAGTTTGCGTCGCTAGGGGCACCGCGAACACGCTGCTGTACCATAAGGGTACAGGAACCTTGGTCGCTAATACCGAAATACAAGGTTATTATGGTGTCATACTTAAGACCAAGGGTGATTGCCATCGAGCTGAGTTTGTGGCCCTACCACGTAGCTTGGGTTGGTTTATCGTCTTTTATGACAAGCTGATCCCAGCCGCAGGAGTTAATATTCTCACTCCGCCCCTGCATAGAGAATAATAATAATAATTTTAGAAAAGGCAAGTGCCCAATGGATTAGATTTTCAAACGTAGGAGAGAGGCAGACATCACCAAGTAAGCGCAATTTAGCTACATGTTGTTAAACCAGATATAGTATAACACGGAGATCTGTATTTTCTTTTCTTTCAAACTCAAATTAAATTTTTTTATTCAAAATAAGTTCCAATCTAGAACATTTTTTGAAAGTCAAAATATCAATTTCAAAATAAATTAAGGTTACGATATATGGCAATGTACAATCTCAAAACACATAAAAAAGTAAATAAATTGATACACAAAGAAAACAAGATGGTTTACGGTACAGCTTAGGTAAGATTACAAATATAAAATTAATGAAAAATACCTGGAGCGTGCAGCTACGTTAAAGCAGCTTTATCTTCAAAAAATTCGTTAATCGAGTAATAGGCCGTCTTTAATAAAAATGATCATAATGTTCACTGTGAAGCAGTTTATTATTGTTAACATGTATAAGCAGCTGATGCTTTGTTTGAGAAAAAATAATTTCACGAAAGACCAGTAACGCTTTAAAGACAGATGGTATAAAGGACTTCAAAGAGGATATAGTTTCGCATGTACATGTATATGTATATATTCTTATCCAAGAAAGTTCCGCTAAAATATATATAAATGTAAAGAATCAAAATACCCGCAGGTTTATATAAATATATTAGTATCTATTGAAAAAATGATGCTGAGACATAGGGTTTATTAACATTTTGCTCACAAATCACTGAGTTATTAGCAAATATTAGACCCTAACCTTTAATTAAAATATGACACATGCAAGGTATGAACAATACGAACGAGTGTACTTCCTAATTTCTGTTTCCTGAAAGCTTTGGAAAATAAATTAAAACCTATTTTTCATTTAAACAAAACGTGCCCGTGTCATCTTAGCAGAGGTCCTCATTTTTCTCCGTGTGTAAGTAAAAAATATTGCAGTATAATGTTTTTAGCTCCAGACGTAAAAAAGGTCTCACGCAAACGTAGCGAAATGATACAATGATGGATTGCCCTTGCTCCTCTACCCTCCGCTCATTGCCACAGTAAATTATCTATAAAGCCGAAGTTTTGATTCAATTGATGTTTTGATTCAATATTTGATTAAGTTAACGAATATCGCTTCAGTGCCCGGGATGCGCTTTTTCTTCTGCATTTGGTACGGTCTTCGGCATCCCTGGCAGTCAGTCTATTGGCACGCATATCACCCCTTACGACGTCAAGCCAGCATTTTTAATCTACCCGCCTTATATATAGGTACTTATTTATATATGATTGAAAAACTTGAGTGACATGAATATTTAGTATGATATTTTAAGGAATTATTTAAAACTATATAAACAATATTTTCGTTAAAAAAAACTTTTGGAACGAAGTTCCTTAACGCGGCTTACGGGTAGTGCGATTTAGTAGAAATCGTCACGTAACGAAATGCTGTATGCTGTGTGTACATGCGCGTGTTTAAAATATAAAATCTCCGTAATGTATCCGTGCAGGGGCGGAGAAAGAATACTAACCTCTGCGGCCGGGGTCAGCCTGTCGTAAAAGGCGACAAAACAACTCACCCTAGCTATGTGGTAGGGCCTCAAGGCCATCTGGATGGCGATCACCTTTGGTCTTATGTATGCCGCCATAATAACCTTGTGTTGTGTTCCGGCATTAGTGACCCAAGTTCCTGTACTCTTTGGGACAGCAGCGTACTCGCGATGCCACTGGCATTGCAAACACCTATAGGCGACGGTAATTATTTTGACGATAATTAATAATTTTTACTGTGATTATTTTAACATTTAACATCATAACACACGGATTGTACAGATACGTGTAAATTTCGTGAAAACGTATTTGTTATTTGTGTTAGATAGATAGATCATACGTGAATATTTTATTATTGTAATTAAGTTTTGTAAAATAGGGACTGCAGCAAATGCGTGTAATACAGTTTTAGAAAAGTAAGTTGATAAAATTGTATAACTTCATACAAGTGTTTACATTTGTTTATTGTACATATGATTTGAGTGTTTACTACTTATTTTATTTTACTATTTAAATTATAGGGAGACAACTGTGAAATCTTGTATTCATGTAGTTAAACGTTAGATTCGAATCTTACCATTATTATATTTGTATTCCTTTTTATATTTCGTAATTTTTTTATATTTTCGTTTACGTAAGGAACTTCGTTCCTGATTTTTTTTATTGTTTATTAAATGTCCTGACATTTATATTTGGTAACATAGAATCTTATACTGATAAATGATGTAATACTCTTACAGTTGACCAATATAAATCATCTCTTCTCAGTTTGAACAAAGACTTTAATCGTTAACAAAGTAATATTTGTGTATACAGTTACATATATGCATCTAGTGTCAAATACGAGTAGTTTGTGTAATAATTTAAAGTATTTTTAAGCATTATTACAAAATAAAATATTACCTCCCTGAATTTATCCTACATATCCGTATTTTTATCCGTGCAGGGGCGGAGAAAGAATACTAACCTCTGCGGCCGGGGTCGGCCTGTCGTAAAAGCCGACAAAACAACCCACCCTAGCTACGTGGTAGGGCCTCAAGCCCGTCTGGATGGCGACCACCTTCGGTCTTAAGTATGCCGCCATAATAACCTTGTGTTGTGTTCCGGCATTAGTGACCCAAGTTCCTGTACCCTTATGGGACAGCAGCGTGTTCGCGATGCCACTGGCGTTGCAAACACCAATAGGCGACGGTAACTGCTAAATTCTAAGCGGGCCGTCAGCCTGTCTGCTGTTCTACAGCAATAAAAAAAAACATATAAACTCTAACTCTGCCAAATATTATTTGCCAACATCCGCGTAATTTTCGTAAAAACACATATATGCGAAGTAAAAACTTTATAACCTACAAAGTTTTTAAATTTAATGCATGAGCGAATTATTAAACAAATTCTGGTGTCTTTACTTTAATAATTCATTCAAAAGGGTTTAAGTATGCAATATTGATGTTTACCGAACGTTATTTAGATTTATTTATTAATACACGTATAGGTTCATGTGTGCCCAAAATTGTTGACTGGGAGTGTGTATGAAGATGGAATACTGCTTTCTTGACTGTACCGTTGTCCTCTTTTGCCCGTTTGGGCCACAGGAAGGGAAATTGGGGCAACTGCGGCCGCGGTTGTAATGACTGTACGGATGGAACAATTAAACGATTGTGCGAATCATTAATGAAAGGTGTTGTTCTTTGTATTATTGGGGTGCGTTCGATACAATTTTGGCTTATATAGTTATGTGACTAGAATATGATTTCCACAATTTGTTTTATTTTAATAAATTATTGTTTTTATGGGTTTTATTCTTTATTTATTTGTGTGGATCGATAACAAATAAAACGCTCTCAATTCATGTAATATAATGATAATGTACATTACAAATTTCTTACTTCTAACTTAGCAATAATTTATATGTGAAAGCAAAAACGTCATTTAAGGAGGCAAATAAGTCTAATATATAGATAAAAATGTTATAAGAATATTACCAAATCCGACTTACCTAAGTGTTTTTTGTTTAAACTGTATAAGGGAGGGATAAGCGTTACCCTTTATCCCCATTACCCCTTAGTTGAGTTGAAGGGGTGACTAGAGTAATAAGCTTAGGAACCAATTATAAAAAGAAAATTTAAATAAAATGTCATGGAGCAGTAAGGACGCCGTGCAAAAGGCGCAAAAATGTTTTATGAAATCTTATTCCTTGTGTTTATTTTTAAATTTAGATTGTGTGTCGACCTTTTAACCTGTCCGAATACACGCACGACCGAGCACTGCGAGGCCCATTCAATGAGCTTGGGACCTTAATCTCATTCAGTTTTGATGCTTACATGCACAACTAAGATTTATTGACTTATAAAACTAAGTAAATAAATTCTACTTACGTAAAGTTTGTTTACGATTAAACCACTATAAAAAATACTTTCTATTCAATCTAAAATTTTTCGAAGAATTATTAAATTAATCTTGAGTGGTACACTCAGAGACCAATCTACAAGGCCCGGGTTTGAATTCTACGGTGGTGCTTCATCATTTCAGCCGGAAGACGCCCACTGCTGGACAAAGGCCTCCCCCAAAGATCTCCACGATGATCGGTCCTGCGCTGCCCTCATCCAACCTATCCCGGCGATCTTGACCAGATCATCGGTCCATCTTGTGGGGGGCCTACCAACACTGCGTCTTCCGGTACGCGGTCGCCATTCGAGGACTTTTCTGCCCCAACGGCCATCAGTCCTTCGAGCTATGTGCCCAGCCCACTGCCACTTCAGTTTTGCAATCATCCGGTGCTTAGGCAGTTTTTATCGCCTAATGTGCAGTTTATAGCATAACCGCCGTATGCCGACGGTGAAGAAAAACATTGTGAGGAAACTCAATTCAGAGGCCGGTATGTGTAACCCACTAGTCCGCCTTGGGCAAGCGTGGCGGGTATACTGTCAGTTCCTTCAGGAGGACACGCTTGTCCAAGAATGATTGACAGGAACCAGTGTTTGAAGCGCAAGAATCGTCCAGATCTATTACTTCACTGTAAATTCATTGGCCCTTGACCATCACGTACTATTTAAATGTTTTATCTTTTTGACGAGCTTTATTAGTATTGAGTGTTGCATGCTTATGGTAAAAAAAATCAGTTTGTCCAGCTAATTTTAAAAGGAAGAAATAATAATGTTTTGTTGGTTAAAGTTCACAAACACAATTAAATATATACAAAATACATATTATGAGACAGCAGCGTATTCACGGTGCCACTAGCGTTACAAACACCCTTAGGCAACGCTAACTGCTAAAGCCTAAGCGGGACGTTAGCCTGTCTGCTGTCCTACAGCAATAAAAAATATATTATACATATGCACCCAGATGCTAGACGAGAATCGAACCCGTGACCTCCGCAAGGGTACTGACGTGTATAAGGCATTACGCCAGGAGGCCATCTGTTCGATTATGTTCTAAAATACTATCGATTTAAAAACGTCAAATACAATTTAAAATAAAGTATTTAAAAAATTACCACTAACCTGAATGACAGTGTTGTCAACGGCCTGTAGGACTTATGGCTCTTAAGATCTGACATAGGAGTTCCCCAGAAATCATTCCGAAACACACTGAACACGTTTTCACTTCCAGTAACGTCACTATTCGACACTATAGCCGGTATATCGTCATGAACAAACTGACCGTCGGTACTGTTAGCGTATGACAGGGCACCGACACAAGCAACTAGCGTGTAGACTATGTAGTCAGTATCACACCACTTTCTCCACGTTTTCACGGTCGGCTCCTCTCGGACCGGGGGTAGCGGACGTCTTCGCATTGTCTCTCACTCACTAACTTTTAAATATTCCTTTAATATTATTTTTAACACTTTTTATTTTACACTTTTTCCATCAAGTCACTTATATTCAATTCAGTTGAAGGTACTTTCACTGTAATGATGTTATTTCTTTAAGTGTGATCGTATAATAACTGATATAATATCATTCCAGTTAAAGAAGCATGCACTTTGAGCACGAAGTACGCTGCTATTACTACAGAGGAGACATTTCCTCCTGAAACTTTCCTATTCTGAGCAAAAAACCTCAACAAACCGGACCTAGAGAAGCTAAATTTGGTATTATATGGGAAAGAATGTCTGATCAGTTAAACTCCAAAAGAAAATCCACGGATGCCTTATTTTAATGAATATTAAATAGCAAAAGAGTCCATTTTATTTCTCTAAGAATCATACAGGAAGATAGTTGTGGAAATTTTGGGATTTTAAATACGAATTTATTCGTCGATATCTCTAAAATTAATTGTCCTCCACCATAATGACGTAAGCCTCCCAATTTTATGCTATGTATATATTGCGCAGAATAACGGTCCAATAGTCTAAGATGCATCTAGATGCATCCTACACTACGTGTACCGATACACGGTTTTCACTCCAGGACCCATAGATTATAAGTAACTAACTATTTAACTTACTCTCCGAAAACATTATCTAACAAATCTAACTGAAATTAAAGACCGCGGTATATGATAAAGTTTTCTAACACACAACAAATAAATACTCTTATTTTACTCTTTTAGTACTTTTAACTTGTCGAACATTGCCAAAAGTTTACTCGTAAATTCTCTTTATAATTGAAAGCAACAACGCGAGTGTGTAACGAATAGTACAGTTTTAACAAAGTCGCTCAAATGTATTCAATTTTGTAACGCTACACATGTAAGAATATAATAACGTGAAGCTTTCAAACAGAAATTAATTATGAAACTTTATTAACTTCAAGTACAATGTGAGACACTGTTTACTTCTTTGATCCTCGCGCTCGTTTACAATAACGCTTAATACTGACAGTTTAATAGTTTCCAAAGTAGAAGCTAGCTTGATTTTTTAATTGAGACATGTCATTGAATGTGTTTTAGAAATTTCTTAAATCGTTTAAATAAAAACGTTGTTTATTGGTTACTTCTTGTGACTTAATTTAACATAAATTTTCTATGAATAGTAGATTTTAGGGGTATTTGGTTTGAAAAGTCTGAATTAGTACATAGTTAGGTATTTTACTGCTAAGCAAAACATTGCAGGTTTAGAATAGAATAGAATAGAATAAAATATTTTTATTTAGGACACATATTATTATACAAAATACATAAATGTTAAATTTTGACATAAAATAGTTGATGGAGTCCTAAATGGGTTTTGAATTTAAATCCGTTCCGTTTAAATTCTGCATTGAAAAGTTTACAGAATTCCTTGTATTATGTAGCGATATTTAAAATAATTATATTTGTCTATTACAAACGGTTGTAAAAATGTATATTAATTAGCAAGACATCGTTAGTGTCTTAATTGACCGATTACTTAAAAGCTCAAAACAAAGAATGATCAGAAAAAAAATTATGATCGGAAAAAATATTTAAGTATTCGATTGTTGTTTTATTATTTAATTTTCTTAATTGGATGGGTAAAGAAAAATAGGAAACTTTCTGGATTTTGTTCAGTTCAATTAATCCACTAATAATAGGTATTTACCTATGAAATTGCCGTTCTGCAGTACTGGCCTTTTCAAATCAAAATAATTTTTGTTTGGCTAACAATTCTAAATTAAAACTAATTTTATTTTAAAAACATGGAATTCTTTTTCCAAAAGTAGTCATTTGTTTATTGATTAGTGTTACATTTTCATCGCATTTCAATCTTTTTCGTCATCATGGATACGTTAAAAATTCGAGTAATTATGGAATATGAGTACCGTCGTGGCAGCAACGCGGCACAAGCGGCACGCAACATCAACGACATTTACGGAGCTAACATTACAAACCAACGCACCACCTGTTATTGGTTTGCTCGCTTCCGTTCTGGGAATTTCGACCTGAAAAATGAACATCGTCGACAATGACGAATTAAAGGCGATTGTGGGAGCTGATGATACACAATCTACGGCTGAATTAGCAGCAACTTTCGACGTTAGTGTCAAAACAATATTGGTCCATTTGGGTCAAATTGGCAAGGTAAAAAAGCTTGACAAATGGGTGCCCCACGAACTCAATGATCGCCAGCGTGAAGTACGCGTCGAGACGTGCCTTGTACTGCTCAACAGACTCACAAATGAAGGAATTTTGAAACGCATTGTTACCTGCGATGGAAAATGGATTCTGTTTGATAACCACAACCGCTCAGCAAGTTGGTTGGATCCTGGTCCAGCACCTAAACAATGCCCTAAACGAAAACTTACCCCTCGAAAAGTGATGGTCACTGTTTGGTGGTCTAGCGCCGGTGTGATTCATCACAACTTCTTACCAAACGGGGTGAGCATTACTGCAGATGTGTACTATGAAGAACTGAACACAATGATGGAGAAGCTGGCACATCTCCAACCAGCATTGGTCAATCGCTCGTCTCCGCTGCTCCTGCACGACAACGCGCGACCTCATACTGCACAGCAGACGGTCTCCAAGTTGCAAGAACTGGGGTTGGAAGTTCTCCGTCATCCACCCTGCTCACCAGACCTTGCGCCTACAGACTACTACTTTTTCCAGAATTTGGATAACTTCTTGGCGGGAAATAAATTCAATATCCGAGATGCCTCTCGGGTAAAAAATGCCTTTGAAGAATTTGTTAACTCCCGTCCAGCTGATTTATTTAAGAAGGGCATCAGTAAACTGCCACTGCGTTGGCAAAGATGCATTGATTGCATGGATGATTACTTCAATTAATACAAATAAAAATACATGCAAAAATTCGTTTAAATTTTTTCATACAAAACGGCAATTTCATAGGTAAAGACCTAATATGTATACTATTATAGCTACTTTATAAAACTGGAAGAAAACTCTCCTACTGAATGGATTGATATGAACGAATGAGAAATGAACACAGTATTCTGAACAAACCACAATAGCACTACATCGAGGAAGCCCCGAAACCAATCCCACTTCATCGATTTAATAAATCGCCTCCCGCAACTTCATGCATACACAATAGACAATAACTGAACAAAATGTTGCTTCGGACCTCTTCCATTACACATTTGCTTTTAAAAAATTTTAACTACATAGTTTATTTTTTATTCAAAATAAAGCTAATTTGATATTTAAGTATAGAGTTATACTTTAAAAATGATATTGGCAGAAAAAAACTTTAGTTCAAATGTTATTAATTGGATTATTTTGAATTAAATAAAAAAATAAACGATACTTAAAGTTTTTTTTTTTTATAGCTTGAGTTCAGCAGACAGGCAAACGGCCCACCCGGGCAGGTGGTCACTGTCGCCTATGGACGTTTGCAGCACCAGAGGCACCACCAACGCGCTGCCGGTCTCGAAGAAATTCTATAACGCCTTTTTTGAAGAACCCCATATCATACCGCGCTGAGAAAACCTCAGCCGGAAGCTCATTCCAGATCCTGAGAGTACGCAACATGAACGTTCTGGAGAACCGTTTTATTATTATCATCATCATCATCCTAGCGATACTAGCAAACTCTGGTTAAGCATTATAATGAATAAAAAATAGTGTAGTGATTTTCAGATTTACTTATTGCCATAACAAATGTTAATAACAATACAATATGTTTACATTTGACCTCATGAACTAAATTTTGTCTCAATCATTCCATATACATAATTTTTTGTGATTTAGGAGCCTAACTAGAATGAAAAGCATATTTTAACGTACTTTCTTCATGAGTTTACGATATTCTACATTTTTAATAATAAGTATTTTTTTTACAAACATAATGGATTTATTTTGCAGATTAGAACAAATTAACTGCAGATTGTACAAATACTTTGTCTTCTCTAACTATTTCAAGCAACAACAAAACCTAGTCATTTTGTGGATTTATTTGAATATCCAATATCTATATCCAGAGTAATTTGTAAGAACATAGATTTATTAATTTTAATATGATGATATTGTTTTATCATTAAATGAAGACATTTCTAAGTAGAAGTGTTACGGGCAACCATACATCCGTCGTCGAGTGATGAATTGCGGCATATATCAAAACAGGAGGTCGGCTGATGTCATATTCATGAGGATTCGGTTAACCGGGTAAACGATAGTCCGGTGAAGTGCGGCCCTACCTTTATTTATTTAGTTGTTTAATTCCGTTTATATTTCTCTATTTTTATTTCCGACTGGAATTTTGGTACCTGGAACAAAAAATATTAAAATCAATTATTTTGTTTTTTAATTGCTTCTTTAGTCCTTGGGCTATTGATATTGGTATACTGATTGTGTAGACAATAGCAAACTGGCTAGCGGTCTACTTAACAATAAGCAGTTACCGTCGCATATGGATGTATGCATCGCTAGGTGCAAAGAACACGTTCCTGTCCCGTAGGAGTAGAGGAAGCTAGGTCACTAATGCCTGAACACAACACAAGGTTATTATGGCAGCATACTTATAGACTAAGGGTGGTTGCCATCCAGACGGACTTGGGGACCACCACGTAGCTAGGGTTATTTTGTTGCTTTTTACGACAGGCCGACCACGGCCACAGGGATTACTATTCATACTCCGCCCCTGCGAGGAGAAAAAATCTGGAATTTTGAACTTCTGTACCTGAGAATAATTTGAATCCAAAATGTTGCTAGTTTGCCTAGCACATAAGTAAGACTTAATAAAACTAAGAACTTTATCCAACCGTAAAAAGACTTAATATGTTTTGTGACTCGTCTTTTTTATCTTCCTTTCCAAAAACGCCCAAACCCCTAGAACATATTTTGCATATTTTTTAATAAAGAAGTAGAGTGAATTTAGTCCCCAACCACAACTGGATAAACTAAATGATGAAATTTAGAGATTGATCATAATTTTAACTTTGTATATTTGAGAAAATGGTCTCATATACTTACGCCCATTATTACGATGCCCTGCACGATGTAAGTGATGAGGTCTATTTCAAACTGACTTATTATAACGAGACTGTTCTATGAAATGAAAGATCGAAAAATGAAATGAAGACGATGGACGTTTAGACCTGTCTTAAAAGGCGACAAAACAACCCTAGTTACGTGGTAATGTCCTAAGCCCTTCTGGATAGCGACCTTTAATCTTAAGTATGTCGCCATAATAACCTTGTGTTGTATTCCGGCATTAGTGTCCCAAGTTCCTGTACCTTTATGGGACAGTAGTGTGTTCGCGATGCCACTGGCGTTGCAAACACCTATAGGCGACGGTAACTGCTAAATTCCAAACGTCAGCCTGTCTGCTGTCCTATAGCAATAAAAAAAAAACAAAACACAAGGAAATGTAAAAGAATTTGCATCACAAATGGCCTGAGCCCGTGTCAGCAGTAGCTGTAGTTAGACGGGCTAACGACGTTAATGCGGTACATGGTAATAAAGGAAATCTTCATGCAATAGTTTTAGGATTAAACAAGACTTTGAATACGGGGTTAATTAAGATGTTGAAATTGAATTTACATTGTTGTTTCCAACGTTATTTTAAATCACAATTACATTAGCACATATAAAATTATGTTTGAGAAATATGTATGCAAACATCTTCTTCCGCTTTGATTTTCGATGCTCACTTTCAGTTGGTTGTCTTTCTCCACTTTCACTTAAGTCTGAAGATTTATATTCTAGATTTTTTTTATATAATAATAGGCCATTGTAAATGTTTTACTGCTTTTATTTTATTCAAATTCCATTTACACATTATATTACACCAGACCACGAAACGTATGTAAATAGACTATAACTATTTTTCTAGATTGTCTATATTACAGGTTTTGCAAGTATATGCATAGCAAACGGACATTCAATCTTCCTTTAAAGAATTGTAGAATAGCAATCAACTTTAAAAAAACCTTTTTGTTTCAATAAGAAAACGAAGTATAACAGAGAAATGTACACTAAAATTAAAGTTACTGATGGTACACACCAACGTATCTATAATGAAGTGAATATTTGTGATATAACCGGACTGAAACAAAAAGAAGAAATTACAACAATAATTTTGCCTAAAATAAAACAAATAGAAAAGAAGCTCAATAAATACCAGATAAGGTATTAGATTGTTATTCCATTACCGCACGAGAAGATCAATCAACGGGACCAGACATCAAATCAACAAATAAAACAGGAACATGTACTGACCAAGCCTTCATTACTGTGGCGTTATCACAAATATTTGGCGAACTAGCAAACACCGGTCATCATTAATCAGCCCTCAATTACACGGAGAGGACATGCCGGACAAATATTGGATTATGTATGATTGATTGGCCCAACTTTTGTGGGGGAACTAATAGCTGAGCAATCAATACGAATTCAAAGGGATTGTAACAGATTATCGTAAATGATGTATGACCAGTGTGTTGGATGGAAACAAATTGAACACAACATATTTATCGCTTTTTTATAAAAATATACGAGTATACCTCTATTTTATATTATATGTGTGAAAAATATACTTGTATGTACTAAGAATACACAATATAAGTTAATTAGAAAAGTTTTTTTTATTAGCAATTTAGAAATATTTATATTTTAAATGTATTTTCTAATTATAAAATATTTAGTTCTCTGAAGAATTGTCAGACTATCAGACGCAAGAGTTTATTAAAGACAAGATTATGTTGCAGAGATGTTGTTGAGAGCAAGTTTCTGTTTCTTAGTTAGACTTGAACTTTAATCAATCATTATATTAGCATAATGGAAGCAGCTTTTACAATCGGCTTTCCATTATAATTTCACATCTATTTGAAAACATAAAAAACAGAGAGAAAGTTTTCCCGATTATTTCTGATGCATATACCTGATGAAGGCAGCTTATTTTCTGTTCATTAATTTATTTAAAAAAGAACATAATACAGTGATTGAATTTACATTTATATTTACTCATAACTTCTGGTCGGCATGAACCTTTTACATCGTTTGTCTTGTCTAATGTTGACATGTTATTAAATATAAATATGTACTGTAAAAATAATTGCAAATCGAGATCAACGTTTGTAAACAAATACTAGTTGTAGGCAATAGGACAATCATTATCTTAGCGTTAAATCCCGGTTGCAATCCAAACTTCCGTTTCGGTGCCCGGAGTTTACTTTCCAATTGTTTCTTCTCCACTTTGCACAGTCTTCGATATCCCTGATGGTCAGTCCATTGGCACGCATATCGTCCTGGCAAAGGTATAATATGGTGTGTTATTATTGTAGTAATTACTGGTATTTTTTTTTTTGTAATTTTGAATTTATACAAGCTGGGTATGCTTACATATAATATTCAAACTACCAGTTGTTGTATGAGCCAAGACAGAGAAAAGAGTGAGAGAATTGATCTGTTTTCGATCAGAAGTATGGCAATCCTAACTAATATTATAAATGCGAAAGTGAGTTTGTTGTCACTTGCCGTATGAACCCGGCCAGTGAAAAGAATAGGGTCACCCCAGGTCATTCCAAGGGAGTCGTAAAAGGCGACTGATGGACTACTCCTTTGCCAGCTTGCATGCGGCAAAGGAAGTGCACCTCTCGGTTTTCCTCTAGGGGTTGGGAGGTCAGACGGCAGTCGCTCCCGTAAAAACCTAAAAAAGCCAAACAAACACATGGTATGGTAAGAACACGAAAAGGATTGGTCACGGATAGGGCGTCGCCGCAAAACGACGCGCAGGAACCTCGCCCGACTCCTGTGACAAGTGGACTAGGGCTGCCGTGCCGTGGGCGAGCACGGCTAAAGACACTAGCCCCATCCAAAAGTAAACTCCGCTTCGCAACTTGGAATATTGGCACGCTGACTGGACGCGCGAGAGAGTTGCCGATGTACTCTCCAGGCGGAGGGTGGCCGTGGCGTTCCTGCAGGAGACTCGGTGGAAGGCCAGCAGATCCCGGTTCATTGGGAATGGCTACAAACTGATCTACACGGGTGCACCTGGTGGGGAAAATGGGGTCGCCATAGTGCTCTCGGAGGAGCTCCAGGACGACATTTTAGAGGTGGAGCGCTGTAGCGATCGGCTTATGGTTGTGAGGGTGCTTGTTGGTGGCGTAGTCACCCACTTGATAAGCGCCTACGCGCCACAGGCCGGTTGTAGCGACGCCGACAAGATAGCGTTTTGGAACCTACTCGGAGAAGTGCTTCGTGGGATTCCATTGTCACATGGAATCGTTTTGGGCGGTGATCTAAACGGTCATGTGGGTGATGAATGTGGGGAATTTGAGCGTGTTCACGGTGGATTTGGGTATGGTAGCCGCAACGCGGAAGGGGAGGATATCCTCAATACGTGTGCGGCTGCCGACCTTGCCATCGTGAACACGTATTTCAAAAAGAGACCCGAGCATCTCGTCACCTACAAGAGCGGGAGGAATGCTACCCAAATCGACTTCCTACTCACTAGGAGACACCACATCAGCAAAGTAGCCAACTGCAAGGTCATACCCGGTGAGAGTCTCACTGCACAACACCGTCTTCTTGTCATGGACCTCTGCGTGAAGCCCAAAGGCAAACGTGTCGATCGCCTTCAGCGTCGAATCAGGTGGTGGCTGCTCGATGAAGTCAAGTCCCAGGAGCTCGCCTCTTCCATCGGTGACAAGTGCGCCGGTGGTGAGGGCGAACCGGTTCAAGCTTACTGGGACAGGATTCAGGCGGCTATCCTTGGGTCGGCGAGGGAGGTGCTTGGTGTGTCTAAGGGTGGTCGCAAATGTGACAAGGAGACTTGGTGGTGGAACGACACAGTCCAGAGGGAGACTAGAGCGAAGAAAGCCCTCTTTAAGAAGTGGCAAGCGTCCAGATCTCCTGAAGATCGCGACGCATATAGGTCTGCCAAGCGCGCCACTAAGAGAGCTGTAGCCAGAGCCAGACGAGACCACTTACAACCACTATACGACAAGTTGGAATCGTCTGAGGGGCAGAAGCTCATTTATAAGTTGGCGCGCTCCAGGGTCAAAGCGGCACAGGATATTTCCAAGTGCCGCTGTGTAAAAGACCCTATGGGCAACCTGCTATGCGAGGACCTCGCGGTGAAGGAGAGATGGCGCTCATATTTCCACGAGCTGCTGAACACGCAGCACAAAGAGGTGCAGCCGCCAGATCTTCCTCCGAATCAAGGACTAGTGCCACTGGTAACGCCTGCAGAGGTCCAGAATTGTCTTCGCCGCATGAAGAATCGGAAAGCTGTTGGATCCGATGGAGTCCCCATCGAAGCCTGGAAGGCGATGGGCTCTCGTGGTGTGAGCATCTTAACCGACCTCTTTAACCGGACACTCCTCACCGGTACGATCCCGAGCCAATGGAGACTGAGTATCATTACTCCAGTCTTCAAAGGCAAGGGGTCGGTGCAGGAGTGCGGTAATTACAGGGGGATTAAGGTCATGTCCCACACCATGAAGCTCCTCGAGAGGGTTATCGACTCTCGGATTCGGCAGGAGTGCACTGTCTCGGGATGTCAGTATGGGTTTCGCCCTGGTCATGGGACTATGGATCCGGTTTTTGCCCTAAGGACTGTCGCGGAGAAATACAGGATGAAGAATACGCCTCTGCATTGCCTGTTTCTTGACTTGCAGAAGGCCTTCGACTGTATTCCTCGCGCGATAATCTGGTGGGCATTGCGATCTAAAAGGGTTCCAGAGGCCTATATTGACATCATCCAAGACATGTACCGTGACTCCGATTCTGTAGTTCGGACCGCTGTTGGCGACACAAAACCTTTCGCCATCACCGTCGGGGTGCACCAAGGATCCGTCCTTAGTCCGTTTCTGTTTAGCGTGGTATTAGACGTATTGTCAGACAGCATCAGAAACTCACATGAGCAGCCCCCGTGGCTGCTTATGTATGCTGATGATATCGCGCTGGCAGACTCGGACAGGGGTAGGCTGGTGCGACGTGTGAAGGCGTGGAAGGAGTCGCTTGAGAACGGTGGTCTGAAGCTCAATGTGGCGAAGACCGAGTACTTGGCCTGTAACTCCACAGATCCCACACCCGTACGCATAGGCGGCGACGCGGTCGAGCGCACGGACCAAGTGAAATACCTGGGATCTGTGTTTCATGCGTCTGGTGACATCGATTGTGACGTCAAGGCACGCATTGCTGCCGCGTGGGCCAAATGGCGTGAGGTAACTGGTGTCATTTGTGACCCCAAGATGCCGGTAAAGTTGAAGGGACAGGTCTATAAGACCATCATTAGGCCTGTCCTTTTATACGGATGTGAAGCGTGGCCGGTGCTAGAGCGACACAGGCAAGAACTGCGTGTCACGGAGATGAATATGCTGCGGTGGATGTGTGGAGTGACGCGGAAGGACCGCGTTAGGAACTCCCGCATTCGCGGCAGTCTTCATGTCCGTGACATTGCAGATAAACTGCAGGAGTGTCGGCTCCGTTGGTACGGCCACGTTTTACGGCAACCGGATGATTACGTGGGAAACAAATGTCTGGCCATGCCGCCTCCGCCGGGCCCCGGCAGGAGGGGTAGACCCAAAAAGTGCTGGCTTGACGTCGTAAGGGGTGATATGCGTGCCAATGGGCTCAATACCAGGGATGCTGAAGACCGTGCGAAGTGGAGAAGAAAAAGTCGGAAAGCGGACCCCGGGCGCCGAAGCGAGAGTTTGGGCTGCAACTGGGATAACGCTTAGATGATGATGATGATAGATTGGGCCTTGGAGAAGGACAAAGGCTACTTTTTTTATTTCATATGGCAGAACAACCTTTGCCAGGTCAACTAGTGTGAAATATTTCTATTTAAAAAAAATAGAAAGAAATATTTCTATCTAAAAATTATTTCTATTTCTATTTCAAAATAAATTTAACAGAACTTCGATTTACAACTATGTAGTAATAAAATTGAAATAATATTTCCAGCTACGGTATTACTGTTTAGCCGCTATTATTAAATTTAGATTAGATCCTGATTTTGCGATGCATTTTAGATTGAACTACGCCCGTTAGTTCGGTTGCTATTTGCGGTTTATGTATTCAATAACAAACTTCGTCAAAATGCAATGAGAACTGCCCCTGACGTTGGTATAACGTTTTGACAATTAATTTGTTAGATTTAAATTCAATTATGCATTTGAATGCAAATGTAAATTACATTTACTTTAAGAATTTAAAATAAATATATTTTGAAAATATTTATTTATCCGTGCAGGGGCGGAGAAAGAATACTAACCTCTGTGGCCGGGGTCGGCCTGTCGTAAAAGGCGACAAAACAACCCGACCTAGCTACGTGGTAGGGATCAAGCCCGTCGGATGGCGACCACCTTTGGTCTTAAGTATGCCGCCATAATAACCTTGTGTTGCGTTCCGGCATTAGTGACCCAAGTCCCTGTACCCTTATGGGACAGCAGCGTGTTCGCGATGCGACTGGCGTTGCAAACACCTATAGGCGACGGTAACTGCTAAATTCTAAGCGGGCTGTCAGCCTGTCTGCTGTCCTACGCAATAAAAAAAAAAAAATATTTAGATAACTTTTCAAATGCCTTTTGGTGACAGTGTCGATTCATAACATACATTAGTTTGGAAATTTACATATATCCCATAGAAAATCAATTTTTCCTCGGCAAATTTTATCCAGAAATAAGTTTAAGGATACCCTATTGGTACCTTAGATGTCGTAAAAGGCAATAAATGGATTACTTCCTTTACTACTTGCTTTTTCGATCCTACGTTCTACATTTAATGTCTATGTCTGATTGGGACTCAGATAGCAGGAACAACTTACGAAAATGGAGTTTAATCACATATATTTTATATTTTTTTGTCCCCTATATTTAAGAAAAGAGTTACCAACACAATTATACATGATTAAGTTTTGTCGTGACTCAACAACTTAACTTAAACTTCGAAGAGAAACCTGCTATTACAGCCAATGTTTTTAGCATTCTCTATGGATACTATAAGAAAATTACATCGCTCTTTGGACCCAAAGGATTAATAGCGCTGACTTTAGAAAAAAAAAAATTTATGTTGTAATAGGTTTATTTACTACATCCAGATTCATTCAATATTTATATTCATTGTATTATTGTTCAAGCGCATGTTTTGATTTAATTATTTTATATTTTTTTCCTTTTTACATATAAACTCAAATAAATGACGACCTCAATATCATAACAACTAACACACGTCGACACGCTTGCAGGTCACGGGTTTTTGTATAATATGAATTAATTTACAATAAAAAAGTATATTATGTAGTAGGTATATCAGTTGTACCTAGTCAGGTCATAAGTATTGTCACACAGTAAAAACTTTTCTTTTAGAATGCTGGCCACAAAAAAGTTTATTGAATTCGAATTTCGAATTGTTCATGAAAATAAAAATGTATACTTTTAGAATTTTACTCATTTTTAAATATGGAGTGGACGCTTAAAGAAGACCGTGTTGCAGTTATTGCGTTGCATCGTTGCAGTTACGCGCAAATTCAAATTTTTAACATACTGAAAAATTTGAATATAACCAAAAGATTCGTTTATCGTACCATCAAACGATACAATGAAGACTCTAGTGTAGATGACAGGTCAAGAAGTGGTCGCCCTCGGTCTGTTAGGACTCCAGCAGTGATAAAAGCTGTGAAGGCACGAATTCCAAGAAATCCCAAACGTAAGCAGAAACTGTTGGCCCTTCAGATGGGGTTAAGCAGTACCACGGTGAAAAGGGTGTTAAATGAAGACTTAGGGCTTCGGGCATATCGAAGGAAAACAGGACATCGTTTGAATGCTCGTCTAATGGACCTGAGACTGAAGAGATGCCGCGCTTTGTTGAAGCGGTACGCGGGAAAAAAATATCGGGAAATTCTTTTTTCGGATGAAAAAATGTTTACCGTAGAAGAGAGATACAACAAACAAAATGATAAGGTGTACGCACACAGTAGTGAAGAAGCGAGCAACCGTATTCCGCGTGTCCAACGAGGTCATTTTCCATCCTCGCTCATGGTATGGTTGGGAGTTTCTTATTGGGGCTTAACAGAGGTACATTTTTGTGAGAAAGGTGTAAAAACGAATGCTGTTGTGTATCAAAATACAGTCCTGACGAACCTTGTGGAACCTGTTTCTCATACCATGTTCAATAACAGGCACTGGGTATTCCAACAAGATTCGGCGCCAGCTCATAGAGCGAAGAGCACACAAGACTGGCTGGCGGCGCGTGAAATCGACTTCATCCGGCACGAAGACTGGCCCTCCTCCAGTCCAGATTTGAATCCGTTAGATTACAAGATATGGCAACACTTGGAGGAAAAGGCGTGCTCAAAGCCTCATCCCAATTTGGAGTCACTCAAGACATCCTTGATTAAGGCAGCCGCCGATATTGACATGGACCTCGTTCGTGCTGCGATAGACGACTGGCCGCGCAGATTGAAGGCCTGTATTCAAAATTACGGAGGTCATTTTGAATAAACTTTAATGTCATAAGAATCTATGTTTTGTTAAGTTCATTTTGGTATATGAATGGTTACATAATGAATAAACTTGTTACAATTATTTTACATTAAACATGTGACAGAATTTATGACCTGACTAGGTATATTACCCATAATATAAGTTCTATGCCACTTATTTTAGAACTATATAGCGCTGTGTCATAGTATATTTATTTACTTTCAATTGGATTTGGATTTATGTGAAATGGCAAACACTACTAAATGTATAGTCTATTGAAATGTTACATGAGCTTTACATTTTTTAGAGGACGCAATTTTATTTTTGGGACATTTGTGGGGGGTCAATTGAAGCTTAATCCCAAGTTGGTTTTTGTCAAGTCAAGCTTTTTTGCTTATAACTTCTTTAATTTTAAATTTAGGGCAAAAAGTTATATGAATATATTTGTAGGCAAAGCGATTTGCTACAAATTATGTCTTTACAAATTTTCTGTACGACGCATAGTTTCCGAGATATCACGAAAAAGTTGTTTACACGAAAAAGATGGCGGCCGGGGGATAAGGGCGGCAACCCCACAAACTTAGGGTTAAGCTTCTATTGACCCCCACACATGTCCCAAAAATAATATTGCGTCCTCTAAAAAATGCAATATTAGGTAATTAAATTGTAACATTTCAATGGACTAACTCAGTGATTCTCAACCTTTTTTTTTTGTTGTGGCACATATTTAACGATTTCTAAATTTGGCGGCACACATAGAAAAAGATAAAAATTATTTACTTACTACTTTCAAAGTAGCTTTTATCTTTTGTTGAAAGCGAAGGATGATTAGTCACCAAGTGACGTTAGAGTTTGCTAGGAACCATAGCACTATTTGATAATTTAAAACCACATATCACACACTCGGGAACAACTATGTCATTTTCCAATGTAGAGGTAAATCCAAATTTCAAAAAATCATCATTATATTTCCGATGGACAACGTATTTTTTTGAGCAAGAAGTATTTTCACTTGTGCCGGGGGTTGGCTCATTAACTTGGTCCCTAACGTTATCATTATCACTATTATCATCCTTAAACTTTCTTCTTTTACTAACCATTTATCCATTTTCAGAAGGATGTGATACAATAAAAATAATATTGTCGAAACATTTAAAAAAAATGGTTCAAACATTACCTTTGAATTTATAATAATCTAAATTATGCACTCACTTGTAATTTATGAATATGGAAAATTAAACCTTTTTAAAATTATGAAACTTTAACTCAAATACAATTTTCCGTAAATAAAACTTAAATTTTATGCGAAGAAATACAGACACAGTGTGCGTGTGCAGCAAGTCAGCACATAAGCTCGGGATTCCCCGTGAGATGTGTACACAGCGCACGTGTTCAATCACAGTAGCATTTAGTAGAGTGCGATAAAAACAAAAAAAAACTTATTTGGAAAACCGTGTAAAAGCGAAAACGTGTAAAACAAGTACCGTGTAAATCAGGGGATAGGCGTACTGCAAAGTTAATAAGTTTACAAATTTATAAATTGACACTACATTCAAATAAATTAATATTAAACCGAATCGCATACATTTGCCAATTTTAACTAAAGAAAAGGTGCAGTCACTACTATGCAACACCTTGTGAATCCCAACTATCACTAAAACAACACGTTTTGTACGCAGAAGTGGCAAGTGTGCGCCCACTTGAGACATATTCCTATTGCTATGCACGCCGCTTCGTCATAATTTGGCACTAAGAAAAAACGCGTTGCAAAGCAAATAATAAAATAATTTATTTTTTTGTGGATTTAAATATATATTCATGTTAAAAATATTTTTCTTTTTAAATGATATAATTTAATAATATTAACATTATTATATATTTGCAAAATTTGGCGGCACACTTTTGAAATTTGGCAGCACACAAAAGTGCCCCGGCACAGTGGTTGAGAATCACTGGACTAACTACATGCAGCTAAAATAACGTATATATTGTAATTCCATATCATTTTATAAAATACGGGTAGAGTTTAATGAAGATATATACCACTAAAAGACTGCCCTTAGTAAAGTATTGCAACTTTAGCCGAGCCTTAATTCACGGAGGTTTTACGAGGAGTTTACGGCTGTGAGGCCAACTACAGCCACTGAAAGCAAGTTAATCTTCCGGCGGGTGGTTCGCAATTCGATTAAACTTGCCAAGAGTTGGAAACTCTTAATTACGTTTTCGCTGAATAGTCCACGGTGTTAAGACACGCGATCTTCGATCATCTACGGACATTAATTGTTTGGACATGATCCATTTCCGATGGACAATCCTGTTTAACTAATTTTTGTGACATGAAATCAAAATAATTTATTTCAATATAAAATATTACCGAACACTTATTGAATGTCAAGAATCTCCTACCGTTACAAATAAAAAATTAAATGTTTAAAAATTAAATTACAAAATTAAAATGATATTTGAAGAAAATAAATATAAGTTAACACGATGGCAATATAATAGTTTTTATTCCCAGTCTGTGAATCCATCTGAGTGATCGTTTTCAATGATTCTTAAATGTTGCTACTGATAATCAGAGGCAGGAGGTTAACATTGTCGTGGTACTTCAGGTTAATAATGATATGCAACTACGATTGATTTAACGACCTCCATGGTATAACGGCCAATGCGTGTTGGCACGCTTGCGCGGGTCTCGCGTTTATGCATACTAACACATTATACATTATGACTTAATAACAAAATATATGTAGTTTATCAGTTGTTTAGTGTTATGCTACTTTGAGACTAGATGGCGCTGTGTGAAATATCTCAATATATAATAAATAAATAAATATACAGCAACAATTTATACAGTTCCAAAGTAAGCAGCAGAGCGCTTTTGTTATGAGTACCCAGACTCGGGACGGGAATCGAACCCGTGACCGCAGAGGTTTTGATGTACATTAGCTATTACACCACAGAGGTCGTCGAAGATGATGATAAAAAAAATTAACATTGATTGTAATACAAAATAAGATTACATACGCCAAATTCTAAATGACAACAATAATTAAATTAAATTTACGAGTACTTGGTAGCTCAGTGGTATTACTAGGGGATCTAGAGGTCTCAAGTTCTAATCCCATGATGACATGCACAGCTTAGTCAATTTTTTTGCCTATTGTGCATATTAAAGCATAATTACTATCGAAGTGAAGGTAAAAAAAAATTGAGGAAACCTGCACCGGGATCGCTTATATGTGTAACCAACTAATCTACCTTGGACAAGTGTGATACTACCCTTTCCCTCTAAGGAGACCAGCAGCGTCCGAGGCCAGCAGCGGGACATTAATGGCTTTTAATATTATACAAGTACAGTCTTATATAATATAAAATATTAGACAAAACTTAATTATAAATATTGCCTGAAAGACCTCCCTTTGAAAATATTACTAAACTAGCTGATACCCGCGACTTGGCAGCAGGAGAAGAGACTTCCCTTCTCCTACGCATGCGCGCTACACCGTTTGCCCCACTTCTCCGCGGCAAGAAAACACACAGCACTGAACACGTAGTGCTTATAAAAATCGCTGTATCTTGAAACTTTTATAACTTTATATTAAATGAAGATATGGCAATATTTTTTTTTAGATTAGAGCCAAGTGTCTAAGAAGTGTGAATCGTGGCCGGTGTTAGAGCGACACAAGCAAGAACTGCGTGTCACGGAGATGAATATGCTGCGGTGGATGTGTGGAGTGACGCGGAAGGACCACGTTAGGAACTCCCGCATTCGCGGTTGTCTTCATGTCCGTGACATTGCAGATAAATTGCAGGAGTGTCGGCTCCGTTGGTATGGCCATGTTTTACGGCAACCGGATGCTTACGTGGGAAACAAATGTCTGGCCATGCCGCCTCCGCCGGGCCCCGGCAGGAGGGGTAGACCCAAAAAGTGCTGGCTTGACGTCGTAAGGGGTGATATGCGTGCCAATGGGCTCACTGCTAGGGATGCTGAAGATCGCGCGAAGTGGAGTAGAAAAAGTCGGAAAGCGGACCCCGGGCACCGAAGCGAAAGTTTGGGTGGCAACCGGGACTAACGCTAGGATGATAATGATGATGATATTTGAACATTGCAAACTGCAGGTCATAAGAGACACGAGTATTCATCGAAGTATATATATAGGTATACTAGTTTATTATACAAACCATGCTCCGTTCTCTAACAAGGGACCTAACAAGCTCGGATTTCAGACCACCGTTGTCCAGAATTGTAGTATCTAAGTATTCATTTATTCACAGCCGGCTATTGCGTGTAGTAATATTGCACACCACTAGCTATCACAAATATGTGTCAAACATCACCCAGAATGACAGCTGGCATTTGTGCAATGGCCGTCCTCCATTACATCGCAAGTACTTCATTATTGTACTAATTAAATAATAAATAAGAAGTAAATCTATAAGATACCAAAAAAAATAATCTTTTATTAAAATAATACATTGTGGGGTCAAAATGGAGAAAGTAACTATTAGACTAGGTGTTGAGGGAGTCGTCCTGACGGCCCGCAACGTCGCAGCGCGCGATGGCCGTCAGGATAATAAGGGGATACCGTACGATCTCCTTTGAGGCAGCGAGCCTCCTAGCCGGATTCCCGCCCTGGGACCTCGACGCAAAGCTCCTCGCATCGCTGTATTGGTGACGCACGGAGGCGGTCGAGCGGGGCGAGCGCCTCCGCCTCGACAGGTTGAGGCACGCAGGGCAGAGCTCCGCCAGGTCCTAGTGGCGGAGTGGCAGACGCGCTTAGCGCAACCCACGGCGGGGCACGCTGCTGTAGCGGCGGTAAGGCCCGTTCTAAAGGAGTGGCCCAATAGGAGCCACGGCGCCCTCAGCTTCCGGCTGACGCAGGTGCTTACCGGATACGGGTGTTTCGGGAAGTACCTGTATCGCATAGGCCGGGAGCCGACATCCCAGTGCCACATTGTGGTGATTGCCGCGACGATACGGCGCTGCATACGTTGGCGGAGTGCCCAGCTTGGGCCGAGCAGCGCCGTGACTTGGTCGCGGCCGTAGGTGCTGCGGGAAACCTCTCGCTTCCGGCTGTTGTGTCTACTATGGTCGGGAGCGAGTCAGGGTGGAGTGCCGTCGCCACCTTTTGCGAGGCTGCCTCCTCTCTCCCCTCCCGCAGCAGACGCACTGGGCGTCGTAGGGTGGCCGACTTCCAGCCACCGTAGGGCGCGGCCTGCGGACGACAGACTCGGGGCATCCTGTCGTTCGATCAGCGGCAGGCCTCGAGGCGGCGGCGTCTTGTTCCGCGCGCGCCTCATAGTAGAGTCCTGCGGCCGGGATGACGGCCGCAGTGGGTGACGGGGCCCGCCTGACCATCTAGCGGGCCAATACCCGTCAGGGGGTGGCGACGAATGCTTCAGCGATACCCGTCCCTCCGACACACGGGTATATGAGGAACACGGGTTGGTTTTAGTCAGTAAGAGTCTAACAGTCCCCTTCGTCCTTCCCCGAGGGCGGAGGGCCTCCATGAGGATTTTCCAATCCGACACCAAAAAAAAAGGTGTTGAGGGAGTAATTTTAAATTTGAGAATTCACATTAGTATTTCAAACTAAATTCTATTATATTACATTTAGCCTATCGTTTTACCTTGGAGAATAATGTAACAAATTTTATATTAACTAGTCGATCCTTCCCGCGTCCTGATTTTAATTACCTACCCTCACTCTGGGTGAGGTAAATGGTAAAAGCGAAGGTGGGACGAAAATAATATAAGTAGTATCGCGTGAGCTACTAAACGCGCGGGACGGTTGACGTTTGACCTCCCTGAAGACCATTTTCTGCACCGTGCGTAATTGGCTTCAGTTACTCCTAACTCTTATTGACCGTGCCATAAGATTTTGTGTTCAGTGTAAGTGACATTTTGCTGGTGCCGTGCAACAGTTCCTCCGCGAGTGGACCTGATCCGAACCAGGAAGGGGTGGAATCAAGGTCAGTGCCAATTTCTTTGCCCACTGCAAGGTACGCGTATTTATAACCACCGTTCCAATCCTCTATTATATAGTCCACTGCTCTCGAGCTATCCTTCTCATTTCTGTACAGTGCAATCTCGGTCCGTGACCGGCATCGTACATTAACCATGTATACATTTGCATTTAACCATCTATTTCGTGTAATTAACAGCAGGCTATAATCCTTTATTCAGTGGCAGATACCTAGTGAACAAGCGGATTTTGTGAAGGGTCGGAGCACAAGAGAATAAATTGTAAATGTAAGGCAAATAATCGAGAAGGATCGCGAATTCAACAGGCCAATACTCATGTCCTTCATATTCTATAAGAAAGTGTTTGATTGTGTTCCATGGGATTTTTTGTGGAACATCCTGCATGAAATGGGCGTACCTCAACACCTCGTGTCGCCGATTGCTAACTTATACCAAGATGGCTAGTCTATGGTAAGGGTGAATAACATCATCTCGGGATCCTTCAAGGCAGGAAAGGGAGTTAGACCGGGATGCATTCTTTCTCCCATTCTTTTTACCGTATATGATGAATATATAATGAGGAAAACCTTGGAAGATTGGGAGGAGACCAGAGAATCTGAGACGGAACCGGACGACACCACAATTTCGCATTATCGGAGAAGAAACTTGCTGAATTGTTTCGCAGACTGGAGTGTGAGAGAATGGATTGGTGGGACTCTCTATTAATAAATTCAAAACGAAAATCATGGTTGTGGACAGATCCGGCCAACTCGCTAGAACTGGAGAGCTCTCGGAGAATTAGTCAGCGAGTTTGTTTACCTCGGACTAAGGAGGAAATATATCAGAGATAAAAAGAAGGGCACAAATGGCCAAAGCTGCAATGACCAAGCTGACACGCATATGGCAATATCGAAAGGTCTTCAGTGTGACCAAAATGAGACTAGTCCGAACATTGGTCTTTTCAATTTTTCTCTACGGATCATGGACAATTAGAGCATCAGAGTGCAAGAAACTAGATGCACTTGAAATTTGGTGAGAATTATAAATATGAGAACAACTAAGATTACATTACAGAATAATCCACAACTTGTGATAAATTATGAATGTATATTGTATGTACTCATGATCATTGCTGGCAATTAAAAAAAAATCTAAAGCGTTAATTATTAAGACGACCTCCGTGGCGTAACGGCCAACACATATCGGTACGCTTGCGGAGCCCACGGGTTCGATTCCCGTCCCGCGTCTAGGTTTTTATGTATAATATTTATTAATTTACAAAAATATATTATATTAGTTGGGTACTAACCCAAAACACAAGTGCTATGCTACTTAGTTTGGGACTAGATGGCGCTGTCTGAATTGTCAATATTTATAAAAAAAAAATACAAAACAAAAAAAAAGTTTTTAAACCCAGTGTTTTGGGTTTAAAAACTCATAAATAGTAAAATTAACAGAACCGTAACAAAAGCCAACTAAAACAACTTTAGCCTTGATATTATATCGCAGAAGTTAGTTAATTTATTATTCACTTTTACACAAAGTTTGTTTCTAAGCCGGGATCTACTCGCACTCGCACAAATTGTTTTTAAAATATCGCTTATCGAGATAAGGTAGAGTTCGAGAAGTGAAGAATGTTCTGGAAGTTTTGGTGTGGGATGTAAAAAGTTTGGTCCCCGTGGAGCGCGGCTTCGGGTAGCCTGCAGAGCCTTAAATTAATATATCATCAGCGACCTTCCTTGTGCCTCTAATGGATCTTTATGGGAAGTATTATTAAATTATTTTTCCAAACTTCTCATAGCGTATTATAGCTTAGATCTATATCGATATCAATTACAATCCCCGTGGCGTATTAGATAATGTACTTCGGCACGCTTGCGGAAGACACGGGTGCGATTTCCGTCTTGCATCTGGTTGTTAATGTTGTAAGTTATCCATAGCACAAGTGTCATGCTACTTAGTTTGGGAATAGATGGCGCTGAGTGATTTGTTCCAGTATATTAATATTTATTTATATCACAAATATAAAACTATACAGAAGTTTAGAAGACTCCTAATAAATGATTTAAATCACTTAATAGTTCACGGATTGCCAAACTCAATGTCATCATCATCATCATCATCTAAGCGTACTATCCCGGTTGCAACCTAAACTTTCGTTTAGGTGCCCGGGGTCCGCTTTCCGACTTTTTCTACTCCACTTCGCACGGTCTTCAGCATCCCTGGTATTGAGCCCATTGGCACGCATATCACCCCTTACGACGTCAAACCAGCACTTTTTGGGTCTACCCCTCCTGCCGGGGCCCGGCGGAGGCGGCATGGCCTGACATTTGTTTCCCACGTAATCATCCGGTTGCCGTAAAACGTGGCCGTACCAACGGAGCCGACACTCCTGCAGTTTATCCGCAATGTCACGGACATGAAGACTGCCGCGAATGCGGGAGTTCCTAACGCGGTCCTTCCGCGTCCCTCCACACATCCACCGCAGCATATTCATCTCCGTGACACGCAGCTCCTGCTTGTGTCGCTCCAACACCAGCCACGCTTCACATCCGTATAAAAGGACAGGCCTAGTGATGGTCTTATAGATCTGTCCCTTCAACTTTACCGGCATCTTGGGGTCACAAATGACACCAGTCCAGGATTGCCAAACTCAATGTAACACCTAATAACTCGATTTCGCCATTAGACTACAATTTTTTTATTTTAATATTCTACATCGTAATTATAAATAATGTAACATTAACAATAGAGGACACAATTAGCAAATAATGTAATGATAACACGAAGAAGTCTTGAAACGAAACAAAATTATTAATATTGTACTTTAATTTGCATAACAAAGCATTCATAATTTCGGCAGTCAACGTATTTAAAGCGTTGACAGTGTCTCTTGTTTTGCATCAAAGATACTATAATCCTAAATGGAATAAATTATTTGTTACAAAAGATTTGTTTACTCCATCAGGAAGGCTATCGCGCTCATCAATCAATCGTTTAACTTAATCACTTTGATTAGAAAATAACACTCAGTTCTTGTCTTGAATTGTTATATTTATAAAAAAGGTTTTTTTAGATCAGTAGACAGGCTGACGGCTCACTTAAAAGCAAGCAGTTGAGGTAGCTTACCAAACAAAACAAAAAACCTGAATCACTTAATCCAGAACACAACATAGTGTTATTATGGTGACTTATTTAGAGATCAAAGCATCACGAATCAGTGGGACTTGGACCTCTACTAACTAGCTCGGATTTTTTCGTCGCCTTTTACGACAGGCCGTCCCCGGCCACACGAAACTTTAACAAATATAACGTAATAGACATCTAATCGTTTGCTATATTCTAAATACTATTTGTAATTATAATGATTAATTAATTAAGGGAGTCTAAAAAAGAGTCTCTTGTATTTTTCTTCCAATTTCCTGATTTGTAGAATGCAGCGATCTGATGAAAACCACGTTTAGTTACAATCCTTCCAGCTTTCCCCTCGTGCTTTGATCAAGAAATGGAAGATTTACTAGAGGCAACGACGTGTAAACTTTGAATGCTACCCGGATTGACCATTTTAATGATAACTGTGACGTTAATAATAACATTCATATTCTGGAAATTTACTCAATAGAATGCAAATTTAGACACAGAAAAGTCTTCCAATGGCTTAGTAACCAACACGTACTGTGCGTTGACACTCGCTGTGTTACATTAGGGATAAACTGGGATATATACTTTATAAATCAGTAAATCACATATTAATAAATATTACCTAGACTCCGGATTCTCCTTAAAATTGATAATTAAATCATAGGTGCCAATTTAAATCTTTATTTCAGGATGATTTATAACATAATTACACTCTTTTATGGACTTACAAACACATGCTTCAATCAGTTGGACTAATAAAATCTCCAATGTTGAAGTTCTAAGACGTGTCGGTCAAATCCGCAAGTTGATGCAGACCATCAAAATAAGAAAAGTTGCCTACATCGGTCATGTCTTCAGACACGAAAGATAAGATTTACTGCAACTCATTATGATGGGCAAAATTGCGGGGAAATGTAGAGTAGGCCGTAGGAAAAAGTCGTGGCTTCGAAACATCCGCGAGTGGACCGGAGTCAAGAGCGCCGCGGAATTGTTTTCAGGACTGATGTCCAACCTTCAGCAATTGGAGAGGAACATGAAGAAGAAGATACTCTTCTCAAAATGTATCTCAACTAAGTACCATCATATAATTGATGTTATAAACAGATTGAAGGACACATATCATACGAGTTTGATACATTATAAATAAGTCTCTGTCCTCGATCAAGCCTTACAAGATTGCAAATAAATAATTCAGCGTTCATACTAACACTGTTTATTCGATCTGTAATACCTTCAAATAAAAACACTAGGGAGCTTCACTATTTTTCGCGTATAATTTCGTTTCTGTCAAAGTGCAAATCAATGTCGTCTCTATTACTTTGTAAAGAGGAACTATTCTGCAATGTGCTTTTTATTAGAACTTTATTCCCTGGATGAGAAACAAACAGCCGATAGTCGAGTGATTGATTGAGGATGTAGTTTGTTGGACATTTGTAATTTCGGATGTATTGGAAAATATCGATTTTGTCATAAAACATAATCGTTATACGAATCAACATAATCGTTTTAAAAATTAATCTCAGTTGCTCAGCGTAGAACGCTGTTTCTACCTAGTACCCATTATTGTTTCCCGTTGTTGTTTCCCGTTGTTGTTTCCAGTATGTTTATTCATATATATCTACATAATAAAATGATAGAGGTCTTTTTTTATTGATGTACGACAGCAGACAGGCTGACGGCCTGCTTAGAATTTAGCAGTTACCGTCGCCTATGAGTGTTTGCAACGCCAGTGGCATCGCGAGCACGCTGCTGTCGCATAAGGGTACAGGAACTTGGGTCACTAATGCCGGAACACAACACAAGGTTATGGTTGGGTTGTTGTGTCGGCTTTTACGACAGCAGTTGTGTGTGCATCACGGCAGAGCTACTGTATAGATTTTGTCACAAACGTCACTATGTGTCAGCAATGATGTGTGTTTTCTCGCATGCATGCGAATGAAACTTCCTGATATTTTTTCGATTTACTTTTTATGTTATTCGAACAACGAAACGGACGAGAAGGGCGAGTTATACATAAACCCCCAAAGTCTGTATTCGCACCGGTGACCTACGCATGCTTTCCAACGTGCGAAAGCCGTTGCCCTACGGAGTCCACCGCAAATTTCCTATACTTTGGGAAAAAAACATCTTGTTATATTGTTACTCTAACAATATAGAATTGTTTAAGGTCTGAAAAAAAATCAAGATTCAGCGTTAAAAACGCCCAGCTTATTCTAAATAGAACTGCCAATCAAACGATAATTAGACAAATTAGAGTAATGATAAATAATTTGAAATCGAATCATATTCGATAGCCATTAAGTATATCGACGTTTCAGGGACAGGTATTAATTATTAATACCAAAGTCCCTGAAACGTCGATATACTTAATGGCTATCGAATATGATTCGATTTCATCATGATAATGAATATAGTATCCATTAAGTTTCCAATTGATATAATTACTTCAAGAGCGTTTCGTATTATATTGCAATATCGTACCGGATTACTAAAATTATATATATTCTACATGACTGGAAATTACAAATTTAATAGCTTCGATATAAAATAACAGCGTGGCTCGGACTTCCTTCCAAGTGAACAATAGTGACAATTCTTTCACCGTCGATACCTGGCAATTATGATATAATGAGCACATTAGGCGATAAAACTGCCTAAGTGATGCATTTCATTTCATTTGATTTCATTAATCTCCGAATCTGATACCTGTAAGCTACCACATACCTGTTTATATTATTCGTAATAACTTTGATACTATTATCTATTACACATAAGAACAACTTAAAGCGAATATCTGCCCTTATCCCAGCTACGCGGGGTCAGCACAACATGCCCTCTTCTTCCACTCTCCTCTATTACGAGTAGTCGTCATCTGAACACTAACACAAACACTGAACACACCTTTTTGTCATATCATATTTTACACAATCCATCTTTTCTTTAGTCTACCTCTCTTTTTGCATAACTCTCTCTCCTTTACCATATACTATATATACCATACTTGCTATATTTTAGAATATAATATATAATACTACAATATTTGCAAGTTGTTGTTAATATTACTTATTAATAATTATAGATATATATATATATATATATATATATATATATATATATATATATATATATATATATATATATATATATATATATATATATATATATATATATATATATATATATATATATATATAGAAAGAAAGAAAGAAAGAAAAATATTTTATTCAAGACATTTTACAATAATACTACAATATAATATCTACTTATACAATTTATTTCCAATTGATATAATTACTTCAAGAGCGTTTCGTATTATATTGCAATATCGTACCGGATTACTAAAATTATATATATTCTACATGATATATATATATATATATATATATATATATATATATATATATATATATATATATATATATATATATATATATATATATATATATATATATATATATATATATATATATATATATATATATATATATATATATATATATATATATCAGCCGTTCAAAAAGAACCGGAAAAATCTCAGATTCTACTCTCAAATTGATGGATGTGAGACGTCAAATGACCCTTCAGTCCCCGGACGATGCTTCCCAGTATAGGCAGCTAAATAGACAGATCTCCAAGTCCTTGACTCGCGATATCCGCCGCCATAACACAGACTGTGTAAAGGCGGCTATAGAGCGTAACAAGGGCTCTAAAGTATTCGCACGAGACTTGTCTATTGGGCAGAGCCAACTGACGAAGCTGAAGACCGACGACGGCAGGGTCGTTTCGTCTAAACCCGAACTTTTGAGGGAAGTCGAGAAGTTCTACGGACAGCTATACACGACCACACGGGCACCTGTTAACAACAAGGCTAAAGACCCAAGAGCCAAATTAACCCGACACTACACCGTAGATATCCCAGACGTCAGTCTGTACGAGATTAGTGTGGCCCTTAAACAGCTTAAAAACAACAAGGCGCCGGGTGATGATGGAATTACAGCCGAGCTTCTGAGAGCTGGTGGTACTCCTGTGCTTAAAATCCTCCAGAAGCTATTTAATTCCGTCATCCTCGATGGCAAAACGCCGCAGGCCTGGCACGGAAGTATAGTGGTGCTGTTCTTCAAAAAGGGCGACAAAACCCTTTTGAAGAACTTTAGACCGATATCACTTCTGAGCCATGTTTACAAGCTGTTTTCAAGGGTCATCACGAATCGTCTCGCGCGCAGATTTGACGACTTCCAGCCTCCCGAACAAGCCGGATTCCGAAAAGGTTTTAGCACCATAGACCACATACATACGCTGCGGCAGGTTATACAGAAGACGGAGGAGTATAACCAGCCACTATGCTTGGCGTTCGTGGACTATGAGAAAGCCTTTGATTCGATCGAGACCTGGGCGGTGCTTCAGTCTCTCCAGAGGTGCCACATTGATTATCGATACATCAAAGCGTTGAAGTATTTGTATGAAAACGCCACCATGTCAGTCCGTCTCCAGGATCAGAACTCGAAGCCTATCCGACTGCAGCGGGGAGTCAGACAAGGCGATGTCATATCGCCGATGCTGTTCACTGCTGCGTTGGAAGATGTCTTCAAGCTTCTGGACTGGAACGGACTGGGCATCAACATTAACGGTGAGTACATCACTCACCTTAGATTCGCAGATGATATCGTAATCATGGCTGAAACCATGGAAGACTTAAGCCATATGCTTGATGGCCTCAATACAGCTTCCCAAGGAGTAGGTCTCAAAATGAACATGAACAAGACGAAGATCATGTCTAATGTCCATGTCGCACCTACCCCCGTAACAGTTGGGAACTGTACTTTCGAAATTGTTGACGAATACGTCTACTTGGGTCAAACGATCCAGTTAGGCAGGTCCAATTTCGCGAAAGAGGTCACTCGTCGAATCCAACTCGGATGGGCAGCGTTCGGGAAGCTCCGTAAAATCTTTTCGTCCCAAATACCGCAGTGTCTCAAGACGAAGGTTTTTAACCAATGTGTGTTGCCAGTGATGACATACGGAACGCAGACGTGGTCGCTAACTATGGGCCTTATGAGAAAGCTCATGGTCGCTCAGAGAGCAATGGAGAGGGCTATGCTCGGAGTTTCCCTGCGAGATCGAATCAGAAATGAGGAGATTCGCAGGAGAACCAAAGTAACCGACATAGCCCGGATGATTGCAAAACTGAAGTGGCAGTGGGCTGGGCACATAGCTCGAAGGACTGATGGCCGTTGGGGCAGAAAAGTCCTCGAATGGCGACCGCGTACCGGAAGACGCAGTGTTGGTAGGCCCCCCACAAGATGGACCGATGATCTGGTCAAGATCGCCGGGATAGGTTGGATGAGGGCAGCGCAGGACCGATTATCGTGGAGATCTTTGGGGGAGGCCTTTGTCCAGCAGTGGGCGTCTTCCGGCTGAAATGATGATATATATATATATATATATATATATATATATATATATATATATATATATATATATATATATATATATATATATATATATATATATATATATATATATATATATACCTAGTCAGGTCATAAATTCTGTCACATGTTTAATGTAAAATAATTGTAACAAGTTTATTAATTATGTAACCATTCATATACCAAAATGAACTTAACAAAACATAGATTCTTATGACATTAAAGTTTATTCAAAATGACCTCCGTGATTTTGAATACAAGCCTTCAATCTGCGCGGCCAGTTGTCTATCGCAGCACGAACGAGGTCCATGTCAATATCGGCGGCTGCCTTAATCAAGGATGTCTTGAGTGACTCCGAATTGGGATGAGGCTTTGAGCACGCCTTTTCCTCCAAGTGTTGCCATATCTTGTAATCTAACGGATTCAAATCTGGACTGGAGGAGGGCCAGTCTTCGTGCCGGATGAAGTCGATTTCACGCGCCGCCAGCCAGTCTTGTGTGCTCTTCGCTCTATGAGCTGGCGCCGAATCTTGTTGGAATACCCAGTGCCTGTTATTGAACATGGTATGAGAAACAGGTTCCACAAGGTTCGTCAGGACTGTATTTTGATACACAACAGCATTCGTTTTTACACCTTTCTCACAAAAATGTACCTTTGTTAAGCCCCAATAAGAAACTCCCAACTATACCATGAGCGAGGATGGAAAATGACCTCGTTGGACACGCGGAATACGGTTGCTCGCTTCTTCACTACTGTGTGCGTACACCTTATCATTTTGTTTGTTGTAGCTCTCTTCTACGGTAAACATTTTTTCATCCGAAAAAAGAATTTCCCGATATTTTTTGCCCGCGTACCGCTTCAACAAAGCGCGGCATCTCTTCAGTCTCAGGTCCATTAGACGAGCATTCAAACGATGTCCTGTTTTTCTTCGATATGCCCGAAGCCCTAAGTCTTCATTTAACACCCTTTTCACCGTGGTTCTGCTTAACCCCATCTGAAGGGCCAACAGTTTCTGCTTACGTTTGGGATTTCTTTGAATTCGTGCCTTCACAGCTTTTATCACTGCTGGAGTCCTAACGACCGAGGGCGACCACTTCTTGACCTGTCATCTACACTAGAGTCTTCATTGTATCGTTTGATGGTACGATAAAACGAATCTTTTGGTTATATTCAAATTTTTCAGTATGTTAAAAATTTGAATTGGCGCGTAACCGCAACGATGCAACGCAATAACTGTAACACGGTCTTCTTTAAGCGTCCACTCCATATTTAAAAATGAGTAAAATTCTAAAAGTTATACATTTATATTTTCATGAACAATTCGAAATTCTAATTCAATAAACTTTTTTGTGGCCAGCATTCTAAAAGAAAAGTTTTTACTGTGTGACAATACTTATGACCTGACTAGGTATATATATATATATATATATATATATATATATATATATATATATATATATATATATATATATATATATATATATATGTATATATATTATATATATATATATATGTATATATATTATATATATACATATATATATATATATATATATATATATATATATAATATAAATATATTTAAAAAATAAAAAGTTTTTTTTAAATTACTACTTATATTTATAATCTATACAAATAAATAAAATTGGAGAGTCTGTTTGTAATATTAAAATAACCGCTTTTTACTAAGTGCATTCGGACGTATACACGGTACATATACCAAAACAACATTTTTACAATTTTCGTCTGTCTGTCTGCCTGTCTGTTTGTTCCGGCTAATCTCTGAAACGGCTGGACCGATTTTGACGGGACTTTCACTGGCAGATAGCTGATGTAACAAGGAGTAACTTAGGCTACTTTTATTTTAGAAAAAATAATGGTTTTAGTTAAAAGTGATCAGTTTCGGATTTTCAAAATCCAATTTAAGTTGACCTCAGATTTTTATCATCAATCATATAAAATAGGGTTCCGCTTAGGCTGGACTTTGTAAGTTCGAACGCAATTTGTATATTTCATTTATTTATATTTTAGGGTTTATAGGGTTTGTAATCCAAAACAAACCATAAGATATATCCAAAAAATGCTGCCCAAAGGAACTATTCCACGCGGACGGAGTCGCAGGCACAGCTAGTAAGAAATAAGAAAAGAAAACATATAAATTGAATTTCATAGTGTCGTAGCAGTTGCTATATATAAACTATTATTGTAAGTAGACGACCAAAACGAACTTCACTGTCACCCGCCACACAGGCTCCGAGATCTAGTTCAGGGAACAGATATTAACTTTGGTTACGTCTTATAGGCTACATTGTTGTAGCAAACGATTTTTGTGTCTAAAAACCATTTAGGCTGGAAAGTTAAACAACAAATTTCATTTCATTTCAAATAAAAATCTTGTGGACCACTTGCAATGTTCACTACTACAACTACACTCTGTACTTTGAGAAGTAACGATCAATCCCAAAAATATTTTAAAACATGTTTTTTTATTGATGACGAACAGCAGACAGGCTGACCCACTCAATAGTAAACAGTTACCGTCGCCTATAAATGTTTGCGACCCCAGGGACACCGCGAACACGCTGCTGCCCCATCGAGATACAGGAACCTGTACCACTAATGCTGGAACACAGCACACGGTTATGACGGCATACTTATTAATCAAGAGAGTCCTGCACGAAGAGATATATGTCGCAATAAATTCAATTAACTGGCATCATCATAAGCTAAGATAACAAAGACTAATCATACAGATCCGCGTACTGCGATTAGGAGCACCCCTCATCATAACTAGTTAATGAGATGGAAGCTTAATCGTTAAAGCCAGTTCCTCCCGAAAAGCTCTGAGCCCAAATATTTCCCCTTTCAATGCCGTTTTGCTTTGATAATGGTTTTGCATAAACGTTAACAATCCAATTGGTTTTTTGATTAATTCCCGGCTTTAGTGAATATTAAATGAAGTGTAGCTTTTATTGTAATCGAGAGCTTTTCAATATATCTGGCGAATTAAATAAATGAAAATTTATTTATTTAAATAGATCACCAACATGATATACATTACACAATCATAAACTAATCAGGCATAGTATCATTTAAAATGTTGTCACAATTATGGGTGATGACTGCATGCTCAAGGAGTTACTTGCGAAAACAGAAAGATAAATAATATGAATACAGAATGAACTTATGTAAAATACAAGTGGTCCAACTTAGTAAATAAAATAAGACTGAAATTTAAACAGTAATAACACGTGTAGGACAGCAGACAGGCTGACGGCCGGCTTAGAATTTAGCATTTACCGTCGCCTATGGATGTTTGCAACGCCAGTGGCATCGTGAACACGCTGCTGTCCCATAAGAGTATAGGAATTTGGGTCACTAATACCGGAATGCAACACAAAGTTATTAATACATCGTCTCCTCCTCCAATCGTTTGCTCACTGCTGAGCGTCGTGATGCTCCCGACTGATATCACAACAGCACCGCTTCCACTGCTCTATGTATTTGGCGTGGTTTAGGGCGTCTGTGATACGTGTGCCCAGCTTTTTGGCCACTTAGTCGGACCATCTTGTCGGGCTGCGATCTCGGGGTCTTTTCCCCTCCACTTTTCCTGTAACTATTAGTTTCTCCAAGTTATCGGAGGGTTTTCGGGCAATATGGTCGAAATATAGTAGCACTCTCTGGAGGCAAATGTTCGACAATATCTGTGCTATTTTAAGCTCTTGCAGGATTGAGATGTTTGTCCTGCGAGCCGTCCATGGAATGCACAATATTCGCCGCCAGCACCACATCTCAAAAGCGTCGATACGTCGCCTGTCAGCCAATTTAACCGTCCAGGATTCCGCACCATATAGAAAAATGGGGAAGACTAAAGTTCTTACTATGTAAATTTTGGTCTTCTTGAGTATGTTTCGGTCTCTCCACAATTTGCCTAGTTGGGTCATTGCCGTCTTCGCCATACCAATTCTTCGTCTGATTTCCCCTTCTATGCCACCTTTGTTGCATATACTCGAGCCTAGGTATATGAAATTTTGCACGATATCAAATAGCAGCGTAATTAAGACCAAAGGTGGTCGACATCCAGACGGTCTTGGGGCGCTACCACGTAGCTATACTAATTATTAAAGAATTTAATTTGAATTTAAAAATTGTATCATTGAAAATGTCAATATTGTAAGTTAAAAGTGAATTATACAATTTAGTCAATCTATTTATTGGAAAGAATAAACCAAGATTTGACAATACAGCACTAGGATGCAACAATTTGAAATGACATTAAATTCTATGACAGTTTAAGTATAATTTTGAAAGTTGATTTGATAACTTGTAGTAATTTTTCGTAGACATTTTCTTCATGTCATGGAGAAGAGTAATTTATATTCTGTCTCTCAATATACAAATTATTTCGACACGTTTTGCTAAGTGGCAGGGCTCTAAGCCTATCTAGTTGGCAATCTCCCCTGGTGCTCTATATTTAGAGCACCAGGGGACCACCATAATAACTCTGTGTTGTGCTTCGGCATAAGTGACATGAGTTCCATTTGCCCTACATGGACGACAAGTTAGCATTACCCCTGTTGTCGCAAACATCCATAGACGACGTAACTGCTTACTATGAAGTGGGCTGTCAGCTTGTTGCTATCTACAGAAAAAAGAATTTCCAAAATAGCTGTATTCCAATAAAAATATTTTTTGATATGAGATTTTGAGTGAACATTATTATTTCAATTCTTAAGTGCGTTGACTACTTTCAGTAATTGTACCACCATTGACCGAAACGGCTATTTTAAATACTTAAAATACACTTCTCGTCAAAAATATAGAAACACCCCTGAAGTTTGGTTTTGAATGAGATTACTTTTTTCTACATTTAACCCAAAATATAAATAACGCCAGTTAGTTCATATATATCAACATACTATTATAAGGTATTATTTAACAAACTAGCTGTGCCCGCGACTCCGTCCGCGTGGAATAGTGACTTTGGGCAGCATTTTTTTGGATATATGAGATCAACTTAAATTGGAAATTCAACCTACTAAGACCAACCTAAGCTGAACCCTATTTCATAATGATTGATGATATAAATCTGAGGTCAACTTAAATTGGACTATACAATTTTCGAAACTTATCATTTTTAACAAAAACTATTTTATTTTTCTAAAATAGAAAAAGCCTATGTTACTCCTTGATACATCAGCTATCTGCCAGTGAAAGTCCTGTCAAAATCGGTGCAGCCGTTTCAGAGATTAGCTGGAACAAACAGACAGATAGATAAAAATTGTAAAAAATGTTGTTTTGGTATTTGCACCGTGTATACGTCTGAATAAACTTAGTAAAAAGCAGTTATTTTAATATTACAAACAGACCCTCCAATTTTATTTATTTATATGGATATAATGTCTCAAATTAAAATTATTTCTTTAGCTAATGTGTTTTGTTTAACAAATATGTTTTTACCATTTAAGAAGAAACTATTAAATGTTAGAAACAAAGATGTAAAACAGAAAAATGTTAAAAAAAGTTTATTCAGTATCTCGTATTTCCTCCCCGGGCTCTAAGCACTGCTTTCATGTGGTTCCTCATGGAACGAATAAACGTCACAATCTTGTGTTGTGGGATGTTATCTCTTGTTGTTTAGCTATTTTAAATTAGCCAAGCGTCTCCGAAGCAAGATATCTCGCTCTGACTCGTCTCTTCAACTCATCCCTTAGGAGTTCTATGGAATTCATGTCCAGGCTTCTTGCTGGCCAGCCCAAAACCGCAATACCGACTACGCTCAGGTATTCATTTATAATATACCTGGGGTACGAGCCCTGGCATTCTCCTGTATAAAAATGAAGTCTTCACTAATAAAATGTGCGTGGGGTACCACACGAGGCTCCAAACGCTCTTCAACGTAACGTGACACATTTAATGACGGTAACCTAAGTCCAGATACAAACGCAAGTTCGGTTTTTCTATCGGCGCTTATGCCTCCTCAAACCGTCCATGAGCTGCCACCGTAACTGACTCTTTCTTCAATGCAGTACTGTGCAGAACGGTCTCCTTCTCTTTTATACACCTTCTTTCTTCCGCCATTACCATACAGCATGATCTTACTCTCGTCAGAAAAGAGAATTTTGCTCCATTTAAGGTATGACCAATTTAAATGCTCAAGTACAAAGTTGACGTGGCTTTTCGGTGGTCTACCGTCAATTTTGGCCATTAGCTGGTTTATGAGGTTTCATGCTACGCTCCGTCAATCTTTTTCTTATGGCAGAATCGCTTACAGTCAATCCTCGAACCTCACGGAGCCGCTGCTGCAGTTTAATAGAGTTAAAGTGGCGATTTCTTAGAGAAACTGACAAAATATACCGGACATCTTGCTCAGACGTGACTCGATGTCTAACAGATTCTGGACGGCAAGTAAGCATACCAGTCTTCCAATAACGCTGATATACTCTATTGTTAGCAGAGAGGCTTAGATGCAATCGTGCAGCTACAACACGCTGACTATGCCCTGCATCTAGCTACGCCACAACTTGGGCGGCTTCTGTGTGCGGGGTATCCATATTTTTTATAAAAATATCTCTTTGGTAGGATGTCACAAAGCTTAGTTAACAATCACGCTTAGCTCAGCTCAGAGCTCAGTTAAAAATAACGATAATTTATACAAAAAAATGTGATTTAGTACAGATATTTTGACGGAATACACATTGAAAACTATCTCTTCATTCATTTATTGGATGAAAATTGGATTTTTTAAATTCTAGTTTGAAATTCTGGTACACTATTGTATAGACTAAACTACCAGCTATTTATTAGCGTATTTTTTAATGATATAAATCCTCTTTTTCCTTTAAATGCCGCCTGAATAATACTTGCAGTAGTGTTTCGACTTTTTTGGTAAGAAGTATATAATGAATCAAACACATCCTAAAAAATTTCTTTCAAACAATAAAATTCTCAATTAAAATAAATATTTTCATAATAAACATTTCTTACAAATTCTGTTTCAGTGCTTTTAACGTTATGCGGTATATTAAGTATATTATTTCTTGACTAAAATTTAAACGGATCATTGCATATGAAATATGAAAATATTTTCATAATAAATACACAAAACTAGCAAATCATAAAAGCAATGTCGAAAATATGAATACCTTTGTTGGCCAATAAAAATGCTAAAAGCACAAACACGGCGCTACGTGGCGAACAGGGGTGTGTGGGAACGCAAATATACACGGCGTGCCCACTGTATCGGAAACTCACGTCAAGTAGTGTGTGGCACAAATGTTAACAGAAAGCGGGTATTTACACGTGCAAAAAGAAAATGAGCGTTAACATTTTTTTAAACTTTATTAAGATTTTAAAAAGGATTTTTAAGGTAATTTGTTTAAGAAGTAATTAATTTATGTGCTATATGGATCCAGCTTAGAAATAAGAATAAAACCTACCTAATTTTCTATGGTATAGTAAAAACCTCAAGTCCCTTGAAAAAAATTATAGATTGGAGGGAAAGACATCGTCATGTTGTCACATATATTTTGTTATGATTAAAAAAAACAAGAGACGAATGGAAATTACTGATGAGTGGATAAAGTTTATATAAAATTAGGCAGTCTTAAGAATAAATCATGTTTAAGAACAGTTAAGAATGTGCGCCATAAATATCATATTAACATAATTATATCAAAATGTGTTTATGTACATATTATTAAGATTATTTTTAAAATTTATTATATACATTACCTACTTGATATATTTTAAACTGTAAAGCCTCACAAAAATACCAAATTCTATATACGGGACAAATAAGCGTGATAATCAGCATATTTCCTTTGGCTCAGACGACTACGAGTACGTCTGGTAGCAAGCTAGCAAGCTTTGCATACATCGGTGAAAACTTTAGCAGCAGAACCTCAACGTTAAATTACGATATAAACGAAATACCACTTATCACGAGAATTCCAAAACTTTTCTACCCGATTGACTTGTAATTTGGCATGGTTACTCACGGAAATCCTATCTGAAATGTATCTACGAATATAAATGTTTTTTTAGCTATCTGGAGTTCTGCAGACAGATAAATGATCCGATAGCAGGTGGTTACCATCGCCTATGGACGTTTGCAACACCAGAGGTGTAGCCAACGCACTGCTAGCCTCTAATAAATTCTATAATTACTTTTTTGAAAAACCCCATATTCTAATGCGATGGGAAAACCTCAGTCAGAAGCTCATTTCAAATCCGGAGAGTATGTACTTTTTAAAATTTATGCGGAAAAAAACCTGATATCTATACTACTATTATAAAGAGGAAAGATTTGATTGTTTGTTTGTTTGTTTGTTTGCTTTGATTAGGCTCCGAAACTACTGACCCGATTTAAAAAATTCTTTCATTGTTGGGAAGCTACACTATCCCCGGGTGACATAGGCTATATTATATTTTCAAAAAAATTAGGGATCCTTACTAAAACTCCAATAATGTAACCCAAAGTGTAAAAAAATTACCTATAATATTATTTAAATCGCGTGCGTTGCGAAAACTATTGATGATAGAATAAAATAATGTACTACGACTTTGCAGAAAACATCATTATTTACAAAAAGTGTCGCGACAGCATATGTCTAACTATTACAGTTATGCCACAATAAGTGTTCTTTTATTTTAAAGATTTAATTGAAATGCCGCCCCTAGAAAAGACTCTTTATTTGGATCTTGGTATTAATCCTTATCAAAATAAATTACTTCATATTCAAAACTGTTTCAATACCTTTATATAACTTTTTGAATTATTCAATTCGGATATTCCATTCGAAAGATATCACGAGTTTAAAAATGTAAGTATTAGAAAAATGTTGCGTGGTAGCCGCTCACCCTGTTCGGCTAGCTAAGCAGCACCTTATGCAATGTAGGCGTGCGTCACTGGGTTTTTTACAAAAATTAGAATACTTATTAAAAAATAACGAAAAATAAATAAAAAGTAATAACAAAAAAAATCATTAAAATAAAAGCTCATAGAAATAATAATATTCAAACTTTCTTTATAATTTTATTTTTTTAGTAACCTGACGCAAATAGAATGGTTTGCCCTCAGGGGCGCTCCTCTGTCCGAGGAGTGCACGGGTGTGCGTACCCGAGGTGCCCGAGCATCCGCCGCTTCACTCCCCCTCCGTTCGAGGCGACAGAGCCTACCTTTCTTTCCGTCTACCTCTTCATCCTTTCCAACTTAGCTCTCTGTTCGTGGCGTGGTCCCCGGTGGGATGATTGCAAATACTGATTGGGGTCCCGGGTTCTACCCTGGGACCTGATTTGGTAGTCGAAACCATGCCTATTTCGACTGCGCCTGCACAGAGTGTTCCCAGGGCGGGAATTGCATCCTCGCTGTCGGTTGGTCTTGCTGGGCCGGCTACGACGTCAGGCGACTCTGCTTTTTCTGGAGTGTCGTCTGGTAGTCGTACCCACGCCTGACTAGCACGCGACGGGGATGCGAGTCCCGTCCGGAATTGGCCGCGGACCTGTCACTCCCGGTCCTGGTTTTGTCCATGGTCGGGGGCGATCCTGGATGGACGGCCGTCGCCTCCTTTTGCGAGGCAGTAGTGTCTGCAAGGGAGGCGGCGGAACGGGAGCGGGAGTTCGCCACCGCACTCCCCTCCCGCCAACGTAGGCCGCGTCGTCGGCGCCGGAGGGCGGGCAACGATCTCCGGCCGACGTAGAAATCGGCCGCGGGCGGCCCCTCGGGGGAGGATCCGCCGCCCGCACTATTGCCGCAAGGGAAAAGGCCGCGTGCTGTTCCACAGCCTCCCTCAACTCCTAGAGTTGTTACAAGAGAGCGCCGGGGGGGACGAAACCCTGACCCCCTGGCGCCAGCACTTTAGAAGGGGCCCGCTTTAAGACAAAGCGTGGGCCGGCGCCGGCCCGGGCCACGAGATCGGCAGGCCATATATCCGTGGGCCCGGGCGTAGACGATAGGAGAACAGCGGGGTTTTTTAGTGGGTCGAACATCTTTTCCGGAGTCCCTTATATCCCTCGGTCCCCCCGGGCCGGGATAACCCGTCAAGAGAGGTTTTTCCCCGAGACCGAAAAAACATAGAAGGGTTTAATTTTTAATTTTTTGTTAAATACCCGTGCGAAGCTGGGACGGGCTGCTAGTATATATATATATATATATATATATATATATATATATATATATATATATATATATATATATATATATATATATATATATATATATATATATATATATATATATATATATATATATATATTATTGTATATACCTATATACAGAAAAGCTCTATTTTCTAACAAAAATGTATTCACTTTTATATACTGTTTTATTTATACCATACAACTCTCAGTTGCAAAATCGTTCGTCCATGAATTGATATAAGTGGAAATTTGAATTGCACAAGCACCGTAAACTAAAGTCGGAATGGAATACATTCCCAAACTTCACATATCCAACAGCGTTCCAAGTCTAACGTTACAAGTTAGCGTTTTTAAATGTTCATATATTTTAAAGCGTCCTACTTTTTCATTTAATTGAAACGAATTCCATGAAACGACTCTTAAACAAACAGTTATTATTTGAATTTAGGTTTTTGTATAGGTACTAATATTTGTTGTAGAACCTATTTGATCCTTCGTTCGTGGTAACGAAAATGACAAGATATTCGTTAATATTTTTATTAAATATGGTACGTTGTCATATTCTGATTATTTGTGATATCAACCATCGCATAATATATTTTCATGTAGGTATTTTAAACATCCGTTACCATAATTTTAGTTCTAAAATTATTTACCAATTGAATCGCAATTTTATATTCTAAATTAAATTTATAATAGTTGTGTTCTAAGAAAAACATTAAAAATTAAATATATTTTAGTATAATAGTTAATATACGGATGACCGACCTTTGCTCGGTATTTTTTTTATTTTTATAAATTGTGTTTTTTGGAAATTAACAATTGATTTTCTTAGTCTAACCTCAAAGCAAACACTCATTGACTTCTTGTTACTTAACAACGCCATCTGCTGGAATAATGTTGTGTCGTTAAAGCAATTTAAAAAAAATAGTTTTAGTATTATTCGCCGATAGATGTCAGGAAGAGTCATTTTTCAGTTTAAATTATTCGCCGATAGATGTCAGGAAGAGTCACATTTTTGTTATTTTTCTTCCAATAAAAAAAGCGAATAAAATGATATTTTCTAGAAATTATTCCTAGCTGGATTGATTTATCGCCCCCGAAACCCCATGTATACTAAATTTCATGAAAATTGTTGGAGCCGATTCCGAGATTCCAATTATATATATATACAAGAATTGCTCGTTTAAAGATATAAGATAATAGATATTTTTTTCACAAACAGAAAAATTCAAGCCGATAGTCGATCGATAGTTAGATCGTACAGCACATCGCCACATAATTAATTACTAGACTTATTAGAAATTATAGATATTTAAACAAATTTTTATTTCTCTGCAGTGCCTGTGACTCATCTCTCATTTCCCAATGGCCGACACGTAAAAATTATTATCAATAATTAATAACCATATCCTAAAATCTGAATTCGATTAACTGTTGGACAGAGTCAAACGGGGTGTGAATCCCGTGAGCGTAATTCTGAATCCCGGTCGATTGGAATCCTGCGAGAGCCAGTTTCCCGGAAAATCTTTGATAAGCCGACCTTGAGCATTGAGCGAGAAATTTTCCCAGTATCTTACAAAACATTGCTTTTAGATTTTGTTAAATTTATTACTAGCTGTGTGAGATCTCTACATATTTTTACTTACCTCATACTTAGTAGATTATGAATGATTAAATTTAATGGCACAAGTAGAAAAAAAAGCCTGTTAAAATTAGGTGTTCCCTTTAAATATCTTCTCGTGTGTGCAAAACATCAACTCCTGGTTTTCTTTTTATTCGAATTGTATAAAAGATAGAAAAGAATAAGGTAAATGAGCCTCATTGATCATAATATGACTACGTATATTTTATTCTTCGTGCAGGGGCGGAGTGAGATAACTGACTCTGAGACCGGTGTTGGCCGTTAGTGTTGGTGTTGGTAAAAGGTGATTTAGCAACCCTAGCTATGTGGGCTCCAATCCCGTCTGGATGGCAACCCTGGTGTATAAGTATGGTCTAGTAATAACATTGTATTATGTGCTAGCTTTAGTGGCTCATGTTAGCAGTGTCCTTGGCATAGCTAACATCTATAGGTGACGGAAACTGCTTATTATTAAGTAAGCCGTCCATCTGTCTGCTACCCACAGAAAAAAAAATTACTCCAGTATTTTTATTGTTAAATAAGATAAGATACATGATATGACATTGTATAACTTTGTGTTGATGATGTGGAAATGAGTGATGCAGACTCCATGACTTAACGGTTTGTGACAGGGTAGTGTGAGAATCCCGCGCAGTGTGCCCGTACGTCTCCATTGTTGACAAAAGCGCACATATCGCTGGTATACCCACTAGGACCAATGTTCCTCTACGAACGCGCCCGAGTAGAGGGATATGCTTTCACGTGCACTTCCAGCCGGGCTGACTGTACTGGCCATGGTGACATAGCAGGCCTTTTTTGTGTGTCGGCCAAGTATAGACAACTACTTCGTCACAATGACTTTTCACTATAATATTTCTTGAATCACACAAAGAACTATAATTATAAAACACATGTATGTAAATTCGACCTCCGTGGCGGAGCGGCTATCGCACTTCGGTACACTTGCAGAGGTCACAGGTTCGATTCTCGACTAGTATCTGGGTGTTTATATATAATATGTTGTTTATTATCTATTAGATACATTTTTTTTTCATGAACTCTTTTATGATAATAGTTCCACAAGATGGCGGAACACACGTAGTGATGGGCCGCTTTACCGGTGATGTGCCTGCGATTTAATCGGTAACATATTCCCCCCCCTTGAAAGGGTAACTTTCAAGACGGATTGGATTTTAATTGATGCCTTCTAATGGTGATAACTTGGAAACAGCTCTCTTTATCACTCCATTTTGAGTTTGCAAATCCACAACTCTTGTAATTCCGTCTTTGCCGGGATATAATTTAATAACTCGCCCCAGTCTCCATTTCATAGGTGGTAGTTGTTCGTCTATAACTAAGACAATGTCATCCAGTTTAAGTTTGGCTTGATTGACTTTCCATTTTACAAGTTGTTGCAAGTTGTTGAGGTAATCCTTTGTCCACCGTGACCAAAAGTGCTGTTTGAGACGTTGTATGAGCTCGTATCTATTAACCGTGACTTTTGCGATAGCAGGTGATGGTAAAGATGTTAATGAACGCCCAATTAGAAAGTGCCCTGGTGTAAGTGGATTCAAATCGGAAGGATTAGCCGAAAGTGGTGTTAAAGGACTCGAATTCATGACTGCTTCTATTTGTGTGAAAAGCGTGGTTAATTCTTCGAATGTCAAACTACTGTTACCAGCAATTCGTTTTAAGTGATGCTTTGCAGATTTTACACAAGCCTCCCAGATTCCACCAAAGTTTGGGGCGTATGCTGGTGAAAAATTAAAGACTATACCTTCGGTACACGCAAATTCAGTGATCTGTCGTTTACAAGTTTTAAACATTTTGTTCAATTCATTTCGGGCACCTACAAAGTTTTTGCCATTGTCACAATATATACCTAGTCAGGTCATAAATTCTGTCACATGTTTAATGTAAAATAATTGTAACAAGTTTATTCATTATGTAACCATTCATATACCAAAATGAACTTAACAAAACATAGATTCTTATGACATTAAAGTTTATTCAAAATGACCTCCGTGATTTTGAATACAAGCCTTCAATCTGCGCGGCCAGTCCTCTATCGCAGCACGAACGAGGTCCATGTCAATATCGGCGGCTGCCTTAATCAAGGATGTCTTGAGTGACTCCAAATTGGGATGAGGTTTTGAACACGCCTTTTCCTCCAAGTGTTGCCATATCTTGTAATCTAACGGATTCAAATCTGGACTGGAGGAGGGCCAGTCTTCGTGCCGGATGAAGTCGATTTCACGCGCCGCCAGCCAGTCTTGTGTGCTCTTCGCTCTATGAGCTGGCGCCGAATCTTGTTGGAATACCCAGTGCCTGTTATTGAACATGGTATGAGAAACAGGTTCCACAAGGTTCGTCAGGACTGTATTTTGATACACAACAGCATTCGTTTTTACACCTTTCTCACAAAAATGTACCTCTGTTAAGCCCCAATAAGAAACTCCCAACCATACCATGAGCGAGGATGGAAAATGACCTCGTTGGACACGCGGAATACGGTTGCTCGCTTCTTCACTACTGTGTGCGTACACCTTATCATTTTGTTTGTTGTAGCTCTCTTCTACGGTAAATATTTTTTCATCCGAAAAAAGAATTTCCCGATATTTTTTTCCCGCGTACCGCTTCAACAAAGCGCGGCATCTCTTCAGTCTCAGGTCCATTAGACGAGCATTCAAACGATGTCCTGTTTTTCTTCGATATGCCCGAAGCCCTAAGTCTTCATTTAACACCCTTTTCACCGTGGTTCTGCTTAACCCCATCTGAAGGGCCAACAGTTTCTGCTTACGTTTGGGATTTCTTTGAATTCGTGCCTTCACAGCTTTTATCACTGCTGGAGTCCTAACAGACCGAGGGCGACCACTTCTTGACCTGTCATCTACACTAGAGTCTTCATTGTATCGTTTGATGGTACGATAAATGAATCTTTTGGTTATATTCAAATTTTTCAGTATGTTAAAAATTTGAATTGGCGCGTAACCGCAACGATGCAACGCAATAACTGCAACACGGTCTTCTTTAAACGTCCACTCCATATTTAAAAAATGAGTAAAATTCTAAAAGTATACATTTTTATTTTCATGAACAATTCGAGATTCGAATTCAATAAACTTTTTTGTGGCCAGCATTCTAAAAGAAAAGTTTTTACTGTGTGACAATACTTATGACCTGACTAGGTACTATGTGGCTTTCCACGACGAGCGATAAACCTCCGTAAACACATAATAAAGCCATTAGTACTGAGGTCACTCACTACTTCAAGATGTACAGCCTTTGTCGAAAAGCAAACAAAGACGCACAAATAGCATTTTGACGTTTTGGCCCCGCGCCCCTTTTTATTTAAAATTTGAAAAGGACCTGCAAAATCTGTTCCACATGTTATAAAGGGTAGAGCTGGTGTAACGCGATCAGCGGGTAATTCACCCATTAAAGGTTGTTTTAATTTAGGTTTGAAACGCTGACATCTTATGCATCTATTTACGGTGCTTGAGGCAAGCGCTCGACCGCCAGTAACCCAAAAGCGTTGGCGCACGGTATTTAATAGAAGTTGAGGACCACAGTGCAGCAGACGCTGATGCTCTGCTTCAAAAATAAGTTTGGACAATATATGTTTACCGTCTATCAAAATGGGATGTTTTTGATCATAAGAGCAATGTGGCGCATTATTAATGCGTCCGCCTACACGAACTATACCTTGATGATCAAAAAATGGATTAAGGCTAATTAATTTGGATTTACGATGGAGAACATTATTAGTTTTAAGAGAAGCTATATCATTTTCATATGATTCTTTTTGTGCAATCTTAGCTAATATAGTTAAACTGTTTGTTAATTCATTAACACTTAAGGCATCATAAGATTTGATATTGTTCTTTTTACAATTATTTATAAAACGCAGAACGTACGCAAATACACGTTGTAGAATGTGTAATTTAGAAAACTTGTAGAATGGCACAGAATTTGTATTACAATACACGTTAAGACTACGAGTGATAGCTTCTGGTAAAGAAACCTCACCTGTTTTGGTGGTAGGCCACTCAGATTCTGGGTTTTGTAAAAAACAGGGTCCTTTCCACCATAATTCATTATTAATTATATGAGAAGGCTTAACCCCTCTGGAAGCTAAATCAGCTGGATTTAAATTTGTCGGCACATGCCGCCAAGTATTTTTATCTGTCATTTGTCTAACTTCGTTAATGCGATTACAAACAAAAGTTTTTAAAGTTTTTGGTTGGGTCTTTAACCAGCCCAATACAATGGTTGAATCTGTCCAAAAAATAGATTTTTGAACAGTAATTCTTAGGGCTTGCTTTACCTTTGTATATAATCGAGCTCCTAATAAGGCTCCCATTAATTCTAGTCTTGGAATAGTCATTTCTGGCTTAAGAGGAGCAACCTTAGATTTTGCACATAAAAGATGAACTGAAACGTTCCCTGGTTGATTAGATGATTTTAAATAAATACATGCAGCGTAAGCATCCTTTGATGCATCAGTGAAGCAATGAATTTGAATATTTTCGGGCGATTGACAAATTGCATGACGTGGTACTACCAATTTGGTAAAATGCTTTGAATCGTTAATGAATTCACACCACGAAGTAGCGATGTTGTCAGGCACAGCATCATCCCAGTCTAGCTTTGTAAGCCATAATTTTTGTAAAATTATCTTATGAAATATTGTACAGGCAGATAAAATACCTAAAGGATCAAAGATTTTACATGAATTTGACAAAATGCTTCGTTTGGTAATTTTTGAAATATTTTTAAATTCTGATATAAATTGTAAAGTATCATTTGTAGGAGACCAATTTAAACCTAACACAGTTGATTGTTTACAAAAGTCTCGTGTTTCGTTCGTGGAGGATATATCGTCAAAAATATCAGTAGCGTTTGTACGAAATTTCCTTAATGGAAAACATGCTTCATTTAATTTGGCTATTACACCTTTGATTGTAGACCTGAGGGCAGTTTTAGAATCAGAGCCCGTATTAAGGTCGTCTACGTAAAAATCATGCCTAATTGTATCAGCGATTATTTCATCCGTGCACTCATCAGCCAGATGGATTAAACATCTTGTACTCAAGAATGCTGCCGCTGCGGTACCGTACGTGACTGTATTCAATTGTAAAATTTTAAGGGGCTCAGTTTTTTCGTCCCTCCATAATATTAATTGTAGGTGACGCTGAGATTTGTCGACCATAATCTGACGGTACATTTTTTCAATATCCCCTGTAACTACGTATGTGTGTTGTCGAAAACATTTGTACTTGTCTTACAAGACGCGTCAAAGACTACTCGCAGTTTAGTCGTCTCGTTATTTAACCGTAGTACGGCATGGTGCGGCATGTAGTAGCCAAAATGTGGCTTTTGAATCTCAGTGAGATGTCCTAGACGTTCATATTCATGAATAAATTCAGCATATTCACTCTTTATATTATCCTTTGTTAACTTTTGTTCTAATTTGTAAAAACGTTTTTTAGCTATATTGAACGATTCGCCTAAGACAAGCTGAGGAGACTCACGTAATGGCAGCATTACTGAAAATCTCCCATAAGGCAAACGCTTAGTTGTTTGAACAAAATGATTTTCACAAAATTCTTCATTATCAGTAAGCATTTTTTGTTGTGATGGAATATCTTCAATTTTCCAAAATTCTTTTAATGTGTCTCGAATTTCTTGTGAGAAATGACAATTGCTGGTAGGATTAAAACTACCGCTGGTTGGGCCCGCCACAAGCCAACCTAACTTAGATTCTTGTAGTAAGGGTTTGTTTCGTCCTAATTTAATTTGCTTTGATTTGATAATATCCCAAAATATATCCGCCCCTAATAATAATTGTACTTCGGAGGGCTGGAAAAAGCTGGGATCTGCTAATTGTATAGTATTTGGTATATTGAATTGCGATGTATCAACCTCAACGTTAGGTAGCATTGAAGTTATTTTAGGTATGACGAGGCATGTTATATCTATTGTGTAGGAATTGATGCAAGATTTTATGTGTATATTGCACGTTTCTGTGCTATTAGATTTAGAATCATTTATGCCACATATTGATACAAGATTTTTTTGCTGAGTATTAAGATTTAACTTTTGTTTTAAATTTGTTATCAAGAAAGATGATTGACTGCCACTATCTAATAAAGCCCTTGCACGACAGGTTTTATTGTTAATGGGATTTATAACCTCTACTTCAGCAGTGCAAAGCAATACTTGACATGGTGTGGATGATACTAATGATACTGGAGCTGTAGTAGTATGATTACTAGAAATATTATCAACACCAATAGATGGTTTGGGCTGAGTATAATGTTCTTGAACATGTAATAGTGAATTATGTTTTTTCCTACAGAAGTTACATGGGCCTAGCCTACAACGAGAGTGATGATGGCCAGGACGTAAGCAATTTTTACATAGCTTGTGCTTCAAAACTTCGTTTTGTCTATTTTCTACTGACAACTCTTTAAATTTCTCACACTGATGGTTTAAATGATTTTGCTCACAGAACGTACAATTGACAACATTTCGTGACCTTTCATGTGTAGAGTTTTGCGGTCTGTCATTTGTGGCAGTAACTAAAGTTTTAACGTATTTGTGACGTAAATCTTTGCCGTTTGCATTTCTATCTGTTTTATGCGTACTGTGTGTTAAGGTTTCTAGAATGTCAGCACGATTACGTAAAAAATGTAAAAAATCATCAAGATGAGGTGAAGTTTTAAAATTGCTTTTACTTTCTTCCCATTTTCTACTAGTGGTGCTGTCTAATTTTGACGACATCATGTAAATGACTAAAGTGTCCCAATGCTGAGTGGGCTCTTTAAGTGTGCTTAAGGCACGTAAATTTTTGGAGTAATAATCAATCATGTATCTAATAGATTTATAAGATTCCTTTGTTATAGGTTCAAAGTTGAACATAGATTTAATATGGTTATTGATTAAAATTCTATCATTATTGTAACGCTCACATAAAAGGTCCCATGCTACCTGATAATTATCCGATGTAAATTCTATAGATTTTATTACCACCGAAGCTCCACCCTCTAAAGAAGAACGTAAGTAATGGAATTTATTTATTGCAGGAATGGAATCATTTTTGTTTATTAAGGAATCAAAGGTATCCCGAAATTCCATCCATTTTAAGTAATTGCCATCAAATGTGGGCAATTGAATCGTGGGTAATTTGATGTTACAATTTAAATGTGAGGATGTTGCAGATGCAGATTTTATATGTCCCGAGCCTATGGACAAATTATCATTTTCTACACATGGTTGATGGGACTCGATTAATTGTTGCGAGGCTGATATTAATTTAATAAATGAATTTTCTATGTTCTCTCTTTCTAACAATTGTTCATGTAAGTCATCACCACATAGATTTTCAATTTTATTTTGTATTATATCAAATTCATTTAATAATCCTTGAAATCTAGTGGATTTTAATTGTAGTTCACTAAAAGCTTGCTTTGAGAAACTGCTTTGTGGTATAAGTTTAGTAGTTTCTATATATTTTTCAAATAACGTTACCCTTGACTTAATAGTACCACGCTGGCGAACCAATGTTTTCAAATCTTCGGACATTATGATTTGAATTGTAATTTAAAAAAAAAGATGTAACTAATTCTAACTTGTAAATTATTTAAATAATATTTCTTTGTAGTTTGAAATGAATTGAACAGTTTGTATAAATAAAATGAAAATCTAACCAGATCAGCTATGTGCATGCAACGAAGACAAGTCTTTGCAGACAAGCGGGATAGTACATAGATTGTTAGTTAACAGCACCAGTACTTCAATGGGATCCACTTGGGTTGGTTATGTGCTGGAAAATTAAAGATAGTTCGTCAATGAAGAAAATTAGTATTTATATTGTGTTTTTGTATTATTGTATAACACAAGAATGTTTCACTTGTCAAATAAAATGTAGAAAAGGGCTTAGGCAAATTTTGGTAGGTTGCTTGTAAATTACAAGAAGACAACCTAGGGCTTAAAGTATGTAAGCCTTAGAAACTTGCCTTGCTAAACTAAGTATCTGACTCCATTAGTGAAAGGACACAGAAGAAGCAATCATGAAAATTGAAAGTAAATAATATGCCGAAATTTGGATAAAACGTATAATAATTTGGGCGTACTTCCCTTTTGAGTGATCATACTCCCTTATATAGTCGTCGTTAGTCTTCGTTTTCCATTTGTATATGGCATATATTTTGTATATAGCAGACTGATTTGTCTTCTGCGTATCCTCTTTGCGCAATCGAAGAAATTTGTATAATTAGGCTCGAAATATTTTGTGTGAGCCTTATAACATTTTTCAAATCACGTCGGGGTCACCAATGTTTATTATCTATTAGATACATTTTTTTTTTCATGAACTCTTTTATGATAATAGTTCCACAAGATGGCGGAACACACGTAGTGATGGGCCGCTTTACCGGTGATGTGCCTGCGATTTAATCGGTAACATATGTATTTATTTACTAAATATGTAGCATATTAGTTGTCTAGTATCCAACACACTAGTGTTATGCTACTTACTTTGGGATTAAATGGCGCTGTGTGAATTACCCCAGTTTTATATCTATTTATTTAATTATTATATATTCTAAGTTTCTCCGTTTATCTGAGACGTAAATACACAAGGGATGCCGAACATATAACTAGAAGAATGCTAAAAAAAAAAGTAGATGGGTACCAAGTAGACCTAAAAAGCGATGGAGAGAATGTGTGATGCATTCTCTCCATTTCTCTCTTTCGTATTTTATCCGTGCAGGGGCGGTGAAAGAATACTAGCCTCTGTGGCCGGGTCGGCCTATCGTAAAAAGCGACAAAACAAGCCACCCTAGCTACGTAGTAGGGCCTCAAGCCCGTCTGGATGGCGACTAGCTTTGGTCTTAAGTACGCCGCCATAATAACCTTGTGTTGTGTTCCGGCATTAGTGACCAAAGTTCCTGTACCCTTATGGGACAGCAGCGTGTTCGCGATGGCACTGGCATTGCAAACACCTATAGGCGACGGTAACTGCTAAATTCTAAGCGGGCCGTCAGCCTGTCTGCTGTTCTACAGCAATAAAAAATTAGGATTGTGAAGTGACAGATAAAAATAGAAAAAAAAGACATATTGTGCTAACCCCGAATGATTGGTACTAGGCCAATGATGACTTTGAAGTAAAATTTTATTGAATTAACGTACTAAAGAAATATTTCATCAAAGTACGGGTAACGTAAATTAACTAATAATAGTAATTAGTTCTCTCTAAGGGACACTCGCTAAGATATCCACCGGTGACTGTACAAAGGATAACGCAATTAGAGGCACTCGCTGGCTAATTGATACAGCTGTCTCATCTGGGATTTTATGTGTTCTATGGTAGGAACTAGTCCATTTCATGACCTACTTTTTCATTTTGAAACTAATTAATAACAATTATTATTATTTGACTTATTCGTAAGAGTCCTTTTATACAATAACGTAACAAAAAAATTTCATATTAATATTTATCAAAAAGATATTGTACGAGCCAAAATTGCTCACACAGCGATTTGTATACTATAAGTACTGCTACCTAATTAATATTAAGCAGTCGTAAATAATCCACCGTAATGCACAAACGTGTGTAGTATTGCTATTATAATACATTCTGCAATTCTGCATTATTTATAATGCAGAAAAAACTAATTAGAATAATTGCCCAAATAAAAAATACACAAAGCTGTAAACCATTCTTTAAAAAATTTAAACTGTTAACCTTTCCCTCTATCTATATACACGATATTTGTTTATTTGTTTTTAAAAATTATCAATTATTTACTAAAAAATCCGACATACACTCATTAAATACAAGACACAAAGATAAACTTTACATACCACCGTCGCGGATTCATATGGTAAGAAATAGTCCCTATTATATGGCCGTAAATATATATAATAAAGTTCCAGAGGAGATTAAAAGGGAAAGTAAACTAAAAATATTTAGCAAAAAATTAAAAACCTACCTAATCGAAAATTGTTATTATTCAATTTCTGACTTTTTAAAAATGCAAAAATAATGGTACTGTAACAATAACAAACAAAAAGGGAATCTAGTCATAAATACAAACTTAATCGTTATGAATAATTAATTTGATTAGAACATAAATTTATCACTGGGAAAAATTTAATAACACAAATAATATGTATGACAAACTAATACTTAGTGAAAAATAGATAATTGTATTTTGTTGAATTATATTTTTATTACTATCATTTCTTGTATTGTAATTTTTTGATTCTCATTCTTCCTATTTTACTTTTTATTACAGTCCATTTTCTAATAATAATGTATAATTTTAATTATTAATATTGTGACCACTAGTTGCAGCGTCAGAAGATGACCCTCTAAGTTTTAAGTGCTATATGTTTAATGTAAGATGTTATTGTAAACACTTAGATGTGCAAATAAATATTTGAATATTAACATTACGAAAGGTGCCACTCAGATAAACTTAAAGTAGTATATAGTAACAAACAGTTAAAATTTATAGTGGTTTAGTGTTAACTATTCCATACAACAACATAACTAAAACCGGGGTTACCGTAAACTACGGAAAAGCCCCAAACAGATATGTTTAAGTATGTATAGCAATGTAAAAAAAGTAGAAACAAAAATAAATAAAGAGATAAAAGGGACAGCCGGATGGAACGAAGTTCCTTTCGATTAATTAGTGAAAGAATTGTAATAAATTTCTTTTTTTTAAGTTATAATAATATTTTTTTTATTATTAACAAATATAATGTAATATAAACTTAATCAGTAACTAACCTAACTCCATCAGCAATATCCGGAACTTGTGCAGAAACACTGTCAGGATTCATTATTATTATTTTTTATTATTTATTATGTACAAAAAAACCTGTATACTATCAACAAAAATAATCGTCGCGACACCACACTGTTCAATGCGAAATAGAAATGAAAATATCTGGCTTGCTTTCTATAAGAGAGAGAGAGAGATAGACAGAGAAACATGCGCACGCCACATAGCTTACTATAGCAAAAAGTGTCGTTACAACTTTTCGTGAGAATTTTTTCCGTCTAGCCCCCTTTCACAACGCGCGATAAGGAACTTCGTTCCAATAATTGTCGAGCTCTCTCATAGGCTGTCACTGAGCGCTGGCTCAGTAAAATATGGACTGTATAATTTTCTCTTGTATTGGTTTTCACGCTAGATAAGGTACTAGAGCTCCACCAACCTCGCGACCTCTTCGGTCTGCATTAGCTCAGGTGCAGCTCGCAGTGAATCACGCTCAGCGTCACTCTTGCAAATTGTTGTTCAAGTACACCGCGCTCTATGTTGTTAAGGTTTTAAGATTGGCACGGCTAATAATATAAAGAGTCTATAAATATGAGCTTGTTCTTCGCACACGGTGCAGAAAGGGTTTCTTTTTCTTATCAAACGTTGACATAAGAGGTGAAAAATTGGTTGAGCAATAATTTTGTACCTAAATCTAGTTAAGGACCGAACAATAGTATTTATTTATTCAAACTAACATTAACAAATAAATAAGATTAATCAATATAAAATACAAAATAGCTACCATGAAAATAGTTTTGTAACATCTAAACTAGGTAAGTACCTGGATTTTATGTTAATAACTTTAGATAAAAACAAAAAAAAAACAACTAATTTACCATTAAGTCTAACACCCCCAATTACGTTAGTAAGTATTAATTAGTAAATACCTCCTCAGCTGCCACGAGATCGGCAGGCCATATATCCATAGGCCCGGGCGTAGGCGATAGGAGAACAGCGGGGTTTTTAGTGGGTAGTCGGATTTTCGAACATCTTTCCCGGAGTCCCACATATCCCTCGGTCCCCCCGGAGCGAGAGAACCCGTCAAGAGTGGTTTTTCCCCGAGTACAAAAAAAAAGTAGTAGGGCCAAGCTCACCTGGATGGCAATCATCCCTGTTCTATAAGTTTGCCGCCATAATAATCTTTTGTTATGTTTCTGCATTAGTGACACAGGTTCTAGTACCTTTATGCGAACAGTAGCATGTTTGCCTTGCCTATGGCGTCGCAAACATCTATAGGCGACGGTAACTGCTTACTGTTAATTTAGCGGTCAGCCTGTCTGTTGTTTGTTAGCAATAATAAAAGAACCTAATCAAAACATTACCTAAATTAGAAAAATTCTCACATACAACACACGCGATTTAATAATTGTTTATTATGATATTATAGTATAAAAATAGGAAGAAAGTTTTGACCATCACAACTCAATGGATGTCAATTTTTACTTAAGGTTGTATTCTAGCCAACATAATGAAAATATATTTAAGTGAAATAAAGAGTGAACCTTCGAATATGGCAATTTAACTTGTCCCTTATATCAGTGCTTCTGATCAATTAAATCAGTGGGACCGGGATATGGTTGGGATCAATTTGTCAAATTGCACGCCGAAGTCCACAAAGGGATTTTAGTATTTGATATAATTACGCACAAATAATGAAAAACGGATATAGTTTTACGTAGATGAATTAAATTAATCTCATATAAGATCAATTATCATTGTTTGATGACAAATTAATCAAAATTTTGAAAATTGAAAATCTTTTTAAAGCGTGAGCGCGTGTCTGGTGTGGTCTGGATGTGTAAAATCGATACAAATGCTATATAGTTTACTGGATTATTACATGGCCCAAGTGTTTCTTATCTTAAAGATTTCTTTATAATAAATAGGCCTACCGGAAAGTTCTGTCCGTTTCTAAATATTATCACAAGATTCGACACGTAAGCATAAGTTTATTTGGTGCATGTTCGGTTTTATATTTTTATCGCTCAATGTGTACATACTGACGTAGCAAATTAACTGTAATAAAGTTAATTCACATTAGTCTTAAGTATGAAATCATAGTGTAACCATAGCTACTGATTGAAATTAATGTACGTCTCTATATTTTGGACGAATTTCAACCAGGGAAAAATGCTACTGAAGCATGTAGAAATTTATTGAAAGTGTTTGCTAAAGGTACAGTTTTTGATAAGACATGCAGAAGATGGTACGAAAAATTTTAAACAGGTGATTTCAACCTTTCTGATAAGCCACATTCTTGGCGACCATCTTTGATCGACGATGATTTTGTTAAGGCCCTGTTGGAGCAAGATCCTTTTCCGACAACATCAGAGATCGCAGAAAGGCTTCAATCAGCTTAGCAAACTATTTCGGACCATATTCGGAAATAGGATTGGTGTGGAAATATTCAAGATGGGCGCCGCATGAATTTTCTTTTATTTCAAAAACGGACAAAACTTTCCGGTAAATCTTATACTTGTTCTTCCTCCCTTAATCCCAAACTATTTGTAGTCGGTACAACATATTCTCTCCTACTCTCTTCTATTAGTCATCATCTGAACATTCACACTTTTTTGTCATATCATATTTTCTTTGATCTACCTCTCTTTTTGTATCCTTAAACTCTCATTTCTAGCATTTTTCTTGTTACATGGTGTTCTTCTCTTCGCATTGTGTGGCCATACCAAGCTAGTCTAATACTTTTCAGATTTTAAATCACTGGCAAGTTCTTATGCAATACTTTCAAATTTCCCCTAATATACTCATTTCTCATTTTATCCATTTTTGTAATTCCATTCATCCATGTCAACATTCACATTTCTGCTGCATGCAATAATCTAATAATTATTATTTTTATGCGTGCAAGAAGATAATTATCGTTAAGTTTGTGTAAATCAAGAACCGGAACTACATGATCAGTCGTTGATAATTACAAAAAAAAACGTATAATATTTTGGATTGTAGCAGCAATAGCACTTTTGTGATTACAAAAAACCTTTATGAAACCGTCTTCAAGCGCATCTTTAACATAAACCGAAGAACACACCAAAATCGCAATTGTGTTGGTATATTTTATTCATTTGATACCCAGCTGTGACGACTAAACTATAGATAGTGACCCTTCAAATCCACACACAAACTTGAAACAATACGATAAAGTAGAATTCCGAGTCCCCACCAGTCGTACATATGTAACAGGCGTCGGCAGCAATAAAGTGACCAATATCGGTGCTGGGCCCTTATTGATAATCCCTATAAGAGCCCCAAAGGGCACGTCCCTTATAAATGGCCAGATTTAATTGCCCAACTTCGGACTTTCCAAGAATATGTCTTAGTTATAATCCTCATAATACTACAAAGAAGGCCGTTTGTGGATTTTACGGTCTTTGTTTAAGTAATATTGAAGACCTTATTTCAATGGCGAACTTTATATCAGACTATTATTTTAATTTCATTTTTTTTCGTTTATGATTAATTTTATAATTGACCATTAAAATTTAATTGGTTTCACTGCTACTGAGATTTTTTTTATTACTGAGTAACAGCAAATAGGCTGACGGCCCAATTAATTGTAAGCAGTTACTATCGCCTTTAGGTGTTTGCGACGCTAGAAGCACCGCGAACACGCTGCTGTCCCATAGGGGTTAAACGAGCAATTCTTGTATATATACATATATATATATATATATATATATATATATATATATATATATATATATATATATATATATATATATATATATATATATATATATAATTGGAATCTCGGAATCGGCTCCAGCAATTTTCATGAAATTTACTATACGGGGGGTTTCGGGGGCGATAAATCGATCTAGCTAGGAATCATTTCTAGAAAATGTCATTTTATTCGCTTTTTTTTATTGGAAGAAAAATAACAAAAAGGTGACTAATAATCTAAATCTATCGGCGAATAATAATACTATTTTTTTTAAATTACTTTAACGACACAACAACACTAAAGCTATTCCAGCAGATGGCGTTGTTAAGTAACACGAAGTCAATGAGTGTTTGCTTTGAGGTTAGACTAAGAAAATCAATTGTTAATATCCAAAAAACACAATTTATAAAAAAAAAATACCGAGCAAAGCTCGGTCATCCAGCTGGTTTAATATAATATGTATTACTTGTGAGATACATTGTGTTTTCATGCGATTGCCAAGTTAATCTATTTTATTTAAAACATAAAAGATTTTTAATATTGATATGGTCACTATAAGATGTTATTATGTTAGCTAATTACGTAATAACTTAAGACAGAAGGTCCCTTAAGTAGTGACTTATAAAGTAACCGACTTGGTATTACATGGATCTCACAACTTTATACGCTAAAAGAACTGAGTTGTGAGACTTAGTTTTTTACAAGTTTTGTTTCTGATGGCATGGTTCTTTCATAATATATTAATATATATTAACAAGTTTTGTTTCTGATGGCATGGTTCTTTCATAATATATTAATATATATTATTAAAGCGAACGAAATCGGAGAATTACTTAATAAAAAGTAAAAGTTTGTCACAAAGAGAATTTATATTTCATTGCAATTAACTAAAGCTGAGCATTTACTAAATGTCTAGACTTTCTGAATAGTTCGTTTTAATTTTTTAAAGCTAAGTATTTGTCACATTAAGTATTATTTTTGGCTAATAATTCTTTGTGAAAAACAAATTATTTACATTAGTATTTTCTTGTGTATTTGTTTCTTCTTAAAATATTATAATATCTTGAAACAGACAATACTTCTGTCCCCGTCAGAGGCCGCCACCGGGCCTGAGCATAACGGTAGGAGGCGTCCGCATCACCGTCGGGCCGTCCATAAATTATCTTGGACTGGTGCTCGACGGGCGATGGGACTTTGCGGCGCACTTCGAGCGCCTTAGTTACATATACTATATATACTATATGCTATTCACTTTACCAAAAAATAAAATGTAAACAAACAAACCAATTTTTCTCAAACAAAGCTAGAATAAAACAACATGGCGGGTATAATCCGACTGTAATAATAAAACACTCCTTTCAATCGACAACAGTACGTTGAACAGTACACTTATAATAAACCAGCATATAAAACCAGTAAGAGATTTGGAAACATTGTCTTTTTAGGTTCTTTATAATGTAAGTTAGTTATTACAATTAATGTTGTAAATATGTAAATTTTATATGCATTAATATTTATCATTAATATAATAATTGTAAAAATAAAATTATTTTGTTTTTTTTTTCTAAAAGTAAGGAATAGTAATATAAAAAAATAAGAATATAGGAGATATTTCTAATAAATAATTAAAAGTTCTTATGATAATTTTTATATCATGTTGATTATTATAAAATTAACATCCAAAAAACCCCTTTACGATTTGTTTACATTTTATTTTTTGATAAAGTGAATAGCATATAGTATATATTCAAACATCCTCATACTCACACACACACACACAAAGGGGCGCGCGCGCACGCACCCACGCAAGCACACTTCTCTTACACTCCGCATTTACACCATTCAATAGATTCACGCAATGTTTATATGACTAGAAACTATGGTATATTTATGCATATTTATATACTATTTTGACTTTGAGACAGATTTGTAATGTTTTAATTTTATGAGTGAGAGTGTAATTTTTGTAGTTATCTTTATTTATAATAATTTATTTTAATCTATTTTCAAGCAGAATTATTGTATTTCTACAATATATATTTTAAATATGTAATAATTCATAATAGGCAATATGTTATTGGAATGGTATGAATTATGTAAATTAAATAAATAAATACATTACCAAAATTTTTATTAAAATTATTCTGTTCTAAAAAAATTAAACTAACATTAATTCTTGGCAATGTTAGTCTGTGAATATCAGTATATATAACAAACTTGTATCAAAATATTAATGTTAACACCTAACCATTTTCCTATTAAGTCACTAATTACAGACACTATCGTCCTAAGTTTACCTCGTGCAGCGGTTATAGCGTAATTAAAGTTCAGCTATACATCTAAATACCTTCATAAGCTCTTATAAATTCCTGTTAACTACAACTTTATCGGTACTCCCATTCACTAGGTGTTTATCATAACAGGTAGTTCTCGAAAACCAATAATAATTTGATTACTGAAACTTAAGTATTTTCGTTTGTTAATAAAAGTCAATATTTTATCTATATATTTTATTTATCAATATTTATTTCCTTCTAAATTAACTTTCTACGTGGTAGGGCCTCAAGCCCGTCTGGATGGCGACCACCTTTGGTCTTAAGTATGCCGCCATAATAACCTTGTGTTGTGTTCCGGCATTAGTGACCCAAGTTCCTGTACCCTTATGGGATAGCAGCGTGTTGCGACTAGTGTTGCTAACACCTATAGGCGACAGTAACTGCTAAATTCTAAGCGGGCTGTCAGCCTGTCTGCTGTCCTACGCAATAAAAAAAAACTAGAAGGTTACTTGGGTGTCCTAGGAAGTCATAGAGCGATAAGTATAAGTCGATTATTTGCCAATAAAAGCCATGATGTGGTGATCGGGATTTTAGTGAGCACACCATAACGCTCTCAACTACATATTTTTTGCTAGAAGCTTGCAGTAGCAGAGTGGATATCCCCACTTACCCACATCGGCTGCCTCCCGGAAGTTTTGACGTAGCACTGTTATGATTCATTTTTGGGATAATAGTTACTTCTCTTATAACCACCTTAACGTGGTCAGTGATTGGATAGGAATGAAGGAATAATTCTCAATCTATACAAATAAATAAAATTGGAGTGTCTGTTTGTAATATAAAAATAACTGCTTTTTACTATTTACGTTCTATGTACTATATACCGTCATATACAAAAACAACATTTTTTTACAATTTTTGTCTGTTTGTCTATCTGTCTGTTTGTTCTGGGTAATCTCTGAAATGGCTGGACCGATTTTGACGGGACTTTCACTGGCTAATTGCTGATGTAACAAGGAGTAACTTATGCTACTTTGATTGTAGAAAAAAAATGTTTTAGTTAAAAATTATCATTTTCGTTATCATTTATCAAATTATCATTAACATTTTCCTATGTGATTTACGAATACCACATGGCGGAGATAGTTTTCAGTATCATAGCGTTCTTCACATAGTAATTAATGTAATCTAATATCTATAATTGAAATGATGTTATTGTAGTAATATTGATTTTTATTCGCTTTGAGATGCAAACGGCACACTGTACTAGAAGTCGCGTAGCCGCTTAGAGCCAGAAGACTTGTGCTGTCACTAACTTAGACTTTTGATCACAGACACTTTTAAATGATTTAACCTTTCCAGAGTTACCGCCATACCACAGATATAAAAGCTACCTTAGACTACTATGCGGATACCTCATGTCAATTATATAATATATACAACATATACAAGCAAATTATGATTTACGCAGTGTGAAATTGGTAAATCTAAAATATGACTAGTCCTTATAAACAGCTGACACACTCGTGGGAAACACGTCACATATCAACAACAAGTATTCTTAGTGCTCAGTTTAGCGGTGTAGCGGTCGGAGCGAGTGATTTAGGACGCTAATCCCTCACTGCCGACAGGACTGATGTCACCCATTACTCCGTCTGTTACTTATTACTTGTATGTACTTAATAAACTGGACAAACACACTGTTTTCTACGTTAAATGAATATAGAAATTATTTAGGGCTAAACTTTTGATCTACGAGTAGTTTTTCCGTATCTGTTTCTTGACATTTTATTGTATTTTTTTATTTTAATTTTGTGATTTATATAATACTTTGACAATATGACATTTATATAATGTCATATTTTACCTATATTATTAAGTCTGAACATTTAGCTCATCATGTCATATGCAAATAAATATTTTATATAATTTCAAATTGGTTTCAGTGGCATTTAAATGTCTGGCGTTACTAAGGGAAGTGCTTAATGCCGTCCACTACTGGATAAGAATCTCCTAATATTTTGGAAGGAAAGAAAGATGGAATCTTCCTTAATTTATCAATCCAGTCTCCAGTTTCAGCTGCACGAAGGTCATTATTACTTGTTCTGTATTACATTTACAGAGACGTTGTTTGCATTACTCAATCGCAAAATATTTTTTTTAAGCCATTAACGCCCAACTTTTAAAAATGAAGATGTTTTTTATGAATCGTTTTCGGTTAGCGTAAAATAATATAAATATACATTAGTGGTGCTCATGGATTCACACCGCTCGCCACCGTGATTGGCAGAAAATAAATCGGTCTGGCGCGGGCGCCATCCACGGCTATCCGGCGGAGCTCACTCGGAATCAGTGTTGCCGTTTTAGCGACTTTGTCGCTAGATTTAGCGGATTTTGGATGTGTTTAGCGACATTTTTTTCCATCTAGCGACAAAAATAAATTTAACGACATCTAGCGACTTTTCGATATTTTTTTGTTCGATCGGTTTTATGCGTCTCACCCTATCAAAATATGTACAGATATAACTATTTCTTTCTCATTCATTCATCATCCCGTTTATTCAAAGGAAGGAATGCCCGGTTTCTAAGTTATTTGTTACTTTTTCGCAGAACAAACCGGTTTTACATAGTGTCTATGTGTGTATTGTCGTCATTATTATCAAAATCATATTACGGATATGGAAATTCCTATATAAAAGAAGGCATACGCTTAAAAGTATAGACCAGAATGGGAACAACAAGATGAGTTTAAAATGTGGTTGAAACCTGTTAAGACTGATCCAACTAAAGCTTTTTGTTCGTTTTGCCACAGTGAAATATTCGCAAATTTAAATGACAGAGTTGCTTTTATTTAGACTATATTTTTAAAATTGAAGATTTTAAAATATTTAGCGACTTCTAGGGATTTTTTTGAGTACTTTTTTCTTTATATCTAGGGACATTTTCATTGAGGTCTGGGGACTTTCTTTTTTCCTAAGCGGCAACACTGCTCGGAATCGCTCGCCACAGCAGTCGTAAACCAAGTGCCAAGACGGAAGGCTGCGCGCCCGCCATGTAACCGACAAACGTAAATGCCATTAGTCTTATTATAATTCGTATTCTATTCGTATTATATTTTGTACTATGATCTATATGTGTGTTTCTCCTTTCTATTATCAATACTTGACAATACAGTGCATCTTATAGTAATCTATTTGTTTAATTTCTATGTTCTTTAGTTTTAATGTTTTATAATATTGGGTAAAGACTTATAAAGTGCCCACACATTTTTTATTACAATTATTATTGAGATTATACCTATCGATTAAATCGATAGGTATAATATAAATTGCGTTAGAATCAATTTTTTTTTGTAATGTCCTTTAATAGGACGGTGGCCTAAATGATTATTTTTGTTTTATTTTTAAAATCTTAATTTAGTCAATTATTTTGGTAAATATTGCTTATTTATTATTCTCATTACACCTAAGATCTGTCAAACTATTACCGATTTCACCACACATTTAAATTTGATGTTGACGGAATTCGGATAAGATCATTTCACCGACAAAAGTTCGTTTGTCGGTAAAATGGTGTTATCCGTATTAATAAACGTTTGGCTGAAAACCAGCAATATGTAGAACACAAAATAGAGATCAGGGAACCAAGTACCGGCGTGGCACGAGGTTCACATTACGAAATTGACAAATGACGCGGGATCCATCCGCACGCTACATGACAATTATCAAGTAAGGGTTTAAAGAAAAGGCTTCATTGTGCTAACACTTCAATTTTGCTCAAACATCTATCAGACAAAGAAAAGCTTTGTCAATGATTAAAATCAAGCATTACGATAATAAAGGCCAATAAATAAATATATTGTGACATTTCAAAACACACAACGCCATCTAGTCCCACACTAAGTTGTATAGCACTTGTGATATGGGGATAATTTTCTTTTATATATAAGTACATATATAAATATATCTATAAATATATATTATACATATACACCCAGACGCTGGACGGGAATCGAACCTGTGACCTTCGCGAGGGTATCGACGTGCCTTATCCGTTGAGTTGGAGCTCATCGCTATACAATGTGTATTAATTTTCCAAATAAAACACATATACACACAATATTGACCACCTCTATAAATTGTACAAATGTTACATGTTGAGATGGAATATTTAATGTGATAAATGCAAAACTTTGGCAAATATTAGTCAATATAATATTGCTCTCAAAGTTTCTCATAAGTAAATAATTTCCTAAATAATTGCAAACAATCTATATAACTTAAAATATCTTCAAGTTATCTTAAAAATAAAGATTATAAATCTAGTTACCATATTTCCCGCCCGGTATAGTAGGTAGGTCTAAGAAAACAATATTACAAATTCCGAATTGTAGTATATATATTTGAGTGTAACATGCCTAGATTTCCGATGCCTGACCAAACGGAATGAGCGTTCCTTGGGACGCTTATGCTCCATAATGCCGATAAATTTTCGTTTGACTTCTCCCAATCAGACATCGACGCGTAATTGCAGATTAGTTCTCGATGGTGCTTTGGAATGCAACTTCTATTTACGTTATATACGGTTATTGTTTACCAATATTGCTTCTTAGAAGATATAGTATTATAAACTGACGGACTCATAAACTGCATCAAAGTTCAGGATTACTTTGAAATAATTTTTTTTAATAAGTATGCAAACTTTCTATACATATTTAAATTGAAACCTCTAGATTGGTTCGTGAACTTTATAACAGAGTAGGGTCATATCCTTAAGTTTAAGTTTGTGTACTGGAAAGGACCTTAAGACTTTTTTGAAGAAAAAACAGATATTTAAGGAAAATTGGTTTAATTAAAATTTTGGTTTTAAAAATAGACACAAACGATAAGCAAGGTTTTATTTATGTTTTAATAAGGTGTATTACCTCCACGTGCCCTTATTACGGATTCTAATCGGTTCCGCATAGATTTTATTAGGGTTATTAAAAGATCTTGCGGAATATTGTCCCATTCTTCTGAAAGTGCTGTTCTTAGTGCTACCACTGTCGTGGGCAAAGGGTTTCTCGCATATACAGCTCTTTTTAAATTGTCCCAAACATGCTCAATGGGATTAAGATCCGGGCTGCGTGCTGGCCAATTCATTGTACGTATCCCAACCTCTTCGCAATATTGTCGAACTTGTGCAGCAGCGTGCGGCCGGGCATTATCCTGCATTAATGTAAAATTTTCGCCTACGAATCCCATGTAAGGCACCACGTGATCTTCTAAGATCTCTGTTATGTAGCGATGTGCAGTCAAACCCCCTCTATTACCGTTTTGACGGACCATGTCTATAAACTCAAGTTCTTTTCGCTCGTTCATCGATATGCTACCCCAGACCATACACGAACCGCCTCCAAAAGGAATACGCTCCTCAATGCAACTTTGAGCATATCGCTCCCCACGTCGACGATAGACTCTTCTGCGACCATCTGCACCATATAAACATGTCCTACACTCATCCGTGAACAATACGGAGGCCCATTGCTCTTCTGTCCAATTCAGGTGATCGCGCGCAAATCTTAAGCGAGCTTGTCTGTGAGCTACAAACAACTTTGGACCATTTGCTGGTCTAAAAGGGGTGATATCTGCTTCCTTTAACCTTCTTCTTATTGTTCGTGCACTCACCTTTACTCCACGCACTTCATTAAGCTCTGTTTTGATGTTAACTGACGTGAGGAAACGATTTCGCAGGGAAGTTGTAACAATAAATCGTGATGACCGATGGTTGGTCGAGTCCTGCCTGCACCACGTCTCCTTCTGTAAGAACCTGTCTCCACAAACCTTCTGTATATTCTAGAAACCGTAGACTGGTTTAAATTTAAATTTCTACCAATCGTTCGTTGATCCAAGCCCTCCCGCACCAATGCTATAATATAACCCTAATAAAATCTATACGGAACCGATTAGAATCCGTAATAAGGGCACGTGGAGGTAATACACCTTATTAAAACATAAATAAACCCTTGCATAAAGTTTGTGTCTATTGTTAAAACCAATTTTTTAATTAAACCTATTTTCCTTAAATTTCTGTTTTTTCTTCAAAAAAATCTTAAGGTCCTTTCCAGTACACAAACTTAAACTTAAGGATATGACCCTACGCTGTTTTAAAGTTCATGAACCAATCTAGAGGTTTCAATTTAAATCTGTATAGAAAGTTTGCATACTTGGTTAAAATATTTATTTCAAAGTCGTCTATTACTTTGATGCAGTTTATGAGTCCGTCAGTGTATGTATTAGAAGTAATTTTAAGCTTTTATTTTATATGTGACTGGAATTCTATTTTTAAGTAACCTTCTAAAAATAATTTTACATCGCGCAAATAAACTATTCGTCTTACAATTGTGTTATTGCTACTATTAATTTCTGTTAATAACATTATAAAAAGAGAAAACAATGAAATGAAAAATTATTTGTTTATAACACGGCTACTAAATATTTTACAAATCATACATAATACACCACCATCATGCCATATACCATAGTAGGTGTATAAGTATTGAATTCAAATTATATATATCAATATTACAATTATTAGTCATTAACAAATTATCAATACACAATCCTAAGACATAATTTAAGTAATTTGTCATTAAAAAGTCAATTACACTATAATAACATTTTTTCTTCAATATTTTTTTTGAAGTGAAAACTTCTTTATCCGCGCTGAGCACTGTTTGGTGGGGGAAAATCTTATGGGTTCGCGTCACCGACATGCTAATATTGTATATCTATTAGTATATATATCTATAGCATGTACTGCTCTGATACCAGACTAGCGCATACGCAGCAGTCTATGTATATGAATACACATATAGCTATGTACGATGTGTTATACGTGTATACGTACGTGACCGTGTGTTGTGCGCGTTAGACGCTTTTTGGATGGATGAAACCTTGTAAGTTCGCGTCACTGACGTGTAATAGCAGTATATCTGTAGCTATACAGGTGATATATTGTGCAACATTAGTGTTGTGAATATCTTTACAAGTAAAATTGAATGGATTATGTAATGATGTTGATAATTTTAATTTAAACATTATAAAATTTCAAATTTTGATACTAAAATTCTAAGCAACAAGTTTTCACTTCTATCGGCAGGCCCTATGACTGCCAATTTTTTTATTTGTTATTTGTATGATGTCATGTTAATTATTTAATGTCATAACAATGTCCAATTTGTTTCACATCTAGAGAAGCATAACATAACATTACATTTATGTAAGCGTTGAAAATTTAGTCTCAGTGGACTACGAAAAGCAATTTCATATATAATTCTGAATGTTGCAGCGAAGCACATATAACGTTTATATGAGAACGTGGCAAGTATTGCAACACATTATTACTGTAAGTTATTCCCCAAGGGAACCTGCTCGTTTCACCCCCATTTCTTTGAGACTATGCGTTTATTGGAACTAAGTTATATAATATGTGTATCTGAACGGCATTTACTAGGTTATAAATAAATAAATATACTGGATCAATTTACACAGCGTCATCTAGCCCCAAAGTAAGTAGCATAGCACTTGTGTTATGGGTACTAGACAACTTAAATCCTTTTTTTTTTTGGAAATAAATTCATATTATACATAAAGATCCGAACGCGGGACGGTATTTTAGCCCTTAACACCTGCAAGAGTACCAAAGTGCATTAACCATTACGCCCTGCATTATGCAGGTAGTGTAGTGTATGATGCTATTTAGTCTATGGTATGCATTTACAGCACGTCTACATTGTTTCATAAGTCTATGGATACATAGACACACTTGACAGTGACATTGTGAAGATCAAGACATGTAAGTCACGGGTGAGTATGAGGGCATACAGATACACATCGACGAGGGCCGTACGTGAATATAATTGTCGAGCCAGTGAAGCACACATAGGAAGGCGGCGACTACTGGCACGTTATTCAATCGCCAATGGTCAATAGCCACGAAACAGAGGAGCAGTGGCCCCAATATAATCTTCTTTTTTTATTGAAGGACAGCAGACAGGCTGATGGCCCGCTTAGAATTTAGCAGTTACCGTCACCTATGGGTGTTTGCAACGCCAGTGGCATCGCGAACACGCTGCTGTCCCATAAGGATACAGGAACTCGGGACACTAATGCCAGAACACAACACAAGGTTATTATTGCGGCATACTTAAGACCAAAAGTGGTCGCCATCCAGACGGGCTTGAGGCCCTACCACGTGGGTTGTTTTGTCTTTGTTTTAGTATTCTTTCTCCGCCCCTGCACGGATATTAATAATCTTATTGGCTTTTTCCCGGGCTTGTTTTGTAACGGATTACCCCATCAGACAAAAAATTAGGCCATAACTAAATTTCTACCCAACTAATTTAAAATCAAAATCAGTCATATATATTTTGTCTTTTTGCTCAGGTAAAAATGAAAGGTTTTGAAAAAACCGAAGTAAATAGTAACTAAACCGTGATAACTTTACAAAATATTTATCTGGTATAAAACACTTGTAATAAATAGAAGAAGATATATTTACCAGTTGCCATCATAATTTCTGGCAACACATTTGTTTAATTCACATCACTAGACGAAGAATCTTCGCCTTAACAAACCCTGTTGTTAGTTCAACTCCTAACTAAACTAATACATAAATCCATTCAATATTTTATAACTACCCTCTTAAACCTTTGAAAATAATGACTTGTAAGATTTAAGGAGCGGGTCGAGTCTCCGAGGTGCTGTAACCTTACAGCTCATGTGACAAGATCGTAAAAAATATTTCAGCACCGTTATTCATGCGTCTTGGGAGTCATTTTACCGTCCTTAAAAAATTCGTGTACTGGTAACGTAAATGAAATAAATCTGTTTGGAATCTCAAGTATTGCGTTGTACAACAGTGACTAAAACGTGATTACAACCTGTTGTGTATATGGAAACGCGAATCAATCAATAGACTTAAGTCACACTATAGATGCGTGCGTGGATTTATATAACTGTATATGTCATCTATACGAATAAATAAAATTGGAGTATCTGTTTGTAATACTAAAATAACTGTACCAAAACAACATTTTTCTAAAATTTTTGTCTGTCTGTCTGTTTGTTTCGGCTAATCTCTAAAATGGCTGGACCGATTTTGACGGGATTTTCACTGGCAGATAGCTAATGTAACAAGGAATAATATAGGCTACTTTTATTTTAGAAAAAGAAACAGGATCTCACGATTTTTTTTCTGTTATTCAATCAGCGTAGCGGGCGGGAACGGCTAATTTATGTACATGTATAGAAAGATATCACTTATTTCATTTCATTGTAGCTGTTCATCTACACCGTTCATCTACTTATATAACTTCTTCCAGTTAGGTTATCGGGTTATTGCTTGTAATTACTTTATAGTTTAAATATATTGTCCTAGTTATAAGTTTTATGTTAAATGTATAGTAATCAATAAAGAGTTATCTATCTGTATAGTGTACCATATATACCAAAACTATAAGAACAATTTCTGAGATATTCGTCACATATCAACAGAACTAAATGAAATGCCAACATGAAATAGGGGCGAGAGGAAAAAGTGTAGAGGAAAAAAAGTATTTTATAGAGATTATATTAAGACCTTGCTTAGCACCTTTCAGAACCTTGCAATAATTACATGAAGCAACAAGATTTGGGTCATCTTTGCGGTTTTGGTGATGTTATGAAACGTCAACATCATTTGAGCGTTTAATAATAGTTTCATACTGTAGCTTGGATTTCAGAAAGTCTAATTTTCGATTATTTGCAGGTCTCTGGCATTATCAGCGTATATGTTTGTATGCATGTTAAGGTGTCAAATACCTCTTATCGTGGGAAGGAGATTACCGAGGAAGGAGTATTTCATGTGTATTCACATTAATAAAAGTTTTGCTCCTTAAAGCTCCTCTATATATACAAGCTCTAAGGCTGTTTGTATACAGACAATTGCATTAATCGTAGACCGCGTGTTAACATTCACCGGTCCCGAGAGACTTGCCTCTGTTACCCTCATCTGTACATGTCAGATCCCTTGTTAACTAGTTATAAAGATAAGTGGGTAAAGAGGAAAACCTTTGACGTTAGATTCAACCTTAAACACTTTTATGTCTGAGCTAGTAATACAAGTAAATGTCGAAATATTATTTCTTCATACTTAATACGTCGCTAGATTGAATAATAGATAAGCATCACAGGAACAACAAAAGAGAAACGCAATCCTGAATCCCCATAATTCACGGGGATTAATGAGTTATTAACAAGGTAAAGCCAGGGATAACCGGCGGTGTTACCAGCAAATGAAATAAAGATTTACCTATGCTCAGTCACTCGTCCCTACTTATAATAATAATATATACGTGTATATATATATATATATATATATATATATATATATATATATATATATATATATATATATATATATATATATATATATATATATATATCATCATCATCATCTAAGCGTTATCCCGGTTGCATCCTAAACTTTCGTTTCGGTGCCCGGGGTCCGCTTTCCGACTTTTTCTACTCCACTTCGCACGGTCTTCAGCATCCCTGGTATTGAGCCCATTGGCACGCATATCACCCCTTACGACGTCAAGCCAGCACTTTTTGGGTCTACCCCTCCTGCCGGGGCCCGGCGGAGGCGGCATGGCCAGACATTTGTTTCCCACGTAATCATCCGGTTGCCGTAAAACGTGGCCGTACCAACGGAGCCGACACTCCTGCAGTTTATCCGCAATGTCACGGACATGAAGACTGCCGCGAATGCGGGAGTTCCTAACGCGGTCCTTCCGCGTCACTCCACACATCCACCGCAGCATATTCATCTCCGTGACACACAGTTCTTGCCTGTGTCGCTCTAGCAGCGGCCACGCTTCACATCCGTATAAAAGGACAGGCCTAATGATGGTCTTATAGACCTGTCCCTTCAACTTTACCGGCATCTTGGGGTCACAAATGACACCAGTTACCTCACGCCATTTGGCCCACACGGCAGCAATGCGTGCCTTGACGTCACAATCGATGTCACCAGACGCATGAAACACAGATCCCAGGTATTTCACTTGGTCCGTGCGCTCGACCGTGTCGCCGCCTATGCGTACGGGTGTGGGATCTGTGGAGTTACAGTATCTCATATCATAACCTCAGAAGTTAGTACGAGTGTATATATATAAATAATGACATGATGCTTAAATCTTTTAAAACCTATTTATTATCTGTAGAACTTTTATATAAATTATATACATTTCAAATGCATTCCCAGAATAATTCTGTTTAATCATTATACAACTTTTTATTACATAACTATTAGTAATTACAATCTAAGTTAATTAAATAAACTTTTCAATTCCTAGTGAACATAAAGATTGATTTTTATATAAGTCTGGTAATACTTGTAAATGCATAACTATTCTATACATTTTTTTCCTAAAAAGGTGTGTTTAAGGTTAAGTAATTTATCTGTGTAAATATTTGGAAAAATAAAACCTTTTAGATAAAGAAACCTATTGAGCACCGGTCAGGTACGGTCTTAATGGTCCAGGAAGATCGTATTTAAGGTAGGCGATTATTCATCCAAATTAAATTAATGACGTCATGGGGGTTCTGTTGTCCATCTGAAATATTTACCTGGTTTTCAGTTCGATACGTATTTTTCGTCTTTATAACATAAATATATAAACTTTATGAGTATTGAATATGTTTGTTACTTCAGAACTTGACGGAGTTCTAGTGTTTTATGAACAATACAAACAAAAACAGATAATGACTTAGGTGTAGCTTACTACGTTTTTAAAAAGGGTTAGACCCTTTTTGATACCTCAAAATAATGATTGAAAAAAATATCTAAGTTATAAAGAAAGGAAAATTGGAAGAGAACCAAAATATTAAGCATCTTTTAGTGTTATACTGAATAAATATTTGATAATAATTGATGATTCCATTCATCCAATTGTAATTAATGTTCCTTTTATATTGAAAACAAATATTACGGTTTAATATTATGTATTTTTTTATTGCGTAAGACAGCAGACAGGCTGACAGCTCGCTTAAAATTTAGCAGTTACCGTCGCCTATAGGTGTTTGCAACGCCAGTGGCATCGCAAATACGCAAATGTCCCATAAGGGTACAGGAACTTGGGTCACTAATGCGGGAACACAACACACGGTTATTATAGCGGCATACTTAAGACCAAAGGTGGTCGCCATCCAGACGGGCTTGAGGCCCTACCACGTAGCTAGGTTGGGTTGTTTTGTCGCCTTTTACGACAGGCCAACCCCGGCCACAGAGGTTAGTATTCTTTCCGCCCCTGTACGGATTTTATGCGTAGTAATAAAAAACAAGTTAGCGTAGTAGGGCGGAATCTCGTAGTGAGCTACTACAACGTGAGGAAGGTTACTGCGCGTGCCAATAAACGAGATGCGTCGATCCAAGTAGCGTAGAAGTATTACGTAACGCAATTTTTGGAGATTATTGACCTCCCCTCCCAACCATGTAACGCGCCGTAACGTTTTTCTGTATACCCCTCCCCCCCTTAGTAAAACGTTATTTTACCACCAAGTGACCATTTTTAATTGAAAGTCATCCGAATTACGGTATATTTTGTTACCTACATTACTGGAGTGATGAAAAAAACTATCCTAGGTGTTAATAAATGTATTTTTGATTTACATTTACTTTTTTTTTTTAAGTATTCACTATCCTGTAAAGCAAGCAAGCAATTTTGTGAAGGTAAAACATTTTCAAGTGGTCATTCCATTTGAAATTTTGTGAAAAAAAAACGTTTTAATAAATGCGTGAGAGAATCTCTCTACGCGACCGTTCTGAAGGATTAAAAAATAATGTTACGTAACGTGTAAATCAAAGCCCCTCTCCCGCCTCTGTAACACATCTTAACTTTTTACAAACCCCCCCCCCCCCAAATTCGTTACGTAATACTTGAACGCTCCCTTAAATAGTCTTTTTACATTTATGTAGCAAGATTTTTATAGTTTAAGAAGGCATAAAATAACTTGTGAACTCATTATTAATGCAGTCGCGCTAGTTTGTCATTAATTCCGACCTTTTTAACAATGGGACTTATTACAAAAAAGCGCTGTCGTGAATCAGTACGCAAATGCTTAGCTTTGGCTCAAAACTCGTAGCTTCAGATTCAAAAGATATGATCGGTTTATGAAACGATGTTTTTTGAATCATTTTACAAGAAGCAATATACTACACTAGAATTGTAAAGATCTCTACTTTGTCCTACCTTAACTACTTAGCCATAAAAAATAAACGTGACTTGAAACTAGGAGTATATAGACCAATTTTATTCTATGTCCCAATTCCTATGTTTAGGCAGCTCAAGTAATTTCAATATTAGAAGTTTACATCAATTTACTTAACAATCAATATAAATAAAACAAATAAGACAGCAATACATTGTATAATTTTATAACTCTAAACAATACGAAAATATCGTCAGTAAATTATTATTAATCTATTAGATCTCCAAAAAAGGTGTCATACTTATACTTCAACTTGAAAGTCGGGTTAGCTTTTGTATTAAATATTTCAGTAAAAATTTTCACAATCAGTTTACCGCTGAAAAAAGGTACACAAAGAAACAAAAAGAAAACATACAAAAGTCAGAACGAATTGAATATACTCAACAAAACGAGAATATCGAAAATTAGATTAGTTAATACGAGCAAAACTCCCAAAAGGAAACCGTAATAAAATTAAAATGGTCTAACAATAAAAAAGGCAAATTTAATAAATTTTGTTTTCTTTGTTACATTTATACACAAATATTTATTTTTAAAAATAAGTGAATTCTGACTACAAAGTGGAAATATTATATGAAATTGAATACTTTTTTTTTGAGTTTACTCCTTAAGAATCGACTTTCATATATAAGGCGCCCGGTATGAGAAAAATGTGAGGAGTAAAATCTACTGATGAATGACCTCGTTACGTTTTTAGTGCGCACCTATGGTGCGCAACTTTCTAATTTAGGACACATTCGAGCTCCGGCCAGCGGTACGTACGGACGTGTCTACGTTCCGTCCCCTGCCGACGCGCGACGCACGACCGAACGCTGCCGACTACTTGTTTTTATTGCTGAGAAACAGCAGACATGCTGACGGTCCACTTAACGATGATGTTTGCAACACTAGTGGCATCGTAAACACGTTGCCGTCCTATAGGGGTACAAGAACCTGGGTCACTAATGCCGGAACACAGCTCAAGGTTATTATGGTAGCATATTTATACACCACTACCATAATTTTACACCATTTATGTGGTGTTGGAGACGAATGCTCCGCATACCCTGTACGACCAAAAGAATAAATAAATCCATTCTGGACCAGCTTCGCATTAAAGACAGGCTCTCAACAATCTGTTATCGGAAGATTCTTGGGTACTTTAGTCACATTGCCGGTGTCAGCCGGATAACTTTGATAAGCTGATCGTGTCGAGCAAGATAGAAGGAAAGCGATCCCATGGCTGATTACCTAGCCGCTGGTGTGACCAAGTAACCGCCCTCACTGGACTTCCCAATAGCAACCTCTTTCCGAAAATCTGAGGACTGCACGAAGGGGAAACAGCTTACGAAACAGGCCACGGTTGATTTTCAAGGACACTGCATTCAGCAATTAATAATTCGACCAAGATGAGATTTATACACCAGGAGTTGTTACTATCCAGACTGGCTTTGAGCCCTACCACATATGTAAGGTTGTTTTGTCGCCTTTTACGACAGGCTATTATATATGAACGATGTACATTCGTAAGAATTTCTTTTACACCTTTACAATTTTAATTTCTTTTTTGAAACAAGTAAGTTAAGTAACTTGGTAAATCGTTATGACATTTTAATTTCAAAAGAGAAAAACCGTATTAAAGAACGCGTATTGCTGACACATATTCCATAATTTACTGCGATTGGCCATACTGGGCGCCGACAGTATTGGTGTGTTATTTCATAATTGACCGACTAAACTATTGAGGCCAGGGCAGGGCTATGACAGCTGGTGTATGGTTTTTTGGGTAAGGGCTAAAAGTATTGATAAATATACCAAAAGTTAGTTTTTTTAATGCGTAGAGACTAAAAGATGCAAAATTGACGTTAAAAAGATATTAAGCATGAAAATGTTCTCATCGGGGATGTAGCACTATGTGTAAATGATCTCGATAATTGAGTTTGGTTGACAATAATTTCATGCGGTGTGCCGTGTAAACTTCAATAGATGTCTTCATCTACGTCTAGCATAAAAGAAAATAATAATATATTTTGATATGTTTGATTGCGTATTTTGTGTGACAAAACGATCTCATAATTTGTGAAACTTGCAATTTTTAAAAATAGAACTTCAGAGCAATAACCAAAAGTCGATCCTATGACTCACCATAAAGGATTTAGGTGGTGATCGGGTTTTTTAGTGGGTATGCCGCCGCTATCTAGAATAATTATCAAAGTTGATAAAATGAACATAATCGTAAGTTGTGAACGTACGCAGCCAAAGTACTAGTTTCAAATATATTCTACATTTAGATAGAGTATGCGTATATACAGTCAGGCATGCGTGAAAAAAGCTCTACAATAGCCAGGCTAGAATAGCAAACCCTAATCGAGCGCGAAATTAGAGCAGGCCACCCCGTCCCTCAACCAACATCACTTATTCAACATGATCCACCTTCAAGCTAGCTCACAAGTTAGATTACAACAAATTCATTCTTTATTTCGGGCTTGGCGGACAAAATAAAACTTTGTTATGTCATCTGACTTCTGTTAGGTTTCATCAGTACTTTTGATTATTTGCATAACTATACGATTTTTTATTGATATAGATCAACAGATATGCTGATGGCCCACTTAATATCTGTAAAAACCTAGAGAGAGCCTGACCACTTAGCTTTGGTTGTTATGTCGCCTTTTTACGACAGGCTGCTCACGGAAGCAGGGGGCTATATTATGTACATACATACGAGTATTTACTCCACCTCTGCATGGAGAAAATTTGGAAAAAATTTAAGATATATATATACTACCCGTACACTTAAAGAATGGGATTGAAAATGGCGCCGCTTTTGTTCACCTCTCACTCGCACACTGTCGCTATCTACACTCATACTCGCCGGTACGGACCACAACACAACAAACGTTATGATGACCGTCTTTTGTATTCGTAACAGTCCCGTTATATTAGCCGCCATTTCTAATCCCATTCTTTAAGTGTACGGGTAGTATATATCGTGTGTGTGTGTGTGTAGGTGGGTGGGTGTGGTATATATTTATATATATTTAATATCTAACTTAATATCTTATTTTTAATAGAATAATGTATGTTTGTCGCATAATCCGACCTTATTGTGATTTAAAACAAATATCTTTGTGTCTATTGTAATGGCAGAAAAATTAATAAGAGCTAGTAAAATTATAGCTCTGCTGGAAGAGGGGTGTAGCCAATGTGACGTCTCACAGCGGTTAATCGTGAGTTGTTCCACCGTCCAAAGAGCCTGGACTCGTTATCAAGAGACAGGTTCCGTTCAAAGAAGACAAGGTCCTGGGAGAAAACGTTGCACATAACCACGAGACAACCGTTTTTTAGTGATTCAGGCGCTTGTACTAGGCGCGGTACAGTGATTCATAAACCGCAAATGCAGATACATAAACCTCTGAAGAAACCTTGAAGAGGTACGAGGAACATAAATTAGACGAGTGTTTGAACTTCATGGAGGTTTTAAATAAATAATAATAAATATAAATATACTAAGACAATCCACAAAGCACCATCTAATCCCAAAGTAAGTAGCACTTGTGTTATGGGTACTAGACAACTGATATACTTATATATTCTTCTTTCGTAAATAAGTACATATTATATACAAACACCCAGACGCGAGACGGAAATTGAACCCGTGACCTCCGCAAGAGTAACGAAGCGCGTTAGCCGTTACGCCACAGAGGTTGTCAAATTGTAGTCCTCTATATATTACTGAGAAGAAAAGTAGTAAAAACTTTATCTATACAACTATTGTTTAAATATCTTGAAAATCTTAGACGGATTTAGTCCTACGTTTCGTATGGATATACAACTAAGTACGAGTTAATATAGTCAAGTGGTGTCGCATGCTACGCGTAACCGACTATATTTTTCCCCAAGTCATGCACCTTTTAAAAATTGTTTCTCGCCTAATGAGCATATTTAATATAATTGCCATGTGGTGACGGTGAAGGAAAACGCCTTTTGGAGACCTGCATACCTAAATTACCTTTGTATATATCTTGGCAACCTTAGAAAAACATGGCCTTACTGCCTGTTCATGCTGAGTGAAACTTTAAACCGAGCAGTAAAGCCGCCCATTTGCTATTTTTGGTATAAATCACATGACCTGATATGATACCCGCAGTCGAATGACGTATAACATACAATAAGGTACAGTATAGACTAATGATTGGTTTATAAATATCCAATTAAACTATGCCCGACCTAATCCACACGCAGAGTTCCAAATCGATGTTCGTAATCCATTGAACGTCCGTGTGAAACACGAGATCGTTTTGTCACACAAAATACGCAATCAATCGTATCCACCTGCCTATGCTTGGAGGTTATCTGTTAAAAATATATTACTATTTTATATTTTATAATTGCTGTGTTTACTGTTAAGAATTTTGTAACTAATAATGGGTTAGTCTAGTTACAATCTATGGATCGCTCCCGGCCCTGGTTCTGGCCATGGTCGGGGGCGATCCTGGATGGATGGCCGTCGCCTCCTTCTGCGAGGCAGTCATGTCCGCAAAGGAGGCGGCGGAGCGGGAACGGGAGTCGACCACCACACTCCCCTCCCGCCAACGCAGGCCACGTCGGTGGCGCCGGAGGGCAAATAACGACCTCCGGCCGCCGTAAAAGCGGCCGCGGGCGGCCCCTCGGGGGAGGATCCGCCGCCCGCACTATTGCCGCGAGGGTGAGGGCTGCGTGCTGTTCCGCGGCCCCCCTCAACTCCTAGAGTTGTTAGGAGAGCGCCGGGGGGACGAAACCCTGACCCCCTGGCGCCAGCACTTTAGAAGGGGCCCGCCTCAAGACAGGGCGGGCCGGCGCCGGCCCGCGCCACGAGATCGGCAGGCCATATATCCGTGGGCCCGGGCGTAGGCGATAGGAGAACAGCGGGGTTTTTTAGTGGGTAGTCGGATGGCCATACATCTTTCCCGGAGTCCCACATATCCCTCGGTCCCCCCGGGCCAGAGGAACCCGTCAAGAGAGGTTTTTCCCCGAGACCAAAAAAAAAAAAAGTTACAATCTATGGATGACATTATCGTGATTATTATTATTATAAACGTCACCGTTTACGTCACTATCATCATGATCAGCAGTCTATTGAAGTTTATTGCTAGACGTAGGCCTTTCTTAAGGCTTACCACAAAGCCCAATATTTCTCTCATCGCAACTTTGCCAGCCAGATTCAATCTTTGAGATCATTTACACACAGTCTTGCACATCCCTGATAGTGAGAACGTTTTCATATATCGTACATTTCGTAACATTATTTTTGAATATTTTAGTCCCTTAAATCTATCAGTTTCAATTGTCGTCTAATAGCTCCCTGCACTCTGAATTAGTAAGTATAAATATAGTAAACTTTAACATCTATTTTGCGATTTTGAGGGAACTTTCGCCTACACCCGATTACCTTAAGAGGCGTGTCTCTGCCAAGTTTTTAGCAGCCCAGTAAAAATCTGATGGTTTTCCCTTTCACCATCCTTGATACCGCCGTCATGGGGAAGGGGGACGTAATGGGCTCACATTCCACACTCTGAGCTCCATAGTGCAAAATATTATTAAAATCAAAATTAAGTACTCCAATACTGAATACGAGTATCAATTAACTGTTACCAGGAGTAACTAATCACAGGCCAAGATTATTTTTATTATAATAAAACTACTCGAATATCTAACATTGTTCACCGAATCAGAAACTTGTGCGCCATTAAGACCAGTGAGCTGTAATCGAGGCTCTCACGAAACGAGTCGCGGGGCAATAACAGACAGGGCCACTTTCTAGACCACTTCCCAGCCCTCGAACTGCCGATATTTTCTTTATTAGGAAGTTATTAACAAGTCTGTGCGTCTGACAGGCTCCGAGAACTTTATTGGCAGTTGCGTGCGTGAATTTTGGAGTTCAGAGGTTTTCTGTAAAGATATTTGAAGTTTGACAATACGAGATTAATGATAGTAATATTAGTTTTACTTTTTTATAATTGATTAAAATGAATCTGTTGTTCCTTTTTTAATATCAGTTATATTTATTTAAATAGAATATAATTCACCAAGTTTAGATCTGATTTCACTACCAGACCATGATAGACAACGGATAAAGCCGCGGCGTAAGATTGGTATTCAGACAAAGTCGCTTCGTTATGGTTATCGTCTTGGAGTAGGAAACCAAGGGTCACAGAAGATCAGGCACGATATGGACGTGCACTGTCAGTACGTGACCGTGGTCCCAGGCTCAAAGCAAGCTCACACCTTTAACGCTTCACTTAAACGACTTATATGTTGATTGGATTAATTTCTGACGAACGTCAAAAGGTCTGTGCGACGAAACGGCTTTCGCATTTTAGAACGCCTGCGGAGTCATGCGATCGTAATTTATGTATATAAAATTGTACATTTTATACATATATTTACAAAAGAAAACTATATCAATTGCCCAGTACTCATAACACAAGCGCTTTCTGCTCACTCTGGTATTAGATGACGTTATGTCACTATGGCGTTTCTTAAATATTAAAAGACCCCATTCAAAAGACATTCATTTATTAAATAATTAAAAAGGCAACACGAACTCTGACAAGATTTTTTTTTATTGCCACGGTAACAGACAGGCTGCCGGCCTAATTAAGAGTAAAGTTGGTAGCCGTTGGTAGCAGATGCCGTCGTCTATAGATGTGTGCTACGATAAGGTGCTGTCCAGTAAGGGTACAGGAACCTGGGTCACTAATTCCGGAACACAACACAAGTTTACTGTGGCGGCATACTTAAAACCAAAGGTGATCGCCATCCAGACGGGCTTGAGACCCTATCACGTGGGGTGAGTTGTTTTGTCGCCTTTAACGACAGGCTTACCCCGGCCGCAGAGCCGCTAGTATTCTTTCTCCGCCCCTGTACGGATAAGATATATGAACATTACCTAGATATTAAGAACATAACCTAGTCTACTATGATGATCAATAAAGACCTTAAGTTTATTTATAAATGTGCACATAAACGCAAATTCGATCTACTGACTTATAGCAGGTAAGCTATTAGTCAAAACAACCCATCCTAGCTACGTGGTAGGGCCTCAATCCCATCTGGACGGCGACCACCTTTGGTCTTAAGTATGCCGCCATAATAACCTCATGTTGTGTTCCGGCATTAGTGACCTAAGTTCCTGTACCCTTATGGAAGAGCAGCGTGTTCGCGATTCCACTGGCATTGCAAAAACCCATAAACGACGGTAACTGCCAAATTCCAAGTGGGCCGTCATCCTGTCTACTGTCCTACAGCATTAAAAAAAAAGCTAAATTTGTAGCCGACGGAGATACATTAATTAAATGTAACTTTTGAAAGAAGAAAGAAAATGTATTTATTTAGGACTTAAAGTTATTATTTACAATTTATAATTATATACTATATATTTGTCCCAAATTGTCCCCAGCTCAGCATTTGCTGATGGAATTTACCAGCGCTGATCTTCCGCTGGGGCCATTAAGTGACACCACTAACATTATATACACAATAACCACAATAACACGTGTGCAGTTTACACACGATAGAAGTGAAACCCTGAACAATGTAAACCTCAATGTAATAAAAAACATAAACAGAAAAGTAAAAGTTTATGGAATTATGCAACTTAGAGCTACAAATCGCTCGAACTTTGAGGTGAAATTATCAGTGTTAAAGTTAACTAAAGATTTCAAATTTCTAATTTTTCCAAAAAACTTTCAAAACTATATTAAATCAAATCATTCCTCAAAGTAGATTCCATATAAAGAGAGAAAAAAAAACTCAACTGTATCTCATTGTAATAAAGTGGCAATTAAAATAGATATATGAGTAATACAATGCAATCATTTAAAAATTACTCTATAGAATAAGCCATAAGTTAATAATCATAAGGTTGGTATTAGTGGAGCAAAAACATTCAACTGTATTTCACTGTAAAAAAGTCGCAATGCGAATACGTATGTATAAGTAATGCAATGCAATCATTTAAAAATTATAAGCCTATAATAAGCCTTATGCAATAAAATAATAAACTTTCTGTAGTTGTTTTCAGTTTTATTCATATTTGTACACATATATGTGTATATGCCACGTATATTATGCTTTAGTGGACAATTGAGAATTCCCCATAAGCACTTGGCTGGCCCACATCCCGGGAATGCGGGTCGTTCTCGCAAATAAACTACACGGTTTATTGCTTCAAGCACGTTTGAATCGCTTGCGAAGGTTTTTAAGCTAATTTGTTTGTGGTGAACATAATATATTAATATAGTTATTTTTTATTCAATATTTAATATTTAGTAATCAAATCCACCACCACTGGATGCGGCCTGTGGTAATATTAGCTCAAGGTAACTTTTCCCAACCCATATGGGAATTTAATGCAGTGTCGTTGAGGTCGTGGGTCGTTGTGGACGTGTGACGTGTGCTCGCTTTGAGGTAATATTTACAGAGGTTGTTGTTGTCGTTGTAATAATAGTAATCACCGTAATCTTTATCTGGTGGTCATTTTGATAATATTCAGCACTTGATTGTGGTGGCCGCGTTCAAGTTATTGAGTTTGTTTACGAGTCCTCGTAATGTGGCACACTTCTGTTATTATCTACGTGATACTATATATTTAATCTTTCTGATTGCTTTAATAAAAATTGTACGGACAATTAGTAATTTGTATCATTGTGAATACCTCATCAATTCCTACACGTTCATTTTTTCCTTAAAATTTTAACTATCTACTCTGAATTTACTATTATTAAAATTATACAACAGCTGATATTTCACTGCTAGGTTTGAGTCATTTTGAGGGAATGGACAGTTTGCCACCACGCTTGTCCAGGGTAATGTTAGTGTGCAGGTTTCCCCAAGATGTATTTTTTCGCCATTTTTGTGTAGAAATTTTTTTATATTAGATAATAAAAACGAAGCTGTGATCTCAAATTAAGATTCGGAAGTGATATCAACTACCCGCGTTCCTAGAACTGGCTACATGAAGTAAAAACTCGGGCTAAACCTGAATTATTCATGTTAGCTTGATATACTTTCTCTACTCTAAGGGATGTCTACCCCTCTACCCTGAAAAGAAATGCTTTAGCTGGTGCAATAGCTAACAAATCCGAAGCGCTTAAGTATACTTTACTTATTGCCTTTAAAAACTTCATTCAAAGTCAAAAGATACGCTTTATAGTTTCTATAAATAAAATCGTTGCGTAACCGTACGACATATTGTGTAGTCATATACATATGACTAGAAATACAAACACATCACAGTTTTTATAACCAAACTTCCAATCTAATTTTACTTATGTAAACGTACAAAATAGATCTCTTGATCCAATTTAAAACACTCAAAACAGAATAATATCTGAAAACCCGGCTTCCGTACTTTTTAGACGTTTAGCCTATCTTGAACTGTGATAACGTAATGTTATAATAATAACGTATACATAATAACGTTATAATAGAATAGCAATAAATAGCGAATACAATGCCAAATAACGAGTCAAATGACGTATGAATAATTCCATCTCGCTCAGATTCATTATTCTATCTCTGTTCCGCCAAGATTTTTTTAGTAGCTAGACAATAGGTTGGGCGGTGGCTTGCTGCGCCCACCGTTTCTTTGCACACCTCTATCGCGTCATCCAAAAATCTAGAAATCCGAGCAGTACGCATTGTCCTCTCGGGGAGGGAGTACATCGTCCCGAGCCCAATATAAAAAGGCGAGATCGCGTAAGACAACAAGAATTTCGACACCAGAGTTACACGTGATAACTAGTCAACTCTTATTAGTCGACACATAGGGTTATGTAAAGTACCCATTGTACATTCCCTTAACAGAAAGAACTTCACAGCCTTACTATATTAGTATGATGACGAATAAAGAGTTATAAAAGAGGCCACAGTTGTATGACTTTATTCACAACTTTTTCTAACTTAAAAGTTGAACAGTAAACGAGGCACGCCCGCATCACTCTAATAATGTGGGTGATACAGTCGCCGTAAGCGGCTCATGCCATCCTATTAAACTCCGCCTGTTTTATTTAACTAAATCACGAACTCTGTGGTTTCGTAGAAATCTTGTAACAAAGTATATATGGATATTTTATAACACATAAAGTGATTAGGTTGTGATTTTATTTATTTGTCGATAATGATAATCTATGGCATGCATTTACTGCGTTGTCTCTTTGTCTATGTTTAGTTGTCATAATGTTTAAAACAGATGGTATTGGTTTGTTATTATCAATATCTCTATCCATCAATAACTCATATCAATAACTCTTTAGGGTATTAACATATAAAATAAAAAAAATGTTCCGAAAGATTCTGAGAAAAAATCTAGCGATTTTTCGGTTTGGGATTGTTAGATCAATTTTGTTGTGTTTTATTACAAATTCTTACCATTTAAATTATTTTTGTCTATCTGCCATTTTATCAGTTGATGATCAAATCAACAACAACACAAGCTTAAAATAGTACTTTAAAAAATAGATCTAGCGCTGTGCGTTAGAGAGAGAGGAGGAGCCTGCCTACCGCTACCGTATGCGTGATAGAAAGAGAAGCCAGGCAGACTGGTGCCGTAAAACGTTACGTAACGAAGCGGTTTACCCTCCCATACGAAGTTATCACTTCAACAATTATTTACATTTCGTTTTTCACTACGTTCGGTTCATAAAAGACAAATTATTCAAAACTAGAGGTACATGCTAATACTGATGTATTATTAACCAAATCCAGATATCACGAATTGAATCGTGTACAAAGGCCATTCGAAGCAGTTAATTCGGTAATTTCACATCCCGGCTCAGTCCAACAGGCTGATCGCTCAATTGAATTTGAACGGATAAATTGAAATGGAATATTTAAGATACATATTAAAGTAGGTGATAAGGTTAGCTGTAAAGTCATTAAGTATTATTTTATTTTTATTAGAGCGTGATTTTTAGAATAACAACGATTAAGAGAAAGGTTTCTCTTTATATGTATATATTTAAATATACAAATATTTAATATCAACACAATATTTGTAGAAAAATTAATAAATGCTATAAACTGATTCATTATTTTATTTAATTTATTATTAAAACGCAAAAATCTCTTTTAACTAACTTATGATGATCTTGACCTCTTAGACATGATTTTTGGGGCTCTTTCTAAGTTCCTATTTAATATTTAAAGTTCCAAGATAGTTGGCGATTTTCAATTGGTTAAAATTTTATTCAAATGTTTTCATAACATAGATTAATATAAAGTGTAATTTAAAAAACTAAAAAACACGCTTTTATAGTTAATCAATAAATGAGTGTCACTGTTCTAAAAAGCGTGGGGTGCTCGATGTGTGTTATAATTTTTATTTTACTAGTTTCATTATAAAATGCAGAGTTAGTTTATAAATATCGTACAAAACACCCCACGCTTTTAGAACAAGACAAGTGACATTAATTTTATTGTCAACGGTCTAAGGTTAAGAATCACTTTTTACTTTGATTGACTATGAAAGCGTGTTTTTTTTAGTTTTTGAAGTGACAACTTCTTATGGAAGATTAAACCGCTTCGTTAAGTAACGCGTGCGAAGTGGAGAAGAAAAAGTCGGAAAGCGGACCCCGGGCGCCGAACCGAGAGTTTGGGCTGCAACCGGGATACAACGCAAAGATGATGATGATGATGGTTAAGTAACGCGTTACGGCTCCAGTCTGTCTGGCATCCCTTTCTCTCACGCATACGACAGCGGTAGGCAAGCTTCTCCTCTCTCACTCTAACCAACAGCACTAGATCTATTCGAATTGCGACTTTATTACAATGAAATACAGTCGAGTTTTTTTCTTTTTAAAGTATCTACATTAGGGAATAGTTTAATTTAATATAATTTTGAAACAGTTTTTGAAAAATTGGAAATTCGTTAACTTTAGTTATTTTTGAATTATTTTTTATTTTATTAATATTAAACCTTTCCTTACATTATCATATTAATATATATAAAATTTTAGTAATAACCTAAGCTTTTCTCAAGTTAAACATTATCAATAATTAAATTTTTTTTTTGGTGTCGGGGAAAAACCTCTCTTGACGGGTTCCCCCGGCCCGGGGGGACCGAGGGATATGTGGGACTCCGGGAAAGATGATTGGCCATCCGACTACCCACTAAAAAACCCCGCTGTTCTCCTATCGCCTACGCCCGGGCCCACGGATATATGGCCTGCCGATCTCGTGGCCCGGGCCGTCGCCAGCCCGCCCTTTGTCTTGAGGTGGACCCTTCTAAGGGTTGGCGCCAAGGGGTCAGGGTTTCGTCCCCCCGGCGCTCTCCTAACAACTCTAGGAGTTGAGGGGGGCCGCGGAACAGCACGCAGCCCTCACCCTCGCGGCAATAGTGCGGGCGGCGGGTCCTCCCCCGAGGGGCCGCTTTTTACGGCGGCCGGAGGTCGTTACTGACCCTCCGGCGCCGCCGGCGTGGCCTGCGTTGGCGGGAGGGGAGTGTGGTGGTCAACTCCCGCTCCCGCTCCGCCGCCTTCTTTGCGGACATGACTGCCTCGCAGAAGGAGGCGACGACCGTCCATCCAGGATCGCCCCCGACCATGGACAGAACCAGGGCCGGGAGCGACAGGTCCACGCCGATTTAGGCGACGAGGGCGCGGCGCTCCTCGCGCCACGCAGGGCACACGGCGACAGTGTGGTTCACCGTGTCCTCCTCGTCGCCCGCGCCACAGTGGTGGCACCCCGACGTCATCTCCCGCCCTATGCGACACAGGTACCTCCCGAAGCAACCGTGCCCCGAGAGGACCTGCGTCAGGCGGAAGGTCAGGGCGCCGTGGCGCCTTTCCAGCCATTCGGCCAGGACGGACCTCACCGCTTCGATGGTGGTGAAGCCCGCGCTGGGGTGCGCGAGGCGCTCCTTCCACTCCACCATGAGCACCTCGTCGCGTAGCTCCGCCCGCTTTACCTCAACTTCGCGAGGCGCGGGGCAAGAGCCACGCTCGGCCGCGTCCCGGCGCCACCGGTATAATAGCGCCAGGACCCGGGCCTTGAGGTCCCATGGTGGGGATCCGGCCAGCAGGGAGGCCGCTTCGAAGGACACCGTGCGGTATCCCCTAATCGCCCTGACAGCCAGGACGCGCTGCGGCCTGCGTAGCAGCGCCGTCGTTTTGGCCGTCAGGCGATCCGCCCAGAATCAATATTTAAATAGTTCAACTTAGATTAGTTGAAGTTATCACTTCTGCCGGGCATCCCGAGACGTACTCGTTTTTTAAAACTATAATTTATTTTTAACTTTTTGTTTGATTAACTATAAAAGCGTGTATTTTTTTAAATAATAATTTTTTTGTTGTTGATTCCCAATCAGTAAATGTTTTAATTAATTTAATGTTTTATTTAAATTAATTTAAAAATTAATTTAATCTTCCGGCAGAAGGAAAAGAAAGCGTTAATCCTGATAATCCTAATAAGGACCTTGGGACAAAAGTATTGAATTTGTGTATTGTCATCAGCTCTTGTGCCATCACAAGTGTGCAAAAATCGATTCCGAAAATTCTGTTACATAGACACATTGATACATAGATACATACAGTACAAGTCAAGTTAATAAAGGCGTGGTAAAAAGTCGATCGAACACTAAATAACAGTACATGTATTTACTGGACTACAAATACCCTAGTAATTATACCAATTGTAGTCAGGTGATGTTATTTAAATCTGAATATTTGATCATCTGAATTTTTTTTCTAAATCCATATATTAGACGTGTTCTGAACTTAATACTAACAACCTTACTGTTGCGTTTTAAAGTTATATACAAACGAAATGTTTATTTTTAAAAATACAGTATTGCAGTAGCTGTCCGGCAAGAGGGGTAGACCCAAAAAGTACTGACTTGACTCGTTAAGGTTTACATGAATATCATGCGAAGTGCGACTTATCTGTGCAGGGGCGGAGAAAGAATACTAACCTCTGCGGCCGGGGTCAGCCTGTCGTAAAAGGCGTCAAAACAACCCACCCTAGCTACGTGGTAGGGCCTCAAGCCCGTCTAGATGGCGACCACCTTTGGTCTTAAGTATGTCACCATAATAACCTTGTGTTGTGTTCCGGCAACAGTGACCCAAGCTCCTGTATCCTTATGGGCATTGCAAACACCCATAGGCGACGCTAACCGCTAAATTCTAAGCGGGCCGTCATCCTGTCTGCTGTCCTACATCATAAAAAAAGAGAAAAAAAGAAAGTGGAGAAGAAAAGTCGGAAAGCGGACTCCAGGCACCTAAGCGAAACAAAATTTATATTAGGCACGATAGGCTAGATATTTCGAAAGCATGGCGCTTTATTGATACTTACCTGGAACTTTAGCTTAGGATTTGTAATTAAATTACTCGGTTTTTTCTGCTAAAACTTATAATTAAAAATTACCTTGATAGACACGTGGTATTCAAATGGTATCAAGTCATAATCTTAATTTTAGTGAAACTTTGTTTTTTTTGGTCTAATTTTCATATTTTTTTTTTATTGCGTAGGACAGTAGACAGTCTGACAGTCCGCTTAGAATTTAGCAGTTACCGTCGCCTATAGGTGTTTGCAACACCAGTGGCATCGCGAACACGCTGCTGTCCCATAAGGGTACAGGAACTTGGGTCACTAATGCCAGAACATAACACAAGGTTATTATGGCGGCATACTTAAGACCAAAGGTGGTCGCCATCCAGACGGGCTTGAGGCCCTACCACGTAGCTAGGGTGGGTTGTTTTGTCGCCTTTTACGACAGGCCGACCCCGGCCACAGAGGTTAGTATTCTTTCTCCGCCCTTGCACGGATAGAAATATTATAATTGCCGCGTACTGACAGTATTAATCATGAAGTCTTGCAATCAGAATATGTCTGTCCAATCCGCTTTGATTCAAGCCTATTACTGTCTTTGCAGTGGGACATTGTGTGTTGTTATTATTTATTCCATATATAAGAAGTTTAGTGAGCAAACTGGGCCTCTTTAATATTTCATTATCAGCCACGTGTAATTAAGTCTTTAGAAATAAAAGGTTTATGGACATTGTTGTTGCGCTGTAATTATGTATTATAAGTTGATTTTAATTGAAGCCATTTAATGTTTTAGTATTCGGAGAACGAAGTTCCGTTTTGTTCGGGTTTGTTCCACTTTAATTATTATTTTAATTATCTTTAAGGTGATTTCGCCTTCATTAAAACTACTTTTTACTGATTTTAAGCTTGCATTTTAATTATTGTTTCAAACTTGTATTTAACTACTTTTTAAGAGTCGTTTTCACAAATTAATAAAAGCTAACAATCATCAGAAAAGTCCTCGAATGGCGACCGCGTACCGGAAGGCGCAATGTTGGTAGGCCCCCCACAAGATGGACCGATGATCTGGTCAAGATCGCCGGAATAGGTTGGATGAGGGCAGCGCAGGACCGATCATCGTGGAGATCTTTGGGGGAGGCCTTTGTCCAGCAGTGGGCGTCTACCGGCTGAAATGATGATGATGAAAAATCATCATTGTGAAGTCTTAAATTAATATTAGAGGCCGAGTGAAATATAAAAATAATGTAGTTTTAAAAAGTAGCAAAAACGTTATAAAGGAATAATATAAATCTATAGAACTACAAAAAAAATCCACAGCTAAAAATTTTTGAATTTTATATCAGTTCATAGTTGAAGCTTTTAGCCACTTTACCCCCTTGCCTTGCATATAACGTTTATAGTATACGCATAGGGTGTTTATAGCGTTGTAGCGTACCAAGCTACATTCGTACTCACTGAACCAAAATGGATATCTAAAGTATCAATTACATGTGGTTACAGGACGTAACATTTATGTCTTTTCGACACTTCTTTTCTGTTGATCTAAAAGAGACAAAATGAAACTTGGAGGGGTGAATAAACAAAGCGCCTGTTACAATATTAGGAGCAATGTGTTCAAACGGTATCCATACTCTCCAACAACAAATGGAAATTTGGTACATAATGTTTTTTTTATATAATTATGTATGACACAAGAAGGATTACCGTGTCAGCTAGTTAAAAATAAAGTTTACCTAACTTTCAATATAGGTATTCAATAGGTAGCGTAATATGAAACTAAAACTTTATCAGACGGTATAGGTACCGTAATAACAAATAGCTTCTAAAGTACCCTTTTAATTGAAGAGTGACTAAAATAGGCCTGTCTACGGAGGTTCTATATAAGCCTCTTAACTTTCATCTGAAATTGTTTTGGAGAATTTATAAGGTCCATTATGCCTATAGAATGAATCTGAGGATCGCAAGGAAAATATTTATGAAATATTTATACCATTTAAAATTTGAAATTTATCAAATTGTTTTTATTAAAACAACTATATCAGGTGAAGACAAGTATTATAGGAGTGTTTTAGATCAGGGATTCCCTGAGGGTTTGATTTCATGAAATCAGTTTCCGAGGTTGGTTGAAAAAACTGATTTTGGAGTCAACAAGGTCTAAAAATCGACATTATTAAATAACGTAACAAGTTCTTATTTGTTATAAAAATGCCTGATATTTTAGTAGGTTTAGTATTTTAGTAGATGGTGACTCATGTTTTGAATCAATAGGATAAAAACTAAAGATATCAATTGGTGGAGGTTTGGAAAAGAGGTCTCTTGCACAAAATAGTTAGGGAATCCTTGCTATACATGTACCGATAATTCCTCGCAAATTTCGATCAAACTGCGGACACAACCGTAAACGTCTAATTAAAGGCTTTTTACAAAACCAAAGGAGGTTCTCGCACAGGAAAAGCAATAGGTATCAAACTGCATGCAAATTTAAATGCTAATTGTTAGCAAATCATCGTTTTTTGTTCATTCTCTTTCTATCACCGCACTGCTCGTCGTTGGTTGTTCATTTATCCTCACTATCTATAGAATATATGAAGGTGTACGCTAAGGTTCCCCAAGAAGTTTATTTTGCAGATACTGAGGATGTAGATAAGCATCTATCTGAAGCCTCTAGATTTTTTCACTACACTACGACATGGAAAATTTAAAAAAGGCATCATGTAATTTGGATATTGGCGATGCTACTAGCGTCGCAAATATTCATGGGCGACGGTAGCTGATTACTATTAAGCGGCCCTTCAATCTATTATTCCATAGCAATAATAAAAATTGGAACCAAACTATTATATGTACACAAATAAAGTTGTATAAAATGATGTTAATATGAAAATGTAATTTTTATCTTCGCGTTTTGTTATAGTATTTACTTGTATTATTTGTTCACATGATTTTGTTACATTGAATTTTCATATCTATAAAATTTATAAACATATACCGAGTAAATGACTAAGCTGTAGAGACGCTTTGGTCTTAAAAAGCTCTAATAAAATAGGCTTTGACTGCTAAATTAATGAATCTGACATTATTAAATTATAAGTTCACCTATTCACAGCACAATATCCTAATTTATATGTCTACTTTATGTTAATGAAAGGAAAAGCAAAAAAGCTAATGGACTGGCCTTGAAATATAAGGTCATATTCATCATCCAATAAAGGCCACATCGTAAAGACCTTTAGGCACTTTTGCTGAAAGAACTTATTGTAAGGTAATACATACAAGTAGATCACTAATAGTGAATTATTAGGAAAGGTCAACAGTGATTTATTATTATTTATAGGTATAAACTAATAGTAAAATTATGTATAATAAGTATAAAAGTACTAGCCTAAGAGTCAAGGTCATTAGTTCGCTCACCATAGTACGTATCTCTTTAGTACTTTTTTCAGCTTTTTTGTCTCGGAAAAAACTTATTCACGATGGATACTAGTGTGTGTGTGTGTGTAAACTACTAATATGTCTTGAATAAGCGTAACGGGCATACTGTCAATTTTCTATAGAGGAAAGCCCAAGATCTACAGTGAGTCATAAAAGTAACGAGTAACGAAAACTTAATTAGTGAATAAGATGTATTTTAGTGCTAAAAATCAAATTGCTTAAGTTTTGGGCAATTTTAGGCGTTTATCTTATGTATGAGACCTACAATATTTTTTTATTGATGAGAAATAGCAGACATACTGACACCTTACTTAATAGTAAGCTGTTACGGTTGCTTATGAACGTTTGCGACGCTAGAGGCACCGCGAACACTCTGCTGTCCCCACAGAGGTACATGAACCTGGGTCACTGATACTACAACACCACACAAGGTTACTATGGCGGCATGTTTATTATACACCAGAAGAGATGAAGGCCTACCACATAGCCAGGAATATTTTATCGCCTTTTACAACAGGCCAATCCCGGCTACAGGGGTTAGTATTCTTAATCCGCCCCTGCACCTATGATAAGTTAAAAAAAATAGACAGGTCATCAAATTCTCTTTTTATTAAGTTTTCGTCGCTATAAAAGCATAAATAAATTTGGTTTGAAAAGTATCAAAACTTTAATAAATGTAATGATGAATCCTTTCAAACTCATAGTACACTTACATGAAAGTGTTTACGAACAAAAGGTCTAAGCCCACTCACTTAAATGTTACGTCAATAATTGATAAAGTATATGTAAAAACCAGTTGATCGTGCCGAAAACTCAATGCAAATAGGAGGTAATATTAAACTCCAGATATTGGGACAAAGCTTCAGCAATAAGGTTGGCAAACATTGTAATCCGATTTCTACCCTTGTAAGGCTCGCAAGGTCACTCCGCCGGGACCTATAATTTCTCAGCAATAATTTCACGTCTTTCTACACAAATGACAAAGTAACATATATATTCATAAACAAACAATATTACAAAGTAAAACGCGAATATTTATTATTAAAAACATAATTATTATTTGATTATTTTTATCCGTGCAGGGGCGGAGAAAGAACAATATTCTTTCTCAAAGGTCAATCAACCTCTACGGCCGGGGTCGGCCTGTCGTAAAAGGGCCCAAAGCCCGGCTGGATGGTGACCACCTTTGGTCTTAAGTATGTCACCATAAAAACCTTGTGTTATGTTCCGACATTAGTGACCCAAGTTCATGTCTTGTATACTTACCCTCATGGGATAGCAGCGCGTTCGCGATGCCATTGGCGTTGCAAACATCCATAGGTGACCGTAACTGCTAAGTTCTAAGTGGGCCGTCAGCCTGTCTGCTGTTCTACAGCAGTAAAAAAATATTATACCAAAATCTTTAAAAAAAGTATTTATTTCCAAAGATATTTTTGATGGATTCTAAAGACGTATTTTAAAGAATTCTAATTCTCTGAATAACAAATATTTTCAATCATATATTATTTAAACTTCTACTTCTTACTTAATTTTTTTATTGCTAAGGAACAGCAAAAAAGCTGGCGGCTCGCTTAATAGTAAGTAGTTACCATCGCCTATGGATGTTTGCGACGCTAGGGGCACCTCGAACACGCTGCTGTTCCGTAGGGGTACAGGAACTGGGTAACATTCGTTTATTTGCATTCCTCACAATTTCTCATGTTGTCACACGTCATATGATCCTATCTAATAAGTAGTGACAATTTACTAAAAAGGATAACAAGATAAATTGAAATAAAAGTTATAATCACTTTTAACATATCCGCGATGACAAAAAGTATTTTAATTAATTGATAACATAAATCAATATATTTAATAATTAGTATATTTTAAAAATCTATCATTATCATGTTGTTACTGTTTGAATTTTAGTTTTTATTTTGTTTAGTAAGCTATTCATTAGCATTAGCTATTCATGGACAACTTGTATTTCATTTGGGATCATTCTGTATTAATTGTAAATTCATGTTTCTGTTTTCGCAATTAACTTCTTGAGCATGCAGTCATCACCTATAATTGTGACAACATTTTGAATGATACTATGCCCGATTAGTTTATGATTGTGTAATGTATGTCATATTGGTGATCTATTTGAATAAATAAATAAATATATAACGCTAATGACATACAGATGACAGAAAAAGCTAATTTGAAAAATGAATCATAATCATCCTACAAGCATAACACCCTTAAATTAGAATATACAACTAAATATTTATTTCATAAAGATTTAAAATTTATTGCGTTACATCTTATTAGTATTTTAAGCCTATGAATTTATAAAAAACGTTTGAGCACAAATGCATACTTACGATCAAAATTAAACAATCGTTGATTGTATCAAGATTAAATACTTCGTGTGTAAATTACACATAAACTAAAGTTGGTATTAGTAATTCAAAATAATTAAGGTACAATTTCCCGAAGGTAGAGGTTCTCCTAACTTTAGGGGCCAGTTTAACAAACATTACCTCTAATTGTAGCCCAGGTATAGTTCATAAGTCCTTTGTATTTCAGCTTAATCAATAATAAATTAAGATTCCTTTACGATATAGTTTAATTATTTATAAAATTATTATTTGATTTATTCTTTGATATTATTATACTTACTAGGATGTGATCGATGTTTCGTGACAAATATCCTCAGCTGTTCATTCGATATATATTTTTAGGTCATAAAATACCAAGTATCCGTCTTATGCAGAGGTTAACGAAGACTTATATTTGTTGCATCTGGTTGCATTCCAAGCTTATTCTTCAGCTATTTCTGATTCAGTAGTTTGTTAGTGTATATTGTCATAAAATACTCTTAAAACGTTTGTGGGTTTTTGGTTTAGTGATTAAAAAATAAAGTACTAAATAAGTTAATAAATAAGTTGTAATGACTGAAGAGGCGAGCAGCATAGGCGTCACAGAGAATGGGGGACGGCCAGGGACGGCCCATAGCTTGGGCATCGCGATCGCTAAGCGCCACGGAGCGAGCCTATTCACAAATCAATCGGGAGGCACTAGCGATTGTTTAAGGCATACGAAAATACCACCAGTACTTGTATGGCAGGAAGTTTATATTAAGAACAGACCATAAACCACACATATTTAGCAGTATTGTAGGCATTTCTGTAATGGCGGCTTCGTGTCTCCCACGCTGGCCGGTATTACTATACGGATATAATTTAGATATTTAATATGTTCCCTCCAAGAAAAACTGTGCAGATGCATTATCTCGCTTACTAAGATAGATGGAATAGATTTTTTGGTTTATTTTTTCAGGTGACTGAAATTTTCCCCGTGCATCGCTAAAACTTTGTTTGATGGTGTCATACTTTATTGACTATATGCTATCTTGTATAAAAACGAGTATTTGACATCTTGACAACATTGGTGTCTATGAACAAGATGGCAATTTATCTATATTTTTAGAATAGACGTATTGTTGCGACATGCCACTAAATTCCAGCAAAACGTCCCTTTCCTGGTATAATTTTCGTTGTTCCCCGTTAACCTCGGCTTTTGTATGGATGCACGTGCGCAGGCAGCTAGCCGAATTTGTTTTTAAAATTTAAATCTACAGCTGCCTGAGCATCAGCATCACGCGCGCCTGTTTTAGAAAAACAACTCAGCTACGGACCGTTTCCCGTGCACCAACCGGCGGTGGAAATGCTAGGACCGAGTCCTAGCCAGTTCCTGCCACAGTTTCAATAACGGTAAGTGCTTTATTTTGTCCTTAATGAGCTCGTGAGGATTTACGGGACGACGTCGGGTGAGCCAGAGTCAAGGTCACTTCAACGTTGTGGCCATTCCCAACGTATATAAAATTATCTAATAAGATGTAAGACAAATCTAGTGACATCTTTAGATCAAATATGTAACGATGACTATGTAAGGAATGCCGTGAATGTGCGATGAATGCTAACACAAACAAAGTTAAAGAGGTGCTCTCTTACTTCATAACATATGGATTATTTTCAAGCTACGTGGGAGGACGCCAAGCCCGTCTGAATGGCAACCACCCCTGGTATATAAGTATGCCGCCATAATAACTTTGTGTGTTCCGGCATTAGTGACCCAGGTTCCAATATCCCCATGGGACAGCAGCGTGTTTGAGGTGCCTTTGGCGTCGCAAACATCTATAGGCGACGGTAACTGCTTATTATTAAGTGGGCCATCAGCCCGTGTTGTTCCTCAGCAATAAAAAAAATTCCTGCACAAAAACACCTAAATTCCATTACACAAACATTTCAACTAAATTTCAGTTAAGTGAACATTAAATTTAATTATAAGATAATTTAGATAACAATTGCTATAATACTCTAAACAATTAAGGCGTCCCTGTTGTTTTGTACTAATCAACTATATTAGATTATATCTAATGTACTGCAAACATGAAAATTATGGCATTGAGCTTTGCATTGTTAGCATAATCTTAAACATATATTTTTTAACAACTTTATCTGTCTGGACTTTTTTTACTTTGGGAAAACAGACAGGCTGACTGCTCACTTGACAATTACCATCGCCTTAGACGTTGAAGACGCTAGGAGCAACACCACACGCTGCCGTCCGTGTAGGGGTACTGAAACCTCACTTATGCTGGAACTCTGGAACACAACACAAGGTTATTATGGCGGCAAAGTTATTGTTTTGTCCCCTTTTATGACAGGCCGACCCCGATCGCAGGGGTCAGTAGGTATTCTTTATCCGCGCTTGCACAGAGAAAAATTGTAGTCTAATAGTTGTTACATGCCGTATAAAAAACAAATATTTTATATTATTACCAGTGTATCCAATAGATGCCGTGCTGCCCCGTAGCAACATAATTATCGGATCTATGTTAATTTTAAATCTGGAATCAAAATCAGTAGAAAAATAATTTCACAGACAAATACAATATAATAGAGGCCATTAAGACTGATATTCTAAGCCAGTAAGAAAAAGAAAACAAAGCCATTGTAAATTTACGAAACAACGAATTTAGAGGAAGATTAATAGCACAATTAAGTCATTCCTCAGAATCACAGGCCCATCTATAAACATCTACATAATATTTCTTTATTAGCTAGAAAAATACAAAGCTTACTTAATTTATTTTTACTTTGGGTCCGTATAATTTATGCTTCAATACTGTAAAAACATTTTTTTCATTATTTGCAGTCAATCAAGTTTAAAACTATTCATTCAAAATAAATATTTATAAAAGCGGAATAATTTGAATAATTGTTCTCCTTTTAGAAATTTATATATCTAACTCGAATTTTAAAATATTAGTACTTAAGTTTTGATGTAATGTACGAATACAAGTTTAAGTCTGAAATATTTTGTGTTTTTTTTTTTGCTTGCTACTTTTATTACGACAGATTTTATCTTGGGTATTTAATATCGGAGATCTTATCGAGATCCACCGGATCTTAGAGAGGCAAACGGTATAAGAGACTACATTTATAATAAAACAGACACGTTTTTACTACCTTAAAATCGATAAATCGACTACTTTTCCACAGTAAAATGTAGGCATTAATTAACATTCCTTTTATGAGAGCTATTGAATTGTAATAATAATAATAATAATAATTTATTTATTTGTCGAACAACATGGTCCATTAATGAAAATGCATTCCAAAAGTTTTGCCGTGGCCAAATTCACGTCATAATCTGCGTCTCTGCCGCTATTATATCACTTTTTTTTATTGCTGTAGGACAACAGACAGGCTGACGGCCCACTAAGAATTTCACAGTCACCGTCGCCTATGAGTAACGCCAGTGGCATCGCGAACCCGCTGCTGTCCCATAAGGGTACATGAACTTGGGTCACTAATGCCGGAACACAACGTAAAGATATTATGGCGGCATACTTAAGACCGAAGGTGGTCGCCATTTAGACGGACTTGAGGCTCTACCACGTAGCTAGGGTGCGTTGCTTTGTTGACTTTCACGACAGGCCGACCCCGGCCCCAGAGGTCAGTATTCTTTCTCCGCCCCTGCATGGATACTCCCTTACTAAAAGTGGGTGCACGGACGCAATGCGCGGAAGTCCCACATCTAACCCGATACCCATTTATACAGATGTGAGCGAAGAACTTCTCTGCAAAAAATAGATGTTCCTAAGAAATAGAAGTTCCTAAGGGACTCATATTGCTAACAACGTTTATATATTTTCTAAATACGTATTCGTAAAATTATTAATTAATTGCTTTTATCTTCTCTATTTTTCCTTAAAAATCCCATCACTTTATAGTGGTAAATTATAAATTACTATATATTTTACTGCAGAAAGAAAATATTTCGCATAGAGACTACAATAGAAAAAGAAATAAATATCCGTAATTAAATGTCTTCCGTAAATATTACAATAGGATCAGTAGAATTAAGAACAGAGCAATCAGCAATCCAGACTACGGAACTCTAATGCCTTCGATCTTGAAACAAAGAAAAATAAAAATACCTTTTAAATGAGCGCTCGACAAAAGAAACAATCGCGAATTTATTACAACTCAGCAACTTAGATCATTCCGAAAATGGAGTTGGTTCTAAGACATTCTTCATTACTCATTTATTGTGACACTTTTACACGGTAACCCGTCTCTTTCCTTTTTTGTGGACGATTCCTAGATAGAAACCTTGTTTAATTTTTTGAAAACCTACTCGTGTACTGGTATGTCAACCTCTTGTTGCATAATATTTTTTTTTTTTACTAGAACGTAAGAACTAAATGAATGAAATATATTTTGTTTAGTCTTGTCATATAAGGAGTTTCATCTCGGAATGAGAGGTAATAAGCTATTAACTCGTATAAAACTTAGTTTTTTCATTCAAAACATGTCTCAAAAGTGTCACAAAATTCATGTCCCCGTCTTAAGATATTCAAAGTCAAAATTCGTTCTAATACTTGCATCTATCATAAAGTAATTTGTGAGCTTTTAACCGTTTTTGAAAGAGAGCACGGAGAGTGCGTGGCGCTGAACTCCTGAACACAAGATTCTATAACTTAAGAAATGATTCAGGCTGCGGATGTAGGAAATCGGGTTTCAAACCACATATACTTAAAGCATATAAATTTTGATTTTTGTTAAACTAACTGATCTAACTTCAAAAACATTGTAATTAGATCTTTTTAGAACGCAATTTTTGTGGTTGATTAGACAAGTTTGACGTATGGTTCCTAAGACTAAGATCTGATCTTTTGATTGAATCGACCGATAATTTGCCTAACAGCATTTATATTGGTATACGTCATTAATGTATAAAAGATTTGAAGAGGTTTAAGGATGGAGAGAAACTAACTATACTCTACTATTTATTTATTGACGGGGGGCGCGTAAGAGTAACACACGTCTGTGTGCAGCTGCAGCAAAGTGACGAACGTGACTCATACGTCGGGGACGCCTGAAATTGCTTGGGACCCATTGACTCTCCTACGCATTAGTCTCGTGTCCAGATCGAGGTAAAGCCGACACAAATTGATTTTGCTAATCAAGTATGACCGCAATTAAAATTGGCAAAAAAATGTCTATAAAATCACCTCCATACATCTTAATACTCTAAATTCAACAAACAAATGAAAATAAACCTTTCCGTAATAAAATTTGAGCGGGAAAATAATTTGTTTCGATTTATCACCACTCTTTGTGTTGTCATCGACAATAGTCATGGCTGGCATTGTTGCCTTTGACTCATTTCGAATGTTCTTTAAAGGACTGCCGATGTGAGAGGGCTTAATGAAATCATGTTCTTCTTCTTCTTAGTCGATTCACTCTTTACAGAGCGGTCGTGATCAACTGGTAGTACTGTTAGAGGCAGATATTGTTCGCTGTATGATTTTACGCCATTTCTCGCGATTCAGAGACATTCTGGAGCACTCATGCAAAGGCCCGCCCACAGCCGATTTGATCTGGTCGGTCCATCGCATGGGTGATCTTCCACGTGATCTGGTCCCCTCCACTTTGCCCTGGACAACGAGACGCTCTATGGAGTCATTGTTTCGCCTTGAAACGTGGCCGAAAAATTTGAGAATACGTGACTGGACCAAAGCGGAGAGATGCTGCTTAATGCGGAGTTCTTCACGGATGGAGGCATTGGTCCGAAATTCTGTCCATGATATTCCCAGCATTCGTCTCCAACACCACATTTCTAGAAATCGTTGTAACATGATTTCTGGAAATCATGTTACAATAGTACTAATTAAATATGGCTGCCGCAGCATCCCTAGTGCCAGACTGTATGATATATTGAATATAATGGGGTATTTCCATGAATGGATATATACCTATCATTTTTTAAACTATTAATTACAGTGTCACTCTTGTCAACCTGTGTTCGAAAAGTGAATTGAAATCTGAATATTTGTTATATCGTTATCATTCCATCATTATGTTTCGAATGTTTGGATAATTTTGCCCAGGAAAAACTGGTATGGTCTATCATTATCCCTAACAGATGGCTTTAGTTAGTTAAGATCTATAAAAATCTACAATTCTTTAGGTAACTATACGCTAATCACTTTAATCGGTGAGGTAGCAGCAGTTTTTTTTTATTGCTGAGGTACAGCAGACAGGCTGACGGCCCACTTAACGATAAGCAGTTACCGTCGCCTATGGATGTTTGCGATGCTAGGGGCACTGCGAACACGCTGCTGTCCTATAAGGGTACAGGAACCTAGGTCACTAATACCGGAACACAACATAAGGTTATTATGGCGGCATACTTTAGACTAAGGGTTGTTGCCATCCAAACGGGCTTGGGGTATTGTAGGGACCACGTAAATGGATGTTACACACATAGTGGGTTGTTATGTCGTCTTTTACGACAGGCTGACCTCAGCGCATTTGTGTTATGAGTATTAGACAACTGATATACTTCTTATAATAATTTAAATATATTTTAATAAATGCATATTATCTTTTCGTCCCAAATACCGCAGTGTCTCAAGACGAAGGTTTTTAACCAATGTGTGTTGCCAGTGATGACATACGGAACGTAGACGTGGTCGCTAACTATGGGCCTTATGAGAAAGCTCATGATCGCTCAGAGGGCAATGGAGAGGGCTATGCTCGGAGTTTCTCTGCGAGATCGAATCAGAAATGAGGAGATTCGCAGGAGAACCAAAGTAACCGACATAGCCCGGATGATTGCAAAACTGAAGTGGCAGTGGGCTGGGCACATAGCTCGAAGGACTGATGGCCGTTGGGGCAGAAAAGTCCTCGAATGGCGACCGCGTACCGGAAGACGCAATGTTGGTAGGCCCCCCACAAGATGGACCGATGATCTGGTCAAGATCGCCGGAATAGGTTGGATGAGGGCAGCGCAGGACCGATCATCGTGGAGATATTTGGGGGAGGCCTTTGTCCAGCAGTGGGCGTCTTCCGGCTGAAATGATGATATTATAAATAAATTCGTGTCTGAACTTGAAACGGGTATTTAACCCGTTATGACCAGTCATGCTGACATGCGAAAGCCGTTGTGTCATCGATAAATAGGCTCCAAATACGATCCAAATGTAGAAATAAAAAATTTCTGAGATAAAATAAAATTTGTTTCTTATAATAACCTGTCCTTCTAACATGGCGAAATCATACTCTCAACTGAAAAAGAACAAACTTAAACACTTCCCCTTACAATATTTGTACAGATTGCACATATATATGTCGATAAGTTGATGAAGATATAGAGCTGATGGTGTAACGGCATGACTTAATAAGGTTTCGCCTACTCCGCAAAAATGTCCCAACTGGAAATAGATATGCCTTATCAAGCTGAATTTCAGTTAAGGTCCCAAATTAACACGTCATTAACCCGTGCCCTTTTTCCTAACTACCCATTTGGGATCGTCTCAAGCCATGCCCAAGGTATCTCTAAGGAATTACTCAATCTTACCCTAATTCCTGAATAACGGGCGCGTGCTGACTGACCACTGATAGGTGAAATGTGCTCAATGTTTGCTGACGTGTTAACACAATTTGGGATAGCATGTATAAGAACTTTTAATAAGAAGTTGAAAATTTAGCTATTTTATTGACAACATAATATTTTCAGTATTAAAAATTATAACTGCCTTTAATGTATCACCGCCGGGCTCTATCTCGGCAATATCCTATTGACAACGGACAGCCGGCACACCTGTACAAGTCGGGTTATGTATGCAAATAATTTTGGTTTTCCTACGCTGTCGGTATATGACAATAAATTATACACATTAAGCGAGAAAAATTACATATTCTTCATTATCATCGTCATTGTCGGTCTCCCTCCGGATGTGATACGACGCGACGTGATCACCATGCATATATTAAAGTATTAATTTCGACAAAATATTACTGTTATTAATATAGTTCTGGAAACTGAAAAAAATAGGGTTAAACAATTTTATTTTTGACGCGACATGTGTCATGGATTTTTTCTACTAGTTCAGAAAAGACAACCAACAGCTTTTGCTTTCTGAATTTAGGGCTCAAATGGCAGTCGGTCTTACATAAATTGCATTTTACCAAATATCATCTCTCCCTCTTATTCAATTACTTAGATTAAGACAAGGAAGAGCAACGAGATAGAATCAACGCAAAAAAAAAAACACACACACACAGAACTTTTATCCCGTGACACACAACATTGTATCTTCTTTTTATAGCGAGAGTTCAGCAGACAGACAAACGGTCCACATTTTCTGAGATTTAGAAGTAAAAATTAGACGAAACTCAACCGGAAAGAAGATCGGTAGTAAAATTTACTAAAACTGAATTAATATTACAAAAAATAATAATTATATATCATAAAAAAGTCAAACTCACATATGGTACACTTTTATCTAAAAATAACCCACCACACAGCGTCATTATTGGGCGACGCGTGTAAAAATAACAAAATAAAAAATACATATATAAAAACAATCACTCTCCACGTGGCGTAATTATTATTTTTCCTTAACATATGTATATATCGTTCTAAAATGTTTGCAATGTTATTTTCATGAAACCATACAAAACCTAAAAATAATTGACGAAACTATACAATAAATATTAAGATCATCTTATCATTAAACAACAAAATAGTCTTACCTTATTTTTAATAATATTTCTAAAATGAAACTACACTATAGTCACTATTTAAATAAAATTAATCACTATTTTTATTTATGTTTTATCGCGTCGTTGTCACGAGGGCAGAACGTGAAAATCGCCCTTCCCTGCCAAGATGTGAACCCGTACTGCATAGGGTTGGATTCATAGAACATCCCGCATCAGAGGCTACTCCTTGCGCAGGCGTGGGAAGGACCTAACTATCAGCTGACAAGAAAACTAAGGTCAGTGTGTCAGTATAAGATTTTTTGATTGTTGTTATGCGAATATATAAATTTAAAATAATTTTTGTTTCCATGTAGCGAAATGTGTTAAACATTTTGAGCTTTTGAAAGAATGCTTAAAATATTTGATGTTAGCTTTTTTATTCCACCATACGGAATGAAAATTTAAAATATTAGGATTTCACCAGAATTTAACCTTGAGGAGTCTTACAGATAAACTCTGTAGAGGGATTACAAATTTTACCACGCAACTCAATATTCAAAATCAATTCTTTTTCTAAGGCATAAAAAATGAGATTTGCAGAATCGTGTAAGCCGATTAGGAATAGAGTTATCGGATTGTCTAATAAGTCGTAAAAGACGACTAACGGATTGCTTATTTTACTAGTTCACATACAATAAGGAAAGGCACTCTTCAGTTCTTTTCACTATAGGTTTTTTTACACGTCTATTAGGAGCATGTGGTTGGGGATTAGAGAGCAGTCACGCTAATTCAGAGCTGAAGTGCTTATAATAAATATTTTGATTTTCTTGCTGGCGCTGAGTTAGAATAGCAACATCTGCAGCTGGGGTCGGCCTGTCGTAAACACGATGCACATCTGCATGACAACTACCCCCGGTGTATAAGTATGCCGCCATAAAAATCTTATGTTGTGTTCCGGCATATGGACCAAGGCTCCTGTACCCTATAGGATAGCGGCGTGTTCGCAATGCCCTTAGTGTTGCAAACATCTATAAGCGACGGTAACTGCTTGCTATTGAGTGGGCTGACTGTCTCCTGTTCCTAAGCAATAAATAATCCTGTGTATTACTCTGATGGTATTAATGCTGTATATAGATAATTAAACTTTACAAAAAATTTGTAATTTTATATAAATTTGTAATGAAAAATTAGATTTGATTCTTCAAACATGAGCTCGATGAAAGCATTTTGGAAAATAAATAAGGATGATCTCCGATAAAGTATAAAAAAGGTTGCAAACTAAAAGAAATCTGAGGCCCCGTAAACTGGTTGAGTTTTACGAGCTCGCCGTGTGGAGCCCAAATAATTAGAGTGCCACGTCACTGCATTCAATCACGGGATTTACTCCCGGAATCCCGGAAAACTTGCCGCCCTATTTTCGCCAACTTACCTTTATAGGGTTGGGTCTTTTGGTGAATTCTAGTGATTACCTTGGAATAATCAACTATATTAATACTGAAGAAATTGTTAAGCGTTTTGGGATTGCATTCAAATACAAACAAAATAGGAGAAATTTAACGTAATGGTCAAAACTTTTTTGATTGTTGAGGAGCAGCAGACAGACTAACGGACCACTTAATAGCAAAGAGTTACCGTCACCTATGGATGTTTGTGATGCTAGAGGCACTGCCAACACGCTGCTGTCTCATAGGGGTACAGGAACCTGAGTCACCTGAATCACAAGGCTATGGCGGCATACTTAAAGACCCATTGTGGTTGCCATCTAGACGGAATTGGAGCTCTACCACGTAGCTAGGGTTTTTTTGTTGCCTTGTACGACAGACCAGCCCCGGCCGCAGGGATTAATATTATTTCTCCACTCCTGCATGGAGAAAAATCTTTAAATTACACTGCAATTTGTGAGCATAATTTACTTTATTACTACTTTAGAAAATAAATTGTGATGTGATAAATTTAATTTGATAATGGACCATAACGTTTCTCTACTGATGGGATAGGATAGTATACCTCCGCGAGGGTGAGGGCTGCGTGCCCCCCTCACCTCCTAGAGTTGTTAGGAGAGCGCCGGGGGGACGAAACCCTGACTCCCTGGCGCCAACACTTTAGAAGGGGCACGCCTTAAGACAAAGGCCCGGGCCACGAGATCGGCAGGCCATATATCCGTGGGCCCGGGCGAAGGCGATAGGAGAACAGCGGGGTTTTTAGTGAGTAGTCGGATAGCCAAACATCTTTCCCGGAGTCCCACATATCCCTCGGTCCCCCCGGGCCGGGGGAACCCGTCAAGAGAGGTTTTTCCCCGAGACCAAAAAAAAAAGGATAGTATACCTGCCATACTTCCAAGGGCCCTTAACAATGATTTTCGTCAGTACCATTACATTTGTATAGTTATTTGCGAAAATATAGGGTACATGGTGGGAATGTAATACTTCAAGTCTTTTGGTTGCGACTCTAGTGTGAAAATATTTAACTGTCACGTAGTTGATGTTGACAACAAGCATGTATTGTTACATTACAAATAATACATTGGTCGTATTTATAGCTGAAAAATAACCTTTTCTAAAAAAATTAACTGTCAGGTAAAAAATAAAAGTATTACAATTAATAGTAGTATAAAACGAATACTTATATTTACTTTACATACTCATGGGTTATTGTAATAATACATTACTTATATATTGCACGTTTAAATTAAACTGACTTAACTCAAAAAACCTGTTTTTTGGGAAATCGCAAAAAACGTTTTGCTATTTACGTCTTATCCCATATATTGACTTATAACTAATTAGCGGTAACTCAGTGTGGGAAAGAGATATCGAAATAAATCTTAGTTTGGCCGATAGAGGGCGTCGATACAATGCTGCCCGTTATATTATCTCACTTTAGACCTAAATCGTAATCGGTCAATTTATGATTAAGCGTGCGATATAATCACGCCTCTTTCCCGTAGGGGTAGGCAGAGACCACTTCTTTCCACTTGCTACGATCCTTACATACTTGTTTCGTTAGGTCCACTTTCATTATTCCCTTCATACATGCTCTTCGGTTTAGGGTAGTCTTGACCTGGCCTTTTAAATATTAAATGGTTTTGAAATCGAACTAATAAATTGCGTGATGAAGTATCGGAAAATAGCGCAAATTTGTTGATAATGAAAAATATACTGATTACCAACAAAATTCCCTTTGTTGGTAATCCGTTTTGACTTTCTTCGTGCAGGGGCGAAATAAGAATATCGACTCCTGTGGCCGGTACCTTAGATGGTAGGGCTTAAATCCCGTTTGGAAGGCAACCACCCCTGATATATAAGTAAGCCATAATAACCTTGTGTTGTATTCTGGTATTAGTGACCCAGGTTACAATTCCCCTTCGCGGACGGCAGTGTATTGGTTGACGTGTGTGTAACGTTACCTACTTAATATTAAAGGTGTCATCAGCCTATCTGTTGTTCCAGAGCAATTATAAGGATGATTTTTATAATTTGTTATAATGTTTAATAATTATTATTCACTGTGTTACGGTATAACATATTAAAAATATATAAGAAATATTTCATATCTCCAATAAATGTCACAAAAATACTGATGTCGAAGACTCAGCAAAAACACCAGATTTATTTTACAACCAACAATAAAAGCAAGTGTAATAAAGCTGTAATAAACTAATAAATTGTTTTCAAAAACAATAATCGCTTGTTTACACGAAAATGTCGCATTGTCAGGGAAAATAATAACAAGAAAGCCATCTAGTAAATGCTTACGGACAGTAAACGGAACGGCTCTAATGAAAACTCTAACGAATTTAAAGCTGTAACATTAAAAGCTAGATCACACAGGGCTTAATGAAAAAAGTCATAAGTGACCAACGTCATACGTGAACAAAACGTTTGAAAACACAGGTGGCTATGATGAGAAATCCTGATGAATTATTTTTATGTCTTTTAATGATTATAATAAAGTAGTTGAGATGATGGGATTGGCTAAAAATCAAGTTGGTCAAGCTTTGGGCAATGATGCGTCACTTTTATGGATAAGATCTACAAAGAAAAAAAATTACATCTCGAACGATTTATTTGTGGATTCGATTCCGACCAAGGACAAAATATTGCACGATGCAATTTTTGGTCTTGTTATATATGTATATCAATTGTATATTTATAAAAAAATCTTCTCCTCTTTGTGACATATCTTTAGAGACTGAGGCTATAGTGTTGTTGTAAGGCAAAATTAAACCCAACTTCTTGATTGGTTTCCTCTCGTCTCTTTCTGTTCTTGAACTAAAATCACAAATAATTTATAACCATTATCAACCCTCTAATCCCTAAAGGAAATATTGAATCATCATTTCAGCCGGAAGACGCCCACTGCTGGACAAAGGCCTCCCCCAAAGATCTCCACGATGATCGGTCCTGCGCTGCCCTCATCCAACCTATTCCGGCGATCTTGACCAGATCATCGGTCCATCTTGTGGGGGGCCTACCAACATTGCGTCTTCCGGTACGCGGTCGCCATTCGAGGACTTTTCTGCCCCAACAGCCAGCAGTCCTTCGAGCTATTGCCCAGCCCACTGCCACTTCAGTTTTGCAATCATCCGGGCTATGTCGGCTACCTTGGTTCTCCTGCGAATCTTATATAATATTGTATACAATTATTTTTTTATTTATGAACTAGTAAAAAATAAAAACGTATCCCGAGAGAAGTAACTGATTTTTCTATTTCTAGCTAGGTGGACAAAAACAGTATATATTTAGATAGATAAATAAATAGATAGATAAATCTTTATTGTACATCACAGTAAAACATTGTAGTATAATAATATTAGGAGTATATACACAAAGGGTCTTATCGCTAGCAAGCGATTCTTCCAGACAACCCGTGGCTAGGAGATAAAGATTTAATAATCGTAAAATTAGTGGTAAAACATGTTATACAACAATAATACAAGTATTTCATTAATAATTTAAAATAATAAACAATAATCACCTAAAAATAAGAAATGAAGATGACACATAAACAATTAAAAAATAATAATAAACATCTGAAAATGAACACCCAGGACTATTTGAACTTAATAAACGTTTTATCCTCCTTGGGGTCGTATGTCAAAATGGCTTCTCTTCTACGTAACCTATAAATATCGTCAAAATGCAATTAGAATACGGTTAAGACTAGTGCACACTAGAAAGAAAAATAAGCAAGCATATAAAGAATGCTCTACGACAGGGTATAAATTAATCTATATCCACGCGGTTTCTGGGATTACCAATTTTATCATTTTGACGCACCATCACAACAAAACTACTGAACATATCGGGATGGGACTACCAATCAACGCTTAATTTTTTTTAGATGGTTATAGCTTATTTATTTCTTGGATGCCATCGACCCTTTCTTATTTTTTTAGGTACGTTTGCCTGTTATTTGCCAGCGGAGCGGGCGTGATAGGCTAGTATATAATAATGCTTTGAGCTAGCACTAAAAGTGCTCTCTGAAATACAAATAAAAAGAACACGTACATGAATACGTTGATAACGTACAATTTTTTTATTGTATCTATTGTTACTTTAGTAATGATATTACATACATACATACATACATATCGACGCTTGAAAGGCAACCTTTACTAAGCGACATTGAGTGAACTTTCCAGGTTAGTGATTTGAAGTTCAATCATTTAGAAAAAAATATATTGTAACATCTAATTGTTGAATTAAAATCATCGATCAGAAAATAAATAACATTTTAATCCAACGATTGGCGAGTAACAATAAATTTTTTGTAAATATTTGAATGTCAAATCACTTTCTTGGAAAGTTCACTCAATGTCGCTTAGTAAATGTTGCCTTTCAAGCGTCGATATAATCACGCCTCTTTCCCGTAGGCGTAGGCAGAGACCACTTCTTTCCACTTGCTACAATCCTTACATACTTATTTCGCTTCGTCCACTTTCATTATTCCCTTCATACATGTCCTTCGGTTTACGGTTCTCTTGACCTGGCCTTTTTTCAAGACGTCCCTGATTTGGTCTCGAAACGTCCGCCTAGGTCTACCCCTTCCAACACTTCCATTCACACTCGCCTTTTACACTTTTTTCGTCAATCGTTCTTCATTCATTCTCTCGACATGGCCAAACCATCTCAGCATACCTTTCTCAATTTTTGTCACCACATCTTCTTTCATTACTGTTAAAATAACAATTTGTTGTTATTTTGTGTTTGCTTTCTCCACTTCTGACCAAAATTTAGTGTCATATACTATACCAGTATCTCGATAGAAGAAAAAGCTTTTAAGTACATAGCCAGTGATGATAAATCCGTTAAAACCTTGAGTGTTATATGAGGGGTCGCAGGGTCAATTTTTGACTGTTGCTCCCCAACGGCTGCCATAATAACCTTGTGTTGTGTTTCAGCATTAGTGACCCAAGTTCCTGTACCCTTATGGGACAGCAGCGTGTTCGTGATGCCACTGGCGTTGCAAACACTCATAGACGACGGTAACTGCTAAATTCTAAGCGGGCCGTCAGCCTGTCTGCTGTCCTACAGCAATAAAAAAGGCCTTTAGTCCACGCGGAATTTCAATACTTGTACATTATATATATTTTACATTGTATTATTCGCTTGGAATCGCTGTGGAATACATACAAGTCGATGCTATCAATGCTTCCTTGCAAATATATCACTATCATAAATAAACCCAAAGACGGTCTTGCAACAAAAGTTAAGAAAGAATGCAAAAATGCACCGGACGGTGCCTCCACTATCTCATCGCCTTTGTCCGTACAGCGCCGTTTTCCGGGCGACTCTGTAATTTGTAGTCGTTCGCCTGCATCCGATATCAATTCCAATAGCTTCCTAGCCATTCGATACAATTACTGAGAAATACAGATTTTTTTATTCTTTTAGTTGATGCTCAAATTGTGCAATTGGGTAATGAAAACGATCTATGGATGTCTTTTACGTTTTACGCAACTATATGTTTTGAAGTTAGTTTTTTCAAAATTAAACCTTTTAAGAAAAAAAAGGAAACGCGGTTATTATAATATGAGTCGTTCTTCTTGTATCATTTCCCTCCTTGCTTTATCCAGAGCTTTCACTTTAAAATCCGAAGTATCGTATACATTATAAAAAAAATTACTTATCTTTTTACGTTAGTGTCCCTTCACAACTTTGCCATTGACGCAATAAAATATGTTGATACAGCTTTAGTTTATAAAAATTACTACTAATAACTACGGGAAGAAGAATTAGTCATATTTTTGACTCAATATTTCTTTATCGGTTAATATTTAAAATTACTGAGTGACATTTCACAAGCAGATAACTATTGTTACATGATGGAATAAACAATGAGGCTTATAAGCTATAGTATATAGATGTAAAGGCCCCCTAGGTTCTCAATAGTGGCGCACGGAAATTCCCACATTTTAATCTGTGTACACACAATAATTCTATATCTACACGTCAAGATTGTAATTTAAGGAAATGTTAAATATATCTTCCCAACTGGCGTGATTTACTTGATACTACAGTTATCAACTCAGGCGTAGCAAAATTTATGCTCGATCTAATCACATGGATGAAATTACGAAACGGTTCCAGCTGGAGAACTTTCTCCAAATTTCTACTACGTTAATGATTGTAAAGAGCAATATTAGGAGCTGTTTAGAATTATGCCTTCTTTGTCTTTCTATTAATGTACTGTCCGCCGTCGATTCAGCGTTCATGCCCATTTCCTGTAGTCTATTCCTTTCTGTACGTTTATGTTTCTCAAGAATATTTTGGAACGGGCTTCTTGCTTCTTAGCACAATACAGCCTGTTGGTAGTGCTCCTGATGGAACATTTATCGTCTGCTAAACTCCAGCTTTTAAAATATAGTGGCACCGATAATCTTGGATATATATTCCAACATAAAGCATGACATACTTTAATTATAAATTTTGTATAATGGTAAAATTAAAGTTCACCTATTAGTAACTAGCCCTTTAATTGGCCGCTCATTACCACATACTTAAGTATTGTGGTGCAGTCCTACTAATGGCAACGAACAATCTTATAATTCTGAATGCACTCAAGATTGTGAAAAGTATGTTTGTAACATTCATTACTTTAGGATGTGTATCATTGATTTAAAAATATATGAATAAATTAAGTATTTAAGATGTGGTGCTAAAGGCGTTTGTTACGGATACCGTGGACTGCAAGGCGCACAAATGCATCGATTCTTTCTTAGCTTCGTGTTAAAACACACCTCTCGACTATCTGTCAGCAGATAATACTATCTTATTTCGACTACATAGTGAGGAGGGGTGATAACAGCCTAGAAAAGTTGATTGTAGTTGGATACACGGAGGGTAAATAAGCCCGCGGACGGACTCCAACCAGATGCTGTGATCAAATAAAGGCCCTAACCTCATCCAAATTTAGTTCGGTCGTCAGAGACGCACCGGCTAGGCACCAATGGAGGCAGATTATTAAAACAAAGTGCACCACAGCAACTAGTGATGACCACGATCCTCAGCCATGAATGGCTACAGAGAGAGACGACAAAAACACGCAACTTAATGAAACACGTATTTTAATGATAGTAGAAAAATAATATTAAACTAACATGTTTGTAGTCTGTAACTAATTTTAATAGATATAATAATCTATTAAATATTTAATTTTTTTTATATGTTAGGATTGCATAATAACATAATTATATATCTTACTTTACCTTCTGTAAAGCAAAATATTTATCTTCTTATTATTTATTAATTACTTGTTTTGTAAAAGATTTCTCACCAATAGTAGTAACGCGCCATGAGGCATGTGAAGCGCACAATTTCCCACTACGACTACTCCAAACGTCTTAAGCACTGTGCACTCGTATGGTGCCAGGTATGGCTTGTTACTGGAGCCTACTTATGTTGCATACTCGACTTGCTTTATAAGAGTTATTCAAATTGTACGAACTTGTATGTAATGATGTAGAAGCCTTTAAATATGTGGGTGGGTCGTTTTTCAATGATCGTTTCACTGGTCCATTTTTCTCTTTAATATTTCTTGTCTTTTACTATTTACCTCAAGGCGAAGGTTTTTAACCAATGTGTGTTGCCAGTGATGATTTACAGAACGCAGACGTGATCGCTAACTATGGGCCTTATGAGAAAGCTCATGGTCGCTCAGAGGGCAATGGAGAGGGCTATGCTCGGAGTTTCCCTGCGAGATCGAATCAGAAATGAGGAGATTCGCAGGAGAACCAAAGTCACCGACATAGGCCGGATGATTGCAAAACTGAAGTGGCAGTGGGCTGGGCACATAGCGCGAAGGACAGATGGCCGTTGGGGCAGAAAAGTCCTCGAATGGCTACCGCGTGCTGGAAGACGCAATGTTGGTAGGCCCTCAAGTCAAGATCGCCGGAATAGGTTGGATGATGGCAGTTCAGGACCGATCGTCGTAAAGATCTTTGGGGGAGGCCTTTGTCCAGCAGTGGGCGTCTTCCGGCTGAAATGATGATGATGACTATTTACCTTATTACACAGGGGCTAAGTTTGATGGACTATACCACTCATAGTCAACAGTTACTGTTATAATAATGTCAACTAGACTGAATGGACTAAGGCATTTATTGGGTAAGTTATAAAAATAACCCTAATTAAATTGCTTTATTTTTTGTATTTTTTTTATTTCGGATGAACAGGAGATAGGCTCACAGTCCACCTAGCAGTAAGCAGTTACCGTCGTCTATGGATATTTCATAGAACTTGGATGATCTATGCTGGAAATTAATACAAGGGTATTATGGCGGGATACTCAGGGGTGGTTGCCAGCCAGACGGGCTCGGAGCTCTACCTAGCTTTATAATTTATAGATCGGTAATAAAGATTTTTGCATCTCAAAAGTATTCCGGAACTGCCTTCAAATAACTTTGCTCGATAAAGGCAAACACCTATATGTGCGTCAAGCATGTAAATTATTACGGACTAACAACCAGTGGTTTAAGTTGAATTTATTGAGTTAACTATTATATATGTTTCTAGAGCAGACGTATTAAAGAAAATTTGTGTATCATTGATGAAATGTTTACAATTGAGTTCTACATTCAAGTCTACCTTCTTATCCGTGCAGGGGAGGAGAAAGAATACGAACCTCTGCGGCCGGAGTCGGCCTGTCGTAATAGCGCCAAAACAACCCACCCTAGCTGCGTGGTAGGGTATCAAGCCCGTCTGGATGGTGACAACCTTTGGTCTTAAGTGTGCCGCCATAATAACCTTGGTTTGTGTTCCGGCATTATTGACCCAAGTTCCTGTACCCTTATGGGACAGCAGTGTGTTCGCGGTCCCACTGGCGTTGCAAACACCCATAGGCGATGGTAACTGCTAAATTCTAAGCGGGCCATTGTCGGTCTGTCTGCTGTCCTACAATGAAAAAAAAACCTAAACCAATTTATTATTACAATTTTTTTAAGGTTTTTAAAGCTTCTATTGTAAAGTTACTATCTTCCAGTAATCACAATATTTGTACATGTAATAAAATACAAATGTATGATAACAAAACTTAAAATTTGTGTATAATGAATACTAGAAAAATTCACCCAAGGTCATCTAGTATCAAAGTAAGCAGCAGAACGCTTATGTTTTGGGTACTAGACGACTGTTATAATACTTATATCGTCGTTGTCAAACTAATATCTGATGCAATATGTGCAAAAAATAGAATTTTATAATATGGAGTAAAACATTCTCATGTAAAATTTTATGAGATTTAATTAGTTTATAATGATTTACATTAAAGTGACATTATTAAAATCACATAGTGGTTTTTATATATCAAAGTTTGGGTGGCAAATTAGTCATAATAGTCAACATGTAGAAATCTCAAAAAAGTGCACATAGCAGATAATGACGATATGTTATTTTGTTATTTAAATAAATATAATATACTATACATGAACACCCAGATTCGATAGAGCGCTTTTCATAGCACCCCAATTTCTACTTTAGTGCGAAATCCATAACTCAATGGCACAACCATACAGCAGTCTCGTTACCAAAAGTGTCGCCTTGAACAAGCCGCGAACAACTTGTAACTGCTCTTGGTCCCGGCTCGTAGCTCCACTCGAGTACTTCGACCGTCAAACTTTATAATACGATATTTCGATGGGTACACCCTTTATCTCGTAAAGAGCTCACTATTTCCTATATAATCAAACTGTTTTCAATATGAATTTCGTAAGTCGTTATAAGTTTAAAATTTACTAGAAAGAAAGATGAAAGAAGAAAGAAAATAATTTATTTAGGACAAGTACATACACAAAGACACATTAAAAAACATAAAGAAAATAGTATATACAAGCATTGTACAGTTCTAAAATTGGACCTATTTGAGCATAATGCTGGTTTTAATACAAAAACCAGCGCTGTTCTTCCAATAGGCCCGAAGAGAGATGTCACGGACTTGACATATACTAAAGTGAACCTAATGCCCTACTTGACCATTCTTAAAAAACGTCAACAATCACGAACAGAAAGAAAAATGTTCTATATATTGAGGCAAACTAACACTACACAAAATGGTACATTACTTCAACAATACATGTTATAAAAACATACAGTGGTAAAAACAAAATGAAATAAATAACTAAAATTAAAAAGTGGACAAGAAAAAAAATGTGAAGATCCTCTTATGTTCAGTACTGCAAAATCTTACTAAAACAATGATTGTTACAAAACATGATTACCAATATAAATAGAGGCTCTAATAAACAACAAATTTAAACCTAAGCTCAGCAGCTTTCAGTTTTCCTAGTATTGATTTTCTTCGTGTCGACTATAACATATGAAACGTGAAGTATAAAGAACACCTATTGGTAAATAGTGTAGAAAATTCACACGCAGACTCCGCTTGACTCTTTATTATGAGGAACAGCAGGCATGCTGACGGCCCACTTAATGGTAAGCAGTTACCGTCCTCTATAGATGCATGCGTCGCTAGGGGCACCGCTAACACGCTGCCGATCGCGTAGGGGAACTGGAAACTGGCTCACTAATGCCAGAACACAATACAAGGTCGCTGGCATATTTATAGACCCGGAGTGGTTGCCATCCAGACAAACCCTACCACGTAACTAGCGTTGTATTGTTGATTTTTTACGACAAACAGTATTCTAAATCCTGCCCTGCATGGAGAAATTATAAGAGTTATAGAAGAAACAGATCAAAGTCTAAATTAAACCAGTATATTATAATGACGATGTAGAAGTAGTAATACTTAAAATAATAAATTTTTGTATTATTGTTAATTATAGTATTTATTAAAATGTAGCAGAAAATAATTTATATACATATGCCATAAAATCAGTACGTGACTGCACTTGCTGATAGTTTGGATGCTTGTTACTAAACCATGTTAGAACATTTTCACAGATTTTGACTGCTGTGCAAGTAAATGAGCCGTATCAATTGTAATTATCCTCAACTATTATATTATAATTTGTTACTAGGTTCCGAATCGGATGTTTGCACCAGGAAGTTGTGGCCACTGAATATCAATTCTAGTCACTAAAATTTATTTAAGACCACCCGAATCTTGAACTATGGCCACTATGAACATACTTTCAGAGCTGATACTCTAGACTCGATTCAATAAGCAGCTGATTTATTGCTCTTAGCCTAATATACTTTATTCTACAATGCCTTGCTTGGGTGAAATTCTTAACTTTTTATACGGCTTATTAAGATATTTAAGACAGTTCTGGCAGCTATTTATTTAAATACTAACCGATCACGCCTGCTCCACTGGGCGAATAACAGCCAAAATTAAAACGAAAAAAAAATAACAAAGAGTCCGTGTCGAATGGTAGTCTCACCCTAATATATTCAGTAGTTATGTTGTGATGGTGCATCAAAATAAACCCCATTTTCCTTATAATATATGCATAAAAGATATATGTATAGATGTATATTAAATTACTTAGAAAGTCTAGTATAACTACTATTTTCATTTAGCGTCGCATTAGTATCGCCACGTGATATATTTATTACCTCTATATCATTAAATTAAGTTATACTATGTACGTACTTTATAAACACTTGTTTCCCTTTTTACTTGTTTTTTTTTATTGCTGTGGAAAGGCAGACAAGCTAACGACTCACTTAATAGTAAACAGTTACCTTCGCAAATGAATGAATGCGAATCTAGGAACCCAATAACATGTTACCGTTCGTGTAACGCGGTACTGGATTCTATCCACTGGAACACAATATAAAGTCATTATGGCAATATATTTTAGAATCAGGGATGGTTGTCATCCAGACCGGCTGATAGCCTTGCTACCTTGGGGTTGTTTTGTTGCCTTTTACAAGTCACCCGGTCGCAGGAGTTAGTATTCTTATTTTGTCCGAATACGAAGAATTCATTTTTAATATAATGAATGTAAAGTTCACCTTAATTAATATTTACAATATGTATATTCAAATAATTTTTTTATTGCTGCAGGACAGCAGACAAGCTGACGGCTAGCTTAGAATGTAGCAGTTACCGTCGCCTATGGATGTTTGCAACGCCAGTGGCATCGCGAACACGCTGCTGTCGCATAAGGGTACAGGAACTTGGGTCACTAATGCCGGAACACAACACAAGGTTATTATGGCGGCATACTTAAGACCAAAGGTGGTCGCCACCCAGACGGGCTTGGAGCCCTACCACGTAGCTAGGGTGGGTTGCTTTGTCGCCTTTTAAGACAGGTTAGTATTCTTTCTCCGCCTCTGCACGAATATACGGCTATAGTACATGTTTTGGATTAAAATCTGGCTAGATTATAATTAATTTTCGGCTGAATAAGTCACTAATGTTTTGTCCAATAATTTTCCTTTTTAAAGTATTGAAGCATTAAGTAGAACAGTTCTGAGAAGTAGAAACTGACCGTCCTCAACACAAATCTTATTTATGTCCAACAAATAGTATTTATTGATTTTAAATCGCTGTGTCCACATCGCTTTATTGGGTGCTTATCGAGCCTTAGGCGATCAATTCGGAAGCTTATTGGAAGATTTAGTTCTAGATTTTCAATGGATTTTTGGTTTGTTGAATTTACCTATTATATCTATATCATTAACAAGGTTTTATAAATACTAGTAGCTACTACTAGCTAAAACTAGCTAGTTAGTCTAGGTATTATAGAATACGCAGACACTATATTGGAATTATAATAATAAAAGTTTGAGTAAAATGAGAGCTTTTAGCTCAAAAACTTTGTGAATCTAGATTTAATTGCACCAAATTTTTTTATTCCAAATAGTTTACTTAAGCTAAACATACCAAGGCTTCACAACATGTCTTATAGAAGCAAGAAGAAACTTTTCGAGAACATGGCTAACTATTTTGTATATATTACACATATGTTTTATATAACGTATTTTTTTAAAATTACAAAATATTGTGCAAGTTTTAACATGAATTTTAAAATGAATTTCTAACCAAAAAAATCTACATTATAGTTTTGATGACCTTAAAAGTACTCTGACCTGACTGTGTTTTGAAGACCTTAAAAGTACGCTGTATATTTTTTTATTTACTTTATAAGGATGTTACTTAGCAATAAACTGCATAAGTTTTGCAAATTTTTTGTAATCGCTGTCGTTTCTCATTAATCATTCATCATCAACAGCCTATCGTTGCCCTTAATCATTAAGTTTAAGTTATTAACATCATCAAATCATCACCTTCATCTAATTACTTAATTCTGGTTGCATTTAAAAACCGAACTTTCATTTAGGAGTCAACTGATGCTAATTTTACGGATAAAACTGCCATCTGATTCACATTCCTGATGGAAAGAAAGAGAAAGCTTCGTCAAGTTCGAGAGTCGAGGATCTTGAAAAAATCTCATATACTTGCTTCTAACATCGTCAAGTATTATTTTTTAAAAGATTTCCCACAAGAAACACAAAAGAAACAATCTTCGAGGTACTTACCACTTGAGCAAACAACTGAATTAAATTGAAACTTGTAATAAAATACGGACGGCGTGAAGCAAACAAAGGGGGTTCTGCATAAAGGCCGGAACAATGGCTAGCACCATCCAGTGTCCCGGGCAGACCGCGCTCTAGGGCTCTCGCAAACCACTATTCAATAGAGAATGGAGGCTATCTCTATCTGCTCTACCTCGGAATATATTCCAATCAATTTCCGTCGAACGAGCAGTGAATTGAAAAACAATATGGAGTTTAATGAAAGTAAATATTTAAATATCTTGTGACAATTCACACAGCGCCATCTAGTCCCAAACTAAGTAGCATAGCACTTGTGTTATGGGTACTAGACAACTGATATACTACTTATATGATTTTGTAAATAAATACATATTATACATAAAAAACATCCAGACGCAAGACGGGAATCGAACCCGTGACCTCCGCAAGCGTACCGAAGTGCGTTATATTACAATTTATTTGCAGTATTGTAGTTGCTCCGACAATCTTTGTTAAACGATGGTTTTTGGGTATGAAACGCCTGAGTGCGATTCCCGTCCTAAGGTATGTACTTTCAAAATAAATTTAGATATAAGTAGCATACTAGTTATCTAGTAAATACATAAACGTTCTGCTAGTTGTTTTGGGGCTAGATGGCGATGTCATAGTATATGTTATTTATTTTTATTTAGTACAAACGGTTAAATAAATGTTTCTGCCCGAGTAACTGAAATTTTACTGATGCCTATCAAGTTAGACTTAAAAGAACTTCTACATGGTTTAATTGTGCGAAATGGCGTCATAATATAAATTTATATTGAATATATAAATATATTTATTTCAGTTGTACCCGAACCTGTAACCTTAAAGCTTTTGAAGTATTGTCAGAACCAAACCAATGTCCTAATTCAATAATAATATTTTAATTTTTACATTTATATTCATAAATTTAAAACATTTTTACAAATATTACGTAAGTAAAATCAGTTTCAATATTTCACGTCAAAGTATTTGATTTCATTTCTCGAAGCAAATCAATTTAATCCAACGCCATTTCAGTTTAGAGATTTTCTAAATTTGCTTTTGAATCCTGAAACGTTGATTCTGAAACTTCGTTTACATGAAATCTGTAGGCAAACACGAATCGAAGATAGTTCCAAGCACAGAGCAAAGAGCACTCGAGCTACGTTAAGCTTGCATCCATCCATTTCTATGTAAATTTGGGAATTTACTGTCGGATATTGTTACTGCTAACGGGGTAACAAACATTGCACAATCTATGATATTGTGCTTGTGAACGTATTACACAAGAATATGTTTAATTAGGGTTTAGTTAATATTATGTGAAGAATACATTTTAGATTCAAATAACTTTTTTTGATTGCTGTACTACAGTAGACAGGTTGATTTAAGACCAAAGGTGGTCGCCATCCAGAAAGGCTTGGGGCCCTACCACATAGCTAGGATGGGTTGTTTTGTCGCCTTTTACGACTGTCCCCCAGCCGCAGAGGTCATTATTCTTTCTCCGCCCCTACACGTATAAAAACTTAACTTCCAAATAATGTAACGTAATTTTAATTGTCATAAGGATAAGTGCATATTTCTCCGTGCAGTGGCGGAGTATTATTGATACTGACCACAGTAGCAGGGGCGGCCTGTTGTAAAAGATGACACAATAACCTTAGCTAGGTGGTAGGGCTTAAGCCGCCATTAACATCACCTCTGGGCTCTAAATATGCCACCATTATAACCTTGTGTTGTGTTCTGGCATAAGTGACCCAAATTCCAGTTTCGCTACGTGGCAGCGTGTAAGCGGTGCCCTAGCATCGCAAATATTCATAGGCAACGTTAACTGCTTACTATAAAGTGGGACTTCAGTGTGTCTGCAGTTCCGTAACAAGAAAAGAAATAAGAACTGGTTATTAATGGCCACATCGTTGTAGCAACCTTGACTCCGCTCACCCGACGCAGTCCCGTAAATCCCCATGAACCCAGTAAAGACAAAATGAAGCACTTACGCCTATTGGAGCTGTGGCAGGAACGGGCTAGGACTTGGCCTTGGCGCTTCCACCACCGGTTGATGCAAATTATTTTTTCTAAATAAAGCGCGCGTGGTTCTGCGTCGATGCTCAGGGCGGCCATTATATTAATTTTTGAAAATTAATTCATCTAGTTGAGTGCGCGCGCGCATGCGCACATGGGGCGAAGTGAACAGGGGGCGAAGGGGCATGTCACAACAAGAACTGAATAATACAGTTTATATTTTCACATCATTAATTTGTTATTTATTCATTTCACAATCAACCAAGTGGTACTGCTAAATTGCATGCAGAGCTTGAATTAATTTATTGATAAATATTTATAATAAACATTACACAGTTACTCCTGTAAGAGGTCTCGCCCTACTTTAATCTTCGTCACCTGCAAGTTAGAGGAACCTGCTTACCAACGAACGAAGCTATCATACAATTTTGCGGATTTGGAGGCTCCAAATAAATTTAATCCAAATTTATCATTTATATCATATTTTTATAGTTATTTTTTTAAACTACAGAGATAATTTATATCAATATATATAGGAATAATTTAAACAGAGATATGTTTTGAAATTATCAACCAATTTTGTATTTCTATTAATTGATAAATGTTGGAAACTTGGAATAATTCGCAACACATCGCAAACATGTTTTAATGGTTGACATACGACAAAGACAACTATCTATTGAACTATCTCTCAAAAGTTCTGTTCATACTCCTTCTTTTTCATACTATCATACTTTGGAATGCAGTACCTATTACTATAAGACAGGCTAAATTACTGCCAACTTTTAAAAAATTGGTTAAAAATAGTGATTTTTAAAAGTAGTGACTTATCTTTAGTGTAACAACAAAACAAATGTTTATTTATTCTACAAATATAGTTATTTAAGTATGTTTATTTATTATATTTTATATATTATTTGTATTATTAAATTTTATATATATTCTGTAAATCATCAAAATAAAAGGAATAATGTCCTATAGTCCGGGTTGCCTGGAAGAGATCGCTCTGTAGCAATTAGGCCGCCCATTGTAAGTCAAGTAGATATGGATTTTGTAAATAATTTTCATTGTTTTTGTAAGTTATTTGGTTTACAATAAAATTTTATCTATCTATCTAAAGACACAAAACTTAAATAAATATTTAGTTAATATAAAATGTTAGTTAATACTAACAACATACTATGAATCTATTTATTAATACATGATTACTGTAGTGTAGATATGAACCTACATTACAGTAATCATATACATATTAATATAGGTATAAAATTAAGCAAATTTTGCCAAAGGTCAGTGAGGAGAGTGGCAATGTCCTACCTGATCAAATAGCTGTATAGATAATTTTAATTAAAACCAAAGTAAACAAAACACAACAAAAAGTTAGTTAATTTGTTTGTGCGCCTTAATTGATTTTCACATAGCTCTACGAATTTCGGAGAAACTAGAGCAAGCATTAGGGTACAATCAAAAGCCTCTATTTTTAATACATAGTTCCGTATACTTTAATGTATGAAAACCTTTAACTAATATTGCCATACCGGAAAAAACTATTTATATCATTATAATAATTTTGACTTCGAAAGAATCGCATACACAAATACGACCCTACCAGACTGAGCCAATCGTATGAGCACTGGGTTTATATAATGTGACGGTCGGGCGGTAGCGACGAAACCAGCTTGTGTCCCGCCTACGCAGGCCTAGACTACATCGCCGGATCTCACCCTTGGGGGAGAATTTGCCGTCCGCATCATTGGCGCGAAGGTGAAATTACGCGTGCTGTTCTTTGTGTCACTCTCAATCCTGTATATACGCAGGAGGGCACTGGGAGGGATGAATCCCCGATCCCCAGGTGCCCTCCGTGTGGACTGACACCGACCTGTACTACGCAATCGACGGGTCAAGTTTATTCGCGAGTCCAAGCAATTAGTGACAGAAGGGCAGCTGGATTTTTTTGTGGATAGTCAGAGGTCTACCATCTTTTCCGGAGCCTCACATACCCCCCGATCCCGAGGGTACTCGTCAAAAAACATAAAATACGTTTGTGCTACTTTTGAAACAGTTTTTTTAAAATTAACAGATTCGTGTAAAATTACAATAATCCATGTTTCGGCTTATCTCTTGTTTAGCAAATAACAATATAAATACATTTTTCGTCATCAGATAATGGTAGTTCACTGCTGGAAGTGCTCCCCAAGTTTGCGCTTTTTTAAGTTTTAATTTATAAATACATAAAATTTAAATAATGCGACACTTAAACCAAATTCATTGACCTGAAATTGGCCGAGTGTAAAAATTACCCGTTATTCCGGGTAAATTGACTATTCCGCTTACGTCTCGCCGAGAGAATTAAAAATGAATTCGGAATGGGTGCGATGTCGCTTTTGCACCAAATTAAATACCTCTGAAAGCCTTAACTTTTGATAGAAAAAGTTCGGGCAGGTGGGCGGCTCAGCCTTAAATACAATTAGGAGACGGGTATTTCAATTCTCGGGTGATAGGGCTAAGCAAAGCCTCCAAAATAACACTTTTAGTCTATCTGCTTTCATTTGAGTGAGCCTTTTACCTTAGAGGTGGCAGATCAGGCAGTAGACGCAGCTCAAACATCAAAGTACTTCTTATTAGACTTAAGACGTAAACGGCATGTACCGTCAACATAATGGTTTTTCAATTTTCGTGTTTGAATAAGGTATTTACATTAAGTTTTTAGCAGTCATAAAGATCCTAATAGTTAGTACATTTTTGTACTTAATTAAAGTTACGTTACAGCTAAGTACATTTTGGCTTAATTCATTTTAACAAACCGATGTGTCTGATAATAATTGTAGTCCGTATGTTGGGATATAAGCTTTAGAAATAAATTTGTAAGTTTTTCGTTTTTTACGGAAATACAAATTAAAAAAGTGTTTTATTTCTTTTTTTAACATAAATCCTACAAACATCGAACCCTAATACATACATTGATTGACACATTAACCTACTTTTGAATGAAATTTTGCAAATAATTTTTATAAATAATGTTATGTTGTAATCTGAATAGTTTTAGTATTAATATATTTTAAAAATTGGTTTTAGTACATCATTATGGTTAGTAAGATATTATTTAATAAAATAGGCAAGTTGTAGAATATACTCTTTACTTCAATCTGTAATACGTTGTATGTATGTGTGAATGTATATGCTTTTGGTGAAAAATAAATAAAATAAATATAAATAAAAAAAACTCCATTAAGCACAGTCTTTGCCCGCAGATCTCCTTGTGTGCTTTACATCTCCCTTGTTTTTCAAAAAAGTTTCCTAACCGGGCCATTAATTTGCATATTTTTATCAAAGAACTTCCTTTAACGGGATGGGATGAATAATTTATCCTAACCGGCAGCTTTAGTTCAAACGTTGCAGATTACTAAGCAGCTCGATGGTTACGTGAGTTGTACAGAAAGTTTTATTTGAAATACCTTCGAAGATTAAAGCCGTTAGTAACACGTTACTAGTGCTTCACAGAAGAGGAAAAATGGATTGGTCCTCTTTCTAAATCTCAGGCAGAGAAGGAAATCCATTAGGTTTATCATTGCTAGGTTAATCCTGATGATAGTCGCCTATGCTGGTGGATTAAGTAGAATTTTTCGGCTTAAGGCACGGGGCTCCATGGACAAAATGAAAACCTAACTGTATGGTTCTAGACTAGACTGATAGACGCATTGTACAAATATTTGAAGCTCACTTTAGACTCTAGTTGGAACTTTGGAGCACATTTTGTACAAATAGTTTCAAAGTTAGTTTTGGCTACTGCAGTTCTGGATAGATTATTGTGAACCGGGCATAACCAAGAAAAGGCTAAACTCAGTATCGTAATTAGGTCTCAAGGTATGAGGTATGAGGTTATTGGAGATATCATTCGATATCCTGGCAAGTGGTAGAGGTTCTGGCTGCTATCACGTACTAGAAAATTCAAGCGGTCGGACTAGCTAGCAACACTTCAGCAGTAAAACCAGAACAGGAATTTGACTTAAATAGATATAATTCTTGGTGAATATTTGTCTAAGAAAAGGAAATTTCATGAAAGGGTATCACTGTGAACATAATTTAGGATGTTCTTGGATCTAGTTTTCTTTTCGAGCGTAGCCCTAAATATTTAAAACAGAGAATTTATATAGGAATCGTTCCACTGTATTCCTATAAATATAGGCCATGAGTTGGCTGCATGTCTAGACTGAATAAATTCGGCACAAATGTAGACGATGGAGATAAGATACAAAAGCCACTAAAATACAAGGAAAAATTGCTTTACATTGTAATCGCAGTGGTGAAGTTGTAACTTTGAAAAGAGGACAAAGGAATTCTGAAAAGCTATAAATTTAAAACTTTAAATACAAATAAATTTTGATTTATCTTTACCGTGTCTCTTTTATATTTGGTTTATGGACTAGCTATGTCAACAGACCTGCTTGCTGAAGTCGGTATTGTTACCCATACAGGATTCAAAAGTTGCTTGATGAGATGTATGTAGTAATTCGGTTAGTGCGTCTATCCAATCAAGATCATTACCTTTCTACCAATCATCGTGCAAGCATCAATCAGGCCTGACGATGGCCTAGAAGATATTATATTCTATTCTCTGACTCCCCTATACGACACACTAGGAAACGGAAAGTTCAATCATATTTGTGATGGCCAGATCTCGGTCGATCAGGTACTGATAATTGTCAAATCAACCGCCATACAAAAACTATACCTTAGCGTAAGAGAAAAAACAAGGAAAAAAGACTTTTACACCGATTCAAAGTAATTTGAAATACTTTGAAGGAGACTCATGGGGCGTTATTTGTTGTGCTGTACAATAAATAAATTACTAACTAAACAGCAAAACCAGTCTTATTTTTATATTTTAAATGATATTTTAATCTGCTTTTGGACTATTTTCTAGATCATACTTAATTAGATAGACGTATATTCGTTAGTGTTTTTAAATATGCTATCCGTGCAGGGGCGGAGAAAGAATACTAACCTCTGCGGCTGGGGTAGGCCTGTTGTAAAAGGCGACAAAACAACCCACTCTAGCTACTCAGTAGGGCCTCAAACCGTCTGGATAGCGACCACCTTTGGTCTTAAGTATGCCGCGATAATAACTTTATGTTGTGTTCCGGCATTAGTGATCCAACCCTTATGGTACAGCAGCGTGTTCGCGATGCCGCTGGTGTTGCAAACACCCATAGGAGACGGTTACTGCTGAATTCTAAGCGGGCCGTCAGCCTGTCTGCTGTCCTATAGCAATAAAAAAAAAGGTTTTTCATCTTCTTCTACTATAACTCTTGTACGATCAAGTTAGGAATTGGTGTAAGACTCGTCTCACTCGTCTACCTTCCCTCGAAACCTCGTAATTGGCTGGAACGCATCCTTTTCCTCACATTAAAACGACCTTGTTTGAGTATGTGGAACCACCATTAATTCCTAGCAGCAACATGTTATCTTGGTCCCTTTATAAAAAGACCATGACTTTGTAAGGGACGAAAAAAGACGCTGCAAAAAAGTTCTAATGATAAATGCTCTCTTCAACCGATTGAACACGTTTGACAAGTCGTGAGACAGGTTTTAGGTTTATGGATAGAATTTCTTTCTTTAAATATAGTCGGCAACTCAAACTAGGTATTTATCGAGCCTATTTCCTGTAGCGTTCTGAACATGCTAGCATGTCCCCAGTCACCTGGCCTCCAATATTACGTGCCTAAAATATCGCCACGACCTTTTTCCCGGAGTGAGTAGTACGTTTTGGAATGTAACCCTATTATAGCTTTTATTGAGATGCCTAAATAATTCAAAGTCATTTCGGTTCTTGAAGAAAAAATTTCAATCAATAATAGTTTACTGAAATTAAACAAATAAAACTTTATTTCTTATTGCTCTAGTACAGCAGACAGGCTGACGGCCCGCTTAGAATTCAGCAGTTTTTTTTTATTGCTGTAGGACAGCAGAAAGGCTGACGGTCCGCTTAGAATTTAGCAGTTACCGTCGCCTATGGGTGTTTGCAACGCCAGTGGCATCACGAACACGCTGCTGTCCCATAAGGGTACAGGAACTTGGGTCACTAATGCTGGAACACAACACAAGATTATTATGGCGGCATAGTTAAGACCAAAGGTGGTCGCCATCCAAACGGGCTTGAGGCCCTACCACGTAGCTAGGGTGGGTTATTTTGTTGCCATTTACGACAGGCCGACCCTGGCCGCAGAGGTTAGTATTCTTTCTCCGCCCCTGCACGGATAAAACACGGATAAAAGGGCGGGCCGGTGCCAGCCCGGGCCCTTAGATCGGCAGGCCACATATCCGTAGGCCCGGGCGTAAGCGATAGGAGAACAGTGGGGTTTTTTAGTGGGTAATCGGAGGGCTAAATATCTTTCCCGGATCGCTCGGTCCCCCCGGGTCGGGCGAACCCGTTAAGAGAGGCTTTTTCCCGAGACAAAGAGATCCACAAGTAATTATGGGTAGCGGGTAACCGCTACATGTTGCTTGGGTATTGGCTGCTACCAAGCAGCCAATACCCAAGGGGTATTCTGCGATGCCAGGTGGTAACTTTAGTAATGCGGTAATTTATTAATTTTCAACCGTCGTTTCATTCGTCGGTGTAAAAATAATTATAATATTGTTTCATCACTAAACTACCACAAATGAAATTAAAATAAATATTTTGATGATTGACTTTAAAAATAATGTAACAAATTATAAATTAATCCAAATTTCTAGACTAAAAGTTTGTTAAGTATATTAGTACTAGAAAGTTTAAATTATATTAAGTAAACACAAGTGAATAATTTCTGCATTATTAATTAAAGGTCTTGTTTAAAGAGTAGGCAGCGAGCTAATAAACGCGCAAACTTAAGTCCTGAACACACAAAACGAAAATTCTAGAGCATAGGAATTTGCTACTTTAAAATTACTTTCACAAATGAAGTTTACAGAATTGTCGAAACATAATGTCTTATGATTGCATATTAAATAGATTTGAAATTCTCATTTTAGCTAATATGATTTTACGAATAGAGTTTCTCGTGTGATCATTTACATGTAGTCATTCAAATGTTAAATATTGGTTGCTTCCGAAATAGATTATTGAGTACTATCACAAAATGAAATCTATGTCTTGTTACAAAATAAGAACAAGGTAAAAACCTTCCGAAAATGGTGTGAGAAAATAATTTACTCTTCGAGATAAAAGAAGAGAACAGCTATTGTCTAAGCTCCATCTCACGATTGGTCTTTTGGTGTCCTTGTCATATCTAGGTGTTCAGTTACTCGTAATCTTCAGAATAACTGTGATCCGTGTATACGCATTCATCCGTCAATTCGTCAAAACCCGTCTATTTGAATATTTGTAAAAAAAAGAGGTTTTCGTTTAGTGCAGATATTTTTTTTACCACACTTTTATTAATTTGACCTGTATGTATCTACCGTCTTTTTCCGAAAATAAGACATCCCCTAAAATAAGCCCTAGGATGATTTTCGCGACTTTTGAAATTTATGCTCTCTCCCGATAATGTGTTTCACTCAGGTGGTTGAAGGGTTCACCCGCATCCCGGATAGAGTACACCACGCGCCGTCTTTGTTGAACCTTCTGCTGACCGCATATCCGGAAGACTATCGGGTCTCGATTGGGGCTCCACTAGGAATTCTTAATCATTGCTTGATATCTTCCGTGATGCGGCCTCCGATTCCCGAACGGGCTCGCCCCACCGCGAAGCGGAGAGTGTGGAGTTATCGGTCAGCAGATTAGGATATATTGTGCGTATTCTATGCAACCTACCTATGGGGGCCACTGTGTTTTTCGTTGGGCGATCCTGACACCTGGGCTAACTCGATTGCTGACGTGGTGCCGCGTGGTGGTGAAAATAGAATATTTTGTTCCTAATTCTGTAGTTCCTGTTGGTGGTTCGGGAAAGTCATGATCCGATAGGCTTAGTGCAAAGGCCTGTCAGGATCCTAACACTTCTGACCAGAAGAAAAAATATAACTTTGCCACCAGGACCCTCAAAAAACGGATTGCGAGAGCATAATTTGAGCAAATCGGCAAAATTAACAAGCGTCTAGCTAGCGGAGGGATCCGGGCTACTACTACTAGGGTTTTTTGGGCCCTAGCCAAAGCTGTCGAAGGAAACTTTTGTCTTTTCGTCCATACCTCCACTATGTGCAGCTGACGACCATCTGGCTCATGTTGCCAAAAATAAATCTTCTGGGCGAAATCTTTCTGCCAATTCGACTCTTCGATGTGTGTGAAAACAATGTCTTATTTTCGGAGAAAGATGGTATATAACGGAATTTTTGGTCTCGATTTTTACCCACTTTGAACGATCAAAAAATTCAAAATTTTGCAAACTTGTTAAGACCTGATGATAAGACACAAATTTAATGATTTTGTCCCAAGTCCTTATCAGGATCATCGGTATTAACGCTTTCTTTTCCTTTTGCCGGAAAATGGCGTTCAAGTAATAAAACTGCCGGAAGATGCGGTTATATTAATAAAACTGCCGTTTAATTAATAAAACTGCCGGAAGATGATGTTAAATTAATAAAAACATTTACCGATCGGGAATTGACAAAAAATAAATTATAGTTAAAAAAACTAAAAACACGTTTTTGCAGTTAATTAAACTAAAAAATAAAAAATAATTATTAACATAAGATTAAAATTACTGACGAGAAAATTAAGCGTGGAATGCTTTGTACGATATTTGTAAACTAACTCAGCATTTCGGAATGAAACTAGTAAAAAAAATTATTACGATTGATATCGAGTACTCCACGCTTTTAAACAGTGAAATTAATTTAGTAATTTTATTTTTATGTTAAGATTTTTTTTTAATTTAATTTGATTAACTATAAAAGCTGGTCTTTATTTTTATTTAATGATGAATTTAGTTACTTTTATTTCAAATTTGACAACAAAAACGTACATGAGCATTAAGATACATACTAAATCGTTGTAATAAGGTAAAGTTTCCCGGAATGTGAAATTTTAAATTCTGCTTATACAGTCTGCCCCTGAACTACCCCGCTATAAACTTATCCTCAACTTGTATGCAAGTTGGGAACTAATCTACATGCGTAATGCAAGTAAATAGAATGGTCTTTAACAACCTCAAACAAGTTCTCAACTTTTCCTCGTATCTACTTTATTGGGCTTTATTTAGGTAGTTTAAAAGTACTTTCATACTCATCTATCGTTGTGGTTACTTTGAAACGCTAGTCTTTAATTAAGTAAGTCTCTAAACATTTATCTTCTTTCCTTTTATCGGTATAAAATAAAATTAACTAACCTTAAATTACTGTGATGAATATCATCGAAAATTAGTTACCAGAATTTAAATATGATTAAATCTTCTTCTTCTTCCTGCCCTTATCCCACATTATATGGGGTCGGCACAACATGTTCTCTTCTTCTACTCTCCTCTGTTAGCAGTCATCCCAACATTCACACAAGGGATGTGCAATATTTATCGATATCGTTGAAATATCGATATTAATCTCCGAAATATCGATATTTAAATATCGATAATTGTAACTTTGAAATATCACCATATCGATATTTTTAACATGATATCGGGTTATTCTCGAAATATCGAAACTCGATCACATTTTCGATCAGTGCTCTTTTGCTTATGTAAAAAAAAATATTTAATTCATAAACATCGATATAGTTTTTTTTTTGAGCAAACTCAGCGGAGTAGCATCCCTATTTTACCTTCTCATTAAATGAAATGAAAATAAATTCAGTCAATTCTCACTCATTCATTTATTACAAGTCAGTCAGTAGTCAGCTCAGTTCTGAGTTCTAATAAACATTGTTTTATTTTAAAAGAATTTAAGAGCAATATTTAATATTATTTTTTTGTATTTTTAATAAGATAAAAAATATGATGTCTATTATTTCTCACAATATTTTTTGCACATAACATACAGTTGACCATGGTTTTCGATCGATATTATAAAATATCGATATCTAGCTATCGATATCAATATCGATTCCAATATCGATATTTTACTAATATCGCTCATCCCAACATTCACACCCTTTTTTGCCATATCATCTTTTACGCAATCCATGCACCTTTTTTTGGTCTACTTCCACTCGTGTATCCATCCACTCTCTTTTCTATCATTTTCCTTGTTATATGGCGTTTTTTCCTACGCATCACATGGCCAAACCACGCTATTCTATTACTTTTAAGTTTTTCAATAACTGGCGCTATTTTCACACTTCCTCTAATATTGAGTATATTTTCTTATTTTATTCATTTTCGTAACTCTACACATCCATCTCAACATTATCATCTCCACAGCATGTAACACCCTTTCGTCCCACCCCTTTGTGGCCCAGCATTCCAATCCATACAATACAACGGGCCTTATTACAAACTTATGAATTTTACCTTTAAATACCATTTAAATATTATTAAATGTAGTTGACAATTTACACAGCGCCATCTAGTCCCAAAGTAAGTAGTATAACACCAGTGTTATGGGTACTAGACAACTGATATGTTACATGTATACTTTTTTTGTAAATAAATACATATCTTACATAAACACCCAGACGCTAGACGGGAATTAAACCCGTGACTTCCGCATACGTACCGACATGGGTTAGCCGTTGCGTCTCATTCGAGATTGTCATATGTACATAAGTAAGCGACACATAGGACTATGTTATATAAAATTCGGGAGTAGACCATGTTAATGCAGCGCATTTTCCTGAGACTATTGCAGTACTTCGTCACTATTATAACTGTAACTTTTGTATATATAGTAACGTAATGTTGCAATGTTTTGTTAAATTAAATTTGCCGCGCTCGTTTGCTGCAACAATCGAGCGTTGCGTTGATTGGTGGAGCTACGTGTGACGGTGGTCGGCCATATGTCGGCCCCCACACTCGCAGCCACCGCCATGCGGATGATCCAGATTTAAAAATGTCGTTACTAAACAATTAATAAAAGAACGAGTCTTTGATGTGCTCTCGAGTGTTGCAATGACGGTGACTGCGAGTCATCATCATCTCCAACCCAGCGTTTTATCCCGGTTGCAAGCTAAACTTCTGCTTCGATGTCCGGGGTACGCTGTCCGACTTTTTCTACTCCACTTCGCACGATCTTCCGCATCCCTGGTAGTGAGCCCATTGGCACGCATATCACATTATAGGACGTAAAGTCAGCACTTTTTGGGTCTACTCCTCCTGTCGGGCCAGAGGTGACATGGCCAGACATTTTATTTCCCACGTAAGTATCTGGTTGCCGCAAAATATGGCCGTACCAACGAAGCCGACACTCCTGCAATTTATCCCTTATGTCACGGATATGAAGACTGCCGCGAAAGCGGGAGTTCCTAACGTGGTCCTTCCGCGTTACTCCATATATCCACCGCAGCATATTCATCTCCGTGACACGCAGTTCTTGCTATCACCGGCCAAGCTTCACAGCCATATAAAAAGACAGGCTTAATGATGGTCTTATAGACCTGTCCCTTCAATTTTACCGGCATCTTAGGGTCACAAATGACACCAGTCACCTCACGCCATTTGGCCCACGTGACAGCAATGCGTGCCTTGACGTCGCAATCGACGTCACCAGATGCGTGAAATACAGATCCCAGGTATTTCACTCGGTCCGTGCGCTCGACCGTGTCGCCACCTATACGTACGGGTGTGGGATCTGTGGAGTTACATGCCAAGAACTTGAGGTGTGGGGGGTATAGGTCGTTAATTGAAACACGTATTGTCTGTACGACGACTTTAATTATACTGACTAAATCGACTTACACACTACACCACCGGGGTACAAGAAAAAAAAAATGTAACCTAAACATTTTTTTTTTTTTTTTAACAGTTATTATAATAAAATTGGTATTATATTAGTATGTACATAGTGACTTAATACTAGAATTCAATTAATGCTAAGCATATTAAACATTATTTTTAAACAACTTAGTTCTATTTTTATGCACAATTTCTATCTTATTGTTTTTCATAATTTTTACATTAGGTTCTAAATCTTCAATTACAGTATATGGGCCAATATATAATTTATCTAATTTTGTTGCAGGTTCATTTTTTAACAATATTAAATCATTTTTCTTATATAATACCTGTTTTTTATTTTTATCATAAGTACATTTTCTTATTTGTTTATTTTGTAACAAATTATTTCTAGCATCTTTGTGTGCAACTTGCAAACGATACCTTAATTCTAAACTATAATTATCTGGATTATACAAAGGTTCAATGTTTTTACTTATTCTACTCGGGATTTCACAAGGTTTCCCAAAAACTAACTCATATGGAGCGTATTTTGTAGAAGAATGTACAGTGTTATTAAAAGTAAAACACCAGAATGGAAGCCAGTGGCTCCAAGTTTCAGAAAATTGGTCACATTGTATTCTCAGATATGCACCTAAATGTTTGTGTGCATTCTCAAGAGATCCTATTGATTCATGGTGGTATGAAGTTGAATTTAATTTTTCAATTCCCAAAAGAGTACAGACTTCTGTCATTGTAGATGACATGAACTCTGTTCCTTTATCTGTAGCTATCTGTTTCGGTATTCCGAACCTTAAAATAAAATTGTTAACAAATGCTTTAGCTACGGTTACAGCTTCCTTATTTTGAAGTGGATACGCCTCTACGAATTTAGTTAATTCGCATTGTAATGTAAGTATATAACTATTATTATCTATATCTTTGTCCAGTGGACCAACTAAATCTAAGAAAACTTTTTCAAAAGCATTCGAAGCTGTGGTTGTTATTACCATAGGCTCCTTAGTATTTCTTGAATACTTTGAAAATTGACATTTATCGCATTTACTTACAAATTCTCTAACATCTTTCTCCATTTCTGGCCAGTAATACTTTCTTTTTATGTTATTAATCATTCTGCGCACACCAGCATGACCACTTGTGGGCAGTAAATGATAGTCATTAATAATAAATCTTTTATCATTGTCGTCATTAATTCTTTCAACACCTCGCAAAATACAAATGCGTGGACCGGTCCACATTTCGTCATTTTTAATTTCGTCTACTAAATCTTTAATAAATAACGCGTTATTATTTCCTTTTATTATACATACTTTATCAACGTTTATGTTTTTACAAAACTGACTTAATTTCTTCACAAAAACGGCTCGCGTGTATTGCGCTTTGAAATTAAGGTTAATGTATAACGTTTTCTTACTTTGAGAAAATGCAAAACACTCGGTTTCTACATTTATATTATTTTGTTTCTTAAGTTTATTTATCTCCTTTCCTTCTATTAAAACCATCTCTACAGCGTCACTCGGTATCCGTAACAATTCCACAACTTTCGGGTGATCAGTCCGATTGTCCGTGTCATTGCTATTGATATGAGTTTCTGTATTATCTTCCACGTTGCTTATTTTTTTCTTTTGTGCTCTAGTCATTACTGTTAATAATATTGAGTTCATACACTTTAATTCGTCCGAGTTTGTTGGTAACCTAGATAATGCGTCAGCTACGCAATTATCTTTTCCTTTAATATAAGTGATATTAAAATCGTATTGTTCTAATGTTAATCTATGTTTTAGTAATCTACTTGACGGATCTTTCATTCCAAACAAATATATTAACGGTTTATGGTCAGTCATAATTGTAAATTTTTTACCTAAAAGATATGGCCTAAAATACTTTACTCCCCACACGATTGCAACTAATTCTTTTTCAATTGTTTGATAATTTCGTTCGGCTTTGTTTAAAGGTCGGCTTGCATAAGCAATCGGTCGCATATCTTTATTGCAAAGTACTGCTCCAACGGCAATACCTGAAGCGTCAGTTTGCAAAATGAACTCATTTTTGTTCGAAAAATCTGGGTACTGTAAAACGGGTGGTGATATCAACTTTTTTTTTTAAAATTTGAAATGAATTTTCACACTCGTTGGACCAAACAAAAGGTACATTTTTACGACACAAGTTATTTAATGGGATAGTTATCTCAGCAAAATTTTGAATAAACTTTCTATAGTAGTTACAAAATGCAACAAAGCGTTTTACTTCATCTGTATTTTTAGGCTTAGGGTAATTCTCAACTATTTTAATTTTGTTTTTATCAGGCAAGATTCCTTTTGCTGATACTGTATGACCTAAATATAATAATTCTTGTTTTAAAAAATTACATTTATTGGGATTTAATTTTAAATTTACTTTTCTAAGTCTTTCAAAAACATCAGTTAAATTTTTATTGTGACTTTCTAAATTACGTCCAAAAATTACAAGGTCATCAAGGTAGATAAAACATTTCTCATAGTTTAATCCTGACATAGCTATAGTCATAGCTCTTGAAAAAGAACTAGGGCTGGTTTTAAGACCCATTGGCATTCTTTTCATCTGGTACTGTCCCGTATTAGTTGTAAATGCCGTAAGTTTCCTAGACTCTGGATTCAAGGTTACTTGGTAATATGACTGGCTAAGGTCTAAATGACTAAAATAAACTGCACCGGAAAGAGATTCTAAAATATCCGTTATATTAGGCAATGGGAATTTATCGTCTTGAATAATTTCATTTAATTTACGGTAATCAATAACTAATCTCCACTTTTTATTAACATCGTCGGACTTTTTTGGTACAAGTAAAATAGGACTTGACCATTCACTTTGAGTTTCTTCTATAATATCGTCTTTTAGCATTTGCTTAATTTGTTTATCTATTTCTGGTTTTTGACTATTTGGTAGTCTATACGGTTTCGTATAAATAGGATTCGTATTTGGTTTTAAATAAATGTTATGTTCGTATATATTGGTAGTAGTAAGTTTATCTCCTGGGAGATAAAATATATCGCTATACTTGGAACAAATAGCTTCTATAGTCGTCCGTTCCGTAGGGTGTAAATGGTCTATATTCAAGGTTGATAACAAAGTACTAGCTCGTTCTGCATTCGACTTACATGCAGTAAATTGACAGATTTGGTATTCATTTAACGAATGTACTTCTGGCTGAAAAGTTGGTATAGTAACTAACTCCTCACCGGTATTCAATATTTTAATCGGTATAACATTGTTAACAGGTTTAACTATTAAGGCTGCTAAATACAAATTTTCATTTAACTGTTTTGGTAAAACAACAATATCATGGTTCAATTTATTATTCTGTAATTGTATATAATGGATTGATTCACTTCTAGCAGGTACAGTCAGACAGCTATAAGAAATAGTTGGTGTCGTATAAAGTGGTATGGTACACTCGTGCACATTACGTAATTTTAATATATTATTTTCTAAGTCAATATGTGAATCATAATTTGATAAAAAGTCTAGCCCAAGTATTCCATCTGATTTACAGGGTAATTTATCAAACAAATAAAATTTATGATTAAAGCAAGTTCCATTTTGATCATATAAAGATAGATAAACAAAACCTTCAGATTGAGTTTTTCCCCCAATACCATTTATTTCGATGTTGTCTCTAAATAGTGGAATTTGTTCCGTTAATACTTTCTTGGTAACTGCTGAAATTGATGCTCCGGTATCTACTAGCCATGAACATTTGTTATTATTTACATTAAAATGAGCATATCTAACATTTTCATTACAAGTCATAATATTAAAATATTTAACCCCGAAAAAACCGATTTTCATTTTCCAATTTTTCTTTTTGTTTTTCCGTATTGTCACATAATTGAACAGGGAACATCTTATGTTGTGAACTTCTACCACGATTTCCTCTACCACGATAAGATCTTGTCGAAGAATAATTATAATTATTTCCCCTGTTATTACTCGTTCCACGGTAATATCCACCACGGGAATTATTATTGAAATGTTGTTGTTTAAAATTATTATATTTATTAACTGTGTCATAATTAGCATATCCAAATGGTTTTAGGGAATTAAAACCATTCTTATAATAATTATTTCGACCTCCTGTGTTATTATATCTGTTATTTGACCTACCTCTCATGTTGAAAATATTGCTGGATGAAGAAGGTTGAGCCAACTCTTCGTCTTCAGCTGCTCGCACCGCATCTTTGAGGTCCAAATAGTTACGTGCTGAAATAATGGTACTTAATCGCCTATTTCTTAACCCATCAGAAAATCTTTTAATTGCAAGTTTTTCATTTATAGGTCTTAGTATTTCACATGCTTTTTCGTTACCGTCAGCTTGTGCGATAGTCAGGCCTACGAATAATTCTGATAATTTATTTCCATATTCACTGATAGACATATTATTTTGACTCAAGTTATTTATTTGAGAAAGAATAGAATTTGCAGATTTTTTTGTAAGCAAATAAGATTTCATGTCTTTTACGAGACTTTCTATATCATTATATTCACCTTTTAATTTTAACTTAGCAGATTTAGTAAGCCTAGTTTTTAATACGAAAGATATTAGTAACTTTATCTGATCTTTATTTTTTAAACAATCACTATACAATTCTACAGTGTCAATAATTTTTTCTGTTGTTTCCTCAGAACCATCCATTATAGGAATTAATGATGTTGCCGTTCTTATCTCAAAGTTTTCCATTTTGCAAAAATTATTATATTTTAAGCTAGATTCAGTACTATAAGTAAGAATTTTTGAGTAAGCTAATTCAATTTTTTCTCCTAATACTTCAAGTATAAGTTCATCTAATTCTAAAGAAATTTTATGCTCGGGAATAATACTTATAATATTTTCATAAGAAGAGTATAGCTTTTTAGCCTTTAATATTTTTTCGTCTACAATAATTTTATATTGTTTTCTTTTAGAGCCCAATTTCCTTAAATATATTTGTATGTCAGTTAACTCACATAAAATTTGTTCTACATTTTCTTCCATAGATTTTTTAATGACGTTAAAATATACTCACTAATTATTAACTAAATTTAAAGTTCAATAGAAAATCAGTAACGGCACCTTGTTCTGGAATAAGTAGCGCACAAAAACACAAACATAGCACTCTTAGTTTTATAGCTCACAGAAAAAGAATTAAAAAAATAATAAAAGCACTACACATCCTCAACTCCTTCTCCTTCGCCGTAGATCCTTTTGGACAGCCGCATACGCATTCTTCTGACAAACTCAGCATTAATTCTCTTATCTATCCATTTCTTCTGTCTGTCCAGTACTTTTTTAATAAGTACAACCAAAATGAAAAGTATGATTAATCCCAAGGCCGACAGCAGTAGGATGTTGTTTCTTTGGATATGAGTTTCTATAATAGTATTCTCTCCAATCATCACCTCCTTTATTTCTTGTTTATTGTTTCCGTTGCCCATTGTAATTTTTATAATATATAATTTTTCTGTCTTCAAACGACGTTGTCAGTTCAGTGGTTGGCGTCATTATATCATGTTTTTTAATTTTTATAATTCAAAAGTCTTAACTTCGTGCACTGAGGCACACAGGAATTCGCTGATCTCGCTTATTTATCCGTCGCGCCGTCGCGTCGCCCGGCACCTGGGCGAAACCCGATACCTAGGCGATAGCGCAAGGCAGGGTCGCCATGAGGTGTGGGGGGTATAGGTCGTTAATTGAAACACGTATTGTCTGTACGACGACTTTAATTATACTGACTAAATCGACTTACACACTACAAACTCGGTCTTCGTCACATTGAGCTTCAGACCACCGTTCTCAAGCGAATCCTTCCACGCCTTCACGCGTAGCACCAGCCTACTCCTGTTCACATCCGCTAGCACGATATCGTCAGCATATATGAACAGCCTCCATGGCGCGCTCCTCGTGCGCGCGTCTAGCCAGCGTGCCAATATTCCAAGTTGCAAAGCGGAGTTTCCTTTTGGATGGGGCTAATGTCTTTAGCCGTGCTCTCCCACGGCATGCTAGCCCTTGTCCACTTGTCACAGGAGTCGGGCAAAGTTCCTGCACGTCGTTATGCGGCGACGCCCTATCCGTGACAAATCCTTTCCGTGTTCTTACCATTTTGTTATTTGGCTGGTTTTGGTTTTTACGAGAGCGACTGCCGTCCGAGCTCCCAACCTCTAAAGGAAAACCTGAGAGGTATCCTTCCTTCGCCGCATGCATCTGGCAGAGGGAGTAACCCATCAGTCGCCTTTTATGACTCCCTTGGGATAATTTGGGGTGGCCCTATTCTTTCATCGGCTGGGACCACACAGCCAATATAATTTAATAAATAGTTATAAATAATATATATCACAGTAAAAATATATTTATCAGTTAGGTAATAAGAAAACGAATATGACATCTTCTTGTCACGGAACACGCGGCGTAGGATGACACGCGGTTAATCCCTCGGTGAGGTAGCGGCTACGCGGTGGAACGCTACGCTTGCCCCGTGAGCTCCAATTGCGAAAGATTATAATTTTAATTAATTATGAACTCTCTTTCTTTTTAATATTTTCAAAATAGATTTTTGGCTTTCGAAGATATATTTCTACATTGAAAGTTAATATTAACAATTTAAACGAAATGAAGCTGAATATTCAAAGAAAACATTATATTACTAACGTGATATTTCCTTTTCAACAGAACAAAAGTAATTTTGTAGTCCAAAAAATACAATATTTCACGTTGCATTGGATTGAATCAATAAAACTTCATTTGAGCAAAGACCAATATTCGAACATAAAATATTTTTCACGTGTTCGAAATCGAATTTGTTTCTTCAAATTAAAGTACACTACTATTTTATTATATAACTAACCCACTAATAACTTATAGATAAAAAAAAATGTCTGAAATAAATGATTATTATTATTATTATTATAGCGACCCCTTAGGAAGCACAATATACCTATATATATTTAAACAACACATTTAACTTTCTGAGTTTGACCAATGATTAGGGGATCGACTTTAACCTGCTCACCCAACCTACATTCCCTAAACTACGATACAGATTTATTTGATAAGTTCACAGGTTTTCTATTATATAAGAAACTTCCCGAGTCCTGGGTACGCTGTAAGCATTTACGGAAGGGTAAGGAAAAGGAAGGATCATTTTTCTGAACATTCAAAGGAAAAATGTGATAAAATAGATACAATTAAAGATAATATTTGACTGATTAGACTGGCCCCCTTAACTCCAAAAGGACAGGTTTGTTTCCGTTGTGTCCTTTTGATATCTGTAGAACTAGCAAAAAAACTCTTTAAAAACTGATGGGTTAAATAATTTTTTCTATCTGACTATTCATACTTAACTAATGCACCATTAAAAAAAACATACAGGGCAGTCTTTGGGGACTGCCGATAGAACTGAAAACTAAGTATCTTGTGAATTGTATCGTCGCGTCGAACTATTAGATTATTATTTTCAAATTATTTTTAGTTTATAAAGAACACTTCTTTACAAACCAAAAATTGTTCATCCAAAAAGTGCTCAGCGCCTCAAGAAGTTTTCACTTCAAAAACTCAACTATATTTCATTGTAATACAGTTGCAATTCGAATAGATATGTATAAGTAATGCAATGAAATAATTTAAAAATTACATTTTAGAATAAACCTTAGGCTATTATTAATAAAGTTGGTATTACTGGAGCAAAAATAGCTCATGGACAGGGTATTACGTGGTAACAAGAGTCAAATAATTAATCCCTAATATTTAATAATCATATCTAATTAGTTTCAATACCTAATGTCTAATATGGAGAGTATTTACATATAAACAGAACAAGTAATTGTTTCGATCGCGCGAACCTTAAAAAGTAGGTAATAATGAAATAAATTAATACGACCATATAAAGTAATGCGGCTGCCGAGAATCAAACCATCTAGAAATCATTCAGTTGAGTTCCTACCGATGATCCGATGATCCTTCATCGAAATTCGAGAACGAATGATCGGAATGAATGACAAGTCATTTGGGTCTTACTTCATATAATAATTCTTTCCCGCTCAGACCCATTGCCCTGTCACTGTCAGCTGGTTTTTTTTCTAGTAGCGGATAAGGGGTCCTACGTCAGATGATAGTTCATCTCTCTCAGGATCATAGCTCTGTCACTGTTCCGCCATTTTTTTTCTGAGTAGTGGGTCCAAAGATAAGGCGATATTCAGTTTTTTCCATGCCGCAGTGGTGTTAACCAAATTCTAGAAATTCGATTAGTGGCAGTGGTTCTCTCAGCGTGGGAGTACGTCGTTCCGCGGCCATTATAAAAAGGCGAAGACGTAACAGACGCCAAGAATTCTGACACCAGAGGAGCTACAAGCCGTTATTATCACGAAAAGTTAAACCAGTGCATAGTGGTGCTTTAAAACTAATATAACTTAAAGAGTTATACAAATAGTGTAGTAATCGTGTTCAAAATCCCTCGGTGAGTTTTATATATAATTAATTCCGATAGGGTCGGTCGCTATTGACTAGTTTTGTGCCTAGGTTAATTCGAGTACTATTTTTCAAAAGTTTAAATTTGCTAATTAGTTCTTTAAAGTGTTTTGGAACGTACCGAAATGTGAGAACGAGTGTTAAAAATTCAGTAAATCATAACCTTGTTATTTAGTCATTCCGTGTTCAGTGAAATGTGTTTCGCCGTGGTATTTTTCTTCATTAATTTATCATAAATAATTTCATCCAATCAATCCTGCCTCCACAAGGAATCAGGAGAGATATGACCGCATTCCCATTGTGTATTCCACGCGTATGTGAGTAGACATGGTTGTTTGTACGTATCTTAATTTTTATAACTATAGTGTTAATTTGTTAAATCTCAATATTGTACTTAAAAATATTAAGCCTTGGTTTTTGTAGATAGTTAAAGATTGCCACCGATGTATTGTTTATAAAACTGTTATAAGAATAATAACCTTGTATTAGTTCATATATTGTAATTCATGCACATAGATTTATTTGTAAAATACCGTTATAAGACGAATTTCTTTAAGTACCGACGAAACAAAATATCACGGGTCATTACTTAATTATTATCGAAATAATATCAAAAACCTACCAATATTCTTGTTAAATTTAAAATGTAATCTTTTCTTTTGTATCTCATGGCGTAGTGGAATGGTGATAGTCCGACGTATAAACAGTTGGGGTTTGATTCTGGTTTGGGTAATTATTTTAATTTAAAATGTTGTTTTTCTTTGTACTATATTTCAACCGGACCAAAATATCACCACTCCATTTCGTGTACTAATTAATTGTTTCGCGAAAGATACCGACGCCCACTCCTGGTCTCTCCGAGTGCCTGGGTATCGGGTCTTTCGCGCTACAAGGGTCATATTGACGCATTCCAGAATCTGAGGGTCCATCGTTCGGGCTGAAAGCTGCCCATCCATTGTTCGGGCTAAAGGCTGCCCGTCCACAGTACGAGCTGATAGCTGTACATTCATCGTTTGGCCTGAGAGCTACCCCTCCACCGTACGAGCTGAGTGCCGTCCTGCCGCCGTACGTGCTGAGTGCGAACCATCCATCGTAAGCAGGGTACGTCGGGACCCCGCGAAGCTGCAAAGGACGACTGACGACCCTCCAGGCGCAGAATAAAGACCTAAGATAAGTAATCAGTGCACCAATAGGTTTTTTTTTGGTGACCGAAAGGCTTCCGTGTGCCGCGAACCCACGCTCCGGGTATAGTCTTATAGACTTTAGTGTTTTTTTGTTTGGATTTTTATTTACTTAATTAATATAATTTAAATTCATTTTGTTGTTAAGATTAATTCATTGTAGCTACGTTTTTTTATAATAAACTATAGTATCATTCATTGGTCGTTTTTTATTTGTGCACAACCGTCAGGTTGACGTAACAAGGGTTCGGTGACAATAACGCGAGTTCCATGATTTTAGTTTACCCAAAAAGTGCTCAACACGCCTAAAGAAGTTTTCACTTTAAAAATATAAAAGCAATATGATTGATAATTTGAAACGAGTACACAAAAGACACATTCTAAAATGTATAAAATATTTTTAGGATTTAGATAAAGCTTTAACACGAAATCCGCCATTCCCAAATGTCAAGTTGACAATTAAAACGTCAAATGCATATCAAAATGTCAGTGCTTGGGAGGCACTCACATTCACAGATAAGCCGCTTACGCGAGAATCTCGCCGGATGGTGGAACGACGCATACGCGGAAGTACTACAGGGGTTATGTACAACCATAGAAGAAGAAGTTAACTATATACAGAAACTAACTATAGACGACAGTAACTGCTAACAATTAAGTGGGCCGTCAGCCTGTCTGCTGCCCCACAGGAATAAAAAAAATATTTCTGAATCCATCACCACTCAAAAATGTAATTAGAATTTGTTTTATAAACCAGATACTATACCACTTTTGATCTAATAAAGTCTTTAGAAAAGATAAAAAATGGACAACCGATCTGTCTATTTTGGAACACAACAGTTACTTCCTGTGAAAATATTTAACATGTGATGGTTGGGAATATACATATACGTATTCTTTCTTTAAAATGATTGTATTACATGTACGAATATGCAGATGAAAAGGAAAGTAGCCTTTAACAATATCGGGGTTATATCGACACCACCACTAAAAGGCGTCACTGTTCCTTCAATATCATTACCTCCCGGTGCGGATTAGTTTTGGGTGCAACTTGCTGCTGAACCTATGTTACCGACATGCTATGATGGCCGTTTTGACATTTTTCCACTCCATGAAGTTTCGTATTAATTAGTTTGACATTTGAAGGAGCAAATTGCTGTTCTTTATTGTCAATAACTGCACGTCGCTATTGACAATAAAGAACAGCAATTTGCTCCTTCAAATGTAATTACTAATTAATACGAAACTGCATGAGTGGAGAAACGTCAAAACAGCCATCATAGCGTACCGGTATAATAGTACAGCGCCAGATCTACGTTGAAATTTCTTGTACATTTCAATTTTCACGTCTAAGAATTAAAGTCCTTCGTATTTCATTCTCAAAGGATTAAGATTCCAAACTGAAGCACGCACGTTGATAAATAATATGGTAATCACTCTTCTACAGCAGCGACCCTCATCTTGCACAAACATGAGGTTAATTGCTAACTGGATGGAGCAATAACTTCTTAAATTACAATGACCTGTGAGTGCTTTATTTCTGTATTCTCAAGTTTTCTGTGCTACTTCATCATTTAGAATAAGTGTTTACAATTGTACAGAGTAATTGTGTCTTTGACGCGTTAGATAAACGGAATACGTCGACTGCTAACAAAGGGATTGAGAACAAACCAATCTATACAAAGTAGAAATCTTTCATCGGATAATATGAATTTATACTAAACATTATATGGATTTATTTTATATATCAGACAATTTTCTCGCCTAAAGGAAAGCATCAAAAGGAAATCTGCATACCAAAATCACTGGTATGTAACCCACTAATCCACCTTGGACAAACGTGGTATACTGTCTGTTCCACCTAGGGTGAGAGCCGAGACCAGCAAGGGGACGCTATGGGCTGTGATTTCTGTGATCTCGGTAACCCCTTCAAATATGTAGTGTTCCTCAATTGTTCCCTAGCGAGGATTCTCGGGGTTAGGCTCTAGATCATAAATACTTTAAGAAAAATAATAATATTCACTATTTTTTTTATTTTTTTTATTGCTGTAGGACAGCAGACAGGCTGACGGCCCGCTTGGAATTTAGCAGGTACCATCGCCTATGGATGTTTGCAATACCAGTAGCATCGCGAACACGCTGCTGTCCCATAAAGATACTGGAACTTAGGTCACCAATGCCGGAACACAACAGAAGGTTATTATGACGGCATACTTAAGACCAAAGGTGGTCGCCATCCAGACGGGCTTGAGGCCCTACCACGTAGCTAGGTTGGGTTGTTTAGTCGCCTTTTACGACAGGCCGACCCCGGCCGCAGAGGTTAGTATTCTTTCTCCGCCCCTGCATGGATAAGAACTATACATAGCATCAGCTATGTAAAAAGAGGAAAAAATTATTGACACCTGTTAGCAGAAAATAATTTTTAATAGCCTTTTGTTAACACTAATCCAAGAATATGTAAAGCACTGCAACCCCTCTGCATATTGATCACGTGTTACGGACAAAAATATCAGATTAACACGTCCCAGTTAGAGCGTTCACGAGGCACCTGTCACGCCTGTGACACCAGATTCGCTGATAAATGTTTGAGTATCCCCTTTTATTAATGCACGCCATTGAAATGTCCATATATTATTCTATGCGCCAGTTAATTGACACTTTGTGAGATGTATGGATATTTTTGTTGTGGGTTTATCCGGACTTTGATGGACATTATACATTTGAACAGCAATTGAATTTTATCTCTGAAACAACTGGTTGTTTTCAAGATGTTAATGGAAAAATGGATATTGATTTTTAATTTTTATTTGGAATTCCAATCGGAGCTTTTTTATAGAATGATAATGCAAATTATAATTACCTATTTAAGCGGGTTATGATTTTGGTCCTTATGGCTGATACCACTTTTGATAACTTTACTATTTATAAATGTACTTTTTGTTAATCAATAAATATAAAAAACATTCGATAATCTTAAAAGGCACGGAATTTACTTCAGAATGAAATAAAAATTATTATAAAACTAAAATATTATACAAATAAACGACATCCCTTTTTATTTTTTATTTATATGAAATATTATTTTACAAACCTACTCGAGCACCGAGAAAATACATCAACTAAATCCCTCCATACTTTTGAAGAGTGAAATGTGCGATCCTTCGGCATCCCCCACTAAATCAAAACAAAAGAAAGCTAATTTCGTCTGGATGTACGTGCCTCGTAGCTTAAAAACCTAAACAAATCCCAAAAACCTTGCCTCATTTATATAAACAACTACTAACGGGACGTCCTCATTGCGGATATCCGATGTTACTCTTAGATACCTACTCATAAATGCGGCTTCCGTTTATTTTTATGCTCTGTATAAAGAGTTTATTTATTAAATTTACTAACTTCTAGAACGTATTATTTTAAATCATTACCTTTGGCGTATGTATTAGTATATCATATATTTAAATAACAAGATATCGAGCGGAACAGTGCTTCCGTTAATCATAGCTAGTATTTATTAAGAAAAAACATCTGATAGTGCGAATTTGGGTTTAGGGTTACCCTGGTTTGATTTTTTTAACACTTTCTGGAAAAAAACCGTTATGGAATCGTATGAGGCTATTTATGTATTTTTTTCATGTTTTATTTAGAAAAAAATATAGTGTTTAAAATTATATGATTGGTGTTGTTTTGGAATGGATAATAATATAAATTAATGAAAGAGTAGGTAAATTAAGTAAGAGTAAATATAATATTTGGATACAACCGGGAAAAAAGATAAGATAAGGAAAAAAAGATAAGATGAGAAGATAAGGAATATAAATATTTTCTTAATATAATATCAACTTACTTCGATCCGAAATAAAAGTTACAAATTTTACTTCAATGAAAATCTTGTAAAAATAGATCATTGAGAGATCAGTATATATATTATTAGAAATTTATGATTAATCATCATATCCGCAAATACTATTCTCAAAGCAGGACATCCCTATCGTATTTAGATATTTTTCCAAGAGGAGTGTGCAGGTCGGTTGTGCGCTGTATCCAAATTGGCCACATTAATAACACGCCGCGGGGGTCAACTCACAATGTTTTTCTCGTTTAAAAACCCTGCCAAAGGGCCGCGTTTGGTTTCATCGTGAGTACGCACGTTCGCGTTACCGATACTCACGTTATTTAAATGGCGTCGTTATTTAATATAAAAAAAATTATGATATTGCTTAATATTATCACCAGGATTGTGACGAGAAAGTAAAGAGTAAGATTTCCGTGAAGAGTAAGAATACTAACCCCTGCAGCTGGGTCGGCCTGTCGTAAAAGACGACGAAACAACTTTTTAGCTACGTGGTAAGACCTCAAACCCGTTTGGATGGCAACCACCTTTGTTCTATAAGTATGCCGCCATAATAATATTTTGTTGTTTTCCGACATTAATGACCCAGGTACCCCTAGCGTCGCAAACATCCATAGGTGACGGTAACTACTTACCATTAAGTGGGTCGTCAGCCTGTCCGCTGTACCTCAGCAATAAAAAGAAAACTTTAGAAAATTAGAATATAATAACAGCTCATAACAACCTATAGGTGAACTCGATTTTTCGATTAGACACTGATCTCACTATGTTTTCCTTTCACGGTCAATACATGGAAGTTATTTAATACACATGTTAAGCTAGAAATAAGACCTAAAACTAGCAATGTGAAATACGACCTAAAACCATCAATGTCCATCCCATATGAAATCCTATCATAGAACCCATGGGAAAAACGAGTTCCGAATGGACACAGCTTCCTAGTAGTGTAAGACACCAACTAATACGAGTAAAGTGGGGTGGCAAGTTACGGAGAATGGCTGGCAAGGGCTGAATACGAAGATTAGATAACGAAGATAGGACTTTGTAGCAAGCTTAACGAGAAGTCTACGTTCAGTAGTCGAATCATAAGACTGATGATACAAAACTCAATTAACACAAAAATTTACCAACATTCCTTTTTGATGTCACAAAAATCAAATAAGCCTAGCACGAAGCTAAAATCCGCGTGTTCTTATGTCAATTTTATTTATTCTATCAAAACCCTTTTCCCTCCCGTATATTTCAACAAGATTGATTAATATGCGCAGTTACTATATGTTTTTCAGTGTTTTTTTTATGCGGAACCCTTATTTTCGCACACATGGGCTCGCACAACTGGAAAGGTGTTAACCTCTTTAAAAGGATAATTACCACTTTGAACATGTATAATTAACTGTTTCGAAAGCTTCAGAATTTCTCTGCTCATATATGTAGATTGGGTTTACTTTTGTTTATAATATATTATCTTTAAATAACTAAATAATAATACCATTTTAATGATCAGTAAATATGCGGTACCAGAATCTAACATTGATTAAAATTAATACAGTAACAGCGGATAACTTCCACTACCGGGTTCAAGCCTGTTGTATATTTTACCCACTAGTACTTAATCGTGGCGTTGCGGGTTAAATACACCGGTGATCTCGGTATTAAGATCTTCTTGCTATGTTTCCTTCACCGTCGATCGGCGGCTTGGCAATAATATATTATGTGCATATTAGACAAGAAAAATTACCTAAGAGGAGCATATTGTGTTTCCTATCCGTGCAGGGGCGGAGAAAGAATACTGACCAGACAGGCTGACGGCCCATTGAGATTTTAGCAGTTATCGTCGCCTATGGGTACAGGAACTTGGGTCACTAATGCCGAAGCACACCACAAAATTATTATGGCGGCATACTTAAGACGAAAAGTAGTCACCATCCAGGCGGGCTTGAGGCCCTGCTAAGTAGCTAGGGTGGATTGATTTGTCGCCATTTACGACAGACCGACCCCGGTCGCAGAGGTCAGTATTATTTCTTGGCTCCTGCACGGATAACTTTGAACACGGACTTTGAATTGAAATAAAACATTCATGGCGTGAGATTTTCGAGTGAAACTTTTTTTACATGATACCTATAAGTTTATTCTTTTAAAAGTGTGCAACATTCGATATTCGACTATCAGTTGTTTTTTTTTTAATTCAGTTTGGACCTGAAAGATGGATACTTAGAAAATAATTTTTGAAAGTATATTAAATTTTGCAAAAATGATAATAAGTTTTTGCAACCCTCTTTTGATTCTAATTATCTAATACATATAAAATCAGGCGTTATTTTCTTATAGTAGCATAACACAATGTGACTCATCTAAAACAGAGTTTTATTTATTAAATACAGATAAGTTTTACATAACAAATATCAACTAATGAAATAATTACTAACCTAAAACAGAGAATCGTCAATTAAATGTTCATTCTATCACTATTTTTATTATAGAAATTTGAATTAAAGCAAATTCTCAAACATATGTAACTGTATTTTAAACAAAATATTAAACTATTCTAGAACATATTTCTCCTTATTAGTGGCTCCCTCTTCTGGCTGAACTAATGCATAGGTACTCTAATGTCAATGTCAGTGTTAACACAAAGCTTACATACATTCGGTAAGTAATAAAATTTATTCTAACTATAAATGGTATCAAAGTAATACGAAAAGTAGTTGTATATATTCTAAGTAAATTTTTAAAGCTTAATAATATTTATTTATAAGGTAGTTAGTCTTATTAAGGTAGTTAGTATTAGGTATATGTGTATATATGCTCCTTGCGTAGTCCCCAGGATTTCAGAATTTATAATAAGAATTTACCGGCTAAATTTTCTTTCGCATAAATAAATATTCGTTTATAACCTGTCACTTTCTAACACTACGACACTGGCAAAATCAATGCCAAAAGCGTTGGGGCCAAATAATTAAAAGAAGAAGAATACGAAAAGTACATGATCCCAAATTAGCAGGACCTCTCCATCGATATCCAACGATCGGCCGTAATCATAAAAAACAACAGTCAAAGAATGAATTAGCAGATAATCCTGAAATCATTCCTGAAATAATCTCATCGGTAACAGAACGGCCGTCGTAAAAATCCTTTCATCAGCTCCCCTTCCTGCGTTAATGGGATTGGGGAAATCGAGCCGAGAATTTTATATTTTAGAAACGTGTTCTTTTTCTTGAATACTCTAATAATGTTCACAATAAACACGAACTTATAATTTAAAAAATTTAATTTAATGAAGAATATCTATATTTGTACCAGATTTAATTAGTTAAAAACGGAACGATATCCCATCTGGGACGAACAGTATTTTACAATTAATAAATTGGGCAAATTGGCTTTTTGAAATATATAATGAGAATAATAAATTACATCCTAAAGGATGTAATTCAAGCTTGATTAATATTCAGTCTGATTCTAGTGTAAGATACCGTATTGTAATATATAATTTCTTACGTTTTCATAACTTTTAATTTATAATAATTCTAAGGAATCACTAATATTGAATTAAAATTTAAAATTGAAGAGCCAAACGTCTAAGTTTTTGGCTCTATTCAAGCTTTTCTCAGAATAGAGTCAAGTCAAATTGTCCGTCTATATACAAGAATTAAGTCTTTCTAAAGTGTTTTAAAAATATTAAGCAAATATACTTTACAAGATTTAACAGTAAAATTAACAGTCACAATAACAAAACCACTGTACCAATCTTAGAATGAGGCCTAGTTGCAGACTACTCGGATAGAATGGTTGACATAAAGGTATGGACATTTCAAATTTCATATTGAGTGCTATTGAATTGCTATTTGGCACTGAATTTTTTTTATTACTGTCATTGTCAATGTGCAATCGATGTCGTTGTCATAATCAGGCGTAAATATGACTCTCGGTTATTAAATAGGTAGTGTACCGTTTCTAACGGAGGATTTCGAGCACTTGTTTAAGTTGGTTATTGCTGACGTTTTGACTACTTAATATCCGTATCTAATACTAAGAAATATTAAAATTAATTCTATCTACTCTCAATGTATATTTTTATTTTAACACTGAGTACTCTGTGGAAAAAGAAATATTACACTGTCTGAAAATAATTACACCGTTTTATAATTACTTGTAGCTGAAAAGAAAAGACAGGTAAAAAATATGTTAAAATTAAAACATCTATGAGTTTGAATAAATTAACTTTAATACAAAATGTATTCAATGCAATCCTACTTAGTCTGTAAGACGGCGCCGCCAATTAACTCTATTAATAATTAAACAATGAAATCAACGTGTAGAAGGGGAGAATACGGCCTGTCCTCGTTTCAATGAATAATTTAAATTACAAGTTTAACTAATGCACTACAATTCTTGATCATACTACATTCCTTATTGTTCATTGAAAACAATGCGATAATATAATAGTTTTCGGTACATAGACTTTTTGAAATGAAACTTTATAATCACTTGTGATTGGAAAATTTGATGAAATGTAAAAATGACACCAAAAAAGAGACGTGCATATTCATAAACAAGATTTAGCCTGCGAGAGAATGAGATAAAATGCTAGGGTACAAAGTTTCCTATAATTTTCCTCTTTGTTGGAGTACACTAACTAGCTGACCCGGCAAACGTTGTTCTGCCATAAAAATAATAAAATGTCAAAAAATAAAAAATAAAATTTAGGAGTGGACTACCCCTAACATTTAGGGGGATGAAAAATAGATGTTGGCCGATTCTCATAGATACCGGATAAGCACAAAAAATCACTAACTCAATTTAGTTATCTGCCTACTGCCTACCCCCTAAGAACGATGGCGTGATTATTTATAGCCTATGACCATTTCTAGGTTATCATCTATCACCATACCAAATTTCATCAAAATCCGTTCAGCCGTTTAGGCGTGAAAGAGGAACAGACAGACAGACAGACAGACAGAGTTACTTTCGCATTTATAATATTATAGTATGGATGTATGAAATTTAATATTATTTTCTGAAGTTTTTTTTTTCTGTCGTATGTCCTTCTGTAACTGCACATGTACCCTTTATCTATTAATCGCGAAGGCGCCAGTATAAGGCGGTCCCTTTGCGATAGCCCCGTTTTTACATTCTCTATTTACTTTTCTTGCTATAAAGCCATTTCTAGTTCTGAAGTCATGACAATTTAGTTTCAGTTTTTTTTTTTTTTTCTTAAAGCTAAGGCTGTCATCGTCTCAGACGACCAACGACAGCGACACCGGGCGGAAAAAGCATTCCGACCCCGTGGGAGCGGGGTCGATCAGCCGTGGCAGCGTGCTCGGTCACGCGCCTCCTGTGAGGCGCGCTCCCGGCTCGAACGCTGCATGGGGATAATTGATAGCAGCCACGAATGGCAAGAATACTATTAATTGGGGACTATCGACTTCACCGGTGAAGCCGATCCTATTCTAATCTACTACCGTTTCGGAGTGCTTATAGCTGGGGGAGAAGAAACGGCGAAAGAAACTCCCCCGCAACACATCTACTCTACGTGTAATTCTGTCATGTGTGTTTGTGTACGGCTACAGGCTATGGGGGGCGGAAGGCATCCCTAAACCTGTTTCGTCGGGCTGGTCCATGCCGGACTGGAGGGGATTGCGTCCGCGAGAGCATTCGCTTTAGCGTCCTAGAAATGGGGTCGCGTCTATCCGTGAGCACGTTACGCGGGCGGCGACGTGCGTGGGGTGCTCGGCGGTTGGGCGTGTAATTGACTGTCTCCACCACCAGTGGATTGGGATGGTGGGGAGCGAGACCGAAGAAGGATCGCGAAAGGGATACCATGTACTCCTTCACGGGAAGGAGCTCCAGGTCGCGGTGAAGGTCCGCGTTGCGCATGTAAAGTGGCGCTTGGACTGCCATGCGCAAGAACTTATTCTGCAGCCGCTGCATCGAGTTGATGTAGCATTTGCCGGCATGGGCGAAGACTACGCTCGAGTACGTCATGATCGGTCGGATGCAGGTTTTGTAAAGTGTCACCTTATTCCTAAGGGACATCTTACTCTTCCCGCATATCATTGGGTAGAGGCGACCGAGCACAAAGTGTGCTCTGTTCCTTACCGTCCTGATGTGTTTGCTGAAGTACAGGCCTCTATCTAAAGTGACTCCTAGGTATTTGACCTCGTCAACCCAAGGGATGACGCGGTCAAATAGCTGTATGGGGACGAGAGACTGCCGCCTCGTGTGAGTCGGCCGACTCTCATTTTGAGTGCGGGGGCCGCGAGCGAACATGATCGCTGCGCTCTTGTCCGGATTCAACTCGATCCGCCAAGTGCGGAACCAGTTGCCCAGCGTCTCAACCGCCGTGTTGAGACGACTGCAGATCCGATATTGACTGATATCGGAAGTGAAGAGGGCGGTATCATCTGCGTATAAGGCGAGATGTACCTGTGGGGTACGGGGCATGTCGCTGGTGTACAGCGTGAAAAGTAGGGGGGACAGAGCCGAGCCCTGGGGGACTCCGGCTCTGATGGGGTGGAGAGATGAGCGCGTGCCCTCCACTCTGAAGCGGAAGCTCCGATCAAGGAGAAAGTCTCGTAAGATGAGCACGAGTCTATCCGGCACTCCTAGTTTGTACAGCTTGTAAATCAAGCCCTTGTGCCAGACCTTGTCGAAGGCTTTCGCCACATCGAAGAAGACAGCACCCGTCTTCCAGGGTTTGGAGGCGCGATTGAAGTTCGCGAGCACGTGCTCCGTGATGCGGAGCACTTGCTGGGGGCACGAGTGTAGGGCTCGAAAGCCGAACTGCTCGTCGGGGATCAGCTTATTTTCATAAGCGAAGTCTCTGAGTCTGCTCAAGAGGAGGCGTTCATACAGCTTGCCCAGCGCGCTGAGCAAGCTGATCGGACGGTAGCTGCAGGGTTTCGCAGCGGGCTTTCCTGGTTTTCGGATGCCAATGACGTCGGCTTCCTTCCAGGCGGAGGGAAAGGAGCAGTTAACCATGGCGGCATTGAAGATGCTCACCAGAATCATCAACAGATGTATAGGGAGTAGCTTGAGCAGCTTGTTGGAGATGCCGTCGGCGCCGGGAGCTTTCCGGGGCCTGAGGCCTTTTATTAGGTCCTGTACCTCTTTTACCGTGACAGGCTCGAGTGAGTCTTCCGCGGGAAGAGCGGATCTCCGTTCGACCTCGGCGTCCACCTCACGCAGGTGGGCCGGGTCGACGTGCGCGGTGTTGGGGGAGCATTGCTCCCTGAGACTCTTGGCGAGACACTCCGCCTTTTCGTCATCGTCAAACGCGACAGTGTTGTCGGGTTTTTCGAGAGGCGGCATGGACGAGAGGGATTCCGCTTTCAGCGATCTCGCCAACCTCCAGTATGCCTGGTGCGTTGGGGAGATCTCCGAGAGCAGGCTCTCCCAGCGTTGGTTCCTGAGCTCCTGAATGCGGGCTTTCACTTCCCGATGAAGTGAACGAAAGGCGACTCGGTTTTCCTCTGATGGGAAGCTGTCATAGGCTCGGGCGGCGGCTCTCTTCCTCCTCAGCAGCTCCCTCGCGTCCCTCGGGAGCGCAAATCGGCCGTCCCCGCACGGGACTTGCCGAGTGGACTCCCGAACGACGTTTTGGAGGTGGCCGGTGAGGGCTTCGATCGCCCCTTCCGTGTCCTGAAGGGTCTTAATGGGGGCTGGGGCCTGCTCAGGGTCAGCGAGTCCTCCGCGTTGGAGTGAGTCCCTGACCCTGGACCAGTCGGTGATTGACTTGGTCTGAGGCGTCTGGTCTGGCGAAGGGCCTAGTTTAAGGACGACCGGGCGGTGATCCGAGTCGATGTCGTCTAGGGATTCGATTGAGCGGAACTGGAGGGACACGCCCTTCAGTAGCGCCAAATCGAGAACGTTGGGCGAGCCTCCGGTGGCCCGATTATACGGGTACCGGGTGGGCGCAATGGGGGCTAGGATGCCGAAAAGCAACTCGTCAGAGTGACGAAGGAGGGTCCTGCCGTTAGGGTTGGAGCTGGAGCAGTTCCAGCTAGTATGTTTACAGTTTATTTAGGTCGCCGGCGATGATAACCGACGGGCCTAGACTGAAGAGGGATGCAAGCTCCGCTTGAAGTAGCGGTCGATTGCAAGAGAGATACGCGCAGACGATGACTATGGGCTGATGGCCTGTCATCGCTAATCTGCAGGCAGAAACTTCGAGATTGTCTAACGGAGGCACATTTACTGGGGAGCAGTGCAGTGACCTCTTGTAGTAGATGAGCGTGCCTCCCCGAGGGGCGGTACGCCTGTCGTTCCTAATGATGTTGTAGTTGGCGATCCTAGGATCGCCAACGCTGGGTTTGAGAAGGGTCTCCTGCACGAGAAGAATGTCTATGTTTTCTTCTTTCAGGAACTCATGAACCAACTCTCGTTGGCCACGTAGGCCGTTGGCGTTGTAAGTCGCCAGAGTCAGAGAGCGAGGTTTTTCCCTACGTGTGCAATCCATTTGTGATTAATGGGTTGCCCTATGGCTCAGGATTTCCAGCAACTCGCCATGTTCCATGGCTAAGATTAGCTGGTCCTTTAGCGACGACGCTTGCCTTAGCTTTTGCGCTAAGGTGCGTAACTCTTGGAGGTCAAATGGGAGGGACGTCGCGAACTTGGTTGCAAGCGCGATGTCCTCCGCTACGGAAGGGGACGTGGTGACCGGTGCTGCGGCGGGTGCAGCTGGGGTCGGTTTGGGAGCAGGCTTCTCTGAGAAGCCTGCGACGGGCTGCCGGGGATTCCGGAGAGCCGGGAAGCCTGTCCAGGCGTTGAACGCCGGGGCAGGTGCCGGCACATAGACCGGTTTGGGGACGGCCACTTTGACGGCGGCTGGGCGTTTGCCCTTTGGGGTTTTTCCCTTGGGCTTGGATTTGGGGGCGGCCGGGCACCCGCGGTAGTTCGCGGGATGCCCAGTCTTCCCGCAGAGGACGCAGGCCGGTGGGTCAGGGGATTCTCGGGTGCGGTTGCACTCCGTGGTGCTGTGGTCACCGAGGCACTTGACGCACCTTGGCCGGGACTGGCAGTTCCGTGCCGAGTGCCCGTATAGCTGGCAGCGATGACACTGCCTTAGTGAAGACTTATTATGAGGGTTCTCGAAGATAAGCTTCGAGAGCCCGCACACCGATTTAGTGTTGAAAATTTCCTTGCCCTCTTTGGAGAGGTCAAGGACCGCGAGTACCATGTTGTATGGTTCCCTTGTCTTGCCGCGGTGCATTCGGTGCACCTCGTGGATCGGCAGGCCCTGCGCGCGGAGGTCCTCCATGATGTCGGAGGTTTCGACCTCCTTAGGGAGTCCGCGGATGACTACGCGGAGTCTCTTTTCCTCTTCCAGCGCATAGGTATAGTAACCTATGCGATGCTCTAAGAGGTAGCGCGTGAGCGCGCGGTGGTCCTCGGGTGACTGTACGGTCACCCTTATCCCGTGGTTGATATTTCGCGCCTCCAGGAGGCGAATTGAGTTTCGCGGGAGGGCCGCGTGGATGTCCCTCCAGAGATGCTTATCTCTGATTATGAGGGGAGGGGGGATGCGTACGCGACGCGGTAGTGGGGCCGTCGGCTCCGTCTGACGCGGCTCCTTGCTGGCCGGCGCAGCATCGGAGTCAGAGTTTGAGGTGGCGGCCTTGCGCCTCCTCTTGTTTGTATGGACCCGGAATCCTTCCGAGTCCACCTTTGGGTCGACCTCCATGTCGGAGAGCGACTCAGAAGAGTCCGATTCGCTCCCCGACTGGGGTGGTGGTATTTTTAGGGCGCGCGTGGAGGCCTTGGGGCCTTTATCGGTCGCGGTAGGGACGGCTTGGGGTCCCGACGCGGGCGCGAATGGGCTCACGAGAGCCGCAAGAGAGTGGGCCGTTCCATTGAGGGCGGGTGCGGCGGGGGGTGCGGACGCGGTGGGCCTTATCGGGCCACGGGACGCGGCGGGTTTTGTCGGCTCTCGGGGTACGGGAGCGGTGGAGGTTGACGGCGCAGGTGTAGCGTGGGTCGCTGGTGCGGGTACTCTAGCCGTCCCGCGGGGTGCAGGAGTGGCAGGGGTCGACGGCGCGGGAGCGGCGGGATGCGGCGCGGGTGCAGCGGGGGTCGATGACGCGGGTGCGGTGGGGGACGGTTGCGGCTGTTGGTCGTCTCCGAAAAAGGCCCGAAGATCTTCCCTGATCTGGATCAGGTACTCTGGGTTGCCCTTCTTCCTCCCGTTGACGTAACGAATAAAATCGACCAGGATCGAGGGGGAGTCCCTACTCGTGTCCATCCTCGGGTGGGACAGCCCGGGGATGTGTCCGAGTGTGTAAAATAAGTCCCTCTGCCGGGGTAGGCAGGGGGTGCGTCCTATCGTGAGCCCTAAGCTGTGTAGACCTTCGCCAATCTCAATGTGCGAAGGGTCCCTATCTGCTTTGGGGGAAATTCAGCCCCAAAGAATGGAAGGGGGGACGGGAAGGGTGGAAAGTAGGCGATATCTGGGCCCGACTAGGGGGCCCCCCAAGGCCGGGTGGTCCAGACCCGTCCGAGATTGCCTTTCCCTGAAGGGGAACGGCAGGCGCTCGGGGCACGCCTCAGCCAAGTGCGTTAACACCGCTGGGTATCCCTTGGCTGACCACTCGCGTGGATTTACAAACTGTATGACCAAAAGCAACCTTTAAGGCAGATCGCAATTAGGTTGCAATTTAAACTCGCAACGTAATTGTGTCCACCCGTTCGGCGAAACAATGCACTGTAGCGTGGGAACGCGCCGGCACTGTGCGTAACTGAGCAATGAGTCACAATGACTCACTGAACAATAGGCCCAGGTGCGGCGGCTGTCCGTTCGATGCGGCGAGTGCGGCGAGGTGCGGTGTGGGCGTGGGGGGCTCGGCAGCGTGCGTAGCGTGCGCGGGCGTGTACACGTCCGTGCGGTGCGGGCGCTGGAGCCGGAATGATTTAGTTTCAGTTATTGGAATAATTGCATATATGTAAGAGTATCACGTTGGTCGTGGCCCTGTCTGGTTTTTTTTCATAAAAAAACCTCTAAGTGTCGAATATACTTTGTGCAATTTAAGATCTGAAATTATGCATTTTGCACCAAGGAACGTGGGGAAAAGAGGCGCTGTCTAATATATGCAAATACGATTACGACATAAGTGACAAAAAATAGTTTCAGCACTACGTAGTCCATCACGTAGACGTAGTATCCTATTGAGGCATGACTATATCTATAAATAAAATTCTCGAGTCACAGTTTTCGTTGCCATACTCCTCCGAAACGGCTTGACCGATTCTCATGAAATTTTGTGAGCATATTGAGTAGGTCTGAGAATCGGCCAACATCTATTTTTCATCCCCCTAAATGTTAGGGGTGATCCACCCCCAAAATTTTTTTTTTAATTTTTTTATATTTTATTATTTATATGGCAGAACAACGTTTGCCGGGTCAGCTAGTTAATATATATATTATGTATCAATAAGTTTATTTCTGAACCTTACAAAGTTCATTATGACTTATTAAGTTGGCAAATAGAATTGATGATTTACGTTTACTTAATATAAAAATATTGTTGATGGACTGATTAAAGGCTACAAATAATAAGGGTTATAAAAATATAGGTAAATGTCAAAATACAGCTTTGATAGGTTACGATACGTTTGTTTTTACTACGTCAACTTTGTCTCTGTCAAAAAAGTAAGGAAGTGTGAACTGAATGGTGCAGATTTAATGATAGAGTTTTAAGTTACCTTGGTACGTCCACGCCTAGTACATTAGCAGGCTGTCAGTTAGCGGATAGGATCTGGAGGTGGTCACGCGATACGAGCATTTGTCACCTACGAACTGAATGGCGACAAAACGTACACGCTGATACTGATCTTAACTGTTATTTATTATAAGTGGAACATGATTTGATTAATCGTTTAGCGAGGACTAAATATAGAACACCTAACTTGGGTACAATTGTATAAAAAATGCAATGTACATTCTCAAACCGATTATTTTTAATATAATAACAATTGAAAACCTGTCTCTGGTTATTTACAGACATACTTACAATTCTAAAATCTATATAATAAATCTAAATAATAATAAATCTTTATTGTAACACCTTATTATAATAAGTCAATGAACCCTAGTCTCCAAACTAGACATTAGTCTGTGTCTTGGAAACTAGTGCCCTCTCAAATCATACAAACAAAAAGAAAAGAAAAAAAAAACACCAAGATACAAAAGGATACAAAATCTTATATATATAAGGTTTGTGTGTGTGTGTGTGTGGGTGGGTTTTATATATATATATATATATATATATATATATATATATATATATATATATATATATATATATATATATATATATATATATATATATATATATATATATATATATATATATATATTTATTATTTATAAGAGATTTCCACGTATATAGTCACTCATCACGATATCTCTGAAACCATTAGAGCTAAACTTGAAATTTGGTAGGAATATTCTTTTCACCGAGTAGAGATCAGCTAAGAACGGATTTAACGAAATTCCACCCCCAAGAGGGGTTGCGGGGGCGTTATTTATTTATATGGCAGAACAACGTTTGCCGGGTCAGCTAGTAACTTATAAAACTATTAAGAAATGTCTTTGTCGACATACTTTCCATGTAAGCTAGAACTAATCATACACATCAGTATTTCGCACATCTACTATTGCTTAAACATACACTTTACTTAAACCATGAGTTTAATTTAATGTTTATTTTTCAACAAACCATTTATTTACTCACGTATACCGAACCGACGATCTACAAGTTAAATTAGTCAGTCGTTGTAACTAATTTTCGTATGTTGGTGGTACTTGTTTGTCACAGGAAGAGTAGATTTGAGATGACAGGAAAAGAGACAGGGATAATGTTTTCTCACACAGACCTTTTTGAGCTAACCACCTCTACCAATAGTACTATTGTATGTCTAATATAAAAGTTTAATATTACAAATAAATTATTCGTGAGGGTTTTATATGCATACTGTATTGAAAAAATTTCCTCCGTGCAGGGGCAGAGAAAGAACACTGGTCTCTCCAGCCAGGTGCAGGCGGGGTCGGCGAGTCGTAAAACAACCCACCCAAGCTACGTGGTATGGTCTCAAGCCCGTCTGGATGGCGACCAACTTTGGCCTTAAGTATGCCGCCATAATAACTTTGTGTTGTGTTCCAGCATTAGTGACCCAAGCCACTGGCATTGCAAACCCCCATAGGCGACTGTAACTACTAAATTCTAAGCGGGCCGTCAGCCTGTGTATTGTCCTCCAGCAATAAAAAATAGACCTGAAATTAACCTTTGAGCATGACAGTACCTACAATTTGATTACTATCTATTGCGGGCTTTCTTATAGAATGTTTTTTTTAGTGAAAGAAGACAGCCAAAATAAATAACATATTACATTTACAAACTTGAGACTTGAGCAAAATTGTCTTATTTACTTTTATAAGTACCTAATACTAAATAAAGCTAAGCGATCAAAGTAAAATAGTCTCCAATTTCCCTCTAAATCAGACCTGTAATCCTACAAATACCCCACTGTATCCCACACATCACACAGAGCAACAAAACCACAGCAAAATGACAATGATTGGAAGTTACAGTGGTGTCTGTGTGTAGCCTGTCCGCGAGCTGCAATTAGTGCGGGACTGCTAAGTCGTCGATGATTTAGTATCGGTCTGAATTGTGGGTTTTAAGAGATATGATTCAAGCGATTTTTATTAGGAAAAAAATATAAAATGCAGTATAATATTATCATCATCATCTCAGCGTTAAGTGCCGGTCACAACCGTAACTTTCGCTTCGATATCCGCGGTTCGCTTTCCGACTTTTCCTTCTCTACTTCGCACGATTTACGGCATCGCTGATGTGCCCATCAGGTAGCAATGGCAGCTAAATGCAGTATAATATATGCACACAAAACTAATAGCATTTAAATTAAAAAGAATCTGCTCAGTATTATTAGAAACAGGATCCCAACTTATGAGACGTAACCACACTCTTGTACTTTTACGTATTTTTTCCTGAAATAATTTTTCCCACTTGAGGAAATACGCCGTTATACGTTATATGCAGAGTGAACGCGTAACAAATGTTTGTGGGACTCATAACAAAAACAATAGCTACCCAATAAAAGCTATATCCGGTCCACACTTACAGACTTCACAAAAAGAAGCAATAGCGCCGCTACCTTGCCTTTTTTTAAAGAAAAATTCATTTCCGATCCTCTCCCAATCCCTTCCTTTCCCTGACCGCAAGGACGTCAGGAACTATGTTTCCAAGACTCCATGAGACTACAAAGTGAAAAATCGCCAGGCCTATCGCCAATACCTGGGCAGACGGAAAACAGGCCTGCTGATTCTGTGGCCCACGAGCGCCGTCTCGGCCCTTGCAACTTGACTTATTCAATGCCATCAATCCAACAGAGCATTTTAAGTCAACCAATTGAAGATACGACTAGTACAAGGTTTCTTGTAATGGGTGCATAACAAAGAACCCAATAATATATTACGATTAAATTTAATCTCTTACTTTGGAAAATATCTCATTTTTATCAGTATTTAGCATCCTTAACTGTAAAACCAAAAGCTACGTAAGCCAGAAATTTGCCTCTCTATGTCTTTAGTCCAGTGGTCGAACTGGATCAAAAGCATACGTATTCTATCAATCTTGTAGAGACAATACAACATAAAGTTATATGCTAAATGGGCTAAATAGGACTTCAAGCCCGTCTGAATGACAACCACACCTGATCTTTAAATCTTCTTCTTCTTATTCCTCTCCAATTACTGAAGTTCTGACATCAGCCCTGAAAACCTCGCTTTGTCCCTGACGACGTGAAACAGTTCCGCGGCGCTCTTGACTCCGGTCCTCTCGCGGATGTTTCGAAGCCATGACTTTTTCGAAATTTTGCCCAGCATAATGAGTTGCAGTACATCGTATCTCTCGTGTCTGAAGATATGACCGAGGTAGGCAACTTTTCTAGTTTTGATGGTCTGCATCAACTTGCGGGATCTTTAAATATGGTACTATAATAAATAACCTCATGTTATGTTCCGGTATAAGTGATCCAGGTTCTCCTATTTAGACGGTAGCGTGTTAGTGGTGTTCTTGACGTACAAACATCTATAGGCAAAGATAACTGATTATTATTAAACCGGCTGTAGTCTGTTGCTCCACAAAAATAAAAAAGGACAATATATATTTCACAATGTAGACGCTATCGCCGCTGACTTGAACCACACGATTCTCCCACTGACTCTCCATTCAGCGCTTATTGGTTACGCGCTGTTATTATTACTATTAAAGGAGCCTTTCGGTTGTGCTTCGTAATTTGTCGGCAACGGCCGGCCTCTAATCTGTATCGTGCCGATACAAGGCGAAATTATTGTTCGGGTTTAATGTGATTATGTACGTGTTGTGTGGTTAATGCCGGGACGTGAGAGTTGCCTCCGCTGATGAGTTATGGGAGGGATTACCTCCTGATTACACAGCAATCTAAAAGGTGCTTGCCATCCAATTAACGCTGTATTAATCGCATTAGCGATGAATTGTAAGGGGACACACCAAGAACTCCAGGCTCCATAGTCAAATAAACATACTTACCAGCTACACATTTCTGAATGAATGAGACCTTGAGGCAATATATTTTGGAAGGTTTCAATATTTCTTTAGAGAAATCAAATAAAGAACTACAAAGATAAATTGGATTTGCTTATGGATATCAGAAACCTTATAGTTAGGCGATTAACTCACATACAGCGAGGTAGTGCAGAACTCGGCGCACAATGCTTCCGTGCGCCGGGGTTACGGGACGTGACGTCATTATGGATCAAAGCCTATCGGGTCTTCCTGCCGGTCTCGAACCTCCATCCTAGAGGGAACAGATAGTATTTCCGCCAAGCTCATCTAAAGTGGTTTTGCAATTTCCAATGTTTTCCGTACAGTATAAATATGTTGTGGTGCGCATCGATTCACACCGCTCGCCATTATATTTGATCGGGAAAATATCGTTAGGCACGGACATCACCCTATGCTGTCTAGGGGAGCTCATTCGAAATCGCTCGCGACAGCAGTCGTAACCGAACGCCAAGACAGAAGGCTGCGCGCCCGCCATGCAATCGGCTGCGCGGCCGCCATATAACCGACAAACGCAAATGCCATTAGTTTTATCGTAGATCGTATTGTGTTATTGTGTCGTACTTTCTATGCGTTTCCTTTCTATTCTTTTGCTATTTTTAATTTCTGACAATACAATGTATCTTCTAGTAAGTTCTTTGTTTAATTTCTGTCTTCTTTAGTTTTATAATGTTGGGTAAAGACTCAAAAAGCCCCCACAATATTACAATCTGTAAATTAACCGAAAAATATGCCAAAAATGTACATGCCGTCATGGAAATTGAACCCGCTAAGCTCCGAGTATAATACCACTAAGCTTTAAAGTACTATTATATTTAATTTACGGTTATTGCCATTATACACATGGAATAAAAAATATACGAGATACCTTTCAGCTATAATACGTAAGCCGAAACACCTCATCACGTAGTGCGTATTCCATATAAATTCACCCACCTCGGCAATATAGAGGCTTCTAAAAACACGACCTATTCTCCTTTAGAATAAATAAACAGGCTGAGCAGAATCCAATATGGGCGCTATCAAATGAATGAGTACGGCTGGCCTGGCTGGGCTGGAGCGCCGCAACAAAGAACTATTCACGGCTATTGAATTCTTTATGCTACTGTTATTATTTATCCAAAGCGTTTCGCATTCTGTATTTTAGTAACAAGATTCTCAATCATTTTTGATATGGATGAGCATTTAGTATATTTCTAGTTCTGTGATATACTTTGTGTATTTTATAGGAAACCGGGATTCTTTTGACGTACAATTGCAATTGCAATTGAAACTATTCATCAACACAGAATTTTTTGTAGATGGTATATATACTTACTTTTTGTATTCTATAGACTCTTCCTCATTTTATTCGAGTTTATTTTTTGTTACCAGCGAAGCGGGCTGGAACGAATAGTCTATACAAATAAATAAAATTGGAGGGTCTGTTTGTAATATTAAAATAACCGCTTTTTACTAAGTGCATTCGGACGTATACACGGTACATATACCAAAACAACATATTTTACAATTTTTGTCTGTCTGTCTGTCTGTCTGCTTGTTCCGGCTAATCTCTGAAATGGCTACAGCTATTTTGACGGGACTTTCACTGGCAGATAGCTGATGTATCGAGGAGTAACTTAGGCTATTTTTATTTTAGAAAAAAAATAGCTTTTGTTAAAAATGATAAGTTTCGGAAATTTATAATTCCAACTTAAGTTGACCTCAGATTTATATAATCAATCATATGAAATAGGGTTCAGCTTAGGCTGGACATTGTAAGTTGAAAAGTTAACCTCAGATTTATGTCATCAATCATAATATGAAATAGGGTAAACGTAAAGCTAAAGCTTAGGCTGGACTTTGTAGGTTCGACCGTACGTATTCCGGAGGCGTATGGCGTAACAGTTGCATTCAATAATGTTTTTATTTCAGTATAGTTTGCATATTTCATTTATATTTTAGAGTTTATAGGGTTTGTAATCCAAAATAAACCATAAGATATATCCAAAAAATTCTGCCCAAAGTCACTATTCCACACGGACGGAGTCGTGGGCACAGCTAGTATTAGAATAGATCTATTCCATCACTTACCCAAAAATTTGTATTTAGAGACATATAATTAAATATGATTATTCTGTTGTACAGGTTTTCCTAGTGTAGTTAGGTGATTAGCGGACAATTCATAGCACGTCTGAACTTCAATTTGTACTGGTTGTGGGGTTCTCCTGCCTGTTGCTGTATTTCAGCTGGCTAGCAAAGTCCAAGGTGGTCATGACGGCGTAAACGTTGTGGAGGATCGCAGGATCAGCTTGTGGTCATTGTTCTGCAACAGTTTTAGAGGAGGTAGTCGTTCCTGTAATAATACCGCATTCAGCCACATTTATTTTCTTATGGGTCGAAGAAACGCAGAAATTTCCTACTACAATTTTCATCTGCCTATTTTAGACTTCACCACCATCAGATACCACTGGAATCAATGACCCATAAGAGAAGATTGACAAACATTTACTATTAAAGTGTAGTTTTATTATAATCCATATATAGAGGACTCTTTCAAAGAACTTTACCATCCATGCCATCTTCTGAGAAGGCAATCAAATGGTAAAATAAGGGCAATGCAATATAGTGGTACCGGATGACCGCAACCTAATTCCGTAGTCCGTGTGATGCGGATACGTTCAGATACTTGCGGATATGGGCATGTGTGAACAGATACTTTCGTGTATGGCCATAAGTTCTGCGATATTAACTTTAATAAAATATTCTCTTTCCTGCTACAATTCTGGATAAATTATTGTGTGAAATATAAATAATAATATTATTTACATAAAATTAACTAACTCAGACAGCAAATAACATAATAGATAATTCAAACACTTTAAACTTTAATAAAAAATTGGTTGTTTGAATGTATCCTTCACTATCGGTACTTGGCATTATATTATAATATGCTTATTGGACTACAAACTGCCTAAACGGTAAAAGTCATCGTGGGAATTGAACCCATAACCTTAAGATTGGTGTCCGAGGGTGATACTATTAGGCTTACTATAAATGTACCTTTTAGGCTACCATATATAGTCAATAAAATATATACAACCAAGAACGTCCCATTACTGGTCTCAGGCCTCACGTAGTGGGAACGGACAGTAAGCCTGTCACGCTTTTCCAAGGCGGTCAGCGGGTTACACATACCGGTTACCTTAATATATAGGTGCCGATATTTTTTTCACTGGTACGTGGCATTTATGTTAAAATATGCACATTAGACGAATAAAGTACTTAAGTAGTGCATGACATTGTAGGATCGAACCTGTGAGCTCTAGATTTGTGTCCGAACACGATTACATTTGACTGTCATGTACTTTTAGGCAACCATACTTACTTTTTCAACGTGTCAAACTTAATTAAAAATAGTTCATATTTATCGCTATTTTCGTGGCCTCTAACTCAGAAACCTGGAGTCGGGTTGACGCGTGACTGATGTTGCGGCCATACGCCCGAATTGCCTACCTCCATACATAAATTATAACGTAAACGCGCATCGAGCGCTAGCTTATTGGTCATCAAATTTACCGTAGACCTCTGAGCTTCCTGAAAGACTGATTTTCCAAAGGGCCTAATTAAATTGTGCCCACCTGGCCCAATTACTCTGGTTGCAAAGAACATAACTCTAAGGAATATAATTATTTTAAATATAGTCCTAGCCTCAGAATTAGGCGACCGTTTTTTTTTTAGTTTGCAGCATGTTACTACAAAAGCCAGGTGGTCACATCACTACTAGGGATGCCGAAAACCGTGCGAGATGGAGAAAAAAGTCGGAAAGCGGACCAAGGGCACCAAAGCGGAGGTTTTGGTTGCAATTTAATGCTAAGATAATAATGACGACAGAAGCCACGTCACAGAAGCAAAAGAAAGGATATACAGTCGACTCTCGTTAATTCGAAACTCGAGGGACTCTTAAAATACTACGAATTATCGAGTGTTTGAAATATCAAATGATTCGAAATTTTTGAGAGAAAAGAAATAAAACTTTGAATTATTGAATGTTGATAATCAATTATGATAACAATATTTATTAACCACTATTCTTTAACAATAACAACAATGACAAAAGTTAAGAGTCTATTAAAAGAGTAAAAGTAACTGATACTTAACTAAACAAACCAATTCGTGCGGACGTGTGTGTCAAACTAATCATTACAAAAACAAAATCTCGTGTACGATGATCCAAGTTTGAACTTTTCAGCAGCGGGCACACATACTCTTGGGCTTGTTTATAAGAATCCTTTACGAATTATCGAGTGTTTGACGCCGATGAGTTCGAATTAACGCGTCATTTTGTTACGTAACGATGATTTTTTCGTTCAAATTACCAAGTGCATAAAAATATATTGATTTAGTTCGAAATATAAAGAGATTTTCTGGGGAACTCATGATAACTTTGAATTATAGAGAGGTTCGAGTTATCGCAGGTTTGAATTAACGAGAGTCGACTGTATTTATTTTTCGTTCAGAGTTCGTAGGTCTTTCCTGTGATAACTAAATCAAGATTAATCTGCTACAATCATTTTCTTGTTCTTCTTTGCTTTTATAAGAAAAGGAACAGCCATAAGGAGACACGACTGTCTAGCCTTGCCTGCGACTAAAATTCGAAGGTAACCAAGTAGGCGGTTAGGCCACAAAATTACAGTATTTAAATATGTTAATCCTAATTCATGTAATAGACTCCCCTGAAATAAAGAATTTCAAAGAGAGCCTATTTTATGGTTGAACCTTGTTCCAGATAAGGCACATTAGCCGGATAAAGCTTTGTTCCTAATCTCTTAATAAAGTGCGGCTTTATTAAAGATAAGAAGTATCCTCAAGCATTTTGTTAAAGTGAAATATGCAAATGTTGATTTATTTTAATGAAAAAGCAATGTATTTATGAAAAAAACATTTTGATTTATGAACCTTAAGTTCTTCCTTCTGCCCTTGTCCCACATTATACGGGGTTGGCATAACATGTTACATGTTGCACGGTGTGTAGGAGGCGTCCGCATCGCCGTCGGGCCGTCCATGAATTATCTCGGACTGGTGCTTGACGGCCGATGGGACTTTGCGGCGCACTTCGAGTGCCTGGCGCCGAGGCTAGTACGGGCGGCGGCGGGACTCTCCCGTCTGCTGCCGAATATCGGCGGGCCGGGCGCAGTGTGCCGCAGACTCTTTGAAGGAACCGTGCGGTCGATGGCCCTTTACGGGGCCCCGATCTGAGCGGATCGCCTGACGGCCAAAACGACGGCGCTGCTTCGCAGGCCGCAGCGCGTCCTGGCCGTCAGGGCGATAAGGGGATACCGCACGGTGTCCTTCGAAGCGGCCTCCCTGCTGGCCGGATCCCCACCATGGGACCTCGAGGCCCGGGTCCTGGCGCTGTTGTAACAGTGGCGCCGGGACGCGGCCGAGCGTGGCTCTCGCCCCGCTCCTCGCGAAGTTGAGGCAAAGCGGGCGGAGCTGCGCAACGTGGTGCTCATGGTGGAGTGGAAGGAGCGCCTCGCGCACCCCAGCGCGGGCCTCGCCACCATCGAAGCGGTGAGGCCCGTCCTGGCCGAATGGTTGGAAAGGCGCCACGGCGCCCTGACCTTCCGCCTGACGCAGGTCCTCTCGGGGCACGGTTGCTTCGGGAGGTACCTGTGTCCCATAGGGCGGGAGATGACGTCAGGGTGCCACCACTGTGGCGCGGGCGACGAGGAGGACACGGTGAACCACACTGTCGCCGTGTGCCCTGCGTGGCGCGAGGAGCGCCGCGCCCTCGTCGCCCAAATCGGCGTGGACCTGTCGCTCCCGGCCCTGGTTCTGTCCATGGTCGGGGGCGATCCTGGATGGACGGCCGTCGCCTCCTTCTGCGAGGCAGTCATGTCCGCAAAGGAGGCGGCGGAGCGGGAGCGGGAGTCGACCACCACACTCCCCTCCCGCCAACGCAGGCCACGCCGGCGGCGCCGGAGGGCCAGTAATGACCTCCGGCCGCCGTAAAAAGCGGCCGCGGGCGGCCCCTCGGGGGAGGACCCGCCGCCCGCACTATTCCCGCGAGGGTGAGGGCTGCGTACTGTTCCGCGGCCCCCCTCAACTCCTAGAGTTGTTAGGAGAGCGCCGGGGGGACGAAACCCTGACCCCCTGGCGCCAACACTTTAGAAGGGACCCGCCTCAAGACAAAGGGCGGGCCGGCGCCGGCCCGGGCCACGAGATCGGCAGGCCATATATCCGTGGGCCCGGGCGTAGGCGATAGGAGAACAGCGGGGTTTTTTAGTGGGTAGTCGGATGGCCAATCATCTTTCCCGGAGTCCCACATATCCCTCGGTCCCCCCGGGCCGGGGGAACCCGTCAAGAGAGGTTTTTCCCCGAGACCAAAAAAAAAAAAAAAAAAATGTTGCACGGTGTCCTTCGAAGCGGCCTCCCTGCTGGCCGGATCCCCACCATGGGACCTAGAGGCCCGGGTCCTGGCGCTATTATACCGGTGGCGCCGGGACGCGGCCGAGCGTGGCTCTCGCCCCGCGCCTCGCGAAATTGAGGTAAAGCGGGCGGAGCTGCGCGACGAGGTGCTCATGGTGGAGTGGAAGGAGCGCCTCGCGCACCCCAGCGCGGGCCTCGCCACCATCGAAGCGGTGAGGCCCGTCCTGGCCGAATGGCTGGAAAGGCGCCACGGCGCCCTGACCTTCCGCCTGACGCAGGTCCTCTCGGGGCACGGTTGCTTCGGGAGGTACCTGTGTCGCATAGGGCGGGAGATGACGTCGGGGTGCCACCACTGTGGCGCGGGCGACGAGGAGGACACGGTGAACCACACTGTCGCCGTGTGCCCTGCGTGGCGCGAGGAGCGCCGCGCCCTCGTCGCCCAAATCAGCGTGGACCTGTCGCTCCCGGCCCTGGTTCTGTCCATGGTCGGGAGCGATCCTGGATGGACGGCTGTCGCCTCCTTCTGCGAGGCAGTCATGTCCGCAAAGGAGGCGGCGGAGCGGGAGCGGGAGTCGACCACCACACTCCCCTCCCGCCAACGCAGGCCACGTCGGCGGCGCCGGAGGTCAAATAACGACCTCCGGCCGCCGTAAAAAGCGGCCGCGGGCGGCCCCTCGGGGGAGGATCCACCGCCCGCACTATTGCCGCGAGGGTGAGGGCTGCGTGCTGTTCCGCGGCCCCCCTCAACTCCTAGAGTTGTTAGGAGAGCGCCGGGGGGACGAAATCCTGACCCCCTGGCGCCAACACTTTAGAAGGGGCCCGCCTCAAGACAAAGGGCGGGCCGGCGCCAGCCCGGGCCACGAGATCGGCTGGCCATATATCCGTGGGCCCGGGCGTAGGCGATAGGAGAACAGCGGGGTTTTTTAGTGGGTAGTCGGATGGCCAAACATCTTTCCCGGAGTCCCACATATCCCTCGGTCCCCCCGGGCCGGGGGAACCCGTCAAGAGAGGTTTTTCCCCGACACCAAAAAAAAAAAAAAAAAACCAAAAAAAAAAAAAAAAAAAAACATGTTACATGTTGTAATAGTTGTGGCTTAGTTTTTACAACCCGCCGCCTGCCTGATGTTAACCCCTTTTTGGGGAAAAATCTGTCATCCTTTTTATTTAAATTATTTTTATCGTTTCACATTGGAAGTAGGACACGCAATTTCGTTGTCAATCATCTAATATATCCTCAAGCGACACTTTTATTGGTTTCTTCTTGAGTAAACAGCATCCGAGTGTGGATTTGTGTGTGTAGGGCTTGTCGACTTTTGCCCGTTCGCCGACTTTTACGGGGTCCTTGCACAATTCACATTCGATACCTACGTCACGAGGGCTTCTAAATAGGAAATTCGCAATGCCTAGCGTCTTTTAATGCTCTTGGTCCTGCATTCCGTTGCGCTTGAATGCAGAGACAGGCAGCTTGCGCACAATGCGTGCATCTTCATATTTGGTGGTGGCTCACAGCAATCTTCCTCTTGGCAAGAGGCTTTGAAACTTATGAACCTTATTATTTATGAACTTTAAGTCTCGTGTTAAATTTCTGGTAGGGTAAATAAAAAAAAATATTATTTAAACATTTTCTCTACTCTGAGTATTCTGGTTGATATTTTCGTTTATATATAGGTATAAAGCGTTTTGCTTCCACATTCATCATGCGAACCGCCAAAGAACGGAATTCTTTGCCGGCGTCTGTGTTTCCCGAACATTATAATTTAGGGGTCTTCAAGAGGAGAGTGAACAGGTTTCTTATAGGCAAGCGTGCTACACCGTCAACCGCATCGTCGCTTACCATCAGGTGAGATTGCGGTCAAACGTACGCCTAACTTTATTAAAAAAAACCCACAACCAAAGCATTAATTACGTTTTTGAAGATGAATGACGTAGTGTGTTTATTATATTTTATTATCTATACAAATAAATAAAATTGGAGGGTCTGTTTGTAATACTAAAATAACCGTTTTTTACTAAGTGCATTCGGACGTATACACGGTACATATGCCAAAATTACATTCTTTACAATTTTTGTCTGTCTGTTTGTTCCGGCTAATCTCTGAAATGGCTGCACCGATTTTTACGGGACTTTCACTGGTAGATAGCTGATGTAACAAGGAGTAACTTAGCCTATTTTTATTTTAGAAAAAAAATGGTTTTTGTTAAAAATTATAAGTTTCAGAAATTAATCCAATTTAAGTTGACCTCAGATTTATATCGTCAATGATATGAAATAGGGTTCAGCTTAGACTGGACTACGTAAGTTCGAACGCACATATTCCGGAGGCGCATGGCGTAGTTGCATTCGATAACACGACTGTTTGCATATTTCATTTTTTTATTTTTTTTTGGGTTTATAGGGTTTGTAATCCAAAATAAACCATAAGATATATCCACAAAAAATGCTGCCCAAAGTCACTATTCCACGCGGACGGAGTCGCGGGCACAGCTAGTCGTATATATTTTTTGTCTACAAATTTTTAACTTTTATTTATTTCAATAAAAATAATACCAACAAAATTGTTTAAAAAATTACAATGAAATTCTATCATTTCTTTCATTGCGTATCGTGTCAGAAGATCATCCGGGCGGGATGCAGAAGAAGTATCTTTTCTAGATATTTAGTCAGAGGCAGAGGCATGACCTTTCGCGATGTCGATAAAAGTAAGTGAAAACTTTCGAGAAACTAAAAAAGCGCTTATAAATAAATTAATTTCATATTTAAACATTAATCAAAAATACAACACATGTCTATCTAACGAAATTATATTCCAACAAAACGTTGATTCATAATAAAGCGTTCATAAATCATTTCTATACAATCCACACAACTATAAAACCCCGTTGCTTAAAATAACAGAAGCACAGCCCAACGTAATTTGTTTTCCGAAAAACTTGGGTAGAAACGTGAGGCGATACAGTCGCCACGATCGCAGAAATCCCGCATAAAATATTACCAAAGTTACAATATCAACCTCCACTAGACCCTACGAGAATAATAACTGAACAATTCTTTATATTACCAGGTATAGGAAAAAATATTGGTAAAAAAAAAAACAATTGGTAATTTATTATTGTTTAAAAACAGCAGACTGACGCCCCAAACAAGATATTTTCGATGCAAGCGGCACCGTTAACAAGCTGCAGTTTATGTAGGAAAACCTGGAATCTAGGTTACTTATGCCGAAACACAACGCACGGTTATTATGGCATCATGTTTAGAGACCAGTGGTGGTTGCCTCCCATGGCTTGGAACCTATCGCATTGCTAGGGTTGTTTATTTTTACGACAGGCTCACCTCGGCCGCAGAGGTCTATATTCTTACTTGACCCGTGCGTAGACAGAAAAACTGTAAACAAAATTAATTCAAATTTAAATAATTACAGAAATACTGAGGTTCCAATTTTTTTTAGAATATCACTGCGGATTTATATCCGATTTGATTCCGTTACTTTCAAATACGACTGTGAATATATTAAGGAGCTTCATCAATACATAGTATAAAACAAAGTCGTCCCGCTTTTGTCTGTCCAATGTATGTACTTTAAAACTACGCAACAGATTTTGATGCGGTTTTTAATACATGCATAATAAGTAAAGCATAAAAATGCTTATTGTGGGTTATCTCTAAACATCTAAAATTACTACTACTATATTATGCATGTATTAAAAACCGCATCAAAATCTGTACTATAGTACAGTATACTATAGTATACTATAGTACACTATACTATAGTATAGAATTTAAATGTATTTAAATATAGAATTGATAAATTTTAAATATTTTTGATCTATTTTTATATAATATATTATTAAATAAATGACTGGCAAGTCTCGTACGAGGACGGCCGACTGGTACTCCCGAGGGACGTGAGGGAACTGATGAGATGGAATAGAGCCGCCGTCTGAGAAGACAACCGTGTCACCCTCCGCTCGCTTCACCGATAAGTGAAATCCCGCATTCAGGAACACAGGAACCAGCGTTGGGAAAACCTGCTTTCGGAAATCTCGCCAACGTACAACGTACTGGAGCTTGGCGAGATCAATAAAGGCGGAATCTCTCTCGACCATACCTCCTCTGGAGAGACCAACGATTCCGTTGTTTTCCACGACGAAAAAAAGGCTGAATGTCTGGCCGAAAGTCTAGAACAACAATGTTCCCCAAACACCATCAACGTCGACCCGGCCCACCTACTCAAGGTGGACACCGAGGTTGAACGAAGATCCTTCCCACGGAAGACTCACTCGAGCCGGTCACGGTAAAAGAAGTATAGAACCTGATCAAAGGCCTTAAGCCTCGGAAATCTCCCGGGGCCAATGGCATTCCCAACCGGCTGCTCAATATTCTACCAATTCAATTTTTGAGAATTCTGGTGAGCAACTTCAATGCCGAAATTTCTTTCTTTTCTTTCTCTTTCTTACCGTCTCTATTTTTATGATCGTATGTGTGTGAGGCAAGATTTAACGGCAAGCATAGTGAACAATGTAACCTCAATTCTATGACATGTAAATAACATTTTTATTATATACTAGCTGTGCCCGCGACTCCGTCCGCGTGTAATAGTGACTTTAGGCAGCATTTTTTGGATATTTGAGATTAATTTAAATTGGAAATTCAACCTACTACAGTCCAGCCTAAGCTGAACCCTATTTCATATGATCGATGATATAAATCTGAGGTCAACTTAAATTGGTAATTTAAATTTCCGAAACTTATCATTTTTAACAATAACTTTTTTTTAAATAAAAATAGCCTAAGTTACTCCTTGATACATCAGCTATCTGCTAGTGAAAGTCCCGTCAAAATCGGTGCAGCCATTTCAGAGATTAGTCGGAACAAACAGACAGACAGACAGACAAAAATTGTAAAAAATGTTGTTTTGGTATATGTACCGTGTATACGTTCTAATGTACTTAGTAAAAAGCGGTTATTTTAATATTACAAACAGACTCTCCAATTTTATTTATTTGTATAGATTAATTTTTGTTATTTTAATTTACACGGGACTAATTTTATATAAATCTTATAATTCGCTAATTTATATTTAATGATGAATAAATTACTAGATTTCCCAAATCTTCATTGAAATTATTAATTTCAATCCTTACTTTTTTTTTTATCAGAAAAGTGATAGAAAATAACAAAGTGTACAAATGAGAGAAGAGAGAAAGAGTTGAATAAAGTAGGACTGCACTTTTTGGTGTGATAAAAATACAGTAATAAAATCAATAAAATCTGGAAAATAAAAAAAAATAAAAAATAAATCTTAATTTTAAAAGACGTTATGAGTTAAAAAAATATCGCAAAGAACTTCGTTCCTGACAGGGGGACGTCCCCGATTTCGTCCCCGACCGCACCATTCTTTTCTCATAGTCATGAGACCGTACCGTATCGTTCTTCGTAAGTCAAAAATATTCGACTAGCATTTTGATGAACTTTTAACTAAAATAGCAATATCTAAATTTATCAATTTATTAAGAAAGCTGGCAACATTTTTGACATAAAAGAATCCCTTGAAATGGACTAAAGAACAAATCCCGACCTGCCCCACGGTATCCGCGATCCACCGAAACTTGCCAAACAAAAATGCCAAGCTTGTAGTTTACCCATAAATAACAGGGATCCAACTGTATCCCAACGCAGGAATATATTCATAACGACTTTTGGAAATTCGAGCATTTTCAAGTTTCGTGCTAGATTTGTGACTAGAATTTTAAAATCCTATATGTTTTGGATGTAAAGGAATTTGTTTCTTCAGGATAATGTTTCAATGGAAAATCAAACGTTATTCTTTTTAACTGCCAAATCTAAATTTGTGATCCTTAGGCAGTAATCTTTTTGGGAGCGTTACCAGATGACAACAATCTAGCTCCACAAATTGTGATGTACATGTATTTATTTAAACTATAATGCTTATATTTATATTTAATATACAAAGTTTTTATTAAACTAATATTAAAAATACACTTTACTATCAAAAATATAATACATCTATTCCCTAATTAACACGGTACCTTTTTTACTACTACACCTATGTCCATAACGGGGGACTCCCTGTATCCCATTTCCCACAATATATATTTACGGAAATTTGTATTCCCATATCGGTACATTTATATTGTTGATTGCGAATACGATTTTATGTATTATAACTGGAAAGTTATAAATTTTTCAAGCTTTTATGATGCTGAAAACATCTTTGCTGATGTTGCTAATTTTTTTCTTTAAGATGTTGAAGATTTCTTTGTTTTGTTTTTTTCAAATCTATAATGACTGCATGAAAGCAAAATTGGAGATTTCGTTTTACACAGTTTTGTCGGGAACCACTTTTCTAATCAGGGGATAGTTGTACTTACTAAATATAATATCACATAAAATTAATAATAATTTATATTAATATATGTATGTATTAAACAATATGTTTCGTTTATTATAATTGTATACCTATATATGTATACATGGTATAACAAAATGTATAAGTAACATGACTATAAGACTTGCGAATATTTAATTAATATCACACTAATGTTATTATTATAATTTATAATATTAATAGTATGATATACACACAGCAGACCAGAGTTAATTTATGTAAATAAGATAAACAATAAAACATATTTAATAGACATAACAGTACCATCCGACTATAACATAAGGGCCAGAAAAATAGAAAAGTTAACAAATAGCTATGTGGCGTCTATGGACCGCACATAAACCGGTCTCGGAACATCACTAGTTTTGGGGCGTAATGTTACCCCTCACTAGTGTGCTCCGATCCCGCCATACTATTACTATTATTCTTACTTTGATACACAAAGATAACCTTTCTCACAGCATGTATTTTAACATAACTCCAATGTTTGTTTGCCTAAGTTTATAAAACAATAATATATAAAGTTAACCAAGAGGCATTTTCATTTGAGCACGCCAATGGCGGTCGTGCTCACCGATATCCCTCACAACTTTATAGCTATATATAATAATAATACTACTCAAAATAGAAGCCAATCTGCTGTGGAACACACAAGCCGTTGTCGTCTCAATACTGATAGAAGCCACAGGCAAGGTAGCTACAATCATAATAAAATACATAGACAACCTAGAAGCAGTAATAGCAGTTTTGTAGTATTGTTATATTACAAAAGCAAGCAGCCATACACACATCAACCACATTCCATAAAGCTCTAGGGGATACAGTTTTTATTTGCAACACAAATGACATACAGGAGCCACCAACGTCAAATACGATTTCGCACCGTTTTTTATTGCTGTAAATCAGCAGACAGGGTGACGGCCCACCTAGAATTTAGCAGTTACTTCAGTTTGCAACCCCAGTAGCATCGCGAACACACTGCTGTCCTGTAAGGGTACAGGAACTTGGATCACAAATGCCGGAACACAGCACAAAGTTATTATGGCGGCATATTTAGACCAAAGGTGGTCGCCATCTAGACGGGCTTGGGGCCCTACCACGTAGCTAGGGTGGGTTGATTTGTCAGCTTTTACGACAGGCCGACCCTGGCCGCAGAGGTTAGTATACACCTGAGAGCAATATAACATTACACACACAACCTAGTAGTAAATAGGGGCACAGGGAGGAGCGTACCACGAACCAAGCAGTCGCGCAGCAATAGATCACCACAAACATCCAACCAAGATACACACACACCAAACACACACCAGCAACACAATACTCATACATCGCACTCAATATTTAGGGGGACGTGAGTATCTCTCTTTCCGTGGGTTATGGGACGGGATTCTCGTGAAAAAGCGACATAAGTCGAGAGTAAGTCTTAATAGAATATGATATAAGTATGAAATAACACGTTAAATTGCATACTGAAATTTTTATATGATAATATGATAATATTTGCTGACAAATTTATCCATTATAAACTATATTCAAGCTCGGCACTGTTAACAGAGTCTGACAGAATGCCGATTTTAAATTATACACCGAAAACTTACGGTAATCTTGTATAAAATTTTATTATTTTCAAATAGAATTTAAATTGTAACATGATCCGATAGCTATAGTATCAAATTGTTTAGTCGAGTTCCAGGAGATATAAGCCAAAACCGCCAGTTTGATATATACAACATTCTATGATAGAATTATTAATTATACTGATGAGGGTATGTTTCTTTAGGAGAAAATACACAGGGATGATATTATAATAGTTTTAAGTAAAAGACCAATTTTTATTATCTACATATCAGCTGTTACTGGACCCAGACTAGACAAAGATGGAATATCAAATAGTAATATATAATCTCGAATATATAATAAAAAAGCTAAGGATAAGGAGAACCAAAGTCACCGACATAGCCCGGATGATTGCAAAACTGAAGTGGCAGTGGGCTGGGCACATAGCTCGAAGGACTGATGGCCGTTGGGGCAGAAAAGTCCTGGAATGGCGACCGCGTACCGGAAGACGCAATGTTGGTAGGCCCCCCACAAGATGGACCGATGATCTGGTCAAGATCGCCGGAATAGGTTGGATGAGGGCAGCGCAGGACCGATCATCGTGGAGATCTTTGGGGGAGGCCTTTGTCCAGCAGTGGGCGTCTTCCGGCTGAAATGATGATGATGAATAAAGAAGCTTTCTGGAACACTATTAAATAATAATAAATATACTGGGACAATCTATAAAGCGTCATCTAGTCCCAAAGTAAATAGCATAGCACTTGTATTATGGGTACTAGATGAGAGCGCCGGGGGACGAAACCCTGACTTCCTGGCGCCAACACTTTAGAAGAAGCACGCCTTAGCCCGGGCCACGAGATTGGCAAGCCACATATCCGTAGGCCCGGGCGTAGGCGATAGGAGAACAGCGGGGTTTTTAGTGGGTAGTTGGATGATCGAACATCTTTTCCGGAGTCGCACATATCCCTCAGTCCCCCCGGGCTGGGGAAACCCGTCAAGAAAGGGTTTTTCCCCGAGACAAAAAAAATAACTAATATATTATATATGTATATACTTGTCTTTTGTACATGAATACCCAGACATGAGACGGGAATGGAACCCGTTACCTCCGCAAGCGTACCGAAGTGCGTTGGTCGTTACGCCACGGAGTTTAATATACCTACCATTAGATGGTAAATGACAATTTTCTAGTTTTCTTAACCTCTTGTTGGCTTCATAGTTTCGAAACTTGAATCAAATCAAATCACTTGATGAAATCAACAATCTATTTCATCTATATTGTATAGTTAGTATACTACTCTTCTACGAAGACATCTAAATCTGTATTTAGAAAATTCACAGACAGAAATATTTAAGACCGCGTACCGGAAGACGCAATGTTGGTAGGCCCCCCACAAGATGGACCGATGATCTGGTCAAGATCTCCGGAATAGGTTGGATGAGGGCAGCGCAGGACCGATCATCGTGGAGATCTTTGGGGGAGGCCTTTGTCCAGCAGTGGGCGTCTTACGGCTGAAATGATGATGATGATACGAAGTATAGTGTGTTATGCATTTATAAAAAAAAAACGGAAACTTTGTCTCGATTGTTCGCGTCAGTGTAAACGCGTCCTTGGGTAATGTGTAATTTTTGCACGAACCCTGTGCTTCCTGTGACGAGACAAAGGCCCTGCAAATTTTATGAAGGCAACTTCACATATTTTTTATGGTATTTTGCTTAGCAGTATATTTGCCCAACATAAATATTGTTGGGCGGTAATCCGGTGTTTTGTTACGTTTTAATAAAAGTGAATTATTATTTAGCATTTCCTTAGAAAGACTATTCGGGGAACATATGTATGACATTTCAACTGAAATGTTTACCCAAACATTTCAGATATTTGATTGAATATATTAATAATAGCAATCTTGGAATCTCCTAATCTTTCTTTTTTACTTCTTCAAATTTATTTGTTCTCAGTGTAAAGTTAGTTACAATTTAATATAACTTCTAATAATAATAATACTTTTAAAAATTTACAGTTAATATATCAGCAGTACATGTCATGGTGGAATTACAAACATGCGACTTCTAGTTTAGTTTTTTAGTGTGATAATACTGTAATATATACTGCCTGTACCTTAATATACATATATTTATGGTAGTTAACTATTATAATCGTCTTAGCATTAAGTCTTTGCTATTACTCCCCAGTCTGCACGGCTTAGTGATGGTAATTAGTTTAGCGGCTTAATAACTAAAACCTATTTAAAGTAATCCAAAAGTGGCATAGACTCAGCACGTATAAATAAATTCAATTTGGCAAGTACGTGTGGCCACGTTAGTTATATGAGGGTTGGAACGCACGTTTCCGTTTCCGCAGATAAAAAGGGTCAGTGGGACCTTACGACAGACTCGCGGAAGGGTTAATGCACCGGAACTATGTGGGAGTATCTCAGGAATAAGGCTTATGGAGGGTGGTTTCTTTTTAATCTTGAAATTTAGGAGGTAAGGTTACTTTTATATCTTAAAAAGTGATAAATTTTTCTTGTGGTACACAGAAAGCGTTTAACCAAATTTTAATCTTATAGTATGTGGTAGTCAATTGATGTCACACTGGGCGACTAACCGAGAGGTTTCGAGTTCAAATCCCTCCATGGCATGCACCGGTTAGACAATTTATCTTCTTCTATATTCTATTTGCGAAAAGAAAATAGTGAGACATCAGTGCAACTGCAAGTTTCATAGTGGGCTAAATTTGTTTATTTAACATTTTATTGCACACAATAAAACATTATCATTCATGTATATTTCAGAAGATTAAAGTAATATTTTAATTTTAATTCACTAGAATCTTCATTTGTATTTATTATTATGTATATATTATATATTATTTTGATCAGAGTTCTCCATGACGTCATCCAAATTCCACATAAGGTTTTCTTTTGTATCACGTGGTCGCAGCATTTCTTCCATCGATTAGCATCTATTAAAGTTATTGGGTCATAAAATATTATTTTTACATCACTCGTTTTGAATGTTGAGTTTTTGGCACCAACATAATTTTTTATTTAGGCCCACACCAACTCTGTAGGGTTTACTTTACAATAGTAAGGTGGCAGGCAGAATTTTAATATCATTACTTTTAGCATTTTGTCTACTAAATATATTATTATATTATGGAGCGATGTTGGCCACTTTCAGTAGTAATTACTTTTTTAAATGGCTACTGGCTACTAAGCAAGGGATATCCCTCATCTTAGCAGCCCGTCTAGTATTTGCTGTTTATTCCAAGCGGTTGACGGTATTTTATAAAGTTTGACGGAATGATAGGAAGCGTTATCTATGACAACAACACTTCCTGGTTCAAGTTTAGGTAAAATGCGATTGAACCACTCGATAAACTTTTCGCGGTCCATTTCCTCGTGATAATATTTAGTTGATTTAGATTCAAAAAGTAAAAGACTATCTTCTACAAATTCTCTGTCGCTTCCAATTTGCAAAACGTTGCCTTTTACCTTTTCCTGTAGGAATTTTTGAACCGGTAGATAAACCGTCTAGAAAAGTATGTCTCTTATTTTTACTATAGTATCCAATCATGTTTTTGATTTAACATGTCCGGTGTTTATCCATGTTTCGTCAATGAAGTATATGGTTTTATTTGCTTGTCGGTATTCTTTTATTTGTCTGAGATATTTACGCCGCCGTAAAACAATGTCTTGACTCTCTAATAACAATGATCTACTAACCCGTTTATTAATGCTCTCCATAGTCACATTTAAATCATCCATTTTAAAGTACTTTAAAACATTGTAAATTGCTAGTCTTTCCCCACTACGAATTATCGTTCCACTTCTATTCTTACGAATGGGCGAGTTATTCATTTTAAAAAGTTTTATTACTATTTTATTTAGTTAACGCACAAAAGACACAACCGTTCCAAACGATGATACGCCGTCAGTTGGTCACTGTGAATATAGCTTTTTAATTTGTTGTGACCTGATTGGTCGAGGGACGAGGCTAGACCGGCGGACAACGATGACTCAATATTTTCTTAACGCGAATGGACTATAGTCTATAAAATAATATGTAAAATACCGTACGTAACATACCGATGGTGAAGAAAAACGTCGTGAGGAAACCTGCGTGCCGATATCACTGGTGTGTTTAACCTACTTATTCATCTTGAAGAAACAGCAGGTCCATTATACTGTCCGTTCTGTCCGTTCACTCTAGGAGGAGACTCCGGTCCAACTGTGATATGTTATAAACTGTTATTATAATATACAAACCTACTGATCTGGCCGCTTTTTGACCTCCAAACCCCGAAGATAACCGAATCTTAATACCAAATCAATATGACGAGGTTACGGGATGGAAATTAAACTATCCGTACTCTTATTATTTATTTATTGACGTGTTATGGATGCGGTGCGCGTGAGTCACGGACACGTCAGTGCGCGGCCAAAGAACAAACGTGACTGATGGTTGGAGCCGCCCGAACTATGGTCCGGGTCGGCTCGGAATCCGTAGACTCTCCCGCGTATTTCGTCTCCAATGCCGCCGGTTGCGATTATGCCGCCACAAATACTATCAAAGAAAAACAGTCACTATTATTTTTAAACAAAACAGTCAAAATGTTAAATAAAAACTTATCTTGTAAGGAAACCCACCAACTAAAATTATATCATCATCATGCCAGCGTTCAACACAACCTAAAAGTATATCTTCTACTAAAACAAATCTGTAAAACAAATATGACGTCAATATCGGCAACTTTACCCTTAGGCGTATACCGCAAACATTACGCTGTGACGTCAACATCATTCATAAATCTAATTTGATGAATAATGAATGGATGGATGTTATCTTATCAAGCTCACTAACAAATACAACTAATCTGATTATAAACTACTTAAAGCTGCAAATGGTATAAAGAAAAAAATTTCACTGTTATTGTCCACTGCTGGATGAAGGCCTCCCCAAGTTTGCACAAATCCTGTTCTCTTGTTTATCCCAACCAGTCCCGACCAGCAACCACAGCAGTCTCAGGTGCAGGAATCGTTTTCTACTGTGCCCATCAGCCCTGCGACCGATACCAAAAGAAAATATTTTCTAGTGCGGTGTAGAGCGACTTTCGAATTTGACAGTGACATTTCCGGTGAAAGCACGCATAAGCAAATCACGTAGTTTATTTCGGTAGTTATACATAGTAAATCAATTCGGTTCAGCACAGTTAAACTGGCAAGCATTGAGCCGAGACATAGACAGTTGGCTCCGGCATCCGCCCGCTTTGGCAACATGTTTAACTTTATAGCCTGCTGTGTTGGATAACTTAACATTTTATTTATTGTTTTTTAAATTTATTTTCTTCTTTAAGTTTCCTTTTTCTTGCATAGTTTAAAAACAAAACGTATATTCCATGTCTTACTTAGTTGGTATTTTTAAAACATATCTATCTAATGTTTTCAAGAATAGACACACAAAGATTCTTTATTTTCCAATGGCTTTCTCTTTCAGATGTTAGTTAGTGAAGACGTTATAAACTTAGTCTTTGATAATTTCTCATTGAATTGTCATCATATTGATTCGATATCGCCAGTATCTAGGCTACAACTCGGTGGAATCGTAAAAGAATTAACAATGCATAATTTACAAGTCTAGGAAGAATCGAAAATTTCAACACATATTTTACGTCATTTTTGAAACGTGTTTTGTTTTTTGCTTATTTATAAAGTTTATAAAACAAGTTATTCTCAAAATATTTAAGAAATATTTTGCATAAAACAAGAGTACAATGACCCTAAATATGTGAAAATATTCAATAAATTCATGCTATGATTTTATTTCAGTTAAAACAACTAATCGAAACAAAGATAAATTACTTACATTATTCAAATAGTACATCAATGAGTAAATAATACTTAGTTACTGTAACATATATTTTTAATATTTTATATTGTAAAATATGTGTGTTACTGTAACATATATTTTTAATATTTTATATTGTCAATGTACTTTGTACATACATAGTAAAGCCACAACCTGTACCAACATGGTGTTTCATTATACATAACGTTGTCGCCTTCATTGCGACAAACATCTTTGTGTTTGAAATAATACAAAGATTGTATGTTAATTCTAAATAGAGGACGCTGGCGTGGCACCGTCGTTTAATCGCGGGACAGCTTACCAATCACCGGAAAAAGCCTAAAAAAGATGGCGGTTCGGCGGTGGGCGAGGGTTTTAGGCCAGCGGCAGACTTATTTGAATTTGGAATTTTGAAGAATTCGGTCATTTCAAACCACAATACAAGTAAAAATTTGAAATAGTTAAGAGTGATCGAATAATGAAAAGTATGTTTAAGTTACTCTGTTAGTAACTCATTTTACTAATATAAGTATCTGTTTCTAACAATAATAATTACTTAATGACTTTTTCTTTCTTTACATAAATTCAGAAATCACTAGAATTAAGACCCTAAATGGTAGATGAGTACAAAAGCAGATATTAAGATCAACGTTAGCAACTGCTACGCAAAGTTGAGGACTTCCATAGCATAATGGCTTGCACGTCAAAATGCCTGCAGGGCTTCCCGATTTTGGGTGTTTATATACCTAGTCAGGTCATAAGTATTGTCACACAGTAAAAACTTTTCTTTTAGAATGCTGGCCACAAAAAAAAAATATTGAATTAGAATTTCGAATTGTTCATGAAAATAAAAATGTATAACTTTTAGAATTTTACTCATTTTTAAATATGGAGTGGACGCTTAAAGAAGACCGTGTTGCAGTTATTGCGTTGCATCGTTACAGTTACGCGCCAATTCAAATTTTTAACATACTGAAAAATTTGAATATAACCAAAAGATTCGTTTATCGTACCATCAAACAATACAATGAAGACTCTAGTGTAGATGACAGGTCAAGAAGTGGTCGCCCTCGGTCTGTTAGGACTCCAGCAGTGATAAAAGCTGTGAAGGCACGAATTCAAAGAAATCCCAAACGTAAGCAGAAACTGTTGGGCCTTCAGATGGGGTTAAGCAGAACCACGGTGAAAAGGGTGTTAAATGAAGACTTAGGGCTTCGGGCATATCGAAGAAAAACAGGACATCGTTTGAATGCTCGTCTAATGGACCTGAGACTGAAGAGATGCCGCGCTTTGTTGAAGCGGTACGCGGGAAAAAAATATCGGGAAATTCTTTTTTCGGATGAAAAAATGTTTACCGTAGAAGAGAGCTACAACAAACAAAATGATAAGGTGTACGCACACAGTAGTGAAGAAGCGAGCAACCGTATTCCGCGTGTCCAACGAGGTCATTTTCCATCCTCGCTCATGGTATGGTTGGGAGTTTCTTATTGGGGCTTAACAGAGGTACATTTTTGTGAGAAAGGTGTAAAAACGAATGCTGTTGTGTATCAAAATACAGTCCTGACGAACCTTGTGGAACCTGTTTCTCATACCATGTTCAATAACAGGCACTGGGTATTCCAACAAGATTCGGCGCCAGCTCATAGAGCGAAGAGCACACAAGACTGGCTGGCGGCGCGTGAAATCGACTTCATCCGGCACGAAGACTGGCCCTCCTCCAGTCCAGATTTGAATCCGTTAGATTACAAGATATGGCAACACTTGGAGGAAAAGGCGTGCTCAAAGCCTCATCCCAATTTGGAGTCACTCAAGACATCCTTGATTAAGGCAGCCGCCGATATTGACATGGACCTCGTTCGTGCTGCGATAGACAACTGGCCGCGCAAATTGAAGGCTTGTATTCAAAATCACGGAGGTAATTTTGAATAAACTTTAATGTCATAAGAATCTATGTTTTGTTAAGTTCATTTTGGTATATGAATGGTTACATAATTAATAAACTTGTTACAATTATTTTACATTAAACATGTGACAGAATTTATGACCTGACTAGGTATATGTTGATTTATTCATAAAACAAATTTATATCAGTTATCTAGTACCTATAAGACAAGCGCTCTGCTGCTTGTTTTAGGATTATAACGCGGTTGTGACATGCTGTATATAATTGTGAAAATATAATCATTATTATTCTATTATTTATTTATTTACTTCAACAATGATCATACAGCACAAATTTCAAACATACATACTAATATATAATGAACAGGTAATTCGCAAAATAAATATCACACTTTGTAGACTACATATAAAGAAGACATAATAAAAAATAGTAACTAACATGAAATATTAATTTAAAATTTCACAGAGAAAAAGGAAAATACAAATCCAAAAAAAAAAACATTATTTACGGAGAAAATTAAATTACGTATTGCCACACTGAATTACTAACATACCCTCTCTGTATTTAAATATAATGTGAATGCAGAATGTTTGTGTTTTGAATTTGTTGAGTTTGTGAATGAATGAATGAAAGGTGAAAGCATAAGGGTACAATGTTACGAATGATTTAAAGGCGTTAAAGATAAGTTTATATGATGGCCAATTCAGATATTTTAAAAAAGGAATTAAAAGTGTGAACTTGAAAATTTATGGCTTTACCCGCGATTATATTTATATACACTATCCTAAAAACATAGATAACAATAATAACTTACTTAGGTAATAATTAAATGATATATATAATATACGTATTATTGACTAATATTTGATTTAAAAAAAAGCATTTTCATAATATACATAAATATTAATGAAACAAAAAATCAAAGGGTATATAAAATTATTCTTCCTCCTGCCCTTATCCAATATTATATGGGGACGGCACAACATGTTCTCTCCTATTTATTTATTTTTTAATATTACTATTAGTTATTGCATTTATATTTATCATATATTTACAGTTTTATACCATTTACTATATATATAATATATATATATATATATATATATATATATATATATATATATATATATATATATATATATATATATATATATATATATATATATATATATATATAAGATTATATTATTTTTTGTTTTATGTGCTAAGTAAAGGTTGCAATGTCTGCCGCGCCGTTACCTTATGGGCCTCATGTGCCTTATGGGCTCAGCGGAAGATCAGCGCTGGTCAACAGACCAGCATTATGCTGAGACTGATGCCCCTTTTAGAACAAGTTTTGTTTGAAGTTTAATTTTATTAACACCTAGTTTTATATTAGTTTAATTGAACTGTCCTAAATAAAAATTATTTTCTTTCTTTTCTTTCTTTCTTTCTTCCACTCTCCTCTGTTAGCCGTCATCCCAACATTCTCACCCTTTTTTGCCATATCATCTTTTACGCAATCCATCCATCTTTTTTGGTCTACCTCTACTCCTGTATCCATCCACTCTCTTTTCTATCATTTTCCTTGTTATATGGCGTTCTTTCCTACGCATTACATGGCCAAACCACGTAAGTCTATTATTACTTTTAAGTTTTTCAATAACTGGCGCTACTTTCACACTTCCTCTAATATAATCATTTCTAATTTTATCCATTTTATAACTCCACACATCTATCTCAGAATTCTCATCTCCGCAGCGTGTGTCACCCTTTCATCCCTTCCCGTTGTGGCCCAGCATTCCGATCTATACAATACGACAGGCCTTATTACGGATTTATAAATTTTACATTTGAGTTTAAGTGGTACGCTTGGGTCACAAATTGTTAAAGGGTATATAAAATTATGAGTCATAAAAAGGAAAATGTTGTATGTGTAAAGCAAATAATGCAAAATAAATGTATTTTAATGAGTAGTTAATTGTTCGTTTGACCATCTCAATATTTATAAAATATATACTTCTCGTGTTTACAGTTTAAAAGCATCTTTATTGTAATTTTCAGTTGTAAAAATCAAAGTCAGAAAATAATTTGTAATATGTTCCTGGCAGTCGTCTACAATCATTGTTCGCGCCGTAATTAGTACGAGAGAGTGGTACATGGAAGAGTTGCGTGTGCCTAGATCTTTTATTAGGTGCGCTAAGCTGTAAGATTTGGTTATAAAAAGCCCTGCAATCCAATTTCCCAGACCAAATATCGTGTAGCATATTCATATCAAGTAAGATTTTACGAAATCTAAGTGACATTAAACTGTGTTTTGAACACGGCAAAATGTAGTCGTTAAGTGTGCTGCTTAAAGTCGAGATGTTTAAATAATTTATTTTGGATACGTTCAATCGTATGTTCATATGTAACATATCGTGGGTTTTATACTGGGCTACAATACTCCAGGACGCTTCGGACATACGCAGTGTAAAGCAATTTAACGCAAGAAATGTCATTAATAGGCTTTGTAATCCTTTTTATAAAGCCTAGATAAAAAGTGAGTTTTGCATCCATTATGACTCCCAGATCCTTAATACTTTCAGATTTCTTAATAAAGGAGTTATTGATACTGTAATTGAAGCAGATTGATTGCTTCTTACGAGTGAAACTTCCATGCGTACATTTTTCGACGTTAATATTCATTCGATTTTTAGCACACTACTAAGACAACCGATCTAAATCTTCCTGTAACTGTATGCAATCATATTTGGATTTGACAGTATAATAGATTTTTAGTCGTCAGCATAAAGTAGAAATTTTGCGCTTTCAAGGGAACTTCCACTGTCATATAAATAAGCTATATATATAAAAGAGGTCCTAGTAAGGATCCCTGGATAACACCGGATATAATATCAATAAAATCAGATCGAACGCCACCAACAACAACAGCCTGACACCAATTTTCAACATAGGATTTAACCCATCTTATCAAGTCACCCTGGATGCCGAGGCTTTGTAATTTGTTTATTAATATATTATGGTCAACCCGCCGCTTACTGGGTTTGTATGAAATTTTTTCGTAAAACATTCCGTAATATCATATCTACTAACTGGAGTCACGAACATGCTTTTAAAATAGTCATTAAAACCATTGGCAATGTCCTCATGATTTGATAATTTAATCGATCCAGAATGCATTGTGCTAGGAATATTGGAGAACGATTTACGTTTCGAGTTTGCATAGGACCAGAAAAGTTTCGGATTATCTTTAATACCCTCTTTCACTGTTTTCATGTAATTACTTCTGAAAACAATTTTCCTGCATCTTTTTCTGACGGGTACGTAGCAAGGAAAAAGCATCGTAATATAGTGGATTTCGATAACGCTTCTAATAACTGTGTACACTATTTTTTTCTTTAATAAGATTAATAAGCGCTTTTCTATACCAGGTCGGGTAACGTCTATTTGTGTTAATGGTTACCTTCGGAACTAAGCAGTTTATAAAGCAAAAATTTCTTCAAGAAAATGTACAGAATCGTCAATACTTCCTGACTCCAAGGGAGACCGGTCTTTTTTCTGAAGTGCGTCATTAATAAGGTCAAAGTTGGCTTTTTTTTAATAAAAAATTGGCTATGAGTTATTTTTTTCTAATGGAGCAATTAATAATTCAGTAACATTAATGTCTAGCATGTTGTGATGGCAATCTTTAGACATTAAAGGAATAGATTATATTTAAATAAGTGTGAAGAAATTGCTGAAAAATAAATCCAGTGTATCTCCGGACGTATTAGTAAAGCTATTATATTTTCTTAAGCCTAACTAAGTCATTGTATTGTTCAATTTTACTCCGGCTACCTGCAAGTTCTGTGTACCCTTTTTAACATAAACCACCTTACACGAGTTTCACTTAATGCACGGTATATTGAAATCGCTCGCAATCAATAAATAATCGCCAGGTACAATAGAAGTGATACCAGAAACCCAAATACAAAAATCTTCAATATTATTTAGCAGCAAATTATTTGGTGGCATGTAAACCAACCCTATATGTAGATCGCGTTGGGAATGTTGGGACTTGGGATTGAAACGAGCGTCCGTCAATAGTCAGCCACAAGCATTCAACGGCGTTGGTAAAGCACCGTCATTTGGGCCGCGCGTGGCCGCGCGCGCGCAATTATTAGTTGAGAGCATAAAATCATAACGCCTCCGCCATTTGCGCCGCGATCCTTTCGAAAAAATTATAAGAACTAGTTAATTAACTGTTAAGAATTCCTCCGTTTAGCCACGTCTCTGTTATAAGTACTACTAGTATATTCTGATTAATTAGCGATAAGTTGTGATTGAATTCCAGGGTCTTAATTCTAAGGCCGCGGACATAAGGTTTTCCTGGACCATTGTGGTAATAATGTTTGCGTAGCTTGTATAATATTATCATATAATATAACGAAAAGGTAAGAAAACCGTTAGTAGTAAAAATAATCGAAATATAAAATAGAAGACTAATTAATTGCGAGGTGAAGTAAACTATTGTATCGTATAACTATTGGATCGTACCGGACACTCCTCACCGGTACGATCCCGAGCCAATGGAGACTGAGTATCATTACTCCAGTCTTCAAAGGCAAGGGGTCGGTGCAGGAGTGCGGTAGTTACCGAGGAGTTAAGGTCATGTCCCACACCATGAAGCTCTTCGAAAGGGTTATCGACTCTCGGATTCGACAGGAGTGCACTGTCTCGGATTGTCAATATGGGTTTCGCCCTGGTCACGGGACAATGGACCCTGTTTTTGCCCTAAGGACTGTCGCGGAGAAATACAGGGTGAAGAATACGCCTCTGCATTGCCTGTTTCTCGACTTGCAGAAGGCCTTCGACTGTATTCCTCGCGCGATAGTCTGGTGGGCATTGCGGTCCAAAGGGATTCCAGAGGCCTATGTTGACATCATCCGAGACATGTACCGTGACTCCGATTCCGTAATTCGAACCGCTGTTGGCGACACTATACCTTTCCCCATCACCGTCGGGGTGCACCAAGGATCCGTCCTTAGTCCGTTTCTGTTTAGCGTGGTATTAGACGTATTGTCAGACAGCATCAGAAACTGACATGAGCAGCCCCCGTGGTTGCTCATGTATGCTGATGATATCGCGCTGGCAGATTCGGACAGGGGTAGGCTGGTGCGACGTGTGAAGGCGTGGAAAGAGTCGCTTGAGAACGGTGGTCTGAAGCTCAATGTGGCGAAGACCGAGTACTTGGCCTGTAACTCCACAGATCCCACACCCGTACGCATAGACGGCAACAAGGTCGAGCGCACGGACCTTGTGAAATACCTGGGATCTATGTTTCATGCATGAATTGCACCGGATGCATCCGGTGACATCGATTGCGACGTCAAGGCACGCATTGCTGCCGCGTGGGCCAAATGGCGTGAGGTAACTGGTGTCATTTGTGACCCCAAGATGCCGGTAAAGTTGAAGGGACAGGTTTATAAGACCATCATTAGGCCTGTCCTTTTATACGGCTGTGTAGCGTGGCCGGTGTTAGAGCGACACAAGCAAGAGCTACGGAGATGAATATGCTGCGGTGGATGTGTGGAGTGACGCGGAAGGACCGCGTTAGGAACTCCCGCATTCGCGGCAGCCTTCATGTCCGTGACATTGCGGATAAATTGCAGGAGTGTCGGCTCCGATGGTATGGCCACGTTTTACGGCAACCGGATGCTTACGTGGGAAACAAATGTCTGGCCATGCCGCTTCCGCTGGGCCCCGGCAGGAGGGGTAGCCCCAAAAAGTGCTGGCTTGACGTCGTAAAGGGTGATATGCGTGCCAATGGTCTCACTACCAGGGATGCTGAAGACCGTGCGAAGTGGAGAAGAAAAAGTCGGAAAGCGGACCCCGGGCGCCGAAGCGAGAGTTTGGGCTGCAACCGGGATTCATCGCTGAGATGATGATGATGAAGTAAACTATTGGCAGCCATTTAGTTTTAAATGTAAGATTCTTATGATATTTGAAAGTGATTGTTTTTAGATGAGTTTGGAAATTAGGTTGAATTAATAAATTATATGTAATAATACCTTTTTTTTTGGTCTCGGGGAAAAACCTCTATTGACGGGTTCCCCCGGCCCGGGGAGACCGAGGGATATGTGGGACTCCGGGAAAGATGTTTGGCCATCCGACTACCCACTAAAAAACCCCGCTGTTCTCCTATCGCCTACGCCCGGGCCCACGGATATATGGCCTGCCGATCTCGTGGCCCGGGCCGGCGCCGGCTCGCCCTTTGTCTTGAGGCGGGCCCCTTCTAAAGTGTTGGCGCCAGGGGGTCAGGGTTTCGTCCCCCCGGCGCTCTCCTAACAACTCTAGGAGTTGAGGGGGGCCGCGGAACAGCACGCAGCCCTCACCCTCGCGGCAAAAGTGCGGGCGGCGGATCCTCCCCCGAGGGGCCGCCCGCGGCCGCTTTTTACGGCGGCCGGAGGTCGTTACTTGACCTCTGGCGCCGCCGACGTGGCCTGCGTTGGCGGGAGGGGAGTGTGGTGGTCGACTCCCGCTCCCGCTCCGCCGCCTCCTTTGCGGACATGACTGCCTCGCAGAAGGAGGCGACGGCCGTCCATCCAGGATATGTAATAATACCTGAATATTCGTACCGCAATACTGTTAATATAATAAATATAAATTTTAAATATGCATATTGTTGTTTTATTTTATTTTTAATATATCTGATCCGGAGGTTATTAGGATATGCGGCGAGCCTTCGAATTTTCTTGCATATATTCGGCACTTTTTTGTCCATATAAATTTGTAATTAAGCTCCTTTGCCTTAACTTTTCCCTTGCTTAGAAGTTGTTTATTCTTTATGGTTAAATGTTCATTAATATATATTCTCGAGGAATCACCAGATACTTCAATAATATTAGACCACGCATTCTGCGTGCTGCTGATAATAAGCCATCCATAGCTTGAGGTTTCCCAGAAATGGGGCACTTGGCCTGTATTTTACGTGCGAATACCAGGTCTTGCTGGCTCATATTATACGACATATAACCAGCTATCTTTGTAACAACCTCCTCATGCAGTAGGTTTGAGCTTTCTGGAACCCCAATAATATTTAACTACTAAGCATTATTCCCGTTTGCGTATCTGACTATCCAAGATGTTCAATTTTGTTTCCAAGGCTGTCACAGTGCTACGTAGATCTTTATTTTCTACTTGAAGCTTCTTAGTAATACTAGTTTGGTTTTCAAGGTTGGAATGAATTTTATCAAACAGATTACTACAACTACCTTTACAGAATAATCCATGGTCATTATCTTCTTGGTCAATAATTCTGTTACCATATTTATAGCTTTGGTAATGAAATTTCACGTATAGCAGTCACAATCTCATCCCTTAATTTTTCTAAATACGTATCATCTAGTTCAAAGTTTACCTTACCGCGTTAAGGGGGGTCCGTTGCGAGACAATTTGGTTCGACATCTTGATTATATACTTGGAGGCGGATTGGAGTGTCTGAATTGTTGCATTGAGGACATAACCATTTGGATGTACTGTCGACTATTCCCGTCCTTATACCAACAGAAAGCAAGTGGAGTTGTTGAGTACATAACGCTAATGAGCATTTGATTTTGTCCTTAGTTTGTATATTTCCGTTACAAGCGCTGCACTTAGACATGATGATGTAACTTTAAATTTAACAACAAGTGGGGTACCTTCAAATAGTAGTTTTACTTGTTGACATAGTTAACACAAAATTTAAGTATAACACGTAATCTAATACGTGTGTTTACGTTAGCAGGGTTGCCAGTGCCATCATAATTAAATTACATAACTGACAAAAACAGTTATCAGTAAAAAAAAACATTAAAATTTCTGTCAAGCTTCAGTAAATATCCTAACTTATGACAGCATAACCGCGTGCAGTGGTCTAAACTTAGTGAATAATATGTCCCGCATAATAGCAAAAACCAAATATCATCGTAATAAAACAACCACAGACCGCGTGTCAAATGTCAATTAACTCCACGCCGCAGTCGGTTACAATTTTAATCAAAAAGTAGTTTTGCGTTTAGATCACGGATTAACTTTATTCATTAAGCACCGTCCCGGTGTAGATGAAAGTTTGTTAACGTTGAAGACACTCGATAGTTCGGTGTTATTTCGACATAATTGCATTCCGTGATGGAAATTTTTTGCTAATTCTAGAATCGTGAACTAAAATTCTTAGAATAAAGCAAAATTTTTAGAGCGTATAGGATACGTTTTTAACATCCCTACAATAGCAAAAACTTCCTTCGTACTAGTTTGATCAAACACCATTTCGAAAAGGACAATCAAACATTTTCTATTCTCTTTTACTCTAAGAGAATACAAGCTTACACAATATTTGTACATTTTTAAGGTCTATAATGAGTTTCCATTTAAAGTTTTATCCAAACATAATATGAAGGTTGAGAGACGTATGAAATTGATGCAGTGATGTCAATAATAATGTTGCATATACCAATTTGTAACCATTCCTTCCTTATTTATACTCCGTTTATTTAAAAAAATTGCTCATAAACTAAGAAGTGTGTTGACGTCTTAAGAAAATAATAACAATATAAGTACTGCTATTAAAATGTAATTTCAATTAGAAGTACGTCACGTGCGAGCTGAGGGCTGATTCTTGATACACGGCCAGTACGAGAAACACCTGAAAACGTGATTTAGCTGCAACATAATTCGATTTGGTACGTGCCCGTAATAAGTTCCGCATTCCGCTGACTGTTATAAATGGCCGTTGCGCCACACGCTCGTAAGGGAATTATGATTTGCCACAGCATTTTCCCGATTTTACTTTATTTATTTAAATGGAAAATAATTACTTAAGAAAAAAATTATGGCGTTCGTAATTTTATGATTCATTGCATCCATAGTATATACTATTTCTTGTAGTTTTGGCAGAAATCTGAAGATTTTATATAGTTACTAGCAGCCCGCCCCAGCTTCGCACGGGTATTTAATAAAAATTTCAAAATTAAAAATTATATACACACACATACCTAAACCCTTCTATTTTTTTTCGGTCTTGGGGAAAAACCTTGACGGGTTCCCCCGACCCGGGGGGACCGAGGGATATGTGGGACCCCGGGAAAGATGTTCGACCATCCGATCACCCACTAAAAAACCCCGCTATTCTCCTATTGCCTACGCCCGGGCCCACGGATATAAGGCCTGCCGATCTCGTGGCCCGGGCCGGCGCCGGCCCGCCCTTTGTCTTAAGGCGGGCCCCTTCTAAAGTGTTGGCACCAGGGGGTCAGGGTTTCGTCCCCCCGGCGCTCTCTTAACAACTCTAGGAGTTGAGGGGGGCCGCGGAACAGCACGCGGCCCTCTCCCTGCAATAGTGCGGGCGGCGGATCCTCCCCCGAGGGGCCGCCCGCAGCCGCTTTCTACGGCGGCCGGAGGTTGTTGCCCGCCCTCCGGTGCCGACGACGCGGCCTACGTTGGCGGGAGGGAGGGCGGTGGCGGACTTCCGCTCCCATTCCGCCACCTCCCTTGCAGACACTCCTCCTCCTTGAGTCGTGTACCTCATTACTGAGGGTCGTGATTCCCCTTATAAGAACTCAGTTTCTCTTTTATAATGTTCTTCCACCTGTGCCTGTCCTTGGTATGGTGGAGTGCATCACTACTGCCTCGCAAAAGGAGGTGACGGCCGTCCATCCAGGATCGCCCCCGACCATGGACAGAACCAGGGCCGGGAGCGACAGGTCCGCGGCCAATTCCGGACGGGACTCGCATCCCCGTCGCGTGCTAGTCAGGCGTGAGTACGACTACCAGACGACACTCCAGAAAAACCAGAGAGTCGCCTGACGTTGTAGCCGGCCCAGCAAGACCAACCGACAGCGAGGATGCAATTCCCGCCCTGGGAACACTCTCTGTGCAGGCGCAGTCGAAATAGGCATGGTTTCGACTACCAAATCAAGGCCCAGGGCAATCCCATTCATTGGGGGTCCCAATCAGTATTCGCAACCATCCCACCGGGGACCACGCCACAAACAGAGAGCTAAGTTGGAAAGGATGTAGGAGGTAGACGGGAAGAAAGGTAGGAAGGCCTCTGTCGCCTCAGACGGAGAGGGGAGTAAAGCGACGGATGCTCGGGCACCTCGGGTACGCACACCCGTGCACTCCTCAGACAGAGGAGCGCCCTTGAGGGCAAACCCTTCTATTTGCGTCAGGTTACTAAAAAAATAAAATTATAAAAAAAGTTTGAATATTATTATTTCTATGAAATTTTATTTTAATGATTTTTTTGTTATTATTTTTTATTTATTTTTCGTTGTTTTTTAATAAGTTTTTTTTTATATTTTTGTAAAAACCCCAGTGACGCACGCCTACATTGCATAAGGTGCTGCCTAGCTAGCCGAACAGGGTGCGCAACTACCACGCAACATTTTTCTAATACTTACATTTTTAAACTCGTGATATCTTTCGAATGGAATATCCGAATTGAATAATTCAAAAAGTTATATAAAGGTATTGAAGCAGTTTTGAATATTAAGTAATTTATTTTGATAAGGATTAATACCAAGATACAAATAAAGAGCCTTTTCTAGGGGCGGCATTTCAATTAAATTTTTAAAATAAAACAACACTTATTGTGGCATAACTATAATAGTTAAACATATGCTATCGCGACACTTTTTGTAAATAATGATGTGTTCTGCAAAGTCGTAGTACATTATTTTATTCTATCATCAATAGTTTTCGCAGCGCACGCGATTTATTTAATATTTTAGGTAATTTTTTTTACACCTTGGGTTACATTATTGGAGTTTTAGTAAGGATCCCTAATTTTTTCGAAAATATAATATAGCCTATGTCACCCGGAGATAGTGTAGCTTCCCAACAGTGAAAGAATTTTTTAAATCGGGTCAGTAGTTTCGGAGCCTATTCAATGCAAACAAACAAACAAACAAACATACAATCAAATCTTTCCTCTTTATAATAGTAGTATAGATATTTCTACAAAAACTAATTATAATATTTATATAAAAATTCATTCGCTTATAAGGTAATTCATTGTTAAAATAGTTCTTTCTTGTTAACTATTTTGTTAATACCTTGTCAGGTTTACTCTTCTGGCACTTTATCTGTATAATTTTTGATTTTTTACAATTCTTGCGACTGGCGTAGAGGTCGATAAGGCCACGATAACTAAGTTGGAGCAGTTCCAAGATAGTTAGAATGCTACAACCGAAAAATACGTTGAATACTCCGCCCAGTTGCGCTGAAAATATAATCAAAGAATGAATGCAGATCTCATTAGCTTTTAAATTGAATAAATCAAATCTGATGAAATGTATTTAATACACTAATCCCTGCGGCCGGGGACGGCCTGTCGTAAGAAGCGACAAAACAACCCTAGCTAGGTGGTAGGGCTCCAAACCCGTCTAAGTAGCAACTAACCCTGGTCTCGATATATCCTTCCAGAATATCTAATAATCTTGCGTGGCATAAGTGACCCAGTTCTCCGACACGGATACAAGCGTGTTAGCGGTGCTCTTGCCGCGGCAAACATCCATAGGCAACGGTAACCCATTTCTATGAAGTGGGTCGTCAGACTATCTGCTGTTCCACATGAATAAAAATTATGCATTCTTTTTCTTTGATAGAATAAACCAAGGAAAGATAACTAATAGAATACTTCAAAATGTAAGCTTTGGATGCAACGATAGTTAACCACCTTGTGATGCACACAATGCCTACAATTTATAATATAAAAAATAGTTTTATAAATTATAATAGCATACCAAAGAGATCAAAAGCACTAAAGTAGGACTCCCGCGATTTTGTAGTAGTTTCCATTTGCCCAAGATATGCCCGAACTATTGTTATCTTTGAGAAATTTAAACCATCACTGAAAAGTAAATAAGGGAATAAAGATTTACAATATTTTACTCATGTTTTATTTCACTAATAAAGAGAGAGACAATATTTTTGGATATTCTGTTATTTACTATAGTTCAAACTAGCTCTCCCGGCCAACTTCGTACAGCCTAACATTTAAAAATGTGTTACCATTTTGTTGAGCATATATTAGGGCTTTATGACCGAAATAGTGTAATTATACAATAAATAGTAGTAGTACAATTATATTGAATATGATTCGATTCGAAAATAAAAGTATGTAAAAACTGTACAAGTAGTATGTTAATTGTCTAGTACCCATGACAGAAGCGCTATGCTGCTTACTTTGGGGATTTTATCGCGTCACCTATAGGTGTTTGCAACGCCAGTGGCATCGCAAACACGTTGCTGCCCCATGAGGGTACAGGAACTTGGGTCACTAATGCCGTAACACAACGCAAGGGATTGATGATGTTGTGTAAATTTTACAGGATATATTCTTTTTATTGCTTAGGAACAGCAGACAGGCTGATGGCCCATTTAATAGTAAGCAGTTACCGTCGCCTATGGATGTTTTCCCCATAGGGGTACAGGACCCTAAGTCACTAATAAACAGAACGAAATACAGGAACATAACATAAAGTTATTGTGGCGGCATGCTTATAGACCAAGGAAGGTTGCCATCCAAACAGGCTTGGGGCCCTACCGCGTAGCCCACCCCGACCCCGAGTCCAACCCCAGCATTCTTACTCTGGCCCTTCCATAGAAATATGTATTTATTTATATACAATACTAGCTGTGCCCGCGACTCCATCCGCGTGGAATAGTGACTTTGGGCAGCATTTTTTGGATATATCTTATGACTTATTTTGGATTACAAACTCTATAAACCCTAATATAAATAAAATATACAAACTGCGTTCGAACCTAAAGTCCAGCCTAAGCTGAACCCTATTTTATATGATTGATGATATAAATCTGAGGTCAACTTAAATTGGTTTTAATAATCCGAAACTGATCACTTTTAACTAAAACCATTCTTTTTCTAAAATAAAAGTAGCCTAAGTTACTCCTTGTTACATCAGCTATCTGTCAGTGAAAATCCCGTCAAAATCGGTCCAGCCGTTTCAGAGATTAGCCGGAACAAACAGACAGACAGACAGACGGACAGACAGACAGACAAACAAAAATTGTAAAAAATGTTGTTTTGGTATATGTACCGTGTATACATCCAAATGCACTTTGTAAAAAGCGGTTATTTTAACATTACAAACAAACCCTCCAATTTTATTTATTTGTTGTATAGTTTTGTGTTGTATAGTGTTGTGATTGTATAGATTATAATATTACATTCCGAAAAACAAAAAGAATTGGTCTACCTTTTTCGTTTTTAGAGTATCATACATTTTCTTTCTCTAATATTAAGTGGGCCGTCAGCATGTATGCTTTGGTTCATAAAGACGACAAATGGATTGATATATTCTACTTCTACTATCGCAGACAAAAAAAAGAAGGGTAACTGTTAATTTTATTTAGGGGTATCGAAACAAACCGTAGTGACTCCTGTTAAACCTAGTTACATCACTTTCTACGATACATCTGTGACTTCTGTTCAGTATTGTACTACCATAAGCCACAAAGTCCATCAATATGTATCCAAATCATATTTTAGCTATCAGCTCCAGCATGTTTCGTGATAATCTGATGTTCTCATGAAACATTCGTTCATAATATTATACTTACTAGAAGGGGTCGTATGTGGGTACGTTTGGTACCAAATCATAGCTGCTAATGTCAATGTAATCTAGAGCGACGTCGCATGCAGGGGGGCACATACATTCTTCCGCGTCAAGTGTTTCTAAAATGAAAAAGGGCATAACCTAAACTACATCTATCATCAATCAACCAGAATAAATTGTCAAGGCTAGTTGTATATACAAACCACCTTTTGGTGGTTCTTTTGCATGTTTTGGTCCTCTTTGCCGTTATAAATTTTTTTTATTGCTGTAGGACAGCAGGCAGGCTGACGTCCCACTTTGAATTTAGCAGTTACTGTTGCGCATGGGTGCTTTCAACGCCAGTAGCATCGCAACACGCTTTTGTCCCATAAGGGTACAAGAACTTGGGTCACTAATACCGGAACACAATACAAAGTTATTATGACGGCATACTTAGGACCAAAGGTGGTCACCATCCAGTTAGACTTGGGGCCGTACCACGTGGCTAACCCTACCGTTAAACCGTGGATTGTTTTGTCGCCTTTTAGGATAGGTCAACTCTGGCTGCAGAGGAAATCAACAATCTTCAACTTCGGTTGCAATGGCATGAAGTCCTCTTCTATTGATGCAATGATTAAGAAGAATTTATAATAATATTTATTTATAATACAGACCTTTCAACGGTTAGGTAAAATTTACAATATATTATTTTGGTTTGAATAGTAACGTATTTTTTAAATCGCATTACCTACTTTTCAGTTGATAATATAATTTGAACAGTGAAACACAAATTTTATTTCTTAAACATTTGTTCTAATTCGTTAACAAAACTAAATATATGGTCTTTAGAGCTGGATTTGAACCAGCCTATGGATTTATGGACTTTATTTTATGTATTCTTGCTATTTTTCTTATTCTTCCTAATTATAAATGTACTCAACTTAATCCACATCATTCCAGGAATTATGTGAATTATTATATCACATTTGTTACCATCATTATTTATATAATGTTATAATTAATAATATGTAGTTTTATTGTAAATATGAAAATTAGTTTATTGTCTTATATGACATATAATCTTAGTGACAATTTAAGAAACGTAGAATATAATTTTTTTATAATGCAGTTTTAGATTGCGGCGGTTTTGATTTTTCTACATTACTGGTAATAATTTAGTTCTAAATATGTTTTAATAGCTAAACTATCTTACTGGCACTTAAAAAAGAGTCTGGATATGAAAAAAGTTAATTCCAAATTAGAATCTTTTATTTTTATAAATTGTAATCACTTTTTCAATTTGTGACTTATTATTTATTTTTCTCGGGTTTGCGGTTTAAGGGTTATCAACTGAGTTAACTAACTAAGACTAACTTTTCGTTATTTTTAGTACAATAAGTTATGTTTGTTGCATAATCCCGCCTTATTGTGACAAGAGTAAGACAGATATCTTTGTGTCTATTGTAATGGCAGAAAAAGCAATTAGAGCTAGTAAAAATAGAGCGCTACTGGAAAAACCTGTAGCCAATGTTACATCTCACAGCGGTTAAACGGGAGTCGTTCAACAGACAGAAGAACCTGGACTTGATACCAAGAGACAGGTTCCATTCAGAGAAGGCAAGATTCTAGAAGAAAACGTTGCACACAACCACGAGACGATCGCTTTTTACTAAGTCAGACGCTGAGGAACCACAAATGCAGTTACATAGACCTGAAAAGAAACCTTGAAGAGGTACGAGGAGCACAAGTTAGCTTATGGACTGTGAGGAGGAGGCTTTTAGGGGCTGACATACACAGTCGACGATCAGCACGGGCCCCCAAGTTACTCCATGGGCACCGGATTGCTCGATTGAGCTTCACTAGAAATTGCCTATCTTGGGTACTAGATAACTGGAGTAGCGTACTCTTTTCCGATGAGGCTCGAATTTATCTACATGGTGAGGACCGACGTCGGCGAGTGTTACGAAGACCAGGGGAACGCTATACCGACGTGTGTTTCGAAGAAATTACCCCTTATGGTGTGGGGTCCGTTATATTTTGAGCGGGCGTAACTTTCAGCTATCGTGTCGAGAGAGTATACATCGAAAATGGCTCCTAAATAACATACACAAAAGTACATAACAGAAATACTTTGTCAACATGCACAGCCCGCACTGACTTTAATTGGTGAAGATCCTATTTACATGGATGATAATGCTAGAGCCCACCATTCTGGAGACGTAGATCCTTATATGCAAGGGGTCGGTATTCGTTGTTTGGATTGACCTTAACCCCATTAAGCACGTCTGGGATCTCCTAAAAAGGCGAGCACGATCTGTCCAACTACCTCCACAAATAATCAGGGAGCTTAAACGTGTGATCTCAGCTGAGTGGGAACACATTCCAGAGGCCAACATCTAAAGTCTGGTGGAAAGCATGCCAAGACATGCCATAATCGCTGTAAAGGGAAGTTATACTCGTTATTAATTTATATTTTTTAATGTATTCCTTTATTAAAATACCACAAAAATAGTCTTAGTCGTAGTAATTACACTATACCTATATAATATACATTGATTAAAACACCGATTCCATGATTTAAACATTAATATCATCCATAGAAAAGCCAATGGCTGTAAGGTGCCCGTCTTTTTTTGCAAAGGAGTGTGTAGGTATAATAAAACTTACTTAAAGCACGCTGAGCGCAAAGGAGCTGCTTGGCAGTGCAATGCTCCACTCCTGGCGGCCGGGGGTGGACGAGACGAACGCATTTGCACTTCATCAGCGTGTACGCCATTTCACACTCCAAAATACAGTATTCCTTGCGTGCAGAAATAATACACCTTTAATATTTTTTTTACTTTTAGTATAAATGTTAATACGGCAAATTTTTATTATCTCAGTTGATTGATTAATATAAAATAGATGCAAAATGACATGTAAATGAAATGTTCATACTAACATATAATCAAATATAAAAATTAATATGAAAAAAACTTAAAAATATTTTCAAAACTAAAGCCTATTTAGTTCCAACTAAAATAGGAACAAAGTCCTCAGCCGAACAAACTGTAACCTGCGTTTTAAAATTTTTAGAGGTTTTCGTCAGACGTAGGAAATGGCTTTTTTATTGCCTTAAAATAACAAACAGGCTGACGGTCTACTTAATGGTAAGCAGACCATCCGCATGGGGAAAATGGACCCTGGGTTACTAATGTGGCTACACACGAAGTTATCAAGGCGGCAGGCTTAGAGACCGGGGATGGTTGCAATCTAGATGGGCTTGGTGTCCTATCGCCTAGCTAGGGCTGTTTTGTCGCATTTTACAATAGCCCGACCCCATTCGCAGAGATTAATATTCTTTTTCCACCCTTGCACGATAAAGATGAACTTTACGTATACCAAGTGTACCGGAACGTCGTTGCCGGTTTTTTCGAAAAAATTACGTAATTTTCAATAAAACGGAAACATTTATTTATTAAAAGTATTGGCCATTTAATTCTATTGTCCATCTTTCAAGCAATTTTATGGATGCCATCCCAAAATAACTATTTGTCCTTTGAGCAAAATCATCCATCGAGCCATCCAACAAATTTGAAATAAAACAGAAATTAAGAGATTGGTTATTAAAGATGGACTACCATGAAACAGAAAAATTAATACATATAGGTGAGTAAACCGATAAATTGGCGAAGTCCTGCGCTGCAAGTGCAGTGATTAAGTGTCCCATTGATGCGAAATGTTGATATTTTGACAAGGAAGGGTTTAGAGAGTACAGCGGGTGCAATAATATATCCCATTCCAGTGCTTTCAACGTTTCCTTGATCGGTTTTGCTTTATGAAACGGTGCGTTACCTTGCTGTTAAATCACTTTACCGTCTCTTCGAACTCATTCTGGACATTTTTCGATCAATGCATGATTCAAATTGATCATTTGTTGTCGGTAGCGATCACTATTAACTGTTTCACCAGGTTTCAACAGTTCGTAATACACCAAGCCACTCTCGTCTCACGAAACACAGAGCATTGTCTTGCGACCAAAACGATTTGGCCTTGGAGCCGATGGGCCGGTTTCGCAAGGCGATAACCATGATTTTTACTTCTTAGGGTTTTTAAAACCAATCCACTTTTAATCAACCGTCACTATTCAATGCAGAAATTACTTCCGATCGATGAAGCAGCATTTCACAGACGATTTTTCTATTTTCCATTTACCTGTCATTCAATTGATGAGACACCCATTTTCCCATCTTTTGGATTTTCCCCGTTGTTCGTAATCGGTCGCTAATCATTTCTTGGACCACATTCAACGCTTCTTCCATTTGTTTTTGAGTTTGGGTAGGGTCTTCATCCAATAACTTCCGCAGTTTCGCATCTTCATACTTTTGCGATCCACGAGGACGTTCATTGTCTTGCACATCAAAATCACCACTTTTGAATTTTCGAAACCACGCCTCACATTTTTTAAGGTTTAGAGCACGCTCATCTAAGTTTCTATCAGCAAGTGATGATTGTAAAAAGCAAAGCGTGCCGCAAATGCACGTTTTCAGGCACGAAACTAGAAATTTTACTTTCGCAATATATAATATGTATAGCTTTAAGGCTTGATGTCAGTAAAATAAAATGATATATGTATCAAATCATAACATTGCATAGATATTCCTAACGACATCTGTTAGAAAAACCGGTAATGACTTTCCGATACACCTGGTATTTTCCACCTATTTTCGTACTTAATTCTCATGAATAAGAGAAAACAGTTAATTTACTCTTGTGACAACACATAACAGCCAACTCTGGAGCTGTTGACCATTATTATATAAATCAATACATAAAGTCTACTTATGATAAACAGGGAAGTATTTCAAAGGATCGTCTCCCAGGATGCATCCACGAAGTGTATTACTGAGACTTCTGGCCTCTTCAGCTATTTGCAAACTGCGGTAATGGTAGGAAGCCCACTGCTCCACTCCGACGTTCAAAGGCGTACCGTTCACTGAAGTTTCTACGAAATGCTGGCCACCCTGAAGGGCTAACTGTAAAATACGAAATCAGTATCATTATAGCAGCTTCTTCTTCTCTACTCTGCATCTTTTTATTGCTTAAAAATAGCAGACAGGCTAACGGCGCACGTAATAGTAAGTATTTACCGTCGCCTATGGATGTATGCGACGTTAGGGGTACAGCAAACATGTTGCTGTCCCATAGGGTCACAGGAACCTGGGTCACTAATGCCGGCAACACAAGGTTATAATGGCGGCATACTTAAGACCAAAGGTGTTTGCCATCCAGACGGGCTCGAGGCCCAACCACGTAGCTAGGGTAGTTTTGTCACGTTTGTTAGAGTAAAAAATGTCTACACTGGTGTAAAATTTATTATATTCAAGACAAGATCTGTGTAAAAGAGTGTTTCTTGCAAGATTTAACTTTGTTGAAGGTAATGAAAAAAGTGACTCTTGCCTTGAATTTAAACGGGGACACCTCAGAAATACTTGACTTATAAGAAAATGTGATTATTGAGTAATTTGAATAAAAATAACTGGTCCCTCATAGCCCTCCGCACTGATAATGAATGAATTTCAGGCAGCTGTTGATTCATACGATCGCATTTATATTTTAAGTGTTTTATAAAATTATTTTGTACGGATTCAATACTGTCTTTATATATATTGTAATGTGGGTTCCACACTATATGTAGATGCATATTCCAAAATGGATCTGACGTGAGAATTATACAGTAAGGTCAATGTGGAGGGTATTTTAAAATATTTTCCAACTCTAAGAATAAATCCCAACATTTGGAAAGCTTTAGTAACTGTGTGATTCACAGGGGAATAAAATGTCAGTTCAAAATCCAAGTGAACCCCAAGGTCTCTCACCTCAGATACGCGTTCCAGAATACTATCACTCAAACGATATGCGAAAATAACTGGCTGGGTCTTTCTTGTAAAATATATGATGTTATATTTATTTATGTTGAGTTTCAAATTATTATTATAGTATATTTATTCCTTTAAAAATAAATCAACTTGCCCATTTGTACCCCAGGTTGATGTTGTCGGGCATCTGAGTCTGCTGGTTGATGGCCAACATTAAACCACTCATATATCCGTACTTTATTGTTGTGTAGTCGTGTTTGAGATATTTTGGCGTATGGCCGAAAAACATCATTTCTCTGAAAATTTTTTGCGCTGGGTTAAAAAAAAAAATATTGAAAATTCCAGGAAACAACATTTGTAGAAATTTAGGTAGTGTTTTCTTGTGGACTTTAAAGTGAAATAATATTTTAGCTATAATAAATCCTTTAGATCTCAAAATTTAATTTCAGGTTCGAAGTCCTTGTTAAATATTCACTTTTTGAGACTGACGAATCCATTAAATTGTATTAAAGAGACATTAAACTTAAGACGCTTAGTACCTTTCTAGCCAATATATGAGTACTAAAAAAACTTAACTATTAATATGTTACTGTGTGCAAGACCTTGAATTTGGATCATTAATCGTAGATCTTGAGATGGCTTATAAAATGAGAGATGAGAACACACTGTTCATGCTCATTATTACGTATTTAGGATTAAAAGCTAAACATACGGTAGCTGTAATTACTCAGTATATAATATCTCTCTGCAGTCGTTATGGCTGAGGATCGTGGTTATTATCGGATCGGATCGGATCGGATCGGATCGGTGCTATGGTGCACCTTGTTTTAATAATCTGCATATAATAACGCCTTGAATATTAGAATACCTTAATAAAGACCTCCCATTGAATACGCAGCAGTATCCATCGCCGGTCAGCTCCATCCGGAACAGTTCAGAGCAGTTCGTTATTTTTCCAGACCAACGGCACCTAGTGGAAATAATTTAATACCTACTAATTTAATTTATGGCATCTGTAAATTATTATCAGGAACATTTACAATTATTTTCAAATACGTCACACGTTCTGAAACCCGCAAACAGATTACTTCATCTGCTAGCTCAAAGACCGCAAAAAATGGTCTGTAAGTTTTCCTTTCATATTGGGCAGTAAGATATTAATCTCCCTCGTATTATGTTATTTAGCTTCATCAATTTTTATATTCAGAAAATTAGAGTCATTAAGACTAACCGGAAAAGGATAACATTTTTTATCCTGTGATATTGGGGCCCAATGTAAAATTATCGGGTCCTATAACGAGAAAACATTTTATTGCAACAACTGATGTATCATGTACCATAAAATGGTTTCAATAGAACTACTGCTGCATAAACCTCTAATCGTAAAAAGAAACCCGAATGGACTTTTAATATCTGCGAAGCAACTAAAAAAGTCACTTATAACTCCGTATTAAATAGAGGGTTCTCAGTTTCTTCTTACTAGTTAAGACCACCTGCGCTTGATCGAATATCCCTAAAAATATGTCAAAATAATAAATAAATATACTGAGATAATTCAGACAGAGCCATCTCGTCTCAAAGTAAGCATCAGAGCCCTTGTATTATTAATATTTGACAACTGGTATATATTTTTTAAATGATTACACATTACACGTAATTACACAAACTCAGAACAGGAATCGAAACTGCCACCCCGCAGGCGTTTTGACGCGCGAATGTCTTTGCATCTCGAAAGTCGTCGATTGTGTAAAATATGACCAATAAAGACCAAATTGGCAAATAAATGCCAGTTGCGTTGGAGCCAAAATATTTTTTTAAAAGAAGAAGAATAAAGAACAAGTAGCGGGTATTATTTGTATACATACTTGAACAGAGTTTCCTCGCAAGTGAAATAAAGCTGAAATCCAGCGTCGTACATACTGATGTTATTGTAATTAAGAAGTTCTTCGATCTTCATGAGATCGTTTGTTTTGTACAGAGCGTCCACTGAATAAAATGCTTCGATCTGTCTCATTATAGGGAGATAAATGCTGATATTTGTATTTTCGGGATATTTCCTAAAATTAAATGTTTTAAGAGACAATTTAAATATATTTTAACGCAAATATACATAAAAACTTATAAAGGCGTTTAATTCCGGTTGTTGCAATTATATTTTCTAATTTTGGCGAATAGAGTTCACTGTTCAATATTCTAAAAGAAGGAAACTACTTCGCGTGAAATTGCAACGATGTCTATTGCTAACATATGTATAACATTATTTTATTTTGAAAGGGGGCTAAGTCAATCTATTTGGCTTTTTATCACTTCGTCCAATAATGAGCTATTGTGATCGCTAAACTAAACTACAGCTTATTGGCAAAGCTTGCCACACTTACCTATATACTGCAGATATACTAAACTTATATGTATTTTGGTGAAAGCAACATATCGTCGTAGTCGTAGAATAGTGACAGATCTGACATATATTAAACTTTACAGGAGAGCCATTTTAAAAATACACAAGCGTCATTTTACTATGAGATTCTATCATATCCGTCACTTTACCGACTGCTTAATTTGAATCTAAAATACATATAATTTGTGTAATAAAATACATATAAATGTAGCAATAATATTTAGACAATGTAGTATCCAAATATGGTAAAAAGTGAATTTTGGCTTTTTTTCAAATCCGACGTTATTCTACGATCACGACGATATTTTAATACATGGAATGGATGTCGCTAGCTGTCTGCACCTAAAGGAAAATCAATAGCACCATTTCTACTGTATGTGACGTAACAAAAGAAACCTTGAATAATTTTAGACCACAGGAGACGATTTGTTCTTTCATTTACGCTCGGATCTATACTAAATTTAAACCGGCTATTTCAATACCCAATGCTGCAAATACAATTCAGGTCACACATTCCCGCAGGAAATATGTTACCAAACAAATGCATCGGCTTGCCAATTATTAATAATTATTAATGGTGTCTATCGATAGGAACAATATACTACAAAATACATTAAAATCGCGTGTTTGCGATGCCACTGGCGTTCCAAACACCTATAGGCGACGGTAACTGCTAAATTCTAAGCGGACTGTCAGCCTGTCTGCTGTCCTACGCAATAAAAAACTATTTAGAAATATTAATAAATAAATTGTTTATTGACATATATAAAAATCCATAACAATTAAATCATTGGTCCATCAATGAATAACAATTGTGATTAATGAATAAATATTGAAATGTACAGAATATATGCATGAATTCAGTAGTATGTTTCATAAAAATACGTTTAAGCGAGTGGGGTTCTGCACTCCCCTTTTTTTTTCTTGACGGGTTCCCCCGGCCCGGGGGGACCGAGGGATATGTGGGACTCCGGGAAAGATGATTGGCCATCCGACTACCCACTAAAAAAACCCCGCTGTTCTCCTATCGCCTACGCCCGGGCCCACGGATATATGGCCTGCCGATCTCGTGGCCCGGGCCGGCGCCGGCCCGTCCTTTGTCTTGAGGCGGGCCCCTTCTAAAGTGTTGGCGCCAGGGGGTCAGGGTTTCGTCCCCCCGGCGCTCTCCTAACAACTCTAGGAGTTGAGGGGGGCCGCGGAACAGCACGCAGCCCTCACCCTCGCGGCAATAGTGCGGGCGGCGGGTCCTGTTCTGCACTCCCCGTAGTAACTCGGCCCAACGGAAGAAGAAGAGTTTGGGGCCTTTTTATGGCAATTTTCTCTATTTGTCTATTTTATATTATTTTTGTAAGTGCTTGTCATCATCATCATCTCAGCGTTCATCCCGGTTGCAACCCAAACTTGCGTTTCGGTGCTCGGGGTCCGCTTTCCGACTTTTTCTACTCCACTTCGCACGGTCTTCAGCATCCCTGGTAGTGAGCCCATTGGCACGCATTACGACGTCAAGCCAGCACTTTTTGGGTCTACCCCTCCTGCCGGGGCCCGGCGGAGGCGGCATGGCCAGACATTTGTTTCCCAAGTAAACATCCAGTTGCCGTAAAACGTGGCCAACGGAGCCGACACTCCTGCAGTTTATCCGCAATGTCACGGACATGAAGACTACCGCGAATGTGGGAGTTCCTACCGCGGTCCTTCCGCGTCATTCTACACGTCCACCGCAGCATGTTCTTGTTTTGTAAGTGCTTGTATTTGTCTTAAATAAATATATTTTCTTTAGCTAGCTATTTAAAAAAAAAACTAGGAAATAGAGGAGTATTCCTAATAGAATGACTGATTATTATCTTCTATCTACCTAGTCAGGTCATAAGTATTGTCACACAGTAAAAACTTTTCTTTTAGAATGCTGGCCACAAAAAAGTTTATTGAATTAGAATTTCGAATTGTTCATGAAAATAAAAATGTATAACTTTTAGAATTTTACTCATTTTTAAATATGGAGTGGACGCTTAAAGAAGACCGTGTTGCAGTTATTGCGTTGCATCGTTGCGGTTACGCGCCAATTCAAATTTTTAACATACTGAAAAATTTGAATATTACCAAAAGATTCGTTTATCGTACCATCAAACGATACAATGAAGACTCTAGTGTAGATGACAGGTCAAGAAGTGGTCGCCCTCGGTCTGTTAGGACTCCAGCAGTGATAAAAGCTGTGAAGGCACGAATTCAAAGAAATCCCAAACGTAAGCAGAAACTGTTGGCCCTTCAGATGGGGTTAAGCAGAACCACGGTGAAAAGGGTGATAAATGAAGACTTAGGGCTTCGGGCTTATCGAAGAAAAACAGGACATCGTTTGAATGCTCGTCTAATGGACCTGAGACTGAAGAGATGCCGCGCTTTGTTGAAGCGGTACGCGGGAAAAAAATATCGGGAAATTCTTTTTTCGGATGAAAAAATGTTTACCGTAGAAGAGAGCTACAACAAACAAAATGATAAGGTGTACGCACACAGTAGTGAAGAAGCGAGCAACCGTATTCCGCATGTCCAACGAGGTCATTTTCCATCCTCGCTCATGGTATGGTTGGGAGTTTCTTATTGGGGCTTAACAGAGGTACATTTTTGTGAGAAAGGTGTAAAAACGAATGCTGTTGTGTATCAAAATACAGTCCTGACGAACCTTGTGGAACCTGTTTCTCATACCATGTTCAATAACAGGCACTGGGTATTCCAACAAGATTCGGCGCCAGCTCATAGAGCGAAGAGCACACAAGACTGGCTGGCGGCGCGTGAAATCGACTTCATCCGGCACGAAGACTAGCCCTCCTCCAGTCCAGATTTGAATCCGTTAGATTACAAGATATGGCAACACTTGGAGGAAAAGGCGTGCTCAAAGCCTCATCCCAATTTGAAGTCACTCAAGACATCCTTGATTAAGGCAGCCGCCGATATTGACATGGACCTCGTTCGTGCTGCGATAGACAACTGGCCGCGCAGATTGAAGGCTTGTATTCAAAATCACGGAGGTCATTTTGAATAAACTTTAATGTCATAAGAATCTATGTTTTGTTAAGTTCATTTTGGTATATGAATGGTTACATAATTAATAAACTTGTTACAATTATTTTACATTAAACATGTGACAGAATTTATGACCTGACTAGGTATATAAATAAAATAATAGAGGTCTGCAGTTGTGCGCCTATCACGGCAATACTACTGCTTAAATTTAAAGTTTTATATCTTAAACACTTGACTGACTTGATTAAAAAAATTGCTGTATCTGCAGTTAATTTAAAGTTTTAAGAATGTGTGTTTTCTTGCCGAGGAGAAGTGCGGTAAGCGATGTAGCGTGCATGCGTACGAAAACTTCTCATATTTTTCGATTTGTTTTTTTCTGTTATTTGACTAGCGAAGCGGGAACGGCTAGTTGCTAATAGAATGCTCAATAACTTTAAATTTAAATATACTTAACATACAATTTGTTAAGAAATTCCTCAATCTTGTCTTCGTGAATATGAATTTCTGGGCACACAATCACGGAAGGAAAGCTAGTCACTTCTTCAATCTTGTCATATCGAACCAGATAAGTGGGGTTGTCGATGAACCTAACAACACTCAGGTACACGATTGTCACAGAGGTTCCGAAGAGCGCCAACAACGCGATAGCCCAATAGAAGCTGTAGTAATATTACGAAGTTGTAATTTATTACTAAATAAATTTAAAATACATTCTGGGACAATTCACACAGCGCCTTGTAGTTCCAAAATACCATAGCACTTGTATCATGGATACTAGATAACTAATATACAACATATATATTTTTCTTTTTTATAAATAAAAATGCATATAGTAAATATATAGTACATATATAAATATATTATAAATACTATATGTATTTATAATGTGTGAATTTGGACGGGTTTGTTAAAGTCACCCTGTATAATTGAAATTATTTTTCAAATAAATAAAATTGGAGGGTCTGTTTGTAATATTAAAATAACCGCTTTTTACTAAGTGTATATGGATGTATACACGGTACATATACCGAAACAACATTTTTTACAATTTTTGTCTGTCTGTCTGTCTGTCTGTGTTTGTTCCGGCTACTCTCTGAAACGGCTGGACCGATTTTGACGAGACTTTCACTGGCAGATAGCTTATGTAACAAGGAGTAACTTAGGCTCCTTTTTTTCATTAAAAAAAAATAGATTTTGTTAAAAATGATAAGTATTGGAAATTATTAACCAATTTAAGTTGACCTCAGATTTATATCATCAATCATATAAAATAGGGTTCAGGTTAGACTGGGCTTTCTAGGTTCGAACGCAGTTTGTATATTTCATTTATTTATTTATTTATATTTTAGGATTTATAGGGTTTGTAATCCAAAATAAAGCATAAGATATATCCAAAAATGCTGCCCAAAGTCACTATTCCGCGCGGACGGAGTCGCGGGCACAGCTAGTTTATTATATATAAACACACAGACGCGAGACAGAAATCGAACCGGTGAAATTACGCCACAGAAGTTGGCAATTAAGTAAATTCATAATCTTTCAATGCCATACGTACTGTCAATTTCATTATCGTAATGAATTATTTTTCCGAATCGTAAAAAGGCAACAAAATAATTCTCCTTTTGCTAATTTATAGACTGTAAACGTACGGCATAGTTATCCCTTTTAGGCCTGGGGTTCAAACGGTTCATTTGTTCTATACTCGTATATGCACTTTGTAAATATTAACATACCTGTACCGCCTTTCAGCGAGCCTCACACCTCCATGAAACTGCGCTTCTTTCAGCAGCTTATTGAAACTCAATTTCCCCATATCTAGGGAGCCTGCCTTTCGCTGTTATTGTTATGGGTGATTAAATCGACACCATTCCAACCAATGACTTGCATTGCAGCGCTCCGACAAAAGGGGTTAACACTGTTCTTGTCGGCCGCTGTTCAAACAAATATGTAGGATTCGGGTAAAGATTACATGTGTATCAAAAATCCGTTCAAATCAAATTGGGAACGCTACTTAGCTACTTACATACGTCACTAAGCATAAGCGTATATATAAGAATATATTTATTTTTTTCTTTTGCAGAGGCGAAGTGAGATTACTGACCCCTGCAGCCGGAGCCAGCCTGTCGTTAAACGCCACAGAACAACCCTAGCAAGGTGGTAGGGCTCCAAGCCTGTCTCGATGGCCACCACTGGTGTGTAAATATTCCATCGCAATAACCTTGTGTTGTATTCCGGGTTGAGTGACCAGTTTTCAGTTTCCCCCACGCGGATGGCAGCACGTTAGCGGTGCCTCTAGCGTCGCTAACATTCATGGCTGACGGTAACCTTAAGCGGGCCAGTAGCCTGTCTGCTGTCCCATTGCAATAAAAAAATACTTCTTTTAATTCATTTATACATTCATTCCTGCACCATTTTCTCAATAGATGATCATCATCATCATTTCAGCCGGAAGACGCGTACTGCTGGACAAAGGCCTCCCCAAAGATCTCCACGACGATCGGTCCTGAGCTGCCCTCATCCAACCTATTCCGGCGATCTTGACCAGATCATCGGATATACCTATATTAATTATATATATATCAATAGATGATAATTATTTTTAAATAAGCGAATGGTTTCATAAATATTTGATATTATTCTAAAATGTTTTAAAATTTGGACTGGGTATCAGTTTAGCTTAGTTTAAAGTGGGTAATTAATACCCACACGATGTGGCGCTTCTTTCTTCTCACTAATAATGTATATTTTTCTAATAATTTCTACACCAATCAATCTTGTCAATATATTTTATGGAACATTCACTTCAGAGTAAACACTGTAGTCGTTTTTCACTGTAGTGTTACGATAATGTTTTCTCTAAAATGTAACTAATTTGTTTTTTATGAAAATATCTCAAATTTAAACTCAAATTAGAGATGTATTCAACCCGACATTTTCTCTTGTAACGGATAGAATTTACATCGAAAAAAATTATAATGTTCCTCAATTGTATGTCACATCCATTCTTATTTATAAAATCCTAATTTATCTATCTGACTAAAGATTTCGATTTAAATAGATTTCGAAATGTTATTAGGAAAAATTGACGATTTGACGATTCCTATTAAGCACAAAGTGGCTTCTAATTCCAGGAATGCCGAATACCATGCAAACAAAAGTCACACGAAATACGTGGACTAGAAAAAGTCACAAGGCGGGACACAGGGATCGAAGCGGAAGTTTGCTTTTTAACAGGTAGTTACATAAACTAGTTGACTTTGTAAGTTATATTTACGCGATATGGTCCATAGACAAACGTTATAACTAGACAGCTGTATTTTCCGGTCGGGCCTCTATCGCAACCATAAATGTACGTAAAATAATTATAAACCAACTGCAGCATGGTGTTAAAATGATTAAAGCTCGCCATGGAAATCAATCACATTGACAATAACCGCCGCTGATTGTATCGCTCCTTTCGACCCTTGTTTTTAATAACATTCTGTTATTTATGGGCCGTAATAATTTATGGCTGAATATCAAAATATAAATCGTTCATTGCATATGTATTAAAGCGATACGATAATTTATTATTTTGGAACAAACAATGCTATTAACATTTGTCTTGAGAGGTCATCAAAATAGACGGGAATCCAACATACGAACAAATATAGTGATCTGTCTAATTTACTTTTGAATCCAACAGTCTATAATGCCTTCGATGACATTGTATTTGATCTGACCCTATTTACTAGGGTGTCATCAAATGTGACAAATGTATAAGACCATCGGCTATATCACAGACTGCAAAAGACCAATAGCCCTTATAAAAGCAAATTTAACCACATTTAACCACATATATTATTGTATTCTTTTGGCATATGCTAGGCTTAACTAACCAAAATATATAAAATTACATTCTGGAACTATAAACATAGTTAAATGTAATCAACAATCGTAATTTTTTATTTTTTTCCGTGCAAGGGCGGAGATACCAACCCCTGCCGCCAGGGTCGGCCTGTCGTAAAAAGCGACAACACAACTCACCCGAGCTACGTGATAAAGCTCCAAGCCCGTCTGGATTTAGTATGCCGCCCTTGGTTTAAGTATGCCGCCATAATAACCTTATGCTGTGTTCCGGCATTAGTGACCCAATTTCCTGTACTCTTATGGGACAGCACCGTGTTCGCGATTCCACTGACGTTGCAAACACCCATCTTCTTCTTAGTCGTTTCACTCTTTACAGAGCGGTCGTGATCAACTGGTAGTACTATTAGAGGCAGATATTGTTCGCTGTATGATTTTACGCCATTTCTCACGATTCACAGACATTCTGGTGCACTCATGCAAAGGCCCCCACAGCCGATTTGATCTGGTCGGTCCATCGCACGGGTGATCTTCCACATGATCTGGTTCCCTCCACTTTGCCCTGGACAACGAGACGCTCTATGGAGTCATTATTTCGCCTTGAAACACGATGATAGGCGACGGTAACTGTTAAATTCTAAGCGGACTGTTAGCCTGTCTGGTGTCCTACAGCAACAAAAAAAAGAGTTGACGAATTTTGCGATATAAATCTCTGGATTCGTGTTTCCCTGCGTGTGCTTCGACCTCCTCATATATTCTTCTAAGGTATGAGTTGTAGTCCCGTCTACAGTTAGCTTGTAAATACAAATTGCTGCTCAAATGAACAGACACCTTATTTAATTATCTAACGTCTACTCCCTTCGCTTTTTTCTACCAGCGGTCTTCAATGTAAGCAAGAGTACCATCAGTCATCCAGTATTGTATTTTGTGTGTTTCGGTTGGTGGCTTGAATTCCACTATTGTGCCTTGGATAAGTTGTCTAGCCTGATTCCACAACGCATCTGACGATGCCTCAGTGTTGTTTGCATCCGTCCATGCTTTCCAATTCTTCTATATAGCCATATTAAATTTGGCAGTGTCTTTCACTTCAATTCTTCTCGCTTTATGGCTGTTTCTTATCATTAACTAGTCATCAGTTTTAAACAAATGAAATGAAAATCATTTATCTCATTATAAGATCTTACAGATCACTTATTGCATGTCAAGAATCCTCTATCGTTAAAATTAATATAACCATATTATAGTAACTTACTAATACGGGATTCCAGGGTATAGTAAGGATGACGACAGATGCGAACCACTGGAGAGATTTCGTTTGTTCCCGTGTGATCGCATCATTTGGCGATTATGATCTTCAGTCATGATGAATTAACCAGAGAGAGTAACTTACTAGATATATTTCCAAGGCTATTCTATGTAGTTGGTTTTAGAGAGCTTAATAACTCTAAAACTCCATTAACGAGATAGTATATTTCCTTAAAATCTTAAAGAAGACCCAAATTACCACTGTTGCACATTTTAATACATAAAACCATTATTAGAAAGAATGATTTTTTTAATTGTCTTCATTATTTATATAGGTACAATAATTACAGCGGCAACAGTTCCCTGAAAATACATGACTGATTTTGGTGGCACTTTTGAACTGTCAAACAAAATTAATGCAGCCGTGCATGGGCCTGCGGTCGGCAACACCCGGTCCACTGTTTAAGTAAATTAATAAAATTAAATGACACGGAATGCTGCATGCGTATCCAGCTATGTGATACCAAATTAACACTATTTATTTTAAATCATTGATATAAAAGAGTTGTACCAAAAAGAAAATTAATGATGCAGGCTTCGAAGGGTAAGATTTACGAAGTAGATTTAGCATTAGAACGGCGACTAGAGGCTCTTCCTAAGCACACGGGGATTCTAATATGCTCTAGGTATCTCCCCACCGCTTCAATTGGTATCACCACCATATCCTCGCAGAAAGAGGCACACTTTAATCTTATAGATTTGACGACCTTCTAGCGTAACGGCTAACGCACTTCAGTACGCTTGGGGGGGTCACGGTCACATTCCCGTCCAGGGTCTGGGTCTTTATGTATAATATATATTTATTTACAAAAGTACAGTATATAATACGTAGTATATCAGTTGTCTAGTGCCCATATCAAAATGCTATGCAACTTAGTTTGGGACTAGAGGACGTTGTGTGTAGTGTCCTAATATATTTATAAAACCTTGCCAAAATGAAGTAAGTACAATAAAATAACAGTAAGTAGTACACTTAATAGTTATTGGTTACCGTTGCCTAGGGATGTTTGCGTCGCCAGGGACATGGCTGACACGCTGCCGTCCGCGTAGGGTAACTGAATCTCACTTATATAGGAACACAACACAGACAGCCCTGGAGTCCCACCACCTAGCTGAGATTTCTTGTCATCTTTTACGACAAGCTGCCCACAGTTGCAGGGGTCAGCATTCTCACTCCGCCCCTGACGTAAGGTGATTTCACATGGATTAATTGCAAGCATACAAGCAGCTCCAGTAGTTTAAAAGGCTCGGTCGTATTACGCTCGGAGACGAATATAGGTGTCCAGGGTATAAATCCCATGGTGGCGTGCACCGCTTCGATAGTTTATCTCACCTTATATCCATATGATAACATAATTGCCATATACCAACAGCAAAGGAACGTATCCTGAAGAAAACTGCACATTGAGATCCCTGCTATTCCTTGCCAATCCACCTTGGCTAGCGTGGTGGGTGTACTGTGCGATCTCTCCAGGCTAAAGCCTAGGAGTAGAACGTTATGGCTGTTGTTATTACATTTTATTGTACATGCAGTTAGGCATTATCCTCAGGATTGGGAGATCACATAGATAATACTAATATATGTTTATAATTTTTTTTTTATTTGACTATCCGTCAATATTATCAAAATTCTAGTGGAAATTTATTATGATAAAAAATTTACAATAGGGAAAGGAGTACAATCTAAATAAAAATGGCGTGCTTTTACCTTGAAGATTGCGAGCGATTTGCAGTATGTCCGATGTTAGTGGCCCCTTGTCCAATAACGTGCTGTGAAGATCCACCTATCTGCTATCCCTGCTTGCTACGATGCCCTTCACTAAAGGTTATGTATTGATGTGAAAAGAAGCCGCGATTTTCAAGCCCTTTAACTTGCCAAGAGGAAGATGGCTGTAAGCCACCACCATAATATATGAAGACGGATGCATTGTGCGCAATGGAATGCAAGACTAAGAGCACTCGACGACGCTCACTACTGCGAATTTCCTATTTAGAAGCCCTCGTGACGTAGTTGTCGAATGTGAATTGTGCATGGACCCCGTAAAAGACCAAACCGACACTCGTATGTTGTTTACTCAAGAAGAAACCAAGAAATGTGTCACTTGAGGATATATTATATGATTAACAACGAAATTTCGTGGCCTACTTTCAATGTGAAACGAGAAAAATTATTTAAATAAAAAGGATGGCAAATTCTTCCCCAAAAAGGGGTTAACTTCAGGCAGGCGGCCGGTTGTAAAAACTAAGCCACAACTATTACAACATGAAACATGTTGTGCCGACCCCATATAATGTGGAATAAGGGTAGGAGGAAGAAGACATGTTTCTATGAATACAAAAATTACCCAGGTACAGATGGAAATATTAGCCGCATTTATATTAGTATCACATTTATTCTTCTTGTAAGACGCACCAATTTAGTTGTCAAGTCGTTGTTGTATTTCACGGATTTGGCAGCTAAAGCACGCTTCAACGACCTGTTCAAGATTACCTAATCTCAAAGCGCCTGGTATCGCTGTTACACCATGAAAACATGTACCCTTTCGACAGAACTTTAAAAACATATATTTATAATTTAATAGAGAAGATAAAATATAAAAAAATAAAAGAAGTTTGGTTAGCTGTTTCTTCTCTAGGCGGCATTTAATTTTGGAAACGGTGGTAGCTTCTTGACAATTAATAAAAAAATTGCATTGTTTTAAAATAAATAAATAAGTTTGATTTGATTTGAAATATTTTTAAAAAAATCAGTCAAAATATGTTTACTAAATAGGTAATTTTCTATTAGTAAGAAACATTAAGAATAATTAACACTTTTAACTGATTAATACTTAATTTTAGGATAAACAACATCGGTTAGAGATGACTTTCCAAAACAATTAATGTTTTGACCATTTAGAAAATAACATATTATGAAAAGCAATTATATATTAATTATTAGTATTAACTAATTATTCTAATATAAAAGGGGTTAATTTAGATAACATTTATTCAGTCTGAAATCAGGCGTCATTGAAGTAAAATAAGGCCTAGGAAAACAGTGATACGTCGAAAAGTGTATCAAAATGAACGTGGCCTATTACACTGTCGAGTTTTTTAATTCTAATAAGAAAATGTATATAAAAACAGGTTAGTGTTATGTTATTTACTTTTAATTCTATTTTTTTTAACTATACATTATTTTATTATTAACAATTATAGGTAAATAACTAAAAGAGTGAACAGGTTTCTTATAGGCAAGCGTGCTACACCGTCGACCGCATTGTCACTTAACATCAGGTGAGATCGCGATCAAACGTACGCCTATCTAAAATAAAATAAATAAATAAAACTTAAATTAACTAAAATATTGTTTTAAAAAGTACCAAACGTATAATGAGTATATTTAAAGGTCAGAAACTGGCTTCTAGTCGTTATTTTATTTGTGGACTTTAGAATATAAATTGATGGACCCTGGGCACGAAGCAGAAAACCGAGTTACAAACGGTAGTTAACGTTTAGATGATGATGATGATTACGTGTATTTATAGTTTTGAGAATACAGATGGAGCAATGTTGCTCCATATTGATCGTAATATTTAAACTATAAATAATGCTAGGCTAGAAATTTCGTCAATTGCAGTCATCTATCCAACTTAGATTTTTTAGAAATTCACCTGACCAATCTTTGACAGTTTTTTTTTCTTTTTTTGTTAACAGATGAATTTGAAATGAGTTGGACACCTAATGCGGTAGTGAAACCAGTCGCTAAAAGACCCAAAACACCATCTCCAAAATCAAAGCCGATCAAGAAAGAAAAATATGAATCGATGGAACTGACTCCAATACCTCAGAGGAGTAGAGAAATAAAACCTAGAGTGATAAAGAAGATTGATTTTGATTTACCTGAAGATGAAGAACATAAGAATTTGTAAATATTGGACAGTATTAACGGAATGTAGATTCCCTACATTTTTGTCGGTTTTGTGACAGAAAATATCATTTGTAATTATAGAATAGTTGTAAAAAATAATAATTGGTCTTCAGTTATTCATAATACTGAAATCAGGCTATCGGAAGAAAAATATTTTGCATTATAATATGTTCAAATCAAAAGAAATGAAGAAATAAAAAATAAAAAAGTAATGACTAGGAGATAAATTTCAAGAATAATAGTTGAAATATTATTTTAACAATTGTTTGTTTTCAGTGTTATTAAAAATATTATATATAATTTATTTAAGTTAATAATTTTAAAAATAAAATTCACATTATAGAATCTATATTTTATTTTCAATCACAATCACCTCATGTAATTAAATTACTACTAATTATAAATAAAACATATTGAAGTATATCGTAAACTACCCTCGTTTCCAAAATAATACTACAAGAATCGGCAAAAAAATTCCCAGCAACATTTTAGAATAAGCCAAATAGTATTTTTTTAAGAATGGTTATATTAGTTATTAGGGTATTTAAAGTTATTCGATCGTAATTTCAATCAATTAATTATTATAATTAATTGTTAAGTAGTCATTACGATTACCTTTTGCACTTTTGCTTTTCTCAGAAAAGTAAAACGAGCGCATTGAAACACATGTCAGTACCTATTTTTTTATTGCTGAGGAATAATTTATATAGTTGCTACCCACACGGGATTGGGGTCGCTATACTCGTACCACGTAGCTATACTCTATCCACTTTAGCACATAAGTACAATTAAAAGTGTATCGCGCCATTAAAATCGTGCACATGTTTATTTTTTATCTAAACTTCAGTAATATTAATTTCATCGTACTTTTAAAGCATTTGTTCAAAAATCTAAGCTCCAATTTATTTTATAGCATAAATTATCCAAATTGTATTACGATCTTTTGAAAAATATGCACTGTGGTGGTGAAATCTCAGCCGGAACTTCAAATTCGAAAAATCGTTCATATTAATTCTTTTAAATTCTAAAAACTGTTTCGTATAGGAAATAATCTTTCCATGAAATAGGAATGAAGGTCCAGCCTATAGATAGTGTTGCGGTGGTAAAGCCAGACGACAAAGCCATGATTTTAAACAGTTCCTCACAACATTTCCTTTTGTATAGACGCTAGAATAAGTTACGTTAATTTTATTCAATTACTCCCTTGAGGTATAATTTAAGGTAATTATTGCAAATCTGTTGGGTCCCTAAGTGCTTAAAAAGTTATATTTAAAACTCGCCTATTTAAAATATAAAATCCTATAAATTTCTATATAATAAAAATGTAAAGTTAAAATTTAGTATCGCAAACAAACACAAGCAAGTCATAAATTATGTAAGTTTCAAGTCGAAAACTAGCGCGCCTCTGGGAGATTCATTTCTAAGTTAATCTTACTTTTAGTGCCAAATGTTGTGCACAACGGCTACTCCGTAACTGTGTATTATACCAAGCGTACAAGGCATAGAATATTCTATTAGCCAGCCGGCTCTATGTGGGTGGCTCAGTTAACTGACGTGACAGACGCTTTTAGTGCTTCCCGTTGTCAAAGCTGTAAGCTGTACATTTCATTCATTCTTAAAATACGTTGCTTAATTTACATACGACAGTGTTGCGAAAGCCATCAACTGCGCAAGCGACGGTGAGGAGTATTAGCCTGCAGTCAACGCCAGAAACTAGGTTGTTATATTTTATGATTATGGTTTCTAAACAAACTTTTTATTTACTCTCCATACAGAGGCGAAGTTAGAATACTGAACCCTGCGGCTAGGGGCGATTTGCCGTAGAAAGCGATAAAACCAACCCTAGCTAGGGAGGGCACAAAGCCAAAGGATGGCAAAGGGGTGGTTTCTAAATATACCGCCATAATAAACTTCTTATGTTCCGGCGTAAGTGACTCAGGATTCAGTATACCTAAGTGGATGGCAATGTATAAGCGGTGCTTGTGTCGCAAACATCCATAGGCCATAGATAGTAACTAGCTGCTTACGATAAGTGGGCCATCAGCCCAACAGCAACGTTGTTTAATAGCAATAAAAAAACGATATCCATTTTTTTTGTCTCCATATTGAAAATATGTTTTTTCCATTAAAAGTACTTTATTTTTATTGCTGTAGAGAGAGCAGACAGGCTGACGGCCCGCTTAGAATTTAGCAGTAACCGTCGCCTATGGGTGTTTGCAACGCCAGTGGCATCGCGAACACGTTGCTGTCCTATAAGGGTGCAGGAACTTGGGTCACTAATGCCGGAACACAACACAAGGTTATTATGGCGCCATACTTAAGACCAAAGGTGGTCGCCATCCAGACGGGCTTGAGGCCCTACCACGTAGCTAGAGGGTGGGTTGTTTCTGCAAATATCTATAAATAAGGACTGGACTGGACAGACTTTTCTTTATGATTATTGTAACTTCGTTAAAAGATTTATTAAGTTGGCCCTAAGTAACTGACACTGTGTTTGTAGATTATCGGTGATATTTTAACGATAACATTTTACATTGTATTCATGGTAGTCAGTTTTCTATAAAGTTTGTTGCTCCTACTACAATAAGAAAAGCAGTTGTGAATCGAATTACGAATTAGACATTAAAACTATATGTATAAATTACGTTTAAAACAAAATATAATTTAACATGTTAAATGCGATGACAAAAAAACAATTTTTCTCAAAAAACTTTTCTTTTGAAATTAGTGTATATTAAAAAAATAAGTGCCCAAAATGATCCGCTTCAGATAATTGAAGCGTAAAAAAATTTGTAACCGCCACCATATAAGTAAACCAGACGAAGTCACGGGTAACCTCATGATGTTTAACGTGTTAATTATATTTTTTACATATTTAATATTATACAAAATAAATTATGGGATAGATCCTTTTCTATAAGAAAGGGACCTTAAATAGTTCATCGAGTTCACTCAATTCGGTCTATTGTCGTGTTATAGTGGTATTTGTACAAGGATAGGGTTGTACCGTCCGCGGGGAAATAAAATAACGTATACGTGTAAGGAGCGACAACGAAGCCTACATAAATATTGGGTTTGGTGGCCAGGGCTGCCAGAGTCACGATTAGGCCGCTACATTACCACTAAATACATTAAAGCCATGTTAATCACTGGAGATAGACACTTACATTGTGGCAATTTATCCTTGGGAATTTATAGAGGGATTCTAGGAAATGAAATTAAGTTCATTCAGTGCCTACGAGGAAAAAAATCATAATATCTTGAAAAATATCTAGTAATAAAAATATAAACTATATCTTTACATAATAAACTGCTTTATCTATACTACGTAACATCAGCATATACTCGTCAAAATGCTTAGCAGTTAAAGTATTAATTAAAGTCATAAAATCTCTTTTTATCGTTATTCTTCAGTAACTGACACTTCACACGTCGAATGCATGTGGATTTGATTCATGTTTCTCGTCTAAGTGTTTGTTTATAATAATTAGTTATTTACCAATAAAAGAATCAATTTTCCAGTACCCATAACACATGGGCTTTATGGTTTACTTTGGGAATAAGTTGCGCTGTGTCAAATGTCATCATTTATTATAATGCATTATAGGTATACCAATAATGCATGTCATACTATCTAATATTTTAGACTTAATATCGACATATTCAGGGACCACGTCGGTGAGAAGTAAAGATCAAGTTTATCACTCTATTTCCAAATTTCTCTAAAGGTCAAAATTATCTAACCTCTTAATAACGCACAGTTAGGAGCGCGCGTATAGTTCGTCCTTTTAACTATACCCTACTGTACTTTAAAAAAGTCTGATACAACTGGCAAGAAACATGTAGAATATAAATCCAATTGAAGCTAATTCATCATCTACTCTACATAAACCTTTCATTATTTCACATATAAATTTTAACTTCTTACTTTTTAATATTCAGTGTAAAATTATTTTGATAATATCAACCCTAGATAAGCGCAAGTAGTCTCGTAAAGACGTGTAGCCGTCTTTTATGGGCCTTATGAAAATATATGCCGATGTAAAACATACTTAAGTAACCGATATTTATGTCCAGGAATAAATGTGCAGAATAATTGTGTTTATCCATGCGATACCGGTGCGAGAACAAAGTTGTATTTTTTGTTTCTAGAAGCACTGGTAAGCCAGGCGGATATTGAATCAATGTACATATAATAATAGCCTTATTCAGACATTTGTGCAGCTTAAGTTTACATTAAGTTTCATTTTTATAAGGAAAAACTAATTATTGGAGTCCTTGACAGTACTTATTTGCGTTCTGACAAAGGCCTCCCCCAACAACCTCCATTCTTCACGTTTTCTTGCTTTGTGGGACCATAGTTTTCCTTCAGTCCTCACTACCTCATCCGACCATGTTTTATATTAGCCACCTCTTTTTTGCCAGTCCTTGGGTACCATTCTGTAATGGTCTGGTTCCATTTCCCTGGTCCCTTAATAAGATGGCCAGCTCAGGCCCACTTCAATTATTTACTATTTACAGTATATGTACATATCTAGTATCTTTGTGTAGTTTTCCTTATAAAGTTTGTTGTACTTTCTTTCTTCCTTATTCATGTCATTCTTCTTTCCATTGCTGGCTAGCAAAATTTCAATCTGTCCTCTTATACTTTTGTGAGAGCCCGTGTTTGGCATCCATGGGTGTCAATGAACATAATTATATTTTTATGTGAATTGAAAAAATAAAATATGCCATTACAAAGAGACTCATTTATAATTTATGTGTTTATTTTATTTATTTATATTGATTTCACTCAACTAACTCTCAATCAATTTCAAAATTTCTAAACACAACAATTCACCCATAATAAAGTCGTAAATACCGTCCAAAAAAGTTTCAGCTTATAACTTTCATCACAAAATGAAAATAGTCCCACTTGAGGACGATTACACGGACAAAGGGCCCGTGTAAAGGATTCCTGCGAAGTTAATTAATTAGGTCGGGGGGTTTAGGGGGGTGCAGTCATTAGACGGAGAAAAACGCCGACACTGCTTGAAAAATGGTGGTGATATATTACCTCATAGTTGTAGTTCCGAATAGGCCTTGTTAACTAAAATAGTGCTAAAACTGTTTCATGCATTGTTTACAAATTTTTGGTTAATATTTTGTCTTCAATATAAATAGATTTTTACCTATGAAATTGCCGTTCTGCAGTACTGGCCATTTCAAATCAAAATAATTTTTGTTTGTCTAAGAATTCTAATTTCAAATTAATGTTATTTTAAAAACATGGTTTCTTTTTCCAAAAGTAGTCGTTTGTTTATTAATTAGTGTTACATTTTCATTGCATTTCAATCTTTTTCGTCATCATGAATACGTTAAAAATTCGAGTAATTATGAAATATGAGTACCGTCGTGGCAGCAACGCGGCACAAGCGGCACGCAACATCAACGACATTTACGGAGGTAACACTACAAACCAACGCACCACCTGTTATTGGTTTGCTCGCTTCCGTTCTGGGAATTTCGACCTGAAAAATGAACCTCGCGGTTGTCCGAAGACTTTGGTCGACAATGACGAATTAAAGGCGATTGTGGAAGCTGATGATACACAATCTACGGCTGAATTAGCAGCAGCTTTCGACGTTAGTATCAAAACAATATTAGTCCATTTGCGTCAAATTGGCGGGGTAAAAAAGCTTGAGAAATGGGTGCCCCACGAACTCAATGATCGCCAGCGCGAAATACGCGTCGAGATGTGCCTTGCACTGCTCAACAGACACACAAATGAAGGAATTTTGAACCGCATTGTTACCTGCGATGAAAAATGGATTCTATTTGATAACCGCAAGCGCTCAGCAAGTTGGTTGGATCCTGGTTCAGCACCTAAACAATGCCCTAAACGAAAACTTACCCCTAGAAAAGTGATGGTCACTGTTTGGTGGTTTAGCGCCGGTGTGATTCATCACAGCTTCTTACCAAACGGGGTGAGCATTACTGCAGATATGTACTGTGAAGATAGCTGATGTAACGAGGAGTAACTTAGGCAACTTTTATTTTAGAAAAAAATATGGTTTTAGATAAAAGTGATCAGTTTCGGATTTTTTTTAATACAATTTAAGTTGACCTCAGATTTATATCATCAATCATATAAAATAGGGTTCAGCTTAGGCTGGACTTTGTAGGTTCGAACGCAGTTTGTATATTTCATTTATTTATATTTTAGGGTTTATAGGGTTTGTAATCCAAAATAAACCATAAGATATATCCAAAAAATGCTGCAAAAAGTCACTATTCCACGCGGACGGAGTCGCGGGCACAGCTAGTATACAATAATATCAGAGCAAACTTATAATTTATTTCATTTGAAAAAATCTTTTTATCATTATATATATATATATATATATATATATATATATATATATATATATATATATATATATATATATATATATATATATATATATATATATATATATATATATATATATATATATATATATATATATATATATATATATATATCTAAGAGTAAAATTCTTTCAAATCATACTAAAAGACATGCAGTGTCATGCCTTTATCTCTGAAAGGCTCCTAGAAGTAAGGACTAAGCTGGGGGACGTATCTCCCTGTTGAGGTGGCGTCATCTTTATTCAATCTTGGCCACCTTTCAATTCGGTCGAAACGAGCGTGACTCGAATGCGCACGAATGGAGGTAGAATGTTTATGCTTTGCTGAACAAATGGATCTTTTTTATGGTAAGTTTTACAAACAGAACAGACGATTAATCAACGAATGTTAAATACTGCGTGTAATGGAATGGAAGAAACTTGTGATTTTTCGTTAATCGAACATACTTTTCATCCTAATATTTCATTATATTACATAAATGTGTGACAAACCTAAACGTAATTAATTATCATAGAACACATTGATCAAAAAGTATGCGGACTAAGTAAGAAAAACGCAAAATTTTCGTAAAATTCGTTTTAATTCATCGACATCCATCTAATGCCGGCTACACACGTAACGATATATCGTAGCGATTTCAGACTGGTTAGATAAATCGATCGTTCCTACGCCTCCACACGCCTCCGATATCGGCGTCAATCGTCAGTTCTCCGTCGAAGCTTACGCAAGAAACATGTCATCCAGGATGGAAAATTATGACGTACTTGCGATATTAGGCCTGGTAATGTGTTTAAAGAAAAAAAGGCGTGAAGTATGTGGTGTAAAGACTGGCTCATGAAAAGGAAGCTATTTTCTCATACCAACTACTTAGATACTAATTTTCAATTTAATTCGACAAACTAATTTTATTAAGCTCTTTTTTATAGGTAGTTCTAAGATTATTAATCTTCATAACCACTATAACACGTTTGGCATTTGGATCGATAGCTTTGTATTTTTCGACTAGCCTATTGTAGGCAGCATTTTTTTTGTCGCGATCATGGTAATCTAAAGATTTGATCTTCCAAAGGCAAGTTTCGCTTCTGTAGCTTTCTATGAACTCTTGCAGTTGTTCGCGGTGTACACCCCTTTCTTCCTTCGACATGTTGCAAAGAGAGAAATCCGCACGTGCGCATACAAACGAGCTCCGCGAAGTACAGCCGAAATGAGCGATCGCCATCCACACGCGACAATAAAACTGTGCAAACGCAATCGACAACGATTTATCTAATAGAAATTGCAACTGCCATCGATGAACGATAATCTACAACGTTTTTTCATACACCCGATCGATAAATCTGCGCAAATCGGTTTGCACAGATAAATCGTTACGATATATCGTTACGTGTGTAGCTAGCTTAAGGTGATACAATCGACTCAACGCTTCTCTAACTTGTCGATACCATGTTTATAAAACACTTGCTCGCAAAATAGGCCTCAGTTTCGGTAATGACTTCCTCGTTGGTGCTAACTCTTTTTCCCTGGAGCATCCTTTTCAGGTCTGCGAAAAATCAGTAGTCGCTGGGCGCCAAATCTGGTGAATACGAGGGGCGGGGCAGCAATTGAAAGTGAAATTCATGCAATTTGACCACCGTAGCCATTGATTTGTGACATGGTGCATTGTCTTGATGGAACAGTGGTTTTTAAGCATAAGTTTAAAAAACTTTAAACTTACTTTAAATTTTTTTAGTGATCTAAACAAAAATTTCCTATGCCAATAAAACTGTTGGTCACTTCACAAGGGAATGAGACCGTGCAAAGTTTAGAGCGAGTCGCGTGCGAAGGCGGCACGGCGCAAAATATCCGCCCGCCCTGTAAACATTAGCCGAGATGAATTTATTGTGGCCACGCACTGCGACCGCTATCGGGATTATACGGACGCATTACAATAGGTCTCCTTTTGAATATTAATTTCGGAATATTAAGTCCAAAGTTATACTTTTGCTGCGGCTTAACCCTTTGAGTTAAAGCTTTAAACAGTATAATATCTCTGTAGGGACTTGGCCTTGTTAAATTTCATCAGTTAAAACAATACATATTCGTTTATTTCTGTTAATCTCATTTTTCAGTTATTTCTTTTTACATTAGATTGAGCCGTTTGGATTTTTATTTCTGTAATTGAATTGTTTTATATTATCTGTTATTTTTTTTTGCTGTAGGATAGCAGACAGGCTGACGGTCCACTTAGAAATTAGCAGTTACCGCCGCCTATGGGTGTTTGCAACGCCAGTGGCATCGCGACCACGCTGCTATCGCATAAGGGTACGGGAACTTGGGTCACTAACGCCGGAACACAAGGTTATTATGGCGCCATACTTAAGACCAAAGGTGATCGCCATCCAGACGGGCTTGGGGCCCTAACACGTAGCTAGGGTGAGTTGTTTTGTCGCCTTTTACGACAGACCGACCCCGGCCGCAGAGGTTAGTATTCTTTCTCCGCCCCTACACGCATATTTTATTTAGACATACTATAATATAATGAATGCTAGTTAGTTAACCGAAGATTATTATTAGTTATAATAATAGGTCATAACGTCCCATTTCTGAACTCGGGCCTTCCCCTAGAGGATAGTATACCCAACACACTTGGCTAACGCTTATTGGTTTTCACTTACCAGTAAACAGGTTACGACATGTTCCTTCACCGTTGGTAACAAATAATTATGTACTACGCACACTCGCGAAAAGCTGTTCAAGCGGTGTCAATGAGTTGTGAGCCATCATGGGATTTGAACCCAAGACCTTCGCTTTGGACTCCAAGTGTAACCACTTGGCTGGATAGTTTGGCTAGAAAATTTGTTTAGATAAATATATAATACTTGTTCATTATAGAACATTAAAACAAATTATTTGTTTGACCTACAAGATTTATTTTGTATTGTGTCATATTTTGTACATTGCCTGTGCTCGGTAGGATTAGACAGGTTGATAATAGATAATAACACATATTTTCGCGTCGACAATAGTTGTTGGAGATTTAACAGTAACTTACATTTTGGAGCATTGCTCTTAATATTATTACAGGCGCTTTGTAATATTGTTAATAATTTTATATGTTGATAGCGATACGGTTTGATGAACTATGTTTGGAAATACACGACTAAAGCATCCCACTTGACTCCCGTTCTATGCATTCCAGTCAGGACAGAACTAAAAATCATATTGTGACTGAAACTAGTGTGTTCCTTATTCACAAAACTCACTGTACATAATATATTAGGTAGTATATTTCTGAACTGGACTATATATCTACTGAAATACGACCGTCGTTTTCCAGTCGCTCTTTTGAAAGTTCCCCAAAAGTTGCCAGACGGGCCTAACTCAGTTAGCCGATCACGATTAAATAAAACTAAAATCTAACTACATGTAAAAGTTTTAGTACAATTTAGAAACAGTTTCACTAAATAAAAATCAGAAATTAGTAATGAAAGACAGTTAAAAGTCTATTGCTAGCGACAGCATAGAAGAGCAACCCAGTAGCGTAGCGTGGGTATTAACCGCCCGGGGCGGAAGAAAATTTTGCCGCCCTCTTACGTATTTCAATTTACAAAACAATATACAATAATTCTAACGAACTTTTCGACACGAATCAATTGCCGCTCATTTCAGTCGGTCCAAATCGTAGATGCGAAAAAATATGGTAAAAATATTTACAATATATGTATTATTACTTTTTATTGTGAAATTTTGCCGCCCCCTAAAAAGTGCCGCGGGACGGGCCACTCCTGCCGCCCCCCCTACTCTTCGTCACTGGAGCGACCAAAGAAGGAACTGCTTGGAATTCCTTTCGTAGACTATTTAAGAATTTAACCTTCATATTAAGTTTATTTATACTTATCTCGACTTTTGGCGGTTTTCGAGAGTATCCCGTAGCCCATGGAAAGAGATACATATCCTACCTAACTCAGATGTTGAATGTATGAAAGTTTGATATCTTTTTTATCCGTGCAGGGGCGGAGAAAGAATACTGACCTCTGCAGCCGGGGTCGGCCTGTCGTAAAAGACGACTAAATAACCCACCCCAGCTACGTGGTAGGGCGCCAAGCCCGTCTGAATGGCGACTACCTTGGGTCTTAAGTATGCCACCATAGTAACATTGTGTTGTGTTCCGGCATTAGTAACCCAAGTTCCTGTACCCTTATGGGACAGCAACGTACTCCCAACCTCACTGGCATTACAAACACCCATAGGCGACAGTAACTGCTAAATTCTAAATGGGACGCCACCCTGTCTGCTGTCCTACAGCAATTTAAAAAAAATCTCCGCCATTATTCTCCGACTGTTTCCCGCCCGCTGTGCGTTTCGTGTGCGTGCGTGCTCGCATGCATGCGTGCGTGCGTGCATAAATTGATTATATGTGCGTGTTCATATGCTATTTTCTGTATATGCTGTTTGTGCTTCCTATCCTACCCCTTCCTCTGCTCCTATTTGCTGATTGCGTGTGTTACTTCGAAGCGTCTTGTGAATTTCCTGTATTCAACAGTGCTTGATTGTGTTGGTTGTATTGTGTCATTTATCTTTCTAATGAAAACTGTATTTCAGTACTTTACTAAATATGATTGGTGCGTGTTTGAGGAGTATCACACTCCTTGTTTAAGAAATATGATTATATTTAGAATAGTTATTAGAGTATATATTTTTTATGTTTCTAGCTTATTGAATATTTATTGAATTGAAAACTTCTGCAGCAGACTAAATTCTTTATCGCCTCTGATACCCTCGTGTAATTAGGCTGTTGGTGTCCCTCAATGCAAGTTCCTCCTTCGCTATTTTCCTCATGAAACTAGTCAGTTCATTTTTACATTTATGATTTTATGTATTTAATATCAGTACATACAATAACATAATATGATAGACGAAATCGTTTTAAAGAAATGTAGAGTATTAGATTCTTGTTTTAAAATACTCTGAGCACAATTTAAAAATTCATACAACGACAACACTCAAAGACCATCGGATCCGATAATCACCGGAAACCGTAATGAGTGCGGACGTCTCAATTTTTTACGAGCGCCCAAGAAACCGATATCGGAGCGACTGAGCCCCAATTCTTAGAGCATTTAACTAAATGGAGTAGATACATCTGCAGCTTTCCTTTTCGAATTCAGCTGTCCGATGGTGTGGGTTTTTTTTTTTTTGCGGAGCTGCCCTTTCACTTCCTTTCTTTAAACAAAAAAAACATAAAAATGCATAAAGCCAGTGTACTTCAATGAAATTTTTCAAAAGCGACTGTTATAAGATCCCCAATCCCAAAAAACACATATATATAATTTGTGATCGAGACGCTATTCAAATATTTTCACACCTGGAGACTATCTCACAGGTTCGAGTCCCACGAGGACTTGCACCGCTTAGGCAGTTTTTGTCGTCAAATGTTTAATTACGCCTAATTGTATATATTATACATTAAAATTGCCATATGCTTATGATAAAGAATAATAAATCTGCATACTGATCACTGGTAAGTGTATAGGGTGGTTACCCTTTGACAAAGGTGGCAGATTGTCTGTCTAGAAGGATGCCCCAGGTCAGCAGTGAGGTGATAATTATAGGCTGTAATTATGATCGAATTACTATAGATACATGTTGTCTCCGTATAATTAAATGCTCTTAGGTCCAATCACGGCACAATACCGACCAATATCTATATACTAAAGGAGGATATTAGATTTGATTTTGTTGCTTAGAAAATTTTATTCCGGTATTTTTAATAAAAACTTCTCTTTTAAAGGTTTCTTTTGTGCTTTTTGAGTCGGAAACTTCTTAATTAAGGGCTATTGAATTTATGAGAGGAAATGCGATCGAATACCTTTTGTTATTTATAGGAGTGGAGAAATTTTACAAAACATACGAAACACTGATATATTTCTTTAAATTTGTAAATATTTTTCTAACAGCATTTGTTTATAAAATAATAGAACAAATTGAGATCATTTTAGAATTAATAATGAAAACGATTGAATTTTATTAAGGAAAATTTTTAAAGTATATAAGGTTAGGTTAGGTCCAATACATTCTCTTGTGTTATTTTCCGACTTTTTTCAATTATTTGTTTATGTAATTTAATTGAGTTTAAATGCCATATCAAGTTTTGATTCATTGCTGTTGAACAGCAGACAGGCTACTTAATAATAAGCAGTTACCGTCGCCTATGAATATTGGCGACGCTAAGGATACCTAGCTAGGATTGTTTTGACCCCTTTTAGGACAGATTGCCCGGCGGCAGGAGTCAATGTACTTACTCTTCCTATGATATATAGTCTTAATTGTCATAATTATAGCAACAAAAATTATCATAATCATTTCACTGGTAAATCCCAGTTGTATCCAAAATCTAGTAGAGGCTATGATGGATGGTCCCGGGTGTAAACATTTACACGAATTTTATAAATTGACACAAAAGTACGTTCGCGCGCGGTCAGTCGCAGATTGCCTGGTAGCCGCTACCGCTAGCCGCGCAACTCCGCGCAAGGAGGGTGCGCCGCGGGTAGCGAGAACTGCGAAGGCAACTTGCCACGAGTAGCGCGCTTTGGCCGTCTACCGGCCGCTATACGGCCTATAGTGATGTTTTTAATGACTATCTCAAAATTTTTACTACTCCCAAATTTTGTAAGGAAACAGAAACCTTGGTGTCCACGGTCTACTTTTGAATATTATCCCGGGAAAAATTGTATTTATATAACGATTGTCATTAGACCCCGCACTCCCAAATCAAATGGAGTCATCCCTTTACAACCTGCTACGTACTTTGTGGCGCCTCACTCGCCACCTGATTTCTTACACTGCTAAAATCGAATAATTGTATACTTTCATATATATTCTTCTTTCTAGTTATATGTATACTTTTTAGATATTTTCGAGAGTTATGTTATGTCAATACAAAAATGTAAGAATATTATTTCGGAGTCTATCACTAAATTATTTTATATTATATAAGTTTTGTAATATTTAATTAAGTATCACACAATAACATGATACACACCATCATTAAAAATAGTGAGCCAGTGAATACGTGTTTGATTAAATATCTCGCTTAGAGAATCTACCCCATAGGAGGTCCGGTTAATCCTCCAAAACTTAAGAATGGGTTAGAGAATAGGGATTTAAAGGAAGCGATTGGTCAATCTCCTAATTGCTAGCTATGTGTAAATAAAACAATTTATTTTATATTAAGTTACTTTGTAAATAACATAATTTCTTTAAACAAACTTCGCTTACACATTTTTGTATTGAAGTACTTACAAAATAGAAATTTACAAATTAGATGGACACAACATAACACTAAATTTACCGAATTCCGAGAAGATGTTTATTACGTGGAGTCTTGAGTCAGAAAGGAAAGAATAGAGTCGTATTTCGTTTTTTTTTTGTTGTGAAATTTTGATATATTCGAAAAATTCAAATATAATTTCGAATACTCATTGATTATGTAGATTATACAGAATAAAAATAACCCAAAAAGTATTTAATCAAAAACAAATGAAATATAATAAATTGAAAATGTTATTGGTGTATGACCTGAGACACCTGGACACTATTCTACTATCCACAGTCAGAATACTCAGATACTTTTTTTGATTAATTAATCTTCAATAGATCGTGTTGGCAACATTGGGTTGGTAATATAAACTTCATATACATACTACCTTATAAAGACATCTTGAACACGGTGAGTGCTAGTTAGCAGCCGTAGTAGCCTAGACTTGCACACAAAGAGCTGAGAGCCCTATTGTTAACACGATGGCATGTAAAATTCATGACATTCTATCATGTTTTTTCCTCTTCTATTCTACGTTATTTATGTGAAACAACATACCTTTCTATGTCTTTTATCAAATATATTGAATTAACAAGTGTTGCTATCCAACGCGATAATACCGCCAGCGTTTCTGGAACGTTTCCAGCTGAAAACGAATTGGAATCGATATATTATTAATTTTTTTTTATTAGTGTAGTGTATATTTAATCTTAGTTTATTAAATGTGTATTATTCAAATTGTTTTAGAGAAAACAAATTTAAATTGAATAAAACCGCGAATATCTCTACCTATGCGACAGTCTATGATAGATTAAAACAACATATTTTCCGAAACAAAGTCCAAAGCACCCGAGACGAGACCTCAGGCGAAAATACTTAATTCCCTTTCGAACAAAAGTTTCACCCTTCACAGAATTTTTATTTTTCTTAAACAATGAAAAATCTTTTAGTTTCCTAAACAGTGTTCATTGTTAATAAGTTTTTAAACTTTTTTAGAGTGCTTAATAATTAATAGCAAATTATTATTTATGTTGTTTTGTCTTATTTTTGTGTAAGGAACAATTAAAAAGATGATATCTGTTCAGAAATTACAAATCCCTTAAAAATCTTGAACAGTAACCACATCCTGTATCCACAGATTGAGCAAATTATGCTTCTATTGTGTGTATAAGGCACGGGTAATCTTTTTCTTCTTCCTGCCCTTAATCCAGTTATGCGGGGTCGGCACAAAATGTCCTTTCTTTCCACTCTCCTCTTAATAGAGGAGAGTGTCGTCATCTGAATATTCACACCTTTTTTGCCATATCATCATTTACACAATCCATCTATCTTTTCTTTGTTCTTCTCCTTTTGCATCCATCCACTTTCATTTCTAGTGTTTCCCTTGTTATGTGGAATTCTTCTCTTCGCATTATATGGCCATACCAGGCTAGCCTATCACTTTACAGCTCCTCAGTCACTGGCGTGGCATTACTTTTATCCATTTTTGTACCTCCACACATCCATCTTAACATGCATGTCTATTGCATGCATTGACCTTTCATCCTTCCCCTTTGTGGTCGAGCATTCCAATCCATACAATATGACAGGTCTTATTACGGTCTTATATATTTTATCATTTAAGCCTAAACGGAACTCGTGAGTCGCAAATTGTTCAAGGTAATCAGGGATCGAATTTTAAGTAATAATTTCCTATATTATTTTTCCGTGAATTTTTTAATTAATATTATACGATATTTTAATAATTATTCTGCTATTCAAGTTTTTCTTTTATTGCTGAGGAACAGCAGGCAGACTGACGGCTCAGTTAATAGTAAGCAGTTACCGTCGCCTATGTATGTTTGCGACGCCAGGGGCACCGCGAACACGCTGCTGTCCCATATAGGTACAGGAACCTGGTTCGTTAATGCCGGAACATAACACAAGTTTATTATGGCGGCATACTTATAGACCAAAGGTGGGCTGTTTTGTTGCCTTTAACGACAGGCCGACTCCGGCCGCAGAGGTCAGTATTCTTTCTCTGCGCTTGCACGGAGAAATGATTACAAAAAGCATAGATAATTGATATTGATCCGGCTGTTCTCGAGTGAAGAATTGTGTAAATAACCTGTCTTTGTTTTATGTTTATAGCTTATATTAGATATTTTACACGATAAAGAATTATCCAACAATATACGACAGAGCACACATAAGGCTTAAATGTTAGTTTAAAGGTTTTGTATAACTTTCAACGTATCACTTGCATCAAGTAGTAAAAGTTACGAAATCGCGCGCCCATCATAAACTTTTTTCAATTTCACAGTCATTTAATTTTCACTATTTCGCCACTCTTGATGCTTTAGTAACAATCATAATATTTGTAGAGTTTATTTTTAAACAGTTCCGAATCGTTTGTTTACATTTAGTTTTTACCTCAAAAATAAACGAGAATTTATGTCAATTACAAATTTGATTTTAAATAATTATAATACAACAACACAAATATATACTTTTGAAAATTTAAATAATGACATATGAAGAACGTTTAATTACAAACAATTAAGTACCAAATGAGGTTCTAATCAAAACAATTAACTACAATTAAAATGCTAGTCGTAGTCGTTTTATTAGTGACGTGTCACGTAACCCAAAGTGATGTGGAAATCGGAAAAGACATCGATTACTCCGACCTCGCAGGAGAAGCTGAGATCAACAAGAAGAATTTACTCAGTTTTCTTAATGGGAATGAAATTACAAATAAATACAGGGAACGATATAACAATCTACTTAATAAATTGGAAGGTTAGTGATGTAGTAGTGATGTTTTATGTCCATCAGTCGTGTTTCCTTTTGACTAAAGATTACATACACTATTAAATATTATATTGTTAAACGCACATTCTGAATAATTATATTTCCATCAAATTAACACATTTTTTCAAATATAATAATATGTTTAGATAAATATAAATAATACTGAATAAAAAGATTAAATGAAAAGCAAGTAGATATAAAATAATGTTGGAGAAAATTCTCCGGGGAGTTGTTTCATCGTTTCTTTTAAAATCACTGTCACAGTCAATCTATAAGATTTTATATTAAAATACGAGGGTACCTTGCCAAGAGGAAGATTGCTATGAGCCACCACCAAAACATATGAAGGTGGACGCATTGTGCGCAAGCTGCCTGTATCTGCATTGAAGCGCAACGGAGTGAAAGACTAAGAGCACTCGAAGACGCTCGGCACTGCGAATATCCTATTTAGAAGCCCTCGTGACGTAGTTGTCGAATGTGAATTGTACACGGACCCGGCAAAAGTGCCACCCTGCATACCCAAACCGACACTCGGATGTTGTTCACTCAAGAAGAAACCGATAAAAGTATCGCTTGAGGATAAAATAATGATTGACAACGAAATTTCGCGTCCTGCTTTCAAAGTTAAATGAGAAAAATAATTTAAATAAAAATGATGACAGATTTTTCCCCAAAAAGGGGTTAACGTCAAGTAGGCGGCCGGTTGTAAAAACTAAGCCACAACTATTACAACATGTAACATGTTGTGCCGACCCCATATAATGTGGGATAAGGGCAGGAGAAAGAAGAAGATTGAAATACGAGGGGTGTTCAATAAATAGTGATAATGCAATACATTCTTGGAAATAAAAAAAATAAATACTGGCAAGTATAGCTCAGACATTAGATATAATAATAATAATAAAAAAGCAATCAATTCTCTTTATGTTTTTCAAAATAAAAGTCATTTGTTTGCGTCGTGTCAGAACGTGTACTTAAAAATGGATAAAGTTGAAGTTCGCGCGGTAATAAAATATCACTGCTTGAAAATTTTTACTACGGAGCTGATAAATCAACACTTGGGAACAACATTAGGGGTTCATGCTCCTCCATATTCTTCGGTTGCGCCTTGGTGTGCTGAGTTCAAGCGTGGAAGAACTTCCATTAACGAAGACCTCCGCACGGGACGGCCTACATCGGTAGTGACCGAACAAATAATTAAAAAAGTTGAAAACATTGTCTTGGCGGATCGTCGTGTTACTATGTATTTTATGGGAAATGAAATGAAGATTTCCATAGGAAGTGTCCATAATAAACACAACACAACCAATTGGGTATGAAAAAAGAAACAGCGCGCTGGGTGCCCAGAATGCTTTTTGACGCGCAGAAACAAACGAGACTGAGAATTTCGCAAAGCTATTTGGGTTTGTTACAACAAGACCTTGACCGATTTTTGACTCGATTCATAACTGTGGACGAAACATGCCTTCACCAACATGACAGTCCATGACTTAGAAGAGACCGTCATCTCCAACTCTGGAAAAATTCAAGGCGATTCCATCCGCCGGTAATATCACGGGCTGCTTTTTATGGGACAGCCAAGGGGTGGTAATGATCGAATACCTTAATCATGGAGCCACTATTACGGCGGCCGGAGTTGCCCTATCGTAAAAGGCCACTAAACAACCTAAGCTAATTGGTACGGCCCCAAGCTCGTCTGGATAGCAAACACCCCTGGTTATAAATATGCCGTCAAACTAACCTCTTGTTGTATTCCAGCAAAAGTGACCAGGAGGAAATACTTCTATGCGGTTGGCAGCGTATTATCGGTGTCACTGGCGTTGCAAATTTCCATGTGCGATGGTAGCTGCTATCTACTGCGTATGCTGTCCTACATACAGCAATAAAAACAACTGTTTCCGAACTGAATTCAATACTTTTGAATTTTTTTAGTAGTTAACCTTTAGATAATAATATTTTAAGTATATGGTAACCAAAAGGTTTCATATCAAAAACCAACATAAATGTCACGGGTTCAGACCCCTACACTCAACCACATACTGATTGTGAAAATAAACATCATGGGGAAACCTGCTCACAAATTATTTGTCTGTGTAATTTGCCAATATGCTCTGGACACGTGGTATTTATTTCATCAAGACAAACACTTGAATAGTACTGGAATCTTATTTATTTATTTCAGTAATAATTTTAGAAAGTAAAACATCACAAAATTAATAAGAAGATAAATCATTACGTTTTCTCGTGAGTTTTTTTAGCGATGGAATGATACAATAATACGCAAAATTGATAATATTTTCAGATAATGAACCGGTGAAAAATAGAAGAGGTAATTCATAAAACTGATTAATATATTATTTAATTATTAATTAATATATATTATATTATTCACTTTTCAATCATTTCTAACTTGCTACTACAGAGGCAGGGCCAACGTTCTGCCTACCTAGTTAGAATTTTATGACCTAAAATAAACTTCCAAGCATGGCAAGACAACCCCAGACGAAAGCTGATTATACATTCTTAATGTACGCACAACTGTCATACTAAATAAACTACATACACTATAGGAGAGGCTCAAGTAGGGTAACTGAAAGCCCGGCTGATGGCAACCAATGCGCTAGAAAAATTAAGACGCTATTCAAAACAGTTCCTCATGACACTTGGGTAGGAATAGTAAAAAACGCAAAGAAAGGCAAAACTTCCTCAAAGACAAAGTGTATTGAGACTGTCTGTGAATACAGGATCGTCCATCAGGCAAACTGCGTTGAATAAAATCTACAGGACTAAACTGGCAGACAGGGTATCCCAAACCATTAATGTTATCACCCCATATGTGGCCTAAATCTTACATCTCTGAAGAGGTTAACAGCATTTACATACAACGGTATTCATTTTCTATAATGTGAACACATTGGCATTTTTTTTAATTACTATTGAACAGTAGACAAGCTGACAGTCTACTTGATAGTAAGCAGTTACCGTTTCCTATGGATGTTTGCGACGCTAGAGACACTGCTAACACGCTACTGTCCACGTAGGAGAACTGTGACCCAGTTCACGTATGCCGGAACACAACCCAGGGCTATTATGGTGGTATATTTATATGGGTACCATCCAGACGATCTTGGAGTCCTATCATCTAGCTAGGGTTGTTTTGTAGCCTTTTACGACAAGCCTCTCGCAATGGCAGAGGTCTGTGTTTTTACTTCAACCCTGCACAGTGAAAAATAGTACTTTAATAGATATAACATATTACTTCTGGTACAATTTTCAGAATCTACCAGACGTATTGTATCAGGCCGTAATACATCCATCTCAGCAGTACCGTGGCAGGTGTCTTTGCGGGAAAAGTCGTACCCGATTTGTGGTGGTTCAGTACTCACCGATATATGGATAATATCAGCAGCACATTGTCTTCTAAGGTAATCTTCTTTATATTAGGGTGTTTAAAAAACATCACTTTTTTTTTTCAAATGGTCGGCAAATTCTCTCAGAGGATGTCAACACAAAGACCTCGTCAAAATTTGAGCTCTTAATTTGAAGATTTAGAGGTTGCGAATCGCAATTTTCTATTTCTCGTTTAAATAACTTAAGGAAAAAAGCATTTACTTTAGAATTTAATACCTCTGTATGAAATCAACTTATGGCAAGGATCATCTTAGATTTTCATAGTAAATTTAACGCTCTACAATGAAGGATTCTTATCATATGTCATCACATAATTTTGATAAATTAATTTCTTCTGAGTTATTCGAGGTCAAAGTTGTTTATAATTAAAAGCTCAAATTTTGACGAGATCTTTATGTTGACATCCTCTGAGAGAATTTGCCAACCATTTGAAGAAAAAGAAATGTCTTTTTTTAAACACTATTAATTGGTCCGCTTGGTGGAGTATAAGTGCAAAGTAGGGAAAGACACTTAAAGCAGATGATACGAGTAATGTACGAGTACATTACATAAAGATCAGCAAGAAACAATTTAAGGAGCATGAACAGAAGTAGAATGACAGAAGTAGAAGTAGTATGGTAGAAGAAAGGGCGAATAAATTATTTGTAAGAGGAGGGAGGAGAGTTCCAATTAATATAGCATTAAATAGGATTAGAGTAGGATTTTATTTCAGTATTCTCTGATAACGTAGTATAATAAGGTGATGTTAAAATAATTTACTTCAACGTGCTTTACCGCATGAATAGGGCCTGTCAACATATACTTATTAATTCCACGTATATTTATTTCTGTAGTCTTATTTATTGTATAGTATGGTATAAATAATAATTGTACGAAAATTATATATTGTTAAAAATACCAACCGAGGTACTCGCAAAAACACACGCGCGCGCGCGCGCATCCTTGTACCCACACACCCGCAAACACTCACATATCATCACAATGTATCATTGTAGAAAAGAATTCCTTAAAATACTGGTTGACCTAATTTGGGGACATACAATTTTGAAAAACTTTTCTAAGTTTTCTTAATAAACGATTTTGTATTTATATTTAAAATGCCTAAAACATATGGAAAGAGAATTATAATAACGACCGGTAACTAACTATAGAACTCGGGTTCCTTTGCATGGGACTGACAGTATATCCTACAACCTTCACAGTACCTTCAGAGAGCAAAATGGAGTAGGAAGCTGGATTCTCTGAGTTGCAGATTGCGATACCGCTTGACGACCATTATTCTAGTTGCTGGACTAATTCACTATCCTTAAGTGTAAAAATTGTTATTCGATTATTTTTCTAATTAAAAAGGCTTCTCTCAAACCAGAACATGGGTATATTTACCAGATATATTATTAATGTAATTTCCAAACCACCGTCGTATAAAAAAACTACTTTAAATATATTACCATTCACAAAAGCCATTGTGTTGTATCGAAGGCACGGGTGTTGTTGCTCAAGGCGATTGCTGCTTTGCATCCGAAAAAATACAGCCTCCCTTGAGGATAAATTGAAATTGTCCAAAGGAACGCAATTCACGGGAACCCCTAAAAGCCTACCTGTGCTGGAGTTTATTCGTTTAAAGCCAGAGCCACATTATGTTTACAATTGCATATATTGTATTATATTTATATTTTATATTATTTCAACGTACGAGTAGAATCATATTACTTGTATTTTATTATTAACGAAAGTAACATCTAATAAATAAAAATTATAGTTTTTTATTATTGCTAAGGATCAGCAAACAAGCTGACGGCCCACTAGCAGTAAGCAGTTACCATCGCCCATGAATGTTTGCAATGCCGGGGCACCGCAAACACGCTCCTGTCCTCTGGAACTATTGTTTTATACAAAATGTTTTGGCAATAACTTTTTTATGAATTATGTAAACATTTTCAGTTTTATAATACCTGTTAACGTTAATACGTTCTTGTCATATTTTGGATGTATTATTGGGAAAGAAAATATAAGGTTTTTACATTTTCAAGATCTATAAAAGCAAAGAAATATCTGTTTTCATTACTCGTGGGATCAAAAAACAGACACCATTAAAAAAACAAAACTACATATTTACATATCATACTTATATTTCACTTGTTTATATAAGACGCTTTACAGGTGACTAACGCTTCGTATACCTCAATTGGAAACTTATTCATGGCGAATGTGTAACTTTTTTATTTCTTCTTTTTTCTTGCCTGTGTCCTCTTGGATGCGAGATATATGGGATTCTGTAAGCTACCTAGTGCCTGGGGTGATAGACAAGAGGTCGATCTAGTAGCCCAGGCCGGCGTTGACCCGTCTTTGTATCAGGGCGAGGCTCTTCTATGGCTTGCGCCCGGGGGTCTAGATTTTCACACCCCTCCGCTCTCTTGTGTAAATCCTGGACGCATGCTCTCACCCTCGCGGCGTAGCAATGTGGCACTGGTCTAAATCACATTTGTTTCTGCACGTTTTCTGAAAATAATCACTATTGTTCCACACTCTATTCAGGCAATTTAAACTTTTTAAGGACTCTCACAATTTTGTTTTAAATTAGTTATTTGGAAGCCCTAACGCAGTTTGTGTTCAATTGAGTTACAAAAACTTTTTCTAGCTCGAAAATAATTTTATAAATAAAATTACAATAATGTTTCACCATCACCATCCCAGCGTTGTATCCTGGTTGCAACCCAAACTTTCGTTTCGGTACCCGAGGTCCGCTTTCGGACTTTTTCTACTCCACTTCGCAAGGTCTTCAGCATCACTGGTAGTGAGCCCATTGGCCCGCATATCACCCTTTACGACGTCAAGCCATCACTTTTTCGGTCTACCTTTCCTGCCGGGGCCTGGCGGAGGTGGCATGGCCAGATATTTGTTTCCCACGTAAGCATCCGGTTGCCATAAAACGTGGCCGTACCAGTGGAGCCGACACTCCTGCAATTTATCCGCAATGTCACGGATATGAAGACTGCTGCGAATACGGGCAGCATATTCATCTTCGTAACACGCAGTTCTTGCTTGTGTCGCTCTAACACCGGCTATGCTTAGCAGTCGTATAAAAGGACAGGCCTCATGATGGTCTTATAGACCTGTCCCTTCAACTTAACCGGCACTTGGGGTCACAAATGACACCAGTTACTTCACGCCATTTGGCCCACGCGGCAGCAATGCGTGCCTTGACGTCGCAGTCGATATCACCAGACGCGTGAAATACAGATCCCAGGTATTTTACTTAGTCCGTGCGCTCGACCGTGTCGCCGCCTGCGACAGTGCACTCCTGCCAAAGCCCTTGCCTTTGAAGACTGGAGTAATGATACTCAGCCTCCATTGGTTCGGGATCGTACCGGTAAGGAGCGTCCGGTTAAGAAGGTTGGCTAAGATGCCCACACCACGAAAGCCCATCGCCTTCTAGGCTTCGATGGGGACTCCATCGGATCCAACAGCTTTCCGATTCTTCATGCGGCGAAGACAATTTTGGACCTCTGCAGGCGTTATCAGTGGGACTAGTCCTTGATTTGGAGGAAAATCTGGCGGCTGCACCTCTTTGTGCTGTATGTTCAGCAGCTCTTGGAAATACGAGCACCATCTCTCCTTCACCGCGAGGTCCTCGCATAACAGGTTGCCCTCGGGGTTTTTTACACAGTGGCACTTGGAGATATCCTGTGCCGCTTTGACCCTGGAGCGCGCCAACTTATATCACTATGGTGACCCCATTTTCCCTACTAGGTGCACCCGTGTAGATCAGCTTGTAGCCATTCCCAATAAACTGGGATATGCTGGCCTTCCACTGAGTCTCCTGCAAGAACGCCACGGCCACCCTCCGCCTGGAGCGTACATCGGCCAACTCCCTCGCGCGTCCAGTTAGCGTACCAATATTCCATGTGGCGAAGCGGAGTTTGGATTGGGCTAACCGTCTCTACCCGTGTTCGCCCACGGCACGGCAGCCCTTGTCCACTTGTCACAGAAGTCGGTCAAAGCTTCTGCGCGTCGTTTTGAGGTGACTCCTTATCCGTGACTGGACCTTTTCTTGTTCTAGCCATTTTATTGCTTGGCTGGTTTTGGTTTTTACGGGAGCTACTGCCGTCCGACCTCCCATCCCCTAGAGGAAAACCGAGAGGTGCTTCCTTTGCCGCATGCAAGCTTGCAAAGGTGTAGTCCATCAGTCGCCTTTTACAATTCCCTTGGAATGACCTGGGGTGACCCTACTCTTTTCACTGGCCTTGCCACACGTTATAAAATTACAATAATGTTTATCGTAGATAAATAATATCGTTGAATAGTATAGGACCAAAAATGTTTTATGCAAAATTTGCTATTTACCGAACTTTTGAGGTCCTACCTGGAAGAGAAAAACTAAATGTCGTTCATAGCCCATGCGCTTGCATATATGGATACTTGGATACCATCCATATCACCTTCATTAACGCAACGTTCGGTTTCTCTTTTTTTCAATGTCAAGAGAAAAGGAGACGTAATAGGATAGATTGTAATAAGTTCTGTAAATTAATTAATAATCATCATCATCATCTCAGCGATGAATCCCGGTTGCAGCCCAAACTCTCGCATCGGCGCCCGGGGTCCGCTTTCCGACTTTTTCTTCTCCACTTCGCACGGTCTTCAGCATCCCTGGTAGTGAGACCATTGGCACGCATATCACCCTTTACGACGTCAAGCCAGCACTTTTTGGGTCTACCCCTCCTGCCGGGGCCCGGCGGAAGCGGCATGGCCAGACATTTGTTTCCCACGTAAGCATCCGGTTGCCGTAAAACGTGGCCATACCATCGGAGCCGACACTCCTGCAATTTATCCGCAATGTCACGGACATGAAGGCTGCCGCGAATGCGGGAGTTCCTAACGCGGTCCTTCCGCGTCACTCCACACATTAAATTAATTAATAATATAGGTACAATTAAATTATTTATTTCGTGTTTTTAGTGCCTTCTTAGTTAAGTATAATTTTGCTTTATAAATTCGCTTAACAGTGTTCCTCGGGATTCACTTGACTTGTTTCACTTTATTATTTTTGCTATGAACTAAACTAAGTTATTGTTACTGTGGAAATATTATAGGTTCAAGGCGATGGACTTGAGTGTGCGTGTCGGCTCATCATGGAAGACGCATGGTGGTGAAATATATGATGTTAAAGAGAGCTTCGTCCATCCCAATTACATTGGAAAACAGAAGATAAATGACGTGGGTTTAGTGCGCCTTTACACAGCTCTACGGTTTTCTTCTAGAGTACTGCCGATAAAACTAGTTGCCAGGGATGCTAAATTACCCGCAGGCGTTCCAGCTATCGTATCTGGATGGGGGAACTTGAAAGTAAGCTTTGAACGATAACTACATTATACATTACGTTTAGATGTATATACATAACCTATTTTATGCGAATCAAGTCACATTTAGCTACGTGGTAAGGCCCCAAGCCCGTCTGGATGGTGACCACCTTTGGTCTTAAGTATGCAGCCATAATAACTTTCTGTTGTGTTCCGGCATTCGTGTTCGCGATGCCACTGACGTTGCAAACACGACGGTAATTGCTAAATTCTAAGTGGGCCGTCAGCCTATCTGCTGTCCTATAGCAATAAAAAAACATAATTCACTCACTTTTATATAATTTTTAATCCTATACCCAGCTCTACTTCGGAAGAAAGCTATGAATTCTATTTTTGCGAATATTTTACATTGAAAAAATGTAGTTATTTGTGATACCACAATTCTGAATGTTAGGATGAAGAATCGTGTGAGAAATACACGGCAGCATTTTGTTGTACCTAGTAAAGTATTTGGCAGCTTAGTGATATTACCCGGAGGCCAACCTAGAAGTCGCGAGTTCGAATCTCACCATAGCATGCACATGAAAGAAAATATTGTGAGGAAAACTGCATATCGAGATCACCGGTGTGTTTAACCCACAGATCCGCCTTGGACAAGCGTAGCGGGTATACTGTCCGTTCCCTTGGGGGGAGGTTTGAGCCCTATGGCTGTTGTTATTGCTATCATTCATTTGTATTGTGGGTGAACAAAATAGGTGGCCGAAAAGTTTTCTTAATGTCAACATAATAGCGATTACCTAGTTAGCAATTGTTAGCTGCTGTTAACCACCCGGCTGCCAGTTTAGGGTACGATTATATAACTGGTCTATTACGCGTGGTATTGTCTTACTATGTCACTCCCAGGCTCCGGCAACATAAGCAGGCTTAAAAATTCGCAGATCTTGTGTGGGTAGAATGGGTTATAACTAAGATTCCATATATTTCTAAATAATCCATGTGCAATCTTTCGCAGGAAGGGGGTCCGAGCACCACTTATTTACAGTCGTCCACAATAAAGACCATTGCCATGAAGTTGTGTCGATGGTCTGGGCTTAATAGTAAATCCATAGATCCAGCTTCGATGTTTTGTGCTGGATCCTTCCTTCATTTGTCACCCGATTCATGCCAGGTAATTATAAATGTTCAATCTTCCTTATTTACTTACAAAATATATAAATGTGTATAGATAGCGCTTGTGTTATGGGTACTAGACAACATACTGTTCTTTTATAAATAAATAAATGTTATACATACATAAACACATAGACGCTAAACGGAATCTAACCCATGACCTCCGGAAGCATACCGATGTACGTTAGCTGTTACGCCAGAAAGTCGTTGTCAAAATGACAAATTTTCGTAAAATTATTTTAAAAAATCAATAGTTTTAGTTTTCACAATCAGTTCTAAGCTCTAAATTTTAGATGAAATTTAGTTAAATGTATATTAATTTTATTTATAACTAATTTACCACCACCACTATTCAAGGAAAATCTCAATTATTTCACGGTAAAGAAGTGTAAAAATACTCCCCGGTAATACGTTCTGTTATGTTCTTCTTATTTTCAATGCTTTTCTACTAAATCTTAGTTTAACGTGTTTTAAAAAAATTGCTATAAAATTTTCACGCTTCTTTCGGTAGTTTTATATCATCATCATCATCTAAGCGTAGTGTCCCGGTTGCAACCCAAACTTTCGTTTCGGTGCCCGGGGTCCGCTTTCCGACTTTTTCTACTCCACTTCGCACGGTCTTCAGCATCCCTGGTATTGAGCCCATTGGCACGCATATCACCCCTTACGACGTCAAGCCAGCACTTTTTGGGTCTACCCCTCCGGGGCCCGGCGGAGGCGGCATGGCCAGACATTTGTTTCCCACGTAATCATCCGGTTGCCGTAAAACGTGGCCGTACCAACGGAGCCGACACTCCTGCAGTTTATCCGCAATGTCACGGACATGAAGACTGCCGCGAATGCGGGAGTTCCTAACGCGGTCCTTCCGCGTCACTCCACACATCCACCGCAGCATATTCATCTCCGTGACACGCAGTTCTTGCTTGTGTCGCTCTAGCACCGGCCACGCTTCACATCCGTATAAAAGGACAGGCCTAATGATGGTCTTATAAACCTGTCCCTTCAACTTTACCGGCATCTTGGGGTCACAAATGACACCAGTTACCTCACGCCATTTGGCCCACGCGGCAGCAATGCGTGCCTTGACGTCCCAATCGATGTCACCAGACGCATGAAACACAGATCCCAGGTATTTCACTTGGTCCGTGCGCTCGACCGTGTCGCCGCCTATGCGTACGGGTGTGGGATCTGTGGAGTTACAGGCCAAGTACTTTTCGGTAGTTTTATATATTTATGAAAAATTAATTTTAACTATTATGATTGAATGGATTTCTTCTGCAGAAACTACATGTCATTATGATGTGTAAGAGTTACTAGCAAAAGCTTTGAGACATTATATCACCACCTGGTGGTCGCCCACGGGTTGTAGTTCGATCATAATTCATTTAATTTTTAAATTTAACCTTTATTATGGTTCTTTTGTCAAAGGCTATATATACTTCTATAATCCAAGGTTTTGTCATAGCTACTCAGTTAGTTTGGCCTTTTTCTACATCAGTTTAAACAGCATAACTATAAAACTTCAAAATGATTTGCATTGAAAAACCTACATAGTAAAACTACTACATTTTACAAACAGGCTAGAGTAAACCAATTTATATAACATCAGTTTCTCTATACTTGAACAAGATGTTTTTCTAAAATTATAAATAACAGTACAAATAAAAACATATCAACAAAGTTTCATTCCTTGTTATTATCAATTTTGACATTCAATGAAACCACAGAAAATATAATAAATTGCCCATTTTTTTTGTCTCGGGGAAAAACCCTCTCTTGACTGGTTCCCATGCCCGGGGGCACCGAAGGATATGTAGGACTCCGGAAAAAATGTTCGACCATCCGACTACCCACTAAAAATCCCCGCTTTTCTCCTATCGCCTACACCCGGGTCCACGGATATGTGGCCTGCCGATCTCGTGGCCCGGGCCGGCCCGCCCTTTATATCAGAACGGGCCTCTTCCGTGTGTTTAGCGCCAGGGGGTCAGGGTTTTATTCCCCCAGCGCTCTACTTTATTAGCTCTAAAGAGTTAAGCTCACCGTCGCGGCCATAGTGCGGGCAGCGGATCCTTCCCCGAGGAGCATAATCATTTAAGCCTATGGAAAATTAATGTTAAATTATTAAACATACGTTATTAATAATTGTGTGATTGTATTTAACTAGTGTGTGTAAGTATTTAACTAATGTGTATTATGAATGAAAATAAATTATAAAATATAGAATACAGAAAATCAACTAATTAAATAACAAGCAAATGCAAGAAAGCTAAAGAACAGGATAGAAAAAATACGTGTATTATTTTCGAAGATTTTTTTTAAAACTGGTAGAATGAGCTAAGCGTATAACATTATAAGACCGCTAAAAAAGAAAATAAAGAGGAAAACACTGATATTTTAGATGAAAAAGGAAAAATATTAATAGATAACAAGAATACGAGGGAGAGGGATTTATAGAAACAGAAGAAGAAGTAAAACTAGTTAATTTAGGGCCAGAAATTTTGAGAGATGAATTTGATAAGGTACTAAATAACAGACCAAAATGGATAGCAACAGGACTAGATGATATATATTATGTACATAGAAATTATAAAATACGCTAACTACAATATTTTACACGATGAACTGAACCAGATTATTCAAAAAATATATTTAACTGGTGTTTTACCCAATGATTTAAAAAAAGAACAGTAACACTGCCAAAGAAATTTAATACCCAGGATTGCGAACAACACCGAACACTCAGCTTAATTTCACAAGTGAATAAAATCTACTCAAAATATTACAAAACAGAATTAAACTACTATCAGAACGCTATTTAGGTTCAGATCAATATGGATTTAGAGATTTTTTTAATGCTATTATATATATAAATTTTTTTTAATGGATTTAGACAAAAGAAAGGAACCAGTGTTGCTATATTTACATTACGACTTATATTGACCGACGACTAGACTATGACATGGACACACATATTGCATTTATAGACTTAGAGAAGTCTTTTGACAAAGTTGATTGGAAAATGATGATAAGAATATTAAAAGAAGCCGGTCTAGATTATAGAGATAGAAGAATAATATATAACTCATACAAGTAACAGGAAACCATAATAGGATAGGAAAAGCTAAAAGTACATCATGGGTCAGGCAAAGAGTACGGCAGGGATGTCCACTATCACCAATTATATTCAAAATATTTATAGAATGTGTAATAAAAAAATAACAGAATCGGAGAATGAGGGAGTCAATGTTCAAGGGTAAATAATTAAATTTATACGCTTTCCTGACGACATCGCCGTACTGACAGATTCCAACTCAGGAATACATGCTATTCTAAAAGAAATTGACACAATATTTTCGCAGTTCGGACTGAAAATCGAAAACAACTATAGTTTCAAAAAAGGCGCATATAATCCCTTAACTCTTAATAATAATACAATAGAGCAGGTAGTCATTTAAATATTTGGGAAGTCTAATTACAAGTAATTTCAGATGTGCACCTGATATTATAGCGAGAATAGAAATGGCGAAAAAAGCATTTAACGAAAATCATCAGCACATCTGCTAAGTGCGAAAATATCAAAGCGTGTTCGTAAAAAATTAATAAAAGTATACATCTGTAGCATTGCATTACATGGATGTGAAATATGGAACCTGACACAAAGGGACAGGATAAGGCTGGAAGCATTTGAAATGTGTTATTGGAGAAGAATGCTAAGGATAAGCTAGACGGAGAAAAAGATCAACAAAGAAGTAACGAACATGGAAAAAACATGCTGAAGCGAAAGAGAAAAGTAACATCTTGAGAATTATTGAAGACTGAAGAGGACAGATGCTGGGACACTTAATATGACACCACAATCTAATCAAAACCATCATAGACGGTAGAATTTAAGGTAAGCAAAAGAAAGGGTGACCAAGAAGGACATTTATGGAGCAAGTAGAGGAAAGACTGAATGTCGTGTCGTATCAAGAAGTCAAAGAAAAGGCGCTTTGTAGAGAGGACTGGAAGATGCTCCACCGACAGGAGCAAATATATATATATATATATAGCTCTTAAATAAATGATGATATTATAAAATTTACCTTAATGATCTTTACCAGACCATAAACTGTTATAAAAAAAACAAAAGAGTAAGTAAAGTAGTGTGTGTTATGTTTATTTTAATTAATTTAATATATTTCTAATAGATTTTAGGCAAATAAAATAGCTTTCTTCATTTTTTCTCCATATAAACTTGAAGTGTGCCAAATTTCGTACTCTTCCGTCTGCGCAATTTTCGTAAAAAGGGGTACAACGTTATCGTTTCACGTTTCAATGTATATTTAGATTCCAACGTTCGTTATATGACTTGCTAACTTATCGATAATATTTAAAATCAATATATATGTCGAAAGTGTCTATATTTTCAGGGAGATAGCGGAGGTCCAATAGTCTACGATGGGGTACTCATAGGCGTCGTGTCCTGGGGCCTTGGGTGCGCCAGGGGGAATTTTCCAGGAGTATACTCAAGATTAGCATACCCGCTCATATGGGACTGGGTTCACAAGCATATTTTGGTGAAAAATGACAATAAAACTATGTTATAGGACTTTAATTATGTAATAGTGTATTATTTAAATTATCCACTAAGAGAAAGGCGGTTCATAGAACTGCAAATATCAATGTAATATTCAAATCTAAACACTAGGGCAGTATAAATCACCAATCAAATTGTACAAAGATTTTTTATTCTTGGACAATAACACAATAAATAATAAATTGAAGACGACGCCAATGGTGTAACGCACGCTGACACGCCTTGAGAGGTCGGGAGTTCGACCCGCCCAGAGTCTATTTATGTATAATATTGATTTATTTACCTAACCGCAGTATGTATGTACATAAGTAGTATATCAGACGTTTAGTATACATAACAACGATCTGCTGCTTACTGTGAGACTAGATGGGCGGTGTGAATTATTACAGTATATTTTATTATTGCAAAAGTGGTAAATGGTTGTCAATAGTTTTTAACATTAGCAACAAATATTACAAATGCATTGCTAACCTATAAATAAAATTAATTCAGATCTATATAATAACAGACAAAGAAAGAAAGATAAATTTGATAATTGCATAAAGCTAATAATTTCACGCTGATTTTCTAAAAGAGAACAAAAACAAGCTGGTCCAACTCGATCAATTGAAAAGTTTGTTGCTTTTTATTATTGCTGCAGGACAGCAGACAGGCTGACGGCCCGCTTAGAATTTAGCAGTTACCGTCGCCTATGGGTGTTTGCAATGCCAGTGGCATCGCAAACACGCTGCTGTCCCACAAGGGTACAGGAACTTGTGTCACTAATGCCGGAACACAACTCAAGGTTATTATGGTGGCATACTTAAGATCAAAGATGGTCGCCATCCAGACGGGCTTGGGGGCCTACCACGTAGCTAGGGTGGGTTCTTCTGCCACACAACCACATAGCAAATATCATATACCTACGAGGGTGATCTGAAAAGTTTCCGACCTCAACATGAAGATAGCAGCACTCGTAAATAAAAGCTAGTGAATTTCGTTGTTCATCTGTTGACAGTTACTCACTAAAGTTTCAACCGTTTTGGACGCGCAGTTGTTATGTAACAGTCGTTTGAGTAAGTTGATGTGAGTGTTTTTATGAAAATGGATAAAATCGAGTATCGAGCTGTCATTAAATATTTGTTTTTGAAAGGCAATAACGCCTACGCAAATCAAAGGTGAGTTGGATTCTGTGTATGGGGACTCTGTACCATCATTTACCACAGTGAAATTTTGGGCAGCTGAATGTAAACGTGGCCGTAAGAGCTTGGGAGACGATGAAGGTTCGGGACGTCCAAAAACTGCGACTACCGACAAAAACATAGTCAAAGTTCACCAAATGGTGCTAGACAACCGCCGAATTAAAATGAGAGAGATAGCAGAGGTTATGAATATGTCAAAAGAACGTGTTTGTCACATATTAAATCAACAATTACACATGAGAAAGCTGTCCGCGCATTGTCAAAACAGGTGACTGCAAAGGGGGAACCGGCTTAATCGATTATCTTCAAAAATAAACATGACAGGAGCATACTACGCATAATTACTTGACAAGCCGAAGACAGAACTTGCGGAAAAACAGCCACATTTGCAGAAAAAGAAAATCCTATTTCACTAAGACAACGCACCGTCTCTACCTCCAGCGGTTGCCATGGCCAAAATCCACGAATTACGGTTTGAACTGCTTGACCATCCGCCTTACTCACTAGATCTATCCCCAAGCGACTTCTTTTTGTTCCCTCATCTAAAAATCGCGCTCGGAGGACAGAGATTTTCGTCAAATGAAGAGGAAATCACCTTCGTGAACAATTAATTTGCAGAGAAAAACGCCAAGTACTATTTGGACGGGTTACAGAGATGAAAGCATCTCTAGAAGTGTGTAGAGTTACAAGGAGACTGTGTTAAAATAAAAAAAATATTCTGAAAAAATGTCTTGATCCTTGTTAAGTCGGAAACTTTTCAGGCCTATATTTTCTAGGTTGTAATATACATTTTTTATTTAAAAAATATTTAAGGTGATCTCTCGCAAATAAAATACGTAATAAAGTTTTATACATTTTTATTTCCATCTATAAATTAAGTTTTTTTGGTAAATTAAAATATTTTCTGTAGCTAAATTAAGCAATGTACACAACTCAATAAAATCGGGTAAATAATTATGAAACTATATTAAGACCGAATCCAATAGAATGTTTCCAAAAACAGCACTGATAACAGTTAAGTTGAGCAAACATCACATTAAAAGACGTCTTTAATTAATAGTACAACATTTTTCTAACTAATAAGAATATACAAATGAAATAGTAACATATAAATACAATATAAATGACAATAGCACCGAAGACTAGATTAATTTCAAAACTAATTACGACAATGCTATATACTTTAAGAAACAGCCCACGATGCGTTGCACTACTAGTATTTTGGACACAGCTTATGCTTTATTACAGAAAGACAGAACGACCTATTTCATCATCATCATCATCATTTCAGCCGGAAGACGCCCACTGCTGGACAAAGGCCTCCCCCAAAGATCTCCACGATGATCGGTCCTGCGCTGCCCTCATCCAACCTATCCCGGCGATCTTGACCAGATCATCGGTCCATCTTGTGGGGGGCCTACCAACACTGCGTCTTCCGGTACGCGGTCGCCATTCGAGGACTTTTCTGCCCCAACGGCCATCAGTCCTTCGAGCTATGTGCCCAGCCCACTGCCACTTCAGTTTTGCAATCATCCGGGCTATGTCGGTTACTTTGGTTCTCCTGCGAATCTCCTCATTTCTGATTCGATCTCGCAGGGAAACTCCGAGCATAGCCCTCTCCATTGCTCTCTGAGCGACCATGAGCTTTCTCATAAGGCCCATAGTTAGCGACCACGTCTGCGTTCCGTATGTCATCACTGGCAACACACATTGGTTAAAAACCTTCGTCTTGAGACACTGCGGTATTTGGGACGAAAAGATTTTACGGAGCTTCCCGAACGCTGCCCATCCGAGTTGGATTCGACGAGTGACCTCTTTCGCGAAATTGGACCTGCCTAACTGGATCGTTTGACCCAAGTAGACGTATTCGTCAACAATTTCGAAAGTACAGTTCCCAACTGTTACGGGGGTAGGTGCGACATGGACATTAGACATGATCTTCGTCTTGTCCATGTTCATTTTGAGACCTACTCCTTGGGAAGCTGTATTGAGGCCATCAAGCATATGGCTTAAGTCTTCCATGGTTTCAGCCATGATTACGATATCATCTGCGAATCTAAGGTGAGTGATGTACTCACCGTTAATGTTGATGCCCAGTCCGTTCCAGTCCAGAAGCTTGAAGACATCTTCCAACGCAGCAGTGAACAGCATCGGCGATATGACATCGCCTTGTCTGACTCCCCGCTGCAGTCGGATAGGCTTCGAGTTCTGATCCTGGAGACGGACTGACATGGTGGCGTTTTCATACAAACACTTCAACGCTTTGATGTATCGATAATCAATGTGGCACCTCTGGAGAGACTGAAGCACCGCCCAGGTCTCGATCGAATCAAAGGCTTTCTCATAGTCCACGAACGCCAAGCATAGTGGCTGGTTATACTCCTCCGTCTTCTGTATAACCTGCCGCAGCGTATGTATGTGGTCTATGGTGCTAAAACCTTTTCGGAATCCGGCTTGTTCGGGAGGCTGGAAGTCGTCAAATCTGCGCGCGAGACGATTCGTGATGACCCTTGAAAACAGCTTGTAAACATGGCTCAGAAGTGATATCGGTCTAAAGTTCTTCAAAAGGGTTTTGTCGCCCTTTTTGAAGAACAGCACCACTATACTTCCGTGCCAGGCCTGCGGCGTTTTGCCATCGAGGATGACGGAATTAAATAGCTTCTGGAGGATTTTAAGCACAGGAGTACCACCAGCTCTCAGAAGCTCGGCTGTAATTCCATCATCACCCGGCGCCTTGTTGTTTTTAAGCTGTTTAAGGGCCACACTAATCTCGTACAGACTGACGTCTGGGATATCTACGGTGTAGTGTCGGGTTAATTTGGCTCTTGGGTCTTTAGCCTTGTTGTTAACAGGTGCCCGTGTGGTCGTGTATAGCTGTCCGTAGAACTTCTCGACTTCCCTCAAAAGTTCGGGTTTAGACGAAACGACCCTGCCGTCGTCGGTCTTCAGCTTCGTCAGTTGGCTCTGCCCAATAGACAAGTCTCGTGCGAATACTTTAGAGCCCTTGTTACGCTCTATAGCCGCCTTTACACAGTCTGTGTTATGGCGGCGGATATCGCGAGTCAAGGACTTGGAGATCTGTCTATTTAGCTGCCTATACTGGGAAGCATCGTCCGGGGACTGAAGGGTCATTTGACGTCTCACATCCATCAATTTGAGAGTAGAATCTGAGATTTTTCCGGTTCTTTTTGAACGGCTGGCCTTGAAGAATTTAGACCCGGCCGTTTGAACAGCTTCCACGAACCTGTTATTATACTCGTCCACGTCAACGCAGTCACCGAGGCATTCGAAGCGGTTTTGCAATTCGAGTTGAAAGTTTACCGGGTTTTGGATCTGTATGGGTGCAGGTCGGAGCGTAGACTTCACCAGTCGAGACCTCTCCAATTTTGGATTGATATTCAATGTGCCTCTTACTAAGCGGTGATCACTCCCAGTTTTCACCGAATTGATCACAGAGACATCATTGAATATCTGTCTTTTGGTCGACATAATGAAGTCAATCTCATTTTTGGTGGCACCATCGGGACTAATCCAAGTCCATTTGCGTTGTTCTGGCTTCATGAAGAAGGAGTTCATCATATACAGGTCCTCCTTCTCCATGAAGTCGGCCAGCATCTGGCCTCGGGTGTTCCGATTTCCGAACCCAAATTGCCCCACTCTCAACTCATCGCCGCTACGTTTCCCCAACTTTGCGTTGAAGTCTCCCATGACAACGTTAAAGTGGGTTTTAGAAGTGTGGATGGCTGTTGAGATGTCCTCATACATGGCTTCCACCTCTTCGTCAGGATGTGTCGAAGTCGGAGCGTAAACCTGAATGACCTTCAACGAATACCGTTTGGTAATTTTGAGTATTAGGTACGCTACCCTAGTCGAAACACTCCCCACCTCAGTAACGTTGTTCACAAGAGACTTGTGAACGAGAAACCCGACACCACCTTGGGACAGTTGGTCGCCCTCCCGGAAGTAGAGCAGATTTCCGGAATTTAGGATTATTGAGTCCTCTCCCTGTCTTCGGACTTCAGATAACCCCACAACATCCCATCGCAGTCTGCTCAAAACTTCCTCCAGTTCCTCCAACTTCTCGTTGGTCCGCAGTGTCTTGACATTGTATGTTGCCAGGGCCAAAGGTCGTCGTTCTTGGTAGCGAATCCGAACCCGGGGATTCTTCGCACCCCCTGCCCCGTCGCTTATGTGGCTGCTACCGTGACCACCACGAACGGGGCCGCCGGGGACTAGGGGCCGGGGCCTGTGTGTATCTGTCATTTTAGGGGGGGGTTTTGCCATAATCGCCACGCTTGGCAGGCGGGTTGGCGATCGCAGTATTCGCAGTTGGTGATGCTCTCACGGAAAGATGCTGCTGCCCATCCTCCGTTCTTTCTATCCCTTAGTCGTCTCTTACGACACCCAAGGGAGGAGATGGGGTGGTGCTATTCTGGTGCGACACCACACACTACAACAGTGACAATAAAAGGTAGTAATTAATGGGCAACTACAACATAGTTTACAAAGTATTCCAATTTCACACAACTATTTTTAAACTCTACACATATATATGAGCGACACCAATAAAAAATTCCAATAAACTAAAATAAACGATAATGATCCATTATAATACATGATAATGACAGTTGATTTGTATTATCTTTATTTATTTTACGACCTATTTAGCATTTTATAAAATAACTATTTTCGAGTAACTACTCGAAACCAAATATATAAAAAAGAAAGGGAGAAGTCATGAGTGGGGAAAAGAAGGACGACATAAGCTTTAAGAGATGGGAGAAGAAACAGATTACAACAGAGAAATAACTGTGTCTAAAAAGTAAAAAGTTTAAAGGAGGAAAAATTGTTGACTGTAGGATTTTTACGGAACAATATCTGAACAGTATTATTAATAATCTAAAACTGCTTAATTCATAAAAAATACGATAAGTGTACAGAATCAAGCCTAGAAGAATAAACATTGGCTATAATACCAGGAGCAAGTACTAATAACAGGAAACAAGGTATCAACAAACAACTAATTCACCGTTTAATAAATCGCACAATTCATGGTTACACAAATTTAAATTATCACTCAGACTATTTCGTTTGATGTGGAATATTATGTAAACTAGACAGTATAAAAGTATGAATCACAGATTTATAACTTCTATTTGCTAACAATAAACGATGATACAACACATATGTTAGAAATAATTTAGATTTAATTTCCTATAGTGTACAATTTGCTATATTTTCTAAATAAATATATTTCCTTCATAAGTTAATGTAGTTGCAGGGAACCATGAAATTACTTTAATGTACAGTCTAGGGTCATAAATCCAGTAGCACGTCAACAATCGCATTCGCGTACACGATTACTGCGCGTATATACGTACTGCGTACATACACGTCTGAATGATTTCAACTTAACAGGCTTTTTTTTTTTTTTTTTTTACGGGGTGGGGAAATCCTCATGGACTACCTCCGCCTGGGGAAAGGCGGAGGGGCGTGCCGGATTCTTACCGGCTAAAACCACCACCCCGGTGTCTCCTCACACGTGCGCGCGGGGCCGCGGGAATCCAAATTCTTCCGCAGCCCCACACTAGTGCTGGCCCGGTGTGTCCAGGCCTCGTCTCCTGCACGGGGTAGTGAGGTGTTTAACTACCCCGTGCATCGCCTCAGAGGCGCGCGCCGACACCCGCGCGCGCCTCCACCTCGGGTCCATCGAATAGGGGGCGGGAACTTCCCCAAGTCCCTCGCCCCTGGACCTATTCATGGGGGCTGGAAAAGGGCGTTGTCCGCCCTTCTCCTGCGCCCGGTGCGCCTTCTGCGGCCGGGGAAGGGAGTCGAGATCTCCCTCTCCCGTTCCGCAGTTTCCTTCTGCGACATCACGTCCTCACAGAAGGACACCACTGCGTCCCACGACTCTGCGCTACCGACCATCCTCCGCACTACGGCCGGCAGCGACAGATCGCCTCCCACTTCATTTATGAGGACACGGCGCTGCTCCTCCCAAGCTACACACTCGGCGAGCGTGTGTTGCGCCGTATCCTCCCCGCAATGGACGCAGTGGTGGCACCGAGCGTCCGGCTCCCTGTCTATGCGGCACAGGTACTTGCCGAAGCTGCCGTGCCCCGACAGCACGTGCGTCACCCTAAACGACAGGGAGCCGTGCCTTCTCCCGAGCCAGTCGTCGAGTACTGGCCGGATCGCCTCGACGGTAGCGAGGCCGGCGGTAGGGCGCAGAAGCCTTTGCCGCCATTCCGCCACCAAGACCTGACGGAGCTCCTCTCGGCGCAGCGCGATCTGCCGCTGCGCCGGCCTCGAGCCCCGTGCCCGTTCTTCCTCGCGCCATTGATATAATGACGCGAGAACTTAACAGGCTTGTCCTAAGGTTGTGCCTAAGGGTAAGGCAATATGATTATTATATCGTACTCTGTCTAACTTGACAATGATGAAATAGTGCGTTTTACGATATTGTGTATATGTGCGAAATATTTGTTATATAAAAAGGCCGTATGTGCGACTTGTTTTGATGCGATATATATATTTATGAAACTACTACTAGATTTATGGTTGCTATTCTATCTTATTATTATATTATGGTATTATAATTATTAAATATAACAAAGCTTGATCCTTGCCTGATCTATTATTGAATTTAATCATTAATCTAAATTTTAATGTGCCATTTCGCGTCGTTGTTGACAGGAAAGAAGAATCAGGGATAGATGCAGCTAAATTATTTTTTTACAGAAACAACTACCATTTGAACCCCTGTAAACGGATCCCTCTTTTTATTATTCGTATCTGTAAATTAACAAACTAGTAAGCATTGGTCACGTTAAAACATATAGGTAGGATGCTTTGGTAATCGTGTGGTCCCGGCGAGAAAAAAGAAGTTGCACCAAATGTATTTTTGATGGTGCGTCAACACTTTTATAATTTAAGATATTTTTTACTTTTTAAATCAATACCATGGTCCCCTCTGCAGCCAATCTCCGGTGTAAAATCCAATTCAATGTATGACTTTATATTCAGCATATAATAAAAAAATTCTAACCTATTTAAACTGAATGTTGTTAACTATATTGTTCAACAACAAAAACAATAAACATTTTATTTCTAGATTAATATATATCAAGCTCATTATGTGTAATAGTAAAAACAGCTACATTCTAATTCGTGCAATTTCGTTTTAATAAATATTTTTAAAGTTATAATATTACATTTAATAATACTGTTAGACTTAAGATTGTTAATATTTTCTTAAAAATACCAACAAACTCACATGAAATGTCATCTTTAATAAACTCACACCTTTCTGTAGACTAAAAAAAGAATTATAAGATCTTATAGAGATTTAATATACTTGGCTAAATCATTATCAATGATAAAAAACTAAATACCTAAAATCCAGATGAATGTCCTGATAGACATCTCGCAAGCAAGATGGCTTCAAAATATTTTTCTCAAAGATTTAAGTTAATATTTGTTTATATTGGCCTCAACTTATAATAAACCACTCTATAAGCTCTTAAGAGATGACAGCGAACACTCGAACATATATAGTACATCGCACTATGTAACAACTTATATTTAACATTCCGACCATTGTAACAAGTCAAAATAGCTAGTTCATCTGTTGCTATTTACTTCTAGCAACAAGTGACCTATTCCTGTTCTCACGTTAAATACTCGTACATGTCATAGCGTGCTTTGACATTCATGAACAACAACTTAAAACAAACTATTTCCCATCACATTTATGCAAAGTATTTTTTTAATTCAGTGCTATTCAGTTATTCTTTGTACTTAAAAATTCAACAATAATAATATATTGCAGGCGTATTTTTTTCAACATAATAATACAATAAATTTCACAGCTATTAATTATTATTTTTTACTGCTGTAAGATATAAGACAGGCTAAGACGGGCTATCAAGTCCGCTTAGAATTTAGCAGTTACACACACACACAACATAACAAGGTTATTATGGCGGCATACTTAAGACCAAAGGTGGTCGCTATCCAGACGGGCTTGAGGCCCTACCACGTAGCTAGAGTGGGTTGTTTTGTCGCCTTTTACGACAGGCCGACCCCGGCCGCAGAAGTTAGTATTCTTTCTCCGCTCCTGCACGGATAAAACAACATAATTATTCAATAAATTTCACAGCTATTATTCACTATTATAACAACTTTAAGATTCTGAACGGGCATTTACCTTGTTCTCTGTTGCAATATTTAAGTAGATTTAACGATTGATGAAATTATTTAAATTCAAACAATAATTAGCGAAACAAAATACGAACATTTCTACAAAGGTATACTCGTTTAAATTTGCTTAATCTATCACAGGTGACTAGCAAGAAAAACAGACAGTCCATCCTAGGGCACTGTAAAAAATGATAAATATATTTTGAACAGACCATAGACAGTACGGGGCCCCAATAACATTGTCTTTTCTGGATTGGAGGCTGATTCATTTGTTTTTATTAAAGTAAATTTAAGTCACTTAGTAGTCAATGTCTTTCCATTTCACCATTTCAGTCGTGTCTTTTTCTCATGATGAGGAAATATCACGGAAGGATACATTACAAAAGCGCGTAAAACTTTTACATACATACATACATATAATCACGCCTCTTTCCCGTAGGGGTAGGCAGAGACCACTTCTTTCTACTTGCTACGATCTTTACATACTTGTTTCGCTTCGTTCACTTTCATTATTCCCTTCATACATGCCCTTCGGTTTAGGGTACTCTTGACCTGGCCTTTTTTCAAGACATCCCTGATCTGGTCTCGAAACGTCCGCCAAGGTCTACCCCTTCCTACACTTCCATTCACACTCGCCTTATACACTTTTTTCGTCAATCGTTCTTCATTCATTCTCTCAACATGGCCAAACCATCTCAGCATACCTTTCTCAATTTTTGTCACTACATCTTCTTTCAGACCACAACGTTTCCTTATCTCACTATTTCTTATCCTGTCAGTCAGTTTAACTTCTATCATACTTCTTAACGCTCTCATCTCAACTGCATTTATTTTGCTTTCATGTTTCATAAAACTTTTACGCTGTGTCAATGTAAACCACTTCCAGCGAAACAGAAGCAAAAGTAATACTCGTATATAATCAGATAATAAATTTGTCATTTTATATATTATAAGTTTACCCACTTGTAACATTTGCCGTAAGCTTCATAATAACTTTGGGGCTTTAGTCGTATTTCAACTTATAACGATTAACACTAAATATTAACAACACATCGTTAAATATAATGATATCATAATTAGGCAATAGTACGTCTTTAGCATATTTTATGATAAATTACTAAAGGTTCCGTTCGTTTATAAGCAATAATAATTTAAATTTTATTGTTTCTAAAGTACTTTCATCCATATTGTACAGTCATTTACAAAGGCATGTTAAAATAATTTATTTTAATAATATTACGATTATAATAATCATTTGACACTGATTTACTTAACATTTTTAATTACCCTCATCACTTTCACATGAATCCGAATAATCTTCAACTCTTGCACACAATTTTAGGAACAAACATACTCGATTGTTGTTGTTTCTTCTTTTTATATCAGAAGAGTGTCATAATGAGCATAAGAGATAGAAGGCCGGAGACACAAGCCCGGCCTTGCGAAGCCTAGGTCTTCTTCGCTTGCTGTTGCGGTCTCCTTAACAAATGCAAAGGGTCCCGTCTATACCTCGCAAATAACTCCCTTTTGAAGGTCTCGAAATGTTTTCTGTTCTTTTCGTTCTGCTTCTCCCGCCATAATGGTCTGTTTCTTCGTGCCTGAAGACCCCAATGAATTGTGAATATCGGTGATAGAACTTTAAATTGGTATCCAATTAGAAACATTTCGTATACCTGTAAAAAAACGAAAAAATCAGTGTATATTAGTTAAAAAAAAAACAAATTATTGCTGAGAACAGCATCCAAGAACACTAGGTTCACCGCGGACACACTGCTGTCCCATAGTCATAGGGGTCACTATGTCGGAACACAACACAAAGTTATTATAGCGGTATACTTAAACAACCAAAGCTTGGTTGCCATCCAGACAGGCTGGGGGTCCTACCACATAACTAGGGTTATTTTGTCGCCTTTTACGACAGGCTGACCCCGACAAAGGGTTTAGTATTCTTACTCCGCCCCTGCATGGAGAAAAAAGCAATAAATAAAAAAAACATGCGGGGCAGTCTTTGGGGACTGCCGATAGAAGTGAAAACTAAGTGAAAAGTAAAATTTGTGAATTGTATCGTCGAGCTATTAAATTATTATTTTCGGTTTATAAAGAAGTGTTTATGATTAAATATTAAAGTTTAAATTGGTCAGTAACATTTCTTTACAAACAAAAAATTGTTCACCCAAAAAGTGCTCAACGCGCCTAAAGAAGTTTTCACTTCAAAAAAACTCAACTGTATTTCATTGTAATAAACTCTCAATTCGAATAGATATGTATAACTAATGCAATGCAATCATTTAAAAGATACATTATAAAATAAACCTTAAGTCATTATCAATAAGATTGGTATTACTGGAGCAAAACTACGTTTTACGAATTCTTAAGGTTAGGACACGTGACCTGACGCGAGTTTAACATTTTTACCCATCACAAAAAAGTGCACAACACCGTTAAGGAAGTTTTCACTTCAAAAATATAGTTTATAAAACTTATTTATTTCAATTAATACTTTGAATAGCGTTGTTTTTTTTTTCATTTTATTTTAGCAACTTAAAATCTACACTTTCCAGATGTTTAAGAATTAAAAACATTGAAAAACATTTATTCAATAATACATGATCACAATTTTTATTAATTTAAGATATACAAAGTAGTTAAAAATTTGATCATAATAATCAACAAGTGAGAAACATGTTGTTTGTCAGTCGAGTTAAAAATAACGCGTGGATCGAATTGCAACCAGTTAGGCTCGTATATAAATAGCCGAATATAAATCTTTCACTGAGTTTTCATGTTATTTAGTGTTTCGTGGATTATTACCAATACGGTTATACTGAAATAAAATGAAGTCGAGAAAATTTTAAGAAGGAAATAAAACACATTTCACAAACATTTTGTTCGTCAAGGAAATTCACAAAATTTATTTAACGGCCACGTAATAAAACTATAATTATCTCTTTAAATTAAAACACGGAATTAGTTGCTCATCTTTCAAGTCAGCTACTAAATAAACTAAAACAGAAAAGGTATAATAGAAATGAAACAACTTCTAATGTTTTTATTACAAATATAATAACACAATATAAAAACAGTAAACAATAAATAACTAAATATTAGTCTAAAATCTTCTAATTAAAATCTAAACTCCAGTATTATCTAGAACCCAATCTCTGAGTGCTGCTAGATTTGTAAAGACCGTCGGTGAAAGAGGCAAAGCACATCCTCTTGCGAAAGAAACCACCCCGAAGGCTGTGCCCCTAAATACAGCCGGACCACCTGAGTCACCCTGCAAATATGAAATTACAAGATCAATATTAGATTTAGTTGTTCATCTATTAATTTAATTGTTCAAATCAAAATATTCGTTATGGCACAGAGGATAAGGTCACTTAGTGTCATCTAAACCATTAATGAAATCCTGTTGTAAAGATAAGTAGATCATTAAGAATATACATTTGAATTTACTGAGGTAGCAGGAACGATAAGAATTAGTATTATAAAAATTAAATTAAAAAATAATAGTTCTAAATAACAATAACTCTTCGATTTTAACAAGATTCTATAAAGTCCGCCCGGGTAGGATACGTATGCGAAATATATGCTTCATGATATAGCATAGCTTTAGGCAGTAGACAAACACGGGTGGTTTTTGTGGTTATACCAATAAAGTAGATCACCTTTTTAACTACGGGCGTACTACATGGGGGCCACATACTACTAATACTCCGCCACAAGCCCCCAAGTATGGGGTGTACATGAAGCATTTCCATCCCAAGAACAAAAAAAGCTTCTTTAAGGTAATTTAGTAAAAGGAAACTAGCTTTTATTGATAAAAATCTATGAGGACAAAATTGTAGGATCTACATTTAACGCTAAGATAATCGTATCATATTAATGGCTGCCAACAAATATTTAATAAGACTGAAAAATGATTAGACGTTATACAAGAAAAGTACTTCAGATATACGATGTTCAAAGCGATGTTTTATTTCAATGTTACCTGACAAGAAGATACGCCGCCAATAAGAAAATGGCCACCGCAAAACATTTGCGAGGTAAGTGCCTCCCCGTACGACAGTCGACACAGCCAATGTGGTACCACGGGCACGTGGGCTTCCATCATTGTTCTAGGAATCCTACGGCCGCCAACCTAGAAGAATACGGAGTTAAAAGGACCATGCCTCCAATATATATACTAACCGTTCTCGTCCGCTTCGCTGTTCAAATAAATATATAAATATATAAAAGTGCGAATAAATTTATTTTGTCATTATTACACTGACAAAAAAGTAAGCTTGATTTGAGTGAAACTACTCGGCGAAAAGAATATAACTACCAAATTTCAAGTCTCTATGCCTTATGCCAGAGATATCGTGATGAGTAAATATACATATAGGTGGAAATATCTTATATACGAAATACTGTTTTTCATAAATCAATACATCTGTAATTGTATAAATTATAAAGTCCACAGTGGTTTATGCATGCACACGACTTGACCTTTCTTTAAATGAATAAATACGTATATTATTTACTTTGACAACAGTGACATCTAGCGCCAAAACGTACTAAACAACTGATATACTACTTTTAGACTTTTTAATTAAAGACGTATTATAAGAGATTACCCTGATTGGATACGGAAATCTATAACCACGTAGGCGTTTCTGTATGTAAAAGCCGCCAACGAAAATCGTCTGTCTGTAGTCTAGAATATGAGAAGAAGTTATAGGCTCTAATAATAAAATGATATCAGCATTGTAGAATTTGAATTTATCGTTATCGACTGTATACTTACAGCAGTCAGCCCCCACCCAGTGACGGTGAGTCTCACCAGGGGCACGGGCTGGCCTCTCTGTGGTAGTCTGATGGGTCGTATTGCAGCATTGAAATTCAATGGCTGAGCCAATCTGAGCGCGGCGATGTCATTGTCAAACTGGGGCTGGCCGTACCGCGGGTGCGCGGTCACGTTTGACACACGGACAATTCTCCCACCAGAGTCCCTACGGGTGCTGCCCACTCTAAGTCGAATCGCATTTGGTGATACACTGAAAATAAAATATTTTATCAATTGTGACTGTAGTTGCATTGTTCCGTAGTGTAACAGGTCGAAACATGATTCCGAAACACTTGATTTTCTTGTGAAAGTTGCAGTGATGTAGCAAAGAAGGAACTGACCCAAAAATCTCGCCAGGCTCACAACAAATCCTTGAACACAAAATAAAAGCTTGGAATGTAGCTGGGATTACCAGGTTAGAAGAAAAAACGATTAATGATGACGCGACTGGCTCAGTGGTGACGCTAGTGGTCTGGTACGGCCATGTCTGTCTGTGGATTTAATATCGAAGGAAAAATATTTCTATAAAAATATAATGCAAATATGTGATTCTGGTCCTGGTCTGTTGTACGTGACCGTTAATATTAAATTTAGTGTCTTGTAAATAAGAAATCAGTTAAACTGTAATGAAATGATTCATAAACCCGAAGCATCGTAAATTGTAATGGACGGATATCTAAAAAACTGTTTTCGCAGCGTTACAGCACTGAAGTTGTTGATTTTGACAGCGAACAAGTTAATTAAACGTAAAACTAACCGTTTAATGGCTTTTATTTTTCCTCGAAACCTGACGTCAGGGTCATATTTCACGTATTAACTGGCAAATTCAGTTGGCAAAGCCACGCCGGCTTTGCCTACTGAAATATGAACACAATACATAAATTGAAGCTTTGAAATTAAATAGAGCTTATATGTTTTTTTAAGGAACAGTAGAACATCTTTGGGCCCATTTAATATAATAAGCAGTTACCAGAACTTGGATCACTAATGCCGGAAGACAACAGAAGGTTATTATGGCGGCATACTTATTAAACATACTTATATGTCTTTAATTCTAAAATTTTCCCAACAAAATTTCAACTTTTCTCTTTAGATTTTAAACAGTGCTACTAAAGACTACCCTTAGCTATTCCAACTTATTATTGGCCAGGATAATCTTAATTTTATAAGCTAACATTCACAAAGATCTCTTATGTGCATTGTATAAATTAACAAAAGAGAAGGAGGGTAGTTTTATCTTGTCGGATAAATGCCGTGGGCTTCACTAGCGGAGCACACTCCGTTTATAACGCTGGGCTGGCCATCAATCCTTGTCACGTCCGCGCCTAATTTTCTTTTAACTATAACCTCACTCATTGCAAATGATAAGTGACCGAAACTGGTAGCCGTAAAGCGAGTAGGCTTCCAACTTTCGTCACGTTTCACTATAAAACTCGTAAAGTTTCTGCGAGTTATAGTCTTGGCCCTGGCCTCATAACGGTTATTATTTTAGGTTTTATCTCAGACTGTCGACGACGATGAAATATTAAATTCACTTGAACAAGTACTTTTCAAAACGGTTCACGTTTTAACTTTGTTCCGAGTTTTTGGTAAATTCGTTACAATTAACTTTATATAATTTATGAAACGTTTTCTACCCCGAAGGGAGGGAAACGGTTATTTCAGGTCTTGCCAAGGCTTGACCTATCGGAGATTACCTACCTTATCTTTCGTGCATATTTGCTCAAAGTTATCGTATTTAGGCCTCAATCGAGGCTCAAGAAAGGGGAATTCCCCTTGCGACTATGGTTTCCGTGGTGCCGGGTAGCACGTACCGCCCAGGTCCGTGAGTTGTCAGTACATATTCCGATTTGAGACGGCAAGGACTTGCTTAGGTCAAGCCTTGGCAAGACCTGAAATAACCGTTTCCCTCCCTTCGGGGTAGGAAACGTTTCATATTTCAGTTCTGTGCCTTCGGCTTGACCTATCGGAGAGATGTTTAGTTTCTGCCGGCACCAACAGCGTACTGTGACCCAGAAAAGAATTACCTCCATCTACCCTAGTTAAATATTTATTTAGCACAACGACATACAAAACAGAACATAAACCTAAGTAATAAACAAGGATAAAAGATTAAGAGAAGAAATAAAGTATCAAAAAATCAATCGTAACATATAAGTCTAGCGTAACTAAATTGTCTGACTAAATTATTTGACTGGTTCAAATACACTTAATACTGTTTGATTCTGAGATTTTGACTTAGGTCTCTGCACCTCTTTACAGTAATACTTGAAGAAGTTCATCGCACCTTGCCAGTTGCCTCGTTTTAAGATTTCATCTAGCCCCGTTTCTTGTTCAAACCAATATGAAGCCACTGCCGACCGGATGGACCTCGGGTTCGCGCCAACGTTAAGGTCTTTAAAAATTTTGTTTAGCCAGCCAGCAATTACGAAGCCTCCGCCACCCTGCCTCTTGTCGTGCCGAACACTGTCAGTCTTGGACCCAAAGATCGGCCAAAAGGTGACAGATTCTTGTAGCGATACGTAATTATCTCCGCCAATCGCCAGAAGAGTGTACACGCCTTCCCGAAGCTAACAGCAGCAGAATGACACGAGGTCCGCATCAGGGCTACTTAGACCAGACACTAAATCGGCCCACCCCGTATTCGCCAAACCTCCAAACACAGGTCTTTCACGTTCTGGGGAGGCTCTCCGGTTGCTACATCCACCAGTGAGTGCTTCAGGTTTTGCAATTCGAAAGGAGCTGCCAAGCTCTTGCTCTTCAGTTCACTCAGCCAGAATGTTTTCTCCCACCGAGGTGCCACAATCAGAAACACTCCTCTCGTTGAGTTCAAGTGATGTAGAACCTCCGGGATTAATGTAGGAGGGGGAAACACCCAGGCTAAATCTACCTTCCAAGGCCTGCTGAACACGTTGATGAACGCTGCTTCGCTGTCGTTTACCTCCAGTGTGACATACGTCTCGACTACCTTTGATCGGCTTGTGGCGAACAGATCTATCTGTGGTCTTCCCCATTTTCTGAATACCAACTGTGTCGCGTTGTTATTCAGGTGCCAGTCCGTGAGAGGCTTTCCCCGTGATAACCTGTCCGCCCAACAGTTGTAAACTCCTGGCAGGTAGAAAGGAACCAGATAAATTTGGGCTTGGTGGCTCAAGATAAAGATCTCCTTGACTACTTCCTGCAGAATCCTGGACCGGGTGCCTCCCTGCTTTCTGATGTAGGCCACTACCGTCTTGTTGTCGGACTGCAGCATCACTGACTTGCCCCACAGCCCCGTTTCGAATTCCCTGAGAGCTATCAGTACGGTGTAAAGCTCCTTGCGGTTCACATGCCACTGCCTCTGCTCCGGCGACCACTGACCCGATCTCATCTCACCATTCAGGTGAAATCTCCAGCCCTTCTCGGACGCATCCGTCGTCAGAAATATTGTCAGGTGATCTGGGAATAACGGATTCGATTGGTGAATGTTCTGCTTCCACCAAACACAGACGTTTACCGCTGACAATGGGACCACTCTTTTCTCTTTCGGTCTGAATTCCGGGAGCTCTAAGACTGCTCTCTGCAAATTCTTCGAGAAAAGTCAACCCAGTGGATTCACAATTGCTGCAAAGTTGAGCTGGCCCAAAAGCGACATCCCTTTCAGCCAGTCCCATCTGTTTTCTGCCAAGATCCGGTCGATAACACCCAAAATACGGACTTTCTTGCCTTTTGGTAGAATCCTTAGGTTCCTCTCGGTGTCCCAGTTGATTCCCAAGAACTCTAGTTTTCTTGTTGGGGTAGTAACCGACTTTTTTAGGTTTACTACCCAACCTAGATATTTTCACATGATCCCGCAGGATCCGGGCATCCTGATGCACAATAAGAAAGTCGTCCAAGTATACCAGAACTCTTATTCCTAACTGACGAAAAAGATTGGCTAACCAGTTGCTGATTCTTGCAAAGGCTAAAAGGGTTGTCGCCAGGCCGAATGGGAGACACGTCATGTTGTAAACCCGGTCCTTGAACGCCAGACAAAGGTATCTTCGATGACGTTCGGCAATTGGCACGTGGAAGTAAGTCTGAGAAATGTCCAGTTTTACCATGTAGTCGTACCTTCGGAGGAACCAAGGCACTTGACGCTGATTGACTAGACGAAATTTGTGTGGCTGGAGATATTGATTTAACTTTTTTAAGTTAAAGATCTGCTTTACCGATCCCTCTGACTTCGGGACTAGGAACATGGGCGAAATAAATCCTTTTGACCCTTGTGCCTTTTCCAACACCCCCGCTTTTAAAAGTTTCTTTATTTCCAGCGACATTTGCCGAGACCCTTTGGTCCCAAACCGTCTTATATTTTCCTTTGAGAACGGTACAGTAATCGGTTTTTTGACAAAGGGAATCTTGTAACCTCTCAACATTTCTAAGATGTAATCCGGAGCTCCCATTTTCTGCCAGTGGCTGACGAAGCTTTTTAGCTGACCTCCGCAGAACGGATAGTCATTTTCATTCTGCTCCTCTTTCGAAGAAGAATCCGCAGGCCTTAACAAGTCTGCCGCTTGTTTGCGGGAAACAAAAAAAACTCCTTCAAGGGTTTTAATGCGTGCAAGAACACTTCTGCTTGACTTGCCGAACCTTTAATCTTGTTAACTACTGCCGGTGGATTCATAATCAGGGCTCTGCAGAAAGCCCAGTCAACCTTGGAATCCCGATATTGTTTTCCCGGAAGATCCTTGATTGACGGGTTTAAGGCTCTTGCGATCGCTATTGTAGGCCAGGCAAATCTTAATTTGTTGAGCACCTGAGGATCTAGATCGTCCCCAAAAATCTCCTCCTTGGAGAGGTTTACTACTTTCCAATTTCTCCAATCGTCTGGAGGCCACTCTTCCGCCGTTAGCTTAAGCCTGTCTAAGATCTTGTCTTGTTCCTCAGACTCTGCTGATTCCTCTATCAACTCCTCTATGGTCACGAAGGCTAACTCCGGGACATTCATCTGCACAGTAAAAGGAGATCCAATGTTAGAAGAGGGTTACAAGTTAAACCGCTTGAGACAGGATGTCTGCAAGCAGGCGTACTAGGAGCTTATGTTATTGAACACAAGGATACTATGCCACACACAGAATCGCTACTTTTTAGTATGCTTTGCCAGGATTCAATGCCGGTATCAGTAACGCTCCGAGCCTAACGGCTGCAGAGGCACTCCTAGAGCCGAAGGGGCTTCTTAGCGGAGTTTAAATAGGCGGCAGCGGCTCAACCGGAGCAGCTGAGCCTTCACAGGGCGAGCCGTTGTGGCTCTTTGAGCCTTTACATCTGCGGCTGCGTGTCGCGAGCCGTGATAACCACTGCTACGGCTGATGACCCGCAAAGATAACCTGCGCCTCAACCTGGGCAGTTGAGCCTTTGCAGAGCGAGCCGTTGCGGCTCCTCGTGCCTTTACGTCTGCGGCTGCGTGTCGCGAGCCGTGTTGTTGTACTCTTAGAGGCGAAGGGGCTGCTTAGTGGAGCGCCTCAAGCTGAGCAGTCGAGCCTTCGCAGAGCGAGCCGTTGCGGCTCCTCGAGCCTTTACGTCTGCGGCTGCGTGTCGCGAGCCGAGTTGTTGTACTCCTAGAGCCGAAAGGGCTGCTTAGCGGAGTTTCAATAAGCGACAGCACCTCAACTTGAGTAGTTGAGCCTTCGCAGAGCAAGCCATTGCGGCTCCTCGAGCCTATACGTCTGCGGCTGCGTGTCGCAAGCCGTGTTGTTGTACTCCTAGAGCCGAAGGGGCCGCTTCGCGGAGTTTTAATAGGCGGCTGCGCCTTAAGCTGAGCAGTCGAGTCTTCGCAGAGCGAGCCGTTGCGGCTCCTCGTGCCTTTACGTCTGCGGCTGCGTGTCGCGAGCCGTGTTGTTGTACTCTTAGAGGCGAAGGGGCTGCTTAGTGGAGCGCCTCAAGCTGAGCAGTCGAGCCTTCGCAGAGCGAGCCGTTGCGGCTCCTCGAGCCTTTACGTCTGCGGCTGCGTGTCGCGAGCCGAGTTGTTGTACTCCTAGAGCCGAAAGGGCTGCTTAGCGGAGTTTCAATAGGCGGCTGCGCCTCAAGTTGAGCAGTCGAGCCTTCGCAGATCGAGCCGTTGCGGCTCCTCGAGCCTTACGTCTGCGGCTGCGTGTCGCGAGCCGAGTTGTTGTACTCCTAGAGCCGAAAGGGCTGCTTAGCGGAGTTTCAATAGGCGGCTGCGCCTCAAGTTGAGCAGTCGAGCCTTCGCAGATCGAGCCGTTGCGGCTCCTCGAGCCTTACGTCTGCGGCTGCGTGTCGCGAGCCGAGTTGTTGTACTCCTAGAGCCGAAAGGGCTGCTTAGCGGAGTTTCAATAGGCGGCTGCGCCTCAAGTTGAGCAGTCGAGCCTTCGCAGATTGAGCCGTTGCGGCTCCTCGAGCCTTACGTCTGCGGCTGCGTGTCGCGAGCCGATTTGTTGTACTCCTAGAGCCGAAAGGGCTGCTTAGCGGAGTTTCAATAGGCGGCTGCGCCTCAAGTTGAGCAGTCGAGCCTTCGCAGAGCGAGCCGTTGCGGCTCCTCGAGCCTTACGTCTGCGGCTGCGTGTCGCAAGTGATAACTACTGCTGCGGCCGATGACCCGTAAAGGTAACCTAAAACAAAACTGAAACGCAAGGCATTGATATCTTACCTTTATTTCTGGTTTACAAGCACGGGTAATTCTTTTCTGATAAATACTTATTTGTTAAACACCAAATATTATTAAATAAGATTCTATGAATCTTCGAACGTTACAACAACGTTTGGGCACGTACACACTACTCAATAAACGATAGCGTACTGACAACTCACGGACCTGGGCGGTACGTGCTACCCGGCACCACGGAAACCATAGTCGCAAGGGGAATTCCCCTTTCTTGAGCCTCGATTGAGGCCTAAATACGATAACTTTGAGCAAATATGCACGAAAGATAAGGTAGGTAATCTCCGATAGGTCAAGCCGAAGGCACAGAACTGAAATATTACATTATCTGTTACAACTGGAAATTTTTGAGCTTTGAACATTTTACTTTTGAAAAGAATCATATGGCAGAGATTACGGGTTCTAATCCGACACATTATGTACACTAACGTATATAACGATAACTGATATATATAACCTGCTTTAGAACCTTAAGGTATCAATAATATTAACAACCTACAGCGTCCCATTGACCTCGGACCTTGCCTTAGATGAGACGAACAGTATCTCTCACGCTTGTCCAGGGAGGATTAACGGGTTGCACGTTCCAGTGATATTGGTGTGCATGTTCTTTGTCTCCCTCTCGCCTCGTCTGAGTCATCAAATCCAGGTTCAGGGTTACATCAAATCCATTTATCCCAATATCAAAATAATATCTAATCAAAAAATTATAATTTTACTAGCTGACCCGGCGAACTTCGTACCGGCATATTTTATTTCTATAGTCGCAACTGAGGAAATAAAACCCTTCCGGTAAAATCAAACAGCGCCATCTATTGGGTGTATTTGCAACCTAGATGTCAAACAATATTGAAGAATTTTATCGATGAATCAACTTACACCGCCATCTATTAGAACTTCATAAAACTAAACAGTAAATAAACACTTGCTTACGAAACAATTAATTGATACATTTTATTCGTTTACATTCACGACATAAGCGAATAATTGAGATGATAACTATCCTATCCAGTAAGTTAGACCAAAATACGGGTACATGTGAAATTTGATTGAAATCGGTTAAGTAGTTTTGGAGTTTATTGGCAACATACATCGTGACACAAGATTTTTATATATATATATAGATTGGAGATAAAAATATGAGTTAATGGCAATACAATTATTCCCAATTTGTGCGGTCTTCATTAAGAGCCTTAACTCTATAATAATACTCTGCTACACATGTTGAGAAATAGTTTTTAATTTATTTATAGTAAGTGTTTGCATAGTTGAACATATCAACGTATATTCCTTGTGAGATCAATATTAGTAAACTCTTAACAACTTACTTCTGTACACAATGTGCAGCTGTGAGCACATAATCCCTGCTAATGATGAAGCCCCCGCAGAAAGAGTTCCCATTCAACACCATAGACACCTGATACGGGTGTCTATTTATAGAAGTGGCCCTCCCCCCGATGATCTGTCCGCTAAGTTCGGGACACACTGCTTCCAACTCAAGGTTTTGCTCCTCATTACTGTCTTCGGGTTGATCAGAACAACATTCATTTTCTATTGCTTCTTGCAGATCTAAAATGTGAATTTACAAACGATATCAATTGGTTTCTCATACTTTGACATGCATTACAATAATGTACTGTAACATATAAACTATACAAAAATTAAGAGATAGGTTACCTGATGATTTAATTAGATAACAAAAAATAAACATTAATTAATATATACTGTAATAATTTGCACAGCAACGTTAGCCCGAAAATAAGCAGCAAAACAATTGTATCATGGGTACTTGGCAACCGATATGCTACTTATGTAATTTTATTTTGTAAATAAATACATATCATACACAAACACACGGACTCGAGACGAGAATCAAACACGTGACCAAGCCGGCGTTACGCCTTGCAAAAACCGATGTACGCGAGAGGTCATCAATGTTATTAACTTTTTGAAAACTTGTTCATTCGATAAATAAAAATAAGACATTTATGATTTTGTATTATTTATCAACATCCAGATTTTGTATTATTTATTCAACTTTAGGACTATTAGTACATTTACTTTACTAATAATATTTATTTGAAGTTTTATTTAATTTAAATAAATATACATGACACGATTGAATCAATGGATCCAGATCCCCACATTCCACACAAACCAGAACAAGAGTGCAGAAACTCCTCAGAAACGTATAATTCATACCAACCCCGAACTACCAGCAAAATACACATATGTTAATAGTAAAAAATACTTCTACTTACCGACAGAAACAACAAACAAGTAGAAAAGCACTAGAATTACCCAGCGTCCAAACATGGTCGACCCGTGGCTAGCTCGCAGACAGAATGGCACTGGCCGAATTAGAAAAATATTGCCAAATGTTTTCTCTACTTCATGGTCATTATTATTTTTCGATTAGGGATCGATTGTTTGTAAATTTTAAATCATATGTCTAATATATAAGTATTCGATTGTTGAACAATTTCAATTGATAAGGTTTTGAATAATAGTTTCACGTATACTAATATGAAAGAAAACACAATTAACTCATATTCTTCAAGGTCACAACCTGTTATTATTCTACTAAATATAAGCTATAATCACAAGCATTTAATTTGTTACGTCTAATTTTCTGCGGCCGGGATCGGCATGTCGTAAATGGCAACAAAATCACTCTAGCTATGTAGAATAGAATAGAATCTTTGATTTATATTTAAGTATGGTAGTCGGTATGTGGAACCTGCCAGCTCGCCTCCAAACGTACTCATAGTCGTAGTTATAGTCATAAGGTTTGTCCAACGCGTGTTTGATAATTGTAGACTTCGTGTCTTAAATTGACACGCGCATTATTAGACACATTTACTGTCTATTGTAAGCCTGGAATACTTTAATTTCCTTCATACAGCCTTTATTTTACCCAAGTAATGATTAATGTAAACACATATTTAAAAAAAAACTTGTGCGTCTCGGGACGCCCGACAGAAGTGATAACTTAAACGAAGTTGAACTATTTAATTCTGAAATTGTTTATCTTGAGAAAAGCTGAGGTTATTAGTTAAATTTTATGTATATTAATATGACGATATAAGGAAAGGTTATTTATTAATAAAACCAAAAATATTCAAAAATAACTAAAGTTTACGAATTTCCAATTTTTCCAAAAACTGGAAAAATTATGTTAAATTAAACCATTCCCCAATGTAGATTCTTTTTAAAGAAAAAAAAATGTATTTCATTGTAATACAGTCGCAATTCGAATAGATCTAGCATTGTGGATTAGAGTGAGAGAGTAGGAGCTTGCCTACCGCTGCCGTAAGCCTGAGAGAAAGGGAAGCCAGACAGACTGGCGCCGTAACGCGTTACGTAACGTAGCGGTTTACCCCCCCCCCCCATAAGAAGTTACTCGTATCACTTCAAAATGTAGAATTACTCGTAGTTATAATACGATTTATTTTATTTGTTCGCGGAACCCACCCAAAATTAATTTTGATTGAATCACTGATAATCGATTTGATGCAACAAATTTAGGGTCATTGTCACTGTTTACTTATTATACCAATATTAAAATTCAATAAAAAACGAGAGGAACCGATAGTACAATTGTTTATAAAGGTGTATCTATGTATAAAAAATCGATATTCATCAATCCTAAATTGAAACCATTCTATCGGATTTTTAATAATATTAAAAAACTATTGAAAATATAAGATAGATAATATTAGTTTTATGAACTTGCATTGTTGAAATGACCCATGAACGATATAATACTGGCCCCTGCGGCTGGAACGGCCTGTCATGAAAGGCAAGAAAACAACCCCCACTAGATGGTAAGTATACTGCTATAATAATCTTGTATTGTGTCCCGGAATAAGTTGATCCGGGTCCAGTTCCCAACGGCGCTGCCAACATCCAAAGCTGTCGGTAACTGCCTGCTATTGTAGGTATATTATATAATTAAGCCTGTCTGTTGTCCACAGCAAATCTGAAATGTTGAGACCAATTGACTGAAATAACGCTCCATCTAGACGCATTGACGCAATCCATCCCGAGATATTTCTCTTCATGCAGGGGCGGAGTAAGAATATAACCCCTGCGGCTGGGGCCAGCCTGTTGTAAAAGGCTACAAAACAATCCTAGCTCCGTGATAGGGCCTCAAGCCCGTCTGGATGCCAACCACCCTTGATCAATAAGTTTTTTTTATTGCTGTAGGACAGCAGACAGGCTAATGGCCCGCTTAGAATTTAGCAGTTACCGTCGCCTATGGGTGTTCGCAACGCTAATGGCATCGCGAACACGCTGCTGTCCCATAAGGGTACAGGAACTTGGGTCACTGATGACGGAACACAACACAAGGTTATTATGGCGGCATACTTAAGACCAAAGGTGGTCGCTATCCAGACGGGCCTGGGACCCTACCACGTAGCTAGGGTGGGCTGTTTTAATAAATATATAATTAATAAACATATAGACTTTTAATAAATATATAATTTTCGTACACACGCGAATGATGTTAGCAACAGACAGACTGGCATGTTGCTCTCAATATTTGTGCTATTTTTATCCAAGAATAACTATTTGAAATATTTCTTTATTTTTGATTATTATATTACATTTTTTATTTTGGTTGGAAGAATTAACTTGTCCTACATTCAATTAATAGAAATTAAGGGGTTTTTGTAAAATAATTGATTCAAGGCTACAACTTTAAGTGTCAAACAAGGTCAACTCAAAGAGTTATCCTGATGGCCTACTTAAATAAGCAGCCATACTGAATAAGGCATAAGTTATTATATTTAGGCCGACTTGCACAACCAATCACTAAACGGATTTAGCGCTAAACTTATTTAAATCGTCATTCTGTCCCTGTCACATTGACAACATTTGACAGGGACAGAATGACGATTTAAATAAGTTTAGCGCTAAATCGGTTTAGTGATTGGTTGTGCAAGTCGGCCTTAGTTTTGGTTGAAGTAGAAGAAACATTTTTTATAGTTGAAATACTTTTGGCATATTCCGTCACTTGGGAAACGCACAGCGGGATGGTCGAGGACTCCCTTTACAATATGCACATCCCTTTTATACCCCTTAAGACCACCCGGCGTTCCCTCGTTCGCTTTGAGTGCCGGGACCTCAGAGCTCCCGGCACTCGGCACTATCACTTTCGCTGCGGTTATGTAGAAGAAAGTGAGTTTACATCTCAAATGACAGACAATTGGAGCAACTATATATTACTGAAATAAAAAAAAAACTTCTATTAGCCAAACGAAAAGCGGTACTTAATCTCATAATAGTATCAAGTTTTTACACTGAAATGGTTTTTAGATACAAGGTATAAATAACAAATTGAGATGCCTGAGATAGCTCAGATGCAGTCATCCTAATCCAATTCATGTTATGCTTAAAAAACAATTAGGCAGTATTAAAGTAATTAGTATTATGTAGATAACGAGGTCACTGAATTCTCGTTACTTTTTATCAGTGCGAATGATAACGTCCATGCCTGCTTTGTAACCCGATGAGTCATGAGACCTTCAACCGTCACGGAGCGTGACAGACCTACTTGTTCGTGTTTGGTGCAATATTTAAATAAAATATAGTTTCATAACTACTATTAGTAAAGAAATAACTTAACTTCTACTTCCTGGCCTTATCCCGCATTACATGGGGTCGGCACAACATGTTCACTCTCCTATGTTAGCCGTCATCTCACATCATTCACACACTTTTCGCCATATCATCTTTTATGCAATCCATTTCCTAACTTTATGGCATTTTTCCCTTGGCATTACATTCTCTCTCTCTTCAAGTGCCTCTCCATCACTGAAAGTTCACAGTCAGCTCCTTGTATCTCCTCTTGTCAAGCGCCAATCTGAACAGTTGCTCAACGGTTTTAATCCCTGTCCACTCCCTGAGATTACGGAGCCAAGACATCTTACGTCTACCTGATTTTTTTATTGCGTAGGACAGCAGACAGGCTGACAGCCCGCTTAGAATTTAGCAGTTACCGTCGCCTATAGGTATTTGCAACGCCAGTGACATCGCAAACACGCTGCTGTCCCATAAGGGTACAGGAAGTTGGGTCACTAATGCCGCAACACAACACAAGGTTATTATGGCGGCATACTTAAGACCAAAGGTGGTCGCCATCCAGACGGGCTTGGGGTCCTACCACGTAGCTAGGTTGGGTTATTTTGTCGCCTTTTACGACAGGCCGACCCCGGCCACAGAGGTTAGTATTCTTTCTCTGTCCCTGTACGGATAAAATTTTCGCATTCCGGGCACATTCCCCATCATGATGGTCTGCAGAAGGGAATACCGATCATGCCGCAGCACATGTCCGAGGTAGGCAGTCTTTCTCTGTTTGACTGTCGGGACAAGTTCTCGCATAACATTGCCATAACATAAAAATTATCTCTAAACTCGAAAAACTCAATAAAAATCGGATAGGTGTATTTATATTCGCACAAATTCTATCCTACACTCCGAACCGCCAGAACTGCCATAAAGATTATTAATCCGCTACCTTTAGTCGCCGAGACCAAATCTATTTTGGTTGATGGCGACCACATTTACAGCGTCGGCAAGAGCACTGTGTTAATCTTTTAGTTACGATATCAGCTTGTTCAAAGTCACTTAAAATCATTGCATTTCTAGGTTCACCAATTGAATTCTACCCCCAAAATTGAATACTTTATAAAATTTGTTATATGTTAATATAGTTTAGTGTCCTTCATTTTCTCTCCGGGAGCTGGTGTTATGTTATATTTGAGAACAAACCCACTTGCTAAATGAATTGGGTCCTCTAATACTGACATAAAAATAATTTTACTGCAAATTTATTTACATGCAAGCTTAACTCGATAGGTGTATTTTAGAAACTAACAGCGTTGTAAACGATCTTCTTTTCTTAGGAATTCCGTGCATTATTAGTAACAATTTAATATTTCACTATTTAGCATTTTACTAAATATGTAGCTACTTAACGTATATTATTTAATTGTTCGTATCCTAACAGTTTCTTGCAGTCAGTACTGACTTGTAATACAGACAGTAATTTTAAGCGAGAAAAAATGTGCATGCCGCAACAACTGGTCTGGCGTAGTAAGCTCATAAAAAGCTGGCTTAATGGGAGTGCTTTGCGTATTGTGTTAGAAGTTCTGGAAACTGAATGAAGTTTTACAGCTTAGATCTTAGACAATTTTTAATGTAATATATGCGTCCCGTAGGGGCCGTCCATTAATCACGTGATATTTTAGTTGAATTTTTTAACTCCCCCTCCCCCTTGATGATACATGGTGAGGTTTAAGACTCCCCTATATCACGTGTATTTTTTAGTACCTACAAAGGATCTTAATTTTAATTATCATCTAATTTTATTATAGAAAATTAAAGACTACAATAATAACGTTTAGAGGTAGACTGAAAGGTTACAGGTTGTTTTTGACTGACATAAAAATAATGAAAGAAATGCGAAAAACTTTTTTGTACAGTATCCTCAGACCACGGATTAGCAAGACTCTTCAACACCAATAACTGGATAAGCATCTTGCAAGTCAATTGTTGGCACAGTGCTAAATTCAATTTTGTACGCGTTTGCCGAAAAAATAAATACACGTGATATATTATTACTACCCCCCTTGTGATATTTCGTGATTTTTATGGACCTCTTTCGAGCCTCACGTGATTAAAGGACAGCCCCTAACGACAACGAAGGAAAATATTCTGAGATAACCCACTGAAATCACTGATATGTTTATCCTTTAGAACATCTATCAGACATTATAGACGGTATGAGTTATTTTATGAATGAATGAATGAATGAAACTCTTCATTGTTCACCAACTAAAATTACAGCATCAGCGAGAAAAATAAAAATAAAATTTATCTTATAATGTCAGCCGCATTCTGCACTGCTGTTAGCGGTATCGCGTTACAGGCGCACGCGCAAGCATTCGGTGCGCGTGAGTATTTTCTTAGCGCGGCTATTTCTGACGCTCGCTTGCCCCCGCCCCCGCCCCCGCCCCGCCCCGCCCCCGCCTAAGCCACCGCCAAAAGCACACTACATTTTGCACGCGGACTTTGAGATCGTATTATAAATACTTTTATTATATGATATTTAATTTTATTACGAGACAGCCATATAATATTAAACGCACAAGAATTAAAAAAAAGGTTTTTAAGAATAAAATTTAAGTATTTCAATTGTTATTTAACTTACAAGCATTTCAATTAGGTTGTACCTGAAATGTACATTTTGGGACCCGAAGTACCCTGCTGAATATCCTCATAAGGCTCTAGTCCTAAACTTCCTTACGCCTACTTGAATCAATTACCCTTCCGTGATTCTTTCTTTTTCTGAGCGAAGAGCCACAAGTAAAAGGAAAAAATGTATATGGCACAATTTTCCTCACTATCCTCGCTGGTGCCGCTACGGTCGTGTATATTAAGGTTCTCCAGATCTTTTATTTTGCGCAAAGTGAGCACGTGGAAGGAACTTCCAGCGGTTTTTTCTCCGCACTGTGATATTTTGTGCGCTTTAGTTATCCTAACCTGTTAGATAGATAGATAGATAGATAACACTTTATTGTAAACCAATTATATAAACACAATTAAACTTATTTACACAATCAATGAGTACTTGACTTACAATGGGCGGCCTTATCGCTACAGAGCGATCTCTTCCAGGCAACCCGGGCTATAGAACATTATTGGTGTTACATTGATGTGGAAGGGAGGTATGGTAATAAATAATAATTATATTTTATTTACATAATAAATAGATAATATACATAAAATTCAATAATATATATAAAATATAATAAATAAATAGATAAACATAATTAAATATCTATATTTGTAGAATACATAAATAAATATATGTTTTGTTGTTACACTAAAGATAGGTAGTGATTTTTAACCAATTTTTTAAAAGTTGGTAGTGACTTAGCTTGTCTTATAGCAATAGGCAGTGCATTCCAGAGTTTGATAGCATGAACAATGAAGGAGTTATTATAAAAAGAAGAAGTATGAACAGGAGTTTTAAGCGATAGTTCAGTAGATGTACGCAAATTTCGGAGGCCAGACGAGTTAAGAAACTCGAATTGATTCCTGAGGTAAATAGGGGCGTTTGGATAAAAGATAAATTTGTAAACGAGTGAAAGGATATGAGTTTTCCGGCGAAGATGGATAGGTAACCACTTGAGTTTTGTACGAAATTCTGAAACATGGTCATATTTACGCAAACCAAATATGAACCTGATACAAAGATTTTGGAGGCGCTCAAGTTTATTAAGTTGTTCTTGCGTTATATCTAGATAGCTGGCATCGGCATAATCCAAAATGGGCATGAGCAAAGATTCTGCAAGCCTAACTTTAGTGGCAATCGGTAGGAAATTTCTGAGTCTATTAAGAGACTTAAAAGAGAAGTAAACTCGTCGGCTTAGTTCAGCGATTTGAGGTCGCCAAGACAGCTCCCTGTCAATAATAATACCAAGGTCTTTAACCTTATCACCAATCTGAATATATAATCCATCAAAATTAATTTTCGGCAACTTTTCCCATTCAACTTTAGCTAGCATTCTGGAACTACCGATGACAATAAGCTGCGTTTTTTGTGGATTGACTTTTAACCCAAATGAATCACTCCACAGCATTATTCTGTTTAAATCTGAGTTTATTGTGTGAAATGCTTTAAATAACTCAAACACAGAAGCTTGTGTGTATATCTGCAAGTCGTCTGCATAGAGGTGAAAGGATGAAGTTAACTGGTTGGAGATGGAGTTAATAAAAATTGAGAACAATAATGGAGACAAAACGCCACCCTGAGGAACACCAGCAATCAAGTCACGCCAAGACGAATAAGTTTCATCAAGCCGGACTCGCTGCCGACGACCATAGAGGTAACTTTGAAACCAGCCGATCACTTCAGGAGATATGTTAAGAGTAGAAAGAATCCCTAATAATACATCGAAATCGACGGTATTAAACGCGGTACTAAAGTCAAGTAACGAGAGCACTGTTAGCAGACCATTATCCATACCATACCGGATATCATCAGTTATTTTTACTAATGCTGTAGTTGTGCTATGACCTGGGCGAAAGCCTGATTGAAAAGGGTTCATTAGTAAATTTTTATTTAGGAATGCGCTCAGTTGCTTGTGTACTAATCGCTCCAAGACTTTAGATAAGAACGGTAAAATAGATATAGGTCTAAAATGGGATAAAGAAGTAGGGTTCGATTTTTTAGGTAGCGGGATTACTTGGGCTTCCCTCCAAGCTGAAGGGAATGTACCGGAAGACACAGAGTAATTTAATATGTGAGTAAGAACAGGAGTAATAACATCCAGTATGGGAAGGATCATATTACGACTAACACCATCAATACCAACAGCATTAGAAGCAATAGACCTAACTGCACTCTTAACATCACTATCAGAAAATCGACTTAGAAAGAAAGGAGGATGATTGGGAGTAGGTAGTGAAGATAGTATGTTCAAAGTATTTGATTTTGTCAAAGGATCAAAATCGGAAACAGATGAAAAATGCCGGTTGAGATCATCAACACTGAAATTTTTACACACAGGATGTTCAGGTTGTCGGCCTACTCCCAAAGAACGAAGAAATTTCCAAACTTTTGCTGGATTTTCATTTTGGACTGACTCGTGTATATATCGGCGTTGTGCGTCCCTACACACTCTATTGCAGCGATTACGAGCATTCACATAGGCTAACTTATTGTTATCATTTGGATTTGTCTTAAATTTAGTCCTGGCTTTACATTTTTTATGCATTAAAACTTTGATATCTTCAGTGAGCCACGGCGCTGGTAGATGCTTTATTTTAATTTGACGCAAAGGTGCATGCAAATCATACAACTTCAATATGGCTGTATTAAATGCACACATCTTCTCATCGATAGATTCTGCCTTGACTACCCTGGTCCAATCAACCTCACGAGCATCTTTTAACAGATCATTTAAATTTATACCACTAAAGTTACGCTGCAATATAATCTTAGGCTTGGCTTTTGGTGGACGAAGCCTGTAAGAAAGATAGATAAGGTCGTGGAAAGAGAAAGCATCAGCAGGACATTGACCATGTTTACTTACGTGAGAAAGTGAAGAGACTAGAATAAGATCCAAAAGGGAAGGTGTAGAATTTGGGAAATGGTGAGTTGCTTTTAGTGGAAGTATAGTGAGATTGGTAGATAGAGCCAGGTCTTCTAAAGAGGTAGCACGATTGTCACGTTTTAATAGACAGGTATTGAAGTCACCCATTATAATTGTGTGAGCATAAGACGGAATCAGTTTATGTAGGATAGTTTCAAAATTTGAGAAATAATTAACGTGAAGAGATGGACTATAGAAAACACCAAGTAATACCTTTGTATGCCCTATTAGAACCTCAATAAATAAATGCTCACCTGCGTCAGTATTTGGTGGTTGTGAGGACAAGCTTATAACTGTGTAAGGGAAATGTGACCTCAAATATATCGCAACACCTCCACCCCCTGAGCCGACACGGTCATTCCTTATCAGGTGGAAACCTGGTAAGGAGTATGATATGGAAGGTAAGGACGGTTTAAGCCAAGATTCAGACACGAGTACCGCGTGAACCATTTTCTGATCAAATGATGCCAGCATATCCGGGAAATGAGCCGGAATACTTTGCGCATTTATGTGAACTATGTTGAAATTAGAAGAAAAACCTGAGAATTGGGTCTCAAGTTCTTCCCTGAGTTGAGGTGTACTGCAGCTACTACCGGTTGAACTATGAGACGAGCAAGACAGAAATTCGGTTTCACTAGAACTGTCTTCGCAAGACATAATATATACTATAAATTAAATTATATACCAAATAATATTATAATATATAAATATATATGTATAAAATAATTTTTATTATGTTATGTATAAAAATAAAAACTTTTACTACTAAATAAATGTCCATCTGCCTCTGTGTGGATGAGATTGCTATGTAATAACATAACACAGTAAGTAAACAAACAGCTGAGTAATAATATTAACAATAAAACAAAAAATAAAATTGATAAATAACAAATTGCTAATTCATATTTTCAAGAATATGTTTTATCTTTAATTACTAATTTGTTTATAATTTAATGAAAATTTGATACATTTAAAAGCTAAAATGAACAATAACTAATCTACTATGTATTATATAAATTTATATTAAAATTAGAATTAAATAGGTGTATTTATTTGCAACAATGAAGTACATAGAATAACATTGTTCAAATACACAACAATTTCCCTTGCAAGGTTATCATTCATATTATATCATATATATCATTCACATATCTTAAGTTTAGTTGTGCAAATACTAGAAAATACAATATACATATCTCAGATTACAGAATAAAATTATTCTGTAATCTGAGATACATACATATAGGTCTAAAAGTAAGTGGTAATTATAGGATTAGTTAAGTCTATTAGCAAAACACAAAAAGCATACTTTCAAGTAATTGAACTTAATACAAAATGCTTAGCCGCACACACATAAAACAAATATGTTACATAAAGTTTTATTGCATAATTTTGTCATTTTATCAATATACGCAGTACCAGCTTATTAATAAAATAATTAACAAAGATACTTTATTCTGTATATAACATTAGATATTAGATTCTGTATATAAAATTATTATAAAACAACAGTAGTGATAGGTATATATATCCTATATAATATACAATAAAACGCAATAGGTAATCATAATAATAATACATCATACCTATATATAAACAATGTAATATGTGTGTAAAAGGAAATCTAATTTTACTCATAATCAAAATTAATAAAAAGAAAAAAATAGTAGAATAATAACATCAGTAAAAACAGAAGTAAATATGAGAATTTAGCATTTTTATGTCTTATAAACATAGTTTAAAGTTAAACATATGATTATCATCTAGAATAAAATGATTATAATTCTAACTGGAATTTGTTTATTTCCGTGCCGTTGAGGTCGCACGGCGTGATTTACTAGGGGCACTGCGTTCTTTAGTTGATGGCTTAGTATTCACCTGTTGTTCTGAGCGAGAGGCAGGTACATTCTCCATGTCCGAAAGACGGGTGATGCGATGCCGCTTGCCGTCACTGTCAATCACAAATATGTTGCCGTCTCGGGTCCAGGTCCCTGTCACACCAAATCTTTGCCTGGCCATTATAAAAAGACTGTGTCGTTTCCTAGTCATAAATTCAGATAAAGTTATCCCAGTTCCTTTCAGCTGTGTCTTAGCAAACCACACCTTATTACGTAAAGCGGTGTCGCAGAACTTGATTAAAATGGGTCTGGGACGGGTGGATATCGACGACAGAGCCTTACCCATTCTGTGTGAACGCCGTATACTCATGCTGTTGAAATCGGTAAATTTCAGTTTATCTTTAAGAACCTTAGTCACTAGGGCATTGGAATCTTCTTGCTTCTTAACCGGGGAATAAACTTTTGTTCACCTCTTTTCACAATAGGAAGATTTTTCTTCATAATCATATCATCACACCTTAAGTTATAAAAGGAAATGCTTATTGATTTTATCGGTTTCGTCAAAATATTTTATAAAATATATAATATTTAAATCAAACAACTTCAGTGCAGAAAAACTAATTGAACAAATTTAAGTAACTAATAAATATTTTTATTATTAAATATTATTCCAAATTTACATGACGAAAAATGTCGTCATGCCCATTGCACTAGTACTTCGTGTATGGCGAAATATTTGCGTGCATCGTGAAATTTCTACGAAGCCGCCAGAGTATTGGCGGTGCACCTGGCGTCCCAAACATCCATAAGCGACAATAACTTCTTACTATCAAGCACTATATATTTTGCTAGTACAGCAAATAGCTAGTAATTTTATTAGCATTAAGTAATTCAATGTAACAAACAAAATACTCTGTACATTTTCAGTGTGAGTACATACGATTACACTCAGCTATTTAAAGGTCAACGCATATAAATTATTCTGTGAGTTATATTTTCGTTCACGTGATGTTTTTGAGTGGAAAATATTGGTTTTATGACGTGACACCAAATTACAAGCAAAACGGTTCAACATGTAATAAATTTCATTTTAAATACCACTGTTAGTTCTCTTGGAAATACTAAACACTGGCTAATTCGTTTCAATTCAAATAAAATGAGGAATTAATTTATAATGTCCTGCTTCCAAGCGTTTTAGTAATATATAATAACAGCCCCCTAAAGGGAATGACAGTATAATCTGACATGCTTGCCTCAGGCTGATTGGCCAGTTACACACCAGTGATCTCAATAGACAGAATTCCCCACAACATTTACCTTCTCCATCGGTACTCGATAATTATATTATAATATGCACAATGGTCTAGAACAGTGGCGGAGGTTATCCGTGCAGGGGCGAAGAAGAACACTAACCTCTGCGGCCGGGGTCGGCCTGTCGTGAAAGCCGACAAAACAACCCACCCCAGCTACGTGGTAGGCCCTCAAGGCCGTCTGGATGGCGACCACCTTTGGTCTTAAGTATATCGCCATAATAACCTTGTGTTGTGTTCCGGCATTAGTGACCCAAGTTCCTGTACCCTTATGAGACAGCAGCGTGTTCGCGATGCCACTGGCGTTCCAAACACCCATAGGCGACGGTAACTGCTAAATTCGAAGCGGGCCGTCGGCCTGTCTACTGTCATACAGCAATTAAAAAAACCATATAATGTGGGATGAGGTCAGAAAAGAGAACTATCGTCTAATGCTCTGACCCGAAAGAAGAGAAACGATCGGGGCCCTATTTTTTCGATTAATTACTAAAATATCTAATTCAAAATTTTTTTACGATGACTTTCACAAGGGAAGGGACCCTAATTTTATTCTCGGCCACTTGTTACGTACGCAACTAAAAATAGTTCGAAATTCTCATCGTGAACGCAGCCGACACGAGAGCCCTTCACTTGTTTAGCGACAAAACCAACTATGAATCACAAATGGGCGACTGTAATTTTATTTTAATCTATGGATCATTTGATAAACCCAGCGCCTCCCGATGTTGTCCATTATTATATCCTCACAGCTAGGATTTCGGCTAACATTACTCATTTGTCTCCGTCCAGAGATGGAGTAATAATAATGACCCATACGGCCGGGAACGCCCTGTCGTAAAAGGCAACAAAACTAATTATAGTTAAAAAAATTTATAACAAATAATTAATCAAAAATAATAATTAAAAACTGTATGAACAATCTAACAGCGGTATCAGACACTTTATGACCCCGCCGATCGGAAGTAGATAGTCCGTGCTTCATAGTTCATGTGCTTGAGGAAGCTGTGAGATACATTGGCTTGACTGCTGCATTGAGCGAATGTGTGAGGTAGCCGTAGAGGCTGGAAGCCGGATATCTATTGTACTAAGGTTTCTTCAAATTCTCCCATTTTTGCTTATTTTTGGTGAACATGCTTTGATCTTTAACTTTTGGAGGATTAACCGGACCTCCTATGGGGTAGATTCTCTAAACGAGAGATTTAATCAAACACGTATATTTCACTGGCTCACTATTTTTAATCATGGTGTGCATCATGTTATTGTGTGATAACTAATTAAAAATTACAAAACTTATCTAATATAATTATAAAATAATTTAGTGACAGACTCTGAATAATATTACATTTGTATTGACATATCACAACTTCTCGAAAATATCTAAAAAGTATACATATATCTAGAAAGAAGAATATATAAGAAAGTATACAATTATTAGATTTTATCAGTGTTACAAATCAGGTGGCGAGTGAGGCGCCACAAACTGTTCAAAAGGTTACGAGATCTCTTTAAACTCTAGATATAAATTAATACATCGAATCGTTCAGAAAAGCGAAGCAATCGGTTAATCTGCAAAATTGTGATTGCAATAAATAACATTGTTTTTGCATTGGCAGGACGGAGCCGTAATTGTCCGCCAAATTTATAGATGCAACACTGAAACAACGGAGATTAATGCGTTTCATTTTGAAAGCCGCCTAATTGAAGGCAACCGTTTATTATGTAAAGAACTAAGTTGTTACAAAATATAAAAAAAACTTATCAACAAGTTATAATAAAATATTATTATGTTAATTATTATATACAATGATAAACACGCGTGCACACATCGAAAACGTAGTTATATAGTTTATTTACATGTATGACATTATTGATCTGCCCTTAACCAAATTTAAGTCCTAGGTCAAAAATTTCTTAATAAAGAAGGACTTATTCGATTAACGTATTTATCACTTTTACATAGATGCACATTCGAGGCATCTTTCAATTAATCTTATACTTGTTAGCTTATCGAAAATATACCATCAGCTGTAAGAACATCTCGATTTGTTTGTTTAAGAATTTATTTATTTTCTTTTCTATGTATACTGAACATAAGCTTGTATGAAATAAAAAATATAGGTCATAAATAAAGCACCTAAGAAACGTGTTGACGTATTTAGATTGTTTACGTTTTCCATTCTGTGAAAGAGTCATGGGGTATGTGAGACTCCGTTATCCACTAAAATACCTCGTTGTTCTCCTATCGCTCAGTGCCTGGATCAAAGGACAATTAGCTGGCAGATACCGTAGCCCAGGATAGCGCCGGCCCATCCCTTGTGTGTCAGGATTTCAACACCCCTGGCACTATTACGTGTCCCCATAGGGTACATGTGGGCACGCGGAACACCATGTGCAATCTCATTCTCTAGACGTAGGTGCAGGTGGCCCTCCATCGCCGTAGCATCCTACGTTGATGGGACAGAGCAGACTTATCCGCTCCCGCCCCGCTACCTCTTTCACAGAGGCAACATGGAGGCAACGGAGGTCCATCCAGTCTCGCGCCCAACGATGACCAAAACTAGGACCGGGAGAGAGAGATCAATTCATGATATAGGAAGCAGGACGCTACTTTGGTCACATAGTGACTTTGTGGAGGATACAATGGTGGCATCGTGATGTCTCCTTTCACCCTATGCCACACGGGTACTTCCCGAAGCATCCGCGCCCCGAGAGGACTTATGTCAGGCGGTTAGGGCATCGTGACGCCTGTCACGTTAGCAAATTTTTAAAATAAAAAGCAGATGGAGAATGTTGCCAGATTTTTTAAAAGTCGTGGTATAAAATACTCTTCTAGGATACTGAATAAAGTAATCAATATATTAAATAAAAATAATAGTCGAATATTTCCGCCCCTTTTGCCTACTTTTGCCCTGTACTTATTTAGCAAAACACGCAAATAGCGTCACCGTGCTCTTTTTAAGATACATTTAAATATTGGTATAATTATGTCACCGTGTAAAAGTCAAACGAGGTCGCATCTAATCAGGTTGTCCAGAATAGATCACCACCAGCTGTCTAGCGGTAGTTTTTAAAGCTCACCTACCAATCGTAATTTGTTTATTAATGTCATGATAATAAAAATGATATAAAAATGTCTTACATTTTAACAATTCTGTGGCATGCAGGTTATTTTGTAATCAAATAGAATATTAATTCAATTAATACGAAATTCAGAAAGTTTTTAGAGATAAAATTACTAGATAATAAAACAATATTTTTACTTGATCCAATATAAGTCTACATATTTCATAATTTATGGAATCTAATTCCAAAAATTGAAAATGTTAATAACTGAATTAATATGTTTGTGTTGGCTGGCAATTTATTTATGATCCACATTGTTAAGTTATAACAAATTAATTCAAATTTGGTTTAACAATTACTTAATAGCTAAAGTTTAAATTTCAATAACAGCCATTAATGTCCCAATAATGGGCTTGGGGGGCTTCCTCTATCGTCATCAGGGGAACGATAGTAATATGTGAATTACCATACTATGCGAACATTGTGAATCTTTTATATTAATATTATGAATTAATTATAAAAAATTAAAATAATATGTATAATATTTTGATATAAAGGTTATTTGAAGAGTCTTCTTGCATATCATTAGACGAAAAATCTTCAATCATAAATGAAAACGAAGAATAGCGTGTCATCGCTTTACGATGATGTAAACGTAAACAATGGCATGGTATCTGGTAACCCTGGCGATCATCCAAATGACGACCATAGAAATGAGGTCATCGGACCACTGATGGAAATCTGAAATACCATTAACTAACAAGATTACTACAAAGTTTAACACGAGCTAGTATAGTTTCCAATTTAAAATTAATTTGTTTTTATGACATAGTTTGTTCCTGTTGTTACATTAAAATTAGAAACTAATGAAACTATAACTTAGCGTCTCTTTGAGTATTCTACCAACTGTACAACGGGGGTGTTCTGGGGAACTGTTTGGAATGGTGCCTTCATCATCTTTCTACTACCGCACTGGCCGCCATGAGCGTTCATCTCCATTTCCTGGAGTCTCTGCTATCTTGTACAAGACAGTTCTCAAGAACATACTATATCATATTACGTACTCTCTGGATTTAGAATGAACTTCCGGGTAAGATTTTCCCACCGCAGTACGATGGGGGTTAAAAAAAGGCACCGCGTTAACGAAGCCTCTGGTGTTGTTAAAGTCCAAAGACGACGTTGACTACCTGCTATCGGATGAGTTTTAGCCAGTCTGCTAACCTTCAGCTATAAAAAATGCTAGATAATAGTCATTACGTTGTGTGTCTTGCGCCTTGTAGCCCTGGTCACAAATGAGAATAAAGTCACTCCATCTAATACCTACAAGTGCTTTACTTCTCTATTCGATACGCGTTTCCTTAGTTTACAGGGGAGTCAAACGGTAGTAATCCTGCCCTAATCCTACATTATATGGGGTCAGCACAACATGTTCTCTCCTTCCATTCTCCTCTGTTAGCCGTCATCCGTTGGGATCCGTTTGGGATTCACATCCTTTTTGCCATATCATCTTTTACGCAATCTATACATTTCTTTTTTCGTCTACCTCTTCTTACTTCTGTATCCTGTATATAGCTCTTATCCATTTATATATAATTTAAATTTTATGTACTTACCCTATAATTATGTTTTATGATTGTCGCCTTCAACTTCATAAAAAATCGTCAGTCTTTACCAACTATAAATTAATATTTTTGTGACTCATAAATTGTCATATCAAGTAAGAATATTAGTCATACATTGTCACTTCCGGAAAATAATTATAAAATAATACGTATGAAATACTAACAAGCAAGAACTGCGTGTCACGGAGATGTATATGCTGCGATGGATGTGTGGAGGGACGCGGAAGGACCGCGTTAGGAACTCCCGCATTCGCGGCAGTCTTCATGTCCGTGACATTGCGGATAAATTGCAGGAGTGTCGGCACCGTTGGTACGGACACGTTTTACGGCAACCGGATACGTACGTGGGAAACATGTCTGGCCATGCCACCTCCGCCGGGCCCCGGCAGGAGGGGTAGACCCAAAAAGTGCTGGCTTGACGTCGTAAAGGGTGATATGCGTGTCAATGGGCTCACTACCAGGGATGCTGAAGACCATGCGAAGTGGAGAAGAAAAACTCGGAAAGCGGACCCCGGGCGCCGAAGCGAAAGTATGGGCTGCAACTGGGATTTAACGCAAAGATGATGATGATGACGTATGAAATAAAAAAAATACAATGGATTTAACAACTTAAAAATATGGTACTTTAAAGGAATTATATTAAAAAGAATTATTCCAATATACGCTCTTAATAAAGCAAAAGCTGTAATTTCCAGTGAACTTTTTACTATCTCACTTACTTGAGTGTTTCGAGTGAATCCGTAACCAAGGAACCGTTCATCATGAGCGGGAACAGTGTCGGGCGCCACGTAGAAGGGCTCGTACAGCAGCTCGAAGTTGGTCACGTTATGGCTGATGTGAGCCTCGGTGCTCTCGTTGCCACCTGATGCCTCCCACCTGGCAACAATTACATATTTATTACTCTGCTCAATAGTAAAAAATGCTTATAATATTAATTAGAGATGCTTTATAAACTTATTGGTAAGAGATGCTTCTCGGCTTCAATAATATTACAACGTTCAGCATTATAAGATATATTTAAACTATTATAAGATATATTTAATCTATCTATCTATCTTTAAACTGGAATGCTACGCTATACTAGGTGGTAGGAATCCAAAGTCCATCGGGACAGCAATCACAACTTGTGTCTAAACATGCCACCATAATAACCGTGTCTTGTGTTCCGGCATTAGTGACCTTAGTTCCTGTACCTTTATGGGACAGCAGCGTGTTCCCAACGCCACTGGAGTTACAAACACCCATAGACGGTACCTTACCACCAAGTACATAGTCTGCCCACCAATTTTATTCCAGCTATAAAAAGTAACACTTACGTAAGATGTAAAATAAATGCAATTTCCATAGTATATTTTTATCTAATAGCACAATTACTGAAAATATATCATTGATAATATTTAAAAAAAGCTTTATTACATGTTTTTTTTATTGTTGAACCACAGCAGAAAGGCTGACAGCCCACTTTACCGTAGCCATGGAAGCTTGCGGAGCCGGGGGTCACCGCGAACACGCTGCTGTCCCATAGGATTAATGTTGGAACTCAACACAAGGTCATTATAGTGGCGTACTTATACTAGTTGGGGTTGTTTTGGTGACTTTACGACAGGCTGACCCCTACGGCAGGGGTCAGTATACTTACTCCGCCACTGTACGGAGGAAAGTGGGCTGTCAGTTTACGTATTGATGCTGTAAATATAGATACCCAAAGACGCATACGGGATGTGCAAACTTAAAAGGCTTACATCCAGAATTGAGTGGCAATCAGCTGAAGACAATGCCCCATTATCCTCCTCTTAAGCTTATTTCGTGTGCAAGCAATCACTCCAATTAGATTTTCCTACCTTAGTCTTACCACAATTTTTTATTGCTGAGTTACAGCAGACAAGCTGACGGCCCGCTTAGAATTTAGCAGTTACCGTCGCCTATGGGTGTTTGCAATGCCAGTGGCATCACGAACACGCTGCTGTCCCATAAGAGTACTGGAACTTGGGTCACACAGGGTGGGTTGTTTTGTTGCCTTTTACGACAGGTCGACCCCTGCCGTAGGGGTCAGTATACTTACTCCGCCCCTGCACAGACAGAATATTTCATTTTGTGACATATACATAAGAAATATGATTTCTAAATTTTTTCATTTAATTCCCCAAACAGTGTACATATACAAACAAACTTGCTAAAATAATCACAATGGCTACTCACCTAGAGAAATTAGACGCGTACTGGTTATAAATAAATACTTTTCTATGGAACGGTATGGCTAATTTATTTCTAGATAGTCTCAACAACACGGATTTATTTGCTGGAAAATTGGCCACCCTTCTGTCTAACTCGTACGTTGGCACGACGTATGCACACAGCGGACATTTTGGAGCCGTTGCCAAGAACTGCAACAATGTAGTATAATGATATATTTAATGCACAGGATCTTATATCCGAATAAATTGATGCGATGAACACAATATCAATATTATTTATGTGTTGTTATCGACCCAGTTTCGGATTCGGTTTATCGATGTGTTGCGTTTCCATACGCGAACTAAAACTTAAAAGTAACAGACTAACTTGGTCTGGTCATGTAATGCGATAGGAGGAATGCCTTATATCTAGGAAAATTATAGAACTGAGAGTCAATGGATACAGAAGGAGAAGTTGACCAAAGAAATGATGGATGGATTGCGTAAAAAGTGATATGGCGAAAAGGGTGTCAATATTGAGGTGACAGCAAACAGAGGAGAGCCGAAGGAGAGCACATATTATGCCGACCCCATATACGAGTAATAATAGTAATCAGAAATGAGGAAATTCGCAGGAGAACCAAAGTCAGCGACATAGCCCGGATGATTGCAAAACTGAAGTGGCAGTGGGCTGGGCACATAGCTCGAAGGACTCATGGCCGTTGGGGCAGAAAAGTCCTCGAATGGCGACCGCGTACTGGAAGACGCAATGTTAGTAGGCCCCCCACAAGATGGACCGATGATCTGGTCAAGATCGCTGGAATAGGTTGGATGAGGGCAGCGCAGGACCGATCATCGTGGAGATCTTTGGGGTAGGCCTTTGTCCAGCAGTGGGCGTCTTCCGGCTGAAATGGTGATGATGATATACGAGTAATATAGGAAAAGTACAGGTATAAGATGTGTCGCGTAACAGTCACACGATTTTAAAATGAGCCTCGTTTAAATTGTAGGCATAGTACAAATAATACTTACTGACGCGAACACATTCAAAGTAGAATATTAACAAACTTGCCTTAATCCATGTCATAATTAGATATTTTAAAAGTATACATAAGTACAATAAGAATATAATTAACGACATAGTTCGATGCAACTTCAAAATTCACTTGTTTAGTTTTACGTTAGAGACAAATCATCTGCTATTAGAACATACCTTATCCAAGGCCTCTGACATGCCTCTTGAGGGTACGATGTCCACATCTACTAAGAACACATACGGCGAATGGCAGTTCTTTCTAGCTAAATTCCTCATGTGATTCTGAGGATAAGGATGCCTCGCTCTCCACGCCACCGTGTCAGCCCTCCTCTGTCCAGGGGGTAGAGGTGTTGCATCACAATTCCTCGCCCAATCAGGCGCTGATCCTGGGAAACCTGGTCTTTCAGCAGGTGTGACTACATGCAACGCTATTCTTGAATAAATTTCCGGCTGACATCGTATCAGCCAGGTGGTAAATGCTCTTAACAGCCTCAGTTCGTCTCCAGCGACGAATACTGCTATAGATATGGGGCCAGACCAATGACTGGCTATCCTCAACAGCTCGTGCAGACGTTCTATAGAGCTTTGAGTGGCCAAACAGACCCTATGAGTCGTAGATATTTCTGGATATAGTTCCCCAACGGCTGCGTAGTCGAAAAGTCTATAAGACCTGGAGCCATCCCATCTACCAAGTCTCAAATCCAGTCGCGATATAGGGTCTTCATCCACGACACTGTTTGGAGCTGTGTCAACGCAGGGCTCGCAGCTAGATGGCTCTGATGGCTGCGTCGTGGTATGCGTGGGACAAGAAGGTGGGTGCAATAACCACATATTGGCAACAGCATTGTATAGAACCAAAGCGACTGCGGTCACGGTCACTATACTCCATTGAAATCTCCATCCCCACTACAAAACCAAATAATACTTTAGTGTATTTTTCTATAGTACATTAATTTGAAGGAAATTATTTGAGACTGATCCCAATATATAGACCAATCTAATGTACACTTATTCAAACACTTACAATTTTATTTCGGCGCAACTTTGTCATTGATCTGTGGTCAATCGTGTAACCCATCGCGCGACTCGCAACAGGTGCTTATGTAGACATCATCTGAATGCAGTCTTATTCATCCTTGAGCTGTTCGGCAATAACTTACTGACTTCTTTCTTTTAACGATATTTTTATACCGAATATAATCTGCAAATTAATTATCATATCAAAATAAAAATCAATATAGACGACCTGCGTGGTGTAACGGCTAGTGCACCTTGGTACGCTTGCGGAGGTCACGAGTTCGACTCTCATCTCGTGTCTGGGTGTTTATGTATAATATGTATTTATTTACAAAATAAAAGTATATATGTAGTATATTAGTTGTCAAGTATCCATAACACAAGTGCTTTGCTGATTACTTTGGGACTAGATGGCGCTGTGTGAATTGCCCCAGTATACTTGTAAAGAAAATACATTTCTTTAATCCTGAAAACCGATGGGTGAAGCAGCAACTATGTACTTACATACCTACCAATAGATGGCGTTGTGCGCGTTACGTCATGGCAGTGAATAAAGCAGTTTACAGTATAGTAACTGTAATGAGCTTATGAAAAAGATTGTCGATTTAAACATTGATTTACATATTTCAACTCTCTGGATTTAAATAATAAACTTTAAATGTCGTTCCTTTGGTTTTCAGGTAAGATTAGATTAAATAAAATCAGTGCATTTGTTGTATTGTGTACCTACATGTGTAAGTAATTAAAATAAAATTATCTTTGGTTCTCAGAGCAACGATATATTGTTTTGATTCAAATCGAACACTCCAAATAAATTGTCTTAAATACTTATATTTATATAGTCGGTTCATTTATATTTCTAAAGTTGATCATGTCAACATTGTCGCCGCGCCATTCTATTAGTCTAACAAATAACGTAAATTTATAGAAGACTAGCTGACCCGGCAAACGTTGTTCTGCCATATAAATAATAAAATGTCAAAAAATTAAAAAAAAATTTTTGGGGGTGGGTCACCCCTAACATTTAGGGGGATGAAAAATAGATGTTGGCCGATTCTCATAGATACCGGATAAGCACAAAAAATCACTAACTCAATTTAGTTATCTGCCTACTGCCTACCCCCTAAGAACGATGGCGTGATTATTTATAGCCTATGACCATTTCTAGGTTATCATCTATCACCATACCAAATTTCATCAAAATCCGTTCAGCCGATTAGGCGTGAAAGAGGAACAGACAGACAGACAGACAGAGTTACTTTCGCATTTATAATATTAGTATGGATAGAAATATTATTCACAATATCCTTGTTCTAAATACACGCAGAGGGAAGCTATCGCTTACCCTTTTCCTAGTTCACGGGTAGCATTCGGGGGCATTCGGGGTTAGGAAGCCAAACGACCAAAGCCCCTCTTCTCTTTTATTTTCTACTCCTTTACCAATAGTCCGGTCAATTTAGACCAAAAAATGAGAGTGAAGTTACATTAAGTCCCAACAAGCTAAAAATCAGTGAAATTGTTCCAAACATAATTATAAACAATGTTTAAAAGTTCCCCATCATTCCCGTGTATGGAATTTTTTTATTCAAGGTCAAAGGTAAAAAAAATGAGTTTTTCGCGATTTTCAGCAAAACGGTAAGTTTTATCACAAAAGTACCTCAGACAAAAATTGTAGATCATAAAATTATCTATAAAAACGTATTAATACTTTTTTCCTACGAGCCACCGTTTCTGAGATATAACGATTCAAAAAGTTATAAAAGTTGTAGAGTATCTAGAGATGTACACTGACGGACTCATAAACTGCATCAAAGTAATAGACGACTTTGAAATAAATATTTTAACCAAGTATGCAAACTTTCTATACAGATTTAAATTGAAACCGCTAGATTGGTTCGTGAACTTTAAAACAGCGTAGGGTCCTTAAGTTTAAAAGGACCTTAAGACTTTTTTGAAGAAAAAACAGAAATTTAAGGAAAATTGGTTTAATTAAAAAATTGGTTTTAACAATAGACACAAACTTTATGCAAGGGTTTATTTATGTTTTAATAAGGTGTATTACCTCCACGTGCCCTTATTACGGATTCTAATCGGTTCCGCATAGATTTTATTAGGGTTATTAAAAGATCTTGCGGAATACTGTCCCATTCTTCTGAAAGTGCTGTTCTTAGTGCTGCCACTGTCGTGGGCAAAGGGTTTCTCGCATATACAGCTCTTTTTAAATTGTTCCAAACATGCTCAATGGGATTAAGATCCGGGCTGCGTGCTGGCCAATTCATTGTACGTATCCCAACCTCTTCGCAATATTGTCGAACTTGTGCAGCAGCGTGCGGCCGGGCATTATCCTGCATTAAAGTAAAATTTTCGCCTATGAATCCCATGTATGGCACCACGTGATCTTCAAAGATCTCTGTTATGTAGCGATGTGCAGTCAAACCCCCTCTATTACCGTTTTGACGGACCATGTCTATGAACACAAGTTCTGTTCGCCCATTCCTAGATATGCCACCCCAGACCATACACGAACCGCCTCCATAAGGAACACGCTCTTCAATGCAACTTTGAGCATATCGCTCCCCACGTCGACGATAGACTCTTCTGCGACCATCTGCACCATATAAACATGTCCTACACTCGTCCGTGAACAATACGGAGGCCCATTGCTCTTCTGTCCAATTCAGGTGATCACGCGCAAATCTTAAGCGAGCTTGTCTGTGAGCTACAGACAACTTTGGACATTTGCTGGTCTAAAAGGGATGATATCCGCTTCCTTTAACCTTCTTCTTATTGTTCGTGCACTCACGTTTACTCCACGCACTTCATTAAGCTCTATTTTGATGTTAACTGACGTGAGAAAACGATTTCGCAGGGAAGTTGTAACAATAAATCGGTCATCACGACCGGTAGTTGATCGAGTCCTGCCTGTACCACGTCTCCTTCTGTAAGAACCTGTCTCCACAAACCTTCTGTATATTCTAGAAACCGTAGACTGGTTTAAATGCAAATTTCTACCAATCGTTCGTTGATCCAAGCCCTCCCGCACCAATGCTACAATTTGAGCCGCTTGTTCGGACGAAGTATCCATATTATGGTTCAAAAACTCTCGATGAGTTAAAAAACTAACCCAACAATTCTGCTGGTAACAATAATTCAATTGACAAAAGAATAAAAAATCAATGAGAATCAATTTAAAACTTTGCTATAAATAACACGCAAATCTGATACGAGTAAATTTTCTTTTCCCGGCTATATTCCTTTGTTTTACTGCAGTTCTATTTTTAAATTTTCCTTTTTTTTTGAGATTAAGAGCCAGTCTCTCCATATTTATATAATTTAATCTAAAAAGTTTGCATACTTATTAAAAAAAATCATTTCAAAGTAATCCTGAACTTTGATGCAGTTTATGAGTCCGTCAGTTTATATACGTGGCGTACTCATGCATATTATGACGATAACAACTTTTATAACTTTTTGAATCGTTATATCTCAGAAACGGTGGCTCGTAAGAAAAAAAGTATTGATACATTTTTATAGATAATTTTATGATCTACAATTTTTGTCTGAGGTACTTTTATGATAAAACTTACCGTTTTGCTGAAAATCGCGAAAAACTCATTTTTTTGAGCTTTGACCTTGAATAAAAAAAATTCCATACACGGGAATGATGGGGAACTTTTAAACATTGTTTATAATTATGTTTTGAACAATTACACTGATTTTCAGCTTGTTGGGACTTTATGTAACTTCGAATGTCTAAATTGACCGGAATACAAGTAAGCTCACGTAATTCCCAAGATTATGAACATTTCAGTAAGTTACCAATCTAAATTATTATTCTTACATCTAATACCGCCACTGTAGATTTTTCTAGAAATTATTCAAAATTTGAATCAACATATTTAAAATCCATGCACATTGTTTGCATAAGCTTTACCTTACTTCAGCTATACTCAACCTGCAGCCCGCCAGATTTGTGTGGTTGGTGTTAGTTAAACACCTATCTGGTGTTAATTAAACCATTTTTAATTTCGTGCCCTTTAGAAAAATTGAGAGCACGCTGAGGTCCATGTGCCAGTGCAGCCAGATCGTGCTATTTTTTACCCCCTCTCTAGCGTCACGCATGCAAGACACGCATGTAAACGAAGTGTGTCGAACGGAGCCGAAGGAAACTGAGATAAGTGCACAAGTCGAAGGGAATGAAGCCCCTAACACGCGAAACAAAGACAACACACACAACACTTGCCTTCTGTTCGTAATAGTAAATGGAATTGGTATATTAACCATGTCAATAAATGGATCAGATCCAAACTTTTTTCATTAGAGTAAAATAATTCATTAATTTTTAATTTGATTTTTTACTAACACTAAATAATTTGAATTAAGAAACTGCTTGTGACCACGGACACTGCAACATGTTTGAAACATCAGGAAATGACAAAAGTTGTTTAATACAATTTGTAACAATCGCGAAAACCTAAAAAATTATTAGCTATTTTTTGCGAACCGCGACACCATGACTAACACGTGTTTGTGACCCCTAGAAAAAAGGTTAAACACCACTGCATTGCTTTATGAATATTGAAAAATTAAATAGAAATTAGAACTTGAACTGTATACTTGTTTTCACTACACCCGTTTGAAACTGAAAGCGACTCCTAAACATGACCTTTGATATCCTACATAGAGGTAGTTCGGCTATAAATTTTGTTACAACTGATAAAAATTTTAAATTATGTATGTAATACCCATATGGCATGTCTTTATTTAATGTATATAAATAAAATGATAGAGGTCTGCAGTTTTGCGCGCATCACGGCAAAACTACTGGATAGATTTCAATAAAATTTTCCAAGTTTTATATACAGGGTGACTTTGATAAACCCGTCCAAATTTTTTTTACGCACTAAACATCATTTAAGGAACCCATTTTTGCAAAAAAAAATTGTATGTAAAATTTTCACCATAAAATATTTCATATAGGATCATTAACTCAATCGTACAGAATAATCATATGGTGCAAACAGCGTACGTTATCCTGTTATTACCTGTCTCTGTCAAACCCGCGTAAATGAGTAGTGCGTATTCGCTCGCCCGGTTCAATGACGCCGTCCTCGGCCTTTTACTAGGTCAGATGGAGAGGTCATTGACACTCTAGCGCCGTATTATGTAAATTGCGAGTTCTTTGAATGACTTTGTGATGCTGATTACTCAACATTTTTGTATTATGTGATACAAAACTAAAATACATGTTTCTCATAACTTTTACTAAAGATTCTTCTGTGTGAATTTGGATGGGTTTGTTAAAGTCACCCTGTATTAAACATTTGCCCTTTTTCTACAAAAAAATTGCGATATTTTCATCTATACATATAAATAAATTTGGAGTGTCTGTTTGTAATATTAAAATAACCGCTTTTTACTAAGTGCATTCGGATGTATACACGGTACATATAACAAAACAACATTTTATACAATTTTTGTCTGTCTGTCTGTCTGTCTGTTTGATCCGGCTAATCTCTAAAATGGCTGGACCAATTTTGACGGGACTTTCACTGGCAGATAGCTCATGCAACAAGGAGTAACTTAGGCTACTTTGTATTTAGAAAAAAAAATAGTTTTAGTTAAAAATGATCAGTTTCGGAAATTTTTAATATCCAATTTAAGTAGACCTCAGATTTATACCATCAATCATATGAAATAGGGTTCAGCTTAGGCTGGACTTTGTAGGTACAAGTTTTATAGGGTTTTTAATCCAAAATAAACCACAAGATATATCAAAAAAATGCTGCCCAAAGTCACTATTCCACGCGGACGGAGTCGCGGGCACAGCTAGTTTAATATAAAGTTCTTAAAATTTTAAGAAACGTATGTTTTCTTGCCGCAGATAGGTGTGACAAACGGTGTAGCGCGCATGTGTATGAAGCCTTCTCATATTTTTTCCATTTACTTTTTTCTGTTATTCGACCAGCGAATCGGGCGGAAACGGCTAAATGAAATATGGACTGGAAGTAACATATCAGCCTGGAGAAATTGTGATTTCTATCACGTATAATATACACTTGAAGCGTATTTCTTTCCAAGATAATGCTTGCGGTTATAGAAACTAGATTTATCAAATAAGGTCAGATCCACATTTGCAACTGAAATATACATATTTAAAAAAAACACTGTTAGTATGTACAAAAAATAAGTAACAAGAAATCTTCTCATAGATCTAACATCTTTTTTTTAATTTGTGAGGAATAGCAGATAGGCTGACAGCCCACTTAATAATAAGCAGTAATCGTCGACTATGGATGTATGCGACGCTAGGAGCACCGCAAGCACACTACTGTCCCATAAACGTACCTACGAACCTAGGAACTTAAGCCACTAATAATAATAATAATAAATTTTGTGACAATTCACACAGCGTCATCTAGTCCCAAACTAAGTAGCACTTGTATTATGGGCCCTAGACAACTGATATACTACTTATATATTTTTTTTGTAAATAAATACATATTATTTTTAACACCCAGACGCGAGACGGGAATCGAACCCGTGACCTACGCAAGCGTACCGAAGTGCGTTATTCGTTACGCCACCGAGGTCGTCAGGTCGACTAATGCCGGAACACAATACACGATTTTTATGGAGGCATGCTTATAGACCAAGGGTGATTGCCATCAAGGTTGTTTTGTCACCTTTTATGACAAACCGACCCAGGCCGCAGGAGTATTTTAACTCCGCTCCTGCACGCAGAATCGAAAAGCGTCTAATTTATATATACATTAATTTATATACATACTAGTTGACCCGGCAAACGTTGTTCTGCCGTATGAATTTTAAAAATAAAGTAGTCTATGTCCTTCTCCAAGGTCCAATCTATGAATATACCGAAATTCATCAAAATTGATTCAGCGGTTTAGGCGTGAAAGCGTAACAAACAAATAAACTCACTTTCGCATTTATGATATTAGTTAGGATGTTTATTCATTATGTAAAGGTAACATTTTTTTTTATATTTGTGTCTTAAATAAACATTTTCTTTCTTTCTTTCTATATATACTTTTCAATTTACAGGAAAGGTACAACGTAGTAATAATTATTGACAGTCATGATTAGTTGTCTCATCAAGGTTTCGCCTACTGTCTGTCAAATATTGTCCTGCTTTGTGTTATGAATTTTGTTTTAATAAGATTTTATGGCCTGGTAACGAAACCTTTAAGCCAAGTCTTATTTTCGGACACAAACTTTCACTTATTTTCCCCTTTATCACGTGTATTTCCCTTTGTTCTCTGATTTTTATTTTAGTATTTAAATCGTCCCCACAGTAATAATAAGATAATTAGATTGGACGATAGGAACTAGCCAGTTCAGGTGATTTATCTGGTTTAAATACTGGTATTACACGTTGAGTTTTCCAGATTTCAGAAGAACTGAAGGTTGTATCTCATCTGGTGTCACTAATACTAAATAAATCTCTTATGAAGCTGATATTGAAGATCCAGTGTTGTAATGCCTAAATTTCACTTGAAAACTTTATGCAAACATACATTCTCTGGGCAAACATACAAAGAATCAACACCATACCGAGATTTTCTCCATGTAGGGGCGAATACTAATACTAACCCTTGCAGCCGGGGTCGGCCTGTTGTAATAGGTGACAAAACAACCCTAGCTGTGTGGTAAAGCCCACCTCGATGGCAACCACCATTGGTCTATAAGTATGCAGCCATAATAACCTTGTGTTGTATTCCGGTATAAATCACCTAGGTTCCAGTTCTCCTACCCGAACGGCAGACGCCCCTGATGTCGCCAACGTCTATAGGCGGCGGTAATGCTTCGTATTAAGTGGGCATAAGCCTCTCTACTGTTCCAGAGCAATAAAAAAAACATCTGTATCAAGACTAAAAAGACGGGCGCCTCCAAATGTTGTCAGGTAAAAATTGCTTTAAAATATAAGAAGGTCTATTATACTTCACATATAAATTAATGTATTATTTTAATCTTAAGAAATTATATATGTGAAAATTTTACTCATATTATATACACAATGTTTATTAAGATTACATTACATTACTATTTTTTATTTGTAATAAAGTTTATGGCCGGACCAGGTTTGTTTAATGAGTATAATTCATACATCCCTGTTAAGTTCAAATAAACGATAGTAAATATAATGAATTAGTATGAAGGTCTCCATTAACTCGGCTCAATGGCCATGACCTTAATATGCCATTACAATTACGTATTTCATTTTTTTCCTATATCATAATATAACCACAAATTTAATACAGATGTCTTCATTAACTTCGTGTCACGGGCATAGGTATGCTGCGGTGGATGTGTGGAGTAACGCGAAAGGACCGCGTAGGAACACTCGCTTTAGCGGCAGTCTTCATGTCTGTGACATTGCGGATAAATTCCAAGTGTCACCTTAGCTGATATGGCAGCTAAGCCCCCAGCAGGAGGGGTAGACCCAAAAAGTGCTGGCTTGACATAATAAGGAGCGATGAAGGCATGCCAATGAACTCACTACCAGGGATGCTGAAGATCATGCAAATTGGAGAAGAAAGATTCGCAAAACGGACCCGCACACCTTAGCGAAAATTTTGGTTCTAACCGGCACTTAACGCTCATCATGATGATGATATTCTTTGCTTTCCACGGCTTTTACACGTCAATAAAACTACTCATAGATTTTATGTATGTTTATTTTGATTATTATTATCGTTTCGTCTACATTAAATAGCTGTTAATCAACTTGTAGGTGGTAATAATAATTTGATAAACACATTTTAGCCACGTGGCAATCAGATTTTTAGTTTAGCGTGTAAGGATTAATCGATTTTACATCGCTCTTTGCATGTCTATATGACATGATTAACCTTAGTCTAATTGTCTTTCTTACAGTAATAGTTATGACATGCCCATTGATTCCCCTATCACTACCCAAGTCCCCAAGTCCGTCTGTTGGTGGGTCCGTCTGTCTGTTGCTAACATCATTCGCGTGTGTACGAAAATTATAATATTTATTAAAAGTCTATATGTTTATTAATTACTAGCTGACCCGGCAAACGTTGTTCTGCCATATAAATAATAAAATGTCAAAAAATTTAAAAAAAATTTAGGGGTGGACTACCCCTAACATTTAGGGGGATGAAAAATAGATGTTGGCCGATTCTCATAGATACCGGATAAGCACAAAAAAATTCATCAAAATCGGTCAAGCCGTTTCGGAGGAGTATGGCAACGAAAACTGTGACACGAGAATTTTATATATTAGATATATTTATTAAAACAGCCCACCCTAGCTACGTGGTAGGGCCCCAGGCCCGTCTGGATGGTGACCTTTGGTCTTAAGTGTGCCGCCATAATAACCTTGTGTTGTGTTCCGACATCAGTGACCCAAGTTCCTGTACTCTTATGCGACAGCAGCGTGTTCGCGATGCCACTGATGTTGCAAACACACATAGGCGACGGTAACTGCTAAATCCTAAGCGGGCCGTCAGCCTGTCTGCTGTCCTACAGCAATAAAAAAAATATCCTAAAGTATTTTCTCCTGTTTCCTGTCCAACTTTTCTCCATTTTCTATCCTCTCTTATTTACGACAAAGCTGGCTACGTAAATCATAGTGAGCACATTAGTCCAACCCCTAATCTTACATTCATAGACAAACGGCCTGTCGTAAAAGGCGACTAAGCAACCGTGGCAACCGTAGCTAGATGGTAGGATTCCAAGCCAATCTGGATGGAAAACACTTGCTACACAAACTTGCTAAATAACACTCCTCAAATATGCCGCCATAATAACCGTGTGTTGTGTTCCATTAGTGACCCAGGTTCCAGTTCCCCTATGCCGAGGGCAGCGTATTAACGATGACCCTGCCGTTGCCAACATCTGCAAGCGCCGGTAATTTACTATTAAGCTTGTCGACTGTTCCAGAGCAATAACCAAAAGAAGACAACGTATGAAGTGCTTCTGCTAAGAAAAGCTTCTAGTAAACAATCTACATACACATTTCGCTACAACGAAGCAAAATGGAATACGATATCAGGACTGAATGTAAATTTTATTATATAGGTATTACTCAAAATATGCAAAAACATAACACTACATTTTTTTATTGCTGTAGGACAGCAGACAGGCTGACGGCCCGCTTAGAATTTAGCAGTTACCGTCGCCTATAGGTGTTTGTAATGCCAGTGGCATCGCGAACACGCTGCTGTCCCATAAGGGTACAGGACTTGGGTCACTAATGCCGGAACACAACACAAGGTTATTATGGCGGCATACTTAAGACCAAAGGTGATCGCCATCCAGACGGGCTTGAGGCCCTACCCCGTGGCTAGGGTGGATTGTTTTGTCGCCTTTTACGACAGGCCGACCCCGGCCGCAGAGGTTAGTCTTCTTTCTCCGACCCTGCACGGATAAAAACATTTATGGTTACAGAGTCATAAATGATAACGATGATGATATATTACCTTATCTTCTTTATGAGTTTTCTTTGGAGTAATATAAAATACCAAATACACGTTTAATGTAATAAACAATATACTTTAACGTAATTCACTACAAATTTTAATAACTATCAACAAATCTAATATCACACGACATTTAATAACAAAAATACATGTAGTATTGTTTTGAGTTGAAAACAAACACAACTAGGTTTTAGTTTGTTAATAAATCTTTACCACATTAATACTGATTTAATTTAATACTGAATTTGTTATATATTTGTTATTTAGTTTTACATAAACAATATTTGTACTTTAATTTTTGTAGGAATAAAGAAAATTGTTGAATAATAAACACTGTGGGGTGATGGGTTTGAGACACGCATGCGTGTGGTCGTGACATGCGTATTGCATTTGGTCTGGCCTGAGGCAGTATTGTAAGTTAATTCCCAGTTGAACGATAAACTTTAGTTTCAGTGTCTAGAGTTTCCTGTTTTTGCTTGTTTTCTACTTCTTACGACTGACATCATAACAGTTAGGGCCGCGCTAGGTTCCAAGTCATTCCGTAATAAGTTTATTACTATACCGGCACGCTATGACGGCCGTTTTGACGTTTGTCCACTCGTGAATTTTTGTATTAGTAATTACATTTGAAGGAGCAAATTGCTGTTCTTTATTGTCAATAGCAACGTGCAGTTATTGACAATAGAACAGCAATTTGCTCCTTCGAATGTAATTACTAATTAATACGAAACTTCATGGAGTGGACAAACGTCAAAACGGCCATCATAGCGTGCCGGTAGTGTAGGTAGTTGGAAGATCAAATGATATTAATCTTTGGAAACATTTAAAAATAAGAAATTCTTAGTATATCTTCCAAGGTTGCATACAAAGGTTGCTTTACGTCTGTGTTCCATAGACGTTTTTGTCCAAGCCGTAAATAAAAAAAATATTAAAGATTAATGTTTATTTATCTTAGTAGCGCTATAACATTACACACATATATATAATATATATATGGTAAACCGATTTTACAGACGTACTTGAGTATTTTAAATAACTATCTTTTTCTTGTATCGTCTCTTGGAACCCAGAGTCCATTTTCCGAATACATTTCGGATTCCAGTTAACAAATTTACCCTAAATAATCGTAAAAATGTAATAGCTGCTCATACTAAAATTTATAATATAAACTGGATAAAGTATGACCAACATAATAAAAATTCAAACCGTGACTTTTTGTATGTAACTAGGTAACAAGCGCTTTACTCATCATTTTAACATTATTCCGGGTTATATCCCTAATTTTTTTTATTACGATTGAATTGAGCTTTTATTTTAGCTTTATGAAAATAGTCAATAGCTGGCTGGCTTAAATGTTTTGGAGCCAACCAGGAGAAAGAAATGTAGCATTATAATTAAGGAAAGGGCAACAGTTTTTAGGGGTACTTTTCACTAGCTGGTAAGATTACTTTTTTTATTGCTGCAGCAAACAGGCTGGCGGCCCACTTAATATATAGTAAGTATTATAGTTGCTTCTACATATTTGCGACGCTAGGAGCTGCTGTCTCATAGGAGTGTAGGACCCTGGGTAAGTACTGCCAGAACACAACACAAGGTTATTATGGCAGACCTTGGTCTGTGTCTTGTAGACGTTGGTGTTCGCCATGCAGTTGGGCTTGAGCCCTACTGAAGTATTTAAAACGGAGTTTATATTTGAGTACCGACAGACGTTGTCATGTCTTAAAACCGAAAATTTCAAACATATAAAGAATAAATTTTACAGTGAATTGTGAACCTAAACCATTCATGAATCTATTTGAATAAATCCAAAATCACGAAAATAGATCCCACCGTTCCGGAGGAATTCAGTCACATACACACGCACAGAATTATTATTAACTCCTTTGCAAAAAAAAAACTGACCGTTTTGATTTTTCTACATTGCCTATACCTATACAAATATAATGCAAATAAATAAAATTGGAGTGTCTGTAATATTAAAATAACCGCTTTTTACTAAGTGCATTTGTATGTATACACTGTACATATACCAAAACAAATTTTTTTACAATTTTTGTCTGTCTGACTATTTGTTCCGGCTAATCTCTGAAATGGCTGGACCGACTTTGACGGGACTTTCGCTGGCAGAACAGCTGATGTAACAAGGAGTAACTTAGGCTACTTTTATTTTAGAAAAAAAATTTTTTAGTTAAAAATGATCAGTTTCGGAAATTTTTATAATCCAATTTAAGTTGACCTCAGATTTATATGATCACTCATATAAAATAGGGTTTAGCTTAGGCTGGACTTTGTAGGTTAGAATGCACGTATTCCGGAGGCGCATGGTGTAACAGTTTCATTCGATAACACTACTGTTTGCATAATTTTATTTATATTTTAGGGTTTAAAGGGTTTTCGCGGGTTTGCGGTTAAAGGGCTAACTAATACTATAACTTCTCGTTATATTTAGAACAATAATTTTTGTTTGCCGCATAATCCCGCCTTACTGTGACATAAAACAGATATCTTTGTGTCTTTGGGGCACGGCAACTTCGGTCGATACTTATGTCGCATCGCTCAAAAGGAGCAAACGACAGAGTGCCACCACTGTGACGCCGGCGACGAGGACACGGCACTCCACACCCTCCAAGTGTGTCCCGCATGGACATCGGAACGCCGAGAACTGTGGCCACCATCGGTGTTGACCTCTCACTCCCGCCCATCATCCTAGCGATGGTCGGGGGCCAAGCGGAATGGGACAATGTCGCCTCCTTCTGAGAGGAAGCGCGCTAAGCTTTCGTCCCGCTCACGCAGTGCCACTCGCCGCTGGAGATTGGCAACAGACCTCTGGCCGCCGTAGTGATCGGTCGCGAGCTCGACCCCCTGGGTAAGGGCCGCAGCTCGCAAACACATGGCCGAGAATATGGTCAGCGGATTTATTTCACTGAAAACAATTTTAGAGAGAGAGAATGGCCGCACCACCTAAGACGACACTAACTGCATTCTTCCTGCTTTGCCAAAATGACGCATTTGCAAAAACATTACTTTATGTTGACGTACCCCACTACTATACGTGGAACGTGTCGTTGAAAGAATGGGAACATCGTTTACAAGGAACACGTTTCGACGGCTAGAATAGCCGAATAGTCAGCTTGCAAGTACTTTCATACTTGCAAGTATTTTTTGCTCATATCAGGGCGCCGTACTTCGAAGTGAAAACCTGGTTTTAAAACCTGGTACCGTAAATACGCCTCATCTTTACGAAATATGATAAGTCTAAAGATTAATAATTAAGGAAAAATATTGTAACGGGTTTGAGGAAGAAATAAAAGATAAAAATGTGTAATAACTTTTATTTGGACATCAATCATTAATAGAATTGTTAACCTTCCACACGCAGTTGATGAATATTTACACCCAAGTCACAACAAATTCCTTGTAGGTAGAGCATACAACTACTTTTTCCGGTGTAGGAAGTGGGCCCACATTCCTGACAACTTACGTAGAGCCAATGAGAAAACCGAGTCGTCGATATTCTTCATTATTAATTATGAAGATCCCCCTACACTATACTCACTTTTTCACAATGCTTACAAATGAATACTTGAAACGCATATATTACTTTGGTCTTTTATAAAAAGATGCCAAACTTGTTTTTCATATAATTTTTGCCTGTAATTCGTAGCGTTATGTTTCGTACTGCAGATTTGGTTTAAAAAATAATTAAATTGTATGTTTTACGGAAATTTTATTGAGTAGAGAATATTTGTGTACGGGATTCGAAACTAAGTAAGGAAATATGATATATACTTAATGTTACTTCGTTGTTCTCATTAAAAAGATACACAAATTAGCACGAGTTTGTGCCATTCAAGAGCCCACATAATTAGTCAGTTGCTTAAAATGGTAATGGATACAATTGATAGAGCTGTATGGAATAACTCTTTTGCCTACCATTTTGTAAAATTTTAATTACATATATTATGAAATTATTATAACCTCAAATTGTAAGAATAAACATTGGTGATTAGTTTATTTAGCTACAAAAATGTTTAAAATACCAGATTGGGAGGACGATGTTCCCAAAAGTAATGCAAAATTCACAAAGAAATATACGGTGAGTCATTCGTTTAATTTTTTTCAATGGACTAACAAGAAACATTTGTGAAATAATATTTTAGAACTTAAAATTATATGTTCTTCATTCTCTTCTCCTGCATCTTAAACGGTTTGTTCTCTAGAAGTAATCCATGACCTCAACTCGTATATTAAATGAAAAGTATATTGTTTGTTATATTTAACAGGTTTTATAATCTCGAGATTCTTTGAAATTTCAATTTACTTTTTTAAAAACTTTTAGTAACATTCAAGTCATGTCATTAATATAATAAATATTTTGTTGACAGACTAAAAAACCCGCTATTCGGAAATCACTCACAAATTCGACTAATGACAATAAAAAGGACAAATTAAATAAGAGTAGTACAAAATCACCTGTGTTCAAAGTTAAGAAAAATGGAATAACAGCAAAACCACTACAAAAACATAGTCAAAAGGGAAATAAACAAGACCTAACTAATCATTCTAAATCAAAAATAATTAATGAAACAAGCAAGTATCAAAGAAAAAATTTAAGAATTAAGGGACCTATGGTGAAAGGATCTCTTTTAAGACAACAAAAAAATGAAAAGAATCATGATATGATGAACAAAAGATTACAGAACAAAACAGAAAAAGCTAATAAAAACATAAAAAGTTTTAACAGCAAAAATGATAATAAAACTAATGGTATGAATAAGAAAGATATTAAGAAAAAATTTGATAAATTAGGTTTCAAAAATAAAATTACAGAAACTGAAAATAAAGTCAATAAAAGCCAAGAAACCACACTTAACACAAGTGTTAATAATGAAACCGTGACAAACAATAAAAGAAAAAAGAAAAATACAGAAATAGATAATTTAGAAATTAAAAGTTTTGATTCCGAAACATTAGATGAAATTGTGATAAATGCTAAGAAAAAGAAACTAAATGAATCACTCGAAAATGATGATAATGAAAATGAGTTATTTCATGAGAAGCAGAGACCCAAGATTAGCCACAAAAAGGAAGTTTTTAGGAAGATATTGGAGTTTAATAATAATAGAAATAAAATTGAAGTTAAGGGAAACAAATTGAGAGAGAGAATGCTGGAAAGGCTCAAAGGTTGAATGACTTTAAATTATTTTACAATTTCTTAAACAACATCTTTCAGTAGCCTGACTTTGATAAATAATCATAAATTTATAAATGTTTTTGATTTTATTTGAATAATATGAATTTGAAGTTTACAATAAGTGACTTTCTATTTAGAATTTCTCAATTTTCCTTTTTCTTTAAGTAAACTGATGTATTATAAATGTGTTGTAGTGCCTCATCTGCCTTTCTCAAAGAACATACTTGCACCTCAGTTTATTAGAACTGATTGAGTTGCCACAGTATTCATATTATAAAACTTTTGACAGTGTGTCTATAATTCTTAAATAATTAGAATTTTTATTAGTTATTTAGAGCTCTTCAGGACCATATGTGATATTTGTCTGATTGATAATTGACTAGTTGCTTGGAAAAGCAACCAAAAATTTGGATGCAGGGATACTAGGTTGAATAAACCAGCATAGCCACCTTTCGAAATAATAATCAATAATAAATTATTTTACTACATTCTAGAGGAATTTAAATGCTATTTTGAATTTTATAATAAGTAACATTTCATAATAAGTAACATTATTATAGAAGAGGCTTCAGATTAATATAAATTATAATTCACTAAAAATGTTGTAATGGTATTGTGCAAGCAGCCAAGGCCATGGTATTGACCAAACCACCTGTCCCGTCAGCTCATGCACTAAACACTTATAGGCAAGTAGAAAACAAGAACTTGCAGGAGAAGGTATTTCTGTAAAAAGAAAGCATTATACTGAGACAATTTTCTACCAGTTTTATTGAAATTTGTTATCTGTATATACCAATACTTGCACAGATATAAATAAAAATATGAAAGATATTTGCCTTAATAGTTGGAAACTAATTTAATTGTTCCAGCTGCTCAGTTCCGATATCTAAATGAAAAGCTATACACATCATCTGGATCTGATGCACAGCAGTTGTTCCAAAGTGACCCAACAGCATTCCAAACTTACCACCAGGGTTATCAGCAACAAGTGAAAAAATGGCCAGTTAATCCCTTAGATGTCATTGTGAAGAGGATCACAAAAATGTGAGTATTGAAATAAATATTAAGTTAATTCAAAGCTAACTCCAGGCATTGGAGTGATAGTTAGGGTTGCAACTGGAATTTATCCCTAGGATGATGATGAATTATATTATGCAATATAATTAATAATGTCATTCCTGCTACTTAGTATCTAAGGATTGACTTTTAAAAAGTATGAAAATTTTTGGAATTATATATCACTTAGAGAGGTACACTAGAAAGTTTTATATGAATTCAGTAGGTTGTCCCTTTATACCAAGAATAATGTAAAAAATGAGAATCAAAACATTAAGTTACTGTAAATACAATGTTATTATTTTTTGGGCAATTATTGTAACATTACAAAAAATTCCCATTACCCAATCCCAAAGAATGGTGGATTATAAAATAAGGATTTTGTATAAAAGGTAAATAGAACTGAAAAGTATCTCAGCAGTTTGAAGAAATATATTACTGTACTGCAGGCCCAAAACCCATTTAGTAGCAGACATGGGATGTGGTGAAGCAGCCTTATCGAAGCGCCTCCCTCACAAAGTGCGCTCGTTCGACCTGGTAGCTTCTACCTCTGACGTAGAAGCCTGTGACATGGCACATACCCCTTTACTCTCCGAATCAGTGGATGTGGCCGTTTATTGTTTGGCCCTGATGGGCACAGACCTAACCCAGTACTTGATTGAAGCCAACAGAGTGCTGAAGATGAGGTAAGAAATGTTTACAAATTTTTAAAAAAGAATGACTATGGTTGAACAGCAAGACTGACGGCCCATTTAATAGTAAGGAGTTACCGTCGCCTATAGATGTTTGCGACGCAAGGGGCACATGCTGCTGTCTGCATAGAGATACTGGAACCTGGGTCACTAATGCGGACTAATGCCAGAACACAACATAAGATTATAGTGGCATACTTATAGACCAGGGATGGTACCCATCCAAATGGCCTTGAGCCAGTAAAGGCAGTAAGACCTAACAACCAAGACAAAAAATTACCTTCATGCTATCATTAGAACATTATACAGAAATGTGTTGTTTATAGTTGATTTTTCTGCTACTTTTTAAAAACAGTTTTCTCGAAATGAGAAAAGATGGCAATCATTATTAGAAATGTTAAAATTATTTGAGTAATAAATGTTACTTTTAATTATTTATATTAATAATATAAGCCTTTTATTTTCTGATTGTTACAAAGTTTATATGTAAAAATACATTAAGATTAAATCTCTAATAGTATTGGGAGTGCCTCTGGGCAAAGGCCTCCTCCAGTTAATTATGTAACCATTCATATACCAAAATGAACTTAACAAAACATAGATTCTTATGACATTAAAGTTTATTCAAAATGACCTCCGTGATTTTGAATACAAGCCTTCAATCTGCGCGGCCAGTTGTCTATCGCAGCACGAACGAGGTCCATGTCAATATCGGCGGCTGCCTTAATCAAGGATGTCTTGAGTGACTCCAAATTGGGATGAGGCTTTGAGCACGCCTTTTCCTCCAAGTGTTGCCATATCTTGTAATCTAACGGATTCAAATCTGGACTGGAGGAGGGCCAGTCTTCGTGCCGGATAAAGTCGATTTCACGCGCCGCCAGCCAGTCTTGTGTGCTCTTCGCTCTATGAGCTGGCGCCGAATCTTGTTGGAATACCCAGTGCCTGTTATTGAACATGGTATGAGAAACAGGTTCCACAAGGTTCGTCAGGACTGTATTTTGATACACAACAGCATTCGTTTTTACACCTTTCTCACAAAAATGTACCTCTGTTAAGCCCCAATAAGAAACTCCCAACCATACCATGAGCGAGGATGGAAAATGACCTCGTTGGACACGCGGAATACGGTTGCTCGCTTCTTCACTACTGTGTGCGTACACCTTATCATTTTGTTTGTTGTAGCTCTCTTCTACGGTAAACATTTTTTCATCCGAAAAAAGAATTTCCCGATATTTTTTTCCCGCGTACCGCTTCAACAAAGCGCGGCATCTCTTCAGTCTCAGGTCCATTAGACGAGCATTCAAACGATGTCCTGTTTTTCTTCGATATGCCCGAAGCCCTAAGTCTTCATTTAACACCCTTTTCACCGTGGTTCTGCTTAACCCCATTTGAAGGGCCAACAGTTTCTGCTTACGTTTGGGATTTCTTTGAATTCGTGCCTTCACAGCTTTTATCACTGCTGGAGTCCTAACAGACCGAGGGCGACCACTTCTTGACCTGTCATCTACACTAGAGTCTTCATTGTATCGTTTGATGGTACGATAAACGAATCTTTTGGTAATATTCAAATTTTTCAGTATGTTAAAAATTTGAATTGGCGCGTAACCGCAACGATGCAACGCAATAACTGCAACACGGTCTTCTTTATGCGTCCACTCCATATTTAAAAATGAGTAAAATTCTAAAAGTTATACATTTTTATTTTCATGAACAATTCGAAATTCTAATTCAATAAACTTTTTTGTGGCCAGCATTCTAAAAGAAAAGTTTTTACTGTGTGACAATAGTTATGACCTGACTAGGTATATATATATATATTGGCTGGGTTTATTTTCTCTATGGAAAACTAGGAGAAACATTGAGATTGGAACAAATATAACAATGCCCATTTTCTTAATCCATCTGATAAACTAAAAGATTCATCATTTAAATAAATTCAGATAAATTATTTCCATTATTTTGTAAGAGACTAATATTTTATTGTTGTATACCTGTTATATTAATGTTAATTTTATTCACAGTGGTCATCTATTAATAGCAGAAGTGGAAAGTCGATTTGACGACGTGGACGCCTTCGTAAAAGATGTACAGCGCCTTGGCTTCAAAGTGACGAACTTGGACAAGAGCCACAAGGTCTTCTTCTTTATGGAGTTCACCAAAATCAGAGATCCACCCGCCAAGAAATCTAAACTGCCGACATTAACTCTGAAACCTTGCTTGTATAAAAGACGTTAATATATAAAAGTATATTGTATTACTTATTTTATTAGTCGATTAGAAAAAATTTAATAGAAAAAATGAGAAAGGGCCATGGAATTCAAAAAATAGCCTAACCTAGAACCATCTCGACAAATTCCGGTCGGATAGTCTTATCAGTCCCGTCCCGATGCGTTTAGTAGTTTCGGAGTGATGGTCAATGAAACCCCATTTTCCTTTTATACATATAGATAGATATAGATCGCAAAGTCGATCCTATTCATAATTGAAACGCATTATTATGCGTTTCAAATAGGAATAAGATCGACTTTGCGTCATGTTGTGACGTCATAGCTGTCAATTCGAATCAGTTGGGTAGGGTCAGCAAAACAAGATTTTTTAAATATAATTTACGAATCATAAACGAATAATATTTAATTAGAATTGGGTATTTGAAAAAAAAAAATTGATTTTTTTTTATGTATTTTAAAACTTTATTATTAATAATATTGATATTTAATGCAAAAACTTTAAAAAAAGTTTTTTTCAATTAATTATAAACAATTAAAAATTGATGAAATTTAAATAAAAATCACGTGACTATAAACGCGCCATGATTGGTCAACATAATGTAATAGCTGTTAGTGATGTGAACCGATTACGATTTTCAACACCGGTATATACTTTGAAAACTAAACCGGTTTTTAAGTTTTTTTTTTAAACAAAAAATACACTAAAATAATATTAATAATCTTATGGATGTTGTTTATTTTTCTTAAAATAATCGCATTAATTGTACATAAGAAATAATCATCAAACGGACACAATATGTAACCATAAAAATCTATTTTTATTTTGCATCTTTTGCTAATAAATCATAATTCTGATTTACAAAACAAATTTAGTCAACAGCATCTGCTTGTATCCTGCTCTTTCTAGATGATATTACATATCCAGTTTTGGAAAACATTCTCTCTGAAGGTACCGATGTCGCTGATATAGCCAAATACTTTAGCGTTATTATATTTAATGGTGCTAAATGTTTGTTGGTGAACCAAAAGCACCCGCACTTCGCAACGAAGGAAAGCAGTTATGCTTTTGTGATATCTGCTTCTTCCTCTTGTGGATTTGTCTCAATATACATACGTAATATATTAACTGCAGAAGCAGTTGGATTCGTAAAGGGGCTTCTTTGTTTTAAAAAATCTAGCAATTCCGATTTTTTCTCTTCAATTGTTCCGTCACTTGACGTGTTACTTGCTTGTTCTGAAGTAGACGTTAGAAACCTGTCAGAATCTTTAATGTTATGGGCTAATTCTTTTCTTACTAGCTCTTTTGCAGACTGCATGTTTTCCGGGTGACGAAATGCAGTTCTTAATGAGGGATGTAAGAATGTAGATATTTGGGACACAGTTCTTGTCTCATATGAGAGAAGTCTACTAGTCATATTTTACCTCACTGATGAGTGAAACATCTTGCCTATATCTGTTGCCAGGGAAATTTCAGTAACATTCAGCTTTTCAAATAATCCACATATTATAGGAATGACTAATGAACTAGTCGGATACTGAGCAGCGTTAGTAAGTTTTGTAGTTTCCTAAAATATTTCCAAAATTTTAATAATTTCTAAACCGGCTTCTTCTTCGGGGGCAGATAAGTAGTCAGGTGCAGGCTGAGCTAATTTCCTGCATACCAATGCAAGAATGTTAGATAACTGTAGTAATCTTTCCATCATGTAGAACGTACTATTCCACCGTGTAGATATCTCTTGTATTAATCTCAATGGTGTAGAATCGTGATTTCTTTCTTTCTGAGCTATTTTAAGAGCTTACCATCCCGCTGTAGATTTTTTGAAAAATTTCACAATAACTTTACATTTGTTAATTATGCCCTCCACCAAAGGAAGCTTCAAAGAATCGTCTAAAGTTAAATTAAGAGTATGGGCGAAACACGGCATGTGCCGTATTCCCAGCAAGTTACACATGATTACCGTGTTGCTGCCATTATCAAAAAATATGACGAGAAAAATCCACACAATAAACAAAAAGCAAGCAAAACTGAAATGTTCTAGTAACGTGAAGTTAGTCAAGTATCAAAGCGAGATATTCGGAGATTCCTCCTACCAAAGACACTAGACAACACTAGTGACGCCCATGTTCGAACACATAAATGCTCGAAAATTTATTTTGGGATCGTAATCGGTTTCCTAAATAAAAAACCGATATTTATCGGTTTCTATAAAAACCGGTTTATTTTAGGTTTTTAAAAAACCGGTTCACACCATTAACAGCTATTCAATAACGTCAATAACAGTACAGCATTAAATGCGACCATATTATTGAAAATTTATTGCTAAAATACGAGTTGTTATTTCCGATTAGCTATGTGTGATAAAGGATTTATTAAGCAAAGTCTGTTAATATTCCTGATGTTGATATATTTATTACCAATTAATAAAAAAATGACGTTCGGTTTAATTCTGCTGAAGTTCGAGGTGCCAAGGTAAGTCTGTTATAAAATAATGTAATAAATGAAAATATTAAAGTATTTATTATATTATTTTGTTTTGGGATTATCACAGTGCACTGCTTGAAACCATTTATTTCGACATTAATTGTCATCTTGGGGAACATTTAAAAAGATTTTGTCAGGAGTTGATTTTGTAGTATTCGTACATAATGGTACCAAACAAGAACGATAACTTTTTAGGTTCGACATTTTTAATATAAATTTAAATATTTAACAATGACAACAAAATTAAATAGATCAAAACGCTGTATTTATTATTTTTCTATCAACTGCGATGAGTGAAAACATTGTGACGTCACACGCGCTCGGGTTTGTTCGGGAGTTGTCGGCGTGTCTTCGGTATTTCTGGGACTAAATTCAAAAATTAATTTTTATTTTGAAATAACTTTGGAATTATTGCGAAAAAAAATAAAATAAAAATAGTTTTGCTATAAAACTTATATATGATCTTTTCATTTATCACAAAAAAAAAATTTGTTCAAATACCCAATTGAGCTCTTCAGTTTCACTCATCTCTGTATCACTGACTGAGTGGTCACTGTTCGTCATTACCATCACCATCATTGTAGCATTTTCCTTTATACAGGGTGACTGACAAACCCGTCCAAATCTTTTTTACGCACTAAACATCATTTAAGGAACCCATTTTTGCAAAAAAAAAATGTATGTCAAATTTTCACCATAAAATATTCCATATATGATCATTAATTCAATCGTACAGAATAGTGCTGGGATGCAACCTTCGTACGTTAACCTATTATTACCTGTCTCTATCTCTCCCGCGTAAATGAGTAGTGTGTATTCGCTCGCCCGGTGCAATGCCGTCGTCCTCGGCCTTTTACTAGGTCAGATGGAGAGGTCACTGACACTCTAGCGCCGTATTATGTAAATTGCGAGTTCTTTGAATGACTGTGATGCTGATTACTCAACATTTTTGTACTATGTGATACAAAACTAAAATACATGTTTCTCATAACTTTTACTAAAGATTCTTCTGTGTGAGTTTGGACGGGTTTGTCAAAGTCACCCTGTATAATAAAACATGGATTAATGTAGGTTTTAATATTTATTCCACCAACAGTTGTTTAAAATAAAATTAGGTATGTTACCTGTATTTATGACAAAATTTAATCAGAATCTAGCGGTTTAATTCCACTCATCTCGACATCACTGCCTGTGTAGTCGTCATTTTTTAAACAATTATGTCTAATTAATTTAGACGTTTTTTCACTTTGAGTAACTGAAACTCGGTAAAAAAAGAACCATTATTGATACGCAAATAATGGTTCGTTGCAAACCGTACTTTTCAAATGACATTTGATAGATACAGGTCATTGACGTTCCTATTCTTATTTGAATCGCATTGTAAATTATACCTAGTCAGGTCATAAGTATTGTCACACAGTAAAAACTTTTCTTTTAGAATGCTGGCCACAAAAAAGTTTATTGAATTCGAATTTCGAATTGTTCATGAAAATAAAAATGTATACTTTTAGAATTTTACTCATTTTTAAATATGGAGTGGACGCTTAAAGAAGACCGTGTTGCAGTTATTGCGTTGCATCGTTCAAATTCAATTTTTCAATTCAAATTTTTAACATACTGAAAAATTTGAATATAACCAAAAGATTCGTTTATCGTACCATCAAACGATACAATGAAGACTCTAGTGTAGATGACAGGTCAAGAAGTGGTCGCCCTCGGTCTGTTAGGACTCCAGCAGTGATAAAAGCTGTGAAGGCACGAATTCAAAGAAATCCCAAACGTAAGCAGAAACTGTTGGCCCTTCAGATGGGGTTAAGCAGAACCACGGTGAAAAGGGTCTTAAATGAAGACTTAGGGCTTCGGGCATATCGAAGAAAAACAGCACATCGTTTGAATGCTCGTCTAATGGACCTGAGACTGAAGAGATGCCGCGCTTTGTTGAAGCGGTACGCGGGAAAAAAAATCGGGAAATTCTTTTTTCGGATGAAAAATTGTTTACCGTAGAAGAGAGCTACAACAAACAAAATGATAAGGTGTACGCACACAGTAGTGAAGAAGCGAGCAACCGTATTCCGCGTGTCCAACGAGGTCATTTTCCATCCTCGCTCATGGTATGGTTGGGAGTTTCTTATTGGGGCTTAACAGAGGTACATTTTTGTGAGAAAGGTGTAAAAACGAATGCTGTTGTGTATCAAAATACAGTCCTGACGAACCTTGTGGAACCTGTTTCTCATACCATGTTCAATAACAGGCACTGGCTATTCCAACAAGATTCGGCGCCAGCTCATAGAGCGAAGAGCACACAAGACTGGCTGGCGGCGCGTGAAATCGACTTCATCTGGCACGAAGACTGGCCCTCCTCCAGTCCAGATTTGAATCCGTTAGATTACAAGATATGGCAACACTTGGAGGAAAAGGCGTGCTCAAAGCCTCATCCCAATTTGGAGTCAATCAAGACATCCTTGATTAAGGCAGCCGCCGATATTGACATGGACCTCGTTCGTGCTGCGATAGACGACTGGCCGCGCAGATTGAAGGCTTGTATTCAAAATCACGGAGGTCATTTTGAATAAACTTTAATGTCATAAGAATCTATGTTTTGTTAAGTTCATTTTGGTATATGAATGGTTACATAATGAATAAACTTGTTACAATTATTTTACATTAAACATATGACAGAATTTATGACCTGACTAGGTATTTTTGAGACATTTCACACGGAATTTTTAATACATGTATCGCAAAGTATAATCTGCGTTGGACAAGCGTTGCTTTACTGCTCGTTGCCTCTAGGGGACGGTCCGAACTCATTCTATAACTCGGGGGTTATATACTTATTTTTATTTTCTACGTGGTATGGCCCTAAGCAAGTCTGGATGGCGACCACCTTTGGTATTAAGTATGCCGCTATAATAACCTTGTGTTCCGGCATTAGTGACCCAAGTTCCTGTACCCTTATGGGACAGCAGCATATTTGCGATGCTACTGGCGTTACCACCCATAGGTGACGGTAACTGCTAAATTCCAAGTAGACCGTGAGTCTGTCTGCTGTCCTACAGAAAAAAAAAATCGTTGCAAACAATGACATTATTACAATTATAGTATATCTCAATTTCGAATCAAACTGAAATGTAATAAAAAAAATCATCACTTTATTTCAATATTATATTAAAACAACAAATCAATATTAATTCTATCATTATCTCTTAATATCACTTGACAACCACAGTCGGCCATGATTGTCCCAATCATTATTATACGTTTCATTTCAAAGAACAAATCGCACGCTTAATCATAAACAGACCTAACTTAAAAAACCTGTTTTTTGGGAAATTGCAAAAAACGTTTTGTCATATACGACTTATCCCATATATTGACTTATAACTAAATAGTGGTAACTCAGTGTGGGAAAGAGATATCGAAATAAATCTTAGTTTGGCCGATAGAGGGCGTCGATACAATGCTGCCCGTTATATTATCTCACTTTAGACCTAAATCGTAATCGGTCAGTTTATGATTAAGCGTGCGAAATATGGATGAAGTTCAAATGACTACGAATTGATAGTCTAAATTAGAAATATGTCAAACAAAACCACAACATAGCCGTTATTCGCTATTCCATATTTTTTACGCAAACTATTTATGGATTTAATTCCTCCATGACGTCATCAGCTTCTGCTCGAAGGTTTTCGACTTTTTCAATTAACATCATCTGGAAGTAGCAAAAAGTGAACTGAGTTTACTTTTACCATTCTTCATTGCTGTGGAACTGCAGATAGGCTGACGGCACACATAATAATAAGCAGTTACCGTCGCCTATGCATCTTTTAGACGTTAGGGGCACCGCAAACACGTTGTATTGTGCATAGTACCATACTGGGACCTGGGTCACTTATGCCGGAACAAAAGGTTATTATGGCGGTATATTTAGAAACGAGCCTCAGGCCCCCTACCTAGCTGGGGTTGTTTTGTCGCCTTCTACGGCAGGCCGACCCCGGCCGCAGGGGTTAGTATTCTTACTCCGCCCCTGCACGGAGAATTCAATGGCGCCATACCTTATAAACAAATAGATACCTATTTAATAATCAGCTGCTCAAAAGTAGATTATTTAACCGTTTAATCCCCGATGACGCTTTCAAGCGGTTCCCTGTGAGGTAGGGGTGTACGAACAAATAAAACATAAAATTTAATTGAAATGTATCCAGTAGTTTTGCCGTAATACGCGCACAACTGCAAACCTCTATCATTTCATTTATATAGAAGATAAAATGCATACCCGTGCCGCACTGATGAGATGGTTGGCCGCAGTCCAGGAAAGGTGAGAGACATTGCCCGTGAGGTCTTCCGGGGAAGCTTTTGCCAGGTCCTGCACTCTTTTATAGCCGGCACGCATCAGTTGCAGTGCACGCGCCTAAGTATAAAAAAAAAACTTCAATGCGATACAGTATTAATATGAGAAAATTTTTGTATACAAACGAGTGCTATACACCGACAACGAGTTATAGCACTCGTTAGAAACGAACTCGGAACAAAAAGCCAAAGTCCCTTAATACGGTTCTTTCAATTGCGCCAAGGAAACTATTGAGTGTTAGACATAAGGTAAGAGTTCTGAGAAATGTTTTGCTTCGATGGCCCTCTCTCTGTCACCTTTCCATCTTCTCACCTCTCTTCCTTCACCAAAAATATAAAAATTATAGAGTTGGCTGTGGTTAAATTTGCTATTTACTGGGGCAACTTCAGGTTGATTCCCACTTAAAGGAAGAGCTGGATAGCCCTTTGCTGACTGTGAGGTAGGGGTGGATCGTTTATTGAAGTGAAACTTCTTTATCGCCGTTGTGATTTAAAAATTCGATGAAACGAAAAAGCAATAAGAAACAAACTGATTCTTATACAGGACTTAGCCTACGAGATAATGAAATAGAATACGTTCGGGCTTTCGTAGCTTTTGTGCACTAATATATGAAAGGCATTTAGTAGTACTTGAAATATATTTTTTTAAAGTTTCACTTTTACCGTATGTGAATTGTACACACACTTTTATTTTAAGGAGGTGCTTGGCCATTCCTAGATCCTGTGACTGAGCCAAGTGATTCCCTACATTAGTTTCTATTAGAATTTAATACAACAATCTAAAACAAATTGTGATATGGCTGATGTATGAGTCACAAAACACTGACATATCTGTAAGTTCTTGACTCATTTTTTCTCCCTTTCTCTGTCTTCATTTCATATTTCTGTCCTCACTTTCAGGGACGAGATGTTATAAACCCCCTAAACAGTATAGTCTGTAGTTATCTTCTTCTATCCAAACATGAATAAAAGAAAAATTCTCAAGACCTTTTTAACAGCCGGCAACTCCAACAGCTGGTGCAGCTCAGGGGCTGCGCAGTGCTGCAACCTTACGGCCAATTCGGCGAACAAACACCTGAACGGCCACAGATTCTCCACTTCTTCGCAAAACTTCTGTGCGCAAGATGCGAACGCGGACGATGACGTCATCACCGATTGCACCGTGCCGCGCGGTATCAAGTACCTGGAGTGATTTATCACTTACAAAATAGATATGGAGGATGTACAGGGGGAGACACCCAAGTTACGGAGATGGAGATGTAGGGACAAAGAAACTAAAAAATATAATCATCATCCGAAGTTTTCAGATCCCGGTATCCACTAACTACAAGCCTTTTTGTGACGATGCTCCTCCAACACCGCCATAGATGCGACCGCCTTCCGATTTCCCAAACCCTGATATAATTGTAACCTTTTTCGCTGCCTGTAAGCGAGCAAAGAGATTCTCTATCGCACTGCGAACAATCAACCAGCTGACTCCTGGCAGGTATTTTTATTGCTCTGGAACAGCAGATAGGCTGACGGCCCACTTAATACTAAGTACAGTGGCCTATGGATATTTGCGACACCAGGGGCACCGATAACACGCTGCTATCTGCGTAGAGGAACTGAAACCTGGGTCACTCATGCCCACACACAAGATTATGGCGGTATATAGACCGGGGCGGTTGTCATAGAGACAGACTTGGATCCCTATCTGAGCCCTTGAGGCCATTTACGACAGGCCGACCCGGCCGCAGGGATCAATATTCTTATCCGGCTCCTGTACAAAGAAAAAAGTTGCAGAGGGTAGTCGCGGCGACATACCCCCTAAATACCCCAGTCTCCACCCAGAGCTACGGGCAGCATCGCTTGGTCAAATTAGTTACGCCTTAGCATAGATTACAGCACTTATACTCACTTTTCAGCAACTAGATGAAACGGCACCTGTTTCCATAGATCGTGCAGCATCAGTGCCAAGTAAAACCTGCACAGAACTCTCTCGGATACATTCTGCAATCATAAATGCAACAGTGCGAATTATACAATCTTAGCTTTAAATAAAATCATACTAAATTAGACCACATCACTATTGCAGTAAGATTTAAAGGAGCCAATCAAGACGGTATCACTTGCAAAACGCGAGTGGAACACCACTTCATTGGAAAGGTGGGGAACCTTTCGATCCGAAACATAAATCTCGTAAGGCGTGGAAATTTTGTCTTTGGTAAGGAAAAGCGTACCACGAGTTATCGAGCTGTATCGTTGATGATTATAGTGAAATAATAATGTATTTGCTAGTAACTCTACTAAAAATTGTCGGTTGCGCAATTGCTGACGTTGGAGCTGTTAGATAGAGGAAACTTTAGCACTTTTTTTTAGTTTGAGTAAGTAATTGGAATGGTTCATATTCAATTCAATAATTAAAATGAAGAAACGTTTCCATCGTATTAAATTATTCGAATCGAATAATTCAATTCGAATTGGTCTCGATTAATTTTAAGTCTAATTTCCAGTCTGCCAACAGGGAGCACGGCCGCTCTGTCCAGAGCGAAATTTTAATTTTCAATTCGCATACCCCTGAAAATGTATATATAATAGAACTTACTGTGATGGGTTTCCCAGTCATCATCCTGATCGCATTCATCTCCGTCACCCCCAACACTTTCGCCGTCTGAATACCCTCGCCGTCCAGACCACAATACTGAGGAGAAATTAAAACAACTCATCATCATCCAAGTGATCAGTACCGGTTAGATTAAAAGCTGTATAGGATATGGACCACAAAGGGCAAAGATGAATTGAAATGAAAATTAGAAATAAATATATCACGGGAAGTTTGAAAGTAGCGCCTGGTATAGCCACATAATACGAAGAGGAGTATGTCATATAACAAGGAAACAGGACAAAAAGGTGTGTGTAGGCGCTGGTTCTGGTAACTTGTGAACTCTGTAGTCATGCGAAAACCCCCTATTGATAGAGGACGGGAATTTGAAAAGAACTCACCGAACTCTAGGGTCTTCTTTCTGTACTGCCGTTGTCCACCTTTATATTGTTATTACTAGCGTGGTACACAATAAATTACCGTAATAACACGGATCCCAAATAACTTGAAACTGTTCTTTAATTATAGGAAGAGGCGCGCGTGCACAGGCACAATCGATCCTTCACGGTTTTTCACACACACTGACTAGACGTCACGGCAGTACGCCATCTCTTGGTGAGAAATAGGTACTAGGATAATGTCATAGGATGTACAGGTGTGGGGAAGATGGCACATAAGGCGTTCTCGAATGACTACTTAATATATCAAGCGAACCAACAGTGTGAATGTTGCGATGACCACTAATAGAGGAGAGTGAAAAGAGAGGACATATTGTGCTATTCTCTCTAACTGCTTCTTTGTCATCTTCTCATGCCAAGATGACCAGCATAAGAATGGAGAATTTGGATTCTACAAGAACGACTACCGTCTTAAAGCAGATTCGAAAAGAAACCAGAACCTCAATGTTGAGCAGGATGCGCCGAGAAGATACGGTGAGCCCCCTTACATCATAAAATAGCTAATATAGCTAGGTACTTGAATAAAGATTATATAACTTTTTCTAAAAACAATTTTCTACACAACGTGAGAGCTTGTACCGTATGGTCATTCCTTACAATCGTGCAATTGTTACACGCAAACCAAAAATAATTTGCACATCATAGAAACATATTACCATGCGTTAGTATTAACACAGCACAAGGCGTAAAAAACTTCTGAACCTGAAAATCATTTTGAATATGCCCACGAGAGTATAAAAAAACGGTATTGTTGATTTGAAACTTACCAAAGAATAGTAATGCCTATAGTCCGGCCTAACCCCGGCCGCGTCGTGCGGCGTAACTATGTACAGGAGGTGCAAACTCCCCATCAGGACCAGACTCTGAGCGGCCACTTTCAGGTCTTGCAGCAGTTGCTTCGCTGTAGTCAGGTCCATGCAACCTAATACAATTATCACCTAAGCTTTTTTAGTACTCGACACTAATTTCCGGGTAGAATTTCGTTATTAGTGGGCCTTTATCAAGAGCCCCTGACCCTCTAAACCCTTGTTGTCAGGACGTCGCTCGTTGCTTAGCAGGGTCAACTAGCTGACAGGTGAATGAGTGCTGGTACAGGGTGTCTCACTTAGTGTTCCTATAGCCGCCTAAACGGCTCGCTAATGACCAAGCATATCACTATCCAACGTACCTTGTATGTCACTCACACTCGCCCGTGGCTATTGACAGTGACAACGATATCTTGACAACTAGACACACGAGACAGCATATGCTGTAAATACATACATAGAGTAAATCGCATACACTACACTTCTCTTACTTCTACTAATCTAATTAGACAAATCACTGAATTTAAGGTTATCAATCAGGAATAATCATATTTATTTACAAAAATAATCAGAAAAGGACGGAGAAAGAATACTTACCTCTGCGGCAGGGATCGACCTGTCGTAAAAGGCGACAAAACAACCCACCCTAGCTACGTGGTAGGGTCCCACACCCGTCTGGATGGCGACCGCCTTTGGTTATGCCGCCATAATAACCTTGTGTTGTGTTCCGGCACTAGAGACCCAAGTTCCTGTATCTGTACCCTTATGGGAAAGCAGCGTATTCGCGATGCCACTGGTGTTGCAAACACACCTAAGCGACGGTAAATTCCAAGCGGGCCGTCTAACTAATAATAATCATAAATACCTCTAATAGCAGCTCTTCCTAATTTGCTTACAGTCAACTCGCTATCATTGTGCACGTAACACTTGTCATCATTTATTTGAAAGGAGTTTGGTATACAGGATGTTCTGTTGTGAACCTCGAGCGCCCCCGAGGTCATCAGGGAGCGGATCGAATCGTCGCATATTGATTTTATATCAATTGGGTCGCTAAAATACGACAATTTATTTAATTAGTAGAAATATAGATATTGTACTAAGGGTGTTCAATAAAAAGTGATAATGAGTATGATGCAATTATCTTTTTTTAAATGTCATTTTGTTTTTCGACGTCACCTTTCAGTTTTATACACTTTGTCACATCTTTTTTTCTCAAACTAAAATTCCCTTTTAAATAAATCTTCCTGATCCCTTAAAAATCGTGTACCGCGGCGACTACTGCGTCATCATCTTAATTTGTGGCCCCTGAGATGTTCCTTTAACTGCGAAAATAAGTAGAAATCATTAGGAGCTAGGTCCGGTGAATATGGAGGATGTTCTATCAAATCGAAACCAGCTTCTTGAATGGCAGCCATCACAACTCTGGACTTGTGCGCGGGGGCATTATCTAAGTGTATCAAAACAACTTTATCGAGTTTGCCACGCCGTTGCTTGCGTATTTCCTCACGCAACTTTGTTATTTGTCCTGCGTACGAAGTCACCGTAATAGTGGCTCCATGATTAAGGTATTCGATCATTACCACCCCTTGGCTGTCCCAGAAAAAACAGCCCATGATCTTACCGGCGGATGGAATCGCCTTAAGTTTCTTCGGAGTTGGAGATGACGGTCTCTTCCAAGTCATGGACTGTTTTTTCGTTTCCGGGTCATAATGGTGAAGGCATGTTTTGTCTATAGTTATGAATCGAGTCAAAAATCGGTCAAAATCTTGTTGTAAGAAACCCAAATAGCTTTGCGAAATTCTCAGTCTTGTTTGTTTCTGCGCGTCAGAAAGCATTCTGGGCACCCAGCGCGCCTACTCTTTCTTCATACCCAAATGGTTGTGTATAATGGATAATATTATGGACACTTCCTATAGAAATCTTCATTTCTTCTGTTATAAAACAAACAGTAACACGAAGATCCGCCAAGACAACGTTTTTAACTTTTTTAATAATTTGTTGTCACTACCGATGTAGGGCGTCCCGTGCGGGGGTCGTCGTTAATGGAAGTTCTTCCTCGCTTGAACTCAGCACACCAACGCGCAACCGTATAATATGGAGGAGCATGAACCCCTAATGTTGCTCTGAAGTCTTGATTTACCAGCTCCGTAGTAAAAAATTTCAAGCAGAGATATTTTATTACCGCGCGAACTTCTATTTTATTAATTTTTAAGAACACATTCCGACACGCAATCACTTGACTTCAATTTTTAAAAAACATTTTTTTATTATTATTATATCTAATGTATGCTATGCCTGACAGTATTTTTTTTTCTTTCCAAGGAGAATGTATCGTATTATCAATATTTATTGAACACCCCTCCTATATAATATATGGTGTATAAATATAACAGAGTAAGCAGCAGAACACTTGTGTTGTGGGTACTGGACAACTACGAGTATATATATGTTTTTTTTTTTTGTAAATAAATAAATATCTTCACTTAAACTCAGACTCGGGACAAGAAACGAAACTGTGGCCCCATGAACTTCCGTTAACTAAGACAAAGGTCGTTGTAGTACGATGGTTGTTATCGATCGTATGAAAATGAAGACAGTCTACTTTAGTTTAACGTAAACTAAACACCCTATTTAGTTCGTAGGGGGCATTATAAAATGCAACAAACACAATGGCACTAGATTTCCTATTTGCGGTAGGAAGTCAGACGGATCCAAATTCACCAACATCCGACAGTCACTGAGTCATGGTTCGAAATGATAAATTCGCATAAAACTTATTGCAAGTGGGTATTTAAGGAAAATAAAGATTTATAACAAGTGGGTTATGACTTATGATAACATATAAATAAAATCAAAATGAATAAAGATTATAAATACCCATCGTCATGTGGCACGGCCATCAAGGTGCCATTAAGCAAGCCTCGAATCCCGATCCTCGTGGTGGCGAGATTCAACGCTACCGCACTCAGCACCAGTCCGTTGACAGAGTGCCGCAGCACGCTCCTCGCGGGTGGCAGTCTGCCGCGGAACACTGAGCGCAGTCGGGGCCATTCTCTTGGGCCACATATTATTATACTCTCCCCTAGAATAAATCACTTTTTTTTTATTGCTGAATAACAGCAGACAGGCCGGCGACCCACTTTATAGTAACCAGTTACCGTCGCCTAATGTTTGCGACGCTAGGGGCACCGCTAACACGCTGCTGTCATGGAGGGGCACTGGAACTTAGGTCACTAATGCCGGAACGCAAGGTCATTATGAAGGCATATTTAGAAACCAGAGGTGGTTGCCATCTATTCAGGCTTTGGGCCCTACCTACCACCTAGCTGGGGTTGTTTAGGCACCTTTATACGACAGGACCCCCTCCTGCACAAAGAAATTACTTCAAAAACTACATTTGGAGCTTAATTGATACCTGTCTCACATACACCGGCTCTGCCAGCTCTCCCCACCATTTGCCTGTAAGCCGCCAGGGATATGAACTCCCTGCCCACAAGCGGCGCGCGCACTATCACCCTCTGCGCTGGCAGGTTCACGCCCGCCGCCAACGTCGACGTGCAGCATAACACTGATATTATTCCCGACCTATAAGTGACCAGTTTTTTTTATTATTTAAATAAAAAAGTTACATATCAACGCCGTTCTCCGTAAGGGGAAGTGGCCTACGCCCGGTAATGGGACGCCATAAGCTGTAATATATTCTATTCCACGAAGTCCGTTTGGCTTTGAATGTTGAGCGCTCAGTCGCGATCGCGAAGCGGTCCGGACCACTAATGTCTTAAGTCTGCGCCAAGTTTTTTACGCCGTAACGTCAGCATGGCAAGTAAACACGGAAGTGTTGTCCACAGTGAGGTAATATTTTTTCCATAAATCGCATCACACATACTGAAGATAATATAAAATGTATATTATCGCCATCTCGCTTACCATACAATTCGATGGACCGCTATACACAGTTAATATAATTTAGACAGAGATATAGATCATCTTAAGATAATACTTATATTAAGTATGCTCTATATTGAATAAATGATTTTTTATTATCTTCGATGTGTTCAATGTGACGTGAACTTACAATGTGATTGTGACAATGCCTAACGACTACAATTAGTCCGGTTAATCGAGTTTCTACTGTAACATTATACAATGGTAGCTGTCGACGTGCCTCGACTAGCTATCCTTGTCGCACTTGCGGCTGCGCGTAAGACTTTTTTATCGCACTTATTTACAAACTTTATTAACGTCTGGGAATTATTTAGAACCGGCAAAATCGTCTGGCGATTTGCAGGTATTGTTGAAATTACTTAATAAATATGTGATATAAATTTCAGATTGCCTAAAGAATTTTTTTTTTGGTAATATAAAAAATTAAATTTTGGAGTCGTCTGGCAATACTTAATAACCGACAAAAACGTCTGGGATATTTTATTTTGAATTCTAGAAATAATAAATTAAAAGATAAAAAAAAATCAAGTTGCCTAAAACATGTTTTTTTTTAATTTTTTTTTGCATATGTTATATACTGCGCAGTAGCGAAATAACCATTAACTCGCTAAAAGACTTTCAGGACTGGATTCGCCAATTGACGAAATTGTAATTTTTCGCAATTACAGACTGCCTAAAGAATTTTTCCAATTTAGTCATCAGCTCTCGGGCTAACACACAGTAATCCATATAAAGATTATAAAATTAGTTGCTTGTTTGGTTTTATTTTAGGGTCGAAGCATATAGCTCTAGCTTTATCACTTCCTACGAGAGTATGAATTTACAAAATCAGTTACGAATGGCGTATAATTGTGATTTGTCTCATTTACGAGATATTACACGTCATGCTGCTGACACTACATGTGTACTTCTATAAAAACTTATTTATTTATATATTAAAAAAATAGAAGGAATTGGCATCCACTACATCGAAATTCAATGAAGTGTGAAATGAATTTCTCCTATGAAGAAAAGAAAGCGAGATAGTAAAATAGAAATAGATAATTGTACAATTCGAATTTTAAAAAAAACTGTGCTTCTCTCGAAAAATTTTAAAAAGGATACTTAAAAAATTAGGATCTGGATTTTGAATTCGTAATTAATTTTCAGGACAACTTCGACGACTGCGAATCGGAACTTGAATGTTTATCTTTTAGTGATTAAAAGTGCTTTTTTCATTATCAGATAAACATTAGAGTTCCAAAGATGGAGAGCGCATATAAAATAATAAACAAAAATGCTTACTTACCTACGACTATTTAATTTCTATTATTTATATTCTATATTGTTTTATTTCTATTCAGTGCAACCTATTATTCTATATTATTAATTTTGCTAAATTTTAACTTTTAACATTAAATTTTAAAATATACGTGTCAGATTTCATTGCTAACGCTCCCTTAATTTACACACACAAGTGCGCTTATCGGTACACATAGATACTACAACCAGAGCCTAATGGACTTCGTGAGATAGAATAACTATATGATAATCAAGTTACTAACTTAAATGAAATCCATTATAGTGCAGCAGCACCGAGCTTTTCTAAAATGGCGCGCGACAAGAAAAGCACGTAACTTCTATCTCGCTCACTCAATGAATAGGTATTTATTTTTCTTACACACTTCGCATTTTAAATATAATAATATATATAGCACATTTTGTCAAATCAATCATTCACACGAACAGCTCAATGGCATCGCCCCGCTGCACGCTCGAGCACCAGACCACCAAGGGCCCTGGCGACCAACTCCCAGAGACCTAGTCGCACACTCGTCGAACCAGGGAGACGAAGAACTAGGTTCAAATGCATACGAACACACACACACACACACCGGGGCCACCAAGGCCCCAGGCGCCCTAACTAATCCTTATGTTTGCTGACTTCAGGATGGTTATCTAGGCCGAAGATACAGCCATCGTCTGGCCGCCGTAATGCTCCGCCACTCACATAGGTAAGTGTGCTCCGGTGGCCAACTCCACGTCACCGGGAGGTAGTCGCCCCCGAGTCTATACCGGTGTAGAGAGGTCCGCCTCGAAGCCCCAACCTGCCCCTGATCAAGGGTAAGAAAACCCCACTCAAATAAGTCATAGAATTCTGGAACCGACATTTATTGGAACACTACTCACAAGAAGACCTCTGAAGAAGAACTCTGCCTTCGGAAACAAAACTATTGGACCATTGGCCAGGAACCCCTGCACCTCTAAAATAGATTTATGTAAACAAGTAATAATAATATTTTACCTGAAAGCCTGTTCCAATAGCCCCCGCTCGTCACTGGCTAAACCTGCGTGGTGGTACCCTACCCCGAACCTCACTGCCTGTATCAGAGTGCTACTCGCCCCTTCGGCCCGTAACGCCTCCTCTAAATCTTTACGTTCCTTTTCACGGTAGTTGGTCATTTCCCTAAAATATTACATATTTATTTTATCATCTGAATCTCGAGACCATAGACAATGATTCAATGAATGAGTGCATAAACAGAGCTGGGACTTTTTTAATATTCAGTGCAGTAGTTACATATATACTTTTGCTAATAAGTAACACTGAATACATAAATAAAATTTGAAGCTAAACGCCTGTGTGCTTTAATTAACTCAGTCTGACGAGATAGACTTCACACGGTGATGGTTTCTATTACCGTTCCTCGCCCTCTCTATATCCCCATATATTCCTGTCTTATTATCTCGATAATTTCAAGTAATTTTTACAAAAGGCTTAAAGCAATAACACATTCTAGCGCAAAAAGTGATTTTACATCAGATATATTCAACGACAAAGTATTATAATAGCCTTTTACTTCATTTATATACTGAATAAAGCCCTAAAAATAATTCTGCTACAACTTTAATATAGCAAGGGATAAAATATTTCAAATTAAAAAATCTATCTCTTCTCTTTTTATTTAGTAACTTATTAAACTAAATCTCTCTCTTCAGTCGGTCCCTCAGAGCTGAGGATCGTGACTCCGTTGCTGCAATTTCCCGACTTGTTGCGGTCCATGGCCTGGTGTAGTGCTACGCTGGCAGGTATTTTTAGGTGTTCGGATACCTGGTCCAGCCACCTTTTTGGACTGCGTCCTCTTGGCGTCTTGACCTCCACCTTTCCTGTCACCATCATTCCAGCATTTCTCCAGGTTACCGGGATTCCTTCGAGCAAAATGTCCGAAGTACTTGTGTATTTGGTGCAGACAGACAATGAAAAGTTGCTGGGACTTTTAAAATTTACTAGTTTATGATTTTTAAAATTTAATTATTAAAATAAATACTTATGTATAAATAAATGCTTCTTCTTCTACAAGTATTTCATCCTGGTTGAGTCGAAATTCTCAGAATCAAGAAGAAACAAGGACAACATTCAAAAAATATTTGTTACAATTAATCTCACCAATAAAATAACCTACTCAGTAAAATTTGATTAAAAAATTCATAGCAAAGAATGTCTTATAGTATATAAAATACCTCACCGCCTCTGCAACTTGCACAAAAGTAGAGCAACATTCTCGCAATTCCGTTTGGTGGGGCAGAACACGAGGCAACTGGCGTTGGGGACTACCTCCGACACCAGGCCACCCAGACAGTCGGGGTCTAAGGCACGAGCCGATGATGAATACTGAAATCAACCTACAGTATTAATCTTATTTCAAAAAGAACTAAATACTCTAAAGTTGCAGGCAAATAATCAATAGATTGCAGAACGATAAATTATAACAAATATATATGCTGTGACAAATACACAACACCATCTAGTTGAACAGTAAACAGCAGAGCGCTCGAGTAATGGGTACAAGACAACTGTATATCAGTTGAAAATAAATACAAATTATAAATGTCACTTGGGACAGCAATCAAATATGTAACCCTTAATAGTGCAGGTGTGCACGTGCTATCGGGTGGGCCATTTGGCCTGTCTGCTGGAGTCTAGCTATAAAAAACCCCTGCATCTCTCCGATGTGAGAAAGCTGTGTGCCATGGTTCTTAAATGTTTCAAAGTATTTTAAACTGTTATTCTTCTAACAAGTATATAGTCCACTTGCGTTTCTTTTACTCATTTGTCTCCACCAAAAAGGCCTTAGACGTATGAATGTAATAGAACTGATTAAATTTTAAAAAGCCGCGAATGCTTTCTGTCCTACAATCTGAAAAATAATATTGATGTTGCTGTTCCTTTTCCGCTTCTAAATTAGAAAAGTAGGAAGGTGTTTGTCGGTTTTTACGACTCCCTAGGAGTGAAATGGGACAGTCTCCCTCTCCTCATTGATGTAGACCACACAGCCCAAACATATTGTATTTTTGTAGGATACCAAAACTATCTGAATACACTTATCAGACTAAAGATGCATGTATTACTTGAGAGAAACTTACATCAAAAGCCAGTGTTCTGTCCAAATTGATATCCACGCCGCTTTCAGTCCAGCTGAGCTTGTGCAGAGCCTCGCCAAGTTTAACATACTCCGTCAGCTCCACCGGCCTAAATTGGCGCTCAAACACGTCCGCTTGGAGGAACTGGGCTATCTCTGGCAAATTGCCTATGGTTGCTGACATGCCAACAATCTGAATGTTTTCTGAAATAAAAACATTTTCATTTTCTATCTTCTCTTTTATTAAATCAGTCTTTTTCTATGATTTAGTAATATCAGTCCAAAAAAGTGTTTCAACAAAATCTTCTTTAAATATATGAATTCAAGTAATTAAGGTACTAGTGTCTAAGATACAGGCTTGGTTTAGTTTATATGTTAGTTTTCTTTATATGTAACTTTGCTTTGTTAGCAACAAAAAAATTCTCGTAAATTATTTCTATCTATATTCAAATTGATTGATTGATTCAATTATTATGAACTTACTAACTGTAAACTAAAAAATAATAAGTACATACTATTAGTAAAAATAACCGTAGAAAGTAATGTTTCTAATGTTCCGCCTCTACCCTTTTCACCTATCAGGTGAAGTTCATCGACCTACAATAGGATAAATATATGAAATTCTCGTATTTGTGCTCACAAATAAGAAGTGAAATAAATACCTTGCAACACTGCCTGCTCGTTAATGGCTTTGTATGGTGGGTTTGAATCCCAATATAGACAATTTATTTTTTAAATTTGATGCAAATAATTTGTTCCACTCTAGATGTATGTGTCCTTCCATTATAAATGAAAAAATACATATAAAAATATATTGGGGCAATTCACACAACACCATCTGGTTCCGAAGTAAGTAGCACAGCACTTGTGTTATGGATATTGGACAACTAATATACTACATATATATTTATCTTTTGTAAATAAATTAACAATATACATAAACAACCAGACAGTGTACTGCTATACAATCATATGTTATATATTTATAAGTTTATGAAAAAACCCCTAAAATACAGGTTTCTCCCAATCTACAGAACTCTACTTATTAAAAACAATTAAATAATAACAATTAACAATTCCTGCATAAGTTTAGAGTTGAAATACAATATTTTACAAAACTTCTTATATTCATGCAGATCTGAAAATAGTTTTCATATTATATTATTAACATGAATATAACGTTTAACTTACAACAATAAGGCCAATCTCGTCAAGCCTATTCAATTCTATCAAACTCCTGACCAGAGCCAGACCTTTCTCGATAGTTGCAATATAAATACTATTTCTTTTTCGTCGCTTCTTTGGTGGTATATGACCTTTTCCTGCTGCATACTCTTCTACCAGGAATCCCAAATTTATTGCAAATGGTGATAGTGACCATATCTATTAAATAATAATAAATCTATACAAATAAATAAAATTGGAGGGTCTGTTTGTAATATTAAAATAACCGCTTTTTACTGAGTTCATTCCGACGTATACACAGTACATATACCAAAACAACATTTTTTACAATTTTTGTCTGTCTGTCTGTTTGTTCCGGCTAATTTCTGAAACGGCTGCACCGATTTGGACAGGACTTTCACTGGCAGATAGCTGATGTATTAAGGAGTAACATAGGTTATTTTTATTTTAGAAAAATAAAATAGTTTTTGTTAAAAATGATAAGTTTCGGAAATTGTAAAGTCCAATTTAAGTTTATCTTATATATCCAAAAAATGCTGCCCAAAGTCACTATTCCACGCGGACGGAGTCGCGGGCACAGCTAGTTAATAAATAAATATAGATATTTGAAAGCTTTTACTGGTTATTAGTTAGTACAAGATTATAAACCCAACCAAAATGTGGTTGTAACCCTAGATTATAATCAATCCTAAAACACAACTAAGAAAAAATATAATTTATAAATATTTAAGAGATCAGTTATACCTTTTCTTGGACTATAGCCACAAATGGCAATATGAATAAAGCATTTTTCTTTGTATTCAGTACTTCTCTTAACATCAATACTTCAGCTACAAGTGTTTTGCCACCACTTGTGGGCAAAGCATAGATTAAATTTCTCCTCTCCTTGATTGCACTTAAATTAAGACATTCTTCTTGCCAATCTGGAAAATAAATGTAAACATCCATCACATTCATGAACCTACATTGTCCATCATTGTAAAGTAAGTAGTGGACCCAGGTGATATACTCCGGACTATACTTTTAGATATACTCCGGACGATATAACAATTTAGATATAACAGGTCAATGGCCGAAATTCTTCCTGCTCGGCGTCCGGAGTATAGTTGTGTACTTTAATTCTAGGCAGATTGAAAGGATAAGAAAGAAATATAAGCAGAACCCACATGTTCTAGGGTTTCTTCTTCTAGTCACCGCTGGATTTTCTTGAACTCTAAACAACACTCCCAAGATACAATTAAACTATATACAATTAGCTGACCCAGCATACATTGTTCTACCATATAAATAAAACAGAACTTAATTAAGTTCACCCCTATTTTACCCCCTTCAAGTTTCATATTCGCGACAAGAGTAGCCTATGTTCTTCTTCAAGGTCCAATCTATTTTTATATTGAAATTCATCAAAATTGGTACATTAGGTGTGACGAGGGCACCACTTATGTAAAGGTAGGAGGGATATGAATGAATGAATGATAACTCTTTATTGTTCACCATATACAGGGTGACTTTAACAAACTCGTCCAAATTTTTTTTACGCACTTAACATGATTTAAGGAACCCATTTTTACAAAAAAAATTGTATGTCAAATTTTCACCATAAAATATTTCATATATGATCATTAATTCAATCATACAGAATAGTGCTATGATGCAACCTTCATACGTTAACCTGTTATTACCTGTCTCTGTGTCTCCCGCGTAAATGAGTAGTGCGTATTCACTCGCCCGGTGCAATGCCGCCGTCCTCAACCTTTTACTAGGTCAGATGGAGAGGTCATTGACACTATAGCGCCGTATTATGTAAATTGCGAGTTCTTTGAATGACTTTGTGATGCTGATTACTCAACATTTTTGTACTATGTGATACAAAACTAAAATACATATTTCTCATAACTTTTACTAAAGATTCTTCTGTGTGAATTTGGACGGGTTTGTCAAAGTCAACCTGTATATACAAGAACATAAAATAAACTTACAAGCTACTGAATAATGGGTGGTCTTATCTCTTAGAGCAATTTCTTCCAGGCAAACTCTACTGTGAGGATTGAAAATAAATAAAACTATGCAGGTGGTGGCAAAAAACATATTTTATACATATACCATAAATACTTATATTGATGACATATATGAAGAATGTATAGGTGTCATTAACATCAGATTTTCACTAGAGCGCAATTCACAAAAATGAGAGGAATGAAGAAAGCTAAACTGATCCTTAAGGTAAGGGGGTGTGCAGTGGTTAAAAAGGATATTATGAGGTGAGAGTAAATGAACATTCCAGTGAAATCTCCATCTTAAATGCTTGCCTAACCATTTAAGCTTATTTCGATATTTGAAACTGTCATATTTGCGGAAACCAAAGACAAACCTCATACAAAGATTTTGGAGATTTTCTAGCTTATTTAGTTGATCTTCACATATATGTACTAGAAGATATTATCAATTAGTTAATTTCTGTGTTTGACACTATTAGGATTACAGCAACTGTTGCAGTTTATGTGGATGATGAAAAAAGTACAGACATTAATGGGAAACATAAATGTATACATATATAAATAATCAAATAAAATACAAACCATAAAATTTTTCAATATTTCTGTATGTTTTAAATAAACTTTTTACAATAGTTGGAAGTCCATAGAAATTATTGCTCTCATTTTTAGTAATATGAGCTTTTTTTTCTGGTATACAGCTGTCTTTGATATCAAGTAGAAAAGAATCTTTGGTCTCAAATAGTGATGACCTATTCAGTTTTTTAAGATCTAACTTACAAATTGATTCATTTACTTGATTAAAACTTTCTTCTATTAATTCCCTATAATTTTCATCTATTTTTGGCAACATTTCAATATCTTTAGGCAGTCTCACATTTGATATACAGTTCTGTGAATTCATGATTGAGTGCCCTTTCTTTCTATCCATACATTGCTCCAACTGCGAATTAAACATGTCTTCTGAAAGTAATTCAACTTCTTCCATGATTTTAAGAGTATTTTCCTGTTCTTTCAGCTTCTTCAAATTAGAAGTACTCACAGTTAAAGATTCCCATTTGTCAATATCTTTCATCACAGAACCGTCCAAGACACCGGGTGAGCAAGGAATATCAGATGCTATAGAACTATTATTGCCAGAATCACATAAATACTCAACTTGATTACATGGTAAATGTGGTGATTCACATCTTTCTATATTGTTTTTCTCAGTTATAGACTTCTTTATTCGATTAGGGCTGTAGTTCGTAACTTTCTTAGCTGAAACGTTTGAACGCAAGTACCGACCAACTCCAAGTCGTCGACGTTTGGGTGTTGATGTATGATCGTGATTATTCATTCTAAGTTAAAAAAATAAAAAATGTATCATTATTCTAACTCACTATTTACAAAATCATGAAAAATTGAATTAAAACACTAAAACTTTTACAATAAAACAACACACAGCTACAGCACAAAAACAAACATAATTTTTTTTTACAAATTATGGCCTGGTTACACCAAAACAAGTCCAATCACATGTAAATAATTGTTTAGATTAGACTAAAGATGAGCAACACGTGCACCGCGGGCCGCTTGCGGCCCGTTAAACATGTATATACGGCCCGCCAAGCATTTCTAAAATTGAATTTATTTTATCGACTTTCTCTCATCATTGTTATAAAATTAATTATATTAAAATGGTAGTACATACAAAACCAATATATTTTTTATGGCGAGTTACATAACGACGACGTTTTTAAACATGCAATACGAACGCGCCGCGTCTGTGCGATTTTTTTGTGACGAGATACACACTTTTCGGTGACTTGTTCAAACATGCAATACGGACTGCAACTGCATTACGATTCCAAATGTTCAAACTTCAAAGCTGAGAAGACAGCGGTTTCCATGAAAATGTTTTCCTCGCCATAAAATATCGATGTGGATACAGTTCCTGAAGACTTGCAAATGGAAGTGATTGACATGCAAATACCGATTTATAATGTATTTTTCTCAGTAAAGATCATCCGTGCAGGGGTGGAGAAAGAATACTAACCTCTGTGGCCGGGGTCGGCCTGTCGTAAAAGGTGACAAAACAACCCACCATAACTACGTGGTAGAGCCTCAAGCCCGTCTGGATGGCGACCACCTTTGGTCGTATGCCGCCATAATAACCTTGTGTTGTGTTCCGGTATTATTGACCCAAGTTCATGTACCCTTATGGGACAGCAGCGTGTTCGCGATGCCACTGGCGTTGCAAACACCCATAGGCGACGGTAACTGTTAAATTCTAAGCGGGCCGTCAGCATGTCTGCTGTCCTACAGCATTAAAAAAAAACATCGAAATATTAATATTTTATATATGGTGAGCCATGAAAAATTTCCGTTTTTGACGAAAAATGCAAAGCAAATGATGTCTCTGTTCGGAAGTACGTGTGTTTGCCAACAATTATTTTCTACCATGAAATTAATCAAAAATGACCACCGATCAAGACTGAATGATGGACGATTAGAAAGCTGTGTACGTGTAGCTAACTCATTCATTCCGGCTGTTATTGATCAGCTTGTATCGAAAAAACAGTGCAAAATTTGTTATTAAAATTTTCAAGTAAATTCGTTTTTCTGTTCTTTTCTTGTTTGTTTTTATCTTGCATTAAAATTTGTATATAAAATCTTTACTTTTTTTAGTTTTATATTTTTTATTCTAATATTTATTATAAAGTTTCGAAAATTATTAATATGAGTTATCTATGTGCGGCCCGCCAAAAACATTTAAATTTAAATTAGGCCCTTGATTAAAAAAATTGCTCACCCCTGGTTTAGACCTTTTTATTCCTGACCCGAAACACTCTCCTACCTAACCTACGCCTCCCATACACATTTCGTAGTAATTGACTCGCTACACTACGGATTTGCATCCTACGCTTCGGTGATCACAAAATTATTTTTGTTACCCGAAAAAATCTTAATTTGAGCGCTATATTTAATTAACAATTTATCCATAAATAATACCTATTAACGATAGAAATCGGCATACAATCACAACAAAAACATATACTTCTAGAATATTCTTAAAAGCAAATTATGCTATATTATTATTATTTATGAGTTTAACGAAATATAACTGGCGTTCTATCATAAAACACTGACAAGTACAGAAAAAATACTCTGTCGGGAATGGGGGCAATGAAAGCGGATCAGAGAAGGTATCTTGCGATTCAAAAAGAGTTATGAAAAAATATTGTTGATTTTCAATCTAATGAAGTACCAAAGGTCGTCAAACAAAATTTGTTATTCCATGATGTAGATACTCGTAACTTAGTCCCGAGAAACTGTCAATTTATGGTAGGGGCCCAAGCCCGTCTAGACGGCAACCACCTTTAGTCTGTAAGTATGCCGCCATAATAACCTTGGTTGTGTCCCGACATTAGTAACCTAAGTTCCTGTACCCCTATGAAACAACAGCATGTTCGCGGTGCCTTAGCGTCGCAAACATCCAGAGGTGACGGAAACTGCTAAATTCTATGCGGGCCGTCAGCCTGTCTGTTGTCCTACAGCATTAAAAAAAACATCGAAATATTTTATATATCATAAGTATATTCATCATCATCATCCCAGCGTTAGTCCCGGTTGCCACCCAAACTTTCGTTTCGGTGCCCGGGGTCCGCTTTCCGACTTTTTCTACTCCACTTCGCGCGATCTTCAGCATCCCTGGTAGTGAGCCCATTGGCACACATATCACCCTTTACGACGTCAAGCCAGCACTTTTTGGGTCTACCCCTCCTGCCGGGGCCCGGCGGAGGCGGCATGGCCAGACATTTGTTTCCCACGTAAGCATCCGGTTGCCGTAAAACATGGCCATACCAACGGAGCCGACACTCCTGCAATTTATCTGCAATGTCACGGACATGAAGACTACCGCGAATGCGGGAGTTCCTAACGCGGTCCTTCCGCGTCACTCCACACATCCACCGCAGCATATTCATCTCCGTGACACGCAGTTCTTGCTTGTGTCGCTCTAACACCGGCCACGCTTCACAGCCGTATAAAAGGACAGGCCTAATGATGGTCTTATAGACCTGCCCCTTCAACTTTACCGGCATCTTGGGGTCACAAATGACACCAGTTACCTCACGCCATTTAGCCCACGCGGCAGCAATGCGTGCCTTGACGTCGCAATCGATGTCACCAGACGCATGAAACACAGATCCCAGGTATTTCACATGGTCCGTGCGCTCGACCGTGTTGCCGTCTATGCGTACGGGTGTGGGATCTGTGGAGTTACAGGCCAAGTACTCGGTCTTCGCTACATTGAGCTTCAGACCACCGTTCTCAAGCGACTCCTTCCACACCTTCACACGTCGCACCAGCCTACCCCTGTCCGAATCTGCCAGCGCGATATCATCAGCATACATGAGCAGCCACGGGGGCTGCTCATGTGAGTTTCTGATGCTGTTCGACAATACGTCTAATACCACGCTAAACAGAAACGGACTAAGGACGGATCCTTGGTGCACACCGACGGTGATGGGGAAAGGTTTTGTGTCGCCAACAGCGGTCCGAACTACGGAATCGGAATCACGGTACATGTCTCGGATGATCCCAATATAGGCCTCTGGAATCCCTTTGGACCGCAATGCCCACCAGATTATCGCGCGAGGAACACAGTCGAAGGCCTTCTGCAAGTCAAGAAACAGACAATGCAGAGGCGTATTCTTCGCCCTGTATTTCTCCGCGACAGTCCTTAGGGCAAAAATAGGGTCCATTGTCCCGTGACCAGGGCGAAACCCATATTGACATTCCGAGACAGTGCACTCCTGTCGAATCCGAGAGTCGATAACCCTCTCGAAGAGCTTCATGGTGTGGGACATGACCTTTATACCGCGGTAGTTACCGCACTCCTGCACCGATCCCTTGCCTTTGAAGACTGGAGTAATGATACTCAGCCTCCATTGGTTCGGGATCGTACCGGTGAGGAGTGTCCGGTTGAAAAGGTCGGTTAAAGTGCCCACACCACGAGAGCCCATCGCCTTCCAGGCTTCGATGGGGACTCCATCGGATCCAACAGCTTTCCGATTCTTCATGCGGCGAAGACAATTCTGGACCTCTGCAGGCGTTATCAGTGGCACTAGTCCTTGGTTCGGAGGAAGATCTGGCGGTTGCACCTCTTTATGCTGCTTGTTCAGCAGCTCGTGAAAATATAAGCGCCATCTCTCCTTCACCGCGAGGTCCTCGCATAACAAGTTGCCCCCGGGGTCTTTTACACAGCGGCACTTGGAGATATCCTGTGCCGCTTTGACCCTGGAGCGCGCCAACTTATATATGAGCTTCTGCCCCTCAGACGAGTCCAACTTATCATAAAGTGGTTGTAAGTGGTCTCGTCTGGCTCTGGCTACAGCTTTCTTGGTGGCGCGTTTGGCATCTCTGTATGCGTCGCGGTCTTCAGGAGATCTGGACGCTTGCCACTTCTTAAAGAGGGCTTTTTTCGCCCTGGTCTCCCTCTGGACTGAGTCGTTCCACCACCAAGTCTCCTTGTCACACTTGCGTCCGCCCTTAGACACGCCAAGCACCTTTCTCGCCGACCCAAGGATAGCCGCCTGAATCCTGTCCCAGTAAGCTTGAACCGGTTCGCCCTCACCTCCGGCGCACTTGTCACCGATGGCAGAGGCGAACTCCTGGGACTTGACTTCATCAAGCAGCCACCACCTGATTCGGCGTTGAAGGCGGTCGACACATTTGCCTTTGGGCTTTACGCAGAGGTCCATGACAAGAAGACGGTGTTGTGCAGTGAGACTCTCACCGGGTATGACCTTGCAGTTGGCTACTTTGCTGATGTGGTGTCTCCTAGTGAGTAGGAAGTCGATTTGGGTAGCATTCCTCCCGCTCTTGTAGGTGATGAGATGCTCGGGTCTCTTTTTGAAATATGTGTTCATGATGGCAAGGTCGGCAGCCGCACACGTATTGAGGATGTCCTCCCCTTCCGCGTTGCGGCTACCGTACCCAAATCCACCGTGAACACGCTCAAATTCCCCACATTCATCACCCACATGACCGTTCAAATCACCCCCCAAAACGATCCCCTGTGATAATGGGATTCCACGGAGCACTTCTCCGAGTTGATTCCAAAACGCTATTTTATCGACGTCGTCACAACCGGCCTGTGGCGCATAGGCACTTATCAAGTGGGTAACTACCCCATCGATAAGCACCCTAACGACCATAAGCCGGTCGCTATGACGTTTCACTTCCAAAATGTCGTTCTGGAACTCCTCCGAGAGCACTATGGCAACCCCATTCTCCCCACCAGGTGCACCTGTGTAGATCAGCTTGTAGCCATTCCCAATGAACCGGGATCTGCTGGCCTTCCACCGAGTCTCCTGCAGGAACGCCACGGCCACCCTCCGCCTGGAGAGCACATCGGCCAACTCTCTCGCGCGTCCGGTTAGCGTGCCAATATTCCACGTTGCGAAGCGGAGTTTCCTTTTGGATGGGGCTAGTGTCTTTAGCCGTGCTCGCCCACGGCACGGTAGCCCTAGTCCATTTGTCACAGGAGTCGGGCGAAGTTCCTGCGCGTCGTTTTGCGGCGACGCCCTATCCGTGACAATACCTTTCCGTGTTCGTACCATTTTTGTGTGGCTTGTTTTGGTTTTTACGGGAGCGACTGCCGTCCGACCTCCCAACCTCTAAAGTAAAATATCATAAGTATATTGTTCCTTAGCAATAGAAAAATACCAAGAAGACGATCTCTTTGAGCCAACGGCTGACGCACGTCAGACGGCTGCTGAAGTCACAGATGTTGAGTTCAGAGTGTTTAGGTTTAATACACATTTATTTACAAAAGATAAGTATATAAGTAATGTGTCATCATCATCATCTCAGTGTTCATCCCGGTTGCAACCCAAACTTCCGTTTCAGTGCCCGGGGTCTGCTTTCCGACTTTTTCTACTCCACTTCGCACGGTCTTCAGCATCCCTGGTAGTGAGCCCATTGGCACGCATATCACCCTTTACGACGTCAAACCAGCACTTTTTGGGTCTACCCCTCCTGCCGGGGCCCGGCGGAGGCGGCATGGCCAGATATTTGTTTCCCACGTAAGCATCCGGTTGCCGTAAAACATGGCCTTACCAACGGAGCCAACACTCCTGCAATTTATATACAATGTCACGGACATGAAGACTGCCGCGAATGTGGGAGTTCCTAGTTGTCAAGTACCCATAACACAAGTGCTTTGCTAATTACTTTGAGACTAGACGGTGTGTGAATTGTTCCAGTACATTTATTTACTTTAAACTGGCATAGACTGTTTGTATAAGTAAATTGGAATCTGTAATTAAGTACAATATAATATTACAATAGCTGCAAAAGAAAAATAAACATGAAGTCCTAGGTTAGTACCTACTATGATAGTCTAAACAACTTTTATATGACAATATATTTCTGGCACAGATCATCGAGACCCGTTGTAGTTCTGTTAAGAAGTTGACCAAGTGTTGCAACAGCTGCGACAGCTCACAAGTGGCTGCATTGGCTGCATGCCTAGAGATAAACGCGCTTCCTCATAACGGTGGGCATTGCACCTGCAGCCATCCGGGCATATCGCTGTCAGATTTCTTTAGAAACCGGAGCTGGCTCGCGATCTCAAACTCAAAAATTACTGGTGCTAAATATAGCCAATGGAGAGGCGAGGGGTGGCGAAGGGCGCCGCGCGGGGTCCGCGGGGCGGCTGGGGCGGCCGGCGTCCGCCCGCCGCCGGTCAGAGCCGCCCCGGTCGCCGCGGACTCCACATTCCAACGTCGCTGTGCTGCCGGTCGAGAACCAGTGACTGAGTGACCGTCTTCAACCCGTGCGACGTAAGTGCCGGGAGTGCGTGATCAGGGTGCATAGTGTGTAGAGGTGCTGTGGATTCACCGGCAACGATACGGACGCCGGCGTAAGCGCTGGCGCCCGGCTGCGTCCTGGCTAAAAATACCGAGAGGCACGCGAGCCGCCGCCATAAGGGGCCACGCGCAGATGGCGAGCGCCATGTATAGTGCGGATTACGTTACGTGCGAGGGATTTACGTGAACGGAAGCTTCGACACGTGAAACATACACTCACTACACACTATACACCCAAAATTGTTAACAACTAACTACTTAAATACTGCTAATTTAAAATCCGTGTGTGGGTATGTAAATGTAAAGTTGCAAAATGATATTTGATCTGTTGAATCTTTTCGACAAATTCAAAAGATTCGTAACTAATTTGTATGATATTATTACATGACGATAATGATGTCATAATAGACCAATTTAACTAAAAATACAAATATCATCGTTTTTGTAGAATACACGACTAATAACAAAGCATAGATTAAAATACACGACTAATTTGGAAAATAATAATTAGTAAAGTAATAAACAAAATATTGGATTTTCATTATATTTAAAAAAATATCATATCATCATCATCAGATCAGCATCATTTAATAGCGTTAAATTAGGTCAGATCAACAAATAACACCAAACTAAATTTTAAAAGCTAACAAAATGCAACAGTGCGCAACTGGCTTAATTTGCTACCGTTGACCCGAACTTATCGAATACAACCTATTTATAGAACCTTAACTAAAATAGTTACAGTAAAATATTCAGCAATAAAAATGAACATTAGGGCTAAAAATATAAATAATTTGGACGTACGATAATTCGAAAGCGAAATTCAACGACATATCTTAAAATATGCATCAAACTGGATAAATTAAATATGAATGGAAACTTTCTGCCGTAAACATTTCAAAGCAATTACAATAAACGTTTTTAATTAAATAAAAAAAGTTAATTTCTTCGTACTTAGAACTCAGCAATTAACGATTTATTAAATTTAGTAAAACTTTCAATTTATACTGTAACATTAAAATTACTCTTACATTGTAAGGTTTAAATCGAAAATATTTTAAAAGCATGAACATCAAGATTGCCGCATCAAAATTTGCAATCATTTATAATAAGAAATACACAAACAGCTTTTTAAAATAATTAAATTTAACTATTGGAGCTTTCTTCGAGTAATGTGAAACTTCTTTGCCAATCTCAACAAATAATCCAACACATCATAAAACGCATGTCAAATATATTAAGATAAAAATGTAATACTTGTAAACATTCACTAGTTTTCCATCATTGATCATAATTGGAAAATATTTTAACTACCAGAGAAACGTTATTCTCGCAAATTAGTAACAGTTTCAAAGCTCGACGAAATTCGAATCCTGGGCAACGGCGCGTCGGTGGAAGCGCTTCCAATTTTACACTTTCGTTGAACGAGTGCCAGCCAGGCAGAGAGCACCCGTAGGAGTGCCCGATGGCGAGAAAGATAAAACCCTCTAAAAATAAATCGAGTCTTATAAACAATAAGCATCGGTCGGATGCGCCCACGCAGATTTTTTAACGTTTTGGCAGGACCTAATTGACTGTTGATAATGATAATATTACGAATATTTTCTAAATTTACAAATGATTGACTTTGTAACCAAGCAATTTAAATATTAATAAATATAACAATAAATATTTAAATTCCGTGGAATAATGAAACATGTTATCCGAGTTAACTGATAATTTTTTTTACATACTATATTTAAAATTATGTCTGGATAAATGAGCAGGATGCTAATTAAATTAAGATTCCTTTGGATCCTATACTGGCTGGACTCTTGGTTGGTACGTTCTAATGCATAGAACTATTAAAGATACTAAGACCAATGGAATATGTTGTTTGTCCTTGTACGTTAGGGGGGTTTAGTTGATGACATTTCAGAAACATTTTATAACAATCACATTAATATGGAATATTAACAAATGCGGATATTTTTAACTCAAATTCTAGGTTTCGTATATGACACTAGCTTATGATAATAAAACAGTTGCAGTTAGTAAAATAATAATAAGGTTTTTCGTACGTACAGCTACGTGGTAACCGCGCCGTTACACTCGAAGATTAAGTTCGAATACAACGATGGAAAGCGCGGCTTCTGCAGTTCTTCGCACCCAATGTGCAACATAATTGCTTTAAACCGACTTTAAAACAAAACTTCGCGAGAAAACCTGCATATCGATATCACCATGTGACACGATCATATCGTATGTGAGAACACACGTGTGTGTGTGTACCATGTATTGTGTGTATTTCGTGTGTGATCATGTGGCGTGATGTGCATGTATTATCCGCTAATCCTCCTTCGACAAGCGGATATACTCTCCTTTCCCATTAGTGGGATGTCATGGGCTGTTAATAATATTATAAGAGACAAATATCGCTAAGATTCAGTGAAATGGACCCGATATAAACTTCTTACGGATTAACTCAGTAAAAGGGTGATACATATTTATGAGTTTTATAAATATATCTAACTACATACTCTTTTTAGTATTTCTTTAAAACTCGCATTTGTTGTGAATTTTCATATTTATGAAAAAAAATTGAAAACGGTTGGGTTATGTATGTTAGTGCTGAAAATAATCATTATTCCAAGTACCTACAAGATTTGTATTTGATATTCTCATAGACAAATCATCAAAAGATATGAAGCAATACATAAAACAATGACGTGCATAGCATGTTTATGCAAGCAATGCACGCCATTCGTATTATGGGTGTTTAATATAGCACAAGGTGAAAATAAAGAGAATTAAGCAACAAAGTACACGAAGCGAAAACAAACATGAAGAGCGAAATGATGAAAGATTAAATATCTGAAAACATGCCAAACCGACAATTTGTTATCCCGATCATTGGACTGTAAAATTGAAGAACAGGGCCAAATGCAATTTATGATATTATTACATACGAAGTGCATGTTTCTAGAGTGTAATTTAATTTTTTTTTCTGTTGCAGATTAAATAAACAACCAACATGTCTGACGAGGAAGAATATTCGTGAGTATTAATATTTACATTATCAACAGGATTCGAATTGCACGTAAGGTATTATGAATACAAACCCAGTCACCTTTGTAATGCATTACATTCGAAGTAGAGTCCATTTACATTAGATTATGTATGCCCTCCCTTTTGTCTATATGTTTTAATTCACCCCAAGTGTATCCTTCTGTTTGTGAACCCATTTGTTTGTTATATAGGGGCTCCGAGGAGGAGGAAGTTGAAGAAGAAGTCGTTGAGACGTAAGTATACCGCGATCGTTTCGTACAAAACTCCCGAACGTAATTCTCTTTAGATCTTGTTTGGTTTTTGAATTTCTAGCTTCATTGGGCCTGATATCTACTTTGCCTTAGCAATTGTACTTTCCAAAACTATTAGAAATACAGGCGTTGGCCACGCTGGAAATTATTTATTAGTTTACTGTTTGGTTCAAAGTTTGCAATGTCTCGAGGCATGGCTGTAAGTGATCCCCGGTTTCTTCGTACCAAATCTTGGGCTTGTTGCATTCCCTCACCAAATCCTTTTCTCTCTTTTGTTGCAGGAAGTAAGTGGCGTGCCATTTTGGTTGTTCCGGCACTCACACTCGCTTCAATCGATTAGGCTAAGTTTAGATGGCGTATCTAACGCTTTTAGTGCTTTAGTCATCGCTTTGGTCGCTTTCAGATTCTCACACCCTTAGTTAGGAGCTTTGCGGCAGACGATATCTTCTTAACACCGATTTCTTTCATCTAACAACTTAATTATTATCATTAATTGTTTTCATCAGTTACAAAAGACAGTTTGGACTAACGGTGCTGCCGATTGTACTTTCCGCAAGAAGATTTTTACCATAACGAGTGATCAATTGCCCGTAATGATATAAATGGCAACTAACTTAACAAGCTTTATCGTCGTTCATAGCTTACATTGCAACAATTATGGAATACAATCTAATCGTGGTGATTTTTTCTTTTTCTTGCGCGGCCGTTCCTTGGATGCGTCGTGAAGACCCGCTCCTAAACCTGAGTAAGTAAGCCTCTCACTTGTACCGTTGTTAGTATGCTTCGCTTTTAGCTGACGGATTATGAGCTGTGTCATACGATTGAAATGATTGGCATACGATTAACTGCAATCCACCTACACCAGTGGGTTTGGTGCTTTGCCGATTCAGATTCCGGTGCTCATAAGCAAAATTCTAAAATTGTACCAGAGATGGCCTTTAATGCATTGTTTGTTCCATGTTTGCGCAGAATAATTGTCTCACCGCTTCTATGGTTCAATTATGATTTTTACTAGCAATAAGTAGAACTGTGTAAAGAGGATTAGAGGCTGATTGATGTTTTCTGTTTCTAGGAGTAGACCATCGATCGCGTAAGTTGCACCGCTCTCTGTGGTGTCACTAACTATAACCCCACCATTAACTTGTGTACGTGGCGCGGGCGCAACATTACGGGCGCTCCCAAATCGAGCAATTATCGCGGCCAACATTTGACCGGCCGGCGAACGAAACGCCGCTGTCCTCTATTTCGGTCGGCCGGTGCGCAATCTATTTTCGATTATAAAGTTGCGCGCGCGCCACTAGTTGGAAACAAGATGTCGGTCAACGGGAAACAGCCGTTTTGCCCCCGTCTTAAACGCATGGAGAATGCATGAAAACAAAGCATGAATAGTAATACAATTTATGTATGTTCGTATACCATCGCCATGGTAATTTTACTATTGTCATTAAATGATTCCACAAGAAATAATAATTAATCGATAGTTAAAATAGAACACAAAACTAAGGAGTTTCTAAACATCTGCCAATATTAGAATATACAGATTGAAAAAAAAATGTATAACAGGATCGTATAACAAATGTATATGTAATGAATGTTAACAACAGTGATCATTGTAGTAATCATAAACGCAACAGCTAAAATTGTTAACAAAATGTACAGACCAAAGCTATTCCCTGCTTAAACGCTAATATCAGAGCGTAACAGCAGAGCACGTCACCTAACTATGTGATCGTAAGCGAAATTACAGTCAGTCGCCGTAACAGAAGTTATATTTTATGTTTTAACCGTTATAACATTGATTTCTAATATATTGAGGATACTGATCGCATTTTGTTTCCGCAGGGGCGAGGGAGACCCAGAATTTATCAAGGTAAGTTTCGTTTCAATGGAAATACAGATTGTTGCCTTTAACGCTCCTTGATATTCATCAACACGAAACGATTAAATAAAACAGCCATAGATGCTAAAACATTTTTAACTATCGGAAAATACAGCGCGCTCGTCAAATACACGAATGACAAAAGGGAATACGAATTTATCAAAATATTGAAAATCGGAATTTTCTAATGGAAATAAATTTTTGTGTAGCGTCAAGACCAGAAGCGGTCGGACTTGGACGAGCAGCTGAAGGAGTACATCAACGAATGGCGCAAACAGAGGGCCAAGGAGGAGGACGAGCTCAAGCGCCTCAAGGAGAAGCAGGCTAAGCGCAAGGTAAGCTTGTGACTAAATTTAACCAAGTCAACATAGTTAACGGAATCGCTATTAGATTTTTAAATAGAAGAATAATTAAAGACTCTAATATAAATGTAAAATAGGTATCTCGCGCTGAAGAAGAGAAGCGCCTCGCCCAAAAGAAGAAGGAAGAAGAAGAAAGGAGAGTGCGCGAAATTGAAGAAAAGAAACAGCGCGACATAGAGGAGAAGAGGCAGCGGCTCGAGGAGGCCGAGAAGAAGCGCCAGGCTATGCTTCAGGCGATGAAGGAATCCAGCAAGACCGGTCCCAACTTCACTATCCAAAAGAAGAGCGATAACGTAAGTCCTCAGATCACGTTAAAAATTCGTATTTTCAAATAACAATTTTAAAGTATCGGATCCATATGATATCTAGATATCATATGATACATTAAGCCATAAAGGAGCAGTTTACATAATTACTCTATCCAAAAAATCAAGAATCTTGAAAACATTACAACTATTAATTTCAAACCTGTTATTTATTATTATTATTATAGTTCTAGTTCTATTCTCTTACATTGTAATTAGTAACAGCTATAACTAGGACATGTTCTTTGAATTCATTGCTAAGCAAAATTCTATGAAATCTTGTGTATAACTTATCGTAAAATAAATAATATCGAATTAATTTTAAAACAGGAAATATATAAATTTATCGAAGGTTAAAAGTAACAATATATACGCAATCACAAAATAAATGCATTATAGACAGGATGCGAGTATGACGTAAATACAGTTAACATAAGATTGAATGAGGCAACCTGCAGTAATGTGTTTGGCGAATGTCCAACATTCCTCCCCGGAATCTGTTGTTCTTACAAAATTATACTGCCGCACAAAAATGTAGTGACTTCATTCTAATTTTATTTTATAATCTAATAATTTAGCAACAGTATTATATATAAAGTTTTCTAGATATTAATGAATTGTAGTCAGCATAGAAACTATACGGTGAAGTAGTTAGGTTCTGCTACAGTTAATTAACTTTTATTTTTTGATCTTATTATTTGAAACAAATCCATTACTTTATCAGAAAAAGTATATATATATATATCCATCTAACTTATTTTTATTGCTGAAGTACAATAGACTGGCTAACGGCCGACTTTATAGCAAGCAATTACCGTCGCCTATAAATGTTTGCGACTCTAGAGGCACCGCGAACACGTTGCTGTTCCATATGTATACAGAAAACTAGGGAACACAACACAAGGTTATTATGGCGGCATACTTAAGATCAAAGATGGTCGCCATCCAGACGGGCATGGGGTTTAGTTAGTGGATGTTAATACTCTTAGCCCGCCTCCGCACGGAGAAAAACAACAGTTACAACATTACAAACACAAATGCTTTATTTTATTATAGCTTCCCATAACCCACCTAGATATTCTTGAAAAAAAAAAATATCTTAACGGTTTGTAGGGATCTAATATTTTCGGAGTTCCGTATATTATATAGAAAAACAATAGTACCATAATAAATTTACAACCTTTACCAAATTTTGCAGTTCGGTCTTAGTAACGCTCAGCTGGAACGTAACAAGACGAAGGAACAGTTGGAGGAGGAGAAGAAGATCTCCCTCTCGATCCGCATCAAGCCCCTCAACATCGAAGGCCTGTCCGTAGACAAGCTCAGACAGAAGGCCACAGAGCTCTGGGAGTGCATTATCAAACTTGAGACCGAGAAGTACGACCTCGAGGAGAGGCAAAAGAGACAGGACTACGACGTAAGCAACAACACTTTTTTCAAAACTATTTAAAATTAATACTATCAAACAATATAAACACAGACTCAATAAAACTGAAAAGAATTCAAAAGAACAGAAAATAGTCACTTGTCGAGAACAAATTGTTTTCCCTTTCAAATCCTTAGTATTTTCTACATCAATCTTAATAATATTATTTTCTCCACAGTTAAAAGAACTTAAAGAAAGACAAAAGCAACAGTTGAGGCACAAAGCTCTCAAGAAGGGTCTCGACCCTGAGGCACTCACAGGCAAGCACCCGGTAAGTGAACACTTAGTATTAATAGTTTAAAGTGGAGTATTTGAAATACTACGTAAATTTTCTGGAACAACAGCTTCTGAAAAAATAACAATACAGTGGACCACCGGATCCGGCGCCTCCTGTAATCCAACATGCCTATCACTGTTGAACAATGTCTTGAAAAAAAAATAAGATATAGTCGGCACTTCTAGAAACAATCTACCAATCAGTGTTACTTCGGAAAGTAACACTTAAAGTTGCTGCCGAACTATTGTGTTGTTTAATTTACTAAATTCGAGATACATAAATTTAGTATGATTTGTAGTTCAGATAGAATTTTATCATTTCGATCTGTAATTAATCGGATTAAAAGGTACTCTTTTTCAAAAATTCCGGACTACAGGAGACTTAGGCAGTACTCTATAATCCGACATATTCGATAGCTCGACACTGCCCTGCAAAACATTTGTCGGATTACCAGGGGTTCACAGTATTTCCAGATTTATAAAACACATTCTTCTACTACGAAACGCACAAAGCTGTTCACTGTTAGGTACTATCGATACAAGACAAAACTTTTTATTGAAGTGAGTAGCAAAAACTTCCAATCATATTTTTTTTCTATACGTAATTCCTCAAGGCATTGTGTGTAGAATAGTTTACGACAAAAATCATTTATGCAAATAGAGCTTAATTGTTATTTTACTTTGACAGCCCAAAATCCAAGTAGCGTCCAAGTACGAAAGACGTGTGGACACAAGGTCGTATGACGACAAAAAGAAGCTGTTCGAGGGTGTAAGTATTATTAACAAAATCTTTTAGTGATTGCATTAACAACTTCTCGGTAATGTTCTTTTTGGAATACTGCAGAGAAGTGATGATGAAGCTTTAACTTTTAACGATTATAACCAATTCGATGCAATTGAAGCATAAAATTCTACTAAAATAGAATTCGAGACAATGTATGAAATACCAAGTGAAAATACTGAAGGAATTGGCAGTAGCCTTTTACAAACATAATAGAATAATTTGATTGAGAGTTTATTTAAAACGCAGGGTTACGAAACGTTATCTGCTGAAATGATGGATAAGATTTGGAAAGAGAGGATGGAGGAGTTCATGAACCGTACTAAAAGTAAGATATTGGAGAGGTGGAACCTTTGTTACCATTTCTTGATTCCTCAAGAGATCCCAAATAGCATGTCTTCACGGCACGATTTTTATCCACTTTATGTTACCCACACCTTTTGCGTTGACAAATTAAATTTCTATAATATCTACAAATACATCTCATGTTACTGCAATATGGAATAATAGAAATCATTGCTATGACCCTAAAAATTTAATTTGTCAGTGCATTAACGTGACCTATGTGGTTAATATCCCAAAATGTGACCTCACTGACCCTCATATGCCTTTAGGACCTAGAGAAACTGAACAAGGACTTCCTCGAGAAGGTGTGGCAAGAGAGGACCGAACAGTTTGGTGGCAGGCAAAAGAGTGAGTATCAGAGTCTGTGATCTCCATTGAATGTCTCGCACTGGTGAATCTTTATCAGAAGCATCATTGAATGCTCTTCTTATCACGAATATCTCCCACATTATATTTTTGGTTTTGGAATTATTTATTAGGTAGAAACCAATTTATGATTTAGCATTGTTTAAAGGAATTCTTACAATAACCTTTACAATCAGTATTGTAACTATTCGGATAATGACCCCACGAAGTTCTTTAATTCTCCCAATTTCTTAAAACTAGAATTTTCTATCGCTATAATGATACGAAAATAAATAATTTCTGAATAACTTGTTTACTGAATTATAGTTACTCTCTGAAATGATTTAGATAAGCTTACATTTTTCTTAAAATAAGGCTCATTCAATTTATGATATAGCGCGGCTGCCCAAGTGGTTCGGTGAGAGACCCGGCAAGAAGAAGGGCGAGCCCGAATCCCCCGGTGAGGAGGACCAGAAGGCCGAAGCGGAGGAGGAGGAGGAGCCCCAATTCGAGCCCGAACCTGAAGAAGAGGAGGAAGTTGTTGAGGAGGTAGAAGAGGAGGAAGAAGAGGAGGAAGAGGAAGAAGAGGAGGAAGAAGAAGAGGAGGAAGAGGAATAAGTATGTATTCGATCAGTCATTAAATTAGATTCGAGAAATAAAAGAGGCTCAAGGCTATCAAGCGAAACTGGAATTCAGCAGTAGTGATATATACGTGAACACTCAGCATTATCTATACAAATAAATAAAATTGGAGAGTCTATTTGTAATATTAAAATAACCGCTTTTTACTAAGTGCATTTGGATGTATACACGGTACATATACTAAAACAACATTTTTTACAATTTTTGTCTGTCTGTCTGTTTGTTCCGGCTAATCTCTGAAACGGCTGCACCGATTTTGACGGGACTTTTACTGGCAAATAGCTGATATAACAAGAAGTAATAGGCTACTTTTATTTTAGAAAAAAAAAATGGATTTAGTTAAAAGTGATCAGTTTCGGATTTTTATTAATCCAATTTAAGTTGACCTCAGATTTATATCATCAATCATTTAAAATAGGGTTCAGCTTAGGCTGGAAAAAGTTCTGGCAAAGGTTCGAACGCAGTTTGTATATTTCATTTATTTATATTTTAGAGTTTATAGGGTTTGTAATCCAAAATAAACCATAAGATATATCCAAAAAATGCTGCCCAAAGTCACTATTCCACGCGGACGGAGTCGCGGGCACAGCTAGTTTGATATAAGATTATTATTGAAGTATCATCTCATCTCCAATCATCATGCAAGGGGACTGAGTTCTTAAATTTTATAATACACAACCTTTGACAAGTGGAATTTCCAATTCCATTTATATATATATTTGAATTTTATAAATTATAATTGATTATGTCGTTCCAGATGTGAGCTGCAACATCGTTCAGGGAAGCTACTCGTAGGCCACCGACACGGACCGAGTCGGCTGAACCGTTTTGTAACCAATCCATTAACTTATTATTGTAAATTATTTTTATTATTTATACTGTTGAATATATCGTTACGGAACATGGACTAAGTGCTATCTCGCCATCAACACCTGTGGCGCACACAATAAACTAATTTATTTCATAAGGCTGATGGATTTATTATTTCACTCTCATAGCTCTCTACCATTTCAAGCCCTCTTCCTTTCCGCCTCTATCAATGCGATACTTAAAACTAGTATTGTCTTTTTCGGCGTTTGTATTGGCGTTACACTCTTGCCAGAGTGGTCGTGGCCGTCACGTCGAGGTTTTTGTAGCCTGTTTTACAATACGACGCCACTCTTCGCGAATTGCCGCTCTCCTTGTGCATTCCTGCAGAGGCCTTTGTCCAGCAGTGGGCGTCCTCCGGCTGAAATGATGATACACCACTTCGGCAGTTTTTCTGCATCTGCATCATCATCATCAAACTCACTTCGGCGCTCGGGGTCCACATTCCGACTTTTTCTTCTCCACTTCACACGATCTCCGGCATCTCTGGTGATCAGTCCATTGGCACGCATATCAACCATTACGACGTCAAATTAGCGCTTTTTTGGTCTACCCCTCCTGCCGAGGCCCGGCGGAGGGGGCATGGCCAGACATTTGTTCCCCACGTAAGTAGCCGGTTGCCGTAAAACGTGGCATCTGCATATCATAGCATAATTGTCATGTACCGACGTGAGATCACAAATGTACATATGGCGGACTGACCGCTTTAAACAAGCGTAGTAGGTATGATGTCCATTCCTTGTAGAGCGGCAGTCCAACATTAACGCGTTATGGGCTGTATTAACTAAAGTAAATTATTTATAAAAAAATTATCTAAGTTTTTATTTACGAAGACAACCGTGTCAGATATTTCCAGTTAGGCAATAATAAAAAAAAATCATATAATTAATGTATAATGTATTCAATTGATTATTCTATAATTATATTAATACCGCTAGTATAGCCGGAATCAGGCGGCAGGTGTGGGGTTGGCTGGGGGCTTTTGTGTAGGCTTCTGGGGCGCCTTTTGCATCATATTGATTTTGTCTCCCAAGGACAAGGCCATACCCTGAAAATGATAGTTGTGATGAACACTAATATTAAAAATATCATATTGCATACTACCCAAAACATGCCAACCCAAATGTACAATAAAATATATATTCTTCAACTCAATATCTTAATATGTCAAACTACCCCCAGTTTCCTCAAACTGTCAACCGATGTCGAAATTAAAAATAACACATCTTTCTAATTGCTACGCATACATTTAAAAGTACAGCATAGTTTTTTTTTTATTATTCTGTAGGACAGTAGACAGGCTGGCGGCCCGCTTAGAATTTAACAGTTACCGTCGCCTATGGGTGTTTGCAACGCCAGTGGCATCGCGAACACGCTGCTTTCCCATAAGGGTCACTAATGCCGGAACACAGCACAAAGTTATCACGGCGGCATACTTAAGACCAAAGGTGATCGTCAGCCAGACGGGCTTAGGGCCCTACCACGTAACTAGGGAAGGTTGTTTTGTCGCCTTTTACGACAGGTCTACCTCGGCTGCAGAGGTTAGTATTCCTTCTCCGCCTCTGCACTTTCTCGCCTAATGTGCATGTTATAGCATAATTTCCGTATACCGATGATGAAGAAAAACATCGTGAGGAAACTTGCATACTGAAATCGCTGGTATGTGTAATCCGCTAATCCGACTTGGACAAGCGTGGCCAGCAGCGTGACCTCAATAAATTGAGGGCAGAGGAAAGTAGTGTGTAAACAGACCTGGCTCTTGGCGCGGATGCGCACGTGGCCCACGACGGGCGCGTTGGGCTTGTGCAGCGGCGTCTCGATACTCAGGTTGGCCAACGCGTCCTCGCCGAATATGGAGCGCGCGTACAGATTCGCCGCCATGAATCCGCATTGGCCGGATAACGCCTTCAATAACAAAAAAAAAAACATTCAACGAGTGAACTTGAGTTTGAATTAGAAGAACGCAACTTCTTTTTTCCTTTCAATTTATCTCAAAAATAATATGTTTATGTTTAAAACTAAAAAACACGCAAATTTTAGTTAATTAAACTAGAAAGTAAAAAATAATTCTTATTATAATAATAAAACTACTGACGAGCTTTTTAGAACAGTAACATTAATTTTCTGATCGTGGTAAAAATCGCATGAGGACAATAGTCCTTAATAAAGTTACGTTGGAACTACAAATAGTACTAGGGTTCGAAGTTGACAGCATTTAGCAGTCACGCGAGTCCATAAATATGATCTATTTTTTGACCAATTTCCTAGAAAAACTAGTACATTTGAATACGTGATCTTATCTAAATAAATAAATAGTGTTACCTTTTCAGGCGTGAGACACTTCATGTTCGTCGAGGCCAACAAGTATTGGAGATATTCACGAAGATCAGTGATGTTTGTGTTGACTGACACCTGAAGAGAATTGTAGAAATCATAGAATATATGGATATATAAATAAAAAAAATTATTCATTCAATTACTTAGGGATTTTGAAGTGAAATCTTCTTTAGCATCGTTGTGATCTAAAACTCGATGAAACGGAAAAAAAGTAACAGTACTTTTTTGCTCCAGTAATACCAACCTTATTAACAATGGCTTAAGGCGTATTCTATAATGTAAATTTTAAATGATTGCATTGCATTACACATATCTATGCGAATTGCAACTTTATTACAATGAATGAGTTGTTTTTTTTTTCTTTATAAAGAATCTACTTTGGGAATAATTTAATTTAATATAATTTTGAAACAGTTTTGAAAATTTTTAAATTTGTAGCTCATAGGTTGGGTCTCTGGGTTTCGGATCGGTCTGGGTTCGTATCCTGACTTGCATAACTCCAAAAATTTTCCTGTTCTGTTAATGTTTTTAATTTAATAATAATAATGATATTAAACTTAATAACTTGGATAATTTCAACGGGTAAATCCAAGCGGATTCTAGCTCTCTTTGGGTACCGGATCCACCTGAGTTCGAATCCTGACGTTTTTCTTATTTTATATTGAAGTTTACATTTTTGAAGGTTTCACTTCTATCACGTGGGAATGAACAGCACACACGGCGTTGCAAACATCCATAGGCGATGGTAACTGCTAAATTCTAAGTGGGTCGTCAACTTGTCTGCTGTCCTACAACAATTAAAAAAACTAATAAAATTACTCAACATAATACAAAAAAGTCACCATGAAAATTGTTCTGTAAAACCTAAACTATACTATGTGCGCTGTAGCATGGTGCGGGTGACAGTTGCCTGTATAACGTTGACATCTGTCAGTACCACATGACTAGGGATGTGACGTTTAGCAAAAATCATTTTTATCGCTGACGATACCCGCAGCATAAATCTAGTTCTCTTTAATGTTGTTATGAAAATTAGTTTAAAAAGCAAATTATTATTTAATTGGTATTTATGAGGAGACTCCGTTGTCGCTGATGTACTAATGCGTAGTTTCTAGGGATTAAACATATATCGACTATGGTCTATGCGATATTTCAAATCTACTTATAATATTGTCTGATAGATAGAATTTAAATAAAATAAACAAATAAATAACGTGTATAAACTTGTCAATATAAATATTGTCTTTGTACTTGAATAAAATTATCAAAATCGTGTTTATGAATTTTTTTTTGATAACATTTTTACTCTATGGCGCATCAGCGCGGCGGCCATTTTATTTACCTGTGCGTGAGATGCTGTCAGTACGAGTGCTAGCGCCTTGTATGTGACACGTATTTCGATTTCATTGTTCCTTTTCATTTTCGTTAAATTGTTATAGTTTGTTGAGTTTGTTGTTTTATTTGTTAAAGTTTGTTGTTATTACCATGCCTAAAGCATACAAAAAAAAACCGTTTTGGGTAGTCAGGCCAGGGAGCTTGTTGTTCGCCTCCGAGACTACTTTGAAAGAGAACTACAAAATAATGGACCTTTGTTACCATTGAATAGAATTGGTGAACGAGTAGCCGAAGCTCTTGATATTGGCCGCAATACTGTTTCGCGTATAACACGTGAGAAAATTGGCCAAGAAGGGATGTCTGAAAATAAACTATCGACACCCAACAAAAAACGGACCAAGGTGAAGCCAATCACAGATTTAGATGATTTTGCTAAGGATGCTATTAGAAATCATATTTATGATTATAGAGAAATGGAGCTGCCCACATTGCTCAAGCTTCTAAAATCATTGAAAGGAGCGGACTTGTTTAAGGGAGGTGTTACTTCGTTGCGGCAAGACTTTTTAACAATATAAATTGAACTACGCACAATATACGATTTTTATTATAAAAAACATCGACCATCCATCGTAGCAGTATACATCCCATCACTAAATACATCTATGGCGTTACGTTATACGCATAACACTGCTTAATTTTTCTTTCAATTTGATTTTATTTGTAGACTAGAACATTATGGCTGGGTTAAATTTAAGTTACTACAATCATTAATGATATAATATATTACGAATGTGGTACAGCTGAAATACTAAGTCATAATTTGTAAATCGCGGCAACTTTCAAGAGTGAAATGAAACGTTACTGAAACTGTCACCCGCACCATGCTACAGCGCACATACTATAGGTAAGTATCTGTATTTTAGATGTTAACTCCCTCATATACCAAAACTGTCTCAAGTAGGCACGCGATACATAGACATGTATATATCTGTCAAAATGTTACTGTCACTGTCAAGAGCCACGGGCGAATGTGAGCAACACACAAGTGACATTCGACAAGTGATTTACGTGGACATTGGTAAAGCCAGTGAGACACCTATGGGAACACTAGTGTGGAATACCTTATTCTCCCATTCGAATTCGGCCCACATCTGGCGGAAGTCGTTGTCGCTACACACGGCCGGCTGGATGTAGTCCACGATGTCGATGTGGATATCATTCAGCACCACCACCCCGCGGTCCATGGAGGCGCCGGACACCTCGTACACTACAGTAAAATTAGAAACTTTTTCAAACTGTCATAACCGAAATGAGTTTAACAGAAAGACAATTTTTAATAGTTATTGTTTTTTTTTTGTACTAGAATCTGGGATCCATTTTGGTTACATCCTAAGCTAGACATCCTAAGTTAGAGCTCCTTAGTTCACTAGACAATAATTACTAAACTCCAGTCTCTTAAGCATTAACATTATTATTCTCCGTACAGGGGTGAGTAAGAAAACTGACCCCTGTATCCATGGTCGTAAAAGGCGACAAAACCACCTGGTGAGGCTGAAGGACCGTATAAAAGAATGGTGCGGCTAAGGTCTAGAAAGATGGTAGCCGCGGTGCGGGAAAGAAAGGCAGTGCGGGTTCGATAATTGACGTGAAAGTGAAGGAGACGGAAATACCCAGCAAGTCAGAAAGAGCGGCGACTCACCTGAGGTTCTTCGATCTGCTACCTTCCACGGCTGGTTCTGCGATTTGAAGTCTAGGCCTTTATAACTAGTGGTTCAATAACACACATACAAGAAGAGGGCGGCGGGGCGGTGGTCGAGTAGTTTTATTCGAAATCACCGTCAGGCGCCGCAGCATCTAAACTAACTTGCAGGTAGGCAGGAAAAAAAGGATAGGATGAGGTGCCTAACCACCGCCCTAGCTTGGTCGTAGGGTTCCTAGCCCCTCTGCATGATGATAATTTCGGCCAGTGTTAGTGACCCAGGCACCAGTAACCCTATGCAGACAGCGACGAGTTCTACCCAAAAGTCACACACAGTATGTGGCGTAAAGTACAGGAAAGTCGCTAAAATACCTTTGTTATTGTTTCAATCGCGTTAATATTATTTATTAACATTTGAAATGTCTTGTTTTTCTTCTCTCTACGTGACCGTTCTGAAGGGTTAAAAAACCAATGTTACGTAACGCTTAGTTCAAACACCCCCTCCCACCCCTGTAACACACCGTAACGTTTTACAAGACCATCCCCCCGCACCCAAATTCGTTACGTAATACTTGAACGCTCCCAAACATTACTACTCTGTGGTCAAAAGGCATGGTAGAATGCCATAAATCGAATAAATCCCATAAATAATATCTATGACTTACCGATATTTCCAAATATGATGCCGTTTTCGGTGGAGGCGACCTTCACGTGAGCCTTGATGGTGGCGTAGTCGCGTGGCGCCAGCACCACCGCCACCGGGCGCTCCACGAGCCGCAAGTCACCGAGGGTCGCCAGCTCTACCGTACAGTTCTGGAGGGTATCGTCTGCAAATGACAATGTCAAATCAGACAAAACGTACGCATGAAATAAAAACATTATTACTGAGAGCACATGATCAAAACGAAGCTTGAATGCCTTCGGAAAAGTATATCAGTTGTCCAGTAACCATAACCCAAACGCTCTGCTGCGTATCTTGGTTAGATGGCGCATTATCACAGCATATTTATTTATATTTATGTACTAGCCGATTCCGGCCGGAATGGAAATGACATGGGACAAAATTACAAACTATACATATTGTAGTTAATTTAATACTCTGCAGAAAAGATTTTCATAATTTTTCGCTAAGATGACTAGTCCAAAAATCACTCGAAGTTAAAGCTATAGTCAATTTTATGTTTCTTTTTTCTTTCATCATGATGTAATCAATCGTCATACCACTCGCAGTAGTACTTCGTCACCGTTTACCTGTCTGGTTGACGACGAGCACGTCGAGCACGATGTCGTACTGGTTGACGGCGACGATGGCCTCCGCGTACACGGGGTCCGAGAAGCCCGTCAGCTGCGTCACCTTCGACAGCTTGCCCTTCTCCTCACTCACACCGCTTGTGCGACCTAATAATATTATTCAAGTGAAACTTCTTTAGCAGCTTTTTAATTTGAAAATTCGGTGAAACGAAAAAACGACATCAATAAGGGACAAAAATATTCATAAATGGGATTTAGCCTGTGAGAGAATGAGATAGAATACTAGTTTGCAGTGTTTCTTATAATCTTCGTCACCTCTTTGTAAGTGTAGTAAAATAAAGATAGAAGAATCTGCTAGTGGTAAGTTTCCAAGCCAGTCTGGATTTTTTTTATTGCTGTAGGACAGCAGACAGGCTAACGGTCTGCTTGGAGTTGCAACGCCAGTGGCATCGCGACCACACTCCTATCCCATAAGGGTACAAGAACTTGGGTCACTAATGTCGGAACACGGCACAAGGTTATTATGGCAGCATACTTAAGACCAAAGATGGTTGCCATCCAGATGGGCTTGAGACCCTGCCACGTAGTTTTGTCGGGTAGGGTGGGTTGTTTTGTCGCCTTTTACAACAGGCCGACCCCGGCCGCAAGGGTCAGTATTCTCTCTCCGCCCCTGCACGGGTAGAACCACCACCGGATTGCAACCATCCCTGGTAGAGACCAGGTTGTTATGGCGGCATATTTAGAGAAATATGCCGGCATAACAACCTTGCGTCGTGTTTCGGCATCAGTGACTCGTATTCCAGTCCTCTACGCGGAAGGTAACATGTTAACGGTGTCAATGGCGACGGTAACTGCTTATTATTAAGTGAGCCGTCAGCCTGTCTGCCGTCCTACAGCTACAAAAGAAAGAAAAAAAAGTGTATACAAAATATAAATATATATAAAATACTATTTTTATATAGTAAATTGAAGTACATTTGCTGCTGCTCCCTTATTCAGAATAAAATAGACAAAACATTAACATTAAAAAAATATCATCATAAACACAATCTCACTGAATATTTGCTTAAAATTTAAACATCACCGATAAATGACAAGCGTGTGCCGTACCCTTCAAAGCCTTGGAGAGCGACAGCTCGAACATGTCGTACTGCGCGCTGGCGGCGGTGACGCCGCTCAGCTGCGCGAACGTGATGCCCGTCTCCACCTCCACAGTGCGCTCGGCGCGTTTCGCCTCGCGGTCCTATCACGGACACAGGATATATACACATTTACTCACCAATTACGGGGTCATCCAGAAATTATGTTACACGTTAAGAGAGGGGGGGGGATCACCCGAATATGATATTGTATGATAGGGGGGGGGTCAAAAACTTTGTGACGTCACGATATGAATGAATACGAAATGAAAATGAAGGCATGATTCCAAAGTCCATGGACACAAGATGATTAAGTTTTGTATGTATATAATTCCAAACTAGTCGTTTGCTTCTCAGTTATCTAAAACATTTTACTTTATGTTGATTTTATTAACTATTATTGAATAAAAATAAGAAATAAATTAAAGAAACTTTTTTTATTATTTTTAAATACATGCATAAAATTTTAAAATGTGTGACGTCACATCAGGAGGAGAGGGTTCTAAAAATGTGACAAACTGTGACAAGGACAAGGGGAGGGATTAAAGTCCTAAAATTCGTGTGACGTAATTTATTGACGGCCCCTTAGCGCCACTGTCGAATAAATGAATAGCTTTAACGTTACAAACTGTTCTAGTTTTAATAAAAAATAGTTAATGAATCAAAAATATTTTCATAAACATTTTCCCTGTGTAGGGGTGGAGTAAGAATACTAATCCATGCGGCCAGGGTTGGCCAGTCGTAAAAGGCAACAAAACAACCCTAGCTACATGGTAGGGCCCCAAGTCCGTCTGGATAGCAACCACCAGTATGCCGCCATAATAACCTTGTGTTGCGACCCTATGGGTCAGGAGCATGTTCGCGGTGGCCTTAGCGCCGCAAACATCCATAGGCGACGTCAACTGCTTACTGTTAAGTGGACCGTCAGTTGTTCTTCAGCAATAAAAAAAAACAAAGACCAGGGTGTTCATATTAACATCTGAATTAGCATATATCCGGTGTCATAAAAGCATACCTAAGACATTTCATTATTTTTATTATTATTATAATCGATATAATATATCGATTATAATAATAAAAAAAACATATTGTTTTAAGCTATTTTTATTTCATTTCATTTATATTTCATTCATATACCTAATCAGGTCATAAGTATTGTCACACAGTAAAAACTTTTCTTTTAGAATGCTGGCCACAAAAAAGTTTATTGAATTCGAATCTCGAATTGTTCATGATAATAAAAATGTATACTTTTAGAATTTTACTCATTTTTTAAATATGGAGTGGACGCTTAAAGAAGACCGTGTTGCAGTTATTGCGTTGCATTGTTGCGGTTACGCGCCAATTCAAATTTTTAACATACTGAAAAATTTGAATATAGCCAAAAGATTCATTTATCGTACCATCAAACGATACAATGAAGACTCTAGTGTAGATGACAGGTCAAGAAGTGGTCGCCCTCGGTCTGTTAGGACTCCAGCAGTGATAAAAGCTGTGAAGGCACGAATTCAAAGAAATCCCAAACGTAAGCAGAAACTGTTGGCCCTTCAGATGGGGTTAAGCAGAACCACGGTGAAAAGAGTGTTAAATGAAGACTTAGGGCTTCGGGCATATCGAAGAAAAACAGGACATCGTTTGAATGCTCGTCTAATGGACCTGAGACTGAAGAGATGCCGCGCTTTGTTGAAGCGGTACGCGGGAAAAAAATATCGGGAAATTCTTTTTTCGGATGAAAAAATGTTTACCGTAGAAGAGAGGTACAACAAACAAAATGATAAGGTGTACGCACACAGTAGTGAAGAAGCGAGCAACCGTATTCCGCGTGTCCAACGAGGTCATTTTCCATCCTCGCTCATGGTATGGTTGGGAGTTTCTTATTGGGGCTTAACAGAGGTACATTTTTGTGAGAAAGGTGTAAAAACGAATGCTGTTGTGTATCAAAATACAGTCCTGACGAACCTTGTGGAACCTGTTTCTCATACCATGTTCAATAACAGGCACTGGGTATTCCAACAAGATTCGGCGCCAGCTCATAGAGCGAAGAGCACACACGACTGGCTGGCGGCGCGTGAAATCGACTTCATCCGGCACGAAGACTGGCCCTCCTCCAGTCCAGATTTGAATCCGTTAGATTACAAGATATGGCAACACTTGGAGGAAAAGGCGTGCTCAAAGCCTCATCCCAATTTGGAGTCACTCAAGACATCCTTGATTAAGGCAGCCGCCGATATTGACATGGACCTCGTTCGTGCTGCGATAGACGACTGGCCGCGCAGATTGAAGGCTTGTATTCAAAATCACTGAGGTCATTTTGAATAAACTTTAATGTCATAAGAATCTATGTTTTGTTAAGTTCATTTTGGTATATGAATGGTTACATAATGAATAAACTTGTTACAATTATTTTACATTAAACATGTGACAGAATTTATGACCTGACTAGGTATTTGTTATTTCAGGCGATATTGAGTTACATATTCGGAATCCGCGAATTTTTTCTAAAAACTTAATATGGGTCCAATGTAAAATTTAAAAAATGTCGCTTTCAATAATAGCTTTTCACACCTCGATATAATTTTATATCATATCATTCAACTGATTAGCGAGATTCGTTACCTCGGAATTATATCAATATATTTTGTAAACAAAATCAGAAAAGTACTAATAATTTAGTATGTAGGTGTTGCAACTAATAGGACGACGATTTACATTTACACCATAAGTTCACAAGTAGATTAAAGCAATTACTTTAAAAAAATTGTTCTTAATGCATTAATAATAATTATTAACTGGCATAAAACGTAGGCACTTGATAGCTCAGTGGAATTACGCTCGGAAACCAATCTAGAGGTCCCGGGTTCAAATCCGATGACTACATGAACGGTTGAAGCAGATTTTGCCATGTACAAAGGGTAAAGAAAAACACAGTGAGAAAATCTACATGATAGATATACTGTCCGGTCCCCTTTTGGGGGGATGCCTGAACCCAGCAGTGAGATGATAAGGGCTGTTATTATCTATATAAATAAAATGATAGAGGTCAGCAGTTGTGCGCGCATCACAGCAAAACTACTGGACAGATGGCCCTTAACTAAAAAAAATATTATGATATCTTTATTTAATATAAAGTTATTAAAGTTTTAAGAAACTAAGATTTTCTTACCGCGGAGAAGTGGAACAAGCGGTGTAGCGCGCATGCGTACGAAAACTTTGTTAATATATCAAGCAACGCGGACAAAGTCGCGGTTATCAGCTAGTTTTATATATAAAAAAGTAATTCCTGAGATAAATTTCACATTTTGTCGTAAACATTTCAAATTGCACCTTCTCTTTGTCATCGAAGAACTGTCCGACCCTGTCCGGGAGGGCCAGGAGAGCCGTGAGCGCCTCTTTGGAGCTGTTGAGCAGAGCTTCGCTGATCACCGGTTGGTGGGAGGAAGCCGCCTGGAGGCATATGGCTGCGTGCTCTAGGTCGTCTGCTGTCAGACCTGTCGTTGTCGAGCCTAATGCAAAAAAAAATCAAAATAAAAACAATAATCACTTATTTCGGCATTATACAATTAAATACAGTGTTACAGGGATACTGTTGCTACACAAAAGTAAAAACATAATGTGCTCCAGTAGCAACGTTCGTATCAGTTCATCACAACTCCATTGGTTTTATAGTACAATCGGAATAAAGTCGAATATACTGTACAATTTACTGACGACCTCCGTGGCGTAAACAGCTAATAACACTTTGGTGCGCTTGCGTAGGTTATGAGTTCAATTCCTGTTTCGGGTCTGAGTGTAAAATATATATGTAAAGAAATATATGTGTAAAGAAAATCGCGTAATCTATGCCGTAAGAATTTATAGATGTCACATTTGACAGTGACATCTAGGAGAACAATGAGATATTTATGAAAATAATACGTTAGTGTTTATTGTTATATTACGAAATTGAAATTGAAAATAATACGTTAAAGAAATATCTAAACCTGGAATAAAGGCTTTAAATGTTGTTTTTTTGTCTTTACATGTGAGTAATTAAATTAAGTACAATAAAACTGGAAAAACTTTGTATAAAAAACTTTTTATTAATAAATTAAAATTTTGTCTTTACAGAAAAATGCAATTGTCTTTATTTCAATTATCAGAGTATAGTGTCATTATATATGTATTAGTTATCTAGTACCAATAACGCAAGTGCCACTGTTTCTAGTCTAGCCTTCAACATGTTGATCTATTTACATAATTTTTTCGTTTCTTCAAATTTTCTAATCACAGCGATGGTAAAGAATTTAAACTTAAAAATTATTTGGATTTCAATAACTCACCGACATTCTGCTTGTGATAAGCGAGCAAGGCGGAGGCTAAGTGCATAGCTTTGGTCCTGTCTTTGGGTTCGGAGAGCTTGAGCGCCAGCTTGGCGAGGGCAGAGCACGCGCACGCCGCCGTGAAGCTCTCTCCTTCGCGGAGCGCCTGCCACAGTCCCTGTCCCGACGAGGAAGCCGTGGACGCACTAAACGTATAATAAGAACTCTTTGACATTGTGACATATACGTGAACTTCTAAGAAAATTATACGAAATGAGATTGGATGGATATGTGGAAGAGAGCTACACCAAAAATAGTGCATTGCTGTGCAAAGATGATATGGTGTAAAAGTGAATGTTGAGACGACGGCTAACAGAGATGAGTGGAAGGAGAGAAGATGTTGGGTCAACCTCCATATAACGTGCGATAAAGGCATGAAGATGTGAACTTCGATAAAATAAATTAAGACAAAAATAATAATTAATTAATTAAATCAATTAAAGTAAGGTCTATACTGTTCATTATTGTCAAAGGGTTTCTTGGGTTGTTCTCAACTCTTAGGGCGCCTTCAAATTAGCCGCAAAGTGTCGCGCTGCAGCAGCACGGCTGCAGCGCTGCAGCCACGCTGCTGTCGCTTGGTTCGAGTATCATAGTGTTGTATACACGATGGACTCAGACGAAGAAACACTGCTCTTAGTGTTATGATTTTTCTCGTCATATTTTTTGCGAGAAATGCCTAAAGTAAAATCTAAATCAATTATAAATTTTGTAAATCAGAATAATGATCTTTTAGCAACAGATGCAAAATAAAAATAGAATTTTTTTTGGTTACATATTCTGTCTGTTTGATGATTATTTCTTATGTACAATTAATGCGATTATTTAAAACAGAATAAACAACATTCGTGTGATTATATTATAGTAGTGTATTTTGGTTTTAAAAAAACCCTAAAGAAAACCGGTTTATTTTCAAAGTAATCAATACATACCGGTGTTGAAAATCGTAATCGATTCACATCACTAGAACAGAGGCGTGGCCGCAGCGCTGCAGTCGCGCGTTTTTGATTTATATGGATTTAGAAAACAGCGCGGCCGCAGTGCTGCAGCCGCGCGACACTTTGCGGCTAATTTGAAGGCGCCCTTAAGTAGCTCGTATTTTTCTGATGCAAAGACAAAAAGATTTTGGTGGAGTCTCATAACTCTTTCCTCCTTCATTAATCTCAATTATCGCACTAAGGGCGATCATAAAGTACCGCTTAAAATGACTATTTTATGACATGACTATGTAGACTAGATTTCTAAGTGAAGTTTACTCGATAATGAAAAAGAAGTAAATGTAAATGAAACTCACACTGGCAAATTGAAAGCGGACTGAGTGGCGTATGTTCCGTCGCTGGTGACCAACTGGCGGGGGGCCGACGTGTCCGGTTTACCCTCACTCTTCTCCGCCTCCTAAATTTATTATATTATAGATATTATAATTTAATAAACATCACGTCAAGCATTTTAATACATTCAGTGTGAAGCAGGCACATATCAGCTCGCCGCGGTGCTTGCGGTTGGTGCGCGCGGTGAAAACTATCACTCTCGCTGGTGCGGAACGACATTTGCAAGAGATCGAAAGAGATAAATATATTTATTTCGGCTTACGGTCAAAATTTTAGGTATTATGCATTGTTTGCCGCATCTAAAGATTTAAAAGATGAGATGACCAAAGTACGCTTCGACCACTAATATCTACGACACTTTCGTTGCAATGTTGCCAGTCTGTTTATAGTGCCACCGTGTTGATCAGTGACAGAACATTCTAGTGCGAACATACTTTTCAATTCAAATATATCTTATAGTAATAAAAAAATAGACAATTAGTGGATACACTGCATGAAAACCGTCGAAGTGAAGAAGAAAAAGTTGGAAATAGAACCACAGGTAAAGAAGTGAAAGTTTGGATCGCAACCGGGATTTAGAGCTGACTGTATGATATTTTATTGATAAAAATTATCAATAAGCTAGTGTGTTATATGAAAAGTGGTGTTAGTAGAAATTAATAAAAATTGTTAATTGTAGTACGTAGGATATATTTGTGTGAGTAATTCTAAGAAGTTGAAGTTGGATTTGGGGTTCGTCTCTTTTTCAATTCAGCAGTGGAAGGAAGACGTTTTCTAATGTGTAAGATTAAGGAATCCGTAACTCGCCAACAATAAAGGTTGCTATTTATTTGTTTATTTAAAAAGTACTGCCACATCACAAACATTTAACATTGAAAATAACTTAAACTATTTAATTTATGGCCTAATGCATGTGACAATAATGGCGTACGTAACATTGGCAATTCATCGGCTCGAAGATGGAATACAATAATTAATAAAAAAAAAAGAATACCTAATGAAAACATACTTTGAAATTCAAATTTAACAAATAATACAGTAATAATTGTTGAAATATTAATATGAATGTCTAACAAATGTCATGTCATACCAAAAGAAAAAAGAAATGTCAATATGATATCAAGTAAAAAGTCAGTTATAAAACAACAAATGATTAACTATTAAAATACACACGTTACGTTACATATGTCGGGTACATACTTTATTTTCTTCTTCGCCTGATGATGGAGAAGGTATCACCGAGGCCAACACCTCGAGGGCTCCCTGGGCCCTTTCGGGCGAATCGGCGAACTGAGCCAGAAGCCACAAAGCCGAACGAGCTATCTTACCCACTTTAATGTTCGTCACCGACTCCAAAAGTTTCTAAAACAGAATAAAAACTGACTAATCTAATTTTAATAAAATAAAACTTAAGAAATGAGGTGTAAGAGGTTCGACCAAGATTTTCAGGTTCCAGGTTAGCCGCATATACAAGTTTTAGTTCTGGGATTGGGGCAGACGACAGTGGTTCCTGTAAAACATATTTTAGCTAAGTCCACTCAATAAATAATAAAATAATTCTCCATGCTGGGGCGGAGTAAGAATACTAACCCCTGTGGTGACCCAGGTGCCTGTACTCCTATAGGACAGCAGCGTGTTCGTGATGGCCCCTAGCGTCGCAAACATCCATAGACGACGGTAACTGCTCACTGTTAAGTGGGCCGTCAGCCGGTCTGCTGTTCCTTAACAGCAAAGTAACATCTTTAGATGAAACCGGGATTAATCAATGAGATTAATCTAATCTTTTTCTTCTCTAAATCTTTCAGACTACTGTTAAATGTATCGTAATTATTATTTTATTTATTAATATTAATTTTATTAAATTTATTTAATGTAAAAATATAAACTAACCTGATAAATGTGATCACGTAAATCTGTGAAAGTGTGTAAAGCAAATCGGAGGAAGAGCATCACGTCGAGGGCAGCGGGTTCGCTTCCATCGCCCAACATCTCTAATAAGGCTGGTGCTACACTACCCGCCACTTCAGGGAACTGTACAAAACAATTTATGCACATGAAGACGCAGAGTACGACATACAAAAAACGGATATTGTATTTTTCAAATCTTAGTATTGCTTTTCATTTTGCATGTAAAAACAATTCTTGATAGAACTAAATAATTTAAGTAATAGTTAGCATTTTCAATAATGCAATATTTCATTTTATCACTTTAATGTACACAGGGGGAAATATTTCTTTTGTTTTACAATTGTAATATTAATAAAAGCTTGTAATGAATAAAATATAAACCATAAATTTATAACCACAAATGACTATTTAAATGTAAGGAACATTTTTGGACCTTAAGCGCAGCCTTGTGCAAAGCCCGCACAAGCAGTTGGCGGTATTTTGCCGCGTCGTCATGATCAGCCGAGTGCGCGCGAGCCGCTTCCTTGCGCAGCACCTGCACCAGTTCTTCGGCGTGTCGAGAACTCACCAGATCCAATGCTGGAAGAATAAGTTTTTTTTACTGACATAGACAGTGTCATATGCATTTCCTGTATCTCTAGAACTTGTCACTCAGTGAAGGATAAAAAAACTTACAACTATCAAAAAAATTATCGTATACCTTCTATCTTAGACATTTGCGCCTTGTAAAGGGTACTTACCATTTTGTATAACAGCTACCAAAGCATCAATTATGAAACATGAAATGAAGGGAAGGTCCTTCATCCTTTTATCCATGTTAATAAGTAACAATGACATTAAATAATAGACTCACCCAATTGCAAAGTGTGCTTTCTAACATCCAAATCTGAGGAAGCTAAAACCCTGAGCACATCCATGGCTAATTCTGGTAATGCCCTAGCAGCAGCTTCACCGCCTTCCTCTCTTAGTGCACTCAGACGACCAATGACAATAAGTTTCACGTTATTGTCACTTTCTTTCACTATTAGGTCAATGTAGCAGGCTGCTGCAGCCTAACAACGACGAAAATATACTTTTAAATCATTCAAATCAAGCCAGTTTATTTAAGAGTAGCTGTGAAATTAAATTCAATTTGTTTAGTAAGCATAAGGCCATTTTTTAGTAAACTGCGACCAGATTCTAGTCTCAGTAAAATCATTCAACATTTTTTTCGTATGCATACTCACATGCATCTAGTAAGTAGCTGGTATTTTGAAACACACAATTCAAATTTATTTAATAGATGGGAAATAGAATGACAATGTTCGAAGTCTAGACAGATTCTAAGAACTAGTATTTTAAACCTATGTCACAAATGGCTATGTGTCCTGTCCAAAATAAGTATCATGAACATGGCGAAATAATAATATTGTTACAATAATCTCAAGCTGAATGTAAAATTAAAGCAGTGTCATTTTTGAAATAAAAATGATATTAAAACTATTTTTCACCAGCTAAATATATGTTCAATTAAAACTAGAATAAGTTACAGTAATACAATGGGCAGCCTTATCGCTCAAAGTGATCTCTTTAAGGCAACCCTAATAATGGAGTGGAATATATTTAGTTAAATTTTCTGCACAGACTAGCTATACATAATCTGGCTGCGACCTTTTAATTAATTTAATAATTTTTAGTTTGTACATAAATGAATAACGTAAACAGTGTTATTTTAAAAAACAATACACAAATAACTAAATTTATAAACTATTTCTAGGAAGTTGTAAAATAATAGAATATTTTATATAATGGAAACATAAATAATTACCTTGATAGCTGCAGGTGCGCTGGACATTGTGACAAGAGTACCTGCCGCTTCGTACCTCACAGCAGCACTGGTAGCATTCAAGAGCCCATACACAGTTCTGATGAAACGGGACCTCTCTGATGGGTTCGCATGGCATACCTTCATAATAGATAATGTATGAAGATACATGTTGTATATATTTATTAAATAACTCTACATCATTCGCGGTCTACATTACAATAGGTTAATACTATTATTAATATCATATATTTCCATCGTAGCATTAATTCCTAATACCAAGTCTTAAGATTTATCACAAGGATACTGGAAAACATACAATAAGGCTAAAATGCGAACATACAAAATAATAATATTAGTGTCAGAGAAAAGAGAGCCCTTCTATTTCAATTATATCATTTTGTATTGAAACATTTTTAACATCTCAAACTATATTAACTTTTAGTCAATATAAAAAAAATTCTCTGCAGGGGTGGAGTAAGAATACTAACCCTGTATCGTAATACTATCTTAAAGGGCGCAAAACAACCCTAGCTACGTGGTAGGGCCCCGAGCCTATCTGGATGGCAACCACCCTTATCTATAATATACATACATACATATAATCACGCCTCTTTCCCGTAGGGGTAGGCAGAGACCACTTCTTTCCACTTGCTACGATCCTTACATACTTGTTTAGCTTCGTCCACTTTCATTATTCCCTTCATAGATGCCCTTCGGTTTAGGGTACTCTTGACCTGGCCTTTTTTCAAGACGTCCCTGATCTGGACTCGAAACGTCCGCCTAGGTCTACTATAATATCTGATCTATAAATATGCCACTATAATAATCTTGTGTTGTTACGGCTTTAGCGAACCAGATTCCTGTACCCCTATAGAAGAGCAGCGTGTTCGCGGTGCCCCTAACGCCGCGAATATACATAGGCGACGGTAACTGCTTACTATTAAGTGGACCACCAACCTGTCTGGTTTTCCTCAACAATAAAATAATTGATGCTTTACCTTGTAAATAAGCTCAACGATGACCAGCTGCAATATGTCCCCAAACCCATGAACACTGTCCAGTCTTGAGGCCAAGTAAGTGAGAGCCCTATCCTGATCAGCATGAAGTAACATCAGGAATGCATTCCTTTTACATGACATATCTTGCTCGCTTTCAAGGAAATTGGCCACGAGTTCAGGAGCATCAGGTATCAGGAACTCAAAATTCCTTTATAAATAGAAAAATGATTATAGGAAGTGTTAACAAATGAGGTAGAAAATATTCCTTTGAAATAAACATACCTGTATATGGTGAATATGGCGAGTACTGCATTCCTCCTGACATAAGAATGTCTGTGTTCAAGGCAAGCACGGATGGCCGGCATCAAGGGCTCCAGTAGCTCAGGTTCCTTCAATTTGCAGAGAAACCGGAGAGTGGAACCACGGATGAATTCATTGGGATGTTGAAGATCCTGTGAATCAAAAAAAATAAATGTTAGTTGCATAAATACTACATAAAAGGTGGATTTTAGACCTAAATGTCTAGCAGATTTTTTTATTTCCTTGTACACTGACTGAGAGAGGGGGGGACCATAAGTACCTCAATGGTATTACAAATAATAAAGTATATAACAAATCTATAGGTCTAGGGTTTAAAATCCACAATGCCATGCACCAATTAGGCAATTTTACTCACCTTATGCGCATGTTATAACGTAACTGCCATGAAAACATCGTGTGGAAACATGTATGCCAAGATCACTGGTATGTGTAACCCGCCAGTCTGCCTTGGATAAGGGTGGCCGGTAGTCATTTTATCCGTGCAGGGGCGGAGAAAAAACTAACCTCTGCGGCCGGGGTTGGCCTGTCGTAAAATGCGACAAAACAACCCACCCCAGCTACGTGGTAGGGCCCCCAGGCCATCTGGATGGCGACCACCTTTGGTCTTAAGTATGCAACCATAATAAACTAGTGTTGTGTTCCGGCATTAGTGACCCAGGTTCCCGTACCCTTATGGGTCAGCAGCATTTTCGCGATGCCACTGACGTTGCATACACCCATAGGCGACGGTAATTGCTAAATTCTAAGTGGGCCGTCAGCCTGTCTGCTGTCCCACAGCAATAAAGAAAAAGTCAATTCCCTCTAGGGGGAGACCCGAGCCAAGAAGTAGGACGCCAAGGGGTATTATTTTTACTGAGCAAGGGACTACAATTTCTTTCTCATAACCCACCAATGACTTAAATTGTATGTACAATGTAACAAACCTTTCTGTAGGCATCGCAGACAAGAATCATTTCCTGCATGAGTTTGCCATCAGGAGTTGTCTTGGGTACAATCTCCCAGAATATCAGTAAGAGCTTCTTAATGGTATGGTCCTGGAGGGGCAGCACAAATCTGATGATGATCATCAGCAACCCTGGGATCTTCTCCCCAGAGAGGATTATACCTATTGTCTTCTTTAATGCTTCTATCTTCTTTTTTGTGTCGCCTTTTTCTGTGCAGAAAATATAATTGCTTTATTTTCTTAACTTCTTAACTACAAGCATTTTGAACAGTTTGTGCCTTTTGGCTAATGCAGGTGAAGATAGTGCAAAGCCAGTTAAATGTAATTATAATAAGTTTTACATACACACTACATACATTGGCACAGCACTCATTGAAGATAATCATCATCGTCATCTAAGCGTAGTATCCCGGTTGCAACCTAAACTTTCGTTTCGGTGCCCGGGGTCCTATTTCTGACTTTTTCTACTCCACTTCGCACGGTCTTCAGCATCCCTGGTAGTCAACCCATTGGCACGCATATCTTTACGATGTCAGGCCAGCACTTTTTGGGTCTACCCATCCTGCCGGGGCCTGGCGGAGGCGGCATGGCCAGACATTTGGTTGCCACGTAATCATCTGGTTGCCGTAAAACGTGGCCGTACCAACAGAGCCCACACTCCTGCAATTTATCCGCGATGTCACGGACATGAAAACTGCTGCGAATGCGAGAGTTCCTAACGCGGTCCTTCAGCGTCACTCCACACATCCATCGCAGCATATTCATCTCCGTGACATGCAGTTCTTGCTTGTGTCACTCTAAAACCGGGCACGCTTCACAGCCGTATAAAAAGAAGATAATAAAATAGGACAATAATTGATAATAAAAAAAGATTATTTTATTAGTGTGGAACAGCAGACAGGCTGATGGCCCACCTAATAGTAAGCAGTTACCATCCCCTGTGGATGTTTGCGATACTAAGGCACCGCGAACACACTGCTGTCCCATAGGGGTACAGGAACCTGGATCAATAATGCCATAACACAACACATTATGGCAACATACACCCGTGGTGTGTAACAACCCTAGCACGTAGCTAGGGTTGTTTTGTTACTGTTATGTACTAAAGTGTAGGTAGTTTAGAAAATCACACACAGATTATTTTATTTCAATATCTACATACCTTTATTGAAAAACCCTTTCGGGTGAAAATTTCATTAAGACGTCAAGGTCTCTAATATGTTAAACATATTAAAATATATTTATAAGTTTTTAATATACTAAGGCCCTTTGCATGAAATTTTGAATGACAATGACTCTGCAAGGATGTACTGCATATCAGAGTTACTGCAAACATTTTTGTTTCTTTGTTCTAACTAAATTTTAGTTAATATTGGCCTTTTCTCGTCCCACTTTTTCACACATAATCTATGAAAGCTTTAACTATTAAAATGTGAATACTGTTGAAAATATCCAACGCAAGAATAATGCATTTATTTTAACATCAGTTCTTCTTTAGGTTTCTTTTTTCTCTAACACAGAAAAGTAGATAGATTTCAATGTTTTTAATTGTAGGGGCAACTGCCATCTCATGTTTTATTGTTTAATTGCACAATGTATGTAAACACATAGGAAAATGCCCTGTTATTTAATCTGATATTTACCATGCATTATGTCACTTTTATTAAAGTTGTGTGCTATTACTATTTTTAAAGAAACAGTTAAAATAAATTTGACTGGTAAACTATGTGTTTCTTCTAGGGGAAAACTAATTGGTGTGATGGTCTTAAAAATGAATTTATAAATATGAAAATTACTTACCAAGATCAAGTTTGAGTTGCATCTCATTGTAAGGCTCTGAGTCAGTTGGGAAGTTAATCAGGGTATAGCATGGCTGCTCTACACCTGCCATGCTAAAAATTTTATAATTATTAGTATTAATGACAATAATTTCCTTCTAAGGTAACAACTCAACACAGTTTTACATACACACACGAATTTTAGTTGAAATAGCCGATGGTACGTAAAATTATCCTTCAACGAAATTTACCCGAATTACACTATTAAATGTTCTTCATGCTTTCGTAGCCTTCACGTTAACATTGCATTTCAAATATAATCAGTAAAACACATTTTATTTAAAACATATATAATGTAAATAAACGTATGCGGTTTCCGACATACCACCATACCAACCTGGTATATGTTTAATTAGCGTTTATATCTTACTAAAATACACCCCGTGCGTAATATTTATTTATTGTCTTGTTATTATTATAGTTATTCAATAATAAAATCATAAAATGTTATAATGTTTTTTTTGTGAAATACGGAAAATACGGAAATCTACGTGTCCATTTCCAACAAGCATATGACGTTCTTTTGACATTGACAAATATGACATCAACTTCTCTGACTTCTCAACATAAAATAAGAGCTTTAAAATATTCGTATAGTGTTGAAGCCGTTATCTAAATAAATACTTGTAAAATGTAAGTAATATTGTGTCAAAATTATTGAAACTATATAGAAAAAAGTGGAACTGTGTTATGTTAATTTTCATAAGTTGGGGACAATATTGGCTGGTTCATCTGTTTCTCATGCAATACATGTGTTTGCCTTTGATAGGTGACCGTATGGATTAATGAAACAAAAGTGCATACAATATCTGTGCTGTCATATTGACAGTTGACGTTTAGAAATAGAAATTATAGAAAGGCAGTGTGACCATATGTGGCAGTTTCCTGCCATTTTGGCAGGATTGGGCCCTTATTTTAGGCTGTGGCAGGATGTGTGGCAGTTTTTGAAAATTCGGCAGTATTCGGCAGTATTGGGAAAAAATGTTAGTTATGGCAATACTACATCTTTAGTTACAGGTATTCCCCTAAACCTCTCTTAGAGTTTTTGTGTGACATTTAAATGTGAACTCTAATGATTCATCTATACGGTCTTATAACTATAAAACTGATATTAGAGTATAAATTCTTTTTCTTCAATCAAATCAATCATATTATTATTCATATAACTTTTGTCTTTTATTCTGAGTACACGACTTTAAGGAGTATAAATATATAATTTGAGTGTGTTTTGGTAAAATGAAGCGAAAGTATGAAAGAGCGTACAGGGCAGAGTGGGAGCAAGACCCATTACTGTCATCGTGGCTTACTAAAGCTAAAGACAATCCTGACAGGGCATTTTGTAACGCATGCAATTGTAAATTGCCATCGCGTACTGCCCTAAAAACATGCCTGTATAACAAAACAGAAGAAAAATATGGAAGAGTATCACAATATAGGGTAGGCAGTCACCAGTGAATTATCTTTTAATTAATTAATTTTATCGTATCAAATTAAAAAATTATTCTTTGCGTTATGTGTATCTAATGTAGGTTTAATAGTCGCTAAAATAAAGTAATAGCAGCAACTTCTGACTAAAATACTCTTACTATTGCGAGACTTTATACGTATTTTTTCATATAGTAATGTTGTAGGTTACTAAATTTTTCAAAAATTGTGTTTCGTTTCAACCAACCAATAAATGGTCAAACGGATGACTAAAGACATGTAGCGATGAATATAATCTTAATTGTGATGTATGATCGACATTTCATATTAACAATATGAATAAAAAAATATTATTATTATACTGGCATTATTTTGGCATTTTCATTATAAACTTTGGCAGGATTTGGCAGGATTCTATAATTTGAGATGGTCACACTGTAGAAGAGTCAATGTGTAATTGTGTATAAACTCTAAATATAACCTTTGCCTGCCAGACAGCGTTGCCAGATGGGGGGGATTCCCTGCAAATTCGGGGGTTTTTTCGACGTTGGGTGGGAAATTCGGGGGGAAAGATTCTTTGGGGGGACCTACGGGGGGAAAAATTAAATTGGGAGAAATTTTGGAGATTTTTTAAGTGCCAATAATTCATCCATAGACACAATTACCATCACTACAATTATTATATAATACGATATATTTTTATCTTATAATTAATTATATGTTTATTTATACTCAAACTTCAATTCAATCGTTCATTAATAATTCAATTCATTCGTTCATTTGTTAATAAGCCATCTCTGTCTTTTTACTCATGTTGCCGATTGACGATTGCCGATGCGATAGCAAGAGCCGAGAGTGCCTATGAGTTTCGTTATTTCGTTCGTGTTGGGTTGGTAATGGTTTGTTACTGTTTCTTGTTGTTGGTTGATTTTGATGTCATGTCGTTGTCGTGTTGTTCATTTAATTTTCCAAGTTTTCTTCTTACGATTTGTTTAAAACGCAAGCGAAATGTCGAAATCTAACAAGTCATATGTCAGAACATACCGGAAAGAATGGGAAGACGAAGCGGTATTTTCAGGTTAGTAAACAATGTTTTAATTATCGTAGGTATTAGTATCGTATTTTACCATATGTAGGTACATATGTTCTTCGAAAGGCGGCTGGCAGGAAGTGGATGAAAGAGACGAAGATCGGGCTCAGTGGCATGCTTTGGCAGAGGCCTATGTCCAGCATTGGACTTCAATAGGCTGATGATGATGATGATAATGATGATGAGGTATGTTCTGTTGAGTACCAGGTTATTATTATAGAAACTTTACTCCGATGAAACATAAGTAATCATTAATATCATAATTATTGGACTTCAGAATATTTCAAAAAATAATAGTGTCCCTGTTTAGACATACTACGATTATTTATATATACTTACTCAGCTACTTACTCAGTACAATAACATTTTATTTTTATGAAACAGATCGTCCTGTTCATGATGATGTCCATCATATGTTTATAAAATAACGATATATATACCATGTCCTATCAAAAAGTTACGTAAATAAAGATGAAGTTGGTGGAGGCAAATTAAAAACTATGTTTGCATTGCATTATTTTCTTTTGTGGTTTGATTATTGTGTGAATGGGTATTGATGTTGGCCGATGGGTGGTGGTACAATCTAAATTCACTGGAATGCACTAACTAATTGAGTATTGGTGTTAGTTAAATAAGACGAGTAAACTAACTAGGGTTTAGGTGAGCCATATCAGTCGTTTCATTGTCTGTCTGGCTTTTTGCTCTGCCGCCTCCTACAGGAAAAAGTAGCAGAGCATGTTTAGTGGCTGTTTTGTACATCTGTCACATGAGCTTATGCGGCATTTTATTTTACATACATACATATAATCACGCCTCTTTCCCGTAGGGGTAGGCAGAGATTATATGTATGTATTTATTTTATATTATTTATTTATTTTATATCTGAATTAACTCTAAAAATGAGGTAAACAATAAAGAATTATCTATCTAGCTACTTTTGCTTTTTTATTTCTCTTTTTAAAATAAGTAAAAACTGTTCTGGGGGATTTTTTTCCAAAAAGCTTATTTTCGGGGGTATTTCGAAAAAAGTTGGGGGAAATTCACATGGCCATCTGGCAACACTGCTGCCAGATTGGCAAATTAAAACAACAACAACATCTAAACATAAGTATTGTTTTGGAAGATATTAGTTTATTTTTATTAGTATGTTTATCTAATATTATTTTCTATTTTACTTTCTACATATTTACTGTTTTTATAAATATATAAGCTTTAGACTGAGAATGGATATCCTTATCTCCTTGTTTTACGTGCTTTTCGCTATATGCGTGGTGTATCCTCCCACGGAATTCGTATCCGCCGGATTCACTATCCCGCAAATTTTCGAGAACTTTTTAGGATCTGAGAATGTAAATTTTATCGGTTACCATATGAAGAGAATAACAATCACCGCATTAATTCACTCGGCGTTACCTTTGGGGTATATTTTCTGTTTGTGGTGCGCGGGAGAAGGGGGTTCGTGGCTCCTAGCCAGTGCTGCTGCCACTGCATTAATTCCTCTCTTATTGTGCACCAAGTTAATTAATTGGTGGGAGTATGACAAGAGTAAACATCCTATTGTCCGATTGCTGCAACCCTATGCAACACCTGGCAGTGATTGGAGGGTTGTTGCGGCCAATTTTAACATTGAGTTTAGAAGGTAATTTCTTGGTTTCTAATTTGAAAGTCATAGTGTTAAAAATGATGTACATTGAGAAACCATATCTTTGTAGTGTGGACAAGGTGGTAATTCCGTTGACAGCAACAAGCAAGTTTATAGCAACTCAAACCTGGCTGATCAAGGTTTCCCAGTATTCCTTGAATTTGATAAAACAAGAAGAGTGTTCCTTAGTGGCGACTGCTGTAAGTATAATTTTAATAAAAACACAATTTTAAGGGACACCCCCTTGAAGATTATTATTAAGATAACTTGTGTCTAATTTTAGCTTTTGTGTACCATAATAAAAAAAGGTGTAAATAATGTTAAAGTAATGATATGGGTGATCTATGATAAGAGAGCAAAATATTCGTATGTAAAAATCCCCAGAATAAAGGTTCTGTCCTGTTGGAAGGAACTGTTTAAATAAACTAATTTATAATTACTGTCATCAAGTAATGCACTTGTGAAGGTCACAGGTTTGATTGTCTTGTATGTATCAATTTCCCACCAGGGCACTGTATGAGTACTGTGGTTTTATCTGTTCGACAACTACACACATAAAAAAAGTCTAAGCAACGTGTACTAATTTAAATTTTAGGATGGTTTTTCACATTATAACATTGTATTTTATTTTTTAAATAATATTTTTGTGCCCTATGATGCAAAAATAACAGCTGTTGTCTTTATAAGTTCTTTTAATAACAGAAATTAACAATATTAGAATATACTGTAGAAACTAAGGTACTTAAGCAACTAAACATTTCTTTTTACAAAGTGAAATTTCTAAAGAAAATTAATTTATTGTGAAAGAATAGGATAATTTAATATAAAGTATGGCCTCATCTGCTACTCAGAACTTGTTGGCAATGATTATTCATTGAATTAATGAGACAGTTTATATCATCTTGTGGTATTTGCTCCCAATGGAATTGTAGCAAATCCTTCAGCTGTTGGGTTGTTGTCACTCCGTCCAAGTCTTTCAAAACAGGTCTCTGGAGCATGTCCCATGCGTGCTCATTGGGGTTGAGGTCTGGCGATTGTGCAGGCCTTTTTTTTTTTTTTTTTACGGGGTGGGGAAATCCTCATGGACTACCTCCGCCTGGGGAAAGGCGGAGGGGCATGCCGGACTCCTACCGGCTAAAACCACCACCCCGGTGTCTCCTCACATGTGCGCGCGGGGCCTTGGGAATCCAGATTCTTCCGCAGCCCCACACTAGTGCTGGCCCGGTCTGTCCGGGCCTCGTCTCCTGCACGGGGTAGTGAGGTGTTTAACTACCCCGTGCATCGCCTCAGAGGCGCGTGCCGACACCCGCACGTGCCTCCGCCTCGGGTCCATCGAATAGGGGGCGGGGACTTCCCCAAGTCCCTCGCCCCTGGACCCATTCATGGGGGCCGGAAAAGGGCGTTATCCGCCCTTCCCCTGCGCCCGGTGCGCCTTCTGCGGCCGGGGAAGGGAGTCGAGATCTCCCTCCCGTTCCGCAGTTTCCTTCTGCGACATCACGTCCTCGCAGAAGGACACCACTGCGTCCCACGACTCTGCGCTACCGACCATCCTCCGCACTACGGCCGGCAGCGACAGATCTCCTCCTACTTCATTTGTGAGGACACGGCGCTGCTCCTCCCAAGCTACACACTCGGCGAGTGTGTGTTGCGCCGTGTCCTCCCCGCCGTGGACGCAGTGGTGGCACCGAGCGTCCGGCTCCCTGTCTATGCGGCACAGGTACTTGCCGAAGCAGCCGTGCCCCGACAGCACCTGCGTCACCCTAAACGACAGGGGGCCGTGCCTTCTCCCGAGCCAGTCGTCGAGTACTGGCCGGATCGCCTCGACGGTAGCGAGGCCGGCGGTAGGGCGCAGAAGCCTTTGCCGCCATTCCGCCACCAAGACCTGACGGAGCTCCTCTCCAGCCAGAGCCAGATCGCGCTGCGCCGGCCTCGAGCCCCGTGCCCGCTCTTCCTCGCGCCATCGATATAATGCAGAGGGTGATGGCCGTCAGAGTCGTCCGCGGGTATCGCACGATTTCCTACGAGGCGGTTTGCGTCCTGGCGATTGTGCAGGCCAGGGCAATACCCGGATGTTCTCCGTTGCCAAGTATTGACTGGTTCGCCGAGCTGTATGTGAACGCGCATTGTCATGCATTAACGTTAAATCGGAGTCAAAGGTTTGTGCAAATAGGTGGACATAAGGTGTGAGAATATCCTCAAAGTAATTTTTCAGCATTCATGTTTCCATTTACAAAAATGAACTCAGTTTGCCTGTTCTTCATAATACCCGCCCATACCATAACTGTTGAGCCGCTGTATGGATGAACTTCCTGAATGCACCTGAGCCTTTCAGTATTTCCAGGCCGACGGTACACTCGTACCTTCTTATATCAGGCCTAAACCCGAATCACGACTCATCGGAAAACATAATTTTATCCCATTGTTCCTGGGTCCATGTTCTGCGTTCTCTACACCATTCATTTCGACGAGCGCGATTCCCGTGACTTATCGGTGGGCACCTAATTGGGCGTTGAGCTCGTAGGCCGTACTCATGCAGTCGATTTCGCACAGTTTGGGGACTTACATCAACACCACTTGAATTTTGTAGCCTCAAACTTTTCTCTGGAGCGGTTAACATGGGCTGGCATCTTGCAGACAGTTGTATGTACCGGTCTTGCCGAGTGGTTGTACTCCTTTTACGGCCTGGATGCTGTTCAGCGGGTTCCCTTGTATTATTGTAGCGCTGCCAAAGACGACAAATAACACTTCTATGAATGCCAAAATGCCGAGATACCTGAGATTGATTACTTCTCGCTTGCAACATCCCTACAGCTCTTTGTATTTCTTATGCTGTCAAATGACGTCCTCCATGACGTAAAGAATATCTAACAATTAAATTTTGTCCCTAACTTTATTTAAATAGTTGGTAAAATTATAAAATCAAGACTAAACTAGCAATAAAAAGGCACTTAAATTCAAACAAATTCTCTTTCATTTAATTTTATGAAAAAAAATTATTCAAAATTTTTTTTTACAACCAGCCAGTATGTCATCAATAACAAAAAAGTTTACATACCTATGCACTCTGAGTGAGTAAATACTTAGAAATGAATTAGTATAAATGGTAAATTTGTAAGATCATGCATGTTGCTTAGACTTTTTTGATGTGTTTATATATCCTTCAAGTGAACCTAAGGCAACACCAACAAACATCATATCCCATGGAAAATTATACAAACTAACGAGTATTATAGAGTGTTGGTTAGCCTCATTATTGTAATACCATATTTGCGCTCCACAAACAAAACCAAAGAGATATTCGTCTATATAATAGGATCAATAAAAAGCTTAACATCTACCCAAACTGCTCATATAAAGTGAAAGAAATTGTCAAGGAGTGGCTATTCTCGTTATGTTAAGAAGACACAGAAAATTTATTATGTTAAGGCTTGTATGTATGTATATATTTACAAATGTGTTAGTGTGTATATGTAAGTATATAATATCTCTGCCTGCCCTAACACACACCCACACACACACATACACAAACGCGCGCGCGCGTATTCACAAACACGCGCGCGCTACTAAAGTCCGGACGCCGAGCAGGAAGAATTTCGTACGTTGACCTGTTATTATCTGTCTCTGTCACTCCCGCGTAAATATAATGAGTCTTCGCTTGCACAGAGCAATGACCGCCATCCTCCGGGATTGTAAACAATTGTAAAGCAATTTTTAACACCGCCACTTTAGAGAGAATAAATGTTATAATAACTGGTTTGAGCGAATGGAAAAGTGTATTAAGCTACTTACTTGGTGAATACTTTGAAAAACAATAAAAAGTACTATAAGGTTTTAGTTGTGTTTTTTTCTTCAAAGGACAAAACTTAAAAGGCATGCCTCGTAGTAATTGTAACTCGGTTTTTATAACTGTTATAATATAAAATCTAAATAAATAATTTATAATAATAACAATAAATTGTACGAAATTCTTCTTGCTCTGCATCTGTAGTTAAGCATGTTTTCGTAACTTAGTATTAGTATATATGGTACTTATTTTTCTTATGCCCATAACCAATTTATAACTTTAAATAACATATTTGCCATAAATTGTATCACCAGTCGAGGGAAGACACTGACTGCTGTCACACAGCTAAGCATAGCAGCTAATATATTTCAGTACGCTTGCAGAGGTCATGAGTTTGATTACCATCTCGCTTATGAGTCTCTGTATGTTTATTTCTGTACAAAAGAAATGTATATATGTAGTATATTATACATTTCTTTTGTACGACCTCCTGGCGTAATGGCTAATGCACATCGGCACACCTGCAGAGGTCACGGGTTTGATTCACGTCCAGCATCTGGGTGACTATGTATTTATTTACAAAAAAGATTTATTAATGTTGTATATGAGTTGTCTAGTACCCATAACACAAGTGCTATGCAATTTAGTTTGGGACTAGTTAGCGTTGTGTGAATTGTCCCAGTATATTTATATTTATTTATGTTGCAACAGACAGATAGCCATGACTTCTCACCATCTGGCGAAGATGGAGTGCAATATGTAAATATTGAAGTGATCCCAATGAGAGAGGATGTTAAGAGATTCACATTCCGAATCTCTACCACGGCTTTGAGGGACTTACAGCCCCGGTTGCTGCATCCAGTGAGAGTTCCAGAACACATTTCATTGTTACCCACATTGATAGAGAGATTTGTGAATGTATTTAAGCAGCATGTGGATCAAAACCCAGTTTATTATGTTGATCAGGTGAGTTATCAGTTCATCACAAACAAAATGTTGCCAGTGGTATCGCTAAACAGTCAAAATAGTAACCAGTGTGGACTATTCATCTTCGACAAGAATAGCAAGTATGCAGTTATTTTTCTCTAGATGAAGGCCTAAAGCCATCATTCATTTGGCTGTTATTATTACACTAGCTGACACCTGTGACTTGGTCTGCGTTGTCTGTTATATTAACAAAGTATTCGTCATGAGGCAGAGGTAGGCAGAGGACAAGAAAACAAGTCACTAAACACCTGCATGCTTATAAAAATTGTTGTTTCTTTTAAAACTTTAATAACTATATTAAATGAAGATGTCGCAATATTTTTTTTAGATTAGGGCCAAATGAAATAAAACTTAGAAAATTTAATTGAAATCTATCCAGAAGTTTTGCCGTGATGCACGCACAACTGCAGACCTCTATCATTTTATTTATATAGTAGAAAGAACTAATGCTTTGATTTATTAGTATTTTTTTTTTTATTGCTGTAGGACAGTAGACAGGCTGACGGCCTGCTTAGAATTTAGCAGTTACCATCGCCTATGGATGTTTGCAATACCAGTGGCATCGCGAACACGCTGCTGTCCCATAAAGGTACTGGAACTTAGGTCACCAATGCCGGAACACAACACAAGGTTATTATGGCGGCATAATTAAGACTAAAGGTGGTCGCCATCCAGACAGGCTTGAAGCCCTACCACGTAGCTAGGGTGGGTTGTTTAGTCGCCTTTTACGACAGGCCGACCCCGGCCGCAGAGGTTAGTATTCTTTCTCCGCCTCTGCACGGATAATAGGATCGTTGCAGCTAATACTATTAGCTGCAACGATCATTAGCATCAAATTTAATTACCTAATACATTGATGCTGATAACACTTGATCCTGTAATTTAATGTGGTAAGTAGGAACTGGAACTATGCATTGGGTGTATGCAGACGCAAGCCGAAGTGAAGATAAATAGACAATGTTTGGCCCCTCCAGCACACCTGGAAGGCACTGGACCTCCTCCGTGTATGCAATGCAATTGCAGGTAAATATGGAATTTACTGATATTATAATAATTCTATTTAAACAAAATTGTTCTTCAAGTAGTTTTGCCAGGTCGTAGGCCCTCAGCCCATCTGCATGGCAACCACCTCTCTCTCGTCTTTAAGTATGCCGTCATAATGACCTTGTGCTGTGTTCTATGCGGACAGCAGGATGTTCACGATGCTCCTAACGTCGCAAATATTCATGGGCGACGGTAACAGCTTACTATTAATTGTGCCGTTAGTATGTTTGCAGTTCATCAGAAAAAATTGACCCAGGCTCCAGTACCCCTGTGTGAACGCCAGTGTGTTAGTGGTGCTCCTGGTGTCGTAAACATCCATAGATGACAGTAACTGCAGTTGGCTGCCAGCATGTCTGCTGATCTCCAGCAACAGAAAAGTGGTAACTGTCATTTACAGATTCCACAAAAGGATCAGGTGTCTGACTCATCATTCCACCATAGACATTGACTTATAATCAGGTCTTATAAAAAAATATTACTACCAGGGTGTTATGGTGTTGCTCGTGCATGGCACGTTGGTGGGCTGCTAGGGCTCAAGGCGCCCCTTCCGAGTGGCTGAGTGGACGGTGCACATGCCCAGTCTGCAGGGCCACCTTCTGCCTTCTAGATGTCTGTCCTGTACGAACCACTTCTACCTGACCCGCCGTTTATCACTATTAAATTGTATTTTAGACAAAGTGACAATCTGACACAAATTTTTTTTATTACAAATTATGTTACATTTGTAGCTTAATACAAGTTATTTATATACTATTTTAAAGGCCACTTGAGCCAACAGAAAAACAATCTGATTATGCTTTCAGAAATTTAACACAAAAAAATGAAATAGAATATGTTATTGTTCATAATATATTTATAGTGTTATGTTTTTGTTTGATTGAAGTCATGAATTGAAACATTTTAAGATGATGTCACAATGGAAACACCTTGATTTATCTAAAGGAACTTCTTCGGGCTTCTGCCCGAAGAAGTTCCTTTAGATAAATCAAGGCGTTTCCAAGGAGAACCTTTACTCATAATACTGGATAGAAAGCACTAGAGTTTACATAATATTGACATGTAATTTTTATGAGTAGTGGTGTAGCAATATGATATTACTTTTCATAATATTAAATTACAAATATTTGTAATTCAATTGAATTTACAGTGGTGCTAACACCGCTAGATGTTTCTATTTCTAAAAATTCAGTGTGATAATTTCAATATTTGTCCGTTGAGCAAAACCATTCGTCGAGCTATTTTGTCCCTATGTCCCATCCAAGTGCTCAACGCTTCCTTGACCAGTGTTGTTTTATGAAACGTGCGCGTTATTGTGCTGTAAGATCACGTTACAGTGTTTCGGGGCCATTCTGGACGTTTTTCGATCAATGCATGGTTCAAATTGATCATTTGTTGTCCGTAGCGATCACTATGAACTGTCTCACCAGGCTTTAACAGTTGGTAATACAACCACGCCACTCTGGTTCCACTAAACACAAAGCATTGTCTTGTAAGCGAAGCTCTTTAGCTTTGGAGTCGATGGGCCGGCTTCGCCAGGTGATAACCCTGATTTTTTACGCTTAGGGTTTTCAAAATAAATCCACTTTTCATCGCCCGTCACTATTAGAAGCAGAAATGTCTCCCTCTCATACCTTTGAAGCAGCATTTCACAGACTATTTTTCGATTTTCCATTTGCCTGTCATTCAATTGATGTGGCACGCATCTTCGCATCTTCTGGATATTCCTCATTACTCGTAATCGGTCGCTATTCGTTTCTTGGGCCACATTTAATGCTTATTTCAATTATTTTTGAGTTTGGGTTGGGTCTTCATCCAATAACCCCTGCAGTTTCGCATCTTTATACTTTTTCGGTCTACCAGGACGTTCTTTGTCTTGCACACTTGAATTTTCGAAAACCATACCTCACATATTTTTAAAGATAGAGCATGCTCAGCGTAATATTCTACCAGCAAACGTTGACTTTCAGCGGTTTCTTCTTCTCATTAAATAAGAAAAGTAAGGGCGCCTTCAAATTAGCCGCAAAGCGTCGCGCTGCAGCAGCGCGGCTGCAGCGATGCGGCCGCGCTGTTTTCTAAATCCATATAAATCAAAAACGCGCGACTGCAGTGCTGTGGCCGCGCATCAGTTCATCGATCGACTAGAGACGGTACACACGTAATTTTTGTAACATGAACGAAAATCAGGTTGAAGAATTTTGTATTTTATTTTCCAATATATTTGTTAAAATAATTAGGCCCGTTCATGGTTTTATACTTTTATTCTTTAATCTTAACATTATCACAAGTAAAACGCAACTATCCTTTCGCCATCTTGATTGGAAGAGGAAGAGATTTACAATTGGTGTTGCCAATATAAATGTATATAAATCAACACGCCTCCTTACATTTATATTGTAAAACACTGTTACAACAATCATTATTTTATTTCAAATTTAACATTTCTCTAAATTTTATGAATTTAACATTTCCCAGAGCTTTTGTAAATATATCTGCAATATTATTTTCTGACTCTATTTTTACAACTTCAATATTTCCTAGCTTAACATTTTCATGTATAAAATGATAGTGAACTTCAATATGCTTAGAATTCTTAGTAAAGTTTCCATATTTAGAAATAGCTACGGCTCCTGAATTATCTTCATAAATTTTAACTGGTTTACAAACTTTATTGAATACATCATCCATTAGACACATAAGAAAATTTAACTCTGTTACTGCTTCTGATAAAGCTACATATTCAGCAAATGTTGAGGACTTTGTTACACTACTTTGTTTCTTTGATTTCCAGTAAATAATATTTCCAAACAATCTAATGACAAATCCTGTAGTAGATTTGGCCCATTTAAATCTGTATGAACAATCTCTAATATCTCTTTTGCTTTTCTTCGATTATTAGCAAATGGTAAATTATGCATTTTATTTTCAATACATATTGCACACTTTAAATATTCATATTCAATCTCTTTAGGTAATCCTTCTAATGATTCATTTTTACACATTAAATCCAATTTTTTAAAGTTAATATGGCCCAGAGTACGATGTAGTTTTTCCTTTACAGTCATATTTGTTTTACTAATATTTGCTTCCAATATTTCTTCACACATGTAACTTTTCATCTTATACAGTCTTTCATCCTTAATTGCAATTGCTATAATCTTTCTATATTCATTGTAAATTTTTGCAAATTTCCCTTTTGAGACGATTGAACAATTATCAGTAATTTTCGAATAACTTAATAAATTTGCCTTCATTTCTTTTACAAAGAAAACGTTTTTCAGTGTGACTTCAGATTTTTGTCCATAGACTAAGAAATAAGCTTTTATATTACCAATTTTTGTAGCTTCTAATATTGTTCCGTCAGCAATTTTGACTTTAATAGGTTTGTCCAATATCTCATAAGTATTGAAGTATTTATCAGTGTTAATAATGTGGTCAGTACATCCACTATCTAGTAACCAATTTATTTGACCCTTTGGCTTATCATTCTCTTGCGTTGTGTATGTATTGTTTGCAATAGTAATATGATAACTGTTACCTTGACTCCCTTGATTATTATGGTAGTAATTTCTTGAACCTTGTCCTCTGTTATTGTATGAACCACGTCCTCGTCTTGGCAAACTATGTCCTCTATAACTTGGTAAACTATTTCCTCTATAATTTTGTATACTATTTCCTCTATAATTTTGTATACTATTTCCTCTATAATTTGAAAGACCATGTCCTCGACCACGGTTTACATTTTCTGCCTTACAATCTCTTCTTAGGTGACCAGGTTTACCACAACCAAAACAATTATATGATCGGTTAGTATCTGCTTTAAAAACATTTGATGTGTCTTCTGACATTTCACTCATATTTCCTGTACTTTTCAATTTTATTTTGCTTTTTAAATAGTCCACTGTCCTTTCACCCTCTGGTAAGACATCTATTAAATCACCTATGTAGTTGTAACTCACTGGTAGTGCCTTTAACATGTAGTTTAGTTTTTCTGTTTCTGATACCGTTGCACCGGCTTGTTTCAACTCATTTACAGCTTTTTCAAAGTCATCGAAAAATAAAGACACTTCAGAATAATTTTTCAATTTAACACTTTCGAGTTTATGTCGACATACTATTTGCAACGCCGTTGATTTCTTTAGGTACATCTCATCAAATTTCTGTATTATTTCGTATGCTGTATTTAATTCACTTATATATTCCAACTGCTTGTTTGTTATAGCACTGTAAATATAGTTTGTTGCTTGTATATCTATATCGTCCCATTCATCTTTGTCGGTTTCAATTTTCGCTCTCATTACTACATCCTTGCACTTTTTGAACTGTAGAAACTTAATTATCCGTATTTTCCAATTACTGTAATCTGTGCCATCGAAAATTGGAATATTTATATTATCACTATTTTTTGACGCCATTTTTTTTCTTCTTTTTTCTATCACATTTATTCTTTAAACCATTGTTCTGCTACCATTAAATTGCCTCATCACATGTAATCGCCTCCTGAAAATCAATTGGAGCTGACGCATCACAGTAGTTACAGTATATGCAATAATAACCAAATTCTTCATCAAAACGAAGTGGAGGTTTGATTTGTTTTCTTAATCTTCTATTTAGATTCTCATCTTCACTTTCTCCTACATTCTCTTTATCATTTTCTGAGTATTTTAACATATTTCTTTCCTCTTGGATCCTTTTATCTTCCTTTTCCTTTTCTTTTATTTTATATTCACTATCTTCTTTCTCATCTTTAAAACCACATAATTTAACATCTTCCTCAATTATATCACAATTTCTAGCAATAATAACTCTGTTGTTAATTAACACTCTGTATCCAATATCAGTATAACCAAGCAAAATTCCAGCTTCTGCTTTCTTATCCCATTTAGACCTTCTTCGTTCTTCAGGAATTCTTACAAAAACTCTACTTCCATATAATTTTAGATTTTGCATAGATGGCTTCCTTTTAAAAAATATTTCATACGGGGTTTTCCTCTCAATAGTATTAGTTAAGGTTCTGTTTTTAAGATATGCAGCTGTTTTAGTTGCCTCAGGCCAAAATCTTCTTTCTACCTTTGCTTCTGATAAAAGACATTTACCCATATCCATCAACGTACGATTATATCTCTCTGCTGTTCCATTTAATTGATGAACATATGCTGGACAGGGTTTTATCACTATTCCTTTCTCTTTTGCAAACTGAAATACTCTTGCATTCATATATTCCTTCCCATTGTCACATCGTAGTTCCTTTATCATTTTCCCTGTCAAGTTCTGTACTTCATTAACATACTGCACCAAGTAATCATATACCTCATCCTTTGATCTGATACAATAAACTTTGACTAATTTGCTGTAGTCATCAATAAAACTCAAAAAAAATTTTTCTCCATTATATCCTGTAGTCTGATGTGAATGATTTTTTTAGTAAATTTTATAGTAAATTTAATCATTAAAATTATATTATTTTCAGCTTAATTATCAGAATGTGCAGGCTTTTAGAACAGTAACAATAATTTTCTCGTCAGTAATTTTATTCTTATATTAAAATTATTTTTACTTTTTACTTTGTTTAATTATAAAAGCGTGTTTTTTAAGTTTTTTTAAACTATAATTAATTTGTTGTTTTAAACTATAAATTCCCAATCCGTGAATGTCTGTTTTTTTATGTATTTTTGATATATTTTTGTACATTTTTACCCAATGAAATTTGAAAATAAATGTGTGTTGGTGTTAGAAATTAGCGTAGTGTGTTAAACCAAATATAATTATTAAAAATGAAATAAATGTACTGTTTTATTAAGTGTTTTTTTTATGAATCGCACTCCGCAAAGAGATCCTTTGAAAATGTGGTGTTGGTGTTTTGAGTAATAAGTGGTACAAGAAGCCATAGACGAACATCCCGCGGCCTCGATGCTCCGGGCGAACGAAGGAATACCAACGTGGTTTTACGGCGGCTTTCAATATTCAATCTCAATCTAAAATCCAAAATCTAAAATCCATATTTCAATCCATTTCCTACTTTTAACATTTCAATATTCGATCCAAAGATCATTATGTTGATCCTTTTTACGAATCTATCTTTGGGAGGGCAAATCGGGATTTTGGATTGGTTATTTGTATGAAAGTGACAGCTACATGATTTCAATAAGCGATCTCTAATTTTGACAGATCCATTTGTAACCGTGTTTAATCTTTATTTGCGATCCGCCGATATCGAGAGATTTATTATATTAAAATGGAATTTTCTAGTGATAGTGACAGTGATATTGAAGTTTTACTGCAATTATCGGATTTTGATACCAGTAACGGCGAACAAGTAAGAGCAGAATCCTCAAAAACGTTTCGTCGAATAAATTTCATGCATTTCATGGTATACCTATGTGTGCCTCCTAACCATGAGACGGCGGGCGGGCACATCGCACGAAGTCCCATAAAACCACATGTTATCATGAGGCAGGTCGTGCGCAAAACATTTCAACCAAATCAATTTAATATTCCATTATTTACTTGGGTAGTTATTTAGAATATTAAAGGAAGGGCAGGAACGAGTTTTCGGTGTTAAGGAGTCAAACCGCGGTCGTATCTTTAAAAACCAAATAGAGCCGTATCTATCTTCCGCATTTTCTTGTGACTTTTCGGGAAAGTGTCACGATTGGGGTTTTGCCTTTCTACGTTGAATGCAAATAAGCATGCAAATGTCTAAACTAACGTTAAACTCGTCTGAGGGCCAACCGTGTAACAATACACAATTGAGTATTAAAAGTAACACCGGATGCGACAGAGAATTTATCCGTGCAGGGGCGGAGAAAAAATACCAACCTCTGCGGCCGGGGTTGGCCTGCCGTAAAAGGCGACAAAACAACCCACCCTAGCTACGTGGTAGGGCCTCAAGCCCTTCTGGATGGCGACCACCTTTGGTCTTAAATATGCCGCCATAATAACCTTGTGTTGTGTTCCGGCATTAGTGACCCAAGTTCCTGTACTCTTATGGGACAGCAGCGCTTTCGCGATGCCACTGGCGTTGCACCCATAGGCGTCGGTAACTGCTAAATTCTAAGAAGGCCGTCAGCCTGTCTGTTGTCCTACAGCAATAAAAAAAGATTAAAAAAGAATTAACTATAACGGACACGACATTTGACAAAACGACAATAGTCCTATGAATATAGCAAACGTGCTGCTGGTCTCTAATGAAGTAACAAAGAAGGAAGGGTGATAGGTATATTTGTAATGTGCCACCGAAATCATCAGGTACCACTAGTCGAAAGTATAAGATTAAAAATTTGTTCGTTTTTTTATGACGTCGTCGTGTAGTACAGGTCGATTTTAAGTGGTCATGAGATATAACCAAGGAACTATTAATTAGTAATCAGCATGTAGCGCAATTGCGAGGTATTTGGTAGCCAGGAAGTGATTTATGTGAATCAGAAATGGCCTTAACATGAAATTAAATTGAACTCTAATATTGATTACGACTGACGTGATACAAAAATGGTTTTGCACAAATGTAAATATGGACGACTATTGCATGACGGCTATCAACTTTAATTCAATGCAGTGAATAACGGTATTTTACAAATGTCAGATGTTTCTAGAAATAATGTCGCGCGGTGTTCCTCAATTTGGCTGAGCAGTGAACTAAACATTGCCCCTGTGTGTCGATGTTCCTTAAAAACTTATTTTTCCTGCGTAATATGCCATAACAAATTAGACTATCAGTTCAGTTTGTAAACGGATCTGCAAATCCGAGTGGTGTTCTTTAGCAGTCTGTAATCTAACAAAAAGCATAATAATTTAGTGTTTTTTTATATTTCGTTTATTAATTACCATCATCAGCTCACGGTAGCCGTATTTTTATTAATTTTTGAAACCACATGATCAAAAATATATATATAATATAATATGGTGGTTAAAATATATAAGCCAATATAAGTCTTCAAAATATATAAGTCTTCGTGACCAAATTAATAATAACAGAAAAATAATTTAAAATAAAAAGGATGACAGATTTTTCCCCAAAAAGGGGTTAACGTCAGGCAGGCGGCCGGTTGTAAAAACAAAGCTACAACTATTACAACATGTAATATGTTGTGCCGACCCCATACAATGTGGGATAAGGGCAGGAGAAAGAAGTTATTCGTGACCACAGTAGCAAGGGACGCTAAAAACCAAATTTAAAAAACAATTTACAAACAAAATTAAAAGACGGAGGGCAGTGTTGTCTGTTTTGTTGGGCAGTCTGTTTCATTCCTTGTTATTTTTCATGTATATAAAGTGTTCTATATCACAAGCATTTAACAACAATCCTCAACGAAATTACTGGATTCATTACCTATAAGTATTAATATATCTGTTCAAGTTAGTGATTGTGAGTAGGTACATACACTTTCACTTGGCATAAAGCCAAAGTACTATTTATTGCAAGTAAGAGCACCAGGAGCCGAGGCGTGGACATCGACGGCGGGAGTGGTTCACAAATTTCGAGTCACTCAGTTGGGTGCTTTTCCTATGGCTAAAATCCGAAGTAAGTGGTAAAAATAGGCCTGATGTATGTCGTATGACCGATGGGCATTGGGGCAAACGTGTCCTGGAGTGGAGACGAGTCTAGACGAATGTAGCGTAGGACGCCCCCAGCCCGAGGGAACGATAACACGTGCAAGGGTGCTGGTCGGGGCTGAATGGGAAAAGTAAGGGACCAATTTTTAGCAGTGGACAATGATTGGTTTATGCAGCACCAACTAAAGAGCGCTGAAAGGATTAAAGGATCTGAAACCCTGATCAAGGGAAGGGGCTGGATGCAGGGCCGTAGCCAGGGGGGGCATTGTGGGGCAATGCCCTACCTTGAAATCCACAATGCTACCTTAAAAATACCAAAAACTAAGATAAATTATTATAATTAAATTTTGTTCATAGTTTGAGATAAAAAAAAAATAATTATAGTGATAGTTATCTAAATTTTTCTGTTCTTCGCATTTTTAATAACATCGTAGAATTCAGCTGTTTCAAATATTTTTTATTATTATGTTAATTATTATAATAAGTTTGTAGAAACAATATGATCTAAATGGTACTTTTGGTCGTATCTATTTACTCGTATCACCACACCTAATAATTAATTATTACCTCACTCTCACTCAGACGTGGATCTCTACATCGAAATCTGGAAGTTCAACCATCTTGTTCGCTTGTTCTTCATCATTGAGTATTTAATAGTTCTTAGATCCATGCTTATGATCTGTCACAAAAGATACATATATACATGGTGATTGATTTAGGAGCCCGTGCTTCGAGGGCAGATCAATTATGATAAATTTTTACTTCTGCCCTACCTTTAGCCAATGCTGCCCTACCTCAAATTCGACTCAGCTTCAGCCTTGGCTGGATGTAATATTGGCACTTCACTATAGCCGAGGTCGTGGCAATATACCATATTTCCTAGTGTTGACACAAAGCAATTAAAATATAAGTCGTGTTTGTTGTAGGATAATTATGACGTTAGCGTGTGAGTTGGCAAATAGAAATACATGTAGGTACTTATATTGAAGTATGAAAATATATCAAACCACCAGGAATATTTGTTTAAATACTAATCAGACGTTTTTTGTTACAAGTTGAAAGAAATTTCTCGAAAGTTAATTTAGATATCATCGTTGTCAAACCAGTATTAATTATGTGCACTTTTTTGAGATTTCAACATTTTAACTAATATGGCTAGTTTTCCACCCAAACTTTGACATATACAGCCGCTGATATGTGATTCCAATCATTTTATTACTTTAATGTAAATAATTTTAAAAGAAATTGTTTCTTTAAAAATTTTATATGAGAATTTTTTTACTCCATATCTCAAAGTTTAACTTTTTGCACATAGCAGATATTGGTTTGACAACGATTTTACAATTACGATTTAAAAAAAGTGTAAAAAGCTTTTGAAAAAATATTTAAAATAGGTTAAAAACAACCTAAATTGGTTTATAAAAGCTCGTTGTACACTAATGAAACAATCTGCGATCAGCGATAGCGTCAATACCAGTAATTAACTATCGATGTTAGTAATGATCCCGCTAGGTTGACACTTTATGCGATTTTAATTCGTGTTCAAATGACCGCTTAGCATTTTGATGGTGGTTTAGATTTATCTGATGAATTTTCTTTGATATTTTCCTAATATGCTATTGTTAAGTTCAAAATAAGTTTTGGACGGTTGGAATAGCTGCGTAGTTCAGCCGACTTAAAAAAGTTTTTGTGAGCTTATAGACAATATAGGGTTTTTTACATTTGAGATCTAGGCGCTAGATGCTATTTGCAAATTAATTTTACGTTAGTAAAAATAATAATTTAGACATATATATTACAATAGTGATAGAAAAAAGCGATATTAATGTGGCCAGAAGTTTTGTGCTTTGACAAACCGCAGAATACCTCGAATTCGAAAATGAAAGCTTAGATACTATCGGGATGAAACGCTTTTACTAAAAGTAAGACGTTGATGCTTTGCACCTTCGAAACATGCAACCTCGCTATTTTTTCATAGCTATAGTTCAGCAGACAGGCAAACGGCCCACCCTAGCAGGAGGTCACCGTCGCCTATGGACGTTTGCAACACCTTATTTTGCATTACCAACGCGCTGCCGGTCTCGAAGACATTTTATAACGCCTTTTTTGAAGAACCCCATATCGTACCGCGCTAAGAAAACCTTAGCTGGAAGCTCATTCCAGATCCTGAGAATACGCAACATGAACCTTCTTGAGAACCGTTTTGTACAAGAAAGAAGAGGCTCCAAGAAATGGAGATGAACACCCAGCCGATGGGGGGCAGTGCGGTGGTAGAAAGTCGACGAGGACACCATTCTAAATAGCTTTTCAGAACACTTCCAGTTGTACAGATGGTAGAATACACAAAGAGACTCAAAGTCTCTCTGAAGTCCAAGCGCGTCTAGACCGTCTGTGAGTATGGGATAGCCGACAACACGAACTGCGCGCCGTTGGATGGAGTCTAGGAGATTGAGCTGACAGGCAGGTGCTCCAGCCCATAAATATGACCAGTACTCCATATGCAGTCTGACCTGTGCTTTGTATAGCACAAGCCGTTGGCTGGACTGAAATACTGCTTGGATCGGTTTAGCACACCCAGCTTTTTGGAGGCAAGCTTAGCTTTACCCTCCAATTGTCCCCTAAACTGCACATCATTCGTGACGTCGACACCAAGGATCCCAATACGGTTTGAGATGGAAAAAGGGGTTCCTTGAAACTGTGGCGCAGGTGCGAACGAAAACCCCGTTCTTGGCAGAGAATATGCAGACTTGCGTCTTCAAGGGGTTGAACTGGATAAGGTTTTGTCGTCTCCATTCAGACTCTCTAGAGAGTTCTCTACTTCAGACACAAGTCTGACCCGACTTTCTTCCAAAACCGCAGGAGAGAGGTTAACAAGACTAGTGTAGCGTGCAACACCGGTGCTATCGTCTGCATAGCAATGAATGCCATCTATGGATAACATGTCATTGATATGCAGAATAAGTAGCTTTGGCGACAGCACACAACCTTAGGGCACACGAGCATTGATCGGCTTCACACTGGAGCAGCAACCGTCAACAGCGACCTTAATACTGTGCCCAGCGAGAAAGCTGGATAGCCAGGTGCAGACTCCCAGGTATCCCGTAAGATGGAAGCTTCGCAAGAAGAGCCCTATGCCAGACCCGATCGAAGGCCTTAGCGATGTCTAGGCTAACAGCCAGGGCTTCTCCCCTGCTCTCAACGGCTTCAGGCCAACGGTGGGTTAGATAAACCAAGAGATCCCCAGCAGACCTACCATGTCGAAAACCATATTGGCGATCATTTAGCAGCTGGGAATCCTCCAGTTAACCCAAGAGTTGTGCGTTGATGATCCGCTCCATCACCTTTGAGAGCAAAGAAGATATCGCTATAGGCCTGTAGTTGGACGGGTCCGTTCGGTCACCCTTTTTGGAAATAGGGTGAACATGGGCCACCTTTCACGAAGCCGTAACACAACCTTTGCGGTAGGATAAGGTACAAAATCGGGAAAGGACTGGAGACAGCTCAGCCGCGCACATTCGCAGCACAATAGCGGGGATACCGTCTGGCCCGGTCGACTTCTTGACGTCGAGGGATCGGAAGATACGTCACACGGTTTTTTGTGAAAACCGTACCTCCGACATTGTGGGGTCTCCACATCTTTTAACAGAAGGTAGAGATTATCTCCCGTCATCAAGAGTCGAATTGGCTGCAAAGATTTCGCCCTTAAGATTCTTTATCTTTGGCAGAATGAGCCAGGTGGTCACCAGCTACAGCTGACGACCATCTATAGTCCATACCGTCATTACGTACACGTAATGACGGTATGGACACTCGACAAAAATTTCCTTCGACATCTTTGGCAAGGGCCAAGAAAGCCCTAGTCCCAGAGGGATAGCTAGCGAGACGCTTGCCAATCCTGCCGATGTGCTCTAACTTTGCTCTCGCAATCCGTAACATGCCCCCAGACTACAGGCCCCCATGGGTAGGACGCATAGAATTCGCGCAATCCATCCCAATCTGCTGACTGCTAGCACCACACTCTTCGCTTCGCGGTGGGGCGAGCCCGTTCAGGAATCGGAGGGTGCATCACGGAAGATATGAAGCAATGATCAGAAGTTCCTAATGGTGCAGGGCACGGAAGGGCCCCCGATCCTTTCTGGAGAATATTGCCGGCTCACGTCTGGTCTCCGCTCCGGCACGACGATATTCCCCAAAGACTGCACCAGCTGGAGGGACAACCTCCCAGACTGGATAATCTGGGTTCGAGTCCCCTGGCTACTGACTGACGGGCGGCCAGCGGACAGCTGTTTCATCGGGTCTCCCCGACCCCCGCTCCAATCCATCACGCCTGTAGGGATGTGATGGGATTTTGCACATCTCGGGTTCCAAATTTCGTGGGCATTCCAGAACTTCGGTAAGGAAAGCTAGGACCTGGGTCACCTATGCCGAAACACAACACAAGGTTATTATGACGGCATACTTAAGACTAAGGGTTGTTGCCATCTAGGCGGGCTTGAGGCCCTACCACGTAGCTTATCGTAGCTGGGTTGTTTTGTCGCCCTTTACGACAGATCGACCCTGGCCACAGGGGTTAGTATTCTTTCTCCACCCCTGCACGGATAATTATTTTTCATTTTCCTAACACTTAATTGCAGTTTTAAAAATAATTTTAATTATTAAATTTAAATGACTATTCTACGACTATTCGGGGTTGAATAACTCGTAAATATGAAGAGGATGGCCAAAAGAAAGAAACTTAATGTAAAAGGAACAATTAGGAAGTATCTACAGACAACAACTCTGCATGGCTTCAAATATTTGACTTCTGAACATTGTCTTGACGTGTAAGTATTTTTTTGAATACATAACTATTGTTATATTATTTTATAATATATTATTCTACTATATAACTACGTGTGATAATCTTCATCATCCAAGTGATTGAAACAGTGGCATTCAAGTTTAACGTTATGGGGACAGGAGCCATTGAGCGTTGTCACAGGAGGAATACGATGGCAGCATGCTGTGACCATTTCGACGACCTCGGTGGCGTAACGGATAACGCACTTCGGTACGCTTGCGGAGGTCACGGGTTCGATTCCCGTCTCGCGTCTGGGTGTTTATGTATAATACGTATTTATTTACAAAAAAAAGTATATAAGTAGTATATCAGTTGTCTAGGGCCCATAATACAAGTGCTACTTAGTTTGGGACTAGATGACGCTGTGTGAATTGTCACAAAATATTATTATTATTTCAGGAGGGAGGCTTAGGTTTTCGTCACGTAGCCAATATCCTCTTAGAATATGAGACGCAGCGTTTAGCTCTGTATTAATAAAGAGAAATAGGAGCATAGTTATTTTTTTAAATTTATGTTTGCATGAAATTATTGAAAATCGTATTTCCTAATTGCAAGTGTGAAAGTTATTAAATAAAACTAACTTGAACGTTAATCACCATGAATATATTTCAACTTCACTTATCAATTATATTTCTTACGCTGTCCATTTTTTAGTATTACACCGTCTTTTATAATATTCTGTCGCTAGTTTTTATATCCCGTCGACAGGTGTCTCCCCTCCTATCATTACTAGCCAATAACCATATTTAAATATCTACCAAAATATTTATTACAGAAACGGAAACAATTCTGCTAGTTAGTTCTGCAGGACAAAATTATTTAGGCATTAATTATTATATTATTTCTAGAAGTATTTTGTATTAATTTTGGTTATTGCGTTTTGTAACATTATAAACTTCCGGTTAGTTTATGTTAAGGAAACCTACCTACATTTAGGTTATTTAAAAATGACATCACAAATTTAAGAAATGTCAGTACCAGAACATTTATGTTACACTCTTAGAAGTAATAGTGTTCTGTGGTTACACTTGAATCTAACACAAGTGAAAACTAGATGGGGGAGTCTTCTTATATACTACGGATGGTCACCAAAGAGAGGGAGTAGGGTAAAATTTTTAAAAATTAGGTTACGTGATATGGGTACGTTCCCTGTGAAAGTTTTATTTTTTTCTAATGCTGAGGAACGGCAGACAGGCTGACGGCCCACATAATAGTTAGCAGTTACCGTCGCCTATGGATGTTTGCGACGCTAGGGGCACCTTGAACACGCTGCTGTCCCACAGGGGTACAGGTACTTGGGTAACCAATGCCGGAACATAACACAAGGTTATTATGGTGGCATACTTATAGGCCAATGGTGCCAACCAGATGAGCTTGGGGCCCTACCACGTAGCTAGGGTTATTTGTCGCCTTTTACGTCAGGCCGACCGCGGCCACAGGGGTTAGTATTTTTTCCGCCCTTGCATGGAGAAGTAGGGGGACCTAAGAAAAATTTTTCTAATTTTTGCGAAGTTGATTGAACATCAACAACACATGATGTTGATTGGTTTTATTCACTGTATTAAGTTCATCATACTAGATTAAGTTTCTTTACTGCAACAGAACTGCAAATAATAGACGAGTAGTTATTACGAGAGTGTTCTGAAATGTTTCCGACCTCAACATGAAGATACTCATAAATAAAAACTAGTGAATTTCGTTGCTCATCTGTTGACAGTTACTCACCAAAGTTTCAACCATTTTGGACGCGCAGTTGTTATGTAACAGTCGTTTGAGTAAGTTGATGTGAGTGTTTTTATGAAAATGGACAAAATCGAGTATCGAGCTGTCATTAAATATTTGTTTTTGAAAGGCAATCCGCCTACGCAAATCAAAGATGATCTGGTTTTTGTGTATGGGGAATCTGCACCGTTATTTGCCACAGTGAAATTTTGGGCAGCTCAATATAAACGTGGCCGTAAGAGCTTGGGATACAGTGAACGTTCGGGGCGTCTAAAAACTGCAACTACCGACGAAAACATCGCCAAAATTCACCAAATGGTACTAGACGAGCGCCGAGTTAAAGAGAGATATAGCAGAGGTTATGAACATGTCAAAAGAACGTGTTTGTCACATATTAAATCAAAATTTAGACATGAGAAAGCAGTCCGCGCGTTGAGTGCCGCGTTTGCTCACGTTAGACCAAAAACGTGTTCGAATGAACTGTTGGCGTAATCAAACCGAGTTTTAAAACCGATTAATTACTTCGACACATCATTATACACCCGAAACAAAAATACAGTCCAAAAGTGGACTGCAAAGGGGAAACTGGCGCCAAAAAAAGCAAAAACTGTTTTTTCGTCTGGGAAAGTGATGGCGATTGTTTTTTGTGATAGTCATGAAGTATTTTTAATCGATTATCTTCAAAAAGAAAGAACCATTATCGAAGCATACTAAGCATCATTACTTGACAAGCTGAAGGTAGAACTTGCGAAAAAACAGCCATATTTTCAGAACGAGAAAATCCTGTTTCACCAAGACAACATACGTCAGCAGTTGCCATGACAAAAATCCACGAATTACGGTTTGAACTGCTTGACCATCCGCCTTACTCACCAGATCTAGTCCCAAGCGACTTCTTTTTGTTCCTTCATCTAAAAATTGCGCTCGGAGGACAAAGATTTTCGTCAAATGAAGAGGCTTTTCGTAAAAAAAAAATACCTTCGTGAAAAATTATTTTGTAGAGAGAAGTGTGTGTGTGAAGTTACAACGAGACTATGATAAAAAACAAAATAAAAAAATCTGAAAAAATGTTTTGTATCTTTGTTAGGTCGGAAACTTTTCAGACCATCCTCGTATTACGCCTTGAGTATTTCAAGTGCCACCTTAATAATAATAATAGAGAACTATTGGAAATGAAAAAAAATCTGGAAAGACTAGAGGATGTTCTGACAACCAAATCGCAAAAATAAATAAATTACTAGTTTTCATAATATTTCAGTATTGGGTGGCTAATTTGTTGCTGTATAAGCGCTTGTTGCGCGGGTGTTCTCTGCACGGTGTTTTGGGACAGATTTCAACAAATACCCGCTCTGATAACTCTACAAGACTTGCAGTCACCTAAAGAGGCTTTCGAACATCACATGCCGACGATCGCTGTTTGCCCTCCAGTAGAAAGCATCGCTGAATTGTTTGTCTATAATTTGTAAGAAATTAATGTTTACCTATACTAATTTAATACATTGTGGTCGTAGGATCCCAAGTTTATTGCGTTTATCAAGATGCTTGTTTTAAGAGTATACTCTTTGAAACTCTCTTTGTCGTCATGCGATCTTCTGGTAGTTCATATTTGTATTTAAGAATACAAACATGAACTATCAGAGTAGAAACTACAAAGTAGAATTTGTGGCGTAGACTTGAGAAGTCCTACGTACAGCAGTGGACAATGATTGGCTGATGGCGTATAAGGCTCACTTGTTTCCTTACTTCACTACCTAGTCTTTGATTTAATCTTGGATTTTTATTGTGAACAGAATTTTCCACATTCGAGTTCTACTCGGATCTTTGTGTATCTAGTTAAAATATGCTATAAACACTCAATAGTCATTTTATGAGCCCCTAAGGTTTTGTCACATCCAGATGATTTAAATTAAACCCACTTCAGGACAAATGACACAACTCTCGCACAAAGCATCCCATTACATCTCGCTCGTATAATAGAAGGAAAATCTGTGAACCACGAACAGCATCACATATTCGACCAGCTCTTGGCCAATAATAATGTGACGTTACAATACTTGATGTATAACTACATGCCCCCCTGCCATGAGCTGATCAAGAAATGCAGATGGCAGAGGAAAATGATGGCTTGTGACTTTCTGTTCGAGAAAATGTTAACTTCTTGGGGGATCTGCTGTGTCATGCAACCAGAACATAAGTGAGTACCCTGACTTAGTGCTTTAGTGCCGTCTAACACGTTATAATATATTTTACTACCAAAAAACGTGCAAGTGAATCACCATGTAACCCTCGCGAAATATCATGAAACACTCGTAAAATAGCGTGTAACCATTATAAAATAGCGTGTAACCCTCAAATATAACTTTTTTTAATTGGATATAAACTATTGTAATAACGTTTATTATATGTTACTATAAACTTTTTTAAGACAATTTTGATTTCAATCTGAATCATGTTGTTAATTACCTATATCAACGGATCTGAAAGACATCTGTGAAACTGCTATATTAATAGAGGAGTTAATGCCGACTAGTAAGATAATTGAAGAGTATCAAAACCATTGAAATAGGTACAATGCGTTTATTTTAAAACTACATAATATCACTAATTCCCAATTTAGAAATAAATGTAGTATAAATGATACAACAATTGAGCGCTAGATAAAAATGAAACTAATAAAAACAACATTCAGCCCTAAGTCGTTAAGACCAGCTGTTCAAATAATTTGAAGATTTTTCTATTATTCAAATGCAGGTTGAAAAATAATTCAATGGTATTTACCGAATTTCAAGTTACAAGAACATTTGACTTGGCTTTACAGTGTTCTACGTCCAACAGACCCACTCTTTACGGATGCAAGGTATTTAATAAGTATTTGTAACTAATTTAGCTATGTTTAGTACAAACCTGACCGCAGGATGTGATGACTCCGTTGCTCCTTCTTTCGTTGATCATTGATCTTGGGGAACGTAGCTTGGGCTGGTTTCCTCCATCTAGTTTTCACTTAGTAATTTATAAATACGGTTTTAAATCTTTTTTTGCAAATAATACGAAATCAGAATAGACGGTCGGTATTTTGAAGAGTCTTGAATATGACCGATTTCACTCCATATGCAGTCACTGCTATAGAGTAAATGTAATTTATTCTTCGCTAAAGTGCTATTTTTTATAATAGTAGGATAGCAGACAGGCTGACGGCCCGCTTAGAATTTAGCAGTTACCGTACAGGAACTTGGGCCACTAATGCCGGAACAGAACACAAAGTTATTATGGCGGCATGCTTAAGACCAAAAGTGGTCGTCATCCAGACAGGCTCAGGGCCCTACCACGTAGCTAGGGTGGGTTGTTTTGTCGCCTTTTACAACAGGTCGACCCCGGCCGCAGTCGTTAGTATTCTTTCCGCCCCTACATGGATAAAAACCATATAGTGTACCTGTAAATCATCGTGAATAATTTTAAATTTGTATATAAAGCGAATCAATATTTCAGTTCGCTACACAATACGACGGTGAAGAAATAAATGAGCCCGTAATACTCACGCCAGGGTACAACTATATAGCTCAGTTGAGCTTTACGTCTACCACTGAAAGCACAGCTGTTGAAAAGCTAGTGAAAAACACATGCGTGTCAGCTAAAGATTACACGACTACCTCTTGCTTGGTAAAGTTATAAATCCCTTTGAATTCAGGATGTTATTGTGGCATAATCGATTTCAACTCATTGGCACTCATACCGACACCCGCACTGACAAAAATACACTATATCCGTGCGCGATAAGTTGAGACTCGCCTGGAATGCAACCGTCCGCCCGCTACCCCTGTAACTTCCCATGAAGAAGTCGCGGGTGAAAACTTGTTGTGAATTTTTTGTGCACAGTACAACCATGCGTCTGTGGCATCACCGCCCCCAGGTCTCAACTTATTGCGCACGGGTAGTAACAAACATTTGAAGTAACCTAAAAATTATTAATATCACAAATACATAAAGAGATAATTAAAATCTGACCACAAAATCTTTCCTATCGTAGTGGAAACACAATTTTGTATCTTTTCAGGCAAATTGTGCAGAGGAAGTATGCAATTGCAGAGACCCCTTAGGATACAGCGAATTGTTAACAAAAGATCACTTACCAGTTTGCAATATCACACAACTTGCGTGTTTGAAGTCCAGCCAATCAAGGAGTGAGAACATATACTTTATATTTATTTCAATATTCTATATAATTAGCAGTTTAGCCATCTTTCTCTCGCATTCATATAATTTATTGTCCTTTAAAAACAACAGGTAAACCGAATAGTTAAATGTACATTTAAGTTTGTTTCTTTACGTTTCTTCTTTTTTATATAATTTAACCTAGGCCTAGTACTTGTATATTTTTCAATTGTTTTAAATTGTTGCCTTAAATCTAATTGGGCCACCATGGGATGACCTCCTTAAAATAATATCTGAGTTGTAGGCTTTTTTACAAAAAAAATCCTACCTCCTAATACTGACAAGGTATTCATAAAATTTAACAATCAGTAAGAGTGTAACAACAAGCTTTCGTTTTCATCTCATAGAATGTCTTCAGCTTATTGAGGCTGCTTTAACCAATATATCTATATTGCTAATACAGTTTATATAATTTATTGTGCGTCTGGTGACATTGACTCCGACATTAAGGCACGCATTGCTGCCGCGTGGGCCAAATAAGAAGTGACTGGTGTCATCTGTGACCCTAAATACCGGTTAAATTGAAGGGACAAGTCTTTAAAACCATCATTAGGCCTGTCCTTTTATAGGGATGTGAAGCGTGGCCGGTGCTGGAGTGACAAAGCAGGCACTGCGAGTCACAGAGATGAATATGCTGCGGTGGATGTGTGGAGTAACGCGGAAGGACCGCGTTAGGAACTCTCGCATTCGCGGCAGCCTTCATGTTCGTGACATAGCGGATAAATTGATGTAGTGTCGCCTTCGCTGGTATGGCTACGTTTTATGGCAACTGGCTACTTTCGTAGGGGTTTATATGCGTGCCAATGGACTGACCATCATAGATGCTGAAGATCGTGCGAAGTGGAGAAGAAAAAGTCGGAAAGCGGACCCCGGGCGCCGAAACGAGAATTGGGCTACAACCAGCTTATTGAGGCTGCTTTAACCAATATATCTATATTGCTAATACAGTATAACTCATTGTGAGACGCTAGAGAGGCTTTCTCTCGGTGCTGGAGCGCAGTAACAATAGTAACCCTTTCGGCATAAGTGAACCAGGTTCCAGTATTCCTACGAAGATTGCAGCATGTTAGCGGTGCCCCTGGCGTCGCAAACATCCATAGGCGACGTTAACTGCTTACTACTAAGCGGGTCGTTACTCTGTCTGATGTTCCGTAGCAATAAAAAAATGTTAGAGCCTGAATGCTGTCGTACTTATTTTTAATTTCATGTACCATATTAGTGATATATTTGTTTTATTGCTGCAGAAGAGCAGACAAGCTGGCAACTCACTTGTGACGCCAGAGGCACTGCGTTCTAAGGGTAATGTTAGTAATAATAAGATTAGATGTAATAAAATATGTATTTCCAGTAAATGTAACATGTGAATGTTCACCGTCTTGCAAGAAGATTATATCCGATATATTGGTGGAATCAAGTCCAATGGATTTCTTAAATTATACATATGATCCTATATAGTAAGTAGTAAACATTATTTTCTTATCGTTTATGAATTTTCAAAAACCGACTCTAACTTTGATGAAATTAAGTTACATACTCTAAAGGTGCTTTTCAAGTGCTTTTTACAATTGATTAACTTAGCGCCTCCAAACTAGGCATGGCCTGTATTTTGGAGACGTGGTAATACATAATAATATACGAATTATCTACTGTAATATTCACATTATAATTATACCTACATGATTTTTCCATTTTAGTCATTGTAACATTATATTTAAAACTTATACCATGTTCTATTAATTTCCTACAAAATAATAACCATAAATATATACTCTAAAGGTGTAGGTTAATTACTATTTTTGAATTTTGTAACTAAAATGTACGTCTTATGTTGAAAAGATAAGTAAATTATGCACTTACTCAGTCACTTGTCTTGTCTATTTACCGCTTTTTATTATTCATTTTTTGATAAAGGAATGTATTTAATTATTGTTTTATAGCTATTAAATTTTTACAAAGTTATATTTTCAAGATTTTTGTTGTCACGGGGAAAACCTCTCTTGACGGGTTCCCCCGGTCCGGGGGGACCGAGGGATATGTGGGACTCCGGAAAAGATGTTCGACCATCCGACTACCCACTAAAAATCCCCTCTGTTCTCCTATCACCTACGCCCAGGCCCACGGATATATGGCCTGCCGATCTCGTGGCCCAGGCCGGCGTCGGCCCGCCCTTTGTCTCAAAGCGGGCCTCTTCTAAAGTCTTGGCGCCAGGGGGTCAGTGTTTCGTCCCCCCGGCGCTCTCCTGTATATATTTTCAAGAATATTCTAAGTTTCACAGACATAATAATTGTAAAAACATTTATATTTTGCTAAACATTAATAGTTTAAAATGATTTGTCATTATTCTATAGTTAATTAACATTTAAGAAAAATTATAAAACATTAAATAAAAAAGTGAAATTTTCATTGAATTTTCGGTAAACATTTCGGTATTTTTTTTACCGGTACCATGTGTCATTTATTTAAGTTTAAGATCCCAAATGAAAATTTCTCTGATTGATATTAATTTTATTTAGCAGTGCAGCTCAGCGTAGCGCGCCGGCCGCTCTCATTACAGCGGTACTACAGCGATATTTTACAACAAATCCTGAAAATTTCTTTAACTTTGACGGTTGATTTGAAATCTATTTTTTTTTATTAAAGTACTCAAAATTTTCACTGAAAAATAACTGTTGTTAAAATGAAAATTTTTATATATTTTTCGGGGTTTAATTTTTGATACTGACATATCAGTAACAAAATATACAAACCTTAGTTCCATGATCAAGTATAAAATGCGGGTACACTTGAGGTGATATTATCCAGTTATTAATTAAATCAAATTTGGAGCATCAAAAATATATAATGTTGGTTTTATTTTAGCTCTGGATTAAACGCAAGTTTGTCGATCGTAATTCATTTAGACGTGAATATCGCTCTGTCTACATTATTCACTATAAGTCCTACAGAAACGTGGCTCACTTTATTGTGTAAGTATGTCTTTATACTTCATATCATTAGAATTTATTCATTAATATGGATTTTGACTGATAAACAAAAAGAAACCGTGTGTGTGTGTACTTATTTATTATATGTACGTAAGAATAAATAAATAAATATTGATTTAACCTCCAGACCCCGGTGCGGACAGTCACTATTTCATACAATTAAATTAATAACAGTATTTACTAGGCACATACGAAACTCAAGTTAAATAAATAACAATCAGTGTATCTACACAAATACATAAAATATACATAATATGAAATATATATTAGAACAGTGAACCTAAAACTAAAAACCTAAAAAAATATAATAAAATAACTAAAATATATTATTAAAAGGAGTCCCTTTAGGCAAGGTTCCGAAGATACTGGCAGCGTTCCCCCTTTGAATAAACTAATTATTTGTGAATATCAGTGAATTCTAGAAGTTAAACTATCTGTGAATATTTACAGTACTTATAAATGCTACCACAAATCACCTGTAAGTATAAATCGAGGAAATATTATTATTGTGCATTCTACGCGCAGGCCGCTGTGCCGTGACCGCGCAAGATCACCAAATACCCTACATACGTAAATAATATAATTGACTCGGATAACAATACCAGCAAGTTTTTATGTGTACTACTTGAAATTTGATCACAAATAAGATCAATAATATAGTGATTGTGTGTATTATAACTAATCAATTTTTTTTTATTGCTGTAGGACAGCAGACAGGCTGACGGCCCGCTTAGGATTTAGCAGTTACCGTCGCCTATAGGTGTTTGCAATGCCAGTGGCATCGCGAACACGCTGCCGTCCCATAAGGGTACAGGAACTTCGGTCACTAATGCCGGAACACAACACAAGGTTATTATGGCGGCATACTTAAGACCAAAGGTGGTCGCCATCCAGACGGGCTTGAGGCCCTACCACGTAGCTAGGGTGGGTTGTTTTGTCGCCTTTTACGACAGGCCGACCCCGGCCACAGAGGTTAGTATTCTTTCTCCGCCCCTGCACGGATAAAATGCTAGATTTTGAATTAATTGGAATACTATTAAGGATTAAACATTGATCGTACCAGTACACATAAGAGATTACTTGTTTATTTTTTGTTTGATTGAATCTAAATGCCTTTACATCTCTCACCGCTGAAAATTCACATTGTACCAAGCCCTACCCCTTCGGAAGATATGAAATTAAACCACTACTCCTCCTAACCGAATCTAAATACCGAACGTTAAACTTATGCCAGACGAACTAGCTTACCTCGTATTACTGTACCCACTCGCAAGGATGTTAAAAGTTCCCACCCAGATACAACCGATATCAATCTGATAGACTTCTTAAGTAATATGAAGAAAATGTGGCAAGAATTCCATGAACAGCAATCAATGAATTACGAAAAATTGCAACTGACTGTGGATGATAGCCGGTAGATAGTCAGTTATGACTCAGAAATTCGACTCAATGCAGATACAAATAAATAATCTTGAAGATGAACAAAAGAGTAACAGGGAGTACCTATATATCTGAAGTAAAAAAATATATAAAATTAAATATTGCTCATGGTAGTAATTACCCCTCTGCAGAAGGTTACTTGAATCTCCTGGCCTCCCATAGTATGGTCTCCAGCATAAGTAAACCCCACTCGTCTAGATAATTGCATTGATCACGTCTTAGTTCGCTCGCCAAAACCAGCAACTACATTCATTATGGATATGGCAATAACAGATCATGCCCTATTTTATTTTCCTATAACACCACTAACATGTAACCAAAACTGTGTTAAATTCTATCATAAGTCTAAATTAAATATGCCAGCAATATTCACAGATATTGAAAAAGCTAATTTCTCTCGAGTTTATTATATAACCTTAATCCGGAACTTGCAGCTGAATCGCCGGTAGATATTCTTGCCTCTCTCGTTGAAAAAAAATGGCGAGTTATCGAGATCTTCTTGTAAGTATAGAATAGTTAAACCTTGGATCACCTCAGGATTTCTACGGTGCATAGTGCATACGCCATCAGGACAAATTGTATAATAAATTTAACCCTATTAGGACCATTCAGGATACGGGAGGGGCGATCGAAGCTCTCACCAGCCAAACTGTCGTTAGGGAGTCCACTCGGCAAGTCCCGTACGAGTTCGTCCGATTGGTACCCCCGAGGGACGCGAGGGAACTGATGAGAAGGAAGAGAGCCACTGCCCGAGCCTACGATAGGTTTTCCTACGAAGACAACCGAGTCACCTTCAACTACTCCACTCACTTCACCGAGAAGGGAAATCCCGCGTTCAGGAACTCAGGAACCAGCGTTGGGAAAATCTGCTTTTGGAAATCTCCCCAACGCACCAGGCATACTGGAGCTTGGCGAGTTCACCATTTACACGGATGTGAGGCGTGGCCGGTGCTGGAGCGACACAAGCAGGCACTGCGAGTCACGGAGATGAATATGCTGCGGTGGATGTGTGAAGTAACACGGAAGGACTGCGTTAGGAACTCTCGCATTCGCGGCAGTCTTCATGTCCGTGACATTGCGGATAAATTGCAGGAGTGTTGGGAGGGGTAGAGCCAAAAAGTGCTGGCTGGACGTCGTAAGAGGTGATATGCGTGCCAATAGGCTCACTACTAGGGATGCTGAAGACCGTGCGAAGTGGAAATGGAATAGTCGGAAAGCGGACCCCGGGCGCCGAAGCAAGAGTTTGGGTTGCAACCGGGATACAACGCTAAGATGATGATGAGATGTATTGCGGGGGAGTTTCTTTCGCCGTTTCTCCCCCCCCCCCTCCCCCAGCTATACACATTCCAAACTCCAATAAAAAACTCATGGAATTCGTGGCGGTTCTCACTTGGTCCCCATGCAGCTGTCGAGCCGGGAACGCACCTCATAGGAGACGCGTCCCTGAGTACGCTGTCACGGCTGATCGACCCCGCTCCCACGGGGTTGAAATGCCTTGATGTCTGTAGCCTTAGCAAAACAAAAATTCTGCGCTTTCCGCATTTGTAGCGCGTGTTTGTAAGAGTGAAGAGCGAATCGTGGTGCTGCTACATATTTAAGCGTCCGTTTTTTTTTTTTTTTTTAATGTTTATTTGTTAAATATAATTAAACAGTGATTAATAATATAATATTGTTATTTCAGCGTCTTTAGGTGGCGTATTCAACATGTTTCTAGGAGTGGGGCTATTTAGTGCGTTGGAATTGTTATTCCTTTTATTTGTCCAAATTCCTAAAACGATGAAAAAAGCACCGGAAAAGGTTTATCCTAAACTTAAAACACGTTACTAATGAGTTCATATTTTCATATGACGAAAATAATAATTACAGTAATGTTTCAATTGGAAGACAAAAGAACACGTTTAATCAAATAAATAATTTTATTATTTATATTATTTTATAAATTAAATAATTTTAGCTAGTAAAATTTTCTTGTTCGGCTTGTTCTTTGAACATTTTTTTTGTGACTTTATGCTGATTATGACGTATTTTAACAAATAAATAGGAAATTAAGCTAATAAGATTTGTATTATTGTTAACAACTAATAACTGCAGCCTTGCATTAACAATAATGTAGTTCTGGATTACATAAAAAAAAATATTATACATACATCCCTGTAAGCTCAGAATGTAATAAGAAAACTAGCTTTTTGGATATGCACAGTAGGAGAAAAAAATTCCTGAGACTTTCATGAGTTAATGGGAATCAAACTCAGAACCTTTGTTGGCACAACTTTTTTTGCGTCCTCTTACCATTGTGCTGTTTACCTTGCCTTTTTAATATAATGCTGTTAACCTTGCCTTTATAGTTGTAGTGTACCGATTTTCAATAAATTAATTTTAAATAATCATAACGATTGTGAACGTGTTCGAATTCAATTCAAACATTAAATTTTGCTACCGCCATGTTTTTAGTTTTATAAATATTTATTCATAACCAAACCATAAGGTAAGTTTAAAAATTAAAAAAGAATGACAGATTGGTATTCTGACATTAACACTATAAAAAGTATTCATCACTGACACTGACTGCACTAACTGTTTCTGATTTCTGATTTTCTTTGTTTCGAGAGTGCAAACTGCAGAGTGCAGCTACCTCGCATATTAAATGAAATTAAGTTGCATACTTCTATGTCTTCTATTTAAGTAAAATACCAGAATAAAATTACAATGTCTTCGTGGAAAAAGGCTGCAAAAGCAAATCAAAAAACTCACAGAGAACGTCACCAACCGGAAACTAGGAAACATTTGGGATTGCTCGAGAAGAAAAATGATTACAAACAACGAGCAAAAGATTACCATAACAAGGGCAAAACCCTTAAGTTACTGCGAAAGAGGGCTTTAGACAAGAATCCTGATGAATTCTACTTCCATATGATTAATTCTAAGTTGAAAGACGGGGTAAGTAAAGTTTTAGGTTATGCTAAATAGTAGTAGTAGTTACTATTTTACTTTTTTAGTTAATATTTTACTTTATTTTAAATTTTGTTAGGAGCATCATGAGTTGAAAAAAGAAGAAGAGCATACAGCTGAACAAATAAAATTGATGGAAACTCAGGATATTAAGTATATTAACATGAAAAGAACTATCGAGAGTAGAAGAATCAACCGGTTACAGGTAACTTAAATATGATCCAAAGCTTATAATCATATTATTAGATACGTGGATATAAATATTAATAAATATACTGGCACAATTCACACAGTGCCTTAAAGTCCCAAAGTAAGTAGCATAGCATCTGTTATGGGTACTAGACAACTGATATGCTACATACGTACTATCTATATATATTTCTTTCGTAAATAAATGCATGTAATTTGACCTTTGCAAGTGGAACAAAGTGTTTTACCTGCTACACCATAGGTAAAATTTACAATAAATACATGCATTACTAATTTCTTTGAGTCTGTAAGGGAGACGGCAATGCCTCTTGTGTTGCAAATGACCTTTGGCAAAGAACACTTTCTAACGGGCTATTTGCCAGCCTGCTGAACTCTAGCTAATAAAGATACTGGACTAGGTAAACTAACTACCAAATACAAACTTGGCAGTTTAACATAGGCCAGAACAAACTTATATAAATTTTATCCTAATAGAACCTAAAGAAACAATAAGAAACCTTGCTAATACCATGCTAGTCTACCATCTGAAAGAGTGGTGTGGGAATTGTGTTATACCCTTTATTTGTAGAGCCCTAGGTTATGGGGACTATTTGTTTTTGGTGCGATTCTACTCTACTAAAGCTCCAAGTTGCCCCGTACCCTTATGGGACAGCAGCATGTTCGTGATGCCACTGCCGTTGCAAACACCGATAAGCGACAGTAACTGCTAATCTGCTAAATTCTAAGCGGGCCGTCAGCCTGTCTGCTGTCCTACAGCAATAAAAAAATACAGCACTTCACAATATTTGAATTAGATATCACTATTATTTTTAAGCGACTCATTGATTATTTAGACAGCATCAACTTTAAGAAATTGAACATCTAACTATTTAATATTGTTCTCTAATTGTGTGTGTAATTATGTATGCATGTAAGAAGTCATACTTCTTTACACAATAATACAAAAATAGCTAAAGATTTCATCCCATATGCCACAACTCTTTGTGAAAGGAATGATAAATTAATTAAAATGAATTTATAATGTGAACAAATAAAATGAATACATACTGTCAATTAACCTCAAATCTATAAATGCACTTATATTTTGTACAATTTAATACTAGATGGCAACATTATCGTTTTACATTTGTAGATTTGTGATTATTTGGGAAGCTATATACTGTGAATATAGTTACAAGTTGCAGTACACAGATCAACACAGAACATGAGAGATCTGCCAACTTCATGTCACATTGTAAAAAGTTCACTCATAATTTTTCCAAATGCCCCATAAGAAGTATATCTTCAAAAATAATTAATTCAAATTGATTAATTTATGTATTGAACATATAATTAACTGCCAAAATGCATGCAATTGTTCAGGCCCAGCTGCACATGTCAGATGTAGCTGATGAAACAAAGAACACCCACATATTCTTCCTGAATGAGGGAGAGCAGAAGGACTTTGACTTGGCCAAGAGGCTAGATACACATCCATCATTGCTCAATCGCAAGTCCAACAGGCTGAGGATATCTGATTTAAACAAAATTCAACTTCCCGAGATAAATGAAGAAGTAAGTTTATTGTAAATTATTTAGGACAATAGATCAAAAATGCATTTCGATGTTAAGTTTTAATAGCATATTATGTGTTCGGTCGTTGCCTAGATTTAGGTACAAAATTATTGCTCAGCCAATTTTCCAGGACTACCTTCATGTCAATTTGAACCGAGGGTAGTTCAATAAATTTCTGGCTTATGTTAACATTTGACAAGAAAAATATACACTTTTTACACTGTGTGCGAATAACAAGCTTATAGCAGCAGTGTACCTAAACATCAACTTGCAAGAGTGACGCCATGCGTGAATCACTGCGAGCTGTACTTGAGCTGATCCAGACCGAGGAAGGAGCATGCGAGGTCGGTGGAGTTTAAGTACCTTATCTTGTGTGGGGACCATTACATGAGAAAATTATACAGTCCAACTTTTATTGAGCCAGCGCTCGGTGACACCAGTCGATGAGAGAGCTCGACTATGAGTTGACGATGCTTACTATCACAAATTTCATAAATAAATATAGAATAATAAAAATGGTGTAGTTATGTGGGGAATAAATATATAACCATGCCGCCTCCACCGGGTGCTGGCTGGAGTGGTGAACCCAAATAGTGTTGACTTAACTCTGATGGACTCTGCAGACCGTAAAGTGGGATAAGAAAAGTTGGCAAGTATATCCAGGGCAGCAAAGCAGAAGTTTAGGTTACAACCAGAATTTAACAGTGATGATGAATAAAAAGTATAGTATAAATTAATAAATTAAAAAATATTTTTCAGACTGTAGAAACAATGAAAAAGAAGAAGGAGAACATCTACAAGGAGCTTTCAAAGAGGATCGAAAGAGAGAAAGAGTTAACTCTAATCCAGCAGAAGATGGAAATTAAAAAACATGTGCAAAATGCTGGAAAGGTCAAGCCCAAAGAGGTGAAGAAGGGCTCAAAAGTCTCGGTGCCCGTGTACAAGTTTCAGTATGTAAGGAAAAAATGAAACAATTATTAATAAAATATTTTTAACAGTTGATTTATTTAGTTTCTGTTATTTTACAATAAAATTGTTTTAGTTATAAATATCACATTTTCTTAATTATTTATAATACTTAATCTATGTTTAGTTTGTCTTCTATGAATGTAATATTAATTTGCTGTCAAGTTATTAAAATTCTAGAAAGGGATAAAGCTCACATAAATTAAATGCACAATTTTGTTTGATATTCCTACATTTCAAAAACCACACAAAACATATTGTGAATTGTTAATTCATAAATTCCAACACTTAAATAAATCAAAGGAAAGTGAAACTAACAAGAATCTTTATTGATTGGTTAAAAATTGCATAAAAGATAATTAAGAAAAATATCAAACAGTGATGAATGGTTAATGAGCTGACATTTTTAATAAATAAAGGCTATTTATTTAACTCTGAGTGTGGGCTTTGTTAAAAGTAAGGAATAGTTCGTATCTTGTGGACAGGGTTCCTATTGCTTTGGGATAGAGATTTTCTAAAATTATTAAACAAGATTTATATTCTTAAGAGCAGCAAAATAAATGCAATTCAAGTAACACCCCTATGGGACAGCAGCGAGTTTGCAGTGCCCCTAGCGTTGCAAACATCCATAGGCGACGGTAACTGCTTACTGTTAAGTGGGCCGTTAGCCTGTCTGTTGTTCCTTAGCAATAAAAAAAACTATAATTTTCTTGGTAAAGGACTTATGATGTTGAAAATAAATTTAGAGATTAAAGATTCAAATATAATATGGACTTTTTAGTATTAAAGGCCAGGTCAAGAGTACCCTAAACCGAAGGGCATGTATGAAGGGAATAATGAAAGTGGACGAAGCGAAACAAGTATGTAAGGATCGTAGCAAGTGGAAAGAAGTGGTCTCTGCCTACCCCTACGGGAAAGAGGCATGATTAAATGTATGTATGTATTTTTAGTATTAACACGGGTTGGTAAAAAGTTTACCTTAATAGAACCCAGATCATCGAGCAGCATATTCTGCACACACACTACAACACATTTAGGAAAATTTTAAGTACTACAAAAAAGTCTAATAATAATTGATCAAATATTGCCCTAAACCTATGTATATCACTATAATGGTAACTCGCGTTATTTATATATTTTATTATATTCGCGTTATTTATATAGTTACTTATATTCTAATAATATTAACTTAAAATTAATAAATAAACATATCAGTACGAAATCATCAAACACAATATCCACTGTTGTTTAGTTAAAAAAAATTGTTACAATACATATCTATTCCACTTTCACTTGAGTAAGTTTTGCGGACATTTAATAGACATTTTGCATGTTATCGACAAATTTTAGGTAGGTCTTCCTCCTGCCCTTCTCTCACATCATGTGGGGTCGGCACAAGATGTTCCTTTTCTTCAACTCTCCTCTGCTATACTACGGACGCCGAGCAGGAAGAATTTCGTACGTTGACCTGTTATTATCTGTCTCTGTCACTCCTGCGTAAATATAATGAGGCCTCGCTCGCACAGAGCAATGACGGACGGCGGTCCTTAGTTTACCCGTCATCCCAATATACCTCCTGTATTCTGTATTTATAATGTAGCTAGGTAATAGGAGTCTAATGATATCACAATCGGTGACCAACCTAGAGGTACCGGGTTCGAATCATGCATATTATAACATAATTCCTGCGTATCTCCCGGTGAAAGAAAACATCGTGAGGAAACCTGGAAACCGAGATTATCCCCAATCCGGCTCGGACAAGCGTGGCGGTCTGTCCGCTCACTCAAGTGGCGCCTGAGCCCTGTCTTGGGACATTGCGCTTACAAATTGAATATATTGTTGTAACTGTAAAATATTTGTTTACTAATAATGTATTAATTTCTCTAACTAGAATTATATGCAGCGATGTATGTAACAATTTTCCATGTTATATATTTACAAAAGTTCAAACTTTCCTCGTCACTTATACAAAAAAAAAATCTTAAAAGACCATCTTGATTTATAATGAGTCTTTGGTCTTACACGACAAAACCATTTCTCCACCACTGTCTCTATCGTCTATCACCATAGCACGCATTTGTGTTCTGGGTTCATGGGGGACCCCCTCGGACACTTCCACGCCTCTGCGAACTCCTTGGAGTTGCTCAGTGTGCCTATGACCCGAATCTTGTTAGGGCTGTGCACGCCTTCCACTAGTTTCGACTTTAAAGCTCCCACTGTTGAGTTTCCGCACCATATCTATGGAGGAAAGATAGTTTTTAGTGTATTTTAGTAACTTCATTTGCACTAGGCGCCATGTTCCTAACAGCTGGTAGGGGAGAGTTACACTGGGGGTAATTCCCCCACAAAGACTCAGGCGGTAACCGGGGATTTTTATTAAACCGGAAACTATTATATTGGACCCTTATCTCTTAAGATAAGGGTCCTACCAGCTAGATGACCGTACAAAATTTTTATTTTTTTTTATAAATTGTGTTTTTTGGAAATTAACAATTGATTTTCTTAGTCTAACCGCAAAGCAAACACTCATTGACTTCGTGTTACTTAACAACGCCATCTGCTATATATCTCAAACAACAGGATTTTTAAATTTTCGCTACATCTAACAAACCTTTAAGCCAACATATTAGAACGAACACTCAGAGCGCGACGTTGTCTGTAATGTTTATAGTTGTTTATGTATACTTAGGACATATCTTAGCGTATATTCTTTCCCTGGCCCAAACATGATAAAAATCCAGGAACTAACCTTAACGAAGTGACAGGTTAAGTAAGGTATTAATCACATCATGCAGCGCCATGGACACCTTTTTATATTGGCATATTAAACATCCCTGAGGATGAATACTATTGTGGATAGCCCTAGCAAACAGTGCTGGGCCAAGTACTAGTGATATGCTATCAGAAGCTATCGGCACCCCTTGCCGATGACATAGTATCGCAACTGCACGAACTACCTCTTGGAACGCTTAACGTAGTAGGACCTCCATGAAGTAAAGTTTTTTGACTTCAATCTACTACACGCTACTGAACATCAACTTCATATAGCTTAGAAATATGAGTGTTTTCAATAACTGAATTCCTGTACCCTTGTTTCATGTTCTATTTCCTTTCATTACTTTTCCTCTCGACCATTCTCTCCTTAGAATATTTTCTATCTCTATCCAGGATGTCATAAATGCATGAATGAATGAATGAATGAAAAACACTTTATTGTTCACCAACTAAATCTATGTACAATGAAAACTGGAATAAGTTACACTACAGTGATACAATGCATGTATGTAGTTCATGCAGTAAAATAAAAGCACTGACCTGAGCAAATCCTAAGAAGAACAGTTGTTCAGGTTTGTAACCTGGAAGCCCTGGTAAAGTATCCCTTTTGGCAATGGGGTTTCTTTTCGTGAAGAGGGAGTATGCGTTGAGGGCTGCCCGAAGGCCGCCGTTGTCCGCTATGTTCTCTCCTTGGGTGTTGAACCCATGTACCTATAGTGTAGTTAAAAAGTAATGGATAAAAAAATCATACTGAAAGTATCTATGGTGATTTTCAGTAGGATAAGGACGTGGGTCCCACGTGGACGTGGGACTATGGGTTTAGAAATTAAAAACCTTGATTTCATGACAAATCTATCTAATATGTTAAACTGAATAAAATAAAGAATTACAAGTTTATTTAAAACATTTCAATATTGTTATAATAAATTTATTATTATTAATATTTAAATTTATTTCGACTTTGCAGAAATAGTTTTTATGTGTTATTGATGTTGGTATGAAATTAGATTAAATTTTGTATAGGATTTCCGTAAGATCCATTCTTAGAGAGCGTTTACATCGGATGTATAGTTTTAGATATCTCGTGATGAGCCACTTATATATAGATATTGCAAATATAATAATGTTCTAGTTTTTGTAAGATCTTTTTAGCAATGAAAAGATGGTCTTACGGTGTAGTTAGGCAGCTGCGGCATGTGGTACTTGCTATATTGGTCGATGATGCACTGCACCTTGCTGTGGTAGTGCTCCAGCGTGGCCGCCGACCACCACTGCTTCAGATTGCCCTCCTCGTCGTAACGGCGACCTAGCACAGCCAGAAACATAAGCACTGTATTTTTTTTTACCCACTAAATAGTAAACAGCTATCGTCGCTTATGGATGTTTGTGATACTAGGGGTACCGCGAACGCACTGCTGTCCGCATAGGGTATAGATCAGGGGTGAGCAACCTTTTTAATCAATGGGCCAATTTTAATTTTAATTTTTTTGGCGGGCCGCACATAGATTAACTGTTATTAATAATTTACGAAACTTTATTTAAATAAATATTAGAATAAAAAAATATAAAACTTAAAAAGTAAAGATTTCATATACACATTTTAATGCAAGATAAAAACAAACAAGAAAAGAATAGAAAAATGAATTTACTTGAAATGTGGCACTGTTTTTCTAATGAAAAATTGGCAAAAAATCACAATTTTATAACAATATGATGGAAGAAAGTCGATAAAATAAATTCAATTTTAGAAATGCTTGGCGGGCCGCATAAACATGTTTAACGGGCCGTAAGCGGGCCGCGTGTTGCTCATCCTTGGTATAGATTATGTCTAGTATATAGATGTATGCTAACATTTGGTTTATTCAAAGATGGCCGAATTGATAGTATTTAATTCTTACGTCTAGGGCTTGTATTTGAAACAAAATAAATAAAAAAAGAGATGGCCCCAAACTTTAACCACTTGTGTTGGAAACACGTGTCCACGCACGTCGTAATTCTTTTCTCACAGAAACAAAAAACAACGTGGCACGTATTTCCAACGCAAGTGGTTAATAAATAAATTAAATATTTTTATTATTTTATAATCAATTGACGCTTTATATTTCCTTTAAAAATCTATGAATAGTTCTAAGCTGGAAATAAATTAGTTTAGAATATAAGCATTCCGATTTCTTTCAAAAACATTGAATGCTACGTTTTGTTACACGCATCGGAGAATTTTTCTTCAGCGCAAGTTGTTAACATTTATTAGAAGGGGTAGTTTTTGTAGCACGAAAAACTCAAGTTTGTCCTGGTGCATGAATCTTGTTGTTAATCGGAATTAACAGCCCTAACTTTGGGATCCCAAGTCAGTACCTGGTAAAATTAAATATGATATTTCGGCATAAATCGTGGAGCAGTAGTTTCATTCTGTGACTGAATTTATGAGAAATCGACACAATGAAATCAAAAGATCTAACTAAGCGTGGCTGCTTGATACAAACTTAGATCTTCGTGCAGGGGCGGAATGAGAATACTAACCCTACCACAAATCAACCCACACTATGCTACCGGCACGCTATGTTGGCTGTTTTGACGTTTGACCACTCCATGAAGTTTCGTATTAATTAGTAAATTACATTTGAAGGAGGAAATTGCTGTTCTTTATTGTCAATAATTGCACGTCGCTATTGACAATAAAGAACACCAATTTGCTCCTTCAAATGTAATTACTAAATAATACTGTTGATTTATATACATTTATATTGGCAACACTAATTGTAATCTCTTCCTCTTCCAAACAAGATGGCGAAAGGATAGTTGCGTTTTACTTGTGTGATAATGTTAAGATTAAAGAATAAAAGTATAAAACCATGAACGGGCCTAATTATTTTAACATGGTAGCAGAACAGTGATTTAATGTTTAGTTGGTATAATGGTTAAAGTGTGATAGAAACAAGAAAGAAAAAAAATGGCGTCAAAAAATAGTGATATAAATATTCCAATTTTCGATGGCACAGATTACAGTAATTGGAAAATACGGATAATTAAGTTTCTACAGTTCAAAAAGTGCAAGGATGTAGTAATGAGAGCGAAAATTGAAACCGACAAAGATGAATGGGACGATAGAGATATACAAGCAACAAACTATATTTACAGTGCTATAACAAACAAGCAGTTGGAATATATAAGTGAATTAAATACAGCATACGAAATAATACAGAAATTTGATGGGATGTACCTAAAGAAATCAACGGCGTTGCAAATAGTATGTCGACATAAACTCGAAAGTGTCAAATTGAAAAATTATTCTGAAGTGTCTTTATTTTTCGATGACTTTGAAAAAGCTGTAAATGAGTTGAAACAAGCCGGTGCAACGGTATCAGAAACAGAAAAACTAAACTACATGTTAAAGGCACTACCAGTGAGTTACAACTACATAGGTGATTTAATAGATGTCTTACCAGAGGGTGAAAGGACAGTGGACTATTTAAAAAGCAAAATAAAATTGAAAAGTACAGGAAATATGAGTGAAATGTCAGAAGACACATCAAATGTTTTTAAAGCAGATACTAACCGATCATATAATTGTTTTGGTTGTGGTAAACCTGGTCACCTAAGAAAAGATTGTAAGGCAGAAAATGTAAACCGTGGTCGAGGACATGGTCTTTCAAATTATAGAGGAAATAGTATACAAAATTATAGAGGAAATAGTATACAAAATTATAGAGGAAATAGTTTACCAAGTTATAGAGGACATAGTTTGCCAAGACGAGGATGTGGTTCATACAATAACAGAGGACAAGTTTCAAGAAATTACTACCATAATAATCAAGGGAGTCAAGGTAACAGTTATCATATTACTATTGCAAACAATACATACACAACGCAAGAGAATGATAAGCCAAAGGGTCAAATAAATTGGTTACTAGATAGTGGATGTACTGACCACATTATTAACACTGATAAATACTTCAATACTTATGAGATATTGGAAAAACCTATTAAAGTCAAAATTGGTAACGGAACAATATTAGAAGCTACAAAAATTGGTAATATAAAAGCTTATTTCTTAGTCTATGGACAAAAATCTGAAGTCACACTGAAAAATGTTTTCTTTGTAAAAGAAATGAAGGCAAATTTATTAAGTTATTCGAAAATTACTGATAATTGTTCAATCATCTCAAAAGGGAAATTTGCAAAAATTTACAATGAATATAGAAAGATTATAGCAATTGCAATTAAGGATGAAAGACTGTATAAGATGAAAAGTTACATGTGTGAAGAAATATTGGAAGCAAATATTAGTAAAACAAATATGACTGTAAAGGAAAAACTACATTGTACTCTGGGCCATATTAACTTTAAAAAATTGGATTTAATGTGTAAAAATGAATCATTAGAAGGATTACCTAAAGAGATTGAATATGAATATTTAAAGTGTGCAATATGTATTGAAAATAAAATGCATAATTTACCATTTGCTAATAATCGAAGAAAAGCAAAAGAGATATTAGAGATAGTTCATACAGATTTAAATGGGCCACATCAGACTACAGGATATAATGGAGAAAATTTTTTTTTGAGTTTTATTGATGACTACAGCAAATTAGTCAAAGTTTATTGTATCAGATCAAAGGATGAGGTATATGATTACTTGGTGCAGTATGTTAATGAAGTACAGAACTTGACAGGGAAAATGATAAAGGAACTGCGATGTGACAATGGGAAGGAATATATGAATGCAAGAGTTTTTCAGTTTGCAAAAGAGAAAGGAATAGTGATAAAACCCTGTCCAGCATATGTTCATCAATTAAATGGAACAGCAGAGAGATATAATCGTACGTTGATGGATATGGGTAGATGTCTTTTATCAGAAGCAAAGGTAGAAAGAAGATTTTGGCCTGAGGCAACTAAAACAGCTGCATATCTTAAAAACAGAACCTTAACTAATACTATTGAGAGGAAAACCCCGTATGAAATATTTTTTAAAAGGAAGCCATCTATGCAAAATCTAAAATTATATGGAAGTAGAGTTTTTGTAAGAATTCCTGAAGAACGAAGAAGGTCTAAATGGGATAAGACAGCAGAAGCTGGAATTTTGCTTGGTTATACTGATATTGGATACAGAGTGTTAATTAACAACAGAGTTGTTATTGCTAGAAATTGTGATATAATTGAGGAAGATGTTAAATTATGTGGTTTTAAAGATGAGGAAGAAAATAGTGAATATAAAATAAAAGAAAAGGAAAAGGAAGATAAAAGTATCCAAGAGGAAAGAAATATGTTAAAATACTCAGAAAATGATAAAGAGAATGTAGGAGAAAGTGAAGATGAGAATCTAAATAGAAGATTAAGAAAACAAATCAAACCTCCACTTCGTTTTGATGAAGAATTTGGTTATTATTGCATATACTGTAACTACTGTGATGCGTCAGCTCCAATTGATTTTCAGGAGGCGATTACATGTGATGACGCAATGAAATGGAAAGGAGCAATGAATATTGAGATGGAAAGTTTAATAAAAAATAATACCTGGACTCTAGTTGACAGACCCTCCAAGGAAAAAAAGGTAATTGATGTGAAATGGGTGTATAAAAGGAAGAGTGAAAATGAATACAAAGCAAGGTTAGTAGTAAGAGGTTTTCAGCAAACTAATTGTATTGATGATACTTACTCACCTGTTGCTAAAATGCCTACACTTAAGCTACTATTATCTTATTGTTGTCAAAATAATTTAGCTATTCATCAAATGGATGTTGAAACAGCATTTCTAAATGGTAGAGTATTATCTGAAGTTTATGTAAAGCAACCAATCGGTTATGAAAATGGAACTGATAAAGTTTATAAATTAAATAAATCATTGTATGGTCTAAAAGAAAGCCCCAGGGCATGGTATGAATGTTTTAATGATTTTTTGATTAATTTTGGTTTTCGCAGGAGTAAATATGACTATTGTTTATATGTTAGAAAAGAGAACAGCTTAATTGTTTATATTCTTTTATTTGTGAATGATTTATTAATTTGTTGTGAAAATTTAGAAGTTATTGGTGATATAAAAACTAAATTGTCTGAAAGGTTTAAAATGAAAGATATTGGTAAAGTAAAAAATTATATTGGTATTGAGATTGAATATATGTATAATCAAAACAATGTCTTAACTTTGAGTCAGAAATCTTATATTGAGTCTTTAGCTAAAAGGTATAATATTAAGAATGCAAAAATGTATAAGACTCCTATGGAAATAAATTTAAAATTGGAACAATCTGATATTAATGTGGATGTAAAATATAGAAATTTGATTGGTGCTCTTTTGTATATTAGTTCAGGTACTAGACCTGATATATCTTACAGTGTAAATTACTTAAGTAGATTTCAAAACTGTTACAATGAGACACATTTTAAGTATGCATTGAGAGTTTTAAAGTATTTGTATTTGACAAAAGATCTTAAATTAACATATTGTAATAATAGTAACGCTGATATTCTAGATTGTTTTGTGGATGCTGATTGTGCAGGAGATATTTTAGATAGGAAATCTACTACAGGATTTGTCATTAGATTGTTTGGAAATATTATTTACTGGAAATCAAAGAAACAAAGTAGTGTAACAAAGTCCTCAACATTTGCTGAATATGTAGCTTTATCAGAAGCAGTAACAGAGTTAAATTTTCTTATGTGTCTAATGGATGATGTATTCAATAAAGTTTGTAAACCAGTTAAAATTTATGAAGATAATTCAGGAGCCGTAGCTATTTCTAAATATGGAAACTTTACTAAGAATTCTAAGCATATTGAAGTTCACTATCATTTTATACATGAAAATGTTAAGCTAGGAAATATTGAAGTTGTAAAAATAGAGTCAGAAAATAATGTTGCAGATATATTTACAAAAGCTTTGGGAAATGTTAAATTCATAAAATTTAGAGAAATGTTAAATTTGAAATAAAATAATGATTGTTGTAACAGTGTTTTACAATATAAATGTAAGGAGGCGTGTTGATTTATATACATTTATATTGGCAACACTAATTGTAATCTCTTCCTCTTCCAAACAAGATGGCGAAAGGATAGTTGCGTTTTACTTGTGTGATAATGTTAAGATTAAAGAATAAAAGTATAAAACCATGAACGGGCCTAATTATTTTAACAAATACGAAGCTTCATGAGTGGACAAACGTCAAAACGGCCATCATAGCGTCTGGATAGCGATAAAACCACAGTACTTATACAGTGTCCTGGTGGCAAATTGACACGGTTTTCTAAATATTAATTTGAGCAGGGAGCGTTGGGCCCTTTCAAATTTAATTATATAAGATTTATATGTCCCCCTAAAACACACACACACTTGAATACAGTAACGCAATATTAATTCCAAATTATTATCCGTGCAGGGTCGGAGAAGAATACTAACCTCTGCGGCCAGGGTCGGCCTGTCGTAAAAGGCGACAAAACAACCCACCCTAGCTACGTGGTGGGCCCCAAGCCCCCCTGGATGGCGACCACCTTTGGTCTTAAGTATGCCGCCATAATAACCTTGTGTTGTGTTCCAGCATTAGAGACCCAAGTTCCTGTACCCCTATGGAACGGTAACTGCTTAAGGTTAAGTGGGTCGTCAGCCTGCCTGCTTTTCCTTAACAACAAAACTAGATATCAATACAAAAATAACATACCTTGGTCATCAAAGCCATGGGTTACCTCGTGGCCCATAATCGCCCCAATCGACCCGTAGTTTATAGCTCTGAAATAATACACTATTTATAACCTTATTCAATGAAAACAAAAACTGTGTGTGTCAGCTCCGACGCACGACTGGAGTTTACTACTTAAGTACGATTGTCTAAACATACGCAAAAAGAGTTTATTTAACTGAAAAAAGATTAATACCATATGACATGGTAAATTAACAAATTAATGAAAATAATATACATATTTAAAAAAAGTATTAAAACAGTTTTAAGTTTAACCTAATTACAACTATGGCTTACTTACGATCATTCGTCATATAAAATGAGCAAAGCAATAAATTACTCTTGTCACTTACAAATGAAAAGACATAAGTTAAACAACATTTAATGTGAAATCAATCTTAGTTGTAACAAATAAAGTAATTTTTGCCTTGAGAGATACATCGTTTTGTTTTATTTAGTGTGTTCCGGTGCACGCGCACCAAAAACGTAACGAGGCCATTCATTAGTAGATTTTACTCTCACATTTTTCTCATACCGGGCGCCTTAAATATGAAAATCGATTCTTAAGGAGTAAACTCCAATTAAATGCTGTTTGAATTTTTAGAAAGTAGAACGTTTATTGGAGGTACAAGAATCGTATTGTAATTTAGAACAGATAGGACCTGAGAAGAAGAAGAAAGCATAGAATACTATTATTTAAAGAGAAGACGAAAAAACAGGTAATCATGATTTTGAATAGTCAATGGAACACCTTTTCACTACCGTTACCCCAACAATAATCATAACTCTGTATTGCTAACCGTATCACCAGGTCTTCTCCAGGACCTATAGAAGATGACGTCACAATTTAAATCTTCAACTTAGCAGCTATACAAGAAATCATTTTCACTTAAAAAGTATATCTGTTCAATTAATAATTAAGCCTTTATTTCCAAATTTTGGTCTTAAATTTTTAAACAAAATAAAATATTAATTAAAATAAACAAAACATTTTATAAAGACCCTAATTAAAATCTACAATATGTCTCAATTCGATATGCCTTTCGGCAAAGGCCCCCTCCAACCCTTTCCACTGTTCTGTCAGCTCTTTTCCAAAGGGGTCCTAGGGTCATTTTTATGTCTCGATGTACTTACTTTGCGCCCTTGGCCCCTAGCGCCATCTCTTGGATACCACATTGTCACCGGTTTGTCACCAATTAGTTATTTCAATATGAGTTAATAATTAGAAACTTACTCTATGCCATTTCCGTAGAAAGGCGGCTGCAGGATACCGGCGGGGAACGCTGGAAATAACATTTTAAATATTAAGCTCTTATTCAAAGTTAGTTTCGAACCAGTCTGTTACTACACGGGTGACTGTTATTTTTCAAATAAAATAAATATTGGTTTATTTAAGACAATGAATTAATTACTATTACTATATTACCATAAGCAACAATCTATGTTTATATATTGAGTAAATAGTCAGATTAAAACTATATTCTCTACGTGGAACTAAATTATTCTCCGCGCAGGGGGGATTAAAAATACTGACTCCCGTGTCCTATCCTACCAGGCGACAGACGACTACGTGGCAGGGACCTAAGCCCGTCTGAATGGCAACTACCCTTTGTCTATACGTAAATAATATATAAAAATAAAAAACTTCTAATTGGTGCTGAGTACATTTAAATTCAATGTTAGTGTTGTTAATTATTTGTTAGTAATTAAACTTAGTTCTTAAATTTAGTCGTTAGTTTTGATAATTTATAATTAATCGTATGTTAGTTCTATTGCTAGAACCCCTCTGTAGATAAAGGCCTTCTCCAAATATATCCAGTCCTCTTTGTATTGGGCTACAGAAATCCAGTTTGGGCCGGCTATTTCTTTGAGCCCAAGTTCTTTATGTGTCACCATTATGTATAAATGTCACCACAGTAACCTTGTGTTCCGACGTAAGTGAGTCGGGTTCCAGTACCCCTTCGCGGACGGCAGCGTATTAGCATCGTCCCAGCGTCACAAACGCCCATAGGGGACGATAACTGCTTATTATTAAGCGAGCCTGTATAATATTCTATGGCAATAAAAAAAATTATGATTATAGCGCAACAGTGCTTACAAAAATTGACATACAGGAATGACTTTCCATTCTCCCATCCTAAAAATATTTTTTCTTGGATTAAAATTACTTAATAGCTGCAATTAACTTACTGACTGAGTTAAGAGTTGCCGAGTAGAACGCGTTAACAGTAGTCGCTGTTGCCACCCACCTAAATAAAATACATGTTACATTATTGAATTGTCCAAATATTTACTAGCAGACGACCAAAAACATCATACCTATTCCTGTCGGGTTTTTCTCTGAGTTTGTCAAAGGACTTCTTGACTGAGCCCCACGTCAAATTCAAGTAGGTCTCGAACAAATTACCTTCCACCACTTCAGCCTGGAAAATGATTTGAGTTTTAATTAGAAGCCTTTGTTATCACAAATTGTTGCACTTATCGTGTACTCTGTTTAGAAGATTTTAAAGCATATCCTGCCAGTCCCAAGTATACCCACTGACACTTGGGTTAGCTCCATTGCTGATCGAACGGATTTTTATAATACGTAAACTGTTTTTCATTTCATTATTATTTTATTATCTTTTTCATGTTGTTGCTGCTGCTTCTTATTTATTGCAATATGACTTTAAAATTCGCTAAACATTTTCACTTAAAAGGCAATGCATATTCATGAAGTAAAAAATATTGTATTTGCTAACATGATTGTAATGTTGATCCAACTGTTCATGGCTAAGCAGCCATGTGGGGAAGCCCACAAAGTTCCTGATGGCTTTCAGCTTGCTGAGGGTTTTGGCCCTTGTCGAGGTGTCCATCCAGTCTAGCTCCTCTACTGCCAACGCGAATGCTTGTCTTACATCTTCTATCATCTCTATTGCCTGTAAATTATAAAATAATAGGATGAAAAACAGGAGACTAAGAAGTCATCTTTATTACTTTTGCATAAAATCTAAGAAAAAATTAAGCTTTTTTTATTACTGTGAGATAGCATATAGTGGGCTGATGGCCCACTTAATAGTAAGCAGTTATTGTCGCCTATGGATGTTTGCGACATTGCACCACACACACAGCTGTCCTCGTGGGAAAACTGGAACTTAGGTCACTTATGCCAGATCTCAGAATACAATGCAGGGTTACGAGGGCGGGTCAATAAGGCTGTGACTTTTTGAATTTTCCGCCTCCTAATTGAATGGCAACACTGCTCCTGTCAACAGGCAACTATCAGTTGACTCCTGTCAAAATTTGAACAAGCTGCGTCATTTAGTTTGTGTCTTGTGTTTGGCAGCCGTTGCTAGCAGACTACCGCGCGTTTTGAGAAGAAAACGGAAAAAAGTGAATTTCGTGTGCTCATTAAGCATTATTTTTTGCGGAAAATAACCATCACCCAAACCAAGGCTTGATAAATATTATGGTGAGTCTGCATCATCGATTTCCATGGTAAAGAAATGGTTTACTGAATTTCGATGTGGCCGTACAAGCATGGAAGATGCCCAACTTTCTGGACGCCCAGTTGAGGTCTCTACATCCGAAACAATTGAAAAAATTCACGATATGGTTTTAGCCGATCGGAGATTGAAAGTGAGAGATTGTGGAAGCCATAGGCATTTCACATGGCTCAATAGTTTTAATTATGAATGATCACTTAGGTATGAGAAACCTTTCCGCAAGATGGGTGCCGCGTTTGCTCACAATTGACCACAAACGCAACCGTGTGACAATTTCGCAGGAATGTTTGGCGTTGTTCAACCGCAATATGGACGAGTTTTTGCACCGTTTCGTAACCTTGGGTGAAACGTGGATCCACCACAACACACCGGAGACCAAACAGCAGTCAAAACAGTGGGTTTCTCGGGGTGAATCGGCGCCAAAGAAGGCAAAGGTGGGTTTGTCAGCCAATAAAGTTATGGCGACCGTTTTTTGGGATGCACGCGGTATTGAATACCTTCGAAAGGGGAAACCAATCAATGGCGAATATTATACCAACTTATTGGGTCGATTCAATGAGGAATTGAAAAAGAACGACCGCATTTGACCAAGAAAAAAAGTTATTTTTTATTGCTGTAGGACAACAAGCAGGCTGACGGTTCACTTAGAATTTAGCAGTTACCGTTGCCTATGGGTGTTTGCAACGCTAGTGGCACCGCGAGCACACTGCTGTCCCATATGGGTGCCATAGAGTCTATAAGTATAAGGGTACAAGAACTTGGGTCACTAATGCCGGAACGCAACACAAAGTTATTAAGACCAAAGGTGATCGCCATCCAGACGGGCTTGGGGACCTACCACGAGGCTAGGGTGGGGTGTGTTGTCGCCTTTACGACAGGCCGATCCTGGCCGCAGAGGTCAGCATTCTTTCTCCGCCCCTGCACGGATGAACATCTTTTCCACTCGGACAATGCAAGAGTGCACACATGTGCAGTTTCCATGGCAAAAATCCATGAATTGGGCGCCGAATTGCTCCCTCATCCACCCTATTCTCCAGGTTTAGCCCCGAGTGAGTATTTCTTGTTCCCAAACTTGAAGAAATGGCTCGGCGTCAAGAGATTAGACTCCAACGATGAAATCATCTCACAAACAAATGCCTATTTTGATGACTTCGACAAATCATATTTTTCGGAAGGGATAAAAAAATTGGAGACAAGTTGGACTAAGACTTGGAGACTGTTGAAAACTTTTAATATAAAAACCTGTGTTTCATTCAAAAAGTCACGGACTTATTGACCCGCCCTCGTAATAAAGCAGCATATTAAGAACCTAGCGCTGGTTGCCATCCAAGCGAACTTGGAGCCCAACCACCTAGCTAGGGTTGTTTAATCGCCCTAGCTCGCAGGGGTCAGTATTCTTACTCTACTTAACTGTATTTCTCCTTCTCCTTTTAGCTAACTACCTAAAAGGATACTTTTAGGTAGTTAACTTAAAACTTTGTTTTGTCTATTAATCATCGTTAATAGTCCAGCAGAGTATGAAAATATTTTACTAGCAAATTATTTACAGGAAACATGTTAAAGGTACGTAATAAATCCTAATGAGCTCACCTTCTGCCTGGATGTTTGATCGAAGTGCCTGTTAACGTACAAATAGCTAAGGGCCACCCCGAAGTTGGCGTTCACGTTCGAGGTGCAGCTCTTCCAGCGTGGCGTGCGCTGCTGCAGGCCAAACACTGCGCGTGAAAACTCGAAACCAAGATCGCGGAATGCGTTCAACGTCATCGGGGCTACCGTTGAAAATACGCTCCACCATAGGAACTTTTCTAATAGTACAAATATGAAATAATCATTAGTTTTTATTGAAGGAAAAATGTATTTGACGATTTCCACTCACTAAAAGTCCCGATGTTCTTCTATCGCCTACTACCTGTCTTTTGAGTTTCGTTGTATTACAGGATTGGCAGAGTGGGATCGGCGAGATAATAAATGATAAGCAGGCTACGTGTCGACCATTGTATTCGAATCATAACGAAGTTAACGAACAGGCAGTGTCCAACTCCAATGACATTGTCTTTGACAGATGACATATATGGTTGACATGATCACAGATCACTACAACCTGAGCCCATGAATAAATTTAAGCTGCAGATCTCGTGGTCCAGGCCGAATCAATAGGTACCTGTAGGTTGATTCCAGGTTGCATCGAAGCCTGATGGATTAGACCGCGGGTTGCACAGGATTATATTTACTAATAAAAAAAATTAAGACGTGCATTCTTAAATCTATCGTTTTTTTTTTATTAGTACGTGTCCTAAATAATTAATTTTCTTTCCTTTTTCCATTAATATATGTTGCTTTTTAAAATATTCCTTATTTTTGTTAAACACATATATCAAAGGAGTTTCACATTCTCCTCATGATTAGAACACTTACGCTGAAACCAAGATAAATTTTACAATACATATCTATCAACTCAAATGAACTCGAGTCCATAGCTATGATGGTGGATGACTGCCAAATCAGCTAGCCTTGCAGTTTTTTTACTGATAACGCGAGCTACTGTTTCCTTTTCCGAATAGTTAATATCGACTACAGCCCGGGGTTCAAACGTGAATCTTATTACCTAATTTTTTTTTATTTAATTTAATTAATTAATGCTAACTTACCGACCAAAACTGGCTTTGTTTCCGAGAGTAAAATGGTAAGCTTCTGCAAATAGGGCAAGTCCATGACGATGACGCGGTCCATCTTCGGATCAAGCACCACACTCGTATTTGCGAACACTAATTCCAAATATTGTGCCCAATCGTGCTGAAAGAAATTTCCTTCATTTATAGGCAACGTCATACACTCTTAAGTTTTCACGGATGAAACATTGAATATTTTGTTAGTTGGTATAATTAATTATATTTAAAAAAATGTCTGCCAATAGTTTGTTTTGGACTGAGTATACTTTTCCATTACAGATTCGACTACTGCAAGGAAATGTATTTGAAATTCTTGACAAAATTTCCTGAAAAGTAGTGATAACGTCAGCACCTGTTAAATTTCAAAATGAAATGAGCTTTTATACCACGTGGATGTAGATATTAAACGAAAACCGTTCTCATTTCGTTAAGAGACATCTAGACTTTTTTATTGCTAGTGTTTGAAAAACTGAAATATCAAACAAAATTTTAAAAAATTAAGTAATTGGACTCAATCGTTACGTAATAAAAGAGTTCTTCCTTGAGGAAAGGGAAAGAACGCTACACTTATGCAAGGTGAATTGGCAGGTACTATACTGGTGATCTGAATGTGTTCCTCTCTTGTTTTACATGTTTTATTTTACCGTCGGCACAGTTGACGACGTTGGAACCAGAGTGATCTAAGGGACATTTTTGCCAATACTGAGGTTATTACACAATCAGAAGTACATTATACTAAAATATAATAAGGCTCATAAATTTCTTAAAACAAAGCATAACGCGTTTCCATAATTTTCTCGAAAACATACTTTTGTGTCCTAGATTACTCTGGTTCCAACGTCGTCAGTTATGTTACAATATGTATGTTAGGAGAAAACGACCTAAGCGGTATATGCCATCGTGAGAATCGAACCAGTGACCCCACTATGTTGGTATTCGAATGTGACTACACGGGGCTACAATAGAATTATATTTAAAAGTTTAAAAGGTCAGTTTTTGAGGATGTCATATAAATAAAAATGTATTTACCTCCTTCCACTGCGCCGGTCCACCGTTGGTACCCTGTATCAGCTGTTCCACACTGACCTCATGGAATAAATGAGTTCCGCTTCTTCTCACTTCAACAGGGGTCATTATCTATAAAAATTATCTTTACCGTTATCTTTATTATTAAAAATAATACAGTTATTTCTAAAGTCTTACGAGTATTGGATACCAATATATCAAACTTCAATAAACTGATTGACCCCAAAATTATGCAGGTACTTATGTATATTGATCGCCTAACTTGTGATGCACACCACCGCTAGGGGACGCGGGCGAAGCGACAAGCTTTCGAGTGTGCCTTCTGCTCATCAAGACCGGAGGTGAAGTTGACCACGTGTTACCTGGTACACGCTGCTAAAAATAGAGAGTCTAGACTACGCTCAGGTTCCATTGTTGTTAAGGGTCAGAAGTATTCGCCATTATAAAAAACAAATTTTGGCAAATCAGAGAAGATTTTACTTTTTTTATTGCTGTAGTACAGCAGACAGGCTAACGGACCGCTTAGAATTTAGCAGTTACCGTCGCCTATGGGTGTTTACAACGCCAGTGGCATCGCGAACACGCTGCTGTCCCATAAGAGTACAGGAACTTGGGTCACTAATGTCGGAACACAACACAAGGTTATTATGGCGGCATACTTAAGACCAAAGGTGGTTGCCATCCAGACTGGCTTTGAGGCCCTAAACGTAGATAAACCTTCGTTCCCCGTCATAGGTGAACGAAGCAGAAGGCATTCACCGTGACCATCCTCGTGGGTTTCGAACAGCCCACGGGCATCATGGGTTCGATTTCCGTCTCGAGTTTGGGTGTTTATGTCAAAATATATTTTACCGATATAAATTTAAATTTACAAAAGAAAAGTATTGTAGGTATTCAAGTAGTTGAGATCTGATTTTGACTTTGGTATTAGATGGCGCTTTATGATTATACCAGTATATTTATTTATTAATTGGATTTCACCAGGATTACAAAGTTAAATTACGAGCTAACTGTTTAATCTTTAAGTCTAAACAATTGCACCACAACCACTATAGCAGGTTGCACCAGCTCGTGAGGTCCCAAAATTTGAGTATTGAGTATAAGTGGTCCCTAGTCTAGCTATCAAAGAATAAAAAAAGAAACCGTAATACTACTAATATAAATAATAAAAATAATACAAAATACTATATCAATTAGTATCATTGTAGTAGATAATATCAAACTGACCTTGGCGAGATTTTTGCTGATATCGATAATATCATCAGCAAATTGATTAGCATCGGTTTCAGGGTCAGCGACGGCGATCACAGCTTTGATATATTTGTGATACTGCTCCAACTCATGAGAAAACTGCTCCGGGAGGAGCAGATACCTTTCACTGAAGCCTGGTGCCACTTGTTCGATCTGAAACAGTACGTTAAAAAATATTATATAATAACTCTGTCTTGATTTGTAAAAAATATATGGTGTAAGTCAGTCAATGGATTAATGTTCTCCTTTTGCTACGAAGTAAAAGGCACATTACCCTTTGTTCGACTGCTCAAAGGATTATCTGCTTAAAATCGATTGATAAAAAAATTTAAAGATCGATTTTTTTATATTATTTCTTATTTCAAAAGCCTGCATATTTTTAAATACTATTGAAAATATTTATGGTATAATGACACAAAATAATTAGAAATATACAAAAAAATTATTGTATCGGCTTTATGTTTATTTTGCTTCTCTTATCTCTTTCAAGTGTGCTATAATTAATCTTCTATTAACGATAAATCTTACCACAACTCGGTTCCTGCTAGAATTCCTGACATCTTCACCGACTTGGATACTCAAGAGCACGTTCAAGCCTAGCATTCTTCTGCCCTTTCCAGCCGTTTCTATCCAACTGAAGTTAGCGCTTCCTTCCGTCGGTGGTCTGGGTGGAAGATTTAGTTTCTCCAACACCCGTTCAATTGGCTTTAAACCATTTTTTTCAAGTTTATCTAAAACATTTGTAAATGTGCAGTGACTCAGTGTTTATGATGGGTAATTTTGACGGTATATAAATTACATTGTATGTAAATACATTACTCTTTTTTATAACTGCGGTTCAGCAGACAGGGAGACGATCCACCAATAGACGTTTATAACTCTAGGCGTATTGCTAAAGCACCGGCCTCAAAGAAATTTTATAACACCCTTTTAAAAACCTCATAATGTATTGGGATATGAAACCTTAGAGAACAATTTCTTCTGGAGAACCGTTGTATACCCGAACGAAGAGGTTTAACATCCAGTTTATGCTGGCAGTGTGGTAAAAAGATGTCGAAGACAACATTGTGAACAGTTCCTCAGTACATTCCCGGCTGTACGAACGGTAGAATAAGATAATAATAATAATGTTTCTTGTTTGGGAGAAGGCAAGTTAGATGGTGTAGCTTTTATAAAAACCAATTTCTGTTTTATTACAGCTCTTTCCAATTGTACTTTATTTAAGAGAAATAGGTGTCGCCAAGAGTCGTTGATGCAAAACTTCCTTCCTGCAGGACTGGTTTTTGACTAACATCAGCCTCCGTATCTTATTTACGAAAATACCTCCAAGATAAGTCCAAGATATATAATATTTTGCGTTCTTCAAAGCATTAAAAGCCACCCAGGTTATTATTGACTACCACATTTGGGGCAATAACGTTTCCTCTTGCAAAATTAATGTATGATGACTCTTACCAGTGTCAATACAAGTTCGATAAAACGCCTTTGCCTTTTTAACACTCTTAGGGAGATCGTCTTTATCTTCTTCCTCCAACAGTTCTTTGAGGTCAGAGATTAGCTGCTCCCTCAGCTTCGCCAGCTGGTCCCAAGATGTGGCCCAATCTGGCACGGGATTCTTCTTTATCCAACCTCCGCAAGCAAATTCAAAGAAATCTTGACATGGGTCCACATCTTTGTTTAGAGCTTGAAGGATTCTTGATGCTTAAAAGAAGAATAATTTAAATTTATAATGTCAGGAAAATTGTTATAAAATGGAAGACTAAAAGTACCTTCGTTCATCTGAGATGAGAATATTGAGATGAGAAGTTACAAAAATGGATAAAAAGAGAAACAAGTATGTAATGCGGTCTCTGAAAGTCATTTGAAAGGAAAGACACTTACGTGGTACGAATATGTAATGAACACGTAACCAGGAGAACGATGAAACAAAAAGTAAATAGATACGAGGTTAGCGGCAAACCTAAAAAGCGACGCAAAGAATATATAAGGCATTATATGAGGGTTTCTGAAGTGATAGATATAATTGCATTCCAGGATATTAATTAAATGGAACTTTAGTTAGTTAGTGTCTTTAGACAGACTGTGCCGAACCCAGATATTTGGGATAAAAGCAAACTAATGATGAATACAATTAATAATATGCGATTTATTACACTTGTTTAGTATGTCATTAATGATCTTATGTGAATACAAAAGAGTCAAGCCATGATCTTATTACTTGTTTGTGAAGCTCAAGCTCCGTTCCAATTATATTTAATTATTGAAGGTCTTACTGGCGGTATAGTCAAATAATAATGAAATACCCCATAAGTTTCTTATGGAGTCATAAAGGAGAGTGTTCCGTTTATTAGTTCACTAACACTCTTCCTTGTGGAGTAAATAATGCCTCTGAAATAGTCAAATGAGCCATATCTTCTATTTTTATTTATGCAAAAGAAAACGACACGACCATTATAGCGACGATTCGAGATGCAACGTTCATTTTTGTTTATGTACATATGATCCAGGTTACGAAATAAAAGCTTCGCGTAAATCAAACGCTTAGAGCATAATTGCCAGAATTCTATATATAGTTATGTAAACGTTTATTCATAATTAATCGTGTTTACAACTATTACTATTTTTTAACTACTTTCGACTATATTCATTCGTAACATTTTACAAAAATGTTGTGAGTTTTGGAATCTGTGAATAAACAAATTATTCTAAGTATTTATTTACCAAGATTTTATACGTATTTCGAACATTTTACAAAAAAAAATCTTTTTTAACTAAATATGAGTCATATTTTATAATGATTAAATTTTAATTTAATTTAAGATAAAATTTTATTCAGCTTAATTATGTTTATTTCTAATTCTAGTTGGTTATATAATTAATTAAGTAAAGTTTTAGATTATAAATGAAATAAACCAAAATTATTTACATGTTTTAAACATTGACTCTGCATTAGATCCATTTTGAAGGAATAACAGCAATAAACCCAATGAGATAAAACTTTTCATTGCCCTTATAGATAACTATCACTTTAACTTCAACTAATTAAAAGTATTTTCCGTACAACACTTTCAAGTCCTTTTCAGCGTGTAGCTTTTTAAACAATGCATCAATAAAAAGATTTCTAAGCTTATAAAACTAACGGTTGAAAGTTTTAATTGTTCACCACCGTGAATCCACATGTATTGTTATTGACCTGTGAGTTTTCCCAATGCAAAATGTACGTAGTAATCTATGCTAATGACCCTATAACATACATTTGTTTACAGAATGCATAGCATGTTGATAAAAAAAGGCTGTTTGTTTACTAATTTAGTTATTCATAACACGTGGAATAGATAAAAAGTGTTTGATTTTAATTTGTTTTATTAATTTTTTATACGTAGCTTTTTTTTATTGCGTAGGACAGCAGACAGGCTGACAGCCCGTTTGGAATTTAGCAGTTACCGTCGCTTATAGGTGTTTGCAACGCCAGTGGCATCGCGAACACGCTGCTGTCCCATAAGGGTACAGGAACTTGGGTCACTAATGCCGGAACACAACACAAGGTTATTATGGCGGCATACTTAAGACCAAAGGTGGTCACCATCCAGACGGGCTTGAGGCCCTACCACGTAGCTAGGGTGGGTTGTTTTGTCGCCTTTTACGACAGGCCGACCCCGGCCACAGAGGTTAGTATTCTTTCTCCGCCCCTGCCTAAACTTGCAATTGGAATATAATTTATTTTTATGAATATATGCCGTGAAGAGAAATGAAATTATTAAGATAATAATTTTACATTTAATTTTGATCACAGAACAATATTTATTACTCTGGAAAATTATTAATGAAAAATAAACTTTTTTATATATGAAGGTTAGCTGATAGGTAAACGGCCCACCCGATTCCGTCACCTATGCAACACCAGGTGAATTGCCGACATGAAAATTCTCAACAACCATTTCATACAAGAAAAAAGAGAGCACCAGTAAACAGGGATAAACGCCCAGGCGGTGGCGAGCAGTGCGGCGGTAGAAAGACAACGACGCCTTAAAAAAGCATAACTTTAATTCAATTGTTTTATAAGACTGCGAAAACATAAGTTATTATTCTGCTTATCATTGCTTATTATTACTGTTTAATGTAAAAGTTATGGGATCTAAAGTATGTTTCACTGTATAGGGACAGAGTAGGAATATTAATCCCTGCGGCCGGGCAGCTTGTTGCAAAAGGCGACAAAATAACCCTAGCGGGGCTCCAAACCTATCTGTATCATATAACCTTGTGTTGCGTTCCGGCTTTAGTGACCCAGATCCTAGCACCGCAATCATCCATAAGCGACGGTAACTGCTTATTGGACCGTTAGCATGTCTGACGTTCCACAGCAACAAAGAAATTAAAACATTCATTTAAAGCATCATTCATTCATTAACACGCAAAAAAGATCTCTAAACACAGGAAAAACCATACATACAAGACCTAAAATGCAAATAAGTTTGATAAATGATTTATTACAGATTTGATTTACTCGTCAATTGTACTCGTACTGCGAGCAATCGGCGTTGATATGGCCAATTACATTAACCATGCGTTATGATTACCTGCAACTGCCTCCGTGATTTATCATTTCGTGTTCGCACGACGTAGTACGAAATGTTTAATGCTACAATGTTTAGATTTTTAAATAAAATAATATGTGATTCAAATTAAGATAAATTTCACTTTTATGGATTGTTGACATGTGTCTGTTATTTTAATTATTATAATATATCTAAACTTATTAAGCTAGATAAATTAATTTTGCTTGAATATTTATTATTAATTAGGGTTGCAAGGGTATTAAAAAATTTGTACGTGTACCCCAACGACTAACGGACAAATCTCTGACACCGAGGATTTTGCATTCAGGGTCAGGATGTTAGATTTTATTAAATTCCAGATTCTTGTGCGAAGTATTTTGATGCAAATTAAAGATTTTTTTAAATAAACACCAACACTCACAATGCGACTTAAAACAGGACACATGTCTAAGTAATGTTTATTTATTTATTTCTCGTAATTGCAACACTTGTTTATTTATTGTTATTACTATTAGTTATTGCATTTATATTTATCATATATTTACAGTTTATATATAAATATATATTTGTATAAGATTATATTGTTTTTTTGTTTTTATATGCTAAGTAAAGGTGTAATGTCTGCCGTGCCGTTACCTTATGGGCCTTATGGGCTCAGCGGAAGATCAGCGCTGGTCAACTTACCAGCATTATGCTGAGGTGATGCCCCTTTTAGGACAAGTTTTGTTTTAAGTTTAATTTTATTAACACCTAGTTTTATATTAGTTTAGTTTAACTGTCCTAATTAAAAAAAATTCTTTCTTTCTTCTTGCTTTCTATTTTTATTGGATGCAAGAAAGCACACATACATTTTGCCCCTGGTTGTCCACAAAAATTAAATTCCTGGCTTCAAAGTACTAGTTTTGGATCGGGATAATTCACTTGGATTCATATTTGGAGACCATACTATGGGTTTGAACCTCACAATGACATGCCCCACTTAGGCAGTTTTTTTTGCCTAAAACATACACATTATAACATTACCTTGTACTGACGGTGAAAGAAATATCGAGAAGAATCTGAATAAAAACTCACAGAATTTTGTAACCCGCCAAATCAAATTGAACATACCTATAGCATAATATAGCATGGCAAGTATATTGTTCGTTCCTTTTAGGAGGAGCCAACCAGGCATTAGCTGTTTATCTATTAATTGAAGTATTTCAGTGACATAAAATAAAATTCAAACAATTTAATAAGATATGATACACGTGTCTACTATTCTGATGACGCAGTTACCGCCACCGACATTTCTATAATGTAAATTTTGTAATCATTTCAATAAAGAATCATACAGATACGCTACGAATTGAGTCGCATTTATTGAATTTACTGCGAAGTTGTTTTTATTTACTAATGAATAAATAAGGAGATTTATGCAATTTTCTAAATAACATGATGAGTCATGTGATTTAATTTCCTCAGGTGGCGTGGATTGTGTATAGCCTATTCTGTCTTGACTTTTCATTTGATACTTTTTAGGAACAATTATTACATACATATATATTTGTATCTGATTATTCAACAGTAGGTGACTTTATAAGACTTGCAAGTTTTCAATTGGTGCATGGAATTATTTATTTTATAGAACATAATTTCGATTTTTATGATGAATGTTAGTTTTATGATAATTATGATGTATCCCAGCACTTATTTTACGTTATTTACAGGATTATTGGGAAATAGTAAACAATTTAGTGTTCACTTTGATATTTAATAAATAACTGATAAAACTCGTAATTATGTTTCTAAAACAACTTCCTGCACTAAATCCAAACTTGCATCGCAGGGCATTTTAGCAAAAACCATTGACGGATACATACACCCAGATCAGAACAAACCAGATGGTGGATGGTACAGATGTATTATGCATGTATCTTGCCCTTTGTGGAGATTGATCCCATAGATACCACCATACCAGACCACTTACGAAGCATCTGAGTAATCCATGTCAAAATTTTAAATTTATTATCTGTACATTTACTTGCAAATACAGCGAAAATTGTGTTAGTTTTTCATGACACTCTCTTTTCTTAATTTAGTTTATTTTATTGATAAATTAGAATAAATAAGTAGTGACTCACCGGTTCCAACGCATTCTTCACTTATACACGGCCTTGGAGCCTTATACTCTGCGAGAACAAGAACCGTTGTGTAGATACCCAAGGCCACTAGAGACAGCCCTAAGGCCCCGATGAGGACCGAAGAGCAGCGAACTGTTCTTTCCCTAAAAATATAAAAATGTTAAATTACATCAAATAATTACTTTCTGTTTTTGATGACGTTTTCAGTGAATAACTTTAAATATACACAGAATCAAGGAAGGGTTAGTTTATCAGTTGCAGAGCAATGACCAAAAGATCCTGCGTTCGACATAAGGCTTATGGTGGCAATCAAGGATTTAGTCGGAATTCCGTTGCGGTTGCCAAAGCCACATCTTGGCCAGCAGCAGATAGCGCCCGCCGTAGATTTAGAACGGTGAGGTCGAAATACATTGGTTGTTTCTGGTAATTCTATTCACCTCGGATTAAGATACTAAAAACTGGCAGTACTTAGTATTTGAAAGCTTAGCATTAGGTATTTTTTATCGGTAAATCATTTTCTTTTATAATCACGATTTATAAATTTTATGACCATTTAAGAATTCGGATTCTTTTCTCAGTTGGATCGTAAAAGGGAATCATTTTTCAATTTTCAAGTGTCTTATCTGATATCACTTTTAAAATTCTTTAAATTATTAAAAGGTTTTGTTTACTACCTATATAAGTCTACATTCATTCAAAATGTATTTTATTGTCCTTGACCTGTGGGGTCAGATATTCCGAATGTTTATTATAAATATTTCTGCCTTCACTTAAACACACCTAAAATGTGTTATTGTGTCCAATAATTAATTTTTCCGACTATTACCAATCTATATAAACTTTTTCAACGCTTTCAAAAAAATCTTTCACTCGCATGTCTGTATGTGAAAACGGGGGTCTATAGATATCTTCGGGAATTTAAGTTTTATGTAACATTTGTGATATACATAGTACGTAAAATATGCAAGCTGAAGTGGCAGTGGGCCTATCACGTCTGGAGTGAAGACCACTTCACATAAACCTAGTGCAGGGAGCACCCTGGCCGTAGTGCCTATGACTTGTGTAAGGTTCCTGTCATTTGATTGGGGCTGGATGGTAAAGGAACGCCATCGTAGCCGTCTGTAAGTTTCACTTATTGTTTCCAAGCGGAAGAACAGAGTCAGTTAAAGATAGCTGGCACAATGCTGAGCTTGGTTCCAAGTTTGGGATATATTGAATGTATTATGTATATAGTTATAAGTGTTGTTATGTCCCAAATAAAATAATTACTTTCTTTCTTTAACTGGAAGGTGTGGCGCAAGCTGGGGAAAATCTACGTCAAGCAGTAGAGGTTTTTTTTTATTGCGTTGGACAGCAGACAGGCTGACAGCCCGCTTAGAATTTAGCAGTTACCGTCGCCTATAGGTGTTTGCAACGCCAGTGGCATCGCGAACACGCTGCTGTCTCATAAGGGTACAGGAACTTGGGTCACTAATGCCGGAACACAACACAAGGTTATTATGGCGGCATACTTAAGACCAAAGGTGGTCGCCATCCAGACGGGCTTGAGGCCCTACCACGTAGCTAGGGTGGGTTGTTTTGTCGCCTTTTACGACAGGCCGACCCCGGCCACAGAGGTTAGTATTCTTTCTCCGCCCCTGCACGGATAAAAAGGTTGATTGGTTGACAACCATGCTGTAGAGTATTCATGATTAGGAGGGTTATATTCGCTGCAATTGGATTGTATCAATATTCTAAATTTGTTTTAATTGGTTCTCATTTAAATTACATTCATAAATACAGGCATGTGAATAGGCAGAATAAGTTCGAGTATAGACAGATATTAGCAAACATAATGATAGTTTTTGTTATATTATTGTACTCTTTTATCGTTTTTTGTATTATTTATGGTTATGTTGGCAGATGTACAAGCTTGCTGTGAGATGTTTTTGATCGGATAATTTCAATCAGAACATACCGTAACCGATATCAATTGAAAAACGGTGGAAGCAAAGCTGTACACTTAATATTTGTCATTTCTTACCAATATCTATACAAATAAATAAAAGTGGAGGGTCTGTTTGTAATATTAAAATAACCGCTTTTTACTAAGTGCATTCGGACGTATACACGGTACATATACCAAAACAACATTTCTACAATTTTTGTCTGTCTGTCTGTCTGTTCCGGCTAATCTCTGAAATGGCTGCACTGTTTTTGACGGGACTTTCACTGGCAGGTAGCTGATGTGTCAAGGAGTAACTTAGGCTATTTTTATTTTAGAAAAAAAAATAGTTTTTTTAAAAATGATAAATTTCGGAAATTTTATATTCCCACTAGCTGTGCCCGCGGCTCCGTCCGCGTGGAATAATGACTTTGGGCAGAATTTTTTGGATACATCTTATGGTTTATTTTGGATTACAAACCTATAAACCCTAAAATATAAATGAAATATGCAAACAGTTAGTATTATCGAATGCAACTGTTACGCCATGCGCCTCCGGAATACGTACGTTCGAACTTACAAAGTCCAGCCTAAGCCTAACTCTATTTCATATGATTGATGACATAAATCTGAGGTTAACTTAAATTAGAAATTCAACCTACAATGTCCAGCCTAAGCTGAACCATATTTCATATGATTGATGATATAAATCTGAGTTTCGTACCGTTCGTTTTGAGGTTCGAACGTACGTATTCCGGAGGCACATGGCGTAACAGTTGCATTCAATAACACTGACTGTTTGCATATTTCATTTATATTTTAGTGTTTATAGGGTTTGTAATCCAAAATAAACCATAAGATATATCCAAAAAGTTCTGCCCAAGGTCACTATTCTACGCGGACGGAGTCGCGGGCACAGCTAGTTATACATAAACACCCAGACTCCGCAAGCATACCGAAGAGCTCTATCCGTTATACCACAGAGGTCGTCAAAAATATTTCCATCGTTTCAAACACGGAGGTAAATAGGCTTAGTGTGTGTACCGACAGTTTGTCCGTCGACTGGAACATATCGCTCGTTACGCTATGACATGTAATTGTTACGATACTCCTATCTGAATAACTTTCCCTCTTTAATGAAGTATTTAAAATACTTTCATTTCAAAACGAACCACCCTGTGCTATTAACTATACAGCGTAAGTCGTTTGTAATATTTTACCGTAGGACTTAGGATTAGACGAAGGCCATTTTAATGCTAGAAAAACCCAAAAGACGTCAATAAAATAAATATTTTTTTTTTTATTGCTGTAGGACAGCAGACAGGCTGATGACCCACTTAGAATTTAGCAGTTACCGTCGCCTATGGGTGTTTGCAACGCCAGTGGCATCGCGAACACGCTGCTGCCCCATAAGGGTACAGGAACTTGGGTCACTAATGCCGGAACACAACACAAGGTTATTATGCCGGCATACTTAAGACCAAAGGTGGTCGCCATCCAGACGGGCTTGAGGCCCTACCACGTAGCTAGGATGGGTTGTTTTGTCGCCTTTTACGACAGGCCGACCCCGGCCGCAGAGGTTAGTATTCTTTCTCCGCCCCTGCACGGATAAAATCTTTATTGAAACAATGACCACATAATGACCACTAGCTTCAAAATTAAACCTATATCTGTATATTAAAATCTAGCGCCCTCCTAACTGTGTTCACAATAAATACTGCAAATAAAAAAGATTCTAGAAAATTAATAAATATAAAAAAACAAGGAGAAAAACAAGAATAGGATTTTTTTATTGCTGTAGGACAAACAGGCTGACGGCGCGCTTAGAATTTAGCAGTTACCATCGCTTATGGATGTTTGCGACGCCAGTGGCATCGCGAACACGCAGCTGTCCCATAAAGGTACAGGAACTCGGGTCACTAATGCCGGAACACAACATAAGGTTATTATGGCGGCATACATAAGACCAAAGGTGGTCGCCATCCAGACGAGCTTGAGGCCCCCTACCACGTAGCTAGAGAAAATTCTCAATTATTGATGATTTATTTTGACAATATTTTAAAGTGAATATACTATTTATAAAGCAAGGATACTTTAGTGCAATAATACATATGTACGTAGAAATCGAGTGAAAGATATAACCAAGGTTAATCACTATTAATTAATTAATCAATCAAGGTATCACTCGGAGACAAACATAGGGGTCCTGATGGCATTCATCGCATAAAAAGGTTTTATGTTCTAGTATGGATCTACTGAAATCATTAAAAGTGAATAATTGTCGACATTGATTACAACTTATGTAAATTATTTGAAATCCTAGAGGAAAAGGAATTACAAAAACATTCGCAAGAAACAAATATTTTCTTAAATCAGTATTAGGATTGATTATAATAACGATTTATAAATTAAATCGTGTTTTAAACCTCATGAATCTAGGTAATGTGTTTTGGCTAGACTTCCGCGCTACAACCTGTTTTGCGGAACTTATTTTATCTAACAATCGCCTACAACACCGGAAAAGTTTCACTTTCTTATTGGATAATGCCTACCATTTGATTTATTATATTGATAAAAGTTATTTGTTCAGCTATGATAACGATTTACATATATTTTTTTTTATTGCTTACCGTCGCCTATGAGTGTTTGCAACGCTAGTGGCACCGCGAACACGCTACTGTCCCATAAGGGTACAGGAACTTGGGTCAATGCCGGAACACAACACAAAGTTACTATGTCGGCATACTTAAGACCAAAGGTGGTCAACATCCAGACGGGCTTGGGGCTCTACCACGTAGCTAGAGTGGGTTGTTTTGTCGCCTTTTATGACAGGCCGACCCCGGTCGCATAGGTCAGTATTCTTTCTCCGCTCCTGCATAGATAGATACTTATATTACTATAATTCTAGATATAATATTTAATAATAACAGCCTACAAGGTGTCACTGGTGGATAGGACTTAACTGAGGGAATACACTTACATCACATTTATACGACACGTCACATTTGTGTGCATTGATTGAAGGATCTCGGCATGAGGAAACCCTCAATATTTTACATCGCCGTCGGTATATGGAAATATATCTCTTGAGAGCTAAAATAAATTTAAGTATATTCCATTCATTTTAAAGGAAAACTAAATGAAATTCATGAAAAGTATTGAATCTTTTGAAAGTCCTATGAATTATCATGTCAGGATTCGTAAACCGGACAGATTGTAATGATCCAAAAGACTAAAAAACTCCCATGTAATTAAAAGCAATGTGATCCATTAGAAATTCATCACCAACTTGGTGTAGCTAAGAACCTAAAAGTGATTCATCTGAACTTTCGCAGCAAAGCAAGCAGTAAAAAAACTCCCTTCGTAGGCAGAGTGCGAACCTTATAAAAGGAACTAATAAACACTTATTGATAAGTTCGGTCCGTCACTGTCTATGTACATACCAAAATTGAGTTGATATTCCCAACATGTAGCAAGTAAGTTTTTAATAACAATTAATACTTATGTATCTGTAACAAATATTTATCAATTTATTAGCGTTATTATTAATTTTACAATTGTATATCTGTACTGTCTTCAGGATCTTTTTAAATCTCCATTAAATTTGTCACTTAAGGCAGCGAACCACGGTGCGTGCGCGGTATTAAGGTGTATCTTCCATAATTATTTTTAAGCTAACGATGAATGGAATTTTTTCATCATCATCATCATCATTTCAGCCGGAAGACGCCCACTGCTGGACAAAGGCCTCCCCCAAAGATCTCCACGATGATCGCTCCTGCGCTGCCCTCATCCAACCTATTCCGGCGATCTTGACCAGATGATCGGTCCATCTTGTGGGGGGCCTACCAACATTGCGTCTTCCGGTACGCGGTCGCCATTCGAGGACTTTTCTGCCCCAACGGCCATCAGTCCTTCGAGCTATGTGCCCAGCCCACTGCCACTTCAGTTTTGCAATCATCCGGGCTATGTCGGTGACTTTGGTTCTCCTGCGAATCTCCTCATTTCTGATTCGATCTCGCAGGAAAACTAAATAAATAAATATTTTGTGACAATTCACACAGCGCCATCTAGTCCCAAACTAAGTAGCATAGCACTTGTGTTATTGGTACACTAGACATCTGATATACTACTTATATACTTTTTTTGTAAATAAATACATTTTATACATAAAACACCCAGACGCGAGATGGGAGTCAAACTCGTGACCTCCGCAAGCGTACCGAAGTGCGATAACGCATAACGTTACGCCACAGAGTTCGTCAAAGTAATATGTGCTTATAGGAGACCGCATACAAATTTTTATATTTGAATCTTAAGTAGAAATTGCTGCGCGGTGGTGGACAGCTATTAATCCATACGGTTCATTAAAAAAATAAAATGAAAATATATTTAGAAACTTAACATATTGTGTACAAGCACCACGAAGGGGAATTTTGATATATAGAAAAAAAAGAAATGGCGAACGGGCGCGTTTTATTTCCGATTTTTATGGATAATGTTCAGCATTGATATGAAAAAAATAAAATGAAAGGAGACCTATTATAAAAAAAATCCTTACGTGGTGCTATAGAGATAGATATTACATTTTCCAACAATTATCCATGTAGGGGTGAAGAAGCAGAGGTTAGTATTCTACTAACCTCTGCGGCTGGGGTCGGCCTGTCGTAAATAGCGACAAAACAACCCACCTTACCTACGTGGTAGGCCCTCAAGCCCGTCTGGATGGCGACCACCTTTGGTCCTAAGTATACCGCCATAATAACCTTGTATTGGGTTCCGGCATTAGTGACCCAAGTTCCTGTACCCTTATGGGACAGCAGCGTGTTTGCGGTTCCATTGGCATTGCAAACACCCATAGGCGATGGTAATTGCTAAATTCTAAGCGGGCCGTCAGCCTGTCTGCTGTCCTACAGCAATAAAAAAAACAATTCAAGACTTAGTGCATACAAATCGAATGTATAGTTTTCCTAATATGTTGTGAACCAGGTTGAAAAACATAGTTTCGAGAAAAAGGACAATTTTACATACAATTTTTTTTTTCAAAATACTATTTCTTTAAAACATTTAGTGAGAGCATTCTTAACAAATGCATCTTGCAGAAAATGAAGAATTTTTACCGCAATTTGGTACCATAAGCAAGTAAGGTTACTTGGACATTGGCAAAATCAATGCCAAAGGCGTTGGAGCCACACCCACAAAAACTGAACTGAACTGGATTGATATTTTGTTTTAACGCTAACGGTTTAGCGTTAAAACCGTTGTTTTAGCGTAACATGTTTTACATTTCCAATGCATTCATGCTAAGAACTTTAAATGTTAGATATTTTCATTGTCTTATTTACTGTCTTTGTTTTCTTTATTTTCTTAATAGATAACGTACATTTTAAATAATTCCATTGCAGGAAAATTTTGTATCATAATTAAGGTTAGTATTTTAATTTCTCTTTTGTGTATCTTGGCATTTAGCAGGGTATCTTGGCAGTGGTCATTGATACGAATTTTGATGAATGACCAACTTCGAAATAAAACTGATTAATTGACAAAGATTGTCAGGGTTGAATGGAAATTAATTTTAACCTCAGTCAAAGATTGTCGCCTGTTCTGTCGATTTGATCAATGTGGTTGTGATTTGCTAATCATAATGCGTACAGTACAAGTTTTTTTTATTGCTGTGGGACAGCAGACAGGCTGACGGCTCACTTAGAATTTAGCAGTTACCGTCGCATATGGGTGTTTGCAACGCCAGTGGCATCGCGAACACGCTGCTGACCCATAAGGGTACAGGAACTTGGGTCACTAATGCCGGAACACAACACAAGGTTATTATAGCGGCATACTTAAGACCAAAGGTGGTCGCCATCCAGACGGGCTTGGGGCCCTACCACGTAGCTGAGATGGGTTGTTTTGTCGCCTTTTACGACAGGCCGACCCCAGCCGCAGAGGTTAGTATTCTTTCTCCGCCTCTGCACGGATGATATTATTTGGTTAAGTTTATTTGGTTTTTAACATACTCTTTTCTAAGTCATTTCTTTGTCAGTAAATTTGGTTTATTTGAAGCTTTTCGCGAACAATCCTTAAAAAAGAGTTGCTTCCCAATGCAGGATTTTTTGATAACAATTGAAGACTGCATCAAAGCTTTATAATCCCTGATAATTACAACTGTTTACGTCCCACTGCTGGGATCAGCCCTTCCTTCAGAAAGAACAAACAGTATTATACCACGCTTGTCTAGCGGATTTTGATTTCGGTTTACAGATTTGCTGACGATGTTTTCCCTCACCGTTGGTACATGACAATTGTGATAAAATGCACTATAAGCGAGAAAAACTGCCCTAAGTGGTGCTATTATCGTGGAATTTTAACCAGGGACTTTTAGGTTGATCTCCAATTGATACCACTTTGTTGCCGCGCACCAGCTTGTGACCCCTTAACCCCCCCCCCCCATGTATGCTTCATATACCTCAACACGTTAGTTAATACATTTTTAAAGGCCCCAGGTGCCTTATCGTAATTCAAAGCCTTCAAATGACTTAAATACCAAGAAAAAAATTCATTGTGCGAGAATAACGGTTGAAACGCATGCCGAACTCCTAATTAGGATTCCGTTGGTGTCCAGCGGCGGTTGGGAACTACTATACATCAGATATTGCTTTACTAATGTTATGTGGACATTTCGCAAAACGGTACAAATATTTTCAAAGAATATTATTAATGAACCGGGTTTTCCCAAGCACAAACAAACATGATTAATTGAAGCCCAACTAATTATAGTCCTTTAAAAATATATTTTAAATATTAATTATATATTTATTATTATAAAATTTAATTTTTCGGCGGCTTGTTAATATTTTTAAGGAGAAAAATTACTTTACTTTTTACTAGTGCATACTACACAAAAATAAGTTATGTGCAATATGAGGTGTGGGGGGTATAGGTCGTTAATTGAAACACGTATTGTCTGTACGACGACTTTAATTATACTGACTAAATCGACTTACACACTACACCACCGGGGTACAAGAAAAAAAAAATGTAACCTAAACATTTTTTTTTTTTTTTTTTTTTTAACAGTTATTATAATAAAATTGGTATTATATTAGTATGTACATAGTGACTTAATACTAGAATTCAATTAATGCTAAGCATATTAAACATTATTTTTAAACAACTTAGTTCTATTTTTATGCACAATTTCTATCTTATTGTTTTTCATAATTTTTACATTAGGTTCTAAATCTTCAATTACAGTATATGGGCCAATATATAATTTATCTAATTTTGTTGCAGGTTCATTTTTTAACAATATTAAATCATTTTTCTTATATAATACCTGTTTTTTATTTTTATCATAAGTACATTTTCTTATTTGTTTATTTTGTAACAAATTATTTCTAGCATCTTTGTGTGCAACTTGCAAACGATACCTTAATTCTAAACTATAATTATCTGGATTATACAAAGGTTCAATGTTTTTACTTATTCTACTCGGGATTTCACAAGGTTTCCCAAAAACTAACTCATATGGAGCGTATTTTGTAGAAGAATGTACAGTGTTATTAAAAGTAAAACACCAGAATGGAAGCCAGTGGCTCCAAGTTTCAGAAAATTGGTCACATTGTATTCTCAGATATGCACCTAAATGTTTGTGTGCATTCTCAAGAGATCCTATTGATTCATGGTGGTATGAAGTTGAATTTAATTTTTCAATTCCCAAAAGAGTACAGACTTCTGTCATTGTAGATGACATGAACTCTGTTCCTTTATCTGTAGCTATCTGTTTCGGTATTCCGAACCTTAAAATAAAATTGTTAACAAATGCTTTAGCTACGGTTACAGCTTCCTTATTTTGAAGTGGATACGCCTCTACGAATTTAGTTAATTCGCATTGTAATGTAAGTATATAACTATTATTATCTATATCTTTGTCCAGTGGACCAACTAAATCTAAGAAAACTTTTTCAAAAGCATACGAAGCTGTGGTTGTTATTACCATAGGCTCCTTAGTATTTCTTGAATACTTTGAAAATTGACATTTATCGCATTTACTTACAAATTCTCTAACATCTTTCTCCATTTCTGGCCAGTAATACTTTCTTTTTATGTTATTAATCATTCTGCGCACACCAGCATGACCACTTGTGGGCAGTAAATGATAGTCATTAATAATAAATCTTTTATCATTGTCGTCATTAATTCTTTCAACACCTCGCAAAATACAAATGCGTGGACCGGTCCACATTTCGTCATTTTTAATTTCGTCTACTAAATCTTTAATAAATAACGCGTTATTATTTCCTTTTATTATACATACTTTATCAACGTTTATGTTTTTACAAAACTGACTTAATTTCTTCACAAAAACGGCTCGCGTGTATTGCGCTTTGAAATTAAGGTTAATGTATAACGTTTTCTTACTTTGAGAAAATGCAAAACACTCGGTTTCTACATTTATATTATTTTGTTTCTTAAGTTTATTTATCTCCTTTCCTTCTATTAAAACCATCTCTACAGCGTCACTCGGTATCCGTAACAATTCCACAACTTTCGGGTGATCAGTCCGATTGTCCGTGTCATTGCTATTGATATGAGTTTCTGTATTATCTTCCACGTTGCTTATTTTTTTCTTTTGTGCTCTAGTCATTACTGTTAATAATATTGAGTTCATACACTTTAATTCGTCCGAGTTTGTTGGTAACCTAGATAATGCGTCAGCTACGCAATTATCTTTTCCTTTAATATAAGTGATATTAAAATCGTATTGTTCTAATGTTAATCTATGTTTTAGTAATCTACTTGACGGATCTTTCATTCCAAACAAATATATTAACGGTTTATGGTCAGTCATAATTGTAAATTTTTTACCTAAAAGATATGGCCTAAAATACTTTACTCCCCACACGATTGCAACTAATTCTTTTTCAATTGTTTGATAATTTCGTTCGGCTTTGTTTAAAGGTCGACTTGCATAAGCAATCGGTCGCATATCTTTATTGCAAAGTACTGCTCCAACGGCAATACCTGAAGCGTCAGTTTGCAAAATGAACTCATTTTTGTTCGAAAAATCTGGGTACTGTAAAACGGGTGGTGATATCAACTTTTTTTTTAAAATTTGAAATGAATTTTCACACTCGTTGGACCAAACAAAAGGTACATTTTTACGACACAAGTTATTTAATGGGATAGTTATCTCAGCAAAATTTTGAATAAACTTTCTATAGTAGTTACAAAATGCAACAAAGCGTTTTACTTCATCTGTATTTTTAGGCTTAGGGTAATTCTCAACTATTTTAATTTTGTTTTTATCAGGCAAGATTCCTTTTGCTGATACTGTATGACCTAAATATAATAATTCTTGTTTTAAAAAATTACATTTATTGGGATTTAATTTTAAATTTACTTTTCTAAGTCTTTCAAAAACATCAGTTAAATTTTTATTGTGACTTTCTAAATTACGTCCAAAAATTACAAGGTCATCAAGGTAGATAAAACATTTCTCATAGTTTAATCCTGACATAGCTATAGTCATAGCTCTTGAAAAAGAACTAGGGCTGGTTTTAAGACCCATTGGCATTCTTTTCATCTGGTACTGTCCCGTATTAGTTGTAAATGCCGTAAGTTTCCTAGACTCTGGATTCAAGGTTACTTGGTAATATGACTGGCTAAGGTCTAAATGACTAAAATAAACTGCACCGGAAAGAGATTCTAAAATATCCGTTATATTAGGCAATGGGAATTTATCGTCTTGAATAATTTCATTTAATTTACGGTAATCAATAACTAATCTCCACTTTTTATTAACCTCGTCGGACTTTTTTGGTACAAGTAAAATAGGACTTGACCATTCACTTTGAGTTTCTTCTATAATATCGTCTTTTAGCATTTGCTTAATTTGTTTATCTATTTCTGGTTTTTGACTATTTGGTAGTCTATACGGTTTCGTATAAATAGGATTCGTATTTGGTTTTAAATAAATGTTATGTTCGTATATATTGGTAGTAGTAAGTTTATCTCCTGGGAGATAAAATATATCGCTATACTTGGAACAAATAGCTTCTATAGTCGTCCGTTCCGTAGGGTGTAAATGGTCTATATTCAAGGTTGATAACAAAGTACTAGCTCGTTCTGCATTCGACTTACATGCAGTAAATTGACAGATTTGGTATTCATTTAACGAATGTACTTCTGGCTGAAAAGTTGGTATAGTAACTAACTCCTCACCGGTATTCAATATTTTAATCGGTATAACATTGTTAACAGGTTTAACTATTAAGGCTGCTAAATACAAATTTTCATTTAACTGTTTTGGTAAAACAACAATATCATGGTTCAATTTATTATTCTGTAATTGTATATAATGGATTGATTCACTTCTAGCAGGTACAGTCAGACAGCTATAAGAAATAGTTGGTGTCGTATAAAGTGGTATGGTACACTCGTGCACATTACGTAATTTTAATATATTATTTTCTAAGTCAATATGTGAATCATAATTTGATAAAAAGTCTAGCCCAAGTATTCCATCTGATTTACAGGGTAATTTATCAAACAAATAAAATTTATGATTAAAGCAAGTTCCATTTTGATCATATAAAGATAGATAAACAAAACCTTCAGATTGAGTTTTTCCCCCAATACCATTTATTTCGATGTTGTCTCTAAATAGTGGAATTTGTTCCGTTAATGCTTCCTTGGTAACTGCTGAAATTGATGCTCCGGTATCTACTAGCCATGAACATTTGTTATTATTTACATTAAAATGAGCATATCTAACATTTTCATTACAAGTCATAATATTAAAATATTTAACCCCGAAAAAACCGATTTTCATTTTCCAATTTTTCTTTTTGTTTTTCCGTATTGTCACATAATTGAACAGGGAACATCTTATGTTGTGAACTTCTACCACGATTTCCTCTACCACGATAAGATCTTGTCGAAGAATAATTATAATTATTTCCCCTGTTATTACTTGTTCCACGGTAATATCCACCACGGGAATTATTATTGAAATGTTGTTGTTTAAAATTATTATATTTATTAACTGTGTCATAATTAGCATATCCAAATGGTTTTAGGGAATTAAAACCATTCTTATAATAATTATTTCGACCTCCTGTGTTATTATATCTGTTATTTGACCTACCTCTCATGTTGAAAATATTGCTGGATGAAGAAGGTTGAGCCAACTCTTCGTCTTCAGCTGCTCGCACCGCATCTTTGAGGTCCAAATAGTTACGTGCTGAAATAATGGTACTTAATCGCCTATTTCTTAACCCATCAGAAAATCTTTTAATTGCAAGTTTTTCATTTATAGGTCTTAGTATTTCACATGCTTTTTCGTTACCGTCAGCTTGTGCGATAGTCAGGCCTACGAATAATTCTGATAATTTATTTCCATATTCACTGATAGACATATTATTTTGACTCAAGTTATTTATTTGAGAAAGAATAGAATTTGCAGATTTTTTTGTAAGCAAATAAGATTTCATGTCTTTTACGAGACTTTCTATATCATTATATTCACCTTTTAATTTTAACTTAGCAGATTTAGTAAGCCTAGTTTTTAATACGAAAGATATTAGTAACTTTATCTGATCTTTATTTTTTAAACAATCACTATACAATTCTACAGTGTCAATAATTTTTTCTGTTGTTTCCTCAGAACCATCCATTATAGGAATTAATGATGTTGCCGTTCTTATCTCAAAGTTTTCCATTTTGCAAAAATTATTATATTTTAAGCTAGATTCAGTACTATAAGTAAGAATTTTTGAGTAAGCTAATTCAATTTTTTCTCCTAATACTTCAAGTATAAGTTCATCTAATTCTAAAGAAATTTTATGCTCGGGAATAATACTTATAATATTTTCATAAGAAGAATATAGCTTTTTAGCCTTTAATATTTTTTCGTCTACAATAATTTTATATTGTTTTCTTTTAGAGCCCAATTTCCTTAAATATATTTGTATGTCAGTTAACTCACATAAAATTTGTTCTACATTTTCTTCCATAGATTTTTTAATGACGTTAAAATATACTCACTAATTATTAACTAAATTTAAAGTTCAATAGAAAATCAGTAACGGCACCTTGTTCTGGAATAAGTAGCGCACAAAAACACAAACATAGCACTCTTAGTTTTATAGCTCACAGAAAAAGAATTAAAAAAATAATAAAAGCACTACACATCCTCAACTCCTTCTCCTTCGCCGTAGATCCTTTTGGACAGCCGCATACGCATTCTTCTGACAAACTCAGCATTAATTCTCTTATCTATCCATTTCTTCTGTCTGTCCAGTACTTTTTTAATAAGTACAACCAAAATGAAAAGTATGATTAATCCCAAGGCCGACAGCAGTAGGATGTTGTTTCTTTGGATATGAGTTTCTATAATAGTATTCTCTCCAATAATCACCTCCTTTATTTCTTGTTTATTGTTTCCGTTGCCCATTGTAATTTTTATAATATATAATTTTTCTGTCTTCAAACGACGTTGTCAGTTCAGTGGTTGGCGTCATTATATCATGTTTTTTAATTTTTATAATTCAAAAGTCTTAACTTCGTGCACTGAGGCACACAGGAATTCGCTGATCTCGCTTATTTATCCGTCGCGCCGTCGCGTCGCCCGGCACCTGGGCGAAACCCGATACCTAGGCGATAGCGCAAGGCAGGGTCGCCATGAGGTGTGGGGGGTATAGGTCGTTAATTGAAACACGTATTGTCTGTACGACGACTTTAATTATACTGACTAAATCGACTTACACACTACAAATATTATTAGGACCAGAAATATATTCTCGCTGTTTCTTCAAAGATGACAGCAGTATTGAACTCCATGCATGAAATTTTGAATGGTAGGTAATCAAGGAGGGAAAGAATATCTGACCTTTAATTTCAGATAGTTCACTATAACGTAAACAAAGTCATTTTCTATTCGTTTCCAAAATGTGTACTTTAGTGCCCAATAAAAATGTCAATTGAATATTTATGAAAAATCCCCGGGACACTGGCTTTAAAATAGTTCAAGGAACTGTCTTTCAAAAATTGTTAAATAGAAGACAAGGAAAATAGAAAAAAAGCAAAACATTATACAAAACAAGAGCAAGTATTAACAAAAGGCTTTCTTTTCCAAAATTTTCAATACCTCTCGACTAAAACAAAGGCCACTTAATGTATTGGAAAGTGTAATTTGTTTCGTACTTTTAACAAGACCTGTCTTACAAAAATTATGTTTTGTTTTAATCGGTCAGTATGTTAGTATTGTAAACATCTGTTATAATTACGGGAGATTACTGTTTTGGTTACTGTAAATGTTAAAACAGATGTATTTTTGGTCTAAATACATAAATAGCTCAATAATAACAATAGTCGAAAATCCCTGAAAGAAAATTAACCGTTTAGTTTGAATGAGAGCATTCTATGTTGGATTGTAGTAAAGTCCGATGTTGAAAACTTTATTCTAGGTGTTATCTTTGTTATCCATGCGGCTATCCCGGCTACATACATGGCTTTTATGAGGTGCTGTTGAGTATTGTTATTGCGTCTTCTAGAAAGGTGATGATTTTAACTTAGATCACGAAGGTCTTACATCCCGTAATGATATAATAGTAAAAATTAAATAAAACATTATTAAAATAAAATATGACAACAAATTACATCATATATGTAAACATTCGAATTATATTGTGCGATAAGGAAATGAACTGTGCCTAAAACAATAAGAACGACTGGTTTTTGTTCCCACTGAATACAAAATAGCTAGTAGTTTTCCAAGATGAGCAATATTTATATGAAGTTCCTGAACCACTTGTACAAGATGTGGCAGTAATTCGAAAAAATTGTCCGCATTACAATGTGGATTATCTTAATTGTTATGATTTGTAGGAAGTCAACCGAAATAAAGTGTGTTTTCTCGCGGGAAATAAGGTAGCTGATTGTGACCTGTGAATATTTTCTTTTCATACTTTATAAAGTAGAACATCATTAAGTAGAACCTCGATATGTCAAAAACTTTCTTAACTCGAAAAAATTTTGTTTCCTTCCCTTCAACCTCTTAAACCTTCTTTATTCAAAATCTGAACTCTCCAAAGTCAAAATAATGAGTGAGTCCCAATAAGAACATTCAGTACTTTTTTCCTTCTATGACTCGAAAAAATAAATTGGACCTCTGTACCTAGAACATACCAATTTTGACGTTACAACTTGATTATTTGAAAACTGACTAAAAATATACCGATAATGTACAGCATTTTTCTCATAACTAGGATTTTTATTTCTTTCTCTAACTGAAAATTAGAATAAATCATAACCTCTACAAGTCGAATGTTTCCTTACTACTAATCTATAAGTCCAAAACTTTATAACTTGAATTTTTTGGCATCTCTCTTCAAGTTTGACATGTACATGTTCCATCGTACTTATTTCAAAACTACCTTATTAGTATGATTTGGAGCTTATATTTTTTGGTGTCCCGGTATATATTGTATTTTGTTAACATACTAGTTACGTAATATATTTTTCGAATTATTTTCTCTATATTTTAATTGAAACTATTTCCCAAAAAATTAATCCCCGTTAATTTATTAAAATCAAGACTCCACCCAGAGAAGCCGTGGCAGCCGTCTTTCAAACGAATAAAAAATTTCGATGATATCTAACACACACTTTGTTTTATTTAAATTTAAACATAGGAAGCGCTTAATGAAAGATCCGTTACAGTAAAAATAAAATTAAAGAAATACATTAAAATAATTTGCCTAAACATGGTCAATAATGTATGTCAATAAACAATGTAAAAACTAAAAAAGTTCTATAAATATACATCATCTTGTCAGTCACTAGACAGTAACTTTTTTGTTATGATAACTGAATAGAATGTTACTGAAATTCTGCGCCATCTATGATGATGATTTTAGACTATAATCTTATATTCACATAATGCTAACATTCATATGTATATATGGGACTATGTTTAATAGATAGAAGATATCACAGCCATAAATCTCAGCGGTTCTTGCGACCGCGGCAGGTTCATTGGCTCAGAAACGGCGCGTGCGCAATTAAAGGCGGCTCACGTCCACGGCGCGCGGCTTTCCATTGTCACGGCCGTAGCGGAAGCGTATTATGCAAGTGGGCACAGGTGCCCAATACGCATTAAGGATTGAACTTTTGAAGTCAACTGGAACATTGGGAATCTCCTAACCTCTGATACGTTATTAATTGACTAGTCGACTTCTGTGTATCTAACTCGCGACAGTACGAGATAGGGAGAAGTAAAAGCAGTGAATCCTGGTCTCTAATTAAGTGGCAAGAAAATTTTCTATTTAAAGAGACACAAGTCTTTTTTTATTGCTTTTTTGCATCGCGACCACGTTGCTATCCCATAAAGGTACAGGAACTTGGGTCACTAATGCCGGAACACAACACAAGGTTATTATGACGGCATACTTAAGAGGTGGTCGCCATCCAGACGGGCTTCAGGCTCTACTACGTAGCTAGGGTGCGTTGTTTTGTCGTCTTTTACGACAGGCCGACCCCGGCCGCAGAGGTTAGTATTCTTTCTTCGCCCCTGCACGGATAGAAACAGTTAATAAGTGAAGATTATTCCCATATCGTTTTCTCGTAATACTCGTAGTTTGGAAAATTACAATGTTATGTAATTAGTAAGTTAGTATAATAATTTCACAATTATTTGTCCGTGTTAACGAGTAGCAAGAGGCAAGTAAACTACAGATTTTTTTTACTTTTTTTTAAGTATTCGAATTTCTATCGAAGCTTACTTATTTTTTCATATAAGCAACATTTCGGATCAAACAAAAACTTTTCTATTATTTTCTTTGAAACATCTCAATACATACTATACATGTTCATAGTATGAATCTACCACAATCAACCACGCCAAATCTATCCATCGCTCCTTTGTTACAGCATTATAAACAAGTTAGCTTTATTATTTTTTTCTTAATTTAAAATAACACATACGGTCAAATATTTTTCCTTATCGTATGTTGAAAGACTAGCGGATGGTTTTTGGGAGTTTAAGCATCTTCTTTTCATAACACAACTTTAAGTTGTTGTGTATGATTGCTAAGTTGGAGTTCAACAGACAGGCAAATGGCCCACCCGGTAATAGGTGGTCGCATCCATCATTGTCGCCTACGGATATTTGCAACGTCAGAGGCATTACAAAGCGCTAAATATTAGCATTGTATTAATAAATTCAGAAAATGACCTTTCAGGTGGTTACTTTGGCTGTGTCCCTGAGATTGCTTACGGGAATTTTTTCTATTATGATATTTGTAACATAATCATATCTAATTTAATTTGGATACATACATTAGGTGTAACTATTAAGTTTTAAAAGTAAGGTGGTCGCCACGCCCACGTCTACCTTGCGCTTTGTCGCAGTGAAGTGAAATTCACAAGTCTAATAAAATATGTACTATTTTATAAGGCCTGTGAACTGTATATTAATATTATTATTAATAATCATCATCTCTTGGCCACAGGTTGTATGGAAGAGATCGTTAGGTAGCGATAAGACCATACATATAAATATTATTATACTATAATGTTCCACTGTGGTGCGGTGTGATTATCTATCTATGTATCTATCTACTATTTAGTTTGCATAGAACTAATTTACTTCCTCATAAATATATATTTATTCACCGCTTAATCTTATACCTTGCTACAAACGAACGATACCAAAATGGATCCGATTAGAGCGACTAGTCATAATAGCTATGTTATGTGTGTCACTTTCCCTCTTAATTGCTTAACCTCTTATAATCTAATACGAGGAAAAATTTATGAATTGCTGCTGAAAGCCTTTTCATTAGTTTAACGAATTTTTTTTAATGAAGTTAAACCAAAAGTACCTCGCGAACTTCAATTTTATCCATTTTTAAGAACACATTTTTAAGAACAAACAAACGACTCCTATTTTTAAAAAAACAAAAGAAAATTGGGCTATGCGCGCCAGTATTTTTTTTTTATTTCCAAGGAGAATATATCGCATTATCACTATTTATTTAACACCCCTCGTAAGTGTAATGACAACATTACACTTCCTGCATTACAACATGACAACATGAAAATTATAAAATTTGCTAATCTATTATTAATTAATATGTTACATTAATATTCATATGTTTTATAATTTTCTAAACCACAATAGGATTGATGTATTAAAAAAAGGAAAGCATTGGTCCATTTCTTTCAGAGTTCAGGATTCAGACGGTAGACGCTCTTCTTAAAATCAAATTGATCAACATCTTTTCCACCCTGCTTGATCATGTTGTTGTGTCTTTTTGAGTAAGAATACGAAGAGTTAGCAAGAGGCATCGACATATCCTGAGCTCTAAAGTGCAAGTGAAGAAGACACAATCAGGATTACCTTTACCTATAAACGTACCTGTAAACAATAAACGTTACAGGAAAGGAAATAGTGTAGAAATATGTACCGGTAAATAGCGAAATACAAAAAAACCTGTCAACACGATGGGCCAAGGAGATTCGACAAAGGCACTGCGATCTGGTGCCGTGGTCAGATGTGCGAGATAGCGCGGTATTTTTGTTTAGCAAAAAATGCGTGAGTCAAACGGATGAGTCATTGTTTTAGATTCAGGTCACTGTTTTAAAATTTTAGGCATTGTTATTTGATCTATCTCTTTGTTTAGGATTATTAGTGTTATATTATAAACTACGGTGTCGTTTAGTGATACGATGTGTAGCCGGTCTGTTTTGAGGTAGGTTTAGCATTTTGTAGTCTCTATCCGCTTTATTTCATATTATATCATATCATACGTCTATATCGTCACTCCCGGGTCCTTATAGGAGATAAGCACAGGATGCTCTAAGCAGCACCTTGCATTGCTGAGTTAGGCGCCTTTTTAGAGCGTAGGAAAATATGTTTCTTTTTAGTTGTAAGTTTTTAAGCTCTGAATAAATTATTTTTCTATCTGTTCTTTCTTTATTTTAGGCGTCAAATGTTATATGGAATATTCAGACGACTTTACTCAGTTCATACGTTATCTTCTTCTCATTTATGTTGTTTATCTTGTCGGAATGGGTTTCTTTAAAAAAATTTAAAACCCGGGTTACCCTAGTGAGGTTATAGTGAAGTACACCTTGTATAACAATGACCGAGGCTGCACGAGATTTGATTTTAAGGCTAGGGGATCAATAAAAATAGTTTCAGCAAATCTATTCCATCGACCTCTTTGAATATGTTGATGCAAGGAAAGATGTTACGTCAGAGCACTAATGGTTAACGATGTTCAGTGGATTTCGCCTGCGTACATTGCTCATCAACAGATCATAATATCAAATGTGTAAAATCTTTGCTATTGAAATTGAACATGTTAATAATGAAAACTTTGGTTAACTCTGGGAGAGTTTGCCACTCGTAAGAAACTTAACGTTTAAAAACGATTTACGAGTTTGTGTCTGATAGTACTCGCTAAAACTTAACCAGCGGCAAGCTTGATTATGGCCTGGCAATGGTGAAATTTGGTTCTACGTTATTTATCCTATTTATATAATTATTTTAAAAAATAAGATTCGAGAGAGGTAGCTATATAAAACAATATAAATGATTATCGTTGGTATTTATTTTGGTGATATTTTTTCATAGCCAATTTGGAAAGACTGGTATTAAATACCAGGTTACAGGTTCATATCCCTAGATGGAATGCAATACTTGTACAGTTTTTCTCGCCTACTGTGAATATTATAATATCATTGATATATTAATACCGACGGGGAAAGAAATGTTTTAGGAAACCTGCATATCGAAATCACCGGTGTGTGTAACCAGACCTGTACATTCCCTCCAGGGGAAGCCTAAGCCTAGCAGTGGTACGTAATGGACTGGTATTTAATATATCTGATACATCCCACATTGTGACAAATTGTTTGATGAATCACTATGCCTTTACAAATGACTCTCTTTGGTTACTGAGTAAGCCATGGTCATATGTATAAAGGGTTTCCCGACCTTTGTATATTAACAAAGACTTCAATAAGTGAGGTTAAATTCACCGCAATCATTATTCATCAATAATGTCATTAAATATTATTGAAAGAGCCGATTGTTTGCCAAGAATTTATAATTATGCACAAGATTACTGGACGTTTAGTTGTTTTAAGCAGCGTTTTAATAATTTTAATAATGAAATGAATAACTTGTGAACTCATAGACTTATCGAATTTAAGAAAAAAATTGTATTAGAACGTTGAATTATATGTAAAAATAGGTATGTATCATTATATTGTCTAAGGTTTTGTTCGTGCAGGGGCGGAGAAAAAATACTAACCTCTGCGGTCGGGGTCGGCCTGTCGTAAAAGGCAACAAAAAAACCCACCCTAGCTACGTGGTAGGACCTCAAGACAGTTTAGATGGCTACCACCTTTGGTCTTATGTATGCCGCCATAATAACTTTGTGTTCTGTTCCGGTATTAGTGACTTAAGTTCCTGTACCTTTATGGGACAGCAGCGTGTTCGCGATGCTACTGGCATTGAGAAACACCCATAGGCGACGGTAACTACTAAATTCTAAGCGGGCCTTCAGCCCTAGTCCTACAACAATAAAAAAATTTAGGATTTAAAAATTTAAAAACAAATATACATTATTTCCATATGAAACTTTAATAGAAATGTAAACTATATTAAAAAGTTTATTCCATTATAATTTAGTAGCATTGAACTCCTAGAAGCAAAGAAATTTGAAAACATCTCTACTAAAGACCACATTCTAATTGCATACGAAATATTTTCCATCGTCTTTTTGTGTTAATATACCGCATCTCGGCATAGGTACAGATAGTATTACCAATGGTGCAGTTATTACTAATACTGGCAGTAGTTTCAATGTAGGCACAGACATTTAATAATAAAGATACGAATTGTTTTTGCTCTGTGACAACATTGACCAGTAGAACTCTGGGCTCTAAAGCTCATGTTTTGTATACAAACGGGATTAAAATAAATAATGATGATAACAGTATATTTTATTATTATATTAAAATCTTTATACATTGGTTTTTTGTTTCTTTCTTTAGCATTAACGTCCAATATTTTTGGCATAATTTTAAGGGCGAAAGGATACAACCAATGATTGGATGTACGAAAGTTAAAGTCGAATTAAATACAATTTTACCATACAATATGCTCCCTTTTTACTCGAGTGCAAAGTAATGTATGTAGTTGTAAATAAAAATACAAGCCGGTGCATGGATGAGCCATAATGTATCTGTAATTATGATAAATCACAATTGGCGTCTGTCTGTGCGTTTGTAAAGATGGCCTTATGATAATAACGCTTCCTCATTGTTTATTTTCCGAGGGGTCATCGCAGTCTCCGCATTATATCGCACATATTTTGTACGCCATAATATTTGATACGATGAATAATATTATATTATCTAGGTGTTTTTAAAACTACTGAAGAATATGTATCTAGCAGTGGATAAAATTACCAGGACTATATATACTAACAGATATGCCGTGTTATCTTGTTGGACTGTTTATTACACATTTAATTTAAGTATGGCTGAGCGGAATACTTGGACTCTTTATATGTTATGTGACTCTTTCATATGATACTAACATTAACGACGTATAATTCTTAGAACATTCAGCCAGACTATTTATGGGCTGCGATAGAGGAAGTGTTCATATATAATTCTTAAATTAAGATAATTTAACAGAATGTATGGCTGATACCAAGCTGTTAAGTGTCTTGAAAATGATTGTTGAATGATGAAGCCTTGGTTTGGAAACCAATTGCAACTCTGTATTCTTTAACACTATTCTATATGTGTGAATGTAGGTACGAGTATTTCATTCGTTATATACACACTACAAAAATATATTAAATTGTGAAAAATCAATGGCCGTTAGCACTTCAAATTCGTAAATAAAATTATAACAGTACAAATTTATTGTAACTCAAAATTTTGAGCAAAATTTGTACTATAACAAAAGTTTATAGAATAACTAGCTGACCCGGCAAACGTTGTTCTGCCATATAAATAATAAAATGTCAAAAAATTAAAAAAAATTTTTGGGGGTGGGTCACCCTTATCATTTAGGGGGATGAAAAATAGATGTTGGCCGATTCTCATAGATACCGATAAGCACAAAAAATTTCATCAAAATCGGTCAAGCCGTTTCGGAGGAGTATGGCAACGAAAACTGTGACACGAGAATTTTATATATTATAAAATATAAAAGATAATTAAAAAAGTACGCGTAAATGGTGACAACCGTCGAAGTCGTATGGGAATTATTTCCTCATAAACATGAGGCATGTTTTTCACATTCTTTGTTTCGCAAGATTTACTACTTGTACCTATCATAAAACTGATGCTGAGAATTCTTTATAACTATGCTTTTATCTTTATTCAAGAATTGAAAATTGAATTTATTCGTTTTCAATTACAAAGAAAGTGTGATGGAGGTGTACATTTGGTGTGATGGAGGTGTCAATCGCAATGAAGAAATATGGTTTGGAAAATAAATAATGTATTCCTTACATCTCCAAGTGTTACTTTTATTCTTATTGCTGTAGGACAGCAGACAGGCTGACGACCCGCTTAGAATTCAGCAGTTACCTTCGCCTATGGGTGTTTGCAGCGCCAGTTGTATTGCGAATACGCTGTTATTCCATAAGGGTGCAGGAACTTGGATCACTAATGCCGGAACACAACACAAAGTTATTATGGCGACATACTTAAGACCAAAGGTGGTCGCCATCCAGACGGGCTTGGGGCCCTCCCACGTACCTAGGGTTGTTTTGTCGCCTTTTACAACAGCTCGACCCCGGCCGCAGTGGTCAGTATTCTTTCTTCGCCCCTGCACGGATTAAAAACTTTGTTTATCTAAATCGATTTGAATTTTGAAGTTACGTTAGTTACACTATGAATTATTCATTTTACATCCTTACAATACTATTCCTAGTCTATTGTATGGTCACTGGAAAAAAGTGGCCCACTGTCGCTTTGACCCTATGCGAATTCATAGGAAACACAACTCTTCTCAAAATAATATAGTAACTAGTGTTAACATTTTTGGTAATTCCTATTCTAATTCTGGGCGAATAACAAGCAAAAACAAATCGAAAAAAATGAGATACGATCGATGTAATCCAAAAAATAAATAGCCTGTAAAAATTTCGCATTGAATGGTAGCATTCACATCCCGATAAATTCAGTAGGTTTTTTTGTGATGGTGCGTCAAAGGAACCCCATTTTCCATATCCTTACTAATATTAGAGACGCGAAAGTTTGTATGTATGTTTGTTACTCTTTCACGCAAAAACTACTGAATGGATTACAATAAAACTTTACAATAATATAGTTTATACATCAGAATAACACATAGACTATAATTTATAAAGATATTTTGCGAATTGTCTAAAATATAACGATAAATGTCAAGTAGGAAAAATTCTGCCATCTGCGAGCTATTCTGGCGTGCGCTACAAAAACCGTTAGAGTTTCACGTATATAGTGTATAATGGGAATGTTTATCTTAAATAGTCCCATGACAGCATATATCTATATTTTATGCGTAAGTATCGCCAAAATAGTGAACCATAAATACAATAAAAATTTATAATTTATTTCTAATGGACATTTGGTAGTAACAATTCTTCTAACTATATCTTCTACTAATCTAAAACTGGAAACCTTACTCCATCCGAGATTGATGAAGTGAGGAATTTCCGTTTTGATGTTAATTTGTGCTTCACTTGATTTTTATGTAGTTTAGCCTTATTGATTCGTTTATTTCGGCTTAAGTTTTGACCACATTTTACACAAATATTGAGGTTCCTCGGGTCATCTATTATTAATATTAATGTACTTACTCTGTCTGTTACGTTTTTATTTTGATTAATTGGTAATAGACACATAAAACAACCATACTAAATAATATAAATAATAATAATCTTATGATGTTTATAAATAAGCTTCATAAAATTAATTTTATACAAAATTTAATACGGATATCATTCAACCTTCAACGGTTTGTATGATGTCTTTTTAACTTTTTTATACGTCCAGCTTCAACACCCATCGATCCTGTGACAGACCTATTTACATATTTGGTTCTCTTACGAATATGATTGACAACCTCCGTGGCCTAACGGTAACGCATTTCGGTATGCTTGCAGGGGTCCCGGGTTCGATTCCCGTCTCGCGTCTGGGTGTTTATGTATAATATGTGTTTATTTACAAAAGAAAAACATATAAATATTATATTAGGTATTTAGTACCCATAATACAAGTGTTATGGTATTTAATTTGGGTCTAGATGACGTTGTGTGAAATATCCTCAATTGAATTATACTCAAACTCTTACCAGAAGAGAATAATTTAACATTACCAACATAGTCAAATATCACGTCAAGTATGTCACGCTACGTTTGAGCACCCATCCGACGGTAGTGACAAAAAACCGCCTTGATGGGAAGGCCGCCATTAAGGCAGTCATGTGGTTTATTAATAGTTTTTAAAGTAATACGAGTACATTTCAAAAGAAACGTTTCCAAGATGGCTAACTTATAGACACAAAGAAATGGTCAACAAATTACAATCCAAACAAGGGTATAATATTCGATACATAGTCTGCTAGATAGTTTGACGTCAGTTGCAAAACCAATGGTCGACGGAGCAAATGATTTCTGAAGTATTGACCAAGTAGCAAATGTTGTTTATGAATATTTCATTTATTTAGTTTGTAATTATTATCTTGACACTGATTATTATATTAAATACTGTCAAAATAACTCATGATTTTAAATATATGTTTGTAGCAGCACCACGATTTGCTCTTCACCCTTACAAGCGTTTTTTTTTTTTTTTTTCCTTAAAGCTAAAGCTGTCATCGTCTCAGACGACCAACGACAGCGACACCGGGCGGAAAAGGCATTCCGACCCCGTGGGAGCGGGGTCGATCAGCCGTGGCAGCGTGTTCGGTCACGCGCCTCCTGTGAGGCGCGCTCCCGGCTCGAACGCTGCATGGGGATAATTGATAGCAGCCACGAATGGCAAGAATACTATTAATTGGGGACTATCGACTTCACCGGTGAAGCCGATCCTATTCTAATCTACTACCGTTTCGGAGTGCTTATAGCTGGGGGAGAAGAAACGGCGAAAGAAACTCCCCCGCAACACATCTATTCTACGTGTATTTATGTACTGTGTGGGTTGTGTACGTCTACAGGCTATGGGGGGCGGAAGGCATCCCTAAACCTGTTTCGTCGGGCTGGTCCATGCCGGACTGGAGGGGATTGCGTCCGCGAGAGCATTCGCTTTAGCGTCCTAGAAATGGGGTCGCGTCTATCCGTGAGCACGTTACGCGGGCGGCGACGTGCGTGGGGTGCTCGGCGGTTGGGCGTGTAATTGACTGTCTCCACCACCAGTGGATTGGGATGGTGGGGAGCGAGACCGAAGAAGGATCGCGAAAGGGATACCATGTACTCCTTCACGGGAAGGAGCTCCAGGTCGCGGTGAAGGTCCGCGTTGCGCATGTAAAGTGGCGCTTGGACTGCCATGCGCAAGAACTTATTCTGCAGCCGCTGCATCGAGTTGATGTAGCATTTGCCGGCATGGGCGAAGACTACGCTCGAGTACGTCATGATCGGTCGGATGCAGGTTTTGTAAAGTGTCACCTTATTCCTAAGGGACATCTTACTCTTCCCGCATATCATTGGGTAGAGGCGACCGAGCACAAAGTGTGCTCTGTTCCTTACCGTCCTGATGTGTTTGCTGAAGTACAGGCCTCTGTCTAAAGTGACTCCTAGGTATTTGACCTCGTCAACCCAAGGGATGACGCGGTCAAATAGCTGTATGGGGAAGAGAGACTGCCGCCTCGTGCGAGTCGGCCGACTCTCATTTTGAGTGCGGGGGCCGCGAGCGAACATGATCGCTGCGCTCTTGTCCGGATTCAACTCGATCCGCCAAGTGCGGAACCAGTTGCCCAGCGTCTCAACCGCCGTGTTGAGACGACTGCAGATCCGATATTGGCTGATGTCGGAAGTGAAGAGGGCGGTATCATCTGCGTATAAGGCGAGATGTACCTGTGGGGTACGGGGCATGTCGCTGGTGTACAGCGTGAAAAGTAGGGGGACAGAGCCGAGCCCTGGGGGACTCCGGCTCTGATGGGGTGGAGAGATGAGCGCGTGCCCTCCACTTTGAAGCGGAAGCTCCGATCAAGGAGAAAGTCTCGTAAGATGAGCACGAGTCTATCCGGCACTCCTAGTTTGTACAGCTTGTAAATCAAGCCGTTGTGCCAGACCTTGTCGAAGGCTTTCGCCACATCGAAGAAGACAGCACCCGTCTTCCAGGGTTTGGAGGCGCGATTGAAGTTCGCGAGCACGTGCTCCGTGATGCGGAGCACTTGCTGGGGGCACGAGTGTAGGGCTCGAAAGCCGAACTGCTCGTCGGGGATCAGCTTATTTTCATAAGCGAAGTCTCTGAGTCTGCTCAAGAGGAGGCGTTCGTACAGCTTGCCCAGCGCGCTGAGCAAGCTGATCGGACGGTAGCTGCAGGGTTTCGCAGCGGGCTTTCCTGGTTTTCGGATGCCGATGACGTCGGCTTCCTTCCAGGCGGAGGGAAAGGAGCAGTTATCCATGGCGGCATTGAAGATGCTCACCAGAATCATCAACAGATGTATAGGGAGTAGCTTGAGCAGCTTGTTGGAGATGCCGTCGGCTCCGGGAGCTTTCCGGGGCCTGAGGCCTTTTATTAGGTCCTGTACCTCTTTTACCGTGACAGGCTCGAGCGAGTCTTCCGCGGGAAGAGAGGATCTCCGTTCGACCTCGGCGTCCACCTCGCACAGGTGGGCCGGGTCGACGTGCGCGGTGTTGGGGGAGCATTGCTCCCTGAGACTCTCGGCGAGACACTCCGCCTTTTCGTCGTCGTCAAACGCGACAGTGTTGTCGGGTTTTTCGAGAGGCGGCATGGACGAGAGGGACTCCGCTTTCAGCGATCTCGCCAACCTCCAGTATGCCTGGTGCGTTGGGGAGATCTCCGAGAGCAGGCTCTCCCAGCGTTGGTTCCTGAGCTCCTGAATGCGGGCTTTCACTTCCCGATGAAGTGAACGAAAGGCGACTCGGTTTTCCTCTGATGGGAAGCTGTCATAGGCTCGGGCGGCGGCTCTCTTCCTCCTCAGCAGCTCCCTCGCGTCCCTCGGGAGCGCAAATCGGCCGTCCCCGCACGGGACTTGCCGAGTCGACTCCCGAACGACGTTTTGGAGGTGGCCGGTGAGGGCTTCGATCGCCCCTTCCGTGTCCTGAAGGGTCCTAATGGGGGCTGGGGCCTGCTCAGGGTCAGCGAGTCCTCCGCGTTGGAGTGAGTCCCTGACCTTGGACCAGTCGGTGATTGACTTGGTCTGAGGCGTCTGGTCTGGCGAAGGGCCTAGTTTAAGGACGACCGGGCGGTGATCCGAGTCGATGTCGTCTAGGGATTCGATTGAGCGGAACTGGAGGGACACGCCCTTCAGTAGCGCCAAATCGAGAACGTTGGGCGTGCCTCCGGTTGCCCGATTAAACGGGTACCGGGTGGGCGCAATGGGGGCTAGGATGCCGAAAAGCAATTCGTCAGAGTGACGGAGGAGGGTCCTGCCGTTAGTGTTGGAGCTGGAGCAGTTCCAGCTAGTATGTTTACAGTTTAGGTCGCCGGCGATGATAACCGACGGGCCTAGACTGAAGAGGGATGCAAGCTCCGCTTGAAGTAGCGGCCGATTGCAAGAGAGATACGCGCAGACGATGACTATGGGCTGATGGCCAGTCATCGCTAATCTGCAGGCAGAAACTTCGAGATTGTCTAACGGAGGCGCATTTACTGGGGAGCAGTGCAGCGACCTCTTGTAGTAGATGAGCGTGCCTCCCCAAGGGGCGGTACGCCTGTCGTTTCTAATGATGTTGTAGTTGGCGATCCTAGGATCGCCAACGCTGGGCTTGAGAAGGGTCTCCTGCACGAGAAGAATGTCTATATTTTCTTCCTTCAGGAACTCATGAACCAACTCCCGTTGGTCACGCAGGCCGTTGGCGTTGTATGTGGCCAGAGTCAATGAGCGGGGTTTTTCCCTACTTGCGCAATCCATTGGGAATTAATGGGTTGCGGGGCTGGCGAGGATCTGAAGCAGCTCCCCATGCTCTATGGCGATGAGGAGCTGGTCCTGTACAGACCTGGCCTGTCTTAGCTTATTCGCTAAGATCCTGACCTCCTGGAGGTCGAATGGGAGCGACTTTGCGAACTTGGTCGCAAGTGCAAGGTCCTCTGCGGCAGAGGGGGACGCGGTGACCGGTGCCGCGGAGGTCGCGACTGGGGCCGGTTTGTGAGCAGGCTTAGCTGTGAAGCCAGCTATAGCCTGTCGAGGGGGTGGAAGGGTGGGGAGTCCTGTCCAGGCATTGAATGCCGGGGCAGGTGCCGGTACATAGACCGGTTTGGGGGCGGCCGCTGGGCGTTTGCCCTTTGGGGGCTTGCCTTTGGGCTTAAGCTTAGGGGCGGCCGAGCACCCGCGGTAGTTCGCGGGATGCCCAGTCTTCCCGCATAGGACGCAGGCCGGTGGGTCGGAGGATTCTCGGGTGCGGTTGCACTCCGAGGTGCCGTGGTCACCGAGGCACTTGACGCACCTCGGCCGGGACTGGCAGTTCCGTGCCGAGTGCCCGTATAACTGGCAGCGATGACACTGCCTTAATGAAGACTTATTATGAGGGTTCTCGAAGATAAGCTTCGAGAGCCCGCACACCGATTTGGTGTTGAAAATTTCCTTGCCCTCTTTGGAGAGGTCAAGGACCGCGAGTACCATGTTGTATGGTTCCCGTGTCTTGCCGCGGTGCATTCGGTGCACCTCGTGGATCGGCAGGCCTTGTGCGCGGAGATCCTCCAGGATCTCGGAGGTTTCGACCTCCTTGGGGAGTCCGCGGATGACTACGCGGAGTCGTTTCTCTTCTTCTAGAGCATACGTATAGTACCCTATACGGTGCTCCAGTAGGTATCGCGTGAGAGCGCGGTGGTCCTCAGGTGACTTCACGGTCACCCTGATACCGTGGTGAATGTCTCGTGCTTCCACGAGATGGATAGAATTACGTGGGAGGGCCGCATGAACATCCCTCCAGAGATGTTTATCTCTGATAATGAGGGGAGGAGGGGGGCGTACGCGACGCGGTAACGGGGCCGTCGGCTCCGCTTGACGCGGCTCCTTGCTGGCCGGCGCAGCATCGGAGCCTGAGGTTGATGAGGGGGCCTTGCGCCTCCTTTTGTTGGTGTGGACTCGGAAGCCCTCCGAGTCCACTTTCGGGTCGACCTCCATATCGGAGGACGACTCGGACGAGTCCGTGTCACTCTCCGACCGGGATGGTGACGACTTAAGTGCACGCGTGACCTTGGGGCCTTTTTCGGTCGCGGAAGGGGCCGCTGGGGGACCCGACGCAGGCGCGAATGGGCTCACGAGAGCCGCGAGGGAGTGGGCCGTTCCGTTTAGGGCGGGTGCGGCGGGGGGAGCGGACGCGGTGGGTGTGGACGCGGTGGGCCTTGCCGGGCCACGGGTAGCGGAGGCGGCAGCAGGTGACGCGGTAGGTCCCGCTGGGTTGCGGCTCGCGGGTGCGGCGGGGGTTGGCGGCGCGGTTAGTGGAGTGGGCGCTCTAGCCGGCATGCGGGGTGCGGGTGCGGCGGAGGCGGGCTTCGGTTGCGGCCGAAGGTGCTTTCCATAGAAAGCCGCGATGTGGCCGTTCAGGCCCTTTAAAGTTTCAGGGCTGGTTCCCTGGACGAATTTTAGGAATTCAGCCAGGGTCGGGATGAAGGGGGTGTCCCTACTCGAGTCCATCCTCAGGCGGGGACAGCCCGGGGATGTGTCCGAGTGTGTATTGGTCCCTCTGCCGGGGTAGGCAGGGGGGTGCGTCCTATGGTGTGCCCTAAGCTGTGTAGACCTTCGCCAATCTTAATGTGCGAAGGGTCCCTATCTGCTTTGGGGGAAATTCAGCCCCAAAGAATGGAAGGGGGGACGGGAAGGGTGGAAAATAGGCGATATCTGGGCCCGACTAGGGGGCCCCCCAAGGCCGGGTGGTCCAGACCCGTCCGAGATTGCCTTTCCCTGAAGGGGAACGGCAGGCGCTCGGGGCACGCCTCAGCCAAGTGCGTTAACACCGCTGGGTATCCCTTGGCTGACCACTCGCGTGGATTTACAAACTGTATGACCAAAAGCAACCTTTAAGGCAGATCGCAATTAGGTTGCAATTTAAACTCGCAACGTAATTGTGTCCACCCGTTCGGCGAAACAATGCACTGTAGCGTGGGAACGCGCCGGCACTGTGCGTAACTGAGCAATGAGTCACAATGACTCACTGAACAATAGGCCCAGGTGCGGCGGCTGTCCGTTCGATGCGGCGAGTGCGGCGAGGTGCGGTGTGGGGGGCTCGGTAGCGTGAGTAGCGTGCGCGGGCGTGTACACGTCCGTGCGGTGCGGGCGCTGGAGCCGGAATCACCCTTACAAGCGAGAAATAACGTTTTATATTTACGGTGTGCGACACGATACGCAGGTATATTCCGTCTCGCTCACACAGTTACATTTTATACTTGTATATTGTATCGTGTTAGCTTAGCATATTTAGTAGTATATCGTTGTAACATAGCATCTATGCACGTACCATTTCTGTAAATATATATAGCGCACTTTGTTAATAAATCATGGACTGTTCCACATCCAACACTAACGGAAGAGCTCTACTCCGTCACTCTGACGAATTGCTTTTCGGCATCCTAGCCCCCATTACGCCCACCCGGTACCCGTATAATCGGGCCACCGGAGGCACCCCCAACGTTCTCGATCTGGCTCTACTGAAGGGCGTTTCCCTCCAGTTCCGCTCAATCGAGTCCCTAGATGACATCGACTCGGATCACCGACCGGTCGTCCTTAAACTAGGCCCTCCACCCGACCAGACGCCTCAGACCAAGTCAATCACCGACTGGTCCAGGGTCAGGGACTTACTCCAACATGGAGGATTCGATGACCCTGAGCAGGCTCCAGCCCCTATTAGGACCCTTCAGGACACGGAAGGGGCGATCGAAACCCTCACCGGCCACCTCCAAACCGTCGTTCGGGAGTCCACTCGGCAAGTTCCGTACGAGGACGGCCGATTGGCACTCCCGAGGGACGCGAGAGAGCTGCTGAGGAGGAAGAGAGCCGCCGCCCGAGCCTACGACAGCTTCCCATCAGAAGAGAACCGAGTCGCCTTTCGTTCACTTCATCGGGAAGTGAAAGCCCGCATTCAGGAACTCAGGAACCAACGCTGGGAGAGCCTGCTCTCGGAGATCTCCCCAACGCACCAGGCATACTGGAGGTTGGCGAGGTCACTGAGAGCGGAATCCCTCTCGACCATGCCGCCTCTCGAAAAACCCGACAACACTGTCGCGTTTGACGACGACGAAAAGGCTGAGTGTCTCGCCGAGAGCCTCAAGGAGCAATGCTCCCCCAATACCGCGCACGTCGACCCGGCCCACCTGCGTGAGGTGGACGCCGAGGTCGAACGGAGATCCTCTCTTCCCGCGGAAGACTCACTCGAGCCTGTCACGGTAAAAGAGGTACAGGACCTAATAAAAGGCCTTAAGCCCCGGAAAGCTCCCGGGGCCGACGGCATCCCCAACAAGCTGCTCAAGCTACTCCCGATACATCTGTTGATGATTCTGGTAGGCATCTTCAATGCCGCCATAGATAACTGCTCCTTTCCCTCCGCCTGGAAGGAAGCCGACGTCATCGGCATCCGGAAACCAGGAAAGCCCGCTGCGAAACCTAGCAGCTACCGTCCGATCAGCTTGCTCAGCGCGCTGGGCAAGCTGTACGAACGCCTCCTCTTGAGCAGACTCAGAGACTTCGCTTATGAAAATAAGCTGATCCCCGACGAGCAGTTCGGCTTTCGAGCCCGACACTCGTGCCCCCAGCAAGTGCTCCGCATCACGGAGCACGTGCTCGCGAACTTCAATCGCGCCCCCAAACCCTGGAAGACGGGTGCTGTCTTCTTCGATGTGGCGAAAGCCTTCGACAAGGTCTGGCACAACGGCTTGATTTACAAGTTGTACAAACTGGGAGTGCCAGATAGACTCGTGCTCATCTTACGAGACTTTCTCCTTGATCGGAGCTTCCGCTTCAGAGTGGAGGGCACGCGCTCATCTCTCCAGCCCATCAGAGCCGGAGTCCCCCAGGGCTCGGCTCTGTCCCCCCTACTTTTCACGCTGTACACCAGCGACATGCCCCGTACCCCACAGGTACATCTCGCCTTATACGCAGATGATACCGCCCTCTTCACATCCGATATCAATCAATATCGGATCTGCAGTCGTCTCAACACGGCGGTTGAGACGCTGGGCAACTGGTTCCGCACTTGGCGGATCGAGTTGAATCCGGACAAGAGCGCAGCGATCATGTTCGCTCGCGGTCCCCGCACTCAAAATGAGAGTCGGCCGACTCGCACGAGTCGGCACTCTCTTTTCCCCATAAAGCTATTTGACCGCGTCATCCCCTGGGTTGATGAGGTCAAATATCTAGGAGTCACTCTAGATAGAGGCCTGTACTTCAGCAAACACATCAGGACGGTAAGGAACAGAGCACACTTTGTGCTCGGTCGCCTCTACCCAATGATATGCGGGAAGAGTAAGATGTCCCTTAGAAATAAGGTGACACTTTACAAAACCTGCATCCGACCGATTATGACGTACTCGAGCGTAGTCTTCGCCCATGCCGGCAAATGCTACATCAGTTCGATGCAGCGGCTGCAGAATAAGTTCTTGCGCATGGCAGTCCAAGCGCCACGTTACATGCGCAACGCGGACCTACACCGCGACCTGGAGCTCCTTCCCGTGAAGGAGTACATGGTATCCCTCTCGCGATCCTTTTTCGGTCTCGCTCCCCACCATCCCAATCCACTGGTGGTGGAGACAGTCAACTACACGCCCAACCGCCGAGCACCCCCCGCGCGTCGCCGACCGCGAAACGTGCTCACGGATAGACGCGACCCCATCTCTAGGACGCTGAAGCGAATGCTCTCGCGGACGCAATCCCCCCCAGTCCGGCATGGACCAGCCCGACGCAATAGGTTTAGGGACGCCTTCCGCCCCCCATAGCCTGTAACCGTACACAATCACACATTACAGAAATACACGTAGAATAGATGTGTTGCGGGGGAGTTTCTTTCGCCGTTTCTTCTCCCCCAGCTATAAGCACTCCGAAACGGTAGTAGATTAGAATAGGATCGGCTTCACCGGTGGAGCCGATAGTCCCCAATCAATAGTATTCTTGCCATTCGTGGCTGCTATCAATTATCCCCATGCAGCGTTCGAGCCGGGAGCGCGCCTCACAGGAGACGCGCCCCGAGCACGCTGCCACGGCTGATCGACCCCGCTCCCACGGGGTCGGAATGCCTTTTCCGCCCGGTGTCGCTGTCGTTGGTCGTCTGAGACGATGACAGCCTTAGCTTTAAGAAAAAAAAAAAAAAAAAAAAAATCATGGAATCCTGGAACTAAGTTTTATTACAAACAACTAAGAAGACCTCCGAAGAAGAACTCTGCCTCAACAGTAAACCTATTGGAGGCCAGGAACCCCTGCACCTCCAAATGTTAATTATACTAATTCATATAATGTGAAAAATTTATGAAAAGCCGACAGACATGTGTGAGTTCACAAGTTGCTAACTAGTGAAAAAAGTTAAACTCTTAGAATATTTCAATTTTTACTTACTTAAATTGTAATCCACTCAATTATTTTATTTAGGCTAGTATTATAAAAAGATCAGAAGATATGATCAGGATTCGAAACCTCTATGAATACATTAGAACGTAATTCGAACATTATGACGAAAAATTTAACAATTGTACAAACATTATAAAAAACAAAAAAGAAAATGAAATGAAATGTATTTCTTAAAATGTATCAGCTGATCTAGATCTTATTTTTCTTGTGGCTTCGTGGTCAAAATAAGAAAAAGACGTGTGCTGAAGTTTTGCTCTGTGACTACAAAAGAGTAGTTACAATTGAATGCAGATTTTGAATGTAACCACGAGTAACCATTTAGATGATGATGATGAATGTAAGTTCAGTGACGCGGTCAATATCGTCTATTGCTTTGACGTGGCGTAACGGCTAACGCTCGTTCGAACACTTCCGGAGGTCACGGGTTTGATGCCTATCCAGTGTCAATGTATTATGTATATGTATGGATATAAAAAAGGAAATTATGCTGTAGTTATGTTTAACGCACGCATATCACAAGTGTCACTTACTTTGGAATTTGATTGTGATGTATGAAGAGTCCCAGTATATTTACTTATTGGTTTATAATCAACTCATTGGATTCACAGATTCAACTAATATTAAAACACCTAAATTGGATCCCTTAAATTAAACCTTGAAAGGATATTGATCCTGTTTGTGTTTGAAATAAATCCAAGAGAGCACGCCCCTTCTTATCGATGCAGAAACTGTCACACGAGACATGTAAGCGCGTCGAACTCTTTCGTATTGCATTTTTTGGTATGTGTCATTTGACAATAAGGCAAGATTTAATTATTTACAAAATAAATATTGCGTCCAAATGTTTTAGTGTATATTTAAACAATATATACAATTTTCATATATATTAAAATTGCACACAATCATGCCAAAATGCTTTAAGCGAATTAAAATACAACAGAAAAACTTCCAGGAAAAGTCGTTCCTTTATATATAACTAGGCGTTCCCGCCCGCTCCGCTTCGCTGGCCGAATAACAAAAAAAAAAGTAAATATAAAAGTGGGGATAAGTTTGTTTTGTTATTAATACACTGACAAAAAAGTAAGTTAAGATTTGAGTACTCGACGAAAGGAATATTCCTAAATTTCCAGTCTCTACGCCTTATGGTTCCAAAGATAGGTGGAAATCTCTTATAATATCCCTCCAATTTTTTTCGACTATGATAGTAGATTAAAGTTGGTGCAGGGTCCCAAAAAAGTGTATACATATGTACACAAAAAAGTGTATATATATACTTATGTGTATATATATACATGTATGTATAATATATAGCTTTATATGTATGTATATAAAATATAGCATATATGTATATATATATATATATATATATATATATATATATATATATATATATATATATATATATATATATATATATATAATTGGAATCTCGGAATTGGCTCCAACAATTTTCATGAAATTTAGTATACGGGGGGTTTCGGGGGCGATAAATCGATCTAGCTAGGAATTATTTCTAGAAAATGTCAAAAAGTGGCGTTTGAGTAGTCCCAATTTAAACTGAAAAATGACTCTTCCTGACATCTATCGGCGAACAATAATACTATTTTTTTTAAATTACCCTAACGACACAACAACACTAAAGCTATTCCAGCAGATCGCGTTGTTAAGTAACACGAAGTCAATGAGTGTTTGCTTTGAGGTTAGACTAAGAAAATCAATTGTTAATTTCCAAAAAATACAATTTATAAAAAAATACCGAGCAAAGCTCGATCATCCGGATATTATAGCTTATATGACAATATAGAAATAAAACGTGGAAGTATTAATAGTTTAAATTAAAGTACAATCGTGTCAGCAAAAACAACGCAGTGTCACGATTCACCACAATAGCAGGGTACAGCCTTCGATTAGGAATTGCATTGTGTGCATCTCTTCACGAATATTTTACGTAAGATATGATAACGGTAAAGTAATAATATGATTAATTAATGTCAACATTATTCTAGTGCTCGATTCCTGCTGAATTTTAAGATTACAATTTCAAACTCGGATCCTCTGTAATTATTAATGGTGAAAAGCTTGGGGACAGCTCCTAAGTTTTATAATAGTGATATGATATTGTTTTTTTAAGATTTGGCTTTGATTGACACTTGTTGTCTAGTTACGAACCTCGTATATTGATTTTATTTTGCTAGCTATCAATTTGAAAAAAAGGTTTCCTCGAGTCGCCTTCTAGGGCACCAGTAAAAAATTGAAAAATTTAAGACTAGGAAATTATATTTAAAAAAAATTAAAGTATTCACCAAGCACAAGCAACGAATTATATTACTTTATTTATTTATTTCATCCGCTTTCTATCCAAAGCTTAACAGGACGCTGCTAACGTAAATTTATTTACCGGAAATCTTTGTTTTTCTTTTGAAAACAGCATTAAAAAAGGCGATATGTAATGGCGAGGGCATTAAGTTTTACAGGCGCAACTGCTGTATGATATACAAATCCGGAAATGAGAAACCGTATTTACTGCCTGACAGTTTACAGATGGAGTAATCCATTTATGTTATGTGGTCTTAAGTAACAGTCGGCTTAGTTTATTCTACACTATCGATTGGATAGACAAAATAGACGCACAATACAATGAATATAATAAATGAATGATATGAATATGTTAAAGTTATATGAGTATATAGAATTATTGAGCTACCTGTATATACAAATAATTGAACCGCCGCTTGAACGGACGTGTCATATTTAGATTCTTATCTCTAATGGTGATTAATCATTAGGTATAGTTGCCAAATTATCATAACCGCACCATCATGTGGGGGTGGGTCATCTGTTGCAGCCTGTCAAACACATTTTGAATACGCATTGCGCACAATTTTGAGTTCATTGACCGTATGTGTAATGGCATGGAGTATTTATAACATAAGACTTTATACAGCAATCGCCTTTTTACAATTTAAATTGAACTAAATTGATTTCATATTTTTTATGGTCATTATTTTAGCAAAGGACCGGTTCATATGATGAACCCTATTTTCGCTCTATTACTTAATGATAGAATTTGTGCTCAAAACCTCGAGCTTTAGATGCAACCAACATCAATTATTTGACGATAGTTTGTTTTTGTACTGTTAATTTAGGGTTTTGTAATTAATAAAATTATCAGGTCCTAAAAGAAATGCATTATAGATATGCATTATACACAAATAATTATTATTAAAAATCCAATATATTTCTTGTGACGCTTTCATAAATTTGACTAAAAAAGATTCGACGTGTATACGCTGATGTTTTTTGATGTTTCGTCTGATAAATGTATTAGTTGTGTTTAATTTTTTTGTTATTTACTTTTTATTCTGTAAAATCATCTATACCATCTATTACGTTAAGTCTCTTTAGTCAATAAAAATAATGCTCGCGAACAACACAAAAAGGCGAGATATTGTGTCTTTTTATTATTAAAGGACTTTACCTTGATTACATCTCATTAATTAATAGTTCCATTGATCTTTCACTTTAAACCTGATGATGCTGCAAGTATTGTCACCGGATTAATCTTCTTTGTGTCTATTAGTAGTTTCTTTTGCAAAGAGTTTCAAAAATAGATAAATGTTGATAAAATAGATAAGATTGCTGCTGGATCAATAGAAAACTAAATGATTCGTATCCTTTACTTGTATAAAACTAAAAAAAAGTTACCTATTTGTCCTTCATCATGGTTCATCATTGTCATTTACTAGTTGATAGGGTGGACATATTTCCTCCTGATCGGGACTACATGTATTGGAGATTATTGAAGATCAAGCTAAAAAATTATTTATTTCTCATAGCCTTTCTTATATCTGTAACATTTCCTTGGGCGTGTGCGCAACAAATTAATTGCGTAACAATATGCACAGCAATAATACAACGCAACAACCAATGTTGAAAGTAAAGTACTATGTGACAATATTATTTATAATTAATTGTTCCCGCGACTCCATCCGCGTGGAATAGAGGCTATGGGCAGCATTTTTTGGATAAATCTTATGGTTTATTTTGGATTACAAACCCTATAAACACTAAAATATAAATTAATGAAATATGCAAACAGTGTTATCGAATGCAACTGCTACGGCATGCACATCCGGAATACGTGCGTTCGAACCTAGAAAGTCCAGCCTAAGCACCTATTTCATATGATTGATGACATAAATCTGAGGTAAACTTAAATTGGAAATTCAACCTACAATGTCCAGCCTAAGCTGAACCCTATTTCATATGATTGTTGATATAAGTGTGAGGTCAAGTTAAATTGGCAATAAATTTCGAAATATCGTTTTTAACAAAAACTATTTCTTTTTCTAAAATAAAAATAGCCTAAGTTACTCCTTGATACATCAGCTATATGCCAGTGAAAGTCCCGTCAAAATCGGTGTAGCCATTTCAGAGATTAGCCGGAACAAACAGACAGACAGACAAAAATTGTAAAAAATGTTGTTTTGGTATATGTACCGTGTATACGTCCGAATGCACTTAGTAAAAAGCGGTTATTTTAATATTACAAACAGACCTTCCAATTTTATTTATTTGTACAAATTATAGTTTTTAGAGCTTAATATTTCTTACGTTATCACTGCTGTAAAACTGCGTTAAATAAATAAATAAACAATTATACTAGGACAATTCTCACACCGCGATCTAGTCCCAAAGTAAATAGCATACGAGTATAATAGAAATAGCATTTGTGTTATGGATACTAGATAACTCATATAGTAATTACAATATATTATTTATTGTAAATAAACACAAACTTGTATTTATTAAATAAATAAACATAACTCGTGACGCCTAAGAATATTCCGACGTGTTAAAGCCATTAAGCCGTAAAGGCCTTTAAATTGAAAATTTTTTAGAATTTTTTTTCTAGACAGTATGCTCTTTTCTAGCCTTTTCTTACGATGTAGATTTGTTAGCTAAACCATAGTATACTTTTCAAAACATTAATCATTTTTAAGTGAAGTTAAATTTATATTACTAGTAAACAAAATAATTTTGGTATTTTACAATACCATATATTACTCTAAGTTGCATCCGCAGTTTACTTCAGAGTCCTGACACTGTGTAGCATGATCACAGGATTAAATTTAAGCCAATTAATTCGCGTCAGTGGTTCTCTGTATCTTTTCCTTTTTGGCTCAAAAAGGAAAAGGAGAAGAAGAAAAAACAAAAAAATGCGATGTCATCATTCTATTTTGAATTAATCTTCCCTATCTATTTGGGCTAGGCAATCCACCTTGGCAAGTAAGCTCTCCCTTCCCTATAGAGGGAGGCCCGAGCCCAGCCGTGGGACGTTAAGGGCTGGTATTATAATAATAATCGTCATCAGCCGTCCGTTGTCTACGGTTAATGTAGGCCTCTTCAATTTTGCGCCATAAATCCCGATCCCCTGCTTTTCCTATCCAGTCTCGAACAGCAACCTTGCACAGGTCATCGCTCCACCGGACTGGAGGACGTTCTACGCTACGTTTGCCTAGACGCGGTCTCCACTCCAGGACACATTTGCTCCAGCACCCATCGATCGAGCGACAAACCTGACCGACCCATTGCCACTTCAACTTGTATTTTTTATTGCTGAAAAACAGCAGACGGCCCACTTAATAGTAGCAGTTACCGTCGCCTATGGATGTTTGCGACTCTAGGTACATCGCGAACACGTTGCTGTCCTATAGGAGTACAGGAACCTGGGTCACTAGGACACAAGACAAGATTATTATGGCGGCATACTCGTAGACCAAGAGTGTTCGCGATCCAGACGAGCTTGCGGCCCTAGCACGTAGCTAGGGTTGTTTTGTCGCCTTTTATTCCGCCCCTGCCCGGAGAAAATATATAAATATTTTTTTAATAATATAACGATTTTTTTTAATAGAAGAAGAAGGGACGTCTCTTAATATATCGTCGTGACTAAAAGGTTAATACTCACAATTTTTCTTGTATGTTGTTTTCAGTAGCGTGGCCAGAGCCGCGGCTCTCGGCGTCGATGTCCTTCACCTGCGACAAACCAACAGCTCATTTAGTTTCACTCCATTATACCGTAATGTGCCGTTCAAAGATCTCTGACGACACAACTACTAAAAAATAATGGGATTGGGTAATCGTGGATTAATAAATACAGATTGTTCCATTATGGCACAATAAAGAACAATTCCTAATAAAAACCTTATCAGGTAAAATTGCGATTTTTTTCTTCAAATTTTATTCATACATATATATGTACATATCATACATATACGTATAAGTAATTAAGTGTAATTAATCTAATATATAAAATTCTCGTGTCACAGTTTTCGTTGCCATACTCCTCCGAAACGGCTTGACCGATTCTCATGAAATTTTGTGAGCATATTGAGTAGGTCTGAGAATCGGCCAACATCTATTTTTCATCCCCCTAAATGTTAGGGGTGACCCACCCCCAAATTTTTTTTTTAATTTTTTGACATTTTATTATTTATATGGCAGAACAACGTTTGCCGGGTCAGCTAGTAATACAATAAGTTTGTCTCCTTGAAGTTTCGTATACATTTGCACTATGAACCTTACAAGCAGTTTTATCGCTTAATTTGCGTATCATAACATAATTTTTTTTTATTGCTGCGGTACAGCAAACAGGCTGACACCCCACTCAATAACAAGCAGTTACCGTCACCTATGGATGTCTGCGACAGCAGGGGCACCGCCAACACGATGCCGTCCGTGAAGGAATTTTATGATTCCCTTTTTAAAATACTTGTACCCCATGTCATAGTGCGGTTGAAAAACTTCAACCGAAAGCTCATTCCACATCCTCATTGTGCGGAAAACGTTCTGGAGAACCTTTGCGTGCATGACAGGGGAGGCTCCAGATAGTGAGGATGAACGCCCAGCCAATGGCGAGTTCGATAATAGAAATAGTATCATTTGAAAATCACATCTAAGACTAAAATAAATCACCTGTGTTTTGTTTAGGAATACATATTATATACCTATTGTTAAGCAGAAATTTATCGATCAGGAGCATCACTCATTGTCGATTGTATATTTTATGTCACATGCCTACTATATAACCATGGGCAATAATAGTGTAGTATGCCCTTTTTTTTTTTTACGGGGTGGGGAAATCCTCATGGACTACCTCCGCCTGGTGAAAGGCGGAGGGGCGTACCGGATTCTTACCGGCTAAAACCACCACCCCGGTGTCTCCTCACACGTGCGCGCGGGGCCGCGGGAATCCAAATTCTTCCGCAGCCCAGTGTAGTATGCCCTTGCCTTAACCTCCACGGCGCGTGGTATTGTACTCCAAAGTTAAAATTAAATATTTGATTTAATAAATGATTATAAAGGACAATTTGTGTTTATTAGATTCAGAAGCGGGATAGCTCGTTGCCCATAATCAAGTAGAACTTTGTAAAGTATTTTATTGTGGTGAATTGTGACATTAAAGTACGAAAATAGTTCGGAACAATAGTTTAAAGTGTGACGCAGTACGTCGCGTAAACAAGTGAACGGGGAATCACCGAGGTATCGGCCTGCGTTGGTAGCGTTGCCGCCGAACCACGGGGCCACAGATCTGTGTTTACGTTAACGTGAATACTTGGAACTTGGTGAGACCGTTTCATATTATTGCAAATAAGACTTATGTGTTCAATGTAGAGCTTTGGGACTTGTTTAATTTTAACCTTTGATGAATGATTAAACTGTTTAAACTCGAACAATGAACAGACTTTAGTTTAAGCAAAGTTACACTATTGCGAATAGACTCTGACTAATACATAATATGAAACAATTCAAGAACTATTATTTGAATTCCTTTTAATCTGTTATTGAAACTTTAGTAATAACGTTTTTTTTTAAGTAACGTGTTAATTAGAAAGTGGACTATTTTATTGAATTAATTAGCCTAGTAATTCGTGTACAGCTTGTTACCATATATAATGGGTCGAGCAAAACATAAGAAGAGGTGTCGCAGTGCTTCAAGTTCACCATCTTCCTCTGAGCGAGTTAGAAAAAAATATAGAAAAGACTTAGAACATAAAGATAGGCGCATAGAGGCTTTAGAGGGTTTATTAAAAGAATTACGAAGAACAAAAAGTTACCTTGACGAACAGACTACATCATCACCATCGGAGCCTTCTGTAGTGATGCCTACAATTACACCGACTGAAGGTCAGTAATTCGTTATGTTGGTCGGAATGACTTTATCCCGGAATTCAACCCTCAAACCACCTCTGTCTCCGTGGAACATTGGATCCGTAATTTGGAGAGTACGGCTAAAATGCATGGCTGGGACGAGCGTACCCTAATCTGTAATTGTACGTCTAAATTAACTGGATACGCCAAAGGATGTTATGAGCAACAGGCATCTTACGAGATAAGTTGGATTGAGTGGAAAGAAAAATTTATAAAAGCATTTCCATTTACCAAGAACAAATTATCACAAATAAGGGAACTTGTCAACCGAGTAAAAAAGCCGAATGAAGACCCCATAGAGTTTTATTACGATAAATTAGGAATAGGGATGTCATGTCAATTAAGTAATGAAGTCATTACCAAAGCTGTCATCGGAACGCTTGGTAATAAATTGTTAGAGGTTTGTGCGAAATCAGCCGGATGCTGTGATACCAGCTCCTTACTGCGATACTTGGCTAGTATAAACACATCAGATGATCATACGGATCGGAATCAACCTGGAACTTCATCAAAAGTAGATTAAGTTGCCAATAAGTTAATAAAATGTTTCACATGTGGCAAATCAGGTCACAAAGCAAGTAGATGTCGCAAAAACAGGGACGAGTCATCAGACTAATTGGTCATAAATCATTACACGCTTGCCTACGGGGCCTGCACAGCGTTGTATTGGTGCTTGCTTACGGAGCCTTATAGCACAAGAATTATCATATCATTACACGCCTGCCTACGGGGCCTGCACAGCGTTGTATTGGTGCTTGCTTACGGAGCCTTATAGCACAAGAATTATCATATCATTACACGCCTGCCTACGGGGCCTGCACAGCGTTGTATTGGTGCTTGCTTACGGAGCCTTATAGCACAAGAATTATCATATCATTACACGCCTGCCTACGGGGCCTGCACAGCGTTGTATTGGTGCTTGTTTACGGAGCCTTATAGCACAAGAATTATCATATCATTACACGCTTGCCTACGGGGCCTACACAGCGTTGTATTGGTGCTTGCTTACGGAGCCTTATAGCACAAGAATTATCATATCATTACACGCCTGCCTACGGGGCCTGCACAGCGTTGTATTGGTGCTTGCTTACGGAGCCTTATAGCACAAGAATTATCATATCATTACACGCCTGCCTACGGGGCCTGCACAGCGTTGTATTGGTGCTTGCTTACGGAGCCTTATAGCACAAGAATAATTATCATATCATTATACGCTTGCCTACGGGGCCTACACAGCGTTGTATTGGTGCTTGCCTACGGGGCCTACACAGTGTTGTATTGGTGCTTGCTTACGGAGCCTTATAGCACAAGAATTATCATATCATTACACGCCTGCCTACGGGGCCTGTACAGCGTTGTATCGGCGCTCGCTTAAACAGCCCTTTAGTACGTGTACAACATCAGCGTTGGAAATCTACCGCCGACGGTTATCAAGCAAGAGGAATTCAACCTTGTGTGACCTCAGCTGCCGAGGCGTTTGGCGAATTTCTCCTTCGGGGACCGAAGGAATGCAGGATGGCCGAACTGTTAAGCAGAAATTTATCGATCAGCAGCATCACTCATTGTCGATTGTACCTAGTCAGGTCATAAGTATCGTCACACAGTAAAAACTTTTCTTTTAGAATGCTGGCCAAAAAAAAAGTTTATTGAATTCGAATTCCGAATTGTTCATGAAAATAAAAATGTATACTTTTAGAATTTTACTCATTTTTAAATATGGAGTGGACGCTTAAAGAAGACCGTGTTGCAGTTATTGCGTTGCATCGTTGCGGTTACGCGCCAATTCAAATTTTTAACATACTGAAAAATTTGAATATTACCAAAAGATTCGTTTATCGTACCATCAAACGATACAATGAAGACTCTAGTGTAGATGAGAGGTCAAGAAGTGGTCGCCCTCGGTCTGTTAGGACTCCAGCAGTGATAAAAGCTGTGAAGGCACGAATTCAAAGAAATCCCAAACGTAAGCAGAAACTGTTGGCCCTTCAGATGGGGTTAAGCAGAACCACGGTGAAAAGGGTGTTAAATGAAGACTTAGGGCTTCGGGCATATCGAAGAAAAACAGGACATCGTTTGATGGACCGTCTAATGGACCTGAGACTGAAGAGATGCCGCGCTTTGTTGAAGCGGTACGCGGGAAAAAAATATCGGGAAATTCTTTTTTCGGATGAAAAAATGTTTACCGTAGAAGAGAGCTACAACAAACAAAATGATAAGGTGTACGCACACAGTAGTGAAGAAGCGAGCAACCGTATTCCGCGTGTCCAACGAGGTCATTTTCCATCCTCGCTCATGGTATGGTTGGGAGTTTCTTATTGGGGCTTAACAGAGGTACATTTTTGTGAGAAAGGTGTAAAAACGAATGCTGTTGTGTATCAAAATACAGTCCTGACGAACCTTGTGGAACCTGTTTCTCATAGCATGTTCAATAACAGGCACTGGGTATTCCGACAAGATTCGGCGCCAGCTCATAGAGCGAAGAGCACACAAGACTGGCTGGCGGCGCGTGAAATCGACTTCATCCGGCACGAAGACTGGCCCTCCTCCAGTCCAGATTTGAATCCGTTAGATTACAAGATATGGCAACACTTGGAGGAAAAGGCGTGCTCAAAGCCTCATCCCAATTTGGAGTCACTCAAGACATCCTTGATTAAGGCAGCCGCCGATATTGACATGGACCTCGTTCGTGCTGCGATAGACGACTGGCAGCGCAGATTGAAGGCTTGTATTCAAAATCACGGAGGTCATTTTGAATAAACTTTAATGTCATAAGAATCTATGTTTTGTTAAGTTCATTTTGGTATATGAATGGTTACATAATGAATAAACTTGTTACATTTATTTTACATTAAACGTGTGACATAATTTATGACCTGACTAGGTACATTTTATGTCACATGCCTACTATATAACCATGGGCATTGGGCATGGGCAATAGAGCAGTATGCATACCCTTAATCTCCACGGCGCGCGGTATTGTACTCCAAAGTTAAAATTAAATATTTGATTTAATAAATGATTATAAAGGACAATTTGTATTTATTACTATATATTCTGATTCAGGTCGCTCAGTGGGCGAGCTATGTTAGTTGTTTCTTTTATACACAAGATCCGAAATCATGATATCCGTAACAGAACCAAAGTGACCGACATACAGCGCATAATATGCAAGCTGAAGTAGAAATGGGCCGGTCACGTTTGTCCCAGAGCCGATGGGCAATGGGACAAATGAACCCTTGAGTGGAAACTGCGTCTTGGAAAACGTAGTGCAGACGCTCTCCAGCCCAATCGGCTGACGACCTAAGATTGCTAGTTGCTGAATGAAAAGTAGGCGAATGGAATATGTGGCACAAACTTAGAGGAGTTCTAGCTGTGGAGGAGTGGACACTTGGTGGTCAATGGCAAATGTATTTTGCTAAAGCATGTACACTACTTTGCAATGTGACGTGTTGCTCGAAAGTTTTTGCCATTTTTTTTTAAGGAACAACACGTTGTGGAGCTGAATTAATTTTATTTTTGATTACAAATTAATTTAAAATAAGTATACATCCTACAAATAAATCCTCCTATCCATCCTAAAAATAATAAATTTAAACAGGAGCGCCTGATAATGAACATAAACAATATAACGATAACAATATAATGATATAACGGGTGTTATTGTGCCGAAACAATGAGGGTAGGTCCGATTGTGATTGATCACGTAACTGAAAACAATGCACACATGTCAAACAATTTAAAGGTTCGTCATTGGGAATTAAATAACTGATATAGTGGTACTAATATTATACGACAGTCTAATTAAATATATAGCTATATTATGACACACCTAAATAAAAGATACTAAAGATACACCTAAATACTAAGAAGGCCGAATATAGCAAAAATCAAAAGTAGTGCAGTATATCTCTGTGACAAAATTCAGAGGAAGATTCCGCGATCAAAGGTGAACGTTTACAATACAACCAGGAATGCTTAAAGGTTGAATAGCTTTACCAATAATATACCTACGTCGTAATATAGACTGAATCGGCCTACCTAACTGACTTAAGCACGTTTGCTATATATGCCATAGATTTAAAGGAAGAGGCAAATTAACACAATGTCATTTGAATTAAATGATTATACATCGTTTCTTACTACTGCATTTTTTTCGTATAATATACTAAACAGATAGTAAATGGACATCCATAGCTACATAATGGCAGGAACCAAAAGAGAAAAGAAGATCAGATAGGCCGAATAAAGTGGGCAGATCATAAACAAAAACAGAAATCTTTGGAAGAAGTTGCAGGAGGACTTTTACCCGATAAGATTTCGAATCTATGAAACACAAAAAGAAAAACTAATGTTACTAACATATGAATGACATGTAAAGCTACTAATAGTTAACTAACAATATTTTGAAGAAAAAAAAAGGATATGGAAACTAAAATCCTTTATTATTATTATACTTATTATTTTTATCCGTGCAGGGGCGGAGAAAGAATACTAACCTCTGCGGCCGGGGTCAGCCCCCAACCTCTGCGGCTGGGGTCGGGATCGGCGCAAAAGGCGACAAAATAACCCACCCTAGCCACGTGGTAGGGCCTCAAGCCCGTCTGGATGGCGACCACCTTTGGTCTTAAGTATGCCGCCATAATAACCTTGTGTTGTGTTCCGGCATTAATGACCCAAGTTCCTGTACTCTTATGGGACAGCAGCGTGTTCGCGATGCCACTGGCGTTGCAAGCACCCATAGGTGACGGTAACTGCTAAATTCTAAGCGGGCCGTCAGCCTGTCTGCTGTCCTACAGAAATAAAAAAATGCTATAACTGCAGGGGCAATTGCCGTATTTCCTTCTCCTGTAAGGAAACCTAAACACCTCTTTGCTATCCACAAAGTTAGCGGAATAATTCATTTATCGCGCCATCTAGTCCCAAACTAAGTAGCATATCACTTGTGTTATGGGTACTAGACAACTGATATACTACTTATATACTTTTTTTGTAAATAAATACATATTATACATAAACACCCAGACGCGAGACGGGAATCGAACCCGTGACTTCCGCAAGCGTACAGAAGTGCGTTATCCGTTACGCCACCGAGGTCGTCAAAATATAATAATAATAATAATAGGTTAGCTATGTTCATTTCTGAACCATACTACCATTTAAATGTTATTTAATTTATAATATCGAATAAGCAAATGGGAGCATAATAATACCAAGGAACAAATTGTATTTTTTTTTATTGCGTAGGACAGCAGACAGGCTGACAGCCCGCTTAGAATTTAGCAGTTACCGTCGCCTATAGGTGTTTGCAACGCCAGTCGCATCGCGAACACGCTGCTGTCCCATAAGAGTACAGGAACTTGGGTCATTAATGCCGGAACACAACACAAGGTTATTATGGCGGCATACTTAAGACCAAAGGTGGTCGCCATCCAGACGGGCTTGAGGCCCTACCACGTAGCTAGGGTGGGTTGTTTTGTCGCCTTTTACGACAGGCCGACCCCGGCCACAGAGGTTAGTATTCTTTCTCCGCCAAAATTAAGTATTAAGAAGTAGGAACAAACCTCGACCTTAAAGGTTGGTTATATCACGACATATTGAGTTACCAACTTCTGCGAATAAATTTAACGCATCAAAGAGCAGCTTCATATTATTTACCACTTGATCTCGATTATTTACCACAAGATTAAAACAGTAATGTTATTAATACTTAATCTAAACTTATAAATTTAAGATATTTCATAGTTCAAATCTCGTATTTACTTGTTTTGATTATATAGTATGTTTGCCCAATGGGAATTTTAAACTGGGTCAAATACATGTAAATAAATATTGAATATATGTTTATTCAATACTTATATACGGAGAGAGCTACGTTAGTAGAGAACTACAAAATACTAATGACATGTGTATTGTATATATTATTCATAAAATACCTAAATATAAACGTACCGGAAAGTAATATAAGCCTAACGGATTATTCGATGTTATCTGCAGTTTTGTTTGTTTATCATTCATCTGGCCCAGTGAACTAATTTCGCTTATTGTTAGAAGGAAATGAAACCATTGTTTGTATAATGGTTAGTAGATACGGACTTATCAACATAGGGGTGTTAATCTTTTCCTTATCAAACTTTTTTAACTCTTCTTAAATGTTTATTTTATTCAGACTTAATTCCTGTGTAACTTTTTCCATCGATGTGGTACTGTAATCTTTCTTTTGCCGGAAGAAAAGATGTGATTAGCCACATTTGTTTCACTTCGCACAATGCAACGTATATCTAAGCCAAAACCTTATTTATCAAGTACTATTAATTCAGCTTCTTTCGTATTAAGTAAGCCAATGGGAGAACCTGAAGAAGGCCTATAGGCCTCCTTCATTTTGGCAGATTGGGTATACCCAATCTGGGCTCCATATCAAGGACAATGAAAAAGAATTATACTAATCCTACTAACAAATTTATAATTAAGCATTTTCAGTCCAACTAACGTACTAACAAAAATAAAACTTTTGTGATGTAAAAATAAAAAGGCTATTTATTTATTTAATACATCATTATTTAAAATTAACGCTTCCGAATGACTAACATACATCTTGTGTTTACATCTAACTTATTGAACAATATTCTGCAATAATAGCGAAGTGCAGTTTTCGTTTTCGAAACGTGCGGCAATGAAAGGCTCCAATGCATTCAAATTTTATGCCAGAACGGAACCGATCGGGATTGCATTAGTATTTCCAAATTATTATGAAAATCGAACAGATTTCTTAGGAAGTTGAATGATTGAATTTAGACATTGTCACGATCTAATGCTTAGAGCATTTTAAGTAACGACGGGGAGCCGATCGCCAATTTTTGGCACGATGCATGTATGATCAAACACAGCATAGCTGGTACCTATACCATTCTAATTTGCAATATTTATTAAACACTATGATGATTGCAAAACTGAAGTGGCAGTGGGCTGGGCACATAGCTCGAAGGACTGATGGCCGTTGGGGCAGAAAAGTCCTCGAATGGCGACCGCGTACCGGAAGACGCAGTGTTGGTAGGCCCCCCACAAGATGGACCGATGATCTGGTCAAGATCGCCGGGATAGGTTGGATGAGGGCAGCGCAGGACCGATCATCGTGGAGATCTTTGGGGGAGGCCTTTGTCCAGCAGTGGGCGTCTTCCGGCTGAAATGATGATGATGATTAAACACTATACTATCTATGCCATAAGAATTGTAGCCCATATTTGTATAATTCACTAAAAGTTGAAGAATTTAAAAGTATCCCAGCTAGACACTAAATTGTAACTCAAAAACCCGCCAGCGGTGCAAGTGTAGTTAGCATGCTATGAATATATTAGATGATGAATTGAAGTATGTTGAGTTACAAATTCTTTCTCTAACATTTTTGGGGGTTTCCTCTAAAATGTATACTGATGCGATTGTAGCGTCACGTTAATCCATTTTTACAAACACTTTTCAAACACAGAGATATTTCTCCTCTATATGTATTACAGGAAACTTTTTTTATTGAAAAAATATTTCAACGGCCTTAGGATTATACAAATTGACAAAAGCACCAGATTATAGTGAACTAGTTGTTGATTTTAAAAATATTGAGTCCTTAATTGCGATCAAAGTTAAAGAAGTAACGGTATAAATCAACGTAAGCAGACGACACCATCAGAGTCAAATTCAAGAGACCCCTTTATAGGAGTCTCTACTAACAATAGCTAGTATCAAACTAATACTGTAAGATAAATCAAAAACTACTCCAATTGCATGAATTAACTTAGTCACTTTAACTGTTTAGATCATTCAATAACGATTAATAAAACTTGCAGTAGCTATTGAGATATATTGTAAGAAATGATAAGTCTTGTGACATTGAATCGCTAGGTTATATAATTTTTACAATCTTTTTGTGCTACTATAAGACCGTGAACCCATTTATACGCAATTACAGTGTATACTGTCTAGTACTTTAAAAAAATATTTTATAGTAACTTTACAACTATAGCAATAAATAATTATTTCCTAAACGCTACAGAAATCCTTTTAACGCTTATTTACGTTAGGTAATTAAATCGTATACTTGGTTATAAAAATCGATTGCATATTTACAACTTCCGGGGTGGCGCTAATGAGCAGCTAGTTTTAACGAACTTTACAAAGCCTTAAATTATACTTGTATCCGTTGTGTAGCAGGGTGCACCAGCTAATGCAGCCGACTTGGTTTTCGAAGGTTTTGGCAGAATCCCTATAGCCCAACATATTTTAGATTCCCTCTTCCAAAGTGTTCAAAAAATTATCTATACATATTGAAAGGTTATATTCAATGTCGTTCCGTCTATTATCAAATAATGTATTATGCCATTTTGTTCTACTTACAGCGTGTTGCGCTACTAGCACAGTTGTTATTTCATGTCTTTTCAGACTTTTTGCTCCTTTTCTGATGCTTCGTACCGACTAGAGACATTGGAAAGGTCTTATGCAGTAGTACTGAACTATTGGTATGATTTTTAAAGTTTAGTTTACTCTTCTATCAATATACAACACACTGTTATGTGTATAGTGTTATTGTGTTATTATGCAGTCGAAGTGTTTGGCACATCACGCTCATCATCACGTATCAATAATACGTGGCTTAGTTTAATTACAATGTTATGATTTAATATAATTGCATTATTTTTGTATGTAAAACATAATTTTATTTATGGAACTTTTTAAATCAATTGGTTGTATCACGAGAAGAGTCTCGAAGAAAATTTTGTGATTTACTTTGTTTATTTCTCATTGATAAAATAAACCATTAAATTTGACGACCACAGTACACTTGCGGAGGTCATGAGTTCGATTTCCGTCTGGGTATTTATGTATAATATGTATTTATTTACAACACGAAAAGTATATACATGTACGTAGTATATCAATTCTCTATACCCCATAAAACAAGTGCAATGCTACCTACTTTGGGACTAGATGGCGATTATGTCTGAATTTTTCTATTTATAATTTATGAAAAAATTGGTACAAGACACCTGAAATAAGTAAAACCTTATAATTTATATGACACCAGGTTATTACATTTTATCCGCCCGGGAACTGGCACGAAAATTTAAAGTGCTTGCCAAACGACATATATTAAATAACCCATATGCGTGTCAATGGACACTATATCAGGAATATTAGGCACCGTGTGGGTGAGGTGGATAAGAAAAAGTTGGAAAGGATCATAAAAACCAGGGGCCAAAGCTAAAGTATGGAATTCAATACTAAAATAACGACAATTATTATAGTTTTTGCGTGTCTGCATTTTTGAATACGAAACTGAATGTAATTACAAAAATATTAATTGAATTAAAAGTTTTAAAACAATCACCGTACAATATTTAATTTTGAATTCCAAAAAGTTTTAACATCCCTGTCTAATGTTACTGCATCTTCATTGCAGTAATCTTAACTATTTATTTCTTTACCTTACATAACACGATGTAACGTGTGTTCTGATGTAGGATTGCATTTATATTAACAGTTATACTTGATTGAGTTTACAATTGAAAACTTAGATTAATTACTTAGATTAATGGACATTAGCTGTTGAAGTGTTTAAAAGTAGATTTGCATGCAATATAATCAAGCGTGGAAGTAATTGTGAAGGAATTAATCAAATAAATAAAAATGTTTATTGACACTACATAGTAACACGAGTTATCCTTAAGCTATAGACTTTTCGGTACTAATCGGTAATAACACCTAAACTAGGCTGAGCCAGTAAGGTGTTAAATCCCCCCAAAAGATTTAACATTCAACTTAGTTTTGGTAGCGTGTGGACAATGTTATTACACACTACCTTCATATAGGCAAAACGACAAGGAATAAAAAGTTTGTCTCTGTAATATCATTTTTTGTGCAATTATTATATTTAATATAATGATTCCTCTTGACCTAAAGAGTATACTCAGATATATTATATTTTATACATAATATGTTCAGTTATTTTTATTATAATTATTTATATCTATACTCAAACACTCATATATTTATACACATACTACGTGTACTATTTTTTGTACCAATATTTAGCGTTTAAGTGTATAATATGTTAGATTTCAGATGACATTGTGAGATAAGTATTAAATTTGACGTCCTACGGTTAGCGCACATCGGGACACTTTATTTTTTTTAAAATTGATGGCGCTGTGTAAATTGTCGAAGTATATTTAGAGGCTCAGAGGTTTAATACATAAATACACCGTGTCCATGACCGCTGTCATAGATACGAATCCGGGCACTTAGGCAACTGTTTTCGCCTTACGATCATATTTTATTGACCACGTACCGACGGTGAAGAGCTCGAGAATGGGACGTTATAAGCAGTTATTATTTATTATAAAGTTGAACCTAAAATACAAGTGCCGAAAACGTCCATAATTAACTAAAATATTTATGGTAAACAATAGTGCAAAATTTTAAAAAAATATTGTCGAATCTAGAATTGTTTTATAAGAATTTGTATTAGTCCCTTTTTTGCTAACAATTAGAATTCATTTCAACAACGATCAAACGCCTATGTCTAAGGAAAATAGCGTTCCTTTGACACACCATCACTACAAAACTACTTAACATATCGCGATAGGACTGCAACTATTCGACGCGGAATTTTTCGTAGATGGTTCCAAGATACTTACGTTTGGATTCCATTGAAGAAAAAAGAAATCGATATTTTTCCATTTACTTTTTTATTATTCACCCAGAAAAGAGGGTAGGAATGGCTAGCATAAAAGTAAAATAGATCATACATTTCAATTACAACTAGCAATTGATTGATGTGTATGTGTACAAGACCAAACGTGAGACTGCACGTCTGTTTTTCCCTGACTTTCTTTTTTGTGATTAAACCATTGTTCAATCAATAACCTTGCAGACGAGATAAACACAGCATTACATAACTCTATACCTAACTAAACAATGTGATTCATTTATCACAAACTATCCCACAATTCCGTTACGAATATTTTTTCGGGAAAAAAAAAATATAAACTATCTCTGCGCTATACCTTATCATATTCCATCAGCCGTTATTGAGTGTTATTGGGTTACATCGATTAACACATCTATCTATTGACCCAAACTTTTACAACTATTAGTACAGATTAGTTGAAAAGTGTGAAATTTTATTCAGATTTCATCCCATATTCCAGAGTTAACTTTTTATTACATTTCTAATGGAATTCCTTAAGACATCACCAACTACACTATTCGCATGTATATAACGAAATTTCGTATACCACATATTTTTTTTTTTTTTTTTTATTGCTTGAGTTCAGCAGACAGGCAAACGGCCCACCCTGGCAGGTGGTCACCGTCGCCTATGGACGTTTGCAGCACCAGAGGCACCACCAACGTGCTGCCGGTCTCGAAGAAATTTTATAACGCCTTTTTTGAAGAACCCCATATCATACCGCGCTGAAAAAACCTCAGCCGGAAGCTCATTCCAGATCCTGAGAGTACGCAACATGAACGTTCTGGAGAACCGTTTCGTACAGGAAGGAAGAGGCTCCAAGAAATGGGGATGAACACCCAGCCGATGGCGGGCAGTGCGGTGGTAGAAAGACGACGAGGGCATCATCCTAAATAGTTCTTCAGAACACTCCCCGTTGTACAGACGGTAGAATACGCAAAGAGATGCAAAGTCTCTCCGAAGTCCAAGCGTGTCTAAACCGTCTGTGAGCATGGGATCGCCGACAACACGAACTGCGCGCCGTTGGATCGAGTCTAGGGGATTGAGCTGACAGGCCGGTGCTCCAGCCCATAAATATGAGCAGTACTCCATATGCGGTCTGACCTGTGCTTTATATAGCACAAGCCGTTGCCTTGGACTGAAGTACTGCTTGGACCGGTTTAGCACACCTAGCTTTTTGGAGGCAAGCTTAGCTTTACCCTCCAATTGTCCCCTAAACTGCACATCATTCGTGATGTCGACACCAAGGATCCCAATACTACTTGCGATGGAAAGAGAGGTTCCTTGAAACTGTGGCGCAGGTGCGAACGGGGCTTTCTTGGCAGAGAATACGCAGACCTGCGTCTTCGAGGGGTTGAACTGGACAAGGTTTTGTCGTCCCCATTCAGAGACCCTCTCTAGAGAGTTCTCTACTTCAGACACAAGTCTGACCCGACTTTCTTCCAAAAACGCAGGAGAGAGACTTACACGACCAGTGTACCGTGCATCGCCGGTGCCATCATCCGCATAGCAATGAATGCCATCTATAGATAACATGTCATTGATATGCAGAATAAATAGCGTCGGCGACAGCACACAACCCTGGGGCACACCAGCATTGATAGGTTTCACATTGGAGCAGCAACCGTCAACAACGACCTTAATACTGCGCCCAGCGAGAAAGCTGGATAGCCAGGTGCAAAGACTCCCAGGTATCCCGTAAGATGGAAGCTTCGCAAGAAGAGCCCTATGCCAGACCCGATCGAAGGCCTTAGCGATGTCTAGGCTAACAGCCAGGGCTTCTCCCTTGTTCTCAACGGCTTCAGCCCAACGGTGGGTTAGGTAAACCAGGAGATCCCCAGCGGACCGACCATGTCGAAAACCATATTGGCGATCATTAAGCAGCTGGGAATCCTCCAGGTAACCCAGGAGTTGTGCGTTGATGATCCGCTCCATCACCTTTGAGAGCAAAGAAGTTATCGCTATAGGCCTGTAGTTGGACGGGTCCGTTCGGTCACCCTTTTTGGGAATAGGGTGAACATGGGCCACCTTCCACGAAGCCGGGACACAACCATTGCGGTAGGATAATGTAAAAAGTCGGGAAAGGACTGGAGACAGCTCAGCTGAGCACATTCGCAGCACAATAGCGGGGATACCGTCAGGCCCGGTGGACTTCTTGACGTCGAGGGTTCGGAGGACACGTCTCACGGCTTTTTGGGAAAACCGTACCTCCGACATTGTGGAGTCTCCACATCTTCTAATAGAAGGTGGAGACTGTCCCCCGTCATCAAGAGTCGAATTGGCTGCAAAGATTTCACCCAGGAGATCGGCTTTATCCTTAGCAGCATGAGCCAGACGGTCGTCAGCTGCACGTAGTGGAGGAATGGACGCCCGACAAAAGTTTCCTTCGACGGCTTTAGCAAGCGACCAGAAAGCCCTAGTCCCAGAGGGATAGCCGGCGAGACGCTCGCCAATCCTGCCGATGTGCTCAAATTTTGCTCTCGCAAACCGTTTTTTGAGGGTCCTGGAGGCAACATTGTATTTTTTCTTCAAGTCGGAAGTGTTAGGATCCTGACAAGCCCTTGCTGTAGTCCAGGCTCGATAGGCCTTTTGCTTCAGCTTAACAGCCTCAGCACTAGGCCTATCGAACCATGGCTTTCCCGAACCACCAATGGGCACCACAGAGTTAGGAATGAAACATTCCATTCCCTGCAGCACCACATCGGCAATCGAGTTCGCACAAGCGTCAGGATCGTCCGAAGAAAAACACAGCGGCCCCCATGGGTAGGACGCATAGAATTCACGCAATCCATCCCAATCTGCTGACCGATAACGCCACACTCTCCGCTTCACGGTGGGGCGAGCCCATTCGGGAATTGGAGGGCGCATCACGGAAGATATCAAGCAATGATCAGAGGTTCCTAATGGAGTCCCGATCGAGACCTGATAATCTTCCGGATGTGTGGTCAACAGAAGGTCCAACAAAGACGGCGCATGGTCCACTCTATCCGGTATGCGGGTAAACCCTTGAACCACCTGAGTAAAACCATGGGCAAGAGCAAAATTAAAGGCAGCAATCCCCGGCAGATCAGTTTTTGGAGAACCCAGCCACTCAATATGATGAGCATTGAAGTCTCCAAGAACGATCACCTCCGCGGCGGGATACTGCGTAAAAACTTTGTCGGTAGCGTCTTGAACACGCCCGAAAAAATTAGCTGTTTCAGTCCTTTCGCATTCTCTGCCATGGGACCGATACAGGCAGGAGTACACCCGGGTGGAACCACCGAAATCCACTCGCACCCATATGATGGAAAGGTCCCTGTCTTCGAGACCGTGAAGACGGCGGCAGCATATATCGTCCCGGACGTACAAGCATACCCCAGCTTTTGGGAGGAATAGATGTTCCAAATTGTAGCCGGGGTAGCAAAGGTACGATGAGTCGGCCGGGGCAGATATCTGCGTCTCCGTCAAAAACAGTAGAGCAGGCTTTGCCGTTTCAAGATGGTGGTGAACGGCATTAAGGTTTGAGTGTATACCTCTGATGTTGCAAAAATCCACTCTGAGTGTGGATTTGAGGTCCGCTGGGTTACGCTTACTATTTTTCATTTTCCGATCCATTTTATAGACATAAAGGGCGTTTTTTGGAAGTTCTAGAGTATCCACGAAAAAAATGGAAAAAATTGAGTGTTCTCTTCCCACCCAAACCCACAGGTTGTGTGATGAGTTAGTGCGGGGCACGGAAGGGCCCCCGATCCCTCCCGGAGAACATCGCCGGGTCCACGTCCGGTCTCCGCTCCGGCACGACGATACCCCCCAAAGATTTTGCACCAGTTGGCGGGACAGCCTCCCAGACTGGATAATCTGGGTTCGGGTCCCCTACTGACTGGCGGGCGGCCAGCGGACAGCCGTTTCATCGGGTCTCCCTGACCCCCGCCCCAATCCGTCACGCCTGTAGGGATGTGGTGGGATTTTGCACATCTCGAGTTCCAAATTTCGTGGGCACTCCAGAACCTCGGGTAAGGGAGGCTAGAACCTGGGTCACCCATGCCGGAACACAACACAAGGTTATTATGACGGCATACTTAAGACCAAGGGTGGTTGCCATCTAGACGGGCTTGAGGCCCTACCACGTAGCTAGGGTGGGTTGTTTTGTCGCCTTTTACGACAGGCCGACCCCGGCCACAGCGGTTAGTATTCTTTCTCCGCCCCTGCACGGATAGATAATATAATTAATATAATTTTCAGGAGCTCCTGACTTGTATAAAGACGTTATTTGTTCATTACAATTCTCTCCTTCTTTTTTTCGTTAATTTTAGTAACAAAAGTTGTATTAATTTTAATTTTTAACATATTTGGCTTAATGTAAATGCACAATTATCTAGACTCAGTTCATCTATAATCTTAGAAAGAAGAAAAAATAAACATTTTATTTAGAACAAATTAAACAAACCCTCTGATACAATAATTTTCCATTACCTCATCAATGTTATGGTCAAGAGTACCCTAAACCGAAGGGAAAGAGTACCCTAAACCGAAGGGCATGTATGAAGGAAATAATGAAAGTGGACGAAGCGAAACAAGTATGTAAGGATCGTAGCAAGTAGAAAGAAGTGGTCTCTGCCTACCCCTACGGGAAAGAGGCGTGATTATATGTATGTATGTTATATTTAAGACAAGTTTTCAAGAATGTTAAGATGACCTTCGTCAACATAATTTTAGTTATCACAAATGCCAAAAAACCTTTGACAATAATATTCGTTATGCACGCTCAACTGACTCCTACATCCTTAATTAAAATAGGGTTAGCAAATACCTAATTAGTCATTTTATTTTTTATGTTTTATAAAAATATATTTCTTTGTGTAGAGGCGGAGAAATAATACCGACTCATACGGCCTGAGCCGGCCTGTCGTAAATGGCGACAAAACAACTTCAGCTAGGTGGTATGGCTCCAAGTTCGTCTAGATGGCAGCCACCCCTAGTTTGTAAGTATACGTTCCAGCATAAGTGACCCAGGTTGACCCGAACAAATAGGGGACGGTAACTACTTACTATTGAGTGGGCAGGCAGCTTCTCTGCTGTTTCGTGGCATTAAAAAATAGACTTGGTATTTTACACCAAGGGCGTGTTTAGATTCATGACGTGACATAAATATAATCTACGAAAGACCACTGAAGGTATGATTCCGAACTACGCTGCACGCAGCAGTGCTGCCGCTGCATTGCTGCCGCGTCATTGCTGCCTAGCTCGGAATGTACTCTCATATAAGCTTATAGAGATTGTATGGGGACCGGTAGTGTCGCGGCAGCAGTGTCACGGCAGCACTGCTGCGTGCAGCGTAGTTCGGAATCATACTTTGATGAGCTTACGCCCTCTCAAGACACACAAGCTTTACCCAGACTTGGTTTGTTACATCCAAGTAAACCTATTACGCAATGCTTCTTCTTCTTCTCTGTCGTAACCTCATGACTGAGGGACGTAACTGTGTTGCGTAGTCCTCGCCACCAGCCTTCAGACAATTCTGTCTTGCGCCATCCGGATGGCGGTTTGAAGGGTACGCAATGCCGCGTACCCTTCTATACATGTCTAATCCCCTGCTACTTCGGCTTGCTTATTTGAGAAGGCAGGACGTTAACTTGAGTACGTTAGCGTTTCACTTCCAAGCATAGCTATTACGATAGCTCTCTCAGCGACATTGAATTAATGGATCAATCATATTGTTAGCTACTGGGTAGGACGCAATAGTCGAAGACATTTTGCTATTGCCTTTAAGCATTTTGGTATGGGCGATGAGAAAACCTGTCCAAATGCTCTCCAACTAGCTCATCGTACTGCACCCTATCCTTCGGGTGGCTTTCCTTTTGAAGTTGTCTCTACCGAAATAATTGGAGAGGTGATAAGACGAAAGGTCACAATGCTCTAGTTGTAACTAAACCCCTGGTAACATCAAAACATAAAACAGTAGCATTTAGGGGTTGTTTGAAATACGCTGCCACTCACTGTTTTAAAGTAGCAGGTCTTTCAGGATTTACTGTAGATACTACAGTGAAAATTTGGAAATAGATGGCGCTGTTTAATACACACACAGTATATTTATTTATTATATTTTAATCATATATGTACAGTGGCTGTCCATCGCTAGAAGTGATTTATTCTAGACAACCTTTGAATAAACAGAAAATTTCATATGTACCTCAAAGTGTAATTTTCTTTTAAGATGGTTTTTAATCATTTATGAGGTGTGTAAACCCTAGATTCGACACATCCGTGATTTAGTTCATAAATTGCACGTTTTTCTGATAACATCACTCTTTATGCATCTACTGTTAAAACGAAACAATTAAAGATGAACTAGGTTTTTGCGAGATGTCATTAAATTGTAAAATCATTTAGGGAATTTGGAAGTACGTTTACTCGAACGAAGACATTTTTTGGAGTTTACTCCTTAAGAATTGATTTTCATATATTTTCTTATATTATAAGGCGCCCGGTATGAGAAAAATGTAAGAGTAAAATCTACTAATGAATGACCTGGTTACGTTTTTGGTGCGCAAGGCAAAAATTACTTTATTTGTTACAACTTAAGGTTGATTTCACATTAAATGTTGTTTAACATATGTCTTTTCATTTGTAAGTGACAAGAGTAATTTATTGCTTTGCTCATTTTATATGACGAATGATCGTAATTATTAGATAATGTTTTGGAGATTTGTGACTTTATTACTAGGTGCCATAGTTGTAATTAGGTTGAACTTAAAACTGTTTTAAAACTTTTTTATATATGTATATTATTTTCATTAATTTGTTAATTTACCCTTTCATATGGTATTAATCTTTTTTCAGTTAAATAAACTCTTTTTGCGTATGTTTTTTATTTATCTCAACAAAGCTTGAATAATTATTATTACCAAAGGCTTGCAAACATTTGTAATACTTACATTTTTTTATTGCTGAGGAGGAACAGCACACAAGCTGACAGCACACTCAATAATAAGCAGTTACCGTCGCTTATAGATGCTTGCGACGCCAAAGCCATCGTTAACACGCTGCTGCCCGCATAGGGGTACTGATACCTATGTCACTAATACCGGGACATAACACAAGGTTATTATGGCAGGATATTTATCAATCAGGGGTGGATGACATCCACATGGGCTTGGGGTCCTACTGGGTATTAACATAATAAATAAAAACAAGACCTTTCACTTAAACAGTAACATTGTGCTTAAATAAATTTATTTAGGACAAATAAATACATTTAGATTAAATCTATACAAATAAATAAAATATACATAATATGAAATATATAATAGTACAATGAACCTAAAACTAAAAACCTTATAAAATATAATAAAATAACTAAAAGTTATTATTAAATGGAGTCCCTTTAGGCAAGGTTCCGAAGATACTGGCAGCGTTCCCCCTTTGAATAGCTAGACTAATTCTTTGTTCGAGATATCTGCCAGCTCTTCGGTCTCCTATGATGTCGACTAACCTCTTTGTTATTTCCTTAAAAAGCCTTAAAGCGCTAGGACCCCACGGAGCAAGGGTCTCGACACCGAATGGGACAAAATCATATTCGGAGCCTAGACCTCTGTATTTGCATGCTTTAGCTGCTTCACAAGCCGCACCAGCTCTGTTGTTAGTTCCATGTAGATGGGAAGGGGCCAGCGTGTCTGAACAGGTTGCATCCCATACCAGCATCCGGCCCACCTTCCATGGAATCAAACTCATACAGTCCGGTCTCACATATCTCATTGTGCTTATAACAGATATTTTTTTAGTTTTCTGAATGCAATGTTTTGGATCTCTCAAGATTTCACAGTATAATGTTGGATACTACGTTTGCTACTGACTATACACGTGTATTAAAAACAAATATAGATTTCAAATCTTTATTTCTACTATAAGTAAATAAAGTTTGATTTGTATAATAGTTGGTAAGCATGTAAGCATAACACAGTCTCGTGAAATCGGCTACTTTCTTCTCCCATGCGTACAGTGACAACGACAATTTCAACCACCGTTAATCAGATATGATGAACAATATTATTCGCTCTATTGATCGAAACGATTGTGAATATCTCGAACATGACGCTTTGCAAATGATATTATCACAACAGTATTACAGACAATACTGGTTAATATGAAGTGATTTATGCGTAGATTTTAGTGGATAATGAGAAAATAGAACGCGGAATTCAATTTATGGTATTTTTTTCTATACTTATTACTTGATACTTATTTTATATACGAGTACCTATTCAAGCGAATGGTTGTCGAACATTATTTGAAAGAAAGAAAGAAAGAAAAATATTTTATTGGTCAAGAAGAACAAACATATAAGATGAAAAATAAATTATAAAACATTAATGTATTGTAAATGCCTGTCGCTTCTCCAACCAATAAGGTCAGCCCTCAGCATTATGCCATGTTGGGATACATGGCGCTGTTTTTCAGTGCCAACCTTTATAATAATCATAGTTGACCCACGTTTCTTCATAAAAACCCATATTTTTTGCTTTTAATGATTTTATATACCAACAATATATTATTTTTTTATTATATCTGTTTCATTATATCATTTTGCATATAGAATAATAATATTACAAACATTACATATATCATACTATATACAAACCAATACAATTTAAGTGTAAATATACATATATATGTATGTCATATCTAATATGTGTAATTTTTATCTGTTAGTTAAATAAAGTATATTAAGTATATTAAATAAGGTTAATAATAACAAATTTAAGTTTATTTTAGACTATGGCAGATGGTTAACACAATATCTAACTTTAAAAATTATTATTCACACATAAATAAAATACATACAATAAAATAATTACATATACATAAAACAATATATTGTTCTAGATTCTCTATACATATATTATATATAATTAATACAAGTCTCACAAAATGTAATATAATTATATAAAATTTATTACAGAACTATTAAAACGTTTTATAAATAATATTTTTCAAGTATAAAACTCTTTTATCAGTGTACATTTTGGTAATCACTCAGTTGGACTTATAAAAAGCATTTAAAAACAGGGCATTGCCTGTAATACATTACTAATATTATATTTTAAGCTGAGTGATTTCTTCACGCGTTATCTTGATTTGTGTGGACACAAGATAGTATGTTGTCGTCTATATCTTTCTTAGTTCGGATTCTCAGAACATCTTCCCCAGGCTGGCGCCTACAAAGGACCCGGCCACAACTAGTCCATACGAACTGCCAGCCTTTACGTCGAGCCACATCACGAGCCAAACGCAATAATACTCGATTAGCCTTGGTTAGGCGTTCGTTTACATAGATGCGATTGGTTTTTTCATGAAAACCCAGATCACCCGCATTAATATTACGACTAGCACGAGCTTTTGATAATATTTCATTGCGAGTACTGCGATGCACTAGGCGTACCACTATGGGTCTTGGTCTCGGCTCCATTACTCCTTTGTCCGAGTTCAGCCCATTGGAAAGACCACCTGTTCGTTCTGCATACATAATGTCACGGATGTTCACATTGATGCCCAAATGATCAGCAACAGATATAATCAATTCAGAAGTATTTTCATTAGGTTTTTCGGGCATATTTCTGATTTCAAGGTCATTTCCCAGGAGTTCTTGCTCTTTTACATTAAGTTCCTCACGTAATTGGTCTATCGCATTTTCAACAACATCCTGTGCTTGGTTTTGTGTTGAAACAGCATCCTCCAACTTTTCCAGCGACCTTCGAGTTTCTCGATACGAGTATAAAAGGTTTGGACTTCCACTTTTAAACTAGTCATTTCGTTACGAAAATCCAAAATGTCAAGGCGCAAAGCTCGAATTTCATCCATTACATCCCTAATGGTTAGGTTCTTTGTTGTGTTGTCCTGTGAACTCGTTTTTCTTGGAGAATCGTCGCTAATAGTCACGCAAGCAGGGCACCGCCAGGTCAAGGGCACTTTACCTTTAGTTGGAAGTGCAACACATAGTCTGTGCTGTGGCAATCTGCATGTACAACATCTGACATCCTCTGTTGAGGACATAAACTTTTTGCATGTACCACATCTTTCCATAGGCATGTTGATATTATTAGTTTTGACTAACAGTTTAGATGCGATAAATTAAGTACAAAATTAAAAGTACTGAAACCTTTAAAAAATCACAAAATAACACTTATTATAATAATTTGCACTGCTATTCTATAATTCACACTATAATCATAATATTATTTAAATGTATTGATTTATAAAACACTAGCAGCCCGTCCCAGCTTCGCACGGGTATTTAACAAAAAATTAAAAATTAAACCCTTCTATTTTTTTTCGGTCTCGGGGAAAAACCTCTCTTGACGGGTTCCCCCGGCCCGGGGGGACCGAGGGATATAAGGGACTCCGGAAAAGATGTTCGACCATCCGACTACCCACTAAAAACCCCGCTGTTCTCCTATCGCCTACGCCTGGGCCCACGGATATATGGCCTGCCGATCTCGTGGCCCGAGCCGGCGCCGGCCCACGCTTTGTCTTAAAGCGGGCCCCTTCTAAAGTGCTGGCGCCAGGAGGTCAGGGTTTCGTCCCCCCGGCGCTCTCCTGTAACAACTCTAGGAGTTGAGGGGGGCTGCGGAACAGCACGCGGCCTTCTCCCTCACGGCAATAGTGCGGGCGGTGGATCCTTCCCCGAGGGGCCGCCCGCGGCCGCTTTCTACGGCGGCCGGAGATCGTTGCCCGCCCTCCGGCGCCGACGACGCGGCCTACGTTGGCGGGAGGGGAGTGCGGTGGCGGACTCCCGCTCCCGTTCCGCCGCCTCCCTGGCAGACACTACTGCCTCGCAAAAGGAGGCGACAACCGTCCATCCAGGATCGCCCCCGACCATGGACAGAACCAGGGCTGGGAGTGACAGGTCCGCGGCCAATTCCGGACGGGACTCGCATCCCCGTCGCGTGCTAGTCAGGCGTGGGTACGACTACCAGACGACACTCCAGAAAAAGCAGAGTCGCCTGACGTCGTAGCCGGCCCAGCAAGACCAACCGACAGCGAGGATGCATTTCTCGCCCCGGGAACACTCTCTGTGCAGGCGCAGTCGAAATAGGCATGGTTTTGACTACCAAATCAGGTCCCAGGGTAGAACCCGGGACCCCAATCAGTATTCGCAACCATCCCATCGGGGAACACACCACGAACAGAGAGCTAAGTTGGAAAGGATGTAAGAGGTAGACGGAAAGAAAGGTAGGACTCTGTCGCCTCGAACGGAGAGGGGAGTGAAGCGACGGATGCTCGAGCACCTCGGGTACGCACACCCGTGCACTCCTCGGACAGAGGAGCGCCCCTGGGGGCAAACCCTTCTATTTGCGGCAGGTTACTAAAAAAATAAAATTATAAAGAAAATTTGAATATTATTATTTCTATGAGCTTTTATTTTAATGATTTTTTTTTTGCTATTACTTTTTATTTATTTTTCGTTATTTTTTAATAAGTATTCTAATTTTTGTAAAAACCCCAGTGACGCACGCCTACATTGCATAAGGTGCTGCCTAGCTAGCCGAACAGGGTGAGCGGCTACCACGCAACATTTTTCTAATACTTACATTTTTAAACTCGTGATATCTTTCGAATGGAATATCCGAATTGAATAATTCAAAAAGTTATATAAAGGTATTGAAACAGTTTTGAATATGAAGTAATTTATTTTGATAAGGATTAATACCAAGATCCAAATAAAGAGCCTTTTCTAGGGGCGGCATTTCAATTAAATTTTTAAAATAAAAGAACACTTATTGTGGCATAACTATAATAGTTAGACATATGCTGTCGCGACATTTTTTGTAAATAATGATGTGTTCTGCAAAGTTGTAGTACATTATTTTATTCTATCATCAATAGTTTTCGCAGCGCACGCGATTTAAATAATATTTTAGGTAATTTTTTTACACCTTGGGTTACATTATTGGAGTTTTAGTAAGGATCCCTAATTTTTTTGAAAATATAATATACCCTATGTCACCCGGGGATAGTGTAGCTTCCCAACAATGAAAGATTTTTTTAAATCGGGTCAGTAGTTTCGGAGCCTATTCAAAGCAAACAAACAAACAAACAAACAAACAATCAAATCTTTCCTCTTTATAATAGTAGTATAGATATAGATATAGATTAAAAACTCAGAACGCGTATAGTGGGTCGCAATATTAAAAACTACCCTGATTATTTAAAGATGTAATACATATTTAGTAGCTAAATATTTCCAGGATTGAAATCATGTGATTGTTTTTCTTTGTACACCGCACAACATTTTTTTACTAGTAACTTTCATAAGAAATGTATATGCATATAGGTTGCCTGGAAAAATCGCTTAAAGCGATATTAGCCCGCTCATTGTCTCCAATATTTAGAATATTCTCTTTTACTATTTGTGTTATATTATTAGGTTAAGTTGGTGACAATAAAGTATTATCTATCTATCTAAAATTTTAGCTTTCATAACAAGCAAGCACTGTTTATATTTTAGGAGCAATCTCACAGTCAAAATGTAAAACATTTATTTAAAGCGTGCGTTTCCACATAATGTAGTGAATAATCGATTAAAACTACAAATCGCATCGCTTCCTTAATATCTAACGAAAGCTATGCCATTTAGCTGCTTCCGAACAATAAAAATTAATAAAAGAAATTTTAATTGATCAACTGTTCCACATTGGCACACGTAATAGACGTTGATGGCTTACGTTTAACGCTCGATAATTAATATAGAATACACCATGAACTCCGGATTAATGAGAATAGAACCCCTTTCATATTATTTATTACTCATGAGTTAGGCACCAAAGAAGAAAGAGAAAGTAAGAGAACCACTCATTTATATTTTTGGGATTAAAGTCTCCGTATATTAAGACGAAGGTTTTTAACCAATGTGTGTTGCCAGTGATGACTTACGGAACGCAGACGTAGTCGCTAACTATGGGCCTTATGAGAAAGCTCATGGTCGCTCAGAGGGCAATGGAGAGGGCTATGCTCGGAGTTTCCCTGCGAGATCGAATCAGAATGAGGAGATTCGCAGGAGAACCAAAGTCACTGACATAGCCCGGATGATTGCAAAACTGAAGTGGCAGTGGGCTGGGCACATAGCGCGAAGGACAGATTTATCAGCAAATAAAATGCCATAAAACTGAATTCACGCGTATCCGGGAGCACTGCTTATTGTACTATTATGGAATGAAATAATTGATAATACAATTGAAGTTGCTAGTCATTGCTTTCATAAATACTGATTTTCTAGGTCAAGGTATTCTAGTCATCATCTATTTTCACAATAAGTGCAATTTAATTTACTCTAGGTAAGAACTATGCATTTATATAGAAACTAGGATCTACATTTTCACGCCATACTTAAATAGATCACTATCCCACTCATCGTATAAGCCAGGGCTTCTTAAACTATGGGTCGCGACCCCAAATGGTGTCGCGTAGCAAAATTCTGCGGTCGCGAGAGATTTTAATGTCAAATATTTATTTGCGGAATATTTACGATCCAATGTACAAGTGTGATACCTTTATAGAAAGGGCTTTAAAAGTACTATGTTACATAGTAATTGTTTTTTGTGTATTATATGATATGTAGAACAAAAAATCTGTAAAACGAAAGTGATTTCACTGTGTGAATGAGAACTGTTGCAATAATTTTTATTTTTCTCAGTAATAGTAAAATGATATCGCTATGATTTTTGCTTATTTTGTGAGAATATTAGTCTACTTATGTATTGTATTACTTTAATTGTAGGCCTAACTGTAGTATTTGCGCATCTGGGACATGTAAAGTTTATCTAGAATTAGGGCTCGCGCCGCTAGTTTTTTGTACAAAATTAAAAGGCTGTAAATAAATTATTTTGTATGAAGAGTTGTACTGCTTTATTTTTTAGCCTAATGCATATATAATAATCTTTGTAATTTACAAGAAAAAACCCTATATCATCGATTTAATTTTTGAATTATGATCGTTTAAACACAAGTGGTGCTCAAATACGCGTTACCTCTGTATTCAGCGTATCGTAATTCTACACCATATGTATATTGTTACCTAATAAATAAATCATCAAAAAATATTAATTTATTTGTCTTTTATATTTGTATGGGGTCGTAAAGAAACTCGCAATCACAAATGGGGTCGTGAATGACAAAAGTTTAAGAAGCCCTGGTATAAGCCAATTTTTATTAAATTTAATACGATTAATATCATTAATAAATCATCCCTATTTTTTAATAAAAACAACCTAACTTAAATTTCGATCTTCTCAAGAGTTTTTTTAGTTATTCGGTCTTAAATATTTGGAGAATAAATAACGTAGCCACAAATTTGAACAACAGTCAACTACACGTGGAAGCTTACACACTTTTAGCAAAGCTATGACGTAATAGTTTTCTTATAAGAATGAAAATTATACAGGTATCATCCTGGTAGAAGATACATGAATATTAAAGCATTTATTAATATAACTAGCAGCCCGTCCCAGCTTCGCATGGGTATTTAACAAAAAATTAAACCCTTCTATTTTTTTTCGGTCTCGGGGAAAAACCTCTCTTGACGGGTTCCCCCGGCCCGGGGGGATCGAGGGATATAAGGGACTCCGGAAAAGATGTTCAACCATCCGACTACCCACTAAAAACCCCGCTGTTCTCCTATCGCCTACGCCCGGGCCCACGGATATATGGCCTGCCGATCTCGTGGCCCGGGCCGGTGCCGTCCCACGCTTTGTCTTAAAGCGGGCCCCTTCTAAAGTGCTGGCGCCAGGGGGTCAGGCTTTCGTCCCCCCGGCGCTCTCTTGTAACAACTCTATGAGTTGAGGGGGGCTGCGGAACAGCACGCGGCCTTTTCCCTCACGGCAATAGTGCGGGCGGCGGATCCTCCCCCGAGGGGCCGCCCGCGGCCGCTTTCTACGGCGGCCGGAGATCGTTGCCCGCCCTCCGGCGCCGACGACGCGGCCTACGTTGGCGGGAGGGGAGTGCGGTGGCGGACTCCCGCTCCCGTTTCGCCGCCTCCCTTGCAGACACTACTGCCTCGCAAAAGGAGGCGACGGCCGTCCATCCAGGATCGCCCCCGACCATGGACAGAACCAGGGCCGGAAGCGACAGGTCCGCGGCCAATTCCGGACGGGACTCGCATCCCCGTTGCGTGCTAGTCAGGCGTGTGTACGACTACCAGACGACACTCCAGAAAAAGCAGAGTCGCTTGACGTCGTAGCCGGCCCAGCAAGACCAACCGACAGCGAGGATGCAATTCCCGCCCCGGGAACACTCTCTGTGCAGGCGCAGTCGAAATAGGCATGGTTTTGACTACCAAATCAGGTCCCATGGTAGAACCCGGGACCCCAATCAGTATTCGCAACCATCCCATCGGGGACCATGCCACGAACAGAGAGCTAAGTTGGAAAGGATGTAAGAGGTAGACGGAAAGAAAGGTAGGACTCTGTCGCCTCGAACGGAGAGGGGAGTGAAGCGACGGATGCTCGGGCACCTCGGGTACGCACACCCGTGCACTCCTCGGACAGAGGAGCGAGCGCCCCTGGGGGCAAACCCTTCTATTTGCGTCAGGTTACTAAAAAAATAAAATTATAAAGAAAGTTTGAATATTATTATTTCTATGAGCTTTTATTTTAATGATTTTTTTTGCTATTACTTTTTATTTATTTTTCGTTATTTTTTAATAAGTATTCTAATTTTTGTAAAAACCCCAGTGACGCACGCCTACATTGCATAAGGTGCTGCCTAGCTAGCCGAACAGGGTGAGCGGCTACCGCGCAACAATTTTCTAATACTTACATTTTTAAACTCGTGATATCTTTCGAATGGAATATCCGAATTCAATAATTCAAAAAGTTATATAAAGGTATTGAAACAGTTTTGAATATGAAGTAATTTATTTTGATAAGGATTAATACCAAGATCCAAATAAAGAGCCTTTTCTAGGGGCGGCATTTCAATTAATTTTTTAAAATAAAAGAACACTTATTGTGGCATAACTAAAATAGTTAGACATATGCTGTCGCGACACTTTTTGTAAATAATGATGTGTTCTGCAAAGTTGTAGTACATTATTTTATTCTATCATCAATAGTTTTCGCAACGCACGCGATTTAAATAATATTTTAGGTAATTTTTTTACACTTTGGGTTACATTATTAGAGTTTTAGTAAGGATCCCTAATTTTTTTGAAAATATAATATAGCCTATGTCACCCGGGGATAGTGTAGCTTCCCAACAATGAAAGAATTTTTTAAATCGGGTCAGTAGTTTCGGAGCCTATTCAAAGCAAACAAACAAACAAACAAACAAACAAACAATCAAATCTTTCCTCTTTATAATAGTTAATATAATATAATAATAATATAATTTATTAGTATAAATTATATTATTAGTTAATCATTGAAAACCCCATAGATTTACTTTAATTGCATTAAAACACACAAATATAACAAAAAGTCAAAAGTATTTTATAACATAAAACATAAAATATTATTTAAACAATGTCAAAATGCAGATCGATGAAGGTATTGCAACAGTGCATCATGTAAGAACAATCTTCTCGGGCAGCTATCATAGCTAGTGACAGCATTTCTCAATGTACTCTGATGAAGTCAATTTCGGCAATAACCAGGATAAATCTTTCGGATAATTATGATATAATGACCTCAATAATGTTATTTTCATTTAAAGTAGGTTATATATGTATAATTAATATAGTTACAATCCTTGAATTATAATTTTCTGTACACAATTTGGACTCATTGTACGTAAAGTACCGAGTGCTCAGTAATTCATCAGATAATACTAAATGCAACTGTCCCTGCCTGTAATCTGTTAATTGATGTTTAAATTCACTCTAGTAGAGCGTCACATCTATGGTAGCGGCACGACCTACTAGTTCTCTGCACTTACATGTTCATTAAATTTAAAACATACACCTAAATATTGTACTAACAAAATATACCGAATCTGACCAAATTTGACAAACAAGGTGGACATTATCCACTCGGAGTTTTTTTACATAAGCGATATCAAAGATTAACGCTTGTTATGTTCTATCATCATCATCATCTAAGCGTAGTATCCCGGTTGCAACCTAAACTTTCGTTTCGGTGCCCGGGGTCCGCTTTCCGACTTTTTCTACTCCACTTCGCACGGTCTTCAGCATCCCTGGTATTGAGCCCATTGGTACGCATATCACCCCTTACGACGTCAAGCCAGCACTTTTTGGGTCTACCCCTCCTGCCGGGGCCCGGCGGAGGCGGCATGGCCAGACATTTGTTTCCCACGTATCATCCGGTTGCCGTAAAACGTGGCCGTATCAACGAAGCCGACACTCCTGCTTGTTATGTTCTATCATGCTTGCTAAAAAGTTCAGTATATAGAATGCATGGCCTAGTGCATCCGCCAATCAACGACATTGTTGCTCAGTTAATAAATTATAAATATTGCTAATAGGACAAAAACAATATGTCATATTAGAATTACAGTGTTCTCGTATTTAGATTTCAAAATAACACCGTTTAACACATGCACTGTGAAATATTTTGACGCATATGGGCCATTGTAAATACTCCATAAGCAGTTATGTTTAGATATAATTTTCAATAAGTTGATAGTTTTCAAGATATTATATTCTGTTTTTCTCGCGGCCTTTATAAACTCCTAATCATTAAGAAAAATATTGCTACAAAGTCAGTGTTAGTGAAATTTGAATAGGTTAAGATGGAGGACGTAATCCAGTGGAACGTATTGCTTATCTGTATAATATAAACTGGTATATTGTATTTAAAAGAGATATTGGGACTTGGAGTATGAAAGGATTAATACAATGAATGCAAGTATGGGTCAACAATTTTAATTATCAATAAGTTCTAGTTGTTATATTAAAAAGACTGATATATAGAGAATATTATAGAAGATGCAAGATGTAGATGAGACAAAATAGACAAAAATAGATAGTTTAATATTTTTTATTGCTGTAGGACAGCAGACAGGCTGATGGCCCGTTTAGAATTTAGCAGTTACCGTCGCCTATGGGTGTTTGCAACGCCAGTGGCATCACGAACACGTTGCTGTCCCATAAGAGTACAGGAACTTGGGTCACTAATGCCGGAACACAACAAAAGGTTATGGCGGCATACTTAAGACCAAAAGTGGTCGCCATCCAGATAGGCTTGAAGCCCTACCACGTAGCTAGGGTGGGTTATTTTGTCGCCTTTTACGATAGGCCGACCCCGGCCGCAGAGGTTAGTATTTCTTTCTCCGCCCCTGCACGGATACAATAATAAAGAATAATGGAACAATACAGTATATGCAAATCCTTCAAAGGTAGTTGTACTGGTAGTGTATCCTATGGATGCCTCATCGGCAATGTCAGCGTGTATCACTCGCCGATGTATGTCACCCACACTCGCGCATAGATTTCGTTTCTTGACAGTGACATCTTCACAACTATAATATATAGACCACGAGATATAGATATGCTTTAAATTCCATAGACTCTCTCCGTGTAGGGGTGAAGTAAGAATACTAACTTCTTCGGCTGGGGTCAGGCTGTCGTAAAAGGTAACAAACAACCCCAGCTACATACGTGGTAGGGCCACAAACCCGTCTGGATGGCAACCACCCTTGGTATTTAAGTATGCCGCCATAACAAGCTTATGTTCCGATATTAGTGACCCAGGTGCCTGTACCCTTATGGGACGTCGTGTTCAGGTTGCCCCTAGCATCGTAAACATCCAAAGGCGACTGCAACTGTTTATTGCTAAGTGGGCCGTCAGCCCGTCAATCGCGGTCTATGTCCCATCCCAATGCGGATCTTATCAAATGCACACGTTTAGTATTGAATGTGATCTCCGTTTAATGATACAGTTACTCCATTGTTGGTAATGTTATTGTGTACGTTGATAAAAAGAAAGCCAATTGCAAAAAATACAATAGCTCATTTCGATAAGTCGGTCAGAACATGTTAATACAATTTTATAATTCGCAAGGTACAATGTACAGTTATGATACCGATACCATTGTCAGGCTTTGGAGAAATGTTTGTACCCTAAGTTTATATCAAGTCAAAGATCGAAACAATTGCTATATTCACATTATTTTTTATACGTGCAGGGGCGGAGAAAGAATACTAACCTCTGCGGCCGGGGTCGACCTGTCGTAAAAGCCGACTAAACAACCCACCCTAGCTACGTGGTAGGGCCTCAAGCCCGTCTGGATGGCGACCACCTTTGGTCTTAAGTATGCCGCCATAATAACCTTGTGTTCCGGTATTAGCGACCAAGTTCCTGTACCCTTATGGGACAGGAGCGTGTTCGCGATGCCACTGGCATTGCAAACACCCATAGGCGACGGTAACTGCTAAATTCTAAGCGGGCCTTCAGCCTGCCTGCTGTCCTAAAGCAATAAAAAAAATTGTCTGTATGGAATGATTTAAAACCTTAGAACGGCTTTATAGAATCTCTAACTAGGTTGAGAGTGAGCAGTTTAAATTACTATTTATATTCATGTAGGATAATAGTTGTAACAACAGGTCGTAAAAATAGTTTACGGCCTCTGTGGCGTAACGGATAACGCACTTCGGTATATTTGTGGAGGTCACGGGTTCGATCTCCGTCTCGCGTCTGGGTGTTTATGTCTATGTATTTATTTATAAAATAAGTGGTATGTAAGTTGTCTAGTACCCATAACAAGTGCTATGCTATTTAGTTTGGCTAGATGGCACTGTGTGATTGTCACAAAATATTTATTATTTACTTATGTAAATGTGGTTAGAATTTAAATAAAGTTGCAGTTATAGATGGATGAAAGATCTGAGCAAGTTGTATGATAAGAATCAGAAGGAAGATGTGCATTATTCAAAATTAATTAAGCACAATACTATTTTAGCTAATTTCCACAAAAATATGATCCAATATTTTTTTAGGAGACTTAAATTAGAACACATGTCTGATTAATACGTCTATACATGAATATTGTTAAAGAAGAAACTTTAATGATATTTTCTCTACAACAGCTAATTTTTTTTTTTATTTTATCTAGTGCAAAACTAGAGTATCGGTATCATACGTAAACATTCGATTAGTTCAAAATTATACAGTTTTAATGATGTTAATAAAAAGTGTGTGAATTAGAATTTTAGAATAAAATCCCGTTAAATAACAGTAGAAAAGTATCTTTAGCTAAAAAGTTTATTGGGTTCATATATAAAAAATACTCAACATTAATTTAAAATATCCAGAAATTTGATATAATCTAATTCCGAAAATAAATCTCTGGTTCCTTTGCTACCTTGAACCTTGCAAATAAAGAAATTCATTTTTCATATTTTACCAATAATAACGATCTTAGTGTCTCGCTCAATTTAAAAGAAATTTCAAATATTTAAATCAGATTATAAACTTTGTTTACTCATTTTCTTAACTTTAAGGTACTGGCCGCTAAATTACACTAGGGCTAAGGGCTAGACCGACATGTTTCAATCTATTCCTGATTATTTAATAACATACGAATCAACTTTTTGTGAAAATTGCATATTAATTTTATCCGTGCTGGGGCGGAGAAAGAATATTAACGTCTGCGGCCGATGTCGGCCTGTCGTAAAAGGCGACAAAACAACCCACCCTAGCTAGGTGGTAGGGCATCAAGCCCGTCTGGATGGCGACCACCTTTGGTCTTAAGTATGCCGCCATAATAACCTTGTGTTGTGTTCCGGCATTAGTGACCCAAGTTCCTGTACACCTATGGGACAGCAGCGTGTTCACAATGCCACTGGCGTTGCAAACACCCATAAGCGACGGTAACTGCTAAAATAATTTCCATTTGACGGTTACTTTTTATTACTTAAAATAACAAAAGGCAGAAATATTAGCAGTGTTACAGGTCATTGATCGAATTATATCACACACTGATGAATGACTCGGAAGTAGAACAATGACGATCTCCGAAACAAGTCAATCAGAAACGGGACAAAGTGATTTATGAGACTGCAAACCCTGATTGAAATTCATACCGGAATCATCTTCTAGCGGATGTAATGACATTTTTAATAGTGTAGGTTAAAGACCTTTAGGTAACGACACGTGGGTTTATTTGTTCCTTGACTTTCCGTAACGTATTTCTGCGATGTAAAATAGTGTGTATCCTTAATGATGTATAAAATATTTTTATCCAACGTTTTGTTCTCAGTACTATTATTTTTATATTAAACTAGCTGACCCGGCAAACGTTGTTCTGCCATATAAATAATAAAATGTCAAAAAATTAAAAAAAAATTTTTTGGGTGGGTCACCCCTAACATTTAGGGGGATGAAAAATAGATGTTGGCCGATTCTCAGACCTACTCAATATGCTCACAAAATTTCATAAGAATCGGTCAAGCCGTTTCGGAGGAGTATGGCAACGAAAACTGTGACACGAGAATTTTATATATTAGACTAGATTAAGATATATGCAGGTTCCAGTACCCGCGTATTCGCGGTGTCCCTATAGTAGCAAATATCCATAGATGGCCGGAACTGCTTACCTACTATTAAGTCAGTTATTAACCTGCTAGCTGTTTCACAGCAATAAAAAAAAGAATTAGGATATTAATATGGGGACAATGTAGTTAATATCCAAATGTAAAACAACGTTGGTTTATATAAACAAGCTGGACTGTATGTTGATTAACTGTAATCCCCTTCTCAAATAAGTTTAGTAGTTCACTTTAGTTTAATTATACAATACTAGAAATTTTCTACTTGTTGCCACCAACAGCGCCATTTTAAGCATATTCGGCGCCTGCGCTCTTGTCAACCAAAAAAAATGCTATGTAATTTTAATGATTTATTTCTAGGCTCAGCTTGCGTGTACCTCTTAGTACTTTGCGCCCGGGTGCACTCGCACCTTTCGAACCCCCGGGTAAAGACAACCCTGATCACCACAAGAATAGTATGCTGTTTAAGGATAAAATATCGTAGATTTCTATTGATCGATCTTTTGAAATTAATCTCACAAAGCTGTATGAATCGTTTGCTTGCTATTTTAATAAATTTATATTATAAAGACCGTGGCTTAGTTGCAAATGATTATCATTCTGTATTCTAATAGAGTGCCATTGTTTTCTCGTAGTCTTATTTAATTACACATACCATTAAGCCATCACGGCATCTTTAATTGCATTAATGACTATTATATAAGAATACCCTTTTAAACGCCGTTATAAAGGGTAAATAAATATTTTATTTACAATGCAAATACCAAGCAAATCCTAAAAGTTGTTTATTATATTGTCGACTGTGAAAAATAATAAATAAATAAAAATTATGAATAATACAATACACATTTTATTAGCTTTAATTATATACGAGATAATTTTAATTGTTTGCAATATATTTTTCATTCATTCATTCGTTCATTCCAGTTAATTTAACAACTGCCAAAAAGTTATATTAACGTTCCAAACGTTTTAACTCTTTTTTACCGCATAGTAACAGCATTTTTCAGTCATCGTCAAATCGTAAGTATTGTGTTCAGGGTGGGAAACAAATTTACAGATGCGAAAACATCCTAAGTAACCGCTATACACACCATGTAGCAAGACCATAATAACTTTCAATCAATATGGAGAAGAATGAGACAAAATTGTTATCTATTTCGTTAAATATCTACCCAGGGAAGAATTATAATAGAGGTGTAGGTATATTAAAGAAAAATTAAAATTTAAAATAATTGGAAGTAATTTTTAAGCGTAATTTTGTATTGCTATTGAATTCAAATAGAGAATCATATTATAATTGCTAATGTTAATAATATAATAATAATATGTAGTTCTTATTTTTAGAATTATATCTTATGAAATAATTTTGAATTAAAATGAGTAAGCAATGAAATATTTCTGTCACAATTAATTCCAAATTACTTGAATTTTAAAATACAAATATACTATATGAAAATTATAAAATATGTCCGAATACACTATCCGCACATTTTTTACTAAATTTTCCATGTATTCAAAAACAATCAAAAGTTAGAGTAATTATTTAAAGAAAAAAGTTTCATTATTAGTACCTTCAATTTCATTTAAAGAAAGTATTATAAAAAATAATTATACCTACGTGGGTGTTTTTAGAACAAAGAAATTATAACATTTCCATTGTTCTTGTTAACTATTGTAATTATTATTTATTTTATTACACTTTCGTAAATAATATTAGTATACGAACTGTACTAGTTAAATTTTGTTTATTGATTCTTTATTTTTTAATTTTCTTTAATGAATAAATATTGATTTTTTTAAAGCCAATAATTTCAAATTATGCTGTAATTCTTAAAAAGGACTTTACCATACATTTTTAAGCTAGTTTATTAGTAAGGATAGTATTTAAAAAACTTACCTTATATTTCATATCTGATAATTAAAATCACAGCACAGGTTTAAAAAAATATTAATGTTTAAAAAAAGAAAATATTAAATTGTTTTGCCGGTCAATGTTTATTTTGACGTAAAACTTTTCGCGCGTTATCCGCAACATCCGCGCATGCGTGCAGTGTGGTAGCGCGACAATGGCTGCGCTGCGGAAAGAGCGCCAGTTTTGCTTCCCCGCCAAATCGGTGCAACGACCCATGAAACAATGTTATGTTAAAATCTCCAACGCACAGAATGCGCCGGCTGCCATCGAAGGTGAAGGCGAGGCAAGCTCAAACCCGTTCCGGATGATCGCCCAAATTGCAGTACTGCTACATTTATTTGCGATACGCATAAACGCACTTTTCAATTTAACAATTCATAGATAAAAAAAACATGCGGGGCAGTCTTTGGGAACTGCCGATAGAAGTGAAAAATATGTAACTTGAATCGTATCGTCGAGATAATGAGTAAGCAATGAAATATTTCTGTCACAATTCCAAATTACTTGAATTTTAAAATATAATTATCTTTGGTTTTTTTTTTTTTTTTATTGCGTAGGACAGCAGACAGGCTGACAGCCCGCTTAGAATTTAGCAGTTACCGTCGCCTATAGGTGTTTGCAACGCCAGTCGCATCGCGAACACGCTGCTGTCCCATAAGGGTACAAGAACTTGGGTCATTAATGCCGGAACACAACACAAGGTTATTATGGCGGCATACTTAAGACCAAAGGTGGTCGCCATCCAGACGGGCTTGAGGCCCTACCACGTAGCTAGGGTGGGTTGTTTTGTCGCCTTTTACGACAGGCCGACCCCGGCCACAGAGGTTAGTATTCTTTCTCCGCCCCTGCACGGATAAGATGATTTATAAAAAAGTGTTTAAATCAAGGATTAAAGTTTAAATTGGTCATTAACACTTCTTTACAAACCAAAAATTGTTCTCCCAGAAAGTGCTCAACGCGCCTAAAGAAGTTTTCCCTTAAAAAAAAACTCAACTGTATTTCATTATAATAAAGTCGCAATTCAAATAGATATGTTTAAGTACTGCACGTCTTATGAATTTTCAATCAGGACACGTGACCTGACGCGAGTTTAACATTTTTTACCAATCATAAAAAAAGTAAACATCGCCGCTAAAGAAGTTTTCACTTCACAAAATCTTTTCGTTGTTTTCTGTTTTTTTATTGGTTAACAAAAATGACCCTAAGCCATTTTATCATTTACTTTACGATTTGTGTGTGTGTTTTGGCACGTAAGTTCTCGCAGAATCACCCACCTGCTAGCCACTGTTAAAACGGACCCAACTTTTTACGCTGTAATTATTTCTTTACTGTTTAGCTGGAGAGAGAACAGTAGTAAGAAAACTTATTTATTCTAATTACTTTGTTAACTATTTTGACCTAAACGTGCGTGAGAGTGTCACGGATGAGAACCCAGACAATTATTTTATTAGTTCTATTCGAGCTAGTCCATTGACATAGGTCTCTCTTCAGTATTTTCATATAACCTATCCTTTGCTTCCCTTTACCGTAAAGTTCCTTTTGAATATTTTAAGTCAAGTCCTAACTCCCATCTATATATTATTTTACTTTTCCCATCGCTTGGATACCTTCAAGTACATATTAATCATCAAATAACATTTTAACAGAATTAATATCAAATTTTATATATGTTTCTATATTATTTCCCTTGGAGTAATAAAAATGTATACAAGACAATATTAATTTAAGCAACTGCGTGCGCAACGACAGACCGAAACAATTGCTATAGTTGCAAGATTGCCGTATTTAGGCCATTATTTCGGCTCAGTGAAGGTCATAGAAAATCATTAGACATACTAAATGACAACTGCAATAATTCAATGGAATTGGTGAAATATTGCTGGATTAACTGATTGATAACTAGTTGAACTAAAATATCGTGATAGTAAATTGGTTACGGTATATATTGTGGAATGTATTGTGGAAGTTATTGTTTTATTCAATAACCTCAACTGCTTTATGGCATTCTTAGCATAATACGGGCTAATTATTAATTACTTTAGATTTTAACGATACGAGCGTAATATACCTTGTTTTTCCAGCCATAATGATATCATGAATGAATTATACGAATGTATATCAGATTGTCAGTAATTGTTTCTATTGCTTTGAAACGGCAGAAAAGCTGACGGCCCTCTAATAATATCCTACCTGTTATCGGTGCCTCTAGGGCACACTGCCCTCCGCCTAGGGGAACTGTAACTTTATCACTTATGCCGGAACAAAGTTATTATGGTGGCATATTTAGATACCAATGATGGTTGCTATCCAGACGACCTTGGAGCCCTACCACCTAGCTACAGTTGCTTTGTCGCCTTTCACATCAGGCTGCCCCCGGCCGCAGGTGACAGCATTGTTTTTTCCGTGCAGGTTTACCTCTTCACGGAAAAAAGTGAATAGTACGATTATACCTCGTATCAATGCAAATATAGTACATATTTATTATCAATGCAAATAGTCTATTCATTATTCATACGGCAAAACACAGCCAGTCATCGTATAAAAAATGAGGTTCAACCTTCTTGCTTTTTTAAAAGGTCTGTCCAACGGTATCTGTTAAATACATAGTCACGGTTGCTCTTTGGACCTCCGTGAAACCTTTTGCTATTTTTATCACTAAGGCTTAGGGCGGATCTTCCGTACTAAGCCGACTCTATAATAAAGGACAAAGGTTTCGTGATAGTTCAGATCCGTTAAGGTCAATATTGCTGTCGATTACTATATTTTATACATTTATTTTTAGGGTTCATTATCACATAGCGGAATTCTACATTGGCTCATCCCTTTCGTAAAGCAAGAGGGAAAACACTAAGCCCATTTACAGATCGGGGATGGTGTTACCCTGCCTTTTCTGGGTACTCTGGTGCTCCACCCAGTTGAGCAGAGGTCATGAGGAATTGTGAGGGACGCTATCTATAATGCGAAGGTCAGCTGCAGCTACATGAGATCGCGGCTTTTGGAAACTCTCATATTTATATGTGATGTTTTGTTGACTACTAGTGATGAGCAAAGCAAGAACAAAACCAAGACTAGGATAATCTTGGTATTGGTCTTGCTTGTTCGATCTCGGGCTTGATCTTGCTTATTTAGTTTTGTCTTGGTCTTGCGTATTTAGTCTTGGTTTTACTCATTCGATCTATCTTGTGACTTTTTTTATAATTTTTCCAAATACATTAAAACCATTTTTAGAGAAAGAAAAGCTTATGTTCAAGTTATGACAAATATTTCAATTCATAATTTCAACGGAATTTACATTTTTTTAATCTTGCTTTTGGTGTTGATCTTGTTCATTCGACAATTTTACTCATCACTATTAATTACAGGCTCAAAGGACTTTTTAACCGGTATCAAATAAAGGAATATCGCAATCAGATGCTTGGACCTATAATAATCTAGGCACACAGAATACAAGTGATATTAATTTGCTCTTAATAAAGTATTCATTTCTTTAAACAGGCCAACATTTCCGGACTCGTGTATGACAGTACACGGACATATTTTTTTAACGGAACAGCTTGGATTCTCGATTTTAATGTTATGGCATAAATGGAATATGCTCCAGAAAAGAATTCGGAGGGCAGTGCCCGAAAATCTGTTTACAGATCAACTGTTTTACACGCTAGATGAACTTTGGACAATATCCTAAATGAGGTATTTCTGACCATATTCTGAGGATACTGCTTCGTTATTAATGTGTTATGAACGTCAAGGGCGCTTTTACGGATTACTGACTCCAAGGGGTGGAGAAAAATACAAGAAAAGAGATACTTCCGCCTTGTTATAGCACATTTTATTATATATATATATATATATATATATATATATATATATATATATATATATATATATATATATATATATATATATATATATATATATATATATATATATATATATATATATATATATATATATATAGGCTTTTTATGTGTACCTATTTCAAAAATATGATAAATATAGGAAATAAATTATATATGCCAATAAATATCATCATCATCATCATTTCAGCCGGAAGACGCCCACTGCTGGACAAAGGCCTCCCCCAAAGATCTCCACGATGATCGGTCCTGCGCTGCCCTCATCCAATAAATATATTTAAAAGAAATATATAAATTAATAAAAAAAAAGGGTGAAATTGTATGAGTATGAAAACAAAAGTATACGCTAGTCGCCAGACACTAAATTATTAACTCGGCATATTTCAAGTCGCCTACAACCTACAACAGACCATACTATTACCATTCTGGAACGTTTTGAACTGTAATTTACATCGTACAGCTGGTCACTTTGAACGTTTTTCCAATGGTAGGTGGATGTGGGGAGTACTATCATAGGGAGAATATATATTTTATACTTATCATAAGGGGAAAAAGTTCAAAATATTTAGGTTTTACGATATAAATTACGGTTTAGAACCACGCTAGAACGGCGCCAGTGGAGCTACAGAGTTTTTTGTTTTTTTCCTGAAAATGATCTACCTTTTGGTAACTCATTTTAAATTACAATCTAGCCTTATTTACGTAGACTAATTAGTAATATAAATTTAACTTAATTTGCTAAGTAGACTTTACTAAGAATGTGTCGATTAACACTTTTCTTAATGTCTCTATTATGGGGAAGTCACTTTGTTCTTGTGTTCTTTGTAGTAGTACATAATTCACTACTTTATTCTAGCACTGCACTAAACTAACTCAAAAGGTTTTTTCCTTCTTAGTCTTCTCACTATGTCCGTGGTATCGAGGAGTTGGATGGCCTCGACGTTCACATGGTGATGAAGCCTTTGTTCATGAGCTTCGGCGTACATTTTTATTCTGAGTATGATGTGATAGTTTTTAATACTGTAGGACAGCACTCAGGCTGACAACCCACTTAGAATTTAGTAGTTACCGTCGCATAGTTTGCAACGCTAGTGGCATCGCGAACACGCTGCTGTCCCTTAAGGGTACAGGAACATGGGTCACTAATGTAGCTATTGAAGACTGAAGACGACTTGAAGTATGCCGAGTTAATTATTAAATATCTGTGGGGGTTATAGTACATAACGACAGTACAGTATTAAAAACCTCTAATTATTAGCGTAATTTAAAATTATTTAATAAATATATCTTAAACAATATACTGATGCTATTGTGGCGACACCTTATTATCTATATGACGCATTTCGACGGACACTTTCAAACACAGAGATAGTGCTCATTTCCTCTATCCTCCATATTCTCCTCCTTATGTGGTTTTCCTTGCCTCTATGGGAGAGTAGGTAGTACTCTATTCTACTTCTTCTAGTTCCTGTACCTATGGAACAGTAGCGTGTTTACGGTGCCCTAGCGTCACAAAGATCTAAGACTATTAAGTGGGCCGCCTCAGAAATAAAAAAAAAATATCCATACTACAAGTTTATGAACACTATTTTATTTGTTATTACATAAAATAAAATTACAGTACAGTTTTTAAACTATGTATTTATTTACATCTTATATTCAATGTAATGGTGCCGAGCCATAATTAAGAAGAAGAAATTCAATGTACTGTTACTGTAGTATGGGTGAATAGGGACAAAATTTTACTTCTTGAATTTTCAAATATTTTTAAAGTGATTTATTATTTTTTAGGAATATAAATATTTAAGTCATAAATAACATTTAGATTTAAACATAAAAGCTAAATTATATGCTATCCTCATTCGCCCACAAATTGGAGTTAATAGGAATGAGGGTTTACAACATTTTCTACATTAATTAAATATTATTTAATTTAAATGTTTCTGAGTACCTAGTGTAAATTAATATCCCAAACCATCAAATAAATTTATATTGAAGTATACTAGACATACTAGGTAATTAGTTGGTATACGAAGAAACCTAAATAATATATTAATTACAGTGTCAACTGTATAGTGACAACACTAGAAATCTACACATAGACACAAATAATAATAATAATATATCGAGATCTTGCCATAGAATTAAAGAAACAATGGAAAGTTAACACAGTTCACATCATACCAATAATTATCTCCACGACAGGTATAGTCCCTAAAGTACTCATGCATAACTTGGACATTCTGAAGGCACCAGCTCACACACTCCATCTCATACAAAAAGCCACTATCTTAAATACTTGCCGAATAACTAGGAAATTCTTTACAACTTCAGCTATAACAGACACAATTAATAATTAAATACAAATCTTTTATGCTTGGTTCAGACCCGCATAATAGATAATTACCACCCCTATCATGGGAGTTAAAATAATAAAAATAAAAAAATAATAATAATATTTTGTGACAATTCACACAACGTCATCTAGTCCCAAACTAAGTAGCACTTGTATTATGAGACCTAGACAACTGATATACTACTTATATACTTTTTTTTGTAAATAAATGCATATTATACATAAACACCCAGACGCGAGACGGGAATCGAACCCGTGACCTCCGCAAGCGTACCGAAGTGCGTTATCCGTTACGCCACCGAGGTCGTCAAATAAGCTGTTTGACAAAAATTCACATCATTCGCGTCCCTTCTAATCATCTAACCTATAAAAACTCTATACTTGATACGTTTCTATTCACCCTATATTATATTTTTTTATATCTAATTAACAAAAAACCAATAATTTTAATTAACAATCGAAAATTACCTCAATTTTATTTGACAGTCTAATAACTTATATTGATAACACACTCCTTCAAAAAAGTTATAAGACAAAATTTATAAGACAATGTAATTTGTAAACAACATTTAATTTGCAGGCTTCACAGGGGGTTAAGTTTGGAATAGTTTGACAATTTGTAGCTAATTTCATGCTTTTTCAGTGTTGTCAAGAAAAGTTTTTATAATAATAATCTACTTTATCTCTACACAAAATAATATAAATTGTACTGAAGTAAATAATTGATGTGGTAAACTTATATTAGCTATTCTTCCCCTTTTACTTTTACGGTACCACTGACCACTAGTCACGGCTGTAAACTGTAAACAGGGAACCAAGCCAATATTATTATTTGCCGTTAATGTCAAATGTCATACCGTTTTGTTTTTCTTTGACAGTGACAATATCAGTTATGCCAATCAAATCATTTAAATGGCTTTGCTTGGTGTTTGCGATATTTTTGTTTAATTGCAATTTTCTGCGCACATGTTTAAGTATTATCGAAAACTAACGTGATTTGAGTAAATATGTCACGAGATATAAGGAAAGATTATTTTAATAGAGATAGAGAGCGGGAAATGCGAGATCGGGATCGTAGCCGAAACTGGGACCGCGCTCGACCTTACAGGCCTGTAAGCCGGCCGAATCAAAGGAAAAGGAGTCGCAGCAGAAGCCGGGATGGTAAAAGATGGAGTCGGTCTCCCAGAAACAATGATAAAGATATCTTGGACGAGAATATATTGAGTGAAATATCAAAATTGCCTGAGCCTAGTGAATTGTGGGATAGCCAGTTTCCAGATAACTTTGTACCGCCCCCTCCGTCGTTTACGCAGCCGGTAATATACACTAAAGTCATTATTTTATTAAATTATTTATGGCAATCAAAAAGTTCAAATATTTATTTCAACACTAAATAATTAGCAAAAATTACTATTACAATTATTTACTTAAAAACGATGACAAAGAAGATACGGCGTCAAAAACTCTTCTTGCTCTTGGCAAGTATAGATTTTATTTTATAGGACTAGAGCAGTGATGTCAGGTGCACGGTAATTACAGTAGATTTACTGTTACTGCTTTTGCTGTACACTGTATTCCAGCTATACAGTATACAGTGAACGGCGAGTAAAAATGAACATGAAAATTCTATCTCTTCCCAATTCTAACGCAGAATGTGAAAGAAAATTCAGCGAAATTAATGATAATAAAACAAAAAAAGAAATAGATTAATCACAAATACCATTAAGGGTAACATATTAGCGTGCCAGTTCATTTTAAGAAATTCTGCTAATTGTATAAATAACCCAAATGAAAAAATGATGAAAACTTTTACGGGCAAAATATAATGAACCCTTAAGTGACAGTGATATAGATATTGATTGACAAATTATATATAATTTATAATAGTTATATAATTTATAATAATATTATACATTGATAATTCCAATAAAAGTATGTTTTTTTTTCACTGTAAAAACACTGTAATGAGTTTTATGATTTACTGTATTTTCCTACCGATCTTCTGTAATTTTACATGCGGAACACTGTATTTTTTTCAATCTAACCTGGCAACACAACTAGAGTCTACTACTACTACTTTAGAATCCTTTGAAGTCAAAGCCTTGGATGCAACTGGGATGAAACACTTGTATAAAGAAGATAAAAGACATTTAACGAGATTGTCATGTCATAATGTTTAATATTATTGCTGGGACTATTTATATCTATTTTTCAAAAATTAATAGATATGTAGAGGTTTTACATTATACCTAAAAGTCATTTTACAGTCTGGATCCAACTTTAGTGGCAACTATCAGCCATCTTACTCTGGAATCTATGATGATTTCCCATCATTGAACACGCACCCTGGAGGCACACCGCAGTCAGACATATCCACTTGGAACCAGATGTCTCTTCCGCCACCCCCAGCACCAACCTACAATATTGAGGATCAAATTAAAAAAGATGGTATGTAGAAATATACTTTTTACAAAATTATGTACTTTCCAGGTCACAAATTCATTAACCAAACATGGATTTTGAATACTTCTAATACAAAATTTGGCTTTTTACAGCAATTCAAGGTATGCTTTTTTTGTCATAAAATGAAGCATGAATAACTTGACCTATGGAGAAAGAGAGTTATTAAAATAATATTTTACTTGAGTAACCTATACCATGTGACCTAAGTTTGTAAATATTTATCCCCCTCCCTCGACTTGGTCTAAAAAAATCATTGGATTTTATTTCGAGGATTAGCTGAGTAACAACAACCTAAGACTACCCCCTCCTCCTTATGACCATGCTTAATATTTTGAAAACCTCTCCCCACCTCACACAGGTCACGTAGAATGGGTATGTTCCCTAATATAAAAGATTGAAAATCACCTATCTCTTGTCAAAACTACTTTAACATATTCAAAGAGTAGTTTGATTAGACTTCTGGTCGGTATCTAAACTTTTTTATATAATTATCATAAGTATAATCAAACCATTATTTATATTTCTTTATGCTTAATATAATTACTAATATTAGGACTCTATTCATAATGATATCTGTGGTAAAATAGCTTTCGTACACCAGAATCATACTGGAGGTCACAAACCCCTATTAAAGGTGTTTGTATCATCATTATCTCAGTGTTAAATCCTGGTTGCAACCCATAGTTTCGCTTAGGTGCCCGGGGTCTGCTAATTTATAATTATTTACAAAAGAAAAACATAAATAGTACATTGTATAGTACCCATAAAACAAGTGCTCAGCTACATACTGATGGTGCTGTGTGATTGTGAATGTCTATCTTGATACTAATTCTGATGAAATTAATAAGGAAAGTAGATGTTGTGGAAATATACTTCATGGATGGTGAATCAAATTAACAAATAATTAATGTTTACTATCGTAATGATAAAACTCATTAGTGTAGGTTATAGTATAATTATTGGAGCAATGGAGAGGGCTATGCTCGGAGTTTTCCTGCGAGATCGAATCAGAAATGAGGAGATTCGCAGGAGAACCAAAGTAACCGACATAGCCCGGATGATTGCAAAACTGAAGTGGCAGTGGGCTGGGCACATAGCTCGAAGGACTGATGGCCGTTGGGGCAGAAAAGTCCTCGAATGGCGACCGCGTACCGGAAGACGCAGTGTTGGTAGGCCCCCCACAAGATGGACAAATGATCTGGTCAAGATCGCCGGAATAGGTTGGATGAGGGCAGCACAGGACCGATCATCATGGAGATCTTTGGGGGAGGCCTTTGTCCAGCAGTGGGCGTCTTCCGGCTGAAATGATGATTCATTAATAATAATGTATACAAATGTACCTTTAAAAAAATTATGTTCAAGAACTTGTTGCTTATAAAGAGTGTCTCAGTAAGAGTGCACTTTTTCATTTTAAAATAAAAACAAGTATTTTATGACAGAGTTGTAATATTTTATTGTATTGTAAAGAAGACATGTTCCGATTAAGTATAGAATAGAATATCTGGCAAATGACCCCCACGGCTCCGATGACAGGCCATTACTCTTTTCATGAAATTTTCCATGATTTGCACAGAGATGTGGTTGTATCTCACCGATGACACGTTGGATTTCCAATTTGAGCTCAGGAATTGTTTTGGGTTTATTCGCATAAACGCGAGATTTCACAAAACCCCAAACAAAAAAATCGCACGATCTTGATGGCCAGTTGACATCAGAATTTCGTGAGATAATGTGTTCTGAAAATCGTTGCTGCAATAAGTCTATTGTTTCATGCGCGGTGTGGCAGGTTGCGCCGTCCTGCTGAAACCACATGTCCAGATTCATGTCGTCCAATTGAGGCCACAACAAGTCCGTTATCATATTCCTGTAATGAATGCCGTTCACAGTCACTGTGATTTTGGCATCATTTTCAAAAAAGTAAGGTCCAATCACACCGCCTGACCAAAATCCACACCAGACAGTTCCTCATTGTGGGTGCATTTATTTCTCATGGATTGCATGAGGATTTTCTGAGTCCCAAATTCGACAATTTTGTGTATTCACGAAGCCGTTCATATGGAAATGCGCTTCATCGGAGAAAATGACTTTTTTTCAAAAAATTGGCATCGACTTCACTATGCTCCATTACCCATTCAACGAATTGCCGGCGCTTTCCGTGGTCTGCTGGTTTGAGCTCCTGAGTTAACTGAATCTTGTACGCATGAATTTTAACTAAAGACCTCCACTCTTTAGTCAAAATTCGCTGCGTAGTGCTTCGTGAAATTTGAAGTTATTGAGAACGATGTCGAATTGATGTTTTCGGCGACACTCGTTTACAGCAGCAATGTTTTCAAGAGACCGACCGGTACGTTGACGCAAAGGATTCTTATTATCCATAAATGACCCAGTTTCTTCAAATTTTTTGACCACTCTTCGAATGGTTGACGCATTAGGTGCACTTTCTCGGTTGAAAATTTGGCGAAGTTTGCGAGCGGTTTCAGCGTAACTTTCCCCGTTTATGTAATGAGTTTTCACAAATAAAACGCGTTGTTCTTTCGAAAAGCGCTCCATTTTTAATAATCGGAATAAACAGAGGTGACAGCTGTCAAATTTCAGAGTTGCCACTTGCATGAAAAAAAATATTCCAATTGTAAAAAGTGCATGCACTCTTACTGAAACATCCTATATCTTGCAACTCCTCGACTTGGGTTTTGATTCTTCTATTTTATATTCTTCGGAGCTTTGAATAACAATCTGTATTAAAATCTTCTGTACTGTATATATACAAAAACTCTTTTGCCTAATTTATTTCAATAGCTAGTCATAACATTTAATAAAAATATTTCATTTCAGGTAATGATGGCATCTTCTTTTATTGTTTTATCTTCTTTTACTTTTATGCATAAGTGCTTTTTATGAGGTTAGACTATATGAGTTTTAAAAAAAAATATATCTTCAAATGTGAACTTGCCTGTGTCCCTCTTCTGCTAATTCTTTGTTCAACAATAATAATTGAACATTCAGTAATTTTTCGTCATAATTTTTTTTTTATTTAAATGCTTTAGGAGAGGAGCTGCTTCTGTTATCTGAATTATGCAGATTTGAGCAGATAATAGCTATGTTTATTTTACTTGCTATTACTTGAGGGTTAAGTGAGTAAAATAATATGTTTATGCTGTGCATTGTTTTTTAAATCAACGACTATATGTATATACAACAACATTTCTCTGCAGCTGCCATAGAAACTGAAATGCGTCATCAGAAGGCAGCACTTTCGAAGCAAAGAGAAGATTATATCAAGAAAGCAGTTATCTTGAAGAAGGAGTTGGATACGTTAAAGGACCAGCGTAGTGAACTCCGCGGAGATCCAAAAAGATCCCCCAGTCCGGACACTAAGAGGTTTTTAAAGGAAAACACTAAACTCCAGGTTTGAGATACTAATACTCAATTTGAAATATTTTTAATATTTTTAATATTATATATTTTTAAAAATACCGCTGGTTAATAAATACCCTTGTTGTTTAACTTTATCAGCTTTTCCCTCATAGTTGTTCACTATGGGCTTATTTTCTAAAATTAAAAAAACTACTTTTGACTTTTCTCGTTTAGTTGGAGATCCAGAATAAATTGAAGACTATCAACAATGTGGTAGACATGCTGAATGGTATAATTGGTGAAGAGGCCCAAGAAATGCCCACTGTCGACGATGTGGAAAAACCTAAGAGGAAGTCCAGGTATATTGAATTTATTTAATGCATGAAGTTTGAATTAGTGTTGCATTTGAAGTTTGTATTACATAGTTCATGTATTTTCGTAAATTAATTTATGTAGGTAAGTATTATATAAGTGGTTAACGTTTAAAATTAGTAGTATATGTCACTGACAGTATACACAAAAGAAATTTTGAATGTATATATTTTTAATGCAATAAATGAAATTCAAATAATACTTTTCCTTCCAAAAATAATCTAGGATGGCTTCATTAAGGACATACGAAATTCAGCATATTGTATCTTACGAGGACTTCGTAAAGAAGATCAGCGGATAGAATAATGGATGTTTTCATTTTATAAATTGAATTGTGCTTTATTTATTTATTGATATTTGAAATGAAGAAGATTGGAGATTTAAGTTAGTTTATAATAGATATTGTAAAAATATGTTTTGTATTGTAATTCATAATGTTTAGTATTTTGGACTTTGTCAATAAAAGTTAATAGTAATGTCCTAATTATATAACTGATTGACATCATATTGAAAATATCCTATTTGTATTTTTAATATTACAAAAACGATCTGCGAATGATAGTAGGACATTATAAAAGTTTATGACAGGACTCATTAGGTTAGTGACAGCTAAGAAAGAGCACCTTTCGGTTTCCCTTTCAAGGCTTAACGGTCAGAGGAGAGTGACCTCTATATATATTCTAACTTTTCACATGTCGTCGGCACACATGGGTTCGATTCTTATCCTGAATTTGGGTGTGTATGTATAATATGTAAAAATATATCAGTTGTCTAGTATCCATAACACGAGCGTTCTGCTGCTTACTTTGAAATTTGAAGGCGCTGTGTGGAATGTCACTGTATTTATCATCTTTCAAAGAATGTGTCACATAGGCCATCCATTCCAAAAGACTAGACTTGCTTGTTACTCAAAATCTGACTTTGAGATCTTATGTAAAATGTTGGCATACAATCGTGACGATAATGTTAGAAAAGGATTTTCTTAAGAAATTAGTGTTTTATAATATATTTTAATATACTATTAACTTTTATTGACAAAGTCCATGTTTATATACTGATATTGTACGTAACATTGTAAAATTAATTAAATTTTTAATATACCAACAGCTGAGTTTATTTTTCCCTACAATTTCTTATATACTATTATAGTAAGTTTATTCTTTTCGGTTTTCATCATATAGAAAATCTTATCTATATTTTCATATACTTTCTAGTGGTGCTATATACTTTCTAGTGGTGCTGAAGTTATTGGTATTCACTAGTAATAGTCATCGCAGGTTTTTAAATTATGTAAATTTCTAAATTTTTAATATTTTAATTATTGAGTTGTAAGAAGTGAATGTCGGGTTTTCAGGTCCCCGTCAAAGGATAAATACAACTACGTGTACTACGATCCGGAGATGCACTGGTGCCGCGTCTGCAATGAGTTCCCCTCCAACGCTAAGGATTATCTGAACCACTTGCATTCACCTGCTCATCAGAAGTAAGTTAAATACATTGACGGACTCATAAACTGCATCAAAGTAATAGACGGCTTTGAAATAAATATTTTAACCAAGTATGCAAACTTTCTATACAGATTTAAATTTAAACCTCTAGATGGGTTCGTGAAACAGCGTAGGGTCATATCCTTAAGTTTAAGTTTGTGTACTGGAAAGGACCTTAAGACTTTTTTGAAGAAAAAACAGAAATTTAAGGAAAATTGGTTTAATTAAAAAATTGGTTTTAACAATAGACAAACTTTATGCAAGGGTTTATTTATGTTTTAATAAGGTGTATTACCTCCACGTGCCCTTATTACGGATTCTAATCGGTTCCGCATAGATTTTATTAGGCTTATATTGTAGCATTGGTGCGGGAGGGCTTGGATCAACGAACGATTGGTAGAAATTTAAACCAGTCTATGGTTTCTAGAATATACAGAAGATTTGTGGAGACAGGTTCTTACAGAAGGAGACGTGGTAGAGGAGAAGGATAATTTTGTGCGCCTGGGGCCTCGGTGGGTGTGTGTATGTGTGTTTACGTGTGCATGTGGACCTAGTTCTTCGTCTCCCTAGTCCGAAGAGTGTGTGACTAGGTCTCTGGGAGCTGGTTGCCAGAGCCCTTGGTGGTCTGGTGGTCGAGCGTGCAGTGGGGCGATGCCATGGGGCTGTTCGTGTGGGCCGTTATCGACCGGTTGAACATTCGGCGCGTCGAGTTTGCCACGAACTATCTTACACGGCAGATGACGTAATTTCTGACGAACCGTCCCGCTCCTGTGCACACTGATATTTTGCTGCGCCTCTATCCGCGCCAGCGGTGGATCTAAGCATAGCGCTAGCCATGCTGAGGCGGCATAGGTTAGCCTTGAGCGAAGACAGGTCTTGTAGACCCTGATCTTCGACTTCAGAGGCATTTTGCAAGCGAGGACAGGTCGGAGCATGGCCCTGGCGGCGCGTACCTGGTTTACGACATGCTGCACATGGGTCTCCATGCTCAACGACCTGTCAATGTGGACTCCCGAGGCACTTCACCGATCTTCTGCATACGATGACTTCCCTTCGGAGTTTCAATGGCGGCGACGGGTTCCTATGAATCCAGCGGGCGACTGCTAGCACGGCGGTCTTACGTTAACCGCCATGCGCCAGTTGTCCAGCCACGACGGAAGGATGTCTACGAAAATGCACTTATTATATAATTATGTATGCACTTATTATATAATTCTGTGAAAATGGTGTATAGATGCTATGTTAATACGATAAAATGTAAATATGTGTATCGTGTCACACATCGTAAATATAAAAGAGTGCAGCTTTCTGCGCTCGCCGCTATTGTCGCGCGCGTCATTACGAGTGAAGAGCAAGGAAAAACGTAGTGTTGCTACAAAGTATTAAATAGTAGTAATGTGGCAGGACCGCGGCGGCGCACATGGAGGCGCCGTGGCACAGCCTGACCGGCGCCAACGAGGGCTTCCCAAACTACGCCAACGCGCCCACCAAAAGGACACCCATACGAGGTAATATTTGATACTTTTTTTGTTGCTTAAAACTGTGTCTTGTTCACACAAAACTCGGTGTTTCTAAATATACGAATTAAAGCGGCTGAAATTTCTAAATAACAATTCCACTGAATTAATATAAGAATGTTGATACGAGAAAGAAGTTTTTATAAATGTTTGTCTTTTTTTGCCTAACATCTAAAAAAGCTGGACCGATTTTGACCAGACATTCACAGGTCAACAGATAACTTCATGTATGTAGATAACATAAGCTTCCATGGAGAAATTATGTTTAAAATTATTATTAACACCGATTGCTTGTTTGCAGACAGCAAAGAAAAGGGCATAATTTTGTTTTGAAAGTCAAACAGCCAAATCTTATCTAATTTTCTCTTGTACCTTCATGGTAAAAAAAGGGAAAATTCATGGAAAGGCTATGATCCATAAAACACGCTCGTTTTTGTTCTACAAACAGTTCACGTTGAGTATACTCAACTGGACCTCGGGTCCAAAATGCAAATGTGAAAGCAATTGGAATTAACCACTTCGATAATAATCTGAGAATTAAAGATGTATGTAATTTTAACACTAATACAAATTTTTCTTTTGAAAATATAATCGTAACTTACGATTCGTAAGGTACCAAAACAGGTGGGGTGGGTGGTCAGTTAAATTCTATGATTTGTAGGTCTCCAGTTCTTCGTGCCGTCGACGGCGTGGTACTGCAAACTGTGCGACCAGTTCATTGGAGATCTGCATTGCGCTTCTGCACATCTCAAGTCTGTTGTACATTCCAAAAATTATACTGTAAGTATTTGTTATCACGGAACGTTTACGCCATCTAGGTCAAATTATCTCCGGGACCTGTTCGCATTCTGTTGTTGGCAAGGTTTAGGGGCCTCGAGTTAACACAAAGAGTGTTAACTTTTAAGAGTCTTGACGTAAACTCAAGGGACAACGTTTTACGTTGGCCCATCTTGGCTTGGTGGATCAATCTTGGCCAACAGCGGCTTGTGTTAGCCATCAGTGGCTTGTCTGGCTTGGTGATGTCTCGATATCAGTTGCCCATCTCTTAGGTCCGATGAGCATACTATTGTCTCTGGAAGGGTCGGTAGCTAAATGCCGCGGTTATTCGTTTGTAGAGCGAGCAGAGGGTAGGAGTGTGTAAGGGCTAATATCGGCGCGACCGTCGTTCATTCTTCTACTTACGTAACAGTTTTACTGTATGTATTTCTTCTTACTGCTCATACGTATGGAACAATTATCTTTTTTGGATTTTATAGGAGTGGGACAGAGGCATACAGTGACAAACAATTTCCTGGTTAATAGATCCAGGAGCGAGCCAAATGTAAAGAAATTAAAATCAGGACGTTTTTTATAGTGTACTAGCTGACCCGGCAAACGTTGTTCTGCCATATAAATAATAAAATGTCAAAAAATTAAAAAAAATTTTTTGGGGGTGGGTCACCCCTAACATTTAGGGGGATGAAAAATAGATGTTGGCCGATTCTCATAGATACCGGATAAGCACAAAAAATCACTAACTCAATTTAGTTATCTGCCTACTGTCTACCCCCTAAGAACGATGGCGTGATTATTTATAGCCTATGACCATTTCTAGGTTATCATCTATCACCATACCAAATTTCATCAAAATCCGTTCAGCCGTTTAGGCGTGAAAGAGGAACAGACAGACAGACAGACAGAGTTACTTTCGCATTTATAATATTAGTATGGATAAAAAAAACTATCATAATTATACCGTTTCAGTCTATTATAACTGTGGCCGATGTGGACCGCCACTGTACCAGATGAAAGTTTGATATTTCGTCACGCAGCTAATTTTAAGCTAGTCATGTTAATTCGCTTGAAACATGTATTTTATTTTGCTCCGTGCAGGGGCAGAGTAAAAATTCTAATCCCTGCTATCGTCGGAGGCTTTTCGTATAATACTAGGTGGTAGGGCTCCAATCGCGTCTGGAAGGCAACCTCTGGTATCTTAATATACCGCTATAATAACCTTGTGTTCCGGCATGAGTGACCCAGGTTACAGTTCACCTACGCGAACGGCAACGTGTTAGCTACGGCCCTAGCGTCGCATACATGCGCAGGCGATAGTAACTGTCTACTATTAAGGTTCGTCGCCCATGTATAAGGGCCGTCAGCCTGTCAGCTGTTTCACTGAAATAAAAAAAAAGATCCCACATAACCTTAGATTGTCATGATAGTGATAATTTCGTTTTAACTTCTGATATTTATTTTTGTGAACAGAATTTCGTAGAGCAAAACCCCCATTGGGAAACGGATTGGATGTCGGACAGACAGAAAGCCTTTGAAAAGTCTCGGGCGAGCAAAAACAAGACTTCAGACAAACCCGCGTACACGGCGCACACAATAACGTTCAATAAGGATGGATTTCATACGAAGAATAAGGACAGTCGTTCCCCGTCACGAGACAAGAAGAAGAGAAAGGAAAAGAAGAAGAAGAGTTCAAGGAAGAGAAGTAGTAGTAGTTCATCGAGTGGCAGCAGCAGCTCAGGTAGTGAGGCTGAGAAGAAAAAGAAGAAACACAAAAGTGAGTCATATTCGAATCATCACATAGTCAAAATTCCTCCATATCCTATGCATGCAGGCCATGGCAGCGCTCTCTCTGTGCTCAATATTCATGTGAGCTCAGTTTGATATAACTAGCCCCAGGGATTAGAATTAGTGAACTGCGTTAAAGCCTGTGCCTGAGTCTACAATTCAGACCACATATAGAATTTTGGAGGTGCAGGGGTTCCTGGTATCCAATAGGTTTGTTGTTGAGGCAGAGTTCTTCTTCGGAGGTCTTGGAAGTAGTGTTTAAAAAAATTACTATTCCATAATATTATATTACTAAAAATGCGCTGTATAAATTTGCAGATACGACTTGTTTTCCAATTACAGCACTAGAGCGCATTATGCGACATAATGCTCAACGTTGATGTTTCAACTACAGCAACGCTTCGCACAATCGAGCACTCTCACAAGTGATGCGTGCAATCGAATACCAACTCAGTGACGGAAAATTAACGAGTGTTTTTTCAACGAGTGTTTTTTCTTTACGTTGGCATTGATCGAAATTTTATTTATATATTATCGTTAGTGATATTGTTTATTGTTGAAAAAAAAATTAAAATTTTCATTTCGTCGCAGTATTTTGGAAATAATCAAAGTTAATTCAAACTGTGTTAAAAAAAATATAAGTATGGGTGGTGCTCTCTGGTGGTGCATTTGAAAACTAATTCACGTTCCAATTAACCATAAGCATAATTCGGCATTGTGCGCCACTGAGTCACGCGTGATCTTCTTTCTCCAGTTCTATTGATGGAGAAGGTAGGGGCCTCGAGGTGTCCCTCTTTGCCCCGGCATCTTCTCGGCGGGCAACTACCCGCCGGTGACTGTATCAAGTCGCTGCGAAGCAACTTATATTGTTGTTTACATTCTGTGTGTACGGTGGCCATCACGGGCTTTATGTTGGCCATCCGTGGCATCTGTTGGCCTTTCTGCGGCATTGTGGTATTCTTTGCGTCCGCACGTCACCCTGTACGGGCTAACTGATGAGGTCGCGGGGGGTGGGTCTCCACAACTTGGAGCGTAACATGTCCGGGGCCACTGAGTCGCATTATGCTCTGTAATTGGAAAACAAGGACAGTATGCGAGTTGATACTAAGTTACTACGATATATTGCAAATGTGTGAATGAGACGGAAGATTATTGCGTATCGTGTCGCACGCCGTAAACATAAAAGGTTGCGCTTTTCTACGCTCGCCGCCAGCCCGACGTAATAGGTTTAGGGACGCCTTCCCCCCCATAACCTGTAGACGCACACAACCCACACACTACAAACATCACGTAGAATAGATGTGTTGCGGGGGAGTTTCTTTCGCCGTTTCTTCTCCCTCAGCTACAAGCACTCGGAAACGGTAGCAGATTAGTATAGGATCGGCTTCACCAGTGGAGCCGATAGTCCCCAATTAAAATATTCTTGCCATTCGTGGCTGGTTTTCGCTTGCTCCCCATGCAGCGGTCGAGCCGGGAGCGCTCCTCGCAGGAGACGCGCCCGAGCACGCTGCCACGGCTGAACGACCCCGCTCCCACAGGGTCGGAATGCCTTTCCCGTCCGGAGTCGCTGTTATTTGTCGTCTGAGACGATAACAGCTATACACTAAAAAAAATTCAATGCTCGCCGTATTTGTCGCGTTTGTTTGTAAGAGTGAAGAGCAAATCGTGGTGCTGCTACACAATTATAAAAAAAAATTGAATTTGTTTCAGAAATACAATTGAGGATCAAGTATGTCTAAATCTAAATTTAAAAAAAATTCTAGGTTATATAAATATTTTCTCAAGCGATATAAGGTCAAATATGTAGCAAATTAATTAGCAGTGTCATTCTAAAGCCTATTAAACACCCGTTTATTGTTTTCTTTTTTAAGGTAAACCATCGAATACTATAGATCTGACAAATGACAAATCACTGACAGAGTGGGTGTCATCGATCAACATTGACAGGTTGAACGATAACGACAGGAAACTGTTGGATAGCTTCAGAAATAGGTATGTATTGAAATACTCAGTGGTTACTTTGACAGTTTTGTTTTTTCATTTCGTTGACAAATTTGACAAGTAGCAATCGTAGGGTCTTATTAAGTTAAAATTATTTTTTAACCGTGTTCTTGAAGTTTATATTATTTCAGACCCAATATTAGACAGTGCCTGTTTGTTACCAATTTTTTGTTTATAAACTTTAAATATATAATTTTTTCTTCTTGAGTTCGAGAAACACGTGAGTTATAATATAAAAAAGTAATGGTGATTGTATGTTATACCTATTTAACATGAAACGGTGATATTTTGGCTATTATCTATATGCTTAAATTTTAATTGCACTGTATTCAATGCAGCGTGTAGGGATAAGACAGTCGACGCTAATGTAAATTTTGGATGAACCCAAAATCCGTTTACATATCACTTCACATAAAAATAGAAAATAGATAGATAGACAGAAAAACATTGTAATAAAATAACAGGTATAAAACTAGATAGCACAAAGGGCGGTGTACTTATCGTCGGCTTAATTATCAGAATGCGTAATTCCACAAAATATCGAAATAAGACTTTTAAATTTAACTAGATGGCTAGTGGAGTATTTTGAAGTCTATCTATTGGATTCTTATGTTATACAAAAATATGGCTAATTTGTTATGAGTAAAATAATTCCCGTGCATAGCAAAAACAAAGTTTTTACTTGCTCCTGTAAACTTTATCCAAATGGTGTTATGCATTCTGCTAATTAAGGGCGCCTTCAAATTAGCCGCAAAATGTCGCGCTGCAGCCGCGCTGTTTTTTAAATCCATATAAATTAAAAACGCGCGACTGCAGCTCTGCAGCCGCGCTGCGGCCGCGCGTAATTTCATCGATCGACTAGAGACGGTACACACGTAATTTTTGTAACATGGACGAAAATCGGGTTGAAGAATTTTGTATTTTGTAATGTTGTATTTTGATTTCCAATATATTGTTCTAAACAGAGAAGTAATTCGTAGAATTGTTTTCTTGATAATCTTAAGTAATTCTGAAACCTTTTGTCACAATAGTCCTTTTCTTTATCAAATTCAGTTCGCTGACTTAAACGAAATAACAGCAAGGTTTTCTTTTCTTTGTTGAACCTCCTTTTTCGTTTTAATAGTAACACTAAGAGCAGTGTTTCTTCGTCAGAGTCCAGCGTGAAAGTAAATATATATGATACTCGAACCAAGCGACAGCAGCACGGCCGCAGCGCTGCTGCGGCGCGACACTTTGCGGCTAATTTGAAGGCGCCCTAAGCCGACGTTATATTGAAATGCGAATCGGCATAATTAATATCGATCTCTCACGTGATATATTAATAACTTTGCACTCACATTAAATAACTTAATCAAAAATGCTAATGTAATTACGACTTCTCCGTATTTGTATTTTACGGTCTGATTTAATTCATAATCATCATTAAGATAAGCTATTATATATAAGCTAAGGCATTCAATCCCGTTTGCTAACTCGATTTCCGCTTTGATGCCTGGGATACGCTTACCGACTTTTTCTTCTCCTCGGTCTTCGGCATCCTTTTTAGTCCATTGGCACGCATATGAACCTGTACGACGTGAAGCCAGCACATTTTGGGTCTACCCCTCCGGCTGGGGCCGGCAGACATGGCATTGCTAGACATTTTTGTTCCCCACGTATGTAGTCGGTTGCCGCAAAACGTGACCATACCGACGAAGGCGACACTCCTGCAATTTGTCCGCATGTCACAGACTAGTTCCTAACGTGGTCCTTACGTATTGCTCCACACATTCACCGCAGCCTTCGTGATTTCATTTATCATGCTATATTTTATTATTTCACCTGATGTACTTGATTTTTATATATGCCTGTATCGATTACAAGCAGTAAACCATCAAAATAAACGAACCCACCGCGCAATTAATTTGAAAGGGGTTTTTTTTATTAGAAAGAAAGAAAGAAAGAAAAATAATTTATTTAGAGCTTAAAACTATAACAAAAAAAAACATATACATTAACAAATCACTAACACATTTGTCTTAGCCCTAAAAAGGTGCCTAACTCAGCAATGCAAGGAGCTGTTTAAAGAGCATCCTGCGCTGATCTTCCGTTAGGACCCTTGAAGTGACGATATAACAATTATTTATATCACGTTTATTAACAATAAGCAATTTAATTATTAGTAATTTATTAACAATAACCAAACATTTATATGCACTAAATAATAAAGAAAAAAAAATTCAGCAAGAAAACATCAACTGAAGTGTTAAAAGATTGTAAGAAGAAACAAACAAAAATACGAAAAAAAAAGTAAACACGCTAAGAATATAAAGATATTGATAAAAACATTGACTAATTGCAACAACTACTTAGTTACACAAAAGATAATTATTAAAATATTAAGACATAATTTAAAAATGCTATATTACAGAGCACTTGTATCCATTGCCAGGTTTGCCTGCCTCTTTTGGTGTTCAAACATAAATGATTTTAGTTTAGTTTTAAAACCATACATGCTAGACACTTATTAGAATCGGGCTGCAAAAATACGTGTGCACAATTAGGATTAACTTCTAAATTGTTGAGTCATCGTATTCTAATTTGTTTTACAATCGCATCGACATCACCTCTCTTAATGCTGAGTTGATGTATTATGAACGCTTCCCGTGTACGACGTATGTTGAATTCTAAAAGTACCTGTAGCCACTTCGTATGCCTTCTTGATGCTGAGTTCAGAAAATGCTGCTTAGGACTAAATTTATCATCGATAGCTTTTTCATAAATTCTCAAAAACCGTAAGTTACCTTAAACTGATAAAATATTAACTGAGACATAAATTAACATGTTTTGTCCAATAAATAAATAAATTTGCATAAGATCCTATTTTTAATAAGTCCTTATATGGTTTTTGGCGGAGAAAGAATACTAAGCGGCCTGGGTCGGCCTGTCGTAAAAGGCGATAAAACAACCCACCCTAGCTACGTGGTAGGGCCTCAAGTCCGTCTGGATGGCGACCACCTTTGGTCTTAAATATGCCGCCATAATAACCTTGTGTTGTGTTCCAACATTAGTGACCCAAGTTCCTGTACCCTTATGGGACAGCAGCGTGTTTGCGATGCCACTGGTGTTGCAGACACGCATAGGCGACGTTAACTGCTATTTTCTAAGCGGGCCGTCAGCCTGTCTGCTGTCATACAGCATTAAAAAATGGTTATAATTCAATAAAGACTGATTTCGCTATTTGTATTTTGTAAACCATAATGGTTTTGACAGCTTGTTTGACAAATAATTTTACCTAATGTTTCACGTGTAAAAAGTATTTGAGATTTTTATAAAATGTCAAAGGATGTAACAAAAATAGCGAAGATCGTTTTTGCTTTCAGGGTAGGTAGTATAATCGCAGCTGAAAAATCTAGAGTTGGACAAAAGGCTTCACGGCCTTTTTAACGTGGTAAGTTTTGTACATTTGCTATATGTTCAACATATTTAAACAATATCCCTTTTCAATAATATACTAACATTCATAATTTTTATATCTCACTATATCCATTAATTCCATTTTTATTAATCAATAAAAGTTTTAACTTAATTCCATGCAAATGATTTAAAATTACATACTTTGTTTTATGAAGTCTTGATATGCTTTTGTCTGTGAGGAACAACCAAACGATCTCGATTATTGTTTCAGGTTCTACTGTGCAAATTGATTTTAATCTTGATTATCATAATGTTTCAATTTCAAACATGCATAATCTATGATAACAAATTTACAATGAAAGTGACATTGGCAGCATGACAATTGCAAGAAAGATATGACATTAGCAGAGACAACACTTCATTGAACATTAATATTACAAGTAAACATGTTCAAAGATAAATAAACGGTGAAATAATCGGCGACTTTATCTCTGTCTATGATAGCTTATTAAATACGAAATGTGGAATGGTGTGAAGAAGTAAAATAATATAATTAAGAAATTATTCAAACATAATATTGTCGTCGTGACTTTATTAAGTTACGAAAATCAATAAATCGATTTAACCATGGATACTATAAATGCATTGGCTAACTTGAACTAATTTTCGATTTGCATATTATGAAGAATTTGATACAATGAAAGCTGAAGAGCTTTTAGTGATTGAGATATTTATAATAGAATAAATGAAGAAAGACTAAGGAAAACAAAGTATTTAACAGCTTGTGAACGTGAAACATTCACGTATTCGAAATTGTATTGAATAATATATCTATGTAGATTTTGCATAAAGAATTGATTGATTGAAGAGAAAGTGTTGAACTTGAATGATATCGTTATGCATCTCTCATATTCACACCACGAAGAGTTCCTGACGTGATATTCTCCCGTTAACTGTATAACCATCAAGGATGCGATGAGTGTATCAACTGAAGATGTATTGATCACTAAGAACTTTCAGACTAAAGAATCGATTATGCATTGATTACTGTAATGTGCGAAATATTGCTATATGTCAAATTCGAAGCACCATATGATTGTGATATTGTGTTTATGATATCGAAACTATCAAATCACTTTATTCGTCCCAAAAACACAGTTAGTAAAATTACAAAACTATGTCCACATGTTTTTCATACAAATATTTTTTTTTTACATATCAATTGCTTTATTAAATTTAAAATGGATATATTACAATTCTAATATGTCATTTTGTCAAGTAACTATGTCTTTAATATTTTTTTAATTGTATCTTATGTAGTTCTTTCATCGTCAAATTATATTAACTATATAACATTAATATCGTACAATGGAATTGTGCTCTGCTAATTAATAGACATGATATTAGGTGTTGATTAGGTTATGTTTGCTATCAAGAAAAGTTTTTGCTAATACAATGTTGAAAGAGATGATGTATATACAGGTGACTTTGACAAAACCGTCCAAAAATTTTTTACGCACTAAACATCATCTAAGAAACCCATTTTTGCAAAAAAAAAAATTGTATGTCAAATTTTCACCATATGATATTTCATATATGATCATTAATTCAATAGTACAGAATAGTGCTATGGTGCAACCTTCGTACGTTAACCTGTTATTACCTGTCTCTGTCTCTCCCGCGTAAATGAGTAGTGCGTGTTCGCTCGCCCGGTGCAATTCCGCCGTCCTCGGTCTTTTACTAGGTCAGATGGAGAGGTCATTGACACTCTAGCGCCGTATTATGTAAATTGAGAGTTCTTTGAATGACTTTGTGATGCTGATTACTCAACATTTTTGTACTATGTGATACAAAACTAAAATACATGTTTCTCATAACTTTTACTAAAGATTCTTCTGTGTGAATTTGGACGGGTTTGTCAAAGTCACCCTGTATACATCGTCAGAGTTAATATACATTTGTATTCAACATATTTTAGCATGTGATTGTACTTTGTAACACATAAAACGGTTGATATTTTCATAATAACGGTACATAACCTATACTTGAACAAGTTATCTATGAAATTTGAGCTAATTTCTGTGACTAAAGATAACATTATTAGATTTTTAGAACTAGTTTTAGAGGTGAACATGCATTACGCTCTTCCCACCATTTGGAAACGTAGTTAACCAAATCTAAAGATGTAAAGGTTTTCTTTCAACATTTCATATAATTTTGTATATAACAGGTGTGTAACAAATGTTGTATTTAATAATATAGATGATAATAAAAATACATAATTTATTATTGACTTTTATTTTGCTTACGTATTATACTAATATTCTTATGTAAATTGCATATCAACACTAATAATTAACAATATTATTCAATATATTATATATTAATATGTCGCTATATCCAAGATACAGCAAGACTTACCAGTCATAGACATTTTTAAAAACCCTTCTGATTATAAATCTGTTGAAAAATTGTGCTTTTTGTGTATACAGTAGTCTCGAACATAGACTATAGACATTGAAAATAAAAAGTCATGGTATTAGAGATGGATTATTCTGATACAGAAAATTTTAATCATATTGGAGAACTTCTACTCCCTTACTCACACATACATACGTACACACACGCGCGCGCGCCCACTCACGCATAATCACTCACACTGTAAAATATATAATATTCATTTTTGCAGAAACTTTTATACGCCAATATGGTTATTGGCGTATAAAAGTTTCTGCAAAAATTAATATTATATATAAGTTGATGTAGTGGTCTACATCAACTTCCAATACATGGTAATTAAAATAGGTCAGGAAACTTGCTCCATAGATACAGTTAGATTTAGTTTTGAAGCAAGTGGAACCAATTATTTTATCTACTTTTAGTCGTTTTATATAAGTTAGTAGTATTTGAGTACAGAGTGTAATTTGTAATGGATTGAAAAAAATGGATTTATTTATGTTTACTATTTTTTAATATAGGAAATTACATAAAAACACCAAAATGTTTTGAGTCTCAAACAAACAATCTACAATACATATTATTTATAATGATGATGGTTTCCTCTTTACTAAAGTGACTCGTATCACTGAAAACGACATTTGACGTTACAGTAAATCGCCATCATCAAAACTCGTGCTCGAGATAGTCGCACCTCTGCCGGAGGAATAGACAGAACTCGTGCCAAATGGTTACTGATTGTGAATCATTTATTAAAATAATTAAACTCTTACTGAATTATATTTAAAACTGCTAGATTTAAATAAAAATAACCTCTAAAGTTAATTATCCTCTAAAAAGATGTTGAATAGCCTTTTGCATTTATTGTAAAAGTTATTGTATATGTTTTTTTCGTTTTTGGTTACTAGAAAAACGAGTCTTACAGTATGGCAGATACGTAATAAAGTCGCCGTTTTGTCCTGGGACACTAATCGATTTTAAAGTCAAAGCTCGAAATGCAACGCCCAAAGAATAAGGGATCTGTTAAAGAGAAAAAATAATTTTAGTTTAACCGTTCTTGTTGCGCACTCTCAGGATTTAGAATGAGCTTCCGACTGAGGTTTTTCCATCTCAGTACGGTATGGGGATTTCCAAAAAAGGCATTATAAAATTTCTTAGAAGCCGGCAACGCGTTGGTAACGTCTCTGGTGTTGCAAACGTCCATAGGCGGCGGTGACCACTGCTTAAGAATGAGCTGCTTGCCTGTCTGCTGAACTTCAGCTATAAAAAAACCAATGAATTATCTTCTAACTCTATTTCGATTATTAGATGCCACGCTATGTATGTTTTCATGTAATATATCTATGTTTGAAGCGATGGGGGCATACCAGTTACGATATTGCTATATGACTGCAAAAGATCTTTGCTTAATCTTTTTTGTGGTATTTGCAATTGCTACTTATCAATAATGTCAACAAATGAACTTGCATATATTTCTTGACGCAAATTTTGAGTTAGATTTATGTTACTAACTAGAAATATTTTTAGACTAAAATCAGACAAATACAAGGATAGAGAAGACAGAAAATCTATAGAGAGAACAAGAGAGAGGGATAGGGAAAGAGAACGCAGGCAACTGGAAGACTTAAAGGGGAAGTTACGGTAAGAGTCACTTAATTATACGCTAATAAAAATATGCTACATTATTCATTATTCCTAATTTTTCTTATTTTTATTCTATGGGTAGAAGTATTGAAGAAGAAAGCAGAAGAGAAGCAAGGATATCAAGAACAAGAGAGCAGGAGAGAAGAGAGGAGATGAAATCTAGAAGCCCCACGAGTAAAGTAAAAAAGTCTGAAGTCAAGAAAATGCCATTCATTGGTAGGTGTATAATCCTTATGTAGGTAGGTATGTAGAATCAATTTCAGTTTACATTGTAGTACTACTAAATAAACTGTCACCGCTTTAGGAAAGATGCCAGTTTTTAAAAACTTGGGAAAAAGCAAGGAAGAGCCCAAGAAAGAAGATCCGAAGAAGAAAGAAGAAGACGAAGTTTCTAATAAGAAGAAACAGGAAGAAATCGATGCGGAAATACAGAAAAAGGTGTATATCATTAAGTTTTTTTTTTGTTTTTCTTATATCTTATAAGATATTTACTGTATAACTCAGTTTTAATTTTTTCTTACACTCTTTCGATCTCGTAGATTTGAAAAGTGAGAAGTTCCATTTAGTCTAAAGGTTTATTTTTTACACGCTTTTATTAGCCGTACCCGTGTGTTTGTTTGTCGGTGGCCGACTCCTTCGAACTCGATTTTGACCCACTTTAAACGGTCAGGTTTGATTTAAACGCTGTAGACTTATCAAGGACCGATGACAATACAATAATTGGATAAGATTATCATGATTAGGATTGCCAGGATTTAAAAAAATTGTGACGTATATGTAATATATACAATATGTCACCATGATTAAATTTTGAAAGCCAATTCAAATTATTCATTTAGATTCAAATTAGAATAAATATAGTTATGCTACTGTACCGCGCTTTTATAAAACGACGCGTGACAAGAAAAACACGTATCTTCTATTTCGCTCACTCATGGTTATTTATTTTTAACGCGCTTTTATTAATTTGACCTGTATGTATCTATGTAATGGAATTTTCGGACTCGATTTTACACTGCATCTTTTTACATACCATTATTTATATATATATTTAGCACATTTTATCAAATAAATCATGGAATCCTGGAAACTACTTATATTGGAACATAACCACTAAGAAGATCTCCAACGAAGAACTCTGTCTTAACAACAAAACTATTGGAGACCGGGAACCCCTGTACCTCTAAAGTTAAAATAAAGAACACGTTTTAGAAACAAATTGAACTAAAAAGCTCTCTAAAATATTCGATCGGCACGGTTAGCCCAAAAATGGTATGAAAGATAAGGGTACAAAGTTATTAGAACACTTTAAAGATGTTAATTTGAATGCTTAAGATTTTTTTCATTATACTTAGCAAGTGATTGTGTATTTTTTTTATTGCTGTAGGACAGCAGTCAGGTAGACGGCCCACTTTTAGCAGTTACCGTCACCTATGGGTCGCCAGTGGCATCACGAATACGCTGTTGTCCTATAAGGGTACAGGAACTTGAGTCAGTCACTAATACCGGAACACAACGCAAAGTTTTTATGGCGACATAGTCCAAAGGTGGTGGCCGTCCAGACGGGCTAGCTAGGGTGGGTTGTCGCCCTTTATAACAGGCCGACCCCGGCCGCAGAGGTCAGTATTCTTTTCCATGCCCTTGCACGGATAAAATTACATTTGTATATGGTGTTACAAATAAAAAGTGAACTAACTTTTTTTTTATTGCGTAGGACAGCAGTCAGGCTGACAGCCCGCTTAGAATTTAGCAGTTACCGTCGCCTATAGGTGTTTGCAATGCCAGTGGCATCGCGAAAATGCTGCTGTCCCATAAGGGTACAGGAACTTTGGTCACTAATGCCGGAACACAACACAAGGTTATTATGGCGGCATACTTAAGACCAAAGGTGGTCGCCATCCAGACGGGCTTGTGGCCCTACCACGTAGCTAGGGTGGGTTGTTTTGTCGCCTTTTACGACAGACCGACCCCGGCCACAGAGGTTAGAGGTTAGTATTCTTTCTCCGCCCCTGCACGGATAAAACTACCTTCAAGGCTCGGTAAATTAAAGATTACGTAATTTTATTAAATAATCGAATTAGGTAGCGGAGTTTAAGGAGAAGTTAGCACGAGCTCAGCGGGAGAAGGAGCAGCAGCAGATGTCGCTTCCGCCGCCGGGATTAGCCCTGCCCGGGCTCTCCGCCAACTTCATTCCGCCCCTTATGAACGCGCCCGTGCCACCGCCCGCGCCCATGCCTACTCCGTGAGTATCTGTTGATTTTTTACATCGATGGAAACTTTTTAAACCGTTAAACGGAGAATAAACGTTGTTTGTTCAACACGTTTAGCAATGGGAATTTTTTTCTTCATAAATATATGATTTTTTATATTGGCGGTACCACGGCCCACTACAGTAAGCAGTTACCGTCAATTACACATGTTAACGACGCTAGTGGCACCGCAAACACGCTGATGTCAACGCAAGGCTGTTATGGTGGCATACTTAGATCAATGGTGGATGTCATTCAGACGGGTTTGGGGCCCTACCACGGAGCTAGGGTAGGTTGTTTTGTCGCCTTTTACGATAGACTGACCCCGGCCGCAGAGGACAATAAGTAATATCATCACACCTCAAATAATAATAGGAAAAGGTCTTTAACTCATTGATTTTTTTATCGACAAAATATTTTTTTAAATATATAGATCAAACAAATTCGATTCAGAAAAAATTAATTGAACGAAATTTTACAAATTATTTCGTAGTATGATATTTCAAATGTACATGACGAAAAATGCTATCATGCCCATTGCAGTAGTACTTCGTGTTAATGTAATATCCGATTAATATCCTCAACAATCTCATATTGGTAAATATTTGACAACTTGTTGTCCGTCAGCCATCCGTTGTCCACTGCTGGGCATAAGCCTCCCTAAGTATGTGCCGTACATTCAATTATCTTGCCGTTCCCGCAATGCTGCCGTCTTTTTTTCTAAAACAGAAATATTATAGATAGTAGATAGGGCTTTATAGAAACATTTTCTACGTGGTAGGGCCCCAAGCCCGTCTGTATGGCGACCACCTTTGGTCTTAAGTATTCCGCCATAATAACTTTGTGTTGTTTTCCGCCATTAGTGACACAAGTTCTTGTACCCTTATATGGGACAGCAGCGTGCTCGTGATGCCACTGGCATTACAAACTTCCATAGATGCAGGAAACTTGTTCGGAACATAACACAAGGTTATTATGGCGGCATACTTAAGACCAAAGGTGGTAGCCATCCAAACGGGCTTGGGGCCCTACCACGTAGCCTAGGGTGGGTTGTTTTGTCGCCTTTTACGACAGGCCGACCCCGGCCGCAGAGGTTAGTATTCTTTCTCCGTCTCTGCACTGATAAAAAAAAGAAAGAGAGAAAGAAATAGAAAATCTAAGGTTATTGTTTATTTCAGTGTGAACCCAGGACAACCGAACCTCCCGCAGGACTTTCAGGACGCACTCGACATCATATTCCCCACCGAAGTCAAGAATCCCGAGCTACAAAACGAGGGAATATTCGGGATCGCGCCACCGGGATACCCTATTCCGGGCATGGTGCCCACTTTCCAAGGGCTGAGCTTAATGCAGTCCCCCCAGGTGTTCGGCTTCGATTTAAATCCACAGTTATTTCAACCCAGACCCCAGTTGTATGACACCCACGTTCCTATGCTTCCGAAGCAGAACAAAATTCGCCCACAAATGAAAAAGAGACCCACGAAAGACACGAGGAATCAAAACCAGCAGAAGCAACCACCGACTGTGGGGGCAAAAGAGAAGACAAAGGAGAGCGAGAACGGCAGCGTGGACAGGAAGAAGGAGGAGATGGATGACTTGGCCATGTTGGGGATCGACGCCTCCGACGTCGGTGCCGGGATTTGATTTATCTGTTAGAATCAAATATCCAAACGCATTGTTGTGTTCATTTATATACAACTTGTAATTTTGATATTCTTTCTGATTTGCCGTGACTGTCTAAAATGTCTTCGTGGTGGTGAGGAACTTGAGATGGATTGGATTGGAACATTTAGCCAAAATCAAGTTAAGACTAGTTAGGCAACTAACTAATTTAACTAGTTGTAAGTATTTTTAAAGAAAGAAATCACTAATCAGAACTGTATTTGTAGTTAAAACTACTACAAAAGCCGTTGCTGAACGATGTGAAGTCGCCGGTGCCCGAGGTCCGCTTTCCAACTTTTTCTTCTCCACTTCGCGCGGTCTTCGGCATCCCTAGTAGTCATTCCATTAGCACGCATATCAGCCCTTACAACATCAAGCCAGCACTTTTTGGGTCTACCCCTCCTGTTGGGGCCCGGCGGAGGCGGCATGGCCAGACATTTGTGCCCCACGCAGTTAGCCGGTTGCCGTAAAACGTGGCCATACCAGCGAAGGCGACACTCCTGCAGTTTATCGGCAATGTCACGGCGTTGAAGGCTGCCGCGAATGCTTGAGTTCCTAACGCGGTCCTTCGGCGTCACTCCGCACAATCACCGCAGCATATTCATCTCCGTGACTCGCAGTGCCCGCTTGTGTCGCTCCAGCACCGGCCTCGCTTCACAGCCAATCGCCGTTAAAACTATACGGATTGAAATTGATTTTCCTTTGATTATAGGGTATTTTCAATTAAATTTACAGATTTTTTTACCGATAATTTTCATTGATACTTATATTTAATAAGCCTTTGATAGAGCCACTGATATTTAATTATCATAAGTTTTACTTATTAAAAAATAAAGATGTATTACAGGAAGTATTTCTAAATTGTTGAAATTGTATGAAAATAATTTAACCGTTATAAAATTAGTGTACAAGAATATCATAATAACTTAGAATTTAGAAGAGTTAAATGTGTGTCAGGTTGATTCTTTACTTGCTTTACTATTGTAATTTTTTAAACCTTGCAATTTCTTATAAAACGTCAAATCTCTTTTAATGTAAAGAAAATACATTTAAATTCGAGTTAGGGAGGGATTTGGACTTATGTTAATAAAGTTGACATTAAAATGTAATACAATATATTGTATTTTATTTAAAAAAATATATTGGTGAGGAACAGTAGACAGTCTGACGGCCCACTTAATAATAATTACCATCGCCTATGAATGTTTGCAACGCTAGGTGCACCGCGAACACGCTGCTATCACTACAAGAACTTTGGTCATTAATGCAGGAACACAACACAAGGTTATTATGGCGGCATACTTTAGACCAAGGGTGACCAAATCGATTTCCTACTCACTAGGGGACAACACATCAGCAAAATAGCCAACTGCAAGGTCATACCCGGTGCGAGTCTCACTGCACAACACCGTCTTCTTGTCATGGACCTCTGCGTAAAGCCCAAAAGCAAATGTGTCGAATGCCTTTAACGCCGAATCAGCTGATGGCTGCTTGATGAAGTCAAGTCCTAGGATTTCGCCTCAGCCATCGGCGATAAGTGCGCTGGTGGTGAGGGCGAACCGGTTCAAGCTTACTGGGGCAGGATTCAGGCGGCTATCCTTGGGTCGGCGAGGGAGGTGCTTGGCGAGTCTAAGGGCGGACGCAAGTGTGACAAGGAGACTTGGTGGTGGAACGACTCAGTCCAGAGGGATACCAGGGCGAAAAAAGCCCTCTTTAAGAAGTGGCAAGCGTCCAGATCTCCTGAAGATTGCGACGCATACCGGGTGGCAAAGCGCGCCACTAATAGAGCCGTTGTCAGAGTCAGACGAGACCACTTTACGATAAGTTGGAATCGTCTGAGAGGCAGTAGCTCATTTATAACTTGGCACGCTCCAGGGTTAAAGCGGCACAGGATATCTCCAAGTGCCGCTGTGTAAAAGACCCCGGGGGCAACCTGTTATGCGAGGACCTCGCGGTAAAGGAGAGATGGCGCTCGTATTTCCACGAGCTGCTGAACAAGCATCATAAAGAGGTGCAGCCGCCAGATCTAACTCCAAATCAAGGATTAGTGCCACCGGTAACGCCTGCAGAAGTCCAGAATTGTCTTCGCCGCATGAAAAATCGGAAAGCTGTCGGAGCCGATGGAGTCCCCATCGAAGCCTGGAAGGCGATGGGCTCTCCTGGTGTGGACATCTTAACCAACCTTTTTAACCGGATACTCCAATGGAGGCTGTGTATCATTACTCCAGTCTTCAAAGACAAGGGATCGGTGCAGGAGTGCGGTACCTATCGTGGTGTATAAAGGTCATGTCCCACACTATGAAGCTCTTCGAGAGGGTTATCGACTCGCGAATTCGGCAGGAGTGCACTGTCTCGGGATGTGGGTTTCGCCCTGGTCGTGAGACCATGGACTCTGTTTTTGCCCTAAGGACTGTCGCGGAGAAATGCAGAACGAAGAATACGCCTTTGTACTGCCTATTTCTTGACTTGCAGAAGGCCTCGACTGTATTCCTCGCACGATAATCTGGTGGGCATTGCGTTCCGAAAGGGTTCCAGAGGCCTGTATTGACATTATCCATGACATGTACCGTGACTCCGATTCCGTAGTTCGGAGCGCAGTTGGCGACACAAAACCTCTCCCCATCACCGTCGGAGTGCACCGATCCGTCCTTAGTCCGTTTCTATTTAGCGTGGTATTAGACGTATTGTCAGACAGCATCATAAACTCACATGAGCAGCCCCCGTGGCTGCTCATGTATGCGATATCGCACTGGCAGACTCGGGCAGGGGTAGGCTGGTGCGACGTGTGAAGGCGTGGAAGGAGTCGCTTGAGAACAGTGGTCTGAAGCTCAATGTGGCGAAGACCGAGTACTTGGCCTATACCTCCACAGATCCCACACCCGTACGCACAGGTGGCGACACGGTCGAGCGCACGGACTGTATTTCACGCGTCTGGTGACATCGATTGCGACGTCAAGGCACGCATTGCTGCCGCGTGGGCCAAATGGCGTGAGGTAACTGGTGTGATTTGTGACCCCAAGATGCCGGTAAAGTTGAAGGGACAGGTCTATAAGACCATCATTAGGCCTGTCCTTTTATACGGTTGTGAAGCGTGGCCGGTGTTAGAGCGACACAAGCAAGAACTGCGTGTGACGGAGATGAATATGCTGCGATGGATGTATGGAGTAACGCGGAACCGCGTTAGGAACTCCCGCATTCGCGGCAGCCTTCATGTCCGTGACATTGCGGATAAATTGCAGGAGTGTCTTCTCCGATGGTACGGCCACGTTCTACGGCAACCGGCTTACGTGGGAAGCAAATGTCTGGTCATGCCGCCTCCGCCGGGCCCCGGCAGAAGGGGTAGACACAAAAAGTGTTGGTTGGACGTCGTAAGAGGTGATATGCTTGCCAATGGGCTCACTACCAGGGATGCTGAAGACCGTGCGAAGTGGAGTAGAAAAAGTCGGAAAGCGGACCCCGGGCACCGAAACAGAAGTTTAAGTTGCGACCGGGATACAACGCTTAGATGAGAAGAAGAAGAGATAAAAAGCCATGGAATCGTAAATGACGTGCTCATTGAACGTGACCCAGCAGCATCTTGCGATAACGTATCGCGAGAACATTATCATGTGTTACGTCACTGACGCGGGTGTGTTGAACCACTTACCTAACCTTAACCAACAACATCTGGATACATTAGAACATTGTTTTTATACATTTTTCTCTCCGTGGAGGGACGATGTAAGAATACTGAGCCATGCGAATGGCGGCGACCTGTAAAAGCCGACCAAACAACCTTAACTAGTTCTCTACCTAATCCCACCTAGATGGCCACCCCAATCTCTAAATATGTTGGCACAATAATTGTGTTGTGTTCCGGCATAAGTGCCAGTTGCCCTACGCTCACGGCAGCGTGTTAGCGTTGGCCCCTGGCAACGCAAATTATATACGCGATCGTAACTACTTACTATTAATTAGGCTGCCTGTTCTAAAACAATTTTTTTTTTTGTAATAACGACACGTTGAAATCAAGCTACAATAAAGTATACACGAAGTGCGCCATCATATTTATAATAATTTTTTTATTGCGCAAAAAAGTCTAACATTACTATATAGCGAGTTTAATATCTATGTAAATAATTACACTTTTTTTTATTACACACCAATGATATAAAGTACGGGATTAAATGCAACGCGATCCACGTTGGAAGATGTGGTGGTAGTGGTGATTATTACATATAGATCTTTTATAAAGCGTCATGGACTATAGTGTGTTCACTTAAATGCCTGTAGTAATGTTCACTTCACTAGAAACCATTCATAAAAAGAAACTATTCTTCTTGTTTTACTCGGGAATCAAACAACGTTATATTATGAAAATTATTAAAATAACGGCCTTTTTCATTAAAACATATTTAAACATGCCTATAAAATTATTGCATTAGCTACTGATACAAAGAATTAAGTCATTGTTTCTTAAATGTTTCTCAAAAATCATCGCAAACGGATATCCTGTTATAATATTTATCATAGGCGAAATGACAATCTTAAACGGGGAATTACCTATAATCTGCAACTAATTTATATTGCTCTATAATTCAGAAAAATTATTTTCAGTCCACATCTGAATGTTACAGTCTTAATTAATATACAAACATAATATAAAAAAAACTAGGCATCGATATCGTATTGATGTGATAGACAACATTTATCACCCCATAATAGGGATGTGCCATAAGAATATAACGAAAACTTACGTTATTGACAAAAACTAAAATCGTCTACATAATTTAGGGAAAGTACCTGTGTAATGTGTATACTACGTGACCATTCGTAGTATATGAAAAGAGAGCTCCTGCACCTCGAGTTTTCACGTAGTAATTCCTAAATACGATTTTCAATCGTTTTTTACAAACAGATTTTTTTAATATGGCTAAAGGTAGCATTCGGCTCTTAGCGACCGCGATCGGGTCACGCGACTCAGATACGATACACACCTTCCTATCCGATCCAATCCTAATTATCGGATGAAATCGAACAATGTATTGTACAACAGATCCTAATTTTATTATTATTAATACAAAATTGGATGTTCCGGCCATCCTTTTCCTAAAATAGAATATTAAATCGGAAGGTGTATACATTCGTCCTATAAAACTTCAGGCTCACACGGCTTAAGCACGATACACAACTTCCTAACATGTCAGACCGCGAGTATTTTGTATTATCTTTAGAGTGTTACTAAGAATGTAGGTGCTTATGGGACACTTTGGCAGCAGATTACTCGAACAAAGATTTGTGAAATAAGTTTTACGAAAGACTTTTAAAAATCTACAAAAAGGTTAGCAAAAATGCAACATTAGCCGAGTTTTTCTTTAGCTCATAAGCTTCTCTTTTTCCTCCGCTTTTATGTATTCACAACGACACTTGATATTGCTACTCCTATTGCAATCTTCTGTAGTTTAGACAACGTAGGAGCCATGTGAAACACGTCTGCACTGGAGTCACCATTAGAAAACGATCTGATTTTAGGAAGCACAGATCGGAAAGTGTATAAAGAATGAATCCAATTTAAGATTTCCGACAAATCGGATAGGATCTGAAGGTGTGGATCGCGTTTTAAACAAATCCTGCGACCACGTCGTGCGACTAGTGGGCTTGGCCAGCGAGCGGCTCGATGACCGCGACCCGGTTGCACCGGAGTGGAGGCATTTTAAGGCAGTGCCGCAACGCGACGCAGGTCTAACAGGATGCATATCAAAATGGCGGCGTTTTCACCGCTTGAGGATAATATATTGATAGAATTAGTGAATAAAATCGCTAATATAGACAGAATTGATTCATTTTACTCACATATGGAACAGTTTTGAAACAGTTACCACCAGGTTCAATTAATTTATTTGTCTTTAATAATACAGCGCTTGCCGTGTATGCATACATAATTACGAATAAAAATTAAACACTAAACGCGCCATATTTGAATATATCTCGAAAAAAGCGCGAGATTTCCTTTAATGAATAATTAATTGATTGTGAGACGAAAACTTAAGCCTTTTAAGGGTGAAAATCATTTGTATTTTAATGAAATTGAATCTTGGATTATTAACTTTGAGTAACTCCGATATTCCTTACAAATGGGAGTTCGTATCAATTAGAAATCGCCTAGCGCGTTGAGAATTCGTATTTTAGCCGTAAGAGTCTATACATCACTATACTATTTTATTATGTATAGCATACAGTTATGTTTAGGTACTACTAGTGCAAAACAGTCGGCCTCAGTCATCGCGCGCGCGTAACAGTGAGTGGCATTACATCATTCAGAACATACGGCAATGTAAGTACATCATTATTTTTCTGATAAATTTTGAAATGTGCGCTTTAGCAAAATAATAAAGTACAATGTCTAAACCATTTATGAAGATATTTTTTTAAAAACGAGCGTTTATCCCGGTTGTATACCGGAGCTTTCACTTCGTAGATACACCCATGATTATTACGGGCTCCTACACACATTTTTCTTCAGTTTTCTTCCGTCCCTTTCCTGAACAAAAGTCGTAAGAAAACAAATTTGGTTAAATAATATATAGACGTGTCCCTGGATCTCCCAGGAAAGTTTATTAATCACAGGCAAGTCCTGGGCCAGATTTCTTTAGGTGTTTGTGTTTTGCCTTATAGTACAGACATAAGACTGGCTGTTCCATCTTCGTGTCATAAGATTGAAGAATTATTCATTTTAAAATCTTGCTGACATCGGGGAAACAATCTTCTATTTTATATTTAGGTATTGGAGGAGACAGGCAATTACACATTTAAACCGATTTAAGTGAAATATATTTCATTTATATAATATAGTGCTTTATACAACAGAAAGGCCCCGCTCAAAATAGTGAAACCGAAGCGAAAGCTACACGAGAAGCGACACAACCGGAATTAACGCTCATGTAATGAAGATTTTAAATAAGGATATTAATAATATTTTAAAATATATTTTATTACAGCAATGTAAAAAATATCTTATGTGTAATATTATTGAAATAAATTTTCAGTATTTACTCAAAATGTCAGCTGACAAGGTATTCCACTCGAGATCTGCAGGTATACCTTCAGAGGGAGTGAAAGATCAGTACGCGGACGGCAGAGCGGCCAAGGCTTGGAACAAGTTTATCGGGGACAGCAACCAAAGAACCCAGAACTACAGGAACTTCTTAATTGGATTACTGAGAAAGAATGGCTGCGAGAAGATTTTGGACATTGCCTGCGGAACTGGGTAAATTCTACTCCGCATAAAACATCAACTTTTGAATCTTAACAATCATATTGTCTTCTATAAAAAGTCAAACCACTTTTTTATTTTATTAAAAGAAAGATAAACAACATCAAAGAGAACCTTAGGTGCCGAATTAAATGCTTACGAGGCAAAAATTATGATCTCTTTGTTGTAACTCATTTTAACTTGGATTTTATCGATACTCTACAATTCCTTTAATATATTCTACATACATACATACATATAATCACGCCTCTTTCCCGTAGGGGTAGGCAGAGACCACTTCTTTCCACTTGCTACGATCCTTACATACTTGTTTCGCTTCGTCCACTTTCATTATTCCCTTCATACATGCCCTTCGATTTAGGATACTCTTGACCTGGCCTTTTTTCAAGACGTCCCTGATCTGGTCTCGAAACGTCCGCCTAGGTCTACCCCTTCCAACACTTCCATTCACACTCGCCTTATACACTTTTTTCGTCGATCGTTCTTCATTCATTCTCTCAACATGGCCAAACCATCTCAGCATACCTTTCTCAATTTTTGTCACTACATCTTCTTTCAGACCACAACGTTTCCTTATCTCACTATTTCTTATCCTGTCACTCAGTTTAACTCCTATCATACTTCTTAACGCTCTCATCTCAACTGCATTTATTCTGCTTTCCTGTTTCTTCTGCCATACCCAACTTTTACTTCCGTACATGAGTGTCGGAACCAACACCCTCTCATGCACAGCCAGACGAGCCTTGTTAGACACCTTCCGACTGTTCATAAAGGAGTGCAAAGCTCCATTCACTATGTTTCCTGCATTCACTCTTCTTTCAATATCACTCTCACACTTTCCGTCTCTTGTAAACTTTGAACCCAGATACACAAACTCATTCACCTGTTCAATTTGTTGAATTTGTTTGAATATTGCAGTCTGTCACTGTTTCATCTCTTTCAAACACCATCACTTTCGTCTTCTTTACATTCATCTTCATTCCCTTTCTAACAAAAGCTCTACTCATAACAGTTATCATCTCCTGCAACTCCTCGGCCGAAGACGCAAGTAATACTTGATCATCAGCATAGAGAAAACATTTGACGTGTAACTCCTTCATTCTCAACCCACTTTCATTCTCTTATAAATCTGTCATGCAATTGTTCATGAACAGATTAAGCAGCCACGGTGACGCTACACATCCCTGTCTAACACCTTTTTCGATATTAAACCGTTCAGTGTGTGCCCCGTTTATCCTTACACAAGCACTAGAATCCCTATAAAGAGATTGCAATGCTCGTATGAGAATACTGCTCACAACATTCACGGACAATGCTGACCACAATTCATTCCTCACCTTATCATAGACCTATTCTGGATCCACGAACGTGCAATAGACCTTCTTGTTTATAGCCAAACATTTTTCGGCTATGCACCGCAAGGTAAAGACCTGATCCGTACATCCCATTCCCTTCCTAAATCCCGCTTGTAATATATTCTAGCTATGCGATAATCTTATGATTCACCCTAAAGAAAACCAGGCCTTGAAGGTTGTATTTTTCAATATAAGAATATATTCCTATAAACCTTTCACATCCATTATCGAGTCTGTACAGTCAGAGAATTGTTTCTCTGACGTCACAGTATTGTCACAAGGCTAAACTGTGCGCCCTCTCCAATACCTTTCATTCACCCCTCAATCTGGGAAAAGGCCGAATAGTGGCCGAACTCTTGAGAGCTCACTAATATTTTTTGTTGATGAGGTGGAAATGTTTAATAAATCTTCTCGTTCACCGCCTGGGGGACTTGCAGCGGGTTATTTGAGTTTCCTGCGTAATGCGCACGCGCGTTTTAATACGAAGACTAGCGTTGCTAGCATACCCACTAAAACTAACTCAATATTTCTCTGCTGATACCGGGGGGAGGGATATGCTTTCGTTTGCGCACCGAGCCCGGATGATGACCCCCCATTCTGAAAAACATCTATATAGTGCCTATAGCTATTTGTAAAAGTAATAAAGTAGTAGAAGTAATCGGTTTCTCGTGTTTTGTGACTCCCCTCCGAGGTTATACAGCCGCCTTAAGCAAGAATCATTTCCCTTATTAATTTTATGTAATGAAACTTACAACATCATTATAACCATTCTTCAGAACACGTGTCTATTCTGTTATCTTAAAATAACAAGTTATTAAATAATATTACGTGAGATAGCAACTCTGACCTGCGGTCATGATGCAACCTTCTTATCTGTCTATATACTCTTCAATGCCTGATATGAATTTACAATAAATGTTTTTGCGAAAGTAATCCAAGCAGGAGAACTACATTTAAAAGCTCCTTGTGGAGATTAACTTTTTTTATTGCTGTAGGACAGCAGACAGGTAGACGGCCCGCTCAGAATTTAGCAGTTACCGTTGCCTATGGGTGTTTGCAACGCCAGTGGCATCGCACGCTGCTGTCCCATAAGAGTACAGGAACTTGGGTCACTAATGCCGGAACACAACACAATGTTATTATGGCGGCATAATTAAGACCAAAGGTGATCGCCATCCCGACGGGCTTGAGGCCCTACCACGTAGCTGGGGTGAGTTGTTTTGTCTCCTTTTACGACAGGCCGACCCCGGCCGCAGAGACACAACAAACACGAGAGTGTTTCAAATAAATATTTCATAGTTTATACGAATAAAGTTCCTTTCCTTTACACCAGTGGTCGGCAACCATATCATCCAAGAGTCAAGTATAGATAATGCCCACCTTGAAATATATTTAAAAGGCCATGTATTTGACATATATATGTTAATTGTTTATATAGAAGATACTATTACGGAAATAATCCTAACTAATATTATAAATGCGAAAGTGAGTTTCTTTGTTTATTACGCTTTACGCCTAAACCGCTGAACTAATTTTGATAAATTTCGGTATAGTTATAGATTAAACCTTGGAGAAGCACATAGTTTAATTTTTTTAAATTCATATGGCTGAACAACCTTTGCCGGGTCAACTAGTAAGTAATATTCTGTACATGGACTAAACATTTCGCAGAAGAGCCGTAGCCGAGGAGTCAAAGAGCCGACCACTGCTCTGACTAATACATATTGGAACCGAAACATGCACTTCCAGTGCTGAGACGAAATTGCTGCGCCTACACATAGCAAGCTTACTGCCACTACATTCCTCCATAACGGCTTTTACAGCATTCATTTTCTTTGTTTTAATGAATTTTCCCAGTGGTCCGATTTGAATATGGTCTAATAGAGCTATGCCCATCTTTCATCCGTGCAGGGGCGGAGTAAGAATTAACCCCTGTGGCCGGGGTCGGCCTGTCGTAAAACGCGACCTAATAACCGTAAAGCTACGTGGTACGGCCCCAAGCCCGTCTGGATGGCGACCACCTTTGGTCTTAAGTATGCCGTCATAATAACCTTGTATTGTGTTCTGGCATTAGTAACCCAGACTATCCTATAATACGCCTATGGGATAGTAGCGTGATTGCCATTCCCCTAGCATCGCAAACATTCATAGCGACGGTAACTGCTTGTTATAAAAGATTACTTCCCATAACAATAAGTTACTTCAAAATATTTCAGGATAGATTCCATGATGCTAATAGATGAGGGTTTCAAAGTGGTGTCAGTGGACGCGTCGGACAAGATGTTGAAACACGCCCTCAAAGCTCGCTGGGACAAAAGAAGAGACCAGAGATATGATGAATGGGGTGAGTATCAATATCAACCAAGTACCTACCTAAATTCTATACATCAGAGTTGGAACAGGCAGTTAACGCTAATTGCAACTTCTGTACGGTATCAATCATATATAGGGCTGCTTCCAAATCTTATATCTTTAAACGAGCAATTCTTATATATATATATATATATATATATATATATATATATATATATATATATATATATATATATATATATATATATATATATATATATATATATATATATATATATATATTATTATATATATATATATATTATATTTATATCAATTTTGTATACATATTTTATGATAGTTTTAAGTATCTGTATGCAATAAAGAGTTTTTCATTCATTCAGTCATTATATATATATATATATATATATATATATATATATATATATATATATATATATATATATATATATATATATATATATATATATATAAATAAATATATAATTGGAATCTCTGAATCGGCTCCAACAATTTTCATGAAATTTAGTATACGGGCGGTTTCGGGGGCGATAAATCGATCTAGCTAGGAATCATTTCTATAGAAAATGTCAAAAGGTTGCGTTTGAGTAGTCCCAATTTAAACTGAAAAATGACTCTTCCTGACATCTATCGGCGAAAATAATACTATTTTTTTAAATTGTTTTAACGACACAACAACACTAAAGCTATTTCAGCAGATGGCGTTGTTATGTAACACGAAGTCAATGAGTGTTTGCTTTGAGGTTAGACTAAGAAAATCAATTGTTAATTTCCAAAAAACAAAATTTATAAAAAAAAAATACCGAGCAAAGCTCGGTCAACCGGATATTTGTCGTAATAGACGAAAAGTAGTGATCCATTTTTGAGGTCATCCCCATCTACTTAGTTCTTTTTTTAATTGCTGTAGGACAGCAACCAGACGACGCCCTTAGAATTTAGCAGTTACCGTTGCCTATGGGTGTTTGCAACGCCAGTGGTATCGCAAACACGCTGGTGTCCCATAAGGGTACAGAAACTTGAGTCACCAATGCCGGAACACAACAATGTTATTATGGCGGCATACTTAAGACCAAAGGCAGTCGTCATCCAGACGGGCTTGGTATTGCATCAAGTCACTAGATTTTAATGAATTGTTTTTATCCGTGAAGGGAGGGATAAAGAATAATAAATTATAAAATTCCGATTATTTTAGTCATCGAAGAAGCAAACTGGGAAACCCTGCCGCGGGATATCAACTCAATACTCCCGGGGACCCTGTTCGACGCTGTCATATGCCTCGGAAACTCATTCGCCCATTTACTAGACGAGCACGGCGACCAAAGGGTTCAAAAAATGTGCTTACGAAATTTCGCACAATGCCTAAAACCAGGGGGAATCCTCTTTATTGACCACAGGAATTACGATGCCATGATAGACAGCGGGGCCACGCCGGGACATTCCATTTACTATAATGTAAGTTTCATACAAACTTTTTACAGATTATATAAATACTAGCTATATTAAAAAAAAACATTTTGAAGTGGACCGAATTCTCATCCGTTGTTGGAGATTCAATAGTATTGATACCGTTTGAACGCATTGCTCCTAACATTGTAACAGGCGCTTTGTTTATTTATATTTCATTCGCCCTAATTCACCCCCTTCAAGTTTAATTTTCGCGACAAAAAGTATTATACGCATAAGTTCTTTTCCAAGGTCCATTCTATATGTCAAAATTCATCAAAATTAGTTCAGCGCTTTAGGTGCGAATACTTAACAGACAGAGTTACTTTCACAGTTATAAGATATCGTACCCATACTGCTTAATAAGGCCCCGTGTGTAGCCTCTTAACCAGCTCTGCCGTCTATAAAAATAAACCTAGTTCAACGATAAATTCGCCATGGTCGTCTAAAGAAAACTTTCTAAGTGTTCGGTACTTGCATAGGGGTATTTGAAATCCTGCCACCTGATTTTTGTTACCTACCCTCACTCTCGGTGAGGTAATAATGGTGAAAGCGAGGGTGGGACGGAAAAATGTTGCTTCTTGTGTCAACGTTTGACAAAGGATGACGCCTTTGCACCGTGTGCGATATTTATCTATATACTAATGAACTAATGAAATAACTGGACGGGACGGTCGACGTTCGACTTCCCTGGTTACTCTAAACTTTAATTGGCCGTGCCAATACAATCTGTGTGTTCAGTGTTGTGCTATAGCTGGTGCCGTGCAACAGTTCCTCAGCGACCTGAACTGAACCGGGAAGGGGTGGAATCAAGGTCAGTGCGAATTTCTTTGCCCGTTGCAAGACATCGCGTCTCTCTTGCCACCGCTCCTATCCCATCCTCTATCATACAGTCCACTGCTCTCGAGCAATCCTTCTTATTCCCGTACGGTCCAATCTCGGTCCGTGACCGGCATCGAACACTAAGTAATATAATAAAAAGGATGAAATATGGATTGATGTATACACCGTCAAGCTGCTGACAAAAGTTATCTTTTATGAAGTGGAAATGTTTCATGCACACCCTATCAAATCAAAATCACTTATTGAATATCAAGAATCTCCTACCGTTTCCCATACAAAACGCTAGCTAGAGAAGAAACGGTAGAACAAACTCCCCAGCGAATATTTTTTCAGTCTTGTTTTATATTTCTCTTTTTCATTCTGTACAACTTTAATTACAAAATTAAAAGGTTGTATCGTTTGGGATCTCGCAACGGGGTGGTGTGGTGCCCTCACTAACTCCCTGCCATGCGCCCGTGCACCCCAGCAGTTAGCCCCCATAATGGGCGCACGTCGCTGCTATACCCACTAAAACTCCTCAGTATTGCTCCAAAACATACCTACTAAGGAAACTTGTGTAGTAACTAGACTTGTGTCAGGGTTCGGACATTAGTTCTGCAATACAGCCATAATTGTGGTCAAATACCATTTCTATGTTATAACATAGAAAACATTGAAAATTTGAAATAAACCAGCGTCCATTATTATCATTGGAGAAAATGAATTATTGGATGTAAGCAAAATTGACATCAATTCCAAGCATTTGAGATACTGCGCACTGTGTCAACAAGCCTTTATCTCGGAGGTTTGTTGCTATTCAATGATAGAGCAACTTTGTTTAATATTGTTATTATTAACACAATCATATATTACATTGTGATATTTGTTATTTTAATAAATAACTTACGTAAACATTTAATTGTTAGTTGTCCATATTTATTTTATAAAAGATTACATAAAGTATCTTATGCAAACGTAATTCTTGTGTCTTCTTTCCAAAATTTTCTTGGGGTGGTTTCAGGCCTTAATATGGTACTTTTTACCCCAATATAAACTCAGGGTGAATCCCCTCAGTGGTTCGAGCCGCGGGCACACAGACCCAACGTAATTCTTAAATTTTCTTGATATATCGATGCCCAACTATCCCGATCAATGTAATTAGGCTCTAAAAAAATATCATACACTTGAAAGCTTTTTCAAACTAATTACTCATTTCCGGCAACAGTTCAATATCACCTCTTTCGAGGGACAGTAGCGTAAATGCCGTGTTCTATTTATTAAATATGTTTAAAAGATTATAACTTTTATAACTACTTTAAAAATAAAAGTCTCATAGCCGCTATATCATAACGTTTGCGACAACTGACATCAATGTTAACCTATATTCATATTTAAAAAATATAATTAATGAGCTCGACAAACTTTGTTACACTGTGAAAAATCACACGAACTACTTCATGGCCCAGGGACTCTGATTCGGAACAGCCTTCCAGTTCAGCTCGATACTTTATCGACAATAGAAACTCAAAACTGCTAATGTACATATTAGTTGCACTCGATAATCTTATCTTAAAACTAAACAAATACTTTAAATAACTTAATGATAAATGTATGGTGTTTAAATATATCAGTGCAGATACCCAGTAGACATAAAGACGTCGGTGCTCGTAGTTGGCGGTACACCGGAGTTGGTGACGCTCGACTACTGCATCGATACCACTGACGGCGAAGAAAGCGAAAGGAGGTTTGTACGAGGCCATCATTTATAATTACATTTTATTTTCTCACACATATCGAGTATGTAAAATGTATCCAAACCACCGTCAATACCTGTTTTTCCTTAACATTTTGAAATCATTTGACATCTGAAATTGTAATTTAAAAATTTATATTAACTAATAATCGGGAAAAAATGAAGGGATAAGCATTTTTATTAATAATATACCATAACACCCCTCTGCTAGCCTCGGACTTCGCCCTACAGGAAACGGACAGCATATTCACCTCCTGGCGTACAGCTAACGTACGTCGGTAAGGTATAATATGTATTTATCTACAAAAGAAAAGTATATAAAATATGTAGTATATCAGTTGTCTAGTATCCATAACACAGGTGCTAGTTTGATATTAAATGGCGCTGTGTAAAATGTCCAATATATTTATTTATTTATATACCCACCATGTTTGTCCATTATGGTTGGTAGCTACAAAGACAGGAATACCTGTCCAAGGCGAAGACGTTTAATTGTGGACGTAACCTTTTTTGGTAGGGACTGAAAGCGTGCAGGGTTTGGTAAAGTTTATATTCGGTTGTAGATAACCATAATGTTGACCGACAGTTCTTCTAGTTTTTTGCCATATCCTATCCCAATATTTAATCAAACCTGGCTTTGTAAGAGTTTTTAAATCTCTGGGAAAGTATTTATTATGAGTGCTTGATCCAATTGTAATAGCTTGCATAGCACATCTATCAGTGGTAAAATAATTGTTATTATTAGCAAAAGAAATGTAGATGACACATAGATAGACTGGCAGATTGTGATGAAACATCGAATTAGACAATTTGAATTATCTAACTTTATATGAACTATATAAAGTATTGAACGAATGAATGAACGAAAACTATTGTTTCACCCATAGAGTTAGTATTATACTTATGAACTCCATGGTTTCACCAAAGGAAACATATAAAATAATAGATTGTTTTATTTTATTGTTTGAAATTATGACCTGGAGAGGATCTATTTTAACTTATGCTATTTGTACGTGTATTTATTTTAATTAACTTCTATAAATAAGTAAATAAAAATAGAATTTATAATTTTTATAATTGTATTGCGCTTTCAGTGAATTCCGATTATGCTACTACCCTCACAAGCTGAAGGCGTTCACGGCGATGCTGGACGAAGCCTTCGACAACAAAGCCTCGCACGAAATATACGCGGACTTCAAACCCCTTGACCAAGTGCCTGTCCCTGGTTTCTACATACACGTCTTGAAGAAACATAAATGATTATTCTATAAATTCCAAATACAAACAATTACCATTTATTGTTATTTTTTTTTAATATTTACAAAATTTTAATTTTTCCCTCAAATGTTTGACAGCGTATGATTTTGTTTAGTTATTTTAATGATAAAATTACAATATATTGTTTTTTATAATATAATACTCATTTAATTCTTTAGCCCTGTGGTCCCGGCCGAAGAAAGAATATAGGGCCACCCCAAATCATCCCAAGAGAGTCGTAAAAGGCAACTGATGGGTCACTCCTTCTACCAGCTTGAATGCGGCGAAGGAAGGACAAGGTTTCCCTTTAGAGGTTGGGATGTCGGACGGCAGTCGCTCCCGTAAAAAGCAAAATAAGCCAAATAAACACATGGTCAGAACACGGAATGGATGTGTCATGGATAGGGCTTCGCCGCAAGCGACGCGCAGGAACTTCGCCCGACTCCTGTGACAAGTGGACTAGGGCTGCAGTGCCGTGGGCGAGCACGGCTAGAGATTAGCCCCATCCAAAAGGTAACTCCGCTTCGCAACTTGGAATATTGGCACGGGTTTGGGTATGGTATCTGCAACGCGGAAGGAGAGGACATCCTCAATGCGTGTGTGGCTGCCGACCTTGCCATCGTGAACACGTATTTAGGTACGTTATTAACAAAAGGAGACCCGAGCATCTCATCATCTACAAGAGCGGGAGGAATGCTACCCAAATCTATTTCCTACTCACTAGAAGACACCACATCAGCAAAGTAGCCAACTGCAAGGTCATACCCGGTGAGAGTCTCACTGCACAACACCGTCTTCTTGTCATGGACCTTTGCGTGAAGCCCAAAGCCAAATGTGTCGACCGCCTTCAACGCTGAATCAGGTGGTGGCTACTTGATGAAGTCAAGTCCCAGGAGTTCACCTCAGCCATCGGCGACAAGTGCGCCGGTGGTGAGGGCCAACCGGTTCAAGCTTATTGGGGCAGGATTCAGGCGGCTATCCTTGGGTCGGCGAGGGAGGTGCGTGGCGAGTCTAAGGCGGACGCAAGTGAGACAAGGAGACTTGGTGGTGGAACGACTCAGTCCGGAGGGAGACCAGGGCGAAAAAAGCCCTCTTTAAGAAGTGGCAAGCGTCCAGATCTCCTGAAGATCGCGACGCATACCGGGTGGCAAAGCGCGCCACTAAGAGAGTCGTTGCCAGAACCAGACGAGACCACTTACAACCACTTTACGATAAGTTGGAATCGTCTGGCAGTAGCTCATCTATAAGTTGGCGCGCTCCAGGGCCAAAGCAGCACAGGATATTTCCAAGTGTCGCTGTGTAAAAGACCATGTGGGCAACCTGCTATACGAGAACCTCGCGGTGAAGGAGAGATAGCGCTCGTATTTCCACGAGCTGCTGAACACGCAGCACAAAGAGGTGCAGCCGCCAGATCTTCCTCCGAATCAAGGACTAGTGCCACTGGTAACGCCTGCAGAGGTCCAGAATTATCTTTGCCGCATGAAGAATCGGAAAACTGTTGGATCCGATGGAGTCCCCATTGAAGCCTGGAAGGCAACGGGCTCTGGTGGTGTGGGCATCTTAACCGATCTTTTTAACCGGACACTCTTCACCGGTACGATCCCAAGCCAATCTAATCAAAAGCCACTGAGTATCATTACTCCAGTCTTCAAAGGCAAGGAGTCGGTGCAAGAGTGCGGTAATTACCGAGGGATTATCATGTTAATTCCGAGGGATTGGTCATGTCCCACACCATGAATCTCCTCGAGAGGGTTATCGACTCTCGGATTCGGCAGGAGTGCACTGTCTCGGGATGTCAGTATTAATATGGCGAAGACCGAGTACTTGGCCTGTAACTCCACAGATCCCACACCCGTACGCATAAGCGGTGACATGGTCGAGCGCACGGACCAAGTGAAATACCTGGAATCTATATTTCATGCGTCTGGTGACATCGATTGCGACGTCAAGGCACGCATTGCTGCCGCGTGGGCCAAATGGCGTGAAGTAACTGGTGTGATTTGTGACCCCAAGATGCCGGTAAAGTTGAAGGGACAGGTCTATAAAATCGTCGTTAGGCCTGTCCTTTTATACGGCTGTGAAGCGAGGCTGGTGTTAGAGCAACACAAGCAAGAACTGCGTGTCACGGAAATGAATATGCTGCGGTGGATGTGTAGAGTAATGCGGAAGGACCGCGTTAAGAACTCCCGCATTCGCGGCAGTTTTCATGTCCGTGACATTGCGGATAAATTGCAAGTGTCGGCTCCGTTGGTACGGCCACGTTTTACGGCAACTGGATGCTTACGTGGGAAACAAATGTCTGGCCATTCCTCCTCCGCCGGGCCCCAACAGGAGGGGTAGGCCCAAAAAGTGCTGGCTTGACGTCGTAAATCGTGATATGCATGTCAATGGGCTCACTACCAGGGATGCTGAAGACTCTGCGAAGTGGAGTAGAAAAAGTCAGAAAGCAGACCCCGGGCACCGAAACGGAAGTTTATGATGATGAGAAAATAACTTGTATGTTTATTACCAAAAAAATATACTGTATCAGACATAACATGAGTAAAGCATTTACTGCAGACTGGCGTAGTGTTAGCGGCACTCTCTCACTAGATGGCAATATGTATCGTGTTATTTGTGTTCTCACTGGTGCCATCTATTGGAAATACGAAGGAAAGAAAAATAGCCAGTATTAGGGTGATACCATTCGCTTGTACTAGGTGGTGTCTCTGTATATTATCTACTTTGTGGTAAAGCTATTACATAATTTTCCATGGAAATTGTTAACATTGGCCACCGAATTACTTTCTTTTGCTATCTTCGTAAAGATCATCATTCAATATCTCATGGGGTGGAATTTTACAGCAGTTATTCCATCAAAAACTTAAGTTCCTCTAAACCAACTTTTTTGGCCTTGGTCAAAACTAAGTAAGTCATTAAGCATCATATATGCCAAGGGATGCATTGAATTTCACACTGACTATTCAAAGTGGACAACATTAGCAACACCAAAGCAAAGGATTATAAACAACCGGTATTGCAAAGGATGATGACAATTCTGTAATTAAGATACAAAATAAAGGCTTCAAAAAGAACAGAATAATTTATTTTCTATAGAAATTATAATAAAATTGATAATGTGAGAATTAATTTAGATGTCTGTGTAAGGCCTTATTTAAAATTATACCTAATTAAACTAAAGGGATCTATGAGCCGACGATGATGTTGTTGATTGGGATATGTATCAGCTTGACAAAGAAACCAATGAAACCCATGATGCAGAATCCAATCGCTGTGGCAATTGCAATCTTCTGGAATTCTGTGAAGAGAACATTTTATAAATCCATAATATTATGAATGTGAAAGTAACTCTGTCTCTTACATTTTCATATCTAAGATCCTGTACCAGTTTTGATGTATTTCATTCAGTATAGAGATACAATTGGACCTTGGAGGACTTAAGCTACTTTTATCGGGATAATTAAACTTGAATAAAATGTAAATAAACAAAGCGCCTTAATTACAATATTACAATACTTAACAATTATCTATTAAATCTCCAACAATGGATGAGAACACAATCACTACATTTTCTTAAAATATAGGTAGAACAATGTTGGCTAGGTCAACTAGTATACTATAAAACTATTATCATTGAAAAAAGTTCAAAACTTTAAATTTTGTCATATATTTTATTGACAATTCTTTTAGTCTCTCTTATCTTAGGTGAAATTTTGTTTAATAATATATACAATAGATACCCATACAATAATAGGTTCATATTGGTGAAAGAGTTTCAAATATAATTAAGGAACAACCATTATTTATCATCTTATTATGAATGGAATACAGCTCTTAAAACAATTTTTATTTACTTTTACCATCAATAAAAATCATCAAAACACATATTTGTTATTATTAAATACTATCATTATTCATAAAACCATCCATAACAGCTATAAAAACTTAGAAACTGCTATATTTTAAAATATTTATCCTAAATAACCACACTAGATTACACAATTTCAACTAATGGGATCCAGGATCTTTTAGATCTTCACTAAACATATGGTTTAAGATTTACTTTGCTCTAAAGGGAAATCTTAGACATAATAACCAAACTTTATTTCTCCTAAGGAGAAAGAAGGAAAAGATGGGGGAATACTGGACACAATTATTGATGTGTATATGATAAAATTAAAGAGACACAACCAATCATGTAATCATTAGGATGGTTTATATAAATTATTTTAAATAAATATGTAAAAGGTCTTATTAGATTTAATTGAGTATTTTGATATTAGAATTTAATAAGAACACTAAACATGAAATCGTATGTCACTTAAATTACTTATTTATATATTGCTAGTTAACATTTGATAAGTATGCTTTTTCAAGTCCTCCAAAGCAACATCAGACTTATGTGAATTTAAGTCCCTAAAAATAATTTAAGTCATGGAAATGATTCTAGTATTTCCTTTCAATAAAGAAAGACTTTAAAAAGGTGAACCAATTTACCTTTTCTGTCAGGTTTGGTACATCTCCTCACCAGCCTGATGGAGTCCTTGGCAAATTGCTTTCCAGGCTCAACGAACTTCGCGATTTGATCCATTTTTCTGTAAATTAAAACTGAAATTTTAAGAAATACAGTAAGATGATTATTTTCCTTTTAAATAAAATTATACTCACTATTTAATTAAATTGAGCTAATGTATTTGATTCTTCTGTGAAAATTTTACTAGAAGAAAAGAGATCGTCACATACACAATTTACGAATGCTGCTAATTTTTAATGACAAAACAGTACATACGTCAGCCACGTTTCGCTTAGTCTGTCACGTCATCATCACATTTTCCCGTTCGGATTCATTCATTAAATGCTGCAAACTTTTTTTAAAAATAATTGTCAATTTTAAGGTTTCGCTCCTTATTTTCCAATTATAGAGCATAATGCGAGTCGCATTATGCGACTCAGTGGCGCACAATGTCGAATTTATGCATATGCCAATTTATAGAAAAAACACTTGTTAATTTTCTGTCACTGAGTTGGTATTCAATTGCTTGCACGCATTACTTTTGAGAGTGCTTGATTGTGCGAAGCGTTGTTGTTTGAAACATCAACGTTGAGCATTAATTAAGTCGCTCTAGTTTAATGCTTGGAAAACAAGGACTATGACTCTTTGTTTATATACAGAAAGGAGGAAAAATGTTAAAATAGTGGAAAACTATTTTGAAGAAGTAATTTACATTACATACCTACTTTGTAATAATGATTGGTCTTCACATTGGCAAAATCGACATCTTGTTGTATTGAAGCCAAATAATAAAAGAAGAAAACTATTACATAGTAAAAGGGTTCCTAACTTTGGGCATGTCCCTTTTTTCTCGGGTAATTCTATTCTGAACGGGTTTCCTGGCCCGTGGATGGAGGGATATGTGGGACTCCGGGAATGATATTTGGCCATCTGACTATCCACTAAAACCCCGCTGTTCTCCTATCGCCTACGCCTGGGCCCACGGATATGTGGCTTGCCGATCTCTTGGCCCGAGCTATAAAAAGAAGGGGATAGCGCGCACGTAGTACCGAAAATTACGCATCCAAGTTATCCAGATTAGGGATAATCGCAGGGTTCAACCTATCCGCAGTGTAATGGACAGGCCTCACCCTGGGACTACCACATTCATGATCAGGGTTTCCCTTACGCCAGGTAAGTATTGGGGATTTCTCCTTTTTTTGTCTCGGGGAAAAACCCTCTCTTGATGGGTTCCCATGGCCCAGGAGGACCGAATGTTCAGCCATCCGACTACCCACTAAAAACATCGCTGTTCTTCTATCACCTACACCCGGGCTCATGGATATATAGCCTGCCAATCTCGTGGCCTGTGCCGGCACCGGCCCACCCTTTGTTTATAGGTGGGCCTCTTGCGAAATGTTGGCGCCAGGGGGTCAGGGTATCGTCCCCCCGGCGCTCTCTTGAATCTACTCAAGGGGTTGAGGGGAGTCGCGGAACAGCACGTGGCCCTCAACCTCGTGGTAACAGTGCGGGTGGCGGATCCTTCCACGAGGGGCCGCCCGTGGCCGTTTTCTACGGTCGTTTGATGCCCTCTGGCGCCGACGATGTGGCCTACGTTGGTGGGAGGGGAGTGTGGTGGTCGACTCCTGCTCTCGCTGCGCCGCCTCCTTTGCAAACGTGACTGCCTCGCTTTGAAGTTAGTTGTCGGTATGTATTTTTTTATTAATTTACATATAATTATTTATTTAACATTCCTTTTACAAAAAAGGGTTGCCAGCCAAGTTGACCAATAGAAAAGACGTGAATCTCTAATTAAGGTTTCAATAATTAGGAAAATATTTAACTTTACGTTTGGAATTACTGTAAAAATATTGATTGTACATAAATCATTTCAATAAATACTTTGGTTTCAAAACCTTTTTTAGAAGACTAATATTTTCGCCGTTTTAACAAACATTTAAAGTTGATCAAATTTTGAAACTAATGCAAAAATCTTGGTGCTATATAATACTTATAATTTTTTTATAAAAAATATTTTGATAGGGGGATTTAGGGTTTTTGGACTTTTTGGGTCAAGATTTATTTTAGGGGTTAATATTTTCAGAAGCTGGTAACACTGCAAATAAAATTATTTTGAAGATAGAAGAACAGAGATAATATTTATAATTTTTAAATTACCATATTCCTTGAATTTCCTTGTATATAAACAAAAATAAAAGAACATTCAGATTTAATGTTAATTGTTTAATAAAGCACGTCATACTTTTCAATATGTATGCGATAGAGAAGAAATTTGAAATCGAAATGAAGCTTCGAAAAGTAAGTTAAGTTTTAAATGAGACGTATAGAAACAAAAACAGCAATCTGACATTTCACCAATTAGTGGTAATTAAGAAAAAACATATCAGTATATTGCTGTATTTGATACTAAATTAGTTTTTGAGTCGAATTTTTGGTTAGAATTTACTGTTTTTGATATGAAGTTATTAAATGGGCAAAGAATATTCTAATGGAACAGTGCTGCCCAATATATAACTTGATTTTCACCAAAATGACAGATTGCTGTTTTTGTTTCTATACGACTCAAATGTTTCAAATGAAAATAGTTTCGTCAGGAATACCTAGATACGTTTTATTACATTAGTAGTGCCAATTATGATCGACGATAATTATTTCGTGGCTGCACTGTCCACATAAAGCTGGTTATCATGAATGTTTAAAGAGCTTATGAGTACGAAATGAGATGATAGGCGAAGGGGCGGCTGCTGTTGTTTCTAGCTAATTCTAGTATGTATTCCTTTGCCTGCCAGATTGGCAAATTAAAACAACAACAATCTAGTATGTATATTGTATTACGGTCTAAACATCGTTTTATTTTAAGGAAATGACCAACATACAAGAACTGAAAGCAGCTGCAAATCGAAGTTCATCACTAGCCAATGATGTGTGTAATGTTCTTGGTGCCTGTGAGCAGAGGTTGCAGCAGCTTGAGACAGCTGTACTGCCTCTGTACGGTGACACTGCAAGGCTGCAACGTATACATCAAAGTGAGTTCAAAACATGTGATTTATATGAGGATTACTTATATTATGTAGCATTTAAGTGAATTTCAATGTAATTAACATTATCGACCGGTCGTTTTTGAGTCTGCCCCTTTGTAAGTACCTAATCACACACACATTTCCTTTCAGTACCAGCAAATTTTTTGCTATACATTATGTTGTTTTTTCCTTTTGTTTTAAAGGAATGTAATTTGATTCATATTTATACTTTATTATAAGCATTTATTTTACATAATAAAGGGCCTTATATGGTATTTTGTAAATAAATGCTTAATTAACATTAGCACCCAGACTTGGGATGGAAATTGAAACTATGATTCCTGCAAGCATTCCAAGATCGTTGAGCTGAACAGCAGTATACCTTGGACCTTGAAGTACAAGATGGATGCAAACAAGATGCATTACATATTACACAAAGAAGTGTAATCAAATAAAAGGTGATTTATTTTTGACTGCTTTATTTTTTACAGAGATCAAAGCTGTATGTCCCCCATTCCCACCTATTACTGTACATATACCTTATGACTGTCATATATTTAATGGTGATTGTTACTGCAGTATAAGACTTAGCAGTAATAACAAGCTTTAGCAGTCAAATGTTTGGATATTTCCCTGAAATACCTATTTGATTTTAATTACCTTAGTTTGGCGTAATATTTCAGATATGGAAAGAACAGTAAAAGCTCTTGACCATGTGATCAACTATTACATGGTGTCCAGAGAACTTGCCGACTTGATCCAGGCTGGACCCCACACTACCACCCAGGAATCACTTAATATTTATCTGGAGGTTCGTTGTTTATGCTCAATATTTTATTATTTCTTCTTTTTTATTGCTGAGTCATAGCAGACAGACTGATGGCTCACTTAATAGTAAGCAGCTACCATCGCTTATCGATGTTTGCATCACAGACACTGCTGTCCTGTAGGGGAACATGAACCTGGATCACTGATGTCGGAAAAACAAGGTTATTATGGTGGCATACTTACAGACAGAGAGTGGTTGCCATCCAGATGGGTTGGGGTCCAACCACATAGGAACTGTCCACATTGCCTATCTCAGGCTATATTATGTATTTCTAATTGTAATTGGAGTACAGATAAATTGTATACAATACATCAGATATATGACAGATATTATTTGATTTTCCTTTTAAGATAATAGAGTAGTTGCGTCTGTAAAAATCTGATTGAAACCAATTTGGATTCCTTTTCATTCTAGATACACAAGTTTACAGGAATTTTGCATGCAGCGGACAGTTGGTTTCAAAATTAAACACTCATGTAGGGCTTCTGAAATATTAGTGAAAGAAATTCCCTGTTAAAATTCAATAATAATCATAATATGCTTATTAAGCTAGAAAAATTGGGATTGCAACTATACTACCGGCACGCTATGATGGCCGTTTTGACGTTTGTCCACTCATGAAGTTTTGTATTAATTAGTAATTGCATTTTAATAACTGCACGTCGCTATTGACAATAAAGAACAGCAATTTGCTCCTTCAAATGTAATTACTAGCGTGCTAGTAATATAGTGACCTTGAGGTTGATCTCCCAATCCCAATTGTGATACTATTACATAATCCTATAATAGATTACCTCAGCCTAAGATATACGTATTATAAATGGATACAGGCATAAATAACACGCACAACATGACTGGGATTAGTAATTTTTTTTGGGAGGTGGAAATGCTGCGTCATGCTCCGTCCTTGCTCCGTGGAAATGGGCGGCGGGGTAGTGTGGGACCCCCCTGGCAATGCGCCCGTTCGTCCCCTTCTCTAGGCTGGGGGACTCACGTCGCTGGTATACCCACTAAAACCACCCTGGTGTTTCTTCGCACGCCTTAAGTGCGAGGCCGCGGGACGCGACGATTAAGTCAAACCGCGGCCTCGATGGGCACCGGCCCGCTTTCACTGGCTTCTTCACGGGATTAGTGATAATGCAGCTTTGATTTAACTACTTCAGTAATGATGATCATATCATACTTTTTTATTTTAAGGCTTTGGACAAATTGGCTGAAGCGCAAAATTATTTCAACAAAAATAATCCACAAAGCGTTGAGTTGGAGAATATTGTAAGTATTTCATTATCATAGAACAAGGAACTTTTTCCTTTAATTGTCACATTTCCTTGCTTTCATTTTCAGTTGATCATAAAAAAAATTGTTAGGGTTTTTTTATTGAGCTACTGTGGCTAATCATAGCATTCTTTGTAAAATATTTTTTCTGCTAAATTAGCAATGAAATCTGATACATATATATTTTAAAATATAATATAATATTATAGAATTATAGGTTGCAATGAATAGAAATAAAACAATATAATATATAAATAACAGAATTAAAACAGTCCTAAAGTAAGCATTTTTGTTTATTATTTTATATATATTTTTAATGCTGTAGGACAGCAGACAGGCTGGCGGCCCGCTTAGAATTTAGCAGTTACCGTTGCCTATAGGTCTTTGAAACGCCAGTGGCATCGCAAACACGCTGCTGTTCCATAAGGGCACAGGAACTTGGGTCACTAATGCTGGAACACAACACAAGGTTATTATGGCGGTATACTTAAGACCAAAGGTGGTCACCATCCAGTTGGGCTTGATGTATGTATTTATTTACCAAAAAAGTATATAAGTAGTATATCAGTTATCTAGTACCCAAAACAAGTGCTATGCTACTTAGTTTAGGAATAGATGGCGCTGTGTGAATTGTCACAAACTATTTATTTATTTTACAGAATCAACTGTATAATGCAGGTGTTTTGAAATTAGAGAATGCCTTCGAAGAGTTGTTGAGCAGAAGTACTAGGCCTCTTTCCCCCACCACTCTGATAGATATGATTGCTCTCGAAGAAGGCGAGTTAAACATTTATTTGTAAAAAAATAGCAATAGAGCTTGTATGTGCGTGGCGCCTAAACGAGTACTATTCCCTGAACTATGAAAAACACCCTAGAACATATATAAATAGATGGATTTCGGCATGTTCTCTGTGCAGAGGCGAAGAAAGAACCTCTGCGGCCGGGGTCAGCAAGTCCTAAAAGGCGACAAATTAACCCACCTATTTATTAAGCCTGTCTGGATGGCAACCACCCTTGGTCAAGTATGCCGCCATAGTAAACTTGTGTTGTGTTCCGGCATTAGTGACAAAGTTCCTGTACCCTTATGGGATAGCAGCGTGTTTAGGCGACGGTAACTGCTAAATTCTAAGTGGGCCGTCAGCCTGTTTGCTGTCCTACAGCAATAAAAAAAATACTGATAAACTACATTCACCATCAACGGCGAAGCAGCCATGGACCGGGTTTTTAAATAATCCTTGAAAGCTATGAGGGTACTCTTAGCGGCGGGGGTTCTGATGGCCAGCAGGGGACACACCGGGAGCCTCCCAGCAACGCTAATTCACGCGGCCACTGCCTCATACACTCCAGCGCAGAGGAGCGTTATTATTATATCACCCTGGTATTTAATTGTGCATTCACACACGAAATAAAGGAAGAACTTTCTACGTTTAACTGTCTAATTAAATTTACGTGGAAAGTGTTGAGGATTGAAAAATTATGAATGACTTCAAACGCTATACTGATTGTTTTTCCGTGCAGGGGCGGAGTAACAACACTAACCCCTGCAGCCGGAATCGGCCTGTCATAAATAGCAACCAAACAACCCTAGCACGTGGCAGGGCCCAAAGTCCTTCTGGTTGGCAACCGCCCTTGTTCTATAAGTGTGCCGCCATAATAATTTGTGTTGTGTTCCGGCATTAATGACCCAGGTTCCTGTGCTCCTATTTCTGTATATTTTCAGTTAGTTTTAAGTATATGTATGCAATAAAGAGATTTTCGTTCATTTCATTCATTCAATTCATTCATTGATTACTATTAAATATTACGTGCTTTCCATTAAAAAAAAGGGGCACAGTCTTAAAAAAATTCCTAAACAATTTAATCAGTTTAGCAAATAATTATATTGATCGCACACTCTAACTGTTTGAAGCTAGTAACTATAGCGCGATGTATATACAGTACAGCGACATCTATTGAGTCTTAGACGTATTGATAATAGTAAAAATTCTATTAATATGACGAAAGGTAATCTTGATATGTCTCTAGGTAGTCCGGTAGTTTTTTTGGCAAAATAATTTATTGCGCAATAATTCGCAGTGCCTGTATGGCAATATATAGGTGTCGCGACAATCTGGGTAATAATGAGGGAACCCCGCATAATCGCCATTAAAATTAGACGGGAGACAGAAATGGTGGCTTTTCTTCGGAAAAAGGGTACTTTCTCGTTATATTGTATTTTTTTTTCAGATTCAAGTGTAGACAGCGTGAGCGTGAGCGGCAGTGGATGTACGCCGTCCTCTGCGCTGGAGTGTATGAGGGCGGCGGCTGCGTGGCTTAGCGCTGCTGGGAGGCCCCCGGTAGGGCCCCTGCTGGCCATCAGAGCCCCCGCTGCTAAGAGTGCCCTCACAGCTTTCAAGGATTATTTGAAAAGCCGGTCCATGGCTGCTTCGCCGTTGATGGTGAGTGTGGTTTATAGGTTTTTTTTATCGCTGTAGTACAGCAGACAGGCTTACGGCCCGCTTAGAATTTAGCAGTTACCGTTGCCTATGGGTGTTTGCAACGACAGTGGCATCGTGAACATGGTGCTGTCCCATAAGGGTAAAGGAACTTGGGTCACTAATGCCGGAACTATCACTATTATGGCGGCATACTTAAGACCATAGGTGGTCGCCATTCGAACGGGCTTGGGGCCCTACCTCGTCGCTACTAGGGTGGGTTGTTTAGTCGCCTTTTACGACAGACCGACCCCGGCTGCAGAGGTCAGTATTCTTTCTCTGCCCTTGCATGGATAGAAAGGTATATTATAAAACTGTAATTGTTTTTAAAAAACCTCGTCAGTCTTAAAAATATAAATACTAATTTATTTAACCCTTTATGTATAAATATTTTTCTACCTTATTCCATATTATGGGGGGTTGGCACAACTTGATCTTTTTTCTGAACCTGGGTCACTAATGCCGGAACACAACATAACGTTATTATGGCGGCATACTTGTTGACTAAGGGTGGTCGCCATCTAGATAGTCTTGAATCCCTACCACGTAGCTAAGGTTGTTTTGTCGCCTTTTACGACCGGTCGACCCCGGCCGCTGAGGTTAGTATTCTTACTGCGTCGCCGCACAGAGAGAAACGCTTCTGCCACTTCTGTTAGTCGTCTCCACAGTATTCACATATTACTCATATCATCTTCTGCATAATCCGTTCATCTTTAGTTTACCCCTCTTTAAATGTCTGTACATTCTCGTTTCTTTATATCATCTTTCTTATCACTTGATATTCTTTCTTTTGCATTATATGCCCATACTACGATGATCTATTATTTTTTAAGTTGTTAATCATTGTACTTTTAAACTTCCTCTGATGTTCAAATATAAAACATGAATCATATTAAGAGATAACTTAAAAGTGTCTCCAATAATTTACATTCGAATTGAATTTAGTTATTATTTATTAATAGTATATTTACTGACCTTAATATTTCGTGTTAGAGGGCCAAAAATCTACTACATCGCACGGACAGTACAAATCAAAGGAGAACTAGTAAAATACAAAAAGTGTGAGTACACGTTAACATATTCCGGTAGGGTCACCCCATGACTTAGTGAGTCCTAATAGGCGATAAATGCTTTTCCTCTTACTAGTTAAACACAGGAAACGGTGCCATGAACATCCTCCGTCTAATATGGTCTCTTGATCAGAATCATGTGACAATACTTTGCAACCTTTCTCCGGATTAACTTTGGAAACTTGTGATGAAAATAATAATAAATACATTACATCCCATTGCCGGGCTGAAAAAAAAGAAAAAACTGCCTAAGCGGTATATGTCATTGTGAGATTCGAGCCGATTATGTCTAGGTTGGGCTCTGGGTGCGATACACTTGGGATGCAATCGGGGTAAAACATTTTAAAATGTTACAAATTTACCTTTTTAAGAAAAGATCCTGTCATCAGTGTTGTCTTGTATTTTCTTGCTGAGAAAACCATCATAAGAGATTAATCAGATTTGGCTCAATTCGTTACAGGAAGAATGATGATTGACTTCCAATCCTGAAAATAAACCCGTTCTTCTTGGCTGTCTTAATAGATAACTAGCAATAGGAGGTATTCATTTATAGTCCTTTTTTATTGCTGACGAACAGCAGACAGGCAGGCGGCCCACTTAATAGTAAGCAGTTACCGTCGCCTATGGACGTTTGCAACGCTAGGGGAACCGCGAACATGCTGCTGTCTATACAAGGAATAGTAGAACCTGGGTCGCTAATATCGGAGCATATCACAGGGTTATTATGGCGGCATACTTATAAAGCGAGGGTGGTTGCCATCTAAACGGCTTGGGACCGACCACACAGCTAGGATTATTTGGTCGTTCTCCGCCTCTATGGATAAAAATGATTTACTAAGTCATGGCTTAATTTGTTTGCATATTTTGGCCAATTGAATGATTTTAATTACAACCAGGGATGTTATGGATATGATATTTCGGATCTGGATACGGATATGGATATAGGAATAAAATTATATCGTTTCGGATAAGGTTACGGATATGCAATTATTTCGGATTATCCGTTAGTTTCGGATAGTTTCGGTTACGGATATTAGATTGAAGTAAAATATAAACACAAAATGATACAAATATATCGAAACATGTCGTTTTATTTAGACTCCGCCCTTATACGAAACTATCCGAAACTTGTGAAACGGATACGGTTACGGATACGGATATAATTTTATTTCGGATATCCGATAGTTTCGGTTACGGTTACGGAGCTCCATAACATCTCTGATTACAACGGCTATATTGCATTTGTAGACTTGAGAAACGCGCGAACAAAATAATAATAAAAGCGTCTCAGACTTTGGAGCAGTCGACGGGACTTGCCATCGGCCCGCGGCGGTCCATCGTCGAAACCTGTAAGTTGTATTGTATTCACACTTTTATGTCACTTTGAAATATTAAAAAATAACATCGATTGTTTGTTTCATGCATTTTAAAGTGATAAAAGGTAATTTGTATTTTTAGATTATTTTCTATAACTAGCCATGATTATTGTTAATAATTAAAAAGTTTCGATTTTCTCATAATCTAAATTTAGCAGCAGTGTAAAATACAGTAATATAATAGTGTTAAAGAAATTAGAATTGCTTTGTACATACATAGTGGGCATTTGAGTTAGGTATCATTTAATCTTTATAAATATTTTTAATAAAAAAATTATTAAATTTTTCTACTGCAACCTTATGTACGTGTCATCATCATCATCGCTTGGGCGCCCGGGGTCCGCTTTCCGGCTTTTTCTTCTCCGCTTCGCACGATCTTCGGCATTCCTGGTGGATAGTCCATTGGCGCGCATATCAACCCCTACGACGTCAAGCCAGCACTTTTTGGATCTACCCCTCCTGCCGGAGCCCGGCGGTGGCGGCATGGCCAGATATTTTTGCTCCCCACATAAGTAATCGGTTGCCGTAAAACGTGTTCATACCAGCGAAGGCGACACTCCTCCAATTTATCCGCTATGTCACGGACATGAAGGCTGCCGCGAATGCGGGAGTTCCTAACGCGGTCCTACCGCGTTACTCCACACATCTACCGCAGCATATTCATCTCCGTGACTCGCAGCGAGCGCCTGCTTGTGTCGCTCCAGCACCGGCCCCGCTTCACATCCGTAACCTTATGTACGGTGTGTTGTACTATATATGCTAGCACATTCTCTGAAAAGTTGTTACACGTAAAGAAAGGCTTCCTGCTCTGAGCGACACTCTGACATTCCTAGCACTGTGTAAATCGTGATTTAAATTATTAATCAATAAATCATGACGACCTCCGTGACGTAATGGCTAACGCATGTAAGTAAATTGACTAGATAAAGTTGTGGTGTTCCATTGTATTTATATTTATTTGATATTTATTTTTGACTAGCTGTACCCGCGAATCCGTCCGCATGGAATAGTGACTGGGCAGAATTTTTTGGATATATCTTATGGTTTATTTTGGATTACAAACCCTATAAACCCTAAAATATAAATGAAATATGAAAACAGTCAGTATTATCGAATGAAACTGTTACGCCATGCGCCTCCGGAATACGTACGTTCGAACCTACAAAGTCCAGCTTAAGCTAAACTCTATTTCATATGATTGATGACATAAATCTGAGGTTAACTTAAATTGGAATATAAGAAAGAAAGAAAGAAAAATATTTTATTGGTCAAGAAGAACAAACATATAAGATGAAAAATAAATTATAAAACATTAATGTATTGTAAATGCCTGTCGCTTCTCCAACCAATAAGGTCAGCCCTCAGCATTATGCCATGTTGGGATACATGGCGCTGTTTTTCAGTGCCAACCTTTATAATAAAAATTTTCGAAATATAATTTTTAACAAAAACTATTTTTTTTTTCTAAAATAAAAATAGCCTAAGTTACTCCTTGATACAACTATCGGCCAGTGAAAGTCCCGTCAAAATCGGTGCAGCCATTTCAGAGATTAGCCGGAACAAACAGACAGACAGACAGACAGACAAAAACTGTAAAAAATGTTGTTTTGGTATATGTACCATGTATACATCCGCATGTACTTAGTAAAAAGCGGTTATTTTAATATTACAAACAGACCCTCCAATTTTATTTTTTGTATAGATTAGTTGAGAAAATAATTAATTGTAATTGTAGGCCTTCTAGTATTAGCTAAAATATGTTTCGTGAAATAGACAGCGAGGAGTCCAACGAGGCCCTGGACGAGTGGGAGGCGGAGGTGTGTGGCTCGTTGGCGGCGTGCGTGTGCCGGCTGGCCCGCCACGAGCAGCGCACGCTCCTGGGGCTGGTGCCTTTGCCGCGGCTGCCCTCGCTCCTGGCCTCCGTTTTGCAGGACTGCTTCGCTATGCTAGCGGCGGATGTGGAGGTACTTAACGATACCCTTTTTTAAACTGAGCTTTGTGTGCTAAACTGTTTTTTTGCTGTAGGACAGCAGACAGGCTGACGGCCTGCTTAGAATTCAGCATTTACCGTCGCCTATGGGTGTTTGCAACGCCAGTGGCATCGCGAACACGCTGCTGTCCCATAAGTGTACAGGAACTTGGGTCACTAATGCCGGAACACAACACAAGGTTATTATGGCGGCATATTTAAGACCGAAGGTGGTCGCCATCCAGACGGGCTTGAGGCCCTACCACGTAGCTAGGGTGGCTTGTTTTGTTGCCTTTTACGACAGGCCGACCCCGGCCGCAGAGGTTAGTTAGCATTCTTTCTCCGCCCCTGCACGGATAATTGTGATTGTGAGCATTTGTCTGAAATTTTTTATTACTATCTGTATGGTATTGTATAGTTTGTATTTTTGAAGTGAAATTTCTTTAGCATAATTATTGTGATTAGAAAATTTTATGAAACAAAAAAGCAACAAATACATTCATAAATATGATTTAGCCTGCGAGAGAGTGAGATAAACTGCAAGTTCGGGCTTTCGTAGCTTTTATACACTAATATATGAAATGTAATATTTTGCATTAAAATACAAAATAATATTGTTACGTATTTAGCACAATCAATTTACCGTGAATATTTCCTAGTATCGGGTTAATCGTATCTAAGCAAATGCATTGCCACGCCTATTCTACGACGACGCTGCCATCTTTCGATTCGTTCATTCAAAATATACGCTGTGGACGCGTCGCGTCGATTTCCGTTGTTCTATTTTTTTTTTTTTTTTTTATTGCATAGGACAGCAGACAGGCTGACAGCCCGCTTAGAATTTAGCAGTTACGGTCGCCTATAGGTGTTTGCAACGCCAGTGGCATCGCGAACACGTTGCTGTCCCATAAGGCTACAGGAACTTGGGTCACTAATGCCGGAACACAACACAAGGTTATTATGGCGGCATACTTAAGAAATATATTTCCGATATTTCAAGAAATTAATTAGCACAATTGAAAGTTGTTGGTGCCAGTGGCTCCTACAGCCATAATAGAAGAGCCCCAGCAGCACGAAGACAGAGGTAAGTGGTCGTGCATTTGTGTTGCTGTAATTATACTCCCGATACCGAACAAATATATATTTATCTCATTCTCTCGTGAGCTACTTTTCTGAAGTTTTACATATGCCGTGTGTGAATGGCACACACGCACTTTTCTATTCTTATCTATATCTATACAAATAAATAAAATTGGAGGGTCTGTTTGTAATATTTTAAATAATACACGGTACATATACCAAAACAATTTTTTTTTACTATATTTGTCTGTCTGTCTGTTTGTTCCGGCTAATTTCTGTAACGGCTGGACCGATTTTGACGGGACTTTCACTGGCAGATAGCTGATGTAACAAGGAGTAGTAACTTAGGCTACTTTTATTTTAGGAAAAATATGGTTTTAGTTAAAAGTGACCAGTTTCGGATTTTTATTAATCCAATTTAAGTTGACCTCAGATTTATATCATCAATCATATAAAATAGGGTTCAGCTTAGGCTGGACTTTGTAGGTTCGAACGCAGTTTGTATATTTAATTTATTTATATTTTAGGGTTTATAGGGTTTGTAATCCAAAATAAACCATAAGATATATCCAAAACATGCTGCCCAAGGTCACTATTCCACGCGGACGGAGTCGCGGGCACAGCTAGTTAAATATATATTTGTGATATTATAGCAATTGTTTTGTTCAATTAGAATATTTTATTATGATTTTTATAAACGATGGCCTGTGTAGCGCGTGTGCGCTCGCAGCCGCCGCGCGGCCACCAAGTGCGGCGGCGGCGCCGGCGCCTGCTGGGCCCTGCTCGCCCGCCTGCACAAGCTGCAGCCCGAGGTGGAGCGTGCGCTGGCCCCGGCGCCCCCTCACAACTACAACACCATACTCAACAACTGTCAACAGAACGTAAGACAGACGTTTACTATATGATGATATATTGTTGATCCGAAAAATTAAAAAAAAAATTTTAATAAATCACCCTAATGTTTTCTCTCGTCTGTGTCATTTTCATTTCATATGATAGACAAGTGGGTGTCATTATCCGTAACAAGAGTTCTCGAAAGATACAAGTAAGAAAAACTGTATAAGGGATTCTGTTTAGTATTTGCTAAAAAAATCTTTTAGAATTCTGAAACCACGCAGAATGTAAAACTTACTTTCTTAACGTATTGTTTTATATCTTATTTACGATGGAGGTTTTTTTAGCCAACAAACCAAATATGGCCAGTCCACCTGAATGCGTGTAATATACATCAGAAGTAGGGAATGAAAAATGAAATTTGGATTATCGTTTTGGGTTTAACCCAACAATTTACAGTCGAGTAATGCCTGTTGTAAAAACCAAATGAAATTGCGTCTATTCCAAATAATTATTATTGCTCAAAAAAATCTAACAGAAGGATACTGGCGGTACCTGATGCGTGCAAATTTCACGCTGTACGAACTATTGTCCTATACAAGTGAAAGTTGATATATACCTAATCGGAATAAAAAGTGACACGTTATTTCTTTTATTGTTGTGTGACAGAAGACAGGCTGACGCCCCACTGAATTGTAAGCAGTTAGGGTCTCCTATGAGTGTATGCAGCGTCAGGGGCACCGCTAACATGCTGCCGTCTGCGAAGAGGAACTGAAACGTGGGTCACTTTTATCGGAACATAACACAAGGTTATTATGGCGGCATATTTGTAGACTAGGTTACCACCTAGCTCGGGTTGTTTAGCCTCTTATGACAGGCTGTCACTAGCCGCAGGGGTCGTTACTCCGCCCCTGCATGAAGAGGTTGTCAGTAAGTTTCGGTGTTGCCAGTGCGTGCGCTCGTTGGAGGAGTGGGTGGACGGCATCCGCGGCGACAGCGCCGGCGGCGCCGTGGACGGCACTGTGCACCAGCTGGCCGCGGCCGCTCTCGCCCACTGCCAATCATTCGCGGCGCATCTCAACACTATTGGTATTTATCACTCACTACCTGTAAAATTACACGCCTTCCGCTATTTTTAATAGCTTGTGTTGTTTACTCGACATCTCTGTTAAATATTTTTCGTTTAGTTTTAATAATCAATTATGTACACAAAAAAAAAACAACTATATGCTCTGAGAACTTTTTTATTTCAATATTTTTGTTTATCCGTTTTTCTATGTTGGATTGAACTCGTAACTATGATGTAATTTTTTATTTATATTTATTTTTCGTTAATTTATTTGAACTTGACGACTGAGCTGATTCAGTGACATCGTGAGTTGTCGTGAGTTTCATTTGGTGTTTTTTTTTTTGTAAAAACTTACTTTATATATACAGGATGACTTTGCCTCACCCGTCCAAATTCACACAGAAGAATCTTTAGTAAAAGTTATGAGAAACATGTATTTTAGTTTAGTATCACATAGTACAAAAATGTTGAGTAATCAGCATCACAAAGTTATCACAAGAACTCGCAATTTATACTTGACACCTACACTCGACAAGTGTCAATGACCCCTCCATCGGTACCGCATAATTCGCTACATTTCATTGATAAATACAGTACCTAACATAATGTCGAAATACAAAAAATTCAGTTAAAGGGCGCGTTTGTAATAAGTAAAAAAATACGTAAATCTTTAGTGATATGTACAATAATTAGTAAAAAATCAATTAGAGATTAACTTACCATTACTGCTTTACACGTATTTTAATAAATGTTCAAAATGCAGTCCGTTTGTCTCTAAGCAAAGTCTAGCTCGTTTTTGAACATTTTCCGTTACCTTTCTAAGCACTACAGTGTCATTACGCACATCTTCAAACGCTCGCACAATTTTAGTTTTTAAGTTCGCGAGGCTTTGGACCTCTTCCACATACACGTGTCTTTTAATTTCACCCCACAAATAAAAGTCCAATGGTGTTAAATCCGGTGATCGAGGCGGTCATGGGACGGGACCACCACGACCGACCCAACGATTACCGTATTCCGTATTTTTTCACTGTCGACGTCACGAGAGAACGAACGGTAAACACAATGCACCAACGCGACAACACGCGGCCGACTGATTATTAATTAATTATTTACGGCAGCGGCGGCAGCCGTATTTCGCACGCCGTAATTCCCCGCACACACACACCGCTACGCTGCAACCGACATAGGGCTGCCAAACTAAAAAATAAATCAGGGTATTTATTTATAAATGTACATAGTAAAAAACATAACTTCACTAGCTTCAATGATTTGTTACAGTAGAAACCGAATGTTGACGAAACTACACTGTACACTCATTTTAAAGCCTATAATAAAGATTCATCTTTTTATGGTGGGCTAAAAGTCCCACCTGAAACGTTTAGAAAAAGTATTTTTAAATAATTTTGACAACGTCTTAATGAATCGGCCTGGTAGCACCATTTTCTTTTTTTTTGGTCTCAGGGAAAAACCTCTCTTGACGGGTTCCCCGGCCCGGGGGGACCGAGGGATATGTGGGACTCCGGGAAAGATGTACCCACTAAAAAACTTGGGTCACTAATGCCGGAACACAACACAAGGTTATTATGGCGGCATACTTAAGACCAAAGGTGGTCGCCATCCAGATGGGCTTGAGACCCTACCACGTAGCTAGGGTGGGTTGTTTTGTCGCCTTTTACGACAGGCCGCCCCCGGCCACAGAGGTTAGTATTCTTTCCCCGCCCCTGCACGGATAAAACTTAAACATTTGATTGAATAATAAAAAATATGGTTGAATCGCAACATTCGTTTTATTACAATAATCATCATAGGTACAACCCTAGCGCATTCTTATGAAGACGTGTTGAAACGTGTCCCGCACGGCGGGCAACACAGTCTCGACTCTTTGTACGCGTACTTAAGCTACATTTCTTCTCATTTACAATACCGAGGAGGAGGTAGGTAATAAAGGTCAATGTACGAACCTTGGAACATATGATTATTTGCACGATTGAATCAGCGACCAAGTTACTAAACATTTTCCTTGGGATGAAATATTTTATTTTGAAAATTTTACATACAATTTTTTTTGCAAAAATGGGTTCCATAAATGATGCTTAGTGCGTAAAAAAAATTTGGACGGGTGAGGCAAAGTCACCCTGTATATATATTGGTATTTATTGAATCTTCTTTATAAAGGTTGTTTGAGTCATACGTATTTATGTGTCAGGTCCCGCGCTGGCCACGGAGCCGTCGTACTCGCGCGCCGTGGGTCAGCTGCCCGGCACGCACGACAGGAACGCCGCCATGCTGGCTATATACATGCGTATGTATTTATGCATATTTTATCTCATCGCTAAGGCAACTTATGTATATTTCTGAAAAAAGCTGCTTACATATTCCTAAATTCCACGCGTATCGCCATACCCTCATTCCTACATATACGTCGTCTTGATTCGACACGCAGTTTCCAATCCAGTGCCACTTTTTTCTCTGTGCAGGGGCGGAGTATGAACACTTACCCCTGTGGCCGGGGTCAGCCTGTCGTAAAAGGCGACAAAACAACCCTAGTTATCTGGTAGGACCCCAAGGCAATTTAGATAACAACCACTATTGTTCACCTTGTTGTTTCGGAATTAGCAACGTATTCGCGGCGTTCCTAGCGTCGCCAACATCCATAGGCGACGGTTACAGCTTACTATTTAGTGGGAAGTCAGCCTGCTGTTCATTAGCAATAAAAAAATCAGATATAGTCTTTCTGTTAAATTTTGTAATTATTTTAATGTGTGTAATTTAATAAAAGCCATTTGCAACGCGCCACGTACTTAAGTAGCGCAGATTTTATGTCAGTGTGTCAGAGTCGCGATAGTAGCGACAAGCTTATCTTGTAGATCGAAAGATCCTAGCCCCACCACCCATACATATGAACACCGTATCTCGTGTTCTAAATGTTTCCATGCATCCGAAGCGAACCTTAACACCGAAATCTTGTAAAACGCAGGCAACCCCTGAAGGGCAAGTTAAAGTTAATAGTGATAATAATAATAAATATGCTAAAGTCCGGATGCGGAGCAGGAAGAATTTCGTACAATGACCTCTTTACCTACTGACAGTGGTCACAAACATTTTTGTATTAAATGCGGTTTACATTAAATGTTTGAAGGAGAAAAAAAATTACTAAATTATTAAATAAATTATTGTTATTATAATAAATTATTTATTTTATATAAGTTATAAAAACCGAGTTACAATTACTACGAGGCATGCCTTTTAAGTTTTGTCGTTTGAAGAAAAAACACAACTAAAACCTTATAGTACTTTTTATTGTTTTTCAAAGTATTCACCACGTAGCTTAATACACTTTTCCATTCGCTCAAACCAGTTATAACATTTATTCCACTCTAAAGTGGCGGTGTTCAAAATTGCTTTACAACTGTTTACAATCCCTGAGGACGGCGGTCATTGCTCTGTGCGAGCGAGGACTCATTACCTGTCTCTGTCACTCCCGTGTAAATATAATGAGTAGTAATAACAGGTTAACGTACGAAATTCTTCCTGCTTCGCGCCCGGACTTTAGACAGATTCACACAACGCCAACTAGAGCGCTTGTTTTGTGGCTACTATACAACTAATGTACTTTTGTTTTGTAAGTAAATACAAATTATACTTAAACACACATACTCTTATTGGGCATCCCTCAAGAGGGAACGAAAATTATACCCACATTATCTAAGTGTTTGTTTTTTTGAAGATTTTAAGGCCTGGTATCAAAACTTTTATGTATTATATATTGTCGATGTTTGATATGACGTGGTGTTTAGGCCGTTAATACTAATAATAATATACTAATATTAAGTAGTCATGCGAGAACGCCTTATGCGCCATCTTCCTCACACCTGTATATCCTATGATTCTACCCTAATACCCATTTCTCACCAAGAGATGGCGTGCTGCCGTGACGTCTATTCAGTGTGTGTGAAAAACCGTAAGGATCGATTGTGTCTGTGCACGCGCGCCTTTTCCTATAATTATTAAAGAACAGTTTCAAGTTATTTGGGATCCGTGTTATTACGATAATTTTATTGTGTGCCACGCTAATAATAAGAAGATAAAGGTGGACGGCGGCAGTACAGAAAGAAGACCCTCGAGTTCGGTGAGTCCTTTCAAATTCCCGTCCTCTATCAATAGGGGGTTTTCGTATGACTACAGAGTTCAAAAGTTACCTGAACCAGCGCCTACACGTGGTATAAAGTGAGATCGTTACAATTGCTTTTTTTTTAAAAACAGGTAAAGTGCTTGCGCAGTTGAACTTCGCTTTGCGCAACAAGAGCGAGCAATATCCGGACGCATTGAAAGCCATCTTTCTTCTGAACAATACACATTATTTATTACAGGTGAGCCTTATAAGCCTACGTCTGCGCCGGTATTTGTGCTCATTGTCACCAACAACACTTCTATTGGGGGTGTTAAGTTAAAATCGGAAGTATTTATAAATAAAATCGCTTTTATTTTTATTGTTTTGTAACACATACAAACAATTACGTACGGTGACGTAAGCAGTTACCGTCGCCTATGTAATTGCGAAGCCAGGGGCACCGTTTACACAATGTAGTGCTGGAAACCTGGGTCACTGCGACGGCATATTTAGCGATCTGGGATGAATTAATGAAAAACTTTATTGCATCCAGATACTTAAAACTAAGTTAAGATATTCAGAAATATAACTGTGTATAGGAATAGGCTGCCTTATATGGCTTAAAACGATCTCTTCCTGGCGACTCGTTTGAGGTGCTCACTATTCAAACGATTTTGGAGCCCTACCACCTATTAAAAAATAATAAATAAATATATTGATGCAATTCAACACAACGCCATCTACTTCAAAGCTAAGTAGCATAGCACTTGCGTTATGGGTACTAAACGACTAATATAATACATACATGATGCGTTCTGAAAGTAATGCGCATGATTTATTGTGACGCAACTATCCGTCGCAGCGCACTCAGATTGGTCGAAATATGTGGTGGGGGATTTATCCTTCCAAAGTTTTCCAAACGCGCCTGATTTCAGTTCGCTCCGAGCAGTAGGAGCGGTAGGACGTGTCTTCGTACTCCTTTTTTCGATCGATCCACGGCGTGATGGAGTGTTGATAACGTTTTGTGTCGGCTTGGGAAGAATGCGGGGGGGGGAGGTTCAAGAAATGCTCCATCGTAAAATGTGATAATCCTGATGCACTACTGTGTCCGTCCAAGGACTTGCGAATTGGGGAAAAATTTTGATTGTCGATTGAAACCTTGCGCTTCCAGGGTCTGCAGCGCAGTGACTTGTTGGACGTGCTGACGCTGGCGGAGCCCGAGTGTGAAGCCAACTACCGCGACATGATCCAGGAGCACAAGAACGCCTATTTGCAGAGGTAAGCAGTTCGTCTTTGAAGGCGTCCAACGACTTCAGAAAAGTACCTTTCATATATTAGTGCATAAAAGCTGCGAAAGCCCGATCGAAGATTATAGAAAACACTATATACTTGTATTCTATCTCATTCTCTCGCAGGCTAAATCCTATTTATGAATATGTTATGTCCCTTTTTGGTGTCGCTTTTTCGTTTCATCCAATTTTCAAATCACAACAGTACTAAAGAACTTTCACTTCCAAGCACTGAACTGCTTACTTTAAAAGTTATTATACGTTTGCAGTTTCTTTATCTTTAAATTTCAGCTGGAATAAGTTATTATCTCACCTGGTGTTAGAGGAGCCCCTACCGAACAAACTGCGCGACAAGGACCGCCAAATACTCAAGGACAAATTTGCGGTCAGTATTCACAAACGCACACTTCGGGGTGGGCTTTGCTCAGTGTGGACTCAGAGTCCCCTGAGGACTTGGGGCTAGGAAAAGTATGCACGGCCGTGCGAAGTACGTCTAGTTAACGGAAATAAGTATATTTTAAAAACTTATTATAGGAACAGTTGCGTACTCTCCAGATTTGGTAATAGTTTCCGGCTGAGGTTTTCGTATCGCAATTTTATCCGTGCAGGGGCGGAGAAAGAATACTAACCTCTGCGGCCGGGGTCGGCCTGTCGTAAAAGGCGACAAAACAACCCACCGTAGCTACGTGGTAGGGCCCCAAACCCGTCTGGATGGCGACCACCTTTGGTCTTAAGTATGCCGCCTTCTATTGGGGGTGTTAAGTTAAAATCGGAAGTATTTATAAATAAAATCGCTTTTATTTTTATTGTTTTGTAACACATACAAACAATTACGCCATAATAACTTTATGTTGTGTTCCGGCATTAGTGACCCAAGTTGCTGTACCCTTATGGGACAGCAGCTTGTTTGCGATACCACTGGCGTTGAAAACAACTATAGGCGACGGTAACTGCTAAATTCTTAGTAGGCCGTCAGCCTGTCTACTGTCCTAGAGCAATTAAAAAAAAATTTGTACCTTTAAAGGTGCAGGGGTTCCAATCAGATTTGTTTCCTCGGAGACCTTCATACTACTTGTGTTCCAATAAAAATCGGATCTAAGATTTCATAGTTTTTTTTTATTGCTGCAGGACAGTAGACAGGCTAACGGCCCGCTTAGAGTTTATCAGTTACCGTCGCTTATGGGTGTTTGCAACGCCAGTAGCATCGCGAACACGCTACTGTCCCATAAGGGTACAGGAACTTGTGTCACTATTGCCGGAACACAACACAAGTTTATTATGGCGGCATACTTAAGACCAAAGGTGGTCGCCATCCAGACGGGCTTGAGGCCCTACCACGTGGCTAGGGTGGGTTGTTTTCTCGCCTTTTACGACAGGCCGACCCCGGTCGCAGAGGTTAGTTTTCTTTCTCCGCCTCTGTACGGATAATAATAAACTTATAAAACGAATGATAAATTAACGAAATAAAAATAATACATATCGACATTTAAACTTAAATTTATGAATACACTTTAAAAAAATCACTTATCGCGAACTTTTACAATAGCCGATCATTCATCACCATATATAATTTAAAATCAACATTACACACGTGTATATTTCAAAACCGTCCAAATTATTTTTACGCACAAAACATCATTTAAGGAACCCATTTTTGCAAAAAAATTGTGTGTCAAATTTTCACCATAAAATATTTCATATATGATCATTAACTCAATCGTACAGAATAGTGCTATGGTGCAACCTTCGTACGTTAACCTGTTATTACCTGTCTCTGTCTCTCCCGCGTAAATGAGTAGTGCGTATTCGCTCGCCCGGTGCAATGCCGCCGTCCTCGGCCTTTTACTAGGTCAGATAGAGAGGTCATTGACACTAGCGCCGTATTATGTAAATTGCGAGTTCTTTGAATGACTTTGTGATGCTGATTACTCAACATTTTTGTACTATGTGATACAATACTAAAATACATGTTTCTCATAACTTTTACTAAAGATCTTCTGTGTGAATTTGGACGGGTTTGTCAAAGTCACCCTGTATATTTTTTATCTCCACTGATATAAAACAAGTGTTGTAAATTTATGAATATTTGAGAAACTACTGTGAATATAGCTACCAGTGTTCACGGAACACTTGAGTCACAGTCATCAGCTAACTTCATGTCACATTGTAAAAATGTATACTCATATTTTTTCCAAACGCGCCCTAAAAATTCAATGGACGTTCAAAGTACAAATTTTGGATGCGACTAGGATTAATATATACTTGGATAATGTCGAAATTGCACACGAATGAGCTTAAACATTAAATATGTTTTTTAGTGTTTCAATCGGGAATGGGAGGAGTGCACCCGTTCGCAACGCGGATACAGTGTCCCCGATGCGGAGTTGCGGGAGGCGTTGAAGAGGGACAACAAGCAGGCGTTGCTGCCCCCCTACACGGCCTTCTACGACCACTACGCCCATCTGCCTTTCTCCAAGAACCCAGATAAATATGTCAAATACAGCCCAGTTCAGGTGAATCTCATTTTCCTGTTTTAAAGCCTTATTAAGTATCCGTGCAGGGGCGGAGAAAGAATACTAACATCTGTGGCCGGGGTCGGCCTGTCGTAAAAGGCGACAAAACAACCCACCCTAGCCACGTGGTAAGGGCCTCAAGCCCGTCTGGATGGCGACCACCTTTGGTCTTAAGTATGCCGCCATAACAACCTTGTGTTGTGTTCCGGCATTAGTGACCCAAGTTCCTGTACCCTTATGGGACAGCAGCGTGTTCGCGATGCCACTGGCGTTGCAAACACCTATAGGCGACGGTAACTGCTAAATTCTAAGCGGGCTGTCAGTGTCTGCTGTCCTACGCAATAAAAAAAAAAGTATTTTTTATAGGATGATGCATGAGTTGGGTCGGCACTGCCACGAACAGCCTTAACTTTAGACCTTACATCTTGTGTGTGCGGTGCCTAAGAGCCAAGCCTTCTTTGTTTACTTACCAAAGCAGATAAGAAAAGTTAGTTGTTCCGTGTGAAAGAATGAAGCGTCTAGTAGTAGCGAGGACAGGAGATGGGCAGCTTGTCTTTTGAGTTCTAGAATATTCTTTGTGGGTACACAAGCCTACGGTTCAACCCTTCAAAGGTCTATATGCACCACTAAACGGGGGACATTCCGAAGGGCTCGGGCTCCAGAGTGCAACTTTTGGACTCAAACTGCTCGTTTGGTTGATTTGAATCCACTAATTTCCAGACCAAATCAGGCCGTTCTTGCTCTTTTGATTCAAAATATATTAATTCTATTAACAGATCGCTACTCAATTGGATGGATATTTCGACGAAGCTGCTTGAGAGCTTTCACCAAGCCCTTTATTCAGTTTGTTGCGTGCTTCGAAAGCTTCACTGTTGGAATATGCATAATCGCATTTAAAAAAAATATATGATTAAAAAAAAAATGAATATATTTTTACAAAGTAGCTGTGTTGTTTCGTTTTTTCTTCTTGCCTTTTTTCTTTTTCTTTGGCCACTGCAACAAAATCGTTTTATCAGTAACAATCTTCACAAAATACATGTAAAGCGCGGTGTTATTTTCTACTATTTTATAATTATAGTAGTGAATTTGATTGTTGTCCCCTTTGGTTTAACGCTAAGATTTATTAATAGTTAAATTAGTTGTTTTTTTTTTATTTTCATATTTTCAAAAATACGTTAAAATAAGATATTGGGCTATATAATTTTACTTAAAAGAACACCGCGCTTTAATTTATATTGAAGTATTAGAATGCAATGTAAATTGTGTGAAGTATTTTTGAAGTCAATCTTAAACTATCTAGAAATAATTGGTGGAGGAAATTCTTATTCTTGATTAAATCATTTGAAACAAATAAACAGACTCACTTTTATAAGTTTAATTAGTCCAAGTATGAAATTAGTAATGCAAGATATTCTTTTTGAAATAGCATCATCCAAAAGTTTCTGATGAAATAAATAACTTTAACAAATTCAACAGTCATATAGCAATGTTACTTTTATAAAATTGTAATTTATTTTAATTACAAAATAAATATAACTTCAATAATAAATAAAATTAAAAAAAAATCCTATAAATGAATTTAAAACATAAAAAAACTTCGAATGATGCTATTTTGAAAACATATTCGCATTGCTATGTCATCCGTTTTAACTATAATGTTAAATTTAACTAATCCCCCTACTAAACTCGCATCGAACGAGTTTTATAAAATCAATTTGTAAGTAACATATCCTCAAATACCCACCCCATTCGAGTCGCATGAAGTTAAGGTATGATTCCGAACTACGCTACACGCAGTAGTGCTGCCGCGACACTGCTGCCGCGTCATTGCTGCGTAGCTCGGAATGTACTCTCATATAAGCTTATAGAGATTGTATGGGGACCGGTAGTGCCGCGGCAGCAGTGTCGCGGCAGCACTGCTGCGTGTAGCGTAGTTCGGAATCATACCTTTAGGCAAATTCACTATGCTGAACTTCGTACGACTCAAATCGATTTAGTACTTTGTATAGATAGACATCATTATATTGCAGATACAATCAAAGAAGAAATAGTTTACGAATTTTATTTTAATATAGCCTCTTATATTTTAAATATAACACACATAAAGTGAATTGAAAAACACTCGCTATGGCCATATAAGTAAACAAATCGCTCATTAATTGAAAAAATGATACAACACTAAACTATTTGAAAAATGATATTTTTTACTGTGAAGATTAATTTTCTTATACGATAATATCGGATTGGTTGAGTTTTCATTTTATATTGATTGCATCCTGAGCTTTCATTTCGGAATCTGAGATATGTTGCGAGTAGGTCGATGACCAAACTTTCTCGTACAATGAGTCAGAAGGAAATTTATCAAAACAACCCTAGCTATTCTACCGGCACGCTATGATGGCCGTTTTGACGCATGTGGACTCATGTAGTTTCATATTAATTAGTAATTACATTTGAAGGAGCAAATTGCTGTTCTTTATTGTGACTAACTGTACGTCACTATTGACAATAAATAACAGCAATTTGCTCCTTCAAATGTAATTACTAATTAATACGAAACTTCATGAGTGGGGACATACGTCAAAACGGCCATCATAGCGTGCCGGTAGTTTAGTTGGTAGGGTTTCAAGCCCGTCTAGGGATGGCTAGCACCCCTGGTCACCTGATGTATTAAGTAGTCCGTCAGCATGTCTGCTTTTTCCTCAGCAATAAAAAAAAAGATGAGGTGCCATATTATTTTTGATAACCTAGACTATACCTTATCCATTTTACCAAAAAATAAAATGTAAACAAATTGTAAAGGGTTTTTTGGATGTCGATTTTATAATAATTAACATGATATAATTATCATAACAACTTTTAATTATTTATTAGAAATATCTCCTATATTCTTATTTTTTTATATTACTATTCCTTACTTTTAGAAAAAAACAAAATAATTTTATTTTTACAATTATTATGAATGATAAATAATAATGCATATAAAATTTACATACATATTTACAACATTAATTGTAATATAGTTATTACTTACATTATAGAACCTAAAAAGACAATGTTTCCAAATTTCTTACTGGTTTTATATGCTGGTAATTATAAGTGTACTGTTCAACGTACTATTGTCGATTGGAAGGAGTGTTTTATTATTACGGTCGAATTATACCCGCCATGTTGTTTTATTCTAGCTTTGTTTGAGAAACATTGGTTTGTTTGTTTACATTTTATTTTTTGGTAAAGTGAATAGTATATACACGAATAATGTGAGCTTAATCAAGTGATTATCTATAAATAAAAAGTATTCTCTTAATTAATTTTAGAGCAAAATGTTTTATTAATTGCTAGCATCAAAAATATATTGATTTAGATAAGGACATTTAATGAGCGATTGTGAGGAGAACTCTTCGTTGATTGTACCGCTCGGGGTTACCAGCAATTTGAGATAGCAAATGCGACGGGTGCCGCCTTAAACCGAGGCATTTCTCGGCGGCTACGTTACGCTAGTCTTGACGGTTTGGCGACGGTAAAGCTTATGCGATAGAACGCGTTACGAGGTGGCGGTACCTTACATCCAGCGCCGGCTTTCTCCTCAGCATCCAACTAGTAACAACCAGATACACATCTTAAATCCTACTTATACAGATTAATGGAGCACATTGCAGCACATCAATTCCAAGTGGTTTGTTTACCTTGCGTCGGCGGAACTGTCTGCGTTCAACACTAGCTGCGTCCCGCGACTTCAACCGCCCATTCATAGATTCAGTGTGCATAGTGTGAGTTTTTTATTTACTTCATTGAATTTTGACGAGAAATTAATATTTTTTGCGACACCACTATAAATTATTTTTTATTTTATTGGAATCACATTTGGTAGACATTTGGATTTTTACGAAGAAAGACACGAAAGTGTCTCCATAAGCTCCGTTTAATTTTCATTTGTGTTACAAGTTTAAGCTCTAAACAATGCTTAAGCCTCCATAATATTCACACAATGAATAGATATACTCTGCTAATACACACAGCGTCAACTAGTTCAAAAGTAACAAACTAAGCGCTTGTGTTATAGGTACTAAATTGCTACATTTACTTTTGTAAATAAATACGAATCATACATTGACAAGCAAACTCAGGACAAGGATAGGACCCGCAAATTTTTTAACGTGCGATAGCCATCCAGCCAGTCAAGGTAGTCGAGAATAGAATCTGTTGGACGAAAATGAAATGGACGCTTGCAACACCAGAGGCGCCACCACCAACGCGCTGCCGGCCTCGAACAAATTTTATAACGCCTTTTATAAAGAACCCCATATCGTACCGCGCTGAGAAAACCTCAGCCGGAAGTTCATTCTAGATACTGAGAGTACGCAACATGAACGTTCTTGAGAACCTTTTCGTACAAGAAAGAAGAGGCTCCGAGAAATCGGCATGAACATCCAGCCGATGTAAGCCAGATAGCTAAAAATTAACGACAGCCTTATAAATTGGGAGATGTGAAGCAGCCTCCATGGTGCATGAAAAGCCGAGATAGCAGCAAGATGTTAAGCTTTTTCGGGCACATGCGGTCTTCCAGACATGAATTAGAGAAGCTCATAATTTTGGGTCATATAGAAGGCAAGTGCGCCATGGGCAGAACACCAGCCACTATGGAGGAATATCACATGTGGTCGCGGTCCTCAGCAGTGAAGGAACGATAAAGAAGAAGCAGTCTCTCAGAGTTTATTAAGTCAACACTGCGGTTACAAACTAGCATGCCTATAGTAGGCAATATAACAATCTAACTTTATGAAAATATGTATTGAACGCCATGACGCCTATATAATGCGGCGAAGAAATATCTCTAGGCAGATTGGGAGACGATAAGTAAAAAACTCACACCACGCATACGAATCTTTGTTAAGGTGATTATTCTATCAATATTGACCAATTATTATTAATTAATATTGATAGAGCCATCACATCCCCATTAAACTGGTTGTAACCAGGCCCTAAATATTATAAAGACGAAATTATTTCTGTAATATATCAAGCAGATCGTGATAACACAAGACGCCATATCATTGCTCCAAAATCAACAATGTTTTTCCTTTAATATGTGTAAAAGTCAAGATAAAACTTGTGATCATCTTGTCGGCGAATCCCAGCTGCATCTTTCACCTGATTGGGAGTCCGAGATGCACAGTTACATACTTACATGAACTGTAAGTAGCAAACAAATTTATTTTATTAAGACCCCAGTTTTAAAATCTGCCTTGGGCCACTAAAATAGACATAATCAAATATCTGAAATGACAGATGTGGAAATTTGGTTAGTGCGATCACAATTATCATCTTAGCGGCAAATCTTTTGAATCAAACATAAAATACAGTTTATACAGAAGTTAAATATGGAAAATATATTAATCCTCCTGGTGGACATAGGCTATGGAGTGGAGTATACCATAAAATTTGAAGCTAGTATCTATCAGGCTTGTATTCAATTGGAAAGTTATTCCAAATATTTCCCATATACATACTTAGCATTCACAGACCATCAATACGTGAAAATAATAATTTGGATCATCAGTAAGTGGAATATATGACACATTCTGACTCGTGACGTCAGAATTTTTCACTGTATAAGTCATTATCATCATCTTAGCGTTAAATCCCGGTCTCAACCCAACCTTCCGCTTCGATGCCCGGGGTCCGCTTAGTCATTATAACCTGGACATAATACTACAACGAAACTTATTTATAAATTTGTTTTAATAAGGACTACTCCTCACTCACAGAGAAAAGGAAGCGTTCAGTTTGGTGAAATGCAAAAACCGAACTTAACTACATCTATTCCATCTATTTTAAGAAGTATTATTGGAAGCAGGTGCGAAAATATATATTTTTTATAGCACGTGTGGTATATTTATTGTACTCGTTATTAGAAAATATAAATACAGGGTGACTTTGACAAACCCCTTCCAAATTCACACAGAAGAATCTTTAGTAAAAGTTATGAGAAACATGTATTTTAGTTTTGTATCACATAGTACAAAAATGTTGAGTAATCAGCTTCACAAAGTCATTCAAAGAACTCGCAATTTACATAATACGGCGCGAGAGCGTCAGTGACCTTTCCATCTGACCTAGTAAAAGGCCGAGGACGGTGGCATTGCACCGGGCGAGTGAATACGCACTACTCATTTACGAGGAAGTGACAGAGACAGGTAATAACAGGTTAACGTACGAAGGTTGCACCAAAGGACTATTCTGTACGATTGAATTAATGATCATATATGAAATATTTTATGGTGAAAATTTTACATACAATTTTTTTGCAAAAATGATGTTTAGTGCGTAAAAAAAATTTGGACGGTTTTGTCAAAGTCACCCTGTATATATAGGTTGAAACTTGAATTAATAACGACTCGTCATATGTTATTAACTAGTCAAGTTTTAGCATTTTTTCCCTTTGATTCACTATATGACAAATATAAATATATTACGAAGCGAATTCTTATATATCTCTTCTTATAGACGTTTCATCCCGCATTTGTTGATTTAAGCTCGCAACCTATGGATGTTGAGTGCTATCACAGGATTTCTGCGATGTAAACAGTCCATTCACTTTTTGTGCAAACTCGAGAAAATTTATAAAATAGCTGTGATGTTGGTTCGTAAGACAACTGTCATCCGAACCCCTCTAACTACCAGCAAAAGGAGAAATTTATTTATCGCCTTTAACGACACACTAGTAAAGTAATGGAAAAATATATTGGTTTGTTAGACTTGAAACATATTTTACGCGTATATGTATGTGACAACAACGTATTGTGATCAAGCATATATATTTTTTGTTTTTTAAATTTGAATTTTTTAATTCAATACTTTTTTTTATCCTGTAACACCTAAACTTGGTCAGATCTGTATTTCAGATGTTTATATAAATATAACATTTGACCGAAAAATGTTTTTAAATAGAAAACTTCCATTTGTTTCCTTAGTATTTAATACCGGAGTAATAAAAAAAATTACAATAAGTCGTTGCAGACTTGTACCTGCATTCATCACACAAAAATCATCACTTTCAACGTATTGTCAAATAATATCGAATTTTAATCCACCCGAGTCTATATATTAAGATTAAACTACTCACCTTGATGGCGTTTGGAGGGGGCTTCTGTCTGACGGGTGGCTTCTTCACCTCCTTGGCCACGTGCTCCTGGTAGGGGCTGAATGCGCACGGCAAGATGCGACGGAACCTGATTTCCATATTATTCATGTAACACGCGTTCGAAAATGCTTGTATAATTATATGAACAACAGACAGGCGTCAGCCTGTCAGGCTCACTTAATGGTAAGCAGTTACCGTCGCCTATGGATGTTTGCAACGCCAGAGGTGCAGGAACCTGGATCACCAAAGCCGGAACTACACAAGGTTATTATGGCGGCATACTTATACACAAGGGTTGGTCGCCACGAACTCACAAAGACGGACTTGCGGCCCGGCTCTATCACGTAGGTTATAGCTGGGGTTGTTTTATCGCCTTTTACGAAAGACCGACCCCGGCCGCAGGGGTTGTATTCTTACTCCGTTCTTATTTAAAAAAAATTATTTGTTAGATTGGAATTGGTGAAAGGTTTATCCGTGCAGGGGCGGAGAAAGAATACTAACCTCTGTGGCCGAGGTCAGCCTGTCGTAAAAGGCGACAAAACAACCCACCCTATCTACGTGGTAGGGCCTCGAGCCCGTCTGGATGGTGACCACCTTTGGTCTTAAGTATGCCGCCATAATAACCTTGTGTTGTGTTCCGGCATTAGTGACCCAAGTTCCTGTACCCTTATGGGACAGCAGCGTGTTCGCGATGCCACTGGCGTTGCAAACACCCATAGGCGACGGTAACTGCTAAATTCTAAGCGGGCCGTCAGCCTATCTGCTGTCCTATAGCATTAAAAAAAAAAAGGTTTTTCAGACGCACACAATATTTTTTTTGGTAATAAATTCACGTGTCTAATTACATTCCTACAAAGAGATGGTTCGTTTTTCCTCTCAGTTATGAAGCATTCCTTCTTCTTCTTCCTGCCCTTATCCCAAACTAAGTGGGGTCCGCACAACATGTTCCTCTTCTTCCACTGTCCTCTATTAAGCGTTATCTGAACATTCACACCTTTTATGCCATATGTTTTACACAATTTATCCATCTTTAGTCCATTCTCATTTCTAGTATTTCCCTTTTATGAAGCACTTTTATCAGCATCTAATTTTATATCTTTTATCTTTCTTGTACGAAACGTTTCTTTAGAACGTTCATGCTGCGTACTCTCAGGATCTGGAATAAGATTCCGGCTGATGTTTTCTCAGCGCGTTACGATATGGGGTTCTTCAATAAGGCGTTATAAAACTTCTTCGAGGCCAGCAGAGCGTTGGTATTGCCTCTGGTGCTGCAAACGTCCATAGGCGACGGTGACCACCTGTCAAGGCCGTCTGCCTGTCTGCTGATCTCTAGCTATAAATATATATATATATATATATATATATATATATATATATATATATATATATATATATATATATATATATATAACAAAGTTAATGGCTATCAAGGAATAAGACCGAAAGTTCGAGATGTAATTTACGTTATATTAATGTGTCAATTACTTGTGGTACGGCAACAGAACGGGCTCCAGCGTAGGGGGGGTCTTAACACCTCTGGCCTCGTCTTCCTGCAGCGGCTGCTCGTTGTTGAATTCCAATAGGAGCCCCTTTGCGTTCGGTCGCGACACGAACAGCATCGCGTTACTCCCATGACTTGGCTGTTACCAATTCAATAATGTAAGTTTGAAAATCCGAAATAAGGAAATCCGCAGGAGAACCAAAGTAGTACGCAAAATATGCCGAAGTGGCAGTGGATCAGTCATGCTTTTAGCAGGACCGGTGGGCGTTAGAGTAAACTAGTCCTGCAGTGGAGACGCGCTTAGGCAAACATAGTGCGGGACGCCCTCAGCCCGTTGGAGCGATGACCTGCGCAAAGTTGCCGGTCGGGGCTGTATGGGAAAAGCAGCAGTGGACGAAAAAAGTTTGATTCTAGAAGGTTTAGTGTTGGAAACCAAAAAAGTGATTACTCATGGCTGTATCCAAAGCCTGTTTAAGCTCATGTTACCACATGGAGGAACTATTCCGCGTCGTCTCACCAGCGTTATCCATCCATGACGTCAGCATATACAAAATATTATTTTTATACATTTAACTCCACAGTCATGAATCTTCTATTCATGACTGGGGTCTACCTTAACATAGTCTATCTTTGAGGTTTTGGTGGGACCCCACACATCCCGACGATGCTTTTTTTGTATGTAACATTACTTACACCTCAAGCTCCGTGCAGGGGCGGAGAAAGAATACTAACCTCTGTGGCCGGGGTCGGCCTGTCGTAAAAGGCGACAAAACAACCCACCCTAGCTACGTGGTAGGGCCTCAAGCCCGTCGGGATGGCGACCACCTTTGGTCTTAAGTATGCCGCCATAATAACCTTGTGTTGTGTTCCGGCATTAATGACCCAAGTTCCTGTACCCTTATGGGACAGCAGCGTGTTCGCGATGCGACTGGCGTTGCAAACACCTATAGGCGACGGTAACTGCTAAATTCTAAGCGGGCTGTCAGCCTGTCTGCTGTCCTACGCAATAAAAAAAAAAGCTCAAACTGTAGGTATTGGATACAACCGGGATTTAATTTTATGATCGTATTTTATGTAAATATTTTCAGACCGAACAAATATTTAATTTTGCATGAACAAAAAATTCTGTCAGATTTCATTCCAATAAGAAATACCTCATGCTGTAAGATATAGGATCCAGGTATAAGTCCCTGCAGTTGGGAGAAAGCAGCGTGTATGGTAGCCCATATTTCGTCCATGGGCTCCCCGTGCGTCGCCTTCCAGTCTTCTAAGGAGGCCGTGTCGTATCTCACCACTTCGCCAGACGACGCGTCTATTCTTACTGAGAATGTATGCAAATATTAGTATTTAGCGAAAGTCGAAATGGCAATGTTTAGGCCGTTAATACTATTATAGGTTCGCTTGATATATTAAGTGGTCATGCGAGAACGCCTTATGCGCCATCTTCCTCACACCTGTACATCCTATGACGCTACCTTAATACACATTTCTCACCAAGAGATGGCGTGCTGCCGTGACGTCTATTCAGTGTGTGTGAAAAACCGTCAAGGATCGATTGTGCCTGTGCACGCGCAACTTTTCCTATAATTACTAAAGAACAGTTTCAAGTTATTTGGGATCCGTGTTATTACGATAATTTTATTTTGTACCACGCTAATAATAAGAAGATAAAGGTGGACAACGGCAGTACAGAAAGAAGACCCTCGAGTTCGGTGAGTCCTTTCAAATTCCCGTCCTCTATCAATAGGGGGTTTCGCATGACTACAGAGTTCAAAAGTTATCAGAACCAGCGCCTACAGGCAAAATGAGTAACTATGTCAAATTTCAAGTTAATTGGGTGTATAGTATTATAGATCACTTTTTAGTGACAGATTGAACAAAAATATATAGATTAAAAAAAACAAAAAAAAAAAACACATGTTTTATTAATAAAACGAACTAAAAAGTGAAAAAAATTCTTAATATAGGAATAAAATAATGAACGAAAAATATTAGTATTATTGTGAAAAAAAAAGCGTGGGGTGCTCGATACATCAGTTCTCAAAAATAATCGATCGGTACAATTAGTATAATAAAAAAGAACAAAAATCCACCGTCACGCGATTTTCGTAGGCGGTCACACATCCAAGTACTGACCGCACCCGACGCTCCTTACCTTCGGTGATCGGACGAGAACCGAAAATTCATTAATCGTGAGGATCCTGGTAAGGATAATGATACAAACTATACAGATTATTGCATTGTCATCGGCCCTCGATATATCTACAAAGTTTGAACGAAATCTGGCCGTTTAAAATGGGTCAAAATCGGCCCCAAAGGAGTCAGTTACAAACAAATAATTACAAACATACATACAAGTGAAGCTAATATAAAGCGTGTAAAAATGGCACGGAACATATGACAAAGAGCCTCACGTTTTTTTCACAATAATACAAATATTTTTCGTTCATTATTTTATCCCACTATTAAGAATATAATAATTAAAATTAAATATTATTTTTTTTTAGTTCGATTTATAATTGAATCGAGTTTTTTTTAGTTTATTTTAAACTATTTTTTTTCACGTTCGGAGGCCAAAACAGGTCACTAGTTCGAATTCTATGACGGCGTCAACAGTTTTAGTTTTTTTCCGCCTTATGTGCATATTATAACTGCCACGTACCGACACCGAAGAAAATCATTGCGAGAAACCCTGCATACAGTGATCACCGGTAGGTGAAACCTGCTAATCAGCCTTGTACAGCTGTGATGTACACCCGTCTAGAGGGACTTTTTCTTATTGCTGATAGCTCACTTAATAGTAAGCAGTTATCGTCGCCCATAGATGTTTGCGACGCTAGCGGTAACATTGCTGTCCATATAGGGGTACTGGAACCAGGATCACTAATACATAACATACTAGTACATAACACAAGGTTAGTATGGCAGCATACTTCCAGACCAAGGCTGGTTACCGTTCAGACGGGTTTGGGTCCCTTGTCGCTTTTTACGACAGGGGATAGCATTCTTTCTCCGCCCCTGCACGGAGACCTGTAAGCCCCACTTAGCTACATGTAATCCATAATTTTCAGGTGTACCTGGTCCAGAAGCTGGAGTTAACCAGTCAATATAAAGAAGGTTAATTGAATTTTGCAATAAAGTAAAACATGCATTTGTAATCGTTGAACATAGCTTACCAGTGATCAAAGACGCATGTTTCCGTAGGGCCAAAGAAAGGGCCAGGCCCTTGGCCCTGTGAGGCAGTATCCGACTGGCGCCAAGGTCCAACTGGTACTCCGGTATGGGCTCCATAATGATCTCACCACATTTTGTCTTCAAAAGAACATTAATTGTATTTCAACCGAACCATACGTCTTTAAGAGGTTAATGTTATTAAATTAATAAAGCAGTGTTAATCCAGATGAAGTTGGGGTTGGATTGCAAGCGTGTCGCCTCCGTTCTTAATTACGCGGGGAACAAATGTCTAGCCATATCACCGCCCCAGCAGAAGGTGCAGACCCAAAGTGCTGGCTTGACGTCGTAAGGGGTAATATGTGTGTCAATCGACTCACTAACCAGGATACCGAATACCGTGCGAAATGGAGAAGAAGAAGTCGGAATACGGACCCCAGGCACCGACGCAGAAGTTTCGGTTGAAACCGTAATACAAAGCAGTAATAAAGCACTTATCTTTTGGGTCGCATGAGATAACTGCTGCGACGTTTTCCAAGTTAAAAACAGCAAAGTAAATAAATCGGTTCAACCTTGATTCAAAAGACAGGCACTTATGTAAAAACAAATTTGGCTATATTTATGGTGGTGCATCGGGGCTTTTGCACTTCGGAACGCCTGGAAAGTCACAGGTTCCATTCCCAAGAGTCCGGCAAGCATCACGCAAATGTGCTGTTGTTTACTTTGGTACTGAAATGTCGACGTGTATTAAATTATGTATAATTTGTTTTGATTTTTGAAGAGAATATCTTCGATTTGAAAATTCGATAAACGAAAAAGCGACACCAAAAAGAGACAAACATATTCATAGAATATGAATTCATAGAATTCAATAGAATTTAACCTGCGAGAGAATGAGATAGAGTGAGGTAACAGTGTTTCTTCTTCGTCACCTCTTTCTTCGAGCTTTTGAATCATACGTGTTGCCTTCGAATTACTTTTCTTAAGTTTCACTTGTGGCGTATGTGAATTAAACACATTGTTTTCCAATTACAGAGCATAATGCGACTCAGTGGCGCACAATGCCGAATTATGCTTATGGTTAATTGGAACGTGAATTAGTTTTCAAATGCACCACCAGAGTGCACCATCCATACTTATATTTCTTTTTAACACAGTTTGAATTAACTTTGATTATTTCCAAAATACTGCGACGAAACGAAAATTTTAATTTTTTATTCAACAATAAACAATATCACTAACGATAATATATAAATAAAATTTCGATCAATGCCAACGTAAAGAAAAAACACTCGTTAATTTTCCGTCACTGAATTGGTATTCGATTGCACGCATCACTTGTGAGAGTGCTCGATTGTGCGAAGCGTTCCTGTAGTTGAAACATCAACGTTGAGCATTATGTCGCATAATGCGCTCTAGTTCTGTAATTGGAAAACAAGGACATATACACACGCACTTTTTGCTTGCCTCGCTCAAGCACCGGTAACGTTGCTACCACATGAAAAGGCCTAATGATGATTCTAAGGACCTGTTACCACTGTGAGGCTTAACACGGGTTCAATGAAAATCAATTAAATTACCTTCGCTTTATGTGAGCAATGCACGATGACACTGAAACTTTCTTTTGTCAATTTGTTGCTGAGTTTCCATTTTTTAAACGACCTCGGCGGAGGCATTTCGAATAGAGAATCTAAAAGTATAAAAACCACTTCATTTTTTGTTTTTTTTTTACCGATCTTTTATTAACTTGATCTGTATGTATCTATATATGTATGCAACGGAATTTTCGGACTCGACTTTTACCCATTTTGAACGATAAAAAAAAGTCAAAATTTTACACCCTTATCAAGACCTTTCTATAATTATTTCCTATAATTCTTATCGGGATCATCAAATTAACGCTTCTTTCTGCTGGAAGATGGCCAACTAGACCACTTAGAAAGATTAATTGAAATCCATCACGTAGTTTTGCCGTGATGCGCGCACAACTGCAGACCTCTACATTTTATTTATATAGATAATAAATAAATAGCCTTTATTCACATACTTGTACAGGTTACGTTTAAAACTGATTATTTGAGTTCTTGACTCTAAACGTTTGTCTTCCGGCAAAAGCCTTCCACTGTCCTCCACTCTTCTCGCGATCTTGCTTTGCATTACTTCTACTGCTCTACCTAGCTGGGATTGTTTCGTCGCCTTTTACGACAGGCCGCACCGGCCGCAAGGGTCAATATTCTTTACTCGGCCCTTACACAGCGAGAAATTATCATACGAAATAATTTCCCAAACTAACAATGATAGATATATCATTTCATATGATATTAAACATTGATAATAAAGATATTATTACCATTTCTGGGAATACCAAAAGTGGATTTCCGATAGCAGCCGGGTTATATAGATGTGAAAGAGAACTTCGTATTAATTTAAACGAACGATTAATTTACGCATGCAATATGTTATTGGTAAAAATTATCAACTTACCTTTACATGAACAATTGTATATGTCTAAGGGATCTAACGCAGGCGCAGTGTTTGCACCATTTGTCTCATTCTCTTTGTCAGGTGGACCGCTATCCGCCACGTCTCCACTTATATCCATAGTTTCAAAATTATTTGAATACTGTTCAACCTTTAAGTCTAACTCGGCTAATAAAAAAAAAGTTTATAAAAAGTTGTGTTGACAAGAGATGACGCAGTTGCGACAACGCGCTATTTTAAAATGGCGCGCGTCGTGCTATCACACACCTTCTGTCTCGTTCACACACCTGTTGTCTCATTCACATTCATTTATATAGTTTTATTAGCATCTTTTTGTACACCATTTTTGTAAATATATTAAGCACACTTTGCCCCAACAAAATATGGGATACCAGAATCTAGAACTTCCTTTTATTGCAAATAGACCTAACAAGAAGACATCCCAAGGAGCAGCTCTACCTGGAAACAAGCAACGGCATCCTATTGGATTCCAGGAACCGCTGCACCTCCAAAGCAGCTTTAGCCATCTCAATCTCATACATTTTTTTAAATTTTATAGACGAAAAGAATTCGCAGATATGGGCACCGACGAAAAAAAGCGCGTAAAGCTTTTGTGATAATACTATACTCCGGACGCCGAGCAGGAAGAATTTCGGCCATTGACCTGTTATTATGTGTCTCTGCCACTCCCGGGTAAATATAATGTCGCTTTGCTCGCACAGAGCAATGACCGACGGTGGTCATGACGGACGGTGGACCCCACGCACGCACACACACACACACTCTCTCACACATGCATGCACCTTTAGAATAAGAACATAGAAATAAGAAATAAGCTTAGTTTTACGTAAATTCATAGATTATATTGTATCAATCGGAATCGGGTCCCCAAGATACAGGTCAACCTAGTTTGGGGACCAATGATGAATGAATGAATGAAAAACATTTTATTGTTCACCAACTAAATCTATGTACAATGAAAACTAGAATAAGTTACAGTGATACAATGGGCGGATACAATGATTTAATTGTTATGGATTTTTATATATGTCAATAAACAATTTATTTATTTATTTATATATGTCAATAAACAATTTATTTATTTATTTAATGGCCGAAATTCTTCCTGCTCGGCGTCCGGAGTATAGCTAGCTATAGCTTTAAAATGAAAGCTTTGGATGCGACCTGGTTGTAATATTTATAATAAAAAAAGGATGTTTTAATTATTTATATAGATATACCTGCATCGATAAATAAACTGTCTTCTTCCTCATCACTACTCAACTCCAATACTTCCTGGGCATGTCCAATTAAGGGAGGGTCACCCAATTTTGTGAACTGTTTCGTCTTCTCCAATGGCCTATCGATATTCCAAAATAAGTAACTACATTTGATATATTTCCACACCTTAACTAGTTGATTAAGAAGTTAATCACGGTTGCAGCTTTGGAGGTCACCCCTTGCTACCAGTAGAATATTGTTATATAGTTTTTATAATGAAAGTCTTCCAGAGTCCTCATTGCGTATTCTACCGTCTGCACAACGGGGAGTCTTCAGAAGAACTATTCAGAATGGTGCCTTCATCGTTTTTCTACCACCGCATTGCCCGCCATCGACTGGGTATTCATCCCCATTTCTTGGAGCCTCTTCTTTCTTGTACGACACGGTTCTCTAGAACGTTCATGTTGCGTACTCTCAGGATCTGGAATGAGCTTCACCTCTGGTGTTGCAAACGTCCATAGGCGACGGTGACCACCTACTACGGTGGGCCGTCTGCCTGTCTGCTGACCTCTAGCTATAAAAAAAATTAGTTCTCATCCACCTATGATTGCATATTTATTTTATAATACTAGTGCGTATAAATACGCAAACAAAACAAGTTAAAGAACAAGCCAAAAAGAGACAGATGAGGCGGCAGAGGACATCCTCTGTCTCTCTCAACTATACAGCATATGCGAGTTCAGTATCGTGAGAGTATATAATAGAGCAGATTCCTGCGCTCACGCCATTCGCCACCCCAATCCGCTGACCGAAGATAGTCAATTACAGACCCTTCCACAAACAAAGGCGTAACATGATCAGACAGGACTGTTGCCGTCACTAGGGCGCTGAAGCGAAAGTTTCGCGGACACAATTACTCACATGCCGGCATCGGCCAATCAGAATAGATCCTCCATAGTTCTCTACACTCCACACTACACACAGAGTAGCCAACAAAAACACGCTTAGATAGGCACGGTGTATGTAAGTTACGTTGTCGGTAAGGGCCGATATGATAGCTCACAGATTTTCTTGATGCTCACTAGGAGTGAAATTAACTTTATTCAGAGCCTATTGCATGTGCTTCTACACATGCAGTCTGTGGGCTGATTATTCGCTCAGATCGTACAACGCCCTTCGCGTCCAATATAACAACGCGTTCAGGGTGTTGTTGCGGTTGCCCCGTTCCTGCAGCGAGGCAAGCGAGCCATGTCCCTGGTGCGGCGCGTGCGGGCCAGCACCAACAGCATCCTGAAAATGTTTGCTTGCAGACTTTTTTTTTTTTTTTTTTGGTCTCGGGGAAAAACCTCTCTTGACGGGTTCCCCCGGCCCGGGGGGACCGAGGGATATGTGGGACTCCGGGAAAGATGATTGGCCATCCGACTACCCACTAAAAAACCCCGCTGTTCTCCTATCGCCTACGCCCGGGCCCACGGATATATGGCCTGCCGATCTCGTGGCCCGGGCCGGCGCCGGCCCGCCCTTTGTCTTGAGGCGGGCCCCTTCTAAAGTGTTGGCGCCAGGGGGTCAGGGTTTCGTCCCCCCGGCGCTCTCCTAACAACTCTAGGAGTTGAGGGGGGCCGCGGAACAGCACGCAGCCCTCACCCTCGCGGCAATAGTGCGGGCGGCGGGTCCTCCCCCGAGGGGCCGCCCGCGGCCGCTTTTTACGGCGGCCGGAGGTCATTACTGGCCCTCCGGCGCCGCCGGCGTGGCCTGCGTTGGCGGGAGGGGAGTGTGGTGGTCGACTCCCGCTCCCGCTCCGCCGCTTCCTTTGCGGACATGACTGCCTCGCAGAAGGAGGCGACGGCCGTCCATCCAGGATCGCCCCCGACCATGGACAGAACCAGGGCCGGGAGCGACAGGTCCACGCCGATTTGGGCGACGAGGGCGCGGCGCTCCTCGCGCCACGCAGGGCACACGGCGACAGTGTGGTTCACCGTGTCCTCCTCGTCGCCCACGCCACAGTGGTGGCACCCTGACGTCATCTCCCGCCCTATGCGACACAGGTACCTCCCGAAGCAACCGTGCCCCGAGAGGACCTGCGTCAGGCGGAAGGTCAGGGCGCCGTGGCGCCTTTCCAACCATTCGGCCAGGACCGGCCTCACCGCTTCGATGGTGGCGAGGCCCGCGCTGGGGTGCGCGAGGCGCTCCTTCCACTCCACCATGAGCACCACGTCGCGCAGCTCCGCCCGCTTTGCCTCAACTTCGCGAGGCGCGGGGCGAGAGCCACGCTCGGCCGCGTCCCGGCGCCACTGGTACAACAGCGCCAGGACCCGGGCCTCGAGGTCCCATGGTGGGGATCCGGCCAGCAGGGAGGCCGCTTCGAAGGACACCGTGCGGTATCCCCTTATCGCCCTGACGGCCAGGACGCGCTGCGGCCTGCGAAGCAGCGCCGTCGTTTTGGCCGTCAGGCGATCCGCCCAGATCGGGGCCCCGTAAAGGGCCATCGACCGCACGGTTCCCTCAGAGTCTGCGGCACACTGCGCCCGGCCCGCCGATATTCGGCAGCAGACGGGAGAGTCCCGCCGCCGCCCGTACTAACCTCGGCGCCAGGCACTCGAAGTGCGCCGCAAAGTCCCATCGGCCGTCGAGCACCAGTCCGAGATAATTCATGGACGGCCCGACGGCGATGCGGACGCCTCCTACCGTTATGCTCAGGCCCGGTGGCGGCCTCTGGCGGGGCCCGTAGAATATAAGGGCCTCCGTCTTGTTTAAGGCCACCTCCAGGCCGAGTAGCCGGATTCTAGCCACCGTTTGCGCCACCCCAGCCGTGCCCAGAAGGCACGCCTGGCGGGGGTTCCTCCCACGCGCTGTGACGAGCGTGTCGTCGGCGTAGCAGATGACGCCGACGCCGGGGAGGAGCGCCCCTCTCAGGACCCAGTCGTATGCGATGTTCCACAGCAGGGGGCCCAGGACCGACCCCTGCGGAACACCGCACACGACGTCTCGCCGACTTTGCCCACCCTGGACCGGGTAGACGACGGCACGATCATCCAAATATGCCTCGACTATGCGGCGGAGGTAGGGAGGCACCCGATGGTACTTGAGCGCCTCCCGCACGCAGCTCCACGGCAGGGTGTTGAAGGCATTGGCGATGTCAAGTGACACTGCCAATAGCACCCTGCCTCGAGCCACCGCGTCCTCCGCCTGGCTCCTCAGACGCGTGATCGCATCAATAGTGGAGCGCCCCTTTCGGAACCCGAACTGTTCGTCCGCCAGGTTCGGCCCCTCCGTCTCTAGGTGCCGGACGAGGCGGTCTGCGAGGATCCTTTCGAAGACCTTCCCCACCTCGTCCAGCAGCACGATGGGCCGATAGGCGGACGGTGAGTCCGCCGGGCGCCCCTCCTTCGCGATCAGGACCAGCCTCCCCGTCTTCCATCTGCGGGGAAACTGGCCCGATCGCAGTCACGCGTCGAAGAGCCTCAATAGTCGGGGCTCCAGGACGTCGTGGGACAGAACCCACGCACGCCCCGGTATGCCGTCGAGGCCGGGGGCGGTGTTCTTGGCCTTCAGCCGCAACATCGCTGCCCCAGCTCTGCCCGGTCCACGTCGGGCACGGGGTCGTCGTCCGCGCTGGGGTCCCTCTCATCCCAATGAGGCGGGACCATGGCGGGAGGCGGGTGCTCAGCCCTCGTGGGGAACAGAGCGCCAACAAAACTGTCCACCTGGAGCGGAGAGAGACTCTCGGTCAGCGGGGGCGCCCACGGACGGAGCTTGCCCCGCACCGTTTTGTAGGGTCGCCCCCAAGGATCTTGATCTAAGCTGGCCAAGAGCCCCTCCCACTTGCTTGCAGACTTGATGTAGCCTACATTAACCGTTGCTGCAGGTTGCACAATCCTTTTGCATGATTTTTGTGGTATGTCTACTTGTATGTTATTTTATTGTATTATTATTTTTTTTTTTACATTTGTAATTTTGATTTTTATTATTTAACTATTTTACTTTATTCATTGATTTATAATTTTTGTTATTGATTGATTTTTGTAATGTAAATAATGGAACACGTTGTTCGACAAATAAATTAATTATTATTATGGGATTTTTTCACGCCATCTCCTAGCTTAAACACATTCCGAAACGGTGGTAGATTAGAATAGGGTCGACTTCATCGGTGAAGTCGACAGGATCCTCTACCTTCCCATGCAGTGGTTGAGCTGAGGTCACATCTCAGAGAAGCGTTCCTGAGCACGCTGCCATGGCCAAACGACCCCCAGTAGGTGTTGCAGGTCGGTATTATACTATAACTATATAAGAAATAAATTCATTTTTAAAACACGTGTACTTACGGTATTAATGAGAACTCCAACAAATGTCTGTAGGCCTTGTATGCTCTAATTTGGGATACCTCCCTTTTCAAAGAAAAATCACTTCCCATCACAACTATATTGGACTTTTCACCATCTGGAAAATTCATTATGATATAATAATAGATAATTAAAATCTGAAATCACAACCATTACTGGAACTCTACAGACAGCAACTGCTACTCACAAATACAACAAAATGATTCCCCTACATAATTCTCGCTCCCATTTTGCGGTGCCGGCGCCGGTCAAAACTTACTTGGGAACACTTGATTGGGAAGTCCTGCCCCACCTGCCCGTTTCACGAAACATTGCCTGAGCAGTACTTTGCTTTCAAGGTGACAAAAATTGGATCGATTAATGTTATACTTCCGACCCCAAAAAATGTAATGTTCTTCCGACATGGTAACGGAATGCTTTCAGAAAGATGGGAAAAAGTGCCCTATTTTTCCCTAATGATAGAAAACACTTAGAAAAAAACATAATATACCATTCTTTTATAAATATTTAAAATCAAAGGTAAAATTTATAAGTCCGGTGATAAAAGAAGAGATAAGTGATAAGGCATGTCGTATTGTATGAATCGGAACGCTGGGCCATAAAGGAGACGGATGATAAATATTGCGGAGTTGCATATGCTGAGATGGATGTATGGACTTACGAAAGTTGTTTTCCGTGTAGAGGTGGAGTAAGAATACTAACCCCTGCAGCCGGGGTCGGCCTATCGTAAAAGGCGACAAAGCTATACTCCGGACGCCGAGCAGGAAGAATTTCGTCCATTGACCTGTTATTATCTGTCTCTGCCACTCCCGCGTAAATATAATGCCGCTTTGCTCGCACAGAGCAATGACCGACGGTGGTCATTGTTACTAAGTGAGCCGTCAGTCAGTCAGCTGTTCCAAAAAAAAAAATGCATAAATCACTATTATAGTAAATATAAAGAATTACCTGTTCCAATAATTTCTATGACAGATATTGGGAAATTCCATATTCTGTCTATTTCAACGAAACAACGTAGAGCTTTCTCGCTAACTATGTACTGACATCCATTATCTGAAGCGAATTGAGCCAATTCCTTATATATCTCCGTTAAAGTTAACGTGGTCACTGATTTTTCATCTAAAAAAAATAACATTCATTTTGTTCAGCATACAAAATTAAGACTATTTAATGTAACTAGAGAACTTTTTTCACTTAATTATACTACAAAAAATATATATTAATAAGTAGGTATTCCACCTGAGGAAAAGGGTTATAAGACTTATTTTCATGGGCAGTGCCAAAGGCGGGGCCTCACCAACCCCATTGTCAGGTGTACTGGTGGAACGTGGAGATGGAATGGCTTCGCAGGGCGTATAATTGCGCCCACCGCCGCCGTAAAGCGGACAGAGCAACCGCCGAGGCTCGTCTCTACAGGAGTACAGGAGCGCTAGGAACGCGCTGCCCCTCCCGTTCGTGCGGCTGAATCCATAGCGTGAGATAAGTTTTTGGTCAGTAGACCAAGATCCTTGAGGATAATCCTGTGAGACGGTGCAGGGCATCCCCACATACCAAGTGGAGGAGATTGGCGGCGCTATTTCCCTTGAGGACTTATCATTATCTTGAAGCAATTGTTCTACCTCACTTGGATGACACATACGTCATTGCGTGGACAGAGCAGAGTTGGAGGTAGCAATGTTGCGGTTGACGACTTAAAACTCCCGGTTTCAATGGGTCATGTCCTACAACGTCCTGGAGCCCCAACTATTGAGGCTCTTAGATGCTAGGTAGAGAGCCTCCGACTTGGTCAATTTTCTTGCAGACGGATGATGGATTATATACTTGGGTAAATTTGTTCTTTAAGAAGCAGCTGGCTTCTGCGACATAAAGGTAACTTGCACCATGAGAAATGTGGAAATTTGGGCCCAAACTCGATGAAGCCTATTGCCCTTTTATTAAGGTCACATAATTTAAGGTTGTGTAAAATGCATTTTTTTTATTGCTGTAGGCCAGCAGACAGGCTGACGGCCCGCTTAGAATTTAGCAGTTACCGTCGCCTATGGGTGTTTGCAACTCCAATGGCATCACGAACACGCGGCTGTCCCATAAGAGTACAGGAACTTGGGTCACTAATGCCGGAAGACAGCACAGTTATTAAGGCTACATACTTAAGACCAAAGGTGATCGCCATCCAGACGGGCTTAGGGCCCTACCACGTAGCTAGGGTTGTTTTGCCGCCTTTTACAACAGGCCGACCCCGGCCGCAGAGGTCAATATTCTTTCTCCGCCCCTGCACGGATAATTAATATACTGTATACCAACTTACTTGGCAATATGAATCGGCATGGATGCTTGGCGCACGGTTCAGGTACTGAACGCGGTTTCATTATGGAATACTTGCTACTGAGGTCCGGATACTCTACTTGTGGTAATTCTGACATATTAACCTGCCATATTTAACAATAATTAATATAACATACGACCCCCGTGGCGTAACGGCTAAAGTACGTCTGTACGTTATATCATATTAATAAGGAACAGGGAAGCTCTGAAAAGTCATCATACATCATCGTCGGCCACGTCGCATATGTACTATCCACGAAACATCGCCCTCAACTTCATTACATTTCTCGGAAGAGACTTCGGGCGATAATAATAACAACGTACATATTAAATCGACAACGCGACCACACGCTCACTGCGCAACGTCTCAGCCGGGAATGACCGCCAACGGCGCGAACGCGCGTATCATCGTCGCCTGCGGAGGCGGCAGTGCGGGACGAGGACTCGACCAAATTTCGAAGAAACGATAATCCTGTTGTCAAGCCATGGTTGAAATTTAATTTCCAAGAATTTGTGTCCTGTAAAAATATCTGCATTTGTTTACTTTTTAAACGCTTCTGATTGGTCGACGATCCCCAGCCAATTCATATTATAAAGAGCACGAATTTTGAAATAAATTATTCAGTACGGATTCAGTACTCAATACGGCTTCCGTATTGATTCAGCTAAACCATCCCTGGTGTTGTTTCATTTATAACCCAAATGGTGACCCTCTGAAACACTGAACCCGGTCACCAAACCTACATTATAATATGAGTAGAAAAAAGTATATATAGTATATTCGTTGTAACTAGAAAAAATATAACACAAGTGCTATACACTTACTTTGGGAATAGATCATCATCATCATCCTAGCGTTAGTCTTGGTTGCCACCCAAACTTTCGTTTCGGTGCCCGGGGTCCGCTTTCCGACTTTTTCTACTCCACTTCGCGCGATCTTCAGCATCCCTGGTAGTGAGCCCATTGGCACGCATATCATCTTTTACGACGTCAAGCCAGCACTTTTTGGGTCTACCCGGGGCCCGGCGGAGGCGGCATGGCCAGACATTTGTTTCCCACGTAAGCATCCGGTTGCCGTAAAACATGGCCGTACCAACGGAGCCGACACTCCTGCAATTTATCTGCAATGTCACGGACACGAAGACTACCGCGAATGCGGGAGTTCCTAACGCGGTCCTTCCGCGTCACTCCACACATCCACCGCAGCATATTCATCTCCGTGACACGCAGTTCTTGCTTGTGTCGCTCTAACACCGGCCACGCTTCACAGCCGTATAAAAGGACAGGCCTAATGATGGTCTTATAGACCTGTCCCTTCAACTTTACCGGCATCTTGGGGTCACAAATGACACCAGTTACCTCACGCCATTTGGCCCACGCGGCAGCAATGTGTGCCTTGACGTCGCAATCGATGTCTTTGGGAATAGATAACGCTGTGTAAAATGTCCTAGTTTACTTACTACTTAAATTAAAAGAAAATTAATAACGAAAAAGAAATTGTGCGTTCGGGATCCCCGTCAGTAACGAAGTTCTTTGCGATATTTTTTTTTTACTCAAAACGTGTTTTATTATATAGATTTTATTACTGTATTTTTATCACACCAAAAACTGTAGTTCTTATTGTTTAACTCTCGTTCTCTCTCTAATTTATATACTTTATGTTACTTATTTATCACTTTTTAACTTGTAACTGGTGTCATTTGTGACCCCAAGATGCCGGTAAAGTTGAAGGGACAGGTCTATAAGACCATCATTAGGCCTGTCCTTTTATACGGCTGTGAAGCGTGGCCGGTGTTAGAGCGACACAAGCAAGAACTGCGTGTCACGGAGATGAATATGCTGCGGTGGATGTGTGGAGTGACGCGGAAGGACCGCGTTAGGAACTCCCGCATTCGCGGTAGTCTTCATGTCCGTGACATTGCAGATAAATTGCAGGAGTGTCGGCTCCGTTGGTATGGCCATGTTTTACGGCAACCGGATGCTTACGTGGGAAACAAATGTCTGGCCATGCCGCCTCCGCCGGGCCCCGGCAGGAGGGGTAGACCCAAAAAGTGCTGGCTTGACGTCGTAAAGGGTGATATGCGTGCCAATGGGCTAACTACCAGGGATGCTGAAGATCGCGCGAAGTGGAGTAGAAAAAGTCGGAAAGCGGACCCCGGGCACCGAAACGAAAGTTTTGGTGGCAACCGGGACTAACGCTAGGATGATGATGATGACTTATTTATCACTTTTTCGATAAAATGATTTAAGTAAGGATTTAAAGTAGTACATTTCACTGCACACTTGGAAAAAATAGTAATTTATTCAAATTAAATATAAATTAGCGGAATATATATAAATTTAGTCCCCTGTAAATTAAAATGATAAAATGTTATTTACATATTATATAATTGAGGTTATGTTGTCAAATCTTGCCACACACACATACACATCGCTTGCTCGGTCACTCGGAGGGGGTTTAACGCTTTTTCGTTACGTGACGATTTCTGCCAGAACACTACTGTAAGCCACATAAAAGAACTTCGTTCCAATAATCAACATTAAAACCCACTGACTTGACCCACTTATATGACATATATTGGGAATATTATGATTGTAATGATTAATATAAATTATCACAGTTGTTCTTAGAACACTCAGACCAGAGAAAACACTCTAATGTGTAGCATTCACTACATAGCATACATTTTATTCATAGTTTTGATAATGTTACTTTTTAAAGTAAAAATCTTATATCTTCTACATGTATATCAAAATAATTTACAAAATATGTTTTGCACCAAAAAAAAAAAAAACATTAAAAATTAAATTAATAGTAATATGAAGTAGTCTCATAAAAGTTTGAATGAGACTACTTCATATTAATATTAACAATTTTTGAATTTTGGACTCGTGCCATATGCACCATTATTTTTAATGACATACCAATGTAGGTAACACAATTTTTCGACACGGTAATCCTCGCTGTCACCGTGTGCCCTGCGTGGCGCGAGGATCGCCACGCCCACTTCGCCCAAATCGACGTGGACCTGTCCAGTATCCAGGATCACTCCCGACCATGTCCAGAACTAGGGCCGGGAGCGATCCTGGATGGATGGCCGTCGCCTCCTTCTGCGAGGCAGTCATATCTGCAAAGGAAGGAACACTGCCCTCCCACCAACGCAGGTCACGTTGACGGCGCCGGAGGGCGTCCAACGACCTCCCACCGCTGTAAAATGCGGCAGCGCGCGGCTCCTCGGAGGATCTGCCGCCCGCACCATTGCCGCGAGGGTGAGGGCCGTGTACTGTTCCGCGGCCCCCCTCAACTCTTTGAGTTGCTAGAGGAGAGCACTGGAGGGACAATCAAAACTGACACCCTGGTGCTAACAATATAGAACAGGTCCACCCTGACACAATGAGCGGGCCGGCCATAAGATGTCCAGGCCACATATCCATGGGCCCGCGAGTAGGTAATAGGAGAACAGAGGGGTTTTTAGTGGGTAGTCGGAGGCCAAACATCTTTCCCGGAGTCCCACATATCCTCCGGTCCCATCAAGAAGGAGGGTTTTTCCTCGAGATAAAAAAAGATACCAAAATGTTTATTCTATGTAAATAGAAATATGTGTGTGTATTGTACTAAAATAAACTTATTTCTTTCTTAAATAGTAATTATTGAGTTTTAGTACTTTTTGTGTAATAAATAAATAGCAAACCCAGACATGAACTTTATTAACACACCACACACTGCCTACATCCCACAAAATCATATTGATGTTATACTATTATTTGGATAATTCATTTAAAATTTCTTAGTGGAAATGGTTTTTGTGACCAAGCTTTGTAGTAATAGGCCTGAAAATTTTGTTAATCTTTTCTCCTGAAGTAAGTAGGTTGGTTACAATGTTATGTAACATTTTACAATTTTTTTCAGGAGTATTGCTGACCTAATATTATATAAATAATTACATGTAATATAAATAACCACACATGCCATATGCCATAGGCTCTGTGACCAATCTAGTTTGACCACGGTATGGGTTCAAATCCAACGATAGAATGCACTTAGACAGTTTTTCTCACAGAATGTGCATATTATAGCATAATTGACATGTAATGACAATGAAGGAAAACATTGTGAAAAATTCAGCATATAGATATGACCAGTATGTGAAACTGCTCAATCTGCCTTGGACAAGCGTGGTGGGTATACGGTTCATCCTCTCTATGGGGAGACCTGAGCCTAGCAGCGAGAGGCTATGAGTTGTTATTATATTTATTACTAGCCGTTCTTGCCTGCTTCGCTGGTCGAATAACAGAAAATGTAAATAGAAAAGAGAAGTATCATAATTTTTTTTTAGGTTAGATAAGGGCCAAGTGTTCAAGAAACAAAACTTACAAAATTTAATTACATCTATCTAGTAGTTTTGGGTGATACTCGCACAACTCAGGTCCTCTATCATTTTATTTAAATACATATAAAGAAGTAACTTACATGAATTAAATCCTTTTGATGTGTAAACACACAGCTTCTGTCCTTTGCCTCAAAGGGGATTTGTGCTGCCAGTTGAAAATGCTTTGCAAACGAGTTCAGTTCATGAGTTTTCATTTTGTATTCAGCTTCATATATCATTTCTATTGTTTGCTTTGGCCGCAAAGCTCTGACGCAGTGCGAATGTGTCCATAGCACTTTTGCCCATTCAATGTATTCTTTTTGTTCCTCTTCATAAATTTCTTTTAAACTCTGTAAATGTTATCAACTCATTAGTTGGAAAGTAAGCAGGTGAAAGAAAAAACGATCGGACAAAGTAGTGAGGATAGCAGGAAAAATATGGTCCCGTAAAATCGTGAGAAGAATGGAGAATATTGGGGGAGGCCTTTGCCAGAAGGCAAACAGACCCTGTCAAGGACTTGGATAATTAGTTTTCTCTAACCACAAACTTAATGTAAACATAACCTACACTAGTGTCTGAATAAAGGCTAAATTGTTATCTTTATTATTTTTCTAGTTTATTATATTTTTTATAAACATTTTTACAACACATTTATTTATAACATAATTTATTTTTTCTATTATTAAGCAGAAGAAAACAGTTTTTATTAAAACAATTGAAATTCAAGCAATAAAAAGCAAGGTCTTCATGACTTTACACTGAAAAATAGACAAGATTCTAGATTCTGTGATCTAGATTCCGCATTGCAGGGGTCAGTACTTTTACACTACCCCTGGGAGGAGAGAAAACCAATGTCTATTTATTTATTTAAACATGAAATACAATTTTAAACATAAAATAATATTATATAACATCTATGTCTAACCAGATTTTCAAAATATCTGCACAAAAACCTATACTTTAATCAGTTGGTATGATGATTTATAAACAAATTTTATGAATACATACCTCAAACATCTTACGATCACCCTTGGTAGGACGTAACACATATTCCGACTGAAGTATTTGTTGATTTTCAAAGGATATCACTTTCAAAAGCTGATTTTGCTGTTCAATTGTGAGGTTTGATTTTCTTGGATAATGTATTACTGATTTTAAACATGCAACATAGCCTCGTCTGTAACTTGGTTGAATATTTTCTGAGCCCTGAAAACAAGAATTTAGAAATTTAATTAATAAGAGTTTTTCACATTAGAAACAGTTAAAATTAATTTGTGATAAGACGGAAGAAGTTAAATAAATAATTTGGTGCAGTTCATAGAGGCCTTTGAAAGTCCTAAGGATATTGTAAAATATACAACACAAAAAGAAGTAACCATATGACAAGTAAAATGCTGGGTATGAAAGTGCAGATACAGAAAGATGGAAAGATCAAGGAAGAGATGGATGGTTTGCTTAAAAGATGTTACAGTGAGAAAAACGGTTTGAATGTTGAGTTGATGGCTAACATAGGGGAATAGAAGGGACATGTGTCGACCCTCCATATTGGCTAGGATAATAAGGGCAGAGGCGTAATGTATGTAGGTACCCACAGAATAAATAATTAATCCCTACTGGAATGATTGTAACTGCAGGTAGATGTAATCTATTCCACCATTACATGAGTACGCAACCAGACTTGTTTTATTTAAATAGTATCCTTAAGTAGCAAATCATTTATCTTTCAGGCAGGAAGAATTACACATAATGACACTTTTGTCTCAAAGAAAAACTCTTGACGAGTGCTCTCAAACCAGCTTGGGTCTTTACTCCAGGAAAGGTCAAACATTTTACTTACCATAATATATAAAGGAAATATATGAAAATGAATAATAAAAATAATATTTCTTTATTGCACATACACAGTTTAGGACTAATTAATAGGTACATAAATTTGTATGCTAAGTACAATAGGCGGTCTTATCGCTTATAGCGATTTCTGCCAGACAACTCTTGAATGGACAGGATTTACAAAATTATAAAACAGTATGCGCTATAAAATAATTAACATATACTAAATACATATATAAACAAACATTACAGTTATATATATACATACATACGTATATACATACACACACACACATATATATATATATATTGCAATATATAATTTATATAATATATAAGAAATTTAAAATATTGTACACATACTGTACACATGTGTGAAATAGTAATAATTTTATTAAGACAAGAATAATCACAAGATAAATAAATAATGTAACTTTTCTGTAGTGATAGTATATTAGCTTTTTAAATAATATTCTTTAACAAGTGTATCAAAGGAAGTGTATAGACTTGGCTTGTTTTATGTCAGTTGGTAATATGTTTCACAATCTTATTGCTTGTGCTGTAAAAGATTTATCGTAGAACTGGGAAGTGTGACTGGGCATTTTTAAACACAGTTTCAATGACGTTCTCAAGGCTCTAGAATGCCTATACAGAAGAAACTGGAATCGCTCCTTTAAGTAATTAGGAGTTTTGGGATTAAACAAAATGTTGTATAGAAGGGAAAGGATGTGAGCATTTCGGCGAGAGCGAATGGGAAGCCACTTGAGTTGTGCGCGAAATACAGAAATGTGGTCATACTTTTTAAAGCCAAAAATAAATCGTAGACAGAAATTCTGCAGGTGCTCAAGTTTATCTAGCTGCTGTTCAATGAGATCAAGATAACTGACATCTGCATAATCAATTATGGATTACAAGAGACTGGGCAAGCGCAATTTTAGTAGCATGTGGAAGGAAGTTTCGTAGTCACCTTAAAGATGCTGCAGGTGCAAATACTTTCTTACTGATTTCTTGCAACTGAGGAACCCGAGATAGTCATTTATCAATAATTATGCCAAAATCCTTAACCTTTTCACTGACCTCGACATTAACATTACCGAAAATTATTTTTGGAAGAGAAGGCCAGTTAATATTTACAACCATTCTAGAGCTTCCCACAATAATTGGCTGAGTTTTTGATGGATTGATTTTAAGTCCATATACTTCACTCCATTCAGTAATTGTTTGTAGATCCTGGTTAGTTATATTAATGCCATCTTGTAACGACTCAATGGGAATGTGAGATTTCCTTATTATGAATGTAGGTAGGTAAAAACAAATAAGTACTCACTTGATTTTTTTTCTTACAAATTTCGTTCCAGTTTATTTTTAAGGGCTGTATTTCATCGGTTTCTGAATCGCTTTCAGATAATAATGGGTCATGGTACTTATTCTTTAAAATTTTCTCCGTAACACAATTATCTATATCATTTTCCAAGAGGAAACTTCGTTCGGGTTCCGATGCACACCTGAGAGTTATATTTTTGATTCAAATATGATAATAAATACATACATAACAAATACTTTCGGAATTTAATAACAAAATTAAACTAAAGTGAACCTTACCAATCATATTGGCGAATATGCTCCATATTTATACATTTACAGTAGTTTTTTTACGTAATTTACCTAAGAGGTGCGTTATTAAACGCCACACTTTAATCTAACGAACTCAATTTAGTATTATACAGATTGAGAATAAAAAATATATTTTTTTTAAACTAATTACGACCAAAATGTTGAAACTGTTGAAAGTTGAATACAGCGCTAACAGCGGTTCTGACTAATCTGATGAAACAAACAGAAACATAAGTATTATTACTTAGCAAAAGAAAGAGTAAAAGCAATGCGATGAATATGTAAGTTGTATTAGCTATCTCAATTATCATGAGTATTTTATGCCAATTTAGTTGAGAATGACAATTTGTAACTGGAATATATACAAGACAAGACGGGATTGCCTGGCAATGACACTAGATAATTCGTTCAAAAATATGTATTTTCGAACGAATATCGTAATCAATTTGTTCTGTACTCAAAAATAAGAAAAAAAAATTATCGTACAAATATGAAAATAAATTTCTATTTAACTGGTGTTAAACATATTATATAATAAATTTATTTTTGTCATAATTTTCTACTATAATTTACATAAGTGGATAAAAATGTGGATAGAAAATGTAATATGATAACAATAATAATTAATAGTGTAATAATTACATATTTGAATAAATACAACACAAAAAATATACTACAAATTTTTCTTTTTACCTATCTTAATCCCCATTTTCCTCCCAGTTTTCGAAACTCCCCAGTTTACTGAATAAAATATGTGAGAATTTATTGGTTCCTTGTGTTGTGAGTAGATGTCAAAAAAGTAAAGTTGCTTAAAAGAGTTTTTGTACTCGTAGAATCACTTTTTTGATTGGCCAACTTTACTTTTTTGACATCCACTTACAGTACAATCAATCAACTAATTTTAACCTACCTCATACCTAACCAATCAATTCTCACTTTTTTTTAAAATATTGATTCGTTGTTGGAACTAATCGTTAAGATCTAATCTATATTTTTAAACGAGTTTTGGGAATATGGTAGAAATGTAGCTGTAGGGGTCTACTGGAACCAGTTAAATTTTGAAAGTGGTCTAGAAGAAAAAAGTCTAGGAACCTCTGCTTTACATGGTTGGATCATTCAAAATATTTTAACACAAGCCGAATATAATTTACGAATAATACACGAATAAAGAACCCCACTTTAATGGAGTAGGTATGTATTTAATTAGTTAGTTTTCTGTGTTTTCTTGGACGATTATTTTTCCTACGAAACACAAATTTTGGAGGCAGTTAAGGTATGTATATGTAATCAAACATATAAAATATAGTAATTATATAACGTTATATAGCCTAGGGTATCTATTGCCGAAAAATGTAGAAGAGTAAGGAATTATTCTAAATATGAATGCTCTGCGATATTAACATGAATATTGAGAAGTTAGCTGCGAGAGTAAAAAGGTAATTCGGTTCAAAAGCTAAAACTTTTTTCGAGGATAGGTATACTCTTTTGTAAGTACCCCTGACCGCGGATAAGTAGCGGGATATGTGAGACTCCGGGAGATTACCGACTAATAGTACTAATAGTACTAATAAAACCACGCTATTCTGGTATTGCAAAGCATAGATATGGCCGGAGAACAACTGTCCGGCAGACCCAGGTAGGCGCCGCTCCGCCCCTTTTGTTAGGGCGGACCTCTACCTAGTATGCGCCAGGAGGTAAGAATTTCGACTCCCCTGGCTCTCTTTGGTCACGAGAAACAGCACGCGTGCTTATACCCTCGGGGCGCGTGCCTGCGGCTGAATTTTCCCGAGCGGAGGTCTGAGGTCGTTTCGGTCCTCCAGCGCCATAATCTTTTTCTGCGTTGAATAGACGGGAGATGGCTTCTCAGCTTCCGCTTCCACCTCCTTTGCGGACATTATCGTCGGCTTATTGCAAGAAGTCATTAAGTGATATTTCACTATTTTGGGAAAACAGCATTTTAGTTGGAATTAGTTAGTGGTTATGTTGATTAGCCAAAGACGTAAGGGCTAAAATTGGCCAGCTAGAAATTAGTGTTTTTGCATTTTGTAGAATATGTAAAAATAAGCCCACTATAGATAAAAACATAATATGTGATTTTTTCAGTTAATGAGTTCTTGCAATAAGCCGACGTTATAGTCTCGCATAAATTCTTGGACGAACTATGGTGGCATCATGGAAGTAATAAGTACTTCCATGGGTGACACAGAATACAGAAACGTCACACGACGTGTAAAGATTTTTGCGTTCTATACAACAATAAGCGTCTACTTAATTTCTATACCCAAAACGCGAGGCTTGGAAATTAAAGGATAATAGAGTGGGGCGCTTAATTATTAATTAATTATCGGGATTTGTGTTGGGCAGGGAGGGACAATGGCAGCTTGGCCATAGGCGAGGGCATTGTTGAAAAGGTCCAGCCGAAAATTTTGCGTCTTCTCTGAGTCAATTCATTTTAGTGTTTCACCAATAATTGAATGAATTTCGAGTGTTAACCTTTTCACGTATTTTTTGTATGGTACTTAAAATGGTCTATTTTTATGGCTGGAGTGGATTTATGAATGTAATTTATATAAAATATATTCAGTTCTTGCCTTTGGTTTTGTATTAATTTATTTTTTATAGAAGTCGGTAAACGTTGTGTATTAAGAGCTTGATCCAGTAGACCGGTGAACTATAAGGCAGGTGGTTATGGCAGGATGAGGTAAGTTCCGATCGATTAAACTGCTCACAATTATGAACTGGAGCACCAGACTGTTAGCTCTATATTCCCTAAACTTCATCCAACGGCGCGCAGTTCGTGTTGTCGTCGATCTTAAACTGACAGACTATCTAGACATGTTTGGCCTTCAGAGAGACTGCGTCGCTTTGCATATTCTACTATGTTAACAGAGAGTGTTCTGAGGAACTGTTTAGAGTGATGCCTTCGTTGTCTATCTACCACCGCACTGGCCGCTATAGGCTAAGCGTTCATCCCCATTTTCTGGTGCTTCTTCTTTCTTGCACGAGACAGTTGCCAAGAACGTTTATCTTACGTACTCTCTAGATGTGCCAATTTGGCTTTGCTAAGGTTTTTCCATCGCAGTACATTAAGGAATTTTTCAAAATAGACGTTATGGAATAACTTAGAAGCTGGCAGCGCGTTGGCATTGGCTCTGGTATTGTAAATGTCCATAGGAGACCGTGAACACCTGCGATCGGGCGAGCTATTTGTATGTTTGTTGAACTTCGGCCATTAAATATTAGAAAAATCTTTGCTTTTTGTTAATTATGTTGCATATTCATATTCTGCATAGTGAGAAATCGGGGTATGGCGTATGGCGTACATGGGGTATGGCGTTTTATAGCAGAATTTTATTTTGAAGAGAAAGTATGGATTTCCGACCAATAAGCCAGTATAGTTTTTTGGTTTGTATGCCAAGTTGTTTTCTCGTGAAGATGTGTTTTTGCTATTTTGACTTCCACCTCTTATCTAGGTGTAAGCCAAGATACTTCACATGGTCTGACTGTGGAATTTCTACTTCGTTCAGCTCAACTGGAGGGCAATATGATTTTCTCAATGTAAAGGTGACATTTATTGATTTGGTTTCATTGGCTTTGATCCTCCACTTTTTAAGCCAACTCGATATTTCATTCAGTCTTCCCTGTAATAAATTTGAGGTCTCTGTTGGGTCACTGTGCGAAACCATAATGGCAGTGTCATCAGCGAAGGTACTAGTTGTCACTGACATTGGTGTTGGTAAATCTGATGTATAAAGCAGGTACATAGTAGGTCCCAGCACACTACCTTGGGGTACTCCCACATTTATCGATTGAAGGTCTGATAGAGCTTCATAACACTGGATAAAAAAGTGTTCTTTGATAAAAAAATGGACACATTAGTATTCGTTAAATTATATCATGTATATCCACAATTAACTGGCATTATTTATATTTTTGGTAAATGTAAAAAAAATAAACTCATGCAAAACCAAACTTGTTTCGATTTTTTTGATAAAAAGTGTATATCAGTATATCACAATTAATAGAAATAATTTTTATTGTTTCACAGAAACAATTTAATCAGAGTCAATTAACTCCTTTGACACACCCGAATCGCATTCGTCCCGAACGAAGAAAGGGTGAACATAATTGGGTATGTCACACATTTCACGCAGTTAGAATGGAGGAGTACAATATTATTCGGGCAGAACATTTCACGGCCCAGTAGACTGCGTAATGTAAACCCAAAACTTATTGAATGGGAAATCAGGGTTCTAATAAAAAATCTGTCAAAGCCAAACGGCAGAGGACAGGTGCGTATCGATGTGACACCGCCTTATCTCGCCTCACGTCCCCCGGGCCCACTGTGACGTTGCCTTTATTGTAAATCATGTAGACATTGCTTTATTTTGGTATTTTCATCTAGTTGTACTTTTTTACTTTTAAAGGACTACACGTGCACTTTACAGACGTACCATATCTACACATATATATATATATATATATATATATATATATATATATATATATATATATATATATATATATATATATATATATATATATATATATATATATATATATATATATATATATATATATGCAATAATCGTGGACGATGCACGTAAAACGACCGCACATAAAAGCTTAAATCTAACGGAAGCAATATACTATAAAAAGGGCCATTTCTTCTTTCCCTATTCGTTTCAAGGTCATCTTTATCTTGCTCGTTCCTGTAGTGGTGTTCCTGTAGTCTTCGAGGCAATAACCTAAAAAGATATCCCGCACAAGAAGCGCAGAAAGGGAGAAAAAATGAATAAAAATATTAGTTCCAATGTTAGAGATCATTATAATATTAGATAAAAAATAGATTTAAACGAATAGACAATACATATTGTCTGTATCCGGCAGGGGCGGAGAAAGAATACTAACCTTTGCGGCCGGGGTCGGCATTTTTTAAAAGGCGACAAAACAACTCACAGCAGCTGGGACAGCAGCGTGTTCGCAATGCCACTGGCGTTGCAAATACCCATAGGCGACGGTAACTGCTTTAATTCTAAGCGAGTCGTCAGCCTGTCTGTTGTCCTACAGCAATAAAAAAATTGTCATAGGAAAAACATTAAAGCTAATTGCTTTTCGTAAAAAAAAAAAGTTTTACTAAGAGGTAATACAAAGTGAATTTTAATACGTCTTTCCAGTGCGTTCGGAAAGATTCTAAGTTGGAAAAAGTTTCAACAATCGCAACTTTTTTACAGTCGCAATCAGCGACAGGCGGATTTGCACACAAGATAATTTATTCCTTCCATAGATTCTACTAAAGGGATAAAATATGTTGTGATCTTAAATTTGCATTCGGTTTAAATACCTTCTTGTACGTTTCACTTTGAATGTATCTGAAGCCGTATTATCAAAGCGCCTGATGAAAGTAGCACCGTCTAAACACATACAAATATTATTTGCCCATAAGATTCCTAAAGGGGCACAATTAAAATTATTATTGTTCATTGAGAATTTATAACTCGAAGGACGGTATTTTTTATTATTCTTCTTACGAACTAAGATTAGCACGGTTACTGCTTACTGTAATAATTTAGAAATTATACAAAATCGACAAAAACATTGAGTTTCACTAAAGAAATTCCAATATTGAACCTAAACACCGTATACTTTTTTTTTATTGCTGTAGCAATACACATATTGGACAGCAGACAGGCTGACGGGGCCGTCAGCCTGTCTGTCTAAGCGGGCGCTTAGAATTTAGCAGTTACCGTCGCCTATAGGTGTTTGTAATGCCAGTGGCATCGCGAACACGCTGCTGTCCCATAAGGGTACAGGAACTTGGGTCACTAATGCCGGAACACAACACAAGGTTATTATGGCGGCATACTTAAGACCAAATGTGGTCGCCATCCAGACGGGCTTGAGGCCCTGCCACGTAGATAAGACACGTGCCACATGTGACAGAATTTATGACCTGACTAGGTATATATATATATATATATATATATATATATATATATATATATATATATATATATATATATATATATATATATATATATATATATATATATATATATATATATATATTTATAGCTAGAGATCAGCAGACAGGCAGACGGCCTTGACAGGTGGTCACCGTCGCCTATGGACGTTTGCAGCACCAGAGGCAATACCAACGCTCTGCTGGCCTCGAAGAAGTTTTATAACGCCTTATTGAAGAACCCCATATCGTACCGCGCTGAGAAAACATCAGCCGGAATCTTATTCCAGATCCTGAGAGTACGCAGCATGAACGTTCTAAAGAAACGTTTCGTACAAGAAAGATAAAAGATATAAAATTAGATGCTGATAAAAGTGCTTCATAAAAGGGAAATACTAGAAATGAGACTGGACTAAAGATGGATAAATTGTGTAAAACATATAGCATAAAAGGTGTGAATGTTCAGATAACGCTTAATAGAGGACAGTGGAAGAAGAGGAACATGTTGTGCGCACCCCACTTAGTTTGGGATAAGGGCAGGAAGAAGAAGAAGGAATGCTTCATAACTGAGAGGAAAAACGAACCATCTCTTTGTAGGAATGTAATTAGACACGTGAATTTATTACCAAAAAAAATATTGTGTGCGTCTGAAAAACCTTTTTTTTTAATGCTATAGGACAACAGATAGGCTGACGGCCCGCTTAGAATTTAGCAGTTACCGTCGCCTATGGGTGTTTGCAACGCCAGTGGCATCGCGAACACGCTGCTGTCCCATAAGGGTACAGGAACTTGGGTCACTAATGCCGGAACACAACACAAGGTTATTATGGCGGCATACTTAAGACCAAAGGTGGTCACCATCCAGACGGGCTCGAGGCCCTACCACGTAGATAGGGTGGGTTGTTTTGTCGCCTTTTACGACAGGCCGATCCCGGCCACAGAGGTTAGTATTTTTTCTCCGCCCCTGCACGGATAAAATATATACTACAGAGAATGTATAAAAAAAAACAGTAATAATAAGTAGTGAAAGAAACTGTGAATAAATAATCATGTCACTCACGTCATGCCTATTTATTCGAGTGACCGTATCATGAATGAAGTATTTATAAAAATACACATGTCATCATAGGGTTAAACTCACGCGTACCTATTTACGTCACCGACGTACCGACCCTTCAGTCATACTTCTTTTCTTCGACAAAAATAGAGGTGTTTAAATTGAGAACGACACTCACCAAAGAAAGAAGAACGCGCACGCAGCGCATTCCTCCTTGTCAGTTGCTGTCGCCCATGAAAAAGTGGCTTTGTTAACCGATATGCTGAAGACGTACAACTTTTTAGGTAAAATGTGTTATGCTAATTATTTTTCTTATATTTCAATATCTTTTTACATATAATATTGTATTTTATTTGGTATTTTTTATAAATATTAGTATTATTAATAATTTTACTTTTAAAATAACACACATAAAACGACTGACTAGGCCCTTGAATAGAGTCAACCTGTCCTTTGAGGCAGCATGCTAACCCCAGGCTTTGACAAACTTTAATTTTGGAGTGGTTTTAAATGAGAGACACCTCTATGGAAACTAACAAATCTGTTCCATCTTAAAGGATTATTTTAGCTAAAGAAAAGTCACGGGTTTTTGTCAGGTGTGGTATCGTAGGCAACGCGTGTTTGGAAAATTTTTGAAGTTTTTCCTAATTTTTCTGAGTTTCTAGGATTTGTGCTGAGTTATTTTTACTGGTGGTGATTGATTTAACCAATTATTAAATAGTTATTTACAAATTTTCCCAAATGTCGTCCTCGGACGATAACATACCTCCGGACAGGGGAAAGTCTTTGGACGTTACTATGGATGAACTCCTTGTTATTGGTAACCCCTCTATAAAACCAACAGTAAAACGTACTATATCGTCGCTTCCGGATTCATCAATTATCCCTGAAAAAAGACAAGCTCCTCCTTCTGCCTCAGTCCAGCACACGTACACGCTACCAGGTTACGAATCCAATTTTGATTTAAAATACACAGAAACGGACTGCGGCCCTTTCGTTGTTCATGTTGCTCGCTCTGATAATGATTTTTCATCATCTACTCATATGCGTACATTAAAAATTGCTCAAATGATTTACAATAGTAAGGTATCAGGTATTGATGAAATCAAACATATTGGCAGAAATAAGGCTGCCATTATTTTCAAAACTTATCTAGATGCCAACTCATTCTTAACAAATGACGCCCTCCCTAAGAATAATTTAACTGCTACTATTCCTCGTTTCCAGGTTACTCGGATGGGGGTAGTTCGACAGATACCATTAGACTGGACCTTACAAGATTTTGTCTCCTGGATTGAATGTCGTTCAGTTCCTACGGTCGTTATTAAAGCTAGGAGACTCAATAAAAAAAAGAGAGCTGAAGGCAAAACTTCTTGGGAACCCACTGGCACCGTTGTCCTTACTTTCCTTGGGCAAACTTTACCCAAACATATATATTGTTGCAACGTTTCTCTCCCTGTAGATACCTATACGCTTCCAGTTATCCAATGTCTTAAATGTTGCAGGTATGGTCACGTCCGTGACTAATGCAGATCACATGCACGGTGTTCCCGATGTGCGGGTCCACATGAAGGTATAGCATGTAACGTTCCTGAACAAAACATATCTTGTTTATACTGCTCAGGTCGACACACCGCCTCTGACCCTAAGTGTCCGGAGTATTCCAGACAAAAATCAATCAAGTTAGTGATGTCTGAAGAAAATATTTCTTACCTTGAGGCAGCCCGTAGATTCCCCTTAGTCCGTACTTCATATGCAGATATTGTTAATGCCTCAAATCCTCAAAAACAAGTCGGTTTGAATCGTTCTTCTTCTAACTATACATTCCCTCACTCAACTCCCGTTCCAGAAATAAATCCTCAAGCTCTCAATTCCAAATCATTATCATACAAGAAGACTGTTTTTGTTGAAAGAAAGCCAAAAGCTCCCCTGGGAAAATCATATGACAAACAGGCTCATAATGATATAATTTCCATTCCTAGTTCGTCGCTTCCCAATGGCTGTGCTCTAAAAGACTTATCATGTAACCCCACCCCCAATGATAATCTTTCTGAAATAATTTCGACCTTGTTAGTTAATATGGTTTCTCGATTTAGTGAACTTTTACCGTACAATGTTCTAGAACAAATTTTATCCTCGGTCTCATCTTTACTTCACTCTCAATCAATACAAGATGGCAGTTCTAATTCAATGGAATAGTCGTAACATTAAAAACAAAAAACAAGAACTTATATTTCTTGCTAATAAATACAAACCTGCCCTATTTGCTATCTCGGAGACTTGGCTGAGACCTGGTTTCCTTTTTAGGATTCCTGGTTTCTCTTGTCTTCGAGATGATAGGGAAGATGGCTGGGCAGGTTGTGCTCTCTTTGTAAAAAGATCTTTATCATTCTCTCGTCTTTCTCTTCCTCCACATTCCTTTGGTTTAAATATTGTCGCTGTTCGTATGAACAATATCTCTTATATTTCTGTTTATATCCCGCACCCAAATTCTCACTTAATACAAGAATTCTCAATTCTTTTATCTTCTCTCCCTGGCCCCTTTATTATCCTAGGGGACTTTAACATCCACCATACTTTGTGGGGTTCACATTTTTGTGATTCCAACTCTTTTCTTTTTATTGATATACTTGATAGATTAAATCTTTGTGTCCTCAATGATGGTTCTCCCACTCGTAGAGTCTCTCCTTTACAAAACCCAAGTATCCCAGATCTTACTTTGGCCTCCCCGTCTATTGGTTTCTCACTTACTTGGAATGTCCTTCCTTTTTCTCTTGGCAGTGATCATCTTCCTATAGTATGTACACTTGCTGACTCTTCACGGCCTTCTAGGGTATACCTTTCTCCACTTTTAAAATATAAAATAGAACGTGCAGACTGGCCAAAATTTACTTCCATAGTTGAGAATCGCCTTAATTCTCTTCCTGTCATTAATTTTGATAACTTTTTATCTTTATATGAACTATACACGTCCTCTCTAACAGCAGCTGCGGATGAATCCATCCCTATTAAAAATTCTTTCCGAAATCATATTCCTTCTCCTGCATGGTGGGATTCCGAATGTTCAGTCATAGTTAAAAAACGAAAGGAAGCTGAATTAAATTTTTCTAGGTCTCTTTCCTTGGAGTCCTATCTAGAATTTCAGAAAGTTTCTTCTGCAACTAAAAGACTTTTGCGGAAAAAGAAATCTCAAGGATGGCGTACTTTCTGTGAATCCCTATCTCCTAGAGCTCCTGCTTCCTTTGTGTGGAAAAAAATAAAGGCATTTCGGAAATCTCAAATAGATTCTAATGTAAACTCTAATAATCTCTCTGTTTGGCTTTCTGACTTCATTTCTAAACTTTCTCCTCCCTTTGTTCCTTTTAAATTTCAATTGCCAGTTCAATCTTCACCTGCTGCCTTGTCTGATCCCTTAAATTATCGTTTTTCTTTTTCAGAATTATGTTGCGCTCTTCATAATTTACATGACTCTGCTCCTGGTATTGATGGCATACCGTACTCATTTATTTATAATTCTTCAGAATACTCTCAACATTTTCTTCTTAACCTCTTAAACCACATATTTATCTCAGGCTCTGTCCCGAAGACGTGGAAAACTCAGATAGTCATCCCTATTTTAAAACCAGGTAAAGATCCTTGTGACTCTAATTCCTACAGACCCATTGCTCTCTCGTCAGTTTTGGCTAAAATCCTAGAACACTTAATTAAAAATCGTTTGGAGTGGATTATAGAAAACAGAAATATTTTCCCCCAATGCCAAGTGGGTTTTAGGAGGGGTCTCGGAACTATAGATAGCCTAAGCATATTAACATCTAAGATTCGCAAAGCATTTTCCAAAAAACAACATGTTTTAGGTGTTTTCCTTGATATATCCTCGGCGTATGATAATGTCAATCTTAATATACTGAGACAAAAACTCATAAATTTACATATTCCTCCAAAAATTATCAATATTGTCTATAACATGTTTATGGAACGTTCTATTGCTGTAAGAGTCTCAGGTAACGTTTATCCTCCCCGGCTTGTCTGGAAAGGTCTTCCTCAAGGTTCCGTCCTTAGTCCCATCCTTTATAACATTTATACGGCTGAATTGGATACTACAGTTAATTGCTTCTGCAAAATTCTTCAGTATGCTGATGACATTGCTTTGTTTGCTACTTCTAACTCCTTTACTGACTCTTCAAACCGCTTAAATTCTGCCTTATACTATTTAAATACATGGCTCTCGGATCATGACTTGTCTCTTTCTGTCTCTAAATGTTCTGTCGTTGTTTTCTCACGTAAAAAAGTAATTCCTAATATCAACATTCATGTTAACAATATCCCCATCCCTATTATAGATAAGGTTAAATTTTTAGGTGTTTATCTTGACTCTAAATTGTCCGGTGTTTTCCATTTAAACTACATTTGCCAAAAAGTTGAAAAGAACATCAACATTCTTCGAGCTCTATCTGGTATTAAATGGGGCTCCCATCCATATTGTCAAAAGCTTCTCTACAATGCTATTGTGAGAAGTCATTTTGACTATGGCTGTTTTATTCTAGAGCCATGTAGCAAATCTGCTCTTTCTAAATTAGATCGTATCCAGTCAAAATGCTTACGAATTATCACTGGTGCTATGAAATCATCCCCAATTAATGCCTTACAAGTTGAATGCCTAGACCCTCCTCTTGCCCTACGTAGACAATTTCTAGCCGACCGATTCTTCTTCAAAGTGGTTGCTACTTCAAATCATCCCTTATTAAATATTTTAGATCAAATTTCACAACTGTCTAATTCGTCTGGTTATTGGAATCACAAATCATTACCCCCCCTTGTTACCTCTTTCAAAAAATTAAGCAGTCTTTCCACCAGTATACATCGAAATTACAAAAACCCTATTTTTGAAATTTCTTTCGATGGTCTTCTATTCCGCCCTAAAACTATTTTAGACCTTGGAATCTGTAAAGACACTCCTGCTGCAAATATCAAATTCCAATCCGCTATTCAACAACAGTGGCCTGATTACCTTCAATTTTATACTGATGCTTCTAAATTATCTCAGTCTGGTCCTGTCGGTGCTGCTGTGTGGATCCCGAAATACAAAATTATTTTAAATTACAAAATTCCTCCCCCTTCGTCTGTGTTTACGGGTGAAGCGATCGCCATTTTGGAGGCAGCTCTCTATATTCAATCCCATAATATTAATAAAGCTATTGTTATAAGTGACTCCTTAAGCTGCCTTCAAGACATTCTCAAACTTCCTTTTCATTCAAGAGATAATTTTGAAATTACTCTAAAAATAAAACAAACTCTCTATGAATGTTATTGCTCTGGTCTTGATGTCATTCTTATTTGGATCCCAAGCCATTGCGGTATCAACGGAAATGAAGTAGTGGACTATTGTGCGAAGGAAGCTGTCAACTTGGGTTGCAACAAATATAATAAAATTTTTCCCCGTGACTTACGTTTACTTGCCAAACCTCAAATGTTAGACACCTGGAACTCCAATTGGCAAAATTCTTATCTCACTACTGGTAGACATTATGGCTCCCTGCAACCTCTTATTCCCATTAAACCCTGGTTTTTCTATCACAGAAGGTTTCCCAAAAAAATAACTTCAACTATAATCCGCCTTAGGCTTGGTCACTTCTGCTCCCCCGTTTTCCTCGCAAAAATTAGAGTGCGTGACCATTCAATCTGTGAATGTGGTTTAGATGAGGGAACAACCGAACATATATTTTTTCACTGCCCTAAGATTTCTACTCCACTCTATAGTATTTTGCCCAAAGAATTTCCCCGTCCGGTTAATTTAAATTTCCTCCTCACCCTATCTCACCCTAAATCTATAAATATTTTATGCAAATTCCTTGCTTTAAATAATATATATTTGTAACCAGTTTAACTTATGCCGCCTTGTCCTTAGATTCTCAGAAAATATTTCCGGAGACTGTCTAAATTCGATTTACCTATTTCCGCTATTCCATCACCTGACAACTCTTACTGGACCTTGGCAAAATCAGTGCCAAAAGCATTGGAGCCATATACTAAAAACCAATACCAATACCAAAGAAAAGTCACGAATGGGCACTGAAGTAAACTCTGCAATCATCAATTTTAAAGCCATGCGTACACTCGGGAATTCAGTTATCATTTGTATGACGATGGTGTTATTATACATATATGTGATTAGATACCTAGCTATGATATTTATAGTTTGATATATATAATATTATATGTATTTCTGACGTATAAATATTCTCGTTACGTGTTATGTTCAACGGAAGCATGTATTATAGTTTACGGAAATTATTTTTTATCGTTGTGGTGCGGAAGACAGACTGACAGAGAACCGTTAAAATGCTGCTGTTCGCGTAGGGAATGTGGAACTTGGTTCATTTATTCTGGAACACAAGGCAAGGTTATGGCGACATACTTAAAGATTAGGTAGTTGCTATCCAGACAGGCTTTATTACCTTGCTAGGGTTGTTTTATGTCCTTTATTGGTCTTTACTTTACCACGACTGGCTGCCACCAGCTGTGGGGATTATTATTAATCCGCTCCAGCACAGAGAAAAAGTAAGTGTAGGGAAACTTGCTACCGTAATCGTCTATTGAGCATCGTTTGAAAATTGTTACTTTTGTTTAAAGCATACGCTTACTAAATTTATATTTAGAAATATTTATGCCACCATGTCTGGCGAAGTCGAAGTCGGCTTTCAATTCGACAAACATCAACATGTTTCTTTCAAACATTTATTTTGCTCTATAAATAATTAATGGCTGCCGCGAGGGTATTTGTTTAAAGTGTAACGTACATTGAGTTATTTAATAGTAGAGTTAAACTTATGACTGATGTTGATACTTCCCAAACAATATCGATATTATTATATCGATATTGTTTATTATTATGTATATTTACAACTGAAAAATTAAGCCGCCGAAAAAACTGAAAAGCAAAAAATAATACCTAAGTAATTTTGAATCGGTGCCAGTGCCCTCACGTGTGTGCCTGTTTGGGTTGCTGTCTCGCTGACATTAACTTCGTAAACGTTCGGCATTTTGCGGCGAAGAAGCGTCTCACGCTGCGCCGCCGCTGCGCATCACACTTTACATAATTAATTAATTTACTTGTTTGACGCCGACTCAATATTGTTTAGGTATACTTAAATTCGTTTAAGAACTTAGTTATTAAGGTTTATAAATAAAGGTATATTATTTATTGCTTTTTAGTTTTTACGGCGGTTTAATTTTTTTGTTAAAAAGTTTTTATTTTTAATTTTTTGTGGCTATAATCTATTAATTACTACATGCTTAAATAAATCAACTCTGTCAAAAGTTATGCATGGTCATAAACATAATCAGTGAGTGAACAATCAATCATTCTCTGTTTTCGTACCCTTAGGGCTGAAACTTTTTCCTAAATTTATATGGGACCAATTACGAGGTAATTCCTTTTTAATAAAAAAAAATTTAAAATCGGAAATTAGATGTTGTGCTGCTTATATCTCAAGAAACGTTGTTAGTTAAGAAAACTTTAAAATATACATACATACTCTTAACTAGGGTTGCCATCTCAAAAATCTGTCAACCAGGACAAAAAACGCGAAAACTCCGGATTTCGGAGCTTACAACCCGGACGTTTGAACAGAGTATTTTTTCTAAGTTACTCAGTAGAATAAAATATACTTTTGATGGTCATAAATCAACTTTTATTTATTTTAATACAATTTTAAACTAAATTACATCTTAAAAAACAGGAACCAAAAAAGAATCTTCATAAAGTTTTAATGAACTATTATTATCAGTTTTCTTGCAATCCATACTAATATTATAAATGCGAAAGTAACTCTGTCTGTCTGTCTGTCTGTCTGTTCCTCTTTCACGCCTAAACGGCTGAACGGATTTTGATGAAATTTGGTATGGTGATAGATGATAACCTAGAAATGGTCATAGGCTATAAATAATCACGCCATCGTTCTTAGGGGGTAGGCAGTAGGCAGATAACTAAATTGAGTTAGTGATTTTTTGTGCTTATCCGGTATCTATGAGAATCGGCCAACATCTATTTTTCATCCCCCTAAATGTTAGGGGTGACCCACCCCCAAAAAATTTTTTTTAATTTTTTGACATTTTATTATTTATATGGCAGAACAACGTTTGCCGGGTCAGCTAGTTCTTTAATAAATAAAACAAAATAAAAAGATTATCAATGCCAAGTACTAGAACATATAAACCGCGGAAACTGTCTCTCCACAAGTGCTAAGCAATACTATTATTTGATTTGAGCAACTGTAAAAATTAAGCGTTCATCCCATACCTTTAAGCGTCTTTCCTTATCCAGCTTCAAGTTACTTGTTAACGCGGCGCGATGTAAGCGCTAGATACGCAGTCACCGAGGGACATAAAAATGTTCGCCAAGCCAATTTACTGTCCGTATCGGGTGTAAACTCACTTGTACGTAATATCTAGCTACCTTTAGCATATAAGTAGCCTATAAATCTCTTAAATTACTTTTAATACGTTATAATGTTTCTATATTTTTCGCCGTCACCCAGTCGTCAGCCAGCGCTTGAAGACAAGTATTCGAGCAATATTGACCTACGGAGGCGAGACGTGAAAACTGACGTGGCGGGACTGGTCCAGAAATTTCAAGCCACTCAGCGGACTATGGAGCGAGCTATGTTGGGTGTTCATCTTATGGATAAAATCCGAAATTAGGAAATCCGTAAGAGAATCAAAGTAACTGATATTACTTAAAAATATAGAAGTTGAAGTAGCAATGGGCAGGTTATGTTTGTCACAAGACCGATGGGCGCTGAGATGTGATGGAGCAAACGTGTCCTGGAGTGCAGATTGTGGCTCAGCATACGCAAGGTTGCACGTCGGGGCTGGATGGGAAAAGAAACGGACTGGGATTTGTAGCGTAAATATGAGAAGGACTACGACCAGCAGTGGACCATGATTGGCTGATGATAGTCATCTACTGGTTTTGGATCTTCAAAAGTTTTATGCCAGACAACTCAGACTTGATTTCTCCATCCTGTTCTATTTTTTTTTAAGGCATCCATCCATCCACCATCTTCTTCTTCTTTGGCGTTACACTCTTGCCAGAGTGGTCGTGGCCGTCACGTTGAGGTTTTTGTAGCCTGTTTTACAATACGATGCCACTCTTCGCGAATTGCCGCTCTCCTTGTGCATTCGTGCAGAGGAACGTCGACGGCGCTTTTCACTTGGTCCGTCCACCTCATCGGTGATCTCCCGCGTGGTCGGGTGCCTTCAACCTTGCCCTGCACTACCAGGCATTCGATGGATTCGCCTCCGCGCCGTGATACGTGTCCAAAGAAAGTGAGGATGCGAGACCATCCACCGTACTGAGAGATATTACAGTTTGCCGAGATGTGAATAATTCCTGACATAATTCCAACAAAGACTAGCTTACTGCCACTTAAGCTTGTATATTTCTCTCATTTGTTATCTAATCTGCAAGAGAAACATTAAACATCTGTCCCATGTACTATTTAAGAGTTGTCTGAATTCTCTACATATTTAGTTCCTGTTATTTGAGAGTAAAGGGGAGTCTGGCGCCTCCTGTTAAACAGTTGTACAGAAAATATTCTGTCGTATGTTTATTTTCCGGAGTTGAGGAACATGTGGCAGTCGCTATTTTTACATACATACATACATATAATCACGCCTCTTTCCCGTAGGGGTAGGTAGAGGCCACTTCTTTCCATTTGCTACGATCCTTACATACTTGTTTCGCTTCGTCCACTTTCATTATTCACTTCTTGCATGCCCTTCGGTTTAGGGTACTCTTGACCTGGCCTTTTTTAAAGACGTCCCTGATCTGGTCTTGAAACGTCCGCCTAGGTCTATCCCTTCCAACACTTCCATTCACACTCGCCTTATACACTTTTTTTCGTCTTTTTTCGCTATTTTTAACATGCTTTTATTAGCTTGGTATGTATCTATGTATATATAAATCTATGTATCTATGTAACGGAATCGTCAAACGTGATTTTCACTCCTTTAAACACGACGGATTTATTTGAAACGTTGCACACTTATCAAGGACCGATGACAATGCAATAATCTATATAGTTTGTATCATTATCCTTACCAGGATCCTCAGGATTAATTAATTTTCTGACCGGTTCTCGTCCGATCACCGAAGTTAAGCAGCGTCGGGCGCGGTCAGCACTTGGATGGGTGACCGCCTGGGAACACCGCGAGATTGCTCTTTTTTACATACTTATTAACTTGACCTGTATGCAACGGAATTTTGGGACTCGATTTTTATCTACTTTGAACAATCAATAAATTCAAAATTCTGCCGAAACGCCATCAATCAATAACTCTGTTGGAAGATGGCGTTAAATTATTAAAATCATTTACCGATTGATATTATCACGCTTTTATTTATAGTTAATCAAACTAAAAAGTTAATAATAAATTATAGTAAAAAAAAAAACTAGAAACACGTTTTTAGGAAAAAAAATAATTTTCAATATATTTAATATAGGATTCAATACACAATATAGGATTGTGTGTGTGATTAATAAAAAAATATATTTTATTGTTAAAAAAAGCGTGGGGTGCTTTTTAAGATATTTTCAAAATGACTGCTTCTACTAATATCTGTCAATAAAATATTTATAACAAATGACAACAAGCACCTCACACTTTTTTACAATAAAATTTATTTTCATCACACTATCCTTAACTTAAATACATTGAAAATAATTATTGTTTTAAATTTTAGTTTGATTTTCTATAAAAGCGTGTTTTTTCTTGTTTTATGTTTGATTAACTATGATTTTGGCTTAGTATCTCTGTCACAAGATAAGGAATTATCATCAAAAGAGACCGCTGACAACGGAATTTGACTTATTTTTGGTAATCAAAAGTATTAATCGTTATGCATTTAAAGCTTTAAAGTGAAAGCTTAAATTAGGTTTATCCGAGTTAAAAGTTAGAAGAATTATTAAAATTGTTGAATTTATAGCATAAAAGATAAATTGTCGCAGTTCACATGTATTTTAAAAAGTTTAAAAATATAAACGGCTGCGTACATTTTTATATGCGTCGATATTTTCAATTTAACAGTTGGTGATAACGGTATGCGCCATTTTATGAGCTTATCCTGCCTTTTTATTGGGAAATTCTGTACCAATATTTATCATTAAATAAACAATTTTTTAACCTCGAGGCCCGGGTCCTGGCGCTGTTGTACCAGTGGCGCCGGGACGCGGCCGAGCGTGGCTCTCGCCCCGCGCCTCGCGAAGTTGAGGCAAAGCGGGCGGAGCTGCGCGACGTGGTGCTCATGGTGGAGTGGAAGGAGCGCCTCGCGCACCCCAGCGCGGGCCTCGCCACCATCGAAGCGGTGAGGCCCGTCCTGGCCGAATGGTTGGAAAGGCGCCACGGCGCCCTGACCTTCCGCCTGACGCAGGTCCTCTCGGGGCACGGTTGCTTCGGGAGGTACCTGTGTCGCATAGGGCGGGAGATGACGTCAGGGTGCCACCACTGTGGCGTGGGCGACGAGGAGGACACGGTGAACCACACTGTCGCCGTGTGCCCTGCGTGGCGCGAGGAGCGCCGCGCCCTCGTCGCCCAAATCGGCGTGGACCTGTCGCTCCCGGCCCTGGTTCTGTCCATGGTCGGGGGCGATCCTGGATGGACGGCCGTCGCCTCCTTCTGCGAGGCAGTCATGTCCGCAAAGGAGGCGGCGGAGCGGGAGCGGGAGTCGACCACCACACTCCCCTCCCGCCAACGCAGGCCACGCCGGCGGCGCCGGAGGGCCAGTAATGACCTCCGGCCGCCGTAAAAAGCGGCCGCGGGCGGCCCCTCGGGGGAGGACCCGCCGCCCGCACTATTACCGCGAGGGTGAGGGCTGCGTGCTGTTCCGCGGCCCCCCTCAACTCCTAGAGTTGTTAGGAGAGCGCCGGGGGGACGAAACCCTGACCCCCTGGCGCCAACACCTTAGAAGGGGCCCGCCTCAAGACAAAGGGCGGGCCGGCGCCGGCCCGGGCCACGAGATCGGCAGGCCATATATCCGTGGGCCCGGGCGTAGGCGATAGGAGAACAGCGGGGTTTTTTAGTGGGTAGTCGGATGGCCAATCATCTTTCCCGGAGTCCCACATATCCCTCGGTCCCCCCGGGCCGGGGGAACCCGTCAAGAGAGGTTTTTCCCCGAGACCAAAAAAAAAAAAAAAGACTATTCTCTGTCTTATGTGTGTTATTCCGCTGATTTCAGAAGATACCGAAGAAGGGAACATATACTCCGTGCAGAAAGAATACTAACCTCTGTGGCCGGGGTCGGCCTGTCGTAAAAGGCGACAAAACAACCCACCCTAGCTACGTGGTAGGGCCTCAAGCCCGTCTGGATGGCGACCACCTTTGGTCTTAAGTATGCCGCCATAATAACCTTGTGTTGTGTTCCGGCATTAATGACCCAAGTTCCTGTACCCTTATGGGACAGCAGCGTGTTCGCGATGCGACTGGCGTTGCAAACACCTATAGGCGACGGTAACTGCTAAATTCTAAGCGGGCTGTCAGCCTGTCTGCTGTCCTACGCAATAAAAAAAATACTCAAGGGCTTGATCACGGTATCCAGATAATATGTAACAGCATCATCTTTAGTGTTCTTAATATACTCGTATAAATTAACACTCAACTCCTAGCCCGGACGTCTTGTAATTGTAATAATATCGTAGCACCCGCTAATTCACGTTAGATTAGTAGGTACACTATTTGCTCCTTCTAGTAGACCCGAAACTAGCAATGTATATGCATAATATAGTTTAATCATAGTTTTAGCGTCTCAGTTGCCGTTTAGTATATATATATAATTCCATATCAAAATACACGCAAGCATCCCCAATATTACCCCTCTTTTCCCAAAAGACGTGTACTATGTCAGGAGCTCGATTCTTTTATTATTGCTACTTGAAAACCTTTGGGGACGCGTGTCGTGACAACGGCGACACATGCCGCGGAGAAGTCAACTTGCCGTCGCTTTATTGCTCTGTATAAAACGAGTGTCTTTACAACTATTTTATTACACTTTATTTGGGATGTCAAATGTGAGTAGCTTTTGTTTATTCTAACTACGAGTTCGTTTTGGTTTTGGTTTTAACATATACGTTTTAGTTTGCTTAAAGGCCTGTTCAACTAGAAGTTTGATAATCCCGTATGTGGTGAAGGTAATGATGGTTTCAGTCAGACTTTACATAGTATATGGTATTGTAAAAGAATTAATCGTTTTATATGTCCTTTTGGACTGGCCTAATATTATGATATTATATACCTGTCCCTTCAACTTAATCTCCATCTTGGGTTACAAATGCGTGCCTTGATGTCGCAATCGATATCTCCAGACACATGAAATACAGATCCTAGATATTTTACCTGGTCCGTACGCTCTACCTTGTCATTTATCGCCTATACGCACGGGTGCGGGATCTGCAGAGTTACAGGCCAAGTACTCGGTTTTCGCCACATTGATCATCAGGATTGTAAAATAATTGTTTACATTTATAATATCTGCTGAAATGTGCTGCGGTTAATCAATTAAATTTTGTACATTCGTTGACAGCCAACTATTGTAAGTGTACAAGTAGTCTAAACGTCCCTAAAAGTGTCTATACGTAGGTATCACCAAGTCTGCGCTACAATTTCCGGTCCCTTGTTATTCCCATCCAGTTCCAACCGCTATTCCAACGTTTGCTCTGTCGCCCACCGGTCTTGTGACTGGCCCACTGCCACTTCATATAACACAAATTCACATAAACAACTTTCAATGCAAGATAATAAGTACTCTCTCTACATTGCAAGTTTTTTTATTGCTGTAGAATAGCAGACAGGCTGACGGCTCATTTATTAGTACAGTAGCTAAACACGCCGGAATATGGGTTGATGTCATCCAAATAGCCTTGAAAATCTACCATCTACCTGAAGGTGGTAATGGTGGTCGGTATACATCACCTTCAGGACTCATCCTGAAGGTGATGTATACCTAATAAATGACCTACTAATAAATGATAGTACAGATTTTATTGTATTTATTTATGTCAGCGACCGCGACGTGTCACTGCACATAGACCATGACCTCATATAAGGTAATATTACTTTCCTTTACACATAGCATGTAGACGTAAAGATAATTGAAACGAGTTACGATGGGAAATTATTTCGCATTCATCTTGTCAGAAATTACATTCAGTAACTATTGGCTATTAACGGGTCTTTTACTAAGCGCTTCCTATCTTTAAATTTAAATAAAACAAATTGTGTGTGAGATATATTCAAAATTTTTAATTCATTTGAAATACCTATTGATGTCATTATGCGTAGAATATAGGGTCTGCGTAGGACCTACGCAGATCGGGACGGCATGGCAAGGGAAGCTTTCTCATGGTGCATAAATCAGGCTGAATTTGACCGATGGCATGGGTTATGTTGGCTTTGAGGATCGCTGTGGTTTGTGACTTATTCGCATACACCTGCGACTTAAGAAAACCCCACAAGAAAAAGTCTACCGGGGCCAAATCGCCTCCACGGAGATAAACTGGCAATATACAAGAAATGAATATAATTTTCGGGATATCCGATTTAACGGTAATATGCAAAAGCTTAAGATGCAATATTTTTGGAATTGCAGCTGAATTCATAGCACTTTAACCTGCGTCCTCTTTTGGTTTTAACGATGGTTTTCGCACGTCGGAATGCATACGGTGGTTGAGAGTGCAATTCTCATTTATTTATTTACAAAAGAAAAGTTAATAAGCGGTATATGAGTTGTATAGTACCCATAGATTCTTTGCAGGGGCGGAGTAAGAATACTGACTTATGCGGCTGAGGGCGGCCTTTGGACAAAACAACCCTAGTAAGGTAGTAGGACTCCAAACCTGACTGGGTAGCGAGCACCCTGGTTTTAAAATATGGCGCCATAATTAACTTGTGTTTCGGCACTAGTAAACTAGGTTCCAGTTCCACTTTAAGGTCGGTAGGACATTAGAAATGCATCTGGTGTTGCAAAAGTTTATAGGCGATGATGACCACTTACTGTCGGATGGGCCGTTTGCCTGTCTGATGATCTTAGCTGTATAAAAATAACACAAGTGCTCTGCAACTTACTTTAAGACTCAGATGGCACTGCGTGAATTGTTACAGTATTTTTTTTTATTTCTGTAAGACAGCAGACAGGCTGACGGCCCGCTTAGAATTTAGCAGTTCCCGCCGCCTACGGGTGTTTGCAAGGCCAGTGGCATCGCGAACACGCTGCTGTTCCATAAGGGTACAGGAACTTGGGTCACTAATGCCGGAACACAACACAAGGTTACTATGCCGACATACTTAAGACCAAAGATAGCCACCATCCAGACAGGCTTGGGGCCCTACTACGTAGCTAGGTTTGTTTTGTCGCCTTTTTGCTCCTACAAAGTACAATATCCATCTTTTGTTTCGCTGTCTAACACCTCAACCCATAAAGCAAACTAAAAAAGGTTCTTCCAGAGTCTGTGAACTAGCCAAACGACTTATTTATTAGTCACCTCATAATAGGTGGGTAAATAAGGTTTTAATATATTTTTATGGCATGGACTACAAGGTGAAATCAATGTAGAAAATATACTGTTCATACTGAATTTAAACATCCCTAATCCATACTAATATTATAAATGCGAAAGTAACTCTGTCTGTCTGTCTGTCTGTTCCTCTTTCACGCCTAAACGGCTGAACGGATTTTGATGAAATTTGGTATGGTGATAGATGATAACCTAGAAATGGTCATAGGCTATAAATAATCACGCCATCGTTCTTAGGGGGTAGGCAGTAGGCAGATAACTAAATTGAGTTAGTGATTTTTTGTGCTTATCCGGTATCTATGAGAATCGGCCAACATCTATTTTTCATCCCCCTAAATGTTAGGGGTGACCCACCCCCAAAAATTTTTTTTTAATTTTTTGACATTTTATTATTTATATGGCAGAACAACGTTTGCCGGGTCAGCTAGTATATAATAAAACATATACAGCCTATCACAAAACAAACCAATTTAATTTACGCAGTCAAGGAGTAGAAAAACAATGGAGTTGTTCGGTTGTGTTGGCCCAGTTTAATTTGAATTCACCACAAATCGATTTATATGTCTATATACGGTCAATTGATGAGCAAAAAGAAAGCCTCTCACACGTTCGCTAGACGTTTGGACAGCCCCTAATTGGGTTCTGTCCTGTTTTATCTGCACCGGACTATTTCATACAACATAGGTCGATAACACGGAATAAATTCATTCACTAATTCTGCTTGCGGTCTCTGTCGAATAAAGCTAGTCTAAGTTATTTTTATGATTTTTTGAACATTCGCTACAAGATACCAGACACCAGTAAATAAATGTCATGTGATAATTCACTCAGCATCTCATAATCCCAAAGTATTGCACACCAATTGAACGCTGCATTAAAATTAATTTTACAGACTAACCAAATTTCATGTGTGCGTATGTCAATTGTAGCAAACGCTTCTAGAAAGAAAACTACTTATTAGCTTTTCCATTTGAGGGAATTTTGCAAATAAAACTTATAAACTTAAGATGGTTGTTCCCCTTGCAAAATTCTGATTTGGTTACATTTCTTCTCTTATCCTATGCACAACATTTTGCATTATCAGAGTACTTCACAGCGTACCTCGTATTTTCAAGGAAGGGTTAACGTTGGATTGGTACTGTAGAGCCGATAATGGTGAATCGAATATATTTACAATGTTCATTATTCGCCGAAATGATCACATTCTCCATTTACGTAGCGATAAGGCAACTATAAGACAATAAAGATTAAGTTAGTTTTAAGTATCTGTATGCAATAAAGAGTTTTTAATTCATTCATTCATCATCATCACCATCTTAGTGTTTAATTTCGGTTGCAACCCAAACTTATACTTCGGTACCCGGGGTCCGCTGGGGTGCCGGGGTTAATTAAGAAGAGTATGGAACATATCATTTAATTTCTACACAAAATCTCTTTATAGCTTGATATATTAAAATTATAATGAAGGAATTTGTTTGCGCAAGTTTGTTTCGCCGTTTCTTCTTTATGCGCTGGACTTTTGAACATTCACCGATCTTCTTCTTTCTCCTCTCACACTCTGCTTCAGTACTCCGATCCCACTCCCGCACTCTGCTCCTTCACTCCGCTTTCTATAGTATCCATTCTTTTCCAACACATCTGATATGTTCCACTATTACCTTCTATTTACCTGCTTACTTACGGGTTTCGCGAGGCTCAGTTGATATGGTACGCCTTGCATTCAGTCTGAGCGGATTTTTTAATATTCCCCTATGCAGAGTTCGACCTGAGGTCGTATCCCTTAAGTGAAGCCTCATCCAGCACGCTGCCACGATCTGTAAGGCCCCGCTCGGCGGGATCACTTGAGCTCAACTCTCGTTCTCGTTTTTACGTTGTTGAGACAGAAAAATGGGGTATATTGCTGCATCTTTGGAGCTCACATTTAATTTCTTTTTATTTCAATAGAATTTTTATTTAATTATTATATTATATATTGAAATTATTTTATTTAATTTCAAAGTTTTTAATGTATCCAACCCTTAAAATTTCACTTTTAACTTGAAAATTACAAACAAAACAATCTACTATTACAAACTGCAAACAAAAGTTACAGTTATATTAACTGGAACATAGTACTAAATTAGAATAGAATAGAATAGAAAACTCTTTATTGTTCACCAAATAAAAATAAAACTGCTTAAAATCTAAATTTACAAAAAAAGGAACAATCGGCGGTCTTATCGTTAATAAGCGATTTCTTCCAGACAACCTAACCAGAATCACATTAGGGACTAAATAATCGCGGTGTACATTAACAATATAACAATATATACAAAAAAAAAAAATAGAAAAAAAAACAATAATAAGTAATGATAAACAATAAAAATTACGTTAATACACATATATGCGACAAACAATTTATTTATTGAGATAATGTTCTTTGACCATATTTTTAAATTAGTATATTATTGTATTACATACAATTCTATAATAGAATAGAAGCAAAGTTATGTGTGAAGCATGTTTTTATGAGTAGTGGTAAATAACTAATTGTTAAGACTTGTAATCAGCAATATTTTTTAAGAATGTTTGATTATATGTACATATTGTAATTTTTATTAGCCTGTAAGTCTTACTAAAAATAAATAAATAAAATAAATAAAAATAAGTTACAAACATTGACCAAAAAGTGAAGCGCGCAAATATGTTACCTAAATTTTTTTTATGTACGCCATGCGAATTTGATTAAAATTTTGCTTATTGCGACTGGGGACTAAAAATAAATAGCTTTTTACATATATTCGTAAAACTCTTCTGTCCTTTTAAATAATATACATAGATAAAAACGAACACACGGCACATCCGCAACATGGGAAAATGGGGAGAGACTGAAAAGAAATTGAATATGTAACAAATATTACGACTGACTTGTACGGCTTATTGGTACGCATCACAATTTGAGTATGGTGAACATTCACTAAAATAATGTTCAAATTCAAAGCTATTTCGTTAACATAATATGTGGTATCCACATTAATCGACATTATTATTTAAATGTCAAGTACCTTTCTTAGCACTACCTTTTTTTTTTTTTTTGGTCTCGTGGAAAAACCTCTCTTGACGGGTTCCCCCGGCCCGGGGGGACCGAGGGATATGTGGGACTCCGGGAAAGATGTTTGGCCATCCGACTACCCACTAAAAAACCCCGCTGTTCTCCTATCGCCTACGCCCGGGCCCACGGATATATGGCCTGCCGATCTCGTGGCCCGGGCCGGCGCCGGCCCGCCCTTTGTCTTGAGGCGGGCCCCTTCTAAAGTGTTGGCGCCAGGGGGTCTGGGTTTCGTCCCCCCGGCGCTCTCCTTACAACTCTAGGAGTTGAGGGGGGCCGTGGAACAGCACGCAGCCCTCACCCTCGCGGCAAAAGTGCGGGCGGCGGATCCTCCCCCGAGGGGCCGCCCGCGGCCGCTTTTTACGGCGGCCGGAGGTCGTTACTTGCCCTCCGGCGCCGCCGACGTGGCCTGCGTTGGCGGGAGGGGAGTGTGGTGGTCGACTCCCGCTCCCGCTCCGCCGCCTCCTTCTGCGAGGCAGTCATGTCCGCAAAGGAGGCGTCCATCCAGGATCGCCCCCGACCATGGACAGAACCAGGGCCGGGAGCGACAGGTCCACGCCGATTTGGGCGACGAGGGCGCGGCGCTCCTCACGCCACGCAGGGCACACGGCGACAGTGTGGTCAACCGTGTCCTCCTCGTCGCCCGCGCCACAGTGGTGGCACCCCGACGTCATCTCCCGCCCTATGCAACACAGGTACCTCCCGAAGCAACCGTGCCCGGAGAGGACCTGCGTCAGGCGGAAGGTCAGGGCGCCGTGGCGCCTTTCTAGCCATTCGGCCAGGACGGGCCTCACCGCTTCGATGGTGGCGAGGCCCGCGCTGGGGTGAGCGAGACGCTCCTTCCACTCCACCATGAGCACCTCATCGCGCAGCTCCGCCCGCTTTACCTCAACTTCGCGAGGTGCAGGGCGAGAGCCACGCTCGGCCGCGTCCCGGCGCCACTGGTATAACAGCGCCAGGACTCGGGCCTCGAATCCCATGGTGGGGACCCGGCCAGCAGGGAGGCCGCTTCAAAGGACACCGTGCGGTATCCCCGTATCGCCCTGACGGCCAGAACACGCTGCGGCCTGCGAAGCAGCGCGGTCGTTTTGGCCGTCAGGCGATCCGCCCAGATCGGGGCCCCGTAAAGGGCCATCGACCGCACGGCTCCCTCAAAGCTCATATATGACACCTTCTTTAACCGAATTTATGGCTTTAATATATTTTTAAATAAAATAATATTACACTTCTTATAATAATTTGCTTGCACAATCACTATCAAAAAAATGCTATCAGTTATAATCAAAAATGTTACAATATAATGTCAGATAATAAGTAATTTTTGTTTACGATAATTATTCATATATAAATTAAATGAGTACAAATGTGTTTTTGTTAACTAAATTAATTTAGAATTATAAATTATACTCGTACAGTTTTGCATTAGCTAAATGACGATATATTATTTATTGTTGGTCATTTTAATCTATTCAGTCATAAACTCTCAATGAGAACTTTTATATCATTGTACAGTAAAAGAATGCTTGACATAAGTCAGTCGTAGCTATAAGCGAAATAAAATATGGCAGCCAAAAACAAATATCAGAGGACAATATCGAAAGGAAGCGATGCCGGTAGTGTAATCGAATTTTCCAGAACTTTCGGATTGAAGTTTGAACCCAGAACAAAATATGTAAATAGAGTAGCCGATAACAGAGCAATCTTCCAGCCCTGCGGTCTACATTGTATGCATAAAAAACTTAATATACGTCACTTGATATAGAGAATTCTCTATGTTATGCAAATATGTACGTGGCCTTTTCGATTCCAACAAGCGGTAACTGGATTATATCGCGAATAAAAGTTTTGTGCCAACTTTTTCTTTATTGAAGCGGAAACACCGGATTTGTATTTTTACTGCATACAATAAAAATATACACTTTTGTTATATTTTTGTTTCTTGTTGACTAATTAATTTATAATTGGAATTGTTAATTCATTTGCTTATTATTGATAATGTTTATTAATTGAATGAATATTTAAATAATACACTTTTGTTTATATATTGAATAGAGAAATTATCAATCACATAATGGAAAATTTAAAGATGAAAAAATAGTTTTCTATATAAACAGTTAATAGTTTCTTTTATAGCTAGAGTTCAGCAGACAGGCAGACGGCCCACTATGGCAGGTGGTCACCGTCGCCTATGGACGTTTGCAACACCAGAGGCAATACCAACGCGCTGCCGGCCTCGAAGAAATTTTATAATGCCTTTTTTGAAGAACCCCATATCTTACCGCGCTGGGAAAACCTCAACCGGAAGCTCATTCCAGATCATAAGAGTATGCAGCATGAATGTTCTAGAGAACCGTTTCGTACAAGAAAAAAGAGGCTCCAAGAAATGGGGATGAACACCCAGCCGATGGCGGGTAGTGCGGCGGTAGAAAGACGACGAAAGTTTTAATGTAAATAAATGGTTGGATATTGTGTATGTGGGGACAAACCCACAAGAGGAGCCCATTGGGAATTTTAGAAGATATGGCTTAGAGTAGCATCTGATAAAATTACATATAATTGGCGCATTATTGATCTATTTGACGGTTTGAAAAAGAATAAAATTCATATGTAAATTTAATGTTCTATAAAATAAATTAAAATTCTATATATTCAAAAAATGTAAATTAAGAAATTTGGACACTAAATTTTTCAAATTCAATCTATTATCACACGAAAATCTTTCGAAAGTAGCAACGAGATTGTGAGTTTTAAATTACGCCTTTGAGCGAGTGCCAGCCTGCTGGTACAACAGTGGTTCCCAAATGTAGCATGCTATATAATAATACCTCCATTATTATTTATAATTTTAATAATGAAGCTTGTTCCTTCAATATTCTTTTATTTTCTCTAACATGTTGGTAGTTGAATGTTAGTAATTGTACGTACTTTATATGTGATAATAAGTTTTCTGAATAGTTATGGACTTCATCAGATGAAGGCCTACTCAAACTTTTTTTATATTCTGTTATTTTAATTAAATCATCAGCTCACTCTTTTTTCGGTCAGCTAACTCTTTTTACCTACTATTTGTATAGCGTATTATATGAAATGAGTTGCTATAGCTATTTTAGATTTAAAGCTTGCATACCAGATATTCTCTGTGTAATAACTTCGCTTCTTACTTTGTATTTTCTTTATATTTAATACATTTATTTAAATAGCTTTTGTTTGGATTTTTTCGTAGCCTTTATGATTATATTAAGATTTATAATGTAATTTAAAATTCAGATAACCGAAAATCACAGATATTTCTTTTTGTATGTTGATTATAACTTTTTTTAACACTAAGTATTACCAATATACTTCTTGCTTAAATTTTGTTTGTTAACATACATAGGTCAAATTAATCATATATTTCACAACCACAATTTCTTTAGGTGTTATATCACGAATGGCATTATAGTGCACTAATTTCCGTCAACGTTTTAATTTTAAATATAGCTAAACCTGTTAAATACTTTATAAAGTTTGTTATTTTGTTGTATAAGTTATAAATAAGATCAAGGAGTATTTACGTTAGTAATTACACTTGTGTTAATAGTTAAGTTAACATTTTTTAATTAAAGTGTTAAGATATAATATTATTAAAACTGTGGGTAGATAGATATAATTAAAAAGTCTAATCACCGTGCTTCATTAATAATTCTTCTTTGACATTTATATTATTTACTGAATCATTTCATGATGGCTAAGTGTGTGGCACGTGAAAAAAATCTTTCGCCAAAATCAGCTTGCTTTTGTAATAATTTTCCTTTAATATACCACTAAATATTTGATGACTCCTGATGTTGATGCCGTCCCTGACAGCTGGATTTGTCCAGAATGCAAAAAAGTGTCTGGAGAACCGTAACTCTAATACGCTGGTAAAAAGTACAAGTGAAAATATTGCTTCTGTTACTTCCATCGGTTGTTTATTGACCGTTATGCCTCCTGAAAATTAAAAGACATCTTCCCTACCTCATGAAGTTGGCAGAGTGGTAGAATTGCTGAGTTTTCATTAGGAAATGTCGGAGTTCCACTCGTTGCTATCAGGTATTAATCATCAGCTTGCCGCAATACGAGTAGAACTAAGAATTGATAAGCTTGAGCAGCGGGATGTAAATTAAAGCAAAGATAAGTTAGCTGAACCAGAACAAACAGTTGCTAAACTGCAAAATGAGATCTGCAACCGTGACCAGAACGCACTTTTGTCTGATCTGGAAATTGGGTGTATTCCTGAGGAAAAGGGTGAAAGTGTATTTCACATAACAATAGGTCTAGTCATGAAATTAGGAATAAAGTTGGAAGACTATGACATGACGCAGAACGAATTGGCATCCCTTGCACCTATACACCAGACCCTAGCAAAATGATGACAAAGCTGTCGCGTCGTATCCGCATAGCAATGTAAACCGTTTTCTGTTATACCATGCTCAAAAAGAAAGTCACAAATTGAGCTGGTGATATTTCTGGACGAAAAGAGGATCAAATCAAATCAAATCAAAATCAAAATATACTTTATTGCACACATTACATTAAATCAAGTGATACATTTCTATATAAAAGCACAATGGGCGGTCTTAATCGCTGAAAGCGATTTCTACCAGACAACCTTTGGATGGATAGAAACATACAGTTAAGAAGGAAGAAGGTAATTTTGCATGCTATTACATAATATAAATAAATGTGGAGGATGTGTTTATGTTCGACAGAATGAGGGTGGTTTTTATTAACATTTTCATTATATGTTATCTAGTAACCTTGCTAGTATATACTAACTATCAATATAATACTAATACACACACACACACACACACACACACACATAGATTGTATTGTCTTCCGTGACATCATTAAGGGCCAAGCGGTCTCAACCACCAACACAATGCTGAGCTTGGCTGAATCCTTTTTTAGGACACAAAACTCTATGTGATCCAGTTTTATTAAGTATATATCATAAGTGTTCCTATTGACTGGCAAGTTCGCAAGCCGCGACATGCCAAAAAAAGACAAAAAAAAGTGTTCCTATTATCTTTATTTAATATTATATTCTGTAAGATTACTAGAGAGATTACATTAAGCAAGATTGCTTATCCTACAATGTTTTTCTTTTGTTTCATTTTCTTTCTTTCTTTCTTTCATAAATTTTTTATTGAACACGCGTGCTTTGGTCTTTATGAAATACATTCGTATTCGCGTTACAATAATATTAATCATTTGTTTCGGAAAATATGATCCTTATTAGTGTGTTAATGACACACTTTTCTTTTAAGTGGTCAAACTAGACATAAACACAATATATAGAGTTAACACTGAGAGGCGGAGGTAGTTATTTGAAGGGTACAAGTGCGTAAGTTTGGGAAACAGTGTCCTAAACTAAATCCAATTTAAGCCTTTCAAACGTAACGAATTTTAAATATGGGTAGTTAGCCCCTTGATTTGCTAAGCGGATTTCAGGAGCTAATCTGATTGATTTATTTGGCAGGCTCGCTCGGATTTTGGTAGTTTCGTTTATTTAAAAGATCTTGTTTGGCTTTGCTTGTAACTACTTATATTAATGTAAAGCTTTATGCCTAGGTTTTACTAAGAAAGCCTGGACCAAGCAACTTCTTACCTGCTGATTTTCATCGTTAACCAGTTGCCGCCCACAGCTGGACTGACTGTGGGTGCAACAGTATCTACTACCATGTTTGTAGAAACGCGATTTCCACTACAGGACTCACTTGCTTCAGCGTCATTTGGTTCTGCGATAGACTTATACATCTTGTTACCCGCTAAGTAATGGTCGACGCTCCGCCGCTAGATTTTCTTCTGGACTTCAAATATTGAATATGAAGTTGGTCAGTTGTTCTCTGTTAAAACGAAATCAGGAAATCTGTTCCTAATAAGTTCTTATGGTGTCTCTAGTCTTCATATATGACCGTATACGTAGTGTGTTAGATATACTCCAGGTGTCTCAAACATCTATAGGCAGCCGTAACTAACTACTTTTAAGTGGCCTATCGGTCTGTCTATTGTTCTTCAGCATTAAAAAAAACACGTAAAGAAAATGTCATAGATGGATGACGCAAACAATGTCCAACAGTTTCACGCGTAATAGATCAGTATAGAAGGAGAAGCTGTGTATGTAACCGATATTCTCCAATTTGGGGATGATTTTATATCGTTTAGAAATTATGAAGAAACTCATTTCATCTAAAACTTATGAACGATTTCCCGAAATATTGTCATATTTAATCAAAAATATAAAGTTGTTTGGAAAGTATTTTCGTTTTCCCAGTTTTTTATCCGTGCAGGGGCGGAGAAAGAATACTAACCTCTGTGGCCGGGGTCGGCCTGTCGTAAAAAGCAACAAAACAACCCACCCTGGCTACGTAGTAGGGCCTCAAGCCCGTCTGGATGGCGACCACCTTTGGTCTTAAGTATGTCGCCATAATAACCTTGTGTTGTGTTCCGGCATTAGTGACCCAAGTTCCTGTACCCTTATGGGACAGTAGCGTGTTCGCGATGCCACTGGCGTTGCTTACACCTATAGGCGACGGTAACTGCTAAATCCTAAGCGGGCCGTCAGCCTATCTGCTGTTCTATAGCAATAAAAAAAAACAGAGAGTTTAATTGTTTTCTATCAAATTCACACTTGAGCCGCAAGTTCTTCATTTGTTTCAACAGCTAATATGCAAGGCTTGTTTGTGAAAAATATTGATGGAATACATGCAGTAGTTTTTGGTTGGTACCCTTTCATATATGGAGGGTGAAAAGCAGAATTTTCGGCATATTTTACTTTTTTACCACGCTTTTATTAACTTGACTTGTATGTGTTTATGTAACGGAATTTTAGGACTGGATTTTTACCCACTTAGAAAGATAAAAAAAATCACATTTGTGACAATACACAAATTTAATGATTTTGTTCCATAGTCTTATTTTTTTATTAGTGTAGGACAGCAGAAATGCTGACAGCTCGCTTAGAATTTAAGCCAGTGGCATCGTGAACACGCTGCTGTCCCATAAGGGTACAGGAACTTGGGTCACTAATGCTGGAATACAACACAAATTATTATAGCGGCATACTTAAGACCAAAGGTGGTCGCGATCTAGACGGGCTTGGGGCACTACCACGTAGCTGGGGTGGGTTGTTTTGTCGCTTTTTACGACAGGCTGAGCCCGGTCGCGATTCTTTCTCCGCCCCTGCACGAATAAATCCTTCTGCTGAAAGATGGCTTATTAATAAATTGATTTACCGATTGGGAAGTAACAACAAATAAATTATAGTTTCAAAAACAAAAAAAATGCTTTTATAGTTAATCAAATTAAAAAGTTGAAAATAAATTATAATAAAAAATAAATAAAAAACACGATTTTATAGTTAAACAAACTAAAAAGTTAAAAATAATTCTTAACATAAGAATAAAAAAAATTACTGACGAGAAAATTAATATCACTGTTCTAAAAGCGTGGAGTGCTTTGTACGATATTGTTAAATTAACAATAAAAATTATATTTTACTTTTTAGTTTGAGTAATTATGAAAGTGTGTTTTTTAATTTTTTTAACTATTATTTATTACTACTACTTTATTATACGGAAAAGGTAGAAATGATGTTCAAGCAAGAAAAAAATTTGCTGATGTGTACGGAGAAGATGCATTGACAGTACGCTAGTGTAAAAACTGGTTTCCAAAATTTCGATCAGGCGATTTTCATATTGATCATGTTCCATCTTTTGGAAGACCAGTTGAAGCTTATAAAGACACGATATATGCATTAGTTGATGCAAACTGGCGAATAACAACTCATGAGATCGCTGAAAGGTTGAATTTCGAATTCAACTGTTCATGGTCATTTGCAAAGCTGGATAAGACATATTAAGAAATTCCACCAAACAGATATCATCATCTTTGTTTGGTTAATATATTATTATCAAAGTCAATAGGCTTTCGAAGTGCTCTGAGCCGGTTCGTCTTTTTTACTCCATGATCTCTTGCATTTGACTTGTTATAGACAACTCATTTCTCGTCCTCAATGATGATGCGCTTCAAAAATGGATCATTCTCTTGACGTTTGAGAACCTAGTTTCTGAGGTGTACTATCATGAGCTGGAAAAACTGAATTATTCACTCAAACAGAAAAGACTAGAATTGATCAACAGAAAAGCTGTAGTGTTCCACCAAGATAATGCGAGGCCTCATACAAGTATTGTAACTCGCCAACGGTTTTACATTTTGAGTAGGATGTACTGCCATACCCATCATATTCTCCGGATCTGGCACCTTCGGATTATTTTTTATTCCGGTCTCTACAAAATTATTAAAACGATAAAACATTCATTTTAAATGAGGTAAAAAATTACCTGGACCAGTTTTTTGCCACCAAAGACCAAAAATTTTATGCGCGTGGAATCATGCTACTGCCAGAAAGATGGCAGACGGTATTGAATCAGAATGGACAATATATAATTAAACTAGCTGTGCCCGCGACACCGTCCGCGTGGAATAGTGACTTTGGGCAGAATTTTTTGGATATATCTTATGGTTTATTTTGGATTACAAACCCTATTATCCCTAAAATATAAATGAAATATGCACAGTCAGTATTATCGAATGCAACTGTTCCGCCATGCGCCTCTGGAATACGTACGTTCGAACCTACAAAGTCCAGCCTAAGCTCCTATTTCATATGACTGATGACATAAATCTGAGTCTAACTTAAACTGGAAATTCAACCTACAATGTCCAGCCTAATTTAAACCCTATTTCATATGATTGATGATATTAATGTGAGGTCAACTTAAATTGGATGAATAAAAATTTCTGAAACTTATCCTTTTAACAAAAACTAATAATTTTTTTTCTAAAATAAAAATAGCCTAAGTTACTCCTTGACACATCAGCTATCTGCTAGTGAGTCTCGTCAAAATCGGTGCAGCCATTTCAGAGATTAGCCGGAACAAACAGACAGATAGACAGACAAAATTGTAAAAAAAGTTGTTTTGGTATATGTACCGTGTATACGTTCGAATGCACTTAGTAAAAAGCGGTTATTTTAATATTACAAAGAGACCCTCCAATTTTATTTATTTGTATAGATGTATAGATAAAATATTTATGACATACTTATACAAAAAATATGTTTCATTTTCACGAAAAGAAATGAAATTACTTTCCGAACAACCCGATATTTAATTGGGTTGTTCGGTATTAAAATTTTTTTGAATATTTGATGTACAGAAAAAAATATTGGCCATAGAAAAGTTAAATATATATTGCAACCGATATAATATTAAGAAATAATAATTATAAAGTTTACGTTAATTTCGTTATAATTTATACTTATAACAATATTTCCTACAATTCTTGGGATATACACTTTTTACGAAATATTTAGAACAAGATAGATTCCACATTGCATCCAGAATAAAACCCGGCTGGGCCACCGGCAGTCTAATTAAAAAGTTATCCCTCCCCGCAGCGCCACCTGCGTACCACTAACAAGCTCTGCCTAGATTAAAACATGCTTTTCATTTATCTTTACGCTAAAGTACGATGAGCATGCGCCTGTATTCAAGACAATGAGGAATTAAAAGGTCGGGTATAAAAAGGATCCAAACGAATAATTGGAAGGTAGTTTTATTAGAAGGTTATTACGGAATTTACTCCGGCTGTTCTTATACAACATTTCTTCTCCTTTTCACAGACTAACACGTTGTGTAGCGGTGGTAAATTTAGTTCATATTATAATAATAGTTATAAAATATATATTTGTCTTTCAAAAAATGTTCTAGGTAGGAACTAATGTTGAATGAAAAAAACTGAGTTTGAATTGAGGTATGGTTACTAGACAAATGAGACTTATATACTTAGGTATTTGCACTTTGTAAATTAGGACATACTTACATAAACACTCTCTTGGGATGGAAATTGAATTCGTGACCTTTCCAGTCATTTAGATGTTAACCGTTGTGGCACGGAGATCGTCAAATTATTGGCGCAATGCTATTTTGAATGAAATTTTCATTTTGATCAACAGCTAACTGGCGCGTCTAATTGTATGTCTTTGTGGGCTTACTACCCACATAGGACAAAATATGTACAGTGATTTAGTCTGGATGCAAATTAATTGCATGTTTATAAAAAAAGCAATGTGACACAAGTTTTCACCTGCGTTCGTAGTAGTATCTCCCTCGATGTATTTATATTTTATGACGCTTTTATGGGACCAACTTTGGGGTGTACCCTTACCAATAAAAAAAATTTTTTTTTAATCGGACTACTTTGTAAAAAATTATGCGTGGTCATATATAAAAAAAGAAAAAAAAATATACGCGTCGACTTAAGAACTTCCTCCGTTTTTTTCGTTGGTTAATAAAATAAATGTAAATAAATGAAATTAAATATTTTGTCTACCAAATATTTCAACAACACTTCACAATTTGAATGCTCTGGATAATACCAGTGCAATCACTGTAAAAGCTTTATAAATCATATCCTGTAATAGGTAGGCTTAATTAATATTAATTTAATTTATTTATCACGTTGAATGGGGATGAGTGGAGTATAAATTAATTAAAAGTCTATTTCATAAATGAGAGAGCAAGAAACCTTTGAGCGCCGAAAGCGTATAAATAAAACAAAGTGAAAATGAACTGCAATTAGCCAAATTGCTGGAAGCCCCGTTGGCGCCCACACAGACTGTCAGGCGGAGCCAGTACATGCGTCGTGTACTATGTATTATTTCCAAATAATATATACTTCATGTTCTTCTATACATTGAATTTTTGTTGTATAAAAATGAAACAAAAACTCTATCTAGCATCTCTAGTAAAGACGTTATTCTCGAAAGAGATAATATTTTCCTTTATATCGAGAGAGATCGGGATGGGGAACTAATGAAAAAGGAAAGAGAAATAATGTATGAGATGAAATGAGTTTAAACAAAAGGAGAAAGTTTGAATGTGAACTGACTTGCCATCTTACGCTTCCTAGGAAAATAATGTTTCTAGCACATACAAATGTAATTTATCTTTTTTTTATTGCTGTAGGACAGCAGACAGGCTAACGGCCTGCTTAAGATCTAGCAGTTACCGTCGCCTATAGGTGCTTGCAACGCCAGTGACATCGCGAACACGCTGCTGTCCCATAAGGGTACAGGAACTTGGGTCACTAATGCCGGAACACAACACAAGGTTATTATGGCGGCATACTTAAGACCAAAGGTGGTCGCCATCCAGACGGGCTTGGGGCCCTACTACGTAGCTAGGGTGGGTTGTTTTGTCCCCTTTTACGACAGGCCGACCCCGGCCACAGGGGTTAGTATTCTTCCTCCGCCCAAATCTTATCTTTTACAAATCCGCATGACGATATAACCTATGTCTGTATGGGTGCGTGGCGAAGTAAGAATACAGACTCCTGCGGTCGCCTATCACAAAAGGTGATAAAACTACTCTAGTTAGCTGGTAGGGCCCCGTCTAAATGGCATCCACCTTTGTCTATAAATATTCTACCATAATAACTTTGTGTTGTGTTCCGGTATTAGTAACCTAGGCTCAAATATCCCTATGGAGATAACAACGTGTTTACAGTGCCCCTAGCGTCGCAAATATCCATAGGCAACGGTAACTGCTTACTATAGAGTGCCGCAGGGCCGTAACCAGAGGGGGGCATTGTGGGGCAATGTCCTACCTTGAAATCCACAATGCCTTAAAAATACCAAAAACTAAGATAAATTATTATAATTAAATTTTGTTCATAGTTTGAGATAAAAAATATTATAGTGATAGTTATCTAAACTTTTCTGTTCTTCGCATTTTTAATAACATGGCGAATCGTAGAATTCAGCTGTTTCAAATATTTTTTATTATTATGTTAATTATTATAATAAGTTTGTAGAAACAATATGATCTAAATGGTACTTTTGGTCGTATCTATTTACTCGTATCACCACACCTAATAATTAATTATTACCTCACTCTCACTCAGACGTGGATCTCTACATCGAAATCTGGAAGTTCAACCATCTTGTTCGCTTGTTCTTCATCATTGAGTATTTAATAGTTCTTAGATCCATGCTTATGATCTGTCACAAAAGATACATATATACATATTGATTGATTTAGGAGCCCGTGCTTCGAGGGCAGATCAATTATGATAAATTTTTTACTTCTGCCCTACCTTTAGCCAATGCTGCCCTACCTCAAATTCGACTCAAGCTTCAGCCCTGGCGTGCCGTCAGCCTGCCGGCTGTTCCTGAACATTAAAAAAACTAACTCGGTGCTGTCTTCTTAGTTATGAGTTGTTATTTTAAATATACATGTAATTTAATGATGGAAGGGAAAACTTCATTTTCCCATGTAATCGCGAAACAATCAAGCCGAATTGCTGTGGAAATGCAATCGGCTGAAACAGTGGGCAAGGCCCTCAAATTACTCATGCAAATGCCCCTCGATGATAGGACTCCGCTTCAAAATCACATTGTAACGAAATTGCGGTAATTGGGATCGGAAATTATTTTAAGGTTCTGCATATAATTTTAGATTTTATATAAATTATAAGAGAAACGGAAATTATGGGCCGGCGCCGGCCCACGCTTTGTCTTAAAGCGGGCCCCTTCTAAAGTGCTGGCGCCAGGGGGTCAGGGTTACGTCCCCTCGGCGCTCTCTTGTAACAACTCTAGGAGTTGAGGGGGGCTGCGGAACAGCACGCGGCCTTCTCCCTCACGGCAATAGTGCGGGCGGCGGATCCTCCCCCGAGGGGCCGCCCGCGGCCGCTTTCTACGGCTGCTGGAGATCGTTGCCCGCCCTTCGGCACCGACGACACCGCCTACGTTGGCGGGAGGGGAGTGCGGTGGCGGACTCCCGCTCCCGTTCCACCGCCTCCCTTGCAGACACTACTGCCTCGCAAAAGGAGGCGACGGCCGTCCATCCAGGATCACCCCCGACCATGGACAGAACCAGGGCCGGGAGCGACAGGTCCGCGGCCAATTCCGGACGGGACTCACATCCCCGTCGCGTGCTAGTCAGGCGTGGGTACGACTACCAGACGACACTCCAGAAAAAGCAGAGTCGCCTGACGTCGTAGCCGGCCCAGCAAGACCAACCGACAGCGAGGATGCAATTCCCGCCCCGGGAACACTCTGTGCAGGCGCAGTCGAAATAGGCATGGTTTTGACTACCAAATTAGGTCCCAGGGTAGAACCCGGGACCTCAATCAGTATTCGCAACCATCCCATCGGGGACCACGCCACGAACAGAGAGCTAAGTTGGAAAGGATGTAAGAGGTAGACGGAAAGAAAGGTAGGACTCTATCGCCTCGAACGGAGAGGGGAGTGAAGCGACGGATGCTCGGGCACCTCGGGTACGCACACCCGTGCACTCCTCGGACAGAGGAGCGCCCCTGAGGGCAAACCCTTCTATTTGCGTCAGGTTACTAAAAAAATAAAATTATAAAGAAAGTTTGAATATTATTATTTCTATGAGCTTTTATTTTAATGATTTTTTTTTTGCTATTACTTTTTATTTATTTTTCGTTATTTTTTAATAAGTATTCTAATTTTTGTAAAATCCCCAGTGACGCACGCCTACATTGCATAAGGTGCTGCCTAGCTAGCCGAATAGGGTGAGCGGCTACCACGCAACATTTTTCTAATACTTACATTTTTAAACTCGTGATATCTTTCGAATGGAATATCCGAATTGAATAATTCAAAAAGTTATATAAAGGTATTGAAACAGTTTTAAATATGAAGTAATTTATTTTGATAAGGATTAATACCAAGATCCAAATAAAGAGCCTTTTCTAGGGGCGGCATTTCAATTAATTTTTTAAAATAAAAGAACACTTATTGTGGCATAACTATAATAGTTAGACATATGCTGTCGCGACACTTTTTGTAAATAATGATGTGTTCTGCAAAGTTGTAGTACATTATTTTATCCTATCATCAATAGTTTTCGCAACGCACGAGATTAGGTAATTTTTTACACTTTGGGTTACATTATTAGAGTTTTAGTAAGGATCCCTAATTTTTTTGAAAATATAATATAGCCTATGTTACCCGGGGATAGTGTAGCTTCCCAACAATGAAATAATTTTTTAAATCGGGTCAGTAGTTTCGGAGCCTATTCAAAGCAAACAAACAAACAAACAAACAATCAAATCTTTCCTCTTTATAATAGTAGTATAGACAAGATGCGAAACATGGGCGTACTACTAGCCTATATTTGCTAATATTAGTATGATAGTCAAGAATCGTAATAAACATCATGTTTAATTTGACTGTGACACATTAGTGTGTATTAGTGCAGTACCTGGCGATCATTACTCACATTTGTCATATTCAGAGCCAAATTACTGACACTCAATTTTTATACGGCTTTCGAGAACTATGCTGCTCAGCATAAACGAATTATTATTCTATTTTTGCTTCACAATGGTGTATTTTTATGCCAGTTTAAATATTGTATTAAATATAAAGACTTGGACTACGTGCACCATTTCATAAAAAAATAGGAGGACGTAGAGATCCTACAGCCGGGCATTGGAAGAAAATAATTGAAAAGCTTCACTAAACAATTGTAAAAGTGTATAATATCACTATCAAAACGCAATTCTGAAGGTACACAGCATGTGGGTATAATAACATAATTACAATATACTGATGGTGAAGGAACACATCGTTTATAATTCGTTACAGCGTTAATTTATAATTAACTGATTTCCTTCTTCTGTTAAGCAAGAGTCCAGCTGTGGGATATTACGGGCTGCTTTTATTATTGCACATGCATAGAAGAGGTTAAAACCTAGGTAGAGGTTGCGACCTTCTTTCTCCACGCAGCGGTGGACTAAGAATATTAACCCCTGCGGCTGGTGTCGGCCTGTCGTAAAAGGCGACAAGACAACCCAATGGGCTCCAAGTCCATCTGGATGGTATAAGTATTTTGGTTTATATGTATGACGCCATAATAAGCTTGTATTTTGTTCCTGCATTAGTGAACCAGGTTCCTGTACTCCTAAGCGGACAGCAGCGTGTTCATGGTTCCTCTAGCGTTGCAAACATCCATAAGCGACGTTAATTACTTGCTATAAAGTGGGCCGTCAGACTGTCTGCTGTACTACAGCGATAAAAAATCTAGGTAGCAATGATTCTATCTACTGAAAAAATTTAAAAATATAATACGTGAAAAAATTGGAAATCATTGTGATTTCAATTCCATATTTGTTTAATATATTTTTAATCAATAATATGGAATGACATTTTGAAAATAGAATATACTAATTTGTAATTTTAGCGTTAGTATTAGTGTTTAATAGTTTTGTATTGAACTGATACAACAATGTGTCGGTCAAAGTACTGTTTATTTAATATTGCGGAACTCTAATTGCAGTATAGCGCCAATATGACGCAACGAGAGAACGGAACACTCGTACTCATTCTCGATTGTCCATCAATTAATTAATAGGTCTGTTTCTGACGATGACAATTACGTTCATAATTGCATGGGATTTTAATAACGATTTTTTTTTGTATTCGCATGTATGTTACGAATTTTCGATTGTTACTGTTTAATACAGGTAGGCTTAAACTTGACGATCCTGTGACAAGGCTTAGGATGACGACCGAGGTTTAAGTTGCATGCCTTGTGAGGTTAGTCGTCATATCTCAGGCAACACCACAAAAACGGTCGTCGTAGAGTTAGATCGGAGACTTATTAAACTCAGACCAACCGCTTCCAGTGATTTTTGGGTTTATTGACGACTAGCTGTGCCCGCGACTCCGTCCACGTGGAATAGTGACTTTGGGCAGCATTTTTTGGATATATCTTATGCTTTAAACCCTAAAATATAAATAAATGAAACATACAAACTGCGTTCGAACCTAGAAAGACCAGTCTAAGCTGAACCCTATTTTATATGATTGATGATATAAATCTGAGGTCAACTTAAATTGGTTTATTAATTTCCAATACTTATCATTTTTAACAAAATCTATTTTTTTTCTAAAATAAAAGTAGCCTAAGTTACTCCTTGTTACATCAGCTATCTGCCAGTGAAAGTCCCGTCAAAATCGGTCCAGCCGTTTCAGAGATTAGCCTGTACAAACAGACAGACAGACAGACAAAAATTGTAAAAAATGTTGTTATAGTATATGTACCGTGTATACATCCATATACACTTAGTAAAAAGCGATTATTATTTTAATATTACAAACAGACCCTCCAATTTTATTTATTTGTAAAGATGTAAAGATAAAGATGTAAACACGAATTCATTTACATCAGAGGTTCGCTGACTTTTCTCATGGACCACTTTCAAAATTTAGCTGGTTTCGGTAGACCCCCTGTAGCTACATTTCTACCATATTCCCAAAACTAGTCAAAAATGTGAAGATTAGATCTTATTATGGAAATTTGCGTTGCGGCAGAGTTCCAACTACGCATTAATAGTTTTCGAAAAAAAAGTGAGAATTGATTCGTTAATTAATTGATTATGCTGTGAGTGGATGTCAATAAAGGAAAGTTGGCCAATCAAAAAGTGATTCTACGAGTATGCAACTTTACTTTTTGACATCTACTTACAGCACAAGGAACCAATCAATTCTCATTTATTTCATTAAGAAAACTCCTCATTAGGAGTGGTAAAAATAAAAATAGTATATTTTACTGTATTGTATTTATTTAAATATGTAATTATTATACTATTAATTATTATTGTTATCATATTACATTGCAAGTTTTTACAAGTAACAGTCGCTGAGCTTCTTAAAAGATTATCGGCCTACATTGATAGGTGAAGTCGAGCCAACATTTCTTCACTGTCGAAAGCAAATAAACTTTCGTGGACCACCGCTTACTAATTGTGAACCCCTATTTTTTGTCACGCCAACGTAGACCCCCTTCGAGTCTCACGGATCCCTGGGGGTCTTCGGTCTAGTTCAGAAGCCAAGGTTAAATTTTTGTATGTAGATTACTGTATATTTTGCAAATAAACTTTATTATACATTCATTCGTTCGTTAATGCATTCATTTATTTATTTATAATGTTTTAGTACTGTCTAATTTATAGTAGTTTAGCAGTAAGAACATTGATCACAGTGGAGAATAATAACTTTATTTTTCCGTACTTGTTCTAATGAGTCCTAACTAATGTTATAAATGCGAAAGTGAGTTTGTTTATTAGTTTATTACGCTTTCTTGTCTAAAGCTCTGAACCAATTTTGATGAATTTCAGTTAAGTCATAGATTGAACCTTGGAGAAAAGGACGTGAGCTTTTTTTAAATTCATACAACAGAACAGCGTTTGTCGGTTCAACTAGTCATATATAAATATAACAAAACAACCCTTAACATACCACTGTTGGGCTCCAGCTTCTCATAGAGGCAATGGTATACCCACCACGCTTGTCCAAGGCCGATTGGAAGGTTCAATATACCGGTGATCTAGGTATGCAGATTTCTTCAGAATATTTTACCTTACCATCGATAATTTCCAATTATGATATGTACATTAAGCGGGTAGAAATTGCCTAAGTGATGCACAACACCGTAGCATTCGAACTCAGTATAGAGATAGACGTGGTAAGTCTTCAAGTAGGTAACCCTTGGCTCACACGTAAGTAGTCCTAGAAGACACTATTTGTTTCATACAAAGCTTTTTCAAATTATCAAGGTTTGTGCGGTGTACACTGTATTTATCCTTAACAACTCCAGCATCTTATTTCATAGATATGAAATAAGGTGGAGTGTAGCTTAGGTCTCCACTAATCAATAATATAGAGACGAACATTGATGAATTATGAAACGGATTTGAAAGTTTTTTATTGTGTATTACTGAAGCGATATTCTATTGTATAGTGGATATAAGATCTGGTGTAAGTGTTATTCCGATTACATTCTAGATCCAAGAATATATAATATTCTGTAAATATATTTGAAATAAAGCCTCATTTTAAAAGCATCGCAAGATGAGAAATTCCAGAGCCCTCTTGGTGTGGTCTGAAAAATACTACGTAATAAGTTCCTCTCAAAGTATCTTGCGGATAGAATACGTCAGCGAAATATGTTTACACAGTATACGTGCGAATAGGGTTGTTTGTTTGTTGATCCTCTGAAATTAGTGTTTTATTTATAACAACTAGAAACGGGGTGGAATCAATTTAACATATTTTAATTCATTTAAATTTTCTATGTAATTATGTCGAAAAGAGTTCCACCAAAGACCGTCACAGTTCAGGTTTGATACAGGTATGAAATTGTAATGTCCGAAATGTGTGACAAAGAAGATATCGCGGGGTCCACCATCCTCCTGCCTTAAAAGTGGCTCACGCAAGCGATCCGGCGCTAGTTGTACCGCAGCCTGACTTGATTGTCGCATTCTGCGGTTACGATGCTCAGGGAGAACGAAGGAACATAGATATAAAATATATTTTAAATATTTTGTGATAATTCACACAGCGTCTATGGGTAAAGAAAGAAAAAAAGAAAATATGTTTATTTGATGGAACTATTTTACAACGAGTTTAACTCAGCATGGTGTTGTGTCGGTATTAACTTTTTTTTTTTTTACGGGGTGGGGAAATCCTCATGGACTACCTCCGCCTGGGGAAAGGCGGAGGGGCATGCCGGACTCCTACCGGCTAAAACCACCACCCCGGTGTCACCTCACACGTGCGCGCGGGGCCGCGGGAATCCAAATTCTTCCGCAGCCCCACACTAGTGCTGGCCCGGTCTGTCCGGGCCTCGTCTCCTGCACGGGGTAGTGAGGTGTTTAACTACCCCGTGCATCGCCTCAGAGGCGCGCGCGGACACCCGCGCGCGCCTCCACCTCGGGTCCATCGAATAGGGGGCGGGAACTTCCCCAAGTCCCTCGCCCCTGGACCTATTTATGGGGGCCGGAAAAGGGCGTTGTCCGCCCTTCTCCTTCGCCCGGTGCGCCTTCTGCGGCCGGGGAAGGGAGTCGAAATCTCCCTCTCCCGTTCCGCAGTTTCCTTCTGCGACATCACGTCCTCGCAGAAGGACACCACTGCGTCCCACGACTCTGCGCTACCGACCATCCTCCGCACTACGGCCGGCAGCGACAGATCTCCTCCTACTTCATTTGTGAGGACACGGCGCTGCTCCTCCCAAGCTACACACTCGGCGAGTGTGTGTTGCGCCGTGTCCTCCCCGCCGTGGACGCAGTGGTGGCACCGAGCGTCCGGCTCCCTGTCTATGCGGCACAGGTACTTGCCGAAGCCTCCGTGCCCCGACAGCACCTGCGTCACCCTAAACGACAGGGAGCCGTGCCTTCTCCCGAGCCAGTCGTCGAGTACTGGCCGGATCGCCTCGACGGTAGCGAGGCCGGCGGTAGGGCGCAGAAGCCTTTGCCGCCATTCCGCCACCAAGACCTGACGGAGCTCCTCTCGGCGCAGCGCCAGATCGCGCTGCGCCGGCCTCGAGCCCCGTGCCCGCTCTTCCTCGCGCCATCGATATAATGATGCGAGTACTTTCGCCTCTAAGTCCCAGGGCGGGGATCCGGCCAGGACGCAAGCCGCCTCGTAGGAAATCGTGCGATACCCGCGGACGACTTTGACGGCCATCGCCCTCTGCGGCTTGCGCAGAATGGCGAGAGTGCTGGCCGTCATGTCCAACGCCCAAACAGGGGCCCCGTACATGGCCATGGACCGCACGATTCCCACGTACAACCGCCTACAGGCGGCGCTCGGGCCCCCCAAGTTGGGAAGCAACGTTGAAAGCGCGCCCGCTGCACCCATCAGCTTGGGCGCCAGCCGCCGGAGTGTCGGTATTAACTGACCCAACGTTGGTTTTCAGTACCAACCTATTCGGGCCTATCGAAATATTGACCCACAATAAAATCATAATAATTACATTGACTAAACTATAGATCAACAAAATAAAAATAATACATATACAAATTTTATGTTCCAATAAAACACACACATTAGTTGCACAAAAAAAAAACATACATACATACACGCAGAAAATGGTACATAAATACTTTTAGTGTCAAATATTATACGAGTTGCTCCACAGATACACAGTTCCAACCATTACAACTAGTTTTAATTACACTTACTTTAATAGTACCTAGAAAATGGACGGATGCAGTTAATAGGCAGACCATCGCTCCGGAAGATTCTATCTAACACGTGTTCATAATCATAGCAAAGAAATTAATAATGAAATTAATAAGTGAATATTACTAGTAAGTAGGACAACTGTTATACTACTTGTATACTTTTTTTTGTAATTAAATTTATATTATTTATAAACACCCAGACGCGAGACCGTTACCACACAGAGGTCGTCAGAGGTATACTAACGACTTGTGTTCTCGAGCCTAGAGAAGGGGACGAATGGGCGAATTGCACGGGCAAAACCACACGGGGAAAACCGTTCCTACTCGGCGGAGTTCACATCAGGCATTTCCACCTCCAAAAAAGATATGAAGTTGATATACGGACGCCATCTTGAATTCCACACTGATGGTTTTTTTATTGCGTAGAACAGCAGAAAGGCTGACAGCCCGCTTAAAATTTAGCAGTTACCGTCGCTTATAGGTGTTTGCAACGCCAGTGGCATCGCGAACACGCTGCTGTCCCATAAGGGTACAGGAACTTGGGTCACTAATGCCAGAACACAACACAAGGTTATTATGGCGGCATACTTAAGACCAAAGGTGGTCGCCATCCAGACGGGCTTGAGGCCCTACCACGTAGCTAGGTTGGGTTCTTTTGTTGCCTTTTACGACAGGCCGACCCCGGCCACAGATGTTAGTATTCTTTCTCCGCCCCTGTACGGATAAAAAGGTGGTTAAGTGTAAGCACTTAACTTTTTGGAATTATTATTGTTAGACCAATGTCTTATCATACTGGAAAGCCACCATCCGAAAGTTTTGAAGTCGCTGTGCATAATAGAAATGCATGATCCGTACACAAGTCACAGCACGCACTTAGTCGTATTCCTAGCTGCATTCCCGTCACGTTTGATTCGCAGCGAAATCGCGAACGGCGCTATATTGAATCGGCCGCGACGACTGAGGCCGATACGCGCCCACACGCCTCTGCCAATTTTATTTATTACTATTCGAAATAATATGTGGGTTGATAACCATCCATTTTCCATACGATCGAATGATTTACCAAAACAAGCTATTACTGGAAGTACGGCCCGCTTAGATTTTAGCAGTTACCATCGCCTATGGGTGTTTGCAACATCAGTGGCATCGCGAACACGCTGCTGTCCTATAAGGGTACAGGAACTTGGGTCACTAATGCCGGAACACAACACAAGGTTATTATGGCGGCATACTTAAGACCAAAGGTGGGTCGCCATCCAGACGGGCTTGGGGCACTACCACGTAGCTAGAGGTGGGTTGTTTTGTCACCTTTTACGACAGGCTGACCCCGGCCGCAGGAGTTAGTATTCTTTCTCCGCTCCTGCACAGATAAACATATATTATTATTTACTGCATGCAGCAGAGATGCGAATTTTGAGATGGATGAGCGGAGTTACAAAAATGGATAAAATATGCAATGAATATATTAGAGGAAGTTTGAAAGTAGCGCCAGTGATTGAGAAGCTGAAAAGTAATAGGTTAGCCTGGTATGTCTATATAATGCGAAGAGAGGAGCGCCATGTAACAAAGAGGATGCTAGAAATGAGAGTTGATGAATACAAGAGGAGAGGTAGAGGTAGAGAGACGAAACAAAAGATGAATGGATTGTGTAAAAGATGATATGGTTAAAAAACGTGTGAATGTTCAGATTACGGCTAATAGAGGACAGTGGAAGGAAAGAACATGTTGTGCCCCCCCCCCACATAGTTTGGGATAAGTGCAGAAAGAAGAAGAAATTTAATATCTCATCATCGAACATTATACGATGGTCAAAATACCTTGCTAGGTAATTACCTTGCATGTAACTAATTACATGCTAGGTATTTTAACCATCGTATAATGTTCGAATTCGAATCGAGTTCGAGTTCGAATTCACCTAAGTGAATAGCTATCACCAAGGAGTCCGTCCATCACCTCTAGCGCTAAATACAGCCAGTAGGAGTACGTGACGCCACTTATCAATCCAGCCACAGCACCTGTGATCCCAGTGAATATAATCAGCCTTTTTTCTGTCAATTCTGAATGAAAAGCAAATTATGTTAATAAAGATTTTTTTCTTTATAGCTAGAGTTCAGCAGACAGCCTCTTCTTTCTTGTACGAAACGGTTCTCTAGAACGTTCACGCTGCGTACTCTCAGGATCTGGAATGAGCTTCGTCTGAGGTTTTCTCAGTGTGGTACGATGTGGGGTTCTTCAAAAAAGGCGTTATAAAATTTCTTCGAGGTCGGCAGCGCGTTGGTAATGCTTCTTGTTGCAAACGTCCATAGGCGACGGTGATCACCTGCCAGAGTGGGCTGTCTGCCTGTCTGCTGAACTCTAGCTGTAAAAAAAAGACAGGCAAACGGCCCAACATGGCAGGTGGTCATCGTCGCCTATGGACGTTTGCAACACCAGAGGCATTATTAAAGCGCTGTCGGCCTCGAAGAAATTTCATAACGCCTTTTTTGAAGAAACCTATATCGCACCGCGCTGAGAAAACCTCAGCCGGAAGCTCATTCCAGATCCTGAGAGTACGCAACCAATATTTGCAACCAATTACATATCATTGTCCTCCATTAGCTTGTTACGCCTATTACACTAGTAATAATAATTACAAATTAGTACCTATTTTCTTCTTTTTTAAATTTTGTAATCATAATATGCATAATATGTCTCCAAAAATTATTAATGTATCTACTAAAAACATAATTAAATCCACAACTGAGAACTTCTTAAAACACCGTTCTCAAATTTTCCAGATGTACCGGAAAGTCATTATCGGTTTTTCTAACAGATATCGCTATGTTATGATTTGACACATGTAATTTTATTCTACTGACATCAAGCTTCAAAGCTACACATGTTATATTTTGCAAAAGTAACACCGTCATAGATTTATTTCCTTCCTTGTTTGGAAATTTTAAGTTTCATGCCTGAAAACGTGCATTTGTGACAAGCATTAAGTTTTTATTTAATAAAAAAAAGCCGCTGAAAGTGATCGTTTTCTGGTAAAAACTTATGGTGAGCACGCTCTAACCTTAAAAACAGGTGATGCGTGGTTTCTAAAATTCCAAAGTGGTGATTTCGATGTGCAAGACAAAGAACGTTTTGGTAGACCGAACAAGTTTGAAGATGCGAAACTGCAGGAGTTATTGGATGAAGACCTAACCCAAACTCAAAAACAATTGGCATACGCGTTAAATGTGGCCTAAGAAATGATTAGCGACCGATTACGAACAACGGAGAAAATCCAAAAGATAGGAAGATTGGTGCCACATCAAAGTGGCGTGGTGACCAACGGTTGTAACCTGGTGAAACAATTAATAGGGATCGCTCCCGATCACAAATGATCAATTTGAACCATTCATTGATCGAAAAACGTCCAGAATGCTCTCGAAGAAGATAAATGATTTTACAGCACAAATGATTTTAAAGCACGTGGGACAAATTATCGCACCTGCCGTCCAGACCTTGATCCGTCCGACTATCAACTTTTCACATCGATGGAACACGAGCTTGCAGTTCGCCAATTTCATGTAATATTGTCGTCAAATATTGTTGCCTAACAATAAGAAATATTATGAGTACCAAATGACCATCGAACTAAGAAGATCTTACTTACCTCCGCAACAAAACTATTTGTGTCCTCATAAATCCATTCAGTGCATTTGATAGCATTGGATATATTAACATCATCGGCATCTATCAGCGGATACTGAAAACACTTTCCCGCATGGTTTGTTAAATTTAAAGTAGCGTCTAGGAAGTCAGAACTATTCTCCCAGACCTGAAAAAAATGGAAGTAGATATATGAAATTATGATGTGTAAGATCTATAAATCTCTTGTGAACCCTAATGTCTAAATATTATATAAAATGTTCATCATTCATCAAACATCAGTTAACTTACTAACGTTAATTAATTCGTTAGGTTGTGTTTAACTATACTTCCTAAAATTGCTAAATGTGTAAAAGATTACACAACTACATGTTTGAATTCTACAACGAAGATCAGTGTTATTTTTGTTGTTGTCAGTGGGAGTTTTTATCCGTGCAGGGGCGGAGAAAGAATACTAACCTCTGCGGCCGGGGTCGGACTGTCGTAAAAGGCGACAAAACAACCCACCCTAGCTACATGGTAAGGCCTGAAGCCCGTCTGGATGGTAACCACCTTTAATCTTAGTATGCCGCCATAATAACATTGTGTTGTGTTCCGGCATTAGTGACCCAAGTTCCTGTACTCTTATGGGACAGCAGCGTGCGATGCCACTGGCGTTGCAAACACCCATAGGTGACGGTACCTGCTAAATTCTAAGCGGGATGTGAGCCTGTTTGCTGTCATACAGCAATAAAAATATAGCAAGCCATCTGATTCCGTCATGTTTCAAAAGGCGACATATGAACTCCTTGAGCTAACCCGTAGGTGGCTGAGGAAAACACTCTATGTCACCATTATCAACAAAAACATTCCCCTTGACAATATTTTGTACAAACTGTGTTGATAGGATTAGACCTTTCATCTTTTACGACATCAAGCCAGCGCGTTATAGTTATTCTCCTGCCAGAGTACGGCAGCGGTATAGCGAAACATTTGTTCCCTTTATAACTGGCTTATTGTCATAAAACGTGTATATAAAATAATAAATAAAATATAATAAATATTTTGTGACAATTCACACAACGTCATCTAGTCCCAAACTAAGTAGCACTTGTGTTATGGGCCCTAGACAACTGATATACTACTTATATACTTTTTTTTTGTAAATAAATACATATTATACATAAACACCCAGACGCGAGACGGGAATCGAACCCGTGACCTCCGCAAGCGTACCGAAGTGCGTTATCCGTTACGCCACCGAGGTATGGTAGGTATGTATGCGTAGCCCCTCTTGTAGCTAATTTTCTCTCATGATATGAGATATGAGGGGTTCTGTGAATGCCTTATTTCCTTAAGAGTATGACAAAATATTTATCTGCTACAAACAGCCTTACTTGTATTTCAAGACATTTTTTATTTCAATATGACAAATAACAAAACTTGCTAGGTACGTGCACTGTCGGCCAAAAGTTTAAGACCACACTTAAACTACATAATTATCTATCAGTTGTAATGAAATTCCATAAGATAAATAATAACCAGTTATAACTATTTTCTAAAAGAACAAGTTCTTTAAAAGTAGATAATATGATATGTAGTATAGTTAAATTTTCCGAGTGTTAGTAATGATCAATAAGAAGATGCAGAATGAAATCTTCCATGTTTGGCCTCTTACTAACTAAGCTTTCGACACAAATATCTGTATCAAGTAGAATTTAATTTAATATTATGGACACTTCTTTCCAATTAGCTCTCACGGGATAAGGAGATTCGTTCCAAATTAATGAATTTTTAATTATATTTTCAAAAATTACGCCAGTGCCTGTACTGGTCCTATACCAGTGTCGGTACTGTTAAGCTACCAATAAATTATAAATCTAGCAATTAATTTTACCTTTTAAATAAGATTAAGGAATGGCTAGTGAATGGCTTCAAACCATTCAATTCATTCATCAATGGAATTCAGATCATTAGTTAAACGATAAGCTTTCAAACCTCTGGAACTTTTGGTTGATAGAATTTTGTGACTCTATAAACGTGATTTGTAGGTATCTATTAAACAGACACCAATAATATTTTTGTTTTTTTCATTTAAGATATCAAAGTAAGTAAATGAGAAAATAAAATTATACCTTGTATACTCGCAAAGTAAGGAAAAGGTGCTTGAGTGACGAGTAAGATACAATTTTTTTATAGCTAGAGTTCAGCAGACAGCAGACGGCTCACCCTGGCAGATGGTCACCGTCGCCTATGGACGTTAGCAGCACCAGAGGCATTACCAATGCGCTGCCGGCCTAGAAGAAATTTTATAACGCCTTTTCTTGAAGAACCCCTTATCATACCGCGCTGAAAAAACCTCGGCTGGAAGCTCATTCCAGATCCTGAGAGTACGCAACATGAACGTTCTAAGGAACCGTTTTGTACAAGAAAGAAGAGGCTTCAAGAAATGGGGATGGACACCCAGCCGATGGCGGGCAGTGCGATGGTAGAAAGACGACGCTGGCATTATTCTAAATAGCTCATCTAAAAACTTCCCGTTGTACAGACGGTAGAATATGGAAAAAGACGCAAGGTCTCTCCGAAGACCAAGCGTGTCTAGACCGTCTGTGAGTATGGGATCGTCGATAATACGAACTGTGTGTTGTTGGATGAAGTCTAGGGTATTGAGCTGATATGCGGGTGCTCCAGCCCATAAATGTGAGCAGTACTCCATATGCGGTTTGACCTGTGATTTGTATAGCACAAGCCGTTCTCTTGGACTGAAATACTCATTGAAGCGGTTTAGCACACCCAGTTTTTTGGAGGCAAGCTTAGCTTTGTCCACCAATTGTCCCCCAAACTGCACATCATTCGTGATGTCGACACCAAAGATCCCAATACTGCTTGAGATGGAAAGCGGGATTCCTTGGAACTGTGGTACAGGTGCGAACGGGGTTTTCTTGGCAGTGAAAACGCATACTTGCATCTTCAAGAGGTAGAACTGAACAAGATTTTGTCGTCTCCATTCAGAGACTCTCTCTAGAGAGTTCTCTACTTCAGACACAAGTTGGACCCGACTTTCTTTCAAAACCGCAGGAGAGAGGTTTACATGACCTTACCGTGTATCAACGGTGCTATAATAATTTTTTTTAAATGGATGAACTTCTTAGATGGTTTTTGCATATAGCTCTCGGACTATCAATGCGGATCTAAGACGTAGAAAAAAATTGGATACCCTTTAATATTTTCAAAATTCTTACCTACGGATAGTTTGTAGCATAAGTGCACTTTGAAGTAATAGAAACTTATATTATTATTGAAATACTAAACCTACATATAACATAAAAATAACACTGTTAAATCTATTTAATAATAACGTTTAAGACTAAGAAATATTTTTAATAGTCTTATTTTAATTGTTGGTAAGCTACGTGATTTATTCAATTATACTGTAGGTAATAATAGTGTTAAATAATTACTGCTTAAACTGAAAATGAGAACTAGGTCATTTCATTATAACACGCTTGAACGTGATCTATGAAAGTGATTTATTTTCCGTATTCAAAGATCTTGCCGACATGCGGATTAATTGCTGGAGTATCGCCTACGCTGATTTAGCCACGGTTTACAGCAACCGACTACTTACGTAGGGACCAAGTGTCTACCCATGCCGCCTTCGCCAGGCCAGGTAGATACAAAAAGTGCGAGCCAAGAAGCGAAAGTTTAGCTTGCAACCGCGATCTAACACTAAGATGGTTATGATTCAAAGATTTTGCTGGTTAATAGATTACAAATACATTACAAAATATTTACAAAGTAACTTGCTATTAAATTCATAACTAAAAGTGCACAAGAGGTGGCTTTATCGCTAAGAAGCTCGCTTTTATCCGTGCAGGAGCGGAGAAAGAATACTAACCTCTGCGGCCGGGGTCGGCCTGTCATAAAAGGCGACAAAACAACCCACACTAGCTACGTGGTAGCGCCTTAAGCCCGTCTGGATGGCGACCACCTTTGGTCTTAAGTATGCCGCCATAATAACTTTGCGTTGTGTTCCGGCATTAGTGTCCCAAGTTCCTGTGCCCTTATGGGACAGCAGCGTGTTCGCGATGCCACTGAACTGGCGTCGCAAACACCCATAGGCGACGGTAACTGCTAAATTTTAAGCGGGCCGTCAGCCTGTCTGCTGTTCTACAGCCATAAAAAAAGGAAAGAAGCGATCTCTTCCGGACAACCTTAAGGTAGAAATATATTTAATGTTACATGCATCCTTTAAGTGACTCATAATTTACAATTGATCCTTGATGGTGGGAATAATTACCAGGAATGTTATCTTTTATACTATTACGGTTACATTTAGTATGAATACAATCATTGCTCAATCTTTTCGATCAGTATTAGGATGAGCAATTTCATCCTCATCATGATCATCAACCTATTGAAGTCTACTATTATTGATATATCCTGTTCTTGATTTATAACCCAAGTGACTGCATAAGTAGAAAGGTATTTTATAATATTCTGCAAGACTACCCCAAAAACATAAAAGATAGAAAGAATATCTTATGAAAGGAAAGCACCAGTGGGAACCATTCGTGTCACCCAAGTTATAAATGATTCCCACCTCTTTGTCCATTTCACCTGCAATACAATACTTGCATTAACTTAACCTTTAAATGTTTTTGTTTTACTTGATAAATGGTTGTAGAGAATTTTGTCGTGGAATTCTGCTACCTTTTTAGACAATGCTTAGTAAGTAAAATTAATGGTTGTCCTTTGTTATGTTTTGTTCTATAAACTACCCTTGATTGTGAGTGGTTGGAAACAAATCAGTTTATTAAATGGAACCCTGTGTGCTAGTTTTATTTCCATATATGTATTAAATGAGTTGGTAAAACGGTAATATTTTGTGACAAACACGAAACCAGTGGCGCCATAAATGTAGTAGGATGTCGAGAATCGTCAAAAAAGCCTATTTCCAATAATAGGCCCAAAACAAAGTATGTATACTTCTTCCTATATCTATATTTTGTAGCTATCATACCAGATAATAACAGCTGTTTTGTACTGAATCTTAAAATAATTTACAACGTTCAGTGGTAGTGGTAAATTACGGATAATAATACCAAATATACATATGTTTTTGAAAGTGCACACGGCTTACATGTTGAAATCATCTTTTAAAAAATCTAGCCCGCACTTCTTGGGTCTATCCATATAACATCACTTTAGACGGATGTGTATACTATAGGATATTTTTATAGTCTGCAACACTTCTTCACGTGTTGCTAAATTTCTCACGTCCCAAATCCCTCTTATAAACTTTATTTTGTGGTCGATTTCGGCACTCTTCTTTCTTTCTATCTATTTTCTTTTATCCGAGCAGGGGTGGAGAAAGAATACTAACCTCTGCGGCCGGGGTCGGCCTGTCGTAAAAGGCGATAAAACAACCCACCCTAGCTACGTGGTAGGGTCTCAAGCCCGTCTGGATGGCGACCACTTTTGGTCTTAAGTATGCCCCCATAATAAACTTGTGTTCTGGCATTAGTGACCCAAGTTCCTGTACCCTTATGGGACAGCAGCGTGTTCGCGATGCCACTGGCGTTACAAACACTCATAGGCGACGGTAACTGCTAAATCCTAAGCGGGCCGTCAGCCTGTCTACTGTCCTACAGCAACAAAAAAAAACTCATGCAACAATACTTTGCCATTAAAGACTGGAATAATAAAATTCAGCCTTTATTGAAATTGTCACAATACACTAGAATCTATCATCTTCCAGTTTTCGATAGGATCTTAGTATAATTATATTACTTATAATCACTATAAAAAAATAATTTTCAAAACTTTTGTTGCAGGCAGACTGTAAATGTAATAAATAAATGCCAGTCTGTAGCTGTATTTTAAGTAAACTTGCTTGGGATGTAGATCCTATTTTACGCATGAGAAACTACGAGAATTTCTTAGTTTTATTCCAAGACGAGGACTTACATAACAGCGAAGCAGTTTTAATAAGTAGTGCAGTAGTGTTCGAAATTAGTGTGTCAAGGTTTCTAGGTCAGTTTGGCCTGGGCAAGTAAAATATATCACAGACATGTTTCATATCGATAATCTTATAATCTAAACAAAATTGCTACTCATTCTTCTTAGAATTACATAATTTTCGTTGCATCTGATGCTTTTACTCCGAATCCAGATAGGCAGCTAAGTATTTGGGCTTGGGCCTTCTACAGGGAAAGAACAATGTACCCGTCATTATAGAAGGTGGATTGGCGTCTTACAACACAAATGACATCGTGGTTCCTTTCTGTTGGGAGATCAGACCCCAATCACCCCTGTTGAAATTCACTCTATTTTCTGTTTATTTTTAGGCTCAGAAAATGTCACAGTTGGTGACAAAAGCCCAGCCACGTTCCTCAGGCTCTAGCTAATACGCTTCGGATGCAATAGAAACGGAATGCCCGTGGGAAAAATATTGTAAATCTATATAATATCGTACTAATAGGTGAGAATCACATATTTAATTAGGCACTTTAGAAAATTATCTACTTAAAGGAAAACAATTGAAAGAAAGGTCGATAGTTGAAAATTACAAATGTAATTATAATATATAAATATAATTTCTAACAATTTAGATAAATTAAAATGCGACAAAAGCCCCACTAAATTCATGAATAAATGAGGCAATGCTTGAAGAAGCAAAATAACGCTAATGCCTAGCAAAAAGTAGTAAAAGTAATTAATTTCACCGCAAAATATGCTTTTGATTGCTTGCGTTTTATGCGATGAAATTAAACTTATACAATATACAACATTACATCTTGAGGTTTCTCCAAACAAATTTTAACTACTAATACTAATTATTTTAACTTAGAAAATAACCGAGCCCGCTACTTCTGTTGATCGTATTGGGTCCCCAGAACACAGACTCTGATCTAGCGTGGGGGCCACGGTTAATCTGTTTTGAATTGCTTAGTTCTTCATGTATGTTTGTACACATTTTGTCTGCACTTGCAATATCTGTTATTTCGCACAATTGTACATGTTGTAAATAAATAAATATTTTTGTCGCCGCAAAGAGGCAATACATTTGAATTTTATTAATGCGAATTTAGATAGTAACATTTCGATCTAATTTACAATTGTTTTTATTTTTATTTGAATATACTGACATAGCTATTAAATAAAATTAAAGTTGGTTTCCTTTAATTGTACGTTTGACAAAAAAGTCCAGAGACACATTCACCTGGAGGGGGAAACACCTTTCAAAAATTTTGCAAATTAACTATGACATCCTTGTAATCCAAATCCATCTTATCTGTCAGCAACACTTGAGGCTCTGGTGCAGGCTCCTATAATCTAGGACTGAACGTAACTAATGATATTTAATTTTCCAAATTTAAAAATAACTTAATTAATTTTAACAATAACGAAAAAAATATTCAAAACTTCTCCTTCATTTAAATATTTTGTATTACCAACGTTATATTTAACTCGAATAACGTACGTAATCTTCCATAACTGTTTATTTTATTTAAGACCTTCGTTATAAATATCTTTTGTACATCGGAGTTCATCAGTGGTCTAGTATCTATAATACGAGCGTAAGTTGTCACAGTACATTTATTTAATTATTTAGTAAAATCATCATCATCTTAGCGTTGAATCCCGGTTGCAGCACAAACTCTCTTTTTACTCTTTCTCTTTTACTTTATTTACTCCAAATCACAAACGTTGCCCTTCCTTCACCACTTGTAAACAAGAAGAAGTAATAAGTCTATCTATAGCTTTCAGCACCTTAGAAACGTGATCAGTAATCCACATAGCTGCGTATTTAATATTCCTGCTTGACTCTGTCTTGTAATATTAACCTTAAATTTCAGTGGTAATATTAACCTTATGCAAACACTTTTATGACAACGGCGACGCTGTTTGTCGTGAAGTTGTGATCGCAATGATCCATTACGTGTGCCAGCCGTGTGGCCGTGCATTTGAAATGAACTCGTTTTAATTGCTATAGCAATTAGAACCACCAATGAGCGTATTAAGGCGGCTCCATATATTTCAATATTTTTTCGCACTTGTAGTCTAATAACTGAAAAGAGTAGCGTGGATTATATCAGAAACGTAAAATAGTTTTATTCTTGAACCCGTTTGTCATAATTGTCCACAGGACTCTGAAATAGAAGCCAGATATCTAGCTCCCTTTTTGCAATACTTTAATATATTTATTTATATTTCAAAAGTAAACATTTTTACAAAACCCTTGATTACTCGCCAAAGACATGTAATCTATATATTAATAAGTGAAGCGAAAACTTTGTCTCCCGTTACACGAAAATTGCGCGGACGAAGGAGTATAAAATTTGGCGCATTTAATATTTATGTAGAGAAGGGCGGAAATCCAATATGTTTATTTGTAATAATACTTAAAACATACCTAAAATTAATAAATAACCTATCACGTACCATATCCTGCTTATAGCATTCACACACATACATATATGTGATTAGTCAATTCCTTCAATTGACAAATTGCAAAAAGGGTTCGATCATTTCATCGTTTGAAATTTTTAGTTTCCAAATATCAAGATAATGGGTTTAAAAGAGTTTTAAATATCGTTTTTACTAAATATATCAAGAGGCAATATTTTTTTCAAAAGTAACGCATAAAAGTATACTTTATTTTAAACTAAAAAGAATTCATTAATTACAGTCATGATGATGTTATAAAGTTGTATGGTCCAAGATCTTTGTCTGGACTTCATGAAGTCTATTTCAATAATGTCTAGTCAAAGTTTGTCTAATGGATATTATTTTTGTTTAATATATTAGTGAAATACAGTTTGCTAAGTCTTAAGGTACTGTGTATTATATTTACACGATACATGACCACGGTTACGTGAGCTATCCACCTTGTTTCTACAGAATTGGAAAAAAGAAAATAATTAATCACTATTACTGCTTTCTTTCAAGCAGCGAAAGATACATTCAGACGACAGTTGTTTATATAAAATACATTTAGCTACTACAGCTATACAACTTACATATAAATAACTCTTTACATAAAGATAACGTTAGACTTTAGAAGAAAGGAAGGTTTTCGCTATAACAATAGCCAACAAGGGGTTTTGATATAGAAGTAAATAATATTGCCAAACAATAGCCGAATGTAAATACTGAAATCTCCCAAATAAAGCTTTTCTTTTTCTACCAGAGGCGGGGGGGTTTTGGTTTCCAGTTGGTAAGCTTTCCCGGCCTTCATTGGCCTATCTATCAAGGTTAGAGGTGATCAGCCGTACCATAATTACATCTGCATCCCCCGTATTCAGATGTTCTAGTAATATAATAATGGCATGATTATTTTATATACTTGAAACAAATTTTTCGTTACATTATAGTTAGCATCATCACATGACGTAACATTAAATATATTTTCATTACATTGTCATCGTTTTTTATGGTTTTAATGAAATATGTATTGTAAATTTTTTATATTGCATAATCTCTGATTTATTTATTACTAGCTGTGCCCGCGACTTCGCCCGCGTGGAATAGTGAATTTGGGCAACATTTTTTAGATACATATATTGGTTTATTTTGGATTATAAACCCTAAAATATAAATAAATGAAATATGCAAACAGTCAGTGTTATCGAATGCAACTGTTACAAAATGCGCCTCCGGAATATGTGCGTTCGAACCTCAAGCCAACCTAAGCTAAACCCTATTTCATATGATTGATGATATAAATCGGAAGTCAACTTAAATTGGTCATTTAAAATTTCCGAAACTGATCATTTTTAACTAAAACTATTTTTTTCTAAAATAAAAGTAGCCTAAGTTACTCCTTGTTACATCAGCTATCTGCCAGTGAAAGTCCTGTCGAAATCGGTCCAGCCATTTCTGAGATTAGCTGGAACAAACAGACAGAGAGACAGACAAAAATTGTAAAAAATGTGGTTTTGGTATATGTACCGTGTATATGTCCGAATGCACTTAGTAAAAAGCGGTTATTTTAATATTACAAACAGACACTCCAATTTTATTTATTTGTATAGATGTAGTTAATTCGAAGTTTTAGGGTTCATAAGCAGACACAGTAAAAACTGTTTTTATAACAATATATTTTCCATCCCTTAACTAAACTTAATATTATTAATCTTATAATATTAGGACGTGACCGAAACACCACAACCCTTGTCGAAACCGTTTATGTGACTAACAAAATTATAAATTCACCGTTTTCAATTTGAAACTGTTTGAAACAATTTCGTGCGTGTTAATGTGCGGTGTCCCTAAGGGCTCATTAGTTGGTCCCGCATCGCTAATTCGCGATCCGATCTGTTGATCTGACGTTTTATACATATTGCCTCCATCAGACCTGCTTAGGCAAATTAGGGCACTTAAATGACATCTAAATGCTTTGATTAGTTGTAATAATTAGAAAAACTTTGAATAAATACATTTCCAACTGTGTCTATAATTAAAAATCTTTATTTGTCTGTATATAAAGTTATGAAATTAAGTTAACAAAGCATAATTATAAATCTCTACCTGTGGTTCTAGCCTAAATGTTAGTTTTCCTGTGAGTTTTTTTTTCAAGTGTGTGAAAATGATAGTCTTCTCACTCCGTTAACTTTTAAGTATTATTTGTGTGCTTAGCGCATCTATTTGCCTAAAGAAACGAGTAGGTAGATACATGTACATCAGTTGTATGTCTGTCAAAAGCCTTGATAAAAACTATAATAATATCAAGTAAAAACATGTATAGGATTTTTATCTAGTATAGTTTACAGAATTCATTATTTCAGACTACTATTTTCACCGCTTCAAGACATTAGAGAAGAAGCTGGACTATGTGAGACAAGCAGGAAGAACGAATGTAACATTTGCATTTTTTAATTTGTATCAAAAGTTTGGAACAACACCACTGTGATATTGGTTTTCTTTTCAAATACAATTAATTAATTACACTATATTACAATAAAAAATGAAAAAAGAAAGAAACCAAAAACAGATAAACTATAAATAATAAATTGATTCCAAATCGCTTTCGGCCGGAAACGTTCCCAAAACGCTAGCTGCATTACCGCGTTGGATGGCAACATTTATCCTTTGCCCTAAAAGCAAACCAGCTTTTTGCTCCTGTGAGAACTCTATCAAGCATTTTGACAGGTCTCTATAAAGTCTATGTGTTTGTGAAACCCACGGCCCCAGAGTCTCAACACCGAAAGCCACAAATATGAATCCGCTGCCAATAGATCAATATTTGCGGTGTTTCAGGTCCTCTTGTCTTGCAGCAGCAGCACCAGCTACCAGAGCTGTATCTGGAAGATGGGAAGCCGCTAATGTGTCTACTTAGGTGGCGTCCCATACCAGAGGGCATCCCATCCTCTAGGGCACCAATGACATCCCGTCCGGTCTCCTGCCATTGTCGCGACTTAGTCCATTCGGTTCCAAAACGGAAGGCACCCCGACGGTAACAAGAGAATGACGGATAATGTCATTTAATGCAGCGTGTCGTGGTATTCGGCCACCGCTTTTGCAACATGATAAACCGTGGAGCCCTAGGCCACCGACTTTATACACACACCTACAGCGATGAGGAACTACAGCTGTTGCCTCCAGTCGAATAGAGGTCGCAATTCTAAACGAATTATCGTCCAGGAGCGTACCTAAATTCGCCGAGGGTAAGGCTTGACGCCATAAACCTGATTCCCACTTGGAGACAGCTCTAAGACGGGCGCGCTCTGTATCGTTAGTGCTTGAAAACAAAAGATTTTTGTGCACTCAACTACTGAGAGGAGCGTCCCAAAGCTTTTGTATCTTGGGTTCCACTGGACAATTAGTGTTCGTGCATGCTAAAGACCAAGTACTTCTTGCCTCAGACAAGTACGGGACCTCAAAATCACTAAGTGATAGATGTAGAATTTTGCCGATGAGGTCCACAGTACTGTGAACTGAGGAAAAGAAGGCAGGTAAAGCTACATGAAAAATTTTGCGTATACCCAAACCTCCCAACCTAATCGGTAGGGACGCCTTGGTCCACGTGCGTTCGTCTAAATTGATGTTCAAAATACTAGTTAGATCAGACTTAAGAGTCTAAATCATTTAAAATATTTTGGTGTCTCCAAATAGGGAAGCACCTTAAAACATAGGTAAAAATTGGAACAAACAAACAGTAAAAGTAACAATAAAATAGGCGTTGTACATACCTATCTTTTTAAGATTTTCTATTATCGAAGTAAAATTTTGAATTTTGTCATCAATAAAAGAAGAAAAGGATTCTTCACAGACCGGGGACCGAAGGAGGCTAAAATTATTTTTAGTGACTAATTTTAAATTTGGTGCCAAATTTAGAAAATCTGAAACAAGGTTACAACTGTCTTTATAAAAGACTAGCGGCCCGTCCCGGCTTCGCACGGGTATTTAAAAAAAATTAAAAATTAAACCCTTCTATTTTTTTTCGGTCTCGGGGAAAAACCCCTCTTGACGGGTTCCCCCGGCCCGGGGGGACCAAGGGATATATAAGGGACTCCGGAAAAGATGTTCGACCATCAGACTACCCACTAAAAAACCCCGCTGTTCTCCTATCCCCTACGCCCGGGCCCACGGATATATGGCCTGCCAATCTCGTGACCCGGGCCGGCGCCGGCCCACGCTTTGTCTTAAAGCGGGCCCATTCTAAAGTGCTGGCGCCAGGGGGTCAGGGTTTCGTCCCCCCGGCGCTCTCTTGTAACAACTCTAGGAGTTGAGGGGGGCTGCGGAACAGCACGCGGCCTTCTCCCTCGCGGCAATAGTGCGGGCGGCGGATCCTCCCCCGAGGGGCCACCCGCGGCCGCTTTCTACGGCAGCCGGAGATCGTTGCCCGCCCTCCGGTGCCGACGACGCGGCCTACGTTGGCGGGAGGGGAGTGCGGTGGCGGACTCCCGCTCCCGTTCCGCCGCCTCCCTTGCAGACACTACTGCCTCGCAAAAGGAGGCGACGGCCGTCCATCGAGGATCGCCCCCGACCATGGACAGAACCAGGGCCGGGAGCGACAGATCCGCGGCCAATTCCGGACGGGACTCGCATCCCCGTCGCGTGCTAGTCAGGCGTGGGTACGACTACCAGACGACACTCCAGAAAAAGCAGAGTCGCCTGACGTCGTAGTCAGCCCAGCAAGACCAACCGACAGCGAGGATGCAATTCCCGCCCCGGGAACACTCTCTGTGCAGGCGCAGTCGAAATAGGCATGGTTTCGAAAACCAAATCAGGTCCCAGGGTAGAACCCGGGACCCCAATCAGTATTCGCAACCATCCCACCGGGGACCACGCCACGAACAGAGAGCTAAGTTGGAAAGGATGTAAGAGGTAGACGGAAAGAAAGGTAGGATTCTGTCGCCTTGAACGGAGAGGGGAGTGAAGCGACGGATGCTCGGGCACCTCGGGTACGCACACCCGTGCACTCCTCGGACAGAGGAGCGCCCCTGAGGGCAAACCCTTCTATTTGCGTCAGGTTACTAAAAAAATAAAATTATAAAGAAAGTTTGAATATTATTATTTCTATGAGCTTTTATTTTAATGATTTTTTTTGTTATTACTTTTTATTTATTTTTCGTTATTTTTAATAAGTATTCTAATTTTTGTAAAAACCCCAGTGACGCACGCCTACATTGCATAAGGTGCTACCTAGCTAGCCGAACAGGGTGAGCGGCTACCACGCAACATTTTTCTAATACTTACATTTTTAAACTCGTGATATCTTTCGAATGGAATATCCGAATTGAATAATTAAAAAAGTTATATAAAGGTATTGAAACAGTTTTGAATATGAAGTAATTTATTTTGATAAGGATTAATACCAAGATCCTAATAAAGAGCCTTTTCTAGGGGCGGCATTTCAATTAAATTTTTAAAATAAAAGAACACTTATTGTGGCATAACTATAATAGTTAGACATATGCTGTCGCGACACTTTTTGTAAATAATGATGTGTTCTGCAAAGTTGTAGTACATTATTTTATTCTATCATCAATAGTTTTCGCAACGCACGCGATTTAAATAATATTTTAGGTAATTTTTTTACACTTTGGCTTACATTATTGGAGTTTTAGTAAGGATCCCTAATTTTTTTGAAAATATAATATAGCCTATGTCACCCGGGGATAGTGTAGCTTCCTAACAATGAAAGAATTTTTTAAATCAGGTCAGTAGTTTCGGAGCCTATTCAAAGCAAACAAACAAACAAACAAACAAACAAACAAACAAACAAACAAACAAGCAAACAAACAAACAAACAAACAAACAAACAAACAAACAAACAAACAAACAAACAAACAAACAAACAAACAAACAAACAAACAAACAAACAAACAAACAAACAAACAAACAAACAAACAAACAAACAAACAAACAAACAAACAAACAAACAAACAAACAAACAAACAAACAAACAAACAAACAAACAAACAAACAAACAAACAAACAAACAAACAAACAAACAAACAAACAAACAAACAAACAAACAAACAAACAAACAAACAAACAAACAAACAAACAAACAAACAAACAAACAAACAAACAAACAAACAAACAAACAAACAAACAAACAAACAAACAAACAAACAAACAAACAAACAAACAAACAAACAAACAAACAAACAAACAAACAAACAAACAAACAAACAAACAAACAAACAAACAAACAAACAAACAAACAAACAAACAAACAAACAAACAAACAATCAAATCTTTCCTCTTTATAATAGTAGTATAGAAGTATAGATATAGATAAAGTTCACATTTAGAAAAATTTAGATCCAAACCGATTTTACCAAACTCTTCTGTCAGGAAAACCAAGTCATTCTTTAAGGTAGCTAAATCACCTCCAAGGGCACCATCATCTAAGAACCACGCGTTAAATTTGGAATTTAACTTAGTGATGATCGGATGAATGACTAAAGCAAAAATAGCAGGTCCAAGCAGGTCACCCTGATGGCAACAAGTTGCTGAATGGATTAAATTTAAATTGTCCTTGTACACTAAAAATGAATTCGCACTATAACACTGCCAAATACGTATATTTATATATTTTGGGGAAATGTTTTTGAATTTCTACCAGCAGGGCAGACAAGTTGACGGAGTTGAATGCGTTTTTTACAATTGTAAAACTCCTATATCAAAAATAACAACTTAAAAATCTAATCTTATATTAGAACAAAAATATTTAAATAATAGTTATATTTATATCTCTTCCATAAAGATGATCACTGGTTTTGCCCATGTTTGATAAAAACAGCCTCTCCTCAGTATGCACCACCGCTTCTTATGTTTTATAGGATGTCTCCTGTTCTAATGCTGTGTTGTTATTAATATTAAATTGGTCACACAGTTATAGATTTTTTAAAAGTTAATACATTCCACACTTGACTTTACCGATACATGAATATATTTTTGTTGTAATAAGTATTATAAAAATATAAAGAGCAAGAAATATTTCTTGATCAAATACAAATTCAGTTTTGGTTGGTTTTTTGGCAATTTGTCATTTTCACATGTGTGTGTCACATTTTAAAACTAATGGTAGATAATTTATATATTCCTTTCGTTTGTAATTCAGTAATTATTGTCAGACACAAATTAGGCACTGGAAATTTAATTTATTGCAGTCTTATTACTCAATAATTGGTTTCATTGAAGTTAAAATTAATTTTTGTTAAAAAACTTTTGATTAACAATCCTGTCAAAACCAATTTGTTTAAAATTTTTCACCACTGTTGCATTTGACAGTTCTAAATTAAACTTGTATCTTTTACATAGTGCCGTTTGCAATCTACCTTCTTCGAGCCTATTTGATATTGATACGTCCTCACATGTAGTTTAAGTCAACCGAGGCAATCAGGGCAAATGTTTTCTGCGGTCGTATCGGCCCCCGAGCGGGCCCTTATTTCCTACACATCTACCGCAGCTCCTACTATCGGTTGTCACTGAATTTTCGTTCTTGGCGACTGAAAAATGTAGTGTAAGTAATAACAATGAATAGTACATACAATAAATAAGATAATTGAAATAAATTTGTGAGATACTTCTGTTAATTTATTTATTTGACATGAATTAGACAATGGTATTAGGAATTATGTGTTATGATTTTTCAAGAGTGGGTATTTTATTAAAATGATAAAGTGAGTAATGAATATAAGATACTTAACTTAATAGTGAGTATCAACATAAGTGCAATCTATTGAAGCAAAATTTCGGTCGGTAAAAGTGCTCTTAGGAACTTGTAGGTTCTCTTCGTGATACTATGACTATTGGCGCTTTTTAAACCATGTTAAACCAAATAAAAATATAGAGGAATGTAGTTTAGAAGTAGATAGAAATATGTTTATAAATATTCAAATTAGAATAGGTTCTCTAGAACTTATAGTAAGTGAGCCAACTTCATAGGCCGCGGTGTCTAACATCGGGAGCTCATCCTTGTCGCACGTCACTAACACTTGTATCGGGAATTGAATTGCCAACCCTCGTTTACTAGGTTAGCACTTTTATTTGTGTGAATGTCTATTGGCCAGATTAGAACTGTACCAATTGTATTTTTGCGTCTTCGGCCAAATATAATTATGTAGCAAAGCCTTTACATTACTTCTATTAAAAATTGTACCAGAACACGAAGATACGAGTATTTAAAAAAAAGGAATACGAAATCGTGCGACACAATAGCAATAGCTTTATAGATAAATTGCAATTTTAATCTTGGCAGTATTTTAAACTTAAATATAAAATAATAGATTCCATTGTGCTCATAGGATAGTTTAAGATGAAAAATATCGGCTTGACGAGAAGATTTTATGCAGAAGGTTGCTAAGATTCTAAACCCTGTTCCTGTAACGAAATATTCTTATAAAACTTACGATACGCTAACAATCTCTATAATTTTGACAAAAAAAATGAATACTGCTGATATCATTGAAGTGCTAGATTGTCTACACCTCAGTGATACGTTGTTGAGTAACAGACCTAAAGTTCGACGTGTCACTATATCAGTACATCTCTTTTCCTGAATGAAGAACCGCAAAAAATAAAGAAATTGAATTGGCTAAATTTGGTTTTTAGAGGAACGCTTGCTGATGGCATTAAGTCTGAAAGGAAATCCGAACTTCTCTGCTATCTATGGATAATCTATTTCATTTTATACTCTATTCTTGTTTTTAGTCACAAAACTATTTTCATTTTTGGTAAGAATATACATATTTTGACTTTAATTTGTTTCTTCGTGTTTATTTGCGAAACAAACAGTACGATCGAAAAATAAGTACACACAAACCGTGGAGGATGGGATGCATCTGATATGGGACGCTGCCTACGTAGACACATAAGGGGCTTCCCATTTCCAGATACAGCTCTGATAGCCGGTACTGCACAACAAGAGGACCTGAAACGCCACAAATATTTATCCATTGGCAGCGGATTCATATTTGCAGCTTTCGGTGTTGAGACTCTGGGGCCGTGAGGTTTACAAACATATAGCCTTTATGGAGACCTGTCAAAATGCTTGATAGAGGTCTCGCGGGATCAAAAAGCTGGTATGTGTTTAGGGCAAAGGATAAGTGTTGCCATCCAACGCGGTAATACAGCCAGCGTTTTTGGAACGTTTCCGGCAAAAGCGATTTAGATTCAATTTATTATAGGTTTAGTGTTTTTGGTGTCTTTTTTCATGTCTTTTTGTAATATAGTGTAGTTTTAAAATTAATTTATATATCATCATCATCCCAGCGTTGTATCCCGGTTGCCTAAACCTAAACTTCTGTTTCGGTACCCGGGGTCCGCTTTCCGACTTTTTCTACTCCACTTCGCACGGTCTTCAGCATCCCTAGTAGAGAGCTCATTGGCAAGCATATCACCCTTTACAACGTCAAGCCTACACTTTTTGTCTACTTCTCCTGCCGTGGCCCGGAGGAGGCGGCATGACCAGACATTTGTTTCCCACATAAGTATCCTGTTGCCGTAAAACATGGCCGTACCAACGGTGCCGACACTCCTGTAATTTATCAGCAATGTCACGGACATGAAGACTGCTGTGAATGCGGAAGGTCCTAACGCGGTCCTTGCGCGTCACTCCACACATCCACCGCAGCATATTCATCTTCGTAACACGCAGTTCTTGCTTGTGTCGCTCTAACACCGCCTATGCTTTACAGCCGTATATAAGGACAGGTCTAATGATGTTCTTATAGACCTGTCTCTTCAACTTTACTGGCATATTGGGGTCACAAATGATATCAGTCACCTTACGCCATTTGGCCCACACGGCAGCAATGCGTGCCTTGACGTCGCAATCAATATCACCAGACGAGTGAAATACAGATCCCAGGTATTTCATTTGGTCCGTTCGCTCGACCGTATCGCCGCCTATGCGTACGGACTCCTTGCACGCCTTCACGCATCGATCTATGTAATGAACATCAGTGAATGGTATGTATTTAGTTTTACAATGTGCTTATGTTGTTTGGGTCATGAATTATGTTTCACTGTCAGGGTTGACACTGAAAATCAGTGCTGTGTCGATTTGTTTTGACGCAGCAATTCACTAAGCATTCATTGACCTCGTTTGGTGGTTCGAATTCACGATCGTAATCCGTACCCTCAAACTTAACCGTATAACTCAAAGGAAAAGCATCATATACATTACATTGAAATCATAAATATTAGACTAGAAAATGTCACAACGCTCACACGAGTGGATTCGAAAAGAGAACACGATTCACAACTCCGTCAAGAGATGGCGCCACTCTAGAGTATTTTTTACAGTCTTTTATTAGTTTTCTAAAATCGTTTATTCATTATTATTCATTATTAATCGTTTATTCATAGTTTTCTAAAATCGTTTGTTTAATTCTTTTATTGCAGTAGGACAGCAGACAGGCTGATGGCTCACTTAAAATTTAACAGTTACCGTAGCCAATGTATCTGCAACACCAGTGGCATTGCGAACACGCTGCTGTCCCATAAGGGTACAGGAACTTGGGTCACTAATGCCGGAACACAACACAAGGTTATTATAGCGGCATACTTAAGAACAAAGGTGGTCGCCATCCAGACGGGCTTGAAGCCCTACCACGTAGCTATGGTAGGTTGTTTTGTCGCCTTTTACGATAGGCCGACTCTGGCTGCAGAGGTCAGTATTCTTTCTCTGGATATCCGCACGGATAAATGTCTGCATGGAAGGTAATTTAAAAAAATCCACAATACTCATTCATCCCCGCATCCCTCTCATATCCATTCCCCGTGGTCTCCCTAGAGACATGACATAATAGTATTCACAGTTTTGTGCTGTTGTTAATAACACCTGAATCCGAGAAATCTGTCGATCTGTAACGTTTCAACCGCTGAACCAATTTCGATGAATTTCGGGATAGGGATAGTTTTGATCACGGGGAAGGACATCGGCTACTTTTTTATTTATATGGCAGAACAATGTTTGCCGTGTCAGCTAGTATATATATATATATATATATATATATATATATATATATATATATATATATATATATATATATATATGTGGGATTTGCATAGAATTAAAGTGGATAAATCTTAATTTGCTTCACTAGTTTTATTTTGCACTCTCAATAACAACCTCTTCCTCTTAACCTTCATAACACACCCTATTCTACTTTTTGACAGTTCCAATTCGTAATAATGTTGCCAACAACTAAACAATCTTTATACTAATTATTGTAAGACTTATACAAAATTAAATTAAAATATCTAATAACTAAATTATGACAATCCCACATATATATATATATATATATATATATATATATATATATATATATATATATATATATATATATATATATATATATATATATATATATATACAGTGGAAGCATTATTCAAGAATTGATCTGACCACATATATATATATATATATATATATATATATATATATATATATATATATATATATATATATATATATATATATATATATATATATATATATATATACAGTGGAAGCATTATTCAAGAATTGATCTGACAAAAGCACAATAAAGGATATTTGGATGTATACTAGTTTAAAACAAAGAAATATCACAACATAAAATACAATGTTTCTATCTAAAAAACTGTTATTCAGTTGTGTTATACCTTCTGTTATACCTTCATAGTGGAGTCAAATATACAAAAGGAGATCCATAAAGTGATACACAGTTTTCTATTCGGGTGCCATTTTTACAGCGTGTGCTCATAAAAGTGTTACAACGGGATCGGTGCTGCCATATTACATTTTAAAAATTTATATTTATTATAAATATTAGATACATTTCTTTGTTATTCAGTTTTTACTTAAATACCGATAATTAGAGTTAATTGATTGCTTTTGACGATTGCAAAGGTCACGAGAATATTCCGAATTGATAGTTGCTGTTGTACTTTTCTTTATGAAGTACTGTAGCTGGTTTTGAGCCTAATACCTCGTACGCTCTTTGGAGAAGGGTTGGACTCATTGACATCTTAATAGCATTACATTCTGTTACAAACTACATTTTCGGTATTTTGCACGATCTTTAGCATTTATTGTTATTTTTTATTATTATTTATTATTATATTTTTATTAAGTTAATAAAACAAATCTGTATGATAATGAAATGTAATAAATATTAAACACGTCCATGCAGGGGCGGAGAAAGAATACTAATCTCTGCGGCCGGTGTCAGCCTGTCATAAAAGGCGACAAAACAGCCCCAGGCCCTTTCATCTTTGGTCTTAAGTATGCCGCCATAATAAATTTGTGATGTGTTCCGGCATTAGTGACCCAAGTTCCTGTACCCTTATGGGACAGCAGCGTGTTCGCGATACCACTGGCGTTGAAAATACCCATAGGCGACGGTAACTACTAAATTCTAAGCGGGCCGTCAGCCTGTCTGCTGTCCTTATAGGACAGCAGACAGGCTGACGGCCCGCTTGCTATGCATTAAAAAAATACATACAAATGCAAACAAATGAATGTTGAAAATTACTTTTAAGTAACTAGGACAGTGTTAATTTAGAAACTCAGATAAAGCAGATGTATTGAAATAAAAACTGCATCGTTAACTTGTTTTTGACCAAATATGATGATGAAGCAAATATTAGCTACTCTCCGGGCAGAGGTCGTGAAAGGCGGCAAAACAACCCTAGACAGGTGTCGGGCTCCAAACACATCTGGATGGAAACCACTCCTGATCTTTAAATGTGCCATCACAATAACCTTGTTATGTTCCGGCGTAAGTGAGTAAGCGGTGCTCCTGGTGTAGGAAAGATCCACAGGTGAAAAACATTTGCTGCTAAAAGTAAACATACTATTAAGCAGCCTGGCTGTTGTTCCACAATAAATATATTACTGTTATATATAAACAACTGACGAAGCTGAAGACCGACGACGGCAGGGTCGTTTCGTCTAAACCCGAACTTTTGAGGGAAGTCGAGAAGTTCTACGGACAGCTATACACGACCACACGGGCACCTGTTAACAACAAGGCTAAAGACCCAAGAGCCAAATTAACCCGACACTACACCGTAGATATCCCAGACGTCAGTCTGTACGAGATTAGTGTGGCCCTTAAACAGCTTAAAAACAACAAGGCGCCGGGTGATGATGGAATTACAGCCGAGCTTCTGAGAGCTGGTGGTACTCCTGTGCTTAAAATCCTCCAGAAGCTATTTAATTCCGTCATCCTCGATGGCAAAACGCCGCAGGCCTGGCACGGAAGTATAGTGGTGCTGTTCTTCAAAAAGGGCGATAAAACCCTTTTGAAGTACTTTAGACCGATATCACTTCTGAGCCATGTTTACAAGCTGTTTTCAAGGGTTATCACGAATCGTCTCGCGCGCAGATTTGACGACTTCCAGCCTTCCGAACAAGCCGGATTCCGAAAAGGTTTTAGCACCATAGACCACATACATACGCTACGGCAGGTTATACAGAAGACGGAGGAGTATAACCAGCCACTATGCTTGGCGTTCGTGGACTATGAGAAAGCCTTTGATTCGATCGAGACCTGGGCGGTGCTTCAATCTCTCCAGAGGTGCCACATTGATTATCGATACATCAAAGCGTTGAAGTGTTTGTATGAAAACGCCACCATGTCAGTCCGTCTCCAGGATCAGAACTCGAAGCCTATCCGACTGCAACGGGGAGTCAGACAAGGCGATGTCATATCGCCGATGCTGTTCACTGCTGCGTTGGAAGATGTCTTCAAGCTTCTGGACTGGAACGGACTGGGCATCAACATTAACGGTGAGTACATCACTCACCTTAGATTCGCAGATGATATCGTAATCATGGCTGAAACCATGGAAGACTTAAGCCATATGCTTGATGGCCTCAATACAGCTTCCCAAGGAGTAGGTCTCAAAATGAACATGGACAAGACGAAGATCATGTCTAATGTCCATGTCGCACCTACCCCCGTAACAGTTGGGAACTGTACTTTCGAAATTGTTGACGAATACGTCTACTTGGGTCAAACGATCCAGTTAGGCAGGTCCAATTTCGCGAAAGAGGTCACTCGTCGAATCCAACTCGGATGGGCAGCGTTCGGGAAGCTCCGTAAAATCTTTTCGTCCCAAATACCGCAGTGTCTCAAGACGAAGGTTTTTAATCAATGTGTGTTGCCAGTGATGACATACGGAACGCAGACGTGGTCGCTAACTATGGGCCTTATGAGAAAGCTCATGGTCGCTCAGAGAGCAATGGAGAGGGCTATGCTCGGAGTTTCCCTGCGAGATCGAATCAGAAATGAGGAGATTCGCAGGAGAACCAAAGTAACCGACATAGCCCGGATGATTGCAAAACTGAAGTGGCAGTGGGCTGGGCACATAGCTCGAAGGACTGATGGCCGTTGGGGCAGAAAAGTCCTCGAATGGCGACCGCGTACCAGAAGAAGCAGTGTTGGTAGGCCCCCCACAAGATGGACCGATGATCTGGTCAAGATCGCCGGGATAGGTTGGATGAGGGCAGCGCAGGACCGATCATCGTGGAGATCTTTGGGGGAGGCCTTTGTCCAGCAGTGGGCGTCTTCCGGCTGAAATGATGATATATATATATATATATATATATATATATATATATATATATATATATATATATATATATATATATATATATATATATATATATATATATATATATATATATATATATATATATATATATATATATATATATATCAAGACTTTCACGAATAGTGTTTATAATTCTGATAATAACCTGTTACGTAAGCGGCTTGCTGCTAAAATTGAGATATCTCAAAATTAAACCTAAGCCTGCCATTCAATTACAAATTAAGTATATAGCCAAATGCTTTTGATTTAATAAAATCACGCATGCTCTGAGATGAAACAAAAATAATGTGTAGTCGATATGTTATTGATAACGAGGGTATAAAAATAACGAGTGCCTCTTGACTAGACTTCTTCGTAAGCGTCGTGACTACCACTCGTTTTGCTCTGTCGATGATATTGAAACTTGAGTAGAACATCATTTGGACGTCACATATTTGGTTATTAAATACAAATTTGTCACGTATTTAGTATCCTCGTACAAATTTTATAAATTATTTATTCTGATTGTACCATACTTTGAATAGGTTTGTTTGAAATATAAACCTTATACTCGTAAGTTGGCAACATTAAACGCGACGATACAGGTACAAGAGACCCGCTCAATAAAATGAAAAGTAGGAATATAAAGGTTTATTACATCATACCTTTATATTTTATTTTAGTGTGCATAAATATGTTAGTGTTAGTAGAAAATTTAATTTACTTCTACCTATACAAAGACTTCCAATGAGAATGAAATGAAATGAAAATCTATTGTATAAACAAATCTTTTTACAAGGTACAAATACCATAGTTAACGTAAAATGTTTCTTAAGATTAAAGTCCTGTTCTCCGCACTAGGGCTCATAAGTGCCTGTAGTGTGTGGCTGAGGGCAGTGGAGTGCGTTTCGCTCTTTAAAATAGCATAATAAGATGTTTTCTTGTTAAGTTAAAGTATAAAATATAAAATTATAACTAGATATACCTTATACACTACCATTATTGTGTGGGTGAGAGTGTGTGTGCGTTCGTGTGTATTGTTGTGAGTGTATTTGTGCGCTTTGCGCATTTCTGTAGTAGCATTGATAATGAAAACTTGTAATGAGCTAGCTTATATAGATCGTAAAAGATTTTCAGATTCCACAAACGTTAGATTGCATAAAAACGATGTCAACACTTTTCTTAGTTTAAAGCAAGTGAAATTAGTTAAATTTATTTTACTATAAATACTATTATATATTTTAGGACCAAGAAGTTTTAAAGATTTATTACCAAACTTTGTATAGTATTTATTTTGTTTAAATACAAGATCTTGTTTACGTTTTACCTTTTGATTATCTAAGACTTGTTGGGTTATAAAAGTGTGTTTTTAGGACTATAGCCCTTATAAATAACTTACGAATACTGAGGACTTTCTCTCTGAGAATTTGGAGTTATGTTTCAATTTGATACTGGTATTTGGTTTTGTGTGATCACTTCGCTCACTTACCACTATGGGACAGTTGCGTTTTAGCGATGCCCCCAGCGTCGCAAACATTCATAGGTAACTGTTAAGTGGGCCATTAGCCTGTGTGATGTTCCTAAGCAATAAAAAATAAAATAAAACCAAGGGTGGTAAGCATTATCGTAGTGCATAAGCATTGCCGTCCAAAATGGCAATTCTGCCACTTTTCTAGACACGCTCTTCACTCATCATCATAGCGTATGGCAGTCCCTGCTTAGATCAAATATCTATATCTAGATTTTTCAGCCAGCCCTCTGCGTCAGCGCTGAAGTTGTGCAGCTCAGCGATGCCTACGGGAAAACAGCGAAGTGGGCATTCATTCACAACGTGGGAAAGAGTTTGGTCAGGTGCTCCACAGTCGCAGTTCGGTGACTCCCTTAGACCCCATTTATGAAGGTAGTGATTTGTTCTCCCGTGGTTGATTGTGAACCGGTTTAACCGGGTTCACGCTTTTCTATTGGCATTGAAACCGGGTTGCTTTTTAGAAACACATTGGATGATTTGCCTCCTGATCGATTACGATCAAGGTCACCTATTTGGACTGATGAGTGCACCAAACACAAGAGCTCCGTAAATGAGGCGTGGCAATAGGAATGGGGCTTATTCGAGGGTCCAAATACAGGTCTAGTCACTAACGCTCTCCACTAGTAGTAAGTTATACATTACCTTTAAGGCTTTTGATTAGTTAAAATCTTATATTAATTTTTTTTTAAATGATTGTATATATTTTTATAAAAATATTAATGTTTTCAATATCGTAGCAGAAAAATACACTTAGTCTTCCGATAAGCGCCTCGTTTGTAAAAGAATATAATGCAGTCCATAAAGTCAATGGGAAAGTAGCATCCAACTTTATGAAGTCATAAAAATGCCTTCGTTGCATCATTGAGGTACTGAGCACACATTTTTCCATTAACATAAGCAGATTGAAACTGGAAACTTTAGCGCGTTCAGAAAACTATTCTTCGACTAGTCTGGCATTTTTAAAATGGAAGGAACAAGATAATTAGTACGGAGGGAACGTTTCTTTTTTCCAACAGACTTAATACAAATAGTCTTCTGAACTAGAAAACGAATAATAAGTAAATGTTCTATATGTTTAGGAGCTATGATGTCACAAGAATTATGTAATGATGAATTCCTTCAAATTATTTATTATTTCTTTTACACCTGCCTACCTATCTACGTATAAAATGGTTTTTTTGAGGTCGTAATACTTATTACATACCTCGTTTGGGAACTGCAAAGAAAGCTCTCATCTTTTGGCTGCATTCACGTTGGGTGAACACATCCGCAGAGCGTGAACAGTTGTGTGTTCATTGTCATGCTACTATACTGGCCCTCTGTCGTTTCATATGACGAAGGTAAGACACACACTGGAGGCATAGCTGCTTTGATATATTTCTGTCGCCTTGCTCAAAAAGATTTTATAATGGTATGAAATGATTCCATAATCAAATTTTAATATGAATTCTTTATAAGTAAGTATTTATATTCCTTTGAGAAAAATTTACTAACCGCAAAATACAAAAAGTAAATTTTCATAAAAAAATGTACAAATAAAAGTTTCAGATTTTATTAGGTGTCTATAAATATATTTTTATTATTTTTTTAATACTAACTCAAACGTCATTTCGAAGCAATGAGCCAATAGTTAACAAGTGTGTCTCAAGGCCCCTATAAGGACCCAATCAAGACAACTATCGTAACTTGCGAAGCCAATGTAAAGAGACATCCTTTAATTAGTACTGCGGCTCAGTTCTGTTTTACTTTGCGAAAGTACACTTATTTGCTAAATCTTGTTACGATTGTAATTAGGTTTCCCCAGGAAACATTTTGTACGCTAATAAAATCACGTTGAAAGCTTTCTACTCAGTGAAAAGGACTTATAAAATTTTTAGGTACACTCTCGTTTGCAATTCTATGCCTATTTTCATAATTCAAACGTTTCTTGTGTGATTGACCAATTTGCTGTATCGAGGCGTATATTTTATAGGAATAAATGATTTAAAATGTAGTATTAATTTTTTTTGCATATAGTAGTAACGTATACATTAAATTGGAAACTAAAGTTACACTAGTATAATATAATCTTTTATACGTAGTACATAAACGGCTGGATTGGTTCAAAGATTTAAATTCTCTCAACGAGTTATGAATTGGCTATGTTGAACGTTTCTCTCTATTATAATATTGATTGAGCATATCCGTAAGAGAATCTAACTGTTTGGTTCCTCAAGTTTGGAGAAGATGACCGTTGACGCCGTACCAGAACTGATCCAGACTGGGGAAATCGTAAGGCTTAAGGGGCGATTTCACAATAAATTAATACAGTCCGCTACCCATACTACTTGCCACATAAGAGCGCTCAATATTTTGACCATTGCCCTAAACTAAATGAGCTATATAGCTCTCGAAATAGGCAAGCTGAGTAAAGGCCGTAATGTATGAGCCATACAAATACTGAAGACCTCGTGTTGACCTGTGAAAGGCTTCCAATTAAGGCTGAATAGACACAGCATGGGACTGGCAAGTGTGGCACAAAATTGGGAAAACCTACGTCTTGCAATGAACGACAATTGGATGATAACGACTATCAGGAGAAGTTGCACTATTCATAAATGGTGGCAATTTCTGTTGCAGGGGCGGACTAAGAATACCAACACCTGCTGGGAGGTAGCCTGTCGTAAAAGTTGACAAAATAACTGCAGCAAGGTGCTAAGGCTCGAAGTTCATCTGAATGGCAACCAGCCGTAGTCTTTTAATATAAAATGAAAACACTACTACTAGGCATGCCTTTTAAGTTCTGTCGTTTCTATATTTCCCGGCAATTTTGAATTTGGAACTGTTCTATATTCAAATGTGTTTAAATTTTGAATTTCAAAACAGTTGAAAGTATTAGGATTAATGCTATTGTTTAGTCACAGCGTCGATTGGAATCTGTCAGGTCACGTACGAAAATAAATCTTTCAAAGGAAAATGTTCGTGCCATAATTTTCTACGACTTTAGAAGAGGCCTGACACGGCTTCAGTATTTTGAAGAGCTAACATCTGTGTTCAGTGATGAAGCCCCATATCTGCGGACTGTCGAACGCTGATATTTAGAATTCCAGCGTGGACATACTAGTGTTAGCGACAAATCTCGCGAAGACGCCCAAAATCCGCCTTCACTGAAGATAACATTATTGCTGTGAGACAACTAATTTTCGAAGATCGTCATGTGACGTATAGAGAGATAGAGGCTCTATTAGGCATCTCAGGGACAGCCATTCAGAAGATCTTGCATGAAGTGCTTGGTGTGAGAAAGCTAGTTTGCCGTTGGATACCGCATCTGCTTTCCGACGATCACAAGGCGTCAGATGGTGTAAGAAAACTCTGCAAAGGTTCAACAGAGGAGAGTCAAAACACGTCTACGACATCACCAGTGGTGACGAATTTTGGATGTATGCCTACGATCCTGATTCAAAACAACAATCTGGGTCTTTCAAGACGAGCCAAGACCGACTAAAGTTGTTCGTTCTTGAAGCACTTCAAAGAAGATGGTGGCCACGTTCGTTGGAAAAACCGGTCATGTTGCGACTATTGCACTTGAAAATCGTAGAATAGTTAACGCAGAGTGGTATACCATAGTTTGTTTACCACAAGTCATCGCCGAACTTCGAAAATCTAACTCAAAGCGACGTATCATCCTGCACCACGACAACGCATGCTCACACAGCGCTCGTCAAACGATTGAGTATTTGAAGCAGGAAAAAGTATAAATTCTTGACGATCCTCCATACAGGCTTGACCTAATCCCTAACAATTTCTTTACATTTCCTAAAATTAAGAAAAGTCTTCGTGGTCAAAGGTTCCAGTCCGGTAAAGAAGTAGTCGACGCTTTCAAGTCAGCCATTTTGAACACTCCCACTTTAGAGTGGAATAAATGTTATGCGAATGGAAAAGTGTATTAAGCTACGTGGTGAATACTTCGAAAAACAATAAAAAGTACTATAAGGTACTAGTTGTGTTTTTTTCTTCAGACAACAAAACTTAAAAGGCATGTATAAGGTATAGGTATATGTATTTAATATCCTTGGTGTCGACATCACGAACGATGTGCAGTTTAGGGGACAATTGGAGGGCAAAGCTAAGCTTGCCTGCAAAAAGCTGGGTATGCTAAACCGAAATTTGTCTTATCCATAGGTAATGAATGCATTTATTTTCAACAAAAATTTTCAATGTTCTTTTTAAAAATATCTTGAACACTACTCTCGGATTGCAAGCAATACGTATTTGCAAGGATGTGTATGAAGATAGTGTAGTTTTCACAGTATTACGTTAAAATTGAACATGCTACTTGCATAGTGTGAATGAAACGAAGGGACTGCGAATGATATTCTTGGAAATAAGATGAAATAATATGAATAAGATTAAATATATTGTCTTATTCTCTGAATCTATACAAATAAATAAAATTGGAGGGACTGTTTGTAATATTAAAATAACCGCTTTTTACTAAGTGCATTCGGACGTATACACGGTACATATACCAAAACAACATTTTTTACAATTTTTGTCTGTCTGTCTGTCTGTTTGTTCCGGCTAATCTCTGAAATGGCTGCACTGATTTTGATGGGACTTTCACTGGCAGATAGTTGGTGTAACAAGGAGTAACTTAGGATATTTTTAATTTAGAAAAAAAAAAATAGCTTTTGTTTAAAATGATTTAAGTTGGCCTCAGATTTATATCATCAATCATATGAAATAGGGTTCAGCTTAGGCTGGACTTTGTAGGTTTTATTTCTAATTTATGTTACCTCACATATCCAAAAAATGCTCCCCAAAGTCACTATTCCACCCGGACGAAGTTGCGGGCACAGTTAGTACTATATAAATATGATCTCTTTAAATTGTATGTGTAGTATATACAAACCGATTTTTTAATAGTATTCTGGCATAGTAGTTTTTTAAGTCACAACTTAATTAGTCTAATCATGCTTGTAGATTCGTTTTTTTATTGCTGTTGGACAGCAGACAGGCTGACGGGCTGCTTAGAATTTAGCAGTTACCGTCGCCTATGGGTATTTGCAACGCCAGTGGCATCGCGAACACGTTGCTGTCGCATAAGGGTACAGGAACTTGGGTCACAGTCGAAACACAAGGTTATTATGGCGGCATACTTAAGACCAAAGGTGATCGCCATCCAGACGGGCTTGGGGCCATACCACGTAGCTAGGGTGGGTTGTTTTGTCGCCATTTATGACAGGCCGACCCCGGCCGCAGAGGTTTTATCTTTATCTTCGCCGCTGCACGGATAAAACATAAGCATAAGCATAAACATGTTACATGTGATGTTGTACAAAAGTGGTGTCCTCTTGAGTCACAATGGCGTACAATTATTGTTTTTATAATGACATTAATTTTAAAACAAAATTAAATTACGTTAAATTATCATCATTTAAAAAATCTTGTACGTGATGATAGGATTTGTTATAAAAAATATCCTGTATCTTTTTTTTAAGTATTAATGTTGCTTTCTTTATTAGTGATGACTAACTTACTTATATATAACAATATATAATTGGTGCAACGAAGAATAAACTTTTGGCCATCAAAATGGTCTTATGTTGGTATTACCTTAAGTGGTATCACACTTGTTTTTTTTTACGGGGTGGGGAAATCCTCATGGACTACCTCCGCCTGGGGAAAGGCGGAGGGGCGTGCCGGACTCTTACCGGCTAAAACCACCACCCCGGTGTCTCCTCACACGTGCGCGCGGGGCCGCGGGAATCCAAATTCTTCCGCAGCCCCACACTAGTGCTGGCCCGGTCTGTCCGGGCCTCGTCTCCTGCACGGGGTAGTGAAATGTTCAACTACCCCGTGCATCGCCTCAGAGGCGCGACGACACCTCGGGTCCATCGAATAGGTGGCGGGGACTTCCCCAAGTCCCTGGCCCCTGAACCCATTCATGGGGGCCGGAAAAGGGCGTTGTCCGCCCTTCTCCTGCGCCCGGTGCGCCTTCTGTGGCCGGGGAAGGGAGTTGAGATCTCCCTCTCCCATTCCGCAGTTTCCTTCTGCGACATCAGGTCCTCGCAGAAGGACACTACCGCGTCCCACGACTCTGCGCTACCGACCATCCTCCGCACTGCGGCCGGTACCGACAGATCACCTCCTACTTCATTTGTGAGGATACGGCGCTGCTCCTCCTAAGCTACACACTCGGCGAGCGTGTGTTGCGCCGTGTCCTCTCCGCAATGGACGCAGTGGTGGCACCGAGCGTCCGGTTCCCTTTCTATGCGGTACAGGTACTTGCCGAAGCAGCCGTGCCCCGATAGCACTTGCGTCACCCTAAACGATAGGGAGCCGTACCTTCTCCCGAGCCAGTCGCCGAGTACTGGCCGGATCGCCTCGACGGTAGCGAGGCCGGCGGTAGGGCGCAGAAGCCTTTGTCGCCATTCCGCCACCAAGACCTGACGGAGCTCCTCTCGGCGCAGCGCGATCTGCCGCTGCACCGGCCTCGATCCCCGTGCCCGCTCTTCGATACAATGACGCGAGTACTTTCGCCTCTAGGTCCCAGGGTAGGCATCCGGCCAGGACGCAAGCCGCCTCATAGGAAATCGTGCGATACCCGCGGACGGCTCTGACGGCCATCGCCCTCTGCGGTTTGCGCAGAATGGCGAGAGTGCTGGCCGTTATGTCCATCGCCCACACAGGGGCCCCATACAGGGCCATGGACCGCACCATTCCCACGTACAACCGCTTACAGGCGGTGCTTGGGCCCCCCAATTTGGGAAGCAACGTTGAAAGCGCGCCGGCTGCACCCATCAGCTTTGGCGTTAACGGGTTCGATTCGGTGCCGTATTATTTACTTTTTCACACTTTATGTGCATTAATATGCAATTTATATAATAGCCACATTTATTATATTTATTATTGTCTATACTTTCTGTTTTTAATGATAGCGTAGAAACTAAATGGGTTGTAGTCTCATGTGTTAAGTAAATTTAATAACGATAAAACAATTTAATTTAAAATTTCTTGCAAAGTATGGCGTTTCAATATTTATATTAAATGAATAACTTATAACAAATTGGATGGATACAGGAGTAGAGGTAGACCAAAAAAAGTTAGATGGATTGCGTAAAAGACGATATGGCAAAAAAGGGTGTGAATGTTAGGATGACGGCAAAGGAGAGTGTAAGGAAAGAACATGTTGTGCCGACCCCATATAATGTGCTATACGGGCAGAAGGAAGAAGAATAACTTAAAACCAATACCCTATTAACTCAGATAAAATACTTGAGACCTCAAAAACTTTTGTTCGACCTTAATAGCTAAAGGGCAAAGTACACTTTTCAGTATTAGCTTTGAACTAAATAACATAGCTCTCAGGGTCCAAGTCAGATATGAGAAGAGAGCTATACTGATACTTAGCAAGGGAGTCGTAAAATACGACGAACCGATGCCCATTGATGGTCTCGTACACAGGCCATCATGCAAATTATTATTGCTCAGGGACAGCAGTCAGGCTGACGGCTCACTTAACAATAAACAGTTACCGTCGTCTGAAGGTTAGCGTTGCTTCTGGCGTGCAGTCCAAGTAGGGGAACTGGTTGCGCATGCCGGAACATAATACAAGATTATTATGGCGGCATATAGACAAACCAGGGGTAGTTACCAACCAGACGAGCTTGAAGCCCTACCACCTATAGCTAGAGCGTCGTTTTATCGCCTTTACGACAGGCTGGTCCCGGTCGTAGAGGTCAGTTCTTGCTTTGCCCCTGAACGGAGTTAAGCAATTGTTGCTACAGTATGCACTTGTTGACCTAAGGAAAGATATTATACTATATACTAGGGGTGTCCAATAAAAAGTGATAATGAGTATGACGCAATTATTTTTTATTAAGTGTTATTATATTTTTCGGCGTAGTCACCTTTCAGGTTTATATACTTTGTATATCTTTTATCTAAAACTAAAATTACCCTTTAAAAAATCTTCCTGATCCCTTAAATAATCGTATATTGCGACGACTACTGCGTCATCATCTTAATTTAATAAAATTTATGGCCCCTGAGATGTTCCTTTAACCGCGGAAACAGGTAGAAATCACTAGGAGCTAGCTTCAGTAAATATGGAGGATGTTCCACCAATTCGAAGTCAGCTTCTTGAATGGCAGCCATCCCAACTCTGGACTTGTGGGGCGTTTTGGTGAAACAAAATAACTTTAGCGAGTTTGCCACGCCGTTGCTTGCGTATTTCCTCACGCAACTTTGTTATTTATCCTGCATACAAAGTCCCCGTAATAGTGGCTCCATAATTAAGGTATTCGATCATTACCATCTTACCGGCGCGGCGGATGGAATCGCCTTAAATTTCTTCGGAGTTGGAGATGACAGTCTCTTACAAGTCATGGACTGCTTTTTCGTTTCTGGGTAATAATGGTGAAACCATGTTTTGTCCATAGTTATGAATCAAGCCAAAAATTGGTCAAAATTTTGTAAAAACAAACCCCAAAACAAAGCTTTGTGAAATTCTCGGTCTCGTTTGTTTCTGCGCGTCAGAAAGCATTCTGGGCACCCAGCGCGCTGAAACTTATTTTATACCAAAATGTTATATATAATATTATGGACACTTCCTAGAGAAATTTTAATTTCTTCTCCTATAAAACAAACAGTAACACGACGATCCGCTAAGACAATGTTTTCAACTTTTTAATCATTTGTTCAGTCACTACTGATGTATGGCGTCCCGTGGGGGGTCGTCGTTAATAGACGTTCTTCCTCGCTTGAAATCAGCACACCAACGCGTAACCGTAGAATATGGAGGAGCATGAACCCCTAATGTTGCTCTTAAGTCTTGATTTACCGTAGTAAAAATTTTCAAGTAGAGATATTTTATTACCGCGAGAACTTCAATTTTATCCATTTTTAAGAACACGTTCCTACACCACGCACACAAATGACCCTATTTAAAAAAAGAGAATTTTTTTTTTTTATTATTATATCTAAAGTCTGGGCTATGCCTGCCAGTATTTATTTTTTACTTTCTAAGGAGAATATATCGCATCATCACTATTTATTGAACACCCCTCGTATATTTGCTATTTGTATTATTAGCATTTATGCCTGTGTAAATTTTAACACATAAGCTTGTCCTTTTCAGGAAACAAATAATACACGCACAAAATAAAGGCACACAGTACTGGATTGCATCTCAATATAGTTATCAATCTCAATATCCTTTAGCAACAATATCGTAAAGAATGCCGGATAAATGTAATTGTGCCCTAATGGTTTCGATCTCCATCGTGAATTATTTCAATATTTCCAAAGTATAAAAGGCGAAATATGCAGAACTTGAATTTGAAAATCCAAAAAGTTTTAACATCCTAATAAATAAATGGAATACTTCCAAGAACAATATTCAAAGGCATTTTGGGATTAATTGGAAAATTTGTAGATAATTCATCTTTGGACGTGGCGCGGGAATTTTGCGCACGAATACTTTATGAATACCCTAGATTATCTTGTTATAGAAATGTGAAAAACATTTCTCGAGGCATTATCGTAAATTTTTATTTGCAAAGAAATATTGTTTGTGAACATTTGTCGATCTGAAAATACATATTTATATTTTTAATCTAGTACGGGTAGATACCTATCATTCAAAGCATTTGATTTGATAAATCGGAAATAAAATATTTGTTTGTTGTTAGATAAGTATATAGCTATCAAGTGAAGATTGGATTAATTTTTGTTTATCACTAAAAGAAAAACGCAACGCGTATGTGGCGTATGTTGAGGATAAGTTGGACGCATAGAGTCACAAATGAGGAGGTTCTGCGGCGAGCTGGACGGAAAAGGGAATTTTTGTCTGTTTTTGTCTGACGAAAAAACTGCATATCTCGGTTACGTGCTCAGGCACGATAGATATAGCCTCTTGCAACTTATAATGATGGGCAAGGTTGCCGGTAAACGGCGAGTTGGTCGGAGAAAGAAGTCGTGGCTCCGTAACATCCGAGAGTGGATTGGAATAGCGAGCGTATCCAAATTGTTTCGACTCGCTAAGGACAGACAACAATTCCAGAAGTTGGTAGCCAACCTTCTCTAGTTGGAGAGGCACTTGAAGAAGAAGAAAAGAAAAATTTAATAACACTTATAGAGCTACAAAGTGATATTCTAAATTCTTATGAAATGATTTTAAAGAACTGAAGTTTCATACACCCAAATGAAAGTTTGTAAAACGATATAAACAATAAAATATAATATTTGTGAGATGTTTCAGATCTTATTGCTTCGCTTTAAATATCTAATATACACTTTCCTTTTCATATCTTCCGTATAAGCAAGTAAATTACAGCATATTGTAAAGTTACTATGGTAACCAGGTATTGGCTCTTGACAGAATTTAATTTTGAAAATACCAAGGGGTTAAATATAATATATTGTGCCCTAACAAAGAAATGATTATATTACATGTACTGTTATTTAATATATTCATAACTATTACTAATATGTCGCTCATTTTTGAGTTGGAGATGGAAGTTGGGGTAGGTGGTTCTGGTCGCGTTGCATGAGCGCCTAGCGGACTTTCCGTCCACCTATCGCCCTGTCGTGCTGCTAGACGATATGGAGAAGACCTTTGAGAAAATCGCTGCACACCATTTTGTTGGCGCCTAGATACGGAGGAGCCTAATCTAGAACATCTTCAATACTGGTTTATGCTAGGGATACTCTACGCTTGATTCGATCGCACGTTTCAAGGGCCAGACGGAGGACATGCCCCTTATGGCGGGTTGTCATTGGCGGTGTCGCTCGACATCTCTTAATCTTCACATAATACAATAAAGCTTTGGTGTGCATTTGGATGCAAATACCTTTGTCTTCTTGGTCTAGGGTGGAGAACAAAGCCAGTGTGTGTTCCACCAGGGTCGGCCGGTTCGGGGCTTTGTTGAACTGTAGAACATCGTATACGACTGGGTCCTTTCAAGTTTTAAAACCTGTATATCTCATCAATAATACCCGTATTTTAGAGCTATTAAAATATAATTCACGACTTGCACACGTAAGTATTAGCAAAAAGTGCGTACGATGCTAGATTACTAGCATACTAAAAGCGTGGAGAAATAATTGAGGAGTCACTGTGTTAAAATCGGTTGCGTTTATCGTTAAATAATATTAATATTTACCATTAAATTGTCCTAAATGTTACTGCTCAACTTTTTACATCGAAATTGGGTAGAGTAACAGTAATTTAATCAAGAAGCTACGTGGCTTATAAAAGTTCGTCCTTGAAACTTATATTTATGGTTTGGTTGAAGAAATATGAGCGTATTTGTTCGGACTTTGTTATAGACGTCTACTTTAATGGATATTGTGGAAATTGCGTCTGGGAGATGAGGAATGGGTTTGTGGACCTAATTTAATGTTTTTACTTAAGTATTGGATAAGAAAATAATCTTTATAATTCTTTGTACTTAAGTGAATAGGGTTTAATCAACATTAAACTTTTATTGTGATATAGTTGATAACTTTTATGTCCTTTTTTTTTTTTTTTTTTTTTTTTTACGGGGTGGGGAAATCCTCATGGACTACCTCCGCCTGGGGAAAGGCGGAGGGGCGTGCCGGATTCTTACCGGCTAAAACCACCACCCCGGTGTCTCCTCACACGTGCGCGCGGGGCCGCGGGAATCCAAATTCTTCCGCAGCCCCACACTAGTGCTGGCCCGGTGTGTCCGGGCCTCGTCTCCTGCACGGGGTAGTGAGGTGTTTAACTACCCCGTGCATCGCCTCAGAGGCGCGCGCCGACACCCGCGCGCGCCTCCACCTCGGGTCCATCGAATAGGGGGCGGGAACTTCCCCAAGTCCCTCGCCCCTGGACCTATTCATGGGGGCTGGAAAAGGGCGTTGTCCGCCCTTCTCCTGCGCCCGGTGCGCCTTCTGCGGCCGGGGAAGGGAGTCGAGATCTCCCTCTCCCGTTCCGCAGTTTCCTTCTGCGACATCACGTCCTCACAGAAGGACACCAATGCGTCCCACGACTCTGCGCTACCGACCATCCTCCGCACTACGGCCGGCAGCGACAGATCGTCTCCCACTTCATTTATGAGGACACGGCGCTGCTCCTCCCAAGCTACACACTCGGCGAGCGTGTGTTGCGCCGTATCCTCCCCGCAATGGACGCAGTGGTGGCACCGAGCGTCCGGCTCCCTGTCTATGCGGCACAGGTACTTGCCGAAGCAGCCGTGCCCCGACAGCACCTGCGTCACCCTAAACGACAGGGAGCCGTGCCTTCTCCCGAGCCAGTCGTCGAGTACTGGCCGGATCGCCTCGACGGTAGCGAGGCCGGCGGTAGGGCGCAGAAGCCTTTGCCGCCATTCCGCCACCAAGATCTGACGGAGCTCCTCTCGGCGCAGCGCGATCTGCCGCTGCGCCGGCTTCGAGCCCCGTGCCCGCTCTTCCTCGCGCCATCGATATAATGACGCGAGTACTTTCGCCTCTAGGTCCCAGGGCGGGGATCCGGCCAGGACGCAAGCCGCCTCGTAGGAAATCGTGCGATACCCGCGGACGACTCTGACGGCCATCGCCCTCTGCGGTTTACGCAGAATGGCGAGAGTGCTGGCCGTCATGTCCAACGCCCAAACAGGGGCCCCGTATAGGGCCATGGACCGCACGATTCCCACGTACAACCGCCTACAGGCGGCGCTCGGGCCCCCCAAGTTGGGAAGCAACGTCGAAAGCGCGCCCGCTGCACCCATCAGCTTGGGCGCCAGCCGCCGGAAGTGGGGCCCGAATTCCCATCGGCTGTCGAGCACCAGTCCCAGATACTTCATGGTGGACTCGACAGCTATCCGGGCCCCGCTGACCACGATGTGTGATCCCGGCGCCGGCGCACGTCGGGGGCCATGAAACACCATGGCCTCCGACTTGTTTAGGGCCACCTCCAGGCCCAGGCGCCGGATGCGGTTCACCACCTGTGACACCGCAGCCGTGGCTATCAACGTCGCCTCCCTGTGCGAGCTCCCCCGGGCAGTGACAAGCGTGTCGTCCGCGTAACACGTCAAGTCGGCGCCCGACGGGAGTTCGCCTCTCAGCACCCAGTCGTAGCCGATGTTCCACAGGAGCGGTCCCAAGACCGATCCCTGTGGAACACCGCACGACATGAAGTGCCGACCGGCACCGTCACGTCCCCGATAGGTGACGCATCTACCCTCCAGATAAGCCCCTACCGTACGGCGGAGGTAGGGAGGCACGCGATGGTATTTCAGAGCCTCCCGAATACAACTCCAGGGTAGGGTGTTGAATGCGTTGGAGATGTCTAAAGACACCGCCAGCACCACCCCACCCCGGGATACCGTCTCCTCCGCCAGGGCCCTCACGCGCATGATGGCGTCTATGGTGGAGCGCCCCCGACGAAAACCAAATTGGTTGTCGTCCAGGTCCGGCCCCTCTCTGCACAAGTGGCTGACGAGGCGATCTGCGATAATGCGCTCAAAAAGTTTGCCCGCCTCATCGAGCAGCACTATGGGCCGATACGCGGACGGCGAGTCCGCGGGGCGCCCCTCCTTCCTGAGCAGGACCAGCCTCCCCTCCTTCCACACACTGGGAAACTGACCCCGCTCGAGACATGCCGTGAAGAGCCCCCTCAGCTGGGGCTCTAGCTTCTTCAGAGCCAGGACGAGAGCTCGACCAGGAACTCCGTCGGGTCCGGGCGCTGTGTTCTTAGCCCGGAGTCTGTCCTAAGCTAAGGTTTGATGAAGAAGGAAAACATCGTGAGATAATCTGGATACCGATATCATCGGTGCCAATCTGTTCCCTCTAAGAGGAGGCTCAAGCCTAGAAGTGGGGCATCATAGCCTGTTATTACTTAAAATTAAGGAATGTATGCTTGAAATGTGGTTAACATCTAGTGAAAAATAATGAATTCCGATTTCAAAGAGTTTTAACAAGAGTTGATATTTAAAGAAATTATTTCTGTTTAAATAATAATAATAACAGCCTATAGCATCCCACACGGACAGCATACCCACCATGCTTATATAAGGTTTTATCCGTGCAGGGGCGGAGAAAGAATACTAACCTCTGCGGCCGGGGTCAGCCTGTCGTAAAAGGCGATAAAACAACTCACCCTAGCTACGTGGTAGGGTCTCAAGCCCGTCTGGATGGCGACCACCTTTGGTCTTAAGTGTGCCGCCATAATAGCCTTGTGTTGTGTTCCGGAATTAGTGATCCAAGTTCCTGTACCCTTATGGGACAGCAGCGCATTCGCGATGCCATTGGCATTGCAAACACCCATAGGCGACGGTAACTGCTAATTTCTAAGCGGGCCGTCACCTTGTCTGCTGTCCTACAGCAATAAAAAAGTAGACTGGCAGGTGTGGTGACCTCGGTGTGTACGAGTAGGTCTTCACGATGTTTTTCTTCACTGTTCGTATGCTTAACTCGTGCCCGGGGCGCAATACTTTTCAGCCCCCCCCCCCCCCTTATTTTAATAAATAACTAAAGTAAAATAAATAAAGGCATAGGCTAAAAAGTGTAGTTGAGAAAACAAGACTAGATTTTGAAACGTATTTATAATCATCTAGAATTAGTTCAAAGAAGAAAGAAATTAGAAAAGACGTGTCATTTTTATTATGAATTATAACATTTATTATATTACAATGGCATTAAATTTAAAATATATTTTACAGAAAACAATAAAAATAAAAATTATCTAGCAATTTTTTATTTTGCGGACCATTTGGCGCCCCTTTGTCAGTATCGCCCGGGGCATGATGCCCCCCACTGCCCTCCCCCCTCGCTACACCACTGTATGCTGTTATATACATTAGGCGAGAAAAACAGCTGAAACGATGAATGTCACTGTGGAATTCGAACCCGAGACCTCTAGAATACTATGAGTGTTATACCACTAAGCTACCAGGTACCTATTTCTTTATTTATCCTTACATAAATTGAACTAGGATCTATAAGATAGTGATGTATAGTAGACGTGATTAGTCAACTAAAGATGGTAAATTAGTTGACCTGGCAAACGTTGTTCTACCATATAAATTAATAAAAAACCTATGTCCTTCTCCAATTTTAACAGACAGACAGAACTATTTTCACATTTAAGTGTCACTTTTTTCATTACCTTTAATAAAGTCAAATCTTGCAAGAAACACTCTTTTACACAGATCTTGTCTTGAATATAATAAATTTTACACCAGTGTAGACATTTTTTGCTCTAACATTATAAATTATAAATCGAAAACAATCGAACTTCGATCAATATGCTATTGTGATCGAAGTATTCGAATTATGCAAATGACTAAAGTATTAAGTTTAGATCACTCAATTCTTTTTTTAATGTATTTTATAATTTTAATTTATGACATTACTATTATTCTGTTGGATGATGCAATAATGTGTATTACCTTTAAGTGGAAACTTTACTGATTTGTTAATTTTTATGTTATCTTTATATTGTGATTTATTGTAATTGTATGTTTCCTAAATAAATAAAAATAAAATTTATAATATTAGTATGGATAAGCAAAATATACGCAAAGAAAGTTTGCTCCAAAATTATATTCAGGCGAAGAACATGTCACCACAAACGTCGGCGTAACTCAATTATCCGAGCCTTCAGGAATGTGACCACATTAATATGGGGTCCGTCGTATGTCCCAATACCCAGAAGTGAATCGCCAACCGAATTAACGTTCAAAGTTGTTTTGGCAGTTCCTAAACCCCGATACGGTTAGACGTCTGTCATAGTGGACGAAGATATTATGAACTGAATATGCAATCCCTAGAATATATTATATGTTATTATTTGTTATATAAAAAAACACGATTATTTATTTACTTAATTTTCCAAACATTCGACGGCTAGCAATAATAGCACAGAACAGAATACTCGTACTACGTACTGCGAGGCTATAAGTGAATTTTTAAAAAACACACTATAAAACACTTATTTCTTTTCTCTGCCCTTATCCCACATAATACGGGGTCGGTACAACATGTTAATTCTTTCCAACTTCCTCTGCTAGCCGTCATCTCAACACACCCTTTTCACAATACCATCTTTTACGAACTCCATCCATCTTTTATTTGACCGCTCCTTCTGTATCATTCCACTGTCATTTGTATCCTTTTCTTTGATATATGGCATTCTTCCTTTACATTATATGGTCATACCAGGCTAGTCTGTGACTTTTTAGTTTTTCAACACTAGTGCTACTTTCACACATATTTAATATTAACCATTTTCGTAACTCCATACATCCATCTCAGCATTTGCATCCGCATAGTATATATTATAAATCACAAAATTAAATAGAACAGGGAAATATCTTTGTTCGATCATATGTCGTCACAGATGATTATGAATTTGAAGAGAGCCCTGTGGACTTGGCACTGGATGGACTGGAACTGTGTATTGAGTCAAAGTTTGCCATCCAGACGGGATTGGAACCTTACCATCTGGCTAGGGCTAAATACATATACCATAATATACAGGTGAACAAATACCGATGGATGGAGACTGTAGAATAGTGTATAGTAGGGAAGTCTGCGTGATATCAGCATTCATGGGAAGCAAGGTCAGGATATAACAGTATCATATTCCATATGCTTTTACAATTTTATTCTAATTTCTTCCTAAAAGAAGCATGAAATTGAAATTGTACCGACTATGGTTTTCCAAGGCGCATAGGCGCGTTAAGTACTGGAGATCTTTGTATGTAGATTTCTTTATGAGGTTTTCGTCAGTACCTAAAAGTTACTTTCCATATTAGCAATTGAACTTTGGCCATCTAGATCAATACCAGTTTAAAATAACATAAATCCACTACTGTGAAAAATAACATCTACTTGTTTTATTATTTTCACTACAAACATTATATGCAGTGAAAATAAACAAAGTTTTTATCGTAAATTTAAATGAAACTTTGAATTTTATAAAATATTGCTATTTTAACCACAACAAAGAGCACATATGGGTGCAATAGCAAAAAGTAATTTTATTAAATTACAACAGATTGCTTTTTTTTGAAACATTTAAACAATAATATTAACACTGTGAATACTAGCAACTTACCGCAACTTTGTTCGTGTAGATTTTATAACCATTTAGAAATAATAGCAATAGTGAGTAATACAAAGAAAAACTTCTTATTTGTGAAGCAAATGCTTGGGTAGAGCCTAGTTTGGTCAGGGATATTGGCAGATGAGCAGGCTCACTCATGACGTTTTCTATCGTAGTCCCTACACGCTACGCACGGAGGACGACCTCCATGGCGTAGCGCGGTAAGGCGTACATTTGTGAAGGTCACAGGTTCGATTCCCCCCGCGCGTAATGGTGTTTATGTATAATATATATTTACAAAAGAAAAGTACATATGAAGTTTATCAGTTGTCTAGTACCCATAACACAAGTGATATGCTACTTACTTCGGGACTAGATTATGTTGTGTGAATTGTGCCTATACATTTATTTATTTATTTTATAACACACATTAGTCGATAAAATAGCTGATGATAGCTGATGTAACAAGGAGTAACTTAAGCTACTTTTATTTTAGAAAAAAAAATTGTTTTAGTTAAAAGTGATCAGTTTCGGATTTTTATCATCAATCATATGAACTAGGGTTCAGCTTAGGCTGGAGGTGGCTGTAGGTTCGAACCCAGTTTGTATATTTCATATATTTTAGGGTTTATAGGGTTTGTAATCCAAAATAAACCATAAGATATATCCAAAAAATGCTGCTCAAAGTCACTATTCCACGCGGTACAGCTAGTCTGTAATATTATTAATTCAAAACGCAAGTTATCATATTATATTGTAAACGAGGTGTGCAGTAAATATTGCTTAATTGTCTAGATTATTTATTAATATTTGTTTAGATAGAGTTTAAACTTATTTAAATTTATTTTCTATTCTTATTAATATATTCTAGAAACGGATTCTGTGACCTCGTGATTTCTAAATTGGTAAAAGCTAGCCAAACGTAGATTATGCTAATCGTTTGCGTTCGTGTGACCTTCTGCCTATCTATTCGGGTCCAGCAATAAAAAAGTAATCTCATCGATGACTGATTACCAAATTTTTTCTTTCTCAATTGGATGTATTGGACTGGAGAACATGTGGTTTCAACAGGACGGTGCAACGGTACACACTGCTTGAGCCACAACCGATATTCTGAAGGAAGCATTTCCGGGTCGCTTAATCTCTTGTTTTGGTAATTTGCACTGGCAGGTCAGATCACCCAATTTAACCGTTCTAGACTTATTTTTATGGGGTTTTTTGACGTCGTGGGCTTACGTCATCAAGCCTCAGACTCTTGAAGCCCTTAAGGAGAATATTCGCCAGGAATGTGAGAACCTGTCGCCCGAAGTTCTGGCAAGAGTGATGGAAAATGTCATAAAACGGGCCCGTATGGTCATCAACTCTGGCGGCGGCCACTTGGCCTATATCATTTTCTCGACTTGATGGAATTAATTCTAATGGATTAAATAAACAAATTTCACAAGCAGAATCAAAGTTTTTCATTAAAAATAAAGTTACAGCAAAAGAACATCGGGTGATTACTTTTGCTCCAATCTGTAGGTATTATTTACGATTATTACCTGCCGCTGAGGGCGGTCTATCGTAAAAGGCGACACGGCTGTGTCGCCGTGTTTCTATCCGTGCAGGGGCGGATAAAGAATACTAACCTCTGCGGCCGGGGTCGGCCTATCGTAAAAGGCGACAAAACAACCCACCCTAGTTACGTGGTAGGGTCTTAAAACCGGTCTGGATGGCGACCACCTTTAGTCTTAAGTATGCCGCCATAATAACCTCGTGTTGTGTTCCGACATAAGTGACCCAAGTTCCTGTACCCTTATGGGACAGCAGCGTTTTGCGATGCCACTGGTGTTGCAAACACCTATAGGCGATGGTAACTGCTAAATTCTAAGCGGGCCGTCAGCCTGTCTGCTGTCCTACAACAATAAAATAATATTTAGGAAGGCAGTTACAATCCAGACGAGCCTGAAGCCCGACCACCTAAGTTGTTTTGTCGCCTTTCAAGACAGGCTGCTCCGGCCGCAGGGATCAGTATTCTTATTCCACCCCTTCACGGAGAGGATACATGTAAAGGCAATTTAATAAATTCCGTTCTATTACCACAGATGTGGTTATAATAATAATAATTTAATCCGTTCAGGGGCGGAGAAAGAATACTGACCTCTGCGGCTGGGGTCGGCCTGTAGTAAAAGGCGACAGAACAACTCACCCTAGCTTAGTGGTAGGGCTCCAAGCTCGTCTGGATGGCGACCACCTTTGGTCTTAAGTATGTCGCCATAGAAACTTTGTGTTGTGTTCCGGCATTAGTGACCCAAGTTTCTGTACCCTTATGCGACACTAGCGTGTTTGCGATGCCACTGCCGTTGTAAATACTGTCTGCTGTCCTACGGCAATAAACAAAAAATATAGAAATAATTGTATTTTTAGGACATTTTATTCTTGTATTATTTTATAAAAATAAAATTATGAAAATATATTATTATGATATATATGTAGATGAAGAAATAAAGTGTAAACAGAAATGATAATATTCAACAGACAAATGTTATTATTAATACAAACGTGATATTTGCATCTGTGTAAATGGATCAGTCGCCGCTTGAATGGACGGCCTTACATGCGAGTATAATCATGGCACAATACGGTTACAGCTCTCACAACTGATTTATTGACTTCATTTAAATCTCATACGGAGTTCGCTCCGGACACTCGGCTATATTGATGAAAATAAACTAAACTTTGTAATTTAAAATATTTAAAATAATAATATTTCGTGTTTGTAAATATGTAAAGAATTTAAAAATTATTTCCTTCATTAATATACTTGCATAAACTATAAAATGAGTATGAGTTAATAACATACTTTATAGTTTTCCTTCATATATAATTGATCTCGTTAAAAGTGTCCGCAAAGAAGCAGTATTAAACAAAAATTCCATGTGTTGATTCAAAATTGTGAGAATGATAGAAATAATGGATAAAGGGAAATGTATCGAGAAGAAAACAGATCTAGAAGATGTGCTTTCCAAGTTTAAACTGTTCGGAGAATATCATATGAAGCATTTATTATGGTTTGCACTGGTTTATATGTCAAACTCCATGTACTGCTCGAACTATATTTTTGCGGCTGAAAATATTAATTACAGGTTAGTAAGTAAATTTATTTTTCATTATTCTTCTTGTTCCTGCCCTTATCTCGGATTATGCGGTATAGGAACTACATATCCTCTCTTTCACTCTCCTCTGTTAGTCGCCACGTCTGCATTCATTTTTTTATTGCTGTAGGACAGCAGACAGGCTGATGACCCACTTAGAATTTAGCAGTTACCGTCATCTATGGATGTTTGCAACGCCAGTGGCATCGCGAACACGCTGCTGTCCCATAAGGGTACAGGAATTTAGGTCACCAATGCCGGAACACAACACAAATTATTATAGCAGCATACTTAAGACCAAAGGTGGTCGTCATCCAGACGGACTTGGGGCCCTACCACGTAGTTAGGGTGGGTTGTTTTGTCGGCTTTTAGTACAGGCCGACCTCGGCCGCAGAAGTCAGTATTCTTCCTCCGCCCCTGCACGGATAAAGTTTAGTGTTGTTTTTAATTCATTATTATTGATTTTAAAGTTTATTGAAATACAAAAACACTGCATACAAAACAACATATTTGTTGCAAATAAACAACAATATATATTAAAGTTATATTCGAAACTAATTTATTATTATGCCGTTTGTGTATGTATTATTCAATTATTTATAAAAAAACTTAAGTCTTTCAATGACTTATACTGTCACATACAATATAATTATTGTTGTAATTTCGCTTCATTTAATGATTTTGTAAACAACACTATATATTTTATTATTTTTCCAAAAAAAAAAAATAGATTTTACTTAATTTTAATATAACTTTTAAAAAACTGAATTTTAGAGATTAATCCATAACAACGTATGGGAAGCTCTTTTGCCAGTTTGATTGCTATCAGATATCTTTGAACCTAATATGTAACGGATTGGATAAAAAATATAATATAAAGTACTATTATTATCTCAACGATCAACGTTAAATCTTTGTTATATTCCACACTTTGTCTTCTGAACCTGAGATTCGTCCTTCCATTTTGTTACGACTACCTCACTTGGTCTTTAATATGCCTGATAATAGGATCTTATTTATTAAAGCTTATGATCAAAGTATCTTTGAGTAAAAAAACGTTATTTATAAATATTTGATATATATAATTTATTGGAAGAATTGGATATAATAGGCACAAACACTTCTATTATATGTAAAGCAGAAAATTGCTTTCATATAGTATTAAAAAAAATAATCACATAATGTCATGAAGTTACTTCACTTAAAAATTCGTGGCGTCAATCGTAATATTCAGTCAGTTGATTTAACTACGTGTTTTCTTATTATTATTATTATTTCGAAAGGTGGCTATGCTAGTCTGTTCTAACCTAGTATCACTGCGTCCAATTTAATGAACTATTGTGATCGCCACATTTACTATAGCTCATTGGCAAAGCCTGCCTCGTTGAAGTAGCGAAGCAGTTTTTTGGCAGGAGCTGCACGTATCTCATCCGGTTCCAACATGTGTTTTCCTAATATGAGACTACGTTTATGCATCAGGGAACAGCAGTAGCACAGCAGGTGCAGAGGCGTTTCATCCGCCTCATTACAGAATCTGCAGGCTTTGCCATCCCTAATCCCTATGATACTGAGGTGCTTGTTTAGGCAACAGTGTCCGGTAAGCGCCCTCGTTAGGTTGCATAGCTGATTCCTATTTAGTGCTAGTACTTCAAGCGCAAGTTTGCGGTTGTAGGCTTTAACTAGCACCTTGGAGTGATTTAGGCCTGGAATTGTATTCCAGCGCTTAAGAAATTCACTGGTACATTGATCCCTGAGGGTGAGCCGGATCAGGCTTTTGGGTATGCCGCAGCACGGTTCAGGTCCGTACTGCGACCCCTTGGCCCCAATCCGGGCAAGTTCATCGGCTTTTTCATTGCCTATGATGCCCGCATGCCCGGGGATCCAGCGAAGGATTACTTTATTTTTCTCACCTAAAGTATTTAAGTAGTCCATGCAGTTTTTGACGAGTTTCGAGGCTATGAAGTCTGAAGACAACGCCAAAAGTGCTGCTTGACTGTCAGAGTGAATGTATATCACATGATTGATGTAGTCTTTTTGCAGATTCACTTCCGCGCATTCTAAAATGGCGTAGACCTCTGCTTGGAAGATGGAGGCATATTTACCCAGGCTCAGACTGGTCTTGAAGCTTGGTCGCTCTCCAAACACACCGCAGCCTACATCATGTCCAATTTTGGAACCATCGGTATACCATAAAAGGCTACCGCTCTTCCAAGAGATTTTCTTTAGCACCCAGTCCTCTCTGGAAGGAATTTCCAAAATGTAGTTTCTCGATCCTACAAACTGTGGAAGCATATTGTCCAATGGCATGCCTAAGATGGAGTGCGTGACTACTGAGTCTTTTAGAGTCCTCAGCGTATGTGAGAGCCAGTTTTTCGACCCCTGTGCATTTATCCTGTGCATGCTGGCCAACGCCTCATACTGAATAAACAGCGGGAGAGGCGGTAGGCTGAGCAATGCATCAAGAGCCGCTCCAGGAGTTGTTTTCATGGCCCCCGTTACCACCATACATGCCGTACGTTGCAGACTATTTAGCCTGTCAGAAGTTGTCCTTTGGTTGGCTTTTCTACACCACACAACGGAGGCGTACGCAATTGTCGGCCTGACAATGGCAGTGTATAGCCAGAGGAGAAGTTTAGGATGTGATCCCCACCTTCTCCCAACCAGACGACGGCCGATTCCTAGTGCTATTTTAGCCTTTTGACCTGCCTTTTCCATATGTTGATTCCACGTGAGTTTTTGATCCATAGTAACCCCCAGGTATTTTACCTCCGTGGAAAACTGTATTACCTTTCCGTTTAAGCTAAGGGGTTTTAGCTTACTTAGGTTTTTCTTTTTAGTAAACGGAACAATAACAGTCTTGTCGGCATTAATCGACAAGTTGTTTACTGTACACCATTGTGATATGGTGTTGAGTGCCTTTTGTATAAGAGTGGATAGGGTATCCTGACAGAAGCCTCTAACGATCACAACTAGGTCATCCGCATAGCCCAGAGTGTCAATTTTGAGGTCTGCCATCTCATACAAGAGTTCATCCACCACAAGAGTCCATAACAGTGGCGATAATACTCCGCCCTGAGGGCAACCTCTTGTGGTAGTAACCTCAAGCATGGTCCCATGTAAGGAGATCCTAGCTCTACGGTTAGAGAGCAGCGACTGAACCCATCTTAGAACTGTGTCATCCACTCCCTTCCGCTGTAAACCGCGGATCAGGGTGGTTATGGGGGTGTTGTCAAAGGCGCCCTCTATATCTAGAAACGCACAAAGCGCTACCTGTTTGTCCTCAAACGCCTTTTCAACTCTGTCTACTAGATGCAGTAGAGCAGTCTCCGTAGATTTACCTCTACGGTAGGCGTGTTGGGTTTCATGAATAGGCTTAATTTTCTCTAGCGTCTTCAAAAGAAAAGAAGTCAGGCATATTGGCCTGAAAGACTTTGGAAGTGAATAGTCTTTCCGACCTGCCTTAGGGATAAATAGAACCTTAGCCACAGTCCATTTTTCTGGAACTTGACCCCAGGCGAGGCTCGCCCGGAAGATCTTAACTAAGAGTGGCACAAGTTCCTCCATACCTTTTATAAGAAGGATTGGAAGGATATTGTCAGTACCACCAGACTTGTAAGGTTTGAATGATTTGATCGCCCACCTCACCACTCCGGGTCTCACGATCCTTGACGCTCTGCGCCAGTCCTCATTCTGAGGCCTGCGCGAAGTGGATTCAGCGTCGGAAACCCGAGCCCCAGGGAAGTGAGCGGCAACAAGCAAACCCAATGTTTCCATCTCATCCACTGAGAAGGAACCGTCTGGTCTTTTAAGTAGTCCCAGAACGTGTTTTCTTACTTACAGCTAAAATAAGTCGAAGTATTGATACTTTCTGAATGTTGGCTATAAAGGCTTATTACGTTGGATTCGATGGTTATGTATCTTATAGCACGAGCATAAACCTAAACCAAAACGATGGAGTTATCCATTTATATAAAAATATATACAGAACACATAGTCAAGGAACCTTCCCTGAAAATAATCTTTATTGTCGTTTATACACTACATAGTATCGGCGATATCAAAATTTGTTTAAATAGTCCTAATAGTATTTTTTGCATGTATGCCGATATCACTAATGTTCTGTTCATGGATGACTTAAATATACACACATGCCCGCCCATTTTAACACCACAAGCAAATGCATATTTAACCATGACAGCAATGCATGGTATTTTACCGGGTTACACCCTACCTACACGAGCGGAAAACTGTCTTGATCATGTTTTAATAAAGTCGAATCTTAAAACGAAAAGCCTTATTTTTGATACTGTTGATTTATATTATATACATTTATATTGGCAACACTGATTGTAACCTTTCTCTTCCTCTTCCAATCAAGATGGCGAAAGCACTGTTGTGTTTTACTTGTGTGATAATATTAAAGAATAAAGTATAACACCTTAAACGGGCCTAATTATTTTAACAGATACATATTTTAAATTTCTTGGATGCCAACCATGCAGCAGAAGTATTTATATCCACTGTAACTGCAGTGATTGAAAGATATACAATAACTAAGCCTTATTCTTCTTCTAAAAATAGACTTCTAAAACCTTGGATTAATCTAGGGTTACTTAAATGTATCAAAAATCAGCCCAATAGTAGTATTTGAAGAATAAGTTATTTAAGGTACCGCAATTTTTGTAATAAGTTACTCAAAACGTTGAAACGAGAATATGAGGCATAACTATTGGATAAAGCAAGTAATAATCCAAAAGCCACGTGAAAAGTAATAAAGATACAATTAACAAGAACTCAGCAAAAAGCTTCTCCTTTACAGCTTTTACAGTTATCAGATGATAATCTGGCATCAATAAATGAAGTAAATCAGTTTTTCTGAAATATAGGCTGTAAATCTATATATATAAAAATGAATTTCTATTTCCCTTGGTCATCGCATCACGCGTGAACGGATGGAACAATTTCGCTAATTATTTATTTGTTGTATTTATTAATGTCAGGAGAAGGTTCTTATGGAAGAAAAAATTAAGAAAGTTGAGCGGAACATTATAAAATTCAAGAAAATTTAATAAAAATTAACGACAATATTAATTTTACGTAACTGTAAGTTTTTTGACATAGCTGTCAGTTGTTTGAAATAACTGTCAGCGATTGACGGAATGCGCGCTGTAAATATCGTTTAACACAGATGGATACGTTGATAAATAATTAATTTATCATTTCGTGTAGTTTCATTTCAATTATACAGTGAGTTTTTGAGAGGTTTTTATTCATCACGGTAAGTTAAGACCAATTACGCCTAATATTGAAAGTTCAATTTAATATAGAGATTTTGGTAGGTTTTAATAGACTGTTTTGATTGGCTTTATATAAAGAAGAATACAATATTAATAATATATATTTTTAATTTTCAGTAAAAAATTTAGTTTATAAAAATGCCATCAATTAGACGGACAAACATAAGTCGCAGAACTCTAAGAGCATGTTAAACTGACGAGCAACGCGAAACGGGGAATAAAGTTGAACGGAATCGATGGAATTGAAATCTACAGCATAGAAATGTTGATTTTAACCTTTATCGAGCTGCATTTAATTATAACGTGGCTTAATTTTTGACCACATTTTACACAAATATCGAAGTTCGCCAGGTGCTTACGTGGGAAACAAAATGTCTGACTATGCCGCCTCCGCCAGGACTCGGCAGGAGGAGTAGAGTAGGAGGATAGCGGACCCCGGGCTCTAAACAGAAGTTTAGGTTGCGACCGGGATACAACGCTTAGATGAAGAAGAAGATCGAAGTTCACCGGGCCATCTATTATAAATATGAATGTAAATCTGTCTGTTATGTTTTCAGTAACAGAGATAGATTAGATTGTACCTTGGATAAGAACATAGTTTATTTTTTAATTTAGATACATGGCAGAACAACGTTTGCCGGGTCAGCTAGTTAGCTCATAAATATTACAATAATCTACTCCCTTTAACACCGATGGACGATTCAGGTCCGCTACACTCTTTTACAATACTCCCAACGGATGAACTAGAGGTGACTGGAATTATTCATAATTTACGTAAAGATGCTGCGGCTAGCTGGGATTGTATCTCTTTTTTTTTGTCTCGGGGAAAAACCTCTCTTGACGGGTTCCCCCGGCCCGGGGGGACTGAGGGATATGTGGGACTCCGGGGAAGATGTTCAGCCATCCGACTACCCACTAAAAAACCCCGCTGTTCTCCTATCGCCTACGCCCGGGCCTACGGATATGTGGCCTGCCGATCTCGTGGCCTGGGCCGGCGCCGGCCCGCCCTTTGTCTCAAGGCGGGCCTCTTCTGAAGTGTTGGCGCCAGGGGGTCAGTGTTTCGTCCTCCCGGCGCTCTTCTGTATTGTAGGAGTTGATAGGGGCCACGGAACAGAACGCGGCCCTCTCCCTCGCGGCAATAGTGCGGGCGGCGGATCCTCCCCCGAGGGGCCGCCCGCCGCCGCTTCCTACGGCGGCCGGAGGTCATTACTCGCCCTCCGGCGCCGACGACGTGGCCTGCGTTGACGGGAGGGGAGTGTGGTGGTGGACTCCCGCTCCCGCTCCGCCGCCTCCTTTGCGGACATGACTGCCTCACAAAAGGAAGCGACGGCCGTCCATCCAGGATCGCCCCCAACCATGGACAGAACCAGGGCCGGGAGCGACAGGTCCGCGCCGATTTGGGCGACGAGGGCACGGCGCTCCTCGCGCCACGCAGGGCACACGGCGACAGTGTGGTCCACCGTGTCCTCCTCGTCGCCCGCGCCACAATGGTAATACCCCGACGTCATCTCCCGCCCTATGCGACACAGGTACCTCCCGAAGCAACCGTGCCCCGAGAGGACCTGCGTCAGGCGTAGGGATTGTATCTCTAGAAAAATATTGCAAAATTGCTGTCTCTTATTCGTTTCTGTTATTACACATATTTGTAATATCTCTATTTGAACCGGAATTTTCCCAAAAGGTTTTAAAAGAGCAATCGTTCATCCAATCTACAAAAGCGGAAATAAAAATGATATTAACAATTATAGGCCAGTTTCTGTATTTTCTGTATTATCTAAGAGGCTTGAAAAAATTTTAAATTATAGACTAGTAAAATTTTTACAAAAAAATAGTATTTTATCCCCAAATCAATATGGTTTTTGACGTGGAAGATCGACAAAAGATGCAGTTGCTTCTTTGGTTGCTCATGTGGTTCGTAGCCTAGTTTGTGATGAAAAATGTATAGGTTTTTTGGATCTAACTAATACTATTGATAGCGTCTGCATTCCTCGCCTTCTACAAAAGTTGGAAAAAGTGGGAGTTCGAGGTTCGACGCTCTTAAAATATTTAAAGATTATCTGTCTGATAGAACACCAATGGTTAAAATCTATTCTACTATAAGCGATCCTACTTCCCTTTTTATTGGCGTTCTATTTTAGGACTTACCCTCTTTCTTGTGTACATAAATACCCTATGTAATATGTCTATTTCAAATTGTTCTATTTTCGCTTATTAATTAACAGCTCTTATTATTCGTGATAGAAGTTGGCAAACTGTTTTCGAAACAGCTGAATATGCATTGCGGCAAATGGTTGATTGGCTGTCAACCAATCTGCTTGCTTTAAATTTAATGAAAACTACATAAATCCCTTTTTTACTCGCAAACTCTACTCAAACTTCCCCAGCAACGTTTTCTATAAAGCCTCGTGTGTCAAAAATTCAAATCATCTTGCTCTTGTAGTTGCGTCTATTTATCCCGCTCTCTAGCTTTGTTTATTTTAGTAGTATACACACAGTAGTATGTTGCGGAAATTTACGCATAGCATAGTTATCTTCCATTGAAATCACTTGTGCGGAAATAATTGTTATGCAGCCAACATTTCATTTGACCACGGAGGTCACGAGGCTTATGTGCGTTTTTAAGGAAAACTGGCTCGTCGGTAACAAGGAAGCGAGGTCAAGTCTACACATCTTCACCTCAGTGAAACCCGTTTGCATCCAAGTGTTAACAGAGGTTTTTTTTTTTAATGTCTGCCTCATTCGCTCAAATATTGTATATTTGAGCGAATAAATCGGGTAAAATTGTATATAGTAAATGTATGACTTTATGTCCATTTAGTTTATTTAGTAAAGGACCGGGATTCATCGCTGAGATGATGATGATGATGATGATGAGTTTATTTAGTAAAGGAACAAAATTGTATGCTATTATCTGATTGCGAAACATACGACTACAGTTTGGTGGTATGAATTGAAGATCTGTATATTATATATTTTGTTACATGAATTTAACGATTATGATAAACTAATAAATATGACGTTTTTAACTGATCTCATAAGGTACTATATGAACCAATATATAAATATTTGGAGGTACAAGAGTTCCTGGCCTCTAAAAGAATGTTGTTGAGTGATGTTCAGGCAGAGCTCTTTCTTGGAGGTCTTTTTGTTAGGTCTCTTCCCAATAAAATAAAACTCCACATTTTGGTGATGGTTCCAAAATTCCGTAATTCCATATTTTATATGAGCTAAATATCCTTACTACAGCTAAGCTAAATGCATACAAAAGTACGTTAAGGTAGTGAGGTAAATAATAGCGAGTGAATGGGATAGAAGGTATGCTATTTCGTGTCATGCGCCGTATGTGCGTATAAGAGCGCTTTTCTGCACTTAACGCATTCGTTGCGCGCAGTTTGAAAAGTGAAAAGCAAAAAAGGGCGCGGTACTACTAAGAATAATATATGTATAAACCTTTAGCTTCGACCACATGATTTTAAGATGTAGTGACTTTTCCCTATTAATATGCATATTGTCTACTATAATGAAGTCGCCGTTATTTTGTCAAATGCATGCATTTTAAAGTATTCAGTGATCTCATTAACTCAAACATTGATTATTAACCATTTAATTTTATTAAGCAGCATTATCAGTATATATTTTACATATTGTTACAGGTGTAAGAATGAAAGTTTTGCAAACAACACTTGTGGAACAATCGACTCGCAGCAATGCGATGAATGGGTATATGATAATCCGAATACCTTCGTGAGTGAAGTAAGTTTACAATATGGAACAATTGGCGAGTAATGTGTTGTGATAGTGTGTGATTTGTTCTTCTGTCCGAGCACTAGTAGGCGGTTTTGTCTTACCGTCTTGAATGACATGCCGGGATTTCTCGAGCCGCATGTTAAATGAAATATTAGCAGCATCCAGGTGGAATCTACAGAAAAGTCTCTGATGCGAAGGCAATATGGTCGTTCATTTGTATGGGATGAGACCTGCATTGCTAGATCCTGACCAGTAGGTTAGATAGCAGTAACATGCGTCAAGATCCTTGTTTTCAGACCCTTTTTTGATCTTTGGGAAAAACCCTCTTTTGACGGGTTCCCTAAGTCCGAGGAATATGTGGGTGTACGGGAAATATGTTTTTGTCTCCTACCAAGTAAAAACCCCGCTGTCCTCCCATCGCCTATGCCTGGGCCCGCGGATATATGGCCAGCCAATCTCGTGACCCAAGTTGGCGCCGGTCCGCCCTTTGTGTAGCGGCGGGCCTCTTCCAGTGTTGTTGGAGCCGGGAGGATCAAGATTTCACCCCCTCGTCGCGTTCGTCTGTCAGCTCTAAAAAGTTGAGAGGGGCGCGCGGAACAGCATGCGACCCTCACCCTCTCAGCAATGGTGCGGACGGCGGATCCTCTCCCGAGGGGTCGCCCACTGCCCCATTCTACGGCGGCTGGAGATCGTTGAACGCCCTTCGGCGCCGACGACTTAGCCTGCGTTGGCAGGAGGGAGTGTGGTGGTCAACTCCCGCTCCCACTCCACTGCCTTCTTTGCAGACTTAACTGCCTCGCAAAAGAAGTGATGGCCGTCCATTAAGGATCGCCTCCGACTATGGCTAGAACCAGGGCCAGGAGCGACATTAGTTTTCAGACCTAAAAATTCCACTGTACAGTATGCCAGATAAAAAAATAATAATAAGAAGAAAAATAATACGCATTAGTTTCGCCCTCTGGCACTCAATATACGGTGTGGTGTACCAGTGCAATTTTTGGGTTTGTTAAACTCAAATGGCTTAAAAATTCATTTAGAAAATATAGAGCCGGGTTACTTTAGTATATCTGTAATAAACTTTACTCATATAATAATTATATAAAATAATAAACAGCGTTTAACATTTTTTTGACATAATTTTAATCAATTAAAACTTATATTTCGTAAATAAAATTACTCTTTCTAAACTTTATTGTATTGGCTTTCATTTTGAAGCCTGACATAGGCTATTAAGTGTCACAGAGCTTAAAAGCTTCTTTCAACGTCGGAGTGCTTTTTAGCTTCCTTTTGCTCACTATAAAGAAAAAGATGGAATACGTACGACTTATATTGTGCTATAGTTATATTTCATAAGGGCAGCTATAGTTTGCTATTTCAACTCGTAAACACCCATTTCAACCATTTCAACAAAAGCAAAACAAAACTCACTTTTACATAGTAACCCGTAGTAACATATTACAACTATGCTCGCGAACAGTGTTAGGGCATGAGACAATAGGACATTCTTGCAATTGGTTTCATCCAATTGCAAGGTTAATGAAAAAATTGATTTCAGAATAATTCGGTTTAATTTATTAGTTTCAGATAGCATGTCAGAATTGGAAACGGACACTTGTTGGAACCACGCACAGTCTGGGCTACATGCTAGGATTATTAATTGTAGGACCACTTTCTGACAGGTAAATGTTACTTGGATCGACACGTGTCTTTGGTTGGAGCCAATGGACTAGCTCTAATCAATGTTTGATTTAGGACTGTTTTCCATCAAGATTCCATAACGAAGCAGCTATCACTGATGTTATCGAAAACTGTATACATTTCCATGTAAAAGTATTTTTCTTAGTGTTTACGTAGTTGAGCAATCAAGCGAATATTTTGTAACTTAGTATAACTATTATGTTTAGGTCAAAAATAAAACTACTACATTTGTTTTACCACTTAAAGGGATAAGCTACGCTGAAATGCCGTCAGGGTTTAATAGTGGAGAAATATTGTATCTTGTTTGTTTATATAGTTAAACTCTATGAAATGAATAAATTAATAAGCATAATAAAAGTTTATTATGCTTATTAATTTATTCATTTCATAGAGTAAGATTTTTTTCGAAGAAAAATTCTATTATTGACGAGTATTCTAGACCGGGGGGATCGAGGGGTACGTGGGGCTTTGGGAAAGATAGTTGACATCCGACTACTACCCCGCTGTTCTCCTATCGCTTACCGCTTGGGCCAACGGATAAAATTACCTAACGATCTCGTGGCCCAGGCTGACACCAGCTCACCTCTTGTCAGGGTGTCGTCCTCCAGCACTCTCTCGCGTCAATCCAAGATTAAGGGGGTACGAGGAGTACGTGTGCCTTTATTCTTGCGGCAATGGTGCGAGTGGCGGATCCTACCCCGAGGGGTCACCCACGGTCGCTGTCTACGGCAGCCGGAGATCGTTTGATGTCCTATGGCGCTGTCATATAGATTTATAGTGAGATGGGCTCCCTCTTCTGTTACTTTCAAAAATTACTTCCAGTATTGAGATTGTGTAGCATTTTAGATTAGCCTATTTTTTGCTTTAGTTGTATGTATTGTTGCAAATTCGACTGTCGTGTGCAAATTACTTTTATTTACAATAAGGTAGTAAAAAACGTGGGTAACAAATGTCTGGCCATGCCGCCTCCGCCGGACCCCGGCAGGAGGGGTAGACCCAAAAAGTGCTGGCTTGACGTTGTAAAGGGTGATATGCGTACCAATGGGCTCACCAGGGATGCTGAAGACCGTGCGAAGTGGAGAAGAAAAAGTCGGAAAGCGGACCCCGGGCACCGAAGCGAGAGTTTGGGCTGCAACCGGGATACAACGCAAAGATGATGATGATGATGACAATAAGGTAGTAAAAAAATCTAATGGCATATTATCTTCCCATTTTGGATAACAATGCTATCGTAAATATGCTAGTCATGTATAATGCAATATAACAGGGTGGGCTGTGATGTGATGGGTCAGTATGGTAAGAAGTAGAAACCATATCATCGTTTTTAAATGAAAAGGAAAACTGTATTCACTACATTTACACACAGTTCATAAATTGAAACCAGTCATATTAAAAATATGTAATTATATATAAGTAAATTTACACAGCGCCATCTAGTTCTAAAATAATCAGCAGAAAATTTGTGTTATGGGTATTATAACATACTTATAGCTGATATATTACTTACATATTTTTTTTTGGTAAATAATAATAACATACTATACATAAACAGCCAAATTTAGAACAGGAATCGAAACCGTGACCTCTGCAGGCTTTTTAACTTGGGTTAGCCGTTATGCCACATAAAAAAATATTTTAAATATTTAGGATATGTCCAGTAAAGTTGAATGTAATACATAGAGTGTATGAAATGGAGTTGACGGAAAGAGGCCCCGCGGGCGATTTTCGTTGCGATGGACAGACCAAATAAGATCCCTTACCGGCATGGCAGTTGCAGAGGCCATGAGATCGACAGAAAATAGCAGTACGGATGGACTAGACACGACCATCATTAAGTGAAGCAGGTGACTAGAAACAAAAGAAGTGTGTGGTTTTTCAATTAAATCAATGACATATAATATATTGTACTTCATAAAAACATTACATAGTTAATAATAAATATTTGAATATTTTAAAATTACTATGACATATTTCTTTTTGCAGATTAGGAAGAAAACAGGTTCTAATAGCTACTGGAGTAATAGGCGGGATTTTAGGCTTGGCCAAGAGTTTTAGCCAGTGGTACTGGCTGTATATCGTTTTGGAGTTTCTGGAAGCAGCCATTGGAGATACTTGCTCTCCTGCTTATGTACTTAGTAAGTTTATAATGATCATTCTCCTGTGTGAAAAATAATGAAACCTGTTGGGAGTTGAAAAGGTAAAATATTAAATTTCAATTTATGGAAGTGACCTTAGGCAGCCCCTAACTCCAATAGATACAACGAATGGTGGAAAACAACAAAATAATAATCCTACTGTTAGTTCAGAAAATTTTAAATTAAAGGCCTTCCATCATTAGATAGAAGCAAAGAGCCTCTCTGATGTTAGTAGCGCATATGATAACAAGCGGCGCCAATGTAGTTTAGGTGACAATGAGGAAGTCTTTGATTCCTGGCTTATTGGTAAATATAAACTTTTGAGACAAATAATTTGATATATCTCACAAAGCGTATTAATTGATTACATCGTATTTAGAAGGAAAATCTTACTTATCACGTATTTCGATGATTATAAACTGGATGAATAAAAATAACGTTTTGTATAATATAGTCTTATTAAAATCTATTACAAAATTTTAGTGATATCATAACATTTGTTCTATTGTCACTTCAACAAATATTAGCAATAGATAATTTTATTTTTTCAGATATAGAAATAGTGTCCAAAAATAAAAGAGTGCCATACCACATTATATGTGGTGTGGGATACTGCATGGGTGGATTAGTTTTGCCACTCGTCGCGTGGTTTGTGCCTTATTGGAGGAATTACTTAAGGGTCATATATGCACCTGCACTTCTTTTCTTCTTATATATATATATATCTAGTTGATGAAAGTCCAAGATGGTTGCTCACTAAAGGTAAAAAGGATAAAGCGATAGAAATCCTTGAAAGAACAGCAAAAATGAACAATATCAATCTAGACACAAAAGAGCTAAATAATCTTATGTGCGAGAAAGAAAAGGATGTTAATTTTGGACAATTGATGCAAATAACATTTTCATCTAGAACAATGTTGAATAGGTTTCTAGTATGTGTGATATGGTGGATAACGACAACGTTTGTGAATTATGGATTGACAATAAATTCAGTATCTTTGCAAGGAAACAAGTATGTGAATTTTGCATTGATATCCATTGTTGAATTGCCTGGAAATCTGGTGATCATGTATGTTTTAATGAACTACAAAAGGAAGATTCCGTTAATTATAAGTTTTTTCTTCGGCGCTGTGTTATGTTTGTGCCAACCGTTTACTCCTGACAGTAAGTTTATTTAAATTACAACAACAGCAATTAAAATGTAAGCAGTATATCATTTTGAAACAACTACTTAGGTTAAAATTAAAATATTTTTCTACATGCAAGGGCGGAGTAGGAATAGTGGCCCCTACAGCCACGGTAGATCTGTCGTAAAAGGCATACTTACCTGGCGTAGGGGAAACCGTGATCATGAAGGCGGTTCCCCCAGGGCGAGGCCTGTCCATTGCACTGCGGATGGATTGACCCCTGCGATTATCCCTAATGTGGATAACTCGGGCGCGTAATTTTTGGTAGTGGGGACTGCGTACGCGCTGTCCCCTTCAACAAAATAAACTCAACCCTAGCTAAATGATAGGTGTGTAAGTTCGTCTAAATGGCAACTACTCCTGGTCATTAAATATTTTTTTTTGATTTTTCATATAGTTTTCTTTGATCTAAGTTTCTGAGAATTGGCTGTTGAAGTTAATCTGATATCGTTTTCTGACAAGAATTTTAGTTATAGTTATACAAATTTTATTTTTTTCCCATAAATATGTACATATAAATACGCAAACGTTCCGATGGAAATCGTCAGAAAATATAAACGCACACGTCTTTTTGTGTTGTTATTCTTCATTGACTCTTCCGTTTCTTGACCAAAGGAAAATATTTTGATTACTTTGATTTGATTGTCTTCTCATGAGCCCAAATAAAAGAAGTAATTAGATAAACATCGTAATGTTTTATCTGTATAATTGTACCAACTTTATATATTTAATACTATAAGGGGTAGACCTAGGCGGCCGTTTCGAGACCAGATCAGGGACGTCATGAAAAAAGGCCAGGTCAAGAGTACCCTAAACCGAAGGGCATGTATGAACGGAATAATGAAAGTGGACGAAGCGAAACAAGTATGTAAGGATCGTAGCAAGTGGAAAGAAGTGGTCTCTGCCTACCCCTACGGGAAAGAGGCGTGATTATACATATGTATGTATAAGGGTATAAACAAAAAACTTTGAATAATATTGTAGACAAAAAATATGTTCATTATAAATTAATAAATTATTAACACAAAAGTATTTTAGGACTCAAAATTTTATTTTGGACAAAATATCACTCACTCATTATGTTCTTATTGCCCTTATTTAAGTATGATATTTAAATTAATTATTCTTACGACTTTCGACGATAACCCGACGTTTCAACGACGATATCCGCTGTTCTCCTATGCGCCTACGCGCGGGCCCACGGATATGTGGCGTGCTGATCGTGTGGCCCGGGCCGCCACCGGCCCGCCCTTTGTAGATGTAGTACTAGGGCGGGCCTCTTCCATGTCGCCAGGGGGTCAGGATTTCGTCCCCCCGGCGCTCTCCGTTATTACCTTTATCCTATATTATCTTTATCCGTGCAGCGGCGCCTACGGGCTGAACTTGCCCCGCACGGTCTTGTAGAGTCGCCTCTAAGGATCTTGGTCAAGACTGGCCACGAGCTTCGAGGTTGATTCTGGCACTCTGATAATCCCCGTAGAGCCGAGCTTCCGCGGCTGCTCTGTCCGCGTCACGGCAACTCTACCTACGAAGTCTGGTGTAATGGCGGTGGGCGTAATTGTGTGCCCTGCGGGTCCATTTGAGCTTCGCATTCCACTAGTATACACGGCGCGGGGCCGGTGTGGCCCCCGTCTCGGCATCGCTGTGTCGCAGACGTCGATCATGAGCAACCGCAGGTTTTCTATCTCCTCATCGACGTCATCGGGAGGTACACCGCCTGACCTCAACCACGCGGAATACCTCCTGATTATTCTTTCCCAGTGTCCAGCGCGGACAGTCACCCAAGGGGGTGATCTAGGCTGGAGGCTCTAGCTGACGGGCGGAGACATTAAACCGGATGTAACGCTCACCACTTCCGTGGGGAGCGGAGTACCCGCGGTGGTCCTGGAATACAAGGCCATCATGCCGTCCAGGTCCCCGATCCAATTGCCTTGGGTGGAGACGCAGTACGGCTCGGCAGCATCTGCGATGTTTATGTTAACAATATAATTATATATATATATATATATATATATATATATATATATATATATATATATATATATATATATATATATATATATATATATATATATATATATATATATATATATATATATATATATATATATATATATATATATATATATATATATATATATATATATATATATATATATATATATATATATATATATATATATATACCTAGTCAGGTCATAAGTATTGTCACAAAGTAAAAACTTTTCTTTTAGAATGCTGGCCACAAAAAAGTTTATTGAATTCGAATTTCGAATTGTTCATGAAAATAAAAAAGGTATACTTTTAGAATTTTACTCATTTTTAAGTATGGAGTGGACGCTTAAAGAAGACCGTGTTGCAGTTATTGCGTTGCATCGTTGCAGTTACGCGCCAATTCAAATTTTTAACATACTGAAAAATTTGAATATAACCAAAAGATTCGTTTATCGTACCATCAAACGATACAATGAAGACTCTAGTGTAGATGACAGGTCAAGAAGTGGTCGCCCTCGGTCTGTTAGGACTCCAGCAGTGATAAAAGCTGTGAAGGCACGAATTCAAAGAAATCCCAAACGTAAGCAGAAACTGTTGGCCCTTCAGATGGGGTTAAGCAGAACCACGGTGAAAAGGGTGTTAAATGAAGACTTAGGGCTTCGGGCATATCGAACAAAAACAGGACATCGTTTGAATGCTCGTCTAATGGACCTGAGACTGAAGAGATGCCGCGCTTTGTTGAAGCGGTACGCGGGAAAAAAATATCGGGAAATTCTTTATTCGGATGAAAAAATGTTTACTGTAGAAGAGAGCTACAACAAACAAAATGATAAGGTGTACGCACACAGTAGTGAAGAAGCGAGCAACCGTATTACGCGTGTCCAACGAGGTCATTTTCCATCCTCGCTCATGGTATGGTTGGGAGTTTCTTATTGGGGCTTAACAGAGGTACATTTTTGTGAGAAAGGTGTAAAAACGAATGCTGTTGTGTATCAAAATACAGTCCTGACGAACCTTGTGGAACCTGTTTCTCATACCATGTTCAATAACAGGCACTGGGTATTCCAACAAGATTCGGCGCCAGCTCATAGAGCGAAGAGCACACAAGACTGGCTGGCGGCGCGTGAAATCGACTTCATCCGGCACGAAGACTGGCCCTCCTCCAGTCCAGATTTGAATCCGTTAGATTACAAGATATGGCAACACTTGGAGGAAAAGGCGTGCTCAAAGCCTTATCCCAATTTGGAGTCACTCAAGACATCCTTGATTAAGGCAGCCGCCGATATTGACATGGACCTCGTTCGTGCTGCGATAGACGACTGGCCGCGCAGATTGAAGGCCTGTATTCAAAATCACGGAGGTCATTTTGAATAAACTTTAATGTCATAAGAATCTATGTTTTGTTAAGTTCATTTTGGTATATGAATGGTTACATAATGAATAAACTTGTTACAATTATTTTACATTAAACATGTGACAGAATTTATGACCTGACTAGGTATATATATATATTAATTTAAACACGTAAAATAATAGTAGCTACTGTAAAATAAATAATAACACGATCTATATTCTACATCAGTTTATCTCGACTAATTTAACAACCGACCTCGAACTCCGCAGTAAAAGCTTAGAATGTAACCAGAATTACTTGTAGTGACATTGAGATTGGTATCATTAAGGTACTTATTTTAAAATTCTATAGGTAAAGGACAACAACAACATAGTGGTAGATAATTGTTTAGGTTCGATATAATTATTGTATAATCTATATATATATATATATATATATATATATATATATATATATATATATATATATATATATATATATATATATATATATATATATATATATATATATATATATATATATATATATATATACATCAAAAAAGTCTAAGCAACATGCATGATATTACAAATTTACCATGTATACTAATTAATTTCTAAGTCTTTACTCACTCAAAGTGCGTAAGGTATGTAAACATTTTTGTTATTGATGACATACTGGCTAGTTGTAAAAAAATTGGATTATATTTTGTTTTTTTCATAAAATGAAATGAAAGGGATTTTGTTTGAATTTAAGTGCGTTTTTATTGCTACGTTTAGTCTTGATTTTATAATTTTGCCAACCATTTAAATAAAGTTAGCGACAAAATTGAATTGTTAGATATTCTTTACGTCACGGAGCGACGTCATTTGACGGCAAATGAAATGCAAAGAGCTGTAGGGATGTTGCAAGTGGGAAGTAATCAATCTCAGGTATCTCGGCATTTTGGCATTCTTAAAAGTGTTATTTGTCGTCTTTGGCAGCGCTACAATAATACTAGGGAACCTGCTAAACAGCATCCAGGCCGTAAAAGGAGTACAACCACTCGGCAAGACCGGTACATACAACTGACTGCAAGACACCAGCCGATGTTAACCGCTCGAGAGATAAGTTTGAGGCTACAAAATTCAAGTGGTGTTGATGTAAGTCCCGAAACTATGCGAAATCGCCTGCATGTGTACGGCCTACGAGTTTGACGCCCAATGATACGTCACGGGAATCGCGCTCGTTGAAATGAAGGGTGTAGAGAACGCAGAACATGGACCCAAGAACAATGGGATAAAATTATGTTTTCCGATGAGTCGTGATTCGGGTTTAGGCCTGATATAAGAAGGTACGAGTGTACCGTCGGCCTGGAAATACTGAAAGGCTCAGGTGCATTCAGGAAGTTCATCCATACAGCGGCTCAACAGTTATGGTATGGGCGGGTATTATGAAGAACAGGCAAACTGAGTTCGTTTTTGTAAATGGAAACATGAATGCTGAAAAATTACTTTGAGGATATTCTCACACCTTATGTCCACCTATTTGCACAAACCTTTGACTCCGATTTAACGTTAATGCATGACAATGCGCGTTCACATACAGCTTGGCGAACCAGTCAATACTTGGCAACGGAGAACATCCGGGTATAGCCCTGGCCTGCACAATCGCCAGACCTCAACCCCATCGAGCACGCATGGGACATGCTCCAGAGACGTGTTTTGAAGGACTTGGACGGAGTGACAACAACCCAACAGCTGAAGGATTTGCTACAATTCCATTGGGAGCGAATACCGCAAGATGACATAAACAGTCTCATTCATTCAATGAATAATCGTTGCCGACAAGTTCTGAATAGCAGAGGAGGCCATACTTTGTATTAAATTATCCTATTCTTTCATAATAAATTCATTAACTTTAGAAATTTCATTTTTGTAAAAAAATGTGTAGTTGCTTATGTACCTTCTGTTATTAAAAGAACTTATAAAGACCCTAAAAATATTATTTTTAAAATAAAATACAACGTTATAATATGAAAAACCATCCTAAAATTTAAATTAGTACATGTTGCTTAGACTTTTTTGATGTGTGTATGTAATCCCTCAGGGGCGCTTCTCTGTCCGAGGAGTGCACGGGTAGTGCGTACCCGAGGTGCTCGAGCATCCGCCACCTCATTCCCCCTTCCCGTCCAAGGTGGTGGAGTCCCTCCTTTCTTCCCGTCTACCTCCCACATCCTTTCCCACTTCGCTCTCTGTTCGTGGCGCGGTTCCCGGTGGGATGGTTGCGAGTACTGGTTGGGGTCCCAGGTTCTGTCCCGGGCCATGATTTGGTAGTCGAAGCCATGCCCATTTCGACTGCGCCTGCACAGAGAGTGTTCCTGGGGCGGGAACGGCATCTCCGCTCTACGTCGGTCTGGCTGGGTTGGCTATGACGTTGGGCGACTCCCTGGTTTTCTGGGGTGTCGTCTGGTAGTCGTACCCACGCCTGACTGGCACATGGCGGAGATGCAAGTCCCGACCCGTCCAGAATCCGCCAGCTTTAGGCTGGAGGCAGTCAAGTCCGCAAAGGAGGCGGCGGAGCGAGAGCGGGAGTCGACTACCACACTCCCCTCCCGCCAACGCCGGCGGCGCTGGAGGGCAAGTAGCGACCTCCGGCCGCCGTAAAAAGCGGCCGCGGGCGGGCTCTCAGGGGAGGATCCGCCGCCCGCACTATTGCCGCTAGGGAGAGAGCCGCGTGCTGTTCCGCGGCCCCCCTCAACTCATGTTTATTCAGAAGAGCGCCGGGGGATGAAATCCTGAACCCCTGGCGCCAACTATTTAGAAGGGGCCCGCTTTAAGACGGGCGGGCCGGCGCCGGCCCGGGCCACGAGATCGGCAGGCCATATATCCGTAGGCCCGGGTGTAGGCGATAGGAGAACAGCGGGGTTTTTTAGTGGGTAGTCGGATGGCCGAACATCTTTCCCGGAGTCCCACATATCCCTCGGTCCCCCCGGGCTGGGGGAACCCGTCAAGAGAGGGTTTTTCCCCGAGACCAAAAAAAAAATATGTGTGTATGTAAAAAAGGAAAATAGGGTTCATTTGACGCACCACCACTTCATAACTACTGAACATATCGAGATGGGACTACCGTAGATGTATATCAGTAGATGGTTTTAAACTACTTCCTTTTTGAATTCCTTTAACTCTTTTTCTCAATTTTTTTTCGATTTGCTTTTTTCTGTTATTCGTCTACCAAAGCGGGTGGGAACGGCTAGTAATGTTATTCTAATTACAGACCTCCCATGGCTATCAACAGTCTTCTACTTTGGCGGGAAATTGATGTCATCGTTCTCTTTTTGTATTACATATTTGTATACATCCGAATTGTTCCCAACCTATACGAGGAATTCAATGCATGCGCTCTGTTCATCTGTGGGAAGAATAGGATCTATATTAGCACCACAAACTCCATTATTGGTAAGATAATAAATTATTAACTGATTTTTCAACAGTGCTATATTTTTAGAAAATTCAATTCATGTATTCTGTCTCGTCTTTATTTTTTTGTGGGTAGTAATAATAGAACGACTTCCATGTTTTTTGACAACGACATATAAATTTTTTTAAAATAGCAGATATCCGCATAACTATTTATGCAGGGGTGGAAATAGAATATTATCACCGTGTCCTCCACGTCGCCCGCGCCGCAATGGTCGTACCCCGACGTCGTCTCTCGCCCTATGCGACACAGGTAACTCTTGAAGCAACTGTACTCCGAGAGGATCTGCGTCAAGCGGAAGGTCAAGGCGCCGTGATGCCTTTCCAACCATTCAGCCAGGACGGGCCTCACCGCCTCTATGGTGGTAAGGGCCTGCGCTGCGGTACGCAAGACGCTCCTTCCACTCCACCATGAGCACCTCGTCGCACAACTCTGCCCGCTTTCCCTCAATTTCGCGAGGCGCGGGACGAGAGCCACGATCGGCCGCGTCCCGTCACTACTGATATGACAGCGCCAGGTCGCGAGCCTTGAGGTTCCATGGTGGAGATTTTGCCAGCAGGGAGGCCGGTTCAAAGGACACCGGTCGGTATTCCCTTCAGGCAATCTGCCCAGGTTGGGGCCCCATAAAGGGCCATGGACCGCACGGTCCCGTCAAAGTGCCTGCGGCACACTACGCCCGGCCCGCCGACGTTCGGCAGCAGGCGGGAGAGTCCCGCCGCCACCCGAATTAGCTTCGGTGCCAGGTGCCCGAAGTGCGCCGCACCATTAAAAGCCTGGTGGAAAGCATGCCAAGACGATTACACGTCGTAATCGTTGCAAGGGAAGGTCACTCGTTATTAATTTTTAATGTCTTTTTTTTATTTAAATACCGTAAACATTCTCGTAGTCTTAATTTCATTATACCTATAAAGATGTCCCTTTTAACACGGCCCTTTGTTTACATTGACTAAAACACAGATTCCAGGATTTAAGTGTTAAAAACTATATTCTCAATGATAATATACAATTTCTAGTCATTTAATCTCTTGAGATACTAAAAACATTAATATCATCCATAGAAAAGCCAATGAGTGTAAGGTGTCCGTTTTTTTTTTTCATAGGAGTGTATTTTTTTATTTAGCATCAATATAGAAAAAACATACTATAAATAAGATTTTATTCTTCTTCGTTTTTCAGATGGTCTACTGGCCTGGTCTGCCATCGATAATATTCGGGGGAGTGGCTCTTCTAGCTAGTCTTGTCACGTTCTTAGTACCAGAAACTGCCGACACCTCCCTACCTGATACAGTGCAACAAGCTGAAGCTGTCGGTAATAAAGAGAAGATGAGCAAAATTAACTGTGGAACATCCGTTCAAATGAATGAACATAATATTAGTGTTATAACTAAAATGTAGATCTGAGAATATATTAATTGAAATATATTTATTTACATTATACTACGAGTATATACGGATAAATCTGAAAAGGGCGTCGTTGCTGGAAACTTGAATGAGGATTAATGTATCGTTACATTTCATACGGTTATTGTACTTATTTAATTTATAACAACTACTTTTTCTTCGTGGGCCAGCAATGTTCGGCTCGCACCACTTCCCGGCATTGTGAATGTAGGCGGTCAGAGGAGCCCGGAGGAGATTTTTTAGTGAGTAGTCGACACGGTGCCGTTACCTGCGCATCCCACACGAGTCTGTCGCGACCCCGCGCGGCAGTTAGTGTGTAAGGGTATTTTACAGCCTCCGGCACAAAAAAAGCTAATATTTCTTTACTGAAAGTTATTTGGTTGACTCCAAAAATTTTTACAAAACATGATTGCATAATTCCACGCAAATACAGTAAACCTGTTATTTTTGATAACAATCTAAAATAAGCTTAGTGTACTAAACGAGAGAAATTATGAGAGGTTCGAAAACTCATGACGTGTTCAATGTTCAATGACTATGAATGTAATCTCGTAAGGTTGTATGGGTTAGATTCTCATGGCATGCAAAACATTTATATAACACAAATGATTGGTTGGTTCTGTCCTTGAATGAATTTCTCAACGCCTGTTTCGATAAACCTGGTATCGTACTGCGATGGAAAACAACCGGAAGCTTCAAATACGGAGAGTGAAGTTCAAGAGAGAAGAGGCTTCAGGAAATGGGAATGAACGCCCAGTAGATAGCGAGCAGTATGGTGGTAGAAACACGACGAAGGCACAATTCTAAATAACACATTTTATTTTCTACCTTACGTACAAATAACTATCTAAAAAAATCAATATCCAAATATGATTATCATAGTAAATAATTCAAGCGAGCCTATTGGGATTAATTAAAAGGTCCAGGGATAAATCCCGGCTCAGCAAGTTCGGGAAATTAGCGGTGCAAGGGATTTCATGTCCGATGGGAAAAGCGAAAGTTGAATATTTGAAAGGTCTTGTTTCCTTTAGCAGTATTATAATAAGGTTGAGCAGGGATAATTAAAATTTTTGGTACCTAATCTACGTTTTATTTGATACTAGCAACCCGCATTGGCTTAACTTTTAAAGATTAATATTTACGATGAGTTCATACAAATGAGATCTTGTATTTAAAAAAAAAAGATTAAAACAGTTAATTCAGAATAAAATTTAGGGAAATGTTTACACAACTTTATTAATTATTTATAAATTTTACAATATTTTTTTGGGAATGAAATAAACTTAGAGAATAAATTTTACAAGTAAATGATTTTAAAAACGTTTTATTTTCTTAATTTTCTATTTATTTCACGTGACCACTTGAAAGAAAGAAAAAAAAACATTTATTTAGGAATACTAAAAATAACATAAAATAGACAAATTTAGAAAATTGTCCTAGAAATCAATAAGTGTCTTGCAAGCAATTTTCAATTAACGTAGCATGGCGCAGCACGCCACCTGCCTCGCTCTGTGATATTAAACCCGTTACAATGCTTTGCCACGAGCCAAGATAGTCTAGGAGCATGTGCTGTAAGCGTCTGACAATATTAAAATCACTATTAAAAAATTATGTTTATAGTTTGTTATGTTTATAACTTATGTTTATAATTCTGAATCACCATTTAAGTAATTATTTAGAGTATATGAAACATCATGTTCCCAATTACTGTCGTTTTATAGGTGGCTTCTTAAGCATTATGCCAAAAAAAAAAAAACATGCGGGGCAGTCTTTGGCGACTGCCGATAGAAGTGAAAACTAAGTAACTTCTGAATTGTATCGTCGAGTATTAGATTATTATTTTCGGTTTATAAAGAAGTGTTTGTGATCAAGAATTTAAGTTTAAATTGGTCATTAACACTTCTTTACAAACCAAAAATTGTACACACAAAAATTGCTCAACGCGCCAAAAGAAGTTTTCACTTCAAAAACTCAACTGTTTTTCATTGAATTCGCAGTTTGAATGTATAAGTAATGCAATGCAATCATTTAAAATTTACATTATAAAATAAACATTAAGTCATTGTTAATAAGGTTGGTATTACTCGAGCAAAACTCCGTCTTACGAATTTTACGAATTTTCGATTAAGACACGTGACCTGACGCGAGTTTAACATTTTTTACCAATTACAAAAAAGTGCACAACGCCGCTAAAGAAGTTTTCACTTCGAATTAAAAAATATAAATAGCAAATAAATATATATAACAAAAAAAATAATTGTTGATTATTTTTGTAAACAATAAAATTAAGGATACATCAATAATTAATATTCAAATTCAAATTCATTTATTTGTTTGAACAAGAGTAAAATAATGCACAGATGTTACATAATATTCACACGCGAGAAATAAAAAAAGTTGCAAATTATTAAATGACACAAGAAACTCCTATATAACATATTTTAATTATTGTAATGGTAAATTATTTTCATATTAATAGAATATGTTAATATAGTAAATACGGTTCGGATAAAATAATTATGTGTATTATTATTAGTAAGTAGTGTGTAGAAGTTGGGTGAAATTAAAAAAGGACATATACACATCATTCACGCACTTAATGTTTTCGAAATCGTTTGTATCAGTGATATCCAAATTACACCATAATTTTTATCTATTATTATTAACTTTTTCCTTTTTTCATTTTGTTCCGCACATGTTGCTTTTATACCAAATAAAAAACAATGATAAAATACGCATTGTTTGACGCTTATTGACTCCTGGACTATAAAATGCGTGAACAGAATTCCTATACGGGGTATTGGGACCACATCTCTGTGTTCTACATGTTACCGATACAATTCCTGAACATATAAAGACATTCCTGACTTTGCACTATCATCTTATTGTCAGGGTATAATATTAGAAGTAGTCTTGGCTAGAAATAAGAATAGAAGAACCTTAGAACTTTTCAAGAAAGTCGTAAAAGGCCAGCAGTATAAAGGGGGTCGGCATAACAGTACGGTTAGAACGAGGTCAATATAACCACGCCCTTCCCTTGGAATCCGGTGTAATAGCGATCATTTGGTTTTCCTGGGACATAAAAAAAAGACAACAAAAAGCATTAAATGTATCTAAGTCGTCAGCTAATCATTGTCCACCGCTGGACGTAGGCCTCCCTAAGTGTGCACCACAAATCCTGGTCCCTTCTTTTCTCAACCAGCCGTGACCAGTAATCTTACACAGGTCATTCATCCATTGGCTGGTTGCCGTCCTACACAAAATTGCCGATTGTATTAATCTTAAATTTATTTAATTTTCTAAGAAATAGAAATATAGCTAATGATTGTATCTTATACCATTGATGAGTTTGAGTTATCGTTAGAATAATTTTTACGTAATAATTGTAACTAGTAATTTGCAATAATACGGGTTAAAGTATGAAATGCCGTTGAATAGTAATAAATACTTTGAATTAACATAAAATCATGGTGTGAGAATTTCGCAAAACCTCACAATGCACGATAAATTGTTGTAACTCTATAGGAGCTGCAGTTGGAACCCATAAATCATTCACCGTATCAGACCTTGATGCAATGGACTACAGTTTTTTTCATAAGTCGGACAATTTGTCTACGAGATAAAAAAATTCTTCCCAGGCGGCAGTAGAAAATGCTTTTTACACAGTTTGTCGAATCTAGATCCCCAGACTTCTATTGTTGAGGTATAAATGAACTTCCGTTTAGATGGCAGCATCTTAGAAAAAAACGAGTTTTAAATTTTTCTGTAAAAATCGGCATTTCATACTTTAACGGCTAATAGAAGTTTTAAAATAAAAGTTATTGCAATTTTAATTACCGTAGGGGAGCCAGAAAGCGTGGAACCCGTTTTATATCTGATTGCTAATGAAGTGGGGACCTATCAATGTAATTAGCGGCTGGAGCCAGGACCGGATTATGACGTATAAGTTCTATTACAAAATATATCAACTTATCGCTGTAGGGTATTTTGCAACAACATTTTAAATGAGAGTGAGATTTTAAAAATTAAATAAGAGAATTTAAAAAATTTCACTCTCTAGGTTGGTTAGCTAAACTTAAACTATAGTATGCAAATACAGTTTTTGACTTTGACTATGATTAAGTTCAAGTTTTAAACGAAATATAAGATATCAAAGTAGCATGGCTTCATTAAATCTGACCCCTTCATTTGAGTCTTCAGTCTCAGTAGTAAATAGCAATTGAATCATTAAATTGGACTTCCATAATTCCTTTTTATAAATAATTTCGATTTCATCTGTAATCTAAGGCCGACTTGCACAACCAATCACTAAACCGATTTAGCGCTAAACTTATTTAAATCGTCATTCTGTCCCTGTCACATTGACAACATTTGACAGGGACAGAATGACGATTTAAATAAGTTTAGCGCTAAATCAGTTTAGTGATTGGTTGTGCAAGTCGGCCTAAGTGTTGAAAACGAGTTTTTGTTACTTTGCCGAATATCAGGAAACTGCAAATTGCAAATTTTATGTTCTCAATGCGGCCCTGTTCCACGGTAATTAGTGATCAGTGGCTCCCACTAATTTGCGTGGATCACGCTGTTGAACTTCACTGAATGAGCATTCAAGAAATCTCACTATTTAATGGTAATTTTGATTGATCGGCGTCTTATTAAATTATTACCTTTAATGTAGCTAATTTGATATTAATTTACTTGTAATACTCGTATGGCTTAATGACATTATGTAAACAGTATTCAGTGATATTAATCAGTTAAATAAATGCGTGCGGATTATATCGTGTTTTGTTGTTACAAGCTTTAGAACTCGGTTAGGCTTTGCCATGTATTCAGCTATTTAGTTTGCTTCATGCGATAAACATACATTAGAATATAAGCAATTGAAACATACTATGTGTACGTATAGTAATAAATAATTGTGTCTATTTTTCCCAAAAAATGCGCATTACTTTCATAATGCATCCTGTATATATGAAAATCGCAGAAGGCTGAGTATGGTGATGCACAATTATCACAGTGCAAAATTTTCACGTATAGGTTTGATTCCCTTCCAGAAAGTGGCTGTTTGTGTAAAATGTGTATGTATTGACTAAAAGAAAACTATATTGGTATTAAATTATGATAAACTATGGCTTAAATACTATGTTATTTACTTTGGGACTAGATGGCGCTTTTGGTTTGTATTCATAAAAAATGCGACAAGTGATATCTGAAAGGAGAATTTGTTAACTTTTACGGCTTAAAATGTAAATTATGGGGCACTCCTATGTTTGTTTCTGGCTAATGGCACACGTTCAACAATATTATTATAAACAGTTACTTTATGATAATTTTATTAAAATATTTATGTGAAGAACAAAAAAGAAAAACTGAAACCGATCTTAAGGCTTATTTACGAATGATTAATGTTGAAACTTCAACATAATCAGAATTCAAAACAAGTGTTGGATAAAAATTACATATTCTGCTTGTCGGCGCGACGATGAAGAGGCGACGGCCATAGTAAATATGAACATAGTGGGTAAAGATTGCACAGCTTGGATATAAACAAATTTCGGGAAGAACCTATAATGTAAAAACGCGAAATATTAGATAACTCTTTATTGCTTACATTTATAATAAAATTTATATCTAGGACAACCCAATAAATTTAAATAGTAAAATAAGTAATAAAAAAAATAATGTAAAACAAAATGCGATCTTATCGTTTAAAGCGATCTCTTCCAGATAACTCAGCTGAAATGAACTAAATGAAGTAATATGGCGGTGTAGGTGATTTACGATTAAAAGGAAAAAGAATTAGCATTTTAACATCAACATTTACAAAAAAATAATTGACTGATGACTCACTATTTAATTATTAAAAGATCTGACGATTATTTCTGTACATGAATATACATAAACATGTCAAACTTTATAAACCTTTCATAAATATATGTAAATGAATAAAAACGTAGAGAATATTGTGGAGAACATAATGAAAAAAGTGACATATATATATCACAAAATTATATTACTATTTCCTTATCAGAGGTAAGGAATAGTATATTATTTTTTTGGGAACTGTATTTTAAGTGCAATACGAGTATACTTTATCCAGCAAGCTGGATGAAGCATGGAGCTGCATGCCGGTTCCTTATTGATGGTATAGCAAAATCTCTTTGGTCTTATTAGTCAGACGAAAGTTTCACAACCCAATTTATCTGCATTGTATGCTTCAATTTATTTACTGTGAATGTTGAAATTAAACAAAGTTAGTGACATACATGGGAAATATCAAGAACTATGCCCAGAGCACATACTTAGAGTTGTTTGTCGGAAATGAACCGTAACTTAACGAGCGTGTCTAGTAACACTTCAACCATATGAGCATATATATCAATCCATATGCATCATTGCCACTGTTTAATTAGATACTGTGTCCACCGCGATGGGGCAAGTAGTCGTTCCACGGGATTGACGAGATTATTCAAATTAAGGGATTGTCGCCTTCGCGAGATTATCGTCCCCATTTATTAGTAGATTCACATCGCTAACAGGATCATGACTGGGAGGCGAATTTTGAAGAGTTTTAAAACTGCTGATTATTAATGATTTCACTTGAAGTATACAATACAGCATGAGATATATTTTTTAATTTCTAATTTGTTCATGTGACCCTATGCAAAATAATACTAGTGTTACTCGACTTAAAGAATGCAAGGCACTGTTCGGTTTTCCTTTTAAGGCATAGGGTTTATATATTCTATGTATGAACAAAACTTTCTCCATATATTGTCTTGTTGCTCGTAGCGTAGGTCTAAGTATCTCCTTCATCTAAGTATGTGGAATGAAAGGCTTGTAAAAAGGCTGTCATAAATGTAATATAATACTAGGAATTGACATTTTTCAAATCAATCCTTGTATATACAGGTCCAACCAGATGCGCTCGCGATGAACTGCCAAGGATGATTACGAATGGCTTAACATATTTAAAGTATTTGCACGATTATTGAAGCAAATTATTTTATTTGTCACGAGTTTAAAATACTTTTATTTGAGTTATTATTACAGTGTCACTTTCAATGATAACAACTTTTTATTAATAATATTTTTATAATACACATTAATTGATGATGCTGAATAATCCTTAAACACCTTTGTAAGGTGGATTGGAAACAATTGACATTGGATAAGTTACCTACCAAAGTTTGCTTTCAATAGTTATATAATACATACCAGCTAAAAATAGTTGTTTTAGCATGATTCTTAGTGAGAATGTAACTCAAACATTCGTTTTTGAAACTACTTAGCCACTGCATACTTCTTATTCTTTAATATTTATTCATTCTGTCTGAATTTTCTATGCTACAACGCGATAAAAAGATACTAATGATTGCAATATTTTTGACTTGCAAAATTAACATAAAACCATTGGTCTGTGAGTCATTCTGCCAGTATAATGGCGACTCTTAATATTGTATATTAATTTGTTTGCTTCCGTAATGGTTTTTATGCTCAAATTACGCGATAAAAATATTTGAATTTGTTTCATCTAAATACATCTGCTACTTTAGGACAATAAGGTAAACTAACCGATGGTTGTATTAACAACGATCAGTCAGTTTACCTTATTGTCCTAAAGTCCACAGTTGGACGAAGGTCAAGTTTGAGTTTCACATCCACTGGGATCATCTCTAGATCATCATTTAATTGGGCTAAAGGCATCAAGAACTACGTTCGCCGATACGCAGCTTCCAGGTTTTGTTTGTTCCATCGTCTATTGATCTTTTGATACATGAGAGCGGTCTATTTCTTCTTCAACTTGCTTATTTTACTATGTCGGTACAACTTGCTTATTTTTCTTCGTGTATTTTGTATTTCGGATTTGACAATACATTTTTTCAATTATTTGCGACATGTTAATGTGTTTTTTTACACACAGGGACAGGTCTTAAGACCATTATTAGGCCTGTCCTTTTATACGGCTGTGAAGCGTGGCCGGTGTTGGAGCGACGCAAGCAAGAACTGCATGTCACGGAGATGAACATGCTGCGGTGGATGTGTGGAGTGACGCGGAAGGACCGCGTTAGGAACTCCCGCATTCGCGGCAGTCTTCATGTCCGTGACATTGCGGATAAATTGCAGGAGTGTCGGCTCCGTTGGTACGGCTACGTTTTGCAACCGGATGATTAGGTAGGAAACAAATGTCTGACCATGCCGCCTCCGCCGGGCCCCGGCAGGAGGGGTAGACCCAAAAAGTGCTGGCTTAACGTCGTAATGGGCTCACTACTAGGGATGCTGAAGACCGTGCGAAGTGGAGTAGAAAAAGTCGGAAAGCGGACCCCGGGCACCGAAACGGAAGTTTAGGTTGCAACCGGGATCAACGCTAAGATGATGATGATGATGTTAATGTGTTTTTTCTCAGTGCAGGGGTGAAGTAATAGTACTGGCCCCTGCGGCCGAGGGTGGTCGTAAAGGCGATAAAACAACCTTTCCTAAGTGTTAGGGTTCCAGGCCTATCTGGAAACTACCCTTAATCTCTAAATATGCCATCATATTAACCTTATGTTGTGACCCCCTACGCGAAAATAGCGTGGCGAACACTCATAGGCGACGGTAACTGCTTACTATTAAGTGGACTGCCAGTCTATCTGACGTTCTACAGCAATAAAAAGTGTAATATGAATTTATATTCCTCAATTTTAAAAACTATGTCTTCATCTTCCAATCATCAGACCACATCGATGTTGTAGATTTCGAAAATCAATTTCAAAAGTCGATAACTCGATTGCTTTTTATATAAATACTTCGTAACCACTACTGGCGTCTCCCGTAAAATATCATCTATTTAATTGGTGTAAGCTACTTTGGTTGCGGTATTAAAATTTGTAGAGTTAATCGAGTTCGTGGTGCCGATATCAGTATGATATTCTCGCTTCCATCAAGAAACGGCTCTTTCATATTTTATTTATTATATTTCCTACATACAACGGGCGAGCTATGGTACCTGACATATCTGTGGGAACATATTCGATTTTTTGGTATGTACAAAGATTCGGTATTGCTGTTGCGTTATTATCATAATTTTTTTTATTACTGAGAAACAACAAACAGGCTGGTGGTCCATAGGGGTACAAGAACCTGACTAATGCCGGAACATAACACACGGTTATTATGGAGGCTTGCTTATAGAAAAAGGGTGGTTGCCATTCACATGGGCTTGTGGCTCTACCACTTAGCAAAGTTTGTTTTGTCGCCTTTTACGACAGGCTGAACCTGGCCACAAAGGTTAATGATATAAGGTAGAAGAATTATGTTGCTAATAAACGAAAAAAAGTACCTTCGCATATCTTATAAAGTTATTCATTATTTAATCCAAATTTGAAACCTTGACGGCGTGAGATCAGTTTCAATCGCAAACTGAATTTTGGATTTGTGAAAATATCAGCCCAAGTAATATACGCCACTCAGCACAATCGACAGCGCGCAATCACTGCGTCCGATCGCCTGTTCTACACGTGACTTGAATTCTTTTGGAGAAATCAGCGCCTTTACTGCATATAATGGACTTGATCGCAAACAATTTTATGATTTACTAGTGCGTAATCCTGGCTTCTTCTGAGTGGACATTGTTTTTTTTTATAATATTAGAATAATAAATAAAGTAGCTCAGTGGTACTACAATCGGACGCTCATCTACAGGTCTCTGGTTCAAATCCCACGATGGTATGCACTGCTTAGGCAGTTTTTCTCGTCTAATGTGCATATTGAATACAATTATTCTATAATCATTAATCAAATGTCCGAAGATGAAGGAAAACATCATGAGGAAACTTGCATGCTGAAATTACCGATATGTGTAACTTGCCAATCCGCCTTGGACATGCGTTTTTAACCGTGCAGGGGCGGAGAAAGAATACTAACGTCTGCGGCCGGGGACGCTTGTCGTAAAAGGCGAGAAAATAACCCACCCTAGCTACGTGGTAGGGCCTCAAGCCTGTCTGGACGGCGACCACCTTTGGTTTGAAGTATGCCGCCATAATAACCTTGTGTTGTGTTCCGGCATTAGTGACCCAAGTTCCAGTACCCTTAAGGGACAGCAGCGTGTTCGCGAAGCCACTGGCGTTGCAAACACTCCTAGGCGACGGTAACTGCACAATTCTAAGCGGGCCGTCAGCCTGCCTGTTGTCTTGCAGCAATAAAGAAAATGCGTGGCGGATATGCCTACCTACTATCCATTTCCTCTAGGGGGAGGCACAGCAATGGGACGCAATTATTATATTAGAACAACAAAAATGTGGAATCAAGCAACTGAAATTTCCCGAACTAACGTCTAGGCTACTACTATGTTAAAACATATGCACTTTCTGGGACACCTTTTTTATATCTATGGCAAGGATGCCAAGTTGAAGATACAGATGTTTAAGTACATCTTTTGTATTCAATATAGCATTCCAAAGTAAATTTTTAAAATGTTTGAATATTTAGAATACTGACTGTACAAATGGGAAGTTGCAGTCAAAGTGAATTTTTAATGTCCCGGGGCATTCCAGCCATTTCTGATATTTTGCCAAAGTCAAAAATCATAGTCAAAGTCGAGCTGTTTAGTTAGTAATATCTGTGATGTGAATTAATAAAACAATTTCCAGTTAGGTATTTGCCATCTTGCAACTCTTATTAATTGTACAATAGTATTTGGATTTCTGTATAATAATGGATTATTGGGCGATGGATTTGGCTTAGTCAGTCCAGTTTTCAGTTTTTTATGCATTTCAGTTTCATTAAGCAGTATTTCTTACTTAGTCCTTTTTAAGACATTTCTTCACAAGTTTTACATTTCTTTGATGTTTGTTTAGCAAATTATTAAAAATTTAAGTTGAGGGCATACTATTATAATTTTGATATAATTAGTGAAATTTTTTGCTAGTTGGCAAAAACTGGTTGAAAGTTGAACATTACAAAGACGCACTTAAAATCTTTAAAAAAGTTTTGAAGATGAATGATCGGCGTGATAATAATACGGGTTAAAGTATGAAATTGCCGTTGTATAGTAGTAGATACTTTGAATTGACATACAGACAGACAACCTTCATGGTGTCATATTTTCAAGTGAAGTTTTTTTCCCTGATACCAATCAGTTTCTTCTTTGTTTTTTTATACAGCTTAGATCTGAAAGATGGATACTTCGAAAATCCGAGTAATTATTGAATACGAGTTCCGACTTTTGAAAGCTGGTGTATTCAGAATGTGTTCTGAAAATTACGACAGCGACAGCTTCACATTGCCTACAAACATAACTTTACACTTATGTGTCATTGTGTGTCGCATTCCAGGAATTTTGCTTCGGTCGCAGGCGAAAATAGATTTTGGATTCCGCAAGCTTAATGTTGTACGCAAATTTGTGTTTCGAAGATCTAAATAAACCTGAGGTTTCATCACTTATTTCACAAATGTTATATGTGGATCTGAAAACACAAACACCATTAATTCAGTATCGTCATTAGCTAATTACAGTTCCACCATACATTTATATTTGAAAACAATCACCACTTTAAAAATGGTGGAGTTTATTTCTAGATAAACGAGCCCTTAGAGACAGTGCAGGTACAGCAGTGAGTCCAATCATGAAGGCGTATTCGAAAGCGTGTCCCTCCATCCGGGCATTGAGTATTTAAGAAATACTAGGGTGGTTTTATTATGTGCATTAACAATGTGCATCTATTTGCCAACTACTGGGGCGCACAGACGTATTGCACAGTCTCACACTAGCCCGCTGTGATCTCAAGCGATGGGATGTGTTCATCATTTTCATTTCAAGAACAAAACAATTTGTCTCACACAAATCCACCATACTTTTCCATATTTGAACTAGCAAATGGAGTATCCATTTGATACATTTTGAACTATACAGATTAGATTTTTTTAAATTAAATATGTAAGTATATTTGTATTTTTTTAGCCAGGATATCACAATTTAAACAATTGTATTTGTAAATGAACATGTGCCAATACGCTTTGTACAAGTGTGGCGGGTATACTTGTTCGATCCCTCCTCGAGGGAGGCCCCGAACCTAGCAGTAAATCATTAAGGGATATTATCATTATTTTATGTGGAAGTGATTGAGCATTTGAAAGGATCAGGACCAGTTGTAAGTACGTCGAATTACGATTATTTTTAGTATTATTTTTGGTATTCGAGTCGCCAACTCTTTTTAGAACTTGTATTTCATCTATCGCATTGTACTTATTCCTTACAAGTCTCCCTGTATTGATATATGAATATTTACGACGAAGCCATATCTAGTGAAACTTAATTCCGTACGCATGGAAGAGGTCCAAGTGGCGTGCCTGATAATGTATGACGCGCCACTGGCATATCCCGACTGATTAATCAGTTTTTAACTGCCGCTGAATACACCAGATTTCAGTTGTCAGTGCTGCCTTCAAAGCATTTCAGAACGTATTTGATGATTTTAATACTGTTTCACGGTGGAGGCGGTAAAAGGTGTTTTATAGAAATTCAATTAAAATATATTAAAGTTCGAGTTAATTTTATTTTATTTTATCAATATTTCTGTTAAAATTAATTTCATAAACTTTAGCAGAAATATTGTTCGTTTAGTTGGGGTTTAAGGGCTGCACTAAGACTTAATTAATTTCAATTACTATGCTATTATCTTTATTATTGCTTATAAAACTTTATTTGCAAACTCGTACAGCTTTCTAAACAACCGAAAAGTGAGTTCAAGGTTAGATTAAAATTCATTCAATTTTAAATAAATTCAAGTATTCTTTATTTACCTAAATACGGTAAATGTGAGATGTTGTACAAAAGTGGTGTCCTCTATAGCCTCAATGGCGTGCAAATATTTTTTATAATGACATTGATTTCAAACTAAATTAAATTACGTAAAAATATCATCTTTTAAAAATCTTGTATATTTTTTAAAAGCATTAATGTTACTTTCTTTAATATTGATGAGTACTGTGGCGTACATACTCTCACCGGTATTGGACCAGTGTAACTGAGTGACAACACTAGCGAGAGGCTTTCCTGCATCGACAAGCTCCGATAGGGGACATGACAGTCCAGTACACACAATGACACATATGCACTTCGTACAGTGCACACACTTCCATGGCGTCACGTCGCACGCGCATGATACTTTGTTTAGTTTTTAAGTTATAACTATGTAACACGTATAATAGATAGAAATCACATAGAAACACCTAAATCCCATAGGTACTTTGTTATATATAATTGATGCAACACAGAATACACTTTTGCCCATCAGTGGAGTCTTATGTTGGGCATGCAAAGTCGGTTGTTGTCTCGTCTAGTACTTACCATGTCAGAAAACCGACTGAACAAAAATGGATTAGCTTTGACACATAATGCTATTTCTAATATATAGTGAAGGCAAATTCAATATTTTATACTTTTTAAAGATAGTAAACTGCTATCCTAAGATTTTAGGTTAAACATAGCTCTAATACATCGCTTTTGAAAGCCATTTATTTATTGGTCGAGTTACCCCAAAATATGACACCGTACCGAAGCAATGACGATACTAGACCGTGATAGGCAGCAAGAAGAGCGTTAGTGTTAAGTTCACGAGATAACTTAGCCAGAGCATATTTTGAACTACTTATTCTTTTACAAATTAGTTCAATATGTACATTTCAATTTAACTTTCTATCTATTGTTAAACCTTAAAAAATTTGCAAATAGTATAAAATGAAGAGGACCCAATACGGTTTGTTATTTATTTTATTGCTGCAGGACAGTAGACAGGCTGACGTCCCACTTAAAGTTTAGCAGTTACCGTCGCCTGTTGGTGTTTACTTACTCGCCTTTTACAACAGGCTGACCACGGCCGCAGAGGTCACGGAAAAAATGTTAAAGTAAATTTGGCCATATCTCATCATCACCATCCAAGTACTAGTATACAAGACCTTATATCAGGGGTAAATCTAAAACTAGACCCAGGCCACGTGCAAAGAAAATAGATAAAATACTTATTTTTTCAAATTACATTAATTGAATCGAAGCCATCGAGATTACTGATGTCAATCCAAAATGCACTTTTTAAAGAATTCAATCGAAATATGTTTCAATGAAACATCTAGATATCATCATTATGTATTTTCTCTCATATTCTTAAGTAAGTTACCTTTATTCTGGCATATTAAGTTTGATATTTTTAACCCCCTCTTTGGACTATGAGTGTAGTGAAAAAACAAATTCTACTAATGTATGTCCTTGTTAGGATCCTGTTTGGGATAAAACATTATTTATTGAAACATATCAAACGAAATTCATTTTTGTATGGGAAAGGAAATGGTTGGTTGGCTTCTCTCAGAGCACATACTCTTTGTCGGGACTTTGGTGGGTTCGTTCGTTTTCGGATTCTTGGCTAACAACTAAGTTGATCAAAGGGATATGTAATATTCTATAGAAAAAAACTGTTTAATGGATCAATATTTTTTGTTTTAATCATTATTTTTTTTGCTGTGTAACATCAAACAGTTTGATGGCCTACTTAATAGAAAGCGTCGCCTAATGCTGGGGCTACATTAGCGGGCGAAGATTCGTGTCGCGTTGACGTGATACATCGTGCCGGGTTGTGTTGTGGTGTGCTGTGTATTCCATACTAGCTGACCCGGCAAACGTTGTTCTGCCATATAAATAATAAAATGTCAAAAAATTAAAAAAAAATTTTTGGGGGTGGGTCACCCCTAACATTTAGGGGGATAAAAAATAGATGTTGGCCGATTCTCATAGATACCGGATAAGCACAAAAAATCACTAACTCAATTTAGTTATCTGCCTACTGCCTACCCCCTAAGAACGATGGCGTGATTATTTATAGCCTATGACCATTTCTAGGTTATCATCTATCACCATACCAAATTTCATCAAAATCCGTTCAGCCGTTTAGGCGTGAAAGAGGAACAGACAGACAGACAGACAGACAGACAGAGTTACATTCGCATTTATAATATTAGTATGGATAATACTCTTCGTTTCATACAACTGAATGAACTCCAACACTTTTTCGTCAGTTCACTCCATACTGTACTAGCACGTTCGTCCCGCATCAAAGTCTGGACGACACTGAAGTGACGTACACCTATGCGAATATTGTCGCGACAAATCCCTTGATACGCGCCAATTTACCGACAGTGCTCCGATAATACATCGTCTTCGCCCGAATACTACGTGTTGTAACGATCTACTCAGCCACACTCATCGCGTTAACACGAATATTCGCTGCAGCCCGCTAATGTAGCCCCAGCAAAATGTTGTTGCGACGCCAAGAGCGTCGTTATCACGCTGCTGTTCACACAGGGAAACTGGAATCTGTTTCACTAATACCAGAACACAATACAAGGTTATTATGGTGGCATATTTAGATACCAAGGATTGTTGCTATCCAGAGGGGCTTGGAGCCCTACCGCCTAACTACGGTTGCTTTTTGAAGGTTAGCTCTGTGAATACTCATCGGTGTATATCGGCTTCTGAAGTGAGAACTTGGAATGGCACGAAGGGAAAATGCGTAAAAGAAGTTTATAAATAACTAAAATTTTATTTCATAAAGTTGAATAATTGGCTACTAGTAGTAGACCATATTACTAAAATTTAAAAACTATATAGCCACTGCTACAGTTGTGAATATCCTTATGTCCTTTAGTCCAGGTACTTTAGGCTTACGATGCTTTGTATGACCAGAGTGCTGGGGCCGGGGCAACACCTTTTTATCCGTGCAGGGGCGGAGAAAGAATACTAACCTCGGGGTCGGCCTGTCGTAAAAGGCGACAAAATAACCCACCCTACGTGGTAGGGCCTCAAACCCGTCTGGATGGCGACCACATTCGGTCTTAAGTATGCCGCCATAATAACCTTGTATAGTGTGCCGGCCGGTGACCCAAGTTCCTGTACTCTTATGGGACGGCAGCGTGTTCGTGATGCCACTGGCATTGCAAACACCCATAGGCGACGGTAACTGCTAAATTCTAAGCGGGCCGTCAGATTGTCTGCTGTCCTACTGCATTAAAAAAAACGATAAATATTTTGTTTTTTAGGACTTTCCTATTTCTTTAGACATTGTGATGACTTGCAACTAGTAATAGTGTTGTCAGCGTTGTTATTTGTTGCTTTGAACTGGTTAATATTTGAATCGCTTAAATGGCTAATGGACATTCGTGATACAAATAAATCTTGATGTTTTGGAGAACTTTGTTCTTGTCTTTCAAATTTGTAAGTAAAGTGCATATATTATATGTTATATAAAACCAAATACTAAAATAACAACTTTTTAATCCTCATCATCATCTTAGCATCAAATCCCGGTTGTGACTTAAACTTCCACTTCGGCACTCGGGATCAGCTTGCCGACTTTTTCTTCTCCACTTGTCCATGAGTCCATTGGCAAGCATATCAGCGCTTTTGGGTCTTTCTTTCCTATCGAGTCCAGGTAGAGGCGCTATGGCTAAATATTTGTTACCCACGTACGTAAGTAACCTGTTGGTGTAAAACGTTGCCATGCCAGCAAATGCGACACTCCTGCAATTTATCCATTATCTCACAGATATGAGTCCTTCTGCGTTCTAACCTATGTGAGACTGTACGTGAAAAGTAAGTCTTATTAAAGTTACGAATCCAACTTTTACTATAGCATGCTGCCATACCATACTGACAAGATAATAATATTTTTTACTACATAGTACATTTACCACGTACTCACGGCGCAGCAAAATCTTTTTAAAAACCTGCACAACAAGATGACATGTATTTGTGACCGGTTATTATTGGACGTTTCTTCTAAAGAGAATCCAGCTTGTACTGTACCGATAATATCAAAACAAAACGCTATAATAATTATAAATCAGAAAATGAAATCTAAAATAAATTAATAATAACGGCAGTTGTTAATTGTATATGTTAATTGTGTTTTCACTTTTTGTAGTACCAAAAAATGTAACGAGAATATCAGATCAGAAATTGAAGGTGAGAAAACTCACGTAAAGGTTACTTTTTTGGAATATATTCAGACACAAGGAGCTCACCTTAAATTTGTTCTACATGTCGATAATTTACTTCATTTGGGGCATAGGCTATTACGACGTTTCGCAATATATTGGTAAAATGGGCGGCAATATTCATACTAATGTCGCTACTTCTGGAGTATTAAGTTTTCTTTCTCAAAGTATTAAACAGAAGAACCTTTTTAACAGCTACTAATAACCTATCAAGAATATTTATTATGTTAATTGTTGTATTTTTCCTATCACTTGGATGTGGTGCAGAGTTATTGTTGTATGTATTTGCAATTGTTTTTATTTTATGTCGTTTATGATAGTATTTTTGTATGGAATTGTTTCCAACATCAGTAAGGACCTCCGTATTGGTATTCTTGTAATTTTTGTCACTCCTTGGACACATTGCAGCTCCACAAATAAACACTTTGCAAGAAGTATTTTTTGGATCTATATTTGCAATTGCTGCTATTTTGGGAGCAATTGCATGTTATCCTTTGCCAGAGACTAAGAATACCGAGTTGTCATCCTCATTGGGTGATAAGGAAATCATAACCAGGAGGAGAACAATGCAAGAGTTCAGTATTGATTTGTCGTAATGATAACAATAATTTTAGAGGTTATACTTTAATATACTGTTATTTTACGCGTTAAGAAAGCTTTTATAAATGAAATGGATATGATTTCGAAATTATTGTTTCGTTCAAGAAGTAGATACTGTTATTAGCTGTAGCCGAAACTTTTGAGATAAATATAATAAATGTTAATAATACTCCAACGAAGTGATATTGGACTTTTATTTCTTTTATTGCCTTTTTTGTCGTTTGATTTCGGACATAATCTTAATCTATTGCATATATATACCTAGTCAGGTCATAAATTCTGTCACATGTTTAATGTAAAATAGTTGTAACAAGTTTATTCATTATGTAACCATTCATATACCAAAATGAACTTAAAAAACATAGATTCTTATGACATTAAAGTTTATTCAAAATGACCTCCGTGATTTTGAATACAGGCCTTCAATCTGCGCGGCCAGTCGTCTATCGCAGCACGAACGAGGTCCATGTCAATATCGGCGGCTGCCTTAATCAAGGATGTCTTGAGTGACTCCAAATTGGGATGAGGCTTTGAGCACGCCTTTTCCTCCAAGTGTTGCCATATCTTGTAATCTAACGGATTCAAATCTGGACTGGAGGAGGGCCAGTCTTCGTGCCGGATGAAGTCGATTTCACTCGCCGCCAGCCAGTCTTGTGTGCTCTTCGCTCTATGAGCTGGCGCCGAATCTTGTTGGAATACCCAGTGCCTGTTATTGAACATGGTATGAGAAACAGGTTCCACAAGGTTCGTCAGGACTGTATTTTGATACACAACAGCATTCGTTTTTACACCTTTCTCACAAAAATGTACCTCTGTTAAGCCCCAATAAGAAACTCCCAACCATACCATGAGCGAGGATGGAAAATGACCTCGTTGGACACGCGGAATACGGTTGCTCGCTTCTTCACTACTGTGTGCGTACACCTTATCATTTTGTTTGTTGTAGCTCTCTTCTACGGTAAACATTTTTTCATCCGAAAAAAGAATTTCCCGATATTTTTTTCCCGCGTACCGCTTCAACAAAGCGCGGCATCTCTTCAATCTCAGGTCCATTAGACGAGCATTCAAACGATGTCCTGTTTTTCTTCGATATGCCCGAAGCCCTAAGTCTTCATTTAACACCCTTTTCACCGTGGTTCTGCTTAACCCCATCTGAAGGGCCAACAGTTTCTGCTTACGTTTGGGATTTCTTTGAATTCGTGCCTTCACAGCTTTTATCACTGCTGGAGTCCTAACAGACCGAGGGCGACCACTTCTTGACCTGTCATCTACACTAGAGTCTTCATTGTATCGTTTGATGGTACGATAAACGAATGTTTTGGTTATATTCAAATTTTTCAGTATGTTAAAAATTTGAATTGGCGCGTAACCGCAACGATGCAACGCAATAACTGCAACACGGTCTTCTTTAAGCGTCCACTCCATATTTAAAAATGAGTAAAATTCTAAAAGTATACCTTTTTTATTTTCATGAACAATTCGAAATTCGAATTCAATAAACTTTTTTGTGGCCAGCATTCTAAAAGAAAAGTTTTTACTGTGTGACAATACTTATGACCTGACTAGGTATATATATATATATATATATATATATATATATATATATATATATATATATATATATATATATATATATATATATATATATATATATATATATATATATATATATATATATATATATATATATATATATATAAAAATATGTTTCAATATTTGTATAAGTAGATATTCTTCTTCTTCTTCTTCGTCGTGTTCTTCATTCCTGAAGGTCGTGCCCGTCTTGATAAGCCTTTACGGAGACGCTGATGAACTGCCTCCACACCACTCTGTCCTCGGCCTGTTTCAGAGCTGCAGGCAAAGTGAGCCCCGTGATAGCCTTAATTTGATCCGACCATCGGGTTGGTGACCGTCCTCTGGGCCTTTTCCCCTCTATTTTGCCTAGAGATTTTGATTTAAGTAGATATTAATATAAGGTAAATCTCTATTAGAAACGAACATCCACAACACTTATCAAAGGCAGATTGGCAGTATGCAGGTTTTCTTTCAGTATCGATACGTGGCAATTGTGTGATAATTTTTATCATTACCAAAAAAAGTCTACTTAAACGGTGCAAGTGTGGGAATTGAACCCATGAGTCAGTAAATTGAGAGCTACAAAGTCGGTGCCACTTTGATTGTCAAAATAGAAAATAAATGTTTATACCCACAGCGTTTGTCGGTTTTCTTGACTGTATATTCCCGACAATTCACAATAAAACAAAGACATCCGTGACACCGTTATGTTCAATAAGATTTTGTTCAGGCGTATAATGAAAAAAGTTTTTATTACCCGCACCAACAATACGCGGTTCCATTTTGTGAGCTCAGGGCATATACTATTATACATGTGTTAGAGCCACGCGTACCTTTGTTTATATTAAGGTATACTTTTTATTTGTTTTAGTGCTTTACTATTTTATTTGGGAGTTTTTTCTTTTAAAGGGATTGGAGCTTAATGTTACTCATCATCATCATCATCATTTCAGCCGGAAGACGCCCACTGCTGGACAAAGGCCTCCCCCAAAGATCTCCACGATGATCGGTCCTGCGCTGCCCTCATCCAACCTATCCCGGCGATCTTGACCAGATCATCGGTCCATCTTGTGGGGGGCCTACCAACACTGCGTCTTCCGGTACGCGGTCGCCATTCGAGGACTTTTCTGTCCCAACGGCCATCAGTCCTTCGAGCTATGTGCCCAGCCCACTGCCACTTCAGTTTTGCAATCATCCGGGCTATGTCGGTTACTTTGGTTCTCCTGCGAATCTCCTCATTTCTGATTCGATCTCGCAGGGAAACTCCGAGCATAGCCCTCTCCATTGCTCTCTGAGCGACCATGAGCTTTCTCATAAGGCCCATAGTTAGCGACCACGTCTGCGTTCCGTATGTCATCACTGGCAACACACATTGGTTAAAAACCTTCGTCTTGAGACACTGCGGTATTTGGGACGAAAAGATTTTACGGAGCTTCCCGAACGCTGCCCATCCGAGTTGGATTCGACGAGTGACCTCTTTCGCGAAATTGGACCTGCCTAACTGGATCGTTTGACCCAAGTAGACGTATTCGTCAACAATTTCGAAAGTACAGTTCCCAACTGTTACGGGGGTAGGTGCGACATGGACATTAGACATGATCTTCGTCTTGTTCATGTTCATTTTGAGACCTACTCCTTGGGAAGCTGTATTGAGGCCATCAAGCATATGGCTTAAGTCTTCCATGGTTTCAGCCATGATTACGATATCATCTGCGAATCTAAGGTGAGTGATGTACTCACCGTTAATGTTGATGCCCAGTCCGTTCCAGTCCAGAAGCTTGAAGACATCTTCCAACGCAGCAGTGAACAGCATCGGCGATATGACATCGCCTTGTCTGACTCCCCGCTGCAGTCGGATAGGCTTCGAGTTCTGATCCTGGAGACGGACTGACATGGTGGCGTTTTCATACAAATACTTCAACGCTTTGATGTATCGATAATCAATGTGGCACCTCTGGAGAGACTGAAGCACCGCCCAGGTCTCGATCGAATCAAAGGCTTTCTCATAGTCCACGAACGCCAAGCATAGTGGCTGGTTATACTCCTCCGTCTTCTGTATAACCTGCCGCAGCGTATGTATGTGGTCTATGGTGCTAAAACCTTTTCGGAATCCGGCTTGTTCGGGAGGCTGGAAGTCGTCAAATCTGCGCGCGAGACGATTCGTGATGACCCTTGAAAACAGCTTGTAAACATGGCTCAGAAGTGATATCGGTCTAAAGTTCTTCAAAAGGGTTTTGTCGCCCTTTTTGAAGAACAGCACCACTATACTTCCGTGCCAGGCCTGCGGCGTTTTGCCATCGAGGATGACGGAATTAAATAGCTTCTGGAGGATTTTAAGCACAGGAGTACCACCAGCTCTCAGAAGCTCGGCTGTAATTCCATCATCACCCGGCGCCTTGTTGTTTTTAAGCTGTTTAAGGGCCACACTAATCTCGTACAGACTGACGTCTGGGATATCTACGGTGTAGTGTCGGGTTAATTTGGCTCTTGGGTCTTTAGCCTTGTTGTTAACAGGTGCCCGTGTGGTCGTGTATAGCTGTCCGTAGAACTTCTCGACTTCCCTCAAAAGTTCGGGTTTAGACGAAACGACCCTGCCGTCGTCGGTCTTCAGCTTCGTCAGTTGGCTCTGCCCAATAGACAAGTCTCGTGCGAATACTTTAGAGCCCTTGTTACGCTCTATAGCCGCCTTTACACAGTCTGTGTTATGGCGGCGGATATCGCTAGTCAAGGATTTGGAGATCTGTCTATTTAGCTGCCTATACTGGGAAGCATCGTCCGGGGACTGAAGGGTCATTTGACGTCTCACATCCATCAATTTGAGAGTAGAATCTGAGATTTTTCCGGTTCTTTTTGAACGGCTGGCCTTGAAGAATTTAGACCCGGCCGTTTGAACAGCTTCCACGAACCTGTTATTATACTCGTCCACGTCAACGCAGTCACCGAGGCATTCGAAGCGGTTTTGCAATTCGAGTTGAAAGTTTACCGGGTTTTGGATCTGTATGGGTGCAGGTCGGAGCGTAGACTTCACCAGTCGAGACCTCTCCAATTTTGGATTGATATTCAATGTGCCTCTTACTAAGCGGTGATCACTCCCAGTTTTCACCGAATTGATCACAGAGACATCATTGAATATCTGTCTTTTGGTCGACATAATGAAGTCAATCTCATTTTTGGTGGCACCATCGGGACTAATCCAAGTCCATTTGCGTTGTTCTGGCTTCATGAAGAAGGAGTTCATCATATACAGGTCCTCCTTCTCCATGAAGTCGGCCAGCATCTGGCCTCGGGTGTTCCGATTTCCGAACCCAAATTGCCCCACTCTCAACTCATCGCCGCTACGTTTCCCCAATTTTGCGTTGAAGTCTCCCATGACAACGTTAAAGTGGGTTTTAGAAGTGTGGATGGCTGTTGAGATGTCCTCATACATGGCTTCCACCTCTTCGTCAGGATGTGTCGAAGTCGGAGCGTAAACCTGAATGACCTTCAACGAATACCGTTTGGTAATTTTGAGTATTAGGTACGCTACCCTAGTCGAAACACTCCTCACCTCAGTAACGTTGTTCACAAGAGACTTGTGAACGAGAAACCCGACACCACCTTGGGACAGTTGGTCGCCCTCCCGGAAGTAGAGCAGATTTCCGGAATTTAGGATTATTGAGTCCTCTCCCTGTCTTCGGACTTCAGATAACCCCACAACATCCCATCGCAGTCTGCTCAAAGCTTCCTCCAGTTCCTCCAACTTCTCGTTGGTCCACAGTGTCTTGACATTGTATGTTGCCAGGGCCAAAGGTCGTCGTTCTTGGTAGCGAATCCGAACCCGGGGATTCTTCGCACCCCCTGCCCCGTCGCTTATGTGGCTGCTACCGTGACCACCACGAACGGGGCCGCCGGGGACTAGGGGCCGGGGCCTGTGTGTATCTGTCATTTTAGGGGGGTTTTTGCCATAATCGCCACGCTTGGCAGGCGGGTTGGCGATCGCAGTATTCGCAGTTGGTGATGCTCTCACGGAAAGATGCTGCTGCCCATCCTCCGTTCTTTCTATCCCTTAGTCGTCTCTTACGACACCCAAGGGAGGAGATGGGGTGGTGCTATTCTGGTGCGACACCACACACTACAACGGTGACAATAAAAGGTAGTAATTAATGGGCAACTACAACATAGTTTACAAAGTATTCCAATTTCACACAACTATTTTTAAACTCTACACATATATATGAGCGACACCAATAAAAAATTCCAATAAACTAAAATAAACGATAATGATCCATTATAATACATGATAATGACAGTTGATTTGTATTATCTTTATAAACACTATTATTAATGGAGTATGTTTTATAATAACTTATTTAAATTGTAGTATAGTCTTGAAATGGGTTATATTTTCAGATTTCAAACGTTCAATCACACACATAATTATTAAAATAAGTAGTAAACGATGCGCTATTTTTTATATATAGCATAAAGATAAGATCTGCTGATCTTCATTTATGAAAATCTTCTTCCTCCTGCCCTTATCCTACATTATATAGGGTTAGCACAACATGTTGCATGTTGCAATAGTTATGGCTTAGTTTTTACAACCGCCCGCTTGCCTGACGTTAAGCCCTTTTTGGGGGAAAAAAAAAAAAAAAATAATAATGTTACTCATGCTAGGTTGCAACCTTTTTTGAAGTGATTTGTTGAAGCCTGGGGCTTCGTAGTTGTATATTTTCATAGACTGATGTTACTGCGCGTCGATTTGCGCTTTATTTTCCTTTCTAATCCTAATAAAACTTATTTAATGAAATAGTTCGAACGTATCTGTGCAAATTCGGTTTATATGGGAGAAGATGTGGTTAGACTACCTAAATTCTTTTCGTTCTGTACTTAACTAGTAGCAGATGTTGACTAAGCTAAATTGGAAAACCAGTAAATCTGTAAACGACCTGGCTCAGATCGAAGTTCTTAACGGATAATGCCGATAGTAATTTCATTGGAAATTTATCCTTAGTGGCTTCCAATATAGTGATTTCGTTATTACTTCTTTAAATTTCGCTTAGTTCTGATGAGGTTACCCATTGAATGTACACTTTGTACAGAAAAAAGTAGATGAGGCATTGATTTATTATATGATTTATTAAAATATTATATAAATGAATGGATGAATGGAGAATATAGGATACGAATCAACCTCCCCAGGAAAAGTCTGAAAGCTTTCTGTTTTTTAATGGATATAACATAAAGTACTAAAGAAACATCCTTGGTAAGATAATAAGACTATAAAATATAAATACACTAAAGGTGTGTCAGAATATCGACAAAGGGCAGTTATCTCTGATTTATGACCTTAAATACGTCCTTAAACGAGTGTGACTGTGCGCTAATGTGTTAGGGCGGAGCTGCGGACGATGTGTGTTCGCCGGGTCAGCGGTTATACCCTGTCCCCATAGGGGCACCCCAAGGTGAGGGTATTTTCAATGAACTACATATTACGTCATATAATTGTGTGAGGAGACTGACATTCATACGTCGTCATTAAAATGTCAATGCCAATTTTTTTTTTCGCATTTGTGTCGCTATGTTTGCAACAACTTACTGCCGTCGGGTGTGAGATTAACAATAATCAATTTACAATTCAAACTGTCATATATCAAATACTATTGTTAGGCTTAGAAGGTCGGCCATTCTGTCAGAACAGTCTGGATCAAGGCCTCATCGAAGCAGTGTGTTATCGCGCTTTTTGTTACTAAGATTCTTCATTTTACTATGAATGAATGTGTTGTAGGTACCAATGCCGGATTAAGCACGTAGCAAGAGTAGCAATTGCTACGGCCCCCTCATATTTAAACCCGCTCATCTCTGCCTGAGTATTTAAGTACGATTAATCACCCACAACATTGTAACCTATAGATGGAAAATAAATGTATTGAGGTATTAAGTATTGAATTGTTTTTTTATCACTTTAAAATTAAGAAACCACAGCAGGCCAAAGACCCTTCAAAATAATTTGCTACGGGCCCCGCGCTAGCTTAATCCATCCCTTTTTTTTTTGGTCTCGGGGAAAAACCTCTATTGACGGGTTCCCCCGGCCCGGAGGGACCGAGGGATATGTGGGACTCCGGGAAAGATGTTTGGCCATCCGACTACCCACTAAAAAACCCCGCTGTTCTCCTATCGCCTACGCCCGGGCCCACGGATATATGGCCTGCCGATCTCGTGGCCCGGGCCGGCGCCGGCCCGCCCTTTGTCTTGAGGCGGGCCCCTTCTAAAGTGTTGGCGCCAGGGGGTCAGGGTTTCCTCCCCCCGGCGCTCTCCTAACAACTCTAGGAGTTGAGGGGGGCCGCGGAACAGCACGCAGCCCTCACCCTCGCGGCAAAAGTGCGGGCGGCGGATCCTCCCCCGAGGGGCCGCCCGCGGCCGCTTTTTACGGCGGCCGGAGGTCGTTACTTGACCTCCGGCGCCGTCGACAACTTAATCCATCCCTGGTAGGTACCTAGTAGCTCAGTGGTATTGCACTTGGAGACAAATTCAGAGGTCCCAGGCGACTGATTATTATTTATAATACAAGCTAAAGGTACCACCGCTTCACAATGAGTTTGGCGTTTGTTACTAGGAGAAGAAGCGGCAAGCAAAAATTATCGTACGTACTTAAGTTTAATATGCCCGATCCGCTTGTCAATTAACAGGCAAATTTAAATGGTAGTCCCGATATATTCAGTAGTTTTGTTCTGATGGTGCATCAAAGGAACCTCATTTTCCTTATATATGGATAGATATTATCCTATTTAATATTCTTCTACAAATTCGATCTGTCTGAATTCAAAATACTCGGATTCGACTTTTGATTTTTCTCCTCCAGTTCATAATTTCATTAGGATTGCTGTCCACCAGTAGAGACTTGATGACAACGACCAAAATGTGGGGTGTTACGACAACCTGACGGTCGTCGACAAATATAGATAAGAAATTAAACAATTTTTAATTAAATACAAGTTTATTACTAATATAAAGTACTGAATGAATTAACAAAATAGAGTTCGGTTTACCATATATAACCGGGACGTGGGTACAAGCACTAAGAGGTTTATATTGGGCGTTAAATCGTAAGGGTGTAGGGTGACTTAGCTTAGGCCTCGTCCTGCGCGTGGAGGGTCATCAACGTCCTTTCCTTTCACGGGGCCTGACGTGCCCTGCCGTTGGAAGTGGTCTGCAGTTCCAGCCCGTACTGAGGGTGGCTGCCTCGAGACCGCTGCGAAGGATGGCAGCTACGGGTTGTTGTTCTGAAGGACCCGTTCTGGGGCGTCTGCTCTCAGCCCGTACGGTGGACCCTCTCCTCTGAAATGCGTCGAAGATGTTTCTGTAGCGCGAAAGACCCGGCACCCTGACACCCTGGACGACCAGGAGTGGTGTCGGTATCCTTCGCGTTACACTATAAAAACACGAAAGTGGAGTGGTGATAACTTATGACCGTCTTTATAATAACAAGCAAAATACGGAATGAAAATTAAATAATAAAAAAATATAAAAATGAAAATTGTCTAACCAGGAATCAACTAACTACTATTACTCGGACTATCACCATTCCACCACGCCATAAACACAAAGAAAAGTTTAAATATAAATTTGAACAGAGATAGGTAGTTTCAGCATATCAAAATAAATAAAAAAAATAATTCAATGAAATGACCTTCGATATATGAATCGTCGGCTTCCAAAGGAAAATCCGTTTTAATACGGTATTACAAAATAACTTACGTTTACAGATTACTAGATCTAATTAGCGACATTAATTTTTATACATATATAAGATTTATGACGATACGTCGGTGGCATCAACATTAAAAGCTTATTACAACTACATTAGGTTTACAGTAAAAAAACAGATATAACTAAGAATACTTACATACAAGCCACGACGTTAACCACTGCGCGAATTAATTTTTTTATATTTTTAAAGAATTTAAAACAATAACGCGGCGAGCACGTTCGCCTAACACAAAATAATAAGGTTATGATTTACATTTACACCCACGTGACTAGTCCCGGTAGCTTCCTGTTAATATTAACTTGCAATATTTAAATATAAAAAAAAATAATAATAATTTATTTTGGATTAATTTTTAGGCACAAAACTAGGCAATAGCGACCGGCCCTAATGGACTTAAATTTATGAGCTCACCTGAGGGTTATGCACTAAAACTTTATATTACAACTTTATAATATGTTTACAACACGCGCACGTTAAAAAAAACTTAATTGTTGAAGGACGGTTACTTGCAGGCGTCTTTCCCGGTGTGCGAATCTTGGCGTCCATCGCGGCTTCGCCTTTTTATACTGGCCGTCAGGACACCGCCCACTTTTTCGAAGGTTCTAGATTTGGCTTCTAATGGTGTGGCATGGAAAAGTACTGAGTAGCACCTGTACTTTGACCCGCTACTCGTTTAGACAATGACAGAGCTATAAGCCAGAGGGGCAAAGAATTATTCGTGACGTAAGCCCTGACGACACTTGGTTCCCGTTCTTCGTTCATTGGTAGTATTTTCGATGACCGGTACCCGATCGAATGATTCGCGTTCATTCATCTTTTTACTTATCGATGGACGCTATTCAACTGAACGATTTCTCGAAGATTCTTCCCAGCCGTCGTTTAATTCTTAACTACCTACCTTTAAGGTGCGCGATCGAAATTATTATCTGGTTTGTTTACATTTAAATACCCTCAAGATTAAATATTATATATTGTTGAGATTAATTCGAAATTTTTATTAAGTATTTAAGGATTAAATATTATGTAAAGAAGATTAATTATCCTACTCTTGTTACAACGTAACAGGGGGTCTAATGGCTCATTAGTCAACTCAACTGATAATGTTTTAGGATGTTAAGCCAGCACTCTTTTAGTTTATACCTAGGTTTGTTGGGGGTAGCATTCCACACGTAATCATACTTCCAAAATGCGTAGCATTACATGCTTTATTTATATTATTTAAAATTCTAATAATGTATTTGTCAGAAATATGTTCACAATAGGAACAAAGTAATGCTTTGCCAATAACTGGCATATAAAATTAAAATTAACAATAAATAAATATAAGAGAAACTAAAAAAGTTAATCAAGCAATATGACATTAATGTAGGGATATATGTCGTATAAATAAATTTTAATTATAATTTAAAAGTTATCATACTTTATAAAATATTCACTGATTTATAAAATTTGCAATATTGGGCAGAGCAGTGGCGCATTAAATGGGCAAATTATTTTTATTCTAGCTAAATAATCTACCGTAAAAAGAAAGTAATTTTCTCCAAAACACTTTAAAATTCTAGTCATGAACTGAAATCTCCTAATGACCTAGTAATTACTACGACGTGGGATCTTAAAAATAAATAATTTGCTGAAGGGACGTGAACGAATTTTACAAATGGCTAAACAATAATGGCCGGGATTTTATTTGCTATTGTAAATTTCTATTGTTTATCTGATAATAAACAAATAATGTGATCAGATAGCACAATATTTTATCATTTTTTTAAATTTCTTCTTATACCATTATCATCTAATGGTTAATCTCGGTTGCACCCAAAGCTTCGTTTTTAAGGCGAAATGTTTACCATTGAATAATGTCACTGTTAGATGTACTTTTTCTATCATTTGACAATTTATTGTGTACAACAATTAAAGGATAACGTTTCGCCAGATCAACGAAAGGGAAGAGTTTCGCAGCTGCTTGCTGAGCTGAACCCCAAGGCCTTAATATAATAATATAAAGAGCTCATAACATCCTGCTGGTGGGTTCGGTTTTCCCTCTGGTACGTATAGTTTACCCGCCACGCTTGCAATGGCTTCTCCATGATGTTTTACCTTCACCGTCAGTACATATACTATTATGTAATATGCAGATTAAGCAAGAAAAATTGCTTAAACAGAGCATTCCATATTAAGATTACAACCCAGAAATAGCAAATTTACATACAGACCTAAAACACCATATTTTTAAATATATAATAACCTTGTATTCCGGCCAGGTGATACGTGACAGTACACGTTACATCGTGTAACGTGACCAGTACCACAACGCTGATGGGAGCGTGTGAGCGATGTCCCTGGTGTCTGCTGTACGTCAGCAATAAAATAGAATTGTTGGAGTCTCTTTTTTGGTACCTAAATATTTTTTTTATTGCTGTTGGACAGCAGACAGGCTAACGGCCTGCTTCGTATTTAGCAGTTACCGTCGCCTATGGGTGTTTGCATTGTGAACATGCTGCTGTCCCATAAGGGTACAGGAACTTGCGCCACTAATGTTGGAACATAATACAAGGTTATTATGGCGGCATACTTAAGACCAAAGGTGGTCGCCATCCAGACTGGTTTTGAGGCCCTACCGCGTAGCTAGCGTGGGTTGCTTTGTCGCCTTTTACGACAGGCTGACCCCGGCCTCGGAGGTTAGTATTATTTCTCCGCCCCTGCATGGATAAAAAATATGTCGAATAGTCCCGTTAGATGGGACATAATAAATCGTAGACATAAGGAGACGAAACTACAGTAAAGTGATATCCCGATTCCAACACAGAAGTTAAGCATGCATTCAGGATTTTGCAATGAGACTGTATAAATTTAGCTGAATCTTTTACTAAATATCAAATTTGGTTTCTGTACCAAGTTCTTGTACCCGTATGGGACAGCAGCGTGTTCGCGATGCCACTGGCGTTGCAAATACATAGGCGAGGGTAACTGCTAAATTCTAAGCGGGTCGTCAGCCTGTCTGCTGTCCTACAGCAATAAAAAAAAAATAAAAAAAAATTTCGTAATAATCTCAGCCAAATGACGAAATCTGTAATTAAAATATTCATTTCTACCCGACTCTTTCTATAGAGGTATAGTTGGAGAGATATATGGTTTCAACCTACCATTATGTCTGCTATTAATTATTTGGGTTAATAGAAAACCTGTCCAAAACTGTAGGGCATTAATTTAACAGACCATTTACTAAGTTAGATGCACGATCAATCATTAAGAATTATTTATATACTTGTCTTAATCATAAATACGCTTTTAGTAAATTACTTTTCGGTATTAATAAAATTATTATTGTTATTAATTCGGCTTATGTGTAATGTAAATGTTGAAATAATAGCTAAATGAAGAAAGTGAAAGGACAAATATTATTATGGAATAAGCATTAAGTAGTAAAGCTATCCCTCAAAGCGTTGTATGGTTTTTTCATCATCATTAGCTTGGCCTTGTCCCAATCATTTGGGATCGGAACAATATGTTTTTTCCTCCCACTTATTCTCTCCTGGCTTCGATCAACAATAGTAACATTGTTGATCGAAGTCTCCTGGCATTCTTCATCCGTCACTTAATAATTATAGAAATCTTCTAAGAAATGTTTTCAATCACGCGTTGATCTTTGTTTCTGAACAATCTAAATTGATTAATTATTATTGGCTTAATCTGCTTTGCATTTGAACACCAGGATAGGACGAAGTATAAGTGGAACACTCACCAAATGCTCCTTTATCTCTGATCCCTTTCTTAGTAGGTGTTTGCGGTTGCTCTTCTCCTTCCTGTAATATTAAAGTACCTATTAGCCTTGCGCCACCAAGCATTCCAGGATCTCAGTATTTTATATAACCTTCTTATATAATAAGCAAGGTATTATCTTCTATATTATCATATATTCATTGTTATGTGACCTTGATAAATACCTGCAGTTTCTCCTATTAATATCATAAATTTGTATGTGGGCATTTGCGAGGTTTTCAAGATTCTTTAGTTGTTTACTTATACACACATGCAAGCTTACCTTAGAGGCATATTTTCTTGGTCAGAAGGCCTAACTTAAGAATCACCCTACCTATTTAGACTCTCGTAAGATCCTACCTATTATGTAATTACTACAGAGATCCTACTTATGTAAATAATACTGAAATCCTACCTACGTAGAATCAGTTTCTACGAATATGACTGTTCATGAAATCCGGTCCCCATGGCCCGTCGCTATCATACATATATATATATATATATATATATATATATATATATATATATATATATATATATATATATATATATATATATATATATATATATATATATATATATATATATATATATATATGTGTGTGTGTGTAAGCTTTGTGTTTACACTGACATTGACATTAGAGTACATATGCATGAATTCCATTGCCGTTCTCCTCGAGGAAAAAACCATACTACTACTAGGTTCTAGAATAGTTTAATTAATATTTGTTTAAAACACAGTTACAGTTTGTGAATTTGCTTTATTTCAAGTTTCTATAATAAAAATAGTAAAGCATGAACATTTAATTGTCGATTCTCTGTTTTTAGATGAATCACATTGTGTTTTGCTACAATAAAAAAATAACGGCTGATCTTATATATATATATATATATATATATATATATATATATATATATATATATATATATATATATATATATATATATATATACTTAGTATATATTATATATTAACAGATACTTGATTGATTATTACTAACACTATACATAATACTATAACATATGCTATGGGATATAATGTAAACTATACAATATACAAGCTTAGCAATGATTATTGTATCGAGTATACATGTACGATAATAGTTACGTGATGGCATACAAATACACTTGAAACCTTTCTACTTTTATCCGGACGCGCCTGGTACGATTCACCTGTTGGGTTAGGACTGTACACTACCTGGACATGGGTCTGGTTCTTCAACATTTTCTTTTACATCTATACTCTCCCCCTTACCCATCCCTGGTTCTCCTACCACTATCGGGATCTCGCATAGCGGGAGCTCATCCTCATACCTGGCAACCACCGGTGGCTGAACGACATTATCTGAACTTGAACTCTATACTCTTGATAACCTTGACCTGCGTTTTAAATGTTCTATGTGCTTTGTATGAGGTCGACCACTAACCATCGCCAACCAGATATTCTCTTGCACTTACTTGTGAATCAATAACTCCTTTCGCCCATCTGTCACCTTCACCCAGCTCACGCATCACTCCTCCCGAGGTTTTGATTTGCTTGTGTTGTGCTTTTCGAACCCTATTTGCTAGTGACCGGACACTACGAAGTAAATCGAGGCGATACCTAAGGGTGCGCCTCTGCAATAGCATCGCGGGTGTTTTGCCCGTTGTGCTTTGTGGAGTGTTCCTGTAAGTGACGAGGAAGTTCTGCAAGGCCGCATGCATCTATATCCCTATAAGCTTTTTTAATTACAGACTTATCAGAATATTTCGCTGCACCATTTGATGGTGGATGCTAAGTTGGCGAGAAAGACTATACGTTAGGTAAGGTTAAAGTATTATACCGTTTTCCTTACGGTATAATACGGGGGGGGGGGGGGGGGGGGCTTGATCTGAGACGAGTTCTACGGGTAATCCGAACCTAACAAAGCAGCTTCTCAAAATTTTAATAACTTGTGTAGCTGATATTCGTAACATTTCAAAAACTTTTAATCATTTTGAACTAGAATCAATAACGACGAAATATGTTTTACAGTGAAAAAGCTCTAAGAAGTCTACTCCAAGGTTGTTAATAGAGAGCCCAAGGTTGTGGTGGTGCGCGTAGAGGTGCTCCGTCTTCCAGTGAGCAGGTCTCACAAATTTTACACATATTCTCAATATCGCTGTCCAGATTGCACCACCACACATAATTGCGGCGCGCAATGATGATTGATTTTGTTCTAACTATTCGCATGTGACTACCATGTAACTCTTTCAAAACAATATCTATGATCACTACAGTACAGTACAGTATTATTATACGATATCCCCACATTATGCAACCGCAATCTACATATAGTTCAGTGCCATGTCTATAATAAGGATTAAGTTTTTCATCTGGACACAACAACGGCCAGCCCGACCGTATATATCTTTAGCGGTTTGTACCCGAACTTCTTTGTGCTTGACAGGCAAAAAGTTATCTGCGAAATTTAAATATGTTATTTCGCTCTTTGTAGTAATACATTGTTTCGTATGACGTAATTGCAACAGAGCGTCTGCACAATTATTTTTGGACGTCATTACGACATCATACTCGATGTCGTAACTACTCGTATATCCTAACAATAAAATGGCCCAACGTTGTAAACGCTAAGCCACCATAACTGGGATCCCTACCTTGTTACCGAAAATGTACGTTAAAGGCTAATGATCCGTTCGGAGTATAAATTTACAGATACCATGCCATTGATGGCATTTCCTTATGCCGAAAATGATGGCCAAGGCTTCCCGGTCTATTTGAAAGTGTGCCCTCTCGGCGGTGGAGAGTGAGCGCGATGCAAATGCGACGGGCCGCGCGCAGTCGGCCGTGATGTGTGTCACAATGCGCCAACGCCTATGCTGCTCGCATCAGCTGTCAACACCAAAGGAAGTTCCGTCGAGTAATGAACTAATACCTGACTCGAAGCTAATTATTGCTATATTCTGCGGAGAAAGAATACTAACCTGTGGCCGGGGTCGGCCTGCCGTAAAAGGCGACAAAACAACCTACCCTAGCAACGTGGTAGGGCCTCAAGCCCGTCTGGATGGCGACCACCTTTGGTCTTAAGTATGCCGCCATAATAACCTTGTGTTGTGTTCCGGCATTAGTGACCCAAGTTCCTGTACCCTTATGGAACAGCAGCGTGTTCCCGATGCTACTGGCATTACAAACACCTATAAGCGACGGTAACTGCTAAATTCTAAGCGGGCCGTCAGCCTGCCTGCTGTCCTAAAGTAATAAAAAAAAATTCTGTCAAAGGCTCCCTTACACCTAGTGTACCATACGTATTTTACATCCGTTTTTAATAAGTTATATAAGGGAGAAAGTATAGTACTAAAATTCTTTATAAACTTAGCATAATGCATCGTCATTCCATTAAAAGGCCGTAATTCCGACACATTTGACGGCGTCGGTGTGTTAATAATAGTCTTCACTTTATCGGGGCATATGTGAATTCCGTTTTTATTAATAACATACCCTAAAGAGGTAACAGATTTTACAAAAAATTAGTACTTTTCCCTCTTTACTCTCAGGCCATATGATTGCAAACTCTCAAAAATATGTAATGTAACAGACATTATTCAAGAACATATACATAAAATATGTTCTTGAGTGTTTAAACTAGTAATAATAATATCATCTTAAAATACGCCTACTCTAGGCAAATCTGAAAATAACTGTTCTGCTCGCTTTTGAAAAATGCCCGGACTGGATGCCAATCCATACATCAGCCTATTATATACAAATAAACCCTTGTGTGTATTAATAAAAGTGTACCTTTTTCATTTATTCAAAGAAAACTGTGCCTATGCCTGTAAAAGATCTATCTTACTGTAGCGTTCCCCGCTTGTAAGCGAACAAGTAAATCTTCTACACGTGGCAACGGGTAGCGGTCGATCTCTAATACTTTATTTAATGTTAGTTTAAAATCTGCACATATTCGAATAGTACCGTCCTTTTTAACAACGGGCAAGATAGGCGTGGCCCAATCGGAGTGGTCCACAGGTGTGAGTATGCTCTCCCGCACCAGCTGATCCAGCGCGCGCTCCGCCGGCTCGCGTAGTGCGTAAGCTAACTGGCACGCGTGCATGAACACCGGCCTGACTCCCTCGCGCTCTGATTGTCACCGCCCCTCCAATGAATCATCCCAGGCCCTCTTCGAACACTTTATAATACCTGGAACTGAATTCCGAAAAATTAAATTCCTGGCTATCTATTTGATTAAATTTAAAATTATCGTAGTTTAAGATTGGTAGTTTTAATTTTAATTCCGCTGTCTATTACCTCCTCAGCAAATTCCTTTTGCCTTTACTTATTACAAACAAATCTAGAGTTTTACAGATGTTATCATATCTAACTTTAGGTCTAATTGCACCTAAAGGTTTAATCATTTTTCCGTATATTATCGTAAGGATAAACCATAATTATAAATTTTTAATTCACTAAATAATTTTATATACATTATAATTAATGCAAGAAATTGCACTCCCCGTGTCATATTCCATTAATAATTTGTTGCGTGAACATTTAATTATATGTATATAGGTTTGTGTTATCACGGAGCGCGTATACGTTTAAGTCAAACGTCGGCTAGTTGCTAACTGCTTTAATATTACATATATAAGATGGTGGGCGCAGCCACCGCGTCGCTCTTTGGCGTACATACCTAACACTCCTCCCTCTTAAATCACACACACGTTTAAAGTATTTCTTATAATCTACAATAGGACGGTCTCTCCGCGAGCGTTGTGGTTCATTTGGTTTGGTCTTATCCAGAGTACAGGGTTGAGGACTAGACGGATCTGTTACTCGGGCTGGTGAAGCAGAAGGTGTGGTTGGACTAGTACTTCGTTCATGACATTCAACCCCTTCTGGCACTCTTTGTGGCGATCTTAATTGACGTGGATCGGACTCGAACTCCGCCGATTCTACTTGACCCTTTGAAGACGAGTAGTCTTTAAGTAAAACAGGCGTCTGGTTTTCACATACAGCTCTTCCCTCCTTGAAAATATAAAGTTGGTTCCTGTGTCTACTCAATATCTGGTCTTTGTTAAATACATAAACTTCGTACGTCACCTTGCCTGTCCTTCGAACAATCCTCCCTTTCGACCAAAACTGCTTCATTTTATCTACATATTCTTTTAACCACACTAAATCACCGACCGCAAAAGCTTTATTGTTTTTCCTCCCATAGCTGGCCGCCTGTAAGCACTGTTTTCGCAACACCCGTGAGCATAACTGCGATGACGTAGGCGATTTGTGGGGAATAATTAAATTTAACCGTGAACGTAATTTGTGGCCAAAAACTAGTTGAGCCGGTGAAGACTCTGTTGTAGTATTTACAGAATTTCTATAGTCAAAGAGAAATTTACACAGCCTAGTATTTATCTCGACCGTCTTGCACCCAGATAGCATAATCGACTTAATACCCCTTTTTACAATTTTTACAAAGGATTCGGCTTGTCCGTTGCTAGATGGGTGATAGACGGGGGAAAACAACTGTTTAATTCCGTTCAATTTACAAAATTCTGAAAATTCCCGAGACGCGAACGAAGTTCCATTGTCACTGACTATGATTTCCGGCGTGCCAAACCGTGACATGAAGTCGCAAAGTTTATCTATAACAGCTTTAGTCGTTAAGTTTAATTTCATATCATAACATTCTACCCATTTCGAATAAGCATCTACGATTATTAAAAACTAGCAGCCCGTCCCAGCTTCGCATGGGTATTTAACAAAAAATTAAAAATTAAACCTCTCTTGACGGGTTCCCCCAGCCCGGGGGGACCGAGGGATATAAGGGACTCCGGAAAAGATGTTCGACCATTCGACAACCACTAAAAAACCCCGCTGTTCTCCTAGCGCCTACGCCCGAGCCCACGGATATATGGCCTGCCGATCTCGTGGCCCGGGCCGGCGTCGGCCCACGCTTTGTCTTAAAGCGGGCCCCTTCTAAAGTGCTGGCGCCAGGGGGTCAGGGTTTCGTCCCCCCGGCGCTCTCTTGTAACAACTCTAGGAGTTGAGGGGGCTGCGGAACAGCACGCGGCCTTCTCCCTCGCGGCAATAGTGCGGGCGGCGGATCCTCCCCGAGGGGCCGCCCGCGGCCGCTTTCTACGGCGGCCGGAGATCGTTGCCCGCCCTCCGGCGCCGACGACGTGGCCTACGTTGGCGGGAGGGGAGTGCGGTGGCGGACTCCCGCTCCCGTTCCGTCGCCTCCCTTGCAGACACTACTGCCTCGCAAAAGGAGGCGACGGCCGTCCATCCAGGATCGCCCCCGACCATGGACAGAACCAGGGCCGGGAGCGACAGGTCCACGGCCAATTCCGGACGGGACTCGCATCCCCGTCGCGTGCTAGTCAGGCGTGGGTACGACTACCAGACGACACTCCAGAAAAAGCAGAGTCGCCTGACGTCGTAGCCGGCCCAGCAAGACCAACCGACAGCGAGGATGCAATTCTTGCCCCGGGAACACTCTCTGTGCAGGCGCAGTCGAAATAGGCATGGTTTCGACTACCAAATCAGGTCCCAGGGTAGAACCCGGGACCCCAATCAGTATTCGCAACCATTCCACCGGGGACTACGCCACGAACAAAGAGCTAAGTTGGAAAGGATGTAAGAGGTAGACGGAAAGAAAGGTAGGACTCTGTCGCCTCGAACGGAGAGGGGAGTGAAGCGACGGATGCTCGGGCACCTCGGGTACGCACACACGTGCACTCCTCGGACAGAGGAGCGCCCCTGAGGGCAAACCCTTCTATTTGCGTCAGGTTACTAAAAAAATAAAATTATAAAGAAAGGTTGAATATTATTATTTCTATGAGCTTTTATTTTATTGATTTTTTTGTTATTACTTTTTATTTAGTTTTCGTTATTTTATAATAAGTATTCTAATTTTTGCAAAAACCCCAGTACCGCACGCCTACATTGCATAAGGTGCTGCCTAGCTCCCGAACCCGAACAGGGTGAGCGGCTACCACGCAACATTTTTCTAATACTTACATTTTTAAACTCGTGATATCTTTGGAATGGAATATCCGAATTGAATAATTCAAAAAGTTATATAAAGGTATTGAAACAGTTTTGAATATGAAGTAATTTATTTTGATAAGGATTAATACCAAGATCCAAATAAAGAGCCTTTTCTAGGAGCGGCATTTCAATTAAATTTTTAAAATAGAAGAACACTTATTGTGGCATAACTATAATAGTTAGACATATGCTGTCGCGACACTTTTTGTAAATAATGATGTGTTATGCAAAGTTGTAGTACATTATTTTATTCTATCATCAATAGTTTTCGCAACGCACGCGATTTAAATAATATTTTAGGTAATTTTTTTACACTTTGGGTTACATTATTGGAGTTTTAGTAAGGATCCCTAATTTTTTTGAAAATATAATATAGCCTATGTCACCCGGGGATAATGTAGCTTCCCAACAATGAAAGAATTTTTTAAATCGGGTCAGTAGTTTCGGAGCCTATTCAAAGCAAACAAACAAACAAACAAACAAACAAACAAACAAACAAACAATCAAATCTTTCCTCTTTATAATAGTAGTATAGATGACTTATTATTAATCGGGCCGAAAAAGTCCAAGTGGATCCTATGGAATGCATACGCGGGATATGGCCAGGGGGCGAGTGCGGTGCGGGGCGGCGCGCGTTTCAGCTGTGCGCACACGTCACACGCTCCGCACAGCCGTTCCAGTTCTGAGTCAATTCCTGGGAACCAGAACTTAGATCGGGCTTCCGCCTTCATTTTCACCACTCTGAAATGAGAACTGTGAAGTTCCTCTAAAATTTTGTTCCGTAAACTAAGTGGAATCAAAACTTTATAACGCATAAGAACGCCATTTTCTAATGCTATTTCATTTTTACACAGATGAAACGGCTTAAGGGACTTGTCAGATATTTTACGCGGCCACCCCTTTATTACAAAATTTAAAACTTTCGCCAAAACAGGATCGCGAGCTGTTTCCTGCTGAATGTGCCGCAAGGTTACGGGCAAACAGCCTTCGACGGCGAAATTGACATAGGCGGCTACTTCCTCGCTAATCTCCCTAGTGGCCACGTCCCGCTTCGGCTCGCGATCTGGTATTGCCCGCGATAGGAAATCGGCTGTATTTGCCGCACTGCTCACATATTCGATAATGTAATTATAGGCGCTCAAAAAAATCGCGTAACGCTGTAGCCTATTTGCTGTCACTACTGGGATGCCACGGTGTGGCCAAAAATGGCAGTTAGTGGCTTATGATCTGTTCGTAGTAAAAATGGGTCCGCCCTCCCATACAAGAACTGATGGAATTTCCTGACTCCGAATATAATTGCAGTTGCTTCTTTTTGTATTTGAGCATACCGCTTTTCGGCTGAAGTGAGGGAGCGCGACGCGTACGAGATGGGCCTCTCGGTGCCGTCGTTGCCTACTTGCGACAGAATGGCCCCTAACCCAACCGGTGAAGCGTCTACTGTTAAAACCCACTTAGCGTTGCTATTAAAGTGTGCTAACACTTGCTCCGATGCCATTAATTTTTTTATTAATTTAAACGCTTTAACCTGTTTATAGTTCCAATTCCACTTAACTCCCTTTTGTAATAGTTCATGTAAGGGACTCAATATAGTCGATGCATTCGCTATAAAATTACGATAATAATTAATAAGCCCTAAGAATGACTGAAGCTCTTGTATATTTTTTGGAACCGCTGCGTCTACTATAGCTTTTACCTTGTCTGGGTTTTTCTTTATGCCCTGCTTATTTATTATATATCCCAAATAAGAAACCTCGTCTTGGAAAAATGCACACTTGTCCCTATGTAACGTGAGCCCTGCCTCTTGTAAGCGATGCAAAACTTCTTTCAGTTTGGCCTCATGAAGACTTCTACTAACATCAGTAAGAATTAAATCGTCTAAAAAACAAAACACTCCGTCCATGTCCCCTACTATTGACTCGATCGCTCTTTGAAAAATCGCCGGCGCGCTTGACAACCCAAACACTAGTCGTGTATAATTAAATAACCCTCGAGGCGTATTTATACACGTCTAATTCTGCGATGATGAATTTAATTTAAATTGGTTATACGCCATAGACAGGTCTAATTTACTGTATTGAGCACCATTATAAAGCTTAGTAAACAAATCCTGAACCGATAGTAGGGGATATTTTTCTACTAGAAGTTGCTTATTAATTGTTTGCGAGTAGTCGGCACAAATTCGGACACTACCGTCGCTTTTTAAAACTGGTACTATTGGCGACGCGTAATCGGAATGTTTAACCGGTACCAAGATACCTAACGACACCAACCGATCTAATTCATTATTAATTTTTTCTTTCAGCGCGTATGGTACCGGTCGCGATTTCATAAAAACAGGTTTTGCATCTGATTTGAACGGCAAATCTATTTCATATTTATTAAAGCATCCTAATTGATCTGAAAAGAGTTTAGGATAGCACTTTATTAATTCTAATAAAATCTCTTGATTATTCTTATTGCTTCTACAGTAAGCAAGCGTTGACGTGAACTCCAACTTAAACTCTCGCATAAAATCTCGGCCTAGTAAGGGAGGCCCCCCATTTTTTATCACGTAAATTTTTAATAAAGCCGAGTGGCCTAAATATCCTATAGTTACGTTAATAATACCGATAACAGACAAATTAACGCCATCGTAAGAAAAAAGCCGTTTTAAGGGTCGTGACAATGGAACATTCGAGAAATATTTTTTGTAGGTTTCCTCTGATATTACGGATACAGGAGACCCACTGTCTATTTCATATTTTAAATTATTTGCTATGAACTATTGCTCTAATCTACACTTATATGTTTTCCAATCTTGACCGTGATGATCAAAATTGGATAAAACACCTATCGTAAGCGACCCGAACATTTTATTGAGATTTGTGGGTACTTGTCGCCACTGTTATGACGGAGCGCGTATACGTTTAAGTCAAACGTCGGCTAGTTGCTAACTGCTTTAATATTACATATATAAGATGGTGGGCGCAGCCACCGCGTCGCTCTTTGGCGTACATACCTAACAGTTTGCATTGAGCTAAAGATTTAAATTGCTAACATCTACCTCATCACTCGTCTTGACCTCGGTGTTATTATCCCATTCCCGTGGCTCACCAGGGCTACAGTCCCTGCTGCCAGTTGTCTAAGACGTTTTCCACAACGAGTGGGCACACCTTTCGTAGGTGCCCACTTGCACACTTCCTTTTGTTTACGTTGTCGGAATTTAAAACGTTTTGCTAGAATACTCGGTTTCGATTGTAAATGTTTTTCTATAACGGCCGTTAACTGTACAAAGGTCATAGTACTGGGTTTGTGCGGCATGCATAAGTTCACTAATAGCTCGTAACTTTCTGAGCCCATCACCGTTATTATACTCGATACGTGTAATTCACTTATAATTCCATTTACATTAAAATAGTGTTCTAATCGCTCAATATATAAATTCCAATCGTCCGTACCCACATTGAATTAACTGATTTTACCGTTTGACATTTTCGTTAACTGTTCATTTATGAGATTTATACCAAAAACAACGCATTATGTCTTTTATTATCACACGTTCGATTCGTTTCTCGTCGTCACTGAATTATATAGGTTTTGCTACTTGAGGTCACTATTTAAACAAAACAAATCTAATTGCATATTCTTGTAATGGCGGAAAGGATTGCACCTACCCACAGTTACAAATATACCAATGAAATTTATTTTTTATTCTGTGGGTACCTACATACATTAATAATAGAAATAAATAAAAGGATTTATATAAACAACGTTACTTAATAAAATACTGTATTCTCTAACATCAAATAATTACAGATTATCTAAACATTTATTTTATTTTATTTATTTTATTCTATTATAATCTAATTTAGGCCTCCATATGGTCTCGCAAGATGGCCATTCATTTTGTAGAATAAGTCCCAGAAGGTCATTCTCTCGGTAAAAGGTCTCATGCCAGCGGAAAGTTCTTTTCCGATATTCAGATAGTGGCGTGGCGATCCTTTAGTGATTGGTTGCCATTTGACTGGTAACAGATCCGTTGTTTCTGGTGTAGGGTCTCTATAAATGAAAAAAACTTTATTGGAAAGGAATGAGTACTACTTTATACTATAAATTGAATTGGTGACCGCCAAATGATGACTTTTTTTCTACATTTTAAAAGGAAATTTCGCCATCTCGAAATACTTTCGTCATTTGATAGACGTTGCAGAGGAACATTAATGTATTTATGGAAGTCTTTTTTATCGTCGACAGATATTCCAGTTTATTATGGATAGTGATGTTGAAATCAATTATATTGATTTTATACATTAAAATCTACTTTTTAATAATATTCAATTAGGTAATAGTAATAATAGGTAACCTTAAAAATAAATTTATACAACTTTTTTTATTCCTGTAGGTCAGCAGACAGGCTGACGGCCCGCTTAGAATTTAGCAGTTACCGTCGCCTGTGGGTGTTTGCAACGCCAGTGGCATCGCGGACACGGTGCTGTCCCATAAGGGTACAGGAACTTGGGTCACTAATACCGGAACACAACACATGGTTATTATGGCGGCATACTTAAGACCAAAGGTGGTCGCCATCCAGACGGGCTTGAGGCCCTACCACGCAGCTAGGGTGGGTTGTTTTATCGGGTTTTACGACAGGCTGATCCCGGCCGCAGAGGTTAGTATTCTTTCTCCGCCCCAGCACGGATAAAAATATTACAACTCTTACCAAAATACCAAAAAAAATTAGCAAAACTCAATATAAATTAGGTGGTAGATAGGAAGAAATCGCAGTCTTTGTCCATAATAAAGATGTTTAGTTAACGGTGAGTATTTATGAAATAAACATACGTGGTAGCTTAGTGGTATTACACTGGGAGACCAATCTAGAGCATCCGGATTAAAACCCTCGATGGTAGACTACTTAGGCAGTTTCACTCGCCTAATGTGAGTATTACAGCATTGCCATGTACTGGCGGTGAAGGAATACTAGTACATCGTGAGGAAACCTGCATACCAAAATCACCGGTATATGTAAACCATCAATCTGCCTTGGATAAGCGTGGTGGTACATTATCTGTTCCCTGTAAAAGGTGAACGAGTTCAGCAGTGGGACGTTATTATATGTTATTATTATACATTTATGAATAAGAAATAAAACTCACCCGTATTTAACGAAGTTCGCCCAAAGAGTAGTCATCCGGTTTACAACTATCTGGTCATTGACAGATAGGTCATTTGAAGATGATGATTCAAATAGATATAAAGCTTCCTCACCGTGAGTAGCTTTTTTATTTTCATTAGTATTCCCACCAACTTTGTCCCCAACATATGTGAATAAATAGAAATAAATATTGCCAGCGGCATTGGATATTAGTTCGTCAATATATCTATAAGTTGGGTGGTTAAATATGAAATCTGAGTCCAGATTAATAATTTGTTGAACAGTCTCTACACTCTCTGTATCATCACCAAAATAAAAATGATGAACAATATCTTCCATTTCTTTTAAATTACTATCGTCAAAATTAAAGGCAGTAGATACATAACTATCGACAATATTTAAGCCTTCGTAGTATTCTGGGGATTGAATTTGCCCACCCATAGATTTTTCTTCTTCATTGAAACCGATTAAAATAGGCATATTCTTAATTCTGGAATTAGTACCTAAAGAAAGCCAATCTTCTAAGATGTAACCTTCTGTTTCTTCAAATTCTTTTTCGACGCAAACACGCTGAATATAGCCCAACTCATTGTAAACACCGACTATTAAACTTGGATCAGTTGCTGTGAGAAAGTCTAAAGCCTCATAAACATCTGAAGTGTTTAAACCTAGGTTAGCAGCCAAGATCATGGGCAAGTCTTTTATTGGTTCGTGGTATACTGGCGACAGCGCAGTTCCACTTTGCATAATAGCCTTATTAAAAAGATTCTCCTTTGCATAAAGTATGTGAAAACTAGTAGACATTGATCCAGCACTGCCACCAGAAATGGTAATTTTGTTTTCATCTCCACCAAATGCTGCTATATTATCTTTAACCCATCTTATTGCCAGAAGTTGATCTTTAAGACCTTGGTTACCAGGCACCTCTGGTATATCTAGGCACATGAAACCATATGGACCTAAACGATAATTTACAGTTACAAGTATTATTTCTTGTTTCATAAAGTAGCTTGGACCGTATTGTTCTAGGCCTTTGGCTCCACCAACAAATCCTCCTCCATGGATCCATATAATAACTGGTAGTCGATTCCTTGAGTTAGCTGTTGAAGGAACAAATACATTGAGGTGCAGACAATCAATGTTTCCAATTATTCTACCCGTAAACCAGTCACTTTGCGGGCATATCGCCGAATCATCGTATGCTTCAAAAGCTTCTTCAAAACCTGGATGTGATGTAGATACCTATAAGTAAATTAAGAATATAATATTAAAAATTACTCATTGTTTTATTCTAGAACTTTTCTTAAATTTTTTTTAAAAATTAGGCCAAATTCATATTAGGTAAAAAAATACCGATTTATCCAAGAATATCTTAATAATTACTCTAGTTTTTATATTTAATAACACTTACATTAAATGATGTGTAAAAACAAAGACATAGTGATATAATAGAGAACACTAAAACTTCACTTACCCCGAACGGATTTGCCTTATTAACTACACCATAGGGAATTCCTAGGAACATAGCATATTGTCCACTATCGGAAACCAAACCTCTAATTAAGCCAACATTGGTATCAACCAGAGGGTCTATTCTTGGTAAACCAAAAACTGACGATATTAAAATACAAATAGTTAAAAATTCCTTAAGCCGAATCATATTCGGTGGAATTTTTGTACGGTATTGACAAGGTACTTGGTATAACAAGTTTTAAAGATCAGAGATAAGACAAATCATGTTGTGTCACCTAGATAAGAATTTCCCGTGACTGCTTAAGTACTGTTACACAAACAAGGTATTATTACATTTATGGCAATACTAGCTGACCCGACAAACGCTGTCCTGCTATATAAATATTTTGTGTTTTTATCCCTATTTCGTCCCTTAAAGTTTTATTTTCGTGGTAAAGAGTAACCTATGTCCTTCTATACGGTCCTACATATCTTTATACCGAAATTCATCAAAACTAGTCAGCGGTTTACGTGTGAAAATGGCTGACTGACAGAGATACTCTCATGTTTATAATAAAATAAAACAAAAAGTATTTCTAATGCAATTTAATATTGGAAAGATAGAACTTTTAAAATAACTATTGAATCTAACAAAAACAAGTACTACAGTAACTTTTATAGAACGATAACTGAAGAAAAGACAAAATTACTGTTGATGTATTATAAAGAAATCTATATAACAACTATTCATAACAAATAATTATTTTGAAAGAACTTTTGGAATTTTTTCCAGGAGCTATATTGAGTACTTGTAACCAATTTATTTATTTTTTATCTCTTGGAAATACTCCGTTTCGGTGTCACGACAGCGTAAGGGAGTCGCGAGCTACGTGGGACTCCGTTAGCCTACCTAATAAAAAATACATCTATCGCCTAGTGCCAAAGAGCCCAAGGGCCGACGGACAGCTGGCAGGCAGATCCTATCGCCCAAGCTGGTGATAGTCCACCATCCTCTGACCATTAATATAATAAAATTAAATTACAGCAATTATGTAATGCAAAAAAATTGTATAATATTAAAAATATTTTAGTATATTTTTAATATGGTTTTCTATAATATTTATTTCTTTTCGTCTTACCTGATGCTAGTTAAAAACAGTTTTAGAAAAATAATCACAAGCCTACATTTGTCATAATAAGTGATTTGAATTTTTTCAATCCTTACTATAATTATAAATGTGGAAGTCACTCTGTGTGTCTGTTTTGTTTTCATGCCTAAGCCGCCGAACCAATTTTGATGAATTTTGGTACAGAGATAGACAGGAGTTTGGAGAAGGATATAGGCTACTTTTTTATTTTATCCGTGCAGGGGCGGAGAAAGAATACTAACCTCTGCGGCCGGGGTAGGCCTGTCGTAAAAGGCGATAAAACAACCCACCCTAGCTACGTGGTAGGGCCTCAAGACCGTCTGGATGGTATCTTACCATGGTGATGGTACCTTTGGTCTTAAGTATGCCGCCATAATAACCTTGTGTTGTGTTCCGGCATTAGTGATCCAAGTTCCTGTACTCTTATAGGACAGAAGCGTGTTCGCGATGCCACTTGCGTTGCAAACACCCATAGGCGACGGTAACTGCTAAATTCTAAGCGGGCCGTCAGACTGTCTGCTATCCTACAGCATAAAAAAATTACACAACAGTATAATGTGTGCCGGGTTAGCTTGTAAGATATAATTCATTTAAAAAATTTTAGGTTTCGATTGTACTAGTCAATACAAAATGTCAATCAACCGAAACGATTTCATCCGTAACTATCTGATAAGGGCCGAGTGTGAGCCAAGGTCTTGCACTTGTATCTTTAAAAGTTGCAAACTCTAGTATCTTCGTACAATAATATAACATATATTTTTAAAGATATGTTCATATTTTAAAATGAAATAACAAAACCTTAAAATGAAAACAAAAAAACCCAAAAAACGAGGGTGAAGTTGAAAAAGTGTCCAGCTGTATTCTGTTTCAAAAACACACCAAAATGGCGCTACTGTAGCTACAGTATATGATATGAAAGTAACTGTTGTAGATGAACTGAAGTACGCCAAGTTAAGAAATTAATAACTTCAGTGGGTGGAGTAACTACTCTAATCTCAGTAACTATATTATTGAAAACCTTAATTATTAGCATAGTTCAAATTTTTTTGGCAACTATAACCTAAAATAATACATTATTTTAATGTGGCACTACATTCATTTAACGTATTTCGTGAACAGACTTCTTAAAATGTGGGGTCCAATCAAGTTTTTCGCTAGATATGTTATGTTAATTATATCTTTGACATCGTCCATATACACTACTTATCAAAAGAATCGAAACACCCCCGCAGTATGGTTTCAAATGAGTTTAATTTTTTTTTACATTTAACCAAAAACTTAAATAATGCCCGTTAATTGTGGATATTATAAGGTATAATTTAATGAATATTAATGTTTCAAATTAAAACTAAATTTCTTTATCTATTGTGTTTTGTTTAACAGCTATGTTTTTTACCCAAAGAAGAAATTGCTAAATATTAGAAACAAAGATGTAAAAAAGAAAAATGTTAAAAAAGTTTATTCAGTATCTCGTATTTCTTCCCCGGGATCTTATCACTGCTTCCATGCCGTTCCTCGTGGAACGGATAAGCGTCACAATCTTGTGTTGTGGGATATTATCCCACTCTTCTTGTATAGCTGTTTCAAGCTGGCCAAGCGTCTCTGAAGTAGAATCTCTTACTCTGACTCGTCTCTTCAACTCATTCCATAGGTGTTCTATGGGATTCATATTCAGGCTTCTTGCTGGCTAGCCAATAACCGCAATACCGACTTCGCTCAGGTATTCATTTACAATACCTGCGGTATGAGCCCTGGCATTGTCCTGCATAAAAATAAAGTTACGTCAATAAAATGTGCGTAGAGTACCAAATGAGGATCCAGACACCTTTGATGTAAAGTGACCTATTTAATGACGGTAACCTAGGTCCAATACAAACATAAATTCGGTTTTTCTATCGGTCTCTCCAAACGATTCATGAACCGCCAACTCAACCGAATTTTTATTTCATACAGCACTGTGTAAAACGCTCTCCCTCTTTTGGACACACCTTTCTTCTGTCATTACCATACAGCATGATCTTACTCTCGTTTGAAAAGAGAACTTTGCTCCATGAACGTATGACCAATTTAAGTGCTCAAGTGCAAAGTTGAAGCGTAAATTTTAGGCCATTAGCTGGTTTATGAGGTTTCATGACAAGCTCCGCCAATCTTTTTCTTATGGTAGAATTGCTTACACTCAATTCTCGAACCTCACGGAGCCGCTGCAGCAGTTGAATAGAGTTAAAGTAACGATAGCTTAGAGAAACTGACACAATATACCGGTCATCTTGCTCAAACGTGACCCGATGTCTACCAGATCCTGGACGGTGAGTAACATACCAGTCTTCTTTCTGATAACGCTGTATGCTCTATTAACAGTAGAGCTTAGATGCAATCGTGCAGTCACAACATACTGACTATGCCCTGCGTCCAGCAACGCCACGACTTGGGCGGCTTCTGTCGGTATCCACATTTTTTAGGAAAAGATCTTTTTGGTAGGTTGTCACAGAGTTTAGTAAACAATCGCTTAGCTTAGCTCATAGCTCAGTTACACATTGAAAACAATCTCTACATTCATTTATTGAATGAAAAATAGAAACATTAATTTCAAAATTAGATTTTTTTATATACAGAAAGAAAGAAGTCATCCAGATGGGCTTAGGGCCCTACCACGTAGCTAGATGGGTTGCTTTGTCGCCTTTTATGGCAGGCCGGCTCCGGCCGCAGAGGTTAGTATTCTTTCTCCGTCCCTGCACGGATAAAATTCAAGTACACCATTGTGTATCTATACTAAATTGCCAGCTATTTATTGACGTATTTTTAATGATATGAATCTTCTTTTTCAATTAAATGCCGCCTGAATAATCTTGCTATAATAATACTTGCAGTATTATTTCGATTTTATTGATGAGAAGTATATAATAAAAAATACCTTTATTACTGGTGCCCTTTTTAAATATCGACAATAACATTTTTAAATATCGGCAAACGGTCCAGCTTGTCTTCCGACAAAGGCCTCCTTCCTATAAAGACTTCCATTGTATCTTGTCTTTTGCTATATGTACCCACATCGGTCCCATATATTGGACATGATAAATAGGAATTCCTAATACTAGCTGACCAGCAGTCAGTTGACTGTTATCATATCGATCAAGCGAATACAATACCCCTGCGGCTGGGGGTGGCTCATCGTAAAAGGCAACAAAACAATCCTACTTGCGTGGTAGCAGCTGATGTCTAAATCATCATCATCATCATCTTAGCGTTGAATCCTGGTTGCAACCAAAACTCTCGCTTCGGCGCCCAGGGTCCGCTTTCCGACTTTTTCTTCTCCACTTCGGACGATCTTCGGCATCTCTGGTGGTCAGTCTATTGGCACGCATATCAACCCCTACGACGTCAAGCCATCACTTTTTGGGTCTACCCCTCCTACCGGGGACCAGCGGTGGTCATTCGTACATACATAACGTGGTCATACCAGCGAATGCAACACTCCTGCAATTTATCCGCAATGTCACGGACATGAAGGCTGCCGCGAATGCGAGAGTTCCTAACGCAGTCCTTTCGCGTTACTCCACACAACCACCGCAGCATATTCATCTCCGTGACTCGCAGTGCCTGATTGTGTCGCTCCAGCACCGGCCACGCTTCACATCTGTATAAAAGGACAGGCCTAATGATGGTCTTATAGACCTGTCCCTTCAATTTAACCGGTATTGCAGCTGATGTCTAAATATGCCACCATAATAACATTGTGTTGTGTTTTGGCGTATGTAACCCAGATTCCAGTTCCTCTACACGGACGGCAATATCTCAGCGATAGTCCTGGTGTCGCAAACACCCATAGGCGACGGTAACTGCTAAGTGGGCCGTCACCTTGTTTGTAGTTTCACGGCATTAAAGAAATACGAAACGTTTGACCTAACACAAAAATAGAAGACACAGAGGTTTCTCTTTACAACCATAATCACTAAAATATACTTTCTAAAAACGCTCCGCAAATAGACTGAAAATAATAATATGGTAATTATTAAAATTGTGTGCTGGATAATAAAGAATTATCTACCTATATATATACTCCTGGCAGTTTGTGTATTTTTAAGAAGTAGTAATAATTTTTTTTAAGCAGCCAGTATTTGGGTCAAAATCTATCACTTGAACTGAATCCATTCCACTTTTTTGTTCGCTTGGTTTTCATTTACTTGTTGATCGTCTTATTATCACTATTAAATTTTTAATTTAATTCAATACTAGTTTCAATTCAATCAATTAATTCCGGTTGTATCTAAATCAAGATATTAGTAGCTCGGGCTCTACTATCGAGTACAATCAGAAAAATTTCAACGCATTTAATGCGTCGATGCCCTCTGTGTTACTTTCTCTTTTGGCTAAGAAGGCATAAGAAAAATGCTGGAAAAGATCTAGGCTGAATGTTATCATACAAGCGATTGCCGCCTCTCTTTAATCTTCCTAGAAAATTGAATCTTTTTGAAAGAATGGGTAAGAAATATTATGAGCAATAATTTCTTAGTCTCGCAAGAATAATTAATTCCTTTTGGTAATTTGATTAAATCCTCTTTAATAATAATATTGACATAGTGTGTTGATTAAAAAAATATGTTATCAAAAAAATGTCTATCTTGATCGCATTAAATATATTTAGTATATACGTCATGTAATTATTACTGTATTTATACAAAATCGATAATGAGTATAATATTGATAATAATAATATATTATTAAAAGATAACTAATCGAAAATTGCTATAATTAGACAAGTATATGATATCCGATTAATTCCTAAAGAATTTAACAATATTAATATAAAAACCAAATGGCATGAAGTAAATTGTGTCGTTTGTAGAAGTTGTTGTTTAAGAGGGTGGTTAAGTGTAAAGAATTGAATTGAAAGAGTGTGGGCCTTCACTGGTATGGCCAGATCAAATGTCTTGCCTAAGCAGGAAGGGTTAACCTAGAAAATGTTGTTTAACGACGTAGAGATGATATGTATATCGGTAGAATCCACTACCAAGGATGCAGAAAACCGTGCGAGTTGGAGAAAAATAATCCGAAAAACGTACTACGGGCACCTAAACAGAAGTTTGTGAACCGGGACTTAACATTGAGATGATGAAGTATAAAAATAAAAAATTAAAATGTCTGTCATTCTGACTCGCTCATTTATTTTTAAAATGTAACCATGCTTGTTAATTACTCATGACTAAAATTAACCGGCTTGGGCCTCAATATCGGTAGGCCGTGGGCCCAGGTACTAGGTGATAGAACAGTTGGGTTTTTTACTGGCTAACCGGACGTTATAAATTACCCAAAGTCTCACATATGCCATGACTTTTTCGAGTCGGAGATACTTTTTAACGGGATTTTCTTCGAGAAAAATAAGACTATACGTAACAAAACACATATGAAGTATCTGATAAAATAAATACATTTTTAATATATACATTTTTAATATATTACATTTTTAATATGAGATTTTTGATAACCACGCTAAGATAAATTATAATTTAATGACCAAATAGTTTTAGTATTAATGATTGAATTGATCACAAAAGTTTAATCAATGTTAGGATAAGGTGTTGCAAGATGCCCATTCCGAAAATAGAAAAGGTCCCAAAAAGACATTCTCTCATTCATTGGTCTGGTACCAGTTGTGAGATCGTTTCCAATATTTATGTAATGTCGTACAGAATCTCTTGTGTTTGGTTGCCATTTCACTGGCAAAAGATTAGTAGTCTCCGATGGTGTTGGGTCTCTGAAAGTTTTAAAAATGATTATAAAAAAATAATTGTTTAATATTTTCATTATTTTGAACTATTATTAGAAAAAAAAAATGATGTGTGCTTACCCATATTTGGCAAAATTAGCCCACAGTGTGGTCATTCTATCTATGGTCAGTTGATCCTCAGTAGAAATTTCAGGGAGACCCTCTCGGTCAAATAAATATAAGGTTTCATCACCATGCACACTCTTTCTATTTTCATCTGATGATTGAAGAAGACCAAACCTATTCCTCTCACCAACATACGTTAGTAAATAAAAGTAAATATTTCCAACACTATTATCGAGAAGTCTGTCAATAGCTCTATAAGTGGCGTAATTAAAAAGAAAATCAGATTCAAATTCAATAATATTCTGTGCTGTCTCAGCACTTTCACCTAAATCTCCATAGTAAAAATTGCTTACAATATCTTGCATTTCTTTTACTTCTTCTCCTTCTAAGTCAAATGAATTTGATATAAAAGTATTAAGTAATTGTAAATTTTCATAAAACTCTGCACTTTGATTCCAATAATTGGTCATACCTTTCTCTTCCTCGTTAAAACCGATTAAAATTGGCATATCTCTTATATTAGGGTTAACATCCAAAGTAAGCCAGTTCTCTGTTATGAATCCTTCTGCGCCATCGAATTTGTTTTCAACACAAATTCTTTGTTTGATTCCTAGTGAATTAAATGAAGTAATGACTGAGCGTGGATCAGTTTCGGTTAAGAAATTGAGAGCTTCATAGATATCAGTAGTAGTAAAACCGAGAGCTGCAGCTATTCTCATAGGTAGGTCTCTTACTGGTTCATACATAACTGGAGAAAATGATGTACCACTTTGCATAATTGCTTGGTTGAAAAAGTTGTCTTTATTATATAATACGTGCATATTAGTAGACATTGAACCAGCACTACCTCCCATTAGCGTAATTCTATTAAGATCCCCACCAAATGCTGCAATATTTTCTTTGACCCATTTCAATGCTAGACGTTGATCTTTAAGTCCTTGGTTTCCAGCAACTTCTGGTATATCTAGACACATAAAACCATAGGGTCCAAGTCTATAATTTAGAGATACGAAAATTACTTCTTGCTTCATGAAAAAACTTGGACCGTAAGTAGACATAGCTTTAAAACCTCCTGTGAACCCTCCTCCATGAATAAAGACTATAACTGGTAACAGGTTTCCAGAATTTGCTGATGTGGGGACAAATACGTTTAACTGGAGACAATCTAGAGTTCCAGTTATTTGTCCCGTATTCCAATCTCTTTGTGGACACATCGCAGTATCGTCATATGCTTCAAAAGGTGCATTAAAACCTTCATGAGGTGTGGAGACCTGAAATTATATTGAATTTATTTAAATAGATCACCAACATGACACACATTATACAATCATGTAATTAGTCAGACATAGTAACATTTAAAATGTCGGGATAATTATAGATGACTAATAAATGCATTTTCAAGAAGTAAATAGCGAAAAGAGAAAATAATTTTATAAATACATATAGAATGATCTTACATTAAATACAAGTTGGCAAAATATAGCTAATGCTTTAATATATAAGATAAAAATTTGATATCCGTGCAGGGGCGGAGAAAGAATACTAACCTCTGTGGCTGGGGTCGGCCTGCCGTAAAAGGCGACAAAACAACCCACCACCTACGTGGTAGGGCCTCAAGCCCGTCTGGATGGCGACCACCTTTGGTCTTAAGTATGCCGCCATAATAACCTTGTGTTGTGTTCCGGCATTAGTGACCCAAGTTCCTGTACCTTTATGGGACAGCAGCGTGTTCGTAATGCCACAGGTGTTGCAAACACCTATAGGCGACGGTAATTGCTAAATCCTAAGCGGGCCGTCAGCCTGTCTGCTGTCCTAAAGCAATAATAAAAAAAATCAAATATTTAAAAATTTAATTATTATTCTTCTAATATTATCAATTATATCGATTTTCAAACGAATGATGAATTATTGAACACTAATTTTATAATCCATATTCCTCAACCAAAGTCTGGTAAAGAATACTTATACGTAAGTTTTCCGTTTTCCCTTTTAATTAGGGCTCCGTGTTGTGAATACTATAAAAATAAAACAATCCCTTTTTTCAACCATGAATTTTATATAAGATCAACACTTAAAACACTAAAACTGATGAATAAGACATAATGTTCCAAATTATCATAAAAAATATTTGAGTTATAATTTTTTTTAAATTGAATTGTAACAGCTAATAGGGTAATTACATATTTATTGAGTTTAAAATTTTCCCTTTTAATAATTAAATAATAAAAACAATTAATATTATTTACCTACCCCAAATGGGTTTGTCCTATTCACAACAGCATAAGGAATGCCAAGGAACATAGAATAAGTTCCATCATCAGAAAGTAGGCCTCTAATTAAGCCAACATTAGCCTCAGCTAAAGAATCTAGCCTGGGTAAACTAAAAACTGATATAATAGACACAGAAATAGATAACAACTTAAAAATAAACATTTTTGACTAAATACTTACGGGGTACTGAAAGATAATTTTATAAACAAAAGTTTTTAAGATCTATGATAAGCAGAATCACTTTACGTCGGCAAGATACGTACGTTTCGCACGTACTGGTAATTAAAATATTTTGTTAAGCATATTGCTGTTTAAATTTAAAAAAAAAACAAGTCGATAATTTTAATTACTATTGAATGTCATAGGAAATTAATTACAAAATCGAAATCGTCACAATTATACCTATATATTATACCAATACTCGAATTTGTATTGTTTTTTTTTTTTTTTTTTTTTTTTTATTGCGTAGGACAGCAGACAGGCTGACAGCCCGCTTAGAATTTAGCAGTTACCGTCGCCTATAGGTGTTTGCAACGCCAGTGGCATCGCGAACACGCTGCTGTCCCATAAGGGTACAGGAACTTGGGTCACTAATGCCGGAACACAACACAAGGTTATTATGGCGGCATACTTAAGACCAAAGGTGGTCGCCATCCAGACGGGCTTGAGGCCCTACCACGTAGCTAGGGTGGGTTGTTTTGTCGCCTTTTACGACAGGCCGACCCCGGCCACAGAGGTTAGTATTCTTTCTCCGCCCCTGCACGGATAAAATTGTAGGGTCATATAAATGTTTAGCATTATCGAATTAAAAATATCTCATTCGAAACTCTTCCAACTGGTACTCTGATACTTCAATAATACATCCGTCCGTGAATACTTTTTTTTTATAGCTAGAGTTCAGCAGACAGGCAAACGGCCCACCCTAACAGGTGGTCACCGTTGCCTATGGGCGTCTGCAACACCAGAGGCATTACACACACGCTGCCAGCCTCGAAGAAATTTTATAACGCCTTTTTTTGAAGAACTCCATATCGTACCGCGCTGAAAAAACCTCAGCCGGAAGCTCATTCCAGATCCTGATAGTACGCAAAATGAACGTTCTTGAGAACCGTTTCGTACAAGAAAGAAGAGGCTCCAAAAAATGGCGATGAACACCCAGCCGATGGCGAGCAGTGCGATGGTAAAAAGATGACGAGGGCACCATTCTAAATAGCTCCTCAGAACACTCCCCGTGGTAAAGACGGTAGAATACGCAAAGAGACGCAAATTCTCTCTGAAGTCCAAGCGTGTCTAGACCGTCTGTAAGTATGGGATCGTCCACAACACGAACTGCGCGCCGTTGGATGGAGCCTAGGGGATTGAGCTGACAGGCAAGTGCTCCAGCCCATAAATGTGAGCAGTACTCTATATGCGGTCTTACACCTAGCTTTTTGGAGGCAAGTTTAACTTTAGCCTCCAATTGTCCCCTAAACTGCACATTATTCGTGATGTCGACACCAAGGATCCCAATACTGCTTCCGACGGAAAGAGGGCTTCCTTGGAATTGTGGCGCAGGTGCCAACGGGGTTTTCTTGGCAGAGAATACGCAGACTTGCATCTTCGAGGGGTTGAGTTGGACAAGGTTTTGTCGTCCCCATTCAGAGACTCTCTCTAGAGAGTTCTCTACTTCAGACACAAGTCTGACCCGACCTTCTTCCAAAACCGCAGGAGAGAGGTTTGCACGACCAGTGTACCGTGCATCGCCGGTGCTATCATCTGCATGGCAATGAATGCCATCTATGGATAACATGTCATTGATATGCAGAATAAACAGCGTCGGCGACAGCTCACAACCCTGGGGCACACCAGCATTGATAGGCTTCACACTGGAGCAGCAACCGTCAACAACGACCTTATTACTGCGATCAATGAGAAAGCTGGATAGCCAGGTGCAAAGACTCCTAGGTATCCCATAACATGGAAGCTTCGCAAGAAGAGCCCTATGCCAGACCCGATCGAAGGCCTTACCGATGTCTCTTTGCTCTCCACGGCTTCAGCCCAACGGTGTGTTAGGTAAACCAGGAGATCCCCCGCAGACCGACCATGACAAAAACCATATTGGCGATCATTTAGCTGCTGGGAATCCTCCAGGTAACCCAAGAGTTGTGCGTTGATGGTCCGCTCCATCACCTTTGAGAGCAGAGAAGTTATTGCTATAGGCCTGTAGTTGGACGGGTCCGTCCGGTCACCCTTTTTGGGAATAGGATGAACATGGGCCACCTTCCACGAAGCTGGGACACAACCTTTGCGGTAGGATAAGGTAAAAAGTCGGGAAAGGACTGGAGCCAGCTCAACCGAACACATCCGCAGTACAATAGCAGGGATACCATCTGGCCCGGTGGACTTCTTGACGTCGAGGGATCGGAGGACACGTCGCACGGCTTTTTGTGAAAACCGTATCTCCGACACTGTGGAGTCTCCACATCTTTTAATAGACGGTGGAGATTGTCCCCCGTCATCAAGAGTCGAATTGGCTGCAAAGATTTCGCCCAAAAGATCGGCTTTATCTTTGGCAGCATGAGCCAGGAGGTCATCAGCTGTACGTAATGGAGGTATGGACGCCCGACAAAAGTTCGACAGCTTAGGCAAGCGACCAGAAAGCCCTAGTCCCAGAGAGATAGCTAGCGAGACGCTTGCCAATCCTGCCGATGCGCTCAAATTTTGCTCTCGCAATCCGTTTTTTGAGGGTCCTGGAGGCAATATTGTATTTGTTCAATATTGTATTGTACACTTTATTCATTCCTTATTCCCGCTGCACGCCCAACCACCAGACCACCAAGGGCCCTGGCGACCGACTCCCAGAGACATAATCGTACACTCGTCAGACCAGGGAGACGAAGCGACAAGTTCACAGCCAAATTAACACACATATCCGCCGGGGCCGGTGAGGCCCCAGGTGCCCAAACTAATCCGGATGATTTATGATTTCAGGTTGGCCATCTGGGCCGAAGATGAAGCGATCGTCAGGCCGTCGTGATGCCCCGCTGTCCACATAGGTATGTGCCCCAACGGTCAACTCCACGCCCCTCGAGTTTATGCCGGGGTTAAGAGGTCCGCCACGAAGTCCCAACCTACATCTGATCAAGGGGGAGAAGACCCAGCAGCACTTTATTATTTTATTAATTATTGGAAACATGAAATAAATGTGGCTAAAATTGATCTTCACAGAGGCCACTTTACCATAACAAAAACTAAACATTGCCCTATTTTTGATATCTATGAACCAGAAAAATAAGTTATCTAGTTGTCTCTCAGAAGTAAGAAGTCACAGGGTAACCCTAAACGTATTTCTAACTGGACCATACGAACATATGTCCATTTTGTTTTGATAATTTATATAAATTATCAATAGCAAAGGTTGATTTATGATGTAGGTATTAAATATATATTATATAGGTATTAAGGTATTTTAAATAAAAATTCTGGCCCATATTTTAAACTGAATTAATGCTTCAATAGGGGCTTTGATAAATACGAAATCTAATCGGGTAAGTATGCAAGATTGTACGTGAGAATTTTGTACTGATATAAATTATGGAAAATATAAAATAAACAATAGATATAAATTGTGATTTTTATTAGGTGCAACTACAAAGTTTATATATAAAGATATATATATATATATATATATATATATATATATATATATATATATATATATATATATATATATATATATATATATATATATATATATATATATATATATATATATATATATATATATATATATCTTTAAAAAAATTATCATATAACCTCATTGGTTTGCTGCAAATATTTGGAGATCTATTAACCTAAAATATTTATTAAAAATTAAGTTCTTGTCATCAGTTTAATCAACATATATTAATAATATGTGTTCAAATGTTAGTTGACGTATTTCTTATATTTCAATCTGGACTATGCTCTGAAGATCGGCCAGCCAGTTGACCGTTCGCCTAGGCACTATATGATAAGAGAATAGCGAGACAGAGTCCCACATATCCCCTGATAACATCGCGGTGGGGGAGATTTGGATAAAAAATTTCCTCAGCAAATAAAAAAAATTACTCATATTACAATATACCATATCAAAAGCCTCTTAAATACATCTGTAGCATGAATCAGAATTTAAAATCTGTGTCACCATAAAATAAATGTTCTTAATGTGAGCAATATAAAAATGGCACGTTTTAAGTTAATTATTGAAAAAATATTGTAAAACATATATATTATGATACTGTATAATAAATAATATAAATTTTTATTATACATTAAACACTTTTTCATTTATAAATAAGATTCAATAACTCACATACAAATTTTAAATTAATATATGTATTCTTTTATTTATCAAAGATTTTGCTTTCTTAACATATTTTTTATTTATATTTTTAAAAATACTTAACAAAAAGCTAGTCAATGTTAGGATAAGGTGTGGTAAGGTGTCCGTTCTTATGATAGAAAAGATCCCAGAAAGTCATCCGCTCGTTCAAAGGTCTGGTCCCGGCGGTGAGATTTCTTCCAATATTCAAATAGTGGCAGACAGAGTTTTCAGTATTGGGCTGCCATTTTATTGGTAAAAGATCAGTAGTTTCGGGAGTGGGATCACTGAAATAGAGAGTTTATTATATTATTATTATATTTCCAAGTGTTGTGTTTCTGTTGTTTTCATAACTTTCACCACAGCGTTTGACATCGTTAACCAATGGTCGTCTACTGCTGGACTTAACGCTCTTTTACCATACATTTCCATTGGTTTCTAATTGGTAACCGTGCGCAGTTCATCGGTATATTGGACTGCATCTGTATTTCAAAACTAGCTTGTTTCACCTCTGGTTTGTCAACATATTATGGGAGTAAGTTATTATAACTCGCTTTAGTTTACTATCGATACGTTTGAGTGGCGTTGCTCAGTATTGTCACAGGGTTATAAATTTGTTCGGGTTTGTTGACACTCATCTATCACACCTCTTTTTTATGTTAAGAGATACCGGAAATTAGTTGAAATGGATGTGGTAAAACTTGGTAATTATAGCCGCGACTACCTGATCTCATAAAACTGGATTAAAATCCGAAAGATTCTGTTTTGTATCTAAATGCTGGTAGAAGGATAAAACCATTTATTTCCTTTTGTAATGCACTAGAAATGAAATGGGATGACCATTCCTCTCATTGGCAGGAAATATGAAGTTAAAAAATAATAAGCAGAAAAAAGGGATAAGTTCACCAGGGTATTCTAGTTATGAAACTAATTAGTTTGTCATGATACAACTAGTCTAAATGTTAATTGCTATCAGACTAAATCTATAGAAGAACCCAATATTAACTGGTACAGCTACTGGTATTTCACACCTTTCCATTGAGTGGCTGAGATTCCTTGAAGGACTAACGAAATTTCTATTTATATAAGTACGTGTATTTTTATTATTATAATTAATCTACAGTTTATTAACTTACATTTCACATTTATGTAAACAAATGTAATGAAGTATTTTAACTTCTTAATTTTTCTCTAGGAAAAAAGTCTCAATTAATTATCATTAATGTAATAGTTGAAATATTTTAGGTAGATGTTGAAATGTTTACTAAAACGTCTTACCCATATTTCACAAAATTAGCCCAAAGCATTGTCATCCTATCGATCGCTAGTTGGTCTTCATTAGAAATTTCTGGAAGTCCTTGTCTATCATATAGGAATAAATTCTCATCATGGTGTACAGCTTTTCTATTTTCATCCAACGATTGTAAGAGACCAAAACTGCTCCTTTCGCCAACGTAACTAAATAAATATAAATATATATTTCCTACTTTATTTTTAATCAAATTACTAACGGATCTGTACGTTGCGTGGTTGAAAATAAAGTCAGAATCAAAGTCAGTGAGACCTTGCGCAGTTTCCACACTTTCACCACTGTCACCAAAATAAAAATGATTGATGATACTTTTCATTTCTTCTAATTCTTCTTGGTCAAATGCGAATGAATTGTTTATATACGTATTTACTAGTTGCAAATTCTCGAAGTATTCAGGACTTTGATTCCAGTAATTTGCCGTGCCTTTTTCTTCTTCGTTAAATCCAATTAATATAGGCATGCCTTCTATTGCGGGATTAGTATCTACAGTAAGCCAATTTTCCAAAACATATCCTTCCGTGTTATTAAAATTATTTTCAATACAAACTCTTTGTTTAACTCCTAGCGCACTATATCCTAAAATGACCTGTTCAGAATCAGCGCCTGCCAAGTATTCTATAGCTTCATATATATCAGTTGTGTGAAAATTGAGATTAGCGGCAATCCTAATTGGCAAATCTTTTATTGGTTCATACATCACAGGACAAAATGATGTACCACTTTGCATAATTGCTTGATTAAAAAGATTTTCTTTGTTAAATAAAACATGCATATTAGTAGACATTGATCCAGCACTTGTTCCACTGAGAGTAATTTTGTTGACATTTCCACCGAATGCTGCAATATTGTCTTTAACCCATTTTAATGCTAGACGCTGATCTTTGAGACCTTGATTTCCAGGAATTTCAGGTATATCAAGACACATAAAACCGTATGCCCCAAGTCGGTAATTGAGAGTTACTAATATAATATTTTGTTTCATGAAGAAACCAGGGCCATACATTTGCATGGATTTTGAACTACCAGTGAATCCTCCACCATGAATAAATACGAGGACCGGCAACGGTTGACTAAGATTGGCTGACATTGGAACGAATACATCTAGTTGGAGGCAGTCAACACTTCCAACAGCTGTTCTGTTTCTAAAATTCCATTGTATACAAATAGTCGAACCATCATAAGCCTCAAATGGTTCTTCGAAACCAGGATGTGGAGTAGAAAGCTGAAATCGTATAAAAATAACTTAAATTTGTAATGAGAGATCATAATTAACTGTGAACGTTACATTGTAAATAAAACAGATATTATAAAATATAATAGTATAGGATGTAAAAATAGTAATAGTGATAGTATAGAATTTCTTATCCCACATGGATTTAGACAGAAAGAGTAGCGGGTAATTTATACGTTGTCAAAACTGTCATAGGTAAGTGGTAGCCAAGTGGTATCGCACTCATAAATAAACCTCGGTCACGGGTTCATATTCAACAATGGCATTCACCAATTACACAATTTTCAACGCCTAATTTGCAAATTACAATTACGAACGCAATTGGCACATATTGATGGTGAAGAAAACATCGTGAGGAATCTTGTATAATAAGATCCTCTAAGCCAGTGTTTTTCAATCTTTTTGAATATGCGACCCCTTTAAGGGTTGAAAAATTTTGGCGACCCCCTAGGGCCATAGAGAGACAAAACGTTACTAAGTAATTTATAAGTCTACGTTTATGATTTTTTCTATTTTGGTACCTATATTCATTATTAAGACCTACATACTGTAAGAAGCCGCGACAGCTTAGAAAGTAAGTACGAGGTAAGTTGGTAAGACTGCGTGTGGCTTTGATTTGGACGCCAGTTTGCGCAGACCTAACTTTGCGGCGTTGCCACACCACATTATCATCGTAGTCGAGAGCTTTTTACTTTTGCCGGTGACCCCCGAGTAAGGCTTCGCGACCCCCCTAAGGATCGCGACCCACAGATTGAAAAACACGGCTCTAAGCTATGTCTGTGCTATCTATCAGACTCAATATCTTCTCTATGGTGAGACCCGAGTCTATCAATGGAACTTTAGGGCTTTTATTTTAATACAGTTGTTTGACAATTGTCAGCGTAAAAATATATTTATGGAAATATGAGAAAAATATTAAAAATGCGAGCTTACCACATGCTATTTTAAATTAAAACTTCTCTTTTATTCTTTCCTTTCTACCTGGGGTAGAATTATTCAAGTCTTTTGGCTCACAAAATAAAATATTAAGAAAAGAAGATAAGAGAGAAAAATAGGAAGAACTAAAATATGACTCTACAAATTAACTTAAAATTTAAAACTTACCCCAAAAGGATTTGCCCTGTCTACTACACCATAAGGAATACCCAGGAACATGGAGTAAGTTCCATCATCAGAGAGCAAACCTTTGATCAATCCTACATTGGTTTCCACTAACGGATCTGCCACAGTTGATATAATAATTGCCGAAATAATTATCAATTTGTTATGGGAAATCATTTTTAGTTGATGATAAGTCGGGTATTGAAATATTAATTACATATAATGAGTTTTTATGATCACAAAACAAGTGATAAGATAAATTATCTTGCGACAAAAAGTAGGTAATTATTTTCATATATTTTTTACGAAAAAACAGTATTTTCAATATTGCATATAGAGACGGATTTTGCCAGACAGCCTACTTAACAGCAAGTTCTTCTTCCTCCTGTTCATATCCCGCATTAAATGGGGTCGGCATATTATATTCTCTCCTTGCAATCTCCTCTGTTAGCTGTCATCCCAACATTCACACCCTTTTTTTGCCAAATCATCTTTTACTTAATCCATCCATCTTTTATTCTTAGTCTACCTCTACTCCTGTATTTATCCACTCTCATTTCTATCATTTTCCTTGCGCATGGCCAAACTACGCTAGTCTATTACTTTTAAGTTTTTCAATAACTTATACTTAATAGTAAGTTACTGCATTTTGATAATCAGATTTATAAATAAACTAGCTGACCCGCCAAACGTCGTTCTGCCATATAAATAATTAACGCCCCCGCAACCCCTCTTGGGGGTGGAATTTCGTAAAATCCGTTCTTAGCTGACCTCTACTCGGTGAAAAGAATATTCCTACCAAATTTCAAGTCTTTAGCTCTAATGGTTCCAGAGATATCGTGATGAGTGACTATATACGTGGAAATTTCTTATATATATTAAGATTACGGCAATTAGTACAGTGCCATCTAGTCTCGCAGTAAGTAGCAGAGCGCTTGTGTTATAGGTACTAGACAACTGATATATATCTTTTAAACTTTTTTTTGTAAATAAATACACATTATAAGTCAAACATCGGCATAATATCGAGAGGGCAGAAATCGAAATTGTGCCCCCCGCAAGCGTTTCAACGTACAAAAGACGTTGTACCACGGAGGTAGTTAAAAGATAAATTCAGCTTAACTCATTACTAGGGTGTTTTAAAAAGCAGCAAACGCATTACCATTTTTATTTGCTTACCTACTAGTAGCAAAAGTAAGGTAGCGCTTTTCCTTTAGGGCGCCTTTAAATTAGCCGCAAAGCGTCGCGCCGCAGCAGCGCGGCTGCAGCGCTGCGGCCGCGCTGCTGTCGCTTGGTTCGAGTATCATAGTATTGTATATTTATTTTCACGATGGACTCTGACGAATAAACACAGCTCTTAGTGTTACTATTAAAACGAAAAAGGAGGTTCAACAAAGAAAAGAAAAGAAAACCTAAGAAAACCTTGCCGTTATTTTGTTTAAGTCAACGAACTGAATTTGATAAAGTAAAGGACTACTGTGACAAAAAGTTTCAGAATTACTTAAGATTATCAAGAAAACAATTCTACGAATTACTTCTCTGTTTAGAACAATATATTGGAAAACAAAATACTACATTACAAAATACAAAATTCTTCAACCTGATTTTCGGTCATGTTACAAAAATTACGTGTGTACCATCTCTAGTCGATCGACGATCTGAAGCGCGGCCGCAGCACGGCTGCAGCGCTGCAGTCGCGCGTTTTTGATTTTTATGGATTTAGAAAACAGCGCGGCCGTAGCGCTGCGGCTGCGCTGCTGCAGCGCGATACTTTGCGGCTAATTTGAAGGCGCCCTTAGATGAATGGGCTCAAAGATTTTTGAAACGATACGAAATGAAATGAAATTTTAAGTTCATCCAAGTTTACTAACCGAAATTAATTAGTGCGAGTATATTCGTCAATTCCATAAAACTCAAAAAAATATGATTTTTGCTTTGAAGTCTCCATAACATATGGATAACAATGGAAACCAGAGATGCATATGTGCGAGTATTGAATAAGTTTATTCATTACTAGCTGTGCCCGCGACTCCGTCCGCGTGAAATAGTGACTGGGCAGCATTTTTTGGATATATGAGGTCAATTTAAATTGGAAATTCAACCTACTAAGTCCAGTCTAAGCTGAACCCTATTTCATATGATCGATGAGATCTGAGGTCAACTTAAATTTGATTATAAAATTTCCGAAACTTATGATTTTTAACAAAAACTATTTTTTTTTTGTAAAATAAAAATAGCCTAAGTTACTCCTTGTTACATCGGCTATGTGCTAGTGAAAGTCCCGTCAAAATCAGTGCAGCCATTTCAGAGATTAGCCGGAACAAACAGGCAGACAGACAAAAATTGTAAAAAATGTTGTTCTGGTATATTATGTACCGTGTATACGTCCAAATGCACTTAGTAAAAGTGGTTATTTTAATATTACAAACAGACCCTCCAATTTTATTTATTTGTATATATTAAGACAAAAATTAGCAATTTCAAGTTTAGAAATGATCGTAAGTTTGGATACTAGTGAATACATTTTTAAATTTTAACATCTTTCTAATTTTATATTGACGTATTTAATCATAAAAATAAAAAGTTCATTCCCTCTAAAATTTTTAAAACACAACACCCAATTAATCTTTCATTTACACATTTTTTAAATATGGCGTCCTTGCCATATTCGGGATATTTTCAGAAAATTTTCATGATAATATTAAATTATATTCATAAATTATCCCCTCTCTATTATATGGTATAGAATTAGAAATGGATTAGAGTTCTCTAGACGTAAGTAGTCAAGAAAGACTACTATTGGATTTTCTTCAAATTTCATTTTGGTCATCATGTTGGCATAGAAAAGAGTTCACATAACATGAAGTCATAAAAGATACACAGTTGAAATGAGAACTCGATTCGTAATAAAGGCTTAGCCAAAATATAAAGTAACAATAATAAATGACGAAATAGAATTTAATCAATATCTGGTAATTTGATCAAATCATTATCATCAAAATTGTTGATTTAAAACAAAACAGTATAGATTATTTTAAGAAGCTATAATGATAGTGTTCATACAGCATATAGCAGAAAGTAGGCTAAACAGAAGCGTATATGTTGTATGTTATTTCCGTGCATAGCATGGTATAGCAAGGTACAGAGTTATATTGAATTCAATTATGATTTTAGATATTAATTGTCTTAAAATAATAGGTAGTGAACTATTATTGAATGCAATCCTGTTTACCTTTGTTTCTTCCAATTTTCGTATAGAAAGATTAGACCAAGGATGGGTCAAAAATAGGAAAAGAAAAAACCATCCAACATCCATTTTTTCTTTCTAATTTGTTATAATATATTCTTTATTTCAATTATTTATGTTAAATACAGGTATATTTTTGTCATGGTTTTATTTGTGTCAAATAGACTCAATTTTCATAACCTTTTTGATGATGTGCGTTCAGTTCATAAAACAGTTCAAAAAATGACATCCTTTCATTTAATGGCCTACTTTTTAATTTCATTATAGTATTAATATCCATATAGTAGTATTTTTCCTTTGTCACCGGCAACCAATGGATTGGTAATAAATTTGTGATTTCAGGCGTGGGATTTCTGAAATATTAACATACACATTTGTCTTTTGAACTGATTAACTTGAAAAAGTGAAAACGAATCTCTGTGATATATATATATATATATATATATATATATATATATATATATATATATATATATATATATATATATATATATATATATCTTACTTATATATAAAATTCTCGTGTCACAATGTTCGTTCCCGTACTCCTCCGAAACGGCTTGATCGATTCTCATGAAAGTAGGTCTGATACGCGGACGGAGTCGCGGGCACAGCTAGTATATATATATATATATATATATATATATATATATATATATATATATATATATATATATATATATATATATATATATATATAGTCCGCTTAGAATTTGGCAGTTACCGTCGCCTGTGGGTGTTTGCAACGCCAGTGGCATCGTGAACACGCTGCTGTCCCATAAAAGTACAGGAACACAACACAAGGTTATTATGGCGGCATACTTAAGATTAAAGGTAGTCGCCATCCAGACGGGCTTGAGGCCCTACTACCATAGTATTTTTTTTCCGCCCACGACAACTGGAGGGCAAAGCTGAGCTAGCCTCCAAAAAGCTGGGTTTGCTTTACCGGTACTGCTTGCACTGGTTTACCAGTGCAAGCAGTATTTTACTCCAAAACAGCGGATTGTGCTATACAAAGCATAGGTACTGTTTATATTTAAGGGCTGGAGCACCAGCTTGTCAGCTGATTCCCCTGGAATCCATCCAATAGCGCGCAATTCGTCTTTCAGTCTTTCTTTTTGTCACATAGGATTTAGACACGCTTGACCTTCGGAGAGATTTTGCATCTCTATGCGTATTTTACCGTCTGTATAAGGGGAAGTGTTCTGAGAAACTGTTTAGAATAGTGCCTTTCTCGTCTTTATACCACCGCACTGCCCGCCATTGGCTGGGTGTTCATCCCCATTTCTTTTGCCTCTTCTTTCTTGTACGAAACGGTTCTCAAGAACGTTCATGTTGCGTACTCTCAGGATCTGGAATGAGCTTCCGGCCGAGGTTTTTTAAGCGCGGTATGATATGGGGTTCTTTAAAAAAAGACGTTATAAAATTTTTTCTAGGCTGGTAGCGCGTTGGTAATGCCTCTGGTGCTGCAAACGTCCATAGCCGGCGGTGACAGGCCAACAGGCGCCGACAGGCAAGCGACCCTAAAGGGTCGCTTGCCTGTCCGCTGAACTCTAGCGGTAAAAAAATCATAGAAGCTTTAGACTATAATTTTTTTAGGATACTATATTTCACAGCTCTAAAAACACCAAGGAAGATAAGTTTTAGAGTTACATTGCTCATATTTTTACGCTCATATAAATACGTGGTAGGAAATAATGAATTAAAAAAAAATAGTTACACATTAAAAAATATGAAGTAATATTATTTAATGCAAATCAACGTGACTTGCTCAGGGGCTACAAAAATAGTTTAATGCAGTCAAGCCGGTGAGTTTGAGCCCCATGGAACTGATATAATTTGTTCTGATCTATTCCACGTATTTATTTAGGACGATTTCCATATATACAGACAGTGCACGATTTCAATGAAAAATAAATGAATGAAAGGGAAATAAAGTAAAAACTAGTTTATGACGGAATCTAATTTAAAGTATACAAAACGCTAATATTTGTTTTGGTGTATTAATTTATGATTAAATATTTATAATAAATAATTTAACATACCCAGTTTTCGCAAAATTGGTCCACATTTGAGTTATTCTATCCACAATGAGTAAATCATTTTCATTTTGCTCTTGAGCTAAAAATACGTTATCGAAAAGATATCCAAGTTCATCCGCATGAGCAGCTCCAGGCTCAGAAGTTAAATTAAGTAGTTTTTTACTTAAGTTTCTTTCACCAGCATAAGAAAACATATAGTAAAATGTATTTCCTACGTTATTATCCAAATAATTTTTGAGTGTTCTCTGTATTGGATGTATGTAAGTAAAGTCGGAATCATATTCAGTAACATTCCATTCTAAATCAGGATTTAGTTCTTCATCTCCAAAGTAGAAATTTTCAACTATATTCTTCATTTCCTGCAACTTCATTTTATCAAAATTGAAAATTCGATCAAAATGGTTTCCTACAACATCGAGATTAGAAAAATAGTCTTCGTTTTTCTTAATGTGGTTGAGCATCATTTCATCCTTATTAAAACCCAATAATACTGGCATCCCAGATACCTTAGGTATATCAAGATGTGCCTTAAGCCAACTCGTTGTTAAAAAAGCACCAGGAAAATCTTTTTCAACGCATGGCTTGAACTGAATACCGGTGTTTACAACACTCTCTATGACTGAGTCACTGTTCATCATTGCTAAATAGTTCAACGCTTGCTGTAAATCATCAGTTTTGTAACCAAGATATTTAGCCATTTTTATAGGAGCGTTCTTATCAGGCTCGAATAAAACGGTAGCAGCGTAGGCGCTAGCACTCTGTAGTATTATTTTATTGTATAATTTATTTTCAGATGATATCAAGTGTAGATCTATTGCATGACCACCAGCACTCTCTCCAAATAGTGTTATATTATCAGAATCACCACCAAAAGCTTCAATATTTTCTTTGATCCACTTAAAAGCTATTAACTGATCTTTAAGGCCTTGGTTGCCAGGTACACTTGGGATATCTAAACACATAAATCCATATGCATTTACACGATAATTTACTGTAACTAAAATGACATTATGTTTCACTATAAATCTTGGTCCATATTGAGTTCTCCCTGCAAAACCATTCATAAAGCCGCCTCCATATATCCAAACCATTACAGGAAGGCGATAATTAGAAGAGGCGAATGATGGAACATATATGTTAAGATGTAAACAGTCAAGTGTTCCTCGTATATTTGATAGGAATCGTTGTGGACATACTGCTGAATCATCATATGCTTCAAACGGGGATTCAAAATTTGGATGTGCAGTTGCTATCTGAAACGGGATATAAGGAATAGCATAGTATACTAATTGGGTTGGAGTATACATTTTTTCTAAATAAATGCGATAATTTAATTAAAATTTATATATTCTTCAGAGATAAACGTGTTCATGGAGAAGTTTTGAATTTCAATCTAATCTCTCTAAAATTTCTATCGAAAATCTGTCCGTACAGGGGCGGAGAAAGAATACTAACCTCTGCGGGCGGAGTCGGCCTGTTATAGAAGACGACAAAACAATCCACCCTAGGTGGTGGTAGGTCCTCGAAACCTGTCTGGATGGCGACCATCTTTGGTCTTAAGTATACCGCCATAATAACCTTGTGTTGTGTTCCGACATTAGTGACCCAAGTTCCTGTAACATTATAGGACAACAGCGTGTTCGCGATGCCACTGACGTTGCAAATACCCAGGGGACGGTAACTGCTAAATTCTAAGCGGACCGTCAGCCTGTCTGCTGTCCCACAGCAAGAAAAAAAACTATTTCGTATTTAGATTTTAGATCTTTAAGCGAGAGTAAAAAAATCTTAATTTTATAATAATAATCAGTTTACATTAATAGTATTTTGTAAATCCCTAAACTGAACTGAAAAGTTATTATCGGTCATTTGTGGAAGGAAAAACTTACATGAAAGTAGTTATGTGAAAAATTGGTTGCATAAAAACTCATGTTATATACAATTCTCTAAGCACTCGACCAGGACAGTCTTCAAATAATATTTTTAACACAACATTAATTTCTCTAGATTGCGACAAATTAAACAAGTTAAAAATTTTAAACAAATACGCACACCAAAGGGGTTACTTCCATTCACGTCACCATAAGGGATCCCTAAAAACATAGCATAATCACCATCTTCTGCCGTAAGTCCACGTATTAAACCAACTTTTGTATCAACTAAGGGATCAAGTCTTTGCAAACCATCAACATAATTAACAAATAAAAAAATAAATACAATTATGAGTTGCTCAAAAATAAACATAATGTTATCGAATTGTTAAACGGTATTATTGTTCGAACTGTTTTTCGAATATAAAGTGACAGTGAGAGCTGATAATAAGATAATTTTTACAATACTAGCTGTGCCCGCGACTCCGTCAGCGTGGAATAGTGACTTTGGCAGCATTTTTTGGATAAATCTTATGGTTTATTTTGGATTACAAATCCTATAAACCTTAAAATATAAATAAACTAAATATGCAGTATGCATAAACAGTATATGCAGTATTAAATAAACAGTGTTATGGAATGACACTGTTACGCCATGCGCATCCGGAATACGTGCGTTTGAACCCACAAAGTCCAGCCTAAGCTAAACCCTATTTTATATGATTGATGATATAAATCTGAGGTCAACTTAAATCTATAATAAAAAATGAATCGCAAAATGTGTTGGTAAGCGCATAACTCAACAACGCCTGGACCAATTTGGCCCATTCTTTTTTTAAAATGTTCGTTGAAGTTCAAGGATGGTTTTTACGGCGAGAAAAATTCGAATAATTGCCGGAAAACCCATAAAAACAGCCCTTTTCTTTTCCCATACAAATGTTTTCTAATTAAAACGTAGTCAATTTGAGCTTTATTGCTATTGTATAAAGTTCATATTAAATTACAAGCACTCACTGTTGTCTAAGCAATGTAGGTGTGTTACTAACGTCAAAGATCATATCTATCAAAACAGTGTGCGTGTGTGCGTTGGAGCACAGAATACATCGTTGGAGGTGTTTAATGTCGCGTTCCAAAACTCGCGTTTCTTATGAATTACTTTCGGCACGCAAGATAGGTTGTAGGTTGTATTGAATTAATATTAATATAATATTAATGTAGGTTGACTTTTCAATTTAAGTTAACCTCAGATTTATGTCATCAATCATATGAAATAGGGTTTAGCTTGGGCTGGACTTTGTAGGTTCGAACGTACGTATTCCGGAGGCGCATGGCGTAACAGTTGCATTCGATAATACTGACTGTAATAATTTATGTAAGTATTTAAGTAATTCCAGAACTATTTTAAGAAAATACGCAAACTGAGCAATAATCTTTTTATTCTAAAAATCCAGTTAAAGTCAAAGTATATATGTGACAAGTATATGTCTTTCTCTAGTTTTCATATTTGCAAATAGATTGCGTATTGTGGCCAGTATTGCATTTAATTAATTCTAACATCCTCTCCTTAAATGCAAACCCATAGCCACGGAACAGTCTTCAGTCTTCTTTTGAGAAATCGGTTTTGTAAGTATGTCGGCAACCATATCTTGAGTCCCAACATAGCAGAGTTCAATTTCCTTTTCGGCAACTTTCTCTCGAAGAAAATGATATCTTATATCAATATGTTTGCTGCGTGCACAGTAAGAATCAATACCTGCAAACTTGATTGTACTTTGATTATCACAATAAATTATGGTAGGCGCAACTGTAACCTTGCAATGCAGTTCTGACTCTAAATGCCTTAACCACATAGCCTATTCTGTGGCAGTAGCCAGTGCCATATATTCTGCCTCCATGGTTGATAATGCAACTGTGTGCTGGCGTTTAGAACACCATGAGATCGAAGCACCCTGAAACAGAAAAGTATAGCCAGAACATGATCTCCGGCTGTTAATGTCTTCTTTGTTTTGACTAAATGTTAATTTACAATTCTTTGTTCCTTTTATGTAGCGCAGTACTCTTTTTACTGCTAACCAATATTGTATTTCTGGTTAATTTACCGTTTGCATCGGTTTTCATTTTATAAACCCATTTGCAAGGAATTATTCTTTTGTCTTCAGGTAGAGTTACTAATGTCCATGTATTATTCTGAAGAAGCGATTCATATTCGCTGTCCATGGCATATTTCCACTCTTTTGCTTTTGGGCCTGAAAGAGCTTCTTCCATGGTTTCTGGTTCCTTTAATAATACTTCTGAATCAGTTGGTTTCTCTTCATGACAAAAATATGTATTAGGTTTGATATTCCTCGGCCTCAGAGTTATATTTCTAAATGGAATAGGATCTTCTTCTTCGAAGCTCTCCGGTATGTAATCTGGGTCTTTATCTGATTCTGAATTTGATAATTCACTGGTGGCGTCAATTTTTAATAATTCAACCCCTTCTGCACTTTCTGTTATTTTTTGTAAGTCTGTGAAATTGAGGTGGCCCATCCTTTGATGCCATAAATTTATATCTCGCTCATCTATTGTTGATAGCAATGCCGGTGCTTCAGAAACATTATTTAATATATACATGTTATTGCGATGCAAAGCTGTCAATATTAATTTATTATTTTGATATATCTGACAACCATCTCTCTCAAATTTCACTTCACAGCCATTATTTACCATTTGACTTACAGAAAGTAAATTTACTGTTAGTGTGGGTACAAATAAAACATCTCTGACCTGTATAGTCTGTAATATGCCATTTGAATTTCTTATCTGAAAATCCACCTTACCACTGCCTTTTACTGCTACTGTTTTATTGTCTGCAATTTTAATGTTGTTGATTGTAGATGGAGAAAAATCATACATCCTATTCCTATTATTGCACATATGCAATGATGCTCCGGAATCAATATACCAGCAGTTTCCATCCAACTCAGCAGCAACTGGAAAAGCAGCAGAATAACCATTATTTTTTGTATTATCATTGTTTGAGGAACTCTTCTTTTTATCTTTAAAATAGCAATCCCTACTAATGTGCCCATACTTATGACATACAAAGCATCGTGGGCCTTTGGGTTGGCTTTTTTCTTGTGGTTGGTTATGTGGATTTTTCGGGGTTGACTTTGACATATTTTGTTTCTTATATGACTTGGCATAGTAAGCAACATAATCTGATACCTTGACCTTTTGTAACAACTTAGTTTTTACATAATCAGCAGTAATATTCACACCAGAGCTCTCTACAGCCATTATCATCGGTTTGTAGTAATCAGGGAGGCCAGCGAGCAGCAATGTACCAAGCCACTCGTCTCCAACAACAAAATTGATATTCCGTAACTTATGAGCTGTTGACATTACCTTATTAATATATTCCTCGACACTCGAGCAATTTTCCAAATTGGTGGTAATCAGATCTCTTAATAAACCTACTTTTCTACTGAGCCCTGAGTCATCAAATACTTTTTCGAGTTTTGTCCAAACCTGTTTCGCTGTCGTAGCCTCCTGAACATGTACATAGTTAACTGGGTCTACCAACAGTATTATTTTCGATTTTGCTTTCGTATTTTTCTTGCTGTCGGATACATAACCTAAGTCAGGTTCAATCTCCTGCCACAATTCTTCATGTTCCAGATAGTTCTTTACGGAGAATTTCTAACTTTGGTAATTTTCTCTTCCAATTAGCTTCTCAATCGTGCCCATTGATATTTGTGATACCATTTTTAATATATTTTTCGTCAAAACTATGCTGAAAAAGAAGAACAACTACACCGGTAATGGCCGGTTCCGAGGTTACGTAATTTTAATCTAATTGAATCACAGCACTTTAGTATCGAATTACTTTTATATATACTTTCGGACATATATAGCCCATAACCTAATAATTTATGTAAGTATTTAAGTAATTCCAGAACTATTTTAAGAAAATACGCAAACTGAGCAATAATCTTTTCATTCTAAAAATCCAGTTAAAGTCAAAGTATATATGTGACAAGTATATGTCTTTCTCTAGTTTTCATATTTGCAAATAGATTGCGTATTGTGGCCAGTATTGCATTGTGGCGTTTAATAACGCACCTCTTTTTATGATACGAGATCCAGAAGGCACGACATTTCGGCATAGAGATAATTTGTGACAAGAATGAATAAAACAAAAAAGCAACAACGCGAAAGGTCAGTAAAAGATATTACCTCGAACCACCGATTCTAAAATATTATCGATTTATCAGAGGCTTTGTTTGTGTAGCGTCCAGTCATATGTTTCTACTAAATAAGTGTTATAATTCTTGTAATTATTTGAGTTATCAAATATACGAACTGCTGTAAATTGCAACGTGTTGTATTTATATGGTAACAGTTTAGTTGGAGTGAAAAGGGTATTTCTCCTGTAAATTAGCAGGGACTCTATCCAGAGCCCCTCAGCATTTAATTAATTCTAACAGACTGTTTGCATATTTCATTTATATTTTAGCGTTTATAGGGTTTGTAATCCAAAATAAACCATAAGATATATCCAAAAAATTCTGCCCAAGTCACTATTCCACGCGGACGGAGTCGCGGGCACAGCTAGTTAGAAATAAAACCTACAGTGTCCAGCCTAAGCTGAACCCTATTTAATATGATTGATGATATAAATCTGAAGTCAACTTAAATTGGAGTATAAAATTTCCGAAACTTATCATTTTTAACAAAAACTATTTTTTTTTTTCTAAAATAAAAATAGCCTAAGTTACTCCTTGTTACATCAGCTATCTGCCAGTGAAAGTCCTGTCAAAATTGGTGCAGCCATTTCAGAGATTAGCTGGAATAAACAGACAGAAAGACAGACAGACAGACAAAAATTGTAAAAAAATGTTGTTTTTGTATATGTACCGTGTATACGTCCGAATGCAGTTAGTAAAAAGCGGTTATTTTAATATTACAAACAGACACTCCAATTTTATTTATTTGTATAGATTGCGGACAGAGATATATTGTTATCTAATGAATTTCGTGTAAAGTAGGGACTTGTGTCATTTTATTTATTTTTATGATTTGCGCGTGTTTAGCACAAGTGACTGCATTAAAACGGCTATTACATGTCGAAATGCTTGCGGTGGGTCACGGATTCGATTCCCATCCTGAGTCTGGATATTTATGTATAATGATAATAACTACATATTACGTTCCACTTCGGAGTTCTGATAATACATGACAATGATGATCGGTATGCAGGTTTCCTTATGATTTTTTTCATGACAATTATGCTATAATATGCAGTTTAGGCAAGAAAACCTACCTAAACGGTGAACGCTACCGTGAGATTGGACTCCGAGTATATATAATATCACTAAATTACTAGATATTTCATGTGTTATTTACAAAAGAAAGGTATTCAAATAGTATATCATGCTTTAATACCCATAAAACAAGAGCTTTGTTACTTACTTTTGGATTATATCGTGCTGTATATAATAATAATAATAAAATTCTTTGATTTAAGATAAAAGATAGACAAAGAAAATAAATAAATGAAAACTAGAACTTATAAAAATAAAGCTATAAAATTTGTAACAAAATACATTTAATTTTGTCTGTTCATTCTTTTAATCATCCGGGCTATGTCGGTGACTTTGGTTCTCCTGCGAATCTCCTCATTTCTGATTCGATCTCGCAGGGAAACTCCGAGCATAGCCCTCTCCATTGCCCTCTGAGCGACCATGAGCTTTCTCATAAGGCCCATAGTTAGCGACCACGTCTGCGTTCCGTAAGGCATCACTGGCAACACACATTGGTTAAAAACCTTCGTCTTGAGACACTGCGGTATTTGGGACGAAAAGATTTTACGGAGCTTCCCGAAAGCTGCCCATCCGACTTGGATTCGACAAGTGACCTCTTTCGCGAAATTGGATAGCCGACATAGCCCGGATGATTGCAAAACTGAAGTGGCAGTGGGCACATAGCTCGAAGGACTGATGGCCGTTGGGGCAGAAAAGTCCTCGAATGGCAACCGCGTACCGGAAGACGCAATGTTGGTAGGCCCCCCACAATATGGACCGATGATCTGGTCAAGATCGCCGGAATAGGTTGGATGAGGGCAGCGCAGGACCGAACATCGTGGAGATCTTTGGGGGAGGCCTTTGTCCAGCAGTGGGCGTCTTCCGGCTGAAATGATGATGATGATGATGATTCAGAAATAAGGGGTGATTACCATCCAGACGGGATTGGAGCCGCGCCATCTAGCTAGGGTAGTTTTAAGTTGCCTCCGGCTGCATGACCGCGTTCTTACTGCCGTCCTTTCTTGGAGAAATGAACCCAAAAAGTATATAATTTTTTTTCTTAAAAAAAATATATTAATAAATGTTGCCGAAAGCTTTAGTTTATGCATACAAATCTATTTATTGTTATCTAATATATTTAACTTAGTGCAATAAATCCTGTAGAGATCATTAAGTATTACAATTTATTAAAAATATATGTATTTTCAAACAATTAAAAATGTCTCATATTGTTTGTAGTATATCAATTATATAAACCAATATTGCATATCTGTAATTATTGCATTATTTTTTATTAGTGGCAAGTGATAATTATTGTTACTGATATTCATTTTAACAATAACAAAGTCAAAATGGTCACCTTATCTTGGAAGCGTAAATCAAATGGAGCTCAAATTTTATTTCCTCCCAGCTAGTAGATAGAGTAACATCTGGTAGGGATAAAGTTCATAGATATTATATATAAGTTTTAAGTAAGGAATGATTATTCGTTATCAGGCAATTATTATCCACTATTGAACGGAGGCCTCCCCAAGTGTGTGCCACAAAACATAATCCCTTTTTTCCCATCCAGTCTAGTCCAGAAACCAAGCCATCCGGTTATTGAGTGTCTTATTCTACTTTTGCCGAGACGCAATCTCCACTCAAAAACGTTTTCTCCATCGACCACTGATCCTACGACAGACGTGACCGGCACACTGCCAATTTCGTTTGCATAATTTGCGAGCTACTCGTATATCGATTACATTAGTTTTTTAACGGTTTTTCTTATTTCAGATTTTGTCCATAAGAGAAAGATTCAACATAGCTCGCTTCAGAGTTCATTGATTGATTTGAAATTTGTGAAACAGTCCCGCTGTGAGTGACCAGGTCTCGCTTGTCTAATAAGAAAATAATTTTCTAGAAAAACAAGAGGCATAATTAAAAAGTCTTACTGTATGATACACCTTTATTGACAGTATATAAACATACAAAAAATACAAAACTTTAATTTACGAGTTATTTAGAATCTAGTGTGATATTTTTTTACTGCTGTCGTAGTATTTGCCCGTCTGGATGGCGACCACCTTCGGTCTTAAGTATGCCGTCATAATAACCTTGTGTTGTGTTCCGGCATTAGTGACCCAAGTTCCTGTACCCTTATGGGACAGCAGCGTATTCGCGATGCCACTGGCATTGCAAACACCCATAGGCGACGGTAACTGCTAAATTCTAAGCGGGCCGTCAGCCTGTCTGCTGTTCTACAGCAATAAAAAAAGTATTGTCTCATTACTCGACTGCCGTTGACGGTGCTGGTAGGGCTGCAGCAAGACTAGCCTGGCCTGCAGACAGGCCTAGCCAAGAGATGACGGCGAACGGGTGCATTGCATGAGGTGTTCACTCACTACCTCACTGCGCGTAACGCTTCGTTTTCATAGGACGTGGCAAAAAGGTAACCATGGAGTTGCTTATATGTATTTAATGTCGTTGATAGCTGATTATATATTGAATTTCCTAGAATATTTTAGTTAGTTCACTAAATTAGTCAAAAATGTGCATCGCATATTAGGACAAGCTATTTGGATCGTACAATGTTTTATGTTACGTCAAGAAAGTAGAAAGCGAGCTGTGTCATCAATTTAAAAGAAAAAAATGTGAATAAAACAAGTGTTTCAGTAGATATATCGTAGCAGGAGCCTCAAAAATTTATATGAGGTACAAATTTATTTTGTAAGTTTCTATTCAGTTTATAAAAGATATCCCAAAATGCCATTCTCTTGTGGAATGGTCTACTATTCATAGTCAAATTAGTATTAATGTTGAGAAAATTAAATTCATCTCCAAACATTGGAATCCATTTGATTGGCAGCAGGTCTGTTGTTTCTGGAGTCGGGTTTCTGTAATAATAATGAAGCTAAGTACGCTAGTAATTAAAGTGTAGTCTTTCACAAATAATGCATGCTAATTATGTGAAACAATTAGAAAACAAATAGATTATGGGAGATTAAATTGTTCTTGAAAGACACGGAAATATTATATGAATTAACTTGCAAAAAATAATATAGACCCAAAACTAATATAACTTTTATGTAATGTGAATAATGGTGACATTTATATTATCTGTATAATAAAAAAACTTCCAAAGTTTAGAAGGCATTACACACTATGCAACGAACCCCAATTGTTTCACATACTTACGACTGTACTCAATAGAGTATACGCTTTAGATGCAAGTGAAAAAAACGCTTGTTAGAAGAATCTTAAAGTCGGTGTTAATATGGTTTGGCTACAATGTACTCTGTGGTCTAGAAGATGATACTATATTCTGTCTTTTGCCTTATATCTCCTCCACCTCCTTGTAAAAATAAGTGCTTCTTCTTCTTGGTCGAATTCTTCATTGCTGAAGGTCATCATCATCATCATCCTAAGGTTAGTTACGGTTGCCACCCAAACTTTCGTTTCGGTGTCCGGGGTCCGCTTTCCGACTTTTTCTACTCCACTTCGCGCGATCTTCAGCATCCCTGGTAGTGAGCCCATTGGCACGCATATCACCCTTTACGACGTCAAGCCCTTTTTGGGTCTACCCTTCCTGCCGGGGCCCGGCGGAGATGGCATGGCCAGACATTTGTTTCCCACATAAGCATCCGGTTGCCGTAAAACATGACCATACCAACGGAGCCGACACTCCTGCAATTTATCTGGAATGTCACGGAAATGAAGACTACCGCAAATGCGGGAGTTCCTAACGCGGTCCTTCCGCGTCACTCCACACATCCACCGCAGCATATTCATCTCCGTGACACGCAGTTCTTGCTTGTGTCGCTCTAACACCGGCCACGCTTCACAGCCGTATAAAAGGACAGGCCTGATGATGGTCTTATAGACCTGTCCCTTCAACTTTACCGGCATTTTGGGGTCACAAATGACACCAGTTACCTCACGCCATTTGGCGCACGCGGCAGCAATGCTGAAGGTCGTCTCCTTGAAAATCATCAACCGTGGCCTGTTTCGTTAGCTGTTTCCACTTCATCCAGTCCTTAGCTTCTCTAATAGCGGTTGCTATTGGGAGTCTAGTGGAAACAAGTGAACCACACACAAATAAAAAGATAACGTCTACTTCTCGGTGAGTAGCTTACCCCACGGGTTCCACCTTATTTTCTTTATAAATCAAGTATTTAAAGTAAGATGAGTAAATAGCTTTTTAAATTTGGACGATTTTGAAAAGTGTGCAGGTAATGGGCTCACGAAAATGATAATCAAGGTAAAACAATCGTAAGTCACACTCATTTCTTTCACAGATCCTTGTCTAGCCAAAATGAGTTCTGGCAAGAACAATCGGTAAGGCTCAGATTAGTATCGCTAGATTTGTGCTACACACTATTACAGAAGATTTAATCAATTTTTTTTTATTTATATTCATTTAGGAAAATTTATACATTAAATGCGAAACTGAAGTACAATAATTACTATTCATAAAACCCTCATACTCAATTCATATAGATTGAACTAAAATTATTTCGTAGAAAGTAATCGTAAATTGAAATTTACTACAATCTATTTATGAAAATGTTAATTTCTGCAATTATAAAATAACTTACCCATATTTAGCAAAATTAGTCCACATTTTAGTCATTTTATGTATTATATTTAGATCATCTTCATTTGGTAGTGACATATAAGCTATATCGAATATATACCCTAACTCATCAGCGTGTGCTACTCCAGGCGCTTGAGTAACGTTTAAGTATTCCTTGTAAAAGTTTCTGAATCCAGTGTAAGAGAACATATAATAATACACATTTTCAGCTTTGTCTTCAATATATTTTTTTATGGTTCTTTGAATTGGATGAATATATGTGAAATCAGAATCAAATTCAATTGAATTCCACATCAAATTCTTGTCCATTAATTGGTCATCAAAATAAAAATTGTGAATCAATTTTACCATTTCTCTTAATTCTGTTTCTTCTAATTTGAAAATCCTTTTAAGATAAAGAGTTATCAAATTAATGGTATCAAAATTTTCAGAATCTTTTGTTATATGATTTATCATTAGTTCATTTTTATTAAATCCTATTAATACGGGAATGTTCGCTATTTTAGGAACCTTTGCATCAATCCAGTTATAGGTAATAAAATTATCTATTCCCTCGAAATTTCTTTCAACACATGGTTTAAAATATATATCTAGATCTAACGAAGCTTTAATTACTAGTTTTGGATCAACTTTAGCAAGAAACCGTAAAGATTCTTTTATATCATTACTATGAAATCCAATATGCTGAGATATTTTTATAGGCGCTTCTTTATCAGGCTCATACAGTACTGTAGCAGCTAAAGAACTACCACTTTGTAGAATAACTTTATTATATAGCTTTTCTTTGTCTGATATCAAATGAAAATCTACTGAATGTCCACCAGCACTTTCTCCAAATAATGTAATTTGATTAGAATCTCCTCCAAAAGCCTCTATATTCTCTTTCACCCACCTTAAAGCTAAAAGTTGATCTTTCAATCCTTGATTACCTGATACTTCAGGGAGATCTAGGCACATAAAACCATAAGGACCTAGCCTGTAGTTCAGTGTTACGAGAATAATATTATGCCTGACAAGATAACTAGGCCCAAAAAGGTATCTTCCTCCAAATCCTCTTCTAAAGGAACCTCCATGTATCCATACCATCACAGGAAGAGGACCAGTTGGAGCTGCTGATGGAACATATACATTGAGATGCAGGCATTCGAGACTACCTTCTATGGCATTAGAAAACTGATGGAGTTGAGGACATATTGCAGTATCATCGTTGGCTTCGAATATTCCTTTGAACGAATTATAAGGTATAGCATCCTGAAATAAGGTCATTTTGTTTAAAACTCTATATAATATAAATAACGAAATAATACATTAGTATGGTTCATATATTTCATTTTTGTATTTATTTGCAAACAAACAAAAGTAAAACAATTAATAATTGGCTTGTTGTTTTAATTGTGCAAATAAAAAAAAACCTTTATTGAATATATTACAATTGAACTTGAATATATATAAATATCTAAAAATTATATTTTTTAATTGCTGTAGGACAGGAGACAGGCTGACGGTCCACTTAAATTTAGCAGTTACCGTCACCTATAGGTGTTTGTATCGCCAACACGCTGCTATTTGCGTAGTGGTGCTAGTACCTGGTCACGTATGCCGGAATACAATCCAAGATTATTATAGCGGCATACTTATATAGACCAGGGGTGGTTGCAATTCAGACGGACTTGGAGCCCTATCGCCTAGATGGATTGTTTAGTTGCCTTTTACGACACGCAGAGGTTAGTATTCTTTCTCCACCGCTATACGGATTATGTAAGTTTTATATTCCACTGATATACGTATTATTGTAAGTTTGTTCAAGAATTTACAATCTGAAAGGCTTTTTTCTTTATCAGGCTCATACAGTACTGTAGCAGCTAAAGAACTACCACTTTGTAGAATAACTTTATTATATAGCTTTTCTTTGTCTGATATCAAATGAAAATCTACTGAATGTCCACCAGCTATTTTGTATTTTGAACGATTTGATCAGCTTTTTTTTATTCTGACAGCGGTGGGTAGAGTGAAATATATATAATAAGACATAAGAAGATGGCGAAATGTACGTTAAAAGATTGTGTTGCTAAAAGATTTGTTATTTTAATTTGTAAAATAAAAAATCAAAACACTGACTCAAGGCTTTTATTATTCTACAAATTTTGCGGGTTCATCCGGGATATGCTCAGAGTCAGATGGAAGATGATTTAATAAGACGAAAGAATAAAGAAGAAAAAATTTGCCGACGTGGTTGTGACGTACGGCCGAAAAAGAAGGAAATATCAGAATAAGACGTGAAGACGGGATATTTTTACCTTTTAAGACGTTTAAGAAGAGAACGTAATATGTCGGTGGATAAGGGAAACGATCCAGCGGTCACTTCACAAACTGCGGCCATCTTGCATTATATCGAAGAGAAGAAATCTATTATCACTATATGTTAGTTATGAAAGAGAGTCAAATTTGATGGTATTGAAGATTTATATGGCATTATAATTGCAAAGCATTTATAAAGTGCATATACGCATAAAATAGTAAAATAACATACGCATAAGCATATACATACAAAATTGTTATTTCGTATGAAGCTACTTCATGTAGCACCCTCAAGAACACAGGAAAGCGCCGTGGGGACAAAACCCTGATCCCCTGGCGCCAACACTTTAGAAGAAGCCCGCCTTGAGACAAAGGGCGGGTCGGCGCCGGCCCGGGCCACGAGATAGGTAGGCCACATATCCGTAGGCCCGGGCGTAGGCGATAGGAGAACAGCGGGGCTTTTTAGTGGGTAGTCGGATGGCCAAACATCTTTCCCGGAGTCCCACCTATTAGTCGGTTCCCCCGGGCCGGGGGAACCCGTCAAGAGAGGGTTTTTCCCCGAGACCAAAAAAAGCACCTTCAAGAAGAAATTGGAAGTTTTAGAAAAAATAAAAGATGATATGAAGAAAGGTAAAGAAATAAGAAGAAAGCCAAGCATGCAGTTCCAGTAATGCAGGAATGGTTCGTAATTGTTATAAGTGTGGCGAGAGATCTCACATGTCGATATATTGTCCAAATGGTTAATATTAAATAAATTGTTAAATGCTTCAAGTACAATGAGTACGGCCATACTGCAACGAATTCTTCTGTGAGTGGTGCAGGCGAATGCAGCGCAAAGTTATCTCGGCATAATACTGTATTTAAGTCGGTAAAAGAGCTCGCATTGAGACAGGCATTCGGCAATATTAGGACAACGTCAACGACTAATCAGGATGATTGTTCAAGCAGCCATGATGGCAAAAACGTCAACAAGGGCTCGATGACTTTTACGTTAATACAAATAATTTGGAGATTATGCAAATCGTAAATAAAGATAAAAAGTCCATTAAAAATGTTGGAAAACTGGTAAAAACTGTAATAGTAGGAAAAGTGAGGCTAACTTGATTTCAGCAAAGTTATGTATTAAATTTTTTAATGTAAAATTAAATAACGGAAGTTTTTCATTAATCGGTCGTGAAAAATCGGAGGTAAAATCTCTAGGTAAATTTACAACGACTATTAGTATTGAAGGATAATGTTACGAAGATGCTACATTTCATATTATACCTAGAGATTGTATGCTTTATTCTATATCTTTGAACGAGCAATTCTTGCGTGTATGTGTATATATATATATATATATATATATATATATATATATATATATATATATATATATATATATATATATATATATATATATATATATATATATATATATATATATATATATATATATAATTGGAATCTCGGAATCGGCTCCAACAATTTTCATGAAATTTAGTATACGAGGGGTTTCGGGGGCGATAAATCGATCTAGCTAGGAATCATTTCTAGAAAATGTCATTTTATTCGCTTTTTTTTTATTGGAAGAAAAATAACAAAAAGGTGACTCTTCCTGACATCCATCGGCGAATAATAATACTATTTTTTTAAATTGCTTTAACGACACAACAACACTAAATCTATTCCTGCAGATGGCTTTGTTAAGTAACACGAAGTCAATGAGTGTTTGCTTTGAGGTTAGACTAAGAAAATCAATTGTTAATTTCCAAAAAATACCGAGCAAAGCGGTCATCCGGATATTGATATTATAATAGGGCATCAATTTTAGAAAGACTTGAACCATGTTAATGAGCGAGGGATGTGTGACCAAATACAAGAGTGAGAGTGAATGGTTAAATAATGTAAATTGTATTGCAGATGAAGTTGAATCTTTAGTGCAACATATCCATGATTCGTTTATGAAGCAGGAAACCACTCGAAAAGACAATGCCCATTTGTGCCCCAGTAATGCCCAGATAAAGTTTATTACAAGATTGCTCTAATAAATAAAAACTAGAATTATGTCGTTAATTTTAAATCATATGAAGTACTATATAAAAACTAAAAATAAGATAAGACGTTCTTGATTACATTGCAGTACGTATCATCGTTTCAATCATTAATTCATGCTTTATTTATTTCGGTCTGGAATCATGTCCAAATAACTGACATGTTTATCTGATAACATACAGATAAGTATATAAAAGAACACTGATCTGGCTTAGCTTATGTGATGATCATGAAGTTCCTAGTGAAAAACTAATAGCAACGCTGTCTGTAAACGATAAAATGTATAAAAACCAATAGGAAGTTATCATGTTTAATGTCCAATATCTTTTGAACCGGTGCTTTATATGACATTAAATCTAGATATCATTTAAATACTGTTAAAAAGTTATCATATGACATAGAGTTGCAATTTGGGCATTGCATGGCATTGCTGACTTTCAGCTTCATACTAATATGGGCATGGTCCTTTATCTTCTAATTCAGATGAAGGATACACCCTTGAAAGAAAAGATGATGACCATAACTCAAAGACATCGACGATTATTACGAATAGAGGAGGAGGGCACCTCTTCTGGGTGTAAAAGTGATGTGGTTGGACTTTGCGGAGCTTGAAGCCATGATTGCATTCCCTTCCCGGCGAGGTACTCCTCTGACGTCATAGTTGCCGCAGGAGGCCAGACGACGGCAGGAGTTGCGCCAAAGACGTCAGTGTGCAGGCCTTTCGATGGGAAGAAATGTCCCATTGAGAGTCGAATGATGACAATACCCAATTAAGTTATTCCAATGGGTACTTTTTATTCCTTTGCACATGCAAATCTTAACATTCTCTATTGGCTTGTTAGAAATGTCCATGGTGTCGGGAGTTCTATGAATGATGGTGTTAGCTTATTATCAGATGAGATGTTCAGCTGACTGCTGCGCTACTAAATAAAACATCTATCATTAGTGATGATGCTACTAAAGCTTTCTTTTTAGAGGCCAGGGTCTGGAGTTGAACCTATTTGAGATTAAAACTCTTCTATATATATGTATGTATCAATTCCTTTTCGTCATTTTTGCTTTGTTTATAAAGACTCACTTTGTTGTGGAACACATTCACACTGTGTAAAAAATAAAGGGTTAAAAGATGGAATTATTAGGGCTTTAAATAGATTAGAACAAGTTCTGGAGGTAGCGTCACAATATGAGCCGAAGATTAATTGGAAGAAGACTAAATTGATGCAGTCTGAGATAAAGTACTTGGGACATGTTATAAAGAATGGTGAAGTGCGTTTTTTAACAGAAAAAACAGACGCAGTCACAAAATTCCCCGAACCGCGGACAAGTGTGCCAAGAGAAAATGGACAAGTCGAGAGGGTTCATGGAATAATAATTCTTATGTTGACCAAACTCTGTGTTAAAAATCGAGGCGTTTGGTACAAACACATTGGGAGAGTGCAAAGAGAATTAAACAGCACATTTCAAAGGAGCATAAATTCTACACCTTTTAATATAATAATTGGTACAAAGTGAAAAGTGAAAAAAAATATTAAAATCCTGGAATAATTGCAAAGGAATAATATATAAACAGAGAAGAACGCCAAAAGGCGAAAGAGCCAATACTGGCTATTCAAGACGCAAATATTTTTTTAATACAAACAGAAAGGAGAACCAAAATTATAACATATGACTTGGTTCAATTTGGAAAAAGACTTAGGGTGCCTTCAAATTAGCCGCAAAGTGTCGCGCTGTTTTCTAAATCCATATAAATCAAAAACGCGCGACTGCAGCGCTGCAGCCGCGCTGCGGCCGCGCATCAGTTCATCGATCAACTAGTGACGGTACACACGTAATTTTTGTAACATGAACGAAAATGAGGTTGAAGAATTTTGTATTTTGTAATGTTGTATTTTGTTTTCCAATATATTGTTCTATATTTTGCTTTTCTATATCCTCTGGATATTAGAAAAGCAAAATCACTTGCCATTTTTAAAAACTTGGTTAATGACCATTACCTAAAGTCATAAACTGCATCGTCATGTGTATGCTTCATTGTATTGCTATTGTATGTTAGATTAATTTAGTTTTTTTTTGTATAATATTTACTATCTTGATTTCTATGTCTATTGTGCACCGCCTTGTACTACTACTTTAAATATTTCTGATAGGTTGTCTGGAAGAAATCGCTATTTAGTGATAAGACCGCCGTTTGCTCACTATGTTGTACTATTACCTACTTCTTTTTATGTCTTTTTTTCTGTAAAATTGTGTGGTGAACAATAAAGAATTATCTATCTATCTATCTATCTATTGTTCTAAACAGAGAAGTAATTCGTAGAATTGTTTTCTTGATCATCATTTCAGCCAGAAGACGCCCACTGCTGGACAAAGGCCTACCCCAAAGATCTCCACGATGATTGGTCCTGCGCTGCCCTCATTCAACCTATTCCGGCGATCTTGACCAGATCATCGGTCCATCTTGTGGGGGGCCTACCAACATTGCGTCTTCCGGTACGCGGTTGCCATTCGAGGACTTTTCTGCCCCAACGGCCATCAGTCCTTCGAGCTATGTGCCCAGCCCACTGCCACTTCAGTTTTGCAATCATCCGGGCTATGTCGGTGACTTTGGTTCTCCTGCGTATCTCCTCATTTCTGATTCGATCTCGCAGGGAAACTCCGAGCATAGACCTCTGAGCGACCATGAGCTTTTTCATAAGGCCCATAGTTAGCGACCACGTCTGCGATCCGTATGTCATCACTAGCAACACACATTGGTTAAAAACCTTCGTCTTGAGACACTGCGTTATTTGGGATGAAAAGATTTCTTGATAATCTTAAGTAATTCTGAAACTTTTTGTCACAGTAGTCCTTTACTTTATCAAATTCAGTTCGTTGACTTAAACAAAATAACGGCAAGGTTTTCTTAAGTTTTCTTTTCTTTGTTGAACCTCCTTTTTCGTTTTAATAGTAACACTAAGAGCAGTGTTTCTTCGTCAGAGTCCATTGTGAAAATAAATATAGGTACAACACTATGATACTCGAATCAAGTGACTGCTGCGGCGCGACACTTTGCGGCTAATTTGAAGGCGCCCTTAAGCTGAAATTCATATATTTAGGGCTTTACAGAATAAGTAAATTGAATTACAATGACTGTTGTACCTTAAGTTCTACCGACTAAATGAGGAGGTGGTCAGATTAAAAAGATGAGGTATAATTAATGAGGTGAGTTCAATATACGGAAATTAAAATAAGATATATTAAGAAGTGTGAAAGATTATTAGTCATTTTTCTTATTTTATAAACTATGTGTATTTTAAAGCTTTTAGTAAAAGTTGTTTTTCATATATTTATTTAATAACTTATTTAAGTTATTAATTCAGGAGGTATTGAAGGTGTGTCAGGAAGTATGCAAGGAAAGATTCGTGGAATGTCTCAAGACAGACATGAGAGCAGAATGGTCGAGTATGGGATTGTGAAAATTACATATGACAAGACAGAGGACGAATAACAGCGGATGGTTGAGTGACAGATATATGAGTATAATATAAGAATATGGCGAAATGTACACATAAGAGTGTGTTGCTAAAATATTTGTTATTTTAATATTATAAGCCGTGTATCTAGGCTCAAAGGACCAAACGATGTAGCCCATGTATCCAGGCTTGAAGGACTAAACGATGTAAGCGGTGGGAGAAACTATGTACTTTGGGCTCCGTTGAAAGAAAACGAAATTTTATATCATGATCAGCAGGCGAATGCGGTCTGGGCGGCGGTTCCAGAGAGGGGTTTTTAGTTTTACAAATTTACACTTTTGGTCGTCGATTCGGTATTGCCGTCGCCTAGCCAATACCTTTATTTACATTTTCATTCTTCATGAACAAATATATAAAATAAAACGCCGACTTAGGGCTTTTATTTATCCCACATATATGTAAAAACCTGAATACTAATTTTCCTAGAGCAAGCATCTAGCTTTTAAAAAGTATTTGGTAATATGCGATAAACAAAATGAAAAAAAAAAACAGTTGTATGCAGCAGAATTTTTTAGATAAAACATACATATTTTGACGTACATATTAAAAATATAAAAATGTTATTTATCAGGTACTACTCACTCCGAAAGGATTGCTCTCATTTACTTTTCCATATGGAATACCCATAAACATGGCATATTCTCCATCCTTTGAAATCTCCCCCCTAATCAATCCAACTTTGGTATCTATCACTGGATTAGTTCTATCATTCGTAATTGGTTTTACAACTAAAGACAGTATTATAAATATAACAAGGTCTGAGAACATTGTGTACCTATAGAATCGTATTTGGAAAATATAAGTTTTTCCTTATATAGGCTTTTGAAGACATTGATATCTTATAAATTGATTATAACTTTTATCTTTACATAGTAATATCACTCGTATACTTATCAATGCTCTTCAATCAATCAAAAGTAGACACATTTATTCCGTTCTGCATTAGTAATAGCGTAAAGCGTTCTGCCTAAATCAGAGGTTCCCAGACATTTTTCTCATAGACCACGTTCAAAATTTAGCTGGTTCCGGTGGACCCCCTGCAGCTACATTTTTACTATGTTCCTAAAACTCGACAAAAAAATTTAATATTAGATCTTACTATGGAAATTTGCGTTGCGGCTGTGTTCCAACCACGAATTAATCTTTAGAAAAAAGAAAGTGAGAATTGATTGGTTAGTTAATTAATTGACTGTTTTTTTAAAGCTAGAGTTCATCAGACAGGCTAACGGGCCACCCTGTAAGGTGGTCACCGTCGCCTATGGACGTTTGCAACAACAGAGGCATTACCAACACGCTGCCAGCCTCGAAGAAATGTTATAACGCCTTTTTTGTGCTGTGAGTGGATGTCAAAAAAGTAAAGTTGGCCAATCAAAAAAATGATTCCATCTGACTTTATTTGTTTGAATGACTGTTCATATTCAATAGATTTTTCCATGTCAGTTCACAGAGCACATGTCCAAGCCAAGTTGTGATGCCAAAACAACATATAGATGAATGTTAGGGCAGGCTAATGTCCTGGCTTTCCTGCCCTCAGTCTTGCATGCTAATTTGACCTAAAGATGAAGATGATATAACTTTGGAAACAAGGTGGGTGCAATGTGATGTGTACTGGGGACAGAATAATTGGTAGTCGAACATTAGAAATTTTGTCAATGAACAAACTTTTTTAGAAGTTACCCCCCCGGGTAATGAAACAAAATTGAAACCCTAAGATTAACACTTCTTAATAATCATCATCATCATCAGCATTTCAGCCGGAAGACGCCCATTGCTGGACAAAGGCCTCCCCCAAAGATCTCCACGATGATCGGTCCTGCGCTGCCTTCATCCAACCTATTCCGGCGATCTTGACCAGATCATCGGTCCATCTTGTGGGGGGCCTACCAACATTGCGTTTTCCGGTACGCGGTCGCCATTCGAGGACTTTTCTGCCCCAACGGCCATCAGTCCTTCGAGCTATGTGCCCAGCCCACTGCCACTTCAGTTTTGCAATCATCCGGGCTATGTCGGTGACTTTGGTTCTCCTGCGAATCTCCTCATTTCTGATTCGATCTCGCAGGGAAACTCCGAGCATAGCCCTCTCCATTGCCCTCTGAGCGACCATGAGCTTTCTCATAAGGCCCATAGTTAGCGACCACGTCTGCGTTCCGTATGTCATCACTGGCAACACACATTGGTTAAAAACCTTCGTCTTGAGACACTGCGGTATTTGGGACGAAAATATTTTACGGAGCTTCCCGAACGCTGCCCATCCGAGTTGGATTCGACGAGTGACCTCTTTCGCGAAATTGGACCTGCCTAACTGGATCGTTTGACCCAAGTAGACGTATTCGTCAACAATTTCGAGAGTACAGTTCCCAACTGTTACGGGAGTAGGTGCGACATGGACATTAGACATGATATTCGTCTTGTCCATGTTCATTTTGAGACCTACTCCTTGGGAAGCTGTATTGAGGCCATCAAGCATATGGCTTAAGTCTTCCATGGTTTCAGCCATGATTACGATATCATCTGCGAATCTAAGGTGAGTGATGTACTCACCGTTAATGTTGATGCCCAGTCCGTTCCAGTCCAGAAGCTTGAAGACATCTTCCAACGCAGCGGTGAATAGCATCGGCGATATGACATCGCCTTGTCTGACTCCCCGCTGCAGTCGGATAGGCTTCGAGTTCTGATCCTGGAGACGGACTGACATGGTGGCGTTTTCATACAAACACTTCAACGCTTTGATGTATCGATAATCAATGTGGCACCTCTGGAGAGACTGAAGCACCGCCCAGGTCTCGATCAAATCAAAGGCTTTCCCATAGTCCACGAACGCCAAGCATAGTGGCTGGTTATACTCCTCCGTCTTCTGTATAACCTGCCGCAGCGTATGTATGTGGTCTATGGTGCTAAAACCTTTTCGGAATCCGGCTTGTTCGGGAGGCTGGAAGTCGACAAATCTATGCGCGAGACGATTCGTGATGACCCTTGAAAACAGCTTGTAAACATGGCTCAGAAGTGATATCGGTCTAAAGTTCTTCAAAAGGGTTTTATCGCCCTTTTTGAAGAACAGCACCATTATACTTCCGTGCCAGGCCTGCGGCGTTTTGCCCTCGAGGATGACGGAATTAAATAGCTTCTGGAGGATTTTAAGCACAGGAGTACCACCAGCTTTCAGAAGCTCGGCTGTAATTCCATCATCACCCGGCGCCTTGTTGTTTTTAAGCTGTTTAAAGGCCACACTAATCTCGTACAGACTGACGTCTGGGATATCTACGGTGTAGTGTCGGGTTAATTTGGCTTTTGGGTCTTTAGCCTTGTTGTTAACAGGTGCCCGTGTGGTCGTGTATAGCTGTCCGTAGAACTTCTCGACTTCCCTCAAAAGTTAGGGTTTAAACGAAACGACCCTGCCGTCGTCGGTCTTCAGCTTCGTCAGTTGGCTCTGCCCAACAGACAAGTCTCGTGCGAATACTTTAGAGCCCTTGTTACGCTCTATAGCCGCCTTTACACAGTCTTTTTTTTATATACTATAATAATATACTTTAATTTTAAGTGAATCTCTTGTCTTATATAAATATGTGTTTTTTTTCACGCTTTATATTGGCTTCACTTGTATGTTTGTAATTATTTGAGCAATTGGCACCCCACACTTTTTTACAATAAAATTCATTTTTTTTTGTTAATCCCACTATCCTTAATTTAAATTTATTGAAAATTATTTTTTCCTTTTAGTTTGATTTTTTGTAAAAGCATGTTTTTTTTGTTCTTTATTAACTATAATTTTTCAAGATATAATATGTTTCAATAGTTATTTTTGGAGTGAAGTTTAAACTGCAATTAATATCTATAATATTATTTCTGTTTAATCATATGTTATGTTGACTTTTTTATGCCATTTTGTTAATGAACTTTTAAAAGTTTCACGTTTGTTCGTGACATTACTCCACGGGGCTAGTGGAAGACCAGCGCTGATTTTATATCTAAAATCAGCATATGCTGAGCTAGTCCCAATTTAGGACAGTTTTCTAAGTGGATTATTAATGTATGTATGTGTATTATGGTGTCCTAAATAAAATGTTTTCTTTCTTTCTTTCTTTCAGTCTGTGTTATGGCGGCGGATATCGTGAGTCAAGGACTTAGAGATCTGTCTATTTAGCTGCCTATACTGGGAAGCATCGTCCGGGGACTGAAGGGTCATTTGACGTCTCACATCCATCAATTTGAGAGTAGAATCTGAGATTTTTCCGGTTCTTTTTGAACGGCTGGCCTTGAAGAATTTAGACCCGGCCGTTTGAACAGCTTCCACGAACCTGTTATTATACTCGTCTACGTCAACGCAGTCACCGAGGCATTCGAAGCGGTTTTGCAATTCGAGTTGAAAGTTTACCGGGTTTTGGATCTGTATGAGTGCAGGTCGGAGCGTAGACTTCACCAGTCGAGACCTCTCCAATTTTGGATTGATATTCAATGTGCCTCTTACTCTTAATAATAATAGGTCTTTACCTATGAAATTGCCGTTCTGCAGTACTGGCCATTTCAAATCAAAATACTTTTTGTTTGGCTAAGAATTTTAATTTCAAATTAATTTTATTTTAAAAACATGGAATTGTATTTTTCCAAAAGTAGTCATTTATTTATTGATTAGTGTTACATTTTCATCGCATTTCAATCTTTTTCGTCATCATGGATACGTTAAAAATTCGAGTAATTAAGGAATATGAGTACCGTCGTGGCAGCAACGCGGCACAAGCGGCACGCAACATCAACGACGTTTACGGAGCTAACACTACAAACCACAAAGTAGATAATATACTACAAACCAACGCATCACCTGTTATTGGTTTGCTCGCTTCCGTTCTGGGAACTTCGACCCGAAAAATGAACCTCGCGGTCGTCCGAAGACTTTGGTGGACAATGACGAATTAAAGGCGATTGTGGAAGCTGATGATACACAATCTACGGCTGAATTAGCAGCAGCTTTGGACGTTAGCGTCAAAACAATATTGGTCCATTTGCGTCAAATTGGCAAGGTAAAAAAGCTTGACAAATGGATGCCCCACGAACTCATGATCGCCAGCGCGAAGTACGCGTCGAGACGTGCCATGCACTGCTCAACAGACACACAAATGAAGGAATTTTGAACCGCATTGTTACCTGCGATGAAAAATGGATTCTGTTTGATAACCGCAAACGCTCAGCAAGTTGGTTGAATCCTGGTTCAGCACCTAAACAATGCCCTAAATGAAAACTTACCCCTAGAAAAGTGATGGTCACTGTTTGGTGGTCTAGCGCCGGTGTGATTCATCACAGCTTCTTACCAAACAGGGTGAGCATTACTACAGATGTGTACTGTGAGGAACTGAACACAATGATGGAGAAGCTGGCACATCTCCAACCAGCATTTGTCAATCGCTCGTCTCCGCTGCTCCTGCACGACAACGCGCGACCTCATACTGCACAGCAGACGGTCTCCAAGTTGCAAGAACTGGGATTGGAAGTTCTCCGTCATCCGCCCTACTCACCAGACCTTGCGTCTACAGACTACTACTTTTTCCAGAATTTGGATAACTTCTTGGCGGGAAAAAAATTCAATACCCGAGAGGCAGTACAAAATGCCTTTGAAGAATTTGTTGCCTCCCGTCCAGCTGATTTCTTTAAGATGGGCATCAATAAACTGCCACTGCGTTGGCAAAGATGCATTGATTGCATGGGTGATTACTTCGATTAATACAAATAAATAATACATGAAAAAAATTCGTTTAAATTTTTTCATACAAAACGGCAATTTCATAAGTAAAGACCTAATAATATTATAAAATTTTAGTAATCGCTAATTGCCATTTTCAATATATTAACGTTAACTTTAGTTGTTGTTGACATTTCAAATCAACATAATAATTGTTTGCAAAAAATATTTTTATTCTGCTTTTGGTATAAACTTCATTACGTAATCTATATATTTGTTGTTACTAATTTGCTTACATAGTATTGTGAGCTAAAAATCGACACCGTTTTGCAATCGTAGTTAAAGTGAGTAAAATGAAAAGATTTTGCATCATAACACATTTTATTTTTAGAATATTTGTTATCTGGCTCAAGTATATTTCAACAACGTCATAGTTTTGAATATCGTTTCCTTTTGCTGAATTTGGAACTTCATAAGTATTATTCAGTCATTAACCGTGTAAATTCTATAACCACGTCATAAATTATCAGCGAACAGGTATTTCATTAGATGCTTAAGATTAAACTACTGTCCCCTTTTTTACCTTATTTAATACTCGAAAATGTCGTTGTTTAAATAAAGATAAAAACACTTAACTCGCCACAGTCCAAAAAAGTGCAACATCATGTCTGAAATGGTCTTTATCAAGGTTATCATTACCCAACTTGATACGTGCAGTTGTTCTATAAAGCTAAAAATGGAAATTATTTTTCAAGATGAGATTTATTATAGGGTTGCCTGGAAGACATCGCTTTTAGCGATAAGGCCGCCCATTGTATCACTTTAACTTATTTTAGTTTTCATTGTACATAGATTTATCTGGTGAACAATAAAGAGTTTCCATTTCAGTTTTCATTCATTTTCTGTTCAAGGGTGAAGAAGTAAGTGTATTGTTCCCTGTAGTGGCTGTCATAAACGGCGACAAAACTTTAGTTAGGTCTCTAAATTTGCCCCCATAATACCTTTATGTTGTGTTCTGACATAAATTACCCAGGTTAAACCTATCATCGCAAAGATCGCAAATGCTTACTAATAAGCTATTGGGCCGTCACCCTGTCTGTTGTTCCACAGCAATAAAGAAATATACAAAGTTGCGGTTAGTAGCTTCATCATTCACCCAATCTCCTCATTCCTGTCATGTCCTAGTCTACTTATGATCCCTGCGCAAAACTAGTGCGCTTCGTTTGCGTCAGTATCCAGCTATCTCCATCTGAATTTTTTTAGTTTTTTTTATTTATGCAACACAAAATAATAGTTGAAACGGAATTGATTGGGCGAATTAAACTTTTACAAGCGGCTGCCGTTTGACCCCTAAAGAGTCAGACGGCAGACAGGCTTCAGCCTGAGTAGAAAAGACATTTAGTAGTGTACATAAGTTGAACAGTGAGGTTAAATTTCACGTCGAATATCATGGTGGGGACTTTTTCCTTCTTAGACGATTTGAGCATAACATTAGAAGCAAATGGGACTAAAGTAGAAAGTAATAATAAATATCATTTCAGGTTTATTAAAATGTTGCTCCATTAAACTATTATATAGGCTTTCATACATATGAATAGAATCGAACCAACATGGAACTTGTGAGAGGTTATGAAATCTCGATTGTTTAAAAAAATCAGCTCCCTTTGTAGCATATTTCAATATGACTACAAATTTAAATAATGAAATTAAATTTAAGTGGGCGTATGAGGTTTCCAAAATTACCTATCTTTTAATACAAATTTTGAGTTCACATGTCGTATGCAGTTCACGTGATAGTAATATTTGATAACGGGGTATTCGTTATCAAATATTACTATTACTCAAAATCATTGAGCGTGATAGGTATATTTTTTGAAGTAAAAACTTCTTTAGCGGCGTTGTGCACTTTTTTTGTGATGGGTAAAAAATGTTAAACTCGCGTCAGGTCACGTGTCCTGATCGTAAGCATTCGTAAGACGTAAGACGGAGTTTTGCTCCAGTAATACCAAATTTATTTTATAATGTTTATTTATTTATTTATTTATTGTTAGAACTGTGTACATTATAATGTTGTTAAGTACATTTTGTATCAACAGTTTGCCTTTTTAAGGCGTACAATATTTATAAATGTATTTTTATGCTTCAAATTATTACAAAATAATAGCATCATATTCATTTATTTGCAATTATAATTTTATTATAATTATAATTGTAACTTTTATATTATTGCATTGCATTACTTATACATGTCTAATCGAATTGCGACTTTATTACAATGAAATACAGTTGAGTTTTATTGAAGTGAAAACTTCTTTAGGCGCGTTGAGCACTTTTGGGTGACCAATTTTTGGTGTGTAAAGAAGTGTTAATGACCAATTTAAACTTTAATCCTTGATCATAAACACTTCTTTATAAACCGAAAATAATAATCAAATAGCTCGACGATACAATTCACAAGTTACTTAGTTTTCACTTCTGTCGGAAGTCCCCAAAGACTGCCCCGCATGTTATTTTTTATTATAGTGGAACAGCAGACAGGCTTATGGCCCACTTACTTGTAACAGGCAACAGTCGCCTATAGATGTTTGCGATAGCAGGGACACCATTTAATCGCTGCTGTCCACGTAGGGAACTGGATCCTCTCACTTATACGAGAGCACAACACAAGGTAATTATGGCGTCATATTAAGAGATCGGAGGTGGTTGCTATTCTGACAGGCTATTTACGACAGGCCGTCCTCAAAAAAGTGGACAACGCCGCTAAAGAAGTTTTCACTTTAAAAACTGAAATTCAAGCTCTTCGTTTAAAATATAACTGACTAACCTGTAAAATAATTTATATATCATCAATAGCAATAATACTTGTTGATCTAGTAAAATTTTTCATTCAAATCGAAATGCCAAGCATTTTTCTACGTGCAGGGGCGGAGTACGAACACTTACCCCTGCGGCCGGGGTCGGCCTGTCGTAAAAGGCGACAAGACAACCCACCCTAGCTACGTGGTAGGGTCTCAAGCCCGTCTGGATGGCGACCACCTTTGGTCTTAAGTATGCCGCCATAATAACCTTGTGTTGTGTTCCGGCATTAGTGACCCAAGTTCCTGTACCCTTATGGGACAGCAGCATGTTCGCGATTCCACTGGCGCTGCAAACACCCATAGGCGATGGTAACTGCTAAATTCTAAGCGGGCCGTCAGACTGTTTGCTGTTCTACAACATTAAAAAAAACGTGACAAGAAGAGAGAATCCCTCTTAGGAATCAAAGTCAAGCCGTAGGTATGAGCTGTTTAGCGTATATACAATAATCCAAGCATTAAAGCCGTTTATCAAACCAACATTCACAGTTCCCTTAATTAATAACCGACGATATTAAGCGGGTAATTTATGGTTTTCATAAAACAGATTCTGTAACAATGGGTGCTGATGCATTCCGTATCTCAGATAAGAGTTATGTAATTTGACAATTTATGTGTTGAACGTAGTATTTTTTTATATAATAGTTTAAATCATTAGACGTACAACCACACGATAGAAGGTGGTTACAACACCACCAACACTAGAACCATTGCCAAGGCGCTGCCGGTCTCGAAGAACAGGGAACCTGATTTATTAGTTCCACAACACAACACAATGTTATTAGGGTGGCATATTGAAACCAAGGGTGGTTGCAATCCAGTTGGGCTTGGAGTCCTATCACTTAGTTAAGGTTGTTATGCCACCTTTTAAGATAGGGTGTTATTGGCCGCAGGGGTTAATCGTAATCCGCCCTTGCACGGAAAGTTTTTATAATTTGAGTGTTAATGCCAGACAGGCTGGTGGCCCACTTAGAATTTAGCAGTTACCGTCCCCTGGGTATTTGCAACGCCAGTGGCATCGCGACCACGCTATGTCCCATAAGGATACAGGAACTTGGGTCATTAATACCGGAACACAACAAAAGTTATTATGGCGGCATACTTAAGACCAAAGGTGGTCGCCATCCAGACGAGCTTGGGGCCCTACCACGTAGCTGGCTGGGTTGTTTCGTCGCCTTTTACGACAGGCCGACCCCGGCCGCAGAGGTCAGTTTTATTCTCCACCCCTGCACGAATAGTAATGTAGTAGTAGATAATTAACAGTTGTTCTTAGTTTAATGAAATGTATTCACTCCCGGAATTTTTTAATATAGGTAGCTCAGTGATATTACACTCGAAGAACACAAGATACCTAAATTGCACATTATAGTATAATTGTCTCTGATATGTAACCCGCCAGTTCACCTTGGACAATCATGGCAGGTATATTGTCTGTTCTATGGGCATCTCTATGGCTTGGGCATCCGAGCCCTGTAGTGGAATGGTTTTAACACGCCGGAACGCTTGTTTAACGCCGGGTACAGGTTTAATTCCCGTCCCGAGTTTGGGTTTTTATGTATTTACAAAAAGAGAAGTAGATACGTTTTTTAGCTCAAGTTCAGCAGACAGGCAAGCTGCCCACCCTAAAGCAGGTGGTCACCGCCGCTTATGGACGTTTGCAACACTAACAAAAATCATTACCAACGCGCTGCCGGCCTTTAAGAAATTTTATAACGCCTTTGTTGGAAAACCCCATATCCATACCGCGATAAGAAAACCTTAGTCGGAAGTTCATTCTAAATCCGTTTCGTACAAGAAAGAAGAGGCTCCAGGAAATGGAAATGATCACCCAGCCGATGGTGAACAGTGCGGTGGTAGAAAGAGGACCCATGTTGGCGCCACAAATCTCGGTGCCTTGCTTTTCCTATTATCCTAGTATATTTACTCAAAATATACTATTAATAATTATAATATACTATTAATATCATATCGCCGATGCTGTTCACTGCTGCGTTGGAAGATGTCTTCAAGCTTCTGGACTGGAACGGACTGGGCATCAACATTAACGGTGAGTACATCACTCACCTTAGATTCGCAGATGATATCGTAATCATGGCTGAAACCATGGAAGACTTAAGCCATATGCTTGATGGCCTCAATACAGCTTCCCAAGGAGTAGGTCTCAAAATGAACATGGACAAGACGAAGATCATGTCTAATGTCCATGTCGCACCTACCCCCGTAACAGTTGGGAACTGTACTTTCGAAATTGTTGACGAATACGTCTACTTGGGTCAAACGATCCAGTTAGGCAGGTCCAATTTCGCGAAAGAGGTCACTCGTCGAATCCAACTCGGATGGGCAGCGTTCGGGAAGCTCCGTAAAATCTTTTCGTCCCAAATACCGCAGTGTCTCAAGACGAAGGTTTTTAACCAATGTGTGTTGCCAGTGATGACATACGGAACGCAGACGTGGTCGCTAACTATGGGCCTTATGAGAAAGCTCATGGTCGCTCAGAGAGCAATGGAGAGGGCTATGCTCGGAGTTTCCCTGCGAGATCGAATCAGAAATGAGGAGATTCGCAGGAGAACCAAAGTAACCGACATAGCCCGGATGATTGCAAAACTGAAGTGGCAGTGGGCTGGGCACATAGCTCGAAGGACTGATGGCCGTTGGGGCAGAAAAGTCCTCGAATGGCGACCGCGTACCGGAAGACGCAGTGTTGGTAGGCCCCCCACAAGATGGACCGATGATCTGGTCAAGATCGCCGGGATAGGTTGGATGAGGGCAGCGCAGGACCGATCATCGTGGAGATCTTTGGGGGAGGCCTATGTCCAGCAGTGGGCGTCTTCCGGCTGAAAATGAAAATGATGATTAATAATAATATAATATACAGGGTGACTTTGACAAAACTGTCCAAATTTTTTTTACGCACTAAACATCATTTAAGGAACCTATTTTTGCAAAAAAAATTGTCAAATTTTCACCATAAAATTCCAAGGAAAATATGGTCACTAATTCAATCGTACAAAATAGTCATATGGTGTAAACTTCGTACGTTAACCTATTATTACCTGTCTCAGTCACTCCCGCGTAAATTATATTAGTATTGCGTTTTATTCGCTCGCACAGGTGCAATGACCGCCATCCTCGGCCTCGTATTAGGTCATTGCACCAGGTCATTGACACTTGTGCGCCGTATTATGTAAATTGCGAGTTCTTTGGATGACTTTGTGATGCTGATTACTCAACATATTTGTACTATGTGATACTAAACTAAAATACATGTTTCTCATAACTTTTACTAAAGATTCTTCTGTGTGAATTTGGACGGTTTTGTCAAAGTCAGCCTGTATAATCATATTATACTTTCGACTATATTGTTTCTGAGCTCTTTTATCCTTCTAAAACTTTTTTAACTTTAAGCTCGCATAAATAATGATAAAAACTTTCTTGAATAGGAAGTAAATAAAAACAATATTAATTTGTAGGTCATAAGCCCTGGATTGCGGGTACATGATGGATGTTTTAAGTTTGTGAAACTTTGAATAACTGCACCTGTGTAATGCTTATTTTCCCTTTTTATTATACCTTACACAAGTTTTTCGTAGGCTTTATTGCCCTCTGTAGTCGAGTGGTTACAGATACCAAGCTAGTAATTTTAATCATTTAGACTCTAGTTTTCGTAAACAAATTGTAATAAATAAAAATATAAATTACATTAGCATATAAAAATTAGTCCGCACATGCATCAAATAAATTATTTAAATGTTCAAGTTTTGGGATTGAGGATTAAATTGAAAACGTAACAAAAACTGAATTATTTCGTTACTTACCCTTTTCAGACCTTTTTTTGTCCGGATTTTCACTCTCATCAGTGCCGCATCGGAACTTCGGGGAGCTGATACGGGTTTGTTAGCTAGCAGGCTAGCTAAAAATAGTCGTCACCTAGAATCATTCTGAGGGTTGCATGACCGACCTTTAATCATTGCTGTGCCAACATTTTTGACACTTTATGTTTAATATTCCATATATCCCTTTTTTTAAAAGAGTCTATTAGACTCTATTTTTCTTTTGATTTAGGATTTTAAGATAGAGGTGATTGCATACATTCTTATCTTTTTTTAAGCATTGTGATCATCATCTTTGTCATCTGTCCTAAGGAAGGAATAAAAAAGTACATTCTTATCCAAGCAAATAATTTGATATTTATATAATTATGCGGAGAAAAATAAAAGAAGATAGGATTCTATTTTTACGCCAAATTGCACAAGGCTAGAAATATTGGAATAATTCACATAACAATGTATCAGCAATTTTATCATCACCTCAGCTTTGTTACTCTAAGCAAGTAGTGGGAAGCTGTAATAAATTGCACAGCTCGGTTGCTGAGCTAATTTGTATGTACCCTGAAGCGTAATGTTGCACCGTATCCTGCCGTTACATGAACCGACTTAATGCCCTCAAACTTGCTCACTGCGCTGGATTTTGTACCTGAGTTTTATAAACGCGGCGGTTATTTTACCGTTACAGTCGATGAATGGCCAGCAGTGTAAAATAGCCCTTTATCTATGTGGGAAATCCAATAAAGAAGGTTTACCTCAACATAAAATAACAAAAGTTGCCTCCTTATTATATGTCATAAACTAGTAAGTTTTATAGAATGTAAAAATAATATATTATACATTTGACGTGTTTTTAATTGTAAATATTTTCATATTTGACTTATTGAGATGTAAAATTTTAAACAAAATATACAATTTGTTTGTATCTAAAACTCAATTTTAAGAGATCAGGGTTTAGTAATGACTAATGAGAATTACTGTTTAGTAAAGTGAAAATAATTTGAGTCTATATATTCGTACTTTTATGATGCCTAAATGTTTAACAAAAGAAAATAGGAAGATGTATTTTGGAAAAGTTTAGTTTAACAAATGTTAAATCATATTAATATATATATCAATAATTCACACAATAAAAACAGTGAGTTTTATTTACTGGTAAATGTAATTTATTACTTTAAAAGGCAGAAATGTTGCCCAACTTTTTATTTATATAAATGAAAACACAAAATGTTTTATTTTAAATCGGTTTAAAAACGCGTCGTTTATTTATAAAGTGTATACAAACCGCTAAGGAGGATGATACGTGCTCCATAAAGAGCCCAATGAAGCTGATTATCCTGATTAATCAGACCTCGACGCCCAATATGTATTCTGGGATTGATGGCCTGATCGTCTATGATTAAGTGCTTCGGGAAGAGGGCAGGATGTGAGGAGATATTACGTATCATACCAATTGGTTCATTTAAACTGCTACCTACAGTAAATACATTTGTCATCATCGAAATGATTAATTGCAGGTGCATTCAAAGCTAGCATTATCGAGTACCGTCACTGGGGAAAAATTTGTGGCGCTATTTCGTTAATGGATATCTGTGATTTTTCACTTTTTTAATCAGTATAGGAGATGAAAAGGCAAACATGATTTAATTTGATATATTATGAGTAAATTTCTGACTGAGTAATATATTATTTATTATTGGTTGAGTAAACCTTCTCCAAGGTCCAATCTATGACTATATGGATATTTATTAAAATTGGTCTGCGGTTTAGGCGTGAAAGCGTAACAAACATCCATACATACAAACTTACGTGTTTATAATATTGGTAAGGATAGTAAGGATTGTTCCAATTTAAAGAACCTCAGGCTATGACTCGCTTTAGATTCCAAAATCTATTGAGCCTCTTTTTCCAAGAATTATCATGGCACTAATGTAAATAAGCAAAACCCTTTTGTGAAAATTCCCAAATTATCCGCAAAATGTTCGGATGTACTCGGAATAAAACACTCGTAAGAAGATCCACATGTAACTACTACTAGCCTACATATGTAATTCCATGACGACCTTCGTGGCGTAAACGGCTGACGCATTTTGGTACGCTTGCGGAGGTCATGGTCTCTGGTGGGGCTGAAGGACCGTAAATTATGCGGGGGGGGGGTGGGGGACCCGTAAAAGAAATGGTGCGGCTTAGGCCTCGAAAGAAGTAGTCGCGGTGCGGGAAACAAAGGTAGTGCGGGTTCGATTATTATACGTGGAAAGGAAAGGAGACGGAAATACCCAGCAAGTCAGAAAGAGGTTCTCCGATCTGCCACTCTCCACGGCTGGTTCTGCGGTTTGTAGTCTGAGACTTTGTAATCAGATGGTTCATCATCATTTCAGCCGGAAGACGCCCACTGCTGGACAAAGGCCTCCCCCAAAGATCTCCACGATGATCGGTCCTGCGCTGCCCTCATCCAACCTATCCCGGCGATCTTGACCAGATCATCGGTCCATCTTGTGGGGGGCCTACCAACACTGCGTCTTCCGGTACGCGGTCGCCATTCGAGGACTTTTCTGCCCCAACGGCCATCAGTCCTTCGAGCTATGTGCCCAGCCCACTGCCACTTCAGTTTTGCAATCATCCGGGCTATGTCGGTTACTTTGGTTCTCCTGCGAATCTCCTCATTTCTGATTCGATCTCGCAGGGAAACTCCGAGCATAGCCCTCTCCATTGCTCTCTGAGCGACCATGAGCTTTCTCATAAGGCCCATAGTTAGCGACCACGTCTGCGTTCCGTATGTCATCACTGGCAACACACATTGGTTAAAAACCTTCGTCTTGAGACACTGCGGTATTTGGGACGAAAAGATTTTACGGAGCTTCCCGAACGCTGCCCATCCGAGTTGGATTCGACGAGTGACCTCTTTCGCGAAATTGGACCTGCCTAACTGGATCGTTTGACCCAAGTAGACGTATTCGTCAGCAATTTCGAAAGTACAGTTCCCAACTGTTACGGGGGTAGGTGCGACATGGACATTAGACATGATTTTCGTCTTGTCCATGTTCATTTTGAGACCTACTCCTTGGGAAGCTGTATTGAGGCCATCAAGCATATGGCTTAAGTCTTCCATGGTTTCAGCCATGATTACGATATCATCTGCGAATCTAAGGTGAGTGATGTACTCACCGTTAATGTTGATGCCCAGTCCGTTCCAGTCCAGAAGCTTGAAGACATCTTCCAACGCAGCAGTGAACAGCATCGGCGATATGACATCGCCTTGTCTGACTCCCCGCTGCAGTCGGATAGGCTTCGAGTTCTGATCCTGGAGACGGACTGACATGGTGGCGTTTTCATACAAACACTTCAACGCTTTGATGTATCGATAATCAATGTGGCACCTCTGGAGAGACTGAAGCACCGCCCAGGTCTCGATCGAATCAAAGGCTTTCTCATAGTCCACGAACGCCAAGCATAGTGGCTGGTTATACTCCTCCGTCTTCTGTATAACCTGCCGCAGCGTATGTATGTGGTCTATGGTGCTAAAACCTTTTCGGAATCCGGCTTGTTCGGGAGGCTGGAAGTCGTCAAATCTGCGCGCGAGACGATTCGTGATGACCCTTGAAAACAGCTTGTAAACATGGCTCAGAAGTGATATCGGTCTAAAGTTCTTCAAAAGGGTTTTGTCGCCCTTTTTGAAGAACAGCATCACTATACTTCCGTGCCAGGCCTGCGGCGTTTTGCCATCGAGGATGACGGAATTAAATAGCTTCTGGAGGATTTTAAGCACAGGAGTACCACCAGCTCTCAGAAGCTCGGCTGTAATTCCATCATCACCCGGCGCCTTGTTGTTTTTAAGCTGTTTAAGGGCCACACTAATCTCGTACAGACTGACGTCTGGGATATCTACGGTGTAGTGTCGGGTTAATTTGGCTCTTGGGTCTTTAGCCTTGTTGTTAACAGGTGCCCGTGTGGTCGTGTATAGCTGTCCGTAGAACTTCTCGACTTCCCTCAAAAGTTCGGGTTTAGACGAAACGATCCTGCCGTCGTCGGTCTTCAGCTTCGTCAGTTGGCTCTGCCCAATAGACAAGTCTCGTGCGAATACTTTAGAGCCCTTGTTACGCTCTATAGCCGCCTTTACACAGTCTGTGTTATGGCGGCGGATATCGCGAGTCAAGGACTTGGAGATCTGTCTATTTAGCTGCCTATACTGGGAAGCATCGTCCGGGGACTGAAGGGTCATTTGACGTCTCACATCCATCAATTTGAGAGTAGAATCTGAGATTTTTCCGGTTCTTTTTGAACGGCTGGCCTTGAAGAATTTAGACCCGGCCGTTTGAACAGCTTCCACGAACCTGTTATTATACTCGTCCACGTCAACGCAGTCACCGAGGCATTCGAAGCGGTTTTGCAATTCGAGTTGAAAGTTTACCGGGTTTTGGATCTGTATGGGTGCAGGTCGGAGCGTAGACTTCACCAGTCGAGACCTCTCCAATTTTGGATTGATATTCAATGTGCCTCTTACTAAGCGGTGATCACTCCCAGTTTTCACCGAATTGATCACAGAGACATCATTGAATATCTGTCTTTTGGTCGACATAATGAAGTCAATCTCATTTTTGGTGGCACCATCGGGACTAATCCAAGTCCATTTGCGTTGTTCTGGCTTCATGAAGAAGGAGTTCATCATATACAGGTCCTCCTTCTCCATGAAGTCGGCCAGCATCTGGCCTCGGGTGTTCCGATTTCCGAACCCAAATTGCCCCACTCTCAACTCATCGCCGCTACGTTTCCCCAATTTTGCGTTGAAGTCTCCCATGACAACGTTAAAGTGGGTTTTAGAAGTGTGGATGGCTGTTGAGATGTCCTCATACATGGCTTCCACCTCTTCGTCAGGATGTGTCGAAGTCGGAGCGTAAACCTGAATGACCTTCAACGAATACCGTTTGGTAATTTTGAGTATTAGGTACGCTACCCTAGTCGAAACACTCCCCACCTCAGTAACGTTGTTCACAAGAGACTTGTGAACGAGAAACCCGACACCACCTTGGGACAGTTGGTCGCCCTCCCGGAAGTAGAGCAGATTTCCGGAATTTAGGATTATTGAGTCCTCTCCCTGTCTTCGGACTTCAGATAACCCCACAACATGGTGTAATGGTGTATTATTATTACATCAGTGATGGTTCACTGATGTAATAATACAATGATACAATAACACAATATCACTCACATACAATTCGTGCGGGGTTTATTCGACGGTATGTGTCGTCGGCGCGGGCGCTCGCCAAGCAGAGAGAGAGGGCGGCGAGGCGGTAGTCGAGTAATTATTTTTCGGAAAACCACCGTCAGGCGCCGCAGCATCTTAAATAATATGCGGGTAGCCAGGGAAAAAAGAATAGGATGAGGCGCGAGTCTCAATTCCCGTCTAGCGTCTGCGTGGTTATGTATAATATCTATGAGTATTCATTTAGTATATATGCAATATTTTATATTAGTTATTTAGGATCCATAACACAAGTGATATGCATTGGGACAAGATGACGCTGCGAGAATTATCCCAATACATTTATTTATTATTATTAATTGAAAAAATCGATCCATGAACAACTTAATAATAAAATCAACAAAGGTCGCCAACAAATTAAATTTGCTCGTTCAACCGTAAATGAAACCAAAATAAATGTTTACTTATCTGTAATAAATATTGTTGTTTCGGATATCTTCCGTTAATTAAATTATATTTACCGCGAACGCTAATGAGCTGTATTGAAATTAACTGCTCTTTGTTATTATAAAGATATTTTACTTTTATCAAAAGGGAGATAAATTCTGCGTTTAATATAAGAAAAGTTATTACTCCAATTAAAATTATCTAGAATCTTCTTCGTCTTATAAATCGACGACAATAATAATTAAAGTATACGCCCACTTTGCCTAAATATAAAATATAGAAGTAAATTAGCTGCTACTCTATAGCGAATTAAGTACCTGGTAGTTTAGTGGTCACTTGAAGATCAATCTCAAGGTCCCAGGTTTGAATCTCGCGGTGGTATGCACCGCATAGGCAGTTTTTCTCGCCTATTATGCATATTAGAGCATAATTGCCATATACCAATGGTAAAGGAAAATATCGTCAGGAAAACCTGCATATTGAGGTTACCGGTCTGTGTAACCCCCATCCCGCCTTGGACAACCGGGGCGGATATACTGTATGTTGCAGTAGTGAAACGTTATGGGCTGTATTTAATTTTATAATGAACTAGCTGTACCCTTCCACGCTTCGCTGTGGTACATTGTGACTGTACCCTGCCACGCTTCGCTGTGGCACATTGTGATTGAATGGTTGAGAAATGAGAAACAAAAAATATATAAAAACAATCCTTGATGCGGATTATATATCATGCTAAAATTTCAGCTCGATCGGTGCAGAACTTTTTGAGTTTTTGAAGCGTACACAAACCAACATAACATTTATATATATACTAGCTGACCCGGCAAACGTTGTTCTGCCATATAAATAATAAAATGTCAAAAATAAAAATTAAAATTAGGGGTGGACTACCCCTAACATTTAGGGGGATAAAAAATAGATGTTGGCCGATTCTCATAGATATCGGATAAGCACAAAAAATTTCATCAAAATCGGTCAAGCCGTTTCGGAGGAGTATGGCAACGAAAACTGTGACACGAGAATTTTATATATTAGATATATATAGATACATAGATTAGTATTTGTAAGCACATATAAGTGATTTACATGCACCAGCTTGCAAGTGTTTAGTTTCTGTGGAACGGCAGACGGCTCACTTAGGTATAGTAAGAGTTACAGTATGTTCGCATACGGGTATTGGAACCTGAGTCTCTAACGCCGGAACACAACACAAGGTTATTATTTTTTATTTGATATTGTTGTTTTGTCGCCTTTTTCGAGAGTCCACCCCGAGCCGCAGGGGTCAGTATTCTTACTCCACCTGTGCAAGGAAATAAGCGTACTTTCACAGGACCTGTAACATAGGGCATGAGTTAGATTTCCGTTCCAAGATGTTTATGTATAATATGTATTTTATATTTACAGAAGTAGTGTATTTAAGTACATCAGTTGTCTAGTACCCGTAACACTAGTGTTTTGTAGATAGTGTGGTGTGAATAGTTACAATCCAGTGCATTTATTAAAGAAAATGTATGCGTGTTTCGCGTCCTTCTCTCAAGACATCTCTCATCCTTCTTTCCTTTTCATGTACCTTATGAGATTGATTTGGTTATAATTTTTGAAAGAACGAGGTCTGAATTCTAATCCCTTCCAACCCTTTTAAGGCTTGTAAGTTCACATCAAGGCTTCTCATTTACTTAGCAGGGTACCTCTAATGCCACGTGAGGCTGCGTGTGATCTTAAAGTGATGATGGGATTCAAAACGTAAAAAGGGTGTCTTGGGTGATGTCACGCCAATATCAGACGTTTTATCTCTGTACGGGAAAGAAGATGCCAAGGATCCATGACGCCCCAGCTTAGAAGAAGTCCGTGAAAGCGAAAAGGCGCCAGTCGGAACTGCGCTCAAAGTAAACGTAGAAAAATTAGCGTAGCTTGGAGAGTATACTAGTAACGTATCTCTCTCAGCCAAGAAATGGGGATACAGGGGTGCATTTCATGGAGCATTGCGGAGTACTACATTATCCCACAGAAAATTCCCGCGCAGCAGTTTAAATTAGCACATAAAAAATAAATGACGGATGTTCTGAGCATACAGACTCCATGAGAGTAAAGTTGTATAATTTACATGAAGAAGGTCTTTATTTTCATATCTAAAACACAGGTGCATCCTTAGTGTAATCAAAGTTGAGACTTACACTAATTTTATTATTAATAATTTTGTAACAATGGAAATCATTTTAAATCTTTATAAAACTAGTCTCACCTTTAATTTAATAAGGTTATGTTTGTAGGTATATGGACATTGATCGGTGGTCGCTTTGACGAGGGTATAACGTGTCTTGCTGATTCAAGGTCATCTATGAAGGCTAATTCTGGAAGAAAAGGAACCAATGTTAATAAAATATTACAATATAATGCAATAATGTCTACGACGTTATGTATTTTGTAGTGTTTTATATCTATAAGTTGTTATGTAACAAATATATAATGAGAATTCTACAATACCGCTTAGCCACAGAGTCAGAAGCAGAGTGATTGTGTTTTGGGTACTAGACAACTGTTTATTATATATACTTTTTTTGTAAATATATACATATTATACCCAGACTAGGTAAGGGAAGCGAGCTAGTCGCTATATGAGAGTCGCTGTTCCACAAAAGTCATAGACGTTACCGTAATTCTTATACTTCATTCTTTCAATCTTCTTTCTAATCAATTCATTGTATCCTGGAAGCATCCATAGGTTTCAGATTTATATATAATCATAACATATACGAATTTTACAACGTACCCTTCCTAGTTAGACTACTAGAAATAAATGGCATTATCATCATCATGACTATTAAATCTAGGTTGCAGCTCAAAATTCCGCTTCCATGCCGGGGGTCCACTTTCCGACTTTTTTTCTTCACTTTGTACTGCCTTCGGCATCCTTGGTAGATAGATAGATAGCTTTTTATTGCTTACAGTTATAATAAAACTTATATCTAGGACAACACAATAAAACTAGACAGTAAAATAATAACAAAATAATAATAATGTAAAACAAAAGGCGATCTCTTCCAGATAAGCCAGCTGGAAGGAAAAGAAAGTAATTATTATGGGCGGTGTAGGTGATTTACAAATAAAAGAAAAAAAATATATGTATAATAATATATTACTGACACTCACAAAGTTCACACACAAAGACATATATATATATATATATATATATATATATATATATATATATATATATATATATATATATATATATATATATATATATATATATTGTTACCTTGGTAGTGAGTCCTTTGTCACGCCTTTATTTATAATAATGTCTGACAGCACTTTTTTATACCCCTCTAGCTATTAGAATGGAAAATGAAATAATTATGTTTAGTATGTATATATAAAATAAATATTAGAGTACCGTCACGTAAAGTTCAATTTTGCTGAACACAATCGTACACAAGTTTATATTTACTATGCAAGAATCAGACATATACAGTTCGTAAATACGAACAAGTTTCGCACAGTAATATTAAGAACTACTCAAATTTCGAATAGGTTCTCAGCGTTGAACTTAAGTAGTTCTGTGAGGTATTGTTTGTAGAGCCGCAGGATATGTACTTTGAGATGGGACGACGTGTTCCAATAAGGATCCACCTTTTTGCATATCCACGTAAATATTTGATTTCAATTTCGCCTCCAGACATGTAAAGTTATCCTTTTCTGATGTATTTTGTGTGTATTTCTTTTTTGTTTAATGATTTATTATTTCTGTTCTTTGAGAATTCAACACACATACAATTTGTCAACGACATTTCCTGCGTAAAAAGGGTTTTATAAATTTATAGCGTGGATCTATAATGGGTTATTTGGATTGGTTTCCAAGACATCTGATAATTTGTAGCCCGAGCAGTTGAGGTATCTTAGAGGTATCGTTTATTCTTATTTGTTGAATATCTGGATCTGAAATATTTTTCAATTTAGTATAGAATTTTCCCTCTTTTTTGTCTGCTGGGACTCGATTTTGGAAGGTAACATATTAAAAATTAACATTTGTCTCAAACTACACTTTACCAAATCAATGCGATCAGTTTCAATCTGTCATCTTTATATGAAATATACAAAAGTAATAATTTATTTCAGAAATTAAATCCCATACATAGTCATATTAGATGAAATACAAAATTAGTATAATAATACATTAATCAAAATGACACAATATAATAATGATATGCAATTTTAATACGTGCTACAGAAATAAATATTATACATATAATAAATAATTAATAATAGATATGTAAATAATAAATAAAATAAATAAATATACTGGCACAATTCACACAGCGCCATCTACTCCCAAACTAAGTAGCATAGCACTTGTGTTATGGGTACTAGACAATTGATATACTACATATATACTTTTCTTTTGTAAATAAATACATAAACATAAACACCCAGACGCGAGACATGAACAATAGCGACACGCATCTTTATCTGACGATTGCATGTTAGATAAGGCAGCCAGTGATCTCCATTTATCAATGTCTCAGGCGTCTTCTATGTCTTTGGTAACTCAATTCTCAAGTTACTTGAGCTCGGTAACTCTTAGGGAACGTACCTATACTGTTTAGAGAAGAGATCAGTTTAGGAGGTCTTCGAAATTCACATCGTTTGGTCACAGATAGAAAAGGGTGGGGCTTAGGTTTTCGTAGTCAAATCTCGCGCTTATTCGAGCTATTGTAAAATACATTTAAATGTGGCGCACAGAGTTTAGCGTTTCGTTTTTTCTTGTAACTATAGGTATGCATGCATGTTTGATATCACACGGCAAGCGCTGTATTAATAATGACAAATATGTGCCAAATTATGTTTTTTTAACTTTCTGTTTGCAAAAAATGATTGAAAACCGTATTTATGAATATTCTTCTATATTATAAATGTGCAAGTAAGTTTCTTTGTTACGCTTTTACGCGAAAACTACTTAACTGATCATCACGAAACTTTGCACACATATTCTTAGAGGTATTAGATGTAACATAGGATACTTTTTATTGAAAAAAATTTTTTTAGGAATATATTATTACCCTTTCTAATTTTTTTCGATTTATTTTTACCTGTTAATCACCCAGCGGAGCGGGCGTGATCGGCTAGTATTCTATATATTTTTTCATACATGTATATTACGGATGGTCACCAAGGGGTGGGAGGGGAGTAAAAAATGGACAAAGATAGGTCACGTGGTATGGATACGTATACGTAGTTACGTACTCTTAGCATTGAGATTTTATTGAGATACGTATCTGGCATAGCAACATAGCACTTAGTATCAAATTTGAATAGCATCTCTACGCCCTTTCTTAAATTGTATCTGAGTCGATGGTTTATTACGTATTTTTTACCATGAGTACTGCTGAGCTCAACTACCAGCTGATGAATTTTATTGTTGACTAGCTGTGCCCGCGACTCCGTCCGCGTGGAATAGTGACCTTGGGCAGAATTTTTTGGATATATCTTATGGTTTATTTTGGATTACATTACAAACCCTATAAACCCTAAAATATAAATGAAATATGCAAACAGTGAGTGTTATCGAATGCAACTGTTACGCCATGCGTCTCCGGAATATGTACGTTCGAACCTACAAAGTCCAGCCTAAGCTGAACCCTATTTCATATCATTGATGATTTTATATCATCATCAATTTTATTAGAAATAAAACCTACAAAGTCCAGCCTAAGTTGAACCCTATTTCATATGATTGAAGATATAAATTTGAGATCAACTTAAATTGGAATATTAAATTTCCTAAACTTATTATTTTTAACAAAAACTATTTTTTTTCTAGAATAAGAATAACCTAAGTTACTCCTTGATACATGAACTATCTGCCAGTGAAAGTCCCATCAAAATCGGTGCAGTAATTTCAGAGATTAGCCGGAACAAACAAACAGACAGACAAAAATTGTAAAAAATGTTGTTTTGGTATATGTACCGTGTATACGTTCGAATGCACTTAGTAAAAAGCTGTTATTTTAATATTATAAACATACCCTCCATTTTTATTTATTTGTATAGACGAGGAACAGCAATCTGACTACTGTCCGTATACAGGGTCACTAATGCTGGAGTATAACAAGAATATTATGGCAGGATACTTGTCAATTAAGGGTAGTTATAAATCAGGTGAGTTTGGGCCCAACCAAGCATCTAGAGTTATTTTATCGCCTTTTACGAAAGTCCAACCCTGGCCGCAAGGGTCAACATTCCTACTCCGCCTCTGCACGGAGAAAAATCAAATTTAAAATATATACACATCCTTATGATCCAGCCATTAGATATTACTTTATCTAAGAATATATTCAAAAAATTTCTTTAAAGTAATTATTTATTTGTAAAAAGAAGATAAGTCATTAAAGCAGTAGAAAATAAAGATTAGAAACTGAAATATTAAAAAATTTCAGACAGAAATCCCAAGATGCTACTTTCGTGTTTTCGTTCTACTTAGCAATACAATGAGACCTGAATTCGTAAACGTGAAAGAAAACTAACCCCGATCAACAATAACGTAAGCAACATTGCGATCGGGCAATTCTGACCCACAGTCGGTATAATTATATGAGCCAAAGGGGCCCACTACTGCAGCGAACAAACTCGACAAGAAGTATATCACTTTGATGGCTCCCGTGCGTATAAACGGGTATATTCTCGAGAAATACGGAATTCGTCCGTTTTACAAAGCTTAAAGACCTATATTTTGAGAAAATGTTAAGTTGATTACGAAAAAACTAATAATTATAATAGATACTGTTATATGCTTTTTTTTATTGCTGTAGAACAGCAGACAGGCTGACGGCCCGCTTAGGATTTAGCAATTACCGTCGCCTATAGGTGTATGCAACGCCAGTGGCATCGCGAACACGCTGGTGTCCCATAAGGGTACAGGAACTTGGGTCACTAATGCCGGAACACAACACAAGGTTATTATGGCGGCATACTTAAGACCAAAGGTGGTCGCCATCCAGACGGGCTTGAGGCCCTACCACGTAGCTAGGGTGGGTTGTTTTGTCGCCTTTTACGACAGGCCGACCCCAGCCGCAGAGGTTACTATTCTTTCTCCGCCCCTGCACAGATAGATGCTATCTACATCTAACTACGGATCAACATTTGATTACGTATAACAGCGGAAACAACAACACACAAATCGACTATTTTCTTCTAATCGTAACCATAACGTCGAAAATTTTAAAACACAAAACAAAGTTATCCCCAAAGTTAAATGGCATTTTCTGGAAAAGGTCTTCCGTTCCTCGGTCTTCGTGCTGCTGGGGCTCTTCGGTTGAGGTAACAATATGTTTTTTAATATGCAGCTTTTAATATTTTTATTTGAAAGAAACCACAATATTTAATTTTGATTTCTAATCAGTTTAAAAAATGCCACCCATGCATGCATCCATCAATTATTATTAAAGTATTATGAAAGGTAGGTAACCTTTAATAATACTTATCTTTAATAATATCAGGACAGACATCAGGGTTCCAGAATAGGGTTTTAACCATCCGCGACTCACATTACGCAGCTTTCTAACAGGCTTGGCAGTATTGTTGTATATTTTTTTCATGAAATGCGTACTTGGTGCGAGGGAGAGACGATAAAATTACGATTTAGGGTTATTATGCTCTTGCATGCAAGTAAATTTAAATTTACTTGTTAGAGTGGTAGACAAATAGTAGAGATGGACTATATGGTTGGAAAATCTATAAATTAATGTTGGAATGAAATAGTGGAATGTATTACAGAAGTTTTTAGAGAAACGTAAGAGAAAGATAAAATTGAGAAAAATCTTGGTAGTGGAATGAAGAAGTACAGGTGTTTCTGAAAGAAAAAAAATCTTTTAATGAATGGAAAATTGTGGATGCCGAGAATGTTATGATAAAGGAAAGTAAGAGGAAATAATATTTAGAATGTAAGAAAAGAGCAAAAAGAGCTGTTGCTGTCTCCAAGGCTAGGGAACAAGCCAAGCTATATATGTAAGTTTTTGGGAAGCCTTGGTGGTCAGAAACATCTTTAAAGAATGGTGAATGATAGAGAAAAGAACGCAAGGGATATAACACATAAGAAATATATAAAAGATGATAGTGGAAGGGTCTTAACAGACAATGAAGAAATAAAGAATGGATAGAAAAATTATTTCTGTGAATTGATTACTGAAGAGAATGTCTGAAGAGGAATGTTAGAGAAGGCACCGGAACATGGATAAAATATGGTGAAAAAAGGTGTGAATGTTCAAATAATGGCTAACAGAGGAGAGGTGGAAGAAGAAAATACCGGCCCCACATTGTTTGGGATAAGGGCAGGAAGAAGAAATGCTATCTATACTAATATTATAAACGTGAAAGTTTGGATGAATGGATGTAACTCAAATGGAATTTAATAAAATATGACACAAATATGAAGATTAAAAGAAGAATAACAGATAAGAAACAACAGAAAGAACACACAGATTAGGCCAGAAGCTGCTATTTATCTCTAGAAAAAATTTCGTGTAACCGAATTGAGGTAACTGCTTGTAGTGTTGTATATATGTATATGCAAGTGTTGTGCCGAATTGACTTTAACAGCTGTCGTCTACTCTTAAGAGCAGAGCAACCCTTATTCATAATTCAGTAGTATAATGGAAGTGCAGGTGACTGATCAATTAATTTTGTCCCAAATTAAGACCTATTTGAAAGTTTAAAATAGCCTAGTCTGTACTTACAGATGATTACAAAATCGCTATCAACACGACATTTAAAAAATAATTTAATATTAGCTGATGCAACAAGAAAGCTGAAGGAGGACAGCGGTTACTTCGAAGCCCGGAATAAGCCATAAGACATTATACGAAACTTAATGCGAAGATTTTTTTCAACAAAACACTTCGACACTTCCTAACAAGATATTTAGCTTTTTGCAGTAAAAAACTAAATGAAGTCAGTAATACCTCGACTTACGCAGCCTTGTTTTACGCAAATGTGACTAACAAGGTCGGCCCCACCTATTGCTTTAGTCAAGCAGTATTACTGTATAACAATACTATGTACTATAGTGTAAAACCACAATATATTTTTCATTAGTTGAGGTAACAATTATTTTTTTTAATATGCAGCTTTTTACATTTTTTTGAAAGAAACAACAATATTTAATTTTGAGTCCTTATCAGTTTAAAAAATGCCACACATGCATCCATCAATTATTATTAAAGTATTATTAAAGGTAGGTAACCTTTAATAATACTTACCTTTAATAATTTCTAGATAAGTGTTGGAGTTGCCCTTATTGTATAATTTATCATGTCTTGAAATCGTCAGAGTAAAATGACATCAGGGTTCCAGAATAGGGTTTTAACCATCCGCGACTCACATTACGCAGCTTTCTAACAGGCTTGGCAGTATTGTTGTATATTTTTTTCATGAAATGCGTACTTGGTGCGAGGGAGAGACGATAAAATTACGATTTAGGGTTATCACTGGGATTTCAACGTTGTAAATCGACGCCGTAATGCACCCCGTGAGTCAGAATATGACTGTTATCTCTGTATAGTTTTCACACGGTGAACTTTTTTATAACCCCTTTCATTGGTTAATGTGAACTGTAGATGGGGAATGATGATCAATAGGGAATGTAATAATAATAATAGCCCATGACGTCACATTATTGGACTCGGTTCTTCCCCTAGAGCGAACGGATATTATACGGGTATCCCCCACGATTTTCCATGCCGGATTGGCGGATAATACATACTAGTATTAATGAGCTCTGTATGTAGGTTTCCTCTTGTTATTTTCAATTATAATATGTATATTAGGCGAGAAAGATTGTCTAAGCAGTATATCCCATTATGGGATTCAAATACGTGGCATTTAACTATGATTTCTAGTAGGTCTAAGGTTTAAGTCACATAGAGTGATGGACGCTATAAGACTTAATACACGGAATAAAAAAAATATCTGAAACTGATAAGAAACGTTACATAGCGGATCCTAGAGATCGATGCAAACGTTTAGATTGTAATTGGAATTTAACATAAAAATAATGATATACCGGTGATGTTTTTTTTTATTGCTGATTAACCAGCATTACTTGTCCCATAGGAGTAGGGGGATTTGATGACCGGGGGAAGACACCAAAGGATAGAATGGCTGTTTTTACTTTAATTCGGGATCACGTGAACAATTTCTCTTATCACGATATTAAAAAAAAAAGCTCCAAACTCCAAGCAAATTTGATTCTCCAATAGCAACCCTAACTAATGTTATAAATGCGAAAGTGAGTTTGTTTTTTACGCTTACACGCCTAAACCACTGAACCAATTTGATGAATTTCGGTATAGTCATAGATAGGACCTTGGAGAAGGACATGGATAACATTTTTTTTAAAATTCATTTGACAGAACAACGTTTGCTGGATTTACTAGTAAGAAAATAATAGTAACAGTTGCACATTTTACTATACCAATTGTTTGATATAGCTATTGTAAAATTGTTATATTTATTTAAAAATAATAATTTAGAGAAGTAGAAAAGCATTTTAAAATCACAGCTAGTGTTTCTGCAACATGAAGCTGTCTGCAATGAATGCAGATTGTCGGCAGATTTCCGCATCCCCGTTATCCGTAGTATCCACGACACCCGGTCGCCGATTGCGAAAGTAATTGAATTTAAAATGCGTGGCGGATATTCGCGGATGCGAAAATGAAAAAGTGCGACGTACGCGATAATCTAATAGTGTACTGTTTCAGATTGCTGCACTCGCTTAATTGATTAAAAAGATTGGAACAATTTTTAAGGTTTTTGTTAGGTCAACTGTTGCATTTGTATCAATTTTACAAATTTCTTTAACAAAATATTAAAAAAAAACATGCGGGGCAGTCTTTGGGGACTGCCGATAGAAGTGAAAACTAAGTAACTTGTAAATTGTATCGTAGAGCTATTAGATTATTATTTTCGGTTTATAAAGAAGTGTTTATGAACAAGGATTAAAGTTTAAATTGGTCACTAACACTTCTTTACAAACCAAAAATTGTTCACCCAAAAAGTGCTCAACGCGCCTAAAGAAATTTTCACTTCAAAAAACATCTCGATAAGAATGAATTTTCGTAATGGGAAGGTCTTAAAGATTTTAAGCTGATTCCTCTATTTGATTGGTTTGTATAGTTTTCTGGACTTTTTAAGTCCATAAATAAGAACGAGTTTAACAAGTATAGTAGTAAGTAAGCGCATATATGGTACTCATGGTAAACCGGCCATGCTAGTCTAAGATGGATTGGCGGGTTTCAAATGTCGGTGATTTCGGTATGCAGGGTTCCTCATAATGTTTCCCATCGCCGTCGGTATATGGCATTTTAGTTGGTCATGAAACAAAGTACTCTCAAATCTCTATCATTCGTTCCAAAACAAATATCCAGTTCATTAGTGTGAACTGTATTGCAACCAAACAGGTGGCTTGTAATTATGTGAATTTAAAAACCCTAACTTTTGCTCTTTAAATTAGAATAAAATTAGCTTCTGTTGAGCTCTGACTAGGTCTGGGATTGTTCCAATTGGTTTATAATTCAGACGAAGTGAAGCCACCAATGCTGAGGTCATAGTACACTACGGCAAGCAGTGATTTATAATCTCGGTAAAATGATCAAGGACTCATAGTTATATTTATAGATACAATTTCAATGAACACAAACATTTTACGCAGATATACTTTGTATTTAATGAATAAGGTATAAAAACATTTATATTGCTTTTTATTTATTTTAATAATGATTCGACAAGATGCCAAATCTTTCAATTGTATAAAACAAGCAGATAGGCACACACATTATTTTATGAAGTAAAAGTCTTTTGTTAACTTACAAATAACAAAGAATAGACAACATATGGTTTTCTTTCAAATTTCTCACATATATTTATTGTCAAGGTCAAGACACGAATAATTCACGAAAACAACGACGCAACATGATGCAGATAAATTTCCTGTGACAATACAAACATATTTAGATACTATATGTCCTCCAAGATTCAAATATAGCAACACAAGTACTCCAAAGCCTTGAATTTCAGAGTTGGTACATATATGGTATATATATGTATATCTATAAACAAATAAAACAACGTGCAAAACGTCGAAATAGTCACTCCTTACATTTAGTGACTGTTAATACCTAGTAATGCTTCGTAGTATCATGCATGTCGTTATTTCATGATTTGCTTATACTATTGGGTACAGTTATAGTTTATATTTGAAAAGATACAAATAATAACAGCCCATATTGTCTCACTTCTGGGCTTAAGCTTCCAGGTTTCCATTCGATGTTTTCCTATTCAGTATGCGCATGTAAATTATGTAATAATACACATACTAGGCGAGAAATGTCTTAGTAATAATAATAATATTATTTTTGTAATGCATTTCATCGTAGAATTCAAAATCTTGAACTCCAGAATGGTCTCCGAATGCAATACTAAGCTATCTTTGAAAATATACAAAACTGAAACGCATTTACAACTATTGCTGGGAATTTGAAGCCCTTTTTTTGTGAGTTGGAAATGCATCACGCACACCCCGACGCTTCGGTGGGATAGGGTAAGCTTCCCCGTCCAATGTGGCCATGTGTCCAGTACCCTTTCTCTAGACTGGGGGACACACGTCGCTGGTATACCCACTAAAACCACTCCGGGGATTCTTAACACGCCTAGAGTGCTAAGGCCGCGGGACGTGACAAACGTGTCCACGGCCCAGAATAGTGTCAGCCCGCTTTCACGGGCCTCTTTAAAGGTGGGGGTGATGAGCTCTGGCATCTTCTTCCTCATGTAGGGGTGTGCTGGGTGCGCGGTACCCCCAGGTACGCATCACTGTCGGCCATGTGAGTGCTGGCTGCGACCGAACTATTGATGGCGGGTTCCTTCTCCCTCTCCATCGTCTCCTTCGCGGACGAATTTGAAACTCTCGTATAACCTTTAGGCGAAAACGCAATACTGTTTACGTATTTACTGTGCAAAATGTATGTTGTGTTCAAACCACAATAGTTAATGGAAAATTATCCATTCGCTTTGATAGTTTAGTGGGACTAAATGCTGAATGTTAGTGCTGATTTCTAAAACAAACCGCTGGCTATATTCACATACTTATTTCAGGTTTATATATATATAGGTTTCATTATTTTAAAATTCAAATGAAAAGTTAGCTTTGTTTTATGTACGAGTTTTTCTGATGTGTTATTAATTTTGGGGTTTATTTTGGAAGTAAAATATAATATTTATTTAGTTGAGTTGTTTCAATATTAAATTAGGCAACCCAGATATGACCTTAGTAACATTTTCCAAATTATTAAATCGAAACATTTTTGAAAATTAAATACGGATTTTTTGCTTCAATTAGAGATTTTCATCTTAGTGCGATATGTATCAAATATTTATTCATATTTCTTTAAATTGTTTATTAGTTTTTCGGTTAATTGTGCTTTCAGAACGAACATTTGTACGAAGGAATTATTATTGAAAGAAAAGAAGCGAATAGACATTTCTCAAAAATAAAAACCCTAAATATGGTGTAGATCTTCATCAAACTGATTTATCTCAAACGTATAATCAAGTCGCTGCTTGCACCCGAAGCTTTTGTTATGGGGTCCGGATCAAAGCGGAAATACATCGTTGAGGACATCTTGTACCCAACGATGTACACAGGTGAATTAAGTTTATGTCACTTGCATCGGTGTCCATTACTTACCATATTTTCGTTTCTTGAGCCTTAATAGACAATAGCCCACCCACTTAATTAATTACTGTCGCGATTAAATGTTTGCAACGCCAAGATCACTGTTAACACGCTGCCGTCCAGGCAAGGAAGCTGAAACCAACTTATGTCAGAACGCAACACATAATTATTATGGTGGCATAGATACCAGGGTTGGTAGCCATCCAGACAGGCTTGAAGCAATCACCGAGTTTGGGATTTTTAGTTTTACCCCAGCCACTGGGGTCAGTATTCATACTCCGCCCTTAATATAATATAAATATATAATATATGGATTATGTATTTAAATTAAGCATACAAATAAATGTGTGATTTGGCCTCCCAGCCCCAAAAATAAATTTTTATATCACTCTTGCCCAATCTATTCTTTTCCGTTAATTAGCAGAATTTACCAGCTGGCATCTCCTTAGCTTAAGCTCCGAAGGTTTATTGCTGTAGAACAGCAGACAGGCTGACGTCCCGCTTAGAATTTAGCACTTACCGTCGCCTATGGGTATTTGCAACGCCAGTGGCATCGCGAACACACTGATGTCCCTTAAGGGTACAGGAATTTGGGTCACTGATGCCGGAACACAACACAAGGTTATTATGGCGGCATACTTAAGATCATAGGTGGTCGCCATCCAGACGGGCTTGGGGCCCTACCACGTAGCTAGGGTGGGTTGTTTTGTCGCCTTTTACGACAGGCCGACCCTGGCCACAGAGGTTAGTATTCTTTCTCCGCCTCTGCACGGATAATTAACAGAAATACAAAAATTAACAAAATAATTCATTTTATTTGTATTTAAAATTTATTGCAGATTTCAACTAATTTAAAGTCTGTTTTTAAACTATTATTTATTTGTACCCTGTTAACACCCACAACAAAATATCTCCTTTACTGTAATTCAACTGTCCAGTACAGTTGACATTACCTATCTTCTCTACTTGCCAGTTGAACTAAACCAAACGCAGCATAACAAGTCGCGAGCTTCATTGTCTTCAAGTGGCCTTATATTGCAGGAATCCATTAGACGCAGATACTGAGTCGAATTAATAGTGAATGGTGCTTGGATAAGCACTCTTCCATCGAGTGCTTGATTATTTCTAGAAAATTCCGCAACCGAGAGCTCATTAAAATTAATAAGGATGTTGTTAATTATAGAATGTACGTGATAGCAAAAGTAATTACTCATCTAAGACACATCTAGGGGTCACAAATTCGATTCATATATTGGTTTACATCTCTTTTCAGCTTTTAGCATTCATCTTTTCACCTCCTTATTTTTTTTTTTTTTACATAATTGTCACACATTGCTTGCTATCCGCGTAGTCATCGGTGTGTGATACGCTTATCATCTTGCATGGTGGTTATGTGTTCAATATTTTTTGAGGAGCAGTGGACGCATTTTTTTTAATTGTATGATTTTACAAGTCGCATATAATGCTTATAGTAGTTTTGATATATTAATTACTTTTTTTATTGGTGTGGAACAGCAGATAGGCTGACGATGCACTTAATACGTAAGTAGGTACCGTCGCTTATGAATGCGACGCCCACGGGCACCGCTAACACGATGCAGTCGGCGTAGGGGATCCGGAATGTGGATCACTTATGCTCACACTCAACATAACACAATGTTTTTATGGTGGCATATGTAGAGAACAGGGGTGGTTGCCATCCAGACGGGATGGGAATTATTACACCTAGAGAAATACTTCTGCTGTAGATATTAATATATCTCAAAAGATATTGCAATGTACAACAACACTTCGTGTTGTCGGCGATCCCATACTCACAGACGGTCTTGATATGCTTGGACTTCGGAGAGACTTTGCGTCTCTTTGCATATTCTACCGTCTGTACAATGGGGAGTGTTCTGAAAAACTATGCAGAATAGTGCCCTCGTCGTCTTTCTACCACCGCACTGCCCGCCATCGGCTGGGTGTTTATCCCCATTTCTTGGAGCCTCTTCTTTCTTGTACGAAATGTTTCTCTGGAACGTTCCTGCTGTGTACTCTCAGAATCTGGAATGAGCTTCCGGCTGAGGTTTTCTCAGCGCGGTACAATATAGGGTTCTTCAAAAAAGACGTTATAAAATTTCTTCGAGGCCGGCAGCGCGTTTGTATTGCCTCTGGTGCTGCAAACGTCCATAGACGACGGTGACCACCTGCCAGGGTGGGCCGTCTGCCTGTCTGAACTCTAGTTATAAAAAAAACTATTCATCAAATTAATTCATAGATAAAAATAAAAATATTTCAGTGGTCGCTGGTTCAGTAATCTGTCGACACAAGTTGATTTGCAAGAACGAAGACTAAATATTCTCTTCAACTCTTTACACTCTCGATCTTTGACCACGGCGAAATGGAATATAATTTTGAGTTATCCAACCTTTTTTCAAATAAGAAGCTATCCAGTAAATTATTTAAAAAAGCATTGTTTTCAAATATACAGTTTTTAAAATGGATGAAAACTGTTTTGTCCATAATTTATATGTCACATTGTAAATTATTTACATTATTATGTGAAATATATATAAATACACTACTTAGGCTTGTAATTATTCACGTCAGCGCATGATAATTTCCAAGATAGAACTAAGTACTCTACTTATTTGCATTTCGATATACCACTTGCCTGTCTAATTTAATTTGGCAGGCCAGCTTAGATCACTAGGTTAAGCCTGTGTTAATGGAAGCACTCAATCGATATAATTAGAGTGACAAAGTCAATCAGACATCGAATTTTTATGTCATTAACAATGATTTATAGAATAATACTGCAATCTCAATAGGAAACGGTATAATATTAATATAAACTTTATATTATTGCAAAAAAATTCATTAATTTGTTTTATATTTAGGAATTATATGTTTAAAATTATTAAAATTTAAAGTCTCCCTTTGCTTTAAATATTTTTGACATGTGATGTGACAAATTTACTTAATTATGTAAATGTGCACAAAAACTTAATTGTACGAACCCAACTGATTTATTATGCTGTTGTTTTATAAATACTAAATAATAAAAATGTTTTACAGTTCTTTTTCACCCGGTAGCATATTTTGACGTAAATTTTTTTTATAGTTTTGTACTGTAACTATACTCAAAAGTAAATGTTGGGCTCCAAAATGTGAGTAAAATTGATCGCTTTTACTTACATTTTAATTTAAATACATGTAACAAATTATTAAGGCTTGCGCGCATTAAATGTTTTAAGAATGAAATGTAGCATTTTGTAATAAGATTCAGAAATTTTATTAATATTATTATGTGACACAAAATGCTACATTTAGTTCTGAAAGCATTTAAAGCGCGGGCAAACGGACACACACACACACAATGTCGTGAAACGACTCGTTTCTGCACGCCGGCGCCACCTAATGGCAATAGTTAGAAAACATCCGTTTCCGGAAACTATCTCAGACACGTGTCTATAAGCTGTGTAACACTGTTTAAAATTATAGTGTGATTTTGTATGACATTGTTTTCTTCATCCGACACTACCACCAATACCGCCAGGGGCGCTCTACTTTGCACGCGATCACGCGTCTGAAGCGCCAGGCGAAGGACGCGGTGGCTCAAGACAAGATATTGTTAGCGGTATCACCCGACATCGCCAACGCCTTCAACAGCCTACCATGGAGCTGCGTGCGGAAGGCGCTCAAATACCATCGGGTGCCTCCCTACCTCCGCCGTATAGTCGGGGTGTATCTAGAAGAACGTGCCATCATCTACCCGGTCCAGGGCGGTGGGAAAATATCTGTGAGCCGGGCGTAGGCGATAGGACAACAGCGGGGCTTTTTAGTGGGTAGTCGGATGGCCAAACATCATTCCCGGAGTTCCACATATCCCTCGATCCCCCGGGCCGAAAAAAAGCTGCTTCAGATTGATACATTACAAAATAATCAGGAATTTTATGTAAACTTCCTATTTACGTAAGCTTATTTCTACTTCTTCTTATTCTAAGGATGTAGATCTAAAAAGAAATTATTTACTTTATTATATTCTTACACATAAAAACTCTTTCGTTTCATTATAATCATAAGGTGAGTAGCCAATTATATTGTTTTCTTTTATATTCTATGTAATTTAATTCATGAATATACAATATCTAAAATAATGTACTAGTAATTACATTAAATTATTTTAGATTTATTTAAAAGTAAAAGATAACTAAGAGGTAACACTTCTCTTTTAGTAAGTTTTTAGTATTTAATTATTTACTAAAAACTTACTAAAAGAGAAGTGTTACCTCTTAGTTATCTTTTACTTTTAAATTCAGCTTATTATTTTATGGCACGCCAAGGTGTAGCTAATACGAATTATAAATTCACAAAGTGCTTTCAAACCTCTTCGCCGAAATGCACAGCGACCTTACTCAATTAATCACTAGATGGCCGAGCCATCCGATAGTTTCTACGAGGGCGGAACGATGGGAAAGTTTAATGGACCTGTCCAATTATTGATACTTGGCCTGCTTCTGGTTTTATTGATACCATTCTTTCCATCACAGCTGAACAAATAGAAGCGTTTATAATATTAGGAATTTTTTTAAATTTATAATTGTTTAGTTTCATCATTTATGTTAAACTATTGAAAAGTGACATTGATTTCTTCAAAACAATTAAAAATGTGTAATGTGCTCATTAGTGTTGTCGTTCACAGACATCTTGAACATTCTGTAGGCTTCGTCGGTGGTAGTGTCGGATGAAGAAAACAATGTCATACAAAATGACACTACAATTTTAAACAGTGTTACACAGCTTATAGACACGTGTCTTAGCTAGGACGTGAGATGGTTCAGTGATGACCGCACGCGCCGCTCGCCGAGAGAGTACTGAAATCACACCAGTCAGTCCATCGAGTGCCACCAGATGGCGCTAGCGTTCTGAAAACGGATGTTTTCTAACTACTGTCATTAAATGGCGCCGGAGTACCGGAAACGAGTCATTTCACACACATGTTGCATTTAGTGAATATTTTAAAAAAACTTACCGAATACTTGAATTTAAAGTTTGCCCACGCATTAAAAGCAGACTGAACCACCCCAATCCTCGCCACCTAAAACTCTAACCGCCCTCCCCGGGCAATCCCTTCAAAACCACCGAAGGTAATTTCTCTCGTGAAATGTGACCCCCCGAGAATACGTAGGGCTCATGCATGTACCCGAAGGCGCAGGGGAGGATTCTCCACTCTGTCGGGTGGTACCTCTCTCTTTAATTTCTTGATATTTTCCATGGGTGCGACGCATGGGACCGTGTCCCCCCCCCTCTCGTCCATGCAGCCCATCGGTGCACCTTAGTCTTCGGGTGGGCTGTTATAGATCCCCCAGCTACAGCCCACAAAGCTGGGGGATTCCAGATGAGACTCGCATCCCCGCCGCGTGCCAGTCAGGCGTGGGTACTACCAGACGACACCCCAGGGAAACCAAGGAGTCACCTAACGTCATAGCCGGCCTAGTAGGACCGACCGATAGCGGGGATTCGATTCCCGCTCTAAGGAATGTTCTCTGTGTAGGCGCAGTCGAAGTGGGCATGGTTGCGACTACCGTCAGGTCAATCAGGGCCCGGGACAGAACACGGGATCTAATCAGCTTTCGCAACTAACCCATCGAAGACCGCGCAACGCTCAGAGAGCGAAGTTGAGAAAGGATGTGGGAGGTAGACGGGAAGAAAGGTAGGATTCCGTCGCCTCGGATGGAAAGGGGAGTAAGGCGGCGGATGCTCGGACACCTCGGGTACGCATACCCGTGCACTCCCCGGACAGAGAAGCGCCCCGGAGGGGAATCGGAAGCAGCTCCTCAATATAAAGGTTACCCTATTTTGGGGACAATGACCTAATTATTACGGATTTTATACATCTCAATAAACGATTTTCATTTTATCTATTCTAACCTAAAACAAAAAAAAAATATAAGTACATAAGGTTAGTTAATTATAGATAAAATATCAATAGCTTTCTAGGCACTAGATGGCTAAGCATTGTCAAGTTAGAAGCCAATACATCCTGTACTTATTATATAATATTAGTCGTATACTTATATACCTTGCGGATAATTTTAAGGACTTTTATTTCTAATATTAAAACATTCATAACCAAATATATTATTTTTGACGAGAAACACTCTCTTTTTTAGCAAACCACCAAATTAAATTTATACAGGGTATAAGGGGTCAAGATATCTAGATATCTTGGACTCGAAAGTTCTGCGGTCCTAGATGATCTCACCTGCCAGCTGATACACCGTGCTAAGCAACAGACGATATTCAGAAGCTTTTTATTATTAGGGGTCGGATAGCTCCTATAAAAACCAACCAAAAATTTTTTGTGTTTTAATTGGTTAATGATTTTTTTTCATCACACAAATGAGCCACATTACATTATCTTTACGTTGTGATAGTAACGTGCTCTTAAGTTGTAGCTTTACATACAATCAGGATTAAGCACTTTAAAAATGAAAATTCTATAAATTATAAGAAATTACGGAATCATAAAACCTCGTTTTTACATCACCCTCTAAAAAGATCGCTAAAGCTCAGAGATAGCGCGGACTGGCACGATATGCATACCGCGTTCCGATTTTGAAAACACAATTCAGTGCAGCCGCGACTCTACCACGATTAACAGCTGTCAAATCAACTGTCAGATAATAAAAATGTCCGCAAAAGACAGAACGAAGTGGAGGCGGAGAAAATCAACTAAGATAATCGACGAAGACAATGATTGCGCGAGCCTCGCTTGGCTGTTAAATTTTAGATTGGATGAATTCGTTAATGTCAAAGTGCCTGACGATGAACCTGTAGTTAAAGAGGCAAGGGTAGATCCTGAAGTATCCACAGCACTGAAAAAGCCCCCGTATACCTATCCAGAACTGATAGAAAGAGCTTTGAGGGAAAATGGAGAACTGACTGTGTCAGCAATTTACCAATGGATATCGTAAGTTCAAGTTACAAATATTTCAGTTAGAATTTAAATTTTATATTTTTGTAGATTATTTATTATGGTTATTTAGCGTTAAATACGAGAGCGATAAATTTTGTATTTGTTTAAATATTGACTATTAGTAAAAGGAAATTATTTGTATGAAGAAATGTCAAAAGAAATTTTTTTTAATCTTAACATGAAATGGTCACAATTTATATTTTCACACAGGCCTTGATTTGTAATCTTTTATGTGTTTAAATTTCATTATATATTTTGGTGGCCTGGTATGTGATCCTATTGGACTAAATTTAATTCTCGCGACTCTTACTAATAAATGAAAATTAGTTATACTATTGAAAATTACATAATCCGTTAAACGCAATTGTCATAGTTTAAGTATTTTTTCATGATTTGGTAATATGATTATGAATTCATTGTTAGCCGTATCCTGTGCTAGTTTTGTGATAATAATCATAATGTATAGTTTGTAGGATATATACAATAGGTATATATAAGGATATTTCAATAGATCGTTTTGTGTTTCTTAAATATAAAAGGAGTTCTGTAGTTCTACAACGTATTTAATGACTCGCCATATTCGTTTTTAATTGTTTGTTTTTATAACTTTCCTAGAATGAATAACTCACTAACTATAAAGAGTTATGAAAAACAGTTTGTAATACAGGCAAACAGAAAAACAAAGGAGGTATAGTATCCTTTTAGCATTCTTCAGGTGCTGACCCTAGAAAATGTATAAAAGTACTAAGGAGGTTAATCTTGTAAGGTTAATTACATTAATCTGATAAGATTTCTAGATTATATAGGATATCCTCTTTGCATACTTAATCGAGACTATTACGTATGTAGCGTGAAATACATATATAATTATGAATGAACGTGAAATACATATATATCATCATCATCCTTCTACACATACATGTGCAACGTATATTTCATTGAACTCCGTTAACCGCTAGGTCGATTTAGATGTAATTTGTTGTTCTAGCTCACAAGGAATCTATTTTATAAACTACAAATTAAATTAAATTTCAAACTTAAAACATCATGGTCTAGATTATACTAAATAAATAAATGTTGAGGCATTTTAATATATATATATATATATATATATATATATATATATATATATATATATATATATATATATATATATATATATATATATATATATATATATATATATATATATATATATATATATATATATATATATATATATATATATATATATATATATATATAATTATCGAAGTATATATTGCATTGGAAATTATATACACAATCACAGATTTGCTCTAATTTGAATTGTTTACAGATTTTAGGGCAACACATAAAAATTCCCAAATAAACATGCAAATAAATCTCGTTAAATTCGAATGAAAATCCCGAAATTAAAAGCATTAAAACACAACAAAGGCCGCATTCAACGTTTTATATGGAATTAAAAATACAATGGGATCGATTTGGCGTCGTTTAGTGTCATTCGGTGAGGGAAAACTTGGGGGTTGTCTACACGAGACTCGCTTAATGAATAGGGTAGAAAATTGCGGGGCCTATCACTTTCCTCTGGTGCACAGTAACTTAATAAATCTATATTTTTCTTATCCCTCAGGTATGATTGTATTTTATATATTACTAGTTGACCCAACAAACGTAGTTCTGCCATATGAATTTAAAAAAAAAGTAGCCTATATCCTCCAAGGTCTAATCTATGACTATACCAAAATTCATCAAAATTGGTTCAGCGGTTTAGGCGTGAAAGCGTAACAAACAAACTCACTTTCACATTTGTAATATTAGGGAGTTAAAAAAATATTTCCTGACACAAATTAATGACGATTTCAAAATGTAAACGAAAAAGAATTCATGCAGGAGTTAGATTTTATGGTAGAACTCAAGAGCGTAATCCTTGACTTTTTGTGCAAATTTAAAATATCGCTACAGTTTACTTCTAAGAGCAAATAGCTCATAATTAGCTTTTCGCTGCAACAATAGGGTACGACCCTATATATTTTATGAAATGGAAATTAAAACTAAGATAACACTTCAAAGTCGAGCCGTTTACTACGGGCAAAGGTGGACTTTGACTCTTGTGCCCACCTGGATGGCAACCACCACTGGTCTATATATATGCCGCTATAATAACATTTTGTTGTATTCCGGCATAAGTAACCCAGGAACCAACTACGGATGGCAACGTATTAGCGTTGCCCTTTGTATCGCAAACATCCATAGACAATAATTAGTTACTATTCAGTGGGCCGTTACTGTTCTAGAGCAATAAAACAATTCAGTAGTCTGACGGCGACTTAACATTATCAGATAAGCGTTAAGCAATGAGTATATTAAAATAAAATTATACATCTACAATTGAAGTGAAAACTTTTTTAGCATCGTTGTTATCTGAAACTCGATGAAACGGAAAAGTTACAGTAAAAAGAGACACCTATATACATCTTTGTGTGTGTATGTGTATGGATAATTATATTAGAATTATTTATTTATATTGTTTATGTGTATATTGTATGTATGTATGTATTTTTGGAATATATGTATTTATTATTATATCTATATTCCTATATTTATAGCGCCATCTTCTCGCCAGATATTTTATCCAAATTCCTTTTGAGTACGGTTGCCTGGAAGAGATCGCTGTAAGCGATAAGGCCGCCGATTTTTCACCGTCAATTTATTGTATACTTGTGCTGTAATTTGTAATTTTGGTGATAAATAAAGCGTTATCTATCTATCTATCTTTGTATATATATCTTTAGAGTATAATAATGTGGAAATAATGAGATAAAATACTTTATAAAGTGTATCCTATATTTGTGGTATCTTCTTTGTGCGGTGTTATAGTGAAGTTTACATTTTTAAAAATTTCACTTCTATGTTATCACGTGTTTTTATGCTAAAGAATTGAGTAGAAACACACCCTTATACCTTATACTAATTACCTCGAGAATCGAAGTTGTTATATGAAATATTGTTTTTTTTTAATGCGCATTCATCTTCTGTTTTTATTACAATAAGCATTATTGATCATTAGTGTTCGACAACCATAAAATGTGTGTAGAATTTTGAAAAGTTATTTATACCTTTATAAAAGTGTTAAAACTTATTCAAAGTCAGAAGAAATGTAAGTTCTTTAATTTATCGCAGTTTGCATTATCAGACGTAATATTGGTTTTATAGTTTTTTTTATTGCTTGTTTTTTATATTTTATTTGATAGCAGACAGGCTGACGGCCCGCTTAGAATTTAGCAGTTACCGTCGCCTATGGGTGTTTGAACGCCAGTGGCATCGCGAACACGCTACTGTCCCATAAGGGTACAGGAACTTGGGTCACTAATGCCGGAACACAACACAAGGTTTTTATGGCGGCATACTTAAGACCGAAGGTGGTCGCCATCCAGACGGGCTTGAGGCCTTCCACGTAGCTCTTTCTCCACCCCTGCAGGGATAAAAAACGTTCATAACAATAACCCTTTTTATAAGCCGATATTTATAATATAACACATACGTATTTGTATAACAATCCGTTAGTGTCATCACTTAGGGCGACCTCTGGCTTTTGGTGGTATTGTAAGCAATCTCTTATTATATTAGGGAGCTGTTTTGTGTTTTAATCGGTTTTAAGTTGCATTAGAAAGGGATACTTCTTTTTGAAAATGTTTTCTTAATTTATTTAGACTCAAATACTTCGTTGTAATATTATCACCTCAAAATGTTTTTGTTAACCCTGACAAACCCCCCAACGATCTCGGTGGCGTGACGGATACTTCGATATGCTTGCTTTATGTATAATATGTTTATTTACAAAAGAAAAGTTTAAATGTAGTATATTGGTTACCCATAACCCAAGTGCAATGCTACTTAGTTTGGACTAGATGGCGCTGTGTGATTACTATTATGTGGGCCACCAGCCTGTCTGCTGTTCCCGAGCAATAAAAAAAAACATTATAGGTTTTTCATCACTGAAAGTTATAAAATTTTAATCAATTTTCAACTTTTTATTAAAAATTGTAAAGTATGGTAAAGTTGGTCCGCTGCAATAAAGCTGTGTTTACACTGTGTCGGTTTGTAAACAGAAACCGATATTGCAGCTGATACTTAGTTAATAGATTAATCACTTTAATCTGTTGCTGGTTGCATCATCGTTTCTGTATCCTGCTTATAATATATTTTAAATATGTCGTCGGAATTCACCAAATAGTGGTTTTTATAAAAAAAAATCGTCATTTCATCTATTTTTTATGTTTCTATCAGACCGTTGTGGAAGGACAGCAGGAAAATTTGAAGTAAAATAGCGCACAGTTAGTTGTCTTGACAAAATACTTGAGAGCTGTCCCCGAGCTCTAAAGTAAATCTCTGTACGTAACTAAAATAAAAAAAGCTGAGTAAAAAGTAATTGTAGTCAAACTTTTTACCCTAAAATTAGAAAAAATTTTAAAATATCGGGAAAAGTACCGGTATATAATCTTGTTATTTACATAGTTAGGCAAGAGTAGATATAAGGATTGAATAATAAAATTAAATATATAGGAGACATTTCACACAACGTCATCTAGTCCCAAACTAAATTGCATAGCACTTGTGTTATGAATACTAAACAACTGATATACTACATATATACTTGACGGCGCGTCTGATTATTTCTCAAAATAGGAGGTTTTATTTAGGGCAAAAGAGCAATGATAAGTGACAGTTGTCAACGTCACGTAACAAGGGTACTGTCATTGCTGTTTGCTCGGACACAACACCGGGCGCTAGTGCAGCAGCGTGGTGGAACAGCGGTGTGAAGATAAGTTTGGTTCCTATCGCGACTTGTGCTACGTGTTTGGTGGAGTGTCATTTGATTTAAGTGTGATTAGTTATTGGATAATTCAATTGGAAACTTATTATAATGTCGCTAATTGTGATTTACTTGAAATTATAACGCATAACCTAAAGTTGCGTTTTCATTCTCCTCGCCCGACTACCTACGCCCGTCTGTAGTCAAATATGGAAGCTTCTGATAATGTGGACGCCCCTCATGTCCCTTTATACTTTTATTTCGTAAATAAATACAAACTATACATAAATACCCAGACGCTATACAGGAATCGAACCCGTGCGTGCCGACGTGCGTTAGCCGTTACGCCAAGAGGTCGTCAACGTCATCAATAATGCTTTTGATATCTTAAAAATAAGTGGAGGTACGTGACAGTGAGCAAGATTTAGTCTGCTAAAATAAAAATAAATATGTCACAAATGGGCACCGTCGTAAATACTGAGGCATTAAATAGTGGTCCTTCCCAAGTTTTTGGCTGACACCATATTTAATGATACAAAAGTTCCAATTAGAAAACTTTATATTTCATACAACCCTTGACAATGGTAATGTTTTTATTTTTCAAAATATTAGTTACATATATTATATTTTTTTTCGTGCAGGGGTGGAGTAAGATTATTAATCTTTGTGGCCGGGGTCGGTTTGTCGTGAAAGGCAACAAAACAACTGTAGCTACGTAGTAGGGCTTGGTCGTGTAGATGGCGACCACCCTTGGTCTACAAGTATTCCGCCATAATAATCTGGTGTTGTGTTCCGGCATTAGTGACCCAGGTTCCTGTACCTATACGCGGATAGCAGCGTGTTTGCGGTGCACTTAGCGTCGCAAACATCCGTATGTGTCGGTAATAGCATACTATTAAATGGACTGCCAGCCTGTCTTCTGTTCTTCATTAATCCATACTAATATTATAAATGCGAAAGTAACTCTGTCTGTCTGTCTGTCTGTCTGTCTGTTCCTCTTTCACGCCTAAACGGCTGAACGGATTTTGATGAAATTTGGTATGGTGATAGATGATAACCTAGAAATGGTCATAGGCTATAAATAATCACGCCATCGTTCTTAGGGGGTAGGCAGTAGGCAGATAACTAAATTGAGTTAGTGATTTTTTGTGCTTATCCGGTATCTATGAGAATCGGCCAACATCTATTTTTCATCCCCCTAAATGTTAGGGGTGACCCACCCCCAAAAATTTTTTTTTAATTTTTGACATTTTATTATTTATATGGCAGAACAACGTTTGCCGGGTCAGCTAGTAAAAAATAAATAAACAGCTCCGACGCACGACTGGAGTTTACTACTTAAGTACGATTGTCTAAACATACGCAAAAAGAGTTTATTTAACTGAAAAAGATTAATACCACATGAAAGGGTAAATTAACAAATTAATGAAAATAATATACATATATAAAAAAGTTTTAAAACAGTTATAAGTTCAACCTAATTACAACTATGGCACCTAGTAATAAAGTCACAAATCTCCAAAACATTATCTAATACTTACGATCATTCGTCATATAAAACGAGCAAAGCAATAAAGTGACAAGAATGTCACTTACAAATGAAAAGACATATGTTAAACAACATTTAATGTGAAATCAACCTTAAGTTGTAACAAATAAAGTAATTTTTGCCTTGAGGGATACATCGTTTTGTTTTGTTTAGTGTGTTCCGGTGCACGCGCACCTAAAACGTAACGAGGTCATTCATTAGTAGATTTTACTCCTCAAATTTTTCTCATACCAGGCGCCTTATATATGAAAATCGATTCTTAGGGAGTAAACTCCAAAAATATCATCATCATCATCATCATTTCAGCCGGAAGACGCCCACTGCTGGACAAAGGCCTCCCCCAAAGATCTCCACGATGATCGGTCCTGCGCTGCCCTCATCCAACCTATCCCGGCGATCTTGACCAGATCATCGGTCCATCTTGTGGGGGGCCTACCAACACTGCGTCTTCCGGTACGCGGTCGCCATTCGAGGACTTTTCTGCCCCAACGGCCATCAGTCCTTCGAGCTATGTGCCCAGCCCACTGCCACTTCAGTTTTGCAATCATCCGGGCTATGTCGGTTACTTTGGTTCTCCTGCGAATCTCCTCATTTCTGATTCGATCTCGCAGGGAAACTCCGAGCATAGCCCTCTCCATTGCTCTCTGAGCGACCATGAGCTTTCTCATAAGGCCCATAGTTAGCGACCACGTCTGCGTTCCGTATGTCATCACTGGCAACACACATTGGTTAAAAACCTTCGTCTTGAGACACTGCGGTATTTGGGACGAAAAGATTTTACGGAGCTTCCCGAACGCTGCCCATCCGAGTTGGATTCGACGAGTGACCTCTTTCGCGAAATTGGACCTGCCTAACTGGATCGTTTGACCCAAGTAGACGTATTCGTCAACAATTTCGAAAGTACAGTTCCCAACTGTTACGGGGGTAGGTGCGACATGGACATTAGACATGATCTTCGTCTTGTCCATGTTCATTTTGAGACCTACTCCTTGGGAAGCTGTATTGAGGCCATCAAGCATATGGCTTAAGTCTTCCATGGTTTCAGCCATGATTACGATATCATCTGCGAATCTAAGGTGAGTGATGTACTCACCGTTAATGTTGATGCCCAGTCCGTTCCAGTCCAGAAGCTTGAAGACATCTTCCAACGCAGCAGTGAACAGCATCGGCGATATGACATCGCCTTGTCTGACTCCCCGCTGCAGTCGGATAGGCTTCGAGTTCTGATCCTGGAGACGGACTGACATGGTGGCGTTTTCATACAAACACTTCAACGCTTTGATGTATCGATAATCAATGTGGCACCTCTGGAGAGACTGAAGCACCGCCCAGGTCTCGATCGAATCAAAGGCTTTCTCATAGTCCACGAACGCCAAGCATAGTGGCTGGTTATACTCCTCCGTCTTCTGTATAACCTGCCGCAGCGTATGTATGTGGTCTATGGTGCTAAAACCTTTTCGGAATCCGGCTTGTTCGGGAGGCTGGAAGTCGTCAAAAATATAGTATATACAATATAGCAATATTTCCAGCATTGCTCGAATAAAAAATATATTATATGTAACTATCTTAAAGAGTTCTATTGATGAATACAAAGTTATTGGTTTTCATTATTCACTTCAGTAGTGTTACAGTATGCTTGAATCAAATATTTTCTCTTTATAATACCACGTTAGTTTTTAACTTCCCATTTCTCCGCATCACCCTCCCGCCCCCCTCAATCCACGCTCCGATGATTATCTAACAACAAATATTGGTGATGTCAACATGATTGTGTTTATTAATTACACGGTATACGATAAAATGTAGGGTACAGCGCTTATGTTGAAAGGTTCCGCCGTTAACGGTGATTTGGAGGAATAAATTTGTTCCTTATTGAACAATAATAATAATTGGGCTACCTTATTACTTAGGGTATATTGATACTTTCTTTACCAATTTATAATCAGCAAAGGAAGGGCGCCGTTCTGCATTAGAGATCTGAGGTAGTAGTAATGATGTAAAAGTCAAATTTCACCAAATATATTTTCTTGTGGGACTTCAGGAAAAGAAATCAAGCACAAAAGCACCGAAATAAATAAATATACTGAGCATGTTTACAGCGCGATCTAGTCCACGTTAAGATTTCAACCCTGAAAAACAGATTGTGCCATCTGGTAGGTGAAATTAAGACAACTTCACCTGCGAGATGCTACTAAGTTCTTGATAAGATACTTCTTTTGATAATACTTCGATGGTAGATAAACTTAAATGATTTTTGAAGTGAAAACTTCTTTAGTCGCGTTGAGCACTGTTTGGTGGGGGAAAATCTTATGGGTTCGCGTCACCGACATGCTAATATTAATTGTATATCTATAATGTACGTACTGCTCTGATACCAGACTGGCGCATGCGTAGCGGCCTGTGTATACGAATACATACACTGCCTGCCACTTGAATAAGGAATCACATTTTTTTAACTTTAATTAAGTATATCTCCTAAACTAAAGTTCAGAATAAAATAATTTTTTGCACAACCAAATTTCAAGGTGTTGGCTTTAGTTTCATGAAGAAATAAAAAATATACATATTTTGTTATACTAAAATTATGCATTTATTTAAAGACATGTATTTCTGTGGTACTTTTTCGTGTGTCACTTGAATAAGGAATATTTTAAAACTACGCAAACTGTAATTTATTTTTAAATTTTAGGTTATAAAAATGAAAGTTATTATCTTCTAGCATTCAATTAGTAATGAGTACTGCCACCGTTTTTAGAAATAACCTCAAAAATGCGATTTGGCATCGACTTGTATAATGACTCTAATCTTCATAAACTTTTCTTGCAAACCAACCCCAGACATTTTCCATTGGATTCAGGTCTGGTGAATATGGGGGCCAATCCAAAAGTTGAACACCTTGTTGATTAATCCATTGTTTTACTGCTCTGGCGGTATGAATCGGAGTGTTGTCGTGTTGGTACGTCCAACGTATGGGTCCAAAGAAATTGTATTTTTGGCAAACTGTAGACGTTGTGATTTGCGTTTTTCATTAAGTGGTGGTTTTTTTTGCAGTTTTTGTCGGAGTATGTATGGGCACGACTTTAAAATACGGTGCACTGTTCTTAGACTGGCAATGACTCCACTTTTTTCACGTATTTTTAATACCGACATAGCAGAATTTGATTAAATTCTAAGAGTTTTTCGTCTTTCTTTTGGAGTTGTTGCCATTTTCTTCCGCCCTTTCATGTTTTTTCCATACCTTTCCACGTTATTTAAATAATTGTACACAATTGTCTTTCTTCTATTAATGTTTTTGGCTATTTGGACCGGATACTGACCCTGAGATTTCCAAATCAGAATTTTTTCTTCTTCAGAGTTAATAAGAGCCTTACCACGTCCCATTTTAAATAAAAACTATTTAAAAACTATCAAATTAAAAATTCTCTAGCCGTTTATATTGAAAGAAATTCAAATCATAGCCTTTCTGATTAATATTAAAAGAATTCCTTATTCAAGTGACACACGAAATAGTACCACAGAAATACATGTCTTTAAATAAATGCATAATTTTAGTATAATAAAAATATGTATATTTTTTATTTCTTCAGGAAACTAAAGCCAACACCTTGAAATTTGGTTATGCAAAAAAAATTTTTTTTCTGAACTTTAGTTTAGGAGATATACTTAGTTAAAGTAAAAAAAAAGTGATTCCTTATTCAAGTGGCAGGCAGTATATTATGTATACGTATACACGTATAATAAATACATCGTACATGTCCTAATTACCTCGATAGACTGTTTTTGGATGGGTGAAATCTTGTGTGTTCGCGTCACCGACATACGTAATAGCAGTATATCAGTAGCTATACAGGTGACGTATTGTGCAACATTAGTACTGTGTATATCTTTACAAGTAAAACTGAATGGATTATGTAATGATGTTGATAATTATAATTTAAACATTATGAAATTTAAAATTTTAATCCTAAAATTTTAACATCTATACGGTACTTCCAGCGACTTTTATCGGCAGTCTCTCTGACTGTAATTTTTTTTAATAAATTTTTGTTCTCATAAACGTTATTAACATTCCGTTTTAAATTGAAATTGTCTAAAACTTTAGAAGCAGGTGGAAGTTGTAAGGTGCAAGTCCACGTGACATAATTAGGGTCGATAATTTCGTTTCGGTAAAGTTTTATCTATAGATAGTAGGGTAGTGTTCATTCATGCATTGGATTTCATCGATAAGCTTGCACGTGTTATTTCCCTTACATTCATATTTATAGACAATCTAAATTTAAAATTTAGTAAAATATACTAAATCGTTGATTTATTAAATTTATTTTCCAATGTTATAATGCAAATATTCATTTTATTAAATTGTAAGTCTAATTGGAATAGCTCGTCACAATTTTTTCGATTCAACGTGTTTTAGCGTTTACGATATTTATAGATACAAATTTATGTAGGTCTCTAATTATCTTTGAAATATATTCAATTCTAATTAATTTAATATAGTTTATCTAAATTATTTTTACATTTCATCTATTTAATTTTTAAATTTTATTTTTATCTTATGGTAGTCTATCGTGAATTATATCGTGACACGCTTAGGCTACCACGTACAATACTAAATACACAAACAAAAATAAGTTGTGTCAAAACAAAGAAAGTTTTCTGGTCTGAAAGCACCTCGTACTGTGAGAGGAAATCTACACGAACAAGCATGAAGGGTATACTGTATGTCAGTTCTTACCTTGACCAGCTGTTGAAGGTTAGGCTGTTGCTCTAGAATAAGGATCATCACAGAAAGACTCTCCGGTAAATAGGTTTCAGTAATGTTGCTTGTGATTCTGAGCAGAGTATTCTTGCTTAGAACATTAAGCTTCGGTGGTAACGAGGATGAAATTATTTTAAAAGAAGTAGAATAGGTGGATGAGGAAGCAGCGTTTTTACAAAGACACTCTTCAGTAAGCGAGCTGATGGCCTAATTGCGGGTTGCCTGGAATAGAACGCTTTGTAGCATTAAGGCCGCCCATTGTAAGTCAAGTAATATCTACTTGATTTTGTAAATAATTTTCGTTGTTTTTGTAAGTTATTTGGTTTACTTTTATTTGGTTGGTTTTAAAACATGCCGCCGTAATGACCTTTTGTTGAGTTCCGTCACTAGTAAATCAGGGTCCAGTTCCTTATCGAGGCCGGTAGCGCGTTGATAATACTTCTGGTATTGCAAACGTCTATAGGCGACGGTGACTACCTACTATCGGGTGGGCCATAGCCTGTCAGCTATAAAAGGAAATAAAATATTAATTAAATAGTCAATTATGTTAGTTTGTAATTATTTCCCCTAAGAATAAAGGGCCTTCAGGTTTAAATCTCATAACATTTACCTTTTGCCTGTTTCACACGCGCTCGAGAAATCGATCACCGGTGCCAGGCGGTGACAGAGGAGCACGGTGGGGTATCTCGCAGGCCGGTCTTTCACTAGAATTTACGACACGAGTCACGTCATTATATATTTTGACATAAAACGAAAGTTAGGGGAGTGGTTGATTTATAAAACGGTCTACGTTGTTTGTTTATAAATTTGATGACATAAATAGTAAATGTTTTCTTAGGTGCACATCAAGTTTTTTAAAAAAGATTTAAATTACTGTCAACGTTACATTCTATAAAAAATAGGTTCTAAGAGCTTTAGTCTAAGACTTCTTCAAATTTTTTTTAGTGTACGAAATGAGAACCATCATGTTGCGTACTCTTCGAATTTAAAATGACCTTCCAGATGTTTTCCTATGGCGGTACGAAATGGTTCTTTTAAAAAAAAGGTGTTAAAAAAAATTTCTTTGAGTTTCCCAAAACTTTGGCTATGTTTCTAGTATCATACACGTACATACGCGACTGCTGATACGCGTGCTTAAAGCCGTAGTAAGTCCTAAGGAAATAGAAAAAGATTGTCACGAAATGGTTACCACCATAATAGAACCATAGAAGTTTAGTCTGTGACAATTAACGATGAAAATTAATTTGGATGAGACGCAAAAAAAAGACATCGCAATAGCACATTTCTCGTTCACACAGCTGTTGCTTCATTCACATTCATCTATTTTCGTTAGCATATATATTTAGGTCTACACTATTTTTTAATATAATAAGCACATTTTTTATAAATAAAACATTAAATCCTGGATATTGTGAACACGATTTCTAAGTTGACCTCTGAGGAAGGACTCTGCGTTCAACAACAAATCTATTTGAGACAAAACCAACGTCCATAAAATCGTCATGGATAGAGTTATAATTAATTTAAATTGAAATAAAAAAATTTTTTGTTCCCGAACTTAGTTCAGATTGTGTTCAGCACGACTTTTCGTATATTTATTTTTTTCTGTCAGTTGTGTTAATGTGATTTGAGAAGTTTCACACGAAATGAAAAATGTTTTAACATCGCTCTGACACGCGTTACGTGGGGTCGGAAATTAAACTCGCTACTAGCGATATAACTCGTCTCCTTATATTTTTAACAAAATATCCTATCTCTCGTTCAGATCTTTTGAGTAAAGCATTTTTCAACATCAATTTGTTGCTGTCATTTTGGTGTCATCTTCATGCTTAAACTCGTTATTTTTAATATTTAACTTATTTTCAAACCGCTACATTGCGATATTACCTTGTGAGGTTTTGGAATATTTAACCTTCAACTCCTGGCTTGGTATGGCAAGGTCAGGCTATTTTAACCAATATCATCTACTGAATTTCAATGATTTCTATGTTTTTTTTGTACTTTGCGTGATAATATAATACTTTTTACTAAATTCAATATTCCTCTAAAAGATGTTATGTTTTGATTTAATAATAATTTGCTAAATATAAAAGCTAAGTTAAATTTTTTCATTTAATTATGTATTTTTTTCAGTGACCGCTTTCCATTCTACAAAGTAAACGATGAGCGCTGGAAGAACTCCGTTCGGCACAACTTGTCGATCAACCCCCATTTCCGGAAGGGAGCGAGGGCACCCCAGGGGGCCGGTCACCTCTGGTCTTTAGCAGCTAATGCGATTGACCTCCTACCTCTAAGGCAACATCATCTGGAGGAAGAAAGGACTGTTATTAAGGAAGTCAGTTTCCAAGATCTTCCAAAAGTAAGTATGTTATTTTATTGGCAAATGTAGTTGACAATAAATAGTTGCAGATGTGTTGTATGACCTGAGTATATTTCGAATATAGATGTTCAACAGTGTAAAATCATCGTTTTGAAATCGCGACTACTACACCTATCTAGATTTTTTTATGCTGTTTGTATCTCTTTATGAATAAAGGCGATAAAAACTATTAAATGAAACAACAAGAAATACAAAATAATCAAAACTTATAATTTTAGTCTTCAACATTGAAATAATTTTTGAATATGACTTAATTTTGATCTTGTTATTTCAATTATTGAATAACCAGTCTTATTTAAAAATTATTGCCTCTCCGCTAAATGTACGCTTTTTATCCGTGCAGGGGCGGAGAAATAATACTAATTTTTGCGGCCGTGGTCGGCCTGTCGTAAAAGCTGACAAAACAACCCACCCTAGTAGTTACGTGGTAGGGTCTCAAGCCCGTTTGGATGGCGACCACCTTTGGTCTTAAGCATGCCGCCATAATAACCTTTTGTTGTGTTGTGTTCCGGCATTAGTGACCCAAGTTCCTGTACTCTTATGGGACAGCAGTGTGTTCGTGATGCCACTGGCGTTGCAAACACCAGTTTTTTTATTGCTGTCCTACAGCAATAAAAAAAACATTCAAACTCCAGAATTTTAAATATTATTTTAACTTAGTAAAAAGTTTTAAAGACGAGACTTCAAAGACCAACCCAGAGGTTTTTGAAGGGTTCGAATTCCATGAGGGCGTGCACCGAATAGGCAGTTTTTCTCGCCGAATGTGTATGTTGTAATTACCACGCTCACGGTGAATACAAATGTTATGAGGAAACTTGCATACGAAGTTGATCCATATGTGTAACCCGCTAATGCGCATTGGACAAGCATGACGGATATAATAAGCTTTGCCACTAGAGGGAAGCCTGAGCCCAGCAATGAAACGCTGTGGGCTGTAACAATTATCACGAATTAAAATATTAAACTTCGTTTAAATGTCAAGTTTTTACAATAAAAAATCTGCAGTATGCCAGCACTGTCTACGGTGTTTTAACGGATTGCGATAACAAATTATCTCACCGTACAGATTCCTTAACGATATATTTCTTCATTGTTGATTTTAGTAAAAATGTTATAATATGTATTTTAATATATTATTTTGAAAATATTAGAGACAAGCCTGGATTTTTATTCTCAAAATGTATGTGCATATATTATGGTTAATACAACATAATACTACTGACTGCAGATTGAATGCATCTATCTTCAATGTTCTAAATTGACCATTGGTAAATTTCTTTCATGGTATTCCAATAATGAAACATTATTTTCAGGTGATTGTTTTAGATGAGGCGGCCATTGCAGCTGCCAGCATTATACCCGATCAAGACTTATTCAGTGGCAGCACACGTAAGTTGGAGTATATTGTGTTTTCGTTTGATTTTATTTAATTTATTATTGTGCTATTTAAGATCTACTACTTCATTTTGCTGGTTCACTTCTTCACGAGGGATGATATACGTAGTGAAAAAGGAAAAGTCGTGAAACGGACTTGGGGCAAACTGAGACGTAAGTTTGGGTCGCAAAGACGATTTAATACTAAGATAGTCATCTTACTGGTCTATGAAAGTAGGAAATTAATTCCATGATTTGTGATAATAAAATATGAACATATTCCTTATACTAAGTGTTATATTGCGATCCCATACTTACCTTTCTCATTAAAGCCCGGGAACCTCTTGGTCTTAGGCTTATATTTTGCTAGGGCTCAAACCCGTCTTTACAACCAATCTTGGTGGATACTTATAGAAGTATGCTGCCATAAAAACTTTGTGTTGTGTTACGGCATAAGTGACCCATGTTCCAATACTCCTACGTAGACAGAAAATTATTTGCGGTGCCCTCAGCGTCATATACATCCATAGATGATGGTATGTCTTTTGTTGCTAAGCTATATAGATAATCTAATATATAAAATTCTCGTGTCACAGTTTTCGTTGCCATACTCCTCCGAAACGGCTTGACCGATTTTGATGAAATTTTTTGTGCTTATCCGGTATCTATGAGAATCGGCCAACATCTATTTTTCATCCCCCTAAATGTTAGGGGTAGTCCACCCCAAAATTTTTTTTTTAATTTTTTGACATTTTATTATTTATATGGCAGAACAACGTTTGCCGGGTCAGCTAGTAATAATATAAAAATGGCATGTTAGTGAGAATGACAGTTAATAATACATAAAAGAAGTTTGTTCACTTTCAGTATTCCTGAATCCAGTTTCAGCAGAACAAGTTGTCAGGGAGTGTGGCCTAATCACCGTGGACTAGTTTTTAACTATTGTTATGTGTCAATTTTAGGATAAATTCGACTGGTCAACTTTGGTGATAAAAATTTACTCCAACTGTCTATTAAATCAAATGTTATGTTGTTTTTGTTATTTGAAAAATTGTTTAGTATGCATGGTATAATAAAACATATGAGCCATGATATTTGGTGATGTAACTGAAGGATCATGGAAAAAATGGTGTGGCTTATATCTAGAGAATATGGTAGGCTCGGTGCGGGAAACAACGGCAACCCGCACTGTTCGATAATAAACGTGGTAAAGAAAGGAGACGGAAATACCCAAGAAGTTAAAAAGAGTAGCGACTCACCTGAGGTTCTCCGATCTGCTACTTTTGATGGCTGGTTTTGCGGTTTGAGATCTAGGTCTTTATAATTAACGGTTCACAAAAACACAAAGATCAAGAACGCACATATAAAACTCGTACGGGGTGTTTAAATTGATGGAGCGAATTTGCGATGCGGTCGCTAGCCAAACAGTGCATGCAGTATGCGTCTTTGGCGCGGGCGTTAGCCAGAAACGTATCCTCGAGATGCGTGTAGTCGCCGCGGGTGCTAGCCAATACTGTGGTGGTGGACGAGTAGTTTTTCGAATCACTGTCAGGCGCCGCGACATTATATTGACTCGCGGGTAGGCAGGGAAAAAAGGACAGGATAAGGCGCCTAACCAATATTTATATTTACTTTTTTGAGAAAGTATAATGATTTTAAATATTTAAGACTAGCTAACTATGACTAGCTAATACTCGTAACTTTCACTGATTCCCACTTTCAACAGGGGGATAGGGGGATACGTGCGAATTTCTGAGCATTGTTAATGATAATCCTTATTATTCTTCTAAATATTGAAATAAGTTACTTCCTAGAGCACTGGCTATGGAGAAATAGCTATATATTATTTATATACATGACACAAAAATTAATTATTAAAATGGTAATTGGGAAATATTTATGTTATGGGATTATTATGCATGCTATTTATCGGGAAAATTGGAAAGTTTTATAGGCGTTGTAACCATCCAGGAAGAGTGGTGGGTTGCAACAAGTCTTCGTTCCTGTTTAATTGAGAAGAGCATTTTTATCACTAAAGTTCACTATTTTCACTGAATTGTATTAGTTAATAATTATTATTCGTAATAATGTAATGGTAAATATTTCGTTATCACACATAGAAAGTGTGAGTAGAAATGTATTGTTGTTTTATTTAAAATCGTTTTTTTTATCACCAATTTAGTCTTAAATCTCGGTTGCAACACAAGCTTTGATTTTAGGCCTCGGGATTGTTTTCTATTTTCTCCACTGCGCACGGTCGTTAATATCCCTGGTAGTGAGTCTATTGGAGAGATCTACCCCTACTGATGCATCGTTGGAAGTCCAGCGGCATGGCTAGACATTTGTCATCCACGTAGGTAGCCTGGTACTGCAAAGCATGATCATACTAGCGAAGGTGACTGTCTTGCAGCCTGTCCACAATGTCACAATCAGAGCAGCCTTCATAATGGATATGAAGGATGCCTGGGGAATTTCCAGTGCAGTTTTTCCATGTCACTCGATACATCCACCGCTATATACATCTTAGTTCATGCAGTTCCTGCTTGTGTCGTTCTGCTACTGGCTATGCTTCACAACTAAATTAAAAATAAACACAGACTGATATTCTGTGAGAATTCACACAGCGCGATCTTGTCCCAAAGTAACCAGCACGCTTGTATTGTGGGTAATAGACAACTGATGTACTATTTATATACTTTTGCAAATAAATATATATTTTACACAACTACCCATACTCAAGATGGAAATTGAACCCGTAATAATACCCATAGGCGTTGATATTTTAAAGCTGTTGTTTATTATTGTGCCATCAACGTGACTGTAAAAGTAGTTGCTATAATAAATAACCCTCTGAATACAAATATCAATGATAGACAAAATACAAAACAAATTTACCCGTTTTCTGTACCTTAAATTGTATGGAGTATATCCTTTCTTTCCGTTAAGGTATCCTTCTCTGTTTGTTTTGGGAATGGTTGGGTATGAGAAATTTGAAGTGAAGAGCGATCTTCACTTAGTCAATTACATATTTAGATTATTGAGAGGTCTAATTTTTAGTCCCAATGTATTACTGTGCATTAATATTTATGTACCTAATAACTATGCATGTTTAAGACGGCGTCGGTTGTTTGCTTTCCCAGCCAGTAAAACCAACGTGCTTTTCCAAGCGCCCTTAACTAGGGCTCTGTGCATTTCAAATAGAATCTATGAGGATTCACCAGATTTCCGATATCTTTAGATGTTCTCTGGTGAAATTCACGAGATATGCATTACAATTTATAAGTTCATCTAGATAGTTTGTATCAATAAATCGCAGTTCTCAATTTGGTTGTTGACTGTAATGGCAGTATAAAAGATTTAACTAATTATAAATGAATAAAATAAATAAAACTGGAAAAACTATGTCCATAAGTATTTCTTGACGTACAAATATAACAAGGCTTACAATTTGTATCGTTTTATGAATAAAATCCAGCATAGTTACTGTTATTTACAACAATAAGAAACATGCAGATGCATGTGATGTGGTATTCAACAGAAATCTTTGTGGTTTATGCCTCGCATGTTCTCGTTGCACGTCAGATGTCTAAAACATGCTTGCGGTTTGTCTTTTCTGTGAATACCTGAAAAGAATAAGATGTTATTATGAATATGGTATAAAAACCGCTCTCTTTATAAAGTCAGGACATGTTGCATCTACTTTCTTATTCTATTTCATGTTTGTTTGTCATATTTTATGACTTGTATAAACTACTATAATATTACTTTAAGATATCTAGTAGCTCAGTGTTATTACATTCGGAGACCAATCTGGAGGTTCTGGGTTCGAATCCCACACTGGTATGCACCCTTTGGCCGTTTTTCTCGCCCAATGTGCATATTATAGCAAAAATGTCATGTAGTAATCTTTTAGGGTCTTCTCGCTACGGCGAAACTTACGAGTTTTTATAAAAATATTGTATATTTGAGGTGTATATTTATTTTTAATAATACTGTAATAAAATCTCTTGAAAATATACTTTAATTGACACTTTGAAGAAAGCGTGTTATCCATCCAGGGGCGGAGAAAGAATACTAACTTCTGTGGCCGGGGTCGGCTTGTCGTAAAAGGCGATAAAACAACCCACCCGAGCTACGTGGTAGGGCCTGAAGCCCGTCTGGATGGCGACCATCTTTGGTTTTAAGTATGCCCCGCCATAATAACCTTGTGTTGTGTTCTGGCATTAGTGACCCAAGTTCCTGTACCCTTATGGGATAGCAGCGTGTTCGTGATGCCACTGGCGTTGCAAACACCTATAGGCGACGGTAACTGCTAAATCCTAAGCGGGCCGTCAGCCTGTCTGCTGTCCTACAGCAATAAAAAAAAGGGTGAGAACTTATTCAAGGTCCTAATAACTACAGCTGGACCCAATTACATAAATTAATGATAATAATTAATGCATAGTAAAGCATAAAATATCAATTCAATTTTATTATTAAGATAAAGTCAGAAATGTGTTTTATTTGCCAATACATACGTGATTATACAAAGCCTTGAGAGCAAATCAGAGGCACTGTTCGGTCTTTGCATAGAGTAGGTAGGTGAAAACTATTGCTCCCCTTACTTTATCGACTGTCCTCAAGTTTGGAGAAGGTGAACGTCGACGCCGTGCCGATGGTGTCCTCTTCATTATCATAAGTGTCAACGTTTGACCAAGTGAATGTACAACTAATTTGCAACGACCTTAATACTCACTTGTTAATAGTGAAGTTAGCGTCGTGCGTGATTCCACTCCAAGCTGCACCAGAACCGATCCAGACCGGGGAAATCGTAAGGTTGGTGGCGCTTCTGCCTTTCTAGTGTGGGGATCGATTTCGCAACAGTCCAGTACTCATATTATCAGCGCATTTACTCGCCAGAAAAGGGCGTCCAATAATTTGTTTTTTTTTTTTATTGCGTAGGACAGCAGACAGGCTGACAGCCCGCTTAGAATTTAGCAGTTACCGTCGCCTATAGGTGTTTGTAACGCCAGTGGCATCGCGAACACGCTGCTGTCCCATAAGGGTACAGGAACTTGGGTCACTAATGCCGGAACACAACACAAGGTTATTATGGCGGCATACTTAAGACCAAAGGTGGTCGCCATCCAGACGGGCTTGAGGCCCTACCACGTAGCTAGGGTCGGTTGTTTTGTCGCCTTTTATGACAGGCCGACCCCAGCCACAGAGGTTAGTATTCTTTCTCCGCCCCTGCACGGATAAAAATCGACTTACAGGTACGTGGAATAGAAGTTTTACCGTGCAGGGGCGGAGTAAGTATACTAACCTCTGCGGCCGGGGTCGGCCTGTCGTAAAAGGTGAAAAAGCAATCCTAGCTACGTGGTATCCATAGGTGACGGTAATTGCTTATTATTAAGTGGGCCGTCATCCTATCTGTTGTATCTCTATGTATATATATAGGTACATTCGGTATACCGAATATACTATATTCAGTTTATATGCGTCTTAACCTTTCGTTATATGAAAATTTCAATTTTATTAAAATAAATTAATATTGCAAAATGTCAACAAAGAACATTACTTTGAATTTATAAGTCTCAAGTTTGGATCTGGAGAATTTCAGATTGATTTTAAATTATTAAAAACTTCGGAAAATTTGGAGATTGTTGAAATGGCTGGCACGGATTTTTATCCAATTTCGTTATGAATATTTAAACAAATTTGTTATATAATCAAGAGCCGTGTGCTATGAGAAGAATGGGGGCAGTTAATTGTTTTCTCTGATGTAATAAAAGTAAAAAATGTTATAAATTCTTCCTGACAGATGTAGTAAAATATGGTTTTATTGAAATGACTTCCATGTGAACCGCAAACCCCGAAATTAACAATATTTTTGTGTTCATTTAGCTTTACTTAGGAAATTATCTTCACCTTTTTAGGGATGCCATATCGCAGCTCTATTACTGGGTTTAAAATGTTTATATTATATACATATGGCAACATAATAAGGTAACAAGATACGGAAAAATCATTTCTATTTGAACTCTGGAATCTAACAGGAAATTTTAAGATTATATTATTACTTCGTAAAATACGTAAGGTTTATCCTTATATATTCCATACTAAGTATATAAAATGAAATCTCTCTTTTTATGCTTAATATAGCATTCATCTTAATATCATTCTCCACGTGAAACATGTGACTAAAACTTAATTCTTAAAATGCCTTTAGTTTTCTTTGTCATGAATAGTCATAAGTTCTTCTGTTATATAAGTTTTTTTCATTGTCATAACAACTGATGCCACGTTCAAAATTTACCGAGAGATGAATGGTTGGCGTTGGTGCTCTTTTTACCAGACACAAGCGCTGAGCTCATTTTTCCATTACACCGATACGAACAACAGATCACAAAAATGTACTCTTACACAGTATACGATTCACAATTTTTTCAATACTCAACATATAAATTACATTTTTTGCATGTTAACTATGCACTAATAATTTTTTTTTAAGGAAATAAGCTTAATTAACCAAAGTTCAATTTTATATATAAATCCTAAAAATAATATTTTATAGTGGAAGGATATTAGTTGAATCGTGAAAAAATAAAACTGTCTAGTTTACCATACTCTTACCGCTAGCCCACTTACCTGACCATGCTTTTGCAAGATATTTATGGAGGAGGCGATGAAGAGGGGGCGAAAGCGCAATACTCTTTCCTCGCACACGGCCACTCGTCACTGAAAGTTGGCAAACGACCTCCAATTCATAAAGCTGTTGCCCGTGGGTTCTTAATACTTGGGAAAGACTCACCAGCCTGCATATGCATGGCCATGAAGAGGCCCTAGTTCTTACTGTATGAGAACTTAATTTTACGAGGCCCCGTAACTTCAGTCGTACGAATGAACATGGGGGGGGAGGTTTAGTTAGTATAACAGCGTTGTCGGTTCCCGAGACAAGAGTGTATTTTATTGCTATGGCTAGGTAGATAATATGCTGATAGCACATTTAGTAGTCAGCAATTACCATCGCTTATAGGTCTATGCGACGCTAAGGGCACCGCTAACACGCTGATCTCTGCGTAGGGGAACTGAAACCTTAGTAATTTAGGCTGGAATACAACAGAAAGTTGTTTGGTTGGTTTCAATTTAGACAGACTTGGAGTCTAGCTAATCTAACCTACCTAGCTAAAACACGTAAGCTTACACATTATTTGAGGGGTAATGAAGGATCGAGAAGGCGTAATGGAGAGTACCCCGTTATGCACTTTCCAAGTGGCAAAGTGTTCAAAAATTATAACTACCTTACAAAAATTATGAGTACACATTTCTTTGCAATTCGACAAGAAAGACGCAACAGTGTGAATGTAGCCGGAGCGCGTCTCGCGTAAAATATGACGACGCAAAAAGCGAATTAATGAACGCTAAAGTCTGTTATATTAATTACCTTCTCCGTTTTGTGAGCTCTTCATATTTTGTTTTGCTCCGTTAAGTAAGAATATTTCATTTATTAAAAATTTATTGGTTAACGCGTCTCTACGAATTCACTTGTAACGAGACGTGTAAATAAATCTTTAATGGTGAGTAAACAAAAGGTTTCGTTCGCTTTAAGAGAGACGTGTTAAGAGTAAATTAATATAATTAAATTACAAAGTGGAAAAAAGTAATGTTTCATATTACAGAAAAGCGTACAAACTAATAAAGCTTTTAGTTAAATTTACTTTGTAGTTTAATAATACTAGTTTTTGATTTTATTTGACTTGTGTCCTACCTACTTTAATTTACGATTGATATTACTAAAATTAAAAATACTGTTCATATATTTTCATTAATTACTTTAATAACAGATTATTATTATTGAAGCAAATTTAGCAGATTAATGTAAGTAATGAAAAAATTCTCCATTCATTTTCTATTGTCTTATAATTTCATTATAGACGAACGTTTAATGATGTATGTAATTATTTGATGTAATACTAATACGAGCTAATGAAATTATTTTTTAATTATTAAGGTAAATGATACCATCTGCTGGTTATAAGATTTTTTCTTTAGTCATAACTAGCACTTTTTTAAATCATTTATTGTGATTTATGTTATCTCCATGATTTAGTTTTGATATGCCAGTCGCATTGTCTCTGTACTAATACACCTTTCAAGTACAGTAGGAATATTCCTGGTCGTCAAACGTACATAATATTATCGCTGCAGAGGCCGGAGTAAGTCCTTACGGAAACGCGGGGATTCGTAGTTCGCTAATGAATTACGATGATAATATTTTTGTCTCACTATTGATTGACTTATATGTTCCTCTTCATTCCTTACAAAGTAGAAAATTTTCCATTCTAGATCTTGCTGTTTGAGAAATGTATCTGTGGGAATTATTCAACAATAAGTCTGGAAATATCAGTGTCCCGGTAATCTCTAGGGTATAATTAATTATTTTGTGTACGCGCCGTGTCTTCCCGTTTTAATGGAGAGATAGTCATTTAAAATTAATGACCGGCCATCTTGTTTCTCATCAAGATGAACAGTTAAATAAATGTGAAGTGGGTATTGTTTGGACGATCAAGGTTAATTTTCTACAGTAAGTTAGTTGAAAAAGTCTTTGTATAAGATTACTCGCATTATATCCTATATGCCCATACAAAAACTTACCAAACTCTCCCAAAAGGTAAAAGTCATATAAATATTATAAAATCTTCATTTGAGTCGGGTGCCGGTCAGCTTTAGAATACAAAACCTTTAAGCTTTTATAAGCCAAACCATTAGACCAAAGAAGTTTCAATATCTCTTTTTTCTATTTGACATTACATATTTTTTTATAATCCCTAAACATTATTTTAATATGAAATCTTAAGTACAAGAAGGCCCGTATGTTGATATTTTTTCCATACGACAATGCCAAAATGACTATTATGATTTATTAGAAATATCCATTAGTTAAATTATAATATAATAATAATTTATTGGTATTTAAATGAGCTTTGATATTCATGTGAATTTTTACATCCGCAGACCATTTTAATGTATTCAATGTATAAATATAACGTATACTACATATAATACGTATATTCAACAATTATCCCATACGAGATTCTTATACTCTAATAAGGTCCCTTAAAATGTAGTTGGGAGACTAGATGGACGTGAATACTAACGTTATTATTATTATTAATTTTTACTTCATGCAGGGGCGGAGTAAGAATAATGACCCCCGCGGCCAAAAGAGGCAAAATAATCCTGATTGGTGGTAGGACACAAGTTCATTTAGGTGTTGACCATCTTTCGTCTCTAAATATGCCGACGTAATAGCCTTGTGTTGTGTTCCGGCATAAGTGACCCAGTTTGCAATCCTCGTGGGCAGCAGCGTGTTAGCGATGCCCCTGGAGTCGCTAACATAGGCGAAGGTAATTGCTTACTACTAAATGAGCCATCAGCCTGCCTGCTGTTCCACAATAATAAAAAAAGTTGAATAAAAATTGCTAATTTATTTGGTTGTCGATAAATACCGGAATAGAGATCTAATATGTAAATACATATAGTTGCTAGTATATGTGTATTTTAGCTTCATCCATAAAATATTTTAAACTCATTGTTATTTGTTGGTATACACATTTTTAAAACATAACATGATTTTTTTTCTTGCTGTAAGACAGCAGACAGGCTGACGGCCCGCTTAGAATTTAGCAGTTACGTGACGTTATGAACGCGTAGAAGAAATCGCTTGAGAACGGCGTGGCGCGCGGCGGTCTGAAACTCAACGTGGCGAAGACCGAGCGAGTACCTGGCCTGCAACTACACAGATCCCACACCCGTGCGTATAGGCGGAGATACAGTCAAGGGCACGGAACAGGTGAAATACCTGGGATCTGTATTTCACGCGTCTGGTAACACTGATTCCGACTTTAAGGCATGCATTGCTGCCACGTGGGCCAAGTAGCGTGAGGTGAGTGGTGTCTTTTGTGACCCTAAAATACCAGTTAAATTGAAAGGATAGGTCTATAAGACCATCATTAGGCCTGTCCTTTTATACGGATGTGAAGCGTGGCCGGTACTGGAGCGACACAAGCAGGCACTGCGAGTCACGAAGATGAATATGCTACGGTGGATGTGTGGAGTAACGCAGAAGGACTTCGTTAGAAAATCTCGCATTCGCAGCAGTCTTCATGTCCGTAACGTTGCGGATAAATTGCAGGAGTGTGGCCTTCGCTAGTATGACCACGGTTTACGGCAACCGGTTACTTATGTGGGGAACAAATGTCTGGCCATGCCGCCACCGCCGGGCCCCGGCAAAAGGGGTAGACCCAAAAAGTACTGGCTTGACGTCGTAGGGGTTGATATGCGTGCCAATGTACTGACCACCAGAGGTGCCGAAGATAGTGCGAAGTGGAGAAGAAAAAGTCAGAAAGCGGACCCCAGGTGCCTAAGCGAGAGTTTGGGCTGCAACCGGGATTCAACGCTAAAATGATGATGACTATCGCCGATGAGTGTATGCAATGCCAATGGTATCGCGAACACGCTGCTTTCACCTACCACATAGCTAGGGTGGGTTGTTTTGTCGCCTTTTACGACAGGCCGATCCCGGCCGCAAAGGTCAGTATTCTTTCTCCGCCTCTGCACGGATAGATATTTAAGCATACTGACATATTTTTACTGTTCTTGTAGGCGCGAGTAAACAGTGGAAATTACATCTTTTCGGCTTTAAAACTCGGGTTATTGTACATTCAGATCCATTCATCGGTTACTACAGTAATTACTCACGGGTATACATAATGCTTTATTTCATAGTAACTGAAAATTCACGGTTGAATGTTTAAAGCGCTTTTTAGAGCTGAAGTCTTTGTTGTTGAATTTAATGTTTTATTAAAGCGAAGCTGTTTTATGATATACTACCAAAATTAAATTAAATAATACAGCTAATATTCATAATTAGAACTATTAAAGGAACGATGGTATATGTGTATGTGTGTGTGTGTGTGCGGGAAATAAAATGTCTAAGCCATACCTTTATTCAACAGTCTTCACACTACGTTAAGTATTTTATCTCAGTTCATTAGAAACGTTCTTATTTGAGCACAAAATGTTTTTAAATATTTGTGGTCCACTGCTTTATGAAGACTAAATTGACTGCCTATCTTGCAACAATCTTGTCGTCGGCCCATCGTGTCACAAAGCAAAAGATAAATTCTTTTTACCATATTTTTGTTACTGAGATTTTCCACTTGATAAACATCAAGGAAGTGATTACTTAAATAAAGATGCTTAAGAAAATGAATGAATCAGACATGACTGTATTATGACATGATGACCTCCATGGTTCACGGATTTCGCGCGCAGGAACGCCTGCGGGGGTCACGGCCTCTATTACTGTCTCGGATTTGGTTGATTATTTAATATGTATTTATTTAGAAAAAAGTATCAGTTTTTTAATTATACTAAGGTTACTGTAACCTAGGTCACTTACGTCGGAACACAACACAGGTTATTATGGCGACATATTTAAAATCGTAAAAGGGTCCATCCTTAGTAATGGCTTAACCAAGATCTTCAGAGTTCAAGCCTTCAGAGTTTTCCTTGAGTATCATTTTTTTAAATTGAATTTCTACAGGCGTTCAATTTATACTTAACCTATAAATTTCTTAAATGGGTCTTAAAACATTTATTTGTGTACTCTTCGAATGGAAGGAGAAGAAAGAGGCTCGAATACAACCCGTATTGTAACTGTCAACACACACTCTTACAAATAATCAAAATAAAAACATACGAAAATATGAAGTTATTATTAATACTACTAACATTAGAAAGATACAACAACAAAGAAATCATGTAAGGGTTGAAATATTGTAAATTTGCTATTTTATTTATTTATTTACTCCTCAAATTTTGAATGCGATTTTCGCTGAGGTTTACCCGTCACAGTATGTTAAAGGGTATTTAAAAATGGCATTATAAAATGTCTTCGAGACCAGAAGACCGGTGACAGTTCTCCCGGTGTTGTAAACGTCCATTGGCGGCGGTGACCACCTGTTATTAGAAAGGTCATTAACCTATATGATATCTCAAGCTATAAAAATAGGTTCATAACTCAACAGATTAAGGCCAGTCCTGGTTTCCCGATAAGTTCATATAGATTCACAAACAACCAAGGTACCATTCTTTTTGATTTCTGAGTGGGAGGTAGACGGCAGTTGCTTCAATATAAAAATAGTTACTTGTTTCAGTTTTGTGTATTATATTTAAAAATTACGGAGATGTTTGCAAATATGTAAACAAAAGTTTAGGTCCCATTTTATATGATAAAATAAACAAAATACTAAAATTTTATGAGCTAAATAAACACAAGTGTAAATTAAAATTGATGACAGAAGCACTTTTAATACTAATGAGCTAAAATAGGTGCATATGAATCAGTCTAGCAACATCAACCACAAAAATAAAAATATATTAACAAAGCTTGCCGCAGTCCACAGTCTTTGTTTTTGCTATTTATTATTAGAGACTACTTGTGCCCGCGACTCCGTCCGCGTGGAATAGTGACTTTGGGCAGCATTTTTTGGATAAATCTTATGGTTTATTTTGAATTACGAACCCTATAAACCCTAAAATATAAATAAATAAAATATGCAAACAATCAGTGTTATCAAATGCAACTGTTACGCCATGCGCCTCCGGAATACGTGTGTTCGAACGTACAAAGTCCAGCCTAAGCTAAACCCTATTTCATATGATTGATGATATAAATCTGAGGTCAACTTAAATTGGAATATAAAATTTTCGAAACTTATCATTTTTAACAAAAACTATATTTTTTTTCTAAAATAAAAATAGTGTAAGTTACTCCTTGTTACATAAGCTATCTGCCAGTAAAAGTACTGTCAAAATCGGTGCAGCCATTTCAGAGATTAGCCGAAACAAACAGACAGACAAAAATTGTAAAAAATGTTGTTTTGGTATATGTACCGTGTATACGTCCGAATGCAACAAAATGAATGATGTGGGTAGTTTGAAATAGATTAGGGAAGTATACCTGTATACTAAGAACATGTTCTATTATGTAGTAAAAAATGCCAGCTATTTAAAATGCCAACATTATCTAAAAGTAAGAGCCTAACATCTAAAATACAGGCTAAGCCTAATTAAGATGTTAGTAGTTATAAATTTATTTTAGTGTTGTCAATAAAATATCTTATATCTTTAAACGAGCAATTCTTATATATATATATATATATAATTGGAATCTCGGAATCTGCTCCCACAATTTTCATGAAATTTAGTATACGGGCGGTTTCGGGGGCGATAAATCGATCTAGCTAGGAATCATTTCTATAGAAAATGTCAAAAGGTGGCGTTTGAGTAGTCCCAATTTAAACTGAAAAATGACTCTTCCTTACATCTATCGGCGAATAATAATACTATTTTTTTAAATTGCTTTATCGACACAACAACACTAAAGCTATTCCAGCAGATGGCGTTGTTAAGTAACACAAAGTCAATGAGTGTTTGCTTTGAGGTTAAACTAAGAAAATCAATTGTTTATTCTTTGTTATTTGTGTCTTCTTAATTCACGTGTTCACTTAAAAATGCCTAAACGATCTTGGAAAAAAACGCTTATAAACAATCTAACTTCACGAAGCCGAAAAATACCGAGCAAAGCTCGGTTATCCAGGTACTAATAGTTTAAATAAAACGGTTACTTAGATATAAGTTTTTTTTGGTAAATAAATTATACTCAACAGCATAAATTAGGAAAATATGTAATTCGGAAAAAGAAACTGAATAAATCTAAATAATATACGCATATATTTTGATATATTGGCTAGTGATATACTTTTTTTTTTACAATTTCGCTGTGTTCATTATGGAACATTAAAATAATAGATTAGTTAACTTGCAAGATTTACTACAATTATTTATGACAAAATTAGTGCATCGCATGCGCACGTTAGGTTCTGATAGATCGGTAATAGGCAATTAATACGACATCCTCAATGGATCCTCATTTTCAAAATCCGCTAAAACGCTTTTTTGACAAAATGACTATATATGTATATATCGTTAAAAAGCACTCTAAATTATCTACTATCAATTTGTTACTGTACAAATGTATATGTAACAAAACTATATTCAACCTTTTATTTTACGTTTTGAATCAAATTCCATTATATCTGCATGGGTTTAGTTCAAAAGATAACAGATAACAGAATCAGCCAATCACCGTCTTTGTTTTAAACCACGTATTCAAACAAACATTATCGTGATTTGTGTTGTGTAAAGAAGTGTGTTGTATTTTTGTTAAATTTAAAATACTAAACTGATAACTTGAAGCAACGTATAACATAATGTGATAGGAAACAATCTCGGAAAAATATTGAATAAAGCTTCATGGAAACGTGAAATGGCTCGTGAAAACCGGTTTAAGTAAAATATACCTCAAATATTGCTTTTGACAGTTAAATAAAAGTTTATGCAACATGCAACCAGTAAAAAAATATAATTTTGTACTATATCGGAATTCTAAACTCAGCGCAGTTTTAACTACGTGTTTATAAAAAAACATGTGTTAACTATTTTTGGTTTAGTTTATAAAGTAATCAATGATTATTTTTATTTTAACCTACAATGAAAATAGGTGCTGGTTTATGAAACTAAACTTTATACTTCGTTGATGCGTTTTATTGATTCAATGTTCGTTCTTTTTTATTATGATTTTGAAAATATTGCGGCATAATAACATCTAATCTTGAAATATGATGCCATTTTTGTTTGTTGCAAACCTCGCTAAAATGAGAGATGTCAATATCAAAACCCGCTAAAACAAAAGATTGGTTTCAAAACCCTCTAAAGTGAATTTACTTTCGCTCATGTCATAGTAAGATTTTTTGACTTTTTCCATTGAAAATAACATTTTTATTTTACAGAAATATTTATCTGGCATCAGAATTTAACTGTACAATTTTATCAATTTACTGGTTTCCAAGAAATATCTTAATAGCGGGTTTTACGTGTAGGTAACTACACTACTAATCTACACGTCTCAATTATTGGTTGTAAGTGCACCTCTGCTTCGCCTGCATCGATGACGCACCAACACGCTGTTCTAACGTACTAAAACCGTTGTAGCACTTGAATGAACCAAAAACTTGTCATTAAGTCAATACACAAGTCACATCGCAAATTTGAACAAACAAATCAGTACTCTTATCCCTTCGTATGGGGCTGAGACATGGACCCTACTGGCAGCTGACCGGAGGTGAATCGATGCGTTCGAGATGTGGTGCTGGAGGCGCATGCTCCGAATACCCTGGACAGCTTTCCGAACCAATGTGTCCATACTCCAGCAACTAAAGATTGGGACGAGGCTTTCCACCATCTGTCTCAAGCGGATACTGGAGTACTTCGGCCACATTGCCCGAAAAGACAATGACAACTTGGAAAAGTTAGTTGTAACCGGTAAAGTCGAGGGCAGCCGATCGCGTGGCCGTAGTCCGACGCGTTGGTCGGATCAAGTTCGCACCGCACTAGACACATCCGTCTACGAGGCGCTGCACGGCGCTGAGAATAGGAAGCAGTGGAAAACTACCATAAGTGATAGACTGGAGGGTGTTGGTCACAACCCTCAGACATGAGGACTACGACTCGAGGAGGAGGATCCCTTCGAAGATAATTATACATATCCCTTAATATGTATTATTATCTTCAATCCCTACAAGAGCCGACACAAAACACGTCAAAGTTCGCGATTCTTCGCCGAGTGTCGCGAAGGCTGTCAACGTTTTCATTTAGCCGATTGCGACTCGCCTGAGTGCAACGCAAATGTTTGCACTGCGTTAATTAAAACCCGATATTGCTTACTCTGTTGCTGGTTGGAAAAATACAAGCTATTTGGGACACGTCTTCGCTGATAAACAAGATAGAGCGTGTTTAAGGATATAATTAAGAGGCGGAACTATTCTACTAAGATGTGATAATACTTGGCTAATGATGATCTACTCCACTTATGTATACTTATTAAAATATATTATGTATATGTAAAATTAATATAAAACGAGCACAATGGCAAGCTTACAGACCTTATAAGGTCGTATCGTACTATTTACAGATTCTATCCCGACTCCGTACAAATATGAATACCGTCCGCAATTAGTTTCGTCTGTTTATACCCGTATTAATATGAATTTGTGTATCTTTCATCCGTGCAGGGGCGGAGAAAGAATACTAACCTCTGCGGCCGGGGTCGGCCTGTCGTAAAAGGCGACAAAACTACCCACTCTAGCTAAGTGGTAGGGCCTCAAGCCTGTCGGGATGGCGACCACCTTTGTCTTAAGTATGCCGCCGTAATAACCTAGTGTTGTGTTCCGGCATTGGTGACCCAAGTTCCTGTACTCTAGTGGGACAGCAGCGTGTTCGCGATGTCACTGGCGTTGCGGGCATCCATAGGCGCGGTAACTGCTGAATTTTAAGCGGGCCGTCAGCCTGCTGCTGTCCTACAACATAAAAAAGAATGACTCAATATGAATGTCCTATTGTATTGACTATTATTATTATTTATTCAAATCGAAAATCAATAATACAAATCAGTATATACAATCAATCAATATACACAAAAGGTACACGATACAGTATTACTAAATAAAAATCAAACTATGAAGAAAGAAAGCCTGTGTGTCTGAGCTCGCGTCTATATTTGTTTCTTACGTAATTTGTTTAACTTCTTGTAACTATTTCGCTGAGTATAAAATTATAAAACTTCCCTGCATATATATTTGAAAAATGTTTGATTTTTAGTAGGAAACGTCATATATTTAAGATTGTCCGAGAAGTTTATGGTCTAAGAGCCGACGACACTAAACCTAGTTCGATAAGACTACCGGATGACATATATATATTTAGTCACGTCGTTAACAAGGGAACACGAAATGGCCATGCTGCAATGTAAAAAACCTGGCGAAGTCAGTAAAAAAATTTTTTGAAAAAAATTGAAAAATCCGGTTTCTAGTACGATAAGACTCCCAAGTTTTGTTTGTTCCTCGAAACAGGGGAGGGATAGAACTATAAGATAATGCAGTGCTGCAAGCCCCCCTGATTGGCCTAATCAGTGGCAGCAGCATGATAAGCGACGCCTCATACCTAGGTATCTAGTATGATCGATCTCCTCAAAAAACCCAAACTCATCCGAAAGATCATCAATTTCTGTGTAAAAAAAAACCACTGCTGCATTTTCGAAACAGTGGAGAAAGTGGTTGCTGCAGCGATTGAAGGTCGCCCTCCGCGCAGCTGCATTCGGCGTTTCAATTTAGTTTTGTCAGCAATCATTATAGATTCCTTTCGATTTGTACTGATTAAATACGCGTGCTACAATCAGGTACGAATAATTTTCGTGTTGTTGATTACTTAAAAAAAATTAAACCAACATATTGTATGTGATATTGTTCGATTTTTCAGCCATTTTCCTTGCGTTGTTTTTAATTTTTTCTCAAGTCTTCCGTAACATTTTGAAGTAAATATTTTTTTTAAATAGGACTATATATCATTGTTTCAACGAATAAAATTCTATTAATTATTCCAAAGTTCCAGATTTTAAGCCGTTTTTTGGATATTTATTATTTTGCGTGGCACGTACGAATCCTTTCCGCTTTATTTTTTAATCAAACCATGATATGTATTTATCATCGCGAAGATAGTTTGAATGAATGGAAAGTTCTGTACCCGAAACATGAAGATTTCTTGGCTATTTGTAAGAGAAATTGAGTCATCGATAGTACATTATAATCCTTCTACTCCGGACGCCGAGCAGGAAGAATTTTGGCCATTGACCTGTTATTATCTGTCTCTGTCATTCCCGCGTAAATATAATGCCGCTTTGCTCGCATAGAGCAATGACCACCGTCGGTCGCGGAAATGACAGAGACAGATAATAACAGGTCAATGGCCGAAATTCTTCCTGCTCGGCGTCCGGAGTATATTATATTCGAAGAAAAAAAACATATCTATACAAAGGGTCTACAGTTTATACCTGCTCAGTGCTCAGTATTGTTGAATTGTTGTGGACATGTGGCTGAATTCAACTTCACCACATTGCGTAACGCAGTAACGCTCCATTTCGAGGAGTACGGCTGGGAGATGCGGGAAAAACTGCAACCTCTCTGGTATACAGGTCAACCGACGCCACTATTCGTGGATGATATATTGGCTATGTCGGTTGAAACCGAAAAAAACCGTGAGGCTGAATTCGATTTCGTTACATTCGCTTCGGATGACGAAAAGTAGCGTAAGAATAGTTATTAAAAAGAAATAAGTAGTTTACAAGAAGAAAAGAATTAGTTTATAAGAATAAGAATTACTAATTAACATTAAATACTCAATTCAAGGCAAGCGAAAGAATAGCTCGAATAAGAATTTTTAATTAATGGTAATATTGTTATTTAGTAGTTTTTTCACACCTCATATTGTTGACACGTAATGTTGTCGTAGTTGTGAAATAAAAAATATGTATATTGATAAAATGATTAAATCATCGGAGAAACCAATCTTCTTTATTCATTGCCCGCATCGAAATTTCAATACCATTTCACGTCCATAATCATTCAGAATTATTTGTTTAAACAGTCAACGACAAGAAAATTATTCTTACGTGATTGTAGCACGAGTATTTAATCAGTACAAATCGAAAGGAACCTATAATGATTGCTGACAAAACTGAATTGAAACGCCGAATGCAGCTGCGCGGAGGGTGACCTTCAATCGCTGCAGCAACCACTTTCTCCACTGTTTCGAAAATGCAGCAGTGGTTTTTCTTATACAGAAATCGATGATCTTTCGGATGAGTTTGGGTTTTTTGAGGAGATCGATCATACTAGATACCTAGGTATGAGGCGTCGCTTGTCATGCTGCTGCCACTGATTAGGCCAATCAGGGGGGCTTGCAGCACTGCATTATCTTATAGTTCTATCCCTCCCCTGTCTCGAGGAACAAACAAAACTTGGGAGTCTTATCGTACTAGAAACCGGATTTTTCAAACTATTTCAAAAATTTTTTTTACTGGCTTCGCCAGGTTTTTTGCATTGCAGCATGGCCATTTCGTGTTCTCCTATTAACGACGTGACTAAATATATATATATGTCATCCGGTAGTCTTATCGAACTAGGTTTAGTGTCGTCGGCTCTCCTACTATTATAAACGCAATAGACGTGATGATAGCAAAATATGCATTCATATAAGTAACACAAACTTAATGCAAAATGTTTACTATGTATGGCTCAAAGCTATATAATAAGTTACGAGAAAATATAAAAATCAAAATATTAACTGTTAGAAAACATTTAAAGACATTTCTTGTTTGAAAATATTATTATAGTAAAATAGACGACTTTACGAAAAATAAATTATGATATTTTCTTATAGCTTTGGCAAGTTTTATTTCGATTAGTATTTGGTATTATTATAATGTGGATATTCATTGCAGTGTAATATTAATTGTAGTATTGTTTTAAATTAATTAACAAAGAATAAAAATCTTTATTAATTTATTGGACAATGTATTTTTATATGACGATTTTAAATAAAATAATAAATTGACATTATGCAAGCATTTATAATTTATTTTTATAAAATAAATTATTTTGTTATGTCAACAATAATATTTGTACGCTTAAGGGCAAAAATGCATTGGACTTCTTTTTTTGTATATAACATTACAATATGTAATAATAACTTACATTTTAACAAATAAAGATTTATGATTATGACTATGCAATCAATAAGACATCACAAAAATAGATTTTTCTGTTAAAACAACATTAAAATAATTACCATTATTTTAAGCCAACATCACCAGAACTCGAAAAGAAATACTTAAACACACAAACAAAGTACACCCCTAGGGTTGTAAATCAAAAAGTATTTTGGAGACATTTGACTTACTAATTTGTGTTAATAGCCTGCTTCTAAACAGAGAGCGCTTATATAGTGCGCCTTGGCAGTTAATTGCGACATAAGAAATCTGAGGCTGCTCTGCTGAATGCAAGATATTTAAGGCCCAGTACAGACAAGCGAGTCTCCTCGAAACTGCGGTACTTTTTACCTAACAGTCAGACCAAATGGGCCGTACCATGAATACGGTAACTGGTAGTGATCCAGACATACCCTTCTCATCCCTGATCAATGCCATGGTCGGTAAAGAATGGGTCTGGAATACCGTCACCTTCTTCTGCGGACTGGATAAGATGTTCGGTCATTCGACTATCCACTAAAAACCCCGCTGTCCTCCTATGGCCTACGCCCGGGCCCACGGATATGTGGCCTGCCGATCTCGTGGCCCGGGCCTCTTCCAAATTGTTAGCGCCAGGGGGTCAGGATTTCGTCCCCCCGGCGCTCTGCTGTATCAACTTTAGGTATCGAGGGGGGCCGCGGAACAGCATGCGGCCCTCTAAGAATATCCGCCCCTTTTTTTGTCTCGGGGAAAAACCTCTCTTGATGGGTTCCCCCGGCCCGGGGGGACCGAGGGATATGTCGGACTCTGGGGAAGATGTTCAGCCATCCGACTACCCACTAAAAAACCCCGCTGTTCTCCCATCGCCTACGCCCGGGCCTACGGATATGTGGCCTGCCGATCTCGTGGCCCGGGCCGGCGCCGGCCCGCCCTTTGTCTCAAGGCGGGCCTCTTCTGAAGTGTTGGCGCCAGGGGGTCAGGGTTTCGTCCCCCCGGCGCTCTTCTGTATTGTAGGAGTTGAGGGGGGCCACGGAACAGCACGCGGCCCTCTCCCTCGCGGCAAGAATAGCAACAAAACTGTTTACGATCTTAGTGAAGAGATGGCCCGACCGCTGAGAGCAGTTATTTTTTTTTTATTACTGTAGGACAGCAGACAGGCTGACAGCCCGCTTACATAAAGGAACTTGGGTCACTAATGCCGGAATATAACACAAGGTTATTATGGCAGCATACTTAAGACAAAAGGTGGTCGCCATCCAGGGCTTGGGGCCCTACCACGTAGCTAGGGTGGGTTATTTTGTCGCCTTTTACGACAGGCCGACCACGGCCGCAGAGGTTAGTATTCTTTCTTCGCCTCTGCACGGATAAAAGTTAACAACACCAACTTCTATTTCCTGCATAGGGTGGCTTAGGTTCGCGAAGAATCTTTATGCCTTCATTGAAAAAGTCTGAATGAAGAGGTTTACAGTAACTAAACATAATTAGCTCATGGCCATTTCATGCTAGATCTTTCGTCGCCTCACACTAACACACTGAACTCACAAACTCATAACAGTTTAGATCTACAACTGGGAGCTGCTGTTTAATGTACTCCAAGTCTAACCGCGTAAACTTGGGAAAAACATGTTCCCGTTTGAGTCGCTCATTAGTCATGCAAATTGGCGCTCCCTGGCGGCGGCCGCGGTTACTCAAACACAATTATTGCGACCGCGGAGTAATATGCTAACTGCCTCCTACTACGATAATCCTGGTTTACTGGTTTAAAATTCCCTGTTTATACCGTTTATGGATATTATAAAGGCTCCTGAGATTTGCTTTGTATTTTTTATTTTGTCATAATTTGTGTTATTATAACAGACATAAAGCGGGATGTATCCATAAAATATCGCATTATAAAAGTAACGTAAATAACATTGTACTATTTACACGAGCCACACTTTGTAATATTCTTGCTTATATCCTGCCCTTAAAATAGAAAACTTATTGATGATGATGCTGTACGTCGCATTATTACATTAAATTGCACTTTAGAACTGGGTCCAGAACTAAATATGTACTACTTTTCCGTTTATGCCTATCGGTGACTATTCCTTCTCTTAACTAGGATAATCTATATAATATCTAGGATAATAATAATAATAAACCTTAGCCTAAAGTAATTCTAGTAGCTTTATTACTACAAATAGTGCTAACCTAACCACGATCGCGAAATGAGAATATTTTATTGTAAAACCGAAGTTCTACAACAAAATATGTTTCCCGGTGAAGTTACACACAGTCTCAAATCCCCCCGAAAATGTAACCATGACAGGACATAATGAGTGAATTATTGAAGCAGAATTAAATTTTACGATGAATTTGTAACACTAAATGTCCCACAATACAACTTCTTAGTATAATTTCTTGGGGAAAAGAGGAATGAGTGAATTATATATTGCAACGCGTGAAATTGCTCAAGCTGTGAGCAGCGCTTGTACGTTGGAGATCGAAGACCACCAATTATCATTGGCTCAATGGCTCAATTTACCATTGGTTATACGCCTATACCTATCAAATGAAGAGCAAAAGGGAATCTGGTCATTAAAGTACTCGTATAGCAAGGAAATAGCATCTTGCGTTATGTAGAAAGAGAAGAATCGGGTCAGTCTCGAGCACTTACATCGAATCAGCACATTAATGGCATTGTGGATAGTATTTGTTTGTTCGGCCTTATAGGCCATGTACTCACACCTCTCACACATCTAGCAATCCCTTTTTTATCGAAGTAATAGATTAAAGTTATAGATATATAATTATACAACAGGCAAACGCCTTATTCATAATAGTGATCGTTAATGCAATCTATGATAATTAAGAGTTGAGTGATGAATTGAAATTCCTCTATTCTCACCTTACAACTTATACCAGAAGAATGACAACCCAAGTGACAACAGTAGCCGGCAAAATCAAAGCTACTTTTTTTAGTACTTCACTAGGACAAAACGTGCACTAAATTTCAGTACAGTTTCACGGAGATAGAAGAGGAACGGGATTATTAGGATGACATTTAAAACATCACAGTGAGTTAAAAGCAATGGTTCGAGCAGGTGATGAATAAGGTTCTAAACGTCATATTATGTTAGATATATGCCAATGAATTGGGTGGACAATTTGTAATAACATCCTAAAAAGAGTTGAATTGGAATCTATTTTTATTACAAGCTGGTAATATAAGCCAATGTTCAACTATTATATATAATATAATTACATTTATTTTAGAAATTAAAAATATTACGTTTACATTAAATAAATAGTTACATAAATCAGTCGAATTATCGAGATTGATAAGCAAAAGTAATTAAATTAAATCGACTGAATCGCTTGATTGCGAAATTTAATTCATGTTATTCAGGAGTTCTAAGTTCCGTCGCCTCGAACTTGTCTCGAAGAATTTCAATAAATACCATTAAACTAATTGGGTTCGATTGTCCGCAGGCTCATTCCTGCCAGATTGTTTTGCTTTCGTATCCGCTGCTATTCTTGTGTTGAAAACCACATCTGTGTGTCACGAAGATCAATATGATGAGTTGAGCCAGGGGGGAGTCCTTATTTTGAGCCTTTTATTCGGTCTTTTGGTTTGTGAGTTCAGGTAGCTTCTTTAATAAGAATTTAATAAGAAACACCTATGCTCTAATCCGTGCATTTCTTCTCTTAGCCAGAGGCGATCGCATGTGCTGGAAAATAATTGGGTTTAAAGTATTTGATTGCCGTTATATAGTAACTGCCGTGCTTACGATAAATACAGTAAGTCACATTTTTGTCGATATTGAGTTAAGTATATATTTGGAATGTAGAGATTGAGACCTACATTTCTGTATATTTAAAATTTGAAAATGTGGTATAGAAAATGAAATAAGCTTAAGCATAATTACAGTAAGACACATTTTGCGCCAAATCATACTTATTATGATTACAGTATGGGCACATACGGTTGAATTTTTCATAAAGTTAAAACCATTTCCTATGTATTGCTACAGTAAGTAATTTTACTATTATTATTTTTAAGATATGAGTATTTTTTTATCAAGTATCACTGAAACATATTAGCAGTAAGTGCCACATGCTATTATTATATTAAGTGTTGGAAATAAAACATTAGTTTACTAAACCATAACATAAGTACAGTAAGTTGAACTTACTGTGTATATGAGATGTCAGCGAATTATAATTTTATTTTTATGTGTAGTCGTAACAACAGCAAGGTTCACTACTGTAATTACATTAAGGAATACTTCATATTATGCGTAGACTTGCCTAGAACATGTTAGGTAAACACGTTACTTACTGCAAATATTATAAGGCGTTTAGGGTCCGAATGGGTAGTGCGGGGCGGGGAAGTGCGTAAATTTGCAGCCCCAAAAAATTATCAGAGAGTTCTTGTAGCCCTAAAGAGACCCATTGATCAGCAAGAAGATCGCAGGGGAGTCTATGAAAGAGCCAATAAAATAAATAGAAGTACTATAAAAAGTCATGTTTTAGGGTACAAATTTGCAATATCGCACTACTGAAGAGAGCATGCTCCTAATAAACTGTATCTGCCCAGTGATATTAATGTGCCAATTATGTACAAAAACTTTTGCGAAAAGTTTCCCGATTTGAAAGTATCTCTAGAAACTTATCGCACAGTAGTAAAAAATTAATTAAATATATCTTTTACCCATCTGGGAAATGAAGAATATGAATTATGTGCAATATTTAAACTACATAACCCAGAACATAATAAAAATCTTGATACTACTTGTGATGTTTGTAACAAGTTTATTGTTCATAAAGTTAGATATACAGAAAGCCGAATAAAATATAAAGAAGATGTGGATAATGCCATTGTTGATAAAATCACTATTCATTATTCCGTAGATTTACAAAAAGTAATCATGTGGCCAAGATTAGACCAATATAAAACCTCAATTTTTTGCTCCTGAATAATTGCTTTTAACGAAAGTTTCGTGCCATTAGGTAAAACATCTAAAGAAGAAGTGCCATTCGCAGTTGTATGGAATGAGTCCATCTCAGGTAGCCATCAACATGGCTACCTGATATTTCAACATTTAGGGCTTTTTTGCTTCACAAACGAGATACCGAAAATTTTATTTTGTGGGGTGACCCTTCTCAACTTTAACTATCATTATATCCTTAAGGTAAATCCTGTTTTCCATGTCTCTCAGTTTATATTGTGACGATAAGTCTTCATATAAATAAAAGTCCGATGTGATAACTGTGCATCTCAAAATAAAAATTGGACATTGATGTCGTTTTTAGTACATGTTATTAATAGTTACTTAATATCTGCGAATACAATCGAGATACGATATTTCGAGCCAGGATGCCGAGCCTTTATATCAGCTGACCATTTTCACATCACCAGGTTGAGAAAATGTTGGGTAAAAATAAAGTGCACGATTTCGATGATTATGTCCAAAGGGTAAAAATGGCAAACAATCGCAAATGTATTGTCAAATCATTGGGTGTTTCGGACTTTTATTTATATGAAGACTTATCGTCACAATATAAACTGAGAGACATGGAAAACAGGATTTACCTTAAGGATATAATGATAGTTAAAGTTGAGAAGGGTCAATTCATACTAATGTATAAAGCAGGTCTTAATGAGATGTTTCAATCATTGGACTTTTTACAAGTTAAAATTGTAAAGACCCAAAAGTTTCCTGAGGTGAAGTCTAAAAATAGTCCCAGAGGAATCACTGCAGATCGTACAGCAGATATTATACAGAAGCTTTGTACCTCTGATGCCTGAGAATAGAAGGGATTTTTGGTTAAACATTCCAGTTTCGAATTCTGCAACAAATCTATTAACCGAAGAGTTTTGAGTTCATTTTTTTTAAATATATAAAAGTTATTTTACTATTTTACCATAAACTGTAAAGTTATGGTATCGAGGATCTCATAATCTATATAATAGTTTAGTAGTAATAACCGTCCTAAGACGTTAAATGACTTATTAAAGATTTTAAAGTGTCTTATTAGATCAGGGTTGTGCAGCTGTGTTCTGTCAATCTAGGTATTTTTTTTTTATTAAACATAGAGATTCCAAAGAGAAAACTGTCTTAGTTTTTTAGAAACAAAGTGTTTATTTTTAGTGATTTTTTTATTGTGTACGAAGAAGTACAAACACGAATTTTTAAAAAAAATAGGTACGGTAAAGGTGTTATTTTTCTAGATACCTACAAAGCTTAGTTTATTTGGTTTATGATTGTTTCATGTACGAAGCAGATTGTACAAACACGATTGTTTTTTTTAGTTAGTTTATATGATTCTAAATGCTTAAAAAATTCAATAAATGGAACTGATTTTACAATTCTATAGTATTAACAAAGTTGTGTAATTGTTCTATTAATCTGTGACTTCATAAGATCTCTTTTGTTTCATTTATCTACAAATAATATCGAGGAAAAGTAATTAATTAAGGTTCCGGTGCTTTATGGTAGATGCCATAAGTTTACATATTGCTCCTAGCTATAATTACAGTAAGGCCGACTTGCACAACCAATCACTAAACCGAGTTAACGCTAAACTTATTTAAATCGTCATTCTGTCCCTGTCAAATGTTGTCAATGTGACAGGGACAGAATGACGATTTAAACAAGTTTAGCGCTAAATCAGTTTAGTAACTGGTTGTGCAAGTCGGCCTAAGTGATTAAGTTTCATTAGGCAAATTGTGCAATTTTTGTTATTCTATTTAAACATTTACTTCGTTCCGTAATCATAATTGCAGTATGTAGTTCAAACTAAATATTGTTACAGTAAGTCACACACTTACTGTACCAATACTAAAAAAAACGTTATTTTATAATTATTAATTCCTTAATATAAATATTTTTTCAAGATTTACAATTTAAATATTATTTCTAAATAAAAATAATAATAGACAAATTGTTACCAAAGCCTATATTTATCTTAAACATTTATGAAAACTTAGGTTTAATTTATACTTCGGGAGAAACGTCAAAAGTAAAATTGAAATCTTTTAACGCCTTTTTCTCAAAAGTGTCTCCAAGGCACTTACTGTATATATCACAAGCACGGCAGAGTAGTAATAGATACTTTGAATTGCCATAAAATCTTCAAGGTGTGAAACTTTGTACCCCTGAATCTAGGTTCTTCTTTATAAAATGAGCAACATTTGTTTTTCAACTCTCAATTTTTTTATTTTTGAATGTTTTTTGAATATGAGTTCCGACGTGGAACTGACTGAAAAAACTTCCATTAAAACAACATTTAACTGTCTATCTAATATAATTTGTTTTAATATGTAGTATTTTTAGTTTTCGTGATTTCCATTTGCATGAAAACCAAATTCATTTCTATCGGGCTTAGATTAAATTAAAGAACATTTTTATCCACATTACTATTAAACTTATATAGCAATATAATTAAGATAATATATATATATGACAATACTGATGAATATATGTAAATTCATATTTATACATGATTAATAAATGGTGTGACATCACAACCATGCGTCCTTTAATAAGTGGACTGAATAATCTCAACAATAATACTGATCAGATTTTTTTTCATACAAATTTGTAAAAACAAAATAAATTTACCCAATATTCGGGGTCAAAGCAATTTCCTGATCACAGATTGATCTGTAGTCTAGACATAAGATAATCTGTGGAAACTTATTGACTCTTATATCATAACTAGGCACTTCCTTTATACAAAAAGTAATTCACGAAAAAAAATTTAAGTAAAACTTTTTCATCAATAATAATCTGTACAAAAAATACGTCAAACATAAAATCATACAGCTGATTCTTTTTTTTAACTAAGGTCGATAAAATCTGTCTGATACAAACATAGATTAGCGAAAAAAACTCTGGACCGTAGTGCAGGCATATACTTGTGAATGGCATAAGCGTACTTTGAAATAAAAAATTGTAACTCAGTGCATATTTCCAAGGGCGATCGAAAAATAAAAATATCTTCTTCCTATCCTTATCCCAAACTATGGGGTCGCAAAACAATTAGTCTCCTTCCACTCTCCTGTCGTCTTCTCATCTCAACATTCACACCCCTTTATCGCAATATCATCTTAATCAATCCATCCATAATTTTTTTCTCCCTCTCCTTCTGCATCCATACACTCTCCTTCCTATTACTTTCCTAGTTATATGACATTCGTTCCTTCGCATTATATGGCAAAACCACGGGAAAATAAAAGTATGTAAGCGTGTATTGCGACTAAAGTGGAAGTTTTGGGTAAAAACTCACAATATTACAATTAAAAGCGTGCTTCTAAGGAATTCTTTTTTATGTACATATGTTTCTACACCTTATCCGTTTTACAAAAAAAAAAAAAAAATGTGAACAAATGGTAAAAAGGTTTTTCGGATGTCGATTTTACAATAATCAACGTGATTATTTCAATCAATTATCACAGCAACTTTTAATTATTTATTAGAAATATCTCTTATATTCTTATTTTTTATATTACTATTCCTTACTTTTAAACAAAAAAAACATTAATAATAATTTTATTTGTACAATTATGAATAATAAATATAATGCGTATAAAATTTACATATTTACAACATTAATAATTGTAATAACTAACTTACATTATAAAGAAACTAAAAAGACAATGTTTCCAAATCTCTTACGGGTTTTATATGCTGGTAATTATAAGTGTACTGTTCAATGTACTATTGCCAATTGGAAGGAGTGTTTTATTATTACGGTCGGATTATACCCGCCATATTGTTTTTATTCTAGCTTTGTTTGAGAAACATTGGTTTCTTGGTCACATTTTATTTTTTGGTAAAGTGGATAGAGTACAGAACATAAATATTTGATGACTTTCGTGGCGTAATGGCTAACGTACGTCGGAATGCCTGAGTCTCGGGTTTGATCCCAATCCCTCGTTTGCGTGTTATAAATAAATCTTATTTTTTAATTTTTTTTTATTGCTGTAGAACAGCAGACAGGCTGACGTCCCGCTTAGAATTTAGCAGTTACCGTCGCCTATGGGTGTTTGCAACGCCAGTGGCATCGCGAACACGCTGCTGTCCCATAAGGGTACAGGAACTTGGGTCACTAATGCCGGAACACAACACAAGGTTATTATGGCGGCATACTTAAGACCGAAGGTGGTCGCCATCCAGACGGGCTTGAGGCCCTACCACGTAGCTAGGGTGGGTTGTTTTGTCGGTTTTTACGACAGGCCGACCCCGGCCGCAGAGGTTAGTATTCTTTCTCCGCCCCTGCACGGATAGAAATCTATATATCTAATCTATATATTAATACGTGAAGTGAAAACTTTGTACACCTTTTTTCGAAAATTGCGCGGACGAAGAAGTATGAAATTTTGCACAGTTAAACTTTATATGGAGAAAAAGTGCGGATAGCTATTTTTTGCCTAAAATCCATTAGAATTACATTAAATAAAAAAATAAACATCACACACACTACTGCTCGAATGATACATAGCATAAACACATACATACCTTACCTGTTGAAGACCATTAAGGTTAATTTTATAATAATATAATATCATTCAATCAATCAACAGAGATCCCAAACCAAGATCACGCCTTAACACCCGATCCTCTTACTTTTCTCATCCAGCTACTACCAACTACCTTTTTAACGTCATCGGTCAACCGGGCTGGAGGATGTCCTACAGTACGTTAGTCATGTATTTATTTACAAAAGAAAGTATTCAAATACTATATCAGACGTCTAGTAGCCACAAGAGCTACTTTCTTTGGGGCTAAAGGGCGCTGTGTGAATTTTACTAATAAATTTATTATTATTATTAAAAAGTAAAACACAGTGACGCCTCTGCACTCCCTCAGAATTACACATAAATTAACTAGGTCACTTTTTAGCTCACAAATTATTTCTATCTCAAAGGTATCGGTTATTTCTTATAGAGCTTCAGTACGGTTTAAATTTTTGTATTAACTGCTTTTGTGGTCTCGTATTTTTAATCTAAAATGACATCACATGTCGTATATGTCAGCGACAGGCGCGACAGGCTATTTGCTCTATGAATAAAATTTTTCAAACGCCCCAAACCTTCACGACTGATTATACATCAAAGATGAAAAGCGGTGACTAAACATCACGCAGGTTATTATTAAATTTGGAAAACTTAGTAATCACTGTGATATATATGTAAATATGAGAATGTGTTTCCCGTCATTTAAATATTTATAATAATGTGTTGTTGTTTTATTGACAAAGTACAAATGTACTTTATCAATTGAATTTGCTTATTTAATGTCGCAATGATCTTTTATTCAGAAATAACTGTGATCAAGATGTTCGAATCGTTTATTCCTTGAAAGGCAGTTCTGCTAAAATAAATGCACAGTTTTACAAGGGGAAACTCTCATCGAGATGTCCACTAAAGTGAAAACATCCATTTTTATCTGTGAAGAAAGATTACTGAACACGTAGTAGGGCTCCAAGCCAATCTGGATGGCGACCACCTTTGGTCTTAGGTAGCCGTCATAATAACTTTGTGTTGTCTTTCGGCATTAGTGACCCAAGTTCCTGTACCCTTATGGGACAGTAGCGTGTTTGCAATGCCACTGGCGTTGGAACTAAATTCTAAGTGGCCCGTCAGCCGGTCTGCTGTTCTACAGCAAGAATGAAAGCATTAGATCTGTTTAAGCGTATATATTGAAGCTGGTGGATTACACTTATCTCGTTGTGCATATTTCCTCGCGACGTTTTCTTTCGCTATCGGTTCATAGCAATTCCTTCCACACGTTCAGGGTTGTTTGCCGATGAAACTACCTGGCTACCAACCTACCTATCTGGTTTATTGTTTTATGCTAATTAGTATTGGATCTCATCCACGACTTCAGTTTCTTTAGTAAAGAACCATGAGAAAATCTATGTGGCTAAATTTAATTTATGAAGCCTTATCCTTTAACCATGATAGGTAAAATCAAATGATGGCCTTTGTTAGTGCCTAGTGCCTAGGTAGTTCTACTTAGTACCTAGGTAATTAATATTTCTATATAGTTATTTTGTTTTATTTTATTTGAAATTTGTAATAACATTTTGTTGTATATATATTCCTGTCCCGAATAGGTGTGTTTATGTATTATATCAGCTGTCTACCTATAACACATGCGCTCTGTTGTTTCCTTTCAAACTAAATAGCGCTGTGTAAATTGTTATATTATCTACTTTGTGGTAATATGTGACAGTATTTATATTTATTTTAATTATTTCTAATTAAGACCATACAATAATTTAATAAGTCTTTGATTCTTTAAAATATATGTAATAAATTCTCATATATTCCACTTTCTTTGAAAATATTTATGAACATTATAGTGATTTGTAAAACAATAATATAATATTCACAAAATTTCCTTACTGACGATCACGTTACAGTTTTCCGTGCGAAAACATTAGTAATGATATAAAAACATAAATTACTCGAACCGTTAAATTAAACCGTCTTGAAAAGGTTCGGAAGGGTTTAAAAAGGTCACAAAACATCAGATACGGTTTATAGTTATTTTAAAAAGCGCCATGTGAACCATAAATTTTGTTTACGTACGGCACAGTGGGTTCTGGCTATAAATGTCATCGAGCTAGACATAAAATGAGAACAGAAGTTACATTTTAAATGATATTTCAGATACGCATCCGCTCTGCCGGAAACTTGTTGCATTTATCGAATTCAATAATAAAGAAGATGCAGTTGAATTACGAAAACAACTGAAATATTTAATAATAAATAAATAAAAATATTTTTAGAGTTTATTTATTTTTAAATCGCGCTTTTGAGTAAAGTAAAGAATAAGATATATGGCCGTCCTCATGTCCGCAAAGGAGGCGGCGGAGCGGGAGCGGGAGTTGACCACCACACTCCCCTCCCGCCAACGCAGGCCACGCCGGCGGCGCCGGAGGGTCAGTAACGACCTCCGGCCGCCGTAAAAGGCGGCCGCGGGCGGCCCCTCGGGGGAGGACCCGCCGCCCGCACTATTGCCGCGAGGGTGAGGGCTGCGTGCTGTTCCGCGGCCCCCCTCAACTCCTAGAGTTGTTAGGAGAGCGCCGGGGGGACGAAACCCTGACCCCCTGGCGCCAACACTTTAGAAGGGGCCCGCCTCAAGACAAAGGGCGGGCCGGCGCCGGCCCGGGCCACGAGATCGGCAGGCCATATATCCGTGGGCCCGGGCGTAGGCGATAGGAGAACAGCGGGGTTTTTTAGTGGGTAGTCGGATGGCCAATCATCTTTCCCGGAGTCCCACATATCCCTCAGTCCCCCCGGGCCGGGGGAACCCGTCAAGAGAGGTTTTCCCCGAGACCAAAAAAAAAAATATGGCCGTCCGGAATTGGCCGCCCGTCCGGAATTGGCCGCCGACCTGTCGCTCCCGGCCTTGGTTCTATCCATGGTCGGGGGCGATCCTCGATGGTCGGCCGTCACCTCCTTTTGATAGGCAGTAATGTCCGCAAAGGGGGCGGCGGGGCGGGAGCGGGAGTCAACTCCCGCCAACGATGGCCACGTCGTCGGCGCCGGAGGGCAAGCAACGACCTCCGGCCGCCGTAGAAAGCGGCCGCGGGCGGCCCCTCGGGGGAGGATCCGCCGCCCGCACTATTGCCGCAAGGGAGAGGGCCGCGTGCTGTTCCGCGGCCCTCCTCAACTCCTTGAATCAACAGGAGAGCGCCGGGGGGATGGAACCCTGACCCCCTGGCGTCAACAGTTTAGAAGAGGCCCGCCTTGAGAAAGGGCGGGCCGGCGCCGGCCCGGGCCACGAGACCGGCAGGCCACATTTCCGTAGACTCGGGCGTAGGCGATAGGAGAACAGCGGGGTTTTTTAGTGGGTAGTCGGATGTTCGAACATCTTTCCCGAAGTCCCACATATCCCTCGGTTCCCCCGGGCTGGGGGAACCCGTCAAGAGACGTTTTTCCCCGAGACAAAAAAATTATATAGCGCCGGGAGGACGAAACCCTGACAAACTGGCGTTGCAAATACACACACTCACTCACACGCACACGCTCTTGCACACGAACGCGCACAAGCCTGTGATTTGCGTTTCCTCAGTTTTGTCAAACGCCAGCGGGTTCCCCCAATACGACTTTAGATATTTATGTATAATATGTATTTTATTTACAAAAGATAATACATGCTAATAAAAAAAATTAGAATAAAATTATCACCATCGCAAATGACAGTATATTAGTTCTATTTTATCCGTGCAGGGGCGGAGAAAGAATACTCTGTGGCTGGGGTCGGCCTGTCGTAAAAGGCGACAAAACAACCCGGCGACATAACTACGTGGAAGGGCACCAAGCGCGTCTGATGGCGACCACCTTTGGTCGTAGTTAGTATGCGCCTTAATAACTTTGTGTTGTGTTCCAGCATTAGTGACCCAAGTTACTGTACCCTTATGAGACAGCAATATGTTCACGATACCACTGGCGTTGCAAACACCCATAGGCGACGGTAACTTCTTCTAAGTGGGCCGTCAGTTTGTCTGCTGTTCTACAGCAATAAAAAATGACTGTATTTGATTGTACTAACCAAACTTTGTTTAGTACATATATCATTGTTTTAAATGTAACGGTTAGTAAAATTGAACGAATATATTTAATAAAAAGCCCAAGTTTTGATTTAAAAAGAGGATTTAAGCAAACTTCGACGACTCCTTAGTGGTTTGTTTACCCGACTTTCCGACCGAACTCACTTGAAACACTCTTAAGGTTTCTTAGAAAACTTTTCCTTTGTTCCATTATATTTTATTTTTACAAACGTTTCTTCATTAACAACAAGTTTGTTAATTTCCTTGAAATGTAAATTCTAGTGACTTAATTCTTTATGAAAATTTATGGTGTCAATGTTATTAAGTCTAATTAAGCATTACGAAAATCAAACCAAAAAATAAAATATTACGCGTATTAATAAGGTTCTGCTATTTTTTATCATAATGATGAATTATTGTTATACCATTGTATAATTATTATACCATTGTATTTAATCATAATTTTTCTATCATTAGCCCCCACTTCCCATTTTCTGGTAACATTCGGATTCCACATCGGAAGAACTTCTTCATGTTTTGAGGCTAACAATCAACTTACTTCACGTCAGTTTTAGGGCTATCTCGGTAGGTGATGGAGTTTTATTTATTTAATTATTTATTTATTTCGGAAACACAATTACAATAAAAAAAATTTGAGAGGTGTCAAGGGACCCCCGGATGGAACGAAGTTCCTTTCGATTAATTAGTGAAGGAATTGTAATAAAATTTAATTTTTTTAAGTTATAATAATATTTTTTTTATTATTAACAAATATAATGTAATATAAACTTAATCAGTAACTAACCTAACTCCATCAGCAATATCCGGAACTTGTGCAGAAACACTGACAGGGTTCATTATTATTATTTTTTATTATTTATTATGTACAAAAAACCTATTTACACTCAACAAAAATAATCGTTGCGACACCTCACTGTTCAATGCGAAATAGAAATGAAAATATCTGGCTTTCTTTCTATAAGAGAGAGAGAGAGAGAGAGAGAGACAGACAGAGAAACATGCGCATGCCGCACAGCTTGCAATAGCTTACTATAGCAAAAAGCGTCGTTACAATTTTTCGTGAGAATTTTTTCCGTCTAGCCCCCTTTCACAACGCGCGATAAGGAACTTCGTTCCAATTACAATATAAATAAAATAAACCCACTTTTAGTGGCAGACTTCTCCGCGGGTGCATTTTCCTCCGGCAAGGAGGCTCCGAGGTCATTTTCCCCCGCAGAACTTCCCCTAGACCTAGAACCCCTCTTGCACTTGTCCAAGACGGATCCCGGACCAACGAAAAAGGGAGTATTCATTCGGGAGCTCGTGCCGCTCGGAATTGTCCGAAAATATACCTCTGAGCGGACCGAATCTTCTTTTTATACCAAGAAAAACTGTCACAGTTTCCATCGGCCTTCCCCAGGTGTGGCGCTCGGGACCGGGTTTTCACCCCCTGTCATGCAGCCCATCGGTGCCGCACGAGACCTTAGGTTTTTGCTGGACCGTTATAGGTCCCCCAGCCCTAGCCCACAAAGCTGGGGATTGCAGACTACCCATGATACTCTAGAGAAGCCAAAGAGTTGCCTAACGTCGATGCTGGCCCAGCAGGACCAACCGACAGCGGGAATGTGATTCCCACCCTAAGGAATACCCTCTGTGCAGTCGAAATGGGCATGGTTGCGACTGCCGAATCAGGACCCGGGACAGCACCCGGAACTCAACCAGCATTCGCAACCAACCCACAGAAGACCGTGCCACGCTCACAGAGCAAAGTTGGGATAGGATGTGTGAGGTAGATGAGAAGAAAGGTAGGACTCCGGCGCCTTGGACGAGAAGGGGAGTGAGGCGGCGGATGCTCGGGTACCCCGGGTATGCACACGAGTATACTCCTCGGACAGAGGAGCGCCCATGATAGGGGTAATGTCATACTTAGATTAAAAATATAAAAGAAAAATAAAAGTTGAGAGATTAAAATTTAATAATTTAGTTCTTTGCATAGTTGGATTATTTTTGATTTATAATTTATAATGTTAGAACAAAAAATGTCAACACTGGTGTATAATTTATTATATTCAAGATAAGATCTATGTAAAAGAGTGTTTCTTGCAAGATTTGATTTTATTAAGGGTAGTGAAAAAAGTGACTCTTGCCTTGAATTTAAACGGGAACAGCTCAGGAATACTTGATTTATAAGGAAATACTAGTTATTTCTATTTAGGATTAACTAACCAACTGAAGAGTTTAACATTTTAAGTGTAAAATGCTAAAATTGATTACCAAACCGTGAATGGATGAAATTCCAAGTCGGAATACTTGAGATATCAGACCGCTATAATGGCATGTCCAGCCGTCCGCAACAGTCGACAGCCAGCCAATTTGTATTCGATTCTGAATATCATTCCAGTGCATTTTCGGACATTGTGACTATATTATTTTTAAAAATTGGAATTGTTGGATGGGATTTGGACTCGTCTGAAAATTTTACATAAATTTTAACTTTTGTCTATGCTTCTACGACAGGTTTAAGCTTCAATGGGCGGGCCTTCAGTCTTAGTTAACCTTTCTTGCAACATGTTGAACAATATTTTCGTAGTTAGTTCAGGAAACACTTAATTTTATATAGTTTGGACCATTTCGCATATATTTACACCGATTGCTAATTTATTATAGAATTATGTAAGATATCTTTTTAAGTCGTAATATATACAAATAAATCTTATAAAACAATTTTGGAGTCTATTTAAATTAAACAGATAATAAAATACATTTTTAAAACATGTAATTATAAAAACAAAAAATGTTTTATGCTTCCAGTAAAAAAATCAAAACAGGTGGGATTTGCGTTGCGTTTTATAGCAGCGCTTAAAATTCTAAGACTTAGTCTCTTCCAACAAGTAAAGGATACATGCCATACTATGATAACACACTCCAGACAATTTACTTAGGTATATTGACCTCGATCTTAGGTAATCTTAGATTAGACAATAAGCTATAAGATGTAAAACAGTTTAGTTATCTGGTAACAACTTAACCTTCAACTTTTGCTGACTGCTGTATTTACGTTTTTAAGTTATTGCATAGCTTTTATCGCGGGCTTTGAGCGCGTCGACCGAATCAAGAAATTCCGTAACGAAAAACCTAACACCCCCCACTCCGCTTACCATGTAGCTCAGCCGAGCGTTCGCTTAACGTGTATGTATATGTTACGGCTATATGTAGGGATGGGCGATATGGAAAAACATTTTAATAAACTTATGCAATTATAATTATTTATTTATTTTTTATTTATGCAGAAATTATTTTTTTCTTTGATATTAATTCAAGTTTTGAATGTACACCTATGTATACATATAATGTTCTTTCAAATATTAACGACGTGAATTTAAACAATGTGTTGCTCTGTAAACAAAGGATTTATTTTAATAAGTTATTTTTACAATTTATAATGCATGCACATACAAGAAGTAATAAATTACCTGTAAACAAAGAAACGACATTTAACGTTTATTATTCAGTATTTCTTTCTATAATTATTTAACTTTAACATACAAAGACCACCCTTTTTATTTTCTTTTTCTATCCATCTGTGCATGACAGCTTTGCTTTACCGACGTAACAGATTACATTGCTTCTACTGCCATCTACCGACACAGCCGAACACCATATTGATTTACCGACGCAACGAGTCGCGGCAAAACTCAAATTAAAGAAATGTTTAACTATTTCTTTATATCTCCCCTACAAAGGGAAGAAAATTTCCATGGAAATTTTCAAAAATATTCACATAAACCACTCTTCATCTTCTTTATATTCCGTAGAGACCGGTATTAATTTTGTGATGTGAAAAAGGTTTGATTCCAACTTTCTATGACCCGTATCTACACTGTATATTGAATTTGAAATTTTATCTACAATCTTATATGGCCCTATTTTTAGCTCGTCTAATTTCTTCCTGTTTAACTTATTGCCATTTTCCACATATATCATGTCTCCTATATGAAATTCATTGTATTTCCGATTCTTGTCAAATAGTGTCTTGTTGTAATCATGTGATTTTGTTGTATTTCGAAGGGCAATTTCCCTGTCTCTGATCCAGTCACTATGGGACTTCTCCTGCTTTAACTCTGTTGGTAAAATCGTGACATCTGTACCATATAATAGATAACTAGGTGAAAAGCCAGTAACCGAATGACAAGTTTCATTATATTTTTTAACACATTCATGTGCTATGGTAGTCCATGACTTTTTATTGTTCTCTTCATTTATTTTACATCTCATTTTATTAATCAGTGTCTGATTTAACCTTTCGTTGAGACCATTTGAAAATGGAGCATTAACTGCTGTAAACACCATATTTATTTGTTTGTCTTTTAAGAATGTCTTAAATTCTTTCGAATTTATACCTGGGTATTGGTCAGTTAATAGCAAACCAATGTCCTCAATGTCTGTTATAGTCTTGACTAGTTTTATAAAATCGTTTGCACTCTGGGTTTTTGATGTTGAGATGAATGCATATCGAGTGAAATGATCTACTAAGAGATGCAGATATTTCTTTGTAGATCTTGAACCTCCGAAACCTCCAATTGTGTCTATAGACATTATTTCAAACGGTTTTGTTGCCGGACCTAAATGTGACATATATCCAAATTTGTCCTGTCCTCTTGATTTATTTTTAATACATATTTCACAACTCCTACAAACTTTTCTTATATTTTTTGCTAAGTTTTTGGTTGTAAAGAGTGGGCTCACTGTTTTCTGCATCTGTCCAATTCCGATGTGACATAAGTTTTTATGTACTGATTTCAAAAGTTTGACACTAAATTCTTCTGATATAATAATTTTTTCTTTTTCTTTAACTTTCTTGAAATAAATTTTGTCTTTTTCGATTAACTTGTTTTTATTTTTTCGAATTTCTTCGTTTTTACATTGATCTTTTAGAATATCTTCAATCTTCATAAAGTTCACAACTTTGAGTTGTTCATCTGTGTTTTCTGTCGCTTCTAATACAGGATTTCTACTAAGGCAGTCTGCTTCTAAATTATTTTTCCCAGGTGCATATTTTATTTTAAATTCATATTGCGATAGATAATATGTTAAGTCGCCGAGTTCGTCGTCAGTTCTTGATTTCAAATTCATGTTTTCTAGAGGTTTGTGATCTGAATAAACTGTGAATGATTTTCCTATTAACCAGTATTGCCAGTACTTGACCGCTTCTTTAATAGCTAAGCATTCTAAATATATTGCTTTTTTCTTCTTTTGTGCCTCATTAAGTTTTCTTGAAAAGTATGCTACTGGTTTTTCTTTTCCATCAGGCTGCACTTGTTTTAATATTGCTCCAACACCCAACAAGGAAGCATCAGTGTAAATATTTATAGGTAAATCTGGGTCGAAAATCTCCAGTACCGGTTGAGAACATAACAAATCTTTTATCAAGTTAAATGCTTTTTGACACTCTTCTGACCAAATGAACTTTTGATTTTTCCGCAATAAATTATGCAGTGGGTCTAGTATTATTGCACTATTAGGGATGTACTCATGGTAAAAATTTATTTTACCTAAGAATTGTCTTATATTCTTTTGAGTTCTAGGCACAGGGAAATTCTTTATTGAAATTAAGTTGTCCTTTACTGGTTTAACTGCATTGTTCTGTATGATATGACCTAGATACTTTACTGAGTCTGAGGCAAATGTGCATTTCGTAAATTTTAATCGAAAACCTTCATTCTTAATTGCTTCCAGTAGCTGTGTGAGATGATTAATATGCTCAGCAAATGTCTTCGAAAATATAAGGATGTCATCTATATAGTTGACAGCGAAATCTGTAAGCTTGTATTTCCTGAGTATATTACTTAAAATTCTCTGAAAAATCGCAGGAGAAGTCTTGAGTCCAAAAGGTAGGCAAGTCCACTGGAAATGTCCTTCCTGTGTTACAAATCCTGTCTTTTTCCTGTCTTCTATTCGCAAAGGTATCGACCAAAATGCTGAGTTTATGTCTAGTGTTGAAAAGAAGTTACAATTTCTTGTCTTCATCATTAAATCTTCTATTAACGGAAACGGTTGGGCTTGAGGTATTATTATTTTATTTAAATCCCTGAAGTCAATGCATAGTCTTGATTTTCTGTTGTCTTCTTTTTTTAATGCTAAAGTAACTGGTGCAGCAAATGGACTATATGATTCCTCTATTAATCCATTATCCAATAACTTTGCAATTTGCTCTTGTATCTCTTTCTTGTCTTCTAAAGTACATCTATAGGGTCGCTTGCTGCAATATTTGTCTGTTAGTAGTTCTATTCTTGCTTCATATCCATTGACAGTGCCTACATCGTATTTATTTTTCGCAAAAATTGATTGATATGTTGTTACTAAATTATTTATTTCAGATTTTTGACTTTCATCTAAATGGTTTATCTTTATTTCAAAGTCGTTTTCTCTTACATGTTCATTGAAATTAATTGTATAGTTACTTGAAATTTTTATATTTTCCACGCTTTCGTTTTCTATTATAGAGTCCATCTTATTTTCTGTAGTAGTCCCTTCCATTCTGTTTGTGTTTTTATACTTCATATGTGGTTTCTGAGTTATTTTCAAGTCTTCATTTTGTATCAATCTGAAGGTTTGTATTAAGTCAAGTCCAATTAAAAATTCATATTTGAAATTTTGTTCATCAATGATATACACATCCACATTTTCCTCCAAATCTAGAATTTTTATCTTCAAATTTGTCAAACCGCTTGTCTTTTTAACACCATTAATTGTTACTAGGTCAGCTTCATTTAATTTGTTTCCTTTTCCTTTTATTTTCAATAGTTTAGAATTAATCAAGGAAACATTTGATCCTGAATCATAAACTCCATTGATCTCTAATATATCATTTAATAGTAGTTTGACATTTATTAATGGTGTTACTGCTCGTTTTTTTGATTGGTTTCATTTAACTCTGTCTCAATCACAGAGTTGTTCACATGTTTAATGAAACTATTCTTTGTTTTATCCTCTTCTTTCCTTTTAAACCAGCATGTAGCTTCCGAGTGATAACGGCTGCCTTTATTTAATTTTTCACAGATTTTACATGGAAATTTTTCTTCAGTTTTATTATATGTCTTCATTACATTACTATCTCCATATTTTCTTTTAGGCAATACATTTTTTTTATTTACCATATGTTCATATTTGCTTACTTCGTTAAACAAATCTACTGTGTCTCTTAGTGCTTCGCGATCGATTCTATTCAAAATAAATTCTGGTAAGCCAGCTGCAATGAGATCCACCAACGTACCTGCGTCAATAGATCTTCTCATATCCAACAGTAGTTTTTCTTTTCTTATGGCATAGTCCAATAGCGATCCATCTTTGTATTTAAACCACAGTGCATATGTCACCGGGCTCCATCCTTTATTTGCAAACGACTCACAAAATTTGTCTCTCCATGTTGACCATTCAGAGTTTAAAGTCAGTTTTATAATCATAGAACTGTACCAATCTGCACAACTTTTGTCCATAAACAACCGTAGAATTTCAATTTTTTTCTCATCTGTTGTAACATCGAAGCGTGTACACTCTTTTTCAAAAATATCAATCCATTGTTTTGCATTTGAGTTCTTACTTGTAAACTTTTCAATAACAAATTTCTCTGCAATATTTTTTAAGTTCTGTTGTTTTGTTTCTTGAGAATTTCCCAATAATTTTTCAAATAATTTTTCAAATGAATCGGTTTCTTTTGTAACAGATTGTTTGGTATTCACTTCTTCCAAATACTGGTCCCCAAATTGCAAATTCTCATCGTCATCAATGTAGATTTTTTTTAGATCTTCTGTCAATGTAATCCAGACTCTTCGAACTTGATATCTTTTTACTAAACTGTTTTTCACTTTAGTATAGGCTGCTGTTTTCATTATCTCCTTGTGATAACTAGCGGATTGTAGTGTTTCTGGTATAGCATACACCTTATCATCGCTGGTTGTTATTGAGGTTATCGCCAGTACATTAGATTTTCCATCACTTCCCGGCAACACCGTAAATTCAAAACGCAGCTTTTCCATTTTTAAATAACGTCAATAAACAAAAATGTCGTTTTATAATGTTCTTTCAAATATTAACGACGTGAATTTAAACAATGTGTTGCTCTGTAAACAAAGGATTTATTTTAATAAGTTATTTTTACAATTTATAATGCATGCACATACAAGAAGTAATAAATTACCTGTAAACAAAGAAACGACATTTAACGTTTATTATTCAGTATTTCTTTCTATAATTATTTAACTTTAACATACAAAGACCACCCTTTTTATTTTCTTTTTCTATCCATCTGTGCATGACAGCTTTGCTTTACCGACGTAACAGATTACATTGCTTCTACTGCCATCTACCGACACAGCCGAACACCATATTGATTTACCGACGCAACGAGTCGCGGCAAAACTCAAATTAAAGAAATGTTTAACTATTTCTTTATATACATATATACCTACATATATATTTACGGGGCGCACGTGCGGTGAGTGTGGTAGGGATGGGCGATATTTCAACTATTGATGTTTTTTTTTCTAAAGTATCGATGTTTTCTATCGATATTTTTGGACAAGATATATCGATACTCGATAATAAAAACATTGATATCGTAACATCGATAGTTTTAGTTTTTTTTTCACGAAGATATCAAGATTTGTGTCAATTAAGCGTCATTGGCGGTAAATTATAATTCACTTCATTGATTTGATCAAATCTGCAACTGAGGCGCTTCGATTGCTTGTAGTGCATGAAGCACTTGTACACACTAGTCGCGTTTTAGAACTTGTTATACGGACCTCCTCATAGTTATCTTACAGTCGGAGTATGGTTGGCTTCTTATGCTCAGGTGAATTATCTGTTAACTAAGATAATTAACTTATTGTATTATTATAGCGTTATGATAGTAATAATTAAATATTCTTTGACAATTGACGCTGCCCTATCTAGTCCCAAAGCAGTTTGTGTTATGGGTTCTATACAACTGATATACTAACTACGTAATATGGTATATATATTTTTATCATCATCATCATTTCAGCCGGAAGACGCCCACTGCTGGACAAAGGCCTCCCCCAAAGATCTCCACGATGATCGGTCCTGCGCTGCCCTCATCCAACCTATTCCGGCGATCTCGACCAGATCATCGGTCCATCTTGTGGCGGGCCTACCAACATTGCGTCTTCTGATACGCGGTCGCCATTCGAGGACTTTTCTGTCCCAACGGCCATCAGTCCTTCGAGCTATGTGCCCAGCCCACTGCCACTTCAGTTTTGCAATCATCCGGGCTATGTCGGTGACTTTGGTTCTCCTGCGAATCTCCTCATTTCTGATTCGATCTCGCAGGGAAACTCCGAGCATAGCCCTCTCCATTGCCCTCTGAGTGACCATGAGCTTTCTCATAAGGCCCATAGTTAGTGACAACGTCTGCGTTCCGTATGTCATCACTGGCAACACACATTGGTTAAAAACCTTCGTCTTGAGACACTGCGGTATTTGGGACGAAAAGATAATATTTTTATAAATAATAATAATAATATAATTTATTGCTCTCATTAAGATCAACTTTACAATAAGAAAATACATACAAATAAAGTACAATCAGCGGTCTTATCGCTGTGAGGGATTTCTTCCAAAAATGTGTAAATAAATACATATTATAATTAAGCACCCATAGTTGAGCCACTGAGTTAGCTAAGGAAGTTGGATTCGCACAATTTCGTGCTGAAATAAAAATCTATTATATCAGTTATGGAATAAATATAGATAATAAAAATAGCATGTTTCCCTGATGAGTGCTATTCGCATGCAGTCTATGCCTCCGCCCGTGGACCGCACATCTATGTGGCAAATATTAAAACAACACGTGACACGTATTCACCTATTCGCCCGCTTACCGTGCCAACGTAAATGTTGGGGGAGAAGAACTTCATACTACAACTGACAATACTTTTTAAAAAGCCAAATATTACTATTTTGTTTCTGTAAATATAAATATGATTTTGGTGTAATAATAGAATCAGGTACCTGATATCTCAATGCTATTTTCTGAGAGAACAATCTAGAAGTTTGAATCCTATATAAACACATATCAATTAGGCAGTTTTTATCATATAAGTCACAGCATATCAGCATAGTGTTATGTACCGATGGTGAACGAAAATACTTTAGTGAAACCTGCGTACCGAAATTATCAGTATGTGTAATCCACTAATGCGCATTGGAAAAGCGTGGGTATACTGTCTGTTTAGTTTAGGAAAAGCCCAAATGTGTTAAATTTAGAGCTGCAATGAAACCAAACTATACGTAAGTGTGCGTTCTCGCGGCTCGAGCTACGTTACCTGGAGGTTATTGGACCTTGATTTTATAGTTAAACAAACTACCCCAACTCCTCGGTAGACTTAGATCTAACCGTAAATAAGACCCGGTAAATATTTCAAAAGAAAAACCACATCTTACTTTGTGTTCTTTTTTATTGTTATTTAATAATTATAAGAACTTTGTAAAAAATAACTACATTTCTATTGAATATTGAATGTTTTTAAGGTGTAGCAAAGATTTATAATAAATATAAACTATAGAAGTTATGCTATAAAATTGACAAGATATAATATTTAAAATTAAGATACGGTACTCCAATTAAAAAAAAAGAATAATAAAAGTATTGTCGTTTACAATATTTGTTAAAGGCACGTTTGTGTTTTGCAGCACGTTTTGAACTCCTTACCGTTTGCGATGTTACTCTTGAGGATATAGCAGTATTGGAAACGGTCGCCACAGTTCGGCATAGAAGTGTAAAATGGACTATTGTACGTACGACAAACTTATTTTGTGTGAATACGCTGAACATTTTAGAAAAATGTTCAAGTATTACGTATTTGAAGACAATAAAAATTATAATATATATGTATAACATTCTAAAGTATTATATGCAGGTAGAATATAAAACATTCTTCCAAATTAAATTACAAACGGAAGGCTATACAAAGTAAAGCTTGTTTTATTGAACCTTAAAGTTAGATGGAATAATCACCAACGGGCATCAACATAATTTTTTATAGTTGGGGTTCAGTAGATAGGTAAAAGCCCTACCTGATAGCAAGTGGTCATAGTCACCTATAGACTTTCGTAATACCAGGGGCATAGTCAACACGCTGCCTGTCTCGAAGAGATTTTATAACGCTTTTTTTGCAAGACTTCAGTCGAAAGCTCATTTCAAATACAAAAAGAATGGATGTAAATGCTCATTTCAAATATAAAGAGAATGAATGAATATAAAATTGTAAGAACGTCCAGCCAATTGTGGACAGTATTTTGGTAGATAGACGACGAAATCACCAATATGTATACACAGAAACACAAAGTCAATGAAATCAAAATAGTGCGATAAAACTACTCCGAAATAAAAACTTCTGATTTAACTGGGAGAAGCTCTTAGAAGAAGGCAGTTTTAATTAAAATTTTCCAAAAAATGAACTTTATCTTAGTGAATAATTTAGTTATTTAATTGATCAAATTGAATTCGGTATAATTTGTAAGCAAGATGTTTTTATTCTCAAAACTTGTATAGGTGCACTACAAATCCGAGCTTTTTATAAAGCTATTCCTTTCTGTAAAGCTTTCTTTTCCTGTTCTAAAAGTTAAGAAATCTTGCCTTTTCGTACTAACAACGGTGACGGTTTCAGAAATTTATAATTACCCTTTTTTACCGCTTATAAATTACAGCAATTTTATATTTTATTAATGACGTAAAAAGGGCCATTTATTTCTAAATGGATGTTAGTATTATATGAAATCACAAAATTAATAAAGCTAAGTTACTCGTTCTTACATCAGCTATCTGCCAGTGAAAGTCCCATCAAAATCAGTCCAGCCATATCAGAGATTAGCCGGAACAAACAGACAGACAGACAGACAAATATTGTAAAAAATGTTGTTTTGGGTATATGTACCGTGTATATATCCGAATGCACTTAGTAAAAAGCGGTTATTTTAATATTACAAACAGACACTCCAATTTTATTTATTTGTATATAGTATAGATGATAAGCTTACTTTGACGACCTCCTGGCGTAACGGATAATGCACGTAAAACGCGCGCCGAGGTCACGGGTTCGATTCCCGTCCAGCGTCTGGGTGTTTATATATAATATGAAATTATTTACAAAAGAAAAGTATATATGTATTATATCATTTGTCTAGTACCCATATCACAATTTCTTTGCAATTTTGTTTGGGACTAGATGTCGTTGTGTGAAATGTCATAACATATTTATTTTATTTATTTATTTACTTCTGAAATTGTCTTAATGTTGGAACATATACTGGCAATGATATTAAGAAGCAAAGATATTTAAATTTTCAAATCAAATCAAAATAATGTATTTCAATATAAGATCTTACAAATCTATACAAATAAATAAAATTGGAGTGTCTGTTTGTAATATTAAAATAACCGTTTTTTACTAAGTGCATTCGGACCTTAGAGTATACATAAGCAAGCTCTAAGATTCGGACGTATACACGGTACATATACCAAAACAACATTTTTTACAATTTTTGTCTGTATGTCTGTTTGGTCCGGCTATTCTCTGAAATGGCTGCATCGATTTTGACGGGACTTTCACCGGCAGATAGCTGATGTAACTAGGAGTAACTTAAGCTATTTTTATTTTAGAAAAAAAAATAGTTATTGTATAAATGATAAGTTTCGGAAATTTTATTTTCCAATTTAAGTTGACCTGAGATTTATATCATCAATCATATGAAATAGGGTTCTGCTTAGGCTGGACTATGTAAGTTCGAACGCACGTATTCCGGAGGCGCATGGCGTAGTTGCATTCGATAATACTGGCTATTTGTATATTTCATTTATTTATATTTTACGGTTTACAGGGTTTGTAATCCAAAATAAATCACAAGATATATCCAAAAAAAATGCTTTACTATTCCACGCGGACAGAGTCGCGGACACAGCTAGTCAACCATAAGATTTATCCAAAAAATTCTGCCCAAAGTCACTATTCCATGCGGCCGGAGTCGCGGGCACAGCTAGTTATAAATACAAATTCTAGTGACACTGATTAACATATTAGTATTGACTTTATTTTTGATTTCATTATAGTAGATTTATATCCATTAAACGCAATTTTTTGAAATATAAATGAATTATGATGTAATTTTATTGTGTGCGATAAAATGTTAAATGAATAAATTGTTGGAATTTAACCCACTGTGAAAACACCTTTATCCTGTAATGGCAATGGAGACTCACATTTTTTAACGCTAATAGACTATAGGGTTGTTTTGTCGCCTTTTACGACACGCCGCTGCGGCCGCCGTTAGTATTGTAACTCCGCCTCTGCACGGAGCGTGTATTAAGTTGAATAAAACGTATTTTTATGACGAATTGTTTATGAACTATACTTATATCTTTGAAGTGTTGATAATAAATAGCAAATCTGTGTTAGAATTCATGAAATTCTCAGAGTGCACCTTAAAAGGAATTTGAAATGTATACTACTGTTTCCGTCGTCTTGAGGTAGAGGGTAAAAACTAGTGATGTGAATCAAACTTATTGTTATCCATCGAGTAATTCGAGTCATTCTTTTTATGTTTTAATTTTTCAAGTGACACATTTTTGATGATGCATAGTAAGTATTTTAGTCTGTTCCAAGCAACTACTCACAACTTCCCAACAGTAAGATCATAACAAGCATTAGGTTCAGGATTAATTCTATATATGAATGCCAATAAGATGGATTAAGGAGCGATTTTAAGATTTTATGACACGACATTTCATACCGAAAATTAAGTAATGATTTATTTCATATAATGTAAACATTTTTTCTGTTTTAATGAGAATAGAAAAATACGTATATCATTATTGTAGTCTGTTATTCATTAAATTATTATTTTAAAATAATCCTTTAATTATTATTGACAACAAGATGCTAACTAAGCTTATAAAAAATAAAAATTGTAATAATAAAATTCTAAATATCTTCAGTTTCAGTAGTATTTCAAAACAAAGTACACTTGATTAAACTTAATATTATACTAGTGGCGCCGGGACGTAGCCGATCGTGGCTCTCGTCCCGCGCCTCGCCAAGTTAGAGTAAAGCGGGTGGAGCTGCGCAACGAGGTGCTCATGGTGGAGTGGAAGGAGCGCGGACCTGTCCCTCCGGCCCTGGTTCTATCCATAGTCAGGGACGATCCTGGATGCGGACAATCATGTCCGCAAAGGAGGCGGCCGAGCGGGAGCGGGAGTTGACCACCACACTCCCCTCCCGCCAACGCTGGCCACGTGGTCGGCGCCGGAGGGCAACCAACGACCTCCAGCCGCCGTAGAAAGCGAGGCCCCTCAGGGGAGGATTCGCCGCCCGCACTATTGCCGTGAGAGAGAGAGAGGACCGCGTGCTGTTCCGCGGCCCCCCTCAACTCCTAGAGTCAATACAAGAGAGTGCCGGCGGGACGAAACGCTGATGGCGCCAACATTTTAGAAGAGACCCACCTTGAGACAAAGGGACGGGCAGACGCCGGCCCGGGCCACGAGATCGGCAGGCCACATATCCGTGGACTCTGGCGCAGGCGTTAGGAGAACAGGGGGAAAATGATATAGTAAAAAAATGATTTCTATAGTGACGTCAATATTTTTTTGGTAAATAGAAATCATTCAAGTAGTGATTTATTCAAATATTTGACTCAAACTACTTGGGTTATAAAAGTAGTATTGGCTCCACATTAGTGAGAGTGGCCAGGACGGCGTCGACGGGACGCTGTGTCTATTAATATTGTATGAAGGCGATCGACTCGCAGGAAACGGTGGATATCCCGCCAAAATCCGCCAAATATCCAATTTTAAGATCGCTCTCAATAGTTAGTTTCAAATAAAACTTGCAACAGGATACATTTACTTTTAAAATCCAATTCAATATGGTTGACTTCCGGTATTCTCTTATTTCATTATACATAATATAACTTGTGGATCTTTTTAGTGCAGAGACAAGAATATACCATGAATTTTTTCGTTTTTCTTTACAGAATTTGAAGTATTTTGTAAGATAAGAGGAAAAAATTAAAAATACCTAGGGCTTTATAGGCGGGAATTGTGTCCACTGCTTTGTGTAATTGGACAATAGTATAGCAATCAAGTGAGAGCCTGTTAATATGGCTATACATAAGTTTAAAATGTAATTAGAAAAAAATATTTTATGGAGAAACGCATTCTGATAAATAAGCGGCCGATATATTTATATATAATATTTATTTATTTATTCAAACTAAAATTAACAATAAATAAGATTACACAATATAGAACATAAAAAATATCATTACAATAGTACTGTAAAACTAGGTAATCTGTATTTTAGGTGTTAACAACGTTCACTTAGGTGAGCTTGTGTGTTTGAGAGTGTGTATGTGTGTGTGTGCTTGTTTTATAAAATACAATATAATAGAAAACAGTTACTTAATGGTATGCAATAAGTTTTCAGTCTCGTTATAAGTAAGAGACTTTATAAGGTAACTGCTTTAAGTGTGCCGTCAGTCTGTTAATCCATGCCAATAAAGGACATAGACTCGGAACGGGGATCGAACATGTGACCACATGTTCTAATGTGCAAGAGCCGTTGTGCCATGGAGGTGGTCTTACGCCATATCGTTAGTTGCGAAAATGGATGTACAGATCGTGGCATCTAAGTTGAACCAAAATGGCGATCGTCCGCGCTGGTACAATTAGCCACAAAAAGTTAGGCTCGCGATTACCCGTGAAATTTAATACCCTCAGGGAAATTTTAAATTCGGATTTAAGATTCAAGACACAACCAAATTCATTTCCACATTTAATAATAATAATAATCATAATAAAGCCTTTTTATTTCCATATCCTTTTTCTTTTCAAAATGTTAATAGTTAATTATTAGTTGACGATGCCGGTCACGGACCAAGATTGCACCGTACGGGAATAAGAAGAATTGCTCGAGAGCAGTGGACTGTATGAGAGAGGATGGGATAGGAGCGGTGGCTAGGTAGACGCGATGCCTTGCTATGGGCAAAGAAACTCGCACTGATCTTGATTCCACCCCTATCCGGTTCGGTTCAGGTCGCTGAGGGACTGTTGCACGGCACCAGCTAAATTCACAACACTGAATACACACAGATTTAATGGCACGGCCAATTAGAGTTTGGAGTAACCAGGGAGGTCGAACGTCGACCGTCCTGCCAGTTTAGGAGCTTGTCGGTCACTTGGTCAAGGAGGTCGAACGTCGACCGTCCTGCCAGTTGAGTGGTTTTTCGGTCATTACTCTTTATTTCTCCGTCCTACCCTCGCTTTCACCATTTTACCTCACCGAGAGTAAGGGTAGATAACAAAAATCAGGTGGCGGGATTTCAAATACCCTTGTGCAAGGATCGAACATTAGTAGTCTTCTTACTATGTATACGTTAGTAAGATTAGTATTTTCTCCAGCTTCTTCCAAACTTTCTGTTTTTAGTAATAAGGTGCCAGTTACTCCCTGCTGTTTCAGTTAAGTTATCAGCCCACCTTCTATTCGGCCTACCTACTCTTCTTTTCCCTTTTGGTCCCTTTCATTGGGTAGTTATGGATGTCCATCTCCTATTAATATAGCATGTTAGATGATCAGCCCATTGCCATTTCAGTTTTAAAGCCTGCACCTGTTATTTGTGTTTCAAATCACTTCGCTTATGTTATGTATTTTCATTATATTTAATATACTTCTTTCTATGGCTCTTTGAGCTGTTCTAATCTTTTGTTGTGTCTTCTTCTCGTGTCTAATCTTTTGTCTTTTTAAATTTAGTTGGGGCCGAGACATTTTTGTGAAATCAAATTATTACAAATTTTATAGTCGGAAGTAAAAAAATGTCCGCGATTGTACATTATGACCGCGGGAAGCGTGCGCGGGTAACGCGGGGCAGAGTCTCACTTCGCAGGAACTAGCGTCCCTGCATTGTTACTATAGATCTGCACGCCCCCTCACGTCTCACCGCATATCGCACACAATTGAGACCCAAAAATGTACCAGTGCGCCAACGAGTCTATGGTTCAACTTATGGGCCGCGATCTGTAAATTGTTGAATGCTCAACCGTATAAATAGCTAAATAGCTATGATTTTATTAGAACGGAATCTGTATCCGATATATCAATAACGTCCTCTGAGACTGGAAATACAATGTAAAGGGTGAGATTCCAACGCGGCCACTAAAACAATCCTAAATCGATGCCGAACTACACGCGATGGGCATTTATTGTAATTTCTTCTTTTAATTTGTTGCATGACTTGCAAGTAGTTTGATCGGTTATAGATGTATTGGAGAGTATGAAATAAATAGTTACTAGTAAAAATAAAAATGATAAAAGATATTTACGATTATCTTTCATACTAAGTAAAAATTTTGGGATTATTCATTCTAAGTTTTTAACTAAAATATTCATTGTGTTCACTGTATTCATTTAACAGATAATTTAGTTTTCTTTTTATTTTGTTTTATTTTATAGTCCTAGTAGTGAAATGGGAAAACTAAATAATAAAATAAGCCCAACCTTACTTAGGCTATACTTAGCCTAAGTAAGGTTGGGTTTATTTAACACATGTTTGGCTCTATCTGGTCTTCGTTAGCTATATTCGGTTTCAATCAATAACCGATGCTAATAACAGGCATGTGGAGTTGCCGACGCGTCTGGCCTGTGGTTGCCGCCAAAACCGCACGGCCGTGTCCACTGTCCAACTATGTGACGGCAATAACCCGCCTCTCATATATATCTATCTAGATATTCAGAAATTGATATTCCAAGAAATAATTGTTAACAAAGCAGATTAACATAGAACGATATTATATTCCATTACAGTATAATATGGAGGTTTTCAAAAAAAGGCAAAACTGAATTTTCTTGAGGTTGGTACCACATTTGCAATGCCTCAGGTGTTGTTAATGTTCATAGATAACGGTGACCACTTCTTTTCAGGTGCGCTGTTTGCCGGTATTTTAAATCCAGCTATGAAAAAAAACCAATAATGTCCCTTATCTGGGCCTGGTAGCCACTTACAGATTTTTTTAATTGCTGTAGTGCAGCAGATAGGCTGACGGCCCACTTAGAATTTAGCAGTTACCGTCGCCTCTGGTTGTTTGCAACGCCAATGGTATCTCCAACACGCTACTGTCCCATAAGAGTAATAAACAGATAAACAGACTCGTGAAAGATTACAGAAGGAGCTGTAACGAATACTAATTAATATATTTACACTGCAGTTTGAACAAATCGCATGCAGTCCTTTGCGCTTTCCCCATAAAATGTACGAAATATAAATTAAGATATCTTTCTACCAATATACAATATATAATTTCACAAGTATTCTTTTTTATCTATACGGCTGGTGTTATGTAATAGTGTCAGAAGATTCGATCTGAAAAAATCACAGCAGACAGGCTGACGGCCCGCTTAGGATTTAGCAGATACCGTCGCCTATAGGTGTTTACAACGCCAGTGGCATCGCGAACACGCTGCTGTCCCATAAGGGTATAGGAACTTGGGTCACTAATGCCGGAACACAACACAAGGTTATTATGGCGGCATACTTAAGACCAAAGGTGGTCGCCATCCAGACGGGCTTGAGGCCCTACCACGTAGCTAGGGTGGGTTGTTTTGTCGCCTTTTACGACAGGTCGACCCCGGCCACAGAGGTTAGTATTCTTTCTCCGCCCCTGCACGGATAAAAAATCGTATCTGTATCGATATTAATCGATATAAATGTAACACAGTAGAAAAAGATAATCTTTATTTAAAATTACATATATTTTATATAACATTTAAATATGTATTGAGTTTTACTAATTGTTGCGACATGCTACTATGTTCCAGAAAAGCATCCCTTACCTGGTAGCATTTTCTTCGCCCACTGTTATCCTCGGCTCTTGTGCAAATGCACGCGCGCACCCAACCATCCGAGTTTGTTATCAAAATTAAAATCAATGGCGCATGGAGACGCAGAACCACGCGCGCCTGCTATCAAAAAAAAAACTGCTAAAAATCCTAATAAAACTCAGCTAACGACTGTTCCCCGTGTACGCACCAACCGGTGGAAGCGCCAAGGCAGAGTTCTAGCCAGTTCCTGCCTCAGCTTCAATAATTAGTGCTTCATTTTATCCTTACTGGGTCCGTGAGGATCTACGGGACGGCGTCGGGTGAGCCGGAGTTAGGGTTGCTTCAACGTTGTGGCCATTCCCAACCACTTATAGAATCTACATATTAGACTAGTGTACTTAATACATTACAAATACAAAGCTTTTACCATATTCACGGAGCAAATACACAAATGACAATGAAATATACTTGAATAGTCGTGAATATTATTACAAAATGCACGTAATTACACGAACATAAATATTAAAACATCAACTCGCGTACCGACTAACAACTTTTGTTACATTATTATCTCAGAAACTTTTTTCTTTTGCAGGGATTTCACACTTGAAATAACTTTAATTTAATTTTAAATACGTTTAACAATTTATTTTATTAAAGCAATTACTAAAATTAAAACCCATTCACGCTTGAATAATAGTTATAAAAGTACTAATATTGTACTAAGGATTTAGTTTACCACGGGAATTTAATTCAATCCTATCTACTTTAAAATACATTAAATGACCTTAATGTATCTGTGTGTTGATGATGGATAAATATCAGATGAAAATTAAATTATAAATAAAAATAAAAATTGAGATGTAAAGTAGAAATTAATCCGGGCGGAGAAAGAATACTACTCTCTGTGGCTGGGGTCGGCCTGTCATAAAAGGCGACATAACAACCCACCCTAGCTACGTGGTAGGGCCTCAAGCCCGTCTGGATGGCGACCACCTTTGATCTTAAGTACGTCGCCATAATAACCTTGTGTTGTGTTGCATTAGTGATCCAAGTTCCTGTACTTACCCTTAAGGGACAGCAGCGTGTTCGCGCTGCCACTGGCGTTGCAAACACCTATAGGTGTTTGCAACGCCAGTCGCCTATAGGCGACGGTAACTGCTAAATTCTAAGCGGGCTGTCAGCCTGTCTGCTGTCCTACGCAATAAAAAAGAAAAAAAAAGTAAACCAGAACTCAGTTTCCAAGCGGATTAAAGATGTATTATTTTCTTCTATCACTTTTACTCCTTATAGACAAACACATGATAGAAAAAAGCTAAAAATACGTTAATTAAAATTAATTTACTTTTCAAAGGATCACACAATTGTCTGTGTAATATTAGGCCATTAATTTTGTATGGTTAAATATGTCAATACAAGCAAATACATTTTCTTAGACTAGAACATACTATTTTCTCCTATATCTCCTATATACCCTTATGGGACAGCAGCGTGTTCGCGATGCCACTGGCGTTGCAAACACCCTTATGCGACGGTAACTGCTAAATTCTAAGCGGACCGTCAGCCTGTCTGCTGTCCTACAGCAATAAAAAAAATAATTTGGAATAGGAAATAAAATCATGATAATTACTGTAGGCACTGCATATTAATTTTTCTTAAATTTATTTGTATGTCATTTATTTTCATAAGCTTTATTGTAATTATTATTATTTCATTTATTGTACATTTATTTATTTTCTCTTTATTTATTTTCTTTTCTAGTTATTTACATTTTTTAATATAATTATATATCAATTTATAAAATATGAATATAAAAAATATATTTTATAAAACAATACTTACTAATAAATAAATTTAAAAATTATAAAAAACTGTTCGTCGCTGGGAGCGAGGCCAAGGATCCAAGCTACCGGTGATTAGGGCTCCAGAGACAGGAATCTCCTCATTATGCGTACGTCGGGCTAATTTGCGGGTAGACAGAAAAAAAGGATAGGATGAGGCACCTCACCATATTTATTTACAAAAACATTATCTATATATGTAGTATATTAGTTATCTAGTACCCATATCACAAGTGTTATGCTACTTAGTTTGGGATTACATTTTTTTTTTTTTTTTTTTTGGTCTCGGGGAAAAACCTCTCTTGACGGGTTCCCCCGGCCCGGGGGGACCGAGGGATATGTGGGACTCCGGGAAAGATATTTGGCCATCCGACTACCCACTAAAAAACCCCGCTGTTCTCCTATCGCCTACGCCCGGGCCCACGGATATATGGCCTGCCGATCTCGTGGCCCGGGCCGGCGCCGGCCCGCCCTTTGTCTTGAGGCGGGCCCCTTCTAAAGTGTTGGCGCCAGGGGGTCAGGGTTTCGTCCCCCCGGCGCTCTCCTAACAACTCTAGGAGTTGATGGGGGCCGCGGAACAGCACGCAGCCCTCACCCTCGCGGCAATAGTGCGGGCGGCGGGTCCTCCCCCGAGGGGCCGCCCGCGGCCGCTTTTTACGGCGGCCGGAGGTCGTTACTGGCCCTCCGGCGCCGCCGGCGTGGCCTGCGTTGGCGGGAGGGGAGTGTGGTGGTCGACTCCCGCTCCCGCTCCGCCGCCTCCTTTGCGGACATGACTGCCTCGCAGAAGGAGGCGACGGCCGTCCATCCAGGATCGCCCCCGACCATGGACAGAACCAGGGCCGGGAGCGACAGGTCCACGCCGATTTGGGCGACGAGGGCGCGGCGCTCCTCGCGCCACGCAGGGCACACGGCGACAGTGTGGTTCACCGTGTCCTCCTCGTCGCCCGCGCCACAGTGGTGGCACCCTGACGTCATCTCCCGCCCTATGCGACACAGGTACCTCCCGAAGCAACCGTGCCCCGAGAGGACCTGCGTCAGGCGGAAGGTCAGGGCGCCGTGGCGCCTTTCCACCCATTCGGCCAGGACGGGCCTCACCGCTTCGATGGTGGCGAGGCCCGCGCTAGGGTGCGCGAGGCGCTCCTTCCACTCCACCATGAGTACCTCATCGCGCAGCTCCGCCCGCTTTACCTCCACCTCGCGAGGCGCGGGGCGAGAGCCACGCTCGGCCGCATCCCGGCGCCACTGGTACAATAGCGCCAGGACTCGAGCCTCGAGGTCCCATGGTGGGGATAGTTTGGGATTACATGGCGTAGTGTGAATTATCCCAGGGGAAGGCCCGAGCCTGGCAATGGGACGTTATGGACTGTGTAAAATTTTACCATAAATTTTCTATGACAGGCTATGTGGATACAAGCAAAGATTAGAAAAAACTATTTTGCTCCTGTAACAATTTGGGATGCGAAAAAAAAGCTTGATAATTAACCAATTAACCAAAATTAAACACTGAGACGATGATTTTGATTCCGGCACGTATGTAAACGCTCTTTATAAAACTTCGGAATACCGTCGTTACCTGCTTCTCATTACCAATTCCACAACTTTGTTGTACAAGTACGAAAATTATTTGCACATCCGAATCTGTTGTGAGGACTGTAATCCGGAGATCGTCATTCCATTTGTAATGAGCCGAGGGCCATACTACAACAAACTTTTTATTCCTCTCTCTTTAAACGGGTTTGTATTCATTTTGGGAAAATCATATATCTTATGATAATCGTATACTTACTTATCTTAACCAAAAAATATAGGTCCCTATCACATAGCATAAGTAGCATAGCACTTGTGTTATGGGTACTAGATAACAAATTTATTGTATTATATAAAAATTATATAATATACTTTTGTAAATAAATACATGTTACATGTTATACATGATTCCTACGCGATACGGGAACTCGTGAGTGGGCATTAAACGTTGCGCCACGGAAGTCTTTATTGGCAAAAATAAAGTTTGGTTGGCCTTACATACACAAATCAGACATTTCTAATGCTGTTAATGAAATAATAACATCTCATAACCCCGCAAGCACCAAGCATGGGCCCTTAGAGGAATAGGACTGGCGGGTTAGACACACCCGTGATATTGGTATACAGGTTTCTTCGCAACGTTTTGATTCAACATCTTGGTACGTAGCCATCGCTTTATAATATGTACAATAGACGAGAAAAACTGATTAAACAACCACGTACGTGGTATTACAATCATCAATAAATATTGCTGATATTAATAAATTGTAATTATCATATACTTAAGAAACAATATCAATAAATAATATGAGCAACTAAATATATGGTTTTTTTGCCTCATCAAAATCTGGAGAGGCGCGTGATTAGCACTGTAGCAAGTTTCGGCACAGAATTCCGACCACGTGTTGATAATCAAGAAAGTTGGCTGACTACGACGTCAGGAAGACGTGACGACCATTCTGCCAATATGGCACGTGACGATCAAAGAATAAGGTCAAAAGAAAGACCGGTTCAATGTATTTTATGCCAAACTATTAAAAAAAATAGGTAAAAGTCAGTGGTTGAAACAGATTGCAGTTCAAATTTGAATAGGTCACTATTAGTAAGAATTTTTGGGAATATTAAATATTAATTACAAAAGAAAAATAGTACTTTCTAGGTGGTAGGGCCCCTAGGGTAGCTCGTCTGGCTAGCTACCCCTATTTGTCTATAAGTATCCTCCATAACATGTTGTATTCTGGCCTTAGTGATCCAGATTCAAATACCCTTATGCGGACAGCAATGTGTTAACGGTGCCTTTAGCATTGTAAACATGCATAGGCAACGACTTATTTTTAAGCAGGTCGTCAATGTAACTGCTGTTTCTCAACAATAAAAAGAATAGCCAATTATGAAACATCATTTCTGATTCGCATTTTGGATATAATTTAAAGTTTTTGACTTTATTCTCAATTCAGAATAGTTCAAAATATTCCGTAATATAACGTTATAAATTTGGTAGAATCTGTTAATTATGATAAAGGTTCCACTTATTTAATGAACAGTTGTGTTTTGTCAGCACAACTACAAGATTGTAAAAATTAAATATGATTTTATTATCCGCAAATAATGTGATTACATATCATCATCATCATTCATCATTTCAGCCGGAAGATGCCCACTGCTGGACAAAGGCCTCCCCCAAAGATCTCCACGATGATCGGTCCTGCGCTGCCCTCATCCAACCTATTCCAGCGATCTTTACCAGATCCTCGCTCCATCTTGTGGGGGGCCTACAACATTAACAACTTATAAATAAATTATACTGTTTCACAAATTTATATATAGATATGTAATAAACAAACAGAATTAATTAAATGTTTAGTAATTATAAAATTTGGTGAGCCACAAAAAAAACAGCATTGAAATCATTTGGTCGGCATACAAAGATTTTGTTTGCAATTAAAAAAATCAGGCAGCAATCCTTGTTCCGCAAATAATTTTGATACTGGTCAAAAATTAAATCATAAATAGGCAGCTTACAATAACATTAGTTTGCATAATAAACATTCAGTCCGCAAAATAACTATTTGATCAGCAAAATTTCATGATTGATCAGCAGAGAATACATATCTATATGCAGTGTGTTTGATTGGTATGCATATTTAAAACATGGTGAGCAAAATAACTAATTGGATTGCGTTTTTGTTGAAAAATCGCCAATGTACGTTAAAAGTACAATTATAAGAATTTTTGTTTATATTGAATTTTAAAACTCATTATATAAGAAGTTGCTTTTTTAATTTCGATCTCGATTATAATTTTATTATAAGAATAAAGATATAGCTTAAGTACTTAGGTACCTACTTAATGTTTTATATTTTTTGATTTATCTCAATTACATTTTATAACAATAAAAAAATCTTTTATTAATTTACACTTCTGTAAATAATACATACCCAAACAGAGAGTAAATAAATTAAATAATCTTTGTAAGGAATGCACCCATTTTGCGCATGACAAGTAAAGTATTTTTGTTACTTTAATATGCAGCTCAAAATGAATTTTTTTGCTTACCCTCTGAGTGCTTACCAAAATTTTATTAAACAAGAGCAGCTCATTGCAGCGTACACAATTAATATGCTGTACAAAAATAATTACAGTCATCCAGAATGACATAAATTGTTGACTGATTTTGGAATGTTTGCTGGCCATGAGTTGCTGATCAATTAGCTATTTCTGCTCACATATTATATTTTTCTGCTCACAAAAATACGAATACTATGCTAACCATTTAAATAACACCCATAAACAAAGATTAATAATACGCTACCTAAAAACACGACAATTATAAATAATATTCCGATTCCAGTTTGCTTTCAGACATAAACGTTCTCAAAAACGCTATCTGCAATAGCAAAAATAAAATTATTATTGTAAATATCCTTAGGTCACTTTCATAAAATATTTTATTTAATTAAAACATAACTGACTCTATTAAGACAAATAATTTTAGGCATATAACAAAACACTTTATCTAGTCTGTTTGACAAATAAAATATTCTATTTATTCTATCTAACATCCGAATGTCTAGAAATGAGTTCGCTGCTTTATAACTGATATCGCCGCAAAGATCCCTGTGATATCTATTTTCGACTAAAATTATTTAGAACCATTCAGTATATCTAATATAATGTGTAATTTTACAAGTAATATTGATTTCACACATATCGTCCGTTGGTACGGCCACGTTTTACGGCAACCGGATGCTTACGTGGGTAACAAATGTCTGGCCATGCCGCCTCCGCCGGGCCCCGGCAGGTGAAGACCGTGCGAAGTGGAGAAGAAAAAGTCGGAAAGCGGATCCCGGGCGCCGAAGCGAGAGTTTGGGCTGCAACCGGGATACAACGCAAAGATGATGATGATTGATTTCACACATATGTCCTCTGACATATTCTTTCTGCATTTTTACGATAGTAAGTAACGTGTTAAGAGTGATGTAGGGAAAGTGTATTTAATCATTTCTGACTTCTTCTTCTTTTGATTTATTATTTCTCTTTGGTTAGGAGCAATTCATTGTTTTGTTATATGTTATAATTTGTTAAATGTTTCATTCAACGTGGGTATTAACACAAGATACCGAACAGCGGCAGTTATCAAAACCAAAATTGAGCCATATGCAATATTTTTTCTTTTACCCTTTTACCCTTGGCAGACTAAAAACACACGTCAACTGCCGTATGATCTCTAAAGCATACCTTTTGCTCCTCATAGCTTTTGTTATAAATGAGATGAAAGGTTTAAGGAGTAAGAAGAATAAAGTGGTAAAAAAGAGACAGTTACTATAAATCATACATACAAATAGAAGAAGCCATTAAACTGGTCCTTCTTTGCTTGGTTTTGATTTAAGAGGCCAAATGACGGGTCAAATGTTTTACAACGTGATAATGGGTTTAATATCAAAGGTACTAAAGAATGACACAAAAGAAAAGAAACTAAAGAAAAGAAAGATTTGGAGCCTCTTCGTTCTTGTACGAAACGTTTCTCTAGAACGTTCTTGCTGCGTACTCTCAGGATCTGGAATGAGCTTCCGGCTGAGGTTTTCTCAGCGCGGTACGATATGGGGTTCTTCAAAAAAGGCGTTATGAAATTTCTTCGAGGCCAGCAGCGCGTTGGTATTGCCTCTGGTGCTGCAAACGTCCATAGGCGACGGTGACCACTTGCCATGGTGGGCCGTCTGTCTGTCTGCTGAACTCAAGCTATAAAAAAAAACTGTACGTGAATTTGTAATATCCGGAAGGTGTTTAACATTTAAAATAGAATATTACCTAAAGTAGATGCAGTTCTAAACAAAGCAGGTCGTATCTCGTAACCGAGATATAAGACGCTGTTCACACTAAGCTGAGCGCGTATCGGCAAGCGTCCAAGTGATTTATGCACTGAGAACACTAGGGTGCTTGATAAGCGACGACGTAGTGATTCATGCTCGTGTGAACTTAGCCTAGGAAATACTAATAGTATTAAGGATTCTGATTTATCTGGTCTATTCCTAGTAAGGCTCTGCTTACATTTCGACATTTTAATCAAACATAATGCTAATCAAAAATAATAAATACCTATTTATAGTTTTAAATTACCTTAATATGAAATACTTGGATCCCTAAAAACTAGTAAAGCTTATTAAGTCTGAAAGCTGCAATGGCTTTGATATTATTCAAATACCTATCCGTGATTTTTATTTGATACTACCTGTGCCCGCGACTCCTTCCGCGTGGAATAGTGACTTTAGGCAGTATTTTTTGGATATTTGAGATCAATTTAAATTGTAACTTCAACCTACTAAGTCCAGCCTACGCTGAACCCTATTTCATATGATCGATGATATAAATCTGAGGTCAACTTAAATTGGTATATAAATTTCCGAAACTTATCATTTTTAACAAAAACTAATTTTTTTATTTTAAATAAAAATAGCTTAAGTTACTTCTTGATACATCAACTATCTGCCAGTGAAAGTCCCGGCAAAATCTCTGCAGCCATTTCAGACCGACAGACAGACAGACAAAAATTTTAAAAAATGTTGTTTTGGTATATGTACCGTGTATACGTCCCAATGCAATTAGTAAAAAGCGTTTATTTTAATATTACAAACAGACCTTCCAATTTTATTTATTTGTATAGATTATTCAAATATCATTTAAAATACTTATCCACGCGTCCTTTTATATATGTTAAAGTATATGTGCAATTCAAATTAATAGTAAGTGAAATCGAATAGCTGATTGTTGTAAGGTATTTATCATTATTTACACTACTCTTATACCTAACTTTAGATATTACAGTAGGTGTAATAATGTAGGTATTCGCAGACTCGGTCTTATTGTTATTTATACATTATTTTTACATATATGCTTTTTATCCGTGCAGGGGCGGAGAAAGAATATTACTAACCTCTGTGGCCAGAGTCGGCCTGTCGTAAAAGCCGACAAAATAACCCACCCTAGCTACGTGGTAGGGCCTCAAGCCCGTCTGGATGGCGACCACCTTTGGTCTTAAGTATGCCGCCATAATAACCTTGTGTTGTGTTCCGGCATTAGTGACCCAAGTTCCTGCACCCTTATGGGACAGTAGCGTGTTCGCGATGCCACTGGCGTTGCAAACACCTATAGGCGACGGTAACTGCTAAATTCTAAGCGGGCTGTTAGCCTGTTTGCTGTCCTACGCAATAAAAAAAAAACAAGACCAAGTCTGCGAATCAACTGGTTTATTAGTATCTACCGACAGTTAGGTATTGCAGTAAGTGTAAATAATGATAAATACCTTACAATTATGATTTCATAACAGCTAGATTACTATCTAGCTATTATGATATAACAATCAGCTATTATGTTAAATATCTAGTGTGTTAAATAGTTGAAGGATGAAAAGTGACATATTAAACTTGCTAGCTTAGTTAATCAAAGAAGCTATATTGTACAAAATGAGTCACAACGAGTATATGACGTGTTTTCATGTATATTATGATTGTTCAAAAAAATAAATTAATTAAATATGACATTTTGTTGACAATCAGATATAATAGCTAATACAAAACATAATTGTATTATTACGAACCATTATACAAACTTAAACGTGAAAGTAACTTGAAAAACCTGCCAATTGTGCTTACAAAAGCGGTACAATCGTTGTTTGAACAAAGGGTAGTAACCGAACAAAAGCATTTTCATTCGTTAATACGCTTGTCTATCCGATCCACTTCAGGAGTTTTGACGTAGACATGTAAGTCAATGTGGAATACCTGAATAAATTGCCTTTGAAACCATTTTGATCCTTATAAATTTTGTTGCTAATATTCTCATATTTATATATATTTAAGTTAATAAATTGTTAATATAATCAAAATAGATATTACTCATTTGCAAAACCAAACTCTTGAGTAAAAGTATTTTAGGAATAAGTCCTTTCACCTATAATACATACAAAAACATAATAAAAATATAATTTAAATTTAATAAAAAAAAATTAAACGTACTTATCTGATATTCCAAACGAAAAATATATTTAATGAAGTTTCTTAATTTTATTTTGATAAGTTTTAACTAAAAAATATATGTAGGTAAGTAAAAATTATTTAATTATTAAGGTGAATAATTTTATTGTATTCTAATGTCAAGATTTCGTGAAAGTTAGTTTATTTATGTTTTAAAATAATATTTAAAAAACTATATATATATATATATATATATATATATATATATATATATATATATATATATATATATATATATATATATATATATATATATATATATATACCTAGTCAGGTCATAAATTCTGTCACATGTTTAATGTAAAATAATTGTAACAAGTTTATTAATTATGTAACCATTCATATACCAAAATGAACTTAACAAAACATAGATTCTTATGACATTAAAGTTTATTCAAAATGACCTCCGTGGTTTTGAATACAAGCCTTCAATCTGCGCGGCCAGTTGTCTATCGCAGCACGAACGAGGTCCATGTCAATATCGGCGGCTGCCTTAATCAAGGATGTCTTGAGTGACTCCAAATTGGGATGAGGCTTTGAGCACGCCTTTTCCTCCAAGTGTTGCCATATCTTGTAATCTAACGGATTCAAATCTGGACTGGAGGAGGGCCAGTCTTCGTGCCGGATGAAGTCGATTTCACGCGCCGCCAGCCAGTTTTGTGTGCTCTTCGCTCTATGAGCTGACGCCGAATCTTGTTGGAATACCCAGTGCCTGTTATTGAACATGGTATGAGAAACAGGTTCCACAAGGTTCGTCAGGACTGTATTTTGATACACAACAGCATTCGTTTTTACACCTTTCTCACAAAAATGTACCTCTGTTAAGCCCCAATAAGAAACTCCCAACCATACCATGAGCGAGGATGGAAAATGACCTCGTTGGACACGCGGAATACGGTTGCTCGCTTCTTCACTACTGTGTGCGTACACCTTATCATTTTATTTGTTGTAGCTCTCTTCTACGGTAAACATTTTTTCATCCGAAAAAAGAATTTCCCGATATTTTTTTCCCGCGTACCGCTTCAACAAAGCGCGGCATCTCTTCAGTCTCAGGTCCATTAGACGAGCATTCAAACGATGTCCTGTTTTTCTTCGATATGCCCGAAACCCTAAGTCTTCGTTTAACACCCTTTTCACCGTGGTTCTGCTTAACCCCATCTGAAGGGCCAACAGTTTCTGCTTACGTTTGGGATTTCTTTGAATTCGTGCCTTCACAGCTTTTATCACTGCTGGAGTCCTAACAGACCGAGGGCGACCACTTCTTGACCTGTCATCTACACTAGAGTCTTCATTGTATCGTTTGATGGTACGATAAACGAATCTTTTGGTTATATTCAAATTTTTCAGTATGTTAAAAATTTGAATTGGCGCGTAACTGTAACGATGCAACGCAATAACTGCAACACGGTCTTCTTTAAGCGTCCACTCCATATTTAAAAATGAGTAAAATTATAAAAGTTATACATTTTTATTTTCATGAACAATTCGAAATTCGAATTCAATAAACTTTTTTGTGGCCAGCATTCTAAAAGAAAAGTTTTTACTGTGTGACAATACTTATGACCTGACTAGGTATATATATATATATATATTATAAATTCTGTCACATGTTTAATGTAAAATAATTGTAACAAGTTTATTAATTATGTAACCATTCATATACCAAAATGAACTTAACAAAACATAGATTCTTATGACATTAAAGTTTATTCAAAATGACCTCCGTGATTTTGAATACAAGCCTTCAATCTGCGCGGCCAGTTGTCTATCGCAGCACGAACGAGGTCCATGTCAATATCGGCGGCTGCCTTAATCAAGGATGTCTTGAGTGACTCCAAATTGGGATGAGGCTTTGAGCACGCCTTTTCCTCCAAGTGTTGCCATATCTTGTAATCTAACGGATTCAAATCTGGACTGGAGGAGGGCCAGTCTTCGTGCCGGATGAAGTCGATTTCACGCGCCGCCAGCCAGTCTTGTGTGCTCTTCGCTCTATGAGCTGGCGCCGAATCTTGTTGGAATACCCAGTGCCTGTTATTGAACATGGTATGAGAAACAAGTAGGTGCCAGCTCCTCTTTTTTTCGTCCGGTCGTCATCGCGTGCGGAAGCTGTCGGTCTGCCTCTCATTTCGTTATTGTCGGTTCGATTCTTAGGCAAGGACGTGTCCTTGATAGGTCGTGCGGTATACGTCAGCCATATTTTGTTGTTAGTTTAGTCCTTAATCTATTCCATTATTGTTTTACGGTTGATCTGTTACGTACATAGTGAATTACCTGTAATCATATTTCTAATTATAAAATCGTTTGATGTGAATTAATTAGTTTTTAATTGTAATGAGAAAAATATAGAACTGAGGTTAGTCTACCTCCAATTTGTTTCTTTTTTTATTAATCCTCACTTCTAGCTCCTAAATATATATATATATATATATATATATATATATATATATATATATATATATATAGTGAAAATCACAGAGCGTCACTTGGGCCCAAAAAAATCAACTGAGCGTTTGTGTAATAGATACAAGTCAACTGATAAACTACCTAAACCTACCTAGTTTTATTTAGAAAATAAATATATACTATGCGTAAAAACCCATAATCATGACGGTAATAGATCTCGTACTCCGGTGGGCGTGCCAACACGCTAAGTCCACTGCGAGTCCACGAATGTCATCAAATAAGTCCAAAATATCATCAGATGAATCCATATTATCAGTATAAACTGCATGATATGGAAACTAAGCAGAAGTAATAAATTATATAATAATTCCTGTGTCTAAGAAATATTAAAATATAATAATTCACAATAAAAACATCATTAGTTTCTCAAAACTAAAGCAAAATGAGATATAAAACTCAATATGTTTATGATTTATGTTACTTTAAAAGTATATTTTCAAGTAATAAAACAATTATGTTACTGAAAAAGCGTTCTTTATTATATTGTTTTTAATGCTGTAGGACAGCAGACAGGCTAACGGCCCGCTTAGAATTTAGCAGTTACCATCGCCTATGAATGTTTGCAATACCAGTGGCATCGCGAACACGCTGCTGTCCCATAAAGGTACAGGAACTTAGGTCACTAATGCCGGAACACAACACAAGGTTATTATGGCGGCATACTTAAGACCAAAGGTGGTCGCCATCCAGACGGGCTTGAGGCCCTACCACGTAGCTAGGGTGGGTTGTTTAGTCGCCTTTTACGACAGGCCGACCCCGGCCGCAAAGGTTAGTATTCTTTCTCCGCCCCTGCACGCATATATGACTAATTTAATAACGTTCATAATGTAAATATTATTTTGAATATTAAATATTTTATTTAACTTATCGTTTAGAAACCCTTACGAAGTTTTGTCTCACTATGTTTTTAAGAACAGAACTACTTTCCTAGGGAGTCGTAAACTTGTACCCAAGTAAATGATTATTCCTTTACAAATTCGGTTTCTTATATCCTTTTGCGTTTTTTCTTCTTTATAGTTAGAGTTCAATATACAGGCAAATGGATCGCTTGATAGTAAGTGGCCATTGTCACTTTTGCAACACTATGGTCATTGCCAAAGCGATGCTGTCATCAAAAAATTTCATCATAACACTTTTTAAAAACCCTATATCGGACTCTTTTTGAAAGTGGGGGATCTGACGGTCATTTCTCCTGTAAGAACTATAAATGTAGTTCTCCTTGGAAAATCTATTTTATTTAAAAAACAGAATATATATCTTGAGCATTTTTGGTCAGGACTATGATGAGTTATCTAGAATCCTTGAATCAAAAAGTGCATTAAAGTTTTGCCTTGCCTTGTCTCGGAAGCCCGGATTTCAAGGTGCCTCAGATACAATTGAGATTAACCAATTCAATGACAATTTTAAAATCTTCACTGAAAAACTTTACTAAATAGAAACTGTAAGATTGTTTTAACAATAATGCAACAAGAAACATCTCAATTCGCAAGCGACCTAGTTCTATTCAATCGCTATCAGCACAATACTTGGAACACAAAGCTCACGTATTGAATACCACGGAAATATTGAACACAATGCCAGTGTTCGGCTCCTGATCTGACCACTTCCCGTTATATCGGCAGGTACCCTTTGACTCCCCAATAGTTCTTTGTAAGAAATCAGAAATGCAATCTTTGTTATACTTATGCATGTCATTTCCATGTAAATTTGGAGAACAAATAAAACAACATATTCTATTTAAATAATATATATATATATATATATATATATATATATATATATATATATATATATATATATATATATATATATATATATATATATATATATATATATATATATATATATATATATATATATATATATATATATATATATATATATATATCATCATCATCCTAGCGTTAGTCCCGGTTGCCACCCAAACTTTCGTTTCGGTGCCCGGGGTCCGCTTTCCGACTTTTTCTACTCCACTTCGCGCGATCTTCAGCATCCCTGGTAGTGAGCCCATTGGCACACATATCACCCTTTATGACGTCAAGCCAGCACTTTTTGGGTCTACCCCTCCTGCCGGGGCCCGGCGGAGGCGGCATGGCCAGACATTTGTTTCCCACGTAAGCATCCGGTTGCCGTAAAACATGACCATACCAACGGAGCCGACACTCCTGCAATTTATCTGCAATGTCACGGAAATGAAGACTACCGCAAATGCGGGAGTTCCTAACGCGGTCCTTCCGCGTCACTCCACACATCCACCGCAGCATATTCATCTCCGTGACACGCAGTTCTTGCTTGTGTCGCTCTAACACCGGCCACGCTTCACAGCCGTATAAAAGGACAGGCCTAATAATGGTCTTGTAGACCTGTCCCTTCAACTTTACCCGCATCTTGGGGTCACAAATGACACCAGTTACCTCACGCCATTTGGCCCACGCGGCAGCAATGCGTGCCTTGACGTCGCAATCGATGTCACCAGACGCATGAAACACAGATCCCAGGTATTTCACATGGTCCGTGCGCTCGACCGTGTTGCCGTCTATGTGTACGGGTGTGGGATCTGTGGAGTTACAGGTCAAGTACTCGGTCTTCGCCACATTGAGCTTCAGACCACCGTTCTCAAGCGACTCCTTCCACACCTTCACACGTCGCACCAGCCTACCCCTGTCCGAATCTGCCAGCGCGATATCATCAGCATACATGAGCAGCCACGGGGGCTGCTCATGTGAGTTTTTGATGCTGTCTGACAATACGTCTAATACCACGCTAAACAGAAACGGACTAAGGACGGATCCTTGGTGCACACCGACGGTGATGGGGAAAGGTTTTGTGTCGCCAACAGCGGTCCGAACTACGGAATCGGAATCACGGTACATGTCTCGGATGATCCCAATATAGGCCTCTGGAATCCCTTTGGACCGCAATGCCCACCAGATTATCGCGCGAGGAACACAGTCGAAGGCCTTCTGCAAGTCAAGAAACAGACAATGCAGAGGCGTATTCTTCGCCCTGTATTTCTCCGCGACAGTCCTTAGGGCGAAAATAGGGTCCATTGTCCCGTGACCAGGGCGAAACCCATATTGACATTCCGATACAGTGCACTCCTGTCGAATCCGAGAGTCGATAACCCTCTCGAAGAGCTTCATGGTGTGGGACATGACCTTTATACCGCGGTAGCTACCACACTCCTGCACCGATCCCTTGCCTTTGAAGACTGGAGTAATGATACTCAGCCTCCATTGGTTCGGGACCGTACCGGTGAGGAGTGTCCGGTTAAAAAGGTCGGTTAAAGTGCCCACACCACGAGAGCCCATCGCCTTCCAGGCTTCGATGGGGACTCCATCGGATCCAACAGCTTTCCGATTCTTCATGCGGCGAAGACAATTCTGGACCTCTGCAGGCGTTATCAGTGGCACTAGTCCTTGGTTCGGAGAAAGATCTGGCGGCTGCACCTCTTTATGCTGCTTGTTCAGTAGCTCGTGGAAATATGAGCGCCATCTCTCCTTCACCGCGAGGTCCTCGCATAACAAGTTGCCCCCGGGGTCTTTTACACAGCGGCACTTGGAGATATCCTGTGCCGCTTTGACCCTAGAGCGCGCCAACTTATATATGAGCTTCTGCCCCTCAGACGAGTCCAACTTATCGTAAAGTGGTTGTAAGTGGTCTCGTCTGGCTCTGGCTACAGCTTTCTTGGTGGCGCGTTTGGCATCTTTGTATGCGTCGCGATCTTCAGGAGATCTGGATGCTTGCCACTTCTTAAAGAGGGCTTTTTTCGCCCTGGTCTCCCTCTGGACTGAGTCGTTCCACCACCAAGTCTCCTTGTCACACTTGCGTCCGCCCTTAGACACGCCAAGCACCTCTCTCGCCGACCCAAGGATAGCCGCCTGAATCCTGTCCCAGTAAGCTTGAACCGGTTCGCCCTCACCACCAGCGCACTTGTCGCCGATGGCAGAGGCGAACTCCTGGGACTTGACTTCATCAAGCAGCCACCACCTGATTCGGCGTTGAAGGTGGTCGACACATTTGCCTTTGGGCTTTACGCAGAGGTCCATGACAAGAAGACGGTGTTGTGCAGTGAGACTCTCACCGGGTATGACCTTGCAGTTGGCCACTTTGCTGATGTGGTGTCTCCTAGTGAGTAGGAAGTCGATTTGGGTAGCATTCCTCCCGCTCTTGTAGGTGATGAGATGCTCGGGTCTCTTTTTGAAATACGTGTTCACGATGGCAAGGTCGGCAGCCGCACACGTATTGAGGATGTCCTCCCCTTTCGCGTTGCGGCTACCGTACCCAAATCCACCGTGAACACGCTCAAATTCCCCACATTCATCACCCACATGACCGTTCAGATCACCCCCCAAAACGATCCCCTGTGATAACGGGATTCCACGGAGCACTTCTCCGAGTTGATTCCAAAACGCTATTTTATCGGCGTCGTCACAACCGGCCTGTGGCGCATAGGCACTTATCAAGTGGGTAACTACCCCATCGATAAGCACCCTAACGACCATAAGCCGGTCGCTATGACGTTTCACTTCCAAAATGTCATTCTGGAACTCCTCCGAGAGCACTATGGCAACCCCATTCTCCCCACCAGGTGCACCTGTGTAGATCAGCTTGTAGCCATTCCCAATGAACCGGGATCTGCTGGCCTTCCACCGAGTCTCCTGCAGGAACGCCACGGCCACCCTCCGCCTGGAGAGCACATCGGCCAACTCTCTCGCGCGTCCGGTTAGCGTGCCAATATTCCACGTTGCGAAGCGGAGTTTCCTTTTGGATGAGGCTAGTGTCTTTAGCCGTGCTCGCCCACGGCACGGCAGCCCTAGTCCACTTGTCACAGGAGTCGGGCGAAGTTCCTGCGCGTCATTTTGCGGCGACGCCCTATCCGTGACAATACCTTTCCGTGTCCGTACCATTTTTGTTTGGCTTGTTTTGGTTTTTACGGGAGCGACTGCCGTCCGACCTCCCAACCTCTAAAGGGAAACCTAGAGGTGTCCTTCCCTCACCGCATGCAAGCTGGCAGAGGGAGTGACCCATCAGTCGGCTTTTACGACTCCCTTGGGATGATTTGGGGTGGCCCTATTCTTTCTTCGGCCGGGACCACACGGCACATTTATATATATATATATATATATATATATATATATATATATATATATATATATATATATATATATATATATATATATATATATATATATATATATATATATATATATATATATATATATACCTAGTCAGGTCATAAATTCTGTCACATGTTTAATTCTAGAGCTAGAAAACAGTACCATTGCAACATTTGCTGATGACACAGCTATAATGGCAACTGGGGTAACTCAAAAAGAAGCAGTAGAAAAGGTGCAAGTAGCCATCAATACCATAAACGATTGGACGAAAAAATGGCGAGTGAAACTTAATGAATCTAAATCGGTTCATATAGATTTTACAAATAAGAGATTTATTTATCACCCGGTGTACATAAACGGCCAAGTGATACCATATGAAAATACAGCTAAATATCTAGGCATGACACTAGACGCAAAGCTTCGCTGGAAGGCCCATGTCAAAAAGAAACGCAACGAATTAGAGCTTCGCTACAAGAAAATGTACTGGCTGCTAGGGAAGCATTCCACGCTGTCAGTACACAACAAAATACTAATATATAAACAAGTTCTCATGCCCATATGGACTTACGGTATACAGCTGTGGGGCTGTACCAAAGAAAGCAATATTCAAATAATTCAACGTTTCCAAAATAAAGTGCTCAGGGGTATTGTCAATGCACCCTGGTATATTAGAAATGACGACCTCCATCGGGACCTTAAAGTGGAACTCGTTGCCAACGTTATTAAAAGGTACGCCGAAGCTCATGAACAAAGGCTTCATCACCATGTGAACGTCGAGGCCATCCAACTCCTCGACACCACGGACATAGTGAGAAGACTAAGAAGGAAAAAACCTTTTGAGTTAGTTTAGTGCAGTGCTAGTGTAATGTAGTGAAACAGGTACTACTACAAAGAACACAAGAACAAAGTGACTTCCCCTTAATAGAGACATTAAGAAAAGTGTTATTGGGCACATTCTTAGTAAAGTCTATTTAGCAAATTAAGTTAAATTTATATTACTAATTAGTCTACGTATAAGGCTAGATTGTAATTTCAAATGAGTTACCAAAAGGTAGATCATTTTCAAGAAAAAAAAAAAAAAAAAAAAAAAAATGTTTAATGTAAAATAATTGTAACAAGTTTATTCATTATGTAACCATTCATATACCAAAATGAACTTAACAAAACATAGATTCTTATGACATTAAAGTTTATTCAAAATGACCTCCGTGATTTTGAATACAAGCCTTCAATCTGCGCGGCCAGTCGTCTATCGCAGCACGAACGAGGTCCATGTTAATATCGGCGGCTGCCTTAATCAAGGATGTCTTGAGTGACTCCAAATTGGGATGAGGCTTTGAGCACGCCTTTTCCTCCAAGTGTTGCCATATCTTGTAATCTAACGGATTCAAATCTGGACTGGAGGAGGGCCAGTCTTCGTACCGGATGAAGTCGATTTCACGCACCGCCAGCCAGTCTTGTGTACTCTTCGCTCTATGAGCTGGCGCCGAATCTTGTTGGAATACCCAGTGCCTGTTATTGAACATGGTATGAGAAACAGGTTCCACAAGGTTCGTCAGGACTGTATTTTGATACACAACAGCATTCGTTTTTACACCTTTCTCACAAAAATGTACCTCTGTTAAGCCCCAATAAGAAACTCCCAACCATACCATGAGCGAGGATGGAAAATGACCTCGTTGGACACGCGGAATACGGTTGCTCGCTTCTTCACTACTGTGTGCGTACACCTTATCATTTTGTTTGTTGTAGCTCTCTTCTACGGTAAACATTTTTTCATCCGAAAAAGGAATTTCCCGATATTTTTTTCCCGCGTACCGCTTCAACAAAGCGCGGCATCTCTTCAGTCTCAGGTCCATTAGACGAGCATTCAAACGATGTCCTGTTTTTCTTCGATATGCCCGAAGCCCTAAGTCTTCATTTAACACCCTTTTCACCGTGGTTCTGCTTAACCCCATCTGAAGGGCCAACAGTTTCTGCTTACGTTTGGGATTTCTTTGAATTCGTGCCTTCACAGCTTTTATCACTGCTGGAGTCCTAACAGACCGAGGGCGACCACTTCTTGACCTGTCATCTACACTAGAGTCTTCATTGTATCGTTTCATGGTACGATAAACGAATCTTTTGGTTATATTCAAATTTTTCAGTATGTTAAAAATTTGAATTGGCGCGTAACCGCAACAATGCAACGCAATAACTGCAACACGGTCTTCTATAAGCGTCCACTCCATATTTAAAAATGAGTAAAATTCTAAAAGTATACATTTTTATTTTCATGAACAATTCGAAATTCGAATTCAATAAACTTTTTTGTGGCCAGCATTCTAAAAGAAAAGTTTTTACTGTGTGACAATACTTATGACCTGACTAAGTATATATAGATAGGATTATGATTAGTGAATTAAAATTCTAAATAAATGTTGTGTTTTAAATTCATAGCTATTATAAAATTGAACGTAGACGTGCATTTATAAAATAACTAATGACTAAAATTATATTTTTATGAATTAAAACCATTAACGACTAACTAAATTAAATTAAGATATGCTGTTAACGGTAACTGAATTACTTGAGAGTGAATTAAAATGCCAGTTCGTAATTATAGTGCCATAATAACCTTGTGTTGTGTTCCGGCATTAGTGATCCAAGTTCCTGTACCCTTATGGGACAGCAGCGTGTTCGCGATGCCACTGGCGTTGCATACTCCTATAGGCGACGGTAACTGCTAAATCCTAAGCGGGCCGTCAGCCTGTCTGCTGTTCTACAGCAATAAAAAAAATTATAATGAGTAAAGTTAATAATATGATACTTTTGTAATTAAATAAATAAATTATTAGCATTCCATCTTAATTGCAAACGAAAATTTAGCTTGGTGCTCGGGGTCTTTTTCTTCTCCAATTCGCATGGTCTTTGGCATATCTGGTAGTGAGTCTATTAGCGCGTATATTTTTACGACGTCAGGCACTATTTGGATCTACCCATTCTATCAGGGCTCGGTGGAGGCAACATTGATTTCTTACCCACATAAGTAGCCAGTTACCATGAAATTATTATATTTGGCAAGGTGACGATTTCATGAAATTCCTGCTGAGGCAAAAGGTAAGCTAATGCAAATTTTTTATTATTTACTTAACACAGCAGACAGGCTGACGGCTCACTTGGAATTCAGCAATTACCATCAACTATGGGTTGTTGCAACGCCAGTAGTATCACAAACACGCTGCTGTCCCATAAAGGTACAGGAACTTGGGTAATTAATGCCGGAACACAACACAAAGTTATTATGGCGGCATACTTAAGACCGAAGGTGGTCGCCATCCAGACGGGCTTGAGGCCCTACCACGTAGCTAGGGTGAGTTGTTTTGTCATGTTTTACGACCAGCTGAACCAGGCCGCGTATATCAGTATTTTTTCTCCGCCCCTGCATGGATAGAAATATTTTTTTTAATATTATACATTAAAATGAACTCTAGATTTCAGATTAAACCAAGATAAAATGCTTGTGTAAAGTATATGTATATATCGGTAAACACTTACTATCACGAGAACTTAACACCTTTTAGAAGCCAGCCCTAATCCATAAGTACCACTCATCCAATTACTAAATTGCTAACAACAAACTTCCCCTACAGCGCTACAAACTTGTTATCCGGTATCATTTGCAAATATTGTCACGAGCAGATGGAAAGTTTTCTTTACTTGTTAAGCTGTAGAAGTTTCTTGAACATAGATACACGATGGAAACATAATGTGCTGTACTATCAAAAAAGCGCTGTAATGCTTTAGTTTACTCGCGATAATGACACTTGTAACGTCTAAAGTACCCAATATGAATAGTCCAAAAATTTCTAGCTTCGTAGATATACTCGTATGACATAGTGTTGATGTAAAATATCTACTACTTATAACCAAAAAATAGGCTATCCCAAAAGCAGCAGTGTAATTGAAGTGAGATGAATATTCTATTTGATGTTGAGATACCAGATCCATGAGATGCAAACTCTCGAATCTTTTTAAATAACCAATATTCATAGGATTGATATTAAAATTAAGAGATGAATAAAATATCAGTCTAAATCTCGGCTGGCATGCCACAAGGTATTATACTAGGGCCACTCCTATTAATCATATATATTAATGATTTGTGAGTAACCAATCAAACAATGACCCTTTTTGCCGACGACGGTACAATGATGATTTTGTATGCATCAATACATTTATATTGGCGAAAAATAAATATATCTCTAAACTCTGTTGTTAAATGGTTAAATAATAATAATCTTAAGATAAATTTGAATAAAACTCAGGTCATGCATTCTATTCAACGTAATCATTATCATAATTTTATCCGTGCAGGGGCGGAGAAAGAATACTAACCTCTGCGGCCGGGGTCGGCCTGTCGTAAAAGGCGACTAAACAACCCACCCTAGCTACGTGGTAGGGCTTCAAGCCCGTCTGGATGGCGACCACCTTTAGTCTTAAGTATGCCGCCATAATAACCTTGTGTTGTGTTCCGGCATTGGTGACCTAAGTTCCAGTACCTTTATGGGACAGCAGCGTGTTCGCGATGCCACTGGTGTTGCAAACATCCATAGGCGATGGTAACTGCTAAATTCTAAGCGGGCCGTCAGCCTGTCTGCTGTCCTGCAGCAATAAAAAAAAAAAAAAAAAAAAAAAAAATAATGAAACTGCTATTATTATAATAATTATATAACAAATAATGCAGAGTATGCTATTTTTTATGATTAACAATTGACAATAAATTAAACTGGGAAAAACAAGTATATGAGCTCAGCAAAAAGTTAAGTATAGTATAGTGCAGAATATGCTTTGCAAAAGTTATCGACATGAATCAACATAGACTGGCCTTCTGACTGCTTATTACGGAACGCTGAATCCATGCTCAGATAAGGTATAATTTTCTGGTACAATTCAACTGACATGCAAATTATATTTAAATTACAAAAACGCTGCATACGCTCAATGTTTGGACTAAAAGTAAATGATAGTCGTAGAAATTACATATTCGAATTGACAGTATTTGTCAATCTAATCGCCAGTTATTTGCAAGCATATCAGACGTCAAAGAAAGAAATTGACAATATAATGATCGTTTATGTGCATATAGCTCAAGTACTAAGTTAATGTAAAAAACAGAACAGGAAAAGGACATTAATATTTTTATGTAACAGTTGTGCATTTTTCACTCTTGTTCAAAAAAATAAATGAATTTGAGTCTGAAACTTTCTAAACTTAGAAACTCACTGACTTATTACCGAAAGTTACCACTGACTTATTTAAACTTTCAATTAAATATGTTTTTGTTTTCTTGTTCTTTAACGAAATACTATATCTCAGTTTCAATTTCACAAATATGTCCTCGGTTATGTTATTCTACGTCATATTTAAATTTGATTTTCGAAAACGTCCATTAAGGGCTGTTCATGATAACATGAACAGCGCTTAATAACAAAAAAATCACGAAATTATGATAACATAAAAAAAATACGAAAAAGTAACTATTACGTTAACTATACGATAGTTTTGAAATATTCTTGCTAGAGGTGCCGAACGCAATTATTTCAGTGCCTTGCATTCACTTTTCCTGTGCGAATATGAAAATATTTGATATATAAATGGGTTTTTATTTTTATAGGGGTATACATATACTTTCCACATAATGAACCCTTTTTATGTTCTTCCCTTTTAAGCTACTAAGAGGACTGTTTTCTTAGACTAAAACTATACGGCCAATTTGTAATAATTATGAAGTATTTGCTTAAAATATTTCTCTTATATGACGAAATATTGCTCTAGGATATTGAATTAAATGTTTGAATAGCATTTTTCATTTACTATACGCACATAAAAAAGAATTGCAGCCAAATTTGAAGATATATCATACAATTTACCAAGCATAAATAAAAGGTTCCATTTCGTAAATTAAACAGTTTAAACTACATATCAGTAACATCAGATAATACAAATAAAGAAGGAGATTTCAATCATTATCTGGCCAGATATTCATCTCCGTACGGCGTGTAGATCAATCGTCCGCTTGTTCCACAATTTCCATCGCACAATTACTATCATGAATTTCGTATGGTACAAAATCCTAAAACGTTGTTATGAATCAATTTAACTTTAGTTATTTCTTTTTAGGAACTTGGGAGATATGTACTTTTGTGTTTTGTTGCGGGTTTTTGAGTATTGGATAAAGGATCCTACCAAGACCTTAAACTTAACTTCGTGGATGTTCCGCGCGCCCAACTCACCTCTGTGTGAGAAAGAAGATGCCGGGGGCCCATCCCGAATCCCGAACCTGATTGATTAGTTCATTGTGTCCCGCAGCATCGAAATTTATGATGAACGGAGGAACACGGGTGGTGTTAGTGGACGCTGGTATCAACGTGATCATCCACCATCAATTGCACGGGGAGTCCCGTACTACCTCACCGCCCGTTATCACGCGACTGAAAGTACATGGATATTTACATCTCCCAAAAAGTTAAAATTAATGTAATACTTGTACCATAATAATCAATGGACGATACACTGATACAAGTTACTTGAATTGCGACACTGAGTGATCAGGCAGTAGGTTTTGGTTAAAACTCACATTAGTCATTGAACTAAAATATAAACAGAGAACAGAATCATTTGCTCCTTTTATATCCTTGTGTATCGTCGCACTAGGAGAATGACAGAAAAAGAATCGGATTGTATCTTTCCTTGGCTACCTAAAAGCAAATCATAAAACAAAGTAATATATTTGTAATGTATAATAACTACCTATGAAGAGGACAGATATATTATGGACGTTATTTCTTTTTCATCTTTTTGATATTCTTAAGGTTATGACTTACGCCACAAGCACAGTCCATTGTCATATCAGCGGAAACTTAATATCCAGCGAAGATCGAAATCCCCATTGTAGGGACCTCATCACGGCACTGCAGTTTGCTAAGAGCGATTAAATGTACTCACGCGAAACAGAAGCGGTCTGTACTCTCATTACATATAACTGCGATAGAAGACTATCACAAGAGGACATTAAGTGAAGAGTGATAATGAGTGTTGTAAATAACAGCACACATAAAAAAATAGGATATATCCCCTACCACAAAGTACATAATATAACCCCTACGATTTTCCTCAGTGGTAGGGTACCAAGCCCTTTTAGATGGTCACCACCTAGCCTCTAAGTCAATGCCGCCATAACAACCTTGTATTGTGTTCCGACATAAGTGACTCATGTTGCAGTTGTCCTACGTACATAGAATATACAAACATACATAGGTGACGGTAACTGGTTACTGTTAAGTGGGTTGACCCCCTCTCTGCTGTTACAAGGCAATAAAAGATACTGTTTTATTGCTGACATCTACCTTTTAGTAGTTTTACACATTTTATTTTGTGGCTATTAATGGGTGTGGGCTATGGGTGTTTGCAACGCCAGTGGAATCGCGAACACGCTGCTCTCCCATAAGTGTACAGGAATTTTGGTAAGTAATACCGGAACACAACACAAGCTTATTATGGTGGCATACTTAAAACCAAAGGTGGTCGCCATCCAGACGGGCTTGATGCCCTACCGCGTAGCTAGGGTGGGTTGTTTTGTCGCCTTTTACGACAGGCTGACCCTGGCTGCAGAGGTTAGTATTTCTCCGGCCCTGCACGGATAAAAATAGGATATAATAGTATCAAATTTATCCCTATTACATATGGAAAGTTCACTGTGGGATTCAGAGTTCGCTATTAAATATGTTATTAAAGAGGTATATTTAGTGACCAGCGACGGTTACCAACCAGTCGGACTTAGATCTCTATCACTAGTAACGACCCTAGTGGTCGATTTTTTAATTAAAAGTAACAACGTCCCCGCACAAAGATTTACTTATAAAGCGTTCGGTATATAATTATAAATACTGAATCAGCAATCATCGCATTTCATCTTGAATGAACTACGGAAAAATGTACATGAACCATGTTTTAATATGCCTACGTATGCGGATATACTGAGATGCACCCGGAAGTCGAACGACCGGCAAAAATGTTTCACACACAGCGTTAGTGGCAAATAGAAAAAAAACGACTGAATATCCCGGAATAATAAGGGTTCTGTTAAGTATAAATAAAGAAGCTTTTTATTGTGTTTCTAAGATCAATATTTACTTCTTAAATCTACTTGAAGTACTAAAAATAATATGAAATTGTATTTTATGTAATCTTAATAAAACTTACAGATATACCATATATATAATTTTTTTGACAAAGACTAGATATTGAGAATATAATAACAATATTTAGAATTTATTAATTATTATGTACATAATATGAAATATATACTAGTACAATGAACCTAAAACTAAAAACCTTAAAAAACATAATAAAATAACTAAAATATATTATTAAAAGGAGTCCCTTTAGGCAAGGTTCCGAAGACACTGGCAGCGTTCTCCCTTTGAATAGCTAGACTAATTCTTTGTCCGAGGTAGCTGCCAGCGCTTCGGTCTCCTATGATGTCGACTAACCTCTTTGCTATTTCCTTAAAAAGCCTTATAGCGCTAGGACCCAACGGACCAAGGGTCTCGACACCGAATGGGACAAATTCATATTCGGAGCCTAGACCTCTGTATTTGCATGCTTTAGTTTTTCAGCCGCTTCACAAGCCGCACCATCTCTGTTGTTGGTTCCATGTAGATGGGAAGGGGCGAGCGTGTCTGAACAGGTTGCATCCCATACCAGCACCCGGCCCATCTTCCATGGAATCAAACTCATACCATCCGGTCTCTTGTCATCGTCTCTTGCAATACCAGTCGGCTCAAGTAGACTTGGCACGTTGACAGTGGCAAGGGACCGGCGAATGATATCGTTAAGTGCGGCATGTCTCAGGAAGCGGCCTGCACTTTTTTGGCATAACAGTCCGTGATGTCCTAGATTGTCGGGACAGGGACATTTATGAGGAGCGCAGACCGGAATCCCAAGCCGTAGACAGGTTGCGATTCGGAGCGTGTCAGGCTCAAGAAATGTTCCTGTATATGACGAAGGGTACGCGTGAAGCCAGTAGCCGGCCTCACACGCATCCACGGCCAAAAGCCTAGCACGCGCCGAACCTGTACTACAGCTCAAAAGATTGTCATAAGTCAATTTGCAGTTTATGTCGTCCCAGCTCCTCTGTGAATTTTGAGAAAATTGAAAATTTTGACCTGGGCATGCAATTAAGAAAGCGTTTCTAGCTTCTTCCAAGCCCGTAATCTCAAAGTTTGAAGGGGATGCCCTTAAAATTTTACTTATGAGATTTGCTGAACTATGGACAGATGATAGGAAGGCTGGTAAAGCGACACTAGAAATTTTGCGATTCCCTAAACCACCATAACGGATTGGTAGGGATGCTTGGGTCCAAGATTGCTGGTTCAGCTGCATATTAAGAATCGATTCTAAGCTAATTTTGATTAAGTCGTCTACTTGTCTCAATAGATCTGGGTGATTCCAAAACGAGCAGCAACGGAGCACATACGTAAATTTTGGGAACGTAGTACTAAAATATAAATTTTTACCAATAATAGCTTTTTTTAGATTTTTTTATAGCTGGGCACGACTATGTACCGTGCATCGCCACTGCTATCATGCAATAGCAATGAATGTCATCTATAGATAACATGTCATTGATATGCAGAATAAATAGCGTCGGTGATAGCACACAACCTTATGGCACACCTGCATTGATGGATTTCACACTGGAGCAGCAACCCTCGTCAACGACGTTAATGCTGCGCCAGTAAGAATGTGTGATAGCCAAGTGGGAAGCCTCTGTCCCAAAAGATGGAAGATTTGCGAGCCCTATGCCAGACCCGATCGACCCGCCTATTACAAGACATTACAAGTATTGTTGAATATATATCCTTTTGGTTTTTTAGAAAAGGTTTGATATTGTAAAGAAGCAAAAGTACATATAAATTTGAGACTAAAGAACATGATATCTTCATTTTAAAAAAACCTTCCATTTATCGTTACTTTAGTTACATACTGATTCGGCTGTCCTGTCCAGAATATATTCGTATCTACCCCATTACCGATCTATGTAGCAATTATGGTTTATTTGTCTAGCTAATTTACATAAAGTAAATTATACACTTCTTATCAAAAAAATCGAAATACCCCTGACGTTTCAATAAGTTTAATTTTTTTACATTTAATAAAAAACATAAATAACGCCCGTTTCAAATTAAAATTAAATTTCTTTAGCTATTGTGTTTTTTGCAACATGTATGTTATTATCCTTTAAGAAGAAATCGTTAAATGTTAGAAACAGAGATGTAAAACGGAAAAATAGTAAAAAAAGTTTGTTCAGTATCTCGTATTTCCTCCCTGGGCTCTTATCGTTGCTTCCATGCGGTTTCTCCTGAAACGGACAAACGTCACAAACTTGTGTTGTGGGATGTTACCCCACTCTTCTTGTATTACAGTTTTAAGCTGGCCAAGCGTCTCCGGAACAGGATCTCTCCCTTTGACTCGTCTCTTCAACTCATCCCATAAATTTTCTATGGGATTAATATCCGGACTTTTTGCTAGCCAGCTCATAGCCGCAATACCGACTTCGCTCAGGTATTCATTTACAATGCCTGCGGTATGAGCCCTGGCATTGTCCTGCATAAAAATGAAGTCATCGCCAGTAAAATGTGCGTATCGTACCAGTAGTACATGAGGCTCCAGACACTCTTCAATGTAACGTGATCCATTTAACCACGGTAACCGAGGTCCCGATACAAACACAAGTTCGGTTTTTTTCTTTGTTCAATGCTACATTGTGCAAAACGCTCTTCCTCTCTTCGATACACATTTTTTCCATCATTATCATACAGCATGATCTTACCCACGTCAGAAAGGAGAACTTTGCTCCATTGAAGGTATGACCAATTTAAGTGCTCAAGTGCAAAGTTGAGGCGTGCTCTTCGGTGGTTTACCGTAAATTATTGGCCATTAGCTGGTTTATGTGGTTTCATGCCACGCTCCGCCAATATTATTCTAATGCTAGAATCGCTTATAGTCAATCCTCGAACCTCACGGAGCTGCAGCTGCAATAGAGTTAAAGTGGTGATTTCTTAGAGAAACTGACACAATATACCGTTCATCTTGCTCAGACTTGACTCGATGTCTATCAGATCCTGGACGGCGAGTAAACATACCAGTCTCCCGATAACGCTGATGCATTATTGTATTGATAGCAGAGAGGCTTAGATGCAATCGTACTGCCACAACACGCTGCCTAAGCCCTGCATCCAGTAACGCCACGACTTGGGCGGCTTCTTTGGGCGAGGTATCCATATTTTTTAGGAAAAGATCTCTTTGGTAGGATGTCACGGAGCTTAGTTAATAATCACGCTTAGCTCAGAACTCAGTTAAAATAAAACGATAATTTATGCAAGAAAAATGTAATTAAGTGTAGAAATTCTGACGGAATACACATTGAAAACAATCTCTACATTCTTTTATTGGGTGAAAATTCAAAGACTTAAATTCAAATTTGGAATCCAATCTGGTACACCATTATGTAGAATAAACTGCCAGCTATTTATTGGCGTATTTTTTTAATGATATTAATACTCTTTTTCATTTAAATGCCTGCTGAATAATATTTGCAGTAGTGTTTCGGTTTTTTTGCTGAGAAGGAATGTATAAATGTTCATTACACAGGTAATGTTATTTAAATAAATAAATTGGATTTCCATTTTTGAACGTGGATCAGACAGCAATTGTCTCTATAATATTTAACTCAGGTGAATGTTCTATTGTTATTATCCTTTGCAAGTCACTTTTCGTTTAAAAAAATATGGCGGAAAGGCAACCGTGCAGAAATTTAGCTGTGTGACAATACTAAGTAGCATTCCTTGGACTTGGCTTAGGTGCAACTCTGATGAACAACATAATTTTTTTGTCTTAATTTCGATTACTTATGGCTTGGTATCACAAAAATCCTATAACACCCCACTTGTGGGCTTGAAAATGCTTAGCTTTCTGTAGAGAGAATGAATTGTATATCCCGTCAGGCTTGTCTAGCGGGTTGATGGATTACACAAACAACAGTAATCTAGTAGATTACTGTTGTTGTACCCCATGTATGTTTTCATTGTCTGTGTGTGACAATTAATACGAGAAAATTTATCTGAAAGGTGGATACGAAGGGTTTTTAGAGTATTAATAAGATCTGAATTAAAATTATATTAGTTACTACGCTTATAAGAACGTAAAATCTACGCTTCTACCTGAAAATAAAAATACTATATTTTGACAGCTCGGTCTCTCCTCGCTTGCTCTTATTTCAACTTTTCAACACTAGAAAAATAAAATTAGCACTCACGGACCCCTAAAACGTTCAAATGCCTCATCTCCTGCACTGATAAAATGCAGCTTTACACAACATGCGATGTGTAGTTCCTCAGATAAATGGAAAATATTCCCTTGCTTTGGGAAATTGCACGTTTCTACGTAAGTGAACTTAATGAACAAATACTGTTTTCGACAAATCAGTGTGCATTTGTTGGAAAGAGAAAGATAATTTTAATAACAGACCTATTCTCTATTTATTATAGGGACGATACGAATAACAAGTGTTGATCTAAATGTTTTAAATTAGTGTTTTGTCTTTATATAATCAACGTGGGCCTCAAGCTTGTCTGTATGGCAATCACTCTTGGTCTTAAATATGCTGCCATAATAACCTCATGTTGTATTCCAGTATTAATGATCCAGATTCCTGTACCGCTGCGGAACAGCAGCATGTTAGCGATGCCCATAGCGTCGCAAATATCTACAGGCGACGGTAACTGCTTACTATTAATTAGTGGGCAATCAGCCTGTCATCACTAAAAAAACATCATGCGTTTTTGCTATATTTTGTTGCGGGTCGGGAAACCAGATTTTTTTTGCGAAAAAAATGTGTGTGAATTTCAATATCTCCATTTTATTCCATTTTATGGCATTTTAAAGTTTTTATTGAACGATTTCCTCTTGTCTCTTCAGCCCAGAAATTTTATATCGCCGATAAAGCACCATTCGTTATTAAGTAGACGTACCAGTCTACAAAACTCTTGGATTCTTATAATCATAATCATGTTTTGTTTTTCCAGTTTATCTGTATTAGTATCCTCTACGATATATGACCCATTTAGTTCATAAACTGCAAAAACCTTTGTAACTAAAATTAAAAGCAACAAATCTCAAACTGAATACAGGCACTTCCAAACAACAAATCGAAAGCTACAAAACAAACAATCGCGGGGGTTTTATTTCGGCGACTTTGGAACTGGTGTTAGGTGTGAAAAGTTTAGCAATATCGGTGTTAGCGTAATTACCGGGGCAGAGCAACAAATCGTCGTAACAAAAAAGTGTGGAACAACCGCAACTCTAACAAGAGTGTTAAGCCGCGAAACAATAAAATAGCGCGACAGTTCTGTTCTTAGTTTGGGCCAGGAAACTCGCGAGCCCTTTTCGAGATTGTATTTCATCTTCTTCTTCTTCTTAGTCGATTCACTCTTTACAGAGCGGTCGTGATCAACTGGTAGTACTATTAGAGGCAGATATTGTTCGCTGTATGATTTTACGCCATTTCTCGCGATTCAGAGACATTCTGGAGCACTCATGCAAAGGCCCGCCCACAGCCGATTTGATCTGGTCGGTCCATCGCATGGGTGATCTTCCACGTGATCTGGTCCCCTCCACTTTGCCCTGGACAACGAGACGCTCTATGGAGTCATTGTTTCGCCTTGAAACGTGGCCGAAAAATTTGAGAATACGTGACTGGACCAAAGCGGAGAGATGCTGCTTAATGCGGAGTTCTTCACGGATGGAGGCATTGGTCCGAAATTCTGTCCATGATATTCCCAGCATTCGTCTCCAACACCACATTTCTAAAGCATTGTATTTCATAGAGAAACTCAATTGAACTGAATTTAAATATTTATTATATCGAATTTCTATGCTTTATTATTTCTCAAATCCATACTAATATTATAAATATGAAAGTAACTCCGTCTGTCTGCCTGTTTTTTTATTGCTTTAGGATAGCAGACAGGCCCACTTAGAATTTAGCAGTTACCATCGCAATGGTTGTTTGCAACGCCAGTAGCATTGCGAACAGGCTGCTGTCCCATAAGAGAAAAAGAAGACGTATCAAGAGAAGGTACGTTGAAGTTTTTTTCTGTCACTACAACTCTACGGTGAACACCGATACAAATTTCAAATATGGCTGGATGTTTACATCCATTATACACAGACTATAGTCGCTATCATTTTAATAACAACTGATTAGCTTTTTTTTAATTCTGAGAGACAGCAGACAGGCGGATGGTTCACCTAGTAGTCGCCTATGGATGTTTACGACGCTAGAGATCCGCGAACACGCTGCTGTCCGCATAAGAGTATTGAAACCGGGGTCATTAATTCCGAAATACAACACAAAGTTATTATGACGGCATACTTAAGATTAAGGGTGGTCGTCGTCCATACTGGCTTGGAGCCCTGCCACATTGCTGGGGTTGTTTTGTCGCCTTTACGACAGGCCAACCCCGGTCGCAGGGGTTAATATTCTTTCTCCGCCTCTATACGGATAAACGTTACTGTTTTACTGTTAACGTAACTGTTACGTTTTCACGCCTAAACTGCTAAACCAGTTTTGATAAATTTCGGTAAAGAGATAGATTGAACCTTAGAAAAGGACATAGGCTACATTTTGTCCCCAACATGAAACTTGAAGAAAGTAAAACAGAGCCAAACGTAATTTCGTTCTGTATTTTTTTTTTTATTTATATGACAGAACAACGTTTTCCAGGTCAGCTAGTAGGTTTATAAATTAATCAATAAAGTAGTCATACATGAATCGATTCAAATAGTTGATCAAAATTTGTACTGTTATTATCCAGTGTAAGACATTATTTCCGAACAAAGGTCAGGTAAGAATACGGCAGTGGTCGGCCTGTCGTAGCTAGCTGCTAGTATTTTATTATAGGCGACGATAACTGCAATCTATTAAATGGGCGATTAGTCAGTCTGATGTCTTACAGTAATAAAAAATATATCATACACTTTTCCTAGTTACTACGTTACTGACTAATATGGTGACTTAAGATTATTGTTATTGTTACTCATAAATTGTAATAAAGTCTTCACATTCTCAAAGGAAAACGGTTCTAACTTTTTAATTTGCAAATCGGGCAATTAATATACACAATTTAAGCGTTGTATACCTGATTCGATTCACAGAATAGTTAAAATTATTCTCACTCATTGTAGAAAATAAGTAATTGTTCGCGCACCGCACTAGTGTGTTGTGTCTGTGGTGCCGCTTCGCTCATCGCTCATTCGACCATTCATTCAGGCATTCGTTCTATATACATTCGTACGCCCTCAAGTATCTCTCTCTCTCTTCAATCGGTCCCTCATTGCTGAGGATCGTGACTCCGTTTGATTCCGTCAACTAGCTGTCTCCATCGATCCCGTTCTGCAGCTTGGTGGAGTGCGTCGCTGACAGGTATTTTCAGTTCCTCCGCTATTTGGTCCGACCATCGTTTGGGACTTCTACCCTTAGGCCTTTTTCCTTCGATTTTACCGGTCACCACAAGGCGTTCCAAATTGCTGGTATCCCTACGTGCAACATGACCAAAATACCGCAATATTCTTAGTAGGCAGGTTGTGGATATACGTTGAGTCTTTCCTATTTTTAACTGCTTGAGAATAGAGATGCTGGTGCGGCGGGCCGTCCATGGTATTCGTAGCATACGTCGCCAGCACCACATCTCAAAAGCGTCGATTCTCTGCCTATCTGCGGCTTTGAATGTCCACGTCTCTGCACTGTATAGAGCAATGGAGAAGACAAGGGTGCGGACCAGATTTACTTTAGTCCGGTGGGTAATATTACGTATAGCTAGCCGTCAAGTATAGCTACAGCATTATTAAGAAATAATAAACTTGTAAAAACTAGAAATAAATGTAACTTAAGCTGGAGTCAGATTTTCAATACAACAACCCGAGGCCAAGGACGCTAGTATAGAGTTCCTTGGAATAAATTAATCAGTGATGTTCATTTGGCTTAATACACTCAGTATATTTTAATATCTGATAAAATACCATAGGACAGATGTATGTTATAAGAAAATTAGGTGTTATCATAAATATAATAGATTTCATAGCCCCAATAAAGTTGCGTAGGTAACGAAAAAAGGATGTTTCGTTTTGGCCACCAGACGGCGCTAACGGCCGCGCCGTTGCTATTTGGCACTTTCCTACTTGGCTTACTACGACTATACATACTGCTTAATCGTTCATGGAACTCGAAAATAATACAGTAATTTATAAATTAATATTTTAATGTAACTATTGAGTAATTGCGTATATAATCTAGGGAATTTTCAAAAACAAAATAATAAAAACAATAACACTGATTACTTTATAACAAGAACTAAATTTTGACAAAATCTTCAAGATTTCTTCGTTTTGGCGGAAGTACTATAGCTGTAAAAATGACATTACAAGATATCTGGTCTCACGAATGATGAAGTCTGTGCAAAAAAAAAAATTAACCGCTTTTGAAAAACGTCTAATGATATTTCAGGTAAGTGTAGTAATCATTGATTTTGCCAATATCTATGTAAGATTCAATGACAGGTAATAATAAATAATATGGTAAGATGAATAACCTTTCTACGCCACTTGGGGCTACGTACTGACTAGATTCCCGCGTCCCGCGGCCTCGGCACTCAAGGCATGTGAAGGAATATTATAGTAGTTTTAGTGGGTATACCAGTAATATGCATCCCCCAGCCTAGAAAAGAGGATGTATATGCATATGTATGGGCGCATTGCACGAAGTCCCACACTATCCGGCCGCCTGTCCTCATGCGTAGGAGTGTGCTTCAGGCATTTATTCCTCCCAAAAAAAAAGAATAAGTAACTTTTAGAGTATCGTTTTTCCAATAATTATATACATACATAATTTTCTTTATTGTATATTCTATTAATTACAGTACTGTAATAATGATATAATTGTAAATAATTAATGTACATATTTCAAATTGTTAAATTGTATGCCATTATGTGATGGCGGAACATGTTGCTTTTTGTAAGACCTTCACTATCATGTTTCATGCAATAAATTATTAAAATTATTGGCATATCATAATATGTCTAAAATTTTATAGTAATAGGTACATTTTGAACAGGTAACAAATTTATACGAGCTACACGCGTATTTCATATAACATGGTATAGTTTACTTGAAAATGCTGGTTAATATACCATTATGGTGCTTTAATTATAAGTCACATCTATACCGGTTCCACTCATAGCTTTTTCTGCGTAACTTAAATTGACACTGAGCATTGTCGTAAGGTTGTATCTTGATGAATGAAATCCACCAAAAAATAGATGTAGTTGAATTTCACTTTTCTCAATGACGATTGCCATTTGTGCACTGATAAAAGCAGTAATCCGTTTGCAGTCCTTAAGGGCTTCCTAGGAAAGTGATGAAGTAGGCGTATTTTTACGACTGGAACTACACGTTAAATATAGAAAACAAATTCACGTTTTACAACTCTTATGTTGTAATTAAGTAAAATGCACGTTATTTTTATTACCTGTGTGTCCCAAATAAAGTATATTTTCGCCGACGACAGGATCTGGTGGCCATTCTTCTGAATTCAACGGAGTTTAAGCTATATCCACATTAGGAAGATAGTGTTTCCACTCCAATGAATATTTTATGTCCTATTTATGTTTACAGTGTGTCGCATGATTTTCATTTGTTTCAACAGCTGATACAGCAAGATTTGCTTGTGAAAAAGACGGACTGATTCTACACAATAGTTTTTGATTGGTGCCTTTTCAAATATGGCATTTTAGGCATATTTTACTTTTTTACTACAGAAAAGGTAAAAATGCTGTTTAAGCAAGAAAAAAATTAGTCGATGTGTTTGGATTGGATGTATTGACAGCACGCCAGTACCAAAACTGGTTTTAGAAATTTCGATCTGGCAATTTTGATGTTGATGATGAACGTGGAGCGGCACGTTCTGGAAGGGCAGTTGAAGCTGTTAAAGACACGATATAAATACTATTTGATACACGTTTGAGTTTATCAAATTCAACCGTTCATAGCCACTTGAAAAGCCTAGATAGAAAGATAGATAGATAATTATTTACTGTTTACATTTACAAAATAAAACTTTGTAGGACAACACATTAAAAATAGACAATAATTACAAGTAATAACACAAAAATTAAATAGTAAAACAAAAATATTGTTTGATTGTAACTTAATTGTCAACGTAATGTATTGAAATAACAATAAACAATCTGGAAATAACATTATGACAAGTAATAAAATTTAAAACTATGAAGATGATAGATATGAGAGTGGAAGAATACAGAAGGAGAGGTAGGAAAGAGAAGATGGATGGATTGCGTAAAATTTTGAGATGGATGCTAACAAAGAAGAGTGAAAGGAGAGAACATGTTGTGTCGACCCCATATAATATGGGATGAGAGCAGGAAGAAGGAATAAGTAATAGAAATTCTATCATAAAAGAAAAGTACCGATCATAATTACTTTATAATACACAATGAGCAGCAATGAAATACACAAACAATTTGTTATGCATTAAAATTTGGCAATTACTAAACAGTTTTAATACAGAAACCGAACTTTACGACTTAATTAAAAATCCAACATGCAATTGTCAATTAAATTGGGTGTTTGCACTTTCCAGTTGCTGTTTACTGTTTCCATTAATTTCTGGATAATTTTATGAGTATTTTAGTAATAAAGATTAATAAAGTTATTTACACTTTTAAATTAATGTTATATAAACTTTTACTTTGCTCTATTTACGAGTATAACCGTTTTCACTCTGCAGGAGTATGAATACTGGCCCATGCGACCAAAGGCGACTTGTCGTAAAAGATGACAAAATCGTAAAAGACAATCTAGGTGAGAGGGCTCCAAGCCCGTCTGGTCACCTCACAACTACAACAGGATCGGTCGTAGTTAGCCGGCACAATGCTGAGCTTGAATCCAAATTTGGGACATACTGTATTATCAACTCAATGTACATTGTTAGGTGTCATCCATAAATTACGTCACACGAATTTTAGGACTTTTTAACCCCTTCTCGCGTCCCTGTCACAGGTTGCCACATTTTTAGAACTCACTCCTCCTGATGTGATTTCACACATCTTTCAATTTTATGCATGTATTTAAAAATAAACAAAAGTAAAAAGTTATTTTAATATTTTTCTTATTTTTATTAAACAATCTTTCATAATCAACATTAAATCAAATTATAAGGAATACGCGCCAAAATAATCGCGCGCCATCAATATCATTTTTCATAATATACTAAAAATTCGTTCGTTCGCGAGTCTCTGCCAATCCGCGCTCACGCAACGCATCTCTCTCTCTCTCTCTCTAGCTGAGTGCGTTCTGTCGCACATGACGCCGCGCGTGAGCGTCGCCGCCAGTCGAAAAGAGTTTTAAAACTAGCCTATAGTTATGTTCATTGTTTTCTTTGTGTATATTTCTAAAAATGTGTTCTTGAAGTAATAAATAGTTCAGTACTCGAATTTCAACGTTTCAATTAATCGCATCTTCCACCACACAAGCATGACAACCATATTACAAATTATTTTAGATAACAGAGTAAGCAAATGACTAGTTCGGAAACAATAAATTACTAATTATGTAAATTAAGGACACAAAACTTAATCATCTTGTGTCCATGGACACAAGATGATTAAGTCCTTCATATTCATTCATATCGTGACGTCACAAAGATTTTGACCCTCCCTGCCCCTTGTCACATAATGTCACATTCCAGTGATACCCACCACCCTTTAACGTGTGACGTAAATGGATGACCTCTTATAAGTGTTATTAAGTCCAAATACGTGGCCATGCTACATGGTAGGGCCTCAAGCACGCCTGGATGGCGACCACCTTTGGTCTTAAGTATGCCGCCATAATAACCTTGCATTGTGTTCCAGTTCATTAGTGACCTAAGTCCCTGTACTCTTATGGGACAGCAGCGTGTTAGCGATGCCATTGGTGTTGCGAACACCCATAGGCGACGGTAATTGCTGAATTCTAAGCAGGTCATCAGCCTCCTATTCTACAGCCATAAAAAATCTTTTTTTCCTACTCCTGGTCTCTTAATATTATGCTGTCATTTTAATCTTACCTAGTGTTGTCGCTTAAATGACCCAGGTTTCAATTTCCTCACGTGGATGGCAGCGTATTAGCGTCGCAAAAATCCATAGGGAACGGTAACCTTACTAAAGGTAAGTAAATCATTACTATTATGTTGGCCATCAGCCTGTCAGCTTTAGCAGATCAATAAAAAAAATCCCTTGCGTACGAATACATTATACGGAGGTACACTTATATATATGGCTAAGTTGTAGCCATTGGGTACTCATATTAGAGAAAGACTATCCCTGTTCACCCAGTTCAAGAAGTAAACTTTCCTTTCTTAGATGGAATACTATTTTAAAATACGCATCGATTATTTAATCAGTATTCATAAAGTGATAGCTGTATTATTAGATTAAATTTTGGATACTGGAAAAGTGAACATAGCAAAGTATGTTTATTAAAAAAAATCACAAAAATTATGAAGAGTAAATAAAACATAAGTATTTTATGATATCTGAATGCATTCCACTGCCAATCCCATCGCGAGTCGTATGTAAACTTCAATCTGTTTTCACACAAATAAACAAATATAAAACTTCCGATATCAAAACAATTCCCATTGTTTAACAGGAAAATATTATACTACCAATTTCCCTTTGTATTGTTACGAGCGAATTGAATACAAGGATCTACTGCTTTTTTTATGAAGTTTAACATTCTGCCTGGCCATGAAAGTATTGAAATAGAGAAAGAAAAGAAAAGTAAATTTTAAGAGGAGAATAAGTATAATATGAAAAATATTTTTACGGAAATCAACCAACGTGGAGTCCGCTTCCGAAGAACGAAAAGGGAACACAAATATAAAATTACAATCTAATCGCTATAATTTTTTAATAATAATAATAATCTTTATTTGTTAGAAACATGGTGAATACATAGGTGACTTGTTCAAATTTTTATAAATGTACAACACGTTTCGCCATTTCTGGGATACAAATTTGTTTACAAACCTAAAAAATTAAAAAGTTTAACATTAAATGATTTTATATATGTTACATATTTTTGTGCTCTCTAATCTCTTTCCCTGTAATGTCCATAAAGATAATATAAAGTATGTCAGTATTATTTAAAAATAAATGTCATCGAATTAATTACTGTCATTGAATTTTATGGTATGATTAAGGACAATTCACACAGTCCATCTAGTCCCAAAGTAAGGTGCATAGCACTATTGCTATGGGTAGTAGATAACTGATATATACTTTTCTTTTATAAATAAATACATATTATACATAAACACCCAGATGCGAGACGGGAATCGAACCCGTGACCTCTGCAAGCGTACCGAAGTGAAACGACAAGAGAAAGAACGGCCTAAGAAAAGGGATAAACTAAATAGACAACCGGAACTCTTGTTGACATTACCAAATGCGAGTAGATCATGGTTACAAAGTTAACGATTCTACAATCAGTAAGAGTATAAAACATTAGTATACTATAGTTAAGAAGTCAACACCGGCGTGGAAGTTTTCAAGTGACAAGCTTAAAATATCGATCACAAGTCAAAAAAATCATAACTTTTATAATATAAAAGTAAATCTTAAACTACCTTTTATAGATTTAAAATTATGAAATATTTAAATATTTTAAAAATAAATATATACGTACTTACTTTATCGAATAACAATTTAGAAACTTTAAAAATATCATAAAAATTGTATTAGTTTATTTACGAACCACCGAAATATTTCTGCCCAATACTCTCGGAAGTTGTCCATTCGATACTTCCGCCTTTCGCCTCTGAAACGTGTCACTTCGACCAACACGGTCACGTATGCGCTGCACACGTTACATCCGTTCAAAAATGGACGCGTTGTTTACCTACACGTTATTAATTAGCAATTGTTATTTTATAAATCATTTTTTTATTGCTGTAGGACAGGCTGACAATCCGCTTAGAATTTAGCAATTACCACCTATGGGTGGTTGCAACGCTAGTGGCATTGCGAACACGCTGCTGTCCCATAGGGGTCCCATAGGAACCTGGGTCACTCATGCCGGAACACAACACAAAGTTATCATGGCGGCATACTTAAGACCAAAGGTGGTCGCCATCCAGACGGGCTTGAGGCCCTACCACGTAGGGTGGATTATTTTATACGACAGACCGACCCCGGCCGCAAAGATTAGTATTCTTTCTCCGCCCCTGCACGGATAAAAACCGTATTTACTAGTAATGTACATATTTCACGTCATGTGGTATATACAAAGACCTAATGCAGAATGTGAAATTATAATAGACATAATTCTTCATAATACGTGTAAATACAGTCTCTCATATATTTTCCTTAATTTGTAAATACGCGTGCCTTTTTAAAAGTGCTACTATAAACTCAGTTAAAAAACCTTTTCAAATATAACCTCAGGCAGTTTACAATACGTAAGCTTTTAACTCAGTTGCGTATGAAAATACATTACAAAAGAGTGTAATTTCAGAATTTTCTAAATCGCTGATAATAAAGCTTTTACAGTGTTACCAATAATTCTTATTTTCTTCTTCTTTTTTCTTATTTCTGTTACAGGTTTATGTTTAAACCATTAAACCAATTTTAATGAATTTAGGTATAGAGATATATTGCACCTTGGAAAAAGATATAGGCTACTTTTTGTCGCGAATTTACTTTCATATTTACAATACTAGTATGGATAGTATAGATTAACGTATTAATCAAAATCAAGCTGTGATCTCTACTGGTGACGGATAAGTCCCACAAACTTTTATACTTCAATAAAGCGTCATCTCGCAGAATTTTATTTTGGTATAATGCGGCCACTACGTACATTACTTATTTGCTACATTTGGCAATGTTTCCTTAGCATACAAATAGTGTTAAACAATAAATTATTTTTCTTTTGGTGGGCGCGGGAAAATAAAACCGTAATATCTTCAAAAATTGCCTAATAAAAGAAATCTACATACTGACTGCATCTGCAACGGCCAAAAACCATACTGGTCAAAATTTTTTGACAGTTAATGTGTTAAATATATCTATTTAATAATATAATTTATTAAAAAAATAATTTTGAAACTGATGTTTGAAGTTTCAAAATACAATTTAAACCGTTAATCACAGTTGCATACAGTGTTAACGGCCTTACAACTTTAATACAGCTATTATGAGTGGCTATAAATTTGATCAGCACTGTTCGCTGAAGACATAAAATATAACGAAGAACCAATAAAATTATAAAAGTCTCATCTCCTCCGTGTTGGAGTGGAGTAAGAATACTAACCCCTGCGGCAGGGGTCGGCCTGTTATAAAAGGTGACAAAACTACCCACCATAGCTTCGTAGGGCCCCAAGCTGATCTACATGGCAACCACCCTCTGTCTTAAGTATGCCGCCATAATAACCTTGCGTTCTGTTCCGGTAATAGTGACCCAGATTCCTATACTTCTGTTCGATCCTTGCATAAGGGTATTTGAAATCCCGTCACCTGATTTTTGTAATCTACCCTCACTCTCGGTGAGGTAATAATGGTAAGCGAGGGTGGGACGGAAAAACTCTTCTTGTGTCAACGTTTGGCATGAGACAACCGCTTTTTGCACCGTGTGCGATAATTATAAATAACTGGACGGGACGGTCGACGTTCGACCTCCCTGGTTACTCTAATTGGCCGTGCCATTAAATCTGTGTGTGTTCAGTGTTGTGTATTTAGCTGGTGCCGTGCAGCAGTTCCTCAACGACCTGAACCGAACCGGGAAGGGGTGAAAACAAGGTCAGTGCGAATTTCTTTGCCCGTTGCAAGACATCGTGTCTCTCTTGCCACCGCTCCTTCCCATTTCCTCTCCCATACAGTCCACTGCTCTCGAGCAATCCTTCTTGTTCCCGTACGGTGCCATCTGGGTCCGTGACCGGCATCGTACAATTTCTTTTTTGGTCCTTCGAGCCGGATCCTTTCTTTTTGGGCCAACGTAGCCTATATAATTCTTCCAATATACTTTATTTTATTCTTATTTCTTATAAAAATATCGGAAGGTATTTTTCCTTAAAATTCTAAAATTCCTAAAACTTATAATTAAAAAATATAATACTATAATATTTATGTTTATATAATCTTATTATAACATTATATAAACAAACTATTCTATTTAATTTCTATATACATTTATTTGTAACATATATACTTATTACATTTAAAATATCGTGGAAGTAGGTAGATATACTTCATTATGTCTAAAAAGCGTGTGGATGAGTCTCCTACTTCTCCTGAATTTAAACTATTAATTTGTCAGAAAGAGAGAATATTCGAAAGACTACAAAAAATATATAATTTATCAATCAATCTCATTGATAACGATTCTGAGCGATTATTCTTATTACAATGCTCAGAAATCGAAGACTTAAGATTAAAATTTGAAAAACAAATATTTCTTATTTACGAGTGTGAACTTAGTTATAACCCTAATGCATTGATGAATACCCAAGAATTGGACAGTTTCGATGAAATTTATTATAAAATAAAAATGTGCGCTTCCAAATGTACGCCTTCGAGTAGTAGTGATAAGGTTGAAATTCCCATACAACAATCTCGCCCTCATCTGCCGAAGTTAGAATTAATTACATTTGACGGCAATATTGAGAATTTTACCACCTTCTACGAGACATTTTGTTCGTTGGTACATAATCAATCTAGCATACCGCAAATTGATAAATTTCATTACTTGTTATCGTGCACTAAGGGTTCTGCTTTAAATATTGTTAAAAGTGTGCCAATTACCGCTACTAACTATGACGTTGTTTGGCAATCTTTACTTAATAAATATTACGACAAAAGAATGCTCGTCGATAGGTATTTAGATAAAATGTTAAATTTTTTACCTCTTAATAAGGAATCTTCTGTTAATTTAAATATGTTTTTAGAAACATTTGAAAATTCGTACAAGGCGATTCAAGCTTTAGAAATTGATAATTTAGGCAGTTATATCCTGTGTCATGTCGCCTTGAGAGCCTTAAATATAGAAACTAGAAAGTCTTTCGAACAAACTCTAAACCAAAAATTATTGCCAGATTTTTTGGATCTTATTTCTTTTATACACAACCAAATAAAAATTCTTGATCATAGTGAATCTTATATAAACAACTTTAGTTCGAAATATCAGTTAAATAAATCTCAAGTAAACAACAATTTCAATAAAATTAAATTTAATAAACGTGTTTCGAACACTACTTCTTCGTGTAAAAATATTACGCTTTGTTTACATTGCGGTGAATATGATCACTTAATTTATCGTTGCGACAAGTTTAAAGATTTATCAAATAAGGAACGGGTCAGCCGTGCTGCCGCTCTTTCTTTATGTTGCAATTGTTTAAAGCCTAATCATAATGTAAACAAATGCACTAGTCGTTTTAGATGTTTGGTGTGTAAAAAACAGCATCATTTGTTATTGCATACTGATAACAGCGAGTCTACTGATAATATAAAACCGACACGCAGTCGCACGCTTTCGTCACCAATTGCGTCATCGTCGCCCGCTGTTTTAAGTTCGTGTGCATCGGCTCAGAGCTATAGCAGCGTAGTTATATTGGGGACCGCGCTCGTTAATGTTTTTGATGCAAATAATGAATTGCAATTGTGCCGTGTTTTAATTGATTCTGGCGCTCAGTCTAACTTTATTTCGTTGTCTTGTTTACAACGTCTCGGCTTATCTCAACGTAAATGTTCCTTTAGTATATACGGATTAGCTGGAGAAAATATTAAAAATTATGGCATGACGTCATGCACAATACAACCTCGCGATAATCGTGAGCAATCTTTTAATATTGATTTCGTTGTTCTACGTAAATTAACTTCCGATTTGCCTACTATTCAAATACCGGAGCAAGTTGTTATGCAATATAAAAATTTGAATTTAGCAGATCCTTTCTTTCACATTAAATCCCCGATCGATATGATATTGGGTAGTGATGTTTTTCCTCATATTTATGATGGAAGGAAATTTATTTTTAGCCGCGACATTCCTATTGCGCTAGGAAGTATTTTCGGTTTTGTTATCACTGGAAACTTGACCGTGTCTCACTCCAGTGATAAAGTGGATTGCCACGCAGTTGCGTCCACATCCTTAGTGTCGTACACTACTCAGGATAATCTTATTAATGAAACTCTCAAACGATTTTTTGAGTTGGAATCTTCGCCGTGCGATATTCCTTTAAGTCCAGATAACGAACTGGCAGAAAAAATATTTATTAAAAGACATTATCGTGACCCCACTGGCCGATATGTCGCACCTCTCCTTTTAAATCCCAGTCATGAACCGCTTGGCGATTCTTATGAAGTAGCTTATAAGCGTCTCATGCAAATTGAGCGACGTCTCGCTCGGTCTCCAGAATTAAGGTCTTCTTGTGTTGATTTCATGAAAGAGTATGAATCCCTAGGACATATGGTACCTTACTATGGTACTGAACCCTCAAAATATTTTATCCCACACCACTGTGTGCTTCGTCCAACATCGACCACAACGCCCTTGCGTGTAGTGTTTGACGGCTCCGCGAAGACTAGCACTGGAACGTCACTTAATGATGTGCTCCTGACGGGTCGCAAGTTACATCAGGACATCATAAAAATCATTACACAATTTAGACTTTATGACGTCTGTTTCACTGCTGACGTGTCCAAGATGTATCGAGCCGTGCTCATTGACCCCTCAGAGCGGAAGTACCAACATATACTTTGGCGGGAATCTCCTGACCAGCCTGTGCGTACTTACGAACTTAAAACGAACACCTACGGACTTCGTAGCGCTCCCTTCATCGCTATTCGCACCTTGCATCAGCTCGCCGCAGACTCTCCGCCTTCTGAGGCTTCTCGTGTACTTACACAAGGCCTTTATGTCGATGACTTGTTGTGGTCATGCCGTTCAGTTTCTGAAGCTTGTTCCCTTCAGGATGAGCTAATATCACTTCTGAAAAGCGCAGGTTTTGATTTGCGCAAGTGGGCTAGCAATAAACCTGAGCTGCTTTCTAGGATGTCTGAAGACCAGATTACTAGTATAAATTTTCAAGATGATGCGTCATCATCTTTGAAGGTTTTAGGCCTGACTTGGCTACCTTCATCCGATTCTCTTTCTTTTAATTACAACATAATAGATACAAAATATACAAAGCGATCTGTGTTAAAATTACTTGCAAGTATATTCGACCCCATAGGTCTTATATCACCATGCACTTTTGTTGCCAAGTGTATCATGCAGGATTTGTGGAAGCTAAGTCTAGGTTGGGACGATCCAATCCCGACCGAATTATCCAATAAATGGATGAAGTTTTTCACCAAACTACCTTGTTTATCTGACCTTCGCATAGATCGACATCTTCTTATTTCTAATTTCGTTGACGTTCAACTAATTGGGTTTTGCGACGCATCCTCTCTAGGATATGCAGCTTGCTTGTATTTCAAAAGGGTCGATAAAAAGGGTCAAGTTAAGGTTAGGTTACTAATGAGTAAGTCCAGAGTGGCTCCAATAAAACCTTTGCTTTCTATACCTAGGTTGGAGCTGCAAGCAGCCGTGCTGCTTTCGAAGCTTGTTAGTTTTGTCGTACAAAACTGCAAGGACTTTAATTTTTCTATAGTCGCTCTTAGTGACTCAACTATAGTTTTATCCTGGCTTCAAACACAGCCTTACAAATTAAAAACGTTCGTTGCTAACCGTGTTAGTGAAATAATTGAATCGGTGTCACCCAACTGTTGGCACCATCTAAGAAGCGAAAACAATATCGCAGATATATGCTCTCGTGGTCTTCTCCCTGATCAATTAGTAGATCAGTCCAGAGAGTGGATCCATGGTCCCGTGTGGCTATCAGATAACTCTGAAAAGTGGCCTATTAGTACATTTATTATTACGGATAAAACCGAAGTCCCTGAGATGAAAACTTTAGTTGACGCCTTTTGCTTTAACTCATCTAATGAACAAATAATAATTAATGATTTAGAATTAACATTTAATAAATTTTCTTCATTTAATAAACTCACTCGCGTTATAGCCTGGTGCGTGCGGTTTAAAAATAATATAAAATTTAAAACTGGTGAACGCCTTTTCGGACCCTTAACCACCAGTGAACTGGCACAGGCTCGTGACATTATTATTCGTTCAATTCAAATAAATCATTTTAACTTAGAAATTAAAACTCTAATTAAAACAGGCTACGTATCTTCACTACGTAAGTTGCATCCCTTTATCGATTCTAATAATTTCCTCAGGGTGGGGGGCAGACTTTTACATTCTGACCTTCCATTTAATACGAAACACCCAGTTTTACTTCCGAAGAAATGTCATGCCACTAACATGATAATCGAATATTATCATAAATTATATTTACATGTAGGGCCACGTACGTTACATGGCATTTTATGTAAACAATTTTGGATAATTAATGCTCGAAACGTTATTCGATCAGTTTTATCAAGGTGTCCTAATTGTTTTAGGTTCAACCCCAGAGGTTCTCAACCTTTGATGGGTCCCTTGCCTGCCGCACGTCTAAAACCTGAAAAGGTTTTCAGCCACGTTGGCTGTGATATAGGCGGTCCGTTTCTTATTAAGGAAAGTTTAAGGCGTAATGCAAGGGTGCACAAGGCTTATTTATGTCTCTTTGTTTGTTTTTCAACAAAGGCTGTACACCTGGAGCTTCTCTCCGATCTATCTTGTGATTGTTTTTTAGCCACATTTGATCGGTTCGTGGCCCGTCGTGGTCTTTGTGAGTTTATATATTCTGACCGCGGAACTAACTTCATCGCAGCAGGTAAACATTTAAAGGAAGTTACAACCTTTTTTAAACTTAAATCTAATAAAGATGCAATCTTGGATGGACTCTCCACTCGCAATATATCTTGGCGCTTCCTTCCTGCTAATGCAGCATCCATGGGTGGAATTTGGGAGGCTGGTATCAAGTCAGCAAAACATATTCTTTACCGTACTATTGGAGATAGATCCCTAACTTTTGAAGAGCTGACTACAGTCTTTTGTAAAATCGAGGCAATAATGAATTCTCGGCCGTTATGTGCTATTTCTAATGATCCTGATGAATTCGATGTTTTGACCGCGGGTCATTTTTTGGTGGGTCAGAATCTACTGGCTGTACCAGAACATGACGTGACCGACGTGCCTTTAAATAGATTGTCACGTTGGCAATTGTTACAGAAGGTAACGCAGAGTTTTTGGAAACGCTGGTCAGACGACTATGTTCATACTTTACAACAGAGAGCAAAATGGTGTTCTACTGCTTCAAATGTAAAAGTGGGTGATCTTGTCGTATTAAAATCTAATTTAACAAGGCCTTTACAATGGCCCTTAGGAAGAATAGAGGAGATTCATCCAGGCATTGATAATATAGTTCGTGTTGTAACTGTGCGAACTAAATCTGGTCTCTTTAAAAGACCTGTGAATAAAATTTGTCCTTTGCCCTACATTAATTAATTTCATTATACACTTATTTATTTATTTTCTTAGTTGTAGGGTATTAGGATTATATCTTATGTATTAAACTCTTATTTATTTATCTCAACGTCTCAATCCCATTCTCACCTATTTCCTGGAAATCATCATAATGATTTCGGTGGGGGGCATGTTCGATCCTTGCATAAGGGTATTTGAAATCCCGCCACCTGATTTTTGTAATCTACCCTCACTCTCGGTGAGGTAATAATGGTAAGCGAGGGTGGGACGGAAAAACTCTTCTTGTGTCAACGTTTGGCATGAGACAACCGCTTTTTGCACCGTGTGCGATAATTATAAATAACTGGACGGGACGGTCGACGTTCGACCTCCCTGGTTACTCTAATTGGCCGTGCCATTAAATCTGTGTGTGTTCAGTGTTGTGTATTTAGCTGGTGCCGTGCAGCAGTTCCTCAACGACCTGAACCGAACCGGGAAGGGGTGAAAACAAGGTCAGTGCGAATTTCTTTGCCCGTTGCAAGACATCGTGTCTCTCTTGCCACCGCTCCTTCCCATTTCCTCTCCCATACAGTCCACTGCTCTCGAGCAATCCTTCTTGTTCCCGTACGGTGCCATCTGGGTCCGTGACCGGCATCGTACAACTTCTATGGGAAAGCAGCGTGTTCGCATTCATAGGCTCTATCATAGTTAACTGCATACTCTTAAGTGAGTCGTCTGACTCTCTGCTGTATCTCAGCAATAAAAAAGACAGAAATAAAATTAATAATAATCTGCCTTAGAGAGGAGAAAAAGGTGACCAATGGGTTATATTGACCAATGGCTTTTGCTAGTTTACAGGCAACCCCATAGGGGTTTAGGGGATTTGATGCAGTCGTCTCAGTAAATAGCGCCTGTATTTTTAATTATAAAACAAACAAAATAAATGTATATATGTAGTATATCAATTGTGTAGTATCCATATTACAGGTAGATTATATATATATATATATATATATATATATATATATATATATATATATATATATATATATATATATATATATATATATATATATATATATATATATATATACTACTGGAAAGGACCTTAAGACTTTTTTGAAGAAAAAACAGAAATTTAAGGAAATTTGGTTTAATTAAAATTTATTTATTTATTTATAATTTTATTATATGTACGAAGCAAATACAAGAGTAAATAATAATAGTTATGCTATCCCTCATACTAAACTTATAGTGATATATTATAGGAACAAAATAATACTGAACTATCAATATACTGCGGGAAATTCTCTTCGTGCAAGAGCGGAGTAAAATTGCGGATCGTTACGGTCGGAGACGGCCTCTTATAAAAAGCGACAAAGGGACGCCACCTCTGCTCAATAAATATGTCGCCATAATAACCTTGTGTTGTGTTCCGGCATAAGTTACCACGGTGCCAGTTCTCCTACGTGGACAGAAGTATGTTATCGGTAAATGCTTAACATTATGTCGACAACCAGACTCTCTGCTGTTTCACAACAATAAAAAGACATACTTTTTATCCGTGCAGGGGCGGAGAAAGAATACTAACTTCTGTGGCCAGGGTCGGCCTGTCGTAAAAGGCGACAAAACAACCCAACCTAGCTACGTGGTAGGGCCTCAAGCCCGTCTGGATGGCGACCACCTTTGGTCTTAAGTATGCCGCCATAATAACCTTGTGTTGTGTTCCGGCATTAGTGACCCAAGTTCCTATACCCTTATGGGACAGCAGCGTGTTCGCGATGCCACTGGCGTTGCAAATACCTATAGGCGATGGTAACTGCTAAATTCTAAGCGGGCTGTCAGCCTGTCTGCTGTCCTACGCAATAAAAAAAAAATACAGCAGGGTATCAGCGTTGCAAACATCTATAAGTAATCGTAACTAGTTACTACGAGTATTAACTATGTCGTTAGCTTGTCTCTTGTTTCGTAGGAATAACAAAAAACATCTAAACGGCTTAAAACATTTCCACACAAATCTATTTAACAATATATACTATTTTTATATCTTTGACCATTAATATTTAGTTGCATCCACATCGAGGAGTGGCCTGTGGCATATTTCACACGCAGTCGCCGGCCGTTAATCAAATGCTATGTTCCACACAGAATTGCTGAATATTATAATACTGTGAATATTTTAAATGGTTGCCATTTCATCATACAACGGTCATTGACAGTTGAAAAAGTGTTTTTCATCGAAATATACGAAATAACGTTATGCTTTATAGCTCCTTTGCTAGACAACGCCCTCTATTTTCACAATACAAAATAGTCATAATAATTTAGGTGTGTAAAATATATGAATCCCGATTAGAAATAAATAAATATACTGCAACGATTCACAGAGTGCTATCTAATCAAAGTATGCAAACAGAGCGCTTGTTTACCTACCATACGGTAGCCTGTTGTTATGGGTACTAAACAACTGATGTATTACTTAAATAATTTTACTTTTTCAATAAATACATTTATATAATACACCCAGATTCGTGACGAGAATCGGATCTGTGATCTCTACAACCCTGTCAACTTCTTACTTACGTTAGACAACGAAAGCAAAACTATTTTCCCTACTCCATCGCCTGACAACTCTTAGTATGACTTTGGCAAAATCAGTGCCAAAAGGATTGAATCCATATACTTAAAACAAATACCAATAATGAAAAGGCAACGTTCTGTTTTTTTTTCTGGATTAGGAAGTCAGTCGTTTTACTTTGCATTTGAGATACGCAACATGTTATTTGTTGTAAAAAGGTCGTAAATTAAGCAATGGAAATCTTTAATTTGAAAGTGGATATCAACTTTTGACCGGAAGTGTACATATAAAATTAATACATGTACGAACCCATACAATGGCCTGAGGCAAATCATATATCAAATTCCGGCCATTAATGCTTCACGGACAATTGTAAAATATTACGTACAAATCTCCATTTACCTCGCTGTTGTATAGTATATTTAAAAAAGAAACTTAGTTGGGAACTTTTATTTAACTGTTGGAGTTTTAAAGTTTTTATCTAATTACTAACTCGATAAATCTAAATGTGTATAAGAAATATTGCTCATCACGAGATCTCTAAGGTCTTTACCCAACATTATAAAACATAAACAAAAGAGGATAGTATTTAAACAAAGGAATTACTAAAAGAGGCACTGTATTGTCAATAGAATGTACGTCACAGCAATACAATACGATCTATGATAAAACTAATGGCGTTTGAGGTGGTCGGTTATATGTCAGGCGCGCAGCTTTCCGTCTTGGCACTCGGTTAAGGATTGCTGTGGTGGGCGATTTCGATTGAGCTCCGCCAGACAGCAGAGCGTGGCGTCCGCGCCTATCTTTATTTCCCGACCAATGGCGAACGGTGTGAACCGATGCGCGCCACAATCCGATTGATTCATGAAAAATCATGTAGTGGTAATTTTGGTTTTAAATATAAATTTATTTCAAATGTACATATAGGTATAGCCATATACCTATATGTACATTATATAATCCGAAGAGTAAAATGTAATATAACAAGGAAAATTATAGAAATGGGAGGATTTTTTTTTTTGGTCTCGGGGAAAAACCTCCCCGGGGGGACCGAGGGATATGTGGGACTCCGGGATTTTTCCGACTACCCACTAAAAAACCCCGCTGTTCTCCTATCGCCTACGCCCGGGCCCACGGATATATGGCCTGCCGATCTCGTGGCCCGGGCCGGCGCCGGCCCGCCCTTTATCTTAAGGCGGGCCCCTTCTAAAGTGTTGGCGCCAGGGGGTCAGGGTTTCGTCCCCCCGGCGCTCTCCTGTAATAAATCCAGAAGTTGAGGGGGGCCGCGGAACAGCACGCAACCCTCACCCTGGCGGCAATAGTGCGGGCGGCGGGTCCTACCCCGAGGGGCCGCCTGCAGCCGCTTTTTACGGCGGCCGGAAGTCGTTACTTGCCCTCCGGCGCCGCCGACGTGGCCTGCGTTGGCGGGAGGGGAGTGTGGTGGTCGACTCCCGCTCCCGCTCCGCCGCCTCCTTTGCGGACATGACTGCCTCGCAGAAGGAGGCGACGGCCGTCCATCCAGGATCGCCCCCGACCATGGACAGAACCAGGGCCGGGAGCGACAGGTCCACGCCGATTTGGGCGACGAGGGCGCGGCGCTCCTCGCTCCACGCAGGGCACACGGTGACAGTGTGGTTCACCGTGTCCTCCTCGTCGCCCACGCCACAGTGGTGGCACCCTGACGTCATCTCCCGCCCTATGCGACACAGTTACCTCCCGAAGCAACCGTGCCCTGAGAGGACCTGCGTCAGGCGGAAGGTCAGGGCACCGTGGCGCCTTTCCAGCCATTTAGCCAGGACGGGCCTCACCACTTCGATGGTGGCGAGGCCCACGCTGGGGTGCGCGAGGCGCTCCTTCCACTCCACCATGAGCACCTCGTCGCGCAATAGATTTCAATCAATCTATCTACCTGTAACACACTACCGTAAATGTACACATTTTTTTTAAAGAAGTGTTTTAGTCTTTTCATCAAGAATTTCATATTATCGCCGTGATACTCATTCTTCACATCACATAACACTCACGACAAAACAGAATGGAGCCCTTTTTATGTCTTATGGTAAACTATCACAAGAAAATAGATTATTTTCAACTACATACTAATAAATAAAAATACATAACTATCTAAATATCTAAAAGTTATAACTTGTTTTTCTAATTAGCTAGAATCACATGGTCTCATGTCTCCATTACAGAGAAATTAAAAAAAATATATTAAACAGTATCGTTCAAGTATTGTAATAATTCATGTATGAATACAAATCATTAACCATTCAATCGGCTGTCTTCGTGTTAACAAATGAACCCGTGATACATTGAACTAAAGCTCAAGTTCGACAAGTAACATGAAACCATTGATTTATGAGGCTTAAACTTAATTAATTACTAATTGTTCAACTACTATTAGTGAATTAGTTGTGATTAGTTTGAATTGTGTCTCTGAGTAAACTATGGCTAATACGCGGAATAGTATCACTTTCAAAGATATTAAGTTAAGATTAAGTAAGGTTAATACAATAAGTATCAGATGTATACAGGGGTAGCGATGAATTTCAATTTCATGCAATTTCACGCAAAAGCTCATGTATTCCTCATGTAATTTTCAAACAACGAATGAGTTTCTGATGCAACATATTGAGCTTAGAATTGAACTCAAATTTAGTTCAAATATTTTGCTAGCAATTATTGTCTGATGCTATCTCCGCTCAAAAAAAAGTGTTACAAATGGACACTAATGCAAACGGTTGAACATTTCCGCTTTGTGATATTACTTTACATTTTGGTCTTCAACGTGGATCATTGCAATGTAATAGTCGCTTGATTGATTAAAATAATTAATTCAAAAATTACCTAAGAAGTGCATGGCCTAGCGGAAGACCAGCAATGATTTTCTAAAAATAAAACCAGCAAAAGCTGTGCTAGTATCCATTTAAGACCTATAAAAATAAAATAAAACTATTGATTTTTAATTACTAAAAAATCTTAAATCTTAGTAACAATTTTATTTAAACTAATTTACTGACACATAACAACCACTAATATAAATTTATGACTACTAACATTTAAACTAGCCTGAGGCTGTTTTTCAGATGTTAGGATTTTCCTTTTAGATAATGTTGACTATGAGGGGCGGCTGATAAATTCGCGGCCTAAGGTACTCAACGAAAGAAAAATTAAGATGTATATTTTTGTTTTTTAATATAGTCTCCCTCAAGTGAAATACACTCTTAAAATCTGTTATACAATCCATTTAAACTACTCAAAAATATTCTTTATCTTTATCCTCAAAATGACGACATACGGCAGCTTTCACTTCGTTATCATCCGAAAATCTCCGGCCCCAAAAGTCCTTGGAAAACAGGAAAAAGTCACTAGGTGTCAGCCAGATCTGGACTGTTCGGTGGGTGGTCAGTTTCTGAAAACCCCGTGTCTTTGAAGGCCTCGAAACACGCGCGGTACGAATGGGTGCGTCGTTTTGCAAAATCAATACTCAGCGCGCTATCTTTCCACGTCGTTTCTGCACAACAGCCTCACGAGCCTGACTCACCAAATTAACATAATATTGACCCGTTTATTGTAGGTAGATAATCTATTAATAAAATTCCCTCGCTATCCCAGATGGTCACCTTTAGCTTAGATGTTCCACCTTAAATTTCTTCGACTCTTTCTCCTTTTTTAATCCATTGCATCGACTCCTGTTTGGACTCCGGATCATACTGGTGAATCCACGTTTCATCTCTGGTGACGATCTGATCACAAATTTTGTGAATTTTACTACCGGCTAGTGCAAAAAAATGCTTGCAGCTCTCCAGTCGTCGTTGTTTGTCGGGCTGTGTGAGCGATTCTCGGTATCCAGCGCGCGCAAATTTGTTCATGTGTAAATTTTGATGTAAAATTTCTCCAACTCGTTCTTTGCTAATCTGAGGGTTTTCAGCTATCTGCCATAGTTTAATTCTCCTATCGGCCAGTACTAATTGTTATACTTTACGCACGGAGATCATATTCGCAGCTCTCTCGCCCTTGTTGTAATAAGAGGACCCATTTTTTCACCGATGACATTTCTTAAAAAAATTTGGTGCACTTTTTACGATGTACTTTATCACGGTGCGGTGTTCAAAATTCTGTTAATTTTCGAATTCGGCTGATATGGTAATGTTTGTTGGTCGACAGGTAATTAAATTTTGAGCTAAAATTTGATTAAGGATTGTTTTTATACTAATACTGAGTCCCGTAATTAGTGATAGGGAGTAACAATATAATTAATTATCGTTAAGTACCTTAGGCCGCGAACTTATCAGCTACCCGACGTATGTGTATTGTGTTAACATTTATGTATTTTAAATTTATTTTATAAAGAAGATTATTATTTTTTACAGGAAGTAGTTAAAAATATGAAATGTTATTTGATTTTTTTGCAGATCCATCTCACGCAATATGTACACTACGCGCACCTATCTCTCTGAAACATAGTATAATTGTTTATGTGGTTCAGCAAGCGATGTATGGATAGCAAATATTTGCTTTCAGTTAACCGATTTCTGATAGGTAGTTGTTTGTTGTTCAACATTAGTTCAAACACTTGGGCAAATAAACTTTATACAGTTTTACTTGGGATCTATGTAAATACGATTATTTACTTGGAGATAATCTACTGGATATGTCACCAAGATTTTTAGGATTCAAGCTTACATACATACATAAGAGCAAAAGTTGTGTGGAAACATTTTTATATGTATTTTACATACATAGGTGTATGTGGTTGATTAATAGTTCAAAAGTCTTTATCAATCTTCGATGTAAAAAACAACACACATTTTTAAGACTCAGCGAAATTGAACTGGACCTTCGTGTGGCCACTTTTTATATTTTCCCATTGACAGCTTCACGTTGAAATGTCAGCATTAACAATAAACTAGACAACGAGCTGTCAACGTCACTGTGAGGTCAATCATCTCATTCGAAAACGCTTATTACATCGACTATATTTATAATTCAACAAATATTTTGTAATAGTTGACCCGGCAAACGTTGTTCTGCCATATGAATTTAAAATAGTAGCATATGTCCTTCTCCAAGGTCCAATATATGACTACACCGAAATTCATCAAAATTGGTTAAGCAATTTAGGCATGAAAGCGTAACAAACAAACTCACTTTCACACTTATAATATTAGTTAGGATTTTGACGACCTCTTGGCGTAACGGCTAACGTACGCTTGCGAGGACACGGGTTTGATTCCCGTCTAGCGTCTGTATTTATCTCTATTATGTATTTATTTACAAAAGAAAAGTATATATGTAGTATATCAGTTGTCTAGTGCATACAACTCAAGTGCTATGATACTTAGTTTGGGACTAGTGTGAAATGTCCCAATATATTTAATTATGTTTGATAATTTGGTCTTGTCCAAAAATCAGACCAGACTCAATCAATGACCAAAGCAATGATACGAGGAAACAAATAGTTCACGGCGTTTGCTAGTTCATGGATGGCAAAGAAAGGCTCCGCTAGGTTTATCTTTCGGAGGTTGGGATCAGAGGCAACTACTCCTGTAAGAAAAGTTAAACATTTAACTCCAATTTTATTTACATTTTATGTACTCGTTCTGTTATAAATATATATATATATTTTGATGTATATTCCAATGAGTTCCCAAACAAGGCGAGTGCCTTGTTCAGTTAAAAATAAACGTTTGTGAATTTCAATTGTCTACTTGAAACTTGAAGCATAAGAATTTGGAGGGTTTGTAAGTATGCAGTAAATATGTAGTACAAATTGTAATTTAGTAACTTATAAAATATAATTTGTGTATAAAATTTATATGTATATTAAGGAATATAATACACTGACGGACTCATAAACTTTCTATACAGATTCAAATTGAAACCTCTAGATTGGTTCGTGAACTTTAAAACAGCGTAGGGTATATCCTTAAGTTTAAGTTTGTGTACTGGAAAGAACCTTATTACTTTTTGAAGAAAAAACAGAAATTTAAGGAAAACTGGTTTAATTAAAAAAATGGTTTTAACAATAGACACAAACTTTATGCAAGGGTTTATTTGTATTTTAATAAGGTGTATTACCTCCACCTGCTCTTATTATGGATTGTAATCGGTTCCGCATAGATTTTATTAGGGTTATTAAAAGATCTTGCGGAATACTGTCCCAGTCTTCTGAAAGTGCTGTTCTTTGTGCTGCCACTGTCATGGGCAAAGGGTTTCTCGCATATACAGCTCTTTTTAAACTGTCCCAAACATGCTCAATGGGATTAAGATCTAGGCTGCGTGCTGGCCAATTCATTGTACGTATCCCAACCTCTTCGCAATATTGTCGAACTTGTAAAGCAGCGTGCGGCCGGGCATTATCCTGCATTAAAGTAAAATTTTCGCCTATGAATCCCATGTAAGGCACCACGTGATCTTCTAAGATCTCTGTTATGTAGCGATGTGCCGTCAAACCCGCTATATTACCGTTTTGACGGACCATGTCTATGAACACAAGTTCTGTTCGCCCGTTCATCGATATGCCACCCCAGACCATACACGAACCGCTTTCAAAAGGAACACGCTCCTCAATGCAACTTTGAGCATATCGCTCCCCACGTCGACGATAGACTTTTCTGCGACCATCTGCACCAAATAAACATGTCCTACACTCGTCCGTGAACAATACAGAGGCCCATTGCTCTTCTGTCCAATTCAGATGATCACGCGCAAATCTTAAGCGAGCTTGTCTGTGAGCTGCAGACAACTTTGGACCATTTGCTGGTCTAAAAGGGGTGATATCCGCTTCCTTTAACCTTCTTCTATTGTTCGTGCACTCACGTTTACTCCACGCACTTCATTAAGCTCTGTTTTGATGTTAACTGATGTGAGGAAACATTTCGCAGGGAAGTTGTAACAATAAATCGGTCATCACGACCGGTGGTTGGTCGAGTCCTGCCTGTACCACGTCTCCTTCTGTAAGAACCTGTCTCCACAAACCTTCTGTATATTCTAGAAACCGTAGACTGGTTTAAATTTAAATTTCTACCAATCGTTCGTTGATTCAAGCCCTCCCGCACCAATGTTATAAAAAAAAAAATGCTACAATTTGAGCCGCTTTTCGGACGAAGTATCCATATTATGGTTCAAAAATTCTCAATGAGTTAAAAAAAAAACTAACCCACCAATTCTGCTGGTAACAATAATTCAATTGACAAAAGAATAAAAAATCAATGAGAATCAATTTAATACTTTGCTATAAATAACACGCAAATCTGATACTACGAGTAAATTTCCTTTTCTCGGCTATATTCATTTGTTTTATTGCAGTTCTATTTTTAAGTTTTCCTTTTTTTGAGATTAAGAGCCAGTCTATCCATATTTATATAGTTTAATCTAAAAAGTTTGCATACTTATTAAAAAAAATAATTTCAAAATAATCCTGAACTTTGTTGTAGTTTATAAGTCCGTCAGTTTATATAGGTATATAGTGACTCAGTGAATTCTTGCATGAAATAGAATCGGCAACATTCGTGGCTTCAAACAACTTATGTGATACAAAATGATACTCAAATGTATAATTTATGAAAGTGTATGAAACAAAACTCATTTGGCGCGAGTCTCGACCCGCACTGGGGTGTGAATAAAGCGGCCAGACTCCAATGTTATAAGTTCCACACTTTGAGACTTTAAGGCTCGTTTAGATATTTATCACTACTTGAATAGCTAACTAACTACTGTTACTAATGTTTGGAGTTGTATATATAATACAATCAGTTAAATTACGTCTTAAAGTGCAAGGGAATAATTTTTTTTTAATTTTTAGACTTTAGTTATATATAATATTATTATATAAATATGAAGAACATCTGCTTGCAAAAGTTAAAAAGGTTATATTTTTTTAGTATATTCATTTCCTGGTTGTTTTAATTTTTAGCATGTGAGCAAACTTACTTAATAAGCCATATATAATTGTAAAAACATACCTATTACATCTATGGTTTAGTCACAATTCCATCTTAAGCTTTTAATTCAGGAATCCGGGGTGCCTTAAGAAATGTTGTTTGCGACATGCCACGATATTCCAGTAAAGCATCCCTTCCCTGGTATCATTTTCCTCGTCCCCCTTTAATTTCGGCTCTTGTGCGCATGTGCGCGCGCAGTCAACTTCAACTAGCCGAGTCTATTTGAAAAATATAAAATTTAATGGCTGCCTGAACATTGACGCGGAACCACGCGTGTTTGCTATAGAAAAAACGTTGAAAACCCCATATAAGTCGGCTACTGACCGTTCCCCGTGTACGCACCAACCGGTGGTGAAAGCGCCAAGACTGAGTCCTAGCCAATTCCTGCCACAGCTGCAATAGCGGTAAGTGCTTCATTTTGTCTTTACTGGGTTTGTGGGGATTTACGGTACGGCGTCGAGTGAGCCGGAGTTAGGGTTGCTTCAGCGTTGTGGCCGTTCCTAACTAAATGTTGACTGTGTTATGTACATTGAATATCATTATATCTATAAAGATAGATAGATAATACTGTATTGTCACCAACTTAACCTAATAATATAATACAAGTAGTAAAAGAGATTATTCTAGTTATTGAAGACAAGGGGTGGCCTTATCGCTTTAAGCGAATTGTTCCAGGCAACCCATTATATTCGTAATCAACATGTCTTCGCCCTTTCTTATATAATTTAATTAAAATTCTCTTTAAAATGACATACAATAAAAAATAGAATTATAAAAAAGAAACAATTTAATGTTTAAATATAATTTATTGAAATGCGATTTTTGCTTAACTCCTAACTTTCAAGAAAATAAATCCAGCACTTTTCTTTGCAACCTGTTAACCAAAATTAGTAGATATTTATTAGTCATTTTTATTACTTCCTAGAAAGATGATAGCCTGATCCAATTTATAATTCTGGATGGAACCAATGATATATATATATATATATATATATATATATATATATATATATATATATATATATATATATATATATATATATATATATATATATATATATATATATATATATATATATATATATATATATATATATATATATATATATATATATATATATATATATATAGTTAGATATTTACTTATTTGTTGTGGGATCGATCAATTAAACGCGTAGTTGAGAATCGAACTGTTTTTATTAAGTAACTACCTACAGATATATTAATAAATATTATTCGTACACCACATATATATATATATATATATATATATATATATATATATATATATATATATATATATATATATATATATATATATATATATATATATATATATATATATATATATATATATATATAGATGTAAATTTGCAGGTTGATATTCAACCGGTATATTATATGTCTGTCCATTAGGTGTGCCTATTGAGGTTATGCAAATAATGTTTGTTTTTCCATCTCCTGAAGTTTTCACAGTAAAATCAAACCTCAACTTCTCCATATTTGAAATGTTTGCTTAAAAATGTTGTTTTATAATGACACTATACTCTGATAATTGAAATAAAGACAATTGCGTTTTTCTGTAAAGACAAAATTTTAATTTATTAATAAAAAGTTTTTTATACAAAGTTTTTCCAGTTTTATCGTACTTAATTTAATTACTCACCTGTAAAGACAAAAAAACAACATTTAAAGCCTTTATTCCAGGTTTAGATATTTCTTTAACGTATTAATTTCAATTTCAATTTCGTATTATAACAATAAACACTAACGTATTAATTTCATAAATATCTCATTGTTCTCCTAGATGTCACTGTCAAATGTGACATCTATAAATTCTTATGGCATGGATTACGCGATTTTCTTTACATATATATACCTAGTCAGGTCATAAGTATTGTCACACAGTAAAAACTTTTCTTTTAGAATGCTGGCCACAAAAAAGTTTATTGAATTAGAATTTCGAATTGTTCATGAAAATAAAAATGTATAACTTTTAGAATTTTACTCATTTTTAAATATGGAGTGGACGCTTAAAGAAGACCGTGTTGCAGTTATTGCGTTGCATCGTTGCGGTTACGCGCCAATTCAAATTTTTAACATACTGAAAAATTTGAATATTACCATAAGATTCGTTTATCGTACCATCAAACGATACAATGAAGACTCTAGTGTAGATGACAGGTCAAGAAGTGGTCGCCCTCGGTCTGTTAGGACTCCAGCAGTGATAAAAGCTGTGAAGGCACGAATTCAAAGAAATCCCAAACGTAAGCAGAAACTGTTGGCCCTTCAGATGGGGTTAAGCAGAACCACGGTGAAAAGGGTGTTAAATGAAGACTTAGGGCTTCGAGCATATCGAAGAAAAACAGGACATCGTTTGAATGCTCGTCTAATGGACCTGAGACTGAAGAGATGCCGCGCTTTGTTGAAGCGGTACGCGGGAAAAAAATATCGGGAAATTCTTTTTTCGGATGAAAAAATGTTTACCGTAGAAGAGAGCTACAACAAACAAAATGATAAGGTGTACGCACACAGTAGTGAAGAAGCGAGCAACCGTATTCCGCGTGTCCAACGAGGTCATTTTCCATCCTCGCTCATGGTATGGTTGGGAGTTTCTTATTGGGGCTTAACAGAGGTACATTTTTGTGAGAAAGGTGTAAAAACGAATGCTGTTGTGTATCAAAATACAGTCCTGACGAACCTTGTGGAACCTGTTTCTCATACCATGTTCAATAACAGGCACTGGGTATTCCAACAAGATTCGGCGCCAGCTCATAGAGCGAAGAGCACACAAGACTGGCTGGCGGCGCGTGAAATCGACTTCATCCGGCACGAAGACTGGCCCTCCTCCAGTCCAGATTTGAATCCGTTAGATTACAAGATATGGCAACACTTGGAGGAAAAGGCGTGCTCAAAGCCTCATCCCAATTTGGAGTCACTCAAGACATCCTTGATTAAGGCAGCCGCCGATATTGACTTGGACCTCGTTCGTGCTGCGATAGAGGACTGGCCGCGCAGATTGAAGGCTTGTATTCAAAATCACGGAGGTCATTTTGAATAAACTTTAATGTCATAAGAATCTATGTTTTGTTAAGTTCATTTTGGTATATGAATGGTTACATAATTAATAAACTTGTTACAATTATTTTACATTAAACATGTGACAGAATTTATGACCTGACTAGGTATATATATTTATTATTGCGACAAACGAATACTCTATATAATGCACAAAGTTGTCATATATGTCGCTCCGTAATACTTGATTAATGAAAGCAGGAAGCCTGTTGGGTCAAGTGAAAATGCTAATGCAAACGGTAAACAAAATGCGACGTTGCGTTTACATACTATTTCCTCTGCTTTGCCGCGTTTACGCCCGGAGAGTCCACAATTTCGCTCTTTCCAAATGCTCTGCAATAGTTTATTTTTACGTTCAACATTTATTTGTTGTAAAAGCTAGAATTCTCGCTTCAACTTTGTTTAAATACTTTTTGATAGCTGAAATCTGGATATATTTCCTAACAGTTTTTTTTAGCATGAGCTACTATTGAAATATTATTAGAAATCCTGGCTTCAGGTATTTTACAGTTTAGTGGAATCACAATAGGTGCACCACATAGGCAACTTTTCTCGCCTAATGGGCCAAGATTACTGGTACACCTCACCCGCCATACCTAACCCGCCAATCCGGTTTGGACAATGTGACGGTACCAAGTTAATACAACTATTCTTAAACTTAAGCGATACTATAATCTATACAAATAAATAAAATTGAATGGTGTTTGTAATATTAAAATAACCACTTTTTACTACATATGCCATATGGTACATATGCCAAAACAACATTTTTTTAAAATTTTGTTTGTCTGTCTATCTGTTTGTTCCGGCTAATCTCTGAAATGGCTGCACCGATTTTGACGTGACTTTCACTGGTAGATAGCTTTTTTTTTGGTCTCGGGGAAAAACCTCTCTCGAACGGGTTCCCCCGGCCCGGGGGGACCGAGGGATATGTGGGACTCCGGAAAAGAAGTTCGACCATCCGACTACCCACTAAAAAACCCCGCTGTTCTCCTATCGCCTACCCCCGGGCCCACGGATATATGGCCTGCCGATCTCGTGGCCTGGGCCGGCGCTGGCCCGCCCTTTGTTGTAAGGCGGGCCCCTTCTAAAGTGTTGGCATCAGGGGGTCAGGCTTTCGTCCCCCTGGCGCTCTCCTGTAATAACTCTAGGAGTTGAGGGGGGCCGCGGAACAGCACGCAGCCCTCACCCTCGCGGCAATAGTGCGGGCGGCGGGTCCTCCCCCGAGGGGCCGCCTGCAGCCGCTCTTTACGGCGGCCGGAGGTCGTTACTGGCCCTCCGGCGCCGCCGACGTGGTCTGCGTTGGCGGGAGGGAAGTGTGGTGGTCGACTCCCGTTCCCGCTCCGCCGCCTCCTTTGCGGACATGACTGCCTCGTAGAAGGAGGCGACAGCCGTCCATCCAGGATCGCCCCCGACCATGGACAGAACCAGGGCCGGATGTAACTAGGAGCAACTTAGGCTATTTTTACTTTAGAAAAAAAAATAGTTTTTGTTAAAAATGATAAGTTTAGGAAATTTTGATTCCTTTTTAAGTTGACCTCATATTTATATCATCAGTCATATGAAAAAGGGTTCAGCTTATTTAGGCTGGACTTTGTACGTTTTATTTCTAATTTATGTTAACCTCACATATACAAAAAATGCTGCCCAAAGTCACTATTCCACGCGGACGGAGTCGCGGGCACAGCTAGTATTAAATATAAGTATAGCTGTATTAACTTGGTACCTTCACATGATGGACTATTTTCTTTTATTGCCCAAGACTGACACTTATTGGGCTTATATTTATTTTGTGTGACAGATATCCAATAATTTTCTCTATATAGAAATTGTATTTATTTGCGTGTAAATGTTATATATAAAAATGTAACCTTTATTAAGTAAAAAAGGGTTTGTGACAGTTTTAAAGCTAGAAATTGATAGAATTCATTATTTTCTGAATCAGACGAAAACCCCAGCATAATAACTTTATATAAAAATTTTATAAACAGTGATTTACAGGCACGTACTCACAGTTCAGAATAAAATTGTGACTTTCTGTGATTACTTTTGTCCAAAAAGTCGATTTAATTTATAGATCATATGAGGCCACTGCCTACCACTTAAACAGCTATAGTAATTAAATCATGGAAGATAAGTCTCTTCAAAGCTATTGGTGCGAAATGAGAACCCCAATGTGAAATCTAGGTATTTCAACATTTCTTCAAATTGACTACTGAGCCCAGGAGCACGAAAAGTGCGTCTCGAGACAGTCTTCTGTGAGCATCGTGTACTCAATTCCATATTTTCTACACAGACCTGTAGGCGGAACTACTTATTTCCTGCTTTATTGTATAATAAAACAAAAAACTAATATGAAAATAACAAAATATTTAATAGAAGTTAGATTAAATTTTAACACAATATCTGGATTAACATGAATAGTTCGCATTATAGTTCTGTTTACCAGACAAGAACGGTTTAAATTCAGACACGAAGTAACGAAATTCAAGTTCAAAACAGTGGCATTGCGGAATACAACATGTACAGTTATTAAACACTGCATTTATTACCTTTAATAAAGTCAAATCTTGCAAGAAACACTCTTTTACACAGATCTTGTCTTGAATATAATAAATTTTACAACAGTGTAGACATTTTTTGCTCTAACATTGTAAATTATAAATCAAAAATAAGCGAATTATGCAAATGACTAAAGTATGAAGTTTGGATTTCTCAATTTTTTTTGTGTATTTTATATTTTTTAATTTATGACACTCTATTGGATGATCTCAATAATGTGTATTGCTTAATCCAATATCTTATATGTTTTCTGTTATCTTTATATTGTGATTTATTGTAATTATATGTTTCCAAAATAAATAAAATAAAATTCATCTAAGAACAAATATTGTTATAATAACAGAAATATGATATTGCCATTTGGTAAGTGAAATAAATGAGAATGAAATTAAAAAACAAATGTAAATCTCGGCTGGAATTGAAATAGGTCTCATTGTCACTTTCCTAGAAGCTTGTAAAAGAAATTAGATTAATCAATGGGTATTTCAGAGTTGGATGAATAGCTTATAAATCCCATGGTATTAAATATTGTCACGGAACATGATTTTATCACGTATTTCGAGTCACTATCATGACTGCTCATTTTCTTGAGAAAATACGCATAGAAAATGGGATATATGTCATTAATTTTAATTTAAAACAATAAAATAACCGAATGATATACTCCTCTATTGTTTATATCAGAATAAGGTATCAATTTATCATGCCCTGGGGATGAAAGAGGCTTATTATATTTTTCAACCGGAACCACATAGCTATAATTTAATCAACAACAAAACAACAACAACAAACAGCTGAAGATATCACTGTCCTGTAAAAAGCGGAGCCATTACCACGACATTATAATATAGAAATACGAGCCGCTCATATTGTGTTTTTTGTTGTATCCCCTTAAATGTTTTGCTTGACCTTTTCGGATGAATAAAACATTCGGCCCAGATATCACCCGCTCTCGTATATTGAAAGCAAAGCGTTAAAGCTATTCACATTTATACGGTGTGTTAATGTCCTAAATATGGGGTGTAAGAGCTAAGACAAATATTTCAAAGCTCGTCGTTAGCTTTTAAGAACCACCACAATGTTAAATTGTGTACTGTGTACAGTGTGTGTGCATATTTACGTTTCCTTATAAGAATAAATGTGGCTGAATTTTATTTTTAAATGTAAAATACTAACAACTAATTCGTACAATATAACATAAGAGTACATATTATCTGCTTTTTGTCGTTGTTTCTATGTAATAGAACTGACAGGCTGTTTAAATTACTCCCCGGATTATATGTTTGCTTTTATATATTATTTATGCTCTGTATTTATGTATGTATGTATGTGTGTATTTATTGTATGTATTTATGTATTCGTTTTAAATGAATATGTAACACTACCCCACTTTCAGCCCTCTCGAACTCTAGTCCATCCTAAGGTTGCCTGGAAGAAATCGCTTCCAGCGATAAGGCCGCCGTTTGTACAATCTTTTGTTTGTTTTGTCCTGTATTGTATTTTTTTTGTGTGTTGTGCAATAAAGTATATTTATTCATTCATTCATTCATTATCTACTACTACCTTTTTTATTGCTGTAGGACAGCAGACAGGCTGACAGCCCGCTTCGAATTTAGCAGTTACCGTCGCCCATGGGTGTTTTCAACGCCAGTGGTATCGCGAACACGCTACTGTCTCATAAGGGTACAGGAACTTGGGTCACTAATACCGGAATACAACACAAGGTTATTATGGGGCATACTTAAGACCAAAGGTGGTTTACATCCAGACGGCTTGAGGCCCGACTATGTAGCTAGGGTGTATTGTCACCTTTTACGATAGGCCGACCCCGGCTGCAGAGGTCTGTATTCTTTCTCCGTCCCAGCACAAATAAAAACTATCTACAAAAAAGTACAAAATAATGGGTTTTTTAACTGCTGTAGAATACCATATGGGCTTAGGGCTCATTTAATACGAGTAGGTAGCAGTTTTTTTTATATTGCTCTAGGACAGCAGACAGGCTGACGGCCCGCTTAGAATTTAGCAGTTACCGTCACCTATGGGTGTTTGCAACGCCAGTGGCATCGCTAACACGCTGCTGTCGCATAAGGGTACAGGAACTTGGGTCACTAATGCCGGAACACAACACAAGGTTATTATGGCGGCATACTTAAGACCAAAGGTGGTCGCCATCCAGACGGGCTTGGGGCCCTACCACGTAGCTAGGGTGGGTTGTTTTGTTGCCTTTTACGACAGGCCGACCCCGGCCGCAGAGGTTAGTATTCTTTCTCCGCCTCTGCACGGATAAAAAGCAGTTACTGATGCTTGTGGGTGTTTGCGATGCCAAGGTACCGTTATGTTCGATTATGATGGAAAACAACATGAAGTTATTATGGCAGCTTATTTAGAGATCAGGTTATTATACAGATGGTCTTGGAACCACTATCACCTATCAAACCCTAATTTGTAAATTTGGTGTGTCTTAGGACAACAAACGCACATCAACTGACCCTATTCTATTCAATGTACACACGAGTTTTTCTTGAAAAATATTAACAATCCTTAATAAATGTAAGAGGTTCCGGGTGATTTGATCTCTCACAGGGAGATGATATGAATGGTTTAATACTAACTATTTCTGTTATTTTATGTAAATGTATTTTATTGAAAAAACGTGTATATTTCAATTTTGACATTTGTTTAAATTCAAGAATATAATGTATAAAAAACTCCTCATTTATAACTAAGAACATATAATAAATACTGTAATGCTTGTGTGGAGGATGCGATTAAGAGAAACGTCGTTATTCGATCACTGAACTATTTATTACTTTAAAAGAACACAGTTTAGAAATACACACAAAGGAAACAATCATTATAACTATATATTAAGGTTTTCGTGTGTAAACCAGTTGCGAGCGGAGCGCGGAAACTCTTCAACTAATTGCTGCGCGTGGCGTCATGTGAGAAACGTCAACGGAGAGCACTCTGCTAGAGAGAGAAAGAGAAATGCATTGCGTGAGCGCGGATTGGCAGCGACGCGCGAACGAACGAGTTTTTAGTATAATATGAAAAATATATTGATGGCGCGCAATTAATTTGGCGCGTATTCCCTACAATACTATATAAATAAAAAGTTTTTTTCTATTGCTCAGGAATAGCAGTCAGGCTGATAGCTCACTTAATACCGTTACCGTTGCCTATAGATGTTTATGACGCTAGGGGCACCGCGAACACGCTGTTGTCCTATTGGAAATGACAAAGACCTGAGTCACCAATGCCAGAACACAACACAAGGTTATTATACCACATACTTGTAGATCAAGGTTGGTTGTTATCCAGACGTGCTTGGGGCCCTATCACGTAGCTTGTTTTTGGTCTCGGGGAAAAACCCTCTCTTGACGAGTTCTGACGGCGCGAGGGGACCGAGGGGTATGTGGGACTCCGTTCGTGTTCGGTTATCCGACTACCCACTAAAAAACCCCACTGTTCTCCCATCGCCTACGCCCGGGTTCGGGTATGTGGCCTGCCAATCACGTGGCCTGGACCGGCTCTTCCATGTGTTTAGCGCTATGGGCTCAGGGTTTCGTCCCCCGGCGCTCTCCTTCATTATCTCTAAAGAGCGGAGAGGGGAGCACAGTCATAGTGCGGGTGGCAGATCATGCCTCGAGGGGCCGCCCATGGCGGCATTCTACGGCGGCCAGAGGTCGTCGGATGTCCTCCGGCGCCAACGACGTGGCCTGCGTTGCCGGGAGCGGAGTGTGGTGGTCAACTCCCACTCCCGTTCCGCCACTTCCATTGGGGATTTAATTGCCTCGCAAAAGGAGGCGACGGCCGTCCATCCAGAATCACCCCCGACTATGGACAGAACCAGGGCCGGGAGGTCATAGCGCTCAGGGTTGTTTTGTTGCTTTTTACTGTCGTCCTGTCGGTCGATGCCTGCCTCAGAGGTTAGTATTCCTAGCCCGTCCCTGCACGGAGAATTGTGATCCAATTTATTATATTAATAGGTGGTTTAAAAAATCTTGTTTACATTATGCAACTTTACATACGATTTTACAAACACATTTAATCGTATAAAATACTTACTTCTATGATCATGGTACACAATGCATTTGTATTGATTATAAATCACATCTACACACCCTTAGCAGTCCACTAACGTAGGCGGTAAACTGTGTCATTAAGCAATAAAATGTCCATTTTATAATTTTATGTTTTCAAATAGCACTTCGGAGCATTTTGATAAACTTGGTACACCTAAGCGTTCCAAATACACGTTTCATATAACTTAGGAAATGTAAGACTATTTAGGTAATATCACACTTACATACCAATAAATAAGATAAGACTAACATTAGACTTAAGACATTTATTTATTAACCCCTATGAATTGTAATGACGATACAAAATAAAAACAAGATTTTTTAATAAAAATAATCAATTTATTTTTAATTAAGTTATTTCAACTATTATTTTCTAATAAACATAATTGTCGTTATAACAAAAAATATGTCGTGATAACAACTAGTACATAATATAAGTAACAAATTCCCAGTAAGAAGAAAAAAATAAAGACATAAATAAATTTTTTTGGGATAATTAAAAAAATTTGCAAACTTCAAGTGTAATAAAACTATAGTGTTCTAAATTGGACCTGACTCAGCATAATGCTGGCTTATCAAGAAAAAGCTTTTTTGTTAACAACTAGTAGTCGAAATTATTTAATATACCATAATTTATTTAATATTTAAGTTTGAACTTTATTAGGGTTATGTTGTCAAAGAATTTAAATACCTATATAATCCAAGGTTTTATCATAGCTACTCAGTTAATTTGCAATTTTTCTACATCAGTTTGAACAGCATCACTGTAGAACTTCAAAATGTTTTGCATTGAGAAACCTGCATTGTAAATCCGTTTCGTAAACATACATTCAAATCTTGAAAACACTATTCTCACAAATATGTAAGAGTAAATTAATTTAGAATATTTAAGCTTAAGCAAGATGTATTTTACAAATTATAAATAAAAATAATTCTATAATAATGTAAATTTTGACATTCAATAAGCCCAAGAATATAATCACTTAAGCCTATAGGCAATTAATATTAATTTATTAAATATATGTATATTATTAATGATTGTATAATATGACTATTTATAATTAATTATTTAGAAATTTACTAATGTATATTACGAATTAAAGTATTACATTATTATAAAATTAACTTTAATCATCTTTATCAGGCCATAAACTCTTATAAAAAAATACAAAAGCGTAAATAAGGTATGTTTGTGTGGGTAAGTTGTGTATAATTCAAGTAGTAGTATGTGTAATGTCTACTTTAATTAATTTAATGTATTTCTAATGGATTTTAGACAAAATAATAGCTTTCTGCACTTCTCTATATAAACTTTAACTGTGCCAAATTTCTTACTCCTCCGTCCGCGCAATTTTCGTAAAAAGGGGTAAACGTTTTCGCTTCAAGTATTAATATATAGATATATATTAATACACATATCTATACATCTATAATAGATATATCTATACATCAAGTCTAACAAATTTTAAGAAAAACGTAGACACTTCTTATTTCCTAATTGTGCGATCCTTGCATAAAGGGTATTTGGAATCCGCCTCCTGATTTTTGTTACCTACCCTCACTCTCGGTGAGGTAAATGGTAAAAGCGAGGGTGGGACGAAAATAATATAAGTAGTATCGCGTGAGCTCCTAAAGGTGCGGGACGGCCGACATTTGACCTCCCTGAACCAGTAGTACCTATCGCTTGAGCTCCTAAACGCGCGGGACGGTTGACGTGAGATCTCCCTGAGGACCATTCTGTGCGCCGTGCGCAATTGGCTTCAGTTACTCCTAACTGTTATTGGCCGTGCCATAATTAATTGTGTTCTGTGTGCGTGAATGTAGCTGGTACCGTGGACCAGTTCCTCCGCGAGCGGACCTGAACTGAAGCGGGAAGGAGTGGAATCAAGGTCAGTGCAGATTTCTTTGCCCATTGCAAGGTATCGCGTCTCTCTAACCATCGCTCCTCTCTCCTCTCTCAAACAATTCATTGCTCTCGAGATATCCTTCTCATTCCTGTACGGTGCAATCCCGGTCCGTGTCCGGCATCGTACACTAATCATTTATGTATAGTTTAGACATAAATATTCTTATGCGTTTTTATTTTAAATTTAACATTTATGATAAATTAAAGTTACCACACATATAACATAGTACGGACAGTGTATCCGTTTTTATCTGTCCGTGTTTATCTAACATATCGCAACAATAAAAATCACGGCAATATACTCCGCTCCCAATCTTCCCGACCAACACTGCATTTCGTACACAAACGACACAGTTGATTCGCAGCCTGATAAATGTAGTCATTCGTTGTGGGCACATTTTTATTCAAAATGAACGCGCCTTGGCCTCGAGGGAGGGTACGCCGGGAGGTACGTTATGGGGCCTACTATGGAATGTAAGCGGTTATATCATTTCATCAAGCACACTTACAAACACAGTATTTAATTTGTATAGTTTATCAATTGACGACCTACGTTGCGTAACAGCTGACGCACATCGGTACGCTTGCGAAGGTCATAGGTTCGATTCCCGTCTCGCGACTATTCGAATAGCTGCATTTTCGTTAAAAATGGTCGTACTGGAGTCGTCAAAACCACTTATAGTTTGAAGTTTCTAATTTTAAGATGTGTGGTTGAAAATTTTCAATGCAACTTTAAAAGCTAAGGAATATTGTGACAAAAAAAAACTGAAATACTTTTGGCTTCTACTTTTTGTCCCAATGACTTGTAAATTTATTATCTATCTTCACCACCATATAGACCACATAATTTGTTCATTAAGCTTCAATTTGCTTTTTATTAAATTTAAATTTTCTATGTTTTAAGTGTATATTAAAATAAGCATGAACATTGTTTAAAACATGTATAATTTGTGATAATCTCGATAAATGAAAGCTAGAATTATTCTGTCAAATTTAGTTTTTATCCGTGCAGGGGCGGAGAAAGAATACTAACCTCTGTGGCCGGGGTCGGCCTGTCGTAAAAGGCGACAAAACAACCCACCCTAGCTACGTGGTAGGGCCTCAAGCCCGTCTGGATGGCGACCACCTTTGGTCTTAAGTATGCCGCCATAATAACGTTGTGTTGTGTTCCGGCATTAGTGACCCAAGTTCCTGTACCCTTATGGGACAGCAGCGTGTTCGCGATGCCACTGGCGTTGCAAACACCTATAGGCGACGATAACTGCTAAATTCTAAGCGGGCTGTCAGCCTGTCTGCTGTCCTACGCAATAAAAAAAAAAAAAGTTTTAACAGAACTTACTTGTTTGACCCCTAGACTATAATACAAATAACTGATTGGTGCTTTTTTATTACGAGTAGTATAAGAACCAGAAAAAGTGTTACTTCAATTGTAATTTTTTTGTTTACAATCACAATATGTACAATGACAACTGCTTAATGCATTAGCTTTGATTTACTTCACTTGCCATTTTCTGAGCCGCTTAAATAATAAGATATCTGGTAGTTTTTCTGGTCTAGACATTTTGTGAGAATTGAAATAATATATTCTCCATTACAAAATAGACTAACTAGGTTTGTATTTGTAGATTCACAATATGTATAATAAGTATAATCTTACTTCTAGAATACTTATAAATGCTATATACTTGCATAAGACCTAATATTTTATAGTTAAAATGCCATTTCATATTAATAATGCCCTAATTTTATACACGATTTGCTGTTGCAATAATTGAAACTAAATCGAGTTATCGTAGTAGCTTCATCCTTAATATTCATTTATTTGGGCCTATCATTTGTCACGGCAACATTAAGAATGACAGAATAGGCTCAAATGACGCGCACTTTTATAAGTTATGCGACTACTGTGACTGCCGAATAGAATATCTTTTGATTTTCAGTATATTTTCTACCACATCGGGTTGAAAGCAAAACCTAACTTTTAAAACAAGTTAAGATGGTAATTTGTATTAATTTGTGTGATTTTTCTATCACTATGAGAATAATCAACATGCTGCTAGCTTAAAAATAGCACGAATTGAGTATTAAATTAGTACTTACCGAGAATTACATATAATCACCATCGGGCTTCTAGGATTGATGCGGTACGCGGTACCACATTTTTCTAGTTTGTACAAAAACCTTGATTTACTAATAATATTCATGTAGCCCATGAAACGTGCTAATTTTAAAGATAATTTTATTTGTACTTATTAACTCGTTAAAAGGATAAAATGGGTTTCATAATTTTTTTTTCCAATCTAAATTTATTGAGTTACATGGGAGAACACACAGCGACCATGAGATCGGCAGAAAATAGGAATACCTGGCAAAGTCTAATACGCCGAGTGATGGCAACCCCTACAGACTAGACACGACCTTCATTAAGTGTAGTAGGCGACTAGACAGAAAGATGGGAGAACGAGACATTATATATTTTTCGAAGCCAAGACCACGTGAATACCCATTAACTTATAAAATCAATTCCATTAGACAGGTTATGTGATGTACTTCAGCTATACGTGTAAAACTATAATAACAATAACATCGTATTCTTAACGACAGGACGTAGAAAGAATAGCTCTACGCTGTAGCACGGAACGTAGTACACATGCTACATAATTCAGGTATTTCTTTTAAGTCATCAGTAGTGTTCATTCATAAAAAAAGGAGTTGATAATTTAAATATGCTCAATTGAAAAGCTACACCTTGTGATTCATACAGAATTTGTATTAAAAATTCCTCGACCCTAAATTATTATTGTTAAATACAGCGAAACTTCTAATTGTAATTAAGTAAACACAAACAGTGCAAATATTATTTTGCAGTCTAATGGTGAACGCATACTTGTCCGAGCCGAACGGGCCGAACGAGTCGAACGAAACGAATTTTAGAATTCTGTATATGAATGATTCGGACGATTCGGACGATTCGACGCGGGCAAGTGTGCGAGGTTTCATAAGATTTCATATACAGAATTCTAAAATTCGTTTCGTTCGACTCGTTCGGCGCGTTCGGCTCGGACAAGTGTGCGTTCACCATAAGCGTCCCATTCTATGACATCGCTGAATGTAATTTGTCTGAAATTAGGTATATTCAAGTATTCGGTCATTGTTTTCACGATTACCTTGACAGTATCCTCATCTTTGCTTTCAGATAGCCCATGTAAAATAAAGATTGTTCTGCATGAATGCATCTCTAAACAGTCAATACATTGTGACAGCATCTGCACTTGTTTTTGAAGATTGTTGAGGGACTGAGTGAGGAAGACTTTAAATGTATTGAACTAGGAGGCTAGGTTGGAAACATCTGGTGAAGATGATGATAGCTTCTTCAGATTACTGTCGAACTGATTAATCTGTGTCATCTCCATCACACTTCTAATCGAATCTTGAATAGCTTCCATGTTGAAGTATCATTACTGATGGTGTGATGAAAAGGAAATCAGAATCAAACTGTACGGCAGATAGATAACACTATAGAATCACGTTATGCATTAAAATTAGTATGAATGCTTTAAATGAGTTAATAAATTAAATAATTTAACAGAGCAAATGATAAAAGTTGTTTACTCTTCAACTACCCACACAAAACTTTTTTATGTTAGTTATTGATTGAACATTTAAATATATTATCTTCAGGAGAGATAGCAATATGATATCACCTTCTTGTACGCAATATAACATGTTTTACCTTAGTAGAAGCCTTGCTATATACCTATAGTAGTATATAATCTTATTAAACACCTAACCCATTTCTTAGAATATCATATTATAAACAGACCTACATAACTGAGAGTTTACATGTGGTATAAAAGAGCATAATTTTTGAATACAGAGCTTAGAAAGGTTTTGTCTTTATAAAAAAGGATAAAGCCAATTTTACATGAATTTTAAATTTCTCTTGTGTTGTGTTTATTACGATTATACAAGAAAAAACCATTATAGGCCGTTACGTAACAAGCGTGTGGATATACTATTCACTGATATTATTCTACAATACATAATAATTAATACTGAATAATGGGCTCCGGTCTCTAAATGAAGTTCTTAGAATACACTCAAACATTGTCGTTGTCTAATCAATATCTTCTATATGTTATAATATTAGCCGAAGCACAGTGGCGTAGCGTAGGGGGAGCGGCAGGGACGGCCCGCTCCGGGCAGCACTTTTTACGGGGCGGCAAAATTTCATAATGAATAATATAAATATTTGAACCATTTCATATTTTTATCGCAACTACAAATTCGGACCGATTGAAAAGAGCACGGAATTTTTCATTATTTATTCTGTGACGAATTCGGGGAATTTCCTTTCCTTTAATGATATTTTGTAGCGACTGCTGGCAACACCGGCTATTCTGACTTATGCTTGACCTGTATCTATCTAACCTGTATTATGCAAAATAATGATGACTGTTCTTGTCGAAAAGTTATCTAGAATTAGAAAGAAGAAAGAAAGAAAGAAAATAATTTTTATTTAGGACAATTAAACTAATATAAAACTAAGTGTTAATGAAATTGAGTTTAAAACAAAACTTGTCCTAAAAGCGGCATCAGACTCAGCATAATGCTGGTAAGTTGACCAGCGCTGATCTTCCGCTGAGCCCATAAGGCACATAAGAACCATAAGGTAACGGTACGGCAGACCGTATACCTTTACTTAGCACATAGAACAAAACAAACAATAATATAATCTTATACAAATATATATATATATATGTATATATATATATATATATATATATATATATATATATATATATATATATATATATATATATATATATATATATGTGTGTGTAGTATATGGTATAAAACTCTAAATATATGGTAAATATAAATGCAATAACTAATAGTAATATTAATGAATATACAAGTGTTGCAATTAAGAGAAATAAATAAATAAACATTACATAAACATAAAAAGAGGTATTACAATTAAATACCACTTGTGTCCTGTTTTAGGTCGCATTGTGAGTGTTGGTGTTTATTTAAAAAATTAATGTATGTAATACTAGCAGATTCGCCTGGCTCAACATGGGAAGATTTTTCATAACCGCTCCTCTCTTATTAGTCCTAGCGTGATGTTATATAGCCTATAACATTCCTCAATAAATGGGCTTTCCAATGCAAAAAGGATTTTCAAAATTGGTTCCGCAGATCCAGAGATTACCCTCTACAACGTCATAAATACACAAACTTTACCTCTTAATAATATTAGTATAGATATAGTATGCATTAAATTTAAATACCTAAATAAAAGGGCGGCAAAATTGTCTACCGCCCTAGGCGGCCGTCACCCACGCTACGCCGCTGCCGACGCATGATAATTCCTATACTCTATATTAGCCGACGCTTGATAATTCCTATACTTGACCATATTTTTCCCATTTTAACACATATTTTTAATTGTTTTATTACAAATGGCTCTTTTCCAAGTACTTGGAAAGATGCTCTAATAGGAGTACCTATTCCAAAAAAAGTAGTCTTAAATTTTTTACCGATTTCCATCCTACATTTATACTCCCGTTTCTTACCAAAATACTTGAAAGACTTGACTTATCCATGACCAACTCACCATTTTCCTTAATACAAACTACTATTAAATCCCTTACATCCTTGTCACTGCCCTCGTCAAAGTAACATATAACATGAGGCTTGCGATTGAAAAAGATGAGATTTTAGCAATGCTTTCAATACTATGGATTTCGACATTTTGATCGCCATACTGCTTTCGCTTAACATATTTTATCTCTTATAACGCTTGACTAGTTTCATAATTACCTATATGGTCGCCGACAACGTGTATGTGTTGTAGATTCTACATGAAGTAACACATTAGCTGGTGTACCTCAGGGTGGCGTTCTATCACCATTGCCTTTCGCTATTTTTATTAATACTATTTCGGATAATCTTCTGAGTTCCTATATGCAGACGACCTACAAATCTATAAAAGTTCTCTGAAAGTAAATATAGAAGATTATATTAATAACATCAACAAAGATTTGAAATCTATCTCAAACTGGAGTAAAAAGTTTTGTCTACTGATAAATCCTTCAAAAACTCAATCGATTTCATAGGAAGCTCAAGGATTATGTGTAAAATAGATATTTCTCTATTACCAAAAACAATGTTTGATGGTATACCAATTTGCATTAGCAAAAAAGTTAATATCTGGGTACTTGAACCAGTGTTTATCATGAAAACCTCAATTGCAAGAAGTAAGCCGTAAAATTTTTGCAAGTGCGGCATCTCTCAGGAGGCTGCAAAATTACTTACCCCGAACAAAACTTCTGTATACGATTCATATTTGGTTTGTGTAAATATGATCACATTTCCAAATTTCGAAACAAGCTCAAATGACTCCCTATTTGTCTTCGCCGGAATGCTCATATTCTGTCTTTGCTTTATAATGTACTTTTCAACCCTAAAAGTCCTTTTCACCTTAAAGAAGACAGTTTAAATTCCTTCAAGATGGCACTTCACGACTCTTGCGATATTTAGCAGACTTGTGATTGATGATACCTCTGCATATAACGCTATCATATAATAAATCATTTACTATCCAAGTAATAAGACTAATGCGCTGCCACTAGAAATAAGAAATGTTCAGTCTGTTGTTTCCTTTAATAGGCTGGTGAAAGAACACTATTTATCAATGCAAAATTAGTAGACATAATTTGAGATATATGTATGTTGTGTTAATATATATATATATATATATATATATATATATATATATATATATATATATATATATATATATATATATATATATATATATATATATATATATATATAGCAATTTATTATGTGCAAGTATATATTAATATTTATTTATGTATTTATATATACCTTAGTATAAGTTTACAGTTATGTACACTCAATACCAGCCAAATCATTTAAAAACAGCTTTTGTCCGCGTGGTTGTCTGGAAGAAATCGCTCAAAGCGATAAGGCTGCTGATTGTACTATTTTTAATATATAAACTTTTTACTATTGTAAATGACTTTTGAGTACAATAAAGTATATTTTATTTATTTTTCATTTATGCGAATTTCTGTCATTTCAACATTTTAACTATTATGACTAGTTTGTCACCCAAACTGATGTATAAAAACTGCTATAGGATTCTCATAATTTCATTAATATAAATCACTTTATGGTAGAATTAATTATTTCTTGTAAAATTTTACATGATAATGTTTTTAATCTATATCTAAAAGTTAAGTTTTTTGCATACAGTAGATATTGGTTTGACAATGACACTATATTTTCGTCATGAGAAAGGATGATAGGTGATAGGAAATCGTTTATACGTGACAACTCAATTTATAGATCTAATAAAAGAATGAGAACAACTGCGTTCGCATTATGATATTATCAATATAGGCGATAAGGTCATGAGGGTTTAACAATTATATTATTAGTAAAGCGTGGGAGTAACGTATGATAGCACTGAAGCACGGTATCTCAATTTAGGATTTACGCAACAGTTATTTTCTCAAAGAAAAATTGTGTTTAGTAACTTAAAGTATCACAGTATGGCTCATTAGGGGAACTCCGAACGATACAAGCTAAACAGGAAGATTTTAGGATTAAAGAATATAACTATTCCTTATATTTTGCAGTTAATAAACAAAAAGTATTTAAAAGGGAATAAAAGTTCCATTGAAAGACGTACATCTCATTATATTAAAATCCTGAAAGAACTATCAATTTTGTACCAATTATATAAGTATTTAAAATTATTTGACTACTTCTCAACTCATTTAATGCGAATACAACAATGGAGTTTGGATTGCATTGCTGGCAGAAAATAATAGAAATTATTTTTATTACTTATTTAGAACCCTCCCGCTTCTCCGATCGAATAACGAAGTTTTAGTACGCATGCGTGCTAAACACCTTGCCCCATTTCTCCGCGGCAAGAAAATACATGTTTCTCAAAAATTTAACAACTTTATATTAAATAAAGATTTTTTTTCAGATAAAGCCAAGTTTCTTAGAAATAAAACTTAGAAAATTTAATTGAAATCTATCTAGTAGTTTAGCCGTGATGCACGCACAACTGCAGACCTCTATAATTTTATTTATATAGAAGATTAGTAGATCTGGTCTCGATAATCTTCAGATTATCTCTAATATATCACCCATAATACAAAAAAGAAGTTTAGGCAAAACCCTTATGTGTGAGTTTACCAATTATTTGGTACAGTTATTTTTTGAGCCTCTGCGAAAGGAGCAATATTATGATGACAATAATAATAATAAATAAATTAGTGAGCACTATATAGTTCAAAAGTAAAGAAACATATGTGTTATGGATACTAGACAGTCGCTTTTTTCTTTTGTAAATAAACATAAACATGTATTTATTGTATATATATATATATATATATATATATATATATATATATATATATATATATATATATATATATATATATATATATATATATATATATATATATATATATATATATATATATATATATATATATATATATGTAACAACGTGATCGAACGTGTGTAACGTGATCTCCACAGGCTTATAGTCGTATCAAAGCAGGTACATCACGGAGTTGTATGTATTATATTTCATAATAGTTAAGTTGACGTTATGAAAACGGCTACTACAAAGTGGGCAAATGTAAACGTAAGGTAATTGAAAAATATATGTGGTGTTCTTCATTTTGCACCGCTCAAAGGCTTCTTCTTCTTCAAGTGTCCCTTTCTCCATTTTTTTAACACTCACAAAATTAAAAAGAGCGAGAATGAACATTATTTATTACAAATTTAAATATTACTTTTAAATAAAGAAATAAAGACACCGTTTAATCAAGTTCTAGATCATGTGAAATTAATGAGACCCCTTCGAAAGGGTCAGAAACTTTAACCATTATATAGATTTGTCTATTGAAGACCTATTGGAATTAGTTCTATCAATTTAAACGTTTTGTACAAACTTCAATCGGTCACATGAAGCACCGGACTTAAGTAATCTTTAGTTCAAATTACTTAAACTTAGGACTTATTGTTGAGAGTTTATGCTATGAATTCAAATCCAAAATCCAATCAACAGAAATACGGTTTATTTATTTCAAGAAGGTAGGTAAAGTTTATTTATTTTACATATGACAAGGAAAATTCTAGAAATAAGAGTGGATGGATATACAAAGAGGCGTAGACCAAAGAAAAGATGGATGGATGGATTGTGTAAAAGATGATATGGTGGAAACGGTGTGCTGAAATATTGAAACGACAGCTAACAAAGGAGAGTTGAAGGAGAAAACATGTTTTTTTTCTTCTACCCTATGCGACACAGGTACCCCCCGAAGCAACCATACCTCGAGACAAACTGCTTAAGATTAAATAGATGTTGTTAAATTTGATTTTTAAAGAGGCCCTAGGGAGCTCCAGCTCCGAAACAATAACTTAGAGTTCCTTGTTTATTAACACCTTATACCATTGTCATTTTTTCTTCGCTTAGTGAAAGACTTGTTTATTAAAAATATTCTCACCAAATTTTTTAAAGAAATCCGTCAAAATAACGAAGATGCAGCATTTTAAAAAATTTGTATTTTGTTTTGCTTTTGCTTTGCATTATGTAAATTCTCTTTGGCGATATTTTTCAACCTGGTTAACAATATATTAGAAAAATTATACGTCCGATTTGCATACATTAAGTCTTAAACTGTTTGAAAATGTCTGTATAGCACCACGTAGGAATTTTTTTCTTATATTATAATAGGCCTCCTCCTATTTTTTTTTCATATCAGCGTTGAAAATTAACCATAAAAATCTGAAATAAAATTCGCTGGTCCGCCATTTCTTTTTTTTCTAGACATCATAATTTCCCTACGTGATTTCTAAATATACTTTAATTTTATTTTTTTAATGAGCCGTATGGCTTATTCGTTGTTCACCGCCGTGCAACAATTTCATCCAACTCTGCTCTTAGAAGCAGTACGTACGTACACCGTAAACAATACTTTAGATTAAAGTTACAATACGTCATGTTACAATAATTTTTTAAAACTAAATTTACCTCGCTGTTTTGCCGCGACAATCGAGCGTTGCGCTGATTGGCGGAGCTGTGCGTGATGTAGGTCAGCCATATTTCGGCCCGACACTCGCAGCCATAGTCATTGCAAACTCGGGACGTTCATTTATTAATTTGTAATAACGACATTTTTAAATCTCGATCGTCCGCTCCAGATAATCAGAATAAGTTAGCTTTTATTAAATGATTAATTATTATTAATATACCTTTTGGAACCTACATTTTGGGGTCTACATTGGGTCTACAGTGATTAATTGGGACTTTGAGTGAAGGCCACTTTCTCTTCGGTCGACTGTCAATGGGACATTCTTCCAATTAAACGACCTATGCACCTATGTCCAGCTCTTTGGTTCGATTCGAGCCGTCGTCTAGCCTCCTGCAGCGACTGCGACGTCAAGGAGTACCTCGCCAGGAAGGGAACACAATCAGGGCTTTAAACCAGAACTTTTAAGTGCGCGTCTACCATAATAACCACAGGATAGTATAAAATTAATATACCTTATTTATTAATATATCTTATACTCGTATATTAATTATGAGAAATAATAATAACAATTACACGAACGAAACACGTATCGTAGTTTGGTGTCTTTAAGGTGCACCAGCTGGAACATACAACAACGTATGTAGCTTAGTTGACCCACGTAGGGTTGGATACCTACCGTGAACAAAGAGATGTAAGGACGTATATATTGCCTTTAAAAAACTTACTTTATAATTGTGCTTTCTCTAACTTTTACACCGTAGGTATATGAAATTACCAAATATATTTTCGAATCATACATATTTGATCCTTTAATAAACTAGTAAAAACTGAGTCATTCCTAGATATAACACATAGATCAGACAAACAACCTCGAATCCTTTTAACTCCATAACTATTGAAGCAGTCACACGAGCACAAAGCGTACAAATAGGGACAAATGTAAATCATGAAATAAATCTACGACATAATACAAGAAGTTTAGTCTCGTTACAATAATATTACAATAAAATATGTATGAAGAATTTCAAGGAAGTCAGGGTAGGGGTAAACAGGGCGTTTGTATTCATTGACACATCAATATTTGAGACGGCACTCTTGGGCTGAAGGAAAACATTTTGCTATTGAGAGTATGGAAAGAACATTTATAATTTTAAAATGGAAAAGTCAGATCGGAAAGAAAATTAAATACTTAAATATTTTTACATAAGCCAAAACACACAATTTATTATGGCGACATATTTAAGAAAAGGGGTGTTGCCATATAGTCGGTCTTGGAGCCCAGTTGCCTTATACGACAGGCCAACCCTGGTCGCGGGGTTTCGTACTCTGCCCCTGCATGGAGAGCAGTTTCTTAGAGAGAGTTTATTTCCTTGTAAATATTTTGAGTTGATAATATTGAATATTGTCACCGTCAAAAGTTTGGTTTGTATTTTGTTTGCTCCTTACTTATTGTTGTCTCTCAGTGAGTTTGCTAGGCCAGGCATGCCTGCACAGAGGCGCAGGCTGTGTCACAAAACACTCAGAGTGGTCATAGCGACAGGCCATCAGGACCGGGTCTCATAATAAGGATTTCGCGGCCGTATGCGGTCGTATAAGTAGACCTTGAGAACCTCACATAGGTAGGATCTTACAAGTATTCACGTAGGTAGGATCTCAGTAGTATTTACATAAGTAGAGTCTTAAAAGTGTCTAAATAGGTAGGATGATTCTTGAGGTCGGCCTTTTGGCCAAAGAAAGGTGTCTCTAAAATACGCTTTCAATTTGTGTAGTAAGCAATTAAAAGAATCTTGAGAATCTCACAAATACTCACATACATCATTATAACATTAATAAGAAACTGGAGGTATTTATCAAGGTGACATAATAATGAGTATATAATAATGTAGAGGATAATGTCTTGCTTACTGTATAAGAAAGTTATTTAAAATACTGAGAACTCCTGGAATACTTGGTGGCCCAAGCCTAATAGGTACTTTAATATTACAAGAAAGAGTTACTAAGAAAAGGATCGGGGATAAAGGAGCATTTAGGCGAGTGTTCCACTTGTAATTCGTCCTGTCATGGTGCTCAAATGCGAAGAAGATCAAGCCAATTAATTAATTAAGATAATTCAGAAACAAAGATCAATTCATAAATAAATATATTTCTTTTAAGATTTCTATAGAGGGCCCGAAATTTATTGTACTGGCGATTTTTAGTTTTGAAAACACTTATCAAGCATTGTCATACTACTTAATAAATACATATGTAGTTCATACTAAAATTTTACGAAAACTTAACTATTACTTTAACTATTAACTATACAACAATATCAATATATTTGTGCTAAGCATACTGGCTGCTTGTATATTGTAGTAAAGCGACCTAACCGATGCGATATCATGCTCTTGATAAATATTGATACCGATTTTATATACCCAACAAGTTCTAAGTCATTTGCAGGTACACATAATTTATGTTCTACCAAGGGATTGAACTCACAGACGTAACACTGGCATTTATGTAGTCTAAATATTTCACACAGATTGAGTTACATTAAGTCTGTCATCTTTTTCTCTTCTACATAGACTGTTTCTATTTTGACGCACATGTATATATTGCATACCTCGTTGTATGCGATGGTGTCTATTTAAAATGACAAAAATGTATATATTACTATAGTACATAGACTGTCCATTTCATAACCATATAGAATTATAGCGCTTAAAGCATTATCAGTATAAAGAACCTCCATAGCGTAATGACTAACGCCTGCAGAGGTTCTATTCCACTCCCGAGTCTGGATGTTTATGTATAACATTTTTTTATTTATAGAAAATTATACAAATAGAATATTAATTGTCTAGTAATCGTAAAACAAAACTCTTTTATATTTGTCCCGATTGTAAACCAAACTTCCGTTTCAGCCCTTGTCTATTTTTTTCTTCTCCGCTTCATACCGTCATCGGCATCCCATGTAGTGAGATACGAATTAAAGGATAATAAAAAATTAAACTACAAAAATGAAAATCAGATATACGATACATTCGTTCGCTGAAAAGACTTAAATAAATTCCTTTTTCCATGTTCAAACGTATCCTGCTAACGTATTTAATAAAAAAAAAATTGCGCTCGCCGGAAACATTTTGTTTAAATTTAAAATTTCTTTTACTGGAATTTCAACTGGATATTTGAGCCGCATTATAGCCATATTCACGTCTATATTCGTTTTTCATTTAATTGGTTTTATTGGGTTCTTATTCATGTGAATGTGTGAATTTTTTTATTAACAATATTTATTTTTAGCGACAAAAAGCTCATTCGTATATGTAATATACTTGCGAGGCTTTATGCTGTTTTTAACAAAATATACTCTGAAGCTTTTGATAAAAGAATGGCGAGTTTCACGACGAGACGACTCACTCACTAGGATGTAAAAAGGCCTTAAAATCCCAAAGTTACATCACGTGCCAACTAGTATATTTATATATCAGCTAGCAGGCAAACATTTAAATAACAAACAAGGTTTTAACTCCGTTTCCGTTTTGAGGTTGGCAATCGCTCCTATAAAATATCTATCTAAGAAGATTGGTTATAAATAAATATAATATAAATATCGTAATCGTAAATCCAGAAAATGAAATATTCATCAATATTTTAATACTTAAAAATATTTCCATCCTACATGCGAACATTATAAACCAATTTAGCAAGTAAGTACAATTCAACACCTCAAATGAGTTTAGAGAAGAAAAGTTACCGGCATCAAGGAACTTTTATCTTGTCAAGTAACAAATAATCGCAGAAGGTTCACTGCCTATGTGACGCGATTATATATGTACTATATATAGTAGAACCAATTTTCAAATCAATTACGAAAATCTTGTGAATTTATTTAAATATGGCGATAAGCATAATTTTTGTAGACCGTTATCCAAACTAAGCTTGTCATGATCCTAGAGAAAGTTATGTCTGATTCTGAATATCCCATGATCAGACCTATAACTATTGAACAACATATAGACAGAGTCACGGAGATGAATATGCTGCGGTGGATGTGTGAAGTAACGCGGAAGGACCGCGTTAGGAACTCTCGCTTTCACGGCAGCTGTCATGTCCGTGATATAGCGGATAAATTGCAGGAGTGTCGCCTTCGCTGGTATGGCCATATTTTACGGCAACCGGCTACTTATGTGGGGAACAAATGTCTGGCCATGCCGCCATCGCCGGGCCCGGCAGGAGGGGGAGACCCAAAAAGTGCTGGTTTGACGTCCTAGGGGTTGATATGCACGCCAATGGACTGACCACCAGGGATGCCGAAGATCGTGCGAAGTAGAGAAGAAAAAGTCGGAAAGCGGAAACCGGGCGCCGAAGCGAGAATTTGGGCTGCAACCGGGATTCATCGCTAAGATGATGATGATGATATAGACATAGATTTATTGACAAACGTTCAACTGAATCTAAACTTTGTGAGTTCATACATATATCGAATAGCTGGAGCGATGTCATGGATGGCAGGGATCAGGTTAATGTTATTCATACCAGGTTTATTTTGTATACCCTTCTCATCAAAAAAAAAAAAAACGAAACACCCCTGAAGTTTGGTTTTGAACGAGTTTAACTTTTTTTTACATTTAACCAAAAATATAAATAATGCCAGTTAATTGTGGCTATTATAAGGTATCATTTAACGAATGTTAATATTTCAAAATAAAACTAAATTTCTTTTGCTATTGTGTTTTGTTCAACAGGTATGTTATTACCCTTTAAGAAAAAATTGTTAAATGTTAGAAACAAAGATATAAAACAGAAAAATTTAAAAAAAGTTTATTCAGTATCTCGTATTTTCTCCCCGGGCTCTTATTACTGTTTCCATGTGGTTCCTCGTGGAACGGATAAGCATCACAATCTTGTGTTGTGGGATGTTATCCCACTCTTGTTGTATAGCTGATTTAAGCTGGCCAAGCGTCTCTGGAGCAGGATATCTCGTTCTGACTCGTCTCTTCAACTTATCCCATAGATGTTCTATGGGATTCATATCCGGGCTTCTTGCTGGCCAGCCCATAACCGCAATACCGACTTCGCTCAGCTATTCATTTACAATGCCTGAAGTATGAGCCCTGGCATCGTCCTGGATAAAAATTAAGTCTTCGCGAATAAAACATGCGTAGGGATCTGTTTGAGCTACCATATGAAGCTCCAGACACTCTTCGATGTAACGTGATCTATTTAATGACCGAGGTCCAGATACAAACACAAGTTCGGTTTTTCTATCGGTGCTTATGCCTCCCCGAATCGTCTATGAAACGCTACCGTAACTGACTCTTTCTTCAACGGGGCACTATACAAAATGCTCTCCCTCTGTTTGATACACCTTCTTTCTTCCGTCATTACCATATAGCATGACTTTGCTCTCGTCAGAAAAGAGAACTTTGCTCCATTGAAGGTATCAATTTAAGTGCTCAAGTGCAAAGTTGAGGCGCGCTCTTCGGTGGTCTGCCGTCAATTTCGGGCCATTAACTGGTTTATGTGGTTTCGTGTCACGCTCCGCCAATCTTTTCCTTATGGTAGAATCGCTCTCAGTCAATCCTCGAACCTCACAGAGCCGCTGCTGCAGTTGAATAGAGTTAAAGTGGCGATTTCTTAGAGAAACTGTCACAATATACTGGTAATCTTGCATAGACGTGACTCGATGTCTACCAGATTCTGGACGGCTAGTAAACACATCACTCTCCCAATAACGCTGATATACTATATTGATAGCAGAGAGGCTTAGATGCAAACGTGCAGCGAGTACAAAACTTATGCAAAAAAAAGTGATTATGTGCAGAAATCACTACGGAATACATATTGAAAACAATCTCTACATCCATTTATTGGATGAAATTTAAAAAAAATTAATTCAATTTTGAAATTCTGGTACACCATTGTGTAGATTTAAATGTTAGCTATTTATAGTTTTTTTTAATGATATCATTACTGTTTTTCATTTAAATGCAGCCTGAATAATCCTTGCAGTAGGGTTTCGATTTTTTCAACGAGAAGTATATTATTCTTCCCGAACTTCTTTTTGGAAGCAAGAAATAGGCCTGGGTAGAGTGCTTTCTACATCAATGGTATTTCTTAGCATATCTTTATCTTAAAAGAAATGTCCAATCTGTCCAAAACTTACATAATAACACTAAGGGTAAAAGTTAACAGTCTGTACGTTGAATACGGCTCTGTTGCGGAAATTGAATACAAAAGTTAGTCGTGGTTCTGTCGAGCGGACAACGCTAAAGTTCGATTCGACCAATGATCAACGAGGTCCACGAGTTTGCCAATTTATTAGGCGAATAAAGCAACAGATTATGTCCTATGTTATTATATTAGTATAAGAAGTAATTAAAACTGAAACTAGCGTAATGTCAGAGTTGCATGGAAAAGAGCATGCTAGGTTTGAAAGTAATGTATGTACAAAGTTTAAAAATACAAACATCAGGCGCAAAACGAAATTTACAGTTATAATGTCACAAATTGACTAATAAATTATAAAATAAATTAGGAAAACTCTCATTTGGAAGCACATAAAAACACTTCAGTGCGGTTATTTTACAGTGGTGCCTGACTTGTTCAAGAAAAAGGCTTCTATTCTTCTTTTATTTCTTGCAATATTTCACATTTTTTTTAAGAATGTCAACCATTAATTCCCTCAGTACTAATACAAAAACGTGTATACGTACTACATAAGGAATAATTCAGTTAACGCCCATTGTCATGGACTCTGTGAGGAGTTTGGTAACTCCATCCATCCGTATAAGTTTTATTTTAATATATAAATGACACAGATAGACGTGATTTGGTACTTTCATTCGATAGTTGTTGAAGCATTTTTTTGTAGTACCTTTGGACATTCCGAGAATATGATCAGGTCGTTTGCGAATCGCAGGTGGTTAAGTTTTTCTCCGTTTAAATTAATTCCATATTCGGTCCAGACTAAATTTCTAAATATCATTTCCAGGACATCTGAGAACAACTTTGACGATATTGGATCCCCTTGGCGTACGCCTCGTTCAATAGGGAATTCTTCTCCTGTCGTTTCAAGTTTTATTTGTGCCGTGCTTTTTGAGTATATGCTTTTCAACAACCTTGTGTACTTTGGTTCGACTCCTTGCCTTTCTAACGCCTGCCATATGTATTGGTGTTCTAGAGAATCAAAGGCTTAGTTAAAGTCTACAAATCCCAAATAATAGATTTTATTATATTCCTTAAATTACTGCAGAATTTGTCTAAGTACATGAATGTGGTCAATTGTTGAAAAATTACTACGGAATCCAGCTTGCTCTTTTGGTTGGTTTTCATCGCGTGTGTTAGCAGTTCGGAATATAATAATTTTTTATTTTTTTTGACATTAATTTTATGGGCCTGTAATTACCGACGTCTCCTTTGTCCCCTTTCTTGTGTAACAAAATTATTATTGATTTGGTCCAATCTATTGGAATTGTTTCAGTGCAAATAATTTCATTGAATATCTCTGTTAGCTTTGGGGCAATTTCTCATTCTGATCTACAGGCTCCCCTTGTCTTTGGCTACGATATAGGTTTCTGTAATATTGTGCCGTATGACCCCGACCAGTGAAAAGAATAGGGTCACTCCAAGTCATTCCAAGGGAGTCGTAAAAGGCGACTGATGGACTACTTCTTTGCCAGCTTGCATGCGGCAAAGGAAGTGCACCTCTCAGTTTTTCCTCTAGGGGTTGGGAGGTCGGACGGCAGTCGCTCCCGTAAAAACCAAAACTGCCAAATATATATGGTTCGGACACGTAAGAGATTTGTCACGGATAGGGCGTCGCCGCAAAACGACGCGCAGGAACCTCGCCCGACTCCTGTGACAAGTGGACTAGGGCTGCCGTGCCGTGGGCGAGCACGGCTAAAGACACTAGCCCCATCCAAAAGGAAACTCCGCTTCGCAACGTGGAATATTGGCACGGTAACCGGACGCGCGAGAGAGTTGGCCGATGTGCTCTCCAGGCGGAGGGTGGCCGTGGCGTTCCTACAGGAGTCTCGGTGGAAGGCCAGCAGATCCCGGTTCATTGGGAATGGCTACAAGCTGATCTACACAGGTGCACCTGGTGGGGAGAATGGGGTTGCCATAGTGCTCTCGGAGGAGTTCCACAACGACATTTTGGAAGTGAAACGTCGTAGCGACCGACTTATGGTCGTTAGGGTGCTTATCAATGGGGTAGTTACCCACTTGATAAGTGCCTATGCGCCACAGGCCGGTTGTGACGACGCCGATAAAATAGCGTTTTGGAATCAACTCGGAGAAGTGCTCCGTGGAATCCCATTATCACAGGGGATCATTTTGGGGGGTGATCTGAACGGTCATGTGGGTGATGAATGTGGGGAATTTGAGCGTGTTCACGGTGGATTTGGGTACGGTAGCCGTAACGCGGAAGGGGAGGACATCCTCAATACGTGTGCGGCTGCCGACCTTGCCATCGTGAACACGTATTTCAAAAAGAGACCCGAGCATCTCATCACCTACAAGAGCGGTAGGAATGCTACCCAAATCAACTTCCTACTCACTAGGAGACACCACATCAGCAAAGTAGCCAACTACAAGGTCATACCCGGTGAGAGTCTCACTGCACAACACCGTCTTCTTGTCATGGACCTCTGCGTGAAGCCCAAAGGCAAACGTGTCGATCGCCTTCGGCGCCGAATCAGGTGGTGGCTGCTTGATGAAGTCAAGTCCCAGGAGTTCGCCTCTACCATCGGTGACAAGTGCGCCGGTGGTGAAGGCGAACCGGTTCAAGCTTACTGGGACAGGATTCAGGCGGCTATCCTTGGGTCGACGGGGAAGGCGCTTGGCGAGTCTAAGGGCGGACGCAAGTGTGACAAGGAGACATGGTGGTGGAACGACACAGTCCAGAGGGAGACTAGAGCGAAGAAAGCCCTCTTTAAGAAGTGGCAAGCGTCCAGATTTCCTGAAGATCGCGACGCATATAGGTCTGCCAAGCGCGCCACTAAGAGAGCTGTAGCCAGAGCCAGACGAGACCACTTACAACCACTATACGACGAGTTGGAATCGTCTGAGGGGCAGAAGCTCATTTATAAGTTGGCGCGCTCCAGGGTCAAAGCGGCACAGGATATTTCCAAGTGCCGCTGTGTAAAAGACCCTGTGGGCAACCTGCTATGCGAGGACCTCGCGGTGAAGGAGAGATGGTGCTCATATTTCCACGAGCTGCTGAACACACAGCAAAAAGAGGTACAGCCGCCAGATCTTCCTCCGAATCAAGGACTAGTGCCACTGGTAACGCCTGCAGAGGTCCAGAATTGTCTTCGCCGCATGAAGAATCGGAAAGCTGTTGGATCCGATGGAGTCCGCATCGAAGCCTGGAAGGCGATGGGCTCTCGTGGTGTGGGCATCTTAACCGACCTCTTTAACCGGACACTCCTCACCGGTACGATCCCGAGCCAATGGAGACTGAGTATCATTACTCCAGTCTTCAAAGGCAAGGGGTCGGTGCAGGAGTGCGCTAATTACAGGGGGATTAAAGGTCATGTCCCACACCATGAAGCTCCTCGAGAGGGTTATTGACTCTCGGATTCGGCAGGAGTGCACTGCCTCGGAATGTCAATATGGGTTTCGCTCTGGTCACGGGACAATGGACCCTATTTTTGCCATAAGGACTGTCGCGGAGAAATACAGGGCGAAGAATACGCCTCTGCATTGTCTGTTTCTTGACTTGCAGAAGGCCTTCGACTGTATTCCTCGTGCGATAATCTGGTTGGCATTGCGGTCCAAAGGGATTCCAGAGGCCTATATTGAGATCATCCGAGACATGTACCGTGATTCCGATTCCGTAGTTCGGACCGCTGTTGGCGACACAAAACCTTTCCCCATCACCGTCGGTGTGCACCAAGGATCCGTCCTTAGTCCGTTTCTGTTTAGCGTGGTATTAGACGTATTGTCAAACAGCATCAGAAACTCACATGAGCAGCCTCCGTGGCTGCTCATGTATGCTGATGATATCGCGCTGGCAGATTCGGACAGGGGTAGGCTGGTGCGACGTGTGAAGGCGTGGAAGGAGTCGCTTGAGAACGGTGGTTTGAAGCTCAATGTGGCGAAGACCGAGTACTTGGCCTGTAATTCCACAGATCCTACACCCGTACGCATAGGCGGCGACACGGTCGAACGCACGGAGTGAAATACCTGGGATCTGTGTTTCACGCGTCTGGTGACATCGATTGTGACGTTAAGGCTCACATTGCTGCCGCGTGGGCCAAATGGCGTGAGGTAACTGGTGTCATTTGTGACCCCAAGATACCGGTAAATTTGAAGGGACAGGTCTATAAGACCATCATTAGGCCTGTTCTTTTATACGGCTGTGAAGCGTGTCCGGTGTTGGAGCGACACAAGCAGGAACTGAGTGTCACGGAGATGAACATGCTGCGGTGGATGTGTGGAGTCACGCGAAAGGACCGCGTTAGGAACTCCCGCATTCGCGGTAGTCTTCATGTCCGTGACATTGCGGATAAACTGCAGGAGTGTCGGCTCCGTTGGTACGGTCACGTTTTACGGCAAGCGGATGCTTACGTGAGATACAAATGTCTGGCCATGCCGCCTCCGCCGGGCCCCGGCAGGAGGGGTAGGCCCAAAAAGTGCTGGCTTGACGTCGTAAAGGGTGATATGCGTGCCAATGGGCTCACTACCAGGGATGCTGAAGACCGTGCGAAGTGGAGTAGAAAAAGTCGGAAAGCGGACCCCGGGCACCAAAACGCAAGTTTGGGTTGCAACCGGGATGAACGCTGAGATGATGATGATGATGGACACATACATATACATGGTATCCGCGTACAAGTCTTGATACTACGTTTTCTTTATTTTGATAACATGTACTCAGCCCGAGTTTACCCTAGAGGTTCATGTCCTGGACTGAATTCAATCCATGAAGTTTTGGTAGCTTCCTGAGTGTTACTAAGTACTTTTAATATTATGTATCTTACAAAGAGTCGTATAAATAAACGTTTGAATAACATTACGAACGCATTAAATGTACTCTGAACTCTTGTAATGTTTTTATAAACATAAATTAATTGCTGGCTCAAGTACGGTATATTAGAGCCAAAGCATGCTGGTACGTTAAAGGAAATGTTAAGATTTAGTACGCAAATAGTGAAGGTTCCGTGCAAACTACATCTTGGATGTTCATAATAACACTATTAAGTCTGTTGGGGCTTGGACTGTTGTTATTATATGTTATTGGGACTGCTACGATGATATCTTGCGTCCATGATATTCAACGACATTGGATCATGGATAAAGAACAGCGAATATGCCTCCTTTATCTACAGAAAATACTTAAATAGCAGTCCTTTGATATCACACATTTACCGTCGCCTGTGGATGTTTGAGTCGCTAGTGGTACCGCTAACACGCTGCTGTCCGCATATAAGTACTGGAACCTGGGTCACTAATGCTGGAACGCAACACAAAGTTATTATGGCAGCATACTTAGTTTTATTTACTTATGTTTAGCAAAGCTAACGTTCTTATTTCCAGTTGTTGCTTTTGCCTTTCCCATCCAAACCGCAAACTTTCGTAAACTTTTGGCGTATCGATTTGGTTTAGAGAAACATCCGAAATAGCTCTCTCCATAGCCCGCTGACTATACTTAAAATATGTGAACGAGACGTGGACACTCATAGAAAGATTATCAGTAATCACCCATCGAAAAGGCCCAAATTGTTTAAGGTTTTCATTTTGAAAATAAAGTACCCTAATACAAACTTAAGATGCCTTATACAAGTTACCTACAACCCACCGCTTCATTATATTAATGTATTACAAATTGACTTTTACATTCAATAATGGACTTCGTGTTCATCACATAAGGTCTACATTAAAATGACGCAAAGATACTTGTATTTAAAGAAATTAAAAACTACCACAGGGAAAAAGGTTTTATTTCAAAACGATTCAACCGTTTCCTAATGGGTAGGGGCGATTTACTTTTGCGCATTTTTCATAGGTACCGTGCTTGTATAGATTATTATTAATTTGAGTAGTGTCTTTGATCATTCATTAATTTAAAAAAATAAAGTTTTTTTTTTATAAAATGCGAAATATGGTAGACGGCCCTTTAAAAGTTAGGTGTATAAATTTAAATTGCTTTCTATCCAAAGAAAAAAAACTTCTGTGTGTGTATATTTATGTACGCACGTAAAAAGTTAAATATTTAATCCCGTATGTAATAACTCATTATTTGTAAAAGGAATTATAAATTAATAAAAAATAATTTATAATGTAAACAAATAAAAAGAATATATACCGAAAAAGACGTGTGACACTCGGGGACTGCCGCGGTAAAGCTATTGCATAGCATTTTAATCAACTTATGCATTATTATAATTATTTATTTATGCAGTAATTATTTTTTTTCTAAAGTATCGATATTTTTTGGACAAGATATATCGATACTCGATAGTGAAAAACTAAAACTATCGATGTTAAAATATCGATGTTTTCATTATCGAGTATCGATATATCTTGTCCAAAAAATATCGATAGAAAACATCGATACTTTAGAAAAAAACATCGATAGTTGAAATATCGATAGATATCGCCCATCCCTACCACACTCACCGCACGTGCGCCGCGTAAATATACATGTAGGTATGTATATATGTAAACATAGGTGTACATTCAAAAAGTGTAACTTGAATTAATATCAAAGAAAATAATTACTGCATAAATAAAAAATAAATAAATAATTATAATTGCATAAGTTGATTTAAATGTTTTTCAATGTCGCCCATCCCTACGTATAGTCGTACCATATACATACACATTAAGCGAACGCTCGGCCGAGCTACATGGTAGGCGGAGTGGGGGATGTTAGGTTTTATTTTTATTACGGAATTTCTTGATTCGGTCGCCGCGCTCAAAGCCCGCGATAAAAGCTATGCAATAGCTTAAAATAACCACAAATCTATAAATCGACAGCATCAAAGAACAAACGACTATCTACGAAATAACCAGTTGCCAGGAAAGCGTTTTTAGGGTTGAATGTACCGAAACGCTATTTATTCTACGTATCAATGACATGTTATGCATCTTTATCCGTGCAGGGGCGGAGAAAGAATACTGACCACTGCGGCCGGGGTCGGCCTGTCGTAAAAGGCGATAAAACAACCCACTTTAGCTACGTGGTAGGGCCCCAAGCCTGTCTGGATGGTGACCACCTTTGGTCTTAAGTATGCCGCCATAATAACTTTGTGTTACGTTCCGGCATTAGTGACCCGAGTTACTGTACCCTTATGGGGTGGCAGCGTGTTTGCGATGCTACTGGCGTTGCAAATACCCTAGACGACGGTAACTACATACAACAATAATAATAAAATGTTTTTGTAATAAGAACAGAATTTTTAATATTGTGGTAAGATTCGATCGTTATCTATTCACAATGAATAGAAGATAATAATGTATAGTAGATCTTCAGACTTTTAAAATAATATACTTCAAATATTTTTACAATACAATTATTATACAATATCTTTCTGCAAAACTTCTTAAAATAAACACAAAAACCTATGCCAAACGAACAAGAACTACATAAAATAATGGCCCAAAAATTCCTAACTTTGGCAAACACATAAATTGTTTAGCGAGTGGATAACCTTTACACCAAGCTTTTCTTGTAAAGTATACCTTACATATGTGGGATTAGAAGACTTATTCCATCATCAAATATCAAGAACATCTTTACGGGGATTATAAGAAGGAGATTCTGTACACATTTGCGTGAACTTTAATATAAGGAAATAAGGTCTATATCACCTCTACTGGTTAGCCGTATATTTTGGCGCTTGTTAACATGTCACGGGAAGCGATGACATAATTTATTAAGGCTTTGCGACTACTTTTTTCTTAGAGCGATTTTTTTATTTTACTTTTAAGTAGAAAAGTCGTGATTCTATGGGTACCGTGTTGATTAAAACATATTTTTATTTATATTCGATGAATTATCTGATATTGGGTAACTATTTTTTTGCTCAGTATAGAAGATGGACTAATGTACGGGACCTCAATAAGATTTTCAGGATTTACCTTATTTTGGGTTTTTCATCGTTAACTGCTTGTGTAACTTGGTGTAAAGGGTTGAGTCTGTGATGCCTGCTTTTCTTCTAGAATAGAAGAGAATAAGGTAGTCACGTTTTTTCCGTGCAGGGCCTCCGGACCATAGGTGCAAGGCTAGAGTAAGAATACTAATCTCTGCGGCCGGTGTCGGCCTGTCGTAAAAGGCGACAAAACAGCCCTAGCTGCGTAGTAGAGCCCCAAGCCCGTCGGGATGGCAATTACCCTTGGTCTATAAGTATGCCACTATAATAACCTTGTATTGTGTTTCAGCATTAGTGACCCCTGTTTCAGTACCCTTATGCGGAGAGCAGCGTGTTATCGGAGCCTCTAGCGTTGTAAACATCCATAAACGACTATTATTAAGTGAACCGTCCGCCTGCCTGTCGTATCTCAGCAATAAAAAAAAGTAATCAGTTGTTGATAAAAATGATGGCGACTATAAACTGTGTAGTCTAGATGTAACCTTACAGCCATATTCGAAATTTGTAGCTTGGCGTCCACAGTTAAGTTGTAGTGACAGAAAAAACTTCAACGCACCTTTACTTCAATGCCTCTTGATACATCTTTTTTGGAGTTTACTCCTTAAGAATCGATTTTCATTTAGAAGGCGCCCGGTATGAGAAAAATGTGAGAGTAAAATCTACTAATGAATGACCTCGTTACGTTTTTGGTGCGCAAGGCAAAAATTACTTTATTTGTTACAACTTAAGGTTGATTTCACATTAAATGTTGTTTAACATATGTCTTTTCATTTGTAAGTGAAAAGAGTAATTTATTGCTTTGCTCATTTTATATGACGAATGATCGTATTAGATAATGTTTTAGAGATTTGAGTTTATTACTAGGTGCAATAGTTGTAATTAGGTTGAACTTAAAACTGTTTTAAAACTTTTTTTATATATGTATATTATTTTCATTAATTTGTTAATTTACCCTTTCATATGGTATTAATCTTTTATCAGTTAAATAAACTCTTTTTGCGTATGTTTAGACAATCGTACTTATGTAGTAAACTCCAGTCGTGCGTTGGAGCTGACACACACAGTTTTTTTTGTCTGTCAAGAAGATAGAAAAACACAGTTTTATGGGCCCGGTTGATCTGGAAAGAGAGCGCCCCAGAAAGGAAAAAATTAACAGAGCCTATCTTATTCTGCTTCTAAACTAAAAAAAGCAATGCATTAGTCTTATTATTTATAGCCTGAAACACATGATCATATTTTTATCACGAGCGTCACTTGAGTAGTCTGGTAACGCTCCCAAACAACTTTTGAATGCCACTCATTTTAACGAATGCTATTTACACACCCTGTTCAAACGTTGATAAATGTTTGGGAAACGTGAAGTAGATGAAGGACTTCCGTGCTATACAGAGTTATTGGTAATTCGACGTATTCCCGTTAGAAGGTAATATTTTTTGGAGATTTTCTTTTCACTAAAAGGCCTTAAAAAAAAAAGTTGTTTTGAAACTTGGCTTGTAGATTATTTTAAAAACATTTTTTATTTTAACTCTCCAACAATGCATAACAACTAGGAACTTATAACAAAGAAACTGAAAAAAATGATCACAAAGGAATTAGGTGGAAATTGTAGTAGAACTAAAGTTAAGGTAGTTCTTTAAAATTTCCATAAAATTAATTAAAATTTAGAACCAGTAACAGTTTAGTAGTAATAATAATTAATAATAAGTACCAATTAAGACATTTTGTGATTTAGGTTAATTAAAGTTCCTGCAGAAGTGACTTCCCCTATTGCGTACGCAAAGTCGCATTCTTTTTCTGAGTGTCACAACTCAGAAAAAGAATGCGACTTTGCGTACGCAATAGGGGTAGTTGTCACAAACTACCGAAGTAATCAAATTATTCCCTATCGCATTTGCTGTGTTTGTAAATCTTGCTTTGAGTTCTTCCGTGGATGACACAGGTGAGACGTCGTAAACTAGGGATTTCATGTGACCCCAGATATAGAAATCAACCGGCGTTAAGTCCGGACTCGTCGCAGGCCACGGAATGGGTCGTCCTCGCCCTATCCAACAATTGGGAACATGGCTATCGAGACATCGCCTAACATTGACACCAAAATGTGCAGGAAATCTTCTAATAACCAGAGTTTAATCGTATTTATGAATCAGAAGAAAAAATGAAATTTAAATTGATATATTGATAGAAAACATGACATGATAACTCAAAAATGGTTCACTTTTGCATACTGCATATGGGTGTTAAAATTATCACAAATATTCACCCCTATCACCTCCTGACGGGAATACGTCGAATTACCAATAACCCTGTATAATGGTATGTCCCCACTCCTGGCAAGGGAACACACGTTGCTGGTATCCCCACTAACTACTTCGCCAGCTGCAAGACTTTGAGTATGATAGAGGCATCGGAAACACTCACTTATAACCGTCTAGATCTTATGTGCATTCTGAGAGTCTTCCAAATTTAAACAGACATTATAAAAATTGAATGTAAGAAAAAAGTGTAAACTCAAGGATGACATGGCGACGAAAGTAGCCCGCGTTTAGGTAAGTTGAAGGGGGGGGGGGGGGAGTAAGAATACTGACCTTTGTGGCTTGAGGTGGCTTGTCATAAAGGCAGGCAAATAAACCAACATAGATAGTAGGTTTCCAAGTCCGTCTGAATGGTAACCCCTAGTTTCGAAATATTCTGCAAGAGTTACCTAGTGCTAGAATATATTTTTTTATTGCTGTAGGACAGCAGACAGCCTGACGACCCACTTAAAATTTAGCAGTTACCGTTGTCTATGGATGTTTGCAACGCCAGTGGCATCGTGAACATGCTGCTGTCCCATAAGGGTACAGGAACTTGGGTCACTAATGTCGGGACACAACACAAAGTTATGACGACGGCATGCTTAAGACCAAAGGTGGTCACCATTGGGACGGGCTTGGGGCCCTACCACGTTGCTGGGATTGTTTTGTCGCCTTTTACGACAGTCCGACCCCGGCCGCAGAGGTTAATATTCTTTCTTCACCCCTGCACGGATAAGTAACATATTCCACCATAGTGACTGCAGCGTGTTAGCGGTGCCCCTGACGCTGCAAAATCTCATAAGCAACTGCTCACTATTAAGTTATAAAAAATAGAATTAAAAATGACGTTATTTGTCAAATATTTATCAAGAATGTTGCTATTATTTAAACAAAGGTATATAATATATTCATCTTTATCCTTATGTTAAAATATGTATGTATATATTGAGACCCATAAATTACTAAACAATAGTTAAGGCAAGATAAAGACTCCGTTTTATGCTTATTATAACGTATGGAATTCGTGGAACATTTTCCAACTTCCACTTCATCTTGTATTGTTCGGTTGTTCCACAACTGCAAAAGTTGGTCTCAAACTTTTAGGAACAGCGCGCGGAGGATACTAAATTAGCGACAACTACATTTGACTTCGTGTGGGGAAATGGCTTTGGAATTTAGCACACTTTTTTTAGAAGATGAGCTGATGTATAAGATGTCGTCTATCAGGCAATAAGTTAATTCATACCAAGACCTGTTCTCTGTTTTATTGTATTTTATCTTCGATCCGATTCTGATGTTTACTTTTAACTGTTTCTGAACTACTTTTTTGTAACCGTTTTCTGCTTTTGTTTTATATCCTCTAGTTTAATTAAAAGTTAGCAGTTATTTATAACTAATGGACCTTTTTGCTATTCCTCTGCCAGAATAATAACAGAAAATGTGTTGCACAAAGAAAATATGGACCTTGTGACAAAAGGCTTTGGCAGTTGAAGGCGTAAATGTTGATAGTCTAAAGAAAGAAGTTGAAGAAGAGAATTTTATACTGCTATCATCTAACAATGCAATCCCCATTGCATGCAAAACTGTTTAAGTCAAGATCGCTGTTATTTTGTCACCATTCGAAAACATTGCAATCCCTAAACCAGAGTTTAAATTTGGTATGAGTATTGGGTTTTGACATAGGCCAGTCCCTCGTACGTTGTGTAGCAAGAGATGAACCAGCTAAAATTGATTTGAAAACCTAAGCTGTTAATGGAGCCTTTCAAACTATCTGCTAGGTATATTTTAAATAACTTATATCTAATTGGTGAATTTATTAACATAACAACATAGCTTCTTTACACGGCTGTGAAATGTTGCCAGTTTTGGAGCGACACAAACAGGAAGTACATGTAATACACAGGTTAAGATGCTGTGGAGATTGGGTAGATTAACGTGGATGAATCACGAACTCCCACTTCGTGGAAGCCTTCATGTCCGTGACATTGTGAATAAGTTGCAGGAATACTCGTATCATCTACGTTCATATGACCATGTTTAATGGCAATACTTACGGATACTTACGTGGGGAACAAATGTGTAGCCATACAGTCTCTGTCAGAGCCCGGTCGGAGGGGTAGATCCGAAGTGTTGGCTTGACGTTCTTAAGGGTGATATACGTGCCAATGGACTGACTACCAGGGATGCCGAAGACCGTGTGAATTGGAGAAGAAAAAGTCGGAAAGCGGACCCCGAGAACCGAAGCTAGTTTAGGTTGCAAACGGGATTTAAAGCTATGATGATGATGGCATTTCAAATTAATATAGTCTGTTATTTTTAAATTAGCCATAACTCATTGGCATTAACATTTGGAAAAGTACAATGACGTACTTTAACTGATATTATTCTCATAGTTAAACTTAGAGTTTAGAGTAACTCTACGGAGTTATTTTAAACTAGATGTGCCTGCGACTCCATCCCCGTGGAATAGTGACTTTTGGCAGCATTTTTTGGATATATCTTATGGTTTGTTTTGGATTACAAACCCTATAAACCTTAAAATATAAATAAATGAAATATACAAACTGCGTTCGAACCTACAAAGTCCAGCCTAAGGTGAACCCTATTTTATATGATTGATGATATAAATCTGAGGTCAACTTAAATTGGATTTGTGAACCTTTTTTGTTACATCAGCTATCTGCCAGTGAAAGTCCCGTCAAAATCGGTCCAGCCGTTTCAGAGATTAGCCGGAACAAACAGACAGACAGACAGACAGACAAAAATTGTAAAAAATGTTGTTTTAGTATTTGTACCGTGTATACCTTACATCCAAATGCACTTAGTAAAAAGCGGTTATTTTAATATTACAAACAGACCCTCCAATTTTATTTATTTGTATAGATGATCTATTAATAATGTGTCTTTTAAGGTACGTACGTGTCGAAAAATCAATAAATTTACTGACAATTCACATAACACCATCTAGTCGCAAAGTAAGCGGCCGAGTGCTTTTCTTTTGGCTACTAGACAACTGAAATTTTATATACTACTTATATACTCTTTTTTCGTATGTGAATACATACTAAATATAAACAAGGGACACGGGACGAGAAGTGCACCGCATGCGCTTGGATGTGAATTAATTGTTGCGCCATGACGTCATCAAATCATCCAGTAAAGTTTTTTTAAATTCTGGCGTAACGGCTAACGCACGTCGGTGCTCTTGTGGAGGTCACGGAGTCGATTCCCGTCTAGCGTCTGGGTGTATATGTATAGTATGTATTTATTTACGAAAGCAAAGTATATATTTAGTATATTGGTTTAGTATCCATAACACAAGTGCTATGCTACTTAGTTTGAGACTAGATGGCGTGGTGTGAAATGTCCCAATATATATTTATTTATAATCTAACCTTATACTATATTATAATCCTTGCAATATTTTACTCTTCACTGAATAAAATGTAGCCATTTTACTTTTTTTTTGTACAGGAACTAGGGTCACTAATGTCGGAACACAACACAAGGTCATTATGGCGGCATACTTAAGACCAAAGGTGGTCGCCATCCAGACGGGCTTGAAGCCCTACCAGGTAGCTAGGGTGGGTTGTTTTGTCGCTTTTTACGACATGCCGACCCCAGCCGCAGAGGTTAGTATTTCTTCTCCGCCCCTGCACGGATAATAAGATAGTAATATGGATATATTATTAGATTTACCTTCTTTAATCTTATATTACTTTGACCAGTAATATAAGATTAAAGTAATAATATTAGAACGATAATCGAACGATAATCAAAAAGAGACCCGAGCATCTTATCACCTACAAGAGCGGGAGGAATGCTACCCAAATCGACTTCCTACTCACTAGGAGACACCACATCAGCAAAGCAGCCAACTGCAAGGTCATACCCGGTGAGAGTCTCACTGCACAACACCGTCTTCTTGTCATGGACCTCTGCGTGAAGCCCAAAGGCAAATGTGTCGACCGCCTTCAACGCCGAATCAGGTGGTGGCTGCTTGATGAAGTCAAATAAAGAACCAGTAATATTAGAACGATACATCGATCTAAGTTACCTATATAATTAATTTAAAAAAATTTGACTTCACGTATAAAATAAATGGTTGCAATGTTTTCAACCACGCACAGTCTATTTGTCAGGAAAATTACAAGACATAAAGCGGCGTTATAATCACGATCCCTCACTGGGCTCTTATTTTAGTTCTATTTTATTTGTTTTATCCTTTTATCTTTTCTTTCGTTTATTGTCTCAGTTTTTCATTGGTGACATCCCAGTCGGAGTTCGTCTTACCCTTAATTAAGTAATTAGACTGATTGTTGGGAATTACTTTTCGAGAATAAAGATGTAATATAGTTGAATTTCATTTATTTTTGTAATTTATTTATTTAAAGTCGCTTTTTATGGTAATTAGCGACCACGTTTACATACAGTGTAAAATTATTAAAAACAATAACAATACATTCTTCCTTATGAATTTATACTTGATCATACATATTTATCATTTTCAGAAACATTAGAGTTTTATTATATTCATCTTGATTCAAACAGTCTTTTAGATTATTAGGTACATTACAAAGTCGTTTTTCATTTTCAAACTCTGTAAAATCAATTAGTAGACGAGAAACGGTTAGATCTATCCCACAATTGCCTTTACTTATATCGCTTTTAGTTATGTCCTATACGCAAACTTGTTCTTTCCTACATAAGAAAGCTAATGGTGGTTTATCAGATATTGATTTTCTAATACTAAATAACTTAGTTGTATTTCCTATCTTCCAATTATGATCTCAAATTATTTTAAGTTTGTGTTTAATATACTTATGTGATTCAGTTGGGGCTCGTTTTAATACGTCCAATTTTCATTATCTTTCGATGCTCTTCTCGTTTCTTTCGATCTTCTGTTGCCAGGATATGCTCTATTTACATGATTACACTAACAATCAACTTTGAGTATAACTGTAACTACTGATACTGTAACTATAGATCAACGGAGCGACGGAGCGAAGATTTGCGCGTCCACTGTGATCACGCGCCTGGAACTGGATTTCTGGAATCTTTATTTATTTTAACTGTAAATAAACTTTGTTTTAAAGTCTTTTTATTACGTTTTTATTAATTTGACCTATATGTATCCATGTATCTATGTAACCATGTGTTCATTAGCAATGGACGTTGAATCAACGAACTAGCTGAATCAACCGTTGATCTCCTGTCAACGTATCAACGTTAATTAAATAATATGTATCAACTACTAATCGTCAACGACTTTAATGAATCGAACTCGATACTTTCGTTGAAAATAACATCGTACATTACGAGCGACGTTTGAATTTGAATTCTAACTAGCATAGGCAAGAGTTGATTTTAGAAACACTGTTTTTTAAAAAAAAAGATGTTTATACATATTGCTGGAACCAGTCAGTCCTAAGCCTGACGAAAAGGTATGAAGAAAAGGTCGAGCATCAATCAAACGTTTTCCATTATATATTGAATCAAATAATAAATTATCAGGTCAGTAGATGTAGAGAGGGACTCATTGAACGTCGTAGTGTTAAAAATATTCAATGAAACTATGCGTAACGTTGAAAATAACGTATAAATATGATAACTAAGACCACGTTAATTCATTAACAAATTTAAGTAGTTGACAAACATAACGTTACCATTACGTTAACAAAAAAACTGTTAAAGACCCATCACTACGGTCCATGTTTTTTTTATTGCTGTAGGACAGCAGACAGGTTAACGACCTGCTTAGGATTTAGCAGTTACCGTCGCCTATAGGTGCTTGCAACGCCAGTGGCATCGCGAACACGCTGTTGTCCCATAAGGGTACAGAAACTTGGGTCACTAATGCCAGAACACAACACAAGGTTATTATGGCGGCATACTTAAGACCAAAACAAGCCAAATAAAACATGGTTCAAACAAGAAAAGGATGTGTCACGGATAGGGCGTCGCCGCAAAACGACGCGCAGGAACTTCGCCCGACTCCTGTGACAAGTGGACTAGGGCTGCCGTGCCGTGGGCGAGCACGGCTAAAGACACTAGCCCCATCCAAAAGGAAACTCCGCTTCGCAACGTGGAATATTGGCACGTAAACCGGACGCGCGAGAGAGTTGGCCGATGTGCTCTCCAGGCGGAGGGTGGCCGTGGCGTTCCTGCAGGAGACTCGGTGGAAGGCCAGCAGATCCCGGTTCATTGGGAATGGCTACAAGCTGATCTACACAGGTGCACCTGGTGGGGAGAATGGGGTTGCCATAGTGCTCTCGGAGGAGTTCCAGAACGACATTTTGGAAGTGAAACGTCATAGCGACCGGCTTATGGTCGTTAGGGTGCTTATCGATGGGGTAGTTACCCACTTGATAAGTGCCTATGCGCCACAGGCCGGTTGTGACGACACCGATAAAATAGCGTTTTGGAATCAACTCGGAGAAGTGCTCCGTGGAATCCCATTATCACAGGGGATCGTTTTGGGGGGTGATCTGAACGGTCATGTGGGTGATGAATGTGGGGAATTTGAGCGTCTTCACGGTGGATTTGGGTACGGTAGCCGTAACGCGGAAGGGGAGGACATCCTCAATACGTGTGCGGCTGCCGACCTTGCCATCGTGAACACGTATTTCAAAAAGAGACCCGAGCATCTTATCACCTACAAGAGCGGGAGGAATGCTACCCAAATCGACTTCCTACTCACTAGGAGACACCACATAAGCAAAGCAGCCAACTGCAAGGTCATACCCGGTGAGAGTCTCACTGCACAACACCGTCTTCTTGTCATGTACCTCTGCGTGAAGCCCAAAGGCAAATGTGTCGACCGCCTTCAACGCCGAATCAGGTGGTGGCTGCTTGATGAAGTCAAGTCCCAGGAGTTCGCCTCTGCCATCGGCGACAAGTGCGCCGGAGGTGAGGGCGAACCGGTTCAAGCTTACTGGGACAGGATTCAGGCGGCTATCCTTGGGTCGGCGAGAGAGGTGCTTGGCGTGTCTAAGGGTGGACGCAAGTGTGACAAGGAGACTTGGTGGTGGAACGACTCAGTCCAGAGGGAGACCAGGGCGAAAAAAGCCCTCTTTAAGAAGTGGCAAGCGTCCAGATCTCCTGAAGATCGCGACGCATACAGAGATGCCAAACGCGGCACCAAGAAAGCTGTAGCCAGAGCCAGACGAGACCACTTACAACCACTTTACGATAAGTTGGACTCGTCTGAGGGGCAGAAGCTCATATATAAGTTGGCGCGCTCCAGGGTCAAAGCGGCACAGGATATCTCCAAGTGCCGCTGTGTAAAAGACCCCGGGGGCAACTTGTTATGCGAGGAACTCGCGGTGAAGGAGAGATGGCGCTCATATTTCCACGAGCTGCTGAACAAGCAGCATAAAGAGGTGCAGCCGCCAGATCTTCCTCCGAACCAAGGACTAGTGCCACCGATAACGCCTGCAGAGGTCCAGAATTGTCTTCGCCGCATGAAGAATCGGAAAGCTGTTGGATCCGATGGAGTCCCCATCGAAGCCTGGAAGGCGATGGGCTCTCGTGATGTGGGCACTTTAACCGACCTTTTTAACCGGACACTCCTCACCGGTACGATCCCGAACCAATGGAGGCTGAGTATCATTACTCCAGTCTTCAAAGGCAAGGGATCGGTGCAGGAGTGCGGTAACTACCGCGGTATAAAGGTCATGTCCCACACCATGAAACTCTTCGAGAGGGTTATCGACTCTCGGATTCGACAGGAGTGCACTGTCTCGGAGTGTCAATATGGGTTTCGGCCTGGTCACGGGACAATGGACCCTATTTTTGCCCTAAGGACTGTCGCGGAGAAATACAGGGCGAAGAATACGCCTCTGCATTGTCTGTTTCTTGACTTGCAGAAGGCCTTCGACTGTATTCCTCGCGCGATAATCTGGTGGGCATTGCGGTACAAGGGGATTCCAGAGGCCTATATTGTGATCATCCGAGACATGTACCGTGATTCCGATTCCGTAGTTCGGACCGCTGTTGGCGACACAAAACCTTTCCCCATAACCGTCGGGGTGCACCAAGGATCCGTCCTTAGTCCGTTTCTGTTTAGCGTGGTATTAGACGTATTGTCAGACAGCATCAGAAACTCACATGAGCAGCCCCCGTGGTTGCTCATGTATGCTGATGATATCGCGCTGGCAGATTCGGACAGGGGTAGGCTGGTGCAACGCGTGAAGGCGTGGAAGGAGTCGCTTGAGAACGGTGGTCTGAAGATCAATGTGGCGAAGACCGAGTACTTGGCCTGTAACTCCACAGATCCCACACCCGTACGCATAGACGGCAACACGGTCGAGCGCACGGACCATGTGAAATACCTGGGATCTGTATTTCATGCGTCTGGTGACATCGATTGCGACGTCAAGGCACGCATTGCTGCCGCGTGGGCCAAATGGCGTGAAGTAACTGGTGTCATTTGTGACCCCAAGATGCCGGTAAAGTTGAAGGGACAGGTCTATAAGACCATCATTAGGCCTGTCCTTTTATACGGCTGTGAAGCGTGGCCGGTGTTAGAGCGACACAAGCAAGAACTGCGTGTCACGGAGATGAATATGCTGCGGTGGATGTGTGGAGTGACGCGGAAGGACCGCGTTAGGAACTCCCGCATTCGCGGTAGTCTTCATGTCCGTGACATTGCGGATAAATTGCAGGAGTGTCGGCTCCGTTGGTATGGCCATGTTTTACGGCGACCGGATACTTACGTGGGAAACAAATGTCTGGCCATGCCGCCTCCGCCGGGCCCCGGCAGGAGGGGTAGACCCAAAAAGTGCTGGCTTGACGTTGTAAAGGGTGATATGCGTGGCAATGGGCTCACTACCAGGGATGCTGAAGATCGCGCGAAGTGGAGTAGAAAAAGTCGGAAAGCGGACCCCGGGCACCGAAACGAAAGTTTGGGTGGCAACCGGGACTAACGCTAGGATGATGATGATGATGATGACTTAAGACCAAAGGTGTCCATTTATGTAACGCAATATTCGAACTCTATTTTTACCTGATAACAACACACAAATATAACATTTTATTAATTTATACCATAGTCCTTATCAGGATCTTCAGGGTTAACGCTTTTTTTCCTTCTGGCGTTTAATTAGTAAAACTCTCGAAAGGTAGTGTTAAATCAGTGATTCCCAAAGTGGTCTATATCGACCCCTAGGGGTCTATGACAACCTGCAAGGGGTCTACGTAAGCGAAAAAAAATTTGGGGCTCCATGAAATGAAAATGGAGGTCCACGATAGTGGATCTCAACACATATACTGATAGTACATTTACTTACATCATACTATCTTATAATATCAAAACATATACATTATTTATAAAAGTATCTATGAAGTAAAAAATTTATTTTATGTTTATTTAATGTTACGTATATTTTACATAACAGATACAAAATTTTATTTTTAATAGTTTTAATTTAAATTCAATTAATAAATGTATAAATTAACATGTGTTTTTACTTTAAGTTTTTAACACTAAACTTCACTACAGTTAGAAATTTACAGGAAATCAATATCAGGTAAGTAGGGGGTCTACCCAACACGGAAAAACATGGCAAGGGGTCTACGACACAAAAAAGTTTGGGGAACTCTGTGTTAAATTAATAAAAACATTGACCAATTGAGAATGGACAAGAAATAAATTATATTTTATAGTTAATCAAACTAAAAAGTAAAAAATAATCCTTAACTTAAAAATAAAATTAATGAGATGCTTTTCAGAACAGTGACATTTTTCTCGACAGCAGTCACGTTAAGAATTATTTTTTAGTTTGAATAGTTATTAATAAGAAAGAATGAATGAATATACTTTATTGCACAACAAACAAAAAAAAAATATACAATATAGGACAAAACAAACAAAAGATTGTACAAACGGCGGCCTTATCGCTGGAAGCGATTTCTTCCAGGCAACCTTAGGATGGATTAGAGTTTAAGAGGGCTGAAAGTGGGGTAGTGTTGCATATTCATTCAAAACGAATACATAAATACATACAATAAATACATACATACATACATAAATACAGTGCATAAATAATATATAAAAGCAAATATAATACATACATAAATACAGTGCATAAATAATATATATTCCGGGGAGTAATTTAAACAGCCTGTCAGTTCTATTACATAGAAACAACGACAAAAAGCAGGCAAAGGAAAACAACATACATGAACGCTTACAAATAGTTTTCCAGATAGTATTCCCTTACAAGTCTTATAAAGATCGGGAGTGATTTAGAAAGCCGGATATCTTCCGGCAGAGAATTCCAAAGGCGGGTGGCCTGAACAGTGAAAGACTTTCCAGAGAAATCAGACAAGTGATAAGGTATTTTTAACAGCCAGTTCTCCGAAGACCTAAGATACCTTAAATTGCCGGTGTGAAGGAATTGGAACCTTTCCTTAAGATAAGAATAGTGGTGACAAACACAGTCTAGTATAATTATGTTATTTTTCGCTATAGCATTTTTATTTAGGATACCGTGCAATTTGACACTGCAAATTAAATCTCGGTTGTAACCCTAAATTCCGCTTCAGTGCCTGAGGTCCGCTTTGCGACTTTTTCTGCTCCACTTCGCACGGTCTTCGACAATTCTGGTAGCGAGTCCATATGTGTATATACATTACACATTAATTTCAATTATTACAACAGTTTATTAGATTTACTTCAGAAAGTATTTTCCTATAGTTGACTTTCTTTCAAACGTGGCTAACGGTGCTAAGGAATTGGGTGTTCGGGTTTTTTAGGATTCATTTATCAATACTAACTTCGCTTACTTTTATAAGATGTAAATTTAACAGCTATTTGATCCGTTGACCACAATGAAAAAAAAGTTAAATAGATCCCTTTGTATTAATTTATAAGTATTATCTTATCTTATTTCGGGGCCGAGAGTTATCTCGGACACTTCGACCCAATGGGATCTTTTGTGTTCCCCTAGATAGCAATCACTCCTCTCCAATCTCATTGAAGATTGGCTTCATGAGCCTAACAATGAGATATGGAGATAGGAGCCTATAGTCTTTCGGTGTCGGATATCCTACCCCCAAAAAATTCATTCGCTTCCTGGCCAATGCATCGCATGTACACAGTAGGTGTTCCATGCGTTCTGTATGTTCCCCACACAACCTGCACATAGGTGTCGCGGTTAGACCCATCTTCATGAGCATGTTGTTGGTTCCAAAGTGTAAAGGCCCCAAGCAAGTAGCGTATTTGCCCCCTGCTCATGTTCCAGATGGATCCTCGTGCTTTGTACGTGGATCCCAGAATTTTTTTGGAATTTATAAGTATTAGTTTATATAGATATTATTCAGCTCATAATAGAAAATAGATTTATAATACAAATAAAATCGACTCATTCCTTATTTGAAATAACAGCTAAATATCGAATTATTTTAAAATTACTTAATTCATATTTGTCGGTTTTGAACTGACAATGAGTAATTTTTTTTAAGTTCTAACATTGTAACTAATGAAGATCTAAAATAGAAAATTATATACGAAACCTTATTTCTAAGTTTGTATATGTAGTTTTGTTCTTATTATGCGTTTTAGCATTGTCTGCAAGCAGTACAAACATTTGTAAATAAATAAATATTTTTTTATTAATTATTGGGATTTATCTATATTTTTATAAATACTTTAAGCTTTAGAAAATACATTAAAGCATTATAATTTCTACAAGTCCGTAGCTTAAAATAATTTTAATAAAACGTACTCATTATTCAGTTCGTTATAATAATATCAAAAATTGCTTGTGATAATAATATTATAATAAACGTGAGTATGAAAATATCTAAATGAAAACTGCTTCATTATCATCTAAAAGCATGTAGAATTTTAATTAAGATACAGGAGTTCACTATCATTTGCAAATAAATGTTTACAGTATAAGCTCGTAGCTAATAATGATAGAAATAGCGTTGCTAACACTTATTTGTATACCCCAGGTATAGGGCTACCCCATCAAGTACCTTAGGAGTAAAAAAAGGTAGAGCGAACGAGGGTAGACGCTGTTACGTACATCTTTTTCCTCCTTAGGATCAACTGCCGATGACATTTGTGTTGTTGAGGGCCTGGGGGCCTACCCGGTGAAGGCAGCGGTGCATGGGGGATGATTCCTCCTTGATTGGGTGTTTAATATCAACAACCCCAAAAGGACGTCGCAGAGCCATGACCAAATATGGATCTTACGACACTCCAAAGGCTTTAGGTGCGACCGGGGTTCTTAGTGGGTATACCGCTGCAACCACCCTGGTTATCTCTTGCTGCCTAGTTGAGTAGTTGCAGTACAAGGGTAGTGAACCGTCACCGTGTCAGCTTCCCCTCGGAATTTCGACATTACACTAATCGAATATCACGTGTTTCCTCCTTCTACTCAAAAGACGTTTTTAGACTAAACTGTGTAATTCTTCAACTACGGTGCTGCTAGTATACGCTCACTGAGAGGAGCTGGGATTTTAGCTTTGACGGTACATTTCAACAAGTCCTAAATATGTTCCATTGGAATCATGTCCAGGGGATCTCGCCGGATACTCCATCACTTCACTTCATTAAGGTACACTTGGGTATCATTATTAATATTGAATCTAGCGAAATACCAGCGCTGATTTTTTTTAACCAGTTTATCCTCAGTTAGAACCCTTTTAAGGTTAGTGCTAAGTTTAGTTGATTTTTGCATATTTTTATTTTGTATTCTTAAATAAATATTTTTCTTTTTTTGTTTCTTTCGAAGAGGATGACCGACACCTTGAAAAACTTTCACTTGGTCCCTGGTTGGAGGGTCGGATACAGAAGGCAACTATCTTGGATACGGCACGTATTGTGAGGAGGTTCCTTACTCTGTTGCCTTGACAATCAGTAGTTTGGAAGCTCAAGGTTCTATTGGAATGGAGAGGTATGCACTGCTGATGGAAGTAAATTTTTTATATTTTTAGGACATTTTCTCTTTTTTTTATAAAATATTTTAGTACAGTTGTTATTAAAAAAATTATAGTATATATATGAAGTATTGTAAAAATATAAAAAAAATTGTAAAACAAAGAAGAAGCTTGGCTAACTATCTGAACAAGCGTGGTAGGTATAAAAATATAATTAACAACCCATAACGTCCCACAGCTGGGCTCAGGTCTCTCCATAGAGGGAACGAACAGTCCCCCTTGTCCAAGGTGGATTGGCGGGTTACACATACCGGTGACCTTGGTATGCAGGTTTCGTCACGACGTTTTCCTTCAGTCAGTACATGGCAATTATGCTATAATACGCGTATTAGACAAAAAACCCAAAGCGATGCAAGCTATCATGGGATTCGAACCCGGGCCCTATAGATTGGTACCTAGGTGGTAGGTATACTGTGACTTTATTGACTGTCAGCTGTGTCTATGACCATAAACATTTTCCGTGCCATGTTTTATGCAAAAATGTTTATTAAAATGCAGATCCGTGCAGCGGTTACCATGTTATATTTTTAAAATATTCCAAAGTTTTTCTACTTTATTTTGGGAAAATTCAAATTTGCAAATTATTAACCAAAAAGGTGGCAAACAAAAACCTCGAGAATGTGAGCAGCGATTCCGCTGAGAGGTTTTGCGTTTGAGGTTCATCAAAAATGCAAAAACTTCGCGAAAACGTATGCACAATGCAGCGATAGTTGCTTTTGTGTACAATTTATACATTACATATGTGTTTCTTACAACGAATACAATACTTGTTTCAAATTAGCAGACCAACCTTTATCTACATTATTTGATTAGGTGCTTTTTATTATCAATTTTTCAAATTACCTACAAGTCAGGTTAGAGTTGCTTTTAGTTTGGGATATTTATTCAATTTATCTTAGAAAACATATCCATTAAAAAAGTTGACAGAAAATTCATTTGCCTAGACTTATACGTATGTTTAACCTAATACATATATTTATTGTAGGATGTGAGTTTTAGAAATGAAACATTGTGCTGCACGTTTTTTTCATAGTGTTTTATGTTCTGGTCAAATTGATCAACACTTACTAAAAGTTTTAATTAGAACGCTTCATATACAATCATTAACGAAAAAAAAAAATTTAGAAAAATACAGATTTTAGTCAAATTCGAACATCAAAGCGTGAATTTATATTCATGCTAGTAGTATTTAATATATATTTTAATCCTGGTATTCTCCAAGCCAGGACCAGGTCAAAGTCAAGCTCCGAAAGTGGAAGTGAAACGGTCACATCCTCAGAAGAGCTCGAAACCAGATCCCAAGGCTGGCGCTGGAATCCATTCCAGCGCCCAAGAGTCCACTCTTGCATACCTGGAGGACAATGCATACCTGGAGACGCTCGGTGGCAGCGGGCTTAAAACAATCGGACTTACGTGATCTGAGGTAAAACACGTAGCCCACGATAGAACGCGATGGTAGAGTACTGTGGGCGCACCCTGCTCCATCTAGCGGGCATAGGATATTAAGCAGTATTCTCCAAGCAATTCTGTGAGGTTATTTATTGTTATTGTTTATATAATTGTTCAAAGGTGAACGGAAGTTTTATTTCCTGTACCAACAAGTGATTAATAAAACACTTCTCATATATAATATTATTAACGGCGGATGTAAACTCCAATCAGCGCTAATAATAGCTTGATTGCAACTTTAATGATACAATTAGTTTGATTAAGTTGTTCTATTACGATCTACTGCCCTTCTATTTGCTTGGGTTTTAAAATTCTGTAACGAAAAAGAATATTCGTGCTATGGCTTTGGATGCCCTTTTCGAAATCGTGAACATTTATCAATTGAGTTCTTTTATTATTGTGACAAAACAGACTGACGGCTCACTTATATCAGCTGCCGCCTATGGATTCTGAAACTTGGGTCACGTACACAACACAAGGTTATTATGGCGGCATACTTCTAGAACAGGGGTAGTTGCCATACAGACGGAATCGTAGTCCCGCTATCTAGTTAGGATTATTTTACCACCTTTTACAACAGGCCGCCCCGGGCTACAGAGATTAGTATTTTTACTCCATCCCTGCATAGAGAAAATTACATAATTGAATTATATTATTCATTAAAATTTAATAAAATAATCTAGCTTTTTAGAAATTAACAGGCACAAATTGAAGCCCTTAATATATAAAAAACAAGTTTTTATGTCTGCTGGCCGGATCCCCACCATGGGACCTCGAGGCCCGGGTCCTGGCGCTGTTGTACCAGTGGCGCCGGGGCGCGGCCGAGCGTGGCTCTCGCCCCACGCCTCGCGAAACTGAGGTGAAGCGCGCGGAGCTGCGCGACGAGGTGCTCATGGTGGAGTGGAAGGAGCGCCTCGCGCACCCCAGCGCGGGCCTCGCCACCATCGAAGCGGTGAGGCCCGTCCTGGCTGAATGGTTGGAAAGGCGCCACGGCGCCCTGACCTTCCGCCTGACGCAGGTCCTCTCGGGGCACGGTTGCTTCGGGAGGTACCTGTGTCGCATAGGGCGGGAGATGACGTCAGGGTGCCACCACTGTGGCGCGGGCGACGAGGAGGACACAGTGAACCACACTGTCGCCGTGTGCCCTGCGTGGCGCGAGGAGCGCCGCGCCCTCGTCGCCCAAATCGGCGTGGACCTGTCGCTCCCGGCCCTGGTTCTGTCCATGGTCGGGGGCGATCCTGGATGGACGGCCGTCGCCTCCTTCTGCGAGGCAGTCATGTCCGCAAAGGAGGCGGCGGAGCGGGAGCGGGAGTCGACCACCACACTCCCCTCCCGCCAACGCAGGCCACGCCGGCGGCGCCGGAGGGCCAGTAACGACCTCCGACCGCCGTAAAAAGCGGCCGCGGGCGGCCCCTCGGGGGAGGACCCGCCGCCCGCACTATTGCCGCGAGGGTGAGGGCTGCGTGCTGTTCCGCGGCCCCCTCAACTCCTAGAGTTGTTAGGAGAGCGCCGGGGGGGCGAAACCCTGACCCCCTGGCGCCAACACTTTAGAAGGGGCCCGCCTCAAGACAAAGGGCGGGCCGGCGCCGGCCCGGGCCACGAGATCGGCAGGCCATATATCCGTGGGCCCGGGCGTAGGCGATAGGAGAACAGCGGGGTTTTTTAGTGGGTAGTCGGAAAAATCCCGGAGTCCCACATATCCCTCGGTCCCCCCGGGCCGGGGGAACTCGTCAAGAGAGGTTTTTCCCCGAGACCAAAAAAAAAAAAAAAGTTTTTATGTCTTTGACAGACTTTGTACGTTTCTACCACTATTTGGTGATTTCTTGACCTTGATCATTGGTTATTTATTAAACCACAGCGTGCAGGTAAACGACTCACTCCTCTCTTTCTTTAACGCTTTACTAACTTTCCCATATCAATAGGTACAGGATTTTTTTTATTTTTTATTTTTTAATTACAGGGCTACTCAGTTTTGTCTAGCATGGCTAGATACTCATGTGATCTTTTTAATATTATCTTCCGGTTATTTTTTCAGCAATTTTTTATTTGCCCGCGGCCGTTTTTTCCGGGTATTATTATTATTGTTATTATTTCAAATATTCTTAAGACTATTACATTATTTATCTTCTTGTCTTCATTGCTTTCTTTTTGTCTTTTATACAAACTTACTTAGAGCTATTACAATTATTTATTTCTCGCTTGATTTATCACATTTTATCTTTTTGTTATACATTTGCTTTTCCTTTCTTAACATTTAATTTTCATTTTTATATAATCATATTTAGTTGTTTACAATTTTATTTCATCTTATTTTATTTTTCGTTTCCTTTTACAATCCTTATAATTGTTATTTTCTATATTTTTTAGCCTTGTTGCCCTTTACAAAAACCTTTGAATTATATTTATTTAATTTACCATTTGTTCTACTTTAGTTACAATTATTATCATTCTATATTTTAATTTATTATTATTCATGTATGCATTTGCGATTTTCTTGTTTAGTATACTTCTTTATATATTTATTTATCTTGATATCCTCTGCTCTTATTTCTTTTCATAAGTGTTTTTACTATCTTCATGCAGTACCGCTCCAGGTGCGGCCTGGTCTTTTTATTGGCCATCAGCTCGATGATTGTTTGCTCGGTGAGCTTGGCCCCTGTTGTAATTTCCAGGTCGCACCTGTCGCGATCGTGCACCGAGCACTCGAGCAGGACATGCTGTATGGTCTCGCTGGCAAGGCCACACACGGAGGAAGGATCGTCCTTTAATTTAAATCGGTGTAAGTATGCTGCGAAGCCGCCGTGTCCCGTGAGTACTTGGGCCCACTCCGTGAACTTGTCGAGACTCCTCAGGACCTTATGTGCCCGCGATGCATCGGGGAAGAATCTTCGTCACCTCTGCTGTCTGTCCGCTAGTATACCTACTGTTCCACTGCCGGATAACCTCCAGACGCAACCGTCTTCGTACATGCGAGACTCGACACCTGTCATAGACCGGCGCACTCCCGGTTTGCCTGGCCGCCTGCCTCGCCAACTCGTCGGCACGCTCGTTGCCGGAGATCCCCACATGAGCTCGGACCCAAAAGAGCCTAAGGGTATTGCCACTCCCCTCGATCTCCGCAATATTCTCGCAAATATGGACGGCGAGGGGGTGGCGCGTGTCCGAGTTCTTGACCAAATCCAGTGAAGATCTCGAATCGCTGAGCACAGCCGCCCCCTGCAACTTTGCCCGCACCACCAGTTCAGTGGCCTGGTTGATTGCGAGCAACTCCGCCTGGAAGACTGTGCACAGCAACTCGAGCCTCATCCGTTTGGTCCTGACCTCGGTCCCATCCCACCAGTAGGTACATGCAGCCCCGACCCCTTCATCTGACTTACTCCCATCGGTGTAAATCAGATGATCGGGTAACTGTATCCGTGCCACAGTCTCGGGCCGCATATTCTCCAGACATTCATAGTGAACGTCCGGTTCCCTGGCGGGGTGAGGTGCCTTCCAAAAGGCAACACTCTCCTCCTCTTCGATCCTAGGTACAGGATTAGATTAAGGAGGAAACTTGAAAGTGTGCAGGAGAAATAGGAAAGGTAATAGAATTCAGAATCTAGAACCATTTTTTTTGGTCTCGGGGAAAAACCCTCTCTTGACGGGTTCCCCTGGCCTGGGGGAACCGAGGGATATATGGGACTCCAGGAAAGATGTTCGGCTATCCGACTACCCACTAAAAAACCCTGCTGTTCTACGGATATATGGCCTGCCGATCTCGTGGCCCGGGCCGGCGCCGGCCCACCCTTTGTCTTAAGGCGGGCCCCTTCTAAAGTGTTGGCGCCAGGGGGTCAGGATTTCGTCTCCCGGCGCTCTCCTGAATCAACATGAGTTGAGGGGGGCCGCGGAACAGCATGCGACCCTCTCCCTCGCGGTAATAGGAAATGGGCTAGAACCATGTTTAACCCATTGTAAGAAAATTTTCAAGTACCAATAACATAGATATAGGTTTTTCATGCTATGATTTTAAAAATGATATTTACATATTTATATTTTCTTCATGCAAAAATATTTTAAATTGTGTCTATTATATAATATACTAACCTATCATGCTTATTAAAAATTGATCGAACAAATAATTTAAAAATAAAAAGGAGATGTATTATAGAAATCGAGGAATTGTTTTTATTTTTATTCAATATTAAATTACAGCATTAAAAATCATACTAAGCTGTCTATCAATAAAAAAAAGATTGTCAAAAAATGTACATTCTCGTCGCCGCCATCACTCGTTACGATTTATGTAATCAAAAATGCAAATCTTTCTGTTCAAATTACGCTGATTTTTGGAATCCAACCAGCATTTCGTGTTAAGGACGATCCACACCCAGCCGCATGAAGTTCAAAATTAATTTTATATAATAACAGTTCATAACATCTTTACTGTTTGGGCCTCTCCTTATGGATAATGTGAATACCCACCATGCTTGTTGCGCTGACCTTCTTTTCGTTAGATATAGCTATTTGCTTTAGGGTTTTCTTTTCATTTTACTTAATCACTGTACAATACTTGATTTTATTGTCGAGAACGTGCCAATTATTGCGATGAGTACAACTAAACAAATTTTAGACTATTACTATTGAATAATTTACCTTTGTAAATTAATTATGTTCATATTTATAGTCTATCAAATGAAAGGTAAGTACTATTTTATTACATTGCATCTCAAAGGAAAAAGCGTTACTTTGTGGAATTACACTTCAGGCCGTCGCAGTTTCTCGTTGAAAGTTAGTTAATTGAAAAGAACTGTGATGAAAAAATAACAATTAACATTGTATTTTGGAAAAGATAGCTGATCTTTCTACAGCCAAAATGAAACTGTATTGAGACTATAAGTCGAATGTAATTAATTTAAAATACCTTTATGTGCTAAAATCTATCCCTGTCTTAAAATTGGTTCGCAGGACTTTTGCTACAAACACACTATTAACACACAGAATCATCCAAATGAGAAAAAATTGTTTGCAGATCATACAATTTTGTCCTGAATGGGAATCAAACCTATAGATGTATATGACCAATTACATCGCCATTACACCTACTTTATGTTACCTTGTGATAAATGTAATTTTATATAAAACATCAAGTAGCTAACATATTTAATGATTCAATTTCTGCCCTTAACGAAAACGTCTAGTATATCCAAAAAAATTCTGAAACTCCATTGAATTTTTTTCGAGAATATTTCTTCATGTTTATAAAATTGAAACGGTCCGCTTTATTTATTTATTCATTAACAAACGCCTGCGGAGTTGCCTGCTCTGCCTGTTGGGAAAAGTTTTGAACTCGCTGTTTACATTTTATTGTTCTTAAATGATGATATTTTTATAGAAAGAAAGAAAGAAAATGTATTTATTTAGGACTTAAAGTTATTATTTACAATTTATAATTATATACTATATATTTGTCCTAAATTGGACCCAGCTCAGCATTTGCTGATGGAATTTACCAGCGCTGATCTTCCGCTGGGGCCATTAAGTGACACCACTAACACTATATACAAAATAACCACAATAACACGTGTGCAGTTTACACATGATAGAAGTGAAACCCTGAAAAATGTAAACCTCAATGTAATAAAAAACATAAACAGAATAGTAAAAGCCTATGGAGTTATGCAACTTAGAGCTACAAATCGCTCGAACTTTGAGGTGAAATTATCAGTGTTAAAGTTTACAAATTTCAAGAACATAACTCCATATCAAAAATGAATATAGTTTAAATTTAAAATTTTCATCCAATCATTTAGTTATTCGCAACATCATCTAGTTCATCGGGTGCAATTTTATTCTTGGTTTGATCAAAACCGTTTTTTTTTAATCAAATACTTACCGTCATAAAAGGCGACAAAACAACCAACACTTAAACATCTTACCCTACGTGGTAAGGCCCTAAGCCAGTCTGGATGGAAACCACCCTTGGTCTTAAGTATGCCGCCATAATAACTTTATGTGGTATTTCGGAATTAGTGACCCTGGTTCCTGTACCCGTATGGGACAGTAGTGTGTTTGCGGTGCCCCTAGCGTCGCAAATGTCCATAGGTGACGGTAACTGCTTACTGTAAAGTGGGCCGTCAGCCTGTCTGCTGTTCTTCAGCAATAAAAAAACATAATAATAACTGAATATTCAATTTCGCTAAAGCTCAGCGAGCAATGGAGATTCGTTCTCAAAGTATATCTGAGGGATTGAAACCACAATAAAGTGATCCTTTAGGAAATCTAAGTTACCGACTGACCGACCTGACACTTCGAATGTGCTAGCAGAATTGACAATTGGCTGGATATTTTTTATAGAGGCTAGAACCAATTTTGGACTAAATATACTCTAGTGAGACCTCATGTAAACTAAAGATTGGACTGCGATGTCATGGTAGGGGTTCTCAACAGTAGATATTTTAGGCTGATGACCATGAAAGATTTAAATCTGAGTATCATCCACTTAGACCGTTGTTTAATAAGTCCCAGTTATATTGTATTTTTATTATTACTCAATTTATTTAAATTATCACGCTAATACTAAATGTTATATGTAAAGTAATATGTATTTACCTATGAAATTGGAGTTCTGCAGTACTGGCCATTTCAAATCAAAATAATTTTTGTTTAGCTAAGAACTTTAATTTCAAATTGATTTTATTTTAAAAACATGGAATTCATTTTCCAAAAGTAGTCATTTGTTTACTGATTAGTGTTACATTTTCATCGTATTTCAATCTTTTTCGTCATCATGGATACGTTAAAAATTCGAGTAATTATGGAATATGAGTACCGACGTGGCAGCAACGCGGCACAAGCGGCACGAAACATCAACGACATTTACGGAGCTAACACTACAAACCAGCGCACCACCTGTTATTGGTTTGCTCGCTTCCGTTCTGGGAATTTCGACCTGAAAAATGAACCTCGCGGTCATCCGAACACTTTGGTCAGCAATGACGAATTAAAGGCGATTGTGGAAGCTGATGATACACAATCTACAGCTGAATTAGCAGCAGCTTTCGACGTTAGCGTCAAAACAATATTGGTCCATTTGCGTCAAATTGGCAAGGTAAAAAAGCTTGACAAATGGGTGCCCCACGAACTCAATAATCGCCAGCGCGAAGTACGGGTCGAGACGTGCCTTGCACTGCTCAACAGACACACAAATGAAGGAATTTTGAACCGCATTGTTACCTGCGATGAAAAATGGATTCTGTTTGATAACTGTAAGCGCTCAGAAAGTTGGTTGGATCCTGGTTCTGCACCTAAACAATGCCCTAAACGAAAACTTACCCCTATAAAAGTGATGGTCACTGTTTGGTGGTCTAGCGCCGGTGTGATTCATCACAGCTTCTTACCAAACGGGGTGAGCATTACTACAGATGTGTACTGTGAAGAACTGAACACAATGATGGAGAAGCTGGCACATTTCCAACCAGCATTGGTCAATCGCTCGTCTCCGCTGCTCCTGCACGACAACGCGCGACCTCATACTGCACAGCAGACGGTCTCCAAGTTGCAAGAACTGGGGTTGGAAGTTCTCCGTCATCCGCCCTACTCACCAGACCTTGCGCCTACAGACTACTACTTTTTCCAGAATTTGGATAACTTCTTGGCGGGAAAAAAATTCAATACTCGAGAGGCAGTATAAAATGCCTTTGAAGAATTTGTTGCCTCCCGTCCAGCTGATTTCTTTAAGAAGAGCATCAATAAACTGCCACTGCGTTGGCAAAGATGCATTGATTGCATGGGTGATTACTTCGATTAATACAAATAAAAAATACATGAAAAAATTTCGTTTAAATTTTTTCATACAAGACGGCAATTTCATAGGTAAAGACATAGATACGTACATATAATCACGCCTCTTTCCCGTAGGGGTAGGCAGATACCACTTCTTTTTTTTTTTCATCAAAATCCGTTCAGCCGTTTAGGCGTGAAAGAGGAACAGACAGACAGACAGACAGACAGAGTTACTTTCGCATTTATAATATTAGTATGGATTTAACTTTCATTACAAACTTGAATTGGAGGGGAATAAGTCTGAGTTAACACAATGGCAATATAATTATTCCCAGTCTGGTGGTCGTCAATATAATCTAAAGATTATAAATATAGACGGTGTAATCATCTTTTGCCACAATATTGCTTAATAGCTTTTTTAAATTTATTTGCAGAAAGCCCTTAATTTATTTCTTAATGTAAAAAAGTATACTTTCTCCAATAAAACTATTGTATACTTCACTTTAATATTTTCTTTTTTCCACGTGCCTTGCTATGGGCATAAATTAATTTGGGGAAATCGCCGGCCTTTTTCAAAATTTATTGAAAAGCTACAGTCAAAATTCTAAAACTATTTTCGCCAAATTACTTAAAAATTATATTTCAGTTTTTTTCTGTTGATATAAAATAGTATCCACTAAAATATTAATTATTCTTATGACAAGTTGGTACACGCTAAGTTGGTACAATTCCATTCTTAGATTTTGTCGAGCCCAAATTCATGTTTCGCTTCGTCCACTTTCATTATTCCCTTCATACATGCCCTTCGGTTTTGGGTACTCTTGACCTGGCCTTTTTTCAAGACGTCCCTAATCTGGTCTCGAAACGTCCGTCTAGGTCTACCCCTTCCAACACTTCCAGTCACACTTGCCTTATACACTTTTTTCGTCAATCGTTCTTCATTCATTCTCTTAAACCATCTCAGGTAAAGACCTAATATTTAAAATATACTTGTAGAGAAATATAAACAAAGGCCTTAGTAGATATGCCTATAATAAAGAAGATTGTCTCTGAATTATTTTATATACAAGGTTTTTGGTAAATCGACGTATTTCCTTTAGAAGGTGATAAGGGTGACTATTTGCAATAATTTTAACCCCCAATACATTATGCAAAAGTAAAAGTATAATTTTTTCTTCTAATTTATAAAAATGATTAAACACTTGTATTTATCAATATTAAAAAGAACAATTATCCGTCCAAATTTTAAAATCTGAGACGAATAACGATATTATTTTAATATTATTTTGAGATTTTAATCCAATAAAATACCTTAAAAACAAAAAAGAAACGTTATGAAACCTGTCTTGCAGATTATTTTAAAAACATAACCATTTTTTTACCTCTCCAACAATGCATAACAACTAGAAAAATATTTCAAAATAACTGAAAAAAAAGATCACAGGCGGAAATTCGTATTCGAATTAAACCTAAGGTCATTCTTTAAAATTTCCATAAAATTAATTAAAAACAATATCCAATGTAAATAAAACAAAAAATACAAATTTAAAAATAACATTTAGAACCAGTAACAGTTTAGTGGTAATAATAATTAATAATAAGTACCAATTAAGACATGATTTGTGATTTAGGTTAATTAAAGTTCCTGCAGAAGTGACTTCCCCTATTGCGTACGCAAAGTCGCATTCTTTTTCTGAGTTGTGACTTAAGTACCAAAGTACTTCACTTAAGTTAAATTATTCTGCATCGCATTCGTTACCTTTATAATTCTTGTTTTGATTTCTTCCGCGGATGACACAGGCGAGACGTCGTAAACGAGGATTTCATGTGACCACAGATATCAAAATTAACCGGCGTTAAGTCCGGACTCCTCGCAGGCCACGGAATGGGTCCTCCTCGCCCGTAGATAATGGTTATCGAGCCATCGCCAGACGTTGAAACTAAAATGTGCTCCTGCACATCCTCCTCCGTGCGGCGTCTGGCGACGCATGTCCTCATGCGTCTTTCTGTTATATCATGTTTTGCCTTGTAGCCAAAGGCACGTCTTCGAGGAGGTCAAACATTTCATTTGTCAAAAAAGTTTCGTAAGCTGCAGCATTTAGATTGCTTGGTAAAAAATGTGGTTAAAAACGCGTCTTCTATATCCGCATACAACATTCTATTCTAACAGAAAGCAACTCCCCTTTCAGGGTACTCTTCGTAAATAACTTGCACAGGAGTATAATGGTCAGAAATCCTGCATATGTGGCGACGTTGTTTGTCGAAATTATTGGTTCATCGTGAATTCTTGCAGAATATCCTCTTCGTAATTAACAACATGGATTGGGGGTTTTCTGGCATTAATTTATCGTCTCTGAACACAACCAGTTCCTCGGGTTCGTTTGTATACTTCATTAAAAACTGATACATGGGGTAACCGGCGATTAGAAACCGACACGAATAATCTTGACGAGTAGCTTCACTGTTACCGCAACAAAAGACAATATCAGCGTATTCTTCATTTGTGTAATTTTGAATTGTATTTTTAGTATTATAAGACAACATTGAATGCCGAAAGTCGGTAAAATAGGTTATTTTTATTGTGACAACTTATGTAGCATGTTTAATGCAATAAATACTTATTCTATTATGTTCTAAGAACATTAAAAACGTATAAACTAGCCTTTGAAACTATGCATGAAAATTTAAATCGTATTTGTTATGTCATCGTATATATAGGTACATATAGATTCTAGATAAACTATACAAATGTTCACAGCGTAACGTGGATTAATATGGTGTGCCATTAAACACCTCGTGAGAGGATTTAAAATGGATTCAACTCTGCCAACGGAAATAGAGATGCACTTAATGCATACGTAATCAAATTAATATCAAGAGCGGGGTGTTTCACCACAGAATATTTAAATAAAGAAGTAGAACTCTCGTTGCGTTATTCTCTTATCATTTGGCATTGTCACAGGTATCTGGTAGCTAAGTGGTATTACACTCGGAGACCAATCTAATGGTCCTGGGTTTGAATCCTACTATGCTTAATGTGCATATTATAGCATAATTGCCATACACCGACGGTGAAGGAAAACTTAATGAGGAAAGCATACCAATATCACTGGTATGTGTAACCTGCCAATCCATCTTCAACAAGGGTGGCGCGTGTGCTATCTGCTTCCTCCAGGGGTAGGCCTAAGCCCAACAGTGGGACGTCATGGGCTGGATGCATATGAAACTTTAGACTAAAGTGGAGTATAGGGCTAAATATAGGAACAGAGCCAAACAACTTCACGTGATACATCAATATCCGCTCATGATGACAAAGAAGTAATTATTCAGTAAAACTTAAAAGTAACAGACTAACCTGGTTTGGCCATCTAATGCGCAGGAAAGAATGACATATAACAAGGAAAATGATAGAAATATATATATATATATATATATATATATATATATATATATATATATATATATATATATATATATATATATATATATATATATATATAGAGTGAGAGAGAGAGAGAGAGAGCGAAGAGAACATACCCTATTCATTTAAAACATACCCTGTTCATTTCGATTAAGCTCTTCCATATTTCAATTCAAATTAAAACATTAAACTACAATCGTGAGTGTATTTACTTAAAAAAACACGCCAATTTGTAGAACTAAACCAATGTACACGTGAAGTTTTTGAAAAAATAACTCTTTGAAAACTTTTTTTTCTTAACCTACCAGTTTTATTCCTGTATTGTATTAAACCTATTTGCAAATAATCAAACAGCTATTTTATGTTTAATTCGAATACGAACCTGCTTCCGTTGTGATCATTTTTTTTCCAGTTCCTTTGAAATAAGTTCCCAGTTGTTATGTATTTTTGGAGAGATAAGAAAACGGTTATGTTTTTAAAATAATCTGCAAGCCAAGTTTCGTAATGTTATGAAATGATACCCTTTTTCATCTCGCATTTTTAAATTTGGAAAGATAATTGTTATTTAAATATTGATAAATAACCAGTAATAAATCCGAAGAAAAATGAGTTTTAAATTGATATATTTTTTATAAATTTTTGATGTTGCATTCTTTTTGGCTATGTTGAAAAAGGCTAAAAACGTGATAACTCAAAACTAATTCACTTTTGCATAATGCATTTGGGGGTTAAAATTATCGCAAATAGACACCCCTATCACCCCCTAACGGGAATACGTCGAATTACTAATAATCCTGTACGTGTATTATTACTCAGTAAAACAAATTTCCGTTTCATATTTAAAGCATGGAATAATAAAATATGTTGTGAATATTGCACAAAGCTTTCGAAGTTATCTTCTGTTTTTCTATGCTTCACCCATCTGTCAAGTTTAACTCTGACGGGTTTCATATCCTGAACTTTAATTTAATATCGACATTTTTTAAGAAGACTTCTCACAAGCTTTTAATGTTCAATGTCCGGATGACCGAGCTTTGCTCGGTATTTTTATAAATTGTGTTTTTTGGAAATTAGCAATTGATTTTCTTAGTCTAACCTCAAAGCAAACACTCATTGACTTCATGTTACTTAACAACGCCATCTGCTGGAATAGCTTTAGTGTTGTTGTGTCGTTAAAGCAATTAAAAAAAAATAGTATTATTATTCGCCGATAGATGTCAGGAAGAGTCATTTTTCAGTTTAAATTGGGACTACTCAAACGCCATCTTTTGACATTTTCTAGAAATGATTCCTAGCTAGATCGATTTATCGCCCCCGAAACCCCCGTATACTAAATTTCATGAAAATTGTTGGAGCCGATTCCGAGATTCCAATCATATATATAGGTATATACAAGAATTGTTCGTTTAAAGATATAGGATATATTTTTAATGAGCCAGGTTCCAGTACTCGGATAGCAGCATCTTCATGGTGCCTATAGCGTCGCAATTATTCATAGGAGACCACTGGCGTCACTACTCTTTATTAATAAGTGGGCCGTCAGAGTGTTATTCTTCAGCGTTTTAAAAGTGCTTGTTACTCAGGCCTATTTGAAATAAAAATTTTTGACTTTGAATAAAATAGAAGTACTAAATTAATAATAGCTCATAAAGGCCTCTCTCCAGATAAAACTCACAGTACGCCCTCCACGCTCCTCTGGTGTGTTTTTGTGCTTTTAAAAAAATTCTCAAAATGATTTTTCTTTTACTGATATGTGGCGTTTAAATAAAATAATTTTAACGAAAAAATAAAATGACAAGGCTATTAGAATATTAGATGAAAGATCTGCCTAAAAAGTTTATGTCATCATATAATCAAACCGGCAATGTTTTTACTGCGAATTATGTATAATTTAGAAATTTCTATTCTATATTTATTGTTTTTACTTTTTCAGTAATTTTTGACCAGTATTTGACTAATAAAAAAACAAAATGACATCACCTGGCACATGCTGAAATGAACTGAATAGAAGAAAAATGTAATTCTTTGTTTCATTTAATATACTCGTATTTTATGCGTAATGCAGCAACTCTTGAGTACCAATGTACCTGTGGGTATTCTACGAAAATAATATCCACGAATCTAAAAATTCAACACTGTTCCATGTTTACACATGCTAGCTGGTTTTCACAGTTTAACCGTAACTGTACAGATATACGAGATTGTGTTGGTGTGCTAGGAATGTTTCTATATAATATACAGTTCATATTGCAGACGAGTTTACGTTACTATAGCAACCAGCTATATACGTAGAGAGATGCTAAATAACCTCTGCTGAGCATCGTCAGGAGGCCTAAAATACAAAGCAAAAATATATATTATATTGCATATAGAAAACTATTTACTAGTCTTTCTACAATAGAAACATTTCTTCAGACTTGAGATTACGAAAAGAAAAAAGAAATTAGAACGTTTATTGTACGATAAGAGCTGAAATCCAAAATGACAAAATAAGGTGTAGCATAAAATGAAAAGTTTCAAGTATTGTGTTTTAAATAAAGACATTAAATATAGTAAACAGTTTTAAATATTCACTGGGAAATGTGATAAAACATCGCCTACGTGTCAGTGTTTACACTAAGTGTATTAGAATTTGAAGTAAATAAAGAGCAAGCATTTACTGAAATTAAATTCTAGTATTAACACGTTCACTGCGCAACACGTTCATTGACACGATACTTACCGCTGGAATGCTCATATATACTATAACTATTTTCTGTGGGGATATGTGAAGTTGATAATCTACGCCGATAACCCCGAAAGGATTGACCACTTGGAGGATAACATCCGCCGCGTTATTGCCGATATACGGCCACAAATGTTGGAAAAGTTATTGAAAATTGGACCTCCAGATTAGACTACGTCCGAGCCAGCCGTGGTGGTCATATGCCAGAAGTCATATTTAAATTATTATGCCAGAAGATTATCTTTGTAAATCAACATTAAATACGAAGTACAAGTTATTTAGTTACGCTAATTTATTATGGTTTGTGAAAAGTCCAAGTAAAAGAAATATATTACCAATCACACTACACTACGATAAAACTAACCTGTACTTATGGTATGTTATAGGTGACACAATAATGACTAAAGTAAATATTAGAATATTCGAAACTAGGTCTTGTCTGATCTTCCGTCAGGATCGCAGGTACACGCGAAAGCATATCCGCCCGGGCGTTGGGCATTAGAGAAATACTAGGGTGTTTTGATAGGTATACTAGCGAAGTGTGTCCCTAGTTAACAATAGGGATTTACTAGCACATTGCACGGGAGTCCTACACTACACTGGGTGTATATCAAACATTTCCTTCTTATCAACAATTTTATTTTGGTGTATATAATTCTAGTCTTAAAGTAACTTTATCTACTCGATAAGGCGTCAAAAATTTATAATAAAGGTTGTATTACGTGTTACAAAGTAAACATATCATGAATATACAACATGTAAAGGCATGTTAAGCTAGGCAAATCCTAAGTTAAATTACTTCGAATAGTTGTCGAGCCGGGGTGCCCCAACTAATGACTAATCACGCCCGACTGCGGTTTATCGTTCGCCTCATTAAAACTTTTGCCGATACGGCAAAGTAAAGATGGAACACGATTGACAATATTAAATGATAGTTTTAACGCTGAACATAAAACATTCAACGTTTTAGAGACCTTGTTTATAAAAATCATCAGAAAAAAAACAATTTCTAGTTGCATCAAAGCTTTAACTCTTTCAGGGAGTTAAGATGTCCAAAGCTAAATTTAAATGTGCAAATGTTTTGATTTTAGTGCGAAGTAAAATTTGTCAGTACTTTTTTTGACGTTACACGTAAGTTGCCTTGGAAATACGTTCACAGCAGTAGTCTTCGTTAGAAAAGAAGATGAAAACGAATATTATCGTGTACATGCCCAAGATGATCTTGAAAGGGTTTTTGGAAAAAACCATGTTGGTGCTGAAATGATACCCTCCGCCTTTTAATATTTTTTTCTATGAATATAATCATTTAATAAACCGAAAAATATTACTCATAGTATCTGAATGTAATAATAACCCTGTACTGTAATCGTGCTCTGGTGATCTCAGAGTTCGAAATTATCAAACCTAAAAAAAATCCAAATTTATTTCGAAACGGCCAATAGACAAAATAAAAGAGGTAGTATTTCGCTATGACTTACTAAGCCTGCCATGACTGCAAATCGTGGCTATTAATGATATTACGGAACAAGTCGAATGTTTCAGTGAATTTTAATTTGTATATTTGACTTAAATGTACCGATAAATCGTTCTAAAATTACAACAAAGTTTACACCGTGCATCACTGACACTGACTGACTGACTTTTATTTTATAAAAACAATAAACATTGAAATATTGATTAATATATCATTTTGATGATTTAGCTGTAACAAAACTAGAAATGTTAAAAATAATCAATAAAATAAATACAGCTGCTATTGGACACAATAACGTTTCATTGCAGATGGTTAAAATTACCCTACCAACCACGTTACATATTATAATTAAAATTGTTAATAAATTCATTTCTCAAAAAATCTTTCCTATATCATGGTAATTAGCAAGGCCTGTGGCTTCTCCTGATTTAAATTAACGTTATCTGTTTCTAAAGATGCTTTTCATGAGTATAAAACTAGGATATTATTATAATAAATAGCATCCTTGCTACATTTGCGCAGCGGGCTTATTGCTCGAACCCATGCAATGGTTTCAAGCAGCGAGGGTCTATTTCAAGTTATTAGCGAAATGACAGATTTAAATATATTTAGGTTGGCATGATTTTGTTGAAGCTTTATTTTTATTACTAGTTTTTAATATAATAGTAATTATTTATTTAAAATAAAAATGAATTCGCTGATGAAGATATACAAAATATTTTTTTGTTGCTGAGGATTAGCAGAAAGGCTGACGGCCCACTTAATAGTAAGTAGTTACCGCCGCCTATGAATGTTAGCAACACTAGGGGTATCGCGAACACGCTGCTGTCCAATAGAGGTACCTGTGTCACTAATATCGGAATACAACACCAGTTTATTATTATGGCGGCATACTTATAAACCAAAGGTGGTTGCCAGCTAGACGGGCCTGGGGCGCTACCATGTAGCTTGGGTTGTTTTGTCGCCTTTTACGACAGGCCGACCCGGCTGCAGAGGTTAGTATTCTTACTCCGCCTCTACATGGCTACTATGTGTATGTCAAGTAAAGTTTGTACGACACTTAATAAATAAATACGTTTTAACTTTAAAAAGTTTTTTATAACCCCGAATCGCAGAGTTTTCAATAAACGTGTAAACGCCAAATACCCATCATAACTATTAGCATCACAAATATTTCTATTTTTTTTTAGAGATTTGACTAGGTTTTATACTTGCTTAGCACTCAATCTTAAAAAATCACGCCCTAAACATCGTATATTATATAGTAGGTGCTAAAATTGTAAAGTGCAGTGTAAACAAATCTTAGTAGAGCCCTTTAAATTACAAAAATACGATAATATTGATATATTAACGAACTCTATGGCGTAAATACTAACACGTCTGTACGACGAGAAAGTCGATGGTTCTATTCCTATCCAGCGTCTGGGTGTTTATGTATAATATTTATTTATAAAATAAAATGATTTATTTAGTATATTAGCTTTGGATGTTTATATAATACTTCGGGTTTAAATGGCGTTGTATGAATTGTTGCAATATTTATTTATTTATTTTTAATATTTCATAATACTATAAATAATATGAATTTTATTCCCTGTCGTTTCCAGAATAAGGACTTGTAAGCCGTTATTTGTACTTTAAAGTTCGGTGGCGTGACGACAGCTATTTAGGAAGCGACTGCCTTTTGCCAAACACCCCCTCACCATAACATCATATTAAAAGATAAATTAAATGATAATTTTAAATGTTTCCTGTATTAAAATATTAAACAATAATAGTGTAAACGTTAGTTTAAAAAGTTTTTTTTTACGTAAACAGAAGCGTATAATAGGTACATGGGAGCAAAGTGGTATTCCCCTCAGATACATCTAGAGGTTCCAGTTTCGAATTCAATGGTGACATGCATCACTTAGACAGTTTTTCTTGGCGAATGTGCATTTTGTAATATAATTGTCATATATCAACGATGAAGGATGGTATGGCAGAAGAAACATGAAAGCAGAATAAATGCAGTTGAGATGAGAGCGTTGATATGCGTATGAGCGTATGATAGGAGTTAAACTGAGTAACAGGATAAGAAATAGTGAGATAAGGAAACGTTGTGGTCTGAAAGAAGATGTAGTGACAAAAATTGAGAAAGGTATGCTGAGATGGTTTGGCCATGTTGAGAGAATGAATGAAGAATGATTGACGAAAAAAGTGTATCAGGCGAGTGCGAATGGAAGTGTTGGAAGGGGTAGACCTAGGCGGACGTTTCGAGACCAGATCAGGGACGTCTTGAAAAAAGGCCAGGTCAAGAGTACCCTAAACCGAAGGGCATGTATGAGGAGAATAATGAAAGTGGACGAAGCGAAACAAGTATGTAAGGATCGTAGCAAGTGGAAAGTAGTGGTCTCTGCCTACCCCTACCGGAAAGAGGCATGATTATATGTATGTATGTATGTATAAGGATACATCGTGAGGAAAGTTGCACACTGAGATCAACGGTACATCTTCTTCTTCCTGCCCTTATACCCAACTATGTGGGATTGATTGTTCTCTTCTTCCACTCTCTTCTATTAGCCGTCATCTGAATGTTCACACCTTTTTTAACACCATATTTTACACAATCCATCCATATTTTCTTTAGTCTATCTCTCCTCTTGTAGCCATCCATTCTCATTTCTAGCATCCTCCAACGGTATATGTAACCCACCAATTCGCCTTCGACAAGCGTGGCAGGTATACTGTCCTAGCGTCAGCTAGCCAGCAGGGGGTGATATGGCTTGTTATTGTTATTATTAAACAGAAGTTTTTATTACTTAACATTTTATTATTTGCTACGCGGGTACCTCGTACTCGTAGCTCGAATTATTCATCATATATTTCTTATTCACTTACTACGAAACCTGAGCTAAATTTTTGAGCATTGTCCTAACTTCTGCGCACAATTTGGACCTAATGCTCTTCCATAACACTTCGTGTTATACAAAGAGGTAGAGGAAAATAGGTGAAATAGATGTATTTAATTTTAATTTTTATTTCAGGATTGTCCACGAACGTATTAACATCAAAATTAGATATCAGTTACATTTTAAAATCTTACGTAAAATTTTGTTTGTAAATTACTGTATGGGTTCAGGCTTATACTACTACTACCCCTATGAGACAGCAGTGTGTTCGCGGTGCCCCAGCGTCGCAAACATCCATAAGCGGATGGTAACTTACTATTAAGTGGGTCAGCAGCCTGTCTGCTGATCTTCAGCAATAAAAAAGGCTTTTATTTTATTTTAATAAATTAAAACCATTAACATTTATATTTTGTATCATTTTACAGTATATTCAGATTCATATATATTTTTAACGTATTATTTAACAACAACAATGTCCTGTCATAAACAGTATAATTTGCAAATAAATTTGATTATTATATTATCAATGCAAACGAGAAGTACCAACCCATATTGGTTTTGCGGGAAATTAAAAGATTACTTACCCACAACTGGGAACCCGTGTACTGGTTCGTATCAGAACCACTACGGGCACTACGGGATCTTGCTCCCCTTTTTGATTTTGGTCAAGGCCGGGGGGCAGCGGTTCCCTCCACGCGCGGTTTGAAGTAGTCTGTGCTGTGGGGGGACGATCGCCCCGATAGTTGGGCCGCGCTCCTCGCCAGCGGTACGGTATTCGTTCCGCATATATACCTATAGAAGCAGAGTGCGAGAGCGCGAACGGATTGCAGGGTGTAGGAGCGGAAAGGAAAATACCGACGCATGCTCAAAGCCCGGCGCATACTCATATTTTTAATGATAAATAAGTCTTGATATACCCAAGTAGACACAATGTATATGTCATGCGCAGTTGAAGATAAACAGTAGAAATACCGAAAAACTTATATAGTATACTACTAGTTGACCCGGCAAAAGTCGTACTAAAGTAAAGTCGTAGTCATTTTGCTATATAAATTACTTTCGTAGAAAAAATAGAATGGGCGCTTCACAATATGTACGTTGTAGTATATGGAATATAAAAATAGTTGATTTTGCAATTAATAAAAAATACGTGATAAAAACTATTCTATTTTAGGCACGCCAGGAAAATACACTTAAATCGGTTAGATAGTTGCGGAGTTCATCGTGAGCAACAATGTAACACGAGAATTATCCTTATCTTTAATTCCTTACTAATATTACAAACGCGAAAGTTTGTGCGTATGTATGTTTTTACTACGTTATACTTTTACGCAAAAACTACTAAATAGATTTTAATGAAACTTTACAATAATATACTTTATACATTAGAATAACACATAGGTTATAATTGATAAAAATATTGTGAGATTTGTAAATAACAAAAATACTGCTATCTACGAGCTATTCTGGCGTGCGCTGCAAAAACCGTTAGAGTTATACGTATATAATGTATAATGGAAATGTTTATCTTAAATAGTCCTACAAAAAAGCCCTCAACGAGTACTCGAATCTATATTTTATGCGTAAGCCATTATCGCCAAAATAGTGAACCATAAATTTCCGTTTTGATGTTAATTGGCGCTTTACTTGATTTTTATGTAGTTTAGCCCTAATAATTCGTTTTATTCGGCTTAAATTTGGACCACATTTTGCACAAATATCGAAGTTCACCGGGTCATCTATTATAAATATAAAAGTAACTCTGTCTGTAATGATTTCATTTTGATGAATTTCAGTAATATAGATTAGACCTTGGAGAAGAACCTAGTTTTTTTTAATTTATATGGCAGAACAAAGTCTGGCGGGTCACCTAGTATATAATAGATATGAACACCACACTGATTCATTTAAGAAAAAGCACTTCAGGTATTTCATCCCAGAAAAGTGTTCACGGAAATTACGGTACGACGCTTAGAACCGCATACCGCACCGTTTTGATACTGATTTTCGTAATTAATAAATAAACACCATTATGTTTTTCGGATCCTAAAATAACTGATTTACAAAACCCCATTGGAATGAAAATAATATTGTTCAAAACCTATTTCAAACTTTGAAATAAATTTATAGTTCAGTTGTGGTCGACATTTAAAACTATATTCTAGCCACAAAATACCTTCGAACTCCGATTAAACAACAAAGTTAAACAATAGTGGTGTGTTTACTGAGCTTTCATTATTTAAGGGTTTGAATAAGGTTGTGTATACAGGCCATTATAGTTCATTTCTCCTATTATTTAAGTACCTAGTAGCTCAATGATATTCCTCTCGATGAGCAATCTAGAGGTCCCGGGTTTGAATCCTATGATTACACAGTTTGGGCTGTTTTCTCGCCTAATGTGCATAATTTCCATGTACCCACAGTAGAGACAAATATATGTGGAGAAACTTGCAGACTAAAATCACCTGTCATTCCGCCTTGAACAAGCCTGGTGGGTATACTGTTCATGTTCTCTCTAGGGAGGTGCCCGATCCGACACGTCAGTATACTGATGACGTCAGTCATTTCCCGTCATGTTGCACCTACGCAGTACTTAACTCCACTGTGACCGTCTGTTACCAGATGAAGAAGTCACGGGAATTATTTGGTCCACATATCTGTATCTAATATCTTTCAGAATTATTACCACTGTACGAACTATAAATAGCACAATCTAATGTTTAAGTTAAAAATTTCTAGTTCCCAGGTACTTCGACTGCTAACTACCTTTCATAGGGGCATGTTTTAACCGAGCTCCTGTGTGTTACAGTTTTGAACTACTCTGAACTACTTTTGAAAGTAAATACACTGAGTTGAGAAATTTAGTTCAGTTTAAACGTTACATAGACGCTATATTAACTTACGTTTACTTTAAATAAATTGTAATAGCAACTTAAAAATAGAACATGCTTGAATATAAACACGCTTGAATATAAGTAATAAAGAAAATCATGTAAAGTGTTGAAACTCAATCTTAAAATATCTTATGCCAAAATTATTTATTTATTTAACAATAATCTTACAGCATATAGCTCAAACGTTTCGACAATTTTCGACAAATTGTCGATAGAAGGATCACGCTTTGTGGACTACACATTATAGGAGAATACATTATATGAAATATATAAAAATTCTTAATCATAATAAATTGAAAATCATAGATTGAGTAGCGTGTTTGCAGTTTTTTTTTTTAATTTATTTATCAAATTCACAGTTATTACATTGGCTTCATAAAATAATAGCACAAAAAACCACTAAGGTTTGTACAATGCCATCGAAACTTAAGTCTACGCACGTTCAAATGACTGAGTAAATTTAGATTACAATTTCTCTAAAAAGTATTTTTTAAGTGAGGCTTTAATATTTTTTTGGGTTATATTATCTCTTATATTTGTTGGTAAATCGTTTAATAATCTTGGAACTAAGTAGGTAGTTGTGCGCTTGCCGTACATATTCTTCGCGCCGCTGATAGCAAACCGGTTTTGAGCAGCGGCCCGAGTATATACAGCGTGCTTCATTTTAGTTTGTATTTTTTTATTAAAAAAGTTTTCCTTGAGTATCATTTTTTAAATTGAATTTTTAGTTAGTATGGAGTTCTTATGGCTGCAACTGTCGTCTGACTACGAGAAAATATTTATACCAGAATATTAAGCTTTTGTTTAGTAGGATGTTGATAATATCTCGGCATCTTATATTATCATTAAAACTTTAGAACGTCGCATTATCATTGATATTAATAATCGGTATCTGCATAAGTGTTATAATATTGTGAACATAATTTTTCTAGGTATTATATTTTTTTCTCCATACTGAGACGGAGTAAGAATACTGCCCCTGTGGCTGAGAGCGGCTTATCGTATAAAGCGATAAAACAACCCTAGCTAGGTGGTAGGACACCAAGCTCCTTTTGTTGTGTTTCAGCCAACTTAGCCCAGGTAGCTGTACCCCTACGTAGACGGCGGTGTGTAAGCGATGCCCTCGGTATCGAAAGCATACTCCTATACTATAGGATACGATAACAGCTTAATATATTATAGTGAATCGTCAGCTGATTTGCAGTTCCACAATAATAAAAAATACTTCTTGACTCCTTACTTGCTCACGGTGCACTGCATCCCATGATAGTTTAGTATGCAAAGTCTTAGATAAAAACAGTTCATGTCTGTTCTGCTTGGGTAGACATCTTGCTATAGACTCAAAGTGCCTAAACATGCAAGACAGCGTTCAATAAAAATAGTAACGTCTAAGGAGAATATTTCAAACATAGAAGCATCCAGAAGGTTCCACCCAGTCCGCACCTCTTATGCTGACTTCTCTTCTTCGTCTCCCCCTAGAAAACTTGTTCAATCGACGCTTTCTTATCCTTCCTTCACTGCCCTCGCTCAATATCTCCTTCCTTTGTATCAAGATCTAAGTCCTTCCTATTCTTCATATAAAAAAAAACTATAGTTTAAGAAAAACAACCCAGAGCTTAATTAGGTAAGTCTTATGATAGGCAAGCACATGCTGGTATTACATCTAGGTCTTCCTCATCCTTGCCTAATGGCTGTGCCCTGCCTAATGAACCTAACCAAATATTTCCAAATGACAATCTTGTAGAATTTATTTCAATGGCATTAATAAATATGCTATCTAAATTTGGTCAAATTATACAGTACAATGTCTTAGAAATGATCAAAACTATTATTGCATCTCTTGTCATTTCTCGTCCCACCCTCGCTTTTACCATTTACCTCACCGAAAAAAAGGTGGATAAAATTGATAAAAATACGGCGGCGAATTTTCAATTAACCCTTTATGCAAGTATCGAACATTGCACTGTCATATTAAAACCGAATTATTTAATGAAAATATTCATTTCCCATTTCAACCAGCGAACACCAATAATCTTTGATATTACATAAAAAGCAATATTACGGAAAACAAATTTTTATTTGCCACAAAAAATTCAATTGTACCTGCACAATAATAGAAAAGAAAATTAAATGCATATTGCGTTCCCATGTTTTCGTTACTTTAACTACTAAAAACAACTTTAATGCTTAGACTTTAAAGGTTAGAGTAATTACTGCACCATTTTCCCTACAAATAATGTTCAAAGGAAATTTAATCTTATTGCTTGTGCCATCGAGTAAGTTTTAGCTTAGCTAGATTTTATACCACTTGTTGCAATGTCTCTTATTGTACAGATTCAATCTAAAGGATTAGTGAAGCTGTTATTGAACGCTGGGCTTTCAATAGGAAGAATGGTGTGGTTCGAACGAGTGTAAGTGTGCAAATTGTTTTGTACCATTCTACGTTTGACCTAATGAGTGCAGTAACTCCGTATAGGGAGAATGTAGTGTGAACTGCATTGAAAATGCTACGGTCAAATGAAATTATCTGCGGTTATCTGCAATTGTTAATGTGCTTGCAATTACTGGTATCAATGTTCTAACACCTATGAAAATTGCACTGTATAGAATTCTTGTTCTTCTTTTTCTTCCTGCCCTTACGGGATTGGCAAAGCATGTTCTATCCTTCTACTCTTCTCTATTAGTCGTCATCTGAACATTCACAACTTTTTTGTCATATCATCTTTTACACAATGCATCCATCTTTTCATTAGTCTACCACTCCTTATGTATCCATATTGCTGTATTTGAAACTAACTCAATTTTTGAGTCGAATTTTTGGTTAGACATTACTGTTTTTGATATGAAGTTATTAAATGGGCAAAGAATATTCTAATGGAACAGTGTTGCCCAATATATAACTTGATTTTCTCCAAAGTGACAGATTGCTGTTTTGTTTCTATACGACTCACTTTTCAGTTTCTCAATCACTACTGACGTTACTTTCAAACTTCCTCTAATATACTCATTTCTAATTGTATCCATTTTTGTAACTCTACTCATCCATCTTAACATTCGCAATAAACTTTCATCCTTCCCATTTGTGGCTCAACATTCTGATCCAAACAATATAACAGGTCTTGCACTGTATAGAATTATTTTATTTATTTCTTTATGACCAAGTATGTAACGCGTACATATTGTAGCGTACATATTTTACTGTAGTTTATTTTTATGTAGTATGCTTGCTATTTTGTACAGTACTCTAATGAAAAACACTATTCAGAGAATACAATAAACAGGGTTTAACGTGTCACACATCTGTCATTTCCTTCCATTAGCAAGTATGAATATCTGATACTCTTGCATAAAGATCCAAAGTACTTAAATACTTAATGCATTTTGCAGCTAAGTTTTGTTTTTCGAAAAAATATAAAATCAGAACAATTGCTAATTTCATTAAAGAAGTTTTAAATAATTCTGGAACGACTTAGTTTGGAATATGAACTGTATTATTTCTGGTTTTAAGTTAGATTTTTTTTAAATGTCACTAAGGTTGGGTAAGATTTAGTAAAATCAAAACATCATATTTTTATTCAAATGTTTAATTTCAGTACACTCAAAGCATAGTCACGTGCCTTCAATACTAATATAATCCTATTATTTACAACCTATACAGTAGTAAATACTATTCATATTGTTTGTTGTAGATTAGTTAACACATAGGACAACATAACTATAATTATCATAAAATGAACTAATATTCCTTAGTAGAATAACAAAATTATTTTCTTATAATTATAATAAATATTAAAGGACCAAAAATAACGCCTTGAATACTATCTTATTCACAAATTCAAAATGTCACTGTATGCAACTAACTAATTATAAAAATAAAACCAACATTGTAGCATAACCAAAAAATGATAAAATTAGTTTGAGAATAAAAATAAATGTTTCTATGCTTCTCGTCATAAATACATATTATTATATTATATACCTATCCTTCAGCAAGCATTCGTGGTAATTTTAAGGCCAAGCACTTTACTAGCTCTGGCATATTTTTATTTTATAAATATACACACTGTCACCATGTACACAAATTTTGACAATTTATTTTCCTATATTCTTTTTTTTATTGTTGTAGGACAAGAGACAACCTGACGGCCCGCTTAGAATTTAGCAGTTACCGTCGCATATGGGTGTTTGCAAAACCAGTGGTATTGCAAACGCGCTGCAGTCCCATAAGGGTACAGGAACTTGGCTCACTAATGCCGGAACACAACACAAATTTATTATGGCGGCATACTTTCTCTTTCTCTTTCAATGTATTCATCATTCAGTTATAAAGGATTGCAAAAGTTGGGTACAAGGAATCAATCCGCTTCTCGCATTTCACGTTTTATGAGCAGCCTCATGTTAAGAAAATTTTATTCAGAAAGTTTGTAAGCTTGTTGCCACTCGTTACTACTGACGTTATATTAAAATATCGTTTTCGTTGTAAAAGTTGTAACAACGTTGTCTGTAAGAATACTATTATTATATTATCATATTTCACTAATATTTTAGTTAAAATAAATCTCCTTTGATATAATTATACGATGTTTATAATTATAATATAAATAAATAATAAATATAAGACAATATCATGAAATCTTTTTTATTTGGAATTGTAAATTTCAAAAAAACAATTGCGTTGCTCTGAAAACAAAGTTTTATTTTATAATTTACATAGTACACGATAGTAAGAACAATTTGTTCACATTTAAATATTACCTACCTGAAAATAAAGAAACAACAAAGTATTTTTTCAATTTGTCAATTCCATCTTCCTAAATTTACAATTTTCATAAGTAAGTAGAAATACAAGCTTAAAATAAAATACACGACATTTTTGACAACTGCCAACATAGCTGCTTTACCGACCGACGTTAGTCACCATCATGGATTTATTATGGTCATCATTACTTCTAGCACCATCTATGAACTAAATGTTTATATAGGGAACTGTTTTATTGACAGCACAGTCCAGTACAAATAAAAAAACACAGTTTCTTTACATAAATAAATACTCATTAACAACAACACTTCAAAACTGCTCTGGAGTTGACTCAGATTTCTTTCATTAAAAATGTCACCCATGAAGTTGACGGTACTTTTAAATTTCCTTAGCATGAGGTTGGTTATATATTATCCATAACCTTAAACCAGCGTAAAAACTTGTGCATTCGTAAAAATCACTTAACTTTCTAATATTTTTGACAAAAATATAATTTGTTGTTTCCTACAAATACATTAAATTAGTTTCCTATCTATTTTTTTTAATACTAATAATTCCAATTTTTATTAAAAAAGGTAGCGTGGGTTCTAGTATAATTTTCCATGCTCCAAAAAGATTATCGTGATTGTTCTATTTTACATTTGTCTTTAAATTGAGTTTGATTTGCATAGAATAATTTTTAAATAAATTTGGAATTTTTAGTCTCAAAGTATCATATAAGAATAATAATGCGATATTGTCCACATAGCCTATATCTAGTGATGGTTGTGAATTAACTTCCATTGAAAATGCAGGTAAATAGAAATCATTGTATTACAAAACACTGGAATACTGGAATATTATAATTACTTAATCAGTGACTATTTGCATACCAACAGTCAAATGGCATATTGATAAAATAAATTAACAATTTACTAATTTGATATTAATTCAGTTATACTCTTGTTAATGCCCAATAATTAAAAAATATATAAAATAAGGCTATTTTTTTTTAAAGAACTAAAAGCAATGATTTCGTCTTTTTTCGACTTAATACTCCATTAAAAAGATAATTGAGATAAGAAACTTTCTTAGTAAGTCTTTATCAAAATATGTTCAGCAATAGGAGCATTAATACTAGGTAAACCATCATTCTTTTTCTTTTCTTTTCTATGCAAACACTTTTTGTCTTTGAGTCCAATTTCAGATTTGTTATGAGTGGTTTTAATTTGAGTTGATATAGAAACACTTTTTTTAGTTCCAATCTTCTTTGAGTTACACAGTTTCTTCCCATTACTTTCATTCATGTCTCTTTCTACTGATTTTGTATCTTTGACATTACTTTTCAAAACTATTTTCATGTTTTTGATTTCACTTTTTAATTTTAAATCACTGATTTTATCACTTTTTTCATTTTTTCCAGTTATTTCCGGTATAGTTTCTGCGGTCACAGCTAGCTGAGAGTGGTCAAAACATTTGGTTGATTTCTGTAACAAAATTACGGCGTCTTTCTTTAATATGTATATAATGACGAAGGTTCCTTGAACCAATAAAATAACATTGTTGTTTAACGGATTGTCGGTGTACAGCAAAGCTGTTATTATTATTATGAAGGTGGCTATGCTAGGTGGCTAGTCTATTTGTCCTAGTATCACTACGTCTAATAATAAACGATTGTGACCGCTACACATTAATCATAGCTCATTGGCAAAGCCTACCACGCCTATATAGCACAGTTTCTTTGGCAGGAGTAACGCGCATTTCATCTGGTTCTAGTATATGCTTTTTCAGAATGAGGTGGGCAATGAAGGGCAGCGATATAAATATAATTATTTGTTTTTGAATTCGATATATTAAAAAAAATTAAAACATTTGTCCTTTGCCCTTTTTGATATATTTTGCACAATTATACAATTATTAAAATTTCATAACTTGACAGAATCTAATGAATACGTTGTAATAATTCTTATTTTCCAACAAAATAATAATGTCTGTAGCATCAAAAGTTTTACTTTTGATAAAACGGTAACAGAACAAGAATGTTTACTACTAGTTCTAATACACTGCCCTCCGAATAACTTCTGTTTAGGGTGCAAATAAAGATATTAAAAAAATATTCACTATTTTTCTTAATTGCGACTAGCATGTGATCACCAACCCTAAAATAAAATGTACCTTATGTCCACTCTTCGTAAATTATCTATGATGAACTTGTTATTGGCCAGGAGGCTAGGATATTTTTCAAAATATTAATACAAACCGGAGGATTAACAGCTTTTGAATATATTTGTGCTCGTCTTTTTAACTCCATTTTTAGTTTCCACTCCCTCAAATACATGTGTGCTGCTCCTGCACTCGGCCACCCTCGTCTCCATGTATGCCACCTATAAAATAGTTCTAAATCTTTATTCACCCATTTAAATTATTAAGGACAAGAGAAAATATGCACATACAGATATGTGCATACTAATAAAAATCCATCTCGCCTTTCTGTTGGGCTTGGACCTCCTTGTTAAAAGACGGTGTGGTATTTCCGCCACGTTTATCCAAGGCAAATTTCTAGGTTAAATATACCAACAATCTTAAGGAGCAGGTCACCACGCGATGTTTTATTTAGAGTTAGTATGTAACAATTATGTCCTAATGTACATATGAAGCAAGAAAAAATACCTAAGAGATGCATACTATAAAGAAAATCCAAGACCTGTTGCCAATCAATAATGATATCAGTTGGCTATCACGTACACAAATGTACTAACAACTAAGCTGTCCATACCTGTACGTGTATCACTAATGTTATGTCAGAACACAAAATCCTCCGCTTGCAACTTTGTATATTAAATATATTCAAATCGTCAATTAAGAAAACTGTTTCGTTACATTATTCCCAAAGAAATATCTCTTATTGTTTAAAACACAAAAACAACCTTTATATTTTACCTCGTGAGAAGCTGTAGAATTCTCGACTTTTGGCCTAACGAGCGATACATGAGAGCGATGGTTCGAAAGGTAATCAAATCGCTTCTGAGAGGCCTCTCAGAGTGGCGGTCCCTGAAACTCAGCCGTAAGGCTTCCAAGTAATATCGCGAAGCGGGATTCGCCAGGCCTGTAACGTAATATTAATTTAGAATTCTAAAAAAATAATTCATAATTTTATTTGATGTTATAAACTTTCAAAAAAAGTAATCAACAGTGTTTACGTTGCAAATTTTTATGACTATTTTTTAAATAACTATACTAGGTTTAAGATATTTGAATGATCCCCAAAAAGGGCGAGGCAGGCGGCCGGACATAAAAAGCAAGCCACGACTATTAGACGTATAACATGTACCCAAATGAAAGGAGATCGCAATTATGTGGAATGAGACTAGCAAGTTGGAATGTAGGTACGATGTCTGGAAGAGGAAGAGAGATAGTAGAGGTAGTAGAAAGGAGACGAATAAATATAGCTTGCTTGCAAGAGACGAAATAGAAGAGTTCGAGAGCTCGAGAGATTAGGGCGGGGTATAAATTTTACTTTTGTGGAAGTGATAGTAAAAAGAACAGTGTGGGTGTAGTATTAGATAGCGAATTGTAAAAATGTATGATGGATGTTAAGAGGAAAAAGGAACCTAACCAGAATGACAGTGAGATAGGCCGAGATCAAATGGCGACAGGTCTCAGGAACAATTTGCGATCGACAAGTGCCGTTTAGACTTAAAGGTAAAATTTACAAGTTCGTTATAAGACCTGTCATATTGTATGGATCAGAATGCTGGGCCACAAAAGGGAAAGATGAAAGATTATTGCATGCAGCAGAGATGTGAATGTTGAGATGGATGAGCGGAGTTACAAAATGGATAAAATTAGAAATGAGTATAGGGGCAGTTTAAAAGTAAAAGCGCCAATGATTGAAAAGCTGAAAAGTAATAAGTTAGCCTGGTATGGCCATATAATGCAAAGAGAGGAGCGTCATGTAACAAGGAGGATGCTAGAAATGACAGTGGATAGATACAAGAGGAGCGGTATACCAAAGAAAAGATGGATAGATTGAGTAAAAGATGATATGGTTCAAAAAGGTGTGAATATTCTGATGGCGGCTAATAGAGGAGAGTGGAAGGACAGGACATGTTGCGCCGACTCCACATAGTTTGGAATAAGGGCAGATAAAAGGTTCTCAGACTGTCAATACGACAATTTTAAAAGTAAATTATAAGATGCAGGTATGGTAGGTAAGCATGTGAGAAGTCCTGTTAAAACTTTTTATCAATGATCTGCTAGCTGGTGTACCTTGATAAAAACAGAAAAGGCACCAACGCAAAGTTTAGGTATAGGAGTTGAATACCGATATAGGTCGCAAAATATGAAAGCTTACGTGTCAGTGCGCCAGTCACAACCAATGACGTTGAAGCAAACGAGTCTTTTCAGCACGTTGGAATGACGACCTCAACAGGGTTGCTAATCGGATAGGAAGGGTGCATCCGTGCAGGGGCGGAGAAATAATACTGACCTCTGCGGCCGGGGTTGGCCTGTCGTAAAAGGAGACTAAACATACCCACCTTAGCTACGTGGTAGGGTTCTAAGCCTGTAACTTTGTGTTGTGTTCCGGCATTAGTGACCCAAGTTCCTGTACCCTTATGGAATAGCAGCGTGTTCGCGATACCACCGGCGTTACAAACACCCATAGGCGACGGTAACTGCTAAATTCTAAGTGGGCTGCCCGCCTGTATGTTGTCCTACAGCAATAAAAAAAGGTCCAGGGCCGGAAGATGTGTTACTAAATTGGGGAAATTTACCTTTGATAGATGAATGATGATGATGAATAGCAAACATCGAAAGGAAAACGGAACGGTGCCTTTACGAATCTTATCATTACCTTTTGATCTCAACCAGTCTCCATACAACATATAATGTTCCCAATTGTTTGGCTCCAAGTTTATAATTCTGGTCAATATCTTCTGCTTATCTGCTTCCGGTTTCAGAGTTAACAGTTCTATGTGAGCTTGTACAAACCTAGGTTGTAGGAAAATACATTTTTCCAACATAACTATTGCTTGGCTGGTTCGACCGCTTTTTCTATGAAATTTTACAAATACAGTTATTATAATAGCATAATAAACAACTTTAAAATCAAACATATCCTATACAGGATCGAAATCATCTTCCACCGGAAACTACCAAAATGCTGGTTCATTGTCGCGGTAATTTTTAATTCTACTACTAAGTGATTATGAAGTTTAAGAAGTGACTCATACACCTAATTTATTGCTTGGATCGTAGCCTGCATTTAATGAATAAAATAAATTAATACACATATAAGGACATAATTTCACACACCGCCGTCTGGTCCAAAAGCAAGTATTATAGCATAGCACTTGTGTTATGAGTACTAGACAACTAATATACTACACATATACTGTTCTTTGGTAAATAAATACGTATTATATATTATATAAACCCTCAGACGCGGGACGGGAATCAAACCCGTGACCCCTGCAAGCGTACCGACGTGCCTTAGCCGTTTCGCCACGGAGGTCGTCAATTTAATATAAAGATAGTTTACATAACTATTACTAAATTTTATTAATGTGAACAAATACTTTAATTTCTAATATTAGCAAGGACAATGCTGACTGAAAAAATATTGTGAAGAATTATTAAAATATTAATAAAATTAACCATCTTCAAAAGTATCATTTTTAAAAACCAATAATTTAACGCTATTAGCGTAAAATTATTGGTTTGGTTCTATGAAAAATCTACGGTTGATAACAAGATTCGGGTATCATCCTTGAGGAAAAGGGCAATGTATCCACTACGCTTGTCTAAGGCGGATTACTGCGTAATATAAGGATTATAAGGCGGACATACCAGTGATCTCACTATGCAGGATTCCTCAGGATCTTTTCCTTTACCATTAATGTATGGCAGTTATGCGTATAACGTGCACATTAGGGGAGAAAACTGCTTTTTTATCTTTGGTCTCCGAGTGTACTACAACTGAGCTATACTAAGTTCCTTATTCTATTCTCATAGAAAAAAAAAACATCTGCTTTAACACTCACTTGTATAACTTCCCAATATTATAATGCGCATTGACATGGTATTTATTATAATTGATGGCCTGTAGGAAGTGGTATTCGGCATTCTCAGTTCCCGTGACTAAAGTCCCAATGTTGTTGTGAGCACTCGCGTAGCTTGGCCATAATCTATCACAAACCATTATTCTATTCATATTAAAAAAAAAAACCGACTTTTTTAAAAATATTATAAAAATATTACATCAATCATGTCTTAGTTATTCTGAAAGTATGTTTGAGTTTTGGATATTAAAAATTCACAATAATTAAGTATAAAATTTGATTATTTAATTTGACTTTACTTGAATAATACAAATTTAACGTAAAATATTTCTTTCAGAGATTGTATTAGTAATTCCTTTAAGTCTTACATGAATAAAATACATAGACTGCAACATAAAATATTAAAAAATATTGTTTCCCTAAATATCAAACATAAATTTGCTGATGATGAAAGCAGTCTTTTTAAACACTGCAAGATTTTACCTGTAGAAATTCAATTTAAAAAAATGATACTCAAGGAAAACTTTTTTAATAAAAAAATACAAACTAAAATGAAGCACGCTGTATATACTCGGGCCGCTGCTCAAAACCGGTTTGCTACCAGCGGCGCGAAGAATATGTACGGCAAGCGCACAACTACCTACTTAGTTCCAAGATTATTAAACGATTTACCAACAAATATAAGAGATAATATAACCCAAAAAAATATTAAAGCCTCACTTAAAAAATACTTTTTAGAGAAATTGTAATCTAAATTTACTCAGTCATTTGAACGTGCGTAGACTTAAGTTTCGATGGTATTGTACAAACCTTAGTGGTTTTTTGTGCTATTATTTTACTAAGCCAATGTAATAATTACTGTGAATTTGATAAATAAATAAAAAAAAGTAGTTTTCTTCTTTTGCAGTTTCGAAAAATATTGACAAGATTATTTTTTATTTTATATATAAAATTCTCGTGTCACAATGTTCGTTCCCGTACTCCTCCGAAACGGCTTGACCGATTCTCATGAAATTTTGTGAGCATATTGAGTAGGTCTGAGAATCGGCCAACATCTATTTTTCATACCCCTTAGTGATAAGGTCACTATTCCACGCGGACGGAGTCGCGGGCACAGCTAGTTTTCGTATATTATCGTGATTAAAAATTACTATTTCATACATATCATATCATACGTGTTATTTTATGTAAAATAATTCTGCTTGAGTTTATTTTCTACTAATCATTTGATTTACCTCAGTGCTTCTTCGTAGTGTTTGATGGCACCCTCCTGCTGCTCACTCTCCCGTAGGAAGTTGGCAAAGTTGTAGTGCAACTTCGCGTTCTGTGGCAAACTTGCTAAATCCGCACTGAAACGAACAATACATTTAACCGGTGATTTAGCGAGGCACTAAAGCGGAATAAGGATGTCAAAATCCGAGCTACTTTGTGAATATGGTAACAGGGTAAAACTTGGGCGCCTATTGGCGTTGGACCCTTCTGGCACACTGCTTTTCCTTAAGTAAAGCGAAACGCGATAAACTAATAACGATGCTAGGTTTTACAGCGGTTTCTATTTTTCTCGACCCTACAAATCAATCGATATTCTTCTTTTCTACGATGCTTCAGGAAAAATAAAGACCTTATTAAACTGATAAATAAATATAATGTGGCAATTCACACCACACCATGTAGTCCCAAATTAAACAGAGCGTTTGTTATGGATACTAGACAACTGATACTACTTAAATAATTTTCTTTTGTAAATAAATTAATATTAGAAAGCCGACCCCGGGCGCTGAAGTGAGGTTTGGGTTGCGGCCGGGATTCAATGTTAAGATGATGATGAAGTAAATTAATACTAGAGATAAATAACAAGACTCGAGATGGGAATCGAACCCTTCTCGCAGGCATTCCGACACCACGGAGTTTGTATATAGGTCATATTTAAACTGAACATGAACAGATATTCCGCGTAAGATTCAGTGTAAAAATTAAAATAAATATTGAAGTTATTTTTAGATAAATCTATTCCATTCTAATCCACGACTGCTGTCGTAAAGAATTAATTGTATAAAAAGCAACTAATGCTCAAATGAATAAAGCTTTAAACGAAGTATTTTATGAAAGAAAAGCCAAGGATTCATTTAATCTTTGTTATAGAATAATCTCATTGTACTTGGATGACCTTAGTGTTCTTAAACTAAGCTGTCTGACTGGATATGATATTTCTATATAACTGAAATATTTCTTTTATTGGAGTAATATGATCCATTTTTATAGTAATGCTATTTGGTTTTCTAATAAGAAAATTTTACGTGAAATAATTTTTGATATTAAAATGTTTTGAATTAAAATTTATGTTTAAATGTTATATGTATGTAAAACAGAGAAAAAAATTAACCATCGTAAGGCTTTTTACAAATGTACAATTTACTGACAAGGACAAACTATTAGCAGATCATAAAAATTTGTCAAGTATGGGAATCGAATCGACAACCATATAAGACCTATATAGTCACTGAATATCGTTTAGACACTACTATTACGCACCAGTATAATTAGCTCACGGGCAACAAAAGACCAACACCACTAGATTTTTTTTATATTAGGATCGTTGTTCCCGTAAAGAACTTGAAATTTAGCCACAATTAATTAGTTTATTCCATATATATTTTGTGCCTCTTTTGTTAATAAAAAAAGTGAGTGGATCAAGATAAAAAAGATATAAAAGGATAATCCTTTTATGTATTTCATTTTAAATTTGTTTCATTTTGAAATTCATTATACGTACGCTGTTCGATAAGTCTTGCAAAAATCTAACTATTTATTAAACTTTTTCAAAATAAGAACCATCACTGTTAATACACTTATGCATGCGTTCAAATCACGTATTAAACATAATCTTCCACTGATCCTTTGTGACACTGGCACAGGCCTCATCCCATGCTCTTATTAATTCATCAGTTGCAAATCGTCGTCCTTTCAACTGGCTCTTGATCAGCGGGAAGAGACTAAAATCACATGGCGCGAGGTTTCAGCTCGCGGATAACTTGCGGCAAACAAACATCAGTGTACCAGGTAGCATTGATAGTCTTCTGCTTGTCTAGTACAACTCTAGCGACAATTCCTCTCAAACTTGTTATATTATTTCTATTGCAACACATATGGAACAGCCTACGTACATCTATAAACTAACGGTATTTTTTAGTCTAACAAAACATCCAAAAATACATTTTCTTGATCCCGATTTAAACTAGCAATCTATGGATCTATCCTAAATTACTTGAAATCCATCAATAACTGACTCCATAGGTAATGAGTGTCGCAAGTAATGACCAAAAGTTGATCCTGCGCCTCTGAAAAGGATAACCCCTCAGATAACATCCGGGGTGTTTAGTGGGTGTTCCGTCACGACTATCGCTGGCTTGCTATTCAGTTGAATTGCAATAAGAGTGTTAACGAACTCTACAAACCAATGTCAACTTTTTCTTCGAAGTTAAGACGCGACACTAATTAACTAAAATCTTCCGTGGGATAAAAAAAATACGTAAGTAAAGTAAGTAAATGAATAAGACTATTCTATACATGTTCATAGCCGTAAGCACATATTCAAAATATAGAACTCCACACATTCATGATTGTATTCACCAAATTAAACATTGAAGTTATATTAGTCATAAATCCAATATACCTGCAATAAAAATTAACTCATAAAAAAGCAAACACGAATATTGAACTTTTCAAGAGCGCTCCGAAACGAGTGTCCAGTTGATAGAAAAATGCGATTGCATCGTAAAACTTCAATAAAAGCTATATTGCACATTTGACGGCTGAATAGTCCGTTCAATAACGACTATATATGCTTTAAAGGCCAACACGTGAAGTGAAATTCATGGTTCAGTTGAAAAGCCAACATGGTGTTTACGATATGTGAAATATTTTAGAGATTAACTAGTAATTTGTTGACCTGTGGGTGCTCATGAGATGCAAAAAATGGTTTTGTAAACAAATTCAATTCTCCATAAGAGCTCTGATTACAAATAAGACTTTGGCAACATGCCCTTTAGGTCTATTATGATATAGTCGCCGGGGCAAAATCCACTACCAAATTTAAATAAATTTACTTTAACCTCCCACACGATCTACATCGCCAGATAATTTATTGGCTTTCAGTAACTTTGTAAATGCCTATGAAGAATTAATTTTCATTGAAAATTGATAGATTACTTCGAACTCAGATCTGAATCAACGTCTGTATATTACTTTTAAGTTGATTTACATAATATTTATCATTATACTAATGATAAACAATATTTAAATTATACTAATTATAACAAATAAATAATAAAGAAGCCTTTAAAATAAAAGTACTCCCTTTAATAAAATTTTGCGAGATATTTTACTGAAAGTCTTTCCTGAAAGATGAAATCCTATCAAACGGTAAAAATAAATTAATTTTATTTGAATGAGCTTGTACTTTGAGACGACTTATGTAAATTTTATTTACTTGACGATATATGCCTCGCGTTATCAATGTCTGTGACTTGTTCCATTTAAGTATATTTCTGTCTTCTATACAACTTATTTTTAACCAGCAGTCTCAAGCAATCGAGTTTAAAAATATTGTTATTTCGTAGGTTTGTTTATAGCTAATTTATATAGTAATAAATAAATAAATCTATAATAAATTAACAATTTTACAAGTACAGCTCGTTCGAAAGGCAGATTTTTCTGGCGAAAAATGAGTAAGAAACCCCAGTTTTATTCTTTTAAGTATAGAGAGTTATAATCAAATCACAATATTTAATGAAATAAATAAGAAGCCATATTGTAGCTGAGTAGGTTAGTCCCATGGGTTTATTTCATATAGATATTTAGATATTTTATTAGCCATTATCCGTGCAGGGGCGGAGAAAGAATACTAACCTCTGCGGCCGGGGTCGGCCTGTCGTAAAAAGCGACAAAACAACCCACCCTAGCTACGTGGTAGGGCCTCAAGCCCGTCTGGATGGCGACCACCTTTGGTCTTAAGTATGCCGCCATAATAACCTTGTGTTGTGTTCCGGCATTAGTGACCCAAGTTCCTGTACCCTTATGGGACAGCAGCGTGTTCGCGATGCCACTGGCGTTGCAAACACCTATAGGCGACGGTAACTGCTAAATTCTAAGCGGGCCGTCAGCCTGTCTGCTGTCCTACAGCATTAAAAAAATAAGCCTTTTGTAAATTACTTACTTTTTACTTTTTCTCTGCGTTACATATTTTCACACAGTGCAGGGTATATAGTAAAGTATTTGACTTACCGTAATAAAGTAGCCCTATCCTTCCACTCAGCATTTCGTTTGTAAGTCTTGGCAACACCACTCGCTGCTAATACAGCTAAGCCAACAACTAAAAACGCCTTGGAGCCAGGCTTCGAGTACCACATCAACTGCACTCCATATGCAGTTATAATTACACTACCGACGCTGAAAAAAGTATATTTTATTTGCTAGGTCAAGCCCGTCTGGATGGCAACCACCCCTTTCTAAATATACCGCCAAAATAACTTTGTGTTCTTTTCCAATATATGTGATCGAGTTCCAATACGACGCGGACGACAATTGCAAACCGCTAATAACTATTAAGTTAAGGCGACGGCAACTGCTACCTATTATATGGGTCATCAGCCTGTGTGCTGTTCTACAGCAATAAAACCAATCAAAAAGCTTAAAATATTTAAAGTGTATTTGCAAAATGTAAAATAATAGTTATATGATTTATTGTAGCAGCACTTGTTGGTCATCAGCCTGGGCCACGCGATTGGCGGGCCAGTTTATCCTTAGGTCCAAGTGATACGTGATAGTTCGTAGTTTATAAGTGGGTAGTCGGATGTCAACCATCTTTTCCGGAGTCCCACACATACCATATACACAATATCATGAAAAATCTGTTTCTAGAGTGGAGACCACGATGTCAGTTAACGTAATTTTGAAAGCTGCCCAGCTCGATCAAATAATTTAATTCAATCTAAGCTGTAAGATTACTTGTTTAATGTCAAAAATCTACTACCGTTTCTAATACAAAACGCTGGCTAGAAAAGAAACGGCGAAACAAACTCCCCAACGAATGTTTTTTTTTAGTATTATTTTATATTTGTCTGTTATTATGTACAACTTTAAATACATAATGAAATTGATGGGAAAAAAATATGAGACATAATGGCAATACAATTAAGGTACAGTTACGCATGCTCATTCGTGCTACTGCACGAAAGCATGCTATTAATGAGCAAATGCTACTTAGTAGCAAGTGTACGCTTTTTAGCATGCTATTTTAGAGCATGTGTAACAGTAGCTTTATTTTTATTTCCAGTCAGTGCAGTTGTCAATATAATCTTTAATGGCATAATATCCTTTCCCACACAGACGTTGCTTGATAGCTTTTTTAAACTTATTTATTGAAAGTCTTCGAATTTGAAAGGCAAACGACCTAGGTCAGGTTGCCGAATGGGTTTGGGTGATAAAAACTTATAACTAGAATGTGTCATGAAACGTTGACGCAGATATTTACCTGGGTATATAAAGAACTCGTTCAGCAATAACGAAGCCCACCGTAACTAGTAAGTTGCTCGCAGGCATGAAAGGCAATACTAGTAATAAAACACCAACCACTGCAGGAGTGTGTCTTTGGACCTGGACCAGAAAAATCGCACATTATTTTTTATTCATCAAGCACATTTACAGAATATTTTTTTTTTATTACTGTAGGAAATCAGACAGGTTGACGGCCAGCTCAGAATTTAACAGTTACCGTCGCCTATGGGTGTTTTCAACGCCAGTGGCATCGCAAACACGCTACTGTCCCATAAGGGTACAGGTACAGGAACTTACTATAGCTGAAACACAACACAAAATTATTATGGCGGCATACTTAAGACCAAAGGAGCTCACCCCTGCACGAATAAGAATATTTAGAAAGTTTATAATTATAAAAAGATGCCTTATCTTAAAATAACTTCTATCCAAATACATGATTTCGCTTTTTACTGCATGTAGGGCCGGATTAAGAATACTGTGTCCTAATCGTAATCGTCCTAATCGTAATAATCCTTGCGTCCGGGGGCACCTTGATGTAGAAACAACCAAAAAATCTAGCTAGGTAGTAGAGTTCCAAGCCTATCTAAATAACAACTCTAAATATGCCAAAGGCCAAAGGTGACGGTAACTGATTTGTATAAAGTGGGCCATCAACCTATTCGTTGTTCCACATAAATAAAAAAATTAGTAGTTAGTCTTAAACAAATTTTAAAAATTAGGAAGAATTAACGTAATAATTCAAGATACTTACCTCAAGATCAGCAATGCATCGGTAACACAACAGCAGTAAGGCACCAAATGCAGCACAAGTAAGAAGATTCCTTGGATCCCAGCCACTGGTGATAAGTGGTACGGAACCCATTTGCCAGTCATGGCTAAGAGACCATGGGCAGAGGAGGAGCCACCAGTTAAAGGCTGCCAGGTAGCAAAAGGTCATTAACCTAAAAGAAGATATAAGTATTTAAATATATATTTAGATATAAGAATATACTAAATATATTATTTCATACAGAGTCGGAATAAAAATATTGACATATGTGGTGGCTTAACTTAATAGCAACCAAACTACCCCAGCTATATGGTAGGGCTCCAAGACCGACTGAATGGCAATCTTTCCTCATTCCTAAATATGCCGCCATGATAACAGTGCCTCTGACATCACAAACATTCACATACGATGGTAGTCCAGGCAAGCTTGGGGCCCTACCAGCTAGCTAAGGTTGTTTTGACGCCTTTAATGATAGGTAGCCCCCGGTTGTAAGTCGTAGTCTGCCTTAGCACAGGGAGAAGTAGATTAATCAATTGTAAACTCACCGAACAATAAAACTAGGATGAAATGCAGCAGGATTGTCCTGAGGAGAAAAGGTAGGCCATGTCCCCTGGAGCAAGGCAAGTCGTAGGCAAATGAGCAACGCCATTGAAACTAATACTTTTATTGTACGAATAGACAATCCTGTACATTTCTTTTCAATTTTCAGTGCACCGATGGACCTAAAACGATTATTTTTCATGAAAAAGCATTAATTTTCATACGCTTCCGTATGATAATGTAAATTTTGGGTTTGCATTACAATATAAGATTTTTACAAACATGCGCTAATAGTTTTTTTTGAGACTAATACTTGGGCAATAACCTAGGTTAAGTACGGCTTTAGGTCTCAGTTACTATTAGCTATTAAATGAGTTATTTTTCTATCTACCATAGTATCACACCAAGTATCATCGTCCTTATCTGGTTAATCCTGATTACATCTGAAAACTTTAGTTTGGTGCTCGGTGTTTTTTAGCACACCTTTTTTGTTTTTGATGTCTTTCAGTGATTTTTTTTTCATTGTTGAATCAGATGACAAGATGACGGCCCGCTTAGAATTTAACAGTTACCATCGTCTATGGGTATTTGCAACGCCAGTGGCATCGCGAACACGCTGTTGTCCCATAAGGGTACATGAACTTGGGTCACTAATGCCGAACACAACACAAAGTTATTAAAGCGACATACTTAAGACCAAAGGTGGTCGACATCCAGACGGGATTGGTCTACCACGTAGTTAGGGTGGGTTTTTTGTCGCCTTTTACGACAGGCCGACCCCGGCCGCAGAGATTAGTATTCTTTCACTGCTCCTGCATGTATAAAAATCTTACTTAAATAGACTAAATAAACACCAAATAATCCAGAATATATTTAGCTATTTCTTATACAAACGCGGCTGCCACCTGAACTCCAAACTCTAAAAGTAGAAACAGAATTTTTGGAGTTTACTCCTTAAGAATCGATTTTCATATATAAGGCGCCCGGTATGAGAAAAATGTGAGAGTAAAATCTACTAATGAATGACCTCGTAACGTTTTTGGTGCGCGTGTACCGGAACACACTAAACAAAACAAAACGATGTATCTCTCAAGGCAAAAATTACTTTATTTGTTACAACTTATGGTTGATTTCACATTAAATGTTGTTTAACATATTATGTCTCTTCACTTGTAAGTGACAAGAGTAATTTATTGCTTTGCTCATTTTATATCACGAATTATCGTAAGTATTAGATAATGTTTTGGAGATTTGTGACTTTATTACTAGGTGCCATAGTTGTAATTAGGTTGAACTTAAAACTGTTTTAAAACTTTTTTTATATATGTATATTATTTTCATTAATTTGTTAATTTACCCTTTTATATGGTATTAATCTTTTTTCAGTTAAATAAACTCTTTTTGCGTATGTTTAGACAATCGTACTTAAGTAGCAATCTCCAGTCGTGCGTCGGAGCTGACATATATAGTTTTTGTTTTATAAATTTTCTTTGTCTCTCGCTCTTTAATTTTCCAGCTATGTTAAGTTCTATAAAAAATATAAAGTCATTTCCTAAATTTTCCATCCTCTCAGACCCTTCATCAGCTTTAAGCTTAATTAAATTATCTATTACAATTAATATTTTTTAAAGATCCCTTATTTTTATATTTTTTAAATGGTGCATATTTTTGTGTTATGAGGCCTTATATTTATAATTTAAAATATTCAATTTTAGCAAGATAACGAAAGGTTTGTAAATAAACTCTCAGATGCGTAGACTATTTAATTACATTAACCATTTATATTAATCATTTTTCGGTTATCCAAACTGATCCCGATACTAAGTAACATACAAAAAAACTTTTAAAGTATTACGTAAAGCTATTCTTACCTTTTAATAAATGGCCAACATCTATAAAAATCGAATGCTAAATTCAGCAATAGAATAGTAACACCTGTCTCCTTTGCTAACATACTTAGACCTCCCAGGGCAATACTAAGCCAAACGCATTTTTTATTACTTGTAGGTCTGAAAACAATGAATTATTTAGCATTGTCTGTAGTGCTCCAGTACGTAAAGCACAAAATTTGAAGTATACACAAATTAAGCTTAATATACGAGTAGTGTTCAAAATAATACAAATATCTGCACATAATTTATGTTATGTGATTATTTGTGACGATATGAAATTACTTTTGGCATCCATAGACATACATGTGTTTTCTTCCTTGTATCTGAGATCCTTATAAGTTGACTGAAAGAGATATAACTTTTTGGTTATTGAAAACCCTATGTTGGTGAAACTCAAAAACGGTTCACTTTTGCGTTATGCATATGGGGGTTAAACCATCACCTGGGGCAAATAGTCACCCCTATTACCTCCTAACGGGATTTCGTCAAATTACCAATAACCCAGTATATCTTTATCTATATATCCCAGTATATCTATATATCCTTTATAGTAGCATGTTTCAGATCATAAATAATTACTCAATTCTTATAGGGTTGTCAAATGTGTAATTTTTTTATTAGTGCTTATTTTCCCTCATAAAATATCAAAATTCACTGATCAAATTATTTGTTATTTATTGTCATATATTTATATATGTCAATTTTTATTATAATAATCGTTATATTAATTGTAAATTTTATTATTTTATTATTATATAATTAATATTTTGCACGAGTGCACTCGGCGGACAAACTTAACTCGAGAAATCGAAACTTGTCTCACTGGATATACATTTCAGCAACAATATTTTTATTTCAAAAGAGCCAGTTAATTTTGTATTTTTAGAAATCGCACAGTGCGCTCCCGTGAACATGTTGGTACTCTAATTATCTTATTGAGTTGTGTATTTTGTAAAATACCTAAGAGTTGAGCGTAATATTGTACGTAACTAAATAAATGTGTACCCTATAAAAATAAGTGTGAACGTATAAAAATTAACATAAGATACAACCGTAAGTCTCTTTTACCTCATCAAATGTAAACCAAGATATAACTCAACTTATTTAGTTTTAATTTATTTAATATTTTTAATCATACTATACATATCTAGAACACAATCTACATGTAAACAAAAATTTAATTGTAACATGTTTGAGTGACGAGTTTTCGCTTGAAGCATGTTAAATTCTGTATTCCAAGTATCTTGTGCTCTCAAGTTCGCCATTATCAAGGGATAACGCAATGTTCTTTCATTGAAATAGAAATATGCCTTGTTTTATATGTAGCTTATTCTGATAAGTACTTTGAGTGGAATCCATTTTATTTTGCATAATATATTATTTCTTATGTATCGATCTTAAAAGAGTTTTGGGATTGTTCATACATAAATATTCTAACTAAAAGCGACTTGTTTGAATAATAACAATTATATAATATTATGTTATTTCTTTTAATTTAACAGGAAACACGGTGAATGGAACTTTGCACTCCTTTATGAACAGTCGGAAGGTGTCTAACAAGGCTCGTCTGGCTGTACATGAGGGAGTGTTGGTTCCGACACTCATGTACGGAAGTGAAAGTTGGGTATGGCAGAAGAAACATGAAAGCAGAATAAATGCAGTTGAGATGAGAGCGTTAAGAAGTGTGATAGGAGTTAAACTGAGTGACAGGATAAGAAATAGTGAGATAAGGAAACGTTGTGGTCTGAAAGAAGATGTAGTGACAAAAATTGAGAAATGTATGCTGAGATGGTTTGGCCATGTCGAGAGAATGAATGAAGAACGATTGACGAAAAAAGTGTATAAGGCGAGTGTGAATGGAAGTGTTGGAAGACCTAGTTTCAAGACCAGATCAGGCACGTCTTGAAAAAAGGCCAGGTCAAGAGTACCCTAAACCGAAGGGCATGTATGAAGGGAATAATGAAAGTGGACGAAGCGAAACAAGTATGTAAGGATCGTAGCAAGTGGAAAGAATTGGTCTCTGCCTACCCCTACGGGAAAGAGGCGTGATCATATGTATGTATGTATCTTTAAATTTGACTATTATATTCTATAGCATGGACTTAGTCCATGATATGGAGTCCACATGTTGGCAAAAGAAAAGACACTTCCAAGAAAAGAAACTATCCATACATATTTCAAAGTCAAAGTCAAAATTTTTTATTTTAAATAGGCCTGAGTAACAAGCACTTTTAAAATGTCAAAAGCTAGATGTCTGTTCCAAAAGTGAATCCTATGGAGAAGAACAGACAAGAAACTTCATGGATGTATTTTGTACAAACATATATTATTATAATATGAAGTATATATAAACATAATTATAGAACACGAAATTAATATAATATTATTTGTCAGTAGGCCGAGGAAATGCAAGCGTTTAAAAGGATACAGCTGAGAATAACCTAAATGTACATAAAAAAAAAAAAATATATATATATATATATATATATATATATATATATATATATATATATATATATATATATATATAAAATCATAAAAAAAATCATTGCAAGCAGGAGGGGACCGAAGACCAAGCAGTTTTATCATCCATATATTGTTTCGTGCTATAATATGCTTTGGAGAGTAGAGTGCTTTTCACGTTTTTCGTATTAAAAATATAGCTCAAAATGTTAATCATCTAAGTATTTCTTGATACCACACAAAGTTATTTCTGGAGAGTAGAGTCCTTTGTTGAAATTTGCCTAGGACAAGTTCGTATTTTTGCTACGATGGTGTTAGGGAAGTGAAGTTTTGGTCTACTCTATTAAGGATCACTTTGTCTAAATCATTTCTTTATATTTGCATCTATAAGTTCTTTCTGTACTTGCATTTTTAAAGTTTTAACATGATGTTACATACATTATTGTCAAATCAATGCCTAAAGCATAGGAGCCACATTATAAGAAAAAAGTCATTCTCTTCTTGTTTAAAGGGTGTCGTAGCAGAAGATAGATGAACTCCATATACTGAAATCTATATTCTTACATCTCCTGACATATAAAAAGGAGTGTTACAGAAGGATACCAACATATATATGTATTAAATACAGCCGACATAAAGCATTATTTATAAATTAGCCTCTGCCCTACAAAAACAAATGGTTTTTTGACATTATTATATATTATTTTGATTATTATTTAAGCATTTTTATTATTTTTAAATTACCTGACGAGAATGTCGGTTAGTAAGAAAATTTATGTGTCTATTTTTAGCTGTCTACTGTACTGTTTGTTTCTTAAACAAAAATAAACGGAGCGATACGCTTTAAGAAGAAGACTTGGATATATTTTATTACAAGAATTATTGTCTTCCTCCGAAACTGTTTAAGAGTTATTAATTTATGATTATATATAACCACGCATTTCTCCATAATTTATAGTGGTGAGGTTGGTTGGATGCCACTTTGCTACTAGAAGTCTCCAAATCTCACACAAATACTAGAGTAAACGGATACCAGACATGTCAATTAGTAGACACATTACTCACCTGTGGTATACTAATAAGGATGACAGAAAAAATATGCAAGCGAGTACATCTGCCCTTCCCACCACACCTGCCACCTGTCAAGGAAGTGATAAATAATATTACACAAACAATTTAACGTGGAATGTGTGTTACAATTCTACTGAAAAGTCATGTTTTTGATCAACGCTTAGTACGAAAATGTTTTCATAATCTGTAAACAGTTTTTATAGAAGTAGATCTTATCTATTTATGTAGATCTTATCTGTGTTTTTATATGTAAATTGTAATCTTGGAAAATCCGTGCATGGGCGGAGAAAGAATACTAACCTCTGCGGCCGGGGTCGGCCTGTCGTAAAAGGCGACAAAATAACCCACCTAGCTACGTGATAGGGCCTTAAGCCCGTCTGGAAGGCGACACCTTTGGTCTTAAGTATGCCGCCATAATAACCTTGTGTTGTGTTCCGGCATTAGTGATCCAAGTTCCTGTACTGTTATGGAACAATAGCGTGTTCGTGATGCCACTGGCGTTGCAAACACCCATAGGTGACGGTAACTGCTAAATTCTAAGCGGGCCGTCAGTCTGTCTGCTGTCCTACAACAATAAAAAAAGCACAATTTTCTTCTTAAGATAAAAGTTGTTTTTAAATATTATATTCAATATTTGCTGTAGTCGCTAAACAGTAGTAATGTCGCCTTGAATACTATTATTATATTTTAAAATAGCAAGTTCATATCTAGAGTTGTCATATAATAAGAGCTCATAGCGTTCTATAGTTGGATTCAAAGGAGAAAATTAACAGTAAACCTGCCACACTTGTACAAAGCGGATTAGCGGGTAACACATATCGGTGATGTCAATAGGCAGGTTTCCTCACGATGTTTTTCTTCACAGTCGGCACATGGCTATTATGCTATCATTTGCCTTTGATTAGTACCTACATTAGGCGAGAAAAACTACCTAAGAGATGTATGCCATCGTGGGATTTGAACCCGGGACCTCTAGACTGATTTCCGAGTGTAATACCACTGAGATCCCTGGTACCTTAGAGAGACCAAGAATCTATAACAAATTTGTCATATTAACACGCTTTTATTAGCTTAGCTATGAGTCTATGTATCTGCAAGTATGTAACGGAAGCTTTGAACGTGATTTTGACCCCTTTCAAAACTTGATTGATTTGACACTACACAATTATCAAGAACTGATGACAATGCAATAATCTGTATAATTTGTATCATTATCCTTACCAGGATTAATGGATTAATGGATTTTCGGACCGGTTCTCGTCCGATCACCGAAGTTAAACACTGTCGGGCGCGGTCAGTACTTGGATGGATGACCGCCTGGGAACATCGCGTGACGGTGTCTTTTTGCTCTTTTTTACACGCTTTATATTAACTTGGCCTACAGTTCACCCCACACATACTTCTTTACAATAAAACTATTTTTTTTCAATCACACTATCCTTAATTTTTTAAACAGCGGATTTGAGCGGTTTTTTTAAACTGCGGATTTGATTCTCGTAATGATAACTTCTTTGAGAATTGTAGCATAACTAGCAAGTTGTAATATACAACATACATACAATTTTGAATGTTTATAAAGCTTTATTTTGCCACTCAAAGAGCTGATAATTAGTGAGCTAAATATTTTAAATTATAATGTTATTTGAAACTATTCACATGAAACAAAGTATGTTTGTTATGTTACTAATATAAACTAAAAGATACGAGTAATTACTACAACATTTTATTATTAATACTTTGGTAACAACTCACCATTATCATTTTATTAAAAACTAAATTTATTTCCACTGTGTAATTGTAATTCAATATAATTTTTTGGCTCATTTTACAGTTAAAATGTTTATCGAGTAGAAATAATTATGTTACTACATCTCTGCGGACCGTTGCAAACATTTTGAACGTTGCAAATAATCATAAATAAAATAATAAAAACATAAATTACTCTGCAATGATTGATGATGAGTGATTGTAAATCGTGCAATCGTTGCAAAGCTAAATAATTTTAATAAATATACTAGTGTGACGGTACCAAGTTAATACAACTATTTTATTCTTAAGCGATACTATAAAATTAAGGAAAAGTCGATGTTATTGGACAAAATTGTAATTAGGCAGAAATCTTTAAGAATGTTTTCTCTGTTTACTCACATATTCTACAATTTTAATCTGTCAACAGCTCTCTTGCTTAAATGACTGGGTGCTTGTTGATGTAAGACATAGCGTAGTATCGGGAAGGTGAATAGGCAGTATAGTAACTTTGTGCAAAGGATGGGGCAACGATTCTGCAAATCTAAAGCTTGGTTGAGGTCTAAGTCGTATTAGATGTAAATATGTGGTTAATAACTTTTGACGTTGGATAATGTAGTCATTATCTATATAGTTTTCCTCAATCAAATAATCATGTTTATACACTGTAAAAGAATTTTACTGTGGCGCGTAATTTTTTCTATGGAGAGGTGACGAAATTTGAAATATAATTAAGGGATTGTATTTGGCGAGGAATATAAGGAATGAGATCAGAATTCATAGGGGACTCTGAGTCGGGACGCCGGGAAGAGCGGATCAGAGAAATCGCGTTTCGAAGAGAGTAATAACAGCCGGGGACAAACTCCTGGCTTCGCGTCGCACGATATTTGTTTCTATATAGAGAATTGATTATGGTGGTTTGCATTGTGTTGGATCTGAATGTGGCCAGTTCTGATCTTTCATGATGTGGATTGCTTAGTCTATTTTCTATCCCGCGATTCGCGATATTTTAAAATAACGTGGAAATTCGACATAGGGAATTATTAGAGTCAGTGTTGTTTCTTATTCCGCGATTTAATTTAATAATAATTCACGGGTGTGCCTAGCCCTTTGTTTGTTATTTTCTCGAACTAGGGCCCAGTCGAGTCAGTGTTGTCTTAGGTTAGCCATTACGCGAGTAAGTCTAGATGTTTCAATTATTTTGTGTAATTCCGTAATAGGGTTTAGCTTAGAGTCAGTGAATGAGGCTCAGTCCAAAACGGAGCTTTTGGACTGCCAAGTAAGTCGTATAGGTTTAACAATTTATCAAATTCTTATAATTACATATAATGAAACTTCAACCTTATACAAGTGTAAGTCGCAAATAATATATCCCGTTTAACTATTTTTATGTACTATATATATTTATATTATATTCAATATAATTATAAATCATTACACATCACACAATCACATATCACACACAGAATATATATCAGTTTCGACACTAAATTAGGTTAAGATATTAATTTAGAACATAAGGAAAATCAACTGACCTTATTATATTTGCATGGGGTATGCGCTACCTGATTGGCTTCGTTATATTTATACATAAGAACTCAGGCTTAGACATTGAGTAAATGCTGACTTTAGTAGTCGTAAAGGGCTCTACGTGCCTATGGACTTGCCGTCAGGGATGTCGCGGGGTTGCGAAGGGGAGAAGGCTTCATTATATTGATACATAAGAACCCAGGCTTAGACATCGAGTAAATGCTGACCTTAGTAGTCGTAAAGGGCACTACGAGCCTATGGACTTGCCGTCAGGGATGTCAAGGATCATGCGAAGGGGAAAAGAAAGGTTGGAAAGTGGACCCTGGGCATCAAAGGCTGATCTTAGTAGTCGTAAAGGGTGATATGCTTGCCTATGGACTTGCCGTCAGGGATGTTGGGGATCGCGCGAAGTGGACCCTGAACTCCGGAACGAGAGTTTGGGTTGCAACCGGGATTTAACGCTAAAATTGTGATGATGTTATTTTATGGAATTTAGAAACTTGTAAGGTTTCTTGAACACTTGTGGTTGAACCAGAACTAATTAAGGAGTAGTTGGCTTTCAAGTTGAAGACCGAATGGTACCACGTTGAGGACCGACTGGTATATCTCGTCTATCACTTAACAGTGCGTTATGCTTGTCTGGAATGTAACCAGGAGGTGTAGACTACGAGACTGAGACGTTCCAAACCAAACGTTGACTCCCCACTCTTCGTCTTAGCGTTAGAGTATTACTATGCTGACGATGAACGGACGAGTGCGGTTATGGTTCAGCAATCTCAATGTCTGTGGTCTGCATACTTGGCTATATTCTAATACGAGTGCACAAATGGGTACACATTTTATACCGATAAGCATGCATAATAATATAGAATCGCTTCGTGCGTGATATTCTTCAACTCATTTAACTAATGCAGCATTTACTCGCTATTTTAAGTGTCAATCCTATAATCCTATTCCTCTCCTATCTCCGTAAAACTGTACTGAAGTTAGTGCACGTTTTACCCTAGTGAAGTAATAAAAGAAAGTAGCTTTGATTTGCCGGCTGCTGTTGCCACTTGGGTTGCACAATTATTCTTCTGGTATAAGTTTATAAAGTGAGAATAGAGGAATTAAATTTATCACTCAACTCTTAATTCTCATAGCGATATTGCATTGACGATCATCATTATTATGGATAAGGCGGTTCTGCCTGTTATATAACTACATACCTATAACTAGAATTATTACATCGATAAAAGGGATTGCTAGATCTGTGAGAGGTGTGAGTACGTGGCCTATAAGGCCGAACATACTATACTATCCACAATGCCATCAATGTGCCGACTCGATGTAAGTGCTTGAGCCGACCTGTGTCTTCTCTTCGACATGATGCAAGATGCTTTTCCTTGCTATACTTTAATGAGTTGGCCAGGTCCTTTTGCTCGCCATTCGATAGGCATAGGCGTATCGCCCATGGTAAATGTGGTCTTCAATCTCCAACGTATAAGCGCTGCTCACAGCTTCGGCAATTTCTCGCGCCACATTATATAATTCACTTATTCCTCTTTTCCCCAAGAAATTATACTGAGAAGTTGTATTGTGGGACACTAAATGTAGAAGGTTAGTGTCGTATTTTCGCGGGGCTTTGAGGTGGTGGGTGACTTCACCGGGCAACATATTTTGTTGTAGAGCTTCGGTTTTACAATGAAATATTCCCGATTCGCGGTCGTGGTTAGGTTAGCACTATTTGTAAAGCTACTAGAGTTACTTTAGGCTAAGGTTTATTATAAGTAACTGACTAATAACTTACTCACACTATACTCGTTATATAACACCTTACAATAATTACATTTTACTCACCTTATATTTTCTTTAATATTTATCGACCTATATGAATATTATAAGTATGTTTATTATTATTCCATTTTCCGTTAAGCCCCATAGAAATAAGTACATAGATGTATTCCAACATATACAGCTTACGATATCTCAAATCACCGGTTAATAAAAGAATCTAGGTTTACTACTTTGGGAAAACACAACGTAGGTGTCCTAGCCGTAAAGGCGATCTCCGGCCAGAGCATCACCAGAAACCGTCGTGTTCGGTGAGTGATAGAAATTAATTAATTTATTATTTATATTTTATACACAAATGTGTAATTTTCTCATCAAACAGGATTTTATATCTGTGACTGCTCATTTTATCACACTTCTATTGAAACTATTAAATACGTAATTCTTAACTAAAATTATTAGTTCGATCCGTCGTTACTAATCGAATCTCCTCTTAAATATATGTACATCGGTACATATACGGATTATATTATATATATATATATATATATATATATATATATATATATATATATATATATATATATATATATATATATATATATATATATATATATATTAAGTGACGTAGGGGGTGAACGTTACAATTTGGTGCCGTGACCAGGATTAACCGGTTTCACAAGATTTGAGATGTTGACTGTATGTGAATACATCACTAGTTATTAAATTTTATATTCGGTATGTAATCTATTATAGTATTTATTTAAATTTAGAATTAATCATCAGTTTTGGCTAACAGTTTCCGGAAATAGTATATTCGCGAAGCTAATTAGTATTTAGCACTAGATTAAAGAAGGTAGCGTACCTTTTTATAACGTAATTGGCGTGCATACCCGTGACCTATTATACAAATGTAGTTAGGGGCGAATCACAGGATATCTCTAGTAGACGAAGTCTAGAATTTGAAGGGGCGTAAATAGTTTCAGGATCCATTATTTCATTTTCGGTATTATAGAAAAATATAGCGTTCCTAATAGGAATCATTATAGATGGTCAATTTATGTACTGAAGGAAATAATGAACAATCTGTAATATTAACTATAAGTACTTGCCAAGTTTATTCATTGGAAAAATTATTTAATTCTTAAAAGGGTTGTTTGTGACCACTATGTAATTTATTATCGTAAAAAAAAAAACACAATTAATACAATACAATGACATATTGTGTATATAATATAATATCCCCTTTATTAGAATAAATCCGATATAATTATTTCTAAGTATTAAAACAAAGAACAAAGGTTATGGTTCTAGTTATAACTAATAGAACAACGAGCTGAATGAAAATGTCGAGTACGTTAAACAAATAGGCTGTTTATTAGTGCCACATGTTTAATAAATTTAACAAACCTAAACAGAGTTTGTTTATACAATGTCAATTATTACTTAAATTGTATATTAAAGTTACAAATGGAGTGCCTTTCATCATTTAGGAACACGGTACTCAATAAACAATGGATTAATTGTAGTTGGTACAAACCACCAACAACGTACTTTTGATATGAGTCCACCTCATTGAATCAGTATTACTTATTATATGGTCTTTATTTTACGCTATTACTTACAGTTGAACTAAGATATATTATATAATAATAATGTATGTAGTTCTTGTGTTCTAAGTTTAATATTTTAAATCTCAATCAATCGAGATGCCAAAAATCTATCTTTATTGAGGATTTAACATCTTATTTGAAGAAGCTATCGACAAGTGTCTGAGGAAGGGGCGCTGATTGATAATAATTTATGGTGAAAATATATATTTTGTATAATGATAATAAGTTGTAGACCAATATAGTTGAGTGGTTGGAACGCTGCACCTGCGACTTCGGAATTCCGGGTTCGATCCCCGGAAGAGTAGAAAACAGACATGATTTCATTATCTGTGTTATGTATAGGGTCCTAGAGGTTCCCTTGCGTGGCACCCTTAACACGACACAGGTTTAGATTTGCGACTCAATTATCGTTCTAGATCTTAGGCTCCACATAAACACAATTCCTCTTCGGTTTATAGTTGTGCAAAATAATTTCAATTTGTCTATAGAGAAATAATAGTGAACGGAAATATCTTTTATTGCTGAGGAACAGCGGTCGGGCTTACGGCCCACTTGATAGTAAATAGTTACCGTCTCCTAGGTATGTTGGCGACGCTAGGGGTACTACGGATGCGCTGCTGTCCTATAGTGGTACAGGAACCTGAGTCGCTGACACCGAAACACAACTCAAGGTTATTATGGCGGCATACTTGCGGATCAGGGGTGGTTGTCATCGAGATGGGCTTGGGCTTTGCCACGCAGCTAGGGTTAATTTGTGATAAATTATAATGTAATGTAAATAAAAATTTAGAATATTTTGTGAGAATTCACACAGCTCAGTCTAGACCCAGAGTTGGTGGCATGACACTTGTGTTGTGGTTACTGTACAACTGATATACTGCTTATATATTTTCAAATAAATATATATAATACATAAGCACTCAAACACGAGACGGGAATCGAAACAGTGACCTCCGCAGGAGTGCCGAAGTGCGTTAGCCGTTACGTCACGTAATTGTCTATATATAATAGCATATTAAAACCAATTATAATCTAATATATTATGTAGATTAGAGTTCGTCCGTAATCTGCGCAAGCGCCAATGAATCTTGTCGGTACGGATGGGTCTGAGATTAAGTGAGCGACATTATACGGTGGTATCAGTGGGTTCGATCCCTACGCAACAAATTTGTGTTCCATTTTAGTCTAATAATATAGGTCAGGTTCATTGTATGTTTATGAGAAATACAGATATTGAAATCAATACTATTTTAATAAGGATGTTAATACGTTATATTAAATGCTTAGTGATCACGTTTATCCACATCTATTCGGTTGTTTCATGATCAACTTAGGTTTCTTAATTATTGAAAAAAAAAAAACCTAAACAACCACAGCATAGAAGGACGACCCTTTGACATAATTTATGGGTAATAACAGATGTAACGAAAATTAAGATGAAACAAAAACTACATTTGTGAATATTTAATATTGCAATCTACACGGTTGGAGTTTGGTGGCGAATAAGACAATATGTGACGGGTGAGATGTTTGAAGAAGATTTAGTATTATATTGATAGGAGGGTCGCAATTCAAGTAAGCAGGCTGCAATATTGGGTTGATTAGTAAATTCAATATGAATGGCGTTAACCTTAAATTCGGTTAAAGCGTTCGATGATTATTTTTCGCTTTCTATAAATTAATTCTGCTAACTCGTCAGATAGACATAGAGGTCATTCACAAAACAAAACAGAAGGGAACTTTGGTACCGTGAATTGTATAATTATGATTTCGGTGAACTACATCATAATTATAGGGGCGATTGTGACGGTACCAAGTTAATACAACTATTTTATTCTTAAGCGATACTATAAAATTAAGGAAAAGTCGATGTTATTGGACAAAATTGTAATTAGGCAGAAATCTTTAAGAATGTTTTCTCTGTTTACTCACATATTCTACAATTTTAATCTGTCAACAGCTCTCTTGCTTAAATGACTGGGTGCTTGTTGATGTAAGACATAGCGTAGTATCGGGAAGGTGAATAGGCAGTATAGTAACTTTGTGCAAAGGATGGGGCAACGATTCTGCAAATCTAAAGCTTGGTTGAGGTCTAAGTCGTATTAGATGTAAATATGTGGTTAATAACTTTTGACGTTGGATAATGTAGTCATTATCTATATAGTTTTCCTCAATCAAATAATCATGTTTATACACTGTAAAAGAATTTTACTGTGGCGCGTAATTTTTTCTATGGAGAGGTGACGAAATTTGAAATATAATTAAGGGATTGTATTTGGCGAGGAATATAAGGAATGAGATCAGAATTCATAGGGGACTCTGAGTCGGGACGCCGGGAAGAGCGGATCAGAGAAATCGCGTTTCGAAGAGAGTAATAACAGCCGGGGACAAACTCCTGGCTTCGCGTCGCACGATATTTGTTTCTATATAGAGAATTGATTATGGTGGTTTGCATTGTGTTGGATCTGAATGTGGCCAGTTCTGATCTTTCATGATGTGGATTGCTTAGTCTATTTTCTATCCCGCGATTCGCGATATTTTAAAATAACGTGGAAATTCGACATAGGGAATTATTAGAGTCAGTGTTGTTTCTTATTCCGCGATTTAATTTAATAATAATTCACGGGTGTGCCTAGCCCTTTGTTTGTTATTTTCTCGAACTAGGGCCCAGTCGAGTCAGTGTTGTCTTAGGTTAGCCATTACGCGAGTAAGTCTAGATGTTTCAATTATTTTGTGTAATTCCGTAATAGGGTTTAGCTTAGAGTCAGTGAATGAGGCTCAGTCCAAAACGGAGCTTTTGGACTGCCAAGTAAGTCGTATAGGTTTAACAATTTATCAAATTCTTATAATTACATATAATGAAACTTCAACCTTATACAAGTGTAAGTCGCAAATAATATATCCCGTTTAACTATTTTTATGTACTATATATATTTATATTATATTCAATATAATTATAAATCATTACACATCACACAATCACATATCACACACAGAATATATATCAGTTTCGACACTAAATTAGGTTAAGATATTAATTTAGAACATAAGGAAAATCAACTGACCTTATTATATTTGCATGGGGTATGCGCTACCTGATTGGCTTCGTTATATTTATACATAAGAACTCAGGCTTAGACATTGAGTAAATGCTGACTTTAGTAGTCGTAAAGGGCTCTACGTGCCTATGGACTTGCCGTCAGGGATGTCGCGGGGTTGCGAAGGGGAGAAGGCTTCATTATATTGATACATAAGAACCCAGGCTTAGACATCGAGTAAATGCTGACCTTAGTAGTCGTAAAGGGCACTACGAGCCTATGGACTTGCCGTCAGGGATGTCAAGGATCATGCGAAGGGGAAAAGAAAGGTTGGAAAGTGGACCCTGGGCATCAAAGGCTGATCTTAGTAGTCGTAAAGGGTGATATGCTTGCCTATGGACTTGCCGTCAGGGATGTTGGGGATCGCGCGAAGTGGACCCTGAACTCCGGAACGAGAGTTTGGGTTGCAACCGGGATTTAACGCTAAAATTGTGATGATGTTATTTTATGGAATTTAGAAACTTGTAAGGTTTCTTGAACACTTGTGGTTGAACCAGAACTAATTAAGGAGTAGTTGGCTTTCAAGTTGAAGACCGAATGGTACCACGTTGAGGACCGACTGGTATATCTCGTCTATCACTTAACAGTGCGTTATGCTTGTCTGGAATGTAACCAGGAGGTGTAGACTACGAGACTGAGACGTTCCAAACCAAACGTTGACTCCCCACTCTTCGTCTTAGCGTTAGAGTATTACTATGCTGACGATGAACGGACGAGTGCGGTTATGGTTCAGCAATCTCAATGTCTGTGGTCTGCATACTTGGCTATATTCTAATACGAGTGCACAAATGGGTACACATTTTATACCGATAAGCATGCATAATAATATAGAATCGCTTCGTGCGTGATATTCTTCAACTCATTTAACTAATGCAGCATTTACTCGCTATTTTAAGTGTCAATCCTATAATCCTATTCCTCTCCTATCTCCGTAAAACTGTACTGAAGTTAGTGCACGTTTTACCCTAGTGAAGTAATAAAAGAAAGTAGCTTTGATTTGCCGGCTGCTGTTGCCACTTGGGTTGCACAATTATTCTTCTGGTATAAGTTTATAAAGTGAGAATAGAGGAATTAAATTTATCACTCAACTCTTAATTCTCATAGCGATATTGCATTGACGATCATCATTATTATGGATAAGGCGGTTCTGCCTGTTATATAACTACATACCTATAACTAGAATTATTACATCGATAAAAGGGATTGCTAGATCTGTGAGAGGTGTGAGTACGTGGCCTATAAGGCCGAACATACTATACTATCCACAATGCCATCAATGTGCCGACTCGATGTAAGTGCTTGAGCCGACCTGTGTCTTCTCTTCGACATGATGCAAGATGCTTTTCCTTGCTATACTTTAATGAGTTGGCCAGGTCCTTTTGCTCGCCATTCGATAGGCATAGGCGTATCGCCCATGGTAAATGTGGTCTTCAATCTCCAACGTATAAGCGCTGCTCACAGCTTCGGCAATTTCTCGCGCCACATTATATAATTCACTTATTCCTCTTTTCCCCAAAAAATTATACTGAGAAGTTGTATTGTGGGACACTAAATGTAGAAGGTTAGTGTCGTATTTTCGCGGGGCTTTGAGGTGGTGGGTGACTTCACCGGGCAACATATTTTGTTGTAGAGCTTCGGTTTTACAATGAAATATTCCCGATTCGCGGTCGTGGTTAGGTTAGCACTATTTGTAAAGCTACTAGAGTTACTTTAGGCTAAGGTTTATTATAAGTAACTGACTAATAACTTACTCACACTATACTCGTTATATAACACCTTACAATAATTACATTTTACTCACCTTATATTTTCTTTAATATTTATCGACCTATATGAATATTATAAGTATGTTTATTATTATTCCATTTTCCGTTAAGCCCCATAGAAATAAGTACATAGATGTATTCCAACATATACAGCTTACGATATCTCAAATCACCGGTTAATAAAAGAATCTAGGTTTACTACTTTGGGAAAACACAACGTAGGTGTCCTAGCCGTAAAGGCGATCTCCGGCCAGAGCATCACCAGAAACCGTCGTGTTCGGTGAGTGATAGAAATTAATTAATTTATTATTTATATTTTATACACAAATGTGTAATTTTCTCATCAAACAGGATTTTATATCTGTGACTGCTCATTTTATCACACTTCTATTGAAACTATTAAATACGTAATTCTTAACTAAAATTATTAGTTCGATCCGTCGTTACTAATCGAATCTCCTCTTAAATATATGTACATCGGTACATATACGGATTATATTATATATATATATATATATTAAGTGACGTAGGGGGTGAACGTTACACTAGCGACCTTTGAACATCACACTCCTGAAGGGGTTATGGGTTTGATTCCAGTCTAGAGTTGGGGGTTCATATTAAATATATTTATTAGTATATTTAATAACATTGTATAAATAGTATTTTAATGTAATATATCCCATGTCTAGTACCCAAGTGTCCTGTTGCTTACTTTAAGATGCTGTGTCAATTATTAGAGTATTTTCATTTATTCAAACAAAGTATTGTGTTCTAGTAATTCTATAATATAATAAAAGTATATTTTGAAACTTACAGCTTCAGTATGTACAGGATGAACAGCGAATAGCAATGCAGCTAATGCAGCGAACGGTCGTTGCAACCTCGCTATAGTAACGCACGCACGCGCAACAAGCGCGCAACACGCTGCATGTAGTGCAACGTTGCACGCGTGCCACCACCACGGCCTTAATCCTGCGAGGGCGTTATTCAATCTATAACAAAAGAAAATTCAATAAGATTAGTTTAAAGAGCCGACTAGCTATATTGCTATAGCTGTCCTTAAGACAGACAAACCAGTTCCATATTATATATAATGAATTAATGAATGAATGAATATACTTTATTGCACAACACACAAAAAATATACAATATAGGACAAAACAAACAAAAGATTGTACAAACGGCGGCCTTATCGCTGGAAGCGATTTATTCCAAGCAACCTTACTATATATTATATGTGATATATAATATATAGTACATTATACATAATAAATAAATAAAATTATAAGCATTGAAAATTATAACTTCATAATATATTGATTAGAGCCAAAAATTGGGCTTGTTACTTTCACTACCCGACAGTGAAAAGAGTAGAATTACATTTAGGTACATTACTAGATATTATTAATAGAATGCCTATAAATTATTTCTAACGCTGTACAAAATTTGACAGGTTGATGACCTTTTTAATAGTAACTATTTACCATCGCATATAGATATTTCCTACGCCAGGAGCACCGCTAATACGCTGACGGTTGCGTACAAATTGTATGACGCCCTTTTTGAAAGTCACATCTTCAAAGTGCGCATAATAAAAGTTCTGCAGAACTTTACGTTCACGACGACGCTCAGCCGATGACGAGTAGTGCAGTGACAAAAAATGAAGGATAGCACCATTTCTAACAATCCCTTAGAATACTTATAGTTGGACGGTAGAAAACCCAGAGATGCAAAGTATTGCCGAAGGCCAAGCGTACTATGAGTTTGTAGTTTGTAGTCGGCGAAATGCGCGACGTTAGATTAAATCAAGACAATTAACCTAGCAGGCAAATTCCTCAGTCCATAAGTATGAGAAGTACTATATGTGGTCTAACCTATACTTCGTAAAGCTCGAAGCGTTGCCGCGGTGAGAAATACTGCTTGAATCAGTTTAGCACACCCAGCTTCTTGCACATTGCACATTGTTAACTATCTCTACATTAAAAAATCCAATACTCTGAGATCTCTACGCGTGTATCATTGCAAATAGCAATGGTACTACAAGGCAAATAGGGCCTGTTTAGTAAATAAAATGCAGACCTGTATCGTCGAGGGATTAAATCGGATAAATAAGTACCATAATACCTAATAGATTAATTTTAAATAAATTTCTGCAGTAAACAACAGTTAATCAAACAATCCCAACATCAACTCATATAATATTAAATACCAGAAAGAATATAATATAAACAATGTACCAAAAGTGGGTTAACGCGTCCTAAACTTTTATAATAAACTTGTAAATCAGGAAATTTTAAATTTGGCTTGAAAAGCAAATGAAAGCAAAGTTGAAGAGTTAACAAGTAAAGGGACGGGTTCCGAACAAACAAAACTAGGTTCATTAATCAACACGAGGCCAGTGGGCTTCACGCTGTTAATTATTCATCGGAAGTATTAGACGGTTCCACTTTGGAAATTCATATAATATTAATCATAGCATAGTATTTAAGCCCTTATACCAAATCAACTTTCAATAACAGATTATAGACGGGAATACTGGGGCTGGCGGGGAACTGAGGGTTATCGTTTTATGCACTGCCATGAGCTTTACATAAACATAGTGTAAGACGTCACCTACGTCCAGCACAAATACCGACCAATGCAGCTAGATCGTAAGTAAAATGAATCCCCACTACAGCACCGCACGCACATCATTCTCAATATAAGCAAACTGCGTGTGTCGAGAAGCGTCACCCTGACGAAATAGGTTTACTACGAAATACCTTCGGCCCCCCATAGCCTATATCAGCCGAGCATCAGTATAAAGTTGCTTTTTAGAACTGAACGGTAAAATCACAAGTCCAGGAAATGTAACTTGATAATAAGTTAGCTGCATAAGTTTCAGTACTACCACTGTCAGCTGTAGACGATAAATTACTGACACAACAATAACACTCACTGCTGATAAGTCTCGTCTCAGAAGAAACGGGCAGATTAGATACTGCCCATACATGACTCACGATATATACATTTATACATGGCAAATAAGAAAATACTAAGTAGTTTCTTATACACCGGTAATCTCTGTATTCCAGCTTTCTTGACAACATTTTCCATTATCTTCAGTACGTGGCAATCGTAATCGTAACACAAAACTGCGTAGGAAAGATATGTCATTGTTAAAATCGATCTATTCAGTTGTGACTCAAGTAAACTATTAGACTAGGCTTATTACTTTTCATTGAGGTGGCATGTCTCTGATTTCCCGAAGATCAAAGGGAACTGCTAGCTAATTCACGACCAATTAATGAGTACCCAGTTACTACTGAGAATTACAGTAAGCTCAAGCTAATGGTAGTCTGATAAAGCTGCACATGACAATACACTCGAATTGTGATATTATTTCCAGTATTTTTTTTATTGCTGTAGGAAAGCAGACAGGCTGACGGCCCACTTAGAATTTAGCAGTTACAGGAACTTGGATCACAAATACCGGAACACAAAACAAAGTTATTATGGGGGCATACTTAAGACCGAAGGTGGTCGCCATCGAGACTGTCTTGGGGCTCTGCAACGTAGCTAGCGTAGGTTTTTATGTCGTCCTTTATGACAGGACGACCCCGGTCACAGAGGTTAGTTTTCTTTCTCCACCCCTGCACGGATAGAAAGTTCAATATTCACAATCACGTAACAAAAGACGGCTACTATCCTATATAGTACCCCTATATATAGTTAGTATCTATCTATATCATAGTTTTTAAAAAGCTGCTATTAAATGACAAACGCTGCTATCTAATATGTAATGCATATTCGACGAATTCAGAATCGCTAAACTTTTGTGACAAGACACTATAAAATTAATAATATTTTTCTTTATACATACTACCAACAAAATAAACCAATATAAATTTTTTATAAACAATCTTTGATAAAATAATAACATTGATGAAAGATCAAATCGAAGTTACCCCCAAACGTTATTATAACAAAAATTCCTCCCTTACCAATAATACCTAATGATTCTACTCTCATTTCTTTGGGCAAAAAATTGACCAATTTTTATTTCGATGTCAATAATTCGCGTGATGACTGAAATGGAATTTCTTTCAGAACGATCACAGGGGATTTATTAAAACAGTAAAAACAAAGAAATGTCTTAGTCACAGTGTGTGTAATTCGGTAGATATTTTTTATTTTTTTCAATCATTTTACATATATGTATTTCGTTACTATTATTTTGTATACTACACTCATTACACAAATGTAGATCATTCATTTATATCAGTTTATTGTGGGGTCAAGATTATTTAATACTAGCTTGACTATGACTAAGAACGTATATCACATATAATTAATATTTATTTAAAGAATTTAGAACAGGACATTAGATGAAATTAGGTCACAGACAAGATCTTTGATGCTGGTCTGGCTGAATGGTCGATATCTGCACATTCTACTAAACGTATAATAGTGACGTAAGCATTATGTTTTAGAGTTAGGGGCGGGGGCGCATCATGTAGGCTTCAATAAACAAGCAAATTTTTCGGCTCAAATCCACTTTTTTTGGTATTTTGTATTAGTATCGATGCGAGTACTTGATAGTAGACCATAGTCTCAAAAGTACAAGCATTGCAAGCCAGGGGATAATTCACTCTCCAGGTGATAGGCCTCCAAGTCTGACTGGAGGGTAACTACCCTTGATCTCTAATGACCTGGTTTTGTGTTTGGCTTAAGTGATCCCAGAACCAGTTCCTCTACGTGTACGGCAGGGTATTAGCGGTGCCTCTGGCGTCACAAACATCAACAGCTGTCTGCTGAAATAAAAAATTATTGTATGTAGATATCTATTTTCAATTTGACTTACTGATCTACTCATACTACATAGTCCTGTTCAAAGATATTTGGACATGATATTGTAAAAATAATATTATTTTATTAGCAATGAGGGATACAATCAGGTTTTTATTGGTATAAGTATGGTACGGTCATTTGATTCGGGAGTATTGCGCTAATACAACGATTGGCGCGAAATAATAGGGTTCCTTAATTGGATGTCCGCCTTGATTGGTTGTTACAGAGTTATTTATTGAAAAATTGTTTCTTTGTGGTTGAGCTAATAAATTACTACAACTAACATATATTTTACAGAACATGTTACAATAATTCATGATTCTTTTAGGGTATAAGTTAGTTAAAGCTTAGTTTTTTTTTTACTATGTATTCTAAGCATGTACAATGTTAACATTGTTTTATCGCCATCATCTTAGCGTTAAATCCTGATTGTAACCCAAACATCTGCTTCGGTGCCATGGGTGCACTTTCTAAATTTTCCTTCTTTACTTCGCATAATATTCAGTATCCATGAAGAGTAAAATTTTGTATAAAATTTTGATGTTGCTGGGGACCTTTTTACCGCTTTTTTCTAGTAATAACCATATATAATTTTAGTTCATATTATAAATGATAATTATATATTTCTTTCGAAAAAAGATCTATTGTTAAGAAACTCATCTTGAATTAGTTCACTACAGTCACACCCACCTGTGAAGTACTTTTTTGGCCGAGAATATACACCATTACAGAAACAATACATTACACAGTGAATAATCTCAAAACCAGCGCAACATTACCCTCACCTTGAATAAAAACACAAAAACACCCTATATTTACAAAGCCTCGTCTCGGAGTACGCGTAAGTGCGATTCTCGGTAAATAAACTACGTGTTAGGCTCTTTTCCCCGCAATTTAGCCCCCAACAGCATTCGCCTTAAAACGCGGAAGAACAACATTTTTCGCTCACACCGCGTTTTTGGCACACTACCGTGTCATATTTACTCGCGTATCACGATTTTCGACGTGTCACGTGAATATATGCGGGATTTAAATTCTGCCAAGCGTGCTGAGTGTGTTTTTTCGTTTATTTTACCGACTTTGAATGTTTAAATTGACTTTGTCCGTAAAGATTGACAATTTGACACTAACTTACTTAGTTTTATTATGAAGTAAAATTTTACATTCTGCATATATATGTCATAGTCTATGGACTTAGAATGTGTGGGAATATGTGTGCGTGGGTGCGTGCGTGCATATGTGTGTGTTATATATAAGTGAAGTATATTTTTGTGACTGCTGTTTAACCTTTCTCCTTCCTGTCCTTTTACCACATTATATAGGGTCGGCACAACATGTTCTCTCCTTCCACTCTTCTCTGTTGGCCATCATCTCAACATTCACACCCTTTTTCATCATCTTTTTCTTTGATCTACCCCTCCTTCTGTATCCATCTACTCTCATTTCTATCATTTTCCTAATTATATGACATCCTTCCCTTCGCATTACATGTCCTAAACACCCTCGTCTGTTACTTTTTCAACCCCTGGTGCTACTTTCAAACTTAATCCAAGCATTCTGGATCCATACAACACAACACGCCTTATTACTGACTTGTAAATTTCATAGCCTTGATTTGGTTCGACCCCTTAAACTAACACTAAAATACAACGATATTACTTTATTATTATTTTATTATTGTTTTTTTTAAATTATTATATATTAACTTTAACTTTAATATATATTACAATATATTAAATTTTAAAATAAAATGGTCAAAATAAAATTTGTAAACTACCTACTTAAAATCTAAAACATGCGAGAATTTAAAATATTCATTAGTAATACATTTTCGGAATAACTGGTTATAAAATTTCCTCGATAAGTTACTAACTATTACCAATTTTTAAAACATATCCCAAGATGATTCGGATTAAAACATTATTCTTTGTATACTATACTTAGCCGGAATGTGATTGATTAAAGAAAAAAATATTACCAAGGAATGGATACCTCAATCGTGACTTAAAGTCATGAGGTCATAACAAATTTAAAAATTCATAAAGCATAGTTTCAGTGACAAAATGGAAAGTTTATTCCTTTAATTCACCTTATCAGACAAATAGTGGAACTATAAAATGAAACAGTTATTATTAACTGTCATTATAAAACATTTAACGTCATGGTAGGTATAAAATATGTTCATGGCACTGTCAGCACGATATCATGGTATTAATCATTTGGATAGTAACAATAATTGCTACGATGTCGTGTTTTGAAAACTAGTGATTTCAGTTCATGGAATGACAATTACAAATTTTAAAACCGTTTGTTAAATACACACAACTGTGATAGTAGTACAAAAGGGTTACTACATAAATGTGGAATTCGGTTTTAACGAACTTTAAATATAAATTGTTTAAACCAATTACTTAGACGATGAATGTGTTCTGTGTCATACGATTATTTTTCGCTTTTTTCAACTTTTTGTCAATTTTAATTACAATTCAACCATCTATCGTATATTTGTCTCTTTGCATTCTTATATAACTCTATACTCTTTCTATCATTTTGGATAAAATTAGAAATGAAGTATATTAAAGCAAATTTGAATGTAGTAGTGATCAGTAGAATAAAAATCAACGGACTAGCTTAGCATATAATAACGAAACGAACAAAGGCCTTTGGCATGACGCATCAAAAGGCAATAACCCCTACCAAATTTTGTAAATTTAAATCCATTCCATGTTTTTTATTGTAAAATCAGTATAAGAAAAATAATTGTCATCGATGAGTGCTGAGAAAGATGATGCATAGATTTGTCCTAATACAGTACTTAACAGTAAAACTCATAAGAGAAATCTATAAATACAACCCTAATTGACCTCTCGAATATTCTAGCCATGTATTTATTTATACAAAATACTTTAAAACTTTTCTATTTTAATTATAATAAAATCAGAATTAATTTTCCTAAGTTGAAATTCAAATACCGGTACGTATATGTATTACTTTAGTTTGCATACAAAATCTCAATGAACTTTGAGCTCGTATTATAAAATATTCTCGTATAAAGAAAATAAATCTAAATCTACAGACGTAAATATTTAACTCCATAACTTTTAGTACCATCAAAGTAAAACTCGTGAACGTATACGAGAAATCAGTCGGAATGGAAACAAAAACTAAAGAAGAGTACCTGATACGTGTATGGAGAATTTATTTCAGCAAAAAGGGAATCCAATGTACTTTTGCTATTAACAAAACGAAAATGTTGACTATAAGGCATCAGCTATAAGGGTTTACATTTCACCTTTTATGATTATTTCAAATTTCATTTTAACAATCCAATAACATAAAAGTAATTAGAAATTTAGATAAAACGAACTTTTTATATTTTTTGTTCCTATTTGGTGCTTTTTTATTGCTATGGAATAGTTGACTGGGTGGGGGCTCACTTAGTCATAAGCATTTACCGTCGTATTAATAGTTAATGCATTTTTCCGACGCCAGGGGCACAGCTAACACGCTACCGCATAGGAAAACTGGATCATGTTCACTGCTGCAACACAACACCTGGTTATTGTGCTTGTCTTTGCATTGAATAGAAACGAATAATGGTGACCAACCAGATAAACTTGGAACTCTAACAACAAGCTAGAGTTGTTTTGTTGCCTTCTTGGACAGGTCGCCTACGGCTGCAGTGTTCAGTATTTCTACTCCATCCCTACGTCAAGAAAAGCTTACAGGCGCAAAGGTTTGGTTTCCTACGATGGCATCTACCTAATGATGAGCATGTAATATTATAATTGCTACGTATTAAGGTGAAGAAAAATATTATGAGCTGAAAACATGCACAACTAGATTAAAGTATATGTAATTTAACTGCCGAAGAAGAGTGCAAATGTACTTACTATTTCTTCCATTCAGGAAGAAGCTTGAACCTGGCTGTGGGAATGTATTATTATTATCATTCCAACAAACTACTTACAATTCCATAAAACTCGCTAAATCCAAAGTTATAATTTAATAATAATCAGATTCTACAAAAATTATAATCACAATTGAGTTTTCAGTTTTTATGTTCAGGCGGTAGATGTCTCTGTAATAACTAAACTTCGCCACGAGCTTCTGTAACTCATTAGTTTCAGTAGTTTGGGACGCAGACACATGCCGTACCAACGCTCCTACTTAAATTGTTTTGTATAAGAGCAATGGTGCCGAGACGTAGACACTCATCGCTGCTTGGGCCACAAATTTAGAGAAAGGCTAAAAGCTAAGGAACGAGCTATGCTCGGTGTCTCTCTTAATTATAAAATTCCAAATAAGGAGATACAAGAAAATACTAAAGTGACGGACATAGCTCATAAAATATGCTTGTTATAATGGCGATGGGCTGGACACGTATGTCGCACGACCGATAGCCTTTGGAGTAAGCTAGTCCTAGAGTGGTGACCACGTCTTCACGAACGTAATATAGGACTCTCTCCAGCCCGGTGGATGACAATAAAAAGGTAGCTAGTATTGGCTAAATGAGAAAAGCGGAAGATTGGGTATTCTGACGTGATCTTGGGGAGGCCTATCTCCAGCTGTGGGCGACGTAAGGCTGTTCATTGATAGATAAGAGCAAATATAAGACCATAAATTATTTTTATGGGATGAAATAGGTATTATGAACATAATTACACGACCAATTGAAATGATATTAGTAAAACTACATAAAGTTGTTCAGTGAAAGCGTGCCCTAAAAGCTATTAAAAAGCAATCAATGGGTCGCTTCGTTACCCCACATCGATATCCCGACTAACAATCTATTCCACTCGCCAGGACGACGATATTTTTAAGTGTTTTCATCTTCATCGATCTTATTCAAAAACAAATTTCATTTGTTCGTTCTTTCTATTTATTGCTCTTTAATTATAACATTTCTGTTTTATAGGAAATACATTTTTAGTTTCCATTAATAAAAGTATTCGCATCACATTCGGCACCCAACGAATAAAATATGTTTAGTTATTTACGTTTTCTTTTGTTTATATAGAACTTTGTATATATTACTGTTTATGAAAACTGTATAAATTAATAATATACTAGCCGTTATATAATAGATAACAGAAAAAAGTAATTCTAAAAAAAAGGTCCAACGGAATCCAAAGAGTAAGTAGCCTAGAACCTTCTCCTTCTTCTTCCTGTCTCTATCCCAACTATGTGGGGTCAGCACAACATGTTCTCTCTTTCTACTCTCCTCTGTTAGCTGTTATCTCAACATCACACCCTTTTTCATCATATCATCTTTTACGAATTCTATCCACCATTTTTTAGGTCTACCTCTCCTCTTGTATCATCCACTCTCATTTCTAGTATCCCCCTTGCTACATGACGCTCCTCTCTTCGCATTATATGATCATACGAGGCTAGCCTATTACTTTTCAGCTTTTCAATCACTGGCGCTACTTTCAAACTTCCCCAAATATACTCATTTCTAATTTTATCCATTTTTGTAACATCACTCATCCATCTCAATATTCGCATCTCTGCCGCATGCAATAAAATTTCATCTTTTCCCTTTGTGGTCCAGCATTCTGATCCATACAATATGACAGGTCTTATTACGGTTTTATAAATTTTACCTTTAAATTTAAACGGCACTTGTAGATCGCAAATTGTTACATCTCATTGAGTCGTTTAAATATAATAGTTTTGTACATTATAATAACATTTGTTCACTAAGTAATTTTTAAATTAATATTTAAATGCATTCTTTTTTTTTATTGCTGTAGGACAGCAGACAGGCTGACGACCCGCTTAGAATTTAGCAGTTACCCTCGCCTATGGGTGTTTGCAACGCCAGTGGCATCGCGATCACGCTGCTGTCCCATAAGGGTACAGGAACTTGGGTCACTAATACCGGAACACAACACAAGGTTATTATGGCGGCATACTTAAAACCAAAGGTGGTCGCCATCCAGACGGGCTTGGAGCCCTACCACGTAGCTAGGGTGGGTTGTTTTGTCGCCTTTTACGACAGGCCGACCCCGGCGGCAGAGGTTAGTATTCTTTCTCCGCCCCTGCACGGATAAAAAACGCATTCATGGCAATTAATTTTTTTTGCGATTTTATTAAATATTTCTAAGGCCATGGCTATAATATTTTTATGTAACAATTGTGTTTTACGTGCAAATGCACAGAGCCTATCATTATCACGTCTATTTCTTACAAGAATATCATACATACGCGAGAATAAATGCTTATTATGGACGAACATAGCTACTTCAAATATGTAACTTGAAGCGAGAGTCAGTATCATATGCTTTCTAAAAAACGCTTTGCTACTCGTTTTTGCAAACTCGGTCTTTTTCAGAAAATTCCATTTATTTTCATGAGCTGACTTTGTTTAGTGTTTCAAAATTTTCGGCACTATGGTTAAGTCTAAAATAAGGAATCAGTGTTTAGAAACCAGCCTAGAATGATTCAAAAATTCCGCGTCGAATAGTTACATCCCATCTTGTTATTTTTAGTACTTTAGAAATGATAGTGCGTCAAAGGAACCCTATTTTCCTTATATCCTTATATATATATATATATATATATATATATATATATATATATATATACATGTGTGTGTGTGTGTGTGTGTCTGTGTAGATTTAATTAATAAAATAATAGCAATGACTTAGTTTTTTAAATTTAATTTATTTTAAGAGGGGGATTCCGGTTCCGGTTGTCAAAGTGCAAACAGCGTTGTGATTATACTGCTAGAAAATCAAATATTTAAAGGGTTATACGATACATTTGAACAGAAACACCGTTAAAAACAACACTACAGTTGCCGTGGTAGATCCGAAGTAAACCATCCGTCGAATTCTCACTACATCTGTCCAGTAAAGTGAAATTGAAGATCCATAACAACATACGAGGTTAGAAAATTAATTGCTATTTTGACATAAAGTTGCACGTAACTCCAACTGTCAGTCTAATGTCACTGATACTTTGACGTCACTCTGTCACTCGGTTTGGTTGTAATTTTATGGCCTGGATACTAGACAGTGTTGCCAGAACAAGAAAACCCAAAATTACCATAACTATTACGTTCCGTTCCACGTAACTTGACCTGACATTATGGAGGGACAATTTGAAATATTATTTGAAAAAATGAAAATGGAAATGAAAAATCAGACAATTGAATTAACAGAATCTCTTACAAAAAATATTATAGAACAAATTGATGAAAAACTAATGCCTATAAAGGAGGAAAACGAGAAACTAAAAGAAAAAATTGGCAAATTAGAGAAGGAGATAGAAAATTTAAATAGGGAAAAGAAAAGTAATAACCTAATTATTTTTGGATTAGCAGAGGACGAAAATTCAACAGCTGAGTTATTCCATAATATAAAGGAACACTTCAAAAAAGAATTAAACATTAAGTTAGAAGAAAATGAAATAAACAAATTATACCGCTTAGGGAAAATAAAAGCCGAGAACAAACCGAGACCTGTACTATGTTCCTTTTTAAGCGAATGGAAAAAGAACGAAATTATGAGAAACAAAAAGAACCTAAACGGAATTTACATATCGGAGGATTATTCGAAAGAAGTATTAGAGAAAAGAAAAGCCCTACTACCGCAACTACTAGAAGAGAGGAAAAAAGGAAACATAGCTTTTCTGAAATATGATAAAATTATAATTAAAAAATCTGACACCAACAATGATAAAAGGAAAAGAGAACAATCTGCCTCACCACAATCACCGTCAAAAACTCAGCCCAAAAAACTACAATCGCTGAGCTCTCTCAAAAACAACAGAACGAACGCCTTCGAGGCAATGAGAAGTAATTCAAACTATCTAACCAATATTTCCACACGCAAGAACTAATAACAACTAACATTCGGAACACCAGAAATTCGAACAAACTACGAAAACCAACAAAATGTAAAAACACAATCTCCCCCAATCCGACTGGTCCTCGTGGGGGATGAAGACCACAACCCTCCAACATTCCAAAAAAGAAAAGAAAAAAAATATATTGCAGCACTCAATACCCTTACTCTAAAAAACGAAGAAAACTTAACTAGGCAAGTAGCAGGAGTAACGTGGAATAGAGTGGCTCAAGAAAAACAGGAATGAAAAAGGTTGGAGGAGGCCTTTGCCGATTGGCAAACAGACCTACAAAAAAATAAGCATTAGAATAGAATAGATTAATTTAGCAACAAAAATATTTGTATAACCATACTCATAGTTTTTAGTTATTAGTATTTTGTAAATAGATACTAAGTGGGTCTGAATAAAGGGCTTTATTATTATTATTATTATTTTAAGAGGGAATGTATCGAATAGCAAACATTTTGTCCTATTATTAAGCGACTTAATTTTATAATACCTCTTTTCTTTCAAACACCTACAAAATTAAAGACATTTAATCCGGCAGTACATTTGAAAAGGCTTAATTATTGGCTGCAATAAAAGCTAAAGCCGGCTAGTGCAGGTCTGCAGGTAGTTGTCAGCGAATTGAAAATATTAATACGGCAGCTCACGCGATTTCCAAACGATTCGGCTTAATGGATACTCGTATAAAAATAAACAGGAATTATAAGTTTAATAAGTTCAAATGCCCTAAATAACAATTAAAGAATAGAGTGCTAGAAAATCTATGAGAGTTAAAATTATTTATATTTTCACCTAATGTTTAGTAGTAAAATATTATGTTTTTTATTTATGTTATAACGTTTTTTTAAATATGTTTTGTAATAGCACGGATATATTCTCAATTTATCATGGTAACTATGATGGTAACATAAGAAATCAGCATATAACAAACAAATAAATTTGATGATGTGAAATTAATGATGCTTTATCCGTGCAGGGGCGGAGAAAGAATACTGACATCTGCAGCCAGGGTCGGCCTGTCGTAAAAAGTGACAACCCACCCTAGCTACGGGGTAGGGCCTCAAGCCCGTCTGGATAGCAACCACCTTTGGTCTTAAGTATGCTGCCATAATAATAAATTCTGTTCTGGCATTAGACCAAAGTTCCTGTACCTTTATGGACAGCAGCGTGTTTGTGATGCCACTGGCGTTGCAAACACCTATATGCGACGGTAACTGCTAAATTCTGTCTGCTGTCCTACAGCAATAAAAAAATAATAGTTTTAACACAAACTTGCGAAGTTTCGGGGTTGTGAAGAGAGACAATTATAAAAGTTTCCTTCACAAAAATTATTGCATTCATTTTTTCGAGCAGACTATATCAACATAAAGAAAAATAATGTCACCAAAATGCATCGATTAGACCCTACACTTAAATAAATAATAATAAAGAAGCGTAACTCTTCAGAAGTGGAAGTTTTGGACTACCAGCTTATTTTTGTTTGTTTGTTGGTGATGTTGGACAAGAAAATGTCATTAAATAGTATGCGGAGTGACTAATAAACTACGAGTCATATTACAGATCCCCTAATATGAAACGTGTTATATTTTAGGAACCGGAGCTAAAATATATGACAGTACAAAGTTATTAAAACAAATACGAAACATTTATTCTTCTGCCTGTCCTTGTTACATTATATGGCTTCAGCACAACATGTTCTCTCCTTCCTCTCTCCTTTGTCAGTCGTCATCTCAACATTTACACCAGTGTTTCTCAAAGTGGGCGATAACACCCCCTTGGGGGCATTTGAAACCTAGAGGGGGGCGTTAAAGGGCCCAGAAAAAATGGGGGGCGTTGATGTGGGTTAGCGGGGTGATGTATAATTTGTAATTTCATTTACTTTATATAGTATTTTAAACACTGGAAAAGTTTTGTGGTGAAAAAGCTATGACAGGGTGTCAAAAAGGCTTCATATCTTACTTAAAAAACAAAATTCCTGATGTGCTTGCTGTACATTGCGTTATACATCGACAACATTTTCAATCATTGCAACATGTTATCAAAGCAATCAATAAAATCCGAAACAACTCTTTAAATGACAGATTATTTAATCAGCTTTGTGTTGATAATGATGAAGATTTCAACAAATTGATCTTTCACACAGAAGTGCGCTGGCTATCAAAAGCAAATTGTCTAACTCGTTTTTACAATCTGTTTGAATCTGTCATAGAGTTCTTGGAAAACAAAGACACAGAATTGCGCGAGAACCTCATCACATCAAAGAATGATATCGCATTCCTGACAGACCTTTATACATTGCTTAATTGTATGAATCTCCAACTTCAAGGCGATGATTTGAACTTAATAAAAACAAAAAATGTCGTCGCTGCTTTCGTAGCCAAGTTGCTCTTACACAAAAAGAATATCGGCAGACGTGAGTTCCATAATTTCCCCAATTTATCAGTATCCTGCAACAATGACGACTTGCTAGTCTACTGGCAACATTTGGAAAATCTTCACAGTGATTTCATTGAAAGATTCTAGGACATTTTGAAATTGGAAATACCATACTGGATGTTAGATCCTTTTTCAAATGTCAACATAGCAATATCACTCCAGTTGGAAGAAGAAATTATAGAACTGACAACGAACGAGGAAATAAAAATCAAATACAAAAATGGCTACCAACAATTTTGGCTACAAAAGTCAATTCCGCAGTTATACCCTGGATTGTGGTCTATCGTTAAACGATTTTTGATAGCATTCTCATCATCAGATTTGTGTGAACGTGGATTCAGCGATGTGACAACGCTGCTTACTAAATAGAGAAATCATTTGCAAGTTATCAAACGCGGTGACTTACGACTGTTTTTGAGTAAAATCGAACCTGATATAAACAAACTTATTAAATATCATCAAATTCATCCTTCTCATTAGATTGGTTTAAAAACGAAAACTGATTACATATTTATATTGTTTCTTTTAATTTGATTAAAATATATTATTAATATTATAAAGTGGGGTTATATTTGCTCTCACTGGTAAAAATTTCTAGTTTAGAATGTAAATTTAAACATCAGAACCGACTAATATAACTAAAATTAATTAAAATAATGAAACTGTGGTTTTTAAGTTTTAGGGGTGTATTAAAAATGGGGGGCGTTGAAAAATAATTGATTTTCAAAGGGGGCGGTAAAAGAAATAAGTTTGATAATCACTGATTTACACCCTTTCTCACTATATGATCTTGTACGCAAACCATCCATCATTTTTGGTCTACCTCTACTCCTGTAACCATCCACTCTCATTTCTATCATATTCCTTGTTATATGGCATTTTTATCTTCGCATTACCTGGGCAAATCAAGAAAATATGTATTTATGAGGTCAAAATATCTGCCCCAATAAAATAAACACAAAGCAAAAGAATAGCGCAAGATCCGTCTTCTTTTACCTAAAAATACTATGAACAAATCTTAATAAAATACTGTAGGTCGTATATCGTGCGAGCCTCTGCTCCGGCCTCTTAACTATTTTATATGTTGGGTTGGGACCTGCGCTATTATGTCGCCATAAACAATGACCTCTGTCGGCCTATCTGTCCGATATCTTGAGATGTAAGTAATGGGGGCCTCCTGATGTGGGAAATTGGTGGGAAATGCAGCGGTATCTTTAACTAAAGTAGTTAGTAAAAGAGAATTCACACACCGGCTTCGGGTGGCAAAGTAATCATCAGAGCGCCTTGTACTTTGGACTAAATGGCTGATATAATTTTATTTGTATAAAAATATATAGGATCACCTAGACGTCAGACGGCGTTTCAATCCGTGACCTCCGCAAAAATTTCCACCTACAAAGGAATTAATAGTCAAAAGGATGTGTAGTAATGTTGCACACCACTAGCTGTCAAAGATATGTGTCAAACATCACCAAGAATGACAGCTGTCACTTGCCATCTGCAATGGCCGTCCTCCATCAGAGTACAAGATCACCACAGTTGTACTATTTTTTTTTATTGCGTAGGACAGCAGACAAGCTGATAGCCCGCATAGAATTTAGCAGTTACCATCGCCTATAGGTGTTTGCAACGCCAGTGGCATCACAAACACGCTGCTGTCACATAAGGGTACAGGAACTTGGGTCACTAATGCCGGAACACAACACAAGATTATTATGGCGGCATACTTAAGACCAAAGGTGATCGCCATCCAAACGGGATTGAGGCCCTACCACGTAGCTAGGTTGGGTTGTTTTGTCGCCTTTTACGACAGGCCGACCTCAGCCACAGAGGTTAGTATTCTTTCTCCGCCCCTGTACGGATAAAATTATAATATAATTTTATATAATAAATATAAAATAATAAATATTATAATATAAAATTATAATATAAAATAATAAATACTAAAACTAAGTAATAAAAACAACAAACTTCTATTAAAATTAGGGTGTTTCTTATTCATATTGTAGAAAATTTTAACTGAAATAGCTATCTCACTTGTTCCAACATTTTTATTTTCATATAAAACACTGAAATGGCAGTGCAATTTTCAGCTTAAAATGGTTTAATATTAAACAGCACTATTAATTAAAAAAACATTTTTATACAAAAAATGTTACAGTTTTCTTGAAATTTTATACAAAACTTAAATATAATGCTTATTATATTTAAGTTTTGTACTGTACACTGATAATAAATGTATATATTTATAAGACAATTCGTCTGGATTAATAAGGAATTGGCAAAATAAACAAATGTGTTGCTCTGAAAAAACAAAGAAACGACATTTAAAGTTAAACCTATTAGTTAGCTTGTCGATTCCTTTTCAAATTAATTTTATAACTTCACTCATATTGCACTGTTTCCATTTAGGAAAATAAAAAATGATTCTAACAGAACTGCGATGACATCTGTGGTCGCACAACGTTTATTTGTGTTGAAATCAAGCTATTCTTATTTCACTAATAATTCAATGGGAATTAAATAAAAATAATTTCTTTACATATTTATATTATAATGTGTATATATTGCATTTTAAAGACTATAATTTTTCAAACAAGGTCATAATTCTAATAAAATCGATAATATGGAAATAGCTCAAACCTTCTAAATAACTATTTTAAAGCATGCTATTTCAGATGCTATTTTATACCTACGAATATTATACATACGTATTGTGGCATCTAAGGAAGAAGAACTTGCAGCAAACATTTTGACTTATAAAGCAATATTAATTAAATTTTCGTTATTTATTATAACTAACTTCGTAGCAGAGATTAGTTCTAAAATAATTTCAGTCTACTACTCTAAGTTTTGAGAAAGTTTGCTACTTAGCTCCGTAATTAAAAAGACAAAACCTTATATATAGTACAACGCATCGCAAAGTCAATGAACATCTTCATAGGAACTGCACTCTTGTGTCGTTATCGGAAGACATTCCATTTATCAAAGCTGTCGGAGTATAATAGCAACCAACGTCTCTGATAGCACAATGCTTACTAGTGACGTTCCGTTCCACACAAATGAGCTTTTATCATTCAAACCGTGATTACTCTGTGAAAAAGTGTTGAAGAAACTGGAGTGCGCTCGGTTACGTAAAAGGGAACGGTACGGTTTTACTAAAATGTGGGACACTAAGACTTAAATCCGTATTTATACTAATAATAATGTAGCAAATAGGTTTTTGATTGTAGTGAATCGTGGCACATAGTTATAGGAGACATTATTAAATCAATTTGTCAGTCTACTAAATTGCATTAGTTAGCCTGATTTTTATGTATAATATATATATATATATATATATATATATATATATATATATATATATATATATATATATATATATATATATATATATATATATATATATATATATATATATAACTAAGTAAGTTAATCTGTCAATCTATATCCAATAAAATCCTTTCACTTTAAGTGCAAATGTTTTTATAATACTAGGTGAAACATCTTCCTAGAGACAAAAGCACGGGTACAGTTATCAGGAATATAAAATGTCTATAGTATCGCAATATTTAGTTAGGAAACTGTACCCAATTCGCGCACAATCTCAAGCAAGCCGGTGTACATTTTGTTTTTAGAGTTCCCTAATCAAAGTTTGCTAGCGAGAGCCTTAAAACTAAACCACTGCGGTCCGTCTACTTGTCTGTCAGCGAGCCATATCTTATAATATGTAATAAGTGAAGAGGCAGAAAAAAATAGCTAATTCTAAAGAAATAACCATGCAATTTTGGAAATAAAATCTTATGTTGGTATGGGTCCATTTATTTAGTTTGATTTATTTTAATTAAATAACAAGTATAATTTTTAAATATATTATTGTTTTACTGATTGTTAACTTAGCAGTAATAAATTAATTTTGCCTAACAGGAGAAGCCGACCTAAGTCACCACGGCTGGCCCGACCCGGATGGAGGCGCATGCTAATACTTCCCCATTATTTATTCTTATAAAACTGTGCTGTCCCCGCTGGAACCCGCCAGGGTTGACTGCAAAATTGCGTCCTAAATGGTGATATGCGTGCCAATGGACTCGCCGCTAAGAATGTCGGAGATCGTGTGAAGTTGAAAAGAACAAGTCGGAAACCGAAGACTGGAGACCGGGTATTGAAGCTAAAGGCAACTAGTTAGTGAAATTTTAGGATGGTGATGCTGATTCTTATAAAACCAAAATTTGATGTTAACTACCAAGTTTAATTTTAAAATAATAAAAAGTCACGCACCGTCAAATGTATATCTTGTACAATTGTACGGAACCTTTCGAATCCGAGCCCGACTTGCACTCAACCGATTTTTAATATGCACAGCCTTTGCTCCATTCCGCCTTAATGTCCCCCATTGTGTGCAATTATTCGTGTTCTTTATTTTTTGCTTTTTTATAATGTTGCCATTCTTATCAAGAAATACGTGCTATTTATGTTTGCTTAAATGTATATTTGTTTATTGAATAGTTCTTTAGCTGTATATACATTAGCTACGTGGTAGGGTCCCAAGCCCGTCTGGATGGCGACCACCTTTGGTCTTAAGTATGCCGCCATATAACCTTGTGTTGTGTTCGGGTATTAGTGACCCAATTTCCTGTACCCATATGCGACAGCAGCGTGTGCGCAATGCTACTGGCGTAGCAAACACCCATAGGCTACAGTAACTGCTAAATTCTAAGCGGGCCGTCAACCTGTCTGCCTTCATACAGCAATAAAAAAGCTAAATATAATTATAAACTTATTAATAATGAATAAACTTTAAACTGCCTCGTCATCTAGTTAAGAGTGAGGTTCGGAGGTCTATCTCCGTTGTTGTACGCCGCAAATGGGCTACGAAATTGCACGAAACTGCCGCTCGGACAATGGACATTATAGTTTAACTAACGGCTAAAGCCCACTAAAATTATACCACAAATATTTTACGACACTATTGTTAGTAACGCTAGTATAAATTATTTATACTTTTATTACAGTTTCCGGGCTATTACACTCGTTTCACTTTTTTATATGGAACGATTAAATAAATATACTGTAACAATTCACATAGCGTCATCTAGTAAGCAGCAAGGCGCTTTTACTATGGGCACTAGTCAACTAAAACACTGTTTGTAAATAAATACATATAGGTATTTGTTGTCGCCTTTGTCGCGATATAAGCAGAATAGAGTTTAAAATATTTAAGTAGTATTCGGATCTGTTTTCGCTTCTAACTTACCTTTGAGGGCAAAAATCGGGGACTGCAATTTATGTTAATCACACTATCCTTATCCGTGCAGGGGCGGAGAAAGAATACTAACCTCTGCGGCTACGGCGCGGCTGCGGCGACCACCTTTGGTCTTAAGTATGCCGCCATAATAACCTTGTGTTTTCTTCCGGCATCAGTGACCCAAGTTCCTGCACCCTTATACGATAGCAGCGTGCTCGCGATGCCACTGGCGTTGCAAACACCCATAAGCGACGGTAACTGCTAAATTCTAAGCGGGTCGTCAAGCCTGTCTGCTGTCCTAGAGTAATAAAAAAAATGAAATTTATTGGAAATTATTTTTTGCGTACCTATTAGTTTGATTTTATATAAAAGCGTGTTTTTTTAGTTTTCTTTAACTATATTTTTCTGTGATATTTGGCAGAAAACCGTGGGCAAGAAATGTAAGTTCAAATAATAAAATTTCACTTATTCAATACTGATATAATTTTTTGTATAAACATACATACATACATACATATAATCACGCCTCTTTCCCGTAGGGGTAGGCAGATACACCTTCTTTCCACTTGCTACGATCCTTACATACTTGTTTTGCTTCGTCCACTTTCATTATTCCCTTCATACATGCCCTTCGGTTTAGGGTACTCTTGACCTGACCTTTTTTCAAGACGTCCCTGATCTGGTCTCGAAACGTCCCCTAGGTGTGGACCTTGTGAGAAGGGGTAGACCCTTCCAACACTTCCATTCACACTCGTCTTATACACTTATTTCGTCAATCGTTCTTCATTCATTCTCTCAACATAGCCAAACCATCTCTGCATACCTTTCTCAATTTTTGTCACTACATCTTCTTTCAGACCACAACGTTTCCTTATCTCACTATTTCTTATCCTGTCACTCAGTTTAACTCCTATCATACTTCTTAACGCTCTCATCTCAACTGCATTTATTCTGCTTTCATGTTTCTTCTGCCATACCCAGCTTTCACTTCCGTACATGAGTGTCGGAACTAACACCCCCTCATGCACAGCCATACGAGCCTTGTTAGATACCTTCCGACTGTTCATAAAGGAGTGCAAAGCTCCATTCACCATGTTTTCTGCATTCACTCTTCTTTCAATATCACTCTCACACTTTCCATCTCTTGTAAACTTTAAACCCAGATACACAAACTCATTCACCTGTTCAATTTGTTCATCTCCAATCACAATGTTGCAGTCTGTCACTGTTTCATCTCTTTCAAACACCATCACTTTCGTCTTCTTTACATTCATCTTCATTCCCTTTCTAACAAAAGCTCCACTCACAACAGTTTGTATAAAACCGTAAATTATCCTAAAATTTCCGAAGGCCGAAAGGCAAACATATATCGAACATCAAAATGAAACAAACAGTTGATAAAGTACCCTCATTTTTACGCATGGAGCCGTAATAGCACAGTTTTGGATTACATCCATCATTTTATATTTAAAAGCTTTATAAATTTCACGTCTAATGTTATCTGTACAAATTATTTTTGAATTTTCGGATATATAATATTTGTATTGATTTGTTTTGATGTATGGAGCCTACCAAGATCTTTGGTAAACGTATCTCTAATGATTTGAAACAATGTTGTCTGTCAAAAGATGATCCAATAGTCTTACCAAGTGAAACGTCTCTTATTACCCACGTTGAAAGTGTAAGAGTTAATTTCTTATTGCTGAAGAACAGCAAACAGGCTGATGACACATTTAACAATATATAATAAGAATATTATAATATATAATAATAAACTCATGGCGGCATACTTATAGATCCAGTGTTGTTGCCATCCAAACAGGCTTGGGCTACCCTACCTTTTTTACCCCGGTCGTCACTCTTGGCCTTAGAGGGGGGCTTCGCAGGATCGCCTTTTTGGCATTGCTCTGCTAGGCCCCCAGCCAGACGTCTCCAATGAAGGTAGCCCGAGTGACAATTCCCGCTGCCGGCGGTCAGAATAGGCCTACCGGTGACCAGACACGGAGTGTCCAGTTAGGGTAGGGCACCCTCCCTCTCATTGCCTTCGCCGGGAGCCTCCCCCGGAGCTCCCGGGGGCTACCCTAACTAGGCCAACCCCGGCCGCAGAGGTTAATATTCTTACTCCACCCCTACACGGAGAATTTACTACTTTGGTAAACAATATTCAAACTTAGTCAGATAGCTGACAGCTATGAGATCAGTATGACAGGTCTCAAATTTAAATTACCCTCCAATTCTAATTTTGTTCAGTCTAAATATTTCGTCCTAGATAGGTCTAAAGCTTTCATTTCGTTACCTTTCGAATATTATCAAAGGAAAAAATGACGCTTGGTTTCGTAGCTAAAGAGACACACAAAAAAAACAGAGAGAAAGGGTAACCAGTTAATTTCCTTTGGTTAAATTATTCCCAGAGGGTTAAATCATTTGTTGCTTGTAAACTAGCAGAAGGAATTAACTCATTTGCCGCGCTTTTTCTAACTCACTTATTTTTGATCGGGAGTAGCCAATAAAATCGGTACTGTGACAATTTGATTATAAAAATTTTTGCAATATCCACTACATAACTTCAATAGATGCTTTATCGAATATTTTAAAGTTATAACGAAATTTTGAGTAACCAGCGAATTGCATTGCATAAGAAATCTGCATAGTAAAGAAGTATTGGACGGAAGCGGATGGAATACAAAAGCGGGCCGGCGAAGAATTTAAAATATGTATTGAGAAATCGATATTGTACTTTTTAAAGTAGAATTTAATACGATCCTAACCATTTGTGACTAAATTTAATATTAAGTGCAAGTTAGTATAATGAAAGGTTGGCGAACAATTGGTGGTGGTATAATGGCTGGTTAGGAAGGAAACAACTACAAAAATTTGAGTAATTATAGTACAATTTAATATACTCGTAGCGAAGTTACTGTCATTTGAGCTTGAATGCCGAATAAAAACCGAATGTTATCTTTCCTGAGATCTAGCAATCTCAAAAATCTATGTGTGGACTGCCTATGAAAGAATGGCCTTATTGTTATTTCTGATCGGAAAGATTTAAAGAATAAATTTAAAATAGTATTATAACTTTTTAAGATTACGATGTCAATTTTCATAAAAAAAGAATTGTTATTATATAACAATGTTAAATATAACAAGTTAAGGGTTGAAACTACCTAAGCCATATCATAACATGGCTTAGATAGTTTCGCTGTCGTCCTTTCATCGTTGTTTTTCAGTTTAGAAACTTTGGCCCGGTGTTCATCAGCATCGGTCATAAAGAAATACAAGTTCTTTGCCGTGAGTTAGATTCACATCAGCACTTTTACACAAAGGGCGTTGATTGAGCGAAATTATATCACATTCCGTTTCAATAAAAACAATTTAATGTAATTGGTGAATGGTTTTATGGTAGGGCAACAATAACACAATATGCCGAATTATACATTAATACAAACAATCATACACGTCATAATATGTCGGACCCTACAAAGAAGATTAATTTAAACAAAACAAATGGATTCCGGTTTTCAAATGCGAATTTCATATTAATTTTCTGCTTCCGTGAATACGTCTAGGTGTTTTGCATGATATGGAAATATGTTAGGATTTTGCTCGACCTTCATGTTTGGTTTTATGTGGCGGTAAATTAATAGACTAGCCTGGTATGGTAGCCTGGTATATATGAATAGAAACCTGTCATGTAACAAGGAACTTGCAAGAAATGAGAGGGGATACAAAAGGAGAGGAAGAGCAAAGAAAAGATGGATGGAATGTGTAAAAGAAGAAAGTTGACAAAAAATATAAGGAGGGCTAATAGAGGAGGGTGGAAGCAAAGAACATTTTATGCCGTGTCCACATAGTTTAGGATAGGGGCAGGAAGAATCTAGTTTATGGTAGAATCACTTGCTATAAGAGCGAGTCGCTCATACAACATTCATGACTATATGACTAAAATGTGAGCCCTTTAAAACAGCAGCGATACATTATTGTAAAGTATTGGCCGATGAAAAATTAAGTGCTAGCCTAGTTCTATATTTTTTTATTCTATATATTATGTAATATTTATAACTTTGTTTAGTTACATTTTCATCGTATAAATGCTTAATCCAGATTCCATACTATCGACCACGCTCTCCCAAAGCTCTCGTATTATAAAAGTGATAACGTGACAACTGTAGAAACTTATGTGTCCATACATAGGCACACAAGACAGAGCGGGCTAAATAAAAGCATCACACCATTAAATCGTTTAAATTACACTTCTTTTAAGGAGCTCGGAGTCCATGCTCAAGGGTACAATTAAGCACCTCATTTAATACCTATTAGTGACATAGCCTTTTTTGAATTAACAAGCAAACACAAATTTGCTAGATATCAAAGTTTTTATGATTAGTATGATTGTATTTTGTATCTCAACCTTAAATTACAAAGAGTATTTTTCATTTTTGGAGTCTAAATTAACTTTGCTGGGAACTGGTGTACCATTCTAAACAATGATTGAAGTCCTGACATGTAACATTTTCTTTTCAGAAGATTAAATAAACCGTTTTCCTTATAAAAACTAAATAAACTGAATCTATTTAATTAAATTATTGTACTGATTATATCGGCAGAAGAAAATTAAGTACCACGGATGTAAAACCACAGATGTAATTTGCTAATATATCCAACATTTTAGATGCGCTTTTAGGATTTGAGACATCACCACAAAATAATTTACAATACCCGAAATAAAGTTAAATAACTACTCATTAGACGTCTTCAAAGGTCAGGGGTGTCTAATATTTAACACCCAGCGGCGAAGTCCGTGTAATGAATGGTGCGAGTTCCCAAACTGTACTTTTAACAACAATAGGCTTTGTCCGGATCCCTTGTTAAGACGCTCCCAAATAACGCCTAATTCAAATTAATTAGGTATTGTCATTGTATTGTTTCTAGGGTAGCTGAATTAAGATATTCAATCAAGTTTTTGTTTAACCACAGTAAGTTTCTAGATTGTATTTCCTGATAAATTTAATTAATGTTTTTTTTTAATAATAATAATAATTTATTCAACAACAAAATATTGACGATATAAAATACAACATCAATTACAAGTTACAATTAATTAAGATAAAAATAGCAATAGATTATTGTACTTTAAATTAAATTAAATTAATTAAAATTAAATTAAACATTATGACGGTGAAACTTAAATACTACAAACATAAATAAAATGACTAAAAGTAGATAAAATAAAATAATTGATTCCACTTGCTTCAGAACTAGATCTATCTGTATCTCTGGGGCAAGTTTATTCTCCCATTTTTAATTAAATGATTCTGCATAAATGAATATTATATATTTTACAACGTGAGTTATTATGCGCGAGTGTGAGGAAGTGTTTGTGCGTGCACGTGTGTGTGTGTGTGTGTTTGTGTATGTATGCGCGTGTGCGTATGTGTAGGTGTGAATTTATCTAGCTAGCATAAACATGCATTATTCTCCAATATGATTAAATGTTTATCTCCACTGAGAGGTTTTTTAACAAATTTGAAACGAAATGAAATTTTAGTGCAAATGAATTCTTCTTTTTCTGAAAGTACCACTCCATTACTGGAGGCTGGCCGTTAGCTCTGAAAACTTCTCCCTGTCTTGAGCCATCCGGAATAGTTGTTCTGCGCTGCTGATTCCGGTCCACTCCCTAATGTTCCACAGGCATGATTTCTTCCGCCTTCCAGAGCACCGTTTTCCCTGTACTTTGCCCATCATTATTAATTGAAGCAGTTGATATCTGCCATGGCGCAACACGTGCGCCAGATATTCGACTTTGAGCTTTTTGACATTCATTTTGCAAATGAATAAAAATTGTATTATAATATATAACAGCCCATAATGTTCCATTACTGGAGCTCGGGCCTTCCCCAAGAGGAAACGAACGGTATATCCGTCACGCTCGTCCAAGGCGAATTGGTGGGTTGCTCATACCAGTGATCCCGCTGATGCAAGTTTCATCACTAGGTTTTTCTTTCACCGTTGCTACATGGCAATTATGATATACTATGCACATTAGGCGAAAAAAGTACATAAACGGTGCATACTACCATGATATCTCTAGATTGGTCCTAGTGTTATCAGCACCGTTAGAAAATGAAAACAATTAGAGCCTGCGTACTCTATAAGCAAAGGAATAAAATCTTATGTTCGCATTGGATTTATTCTAAAACTTCCATGTAAAATCGCGATATATAGCGAGCACGTAGCAATTATGTTATAACATTTTGTTTTATATGCACAAAGCGCGATAAAAACTGACTAAGAATGTGACTGAGAAAGAAATGCATAGCAACGAGAAATACTTGGGTATCAAAAATGTATAAAAATAAACAACTTTAAAGTCTTGCTTTTTTAAAAGTTAAACTATGTTTGCAGATTTTGGAGTTTACTCCTTAAGAATATATAAGGCGCCCAGTATGAGAAAAATGTGAGAGTAAAATCTACTAATGAATGACCTCGTTACGTTTTTGGTGCGCGTGCACCGGAACACACTAAACAAAACAAAACGATGTATCTCTCAAGGCAAACATTTCTTTATTTGTTACGACCTAAGGTTGATTTCACATTAAATGTTGTTTAACATATGTCTTTTCATTTGTAAGTGACAATAGTAATTTATTGCTTTGCTCATGTTATATGACGAATGATCGTAAGTATTAGATAATGTTTTGGAGATTTGTGACTTTATTACTAGGTGCCATAGTTGTAATTAATTTACCCTTTCATATGGTATTTATCTTTTTTCAGTTAAATAAACTCTTTTTGCGTATGTTTAGACAATCGTACTTAAGTAGTAAACTCCAGACGTGCGTCGGAGCTGACACACACAGTTTTTTTTATTGTTTTGACAAAATATCTATCATCAAATTTTTTGAAATTTAAATGTGCGTAATATGTCATAGGACAGTAATTATAAAAAACTGCGATAAAGATAGTAATGTGGTAGATTATCCTGACTGTTGGCTATTTTATAATGATTAGCATAAACCTTTTAAGATTATTCATAAAACCAACCTAGATTACGTCATAAAATTCAAGGCACGTCAAGCCTAATCCTTATTTAGAGAGGCCCTACCGGGACTAGAATGTCTACACTCGCGGGAGTTCTCAAAAAGATTAAATTTAGTTTGACATTTATTAAGGGCATAGCGAAGATAAGCCTCCCAAAGTCATTGGGTTTATTGTGAGCGGTCACAGTTTGGATTTAAATGATGGCTTAGCATTGTTACACTGGATAAAGGGAGGTTTCCTTCTAAGGATATTAATTAAGCTGGGGTCATTTAATGGAAATACAAGTTTGGTATAATCATATCTAACACTGATTTCTTTGTATTGTTAAATTAAGTCATCAATTATCATCATCGTCTAAATGTTAAATTCTGGTTACAATTAAAACTTTAGTTTGTGAACATAAGGTCCGTTTTCCATCTTTTTCTATTTGACACGATCTACAGTATTACTGCTATGACTATTGGCTCGTATTCTGTATCATCGTATATGACGTCAAGCTTGCTCAACTCGTATCTGTATATTCCCCATATAAATTCCTGGTTGCCGTAAAATTAGTTCATACCAACGATGGCGACGCTTCTGTTATTTATCTCGTAAAGTATTCCGTAGGATCGTAATAGTAGTCATGATGACTTCCCATTATGATCCTAATCTAAGAACTTCTCATCATTAATGCACCTTGCGTACAATTGTAACAGATTTTCCAGTCAACAATGAATTAAATCCAACCAAGTTTCTGATTTGCACAAATTTGCATGTGTGCCAGCGCAGCGTCAGTAATTAATTATGCATTGCTTATGTGAGTCTGTCAGCAACTTGAAGATATACGAGTATACTATGAATATCGCTCCAAGCCAAAATTTTATTATCTTTATTTAATACTAGCTGACCCGGCAAACGTTGTTCTGCCATATAAATAATAAAATGTCAAAAAATTAAAAAAAAATTTTTGGGGGTGGGTCACCCCTAACATTTAGGGGGATGAAAGATAGATGTTGGCCGATTCTCATAGATACCGGATAAGCACAAAAAATCACTAACTCAATTTAGTTATCTGCCTACTGCCTACCCCCTAAGAACGATGGCGTGATTATTTATAGCCTATGACCATTTCTAGGTTATCATCTATCACCATACCAAATTTCATCAAAATCCGTTCAGCCGTTTAGGCGTGAAAGAGGAACAGACAGACAGACAGACAGACAGACAGAGTTACTTTCGCATTTATAATATTAGTATAGATAGTATGGATAGTATGGATTACAATTGTGAACCAAGTAAAAGCCTATATCTTAGGGCTTTCTTTCAAACACCTTAGCAAACTACTTATATCATACAAATGATTTCATTTTTTTTTTCTTTAGGTTTCAGTATCCTATTTAAGAGTTTAACTCTGGTTGAACTTTAATTTAGTTACACGATTAAGAATTTTCATAGTACGAAAATTCAATAACAATAAAGAATAACTGGAGTACATTAAGTCAAAGCTGCATATCAAATTTTGTGTCACTAGTAAATGTTAAGTTTTTTTATTATTGTAATAATTGACCCGGCAAACATTGTTCTGTCATATGAATTAATCAAAATAGGCTCAGCGGTTTAGGCGTGAAAGCGTAACATATAAACAATCTCACTTTCGCATTTATCATATAAGTTAGGATTGTACTGCTTCATTTAAAAATATTAAATAAAAAATATTGTAATTTATAGTAGCAATTATTTCCTTCGTCTTTATTTCACATGTTAGATGTGTTATTATCAAAATTTTGTAGGAGGTATTAAATAAGATATTGAATTTCCTGCTAATTTACTTGCAGCTACTTCTGGGTAGTCAAAATTTATACTTGGATTTAGTTTTGTCTTTCATAAGGCTGAGGATATGAAGTTAGCGGCACATACTACGTTCTATTGTAGGCATTCGCATAATTATTTTTATTTTATTTTTATTTATTTGGGAAACATACAATTACAATAAATCACAATGTAAAGATTATATAAAAAAAACAAACCAGTAAAGTTTCCACTTAAAAGTAATTCACATAATTGCATCATCCAATAGAACAACAGCAATACATATCATTAATTAAAATTATAAAATACATTTAAAAAAAGAATTGAGAGAATTGAGAGATCTAAGCTTAATACGTAATACGTTAGTCATTTGCATAATTATGTTAAATATTTATTTCATTCTTAAATTAAGCTGCAATATTAAGAATGTTATGAAGTATTGGTGAACAACGAAAATATGTATTATTGATCCAATTCATTTTTTTATATTTATATAGGTAACAAACAGTACTGATTTCTCCATATTACAAATGTCATGTAAATATTAAACTTATTGAAATTTTCCTGATTCATTCTTCTTTTCATCTTTCTAATTATTGCAACTTCTAAAGTTTTATTTTTCAGTGACTACGCTACACTAACATTGATATACACTACATTAATACGCTTTTTTTTTGTCTCGGGGAAAAACCTCTCTTGACGGGTTCCCCCGGCCCGGGGGGACCGAGGGATATGTGGGATTCCGGGAAAGATGATTGGCCATCCGACTACCCACTAAAAAACCCCGCTGTTCTCCTATCGCCTACGCCCGGGCCGGCGCCGGCCCGCCCTTTGTCTTGAGGCGGGCCCCTTCTAAAGTGTTGGCGCCAGGGGGTCAGGGTTTCGTCCCCCCGGCGCTCTGCTAACAACTCTAGGAGTTGAGGGGGGCCGCGGAACAGCACGCAACCCTCACCCTCGCGGCAATAGTGCGGGCGGCGGGTGCTCCCCCGAGGGGCTGCCCGCGGCCGCTTTTTACGGCGGCCGGAGGTCGTTACTGGCCCTCCGGCGCCGCCGGCGTGGCCTGCGTTGCCGGGAGGGGAGTGTGGTGGTCGACTCCCGCTCCCGCTCGGCCGCCTCCTTTGCGGACATGACTGCCTCGCAGAAGGAGGCGACGGCCGTCCATCCAGGATCGCCCCCGACCATGGACAGAACCAGGGCCGGGAGCGACAACATTAATACGCTACGCTAATGTGATTTATGTTGTTTTCCAAATCTGTAACACTTTTGTGCTGTCCTAACATTGAAGATTAGTTATTATTTCGGATTCGTGTCACTTTCAGTTTCAAATCGCGGACACGCAATTAATATGTACTCATCATTTCAGCCGGAAGACGCCCACTGCTGGACAAAGGCCTCCCCCAATGATCTCCACGACTATCGGTCCTGAGCTGCTCTCATCCAACCTATTCCAGCGATCTTGATCATATCATCGGTCCATCTTGTGGGAGGGCCTACCAACATTGCGTCTTCCTTATGTATCCGTCTTCAATATGTACTCGATTTTACTAATCGCCATGGGATTCACTACGTCCTATTTTTAAAAGTCCATGTCATCACTAGCGAATACATCTTATCCAACCAGTGATTATTTATCCGTGCAAGAGTGGAGAAAGAATACTGACCTCTGCGGCCGGGGTCGGCTTGACGTAAAAGGCAACTAGAAAACCCAAGCTATGTGGTAGGACTCCAAGCCCGTCTGGATGGCAACTACACCTGACTTTTAAATATATCGCGAAACTTGTAATACGAGTAACCTTGTGTTGTATTCCGGCATAAGTGAACAGTTTCTAGTACTATTACACGGATGGCAACGTATTAGATATGCCCCTGGCGTTGCAAACACCCACAGGCGACGGTAACTGTTATTTACTAATTTGTCCGTCAGCGTCAGCCTGTTTGCTGTCCTACAGCTCTAGCTTTTACCCGCTTACAACTGCACCATAGCTCACAAACTATCTCTTTGCTTTTGCATTCGAAATCGCCTGATCTGACTTTATAATTGACGAAGTATTTGAGTTCAATCCAAAAGTTTTACTGGATACTGCTAATTTCAATTTTGCTTTTAGACACTTCCATGGTTCAAACTTTCCAGTCAATTCAGTTTGAATACCTAGAATTAGTTCTAAAACGCTATGAAATTTTGAAACTAATTTATTGGTTTTCAAATATGAATTTCCATAATGTTATCTACAAATATTTAGATGTGAACTTGTTTCTTTAGTGATTTTGATACGGGCACAGAAAAATAAAGAGTTAACAATCTTAAGAAACGTTACATTTGCATTTGAAAGTAAATTACTGAAAATTAAACTTGTTCGGTAAACAATGTCTTCCGTACACAAAATGTTTCATGATTCAATTATAGATAATACTAGCTGTGCCCGCGACTCCGTCCGCGTGGAATAGTGACCTTATCACTAAGGGGTATGAAAAATAGATGTTGGCCGATTCTCAGACCTACTCAATATGCTCACAAAATTTCATGAGAATCGGTCAAGCCGTTTCGGAGGGAGTACGGGAACGAACATTGTGACACGAGAATTTTATATATAAGATGTAGATAATATTTTGATAATTTTGGATGAAACGGTAACTGCCTTCATAGAAATATATGTTTTATAATCCACTGTCACACAAGGATCTTGTGTAGTTGAAACTATCAACTGACGGCCCGCTTTAGAATTTAGCAGTTACCGTCGCCTATGGATGTTAGCAACGCCAGTGGCATATCTAATACGTTGCCATCCGTGTAATAGTACTAGAAACTGTTCACTTATGCCGGAATACAACACAAGGTTACTCGTATTACAAGTTTCGCGATATATTTAAAAGTCAGGTGTAGTTGCCATCCAGACGGGCTTGGAGTCCTATATATATATATATATATATATATATATATATATATATATATATATATATATATATATATATGTATATATATGTATATATATATATATATATGTATATATATATATATATATATATATATATATATATATATATATATATATATATATATATATATATATATTATAGATATATACCTATATACATATATATATATATATATATATATATATATATATATATATATATATATATATATATATATATATATATATATATACGTGTGTGTGTGTGTAACACAGTCCAACTGAAAAATATTTAAATTGATTTTATATCGGTTCTAATCACGTCTATTTGGATATAGTGAAACTTCATCATCAACAAAATAACAAAAAAGTTATTCTATTATTGAACTAATTTTTTTTATTGCTGTAGGACAGTAGACAAGCTGGCGGCCTACTTAGAATTTAGCAGTTACTTTCGCCTATGGGTGTTTGCTACGCCAGTAGCACCGCGAACACGCTGCTGTCGCATAAGGGTACAGGAACTTGGGTCACTAAAGCTGGAACACAACAGAAAGTTATTATGGCGGCATACATAAGACCAAAGGTGGTCGCCATCCAGATGGGCTTGGGGCCCTACCACGTAGGAAAAGATAAATAGATTCCGTTAGGCCACGGAAGTCGCCAGTTGTTACCAAGCTACTACTAACTACGGTGACGCAACGATCCAAAGTAATTCTTGGCCTTCGACACCACACCACCCCTCTCTCGATTTTGTGCTAGCTCTTGCCAGCAGCTATGCTCGAGGTTAAGCAAGTCTTGAGCTACTACGTCTTCCCAGTGGTATCTAGGACGTCCAACCGTGTCTGTCCCATTTGTACTTGGGTACGCTCTCTTCACGACACGATCCTCTCCCATTCTCTCTAATTGTCCTAGCCACGGAAACTTAGCCGCTTTGGTCTCTCCAATAATGTTGGGATGACTATGATATGACAATTATTATCACTTCTTCTTCATCCTTATGCCAAATTATGTGTGACTGATCATCAAAAATATTAATCCTCAACACCATGAAAGCATCTAAGCCTCTGTGTGAATTTCAGTAAGTAGGCGTTAAAAGCTTTCTTATGAATAAATTTTTGTCATTGAAAGTGTCCCTTAGTTTATTCAGGAAAATTCTAAAATTGGATAAGTGCGTTCCATTAAATTGTGTACACATAAATCGTATTATAAGATGGAAGCTTCTTATTCAATCTTAAGAAGATTTGAATATTTTATTTATAATTCTCTTAATTCTGACCCTTATTTTTAAATGTATATTTCATTTATATTCAAGTGGCTTTTTACTCGCATTATATTAGCCGAAAGACATTGTAAGGAACCTGCTTACCGAGATTGATTATGTGAAACCCGCCAATCCGCCTTGGTGTGGCGAGTATACAGTTTGTTCCCTCTATGAGAAGACTCGAGTTCAGCAGTGGAGCGAGGCTGTTATTATATAAATTATCTAGTACCCATATCATAAGCGCTTTGCTGCCTACTTTGGATCTAAACCTTTTTTATTTTTATTTTTTTTAATGCTGTAGGACAGCAGACAAGCTGACGGCCCGTTTAGAATTTAGCAGTTACCCTCGCCTGTGGGTGTTTGCAACGCCAGTGGCATCGCGAACACGCTGCTGTCCCATAAGGGTACAGGAACTTGGGTCACTAATGCCGGAACACAACAGAAAGTTATTATGGCGGCATACTTAAGACCAAAGGTGGTCGCCATCCAGACGGGCACGGGGCCCTACCACGTAGAAGTGACTTATCACGTAGACCTTGTGAGATTTGTACCAATATTTATTTAATTTCTATCGACAACTATTTTAGTTTCATTTTCAGTACCATATAATTAATAACCTACATGATTATAACCACGAATTTTCCCACTGAGAAGTAACACCTCCCAAAACATCTACTTTAAATACTGACTCTTAAATGAACTGACAGAGGAACTTAGTGGTACGTGGGTGTCATTTACAAAATTTAAAAATAATCTGCACAGGAATTCAAAAATTGACAAGATTTGGCAAAAAAATGTTTACAGGGGCAATTTTAACTTAGCCTTCAAAGATTTTACTAGGCGTAGTGATAAATAAAGACTATTATTGCTTCAATCAAACAAAACTTGTGAACACAACGGTCATAAGTAGGAAATATTTATTTATTTTATTATTGTTGCTTATTTGTTTTTCTTACATATAATTACTTTGCATTGTTAAGGTATAGTAAATTGGTATTTTTATATGTATTTTATTTCATTTGATTTGGTTAAATCTTGTTTTGAGTATAATTTTATATGTATTATTGTAAATTATTGTAATTCTTTTTCTTCTCCGTGCAGGGGCGGAGGAAGAATACGGACCCCCGCGATGGGGGCGACCTTTCGGAAAAAGCTACAAAAAAACTTCAGATAGGTAAAAGAGCTCCAAGCCTGTCTAGATATTAATCACCTCTGGGCTCTAAATATACCGCCTTAAAAGCCTTCTCTTGTGTTTCGGTATAAGTGACCCAGATTTCAGCTATGTGGACGGCAGCGTAGCGGTGCCCTCGGTATCACAAACATCAATAGGCAACGCTAACTGCTTACTATAAGTCTGTCTGCTGCTCCGTAGCAATAAAGAAACATCACAATAAGTTGAATCCAGAACTTTCATACCTTCGCACATTCGTGTGTAATACTAATTTAGGGCAATAATATAAATAATGTTTTCTTTAACAATGGCGGTGTATCGTGTGATTTCTGTGGCGTAGTGTCACAACCGTACCGGGGCGTACCGGTCGGTATTCAATATTAGCTATCACAGGAATATCAAACTGACAGGAATGTGGATTTATTGTAACTGTTATAAATCTTTATCCTTCTACAGAACCGATACATGACGCATGCGATAACTATATTTTATACCCTAAGATTTCCTTACTAATATTTCTATTTTTAATCCATTTAATGAGGTCACTTTATGAAGTATATAATAATTTATTAGCCAAGTGTATATGTCAAGATACGTAACTTACAAGCAATATGACATTGGAGACCAAGAGTTTCCGAATTCGAATCCCACAACGGCATGTACCGTTTAGGCAGTTTTTTTCGCTTAATGTGAGTATTATAGCATAATTGCCGTACACCGACGATGAAGGAAAACATCACGAGGAAACCTGCATACCGATATCAACGGAATGTGTTACCTATCAATGGGTCTAACCGCGACACCCATGTGCAGGTTGTGTGGGGAACATACAGAACGCATGGAACACCTAGTGTGTACATGCGATACATTGGCAAGGAGGCGAATGAATTTTTTGGGGGTAGGATATCCGACACCGGAAGACTACAGGCTCATGAAGCAAATCTTCAATAAGATTGGAGAGGAGTGATTGCTATCTAGGGGAACACAAAAGATCCCATTGGGTCGAAGTGTCCGAGATATTTTTCGGCCCCGAAACAAGATAAGATACCTATCAATTTTCCTTGGAAAATCATGGCGGGTGTACTGTCGATTCTCTCTAAGGAGATGCGCAAGCTCAACGGTAGCATGTTCTGGGCTATTACGAGTATGATATATTTCTCATCTTCCTAGAGCATATTTTCGGAGTAACTTACAATTACCTGAAAAAAATCGCTGTTTGCGATAAGACCACCGATTGTTTCATCGTTTTGCTTTCAGTTCAGTCGTCGTTCAACCACCATTTTTTTGGTCTCGGCAAAAAACCTCACTTAACCACATTAAAAACACACTAAAAACCCAGCTGCTCTCCTATCGCATATGCTTGGGCCCACAGATAAATGGCCTGTCGATCTCGTGGCTCAGGCATCCGCCGCCCTTTATTTTTCAAGGTGAACCCCTTCTATGTTTTTAGCGCCAGGAGGGTAAGGATTTCATCCCCTCCGGCGCTGTTCTGTGTCAACTCAAGGAGGCGAGGGAGGCGTGTGGAACAGCACACGGCCTCCACCTGCGTAATTGGTGCGGGTGATGGATGCTCCCCCGTGGGACTACCTACCCACGGCCGCATTCTACGGCGACCGGAGGTCATTGGTTGCCTTCCGGTGCCGACGTCGTGGCCTGCGTTGGCGGGAGGGTAGAGTGTTGGCCATCTCCCGCTCCCGCTCAGTCTCCCGATACGGCAGATTCTTTGTTTATATACGTCCTATTCGTGGGCTCGATCCCCATGGACGACAAAATTCCTCTACGATCTTATAATATATATTATGGTATTGGTTTATGTGTTTGTCGATTGCAAAAAAAAACCCTATGATAATACTTTTTACTCATTAGAGAGAGATTCCTTATGAAAATATATTATTTATTTCTGTGTCAGCGTTTGATTTATTTTTTGAACAAATAAAAAAAAAATGTGCGAGTAATTTAATAACTTGATTAGCAACACTACTTTTTTGCAATAGCTACATCATAAAACGTTAGTTACGTTACAGCATTTTAGATTATTCTGCAAATTTAAGAGTAATAAATAACTTTTATGACCATTCATAAAAACCTTTGTTTAAAACGGCATTTAGAAAATAATTACCTATATTATTATGTGAAGGAATGGAAATGAGCCTTTAAGTACTGAGAATAGAAAATTTATTTTTACGTTGAGCGAATATATATCTGATATTACAGATTGCAAAAAGGCAATTATGGTAGTATATTTAGAAACCACAGGTTTTTTTTTTCTTGCTAAGAATCAGCAGACAGGCTGACGCCTGATTAATTATAAGCAGTTACCGTCGCCTATGGATGTTTGCGACGCTATAGGCACCGCGAACAAGCTGCTGTCCCATAGGGATACCGACACCTAAGTCACTAATGCCGGAATAAAACAGAAACACAAACAAGCACCAAGGGTATGGACCCCATGGAAAATTATACAAACCAACGAGTAGTAAAGAGTGTTTGTCAGCCTCATTATTGTAATACCGTGTTTGTGCTCCGCCAACAAAACCAAAGAGCTATTCGTCTATATAATAGGATCAATAAAAAGCTTAACATCAACCCACGCTGCTCATACTAAAGTGAAAGAAATGGTCAGGGAGTGGTTATGCCCGTTATGTTACGAAGACACAAAAAACCTATTAAGCTAAAGCTTGTAATGTATAAATGTGCGGGTGTGTGGATATATATGTATGTATTTATATATGTGTTTGTGTGTATATGTATGTGTATGTAGATGTCTCTGTCCCTAACACACACCCGCCCACACACACAGGAACGCACGCACACAGCCACGCCCGCACACACTAACCCACGTACAATACACACACACACACACACAAACACGCGCGCGCGCAAGCGCGCAACAACCATGTTTTGTACCTTAAATTATATCACCAATTGACACTGCTGTCACATAGGTCTTTTTTGTAACTAGTTTAGCAGTCAGGGACTTCAAACCAGTCATTGTCAATGTTTTTGTCAGGAAATAAAGATTATTATTAATATTATTATGGTTGCATACTTTTAAGGATGTTTGCCATCTAGACGGACTTAGGGCCTTACCACGTAACTAGGGTTGTTTTGTCGCATTTTACGACAAGCCGACTCCGGCCGCAGAGGTTAATATTTTTACTCCGCCCATGCATAAAGAAAACTTTCATATTATACAAGAACTGGTTTTGTGCAAAAAGGCAGGGTGTATGGCAACTGCCATGTGACTCCGTGAACTTAACTACCTATCAAACTAGCAAAAACAAGTAAGATATTTGACGCCCTTTATCAGATATCTAGTGAAATAATTTTTCATTAACTTTGAAACAATTTATCCTCAAACAAATAAAAATTCTCATCAACATTCATCCTTTGAAATGTTTATTTATTTCTGTTTCATATTACTGTTTGCACAGTCCTTTGTCGGAGTACGTAAGTCCACAATGCACACAATATTGCTCTAGAGCAAAATTATACTGAGTCATTAGGAAGCCGCCTCATTACGCGACCGTTATGATACGATGATCCTTAGCTCAAACTTTATGTAAGTCATTCTGTTTCAACCATGAAAACAACCACAGTAGCGTTGCGTTTTTAAATAAACGTTAGAAAATAAAATAGATTTTAATATTTTCTCTTCTTAACTTTTCTTTGTGCAGGGGTAGAGTAAAATAACTGACCCCTGAGGCCGGGGTCGGCTTGTCCTGAAAATCAACAAAACCCTAGCTAGGTAAGAGCCCAAGTCTGTCTGGACTGCGTTGTGACCAAAGTTCTTGTACCTACATGCAGACACCAGCGAGTTCGCAGTGCCCCTGGTGTCTCAAATATCCATAGATGGTCGTAACTGCTTAAGATTCTGTTGTTATTCAGCAATAAAAGAAGATTATATACTAATGAAAAAAAATATATGACAAAGAATGGCAATTATCATTTCTAATTGTCTGTGGAAGGTCAAGATGTCGTTTCACAACGTTGTAGCTGAATACAAAGAAATGGAAAAAAAATTTACACCACCGTAATAATATACGATTTACAGCATAATCTGTAGCTAAACTATATATTTTATAAGCAAAGTGAGGGTAAATTGATTTAACTATTTCTCATAAGGATTATCTATTATTAATTTAGGAAAATAACGTCTAAAAAGTAGCCGAAACCTCAACCATAAAAAAGCATACTTAAAATCTGTAAATTAGATTTATTTAAAAAATAATAAACGGTAAATACTTTAAAAATATTATGACAATTATTTAAAATTATATTACAATCACTATATCTTTAAATAATTTTTTAATATTTGCTTAATATTTAACTTGTATATTTAGTTGTTGAAGAAAAGGTGCAGTGAAAATAACTTATTACAGTTGACTATGCTACTGTAGAATTTTTCAGTGAAATAGTGACATTATTATGCGACCAAATTGCAAATATATGACGCAATACATTCATAATGATGGGACAGCCAACCAACTAATGGCCGCGGTCGTTTGTGTTGAAGTCCCTTTGAAGCTTGACTGACATAAGTGCGGTTGACTAAATATTACCAATGGTGAATGTACAGTATGGAAAATATTCACAGCGTTTTAGCATAGTATACTTAATATCAATTTATTTAATTTATTACAATATTAGGTTAATACATTAGGGTATTCACTCATTATTATCGCCAACCTATTGAAGTCCACGGCTGGACGTAGGCCTCTCCTAAGGAATGCCACGAAGCCCTATATCCAGCTCATTGCATCCAGTCCTTGCCAACCATTTTATACAAATCTCCCCATCTCGCCGCTTGGCGTCCTACATCTGCCAATATCTGGTCTCTACTCAAAAACTCGTTCATTTGTTATCGGTTCTACGACAGATAGCACCAGCCCACTGCCACTTCAGCTTGCTGATTTGAAAATCGATGTCAGTGACTTTGGTTCTTTGAGGGATCACTTTATTACGAATGCGATCCTTCAGAGAAACCCCGAGCATGGCTCTCTCCATTGCTCGTTGAGCGACTTTAAATTCGGTATTCACTCAAAATAATTATATTTATTTATTAGACATCACGACTAATTTATTGGCTTAAACTAACTTAATATATAAAACATTTACAAAATATACAAACAGTTTGTTTTAGTCTGAGTTTTGATTTGATTTCCGAAGATATAATTCTTCAAACAGTCAATAATATCTATTGTACGATTCCGGTCACGGACCGAGAGAGCAAGGATGAGTGCTCGAGCAGTGGACTGTATGAGAGAGGAGTGGGAGAGGAGCGGTGGTTAGAGATAATAATAATATTTCTTCATTGCACATACACAGTTCAGGACTAATTAATAGGTACATAAATTTATATGCTAAGTACAATAGGCGGTCTTATCGCTTGTAGCGATGTAAGATATGCGATACCTTGCAGTGGGCAAAGAAATTCGCACTGACCTTGATTCCACCCCTTCCCGGTTCGGTTCAGATCCGCTCGCGGACGAACTGTTGCACGGCACCAGTTAAATGTCATAAACTAGACACTGAACACACAATGTTATGGCATGACCAATGAGGGTAAGTTTGGAGTAAATGAAGCATATTGTGCACGGCGCAGAGAGTGGTCTTCAGGGAGATCGAACGTCGATCGTCCAACGCGTTTAGAGTTTCACACGAGACGACCCTCGTCCCACGCTCGCTTTTACCGTTCATCTCACCGACAGTGAGGGTAGATAACAAAAATCAGGTGGTGAAATTTTAACTACCCATTATACAAGGATCAAACATCTATCATAGAGCATACCTTATTAAAATAAGACTATTAGGCTTGTCCTTTTATACTGCCATCAAAGGGGTCAGTGCTAGAGCGATAAAAGCAACCGTTGTGGATCACAAAGATACGTGGTGGTAGATCTGTTAAGTCACATCAGAAGACTGCGTAAAGTTATTACATACATACATACATATAATCACGTCTCTTTCCCGTAGGGGTAGGCAGAGACCACTTCTTTCCACTTGCTACGATCCTTACATACTTGTGTCGCTTCGTCCACTTTCATTATTCCCTTCATACATGCCCTTCGGTTTAGGGTATTCTTGACCTGGCCTTTTTTCAAGACGTCCCTGATCTGGTCTCGAAACGTCCGCCTAGGTCTACCCCTTCCAACACTTCCATTCACACTCGCCTTATACACTTTTTTCGTCAATCGTTCTTTGTTCATTCTCTCAACATGGCCAAACCATCTCAGCATACCTTTCTCAATTTTTGTCACTACATCTTCTTTCAGACCACAACGTTTCCTTATCTCACTATTTCCTATCCTGTCACTCAGTTTAACTCCTATCATACTTCTTAACGCTCTCATCTCAACTGCATTTATTCTGCTTTCATGTTTCTTCTGCCATACCCATGCCAAAGTTATTACAATAATTGTAATTTAATAGCCACATTAATAAGTTATGAAAACCTTATTATAATAATTATTATAAAACCTTATTAGGTTTTCCGATTTTCTTGTGCTTTATATGTACTATATACCATCTCCAGAAAACAAATTCTTGTAAGTTATTTTAAAAAGTTAAATCTATTGACACTTCCGTTTTTATATATATTAGAAGTGCTATATTTGTTAAAAATAATTTACATTTGTACACGGCATTAAATAGTAGACGGTACAATAATTCATATCTATGTTTGTGGTTCTAACACTGCGTTACTTCGCCATAGGATATTTGGAATGGCCACAAAAATATACACATCAAAAAAGTCTAAGCAACATGCATGATATTACAAATTTACCATTTATACTAATTAATTTCTAAGTCTTTACTCACTCAAAGTGCGTAGGTATGTAAACTTTTTTGTTATTGATGACATACTGGCTTGGTTTTTTCATAAAATTAAATGAAAGGGAATTTGTTTGAATTTAAGTGCGTTTTTATTGCTAAGTTTAGTCTTTATTTTATAATTTTACCAACCATTTAAATAAAGTTAGCGACAAAATTGAATTGTTAGATATTATTTACGTCATGGAGCGACGTCATTTGACGGCAAATGAAATGCAAAGAGCTGTAGGGATGTTGCAAGCGGGAAGTAATCAATCTCAGGTATCTCGGCATTTTGGCATTCATAGAAGTAGTGTTATTTGTCGTCTTTGGCAGCGCTACAATAATACAAGGGAACCCGCTGAACAGCATCCAGGCCGTAAAAGGAGTACAACCACTCCGCAATACCGGTACATACAACTGACTGCAAATGAATGGTGTAGAGAACGCAGAACATGAACCCAGGAACAATGGGATAAAATTATGTTTTCCAGTGAGTCGCGATTCGGGTTTAGGCCTGATACAAGAAGGGTGCGAGTGTATCGTCGGCCCGGAAATACTGAAAGGCTCAGGTGCATTCAGGAAGTTCATCCATACAGCGGCTCATCCACCATCCTAAAATTTAAATTAGTACATGTTGCTTAGACTTTTTTGATGTGTGTATATAATAAAAATCCTTTAGATATAAAAAAAAACCTTTGAAATCAATTAAAATTAAAATTACGGGAAATGTTAAACAAGAAAGTATATTATAGTATAAATTAATTTCTGAGTTGCCAATTGTAATTTTTATTCGATTTTGTGACATTTGCATACCTAATTTCTATTTTATATTTGTTTAAACTATTTTCTTTTTAACACGTTGGACTTTGACCAATTCTTAAATAATATAATTGTGAATTGATAATTTAAAATAAATAAAAATTGTAAGCTACGTGACAGAGATTCGAATATTGTAAATTTTTGACATTTTTTACCTATTCGCAGAATAAATAGAAATTTGAACTTTGAACGCTTGTCCGAGGTGGATTTGCGGGTTACATATACCGGTGATCTCGGTATGCAGATTTCCTCGCGATGTTTATCTTCACCGTCGGCACATGGCAATTATGATATACTATGCGCATTAGGCGTAAAAAACTGCCAAAGTGGTGCATACCACGTGGGATTCGAATCCGGGACCTCTAGAATGGCCTTCGATTGTAATAACATAGAGCTACCAGCTACTTTACTTATTACCAAGTCAGCAATAAGTCCCGCCGTTGACGCCTAATTCCAGCGAACAAAAGCCGGGGTCAGAAAAAGGACATCTAGGCCAAAGTGTTGGCCATAATCGGCCGACGTGATGTTCCGCCGCTCACATAGGTTTGCGAGCTCTGGCGGCCGACTCCACATCACCGCGGGGTAGTAACCCTTCGAGTCAAAGCTAGGGTAAAGAGATTCGGCTCGAGGCCCCTACCTGCCCCTGAAGAAGGGGAAGAAGATCCACGAGAGCAATAAGTTCATTACATTTATATAATAAGTGTGCATTTTAATTTTTGTATTTATAAATATAAAAAGTTTGTTAAATAAACTTTTTGTCATCATGTCATCTTTTTTTATTATAAGAAAAGGTAGATCGATAACAAAAATTGCATAACAGTTTTTTTTTTCAAATTACGCAACATGGCGATGTTGCCAAATAGGAGCCCCGTGTAATGCAGACGACAGGAAACCCAATTTGGAAATCCGCTGAATTATTTAAATGCGTTGCGCACTAGTAATGGGGTTCTGGTGCCAAATGCACTTGAGTTTGATGCATTATTGTAATTTTGTTTATTTCCGACCGCAAGAAGCTTTCATCGTAATTTTTACCACGCTTTGATTAACTGACCTGTACGTATCTATGTAATTGTGTAATCTATGTATTGGAATTTTCAGACTCGAGTTTTATCCACTTTGATCGACAAAAAAAAATTAAAATTATACACACTTGTCAAGGTCTAATTACAATACACAAATTTAATAATTTTATCCCATAATCCTTATCAGAATCATCAGGATGAACGCTTTCTTTTCTTTTTGCTGGAAGATGGCGTTATTTATATTGAATACATACACGAAGATTATCTGTGTGTAATCCGTAATCCCTTTGAATAAGCATATAGTGCCCATAGAAGGGTGGTGCGTGCTCTACATTGTGATGTCATGGGTTGTTATTTTATATAGGGAATATAAAATTTTACCATTTTAAACTTTATATTAACGGTTGAGAACTTCAAATCTACTGATATATATCAAAAATATAATTTTCTTAAGGTAATCGTAGCAAAGAGCAAAGAGATAAGTAAAAATTTCGTCGGCTTAATTATCAGAATGCTTCACTCCGTTTGGATAAGCTTTACAGGAGCAAGTAAAAACTGTTTTTGCTAATCACGGGAAATATTTCACCCATAGCACTGTCACTCATTAAAAAAATTAGTTATATTTTTGTTCGACATACGAAACAATCCAATAGATAGGCTTCAAAATACTCCACTAGTTAGCATTAAGTCTTATGTATTTGGATATTTTGTGGAGTTACGCATTCTAATAACTAAGCCGACAATTTGTATCTTGTTAAAAGGCAAAGTATCAGTCTGACACAATAAAGACCATCTTTTCTTATTTCTTAAGCGTATATATGGTTAGCTTTTTATAACAGTTTGTAGCTTTTCACAATTAAAACAGCGAATTTTATATTCGCTGTTATACATGTGTAAAAATCAAATGTAATTACATCTTGCCATTTTTTATGCATAACAAATAAAATATGTAAAAATTGGCTTATAAAAAAGTTGTCCTGCAGTTTTGCATGTATATAATTTATGGAATGCAGATCTCAGAGAATAACATGAAAGAAAACTTTAACAGAAGCTGACAATATTACGTTACAAACTTTATAAATAAAAATACAACAATAATATACTTTCCCGGAGAATTCAGGAGCAGAAACTAGTGAAACTAAAACTTTATGATTCCACTATAAAACCTTCCATGGCATTATAACCAAAATAAAGCCTTTCTGGATAATTTATTTGTAATAAATTTTCGTGTTGCAGCTTAAGTATAATTTACGACACTCTTAAAAGTAACTACTAAAGTATTCATATTGCGGTCACTGAATCTAATCCGCTATCTATACAGATAAATTTCTACTAATTTATTATTGATCGCAAGGACGATCGAAAAGTAATAACATGTCATTCAATTCTGTTTAAATATGACATCAACTTAAATTCAAATTCATTTGCGAAATATGGGTTATAAAAATATAATATAATAAGGATGCCATATTCTTTTCGACATGCAACAATATATCTGGGTGTCTTCTTCTCTTTCGTTGCGCTCTTGTCAGAGCGGTCGTGGTCATCATTTTTCAGTCACACGCCTGACAATTCGTCTCCATTCCTCCCGGACAGCAGCTTTTCGGGAGCACGGGACTGATCTGCCGCGAGGTCTTGTTTCTTCTACTTTCCCTTGGACAACCAGACGTTCGATGGAGACATCGTCACGCCTAGTCACGTGACCAAAGAAAGTGAGAATTCGAGCCTGTACGAGGGAAGATAGACGCTGCTTAATGCCGAGTTCTTCTAGAATGGACTTGTTGGTCCGGAATTGATTCCAGGACACTCTCAACATTCTTCTCCAGCACCACATCTCGAGAACGTGTATTTTCTTCTTCTCACTTCCTCGCAGGGTCCACGTCTCCGTATATATCTGGGTGTACATTCATCATTATACAATTATTTCTATTATATCTATTAAACTATTATACAGTACATATATTTATGTAATTTATTTAATAATGTATTATATAAAAATAGGTTAAAATATTTAAAATTTATCAATTAAATGATCTTTAATACTATAATATACCTTGTCAATTATAAATCGAATAAGTCTACATTTAAAATTTGAATGTCAATTAAAAATTTTGGTAGATAGCTATAGTGTTTAGGAGCCATACATAACCTTTCAAGGCAGATTCAATTTGCAATTCAAGTTGAAATCCATGCTTTTAAGTCAGTATGCATTATCAGCATACGCTGTATTGTGTCTATGTTAGTTGTAATAGTTATCAAGATATAACTGTCAAAACTCTAAAGCCATATGAGTGGCATACAAGGGTTCATTCGAAAGGGATTTACGTAGAAATTGGCGACTGTAAGGCTTCTATTAAAACCCTATGTACGTTTCGTTTAAAACGATAATTTTCAATTCCTAGTTTGGAGTTGAAAACACATCAAGAAGAGTAAGATATTTATTTATATCTGAATTTGGCTGCAAGTGTGAAAAGGATATACAAGTTGTATAATTTTAGTATGTACTTATATTCCTTATCAGTTTAGTCCCAGATGAAAATTAGATTACATTCATCACTTTCATACTTCTGGAAAAAGGGAAAGAGTCACAAAGAAAAAGCCCTGTTCTGTTTTTTTCCGTTTAGATGCAGAGAGCAAGGCGGTGATTGCCCTTCCAAATGTAAAGTTTACATATCTATTCCATCTATACAAATAAATAAAATTGGAGGGTCTGTTTGTAATATTAAAATAACCGCTTTTTACTAAGTGTATATGGATGTATACACGGTACATATACCAAAACAACATTTTTTACAATTTTTGTCTGTCTGTTTGTTCCGGCTAATCTCTGAAACGGCTGGACCGATTTTGACGGGACTTTCACTGGCAGATAGCTGATATAACAAGGAGTAACTTAGGCTACTTTTATTTTAGAAAAAAAAAATAGATTTTGTTAAAAATGATAAGTATTGGAAATAATTATCCAATTTAAGTTGACCTCAGATTTATATCATCAATCATATAAAATAGGGTTCAGCTTAGACTGGACTTTCTAGGTTCGAACGCAGTTTGTATATTTCATTTATTTATATTTTAGGATTAGGATTTATTGGGTTTGTAATCCAAAATAAATCATAAGATATATCCAAAAAATGCTGCCCAAAGTCACTATTCCACGCGGACGGAGTCGCGGGCACAGCTAGTCTATAATATTTTTGTAACCCTGTACACAAAAATATAGTACTACGGAAAGTCAGTAATGCCAAACAGGGTGCAGGTTTTGCAAGTCTTGTGAACTTCGTCGTTGGGCGAGAAATAATTCTAATTGGCTTTGATCCACACCCTCATAAATTGCATTACTCATTAATTTATTTTCAGTCCTCAGTAAATGTGTAGTGACAGAGTGGATTCTGATAAAAATAAGCCTTTGTTTTTAAATACATCGAACCAAATAGCAAATAAGGCAATTTCGGGCCCAATTTAGGCCAAACAAGTTAATAATTACTTAAAGTATTTATAAGAAATAAGTTCAACAAGAGCTTGGTGCTCGACTATTCATCACGAAAACTTTCACAACTCAATTGTAATGTAAACATCTTTAGTTCACAAATAGAATAAGTTATTCTAAAAACAAACTCTAAATGTACCTATTTACATAAATCTATGAATTTTATTTAAACTAAAGATTTAAGTGTCTAGACACAGTTTAGTATTTTATGAATAAATACGCACATTTAGATGAATCAACTAGATAAATAATGAATATTCTCTAAATTAAGTTAAGAAGCGAAGTACATTATATACTAAGTACATATATACTGGGGTGATCTGTTGTAAAAGGCGACAAAACAACTCCTGACAACCACCCCTGGTCTCTAAACAAGGCTAACTGGCATAGATAGCCCAGATTCCGGTTACCCTATGCGAACGGGCGTGTTAGCCGTACCCCATTTGCAAACATCATCCATATATCTCCTCAACATAAATATATATTCACAGAAATGTAGATATATTAATCACTTCAAAACTAATATAATTAAGCCCCCCATTTGTGTGAAAGTCGATAATTCACCGTCGCACTTAATATTTCATCGGGTCATTACGGTAATAAGAAATGAGGGTTTCATTAAAATAATGACAAGGCTTGTACCGTAAACTGGTTAAGGCCGGGGAAATATGTCGGTCGAGTACGTCCACCCTGTTCACCCCTACACTTGTAGCTCTTGGCTGGCGTGGTTTATTTTTTATCGAGATCGCGTCTCGAATAAATATTGAATGACGTATAGCTGGATATGGATGGGTGTAAGGGGCCCTACCAACATCTTCGGGGCCCAAGTCAACCTCACCTGCAAGTCGGCGAACCCTGCTGAATAACGGACGAGGCTCTGAGGACGGCTTTCCTTTTGGGGTTGGGGGGTCAGACGGCAGTCGCCCCTGTAAAAGCCAACACCAGCCAAATCAAATGGACAGAACACGAATGCGAGATCGTATAAGGGCTAGGGCGCCGCCGCAAAACGGCGCGCAAGAGCTTCGCCCGGTTCTTGTGAGAAGTGGACAAGGGATACCGTGTCATGGGCGGGCACCGGCTAACGACGCTAGCCCCAACTCACGCAGCCCAAACATCTCGAAAGATCCGCTTCGCAACATGGAACATAGGCACGTTAACCGGACGCGCGAGAGAGTTGGCCGATGTGCTCTCCAGGCGGAGGATGGCCATGGCGTTCCTGCAGGAGACTCACTGGAAGGCCAGCAGATCCCGGTTCATTGGGAATGACTACAAACTGATCTACACAGGTGCACCTGGTAGAGAGAATGGGGTTGACATAGTGCTCTCGGAGGAGTTCCAGAACGACATTTTGGAAGTGAAACGTCATAGCGACCGACTTATGGTCTTTAGGGTGCTTATCGATGGGGCAGTTTCCCACTTGACAAGTGCCTATGCGCCACAGGCCGGTTGTGACGACGCCGATAAAATGACGTTTTGGAATCTACTCGGAGAAGTGCTCCGTGGAATTCCATTATCATAAGGCATCGTTTTGGGGGGAGATCTGAACGGTCATGTGGGTGATGAATGTGGGGAATTTGAGCTTGTTCACGGTGGATTTAGGTACGGCAGCCGCAACGCAGAAGGGGAGGACATCCTCAATGAGTGTGCGGCGGCCGACCTTGCCATCGTGAACACGTATTTTAAAAAGAGACCCGAGCATCTTATCACCTACAAGAGCGGGAGGAATGCTACCCAAATCGACTTCCTACTCACTAGGAGACACCACATCAGCAAAGTGGCCAACTGCAAGGTCATACCCGGTGAGAGTCTCACTGCACAACATCGTCTTCTTGTCATGGACCTCTGCGCTAAGCCTAAAGACACGTATACCGAGCGCGTTCAGCGCCGAATCAGGTGGTGGCTGCTTGATGAAGTCACGTCCCAGGAGTTCGCCTTAACCGTCGGTGACAAGTGCGCCGGTGGTATGGGCGAACCAGTTCAGGCTTACCGGGACAAGATTCAGGCGGCTATCCTTGGGTCCGCGAAGGAGGTGCTTTGGCTGTCTAAGGGTGGTCGCAAGTGTGACAAGGAGACATGGTGGTGGAACGACAGTCCAGAGGGAGACTAGAGTGAAGAAAGTCCTCTTTAAGAAGTGGCAAGCGTCCAGATCTCCTGAAGATCGCGACGCATACCGGGTAGCAAAGCGCGCCACTAAGAGAGCTGTTGCCAGAGCCAGACGAGACCACTTACAACCACTTTACGATAAGTTGGAATCGTCTGAGGGGCAGAAGCTCGTCTATAAGTTGGCGCGCTCCAGGGTCAAAGCGGCACAGGACATTTCCAAGTGCCGCTGTGTGAAAGACCCTGTGGGCAACCTGCTATGCGAAGATCTCGCGATGAAGGAGAGATGGCGCTCGTATTTTCACGAGCTGCTGAACACGTAGCACAAAGAGGTGCAGCCGCTAGATCTTCCTCCGAATCAAGGAGTAGTCCCACTGATTACTCCTGCAGAAGTCCAGAATTGTCTTCGCTGCATGAAGAATCGGAAAGCTGTTGGATCCGATCATGGAGTCCCCATCGAAGCCTGGAAGGCGATGGGCTCTCGTGGTGTGGGCATCTTAACAGACTTTTCAACCGGACACTCCTCACCGGTACGATCCCGAGCCAGTGGAGACTGAGTATCATTACTCCAGTCTTCAAAGGGAAGGGGTTGGTGCAAGAGTGCGGTAGTTACCGAGGGGTTAAGGTCATGTCCCACACCATGAAGCTCTTCGAAAGGGTTATCGACTCTCGGATTTGACAGGAGTGCACTGTCTCGGGATGTCAATATGGGTTTCGCCCTGGTCACGGGACAATGGACCCTATTTTTGCCCTTAGGTCTGTCGCGGAGAAATACAGGGCGAAGAATACGCCTCTACATTGTCTGTTTCTTGACTTGCAGAAGGCCTTCGACTGTATTCCTAGCGCGATAATCTGGTGGGCATTGCGTATCAAAGGGATTCCAGAGGCCTATATTGAGATCATCCGAGACATGTACCGTGATTCCGATTCCGTAGTCCGCTGTTGGCGACACAAAACCTTTCCCCATCACCGTCGGAGTGCACCGATCCGTCCTTAGTCCGTTTCTGTTTAGCGTGGTATTAGACGTATTGTCAGACAGCATCAGAAACTCACATGAGCAGCCCCCGTGGTTGCTCATGTATGCTGATAATATCGCGCTGGCAGATTAGGACAGGGGTAGGCTGGTGCAACGCGTGAAGGCGTGGAAAGAGTCGCTTGAGAACGGTGGTCTGAAGATCAATGTGGCGAAGACCGAGTACTTGGCCTATAACTTCACAGATCCCACACCCGTACGCATAGGCGGCGACACGGTCGAGCGCACGGACCAAGTCAAATACCTGGGATCTGTATTTCATGCGTCTGGTGACATCGATTGCGCCGTCAAGGCACGCATTGCTGCCGCGTGGGCCAAATGGCGTGAGGTAACTGGTGTCATTTGTGACCCCAAGATGCCGGTAAAGTTGAAGGGACAGGTCTATAAGACCATCATTAGGCCTGTCCTTTTATACGGCTGTAAAGCGTGGCCGGTGTTAGAGCGACACAAGCAAGAACTGCGTGTCACGGAGATGAATATGCTGCGGTGGATGTGTGGATTGACGCGGAAGGACCGCGTTAGGAACTCCCGCATTCGCGGCAGCCTTCATGTCCGTGACATTGCGGATAAATTGCAGGAGTGTCAGCTCCGATGGTACGGCCACATTTTACGGCAACTGGATGCTTACGTGGGAAACAAATGTCTGGCCATGCCGCTTCCGCCGGGCCCCGGCAGGAGGGGTAGACTCAAAAAGTGCTGGCTTGACGTCGTAAAGGGTGATATGCGTTCCAATGGGCTCACTACCAGGGATGCTGAAGACCGTGCGAAGTGGAGAAGAAAAAGTCGGAAAGCGGACCCCGGGCGCCGAAGCGAGAGTATGGGCTGCAACCGGGATTCATCGCTAAGATGATGATGATGATGATGATGTATAGCTGGATTTATGCCTTTTATGTAATATAATAAATTAAACAATTAAAATTGAGGAAATCAAAAAAAGCAGTGATCTTATGATAACACACTCGAATCGCAACTAACCTCAGCCCTCTGGTCTATTTTCTTTTTCTTACTAATTTTTGTCCTTAAACAAATCCAGGTTACTTCAGGGTATGTATGGGCTATGTTACTGAGTATTACATATATTTAGTACAATGAATTTGCCGCAAAATAATTCATAGTATCGAATTTAAGCAAATGCATCGCCACCCATATACTACGACGACGGTGTCATGTATACGAAGCGCACGCTTCGCGTCGATTTCCTTGATTTCCGTTGTTCTATTCCAATATTTCAAAATACTAACTCGCTCAATTGAAAGTAGTTCATGCCAGCGCCTCCTAAAGCCTCAGAACAGTCCCAGCTGCACGAAGACCGAGGTAAGTAGTTGTGCATTTGTATTGTCATAATTCTATTCCCATTAAGGAATACTGAGTATTGTAAATAAATAGATATACTGTGACCATTGAAGTAGCAAAACTACGCAGCATAGCGCTTGTGTCATGTGTATTAGACTCAAATTTTAAAAATATATATAATACTATAGATTTAAACTAGCCGTTCCCACCCGCTTTGCTGGTCGAATAACAGGAAAAAATAAACAAAGAAAATATGAGAAGTTTTCGTATACGAATATTCGCGCTACACCGCTTGTTACACTTCTGCCGCGACAAGAAAACATATTTTAAAAATTTTGATAACTTTATATTAAATGATGACATTGCAATATCTTTTTTGCACAAGGGCCAAGTGTCCTATAAATAAAACTTATAAAATTTAATTGAAATATATCCAATAGTTTTGTCGTGATGTGAGCACAATTGCAGACCTCTGTCATTTTATTTATATAAATAAATAAAATGACAGAGGTCCTATCCGTGCAGGGGCGGAGAAAGAATACTAACCTCTGCGGCCGGGGTCGGCTTGTCGTAAAAGTCGACAAAACAACCCACCCTAGCTACGTGGTAGGGCCTCAAGCCCGTCTGGATGGCGACCACCTTCGGTCTTAAGTATGCCGCCATAATAACCTTGTGTTGTGTTCCGGCTTTAGTGACCCAAGTTCCTGTACCCTTATGGGACAGCAGCATGTTCGCGATGCCACTGGCGTTGCAAACACCCATAGGCGACGGTAACTGCTAAATTCTAAGCGGGCCGTCAGCCTGTCTGCTGTTCTACAGCAATAAAAAAAAAAATCACCCTGGCCCGGAATAGGAATCGATCAGCGAGGAAGAGATCAAGATCACCAAGGTTGAGCTTCTGAGCCATTAGGGAATAAAAGTGCGATGGCTACATTTATTATGGCAACAGACATCTGAAAAGAGCCAGGACTAAATAATGGTAACTAAATTTAGTTTCGTAAGTGCAACTGACGTAAAGATGATGGAAGGGGGTGACCACGAAAGGAAATAATTTTCTTAAACCACCGTCTTGAATAAATTAATTAGCATTCTTGCAACGTATATGCTATGAACACGAGTCAACTTGATTTACAATAGTTCTGAGAATGTCATCACGCTTGCTATTAAAAATAAACTAAAACCTATTCAATTACACTGTATGTTCATTATGAAACACTGAAATAGAATTGTATGTAATGGAAAGCATTTTGAAACGTAATTTCTACATTAATTATTTCACGTAGTTCTACTTTCGTGAGCGGATTTGTTTCATAAACATTGTAAATGACAAATAAAATGTTTCGCAAAGTCGCGTCGCATGTCTCTACACAATTAACCCTCTGTATTGTAATGTGAATTTTCGGCAAGCGAATATTTGAAATAAAGAACTAAATGCGACAATTATGTCAGTTATTTATTTGTGTACAAGTAATTTAATTTTGCAATAGCAATATAATAACTATTGTATGAAATAAAAAAAAAACATGCTAGAAATACGGGTGGTTAGGATTCCAGAAACATATTTCCGACTTTTATTATAACAATAATATAATGCTCATTATATCTTTCATTCAATAACCAAGCGAACCTCTCAAGCTGATGATGAAAGTTCTTATAATTATTGTTATCTACTTTATTTCCTTTCAAAGCTTATAATGGATTAATATTAATAATTATAATTAATACAAATAATTTAATATATTTTATTGACAATATTTCCATTCATCTATAAAAATGTCCCATAAATATGAAAGGACATAGAAAATATTTTAAACAGAAACAAATACACATGCGAGTACACAATTAATTTTTATGGCATCAAATAAAAGTGTGTTCATTCATTTTTTTATTACATGAAAAAGTTACTGGTTTGCTTTAGTTTTTACAAAGTGACATTTAAAAATTTATATTACTAGCATAGAGTTATAAAATTTAAACATTTCTCTATCAAAATTATAAGAAAAACGTATTTCGACATTTTAATTCAGTTGAAAAATATCATGCTTACTTATTCCGCGCCATCGCTGCTTGGCACGCCGTAATTAGATGATCGGTAACCGAACAATTCGGAATATTATACACAAAATATAACAAGATTATACATAGTACTGTTGATACATGATAAACAATTGATGATATATTTTCCGATGGTTTCTAATCATGACTAAGATCTAAGACAGTCTGCACTTAACATAATAATATTAAAAATATAACTAATTTTACAACCAATTAATTTCCAGTATTAAAAACAAATATCCATGATTACATCTATTTTATTTCTTATAACTTAAAGTCGTTGAGATAAGTTCGAAGTGTCAGACGGACGTGTAAGTTTAATTTATATATGATTACAGATGGGACACACTTCACCGCAATGAAACCGTAGATAACGCAAGTCGAGCTCATCCTAACCTAAAAGAAGAACCGCTTGTAACTCTGTTCCGTATTATATAAATGTAGTTTAAGATGTGAATGGTACAAGTCATAAGATTGAGGAGATTACTGAATTAGATGTAACTAAAAAATACGCATTAGTGGCAAACCATTTTTTGGCATTGACATCATGGTTTATAATAACAGAAAATTATATTTTCGTCAATAGAGAAGAATCGTTATTGTTTGTGGTTTTTTTTCGGCGTGTCACACCTGTAAAATAAAAACTATCCAATTCTATTTTCCGATTTTCTCCAAGAAAGTAACTGCAATGCCATAAATATAACCTGAGCTTTAATAGTGACAATTTTTGCCTTGTACCAAAACACAGTAGTGCAATGCAGGCTTTGTAAAACTCTTTGGAAACCAGCTGAATGATCCATAGCTTGTCATAAGAAGTACTTAATAATACAGTTATTGAACATCGTCATTGTAAAAGAAAATCTCGTAGTACTTCTTCTCAAATTTATGCTTTAGATTTTGATTTGTAAAAAATATTTATAGTAAGAAGCTTTGAGCAACTTCACTCATAATAGACTAATCATTTTGAATCCTAAATTGCATTCAGAGTATAGGATATAGCCAAGGCTTAACAACAACCTAATAGCGCTAATTATTAGAATAATACTATTGCTGTCCTAATATTCATTCATTTAATATACGACAAACTCTTGTCTCTTTACACATAAGCCAAACCCTGTCCACTTGTACCGCCAGCAAAGCACTTACGTATATAATATTTTTATTGCGACCCACAGTCCGTCGGGAAGTGAACGAGACCAGTAAATAAAATATTTTACCAAACAACGTTTGTATTATTCCCGTTTTATGCCGGGCCACTGGCACAATACGGACCCACAATACGGACCTTTAGACAACCGCTGCGGTTTCAACCTTCCACTTTTTGTTATGTTTTGCTGACGCTATACGTAATGATGTATGTTGATAGTATGGTCAGTGGCGGATTTGCCCTAAGGCCCGGGCCTAGGGCGGCCAGATATTAGGGGCGGCCAATCGTGACAAAAAATTCACTGATGATAACAAGAAATAACTCAGTACGTAAATATACTAAAGGCTCGCGCACATTATGGTGGGCCGCACTGCACCGCATCGTATAACAATAATCTCCCTAAATCACTTATTAAATCTTATCTTGTATGAGAATAAACCTGTAATTAACTAAATAAAACCATTTTAGATGTTTTATTTAAATGTGCAATTATCCCTGAAACCTCGGAAAATATTACAAACTAGCAGATATTATAGTTAACTAAATTTCTGAATCAATTTCGATAAAAGTTGACAAAAATGTAAATTCAGGATGTACTCAATATGATGGGTGCTGAGAAAGGGGTGGGGGGCCTAGGGCGTCCAAGACTGCAAATCCTCCACTGAATGGTAAAGCAAAATGCACGTGTTGGTACAAGAGAGTAGAATATAATATAATAACTAAGTTTTTTAAGAATAACTTGAGTATTTTAAATCATACGAAGGCTCACGAACGCCATGACAACGATTTTTCCGTACTCACTAGGCATAAACTTAGTTTATTGTCTCACTTTTTACTTTTTATTGAGACGATTTCATACATTTATTATTAAATTAATTAAAAGTTAATAAATTTTCTTTTCTATTTATGTTATATTTGGATAATTTTTTAGTTGAAATTATAATGTAAATAGATTTTAAAATAATAAACTATTATTTTCTTTTTCCAAAGTACCATCCCTGTAGCAACCGGTTTCATCAACGAATATTGTGTCAAGGCAAAATTAAATTGTACGTCTTTTTGCGTCCGTGATACTTGATTTCTAATACTTATTTTAATTAAAAGCCCATCAATAAAATTAAAATTACATATAATAGAGGTAACTAAATTTTTTTATTGGGGTGTCTGTCTGATCCCAGCTCGGAACACAATACCAATTCCTTTTAACTTTTCTTCTTTTTTACTGTTTTATAAGTTTCATAAGACTTGATTATGTGGGCCATGAAACACGCTTAACTTAGCTGCGAGTGAGGGTTTTTTTTTTTATTGCGTAGGACAGCAGACAGGCTGACAGCCCGCTTAGAATTTAGCAGTTACCGTCGCCTATAGGTGTTTGCAACGCCAGTCGCATCGCGAACACGCTGCTGTCCCATAAGGGTACAGGAACATGGGTCATTAATGCCGGAACACAACACAAGGTTATTATGGCGGCATACTTAAGACCAAAGGTGGTCGCCATCCAGACGGGCTTGAGGCCCTACCACGTAGCTAGGGTGGGTTGTTTTGTCGCCTTTTACGACAGGCCGACCCCGGCCACAGAGGTTAGTATTCTTTCTCCGCCCCTGCACGGATAAAAAGGGTTTGCGAGTTAGGGTTTTTAAGGGTCTGCGTGTATCCCTGCAGGTTCCATACCAGGGATATGGACTTTATTACCTAATTTGTATTATTTATAAATATTATCAAATTGTATTGTATTACCTCAACTCACATTTTAGGAGCTCTAAAGATCTATGGTATAAAAACAGAATTAAAAAAAAGAAATATGTCCTCCTTTTTAACCTTTTAAAATTATCCAAAGTGATAAGAGATTTTTGTCGAGTAAAATACAGCCTTAGCAGTTTATGATAATCTTCATTTAAAATCCGTTCATTTCGATAAGAATTCACCTCATTTAACATTTAATATAATTTCATTCTGATTTTCTACCCATCCAGGTGAGTTATTCATCAGGGTTGAACTTTATGGAGTATTAAGTGACAGAGATTAATATCGTCAATTTATTGCGCCGCCGCTGCGGTTCGGGCGGCTCTTTAATTCAGTCGGTTTTGTGGTTTGACCCAGTGACAGCGGTTCGTTAGTACCCGCGCTAGAGAAACCGCGTCCACCGTTCATCGTCGTCCATCTTAATATTCGATTGAATATATATACGTATGCGCATATTACTATTTTAATATACTTTGGTTTTCTTTGTCCTATCGCAACACAAACGTTATTGATTATTATATTTAACATAATTATATATTATTGTTCAACTAGTCCTAAACGAATTGTGTTTAAACTTTTTCTTTAATAGTGTCTATATTACACAAACACAGATAGCCGTAATATTCATTTCAATAGTTCAACAGATTAAAAACATATTATTAAAAAAAAATGCTAATATATTTCATAATTATACAATATATTTATATAATTATAAAATATGTTAGTATTAAAAAACACGAAACAAGACTATGGATTTTCGTCAGGCTAGTAAACCCGTCGCGTCGGCCGAGTCTGTAGGCGATAGGAGAACATCGTGGCAATTTTAGTAAGTTGACGTCAATCATCTTCTCCGAAGTCCCACATCGTCGAGGGGGTTCGTCATTCGTGACAGTTTTTCTCGAAAAATACCTATGGATCTCGTTACTAAGACATCGTGATATGCGACAAAGATGTTCTTCTGACATTATCAAAACGTGATGTTGTAAATATTTATACATAGCAACATGCATTCAAACTATGTATACAGTGTGTACATGCATATACTATCTCACTCTGGTCGGTCCTTCATGGTTGAAAATCGTGATCACCACATGATGCGTTCTTATCCTTACCACATATATTCACATAACATGCTATTAAAATCGCTTACACTGGCAGCATACCATAATGATGCTCGTTTCAAATTTATCACTAGAGACTTCCATTGGTGCCAATAAATGTATCGGTTTAAAACATTTCGCCATATTGGCTATGAGATATTACACTATTGTTCATTTTGATGACATAAATTTGTAATTAATCACGGTTTATAGCAGTATTGTTTTCGCGATAATATAAAATATTCACTGTATTTATGTACGTATGTATGTATTTATCGTATGTATTTATGTATTCGTTTTGAATGAATATGCAACACTACCTAACTTTCAGCCCTCTCAAACTCTTATCCATCCTAAGGATGCCTGGAAGAAATCGCTTCCAGCGATAAGGCCGCCGTTTGTACAATCTTTTGTTTGTTTTGTCCTATATTGTATATATTTTTTTTGTGTGTTGTGCAATAAAGTATATTCATTCATTCATTCATATTCATTTTATTTATTGTTTAATCAGAGTTTCCTGCAGTATAGGTTTAAACCTTTATATATATTATTTAAGCCTTTATATATATTACGGGTACATTCACGGTCCAGTTAATAGTAATCAGTTACCGTTGCCTATAGATTTTTGCGATGCTAGGGGCACTGCAAACACTCCGCTGTCTAAATAAGGGTACTGGAGCCTGGATCACTAATACCGGAACATGACAAGGGTTCTTTATATATATTACTAGCTGACCCGGCAAACGTTGTTCTGCCATATAAATAATAAAATGTCAAAAAATTAAAAAAAAAATTTTGGCGGTGGGTCACCCATTAGGGGGATGAAAAATAGATGTTGGCCGAATCACAGACCTACTCAATATGCTTACAAAATTTCATGAGAATCGGTCAAGCCGTTTCGGAGGAGTATGGCAACGAAAACTGTGACACGAGAATTTTATATATTAGATATGTCTATACCAAGGATGTTTGCCATTTAAACGGGTCTACCGCGTCACTTGGTTTTATCGCCTTTTACAACAGGCCTACCCCAGCCAAGGACTATTCTCCACGCCAGGGTGGAGTAAAAATATTGGTCCGTGACTAAAAAACCCTAGCTACCTGGTAGGACATGTAAGAACTCCAGTACCATAATAACATGTATTAATTGTAGTCGGACTTGTAGCTAATTACTATACAGTGTAACACACAAATTGCTACCTCTTTGGTTTCAAGATCGACCTCCATTCAATGCTTTAAAACTCCTTTTTTTTCATAAAAGGGCTAAGTTTTATCATATGGCGTTTAATAGCTTTGTATTGAAGAAATAAGTTCCATGTCTATCCACCTTGAATCGTCACAGAATGTGAAGGATTCGTGAAGAGTGGGCATACGACTTCCGAATGTACTTCAGTCTTCTTCTTCCTCGTAGTTACGCATGTTAACATTCCACCGATTTAGAGGGATAGTTGCAAAGAACTTGAAATTAATATTTTTCAATAGCTGAATATGAAAAGATTAGATAAATAAATTAACGATATAATAATAATGTGATTAAATAGTTTTAATTAATATTAAGACAAGTAAATCGCCAGTGATAAAAAGAAAACAAGAGTATAGTACTCGTATATCGTCGGCTTATTGCAAGAACTCATTAACTGCTAAAATCGTACGTACGTTTTTATCTTTAATGGGCTCATTTTTACATATTCTACAAAATGCAAAAACACTAGTTTCTAGCTGGCCAATTTTAGCCCTTACGTCTTTGGCTAATCAACATAACCACTAACTAATTCAAACTAAAATGCTGTTTTCCCAAAATAATGAAATGTCACAATAAAATAAATAAAAGCCGACGATATAATGTATGTTACAAACAATTCATACGATAAGTATTTTATAATCTTATATAAGTATTTGTATAATCTTATATAAGTATTTATATTATAGTATATTTTATCCGTGCAGGGGCGGAAAAAGAATACTAACCTCTGCGGCCGGGGTCGGCCTGTCGTAAAAGGCGACAAAACAACCCATCCTAGTTACATGGTAGGGCCTCAAGCCCGTCGGATGGTGACAACCTTTGGTCATAAGTATGCCGCCATAATAACCTTCTGTTGTGTTCCGGCATTAGTGACCCAAGTTCCTGTACCCTTATGGGTCAACAGCGTGTTCTCGATGCCACTGGCGTTGCAAACATCCATAGGCGACGGTAAATGCTAAATTCTAAGCGGGCCGTCAGCTTGTCTGCTATCCTACAGCATTAAAAAATATATCCATTTTTAATTATGATTTATCACTTTAAAACAATGATAAAAATCATAAAATAATAATAAAGATAGCCTTCAATTCAGTAATCTTAGTTTTTCTTATTGATGAGGAACAACAGATAAGCTGACATACCACATATAGTAAACAGTTACCGTCGCCAATGATTACTTGGGATGCCAGGGGTGCCGAGAGCACGCCGCTATCCCATAGGCGTATAGAAACCTAGGTCACTAATGGCGGTACACAACACAAGGTTATCATTCTTGTAGCCCAAGGCTGGTCGCTATCCAGACGGGCTTGGGCACGTAGTTATGGTTGTTTTGTCGCCTTTTAGTATTCTTACTCCGTCCCTGCATGGAGGAAGTTTCAGAAGAGTATGGATGATGTGAAAAATTAATTTAAATATATTTGTTTTAACATATTGTACAATAAACGACCTTATCCTTTATAAATTTTCTAGTCAAGCATACAACGGTTATTATTTTAAGGAAAATTAAAAACTACATCGTAATAAATTAAAATTTTGAATATCTAAATAAAATTTTCGATTACGTACGGACATTTGTGATCCTAAACTAATATACATCGTGGTGCTAATATACATTTCCATTTTACTATTTTGGGATAAAATGGTAAAAAAAGAAACTTTTCCTTAGAAAATTTAATTCAATTCTAAATTAAGTTCGTGACCGAAAATTTGAGGTTTGAAAATAATCCCGAGATTTCTTGGTTCGTATTTCCCACCGCTATTTTTGGATTGATTGACCTTTATTAGAGCTATCGTGGGAGATAGTAATAAAGTTCCAGTCTTGCGGCCCTGGTTTTGGATAAAAATGTTCAATTTTATATTCAAGATTGACTACATCTTTGTACAATGGATTTTGTCAACATTTATTAGGATAAGGCGTTGAGTGAGTTTGGTGATTTGGTCGCTCAGAGAATTATGGAACAAGTTGTAGAAAAATATTTGTTTTATCACGAATCTAATCAGACGCAGACCTTGGCTGCAAACGGCCTAGAAACTGCACGTATTTAATTATTTTATAATAAAGACGATAGTTGGCTTTACTGTGTAAGCTTTATTCAGATTTTGTATCCGTGCAGGGGCGGAAAAAGAGTACTGACCTCTACAGCTGGAGTCGGCCGGTCGTAGAAGGCGACTAAACAACCCAAGCAAGGTGGTAGGGTTCCAAGCTCGTCTGGATGGCAACCACCCCTAGTTTTTAAATATGCCACCATAACCTTATGTTGTGCTCTGGTATAAGTGACCAGGTTCCAGTACCATTACGCGGATAGCAGCGTATTACGATGCCTCAGGCGTTGCGAACACCCATAGGCGACGGTAATTGCTAAATTCTAAGTGGACCGTCCTGTCTGCTGTCTCACAGCAATCTTTTTTTTTATTCATATTAATAATTGGGACACAAGTGTCTCTAGTCTAACACCCCACTGAATATCAATCACATAGACGACTGATTTAATGAAAATGATTTGATTTAACATATTAGGTATATTTACATTTTATTAAAAAGTTAATTTGGGAGAATTAATGGGATTCATAGTATGTTACGATTGATGACAAATGATATTATGCGAGTAACCTATACGAAATCCTTTAATAATGCATATATTTTATTTGATGTCAATTAAGGTTTTATTTTACAAATCATCACGAAAATATATATGTTTAAGGGAAAATATAGGGAAAAAATGTTTTCTCCGATGAAGACAAAAAAAAATTTAGAGATAAATCCAAATCCTACAGCTAGTTGAACTTAAACAATTATATAAAATAATTGAATATAATCTGATAATTCATATAGCGTTACTTAGTCACGAACAGAGCAGCATAGAGCTTGTGTTACGACTACTGCGTACTAATTATTTACATTTGTTTTGAAAATAAATACATATTATATATAAATACCCTGGACTCAAGACAGGAATCGAATCTATGACCTCTGTAAAAATTTCAGCGTGCGAAAGCTGTTGCGCTACCAAGCTTGTCCTTATCAATCTTATCAAACATTTGATACACTCTGTAAGACTCAGTAATAATTTAGTCATAATTTTTTATTGAAAATATTTTAACTATAAAAATCTAAAACAACCATTTTGACGTGTAGAGACGTATAAAATGACCGGTGTAAATACTACAATCATATCATAAGTTACACCATCTTGTAAGATTCGAATTCCAACTGGAACAAAATTTAGTATTGTCTACAATAATTTATTAATTATAAAACTCCTGCCACACAGATTGTTTACAAGTATCATAGGTTCATCGGTATCATTCGGTTTTTTCTTCTTGGTTAAGCTTCGTACAAAAGTAACTCCTCCTTTTCCTCCATGCAGAAGCGCAGTAAGATTACTGACTCAAGCAGCCGGGGAGGGGTATAAACCAACTCTGGCCAGGTGGTAGGGCTCCAAGCCCGTCTGGATAACAACCACCCCTGATCTCTGAGAATGCCGGCTTAATAACTTTATGTTATGTTCCGCCATAAGTGACCTCGAGTTCACTCCTATGCAGGCGGCAGCATGCTAGCGGCGCTAACTGCTTCCTACTAAATGGGCCGTCAGCGTGTCTTCTGTTTCACAACTATAAAAGGCGAAAAAATATTCGATATATTTCCTCGAATCATCTAAGTGGAAAACATATTGTTAGGGATGGATTAGGATACAAACGACTACACTAGTTAGTACATATGATTCAGGAGAGCGCCGGGGGACGAAATCCTGACCCCTGGCGCCAACAATTTAGAAGTGGCCCGCCTTAAGACAAAGGGCGGGTCGGCTTCGGCTCGGGCCACGAGATCGGCAGGCCATATATCCGTGGGCCCGGGCGTAGGCGATAGGAGAACAGCGGGGTTTTTAGTGGGTAGTCGGATGGTCGAACATCTTTCCCGGAGTCCCACATATCCCTCGGTCCCCCTGGGCCGGGGGAACCCGTCAAGAGAGGTTTTTCCTCGAGACCAAAAAAAAAAGTTAGTATATATAGTTATCTACTCCTAGTACTCGTTTAGTACATAACACTAACCGGAGCTACGAAAGAAAGGATTTCGATGAATCCTAGAAGATCAAAATAACACAAAGCTAAGTTATGAACAATTTTCTATCTTGATTTACCTAACTTAGTCTTATTCGAGATATTTGAAGAAATATATTTATATTTACCGTAAAAATAAGATTACAACGGGCATAACGACGCTGCTGGGGGCGTACTATCGGTGTTTGCTGAAAAGCGCCCCATGTAATCCGATTTCGGCCACCCCCGGTTTGTTTTCATAGTCTTAACGCGAACTTACACGTTTCACGTTTATTTTGCGGTATAGTTTCGTGTGTTTGTTTGGTAAATCGTATTAAATTCTAACGGTTTCGAGGAATTTTGAGAAATACTACTTTGCTTCACAGTTTAGTCGTCTACTTTAGTCGTTCTTAGTACCGATTCCACTGTTATATATCTATAATTTTATTGTAACAAATAGTTATATTATTTATACTGTAAACGTTATATACCGTTATATGGCAGTTGCTTATGTAAAATACAAATTTATATATATATATATATATATATATATATATATATATATATATATATATATATATATATATATATATATATATATATATATATATATATATATATATTTACACGTGGCATTTGGATTCAAAACCATATGATGTGATAATGAGTGCACGTTAAGCATGTAAAACAGATTTCCTTGTTTAATGTTCACATAATTGTTGCCTGGAAGAAATAGCTATGAGCGATAAAACCGCCTATGGTTTAACATTGTGTTAGTTAAAAATTTGCTGATTAATTAAATAATTTTTAAGTTATACCATAAATAAGTCTATATCTATTATTCCCACGTGTCAATGTAATAAGTATCCATAAGTTTATATACATAAAGGTGGAATATTGATTGACAACCTCAACTACGCAACGGCTTTTGAACGACGACGCCTATTACTAATTTAAGCCTGGGTGTTTATTTATAATATGTATTAATTTACAGAAAAAAATATATAAATATATCAGTAGTCAAGTTTTCATAACACAAGCGCTTTACCACTTATTTCGGGACTAGTTGATGCTGTGTGAATTCTTAGTATACTTTTTATTATTATTGTCATCCATGACCGATTACTGTCATAATAATTATCAAAGTCCATCAATACCAAAAATAGCTTCTAACTAATTTTTTATCCGTGTAGGGGCGGAGAAAGAATACTAACCTCTGCGATCGGAGTCGACTTGTTGTAAAAGCCGACAAAACAACCCACCCTAGCTACGTGGTAGGGTCCGAAGCCCGTCTGGATGGCGACCACCTTTGGTCTTAAATATGCCGCCATAATAACCTTGTGTTGTGTTCTGGCATTAGTGACCCAAGTTCCTGTACCCTCATGGGACAGCAGCATGTTCGCAATGTCACTGATGTTGCAAACACCCATAGGCAACGATAACTGCTAAGATCTAAGCGGGCCATCAGCCTGTCTGCTGTCCTACAGCAATAAAATAAATTAAACTCCGTCCCTCAATTTACGAGTATATTCGTCGGTTTTTCATGAATATCCCGTCCCCTAGCCCACGGGAAGAGATATATTCATGTCCCCCTTAACTATTGAGCACGATTTATGAGTGTTGGATTCGCTTTCCCATCCTTCTTCCTCTCGCTCTGCTTCCTTCCTGATGTGCGTTTGGTGTGTGTGCATTTGTTGGGTGTTTGTAGTGATCTTTTGTTGTGTGATTCGTGGTCTATCCCTCCCTCTGCCCCTTTTTTCAGGTAGTGTGTGATATTATGTGACTCTCAGGTGATTCTTGTGAAATTTGTGTCCCGTAGGTGCGTAATAATTTTTGGATTTGGTTGATATGTAACTGCATAATCGTTACACTAAACGTATTATAAATGCTGCCATTCCATAACAAAGAATCGAACTGGTTGATTACTATCGAAGTTTGAATTATTAATGTGCAACATTAAATATCACTTTCTATTGTATACATGTATAGTAATTTACATTTAAAATATTAAGTTAGGCATGTAATTATTAGTTTATGGAAAATATAGGGATTACTAAGGGATTGTGAATAATATGTGTTTTATATTGATATAGAAAACAATTGTTTGTTATTTCATGTGTCATCATCATCATTTCAGCCGGAAGACGCCCACAGCTGGACAAAGGCCTCCCCCAAAGATCTCCACGATGATCGGTCCTGCGCTGCCCTCATCCAACCTATTCCGGCGATCTTGACCAGATCATCGATCCATCTTGTGGGGGGCCTACCAACATTGCGTCTTCCGGTACGCGGTCGCCATTCGAGGACTTTTCTGCCCCAACGGCCATCAGTCCTTCATATTCATTTCATGTGTACATTCATACAATAGATACCTACATTTACTTATTTACTAACCTGTAAAGAGAAACAACATTAAAAGCTATTGCTTCGAATAATATTTTACATTCGGAATATTACTCTTAAACCTGAATGTGTTATTGTACATTTCTTATTATAGAATTAACATAGTGCACAGAGCTGCCACCATAGATAATGCTTTGACGTATAAAGTCAAGTTAATGCGCGGGAAATTTTAAATCAATGAAAAGTCAAAAGAGCTTCATTTACATATATAAAAAAAAACATATTTTTATTCCCGGACGACGATGAGAATACAAGAGCATGTTAGAAAAAACATTATTATAGCGTAGAAGATGATAGACAAACTCTTACCCTTGTAAATCTTACATCGATGCTTAGGTTTATCCGTGCAGGGGCGGAGAAGGAATACTGATCTCTTCGGCCAGAGTCGACCGGTCGTAAAAGGCGACAAAAAACCCACCCTAGCTACGTGGCAGGGCCCCAAGCCCGTCTGGATAACGACCACCTTTGGTCTAAAGTATGCCACCATAGTAAATTTGTGTTGTGTTCCGGCATTAGTGACCCAAATTCCTGTACCCTAATAGGACAGCAGCGTGTTCGCGATGCCACTGGCGTTGCAAACACCCATAGGCGACGGTAACTGCTAAATTCTAAGTGAGCCGTCAGCCTATCTGCTGTCCTAAAGGAATAAAAAAATCCTGTCGTACTTCCCGGTGTTACGTGTAAACAGAATCATATGGTAAGCTTCATAAGTTGTTTTTTTTTTCGTAAATATAGAATTCATATTAGATTAAGATCGTTACCCACTAACGTGGTATGTCAAAGCAATTTACCGGATGTGAATTTTAAAGTAATAAAATGCTCCAGAAAGCCTTTAGCCAAATGTTTCCCGTCGACCAAGTCCTGCGGATAATGTGTAAAATGTAATAAATATAAATTTTGTGCGGTGCGCACATTCGGCGCGATAAGAGTGGTTGGTTCGGTGAACGCAAGTGTCATCCGCTATCATAATTTATTAGCAGACCTGCAGGTGGCGTTGTATTCGCTCTATATTAATACTACTACTTTCGCGCAATGCAAATTTTGGAGAAAAATACTGATCCCAATGGAATATAATTTTTTTATGGAATATAATTGGATTTTCGTCGTATTCCGGCATTAGAGACACAGGTTCCTTTACCTTATGGGACATTAGCGTGTTCGCAGTGCCCCTAACGTTGCGAACATCCATAAGCGACGGTAACTGCTTACTATTAAGTGGGCCGTCAGCCTGTCTGCTGTTTGTCAGAAATAAAAAAAGAGAGTGAGTGAAAATAATCATCATAGATGCGAGTGTTTTATTTAATTGTCTACAGTTGTATTGGCTCAGTTTCTCCTCTTGCAGCGGCCATGTCCGCAATAGATATGGCAAAATGATAATGAAAGTGGTTTGATCGGTGGTCCTAGCGTAGAAATGTTCACAAACGATCTCTAGTTATCATAATTGCTGAAAATTACTTCAGTAAAGGTTAAGTTGCTGACATATAACTGCGACGTTAAGTGCCTCGGAACTCCGCACTTCTGCCTTCTTTTCATGAGAAGAAATTAAGATTATGTGACATTTAAATAAGTGTATGTTCTCTTACATAGACAGATTAGCACAAGAGTTAGAGATGCCACGAATGGGCATTTCAACTGGCAATAACTAGCGCTAGTTCCGCCCTACGACAGTTAAACTCCGGACGCCGACGTCGGTCATTGCTCTGTGCAAGCAAAGCGGCATTATATTTACGCGGGAGTGGCAGAGACAGATAATAACAGGTCAATGGCCGAAATTCTTCCTGCTCGGCGTCCAGAGTATAGCAGCAATAGCTTCCATGCTTTTCATTTCATTATTTACTTAAATTTATGTAATTATGTAATATTAATTATTAATTTATTTGTCAATGATCAAAATGAATAAATATACTTGAACAATCCACACAGTGCTACCTAGTCCCAAAGTAAGTAGCATAGCACTTGTGTTATGGGTACTGGGCAACTAATATACAACTTATGAGCAATTATAAAGAAAAGTCTTTCGTAAATAAATACACATTATACATAAACACTCAAATGCCGCGAGGTCAACGAACCTGTGTCCTCTGCTGGCGTTTAATTATGCGTTACGCAACGGAGGTCGTCAAAATATAATAACGAAAATTACATCTCAAAATAAAAACTATTGAAGCCAGCAAATAATTGGGAATATTTGTAATTCAATAAGTTTATCATTACACGCTTTTCATATCTCCATTGACCTGGAATCGTGAAATTTCACGCCTTATATAGGATAGGGTGGGTGAGCTGACGTGTCTCCACGGGTGGTGGTTGCTATGGTTACCATTTATGTGTACAATCAATATCCCTGCATTTTACTCCGAATTCTGCAAGATTTTTAACGTGTCGCTTAATGTAATACTTTATTTTAGTATTTTACAATACAATATTTTTTCACATTTGGTTTTAGGAACGATGTTACTTCTACCGTTATAATTTTCATTGTAAAGCTTAGATTGATGGTATAAGTATGGTAGCTATATTGATTCCATCAATTGAACCTCCATGTAAATTATATACCTTTCAAATTGTCAATAAACTGGCACATCTATTTTTATAACCTGGGGAAACCGTATGACTAGTATTACGCCGGACACCAGGGGAATGCCGACGTGTTTATTATTGTTTATTATTACGCCTCACCGTTCTAACTTTTAAGCTTATGTTGACATCATCCGAGACATGTACCATTATTGCGATTCCGTGGTTTGGACCGCTGTTGGTGACATGAAACCTTCCTCATCACTATCTACGTACGTCTGCTTCTGTTCAGCGTGGTATTAGATATCACGTCAACCAGCACCAGGGACGCACATGAGCAGCTCCCGTGGTCGCTCATGTATGTTGACGATATCACGCTAGCAGACGCAGACATCTAGCCATGCGACCTCTGCCGGGCCTCGGCAGGAGATTAGACCCAAAAAGTGCTTGAAGTCGTAAATACGTCCATAGTTCCATTTATTCACAAAGTAAACGAAGCATTTGTATTATGGGTAGACAACTGACATAAACAACTTTCGTAAATACGAGTAATATAAAAAATATCACCCATACATAATTATTATTAAGAAGAATGATTATTACTCGTGATTTATTATATTTCAAAATTAAGCGCACAATAAATCCATACAAAATAGGCGAAAACATTAAATTTGACATCAAAGCGTTGTAGGCTTTTTAATAATATGAATGACGCAAGAAAATTTAACACGTGTAAGGGGAGGAGATCATTTAAGGGAAATTTTATTACTTTGAAATTATTTGACTGGACTATGTAAATATAACTTCGATATATTATTGTGTAATTACGTATTGTAATTAAATGTTTAATTAAAATGTAGCTAAGTCGTATTTATTACATTATCCGTGCATAATATAAATACTGACTGTGAATACTGACCTCTGCCGCTGGGGTGGGCCTTTTTTTTATTGCTGTAGGACAGCAGATAGGCTGACGGCCCGCTAAGAATTATGCAGTTGCCGTCGCCTATGGGTGTTTGCAACGCCAGTGGCATCGCGAACACGCTGCTGTCCCATAAGGGTACAGGAACATGGGTCACTACTGCCGGAACATAACACAAGTTTACTATGGCGGCATACTTAAGACCAAAGGTGGTCGCCATCCAGACGGGCTTGAGGCCCTACCACGTAGCTAGGGTAGGTTGTTTTGTCGGCTTTTACGACAGGCCGACCCCGGCCGCAGAGGTTAGTGTTCTTTCTTCGCCCCTGCACGGATACGGACGGCCTGTCGTAAAAGGCGACAAAACAACCCACCCTAGCTACGTAGTAGGGCCCCAAGCCCATCTGGATGGCGACCACCTTTGGTCTTAAGTATGCCGCCATAATAAATGTGTTTTGCCTCAGCATTAGTGACCCAAGTTCCTACCCTTATGGAACAGCAGCATGTTAACGATGCAACTGACGTTGCAAACACCCATAGGCGACGGTAACTGCTAAATTCTAAGTGGGCCGCCAGCCTGTCTGCTTTCCTATAGCAATAAAAAAGGTCCCGGGTTTTAAACAGCGGCTCAAGAGTGATACCAATTAGCCGTAACTTTATTTAATACCAAAGTTGTATAAAATTTGAAATAAGTATATAAGGATAAAGCCTACAATACAATTAAAGTTCAAATTAATAAAAAAAAAATAGATATAATAAAATTATAATTGCAAATAAATGAATATGTTACTATTATTTTGTAATAATTTGAAGCATAAAAATACATTTATAGGTATAAATATTGTACGCCTTAAAAAGGCAAACTGTTGATACAAAATGTACTTACCAACATTATAATGTACACAGTTCTAACAATAAATAAATAAATAAATTAGTTCAAGTGATAGATTAAATAAAAATTAATAAGCTAGCGTGGTATGGACAATGGAAAGGGTGAAAAATGTCGAGATAAAGAATTTTCCGGGTCCAAGAGCTAATAATGAAAGTAAACCAAAGGAAACTTGAATGGAATGTATAACAGATGATATTTTGAATAGAGTAGAATTTTGACCTCTCTGCGAAGGTACATTTCCTAGGCTTGAAATGCCCATCGAACAAATCGACCACTTCCTCATAAGTCAAGATACCAACTTGACGAGGCAATGCTAAATCACGAACCAATTTGTATGTTGGCTCTGCTAAATTGCTCAACAAAATAGCTCGTCGCTTAGAACTGGTATGTTCGTCTTTAATAATATCATTCGCTAAAAACCATTGTTCTAGTCTGTCTTTGTATATACACCATTCTTGCATAAAATGATTAAAAACGTTCAATGTGCCAACTGTAACTTTAGCCATTATCCCATCCTCGTCGCCAACTGTTAAAGGTTTAAATGATATCGCGAACAATAAAAGAACCGGTTAGAATTAGCCTGTTTATTCGACTGGCGCAGCCAGCTAATCCTTGAAATAATGCCTGATTAAAAACTACCCACAACATGAATATTGAGAAGCTAACTGATATAAATGAACAAAAAGAGTGGATAGTGCTAAGTTTGAGAAAATGTAGAAATGTAAAATTAGGATTTTATTTAAAAATATACACAGAGAGAAAGAGTATAGTAATCCCAACTAATATTATAAATGCGAAAACAAGTTTGTTTGTTTGTTTGTTAGGCTTTCAAACCTAAGCCGCTGACCGAATTTTGATGAATGTAGGTATAGTCATAGATTGGACCTTGGAAAAGGACATAGGCTCCTATTTTTTCAAACTCATTTAGCAGAACAACGTTTACTGTGTCAACTAGTATAAAATATAAGTAAAATGCAATAAAGAGATGGCATTCAAGTGTATAGAATTAGTGGAGTTTATATTGTCCAGTTTACTTTTGACTCGAAGCGCTGTTACGGCTTAAATGCTATAAATTGCACTTAAGAGTACTCGCCTATTCGTACTACTTCCAACTTAATTTGTTTGTGGCAATTTTGTATGAAAATGTTTAGTGAATTGTGGGAATTTAAAGTTGTCTTATTTAGCGATATATAAAACGATATTTACCATTTTTGAGTTATAATTTTTTTTGCTTTTTTCAAAATAAGTTATTAATAAAATTAATCATTAAATTTTTTTTATTGGTGGCGGTTACTGCTTCCTATTGTGTGCCGTCAGCCTGCATGACGTTCCTCAGCAGAGATTAGATTTAATAATATGATGATAAAATTACTGTACCAATTCACACAGTTCCATCTAATCCCAAAGTAAGAGTAGCAGAGTGCTTATATTACTGCTACTGGATAACTGATATAGAACTTATAATTTTTTTGTAAATTAATACTGGGTGTAGGCATTCCGTTGTGACTGTTGTAGTTTTCGAATGATGCTGTTGCCGTGATAATATTGAAACGAAGTGGGATAGAATCTTCTCCTTAGTCGATACTCAGATGCAAAATGATCAAACTCCTGTAAGACGTATAGTAGCAAGGAAATGGAAATTGGAGAAAAATCTTACCAATCTAAAATTTTAAGGAGTTCTGATGGAATCTGCCGTCAGGATAAAACGGTATTCATTCTGGTTTGTTTTGTTTAAAAAATTTTGTGCGGCAATTAGCTGATTTTAAAAATAATAATAAATCATAAAAGAAACGTCAGTTATTTAAAAAGAAATGGAAATGGAATTTGTATATTCTGATTGTTTAAATTATCTATATCTATACTACTATTATAAAGAGGAAAGATTTGATTGTTTGTTTGTTTGTTTGTTTGCTTTGAATAGGCTCCGAAACTACTGACCCGATTTAAAAAATTCTTTCATTGTTGGGAAGCTACACTATCCCCGGGTGACATAGGCTATATTATATTTTCAAAAAAATTAGGGATCCTTACTAAAACTCCAATAATGTAACCCAAAGTGTAAAAAAATTACCTAAAATGTTATTTAAATCACGTGCGTTGCGAAAACTATTGATGATAGAATGAAATAATGTACTACAACTTTGCAGAACACATCATTATTTACAAAAAGTGTCGCGACAGCATATGTCTAACTATTATAGTTATGCCACAATAAGTGTTCTTTTATTTTAAAAATTTAATTGAAATGCCGCCCCTAGAAAAGACTCTTTATTTGGATCTTGGTATTAATCCTTATCAAAATAAATTACTTCATATTCAAAACTGTTTCAATACCTTTATATAACTTTTTGAATTATTCAATTCGGATATTCCATTCGAAAGATATCACGAGTTTAAAAATGTAAGTATTAGAAAAATGTTGCGTGGTAGCCGCTCACCCTGTTCGGCTAGCTAGGCAGCACCTTATGCAATGTAGGCGTGCGTCACTGGGGTTTTCACAAAAATTAGAATACTTATTAAAAAATAACGAAAAATAAATAAAAAGTAATAACAAAAAAAAATCATTAAAATACAAGCTCATAGAAATAATAATATTCAAACTTTCTTTATAATCTTATTTTTTTAGTAACCTGACGCAAATAGAAGGGTTTGCCCTCAGGGGCGCTCCTCTGTCCGAGGAGTTCACGGGTGTGCGTACCCGAGGTGCCCGAGCATCCGTCGCTTCACTCCCCTCTCCGTTCGAGGCGACAGAGTCCTACCTTTCTTTCCGTCTACCTCTTACATCCTTTCCAACTTAGCTCTCTGTTCGTGGCGTGGTCCCCGGTGGGATGATTGCGAATACTGATTGGGGTCCCGGGTTCTACCCTGGGACCTGATTTGGTAGTCGAAACCATGCCTATTTCGACTGCGCCTGCACAAAGTGTTCCCGGGGCGGGAATTGCATCCTCGCTGTCGGTTGGTCTTGCTGGGCCGGCTACGACGTCAGGCGACTCTGCTTTTTCTGGAGTGTCGTCTGGTAGTCGTACCCACGTCTGACTAGCACGCGACGGGGATGCGAGTCCCGTCCGGAATTGGCCGCGGACCTGTCACTCCCGGCCCTGGTTCTGTCCATGGTCGGGGGCGATCCTGGATGGACGGCCGTCGCCTCCTTTTGCGAGGCAGTAGTGTCTGCAAGGGAGGCGGCGGAACGGGAGTGGGAGTCCGCCACCACACTCCCCTCCCGCCAACGTAGGCCGCGTCGTCGGCGCCGGAGAGCGGGCAACGATCTCCGGCCGCCGTAGAAAACGGCCGCGGGCGGCCCCTCGGGGGAGGATCCGCCGCCCGCACTATTGCCGCGAGGGAGAAGGCCGCGTGCTGTTCCACAGCCCTCCTCAACTCCTAGAGTTGTTACAAGAGAGCACCGGGGGGACGAAACCCTGACCCTCTGGCGCCAGCACTTTAGAAGGGGCCCGCTTTAAGACAAAGCGTGGGCCGGCGCCGGCCCGGGCCACGATATCGGCAGGCCATATATCCGTGGGCCCGGGCGTAGACGATAGGAGGACAGCGGGGTTTTTTAGTGGGTCGAACATCTTTTCCGGAGTCCCTTATATCCCTCGGTCCCCCCGGGCCGGGATAACCCGTCAAGAGAGGTTTTTCCCCGAGACCGAAAAAAAATAGAAGGGTTTAATTTTTTATTTTTTGTTAAATACCCGTGCGAAGCTGGGACGGGCTGCTAGTCAAGTATAAATGAATAATACAAGTACTGCTATTGCGACACGCGAATCTCGGCCGACACCATCGTTTATTTCAGACAACACTCTCAGACACTCAAGTTTAGTTTAGCACTTCACGATTTCTCCACTAACAGGTAAAATTCTCACAGGTACTATTAACGTGTCTTCGTAAATCCACACATTTTTGTATTATTACGAGTACATACAAGAGAACTCTCTATAATTTCTCTAAGAATCTGGGTAATCGTTGGCGTAAAATATATCTAATACCGTTATTTCTTTTCATGTCATCATCATCATCCCAGCGTTATGTCCCGATTGCAACCCAAATTTTCTTTTCTGTGCCCGGGGTCCGCTTTCCGACTATTTCTACCCCCACTTCGCGCGATCTTCATCATCCCTGGTAGTGAGCCCATTGGCACGCATATCACCTTTTACGACATCAAGCCAGCACTTTTTGGGTCTACCCTTCCTGCCTGGGTCCGGCGGAGGCGGCATAGCCAGACATTTTGTTTCACACGTAAGCATCCGATTGCCGTAAAACGTGACCGCACCAACGGAGCCGACACTCCTGCAATTTATCTGCAATGTCACGGACATGAAGACTGCCGCGAATGCGGGAGTTCCTAACGCGGTCCTTCCGCGCTACCCCACACATCCACCGCAGCATATTCATCTCCATGACACGCAGTTCTTGCTTGTGTCGCTCTAACTCCGGCCATGCTTCACAGCCGTATAAAAGGACAGGCCTAATGATGGTCTTACAGATCTGTCCATTCAACTTTACCGGCATCTTGGGGTCACAAATTACACCAGTTACCTCACGCCATTTGGCCCACGCGGCAGCAATGCGTGCCTTGACGTCGCAATCGATGTCACCAGACGCGTGAAATACAAATCCCAAGTATTTCACTTGGTCCGTGCGCTCGACCGTGTCACCGCCTATGCGTACGGGTGTGGGGGATCTGTGGAGTTACAGGCCAAGTACTCGGTCTTCGCCACATTGAGCTTCAGACTACCGTTCTCAACCGACTCCTTTCACGCTTTCACGCGTTGCACCAGCCTACCCCTATACTAATCTGCCAGTGCGATATCATCAGCTTACATGAGCAACCACGGCGGCTGCTCGTGTGTGTTTCTGTTATTTCTTTTCATGTATCTCAGTAAAGCTCAGTGATGAAAACAAGTTTTTCTTTCTTCTTGCCATAAGGGCAAACTAAGCTCTTCAAACTATGTGGGGCCGGCATAACGTGTTATCTCCTTCCATTCTCCTATATTAGTCGTCATCTCTAAATTCACGCCTTTTTTGTACCATATCATCTTTTACACAATCAACTACAGCTCAATGTTTATATGTTAAATTAAATTAAAAAGTAAGGTAAAGAATGTGACATTGCGTAACTAATCTATAGGCTGTTGTCTAATTATTAGTGTTAAGATTGACAATATTGCAAAATTTTGTCAGAATGGGTTCCTTAAGGTAGTTTAATAAATGTAATAAGTACTTTATGTATTCTAAAATTACTCACCGAAAAGACAATGTTGTCAGCGGCCGATAAGATTTATGACTGTTGACATCAGCCATCGGCATTCCCCAGAAGTCATTCAGGAACAATTGCTTAATTGAATTCCTGCCTAGGACGTCACTGTTTGTCACTATAGCCGGGATATCGTCATGGACAAACTCGCCGTTGAGGCTGTTGATGTAGCTTAGAACAGCTGTTGTCGTCACCATTGCGTAAATGGCGAAGTCAGAGTTGCAGATATATTTGGGAGATTCCTCCCGGACTGTAGTCAGTCGTCTCTTCATTTTTGGCGTCCGTGGCTTCAGCGTTACATTTCTACATCTGCACATTAGTTTTGATTGATTTATCTGAAAAAGAAAATATATTAGTTAAATTTTAATGCTTATTAATATACTAATAATAGCTAAATTCATTACATGATACCCAAGTAATATCAGAAAGAAAAATGTATTTAATAATATTTATTTCAGACATAATGATATACAAAAGTGCATATAATGCGAAAAAGTACACGAGAAGTAAATTATGCTCTAAACGGGCTCAGCATATGCTAGTTTTATATAAAACTAGCGCTGGTATTCAGTTTGGTCCAAGGAGAGATATCACAGACATAGAACGAAAAACTTAAAAATAATCACATTCAGAAGCCAACCGGACTCGGATTCGATTCTCACGCTGGCCCGGTTACAATTTTTCTAGTCAAATATTTATATTATAGTATTATTGTCGACGTTTACCGACAGGGAAGAAAAACAACATTTACTGAGATTACCGATATTTGTAACCTGGTAATCCGCGTCCAGTGAGATAAAACGGTCAGTTATTATTATTAAATACATTAGAACTAGAAGTGAAAGTTTCTGTTTGCACCACATTTAAATATGTATTTCTGTTTTAGTCACTTATAAATAATTATCATGAAATCATTCATTCAGATCAATATACTGATGAAATGTGAAAACCTCGTGATGAATTATGTAACCAGATCAGCAATGGCGGTAACCTACGTCAATTAATCTATTAATCTTAAATAAGCGTGGCTAGTTTGATAGTCATTCTCTATAAGAGAATGGTGAGTTCAAATTTACAGCTGTAGTTATAATATCTATGCAAACTTTGTAACAAAAAGAGAAATTGAAACAAATCTCGAAAATCATGAAAATATTCCGTCAGCATTTTAGGGTACCATATAGAAACTTATCAACGGAAGCCAAATTATTGGATTTCGCTAAGTACACTCCGCAATGTAGTCTAAGTCAGCAGCAAAGCACTTGTTTTATGGGTCCTAGACAACTGATGTACTACGCATATACTTTTATTTTATAAATAAATACATGTTATACATAAACACCCACACTGAAGATGAATCGAGCCCACGTTGCCCGCAAATATTCAAACGTGCGAAGGCAGATTCGCCATGGAAGTGGTCAAATATAGGGACAATGTATATTCAGGATTCCGCCAAAGCCTTTGAGAACCGTTAACCTCACATACTAAGTGGTAGGTAACCTTGCTAAAAACGAATTTAGCTTTGACCAAAGGTTATTCTCCAGAAGTCAGAGGACGGTCATGAAAGCAAATCCAAATGGTGCAGGAGAACCAAATAGCACCATACCTTTTCTATTTTTAAACTAGCAAAACGAATAATCGATCCATCGCTTTTCACGATTTGCGATAATAATAACCCTCTTATTATTACTGGTTCACACGACCAAAATCTGAACAAGTGCTTACGTATTAAAATAATACCTACAGAACCCAAATACCTATAAAGTTGGAGGATTCCATTGAATGTAATATAATATTTGGGGCACGTACACCACGGCTTGGAGCGAACGAAAATTCATAACAACGCATATCGCTGCTTTATTGAAAAATAGTTATTTAGATTAAGCAGGCCTCACTGACGGGGGGTAACCCGCGGAATTTGGCTACATACCTATTTCAAATTTATTTTATTTCACTTCATATTTGTGTGCATTTCTGACATAACGAACTACAGAAAATATTAACCTGAGTTATAACTTTAAAAAACCTTTATATTTTAAACACGCAGTTAATTTCAAGAGTTCTTAAATTTTTCGTAGACTCATTTAGCTTTATCAAGATTACTTTTAGAGCTGCTCCTCGTATAAGACCTAGCAGAAGATAAATGCTAGCTGCTATAGTTAGCAATGTTAAGTTATGGTGATTTTTAAGATAGACGTGATCATCTATAAATGTTAATATCTACCTTATAAATGTTGATAAAGCATGTGTGTTTGAATTAACAAATTGTTATAATGTTATAAGTTTCTCAAGCTCTGAGCAGATATTTTTCTTTTATATATATTTTAATGTCTAGCTGATCCGGCAAACCATGTTTTGCTATATAATTTGCTAAAAAACATTCTGGCTAGGAGCGGAGTTAGTGAGTGTCCATGTTGCGAAGTAACTATTCTAAATATCAAGTCGATAGGGCTTATAGTTTTAGATATCTCGTGACAAAGGTAATTATATATAAAATACTAATGGTAGCTATATAATGGTAGCTCCCACACCCACACCCATAGGCGGCGATTTGGTAAAGCATGTATATCCGGTTAAGTAACTCCGATTTGCATTTCACGCGTCTAGTGGCAGCGATTGCTGGTTCCATTAGTGTCGGTTGAGTTGAAAATACAGATTGTCAGTTCTATAGCATCACGAAGATAAGGGGCAGTGAATGTGTGGAGCGATGGAAACCGCATTACGAGTACTACGTAAGTATAAGCATCCACGACAGAAAAAAGTATCGTCTCCGCTACATTTACGGTATTTACTACATTTTTCGGTACATTGCTAATTATGTAGAGGAGTAAGCCTTAGAAGAGCTCGCTTGAAGTCACAATGAGTACTAATGTGACTCATTACCAAGGAGATGAAAGTACGTGTGAAGTGGATAATGAAAGTTGAAATAAACACTTATTTTCCAATGGATTCTCGGTTATCTACTCCATCTGTTAGGTGTAACCAACATCATACAAAATTATTCTTCTAGGACTACCATTTTAAAGAGAAAAACAATGCCTCAATGTCTGTACATGGAAGTATATAAGTAGAGAAGCAATCTATTGTCTTATCAGGAAACCATGTCAGTTTATTCGACAGTAAAGGAAGGCCCTTAAGGGGCCCTGACACGTAACAAAATAACTATGTTTGTGAACGCACGTGCCTTACCAGGAAAAAGGTCATATAATTAATACTAAGTATATTTATATTGCTTTACATTTAGCCGATAAAGGATAGTTTATAAACAGTTTTAACGGTAACCTGAAGCATTATGTTTCTCGAGTCTGTTTTTCAATGTTTCAGTTTTAATTATTAAGTCTTTGGAAAAAATAGTTTAGACATGTGGTGACCAATTTCTTGTTTTATCTTTCCTACCAAACGTACTTTTAGCTAGTAATCTAGAACTAACGTAATGATCTCCGAGGCAAAAAGAATTTTCGCCCGTTGGAACGCTTGTGAGGGTGAAAATCTAATTTAGAAAGAAAGAAGAAAGAAAAATATTTATTTAGGACTACAACATACAAACAGATATAAAAAAATTAAAAATATAATTGAAGACATTTAAAAATTAGTCCTAAAAGGGTCCTTACTCAGCATAAACTGGTTAGAAAAAACCAGCGCTGGTCTTCCGTTAGAACCCGATAATGACGCCACATAACAAAATCCGGACTTAAAAGTAAACGAAGTAACATTTATTAACACAAGACAATTCTATAAAATTGTATTAAAATAATTTCTAACTAAATTATTTTTGGTTTTGGAAACGTATCCTACCGAAAGCGATTTGGAATCAATTTATTATTTATAGTTTTCCTGTTTTTGGTTTCTTTCTTTTTCAGATAAAATTAATTTCCTGTTTATACATAGTATATAATATAGAAAGATAGAATAAAGTAAGTGAGTTGCTAAATCATTAAAAATACCTAAAACAAAAAACAGAAAAATGTGAGAAAAAAAGAAAGAGATTTACACACCATACAAGAAATAGATACAATACAAGAGATAAACAATTATAAATTATATATAACGAAAGTGGGAAGAAGTCAACAAGACTAAATATATAAAATGAAATAAGTCACACACAATGATATGATAACATCTAATTATCAAGTCACTGATAGAATAATTATTAGTGGTATAAATTAGCTACACTATAAAGCACTCGTATCAAGAGCTAAATCGGCCTGTCCTAAATCGGCTAAATTTGTGATTTTATCTAGGTTTTTATGTGTATACATAAAATACAAAAAAAATTATAACAAAAATATTAAACCGCCAAAAAAACTGAAAAGATAAAAATAATAAACCTTCTTTTTTTAACCTTAATAACTAAGTTCTTAAAATAATGTAAGTATACCTAAGTAATTTTGAGTTGGCGCCAGTGACCTCACGTGTGTGCCCGTTCGGGTTGCTGTTTCGCTGACATTAACTTCGCAAACGCTCGGAATTTTCCGGCGAAGGGGCGTCTCACGCTGCGCCGCCGCCGCGCGTCACGCTTTACGTAATTAATAAATTAGCTTGTTTGGCGCCGACTCAAAATTACTTATGTATACTTACATTCGTTTTATTAAGGTTAATAAAAAGAAGGTTTATTATTTTTATCTTTTCAGTTTTTTCGGCGGTTTAATTTTATTGTTAAAAAGTTTTTATTTTATAATTTTTTGCGGCTATAATCTAGTAATTACTACATGCTTAAATAAATCAATTCTGTCAAAAGTTATGCGTGGTCATAGATATAATCAGTGAGTGAACAATCAATCATTCTCTGTTTTCGTACCTTTAGGGTTGGAATTTATTTTCCAAATTTATATGGAACCAATTTCGGGGTCCAATAGAAAGATAATTTTAAAAATCAGACTACTCTGTAAAAGCTATGCGTGGCCATACACTAAATATATGAATACGCGTCGACTTAAGAACCTTCTCCGTTTTTTTGTCGGTTAAAAAAAAGTATGTAAGTATAAGGGTGGTTATCAGTTGTGATACTTCACACAAACGTTTTGCTATTTACTTCAGTACTAGATGGTGTTGTGTTGATTGGCACAGTATACTAAATGTATATTTTTTATTGTACAGTATATTTAATAAGTATGTTACGGAATAAAGGGATGTCTATAATCGTGTTAAGGTATAGTACTGTAGTACAAAGTTTCCTTTTATTTAAATACAATTAAATTTGTATATTAAAATTTGTATAATAAATATTCTGGCACAATTTACACAGAGCCCAAAGTAAATGTCCATAGCATTGTGTTATAGATACTAAACAACCGATATGTTACTTATATATTCATCCTAAGTTCTTCATTTATTCTTTTCTAAATAAATACATATTATATATAAACACGAAATTCGGGAAGTACGGGAATTAAATCCATGACCTCCGCAAGCGTACCGAAGTGCGTTAGCCGCTATGCCACGGAGGTTTTACGTCCTATTGCCTGAGTACTAACGAAAAAGCCTATCAAATAGAATATAATTGAACCGGCACAACTGACGAAATAAGTTATTCAAGCGAAATAAAATATTCTCGCTTCACGACGGAAATAAATAAGTTTTCCTTAGCAAAACATGGACGTCAATTTGTAACATTTTTCTACGATATTGGATGAAATTATGAGTACATTCATAAAGGGAGGTTTCATTAATTTTATATGGCTAATAAACGCTGGAATGTTACACGGAGAGCTAATTTAATGCGATGAATTTCATAGTTTCGTGTGACCAACGAGGAAAATCACACCTCATTCCTAGCAAGTCGTAAAAGGCAACAAATGTATTATTTATTTATCCTTTTAGTGAACAGAGAATGGACGATTTAATTTCCCTATCAGTACTCTCAGTCCCAATCATATAAAAACAAATTTGCATAAGTAAAATGTAACACATTAAAAACATACGAAAATATACATCAAGCCAACTGTATGACTAAAAACTAATAAAATAAAAACGTTCTGTGCATACTATTAAATAACGTTTAAATACTTGCAGAAATACATAATACAAATCTAATATATAAAATTCTCGTGTCACAGTTTTCGTTGCCATACTTCTCCGAAACGGCTTGACCGATTCTCATGAAATTTTGTGAGCATATTGAGTAGGTCTGAGAATCGGCCAACATCTATTTTTCATCCCCCTAAATGTTAGGGGTGACCCACCCCCAAATATTTTTTTTAATTTTTTGACATTTTATTATTTATATGGCAGAACAACGTTTGCCGGGTCAGCTAGTAACTAATAAATAAATAAAATAAAATGAACAAAATCACTTTATATGTAAAATGAGTCGGCTAGAGGACAGTATCCCAAGATTCTAACTACAACAGTACATAACTAAAGTATCCCAAAAATATTTAAAATTTTGGCCCTCTATACGACTAGAGACTACAGATATACGTAGCAGACTTCGGCTCATAAATAAGAAGTTTATATGGTGTCAGGATCAAGTGTCCGTGATAAGAAATCATATGTCAGAATCAACAGCACAGAGTAACAACTGCTTAACTTTATTTCAAATAGGAATAATCAAGTTACAATTAAAATACGCTCTGATAGCCAAAGCAAATGCAATATTCCGTACCGAGGCCAACGGTTCGAGCAACAATAGCTGCGCTAATGCGATCAACGGCTATTTTCCACTCACATTAACGCCGACTCAAAAGAAAGCCATTTGCTGTTAACTATGGCTTATTTGTCATGAAGGTGTCCCGCTTTATTGTCCGCACAATTGGGGGTTAACAATAGAGTTATTTTATGGTGCATTACTATATACGGAATTATATTGCTGTTGAAGGTCTATTAAATATATACTGCGATAAATAGGTATATTAATAGTAAAATAAATATAGCTTCTAGCGTTTCTTATGTGGGGAATGAGGGCACCCTGAATCGTTTCTTTGTTCTCGTAAAATGTAGAGCAAAAATGTAAGTAAGCAAGCCCATTATTCGATTTCTAGTATAGAAGTTCTATTGCAGGCGTGCCTGAGAAAAATAAACTTATACTTCATGTGCGTCTTAGGTTAAAAAAATATATCAGCAGGGAATCGACGTTAAAAGAAACGCAGAAAGTAATCTGACTTTATGCAAATAGAGACATCGGGTGTTTTTATATATTTATTTTTGTGAAGTTTCTAAGAAACCCTATTTATTTAATTTCTAATTTCCAGTTATCGAATTATTTTAATATATTTCACGGTTAGGCACTTTCTCTGAATTAGAGAAGAATATAAGCATATAATAGAAAATAAAGATAGATTTCATAATAAAAATATAAAATGAAAAAAAAAGAACATTAATTTTATATATAAAACATTGGACTAATCAAATATGTGTGGTAGATATTTAAGTTAATTCCATGAACACCATTTAATCTTTAGTTATTTACGCCCGAATTCGATAAATAGAAATTAAAAACTGAATAATCTAATAAAATATTTTCCAAGAATAATTAGTATTTTAATTCTTACCTTGTCTAACAGTCTTCAACCATTATTCGTTAAGTATAACTTAAAATATACAACAATTTGCTTTAATATGATATATAATTTCTTCGAAAATCCCAATGAAACGACAACTTTTAATTATTATTTTAATGATACAACGAATTACCTTTAGATGATAGAAGATAAGATGTGGCTTGCTTGCTACTTGCTTGGATGTGTTAGAAGTGATTTGAGAAGAATTATTTGATGTTTAGATGAACAGTTTCATTGGGGGATGTGTATGAAGTTATTAATATTATGTTAATGATATCGCATCACTATATCAATAATAATAGCCTTAAATATACGATTATTGGGTTCGTAGTTAGAATCCTTCCTCTAGAACAACCAGTATCGTAGTCAAACTTGTCAAAAGGTGTTTTCTAAAGAATAAAATGTGTTCTCCATACAGGGGCGGAGTAAGAATACTGATCCCTGCGACCGGAGGCGACGTGTTGTAAAAAGCAACAATACAATCCAAGCTTACTCCAAGTCCGTCTGGATGGCAACCACCCCTGATCTTTAAATACGCCACAATAATCTTTCTTTGTTCTTTGGCAGGATGTTAGCAATGCCTCAGGCGTCGCAAACATTCATAGACGACGGCTATTGCTTACTATTAAATGTTAAGTTCTTTCAAACTTATTACAACATCTACTTAAGGCGAGAAAATTACCTACGGTGAGTAAGCCACTATGAGATTCCAAACTGTGACCTCCAGGCTGGGTTACAAGTGAAATAACTTTGAGCTTTATCAATATCACAAACAAATATACATTTATATAACCTCTGGAAATTAATCCACATTTTTTTATATTTACTTAATTTTAAGAATCGTATCGATAATCAAAGGACCTTTGATTTTCCTAAGTAATAAATTATAAAAAAATTAACAAATTAATGAAAGTAATATACATATATAAAAAAAGTTTTAAAACTGTTTTAAGTTCAACCTAATTACAACTATGGCACCTAGTAATAAAGTCACAAATCTCCAAAACATTATCTAATACTTACGATCATTCGTTATATAACATGAGCAAAGCAATAAATTACTCTTGTCACTTACAAATGAAAAGACATATGTCAAACAACATTTAATGTGAAATCAACCTTAAGTTGTAACAAATAAAGTAATTTTTGCCTTGAGAGATACATCGTTTTGTTTTGTTTAGTGTGTTCCGGTGCACGCGCACCAAAAGCGTAACGAGGTCATTCATTAGTAGATTTTACTCTCACATTTTTCTCATACCGGGCGCCATATATATGAAAATCGATTCTTAAAGAGTAAACTCTAATAAAATGAAATTAAAAAGAATGGATATAAAATTATACACCCTTCAATTTTATATCAAAACATACGCCCCATAGGCTTAAATACTATTAAAAAAGCTTTAAAAAAGTACTCCAATTTAACGCGGTATTTGTAATCAATACGACAGTAAAATGTTGATAGGCCGATTTTAAAAAATTTATGTTTTGAGAGATTAGTTATAACCCTGCAACATTGTCAACGTTTTATCAAAAAGCTTGTATACATTATACTCTTATTTAAGGTGCGTTTATGACATCCCACTTAGACGCCCCGGGCTTTTTTGTAAAGCGTTGCTCCTAGGTAAGGGAACGCTTTCCATTTGAGTACATTCATTTCCAAATGAAAATACAATTTTAAAAAACCCTTCCGACAATCAAGTGAATTCAATAGAGCCCTGTATCTTCACAACTAAACTACTACTAAATTGACGCTACTTTGCGCACCTTCCTAGATTTGTGCATGCGACAGTGGGTCACAAGACTTAGCTTTCCAGGAGGAAGTTGTCAATTCAAACGAATTACAACTCTCTGAAAATATGTCAGTATGTAACACCTACAAATACTTTGGTATATCACAGTCATTGGGTATTGATGACGATGACGTAAAACAGCTGGTAAAAGAGAAATTCTTTAGCCGCCTGAGAAAAGTGTTGAACTCCTTCCTCTCAGGTGGTAACAAGATTCGCGCCTTTAACAGCTGGGTTATGCCATCGTTGACCTACTCCTTTGGTATACTAAGGTGGACTCAGACAGAGCTGAATGCCGTGGACCCGAAGAGTTCGTTGCATGCTGACTTTAAATCGGATTCATCACCGACGGTCGTCGGTTATGAGATTGTATATCCCTCGGAAGTGCGGAGGGCGAGGTCTGTTAAATGCCAAAAATTTGCACAATAGTGAGATATACAACCTCCGGAAATACTTTCTTAAAACCAACGTAGGGATCCATCGGGATATAAATTAAGTAGACAAGGGACTCACCCCGCTCTCTCTTGCAAAATAGAGCTGGAGCAGGCCTGAAGTAATGAGTACTGCTGAGCGTATAGATGTGTGGAAGAGCAAGGAGCTGCACGGTAAATTTTATCGAGCACCATATGGGTCCGATATAGATCTACTGGCATCGGTGAACTGGCTTCGATTCGGTGACCTCTTTGGGGAAACCGAAGGTTTTGTCTGTGCAATTATGGACGAGGTTATTAAGATGAACAACTACTGGAAGTACATCCTAAAAGACGGCACGATCGACACGTGTAGAGTCTCTCACTGTCCTGGTGAGTCAATTAGGCATGTTACTTCTGGTTGTTCTTGTTTTACTTACTCTGAGTATTTGCACAGACACTACCTAGTGGCCAGAATCATCCATCAGCAACTTGCTCTTCGATACAAGCTTATATATCTTCAGAGATGCCCTATTATAAAAACATGCTGGAGCCAGTTTTTGATAGTGGCCATATCACACTCTACTGGGATCGATATATTATGACAGACAGGACTATTATTGCCATTAAGCCTGATATTGTGATAATAGATCAACATACGATGATCATTGATATTAATGTCCCGCATCATCATGCGGGTCATGCGAGGTTACCATAGTAACCTCGTGAAAGCAGAAACTGACAAGATTACAAAGTATTTAGATCTTGCTCAAGAGATTACCGCCATGTGGCGCATGGAATCAACCGATGTCAGTGAACGAACTTATTGCGAAGAGCCTCAACAAACACCTAGAGAAGCTTTCGCTAGGTAAATGGGTGAAGGGTCGGATACAAAAGTCGGTTTTCCTGAGCACAGCACGCATAGTGAGGAGATTCCTGTCTCAGGAGCCCTAACCACCAGTAGCTTAGACCATTGGCCTCGCTACCAGCGACGGACAGTTTTTTATATTTTTTAAGATTCGTATTTTATGAAATGATATGTTATAATGATATTAAAATATATAAATAACTAGAAAATAAAACAAATAAAATAAGAAAAATAATAATAATCTAATCACATACAGTAATCACAATTTATTTTTAGACAAATAATGAATAATAATTATAAACTTATGACATAAAGTATTTTACAATTTTACAAATTAGGATAGTGTTACATTACAAGTCACAGTCAAAAATCACTATGCAATTGTGACATTAAGAAACAGAGTTGAAATCCCAAGGCGTTTTAATAAAAGCTGGGCAATATTCCCTAATGCGTTTACTATGGGTACAAGTGGGAGCATGCCGAATGTCGATGACAGGACGAAGAAATATTTTTTCGATTTTCGCCCAAAGTGAGAAGAACGATAAATTGCTAACAGTAAAAACTTAGCAAATTTAGTAAGAAACAAGAGGTAAAAGATAATTTGTCATGTTTTTTGTTAAGTCTTAAATTACATGCCCGAGTTTTGTGTTACGGCTTTTGTACATTTAGTTGCTGTATTTCTGTTTGTAATGATTGTCAAAATTTTAATAATGTACGTTCAGTAGCTTTTTATTTTAATCTATATCACTTTATCTGTATATTTCTCCACATTTCAGTATTAATAATACAGAAGGAAAATTTCAGTATGAATAATACGTCATTTTAAAATGACGACGATGAAAGAAAATCCCTGTATCGGAACTGTAAGCTGCTTGTAGGTTATGGTTGTTTCTTTATGACCAGCCATATCAGTGTGGCTAAAAATCTGTAGCTGCGGTGGCGTTAATACGTAAATACCACTATATCTAATGAAAATCCTGCCTACTAAAAAAATACGTAGGATACGAACTTAAATATAAATAAATTAATTTAGACCATGTATTACACGATACTGTTGGTCCAAAGTTTAAAATTGTAATTTAAATATGGGCCAGATCCAGTATAAAAATATATATACCTCTTCTCTATAATGTAATAAATTATTGGAAATAAATTATTAATAATGACACATCAACACAACGCAAATCGTTTGCCTAGCTTAATTGCTTACAGGTTTTTAGGGTGACCAGGTTGGAGTCGATCCGCCAATTATTGGTTGTTGAGTTGGTGCAATTAGACGCGGAGTCTCGGCGGGCCGCTGGCAACCTTGTCGATGACGGTCGTGTCGTGTACGTCCAATTAAACACACTTCACTATACTTTTATATCTTGTATATTGAATATTATTTACAAAAATCAAAATGATGGACAGGTTATAAATTTACAAAATTGTGAGAAGATGTTAACGACGCGGAATCTCGAGCCAGAAGAGCGAATTGCGTCGTCTTTTTATTTAATTTGGAATTTTGAATATTATTTAGAAATGACCATGACTATATAGAGTAAAAAACTATTTATTAAACAAAAAGTATACATTAAAAAATAAGTATAAAAATATGTTTTGCAACCTGAGGGGTTTGTAACCTGATTTGTAACCTGAGGGCTACAGGTTAAATAATTACATTTTTAATTAAATTTATTTAATTTACTGAGAAGTAAATTGAGATCATTGGAAGAAAAAGTTGCCTACTCTCCCTTCTCCGTCAGTCAATCAGTTATTTTATCGCATATAATTTTTTTTTATCAAATGAGAGCTTATTTTATTATTTTTTTATTGCTGTAGGACAGTAGACAGGCTAAAAATTTTAAGCGGTTACCGTCATCTATGGGTGTTTGCAACGCCAGTGGCAACGCGAACACGCTGCTGTCCCATAACAGTACAGGAACTTGGGTCACTATTATGCTGAAACACAACACAGGGTTATTTTGGCGGCATACTTAAGACCAAAGGTGGTCGCCATCCAGACGGGCTTGAGGCCCTACCACGTAGCTAGGGTGGGTTGTTTTGTCGCCTTTTATGACAGGCCGACCCCGGCCGCAGAGGTTAGCGTTCTTTCTCCCTGTACGGATAAAAATATAAGATCTGTTTGTTGTAAATGATTAAAGTAGTGAACGATAGCTGTCCAAGATAACAAATATCAGTTAACAAAAATAAGCCGGTCATTATTAATGGAAAAGGTGAGGATCTGTCATGGTGTGCGAGGATCAAATTACGATGCTAGCAGAAACTAAATTGCAAATATCGAATTTCAACAAAGCGAAATAGTGTAAACAATCCTTAACAAAAAGATTTTATCATAATAGTGTTCACTAATTGGACTTTATCGTTGTCTTTCTCCAAAAGAGAAATTACATTCTAAGCTAATTTATAGCTTGGATACTTTGATGGAGCAAGTTTTAAACAAAATTTTCCTTGTTAAGTGAAAAGTGTTTGTTTTCATTTAAACATAACAGTGAAATACATTTAGCTATAATACTACCATATTAGATCGATTATAAGACACTGAAATTTCAAACTATAAATTTAAAAAATACCTGACTTTAGTATTTTTGTTATAAAGTGCTCATAATCTATACAAATAAATGAAATTGGAGTGTCTGTTTGTAATATTAAAATAACCGCTTTTTACTAAGTGCATTCGGACGTATACGTATACCAAAAGAACATTTTTTGCAATTTTTGTCTGTCTGTCTGTTTGTTCCGGCTAATCTCTGAAAATTAAATGGCTGCACAGATTTTGACGGGACTTTCACTGGCAGATAGCTGATGTAACAAGGAGTAACTTAGGCTATTTTTATTTTAGAAAAAGAAAATAGTTTTTGTTAAAAATGATCAGTTTCGGAAATTTTATATTCCAATTTATGTTGACTTTAGATTTATATCATCAATCATATGAAATAGGGTTCAGCTTAGGCTGGACTTTGTAGGTTTTATTTCTAATTTAAGTTAAACTCAGATTTATATCATCAATCATATGAAATAGGGCTAAGCTTAGGCTGGACTTTGTAGGTTTTTTTTTCAATTTAAGTTGACTTCAGATTTTATCATCAATCATATGAAATAAGGTTTAGCTTTGGCTGGACTTTGTAGGTTCAAACGCATGTATTCCTGAGGTGCCTATCATACAGTTCAGGTATCATCATCGTACAGTTGCATTCGATAACACTGATTGTTTGTATATTTCATTTATTTATATTTTAGGGTATATAGGGTTTGTAATCCAAAGTAAACCATAAGATTTATCGAAAAAATTCTGCCCAAAGTCACTATTTCACGTGGACGGAGTCGCGGGCACAGCTAGTAGTTAAATAAAATAAAAATACTCTTTATTTCCATATCATAAAAGTATGTTAGTAAGTTAGTTTTACTACCTCAATTGGATAGAAGATGCTTAATTATAAATGTGTTACATAGTATGATTAGTAATTCTTAATGTTTCTCGTGATAGCCAATATCTTTCTGCTGTTTCACTTATATCATCTACCCATCGTTTTTAGGTCTGCTTATTCTTCTTTAACCTTTCCATCGTGTACTTTCTTTAGTCCAACTGAACTCCTATCCTTTTGATACACGGCCACGTAATTTAAGGTCTTTGGTGGTGGATCCAGAATGGAAACCAGCTTATTCTAGATTGTTTGTCGTCTATTTGTTATTTTATTCTGTTTACTAGTGCAATTACAAATAATTTTTACACACTTGCCAAAAGACTTATAAGTCTTGTATGTACTTAAAAGATTTCGTACTACAAATAAATATAGACTGTCATCAACCCCCTCTATATAATATAATAATCACGACCATCACAAATACAGATACATACACACAGTGTGTGTGTTCAATTTCGGGAATGGGAATTTAGAATTAGTCTCCATGTTGCTGGGGCACTTTGATTGTGGCTGTAAAAAGCACTAACACGAACTAATTTCTATTAAACTAATTGGTGTTTAAAGTAAATATATAACAACGCAAATCGTGGATACACGACGCGTGCGCAGCGTATTTTTGTAATGAATGAATTGTGAGAGGGCGTCATCGTATCTATAGAGGTGACTTAGGCATTTGGTATAGCACGCTTTACTAGATACTAGTACTAGAAAATATTTGCGATAAATTGATTGTGCTAAATATAAGTAATAACGTGCGTTTTATATTTAATGTCACTTACAAATGCATTTCGTACTGAAATAAATACCAAGTTAATTAAAAATTCAAAGACAACAGGATCACTATTGCCTAATCTAGTAGCGAGGTACGTGGTAGCTGCTATCATACTTGGAGACTAACTTGAAGATTCCGGATCGGAATATCAGAATGACATTCATAAGTGCTATGACAGTTTTTTTTTTTCATCTAGTGTGTACATTATAATATAATTATCCCGTACGAAGGTGAAGTAAAACACTGAAAGGAAAACTGCATACCAATATTGTGTGATTGTCCGCCTAGGACAATTATGACGATCGTTCCCTTTAAGAGAAGGCCCAAGTCCAATAGTGAAAACATTATGGCCTGTTATTGTTGTATGCGTCGGGCGTTGAGCATGCACCGATTTTTTACTTCCCGCTCCCACTCCACGTTTCCGCACTCTGCTCCTACATCCCGCTTACCATATTAATGGATAATACCAACACGCCACTATGAAAGGGACGGATACCATGCTGCTGGCGAGGAGTGCCGCCCGGCTCTCGAGGCGATCGGTCCCTCGCGCTCAATTATTTCAAACCGCGCATAGAGACAACCGCTACTCCCCGGCCTTGGTCAAAACCAAAAGGGGGAGCGAGATCCCGTAGTGCCCGTACCCGATACGATGCAGCGCACGAGGTCCCAGTGGCGGGTGCGTAATCCTTTAATTTCCCGCAGAACCAATTTTGGTTGAGCGGGAAATTAAATAAATACAATTACTGTAATATTTTCTAGTAAGTCGTAAATATAATTTTTAACACTTATTTTGTTCACACTCCAGCAACAAAGATTATTCAATACTAGCTGACCCGGCAAACGTTGTTCTGCCATAAAACAAAATAAAATAAAATGTCAAAAAATTAAAAAAAAATTTTTGGGGGTGGGTCACCCCTAACATTTAGGGGGATGAAAAATAGATGTTGGCCGATTCTCATAGATACCGGATAAGCACAAAAAATCACTAACTCAATTTAGTTATCTGCCTACTGCCTACCCCCTAAGAACGATGGCGTGATTATTTATAGCCTATGACCATTTCTAGGTTATCATCTACACCATACCAAATTTCATCAAAATCCGTTCAGCCGTTTAGGCGTGAAAGAGGAACAGACAGACAGACAGACAGACAGAGTTACTTTCGCATTTATATTATTAAGTATGGATAAAGCATATAAAATGTATATGGTAGACAAGTTATATTACAAACACCAATCCTAAGGTCGAGCGTTCGATAATAACGATGCATTGCTAAGCCAAATTAGCTTGCCTAATAAGCATATTATAATATAATAGCCATGTACCGGAGGTAAAAGAAAACATCATGATGAAATTTGCATACCAATATCACCTAATAGAAGCGGTGCGTGTATATTATCCAATCCCTCTAGATGGAAGCCGGAGTCTAGCCATGGGACTATTATGAACTCTTATTATTTTAAAACTGATCACTTTATATGGCTTATAATGATGTATTGTTCAATAAAGAGCATAAATAATGTAGAAGATAATAACAAAGAAATCGAATAAGCTAAATCCGCCCAGAGACGACAGTTGACATTCGTCAGCGACCCGCTTCGCTGTCACAATTAACTTGAAATAAATGACGAGGAAAACAATATTTAATAGACAACTTTGACGTCACAATCTGCTGAATTAGCGAATGCTGATTTGATTAATATTTTCTAAAGATTAAATATAAAGGACATTGCACCAATTATTAACTGTATAATCATGACTATATATAATAATATTAATATCTATTATATAAAATTCTCGTGTCACAGTTTTCGTTGCCATACTCCCCCGAAACGGCTTGACCGATTTTGATGAAATTTTTTGTGCTTACCCGGTATCTATGAGAATCGGCCAACATCTATTTTTCATCCCCCTAAATGTTAGGGGTAGTCCACCCCTAAATTTTTTTTTTATTTTTTGAAATTTTATTATTTATATGGCAGAACAACGTTTGCCGGGTCAGCTATTATGATATATAAATATGTTGTGTCAATTCACACAGCGCCATTTCCAAAAAAGTGCTTGTGTTATGGATCACTGTACTATATAACTTATACACATTCAGACTCGGAAAGGAAATAGAAATCTTGCAGGCAAAAACCGTAGAGCCACAGAGGCCGTGAAACAATAACGAGAAATAGCATACTTTTCTAAAGCTCCGATGACAATAATCATTGTAAGTTTCATTCAAGTAAGGTCATTGAGGGAGACCAAGATAAATGGCGTACGTAAGTTTTATCTTCTTATGATGCTGAACTCAGAAGTAATTACTTAGAAGAAGAAAGAGGAACTGTAACAACTGTATATAAATTATTACAAATATGATATACTCAAAATTTCAAAACTTGATTCAGTCTTGTATTGTCACCAGTGTGCAATAATTATAACAGAAATAAAATGCCATATTTGTATGAGCAATTGGAAATCTGACACATTTGTGATAATAAGCGATTTTTTTTTAAACAACCGATCAATATCAAAGTCTTATGTACAATTCGAATTCCTGAAATTAATTACAAATAAAGATATTTTCATTGTACAGTTAAGAATATATATTCGTAAAGTTGTCTTGGAGTAATATATTGGACATATAAAATAAGGACCTTCATTTACAATGTTCCTAGATTCTAAATTATGTAGAGGAATTGGGTAAGATAAAGAAGCAGTACAAGTAACCGGGTACGTGTTGTCTTCTTCTGCTTGTTCAAAGTGTCCGGTTGATTCTGATTATTAGCCTCGAAGCCCACAAAAAGTTATTTTGATGAATTGTTACAGGTGATATTACGTATATTTTAGGTTAGTATCCCACAGTGACTGCTCTACAAAGAATATTAAAATTAACAATAGAACATTCGATTGTGAATAATGTGCGTTGGTTTACTCGTATCTAATTACTACAGGATTATTTATTTATTTTTTGTTTCTTTATTTAGGAAACAAACATCAACCAAGTGTCCACTAGTAAATAGTAAATTTTTTTAACAATAATAATACTATTTATTCATCTCAATGTTAATTTAAGTTAATTAAGAAATGTTTCCAAATACGTGAAACCAAAAATATTTATTATTGACTATTTATGATTGGTTAAAATAATTAGATGAAATAATAATTAAAAAGAAAATAAGTAACAATGTCTTAACAAATTTATAATTTTGTCAAATATTATTAATTAATAAAAAGTCGATATTAATTATTACCGTATTTTCATGGTTCTATTAGAGTTCAATGAATGAATCAAATAACAAAAATATAATTCATATGTATTATAATTTTTCATTACAAACTCTTGCGACATCTGATTAATATTTAAAAATATGACAATTAATAAAATCTAAGGAATTAAATAATTTACAATACTATACACATTATCGATATACAAAAGTATTCCTTGAAAAGTTAGTTTTCATAGGTGGCCAGGGAGAAGGTTGTTTTCTTACGAGAATTCAATCGGGGACATTTCAGGAGCAAATCTACTGGTCAAAAATGAGGAGTCTACATTATTCTTTTTTTGAATAGAAATACTTGCTCCTTTACGATGGTCCTGTACTTACAAATTATCATGTAAACGCGGAATTAGTTATTTACTTATATAAATATTGACATAAGAAGTAGAGCAAAAAAAATCTAAAATTTAATACTAAAATGCTTCCGTCTCAATGTAATCAAAGCTTTTCTTTCGTTTATTATAAGATAGGACACATAAGTGTTTGAACCTAAGTAAATACGCTCTCATCATTACGTTTCCATGTGTACGACGAATACCGTACGCGAATCCGTGAACGCGTCCTTTGGTCAGCTGATAGTCGAGTCCGACTTCCAATTGGATTGTTGGGCAAACATTTACCCATCGATTACATCCAATCCCACCTTGGCTGCCAACAATGAGTTCTCATTTAACTAATGGTCCGTTTGTTTTCAGCAGCTTTGTTTTGAAAGTTTTATATAAAAATAGACGCTCGAAAGGGCTCAAACGGGCTCTGACATTTCTCCAAGGACTAATTCATTTTTTGTTGTCACTGTCATAAAGTTAAGATTATATAGCATTTATTTATTAATTAATTTTGTTAAGTAAAATACATTGTGGCCAAATTTTACATCCGAGTTGCAAACAAAACCCACTTCTTATATTGTTTTCCTCAACTAACGTCAAAACCTTATGGACGGTTTTATTAACAAATTTGAATCGTCTTGTTAGTCTAATATACCATATAACCGATCTCTTCAATGTGTAGAAGAAAAAAGAGAAAATCTTATAGATAATTAAAATGCCTTATGGCCTCGTATTTGATATTAAAATAAGCAGTTAGTAAATGTTTCTGAAGTCGTTTAAAACACCTGATGCAACTCATAAACACACCTTATCAGTATTAAAAATTAGTTTAAAAACAAGATACGAACAACCTTCAACTTATGTTATTACATTAAAGAAAGGGAGAGATACATTAAAGATACATTAAACACTTAGCTTTGATATGCGTGCAAAAACCACGTTAGTGGCTAGCTACGTGGGTTTTAATGGGTGGAAAGGCGCCACGGCGCCCTGACCTTCCGCCTGACGCAGGTCCTCTCGGGGCACGGTTGCTTCGGGAGGTACCTGTGTCGCATAGGGCGGGAGATGACGTCAGGGTGCCACCACTGTGGCGCGGGCGACGAGGAGGACACGGTGAACCACACTGTCGCCGTGTGCCCTGCGTGGCGCTAGGAGCGCCGCGCCCTCGTCGCCCAAATCGGCGTGGACCTGTCGCTCCCGGCCCTGGTTCTGTCCATGGTCGGGGGCGATCCTGGATGGACGGCCGTCGCCTCCTTCTGCGAGGCAGTCATGTCCGCAAAGGAGGCGGCGGAGCGGGAGCGGGAGTCGACCACCACACTCCCCTCCCGCCAACGCAGGCCACGCCGGCGGCGCCGGAGGGCCAGTAACGACCTCCGGCCGCCGTAAAAAGCGGCCGCGGGCGGCCCCTCGGGGGAGGACCCGCCGCCCGCACTATTGCCGCGATGGTGAGGGCTGCGTGCTGTTCCGCGGCCCCCCTCAACTCTTAGAGTTGTTAGCAGAGCGCCGGGGGGACGAAACCCTGACCCCCTGGCGCCAACACTTTAGAAGGGGCCCGCCTCAAGACAAAGGGCGGGCCGGCGCCGGCCCGGGCCACGAGATCAGCAGGCCATATATCCGTGGGCCCGGGCGTAGGCGATAGGAGAACAGCGGGGTTTTTTAGTGGGTAGTCGGATGGCCAATCATCTTTCCCGGAGTCCCACATATCCCTCGGTCCCCCGTCAAGAGAGGTTTTTCCCCGAGACCAAAAAAAAAAAAAAAACACTTAGCTTTAATACAATCATATCGGTATTAAAAGGTAGGCTACAGCAATCGACTTCTTTTGCTCTTATCGTGTAGATTTGACACAACATATTCTCTTAGAAAGAGTCCACTCAACTCTGTGAGCTGTCATTTTAACAATTACCTTTTTCATCATATTATCACAGTCCATTTTTTGTCCTACCATTCCTTTTGTATTCGTCTAATTTCATTCCTAGCACTTTATCTGTCACGTGGCATTTTTCATTATGCATTACATAGATATAAAGTAGCAGATCCGTGCAGGGGCGGAGAAAGAATACTAACCCCTGTGGCCGGGGTCGGCCTGTCGTAAAAGGCGACAAAACAACCCAAGCTACGTGGTAGGGGCCCAAGCCCGTCTAGATGGCAACCAGCCTTGGTCTTAAGTATGCCGTCATAATAACCTTGTGTTATGTTCCGGCATAGGTGACCCAGGTTCTAGCTTCCCCAACCCGAAGTTCTGGAGTGCCCGCGAAATTTGGAACCGGAGATGTACAAAATCCCATTACATTCCTACAGGCGTGACGGATTGGGGCAGGGGTCAGGGAGACCCGATGAAACGGCTGTCCGCTGGCCGCCCGCTACTCAGTCGGGGACCCGAACCCAGATTATCCGATCTGGGAGGCTGTCCCGCCAACTGGTGTAAAGTCTTTGGAGAGTATCGTCATGCCGGAGTGGAGACCAGACGTGGACCCGGCGATATTCTCCGGGAGGGATCGGGGGCCCTTCCGTGCCCCGCACGTTGTTGCGTTGTCATTACATAACCTGTGGGTATGGGTGGGAAAAGCACACTCAACTTTTTTCCATTTTTTCGTGGACACTCTACAGGGACACTTCCAAGAAGCCTTTTCCTGTATAACAAATATGAAACGCCCAAGAAATAGTAAATGTACCCCAGCGGACCTCAAATCCACATTTAAGGTGGACTTCTGTAACATTAGAGGTATACATTCCAATCTCAATGCCGTTCATCACCACCTAGAAACGGCAAAGCCGGCCCTACTATTTCTGACGGAGACGCAAATATCTGCTCCGGCCGACTCATCGTACTTTTACTACCCTGGCTATAATTTGGAACACTTGTTCCTTCCAAAAGCTGAGGAATGCTTGTACGTCCGGGACGACATATGCTGCCGTCGTCTTATGGGTGCGGGTGTATTTCGGTGGTTCCACTCGAGTCTACTCCTGCCTATATCGGTCCCATGGCAGAGAGTGCGAAAGGACAGAACTGGCTCACTTTTTCGGGCGTGTTCAAGACGCCACTGACAGGGTTTTTACGTAGTATCCCGCCACGGAGGTGATCGTTCTTGGAGATTTTAATGCACATCATGCTGAGTGGCTGGGCTCTCCAAGAACTGATCTGCCGGGGATTGCTGCCTTTAATTTTGCTCTTGCTCATGGTTTCACTCAGGTGCAGGACCATGCGCCGTCTTTGTTGGACCTTCTGCTGACCACACATCCGGAAGATTATCGGGTCTCGATCGGGGCTCCATTAGGAATTTCTGATCATTGCCTGATATCTTCCGTGATGCGCCTTCCGATCCCCGAACGGGCTCGCTTCACCCTGAAGTGGAGAGTGTGGCGCTATCGGTCAGCAGATTGGGATGGATTGCGCGAATTCTATGCGTCCTACCCATGGGGGCCGCTGTGTTTTTCGTCGGGCGATCCTGACACCTATGCGAACTCAATTGCTGATGTGGTGCTGCAGGGAATGGAATGTTTTGTTCCTAACTCTGTGGTTCCCGTTGGTAGTTCGGGAAAGCCATGGTTCGATAAGCTTAGTGCTGAGACTGTCAAGCTAAAGCAAAAGGCTTATCGGGCCTAGACTACAGCAAGGGCTTATCAGGATCCTAATACTTCTGTCCTGAAGAAAAGATACGACTTTGCCTCCAGGGCCCTCAAAAAACGGATTGCGAGAGCAAAATTTGAGCACATCGGCAGGATGGGCAAGCGTCTCGCTAGCTATCCCTCCGGGACTAGGGCTTTTTGGGCCCTTGCCAAAGCTGTCGAAGGAAACTTCTGTCGGGCATCCATACCACCACTACGTGCAGCTGACGACCGCCTGGCTCATGCTGCCAAGGATAAAGCTGATCTTCTGGGCGAAATCTTTGCAGCCAATTCGACTCTTGATGACGGGGGACTATCTCCACCTTCTATTAAAAGATGTGGAGACTCCACAATGTCGGAGGTACGGTTTTGACAAAAAGCTGTGCGATGTGTCCTCCGATCCCTGGATGTCAAGAAGTCCACCGGGCCAGACGGTATCCCCGCTATTGTGCTGCGTATGAGCTCGGCTGAGCTGTCTCAAGTCTTTTCCCGACTTTTTACCTTATCCTACCGCAATGGTTGTGTCCCGGCTTCGTTGAAGGTGGCCCATATTCACCCTATTCCCAAAAAGGGAGACCGAACGGACCCGTCCAACTACAAGCCTACAGCGATAACTTCAAGCAGTACTTCAGTCCAAAGCAACGGCTTATGCTATACAAAGCACAGGTCAGACCGCAAATGGAGTACTGCTCACATTTATGGGCTGGAGCACCCGCCTGTCAGTTCAATCCCCTAGATTCGATCCAACGGCGCGCAGTTCGTGTTTTCAAAGATCCCATACTCACAGACGGTCTAGCCACGCTTGGACTTCGGAGAGACTTTGCGTCTCTTTGCGTATTCTACCGTCTGTACAACGGGGAGTGTTCTGAGGAGCTATTTAGAATGGTGCCTTCATCGTCTTTCTACCAACGCACTGCCCGCCATCGGCTGGATGTTCATCCCCATTTCTTGGAGCCTCTTCTTTCTTGTACGAAACGGTTCTCAAGAACGTTCATGTTGCGTACTCTCAGGATCTGGAATGAGCTTCCGGCTGAGCTTTTCTCAGCGCGGTGAGGCCGGTAGCGCGTTTGTAATGCCTCTGGTGTTGCAGACGTCCATAGGCGACGGTGACCACCTGCCACGGTGGGCCGTTGGCCTGTCTGCTGAACTCTCGCAATAAAAAAAAGATAAATGTGGTATCACTAGTGTTCAAAGTTTTTCTGATATACTCATTTCAAATTACATCCATTTTCGTAACTCCACCCACCCGTCTTATTGCATCATTTGCATCTCTTCGTCCATTTCATCTATGCCGACGACGACCTCGGTGGCGTAACGGATAACGTACTTCGGTACGCTTGCGGAGGTCACGGGTTCGATTTCCGTCTCGTGTCAGGGTGTTTATAATATGTATTTATTTACAAAAAAAAGTATATAAGTAGTATATCAGTTGTCTAGTACCCATAACACAAGTGCTATGCTACTTAGTTTGGGACTAGATGGCGCTATGTGAATTGTTACAAAATATTATTATTATTATTCCCTTTGTGGTTAAGCATTCAGATACATTACATTACAATAGCAACCACTCCCACAGAAACTAAATAGTAAAATTTTAATCAGAAAAAGGACATGCAATGAAGGGCATCTAAATAAGTATGCGTATTAGATATCTTTATGGTTGATTCAGTAAGAAATCTATACTACTACTACTACTCTATACTATCGTATTTAATCTCCCACGCTGGCCCTGGGTGAATTGGCTGGTTAATCAGCGAAACTACATGATAAAAATAAGTTAAAAAAAAACGCTAAAAGGTACACACATGGCACATCAAAACTTAATATTTAGCCATGATGTACCTCATAATAACATTAATTGTGATGTTAAAATATATTTGCATAAACGTTCTTTGTGAACAGCGTGAAAAGGCCAGAAAAAAGCGTCGATAAGGCAAACAATCTTCGAATATAATAGCCGTTTAATCCACGGAGGGAAGTAATTTAAAGAAAAATAACATTAGCAATTCAGATTATAGAGCCGTCAGAGGCTTTATTAACTGTCAAACTGGAAGTGGGCCCAAATTGACTTTTCCAAGGTCAAGGCGGACGAGGGACTTGATTTGTTAGATGGATTGGAGAATTTTTCATTTTAGGAGGCCTTTGATCAAGCTAAAGAGGTCAACGTTATTAATTGTATACCGCTTGTATTTAACCAGAATTATTTTTGTGAATAAATATACTCTACATAAATATAATTGAAATTAGCTATTGATTGCTATTTAATATTTTAAATATAATTATTAAAAAACTGAGAAGTTTCGTTTTAAGGACTTTGTAAAAAGCGACAAATGGTTTAATTCTTTTTCCTGTTTATTTTTTTTTTCACTACGTGTCACACGGCATTGGTCTTTAATTTACATTGTATGAATATTTTAGAATGTAGTAAGTATTATAGCTTTTTCAGCTTGTTACCATGCAGGGGTAGAGAAAGAATACTAACCTCTGCAGCCGGGGTCGGCCTGTCGTGAAAGGCGACAAAACAACCCACCTTAGTTACTTGGTAGGGCCTCAAGCCCGTCTGGATGGCGACCATCTTTGGTATGTCGCCATAATAACCTTGTGTTGTGTTCTGGCATTAGTAACCCAAGTTCCTGTACCCTTATGGGACATCAGCGTGTTCGCGATGCCACTGTATAAGATTATATTATTGTTTGTTTTGTTTTATGTGCTAAGTAAAGGTGTAATGTCTGCCGTGCCGTTACCTTATGGGCCTTATGTGCCTTATGGCCTCAGCGGAAGATCAGCGCTGGTCAACTGACCAGCATTATGCTGAGTCTGATGCCTCTTTTAGGACAAGTTTTGTTTTAAGTTTAATTTTATTAACACTTAGTTTTATATTAGTTTAGTTTAACTGTCCTAAATAAAAATAATTTTCTTTTTTCTTTCTTTCTTTCTTTCACTGGCATTGCAAACACCCATAGGCAGCGGTAACTGCTAAATTCTAAGTGGACTGTCATCTGCTGTCCTACAGCCATAAAATGTTGCAAATTGTTGTGAAATCACATTCATTTGTGGTAATATACAGCACATTTTAGTTTCAGCTAGAAATACGATAAATGTGGCATAAGGGCTTGCATACATCGGAACACCTTCCGATGTCACAATTCGATATTCATCCCGAGTTTGGGTGTTTGTATATAACACAAATTTATAAAAGTATATAAGTAGTTTATCAGTCAGTTATTATCAGTGATATTGCCGTAGTAAAATTATTAATAAATTAATAATATTTGCCATGATTTTGTGAATTTTATCATCTAAAACAGCTTAAAGCTTCACATACATAAAATTGAACACTGCAAGAAACTGAATTATACGATTGGAGAAGTCCCCAAGATGATTTATAGAGAGCGCAGTGGAGTTATTAAGATATCCAGAAGGGGATGTAAATCATACTGGTAATAACGCATTCCCAGAGCCAAGATCCGTTTTTGCTGTTCCAAGATATATTAGATTTATATTTGAGGCTAATCTATAGAATAGAGATATTTCTTCTTCTTCAGCTTATAAACTAATAAAGTAAGGTACTATGAATGAATTAATTGTGGTCTTTTTTTATTACTGTAGAACAGTTTGATGGCCCGCTTAGAATTGAGCAGTTACAGTCGCCTATGGGTATTTGCAACGCCAATGGCATCGAGAACACGCTGCTGTCTCTTAGGGGTACATGAGCTTGGGTCATTAATGCTGGAACACAACACAACACGCCATCCATACGGACTTAGTACCCTACCACGTAGGGTGGGTTATTTTGTCGCCTTTTAAGACAGGTACCGCCCCTGCACAGATTAGTTATTTGTCCTATTCAAAGTGAGTTCAGACCGTATTCGAACCAGTAAAAATCATATATATAAATATTATATTCATTTCCTTATTCATTTTTGTACAAGAAAGGAATATTTTTGTATTATTTTCGGACTTATACAATAAACAAAAATACATAATAATAAAGACAGCGATAAACATAAGAAGATTTATCCGTGCAGGGGTAGAGAAAGAATACTAACCTCTGCGGCCGGAGTCGGCCTGTCGTAAAAGGCGACAAAACAACCCACCCTAGCTACGTGGTAGGGCCCCAAGCCCATCTGGATGGCGACCACCTTTGATCTTAACTATGCCGCCATAATAACCTTGTGTTGTGTTCCGGCATTAGTGACCCAAGTTGCGATACCCTTATGCGACAGCAGTATGTTCGCCACTGGCGTTGCAAACACCCATAGGCGACGGTAACTGCTAAATTCTAAGCGGGCCGTCAGCCTGTCTGCTGTCCTACAGCAATAAAAAAACTTAGCTTAACAAAGTCGGATTTTATTATATATTTTTTTAAATTTACCACGCCTACTCGCAGATAAATAAATATAAGTTTGTCTCGAATTGAAATCGAATAAAAAATAAACACGATCTCTAATGTAGCCTCTGCACCAGCAGCTTCATCAAATTCTTATAATTTAATCCTCTCGTATAGAAATAAATCAGAAGAAGAATTTATCACCATAAAATTTTACCCGCGATCTTATCTTAATGAAAATAACCTCGAAAATACCAAGTCGGAATATGCGAAGGGTCCAACTATCCCTTTTACGTCATTGGATGACTCTCAAGCATTACTTGGCCCTAAGGGTTCCACAAAACGACTTCCCGCGGTACAACAGAAATGAAAGTCATGTTTTTGTATTTTTTGTTTTACTCCCCCAAATGCGCTTCGAGGGAATGTATGTGACGTGACTTGGTGAAACGAGTTCAGGTTTTACGTATAGATGACGTCATCAAAAATTAAGGTTATTGGGCAGTGTTAGTGTAGGTAATTAAAATAATTAATGTCGCATACTCCAACAACTAATTTATAAAAGTAATGAAGCCAGCTAGATTTATTATCAACATCTTAGTATTAAATCCAGGTAGTTCGCTTTTCGATGGATAATATTATGGATGATAATATTTGGAGCTGAATCATACTCAGACCAGAAAAAATAGAGTAAGATATGTTCCATATTTAGCTTGCTTAGAAGCGAAGCTTAGATTTTCAAAGTAATTGGGTTAGGTTTACAGCGACTACAGCCTGATGCCAAAATCCCCAAAGAGAAAAATTTGAGGCAACTAGTCCAACTAGTATATGGAGGTGACTTCCTCTTAAGGTCTTCATATTTATTTTTTGTTATGAAATTATTTTTGTTAATTTATTGTTATGGAGCAGATTGATGGCCCACTATACAATAGTTACCAGTTACCATCGTCTACAGATATTTGCGATGCCAATGGCAGGGCTAACACATCGCCGTCCACTTAAGGGACCTGGGTACCTACCACCATCTCTTAAAGCAGTATTAAAATAGTCTTACTTTGCCTTTTCGTACCATGACCCCCTAAAAAATAACATTGAAACAATATTGTTTTCTTAGCAGTTTTGTGACGTCACCTTTAAATCGTTCATTCAATTCGTACCACGACGTGCTTTTTGACACAAGCAATATTGTTTTTATGTCAAATTTAGCAATAGTAAAAAAGTTACTCAGACGAGACGGATATAATATTATTTTGTTTATTATAATATAAACAAATATTTTAGTGATATATAAAGTAAGTAAAATTCATTTATTTACGTGAATTTGTCGAATGAATTGTGTATCTGGCGTTTTTAGCACCTTTATGAGTATTAATTTCTTATTCTTTCATATATATTATTATTTATATATTATATTATTTATATATTAATCTTTCTGATTCTAGATGGCCAATGTCCCTGAAATTTTCGTATTCTTGGAAAGTGTTCAATAACTTTCAGTAGAAGATAACTATTTACAATAAAATTGAGCATAGGTAAAAATTAAAACTTTCTTTACAAATAAAGATAAATAAAAAAATTATAACTTCTTCAAAGAAAAAACACACATAAAATTCTAAGTTTTTATTTATTAAAATAGTAACAAACATAACAAATCATAAAATTTGTTGATGAGATCCTTATGTTATGCACATTTAAGACAGTTTACAGTCTCCAGATACAGAATCATATTTTTTTCAGATTTGTGATGCAGACATGCAAATAATGAGTGTAGATGCAAGTTATGGTGGTGCAAGTCATGACTCTTTTATATGGGCTACTCATCCTCTAAGAGCTCATTTGGAAGAACTAAGCAACAGAGAAGATACTTGGTTTCTTGGTATGCATTATTGCTTTTGATTAATGTTAAATATTTTAAATATTTTACATATTTTAAATATTTAACATTAAATAAATATAATTTGTACTTTTTAGTTCATAATAATTTAAATTAATTTATTATTAGGGGATTCCGGGTATCTTTTACTGTGCAACAGTTAAACAACGAAGAGGTGATTCGAGAAGTCCAATTACAGCCACAAGACAATGCGAGTGAACAGCCGCACAGCAGTAACGTCGCTCTGCAGCAGGATGTGGCTACTCGGAATCGTCTGGTTCAGCGCTGTAGGAGAGGCAACACATAAGAACATAGAAAAACAAACAAAAAAAATTATAAATGCTAAGATTATTTTATTGTAAACTCTGTCTGATAGTTGGAATTGTGTATCTTTAAAATGTATGGTTTTATGTTCTTATGACTGTGTATTCACAGTACATCTTTGAAAACCTAATGTATATACCCATAAGAATATACATAAGTTTAGTGAAAATAGTAACCTTCATAAATTAAATTAAAAAGTAATGAAAACAGGTTTCATAAAATAAGTTACTTTTGCAAGTCACTGTATATGTATGTACAATACACTGCCAATTAATTTGCATAGCTCCTCACAACATAAATTTAAAACTTTTATTACAAATTAATTATACCTAAAGGCTTACTGTAGTATTAAATATTTCTTGACTGACAAGGCTTCTTGGCAGTGATATGAATTGCTCAATTTGTATACTAATGTAAAAACTGAATGAAGTTAAAAAAGGCTGACTGAGTTTCTTGTGGCTTCTTCTCAGTTCTGTTGCCCTTTTGGAAGCCATGGTAAATTAAATTAGGATAGATAAAAATTAATTTAATTAAACTATTTTTCAACTGTTGTTTTTTTTTTATGACATAGTTTTTACCTTATAGATGTTGTAAAATAAAGATTATTCCATGAATTTAAAAATGAAATCATACACTGGTTAGCACTTCTTAAAACCTCAAACTGCTAATCAAAAGACTATGATTTCTTTTTTACCTGTGTGTACATCTCAATCCTCATTGCTGTTTTTTGAAATTCTTTCAATATATCAACTCCTTTCTTTATGGCAATGACAGTCTTTAAAGCAACCTCGGCATGCATTTGAGAGGAGCGAACAAGGGCACGTCTTGCAACCTCCTGCGACATCGGTAGCAATATCTCTATTACTATGTAAAAATTCCCAGAGTATCTCTAGCTGACGCAGGGAAACTTGGTGAATTCTTCGACTGTAAAACTAATAACAAATCACAATCAGTAATACGTAACTGTTTCAAACTAACTTCTACAAAGCATTTACAACAAATATTTATTTTAATGAATAGAAGTATTATCCTTACCTTGATTCCATGTCGCCTTAGTCAGATCGTAACTGCATCCAAGATAAAAATTAGTTCAATCACTTATTTATCCACTTGAAAACTATTAAGATTCAAAATTTCGTACGCGCTACACAGCTGATAAAGTAAACAATGTAATATGTCAAAATTTGTTCCGTTATTTATTGCACGTCATACCGTCGCAGCTTATTATATATTTTAACAGTAAAATATTTCAACATAAACATGCATTTTATAGAAATTCCTCTAAAATTATATACAAACTTAGAAATTCTTACTTAAACACATTTTTTAAAGTTAATTATTATATATTTGGCTAATTAATACTTAATTTAGCTTCAAAATAGTAGACTTTGTAGTACAATTCGGAACACGCTTGTGGATAGAGATAACGCTATACAAGCTCATATAGCGTTGTTTCTTTTCTACTAAAGTAAGGAATAGACAATTTGTTCGTTCTTTCCAGTCACCAAGCATTCTTATAATAATATTGCTACTATATGTTCATGGTACGAAAATGAGCAATGTTAATTTATGGTTGAAACAAAACTCTCTGGATATAAGATTGTTTTGTAAAAGATGGTGGTAGGGCCGCTGAACCTGGGTCACTTATGCCCCAAACGACACACAAGACAAAGTTATAATATTATGGTGGTATGTTACAATTTTTGCTATACTAACGGGCTTAAAGCCCTATCTCCTATCAAATGAAATCAAAATCATTTATTTCAATATAAGATTTTACAGACCACTTATTGAATGTCAAAAATCTACTACCGTTTCCAAAACATAACGCTGGCTAGAGAAGAAGCGGCGAAGCAAACTCCCCAGCGATTGTTTTATATTTGTCTGTTATTGTGTATTAACTTTAATTAGAAAATGAAATTAGAGGAAAAAAATATGAGTTAACATAATGGCAATTTAATTGTTTTATATTACCGCTATAATTATAAAATAGTATTTAAATAAAAATCTTCAGAAGATTTTTTAATAGTTCCCTAAACTAAACATACATATTTTTAAACATGCAATCGATGGACACATCCAGATCAGAATAAGTGTTCAAATCTTATATACACATATTTAGTCCATCGTGGAAATTTATCGCACACCATACAACCGTTCACCAATTGCGTAGCGACTGAGCTAGTCGTGTCGAAATAGTGTACAACCAAAAATAACGTTAAAATCACTCAAAGGTATGATTTAAATATATAAAATTGATATACATTGATAAGAGTCGATCTCTAAAAGTATGTAAAAAATCCCACTTTGTCTTTATTTGCGTGCACCTTTAGCATCGTGACTGGACTAATGGCGGCTATCTTTCACGAGCGGGTAATGGTTTTTTAGACACATTATAGGGTATAGAGCATTCGTTTTATTTTCAAACAGATACTTATATATCGTTGTTAAGGGTAGGATTTGTATTTCAAATAAACAAATGTATAAGTGACGTATTCACGTTAAAAATAAAGTAAAAAATGTTTTATTTGTTGCAAATCCATAAAATAATTGACCAGATTATTTTTTTAATTAAAAAATTATGTTACTCGTATATGCTATCTGATCTAGAAAACCTTGTTCAGCTATATAAAGTTCTTACGAAAGTTATAGAGTTTTCGTAAAATCCGTTCTTAATGAGTATCTATATCGCGAATCAAGTCAATCGAGCTTACAGTTTTAGAGATCTCATGATGAGTAGTTTTTCGTTTATATAGAGATTGAAAATACAATATAAAAATCAGTTTTTCGAACATATATTAAACTGTAGAAAAATTATTAGGCTTACAAAATGTATTACATATATACTACAAATACTAGTCTTTTGTTATGAATTTTTGAATGTGAAAATTATTTATTTTTGATCGATTAACAATTTTTTTTTAATTACAATGATCGTTTTTTTTATCTTATCAATAGTAAATAAATCCAATGCAAACATCACATCATTTTTTGTTTAAAATACTGTCAAGAAAAATTGTGACACTAACCATTAAACCGTAACTTAAAAACGCATATAAAACTGTATTAAATTATTATTTCGTGACTCAAGCATGACTCGATAAGAACAATTCACACCCCACCGATTTATAAACTCGTACTTGTTAACATAAAAAGCAGTAATCTAAATAGTACTTTCACCACTGAGTGGTTTCCGGCCGTCCCTTCCATTACGATAAAGGGCTAGGAATAACTCGAGCATTTTGTGGTGATACCGTTTCTGTTCAGTAAAATCGAACTGTTTTATGTCTTTGCTCTTTAGTTTAGTTTAAAACTCTACTTTCTTAATAATACCCGATGTCCATGTGCATTTTTTTTTTGTGAAAATCTGTGTTGAAAGATTTTCGTATTGCTGTAAACAGCAGACAGTCAAACAGCCCACTTAATAAAAAGCAGTTACGGTCGTCTTTGGATATTTGCCACGCCAAGGACATCGTTAAGACGTTGATGTCTACGTAGAGGAAATCAAGGTTATTATCACTATAATCATTTAAATGGTCTGAATGCAGTGGCATATTTAGAGTAAAGACCAGGGGTGATTTACATCCAGACAGATTTGGAGCCCTACAAATAACATAGGGTGGTTTTGTCACCACGACGTCCCCAGTTTCAGGTGCCAGAATGCTTACTCCACCCCTGCATAGAATACATACGTCCAGATTTGAACAAATCATTTATAATCTCATATTTCCATCTAATATGACCTTATCAGATCACCTACGTAGCTACTGAGTCAAGTTTTTAATCATCATCATCTTAGCGTTGAGTTCCGGTTGCGACCTAGTTTAGGTTCGGTACCCGGGGTCCGCTTTACGGCTTTTACTTCTCCACTTCGCACGATCTTTGGCATCTCTGGTGGTCAGTCCATTGACACGCATATTAACTCATATGACGCCAGTCCTTTTTGGTCCCATTGAGTCAAATTTTCAATATTAGACTAACTACGGGATTGTAAAGGGTCGGTTTTTTTATTGCTAAAAGAACACTGTTCGGTTTTTTTTTCAGAGCTAAAGGGTTAAATGCGTTTTATATAAAACCGGTGTAGCTATTGCATACACTTTTTCAGGAAAATAAATTTCCACGGAAGAACATAGAGTCGGAAGGTATCCATTACCAAGGATGCACTTAAACACTTCAAAAAAAGAAAGATGTATATAGGTGTCCCTTTTTACTGTGACTTTTCCGTTTCATCTAGTTTCAGATCACAACGATGCTAAAGAAATTTTCACTTCAATAATATTCTACTTAATAAACATTTTATTGCATGTCTAAGATCATGTACGTAGTGTGGTATATTACTGAAACACACGGAACGTTGCTGAATCAATGAGCGAGATGCCGAGACTCGATGAAAAGATACGAAGGATAACGTCACACTCAGGAGCAGCCGGATAGTCCGTGCGCAAGTCATCGCCCGGGATTGTGGGAATACCCACTGTCGAAGAGTTCATGGCCGGACTGGCGCGGCGTATGTATCCACCGCGACGACACCAACAAACATGTTCATCTCCATGGGATCGCTCCACTCCACGCAAGATCTCCCGACGAAATCCACCCGTCTTACTGGACAGCCACTCCCTGAGATCTGCTGCTGCAAAGCCCGTTCCAGCGAACGCTGTTTCACAATTGGCGCAGGACTCACAAGCCATGAGCGGCCAATTAAGCCGCTGAGAGGCCAACGCGCCACTCGCGGCTACTTATACACAGTCAGCGGTGGGTAGTAGTCCATGAAATCGATGCCTGGGTAAAGAGGCCTCGGGGCCCCAATACCCGCAAGTCTGTGAAGAAGAAACCAGACCGGATAACGTTACACGAGAAGTTGAAATGATAACGTTTGAGAGAACGACGTGTTTGCACTTAAAAAAATTATTTATTCAGCTATATGATGTTTAATGTATTTTTCCAAGCAAATATACGATTTTTAGGTTTACTTGTTTAATTATACACTGCCGCGCTTTATGTTATGTGAATTAGTTTTATATGAAAATAAATTTAAAAAAATTGGTTTCACAAAAACAAACATTATTTTATAACGTACAAATTTTAACCTATCTATTCGTTCAATTTCGGTTGATTACTCGTACAACCACTTAAGCTTGAAACACGTACATGTCCATTATAAGAGAGGACCACTCCCGTCATCAGTTAGTTCCAAATTACTGCCTGCACGTAACATGATTCATGTCACACTCAAGTATAAAGTAACTGATTAATATGTCGCATTTTTAAGTAAACCTCACCATCATTACGATGTTAGTTTTCTGTGAAACCTTGCACTTTTTAGCATACGGTTCACTAATGAGCGATGCATGTTTACTATTGAAAAGAAATGTTTTTAAAAGTAGCTTGCATGGGTAAACAATAACACGAGGAACAACCATTTTAGCCGAGTTGGTAACACTCCATTGAAATAACTATAGTATAAATATAACTATAATAAAACAATACTACGGCGTCTGTAAATAATTAAAATTATGTCTCATTATGGATAATTAAGTACCATTGTTAATATTGTAGTATTTGATTTAGTTTTGATATGCACTTATAGAACATACGTATACACTGTCTTGTATGTATAGTTTTCAAGATGTCACTGTCACTGCCATGACACAAGGGTGAAGAACGAGTCATATATATATATATATATATATATATATATATATATATATATATATATATATATATATATATATATATATATATATATATATATATATATATATATATATATATATATATATGTCATACAGGGGTACAGTGAATAGTGATATGCCCACGTATATCCACTCATTGATCTGTGGGGACCCCCCCCAAAGAGTGTATCTTTGGGGGGGGTCCATTGTAGCTATCACTGAAACTGTTGCCAATGGTGACTCTTCCATAACTTTTTTGTCAACATGGTTTGTCCCAAATATTGCCAGTTCCAGTAATAATCGATGAATGCTTCTAAGCATTTTTGAATTTTTGCGAAGCAAAATACTGTTCTCTAGAACAATATTTTGTTTCGTAAAAACTCAAAAATATAACATTAAAAAGACACCAATAAAATGGTAATGGTAATTATATATGAATAAATAAATTAAGTTTGACCATGCTATTATAAAAGAAATTTTAGTATATAAAAAGGCTTTTTCAGAATTACGAACAAAAGCTAGGTAATTAATGTTGAATATTTCTGGATCGCTCTCACAACACTCTACAAAAGCCACTTGTGCTGGATTTTCACTAAGTATAATTTAACATAAAAATATATAAAATAACAAATAAATAGATAAAACTTGAATGAAGTTTAGGAATGAAAGTTTCAAGTTTTATTTGAAAGTTTAAATTTAGTTGGTCAAAAGAATCCTCAAACTGAGGGTTCGTTTTAGGTTTCGTTCGTTCGTTAGAACTAACCGAATGCAGTTCGTACCAAATTTCTAGTAATTAAATCAATTTCATTCATTAATGTTTCAATTTCTATAATGTTCATATCATATATCATATCAGTAAAACTAGTAATAGAATAAGAAAATTTATATTCATATTTAAAACACTAAGAAATGTTTGTCCCCCTAAGCTATTGTTCAGTATTTATTATGCCCTATGTCAGTCACTACTTAACTATGGAATATTATCTTGGGGTGGTACATCAAAAACCTCAATGTTAGTTATCGAAAGAGCTCAAAGATCTTTACTAAAAGTGATGACCTATAAAGGCTTCTTATATCCTACTACTTTGCTCTATAAAGAAAATAAAGTCTTGTCGGTGAGAAAAATGTTTATAAAATCAGTAATTTTGAATATCCACGTCAAACCACCTAAACTTATATTTAAGCGACGGCAAGACCTTGTTTATAACATTCCACGCTGCAAAATATCATTTGCGCAGAAATTCGCGGATTATCTGGGCCCTAAATTATATAACGAAATTAGCAAAGTAATTAAATTAAACAAACTTCCCATTGGTAGGTGTAAGAAAGTTTTGAGTGATTATTTGTATGAGCTGAATTATCAACAGTCAGAAGAGATTATCAAAGCAATTATTTAAATATAATATTACATTTTACTTATATATAAACTTACATACATTATGTTCACATACAATCATTGTTTCAGTTAATATATGTATCTATATTTTTCTTTCCCTTCTTCTTTCATTAATATTTTATTTTAAATTATTATTTATTTTTACTACTATATCTCATTTAACTACTATATATTATTTAATTATTAATATAATGGTAATTATTATATATCAGTACTTATTTTAAAAATACTGGCCCACTGAGATACAGTATTCACTAGTTCAGGGGCCAGTGTGATTTTCTCTAAGTCAAATTAGTTGTTGTACATGAACTGCTGTGATATGAATCTTTTATATTTAAAATTTGTATATCATGTATAAATAATTAAATAAATAAATAAATAAATAAATAAATAAAGTTAAGTTCACTAAACAGGCAGTTTTGATTGTGAAAATAATTACCTGTCTGTGAATCAAAATTATTTTGGATAGATAGATAAAGTTGAATAAAATTAAGTGGGAAATACAACTAAAAACATAAAATAATTAAGTTTCATTCCAACTAATCTCTAAGGCTCTCTAACTTTTGACGCAAAAAAATATGATTAACCTATACCATGTACAGCACTCAGGAAATTTCTGAATTATATACAAGAAAGGCTCTACACAATTTACTGAATTTACACTAAAAATTTATTCACAGCACTACAATTTCATACTGTGAATAAATTTCAGCCTTTTTTATTGTTGTAAGACAGCAGACAGGCTTGTCATCAGACATCAGCCGATAACTCGCTTAGAATTTAGCAATTAACATCGTCTATGATGCTTGCGAAGCTAGAGGCACCGCGTACACGCTACTGTCCCATAAATGTACAGAAACTTGGGTCACTAATACCGGAACACAACACAAGGTTATTCTGACGGCATACTTAAGACCGAAGGTGGTTGTTTTGTCGCCTTTTACGACAGGCCGACCCCGGCTGTAGAGGTTAGTATTCTTTCTCCGCCCCTGCACGGATAAAAGTGCCCCCTACCTGCATTAAGATACTCGTTAAAAGACGATGAAGACCCGCCTAGTTCGTTGACTACATAAGTGACCTTATATATTTGTGTCTATGAATCCATCCAATTTAATTTATAAACAAAATTCCCATCGTAGACCAAATATTAATATGATTCGCAACAAGTTACTTCAGAAAAGAAGGTAGTTTTCAAGAAAATATTTTTAATAAATAACCAAGATAAAACTGCCTATATAAACCGCTTTGAGGCCTAGATAAAGTTCCCATACATAACGTGTTAAATTAGGGTATTAAGTAGACCGCTGTAACCATAAAGAACCCGCCACGATAATAATGTTCCGGGCGCCTCGTATCACCGCATTATTTATTCACACTCCGATTTAGTTTAAAAGTGTTCCACGTATTTCCCAGCGGGGTCGCCATCGTATGTGATAAGTTATTCACACGACTTATAATCATATTACTATTGGATTGTGGAATTATAAATATATGAGAAAAGCTAAAAGTGTTGCCAGTAAAAATGCTTAGCGGGACAAGAAATCCCACCACTGGGCAGTCCGCTATACTAGTTTAAAGTGGATTGGCGGTTTCCCATACTGGTGATCTCAGATTTCCTCACGTTTTCCTTCACCGTCAAAACGTGGCAACTAATTGAAAATGGCACATTCTTCTTCTTCTTCCTCCTGCCCTTATTCTACATTATATGGGGTCGGCACAACATGTTACATCTTGTAATAGCTGTGGCTTAGTTTTTACAACCGGCCGCCTGCCTGATGTTAAGCCCTTTTGGAGAAAAATCTGTCATCCTTTTTATTTAAATTATTTTTTTAGGACACGAAATTTCTTCGTCAATCATCTAATATATCCTCAAACGACACTTTTATTGGTTTGTTCTTGAGTAAACAACATCCGAGTGCCGGTTTGGGTGTGCAGGGTGGCACTTTTGCTGGGTCGCTGACTTTTACATGGTCCGTGTACAATTCACATTCGACAATTACATCACGAGGGCTTCTGAATAGGAAATTCGCAGTGCTGAGCGTCTTCGAATGCTCTTGGTCCTGCATTCCGTTGAGCTTGAATGCAGACATAGGCAGCTTGCGCATAATGCATCCATCTTCATATATTTTTGTGGTGACTCACAGCAATCTTCCTCTTGGCAAGTTAGAGGCCTTGAAACTCGCGGCTTCTGTCACAACAATACATAACCTTCGGCAAAGGACGTTGTGGCAAGTAGGGATAGCACATAGGTGGATCTTCATAGCACGTTGTGAGACAAGGAGCCACTAACATCGGACATACTGCAAATTGCTCGCAGTCTTCAGGGTAAAAGCACGCCATTTTTATTTAGATTTTACTTCTTTTCCTTTTATAAATATATAAATATATATAAATAAATTTCCACTAGAATTTTAATAATTTTAACGGATTTCACATTAAGAGAGAAAAAATGGCTTAGTATGCCATCATGGGATTCAGACCTCATATCCTAACTAATATTATAAATACTAAAGTTTGTTTGTTTGTTACACTTTCACGCCTAAACCGCTGAACCAAATTTGATGAATTTCGGTACAGTCATAGATTGGACTTTGGATAAGGATATAGGCTTCTTTTATTTAAAATATCCGGATGACCGAGCTTTGCTCGGTATTTTTTTTTATTAATTGTGTTTTTTGGAAATTAACAATTGATTTTCTTAGTCTAACCTCAAAGCAAACACTCGTTGACTTCTTGTTACTTAACAACGCCATCTGCTGGAATAGCTTTCGTGTTGTGTCGTTAAAGCAATTTAAAAAAATAGTATTATTATTCGCCGATAGATGTCAGGAAGAGTCACATTTTTGTTATTTTTCTTCCAATAAAAAAAGCGAATAAAAGGACATTTTCTAGAAATGATTCCTAGCTAGATCGATTTATCGCCCCCGAAACCCCCCGTATACTAAATTTCATGAAAATTGTTGGAGCCGATTCCGAGATTCCAATTATATAAGTATATATATACAAGAATTGCTCGTTTAAAGATATAGGATTCATATGGCAGAACAACGTTTTCCCACTTAGACAACCCACTTAGTAGATAACAGGTATCGTATAGCCTATGGGTCGCGTCGCATACAACGCCAGAGGCACCTCTAATACGCTACTATCCGCGTAGTAGTACTGCAATTTATTCCGGAACGCAACACAAGGTTATTAAGGCGGCATGTTTAAGGGGTAGTTGCGATCCTAAATATCGCTAACGTCTGGTTTGGGATGTTTAGGATTAGGCCTTTTACGACAGGCCGACCCCGGCCGCAGTGTTCAGTATTCTTTCTCCGCCCCTGCACGGACAAAGTGAAATTGATGTGTGTGTCTAATAACATTTTCCTTAGAACTCTAAATTTGGATTGTATGGATGATTGATTAAGCTATAAAAACCAATAAATATAATGTTCTAGCTGACTCGGCAAACGTTGTTCTGCCTTATATATTAAATTATATTCTTCATTGCACTTCCATAAAATCCGTTACTAATAAGCGTCTACATCACCAAATATAACTATGAAAAATTTCAACGCAATCGGTTGTATAGTTTTTGAAATTTCGTGATGAGTTCTCGCTCATAAATAAATTTTAAATAAAATTCTATAAAATCCTTCTAAATGGGCTTCTACATCGCAAAATAAGTAATTTTTATATTTCTATATATTTATCTATTTTGATCGATTCATTTCATAAACGTAAAGTGTATTCTTCGGCTTACATCACTGAAAATCCGACATATACGCAATCGTAGTAGGAAAGCCAAACACGAGATGAATAAATTAGATTCAACAGATGTTGTTTGTGATGACAATTTCATTTTGCCCTGATTACTTCCTGCTCGGCTTTAGAATAATAATGAGCCAGCTTTTTGTTTCTTTTATTCTAAATTTACAATATATTTTTAAAGCGAATTATTAACATGAAAATTGTATACGTAAACAATTCTGTTTATTCTGTTTATGGTAATATTTGCATATTACGTCATTACGTTTTTATCATCATTGTGTTGATTATGTTTTTTTTAATATTGTTTTGATAGTCTGAACAATGAGAAGGAAGGAAGAAAAAAGACCATATTAGATTCCTAGCTCTTGGGTAGTAAAAGAAAGACTACTATAAATTTAAATCATATAAAAATCAATTGTATAAAATCATACAAATTACTTATCCTAAGGTCTACAGTCTACCACCGTTTCCAATACAAAACAATGGCTAGAGAAGAAACGACGAATTAAATTCCCCAACACGTTTTTACATATTATATGTAAATTGTTTATTTTTTATTTTATCTATTTATCCAGTACAAATTAAAGTTGAATTTAAAGTCAAATAACAAGAATATCCGTAAAACTGATTTTATCTGTATATATTCTATTTATTTTCTTGTGCTTTCTTGTCAATGTTACTCCATGAAAATCCGTCCTAACACTATACTTAAAAGTTTAAAAATCAGAAGCAGTCTAAACGAGACATTTGGCAAAAATGATTTATTGAGCAACGAGCTTACTAGTTTCGATAGACATAATAAACTTTTTAATAAACGTCTTTTCCGCTGTTCGTCTTTTTCTTGAAGAAATGCCTTAAATAATTATCCTATTTTCTAACACTTTCATGGCCTCAAACTATTGTCTTAGTTTTTTATTTGATTACGTTATAACTTACACATCTATACAAATAAATAAAATTGGAGGGTCTGTTTGTAATATTAAAATAACCGCTTTTTACTAAATGCATATGGATGTATACACGATAGATATACCAAAACAAAATTTTTTACAATTTTTGTCTGTCTGTCTGTCTGTTTGTTCCGGCTAATCTCTGAAATGGCTGCACCGATTTTGACGGTTCTTTCACTGGCAGATAGCTGATGTAACAAGGAGTAACTTAGGCTATTTTTATTTTAGAAAAAAATTAGTTTATGCTAAAAATTATAAGTTTCGGAAATTAAATAAACCAATTTAAGTTGACCTCAGATTTATATCATCAATCATATGAAATAGGGTTCAGCTTCGGCTGGAAATAGTAGGTTGAATTTCCAATTTCAGTTGACCTCATATATCCAAAAAATGCTGCCCAAAGACACTATTCCACGCGGACGGAGTCGCGGGCACAACTAGTTTAGTATAAAAACTACAGTGAGAAGATGCAAGCTAATTTATTTAGTAACAAATTTTCTATATTGCCTAATGAATATACCTATATGTATATCGATGAAATATTTAAACACATGCTATACTAAACATTAAACTCAAACAATTCAATACCAATTTGGAACAAATCTCTAACAATCAGTGGGTACTAAAACAAGAATATTGGCAACCATTAGCATCGGCCCAGTTGTCGGCAACCGTCCCGTGTCCGGTCGTCAATCGACCGTACCGTCACAAAAGATCATGTTCCCAGAATATAAGATCATGTATACATATTATTTTTATACCTACTAGTTATATAATTAATGTTTGTTATATCTCTATATGTCACAAACTATAATAATATCATCCAGGTACGAATGCTTGGTTGCATTATTGATGCAGGACAGCTTGGTTTTAATGTGTAATCATGCCGTTGCCGGGAGTTCTGTTTAATGTTTTACCTATTTTCTGTAGTATGCGAAAAAATAATTTTCGGGCTATATAAAGTGACTTAAGATATCACGATTGTGATACGGGTATGTGAAATGGTGCAATGCGGAAAATTTCTACTAAGAATAGGAAGTAATGACACTAATTTGATGTAAGTTTTCATTGCTACATCTGTGAGTGAAAATTTCGTAAAATATTTGTTACAGTGCATGTACACTCGTGTGCCATTCAAGAGTGCTTTGCTCGACTAGTGTTAATTTCTGTACTTCTTCTGTGGCTTCGGGTCGTTGAGTCCGAAGCCCGGTCTTTATGACACTTGTGGCGGGTAATGTGATTAAATGAATGTATTTAGCGATAACACCGGTTTTATTGGTGTAAACGGTTTATGTGAGCAGGTTGTAAGGCTGATACCCGCTTTAGGATGTTTGCGATTTTTAGAATATTAGATGTTAGTCTAGTTTACTTTGAATTTTATTATTCTCGGTGACTGATCACGATTACATCCAGTTTCTACTTTTAAAACCCCATAGAATCTATCGAAGATATTATTGTTACAGGATGAAGCTAGTGTGATCCGGTTACTTCGCTGGCCATTATGCCTTTAGCGCCATAATTTCATTACTCATGCCGTGCGATTTGATATTGCAGTTTAAAAAATGAAATGAGATCTTAATTTATAAAAATTACATACATTTTATTGTACTCATATTCAACAAAATGACTTTCTAGATCCTATAAGGTTTACAAGGTTTTTATAGAACACACAGATAACACACTCGCATGCACTCAGATTAGTTAATTCATACACACTTAGACACACACACACACCCACACACATACATACATACATACACATGCACACGCACTCTAATTTTATTATATGTTTACGTTCTTATAATTTTTGTAAAATATTTGAATAACTGTAGGCACTGGCTTCTGTAACACAGACTTTGGTCTAGCTCAGAAGCCAGGGTAAAAAAAATGTTGTATGTAGATATCTGTATATTTTGCAAATAAACTTATTATTAAACTTATTATTAAGGACCCTATATAGGTCTCAGAAATCATATAATAAATTATTTTATAAAAACTTTTACTGTAATTAATGACAAATTTTAATATATTTTATTAGTTTATTATATTAATAGTTTTCGATCTATATCGTAATAATTATCGCTCAACAGGTAAACATATCCAGTTTTTCGAAAGTTGAATCTTTTACCTATCCTTGTTTTACATGTTGTAAAATCGTTTCTTATATGATTATATTTGTTTTACTGATTCTGCTAAGTAACTTAGAAAATTCTACAGTTAAGTTGTGAATAAGAAGCTCGCGGTAAATTTGTATAAAAATATCAAATAGGAAACCAACGAAGGGAGTAACAACGAGCTGTCAGTTACATCCGCAGCTATTCAGGATATCAGAATACCTCTTGAACAACATGGAAGCGGACTTGTTGATGGGAAATCACCTACACCGCTATATTACTTCCTTTAATTCCTTCCAGCTGGGTTATCTGAAGAAATCGCTTTATGTGATAAGATCACCTTTTTGGTTTACAATATTATTATTTTGTTATATATTACTTATTTTACTGTTTAGTTTTATTGTGTTGTCCAAAATATATTATTGTATGTAATTAATTATTATTATATCTAAGACAACAAAACTTATGATTTATTATAAATGTAAGCAATAAAGAGTTATCTATCTATCTATCTATATTTCGAGCTAATGTGAACTCGGCTTAAATTCCTCAAATATTTATTACCTACGTAATTAGATGGAAATCTTTTCATGTACGTGTTTGCATTTTTATATGTGTATATTTATGCGTGCATTTGTTTATTAAATATTGTATTTATTGCAAATATGCAATAGCATAACTACCTTGTTTCAAGTTCCATTTCTTATCCATCCGGATTTCTTATTTATGTGTTTTCTGTTTAATTAATGCTATATATAAAAGGTATTATATTGTCAATAATTTATGTAAGAGTGCATAATGTACAGACCACGAGCCTTTGAAAGCCCTTTTGAAAATAATTGCATCTCGTTGGAGATCGCAATAAATAAAAATCACTGGTAATCAATAATATTATGTCAGCAATTAGTCGATGTCAAAATAATTCCTCACACACGACGAAACCCGATGCGGTATTTGAAAACTAATTACCGGTACGGACATGAAGGGTTGCATTGACGTATTGACGTATGATTAATAACACTACTGCAGTAGCATGACATTAGTAGGACATTAATATGAATGCCAATTCAGCGTTGGTATTTTTATAGTTCTGTAATAGCTGATAGGCTGACGGCCGTCTTAGCTTCTCTGCCTCTAAGCAGCAGAAGCACCGCTAACTCACTGCTATCCGTGAGGAATCCGAAAATTGGGTAACTTATACCGTGACACAACACAAGGTTATTACGGCGGCATATTTACAGACCATGACCATGACCATGACCATGGCTCCCAGACCATCCAGGTCTGGGAGCCCCACCGCTTATTTAGGTTAATTTGGTCGCCTTTTAAGACAGGCCGCTTGCTTTTATAAGTATGTTCATCATCATCATCTTTGCGTTATATCCCGGTTGCAGTCCAAACTCTCGCTTCGGCGCCCGGGGTACGCTTTCCGATTATTTCTTCTCCACTTCGCACGGTCTTCAGCATCCCTGGTAGTGAGCCTATTAGCACGCATATTACCCTTTACGACGTCAAGCCAGCACTTTTTGGGTCTACCCCTCCTGCCGGGGCCCGTCGGAGGCGGCATGGCCAGACATTTGTTTCCCACGTAAGCATCCGGTTGCCGCAAAACGTGGCCGTACCAATGGAGCCGACTCTCCTGCAATTTATCCGCAATGTCACGGACATGAAGACTACCGCGAATGCGGGAGTTCCTAACGCGGTCCTTCCGCGTCATTCCACACATCCACCGCAGCATATTCATCTCTGTGACACGCAGTTCCTGCTTGTGTCGTTCTAACATCGGCCACGCTTCACAGCCGTATAAAATTATTTAATAAGTATGTTAATAAATATAAATTCACGGAGACATTTCAATATTGAATAAAAAATGATTAATATACTTAGCTTTAAAACATGTACGCTATTTTTTATTATTTCATTTAAGCAACGAAAGTTCCAATTAAACATTTAAAATTGCACATTTTAAATAAGCAAAAACATCTATAGTGTCCTTACGCCGCGGTCAATATAACCCTTTACTAAAATCGATTAATTAATTTTCTGGTAATTAGGAATTTAGACATATGTGTACGGCATCGTGACGGCCGAGCGAAGTCAATTATGGAGCAGTTCTCGTGGGAAATGAACTGATAATTTATACCTACCCACCCAAATACCCAAAAAGAACTAATGTGAAATATTTCAGTATTTTATTGTTCTACTGTTTCTTTTATTTTAAGGAGTTAGACTGATTCAATTCGAGTTAGTCTAGTCTTAATCAGAAACTAAAATAGAGCTATTACATCACTACGTATTGTCTTTTTACGTGGTAGGGCCCCAGCCCGTCTGGATGGCAACCACCCTGGTTCTATAAGAATGCCATCATAATAACCATGTGTTGTGTTTCGGCATGGCGTTATCCTGTCTACTATTTCTCACCGATAAAAAATAATCACTAACTTAGACTCATGAAATGAATCATGAGTTCGAATGCTATGATGACAAGCACCACTTGGCATTTCTACATACCAACGGTGAAGGAAATAGTTGTGAGGAAACCTGCGTACCAATATGTGTATGTCTCGCCATTGATTGTGTATGTTATGTCTTTAGATAAGCGTTACGGGAATATTACCGGTTAGCTCAAGGAAGAAGTCGCAATACAGCAATGGGGCGTTATGGATTGACATTGTTAATTAATAATTCAGTTTCTTCTTGGGCTAAGGTTTCTTTGGAGCTCGTACGTTACATTAAACTCCTGCACATGTTTATGCATTAATGCTATTGTGATATATATATTTTTTCAATTAATAAAATACAAATAAATGGATGGAGTGTAGACTACACTTGATTTGTAGAATCTACAATAATTTCCATCCCGAGTGGGATGTTCATGCGAAACTCCCCAGACTTCGGTCAGCAGAAAAATACTGGGGTAGTTTTAGTGGGTATACAAGCAACGTGTGCCCCCTTGTTAACGTGGGGCATGCAGGAATTTCTACACTACCCTGCTGCAACTGCTCAAATGGTGGAAAGTACGAGTACATAATGCATTTTGACTTCAAAATCATATGATAGGTACTTTAATCCAACCGTAACCTATACTGTCTGAAAAGAGGAGTGAACAAAATTCTAATCACTACAGATAAACTCAATTACTTGAACAAACAATAACAACAAACGAAGGACTGAATGCTACTAAAATGACCACCCAACAACGACCTATAACAACCCACTACTAAACGAGCAAGATCCCTTACGAAGCGAGCAAGATCTAAAGACGTTTCATTCCCATATGGGTTACTAATGTATCACTGGAAAACGTTACCGTAAGTCAATATTGCCATACGCAATCTAGTGGTACAATTGACCATTACATTGTCTACACCTTTAGTTCAGGCGCATTTAAATTATGACACAGTTCTATTATTATTTATTATTCTCAATTTATTATTAAAATAATATTTATTTTAACAAAAAAGTACCTCTAAACAAAATATTAAATACAATGCCACAACAAACGTGTGAAATTTAATATCCCCCCTCGCATAAATAATGTAAATCTACACAACTGAAGACTTTAATCCATCAGAATAAATTCTTAATGTACAACCCTAAACGGGGGTTAAGTGTGATTTATAAGCGATCCACGGTGGAGCAGGACAGCCCTTGGAGCTGGATTATTCACTGGACTCGACCACTAGGGTTGACAGTATTTCATAAGTAATTAAGTTTTCTTCTTTTATTCTAAGCAATTCATCCAATTTATGACTCGGCTTGCTCATTAGTCAATCCCAACAGAGAACTAAATATTTGTAGTTATAATGAAAATAATGTGATCCTGTTTGGATATATGTATCCGTCAATTATATATTTGTAAAAAAAGCGCTGGGCAGGTCAAAAAAATTGTAATTTACAGATGTATCTGTATCTACCTTTTATTGCTAAGAGTCCGTTATACTTAGAGGGCAAAATTAATTGCCTACATTTTCGTATCACATACAGTAATTTTATGTTTCTTAAGCATGAAAGTACAAGGATCCAATAGATATAACGACCAAGAATTTATATAGCTTTAAATATGCCTTTATTATGTCGAAGGCTGTGGAAGTTTATTAATAAAATATACGACTTAAACTATTGACTTTCTGAGCCCTACTTTTAGAATTCCTACCCAAAAGAAACACAGCAAGGAGTTCACTCTAAGTTGAATCCAATTAATTTTAAGTGGCTAAATATATAAAATATAAAATTTAGAAAGAAAAATAAGAGACACGATGGCCCCACTTTTCAAATGGTTGGTAACCCTAATCCTTACTGGGGTGAAGTTACGTTAATTAATCTTTAGCTAAATTAGTTTAATCTTCCCAAAAGTTACGCCAACTCATGAGGTTATAGTTGCTACCAAAATTGAAATAACTGGAGGAGTTAATCAACGTAAGACAACCAATGTGAAATTTGTCCTTATAACTTGATTAGTCAACCGCAGACAGGTTAACAGCCCTTAATAGTAAGCTGTGACCGTCGTGTATGAATGTTTGCGACGTTGAGGACACCGCGAATACGCTTCTGCAGTGATGCTAAGAAACCTGGGTAACTAATGCCAGAACACAACATAAAGTTATTATTACGGCATATTTTTATACCAGGGGTGGTTATTACTTGACGGGCTAGGGCTTACCACCTAGCTGGGTAGTTTTTTAGCCTTTTACGACAGGCCAACCCCGACAAAAGGGGTCAGTGTTCTTACTACACCCTGCATGGAGGAAATAATAAGGAAGGAATAAAAGATATTCTGTGACAATCCACACAGCACATCTAACCCCAAATGAAGTAGTAGAGCGCTTGTTTCATGGGTATTAGACAACTTGTTTGAATTATTTATTTATTTATTTTAAATTTTTTTTATTGCTGTAGGACAGCAGACAGGCTAACGGCCTGCTTAGGATTTAGCAGTTACCGTCGCCCTTAGGTGCTTGCAACGCCAGTGGCATCGCGAACACGCTGCTGTCCCATAAGGGTACAGGAACTTGGGTCACTAATGCCGGAACACAACACAAGGTTATTATGGCGGCATACTTAAGACCAAAGGTGTTCACCATCTAGACGGGCTTGGGGCCCTACCACGTAGCTAGGGTGGGTTGTTTTGTCGCCTTTTACGACAGGCCGACCCCGGCCACAGGGGTTAGTATTCTTTCTCCGCCCCTGCACGGATAAATAAATACACGTTAATGAGTACACGCGTGTGTCGTCGAGTCGCAGTATAACGCTGTGTCGGTCGATCGTAAAAAAGGTCCCTAGTAGCTCAGCGCGCCGCTCTCCCGCGTAGTTGTCATGTTACTAACACAACTGATATATACGTACTTTTTTTGTAAATATACCTGTAATATATATAAAAATAATTGAGATTAGGAACGATAAAAGTAGCTGAGCCTAGAATATCGTCAATCAAATATTTAATAATATATAATTTCTACAGGTTTTTAATTTTGAAATCCTAAATCGGGTATAAGTAACTTATTGCAGTGCTTTAGATATTAGATAGATATATTAGATATATCCAGCCCGGGCCACGAGAGCGGCTGGCCATATATCCGTGGGCCCGGGCATAGGCGATAGGAGAACAGCGGGGTTTTTTAGTGGGTAGTCGGATGGCCAAACATCTTTCCCGGAGTCCCACATATCCCTCGGTCCCCCCGGGCCGGGGGAACCCGTCAAGAGAGGTTTTTCCCCGACACCAAAAAAAAAAAAAAGTGCTTTAGATATTAAAGATAAAAATCACTTATTTAGTCACTATATAATGAAAAACGATGTTAGCTTGTGAATAATAAAAAGCGTTTAAATTATTCATTAATCTAGAATGAGAGAAATGATTAAAAAGCGACAATCAATAATAATAATAATAATCTTATCCGTGCAGGGGTGGAGAAAGAATCCTGACCTCTGCGCCCGGGGTCGACCGTAAAAAGGGGTCGTAAAAAGCGACAAGACAACCCACCCTAGCTACATGGTAGGGCCGCAAGCCCGTCTGGATGGACCACCTTTGGTCTTAAGTATGTCGCCATAATAACTTTATGTTGTGTTTCGGTATTAGTGACTCAAGTTACTGTACGCGGTGCCACTGGCTTTACAAACACTCATAGGCGACGGTAACTGCTAAATTCTAAGTGGGACGTCAGCCTGTCTGCTGTCCTAAAGCAATAAAAAAATCAATACTAAACTTTATTGATCACCATCTAATGATACACAAATTAACATAACTCAAAACCAATCTAAAGAAATGTTAATTTAAAAAAAAAATTGACATAACTATAACTCAAACTGTTTTTGGAAGACCCTGAATAATACCAAACATAAAACAATCATCCAAAACATGATGGTCTGAACTCAACTCAACAACTCAACAACTCTGAACATTGAAGTTGAATAAATAAATAATAATTAATATAACTAGAACAATTAACACAGCGCCTCTAGTCCTAAGTAGCTTATCACTCGTGTTATGGGTACTAGAAAACGAATATACCATATAATATATTCTTATATTTTGTAAATAAACCTCCTTGACGACCTCCGTGGCGTAGCCGCTAACGCAGTTCGGTACGTTTGCGGAGGTCACGGGTTCGCTTCCCGTTTCGTGGCTGTGTTTTTATGTATAATATGTATTTATTTACTAAAAATAAAATGGTATGTGTAATATATCAGTTGTCTAGTACCCATAACACAAATGCTATGCAACTTAATTACGTACTAGATTTCGCTGTGCGAAAGGTCCCAATATATTATACATAAACCCAAACGCGAGAAGAGAATCCAAGCCGTAAGCTTCGTAATCGTACTGAAGTGCGTTAACCGTTAGGCCCCAAGATCGTCTTATGTGAAAATATTAAAATGCACAAAAGTAATGTTCACGTGATGAGTAGTTTTATTTCACTGTGGGTTAAGTAAATTGCCGCTCCCCAATCAAACACAAGGCCTATCCGAAAATTAGGCTGATCAATTACCTAACTTCTATAGCTATACGAGTTACTCTAATTTACTCGAATCTATAGGGAATAGAGAAATAATGAGCTTAGGCAGCGAGGCCCTTCCTCTTATAAATCGGGCGATTTGTTGACCGATTTATCGCAGAAGGGGATGGAGTATAATTTTAATTAATTTGTAAATTTTACTTTCTCTTACGGCGAACTTAAAATTTCGAAGTTTGTTGAAAAATTATAAATAAGTAGCCATTACAGTTAATTGAAATCAGGTCCGTGGAGGCAAATCCTTCCACGCCTTCACGCGTCGCACATTAGCATACATGAGCAGCCACGGGGGCTGTTCATATAAGTTTCTGATGCTGTCTGACAATACGTCTAATACCACGCTAAACAGAAACGGACTTAGGACGGATCCTTGGTGCACCCCGACGGCGATGAATGTTACATGTTGTAATAGTTGTGGCTTAGTTTTTAAAACCGGCAGCCTGCCTGACATTAACCCCTTTTAGGGGAAAAGTCTGTCAACCTTTTCATTTAAATTATTTTTACACATAGAAAGTAGGACACGAAATTTCGTTGTCAATCATCTAATGAATCTAATAAATCCTCAAGTGACACTTTTATTGGTTTCTTCTTGAGTAAACAACATCCGAGTGTCAGTTTGGGTGTACCCTGAATACCCTGCATCATATATATCCATACTAATATTATAAATGTAAATAACTCTCTGTTGTCTGTAAAATAACGTCTGTTACGTTTTCACGCTTAAGCCGATGAATCAATTTTGATGAATTTCGTTATAGAGATAGATTGGATAAAGATATATGCTACTTTTTGTTGCGAAAATTAAACTTGAAGGTGATGGAATATGGCTGAACGTAATTAAGTCCTTTTTTTTTAATTTATATGGCAGAACAACGTTTGCCGGGTCAGCTAGTATTTTAATAAGTATCTATTGTTCATCGATAATATATATTTAAAAATCCAAATTCAAATTCGGAATGCCTTTACAATATTAAAATTAATATCAGACATTCGTCATGGTTATTAGTAAAGTGAAAAATATAATAGGGTCATAAAAAACGGGATGGGCGTGATTGCCTTTCACACAACGAGTATGGAACCGTTAGTCGTTAACAAATTTAAAAAGTTGAAAATCTTGATATTAGACTTAACATCACATCTTTTCGTATACCTCTTTGCAGAAAAGTAAATTATTAAACTTACTTCTTAAAAAAATACAGTGAACGCGAAAACGCTCCAAAGTTTTCAGTTCTTAGTAAAACACTATAATAAAACGCGTGCAAAAAATCTTACCTTAACTAAGTCAAATAAACAAATTAATGAATACATAAAATAAGCCACAATGCTAGAGAGTCTGTTATAGAACCACATTCTAGAAACTTTAATAAATAAACGAGCGATTTCACGCAGAAACTAATCGAATAACTCATCATAAAGGTATCAATAGTTAGCTACCTAAGCCAGGTTGTTTATAACAAATTTGCCAGCTATTAGACCGAAGTTAGGGCCGTGAAAGGTATTAGAAGTTCACACGAGGCTTCGGCTTTATCTCGTTTACTCAGACGGGCGCCGTCATATGTGATTACGATTCAAATTCTTTGCTGGGGGAGCTCGGGTGCTCCATGTTGTTTAGCGAATGAAATTATAAGTAATGATATTTGGTAGCGCAAATGTTTCGTGAAGTCAGCATATCTATACTACTATTATAAAGAGGAAAGATTTGATTGTTTGTTTGTTTGTTTGTTTGTTTGTTTGTTTGTTTGTTTGTTTGTTTGTTTGTTTGCTTTGAATAGGCTCCGAAACTACTGACCCGATTTAAAAAATTCTTTCATTGTTGGGAAGCTACACTATCCCCGGGTGACATAGGCTATATTATATTTTCAAAAAAATTAGGGATCCTTACTAAAACTCCAATAATGTAACTCAAAGTGTAAAAAAATTACCTAAAATATTATTTAAATCGCGTGCGTTGCGAAAACTATTGATGATAGAATAAAATAATGTACTACAACTTTGCAGAACACATCATTATTTACAAAAAGTGTCGCGACAGCATATGTCTAACTATTATAGTTATGCCACAATAAGTATTCTTTTATTTTAAAAATTTAATTAAAATGCCGCCCCTAAAAAAGGCTCTTTAATTGGATCTTGGTATTAATCCTTATCAAAATAAATTACTTCATATTCAAAACTGTTTCAATACCTTTATATAACTTTTTGATTTATTCAATTCGGATATTCCATTCGAAAGATATCACGAGTTTAAAAATGTAAGTATTAGAAAAATGTTGCGTGGTAGCCGCTCACCCTGTTCGGCTAGCTAGGCATCACCTTATGCAATGTAGGCGTGCGTCACTGGGGTTTTTACAAAAATTAGAATACTTATTAAAAAATAACGAAAATAAATAAAAAGTAATAACAAAAAAATCATTAAACTAAAAACTCATAGAAATAATAATATTCAAACTTTCTTTATAATTTTATTTTTTTAGTAACCTGACGCAAATAGAAGGGTTTGCCCTCAGGGGCGCTCCTCTGTCCGAGGAGTGCACGGGTGTGCGTACCCGAGGTGCCCGAGCATCCGTCGCTTCACTCCCCTCTCCGTTCGAGGCGACAGAGTCCTACCTTTCTTTCCGTCTACCTCTTACATCCTTTGCAACTTAGTTCTCTGTTTGTGGCGTGGTCCCCGGTGGGATGGTTGCGAATACTGATTGGGGTCCCGGGTCCTCGGACCTGATTTGGTAGTCGAAACCATGCCTATTTCGACTGCGCCTGCACAGAGAGTGTTCCCGGGGCGGGAATTCCATCCTCGCTGTCGGTTGGTCTTGCTGGACCGACTACGACGTCAGGCGACTCTGCTTTTTCTGGAGTGTCGTCTGGTAGTCGTACCCACGCCTGACTAGCCCGCGACGGGGACGTGAGTCCCGTCCGGAATTGGCCGCGGACCTGTCGCTCCCGGCCCTGGTTCTGTCCATGGTCGGGGGCGATCCTGGATGGAAGGCCGTTGCCTCCTTTTGCGAGGCAGTAGTGTCTGCAAGGGAGGCGGCGGAACGGGAGCGGGAGTCCACCACCGCACTCCCCTCCCGCCAACGTAGACCGCGTCGTCGGCGCCGGAGGGCGGGCAACGATCTCCGGCCGCCGTAGAAAGCGGCCGCGGGCGGCCCCTCGAGGCTGGATCCACCGCCCGCACTATTGCCGCGAGGGAGAAGGCCGCGTGCTGTTCCGCAGCCCCCCTCAACTCCTAGAGTTGTTACAAGAGAGCGCTGGGGGGACGAAACCCTGACCCCCTGGCGCCAGCACTTTAGAAGGGGCCCGCTTTAAGATAAAGCGTGGGCCGGCGCCGGCCCGGGCCACGAGATCGGCAGGCCATATATCCGTGGGCCCGGGCGTAGGCGATAGGAGAACAACGGGGTTTTTTAGTGGGTAGTCGGATGGTCGAACATATTTTCCGGAGTCCCTTATATCCCTCGGTCCCCCCGTCAAGAGAGGTTTTTCCCCGAGACCGAAAAAAATAGAAGGGTTTAATTTTTAATTTTTTGTTAAATACCCGTGCGAAGCTGGGACGGGCTGCTAGTTAGATTATAAAGGAGTTAAAAGCCGAAGCCGAAATATCGGATATTTTCTAAAAATAAAGTCTATTTCAATACTGCGCCATATATCTAGTATAATATATACTTTATCTTCTTCCAACAATTTGTTTTGTTTTGTTTTTTTGTTGTGGAACAGCAGAAAGACTGCCTTCTTAATACAGTCAAACCTAAGTAAGTGAGAACAGGGTAAGCGAGAAAACTCTATTAATGAGAGTATTTGCCAGGTCCCGTCATTTTGCCCTCCTAAAACCTCTGTAAGTGAGAAACAAAACCTGTATAAGTGACAGTCATTGTGAGATTGATACTTGCCTATACCTCTATAAGCGACAGTTAAACGCGTTTAACTTTTGCTATTTATGGCTCATTCTTAAATTTCGAGGGACTCTTATTTAATTCAAACCAAATGTGCATCTGTTATTTTTTTCTATAGTTCTAGGAACTTGCATTGTACCTATTCGAATGACCAAATGACGAGGAAGTCATTCTATTCAAAAAGCCAAATGTGCGTACCGACTTGTTTCTCAAGTTTAATTACAGTCAGTTCATAAATAGCAGTTGCGAAGAAAGTTCCTGCACTTACTTATAATGTCTAAACGAAAACTCTCAAAAAAGTGTGTCGTCTTTAAGTAACAAACTAAAAATTGTGAATGCTTTTGAATCTGGGAAATAACGAAATCAATTTGAAAAACATACACAAAATTTAAAAACAGAATCGCAAAAGAAATTAACAGATTTTTTCAAGAAAATGTTGTTAGGTATAGTATTATGTATTTAGATGAAACATTTATGTTCATCTATTATTTATTACAATAAACATGTAATACGCATACGTATGTATGCGTATTACATGTTTATTGTAATAAATACACGTATTTTGTTTCTAATCACGTCATATTTGCCGAATTTTCATAGACCTCTATAAGTGAGACAGACCCCTTCTGTAACTCTGTAAGCTAGAAACTCGGGTTAGTGAGAAACCTCTATAAGAGAAAAAGAGATCGCAGTCCCTTGAGCTCTCACTTATCCAGGTTTGACTGTCATCATCATCATCATCTCAGCCGGAAGACGCCCACTGCTGGACAAAGGCCTCCCCCAAAGATCTCCACGATGATCGGTCCTGCGCTGCCCTCATCCAACCTATTCCGGCGATCTTGACCAGATATTCGGTCCATCTTGTGGGGGATCTTGGATCATCTTGTGGTACCCACCAACATTGCGTCTTCCGGTACGCGGTCGCCATTCGAGGACTTTTCTGCCCCAACGGCCATCAGTCCTTCGAGCTATGTGCCCAGCCCACTGCCACTTCAGTTTTGCAATCATCCGGGCTATGTCGGTGACTTTGGTTCTCCTGCGAATCTCCTCATTTCTGATTCGATCTCGCAGGGAAACTCCGAGCATAGCCCTCTCCATTGCCCTCTGAGTGACCATGAGCTTTCTCATAAGGCCCATAGTTAGCGACCACGTCTACGTTCCGTATATCATCACGGACTGTATTAGTAAGCAATTACCGATTCTTATTAATGTTTGCGATGCCAGAGTTTGATTGATGTTTTGACCGATTGATGTTTATGACCCATGTTTCTGTACCCCTATGACACTGTAGCGTGTTCGCGATGTCCCTAACATCCACAGTAGACGGTAACTGTCTTACTATTAAAAGGGCCGCCAGCTTGTCTGCTTTCCGTAACATTAAAAAAGACGCTAATCTTCAGTGAGGAGCTCAATTCATATACCATAGAAGCTCTAGACAGTGAGGATGATTGGATTCTAGCTTCTTCTTGATTTTTCTTCAATCTTTTGCATGACTTCTCTAGTAATGAGCATGGGTATAATGTTATTTCGAAAATGTTGGAGGATATAGAATGAGTAGCAGACCAACGAGAAGATAAATGGCTAAAAATGATATGGCTAAGAATATCTTTTATGTTTAGATGAAGGCTAACATAGGAGAGTGCAAGAAGAGAGCATATTGTGTCTATTTTACGTGTGGAGAGCGGAATAAATACGAATTTTCATAATATAAATAGGTCCTATGGACCATAGGACCTATGAAATTGTCGTTCTGCAGTACTGGCCATTTCAAATCAAAATAAATTTTTGTTTGGCTAAGAATTCTAATTTCAAATTAATTTTATTTTAAAAACATGGAATTATTTTTCCAAAAGTAGTCATTTGTTTATTGATTAGTGTTACATTTTCATCGCATTTCAATCTTTTTCATCATGGATACGTTAAAAATTCGAGTAATTATGATTTATGAGTATGAGTATCGTCGTGGCAGCAACGCGGCACAAGCGGCACGCGACATCAACGACGTTTACGGAGCTAACACTACAAGCCAACGCACCACCTGTTATTGGTTTTCTCGCTTCCGTTCTGGGAATTTTGACCTGAAAAATGAACCTCGCGGTCGTCCGATGACTTTGGTCGACAATGACGAATTAAAGGCGATTATGGAATATACAATCTACAGCTGAATTAGCAGCAGCTTTCGACGTTAACGTCAAAACAATATTGGTCCATTTGCGTCAAATTGGCAAGGTAAAAAAGCTTGACAAATGGGTGCCCCACGAACTCAATGATCGCCAGCGCGAAGTACGCGTCGAGACGTGACTTGCACTGCTCAACAGACACACAAATGAAGGAATTTTGAACCGTATAACCTGCAATGAAAAATGGATTCTGTGTGATAACCGCAAGTGCTCAGCAAGTTGGTTGGATCCTGGTTCAGCACCTAAACAATGCCCTAAACGAAAACTTACCCCTAGAAAAGTGATGGTCACTGTTTGGTGGTCTAGCGCCGGTGTGATTCATCACAGCTTCTTACCAAACGGGGTGAGCATTACTACAGATGTGTACTGTGAAGAACTGAACACAATGATGGAGAAGCTGGCACATCTCCAACCAGCATTTGTCAATCGCTCGTCTCCGCTGCTCCTGCACGACAACGCGCGACCTCATACTGCACAGCAGACGGTCTCCAAGTTGCAAGAACTGGGATTGGAAGTTCTCCGTCATCCGCCCTACTCACCAGACCTTGCGTCTACAGACTACTACTTTTTCCAGAATTTGGATAACTTCTTGGCGGGAAAAAAATTCAATACCCGAGAGGCAGTACAAAATGCCTTTGAAGAATTTGTTGCGTCCCGTCCAGCTGATTTCTTTAAGAAAGGCATCAATAAACTGCCACTGCGTTGGCAAAGATGCATTGACTGAATGGGTGATTACTTCGAATAATACAAATAAAAAATACATGAAAAAAATTCGTTTATATTTTTTCATACAAAACCGCAATTTCGTAGGTAAAGACCTAATATAATATTTCATACTATAATAATACATACAAATAATACGTAATACATACAACAATTTATTTATTTATTAAACCATATGTACAAAATGTATAGTTACAATGACGAAGATACGCTGCAAAAGTTACAGGAAACCTTTCTGCAGTGATATCGTCTACTTCCGGACATATGAGAAAAATAACCGATTATTAAGAAAGATAAGCTGTGTGAGTATACATGCTCGTACGCATGTGTGTTTGCGCGCAGTATCACGTTAGCAGTGTCCTTGGTGTCGCAAACATCAACAGGCTACGGTAACTGCTACAGTTGAATGGGCCTCCAGCCTGTCTGTTGTTCCATAACATTAAATATATTATAAACTCTTATATAGCTAACGTTAAGCTTATTTTATTATTGTGCAGAGTTTGAAAATGAAAAACGATGATGTAATTTAAAATCTAATCATGTAAAACACTGTTCGAATCAATATGGATATAATAAAACTTCAAAGTTGCTGTAACTGATGAATATGTATATTCAAGTATAAATTAATAATGACGAATGTTCATTATTGTTACATTGTGTGTGTACAACATATCACAGTAATGACACGAAGCACACAATATTAATTAAATACATGTATAATACGTATACTATATCAACATACTGTTATTTTTTTATAACTAGACTTCAGCAGACAGGCAAACGGCCCATCCCAGCAGATGGTCACCGTCGCCTATGAACGTTTGCAACACCAGAGGCATTACAAACACGCTGCCAGCCTCGAAGAAATTTTATAACGCTTTTTTTGAAGAACCCCATATCGTAACGCGCTGAGTAAACCTCAGCCGGAAGCTCATTCCAGATCCTGAGAGTACGCAACACTAACGTTCTTAAGAACCGTTTTGTATAGGAAAGAAGAGGCTCCAAGAAATGGGGAAGAACACCCAGCCGATGGCGGGCAGTTCGGTGGTAAAAAGACGACGAGGGCACCATTCTAAATATCTCCTCAGAACACTCCCCGTTGTGCAGATGGTAGCATACGCAAAGAGACGCCAAGTCTCTCCGAAGTCCAACCGTGTCTAGATGGTCTGTGAGTATGGGATCGTTGGCAACACGAACAGCGCGCCGTTGGATGGATTCTACGGGATTGAGCTGACAGGCAGGTGCTCTAGCCCATAAATGTGAGCAGTACTCCATATGCGGTCTGACCTGTGCTTTGTATAGCACAAGCCGTTGCCTTTGTAATGCGAGTATGTGTATGCATTCGTGCGAGTTTATTAAGATTTGCATTCGTGCACATTTATGCAAAGCATTAAAAACCTATGTGTATTAATTACATTACGAACTATAATCAAGTTTCATTCTAGAAATAAAATACTTCAATAAAAAAAATACTACTGTAGGACAGCAGATAGGCTGACTGCCGACTTAAGATTAAGCAGTTACCGTCGCCTATGGGTGTTTGAAATGATTGTTAGAGAAACACGGGTCACTAATGCCGGAATACAACACAAAGTTATTATGGCGGCATACTTAAGACCAAAGGTGGTTGCCACCCAGAGGGGCTTGGAGCCTTAGCACGCAGCTAGGGTGGGTTGTTTTGTCGCCTTTTACGACAGGCCAACCCCGCAGAGGTCAGTATTCTTCCACCGCCCCTGTACGGATAAAACTGAATCTACTTTACTTAACTGAATAAATAACTTTTAAGCGGCAAATACCTTATATCCGCCGGTACATTATCCGAATCAATCTGCTTAAGATCTCGTAAGTGGCGGATAAAGTGCGGAATTTAAAAGCTGTTATCCGTGAGAGCGAGATTATTGGAAAGACGTTTGCTAATCCCGCGGACTGAGCGAGGACCACGCACTCCAAATCTTAATGGAAGAACTCTAGATTTTTACCGGTTGCTTATTTATTTATATGATATATATATATATATATATATATATATATATATATATATATATATATATATATATATATATATATATATATATATATATATATATATATATTATTTGCCTTATTATTATCCGTGCAGGGGTGGAGAAAGAATACTGACCTCTGTTGCCGGGGTTGGCCTATCGTAAAAGACGACAAAACAACCCACCCTAGCTACGTAGTAGGACCCCAAGCCCGTCTGAATGGCGATCACCTTTAGTCTTAAGTATTCCGCCATAATAGCCTTGTGTTGTGTTCTGGCATTAGTAACCCAAGTTCCTGTACCGTTATGGGACAGCAGCGTGTTCGCGATGCCACCGGCGTTGCAAATACCCATAAACGACGGTAACTGCTAAATTCTAAGCGGGCCATCAGCCCGTCTGCTGTCCTACAGCAATAAGAAAAAGCTTATCTTACTTAACTAAGGTTATATTAATAGAAAGCAGCCTCTTTATATTTAAGGCAGTAAACGTTTTAAGAGAACCTACTTAAGCGTACTAATAAAGAAATAATAAAAAATAATTTCCGACGAAAAGTACTGTAGTCTTAAAATTTAAATAAGAATTACACAAAATAAGCACGAGAAGCTTTAAAAAAATAATAAAACTGCCTGCATTACTAAGCTCGTAACTTACTAAGGAAGCATAAACCTAAATGTGTTAAAAAGGGATAATTTTAAGGTATTTTATGTAATTTAATATGGGATTTATTTTATTTTATCATTCAATTAAGATTTAATCTAAATTTTTCTTACAATTAGATGATCTAGAAATTAGTGCTTTGACAAATACTTAAGTTCATCATCATATTAGTAAATTTCCGGTTACAGCTCAAACTTTCGCTTTGGTGCTTAGGTTCGCTTTCCAATTTTTCTCCTCACATTACCTGGTTTGTGTCTTCTTCTTCTTCAAGTGCCTCTCCAACTAGGGAATGTTGGCTACCAACTTCTGGAATTGTTGTGTGTCCTTAGTGAGTCGAAACAATTCGGATACGCTCGCTATTCCAGTCCACTCTCGGATGTTACGGAGCCACGACTTCTTTCTCCGACCAACTCGCCGTCTACCGGCAACCTTGCCCATCACTATAAGTTGCAAAAGGCTATATCTATCGTGCCTGAGCACGTGACCGAGATATGCAGTTTTTCGTCTCTTGATGACAGACATAAGTTCCCTTTTCCGTCCAGCTCGCCGCAGAACCTCCTTTGTAACTCTATGTGTCCAACTTATCCTCAACATACGCCTGTATGCCCATATTTCAAAAGCTTCAATACGCTTCCTGAGGTCTTCTTTAATAGTCCAAGACTCGCATCCGTACTGGTACGTGTAAACTCATAAAATTATATTAACAATTTTTCAGAGCATTTAATGAAACTGAGTAAATACTTTAAAGATATATCTAAACCGTATTACTTAGATTTTTTTATATTACATTGCCTTTAATTTAAAGTTCAAACAGTTTTCAATTTGAACATTCTAAATCGAAAATGGTTCTGAGGAACTGTTTTGAATGGTGCCTTCGTCACTTTTTTACCACCGCTCTAACCGCCATCGGCTGGGCGTTTACAGAAGGTCCCTGTAACCTCTTCTCTTCGGTGTGGGTTTAAAAAAATGCATAATACAATTTCTTAGAGGCCCGCAACGCGTTGGCAATGCCTCTTGTGTTGCAAACGTCCATAGGCGACAATAGCCACATGCTACGTTTTCCTGTCTGCTGAAATACAACTATAAAATATGGTAATAAATATTTAATTACACCTCCCCCTGAATCACAACGCGCGAAGGTCATCATATGGCTTTTGCTTTATAGGTTCCTGATCAAATAGCAGTCAACACTGTGAAAGGCAAAAGTTTATCCAAATCTACTTCATCAATTTTCAAGGAGCTAAAGGAAAATTGAGCAGGAGTTTGAACGATATCAAAGCATTAATCTCATGTGTCTATCCTTGCTTAAAATAGGGAAATAAATGAACAGTGTTAATATATGTAAAATATGTAAAAAAAATCAAATTAAAAACTTATTGCTGTAGGATAGCAGATAGATTGACGGCCCGCTTAGAATTTAGCAGTTACCGTCGCCTATGGGTGTTTTTTTTATTATTGCTGTGGGACTGCAGACAGGCTGACGGCCCGCTTAGAATTTAGCAGTTATCCTCGCCTATGGGTGTTTGCAACGCCAGTGGCATCGCGAACACGCTGCTGTCCCATAAGGGTGCAAGAACTTGGGTCACTAATGCCGGAACACAACACAAGGTTATTATGGCGGCATACTTAAGACCAAAGGTGGTCGCCATCCAGACGGGCTTGACGCCCTACCATGTAGCTAGCGGTGGATTGTTTTGTCGCCTTTTACGACAGGTTGACCCGGCCGCAAAGGTTAGTATTCTTTGCCCGCCCCTGCACAGATAGATTTAAATTTGATGAATTAAAAACTTATTTAGGAGAAACGTTTCAAAAAATATATTTAACTCCTTTACTTATTAAACTAAATGATGCCCTAAATATATATATTTTTAAATAAATGTGTATTTAAACGAAATATGTAGCTTTTTTCATATCAAATATCGACTTGCAGAAACGTACATACGTTTGTACAAATTGTATGGATAATTATAATAATTGACACTTATTTCATATTAGAGGTGAATAATTAAGGTAATAATAATAATTTGTTTCAGAATCAAGTCCCATGCATTACAATTACATTAAAAATTCAGTCAAAATCAATAAAAGTTACATAATTAGGAATGTGATTAAAAATAATAAAACAAAATTAACATTAATAAATTACAAAAGAAACCAGATAAATTATAAACTTGTAAAATCATTGAATATAAATTTAATTTAAATTTAAACGAGTTTCCGTATCAGTAAGTTTAGTTTAGATGGCAAGTTTTATTTTTGAAGTATGTAACACTGAACCCATTTACTTAGCAGTGGAGAATCCCATCTAATATCAGAGAATAATGACTAATAATAAATTAATATATAAAATAAATAGATATATTGGGACAATTCACATAACGCCATACCCAAAGTAAGTAGCCATAGTACTTGTGTTATAAGTTCCAGACTACTAATAAGCTACATATATACTTTTCTTATTTAATTAAATAAATATTATTCATACTTGTAAACACCCAGGAAATGGGACGGGATTCGAACTTGTGCCCTCCGCAAGCGTACCGACACGCGTTAACCACTTTGCTATGGAGGTTGTCAAAATATAAACAAATTGAATTATATAAAATAAACTGAATTATTACATGACGGTGAAAACTAAAAGTTCCGTGTGCATGTTTATATTAAATCGTGCTTTAAAGTTAAATGAAAACAATAATAAGATTCCGAATTGTGCTGTAATTATTACAATTATTTTTAATATTATTCTCTAGATACAATCTAAGGTGTGTTTGTCATAATACAAAATGATTCTTTAGGTTTATCTTATTTACGTATATCAGTATTTTTTTGGTTCATTAAATCAATCGTTAATTACTCAATCTATTATTATAATTTATTAATAATTATTTCATTCTTATTTTTATACTTACTTTCATAATTTAATCATCTGAGTAAAAAATTAATTTACGTTACATTAGAAGTAATTATGTCCTTAATTGATTTTTGATGTTAAATTCAGAGATTATCTAATAAATGGCGACTTAGATCTAAATTATTACAATACTAGTTGACCCGGCAAACGTTGTTCTGCCATATGAATAAAAAAGTAGTAGTAGTAGCCTATGTTCTTCTTCAAGGTCCAATTATGACTATAACGAAATTCATCAAAATTGCTTCAGTGGTTTAGGCGTAAAAGCGTAACAAACAAACAAATAAACTTACTCTCGTATTTATAACACTAGTTAGGATTATAATATTGTACATTTAAACGTATATTTATTTACATTGTGTGAGACTGAAAGCCATGTAAAAATTGAGCGGAAATCATACAGGTCTATGCTTTAATATCCAATAAGGCTATTATTCAAAATGTGAGCTACACCCGATGTTTCACGCCTTTTCAATATAGTAACCGATCCGTAAACGTTGTTCTGCCATATAAATTTAAAAAAAATTACCTACGACCTTCCCCAAGGTCCAATCTATATCTATACCGAAATTCATTAAAATTGACTCAGCGGTTCAGGCGTGAAAACGTAACAGTCAGGCAGATTTATAATAGTATGGATAAATCGAAAAAATGAGAGAATTCGAAAAAAAGTCTATTCAATGATAAATAATTAAATAACAAACTAACGGTAACATATTTCATTATCTTCTTAAATTTCATTAGAGCCAAGCATTTTAGACGTGATTTAATATTTTAAATTTATTCAGTAGCTGTAATCAGTGTTAAGAATAAAGCTAGATAGACCTGCATTTAAACATCTTTAAAGTTATGAAATACTTTAAAAATCACCTGTAATAAATTACGTAACCTCTATACTTTACAAGTGATCTTACCTTAAATATTTATTTTAATTTTAATAGCATACGAATATCTTGAATAAAAACAATAATTGTAACATTCGGACCTGCTTAATTATATTCTATTGAATAATTTAATCATTTATCTTATGTGAAGTTTATAATAAGCACTAACTTTATTGTTTGTCATCGTTGATTTTTTGTCATCGCCAATTGACTTTATTTTTTTTTCCTTTAATTTTCTATTTTACGACAAATATAATTTAGTATCACTGGAATTTATAATTTCGTTCCTTGTAACAGTTATCATACTAGTTTTAAAGTAATTCATATTATGTAAAATATATATGATTATATAATGCAGTACATTCAAGTTTTAACTGTTAAGTTAAAATTTGTATCATCAAGTTTAAGTTATAAAATGATATTTTGCTAACAATTATTCATTTTGAACTTTAACTCCTTGAAACCTTAATTTGAACTCTTTCTTTTTTCAATATTATTTTTTATCTATATGACGTTTCAAATTTACTTTGTACCTTTCGTTAACACTAATAGATATAGTGGAAAGATAAAATAAATTGTGCAAAAATATATCTATTTTCTATATCCCTAAGTTTTCTTCTTTAACTTTTCAATATTTTTTACTTTGTATTAATTTCTAAATCATCACATAAACCATATAAACATAGAATATAAACACGACAAAAATATACGGAAAATAGTTTTATTTTTGAAATTTTATCAATTTGTATTTATTTAGGTATAAATTAATTTAGGTACTATGCCATACAACATTTATATAATACATACATCATTTGTTTGTTTAATTAATAGGAAAAGGCATTCATGGTAAAACAATGTCAACATTATATCAAATCTATAAGCAACAGTTAACGCTTACACTGGATGGGTCATTTATATTAGAGTCATATAAGATAAAAACATTAGTGTTCGTCTTTAAGATAAAATTGATGTAAGGAATATATTTTTGAAATTCTGAAAAATTACAGTTTGTATTCTATAAATAAATGTTTCGTAATAATTCAAAATATATTCGAACCCACCTATTTTTGTATTTCATTCGGCCATCTCACGTTACTAACACTCGATAAATAGTACACACGATCGCGGCGTATACATGGGACTAGTGTGGGCACGACCGTTTCACACCACAAGTCCTTACTGACTGTGATGGAAAAACAGAAACACGTCTTCATATTCCCAGCTGCATCATTCCGCGCATGCGTTGTGCAACAAGCCTTATTTTTGTTCAACATATTTCTATTAGTAAAATACTTAATTTTGAACTTTATTTTGTTGAGATAAGAGCGAAATAAATTGTAAATAAGGTTATGTATGCACGGAACCGCTTGAAGAAAGTTCAGGAGCACATGTCGGGGCCAAACTGTTGTTTTAATGAATGAATGCGGCATGAATGATGATGTCTTAGGGACGGATTTTCCGCGCGGAATGTTTTGAAGAATGTTTAGGGGATACTAAGGAATGTGAAGTTGCCTAAACATTTAGAATATTTTTGCCATTTTTATAATAATACGAGTATATCAGTACAATGAGTCGAAATTAATAGTATCAAGTGTAATATTCGTTGTTTTGGCTACGTTTTGGAAAATTTGTTTTTTTTGTGCTGTCCCTGCTTGTTTCTGGTAGAAAAGTTATGGTAAATAGTGCTGGCTTAGCGTCACAAAAGGTAATATTCGTCGTGCCAATGGACTCACTACCAGGCATGGTGAAGACCTTGCACAGTTAAGCAGAAAATATTTGCGGACTCCGGGCATCAAAGCGAAAGTTTAGTTAACAACCGAAATTTATCACTAGGACGATGATGAATGAATGGATGAAAACTCTTTATTATCCACTTTAAATATATATAGATAGAAATATATAAGAAAATGAAATGATGATGTTGGGATTAATAATATAAACATAAAAATTGGTAATCGATCATTGTTATAAACATTTTTTAGAAACGTTTCAAAACGAAGTAGTTTATTTATAGTATTTTTTTTAAATAACGTTAGAAGTGTTTATTCCGATGTTAAGCTTTAATACGTTGTTACATTACATTTTAAATAAAAGGGCAATCAATAATTAAGAATGAAAATTATTTGTTTAATTATGATGAAAGAATTTCGATCTCAGTGACATAATAGCGACACCGGTAGTACAAAGCATCCATGCCCTGAGGAATTGAGGTCATTCAATCCGAGAGGGCATGTTCGCAGAGACACATTAAACAAATCTCTATGTATGGATACCAACTAGCAAGTCAAGCCGACCTTAATTTATAGCACACTATCTGCTGAGCCAAGAACGCCTCAAGGGTCACATCTTCAACGTCTAATTGTAATTGATTTAAAATTTGTATTATGTAAAAAAATCTGCAGAAATTAAAAACTTTATAACCTGCTACGCTACTTGACGTTCACGTCTTCTACCGCTACGATAGCGCTACGAAGATGCTACAACGTTCGTAGTTTTTGTACCATAAGAAACTAGCTAGGTTTGTTGTGAACATCGTTGAGGTTTTTTAAGCAAACCTGAGAAATTAGTATAAATGTATAATATACTATTTAAATGTAGTTATTTTTTAGTACTGAGGCACAGCAAGTAAGCTGATGGCCCACTAATAGTCACCGTCGTATATGAATGTTGTAACGCTAGGGGCACCGCAAACACGCTGATGTCCTCATACTGAAATCTGGGTCATTAATGCCGGAACACAATACAAGGTTATGATAGTGGCACACTACAGTGTGTGACCCTAAACGTAGCTAAAGTAGTTTTATCGTCTTTTACAACAGGCTACGTGGTAGGGCCTCAAGCCCGTCTGGATGACGACCACCTTTGGTCTTAAGTATGCCGCCATAATAACCTTGTGTTGTGTTCCGGCATTAGTGACCTAAGTTCCTGTACCCTTATGGGACAGCAGCGTGTTCGCGATGCCACTGGAGTTGCAAACACCCATAGGTGACGGTAACTGCTAAATTCTAAGTGGGCCGTCAGCCTGTCTGCTGTCCTACAGCAATAAAAAAAAGACTAAACCCAGCCGCAGGGGTCAGTAGTCTTACCCCGCTCCTGCACGGGAAAAATTATTAATTTAAATTCAACTACTTTTCACAGATTAGACAGATATTGAACATGTTATCATCACCTAACAAAAGGCTAGAAAGAGGAAAAAATAACAATTGAAAAGTAATATAATAATTTTAGTACACACTTGTCCACACAAATGAAATTAACTTATGATTATTATTTAAAAAAACCACGTACTATTTAAAAAAACGTCGTCGTCATCGTGACCTGTCTGATTATTGTTAAAACACTTAATGTCTAGCATATTATTATCGTTTATTATCTCAGGTCATATTTTTTTCTTTGATAAACTCTGAAATTACTCTTTCTATTTTATTTTATTATATACATTTAAAATAATAAAAAAGAAGAAATGTTATAGTTTAAATGTCAGTAAATACGTTTTGCTTAAACAGCTGCAACCAGAAGAACTCAAGCTATTTAACAGCCACAACTTGCATATTCCAAGCTTATTTCACATCGCAAGACTTCAGGCGCAGTTACAAAGTTGAAGAGTGTGGTTTTTCTCATGAAAGTTTCTGAATATTTCAATATAAAACAGGATGAGAATAAGTCAAAGGAAAGATACTTCTTTTCATTTTGTGCAAAAAAAATTGCTATCAATGACACTGCGTAATGAACGTGGATATAATTTAAATAGGTGAATAATTATAATTGATTTATACTCCGTAGGTGTTTTACGTTATAAAACCATTAGCTATTGTGAACTAATAAGTTATTGAATCTGTTTCGCATTATTAGTGAGTTATTTCAATTCAGAAGAGTTTTATTCGTTTATAAAACATAATACTTATTCATAGGTAGGGAAGGACTTTTTGGTATTATTTTCGGAGTTAAACAAAGTATTACCAAACGTTTTACACTTATTTACTTTTGTTTATAAGAAAATGTAATGACTATATGCAACAACACTAAAACAAATTGTAATTGTTACCTAAAAGAACATACAAAAGTACCTGTGATATTAAAAGTTTAAAACCGCCTAGAAGAATACAGTAATAATAACAAAAAAAAACTTAGATATTCGTTAAATGATCTCCATAACACTATTGCGTCAAAAATACAGCGTTTGATTAAAAGCTATAAATTCAAAATGTGCAATAAAACTGCACCCCTTAATACAATAATGTGGTGACAAGATAAGAATGGGGTTGGGGTGCGATCGTGGGGGTAAACGTTTGGGGTAACTGATACTAGGATTACGAAGGGGTTACAAAATGCTCGATCGTATCTATTCGGACGTTTATGGAGTGAATAAGAATGAAATATCTTACGCTCAGTTACACAGTGGGCTATGTAAATCGGCATTTATTGCAATGATTTCGTTTTATCACCACAAATGATTTCTTCCATTTTATTCGTATTCTATCTTGGCATTCTTCATCTGTGATGGTACAAACCTTCATATCATGCATCACACGTTCTTTCTGCCATTGTACCTATCTACTTTCAGGTTCGACATTGGTTTGGTAATGTGGTTGGCATCTCTTATAACTACACGCGCGTGTCATGCCAGTCTCTTTCCTCCCAACATGTCATTTATAATTGCTACTTTCAGATATTTAATTATATTTAAAACACGATTTTATAAGCTGCATATAACAGACCTTGATAACAGCCTGCATAAACAGGCTTGGACCTCCTTATAGAACCAACAGGCAGTAATTGGCTACGCTTTAAGCGATAAGGTCGCCCATTGTCATACAGCATTATATTTTTGTTAGTTTTAAGTATCTGTATGCAATAAAGAGTTTTCATTCATTCATTCATATATCGGCTAGGTTTTTTTTAAGGCTGATTGGTGGATTATCATTACCTGCGATCTCGGTATGCAAGTTTTTCATGATATGATCTTTATTTAATGACAAAAACGTGGACAACAACTGATTTGAAGTCCCTGACTGTTAAACTGGGTACAAAAGAAAACCTATGTGACAGCATACAGTGTTTTCCCTCGTTTGGTGATAAATTTATGACAAATAAGATATTTAAACTTAAAACTTAGTTATAGGCATAAGAAAGATACGTATACTAATATTAAGTTGAGTGTACAACATATGCTTGTTGCGTGCGCATACGTGTGCGTATGTGTGTGCGTGTGTGTGCGCGTGATGTTTTTATGTGTGTGATGTTTTTTATGTGAATTCGGCGATAAAAACTGCTTAAGCGGTGCATGCTAAAGAATTTGAACCCGTTATCTCCAATTGAATACACTCTCACGCTTCTTCATATGTATAATAATAATAATAATCATTTATTTCAGACATTTTTTTTTTATCCATAAGTTATTAGTGGGTTAGTTAAATAATAAAATTCTTAACAGTAAGTTAGAATTGTTAGTAGGCGATTCTAAATTAATCAACACTCTATTTTCCCCGTTACAATAGCTATCCAATGCTTCTGAATAGCACAATCGTAGCGGGCTGAAATCATTTATATAAACGGCATTCTGTTCTTTTACATTTAAAAGCACACATATCAAATACTGTAGAAAGACGCAATATAATTATGACATGAAGTTTAAAATGATAAAGTGAAAAGGTTACCATGGTTATAACGATGCGTTTTTTTTACAAAGACTAAATAATATCCAGGATCTGATACTACTAGTACAGCAGAAATATAGTCATGAGAATTGAGAGACAAGACTGGGACGCCATCAAGCGGGAAAATAAACGAATATTTAAGAATTACCCTTCTTGCATAACTAGTGAATCATTAATTATATTAATGTTTAATCATGAAAAGTACCCCATGCATTTTACTATACAATACATTTATATCCCCATTTTAATAGAATGTGCTTTTAGTTTTTAGTTCGGATTGAAGTTAAATTTTTGACTGTAATTTTTATTATTTAATAACGAGTTCTATCAAAATTTTAGCTTATATTTTTCACACTTCAGTTCAGCATAGTTTCTGTGACAGACGTCATCTTTCTTCAAAACACAACCTATACATTTCTGATATCGAAAATGTAACCTAGACTGCCTTTTTTATTGATGTAGGAGAACAGACAGGCTGACGACCCATTTAGAATTTAGCCGTTACCGTCGCCTAAGGATGTTTGCAACACCAGTGGCATCGCGAACATGCTGCTGTCCCATAAGGGTACATGAACTTGGGTCACTAATGCCGGAACACAACACAAAGTTATTATGGCGACATACTTAAGACTAAAGGTGGTCGCCATCCAGACAAGCTTGCAGCCCTACCACGTAGCTATGATTGTTTTGTCGCCTTTTACGACAGGACGACCCCGGCCGCAGAGGTTAGTATTCTTTCTCCACCCCTGCACGGATAGAAAGTCCCTACTTTATTCTAGTATTAAAAAGAACTACGGAGCAGTAGTAGTGTAAGTAAAGACTGATATGCTACTCGTATGTAACAAGATTACCAGTGTTTTAGAAGACGGCATGGCAAAACTTTATTTTAATTAATAGGTCGAGAATTACAGTGAACTGATATATTGCGACAATTGTTACTGCTCCATCTAGTGACAAAGTAAGCAGCAGGATGCTTACGGTTACTTGGAACTTACTTTTGTAAGTAAATATATTTACTTATAACTAACTATACAGAAGCATCCACACTCAGGACTGAATCACACTCGTAACCTCCACAGGCCTTCTGGCGCGCGAACGACGTTACTTTATTTGGAGGGGTTAATAGAATTACTTGTATTGTGTTATTATTGTGACATAGTTACATATATTCCAACTTATCCGTGCAGGGGCGGGGAAAGAATACCAACCTCGGCGGCCGAGGTCGGCCTGCCGTAAAAGGCGACAAAACTACCTACCCTAGCTATGTGGTAGGGCCCCAAGACCGTCTGGATAGCGACCACCTTTGGTCTTAAGTATGCCGCCATAATAACCTTGTGTTGTTCCGGCATTAGTGACCCAAGTTCCTGTACCCTTATGGGACAGCAGCGTGTTCGCGATGCCACTGGCGTTGCAAACACCTATAGGCGAGGGTAACTGCTAAATTCTAAGCGAGCCGTCAGCCTGTCAGCAGACAGCAGTCCTACAGCAATAAAAAAAACGAGACACATACATCTACAGACGAAGGTAAGTCAAATAAAATTAAACAAAATTTCCTGATATAACTATAACTATAAATATAATTAGTAAAAAAATTTTTTTACAAATTAATCGTGAGACCAACGTGAAACTTCAGTTATTAACTAGAGTACTCCGTTGGCCCAAAAAGTATTGTCGATGTTGCTATAGAATGTTGGATAAAAATTACTCTCTACAAATGCCAATAATGTAAAGAAAATCGAAGTAAACGAACCTAAAATCTTACGCCTACGTAAAAGAAAATACGTCACTTCAAGTTTCCAGTCCATAAAAGTCAGTGGGGAGCCATTGATTGGGCTCACAATTTGCATTTTATAATTAAAGTATTAGAGAGCAGCAGGAAGAACATTTTATTTATATTACCGCCGACGCTTTTACATTTTAATCGACTGTTTACATTATTTCGGATGCGCGGATTATTTGAACAACTGATCTGTGGTTTAAGGGTTTGTTCTCTTTAAACGTTTAACGCAGACTATTAAGAAAGTAATGTTTGTTTAATGCCTTATTATTTCAGAGAGTTGTCCTAAAAGAGTTTCGTGAGTCTACTACTGAAAGGCGAATTAACCTCATTTTATACAGGTTAGGCGACGAGCCGAATACAAGGCTCTATTGCAACCCTTGATGCCTATATACATTAATAAAATTTAATAATCTGATGATTATGATACAGGTCAAACGTTTTTAGGTCAGCATGATATTTTCCTAGAGAGTCGGAAAAGTTCTCATATGCTTCGCAGCAAAACCGGCTGAGTGGCGGTGGTTTCTTTCTGTAAGCAAGTCATGCACCAGAAGCTTGTCACCGAGTGGGAGAGAGACCAGACGTGGCGTCGCTCCTTTGCATAGAGAGGCTGCTGGTAACCCTCAAGCAATCGAGGGTTAGTAAAACTAGAAGAGCCGGGCGGCCCACTCGGTGAAGGCAATGATGCGAAGGAGTGTTCCACCTTCGATTTATCACTTGGTCGGGGAAAATGTCACCCGGTACACTTATCTCAGGTGATGCACTAGCCGGGGACGTTACACAGCAATGACCAAAGGTCGATCTTGTGCCGTTGCGGCCTACGTTGGCCTTCACATCTCGGTCAGCAGCACAAAGATGGCCACCATAAACTTTGAACGGTAAGACCAACATAACCACATCGGCTGCCTGGAGTCCAGTGTAGTACAGGTCATTAAGTTTCCACGAATTAGAAAAAAAGGAACTCATAAAAGTTGTGTAAACAAATCTTTTTGTTAGATCTTTGCCGGTCATAGTAATTGTGTCTACACATATTTTATAATAGTTAACTCATTTGTATTACATTCAGAGACCAAACAAAGGGACCCACCCGGGTTCAAACTCTGAGATAGAAGGCACCGCTTAAGCAGTTTTTGAATATGGAATACACCGATCCGCCTTAGATAAGTGTGGTAGGTACACCGTCCATTTTGTATGGAGAGAAGCCCAAGCCGAGCAGAAGGACATTATAGCTGCTGTTATAATCAAAATTTACCGTCAATTTATAAAATATTATGTATTGAATTATACAAATAAGTACTTTACAAGCTGCAGAATTTTTTAAAACTTTTGTTACATGTATGTTTTGTACAGTATGTCTTACAAATATTTTACCAATAAATTACCTGAAGACAAGAAGTAATGAATTGATTTACCTAATTTTATTCTATCATATAATTGTTGTAAAATATAGCACATGGTGCCAAGAGTTTCTTAATAGCAACATCTGCGACATGCAAATTCAATCATCATGTGGAATATCTCTTTAACTCGTAATGCTTTGCTCGTGGCTAAGTTTCAGCTCCGAGGATATCGAGCGAACATTGATTTGGTTTTATTAAAGTAACATCTGCCACATCTTGCCATTTGAAAGGTAAGGCTTGTATTACAGTTGAATATTATTATTACATTAAAATTAAAAACAAAAAACATGGTGATTAGCTGGCAGCAAAATCTCAATACATTCTGTGCTCAGAAAAACAAAATGTGAAGGCTTCTCTAGGCGTTTGCAACGTTATTTAGAAATTCTTCTTCTTTCTGTCTTTATCACAAACTATGTGGGATCGGCACAACATGTTATCTCCGCATATATATCTTCCACTTTCATCGATTAACCGTCATCTGAACATTCACACCTTTTTTACTACTTCATCTTTTACACAATCCATTTTTTCTTTGGCCTTTTTTTATTGCTGTAGGACAGCAGACAGGCTAACGGCCTGCTTAGGATTTAGCAGTTACCGTCGCCTATAGGTGCTTGCAACGCCAGTGGCATCACGAACACGCTGCTGTCCTATAAGGGTACAGGAACTTGGGTCACTAATGCCGGAACACAACACAAGGTTATTATGGCGGCATACTTAAGATCAAAGGTGGTCGCCATCCAGACGGGCCCTAGCACGTAGGGTGGGTTGTTTTGTCGCCTTTTACGACAGGCCGACCCCGGCCACAGGGGTTAGTATTCTTTCTCCGCCTCTGAACGGATAGAAATGTATGATACAAATAGTTCTTTTTTTCTATACTGGGGGATATGTGTCCATCAATTGTATGTAAAATGATCTGAAATGTATGTTTTTTCACTATTGTATTTAAAAAATTAAAACTCGTTAGAAGAAAGATAAAGTATCTCCATTTCTTACTAGTCTGAAATCACGCTACCAGTTTATGTGTTCTTGTGGTATAAAAAATTATTTATATATAGTAATTTTAAAAAAAGACACCGTAGGAATAAGCACTATTTTAATAATATAGTTTAGTGTGCCTCAGTCCTAATACGTTTAAATGCCAGCGTCAATTCCGAGGATAAATCTGTTCTACTCATACGAATGATTTTATGCTGAAAGTTTTAAAATATGCATAGTTTAAAATAACTAATAACGCTAGTAAAGAGAGTCGACATTTTTACTGAAAACGGGACTTCCTTTTTTAATACTTATGTAGGCGCTGGTTCAGGTAACTTTTGAACTCTGTAGTCATACGAAAACCCCCTATTGATAGAGGACGGGAATTTGAAAGGACTCACCGAACTCGAGGGTCTTCTTTCCGTACTGCCGCTGTCCACCTTTATCTTCTTATTATTAGCGTGGCACACAATAAAATTACCGTAATAATACGGATCCCAAATAACTTGAAACTGTTTTAATTAAAGGAAAATCGATCCTTTACGGTTTTTCACACACACAGACTAGACGTCACGGCAGCACGCCATCTCTTGGTGAGAAATGGGTATTAGTGTAGTGTCATAGGATATACAGGTGTGAGGAAGATGGCGCATAAGGCGTTCTCGCATGACTACTTAATATTAGTATTAATATACTAATAATAATTTATTAGTATTAACGGCCTAAACATCCCCCCCAGCTTGACAGGACCCAGTCCTTCAAATATGAAGAAATAACTAAGTACCACCTGTAATCTGTGACCTATCCCACTTCCGTGACATTTATACTATATATAATCGCATTGAGCAAATAAGCTTATTACGCATTAAAATTATTTATTTACAACTTACATCTTACAAAGGAAATTTATAGATTTACAACTATCGCAGTGCTAATAAGCCAAATTACGATACAACTATACAATATTGAAAAATATAAGTAATTTAGTAAATTAATTAATTAATAAATAATAATGTTTAAGTTTATAAATGTAAGTGGACTGTATAATTATCATTATTATTGCATATGCAAGAGGTCAATATTGGCTCCAGGCATACAGTAAATATCAGTTTTAAAACGAACCTTTGCCATCCTACTAATTCTGTATTTTCTGGATAAAATGTTCGTAATAATATCGACAGACCAATATAGTAAGGCATTATTGTCGAAATTTAAAATAATAACTTTATCTTTATTGATAAGTTCATTAGAATTTGACACCTTTAATCGAAAAGGCAAACAGTTAAAATATTCGTTCTTCCACCTTATCATAACTAGTTGAATGAGATGGACGAGTTGCGGGAGAATATTCAGGCATCGGGCGTTAAGGTTTAAATCGCAATTTGGAAACTGACCGTTTACCCAAATTACCCATTTACATCGAAATTTGAGTTGAAAGGCGGGAGATAATTTTTTACCCGCTTTCAATCTCCTATATTCATTCGCAAAATAAATATACTGCAAGTCACAATTAATAAATATTTCAACTAATGCGATTCGTTTAATTTTATATTTAGTTTTTATTTTATTAATTAATATAAAAGCATATTTAATTATTTTCAATTGCTTTAACGTTGAAGTTACCACTAACTGTGAGCGTATCTCATGTGCATCGCGAAATACATGGAAATCAAACTGTCCTAAAGGCCACATATTTCTACGCCAGTGTGCAAAGGCACAACTGTTAAACAATAAGTAATAATTGAATACCTCTCTAGGCTTGAGACTTTGAGATAGATTATCACCACTAAGTATGTGGAAGAAGTACCGAGGCTCAATCAAGTCCAGTATTGTCGTAACTCGATTGGCCACGAACGCTTGCCACCTAGAAGGGGGCGCATGAATACATGCTAAAGTGACAGAACTGTTAGTAAAACCAAATATGTTATAAATTCGACATCGCCGAAAATAGGTATCAAGTACTACGCGCATGAGTTTTGCTAGTGTTGAATTAGCACACCATCCTAGCCGCGGCAATAATACATTTCGAAGTGGGGCTACTCTTGACTTAGAGCATAAAAGATTTATGATATAATTATTATCAGACAGTAAAACATGAGTGTAGACTACGTCTCCATACGCCTGCTCAGATGTGTCCCCGAATCCTAAAATAGTTATTATGGAATTTTGAGCGACTCCCAAATGACGAGGCAACTTAATGTTTCCCAATAAAGGTAACTCAGATTTATATTGTTGCCAGAGTTCCACTATGGTTTTAGGAGGAATCTCACCCCAATCAAGTTTTACTTGCCAAAGCGACTTGACAATCAATTTAGCGTATAATGTCACAGGACTTGCGAACCCCATTAAATCCCAGAAACGAGCGATTGTTGATAAGATATTGCGCTTTGTACATTCACATACTTGTTGATTTACCGAAAAAGTAAATGCATCCTCAGTCGGCAGCCAGTGCATACCTAGTATTTTCAGGTGGCTTTCGGGATTTATTTCCACGACATCGGAGATCCGATGTGAGGCAGGAATTGCATTCATAACCTCAGGAAAGTTGCTGGAGAATTTCACTAAGTCGTAACCTCCAGCGCGAAACATGGCAATGGCTTCTTCGGCCAACGTAATGCTCTCCGAAGGCGTAGAACACGACGTGGCTAGGTCGTACATGTAAATATCCCTACACGCTAAGGCCGCGGCTAGCGGATAACGATCCCCTTCATCCTTTGCAAGTTGACGTACGGTCCGCATTGTAAGAAAAGGACTGCAACAAAGTCCGAATGGCACTCTGGTTAACTGATAAACCTGTATTATATCATTAGGGGCAAATTGATATAAAACTCTTTGAAAGTTACAGTAATTCTCATCAACAATAATTTGCAAATACATTTGACATATTATGTCCGCACTCAACGCAACTCTAAAAAGGCGAAAGTTCAAAATAATTTTAAATAAATCGGTTTGCAAATTTGGTCCAGTATGTAACAGATCGTTAAGTGAAACGCCAGAAGATGACTTTATACTGGCATCCATCACAACACGAATTTTGGTCGTTGATTTGTCTTGACGGATAACAGCATGGTGCGGTATTATATAGTCAAGTCCTGATCTAGTACTGGTAGTATCACCAACCGGTTCCAAATATCCCTTACTCAAATAATCCCGAAACATATTATCGTACCCCTGTTTCAATGAGGCACTCGACAGCAACTTTCGCTCCAACGATAAATATCTACGAAGTGACAAATGCATCGAATCTCCTAATGAGCATTTGTTACCCTTGAACGGTAGGGCTACCGTGCACCGACTGTTCGAATCGCGAGATGTGCTATTATTATAGATATCTTCGCACTGTTGATCCATAGGATCTAGAGGTATTTTAATGTTAGGAACATCTTCAATCTCGAAAAATTTAGTCAAATTATTTTCGAGTTCATGATTATGAAAAGTATTCACCAAGTGCTTATTTTTATAATTTACAACTGGAGCCTGGCCCATAACCAAATAACCTAATGAGGTTTCAATAGCCACAGGTTCATTTTCCAAACGAGATATCTTATGAGACTTTAAAATACGCGCGAATACGTTTGCCGAAACAATAAGATCAATTTTTGACGGTTTATAATAATAGCAATCCGCCAAAACAATACTTTCATTGCGTAAGTAATCTAACTTCTGAACGTCGATCGTAGCTGTAGGCAAATCAGTTGTTATACTGTTTACCACATAAGGTTGTAATGTAAATTGAACGTTTTCATTTATTCGCGAGCGTATAGTAAGACGAGTCACACCTTCAATCGCATTTGTGACGTCACCAACCCCAGAGACATATTTCGTCTGGGATGGTTGTATCGGTAAATTCAATAATTTGCAACAATCTATCACAATTAAATCCCTTTGCGCGCCGCTGTCTACCAATATTCGTACAGTATTGATGACAGTACCCGAATCGTCGATAACGTAGCACAGCGCTGTGCCAAGCAACACAGTCGAGCACTGTACTAAGTCGGCATACATAGGAGCATTCCCATCGAGAGCGCACAGCGATTGTGTAGTAGGAACGGACTGCAACGATGCAACCGTATGCGCGGGAGCGCTGCGACTGGCAGTCTCGCTTAGAGACGCGTGCGCAAGCGGGACACCACTACCTGTAGGAAAATGCAATAGAGAGTGATGGCTACGCGAGCACATCGCGCATCTTGTTTTTATATTACAATTTTTAATTAAATGCTTATTACTTAGGCAATTGACGCAAAATTGATTCAATTTAATATAATTATAACGCTCACGAGGTGATTTTTCTAAAAACTTGGAACATCGGCATAAGGAATGTGTAGTAATATCACACAAGTTGCATTTATTATTATGTTCTTGAACGGTTAATATTTTTGTGTTGTTATTATTTGTACGATAAGTCGACGGTTTCAGTGAATCATTAGCCGGCCGCGAGGTATTCTTTCGTGACAGACTGAAACTACCCGGTTTTTTGACTGAAATATCACTGGCTCGCTGCATAATGTGAGCTTGATTACGGACAAATTTTATGAAATCTGAGCAGGACGGCGCATTATTGGGATCGTCGAAGGACATAAGAAACAATTTATTGGTTTCCGGACCTATTTTCTTCGATCCAATATGTATAAATATTAGATCTTCTAAATTACCCGTATGCAATTGCTTCAATGCCGAAATTAATGATGAAAATTTATCGATAAAATTTTCTAAACTGGCTGGAGCTGACTCTTCTACACAGGGAATGTTGAATAATTTATCTAAATACATAGACGCTAATACCCGCTGATCATTATATTTACTGATCAATACGTTCCATAAAACCTTGTAATTATCCGCGGTAGGTAATATCCCTTGGCATAATTCCTTTGCCTTCCCGGTTAATTTACTAATTAAATAGTGAATCCTTTCACCGTCGGTAAGAGTGGTGTTTTCGTGGATTACCGTCCGAAATGTTTCATAAAATAACGGCCACGATTCTAAGTCGCCATTAAAGGAATGAAGTTCTAGTGGCGGTAATTTGGCACTGTAATTATTATTTTTATTGTCCATTATTTGACATAATTTGATTGTACTTAAATTTAATCTGGGAAAAAACTTCATCAAATGCAATAATTGCGTCGTAACTGGGCTTACCCGCACTGGGATTGCATACTAGCAATTTATTACGTTCCTCTATTGTGGCATTAAAATTATCACGAATTGCATCAATTATGCACGCGCTAGCCAAGAATTTATCAATATTAATTTGATCATTTAAGGATGCACTATTATCATACACCCGTTGAATGTAAGAGAATAATGAATTTAATTTTAATTGTAACCTATTGGCTTCCCGATCAATCTCAGTTTCAATAGATTCACTTTCATCTCCCTTATTAGAGTGTAATTTAGGCTTTTTAATATATTTAAATTTAAATTATTAACGGACCACGAACAAAGGCTAAGTCACAGATTAAAGATGGTGGACGCGACGTGTACGAATAAATGTTAATAATACACGTAATCCGCGGTTAGAAGTGACCAAAATATATGTAGGCGCTGGTTCAGGTAACTTTTGAACTCTGTAGTCATACGAAAACCCCCTATTGATAGAGGACGGGAATTTGAAAGGACTCACCGAACTCGAGGGTCTTCTTTCCGTACTGCCGCTGTCCACCTTTATCTTCTTATTATTAGCGTGGCACACAATAAAATTACCGTAATAATACGGATCCCAAATAACTTGAAACTGTTTTAATTAAAGGAAAAGGCGCGCGTGCACAGACACAATCGATCCTTTACGGTTTTTCACACACACAGACTAGACGTCACGGCAGCACGCCATCTCTTGGTGAGAAATGGGTATTAGTGTAGTGTCATAGGATATACAGGTGTGAGGAAGATGGCGCATAAGGCGTTCTCGCATGACTACTTAATATTAGTATTAATATACTAATAATAATTTATTAGTATTAACGGCCTAAACAATACTCTTGTTTAGTTTTAAGTGATTATTAATTTTTCTCTAAGAAGAAAGAAACGTATCTTGGTATGCTTTCTAGCATTTTTTTATTCATAGCTCAAAAATACATTTTCTTCCATTAACATTTTATCTTCACAATTTCCGATGTATTGTTTTACATACAATTAATATATGTAAACGATCATGGGCTCAGGAATTTTCTAAGTTAAATTTGCACGCATAATCTGCACAACATAATTAATTAATATTTATTTATATTTAACGAAAACCCTTATGAACCAGCCCCAAGAACTTAATGAACCAGCGGTGGACGATTCAGAAAAATGGCAGGCAGACCGACAGACAGCCTCCGCACACGACGACGACCAAACGAAAAAGAGGGCCTGGCCTGGCACCTACTTGCGGCGCTTTATATAGAAGCGGTCGGCCTGTCCCTCACTCGTCCCCATTTTACACTCCGGAAGCGACTCTCTTATATTCCGTGTCGCTTATATTCCGGAAGTGATTCTCATTGGTTGTCCAAACATTAGATTCTCATTGATCGTTTATACTCCGGAAGTGTTGCACTCCGCAAGTGATTCTCTTTGGTTGTTTTAAATATTAGTCAGTGTTTCCAATAAGATAATTGTGAGTTCGATTTTCATAACATATAATTATGGTATGCCAATAACATGAACACAAAATTTGTCACAAACATTGCTATAATATATAGTATAAACCTGTATGTTATAGTTATTTACAGGCATGCATGGCTTGATCAGAGTTAAATAGATTAAGTTACAATACAATTAATAATTAGATATGTAAAACGATTAAGAAATTAAATTAAATTACAAAAGTATATAAATATGCATATTGATGGAATTGGTAAATAAATTTAGAATTAATAAAGTCTTTTATATTTGTTAATTTATAAAATTACTGTTTTGTTTTATAAATTTGATTAGTCCAAATCTAAATTGATTAAAGTGGTCTGAATAAATATCAATGTCTAGTTTCGTTGGATGAGCTTATTGTAGAAACTCATTAGTTGATTAATCGGAGCAAAGCCACCAAGACTAGTTTTACAGTGATTTGTAGTAAACAAGTTTAAATTTCTCATTTGTCTAATACAGCATTGTCTATACAGATATATTTATTAGTTCTAAAAGGTTTGGTAGGTACTTTCAAAAATTAATTCATTATTTTAAAAAGTGCTAACATGTCTATTATAAATCTACGATTTTCAAGTGACAGTATGTTGAAGTGGCTTAACCTCCGCTCATATTCATCGTCCTTGGGACATGATTGATACCTGTGTCTCAAATATCTTGAAAAGCCTTTTTGCAAAGCCTTTTCGCAAGCGTACTAACGTGCGTTAGCCGTTACGCCAGGAGGTCTCAAACGTAAGGTGATAGCGTCCAAAGCGCTTTTATCCGTGCAGGGAAGATCCGAAGAAAGAATACTAACCTCTGCGGCCGGGGTCGGCTTGTTGTAAAAGGCGACAAAATAACCCACCTTAGTTACGTAGTTGAGCGTCAAGCCCGTCTGAATGGCGAACACCTTCGGTCTTAAGTATGCCGCCATAATAACCTTGCATTGTGTTTCGGCATAAGTGACCCAAGTTCCTGTACCTTATAAGACGGCAGTGAGTTTGTGATGCCATTGGAGTTGCAAACACTCATAGGCGACGGCAACTGCTAAATTCTAAGCGGGCCGTCACACTGCCTACTGTCATACAGCAATAAAAAAAATTGCTGAACTCATTCCCCCCTTAGAGGGAACAAATAGTATACTTCCCATGCTAGTCCAACGCGAATTAGTGGGTTCCGCATACCGGTGATATCGGCATGCAGGTTTCCTCACGATTTTCTTTCGGTACGTGGTACTTATACTAGTGGTCGCCCAGGTGTCGAAATTTTATCATAATTCATTTAATTTTTAAGTTTGTATTTTATTATGCTTTTTTTATCTAAGGCCTTTATAATCTAAAGTTTCATCATAGCTACTCAGTTAATTTGTAATTTTTCTACATCAGTTTGAACATCACTGTAAAACTTCAAATTCCAAAAACACTATTCTCACAAATAGGCAAGAGTAAATCAATTCACATTACGTTACAAATTACATTATTCCATTTTCTTTATGCTTGAGCAAGATGTATTTCAAAAATTATAAATTATTATAAAATTAACCATAATAGTCTTTACCGGGCCATAAACTCTTATTAAAAAACAAAAGTGTAAGTAAGGCATATGTGTGTATCTTGTGTATCATTCGAAGAGTAGTGTGTGTAATGTAAATTGAAATTAATTTAAGGTATTTCTAATGGATTTTAGACCGAAAACAATTTATTTCTACACTTCTCCTCCATATAAACTTTAACTGTGTCAAATTTCGTACTCGGAGGAGTACGAAATTTCCGCTTAATTTTCGTAAAAAGCGGCAAAAAGTTTTCGCTTCAGGTATTAATAATAAAAACTAGAATTATTGACTGATAATAAAAACTAGAATTATTGTGATCGATATTTCATGTTAAAATTAAAGTAACTTACTAATGCTCTTATTAAGATTATCGTAATATGAGTAATAGATATCTAATCTATATCTATACTACTATTATAAAGAGGAAAGATTTGATTGTTTGTTTGTTTGTTTGCTTTGAATAGGCTCCGAAACTACTGACCCGATTTAAAAAATTCTTTCATTGTTGGGAAGCTACACTATCCCCGGGTGACATAGGCTATATTATATTTTCAAAAAAATTAGGGATCCTTACTAAAACTCCAATAATGTAACCCAAAGTGTAAAAAAATTACCTAAAATATTATTTAAATCGCGTGCGTTGCGAAAACTATTGATGATAGAGTAAAATAATGTACTACAACTTTGCAGAACACATCATTATTTACAAAAAGTGTCGCGACAGCATATGTCTAACTATTATAGTTATGCCACAATAAGTGTTCTTTTATTTTAAAAATTTAATTGAAATGCCGCCCCTAGAAAAGACTCTTTATTTGGATCTTGGTATTAATCCTTATCAAAATAAATTACTTCATATTCAAAACTGTTTCAATACCTTTATATAACTTTTTGAATTATTCAATTCGGATATTCCATTCGAAAGATATCACGAGTTTAAAAATGTAAGTATTAGAAAAATGTTGCGTGGTAGCCGCTCACCCTGTTCGGCTAGCTAGGCAGCACCTTATGCAATGTAGGCGTGCGTCACTGGGGTTTTTACAAAAATTAGAATACATACTTATTAAAAAATAACGAAAAATAAATAAAAAGTAATAACAAAAAAATCATTAAAATAAAAGCCCATAGAAATAATAATATTCAAACTTTCTTTATAATTTTATTTTTTTAGTAACCTGACGCAAATAGAAGGGTTTGCCCTCAGGGGCGCTCCTCTGTCCGAGGAGTGCACGGGTGTGCGTACCCGAGGTGCCCGAGCATCCGTCGCTTCACTCCCCTCTCCGTTCGAGGCGACAGAGTCCTACCTTTCTTTCCGTGTACCTCTTACATCCTTTCCAACTTAGCTCTCTGTTCGTGGCGTGGTCCCCGGTGGGATGATTGCGAATACTGATTGGGGTCCCGGGTTCTACCCTGGGACCTGATTTGGTAGTCGAAACCATGCCTATTTCGACTGCGCCTGCACAGAGTGTTCCCGGGGCGGGAATTGCATCCTCGCTGTCGGTTGGTCTTGCTGGGCCGGCTACGACGTCAGGCGACTCTGCTTTTTCTGGAGTGTCGTCTGGTAGTCGTACCCACGCCTGACTAGCACGCGACGGGGATGTGAGTCCCGTCCGGAATTGGCCGCGGACCTGTCACTCCCGGCCCTGGTTCTGTCCATGGTCGGGGGCGATCCTGGATGGACGGCCGTCGCCTCCTTTTGCGAGGCAATAGTATCTGCAAGGGAGGCGGCAGAACGGGAGCGGGAGTCCGCCACCGCACTCCCCTCCCGCCAACGTAGGCCGCGTCGTCGGCGCCGGAGGGCGGGCAACGGTCTCCGGCCGACGTAGAAAACGGCCGCGGGCGGCCCCTCGGGGGAGGATCCGCCGCCCGCACTATTGCCGCGAGGGAGAAGGCCGCGTGCTGTTCCACAGCCCCCCTCAACTCCTAGAGTTGTTACAAGAGAGCGCCGGGGGGACGAAACCCTGACTCCCTGGCGCCAGCACTTTAGAAGGGGCCCGCTTTAAGACAAAGCGTGGGCCGGCGCCGGCCCGGGCCACGAGATCGGCAGGCCATATATCCGTGGGCCCGGGCGTAGACGATAGGAGAACAGCGGGGTTTTTTAGTGGGTCGAACATCTTTTCCGGAGTCCCTTATATCCCTCGGTCCCCCCGGGCCGGGATAACCCGTCAAGAGAGGTTTTTCCCCGAGACCGAAAAAAAATAGAAGGGTTTAATTTTTAATTTTTTGTTAAATACCCGTGCGAAGCTGGGACGGGCTGCTAGTATCTATATATATTTATTTTGTAAATAGCTACCTACATAAACACTAAGAATCATGATGGGAATGGAAACCATGATCTCCCTAGTTATTTCCAGGTGAGTTAGCCGTTACGTCTCGTATGACGAAAATAAAAATCAACTACTGTCCTTTAAAATTTCAAAGTAGCGGTCGGTAAACGGGGTTTCGATAAAGGGTTGAAAATTAGCGTGACTTCAACTGATAATGTTTATAAATGTGACCTGGATATTATTTTAAGCACAAAATAACCTAGATATTATCTGTGTTGACTCTGCTTGGTCAAATGTTTGAACTAACTTGACCGGTTTGTTTACATTTTCAAAACAGCCACGTGTTATATAAACCACCGTTAAATATTTTATTATATCGAAAATTTTAATAGAGTTGAAATTATTATTATTTTTATTTATTATGGCTGTAGAACAGCAGACAGGCTGACAGCCCGCTTAGAATTTAACAGTAACCATCGGTGTCTGCAACGCCAGTGGTATCGCGAACACGCTAGGGTGCAGGAACTTGGGTAACTAATGCCAGAACACAAAACAAGGTTATTATGGTGGAATACTTAAGACCAAAGGTGGTCACCATCCAGACGGGCTTGAGGTCCTACCGCGTATTTAAGGTGGGTTGTTTTGTCGCCTTTTACGACAGGCCGACCCCGGCCGCAGAGGTTAGTATTCCTTCTCTGCCCCTGCACGGATTAAAGAAAAACAAAACTAAATTAATATTAATAAATAGCCACAAATACTTTAGATACTTAAAGGAAAGCATCGTGAGCAAACTTCTATACCAATGGGCACCATCCATGGACTTTAAATATTTCACCATAATAACCTTGTGTAGTATTTCGGCAGAAGAAACACAGGTTCCAGTGTCTTCACGTGGATGCCAGCGTATACTATTTTCCACAGAAATTGTATAGTAACTTTTAAAATAACTTGAAATGTATTAATTACTTCTTCTTTCTAATTGTATTCTGGCCTGAATTAAGAAGATACGTTATGCTTAGTGGTTAGGCGCCTCATCCTATCCTTTTTTCCCTGCCTAACCGCAAGTTAGTTAAGATGTTGCGGCGCCTGGCGGTGGTTTTTGATAAAAAACTACTCGACCACCGCCTCGCCGCCCTGTCTCTGTTTGGCGAGCGCCCGCGCCGACGACACGTACCGTCGGGTCTTAATTAAACCCGCACGAATTTTTATATACGTGTTATGTGTTATTGTGTTATGGTGTTATTACATCAGTTAACTGACTATAAAGTCTTAGACTACAATCCGCAGAACCAGTCGTGGATGGTAGCAGATCGGAGAATCTCAGGTGAGCCGCCGCTCTTTCTGACTTGCTGGGTATTTCCGTCTCTTTACCTTTCCACGTATAATAATCGAACCCGCACTACCTTTGTTTCCCGCACCACGGCTACTCCTTTCGAGGCCTAAGCCGCACCATTTCTTTTATGAGTCTGCCATCCCCCGCATAATTTACGGTCCTTCAGCCCCACTATAAGTTTGGTCCACACGAGCCGGATGGCACATTTGGTCCATACGCTCCCCCATTTAGTGTTATAAGAGTTGAGAAGTTCTAGTCGCATGGGATTCATTCCACGTTCAACATTCCCTTTTTTATTATTGCTCTGGCACAGTGGATAGGCTGACGGCTCACTTAATAGTAGCAGTTACCGTCGCCTATGGATGTTGGTTGCCGTCCTCGTAAGGGAATTGGAAAGTGGTCACTCATGGCAGAACACAATACAAGATTATTATGGAGGCATATGGCCCTACCAACTAGCTAGAATTGTTTAGTCGCCTTTTACGACAAGCTGCCCCGGGCCGCAGACGTCAGAATTCGCAACTCCGCATGGCGAATTTCTTTTGGGTATCTTTAAAAATAAATTTAGTCATATCAATATAATTGATGGTGGATGTTGCTCAGGAAAAGAGAATGCTATAAAATTCCATTATCACAGTATCGTGCCATAATTTAATTATATCACAGTCTGACAGTATACCTCGAGCTTCTGATTATTGTCGGTTAGAATTATGATTAAACACTCATAAGAAGAGTTCTAAAACAACAATTTTATTATTAAACATACACAAGTCTGGAGGTCTATAATAGTTGTCGTTTATAAATAATTAATAAAACAACAAAATCCTTAAATAGTTAGTTTTACATTTAACAACATTGTTTAATTAATTATCAGTAATGAGTATGCATGAAGCCTCCCGTTTTAATTAAAATAAAAGCAGCGTTAATTATATTTAATCAATCACTGTAAAATTATTTCACTACATCATGAAAGTTTCAATAACAAAATTAAACTGAACTCTAAAACAATATAACAATATAACTGAATTATTACAGGACTTATTTTAAAACTTGGATGTTGTAAAATGATTAAAATTTAATTGGTATAGTGAAATTAGCGATTATTTAATATTTGTTGACCCGGCAAACGTTGTAAGTTTAAAAGCCCAATCTATGATTATTCCGAAATTCATCAAAATTGGTTCAGCGGTTTAGGGATGAAAGCGTAACAAATAAACAAACAAACTCAATTTCGCATTTATAATATTAGTTAAGATAATATTATAGTTAAGACTAGTTTCAGTTCGCAACTTTGTACAAAAATTACGTATTTTACGACTTCCTACGAAAATTACATAAATTTTTGACCGGATTTATTTGTTTATTTCTGACCGGGATTTCTAAACGCTTTAATATAGCAGTACCCATTAATATACGCCCAAATCTTACTACTTATTTATTTCAGTAAAGATTACTTTACCTAAACAATTATAGTTGCAAAACTAGTTTTTAAAAAAAGAATGATTGATCGTGATAAGCCTAATAAAGGATGTTTGGACATCATTACATGAATTGTTAACATATCCGCAACCAATTAGTGATCGATCAAACATCGGCAATTTGTTTACAACATGGACGTTATATGTTTGGAATATTTATATGATGTTTTATGCTTTGATTATATAGTTTTATGTTTGCTTTCTGTATGAAAATTGAAGTGATACAAAATATTGTTACCTAAAATTAGCAAACGTTATTATACCTATATTTAAAATTAATATTACTTATACCGAATAATAAAGGACTATTGTTATATCAAATCTTGTAAAATTCAAGAAAAATTAAAAGAATAAGGTCGTCCCATCTCGCTCTTAATAGGGTCCCAGGTCGCTATAACTTGTTTGTTTGTTTTGTTGATAACTTGTATATTCTTCAAAAGTACAGACGAGGGTACTATACAATTTACCCTACAGCAGTCACCCTGTTAAAACCTACTTTTCCCAGCTTTTCCACCTTTTTCTAGTACCTTCTTGGTAAACAAAAGAAAGGGTCACCAATAGGCCTCAACGGAAAAGTTCCGCAAAAGTTTTGATCTGTGAATTATTTCAGAAACCATTTGAATAACAATTATGGTTCTCTCACCAGTAGATCTGCTCTTAAATTTGAGGCTTTTATTAGTGAAAAATGACTATATTTACATTAATAGAATATGTAATGTATGTAATATATATACATTCAAATATGCTATATGTTCCGACATGCCACTATATTCCAATAAAGCATCCCTTTCCTGGTATCATTTTCCTCGCCCCTGTTAATCTCGGCTCTTGTGCGCATGCGCGCGCGCAACCAACAAGCCGAGTCCATTTGAAATCTATAAAAATCATTGGCTGCCTGAGCATCGACGCAGAACCACGCGCGCCTGCTATAGAAAAAACGTTGAAAACTTTTTTTTTTACGGGGTGGGGAAATCCTCATGGACTACCTCCGCCTGGGGAAAGGCGGAGGGGCATGCCGGACTCTTACCGGCTAAAACCACCACCCCGGTGTCTCCTCACACGTGCGCGCGGGGCCGCGGGAATCCAAATTCTTCCGCAGCCCCACACTAGTGCTGGCCCGGTCTGTCCGGGCCTCATCTCCTGCACAGGGTAGTGAGGTGTTTAACTACCCCGTGCATCGCCTCAGAGGTCCACCGAATAGGGGGATCCACCTCGGGTCCATCGAAAGGGGGCGGGAACTTCCCCAAGTCCCTCGCCCCTGGACCTATTCATGGGGGCTGGAAAAGGGCGTTGTCCGCCCTTCTCCTTCGCCCGGTGCGCCTTCTGCGGCCGGGGAAGGGAGTCGAGATCTCTCTCTCCCGTTCCGCAGTTTCCTTCTGCGACATCACGTCCTCGCAGAAGGACACCACTGCGTCCCACGACTCTGCGCTACCGACCATCCTCCGCACTACGGCCGGCAGCGACAGATCTCCTCCTACTTCATTTGTGAAGACACGGCGCTGCTCCTCCCAATCTACACACTCGGCGAGTGTGTGTTGCGCCGTGTCCTCCCCGCAATGGACGCAGTGGTGGCACCGAGTGTCCGGCTCCCTGTCTATACGGCACAGGTACTTGCCGAAGCAGCTATGCCCCGATAGCACCTGCGTCACCCTAAACGACAGGGAGCCGTGCCTTCTCCCGAGCCAGTCGTCGAGTACTGGCCGGAAACGTTGAAAACCTAACATAACTCAGCTACCGACCGTTCCCCGTGTCCAACTGTCCACACCAACCGGTGATGGAAGCGCCAAGGCCGAGTTCTAGCCAATTCCTGCCACAGCTCCAATAGCGGTAAGTGCTTCATTTTGTCCTTACTGGGTTCGTGGGGGTTTACGGGACGGCGTCGAGTCAGCCGGAGACAGGGTTGCTTCAGCGTTGTGGCCATTCCTAACCACTATACCTCAAAAGAGTTAATCAATGTATAATGTTTTAATTTTTTTATTGCTGAGCAGTAGCAGATAGGCTGACGGCCCACTTGTACGGGTGTACATTTGCTATTGCTGGGATTGGAGAGCCTGAATAAATGAAAGACTTCTTGCTTCTATTTTTCCTCCTTTATTACTAGGGCCGCTGTGGCTGGACTTGACTGTAGCGTACTATAAGCTGTACTGAATACAGAAAACAAAACTACGTAGCTTTTATAGTACAAATCTGGGCGGGGAGTCAGGAACTTTCTAGAACCTCATACAATAGATAACCGTTTCTTTATGATAATAGCCAACCATTTAGACGACTTCCTACAGAGCGGAATTACTTTTCTAATCCTATAATAGTTTCTTTAATCAATACATCTATAGATAGTAGAGAGACCATTAGCACAGATTAATAAATAGTTACTACGTAACCATTAGTTCGAATTTCCAAAGGCGCGGAATTGCTCTTCTGATCCTTTTAGACAATAGATAAATTTTACAATGGACATAGTAGACAACGTTAACAACCATTGTCAGAAGTCGGATTTTAAAACGTCCTGAGGTTGTAAAACATTTGATGGTTAGAATCCCGCTACCGCATTCAAACTTTAAACAGAAATAATCATAAAACCCTAAACAAATTGCAAAACTATCTATTCTATAGCTACGTTTAAAAAGGCTTAAAACTATTTGCGTTTGCCGTCTAGTAGACTCATCCAAATTATATTATAAGTAGACTACTTATTACGGTTTTACGTAATAAATGGATAAAATAATAGTAAGAAATTACCGTTGCCTATGGATGTTCGCGACGCTAGGGTAACCGCGAACACGCTGTTGTCCCATAGGGATACAGGAACCCGGGACATCAATGTCGGAACACAATACAAGGTTATTGTGGCAGCATATTTAAGACAAGGGTGTCGGCTCCGTTGGTACGGTCATGTTTTACGGCAACCGGATACTTAAGTGGGAAACAAATGTCTGGCCATGCCACCTCCGCCGGGCCCCGGCAGGAGGGGTAGACCCAAAAAGTGCTGGCTTGACGCCGTAAGGGGAATATGCATGCCAATGGGCTTACTACCAAGGATGCTGAAGATCGCGCGAAGTGAAGTAGAAAAAGTCGGAAAGCAGACCGAAACGAAACACACAGAAACAAACAGAAACGAAAGTTTCAGTGCCCGGGACATAACGTTTGCAACCGGGACATAACGCTGGGATAATGATGATGATGACTTAAGACCAAGGGTGGTTGCCATCCAGACGGACCTCGGCCGCAGGGGTTAGTATTCTTACTCCGCCCCTGCACGGAGAATATATAGCATGAATAGTATTTTTTTTAATGTCATTCATTTTTTTTATTGAATTGAATCTATGGTATGCATTCTAAATATAGTACGTATTCTACAGCTTACCTATGCTATCTCGTGGACTATTTATAGTTGTGAAGATGTCACTGTCTATACATTAGAGCCCCGGCCAAGTGTGGGTGACATACAGATAGACATCGTCGAGGGATACACGTGAACACCCACAGGAATGCTATGCTGTCGTTAACTCTTAAAGGAAAATTCTATTCCAAACCTCGGTAATTGTTCATCGTGTGCATCAAGCAGCGTTAAAATGGTCCTCGAAACAAACACATTAATATCCTGCCAACTAGACATTTCCCAAAATGTTATTTAGAAATCGAACTAATAAAATTAAAATATAAATGAAAACTAGGTAGTAAAATAGGAAAAGAAACCAAATAAAAATCTATGTCTAAGTTGACTGAACTAATTTTCCAGAATCTGAACTTCCTTGGCAATTTATGCAAAAATCCAATGAACATTCAACGAGTCACGTGAACATGCGCGCAGTTTCGGCGACAACTTCCCGGTATTTGATTATCTGTTTTAAAACTTTCGTTTATAAGGACACGATCACATTAACTTTTATAAAATAGTACTTATAGTAATATTGAATAAATGTTATCATTCGTCATCGTCAGCCGTTCGTTGTCCACTGATAGACGTAGGCTTTCCCAAGTTTGCGCTACAAATTCTGTTTCCTTGCTTTTCCAGCCCCTATAAATGTGTATGTATGAAATAATGTATAGTTTTCTAGTACCCATAACACAAGCGCTGTCCTGCTTACTTTGGAACTAGATAGCACTTTGTGAATTGTGATTGAAGTGTTAAGTGTAGCAGATCCAGGCTTCGAAGATTTAAGAACTTTGTACAAGAGTAACTGATCAAGGTTTATACCGAGAAAAATGTGATAAGCTTATTTTTCTGAACAAAAGGTGCTCAATGCTCGGAGTCACCGTCACTATTCGAGTGTTTTGTTTTGTGAGTCCAGTGGCATGCAAAGTTCAATAATTTATTTTATTTATTTATTTATTTATTTATTTCAGACAGTTACAAAATCATGTCCATAGTGGGTTAGTAAATTATAAGTAAACTTAAAAATCTATTGTTAGTAAACACAAATATAAAATGATCAAAATGTCCATGTCGCGACTGGTGCGTGCAGCTGTACCCAGTGGCGAATCATTGGGCTATCCCACCGATTGCATAAAATTGCCACCATACTGTGAGGGCTATCACGGAACCTAGCTGAGGTAGCTGCGCAACGTTTACGCATGAGGGCCTGAAAGCTGTCAATAGCATTTTCTGCAAACATAATCGATGCACTACAAAAACGAGGCAACCCCAACAAAATCCTGAGGGCGTCGTTATACTGCACTCGCAGGGCATCGATTGCCGCCCGCGTGTACCTCAGCCACAGACTACAGGTGTAGAAGGTTTGGCAATAGGCCTTGAACAAAACCAGCTTGACATCCCGTCCACACCTTGCAAATCTGCGAGCCAACATATTGCATCGGACAGCTAAAGCCCTACGTTCTCTCTCAATATCTAGGTTATCACTTAGATCCTCGGTCAGCCAGTGGCCCAGATACTTAAAATGGGAAGTACGTTTAAGAGGAGTATTACCAACATAAACTATTGGCACAGAAGTGCATATCTTGGAGCCAGCCTTGAAAACCAGCAACTCGCTCTTTTTGGCATTATACCTGAGCCCATGAGATTCTGCGTAGCGTTCACAAATACTTATGAGTTGCCTCAGTGCACCGATCGATGGGCTCAGCAGCACCATATCATCAGCGTAGCTAATATTATTGACGCAAACTCCGTCGATGTGACAGCCAATGTAGGCACTGCTGAGCTCCTCAATCAACGCGTTGACGTACAAGTTGAAAAGACATGGTGAGCTGATCCCCCCTTGTCTTACTCCACACTTTAGCCTATACAAATCAGACGTCGCACCAGCCCATTTAACAAAGTTCATCTGATTTTGGTACCAATATCTTAATAATTTTGTGACAGCACTATCTACTTTTGTTTCATTTTTTAGTTTCTCCCATAATATATCATAGGATACCAAATCAAAAGCCCTAGATAAATCTAGAAAACACGCATATATAGGCGTTTTTCTTTGTGTGTAGTATTGAACAGCCTGCTTGACACACATAATGGCAGCCTCCGTCGAAAGTCCTGGTTTAAAGCCAAATTGAGCATCGTGTAGGTTTATACATTTGGCCAAATGTATGTCAATCAAGGTATCCAGCACTTTGGCCATAATAGTAGCTAGAGAAATGGGCCTGTAATTACTAGGGTCCGATATGTCACCTGTACTATTCTTTACTATAGGAACTACAACAGTTTTCATAAGTTCATGTGGCAAGTGAGACTGGCTCAAACATAAATTAAAAATATGTGCCAAAATTTTTGGTAGTTGCCCACCTGCATGCTTAATGTGTTCAACGCTCAAGCCGTCATGCCCCGGAGATTTTCCGGATACCATCTTCTTGATGACGTTAGCTACATCTTTACTCGTGAAATTCAGTTTAATCTCCTGGGCCACGGCCCGTGCCCCGAACACATACAGCGGTTCAGATATTTTACAGGGTAGCATAGGTTCAATATTAAACTGATTTACAAAAATATTAGCCACCCTCAATGGGTTGCACTCATTAGCAACACTCACAGGTAGGCTCGGCTTGGGATTCAGGTTATTTGTGTGTTTCCAAAAACTTTTAAAGTCTTTTAATCTGTAATTTTCAGCAATAATGTCCATTTTTATTTGTTCTTGTTTATTACGACACCACTTTAATTTGGACTTAAAATCTTTTCTAGTATTACACATATTATCATAAATATTTCCTGAACGTGGGTGGCCATATAGTTTCCACACTTGATATGCCATCCGAGCCTTGCCATGAGCGATTCCAACGTATTTGTTCCACCCAGCTAGTGGCTTAAATGTTTTGTCCATTCTAAAACTACCTGCACTTACGCTTGATGCATCTTTTATAATATTTATTAAGTCATTGTACAATTTATCTATTAACATATTATGGTTATGATTTTGACAAGTTTTACCTATACAATTATCAAGTTCTGGTGGAAATATAAATTGGCTTAATTTACTGTTACATAAATTTGAATAATGTTTTATTTGGCTTACATTTCTCTCACCCCAAGCAACATGACTACAATATTTATTAGAATTAATTACTATTTCATTAGGTTTCATTAACGTCAACTTACATTCTATTTTCATAGGAAAATGATCAGACCAGTAGGTATCGTATAAAATCTGCGCGCTAATAATGGTACGGCGAGCAGATTCTGTCACAACGCAATGATCAAGCCACCTACGACATGTATGAGCCTCGCTTACAAATGTATATGTGTGAGATGGCAGCAGTTCAACATCCGCACACGACCAACATTGTTCCTTGGAAAACATCGTTAGCTCTTTATAAAATAATTCATTTATATGTGCATTAAAATCACCTAACATAAAGACAGTTTGAATATTATTTGTTTCAATTACGGAGTTTATCTCACTTAGACAGCTGGTAAATTCGGTCAGATTCTCACTGCAATTGGTGGGCATATATACTGAGAAAATAAGTATGTCCCGATCTAATAACTTCACTTTAACTGCCACAAGACGTACACTATTACATTTGATGACACTCACAGTTGTAAACATACTTTTCCTCCAGAGTAGCGCAACGCCTCCATGGGGCCTTCCCCTAAGTGTTCCTATAGATGTATCGACAGCTGAGGTACCAGTGTTACGACAACCTGACGGTCGTCGACAAATATAGATAAGAAATTAAACAATTTTAAATTATATACAAGTTTATTACTAATATAAAGTACTGAATGAATTAACAATTTAGAGTTCGGTTTATAATTATATAACCGGGACGTGGGTACAAGCACTAAGAGGTTTATATCGGGCGTTAAATCGTAAGGGTGTAGGGTGACTTAGCTTAGGCCTCGTCCTGCGCGTGGAGGGTCATCAACATCCTTTCCTTTCACGGGGCCTGACGTGCCCTGCCGTTGGAAGTGGTCTGCAGCTTCAGCCCGTACTGAGGGTGGCTGCCTCGAGACCGCTGCGAAGGATGGCAGCTACGGGTTGTTGTTCCGAAGGACCCGTTCTGGGGCGTCTGCTCTCAGCCCGTACGGTGGACCCTCTCCTCTGAGGGTTATGCACTAAAACTTTATATTACAACTTTATAATATGTTTACAACACGCGCACGTTAAAAAAAACTTAACTGTTGAAGGACGGTTACTTTCAGGCGTCTTTCCCGGTGTGCGAATCTTGGCGTCCATCGCAGCTTCGCCTTTTTATACTGGCCGTCAGGGCACCGCCCACTTTTTCGAAGGTTCCAGATTTGGCTTCTAATGGTTTGGCATGGAAAAGTACTGGGTAGCACCTGTACTTTGGACCCGCTACTCGTTTAGACAATGACAGAGCTATAGGCCAGAGGGGCAAAGAATTATTTGTGACGTAAGCCCTGACGACACTTGGTTCCCGTTCTTCGTTCATTTGTAGTATTTTCGATGACCGGTAACCGATCGAATGATTCGCGTTCATTCATCTTTTTACTTATCGATGGACGCTATTCAACTGAACGATTTCTCGAAGATTCTTCCCAGCCGTCGTTTAATTCTTATCTACCTACTTTTAAGGTGCGCGATCGAAATTATTATCTGGTTCGTTCCGTTTAAATACCCTCAAGATTAATTATTATATATTGTTGAGATTAATTCGAAATTTTTATTAAGTATTTAAGGATTAAATATTATATAAAGAAAATTAATTATCCTACTCTTGTTACAACGTAACAATACCCCCTCTCCCAGAGAAAGGATTTTACGTAGTAAAATCCGCTGCGGTAAGCGCCTAATAGGAATAGAACCGCCCAGTAACTGTCTTACTTACATACATCCACTATCAAATACCTATCATACGTCCTAACACACGACCTGTCATAATTTGTCTGAAGAAATTTCTATATCTACAGACTGCCATACAACCAGAGTACGAATCTATAATAAAGATTGGACTCAAGAACAGCACTGCATAACAAAGAGCGTCTAAGGGATAGAAATACTGTAACGTGAAACTTCTGTACGAATCGGTACTGTGTAATACGTTTGTCTTTGCTGGATTTGTTACAGTCACGACCCGCTGTAACTAGTAAATTAGTGTAGGCTTATTTAAAGAGTCACAACCCGCTCTGACGAAGAAATTAGTGTAGGCTTATTTAAAGAGTCACAACCCGCTCTAAACGCGCATAACGCAAAACAATAACAGCAGACGAGCAGACCTATACCAAGAAACTGTCATACTCCGCTTAAAAAAATTGCACAAAGCAATTAACATAACGTGTGTAGACTTATATAGAAGTCTTACAACACAAACTCCCAAACTAAAACATCAAATATTCGTGTAGGCTTATTTAAATCCAACAAAGGCAACGCATACAGAGACCGAACGCAACAACTATTTAAATTAAAATTATTGTAAACGAGAAAAAAAAATTAAAAATTTTAAACTAATATTCTGAACATTACTGAACTAACAAGAATCGAACCGGTAACTGTGACAGCGTTGTATATGCTAATGATTGCTTAAACAAAATTAAATAACTAAATGGCATTGTGAGTATGTTTAGTTTTTAGCGAATTTGTTACAGTCACGACCCGCTGTAACGAGAAAACCAGCAGACGAGTAGACCTATACCAAGAAACTGTCATACTCCGCTAAAAAAATTGCCAAAAAGCAATTATAATAAACCGTGTGCAGACATACATAAGTCATACAACACTAATATTTAAAACTCCCTATCAAAACTTCAAAATTCGTGTAGGCTTGTTTTAATTCGCTAAAGGCGACCATAATCAATTACCAAACGAACTAATGTTGTAATCAATACTACCGATACAAAATAAAATAAATACTAACATATCATACCTCCGATTAACAATTCGAAGAGAGAAAAAAAAATTAATGGGTCGAATCAACGAAAATTATATGATAAATCCAACGCGTATAATCCGCTTGAATATAAAAACATAAGTAACTTGATATAAGGATCAAAGATACTATTAAAGTGTTATAACATAATACTTCTAACCTGCGAATGACTATTACGTATGTGAGCTCAGGTTTAATCAAATTTAAATAATCCATGTTACGGTCCATTTTTAATCCAAAATTAAAAAAAAATTGTGCCAAGTTAAATTAAAAAACTAAATTAATTAAATTTATTAAATACCGAAATTAAGTTAATTAAATAACGAGACAGCTATATTGAATTAAATTAAAAAAAAAAACGCAACGAGATGTGACACGTGGGTAAAAATATAAAATCAAAAAAATTAAGAATGATGTAAATAATTGCACGTAATTGCTATTAAATTTTCAGACCAAAATTAAATTATAAAAATAATGTAAAAACCACTAAATAAATGCAAAATATGCACTAATAATAATATTAATATCTCTGAAATAAATTACAATTACGCACAACACAAACATAATTGGAAAAAAACATTAATTAAAAATTAACTGCAATTGAAAGAAATTAAAAAAAAATGCAAAGTTATTATAAAAAATTAAATCTACACAAAAAATGTTGTAGAAAAAAGAACATTTATTAAATTATCCCACTGTGTAGTTCTCGCGCAAGTGTGGGCAATCTGGGATGTTAGTCGATTACCCTGCGGAGCCAGACGACAAAAATCGGCTACCCGTTCTCTTAAGGAGAAACGGATCGGTGGTACCACCCCGTTCAGCCTCGTCCGCAAAGACTTACCACCTGGATGAAGAATACGGACACCACAAAAGTACAAAAAAATATAAACCTCTCTGTGCTATGCTTTAATTGTTGGGCGCCACTTTGTTACGACAACCTGACGGTCGTCGACAAATATAGATAAGAAATTAAACAATTTTAAATTATATACAAGTTTATTACTAATATAAAGTACTGAATGAATTAACAATTTAGAGTTCGGTTTATAATTATATAACCGGGACGTGGGTACAAGCACTAAGAGGTTTATATCGGGCGTTAAATCGTAAGGGTGTAGGGTGACTTAGCTTAGGCCTCGTCCTGCGCGTGGAGGGTCATCAACATCCTTTCCTTTCACGGGGCCTGACGTGCCCTGCCGTTGGAAGTGGTCTGCAGCTTCAGCCCGTACTGAGGGTGGCTGCCTCGAGACCGCTGCGAAGGATGGCAGCTACGGGTTGTTGTTCCGAAGGACCCGTTCTGGGGCGTCTGCTCTCAGCCCGTACGGTGGACCCTCTCCTCTGAGGGTTATGCACTAAAACTTTATATTACAACTTTATAATATGTTTACAACACGCGCACGTTAAAAAAAACTTAACTGTTGAAGGACGGTTACTTTCAGGCGTCTTTCCCGGTGTGCGAATCTTGGCGTCCATCGCAGCTTCGCCTTTTTATACTGGCCGTCAGGGCACCGCCCACTTTTTCGAAGGTTCCAGATTTGGCTTCTAATGGTTTGGCATGGAAAAGTACTGGGTAGCACCTGTACTTTGGACCCGCTACTCGTTTAGACAATGACAGAGCTATAGGCCAGAGGGGCAAAGAATTATTTGTGACGTAAGCCCTGACGACACTTGGTTCCCGTTCTTCGTTCATTTGTAGTATTTTCGATGACCGGTAACCGATCGAATGATTCGCGTTCATTCATCTTTTTACTTATCGATGGACGCTATTCAACTGAACGATTTCTCGAAGATTCTTCCCAGCCGTCGTTTAATTCTTATCTACCTACTTTTAAGGTGCGCGATCGAAATTATTATCTGGTTCGTTCCGTTTAAATACCCTCAAGATTAATTATTATATATTGTTGAGATTAATTCGAAATTTTTATTAAGTATTTAAGGATTAAATATTATATAAAGAAAATTAATTATCCTACTCTTGTTACAACGTAACACCAGTGTAAGCGAATTCGCTATGAATATTACCCAGGAAAGGCAAATCATGCGGTAAAAGCCACGTCTCCTGTAATGCAATAACATCTGCCGATACACACAGCTGCCTAATGCAGTCTACAGAAGTCTTCACACATTTGCAATTAAAAGTTATGAAATTTATTGTTTTATCCATTTTTAATATTTATAATATTCTCATTATCCATTGACTTAAACGTATCTCCAGGTTTTCTTAAAAAACTTATAAATCTACGATATGAAATTCCCTCTGGCCAAAAATTTTCATTAAGAAAGAAGTGTTCTTTATGTTTTGGTATATATATTTTATAACTATTGTACTCCTTGGTTATTTTCATTTACATTCTTTCTACTTTAACACATAAATTTGACTTTTCCTTTATATACTCCATAATATCTTTTTCACTTACTGTTTTGTCAACATTATATATATAAATCGGAATTTTCAAGTCTGCGGCCTTGAATTTGCCTTCTGGATTGATAGGTGCTTTGCCCCTATAACCAATAAATCTATTTACTTTATTCTTATTCCTTGTCACTAGTGTCCAACCATCATCATGTTTACTTTTTTCATTACATTTTGATCCGTGATTTAACGATAATCCACAAGTCCGAGCACTTTCAGCTGGAATCATAAAATCGAGATTCAGATCAGTATTTTGTTTGCCATTTTGCACGACAGTGTGTCGCTTTTCAGTAATACGCTCCGGCGCGGGCGCAAGTGCAACGGAGCGCTGCGCCGTGGAGTGAGTCACCGCGTTAACACCGGATCGCTCATCCTTTGGTGTTCGCATAATATTATTCATAACACCGACTTGTTTTTGCAAAATACCCTCGATTTGTGGGGATTTTAATATTTTATTATCTTTTATTAAGCTGTTATTACAAGTGTCCATCTCGTTACTCTCAGAACTTCGCTTTGATAAAGAAAAAAGGTCGATGTTCTCTTTGAGACAATTTTTATTAGACAAATTTTTAAAATTTTCTAAATCCTTTTTAATTACCCTCAATTCTTTAGCCGTAGCATATATTTCTTTTATCATTTGAATTTTTGCATTAATACCAAATCTTTTAGTAGTTTTGTCACGTCAATGTGATCAAACAATACTGGGGGAAGTTTATGAAGATCTCTAGCTGTAAATATCGGTATCAAGCTTGGATCAGTTTCCTTTAACAAACATATTATATCATCAATATCTTTTTGGGCCTTTTTATCACCTTTTCTTCTAATTCTCTTCTTGGATGTAGGTATGGATTCAAACAACAGGTTTTTAGCCTTCTCAAGATCTTCCTCTGAGAATGCTGTAGTCACTATTCGGCTTAGGCTCTCGTCATCCATCACGTCTATTTTATTACACACGAAACTTAGGACTTCATTAATCACAACATTGCAATTCGAACACTTTAATACTTGTGTTGGCTCTGCCATCTTTTAATACTCATAAAAACCAGAAAAATTCGAAATAAAATTTTCCAATATGTTTTCTTTTGACGACCACCTGACAGCTTTTTCAGATATATTATGAAAATAATGTGGACATCGGATCCTTGGATACTGTTGTTAATTTAATAATCAACAGCAGTGCCCATTCAATTATATTTAATATTGCGAGACTTTTAGCGTTCTATAACATCTCTTATTCTATGACTATATTAAAAAAAAAAAAACATGCGGGGCAGTCTTTGGGGTCTGCCGATAGAAGTGAAAACTAAGTAACTTGTGAATTGTATCGTCGAGCTATTAAATTATTATTTTCGGCTTATAAAGAAGTGTTTATGATCAAGGATTAATGTTTAAATTGGTCATTAACACTTCTTTACAAAGCAAAAATTGTTCACACAAATTGTGCTCAACACGCCTAAAGAAGTTTTTACTTCAAAAACTCAACTGTATTTCATTGGAATAAAGTCGCAATTCGAATAGATATGTATAAGTAATGCAATGCAATCATTTAAAAGTTACATTATAAAATAAAGCTTAAGTCTTGTTAATGAGGTTGGTATTACTGGAGCCAAACTCGGTCTTACGTCTTACGAATTCTTACGACCAGGACATGTGACCTGACGCGAGTTTAAAAATTTTACCCATCACAAAAAAGTGCACAACGTCGCTAAATAAGTTTTCACTTCAAAAACGATTTATATAAAATTACAACTGCTATTACGTGCAGGTAATCTCGAAAAGAGTTTAACACTCGTTATGCAGCGATATGTTAAATTCTAATAAATAATAAATTAATCACGTTTGGAAAGAATCAATGCTTAAATTCATTCTCATAAAGTTTTTGATCGTCAACTAATGGTTATTACAGCTCGTAAAGTTTGGCTTGCCCTTAAACTCGACAAGTCTGAGAAAACTCATTCGATCTTTGATTATTATTTGGAGGTGACGATGATCTCTTAAATCGAATAAATTTATTTGTTGTTGTATACAGAAAATGAATTCTCTTAAATAAAAAAATCTTAACAGTGTGCACACTACTCACTGCTATGCCGGAGAGCTAACTAAGTTGGCCGAACTTGAAATTAGAGTTCAGCTTACAGCGGACCCGCCGTTCCAGTCTCACAATGAGGCCAATGTTTATCTTTGAAACCACATCTCGTGCTAATTTTTCTTCATCCAATTTGTATTCTTGAAAATTAAGAAAGTATTAATTATTTATACGTTGGTGAGAGATCCCAGCTATAAATAAATTGCATAACATAATTTTTCATAGAGTGGGTTAGAAGCGTTACCGTAACTGCTAACGTTAAGACGACCGTCAGCCTGTCTGCCGTTACTCAGCAGTAAGAAATGAAGAGGGAGGAATAAACGAGTAAGTTTGACGGAAATTGTTGTGAGGAAACTCTATGACAATATCAGTGTGATTACTCAAAACGTGAGGATAGATCAAACAGTAACACATTTTTTGGAAGAAAAAGAAGAACTGACGGACTACCTAATAGTTATCGGTTACCATTGTCTAGGGATGTTTGCGGCCCCAGGGACATGGCTGACACGCTACCGTCCGCGTGGGGTAACTGAAACTCACTTATATAGGAACACAACACAGACAGCCCTGGAGCCCCACCACCTAGCTGAGGTTTTTTGTCATATTTTACGATAAGCTGCCCACAGTTGCAGGGGTCAGCATTCTCACTCCGCCCCTGACGTAAGGTGATTTCACATGGATTAATTGCAAGCATACCAGCGGCTACAGGAGTTTAAAAGGCTCGGTCGTATTACGCTAGGAGACCAATATAGGTGTCCAGGGTATAAATCCCATGGCAGCGTGCACCGCTTCGACAGTTTATCTCGCCTTATATGCATATAATAACATAATTGTCATATACCAACAGCAAAGGAACATATCGTGAGGAGAACTGCATATTGAGATCTCTGGTATTCCTTGCCAATCCACCTTGGGCAAGCGTGGTGGGTATACTGTGCGGTCTCTCCAGGGGAGGCTAAAGCCTAGGAGTAGGACGTTACGGCTGTTGTTATTACATTTTATTATACAGGCAGTAAGGCGTTATCCTCAGGATTGGGAAATCATATAGGTGATCATATTTGATTATCCGTCATCATCATCATCATCATCATTTCAGCCGGAAGACGCCCACTGCTGGACAAAGGCCTCCCCCAAAGATCTCCACGATGATCGGTCCTGCGCTGCCCTCATCCAACCTATCCCGGCGATCTTGACCAGATCATCGGTCCATCTTGTGGGGGGCCTACCAACACTGCGTCTTCCGGTACGCGGTCGCCATTCGAGGACTTTTCTGCCCCAACGGCCATCAGTCCTTCGAGCTATGTGCCCAGCCCACTGCCACTTCAGTTTTGCAATCATCCGGGCTATGTCGGTTACTTTGGTTCTCCTGCGAATCTCCTCATTTCTAATTCGATCTCGCAGGGAAACTCCGAGCATAGCCCTCTCCATTGCTCTCTGAGCGACCATGAGCTTTCTCATAAGGCCCATAGTTAGCGACCACGTCTGCGTTCCGTATGTCATCACTGGCAACACACATTGGTTAAAAACCTTCGTCTTGAGACACTGCGGTATTTGGGACGAAAAGATTTTACGGAGCTTCCCGAACGCTGCCCATCCGAGTTGGATTCGACGAGTGACCTCTTTCGCGAAATTGGACCTGCCTAACTGGATCGTTTGACCCAAGTAGACGTATTCGTCAACAATTTCGAAAGTACAGTTCCCAACTGTTACGGAGGTAGGTGCGACATGGACATTAGACATGATCTTCGTCTTGTCCATGTTCATTTTGAGACCTACTCCTATCAATGTATTATCCGTCAATATTATCAAAATTCTAGTGGAAATTTAGTATGATATAAAATTTACAAAAGAAAAAGAAGTACAATCTAAATAAACAAGATGTGCTTTTACCCTGAAGACTGCGAGCAATTTGCAATATGTCCAATGTTAGTGGCCCCTTGTCTAACAACGTGCTGTGAAGATCCACGTATCTGCTATCCCTGCTTGCTACGATGTCCTTCGCCGAAGGTTATGTATTGATGTGAAAAGAAGCCGCGAGTTTCAAGCCCTCTAACTTGCCAAGAGGAAGACTGTGAGCCACCACTGCATTGTGCGCAAGCTGCCTGCCAGCACTCGAAGACGTTCGGTACTGCGAATTTCCTATTTAGAAGCTCTCTGACGTAGTTGTCGAATGTGAATTGTGCATGGACCTCATAAGTCGGCAACCCAGCAAAATTGCCACCCTACACACCCAAACCGACACTCGTATGTTGTCAAGAAAAAACCAAGAAAAGTGTCACTTAAGGATATATTAGATGATTGACAACGAAATTTCGTGTCCTACTTTCAATGTGAAACGAGAAAAATTATTTAAATAAAAAGGATGGCAAACTTCAGGCAGGTGGCCGCCTGGTATCGCTGTTACATCATGAAAACATGTAGTCCTTCGACAGAAATAATTTTAAAAACATATATTTATAATTTAATATCAATATATACGTTAATAATAATAAAAAAATATCATTGGGAAGTTTGGTTAGCCGTTTCTTCTCTAGGCGGCATTTAATTTTGGAAACGGTGGTAGCTTCTTGACAATTAATAAAAAATTGCATTATTTTAAAAGAAATAAATAAGTTTGATTTGATTTGAAACATTTTAAAAAAAATCAGTCAAAATATGTTTACTAAATAGGTAATTTTCTATTAATTAACATTTATAATGATTAATACTTAATTTTAGGATAAACAACATCAGTTAAGTGATGACTTATCAAAACAATTATTGTTTTGATCATTTAGAAAATAACATATCATGAAAAGAAATTATATAATTATTAGTATTAACTAATTATTCTAATACAAAAGGGGTGTGGTGTCGCACCAGAATAGCACCACCCCATCTCCTCCCTTGGGTGTCGTAAGAGACGACTAAGGGATAGAAAGAACGGAGGATGGGCAGCAGCATCTTTCCGTGAGAGCATCACCAACTGCGAATACTGCGATCGCCAACCCGCCTGCCAAGCGTGGCGATTATGGCAAACCCCCCCCCCCTAAAATGACAGATACACACAGGCCCCGGCCCCTAGTCCCCGGCGGCCCCGTTCGTGGTGGTCACGGTAGCAGCCACATAAGCGACGGGGCAGGGGGTGCGAAGAATCCCCGGGTTCGGATTCGCTACCAAGAACGACGACCTTTGGCCCTGGCAACATACAATGTCAAGACACTGCGGACCAACGAGAAGTTGGAGGAACTGGAGGAAGTTTTGAGCAGACTGCGATGGGATGTTGTGGGGTTATCTGAAGTCCGAAGACAGGGAGAGGACTCAATAATCCTAAATTCCGGAAATCTGCTCTACTTCCGGGAGGGCGACCAACTGTCCCAAGGTGGTGTCGGGTTTCTCGTTCACAAGTCTCTTGTGAACAACGTTACTGAGGTGGGGAGTGTTTCGACTAGGGTAGCGTACCTAATACTCAAAATTACCAAACGGTATTCGTTGAAGGTCATTCAGGTTTACGCTCCGACTTCGACACATCCTGACGAAGAGGTGGAAGCCATGTATGAGGACATCTCAACAGCCATCCACACTTCTAAAACCCACTTTAAAGTTGTCATGGGAGACTTCAACGCAAAATTGGGGAAACGTAGCGGCGATGAGTTGAGAGTGGGGCAATTTGGGTTCGGAAATCGGAACACCCGAGGCCAGATGCTGGCCGACTTCATGGAGAAGGAGGACCTGTATATGATGAACTCCTTCTTCATGAAGCCAGAACAACGCAAATGGACTTGGATTAGTCCCGATGGTGCCACCAAAAATGAGATTGACTTCATTATGTCGACCAAAAGACAGATATTCAATGATGTCTCTGTGATCAATTCGGTGAAAACTGGGAGTGATCACCGCTTAGTAAGAGGCACATTGAATATCAATCCAAAATTGGAGAGGTCTCGACTGGTGAAGTCTACGCTCCGACCTGCACCCATACAGATCCAAAACCCGGTAAACTTTCAACTCGAATTGCAAAACCGCTTCGAATGCCTCGGTGACTGCGTTGACGTGGACGAGTATAATAACAGGTTCGTGGAAGCTGTTCAAACGGCCGGGTCTAAATTCTTCAAGGCCAGCCGTTCAAAAAGAACCGGAAAAATCTCAGATTCTACTCTCAAATTGATGGATGTGAGACGTCAAATGACCCTTCAGTCCCCGGACGATGCTTCCCAGTATAGGCAGCTAAATAGACAGATCTCCAAGTCCTTGACTCGCGATATCCGCCGCCATAACACAAACTGTGTAAAGGCGGCTATAGAGCGTAACAAGGGCTCTAAAGTATTCGCACGAGACTTGTCTATTGGGCAGAGCCAACTGACGAAGCTGAAGACCGACGACGGCAGGGTCGTTTCGTCTAAACCCGAACTTTTGAGGGAAGTCGAGAAGTTCTACGGACAGCTATACACGACCACACGGGCACCTGTTAACAACAAGGCTAAAGACCCAAGAGCCAAATTAACCCGACACTACACCGTAGATATCCCAGACGTCAGTCTGTACGAGATTAGTGTGGCCCTTAAACAGCTTAAAAACAACAAGGCGCCGGGTGATGATGGAATTACAGCCGAGCTTCTGAGAGCTGGTGGTACTCCTGTGCTTAAAATCCTCCAGAAGCTATTTAATTCCGTCATCCTCGATGGCAAAACGCCGCAGGCCTGGCACGGAAGTATAGTGGTGCTGTTCTTCAAAAAGGGCGACAAAACCCTTTTGAAGAACTTTAGACCGATATCACTTCTGAGCCATGTTTACAAGCTGTTTTCAAGGGTCATCACGAATCGTCTCGCGCGCAGATTTGACGACTTCCAGCCTCCCGAACAAGCCGGATTCCGAAAAGGTTTTAGCACCATAGACCACATACATACGCTGCGGCAGGTTATACAGAAGACGGAGGAGTATAACCAGCCACTATGCTTGGCGTTCGTGGACTATGAGAAAGCCTTTGATTCGATCGAGACCTGGGCGGTGCTTCAGTCTCTCCAGAGGTGCCACATTGATTATCGATACATCAAAGCGTTGAAGTGTTTGTATGAAAACGCCACCATGTCAGTCCGTCTCCAGGATCAGAACTCGAAGCCTATCCGACTGCAGCGGGGAGTCAGACAAGGCGATGTCATATCGCCGATGCTGTTCACTGCTGCGTTGGAAGATGTCTTCAAGCTTCTGGACTGGAACGGACTGGGCATCAACATTAACGGTGAGTACATCACTCACCTTAGATTCGCAGATGATATCGTAATCATGGCTGAAACCATGGAAGACTTAAGCCATATGCTTGATGGCCTCAATACAGCTTCCCAAGGAGTAGGTCTCAAAATGAACATGGACAAGACGAAAATCATGTCTAATGTCCATGTCGCACCTACCCCCGTAACAGTTGGGAACTGTACTTTCGAAATTGTTGACGAATACGTCTACTTGGGTCAAACGATCCAGTTAGGCAGGTCCAATTTCGCGAAAGAGGTCACTCGTCGAATCCAACTCGGATGGGCAGCGTTCGGGAAGCTCCGTAAAATCTTTTCGTCCCAAATACCGCAGTGTCTCAAGACGAAGGTTTTTAACCAATGTGTGTTGCCAGTGATGACATACGGAACGCAGACGTGGTCGCTAACTATGGGCCTTATGAGAAAGCTCATGGTCGCTCAGAGAGCAATGGAGAGGGCTATGCTCGGAGTTTCCCTGCGAGATCGAATCAGAAATGAGGAGATTCGCAGGAGAACCAAAGTAACCGACATAGCCCGGATGATTGCAAAACTGAAGTGGCAGTGGGCTGGGCACATAGCTCGAAGGACTGATGGCCGTTGGGGCAGAAAAGTCCTCGAATGGCGACCGCGTACCGGAAGACGCAGTGTTGGTAGGCCCCCCACAAGATGGACCGATGATCTGGTCAAGATCGCCGGGATAGGTTGGATGAGGGCAGCGCAGGACCGATCATCGTGGAGATCTTTGGGGGAGGCCTTTGTCCAGCAGTGGGCGTCTTCCGGCTGAAATGATGAAAAGGGGTTGATTTGGATAACATTTGTTCAGTCTCAAATCAGGCGTCATTGGAGTAAAATAAGGCCTAGGAAAACAGTGAAACGTCCAAAAGTACTTATATCAAAATGAACGTGGCCTATTACACTGTCGAGTTTTTTAATTTTAATAAAAAAGTATACATAAAAACAGGTTAGTGTTATGTTATTTACTTTTTATTATCTTTTTTTCTATACATTATTTTATTATTAACAATTATTAGTAAATAACTAAAACTTAAATTAACTAAAATTTTGTTTTAAAAAGTTATAGTACCAAACGTATGATGAGTATATTTAAAGGTCAGAAACTGGCTTCTAGTTGTTATTTTGTTTGTGGACTTTAGAATATAAATTGATGGATTCTGGGCACGAAGCAGAAATCTGAGTTACAGACGGTAGTTAACGTAAACGTTCATCAACTAAAGATGATGATGATGATGATTACGTGTATTTATAGTTTTGAGAATACAGATGGAGCAATGTTGCTCCATATTGATCGTAATATTTAAACTATAAATACTGCTACGCTAAAAATTTTGCCAATTGCAGTCATCTATCCAACTTAGATTTTTTAGAATTTCACCTGACCAATCTTTGACAGTATTTTTTTTTTGTTAACAGATGAATTTGAAATGAGTTGGGCAACTGATGTGGTAATGAAACCAGTCGCTAAAATACCCAAAACAACATTTCCAAAATCAAAGCCTATCAAGGAAGAAAAATACGAATCGATAGAACTGACTCCAATACCTCAGAGGAGTAGAGAAATAAAAGCTACATTGATAAGGAAGATTGATTTTGATTTACCTGAAGATGAAGAACATTAGATAAGAATTTGTAAATATTGGAGTGTATTATCGGAATATAGATTCCATATATTTTTGTCGATTTTGTGACAGAAAATGTCATTTATAATTCTAGAACAGTTGTAAAAAATGATAACTGGTCTTCAATTATTCAGAATACTGAAATAAGAAATGAAGAAATAAAAATAAAAAAGTCATGACTAGGAGATAAATTTCAAGAATAATAGTTGAAATAAGTTAACAATTGTTTGTTTTCAGTGTTATTAAAAATATTTTAGTTATGCCGTATCAATAAATTTTAATGATATTATTGTATATATAATTTATTTATAACTTTAAGTTAATAATTATAAAAAATAAAATTCACATCATATAATCTATATTTTATTTTCAATCACAATCAACTCATGTAATTAAATTAGATGGATAGATAGATAGATTATTCTTTATTGTCCACCAAAAATTATATACATGCTAAATAACTTAATATTAAACTTATAACTAGTGCACAATAGGCGGCCTTATCGCTAAGAAGCGATTTCTTCCAGACAACCTTAAATTATTACTAATTATAAATAAAACATATTTAACAATATCGTAAACTACCCTCGTTTCCAAAAAAAAAATACTACAAGAATCGGCAAAAAAAATTCCCAGCAACATTTGAGAATAAGCCAAATAGTATTTGTTTAAGAATGGTTATATTAGTTATTAGGGTATTTAAAGTTATTCGATCGTAATTTCAATCAATTAATTATTATAATTAATTGTTAATTAGTCATTATGATTACCTTTTTCTGTTTTACTCCACTTTTACACGGCGAAATGTTTTTAAATAAAATTCTTTTCACTCAATGAGTCAAATAAAACGTGGCAGTGATATTCTGGATTTTATTTGCTAATTGTATTTAAAATAGAACGAAATTACGCGTCCGCACCTGTGATAATAAAGTTTAGAAAATAAAATCTGTTTTATGGCGCACATACAGATTGTAGGCACTTGGGGTTTTTTTTTTTTTTTCATTTTGACCCGTAAAATAAAATGAAATCTTAAAATATTAATAACCAGTCGCGGGATATTCGAGGGGAGGGACTGCACAGAGTCCATTTATACCTTACAATTTTCTCGTTTAGAATTTATAAAAAAGTCGGAGTAAAGATATTAGTCGCTTAGTACAATATCGTAAGTGTACGCGTCGGTTTTGTTCTCCTCTCATATGAAACGCGGTAAATTATTATATACATAGTGTATTTATCATCGCAATAGTCAAATTATAAAAACAAGCCTCGTTTGGCGCTTGTTAGTCAAAGTTGAAATCTATAATATTTTGGTGGAGTCCATCGTTTTTGTTATCATTGAATAGAAATGTATCTGTATAATGTAACTTTATATAGTTCTATAATCTCCGAAAGGATTAAATACTAACAAAATCAATTACATAATCATAATCTTTATTAGCATAAAACACGGTTAATTGATTTTACATAATTATTATAAGGAATTGCATGTTTTGCCAATAAAATTGACATGCTAATATTTAATCACACAATACACCTACACTTTAATATCCAAAAAAAGTCTAGTAGTTCAAAGTAAAATAGCTTTTAAGGCAAAATCAATGCTTAAATTATAATATGGTAGCAGGAAATGTATCCAATAATATAATAATAATAAATGTCAACTTTATAATAATAATAAATGTCAGAAAAATTATGTTGTCATATTACTGAAGAAATAATCGTCATTAGTGTAAAAGATAGTCAATTTTGAGGCCACTGGATCTAATTATTATTATTTCTTTCAATTATTCTAATTTATCATTTAAATATTGCTGTATTGAGTAGTAACATTTACTTAATAATAATTTCTTAAGTTGATTTTTAAATATATTTGTTTTTAATTCCTTTATTTGTTTTGACACTTTATTGTAAATATTAGGGGCCATGCATACAACGCTTTTCCGAAATAGCGCCGTTTTTCCACAGGGCGCACATAATCTGTTATTGTCCCGTCTATTCCGATACCATACCATAAATACCATACGATACCATAAATCATTGTACTTACGTACCTTATTTTTGAAATAAAATAAGCTATTTCTAGTTAGTAGGGCTCTAATCCCGTCTATAAGTATGTCACCATAATTACCTTATGTTCCGACATCGGATACCCGTTACCCAGGTTGCAGTACCCCTCTGTGGTTAGCAGCGTGTTCGCGGTGTCTCTTGCATCGCAAACATCCATAGGCGACGGTAACTTCTTACTATTAAATGGACCTTCTACTTCTCTGCTCGTTCTCAGAAATAAAAAAACAATATTTATCCATATCATCATCTTCATATTATGTTTGTGCTATTTGTATAATATAACAGTTAATCTCTGAAATTGAATCCCAGAACAGAAAAACAACGGAAAGGTCATTAACGGATTCACGGTTGTTAGGATCAATGCTCTAACCGCTCAATCAATATGTCACTAAATATACATCACTCCCAGGATAAGAACATTGTGACGGTACCAAGTTAATACAACTATTTTGCGATGCTAAATACAAAATTAAGGAAAACGTCGATATTATTGGACAAACACGTAAGTAGGTTTACAACTTCAAGGATGTACTCTCTGTTTACTCACATGTTCTACAATTTAAATCTGTCAACAGCATTTGAGATTCCTGAACGTGTGTTTGTTGTTATAAGACATGGGGTAATACAGGAACAGTATAGCAACTTCGTGTAGAAGGATGAGGCGACGACTCTGCAAGTCTAGGCTGGTTGAAGCATAAATAGTATTAGATGTATATCTGTTAACAACTCTGTTTAACAACTCTTGACGTTAGACGATGTAGTCATTATCTATTTAGTTTTTCTTAATAAAAAGAACAATGTTGATATACTGTAATAGGATTTTACAGTGGCTCGTACCGCAATGTTTAACGTTTTTTTGCTACGGCGAGTGGATGAAATTTGAAATATAGTTAAGGGATTGTATTGGGCGAAGCATATAAGGAATTAGGTCAGAATAGTGCGGGATTCTAAGTCAACGCCGCGAAGAGCAGATCAGGGAAATCACCGGAATAAAGCCGGAGACAAACTACAGGCTTCGCGTCGCGGGATATTGGTTTCTATATAGAGGATTAACTATGGTGATTTACATTGTGTTGTATCTGAATATGGCCAGTTCTGATCTTTCACGGTGTGGATTGCTTGGCAATTTTCTATCCCGCAATCCGCGATATTTTAAATTACGTGGAAATTCGACGTAGAGAATTATTAGATTTAGTGTTGTTTTTATTACGAAATTTAATTTAATAATAATTCACAGATGTGCCTAAACATTTGCTTATTATTTTCTCGAACTAGGGTTCAATCGAGTCAGTCTTGTATTAGCCGAGTAAGTCCTTAAGGTTCAATTATTAATTTGTGTAATTCCGAAATAAGGTTTAGCTTAGAGTCAGTGAGACTCAGTTCAAAACGGAGCTTTTGGACTTCCAAGTAAGTCGGTTTAATAATTTATCAGCTTAATGGTTTTCTGATTTTTTGTTCCATTTTATACGAAATATTCGATTTTAATTACATGTAATGAAATTTCAACATTATAAAAGTGTGAGTCACAAATAATAGATTTCGTTTAACTAATTTTATGTTCTATATACCTATATATTTATATTATTTTCAGTATAATTACAAATCAATTCACATCACACAATCACATAAACCCAGAATACCTATTTGCTTCGACACTAATTTAGTTTTAAGATATTAATTTAGAACATAAGGAGAACTAACTGACCTAATTCTATTTTCATGAGGTATGCGCTTTCTGATTGGCTTCATTATATTGATACATGAGAGCCCAGGCTTTAACGTCGAGTAAATGCTAATCTTTGTAGTCATAAAGGGTGATGTGCGTGCCTATGGCTCACTATCAGGGATATCGAAGATCGTGCAAAGTGGAGAATAAAAATGGGAAAATGGCGCCAGGGCACCAAAGCGAAGTTTAGGTTGTAACCGGGATTTAACGCTAAGATTGTGATGATGTTATTTCACAGGATTTAGATTCTTGTAAGGTTCCTTGAACACTACTGGTTGAATCAGAATTAAACAAGGGGTTGTTGGCTTCCAAGTTGAGGACCGAATAGTGTATGGGATTTAATAGTGTATGGAATGTAACCAAATGTAAAGTAATGTAATGTAAAGGTGTAGACTACGAGACATAGACGTTCCAAACCAACCGTTGACTCTTTCACTCTTCGTCTTAGTGTTAGAGTATTACTCTGCTGACGATAAACGGACGAGTGCAAATTTTATACCGATAAGCATGTATAATAATATAGAATCACTTCGTGCCCGATATTCTGCAACTCATCTAATTGACACTGCATTTACTCGGCGTTCGATTGGTATAGCTGCGGTTATTTTGATCATTGATGTACATGGCATGGTTAAGGCATGATAGGCATTAAGGCGTAATACACAGAAAGGAATGATAGATAACAAGACAAATAAGTATTAAGGCGTAACATATCTAGCACAATATGAGCTTTAGAATCTTATTCATCACATGCTTTTCATCCATTGCTTTTAAATCACAGTGATGTTTTAAATGTCATCCTAATAATCCCATTCCTCTCCTATCTACGTAAAACTGTACTGAAGTTTAGTGCACGTTTTACCTTAGTAAAGTAATAAAAAAATAGCTTTGATTTTGCCGGCTGCTATTCCCACTTGGGTTGCACAATTATACTTCTGGTATAAAAGTTTATAAAGTGAGAATAGAGGAATTTCAATGATCACTCAACTCTTAATTATCATAGCGAAGATTGCATTAACGATCATTATTATGGATAAGGCGGTTTTTCCTGTTGTATATATATATACCTATAACTATAATCTATTACTTCGATAAAAAGGGATTGCTATAACTGTGAAAGTTTTGAGTACATAGCCTATAAGGCCGAACAAACATATACTATCCACAATGTCATTGATGTGCTGATTCGATGTAAACGCTTAGCCTGACCTGAGTCTTCTCTTCAATATGACGCATGATGCTATTTCCTTGTTATACTTTAATGAGTTGGCCAGAGTCTCTTTGCTCGCCATTCGATAGGCATAGGCGTATCGCCAATGGTAAATGAGGTCTTCAATCTCCAACGTACAAGCGCTGTTCATAGCTTAAGCAATTTCACACGTTGCATTATATAATTCACTCATCCTCTTTACCCCAAAAAGATAAACTAAGAAGTTGTATTCATCATCATCATCATCCTAGCGTTAGTCCCGGTTGCCACCCAAACTTTCGTTTCGGTGCCCGGGGTCCGCTTTCCGAATCTTTCTACTCCACTTCGCGCGATCTTCAGCATCCCTGGTAGTGAGCCCATTGGCACGCATTTCACCCTTTACGACGTCAAGCCAGCACTTTTTGGGTCTACCCCTCCTGCCGGCGCCCGGCGGAGACGGCATGGCCAAACATTTGTTTCCCACGTAAGCATCCGGTTGTCGTAAAACATGGCCGTACCAACGGAGCCGACACTCCTGCAATTTATCCGCAATGTTACGGACATGAAGACTACCGCGAATGCGGGAGTTCCTAACGCGGTCCTTCCGCGTCACTCCACACATCCACCGCAGCATATTCATCTCGGTGACACGCAGCTCTTGCTTGTGTCGCTCTAACACCGGCCATGTTTCGCAGCCGTATAAAAGGGCAGGCCTCATGATGGTCTTATAGACCTGTCCCTTCAACTTTACCGGCATCTTGGGGTCACAAATGACACCAGTTACCTCACGCCAGTTGGCCCACGCGGTAGCAGTGCGTGCCTTAACGTCACAATGGATGTCACCAGACGCATGAAATACAGATCCCAAGTATTTCACTTGGTCCGTGCGCTCGACCGTGTCACCGCCTATGCGTACGGGTGTGGGATCTGTGGAGTTACAGAAGTTACTCGGTCTTCGCCACATTGAGGTTCAGACCACCGTTCTCAAGCGACTCCTTCCACGCCTTCACACGTTGCACCAGCCTACACCTGTTTGCAAATGAATATCACAGTACCAAAACGAATCAGTAGTTTTATTCACCACCACTAACTTCAAGTCGTATGTTGTAAAGTACTTATAATACCGTGGGCCCGCTGCGTCGGGGATTCGGTACCTAATTTGTATGAATCGCGAGAGGCCGGTTAATGATTGTTGCGCAACCCTCAGCTCATCGAATATCCGGTTGCCATCCGGTTAGATAAGACACGCATGCAATGATAATATGTTTGTTGTCTCCTTGGGGACCGGGTACATTTATTCCTTTCATTTTAATCTTAACGCTCATTACTATTCAATTATAAAGGTGGCATGAAGTGACTCGAGTTTGTAATTACTGGTTCCCACGATGGCATGCGATTTTTATATAAATCTTAAATGCATTGTGGGTATTGTAAAATAATTATTGAAGAATAAGATTGCAAATACTGTTTTTGCCATGCTGTGGTTGAGTAAAATTCTGCGGAAGAATTTGGATTCCCGCGGCCCCGCGCACACGTGTGAGGAGACACCGGGGTGGTGGTTTTAGCCGGTAAGAATCCGGCACGCCCCTCCGCCTTTCCCCAGGCGGAGGTAGTCCATGAGGATTTCCCCACCCCGTAAAAAAAAAAAAAAAAAAAAGGTAGTAAGGTTTAAAAAAATGTGATTGTGTGTGTATGTGATTGCACGTAAGAATTTATACTCCTTTAGCCATAACACGATAAAAAAATCTAAAAATCTTTCTAAAAATGTTATCCTTCGCATATATCCTACGTTTGTAGAACAAAAAATATATGATATAAATAAATAAATACATACCTTCAACTAACCTCAAATTCTACAAACATACTCAAAGTAATATGTAAAAACCACTTTTATCACTTATAATCACAGTAAATTATCTTTAAATCAATAAATCGTTAATAAATATGAGTCACCACGATATACATTACGATATATATATTTATATTATATAAATTTACTTCAATATTTTGTTAAATTTAATGAACTAATATCAATGCCGCTCCGTTGCTAGGCAACGGAAAACGTCTTGAAATATATTACATTGCAATTTATACTCTATTCAAATGTATTACAGTTCATTTTGGATTACGGAGATTTTATATTTTAAAAATATTGACTAGCTAACTTCAAGATGTCAGTTTTCTCTGACGGTGTGCGCGCGCATCCTAAAAATTTACCCTCATCATTTTCTCCCTAACGCGCCAAAAGAAGTATAACTTCAAAAATGCCGCTGTTATGACCTGGTATTGTATTCTGGCACTAGTAAACCAGGTTCCAGTTCCTATTCGAGGCCGGTAGCATGTTGCCGATGCCTGTGGTGCTGTAAACATCTATAGACAAGGGTGACCATCTACTATCGGGTGGAACGTTTTCCAGTCTTAGCATTAGCAAATTCGAAATTACTAACTACAATACCATAAATACATAATAAATATTTAAAGATCTTTTTCCAAATTCTCCTTTTCAATTCAGAATGCAATAGAAACATGCTATTCTAAGATGCAACGGCACTTGCAATTCGTGGATACTGTATAAATATTTAGAAAAACCTCTAAGAATCTCATAACTATTGGTTCTAGATTAATGAATAAATCGATTATTGTACTCGAATTTAGATTACAATCGGAAAACAATACCCCATATTGTACTTCTAGGGATATTTTCTAAATAGCATAAAGGTTAGGATGTGTTCCGAAGACGTCGGAGAGCTATTACTAAAAATCAATCTTGTGATATAAAAACTAAATGAGATATGCCACCGTGACCACCCTAGCTATCCTTTGCATTGAGTATTCACAGTAGCAATGCAGTGAAACTTACATGGGGACGTAGATGTGTTTGTATCTCCCGGAGTTCCATTGCGGCACTGATCAGGTGTAGTTTTCCCGAGCAAAAAAAAAGTAAAATGTGTTCTTCCTAATAGTTTCTCTTCAGCTATACTCAATGTTATATGATGTAAATTTTATCCAGGCTCACATGTAGTAAATATTTTAAGCACACAATTTTTAAATGTTATGAAAGTATATTTTGAGGATAGATTAAATAATTTTTGAATCTGTCTAAATAATTAGCCAAAACTTTATCCATGAACAAAATAAACACGCTCTTAAAATACTTAAAAAGTATTTTAAATGATGAGTTATCACATCAATAGCAATAAAACGAAAATAATATACTGATTCTATTATTACATATCTATTATATTCTAGTACAGTGATCAAAAAAATATTAGTTGAGAAGACGTATTTATGATTCGCTTACGTTAAAAAATAAAATTTTAATAAAAGTTATACTTGATACATTTATTTATTTATATATTTAAAAAAATACTGCCACATCACAAACGTTTAACATTGAAAATAACTTAAACTATTTAATTTATGGCCTAATGCATGTGACAATAATGGCGTACATAACATTGGCAATTCATCGGCTCGAAGATGGAATACAAGAATTAATTAGAAAAAAAAGAATACCTAATGAAAACATACTTTGAAATTAACAAAAACATTAATGATTAATTAAGAGAATATGATAAAGACGATTAATTAAGAGAAGACGACTTCAACGATGAATAAATGAAAATTACACAGAGGTTCCATTTTTTGAACACTGAACTGAACACTTACTTACTTAAATATAAAATCTTATATATCAAATTCATAAACCTCACAGACGTTCCGACGTTTAAAAATCGTTGCGCCAAGAACAATATCAAATAATACATAGTTATATTATATAGTCGTAAAGTGTATTCAGAGAGAGTAAGAAAATGCAAACAAGCAATGGTCAAATAAACCAGGATATAGGTTAGTTAATGAAGTACTCCACAATCGTCCGAGAACAAGTAGTAAGGGCTTACTACTATCGCAGTCTGAAAGCATTATAGGAAGCTGGTGTAAAAGGTACTTCAAGTGAGGGAAGCTCGATTGTTTATTCAAAGCAACGCCTGTTTTAAGCTCAGACCGGCTCTTGATCAAATTAAACCCAGTACACACTGAATGTAAACGATGCACATTATTATTCTGCACAAGTTTTATTATTTTTGTTAACGTCTGTTGGTTTATCTATATTATAATAATTTTGTGTAACTCAAGAGAAAACAATTTGCAGGTTTATAACTTCGTAAATGTTCAATGCACTAGAGATGTCAAAGGCCGTACAAAGTGGAAACGAATTAGCAAACAGCTGCTGAAAAAGATCAATTTTAAAATGTAAGTTAACTACCCTGGGTCATAGACAACTTTTACAAATAGTGTATTATAGTTTATTTTACTGCGCATGCTGTTTCTTTTTACGCGCTTTATATTAGCGTCACTTGTATGTATGTTTTTTTTTATTGCTGTAGGACAGCAGACAGGCTGACGGCCCGCTTAGAATTTAGCAGTTACCGTCGCCTATAGGTGTTTGTAATGCCAGTGGTATCGCGAACACGCTGCTGTCCCATAAGGATACAGGAACTTGGATCACTAATGCCGGAACACAACATAAGGTTATTATGGCGGCATACTTAAGACCAAAGGTGGTCGCCATCCAAACGGGCTTGAGGCCCTACCACGTAGCTAGGTTAGGTTGTTTTGTCGCTTTTTACGACAGGCCGACCCCGGCCACAGAGATTAGTATTCTTTCTCTGCCCCTGCACGGATAAAAATGTTTGTATGTTTGTAACCGACTCCTTTGGGGGCGATTTTGACCCACTTTAAACGGCCAGATTTCGTTCTAACTTTGTAGATATATCGAGGGCCGATGACAATGCGACAATCTGTATAGTTTGTATCATTATCCTTACCAGGATGCTCGGGATTAAAGAATTTTCGGTTCTCGTCCGATCACCGAAGTGAAGGAGCATCGCGCGCGGTCAGTACTTGGATGGTTGACTGCCTAGAAAAATCGCGAAACGGTGGATTTTAGTTCTTTGTTTTTTTTTTTTATATGTTTTATATTAAATTGACCTGTATGTAATGGAATTTTTCGGAATTCGACATGATTTTTACTTACTTTGAACAATAAAATCAAAATTCTGCGGAAACGCCATCTGGAGCGTAATTAATAATACTATAGCCGGAAGATGGCGTTATAAAAATAAAAATATTTACGAATTAGATATTGACAACAAATAAATTATATTATCACGATTTTATTTTATAGTTAATGAAACTAAAAAGTTAAAAATAAATTATAGTTTATAAAAACTAGAAATTAAGCTTTTATAAAAAATTTAAGATATTTTCAAAATAACAATTCACAACAAGCACCCCACACTTTTTTACAATAAAATTCATTTTTTTTTTGTTAATCCCACTATCCTTAATTTAAATTTATTGAAAATTATTTTTTACCTTTTAGTTTGATTTTTTATAAAAGCGTGTTTTTTTTATTTATTTTATTGTGTACCAAAGCTGCCAGGTTGATATTCCAATAGTAAGTAGCTACCGTCGCCTATAGATGTTTCCGACGTCATAGGTACAGCTAACACGTTGCAGTGCGCGCAGGGTAACTGGAACCTGGATCATTTATGCCATCAGACAACACTAAATTATTATGGGAGTAAATTTAGAAACCAGTAGGTTGCCACCCAGGATTTGGAGCCCTTGGAGGTTGTTTTGTAGCCTTTTACAACATGCTGCCACTGGCCATTTTCTTACTCCGCCCTTGCACGAAGAAAATATTTAGAATCTCACACACTTTGCATGCATTTTCTTAAGTTTTCACAGCTCTAATTCACCTTTAACATGTTTTTATTATTATATTTGGCATATCCATTAAAAAAAAAGAATATGCAACGATCGAAATAGACACATGCTTATCCGTAGATATACTTTTAATGATAATTTAGCATTTTTAATTTTTTAAATATCCGGATGACCGAGCTTTGCTCGGTATTTTCTTTTATAAATTGTGTTTTTTGGAAATTAACAATTGATCTTCTTAGTCTAACCTCAAAGTAAACACTCATTGACTTCTTGCTACTTAACAACGCCATCTGCTGGAATAGCTTTAGTGTTGTGTCGTTATAGCAATTTAAAAAAAATAGTATTACTATTCGCCGATAGATGTCAGGAAGAGTCATTTTTCAGTTTAAATTATTCGCCAATAAATGTCAGGAAGACTCACATTTTTGTTATTTTTCTTCCAATAAAAAAAAAGCGAATAAAATGACATTTTCTAGAAATGATTCCTAGCTAGATCGATTTATCGCCCCCGAAACCCCCCGTATACTAAATTTCATGAAAATTGTTGGAGCCGATTCCGAGATTCCAATTATATACCTAGTCAGGTCATAAATTCTGTCACATGTTTACTGTAAAATAATTGTAACAAGTTTATTCATTATGTAACCATTCATATACCAAAATGAACTTAACAAAACATAGATTCTTATGACATTAAAGTTTATTCAAAATGACCTCCGTGATTTTGAATACAAGCCTTCAATCTGCGCGGCCAGTCGTCTATCGCAGCACGAACGAGGTCCATGTCAATATCGGCGGCTGCCTTAATCAAGGATGTCTTGAGTGACTCCAAATTGGGATGAGGCTTTGAGCACGCCTTTTCCTCCAAGTGTTGCCATATCTTGTAATCTAACGGATTCAAATCTGGACTGGAGGAGGGCCAGTCTTCGTGCCGGATGAAGTCGATTTCACGCGCCGCCAGCCAGTCTTGTGTGCTCTTCGCTCTATGAGCTGGCGCCGAATCTTGTTGGAATACCCAGTGCCTGTTATTGAACATGATATGAGAAACAGGTTCCACAAGGTTCATCAGGACTGTATTTTGATACACAACAGCATTCGTTTTTACACCTTTCTCACAAAAATGTACCTCTGTTAAGCCCCAATAAGAAACTCCCAACCATACCATGAGCGAGGATGGAAAATGACCTCGTTGGACACGCGGAATACGGCTGCTCGCTTCTTCACTACTGTGTGCGTACACCTTATCATTTTGTTTGTTGTAGCTCTCTTCTACGGTAAACATTTTTTCATCCGAAAAAAGAATTTCCCGATATTTTTTTCCCGCGTACCGCTTCAACAAAGCGCGGCATCTCTTCAGTCTCAGGTCCATTAGACGAGCATTCAAACGATGTCCTGTTTTTCTTCGATATGCCCGAAGCCCTAAGTCTTCATTTAACACCATTTTCACCGTGGTTCTGCTTAACCCCATTTGAAGGGCCAACAGTTTCTGCTTACGTTTGGGATTTCTTTGAATTCGTGCCTTCACAGCTTTTATCACTGCTGGAGTCCTAACAGACCGAGGGCGACCACTTCTTGACCTGTCATCTACACTAGAGTCTTCATTGTATCGTTTGATGGTACGATAAACGAATCTTTTGGTTATATTAAAATTTTTCAGTATGTTAAAAATTTGAATTGGCGCGTAACCGCAACGATGCAACGCAATAACTGCAACACGGTCTTCTTTAAGCGTCCACTCCATATTTAAAAATGAGTAAAATTCTAAAAGTTATACATTTTTATTTTCATGAACAATTCGAAATTCGAATTCAATAAACTTTTTTGTGGCCAGCATTCTAAAAGAAAAGTTTTTACTGTGTGACAATACTTATGACCTGACTAGGTATATATATATATATATATATATATATATATATATATATATATATATATATATATATATATATATATATATATATATATATATATATATATATATATATATATATATATATATATATATATATATATATATATATATATACATACAAGAATTTCTCGTTTAAAGATATAAGATTTGACGGCATTATATATATAGACTTGTCATTTTGAATATTTATTTGAAATTCCACCTTGAGTGGAATTATAATCTTAATCTAATTAAAAGGAATGTTTATAATAATTTATTATACCGTAAACTTTAAACAATCATTATTTGTTTTTGAGTTGAACTTATAACTAATTTTGAATTTATGTTGCTAGCTTCAGGAATTTTTATTTTAATCTCGTATAATGTTACTATGTTTATATTAGGGAAATTTGAAAATTCTCTTCTCTACGTGGTAGGGCATCAAGCCCGTCTGGATGGCGACCACCTTTGGTTTTAAATACCTATGCCGCCATAATAACCTTGTGTTGTGTTCCGGCATTAGTGACCCAAGTACCTGTACCCTTATGGGACAGCAGCATGTTCGCGATGCCACTGGCATTGCAAACACCCATAGGCGATGGTAACTGCTAAATTCTAAGCGGACCGTTAGCATGTCTGCAGTCCTACAGCAATAAAAATAAAATAAAAAATAACGCCATTAATGGGAATTGATGGGAGGGAACAACTGTCTGTTAAAGAGATTTCTGAGTATAGCCAATTTTACTTTCATGGAGAATCTGCCAAACAACAATGTAATAAGCTAAGTAACTCAATGAAGTGGGAAATGCTAGCAATATACTTTTTCTTCTTCTTCTCCTATATCTTAAAAGCGTTTTAATCTGTTGTATTCGAAGCTTATGTTTCAAAGACGAAAGTAATTTGCTGAGTGTTCGTGCCAGGTTTTAACTCCTTTACAGCTTTTTGCTTCGGTGTACTTCGGTGTAACTTCCTTTTTTTGAGGAAGGGCCACCACAAAATATTTAATAGTGGCTAACCAACTCTTAAAGTATATTATTCACTACTTCGCGGATCTCGGATAAATAAAACGCCGAATACCTTGATAGTGTGATACCCTAACTCAAAAAACATACATTTGTTCACAGTATATAGCTTGTTGACGGAAAATCTTACCACCGCGATGTAGAAAGTAGGTCTGAATGAACAACGCCATCTACTTGTAAATAATAGAACTAAAACCAAAAATACATATTTTCTTTGCACAAATTGACTGCGAGCATAAAATGTAGGCATATTTTTAGAGGTTCATCCATTATCTTTCGATTGTTTTGTCTGATCCAATTTAGCAATGGGCCCGTTCATAAAATGCGTTCGCATACAAGGGAAGGGGGATCTTGCTGAGTGTGACAAAATGTGACAAGTGGGGACGGGGGGTCTACGGCAACGTGACGTTCTGACGTTTGCTATTCATTATTTTTCGACATGACCGCTAGCTCTGTGGCGCGACTCTAGCGGCGTTGCGATCCGTCACAACTGGTTTCTTTGTTTTCCAATTCATAAATAAATAATTACTTCTTATATAAATAATAAAAAATCCACTTAAGATAGTAACATTTCCACGTACCCTGCGCTCGATTCAGTAACAAATGATACTGCTTCTCATGTATTTATTATTATTAAATAAATATTATTAATAATCAAAATTTGTGTACTATCATTTGAAATTTATCATACTCAGGAGGGGGGGGGAGGTCTTAGTTTTTGTAACGAAATATTTCTAGGGGGGTCACAGAAAGTGTGATACAGCGTGACAATAGGTTTAGTCAAAAAAGCTGATTTTAGCGTTACGTATTTTATGAACGACCCCAATGTTCAGTTCTGGTCCATAAGTAATATCTATTAAAATATATGACCAGTTTCTATAGACATCACAAACGTAAATGAATTTATAAAAAAAATAAAGATAATTTTGTAAATAAATGATATTATAAATTCCCGCTAAATAACGTTATCCTTCCTAAATTGTTTATGTAGAGATTCAGAGGCGGCGGGAAGAGCTGTATCAGGTTCAGCTGGCAGAGTGGCTCAGACCGTCCGGTTTGAAGCGCACTCCAACACTCGGGTGGTTTTAGGGGGTATACCAGCGACATACGTCCGCTTCACAACTGTACATTGCATTTAAGTCCCATACCCTGCTGCAAGTCTCAAGCGTTAGAATGTACATCAAGCATTTCCATCCTAAGAACAAAAAACAACATTGATTGTGTAAATTTAATATCTGTGTAAAAAATTATTGAGCATTAAATGAACATTTTTTTATATGCAAATATCGGTAACTAATAAATATTTTGTACCTAATTTGGAAGCATAACCTAGCAACACTCTCTACTCCAACCCACAACCCTTTGAGCCACGTTTAAATACCCCTAGCTAACTTAATTAGTACCTTTGTACAAAGCTTTGAAGTGTTTTTGAGTTATTTAATATAATTTTCTTAGTGAACAAATCATATTAATTCATTGTATACTTAATTTCATTTAAACCATCGTAAGGAATTAACTCAACGAATGACTAGGTAATGAAATTGAAGCTATCTTTGCGAGCCAGTTCATACATTTAATAAAAATATTTCTCACAATTGTTTTTCTTACTGGCGTGTCATTCCTATTGCACACATATTTGCTTTTCAGTGGTACATTGACATAAACTGATGGACTCATAAACTGCATCAAACTTCAGGATTACTTTGAAATGATTTTTTTTAATAGGTATGCAAACTTTTTAGATTAAATTATATAAATATGGAGAGACTGGCTCTTAATCTAAAAAAAAGGAAAATTTAAAAATAGAACTGCAGTAAAACAAATTAATATAGCCGGGAAAAGAAAATTTACTCGTAGTATCAGATTTGCGTGTTATTTATAGCAAAGTTTTAAATTGATTCTCATTGATTTTTTATTCTTTTGTCAATTGATTATCCGTGCAGGGGCGGAGAAAGAATACTAACCTCTGTGGCCGGGGTCGGCCTGTCGTAAAAGGTAACAAAACAACCCACCCTAGCTACGTGGTAGGGCCTCAAGCCCGTCTGGATGGCGACCACCTTTGGTCTTAAGTATGCCTTGTGTTGTGTTCCGGCATTAGTGACCCAAGTTCCTGTACCCTTATGGGACAGCAGCGTGTTCGCGATGCCACTGGCGTTGCAAACACCTATAGGCGACGGTAACTGCTAAATTCTAAGCGGGCTGTCAGCCTGTCTGCTGTCCTACGCATAAAAAAATAAAAATAAAAAATTGAATTATTGTTGCCAGCAGAATTGTTGGGTTAGTTTTTTAACTCATCGAGAGTTTTTGAACCATAATAGAGATACTTCGTCCGAACAAGCGGCTCAAATTGTAATGGCGTGAGGTAATTGTTGATTCAATTGGGCTTGGGTCAACGAACGATTGGTAGAAACTTAAATTTAAACCAGTCTACGGTTTCTAGAATATACAGAAGGTTTGTGGAGACAGGTTCTTACAGAAGGAGACGTGGTACAGGCAGGACTCGAGCAACCACCGGTCGTGATGATCGATTTATTGTTACAACTTCCCTGCGAAATCGTTTCCTCACGTCAGTTAACATCAAAACAAAGCTTAATGAAGTGCGTGGAGTAAACGTGAGTGCACGAACAATAAGAAGAAATTTAAGGAAGGAAGGTTAAAGGAAGCGGATATCACCCCTTTTAGACCAGCAAATGGTCCAAGGTTGTCTGTAGCTCACAGACAAGCTCGCTTAAGATTTGCGCGTGATCACCTGAATTGGACAGAAGAGCAATGATGGGCCTCTGTATTGTTCACGGAGGAGTGAACAATACATACATGTTTATATGGTGCAGATGGTCGCAGAAGAGTCTATCATCGACGTGGGGAGCGAAATGCTCAAAGTTGCATTGAGGAGCGTGTTCCTTTTGGAGGCGGTTCGTGTATGGTCTGGGGTGGCATATCGATGAACGGGTGAACATAACTTGTGTTCATAGACATGGTCCGTCAAAACGGTAATAGAGGGGGTTTCACTGCACATCGCTACATAACAGAGATCTTAGAAGATCACGTGGTGCCTTACATGGGATTCATAGGTGAAAATTTTACTTTAATGCAGGATAATGCCCGGCCGCACGCTGCTTTACAAGTTCGACAATATTGCGAAGAGGTTGGGATACGTACAATGCATTGGCCAGCACGCAGCCCGGATCTTAATCCCATTGAACATGTTTGGGACAATTTAAAAAGAGCTGTATATGCGAGAAACCCTTTGCCCACGACAGTGGCAGCACTAAGAACAGCACTTTCAGAAGAATGGACCAATATTACGCAAGATCTTTTAATAACCCTAATAAAATCTATGCGGAAACGATTAGAATCCGTAATAAGGGCACGTGGAGGTAATACACCTTATAAAAACATAAATAAACCTTTGCATAAAGTTTGTGTCTATTGTTAAAACCAATTTTTAATTAAACCAATTTTCCTTAAATTTCTGTTTTTTCTTCAAAAAAGTCTTAAGGTCCTTTCCAGTACACAAACTTAAACTTAAGGGTCTTAAACTTAAGGGACCCTACGCTGTTTTAAAGTTCACGAACCAATCTAGAGGTTTCAATTTAAACTTGTATAGAAAGTTTGCATACTTGGTTAAAATATTTATTTCAAAGTCGTCTATTACTTTGATGCAGTTTATGAGTCCGTCAGTGTATATTGTCACAGATGCCGTTCTTGAAAGGAAGTGGTAAGGAATGGCCACAACGTTGAAGCAACCCTGACTCTGGCTCACTCGACGCCGTCCCGTAAATCCCCACGAACCCAGTAAGGTTAAAATGAAGCACTTACCGCTATTGGAGCTGTGGCAGGAATTGGCTAGGACTCGGCCTTGGCGCTTCCACCACCGGTTGGTACACGGGGAACGGTCGGTAGCAAAGTTGTTTTAGGTTTCCAACGTTTTTTCTGTAGCAGACGCGCGTGGTTCCGCGTCGATGCTCAGGCAGCCATTGATTTTGAATATAATTATTTGAAATGCACTCGGCAGGTTGACTGCGCGCGCGCATGCGCACAAGAGGCGAGATTGAGGGGGGGCGAGGAAAATGATACCAGGAAAGCGATGCTTTACTGGAATATAGTGGCATGTCGCAACAGGAAGTTTCACAGAATGGCAAGAAAAAATGTTACACTATATAGGCGGTGACACAGTCGAGCGCACGGACCAAGTGAAATACTTGGGATCTGTATTTCATGCGTCTGGTGACATCGATTGCGACGTCAGGGCACGAATTGCTGCCGCGTGGGCCAAATGGCATGAGGTAACTGGTGTCCTTTGTGACCCCAAGATGCCGGTAAAGTTGAAGGGAAAGGTCTATAAGACCATCATTAGGCCTGTCCTTTTATACAGCTGTGAATCATGGCCGGTGTTAGAGCGACACAAGCAAGAACTGCGTGTCACGGAGATGAATATGCTGCGGTGGACGTGTGGAGTGACGCGGAAGGACCGCGTTAGGAACTCCCGCATTCGCGGCAGTCTTCATGTCCATGACATTGCAGATAAATTGCAGGAGTGTCGGCTCCGTTGGTACGGCCATGTTTTACGGCAACCGGATGCTTACGTGGGAAACAAATGTCTGGCCATGCCACCTCCGCTGGGCCCCGGCAGGAGGGGTAGACCCAAAAAGTGCTGGCTTGACGCCGTAAAGGGTGATATGCGTACCAATGGGCTTACTACCAGGGATGCTAAAGGCCGTGCGAAGTGGAGTAGAAAAAGTCGGAAAGCGGACCCCGGGCACCGAAACGCAAGTTTGGGTTGCAACCGGGATAAACGCTGAGATGATGATGATGATGATGATGACCATATCTCACCCTAAATCTATATTTATTTTATGCAAGTTTCTTGTTTTAATTTTAAATAATATATATTTGTAACTAGTTTAACTTATGCCACCTTGTCCTTAGGTTCTCAGAAAATATTTCCGGAGACCTTCTAAATTCGATTTCATAAAGTTATTTTCGGTATTCCATCACCTAATCATTCTTACTGTGACCTAGGCAAAATCAGTGCTGAAAACATTGGAGCCATATACTAAAACTATTCCTATATACTAAAACCCAACCCAAACCAACATAGATATCAATAAAATAAAAGCTTCAAATACCAACTATACAATTAACAACAGATTTTGCGGAGAAAGAATACTAACCTCAGCGGCCGGGGTCGGCCTGTCGTAAAAGGCGACAAAACAACCCACCCTAGCTACGTGGTAGGGCCTCAAGCCCGTCTGGATGGCGACCACCTTTGGTCTTAAGTATGCCGCCATAGTAACCTTGTGTTGCGTTCCGGCATTAGTGGCCCAAGTTCCTGTACCTTTATGGGACAGCAGCGTGTTCGCGATGCCACTGGCGTTGCATACACCTATAGGCGACGGTAACTGCTAAATCCTAAGCGGGCTGTCAGTCTGTCTGCTGTCCTACAGCAATAAAAAAAAAGATTTTTGTGAAAGTAATGAAAAGATATGGATTCATTTACTTTTTTTATTGCTTTAAGACAGCGGATAGGCTGACAGCCCGCTTAGGATTTAGCAGTTACCGTTGCCTATGGGTGTTTGCAACTCAAGTGGCATCGCGAACACGCTGCCGTCCTATAAGGATACAGGAACTTTGGTCACACAAAGTTATTATGGCGGCATACTTAAGACCAAAGGTGGTCACTATCCAGACGGGTTTGGGGCCCTACTACTAAGCTAGGATGGGTTGTTTTGTCACCTGTTACGACAAGCCGATCCCGGCTGCAGAGATCAGTATTCTTTCTCCGCCCCTGCATGGATAAAGGGATTTCATAACTTCAGATTGAAAAGTCACTTAGCGTAGAAAGTGGGCATAGTTAGAGCTTACTAAAATAGGGACAAAACGATCCAAGTTAGGTAGTAGAGCTCTAAGCCTGTCTGAATGGTAACCACCCCTGGTTTATAAGTTTGGTGATATGATAACTTTGTGTTGTTTCCGGTATAAGTGGCCTAAGTTCCAGTTCAACTACGTGGGCAGCAGCAGTGTTAGCGTTGGCGTCATAAACAGCCGTAAAAGTGGGCCATTAGCCTACCTGCGGATGATGAAGCAGGCTAAAGATACGCCCGATAATGAATGCCCAGCCAATGTTGAGTGGTGTGATGGTAGATAGATGACAATGGCACCATTTTAAAACTTGAAACTTTCACCGCTCTTTAATGGTATTTTTGTCCATTATTTTAAGAGATTATTCCCTAAAATGTTTTAAAATTATGCTAGGCCAGATCGCTTCAAAGATGTTAAATAACATTTTCTTAACAATATCATGTCTACATCCGCCCGTGAATAGACAGGATAAATAGACCGTATGTGTAGTGCGGGACGTGATCTTTGAAGTTGGCTGTACCCGGGGGATCGCGCACGTTCTGCATCACAACTGGAACATACAAAAGTTTTGGATAAGCTTTTATTAAGATTTTTGCCTTTAAAAATAATAAAAGTAGATAGCTGTTGAACTAGCTGTTACCAGAAACTTCGTTCTCGAAATGGTTAGTAATTTTTTTAAGAATTATTATAGAGACATATCTCTGTCCTTGATTTCAATTTCATCCAATCCAGTTTAACCGTCTGATCTGAGTACCAAATTATATTGTATTACAGGCAAAAAGATTTTGTACCAGACACTCATATTTACATTTAGAGTGTATAAATGTTTTGGTCCTATTGTATTTATTTTTGGAACTGTCATAAATAGAAGAAAGTCAAGAATTTAGCTATACGTCTGTAAATCTGGTCTCTTCTCTTATTCCAAGCGTTTTCTTAAGTTTAAAACTAAGGCTATTTTCAATCTGAAGAGCACTGTTGAGGAATTCCACTAAGTAATATTTCAGCACGTTTCTATTCATCAACTTCCTTTTCAAGCTTTATTCTTCTTTAAACTTTCTCGGCTAAATAAACATGAGAAAATAATAATAGCAGTGGTTTTTTTTTCAATTTATTTGGGAAACAGTACAATAGAAACTAAAATAGTTTCCACAGTTAAATCATACATAAAAAGAATGCTAGTGAGAAAATAATAATAAATAATTGTAGAACAACATTGAATTAAAACAAAAATTAAAAATTAATCATTATATATTTTGGTTTGATTGGACAGAATCTAACTTAGAAATACTAAACAGACCATAAACTAACTAACTGATAAACGTGTTTTTGATATCATCATCATCATTTCAGCCGGAAGACGCCCACTGCTGGACAAAGGCCTCCCCCAAAGGCGTACTTTTTGATATAGTTTGTCCGGAAAATTGGAACCCAAAAGGTTTTTGTTGTTCTTACTGAAAGACGAGGGCTGTCTAAATATATTATTAAGTAACAATATGGAATCAATCTAGTTATTATTTATTATTTTATACATAAACATTTGATCTCTAACTTTTCTGCAATTTTCTAAGGATTGTAATGATTGTATACTATTATTATTCTTCGGGAAACGGTAATTGTGGTTTTTTATCAACTTCTTCTGTATTTTTTAAATTTTATCTATATGAGTAACATACTGGTGCTGGAGGCGCATGCTCCGAATACCCTGGACAGCTTTCCGAACCAATGTGTCCATACTCCAGCAACTAAAGATAAGGACGAGGCTTTCCACCATCTGTCTCAAGCGGATACTGGAGTACTTCGGCCACATTGCCCAAAAAGACAATGACAACTTGGAAAAGTTAGTTGTCACCGGTAAAGTCGAGGGCAGCCGATCGCGTGGCCGTAGTCCGACACGTTGGTCGGATCAAGTTCGCACCGCACTGGACACATCCGTCTACGAGGCACTACACGGCGCTGAGAACAGGAAGCAATGGAAAACAACCATACGTGATAGACTGGAAGGTGTTGGTCACGACCCTCAGATATGAGGACTACGACTCGAGGAGGAGGAACATACTGGTGATACTGATTCCAGACAGTGGAAGCATATTCAAGAATTGATCTAACAAAAGCGCAATAAAGAATTTTTAATGTTTGTGAGTTTTTAAAGTCTTTGCTCATTCTCAAAATAAACCCTAGTAACTCAACAACAAAGTTTATAAGCTTTTGACCTTATTGTTTCTACATGCAGATTAAAAGTCAATTTACTATCTTATATAAACGCCTAGATCTCAGACTTCGTTTACCCTAGATAATACATCATTTATTGTATATTTATATATAATAGGATAAGGTTTTCGGGAAAATGAGATAGCATTACATCTTTTAGCATTAAGAGTAATAAAGTTTTATTTACAGTAAGTAAAAAGATTGTTTATATCATTTTGCAAAAGCGCGCAATCTGAAACACTATTAATTTTCGTAAATATTATGATGTCGTCTACATAAAGATAAGAATTATAGTTAATAAATCATCTCACAGCATCATTGATGAAAATTAAAAATAATAAAGGCCCCAATTAGGAACCTTGAAGTACATCAAAAAGGATAGGTACATAGGATGAGGAACAGCTCTTAATTGCGATTGCTTGACTTTGCTCTCGGAGGTAAAACTCAAACCATCTTAAAAGATCACCATGTATGCCTATATCACAAAGCTTGCTAATAAGGAGATGGTGCGGAACTTTATCAAAGGCCTTGGAAAAATCCGTGTAAATTACATCCACTTGGCAACACTTATTTATGGCTTAGGACACTGGATAAATAAATTCACATAAGTTTGATTCTCTAGAGCGCCTACTAATGAATCAATTTGAAAGAATTTTGTTTGTGAGGCCCCCCACGTTCTCTTTTATGGGAGAAGTTCAAAGATAAGTACTATTAGTGTTATTTTTAAGAAGATCAGGCAAGTCTTAGCAGTCGCGTCAAGACACGACACGTCAGACAAATATAAATCCACCTTTAGACAAAGTGGCGATTTACTATCCGGCGTCTCTAAAAGGAACGAAAAGATGAAATGATTGTGAATTAATGGAGATGCATCTAACCCAAGAGGCTGTATTTAGATTAGGAGTTAGAATTCTACCTGGACAGGAGACGACTGATGTGTATAGGGTTTCTAGTACTATTCTATACTAATAATAATATAATTTCATTGTGAAAAATATAGCACATCCATTTTTTATTTTTAAAGTTTCATTCCCTTGAAAAACTATGAGCAAACTCTCTTATAAAGCGTCACTAAAAGCAAACAGCTCAAGGGATGCACGTGACACGAACAAATAAAAACTACGCTCAACTTTTGATAACAGGAAATTGTATTAAGGCGACGTACGAGTAAACGGAGATTTCAAAGCTGAATTCTGTCTCTCCACGACTATAAGCTTCAAATTGTTATTAATGCTTTATATTTGAATATAGTGATTCGTATAATATTCTTATAGGCTATGACTATAAAAGACTATGACGTCCTGTTATATTATTTTCAGGCTTCCCCCTAGAAGGAGCCAACAGTATACCTTTCAAGCTGATAGGTTACACACTGATAATATTAAGTACTGGTTTCTTCCTGATGCTTTTCTCGCCGTAAGTGACAATTTATCAGCATCTCAGCGTTACATTTCCATTACCAACTACATTTTTGTTTCGGTTCCCAAAATTAGCTGTCTTGCACTTTCTTCACCACTTCACACGATGTGTGATATTGCATGTATCATAAAAGTATTACAATCCATGTAAGGAATTGCGTAGAAAATATACTAGTTTCATAAAATAAAAGGATAAACTAGTATATGCTTCATCATTTCATGGATTTCTTTCTTATGTTTCTCTTTGATTTATTGTGTTCCAGATTCTACTTATTGTTTTTATTATATTATTTTATATTAATGTTTTTGTTTTATTAATTTTAATTTAGTCGTAAATTCAGTACTTAATATTAGTTACTCCCACTATTTGATCAACAACACTAATTTGTGCAAAGGAGACGACTCATTTGTGCCCCAAGATGCCCATTTCCATGGACATTTGACCCACAGCAAAAGTACAGGAGACTTGACCAAAATTGGATCATTGTATATGATTTTTAATATCTATTGAGGAACCGTTAATGTTTTTATTCTGCATAGCGGGGTTTAAAAGATATCAACTAAAACGTTGAAAAAAATAACGCCCCAAGTAGGTAATCAAGAACGTGATTATGTACTTAATTAGCCCCGGAGATCTAAAAAAGTTGTCTAATTAAAATAACATATAATTAAATAATGCAAACTGTACATTCGGGCGGGGCGGCATGTTTGTCATTGAATTTAACACTCACGTGGAAGCCCTCGTGAGTGATCGCAAGTGATCCCCAAAATTCTACTTCCCACGTATAGCTTAGAGCTTCGCCCCTAATGCTATAATTTACTTTGCTTGATTTATGACTCGATTTGATGACTGACTTTGATTAAGGCTACCTACTTTCTCAATCTATGGTGGCCGAAGGTGGATGATTTTAGTAAACCACCTTGCTGTTGGAGGTTAATACCTACGTGGTAGGGCCCCACGCCCGTCTGGATGGCAACCACATTTGGACTTAAGTATGCTGCCATAATAACTTTGTGTTGTGTTCCGACATTACTGACCCAAGTTCCTGTACCCTTATGGGACACAGCGACGGTAACAGCTAAATACTAAGTGGGCCTGTCTCCTGTCCTATAGCAATAAAAAAAACCTCCAGCAGCAAATGCCCCTACGTAAGCGAGAGGGGCGCGTACCAAGACACCCCAATCCCAGTATGCCTCTTCCATAAAAACCTCGCTGCCTGCACAAGTGCCATTATAAAAATCGATACATACACATACTTGACTTAAGGGTATTAAATTGTGTAATATATAGGTATAATGTAAAATTAGTCAATATATTATTAAAAAGGTCAATAACTTCACTATTACAAGGTACAAAGAAGCACAAACTGCACGTAAATCGACAGTTTGAAGAACAATTTAAACAATTTCTTAGTAAATTTAAGTCTGTACAGTTTTTATTTGTTCACATCACGTACATCCCTCGAGTTGTTTCAGAGTAAACGACTATATCGTCAAGAGATTTCAATACTGTTTCATATTTTAAGCTTTTGTTTAAAAATTTTAATAGAAACATCATAATCATCTTGTATTTAAAATTGCAACAAATGAAGATAAAGTTAGGAGTCGCAGATCAAAAATAACTCCCAACCACACGAAGGAAGCTATGTCCAGAACCCTGTTCTTCATTACTCAGTAGTTGTTAAAAATTTTAGGATCCTTGCTATCCTCAGAATTGTCTTACTTTTATTTTAAATTTTTTCGACATGTTGACTGAAATTTGCCACACATTCGTGTTTCTCATCTCCTCATCCAGCCCTAATCAATCCTTACGCTCTTCACTAGGTCTCGTTTGTCATCATAGGTCCTGCGAAAGGCATGAGTAATAATTATCGCTGCTTCAACTTATTCACTCGTATTTTGAGGGCTATGTATAATAAATGCGTGTAAGTGATAACACTTGAATTCCAGTTCAGATTCAGAGCAAGGCTTATATCCCCATGACATCTGCATTAGATAAGCGTGGTGGGTAAACAATTAAGTCCTTCTAAGAAGTTGCCTGAGTTCGGCAATAGAACAAAATGGGCTGTTAGACAGACACCCTCATTTTGAGTTCAACTAGAAAATATACTTTTTATCCGTGCAGGGGCGAGAAAGAATACTAAACTCTGCGGCCGGGGTCGGCAAACAATACACCACACTAGCTACGTGGTAAGGCCTCAAGTCCGTCTGGATGGCGAACAACTTTGTTTTTAAGTATCCCGCCATAATAACCTTGTGTTGTGTTCCGGCATTAGTGACCCAATTTCCTGTACCCTTATGGGACAGCAGCGTGTTCACAATGCCACTGGCGTTGCAAACACCCATAGGCGACGGTAACTGCTAAATTCTAAGCGGGCCGTCAGCCTGTCTGCTGACCTACAGCATTAAAAAAAAAGAGACATCTGCAATGACCTCCAAGGACGCCCATTATACTCCTCACTCAAGACGTGACATCTTGAGCAAAAATACGTAATTTTTTTTATTAATAAAATATTCGTAGTATGTAGATAAGTTCAATTCTTGTCCTGTGTCAACAACCATATGTTTGCAATGTTTTGCATATATCATTCCCAATAAATATTTCTATATATTTTATCAGTGAGTAATACCAGATTACTGATTTTAATACGCTTTTATTAGTTTGGTATGTATCTATGAATCATGTACTCGTATTTATGTAACGGAATTGAACGGCTTTGAACGTAATTTTCACGCCTTGTAAAACGACGGATTCATTTGAGAGTTTGCACACTTATCAAGAACCGATGACAATGCAACAATCTGTATAGTTTGTATCATTATCCTTACCATAATCATCATCATATAAGCGTAGTATCCCGGTTACAACCTAAACTTCCGTTTTGGTGCCACTTTCCGACTTTTTCTACTCCACTTCACACTTTCTTCAGCATCTCTGGTAGTGAGCCCATTAGCACGCATATCACGCTTTACAAAGTCAAGCCAGCACTTTTTAGGTCTACTCCTCCTGCCGGGGCCCAGCGGAGGTGGCATAGCCAGACATTTGTTTCCTACGTAAGCATCCGGTTGCTGCAAAACGTGGCCGTACCAACGGAGCCGACACTCCTGCAATTTATCCGCAATGTCACGGACATTAAGACTGCCGCGAATGCGGGAGTTCCTAACGCGGTCCTTCAGCGTCACTCAATACCTCCATCGCAGCATATTATTCATCTCCGTGACACGCAGTTCTTGATTGTGTCGCTCTAACACCGGCCACGCCCCACAACCGTATAAAAGGATAGGCCTAATTATACTTACCAGAATCCTCAGGATTAATGAATTTTCGGACTGGTTCTCATCCGATCACCGAAGTTAAGCACCGTCGGACGGGTCCAGTACTTGGATGGGTAACCGCCTGGGAACACCGCGTGATGATGGCTTTTTGCTCTTTTTTACACGCTTTATAAACTTGACCTGTATGTAAAGGGATTTTTCGATTTTCGGATTTCGACTCGATTTTTACCCATTTTAAACAACAAAAAAATTCAAAATTCTGCCGAAATGCCATCTGAAGTTTGATTAATAACACTTCCAGAAGATGACGTTAAATTAACAATAATACTTCCGGAAGATGGCGTTAAATTAATAAAAACATTTACCGATTGGGAATTGACAACAAATAAATTATATTAACACGCTTTTGTTTTGTAGTTAATCAAACTAAAAATTTATAAATAAATTATAGTTTAAAAAATAACTAATATAAAACACGATTTTATAAAAAATCAAACTAAAAAAATATTTTCAAAATATCCAATATGTCAGTAAAATATTTATAACAATTAACAACAAGCACCCCAAATTTTCTTACAATAAAATTAATTTTTTTGTTAATCATAATATCCTTAATTTAAATTTATTGAATATTATTTTTTATCTTTTAGTTTTTAATTTGCAATATATTCGTGAGTGTAATATTGTGAGTGCGATAAAACATTTGAATAATTTTATTTTACAATTTGTGTTTCCTTCGTACATAAACCACATCGGTGGAGTAGTCTGTCATTGATGACAGCGTGTGCTGAACCTCTATGTCCAAAAAGTCACAACATTAATTTAGGGGATCAATTCACGACACATCACCCTTAAATTGGTGACCCTTAACGTTTGACCGACACCTATTTCACCATCAACATACTTGAGTTTGAACGTCAATAATAGCACAGATCAATAAGTGACTTAAATCTTGTAGCCTAGTCCTGTCATAAATTTCTTGTTTAGGTTCATATGGCGCCGGATGCAACCTGTTACCGTAATAAGTAACTTTAAAGTTATGAGATAAAATATTATTACTGAAATTCTGAAATAATAAATGTATATTACCGCATTATACGCTTGGTACGTCGTTATGGATATTAGAGAATATCACTATGTATCTCGCGCACGCCGCCCTCGCATTCTAAACCCAATTTCCTTATAGCACGTGAATATTTTTCGTTACACTGAAAGTATCAATATTGTAACTACATTTGCACACGATTGTACTACCTACCGTATGAGTACTGATGTTGAAAAGTATTTTAGATAGGTACGATTTGAGCTAACTGGGATAACTATAAATGAGAGTGGATACAAAAGGAGGAAAGACTAAGATGGATGAATTACGTAAAAATAATGGCTAATTGAGGAAAGCGAAAAGAGGTAACACATTGTGCCGACCCCATAGAATTGTCGGAAGAAATATATTGTAATGTAATTCTTAGCTGTAAGGTTTCGGCCAATGAGAAGACTAGGCTTTCTTTCACAAATCCTAGAAATTGAAAAATTAGACATATTGAATGAATTAATAAACTTTGTTGCATTAATAAAAGAAAACAAATAAAACACACTCAAAAGTACAAAATAAAACAATAGGTTCTAAAAACAAACTCTACCCGGCAGCCTTTGGGTGGATAAGAAATCGTCTTAGAAATTAGGTAGTTATGCAAGTTTATATTTGAAAGGCTTTTCAGGGTCCAAATTCCAACAAGAATGGAATGGACAAAGGGACCAGATCCACCGGAACATAATAGTCTGGTGTGGTACACTGATGGATCCAAAATGGAATCAGGTACAGGGGCTGGAGTATACGCGAAAAACTACAATGTAGTAGCAAAAGCTTGGGAAAAATGGCAAGTGTATTCCAGGCTGAAACATATGCCATAATAACCTGCGGTCAGGAGAACATAGACAGAGGCACTCCATAACTAAGGTTGAAGAGATAAGAATAATAAGATAGCTTAAATAGAGATAGACAGGATATATGACAAGAGACAGTAGAGCAAAATGGATAACATTTATAACAGAATAGCTACCACGTGACTGTAAAAGAAAAAGAGATGATGAGAAAGAAAGATAGATAGATGATATCAGGAAAATCGGAAACGCTATTTGGGGGAAGAAAACAAAAAATAGAAAAGAATGGAAATAGCTGGATGAGGCATATATCTATGTCACAGGATACGCTGATCATTAAACAAGACAGGTGTTAATTTATAAGTATTTAATTTTATAAGTGTCATGAAATGTTTTCAGCAATAAAGGCTTAATAATAATTGTGTCAGTTTATTTATGGAAAGCAAGTACTGTAAAAAGGATATGACAGAAAAAAACGTGATGTTGTTATATACTGTTATTTTTGCACAATAGATTACGTTAACTTAAATCAAAAGCTGCAAAAGGAAATAGACAGAAGGATTACAAACAGCTGGAAACGGTTTTGGTCTTTGAGCGAAGTCATGAAGGACAGAGATATGCCTATCAAAGAAAAAAGAAAACTTTATGACACATGTATTCTTCCATGCTTATCATACGGATGCCAGACTTGGGCACTAAATGAACAGGAACTTAAAAAAATACAAGTATGCCAAAATGGGATGGAAAGAAGTGTTATTGGAGTTAGAAAGAGAGACAAGGTGAGACTACAACTTATCAAGGAAAAAACTAAATTTAAAGACATATGTACCGTCTACAAACGCTTAAAATGGAGATGGACGGGACATATGTTATGAGAAAAGGAAGAAAAGTGGACAAGAATTGTGACAGAATGGTACCCACGGGATGGAAAAAGAAACAGAGGTAGACAGTTTAAACGTTGGGAAGATGATATGAAAAGGATGGCAGGGTCGGAACAGACACGCACTGCCAAAGACAGGACCAAATGGAAAGCTTTAGAGGAGGCCTTTGTCGAAGGACAAGCTGTAAAAGAAAAACCAGTGACAGATGTTAGCTTAAGTTAGAATTAATTTTAAAATAGATTAATATTCATGTAGTTTTAAGCACGTCTAATTTTTTACACATCTAATTTTTGATATATTTAGGATTAGGATACAGCAATAAAGGCTTATTTTATTTATTTATTAGAAGATAGACGAATAGATGCACACACACACACACACTCGAAAATCAACTTATAGGACCCGGGTACGAATTTAATGGCATGCACCGCTCCGGCAGTTTTGCATAATAATGCACATTAGGCGACCAATATAATGAGCAATTTAATTATACTAATTCAATTTTATTATACTTAATTAAGTTGTTACGTTCCGACGGTGGAGAAAACATAAAAACCTGCATATTGTGATGATCGTTTGCTGTATGTACCATCAAGGCTTTTTTTTATTGCTGTAGGATAGTAGACAGGCCGACGACGAACTTAGAATTTAGCAGTTACCGTAGCCTATGGGTGTTTGCAACGCCAGTGGCATAACGAACGCGCTTCTGTCCCATAACCAAAAAAAAATAGGAACTTGGGTCAGTAATGCCGGAATACAACACAAAGTTATTCTGGCGGCATACTTAAGGCCAAAGGTGGTTACCATCCAGACGGGCTTGGTACCTACCACGTTGTACCTACCACGTAGCTAGGGTTATTTTGTCGCTTTTTACGACAGGCCGACCCCGGCCGCAGAGGTCAGTATTCTTTCTCCGCCCCTGCACGGTTTATAATGATATATAATTATAAACTAAATTTAAAGACATATGTACCGTCTACAAACGCTTAAAATGGAGATCTACAAATCATCATCTATAGACCAGAAGCAATGATTTGTAGATCTTACAAATATTGTCCTACTATGGGTACTCACACGGCCATGGCAGTATAAGGCTTCATAAACAACCACAAGTTCTGCTATTTCGTCAAATTTGAGCAAATGACGATTGATTTCGAAAGGTCAAACCAAATGGATCCCGCTTTTTGCAGCATATACAATTTAAACTTCTACAGTAACCTTAATTTCTAAAAATTTTGAACGTCTTCGTTGCTATATACATTATATAAGACAATCTGAAATATGCCTAAAGCGCCTTAAGCTTAGTCCACAATCGGTGAAGCGAATTAATTAGCACGCCGTCCCACATTCCGATCACGTGTCTAATCAACCAACTTTCAGCAAGTTAGATGGAGTTCCCGTGCGAACGGTGTAAATTACTTTGATAACCCGACGTGACCCGACTCAAGTGTGCACTTGGCCTTAGAAGTGACGTCACTTAAAGGTATTTAACGCTTTTACTAAGTACAAATATTAGAGTATATTGGAATCTCGTAAAACTCTGCTGTAACGTCAAAATCTGCTTAATATATATATATATATATATATATATATATATATATATATATATATATATATATATATATATATATATATATATATATATATATATATATATATATATATATATATATATATATATATACCTAGTCAGGTCATAAATTCTGTCACATGTTTAATGTAAAATAATTGTAACAAGTTTATTCAAAATGACCTCCGTGATTTTGAATACAAGCCTTCAATCTGCGCGGCCAGTCGTCTATCGCAGCACGAACGAGGTCCATGTCAATATCGGCGGCTGCCTTAATCAAGGATGTCTTGAGTGACTCCAAATTGGGATGAGGCTTTGAGCACGCCTTTTCCTCCAAGTGTTGCCATATCTTGTAATCTAACGGATTCAAATCTGGACTGGAGGAGGGCCAGTCTTCGTGCCGGATGAAGTCGATTTCACGCGCCGCCAGCCAGTCTTGTGTGCTCTTCGCTCTATGAGCTGGCGCCGAATCTTGTTGGAATACCCAGTGCCTGTTATTGAACATGGTATGAGAAACAGGTTCCACAAGGTTCGTCAGGACTGTATTTTGATACACAACAGCATTCGTTTTTACACCTTTCTCACAAAAATGTACCTCTGTTAAGCCCCAATAAGAAACTCCCAACCATACCATGAGCGAGGATGGAAAATGACCTCGTTGGACACGCGGAATACGGTTGCTCGCTTCTTCACTACTGTGTGCGTACACCTTATCATTTTGTTTGTTGTAGCTCTCTTCTACGGTAAACATTTTTTCATCCGAAAAAAGGATTTCCCGATATTTTTTTCCCGCGTACCGCTTCAACAAAGCGCGGCATCTCTTCAGTCTCAGGTCCATTAGACGAGCATTCAAACGATGTCCTGTTTTTCTTCGATATGCCCGAAGCCCTAAGTCTTCATTTAACACCCTTTTCACCGTGGTTCTGCTTAACCCCATCTGAAGGGCCAACAGTTTCTGCTTACGTTTGGGATTTCTTTGAATTCGTGCCTTCACAGCTTTTATCACTGCTGGAGTCCTAACAGACCGAGGGCGACCATTTCTTGACCTGTCATCTACACTAGAGTCTTCATTGTATCGTTTGATGGTACGATAAACGAATCTTTTGGTTATATTCAAATTTTTCAGTATGTTAAAAATTTGAATAGGCGCGTAACTGCAACGATGCAACGCAATAACTGCAACACGGTCTTCTTTAAGCGTCCACTCCATATTTAAAAATGAGTAGAATTCTAAAAGTTCTTCATTTTTATTTTAGATTTTAATAGAACTGACTAAAATAATATCTCAAACATACATTGACAATATTGCTCATACTTATAAGAAACCACAAATTATAAAGATACCGGTTAAAAAACATGTAAATTAAAGTTATGGAACAAATCAATGCGAGACTACAAGTACATCAAATATAAAAAAATTATTGATTGCCTCCATAATTTATCCTTTTCAGATAATCCTTCCTTTCCTTTTTAGATATCCTTTTCTTTAGATATCCTTTTCAAATGAATAATGCTAATGATCCTAATTTAGCGTTCAAGCTGTTCATAAAAAAATCTTTGTTTTCCGGAAAAAAATAGAATAGTACATGTAACTAAAAATAATAAGTATATTTCTCGAGGTATTAAGACGTGTAGTAAAAAAAAGAGACGTCTACTATGAAACTTTAGGCGAAATCCTTCTTATCCAAATAAAATCATATACGAAAATTATTGTAAAATTTTAAAGAGAATTATTACGCTGACTAAAAAATCACAAAATAATCATAAAATTTCTCCTGCTAAAAATACATCTAAAGTGGCGTGGCAAATTATAAATCGAACACAATTAAATATCCCTAACGAACCGGTAAAAAAAATCAGTTTGAGCAATGAAACGTATATTACAAACCTCATCAAAATGGCAAATGAATTTAACAATAACTATATGGGCATCCTTAGATGACGTAGGTAAACGTGTTACTAATTACTCATCAAAATAATTCTATATTTATAGCAAGGAGTACGCTCGATCAAATACAAATTATAAGTAAATTAAGGAACACTAGTAGCGTGGGATGAATGGAATAAGTACAAAAGTTATTAAAGCAGTAAAAAATATTTTACATCATCACTTACGGCCCGTTCACGACCTTGCCGCTGTGAGCGGTAGCTAAGCGCGGGGCGGCGAGCGGTATTATCAAAAGTATAAAAAATGTTTGAGGCACGCCATGAGACGCGGCCCTTAAGTTTCTTGATTAATCTAAACATACTCAAAGGTAAATTTGATGACTTAAAAATTATTATTATTAAGCCTTTATATAAAAAGATAATGAGGAACAAATTAAGAATTATAGGCCCATAGCGCTAATTTCAATATTTGAGAAAGTTTTTGAAAAATATTATTATAGAGAAATAAATACATACATACCTGGAGAAATTTAATATTTCATGCGGTGAACAAAAAGGGTTTCGCTGAGGCTAAACGATGAACATGGCCATTTATGACTTCATTAAAAGTGTTATAATGTTATATTGATAAAAAGATTTCTGTGTCAATAATCTACTGTGATAATATACCGGTCATCTTGTTCAGACGTGACTCGATGTCTACCAGATCCTGGACTGCGAGTAAACATACCAGTCTCCCGATAACAGATACACTCTATTGACAGCAGAGAGGGTTAGATGCAACCGTCCAGCCACAACACGCCGACTATGTCCTGCATCCAGTAACGCTACGACTTAGGTGGTTCCTGTGGGCGAGGTATCCATAATTTTAAGGAAAAGATCTCTTTGTAATATCCTACATTACAGAGCTTAGGTAATAATCACGCTCAGCTCATATCAGAGCTCAATTAATAAAAACGATAATTTATGAAAAAATGTGATTAAGTGCAGAAATTTCGAAGGAATACACATTGAAAACAATTTCTACATTCATTTATTGGATGAAAATTCGAAAACTTAAATTCAAATTTGGAATTCTGGTACACCATTGTATAGAATAAACTGCCAGCTATTTATTGGCGTAATTTTTTTGTGATATCAATCCTCTTTTTCGTTTAAATGTCGCCTGAATAATACTTGCAGTAGTGTTTCGATTTATTTGATCATCCTAGCGTTAAATCCCGGTAGAAACCCAAATTTCTGTTCCGGTGCCTGGGTTCCGCTTTTCGACATTCCTACAATTTATCTAAGCTCACACGGACATGAAGGCTACCGCGGTACATATATTAGATGACGGCAATATAAGTCACTGGAATACTTTTAGACCGCAGTGCCCACGAGGAATACATCAGTCTAAGGTCTTCTGAATATCCAAAAATAGACAACAAAGAGGCGTATTTCTCCGTGATAGTCCTTTGGCCAAAAAAAGGGCCCATGATCTTATGCCCAGGGCGAAACCCATATTAACTTTCCGAGTGCACTGCTGTCGGATCCAAGAGTCGATAACACTCTCGAAGAGCTTCATGGTGTGGGTCATCAATTTTATTCCTCAGTAATTAACCGAAGAAGAAAGAAAAGAAAGTGAAAGTGCACAGTTTCTTCTGTTAGGATAGCACATACATACTAATGATAGATCATTAGTACTTGCAGGATAAAACTTCCATTTGTTTTGTCATATAAGCATCATTTTTATGTAAATGTGTTAAGCAAAACTTTCTCCAACGAACTTGATTTCCTAACTGAATAATATTTAAAATTTGTTAGTACATAATCTAACAAATTTCTTATGGTATGATAAAATTTCCTTATGGCTATAAAATTTTCTTGATCCAAATTGGTAATATTTGTTAAAAATTTCTTCACACACAAAGCTTCAAAAAAAGAAAAATTCTAGTTTAGGTTTTTCTTGTAAATTAGTTAATATGGTTTTTGTTAAATTAGGCTAGGATATTGTGATATTTACTTTAGTATAAATATCGTAAGATTCAAGATCTACAAGTTTCTGTTTATTTGAATTAATGTTTTATTTGAATGATAAAATTTTATTTGATTAAAAACATACTGTTCAGTCAATGCGAAATAAAGAACTAATTTCTTAATGCATATCGACAATATTACTAATTCATATTAGGAACATAATAATACTTAAAAGCAGGTGATAAATGTTTCAATGATGTCAATCATTTGATTAAAACAAAGTTGCTGTAAATGTTACTGTAAATGTTCAACATAATTAAAGGCATATATCAAAATGAATGTACAATGATGTCAACTTTCCCCAAAAATTAGTATATTCCACAATTTTTAATACATTTTATTTACAAGTGCACTCTTAAAGCATGATTCTAGCTCGCCTATTTATGTTTAATGAGTAAAAAATGTATATTTAAATAACTAGAGAATAATATTCTCATAATTTAACGCTAAAATTATATGTATAAAAGGTCTGGGCCCCCGTATAGTCTACTACTTATCGTTCGGCCCAAGCTTTAGGTGATAGATAAACACAAGGCATTTTTTTCAATAGATAGGCGCATAGAATCCCACATGTCTCACCATTCTCCGTAGAAGAAGGGACTCGCAAAATGAATTTTTACCCGCAAAACGAATTTTTAATCGCAAACCGAATTTTACTCGAAAAAAAGTCTATTGACATTAGCCGCTTCGATTATCATTCTAGAAAATTTATTAACAGAATTCCTGTTCAACTTATTGTATAGAAATATACTGAAATTAGGAATGGAATAATTTAACTAATTCAAGGTGTTTGCTGAACAAGGTCTTCTTCTTTCTGCCCTTATCCCAAACTATGTGGGGTCGGCACAACATGTTCTCTCCTACCATTCTCCTCTACTAGTCGTCATCTGAACATTCACACCTTTTTTTAACCATATCATCTTTTACACAATCCATCCATTTTTCTTTGATCTACCTCTCCTTTTGTATCCATTCACTCTCATTTCTACCATCTTCCTTGTTACATGACGCTCCTCTCTTCGCATTGTGTTATAAAAAATTATCTTTTCAAACTATTTTCATTTTAGTTTTCATCATAATATGAAATTTAAAATATAAAGTTAATTTTATATTTATGGTTTGCCTGTCTAACTTTCAAAGAGGTTTTTATACGTTTTATTTTATTTTGAATCTTGAAAGAAACCAATTTGGCCTTAAATTTCAAAGACGATGCCCCATCCAGACATATTTGAGTAGTACTTAGACATGACAAGTAATTAATTATTTAGGGCTAACCAAAACATGTTCAATGATCTTGATCAAAATATTCAAAAAGCTTTTAAAGATAATTAAGTTTGCCATCATGTAAATAAGTAGTAACAAAGAAGTAAGGGACATGCCTAGTGTGTAAAACATCAGTTTATTTTTGTTAGGAAAAATAGTGTAATTAAATATTTTGGGTTTAATACTCTGTTCTAAATATTAAAACATATTAATTAATTCAATAATTTAGTATACGAAGAAAGACAAACAAAATAACGGGTAAAAATAGTGAAAACATAATTGAATTTTATAATTTTTTTTACTAAGACCTCGAATTGAAAATAGAAATATAAAAATAAATATGTTACTGGTAATTTTAATCTGTATTTGTGGTCAACTAAAAGCAGAATTGCAGATTCCAAAACAATTGGACTTATCAACTCAATGCATAGTTGAATTCACAGTCGATTTTATAATTCGAACTGAGACGTTCATCTGCATAGACAATAAGGAATCTTCAGAACTTGTTAACGATTTTCTAATAAATTTGATGACATTATCAAAAAAAGAAATCGCAGTGAAAGTGGGAATTTGTGGTAATGTAGAATGCAATCCAAACAAAGCTTTGGTCACAAATTACATTGTTTTTGCAAATACCAGGTCTGATCTTGAATTTTTGTTGCAATACAAATATTGTTATGAGTGGTCAGTGAAATCTAAAGTTAATATTATCGTTACCAATATGTCCCGTATTATTATAGATGATATACTTGAGTTTTTGAAGACTAAATTCTCACATTCCTATTTTGTTGTCTCATATTGGAATAACACACTCGTCTATTATCAAATTTCAAAACCACTCTGCATTCAACTCAAGGAAGTGAATGGAATATTCACTTGTAGAAAAAATGATCATTTGCAAATAAGAAAATCTCAAGATTTATCAAAATGTGTTTTTCGTGTTGGAGTACGACAAATTCCACCATTCACAACTCTTAACAGAGATAATGGTACCATTGAAGGTCTAGAAGTTCACGCACTTAAAGTCGTGATTCCAAATTCCATTATTTTTAAATTAGTAGCTAGACAAGAGGACAGTGAGCATGAATTGATGAAACAGCTATCTAATAAAGAACTTGATATAGTGTTTGGTGCGTTGGGATACGACAATTATTCAATGATGGTTGCTCCAAGTTATCCTTTACTATATGGCAATTTGATAGCTATTGTCAAAAAGATTCATCAACCGAGTATGTTACGGGTGTTCAATATTTGCGACTGGGAGTTGTGTTTATTTATTATTTGTGTATATGTTGTGCTTTCGACAATATCTTATGTGCTTAAAGTGCAATTTGGAGGTTATTCAGCAAAAGGTTTATTATTATATATGTTATTACTGTCTTTTACGTATGATAAGGTCCTGAATAAGGGACATTTACGTCTGTTACTTATATTTTGGGTCTGGTTTGCATTGATAATAAAGAGTAGTTATGAAGCTTACTCTAACATGTTGTTTGTTGATAGTACTGCTGTTCACCAAATCAGAACTTTAGATTATCTCTGCCAGCAGAATTATACAATTTTCACCGCACATGTGCACAATTTTCGTGACGGTTTCCAATTGCCTGGATGCCACATACCAAAAGAGAACTTTGTTCAAATTGAAAATCCATTATCAAAACTATTACATAAAAATCCACGACCTGCGGCGGTTTTTATGTTTCAAGATATGTATATGTTTGATTTGCCACGATTTCTGAACGAAGATGGATCCAGCCCGTTCCATGTCGTTAAAGAAACAGTTTGTCTGGTGCCGTTTTTCTTCTATTGCCGCAGTAGCGATCCGTTGCTAGATCTGTTGAAATGGCGAGGAATGGCGATGATGGAGTCTGGAGATCTGTACAGCTTTCGGGCGTATTTACACGTATTGAGTAGAAAAGAGGCCGCTAAAAGAACACGAACCGTAGTATCTGGACTGAACATCAAACATATTGAAGCGGCTATCTATTTGTATTTAGCAGCTTTATTATTATCTATATTTACCTTTATATCTGAAATTATATATTATTGGATCTCGCGTTTTATACAAACTCACATAAGAAGCGTTCTAAATAATTGAAAGTAATAATTGAAAATGTATAAGAGAGAGACTATTGAACCGTTTTATTCTAGTGATTTATTTAATGTATGAATGAATGAAGAAAATCCGGGTAAAACCCAGTAAATGCTTTTGAAGTTGACACATTAAGATAAGACAAATCGTTCTTTTGTACACATGGACATAAAATATGTTTGCTATCTGCACACAGTCGCCTTAAGTAATTACTTGATTTCCACGTTAAATTTAAAACTAATTTATTACATACTCATATTGTAACAAGTACTCATATAATTTAATTAAATGTTATAGAAAAGCAATTGAGTTGTTTGATTGAACTTCTAAACCAACAATATCGTTTGTATAAACATTTATTAATAATAAAATGGCTGTAATCTTAATTATTTACTAATTGCATATAATGGTATGGACACACACACAGCTGTGAATATAAGGTCACAAGACGCTTTAAGGCGGACAAGAGTGCCATAATTCCCAACTCTCCGTTTTTCCCATCTTTCGTCTTATGTGTTTATTATATTCTTATAAGCAAAGTTCCAAGAAATAGTTACCAAAATTGCAACGCATAATTTAGCTATTTTCATTAAACAATTTTTTTTCAAACACATGAAGAAATAAGTAGAATATAATTATGAAGTACCACAAATAATCAAATTCCTTACCCCTCATGCAGCTTATCATTGCAAAAAAAAATCCAATTGTATGGGTATCAAAGTATATAATAATCTGCCTCCTGGTTAAATTAATATTAATCGTAATTTATTCTGAATATTTTTTTTTTATTGTAGATAGGCGTACGTTTGATCGCGATCTCACCTGATGTTAAGCGACGATGCGGTCGACGGTCTAGCACGCTTGCCTATAAGAAACCTGTTCACTCTCCTCTTGAAGACCCCTAAATTATAATTTTCGGGAAACACAGACGCCGGCAAAGAATTCCACTCCTTGGCTGTTCGCATGATGAATGTGGAAGCTAAACGCTTTGTGCGGATAGGGGGCATGTCGACCATGAATGGGTGGTGCATTGCCGTACGTCTGGTTGTCCTGTGATGGAAGGGAAATGAATGGAAATGCTTGGTTATTGGAGAAATGCTTTTATAATATTAATTACTATTTTAATTGGAAGACACAGAATAGATAAACCTGCTTCAAAATTTGTTGTTACGCATGTGACATTCTATATTTTTATATTATTGACATAATACTGATTCCTATTTTAATTACTATAATAATAGCTTCTTCAATAGGTCTATTTACATACAATAAATGCTTCCCCAGTGACTTATGAGCTTTCACTAAGTTAGATATGTTAAATAAGTGGAACCACTCCTGGCAACAAACAGAGAGTCCTATTTCGCGGCATTATTACCCCTTACAACCTGAAATAAAAACTTCTAAACCTTGGTGTTCCCGTTATAAACAATTAACCAGGAAAGTGACTTCTTCCATTATACGATTGCGCTTGGAACACTCCTGTTCCCCCGTTTTTTGGCAAAAATAAGAATAAAAGATCACTCTCTGTGTGAATGTGGATTATAGGAAGGAACTATTGAACATTTTTTCTTTAATTGCCCAAAAATTTCTAATCCTATTTATGATCTATTACCCTCACATTTCCCTCGTCCCATTAATGTTAACTTTTTATTAACATGTTCATTCCAAACATGTTTTCATTTTAAATAAATTTTTAATTAAAAATAAGTACCCAGATGACCGAGCTTTGCTCGATATTTTTTTTTATAAATTGTGTTTTTTGGAAATTAACAATTGATTTTCTTAGTCTAACCTCAAAGCAAACACTCATTGACTTCGTATTACTTAACAACGCCATCTGCTGGAATAGCTTTAGTGTTACTATGTCGTTAAAGCAATTTAAAAAAAATAGTATTATTATTCGCCGATAGATGTCAGGAAGAGTCATTTTTCAGTTTAAATTGGGACTACTCAAACGCCACCTTTTTGTTTAAGTTGATAAAAAAATGATTCCTAGCTAGATCGATTTATCGCCCCCGAAACCCCTGTATACTAAATTTCATGAAAATTGTTGGAGCGATTCCGAGATTCCAATTATATATATATATATATATATATATATATATATATATATATATATATATATATATATATATATATATATATATATATATATATATATATATATATATATATATATATATTATAACAAATATTTATTAATATATATATATATATATATATATATATATATATATATATATATATATATATATATATATATATATATATATATATATATATATATTATAACAAATATTTATTAATTTCTAAATATTATTAAAAATCTTATAACTATTTATTTGTACTGTCCTCAGGATTACAGATAGCTTTCGGACCGATCACCGCGTTTGCCCCCCTTTTTTCGCCATTGAACCTGTCACTTTATATTCTACTCAGACATTGGCAAAATCAATGCCAAGGGCGTTGGAGCCACACCTTCAAAAACTGAACTGAACTACTATAATAATACTGTACAAGTAATTGCTAATAATTTATAAAATATCACTGTTAATATTTGCATCCCTTGTGGGTAATGATTTGATAAACAGATGAACTTTTCGTTAGCTTAAGAACTAAATTTTTTACCATGTCATCCGCAAAATAAATTACGCAAAGTAACATTTCATTTATTAAGTGGACCGTCAGCCTATCTGCTGTTCCTCAGCAGTAAATCAGAATATATTTGAATATATATATATATATATATATATATATATATATATATATATATATATATATATATATATATATAAAGAGACTCGAAGAATGTTTGTATTAAAAAAATTATTATTCGTCGGTAGTCACGAAACAAAACGGCGCCGGGTAGCTAAATATATACATACATATATACATGGTTGACATTATTCTAAATCGTAATGACACCCATAAACATATAAGGCAATATTTCAGAGCATTTCCTTCCTTTTCCATTCCGTTTATTTATTAATGCGAACATTCATAACAATAGATCACGCGTGACGTTTAATAATAATATTAAGGCATAAAGTAAATGTACACGAATTATTGAAAACGGAAACTGCGGGCAATGTTCCAATTTTTATATATAATGACATTGTGACAAGGAGACTTGGTGGTGGAATGACACAGTCCAGAGGGAGACCAGAGTGAAGAAAGCCCTCTTTAAGAAGTGGCAAGCATCCAGATCTCCTGAAGATCGCGACGCATATAGGTCTGCCAAGCGCACCACTAAGAGAGCTGTATCCAGAGCCAGGCGAGACCACTTAAAACCACTATACGACAAGTTGGAATCGTCTGAGGGGCAGAAGCTCATTTATAAGTTGGCGCGCTCCAGGGTCAAAGCGGCACAGGATATTGCCAAGTGCCGTTGTGTAAAAGACCCTGTGGGCAACCTGCTTTGCGAGGACCTCGCGGTGAAGGAGAGATGGTGCTCGTATTGCCACTGATAACGCCTGCAGAAGTCCAGAATTGTCTTCGCCGCATGAAGAATCGAAAAGCTGTTGGATCCGATGGAGTCCCCATAGAAGCCTGGAAGGCGATGGGCTCTCGTAGTGTGGGCATCTTAACTGACCTCTTTAAACGGACACTCCTCACCGGTACGATCCCAAACCAATGGAGACTGAGTATCATTACTCCAGTTTTCAAAGTTAAGAGGTCGGTGCAGGAGTGCGGATTACCGCATAATTATATCGAGGGATTAAGATCATGTCCCACACCATGAAGCTCCTCCAGAGGGTTATCGAGTCTCGGATTTGGCAGAAGTGCACTGTCTCGGGATGTCAGTATGGGTTTCACCTTGATCATGGGATCATGGATCCTGTATTTGCCCTAAGGACTGTCGCGGAAAAATACAGGATGAAGAATACGCCTCTGCATTGCCTGTCTGTTGACTTGCAGAAGGCCTTCGACTGTGTTCCTCGTACGATAATCTGGTGGGCATTGCGATGTAAAAGGGTTCCAGAGGCCTATATTGACATCATCCAAGACATGTACCGTGACTCCGATTCCGTAGTTTGGACCGCTGTTGGCGACACAAAACCTTTCCCCATCACCGTCGGGGTGCTGAGTTGAGAGATGGTCTCTTGTAGAACCTTCATTTTGTATTCACAGTTATACCCAATGTGTAATGAATAGTATATTGTTAAAGGATAATGTATTGATTTTTAGAGATCACTGACATTGGTGTGTTATTTATACTGACACAATAATACATGTTTATAAATAAATATTTATAATAAATATAAATTTACTATTTATACTTAATTTCAAAATAATGAGCTCTTAATAATGTGTGACTTATTTTTTACCTACCCTCAAAAATTATTTATCACCATTTTACTTTTTAATCATCTATACTCTACTATTATAAAGAGGAAAGATTTGATTGTTTGTTTGTTTGTTTGTTTGTTTGTTTGCTTTGAATAGGCTCCGAAACTACTGACCCGATTTACAAAATTCTTTCATTGTTGGGAAGCTACACTATCCCCGGGTGACATAGGCTATATTATATTTTCAAAAAAATTAGGGATCCTTACTAAAACTCTAATAATGTAACCCAAAATGTAAAAAAATTATCTAAAATATTATTTAAATCGCGTGAGTTGCGAAAACTATTGATGATAGAATAAAATAATGTACTACAACTTTGCAGAACACATCATTATTTACAAAAAGTGTCGCAACAGCATATGTCTAACTATTATAGTTATGCCACAATAAGTGTTTTTTATTTTAAAAAATTAATTGAAATGCCGCCCCTAGAAAAGGCTCTTTATTTGGATCTTGATATTAATCCTTATCAAAATTAATTACTTCATATTCAAAACTGTTTCAATACCTTTATATAACTTTTTGAATTATTCAATTCGGATGTTCCATTCGAAAGATATCACGAGTTTAAAAATGTAAGTATTAGAAAAATGTTGCGTGGTAGCCGCTCACCCTGTTCGGCTAGCTAGGCAGCACCTTATGCAATGTAGGCGTGCGTCACTGGGGATTTTACAAAAATTAGAATACTTATTAAAAAATAACGAAAAATAAATAAAAAGTAATAGCAAAAAAATCATTAAAATAAAAGCTCATAGAAATAATAATATTCAAACTTTCTTTATAATTTTATTTTTTTAGTAACCTGACGCAAATAGAAGGGTTTGCCCCCAGGGGCGCTCCTCTGTCCGAGGAGTGCACGGGTGTGCGTACCCGAGGTGCCCGAGCATCCGTCGCTTTACTCCCCTCTCCGTTCGAGGCGACAGAGTCCTTCCTACCTTTCTTTCCGTCTACCTCTTACATCCTTTCCAACTTAGCTCTCTGTTCGTGGCGTGGTCCCCGGTGGGATGGTTGCGAATACTGATTGGGGTCCCGGGTTCTACCCTGGGACCTGATTTGGTAGTCAAAACCATGCCTATTTCGACTGCGCCTGCACAGAGAGTGTTCCCGGGGCGGGAATTGCATCCTCGCTGTCGGTTGGTCTTGCTGGGCCGGCTACGACGTCAGGCGACTCTGCTTTTTCTGTAGTGTCGTCTGGTAGTCGTACCCACGCCTGACTAGCACGCGACGGGGATGCGAGTCCCGTCCGGAATTGGCCGCGAACCTGTCGCTCCCGGCCCTGGTTCTGTCCATGGTCGGGGGCGATCCTGGATGGACGGCCGTCACCTCCTTTTGCGAGGCAGTAGTGTCTGCAAGGGAGGCGGCGGAACGAGAGCGGGAGTCCGCCACCGCACTCCCCTCCCGCCAACGTAGGCCGCGTCGTCGGCGCCGGAGGGCGGGCAACGATCTCCGGCCGCAGTAGAAAGCGGCTGCGGGCGGCCCCTCGGGGGAGGATCCGCCGCCCGCACTATTGCTGCGAGGGAGAAGGCCGCGTGCTGTTCCGCAGCCCCCCTCAAGTCCTAGAGTTGTTACAAGAGAGCGCCGGGGGGACGAAACCCTGACCCCCTGGCGCCAGCACTTTAGAAGGGGCCCGTTTTAAGACAAAGCGTGGGCCGGCGCCGGCCCGGGCCACGAGATCGGCAGGCCATATATCCGTGGGCCCGGGCGTAGGCGATAGGAGAACAGCGGGGTTTTTTTAGTGAATAGTCGGATGGTCGAACATCTTTTCCGGAGTCCCTTATATCCCTCGGTCCCCCCGGGCCGGGGAACCCGTCAAGAGAGGTTTTTCCCCTAGACCGAAAAAAAATAACCGAAAAAGGGTTTAATTTTTTGTTAAATACCCGTGCGAAGCTGGGACGGGCTGCTAGTTAAAAATATAAAGTATATATGACACCTCTTCTTCTTAGCATAAAAAATAACGAACTCTTACGAACGATAGCAATAAGTTACTAAATAAAGATTAAATTGCTTTCTAAAATAGTACCGAAAAATGCAGAACAGAAATGGATACTGGCCAAGTTTACATTTTAAAAACATATATTTCAATTTCCACTACGTTACCACCGTGTATGTCATCGGGGATTTATGAGGCAAGTTTAAAATAATAAGTGAAGAGCATTATATTACTTATTCGTTAAGTGTGCTACACTTATGACTCTTCCTGGCAAGTGCTATTTAGTAAAGGGGACATTTCACGTGAAGCGGACAGTGGAAATAGTGAGGTTATGAAATTAGTTCATATTAGGCATATTTAATTTTGTATTTTTAACATGTTCACATAATAATTTTTTATTTGAGCTTTAGTTTAAGATATGGGGTTCTAAAATTCACTTGATCAACGGAAAGATTTCTTTGAAATTTAATTTTATATTGAAGTGAATCAAAATGAAATAATGAATGTTACTTGTTTATATGATATTTTCTGTTAATTTTGAATTTTGGATCAGATTCAGTACATAAATATTTCATGTTTTTTTCGGTTCCGGTGCTCGAAGCGTAAACATCGCTGTAGTGCAGTCCTCATACTTGTTGTGATTAAAAATCATTTACGGATTGTTGGATACGGTGAATAGGGAAAAACATAATCATAAGTGTGCTGTGGATTTGTGAAATTATTAACTCTGCTGTAATAAATATGAAAATAAAATTGATTAGAATTAAATAAGAACCAACAACTACTGGATTGAGATTCGAAATTTGTCACAGACGATTATTAGAAACGTCATAGTGTCACTATCAGTCACTGTCAGGTCGATGTATCAGTGGCATTCTTCAAATCGGTATTGCCAAGGCGAAAATTACCATTCCACCGCTGCATGCCACTTTACACAAAGAAGTTAAAACTTAAATATGGAATTTTAAAACCAATTTCAAATTCTGTTTGACAAAATTAAAATGCAGAAATAGACGACTGAACTGAAAGAGTCTGTAACTAATTCAATCATGGATAAAATGGATGAAAAAATTAATCCTATTGTAGCAGAAAATAAATATTTAAAGATAAAATTAATAAAATGTGAGAAAGAGATGGCGTATTTGAAAAGGGATAAGAATCAAAACACTATAATTTTGGATTAAAATAGGAAAAAGAATGAATCTACGTCCGGACTAATACAAGAGGCGAAGAAGATGTTTAGTAAATACTTAAATTCAAACATTAGAGATTTTGAAATACGTGCTAAAAGAGCACGACAATTTCACAATAGTATGAAAGCCATCGAATACGGTATCACTTATTTACTTCTGAACAACCTCTAAATATCCTTGCAAGGAGGGGAAAAAGAAGGTATATCGACTTAAGAAAAATACATTCTGACGATATAAATATGTCATTCCGCGGCCCCCCTCAACTCCTACAGTCATTACAGGAGAGCGCCGGGAGGATGAAACTCTGATCCCCTGGCGCCAACAATTTAGAAGAAGCCCGCCTTGATACAAAAGACGGGCGGGCGCCGGCCCAGGCCACGAGATCGGCAGGCCACATATCCGTAGGCCCGGGCGATAGGAGGTAGGCGTATATGTAGGCGTAGATGTAGGCGATAGGAGAATAGCGGGGTTTTTAGTGGGTAGTCGGATGGCCGATCATCTTTCCCGGAGTCTCACATATCGCTCGGTGCCCCCAGGCCGGGGGAACCTGTCAAGAGAGGGTTTTTCCCCGAAAGCAAAAAAAGAAAGTAAAGAGAAATGGACTAAGTTAGTAACAGAATGGTATCCAAGAGATAGCAAAAGAAATAGAGGCAGACAAACCAAAAGATAGGAATATGACCAAGAAAATAGCTGGTCCGGTATGGACCCGTTCAGAAAGAGACAGGAATACGTGGAAATCTTTATAGAAGGTCTAACACAAGTCGACAGACAAGTTGTTCCACACAAACATCCAGTTGCCGATCATTCAAATGCAAGTTAGAACTGATTAAATTAATATACGTAATTTTTTTTCAACTATTTTTTTTATTTTTTTTAGACGTGGAATATAATAACAATCATTTTAATATTTTTAAGACATTTTATTCCATTTTTAATGAAAATAATATTATGGTGCTGTTTTTATAAAAAAATATATGTAAAAATGTAAAAAATATAAAAAAATAAAAACTTAAGAATTATAGTAATTTTATTTCATCATCGTCATTTATTTATTTGTCAAACAAGTCCATTCACATTACATACATTATAAATTAATTTAATAGTACATGAGGAAATATAATAATAATAATAATCACGACAAGCACAGAACACATAGACAAAAAAACTTAATATATTGATTTTACCATAAAATTTTCAAGTACCCAAGTGATTAGAAGAAAAACAGACCCAATTTATGAATCCTTCGTCAATTGATGAATGAAACTGCTTTGAAAAATATTTCATTATTTTATTTATGTTTGTGGGAAGTTTCATTAATTCTACCCTTAAATCACTGAACCCAGAAAAGTTGCTCCTGCATCTGCTTTTCTATGTACATGTATAATAAAATGAAGAGTAACAAAGATAAGTAGAAAAATACCCACAAGCTTTTTCTCTTGCCTTACCAATCGCGCTGTTTTTTTCGTCTACTTTTCCAAATGATTACCGAGGTACCCTTGGCATATGCTCGCGGCTCCCAATTTAGGAACCTAGGATCTACGTGGTTCATGTAATGTAAAATATTTCGCCTTGTAAATTAATGAATCTATTAGGAAATTTAAATACATACACACCACAGCAACAAACATATACCTATACAAAAAGTGCCAAAATTAGGTTACGATAGATTTTTAATCAGGTTCACTGAATATCAAAGGGGTAATCCAGTTAACTCAGATACAATTTTAATTAAAGCATTATTACCAATAACCATATATTTGTACCAAAGATCAAACGCTGAATACATTAAATTAGCATCGCGAGTCCCGTTCGACTAACAACGCGCCTTTGAAATGTTCGCGCTTCATTGGCCCGCTCATGTAACTACGAGTAGTTGATGTAACTTAATCTTTGTTCAAATGAACACGACGTTATTGTTTAAGCGATAACTTTGTATTTGCGCTTTGTGATTTACACGTCAAAAATACTACTTCACTAACAGTAAAGAAGATATACTTATATACAATTGATAACAATAAAAAAGTACATTACATTTATACTTATTTCCGAAAAGCACTGGACCTTGTCAACCATCGAATATATTCACTAAAACTAAGCAACAATGGTATGCACGGCTCCTTATTATAACCGGACTCAATTGGTTCTAATTATTGGTTACAAATCTTTTAAATATTTAAAACGCCTACAGGAGTTCCCTAGGGATCTCATTTGGGCCCACTCTTTTTCCTGGTTTTCATTAACGACGTCTGTGATTCTATTCAAAGTAATTATAAGACGTATGTGGACTATTTAAAAATTTGTAGAGTTATATCAAGCTCTCTTAATGTGTAATCTCTTCTAAATGATATTCGTCGAGCATTGGTGTAAAAATAATATGATGGGATAACCCTTCTAAACGTTTGCATATAAAATTTTCGGAAAAAAAATTGGCACTAAAGCAGAGTATGTATGTCATAGCGCATAACGTTATCAAGGAAACGCATTTTATTCGAGATCTTGGCGTAGTATTTGATAGTCAACTTAGCTTTAGACATCACATGGACACTATTATAAAAAATCTTGTAAATTATCAGGATTCATAACACGCACCATGAAAATGTTTAAAGAGCCTAGCCTAAATATTACAATCTACAATTCTCTAGTACGAATCATATTAGAGTTAAAGGGTTAAAGGGTTCAGAAACGTTTTGTGTATCATTTAGCTTATACAGATAATAAATGTATAAGCTAAATAATACATAAACACATATTCTTAAATCGTATATTTAACGTATACAGCATTACATAAAATATACAATATTATGTCTTTAGGCAACCGTAAAAAAAATGCTGATGTATTATTTACTTATAAAATTATCAATGAAATAGTGTTTGTAGAAATAAATTACTAAATAATTGAAAAAAAAAACCGGAAAATCTTCAACAACCAAATATCGCAGACTTTTATAGTTCTTCGAGCCCTTTGTTGTAGTAACAATATAGGATCTGATATATAGCTAGCAGTGAAGCAACGTTGCAGTCTAATTGAAAGCAAACACAGGCCGTGACGTGGAACAAAAGCATGGAGATTCGCGTGAATTATTAAACGCCTACTAACTATGCTAGCCTAGTACATAGATCATTACTCCCTAACGGTACATTCAGTATTGGGTAGTATTCATTGACACTTAAATCTGTACAGAATACTTTTAATCAAGATTCGATATGAGAATAGTTAGTAAAAAGGCTTTGATAGATTCGTGAAAAGTGAAATATTTTTGTTTTCTATTCGAGGTTTCGAGTCGAATACCCGCTAAATACCTAACCCCCCACTTCGTTCGCTTACGTCCGGGATGTCGATAGCATGATTTTTTTTATTGCTGTAGGACAGCAGACAGGCTGACGGCCCACTTAGAATTTAGCAGTTACCGTCGTCTATGGGTATTTTCAACGCCAGTCGGAACACTGTGCTGTCCCGTGAGGATATTTAAACTTGGGTCACTAATGCCGAAACACAACACAAAGTTACTTTGGCGGCATACTGTGACGGTACCAAGTTGATACAACTATTCTTATACTTAAGCGATACTATAAAATTAAGGAAAACATCGTCGTTGTTGAAGAAACCCGTAAATAGCAGAAAACTTTACATATGTCCTCTCTGTTTACTTACATGCTCTACAATTTTATTCTGTCAGTAGTACTTGAGTTCAGTTCAGTTTTTGAAGGTGTGGCTCCAACGCCCTTGGAATAGTATATAATAGTACTTGTATTTCCTGAACGGGTACTTGTTAATGTAAGACACAGTATAATAGCTGTACAGTGTAGGAACTTCGTGTAGAAGGATGGGGCGACGATTCTGGAAGATGGGTTGAAGTCTAAATCGTATTAGATGTATAGGTGCTTAACAACTCTTGACGCTGGACAATGTAGTATCTATTTAGTATCTATTTAGTTTTTCTTAATAAAATAACAATGTCTACACACTATAAAGGGATTTTACTGTGGCACGTAACGTAATGTTTAACATTTTTTGTTATGACTAGTGGAAACAACTCGAAGTATAGTTAAGGGATTGTATTGAGCTAAGGATATAAGGAATGAAGTCAGTATATTGGAGGGACTCTGATTCGGGACGCCGCGAAGAGAGGATCAAAGAAATCACGATTCGAAGACAGTCTGAACAGCCGGAGACTAACTCCAGGCTACGTGTCGCGTGATATTTGTTTCTATATAGAGGATTGATTATGGTGGTTTGCATTGTGTTAGATCTGAATCGAGAGTTTTGATCTTTCATGCCGTAGATTGCTCGGTCTTTTTTTTATCCCGCGATCCGCGACATTTTTAATGTGCGAGTAAGTCCAGATGGTTCAATTATTATTTTTGTAATTCCGAAGTAGGGTTTAGCTTAGAGTTAGTGAGGCTCAATCCAAAACGGAGCTTTTTGACTGCCAAGTAAGTCGATTAGGCTTAATAATTTATCAACTTCATGGTTTTCTGATTCTTTTGTTCCATTTTGTACTAAATATTTGATTAGAAGATAATACCGCTATAGATATAGGTGATATATCTCTTTTAATTATATGTAGCTAGATTTCATCATTATACAAGTGTAAGTCACAAATAATATTTCCCCTTTAACTATTTTTATATTCTACATATATTAAACTTATATTCAATATAATTAAATTATCATTACACATCGCATAATCACTTACATACACATATACACAAAATACCTATTTGTTTCAATACTAATTTAGTTTTAAGATATTAATTTAGAACAAGGAAAACATTATATTGATACATAAGATCTAAGAAAGAAGATAGATACAGAAGATAAGCCCGGGCGGCTTAGACGTCGAGTAAATGCTAATCTTAGTAGTCGTGAAAGGTGATGTGCGTGCCTATGGACTCACTATCAGGGATGTAGAAAATTGTGCGAAGTGGAGAAGAAAAGTCGGAAATTGGACCCTGGGCTCCAAAGCTCCAAAGTTTAGGTTGTAATCGGAATTTAACGCGAAGATTGTGATGATGTTATTTCACGAGATTTAGATTCTTGTAAGGTTCCTTGAACACTGCTGGTTAAATCGGAATTAAACAAGGAGTTGTTGGCTTCCAAGTTGAGGACCGAATGGTAGTATATCTCGTCTATCATTTAAGAGTGTATGGAATGTAACCACTACGAGACTGAAACGTTCCAAACCAAACGTTGACACCCCACTCTTCGTCTTAGTGTTAGAGTATTACTATGCTGACGATTAACGGACGAGTGCGGTTATGGATCTGCAATCACAATGTCTGTGATCTGCATACTTGGTTACATTCTAATTCGAGCACACGCATTGATACAAATTTTATACCGATTTATATATATGTGTAATAAATAACGTAAAATCACTTCGTATGCGATATTCTTCAACTCATTTAATTAATACGGGTCTGGGCTTATAAAGCTAAGGTTATTTTTGTCTTTGGTCTCGTACATGGCACGTTAGTTATGGCACGATAAGCGTAATACACAGTAAGGAATAATAGATGATAAGACAAATAAACATTAAAGAGTAATATACCTCGCATAATATAGCCTTTATAGCCTTATTCATCACGTGATCGATCCATTGCTTTTAACTCACTGTGATGTTTTAAATGTCCTCTTAATAATTCCATTCTTCTCCTATCTCCGTAAAACTGTACTGAAGTTTAGTGCACGTTTTACCCTAGTGAAGTAATAAACAAAAAGTAGCTTTGATTTTGCCCTCTCCTATTGCCACTTGGTTTGCACAATTATCACCTGTCACCCGCCTGTCAGCTCTATCCCTTAGACTCGATCCAACGGCGCGCAGTTCGTGTTGTCGGCGATCCCATACTCACAGACGGTCTAGATACGCTTGGACTTCGGAGAGACTTTGCGTCTCTTTGCGTATTCTACCGTCTGTACAACGGGGAGTGTTCTGAAGAACTATTCAGAATAGTGCCCTCGTCGTCTTTCTACCACCGCACTGCCCGCCATCGGCTGGGTGTTCATCCCCATTTCTTGGAGCCTCTTCTTTCTTGTACGAAACGTTTCTGTAGAACGTTCATGCTGCGTATTCTCAGGATTTGGAATGAGCTTCCGGCTGAGATTTTCTCAGCACGGTACGATATGGAGTTCTTCAAAAAAGGCGTTATAAAGTTTCTTCGAGGCCAGCAATGCGTTGGTATTGCCTCTGGTGCTGCAAACGTCCATAAGCAACGGTGACCACCTGCTAAGGTGGGCCGTCTGCCTATCTGCTGATGTCTAGCTATAAAAAAATATTCTTCTAGTATAAGTTTATAAAGTGAGAATAGAGAAATTTCAATTTATTACTCAACTCTTAATTATCATAGCGAGATTGCATTAACGATCACTATTATGAGTACAGCAATTTTGCTTGTTTATATATCTATATATATAAAAATCTTGTGTCACGATGTATGTTGCCAATAATCTCCAAAACTACTGAACCGATTTCAATCAAATTTCACATGTACCCGTATTTTGGTGTAACTTACTGGATAGGATAGTTATCATCTCAATTATTCGCTTATGTCGTGAATGTAAACGAATAAAATGTATCAATTAATTGTTTCTTAAGCAAGTGTTTATTTACTGTTTAGTTTTATGAAGTTCTCATCGATGGCAGTGTACGTTGATTCATCGATAAAATTCTTCAATATTGTTTGACATCTAGGTTGCAAATACACCCAATAGATGGCGCTGTTCGATTTTACCGGAAGGGTTTTATTTCCTCAGTTGCGATTAGAGAAATAAAATATGGCGGTACGAAGTTCGCCGGGTCAGCTAGTTAACTATATATCTATAACTTTCATCTATTACTTCTATAAAAAAGGGAATATTAGATCTGTGAGAGGTGTGAATATGTGGCCTATAAAGCCAAACAAACATATATACTATCCACAATGCCATTAATGTGCTTCGATGTAAGTGCTTGAGCCCGACTTGAGTCTTCTCTTTCGACATGACGCAATATGCTATTTCCTTGCTATACTTTAATGAATAGGCCAGAGTCTCTTTGCTCGCCATTCGATAGGCATAGGCGTATCGCCAATGGTAAATGAGGTCTTCGATCTCCAACGTACAAGCGCTGTCACAGCTTAAGCAATTTCACGCGTTGCATTATATAATTCACTCATTCCTCTTTTCCCCAAAAAATTATACTTAGAAGTTGTATTGTGGATCACTAAATATAGAAGGTTAGGGTCGCATTTCGCTGAGGTTTTGAAGCAGTGGGTAACTTCACCGGGCAACATATTCTTTCTGTTCTAGTGCTTCAGTTTTACAATAAAATATTCCCGATTCGCGATTGTGGTTAGGTTATCATTATTTGTAGTAATAAAGCTACTAGAATTACTTTAGGCTAAGATTTATTATAAGCAACTGACTATTAACTTACACTATACACATTACAAAGCACTTTAAATTCATTACATTTCTACTCACGTTATATTTTCTTTAATATTAATCTACTTATATGTATTATAAGTATGTTTATTATTGTCTCATCCTCCGTTAAGTCCCATAGAAATAAGTAGATGTATTCCAGCGTTTACAGATTCCGATATCTCAAATCACCGGTTAGTAAAAGAATCTAGGTTTACTACTTTGGGAAAACACAACGTAGGTGTCCTAGCCGTAAAGGCGATCTCCGGCCAGAGCATCACCAGAAACCGTCGTTCGTCGTGTTCGGTGAGTGATAGAAATTAATTAATTTATTATTTCTATTTTATACAAAAATATATAATTTTCTCATCAAACAGGATTTTATATCTGTGACTGCTCATTTTGTCACTCTTCTATGCAAGCTTTTTAAATAAGTAATTCTAATTTAAAATTATTATTTCGATTAGTCATACTAATCAAATATCCTCGTAAATATATGTATATCGATACATACATGGATTTATTATATTAAGCGTCGCAGGGGGTGAACTTATACTTAAGATCTGGGTCGTCACCCAGACGGACTTAGTGCGCTACCACGTAGCTAAGTTGGGTTGTTTTTTTTTATTGCTGTAGGACAGCAGACAGGCTGACGGCCCGCTTAGGATTTAGCAGATACCGTCGCCTATAGGTGTATGCAACGCCAGTGGCATCGCGAACACGCTGCTGTCCCATAAAGGTACAGGAACTTGGGTCACTAATGCCAGAACATAACACAATGTTATTATGGCGGCATACTTAAGACCAAAGGTTGTTTTGTCGCCTTTTACGATAGGCGGACCCCGGCTGCAGAGGTCAGTATTCTTTCTCCGCCCCTGCGTGTATAAAAATGAATAGTTTACCGCAATCCAAAAGTACTGGCTCGCAATGCCCACCTGCCTCAATAGTTATCATCGGATGATCTTCAGCTTCTTTCCACAATATAATTTATATTAAAACGTGGAACCCCAACATGTCTGACCTAGGAGGCCATAGTTCAAGCAGTTGACCTGAGGTAAGTCCCAAAGAAACCCCCTGTGACCTCACACTATAGTGATAACGCAACATAGCGCGAGTGCTCCACGAGTAGGTAATCTTTCCTAAACGGAAGGGACGCAGGACCAAATACTATTCCCGTTACCCCACCATCTTTGCTGACCTGCCTCAAGGAAGCGACGGCATATCACTGGATGATACTCCCAACCATCATTGCAGTAAAAACCAGTTATTTAATCATCTCCCTTTTTAAGCTTTGTTACATATGAGAAGAAAGTGCCAATATTCTACAGCTATTTATAAATAACATGATTATTAATAAAAATATTTATTTATAATTAACATTTCTCCAGATTGTAAATAATCTTTAGTAGTATAATATCTTTAGTAGTATAAAAAATACAGTGTGCAGTTTTTAAAAACGTAGGTTTATGAAATATCAAAAATGTTTTTCTACTCTACTATCAGTGTTTTGGTACACTGCATTGGAAATTTGACGGCTATTGTTTGATATTAAACAAGCTTGTTCACATCGCTTTCAGGGTTCCACTGTATGAGTATTTATTATATGTTCTCTTTTCTATCTATACTACTATTATAAAGAGGAAAGATTTGATTGTTTGTTTGTTTGTTTGTTTGTTTGCTTTGAATAGGCTCCGAAACTACTGACCCGATTTAAAAAATTCTTTCATTGTTGGGAAGCTACACTATCCCCGGGTGACATAGGCTATATTATATTTTCAAAAAAATTAGGGATCCTTACTAAAACTCCAATAATGTAACCCAAAGTGTAAAAAAATTACCTAAAATATTATTTAAATCGCGTGCGTTGCGAAAACTATTGATGATAGAATAAAATAATGTACTACAACTTTGTAGAACACATCATTATTTACAAAAAGTGTCGCGACAGCATATGTCTAACTATTATAGTTATGCCACAATAAGTGTTCTTTTATTTTAAAAAATTAATTGAAATGCCGCCCCTAGAAAAGGCTCTTTATTTGGATCTTGGTATTAATCCTTATCAAAATAAATTACTTCATATTCAAAACTGTTTCAATACCTTTATATAACTTTTTGAATTATTCAATTCGGATATTCCATTCGAAAGATATCACGAGTTTAAAAATCTAAGTATTAGAAAAATGTTGCGTGGTAGCCGCTCACCCTGTTCGGCTAGCTAGGCAGCACCTTATGTAATGTAGGCGTGCGTCACTGGGGTCTTTACAAAAATTAGAATACTTATTAAAAAATAACGAAAAATAAATAAAAAGTAATAACAAAAAAAATCATTAAAATAAAAGCTCATAGAAATAATAATATTCAAACTTTCTTTATAATTTTATTTTTTTAGTAACCTGACGCAAATAGAAGGGTTTGCCCTCAGGGGCGCTCCTCTGTCCGAGGAGTGCATGGGTGTGCGTACCCGAGGTGCCCGAGCATCCGTCGCTTCACTCCCCTCTCCGTTCGAGGCAACAGAGTCCTACCTTTCTTTCCGTCTACCTCTTACATCCTATCCAACTTAGCTCTCTGTTCGTGGCGTGGTCCCTGATGGGATGGTTGCGAATACTGATTGGGGTCCCGGGTTCTACCCTGGGACCTGATTTAGTAGTCAAAACCATGCCTATTTCGACTGCGCCTGCACAGAGAGTGTTCCCGGGGCGGGAATTGCATCCTCGCTGTCAGTTGGTCTTGCTGGGCCGGCTACGACGTCAGGCGACTCTGCTTTTTCTGGAGTGTCGTCTGGTAGTCGTACCCATGCCTGACTAGCACGCGACGGAGATGCGAGTCCGTCCGGAATTGGCCGCGGACCTGTCGCTCCCGGCCCTGGTTCTGTCCATGGACGGGGGCGATCCTGGATGGACGGCCGTCACCTCCTTTTGCGAGGCAATAGTGTCTGCAAGGGAGGCGACGGAACGGGAGCGGGAGTCCGCCACCGCACTCCCCTCCCGCCAACGTAGGCCGCGTCGTCGGCGCCGGAGGGCGGGCAACGATCTCCGGCCGCCGTAGAAAGCGGCCGCGGGCGGCCCCTCGGGGGAGGATCCGCCGCCCGCACTATTGCCGCGAGGGAGAAGGCCGCGTGCTGTTCCGCAGCCCCCCTCAACTCCTAGAGTTGTTACAAGAGAGCGCCGGGGGAACGAAACCCTGACCCCCTGGCGCCAGCACTTTAGAAGTGGCCCGCTTGAAGACAAAGCGTGGGCCGGCACCCGCCCGGGCCACGAGATCGGCAGGCCATATATCCGTGGGCCCGGGCGTAGGCGATAGGAGAACAGCGGGGTTTTTAGTGGGTAGTCGGATGTTCGAAACATCTTTTCCGGAGTCCCTTATATCCCTCGGTCCCGGGGAACCCGTCAAGAGAGGTTTTTCCCCGAGACCGAAAAAAAAGAGAAGGGTTTAATTTTTAATTTTTTGTTAAATACCCGTGCGAAGCTGGGACGGGCTGCTAGTATTCAATAAACTAAATTATAAAATCTCTATCACATACTATAGGCTAAATATGTAATATGTATACATATCAAGAAACTTTTGTTGTGCATTGGCTTGGTGTAAGCAAATTGACATTTGGTAGCAATTTTGAATTCAAATCCAACTGTTAAATTTCTAATCTTCTCCTGTCATTTTATAATTTAGCAAAACTATGAACGCATTATATTCTATATATAAATCATTTGACACTTTAATTAGAGTCATCATTATTTTTTACATGACTTATAATTATAAACAACTGAATTACCTCATTAACTTTAGTAATGTAATGTAACATTAGAAGTAATTTAAAACGTTATCGCAAATTTAAGTAATTTTTTCTCATATTTACATAGTAACACATTTTCGCACATTAATTCTCTTAAAACTTCATTTAAAATACATCGCGATGTACATTTTAGTTTTAAAATGAGACGTCGCTAAGGCCTTCGATCGGGTCTGGCATAGGGCTTTTCTTGCGAAGCTTTCATCTTACGAGATACCTGGGAGTATTTGCACCTGGCTATCCAGCTTTCTCGCTGGGCGCAGTATTAAGGTCATTGTTGACGATGGCTGCTCCAGTGTGAAGCCTATCAATGCAGGTGTGCCCCAGGGTATGTGTACTGTCCCGACGTTATTTATTCTGCATATCAATGACATGTTATCCATAGATAGCATTTCAGAATATGATAGCACCGTCGATGGTCTTGTCGTACGTACACTGGTCTAGTAAACCTCTTTCCTGCGGTTTTAGAAGAAAGTCGGGTCAGACTTGTGTCTGAAGTAGAGAACTCTCTAGAGAGAGTCTGAATAAAGACGACAAAACCTTGTTCAGTTCAACCCCTCAAAGACGCAAGTCTGCGTATTCTTTGCTAAGAAAACCCCGTTCGCACCTGCGCTACAATCCAAAGAAACCACTCTTTCCATCTCAAGCAGTATTGGGATCCTTGATGTCGACATCACGTATGATGTGCAGGTTAGAGGATAATTGGAGGGCAAAGCTAAGCTTGCCTCCAAAAAGCTGGGTGTGCTAAACCAGTCCAAGCAGTATTTCAGTCCAAAGCAACGGCTTGTGCTATACAAAGCACAGGTCAGACTACATGTGGAATACTGCTCACATTTATGGGCTGGAGCACCCGCCTGTCAGCTCAACCCCGTAGACTCCATCCAACGGCGTGCAGTTCGTGTTATCGACGATCCCATACTCACAGACGGTCTAGACACGATTGGACTTCGGAGATCTAGCGTTTCTTTGCGTATTTTACCGTCTGTACAATGGGGAGTGTTCTGAGGAGCTATTTATAATGGTGCCCTAGTCATTTTTTTACCACCGCATTACCCGCCATCGGCTGAAAATTATATACGGAACTTGTAAAAAATACATGTTATATAAAAATATTTAGTGTAAAATGAAAAACTACACCGCTTTTCACGTTCTCTTTTATAGTTGTAGATATGTTTATTTTTGTCAGTATTTTTAATACAGAATATAAAACGTTTGCATTTGGAAAAAAGTGTACTAATACATGAAATAGTGTTCATTAAACACGTGTCTAAAAACGTTTTACCTGTTTTTTTCGTTGAAGTTCATTTTTTATCTTTGTCGTATTTTTGGTTTCACTAGCTCTAAAAACCGAGGAGACAAAAACCATAAAATAAACCCCAGGTAACAAAGTGCCCGGACCCGGTTGCTTTGTTTCATGTTCATTAATTGATGCTAAAATTATGACTTTCATTAAAATACAAATTACATTTATTTACTAGAACAAATAAAATAGTTGATAATTTCTTTCTTTATTTCTCTCTGTCTCTCTCACACACATGTATTACTGATGTATTTATTGATTTTATCAAATTTTCGAAAGTAGTGGCCTAGCAGTGTTACGTGAGAAGTAACCTGGAGATATCAGGTTCTATTCCTAATATACTACATTGATTAAAAAGTTCCCGGACTGACATGTAGATGGAGCCACATATGCAAAATGTATGCATTCGATAGTGCCATCCTATAAAAGTCTTTCCTTTATGTGTCAAAATGTCATGACGATTGGAGCACGTGTTCTCAAGTTATTGTTTTTTGTGTCAAGCAACTTTGGTGTCTTCGTCAAAAGATGGATAAGAAAGAATTTCGGGTGTTAATCAAGCATTGTTTTTTGATCGGAAAAAATGCGAAAAACGCGAATGTTATAATAAATTTATATGTGGTCGTAGCGACTTCAACGACGCGGATACTCAACACAGTGGTCCCCCAAATATGGTTGTTAACGAAGAAAACATCAAAAACATCCACAGAATTGTTTTCACCGACCGCAAACTGAAAGTCATGGAGATGGCAGAGGTTTCAAAGTTATCATATGGCACCGTGCTTACTACGACCATTTGGGTATAAAAAAAGCTCAACTCAAAGTGGGTGCCGCGTTTGTTAACACCGGATCAAAAACAACAACGAATCGACGATTCGGAGGCCTGTCTGAAGTTTTTCAAAGCGGATTTTTGCGTCGGTATGTGACCATAGATGTTCCATCTATGGTCACATACTTGGATAGACTTAGACGATTACACTCCAGAGTCAAAGCGCTCATCAACTGAGTGGGTTGAGACAGGTGGAAGTATTCCAAAGCGAGCAAAGACAAAACAATCAGCTAGTAAGGTTATGGCATCAGTATTCTGAGATGCACATGGTATTTTGTTTAACGACTATCTGGAGAAAGGAAAAATGATCAATTATGAATAATATACAACGTTGTTGGATCAATTGAGAAATAAAGAACAAACGGCCCCACATGACAAAGAAAAATCTCATATTCCACCAAGATAACGCACGATATCACAAATCTATGGCTACGATGGTCAAATTGCATGAATTGCACTTCGAATTGCTGCCCCCCCCCCCCTTATTTGCCAGATTTGGCCCCCAGCGACTACTGGCTGTTCGCAGACCTGAAAAGGATGCTCCGGGGAAAGAGATTTAATACCAAAGAGGAAGTCATTACCAAAACTGAGGTCTATTTTGCGAGTAAAGATCAAGCGTTTTATACACATGGCATCGAGAAGTTAGAGAAGCGTTGGGCTGATTATATCGCCTTAAATGGCAATGATGTCCATGAATGAAAACAAATTTTGCGAAAATTTTATGTTTTTCTTACTTAGTACGGAAACTTTTTGATCAATGTGTTAGTGTGCATTTTTTTGGATAAACAACGTGAGAGAACCAATATTGTTGATGTGTACAACCCATCAATCTGTCCAGGAATGAGAAATGTGTATGTGAGTTAATGATCGCAACCTCATTGAGAGTTTTAACCTTAACACAGAGATGGTGTTGCACAATATTATTGTATATACTCCGGACGCCGAGCAGGAAGAATTTCGTCCATTGACCTATTATTATCTGTCTCTGCCACTCCCGCGTAAATATAATGGAGCTTTGCTCGCACAGAGCAATGACCGACGGTGGTCATTACTCTATGCGAGCAAAGCGGCATTATAATAGGTAAATGACGTATTCTTTCTCTATACTACTATTTCTATATACGTGTCTAAATAAATCCTAGTTCTTTAACACGTGTGTGATTATTTTACTCATTGTGTGAGGGTTGGTTTTGGTAGTGGTCCGTTCTGGGAATGCGCTGAATTGTGCTATGCACTCATAGTAGAATTTTAAAGGTAATAAAAAGTGAAAATAACCAGAATTTATTCATCATCATCATCCCAGCGTTATGTCCTGGTTGCACCCAAACTTTTGTTTCGGTACCCGGGGTCCGCTTTCCGACTTTTTCTACTCCACTTCGCGCGATCTTCAGCCTGATTGGCCAATTTATTATTAAATAATTATAGTTTTGTTATTTCGATCAATATTTTTATTGTCGTTCAAATCACTTTACTTTTATGCCATATACCACTGGTACAAATCGTCGTTACAGTCCATAACTGAGCATAGGCTATCCTAGGTGTACGCCCCAAATTCCAGTCCCTTGCTTTTACCATCCATCCCCGACTGGTCAGCTTACGCAGGTCTTTTGGATCCTATACTACTTTCAATGAGTTGTGGTCTTAACTTCAGAACACTTTGTTACATAATTCGTATATTTTCCTTAAACAATTATAAAATTTGTCAATGTAACACCATCAATATATATTTGATTCAAATTGCTAGTAAACTAGAACAGCAATAAAGACGCAATAAGACGGCTGGCTAAATGTATGTTAAAACAATAAATCATAGAAATGGCATGTCAGCCTGTCAACGGCTGCCGTTGCCGGTCGCAAATTGCTCCACTGGCGTCCGTCAATAACACGATTGATCGCAACCGATTGCTTTCAAATTTTCATACCTGAAATATTTGATAACATTTTCACAAAGGTTAAACTATTTTTAATTTTACATGTTTGCTCAGAAGTATTAAACAGTTTCATTTATAGAAAAATACATTGACACACAAAATAATAAAAAATAGTAATACATGTGACTAAATTTTGTATACGTAAAAATATTTATTTAGAGGTGAAATTCATTCAAATGTCATTCAAAAAATTCTAAATTAAAGTGACACTGGTATACTCCGGACGCCGAGCAGGAAGAATTTCGGTCGTTGACCTTTCTACCTGCTGAGAGTGGTCACAAACATTTTTGTATTAAGTGCGGTTTACATAAAATGTTTGAAGGAGAAAAAATTTACTAAATTATTAAATAAATTATTGTTATTATAATAAGTTATTTATTTACATTTTATATTATAACAGTTATAAAAACCGAGTTACAATTACTACGAGGCATGCCTTTTAAGTTTTATCGTTTGAAGAAAAAAATACAACTAGAACCTTATTACTTTTATTACTTACCTTAGTACTTTTTATTGTTTTTCAAAGTATTCACCACGTGGCTTAATACACTTTTCCATTCGCTCAAACCAGTTATAATAACATTTATTCCACTCTAAAGGGGGGGTGTTCAAAACGGCTGACTCGAAAGCGTCGACTGCTTCTTCACCGGACTGGAACCTTTGACCACGAAGACTTTTCTTAATTTTAGGAATTTCGTACGTTGACCTGTTATTATCTGTCTCTGTCACTCCCGCGTAAATATAATGCGGCTTCGTTCGCACAGAGCAATGACCGCCGTCCGTCAGCTTTATTATTACAAATTGTGCTAACCAAACCACGACCGCGAATCGGGAATATTTCATTGTAAAACCGAAGCTATACAACAAAATATGTTGCACGGTGAAGTCACCCGCCACCTCAAGACCCCGCTAAAATACGACACTAACTTTCTACATTTAGTATCCCACAATACAACTTCTTAGTATAATATCTTGGGGAAAAGAGGAATAAGTAAATTATACAATGTAACGCGCGAAATCGCTCAAGCTGTGAGCAGCACTTGTACGTTGGAGATCGAAGATCACGTTTACCATTGGCAAGGAAAAGCATCTTGCGTCATGTCGAAGAGAAGACACAGGTCGTTTCAAGCAGTTACATCGAGTCAGCACATGTAATGGCATTGTGGATAGTATATATTTGTTCGGCCTTATAGGCCACGTACTCACACCTCTCACAGTTCTAGCAATCCCTTTTATCGAAGTAATATATTATAGTTATAGGTATATAGTTATACAACAGGCAAAAATACCTTATCCAGATTAGTGATTGTAAAAATTATGTCAAGCCAAGGAATTTTTGTCGTAACTCAAGGTCAATCAAAGAAAACCACATGCAAACTAAACAAATTTTACAGTCTCAGTTAAAAAAGGTTTACAATCCTGAAGGACAGCGGTCATTGCTCTGTGCGAGCGAAGCGGCATTATATTTACGCGGGAGTGGCAGGGACAGATAATAACAGGTCAACGTCCGAAATTCTTCCTGCTCGGCGTCCCGAGTATAGTATATAGGTCTCAGTACAAACGTATGGGGTGTTAGGGGTCCTACCAACATCTTCGGGGCCCAAATCAACCTCACCTGCAAGTCGGCGCACCCTGCTGAATAATGAACGAGGCCCTGACGAGGCTTTCCTTTTGGAGTCTGGAGGTCAGACGGCAGTGGCCCCCGTAAGAGTCAAAATCACCCAAATCTTAAGAAAGAAAGAAAGAAAATTTTATTGGCAAAAAAACTGATGCATATAAAAAAATTAGATAATAGAAGACATAAATAACGATAACAATGTACAATTATTACAGCGCCAATTTTCCAGCCAACGAGCTTTGTTGGCATTCAGCATTATGCTGAGTCGAGACATCGACACAGCGCTGCTTTTCAATGCCCACCTTACACTACAATAAACAGTGTCGACCCACAAAAAGATTTGTAATGGCGTTCTAATAAGAATGATGTGATCCTGTTATGATTAGAGGATAGATAGAATAGAATATTCTTTATTGTACAAAACAGATACAGATTTCATGAAGTTCATGAATGAAAAATAAAACGTACAAGTCTTATCGCTGAAAACGATTTCTTTCAGGCAACCTTTTGATGGATAACATAATACGGAATTTTATTGTGGTCTAGTTGTATAATACTATGAAGAAGGATATAATAATAGGTTAACAAAATATTCAAATGTAGATAATTTTAATATAAATATTCTATTTAAATTTTAAATCTATATAATACTTACATACAAATAATAAAAATGCTTCAGATTGCTATTTACCAAAAACGTAAAACGTTCTTTTAGATACAAAGGGGTTCAGGATCATAAACGGTGTTTATAGAAGAGCAAGGATATGAGCATTCCGGCGAAAGCGGATAGGTAGCCACTTGAGCTGTTGGCGAAATTCTGAAATGTGGTCAAACTTGCGCAAGCCAAAAATAAAATGGATACAAAAGTTTTGTGGGCGCTCAAGTTTGTCAAACTGCATTAAGCATCCGCGGCAACCTCCATGTCCGTGACATTACGGATAAATTGCAGGAGTGTCGCCTTCCCTGGTATGGCCACGTTTTACGGCAACCGGCTACTTACGTGGGGAACAAATGTCTGACCATGCCGCCACCGCGGGGCCCCGGCAGGGGGGAGACCCAAAAAATGCTGACTTGACGTCATAGCGTTTGATATGCGTGCAATTATAATGTATCCGCAAGTTACTGTATAATAAGAAAATAAAAATAGATATATTACGTACATAGATAAACGAAGACGAACTTACGAAAAATGCTTAACTAGTTTCCGTTCTTACTATCCATTGTATATAAAAAACTGTTACCATTATCATGAAAATTTCAAGGCAAATTAGCTGCATGGCTGTTGGCTGAGCCGCGGGCCGCTGTTGACATTCGATTACCCATCCCGCCCTCTGCCGGCCACTTGCATAATTCACGCAGCAATTGTGTGGCTTCCATTTGTTTTATTCAACAGCATGACCATGGTTTTCATTTGGTCTCGAATTGCAAATAATAATTTGAAACAAAGGTACGGTACATGTTAAATAATAACTTGCTTTCTACAAACAACATTAACAAATTTATTATTATTATAAAAAAAATTTAAATATGTACAATATGTAAAAAGTTTGCCGCTGTGTAAAAGACCCCGGGGGCAACTTGTTATGCGAGGACCTCGCGGTGAAGGAGAGATGGCGCTCATATTTCCACGAGCTGCTGAACAAGCAGCATAAAGAGGTGCAGCCGCCAGATCTTCCTCCGAACCAAGGACTAGTGCCACTGATAACGCCTGCAGAGGTCCAGAATTGTCTTCGCCGCATGAAGAATCGGAAAGCTGTTGGATCCGATGGAGTCCCCATCGAAGCCTGGAAGGCGATGGGCTCTCGTGGTGTGGGCACTTTAACCGACCTTTTCAACCGGACACTCCTCACCGGTACGATCCCGAACCAATGGAGGCTGAGTATCATTACTCCAGTCTTCAAAGGCAAGGGGTCGGTGCAGGAGTGCGGTAACTACCGCGGTATAAAGGTCATGTCCCACACCATGAAGCTCTTCGAGAGGGTTATCGACTCTCGGATTCGACAGGAGTGCACTGTCTCGGAATGTCAATATGGATTTCGCCCTGGTCACGGGACAATGGACCCTATTTTTGCCCTAAGGACTGTCGCGGAGAAATACAGGGCGAAGAATACGCCTCTGCATTGTCTGTTTCTTGACTTGCAGAAGGCCTTCGACTGTATTACTCGCGCGATAATCTGGTGGGCAATGCGGTCCAAAGGGATTCCAGAGGCCTATATTGACATCATCCGAGACATGTACCGTGATTCCGATTCCGTAGTTCGGACCGCTGTTGGCGACACAAAACCTTTCCCCATCACCGTCGGTGTGCACCAAGGATCCGTCCTTAGTCCGTTTCTGTTTAGCGTGGTATTAGACGTATTGTCGAACAGCATCAGAAACTCACATGAGCAGCCTCCGTGGCTGTTCATGTATGCTGATGATATCGCGCTGGCAGATTCGGACAGGGGTAGGCTGGTGCGACGTGTGAAGGTGTGGAAGGAGTCGCTTGAGAACGGTGGTCTGAAGCTCAATGTAGCGAAGACCGAGTACTTGGCCTGTAACTCCACAGATCCCACACCCGTACGCATAGACGGCAACACGGTCGAGCGCACGGACCATGTGAAATACCTGGGATCTGTGTTTCATGCGTCTGGTGACATCGATTGCGACGTCAAGGCACGCATTGCTGCCGCGTGGGCTAAATGGCGTGAGGTAACTGGTGTCATTTGTGACCCCAAGATGCCGGTAAAGTTGAAGGGGCAGGTCTATAAGACCATCATTAGGCCTGTCCTTTTATACGGCTGTGAAGCGTGGCCGGTGTTAGAGCGACACAAGCAAGAACTGCGTGTCACGGAGATGAATATGCTGCGGTGGATGTGTGGAGTGACGCGGAAGGACCGCGTTAGGAACTCCCGCATTCGCGGTAGTCTTCATGTCCGTGACATTGCAGATAAATTGCAGGAGTGTCGGCTCCGTTGGTATGGCCATGTTTTACGGCAACCGGATGCTTACGTGGGAAACAAATGTCTGGCCATGCCGCCTCCGCCAGGCCCCGGCAGGAGGGGTAGACCCAAAAAGTGCTGGCTTGACGTCGTAAGGGGTGATATGCATGCCAATGGGCTCACTACCAGGGATGCTGAAGATCGCGCGAAGTGGAGTAGAAAAAGTCGGAAAGCGGACCCCGGGCACCGAAACGAAAGTTTGGGTGGCAACCGGGACTAACGCTGGGATGATGATGATGATGATGAATATGTAAAAAGTTTGATATAAAAACATGGATCATTAATTCTGAAATACAACATAAGGTTATTATGAAGGCATACATACAGACTAGAGGTTGTGGATAGATAGGTAGCACCTATTTGCATTGGGGAGAGCACTTCAAGGCTGAAACACTCATGAACCTCAGATACGCTGATGATACTACCATACTTACATCAAATGAAGAGGAAACGGCAATTCTGCTGAACTGTGTAGAAGAAGAAAGCGCTAAGCTTGGTCTTAAGATCAACCATTCGAAGGCGAAAATAATGGTAATAGATAGAGCGCAACTTCTTCCACGCTCTGGTGCACTCACTGGCTACGAGAAAGTAGCGGATTTCATTTATCTTGGGTCGCAAATAACATCCAAGCTGCACTGAACAAATACGCCGAAGATCCGGTATGGCTAAAAGTGCGACGGCCAACCTCGAGAAGATCTGGAAAAACCGCAGCATTCGCTATAAAACCAAAGTGTGCTTGGTCGGACACTGGTCTTTTCCATATTCCTCTACGGAGCAGAGACATGATGCATGAAAAGCCGCAATAGCAGCAAGATTAATGCCTTTGAAATTTGCTGTGGCGGAAAATGCTCAAAATACCAGGGACTGCCATTAGAATTCCTAATGAGTCCATTTTAATAGAGCTCAATATCCAAAAAAAGCTCTCTGTCATCTGCCAAGAACATTTTATGAGTTTCTTCGGACACATCAGCATTGAAGACAAGCGCGCCATGGGCAGAACACCAGCCAGATGATCAGATCTGATAAAGAAAGCGGTTGATGGTAGTCTATACCACGCGCTAGCTGCCACCCATGACCGAACACTGTGGAGGAAAATCACATGAGGTCGCGATCCTCAGCAGTCAGGGAATGATAAAGAAGATCTGCGTCTACTGTCGAGATCTCTCATCGACTTGTGTCACAGCGCTAGCTCAATAAAAGGTGGACTGTATAAATTTTCTATTGTATAGAACCCCCTCGGTTTGGATCAGCTCAGGTGCAGCCCGCAATGGAATCACTCACGGCGCCGCACTAACGTTGGAAATTATTGTTCAATTTCATTTCCTTTTTCTGTGTAAGGATTAAGATTTGGCACAGCTAATAATATAAAAAGTCTTAAAATATGAGGCACGTTGTACAAAAATCGTTACTTCCATTGTCAAACGTTGACCCAAGAGGCGAGAAATGTTCTGGACTACCCTCGCTTCAAAGAGACATGAAGGTAGTCGCCGTAAATTGGCTGAGCAATAATTTTGTACCTACATCTAGACAAGGACCGAACACCTTCTCTATCTCGTGTGTTTATATCATAGATATTAAGATGTCACTGTCAAGAAGCGAAATACATGGGTGAGTTTGGGCGACATACTTATACATCGGCGAGTGTTATACAATCCTTTCGTGATGTATTGGAGCTGCCACAATATTGTAGTGCCTCCAAAATGTTCGGCTAAGCGTATACGGACGACTATAAATCGATTATAGATACATAAAAAGTGCTTTTCGATACTGCACCGATTACGCGGTAGCACCAACAGCCTCCTGCAAGCAATTGCAGCCAGGCTTGACTGCCCTGTTCACTAACAATTATAAATTATTTTGTTTAAATCAATTGTAATAAACCTACTAACATTATATACATGTATTATCTGAAATAAATTATTATTATAGGTGGACATCAACGAGTCAGTGAAGCACCCTTAAGAACACTGTATCTACATCAAAAGGCTTTGTAACGATCACTCAGTGAAATGATGACGCAGTTACAATACTTGTTCTTCGCGACATAAAAACGCAATTAAAACTTATTTAGCAGACTCCAACATAAAACTTAGTGCTGTAAAGCTTAGTGTATATTAGCGGTATTTTATTTTTTAACTAAGAAATTATGTCCCGTTATTTTCAATGACTAAATATAAGGTTGTTTCGTTCCTTCTATATTTTTATTACTTTTTACTATTGTTGATAGCTCAAAACTCTACTAGTTTTGAGCTATTGTTCTCCATCATAGTCTACAATCCCCAGCAATTAGAATCTCTAAAACGCTAAACTTCTCCTGAGAAATATCAGGCGGTTGCACCTCTGTGCTGTTCGTATAACAACTTTACATTTTTTTATGGCTGTAGAACAGCAGACAGACTGACGGCCCGCTTAGAATTTAGCAGTTACCGTGGCCCATAGATGTTTGCGACGCTAGCGGTAACACTGCTATCCATATACTGGAACCAGGGTCACTAATGCCGGAACACAACGCAAGGTTATTATGGCGGCATACTTAAGACCAAAGGTAGCCGCCATCCAGACGGACTTGAGCCACGTAGCTAGGGTGGGTTGTTTTGTCGCCTTTTACGACAGGCCGACTTCGGCTGCAGAGGTTAGTATTCTTTCTTCGCCTTCTAAGAAGGTCTATAAAAATAGAAAAAAGTAAAGCGAAATATAATTTGTATTATAGTTGCCTACAATAAATTATTGTTGCGTGGTAAAAAAACAACATAAATTGGAAAAAGAAGATATGTACTGAATTTGCATTTTACTCTAAACTTTATTTCAAAAAGTTAGTCGGTTATTAACAAGCGCTGTGATAAGACTTCTTTTACTTTTAAAAATATAAGCTCATGTATTCTAAGCTTTATCATCATCATAGTTCAATTTTTTGGGTACAACATAAAAAAGAGACTCAACATAAAATGAAAAAGCGTATTTCCTTTATTTTTCTCTCAAACTTCAAAACATATTTTCAAAAATATCACATTGCAGGAAACATTGATGTTAATTTATAGGTAAAGTTTTCAAAATTGTGGTACATATAATGTATCTTTATTTTTAAATAAACATAAAATATGACGCTTCATTATTAAAGATGAAACAAGATATTTAATTATGCCATATCGTTATCTGGGTCATATCAGGAAAGAATTTAAAAAATAAGGAGTTTCATGCGTTTTGTATTTTGATATATTTTTAACTTTGACTTTGAGAGTGACTGTTATTTTATCCATAGAAATAAAAAGCAAGTGCTAAAGCTTCTTTCATTATTCTATTGAAAGCTTTTTATTGCTGTATAAGCAGACAGGCTAACGGCCCGCTTAGAATTTACCAGTTACCGTCACTAATGCCGGAACACAACACAAGGTTATTATGGCAGCATACTTAAGACCAAAGGTGGTCGCCATCACGACGGGCTTGAGGCCCTACCACGTAGCTAGAGTGGATTGTTTTGTCACCTTTTACGACAGGCCGACCCCGGTCGCAGAAGTTAGTATTCTTTCTCCGCTCCTGCACGGATAGAAGCTATGCTTTCAAAGGTTTTTATGAGTGCACTTATATCCATTTATTATAGTCTGTATATTCAAATTAATGATTAATTAAAAAGTGATAGTTGAATTGATTGTATTTTTATACGCTCCAAAAAGCGTCTCTATTCAAGTGTGATGAAGAGAAAATATAAGATAATAGAACGAAGACAGCCTTGATAGGAAGAACGGGATAAGAGAAGGAAAATGTTATGAATGAATTAAGATCTGCAAGAATAATTGAAGAAATAAATATGTATGTAATTTTTTTTGGTCTCGGGGAAAACCCCTCTCTTGACGGGTTACCCCGACCCGAGGGAACCGAGGGATATGTGGGACTCCGGGAAAGATGTTCGGCCATCCGACTACTCACTAAAATCCCCGCTGTTCTCCTATCGCCTACACTCGGGCCCACGGATATGTGGCCTGCCGATTTCGTGGCCCAGGCCGACGCCAGCCCGCCTTTTGTCTCCAGTCAGGCCTCTTCCAAATTGTTAGGGTCAGGATTTCGTTCCCCCGGCGCTCTCCTGAATCAACTTCAGGAGATAAGCGGAACAGCACGCTGACCTCACCCTCGCGGCAATAGTGCGGGCAGCGGATCCTCCCCCGAGGGCCGCCCGCAGCTGCTTTTTACGGCGGCCGGAGGTCGTTGCGTGCCCTCCGACGCCGACGACGTGGCCTGTGTTGGCGGGAGGGGAGTGTGGTGGTCAACTCCCGCTCCCGCTCCGCCGCCTCCTTTGCGGAGATGACTGCTTCCCAAAAGAAGGCGTCGGCTGTCCATCCAGGATTGCCCCCGATCATGGACAGAATCAGGGCCGAGAGCGACAGGTCCTCGCCGATTTGGGCGACGAAGCCGCGGCGCTCCTCGCGCCACACATGGCACACGGGGACAGTGTGGTCTACCGTGTCCTCCTCGTCGCCCGCGCCATAGTGGTGGCACCCCAACATCATCTTCCGCCCTATGCGATACAGATACCTCCCGAAGCAACCGTGTCCCGAGAGAACCTGCGTCAGGCAGAAGGTCAGGGCGCCGTGGCGCCTTTTCAACCATTCAGTCAGGACGGGCCTCACCGCTTCGATAGTGGCAAGGACGGCACTGGGGTGCGCGAGGCACTCCTTCCACTCCACCATGAGCACCTCATTGCGCAGCTCCGCCCGCTTTACCTCAACTTCACGAGGCACGGGGCGAGAGCCACGCTCGGCCGCGTCCCGGAGCCACTGGTATAACAGCGCCAAGACTCGGGCCTTGCAGTCCCATGGTGGGGATCCGGCCAACAGGGAGGCCGCTTCGAAGGACACCGTGCGGTATCCTTTTATCGACCTGAAGGCCAAGATGCACTGCGGTCTGCGGAGCAGTGCCGTCATTCTGACCGTCAGGCGATCGGCCCAAATCGGGGTCTGGACTGTACTGTACCCGCGCGCTGTGACGAGCGTGTCGTCGGCGTAGCAGATGACGCCGACGCCGGAGGAGCGAGGATCCTCTCGAATATCTTCCCCATCTCGTCCAGCAAGACGATAGGCCGATAGGTGGACGCCGAGTCCGCCGGGCGCCCCTCTTCGGGATCAGGACCAGCCTCCCTGTCTTTCATTTGCGGAAAAACCGGCCGGTCCGTCGACACGCGTCGAAGATGAAGAGACGATTCAATAGTCGGGGCTCCAAGACGTCGTGGGACGGAACTCACACAAATATGTGTGTCTATTACAACTGTCTTGTATCTAGTCTAGACAAATGTGTGTGTAGTTATATCCTATGATTTCAAAAATTTGAAGTTAGGGCCACAATCAGACACATGTTTGGAGTTCAGACTATTCAGATGTAAGACGTAAGAGTACTGTAGTGGTTTAAATGGGGTTGATAGTAGTAGGACTCCAATACGACCTCGCTGCACGTACCCTTAAGCGCCTGGATTTTTATATTGCAAAGTATGCAAGATGCTTAAAAAGCTGGGGAAATAAATTAAAAAATAATTTTATTCTGTAAGAATTCTCATTTAAGTGCCCTAACAAGTCTTCTATTTCATATTATTTTCCCGTTCAAAACACTACGTTGATACTTCCATAACTTGTTGTTAACCGGGTAGAAGTTCAAGACTACTTTTGTAGTCTCGCAATTTCCTGCTTTGAATGGTTTTAAAAGCAAAGTTCTTGTTACAAATAAGGAGGAATCTAAAAAGCAATTTTGCTTTTAACAAAAGTTTATGTGACCTTTTCATTTACTGAGATACTGCTTGTATAGACCTGGCTGTATAGACTATGAATAAATAATATTAAATATACTAGGACAATTCACACAGCGCCATCTATGTATGTAGTGTCAAATTAAATAGTAGAGCATTTGTGTCATGGGTACTAAATACTACTTATATGTATACTTACATAATATTATTTTCTTTTTTCATAAATAATTACATAATATTAATTAATTAATAAACAAATAAACATCAGACTCGGGACGGGAATTGAGCCCGTGACTTCCGCAGTTGGTGTTGTATGCGTTAGCTATTTATCATCAGTGGTTGTCTATGGTACCCGATTAGAAATAAAGACAACTAATAGTTTACAATTTAAAGATGGTAAAGAACACTGCGTATTTCCCTTTGGTTGAAGATAGACGGTAGTCGTTCAATTAAAAATCAAAATTAGCCGTGTCTATCTCAACTGTTTTCTAGCGCATTTTTAATCAAAGAAGGGAAGATTTAAAAAACAGGCAAAACATTCAAAAGGCATGCCGTAATTTTGCCTAGTGTTATTACTAAATATCTTACCCTAGCTTTAAAGAGAATAAAATGCATGTAAGCTGGGGCCACACTAACGATAATGGACGGTAACCGTAGGTGTAGCCACGACTTAACGCGATAATTTGACAACGGCATTAACATTGCCGTTTGGCGTTAAGTAATAATAGCTCAAGTGGCGGTACATCAGAGATTAACGCGAGAATTAATGCAATGCAGCGGCCACACGCCACACTACGTCGGTGTCAGTGTGTGTCGTGAGCGCGATGGGATCGCACGTGTTTGTTTTTAAAATACTATGGCTACGGAGTGGAGTAACAAGAAAGTGATTGCGTTTCTCGAGATTCTGCAAACAGAACCATGTTTGTGGGATCCAAAACTCGAAAGTTTCAAGAATCGTGGAACGCAAAGTGATGCTTGGCGACGAATAATGGAATTATTACATTTTAAAACAACTATTGAAGAAATGAAAAAGAAGAAGGAAAGCCTAATGGATTATTATAGATCCCATTTAAAGAGACTGAAAAAGTCTTTGAAATCCGGAGCTGCCAAAGATGACGTGTACACAACTAATTGGTTTCAATAAATTCAAATAATAAAAATTTATACTCATGAAATACAAAACTCTGTCGACGTCCATCTTGCCTCCATCACCAATGATGAGCGTTCACGTTGACCGTTCAAGTGTAGCCACCCACTTAAGCGCGTTAAAAATTATCGCAATAATTATCGCGCTATTGGGCATTGACGTAAGCCGCTACTGTGGCCGCAGCATAAGAGGAAGAACATTGACTTTGCACTCCTGGAATAAGAACTACATCCTTTACCTACGTTGTCGTAAACATAATATATAGAAAATTCTTTTTGCTAGTTCACATATAACAAAGGGTTCTTTGGTTTTCAGGCGGCAATGGCTTATCTTAAAACCAGTGATTAAGTGGTAACCATTGTCTGTTCCATGCTACTCAACTATCCAATTCCGATTTACTTTTTAGAAGGGCATGTGTGAAAATAGTGGTTGTAGTAGTAGTAACCGGTGGTTGAACCACTAAAAGTAACACACTAACGTGTTATGGTCATATAATGCGAAGGTACGAATGTCATATAATAAGAAAACTTAGAGTGGATGAATATAGGAGGAGATGTAGACAAAAAAAGTTAAATGGATTACGTGAAAGATGATGTGATGGAAAATGAGGTGAATGTTCTGTTGACAGCTAACAAATTTAAATGGGAGGAGATATGTTGTGCCAACATCACATAATGTGAGGATAAGGACAGGAAGAATAAGATTATCTAAAGGTCATACTCAGATGCTATTTTCCTTGATTTTCTCTGATGTGGATCTGAGATTGACGTATATCACACTATAAGTTTGCTTAGTTTGCAGATACCCAATGTGTTGTCATTTCGTGTGAATCCTTTAAACAATAATATTAATTCACGATCACTTTCTTAAATAGAAAATCAGTTTTCCTTAACGAGACGTGCTCAATGGTGATTGTGCCACAATACTGCCCTCGGGCCGACCATTAAAGAATATCCCTCCATCCCTTCTGACGACTGTGTTTGAATCACTCGTTAATTACTAACAGCCTCAGCTTTCCACTAGACGGCTAAGTGGTCACGGATCTTTGAAGAAAATTTAAGAGGCGAGGTTTGTTAATTTCATTATTGGTTATCACTCAGTACGAGATTTAATGAACGCCATTTTGTTAGATTTAATCACTACCTTTTATTTTGTGTTAAGACTTTTACGCAGCTTCTACTGTATATAGATTTTGGTCAGGTACATTTCAATAAAAATAAGTAACTTTTCTTGTCTGAATATAGTTGTCTTGATTTCTAAGGACCATGTGATCCACAGATCTCCGGCATCTGTCGCTTGTAGTATAAACTCTGGCATAGATCCACAGCATTCTTGGCAGTGGAAGGGCCACGTTAATGTTCCACGTGCCCTGCCCATACTGCATAAGAGTAAAGCACTGGAGACCTGTCAGTTCACTGGCTTTGAAATTGGGCCAGCGTCATTCGATGCTGCCGTCCGATGATGTCACTTTCCGCAGCCCCGGTGTATACGCAACCATATAAAAGAATAACAGGTTCTTTAAGTGCCCACTGTATTCCCATACAAGCATCCTCTTGTCAAAAGCAAAGCCTACACATTGCTCAAAAGTCAAACGCAATTACACGCATGATCACAACCTAAAATTTGAATGAGGCCATTCCAAAAATCAATTTATGTTCTATTTCGTCACACGTAAATCAAGAAGTAATCTAGCAATCTCCTCCGTGTGAGTGGAGTAAGAATACGGAACCCTACGACGAGGTGTGGTCTGTCGTAAAAGGCGATAACACTACCCTAGCTAGGTAGGACTTCAAGTTTCTGTTCTTTGTATAGGCCGCCATAATAACTTTGTGTTGTATGTTATAATCCAGGTATAGTGTTATATAGTGTTTGTTATCCAAGTTCCAGTTTCCATACGCGAATCACAGCGAGTTAAGCAGCGGTATCTACTTAAGTGGAAGTCACGCGCCTACCTCTGTCGCGAACGCACATTCTTTTCATTTGGGTACATATTTATTTAGTAATACATTAAATTTTTATAATTACTATATTGGATATATACTAATATTAATGCGAAACTATAACATCATCGTTTAATGTTAAAGAGTGTAGTATATAGTGAAAATAATAGAGTTAAAACTTTTCTACATAAATTAATGATCAAACATCATCTCTATCTATCCGTGCAGGGGCGGAAAAGGACTAACCTCTGCGGCCGGTGTTGGCCTGTCGTAGAAGTCGTAAAACAAGCCACCCTAGTTACGTGGTAGGGCCTCAAGCCCGTCTAGATGACGACCACCTTTGGTCTTAAGTATGCCGCCATATTAACCTTGTGTTGTGTTTGGCATTAGTGACCCAAGTTCCTGTACCCTTATGGGACAGCAGCGTGTTCGCGATGCCACTGGCTTTGCAAACACCCATAGGCGACGATAACTACTAAATTCTAAGTGGGCCGTCGGCCTGTCTGCTGTCCTATAGCAATATAGCAAAAAAACAGCACTGGAGACAGACTGTTCGCAAACGCAGTGACGAGTCAGACTTTACTTTTACGATATTTAGGTATTCTGTTAGTATATAAGGTATGTAAGTTACTGAATAAAGTTAGTACATAAGTGCAGTTATATATACTGGAACAAACATACTTAAATTACTTTTAAAATATGATTATTATTAATTTTAATATATCTATACATCTATACTCTATACAAATAAATAAAATAGGAGGGTCTGTTTGTAATATTAAAATAACTGCTTTTTACTAAGTGTATATGGATGTATACACGGTACATATACCAAAACAACATTTTTTACAATTTTTGTCTGTCTGTCTGTCTGTCTGTTTGTTCCGGCTAATCTCTGAAACGGCTGGACCGATTTTGACGGGACTTTCACTGGCAGATAGCTTATGTAACAAGGAGTAACTTAGGCTTTTATTTTAGAAAAAAAAAATAGATTTTGTTAAAAATGATAAGTATTGGAAATTTAAACCAATTTAAGTTGACCTCAGATTTATATCATCAGTCATATAAAATAGGGTTCAGCTTAGACTGGACTATCTAGGTTCGAACGCAGTTTGTATATTTCATTTATTTATATTTTAGGATTTATAGGGTTTGTAATCTATACAAATAATAAAATCCAAAATAAAGCATAAGATATATCCAAAAAATGCTACCCAAAGTCACTATTCCACGCGGACGGAGTCGCGGGCACAGCTAGTAATTAATATACTACCTAATTTTGGTAATTAATAGTGACTGGGGATTTGCACATCCTAAGACATATATTTTATATTATTACATACAAGACATATATATATATATATATATATATATATATATATATATATATATATATATATATATATATATATATATATATATATTATTACATACAAGACATATATACATATAAGACATATATATTACAAACACTAATCCACTATTCACACTTAATGAATGATTTTTACTTAAACATAGTAATCGTATTTGTAACGGTGACCAAACGCCTTGATAACCAAAGCAATTGTCGTTTACTCAGGCGATTGAGGCTGTTTTATTACCTGCATTTACTAATGGCTCTTTTATAGCTAACTTTGCCCCGCCCTGTCTTCTTGGTATCGATTTTTAAATGGACCCACGTATGTTGTTGATTAAGAAATGTTGGAGACATTGCAAACAAACTTTGTAAAGCTTATAAAGTTTCGAGAGTTCCACATACGTGTGACACATGTGATGGTATAATCACGTACTGTAACCATACAGTACCGTAAGTATGTACCAACTTTGTAAAACCTGCGGAGGTCGCGGGTTTATTCCCGTCCCATGTTATGTTATCAGTTTTTAATATCTATGCTATATATTTCCCTGCTGCTTACTTTGAGACTAAATAGAACTGTATAATTTGTCTAACTATATATGTGTTTGGAAGTGCAGGGCTTCCAATAGATTTGTAGTTGAGTGATCTTCAGGTAGATCTCCCACCCTGAATTGACCAAAGTTCCTGTGTTCGCGATGCCACTGGCATTGCAAACACCCATAGGCGACGGTAGTTGCTAAATTCCAAGCAGACCGTCAGTCTGTCTACTGTCCTACAGCAATAAAAAAAAGAATTCTTCCTCGGAGGTGTTCTATTTAAGTTTGTTCCCAGTGAAGGTCGGATCCACATTTCGAAGTTCAGCCCAACACCCACAGTTTGGACCCAAAACGACCTTCTATCTATATTTGCGTGGTACATTTCAATTTAAATATATGTGTTTCGAATTAACTAACGCACCTGCTACTCAATAAAGATTAGTATATACTTTATTCTATTAGCCAGAATTTAAACACAATTTTTTTGTTTTATTGGTTTTGTTTTAATAGCCTCTATTACTATCGAAGAGCATACAAGTATATATTTTCTAACAAGGGTACTTAATAGACTTAATAATGCTCTTTTAACGATAAACTAAAAAAACCTCACTTCTTTAGATCTCAACTAAAATATCTAGGCTATGTCGGGGATTCAAATGGCTTACACGCTGACCTCGATAAAGTGGAATCTATTAATGATTATCCCACCCGTATAAATCGAAAAGAAGTAAGAATGTTCATTGGCACAGCCTTTTGGTAGCCGTTTTATTTAAAATTTTAGTAGTTTTGCTTCTCCGTTAAACAAACTAACGTCACAAGGAAAGAAAGCCCCTCCCTTCGTGTGGACTGAGGAAGCTGATAAATCTTTCAAAAAATTAAAAGGCCATCTTGTATCTGCACCTATATTATCTTGCCTGATTACACTAAGCCCTTTTAAGTGATTGATAGTGCTAGTAAGCTTGATAGTGGCCATATCAGGCTCTACTGGGATCGGTCTATTATCACAAACAGGACTTATTGTTGCCAATAAGCCAGATAGTGTGAATAAATCGATCTGCGAGGACATACGATGATCATTGATATTATTGTCCTGAATGATAATAACCTCGTGAAAGCAGAAATTGACTAGATTACAAAATAATTAGATCTCACTCACGAGGTTACCGCCATATGGATCATGGAATCAACGAGCATCGTACCGTTAGTGGTGTCACTGAACGGGCTTGTAGCGAAGAGCCTTGACCTAGAGTAACTTTCGCTAGGTTATCCTACAATTCCTATCTCTGGAGCCCTAACCGAAGGTAGCTTAGACCCTTGGCCTCGCTTCCAGCGACTCACAGTTTTTTTATATATTCTCTAATTTAATTTATTTGTAAATCTTCTCTTCTATCTTCATCTAGTATCTTTTTATAAAATAATGTATTTTAATATTAATATTTTATAAAAAGATTAGTAATCTTATTAAAAAATGTAAATAACTAGAAAATAAAATAAATAAAAAAGAATATTATTAGAAGAAGCGACAGTGTTGCAAACATATTCATTGCTAAACTTAGAAATAAATCTGTCGAAGTGAGATTAATCCTCTCAAGATGTCCCCTACGTGACGTCACGCCACCTCTTGTCTAGCGAGCTGTTTATAGAGGCTTACTCGGTTCCACATACAATCAATAAGATTTAATAGAAATAGTTGCAGTGTTGGGTACTTAAGTGCACATAGTTTATCAGCGTCGTTGTGATTTTTTGAAAGAAACAATATAAATTGTACTTGAATTTTCGATTTTCAGAATATTGCACAAATACCTAGTCAGGTCATAAGTATTGTCACACAGTAAAAACTTTTCTTTTAGAATGCTGGCCACAAAAAAGTTTATTGAATTCGAATTTCGAATTGTTCATGAAAATAAAAATGTATAACTTTTAGAATTTTACTAATTTTTAAATATGGAGTGGACGCTTAAAGAAGACCGTGTTGCAGTTATTGCGTTGCATCGTTGCGGTTACGCGCCAATTCAAATTTTTAACATACTGAAAAATTTGAATATAACCAAAAGATTCGTTTATCGTACCATCAAACGATACAATGAAGACTCTAGTGTAGATGACAGGTCAAGAAGTGGTCGCCCTCGGTCTGTTAGGACTCCAGCAGTGATAAAAGCTATGAAGGCACGAATTCAAAGAAATCTCAAACGTAAGCAGAAACTGTTGGCCCTTTCAGATGGGGTTAAGCAGAACCACGGTGAAAAGGGTGTTAAATGAAGACTTAGGGCTTCGGGCATATTGAAGAAAAACAGGACATCGTTTGAATGCTCGTCTAATGGACCTGAGACTGAAGAGATGCCGCGCTTTGTTGAAGCGATACGCGGAAAAAAAATATCGGGAAATTCTTTTTTCGGATGAAAAAATGTTTACCGTAGAAGAGAGCTACAACAAACAAAATGATAAGGTGTACGCACACAGTAGTGAAGAAGCGAGCAATCGTATTCCGCGTGTCCAACGAGGTCATTTTCCATCCTCGCTCATGGTATGGTTGGGAGTTTCTTATTGGGACTTAACAGAGGTACATTTTTGTGAGAAAGGTGTAAAAACGAATGCTGTTGAGTATCAAAATACAGTCCTGACGAACCTTGTGGAACCTGTTTCTCATACCATGTTCAATAACAGGCACTGGGTATTCCAACAAGATTCGGCGCCAGCTCATAGAGCGAAGAGCACACAAGACTGGCTGGCGGCGCGTGAAATCGACTTCATCCGGCACGAAGACTGGCCCTCCTCCAGTCCAGATTTGAATCCGTTAGATTACAAGATATGGCAACACTTGGAGGAAAAGGCGTGCTCAAAGCCTCATCCCAATTTGGAGTCACTCAAGACATCCTTGATTAAGGCAGCCGCCGATATTGACATGGACCTCGTTCGTGCTGCGATAGACAACTGGCCGCGCAGATTGAAGGCTTGTATTCAAAATCACGGAGGTCATTTTGAATAAACTTTAATGTCATAAGAATCTTTGTTTTGTTAAGTTCATTTTGGTATATGAATGGTTACATAATTAATAAACTTGTTACAATTATTTTACATTAAACATGTGACAGAATTTATGACCTGACTAGGTACAGACCATCTACAGTTTAGCAGGAGACATTTCTGTGACATCTATTAGTAACCTTTCCTGGTTTCTTAATATACTAGCATAATAACCTTGTGTCGTGTTCGGTAGGTAACCCAGAGTTCCCTTACGCGAACGTTAGCGTGTAGCTGGCGTCCGACACACATAGGCGATAGTAACTATTTAATATTAAGTGGTCCGTCTGTCTATCTGCTGTTATGATATACCTAGTCAGGTCATAAATTCTGTCACATGTTTAATGTAAAATAATTGTAACAAGTTTATTAATTATGTAACCATTCATATACCAAAATGAACTTATCAAAACATAGATTCTTATGACATTAAAGTTTATTCAAAATGACCTCCGTGATTTTGAATACAAGCCTTCAATCTGCGCGGCCAGTTGTCTATCGCAGCACGAACGAGGTCCATGTCAATATCGGCGGCTGCCTTAATCAAGGATGTCTTGAGTGACTCCAAATTGGGATGAGGCTTTGAGCACGCCTTTTCCTCAAAGTGTTGCCATATCTTGTAATCTAACGGATTCAAATCTGGTCTGGAGGAGGGCCAGTCTTCGTGCCGGATGAAGTCGATTTCACGCGCCGCCAGCCAGTCTTGTGTGCAAGAGCACACAAGACTCATAGAGCGAAGACGCTCTATGAGCTGGCGCCGAATCTTGTTGGAATACCCAGTGCCTGTTATTGAACATGGTATGAGAAACAGGTTCCACAAGGTTCGTCAGGACTGTATTTTGATACACAACAGCATTCGTTTTTACACCTTTCTCACAAAAATGTACCTCTGTTAAGCCCCAATAAGAAACTCCCAACCATACCATGAGCGAGGATGGAAAATGACCTCGTTGGACACGCGGAATACGATTGCTCGCTTCTTCACTACTGTGTGCGTACACCTTATCATTTTGTTTGTTGTAGCTCTCTTCTACGGTAAACATTTTTTCATCCGAAAAAAGAATTTCCCGATATTTTTTTCCCGCGTACCGCTTCAACAAAGCGCGGCATCTCTTCAGTCTCAGGTCCATTAGACGAGCATTCAAACGATGTCCTGTTTTTCTTCGATATGCCCGAAGCCCTAAGTCTTCATTTAACATCCTTTTCACCGTGGTTCTGCTTAACCCCATCTGAAGGGCCAACAGTTTCTGCTTACGTTTGGGATTTCTTTGAATTCGTGCCTTCACAGCTTTTATCACTGCTGGAGTCCTAACAGACCGAGGGCGACCACTTCTTGACCTGTCATCTACACTAGAGTCTTCATTGTATCGTTTGATGGTACGATAAACGAATCTTTTGGTTATATTCAAATTTTTCAGTATGTTAAAAATTTGAATTGGCGCGTAACTGTAACGATGCAACGCAATAACTGCAACACGGTCTTCTTTAAGCGTCCACTCCATATTTAAAAATGAGTAAAATTCTAAAAGTTATACATTTTTATTTTCATGAACAATTCGAAATTCGAATTTAATAAACTTTTTTGTGGCCTGCATTCTAAAATAAAAGTTTTTACTGTGTGACAATACTTATAACCTGACTAGGTAGCAATAAAAAATATCTTCTTCTTCGTCGTGTTCTTCATTCCTGAAGGTCGTGCCCGTCTTGATAAGCCTTTACGGAGACGCTGACGAACTGCCTCCACACCACTCTGTCCTCGGGCTGTTTCAGAGCTGCAGGCAAAGTGAGCCCCGAGATAGCTTTAATTTGATCCGACCATCGGGTTGGTGACCGTCCTCTGGGCCGTTTCCCCTCTATTTTGCCTAAAAAATATCTAGGTTTGCGATATATATACCAAGTTTTCAATAACAAAATTAAAAGATAATTTGGATTTGGAATCAATTTATTATTTATAGTTTTCCAGTTTTTGGTTTCTTTCATTTTTTAATATATAAAAAATTTTTTTAGTTGGACATTGGTAATAAAAATAATTGTATTAAAATATAATTATATACCATAATTGTAAATGGAATTAAAGATAATTATATTTACATTTGCAATAAGCTCATAATGTGATTTTTTATTTAGTTTTGTAAACATGGACATATCATATTCTTTAATTCTACTTCGTGCAATATTATATTGTTAAAATAATTTGCGCTTAACGCAATAGACGAAATAGATGCCTGGCAGGTTAGTGGTATCGCACTCGGAGACAAGTCTTAGAGTTCATGGGTTCGAATTCCAGGATGCTAAGAACCATTTGCATATGCAGTTTTCCACGGCTCAGCAGCTTTTTTCACCGAATGTGCATACTATAACAAAATTTCTACGCATACCAAGACGACATGTAATGTATAACCTATCAATGTGCTTTGGACAAGCATGTGAATACTATCTGTTTCCTCTGGGGGATGCCCGGATCCAGCAGTAGATCGTTATATGCTATTGTTATGTTAAATATTGTATAACACGTAGTCACTTAACGGAAACATAATGCATCATCGTGCATCGTTTTACCCCGGCATAAACTCAGAGGCGACCACCCCCGGTGTCGTGAAGTTGCCAGCATACATGCCTATGTAAACGGCGGGGCATCATGGCGGCTCATTGATGACTTCATCTTCGGCCTAGATGGTCAATCTATAGCATAAAACTAACAAAGATTAGATAGGGTGGCCTGAAGTCTCGACGACCTTGACGGGTATGTATGTACGTATGTGTTCTTGACTCCATACATGAAACAAAATATTTAAGTTCCTTATTTCAGTTATTAGATGCAGTCATGAGTGAGAAAAGTGGCAATTACTGTAAATGCACCTAATAGCGGTAAATCGTACAACAATGATGAGTGTAACATATTACGGAATCATGAATATCCTCGGTAAATTAGGTTTCTTTTTACGTCCTTTTTGTTTTGTAAATTTTTTTACTCATTGAACCATTTTGCTTACTTAATCTAGTCGATAATTGTGATAGACTTATGATCATGACTGACCATACCACAGCTAACAATTAACAAATATTCGCAATTGAAAGTAAACATCGGCAAACGTTTAGTCGACACTATTACAGATGCATTAGCAGATTAGTTCCCGCGTGTGCAAGGGACAAAAGCTATTTTATCTGATAGCAATTGATATTCAATGAAGGTGAGAACATTGTCAATGCAATAGACAATAACTAAAATTAACACAAAACGGCAATTGTTTTCTAGTATTTAATATGATATTAGTCTAAGTAGTTTACATGACATTCCAGAAGATACAGATATCGGAATATTAATTTGGATTCTTACTGTTAATAATTACAATATATTCTTACGTTTTTACAGCTATCATTTATGTTAACAAAACGTATAGAATTTATACACGTGTTTGATTACTGTTGTTTCGGCTACTTTTCTGCAGCTATTTTTATCAAGTAACAAAAAAACGGAGAAATATTGCTACTATTCCCCAATATATATTTTAATTTACTTTAAAAACATATTTGACTTGCTTTGGTGACAAGAAGAACACGGTCACCGTGTGCCCAGCAAGAAGGGTAGGTGCAAGAAGTGCCGCGCGAGGCTGTTCGCTCCGCCACTCGCACCTGCGCTGTGAGGATGAGGGTACACGTAATGTTATGCGTACAATCCAGGACTGACATAAGAGAACGGCGGAAAGACGAAATCCTAACCCTTTGGCGTAAACCGTAGAAAAAGCCATAGCCTGGGTCACAGGTTATGTGAATATGGTTTTAATGGGTAGTTTCACGGAATCCTATATACCCCGCGACAACCCCACGATCGGGGGGATCGGATTTGGAAAAAAGGTTTTCCTCGACAAACAAAAAAGAATATACAATATAATGCTTTAACGCTATTAAACCCCTTGCAAAGATTTAAGCCGTTTAAAATGTTGTAGTTGAAGAGAAATAAATAGTGAGAAAACCCATAACAATACTTGACTCAAAATAATATTTTTTTATTTCAAACATGAGATTTTTTATAATACACGTTAATTCCTCAGATATAAAATTTTCTTACACACGTGTTTTTATTGTATATGCCAAGAAATTAAAAATGTTAGCACGAATGATATGTATGGTAAATGGTACAAATGGTAAAATGTAAATATTGATAACGAAGTTAGTTTAATAGACTTGAAAAAAAGGAAAGAACACTGGTTCAAAGAAACGCATAAAGAAGATTAAAGTCAGTAACAAACCTTGGACACCGAAGTTTCAAATTAATCCAAGTCATTACCAAAACGTAAACTAAGAAAAGGAAAAGGGAAAACAAACGTTTCTTTAATTTTCTACATAAAACTGATAATATATAAGATCTTCAAAAAAGAAATAAGTAGATCAAACTGAAATACGTAAATGTGTGTTTCAACACACTAACTAGATTAACATACACTTTGCTTAATAAGTTAAGTTACGTTAAGTTGTTGATGTTATTATAAAGTGTGGAACCTTGTTTAACGTTATTAATAATATTAACTTTTGTTTTGGCTGTGTAGTTTCGTAATCATTTAGTAAGCAACGATTATAAATATAAAATTATTATTAACAAAATCAAATTCTAAGAGGAGAATATGAAAATATTTTGAGGAAGCATAAGCCATTTAAGAAAATTTTCCAGTCTTCTTAAGAAGAAACAAAAGTCCAAAAATAAAACTAATACTGATAATATGTACAGTGGCCTGCAAAAGTCGATGGACAATTCCAAAACATAATCGTTTGACGCGAGAAACGGCGCCATCTATGTGTTCGATGTGTATTAGCGGAATTAACTTATTTACTAACTTAGTTAGTTTACTAAGATTCCACTAGATGGCGCTGGTGGGTACCAAAACAAAATATTTAATGTCATGTTAGAAATTTGATATTTCATTTCATTGCCGTGGGCAATCAGTTATTTTTGTAGCTGTGTGTGTATTCATTCACTTCAACTCTTGTGGCACTATCTATAACTAAACATGTCCCTGCCTAGGTGGGACACCGTGGTGCTACCTTTAAGCGTGTAACGACCTTTTCTGTCATTTTCGTACTAGTGTGAAAGTGTGTGAGGGAGAATATTATTATTCGCACGCAAATCGTTTCTTGTCCCTCAAATATTTTGCTGAGACCCATGTTGCTTGTTTTTATTACCGAAGTGTCAACTTTACTAATCTTCAAGCAGTAAAGGGGAATGCCCACCGACAATAGACACTTCGGCCCTAGGTGCACATACACAAACGCATATGGAAATGATAATATCTAATTTATAAAGTAAAATTGTAAAGGAATTGATTTACAAAAAGTCTGGACTTTTAAGTTATAAAATGGATTTATTTGTCACAAATTAGTATTATATCAACCATTTTGCTTAAATACAACATATACATTAAGTTTTGATAAGATCTAATAGGCATTTTATGATCTTATACATCATTTGTATCCTATAAGATCAGTACATCATCCAGGAATTGAGCAGGCGGGAAAATATTTGTCTGATGCCGTGCCCAACCCAAATACCATATTACTGTCATAACATGGGCACAGCATCCTACCGTTCGTCGGCCAACAATACAATTGATAAGAAAAGATAAAGATAAGAAAAACAGTTAAATTATGCAGTAGCTTTATTTATTATGATTTTTAATATTAGAAGTCATGGTTAATCACCTAGCGATAATAAATTGCTTGTTCAATCGACATAAAATCATAATAAGTATCGAATAAACAACGAATAATATTAGAATTAATTATATTATTTACATCTTATAAAACGAACAACATAAACAGTATCGATTATATTTTTGACGAAATTAGTACATAATTGGCAACACTGCTTAGTGCATATTTTATCCACAAAACAATGAATTACGGATGTCCTTTCATTTTTATCATTCAGTACTTTTTTTTGCACATAATATGTTGCAATCTTTTTTGGATAAATGAACACCGCGATTAATTATCATAAAATATGATGTTATTTTTTAACAAAATCATTTTGTTGGGCGTTTCTTGGCCAAAAATGGGCATGTCCCTTTACAAAAACACAAACTCAATAATGTGGCCTGGTAGGATTTGAACTTGCGACATACGATTCTGTTGGCGCATTCACAGACCACTCGACCATTGAACTGTTACCTGAAGCAATGAAAATTGGATATATAAACTGGTCGCCTTAAAATTAATCGGTAAGTCGTGTTTTACGAAACTTAAAGAGGGTAGCCTGAAGATCTTAAGCGCCATCTAGTTCATTTCTTGTGAACATCCTTCCAAATCGTGGCCGCTCGTGCTACACAATAATAGAACTAAAGGTGTCCATGCACTTATGCAGGCCACTGTACACAGAGACATTTAAAAATGTTTAATACTGTAAATAAAGAATTGCAAAACATATCAGTAAGAATAAACGAAAAACAACCGTCTTCAAAATCTTTAAGCAATATGCCGAAACAGTCAGTCACTTTTGAAAGTGCCTAGGCAAAACAAAATGGTTGACATTGCCAAAAAATGCTTAGACAGCTATTCAAATGTATGTCATTATTTGAAAACTGTTGTCAGATAAAAGAGTTACTTAAAAACATTCATTTAAAAGTAAAAGATTACACAATGAACGACTATTGCATAAATTCTTAGGAGATAAAGATTTTATGAAACCAAATCACTGCTTGAATTTAATTATATACAGGCAATTACTTACCACAATAAAAAATACAATTATTTTGTTAGTTGCGCCAACTTATAAATACGGAAAATATACAAATACTAGTTGACCCGGCTAACTTTGTTTTGACATATTATGAAAAAAAGTAGCCCATGTCCTTCTCTAAAGTCCAATCTATGATTATACCGAAATTCATAAAATCGGTTCAGCGGTTTAGGCGTGAAAGCGTAACAAACAAACAAACTCCGTTTTTTATCCGTTTATCCATGCAGAGGCGGAGAAAGAATACTAACCTCTGCGGCTGGGGTCGGCCTGTCGTAAAAGGCGACAAAACAACCCACCCTAGCTACGTGGTAGGGCCTCAAGCCCGTCTGGATGGCGACCACCTTTGGTCTTAAGTATGCCGCCATAATAACCTTGTTGTGTTCCGGCATTGCTGACCCAAGTTCATGTACCCTTATGGGACAACAGCGTGCTTGCGATGTTATTGGCGTTGCAGACACCCATAGGCGACGGTAACTGCTAAATTATAAGCGGGCCGTCTGCCTGTCTACTGGCTTACAGCAATAAAAAAAAACTCACTTTCGCATTTATAAGTTAGGATGTTCAACTGGAGAGATGAACCCTTCAACAACTTATTATATTTGGATGTAACAAAAACAGTACATTACAAATAGTTTAATCCTTTAACAAACAAACTTCGTTTAAAAGGTATTTACGCTAACTGGATAACGCTAAAAGCCGTTTGCTAACAAGTGAACATAACTGTAAGCAAGTTAGCACTCTACAAGTTTAAATGTAACTTTTTCCGGGTGAAAACATTCAAAGATGCACTTAAAAGAGAAGATTAGCACAAACACATTTTTAAAATATATAAACTCGTTCGTACACATATGTCCGAGTGATTAGAGCGTCGTCTGCTACTAGTACGAATTACCACGAGTCATGCTAACCAAATGATTTTAATGAAACAAAACTTCTGGGTTGATTTATCTAATATTTATAACATTATATAATATACTTGATATATGCTTAAGATTTTTTATTGAATAAATATAAACCTCAACCAATTCCACAAAAAGCAATCAAATATCGAGAATAAAGCTTGTTCAATTCATTTCTAAAAGTAACTTCACTTCGAGCCGCTGCTTAAGTGGTCTGGAAATACGACTTACTCCCGATATATTCATCTTCCTGGAAGTGCTTTAATGCATTGTTGAAGTGAGCACGGTTCCAGTCCGTAACGAATTTATTCAGCAGTTAGCGTAGAGATACCTTCGGTGGCCGGACGCCGGACGGACGTATCCTATCTTACATACAAGTGCTTAATGGCCCCAGTTTGGCCATTAAATTAGCTTTTTTTAAATTATATTTATTTAAATTTATTAAAATATTATTTCTTCTAAAGGTACCTGAGAGCTCAGTGATATTACACTCAATGTGCATATTAGAGCATAAATTCCATGTACCAATGGTGATGGAAAACATCTTGAGGAAACCTGCATATCATCAGTATGGGAACCCGTCTTTAAACAAGCATGGCGGGTATACTGCCCGTTCCCTCTAGGGGAGGCCCGAGTCTAGCATTGGGACGATAAGGGCTGTATTTATTATTTTCTTTATTTATCTTTTTCCTGTCCTTATCCCATCTTTTAAATAATTCATCCATCTTTTTTTGGTCTGCCTCTCCTTTTGCATCCATCCTTGTTATATGACAATCATCTCTTTACGTTATATGGACATAGCAGGCTAGCCTATTACTTTTCAGCTTCTCAATCACAGGCTTTCAGACTTCCCCTGATATATTATTTTCTAATTTTATTCATTGATGTAAATCCACTCATCCATCTTAACTTTCACATCTCTGCTGCATGCAATACCTTTCATCCTTCTCCTTTATGGTCCAGAATTCCGATTCATACAATATGACAGTTTCCTCTATCCTGCATTCACTCTATTTTTCACGTCTCCGCCTATCTCACCGTCATTCTGTAATAATAATGATCCGAGGTACAAAAAGTTGGAGCAAGTTGGCAGAGACACGCCTCCTGAGGTAATCAGGATAAAGTCGGAAATTCCACCAAAGTCGCAAAACAAATGTTCAATTTTGGTTCTATTTATCTTCGACTCAACGCCCTCTAATCTCTCCTGCTCTGCACCTCGTGAGCATTTTCTCCAACCAGCATAATGTCATCGGCAAAGAGCGTACACCAAGGTGTCTCCTCCTGTATTCCCGATGTTAGTGTATCTATCACTAGGAGAAACAGATAAGAGCTAAGAACTGAACCTTGGTGTAAACTCACCGCAACACTGAACTTGTCTGTGACAGCAGCTAGAAACCGGACGAGTGTATTTGCCTTATCGTACACCACATGAATAAGATACAAGTACTTTACAGGCACTCCTTTTTCTTTTATAGTCCACCACAAAACCTTTCGACGAACCCGATCATATGTCTTTTCGAAGTTAACGAATACCATGTGCATGTTCTTATGTAGACTGCTGTATTTCTCACACAGTTGGCGAAGTACGAATATGGCATCCGTTGTCTCCCGTCCAGGCAAGAAACCAAATTGGTTCTCACCTATTTCGGTCTCTTCTCGTAGTCCTTTCTCTATAATTGTTAATCTCTATAATCCTGTACATCGCTCTTGTTTTTAAAAATGGACACTAACGTACTATTACACCATTACGTGACTGTTATATTGATAGCAGCACAGTGGACTTAATATTTTATTGCTTAAGACATAAAATTTATTTAAATTGTCTTGTAAAATTATTTTGCTTTAACCGCTCATTTCGGAGCCCAGTATTTCCTATTAAGAGAATAGATATGCTATTATAGCCACAAAGTAACTTATTATTTACTACGGGTATAATATCATTTCGTATTTATTCCTTGAAGAAGCTGTTAATGTAGGCTCGTTACTGAATAACCAGACATATATTATAAAATGTATACGTATTAAATGCTAGTGTGCATCACGAATAATCCTTCTATACAGAAAAGGTAACCCAACAGATGTAACAATTATCGGCCGATTAGCCTTTTGCCAGTCCTATACAAACTGTTTGCGATGTACTTAGAAAAAAGAATAGAAAAAGCCATAGAAATTAATCGGCTAGTGGAGCAGACGGGTTTCCGTAAAAGCTTTTGCATTGTTGACCACGAAATCACGAGATCACGAAACCATAAAATCAAGAGGAATACAATCTCTATACATAGCTATCATCGGTTATGCAAAAGCATTCGATCTCTATATTTCTAGAGAGTATATGGTGTGCATTACGAAACTGCGAAATCCCAGAGGTATACATTAGTATTCTTAAAAATATACTTCTCATCAAAAAAATCGAAACACTAGTACAACTATTGTTCAGGCGGCATTTAAATGAAAAAGAGGATTGATAACATAAAAAAAAACGCCAATAAATATCTGACAGTTTACAACAACGGTGTACCAGAATTACAAATTTGAATTTAAGTTTTTGAATTTTCATCCAATAAATGAATGTAGATATTGTTTTCAAAGTGTATTCCGTCGGAATTTCTGCACTTAATTACATTTTTTTGCATAAATTATCGTTTTTTTTAACTGAGCTCTGAGCTGAGCATGATTGTTAACTAAACTCTGTGACATCCTACTAAAGAGATCTTTTCCTAAAAATATGGATAGCTCGCCCGCAGAAGCCGCCCAAGTCGTGGCGTTGCTGGATGCAGAGCATAGTCAGCGTGTTGTGGCTGCACGATTGCATCTAAGCCTCTCTGTTGTCAAGAGACTGATATGTTTACTCGCCGTCCAGGACCTGGTAGATATTAAGTCAAGTTTGAGCAAGATGACCGGAATATTGTGTCAGTTTCTCTAAGAAAATTAAAAGAAATGTTGAGCGAATTGTGTAAGGTAAGTCAAAAAATAGGATTAAATCTAATTTCTTCCAAGACTAAGATTTGCACGAATAGCGTGAATAACCCAATCTCAACCAATGGCGCAAAATTATAATATGTATATAGTTATATATACCTTGGAAAAGAAATATCTTTTAAGAAATCTAGACACATAGATAAAGTAGATCGGAGAATAAATCTATCCTGGAAAAAGGTTTAGATTGTTAAAGAAATATTTAAATCCATTCTTCCTCTAAAACTCAAGAAACAACTCATGAATTCATGTATTCTACCATGTTTGATATATGGCGCGCAAACATGGATCTTTAATAGCTATACTAAGCAAAAATTATCTGTGTGTCAGCGTGTAATGCAAAGAAGCATATTAAAAAATAGAGTTAAAGGACAAAGTGCGAAGTACTTCCATAAGGCAAAAACCAAATTTAAAGTCGCTCTCGAACACGTTTAACGGTTGCAATGGAAGTGGGCAGGTCATATAGTATGGCTATCCGACAACAGGTGGACAAGAAAAATCACAACCTGTACAGGACCATTACTTCGAAGAGGATGAGGCTGACCTATAGAAAAATAGACCGACGAAATAATGCAGACCGCGGGCCAAAATTGGATGGAAGCAGTTAAAAATAGAAAAGATTGGAAAAGTTGGAGATGGCCTTTACCCAAAAAGGGACCTTACAAAATAAAAATACTGATGTTTTTATTTTAAGGCTTATTATATTATCTATACAAATAAATAAAATTGGAGGGTCTGTTTGTAATATTAAAATAACCGTATTTTACTAAGTTCATTCGGATGTATACACGGTACATATACCAAAACAACATTTTTTACAATTTTTGTCTGTCTGTCTGTTTGTTCCGGCTAATCTCTGAAACGGCTGGACCGATTTTGACGGGACTTTCACTGGCAGATAGCTTATGTAACAAGGAGTAACTTAGGCTACTTTTATTTTAGAAAAAAAAAATAGATTTTGTTAAAAATGATAAGTATTGGAAATTTAAACCAATTTAAGTTGACCTCAGATTTATATCATCAATCTTATAAAATAGGATTCAGCTTAGACTGGACTAATAGGTTTTATTTCTAAAGATTTATATCATCAATCATATGAAATAGGATTAGGAATCATATGAATTAGCTTAGGCTGGACTTTGTATGGCATGGCGTAACAGTTGCATTCGATAACACTGACTGTTTGCATATTTCATTTATTTATATTTTAGGGTTTATAGGGTTTGTAATCCAAAATAAACCATAAGATTTATCCAAAAAATGCTGCGCAAAGTCACTATTCCACGCGGACGGAGTCGCGGGCGCAGCTAGTATATTATATACGTATTAAAGGTACGTATTCAAAGAAATGCTTTCGTTATTATGTATTTATTTTACCCAAAACAGGAGAGACTATAAGTCTTGGGTGCGAATCCTACTATGCTATATTTCTGAGGCAGTTTTGTGCCACATAATTATATAGTTGCAGCGTGGTAATTACGTAATCAAGGTGTGAGAGAACATTGAGAAAAATCTACGCACCAAAATCACCGATGTTAACTTAATCGACTGGACAAGCCGAGCAAGTATATTATCCATACACTTAGTGTGATGGTCGTAGTTAAACATTATGAGCTAGTATTATATCGACGCTTGAAAGGCAACCTTTCCTAAGTGACATGGAGTGAACTTTCCAGGAAAGTATTTGCAGTTCAAATATTTAGAAAAAAAAAATTATAACTCGCCTAATAGTTGAATTGAAATAATAAAACAGAAAATATCATTCAATTCAACAATTAGGTGAGTTATAATAAAAAAAAAACTAAATATGTGAATTTCAAATCACTTTCCTGGAAAGTTTATTCACTCGCTTAATAAAGATTGCCTTTCAAGCGTCGATATTTTAACCTGTTTGTTGACATAATGCACTCTTTGAATTTCGTGACATATTTACCATTTTAAATTGAGGCTATTTATCTGAAACAATGCCCCACTTGAGTTACAGTCTAATATTATCTTGAAGATCTTCAATTTAAAATCAACCAAGCAACACTAAATCTCAGCATTTGTCCAATTCTTTGCAAAGTAAGCGTAAAAATTCCGTTGGATGACAGAGCGCCCCACTTACACAAGGGGCTGACACGCACTCAATACGATCGGGTGATGTAGGGCATCATTTTGGTATTCGATAGCGTCATCAGTCAGACATGGAACATTGAGTACATTTGATGGATGTAGGACGCCAGACGCGAAGCGAATGCAACATACGTAAACGTCGTGTTTGTTAGTCAAGTACTACAGGTACATAGACTTTTTATGTGAATGGGTTTCGTCTATTCCGTGCCGCGTGGAATGAAATATTAGCGTGTTTGAAATTTATTATTTATCTTAAATTTACATGATTTATTTACTCTCTATTACTTTCATTAATATATTCGGTATTTGAGTTAAAATATTGTTTTACATATTTCAATAACTGTCTTCATTATTCTGTGAATTCATAAGCACTATAAAAATGGTAAATATGGGTGATTATTTAAAATTTCAGATTCTCTCTACAAGATTCCGATGACTCCTTTTATCCATACATTTCTATTATTTTCATCTCTGGCACATCAGAGAGCTTCATAGCGTTTGGTCTTCGTGGCATCAGAAACTTATACTTAGTAAGTTGGTAGCTCAAAGTTCAAATTGTGACAGAACAATAGTTCCTCGCACCTATTTGCGTAGGCACAAAAGTTGAATGTTAAAAGCATGATATTAGTAATTTTATACTTGTATGAGAGTCATTCAGTTTGTCATCTAATTCTCAGAACCCGAAAAAAAACTGCAAGTGCAAGCATCGGAAGAAGGTAGTCTAGTAGAAGAGGTAATAATTTTGACATCTTTTACAACGTTTAAGGGAGTAACATGTACTTTCTATGGCTCTATTGTTGTATTTTCTAATAAATACTACACGGTCAAACTACCATAGTAACTAATGTTAAACCAAACTCGTTATAACAAACATGCGCTGTTTAGATTGAGATTCTGTTAGTCCGCAGATATCAATAGAAGAGTATTTGATTTTCTTCTTGAGTTTAGAATGTCCGCCGTTCGTGGAAAGTTCTACAGCCGCATGTAATATATTTTTTGTCTATACTCGTGCCTAACCTAACCGTATGCTTACAAATTCTGACATATATAGCCTGAATTAAATGTGCATTCAACACTTTTACAAAGTTTATTCTACCAGAATTTATCATTGAGAAGGGTTGCTGTAACTAATCAAATAAGACAAACTTACACTAAAGTGAATGAACACGGAAGGGGCGTGGCTGCAGGTGATGTTCCAGCATTTAATCAAATTCAGCATTCGATTACATTAAACCTTTAGATTACAAGATTTCAACTCGTATTATTTAATTTTTTTCATGTTTAAAAGACTGCTTAAAATATTATTAATTCAGTATCTATATATTACTATATTATGCGAATTGTAATATTTAGTTAATCTCCTAGCATAAGGACTTAGACCTAGCATAAAATTTTATGAATGTGTGTAAGTTTATTCGATTTGGATACTATTGATTAATGGCCATTAATTTTAAGAGATTGAAATTACAACGCCTAGAATTATAAGTACATCAAGATAGGCTGAGTAGTGTACACGTTTTGAATTCTACAAAAATTAAATAAAACTAGTCTAAGGGTGAATATCGCCCAAAGTTTCTATCTTCTACGAAGTTATTTCATCAGTAATTTAATCGTTGAGTTCCAGTTAAAGTTTGTTGCCAAAAAATCTTTCGGTGATACTTCATTTTTGTATTCCTGTGTAGATAGCTTGAGTAAACCAAATACATTTGGTTTGAATTAACTTTTTCATCCAGTTATCTGACACCCATTCCTTTTCTTTAAGCAGTGAAGTTATGAAAGGAAAATTCGCATGGCCTTCCAGTGCTACGTCGTAATGAAATAAAACCAATAAACCTAATTCAGGTATATTTAATTTAAATATGTTAATAATGAAACGGGACTAAATTCGACATTTGCCTGCGCCATAACTCCGCCGAGGGCAATTCCCTTCTCTGACATGCGCCCGATAATTAACCATGTGGTATACGTGTACCAGTTATCATGAATATGTGACACTATGTGACAGGGGACGATGAAAAATTGTTAACGTGGTTTAATTTTATATTTTAAACTTTGTCACTGTATAAATTAATATGATGAAGGTGAAAAAGTTTTAGAGAAGAAGATAAAATGTGACAATCCTTACACCAGGTGTATTTACAAGAAATAAAAAAGTACTTTCGCCAATGCTAAGTCTGGTACAAAGATGCTTGGACACAGAAAGCTATCTTGAGGAGGTATTTTAAATAATCATTTGCAACTCGAAAAGTAAAGGAAAAACTCTACGCAGGACTTTTTTCTGTAGCAAAGACATTAGCAAACCCATCCCTTTCCCATTCATAGAACCAGATGTACTGTTTTTTGTACAATACTGTTACTTCTAAGCACGATTTAAAATTTATAAAATAATTGAATAAAGCTGTATAAATATTAACTACAGGTTTTACAATTTATGTTTTTCTTGTTTCTATCTCTTAAGCACGCTGCAAATGGTAAATATTTTTATATTACATACCAATATTTCTCACAGATGAAAGCCATTGTTTCTCAGTATGTGAAACATGGTTCTTCTAAAATAGTCAAAAGATAATAATAAAAAAGAAGAAAAAAAAATTATCTATGTCTTATGAAAGCGTCATGACAATTAAATTATTGTCGAACCAAAAAATGATTAAAATATTATGCGAACAAGTATGGTAAAGAGAGATAAAAGTGTAAAATTTAATAATTGAAAATTTATTGATGAGTTAGATTTACTCTAGAGCGACAAAAATGTAGGGCTGGCCTTTTTTTGGTCTTGGGGAAAAACCCTCTCTTGACGGGTTCCCCCGGCCCGGGGGGACCGAGGGATATGTGGGACTCCGGGAAAGGAGTTCGGCCATCCGACTACCCACTAAAAATCCCCCGCTGTTCACCTATCGCCTGCGTCTGGGCCCACGGATATATGGCCTGCTGATCTCGTGGCCCGGGCCGATGTAGGGCTGACCTACATTGACCATAATTGACCTATTTTTATCCCGAGGAAACTCGATCATAGGTCACGCCAGGTCCGGCGCGAAGCCGGTGAGATTTTGTGGGGGTCATCGTCTTTCTGCAGCCACTCATCTTGCTAGTATGCGATAGCCAGTGATGGTCACTGGCATAGCTATTAAAACCCCGGTTGTCACCCAGAGCCATGTGTGGGAGCATCGCAGGATCGACTTTTGGTCTCTGCGACGCCTCCGGCAATTACATCATTCACCTATCCTACTAGTGCTTAACCAAAGAGGGCACAAAGCATATAGAATAGATTAGATTTAGTTTCAATTTTGCCCCCGTATATTGTCCAACACTCGTACTATAAGTAAAGCCTAAACTACAAAGTAATCCACATAGAAATCTTCAACTTCATTTTACCTAATCCATTATAACTTAACGTATTTACTTCGAATCAAGTGGTGTACTCATTATTTGCTAACAAATACATACGGTTTGGCTCATAACAACACTAGTACGTAGTATCCCGAGCCGACAGCGGACAAAAATCGTCGAAGCAATGATTATACATTAAAAAAAAGATTTTTCTGTCGATAGACATAATTTTTAATACAACAAAATTAAAATACTATTTAGTTAGTATTGTAAAATTTTATATATCAATATAATATTAGCCTTCTTTCATCTTGGGTGTTATTTTATATAAAATAATAATTAAATGTTTAGAATGTGAACTTGAAACAATCCAGACGCTAAGTCGACTATACATTATTAATCAATTGATAGCATAATGAAACAGAACAACAATAACTCATTGGGTAGTTGTTGTGGCGAGATATCCAAAACATCCCCCGGCGTCCATCAATCTCGCCCCCAGGACTGTTCGCGTTGTCATAACTCCCGACTATTTGATTAATTCCGAGACCCCAAACTGAACGGATTAATGCTGTTTGCCAGTATTAGATAAGCTATAACGTTCTCTCTGATCGAAAGATTGTATATTCCGAACCACTCTACAAGTTTGATCCCGAGAACGTGAATCCAGAGTGAATTTTTCCTATTATCCTCCGTTCGATTAGAATATGAAATGTTTTGTACTAGCCTTCGAGTTCGATTCCTAGGAAGGAAAATACAATCATTTTGGGACTCAGAGATTTTCTCATATACGTACATCCTGACACAATCAGAATTTCAGGATATTATTATTAAAATAGGAAGCAGCAACTAATTGTCAAATTCTTAGTAATATTATATGAAATATAATGTATGTTAGAGTTGGATAATGCAAGTCATCAATATCATTAATTACTAAATATATTTTTATATTTTATTCATGCCAATTGTGGGCACAAAACACATTCTATCAAGTATTACCATTATTATAAGCATTACCAAGTATAATTATTGCTTGGCAATATCACAATAATTTTTGCTTGGCTAAGAATTCTAATTTCAAATTAATTTTATTTTAAAAAAATGGAATTTTTTTCCAAAAGTTGCCATTTGTTTATTGATTAGTGTTACATTTTCATCGCATTTCAATCTTTTTCGTCATCATGGATACGTTAAAAATTATGTAATTATGGAATATGAGTACCGTCGTGGCAGCAACGCGGCACAAGCGGCACGCAATATCAACGACGTTTAGAGCTAACACTACAAACCAACGCATCAACTGTTATTGGTTTGCTCGCTTCCGTTCGGGGAATTTTGACCTGAAAAATGAACCTCGCGGTCGTCCGAAGACTTTGGTCGACAATGACGAATTAAAGGCGATTGTGGAAGCTGATGATACACAATCTACGGCTGAATTAGCAGCAGCTTCCGATGTTAGCGTCAAAACAATATTGGTCCATTTGCGTCAAATTGGCAAGGTAAAAAAGCTTGACAAATGGGTGGCCCATGAACTCAATGATCGCCAGCGTGAAGTACGCGTCGAGACGTGCCTTGCACTGCTCAACAGTCACACAAATGAAGGAATTTTGAACCGCATTGTTACCGGCAACGAAAAATGGATTCTGTTTGATAACCGCAAGCGCTCAGGAAGTTGGTTGGATCCTGGTTCAGCATCTAAACAATGCCCTAAACGAAAACTTACCCCTAGAAAAGTGATGGTCACTGTTTGGTGGTCTAGCGCCGGTGTGATTCATCACAGCTTCTTACCAAACGTGGTGATTACTGCAGATGTGTACTGTGAAGAACTGAACACAATGATGGAGAAGCTGGCACATCTCCAACCGGCATTGGTCAATCGCTCGTCTCCACTGCTCCTACACGACAACGCGCGACCTCATACTGCACAGCAGACGGTCTCCAAGTTGCAAGAACTGGGTTTGGAAGTTCTCCGTCATCCGCCCTACTCACCAGACAAACTGGACCAACAAAATGGAATTTCCAAATAATAGTGACAGCGATGTTAAAGTTTTACTGCCAATTATCGGATTTTGAGAACTATATCGGCAAACAAGAAAAATCAGAGTCCTCAAAAACGTTTCGTCGAATAAATTTTATGCAAAACTTAAAAAATATTACATGTTTCATAATTATTTAAAGCTTTCGCATAGCTTGTACTGGTTGTTAATCAGATACAAACTAAATTCCATCTTATTGTTTAAGTAAATTTGATTTATCATTTCAAGTCGTTAACAAGACGGCGCCGCTTCGCCCAACACTGGACATTTGATCCCACGCCTCATTTATTAACTCTTGTAGTTGAGACATTAATCTTTGAGATTAACGATTACATTGAGATATAATGTTGGGAAACTTGCATTAAATAGTAAACACATTTTATCTGACTTACTTTTTGAAGCGAAGCTTCTATACGGACGTTCGGACCGCTCGCATATAGGCGCTCGCCGCGCGGCCAGTCTATCCGCGTTAAGCGTCAGATTTTACCGTTACACAAAATAGTCAGATTTATTACCGCTACGCGAACTGCGGCGCGCGCGCGGTAGCTGCCTCCCCACCTCAGTGTGCGTAGCATTCACCTTATGAAATAGTTTTCGTCATTATACTATATATTATTATAATATTATATATAAGTATTACATGATTACAACAAACATAGACGTTAACGACTGTTTATCGAATGGTTCTATTACGTAAATTAGTATACACTGAATACGATGAAAATAATGAAATTAGAGAGTTTGGTTAGAATTATTTGAAGATAAAGTTGGAAAAAAATAAGGTTAAAAAGTGCAGAAGATAGAGATGCATTGAATCTTAGCAGGACAGCTGTGCCGATTAAAAGGAGAAATTATACTATAGCATTAAATAGAAGCACAACAATTATTGTGAAGTCAATCCTGAACACAACGTTAAAGATATTATAAATTTCATTGCAAGATCACTAATAATTTATTCACAATATGAAACAAAATTTACGGGAAGTAATGAACATACTATGCCAATTATTTTAGGTGAAAATTTTAATTGTAAATTTAAAGATGAAAAATCTAAGCCGTTGGTTGATTTCCATTCAGAAAAATTTAATTTAAGGATGAATAATGATCCAAAATGTTTGACAATTAAAACAGGAACAACTATAGATGCAGTATTTACTAGATTTTTTGTTTCAGAATATCTCCTAAAGAAGTTTAAGTTATAAAAGAAAAGAAAAAGGAAAAAAATTTGACGGTTTATGAGTCAGAATTCGATACTAGGCGGACCCTACACCCAGAGTCCCTTACCTCAGAGCTAGGTCCGACTTATTTGGAGTGTTGAAAATAATGTACTTATTCAGCTTCACCTAATCTCACGAGTCACGCCGAATTTTTATCCCAAAATTATAAGCACAATTTTAAAATTGAAACCGTATTAAAATCGATTCTAAAATTGAAACTGTAATTATCATCAATAATAAAATTGGAAATATTAAATATGAAAATTGCAATTATTTCAACATCTACCCATAATTTTTTAACAATTTTGTTGCCAATAATAATATTGATATTTTCAGACTATGATTTGAGTCCAAAATCTTGTAGAAATCCTCAAAATTTAGAATTTGAGTCTTCAATACAAACTAATTAATTTAAATATCGAGAACGAGTTTATAATTACGTAAAGTAAACAAACCATCTATAAATAACTTTTTAGGGTGGCGGCCGTAATGCGGCTTACACGCGGCCAAGCTCGAGTCATCAGGCGGTCAAGGTCACACATGTTAAAATATATGCGGATTTTATTTTTTATTTGTTGCTCTGCACGAATACTTGAAGTGAGTTTGGTGGTCAAGATCAGGGCGTATGTGTTGCTGTGGAAGATTTCATCCTTATGGTATCCCATATTCTGATATGTTTTCAAGATCAAAATTTATGCGAGGTCAATATTAACCTTGATTAGTTCCTGGAGGTTTCCCTATTCCCGAATTCCAAGTCAATACCTAAGATTCGAGATTGGAGTGAAGCTTAAGATATTAAAATTATCCCATTTTCATCAAAAAAAAAAATTAGAATTATATAGGGGCCGGTGTTGAATTAAATCGAATTACTGTAAAGATTTAGAATTTATTTTCAGTAAAGTAATTTGGAATATTATTAAAATGTTAGAATGCGGCACTCGACGCGGGCAAGCCAGAGTTGTTTTGCAGCCAAGGTCAAGGCCGCATGTGTATGTAATCAGAGATTATATTTTACGTTGATCGCTCGATTCGAACTCTTTGGAGAGAATCGAGCAGCCACGGTCAAGATCACGGTTGAGCTGATTTGGAGCTGGTGGAACTGCGGAACGTGACGAATTAGTCAAGCCGCAGCCAGGTCGGGCGCGGCGCCGGCCCGCTTTCGCGCGCGTCTTCAGATCTGTAAATATTTCTAGTCCAAGTGTTCTTATCTGGCAATTTATTTCTGTAAAAACAGTATCACAACTTGTACTAAGTTTATTTTTTAGTAAATTATTTATATCCTCTATTTAATAATCTGTGTGCAAACGACAAAAACATATTAGCAACACATACTGGCTCCAAGTAAAATTAAATAATAAACTAAACAAAAGCCACAGAAGTATTTCCCCATAGAAACTATGCATAAAACAGAAAATATCACCCATTTACCAAATGCGACCACAATAAACAGTTTGAAAACTGTCTGTAAACAAATGAATATATTTGGCCAGAATAAATTTGTCAAATTCAGAGATCATTTTTGTTCATTACAATTTAATTGAAGTTATTTAAGAACGCATTTTTATGTTTTTGGCTTCGAAATAAACGGAAATATGCAATATAATAATGTTTACCAAATATGTTTTAAACCTTAAATGTGAAAGGTGATTACAATATGGAAATTATTGTCCTATTTCATCATTTTATTTTAAAAATGGAACACGCGCTTGCTTGTCGATGAAATTTCGTCCAACTCAAGAGTGACTTATTTTTTTAATTCATTCTGGCTAGGCGTGGTGTCTATGATAGCGGCGCGGCCTACTGGTTATGCCATGAACTGCTTATTAATTGGTTTTTAACTATCGGTAATACTATACATTGTTATTAGTTAATTTGGGGTATTATCATAACTACCCACGTCTACTATCCTATCTGTGCAGGGGCGAAGAAAGAATACTAACATCTGCGGCCGGGGTCGGCCTGTCGTAAAAGGCGACAAAACAACCCACCCCAGCTACGTGGTAGGGCCTCAAGCCAGTCTGGATGGCGACCACCTTTGGTCTAAGTATGCCGCCATAATAACTTTGTATTGTGTTCCGGGATTAGTGACCCAAGTTCCTGTACCCTTATGCGACAGCAGCGTTTTTGCGATGCCATTGGTGTTGCAAACACCCATAGGCGACGGTAACTGCTAAATTATAAGTGGGCCGTCAGCCTGTCTGCTGTCCTACAGCAATATAATATATATATATATATATATATATATATATATATATATATATATATATATATATATATATATATATATATATATATACGCTTATAATGAGTTCTACTGAAGGCCCTTGTTTGCTTATATATACGTACATAAATCTTTTTAATATATATAATATGTATTAATCTCCAAAACATATTATGGTATACAATGTCACTAATCATTTTTATATATAATTTCAATTGGTGATATAAGAACTCTATTAAGTGAACGAACTGATTTCAAAATATAAAAATTTTTTGGTAGTATCAATTGAATGGTTTCAACACTCAATCGAGCAAACGGATCAGATGATAAACAAATTAATCAATAAACGAACATTATACAGTGTTTATGCAGGCTAAGCTTGCAAGGTGTCCATATTGAATATTTATGCAGGCATCCGCGCAGTACTCACAAAGCCGTAAAGTAACATATATGTAACAAAACGGATTTCGAGTATGTCTAATAAGAGGTCCAAATTTGACTGAAATCATAAAAGATGCATATATTCCATTTTCGACAGAAATGCAAAAAATACTATCGTTATTTATATACTTATATTTATACTCGTTATTTATACCTGTTTTACACTCTAAAGGATCGTCATCACACCTAGATCAGAATAAATTTTATGTTGATCATACAAATATTTTGTGCTACCGTTAAAAAATTGTATACATCGGTATGCTGGGCAACAAAGTGGAAAGATGAAGGGTGGAGTTAAGAAAATGAATAACTCTCCGGATATGAATCAACTTCCGGCTAAGGTTTTCCCATCGCAGTTCGATAGTGAGGATTTTCAAAAAAAGCGTTACATAATTTCTTAGAGGCCAGCAGCGCAATAGCAATGCCTCTGATATTGCAAACGTCCATAGGCAACGGTGACCACCTGCTATCACGTGGGCCGTTTGTCAGACTACTGAACTCCAGATATGAAAAAATAAACATAATACGTAAATTCGTATATACGGAAGTTTGAAATTAGCAACAGGAAAATTCAAATTAATAGACAAGCGTGATATGAACATATGATTCATTTGCATTATACAAAGGAAGATTCTAGAAATTAGAGCAGATGAATACATTTATTTAGATACATGTATCCGTGCAGGGGCGGAGAAAGAATACTAACCTCTGTGGCCGGGGTCGGCTTGTCGTAAGAGGCGACAAAACCACCCACCCTAGCTAAGTGGTAGGGCCTCAAGCCCGTCTGGATGGCGACCACCTTTGGTCTTAAATATGCCGCCATAATAACCTGTGTTGTGTTCCGGTATTAGTGACCCAAGTGCCTGTACCCTTATGGGACAGCAGCGTGTTCGCGATGCCACTGGCGTTGCAAACACCTATAGGCGACGGTAATTGCTAAATTCTAAGCGGGCTGTCAGCCTGTCTACTGTCTTAACATGTACTGCGAAAAATATGATATGAAAAAAATATTAAAATGATGAGATGATGGCTAACAAAGAAGATTGGAAGAATATGCAGAAGATATATAGCGGAAAAGTGGAAATCACAAATGTGCTGAATAGGGTGAAATCCACGAACGAGAACAACGGCCATTTACGTAGCCGCTCAACTTTAGTAGGAATGTTTCGAATTTTAAATTGAAAAAAAACATTATCTGAAGGTAATCTGTAATATAAAAAAGTCCGCATTCAACCAAAGTATAAAGTTAACTATAATAATATAAGAAAAACGTAAGGAAAGGTGCTCGTATATTTTACCGAGTATATTTGGTAATTTAAAAGTTATTAAATTCAAAGTCAAAGTCAAAGTCAAAGTCAAAATTTTTTATTTTAAATAGGCCTGAGTGACAAGCACTTTTAAAATGTCAAAAGCTAGATGTCTGTTCCAAAAGTGAATCCTATGGAGAAGAACAGACAAGAAACTCCATGGATGTATTTTGTACAAACATATATTATAAATATGAAGTATATAAAAACATAATTATAGAACACGAAATTGATATATTATTTGTCAGTAGGCCGAGGAAATGCAAGCGTTTAATAGGATACATCTGAGAATAACCTAAATGTACATTAAAAAAATATATATATAAAAAAAAAAAAAAAAAAAATCTTTAAAAAATCATTGCCGTATGCAGGAGGGGACCGAAGACCAAGCATTTTTATCGTCCATATATTGTTTCGTGCTATAATATGCTTTGGAGAGTAGAGTGCGTTTCACTATCTCTTTAAACTTTTTGACGGGTAACTCACTAATGTGGGATGGGATTTTATTATAGAATCTAATACTATTTCCAATAAAACTTTTACTAGTTCTGCTAAGTCTAAATCCCGGTACCATAAGTTTGTGTTTATTGCGAGTATTTAGGCTGTGGACGTCACTATTCTTGAAATAGAGCAAGATGTTTTTGCGAATATACATGATGTTTGTGAGAATATATAATGATGGTAGCGTAAGAATATTTATCTTCTTGAATAATTCTCGGAGTGAATCACGACCGCCTAGGTTATAAATAGCGCGAACAGCTCTTTTTTGAAGAATAAATATAGTTTCGACATCTGCCGCAGACCCCCATAATAAAATGCCATAGGACATAATACTATGAAAATATGCAAAATACACTAGCCTAGCAGTCTCAATATCAGTCAACTGTCTTATTCGTCTAACGGCATAAGCTGCTGAACTCAATTTACTTGCAAGAGCCTGTATATGGGGCCCCCATTGCAATTTAGAGTCTACCGTAATTCCTAGGAAAACAGTTGACGGAACGAGATCCAGCAATTTACCTTCTAGATTAATAGTGGAGTCTATTTGTGTAACGTTAGGTGTTGTAAATTTAATACATTTGGTTTTACCTGAATTCAGAAGAAGATTGTTAGCAGAAAACCATTTAGCTATAGCATCCAAAATGACGTTAGGTTGCACGAGATCCCTATCCTTTCTATTTACTTTAAAAATAAGTGATGTATCGTCAGCAAATAAGACTATGTTCGCCATAGACTCATTCACTACGTATGGGAGGTCGTTTATGTATACTAAGAATAGGAACGGGCCCAAAATTGAGCCTTGAGGTACGCCCATCTTTACTTGAGAGCCTTTAGAAATAATATTTCCTAAGGCCACTTTTTGTTCGCGGTTTGACAAGTATGAATTCAGAAGGTCAAGAGATCTACCTCGAATACCATATAGCTTTAACTTTAAAATGAGTGTCTGATGATCTACACAGTCGAACGCCTTGGATAGATCACAAAACACCCCTATCGCATCATGCCAATCTTCCCAGGCCTCTAGTATTATTTTAATTAGGGAGGACCCAGCATCTTCAGTAGATCGTCCTTTCGTGAATCCATACTGGTTTTTGTAAAGAAGCCCGGTGTTGTTAAAATAAATCAACATCTGGTTTAGTATTATTTTCTCAAATATTTTACTTAGGGTTGGTAGCACGGATATTGGTCTATAATTGGATGCATCTTTAGTGCAACCTGCTTTAAAAATGGGAACAATTTTACTATATTTCATGAGGTCCGGAAAAATACCATCGCTAATACAGGAATTAAATATTGTTGCCAAAATTGGAGCAACATTTATGATAATAGCCTGAATAGCTTTTACCGACAGTCCCCATATATCTTCAGTTTTTTTTATAGACAAGGATCGAAACGCATTTAATATATCAATGGATGAAATCGATCTGAATACAAAGGAAGAGTGTATACAATTAGTCATTTTAACATTATCTTTAAAAAGTTTCTCAGCTGCTGCAGGAGATGATTGAAGACATTTAGTAGTTTCTATGGGAATATTCGTAAAGAAGTTCTCTAAGTAATTAGCAACTGTTGTCTTGTCAAATACTATGTCATTTCCAATTTTCAAGTGAATATCACTATCTATAGACTTCCCACTACCAGTTTCTTTATTTATAATTTTCCAAGTCATTTTAACCTTATTGTCGGCTTTTTTTATTTTTTCACTAATGTAAGCCGCTTTTGCTTGCATGCAAACCTTTTTAAATATTTTAGAGTAGTTTCTAACATAATTATGAAAATCTGGGTTTGATGTATAAGACTTTTTTTCATACAGTTCGTACAAAACATCTCTACTGCGCCTAATACCATCCGTGGCCCAATCCCTAAATATTAATTTACAATTTACAGTAATGTTTTTTATTCGGCATGCTTTTTGAAATTCATCATGTACAGCATTTAAAAGTGCACAATACATGTCATTAGGTGTGCTCGAACTTGTAATGGTTGGTAAGCGCTGTTTTAAGCTATTATTAAAATTATCGAGACTTCTTTTAGATAAATTACGACATTGAATATTAACAGGGCTTTTATTTCGATTATAATTAAGTTTTACTATTTGACATTTATGATCAGACCTAATACCACTTATAAGACTCTTATTCAAAAGTTTGAAGTTAGTCATAATATTATCAATACACGTGGATGATGTGGGCGTAACTCTGGTTGGCTCAAAATATTGGTGTTCCAAGCTATAAGATTTAAACAAGGTTATGAAAATTTGCTTGTCTGTGGTATCTCTTAAAATGTCAATATTGAAATCACCGCACACAAGGATGTTTTTATTTGTTTTTAACTTCTTTAAGGCTTCTTCCATAATTTCAAAAAATTGTGACGTGCTGGAAGATGGCGGCCTATAGACGCACAAGATGATATGATTTTCAATTTCAATACAGGCGAGCTCGCATACGCGTTCTACAGAAAAAGTTTCATCGTTACACAATTATGAAACATGTTATCAGGGACTGGTTACGAAGACATAAGCAAATAAATGTGGCTAATTATAGTTTTTATTATACATAACCGACAACCATCGGGTTCCGAGCTTTAAAAGAAAAACTGAAAAATTTACTTGGTGGAAAAATCCAATTGAACTGTCAATAGCACCCTACGTGATGCATATGTGGACGTATTGTCTGATGGCCAAGACAACCGCTCGAGAGCCTCTCCTAGCGCTACTATACTAGTGACCGCAGAAAGTCACTGAGCGTGGCTCCCTCCTCGCGCCTCGTAAGCTACGTTAGCTACGAGGAGGTGCTCACAGTGGAGAAGACTACGCGACATGACACATGGGACACCTCAGTGCGGGTCTACTGCGGCCATCATCTTGGATTTATATTTGAATAGTGTCATAATACCCGGTCCTCTCTGAGTCTTTCAGGAGGTACTTGTACTGCATAAAGCGGTAGACGCTAGCAAGGGCCACTCTATTTGCCAACCTACATGTCCGTCGGGCCAAGCATTAGATGATAGGAGAAAAACGTTAAAGACTTCGCCTTGACTTCACAATATTTAGTTACAATCAAGTTCATCATCATCATCATTTTTGCGTTGCATCCCGGTTGCAGCCCAAACTCTCGCTTCGGCGCCCGGGGTCCGCTTTTCGACTTTTTCTTCTCCACTTCGCATGGTCTTCAGCATCCCTGGTAGTGAGCCCATTGGCACGCATATCACCCTTTACGACGTCAAGCCAGCACTTTTTGGGCCTACCCCTCCTGACGGGGCCCGGCGGAGGCGGCATGGCCAGACATTTGTTTCCCACGTAAGCATCCGGTTGCCGTAAAACGTGACCATACCAACGGAGCCGACACTCCTGCAGTTTATCCACATTGTCACGGACATGAAGACTACCGCGAATGCGGGAGTTCCTAACGCGGTCCTTCCGCGTCACTCCACACATCCATCGCAGCATGTTCATCTCCGTGACACGCAGTTGCTGCTTGTGTCGCTCCAACACCGGCCACGCTTCACAGCTGTATAAAAGAACAGGCCTAATGATGGTCTTATAGACCTGTCCCTTCAACTTTACCGGCATCTTGGGGTCACAAATGACACCAGTTACCTCACCCCATTTGGCCCACGCGGCAGGAATGCGAGCCTTGACGTCGCAATCGATGTCACCAGACGCATGGAACACAGATCCCCGATATTTCACTTGGTCCGTGCGCTCGACTGTGTTGCCGTCTGTGCGTATGGGTGTGGGATATGTGGAGTTACAGGCCAAGTACTCGGTCTTCACCATTCACATTGAGCTTCAGTGGTTCGTTCGGGTTAAGTGTCCCGGGTGATATTATCCTTGAATGATAGATACCCCCGCCATTTATGGAAATATAGCATTTTATTTACATTAAATAAATAATAATTAAATATGTTTCAAAGCCAATTAATTCGTCTCATCATTTTATTAGACATCATTGCGTTGTCGAGTTCTAATAGAAGAACTATACAAAACAAGTCAAAAGTCAATGGCGCCAACATAAATTAAAATAAAAGCACAAATTATAATTATATTCAAAGCTATATTACTTTCTAAATTAAATCACATAATATTTACATAGTTTTAAAATATTGTAAATAAAGAAGGAATACTCGCGTCATCACCTTATTTTTACGCTCAACTCTTTCGCCGGTGCTGCAAAATAATTGGTTAGCCTAACAGAGTCGAAATTATAACACTGATAGTCCACATATAACACTGATAGTTTTTTGTCAAGGTTTTATAAAACTAATTACAGCTAATCTCCGTTCTCATCCTAAAATAAACGGGCAGAATACCCACGCTCGTCCAAGTCGGATTGGGCGGTTTAAATAAATCAGTATTCTTGGTATTTGGTTTCCTCCTATGTTTTCCCCCATATTCAATAGGATACGATAATTAGGTTATGATTTGACGAAAAAACTACCTAATCGGTGCACCACCTTAGGATTCAAACCCGGGATTTCTGGTTTAGTCTCTGAGTGTCTACTTGGTTTAGCCCTACCATTAAATAGAGCTACTCCATCACTTACTTATAAATAGATACAAAATACCGATTAATCTATTTTTATCTCGTACCTTACCTATCGGTCTATTGGCTATCACTCATAAAACTAAATAAACCCCAGCAAGTTATTTCTTCTGTCGTCGTGCCACCATTTGAATGATCATGACGAAATGTAGAATCAAATCATCTGCTGGAACTATCGCACGGTAAGTAATGACCAAAAGTCAACTCAACAACATATTAGCTCTGGATGGCCAACCTAACTTTCATTTGACAGCTAGTGAAGAACCCCATATAGCATGAGCATCTTCCAATAGTTGCGGCACTGAAAAGGTGCAGATTTCCCCGAGCCGTAAAAGGAATCGAGCATCTTGAATTAAATATGGTATATACTATTAATCCATTTTTCACCTATTGGTCACCAACACTGAAAGAAATTCTAAGGAGTTACTCCATTGTGAACGATTGTTCTAAGCTCCAAATGGTAATCAAGCACGCAGGTGTTACCTATATTGTACCAAAATATTGAATTTTCCATTTATTTTACATCCAGAATTAGACCGGACTGCGTTGTTTTGATACTCCAGCCGTATATATTTGAATAATCGATGCATTCTGAATAGCTAAGTGGGTTTTGGTTGAAGAAAAACTATTAATGTATTGGCAAACTCGCTATTAAACACGCTCGGGTCTAAATGGCTTTTTAATTCATATTCTTTATACCTCTTCCTATATTTAAGAATAGGGACAAATGTAGTATAAAAAGTTATCGACCTATTTCAATATTAACATCACTCTCAAAAATTCTAGAACGTACTATTAACAATTGACTCATAGCATACCTAGAACATAATAAACTACTATCTAGTTTTCAATACTATTTTAGAGCATAGCGCTCAACTGCTGATGCTGTGTACGAACTCACCGACTTTGTCGCTCAAAATTTAGATCATAGTTACAAATGCATTGGTATCTTTCTAGATCTTACGAAAGCATTTGATACCGTTTGTATCCCAACTCTAATTACTAGCCTTGAAGAAATGGGCATTAGAGGAACACAGCTTAAGATATTTTCTAGTTATCTTACTGATAGCTGCCAGTGTGTTAAAATTGATCATCACACTAGAGATCTTGTTACTCCTATTCATGGCGTACCTCAGGGAAGTGTGTTTGGTCCTACCCTGTTGTTAATTTATTTAAACCAGCTTTGTACCATGCAAATAAAAAAATGGCAAATTGATCGTATTCACTGATGACACTATCTTGGTATTTAAGGGCAAACATTGGTTCGAAATTTTTGCAACTGCTGAAGTTGGGCTGAATGATGTAACCAGTTTGTTACATTACTAATTATTCACTTATGTTAAACTAGCTGTGCCCGCGACTCCGTCCGCGTGGAATAATGACTTTGGGCAGAATTTTTTGGATATATCTTATGGTTTATTTTGGATTACAAACCCTAAAATATAAATGAAATATGAAAACAGTCAGTATTATCGAATGCAACTGTTACGCCATGCACCTCCAGAATAAGTACGTTCGAACCTACAAAGTCCAGTCTAAGATCCTACTTCATATGATTGATGACACAAATCTGAGGTTAATTTAAATTGGAAATTCTACCTACAATGTCCAGCCTAAGGTGAACCCTTTTTCATATGATTGATGATATAAATCTGAGGTCAACTTAAATTGGAAAATAAAATTTCCGAAACTTATCATTTTTAACAAAAACTATGTTTTTTCTAAAATAAAAATAGCCTAAGTCACTCCTTGATACGTCAAAATCGGTGCAGCTATTTCAGAGATTAGCCGGAACAAACAGACAGACAGACATTCAAAAATTGTAAAAAACGTTGTTTTGGTATATGTACCGTGTATACGCCCGAATGCACCTAAGTACTGTGTTTATGAATAAAACGCGGTTATTTTAATATTACAAACAGACTATCCAATTTTATTTATTTGTATAGATATTGAAAAAAGAACTAAATATGTATTTTCCTTTAGAAGAAAAATTAAACATTTAAATAATTTAATTGTACACAAATGTAATATTTATTATTCGTATCCGTGCAGGGTCGGAGAAAGAATACTAACCTCTGTGGCCGGGGTCGGCCTGTAAAAGGCGCTGTTATACCAGTGGCGCCGGGACGCGGCCGAGCGTGGCTCTCGCCCTGCACCTCGCGAAGTTGAGGTAAAGAGGGCGGAGCTGCGCGATGAGGTGCTCATGGTGGAGTGGAAGGAGCGCCTCGCGCACCCCAGCGCGGGCCTCGCCACCATCGAAGCGGTGAGGCCCGTCCTGGCCGAATGGTTGGAAAGGCGCCACGGCGCCCTGACCTTCCGCCTGACGCAGGTCCTCTCGGGGCACGGTTGCTTCGGGAGGTACCTGTGTCGCATAGGGCGGGAGATGACGTCGGGGTGCCACCACTGTGGCGCGGGCGACGAGGAGGACACGGTTGACCACACTGTCGCCGTGTGCCCTGCGTGGCGCGAGGAGCGCCGCGCCCTCGTCGCCCAAATCGGCGTGGACCTGTCGCTCCCGGCCTTGGTTCTGTCCATGGTCGGGGGCGATCCTGGATGGACGGCCGTCGCCTCCTTCTGCGAGGCAGTCATGTCCGCAAAGGAGGCGGCGGAGCGGGAGCGGGAGTCGACCACCACACTCCCCTCCCGCCAACGCAGGCCACGTTGGCGGCGCCGGAGGTCAAGTAACGACCTCCGGCCGCCGTAAAAAGCGGCCGCGGGCGGCCCCTCGGGGGAGAATCCGCCGCCCGCACTTTTGCCGCGAGGGTGAGGGCTGCGTGCTGTTCCGCGGCCCCCCTCAACTCCTAGAGTTGTTAGGAGAGCGCCGGGGGGACGAAACCCTGATCCCCTGGCGCCAACACTTTAGAAGGGGCCCGCCTCAAGACAAAGGGCGGGCCGGCGCCGGCCCGGGCCACGAGATCGGCAGGCCATATATCCGTGGGCCCGGGCGTAGGCGATAGGAGAACAGCGGGGTTTTTTAGTGGCCTGTCGTAAAAGGCGACAAAACAACCCACCCTAGCTACGTGGTAGGGCCTCAAGCCCGTCTGGATGGCGACCACCTTTGGTCTTAAGTATGCCGCCATAATAACCTTGTGTTGTGTTCCGGCATTAGTGACCTAAGTTCCTAGTACCCTTATGGGACAGCAGCGTGTTCGCGATGCCACTGACGTTGCAAACACCTATAGGTGACGGTAACTGCTAAATTCTAAGCGGGCTGTCAGCCTGTCTGCTGTCCTACGCAAAAAAAAAATTATTCGCGTCCAGACTGTCAATGCTAGATTTTGATGATTGATAACAACCTAAATTTTGGCCCCCATATAGGTAGAAAAACTAACAAGCAGGGTTAGGAAATTAATCTACATTTTTAAAAACATCCGCCACGTAGCTGATTTCAATATTATTAAAATGGTTTACTTTTCTCTATGTGAATCAATTATATATTACTGTATCACCTATTGGGGCCGATCCTCTACAACAAAAATATTATCCTTGGAGCGTGACCAAAGAATCATACTCTAGGTATACTATATACATATAAACCATTCTATCACTTGACCTCAAAACTATATAAAACATGTCAGATACTCAGCGTTCGTCAACTTTTAATACCATAAAACCCCACTCACAATTTTTTTTATCCTAATAAACTAACTAATAGACGCTGCAATTTTATCTGTAAGATATACAAATGTAATACTAAATTTGCCAAAGGATTCTATCGATTCCTAGGTAGTTATTTTTATAACAAAATAAACAGAACTCCATATATTTACCCACACTACACCAGCTGTTGTATAAACGACGTTAATAAAATGGTTACAGATTCAACTATAATGACACGGAGGATCTCTTGCATGTTATTACTTGACGCATTAGTTATTATCACACACTCACTCACACATACACACAACCAAACACACACATACAAGCACACACACGAGAACATTTTTGCTTTAAATCAATATCGAATCTGTCTCTAAGTTCTGAATAATATTCACCAGTAATCGTTCTACTCTTCTCTAGGTAATCTATGTGCATGACACCGGGTGCATCCCAAAAAAAATGTAGCCATAACCTTGTTTTTTTTTTTGGTATCGAGTTAGAAAATCCTCATGGAGGCTCACCGCCCTCGGGGAAGGGCGAAGGGGACTGTCAGACTCTTACTGACTAAAAACCAACCCGTGTTCCTCATGTCGGAGGGTATTGGACCACCAGATGGTCAAGCGGGCCCCGTTACCCACTGCGGCCGTCAAACCGGCCGCAGGGCTCCACTATGAGGCGCGTGCGGAACAAGACGTCGCCGTCTCGAGGGCTGTCGCTGATCGGACGACAAGACGCCCCGAGTCTGCCGTCCGCAGGCCGTGCCTTACGGTGGCTGGAAGTCGGCCACCCTACGACGCCCAGTGCGTCTACTGCAGGAGGGGAGAGAGGAGGCAGCCTCTCTCTCCCTTTCCACCGCCTCATTTGCGAGCATCACAGCCTCGCAAAAGGTGGCGACGGCACTCCACCCTGACTCGCTCCCGACCAGACCCACCTTGGCCTTCTTTGGTGCACGTTCACTCGGTGCAACCCACTGTTTTGATTGTTTCTTGGTCTCTGGGGTATTATGATGGATCCATATTTCGTCTACGGTTATATAACGGCCTAAAAGCTTGTCCGGATTGTGGTTGAACATCTCCAAACATTCCTTTAAAGTGGTCACACGGTTGCGGTTATGGTCGAGTGTGAGCAATCGCCTCGTGGATAGCTTTTTTATGTCCAAATATTCATGTAAAATGTGATGTACTCACTCAGTTGAGATGTCAATGTTGTTGTCAATATTATCAAGTCTTTCCTTGGTTTCAGTGATGGTTTGTTTACGCAAAAAATAATGTTTAATCAACTCACGAGATTCACTTTTATTCCATTTTTGTTAAAATTCACGAGGTTGACTGCTTTTAATGGCTGTCAAACACAAACTAAATAATAATAATAAATTTATTTCTAAAAAATAACATATACATATAAATGACTCATCTTGCTTAAAATTTTACAGTAATCTATTAAGGCGACGACAAGAGACTTTTAATGATTTTATTCTGAAGATCACATCTAAACGAGTGGTGTTAATGAACTGGAAAAAATATATGTTAAATTTGAGCATTTTCTCAATAACTTAATATGTGAATATTTTAGATTATGTTTATATTACATAGTGTAATTAATTTGTAAAGTTAGGTCTAACGCAGATAAAAATCTGAGAATCACGTAAAAACTATCAAGCGTATTTTTATGAAACCTTCACCATCTTAAACACAATTTAATTACCCATCTTTTAATATACGACTTTTTATTTCAAAGTAAAAGGATAATATACAATTATGCTTTTTCGAATAATCTTTATGCTCGGGTTAGCAGGGGCCCTTGCGGGCGACGGGCGGCAGTGCATCGCTGACCACTGTCACGGGTAGACGTTGACGCTCGGAGCAATCACTAAACGATTTAACTCTATTATAAGTTTCGCGCTAAAATGGCTGGTAAATCTAGATTACTAAAAAAGAAACGCCAAACGCTCGCAAAAAATAGATTACTAAGGTAAGTAACGTGTTCTCAATCATAATTATCATTTGTGTATTTTAGCACATTGATGTAAATTGGACCAGATAAATTAATCATAACATTTAATTGTTACATATATTATTATTTTTTATTTTACTAAGTGACATTATTTTCTTTTTAGGAGATTACATAGTAACAAAGATAATCGCGACGTAAATGAGGAGACAGAGACGAGGTGTGTATTGTAGTGTAGTATGACAATACTACATCGTAGTCGGGACAGTCCGGATTCGAGTTTTAAAAATACTTGAATGCTATTACTATTGTCACTGTATAACTAAATATAAATACATTTATATTGTAGGTCTGAATTTACGGAAACGCTTGGAGTGATTAAAGGATCTTCCCATATTGACAATGAAAATGAGAACAAGATTGTTGACAAGTAAATGCATATCTAATTCAATATTCTGATTTTAGCATATTTGAAACCTAATTCTATTAACTTATATTAATTACTATAACTGTTACAGTTCTCAAGTAACCGAAACGATATTTGCTGAGCAGGAAGAAAGCTTTCAAATGGATATTGAGAACGAGAATAAATACTGCTGCATATGCGCCCAAGCTGCCAAGAAAAATGTCACACCTAAGGAGCATGCTTGCTATAAAAATTATTCTGGTAAATTCATAATATTAAATATGTTGTAATAATAATAAAGAAACTAAAATTTTATGGTTGGAATAATTATTACTTTATTTTCAGGTCCTTCAACTGGAATGGAATCCACGATCTTGGTAGAAGGATTCAAGAACAGCATAGAAATGCATAATTTAATATATTCAAGGTTAATATCAGATGGTGATGCAAATACTTATGCAAAATTGTTACAGTCAAGACCGTATGAAAATATAACAATTGAAAAAATCGAATGCCGCAACCACCTGTTAAGAAACCTTTGCAATAAGTTACAAGCTTTTATCACTGACACGAAATATTTAATTAAATACAGAAAATATATAACAAAACAAAGAATACTGTCAATAAGAAAGGTAATAGTAACCGCTATAAGAAATTATAAAAATTCTGGCAATGTCACTAGTTTACATAATGATATCATGTTAGCCGCAGAACATGCATTTGGAGTTCATACTAATTGTAAGACATATTTTTGCTCGAAAATGGGAGAAGATGACAACATAGACAGAGATATTTTCACAAACAGTTTGTGGCATAGAATAAAATTTGTATTGACACATATAGCTGCTCATGCAAGAAGCTTGATTGAAGACGTTGACAGCAACACTGTGGAGCGCTTCCATAGTATTGTTGCAAAATTTGTAGGGGGTAAGCGGGTAAATTTTTCCCAGAAGAACCAATACCATATGCGTTGTAATGCAGCTGCTTTATCATTTAATACCCATAAACCTTTATCGTTGTTGCAATAATCAATCACGGGCAGGAGTCCAAATGGTGAATTAAAAAAGATGGAAATACGTAAACAAAAACGCCTACATTTAACAAAAAATTATCATAGAATAAAGAAGAGATTACATGAACACTACACAGAAAGTAATAAAAACTATGGTGAGCAATGTTCAAGACCGGATATGGATGATGATATATTAGAGGAATCAAAAAAAATATTTTTAGCAAATTTGGCCGAAACTGCCAAACAAAGAGAACAAATAGAAAGGAAGACTATATTACAAAGTGGTTCTAGTGAGTGGCTAGAACTACGAAGACGGATTTTGACCGCTTCCAACTTTGGACGTGTTATAAAAAGACGCAATGACATAAGTTGCTGCAATTTAGTTAAAGATCTTTTATATAAAGAGTCTATAGGACACATTAAGTCTATAAAACATGGACAAGACAACGAAAATTTTGCGAAAGAACAATTGTCGAAACAAGAAAATATTAAAATAGAACCGTGTGGACTTTTTCTTGATGAAGAAATACCCTTCCTCGGCGCATCACCAGACGGTATTATTAATAAAAACACCATTTTAGAAATAAAATGTCCACTCACAGCTTACAAACTAGGACTAGATAAAGCCATCCATGAAAAAAAAATATTGTTTTATAAAAAACTGGTAAACGGTAATTACATAATAAACAAAGAACATAATTGGTGGTATCAAATACAGGGACAGCTGCATATAACAGGAAAAGATAAATGTATGCTTGGTATTTGGTCTGGTGAAAACTTTCCTGTAAAAATTGAACTAATTTACAAGGATGACGCTTTTTGGGACACTAAAATGAAAAATAATTTAATTAAGTTTTATACAGATTGTATGCTTCCCGAACTGGTTGATCCTAGATATACGAGGAATATGGTAATTAGGGACCCCTCTTATATAGTTAGTGCCATACACGGACGCAAAAGGAAAAAGGAAGAGGAAAAAGAAAATAAAAACAAACTAATAAAAAAACGAGCAGTGACGGCTGAAAAGAAGACAGTATAGTTGCTGTGAAAGTATTAAATTTCGAGGAGTTTTAAATAAAATCCTATAAATACCTAATTCACTTTTTTATTTATAGTTACAAAACCTGTAGACAGAAAACCTGTGTTCGTTTGATATAATTATATTTTCCGTTTATTGAAATACCTATATTATATTATATCCTACCACAGGGAATGATATAAGATACAGAACATGAAACAATAATCCTAACTAATATTAAATAAGCGGTTAAAAATTTCATGATTATTAGATAGTCTTCATAATCTGTAACGTATGGTTACCCAACGAACTTCTCTAAAATATACAATTACGTCGCCTGCGAATTTTCAATGCGGGTTGCGGGGGGGCCCCGCGCGTGCTACTCTCACTAGCTCAAACTCCTCCCACTCGCTCAAGGTCGCTAGCACTTAGTGTCGTCTTAAAAGTCGGTGGTTAACGGAAGCAGTGTTGCATTCAAAGTTACTGCGCGGGAAATTGAAATAGTCACGGAGTTATCCCCTAGTTGTAGAGTTGTGTGCTTGAACTGATACACTATATTATAGCATATATTCGGAAGTATCAACAATTCCTTTGTGACAATGTTGTTATCCTTAGTATTCCTAGGATTCATTACAGGTACAAATTGTTCCATCTTATCTATTCGAGCCAATCTTGGCTTGGTTTTGTGTATCAAAGCCAAACCGTACAAATAAGCAATAGAAATGTATCTCATATCTTGTGTCTGTATTGGAAAATATACTAGTTGTGTTAGATATGGACAAATAAATCCAGTAAAGCTGTAATCCAGCAATCCATCTGTTTGAATATATGGACGTATTATTGAATTCGAGCATTCAAACGTCGAATTGAACTGTTCAGTTATTTTGTCATTTCAATTCGATAAGATTTTGCATCTTTTTGAATTATCCTTTTATTAAGACTTGACCTTTTGTTTTTAGCTATTAACATTTTATATAAAAAGAATAATAAAATAAACATGACTTTTACTTGCTATCTCGAAGTAAAACCATAAAAAATCTAAAGTTTATAGCTTCGGGAGCAAGGATATCGGAAACTTATCAAGAACCTATAAAACTATACCGAAGCCCTCCTGCCTCTAGTGAGTGTTATCAAACTGAAATATCTAAGGAATTTCCGCAACAACTGTTTTATTGCTTCCACTAAAAATAACTAAAAATTAGTAAAGGGATGAACAATGAATATAGTTCTTTACTTAAAGCTCATAAAAAACAAAAAACTTACTTGTCCTTTACTAAATATATAATTTTTTTTTTTCAAGCAAACGGACCATATAGCAAGTGGTCACTGTCGCTTACGGACGTTTGCAACACCAGAGCCATTACCAACGCGTTGCCGGCCTCGAAAAAATTTCTTAATGTTTGTTTTTTTAATACCCCACATCGTATTGCGATGGGAAAACCTTAGCCAAAAGTTATTTCAAATCTGGAAAAAACGCATAATAAAAGAAAATGAGACAGCTCATATAAAAGAGAGAGGAGTAGAAAGGAGGAGGTAAAAAGATGGTTATGTTGCATGCATCTATCTGCGCAGGGGCGGAGAAAGAATACTGTCCTCTGCGGCCGTGGTCGGCCTGTCGTAAAAGGTCCGTCGTAAAGATGTGGTCGGCCTGTCGTAAAGACCAACTTTGGTCTTAAGTATGCCGCCATAATAAGTTTGTGTTGTGTTCCGACATTGATGACCCAAGTTCATGTACTCTTATGGGATAACAGCGTGTTCGCGATGCCACTGGCGTTGCAAACACCTATAGGCGACGGTAACTGCTAAATTCTAAGTGGGCCGTCTGCTGTTCTACAGCAATAAAAAAGCATGGTTAATGCTACGCAGGATTCCAATTCGTGATCTTTGGATCGATTTCCGGATACTAGTATAAGTTGACCACATACCCATGTAGAATTATTATTAAATTATAGAATACTACCATCGTGCTTAAGTGCATTACGGCCGTTGTTTCTCAAAGTGGTTATTCAAAAGTTTGCTGTCGGCACTCTTTATTTCATACAATCAATAGATGTATAGTTTTTTTATTGCTAAGGAACAGCAGAGATGCTGACGTACCGCTTAGTAAAAAAGCAGGTCCCGTACCCATGAACACGCTGCTGTCCGCACAAGGGCACTGGAACCTGGGCCACTGCTGGAACACAACACAAAGTTATTATGGTTGATTATATTTAATTTTACGTCGATTAGACTTATAGACCCGATGGGCTTGGGGCCCTACTTAGCTAGGGTTATTTCGTCGTAATTTACAAAAAGGCAACCCTGGCCGCAGAGGTCAATTTTTTCTTATTCCAACCCTGCGTGAATAAATATACATTATCATTTTGTTTTATATACACTGAACTAAGAACATCTACAAACCTAAAGATGTACAAGGTGGCAATTCTTACTTATTTTAGTACAATATAAACACGAAGAAATAATAACCTTGTAAAAATGCACTTCTAGTCAAATCTCGAAGTCGATGCAGTAGATCAGAGTTGAAATTTAGCGATAAGGCACGTACTTAGTGGCTCTGTTTGAAACCTGGAAACACCTTGTACTGTATAGCACAAATGTAAAATTACAAAGTATAAGGATGCGGCAATTTTGCACGGACAACGCATTCATGAAAAAACAGTGAATATATTATGATGTCCGCCCTAACTTCACCATCGTGGTGAGCATTAAATGCAACTTAAACTTTCACTTCGGTGCCCGTGTCAATCTTTCCGACTTTTTCTTTGCTACATCGCACGGTCTTCGGCAATCCTAATAGTCCATTTACTTAGTGACGTCAATGAATTTAGAAGGTTCAAGGCAGGACAAGAGCCAGAAGTCCTAAAATGTGTTATTGTTAAACTGACATCAAACTGTTGTGGTTTCTATCTGGATTCATGTTATTGACGCGGATGGCTCAGTAGCTATTCAAGCAGTCTGGTATGGCTTTAGAGTGTTTACATATGTGTCCCGCAACTCAATGTTTTTAGAAAACTGTGCAATACAAGTTTTTACCTAATACTGGTATAGTGTTCCTATGGGTGCTTCACTGGCTCGCCAGTTTTTTCTAGTTGTCTTAACAACCCAACTGTGATACAAGAAGATTTGAGCCTAGCAACCCCGCCGAGAGGGATTGTGCAGCTCGTGGCAGCATGCTCGAGAAGGCACCTCCTGTGGTATACAACCCAGCTGGACCGCTGCATGGGAGTAATATGAGAAAGAGCTCTTTTTATTGGTGGTCGTATATCCCTATTATTATTTTACCGTTACAATTCGGATAGGTAGAAATAGTCTATTCAGTCCGTAGCATAATTAATTATACTCTGATAATTCACACAGCACCGTCTAGTTCCAAAGTAAGCCACAAAGCGCTAGTTTTATGGGCACTAGACAATACATATACTATAGTACTTTTTTGGAAATAAAATATATTACAGAAAACAACCAGACTGATGAATATCACAGATCAACAATGAAAAAACTTTTTGAATCATTTTGTCTAATTTCTATGTAATTTGGCGGCCTGATTCTAAAAATAAAATAAAAAACGTCGCATCACCCACTAATTTTTCACATTTTAATATAAATCCCAAAATGTGTATAAAAAATTTTCGATTATTTAAATATCTTCACGGTGGTAATATATTCTAAAATTATGAATTCAGCAGTAAAATAAAATGTTTTTAGGTTGATTGTCTCGATAAACTAGACTGAAGTTGTTTACTTTGTTTTCTTCTAGTAAATATAACCCCATATTGCTGTATTCAACGAGTGTACTTTTTATTCGCAAATAAAAATGATTAAACGTTCTTGTAAAAATTCTCCAGATATTGCTATACATATGTGTGGTAATTTTGCAATTAAAAAACATCAAAGGAACACTACAGACTTTGTAAAAAAAGTTTACGCATTATATTTCGATGTAGCATTTAGTAATCGAGACAAGTGCTGGTTTCCTCACAACGTGTACTTAAATTTGTGTTCTTAGAAAATGATATAAGAAAGAGAAGATAGCTTTTCATATTTGCTGTACCCATGGTATGTAGCGAGCAAAAATATAATTTAAACTATTTTTATTTTTGTGCCATAGATTTTACTAGATATAACTCGAAAAATAAAAAAGTTATTGTCTATCCTAACGTTACTTCAGTTGATCGGCCATGATCCAAGATTTCCTGTCCCAGTGCCTCCTGATTCGATGGATGACTTTTACAGTCTTTGCTCTAATTTAATTAAAGTCCATCGACTGATGACGATTTCCAAAGTTCTCCAGAGAACTTAAAACCACAGTTACTTACTCAAGCTAAGTTAAATGATGAATTACTTGGTTCTAGGCTCAAAGATTTATTGGAACCTATTTGCCGTTATAGAATGAAAAATACTTTTTGCGCAATCATCTTCTATCCCCAAAATTTGGGTGCTGTGAGTGAAGAGCAGACAGAACGGTTTCATCAGGACATAAAACCAACAACAAATGATATCAGGGACAGTGGGATGTACGAATGATGGGTGATTACTGTTAGTCACTGCGCAGAGAACAACAAAATGCATCACATCGGCGAAAAGGCAATGCAAGAAACTTTACGCAAAAAAGAGAGGAAATATAAAACATTAAGAACATCTAATATTAACATTTTGGTAACTATATATGTTATTGTAAGAGAAAACTGTAACTAAATAAAAAAGTCCTGTGAATTTGAATGTTGATGAATCAAAATTTCTCTATTTTTTAAATATATAATCAATATCGTATTATGATAAAATAGTGAGTGCTAGAATAAAATTACTATCAAATTCGGTTTTAAAATCTAAAATTATTTAAGATTTATGTAAATAATTTAAAAAAGTTTTTATGAAAAAAAAATTTATTGCCGCATCTATATTTTGTAGAACATCTTGAGTGAGTACTTCGTAGAGTACTTCATGCAACACTTAACTGGCCGCGTTGTCTTGTCCAGTTTTGTTGTATTAATATGGCTTCCATGGCAGAATCGAATCTGACATAAGTTTTAAATTACTATGATTTTAACAAAACACTTCCTGGGAATTTTTTTTAAATTGCATTTTACATAATTTTACCATCGTATGTATAATCAGATTATGACGTCTATGGGTTTCCGACGCCAAGAGCACCACGAACACGCTGCTTTCCATATAGGGGTAGCGAGCCTGGGTCACTAATGCCGGAACACAACACAAGGTTATTATTGCGGTATATTTATAGACCAAGGATGGTTGCCATCCAAATGGGCTTGGAACCCTGTCACGTAACTATGGTTATTTTGTCACCATTTACAAATAGGCCAACTCAGGCTAACGAATTTTATTTATTTTTTATTACTGTAGGATACCAATAAAATAAATATGGCCCCAAGCCCGTCTGGAAGCCACACCTTCTCTATAAGTATGTCGCCATAATAACTTTGTGTTGTGTTCCAGCAGTGACCCAGGTTTCAGTGCCCTTATGCAGACAGCAGCGTGTTCGTAGGTAACGGTAACTGGTTTTTTATTAAGCGGGCTGGCAGCCTCTCTGCTGTTCCTCAGCAATGAAAAAACTATAGATCTATTGATTGTATGAAATAAAGAGTGCCGACAGCAAACTTTTGAATAACCACTTTGAGAAACAACGACTGTAATGCACTTAAGCACGATGGTAGTATTCTATAATTTAATAATAATTATACACGGGTATGTGGTCAACTTATATCCGGAGATCAATCTAAAGATCATGAATTGGAATCTTGCGTTGCATTAACCATGCTTTTTTTTATTGCTGGAGAACAGCAGACGGCCCACTTAGAATTTAGCAATTACCGTCGCCTATGGGTGTTTTCAACGCCAGTGGCATCACGAACACGCTGCTGTCCCATATGGGAACTTAGTCATCAATGCCGGAACGCAACAGAAACTTGTTATGGCGACATGGCGGCCCTACCACGTAGCTAGGTGTTTTGTCGCCTTTTACGACAGGCCGACCCCGGCCGCAGAGGTCAGTATTCTTTCTCCGCCCCTGCACGGATAAAGTTCAGTATTCTTACTTCGCTCCTTTGATTTTGTCATTTATCTGGATCGAAAATGTTTAATCATATTAAATTAATTTTAACAGACTTCAATAGATTCTAATTTAGAGGAAATAAATAAATAAATAAATGTTTAAAAACACAGTGTCTATATACAGATATATGCCATATACAATATTAACAGCTGGATGACCGAGCCTTGCTCGGTATTTTTTTTATAAATTGTGTTTTTTGGAAATTAACAATTGATTTTCTTAGTCTAACCTCAAAGAAAACACTCATTGACTTCGTGTTACTTAACAACGCCATCTGCTGGACTAGCTTTAGTGTTGTTGTGTCGTTAAAGCAATTTAAAAAAAATAGTATTATTATTCGCCGATAGATGTCAGGAAGAGTCACCTTTTTGTTATTTTTCTTTCATTAAAAGAAAGCGAATAAAATCACATTTTCTAGAAATGATTCCTAGCTAGATCGATTTATCGGTGTTTTTTGGAAATTAACAATTGATTTTCTTAGTCTAACCTCAAAGCAAACACTCATTGACTTCGTGTTACTTAACAACGCCATCTGCTGGAATAGCTTTAGTGTTGTTGTGTCGTTAAAGCAATTTAAAAAAAAATAGTATTATTATTCGCCGATAGATGTCAGGAAGTCACCTTTTTGTTATTTTTCTTCCAATAAAAAAAAGCGAATAAAATGACATTTTCTAGAAATGATTCCTAGCTAGATCGATGTATCGCCCCCGAAACCCCTGTATACTAAATTTCATGAAAATTGTTGGAGCCGATTCCGAGATTCCAATTATATAAGTGAATATATATATATATATATATATATATATATATATATATATATATATATATATATATATATATATATATATATATATATATATATATATAATATATACAAGAATTGCTCGTTTAAAGATATAGGATAGGCTGTATTATATAGATGGTAACAGGTACTTCAGTGCCAGGTATAAAGTTTAATCTGAGAATTCACAATCATGGACAATATCGTAAATTCACATGCACAATTTTTTTTAATGCTGTAGGGCTGCAGACAGACTGACGGTTACCGTCGCCTATGGGTGTTTGCAAGGCTAGTGGCATCGCGAACACGCTGCTGTCCCATAAGGGTACAGGAACTTGGGTCACTAATGCCGGAACACAGCACAAGGTTATTATGGCGGCATAGGTACTTAAAACCAAAGGTGGTCGCCATCCAGACGGGCTTGGGGCCCTACCACGTAGCTAGGGTGGGTTGTTTTGTCGACTTTACGACAAGCCGACCCCGGTTGCAGAGGTTAGTATTCTTTCTCCGCCCCTGCACACCCATTTTCATCTGGCGAGCAAATCCTGCAAATCATACCACAAACAGCAAATCCTGCAAATCATACCACGCTCTCTAAGAAAACTGAGGGGAATGGCCCCGAGCCAATTGTGTTTAAGGTGAATATTATGTCTCTTTTGTTCTCTCTTCGCAATTGTTCTCTTCCGTTCTCCTTCATCGTGTCCCTTTTCAGACGGTACTTTCTTAGCATTATGTATAATGTCTGCTGCGGTGGCCACCATTAATGATGGATTTATACAAATAAATAAAATCTCGCAAACCCATTTAGTATCAACTACGATTGATGAGAGTGCAATAAAAGCGGCCAATAATAGTCAATAGTTCCCGCGCTTTTGCCGAAGTATGGCGATTGGGTTTCAACTTTTTTCATAACATTGGCTCGGCTTGGCGAATCGGATATTTCGCTTATTGCTATAACATTCTTTTATTAGAAAATTTTATTTCGAGTTTTGTTATTTTGTCATAATTTGAAATAAATATATTATATAATATGTATTATATCGTAATATTACATACATAATACTAGAAGAAGACGCGAAGAAGGACCGCGTTAGGAACTCCCGCATTCGCGGTAGTCTTCATGTCCGTGACATAACGGATAACTGCAGGAGTGTCGGCTCCGTTGGTACGGCCACGTTTTACGGCAACCGGATGCTTACGTGGTGCTCTTGGTCTCCCTGGCTCGCCACGTCATCGGCGTATTCTTTGGCAGGGATATTCACTAGGGTTGGTGAGGTCAACGCTATGTTTAGGTTGGCCGAAGCTGGCTCGTGCCAATTGAAGGAAAGACGGCTTCTCTTTATGGGATAATTTATTTTTGTATTACCTGATCATACCTCCAACATTCAGATCTCTATGCAAAAGAAAATACTTCTTTCATATATCGTATTCGTACCCGAGCAACTATGTTCGTAATATATAAAGTTGTTGCTGTATTAATATAGCAGTTACTCGAGTTTTTTTTTTTATATCACTTTTATTAGTAGATTTAGATCCTTGATTCATGTTTTGCATACCTACACTTTCAAAAACATACAATCACAATCACACCACTCAAACTCAATTACATCGGACGCAGGAATATCTGTCACAAACGCACGCGGCGCGTACCGTACTCAATTCAGCTCCTCGTCATCTCAAAATCAGTAGGGCTGTGAAAGCCCTGCTTGCTTGGTAAAAAATGATTTCGCTATTTTTTACCCACGCTTTTGCCACACTTCCAGTAAAAAAGTACTTTACTTCAATCAATCAATCAACAAGCCTTACGTCGACTGCTGCTGGACATAGGCCTCCCCAAGATCACGCCACAACACCCGATCCTCCGCTTTTCTCATCCAGCCACTACCGGCTACCTTTTTAATGTCATCGACCAGGCTAGAGGGCGTCCTACACTACGTTTGCCAAGACGCGGTCTCCACTCTAGAGCTAGCTTACTCCAATGGCTGTCGGTCGCGCGACTTACGTGTCCACGAGCCATGCCCGTCTTTTACTTATGTTTACTTATATTATTATATTTTGGCGGCAATTCAATAAGCCGTGCCCAGTGTAAAATCCATACATTTAGCGATAGATAAGCGATCTCGTTAATCTTAATCATATGGATCACCGCCTGACTGCTTGAAGGGACGATATTCATACTATTTGTAGTTGTTCATTGTTATTATAAAGATAATAAAGGTTTACATAAGAAACAGAATATAATTCTGACCTTATTTTGCAGTAACATACTAAACTCATGTAAGTCTTTATTTATTAAAAATACATATTTATTAAAAAAAGCTAATCACTATTTTTTTTAAATATCTCGTTGTAAGTAAGTATCATCATTGTATTAACGTGGATTTATATTTATCTGATGTGTCGTGAAGTGTCGTGTCCTGAAGTGATGGCTAGTTTTCACATTAAAATTTATATGTCGTGTTCTGACGCCTTCTAACGATATTTTGAATCAATACAACCCTAGAACATGAAAACAGGCGACTCTGACGCGTCACAACACGACACTGGCGCTTGCACATTTGTCTGACGTGTCATGACGACGCCGTCCCCCGCCCTCTGCTCTGACGCAACCGGGATCGTTTCTGATGCGACACAACACAAGCCATCACGACACATTATGCATTACACGTATGAACGTTACCATACTAAATGTATGAAACCAATACCGTTCTGACGCGTCACGACATGACACGTCAGACAAATGTAAATCCACCGTTATTAATGTATATAAGCGCCATACTACTTACTTTGGGTCTAGATGGCGCTGTGTGATTATTATATTTTTTCCTTAACTTTCAATTCTGATAATAGATATTGAATTATAGTATAATAATTTAAAACAATATGCACCCTGAAAAATCATCCATCAAAATTAAAAAAATTTGAACGCCAAACCACAATTAATTAACTTTCAGTTTTTTTTTCAGCAGACAAGCTGACGTCACACTTAATAGTAAGCAGTTATCGTCACCGGGTATTTGAGATGTCAGAGGCACCGCGAACACGCTGCCGCCTGCGTAGGGTTACTTGAACCTGGGTCACTTATGCCGGAACACAACACAAGATTATAAAGGAGACATATTTAGAGCCCAGGGTTGTTGCCTTCCGAGGGCCTTATAGCTCTATCACCTAGATACGGTTACTTTGTAGCCTTTTGCGACAGACCACCCCCAGCCGCAGGGGTCAGTATTCTAACACTCACATATATTTACGCCATATCATCCTCTAGGCAATCTCCACTCTCAATTCATATTAACTTTATCAACCTCTGTGTTGCCACAGCATTGTAACAGGGTTCACAAGTAGAAACGTCGGAATCACGTCTTCGATTTCCATCTCAAGTTTGAGTATTTTTGTGTAATTTATTTACAAAAAAAATATATGTAAAACTAAAGTACTGTGGGAACTGTCACAGTATGTTCATTTATTTGTTTATGTAAAATCTCTATGTCTCTAATCTGTTTGTGTAAAAATAAAAAAAGTTTAAAACAACTCTAAGTTTTAAATGAGTTTCGATTGGTATGTTGACAATTTAATAAACAAAGCACATAAATCGATAATATTTACTGATAGAACTAATTTGTAAATTCGTGAATTTCTGTTATAAGAAATTATACAACATAATATATTTTTCTTTTGTCTTTTGAACTTTCCCCTATGCTTTGGCAAACGTCATAGCCAGTGATCTCCATTATATCGCTCGCTGGGGTGGAAAGAGTTTTAACAAATGAAGTATACGCTATAGGGGAGGCCTGTCACATACATTATTCCGCGTTGTTTCATCTTTGACGAATAAAGGAGTTAGAATCTTTAGAGGCTTAAAACAAAATAATTTTTAACTTCAGATAATTTTGTTGTTTAAGTACGTAAAATGCGAGATGTGCCTGTAGGGGGACAAAGCTGATCCTTGAAGGCACTCTGGCCTTGATGGTATTGGAGGACGAGCGCGTGCCCCCCACTCCGAAGCGGAAGCTTCATTCAAGTAGGAAGTCTCGCAAGATGAGCACCAGTCTGTCCGGCACGCCCAGTTTACAGTTTGTAAATCAAGCCGTTGTACCAGACCTTGTCGAAGGCTTTTGCAACGCCAAAGTTCGTGAGCATGTATTTCGTGATGCGGAACATATAAGATTATGTAATAAGCGTGCCTCCCCACACGGCGATCCACCTAATGATGTTATAGTTAATGATCCTGGGATACGCTAGGTTTGAAGTAGATCTTCAGCACTAGAAGGATATCATTCTTCAATCAGGAAATCGTGAACCAACTCCCATTGGCCCCGCAGACCGTTGACGTTATATGTCGCCAGAATAAATGAGCGGGGCAGCCAATGAGTGGGGCACCGATATTTTTACTAATCAAAATACGATAATACACGGAAAACTGGTGTATTGAAATATGCTAATACAATGGAGTAAAATATTATACGGGAAAACAATGACCTGATAAGCACTGTGACGTTCATGAGTATGCAACTATGCCGCGCAATCTTGATTCCAACAGACTGACGCATGATAGGGGAGAGGGGGAGGGGGGAGAAATATTTTATAATTAATTGCCGGCTCAAATGAGCAGTTCGTAGTTTTTAAATTTCGGCTTAAAAAATTGCATATCGAGCACACCTCTGTCTGAAAGATTTTCTAATATGTCATAAATTATGTGTATATTTAATTACTAATATTAAGACATATACTACTTACCTGTGACTTGTAACAATACGTTAACAATAAAGGAGTTTATAAAAAAATAAACAAAAGTGCAATTGAGACAAAAGTATGCTATTCCGCGCTGTGCAGTGTTACTATAATAATTGAGCAGCTATATATCTATCCATGGGCCCTATGTTAAGAGCCTTAATAATTGTTTAGATTGTTAAATGAATAAATGAAGTGAAGCTGTAACCTAAAAGTCTCAATGCCAAGTAAATTAAAAAAAAAAGAATTTTAAATGTTGTCAACATAAGTTTGACTTGACACTGGCAAATTCGCAAGCCGCGACATGACAAAAAAAGACAAAAAACAACAAGTTTTTTTTTTTTATTTTGAAAATCATCGAACTGTCAGGTGGTCGTCAAAAGAAATCATATTGGAAAATTTTATTTCGAATTTTTCTGGGTTTGACTGCTTATCCTTGATTATTATACAATTATTTATTAGTTTATAATATAATAGCATTATTATTAGTTCATTGTAATCTGTATTAGCTCACTTATCATATCCATGTCAATTCCATCAGTAGGCGAGAATGTCCCCCCTGATAGGGGTAGAAATTTTATGGATGTAGAAATGTGTGACCTATCTAATTCAGTTAAACCACCAGTAAAAAGACATGCTGATCCTTCGCCTGATCAAAATAAGAAACCTGCGACTGCCCCCGTGGTCGCTGTTTCAAACCAGTTCACGTATACACGTCCCGGTTACGAATCTAATGCTGACTTTCTTTATTCAGAAAATGATTCAGGCCCATTCATTGTTCACGTAGTCCGTCAGGACGATTCTGAATCTTATACTTCCAACAAAATGAGGGCCTTGAAAATTGCACAACTTATTTATAACAGTAAACTATCTGGGATTGATGAGATTAAGAATATAGGTAGAAACAAAGTCTCTATAAGATTCAAAAATTTTGCTTGTTTGGAATTTGGAACGAGTGGTGGCAAAAATCTAGTAAGATCACAGCCAAATATTATAGCAATTTACAACCCTCTAACCCTTCAACCTCCTGGTTCTTCCGTTATCGTCATCTCCCAAAAAAATTTACTTCCATTATAATCCGTCTCCGTCTTGGACATGTATGCACACCGGTTTTTTTGAATAAACTTAGAATTCGTGACAGCTCTTTATGTGAGTGCGGCTTAGGCGAAGGTTCAGTTGAACATATATTCTTTGATTGCCTAAAAATTTCTACTCCCTTATATGATATCCTTCCCAAAGACATCCCACGTCCCATCAATGTAAATTTTTTATTAACTATGGTTGATAATCAGTTTATTAATGTTATAAGTAAATTTTTAAGTTTAAATAATATTAGCGTTTAGTGTAATTAGTAAATAATATAAATATTTCAAATAATATGTAAAATAAATATATACCTTTCTGTAAATATTTATATAAAATTGTATCATTCTATTTTTAAATTCATATATTTTTCATTTTCATTTCATTTCACTTTAAACTACCAAGAGGTTTGCAGTTAACTAATTAAAATGATTGTCAAAATTATTTCCTGATCCTTGCAATTATGCTCTTTCGCCACCTGCCTGTTCTATAAACGTCTATACTTTGACATTGGCAAATCAGTGCCTAAAGCATCGGAGCCACATTAAAAGAAAAAAAAAAAGTTTTTATTTTTCTTGAAAGTAGGACTTTAACGCGGATTGTATTTAAATCCCGTTACAACTGTATTCTAAAAGTAGAACAGATACCTACATTGTGAAACTGTAAGAAAATACTACGTCACATAATCTTATTTAACCAAGTGCTGTGTTTTTATTAATTTACAAAATGATAAACATATTAGATTTTATATTCATAAATTTAGCCTTTATAACTACTTTTACTGGTGTTTTAATACATCGTTTTGAGAAATTTGTGCCGGCATTTATCAAAAAAGGTTTTCAGTACGGGTGCTTTGCGTATCAAGGATCTGACGCTCGCTTTTTACAAGTTATAGAAATTCCAAAATCATACTACAGACATTTCTATTTATTCGCATCAGGATTCAGTAGTTTGTCACTTATTTACATGTCATTGGTGTATTTCTTTGGATTTGCAGTAAATGAGTACGTTTTAGTGGCTCTAAGAGCATTATTGAAAGATAATGATCGTCCTGGTGAGTAGTTTTAGCTATTAATAAGTGTTATTATAAATGTGAAAGGAGGTTACATTATTCTTTCGACCCCTTCATTTTATTTAATATCAGCAAACGAGTGACCTACATTAGCTACTACATTTAAATATTATATAGTGTCTGATTTTCAGTAAAAAATCAAATGGAGAAAGAATACTGACCTCTGCGGCCGGGGTCGGCCTGTTGTAAAAGGCGACAAAACTTTTATTCTATTGTTAATGAACATATATTTACATCCACTTATAAGTGAGTATTATAACAATATTAACTTTCTCTGTTTATTCCAGTGTCCATAGCTGCAGCACTCGTCTCGATGACACTTCTCACCATACAATGCTTGAGGAGATTCTATGAAACGTATTATTTGCAAGTGTTTGCTAAGTCAAGTAGAATGAACCTCAGTCATTACTTGGCTGGTATAGTTCATTATTTTGCATGTATTGTAGTGGCTTTGGGAAATTCACCTTTTTTCTCTGGTAAGTAAAGCCTGTTTTAATATTCTTTTTCATATATATTTCAATAAATAATTAATTTCTTTTTATATTAGATAGCAGTACAAACAGAAATGTTTAAATACTTCTAAAGTGATTGATTTCATTTAAGTGATTGATCTATTTATCCATGCAGAGGTGGAGAAAGAATAATAACCTCCGCGGCCGGGGTTGGCCTGTCGTAAAAGGCAACAACACAAATCTAGCTATGTGATAGCACCTAACCTGTCTGGATTTCGACTACCTTTGGTCCTAGTATGCCGCCATAATAACCTTGTGTTGTGTTCAGGCATTAGTGACCCAAGTTCCTGTACCCATATGGGACCGCAGCGACAGTAACTGATAAATTTCAAGCGGGCCGTTAGACTGTCTGCTGTTATATAGCAATAATAAAAAAGTGATAATATGAAAGAAATTATTGAATTAAAACCATTACATATCCAAAGCTTGAAGCCTGAGTCCAATTTACCCGTCATAATGAAATATTGTGCAAATGCATTGATGAAACATCCTTGTTTATGTGACAAGAAAACCATCACAATAGAAAAGATGGAACGAACAGATTTGAAAAAATTTTTAGGCACTGCTGCTGTATTAGCCTAGTTCCTAATTGAGCATAGCTCACTAAGGAAAATTTTGAAAATAAAACAACTAAATACTATATTTTGAATATTTCAGGCAATACTGACCATGAAATAAAATGGATAGATAGCAAAACATTATACCTAGCTGCCCCACTCACAGCTGTATTCCTTTGGGCCTGGTACGAACAGTATCAGAGCAATGTAATATTTGCAAATCTACGTAAAGATAAGAAATCTGGTGAGATTGTTACAGAGGAGCATCGTATACCACATGGAAGGATGTTTGAGTATACCTCAAGTCCGCATAGAATGTGTGAAATCATTATTTATACAGTTCTGTTATGCTTCTTGCCAACAAGAACATTTTTCTTCATTTATCTATGGGTTTTAAGTAACCAGGTAATATTTCATCAAAATTTTTATCTGTGCAGGGGTGGAGAAAGACTGCGGCCGAAGTCAGCCTGTCGTAAAAGGCGACAAAACAATCCACCCTTGCTACATAGTACAAGTAATAGTAATAGTACAAGCCCATTTGGATGGCGACCACCATTGGTCTTAAGTATGCCGCCATAATTACTTTGTGTTGTGTTCTAGCATTAGTGACCAAAGTTCCTGTACCCTTATGGGACAGCAGCGTGTTCGCGATGCCACTGGCGTTGCAAACACCCATAGGCAACAGTAATTGCTAAATTCTAAGTAAGTCGTCAGCAGACAGGTGTCTGCTGTGCTACAGCAATAAAAAAATTAATGAAGGTAATTTTTCTGCAAGGGCAGGCAGAGTAAGAATACTAACTCTTGCTGCCGGGGTGAAAGGCGACAAAACAAACCTAGCTACGTGGAAGGGTTCCAAGCCTGTCTGGATGGCTACCACCCTTAGTCTTTAGTATGTCGCCATGATAACCGGGTGTTGTGTTCCGGCATTGGTGACTTATGTCCCTGTACCTGTATGGGACCATAACATGATCCATAGGCGTCGGTAACTGTATCTTCATATACGGTCGGTCGGTAACTTAATATTAAGTTGGCCGCCAGGCTGTCTGCAGTTCTGCAGAAATTAAAAAAAACTTCAATTCATTGTTATTAAATTATAAATCATCATAATAGCGTTAAATTCCGGTTAGAAGTCAAACTTCCACTACTGTTGATTAGTGCCTGGGTTTCGCTTTATAACTTTTTCTTCTCCACTTCACGCAGTCTTTGATAGTGAGCCACCCTCATCACCTTTTATAACGTCGTGATAGAACTTTTTGGGTTTAGCCCTCCTGCCGCGGCCTTGTGGAGGCGGTATGACCATCATTAAATGATAAACATACTCTTCATACATTTTTTGGAGTCATTCCCATAAATTAACTTATTAGAGCTCGCCCACTCTCTAAGAATTTTGATATTTCAGATACAGTCAGCGCTTCAAGCGCACGAATGGTACAAAAAAACATTCAAAAACTATCCATCTGACAGGAGTATTATAATACCAAAAGTTTTCTGATGGCATCAGTATAATTTTCACTTCCATGAATAACGTATGTAGGTGAGCCGTTGAACCATACAAATCATTGTTACAAGAATTCATGATTACTATGCACTATATTTAACCGTTTGGCTGCCGAAGTGACTTGCGTAATTGTTTCCCTAATCTGCGGGTGCGTTTTAATGGAGTTTAATTTTTTGTAATGGAAAATTTGAAAACACTAACTTCATTAAATATTTACGGATTTTATTAATTATTTTTATATTAGGTTATAAAATAATCAAAAATTTGTATTAAAATAAAATATATTTGTACCATATTGCAATTAATACAGCTTTATTACGTGCACTGAAAATGCAACGTCGCCTTAGCGACGCTCCGCAGTTTTAGCAATGTACGAGTATAGTGAACGTCGCTATATCGACACGTCGCGTCGCAGCAAAACAGTTAATTCATTTATTTAGTTCTCCAAAATAACATTATTTACATACATATTTACATGCATGTATATCACTAGTTACAAAAATTAAGGGATATAAAAAATGTAAAATTCTTACGCATCTTAAAAAATATTTATGTACTTCAAAAAAAGGTATCATTTCACTAGAAAGCACTTTTAAAATTTTATGCCCTTTAACTTGTTCTAATCAAAAAGCCTGTACGTTGATTTGCCGCGGAGTTTGATAATGAATTACTTAGGATATAATGTTTGTATAGGAAATCAAAAAAGAGTATTGAAAACTGGACGACATGAATGGCTTTTGACGAAAAAAAGCTTTGCCAAAGCGATAACTGCGAAAAAAATTCAAAAAATTCGCGTATTGAAGAATAATAAAAATATTTTTGAAGACTGTAGAAATTTTTTTAAATCTGCAAAAATTTTGATTTTTTTTATATATTCCTAAATTTGGGTGACTAGTGTATTAGTTATTTTGTATCCATAACACAAGTGTGAATTGTCCCAGTATATTTATTTATTTATTATTATCAGCTCTAAAACTAATGTCACCTACGCCAAGCCTGTAATGTAGGTGATGATGTATTCCTTATACAGGGAGAAAATATTTTTTAGTTTCGTGGTAGTTAATAAATTCAGCTTGCTTAAGAACTCGTACTAGTTAGACAATAATATGTGGACTTTTAATTTATTTATTTATTTATTTTGTAGTTAGTTTAATGTGAAAATTAATTTGAAAAAGCTCAAAAGAAAGAAATGCATTTAAATGTCTTTTAGTTTTAGTGGGTTCTATGACGTTAAAATATTTTATTTCATTTTAACGTTGTTTAGGTACTAAGATTTTTATTAATGTTTAATTAATGTAATTTTATTAATTGGAAACCTTTTATTGTTTAATATTGATAAATCTACATACGTTTTAATGTCCCCATTCCATAGTCCCTTTTTCTCCTTTCCAGGAAGACGGTTAGAACCGTAGTACTTAAACGGTTAAAAAATAATAGTTAAAGCAACATTAGTACTATTTGTCATGTTCTATGATTATATTGATAAAGATAGATTTTAACACACAGTAAGCATAATTTGTTTTTGACGACCTCTTGGCGTAACGGATAACGCACGTCGCTACGCTCGCGAAGGTCACGGTTTCGATTCCCGTCCAGCGTCTGGGTGTTTATGTATAATGTGTGTTCTTCCTGCCCTTATCCCAAACTATGTGGGGTCGGCACAACATGTTCTCTCCTTCCACTGTCCTCTATTCGTCGTCATCTGAACATTTACACCTTTTTTTAATCATATCATCTTTTATATATGTATAATATGTATTTATTTATAAAGAAAAATATATATGTAGTATATCAGTTGTCTAGTACCCATATCACAAGTGTTATATAACTTACTTTGGGACTAGATGGCGCTGTGTGAAATGTCCCAACATATTCATTTATTTTTAAATAATGATTATAATTGACTGAATAGCATTCAAACTACACTACTAATATAAGATAATAATTTTTTTTATGGATAATAATTTTATAATGCGAAAGCGAATTATAAAACCCGCTTCCGCTAAGCTAATATAACCACAAGCTAAACTCGCCTCTGTAAACATGCAACAAAAAACGAAAATAAAATGATGAGTGTTTACCTACTTTTATTGTGATGATCTGTTCGCGTATATTAATTGTTACATGATTTAGATAAAAAGATATTAAGTTATGTTAATAGCTAGTTAAAATAGTTGTTACGCTTTTAAAATTGTTATTTTCAAGTTTCTCTGTATAAGCGAATTTGTAATTCTTATGAGAAAGAAATGAATATATACCCCCCCCCCCCCCTTGTGAACATGTGTACCATATGAGAAGACCCCCCTAGTTTACACAATAATTTGGCTCATATTTGTCTTTATTAACAGCGCTAAAGGCTGCGCGCCATATTTGAGCGCTTGATTTCATTTAGAGAATACCGACCACGTGATGAAAACCTAAGCCCCACCCCCTGCTCCCTGTGACCTAGCGTGGTATTTTGAAGACCTCCCTCTTTCGTTCCCTTGTCGTACATTATTTATATTCATCACAAAGAATTACGTTTCACTAATATTTGGTAATCCAATGTCGTCAATCTTAAAGCTATCTTCTTCCTGCCCTTATCCTATGTGAGGTCGGCACGATATGTTCACTGCTTCCTGTGAGCTTTCATTTCAATGTTCACACCCTTTTTCATCTTATCATCCTTTACGTAATCTACCTTTTCTTTGGTCTATCTCTCCTCTTGTATCCTCCTTGTTACATGACGCTCCTCTCTTAAAGTAACGAACATTATTTTTTAGTTAGTTTAGTAATATTATAATTAATAAATTATTAATAATTTTAAATATTTAATAGAGATAGAAAACGGGCGTATGTAATTTTGACAGGTGTGCATAAATCGAAACATGTGTCTAATAAAAAGGATATCCACATTTGTATACAGTAACCGGTTTATTACATCTTACAACCTCCCACAAAGGCTCTAGGCGGTAACAACTAGGGTTTTCAGTGGGTATCCCATTTCGACCATACTGGTTATCCTTTGCCTTATTGCGCATTAGCAAGGTGAAGACGTCCCCCCCCCCCCCCCCCCCCTTAAAGGTGCAGATTGTACCGGCAAATATGTATATCTGGTTACTGCGCCAATTGAAAGAGACTATTCGTGTAAATTTGAGGCTATCCAATTGCTCAGAGTATCTTATCTAAAGTATAATATATAAGAGATTTCCACGTATATAGTCACTCATCATGATATCTCTGGAACCATTAGAGCTAAAGACTTGAAATTTGGTAGGAATATTCTTTTCACCGAGTAGAGGTCATCTAAGAACGGATTTTACGAAATTCCACCCCCAAGTGGGGTTGCGGGGGCATTAATTATTTATATGGCAGAACAACGTTTGCCGGGTCAGCTAGTTAGAATAATATAGGAAAATTAAATTATGTAACTAAAGAGTGATTGCTCAATATTGGCTGATTGTCAAGTTTATGTAGTAAGTACAAAATTGAAATACAATAATAAAAAGCGCTTCATATCAGTGTAACTGGGTTTTAATGGTTTATAGTAATAATTATTGCTCATAACGGCCCACCGCTGGAAGGTTACCCCCAGTACGAACCGACAGTATCCGCCGCACAGTAGGTACATACTGTGCGTTCCCTCTAGGGGAAGATAGTGGGAGGCTGTGGGCTGTTCAGCTATTTATATTTCAGTTACTTTACGATGACATAGTCAAGTATCGTATCATAACCGCATTTCGCATTTATTTACAGTACCGATCAGTTAATTATACTGAAAAAAAGGAAAAACTAATTTATATTTTGTAATAATAAATGTTATATTCTATTTTTGTGATTTTATTTCATTCACTTTTTCAAAATATTTTTTAACGTGCCCTACTCACCCACCCACTAAAAAAACCGTTGTTCGCAAACAAATAGAATACCGTGGTCCAAGCCGGCCCTGGAGTTAGTCCCATCTTTTTTCTATACGTAAAATCCCCTTAACCAAATATCATCATCATCATCATCATCATTTCAGCCGGAAGACGCCCACTGCTGGACAAAGGCCTCCCCCAAAGATCTCCACGATGATCGGTCCTGCGCTGCCCTCATCCAACCTATCCCGGCGATCTTGACCAGATCATCGGTCCATCTTGTGGGGGGCCTACCAACACTGCGTCTTCCGGTACGCGGTCGCCATTCGAGGACTTTTCTGCCCCAACGGCCATCAGTCCTTCGAGCTATGTGCCCAGCCCACTGCCACTTCAGTTTTGCAATCATCCGGGCTATGTCGGTTACTTTGGTTCTCCTGCGAATCTCCTCATTTCTGATTCGATCTCGCAGGGAAACTCCGAGCATAGCCCTCTCCATTGCTCTCTGAGCGACCATGAGCTTTCTCATAAGGCCCATAGTTAGCGACCACGTCTGCGTTCCGTATGTCATCACTGGCAACACACATTGGTTAAAAACCTTCGTCTTGAGACACTGCGGTATTTGGGACGAAAAGATTTTACGGAGCTTCCCGAACGCTGCCCATCCGAGTTGGATTCGACGAGTGACCTCTTTCGCGAAATTGGACCTGCCTAACTGGATCGTTTGACCCAAGTAGACGTATTCGTCAACAATTTCGAAAGTACAGTTCCCAACTGTTACGGGGGTAGGTGCGACATGGACATTAGACATGATTTTCGTCTTGTCCATGTTCATTTTGAGACCTACTTCTTGGGAAGCTGTATTGAGGCCATCAAGCATATGGCTTAAGTCTTCCATGGTTTCAGCCATGATTACGATATCATCTGCGAATCTAAGGTGAGTGATGTACTCACCGTTAATGTTGATGCCCAGTCCGTTCCAGTCCAGAAGCTTGAAGACATCTTCCAACGCAGCAGTGAACAGCATCGGCGATATGACATCGCCTTGTCTGACTCCCCGCTGCAGTCGGATAGGCTTCGAGTTCTGATCCTGGAGACGGACTGACATGGTGGCGTTTTCATACAAACACTTCAACGCTTTGATGTATCGATAATCAATGTGGCACCTCTGGAGAGACTGAAGCACCGCCCAGGTCTCGATCGAATCAAAGGCTTTCTCATAGTCCACGAACGCCAAGCATAGTGGCTGGTTATACTCCTCCGTCTTCTGTATAACCTGCCGCAGCGTATGTATGTGGTCTATGGTGCTAAAACCTTTTCGGAATCCGGCTTGTTCGGGAGGCTGGAAGTCGTCAAATCTGCGCGCGAGACGATTCGTGATGACCCTTGAAAACAGCTTGTAAACATGGCTCAGAAGTGATATCGGTCTAAAGTTCTTCAAAAGGGTTTTGTCGCCCTTTTTGAAGAACAGCACCACTATACTTCCGTGCCAGGCCTGCGGCGTTTTGCCATCGAGGATGACGGAATTAAATAGCTTCTGGAGGATTTTAAGCACAGGAGTACCACCAGCTCTCAGAAGCTCGGCTGTAATTCCATCATCACCCGGCGCCTTGTTGTTTTTAAGCTGTTTAAGGGCCACACTAATCTCGTACAGACTGACGTCTGGGATATCTACGGTGTAGTGTTGGGTTAATTTGGCTCTTGGGTCTTTAGCCTTGTTGTTAACAGGTGCCCGTGTGGTCGTGTATAGCTGTCCGTAGAACTTCTCGACTTCCCTCAAAAGTTCGGGTTTAGACGAAACGACCCTGCCGTCGTCGGTCTTCAGCTTCGTCAGTTGGCTCTGCCCAATAGACAAGTCTCGTGCGAATACTTTAGAGCCCTTGTTACGCTCTATAGCCGCCTTTACACAATCTGTGTTATGGTGGCGGATATCGCGAGTCAAGGACTTGGAGATCTGTCTATTTAGCTGCCTATACTGGGAAGCATCGTCCGGGGACTGAAGGGTCATTTGACGTCTCACATCCATCAATTTGAGAGTAGAATCTGAGATTTTTCCGGTTCTTTTTGAACGGCTGGCCTTGAAGAATTTAGACCCGGCCGTTTGAACAGCTTCCACGAACCTGTTATTATACTCGTCCACGTCAACGCAGTCACCGAGGCATTCGAAGCGGTTTTGCAATTCGAGTTGAAAGTTTACCGGGTTTTGGATCTGTATGGGTGCAGGTCGGAGCGTAGACTTCACCAGTCGAGACCTCTCCAATTTTGGATTGATATTCAATGTGCCTCTTACTAAGCGGTGATCACTCCCAGTTTTCACCGAATTGATCACAGAGACATCATTGAATATCTGTCTTTTGGTCGACATAATGAAGTCAATCTCATTTTTGGTGGCACCATCGGGACTAATCCAAGTCCATTTGCGTTGTTCTGGCTTCATGAAGAAGGAGTTCATCATATACAGGTCCTCCTTCTCCATGAAGTCGGCCAGCATCTGGCCTCGGGTGTTCCGATTTCCGAACCCAAATTGCCCCACTCTCAACTCATCGCCGCTACGTTTCCCCAATTTTGCGTTGAAGTCTCCCATGACAACGTTAAAGTGGGTTTTAGAAGTGTGGATGGCTGTTGAGATGTCCTCATACATGGCTTCCACCTCTTCGTCAGGATGTGTCGAAGTCGGAGCGTAAACCTGAATGACCTTCAACGAATACCGTTTGGTAATTTTGAGTATTAGGTACGCTACCCTAGTCGAAACACTCCCCACCTCAGTAACGTTGTTCACAAGAGACTTGTGAACGAGAAACCCGACACCACCTTGGGACAGTTGGTCGCCCTCCCGGAAGTAGAGCAAATTTCCGGAATTTAGGATTATTGAGTCCTCTCCCTGTCTTCGGACTTCAGATAACCCCACAACATCCCATCGCAGTCTGCTCAAAACTTCCTCCAGTTTCTCCAACTTCTCGTTGGTCCGCAGTGTCTTGACATTGTATGTTGCCAGGGCCAAAGGTCGTCGTTCTTGGTAGCGAATCCGAACCCGGGGATTCTTCGCACCCCCTGCCCCGTCGCTTATGTGGCTGCTACCGTGACCACCACGAACGGGGCCGCCGGGGACTAGGGGCCGGGGCCTGTGTGTATCTGTCATTTTAGGGGGGGGGTTTTGCCATAATCGCCACGCTTGGCAGGCGGGTTGGCGATCGCAGTATTCGCAGTTGGTGATGCTCTCACGGAAAGATGCTGCTGCCCATCCTCCGTTCTTTCTATCCCTTAGTCGTCTCTTACGACACCCAAGGGAGGAGATGGGGTGGTGCTATTCTGGTGCGACACCACACACTACAACAGTGACAATAAAAGGTAGTAATTAATGGGCAACTACAACATAGTTTACAAAGTATTCCAATTTCACACAACTATTTTTAAACTCTACACATATATATGAGCGACACCAATAAAAATTCCAATAAACTAAAATAAACGATAATGATCCATTATAATACATGATAATGACAGTTGATTTGTATTATCTTTATAAACACTATTATTAATGGAGTATGTTTTATAATAACTTATCTAAATTGTAGTATAGTCTTGAAATGGGTTATATTTTCAGATTTAAAAATATATAAATATATAAACCAAATATACCCGACCACTACGCAACTCCCTGCCTATGCCAAGTTCGGGTACTTGTCGGAGTCCCCTGCTCTTTTTTTCTGCCTTATATTTAGCGCAAATAATGATTTGAGTGAAGCCATTGCAATTATTAGTTTTATCCGTGCAGGGGCGGAGAAAGAATTTTCTCCGCTCCTAACCTCTGCGGCCGGGGTCTTACTAACCTCTGTGGCCGGGGTCGGCCTGTCAGGCTACAGAGTAAGGAACCTCCTCACAATTCGTGCCGTATCCAAGAGAGCTGCCTTCTGTATTCGACCCTTCAGCCAGGGACCAAGCGAGAGCCTTTCAAGGTGCCGATCAAGACTCTTCGCTATCAGACCATTCACTGACACTACTATCGGAATTATGATTGTACTATCCAATTTCCACATAGCAGTAATCTCGTGTGCGAGATCAATATATTTCAATTGTTTTTCTTTTTCAGCACCGACGAGATTACCATCATGTGGAACTGCGATATCTACAATCATAGCACGTCTCGCAGATCGGTCCACTATCACGATGTCGGGTTTATTAGCAACAATACACCTATCCGTGATAATCGACCGATCCCAGTAGAGCAAATATGAACCATTATCGAGAACTGGCTCAGGCCTATATTGGTAATAGGGCACCTCCAAGGTTACAAGATTATATTTCAAAGCTAGTTGTTGGTGGATAATCCTGGCTACTAGTTTGTGCCTGTGCAAGTATTCGCAGTTAGCAAGACGAGAACAACAGGAAGTAACATGTCTGATGGATTCACCAGGGAGGTGACACGCTCGACAAATATCAAGCGTACCGTCCTTCAGAATGTACTTCCTGTAGTTGTTCGTCTTGATAACCTCGTCCATAATTGCACAGACAAAACCTTCGGTTTCCCCAAATAGGTCTCCGGAGCGTAACCAGTTTACCGACGCTAGTAGGTCTACATCGGGCCCATTCAAGGCCTTATAGAACCTACCATGCAACTCCTTGCTTTTCCATATAACTGCTCGGTCGGAAGCACTCATCACCACTGGACTTTGCCAGTTCTGTTTCGCTAAGGATAACGGAGTTAGTCCCTTGTCAACTGACACCACATCACAATGCATACTCCGAGCCCCATCGGCATTTAGAAAATATTCTCTGAGATTGTACACCTCGCGGTTATGGAGGTCTTTGACATTTAAGAACCCTCTACCTCCACATTTCCGTGGAATGTACAATCTCATAACCGACGAGCGTGGGTGATGCATACGATATGCTGTCAGCAAACAACGGACTCGCCTATCTATGGCATCTAACTCAGTTTGAGTCCATCTTAATATGCCAAAGGAGTATGTCAATGATGGTACGACCCAATTATTAAAGGCTCGAACTTTATTCCCCCCAGAAAGAAGACTTTTCAGGACCTTTCTTAAGCGGGAGAAAAAGCGATCCCTTATTGTCTGTTTCGTATCATCATTGGGTATACCCAGTGACTCTGACATACCAAGATATTTATAGGTTTCACCTTCGGAGAGAGATCTGAGAGTTATAGTTTCAGAGAGTTGTATATTACCTGAATCTACAACTTTCCCCCTTTGTACGTGCATGATCGCACATTTATTCACACCAAACTCCATACCAATGCAGGTACTAAAATTTTCAGTAATTTTTAGTAACTCCATCAGGTGAAGTTTTTTGGATGAGAATAACTTTACGTCATCCATATACATTAGATGCGATATAATCTCACCCCCTCTGCGAAGTTGAAAGCCCAGCTTTGATTCCTTAAGCAGAGTGCTTAGTGGATTCAAGGCCAGGCAAAACCATAACGGGCTCAAACTGTCACCTTGAAAGATGCCTCGTTTAATCCTTATAGGTTCGCGCAAAACAGAAAGATCTTCAATGCCTGGATACCTTAGAACAGTTGCCCAATTTTCCATACATGAGCTAAGGAATTGTTGAAGGGTTTTATCAATTTTGTAAAGCTCGAGTACCCTTTTTAGCCATGTATGAGGGACAGAATCGTAGGCCTTTTTGTAGTCAATCCAGGCTACTGAAAGGTTTATTCTGTTTCGCCGAACCTGATGATTAATGGCCATATCAATGAGGAGTAGTTCCTTAGTACCACGTGATCCATTTTTACATCCATTTTGAGAATAAGCCAAAATATTGTTATTAATAACATGTGTCATTAATTTTGATCTCAAAATGGATGTAAGCAACTTGTAAATAGTTGGTAAACAAGTAATGGGTCTGTAATTTTTAGCCTCAGTGGTACTATCGGTCTTATGGAGCAGATGGGTGACACCAGTAGTCATAAAAGATGGAAGCACCCCAGCATTTATGGCTTCCTGGAATTGACTAGCTAAACAGGGGTGCGAACTTTTGAACCACTTTATCCAAAAATTATGCAATCCATCTGGTCCTGGGCTCTTCCAATTCTGTGAGCTACGAATTGCACAACAGATGTCTTGTGGTTCAAGGGTTATCGGTTCCATATCAGCTATCTCGTAGCAAGCCTGTTCAACCAGTCTCGTCCAGTCACCATTCCTGTGACTGATTGGCACCGACCAGATATTGCTCCAGAATGTTGTCATTGTATCAATATCTGGCCTCTGACACTCAGGCACAGGGTTACCTAGTTTCTCCCATCTTCTATACACCCTTTTCTGATCACTTTCAAATAGGCGGTTCAAGTTATATCGACCAGTGCGCTCTTTATACCGACGAATTCGACTAGCCCACGCTTTAACTTTTTGTTTAAAAAAATCTACACGTTCTGTAATCCTACCTCGATATTCTTCTGGGCTTAAATTGGTGCCTGCAAAGGCTTGATTTACAAAACGCATAATTTTTGGTCTGTTGTTACCGGATTGGAAAGATATTAGTTTCCCTATGAGAGTTCTAGTTCTATCTATACGACATTCTATCCTCTTCTGCCACACTGGCTTACCGTCGTAATATTGCTGTCTTTGGTCATTGTTAGAGAACTGAATTCCAGCTGCACGGCACATAGCAACAGCTCCGCAATAAAGGATAGAATGTGTTTCAACAAGATCTTTGCTTTCCCTAAAATACGGGTATAACAGAGAATCTAGAACTCCCATTAATAAGAGGTTATGTCTATGCGTGGGTAAACGCGGTAAGCGCGGTCTGTGTAATGTAGGCATGTCTTTATAATCTTGAAACGCCCTTTCCAACGTACTCCTCATTAGCTCATTATCCTGGTTGCATACATTACTAACCAAAGATACACCAACATCTGGTTCGGGTGGAATAACTGGTATCTGTCTTATGTTCCGAGATACCTCTCCCCTTGTCGGTGAGCATGTTGTGGTGACAATTTCTTGGTTAGTATGTATTTCATTACGAAGACGAGCAAGTGTAGACTCATCCAACAAGTGCAACCGCTGGATAGCCCTCACTTGATCCGATAGCCGTTGTGCGGTTATATTAGTCCCTGGATGAAGGATCTGAAACAGAGACAGCATACGATCACGATACGCAGTGAGGTTAACTCCCAACTCTGTCGCCTCAAAGTACGCTCGCATGACATTCTCGTTTATTTCTTGAGTCCATCGCATGCGGCGCACTACACCACCAGTAGCGGGAGCCAGACGCGGGGTGTGTCCCACAGGCTCCAAGCGTGCTGACGGTGGCCGTCCACGGCCCCGCGTAGGTCTTCGTAGCGGAGCTGACGGCACTGCATCCTCCTCATTTCTTGACGCGCTGTTGGCCGTAGGCAACGTCTTGTCTTCAACGAGCGCTGCCGGCCGAGAAGCAGGGCAAGCAGAGACATCCGCAGCTGGTGTTGGGCGTGCGTTTCTTCGACTGCTTATCTTGTCTACTGTCTCCTTGTATTTTATTGTTTTTTATGCCACATCATTGTTAATTTAATAAAACTGGTACATTTTTCAACTTACGTTTCATTTTGACATGAGATGTCATTTTATATTTCAGTGAGATAATTTACTATATTTGTATTTTCGTGATATTTACCAATGGATTCTATAGTTTTTCTAAAATTACACTTTATATTACTTTTGTGGATGTTTTTGAGAGGTCTAAATACTTTTTTATGAAAATTTATGTAAATTATAAATACAAGAAAAACTTAAGACAGCTAGTCGTTTTGACAGTCGATTTTTAGCAATACATTAAATTTTGCATTTTCGACATAATATATGTTTTTAAACCAAAGGGTTAAATTTTCATTGAACGTTTCTGGATTGTCCATATTGATCTATATATATTTTTCAATCGTATTTGAGAAGACAAGAGGAGCAGATACACAACTCGCTCCTGTTAGATAGTGGAACTGAATAGATTGAATTGCTGAAAAATTCCAAGGACTCATGCCATCGGATTTTCTGTTATTTTATTGTGGAGATAAAGAATGGTGGTATACAAAGCCAAATCAAACGAAGTTTTTATTTTTTCAACATTCCGCCATGAACCCATCGTTAATGAGGCTACAGGAAAGCCGTAAATTGGTCGTATACACGTCGACATTGTTGATTTTTTTTTATAGTTATAGTTCAGCAGACAAGCAAACGGCCCACCCTGGTAGGTGGTCACCGTACCCTATGGACGTCTGCAACACCAAAGAACCCCATATCGTACCGCGCCGAGGAAACCTCAGCCGGAAGCTCATGTTCTTGAGAACCGTTTCATACAAGAAAGAAGAGGCTCCAAGAAATGGAGATGAACACCCAGCCGATGGCGGGCAGTGCGGTGGTAGAAAGACGACGAGGGCACCATTCTGAATAGTTCTTCAGAACACTCCCCCTTGTACAGACGGTAGAATACGCAAAGAGACGCGAAGTCTCTCCGAAGTCCAAGCGTATCTAGACCGTCTGTGAGTATGGGATCGCCGACAACACGAACTGCGCGCCGTTGGATCGAGTCTAAGGGATTGAACTGACAGGCGGCTGCTCCAGCCCATAAATGTGAGCAGTACTCCATATACGGTCTAACCTATGCTTTGTATAGCACAAGCCGTTGCCTTGGACTGAAGTACTGCTTGGACCGGTTTAGCACACCTAGCTTTTTGGAGGCAAGCTTAGATTTGCCCTCCAATTGTCTGCACATCGTTCGTGATGTCGACACCAAGGATTCTAATACTGCTTGAGATGGAAAGAGGGGTTCCTAGGAACTGTGGCGCAGGTGCGAACGGGGCTTTATTAGTAGAGAATACGTAGATTTGCGTCTTCGAGGGATTGAATTGGACAAGGTTTTGTCGTCCCCATTCAGAGACTCTCTAGAGTTCTCTACTTCAGACAAGTCTGACCCGACTTTCTTCTAAAACCGCAGCAGAGAGGTTTACACGAACAGTGTGCCGTGCATCGCTGATGCTATCAGCTGTATAGCAATGAATGCCATCTATGGATAACATGTCATTGATGTGCAGAATAAATAGCGTCGGCGACAGCACACAACCCTGGGGGTGGGGCACACCAGCATTGATAGGCTTCACACTGGAGCAGCAACCGTCAACAACGTCCTTAATACCACGCCCAGCGAGAAAGCTGGAAAAACAACGCAAAGCCAGGTGCAAAGACTCCCAGGTATCCCGTAAAATGGAAGCTTTGCAAGAAGAGCCCTATGCCAGACCCGATCGAAGGCCTTAGCGATGTTTAGCCAGGCTCCAGCCCAACGTACGTTAGGTAAACCAGAAGATCTCCAGCAGACCGACCATGCCGAAAACCATATTGGCGATGATTTATCAGCTGGGAATCCTCCAGGTAACCCAAGAGTTGTGCGTTGATAATCCACTCCATCACCTTTGAGAGCAAAGAAGTTATCGCTATAGGCCTGCAGTTGGACGGGTTCGTCCGGTCTCCCTTTTTGGGAATAGGGTGATTTGCGGTAAGATAAGGTAAAAAGTCGGGAAAGAACTGGAGACAGCTCAGCCAAGCACATCCGCAGCACAATAGCGGGGATGATACCGTCTGGCCCGGTGGACTTCTTGACGTCGAGGGATTGGAAGACACGTCGCACGGCTTTTTGTTTTGTAAAAATTGGAGATAAGCTCATTGAGCCCTGGTTGCAGCAAGATTATAGTCGGTAAATTTAAGACGAGATATAGTGGTCATGTTTCAGGATATACTAGGTAGGTATTCCACCTCTTGTAGAAGCCTCCCTTCAATCTACGTCGAATGTGCCCAAAATTTGGTATTTGTCTCCATTAAAGGCATGAAGGATGTCGAAGCATAAAATGCAGAAAATCAGTTTGTGGCCCCCACGATGTCAATATGTTTATAGATACAAAATATAATAATTAATGATGTTTGTTTTTAATTTAGTTTCCATGTAATGTAACATTTGTGCCATGTAATAAGTTCCTATTTCTCACAAATGCTTTGATAATATCGTGGATATTTATTGCGTAGTGCGGTCGAAGAATTTAGTTATTAAGTACCCGTGACTAGATTAGTTATCTAGGGTTAAAAAATCTGTCTTAGGCCCTGCAAAAACTCATCAACAGCGGCCTTTACTTCGCTATTGTCCTCAAAGGTCTTGCGTCGGATGGGTTCCTTGAGCGGAGGAAAGAAAGAACTGGAAGCTAGATCTGGCAAGTAGGACGGGTGTTCGAATTCCGGTTCGTGAACGGCAGCCACCGAAACTGCGGCTTTTTGAACTGGTGTTTTGTCTTGGTGAAGCATCTCCCAATTTGTTTTTCTTATTATATGAATGAAATTCCTAGAAGGTACATTCATTTGAATACATACTGTCGAAATAGTAACATCCAAATAGAAGAAAAACTAAATTAGACTTCCAAACACCATAAAACATAAATAAATGAATATACTGACACAATTCATCTAGTATCCGCATCTAGTCCCAAGTTATCCCAGTAATCAAAGTAAGTAGCATGTCACATGTGTTATGGGTACTAAATAGAACTGATAAGTACATATTATACATACATATATTTTCTACGTGGTATAGCCCAAAGCCCGTCTGGATGGCGACCACCCTTACTCTACAAGTATGCTGCCATAATAACCTTGTATTGTGTACCAGCATTAGTGACCCAGGTTCCTGTACCCCTATGGGACAGCGGCGCTCTTAGCGTCGCTAACATCCATAGGCGACGGTAACTGCTCACTATTAAGTGGGCCGTTAGCATGTCTGTTGTTCTTCAGCAATGCAAAAAAACACCCAGACGCGAGACTGTAATCGAACCCTCTTAAAATTCCCAGAACATATTTATCCCAGAAATGTTTATCCGTACAGGGGCGGAAAAAGAATACTAACCTCTGTGGCCGGGGTCGGCCTGTCGTAAAAAGCGACATAACAACCCAACCTAGCTACGTGGTAGGGCCTCAAGCCCGTCTGGATGGCAACCACCTTTGGTCTTAAGTATGTCGCCATAATAACCTTGTGTTGTGTTCCGGCATTAGTGACCCAAGTTACCCTTATGGGACAGCAGCGTGATTGCGATGCCACTGGCGTTGCAAACACCTATAGGCGACGGTAACTGCTAAATTCTAAGCGGGCTGTCAGCCTGTCTGCTGTCCTACGCAATAAAAAAAAGAACAGTGAGATGTTAGAAGAAGATCGATCTGGGTTCTTCTACCCCTTGAGCAGGGGAGGTTAGGCATCTAATCGAGCCTCTTCACCCCGGTATGTATTCGGGGGCGACTACGCTGTGCCGTGTACTTGGCCGCCGGAGCACGCACGCCTATGTGAGCAGCGGGGGATCACGGGGGCGCCAATATCCCATCTTCGGCCATTTCGATGTGTATAAAAATGAATAACCACTTTCCAGAAGCAACTAAGTTACGCAATACGAATAAATCAAAAATAGTAGGTATTAAAGGCCAAAAATAAAATATTCGTCAACTGTATAACAATAATTGACAGTCATGTTCATCAATTAAATATTTTAATGTATTAATTAGTTTTAAATTATTCATAAGAATTATAAAATGTTTTACTAGGCATGCCTTTTAAGTTCTGTCGTTTCTATATTAACCGGAAATTTTGAATTTGGAACTGTTCTATATTCGAATGTGTTTAAATTTTGAATCTCAAAACAGTTGAAAGTTTTAGGATTAATGCTATTGTTTAGTCACAGCGTCGATTGGAATCTGTCAGGTCACGTACGAAAATGAATCTTTCTAAGGAAAATGTTCGTGCAATAATTTTCTACAACTTTAGAAGAGGCCTGACACGGCTTCAGTGTTTTGAAGAGCTAACATCTGTGTTCAGTGATGAACACACTGACTGTCGAACGCTCGTATTTAGAATTCCAGCGTGGACATACCAGTGTTAGTGACAAATCTCGCGAAGGACGCTCAAAATCAGCCTCCACTGAAGATAACATCATTGCTGTGAGACAACTAATTCTCGAAGATCGTCATGTGACGTATCGAGAGATAGAGGCTCTATTGTCATCTCAGGGACAACCATTCAGAAGATCTTGCATGAAGTCTGTCTGCGAACACGCTGCTGTCCCTTATGGGACAGCAGCGTGTTCGCGATGCCACTGGTATTGCAAACATCCATAGGCGATGGTAACTGCTAAATTCTAAGCGGGCCGTTAGCCTGTCTGCTGTTCTACGCGATAAAAAAAAAAGTGCTTGGTGTGAGAAAGCTAGTTTGCCGTTAAATACCGCATCTGCTTTCCGACGATCAAAAGGCGGCCCGCATCAGATGGTGTAAGAAAACTCTGCAAAGGTTCAACCGAGGAGTCAAATCACGTCTACGACATCATCAGTGGTGACGAATCTTGGATCTATGCCTACGATTCTGATTCCAAACAACAATCTATAATTTGGGTTTTTCAAGACGAGCCAAAGCTGACTAAAGTTGTTCGTTGTTCTCGAAGCACTTCAAAGAAGATGGTGGCCACGTTCGTTGGAAAAACCGGTCATGTTGCAACTCTTGCACTTGAAGATCGTAGAACGAGTAACGCAGAGTGGTATACCACAGTTTGTTTAACACACACAAGTCATCGCCGAACTTCGAAAATCTAACTCAAAGCGACCCATCATCCTGCACCACGACAACGCAAGCTCACATAGCGCTTGTCAAACGATTGAGTATTTGAAGCAGGAAAAAATAGAAATTCTTGACTATCCTCCTTACAGTCCTGACCTAAGCCCTAACGATTTCTTTACATTTCCTAAAATTAAGAAAATTCTTCGTAGTCAAAGTTTCCAGTCCGGTGAAGAAGCAGTCGACGTTTTCCAGTCAATCATTTTGAACACCCCCCCTTTAGAGTGGAATAAATGTTATAATAACTGGTTTGAGCGAATGGAAAGTGTATTAAGCTACGTGGTGAATACTTCGAAAAACAATAAAAAGTACTTAGGGTTCTAGTTGTGTTTTTTTCTTCAAACGACGAAACTTAAAAGGCATGCCTCGTATTGCGAAAATCGTATCAAAACCATGTTTCATGCAAATAAGATTTTATTTCCTTAGAGCTGTTTCTTTGAAAAACTATGCCTTTACTGGAATCATTGGGAGGCTCTGCTCCTCCATATTCCACAGTTGCAAGCTGGGCTGGCACTCGCTGAAGATAACGTGATGTCATGTTGGCAGATCGAAGAATGACCATCAGGCATATAGTCGAGGGCTATAGGGCTATAGCTACTTTTAGAAAAGGCTCATAGGCCCCTTCACACACGTTGCCAAGAAGTGGGCGCGTCAGTGTTTCGCGCTTCTATCTCCCCCCGTATGAAAATTAAGATGCTGGGAGGCTACTAACCCTATGTTGACATGGGCAATGTTGCCGGTCGGGGCTGGAAGGACCGGGCTGAGTGGCGCAAACTTGGGGAGCCTTACGTCCAGCCGTTTAACAATCGGTTACCAATGGTTCCACACTACCGTTCTGCACATCCTTATGCGGCAGGGTGGGCATAAATTAATTCCACGTGCAAGAAAAAAACTCAGGTTATGGTTTCTTTACACCCGCAATAAATATAAAATAATATCAACTTCAAAGCCTTTAAAATTATATGATAGGTAAATAAAGAAGGAACCATACAATGCTAATTAGGATTTGAAATTAATTTGTGAATATTAATTACTGCTATATATGTATATACATTAGTATACTATTAGATCAGTATCCAGTTGTTTTCGGTTCCTATCACCCACGAAAATGGTTCTCGCCGCCTACTCTATACCAGACCCCAAAGACTATGACGTCGACGTTGCCCAAGTGGTCGAGCAAGATATATTCAAGCTGCAAACACCTATGAACGCCGTGATCGACCTTGGCACTTCCGACATACAAACGTATTTCCGGGGGAAGTCGGTGTTGGTCACAGGCGCGACTGGATTCCTAGGGAAGCTATTAATTGAAAAGCTTTTAAGGTAAATAACTTGTAATTTTTCCTCAATAAAGTGGACTATTGAAATCTTAACTCTAAATTTGTCGATTTAATCCCTTGCTTTTCTGGGCACAAAATTATTGAACTTGCTAGTTCGTACATAGCATAAAAACGAATCAGGCACAGATAAGCCCACCGTTCAGTCTGTCCCTTTCGAGTTGGTATTCAGACAGAAGTTGCCCATATTATATTGACAGCAAGTCTTTGACTATATCATTTCCATGATGTCAATGACACAGTTCACGACATTACGAATGTATTCAACCAAAAATTCAGGCATTCAAACAAAATCAAATTTATTTGTATGAAACATTCACAAATATACACATCAAAAAAGTCTAACCAACAAAAGCATGATATTACAAATTTACCATTTATACTAATTAATTTCTAAGTCTTTACTCACTCAAAGTGCGTAGGTATGTAAACTTTTTTGTTATTGATGACATACTGGCTGGTTGTAAAAAAGAAAATTCGATTAAGTTTTGTTTTTTTCATAAAATTAAATGAAAGGGAATTTGTTTGAATTTAAGTGCGTTTTTATTGCTACCCTTAGTCTTGATTTTATAATTTTACCAACCATTTAAATAAAGTTAGCGACAAAATTGAATTGTTAGATATTCTTTACGTCATGGAGCGACGTCATTTGACGGTAAATGAAATGCAAAGAGCTGTAGGGATGTTGCAAGCGGAAAGTAATCAATCTCAGGTATCTCGGCATTTTGGCATTCATAGAAGTGTTATTTGTCGTCTTTGGCAGCGCTACAATAATACAAGGGAACCCGCTGAACAGCATCCAGGCCGTAAAAGGAGTACAACCACTCGGCAAGACCGATATATATAACTAACTGACTGCAAGACGCCAGCCGATGTTAACCGTTCGAGAGATAAGTTTGAGGCTACAAAATTCAAGTGGTGTTGATGTAAGTCCCCAAACTGTGCGAAATCGACTGCATGAGTACGGCCTACGAGCTCGACGCCCAATTAGGTGCCCACCGATACGTCACGGGAATCACGCTCGTCGAAATGAATGGTGTATAGAACGCAGAACATGGACCCAGGAACAATGGGATAAAATTATGTTTTCCGATGAGTCGCGATTCGGGTTTAGGCCTGATACAAGAAGGATACGAGTGTATCGTCGGCCCGGAAATACTGAAAGGCTCAGGTGCATTCAGGAAGTTCATCCATACAGCGGCTCATCCACCATCCTAAAATTTAAATTAGTACATGTTGGTTAGACTTTTTTGATGTGTGTATTTGCACGTGTTTCGCCATTATTGGCATACAAATCAGTTGGACACATTTTTAAGATGGACCTATTATGAGGATTGGTATAGGAAAATTACAATATTTTTAATAAAAATAAAGCTTTTTTCACTAGAAAAAAACGATATCGCAGGATTTTTGCCGACACACAATTAAAAAGGATATGCACCCAGATCAAAACAAATAAATTTTGAAACAAATATCTTACCCTTAGCAACACGTTACTGCTCTTAAATTGTGTCGTAATAAAGCGCAAAATGTGAATACTCCAGTATCGTGATCCAGTACTCCAGTGATCGTTTTAATTCCAATTAAAACGATCACTAAGACAGAGTAATCACAAGATCGTTCTGCTAGTCATCATAACTTGGGAACTACGACAGCAATAGTAGATATGTAGTGTGGCATTTATTCATCATCTCAGCCGGAAGACGCCCACTGCTGGACAAAGGCCTCCCCCAAAGATCTCCACGACGATCGGTCCTGAGCTGCCCTCATCCAACCTATTCCGGCGATCTTGACCAGATCATCGGTCCATCTTGTGGGAGGCCTACCAACATTGCGTCTTCCAGTACGCGGTCGCCATTCGAGGACTTTTCTGTCCCAACGGCCATCTGTCCTTCGCGCTATGTGCCCAGCCCACTGCCACTTCAGTTTTGCAATCATCCGCGCTATGTCGGTGACTTTGGTTCTCCTGCGAATCTCCTCATTTTTATTTGCCTTTTATTAACACGCTTTTATTAGCTTGGTATGTATCTATGATATGTAACGGAATCTTTGAACGTGATTTTCACAACTTTCAAAACGACGGATTTATTTGAAACTTTGCACACTTATCAAAGACCGATGACAATGCAATAATCTGTATAGTTTGTATCATTATCCTTACTAGGATCCTCAAAATTAATGAATTTTCGGACCGGTTCTCGTCCGATCACCGAAGTTAAGCAGTGTCGGGCGCGGTCAGTACTTGGATGGGTGACCGCCTGGGAACACCACGTGACCGTGGCTTTTTGCTCTTTTTACACGCTTTATATTAACTGAACCTGTATGTAATGGAATTTTCCGACTTAATTTTTACCCACTTTAAACAATCAAAAAAATTCAAAATTATGCCAAATCGCTTAATGCTCTGCACTACCAGAAGATGGTGTTAATAATAACACTACCGAAAGATGGCGTTAAATTAGTAACAACATTGACCGATTGGGAATAAATTATAGTTTAAAAAAACAAAAACAAAACACGCTTTTAAAGAAAATTAAAATAAAAGGTAAAAAATAATTATATTGTAAAAAATCGTGGGGTGCTTTTTAAGATATTTTCAAAATGACTACTTCCACCAATATCTGTCAGTAAAATAATTATAACAATTGACAATAAGTACCCTCTTTTTTTACAAAAAAAAATCATTTTTTGTTAATCACGCTATCCTTAATTTAAATTTATTGATAATTATTTTTAGTTAGATTTTCTACAAAATCGTATTTTTTTTTTAGAGTTTTAAATTACTAAATGGACCGTAAAAGGCCGAATGGGGAACCCCCGTTGATTCGTCGAAAAAGGACGTGTTCATGAAAATGATGTGTGATTTCAGGGCTTGTGAAATTAAGAAATTATATTTACTAATGAGAAACAAAAAAGGAAAGAACATTCAAGAAAGACTTGACTATATTCTTTCAGATCCAGTAAGTCTTATTTCGTTTTACTTAATCTAATAAAACATAATATGTTTCATTAGTTTCATATAAATATAATATAATTTCCTCCATGCAGGGGTGGAGAAGGAATACTGACCCTTGTGGCCAGGGCCAGCCTGTCACAAAGGACTAGTAACCCTAGATGGCAACCACTCCTGGTTTGAAAATGTACCGCCATTATAACATTGTGATGTGTTACAGCTACAGCATGAAGTTTAAGTACCCCAACGCGGACGGCTACGTACGGTGCATCTGGCGCAGCCCTTTGTAGTATTTCATTTATTATGCTATTATTATTCCCGTTATTATAATAAATGAAGATCTATATTTTTTTAGTTATTCGACACAGTTTGTAATAAGAAACCGGACTTACACCACACCGGAAGTACCTCAACGCGGACGGCTACGTACGGTGCATCTGGCGCAGCCCTTTGTAGTTTCATTTATTATGCTATTATTATTCCCGTTATTATATTATATGAAGATCTATATTTTTTAGTTATTCGACACAGTTCGTAATAAGAAACCGGACTTCATTGATAAAATAGTGGTGGTGAGTGCTAATATCAGCGACATACGGCTCGCCTTATCCGACGACGATTGGAAATTGATCACATCTGAGGTATATTTTAATCGAATAATAAATCATTTTAAACAAGCATTTACTATTAAATAAGATCCAAATTCTTCTTTTCTTAGTCGTTTATTTTGAGTCAGTAGAAGAAAAATTTGGAATGTGGATAAATTGCAGGAGTCTCGGCTACGTTGGTACGGCCACGTTTTACGGCAATCGTAAAACGTAAAATGCTTACGTGGGAAATAAATGCCTGGCCATGCCGCCTCCGCCGGGACCTGGCAGGAGGGGTAGACCCAAAAAGTGCTGGCTTGGCGTCGTAAAGGGTGATATGCGTGCCAATGGGCTCACTACCAGGGATGCTGAAGACCGTGCGAAGTGGAGAAGAAAAAGTCGGAAAGCGGACCCCGGACACCGAAACGGAAGTTTAGGTTGCAACCGGGATACTACGCTTGGATGATGATGAGAAGAAAAATTTGGAAAAGAAACTGTATGGTTATGTGATTATAGCAGACCCGGCAAACATTGTTCAACCCTGTAAATAAAAATAAAATCTGCCATTGCTACACAGAGTGTTTAGAAATAAGAAGCAGCAAGAAATTCCCTACTACACGTCTGTAATTACAGATTTTTTACTATGTAACACGTTTTATCTGTAAAATGTTATTGTTCTTAAAATTATTATGTACGTTAACAAATATAATCAACAATTCCGCCTATTAATTGTTCTGGAAACATATAAAAAACATTTTATTTCATGTATCATAAGGTAAACCAGATATTTCACCTGGCGGCTACGACGAAGTTTGATGAGCACATTCGGATCGCCACTCTGATCAACGTCCGCGGCACGAGGGAGATCCTCGGATTGGCGAACGAGTGCAAAAATCTAACGTACGTATCAGCACATCGGTACAGACAATTATCCAAATAAACACGCGATTAAAAACAGTAAACGCTAGTACATAATAAAGTTATTTTGTTTGAATGATCCCAATTGGTCCATGAAGAAGTTCTGTGGCAAACGTATATATTTTTCTAGATCTTTTGTGCACGTGTCCACTGCATATTCGACTGCCAGTCGCAGCCGCATCGATCAACATATTTATGAACAGTTTTATCCTGTGCCCATAAAACCTGAGGAACTGATAAGTTTTGCCGAAAATTATGATGAAACCAAACTCAGCGATATCACGAAGTAAGTTTTAAGTATTTCTCTTAGTCGAATTCTTCATTACTGATCGTCGTGTTCTTGAAAATCAACCGTGACCTGTCTCGTAAGCTGTTTCCACTTCGTCCGGTCCTCAGCTTCTCGAACAGCGGTTGCTATTGGAAGTTCAGGGAAGGCGGTTACCTGATTACACCAGCGGCTAGGTAATCGGCCACGGGGTCGCTTTCCTTCCATCTTGTTCGTCACGATCAGCTTATCCAAGTTATCCGGCTGTCGTCGGGCAATGTAACCAAAGTACCCAAGAATCTTCCGCTAACAGATTGTTGAGGGCCTGACTTTAATGCGAAGCTGGTCCAGAATAGATTTATTTGTTCTTTTGGCCGTTAGTTTTAAGTACTCGTAGTTGTCAGAATACTAAAATTTTACGCGTTAGTATGCGTCTTTTTTTTTGTTTTTTTTTTTGGTGTCGGGGAAAAACCTCTCTTGACGGGTTCCCCCGGCCCGGGGGGACCGAGGGATATGTGGGACTCCGGGAAAGATGTTTGGCCATCCGACTACCCACTAAAAAACCCCGCTGTTCTCCTATCGCCTACGCCCGGGCCCACGGATATATGGCCAGCCGATCTCGTGGCCCGGGCTGGCGCCGGCCCGCCCTTTGTCTTGAGGCGGGCCCCTTCTAAAGTGTTGGCGCCAGGGGGTCAGGATTTCGTCCCCCCGGCGCTCTCCTAACAACTCTAGGAGTTGAGGGGGGTCGCGGAACAGCACGCAGCCCTCACCCTCGCGGCAATGGTGCGGGCGGTGGATCCTCCCCCGAGGGGCCGCCCGCGGCCGCTTTTTACGGCGGCCGGAGGTCGTTATTTGACCTCCGGCGCCGCCGACGTGGCCTGCGTTGGCGGGAGGGGAGTGTGGTGGTCCACTCCCGCTCCCGCTCCGCCGCCTCCTTTGCGGACATGTCTGCCTCGCAGAAGGAGGCAACGGCCGTCCATCCAGGATCGCTCCCGACCATGGACAGAACCAGGGCCGGGAGCGACAGGTCCACGCCGATTTGGGCGACGCGTTAGTATGCGTCTGGGCCAATCCGTGACTACTCCTTTTCTAAGCTCTATCCACCAGAGAATATCATGAGAAGGTACTTAAGGTTTAAGATATTTATTTCTCTTAAGAATTACACATTCACTTACAGAGAAACTTAAAAATAACAATTTTAAAAGCGTAACAACGATTTTAACTAGCTATAAACATATCCTAATATCATATTATCTAAATCATGTAACAATAAATATAAGTACGCGAACAAATCATCACAATGAAAGTAGGTGTTTTGCCCGTCTGGATGGCGACCACCATTGGTCTTAAGTATGCCGCCATAATAACCTTGTGTTGTGTTCCGGCATTAGTGACCAAAGTTCCGACCTTTATGGTACAGTAGCGTGTTCGCGATGCCACTGGAATTGCAAACACCTATAGCCGACGGTAACTGCTAAATTCTAAGCGGGCCGTTAGCCTGCCTGCTGTCCTACAGCATTAAAAAAAAGGTGAACGCTCATCGCAAACTACATAAAAGAGGGTATGTATTTTGTTTTCGTTTTTTTGTTGCACGTTTACCGAGGCGAGTTTAGCCTGTGGTAATATTAGCTTAGCGGAAGCGGGTTTTATAAATCGCTTTCGCGTGCCGTTGTCAATTAAATATATTTTATACACTGTCCTTTATGTTATGCAACTAAATATAACCTTCACTATTTAGTATAAGTGAATTTTTTTGTAGTTATTTTTTATTATAGTTTTTATACGTAATATTAATGTTTATTATAAGTATTTTGATTTATAAGTTTATATTTTAGTAATAAATATCATATACAAACGTATATAGATGTGATATTTTATTTTGTGCGTATTTATTTAATAATATATAGCAGTATTTTTTCAAAAACCGCTAATTTCATTACATTAAATGCAAATTATTTTAGATTGATGGATGACTGGCCGAACACGTATACCTTCACAAAGAGCATCGCGGAGGAAATGGTTAGGACGCGTGGCGCGAACCTCCCGGTTTGCGTCGTCAGGCCGCCTATTGGTAAATGCATACAAATATCTTTCCAAGTTTTTGATCTGGGTAGCATCCAAACTTGGAGTTTGAGGTCTGTTGTTATGAGTTTGTCGACTCATTTTATACTTGAGGCACAAGAAAATAAATGGCATAAATTTGGTTAATTTCAATTGTACCAAGAGAGACTACTATCTAATCACCCAACTTAGAAAACTCGACCGTTCCTTTGGTGCTTCTGAGTTATTAGAAGGGATAAATAAGTCTTTCATCGCCTTTTATGACTCCATAAGAACAATAACATGTCGCCCCCTTTCCATACGGGTCCAAGACAACGAGAAATTAACCAGTACGGCATATAACTGTATTTTTTTATTGGTGAGGAACAGCAGATAGGCTGTCGGCGCACTTAATAGTAAGCAGTAACCGTTGCCTATGGATGTTTGCAACACCAGTGACACTGCGAACACGCTGCTTTCCCATAGGGGTACGGGAACTTGGGTCACGAATTCAGCCTAGGTGCTTGCCATTCAGGCAGGTTTGTGGCCCTACCACGTAGGTAGGTTTGTTTTGTCACCTTTTACGACAGGTCGACCCCGGCTGCAGAGGTTAGTATTCTTACTCCGTCTCTACATGGAGAAATAATACAGTAGTAGTTACTAATTGCATTGCTCAGTCATCATCATCATCATCCCAGCGTTATGCCCCGGTTGCAACCCAAACTTTCATTTCGGTGCCCGGGGTCCGCTTTCCGATTTTTTCTACTCCACTTCGCGCGATCTTTAGCATCCCTGGTAGTCAGCCCATTGGCACGCTTATCACCTCTTACGACGTCAAGCCAGCACTTTTTGGGTCTACCCCTACTGCCGGAGCCCGGCGGGGGCGGCATGGCCAGACATTTGTTTCCCACGTAAGCATCCGGTTGCCGCAAAACATGGCCGTACCAACGGAGCCGACACTCCTGCAATTTATCCGCAATCTCAGTATTGGAAACTAAATTGACCAGAATTGAAGTCTTTGATGAGATTAAGGTTAATGAAACTTTTTATTTTCAACAAACCTTTGTAGATAATTTATTATAGTAATTTACTGTTTTTAAGTATGCGGAGCTTACTATGAACCTTTGCCGGGATGGGTGGACACGAACGCGGTTTTGGGACCAACAGGGGTAAGTTTTATCAACGATATACATTAAAGTTGTATCCGTGCAGGAGCGGAGAAATAATACAGACCTGTGCGGCTAAAGTCGGCCTGTCGTTAAAGGCGACAAAACAACCCACCCTAGCTACGTGGTAGGGCCCCTAATGTCTGGATGGCGACCATCTTTGGTCTTAAGTATACCGCCATAATAACTTTGTGTTGTGTTCCGCCATTACTGATCCAAGTTCCTGTACTCTTATGGGATGGTATCGTGTTCGCGATGCCACTGGCGTTTCAAACGCCCATAGGCAACGTTAACTGCTGAATTCTAAGCGGGCCAGAGTAAAAATTCCATTACGAGTGTGTATACAAGAGTATCCATGGTTGTACCATGCAAGAAAAGGCAGTCGGATTTAGGATTTCAGCGTGAGGAAGAAGATGTCTGGGGCCCCATGACGAGGTTTACGGAAGCGTTACGGGGCCACGCTCACGTACCTGTATCCGCGGTCCGGGTGCTCCAGGCGTGCGAAAAACATTACACGGTGTACCAGCGACGTACGTCCCCTGAACAACTGTATGAGAGCTATGTATTGGCACAACCCTTTGCGCCGTCCCCAAACAGTGGGTTATGCAACATGCTTTTCATCCTGAAAAAGATTGAATTTAGGAGGGAAATTCTGCGGAATGCAATTGACAGTTAGTGGATGTGGGACCAAGGCGTTCAGCACCAGTGAATTTGCACTAATGAAATTGAAGGAGAATAAACATGAATACATCATTTTTTTGTATTATTATAAACAAAAATAATTATTTTGTATAAATGTTTGGATGTATAATAATTAACAATGTTGTCTCATTTAGGTTTACCTTGGAATAATATTGGGAGCCATACACGTCATACATACTTCCAGAAAGTCATTAAAACAAGTTTTCATTCCTGCTGATTACGTGACTAACACCACAATCGCAGCGGCTTGGAATACTGGTATCAAGCCCAAAACTGACGCTACCAAGATTTACACAATAAGTACAATTCGTTCGACTCAAGAATGCGGTTGGAGTGAGTTGGAATCATTATTTTTCTATAATTTCCTTGTTTTCTACAGCCCTTTTCTTTCTGGAATCCGAAAGCTGTTGATTAGTGTCACAGGGTAAAACTCTTACTTAACATTTTATATAAGTATGTAAGGATCGTAGCAAGTGGAAAGAAGTGATCTCTGCCTACCCCTACGAGAAAGAGGCGTGATTATATGTATGTATGTATGTAACATTTTATGGTATAAGAAAATACTTGAAATTAAATTGAATTTTTAGTACAAATCAGAAAGTGTAGTAAAGTGTTTCCGAACGTAGTAAAGTATTTCCGAACGTAACTCACGTCACTTTGACAGCTGGCCTTCCCCCTCGTACTCACTTGCCAACTAACATAAAATGGTGTAACATTGTCTAATAAACTAATAAGTAAATGTTAAATAGAAGACATAAATAAACATATGAAGACTTCAAGAATATCTTTTATTCCGCAACACTACAGAAAGAATGATAATTCATTAGCGACTCCAATTTGTCGCAATGATTCTCAGAACTGAATGAAAAATCCCGATTTCTTCGTGAGATTGTAGCCGAGCTTGATCATCACGGGTATCAATTAATTACATACAGACTGGACTGATTAAAAAAATTTATTTTTCAGGCCAGTTGTCTAAATGCATTCGTGATGAACCACACGTCACCCGCATGGCGACTCCCGCTGCAGTTTGGTTTGGATATGCATTTGAGATACAAAACAAATTTATTTTCTGGCTTTTACATTGGATTATACATCTAATACCTGCATACATTCTTGACTTGGTTTTCTTCTTATTTCGGTTGAAGAAACCCCCAGGCATACAATCGTTAGTATTATTTTGATTCTTAGTTTTATGTCTTATTAGGAATCCGCTCCGGCTACGCACGGGTCTAATAAGAGAAAAGAAATGCACTACTCACGCCCCGCTGCGTGGAAATGTGACAAGGAGTAGTGTCCCATGCAATGCACCCAAGTGTCCCGTTTCTGGCTTAACCAGCCCAATATTCGTTCGCCTTGCCGCTTGTGCTGCGGGTGTAACGTTTGTTTGGCTGACCCGTTTTCGCTGGCCTGTTCAAAGCCAGTCAGCTTCTTATTTCTCAAGTACGCCCACCTCTCGGCCATGTGTTAGCTGGCTTTGACCATAGCCCAGGGATCTTACCCACGGCCGATCACTACGGTAGCTGGAGATCAGTTGTCGACCTCCGGCGACGAGTAGCCCTGGGTGAGCAAGTAGAGGTGGCTGACGCACTCTCATTTCCTCTTTGCCTTATCTTTCACGTCTGGTTCAGTGGTGGTGTGGTGACTAGGTTTCAGCGTTCCAAAGACTATGCGGGACACACCTACAGAATGTAGATCATCGCATCTTATTAAATGATGCACCTTTCTTTCGCCGCTTTGTGCCTGGAATATACGAAACAAAGACGTGCTGATCTTGCGGCTCAGGCAGGCCTTTATGAAGTGTATTTTGAAAAAACCTCTCAAAAAGCTTTAGAGACGCTCTCCTGGTGGCGAACCTCCTCCGATAAACCTCCAACAGTCGGTTATTGAATTTTATTTATTTTGAATTAAATTCTGCTAATCACACAAATATTTATACTTAAAAATACTTTTGTGCAGTTTTTATACAATTTTATATAATTATTTATAACTTTTTCAGATTCGTTAAAATATATGACAAAATCTACAAGTTGTCGATTTTGAATGTATACTTTCTCACCAACCAGTGGTATTTCCACGACGAAAATACATTGGAGTTATTCGAGAAATTGTCAGCGGCCGACAAGGCGATATTCAATTTTGATATCCACACAATAAACTGGAAACTATTCACATACTCTTGGGGTTTAGGAATTAGGAAGTATATCATTAAAGACGGATTAAAAGACAGCAGTTACGGCCAAAATAAACAAAAATGGTTCAAAGTGGCTAATTGTATATTTTTTATTTTATACGCTTTAGCTGTTTGGAAAATTTTGGCGTTATTTTGGAGTCTATATTATTAATTTGGAAATAGCGCCTATTATACGCGCCTTCGCAAAATCTCTCTCTGCCTAGCCTTAGTCCCATTATTTGGGGTCGGCTCTCCTGGTCCTTAAAGCGCCTTCGCAAAATGTGTTTGTTATATAATTATCATCTATTTCGTTTTCTGTTTGAGTGTATACCGGGTCCAGGAATGGGTGTCCAAAATCAATTAATATATAAATAAAAAAATTAAATGTATTTTTTTGTCTTACATTCCGTTTAATAATTGTTTTTTAATCACTACAGCTAGAAATACGTTGTTTTTTTTATCAAAATATTCATCATACCCTACACTAAATATTTGAGTAGTTGTTTCACTTTTTGGGACAAAACAAAAGATTTGCTAAAATTATTTTCTTAGATGTATAAAAAATAGGAAAGCCTATAGGGCCAACAATAGTTCTTAATAAAGAAAGAAGGCTTTTTAGTACAGATTTTAAAATGGTATAATTCACTTTTTTATGTAATGTACAAAAAAATTATTGCTTTTAATATGCAGAGGGGGTAAACGTCCTATTATCCTATAAACAACAGAATTCATAAAAAAAATTGATCATTTCTTGTCTAAAAATGTACTAAAGCATACTGGCTGTTAAAAAACAATGCAACACATTTAAATTTGTGTATTTGACGTACATGAATACATTAGTTATAACAAATGCTCAAATTGTTTCCCACCGACTCTCATACAGGCCTGGCGGCATCTTCAAATGAAAGCCCTTTTGCGAAATCGCGCTTAACGCTGTTCCTGAATGTTTAAAGCAGCTTGTTGAACACAGTTACGCAATTCATCCAAAGAAATTGGCTTGGATGAGGTTCACCTTGTCTTTAAGACACCCCCAGTAAATAAAAATCGAGCTCACTTAGATCCGGGTAACGCGGAGGCCTGAAAATGGGACCAAGACGACCAATCCATCTGTCTGGGTATACTGTACTCAAATATGCATGAACTTTTACTTCATAGTATGCAGGACAACCGTTATTTTGAAATTAATGAATATCTCTCACGTCTTCAGACACATCTTTTAGTAAATTTGGTAGGTCGTTTTAAAGAAACTCCAAATACGTTTGGCCGGATAAGTTACCGGGCAGTTCAAACGGGCTATTTATCTTTCGATTTAATATATTGGTCCAAAAATTTTTTAAACTGATATAGAGACCTGTCTTGCATAAGCCGGCGATTTGAAATTTTCCAGCTATGAAGATTGTGCATATTAAAATAGCCGTCTCCCTTCAGCGTTGACTCATCACTCCACAGAATGTTGTTGAAAAATTGTTGATCTTCCATTCTCGCAAGCATCTGTTGACAAAACCGTAACTTTGTGGAAGTCTCTTGGCTGCAAAGCTTGCACGCGTGTTATGTGATAAACTGTGATGCGTCCGAGATGTGAAGGGTGAAGCCTATTTTGTCAATATTTTGTGCACGGTCGATTTTGGGATTCTAGTAGACGGATCGCTCTCAATTTTCTCAAGCACCGTGTCTTCACTATCAATATTAGCTATTTTTCCAGTGCTGCTACCACCAACATCGCTGCCAGGCCCTCTTTTTTCCGAGAAACAATTGAATACGGGGCATTATAAAATACAAAAATCAGTCCGGTAACAAACCAAGTCGTAAAATCACTAAATATTCAATAATCCATTAAAATAGCCAGGTGGCGTCGTTTTAAGATATTAAACTACAAAGACAAGCAAACGGATAAATAAACGCGATATCGGGAAAGTCTAGTGACGCACTAATCCCTCTTCCCTCACCTTACCTGGTATTAATAATTTAAGCGTCGGATCTCTTTCTCTCTCGCTCACATTCAACTCTCTGTCTTGCACAAACACAAACAAAACATCGCCACGTTCACGCATGTTCAATGTTACACTACCTTTTAAGCATTTTTCAAAAAATCTTATTTGGTTTAAGCTTTAGATCACTGTGAAAGTAGGTTCAATAAAGATTAATGCATAAAGTTTTTTTTTTAGAAGCTATGTTTGTATTATTTTAATAAAAGTTTGTTGTTTTTATTTGTTATTGTTTTATTACATACTTGCGCTCGTGAGTAAAAGATATAACATCTTGCCAAAAGAGCGAGTATATCTCGCTCACCAGTTTCGTATATCTTTATATCCTGCTACTAAGATTCATTTTGGATGCGTTGCAAATTAAATGAATGAAAAGATGCATAGGTGTTAAGTATCGAGAGCGAGCGAGATTCGAATGAGTAACAAAAGAAATTTTAGTCTATGTTATGGGAATAGAGCACAATAGATATAGGTTGCGTTACGAAATTCTTATTGGACTTACATTTTCAAAATAATGTAAATTGTACATAATTTTAAGTATTTGTTGATATTTGAATGAATATGTGTGATTTGACCCTTGCAATCGTGCACTTTCATAAACCAGCTGATGGCCCATAATTGACGGTAGTCGGTAGGCCATCGAAGAGCGTACCTCAACTTTGCACTTGAGCATTTAAATTGGTTTCATATCTTCAATGGAGCAAAGTTCTGTTTTCTGACGAGAGTAAGACCGTGCTGTATGGCAATGATGGAAGAAAGAAGGTGCACCAAAAAGAGGGGAGCACATCATACTGCATTGAAGAGTCAGATACGGTGGCGGTTCGTGGACGGTTTGGGAAGGCATAAGCGCCGATAGAAAAACTGGACTTACGTTTGTATCTTGCCCTTGGTTACCGTTATTAAATGGATCACGTTACATCGAAGAGTGTCTGGAGCCTCATGTGGCACCCTACGCACATTTTATTGGCCAAGACTTCATTTTTATGCAGTACAATGCCAGGGCTCATACCGCAGGATGCAGGGCTCATACTGCAAATGAATACCTGAGCGAAGTCGGTATTGCGGATATGGATTGATCAGCAAGAAACCCTGATATGAATCCCATAGAACACCTATGGAATGAGTTGAAGAGATGGGTCAGAGCGAGAAATCCTGCTCCGGAGACGCTTGGCCAGCTTAAAACAGTTAAACAAGAAGAGTGGGATAACATCCCACAACAAGATTGTGACGCTTATCCGTTCCATGAGGAACTATGAGGAAATAAGAGATACTGAATAAAAAAAAAATTAAAAATTTTCTGTTTACATCTTGTTTTTCTGTTACATCTTTATTTCTACATTTAATTAACATTTTTTTATTAAAAGGTAAAAAACATACCTGTTTAACAAAACGCAATAGCTAAAGAAATTTAATTTTAATTTGAAACATTAATATTCTTTAAATGCTACCTTATATTATTCACAAATAAATGGTAGTTTTGTCGCCTTTTATGACAGGCCGACCCCGGCCGCAGAGGTCAGTATTCTGTTTCCGCCCCTGCACGGATAAAAATTGTTGTATTAGGTAAATTAATTATTTTTGTATTCCACGGTTTTGAAGTGAGAACATCCGGCGAACCACGTTCGCGATGAATCGCCAAAAGCCGGCGCAATCATTTAGTGCGGTGATTTAGTTTATGTGGAATTAATAGTAAAATGAAAGTATAATTTATAATTATTCTGTTATTTTAATTTTTGTACTTGTCGGGTTCGGCCCAGACATCAGAGGGACAACTCAGATATGGCAATATACAAATTTATTTCATTCGAACAATCAGTTAGATCTAGAAATACAGAAATAAAATACATTTAATTAAATAACTAGTCATGTGATAGTGAGGGCGGTCACCTAGGGCTGTACTGACTGTCAGAGACAGGGTTCCACGCACCCATCGCAATAAGTACAGTATTAATTGTCAGACAACGTTCCACGTCCAGTAACCGGTAGTACTGCCTGTCAGAGACAGGGTTCCACGCACCCACCGCAATAAGGACAGTAATAATTGCCTGAGAAAACGTTCCACGTCCAATAACTGGGCAGTACTGACTGTCGAGAGACAGTGATCCGTGCACCAAGACGCATTCGATTGAAATGCGTGCCTTTTTTTTCTTAAAGCTAAGGCTGTTGTTGTCTCAAACGACTCGACAGCGACTACGGACGTTAAGGCATTCAAACCCCGTGGGAGCGGGGTCGATCAGCCGTGGCAGCGTGCTCGGTCACGCGCCTCCTGTGAGGTGCGTTTCCGGCTCGACCGCTGCATGGGGACAATTGAGAACAGCCACGAATAGCAAGAATACTGTTTATTTGGGGACTATCGGCTCCACAGGTGAAGCCGATCTTATACTAATCTACTACCGTTTCGGAGTGCTTGTAGCTGGGACAGAAGAAACAGCGAAAGAAACTCCCCCGCAACACATCTATTGTACGTGTATTTGTATATTGTGTGAGTTGTGTACGTCTACAGGCTATGGGGGGTGGAAGGCATCCCTAAACCTGTTCCGTCGGGCTCCTTATAAAGGCGAAGGTGGGGCGAACTCGGTGCACGTGCCACTAGCGCCCCCCAGACGCCGTCTCTCGCAGCTGTTAAATAATATGGCTGCCGTTACATCCGGTGCAGCCGCCCAATAATACGACTTCCGCCAATGGCCACCGTCACATCCGGCCGCCGCCACATCCGGTGCAGCCGCTAAACAATATGACTTCCGCCATACTTAAAATAATTAAACGTGATCAATCGATGACACTGTCGTCGACCACCTTGAGCCTAAATTTTTTTTGTTTATTTACTTATATGATTCCAAGATAATGGTAATCTTTATTTTATAAGGTTCCGAAATAAAATAAAAAGCATAGACATTTTGAAGAATGAAATTTATTTAAGAAGAAGAAAAAACAGTTGCTAACACAAACAACCATCACAATGTTTTAAAATAAAACTAACGAACGAAGTTTCTTCTATCCAATCACCTATCCTTACTTGAATAGGAAGCTGTAAAACAAAATTTTATATTAAAAAGAAATGCATAACTATTACTATTGTTGCAAAAATAGTTTTATACATATACTATCTTACCTGTAAGGATATCCCTGAGTCTTAGCCCTGAACACAGATAATAGTAAGGAGAAAAATAAACAGACAAGCACGAGGCCGACGACGGATTGGAATCGTCGTCTCTTACCCTCCGCTTGAGTTCGAGCCACTTCTGTCCCTTTCACACCCCCTGCTGCTTCTATCAATAAAATCATGCCTACAACCACGGCGCCATCTAGCGATGAGAGTTAAGAAATTTATTGATTCAATTTAACTTTTTTTCTTTTAGTGCATAGGAAGGACAACATTCACTTTTTCCTTTTAGGGTAAGTAGATTTTGAGCTGCAGAGGCAAAGGCCTAAGAGCCAAGCTGAGCAACATCAATATTCTTGAGGCTTTTTATCAGGAAAACTTGACAGTTGGCTTCCATAACTGGTAGGGCACCAACTCAAACAGGTATAGAGGCTTAGCTTAGCCCCTTAGCAATTTGCTACTTGCTCCAAAGTGGACACGTCAATTGGACTAGGGATGCACGTTACAATTCGATTTTTATGAAGATCGATTCAATTGCATACTATCTAGCGATTTTCTGTATCGATTCACTTCAATATGATCTTCATTCGAATCGATTCATAAGTTAAGTGAATCGAATCTTTTAGATCGTAGGTATTATCGTAGGTATTAAAACATTGTTAAGAAGAAAGATAGATTACAAACGAATGCCGACACTATAATTATTTACATTATTAGTTTGCAATGTTTATGACGGTACAAAGCCAAGCAAGTCGTGGATAGGCAAAAATTATGAAACATGATGCAGGTAGTTCTAAAAAGTCTTTTATTTTACTTTTATTGTTTGTGCTGTACGTATCACCGTGTTTTAATTGACGTGCATTGTTTTTTCCTTAATAATTGTTTCCCTAAAGTCAGTTTTCAAGCCCAATGTTTTTTCCCCTATTTTTTTAGTAAATTTCATTAAATTTTGTATTTAATAAAAAAAATGTTTTATTTAACGGCAGGTAGTGCGTGCGTAAGAGCATTTTTCCACCTCCAGAACAAAAAAAGGTGTTCTCAACTTTGATTTAAAAAGGATACTCAATACTGCAACAACATAGCTCTCCAACACGAACTGTCCATGAGAGCCTCCATTTATATAAACAGGACCATTTTTGGTCCTGTGGAAGAAAGGCGGGCCACGTATCTGGTTCCACATTTGCCCAGAGACCATTGCAAAGCAGAAGAAAACAGCACCAACAGCCCACATTTGCTTATTATAGAGGAATTCCAGGTTATTACGACGGAGGTATAGAAATCCAGCGACTAGAATGAATAGCATTGCAAATGCTACTGCACCAGAATAGTTTGGTGGTCTGAATACTCTTATCTGAAATAGAATAAAACATTTGTAAAATCAACTATGATCAAAATTCGAGTAATATTTATGGTCTATACCTAAGCTTTAATTTAACTTCATTTAATTGTAAAAAAATTAATAAAGTCATAGATTAATATATTCAACACTATGGGGGTCAGCAATGCAACCTTAGTTACTTTTTTTTTCAAAATCATTGGGAATTTATATTGCTGCAAATAAAAACCATAATATCTCTTGAAAACTATCATATATACATATCTTGAAAACTATCAACATAATAATAAACAAATAAGTATGAAATAGACCATGTACAGACTTACAACCACTCAAAGGCGTATATTAGTCAAAAAATGCTCGGCAGTTAACATGTTTATATACATATAGTACGCAATTGAAAAATTTAAGTTTGATGATTACTGGTGAGGTAAATATTGTTTTCTAATCTTTTCTAATTTTTACTTTGGAGCAATTGGTACCTCATTCAACATATTTTTATATCTCAGAGTTATAAAATAGTGACAAGTATCATAATAAATCTGAAACATTGTAAGTTAAAAATTAACTATATGGACATACAATACCTGCACATCAGTTCTGTCTTGAATCCATTTTGCTATAGCTTCGGCATGGATACCGGCTCTCTCAAAGTCCATTGTGTCTGCTGGTTTTGGTTTACCTTTAGCAGGGAAATGCATAATGACAGGAGCCGTATTTAAACGTAACTGAAATTTAAACATAAAAAACCATCAGAGGATCATAATCATACAAAACAAGACTGGAAAAACATCCTAATCAACAGCAGTCCAGCTTACGATTCCACAATCAACAGACTGAAGCAACAACAGATACTGGACATAGATTGACGCTGATGACATTATTAGAGACATTGGGAGACCTTGTTCCGTCTGTGAAATAGCACACAAATCATCTGCTTATAGCCTTAAGGTGCTTACATAAAGGAACAGGTTTTTTTAAACCTGTTTCTTTATAAGTGAGTGCATAAGATAATATAAAAATATTATACCTGCACAGATCGGTACCAACTAGCACAGATATGTCTGTACCGGAAACGTGTTTCTTTATGTAAGCACCCTTACAGACTGATTGCAAGATATTAAGATAAAAGAAATCCCAGTTGCAACTAAAATTTCTGTTCTGGTGCCCAGTGTCAACTTTCCAACTTTTCTTCTCCACCTTGTACATTCTTTAGCATCGCTAGAGTGAGTTATTGGCACGAATATCACCCTTTATGATATCAAGCCAGCACTTTTTGGGTCTATTCCCCCTGTCTGGTCACAACGAAAGCAACATGGCTAGACATTAGTTCCCCAAGTAAGTTGTAGATATTGTCTTTTCCCAGGAACAAAAGTCTTAAGATTACTTTAGGTTTTCAAGACAAAAAGTGCATTCTTTATTTAACAGGCTGCTATCACAACTGTTTGATCTACTTCTCCACGTGGTCTTTTATATAGCGTGTCTTATTGGGGTGACACAACCTTCAAAATACCATTCCTGTTGCCTGTTTTATCCGTGCAGGGGCGGAGAAACAATACTAGCCTCTGTGGCCGGGGTCGGCCTGTCGTAAAAGGCGACAAAACAACCCACCCTAGCTACGTGGTAGGGCCTCAAGCTCGTCTGGATGGCGACCACCATTGGTCTTAAGTATGCCGCCATAATAACCTTGTGTTGTTTTCCGGCATTAGTGACCCAAGTTCCTGTACCTTTATGGGACAGCAGCGTGTTCGCGATGCCACTGGCGTTGCATACACCTATAGGCGACGGTAACTGCTAAATCCTAAGCGGGCCGTCAGCCTGTCTGCTGTCCTACAGCAATAGCAATAAAAAAAACACAACAGTAGAATAAAAAAGAGAAATGTGTCTATATTTGTCTTCATAAAAAAAATCATATAAGAGAAAAGATCTATACAGTAAGGTGTAACGGCTAATGCATGGTATGGTTGCAAAGGTCACGGTTTCAATTCCTGTCCAGTATCTGGGTGTTTATATAAACAATATGTAATAATTTACAAAAAATGTATGTATGTAGTATTTCACTTGTCTAGTACCTATACCACACTTGCTATGTAACTTAGTTCTTCAACTTCAGTTTCAGTGCCCAGGGTCCGCTTTCAGACTTTTCTTATCATTATGCAGTTATATAAATAAATAAAAAGTTGTAGTGGACCAAATTGTGAATCTAAACCATTCTCAAATCTACTTGATGCCACAAAAAATTTCATCAAAATCCACCATTCACAGTTCAATCACATACCCATGCACATAATTATATACATATTCCATATAAGGATGCACATTAGTCGAGAACAACTGCATAGGTGGTATATTTAAAAATTCTCTTACCATTTGGAATATGTCAGAACCTTCATCAAAATCTACCATACCAAAGAATAGTTTACTGTTATATGCCGGTGAAATCCTGAAGGAGTTGGCTACGATCATGTACTCATCATAAACGTGTTGACAAATAGCACAACGCCTCGAAGGGGCCATAGCAGTAAACATTACTACGAACGAATAGTCCCGCGGTGGCGATTTCACATATTCTTTAAATTTATTCAAGTTTAAAGAAATTATTGGCTTCTTTATGGTCATATCTGCCAACTGCTGCAATTTTTCATCAATCTGAAACAGTTTAATACATTCATTTGAGTAAATAAGTAATTTACCGGCACATTTGCTTGGTAAATAATGACATTATAAACATTACATACCCCTTTAGCTCGTGTCTGCGCTTCACCTTTATAGTAGGTAAGCAAAACTATTAATGATAACAATATTTTGTACTTCATTTTATTTAATTTTATTTTATATTTTCGAAGAATTTCAAACTTATTCAATTTGACATAATTCACTTGCCACCTCAAATCAAAAGTAGGACTGTTCATAAAACATCGATATATCGAAATATCGATATTATTATTTCAAAATATCGATATTTATTACTAATATTTTTTTGGACGATATATCGATAGTTCGATATTGAAATGTAGATATCGATGGTCGATATTATTTTTAAATAAATTTTTATATTTTTTTCGTAACTTATTTAATATACAAAATTATCATAATATACCTCTGTGGTAAAACAATTACTATATGATGGAGTATCTACTTTACTCACAATTGTTGTTCGTTCGTTACAATCTTAAATGAATTTTTTTTTTGTTAAGTCTGTGGTTAACCTTGAACGAAGTTAAGTACCTACTTTTTAATGTAATATAGTGGTTAAAGCAAGTGTATAATCACATTAATTATTAGTTTATAATAGTTTAATGCCAAAATATGTCTTCTTTGACCAATTCTTCCATTGTATGGATGTATTTAAAAAAGTTTTTGGTGCCTAATAATCGTAGTAGCCAAGCAGCTGAACATATAAAACAAAGAGTATTTTTAAAAACTTACTGAAAAATATTGGTATACATGATAGTGTTATTTAAATTTAAAAATAATTACTAAAAATTACAACCTAACACTTATATACACTTATAATTTAATTTGTTTAGTAAATATATTGGACTTTAAACTGTGGAATCATTTTTGAGCTGATTTACGATTATTTTAAATAAAGCCGATATATCGAAATATCGATATTTTTTTTCGATATATCGAACTCCGATATTGATATATTTAGAAATATCGATATATCGAAATATCGATATTTTAAAAAATATCAACAGTCCTATTCAAAAGTCAATCAATCAAACGTCAGCGAAAGAATGACGTGTTAATTCTTTGTTTATTCTTAATACATTCTATAACTAACTCGCTAAGCAATGGTTTTAGTTAACGTCTATTTCTTAAAAAAAAAACCAATTTAAATTGTAAATGTAATTATTCTAAGCTTCATACATGCCCTTCGGTTTAAGATACTCTTGACCTGGCCTTTTTTTAAGACGTCCCTGATCTGGTCTCGAAACGTCCGCTTAGGTCTACCCCTTCCAACACTTCCATTCACACTCGCCATAGACACTTTTTTCGTCAATCGTTCTTCATTCATTCTCTCGGCATGGCCAAAGTGCCAAACCATCTCAGAAAAAGGGATATGAAAGACTAAATTAACTATAGGGGTTATATAGCTACTATTTGTACCTGAATGGAGAAAAAGCGCTTCAAATCGTTAAACTACTTAAAAAAGTTACAATTATTTAATTAATCCGAAAGGAACAATGTTTAGGTAGTTCATATTATTTGTTAGTGTAAGAGCAATACTATATATAACATTATCTACTATATTTGAGGTTTCTTTGATATTTTTAGGGATTTTTCGCAATTTAGGTACTCCAAATTTAGTAGGTATAATTTAAAAAATTGTTAACATTTTAAAATGTGTTTTTAATTTGAATCTCAAAATAGTTGAAAGTATTAGGATTAATGCTATTGTGTAGTCACAGCGTCGATTGAAATCCGACAGGTTACGTACGAAAATGAATCGGCCTCATTTATGGAGACGCGGCGCGTCGCGTCTCGCGGTGCGTCGGACGTTTTTATTGTTACGTAGCGGCGACGCATGAAGCGGCACGTATCATCGCACGCGTGAACACAGACTTGCAATATACGACGTTGTTTATAGAGACGCGAGGCGGGAAGAGTGGCGGTGCCCGCCGCTGCGCCCGCGTCGTATTCTCAAGCGTGTAGCGAAGCACGCGGCGGGCATCGATGCGGCGCACGCGGGGTTCTCAATTAAACAGACTTAGTTTTAGTTAAAAGTTTAAAATCAATCATATCATACTCCATTGCGACGGTGACTACGTCTGTGTTGCACGATTACTAAATAGACTGGCAGAAGGTTCCGCCACAGGCATCACTTCATCGAGAATCGCCGCTGCGTGCGCCGCCGCGATAAACGCCGCGTGAGACGTGACGATGCCATCCGCGGGCTCGGCCGTAAAACACGCTCCATTTCAAGCAAACGCGTGTAAAATCGCTTCTCCATAAACGCACTCATCCAACGCCCTACATTTGAATTTAGTGCGGGCCGCGCAGGCACACGTGACGCCCCGCGTCTCCATAAATGAGGCCTAAGGAAAATGTTCGTGCAATAATTTTCTACAACTTTATAAGAGGTTTGACACGGCTTCAGTGTTTTGAAGAGCTACATCTGTGCTCAGTGATGAAGCCCCATGTCTGCGGACTATCAAACGCTGGTATTTAGAATTCCAGCGTGGACATACTAGTGTTAGTGACAAATCTCGCGAAGGACGCCCAAAATCAGCCCTCACTGAAGATAACATCATTGCTGTGAGACAACTAATTCTCGAAGATCGTCATGTGACGTATCGAGAGATAGAGGCTCTATTAGGCATCTCAGGGATAACCATTCAGAAGATCTTGCATGAAGCGCTTGGTGTGAGAAAGCTAGTTTGCCGTTGGATACCGCATCTGCTTTCCGATGATTACAAGGCGGCCGCATCAGATGGTGTAAGAAAACTCCTGCAAAGGTTCCAACCGAGGAGAGTCAAATCAGTGGTGACGAATCTTGGATCTATGCCTACAATCCTGATTCCAAACAACAATCTACAATCTGAGTCTATCAAGACGAGCCAAAGTCGACTAAAGTTGTTCGTTCTCGAAACACTTCAAAAAAAATGGTGGCCACGTTCGTTGGAAAAACCGGTCATGTTGAGACTATTGCACTTGAAGATCGTAGAACGGTTAAACGCAGAGTGGTATACCACAGTTTGTTTAACACAAGTCATAGCCGAACTTTTAAAATCTAACTCAAAGCGACGCATCATCCTGCACCACGACAACGCAAGCTAACACAGCGCTCGTCAAACGTTTAGAGTATTTGAAGCAGGAAAAAGGTAAAAATTCTTGACCATCCTCCATACAGTCCTGACCTAAGCCCTTACGATTTCTTTACATCTCCTAAAATTAAGAAAAGTCTTCGTGGTCAAAGGTTCCAGTCCGGTGAAGAAGCAGTCGACGCTTTCAAGTCTGAACACCCCCACTTTAGAGTGGAATAAATGTTATAATAGTTGTTTTTTTCTTCAAACGACAAAACTTAAAAGGCATGCCTCGTAGTATATAGTCAAGTCCTTTTAAAAATATAAAAAATCTACGATATTAAGACCAAACCTCAAACTAATGTATGTAGAATCGTAACCCGTAATTCTGGTGAAGCTCGTAGCATCGCTCTGTGTGTAATTAGATACATATTCTTCGGAGTATAGCTGCCGTGCATTCCCTATAGCTTTACGAAATAATTCGATGGGATCAATACCACAGCCCACGCAGACGCTACCACGCCCTTTGTCGGGCAGTTCTTTATGATAAGCACAAGAGGGTAAAGAATAACGCTGCTCTGCGCTCTTCCTGTCAATATGGGTTGAGGGAGAGGGTCACACTAAAGGTTTGCGGGAGACTTTGTTGAGCTCTAGTTTTGCTACCTCCGATAAAATTGTCTCATGAGGCTACGGCGGTTCATGTTAATGGTGGAAATACAGATATTTTCTATGTAAACAAAAATTGACGAATATTCTCATTTATGCCAACTAATCTCAATATGGGCAACAGAGATTTGTTGAGGGTACTAGACAAACAAATTTTTTATCTGTGCAGGAGTGGATGAGAATACTGAACGCAGCGGTCGGGGTCAGCCTGTCGTAAAAGGCGACAAAACAACTAGGCCCAAAACCTATCAAAAGATAGCAGCAACCTTGTGTTGTGTTCCAAAGTTCGTGTAAGCGTGTTCGCGGTGCTCCTAGAATCGCAAACATCCATATATGATATAACTGCTTATTAAATATTAAGTAGGCCGTCAGCTTGTCTGGTGTTCCTCAACACTGTTATTGCCATATTTCTCGCCCCGGCATCTTTCACTCTCCAATACCGTTCACACTCCTAACATCCGCGTCGTTAACATCCATAGACAACTGGCAACTGATATTGTAGAGTGCCGTTAGCTTGTCTGTTGTCTTACACCAATAAAATAATCAATAGTTACACTGGTGTAAATGCTTAGATTTTCTTAGATAAGCCCGAGCGTTGATTTTCTTTAGTCCATATCCCTTCATGTTTCTAGAATAATGTTACAGCCCGTTCACACTTGGTCTCCGTTTTACTGGTCCGTTTTGTCGCGATACGTTTTTTTTCATCGATGGTGCATGGAGTTGTATGAGCCACTTCACATAAATGGTACAGTATTCAGTAAAAAAAAACGGTCCGGTAAATTATGACAAGTTTGTACTCGCACGCATTGTTTATTCGGCATTCATGGTTAACACGTGCTTTCGCTGTAACCAACCATGTCAATCAAAGTTAATAGACAAGGAAGTGTTAATTACGACAACGTTCATCCTGGTAGAATAGCGACGGTATACTACGACTTTGCTTGTGAACGTCGTATCCAGTAATGACGGATACGTTGAACGTTATACGGTGCCTGTGTGAACAAAGCATAATTTTTGTCGTATCCGTTAAAACGGGTACCGTATACACGGAGACTATGTGTGAACGTGCTCTTAGTTAGCAAAACCCTTCAGCGTGAGTATAGGGTGCTTGGATCATACTTAGCTTGCAACCTCTCAGGCCAATGGAAGAGAAACAATTGATTCATACTTTATACACTGGTTGTTTTCAAAATATTTTATTAACACAATTCATTCAATAACACCAAGATTAACATTCTCTAACATGAAAACCTAAAATAAAAATACATTTACCTATGAAGTTTACTTACCAATTTATTATCATTCAAACATCATATTTTCAACTATTGAGGTACACAGAATATATATTTCAAATATTTTCACATTAATATAATAATACTTTTAGACTTCGATAATAATAGTGCAGTATAATGAAAGCCTTTGCCTTCTATAATATTCAGTATTTCGCTCCTACACTATCCGACAGCAAAGGTAAATAAAACACATTCAAGTAGAAACAAAATAATATGGAATGTACAAACCATGTTTATTATCAGATTCCTGGCAATACAATAATCTGACTCGCTTTCTCAAGACGGTCAAGTGGAACGGTGCAAGGGTACAATACAATCTGGGGCAACGCAAGCTGTTTAAGCAGTCTACACCAGGCTCAACCTCACCACCATCGGAAGTCGGTTCGACAGTTTCATAAATTATATAACTCGTTTGGACTTAAATTTCTACTCTAACTGTACATTAGTCTCGCCTTAACGCTAAAATAATTCTAAGTGATATTAATTATCGGATGTCTAGGGGACCTTCACTTCAGGCTGATGGACGCGCAAAACAAGTGATATGTTGTTCAATATAAGAATTAAAACTCCTGTCACGGGAAGGTCGAATTTGCAGGGAAGGCGAATAAATTAAACATATAAATAGCGTCATCGCGCGGTAGCAGAACCATGATTGGGATTCGAAGTATTATCATAAAATTGAAATAGAAAAAAATTATTTATACAGTTCGCGACTCGGGGCGCGGTGAGGCCGCAGCATCATGGCCGCACCGGCATGAGTGCGCGAATTTATATAGACGATTAGACATTTAATTAACAAGTTTACTATACAAGGTATGGGGAGGCTCCGAGGCGCCACACGGCTACCGGCGCGACGACATTCCCTGTGCGCGTGTGCATTATCCGCATTATTATATGGCAGGGGTCAACAAGCATCTGTCGCTACAGTAAAAACACGAAGCAAATACACGAATATTCCATTAAACGTTGACCCCTGTCACATTAGTTATTTTAAAGCGGCTGTTTAACCACCGATGGACTGTGGAATGTGGCACGGGCCTCGGAGATGATAGAGTGGGTGTGCTCAGAGCGTTTACTTGGTGTACAAGTAAATGGCGACGATCAGACCGTATAAACCCAATACTTCGGCGAAAATGAGGATAAGGATCATTCCGACGAATAGCCTGGGCTGTTGCGCAGTACCACGGACGCCCGCATCACCCACGATGCCTATGGCGAAACCGGCGGCCAGACCGGAGAAGCCTACAGCCAGGCCCGCACCCAGATGGATGAACCCTCTGGAAACAAACAAACAAAATGCATTAACGCAAATGATAATAACTGTATTTAAAATTATATAAAATTCAAAAAAATCTGTATTACTTTTAAGACTAAAAGTAACATTGATAAGATATTATTTGCAAAACAATCTATTTAATGATTTGCATATTATTCAATTCTGTATACAAATAATTTTATTATGTAAATTAAACTAAAGCTGAGGCATAGCTTATAGAAGACTGGCCAAATTAGAGTAATAAAGTCAATGACCTAAACAAAAAGGATGACCTTATATAGTTACATAATTTTTATAAAGTATTTGTAATAGAAAAGCTATGTAATATAATATAGCTATATATGTAATATAATATGCTATGTATGTAATATATTATTCACTTCTGTATACAAATGATTTTCAATCTCAGATTCTCAAATGATTGATTTCAATTTCAAATGATCTGGACCCGGAATATTGATGTGAACAAATTTCCCAACACATACCACTGTACACAGCTGAGTTGTGTGGCAGTATGTATAACCTTTGAGACAGGCCAAACTATTGCAGAGAAATATGTAAAAATAAACTAGATAACTTTTTTTTTGCACACCCTGTATCATTTCATGCTCTCTTTATCAAAATACTCTAATGATAAGATACAATGAGCAGCACATTTATCAGAATGGTGATAAAAGAAAGTACTATAAATCATTTCACAAATTATATTCATCAATTTTGATAAAACTGTAGTTTTTTAGTCAACCTTGATTTGTAACCTTGTGTGACAGGTGACAGGAAACTAGATCAGTCATGCATTGCAGCCATCCATTGTGATGACTATAATTTCATATTAGTTCAAAATAGAAAAAAATATTTTTAAAATCAGTTCCTATCTACAAATACAAAAAAAAAATATTTAAAAAAAAATACACAGTAACTTGTTGTATCTTGGAAACTTCCTTCCCACAATACTAGACTTATAACAATAATGATGCTTGTGTGTACTAACACAGACTATTCCTGTCATATATGTCAGATATATTCTTTTTCTTATGTTAAAAAATTTCAGTGGTTACATAAAGAAGTGTAAAATGGAGAAAATTTTAATAGCACTTTGATAATTCAAAGACAATGAAGGAACCATTCAATTTCCTTTTTTCCAGTTTCCTGCTCTTTTCCTATTGTGCTCTTTTCAACAAGTAATATATACAGAAGAGCAGATATTTGTATTCAATAAGACTCTTAAGACTGAAGAGACCTTAGACTCAACTCAGAAAACCTGATATACCAGGGATTAATATTTCATTATAAAGTACAAAAAATGCTTGGCTAAATCTTACTTACTTGTACAAGGGATATGCAGATGGTTCCTGAATGGAACCAGCAATGAGGACAGCCACCACCAGACCGTAAATGGCAATAATACCCGCCATGACGACGGGAATGATTGACTTCATGATCAACTCGGGCCTCATCACCGACATGGCGGCGATACCCGTTCCTGACTTGGCAGTTCCATAGGCTGCTCCCAGGGCTGAAATAAATGAGATAAACACATAAATACTTGTCTATTATTATTATAATTTAGCATAAAAAGTTTACTCCTATATTTCATTCAATAATTCCTAATTGTAATTTCAAAGACACTTGACCAAGATGGTATTATTTGTATTAAATAATTGATACATCCACTAATTCTTTGTTTTTTGCTCATTGTATTTACATAATTATTTATTAAGCATGAAGGTGACCAAGATATTAACAACAAATACTTGAAAGTTGTGGTTTCAATTTTTACTCAAAACTTGCTGCAAATACTTGGCAAGGCCATATACATGGAAGCATTGTTTGCTTTTTATGAAAAAAAAAAAATCTACATAAATTGTGTAACTTATTTGACTCCATTATATAACAAAGATCAGCACTATGGATAATTTAAAGATTACAATAAATTCACTAAAATACTGATTGGTGCATAGTATAACTTCATTCCATACATTTTCCATAAAATTGCATTAAGAATGAAATAAACAATTTTGTTCGCTAGGAAGAGGCGATTTATATAGATAGAACTTATTTAATATTTGAATAAAGAACAGCTAAATTTACTGGTTTTATCAATAACCGACATACAATCTTAATCAGATACAATAACTGTAATAATTGTGTAGATGAAATTTAACTTTTTAAATTTAAATTGATTCACCATATTATAATCCTCTAGATCCCATGCCTGTCATAAAACTAGTTTTGAATACGATATTTAAAATGGTGTATTGTTGCTATGAACTGCTAGAATATTCAATGTGTCTGTGGGAAATATGTTCATTCATAACTTTACAAATTTAAGGAACATGCCATCTGGAACCATTAATAATTAAACAGGCATTTATATTGTGGTAATTTATAATTGTAAGAGATTATGTCATACTGAAATCATGTGGGATATTTCTAAATCTAGTTAATTGTTAATAAAACAAAGTTACATTAAGTTAATTATATAAGTAATGATCAAGTTATAGTACTTAACAGCTGACACCATCACATGATGGTTAAGTCATGTGATAAGTCAAACTTTCAATCTTATTGATTTTGAAATACTTTACATGAAAATCATAGACAACTGAATTCTATGAAACAAATTGGAGGATTTCTAGACCATGGTTATAATCTCAGACCATGGTTATAATCTCAGACCATGGTTATAATCTCAGACAATTCTTTTGTTTTCACAATCAAATGACTCATAATGGGAAATTCCTCAGAAGTGGTATTGGGGAAAGAAAACCTTTACAATTACATCATTAAACAAATGATTGTAGTCAAATGTTTCAATATAACAATCACATGATCAAGAATATGTTTTTCATTGATAACCTGAAAATAAAGGTGCTGGCAATAACGCCACGGTCTACCCACTTTTTGATGCTTAGTTATTAAAATACCAACCGATCGCGCAGTTTTTGGCGCATCTAACTATAATATGTAGACATCGACGATAGCGGTCGGAATAAAACAAGGTGCGGCTATAACTATAATTAGTGCTCCTAAAATAACCAGGTTCCAACAGATTTGTATGATTAGTTAGCTCAAAGAAGATCCTTTCCAAAGATTCCTCTAGGAGTTTATGATAACTCCTAACATCGGCCTAAATCAATAATGTTAGAGAGGTAGCGTTTACGTGGAAATGGAGCAAAAAGAATACGTACCGCTGAAGATAATAGCAGACGCCGCCCCCATAACTCCAAAGAAGGGTCCGTAGATTGGGTTTTCGGCCATTTTGAACGTTAAGTGAGGGAGTATTTACAGGTCCCAAAAACTCTGATGACTATCTGCACACACTCACTCCACAGAACTACTTTAGAACAGACAAATATGGCTCACGCTTCGAATACTGGATAGAATGGGTCATATGACGATTGATGTTCAAGGCAGTGCTCGATATGATCCAAGTCCTGATTGGTGTTCATACGTCACTTCCGAAATGCGCAACCAATCCCGTATTAAAGATTTCGCAGAGGTGTGACGTATAACATTGATGTGGATCGCTGGCCAGCACACTTGTTTTGCGCATGTACTAATTGATAATTTTCTTACTTTTTATGTGAAATTAAACATCTCTAGGTATTTTATTTATTTTTTGCAATAATATAAAAATACAGCATAGTTAACAAAAAAATAATAGCGTAGAAAATATTGAAAAATTTATTATGAGAGTCATAAAAATATTAAAAAGTATGAAACGACTACGGGAAAATAAGAAAAATGTTGCTAGTAATCAATTTCATATGTTTGAATTTGAAAATGTGATTTTTCAAACATTAATGTTATAATAAATGTAGTAAAAAGTACCTACTGTTATTTTTATTGAAATTTTGGAATAATATGAAAATATTTCAAAATAAATATTTTCTAAATAAATTTGACAGTGAAGCCATAAAATAAAATATAATGTCACTATCAAATTTCCAAAATGACAATTTCATATGTCAGTGTCAGTCAGCTCAGTCAGCTGATAATCACGTTGATTTGTTTAATTGTTTACGCTCAGAGCCTCAGAATACACACAATTCACACGAATTAAATATTGGTAGTTAATTGAATAAAATCTACAGTAATTGATACTAAATAATCTTGTTTTGATTGTTCATAAATTGTATTTGTACAATGAAGTTCCATTATAAGGTAAGACCTCAAGAAAATCAGATAAAATTACTTATTTTTGTTTTGCAGCCTCCTATAATTATTTAACCATAATATAAATAAGTAATTAAAATATAGCACTTTTAACTGTTTTTTAAATTAAAAATAGTGTATCACATTTAACAGTATTAATTTTGACTAACCAAATTACCACAATTCCTAACCTACAAATAGTAAACAAGTGATTTTTTTTATTGATGTAGGACAGCAGACAAGATTATGATCCGCTTAGAATTTAGCAGTTACCGTTGCCTATGGGTGTTTGTAACGCCAGTGGCGTCGAGAACAGGCTGCTGTCCCTTAAGGGTACAGGAACTTGGGTCAGTCACTAATGCTGGAACATAACACAAGGTTATTATGGCGGCATACTTATGACTAAAGGTGGTCGCCATCCAGACGGGCCCGAGGCCCTACCACGCAACTAGGGTGGGTTGTTTTGTCGCCTTTTACGACAGGCCGATCCTGGCCACAGAGGTTAGTATTCTTTCTCTGCCCCTGCATGGATAGTCATCGTCATGTGAATGCATTCATTAGTAAAAAAATATACTAAAGTAAGTTATAAGGTATTGATTAAACCTATTTTATATGCTGCCTTATTCAAAGTGAAATTAGTTATATCACAAATTTAATGTATTTATAAAAAAAATCTTCGAAATATGTTTTGCAAAGTTTGGCTAGATCTACTTGCTTAACCTATCAATATTCTATTTTTAATTATTAACATAGTTGTAATATCTTATGTATGTAAGGCATTATATTGTGTTCTTTTGAGAAAATAAATTCTTAGAACAATAATGTAGTAACTTTGTGAATGTGTTTAGGTGTATATCATGTCGGAAGAACTTAAAATTGTGGGATTAAACCTACTTAGTATATGATCTTCCTCTTGCCTTTATGCCATATTATATGGGGTTAGTACAACCATACAGGGTTATTGGTAATACAACGTATTCCCATTTGGAGGTGATAATGGTGACTATTTGCGATAATTTTAACCCCCATATGCATCATGCAAAAGTGAACCATTTTTGAGTTATCACATTTTTTTAGCTTTTTTCAAAATAAGTCGAAAATGCAACATCAGAAATTTATTTAAATAAAAGTATCAATTTAAATCTCATTTTTTTCTTCTGATTTATAACAATCGATTAGACACTGGTTATTTGTCAATATTAAAATGACAATTATCTGTCCAAATTTAAAAATGTGAGTGGATAAATGATATTATTTCAATATTTTTTTGAGATTCTTTTCACTAAAATAAATTAACAACAAAAAAAAATTTTATGAAACTTGGCTTGCAGATTATTTTAAAAACAACCCATTTAGCTTTCCAACAATACGTAACAGCTAGGAACTTATTTCAAAGAAACTGAAAAAAAAAATGATTACAAAGAAAGCAGGTGGAAATTCTTATATAATAGACTTATATAAACCTGTCCTGAGAGTGTTATATAAGTATGTCCTGATTTTTTTAATGATGTAGGACAGCAGACAGTTTGTTGGCCCATTTAATAATAAGCAAATACTGTTGCCTATATGGATGGCACAGCTAACACACTGCCATCTGTGTAGGGGAACTGAAACCTGGTCAATAATTTTTTCTTGACAAACTGGCTTTCAGAATCTGCCAATCTGTTGGATTTAAGCATTACCGCTAGTTTATTTTTTGAGATGAACTACTTACAGCTCATAAAAATAAATACATATTTAGTGTGTTTTTTTTTCTGTAAACTTCAATCATTATATTATATATTTTTATTATTTTTCAGTTCGACAACTTGTTTGGTACTGTGTACAGAAAAGGTGATATTTTATTCAGCAATGATGGCAACTGTGTTATCAGTCCAGTGGGAAACAAAATAACTGTTTATAATCTAAAACAGTAAGTTTTCAATCAAGTTATTTTTCTTCGTTCCTCTTCAGAAATCATAAATACATAAATATATATTCAAATTAAACAAAAACATGTCAACATTATTTTATAATTATTTGTATAATAACTTAATTTATGAATTATGTTCTTGTTTTTAGATTTTAATTTATAAACCTGTATTAGATTTAATTTGACAATGTATTATTATTATTTTTTTCAGAAACAAAAGCAATACTCTATCATTTGAGAGTAATTTTAACTATACAGCTATTGATATTGCTCCAAATGGGACAACACTGTTAGCAATCAATGAGAGTAAGTATAACTATGTTTAAAGTGTTAATTTTTGTTATATTTTATGTGGATGCAAATGATACACCATGTCTTCAGATTCTTAATAAATAGTGTCACACTACACACAATATTTAGTTTAATGTTTTAATATATGACTATATAGTATTGACTAGCACTTATAGGTTTTTATTTATTGCTGTACGGCAGCAGGCTAACGGCCCACTTAGAATTTAGCAGTTACCATCGCCTATAGGTGTTTGTAATGCCAGTGGCATCTCGATCACGATGCTGTCCCATAAGGGTACAGGAACTTGGGAGTGATCCGATGCCGGAACACAACACAGTTATTATGGCGGCATACTTAAGACCAAAGGTGATCGCCATCCAGACAAGCTTGGGGCCCTACCACGTAGCTAGGGTGAGTTCTTTTGTCGCCTTTTACGACCCATATACATGTGGTGTTCATACTTTATTTAAAAAATTATATTTAACATATATATTTATAATTCACAAAACCTTTGAATTTATATATGTATATAAACCAAATCGCTTGCCGCTTATACACTAAATTGTCACTGCACATAACATAGTTATTATCATCGAGGCAATGCGAGAGTGGCGTAGGTAGGTATTGCAATTTTTCGGGATTAAATTACTGTTGTAAAATAAAAAGCAAAATTGTTATTATTTGTTGTTGGGGAACTGTAGACTTAAAAAAAGTGATGGATCCACTAAATTAATTACACATTAATTTTATTTTATTTATGTATACATTAAAATAGAAAAAGATTTATACAGAAAAAAAATTGTTCTTTCAGAGGGTGAAGCACAAATGATAAGTTTGATTACATGCACAGTAATTCACAGATACAAATTCAGGCAAGAAGTAAATGCTGTGAAGTTTAGTCCTGATGGAAAATATTTTGCAGCATGTTGTGACAATACAGGTAATATTATAATCCATGAAATTAGGTAAATGTTGAAATGTACCCACTCTGGCTGGGGTGGGGGGCTGGGGCAATAGGTCTTCAAAATGGGCATGTAAAGTGAAGGGACGAATGCCATGTAACAAAAAAATTCTAGAAATGAGAGTGAATAGATATAGAAGACCAGATAGAATAAAGAAAAGATTGGTGGATTGCGTATAAGATGATAGCAAAAAGGGTTGCGCATGTTGACATAATGTCTAACAGAGGAGAGTGGAAGGAGACATTTTTTGTGCCGACGACTCCATGAAAGCAAGGAGAAGACATCTTGGGTTTTTATAGTCATTATATATTTATATAATAATTTTCATACAATTGATCAAATACTGTTAGCTTTTGCAATCGTCCGTGCAAATATTAATTTTAACCAAATCTATAAAAAAGGAATCTACAGACAAGAAAGTTTCGGAGAAGAATCTTAACAAATGGCGAGAAGTACTCGTAGTTTCGTTTTGTGACTAACTAACAGTCTTCTTCTTCTTCTTCCTGCCCTTATCCTATACTATATGGGGTCAGATATGCTATGGTTATGCTTTTTATAAGTTTAACAAAATTTACAGTGTTCATCATGACGGCACCATGCTCATTCACTGGGGAATATTGCTCATTTATAATGAAGAGAGTCTTCAAGAAGTCATTGGATGATGTCACTTGTATTGATTGGTCATCATGCTCAAAGATGTTAGCTGTCGGTTCAAAAGACACCACAACAAAGATCTACACCGTTGACTATTTGGACAATGTTAATATGTACTCACTTAGCGGTCATACAGATAAAATTGTTGGTGTCTTCTTTGAGAAAAAGAGTTTAGATTTGATAACCGTAAGTCGGAATGGACAGGTATGCCTGTGGGAGTCCACCATTGATTCAGACGATTTAGTTGTATCTGAAGTTCAGATATCTCATAAAAAACGAAGGAAATTGCATAAAGATGAAGATAGTGAGGATGATGTTGATGAGAAAAATGTCATTGAGAAGGATAAAGATTATGTAAGTACTGTTGAAAATTGACATCAAAAGTTTTCTCCGTGCAGGGATGGTGTGGTGACTAAACAACCCATGCTATGTAGTAGGGCCCCAAGCCCATTTGGATAGCAACCACCCTTGATCCAAAGGTATGCCACTATAATAACCTTGTGTTCTGATATTAGTGACCCAGGTTCCTGTACCTCTATGAAACAGTGTTCGTGGTTCGCTGGCATCATATATATCTATAGGCATTATCATATTTATATTTTGTACTAATGGTTTACACATTGTATTAGCTGACAAAGGCTTCGAAAGACGGACATCATTCTCCTTTGGGAGTTATAAAGGGTCATAATTCTGTGTAAAAATCACAATTAGTTTCATTAATTTATTTTTTATCTCTGGCAAAAAATTTGTGTGAACAATATCCAAAAAGGAACAGCGTAGAGTCCGAAGTAAATATTTGGAATGCAATCAGAATAAACTATTTGGACATTTTTTTATTGCTGTAGTACAGCAGACAGGCTGACGGCCTGCTTAGAATTTAGCAGTTACGGTCGCCTATGAGTGATTGTAACGCCAGTGGCATCGCGATCACGCTGCTTTCCCATAAGGGTACAGGAACTTGGGTCTCTAATGCCGGAACACAATACAAAGTTATTATGGCGACATACTTAAGACCAAAGGCGGTCGCCATCCAGACGGACTTGGAGCCCTACCACGTAGCTAGGGTTGTTTCGTCGCCTTTTACGACAGGCCGACCTCGGCCGCAGAGGTCGGTATTCTTTCTCCGCCCCTGCACGGATTAAACAAATATTTAGTATCCTACCAGACCCTTTATGTTTTGTTTTGTTTTTTTTTCATTATTTTTATTTCACACAACATTACCTAGTTCCAAACTAAGTTGCATAGCACTTGTTTTATGGGTACTAGACAACTGATATACTACATATATACTTTTCTTTTGTAAATAAATACATACTATATATAATAGATACTCATAAACACCCAGACGCTAGACGGAAATCGAACCCGTGCCCCCGCAAGCGTACCGACGTGCGTTAGCTGTTACGCCAGGAGGTCGTCTATGTATATAGTTGACCCTGTAGCTGACCACTCTTGTCGTCATTTATGTTTAAATTCTGATATTAAAATATGGTGATAAAGCAATGATTTAAACAAGCTTTGTTGTTCAATTTCATCATGTGTTTCGGGATGGGAGGTCTTAGTTTTTTTATTGTCTAATTTTACAAAATAGCTAACTTAATTCTACAATAAAATCATTTTAATTAAGTGAAATACTTCATTAATTTACACGCACTATTCTGAAGGTAATAAAGATGTTGATATTGATAAAATCTTTAGAAGTAAATAGGGGGATAAAATTAAATAAAAAACAAATGCTTATTTAAAGAATTTAAAACTAACATTTTGTATTGACACAAAATTATATCGGTTTGTTATTTTTTTATCGCACTAGGGAAATCAATGCGAATTTTTAATTTAATCCACTCCATCATCTCACAGCGAGGGGATACTGGGAATTCAAAAATCTTGACATGTTTTAAATATACATTAATAATTAATAGGAAAGCGATGATCAAAGTAATGTTAAAAAAGAAGACATAAAACAGGAAAAGAAATTACAATACAATAAACTAGGACGACATTATATAGGAGATGCTATAAGGAAAGCCGATAAAAAAGTGAGACTAACAGCAGCGCAGTACCATAAGGAGACTAAGATTTTAGTCACTGGTGAGTTAAAGGACACTAGTTTGCTTAATTTATTTACAAATGCGTGTGATTTCCTACAATGCGATAGTATGGTACATATATAAATATTTGCGTGTTCGTTAACATGGGTTTAAGAATATCTCCCGGCGACGAGGACCCGGCGCTCTACACCCTCAAAATGTGCCCCGCATGGGCACCGGCCATCATCCTAGGGACGCCATCGCCTCCTTCTGCGAGGCAGTCCCCTCCTGCTCACGTAGGTTGGCGACAGACTCCCGGTCGCCGTAGTGATAGATCACGCACACATGGTCGAGAAAGTGACACGTGCATCCGCACGTTATGAGCATCCGCTCATAACGTCCCACTCCTGGGTTCGGACTTTATCCTAGAAGGAAAGAAAGATATTATACCGGTCACATCGATATGTAGGTTTCCTGACGATGGTTTTCTTCACCGTTGGTACATGGAAATTATGTTAAACATGATTTATGTAAAATCCGTTTTTTGTGAGTGTATATACATCGTACAATGAGTAACTATGCTAAATTTCAAATCAATGGGGTGTATAGTTTTAAAGATCTCATGATAAGTGGTATTTGGCTTATATTTATTTAGATACGCACATCAACACACACACACACACACAAGTTAAATCGTTGCCTACTTTCAAAAAGAGGATCATTACTGGTTAGACAAAATGTGATTTGATTAATTCATCGATATATGTATGTATGTATATATATATATATATATATATATATATATATATATATATACTATATATATATATATATATATATATATATATATATATATATATATATATATATATATATATATATATATATATATATATATATATATATATATATATATATATATATATATATACAGGGTGTCCGAGAACTCAACGTCAAGCCGAAACGGGGTGACAGGATTTATTGTAACCATCATGAGGAAAATCAGAAAAAAAATCTATTCCATGCAGTTTGAAAATTATGGGCATTTAAGAAAAACCTAGAAATTTGGTCAAACTGTAACCATTTTTCGGTTATTTTGGTTAATTTTTGTTATTTTTGTTCATTTGAACTTTGGAAACGTAACCCTAAATAACATTTCTAGAACCACAGTCAAAAATAATGACACAATTGCCCCAAGTTTTCTAGAATTAAGACTATTTGTTAAACTATGAATTTAAAAATTTCAAATTTGTTGACTTTGAAAGGCCCTCCTTTAAAAAAAATGTACTAAAGTGCCTTGGCAAGTGCCATTAAAAGTTCGCGCATTTAACCAGGATTGTAAAATGGTACAATACGTGTTAGTTTCATACTAAAAAAAAACGAGTAAAAAAATAAAAACCTCAAGTAACCCGATTTTTGCTAACCCATTTTACTCAGTTCAAATGTTTTTTATTCGCACAAGCTCTTGGAAGGTTCTTAATTTTAAGGCAAAATGATGAGAGAGATGGATAGTGAACATGTTTGCCATGAGCGGGCGAGACAGATAGTGACGCCACTTTTACCAAAGTCAACAAAAGTAAGTAAAATTAATAAAATAATGAAAAATCTTGACCTACTTTAGTTTAGATTTATTGGAATAAAAGTCAGATAGGGAAATTACATTTTTATTACAATAAATGTTCAAATTGTTTGCCATCAACCTCAATACACGCCCTACATCTTCTTAAAAATGATCTACTTATTAGCCGGGCATATCCTCGAGAGTTGATGTCCTCAGCAGCTTGAGAAATTCGTTCACGAGCTCGGCTACGCTCTCAATAAACAATTTGAACATTTATTGTAATAAAAAATGTTATTTCCCTATCTGACTTTTATTCCAATAAATCTAAACTAAACTAGGTCAAGATATTTCATTATTTTATTAATTTTACTTACTTTTGTTTACTTTGGTAAAAGTGGCGTCACTATCTGTCTCGCTCGCTCATGGCAAACATGTTCACTATCCATCTCTCACATCATTTTGCCTTAAAATTAAGAACCTACCAAGAGCTTGTGCGAATAAAAAACATTTGAACTGAGTAAAATGGGTTAGCAAAAATCGGGTTACTTGAGGTTTTTATTTTTTTACTCGTTTTTTTTTAGTATGAAACTAACACGTATTGTACCATTTTACAATCCTGATTAAATGCGCGAACTTTTAATGGCACTTACCAAGGCACTTTAGTACATTTTTTTTAAAGGAGGGCCTTTCAAAGTCGACAAATTTTGAAATTTTTAAATTCATAGTTTAACAAATAGTCTTAATGCTAGAAAACTTGGGGCAATTGTGTCATTATTTTTGACTGTGGTTCTAGAAATGTTATTTAGGGTTACGGTTCCAAAGTTTAAATGAACAAAAATAATAAAAATTAACCAAAATAACCGAAAAATGGTTACAGTTTGACCAAATTTCTAGATTTTTCTTAAATGCCCATAATTTTCAAACTGCATGGGATAGATTTTTTTTTCTGATTTTTCTCATGATGGTTACAATCAAACCTGTCACCCCGTTTCGGCTTGACGTTGAGTTCTGGGACACCCTGTATATATATATATATATATATATATATATATATATATATATATATATATATATATATGTGTGTGTGTGTGTGTACATGTATGTATACATGTATGTACATATTTAGCTATATGTCATCTATGTCATCGATATATGTATTTATGTTATATTTGTAAATGTATGTGTATAAAATATGTTTTTATGTGTATATATTTCATTTTGTTTATCTTATGTTAGCCACCACAACCATAGTTATATTTATTTTTAATCATTCCTGACATAGGGTTGCCTGGAAGAAATTGCTCTAAGCGATAAGTCCACCCATTAAGATTGGGCGTTTTCAAATTTTTACGCAAACCGATACAAATTCGATTTCTGATACTGAAATCGATTTCAAAATTCGATTTCAGATATCGATTTCCGGAGTGGTTGGCGGAGAGGATTTACCTTAGTTTCGATCGATATTTTTATGTTTACTGTTTAAATCAAACTAAATTTGCACTTTTAATTACAGTCTAAACGATAAAAATTTTAAAATAATAATAATAAAAAATTTAAAACAATAATCCGTCACCACCAAACATTTTTAAGAAATCATAAAATACCTATCTAATTACAATTACATAATTCACGAGAATACAAAAATAACATTACGCGCACACCGCGCGTGTCACCAAGGTCAAGAGTGCATCAAAACTCTCCAATAATTCAAAAAATCTATCTAATAAACACAGAACTTAAGCTATCATTAAGTATTGCGTAATATTATCATGGAAGTAGTTGCATTCGGATAAAAGATCTTAATCCCTGTCCCTTGTAATTTTTAATTTTGTTTCGTTTCAATCTGCCATTCTTAGTTTCATAGAAACCGCCAAAATCCAAAACTGATGAAAATTCGCTTCATCTCTTTCACTGCGCTAAACGATCGCTTAGTTAGAATGAAAGGAGGCGAATTTTAATGAGATTCGCTTTCTATCATTCTAAGTAAGCGATCGATTGGCGGAGTGAAAGAGTTAGTAAGTTTTCAAATATTGGTTTGGTTTGCAAAACTAGCAATTCATTAAGTATTATTTATTTATTTTTTTATTTATTTATTTATTTTTAGTAAGACTTACAGGTTAATAAAAATTACAATATGTACATATAATCTAACATTCTTAAAAACTATTGCTGATTACAAGTCTTAACATTTAGTAATTGCGTAATATTATCATGGAAGTAATTGCATTCTGATATAGATCTTATTCCCTGTCCCTTGTAATTTTGTTTCATTTCAATCTGCCATTCTTAGTTTCTTAGAAACCGCCAAAATCTAAAACTGATGAAAATTCGCTTCATCTCTTTCACTGCGCTAAACGATCGCTTAGTTAGAATGAAAGGAGGCGAATTTTAATGAGATTCGCTTTCTCTCATTCTAACTAAGCGATCGATTGGCGGAGTGAAAGAGATGAAGCGAATTTTTCAAATATTGGTTTGGTTTGCAAAACTAGCAACAGAAAACGATTGCGCGATGATTAGATTTATATTTGTTTGAGTTTTCGTCGTTTTGTTTTGATATTGATATGTCGTGTTGATTTAGTTTTTGCCGAGATACGTTGTCTAAAATCAGTTTGTATAGTTTTGAATATCGATACGATACGATTTCAGACTGAAATCCGATTTCAGATTCGTTTTGATATATCGGACTCATACCTACCACCCATTGTTCAGTAGCTTGTAAGTTTATTTCATTTTCTTGTATAATATGTATTTAAGGTGAACAATAAAGAGTTGTCATTCATTCATTCATTCACATCTGACGCTGAGTAAATCTGACATAGATGGACATGCCTGTTTAATACCTGTAACTTTAAGATTTATTTCAGAATTTAATTTGGTAAGCTGGAGATTAATTTATAGGAAATGTCCATTTTTATGTACCTAATGCTACTATTATTCAGTGAACTAAGATTAGCGCGAAAGAGAGTTAGAAAGAAAGAGATATACATAACACTTTAATTTTAGGATTTTCATCGGGTATATTCTTTCTCCATGAGATGCCGGATGTGAATTTGATACACACCCTCAGTATATCCGAGCACAGGATTAGTAGTATTGCGATTTCTTCGCCAGGAGATTGGATTGCATTCGGTTGTCCTAACATTGGGCAACTGCTTGTCTGGGAGTGGCAGAGTAAGTAGAACAATTTCAAATAGAACATTTAAAAAAAGACTTAGTATTCCACGTGTGGGTCTTCCACACTGCTCTCAAAGTCAATCTTTGAGTGTTAATCCCAGATGAACCCCAGACCCTTAGCTTTTACATTGATTATTCTTTATTGTTGTGGAGCTGCTGCTGTCTGCTGACAGGTTGATGGTCCGCTTAATAGCAAGCAGTTACTGTCGCCTGTAATACATGGTGGCGTCACCACTGCTAACACGCTGCCCTTCGCGTAGGGGAACTTGAACCCGGTTCACTTGTACCGGAACACGGTCCACGATTATTATGGTGGCATACTTACAGACTAAGGATGGTCGCCATCCAGACGGCCTTGGAGCCTTGCCACCTGGCTAGGGTGGTTTAATCGTCTTTTACGCCAGGCCGCAGGGGTGAGTAAATAACGGGATATTGTTACAGGATAACTACAGAATACTCTTACATAGACTACTGGAGATTTTTTTTTTAATTTTGTGAAGATTGAAGACTCCACCCCCAACTATGTTTATATTTTTTTAATCTGTGCGTCGTTATAGGTGAACAATACGTAATGAAACAACAAGGCCATTCCCTGGATATGACGTGCCTCACGTATTCCCCCGACGGCCTGTACATAGTTACGGGGGGTTATGATGGAAAAGTGAAAGTATGGAACACCAGCACTGGGTTTTGCGTTGTGACGTTCAGTGAACACAAGTCCACGGTTACTAGTATTGTATTCAGCCCAAACAAGAGGTTCCTTGTCTCATGCTCATTGGACGGCACTGTGAGATGCTATGACTTGATCAGGTGAGATAATTATTTTTTATTTTTCTAGTACCGTCAGAAAGACTTTCAGCGCACTCGATATTCAGCAGTTAACATCTCCTATGAATGTAGATTTACTTGTGCCCCTACCATCTACTGCCGCCGGCCACAGGGGTTAGTTTTTATACTCCACCCCTGCACGGAGAAAAGGAAAAACTGCTAGGATCTACGCACAGGTCTTGACTCAGGTCTTTAATTATTTCTTAACGACTTTATTCTTTCTTATATAATAGTTTTTTTTATTGTTGAGAAGCAGCAGACATCTGACAGCCCACTTAATATTAAGTAAATACCGTCTCCTATGGATGTTTGCGACGCTAGGGATACCGCAAACACGCTTCTGTCCTATAGGCGTACAGGAACCTGGGTCACTAATGCCGGAAAACATTAAAAGGTTGTTATTGCGGCATACTTATAGAGCAAGGGTGGTCGCCAACCAGACGGGCTTGCGGTCCTACCACGTAGCTAGGGTTGGTTGTTTTTTGTTTTGTCGCCTTTTACCACAAGCCGACCCTCGCCGCAGAGGTTAGTATTCTTTCTTCGCCTCTGCACAGATTTCGAGTATTTTTAGTACAAAGTACTACAAATTATAAATTGTGTTCTTGATTAAATATTACATATCCCATTTATGTAGATACCGTAACTTCCGGACCTTGACCTCGCCGACCTTAGTCCAGTTCAGTTGCGTGGCCCTGGACGCGAGCAGCGAGCTCTGCGCCGCCGGTGGTCAGGATGTCTTCGAAATATTTATATGGTCCATCAAATTTGGAAAACTATTGGATGTAAGTAAATAATTGTCCCTTCTACTAGATTTTTTTTATATATTTACGAAAATAGGCGACCCGAAATATCGCTGAAAGTAATAGTTTTAAATATTTATTGTATATGTTATTATTCTGCGTATTAATAAATATTTATTTATTTATATAGTTTACTATGTCCTAGCTACCTACAATATCCGGTTTACATCGCCACATAACTGTACTCGACTCTTTTACAACAGTAATGAAGTCGGTTCGGCTTCGGAGGGCATTAGTTCGATTCTCATCCCGGGTCTGTCTTGTGTTTGTATAATATTTATTTATTTACAAAAAGTATATATGTAGTTTATTTTCTAGTACCTGTGGGCGCTTTATGTGTCCCAACCCACATTAGGGAAGCATAAGGCTAAAGACAGAAATTAAACAACGGATTTTCTAAAGATGCACTGCATTGTCAATTTGTCAATAGTTAAAGTTACGACAATAGAATTAGAGAGTACGCATAGAAAGTTCGTCACAATACGATACAACGGCTTTCGCGATTGTCGGTTTATTGGCGGGCGCGCGGCCGTTTACGAGGCGAACGTGCAACCTTCCGTCTTGGCGTGCGGTGGTTGACGTACTGATTGTCGTGAGCCCTTCAGATGAGCTTCCCCGGACAGCAGAGAGCGGTGTTCGCGCCTAACGGTATTTTCTATGATGGCGAGCGGTGTGAACCGATGCACGCCACATACCCATAATACAAGTTCTATGCTACTTACTGTGGGAATTGATGGCACTATGTGAAGTGTCCCAATATATTTATTTATATATGAGATTGTAATTTGAGATCAACTATGCATATTGTTAATATTCATATACAATTGCTTTGTTCGGTCCTTGTCTAGAGTAGGTAGGTAAAAATTATTGCTCCATTTACTTTTTCGCCTACCCTCACGTTTGGATAAAGTGATGGTTGACACTGTGCGGAGGATGCCATCTTATAAATGCCAACGTTTGATCGGGTGAATGCTTAATCAATTTGCACCCTGTGCCCCAGTGTTATTCATTTCATTATTAATCCTCACATGTAGAAGTCAAGTTAGAGTCGTGCGTGATCCTGGCTAACCATTGGTTCTGGTTCAGATCAGGGAAATCTTAAGGTTGGTGGAACTTCTGCCTTTCTAGTGTGGAGATCGATTTCATAAATAAATTAATACTGACCACTACTCACATTACCAGCGCATTAACCCGCCAGAAAAGGACGTCCATTATTGTGTCCATTGCTCATTGAAGTGAAAACTTCTTTAGCATCGTTGTGATCTGAAACTCGATGAAACGGAAAAGTCACAGTAAAAAGAGACACCTATATAACTTATATAGGTACTATCTTTCTTTTTTTGAAGTGTATAATACCTTGAATAATTTTAACCCTAAATTTCGAGCGGGTTGGAGCTCTTGGATTAGGTTTCGGATCGGTCTGGGTTCGAATCCTGAATAACTCCATAAGTTTCCTTTTTTATTTATCTTTTATATTGACGTTTACATTTTTCAAGTTTTTCTTTTTTTATTTTATTTTACACAATGTAACTTTAGGGAATAATTTAGTGTAATTTTGGAATAGATTTTGGAAAATTTGTAAATGTATAAAATTTTAATAATGTAATACCTTGAATAATTTTAACCCTAAATTTCGAGAGGATTGTATTTGATCTCTTGGGTTTGATCTCTAGGTTTTGGAACGGTCCGGGTTCGAATCCTGACTTTAAACCCAAAAGTTCCCCTTTTGAAGTGAAAACTTCTTTAGCATCGTTGTGATCTGAAACTCGATGAAACGGAAAAGTCATAGTAAAAAGATACACCTAAATACATTATAAAGTGATAATCTAGATAAAATCAATACAGATAAAAAACATTATAAAGTGTTTCCTATATTTGTGGTCTCTTCTTTGTACGGTGTTATATTGAAGTTTACATTTTTCAAGGTTTCACTTATATCACATGTGAACTGCACACATGTTTTTTTTTTGTTATTTATATAATTGTGTTTAACGGTTTAGGTACTAGGAGGACATGAAGCTCCCGTATCTTGCCTGGCCTTCAGTCCCACCTTAGCGAGCTCTCGTTTAGCTTCGGCCAGTTGGGACAAGACAGTTAAGCTGTGGAACTGCATCGAGGATAGTTCCGAATGTGAAACCATTCAGTTGAACTCCGATGCCTTGCAGGTCGCTTTCAGGCCCGACGGAGAAGAAGTGAGTTCTGGAATCCTTCATAAACCTAATTCAGTTAAGATGGAAATGAACTTTTTAAATTTTGAATTATAATGTAATTTGTATTAAATTTTAAATGACAGTTGTATTGATTACAATTTAATTAATCGACGACAAGACTGGCCGGGTCTGTGGGTTCAAACCCCAACAAACATTTAATATGGTACAAATATTTTCTTCTGGTCTGTTTGTATATTCCCTTAAATTATATCGACGCTTGAAAGGCAACCTTTACTAAGCGAAATTGAATTACTTTCTAAAAAAATTATTTTGATGTTTAAATATTTAGAATAAAATATACTATAATTAATTTAATTGTTGCATCAAAATGAATTTATTTCCTGTTAGATCATTTCAATCCAACAATTATTTTTTTTATAAATGTTTGAACGTTAAATCATTCTTTTTTTTTTTTGAATTTTATTTCAATGTCGTTTAGTTAAGGTTGCCTTTCAAGCGTCTATATGTATGTATGTAAAAGTGCGATAGAGTCTTTCGTATAATGCATAAAACTATAAAAACTACGTTTATTTTACTCGCCAATAAAAGAACTTTCGATTGGTTGATTTTTTTTAACATTTTCTCTTAGTTTCTGAGTTCACACGGAATACACAAACAAACTTTTTCTCTTTATAAAAGATATACACGATATTTTCAGATTGCAGTCTCGACTTTGGACGGAAACATAACATTGTTCAACGCGACCACTTGCGACCAGAACAGCAGTATAGAGGGCCGGGACGATTTGGGTTCAGGGCGAGCCGACACCGACCTCATTACTGCTGAGACACAGCTCAAGACTAAGTAAGTGGCCCTATAGGGGGCTCACTCGCCCGACAATTACCACTTATATCACACAGATGTTTTTTTTTTTTTGCTGTAGAACAACCCACAGGCTGACTGCCCACTTTTTTTTATTGCTGTAGGACAGCAAACAGGCTGACGGCCCGCTTAGAATTTAGCAGTTACCGTCGCCTATAGGTGTTTGTAATGCCAGTGGCATCGCGAATACGCTGCTGTCTCATAAGGGTACAGGAACTTGGGTCACTAATGCCGGAACACAACACAAGGTTATTATGGCGGCATACTTAAGACCAAAGGTGGTCGCCATCCAGGGCTTGAGGCCCTACCACATAGCTAAGGTGGGTTGTTTTGTCGCCTTTTACGACAGGCCGACCCCGGCCACAAAGGTTAGTATTCTTTCTCCGCCCCTGCACGGATAAAGAAATATCACACGGATAAACGAATAAAGTGCCCCTGGGTCACTTAATAGTAAGCCGTTGCGTATAGATGTTTGTGACGCTACAGGCAGGTGAACACGTTGCTGTCCGCAGGGTTTCGGGTACCTGGTATGGCGAGATCGAAGCATAACTAAGACCCGTCTCGTAAGAGCGCTTGTATTCCCGATTTTCCTGTACGGGGCCCGGGGCCGGGTACGGGGACGGTGAATGAAAGAGAGCGGCAGCGTATTGACGCCTTGGAAATGTGGTGTTGGAGGAAACTGCTTAATGTCTCCTGGACACAGCACCGCACCAATATCTCCATCTTGAAAGAGCTTAACATCGGCTAGAGACTGTCAACGGTGGTGCAATCCCGAATACTCCAGTTCTTTGGATATGTGACGCGACGCGGGGGGACTCCGTGGAGCGGCTCGTTGTGCAGGGCCGGGTAAATGGCAGCAGATCGCGAGGGCGTTCGCCTTGCGATGGACGGACCAAATTAAGTCGATGACACACACATACCTAAACGACCACCTGCCAGGGTGGGCCGTCTGCCTGTCTGCTGAACTCTAGCTATAAAAATAGCCCTTAAATTTAAAAGTAAAAATAATTTATTAATTATTGAATTACAGGGCATTCACGACGATTTGTTATTCCGCCGACGGTTCATGTATCCTCGGTGGCGGAAATTCGAAGCACGTTTGCTTGTACAACATCAAGGAATCTATTTTAATTAAAAAATTTGTTATTACTCAGAATAAGTCTTTGGACGCTGTCAATGTGAGTATATTAAATTTAAATTAATATTAAATTAAAAATAACTAAACTTTTCTCCTGGCAAATAATTATGATAACAATGTATTAAGAATCTTGTAACGAGCACAACAATCTCTGAATGATATTTTCTGAATTAAACGATAATTATTATAAATCAGAAATAGGGCTAGGGGACATCCATTAATTACGTGAGCTATTTTTCGATCAGTTTAGCTCCCCCCCCCTCCCCTTACGTGAGATTGGCGCTAAAAATATTTTAAACTAAAATTTATTTTTACTATTCGAGAAAATAATAAACCGTTCAGGTATACTATAATTAATTAATTTAAATTAAATCAAATATAAAGTAAAAAAAAACAGATAAAAACATATTTTTTAATATCTGTAATATTTTATATTTTTTGAAGGTGACGTGAGATTTTTGATTATATGAGATTTAAATGAGATTTGGTGAGATCTCATTGGACCCCCCCCCCCCCCCATTCTGAGCTCACGTAATTAATGGATGTCCCCCTACCTTAATACGTATACAAGTCGTGAAGATAACACAACAGGGCCGTTGCCATTTCTCTTTGTAGTCGTCGGTCAGATGCAAATCATATATATTTTCTTGAAGTTCGGGATGAAGTGTTCCGCAGAAATTACCAAAAGTCGATCCTGCGACCCCTTACATAAGGCTCAAAGTTGCGATTGGTGTTTAGTGAGCCCGGTGTAACTACGTTGGGATAAAATAAAAGGAAAAGGAGGCCTTACTGTAAGGTCTCAACGCAGATAGACTGCGAAAAAACATTTAAAAGAGTCTGTTTCATCTCACCCTCGTCGCTACTGTAAAAACTATTAATAATATATTTTCAAATTAATTTACTCAAAATATATGTACGTACGTATGTATGTACGTTTGGTGTAACTCGAAATCAAAGAGGACCTATCAATAATGTCACTATTGTATTATTACGGGTCGCGAAAACTGTTTGTAATAAGTTTATATTGCTTATGGAGGAGAAGTAGAAAGAGCGTTCAGCTGTTCGTTGTAGATGATAGTTCAAAAATCCGCCAGAGTGTGGCGCCAGTGCAGCTGCAGTTTAAGATATTATAGCTGTTGTATACGAATTGAATTATAACGAGTCAAAAATTATCTATCCCACTTTAAGTTTAAGTTGGTGCTGTCCTTTAAGATTTACATTAATGCCATTGTGGTCTTATTTTAAAACATTTTGATCCACTCATTTCATACACAGAGATAGTTCTATTTAGCCTATATTCCGAACGCCGAGCAGGAAGAATTTCGTCCATTGACCTGTTATTATCTGTCTCTGCCACTCCCGCGTAAATATAATGCCGCTATGCTCGCACAGAGCAATGACCACCGTCGGTAATTGCGGCAGAGACAGATAATAACAGGTCAATGGACGAAATTCTTCCTGCTCGGCGTTCGGAGTATACCTTCTCTACCCATAGTTTTGCTTTCCGATGTTTGTCAAGTGTGACATTAATAGATGTCAGAATTTTACGACATTGACATATTATTATTTTCGCATAGGATTTCATAAACCGCCGCCTTTTAACCGAGTTCGGCAATATGGCGCTGGTGGAGGAAAGGGGCGACTTGGAAGGGGGTGATGTTGATATACGGCTTCCGGGTGTCAAACAGGGCGATATGTCAGATAGAAAAGTGAAGCCTGAGGTAAGTTCTTTAATTGACGTTTTGTTCAATTTAAAATATTTGATACAAAATTTAGTTTCACCTGGCACCGCTAGGGGCGCTGTTTAATATTAATTCATAGCAAAGTTCAAAGAGTAAATATCTTGAGAAACAAACGATCTTTTATTTTCAAGATATTTGGCTTGTCGCCAAACGTTTTTCTGTGAAACATCAGGAAGACTGCATCTGTTCACGGATTAACTGTATTTACTTTTCATTTAGTTTATTTTTTTTTTATCCGTGCAGGAGTGGAGATAGAATACTAACCTCTGCAGCCGGGGTCGGCCTATCGTAAAAGGCGATAAAACAACCCACCCGTCACCTCAAGCCCGTCTGGATGGCGACCACCTTTGGTCTTAAGTATGCCGCCATAATAACTTTGTGTTGTGTTCCGGCATTAGTGACCAAAGTTCCTGTACCCTTAAGGAGCAGCAGCGTGTTCGCGATGCCACTGGCGTTGCAAACGCCCATAGGCGACGGTAACTGCTAAATTCTAAGCGGACCGTCAGCCTGTCTGCTGTGCTACAGCAATAAAAAAAACTTAATTTTTTAATAAAGATACGCGTCCACTGTGTGCGCTTCTCGCCGACGGGTGAAAGTTTTGCGGTGGCGGCCACTGAGGGCCTGCTTGTGTACAGTCAGAATGCTGGGATCGATGGAACCTTCAGGTCTGTTATACATATATATTTACTGTTTGATTCTGTTCTCTATATATTTTTAAACATATAACACATAAACATAACTTCCCACTGCTAGCTATGACCTCATATTTGTCCAAGGAAAACCAGGGTTTATGATTCCACGATACAGAAAAGGCCCATCAAAATTTTCTGATTCTCCCACCGTTAGGGGCTGGGGTGTACCAACAAAGAACAGGACTAAATCTGCATTTCAGGTTCGAAGACGGAGCAGTCGCTCCCTCATCAATAATAAATGTATTAGATTGTAACGTACTTTTGTTTGCAGACCGTACCGTTTGGAGGCTTCTTCGACGCCATTTGCTGTAAAGCGGTTATTGAAAGAGTGCTCGTGGGGCAACGCCCTCTCTGCCGCCATTCAACTGAACGAACAAATCGTCATACAAGAGTGCATAGAGACTGTGCCACCAGCTGATAGTAAGTGTTTTGCCAATCAGCTAGTGTAATTCTTCTTTTTTTTCATTGCTGAATTATTCGCAAAATAATTAAATTAATGCGAAATATTCTCGTGGGCATAACGGTCTCGCAGAGGCGGCAGCAGTCTATACGCTACCGACCAGCTAGAACCAAGGCTGGGAGCCAGAGGTCACTTCCGGTCAGGACACACAGTGATTTCGCGCCGGCCATACTGGTACCCCATAGAGGATCTCACGGCTCCTCTGAAGAAGTCTTCAATTTATCTCTATAAACGTTTGCTTTTGTTCATTTTCAACAGTAACCCTAACAGTGTCCACCCTGGACGATGACTTCTGCGACCGCCTATTGAACACCATCGCCCGGCTGCTGGAAGACAGCAGACATCTGGAACACCTGCTTCTTTGGGTGAAGACGATAATTTCCGTGCGTAAGCGGAAATTCCCTCCCAGTGTACTCCTAGCCTTGGAGAAGGTCCTCACAGTCAAATATTCGCAATTGAGTAAAATGTAAGTATTCAATTAATTTTTGAATATTTGTGAAGATAAATTAAATATGAAAAAAAAAATGTAATATTTTATTGCTGTCAGACAGCAGACGGGCCAAGCGCCCATTTGGTAATTGCCAGTTACCGTCGGTAATGGTGTTTGGCGTTATTATGGCCGTAACCGTTATTATGGCGATATACTTAAAGACAAGGGATGGTTGTAGTCCAGATGGGCTTGAATCCGTAGTTTAGTCAAATCAAATCAAAATAAAATAATTTATTTCAATATAAAATCTTACAGATCACTCATTGAATTTAAAAAAATTTAGTACTATTTTATACTAACCTTTTATTGTGTGCAACTTTAATTACAAAATGAAATTGGAGGGGAAAAAATGAGTTAACACAATGACAATATAATTATTTTTATTCCCAGTCTGTGCGGTCGTCAATATAATCTTTAACAGTGTAATATCCTTTTCCACACAGACGTTGCTTTTAAGCTTTTTAAACTTATTTGTTGAGTCTTTGAATTTTCTCTGGGATTTTATTGTAAAATTGTTGTATACTTTCTGGAGTCTACGACAAGGTGTAATCGATTTATCTTTTTGTTCCTTGTGTCTTTGCTATGAACATCACTGAATTTAGGTATTAATAAAATCTGTGATATTTTTCTTAACATACATATGTATAAATACATTATCCAAAATGTATTGAGACGCAACAGTCAAAATATTTATACTTCTTGGAATTTATCGCTTAAGGAGTCCCACGGCCCCTGCCTATAGATCGCACAAACATAGTCGCTTTTTCTGACATGCCGACCCCAGTCGCAAGGGCCAGCATGCAAACGTTGGCTAATATTGTGATGTAATATATAAAGTAATCTAATATATAAAATTCTCGTGTCACAGTTTTCGTTGCCATACTCCTCCGAAACGGCTTGACCGATTTTGATGAAATTTTTTGTGCTTATCCGGTATCTATGAGAATCGGCCAACATCTATTTTTCATCCCCCTAAATGTTAGGGGTGACCCACCCCCAAAATTTTTTTTTTAATTTTTTGACATTTTATTATTTATATGGCAGAACAACGTTTGCCGGGTCAGCTAGTTATACTATAGAGATGTCCGTGGTGTACCATCAGAAATATGAGTAAATCTCATCACCTTAGTCATCAAACTTCCGCTTCGGTAGATAGGGTCCGCTTTCCGACTTTTTGTTTTTATTATTTTTTTATTGCTGAAGAAGAGCAGACAGGCTGACGGCCCACTTAACAGTAGGCGCCTGTGGAAGGCGACGGTCACTGCCTACTGCCTGTTTGCGTCGCTAAGGACACCGCTAACACGCTGTTGTCCCATAGGGGACTGGAACCTACGTCACAAATACCGGAGACAACAAAAAATTTTCATGGCAGCATACTTAAAAACAAAAAAGAAAGAAGATGTAGTGACAAAAATTGAGAAAGGTATGCTAGATGGTTTGGCCATGTCGAGATAATTGAAGAACGATTGACGCAAAAAGTTTATAAGGCGAGTGTGAATGGAAGTATTGGAAGGGGTAGACCTAGGTGGGCGTTTCAAGACTAGATCAAGGACGTCTTGAAAAAAGGCCAGGTCAAGAGTACCCTAAACCGAAGGGCATGTATGAAGGGAATAATGAAAGTGGACGAAGCGAAACAAGTATGTAAGGATCGTAGCAAGTGAAAAGAAGTGGTCTCTGTAATATGTATGTATGTACTTAAAACCAAGGGTGGTTGCCATCCAGACGGGTTTGGGGCTCTACCACGTAGCTAGATGGCAACAACAAGACGACCCCGGCCGCAGGGGTTAGTATTCTTTCTCCGCCCTTGCACGAAGAAGAATCGCTTCTATTTTCTCCACTATTTTCTTCGCTTATTTCTTCTCCACTTTGCACGCTCTTCGGCATTCCTGATAGTGAGTCCTTTGGTAGGCATATATCCCATTACGACGTCAAGCCGGACGGCTAGAGAAGAATAAGGTCACTATAGAGTGACTCTATCCTAAGGCGACTATTGGACTTAATTGTAACCCATACATGCAGAAATGGAAGAATACTTCAGTTTTTCTGACAGTTCGGGATGTAGAATGGCAGTCGTTCCCACAAAAACCACAATTTGCCAAATAAAATAATACACATTATTATAATACACACAAGAAAAATTTGTAACCATCGTTTTATTATTATGGTCTATGGGTTGAAAAATTTGTTTTTGTCCATTCCTATTTTTCGTCCTTTAACAATAGAAGCACTTTTTTTTATTGCTGTAGCACAGCAGACAGGCTGACGGTCCGCTTAGAATTTAGGAGTTACCATCGCCTATGGGCGTTTGCAACGCCAGTGGCATCGCGAACACGCTGCTGCTCCTTAAGGGTACAGGAACTTGGTTACTAATGCCGGAACACAACACAAAGTTATTACGGCGACATACTTAAGACCAAAGGTGGTCGCCATCCAGACGGGCTTGAGGCCCTACCACGGTGGGTTGTTTTGTCGCCTTTTACGACAGACCGACTCCGGCCGCAGAGGTCAGTGTTCTTTCTCCGCCCCTGCACGTATCGGACGGTCGTCTATGGAGGTTTGCGAGCTAAATAACGCTAATATAATTTATATGTACGTCGTATAAGCGAGAAGGGAAAGCAAGAAATAGAACAAACAGACAAAATTATCTATACAAATAAATAAAATTGGAGGGTCTGTTTGTAATATTAAAATAACCGCTTTTTACTAAGTGCATTCGGACATATACACGCTACATATACCAAAACAACATTTTTTACAATTTTTGTCTGTCTGTCTGTTTGTTCCGGCTAATCTCTGAAATGGCTGCACCGATTTTGACGGGACTTTCACTGGCAGATAGCTGATACATCAGGGAGTAACGTAGGCTATTTTATTTTAGAAAAAAAAAAATAGTTTTGTTAAAAATGATAAGTTTCGGAAATTTTATATACCAATTTAAGTTGACCTCAGATTTATATCATCGATCATATGAAATAGGGTTCAGCTTAGGCTGGACTTAGTAGGTTGAATTTCCAATTTAAATTGATCTCAAATATCCAAAAAATGCTGCCTAAAGTCACTATTCCACGCGGACGGAGTCGCGGGCACATCTAGTGAAATATAAATGTAATGTGAAGAAATATACAATATATATGTTTTTTACAAAAGTTGTTGTTAACCTAAACCTCTTTTAGTGCCACTTGGATTTTATATTTAAATTGTTCAGCTGAAGTAAATAATATACCAATGTCCTCAAATTTATTATAATCATCGACGAGTGGTCATAATGACAAGTGGTCAAGCGCATGCGTTTGTTCTGCTTACATTAGTCGCGAACAAGACGCGAGCTTGCCTCCCCGTCAATAAACGATCCTAGGGACCACATAACAAGTTATCAATGTAAAAAATATAGATTATTTTAAATCATATCTCAAATATTTTAAACATGCATAAAAAGTTATCGCATATAGGTAAATGCACGAGCGACATTGTCACGCACGTGGTCGCAATGGCGGACAATCACGTGTTACTCAGATTCGAGTGATATCGTACGTCACATGATAAGTGCAAATTAGGGCAATGTTCAAATAGACTGTAAATTAGATAAGGTATTATGTAAAAACTAGATATATATAGCCATTATTATCGTAAAATATCACCTTCTTGATATTTTTGGAACTTATTGTTAAATAACTTATATTATTAAATAACTTAGGGGTATCATATTCGGAATCTGCTTTGTACACTATACAACTAACTTTATTTTTTGTTGCTGAGGAACATCAGACAGGCTAACGGCTATCTTAATAGTAAACATTTACCGTCGCCTATAATAGATGTCTGTTGCCCTAGTAGAGGCACCGTGAGCATGCTGCTGTCCCATAAGTGTAGGTATAGGAATCTTGGTCACTAATCCCGGAACACTACACAAGGTTATTATGGCGGCATACTTAAGACCAAGGGTGGCCTACCAAGTAGCTAGGATGCACGGAGAAAATGTCTCGGATATGTAATGTAATTTGTTCAAATGATGAATTTGATTCAACCACTGACATATATTTCAAAGTAAGGCGACATTAAATTGATTTTAATTTCTGACTTAGTTCACTGTGCTTATTATGTAACGTATAGAAATAATCACATTTGCCGAATTATATAACTTGCCTCCGACATCACGTCACTATTAAGGTCAAGTGTGCCACGATAACCGTGACACATCTATTTGTGTGTTGAAGGATCTTAACGGACGATTTATCTTATTTTATAGTGTCTTGAGAAGAGTTAGAGGAATTCCTGACTCGTTTATTTTTCCTTAACCTGTTAACCCGGGAATAAACTTTAGTTCAATTCGTATTAAAATAGGAAATTTTTCTTCATTATTAATATTAATAAATATATTGGGGTATTTCACGCAACGCCATCTAGTCCCAAACTAAGTTACTTAGCACTTGTGTTATGGGTAATAGACAACTGATAAACAACATAATATATACTTTTCTTTTTGTAAATAAACACGCAGATTCTGGACGGGAATCGAACCTGAGACCTCCGCAAGCTTACCGACGTGCGTTAACTGTTACGCCAGGAGGTCGTCTTAAAAATTTAATTAGAAATAATATCATCACACCTCAAGTAATAAAAGGAAAAGGGTCTAATTTATTGACTTTTTTATTTCGACAAAATATTTTTTAATATATAAATCAAATAACTTCAATTCAGAAAAGATTAATTTAACAAATTTAAATATTCCATGACGACCAATTGCTGTAGTACTTAGTGTATGATGAAATATTTCGTCATACCCAGATAACAGGTTAAGAAATGGTCTTCAAAAAATTTACAAATTACATTGATTTTAATGGCTCTTCGAGGTAGGCGTCCACATTTTCGCATCGTAAGTATCGGACGCATCGCATCTAATAATTTTTATATTGAAGTGCGTCTACAGTATCAGCAGCGATTGGATTTGCCGGCGCAACTACCAGCAATCGGATTGCCGACGCCACTTTGACGTTAGTAAAGTGAATAAAGGTTTGCTCTCCGTGTCGTAATGGCTAACGCGCTTCGGTACGCTTACGGAGATCACGAGTTCGATTCTCTCCCGCCGACAAACTGATGTGCAGTTTGGTGGGACTACTTAGTCCGGACAATTTAGGCATTCGAAGCTACCTAAATTCCCACCAATTTGAAAGTTCCTCATCTTTCCCCTGTATGGAATTTTTTTAAGGTCAAAGGTAAAAAAAAATTTGTGATTTTTCAGCTAAACGGCTAAGTTTTATCATAAAAATACTTCTGACAAAAATTGTAGATCATAAACTTATCTACAAAAAATGTATCAATACTTTTTTTCCTACGAGCCACCGTTTTTGAGATATAATGATTCAAAAAGTTGTAAAAGTTGTAATCGCCATAATATGCATGAGTATGCCACGTATATACTTCTCTATAGTTGTAATATATGTTAAAATATTTTTCTATCGGTCATGTAACTTACACTTATAATATAAAATAAACATAAGTTATAACTAGATAATATCAGGTAATAAGAATATCGGGTAAAGTGTAAGTTAGAATGACCGATAGAAAAATTTCCATACAGAGGAAAGATGGGGAACTTTCAAATTTTATTTTTAATCATATTTTAATTAATCTTACTGATTTTCAGCTTGGTGGGAATTTAGGTAGCTTTACACTTATTTTTGGTCTAATTTAACCGAATTATACTGAAACTGTATTAATTTGTATTCTTTGGAGATTAAATAAATAAATAAAGTTATCTAGTACCCATAACACAAGTACTATTTACTAAGGACTGGATAGCGTTATGTGAATTGTCCTAATTTATTTCCGCCCCCGGAAAGAATAGGTCGGAAGGAACGTGACATGACCGCGTTCTAACAATGTGGAGAAAAGAAAAGTTTGAATAAGTTTTGACTTTTACTTTAGGATTTTTTATTTTTTCAGATGCGACTTCAATAAATACACAATAAGATGTATAAAGACGGTGGGCGAAATGGAGACGAAGGCGGAACCCGCTGAGCCGATGGACACGGATAATGAATCTAGCGGACGCGGCACATTTTCTGATAGCGACTAATAAATATTTTCATTTATATATCGCTTGTTTGTTTAGCCAGTCCTAAACTTTTGATAAGATCAACTTTAGTATATATTTTATTTATGTTCGGTCACAGATAACAACTATAGACCTGAAGGTCTAAAAATACCAAAGATTAATTACTTACTCCTTTTTGGAAATGGTAATGCTTCAACAATTAAACTCCAAAACAAAATACAATAAAAATCTTGCATACTTGATTAAAAATCAATTACACCGTTGAAGACATTTCAATAAATTTTTCTGGATATATTGTTTAAAATTCGTTATTTGTTTAACATATGTGTTAACTCAGCGGGAATTGGCTGAGAGAGGGGCGCGCGAAGGTGTTCTGAACCGCACACCCAGCTCACCCGGGAAGAAGCCGGGGCTCATCACCCCCCCCCCAGCCTTAAAGAGGCTCCTCAAAACCGGCGCCAGTCGGCATACTCACAGCGTATGAAGGAACACCGGGGTGGTTTAGTGGGTATACTAGCGACTGCCTAAAGAAGGGGACGTACGGGCGCATTGCACGTGGAGTCCCATGCTGCCCCGCCGCCCGATCTCCCGCGGCGAGGTCTGCGTCATGTATTTTATCTCCCAAAAAAGTTTTATCCGTGCAGGGGCGGAAAAAGAATACTAACCTCTGTGACCGGGGTCGGCCTATCATAAAAGGCGACAAAACAACCTACCCTAGCTACGTGGTAGGGCCTCAAGCCCGTCTGGATGGCGACCACCTTTGGTCTTAAGTATGCCGCCATAATAACCTTGTGTTGTGTTCCGGCATTGGTGACCCAAGTTCCTGTACCCTTATGGGACAGCAGCGTGTTCGCGATGCCACTGGCATTACAAACAACTATAGGCGATGGTAACTGCTAAATTATAAGCGGGCCGTCAGCCTGTCTGCTGTCCTACAGCAATAAAAAAAAAGAAATACCACCAACATAAAACATATAGTAGTGTGTAAATGATGAATGAAACAACAATTAAAAAATTCAAATCCACCTTTTATTTACAATTGTACTTTTTAGACGTAACATTGCGCCATATTGGCATTTGGAGCTAAATTATTAAGGGCGTTATTGTACGAGATTATGGTTCTGAAATTTTATGATTACCTTCAAGAATTTTCTAAATGCACTGTTATTAGTAGACTGTTTTCATTTGCTGTGAATCGGTCTCCACACTAGAAAGGCAGAAGCTCCACCAACCTTACGATTTATCCGATCTGAATCAGGTCGGGTGCAGCTTGCAGTGAAATCACGCACGGCACCAATTTCGCATTGCAATCTAACTTCACATTATTGTACATGTGAGGATATATGACAGTGAAGCACACGCTGCAAATTAAATATGCATTCACGTGGTCAAACGTTGACACGTTCTCCGCACGTCGTCGACCGTCAACTTACCCAATCTTGCGGGTAGTCGTAAAAATTGGCGGAGCAACTGACTACCCACCATAATTTATTCAAATTCAAATATTTATTTGCACATCTAAGTGTTTACAATAACATCTTACATTAAACATATGTATAGCACTTAAAACTTAGAGGGTCATCTTCTGACGCTGCAAACTAGTGGTCACAATATTAATAATTAAAAATTATTCATTATTATTAGAAAATGGACTATAATAAAAAGCAAAATAGGAAGAATGAGAATCAAAAAATTACAATACAAGAAATGATAGTAATAAAAAATATATTATATTAAATATATTTAGACAAGGATCGCAACAGTTGTACTACTAACGTATGTTAACGAGGCAACATGCTGTCAGGGCTCGAACTACATTCGATTCGAAAGCCACACGTTAGTTACTATTTTCTAGTTCGATTCATACACTTGCTTCATACGACTCGTGTTCATAAGGCCTCCTTTAAAGATTAGCGGATGGTTAAGTTGGTAAGCTTAGCTTACTTAGTACACGAGCGGCCCATGATTGCTACCGTATAATGGAACGTTCCACATGATCTATTTTTGGGAATTTCCCTCACCCCTTGGTAACCATACCTGTTTTCTTACAAAAGCTCCCACCCTCTCTCGAGTTTTCTCGTAGTGATTCTATACGGTTCTCAGTATTTTTTTCCAAACAAACATTTGTCTTTATTTTTGTATTTCCTGCATTGACAAGGAATCCTTATAACATTTAATGACGGTATTGTACAGTCGAAAGAAAAAAATACATTGTCGAAAGACATTGTATCGGCACAAACTCTCGTCGATTTGCTTGATAACTGCCCTGCACTAAAAATTTATAGCTTTCAATCAGCTGACGTCTATATGTGCGTCAGTGTTGCCACTTATGAATTTTAAAAACGCTGGACGCTATATTTGAATATATCTCTAAAAAGCGCGAGCTTTCGTTTTGAGGAGATTAACGATGTGACGAAAACAAGCCCCACCCGTCCCTGTGACCAATCGTGGTATTCTGAAGACCTCTCGTCCTCCCCGGTCACATAGTACCCGTACTATGTGATGAAGAAATTTTAAATAATTTTGTTATAACGTGTAATAATAGTCCAAATTAGCTCCAAATGCATGCAAATATTTGTAAATTAAAGCAACTAACGAAATCTATAATTACACAAAATACTTGAAATATCACAATAGAGCTCAAGCTGAATGAAGAAACAAACACATAATGTAAACACTATAAAAATATTATCAACTTAACTAAAAACATTTGAATGTAAATTAGAAGTATGTTGGGCATTATTTTACAGTAAGATCTGTCATTTTAAAAAATCGTTATTTTTTATTTTAGGCTTTGAGATTTTTCTATGATATTTGTATTTCAAGACCCCATAAGCAATAAAAAAGATGTAATATATATAGCTAAATTAATTATTTATTATAAGTAGCTGGTTTTCATTGGAACCCGTCAATTCTGAAAGTAAAAAATATATATGTCCTTTGATTTGCTGCCTGCTGCTAGTATAGATGACGACCTCGGTGGCGTAACGGATAACGTACTTCGGTACGCTTGCGGAGGTCACGGGTTCGATTCCCGTCTCGCGTCTGGGTGTTTATGTATAATATGTATTTATTTACAAAAAAAAAAGTATATTAGTAGTATATCAGTTGTCTAGGGCCCATAATACAAGTGCTACTTAGTTTGGGACTAGATGACGCTGTGTGAATTGTCACAAATTATTATTATTTTTATTATCTTTCAAGTGATTGAGAAAGCCTTATTCAAATTTGAAACCTCACGGCCTACTAGTTATCACAATATGATATCTACGATAATTAAAAATTAAATGCAAAGCATTGTGATCAATTAAATTATTATTCTCTAGAATACAACACCCTACTCTACTTACTTATTAATTACACCGTGATTGTACCTATTTATGTATCTACAAGCAAAATTCAACAACACAATATTTTTATAACTATCTCATAATCATCTACACCTAGAAGTAAATGGGTTAAGGGGGTAGCAAAATAAGCTGAAATCCCTTTTGTTATAAAATTGGCACAATTTGCTAAAATACAATTTTCAATCAAATTTTTATGTGCCGTCTATAAATAAAAAAGAAATAACGGTAATACATTATAGTTCTAGAGATAGGTAGATACAGTTCACGATTTCGCATCTAAATTACCCGCGACATACAACATGTATTTTCAGTGTTAATTTTAATAAATAGCAAACTTATTTTAGACGACGTATACGACTTTAATATTAAAAAATATTCAATGTTACTCTGGTTTTTATATATCCTAACCTTAAAATGATTTAAAAAAGAACAAGATTCGGTATTTTACAAATAATAAATAAGGTAGATACCTTAGTCTACGGTAACACCGTATTATATTGTATCTGGGCATAGTTCTTCTTCTTCTTTTTAATCATGGCTCCAATTCTTTAGGCAATGATTTTGCCAATGTCAAGGTAAGGAAACGGGCATTAGTATTTGTGAGCTAAAAATGTATTTTTGATCTGTGGATTATAAAAACCGAACATCGAGTGGCCAAGTGACTTAACATGACATAACATTTGTTACGTCCACAGATCATATCTATGATCTGTGGTTACGTCCTTCGCGAAAACTTGATTACAAATGCCTTTAACTAGATATTACAATTTGTAATAGTTTTTTCAATTTGTAACTTGAAAATATTTACAGAAAACGAGCCAAATATCCAACATATTCCTTATCAATATTTCACATAGATTTTTTTACTATCATTATTAAATAAGACTAACAGAAATTTATCCTTAAACGAAACCTTATCCATTTTATTGAAGTCCATGGTTTTTATTGACTTGAGGAACACTCGGTCCGAGGATGAAGCTGACCGAGTTCCTGTTCCTGGGCCAAGAGATTATGGAGGCCGCTCTAGCCGCTGCTGCCATGGCAACTACCGTTACGACTATTGCTATTGCGAGGATAAGCCAACGAGCTGCATCCACGTAGCTCAACAAAGTATGATTCTCTTGGAGTTCTTCTATTAGTGAATTTGACAATTCGGCTCCCTAGAAAAATAAATTCGTACTTGATTTATAGTCTAATAGTCTGTTTATTTTTTTTATTGCTGAGCAGCATCAGCCGGACGTCAGTCCGACTATTAATATTTGCGACGCCAGGAGCATCGCGAACACGCTACTCTGCGTATAGAGGTACTAGAACCTGGATGACTAATGCCGAGACACAACGCAGGTGTTTTACACCACCTAGGTTCAATTTAAACTACAATTTTAATTTATTTAAATTGATGTATTATTATGTTTTTGTAATAAATTAGATTTAGAAACATTTTACATGATTAGTTCAAAGTTCTTACCTCCTCAATCCATAATACAGGGAATAAGCCAGTGGGGACGGATTCCAGCTGCGGTACCGAAGGAATATTGCGTAATTCTATATTGAATTGAAGCCGCTTAACTCCTTTCAACACGACTCCCGTTGTCTGTAAGAGAAATCAAATAACTGAGTTGAGCTTATTCAAATAAAATATGTCTAGACTCATTTTGAGGATTTTAAAGAATTAAGATTTAAACTGTAGACAGTCTGATTATATTATAAACTAGCTGTGCCCGCGCCTCCGTCCGCGTGGAATAGTGACCTTGGGCAGAACTTTTTGGATATATCTTATGGTTTATTTTGGATTACAAACCTTATAAACCCTAAAATATAAATGAAATATGCAAACAGTCAGTATTATCGAATGCAACTGTTACGCCATGCGCCCCGGAATACGTACGTTCGAACCTACAAAGTCCAGCCTAAGCTAAACCCTATTTCATATGATTGATGACATAAATCTGAGGTTAACTTAAATTGGAAATTCAAACTACGCAGTCGAGCCTAAGCTGAACCCTTTTTCATATGATTGATGATATAAATCTGAGGTCATTAAATTGGTCATTAAAATTTCCGAAACTTATCATGTTTAACAAAAACTACTTGCATGGCGTAACAGTTGCATTCGATAATACTGACTGTTTGCATATTTCATTTATATTTTAGCGTTTATAGGGTTTGTAATCCAAAATAAACCATAAGATATATCCAAAAAATTCTGCCCAAGTCACTATTCCACGCGGACGGAATCGCGGGCACAGCTAGTTAGAAATAAAACCTACAGTGTCCAGCCTAAGCTGAACCCTATTTAATATGATTGATGATATAAATCTGAAGTCAACTTAAATTGGAGTATAAAATTTCCGAAACTTATCATTTTTAACAAAAACTATTTTTTTTCTAAAATAAAAATTGCCTAAGTTACTCCTTGTTACATCAGCTATCTGCCAGTGAAAGTCCTGTCAAAATTGGTGCACCCATTTCAGAGATTAGCTGGAATAAACAGACAGAAAGACAGACAGACAGACAAAAATTGTAAAAAAATGTTGTTTTTGTATATGTACCGTGTATACGTCCGAATGCACTTAGTAAAAAGCGGTTATTTTAATATTACAAACAGACCCTCCAATTTTATTTATTTGTATAGATTATTTTAGTAAATATCTTTAAATGATTACTCGAATTTCAAATATATATATATATATATATATATATATATATATATATATATATATATATATATATATATATATATATATATATATATATATATATATATATATATATATATATATATATATACAGGATGACTTTGACAAACCCGTCCAAATTTTTTTACTCACTAAACATCATTTAAGGAACCCATTTCTCAACAACAACAAAAAAATTGTATGTCAAATTTTCATATAGGATCATTAATTCAATCGTACAGAATAATCATCGTACGTTAACCTGTTATTACCTGTCTCTGTCACACCCGCGTAAATGAGTAGTGCGTATTCGCTCGCCCGGTTCAATGCCGCCGTCCTCGGCCTTTTACTAGGTCAGATGAAGAGGTCATTGAAACTCTAGCGGCGTATTATATAAATTGCGAGTTCTTTGAATGACTTTGCGATGTTGATTACTCAGCATTTTTGTACTATGTGATACAAAACTAAAATACATGTTTCTCATAACTTTCAGTAAAGATTCTTCTGTGTGAATTTGAATACTAAGCAGTTACCGTCGCCTATGAATGTTTGCGACGCTAGAGCCACCACAAACACACTGCTGTCCCATAGGATACAGGAATTTGGGTCACTAATGCTGGAGCACAGCACAAGGTTATTATGGCGGCATACTTATATCCTAAAAGTAGTTGCCATCCCGACGGGCTTGGAGTCCACCACGTAGCTTGGGGAGCGTTCAAGTATTAAGTAACGTAATTTTTGGAGATTTTTAACCTCCATGTATCGCGCCGTAACATTTTTCTGTACCTGTGTGGGTTTGTTACAACAAGATCTTAAATCAATCTATGGCTCGATTCATAACTATGACGAAACATGGTTTCACGATTATGACCCGGAATTGAAAAAAACAGTCCATGACTTGGAAGAGACCGTCATCTCCAACTCCAGAGAAATTTAAGGCGATTCCATCCGCTGGTAAGATCATGGGCTGTTTTTTCTGGGACATCCAAGGAGTGGCAATGATCGAATATCTTAATCATGGAGCCACTATTACGGGGATTGTACGCAGGACGAATAACAAAGTTGCGTGAGGAAATACGCAAGCAACGGCGCGGCGTGGTAAACTCGCTAAAGTTGTTTCGTTTCACCAAGATAACGCCCCTGCGCACAAGTTCAGATTTGCGATGGTTGCCATTCAAGAAGCTGGCTTTGAATTGATGGAACATCCTCCATATTCACTGGACCTAGCTCCTAGTGATTTCTACCTATTTCCGCGGTTAAAGGAACGTCTCAGGGGCCATAAATTTGAAGATGATGACGCAGTAGTCGCCGCGGTACACGATTTTTTAAGGGACCAGGAAGAAGATTTTTTTAAAAGGGATTTTAGCTTAAGTTAAAAGATATACAAAGTGTATAAACCTGAAAGGTGACTAAGTCGAAAAATAAAATAACATTTAATAAAAGATAATACCGTCATACTCATTATCACTTTTTTTTGAACACCCGTAGTAGATTGCATTAAAAATGATGCTTTTGGCTGTGTTGTTCTATCATACGGAAGCTATAAAGTGTCTAAAGAAAAAAATGGGTGTACATTATTTTCATATACGAAGGGTTTATTGAATTTTTAGCCATGTATATTCAAATTTCTTATGCCCCTTTGGTTAAGAAAGTTTCATGGAAATGATCAATACACATTTTTAGCCAGAGATTTTGGACTAGGACAGTACTTAGTCTTTAAACTTTATAGTTACGAAACTTATGTTCGGGACAGACAGTTTGTACTCTGTGGAAGAAGAAATATATATATTAGGTCATAAGTCTCGCTGTTTGAATGTAAGCCTTTTTTAGAGATAAAAATTCATTGCGCACTGCCTTTTGAATAAATACTTAGTGGTGTGGGACTCTCCACTTTAAGCTGATGACGTACGCAAATGGCATATCCTTCAAAACCACCAGGTGTTTTATAGCACTGGGTGTGACATGAATTTAACCTCGTCCTGATTGAAGTCATTCAGCTTTTACAGGTATTTAGCACTAATTTAATTAAATAAATGTTCAACGTAGCGTTAACTTTACCATCGTAAATAATATTTTTTCCTTATTACATTCCCTCCATTCAACTATTATTCATATATTTTCTTGAGCCCTAAATTTATTAGATTAAATGAATAATTTTGTACAATAAATTTAACAAGTTTATATAAGCTTCGAGTTTCAAGGTCTCTAACTTGCCAAGAGGAAGATTGCTGTGAGCCACCACCAAAATATATGAAGATGGACGCATTATCCGCAAGCCGTTTGCATTCAAGCGCAACGGAATGCAGGACCAAGAGCATTCGAAGACGCTTGGCACTGCGAATTTCGTATTTAGAACCCCTCGTGACGTAGTTGTTGAATGTGAATTGTGCACGGACCCAGTAAAAGTCGGCGACCGGATGTTGTTTACTCAGGAAGAAACCAATAAAAGTATCGCTTGAGGATATATTAGATGATTGACAACGAAATTTCGTGTCCTACTTTCAATGTGAAACGAGAAAAATAATTTAAATAAATAGGATGAAAAAATTTTCCCCAAAAAGGGGTTAACGTTAGGCAGGCGGCTGGTTGTATAAACTAAGCCCCAACTATTACAATATGTAACATGTTGTGCCGACCCCATATTATAATGTGGGATAAGGGCAGGAGGAGGAAGAATAAATTTAACAAATTTTCTTTGTGAAGATAAAAGTTTAGTCTAAAGCTATGAAAACTATTGCGGCCTTTGATGAAATACAGAGAAACCAAATTCAGTTAATTGTATTCATATAACGAGAAAATTATATTAGCCCAGTTTCACGTATCCTATATTTTAATTCACTCTTTTCTTTTTTATTGATGACAAACAGCAGACAGGCTGACGACCCACTTAACAGTTAGCAGTTGCCACCGCGCCGCGCCGGGTACTCTATAGGAATCTGGAACACTAATGCTGGAATACAACACAAAGTTATTATGGTGACATACTTATAAACTAGGGTTGCCAACCCCAAATTAAAAAAAACTAGGATATGATGTTGGAAAAACCAGGACAATTTAGTTTAAAAACAGGACGCAGTAATAGAATTGCAATACTTATATTAATTCGTAGTGAAAGTAGGTTTAGTTAGAATTAGTTTTTTTTACTGCTATGTTTGCGACGCTAGGGGCACTGTGAACTCGCTGCTGTCCCATAGACATACACAATATTATTATGGCGGCATACTTATAAACCAAGGGTAGTAGCCATCCAGAGGGGCTTGTGACCCTACGACGTAGCTAGAGTGGTTATGTCGCCTTTTACGATAGGTCGACCCCAGCCACAGAGGTTATTCTTACTCCGCCTCTGCACGGAGAGTATAACAAGTTAGTTACAAATATTATTTAATAATAAGTATTTGAATATTAATAAACAGGATGCTACTTAAAAACTATCCAGGACATCCCAGGACACCACAAAAACTAGGACATATCCTGGGAAAACGGGACAGTTGGCAACCCTATTATAAACCAAGGGTGGTTGTAATCCAGACGGGCTTGGGGCCATACCACAGCATCTAGGGCTGTTTTGTCGCTTTTTACGTCAGGCCAAACCCGGTTGCAGGGGTTAGTATTCTTACTACGCCCCTGAACGGACAAATACAAACGGTGCTGGCTTAGCGTGCTAAATATAACATACGGTCTCGCTATACGCATGCAGATCCTAGAACTGAAGGAGCTATATTTATTTATTTTATTTAATACGGTACACCAACAGCATACATAAGATACAATTTACACAACATTTACAATAATAAAATTCATATATGTATGCCAATTATAGGTGCACACAACATTTGCCGTCGTAGTAGTTGTTTAATACTATATCTATAAAATGCAATATCAAATAAGAAAAATATCATGCAATATCAAATAAGTCAAACATTAATAACAATAATCACAAAAAAAAAACAGGAAAATTTATATACTGATGAAAATGACGATCTATAAAAATTTGCATTAAATATTATTTTTATTTCTGTTAATTAATTAATTAAACAGTGACATTAAGAAAGCGAACAAAAACAAATTAAAACTGATGCAATCATCTCTGAAACATTATTTTATAGAATGCATTGAGTGTCATATTGTGAATATCAGTGTTGGGAAACCTTCTGCAGAAATCATTATATTCACTACATATTCGTGATAACGGTGAATTCGAGCCAATGTTTGTCCTGACGGAAGGTATATGGAATAGCTTAGTTAAAGGATGACGGGGAGGCTTAAGGGGTACAGAGTAATTGATGTGTTCTACTAGCTTACTGCAATGAACCATTCCGTGAACAATCTTGAAGGGAAAGATTAAATCAAGCATACGACGACGTTCTCTTAATGTGTTTAAGCGGAAGAACAAAAGCCTCTGGTCATACGAACAACGGTGAGCTATACATGTGCATATAGCTTACATGTAGCCAACTGCTAGTTGGTAGAGCTCCAAACACGTCTAGATGGCAACCTAGGTCTATAAGTATGCCACTATAATAACCTTATGTTTTGTTCCAGCATAAGTGACTTGTTCTTAGTACCCCACGTGACCAGCAGCGTGTTAGGTATAAGCAAAAAAAAGTTACTATAATGACACGAATAAAGATGTGAGAAAAATCTTACCGGGTCAATATACATGTAAGACTTGTGTTTTTCTTCGTCAGGTTTTACTCCTTCTATAAACTCCAGTAGTTCTTCTGATCCTAAGTAATAGTGCGGTAGAGAAGCAATGGCGGGCGCTCCTTGGCACGCCATTAAGTTCATGAGACCCATCATAAGACATCCGTCATGGTTGGCACTCCAATTTCTGTGAATAATACAGACATTGAAATATGTAATCCTCCCATAAATTTTGACGCCATGCCATAATTTGAAGAAGAAATATTATTATTTTAATTAAAATTCTTATTACGTATAAATTTATTTTAGGAACAATAATGTTTTGTATATCTTATGGTACTTCTACGCGAACAGCAGCGTGTTAACGGTACATTAAAATATATACCTATATAAAAATTACTTGTAGATTCGTTTCTCTATGCAAGTTGAAGTACGAATACTGACGGCGTCTGAATAGCGTCGTAAATCCATAGACGATGAAACTGCTAATTATAGTACGCCGTCAGCCTGTCTGCTATCCCACAGTAATAAAATAAATAAACCCTATAATTAGTTAATAATAAGCTTGGAGATTAAAGGGCCATGGGGTGTATACATCTATCGGTTTAATAAAGCCATACAAACATACTCGTATATTTATGTATCGACACATTTCATCTGTTATTTTTTAATATTCTTTTTCTTGAACTTTTATGGCCTGGTTACTAGACTTTTAACATTCGTTTAGAGATTTGTTGTTGCCATCCAACACTGTGATTTAGGACCCATTTTTTATTCAGTATAATTCTATATTTTCCAGAAATTATATTTTCAATAGTTTTTAATTTAATATTTTTTCCAAATAAAACTTCAGAAACTTCATATTTCTTCGTGCAGGGGTGGAGTAAAAAAGTATTTTTACGACGGTAGTATAAAATGACTCGTTGTTAAAGGCTACAAATAATTCCTTGCTAGGTGGTAGGGATCCAAGCTTGTCTTGATGGGAACCACCCTGGTGTCCTTGTGCTGTGTTCCAGCGTCTAACTTAAGCTCCAGTTTGCCCACAATAACGGCAGGGAGTTAGCGTCGCAAACATCCATAGGCAACGGTAACTGCTGACTATTGCAACTGGGTCATCAGCCTGCCTGCCATTTCACAGCATTAAAATCCTACTCCAGTACGACTTATTTTATAAAACAGCTCTAATAGTCCTGTGTCATACAAATAAATATACGATTATAGAATCTATGTCTTACTGTTTAAAAAAAGCCTTTGTTAGTTAAATCAATCTTTGTAGCAGAGATTAGCGACAATATTTTTATTTCCTTTCTTATTGAACCATATTTGCAGTCCAAGGTGTTTAAGCCTGGTATTGAAAAAGCCTGGTAAAGAACTGTTTCAGGATTATTACATTACGTATTTCCTACATAAACTTTATACAGCTTGTAAACTGGTTTAGAAAACTGTAACGCGCACTTATAGTTTAGTTTTCCGAAGCTGAACAAAACGTAAGACAGTTCATTAGTAAACACAATGGAAACGCCTAGACGGATTAATAGAGCAAACACTTTTACGACTGCTCAATTCTATTTTTTTTTGCGACTGCTTCATTTTAACTAATTTTTTGTATTATATCCTGAATGCATTGCTTGATACTACACTTACTTACTTACTACACTTATATTTAGACCGTATTGATGAGGTCGCAATGTTAAATACCACACCCCGCCGCTTAAGGGCTACTTCGGCATGTCGCAGCTATACTCGCTAAAACCACCTCAGTGTTCCTTTACTACCTGACGCTCAGATGGAGAGATAAGATTTCGTTCCGGTTCAGTCAGAAATAATTCTTATATCTGCGGCCGAGAGCCGCCTATACAAACTTTGCTATGTGGAAGGACTTCACGCCCGCCTGGATAGTAACCGATCCTGGTCTGGAAATATGCCACCATAGCTGGAACTCAAAACTTTGTGCTGTAGTCTAGATTGACGTGACTAGATTTTTTAGGGCATGGTTAAAGCATCCTAACGTTTTATTAATTCTTATTGGGCCTTTTCTTATGTCGCCTCTAAGTTATAATACTTGGTAAAAATAAGGTTATTACAAAAATAAAAGCGCTGAATCGGTTTATCAGCTGGATTCCTCACAGTGTTGCTAAGCTTCAAAGGTTAGTTCGACCAAACCTTCGCCTTCGAGCCAGTGACCCGAATAATTAAATTTTTGTACTACGGCTTACGGTATCTAAGTCGTAAACCTAAATAGCCTTATAACAATTATTGTTTCCGACCACTTGCACCTCGGCGAGCACCCGATGAAACCTTGCAGATGGATGGCGGCACGGCATTAGTCGTAAGTGGATGAAACGAGTTTTTATGGCACTTCTTAACATTTTTTCTTGTCAGAGAAAAAAATTAATATTTACGTTCAAGCAAGTTTTGAATAGTTTTTTTTTGTGTTTGGTTTTAACATATAGGTTACGACTATATAGATATTACTATTACTATATAGATATTACACCACCACTAAAGGTTCTTAAAGTAATATATTTCTCCAGGGTTAAACGGTTGCCTGGAAGAGATCGCTATAAGCGATAAGGCCGCCTATTGTTCATGCTATGTATATAGATATTTTATTTTTCCCGCTGATGCTGTAATACTTTAGTTGGTGAACAATAAAGAGTTTCATTTATTCATTCATAGGTCACAGTACTATACTTGGACGCTAATAGCAAAAAGTAATAAATGAAACAGCCTTACGACAATACTTACTGAATGATACGTGAACTTATTTTCTTCTACATAACAAAAATAAAAAGAACTGTAAAAAATATACTAACTTCTTGCAGAAACATTTGTTGTTCGGATTAGCCGTCTTCGCCGCGAACACCGATTCCGTTAACTCGTAATAATGTGCGCTAATGTTGAAAAAGTCGCGACGCTCAATGTGATTCACATAAAAGGACCTAAAATGGAAAATTCCATTCAATAACACAAAATACAATTGAGGAGAATGGTATGTAGATATTTTAATAAAAATACAAGAAACATCAAGAAATATATCGCACAATATGTAGTAAGCAACAATAATTGCAATCGTAGTTATACAAATATAAATTTTAAAAAATTGTTCTTCATTAAAATTGGTTCAGCGGCTTAGGCGTGAAAACATAACAGACAGACAAACAGATAGACAGAGTTACTTTCACATTCATCATAGTATGGATTTAGCGACCCCTCAGGTCGTTTTAAATTAATAGTTAATGTCTTTTTTGTGGTTGTGACTTAGTTGCGAGTCATTTAATTATCGCGCTGCCATCCTGCAAGTAAATACTTTTTGCTTCTTAATACTTTTTATTTTTCTCTGTACATGACCGATGACTGTTTTGGCACACGCTCATTGATTCATATTAAAAAAATCTTAATCTGAGGAGTTGCTATGAATCTATTTAATCGGCAATCTATAATATCAATTTTTATATTATCGGCATTTTACCCACTAATTTCAAGTACAACTTCTCACGCCTTTATTCAATACCTTTTCCTTTTTCCGCTCCACTTTTCCATAGAAAATGGAATAGGAAAATGGATATATGGATAAATTTATCTGATGTGTCGATTCGAGGAGTAAATAAATATATTCTATATAAATATAGCGTTTACAATTTTAACTAGATATGGATCTTAACTGTGCATATCTTAGAATTTTAAAAACCTGTAATTTGTTAAACATTGTTAATAATACCTAGAACTTCAGTGGCCCTATTGAGGTAAGGTCACATAAAGCGAACTATTCGACTTTAATTTTCAATTTCAAAAGCTTCAGGAAAGACGGATGAGAATACACTCCTAACAAATATTTTAAAGGTTTAGTAACGCTTTATACATACGACTTAAAAATACTAGATACATACAAAATATAAATTTCATCTAGGTTATATTTGATAGAGTGCATGAAATAAAATTTATACTTTGACAACAAAGCACCACGAGCACGATAAACATTCCAACATGCATACCTCTAAGGTTTACAAAACAAAAAGAACAAAAAAGAAAAAAAAAATAGTTTACCTGCATAGATCTGGTTCGAAAACGTATAGCTTTTCAGGTATTTTACTTTCATCCATGGGAGGGAAGATGGTGGAATCCGAGCCGTTAATTTGACCGCAATACTTATCCCCCCACATCGACATCGATGTCTGGTTTTTGTAGGAGACTATGTTACCCACTTCGTAAATATTTTCTGTGCCACGTTTCATCGCGTATGGTCCCGTTGTACCGTTTAGCTAAGAAAATATTATATATAAGCGAATGAGAACTTTACCGGAACTCATTATATATAGCGTATATGGGATCGGAGACGTAGATATAAGTAACAATAATAATCCATATTAACATTAATCACAATATATATGTACCTACAGAATACGAGACTGCACGCTCGCGGTTACCGCTTAAAGTGAGAAAATCCCCCGCGCCGCTACCATATACACTCCGTCAGAGTGAATTTAAAAACCATTACTCGAATTTGACGACATTTCAACAAAAGACGTGCGCCGTCATATATAAATGGCATATTAAACGAGGTAAGTGGTGGCCAAATGGTACCAAGTGGTGCCTATTGCATGCACGAATTTTCCTCACCCAGTATGCATATTAGAACATAATTTTCAAGTATCAATGAGGAAGCAAAATATCACGAGGAAATTACGAGATGACCGACATGTACAGCACGCCAATCCATCTTGGACAAGCGTGGAGTATATATACTGTCTGTTTCGCTTAAGGCGAGGCCAGAGACGATCATTTTTAAAGGCGAATTTAAAAACGAATACTTTATCAAATGAAATCATGTTAAGATCCACGTTGAAGCTTGCATAAATACAAAATGGGGGTCTGGCTTAAGCAGTGTGATATAATGCTGTCAGAAAACAGGTATTTTTAACGTCGGCAACTTTTATAACAATCTTATAAAGAGTAAGTTTCGATAAACAATTTCCTCTCCAACTTTACTTCTAAAATATAGGTCACTTATTTCTCCAAGGTTTTTAGTTATTTTCCCCTTTTGAGGGTACCGCTATGTTGGTAATAGAATAGAATATACTTTGTTGCACTCAAAACTTATTTTACAATTCAAATTATACTAAATATAGTACAATTGGCCGTCGTATCGCTGTGAGCGATTTCTTACAGACAACCACAGTAAATGTAGTACTGCAAATATGGTGATTGGTGACAGTAAAGGCTTATGTTGCTTATAGCGTTCTTGTAAATTGTATCACTTTAACGTACTTAAAAAAAACATTAGAACTTTTCTCATTAAAAATTGTTTTCACTCAATTAAAGAATACTTTTCCATATAATTTATATTGACTCGTTGTGTATATGGATATATGTATATATTTGACAATGGGAAGCTAATATAAATAATTAATATTTTTAGAAATGTAACAAATGTAATGATCCATACAATTTTATTGTTAACTAAATGTTGTTAAATAAATGTATTATTATCTAGAAATTTTCAGACACAAATATTTTTTTTTTTTGTTTTATGAATAAGTGATATGACATGTAACCAAATACAAAATTCAGCGGTTTTAGTCTTAACCGAGAAACGTTTTCCACCACCATACAAATGTTGTTGACAATATGTAAACTTACATGAGAGAACATTGAAAAATAATAGCCGTTGACGCCTTCTTCTTCAGCTCTTCGCATAGTGGGAGGCGTTTCTGATTTTATTTTGCTACAAACGAGACCTAGTGCAGAATCATTTTTGATTAGTAATGTTAACCCAAAAGACACAATAGGCTCGGAACTGCTGAGAGTATAGGCCAAAAATCCAGAAAGAATTTCCATCTCGAATATACTGATTCTCAAGCCCAGATCTGAAGGCCATGGACAACATTATGTTTTGGGGAAAATATTTAATAACAATTAATTCTTATGGATAAATTCTTAGATCCATTGCCACATTAAAAACACATACAAAGGTGTATACATTTTAAAATATTTTCAGCAATTTCTTCTTTTTTTCTTTCTTTGTATTTTTGCTAAAATTTCTATAAATATTTACGTATACGTTTTATTTTTATCCGTGCAGAAGCGGAGAAAGATTACTAACCTCTGCGGTCGGGGTCAGCCTCCGTGGTAAGGCCCCATGCCCGTCTGGATGGCGACCACCTTTGGTCTTAAGTATGCCGCTATGATAACCTTGTGTTGTGTTCCGGCATTAGTGACCCAAGTTCCTGTACCCTTATGCGACAGCAGCGTGTTCGCGATGCCACTGGTGTTAATAGGCGACGGTAACTGTTAAATTCTAAGCGGGCCGTCAGCCTGTCTGTTGTCCTGCAGTAGGTAATAAAAAAATATGAATGTAAAAACAAAATGAATACAATGTCAAGTGTAACAAAACATGGGAAGACTGCGTACCTATTGTTTTATATACATTATGTGGGAATAATTCTCAATTGCAAAACGTATGTCTATGTCTAGACAAATGTCTTTGTCTATCATAAAACATAACCGTAACAGATTTAGTGACTTTCTCTTAAGTTATAACGTGAGTATCCCTTACTTAAGTGACCCAAAATTTTATGACCTATTGACATTGAACGCGTTAACTAAGATGTAATAATAAATATTAGCTAGTGACATATTATTATTCGTAAATAGTTTAGACCAGTTATCGGCAACCTGGTCAGCCAAAAAAAGCTAATTCGGCGTTATTATGGAATTAATTACAGACAACAAATAATATTCCGTGCCTGAATTAAATATTTTGTGGAAGAACCGTAGCCGAAGAATCAAAGAGCCGTATGCAGACCATTGTTTCGATATAACTAATATCGATGTCTTAAGTTCAGATATCGACAATTTTGGTAACATCATTCCGATATTTTAACTGACAAGGTTGTTCAAAGATCGTTAGCAAAAAAGATGACAGATTTTTTCCCAAAAAGGGGTTAACGTCAGGCATGCGGCCGATTGTGAAACTACTATTACAACATATAACATATTGTGCCGACCCATATAATGTGGGATTAGGGCAGTAGGAAGAAGATGTTCCTACGAGTATATATGTAACTAGATTAACTGTCTAATAATTGATCGTTTTAGTGGAATAAATATTTATAGAACACATCGTGTACGAAAGTTATGTATTTATTTCTAGCACGTAAAATATTATAAATGTATTTACCTAAAGCTGAGTTATTTCCTTCACAGTTCAAAAAGATTCCGTCGAAAAGGAATTCTTTCACTTTGACCCTTTGGAATGGGTCTATTAAATTTGGAAAGAACTGCTCCAAGGCTTTGTTGACAAATCCAACTGCCGTGGGCATCAGTTCATTGATTGTTAATACTGCAGCCTGAAACAAAATTATTCGTGAAAAAAGTCCTTGTCAGCATATACATATACCATAAAAGACATATTGTGACAATTAACATCACGCCATCTAGTTCCAAAGTAAACAGCAGAGCACTTGTGTTATTAGTACCTTAAAATTGACATACTATTCAGATAGGTAAATATATGTAGTGTAACCACATGATTGGGCAAAACGCAGACAGTCTTGAGAGGCTATTTATTCTTTATTATACAAAAACTTACAGGCAACACCATTTTAAAATGGTACATTGAACAAATAGCGGCCTTATCACTTGAAGAGATCTGTTTCAGTCAACCTTTGGACGGATCAGAATGATTAATAAAATAAATAAAAATATATATAATATGTAAGAAGGTTAGTAAATATATACGTACATAATGTAAATAAGTATACATGCATACGTAATTCTATACATAAATTTAAAAAATGTGAAAAATGGGAGTAAAACAAGAAATTAAATACTTAATTATAAAAAGTTTCATGCGGGCTGATTATCTCTGGCTGTGAAGGAAAGAGAGGCAGAGGTCCAAGAAGATGGACATGGTGTTCAAGATTACGTCAGTCAGTCATGTGGTTACGACAAAAAGAAACAATAATATATATATATATATATATATATATATATATATATATATATATATATATATATATATATATATATATATATATATATATATATATATATATATATATATATATATATATATATATATATATATATATATATATTGGCCGTGTGGTCCCGGCCGAAGAAAGAATAGGGCCACCCCAAATCATCCCAAGGGAGTCGTAAAAGCCGACTGATGGGTCACTCCCTCTGCCAGCTTGCATGCGGCGAGGGAAGAACACCTCTAGGTTTCCCTTTAGAGGTTGGGAGGTCGGACGGCAGTCGCTCCCGTAAAAACCAAAACAAGCCAATTAAAATATGGTTAGAACAAGGAAAGGATGTGTCACGGATAGGGCGTCGCCGCAAAACGACGCGCAGGAACTTCGCCCGACTCCTGTGACAAGTGGACTAGGGCTGCCGTGCCGTGGGCGAGCACGGCTAAAGACACTAGCCCCATCCAAAAGGAAACTCCGCTTCGCAACGTGGAATATTGGCACGCTAACCGGACGCGCGAGAGAGTTGGCCGATGTGCTCTCCAGGCGGAGGGTGGCCGTGGCGTTCCTGCAGGAGACTCGGTGGAAGGCCAGCAGATCCCGGTTCATTGGGAATGGCTACAAGCTGATCTACACAGGTGCACCTGGTGGGGAGAATGGGGTTGCCATAGTGCTCTCGGAGGAGTTCCAGAACGACATTTTGGAAGTGAAACGTCATAGCGACCGGCTTATGGTCGTTAGGGTGCTTATCGATGGGGTAGTTACCCACTTGATAAGTGCCTATGCGCCACAGGCCGGTTGTGACGACGCCGATAAAATAGCGTTTTGGAATCAACTCGGAGAAGTGCTCCGTGGAATCCCATTATCACAGGGGATCGTTTTGGGGGGTGATCTGAACGGTCATGTGGGTGATGAATGCGGGGAATTTGAGCGTGTTCACGGTGGATTTGGGTACGGTAGCCGCAACGCGGAAGGGGAGGACATCCTCAATATGTGTGCGGCTGCCGACCTTGCTATCGTGAACACGTATTTCAAAAAGAGACCCGAGCATCTCGTCACCTACAAGAGCGGGAGGAATGCAACCCAAATCGACTTCCTACTCACTAGGAGACACCACATCAGCAAAGTAGCCAACTGCAAGGTCATACCCGGTGAGAGTCTCACTGCACAACACCGTCTTCTTGTCATGGACCTCTGCGTGAAGCCCAAAGGCAAATGTGTCGACCGCCTTCAACGCCGAATCAGGTGGTGGCTGCTTGATGAAATCAAGTCCCAGGAGTTCGCCTCTGCCATCGGCGACAAGTGCGCCGGAGGTGAGGGCGAACCGGTTCAAGCTTACTGGGACAGGATTCAGGCGGCTATCCTTGGGTCAGCGAGAGAGGTACTTGGCGTGTCCAAGGGCGGACGCAAGTGTGACAAGGAGACTTGGTGGTGGAACGACTCAGTCCAGAGGGAGACCAGGGCGAAAAAAGCCCTCTTTAAGAAGTGGCAAGCGTCCAGATCTCCTGAAGATCGCGACGCATACAGAGATGCCAAACGCGCCACCAAGAAAGCTGTAGCCAGAGCCAGACGAGACCACTTACAACCACTTTACGATAAGTTGGACTCGTCTGAGGGGCAGAAGCTCATATATAAGTTGGCGCGCTCCAGGGTCAAAGCGGCACAGGATATTTCCAAGTGCCGCTGTGTAAAAGACCCCGGGGGCAACCTGTTATGCGAGGACCTCGCGGTGAAGGAGAGATGGCGCTCATATTTCCACGAGCTGCTGAACAAGCAGCATAAAGAGGTGCAGCCGCCAGATCTTCCTCCGAACCAAGGACTAGTGCCACTGATAACGCCTGCAGAAGTCCAGAATTGTCTTCGCCGCATGAAGAATCGGAAAGCTGTTGGATCCGATGGAGTCCCCATCGAAGCCTGGAAGGCGATGGGCTCTCGTGGTGTGGGCACTTTAACAGACCTTTTTAACCGGACACTCCTCACCGGTACGCTCCCGAACCAATGGAGGCTGAGTATCATTACTCCAGTCTTCAAAGGCAAGGGATCGGTGCAGGAGTGCGGTAACTACCGTGGTATAAAGGTCATGTCCCACACCATGAAGCTCTTCGAGAGGGTTATCGACTCTCGGATTCGACAGGAGTGCACTGTCTCGGAATGTCAGTATGGGTTTCGCCCTGGTCACGGGACAATGGACCCTATTTTTGCCCTAAGGACTGTCGCGGAGAAATACAGGGCGAAGAATACGCCTCTGCATTGTCTGTTTCTTGACTTGCAGAAGGCCTTCGACTGTATTCCTCGCGCGATAATCTGGTGGGCATTGCGGTCCAAAGGGATTCCAGAGGCCTATATTGCGATCATCCGAGACATGTACCGTGATTCCGATTCCGTAGTTCGGACCGCTGTTGGCGACACAAAACCTTTCCCCATCACCGTCGGTGTGCACCAAGGATCCGTCCTTAGTCCGTTTCTGTTTAGCGTGGTATTAGACGTATTGTCAAACAGCATCAGAAACTCACATGAGCAGCCCCCGTGGCTGCTCATGTATGCTGATGATATCGCGCTAGCAGATTCGGACAGGGGTAGGCTGGTGCGACGTGTGAAGGTGTGGAAGGAGTCGCTTGAGAACGGTGGTCTGAAGCTCAATGTGGCGAAGACCGAGTACTTGGCCTGTAACTCCACAGATCCCACACCCGTACGTATAGACGGCAACACGGTCGAGCGCACGGACCATGTGAAATACCTGGGATCTGTGTTTCATGCGTCTGGTGACATCGATTGCGACGTCAAGGCACGCATTGCTGCCGCGTGGGCCAAATGGCGTGAGGTAACTGGTGTCATTTGTGACCCCAAGATGCCGGTAAAGTTGAAGGGACAGGTCTATAAGACCATCATTAGGCCTGTCCTTTTATACGGCTGTGAAGCGTGGCCAGTGTTAGAGCGACACAAGCAAGAACTGCGTGTCACGGAGATGAATATGCTGCGGTGGATGTGTGGAGTGACGCGGAAGGACCGCGTCAGGAACTCCCGCATTCGCGGTAGTCTTCGTGTCCGTGACATTGCAGATAAATTGCAGGAGTGTCGGCTCCGTTGGTATGGCCATGTTTTACGGCAACCGGATGCTTACGTGGGAAACAAATGTCTGGCCATGCCGCCTCCGCCGGGCCCCGGCAGGAGGGGTAGACCCAAAAAGTGCTGGCTTGACGTCGTAAAGGGTGATATGCGTGCCAATGGGCTCACTACCAGGGATGCTGAAGATCGCGCGAAGTGGAGTAGAAAAAGTCGGAAAGCGGACCCCGGGCACCGAAATGAAAGTTTGGGTGGCAACCGGGACTAACGCTAGGATGATGATGATGATGATGATGATATATATATATATATATATATATATATATATATATATATATATATATATATATATATATATATATATATATATATATATATATATATATATATATATATATATATATATATATATATATATATATATATATATATATATATATATATATATATATATATTTACCCAGTCTTGGGACAAGAACTGAATACGAGGTTACTCTGATGCTAATGTTGTGTATGTAGAAAAGAGCCTCTAAGTATACTTAAAAACAATATGTTTTTCTTTTGGGGTAGTGATTGATGGAAGTGGTTCCATAAAATCGTAATTTATTCTATTATCTGGACCTAAAAGATACATGTTATGTCATGTAGAAGACGCCACAGGTGCCTTGTGACGGGAAATAATATAATACTCGTTAAAGTTTCATTAAAGCAAAATCAATATTTATCATTAATTTACGTGAATTAATATCAGAATACGTTATTACAAACATAAATTTATAAGTATTTAGTATATATGTACAAGTATAAAAGTCAACTAATATCCAAATAATAAATTAAGAAACACAACTCAACAATCAAACATGTAAAGCATGTAAATCTTTGTTTCTAATAAAATACCTCGAGGCCACAAAAATTCTCCCATTGCTTAAAACAACAATAGATTGTATATTATTTATTCATCCAAGTACATATTTTTAACGTTTGCTTTCAATTCAAATGATGATGTTACGTAGAATTGTAGATAAAATGTTTTCGCGAAATCGCGAAGCAAATCTTACTACACACACACACACACACACACATTAGCATCTATTAAAGTTATTGCGTCATAAAATATTTTTTTACATCACTCAACTAATGTTGACACCGACATAATTTTTTAATTGGGCCCACACCAACTCTATAGGGTTAACTTTACAATAGTACGTTGGCAGACGGAGAATTTCAAAACCATTTTAATAAAAATTTCGCCTACTAAATATTTATTATGTTGTGGGGCGATGTTGGCCACTTTCAGTAGCAATTCCTCTTTTAAATAGCTCATTTACAAGGATATCCTTTTGTTTATTAGTCAGTCTAGTGCTTGCTGTTTATTCTAAGCAGTTGACGGTATTTTATATAAGTTTGACGGAATGTTTGATATGAAGCGTTATCCATGGCAATAATACTTCCTGGTTAATGTTGAGATATAATGCGATTGAACCACTTAAAATTATCCCGAGGACATTCCTTGTACGCGTGCAGCTAAGATGAAATTTGTAATTTATTTTGTGGTACAATGAGAACTATATTAATTATAAAGTATAAATTCATGTTTTATAAGTATAGTATAGATTATTCTGTGGTTCTCAATCAATGACACTGTAAGATTATATTGTTGATATATATAATATAAAAAAATAGCTTATGTTCTTCTCCAAAGTCAAATTTATCTCTATACCGAAATTTATAAAAATTGGTTCGGTGGTTTAGACTTGAAAACAGACAGAGTTACTTTCACATTTGTAATATTAGTAAGTATGGCTAAGTAACTGAAATAGCGCAAGAAAAAGTTAGAATAACAAACAGGGATGTAATTAGAAATAAATATAACAGACTAGCATGATATGGTCATATAATGCGTACAGAAGAATGCCACGTGAAAAAGGAAATGCTAGAAACGAGAGTGAATGAAGACAAAAGGAGAAATAGATTAAGAAAATATGGATTGATTGCATAAAAGATGATATAGCGAAATAACAGAGGAGAATGGAAGGAGAGAACATGTTATGCTGACCCCACATAATGTGGGATACGGAAGAAGAACAGCACAAAAAAAGTAGCGTGATGGAAAAACATAAAACAAAAAGGCACGCATAAAACTGGATCTCGAGTTAAGAGTGAAATTCCGGATTTGACCGATGACTCACCATGTAAGAGAAATTGATGACAGTTATATCGTCATCAACACTGAAGCCTTTCGAAGCTTCAGCATCAAATACGTAGGTTCGTTTTGCATTGTAAATAATTGTATCGTTGTCTCCAAATCCTAAGACCTCCTTTTCTCGATACTCCCTGTAAATATATAAATAAATATAATATAACTATCTTAACCAATATCCAAAATTATTTCGATGTCCGGGTACACTTTCCATTTTTTATCCCTTTATTTCACAAGATCTTTGGCATCCCTTGTAATGAGTCTATTGACACGCATCACCCTTTACTAAGTCAAGTCAGCACTTTTTGCGTCTGCTCCTATATATTTGTTCCCTACGTAATTAGCGGGTTGTCATAAAACGTGGTCATACCAGCCAAGACAATACTCCTGCATCAGTGCCGGATTAAGCAAGCGCGGGGCCTGTAGCATATCTTTTCAAACGACCCCGCACCTGGGCGCAAGTGTTCTTCCATACCTCAAACTACAGCACCAACGTAAAAATTACATCACCAATGCACTTGTTGCCAATGGCTCAAGCGAGCTCCTGGGACGTAACTTCATCAAGTAGCCACCACCTGATTCGGTAATGGAAGCGCTCAACACGTTTGTCTTTGGGCTTCACGCAGAGGTCCATGACATGAAGACGGTGTTGTGCAGTGATAGTCTCGCCGGATATGATCTTGCAGTTGGCTACTTTGCTGATGTGGTGTCTCCAGTCTACAGGAGAATTTGAATCGGATAATGAGCTCTAGCTCATTATCGGACCGACTCAAATTCTTTACATTTATACGAGCGACTTTTTGTAACATGTGCTTTTATCGTTTGAAATTCTGTTTTATTTTCGCCAAGGAAATAATGGGGGATACGGATCGTATAACGTAGATTGTGTTAGTAGGAAAAAATGTAACGTTTCACCTCTTTGTGACATCAAATAAATTCAATATATTATGTTACCACGTGTTAATAAGTTTCATTTAATTTTAAAAATTACGCTCAGGCGAGATGAGCGGGTTTAAATATGCGGGGCCCCCTTTTGCGCGGGGCCTGTAGCAATTGCTACTTTTGGTATATGGTTAATCCGCCACTATCCTGCATAGACATGAAAACTGCCGCGGATGCCGGAATTCCTAACATGGTCCTTCTGTGTCAGTCCGCACATCCACCGCAGCATGTTCATGTTAGTGACACGTAGTTCCAGATTGCTGAGGAACAGCAGACATAGATGTTTGCGACGTTAGGGGTACCGCGAACACGCTGATATTCCATAGGGCTACATTAACCTGGGTTGTTTCACAGCCGTTTAAAAGAATAGGCCTAATGATGGACTTGTTCCTTTAACTCAACTGGTATCTTAGGGTCACAAGAACACCAGTCACCTCGTGCCATTTAGCCCACATGACAGCATTGCGTGCCTTGATATCGCAAACCATGTCACCAGACATGTGAAATACAGATTCCTATATTTATCCTGATTCGTACGCTCGACCGTATCACAGCCTATGCACACGGGGATGGGAACTGTAAGGTTATGGGCCAAGTACTTAGATAACAATATAAAATAAAGTGTTGGAAAATTACCAATGTACGGTAGAGCGTCTTTTTTAAGATGACTTCCTCCTACCGAAGGACTTAGAGGTGTTTCATCTCCAATACTTAAAAGTTTAAGTTTTTTTAATGTCAACTCAAATATTTTTTATTACCTATTTTACATTCATTGGTTCGTCCTTATTATATTATATTAGGTACAGTCACTAACAAATTATTATATAGGTATATCATATTCGTAACAAAATGAAAGTGTATTTTTACATATACATATTCTCTGTGTATAGTCTGCCGTGACATCATTTAAATAAGGTTCAAGCGGAAGATCGGCGCTGGCCTTATTGGCCAGCATATGCTGAGCTTGACCCTATTTTAGGACAAGCACATTATAGATAGCACATATTTTTATTGTTTCTTTGTTATAGTTATTGTTATTTTTATTACTTAAGAAACTCTTTTTGTAATTGTTCAGCTTGTTCTGAAATAAAATATTTCTTTCTTTCTTTCTTTCTAAATACAAAATTAATTTTCATACTTATAAACATAAGGTCCTAGTTCGACTAGCTTCGGCTTCTGACCCTCGTTGACTTCATTTGGATTGGTCACGTTGAAAATGTAGACTTTGAAGTCGAGCGGCACCGGCGTCTTTCTCCACTTCTCGTACATAAGAGACGAATTATCTATTTGCACGCTCTGGAAACCAGGAATTGATTATTGTTAAATGTTATGTACTGAGGTATTTAGTAACTCTCTGAGTTATTACACTCGGAGACCAATCTAGAGGTTCGAGTTGGTCGAACCTCACGATGACATGCACCCTTTAAGCAGGTTTTCTGGTTTACATTAATGACATGCACAATTATCCGTGTAGGGGCGGAGAAAGAATACTGACCTCTGCGGCTGGGTTCGGCCTGTCGTAAAAGGTGACAAAACAAAACCACCTTTGATCTTAAGTATGCCGCCATAATAACTTTATGTTGTGTTCCGGCATTAGTGGCCCGAGTTCCTGTATCCTTATGGGACAGCAGCGTGTTGGCGATGCCACTGGCGTTGAAAACACCCATAGGCGGTAACTGCTAAATTCTAAGTAGGCCGTATTTTCCTAGCTCACTTATAATGCTTCAAACATAGACTTTTTTATAGCTAGGGTTCAGCAGACTGGAAAATAGTCCATTTGATAGCATGTGCTTACTATCGGCTATGGATGTTTGTAACATAGATAAAGTGCACCCGGATCAGAAGAAATTTTATAACATCTTTTTTAATAAATATTGCGATGGGAAATTTAAACTTGAAACGCATTCCAAATCCAAAGACTAGACAAAATAAACATACTTATATTCAAATAAAAAAAAAATATTTTACTATAAAAACACATTAATTGAAGTCAATAAAAGTCTTTTTTTAAAAAACGTTGACAATAAAACAATTTTTTTTTTATTGCTTTAGGACAGCAGACAGGCAGACGGCCCGCTTAGAATTTAGCAGTTAACCTGGCCTACGGGTGTTTGTAACGCCAGTAGCATCGCGAGCACGCTGCTATCCCATAAGGGTACAGGAACTTGGGTCACTAATGCCGGAGCACAACACAATGTTGTTATGGCGGCATACTTAAGACCAAAATTGGTCGCCATTCAGACGGGCTTGGGGCCCTACCACGTAGCTAGGGTGGATTGTTTTGTTGCCTTTTACGACAGGCCGACCTCGGCCGCAGAGGTTAGTGTTCTTTCTCCGCCTCTACACGGATAAAATAAAGTTTATTTATTGATAATTAATCTAATAAGATTTTCTGCAATATATAGCTCAAATAAGTTCTAAAAATGTTATAAGAAATGTTATATTTTGTTGTATAGGTTTTCTCCAGGAGTGGAGTAAGAATACTAACCCCTGCGGCTGGCATCGACCTACCGTAAAAGGCGACAAAATAACCCATCTGGATGGCGACTACCCTTGGTCTATAAGTATGCTGCCATAATAACTTTTTGCTTATTATTAAATGGGCCGTCTCAGTCTCATCAATAAATTAAAAAAAAAATTAAAAGAAAATGTACAATATATGTACAAAGTAGGCCTCTCAATGGCTCTGGTTTCTAACATTTTCTGCTTATTAGCTACACAGGTAGGAATAAAGCAGTAGTTTATACATAAATCCAAATGAAATACACAAAACATTTGTTAAAAGCTAGCCTTGAATAAATAATTATAACTTAGAAAAAAGTTTTAGAATGTTTTTGAAGTTTATGGAATTAGAAAAGTTCTGAAGAAATTTATTGTTTCTTTCACGAACAGGATGTAAAACAATTTTTCTGTCTTTTTTTATTTGGTTACAATTTTACACGGACTGGAAACCCACGAATTGCTGGTAATTAGTTCATAAAAGTATAAAGAACGGTTTGGGATGATTCTGTTATTCGTTATAAACGATTAATGTTTTTCAAAAAAATTAAGGTATGAAATAACTTAGAGGTCTTGTTGTGATCTCAAACTATTATACGTAAATACTTATTATATTATTTTACGCATCAAAATTAATTTTTTTTTACTGCTAATGAACAACAGACAGATTCACAGCCTACTTAATAGAAAGCAGTCATCGCCGCATATAGAAATTTGTGACCCTAAGACTGGAAACAGGGACATTTATGCCGGAACAAAATACAAGGCTATTATTTAGCTAGGATTTTTTAGTCTACTTTTACGGCAGGCCGTCTCTGCTTGCAGGGGTCATTTTTACTTCGTCCATACACGGAGAAATAATCTACCGCCTAAAATATTAGGGTTTCGCCCAAACGATTAATTACACCCAAGCACAATGCGTGCCGACCTCTACAGCACCGCTGGAAATAAACCAAATCAAAAAAATACGCTTAGTATTCCTTATTAAAGATAAATATGTGGTAGAACACTAAAAGCACGATGATAATGATCTCAAACACATTTTAGGTGAAATCTTTTAATAAATCAAGAAAACTATGTTAATTAAATTGATCCTTGCATAAGACCTAATTGCGTATGTAATTTTTGTATTATATGGTCAATTAATTTTGACATTGTGGTGTAGTTGCTAACGTAATGCGGCAAGAAAACATTTTGCGTCATTGCGGTTTAATTCGGTTTTAGTAATGGCCTCTCAAAGCTCGTAGCAATGGGACTTATCATTATTTTCACAACAAATACCTATTTGTATGAAAATGTAAACTATTGAAGAAAGTTAAGAATCTCATTTAAAGGTCAATGCATCCTTAAGCTCCAATGTTTCGATGTGACTAACCGTAATGTTTTCATAGAAATTTTAATAAAAAAGCTTTATTATAAAATGTAAGCAATTTAAACAAAGTTGGTTTTTATAGCTCCAATAGTTTTGACACTGACTTTGCCAAAGTTGCAATAAGAGTTGTAAGGTGAGGGAATAGCAAAAATTGCTATAATCATTTGAATTTGGTTGGTCTCCGGAAATATTTTCCGAGAACTCAAGCAGACATAAGTTAAACTGGTTACAAATGTATATTATTTAAAGCAAGGAATTTGTATAAAATATTTATGGATTTGCGATAAGGCAGGGAGGAAGCCACGTCCCAGGGCGAGGTATTGTTGGCGGTATCCCTAGACATCGCTAATGAGTTCAACTCCCTGCAGCGAGGCGCTCCAGCACGGAGTGTCGACCTACCTCCGCCGCGTCATCGGTGACTATGCGTCTGACAGAGCCGTCGTCTTTTTTTGTAAATGGCAGAACATTAGTCAAGCGAATAGTTAGGAATTGTGTTATTTGTAAACTTTATAAAACGAAGCCTAACTTTGATCCTGTTCCCCCATTACTGACTCCGCGTGTACTTTGCGGAGCACCATTTCAAGTTTCAGGAGTAAATTTTGCAGGTCCTTTGATTTTACGTTCAGTAGAGAAATGTTGGATTATTCTATTTACCTGTGCAGTTTACCGTGCCGTGCATTTAGAACTATGCCAATATTTATCTAATGAAGAATTCTTATCAGCACTTCGAAGATTTGTGGCCAGGAGAGGTAATGTTGAAATTATGTATTTCGTAATTAAATATTCCAAGGCGTTTATAACATTTTAAATGAATTGAATTGGACAGAGATAAGCGAACGTTCGACTGCAATAAAATGGTATTTTAATCCACCTGCGGCACCGTGGTGGGGAGGATTTTGGAAACGAAGGGTACAATCTGTAAAGGATATTTTACGTCGCGTGTTGGGAATACCAGCTCTACGATTTAACCAATTAGTGACTGTTTTATGTGAGGTAGAAAATATAATAAATTCACGGCCTCTGACACTTACTGATGACACCGAATTAGCACCACAATCAGGTTGTACCAATAGGTTTGACAGACAGAAAGATTTTGAGTAATAGGTGGCGATATTTAACGAAATTATGTTCCGATCTTAAGTCTCATTTTAGGCATGAATATTTAAGTCTTATTCGTAGAAAACCAAATAGTCGTTAATCGACGATCATTGTTAAACCTGATGACATAGTAAGTGTAGAGGGCGATAACAAACGTTGTAGAGTGGCCACTGGGAATTGTCAATGAAGTAAAAACAGGGACTGACGGTTTCACTGGAATTGCGCGCATTAAAACTCAAAGAAGTAAATCTCTCAAGGTAACACAGAACCTTTATCCTTTGAACTTAGATCTCGTTAAACGCTCGTATCGGCCATTAAAAGCTATATGTTGTGTGCTGCGTTTGCGCATCGCCGTAGCTGGAGGACGTTAGAACTTTTTTCTCTTACCTTATGTTTTTACTGAAATGTCATATTATAAATTTAGAATTTAAGTAACAAATATCCGGATGACCGAGGAAATTTTTTTTTTATAAATTGTGTTTTTTGGAAATTAACAATTGATTTTCTTAGTCTAACCTCAAAGCAAACACTCATTGACTTCTTGTTACTTAACAACGCCATCTGCTGGAATAGCTTTAGTGTTGTGTCGTTAAAGCAATTTAAAAAAAATAGTATTATTATTCACCGATAGATGTCAGGAAGAGTCATTTTTAGTATTATTATTCGCCGATAGATGTCAGGAAGAGTCACATTTTTGTTATTTTTCTTCCAATAAAAAAAAAAAGCGAATAAAATGACTTTTCTAGAAATGATTACTAGCTAGATCGATTTATCGCCCCCGAAACCCCCCGTATACTAAATTTCATGAAAATTGTTGGAGCCGATTCCGAGATTCCAATTATATAAGTATATATATACAAGAATTGCTCGTTTAAAGATATAGGATAAAAGGTTTATAACAACAATCGAAATGTCTTGTTTTTATAATAATAGTAAAATATGTTTTGCCTAGAATAGTAAATATAAATATGATCGTCTAAAATAATAATATATGTTATTTTCAGTATCGTCTCGTAACATTAATTTATTTTAACAAAGCGTAAGAAGAAAGATTAAAATACTATAATATTTCGAAGGTTTGATTTTTAAAATTAACATGGTATGTGTTTTTTATAGTACTCCGCCTGCAATAACATATTACTTAACTTGTATAAAATATGTATAATTATGTACTTCAATTTTGATTTGAATTTGAAAATTTTAACCACTTGAACCTATATACCTAACATCCTATATATTTTAAATGCCGCCTTCGACGAGATGGCCAGACATTAGTTCTCCAGATATAATTATCCGAATACTGCCGGTTGCTATTAAACGTGGCCATATCAGAGAAGGTGACTCTTACAGTGTTTCTGCAATGTCACGGACATGAACAGATAGAGATGTTATTAACCTCTGTCCCTTCAGCTTAACCGGTATCGTACGGTCAAAAATTACTGGTTAGTTTATAGAAATTGTATAAAAACACTTGGGTGTTCTCTAATCACATGTGGGTCACTGGGTGGTATGGCGTTTTGGGGTGGACAGAATATGTCTTTTTCTTTCATTTTATTCTACCCTGGCATTCATCATCTGTCACTTCACAAACCCTCATATCACATCACACATTCTTTCCATCGCTTTTTAGGTCTACCTCTGCCCTTGTACCCATCTATTTTCAGGTTCAACATTCTTCTAGTAATGTGGTCAGCCTCCCTTCTCATTACATGTCCGTACCATGCCACTCTCTTTCCTCTCAATTTATCATTTATTGGTGCAACTTTCAGAGTTCCTCTTATATACTCGTTTCTCGCCTTATCCATTCTTGTCACTCCACACATCCATCTCAACACTCTCAGCTGAATGGAGACGCCTCTGGTTTTCTACTTTAAAAAAGATATATAAGTAGTATAACATTTATCTAATAGCCATAAAATAAGCGCTCTGCTTCTTACTAGATGACGCGAGGAACTAGATGGCGCTGTTTGATTTGTCGCAGTATTTTATTATTTATTTATAATTGGATGATCTGAAAATTTGTTCAAGTTGTGTAAAATGTTCCTCATTTGGATTGTTAAAAAATTAAATAACCATGCAACAAAGGATTCTACTAATCGCAGGGAATCTTTAAATAAATGTTCGACCACTGGAGTTAGTTTTACTTATAAATAAGGATGATTCTGTCTCTACTGTCATTGCTATTACACAAGTTGTTGACACAAATGCCAAAAGTAATATCATCATTTCGCACAATTCATGTTGCACATTCTGTCGTGTCTTCATTTAATATATTGATGTCTTCATCAATTACCACTTGATCTACATGTATATATGTATTGTCTCCGTGCAGGGGCAGAACAAGAAAACTGACTGCTGCCGGTAGCGATCTGTCGTAAAAACCGACAAAACAATTTTAGCTAGGTCCTATGGCTCCAAGCCGTTTAGATAGCAACCATCTCTGGTATCTACATATACCACCGGAATAACATTATATTGCGTTCCGGTATAAGCAACGCAGGTTCCAATTCGTGATGGTAGCTGCTAAGTAACTAGTTCCTCAGCAAAAATAAAAGTAACGTGATATACAAGTTGACAAACGGGTTTGAATACAAAAAAAAGGTACAAACACTAAAAAGGAGCAATTCAGAGAATACTTGTGTCTAAATTTCTAAAATGTTTTTTATGGGCGTCTACTGTCTGATTCCTTTGAAAGGAAACCCGACGGCGATTATCCCTCGTTGCTTTCGGAGTAAACGATTAATCCATTTACGACTCCCTAAAACGTTTTGGCACATAATTTACATCACCGCTAGAAGCGAGATTGACAATTCTAAACAAATATTTATGAGGCATAACTTATACTAAATATTTTTACCAATTTAGAAGGAAAAATCTCTCACCTTTTTAATCTGGCCGTTGATAATCTTCGGGAATCCCCACGTGACCAACACAATAACCACAATCAAGAAGGCGACTGATAGTGTAAACGTTAACTTAGAGTTTTTGAACAACATTTTTGCACAACCTGTTAGAATTAAATATATTTTTCATTGATTTTTACGCTATGTTAATAACATCAATCGACGCGATAAGACTGTCTTTTATAACATATAAGATTTTACATTTTATTATTGATTAAATACATTTAACATTAGCGAATAAAGTTATATTAAATTTTTATCTTTAGTAGAATTTCAATTGTCAACATCGTTTTATTTTAAAGATTATTAAATTAGTTTTCATTAGTAAAAGCTTACCGTTTGTAATTTTATATTTTAAAGTTTTGATTAAATTTTTTATTTAAATTTAATTAATATATATTCTTTTTAATGTTTTATAAACGTAACAAGACCACTTCGCAAGACATCCTGAAGCGTATTGTTGTTACCGGCCTCACAAAGGAGTTTTCCTTGTGTCTAGTTTTTTTTATTATAATCCACTTGCTTGATTAGTGTTTTGGCATATGTTATTGTTTTTTTAGTATTCAGTAATTCAAATTTTGTATTTGGAAGCCTTATTTAGCTAATATTTTTTACAACGATAGTTACCTATATAGTAACATATTTATGTTAAATTTTATTGTCAAGCCCTTATTTAAGATTATATTTTGGTCTAAAATAATTTATATTCTTTCAATGATGATAGTTCCACTTTTTTAGCAATTATTATGAACTTTCAAGCGGGCCCTAGGAACAATGAGTATATCATTCAAGTGTGGCGTGTTCTTGAATTAATGAGTCACTTTGAGTCTTATATTTTTAGCAAAAAATTACATTGTAAATATTATGTTTTAAACCAGGCTCTATTACTTCTACAGCTTTTTTTTTACAGTCAAATATAATATCTATTGATAAAATCATCAATACTTTTTATATGCGTACTATAAGTCCGAATTATATCCTAAACTTCTGTTTTAATGCGTTGGGTTCACTTTCCAATATTACTATTTCACTTCAATCATTCTTTGGTATTAGGTTAGTCAAACCCATTTCCATATCCCCCTTCTATGATATGAATTCAAAAGTTGTTGGGACATCTAGTACCAGAGTCTATATGAAATAGCTGAATAATTATTTCCAAGCAAGTTTTCACTATACAATGGAGTTTGTTAAGTGATTTACCGTAGTAAACTCTACGGTGACAGTCATCTACTAGTCTAGTACTCTACTACGGTGACAGTCATCACAGCATATTTATTTAGCAACTATACTAGACATGTCAAGTAAAGGACATGTAGAACTTCGGATTTAGCCATAATATGCACGCTATTTATTGACTAAGACTGAAGAATCACGCCTCAGGTAATAACTTTAGTGTTTTTATAGGAAAGCGACGCAAATATTTTGGCGACCGTTTCATAATTAGAATATTTTCCAACGTATGGTGATATCGATAATTAAAAAACAAACTGTATTTATTGCGTTAAAATCAAAATTTTAATATAACATATACAGAATCCTATGATAAAGTACCTACACTGTGCTAGCGTTGTTTTTTCACAAACAATCCATATATTTTGAAACCAGTTTTAAGGTTAAGTTGTAAGAAATGTCAGAACAAAAGTAACAATAAAAATCAACGTATTAAAACATTAGTTTTAAATATATCATCTTTATCAAAAAAAAAAAATCAAAAGAAAATAAAAGGGAAATAAAAATATTTATAAATAATAAAAATAATTTATAAATAATAAAAATAAGAAATATTTATAAAATTGATTAAATGAAACTTGTCATCATTACGTAGTTGGAATTTTTTAAAATATTCAGTGGCATATTACAAGTATTTGTAATATATTTACAAGTACGAGTGTGGACTTACTCGTATAGCAGGTGCTCATACTGCTGGCCCATCTCTATTACAAGCGAAGCATACATTTCGCAGCCCGAGCTACTCACGAGGTTATTGTCGGCGGCTTTACATGCCATACTACAATACAAAGAAATTGGTGAAATACACGCATTTATCGTGAAACGCGAGATCTGAATTTATTATTAATGCTATTTAAACCCCAATTGTGATTTAGCCAATATATTTAGATTTCTGTGGTCTGGTGATTAGAGCTTTGTCCATTTTAATGCTGCGGAGCATCAAACAAATTGATGGCCATTTAATAGTAAGTTACTGTCGCCTATGCATGGTTATAACGGCAGGGTCACCGCGAACACGCTGCTGTCCGCGTATTGAAATTTGAATCTGGGTCACAGAACACGTCATTCGGGCGGGTTTGGAGCCCTACCACCTAGCTAGGGTAATTTTTTCGTCTTTTAGGGTAGGCAACCCCCAGACCTAGAAGTCGCTATTCTTACACTGTCCGAGTGCGGAGGAAAAAACTGGTTGTTGTCTTTAAACATTCAAGTCAACAGCTTCGATTTTGACATGTGTCCTCTAGTATTAAAGAGCGGTCGTCTTCATAGTGTATTAATATTATTGTTTTTTACTTAATTTGCGAATTTTCTACGTGTTTTCGTGTTGTGCTGATCGTAAATAGTAGTATTATAGAAATGTATTGTATTAATCAGCATTCCTTATTTATTAATCAAAATTTTAAATTATTTACAAAAATATTTTATTTGTTATATAGGTAAAACTAATACATAAACAACATCATGTATTTAATATTAATTTTTCCCACGAATAACAACAATAGTATATAAATGTATGAGGTAGCAATTAATTATAATTTTGTGCACGTTTTTATATTATTTACGACTTTATTATTGAAATTATTCAAATTTCAGTTCTTACGATTCAAATAGAATTATAATATTAAGTCAAAACCTATTTAAAAAAATGTTACTAGCTAAGTATTGACATTTACATATTTTGATTGATAAAAATAATAATAACTTTTTTATCCTCTTACATTCATTTCCGTGTTTATGTCTGATGATTGCTTGTAGCTATGGTGTATACAAATTTAAAATGAAACTATAAAAAAATTTTCTCTATAAATATATAATGAACGATACTAGTGAAATATTTATAACGCTATATAAAACAAAATTAAGTACTAATAGAATTTACACTGAAAACAACACTAAGACTATATTTCCTGTTATGTATTTAGAAAAATCGTGACGTCAATCAATTTATAATTTACCTTTTATCCGTGGAGGGGCGGAGAAAGAATACTGAACTCTGCGGCCGGGGACGGCCTGTCGTAAAAGGCGACAAAACAACCCACCCTAGCTACGTGGTAGGGTCTCAAGCCCGTTTGAATGGCGACCACCTTTGGTCTTAAGTATGCTGCCATAATAACGTGTTGTAATCCGGCAATATGACCCAAGTTCCTATACACTTATGGGACAGCAGCGTGTTCGCGATACCACTGGTATTGCATACACCCATAGGCGACGGTAACTGCTGAATTCTAAGAGGGCCGTCAGTTTATCTGCTGTCCTACAGCAATAAAAAAACACATTTTGAAGCGTTTCATTATTATATTATGGGTAATTTTGTAGTTTTTGTAGTTTATACCTTTCTCATTTTTATTAAACAAATATATAATTTATATAGATATGTAAAACAAGTAAACTGGATTTTTATTGAAGAAATAATTACGAATTAACTACTTAGTGTTATTTAAACTATTAATTTGGATTGAAAGCGTTTGTAAATTTTCAAATACATGTATAAAAAAGTTAAATAAGTTAAATTCAAAACTTTGCACAGATAATATTGACTAACTAACACTCATATATTTGTGAAATGTTTTTATGATAACGTTTAAAAGCAACAATTTAAATAAAAACCGTTTTCCACCACACTAAAAGTCAGTTGTCATGATACTAACCGTTGGATGTTTGTAATGACATTGCCATGGATAATTGCAACCGAGGGCAATTATCCGATAGAGCCAATTATATTGTGTGGGACGTTTTCCGATTATCATGATAAGTAATTGTTTTAAACATTAATATACATTGAATTGCGGCATTGATTTTATATTTAAGTTTTTTATGTATTAATGTATTCGAATAGTGTCGTTTTTTTCTTCTTTCAAAAATTTCCTCGTGATTCCTTCGTGCGAATGGTTCCACATCTTGAAGTGCGTATTGTAAAATAAAAATGAATACCATTTGCTCTTAATCAATAATAATAATAATAACACAATATGCCAAAGCTGGGCTGGGGGAGTCTCTAGAAGTAACTGATACGAGTATTAAACCCGTCACGCTTGTCCAAGGGGGATTCGATGATATCGGCATGCATGCTTATGATATTTTGCTCCACCGTCGTTACTTAGTAATTAAAATATGCACATTTTTACTTAGAATTTAGCATTTACCGTCGCCTATGGGTGTTTGCAACGCCAGTGGCATCGCGAACACGCTGCTGTCCCATAAGGGTACAGGAACTTGGGTCACTAATGTCGGAACACAACACAAGGTTATTATGGCGGCATACTTAAGACCAAAGGTGGTCGCCATCCAGACGGGTTTGAGGCCCTACCACGTAGTTAGGGTGTGTTATTTTGTCGTTAGAATTCTATCTCCACCCCTGCACGGATAAAAACACACATTAGGCGAGAAAATTTGCATTTCACAAGTAGAAACAGGGTTAAATTTCCGTTCTGATTTGGGTGTTTGTGATATGTATTTATTTCCAAAAGAAAAGTTTATCAGTAGTATCAGATATCTAGTACCCATTTTTTTTTTTACGTGGTGGGGAAATCCTCATGGACTACCTCCGCCTGGGGAAAAGCGGAGGGGCATGCCGGACTCCTACCGGCTAAAACCACCACCCCGGTGTCTCCTCACACGTGCGCGCGGGACCGCGGGAATCCAAATTCTTCCGCAGCCCCACACTAGTGCTGGCCCGGTCTGTCCGGGCCTCGTCTCCTGCATGGTGTAGTGAGGTGTTTAACTACCCCGTGCATCGCCTCAGAGGCGCGCGCCGACACCCGCGCGCGCCTCCACCTCGGGTCCATCGAATAGGGGGCGGGAACTTCTCCAAATCCCTCGCCCCTGGACCTATTTATGGGGGCCGGAAAAGGGCGTTGTCCGCCCTTCTCCTTCGCCCGGTGCGCCTTCTGCGGCCGGGTAAGGGAGTCGAGATCTCCCTCTCCCGTTCCGCAGTTTCCTTCTGCGACATCACGTCCTCGCAGAAGGACACCACTGCGTCCCACGACTCTGCGCTACCGACCATCCTCCGCACTACGGCCGGCAGCGACAGATCTCCTCCTACTTCATTTGTGAGGACACAGCGCTGCTCCTCCCAAGCTACACACTCGGCGAGTGTGTGTTGCGCCGGTACCCATAATACAACTGTTCTGCTACTTGGGAACTAGACAGAGCTGAGTGAATTATCAAAATATATTTATTATTCATTCAAACACAGAGTCGGGTAACATGTGTTCAGACGTTCAAAAGTCGTCTCGCTACGGAGATTGTCAATATAAATCAAAGATGCATCGTTAGGCAAGTAGCTAATCTTAGTTCTATCAATCATAATATTCAAAGTTTAAAACGAGAGGTTGTTGAATAAAACTATTGATTGTTGACACAGATCTTTAGAAAAATATTGCTTTATTGTTTTTTTTTATATTGACAATCTCCGTAGCGAGACGACTTTTGAACGTCTGAACACATGTTACCCGACTCTGTGTTTGAATGAATAATAAATATACTTTGATAATTCACTCAGCTCTGTCTAGTTCCCAAGTAGCAGAACAGTTGTATTATGGGTACTAGATATCTGATACTACTGATAAACTTTAGAAACTTGAGAAAGGTATGCTGAGATGGGTTGGCCATGTTGAGAGAATGAATGAAGAACGATTGACGAAAAAAGTGTATAAGGCGAGTGTGAATGGAAGTGTTGGAAGGGGTAGACCTAGGCGGACGTTTTGAGACCAGATCACGGACGTCTTGAAAAAAGGCCAGGTTAAGAGTACCCTAAACCGAAGGGCATGTATGAAGGGAATAATGAAAGTGGACGAAGCGAAACAAGTATGTAAGGATCGTAGCAAGTGGAAAGAAGTGGTCTCTGCCTACCTCTACGGGAAAGAGGCGTGATTATATGTATGTATTTATGTATCTTTAGAAACTATATTTGCAGCGAATATATATGGGTTCTTAAGCGATATCCATTTATTTCGAGTATCTCGTGCTAATTTCACGCTCAACAGTTTTATGCGGCCCTCTGATAATAGAAAATTATTTCGTATTATGTTGTTTGGCTTTTCTATTCAATATTTTATTGTTTGAAACAGGCTCTGAGTTTGAAATTCTGGACTTAAATACTAATTCTACCACGTCTCTACTGGAGTGGTTAGTTTATAATTTTTTGTTTCTTATGCGAAATTTGTATTTCTTATATTTCTCTGATCTAGATATTTTGGGAAACCTTCACTAATTTTCTCTTGTATAAATGTACTAGGAAATTTGTATTTTATTTTTTACACTATAAAGACGTTTTCAGACAACGGTAAGCTGAAGAAAAATATGCTAATATAAATTTAAGGAGATTTATACGTGTTTATCACAACTTTTTAAATCGTGTATTTCACTTTCTAAAGCCATTCTGTTCATTATTTATACCATAAATAATAATAATATAGTACCATAAATTCAAATTGAACTCAAAGCTATGAGTGGTATATGTATGTCAAAAGTATTCATTCGATATGACGTCACGGATTGGAATTAAGAGCTATAACGTCACGATAATTTGCTCTCTTTTCTTTGTGCAGGAGCAGAGTAAGAATACTGACCCCTACGGCCTGGGGGGGGGGATTGTCGTAAAAGCGACAAAAAAACCCATCCTAGCTACGTGGTAGGGCCCCAAGCCAGTCTGGATGGCGACCAACTTTGGTCTTAAGTATGCCGCCATAATAACCTTGTGTTGTGTTCCGGCATTAGTGACCCAAGTTCCTGTACCCTTATGGGACAGCAGCGTGTTACTGTTCCGGCATAAGTGACCCAGGTTCCAGTTTTCCTATGCGGACGGCAGCATGTTAGCGGTACCTCTGATGTTGCAAACATTCATAGCCAGCAGTAACTGCTTACTGTTAAGTGGGCCGTCAGCCTGTCTGCTGTTCTACAGCAATAAAAAGATGCCATAGTAAAATAGTACCATCTAATCATTTTCCGAGGGAGTCATAAAACACTCCAAGTTTATTATTCCTTTTTTGATTCTATCTGTGTATATTGATGCATGCCATGCTGATCTTTGTAATCTGATTACTACTACATTGACCTTTATCTTATCTTTTTGCTCTCGATTTGAAGAATCTCAGCTGTTGGAAACAGGAAATCTTATCTCATCAACAAGTTAAACTAGATTATTAATTATATAAGGTAACTAGCTGTGCCCGCGACTCCGTCCGCGTGGAATAGTGACTTTAGACAGCATTTTTTGGATATATGAGATCAATTTAAATTGGAAATTCAACCTACAGAGTCCAGCCTAAGCTGAACCCTATTTCATATGATCGATGATATAAATCTGAGGTCAATTTAAATTGGTATTAAAATTTCCGAAACTTATCATTTTTAACAAAAACTAATTTTTTTTCTAAAATAAAAATAGCCTAAGTTACTCCTTGATACATCAGCTATCTGCCAGTGAAAGTCCCGTCAAAATCGGTGCAGCCATTTCAGAGATTAGCCGGAACAAATAGACAGACAGACAGACCCGACAGACAGACAGACAGACAAAAATTGTAAAAAATGTTGTTTTGGTATATGTACCGTGTATACGTCCTAATGCACTTAGTAAAAGCGGTTATTTTAATATTACAAACGGACCCTCCAATTTTATTTATTTGTATAAATGCTATTGTGTCTCTCTGGTTCGAACGAATGGTTCTCTGAACGAATAGGTATTCCTGGGTACCCAATCGGGAACGAACTCCCGCGCCGATGTATTTGCTATCTTTTGATACTTTGAAACTTTTGTTCATTGCCACAATAATTATTGGTTTGTTTGAGAAGTATTTCCTTTCTTTTCGAGAAAATAAAAGACATATTTTGTATATGGTAATAAATATTTAATTTAATTATACCTATATATTGTCCATTCCATCTGCCATCTTTCTGGCAGTAGCATGATTCCACACGCATTAAACATTTGTTTATTGGCAAAAAACTGGTCCAGGCGATTTTTGACCTCATTTGAAGTGAAGGTTTTTCCATCTAAAAATACTGTAGGAACACTACACCTTTTTTGTTTGAGTAAATCATTCAGTTTTCAATTGATAACAGTATACTTCAGAATTAATCGTTGTGTTGTCCGGTAAGTCTCACCAAAAAGATAGCATCATCTTTTTTTAAATTAATGAATTGGCTTTCTAGTGCTAAGAGCCGGTTCTTTACTCTCCTCTTTTGTACTCTATGATCTTTTGCGTTTGACGTTGTTATAGACAACCCATTACTCGTTCCCAGTGATGATGCGCTTCAAAAATGGATCATTTTCTTGACGTTTGAGAAGAAAATCACAAACGTCAACGCGATGACACAAATTTATCTCCGTGAGAATATGAGGAACCCATATGTCGAGTTTTCATGTTAAACCTAGACCTTTCAAGTGGCCATGAATGGTTGAATTCAATCAATGCAACTTCTCAATGATCTCACGAGTTGTTATTCACCGGTTTGCATCAACTAATGTCTTTATCGTGTCTTTACAGCTTCAACTGGCCTTCCAGAACGTGGGGCATCATCAAATCTAAATTGCCAGATCGAAATTTTGAAAACCAGTTTTGGCATTGGCGTGCTCCGCGAGATCAGAATTTCTCAACTTGAACACATGTGGAAAACTTTATGAATTTTTAATTCCTAACGTGTTGTGTTTGTGTCATAAATAAACATTCATGTTTCATTTAGATTTCTATTTATTGAATTATTATTATTATGATATGAAGTCTTATTTTTTAATATACGAGTATTGTTTACAGATCTCAAGATCTTCATATCTTTAAATTTTCTTTTAGAGACCGATTAAATTTTGTTTTCTCATAAAAGGCATTCTGGTTTTCAAACCTGTCATTTTTTTATTATTGCAACATTGGTGAATTTAGCGCTTTTCAGAGTTAAAGCATTATACTCGTTTTTTATAAAAGAAAAGAAAGTTTTTGTAATAGGTTACATAATTTTACGCAAGCGAATACGCACGATCTAACATACTTAACTTATGAAAATAAAATGAACCTATAATATTACCCATCAACTAAATATCCTTTCTATATTTATATATCTATAAAAAAGTATTAACAGGCACATTTGTCAGAGCGTTGGTGATAAAATAAATAATATTTTAGGAAGTGACGGGCTTAATATTCAATTTGCTATAAGAGCTTCCCCGGATCATCTTTAATTGAATTCGTTTGATCCAAATGCCTTGATTGGAATCCAATTTTTCAGTGTAATCTTGTATAATACTTGTATTGCGAATAACATTACATCTAAATTTAATTTGTCGTGTAATTATGTGTTTTTAAAAATATTTAATAATTTTATAAATATTAAATAAGAATATATTATTATTTACTTAACTTAAATCAAATAACAATTATATACCATGGAATTTACTATATTGTTGGGATTGCATGGTGAATATTGCCATAATGCAATTCTACTCGCGTGATACCAGTTAGTCAGTTCTCTTCATCCTGCTCTTATCCCAGTCTATGACTATGATGACCCTTGGCACAACACGCTCTCATTTTTATTCTCCTTTATTAGTCGTCATCTTAACATTCACACCTTTGTTGGCATATCATGTTTTATACAATCCATACATCTTTTAAAGAAAAGGGTCTACCCCTACTTTTATCCCCTCTCATTTATATCATTTTTCTTGTTAATTGGCAGAGAGAGAGAGAGAGAGAGAGAAGAGAAGAATGTCTTCGCATTATATGGTCATACCAGGATAGTCTTTTTTTATTGCTGTAGGACAGCAGACAGGCTGACGGCCCACTTAGAATTTAGCAGTTACCCTCGCCTATGGGTGTTTGCAACGCCAGTGGCATCGCGAACACGCTGCTGTCCCATAAGGCTACAGGAACTTGGGTCACTAATGTCGGAACACAATACAAGGTTATTACGACGGCATACTTAACACCAAAGCTGATCGCCATCCAGACGGGCTTGGGGCCATACCACGTAGCTAGGGTGGGTTGTTTTGTTGCCTTTTACGACAGGCCGACCCCGGCCGCAGAAGTCTATTACTTTTTAGCTTCACTAGCACTACTTTCAGACTTCTCCTGATATATTCATTTCTAATTTTATCTATTTTTGTAACTCCACTTCAATCTATTCTCAGTTCATCTCAATATTCAGTAGGTCAGTTTGATGTGGCTTACTTAACGTTTTCTTTTTCTGTTTATTACTCAAAAAAAAAATCTAGTATTTGATAAGTGAAAAACGTTAGTTGACGAGTTCCCCAGACTCGGGTGCGGTATGTGGGATTGCGGGAAAGATGTTCCACGTCTGAACCCACTAAAACCTCGGTGTCCTATCGCATTGTGTGGTTGACGGATAAACTGGGCCGCTGATCTGGTTGTAGTGAGGTTACTCACATCCCTCGAAAATCTCTTTAAATTTATACATACAGAGTTATAAAAAGCCAGCAAGAGTGAAATTCAAAATTGTTATATTCTGTTATCGCAAAAATGTATGTACTTAATTATTCAATGTGTTAATTATGGAGGATAATGAGGAGGAGAAGTACGATGAATCATTTTATATCGGGGAGAAGTTGAAAAAGTATGCAGCTGTTCGCTTATAATTACAGTTCTAAACCCCGCCAGAGTACAGCGCTAGAGCAACTATAGGTGATGCTATGAATGTAGATGACGAATCGAAGTATCCTGATGTGATTTAAAAATTCACTATGCCACTCTAATAACTTTTGGTGCTTTTCTCTAAAATATATACAGAAGTGATTGTGGCGCCACCTTAGTTTAAAGCATTTTGACGTACAATTTTTAAACAGAGATATGATTTTTTTACCGCAACTCTCTATAATAATGAAGAATTGACATTTGAAAATAAAAAATATATAATATATACTGCGCATTGCAGTCGTAATTAGGGGCGTTGGACGAATGAATATGTGGCTAAAACTTTAACTTATATAATAAAGAAAGAAAATAAATAAATAGGTAGAACGAAATTACAAATAAATTCACATAATAGACCGTATATCCACCAAAAAGGTCGTCCACTGCGCATGGTGATGTATCGATATACTTTGACTCGTTTTGGTTTTCAGTGCCGACCTATTCAGGCTTTGATGCGAAATATTGACTCAACTAAATAGTAATAATAGTGTACATAAATATACGAAATATAATAATACAAATAAATATTTTATATTCAAGCAAAACATACATATTACATAGCTAGTCATACATATAGACAATACATACATGTGTAAATTTAGTGTCAATTATTATAAAAGTTAAAAGAACACAAATTACGAAATTATTTTTAAGTTTTAATTAAGTTGAGTGATTCAACATAAAGTCAGAATAATAAAAAAAACACAATAAAGGAATGCTCAACTGATCTGTTCATTTATTAAAATAATTTTGTTCCTTTTAGGTTACAGCACATTTATACCTGTAGAAAAGCGCCTTATTGATTTATTTTGATAAGGCCTTACTTTTGCACGTGTTTCCATTCGTACTCTTTTATGACTAAGTGTAAGAGAAAAAAACAAAGTAGATTCGTATATACGATATGGGCATGAAATTCGTTATTTTACAATAATTATTTACAAATGGCGGAAAATATAACCGGAAGTAATCATAATAATTATTTATCATTTTGCATACATCAAATTACCTATAATATGTCTTTTTATGTAATTTGAATCGACTGTATTTAGAGTGTCTTTTTTTAAATACATTTGTGTAATAGTTATGCAAATAATTATATACACATTTATTTGAGAATGTCTTAGCATCTTTGAAGTGGCTTAGAAACATTTTATATCAAACCACGTGCGACCGGAGATCAATTACACATCCTGTCAGTGCATTTAGGCATGGCACCCTGCTATTTCGAGAACAAACTCAAATGAGTTTTTCGCAAATCGAGTTTTCCCGACCGCGGGGGAGTCAGGAGGGAGAGATGTGGCAACTCCGTATACCTTGAAAATAATACATCTGTCAAGGTTATTGAAGTATTACGTACATGCATGGAGTTAGTATCATATACATATACTTATTAACTCCATGCGTACATGTTAATCTTATAATCATTTATTTATATATCATTCATTTAGAATTCTAGTCTATGTCTATGGGGATATAAATTACTCTAATGTACCAAAGTAATAAAAATAATTTTAAATGTCCTTGACCAGTAATAGTTGGATAATTTCAAGCAATTTAGTCATATTAGATGATATCTGATAAGTAAAAAATTACATGTTTATGTACTGGTTTTTTTTTTTTTTATTACATTTATAATAAGCAATTTATTAGTGTTCAAGTTAGGAAAGAGACAGTATGAATGTGGATTATTATTTGTTAAAATTTATGATAATACGGCGGTCATTCTTTGGCGACAGTTGGCTAGCTCATACTCCTGATCGTAGAACGGACGGGTTGTGTAACGCATACTTGACTCAACCAGCGTGAAAAGAAATGCCGGGAGCCCATTCCCCGACTTCGAAGAACTGTTAGCGCCCCAAACGTGTGAAGGAACATTGAGATAGATATACCAGCAACCAGTTCCTTGCCAAAAGTGCGGGGCGTACGGAACTACATACTAACCCGCTGCTTGTATAAATGCAATTAAAGGTAAACTTGACGGTACCTACATCAAATTAAGAATAGTTTGCAGATCGTGTAAATGTCTCATACATCTAATATGACTACTTCCATGCTCTTAATGGTGACCGGTTTATATAATAAGCTAATATGCTATATAATAAGCGTGTTAAGGTGAGTGAGATAGCTGAGGCTGTGGGGGAACATCGGAAGAAAGAGTTCGAAACTTCTTGCACAAAGAATTAGGGATGCGAAAGCGCTGCGCAAGGTGGGTGCCGCATTTGCTGAATGCCGATCAAAAGCAAATGCGCAAACGATATTCGCAGCAATGTTTGGACCGATTCAATAGAGATCCGACCGATTTTGGGCGTTGATTTATTACCAGGAATGGGACATGGGTTCATCACTACACGCCAAAAACGAAACAGCAGTCGAAGCAGTGAGTAGAAGCCGGTGGTTCAGTGCCAAAGAAATTGAATCAAATCATTTTCAACTGAGAATTGCAGTCTTTCAATGTCAGGCTGAAAACTTTTCACCTTACCCTAGTATGTTCTATTAAATAGTAAAAAAATAATAATATTTAGAAATAAGTATGCTATTTAAAATGTCAACATCGTGTAATAGGAACATCCTAACATCTAAAACACAGGTTTAGCCTCGTCGGGGTGCCACCACTGTGGAGCGGGCGGGGGGCGACGGCGGGGCGGGCGGGCGACGAGGAGGACACGGTGAACCACACTGTCGCCGTGTGCCCTGCGTGGCGCGAGGAGCGCCGCGCCCTCGTCGCCCAAATCGGCGCGGACCTGTTGCTCCCGGGACTGGTTTAGTCCATGGTCGGGGGCGATCCTAGATGGACGGCCGTCGCCTCCTTCTGCAAGGCAGTCATGTCCACAAAGGAGGCGGCGGAGCGGGAGCGGGAGTCTACTACCATACTCCCCTCCCGCCAACGCAGACAAGGCCACGTCGGCGGCGCCGGAGGGCAAGTAACGACCTCCGGCCGTCGTAAAAAGCAGCCACGGGCGGCCCCTCGGGGGAGAACCCGCCGCCCGCACTATTGCCGCGAGGGTGAGGGCTACGTGCTGTTCCGCGGCCCCCCTCAACTCCTAGAGTTACTACAGGAGAGCGCCGGCGGGACGAAACCCTGACCCCCTGACGCCAACACTTTAGAAGGGGCCCGCCTTAAGACAAAGGGCGGACCGGCGCCGGCCCCGGCACGCGATCGGCAGGCCATATGTCGTCAGGAGAACAGCGGGGTTTTTTAGTGGGTAGTCGGATGGTCGAACATCTTTCCCGGAGTCCCACATATCCCTCGGTCCTTCCGGGCCGGGTGAACCCGTCAAGAGAGGTTTTTCCCCGAGACAAAAAAAAAGGCCTAGCCTATTTTAGATGTAAGTAGTCATACATTTATTTAAGTGTAGTCAATAAATTAGTTTAAATAAAATTTTTACTTAGACCCGTAGGCGACGGTAAATGCTAAATTCTAAGTGGGCCGTCAGCCTGTCTTCTGTCCAACAGCAATAAAAAAAACATCGTCAGCCAATCATCCATAGTCATCAGCCCATCAAACTGGGGGCGTCCTTACACTGCGTTTCCCTCTAGACGCAGTCTCCACTCTAGGAATCATTTCCACATTTTGGACGATATCTGTGGCGTATCGGCTAACGCACTTCGGTACGCTTGCGGAGGTCACGGGTTCGATTTCCGTCTCGCGTCTGAGTGTTTATGTATAATACATATCTGTCTGTCTTTAAACGAGCAATTCTTGTATATATATACTTATATAATTGGAATCTCGGAATCGGCTCCAACAATTTTCATGAAATTTAGTATACGGGGGGGTTTCGGGGGCGATAAATCGATCTAGCTAGGAATCATTTCTAGAAAATGTCATTTTATTCGCTTTTTTTTATTGGAAGCAAAATAACAAAAATGTGACTCTTCCTGACATCTATCGGCGAATAATAATACTATTTTTTTAAATTGCTTTAACGACACAACACTAAAGCTATTCCAGCAGATGGCGTTGTTAAGTAACAAGAAGTCAATGAGTGTTTGCTTTGAGGTTAGACTAAGAAAATCAATTGTTAATTTCCAAAAAACACAATTTATAAAAAAAAATACTGAGCAAAGCTCGGTCATCCGGATATTTTATTTATTTACGAAAGAAAATTATATAAGTAGTTTATCAGATGTCTTACTATAGACACACTGATAAACTGAGGTACTTCTATGGGCACACAAGTTCTATGCTACTTACTTTAGAACCTGATGCCGTTTTGAATTGTCCTAGTATATTTAATTTTATTAATTTATTACTAGCTGTGCCCGCGACTCCGTCCGCGTGGAATAGTGACTTTAGGCAGCATTTTTTGGATATATCTTATGGTTTGTTTTGGATTACAAACCCTATAAACCCTAAAATATAAATAAATGAAATATACAAACTGCGTTCGAACCTACAACGTCCAGCCTAAGCTGAACCCTATTTTATATGGATTGGTGATAAAATTCTGAGGTCAACTTAAATTGGATATAAAAATCCGAAACTGATCACTTTTAACTAAAACCATTTATTCTAAAATAGAATTAGCCTAAGTTACTCTTTGTTACATCAGCTATCTGCCAGTAAAAGTCCCGTCAAAATCGGTCCAGCCATTTCAGAGATTAGCCGGAACAAACAGACAGACAGACACACAGACAAAAATTGTAAAAAATGTTGTTTTGGTATATGTACCGTGTATACATCCAAATGCACTTAGTAAAAAGCGGTTATTTTAATACTACAAACAGACCCTCCAATTTTATTTATTTATATAGATTATTTGCTTCATCGGACACCGGTCCTGCTACAGATGATTATGGCTCACTCTCACTTCAGCTTACATATATTGCTTGCTATAATGGCCACATTGGTTCTCCTACAGATGTCCTTCTTTCAGATTGCGTATAATGATAATTATAACTGTATCCCATAACTAAGGTTATGTCATGTACGAGTACACAAGGTGATTTAACGTTATTATTAAGGAAAATGATCAAGTAGCGAAGGTCACGATCAGCGTCTGTCTTGCCAGGGAATAATTGTGTCGCAATTAATTTTAATGCATGCTTAAAGTACTCGCTTGACATCTTTCTTGATAATTTAATTCCAAACTGGTTTCATTGAGTTTAGACAATGTAGACACATTACAATGTTTTTCTAAGAACTTGTTTGTATAATACGAGTATAATAAATAGTGATAATGCGATACATTCTCCTTGGGAAAAAATACTGGCAGGTATAGTCCAGACATTAGATACAACGTGTCTTTACCCGTCATCTGGCTTATAAAACTACTGGAATTATGTGCACTCAACCGTATGTGGAAAGACTGAAATTTTTTCACATGTCTACCCTTTATTATCGCCGTATAATGAGTTACTTAATATTTCTACATAAAATAATCAATAATAAAATCAAATGTCAGCATCTTCTTGCTCGTATACAGATCAATGTCCCTTTTAATTACCCACGCAATTTTCGGCCTGATGTATTTCGGATTCCCCCGTGCAGAACCAATCTCGGCCAGCGCCTACCATTTTCTAGAATATGTAAAAATTAATCATATATTTTCATGAAAATTAAATTAATTATTTGTCTCATTGTTTTATTGACATTATAACTTAACTCAATGTAAATTTATATAAACTCTAATTTAACATTGACAAACTGTAGACAAAGCTGTGTACGCCTGTCATTAGCATGTATGCATATATATAATTGTTATGTTTGTTATATCATGGTCTTATTTAACGTGTATTGTGCTGTTGGTGTACCTATAAAAATAAATAAATAAATAAATATTCAATGAGTGAACAATCAATCATTCTCTGTTTTCATACCCTTAGGGTTGGATTTTTTCCCCAAATTTATATGGGACCACCCTTTCCAATAAAAAAAGAATTTTTAAAATCGGACTACTCTGTAAAAAGTTATGCGTGGTCATACATAAAGAAAAAAGAAAAAAAAACATACGCGTCGAATTGAGAACCTCCTCCGTTTTTTCGTCAGTTAAAAATTTAAGTACGCACGGTAATAAAATATCTCTGCTTGAAAATTTTTCCTACGGAGCTGGTAAATCAAGACTTGAAAGCAACATTAGGGGTTCATACATACATACATATAATCACGCCTCTTTCCCGTAGGGGTAGGCAGAGACCACTTCTTTCCACTTGCACGTCTACTTCATGCTCCTTCATATTCTACGGTTGCGCGTTGGTGTGCGAGAGGTATGTGAGTTCAAGCGAGGAAGAACTTCTATTAACGATAACTCCCCCGCACGGGACGCCCTACATCGGTAGTGACTGAACAAATGATTAAAAAAGTTGAAAACATTGTCTTGGCGGATTGTTGTGTTATTTTTTGTTTCGAAGTGTCCGTAATATTATACACAACCATTTGGGTAAGAAAAAGGTGTCAGCGCGCTGGATGCCCAGAATGCTTTCTGACGCGCAGAAACAAACGAGACTGAGAATTTTACAAAGCTGTTTGGGTTTATTACAACAAGATCTTGACCAATTTTTGGCTCGATTCATAACTATGGATGAAACATGGTTTCACCACTATGCCCCGGAAACGAAAAAAGACCGTCATCTCCAAATCCAAAGAAATTTAAGGCGATTCCATCCGCCGGTCATAAAATCATAGGCTGTTTTTTCTGGGACAGCCATTCTGGGGTGGTAGTGATTGAATACCTTAATCATGGAAACACTATTACGCGAACTTTGTACGCAGGAAAAATAACAAAGTTTCGTGAGGAAACACGCAAGCAACGGCGTGACAAACTCGCTAAAGTTGTTTTGTTTCACCAAGATAACGCCTCCACGTACATGTCCATAGTTGCGATGGCTGCTATTCAAGAAGCTGGCTTCGAATTGATGGAAGATTTTTTATATTCACCAGACCTAGTTCCTAGTGCGGTTAAAGGACCATCTCAGGGGCTACAAATTTGAAGATGATGACGCAGTAGTCGCCGCGGTACACGATTTTTTAAGGGATCAGAAAGAAGTTTTTTTATAATAAGGGGAATTTCGTTTTAAAAAGAAGATATACAATACTTTGTATATCTTTTTCATAAACCTGAAAGTTAACTATTAACTGACGTCGAAAAATAATATAACATTTTAATAAAAGATAATTGCGTCGTACTCATTACCCCTTTTTGTTGAACATCCTTAGTATAATAAACATATTTAATCGATTTTTAATTTCCCAACCATTTATTTGGATTCCAATTTTTTTTTTGAAAAATTAATTGAACTACGAATAATTTAATAATGATAATTATAAAGCTTTTTTATTTCCTATCACTTAATTTACATATAAAATATAATATTATTATGAATTAAATACAACTAAATATTATAAAAAAACACTATCCTTACATACATACACTATCCTTTGTTTTGTGATGATGATCTTAGATAGGACCCCTATTCGGGTATAGGCCTCCTCTAGTTTTATCCAGATTTCTCGGTCTATAGCTTCACTCATCCACTGGATTCCTGCTTTAGCAACAATGTCGTCGCTCCATCGTTTGATTGCTCGTCCTTTCCGCCAAAAGTGGTAAAAACCACTCGGTCCTGTCCATCGTGTCGCTTCTATGGTCCATTGCTTGTCTTTGTGCCGTGCCAAGTGGTAGCCTGGTAACCTAATAACAGACTTGTGGGAAATACATGGACTTGTAAACAGACTCAATAATTTGAATGCAACCACCACAACCAAGCGCTGAATATTATCAAAATGACCACCAGATAATGATTACAACAATTACGATTATTACAACGACAACAACGACCTCTGACAATATTACCAAAACGTGCACACGCCACACGACCATAACGATCCACGACCTCAACGACCCTCTTGCCGCTATCTAGTGGTGGCGGATTTAATTTCTACATCTACACACTTTTATGTTCATTTCTAATTTTTTTTTGTATCTTGTTAGTTCTTCTTCTGTTTTGAATGTATTTGAAGATGGTTTGAATGCCTTCCTGGATTTTTTAATATCTTGTAATAAATACGTGGCTCTAACTAACATATGATCGAAGCTGAACCCTAGTCTGTGCAGTATTTCTATCTTCCTTATGCTTTTGGCCTAGTTTGATAGGATGTAGTCAATTAGATTTTTCCAGGTAGTGTTTTTTATTAATAAATACCAACATATAGTCACATATTCAATCAATGCGATGGTATATGCAGCTCAGGCAATTTTTCTTATCAAACAAACATTTTAACATAATGGCCACGTACCTATGGTGAAGGAAATCATCGTCAGTGAAACATACTGAGATTATCGAATATTCGAAAGTGCCAGAGGTATACTGTCCATTCCCTCTAGGGGATGACCTAAGACCAGCAGTGGGAATCCGTGGCGCAATGGTTTTCGCACGTCGAAATACAAGCGAGGTTATGCATTCGATTCCCACCGTGATTCTGGTTGTGTATAATATGTATTTATTGAAACAATAAAAGTATACAAGTGGTATTGTTATTTACCTATAACAATAGCGCACTGCTGTTTACTTAAGAATCAAATGACGATGGGACGATGAGTGGGACGATGGTCATAGTAATATTTATTCTTCTTCCTGCCCTTATCCTACATTACATGGGGTCGGCACAACATGCTCTCTCTTTCCACTCTCCTCTGTTAGCCGTCTTCTTTAACATTAACACCATTTTTAGCCATATCATCTTTGACGCAATCCCTCCATATTTTATTTTATATTCAATAATATATTACACCTGTAAATCGTTTACAATAGAACGATTACTTACTTAGGTTTCTAAGAGGAAAAATAAAGGAAAGGGCCTTTCACTGTTAGATGCTGATTTGTAAAGGGAGAAAGTTAAGTGCAGTCACCAAATACGTTTAGAATACCAAATTGAAGACAATAGTGAATTAGGTACTACAACGAGCCATAGGGCTGGCGTCACACGAAGTTTTGAAACGCTGCGTCTTTTAGACGGACGTTTAATTTTCTTCAGAAAATATTTAAATAAGGAATGTAATTAATTATACATTTTTAATTTTAAATGGATTAGAATATTTAATCAAATATTTTTAATTATTAATTAATATTATTATGTTATTAAATCGTTTGTATCCCGGTTATGTTCAAAGTTAACATTTCGGAGTCTATAGCACACTGTTCGGAAGTGTGACATTTCTTCTTCCTGTGCAAAGAGCTCTCAGAAAACATATTATTTAATAGCTGTAGTACCTTGAAGTGTTGTATATTCTGTGCCAGTCATAAAGAGCGTTGTCACATTTTGTATTATTATTTTGTACTATTACCAAGGTCATGTCATTTTTTTCTTTTTACTATTTACTGTGTATGGTTTGTAATGATTTCAGCTTGGTCAAATGTCACGACGTGAGCCGTCTGTGAGTTTCACCGAATGGTTCCAAGCGGAAGAAAAGTGCCGGTTATAGTTGCCCGACACAATACTGAATTTGGATCCATGGTTATTAACTCGATGTATATAGTTATAAGTGTTATTATGTCCCTTATGAAACTTTTCATTCTATAAAATGATTATTTCAAAATGAAAAAGAGATGATGTTAGATTTTATTTACATGGTAGAAAATTCAGTTTTTGAAGTAATATTTTGAATGAAATCTAAATTTGATTTATCTGGATAGTCCTTATCTTTTAGTTTTACAAAACTATTATAAGTTTCTAATTCGAAATACACAAATGAAAAACCTTTATGTCGCATTGTTTTTAGCCTTATGCCTACCAAAACATTTTGAGATTCCGTCAGCGTCGTCAAACCCACCTAGACCCGCGGCATACATAACAATTAGTATAACAAGTTGTCTTCCACTTGACAATATATTTTATTTCGTCAAAGTTTCTGGTGACAGAAAGTTCTTTAAAGAAATAGTTTTGTCAATTTATAAAGTTTTATCGAAACATTTACTTATACGTTTTCAAGAAAGAAGAATTAGGAATAACTTATCTAAGTTGCCGGAGGATATATGGAAGTTGTTAAGTTGATTTCGAGTTTTTGAGCGTCATTTTTATTTAATAAACGATAGCCCTTATTCGGGGTATATTTTAAAAGTGTATACGGGTTATGTATTATTAAAATTTATGTGTTAAGTGATAAATATAACGTTTTGATTCAGTTTATGTTACTATAGACTTCATTATGGAGAACTTCAACCTAGTAATATTTTTTGTTCTTTTATTTAAAAACGGTGAGTCAGTTTTTTTATTTTGAATGTTTATAAGATTATTTTTATTTGTACATACATATGTTGATGAATGTTTTAGGTATTGTACCTATAGTAGAAGTAAGTAGATCTTTTTGATTAAGTTTTGAACAATTTTTAAATATATTTAAAAATTGACTCACTCATCATTTCGAATCATTTAATTGTGACTATTCACAATTAAATTATTAAATCGTTGTTCTGCACTTTATTCGATTGAGAACAATTGGGGTGAGTGGAAACTGATATGTCTTTTACCGAGTGTCGTAAATAGCGACCAATAACTTTAACTTTAAGTAATACCTTTTACTAATTTGCAGGCAATAACATTGCACAATTTTATTTGAGGTTCGGGTTCAGTCGGCAATCTGTTAGACGACTAAACCTGGCCCATTTATGCCAAAACAACACAATGTTATAATTTAGAGACCAAGGGTGGTTGCCATCCAGACGGGCTTGGAGCACTATCACCTAGCAAACCGAGGCCACTCGATCACTTACCTAGCTAGTCGTAAGAGGCGAGAAATGGATTATTAGTTTAGACATTTTCTTAATCAGTCATATGGTTCCTTAAGAACAAAGCTGGGGAGTCCTAAAGTGAAAAGGAAAGGCTCCACTGACCTTTTATTTCTGGGTTGATGATAGTCACTGTTAAAAATAAATTCAACACGTGTAATATATTGTATCGATAGTGCCGAACAAGAAGATATTGTTATAAAATATGCCAACACAAAACTGCTCGCAGAATCTTCTTTTATTCCAAAGAAACTAAATAAGTACTATGTTGGATTTCGGGGGAAGTCGACAAGGTCATGTCGAACACGTTCTAACCTTACTGCAACCACCTTTGTGCTGCTGCTTCATAGGAGGAGTGTTTGCCGAAACAGCATATCGACTCAAACCTTGGTTGTCACTCTAAGTCTAATCTGGAAGGTCACAGAGCTAGTTGCACTTTACAACTTTTTATCGCAAACTTTACATCGCACTTGAAATCTAAACACATAGTTAGGGTTGTTTTGTCGGCTTTTACGACAGGACGACCCCGGCCGCAGAGGTTAGTATTCTTTCTCCGCCTCTGCACGGATATACATACATACGGATACATACTACATAAAATTAATTTAAAATTATATATGCATGTAACAATAAAATGTTAATTTTTTGTATTACATCAAAGTATTTCTCCAATATATTTCTGAGTACTGTTTCTCGGTTATGTACCCTTATGCACACAACGATATATGTGTATGATTACGTCAAAGAACTCTGTAATTTTGTTCGTCTATGTAATTTTATAAATCTTGTTCAATGCTAATATTATATGCATTATTAGACTTAAATTCTACGTAGCCCTTGTAAAATTTATTAAAGCAATAAAATTATTAAATTTAACAAATAAAATAAATGAAATATGATTAAAAAAGTATAGTAGTTTAAAAGCAATTTGCAATCTACTGCAGCATCCAGTAGTCAACAGGTACCTACCTACCTAATAACTGGTTTCTTTTTGCGGCGCTTAACAAAGTTAATAAGTATATTAGCAAAGTATATTAGCGCCATCTAGTCCCAAAGTAAGTAGCATAGCACTTGTTTTATGGGTGCTAGACAACTGATATACTACATATTTACCTTTTTTGCAAATAAATACGTATTATACATAAACACAGACGCGAGACGCGAATTGAATCCGTGTTCCGCGTTAGCCGCTACTATTTACTATTTATTATTTTATTGATGCACAAAACAAATTACAACCAAAGAAATTATAAGTTTAGATATTCAACATAACAATCTGGATTGCAATTCAAAACAGGTGCATACAGAAAAATTGTAACAACAAATGCCTAAAAACCTTGTGTGTATATATTGATACACACATAACACTGACACATACTCACACACAAAGCACGCATACACACTCACACACATATAAATTACTATCTAATTAAATCTAATGTATCATTAACTGGTCAAATATAAATTATTTAAGAATATTATGTTTTACTAATTTACAATAATTAAAAAAACTATTTTCAAATATATCAAGATCAGTGCTGTTACTTGCCAATTCATTATAATATCGTGCCATTCTAACAATGGGATTAAAGTATGAGATGTTGTTTTTGTGAACTTCAAGTGCAAAAAGATTAGTGCAATGTGATCTACGCGCAATATATCTGGTATTAAAAGATATTTGTGAAATTAAATCACTTGAGTTTATAATATAATGTATAATTTTGTACAAATAGACTAAATCAAAGTATTTACGACGAATAGATAAAGATTCAGTTTTAAATTGGGCTAGTCTTTGTTCATAATTAAGATTATTTCGACCTGGTTTCAAACGGTGAGTTAATACCCTGAGACATTTTTTCTGCACTCTTTCAATGCCATCGATATGAACTTTATAATACGGAGACCATATTGGTGTAGCATATTCCAAGAGACTCCTCACAAGTGAATAAAATAAGTGTAATACCGAATAAGGATTTTTGAAGTCTTTGCTTGATCTGAGAACGAAACCTAAAAGTTGATTAGCTTTAGAAGTTATATATTGATAATGTGAACGGAATGAAAGTTTCTCATCAAAGATAATGCCTAAATCTTTAGCAACAACGGACCTATTTAAGACACAATTATTCAAAAAATAATTATTATTAATTCTATTTCGTTTATTTGTAAATGAGATAACAAGACATTTGCTATTATTTAAAAACATATGATTAGCATTACACCATTTAACTAATGTATCTAAGTCTTGCTGTAAAAGGGAGAAGTCAGCTGGACTTGAAATATTATGAAATATTTTTAAGTCATCCGCATAAAACAAATGATTACATACTAAATATTCAGTTAAGTCGTTTATAAATATATTAAAAAGCAAGGGTCCGAGAACAGAGCCCTGTGGTACACCTGATGTTACTATGACAGGTGATGAGAAGTAGCCCTTCAGAGCCACCAACTGACTTCTCTTGTTGAGATAAGAAGAGATCCAACGAAATAGGTTCCCATGTATGCCATACAAGTCTAGTTTATGACATAGGAGACGATGATTGACCTTATCGAAAGCCTTGGAAAAGTCTGTATAGACAGAGTCAGTCTGGCCTCCAGCAGCAAAAGATTTACAAAGAAAATCCTTATAAACTAGTAGGTTGCTTATAGTAGACCTGTTTCTTAAGAACCCGTGCTGCTTTTCAGAAATTACAGGTTTGAAATGATTATAAAGGTACGTGTGAACTAAAGATTCAAAAATTTTTGCAAAACATGATAAAATGCTTATAGGTCTATAATTCTCACATCTCGATTTATCACCACTTTTATGGATGGGTATGATATATGCGGTTTTCCATAGATTAGGAAAAACACCACTAGCAAGTGATTTGTTAAAAAGTTTACATAAAGGAGAAGATAATTCATTTCTACACCTCTTAACAAAGTGGGGCGGTATTCGATCAGGTCCAGCACCTTTACTAATGTCAAGTAGTTTAAGTTTGAGAAAAACTTCGCCCTCATCAAGTACAATAGAAGATAATGTGTTACTTATGCGATCCGTAAAATACTTGTGCTCATCGAAAGAATAAGAAAAGTTGGCAGTTGTGTCTTTCTCATAAACAGAGTTAAAATATTGTGAGAAAAGCTCACTTATTCTCAATCCGCTAGTTGCAACCGCATCTCCGAACTTCATCACCTGAGGAAGAGATGTGTTAGATCCATGGACTCTTCTATTGTTTACAAAACTCCAAAAGCTTTTAATATTTGTATTAAGTGAGTTTTCAATAGAAGATACATATCTATTATAACAATCAACTGCTAATTTCTTACATCTTTTCCTGAGAAGTGAGAATGCATCATAATCGCGTGGATTATTAAATTTTTTAAATAATTTGTGATACTTATTTTTCTCTTCATTGCATTTAATCAAAGACTTGCTGTACCAGATTGGATATCTATGATGTTTAACAATAGTAACCGGGGTATATACTATAAGTATATACCCCGCTACGCCACGAAGGTCGCCATAAATTATATTTATAATGGATTTCAGTCATTTGACAATTATTACTATTTTTATATTGTTCTAGGGAATGGATTTAATCTGGCCAATGCTCCGACGTTAATGGAATTAATTAGAGATCCTCTAACATACGATGATAGGATAATAGGGGGGCACGAGGCCAAAATCGAGAAGTTTCCATACCAATGCTCGTTTGTGGGAAACAAGCAATTCTTCTGTGGGTGCTTCATTGTGAGCGAAAATTATATTTTGACGGCTGGACATTGTGCACAAAAGTATGTATCTATTATACACCTATACGAGTATATACATTTTGCGATTTGTATAAATTTAAGTCAAAGCCACGATCGTACGCTACATATACCAAACAGCAGCCTTTATGTTAACCGTGTCGAAACCTTCATAATTCAATACCCTCCTGAATTAAGCTCATTAAAACTCATCTTGAAAAATACTTTTCAACATGTCATTGACGGAAACCTCTTAATAGATTAGCAGACCATACAATTTTTTTTCTCTTTTTATTGCTGTAGGACAGCGGACAGGCTGATGGTCCACTGAGAATTTAGCAGTTACCGTCACATAAAGGTGTTTGCAACACCAGTGGCATCGCGAACACGCTGCTGTCCCATAAGGGTACAGGAACTTGGGCCACTAATGCCGGAACACAACACAAAGTTATTATGGCGGCATACTTAAAACCAAAGGTGGTCGCCATCTAGACGGGCTTGGGGCCCTACCACGTTACTAGGGTGGGTTGTTTTCTCGCCTTTTACGACAGACCGACCTCGGCTGCAGAAGTCTTTATTATTTTCTGCACGGGTAAAAAATAAAAAAAATATTTCATAGGAATCGAACCCACAGACAGTACTAACGAACCACTTAGCCACTGAATCAGTCGCGTCCATAATGATCATGAACTAGATCTTCATTTTGTAGTATTCGGATTCTGGTTATCGGTAATGACTCCATTAGCACGCATATTCTGTATAACGCCATACTTCTTCATTGCTTGCAACAACACACAGGCTAACGGCCATTAAACAGTAAGCAGTTACCGTCACCTATAGATGTGTATAGGGAGCCAAGTTCTGTGCCCCTATGGTCCCAGCGGCGTGTTCGCGATACCACTGGCTTTGTAATCCAAGATGACGGTAGCTGCTAAATTCTAAGTGGGCCGTAAGCCTGTTTGCTGTCCTTCAGCATTAAGAAAATATATAGGAATGCCACACGGGTTCGATTCCATAGTATGCAGCAATTAGGTTGTTTTTCGTTAATGTGCAAACTATGATAGAATTGCCACGTACCTGGATTACTCATTTTTATAACCTATAAATCTGTCTTGGACAAGCCTGGTGGGTTTAGTGGTTAACCCAGCTACGGAACGTGATGAGCTATTATTATACAGGGTTATTGGTAATTCGACCTACTCCCGTTAGGAGGTGATAGGGGTGATTAGGCTATTTGTGATAATTTCAACCCCCATATGCATTATGCAAAAGTGAACTATTTTTTAGTTTTTTTTTAAATAAGTCAATAATACATCAAAAAATGGAAATTTTAACGAATGACATTAAGTTTAGTTTGAATACGAAATTCCGCCTGTTTTCTTTGTGATCTTTTCTTTTTCAGTTTCTTTGAAATAAGTTCCTAGTTGTTATGCATTGTTGGAGAGTTAAGAAAACAGTTGTTTTTAAAATATTCTGCTAGACAAGTTTCATTACGTTTTTTTTTGTTTTTATGGCTTTTCAATGGAAAAGAATTTTTTTTTAATAATATCGGTTTTCGTCTCGCATTTTTAAATTTTGACCTATAATTTTTGTTTTAATATTGATAAAAATTAACTAGGACAAAAAAAGAAAAAAAAGACATTAGAAATCTCTTGCTTTTTAAAACAAGACATTTCAAATGTTAATAAGTAATATTAACGCGATTAAAACAATAACAAAGGTATTTTAGCGACTTTTTGGTACTTTACTCCATATAATTGTGGCTTTTAGGTGAAAATGGCCACTTGGTGGTTACATAACGTTTTATTAGGGGGGGGGGGGGGTTTGACAAAAATCTCCCTAAATTGCGTTACGTAATACTTGAACGCTTCCTATCGTTTATATCTGTTGCAGCTTAAATGCATCAGGAGTCGATCTCCGAGTGGGGAGCTCATCTCGCAAGAATGGTACGCAAGTCAAAATAGCCGAGGTCATAGCTCACGGGGATTACAATAGTCCGCGTTTTGACAACGATATCGCTGTCCTGAAGACTGCTGAGCCGTTGACCTTCAATGAATTCGTCCAGCCAATAGCTCTGCCCCCTATGGGCAGGCCTATGAAGGGAGGGACCAATGTCACTGTCAGTGGATGGGGGAGAACGGTATGTTATAAACTCCAGAAAATATTCAACCTAAAACAGTAGAACCTCTGTAAGTCGTAAGTTTTTTTATTGCTGAAGAACAGCACACAGACTGACGCCCCACTTAATAGTAAGCAGTTACCGTCACCTATGTATGTTTTGCAACGCTAGAAGCACCCATAGGGGTACAGGAACCTGGGTCACTAATGCCGGAACACAAAACAAGGTTATTATGGCGGCATACTTATAGTACAGTGGTTGCTATCCAGACGGACCTGCATACCTACCACCTAGCTAGGGTTGTTTTGTCGTCTTTTACGACTGCCACAGGTGTTAGTATTCTTACTCCGCCTCTGCACGAATAAATACGAACCTCTTTAAATCGAACCTCGATAAGTCGCAAACCTCCCAATTTTCGGCCGGGGTTGGCCTGTCGTAAAAGGCGACAGGCCAACTCACCCTAGCTACGTGGTAGGGCCCCACGCCCGTCTGGATGGCGACTACCTTTGGTCATAAGTATGCCGCCATAGTAACTTTGTGTTGTGTTTCGGCATTAGTGACCCAAGTTCCTGTACCTTTATGGGACAGTAGCGTGTTCGCGATGCCACTGGCGTTGCAAACACCCATAGGCGACGGTAACTGCTAAATTCTAAGCGTATCGTCAGCTTGTATATAATAGAACTACTATATTCCCATTATACTATAGTAACTCTATACTCTGTAGGTGCGTGATAGCAAACTGTTATCACATCAACAAACCTCCGTGATGTAGGCTAACGCACGTCAGGACGTCTAGCGTTTGTTTCTGTGTAATATATATTTATTTATAAAAGATAAATATATAAGTAGTATATCAGCTGTCTAGTACCGATAGCACACGTGCAATACTACTTATTTAAAGGCTAAATGGCGCTGTGAATTGTTCCAGTACGATATATTGTTAAAGAAAACCCAGAGGTTAAAAGTTCAATTATCACCGAGTCATGTAACTCTTAGTATAGATATATTTTTCAAGTCTAATGTGAATATTATACCTAACATTCAAATACCTCGTGGTAAAGCGCTTTTCGTTCCCTTTAAGAAGGAGGAGGGGGGGGTGGGCGAGCTAAGGAAAAGGGCGTTACAGACTGTTATTATTATTGTTGTGTAAAGAATTGTGAAAATATTTTTTTCTACGTTGAATTTCTTTAGGAAGGAAGTGACTCCATACCAGAGAACCTCATGGAGGTGACAGTTCCGGTTGTGTACTATGCTGCGTGCTACCTTAGTTATTGGGAGGTGCTCACTAGGAATATGTGGTGTGGAGGACACTACTTTATGGGCGGCGCTGGAACTTGTCAGGTGTTCAATATTCTCCAATTCATCTATACTACTATTATAAACTAGCCATTCCCGCCCACTTCATTGGTCGAAGAACAGAAAAAAGCAAATCGATAAAATATGAGAAGTTTTTGTATGTTTATTGTACGCAAGCGAGCTACGCCGCTTGCCCCACTTCTCCGCGGCAAGAAAACACACATTAATTAACGCTTAGTGCTTATAAAAATCGTTGTTTCTTATAACTTTAATAACTTTATATTATATGAAGACGTCGCAATAATATTTTTTAGATAAGGGCCAAGCAACTAAAAAATTAAAACTTAGAAAATTTCATTGAAATTTATGTAGTAGTTTTGCCGTGATGCGCGCACAACTGCAGATCTCGATCATTTTATTTATACTGATCATTATATTTATACGCCAGTGGCATCACGAATACGCTGCTGTCCCATAAGGTTATAGGAACTTGGGTCGCTAATGCCGGAACACAACACAAAGTTATTATGGCAGCATACTTAAGACCAAAGGTAGTCTCCATCCAGACGGACTTGGGGTCCTGCCATGTAGCTAGGGTGGGTTATTTTGTCGCCTTTTACGACAGGCCGACCCCGGCCGCAGAAGTCAGTATTCTTTTCCGCCCCTGCACGGATAAAAATGTCTGTCTATCTGTTACGTTTTCACGCCAAAATCGTTGAACCAATTTTGATGAATTTCGGTATAGAGATAGACTGGACCTTGGAAAATGTTTTTTTTTTTTTGGCAGAACAACGTTCGCCGGGTCAGCTAGTTTAATAATAACTTTTTAGCATACTCTGGGTATGTTTATCGAACCGTTATGTCAGATAAATGAGTTCATGTCGGACGGATATAGGTCCCAGTAAAAGCTGGGGGTTAGCTAAATTGAGGTAGAGTAGACCAAGTTATTTAATTAAAGTCCTAGTAATATATTTGCATACAAATATTTCTGGAAAATGAACAATTTGTATTTTAGAAAGTCGAATCGCATGTACATTTCGTCAGTTGTTAAATGAAAAACAAATTTAGAAGTTGAATAAATATCTTATAATGATTTAGAAAAATGACTTATTGTTGAAATAGTCTTGAATATGAAGGTATAACAGGGTCTGATTTAGGTCGGCATTTCTATCAACTTTTAAAATGTAAAAAAGTATTATAGTTATAGTAAAGTTCGACTTTTTTGTAGATATTGATGTTCTTTAATACTGTACAGCATTTTTTGTCTTGTCATCAATATTTTCCGCAGAGCGTGCGATGAAAGGCATTTTGTAGCAATTTTTTTCATCTTGGGTACGTCATTAAAGTTTTACTAGAGATCCATAATTTTTCAAGTAAAAATAAAACCTATGTTACTCGAGAATAACTAAGTATTCTAATGATGAAAGAATTTATGAAAAAAGTCTAAAACTTTTTGAGTTATTTATTACAAAAATACAAATCTTTCCTCGATATAAAATTTGTGTAGATAAAATGTCATTTTAATATTATATTAATGATATATTCTGGTCTATGTTTTCATAATTTAATGTTCATTATTTTTTGACTAAAAAAATATTTAATATATTCAGGGAGATTCCGGTGGTACAGCAGTCCAAGATGGCATTGCAGTTGGCGTGGTTTCCTTCGGGAGAGGTTGCGGTCAGCCACTAGCTCCCAGCATCTTTGCAGACATAGCTTCGCCTCCAATTCGGGAATTTATTAAAAAACATACAGGATTGTAAAGTTTGCCTTAAAGTTAAACATACAGAAATAATTGTTTTATTTGTTTAAGCATAAGAAATATTTAAATTATTTATTTCTTAAATTATGTAGTTAATATATTTGTTTAATTAAATTATTAGAAATATTATTGTATTATTTAAAAGTTATTTCTTCTTTTAATTGCCACACATCATTATAAAATAATCGCATTTTAATTCCACATGTTATACTTTATTATTATATATCGGAATGAATTTTGACCATGTGCTACTCGCCTATGACAAGGTTAAAGCCTACTTTATTTTTTCCCTGGGGTGACCCCAGGCAATAGGGGACAAAACTATTTCTCTTAGCTCAAATTTTTTTAATGTTGTTGAACAACAGGTTGACGGCCCGCTTAAAATTTAGCAGTTACCGTCGCCTATAAGTGTTTACAACGTCAGTGGCATCGCGAACACGCTGCTGTCCCATAAGGGACAGGAACTTGGGTCATTAATGCCGGAACACAACACAAGGTTATTATGGCGGCATACTTGAGACCAAATGTGGTCGCTATCCAGACGGGAGGCTCTACCACGTAGCTAGGGTGGGTTTTTTTGTCGCCTTTTACCACAGGCCGACCCCGGCCACAGAGGTCAGTATTGACCTTTGACTGAAGGAAGTTTTTTAAATCAAGATTGGCACGCGTCGACAGAGTCGGGTTAGAAAATGTGAACCATATTTATTTCATTTATTTTTTATGGCTGTTTGCACAAGAATAGGAAGTACAGGGTGTCTTAAAAACAAATTTCAATGTCATGAGTCGATAAATTAAAAATCTATTAAAAACAGATTTTTCAATTATTAATTAATTCTAAATCAGAATATAGGCGGTCCAGACAAGTGCTACTGTGTGCCGTAATCTGTGTTGGGAAGTCCACAAAATTCACTAAGGCATGAGTCGACAGCAGATCGTACAACCTTTTAATATTGTTGCACGTCGACTTTCTAAGCAGTTAGTATTAAAATCACCAAGAAGAATGCCTTGCTTACCTAATTCTATTATTTTATGGAGCACACCTTTAAAAACAAAAAGAAACTCATTTTCTCATTTCCGATACGAGTATCAGGTTTGTTCTGTAAACACTTACATACTACTGTTAATTTATAATCAAGTAAATCTATAGCCGAGACTTCACTCAATCTTTGAGAGATACATTTGAGTAATATCAACATTTTCAACATGTTTAGTACTATTGCGGACCAATATACAAGATCCACCATGCAAAGTGTCGCTTCGGCAAAAGCAAGAAGCTAACTTATCTATAGCCATGTAAATCTACACATTTAAGAGTGGGCTGCGACATCTAATGTTCTGTTAATGCTAAAATACCACAAGAGAGGTCGCTATTTAGAAGTAGTTCTAATTGTGTTATCTTTTTATCAAGTGACGCGATATTTTGTTGGTATATCACAATATAATCATAGTTTTCATTATCAGTGTGCAATTCTCGTGTACACTGTGTTTAACACACATACATGTGATGTATGCTGCTTCCAATCCGCAGTGTTTTTTTCAGCCTCCAACTCGTAGCCGATGCTTTCACGACGGAGCCTTCTAAAAAAACAATCGGAAATTTTCACCCCTTATGGCCACGCAGTTGGCGTGAAAAGTTTTTTATACAGAAATTGAGGAAAACCTATTTATTACAAAACATGCTTGCATATCAAATTTTATTTTTATCTTCTCTATGAAGTATTCACACTGAACTATTTTATTTAAGTGATTCCATACACTTTGAGTAGTTGTCTCTGGCCTAAAAGACCAGGTCTGTAGGTTTAAATCGGTAAAAATTAAATCGCTCAGCAGTCTGTATTCCAGCCGTAATTTCACTTGCTACTGTAAGTATTCGACGCGGCTTTGTAGTCCGTTTTTGAGTAACTATTTCCCAGTCATAATTTTTTTCCCACTGCGACATCGCTAATTTTATGGCCGTATTGTTTATGCCTGACAAACTCGTCGCGTAAGTAGTTGTATTAGCCATATCTACTTGTATTATAGTTGTTCGTTCCAAATCCAGCCCCCTCGTTGAGCTTAGGGCTCCGGAAATCTGCACGAGGGGCCTGCCGAACATATGCCGCGATTGCGCGGCGCCGTAATGTAAATTTTCTTAGTAATATTATAATTTACATAGGCTTATAATTTACATAGGCAATTTACATATATAATTTATAGGCTTTTAGCCTATTACTCACCACGAATCCGATGACCTCGTCGTATCGTACCTTAGGATAGGAGGTTCAGGGTGAGGATGTGGTAGGAAATGTAGGGGATGATGAGGTACGGCGTGGCAGCGCAGCCGACACGCGAAACTATCTCCCTGGCGCGTGAAATTAGCCGTACCACAACTCCACTTACTTCACAATTGTCCTTAATGAGTTCTAATCTCAAATGCAAACTGGGGAGCCGAATGTAATAGTTTTCCCAAGTCTAACCGTACAATTTATACGAGCAGGGTATCGTCCGTTCGTCAAGCCGAGCGCATGAAAGCCGTATACAGTGTTGCCGTTGTAAAAACTTAAAACTACCGATTGGTTTCGAACAATAGTTATAGTGGTCGTTGTAGGTCCTAAATTAATAAGTAGCATTAACAGCGCTGTTTTCGTTTGTAAGCGCTGTTGTTCTAGTTTTAAGTACGTTGACCGGTGTTAGCGTCTGCACACGCTTTCTCGTTTGACGCATTGGACGCTGCAGCGCTGCTGGGGGCTGGACTGCAGTTTTTTCCGTGGACGGTTGTCAATACTTGTTAACTGTTTGGCGATTGTACCGACTAAGTGTTTCTAGGATATTGTTCAATCACGAGATTCAACTTTCTGATCATATCAGTTTGAGTAGAAACTAACTTACTTTGATCGTTTAACTTCCACTCAAGCACACTTATCTCATTACTCAATTTGGTAATCACTTCATTAAGATCCCGTATTACACTTTCGAGCGCCCTATATTATATTTATAAACTTTATGACGATATGATATGTACGATATTTATAAACTAATAATTAAAGAATTTAACTACTCCGTGGACATTGTTAACTATCCTCTCTATGTTATTAAACGTCAAGAAACGCTCAATTGTCCGGTTTACAAAGTAAAGCCGGTGAGGGGCATCATTCATTTATTTCTTGCACCAATAGAATTTTGTACAAGTGCAGTTTTAGGTATTTATGCAAAATGCGATACACCGTTGTCATTATTATAATCATGATCAATACATATTTAAGCACTTGCGTGCTTTCAAATTGAAAGACTCGGATCTTCACGAACAGACTGGTTTACATTTCATGTTATCTCCCGTTCTTGATGATCTACTGTTGATTCACCATTTTTTAAACTCGCAAGCTTAGCGCCCGAGAAATGTTCCATAGTGACTGGATTCCCAAGAGCCAGGCTAGCTACTGGCATACTGTTCAGGTGTGCCACTCAGATTCGATACGCTCATGTAGTCATTTAAACAAATGTTTACTTTCTTTCAAGACACCTTGTATAAGGTGAAGGTAAAGACGAAAAAACCGACCTTATGGCTGTAAACTAATGTCATAAATTTAAATGAGATGTAGCCAGTAAGTACTTAATCGTTATTTTCGCAAAATTTTTACTCAGGTTATTTTTACTATATTTTCACTGATTAGGTTTCTTTCGTATAATGTAGACATTGTAAAAGTTTTTACAATGTAAACCTGGTTTGCAAAATATATGAAACCACGCAGTTATTTTCGTCTTGTAAACTTAGGCAGCAGAAAACTTGGAACTTCCAAGTGAAGAATTAATTTGCAAACCGAAATAAAATTAAAACCTTTTCACTCGAATCTAAAAAGTACTTTAAGTAATTATAGTTCTAAAATATTTAAAATCAAGTCGAGTAGTTAAAAGAGTATTACACAAGGAAAGATTGAAGACAGAGAGGAAAAAAAATTAGTTTATGAGGAAGTTTTAAAGTAACAGACTAGTGTGCTATTGGCGTATACTGCCGTCCTCAAACTTAGACGTCGTTAACTACCAAAACCAAGTTTCGAGTTACGCGCCAAAAAGTGTAAAAGAAAATCAAAATGGTGACAATTGATAAATACTAAGAATATCAATAACATAAAAATAGGGGAATGTAGTGCTAATAAAGCACTTTCGAATAGTGATATGTTTAGGTATGAAAAATAAATAAAAAATAGAATTATGTCAATTTTGGAGTTAAAGCCTAGCATATTTTTCTAAATGTAAATAAATGTAAATAGCTATAATGTCGTTAGGTCACCCTTAAAGACATTTATGCTTTGGATTTATTGAGGTATTTTTTTATTTTACAAAACTAAAAAAAACTTTACTATTGCGTAATTAACGACATTAAAGCCTAGGAAGTTGTCCGGTAAATGCTCTAAGTTACGTCATTTAAACGCCGGTATTGTAGTTTAGACACATTTTAGTCTAAAGATATAAAAAAATATTGTATTGGGAAACATTTATAAAGGCTATTGCTAAGCTATAATGTAGTTACTTGCAGAAGATTTAATCATAGCGACGGTTTAGATTGGCATTGTTATCGTTAGCTTGGCATTTTCCAAAAAAGTGTCGTTAACTACTAAAATTAAAACAAGATAGTTTGAATGTTAACCTGCATTTATTTTCTTAAAACATTAGGTTAACAAAGATCATTTGACTTAGTTACAAAATTATTAAAAATTTTGTACTCGTATAAGGAAAATTAATAAAAACTATCAAAAATCAACATCAAGATCTACTTAACAGTATTGAAACATGCAGTACCTAAAAACAATTATTATGTATAATATTGAGTATAATAATGAGTTAGTGTTACTTAGTATCTAAGATCCACATTTCAAGAAAATCGAAGTAATTTTTACTCGTAAAACAATATTTTAAATATTTACTTTTATGTTTTAATAGTTAAAAGTTACTTATATTTTTTGTACTTGGTACTTACAATAAATTAACTTAGTAGTTATAAAAAGGTGTTCGTTGGTAAAAAAAACCAGAGTATTTTGTACTCATAATAGAAAACTTAACTTAAAACAATTATAATGTCTCACAATTATGTATCAAAAATTTAAATTTATTACCTTTATGTTAAAAGTACCTATTTTTATTCGTTTAAGGAACTTAGGGTAAATAGGTATAAATACTAAGACTAAGTATCAATAGTTTTAAAAGAATAACAATTATATAATATCTTAGTATTAAAAATATAACGTTACTTATTTTAACGTATTTAAGTATTATTTATTTACTCATATAAATTAGGTAAAAACAAATTTAAGACTCGAGAGATCAATATCAAATCACAAAAAATATTTAATTATTTCGTACCCACTAAAAAAACAATCTAAGTATCAATAATCTATATCAAACTCTTATATGACGTTGTATTTATAAAATCTATCAAATCACAGCCTGTATTAGGAAGTTTAGTTTTTCAATTAAGTACTCAGTCTTGAAGTTTTGTTTTTAGTCTTAGAATTACTCAGTCTTGAAGCTTTGTTGCTAGTGCCACTTGTACTGGCAGTTTCACTAAGTGATATAGGCAATTCTGTCCAGAACAGCTGTTTGTGAACAGGCATAATGCTGCAAATTTTATTTAGTATTTCAGCCTTTCTCTCATAGTCTACGCCCTTTGGGACTGAACGACGTTCGAGTTTCATAATAGATGGGTCTTTTATGAATTTATCATTCATAAAGCGTAGTGATATGAATTGGTCATTAAAATTATTTTTATATTGGAGGTCGTAACTATTGCGAGAGAAACTTACCTGGCACATGTCTTTTAAATAGGCCCTAGGGTTAGATGCTTGGATTCGTGTATCAGAGATATAATTTTCTACATTGATAAAGTCTGTTGCTGCCATAGATTTCACGATTACTTTATTTTGATTGATAGATGCTACCGCCTCTTCAAAGTCGGTGAAGTCATAAAGTTTTCCTTTTTTCTTCATTGAAACCTCTACCTGATGGTGAACCTGGTCACAACTCATGAATGTGTGGCCAGGTTCAAAATAGTACAAGTTTAAGTTTTTACCACAAATCATATCACTGTTTATCATGTATACCAGAAACGAGTACAGCAACCAATTTTTATTCTGCGCCGTGCAGTTGTCTAACCATAAGTGAATTCGTGTTGCATCCCTGTTGCGCAGGAGGAAATGGAAAAAAGCTGACATAATATCCTCTTGTTTCCTTCCTGCTACACTATCATTCCAGATTACGGTGAGAGGTTTACATTGATTTGTTATCTTGCCAATTGGAGCAAAAGTTTGATTGAATGCTATCAGACGTCTACAAAATATGATGGACTTAAATGTGTCCATACGAGGCAGCATAATAACCTTCTCCAAATCTGTACTGTTGTATATTTCAGCATCATTTCGTGGTAATTCTTTATGTTCATTGTATAACTGCCTAGCCGTTTTATATTTTTCGTGGTGCTGAGCCCACTCTACACAACTGGAACAATCAGCACAATCTGAAGTTTGGCGTCATGTGATGTTTGTTTTTTATGCAGAGAGTAGGTCTCACACATCTCGCACTCTTCATGGCCTAACTGAGTAAAGCTAATATTCATAGTTTTTAATTGTTGCCTGTATAGTTCATATGACACTTTTTTGTCAGGATATTTTGTACAGTAATCTAGATGCATGGAAACGATATTAAGGTCACTCGGCAAATAACGTCTTAAGGGAGCATGTTCTCTTCTATAATGATACTCTGTCGGGTTAAAAGACAACACGTGTTGTGTCAGCAAATCACGGTCATGCATAGGTGTTTTTTTGTGTTTCCCACGTCCGTCTACAGATATATCTTTGATATCATAATGAAGGATCCTGTCGTTTGTTTTTTCATAACCTAATGTTATTAAAAAAGTTATTTTGCAGACATCAACCCTAGTACCATCCAGTTTTTTTAGTGTAAATATTCTTTTTGGTTTTCTTTTCAATTCAGTAGTAATTTTTCTTTTTGGTATTGCAACTGACGTATTTTCTGCAACAAATGCATGCTGTTCACTCCAAGACATCTCCCAGTATCTTTTGTTTAAAGCCAATTTGTCTTCTTGGCAAATTTTAGTGGAACATTTCTTCAAACACTTGTCAGTACATCCTGTTTTAACGCCGTGCTCTAGTTTTCTTTTATTACTTGATTCTAGTTTTCTTTGGGCTACTGAAGTATTATATTTTTTACGTTTACGAGATGGTAGTGACAATTCAAGATCCAGGATGACCGATGATGATTCAACAGTTTCTGAACTATTAGTTCACTCTCCAAACTTTCACAGCGTTTGTACTCCCCGCCCCTTCTCCTTGCCAACTCACCCGCAGATAGAGACAGTTAAGGTATGCATTGTTGGATAAAGTCGTTTTAGTCCCGGGGTTGCGATGTATTTGTATTGACAGTACAAAACTTCAACGTATTTATTTGCCAATAAAGACTTTTTAGTTAGGCAACTTCGTTTAGAGACATTTAAGCTATGAAAGTATGCACCATAACTGAAGAAAATACTTACCATAAAAGTTAACAAAGTAGTTTTAAAGACATTAAAGCTAAGAAAAAATCAGTAACGACATTTTAGCTATGGGATTCATTAAAAATCGCTTGCAAGTAACAAACACTAACATTACTTTGAGACAATATAGATTGGCAATGTCAGTTAAATACGTTTATTGTTGTAATCATATCAATTGGTTATCACTTAAAGACGTTTTAAAATTTGCTAAATCAAAATCTACGCCACATAGGAGAAAACTAAATAGATTGACCGAAAGATTTTTGTTTTTAAAGTAAGATGGCATTATAATTTCAAAATTGACCAAATGTTGGTTAACGACATTTTAGCTTGAGGACGGCAGTATAATGCTAAAAGAAGAATGCCATACGACAAGTAAAATACTAGAATTTGGAGTAGATGGATACTAGAAAAGGGGAGATTAAAAAAATATTGAGGAGATTTAAATGAGATAACGTGTTGTCGATGTTCTGCCGACCCCATATAATGTCAAATAATTGCAGGAAGACTAGAAGATATTTAAAGAATTTAAGTTTTAGAAAGCGCTTTGAATAACTAGTGTATTATAACACTATGAAAGAACTTTTCCTTATTTGTATTTGCTGTTTGTCAAATGTTCTTTCATCTAGAAGATCCATATGTTGAAGATCAAGGGAAACGAAAAAAAATTAAGGGCCCTACCACGTAGCTAGGGTGTGTTGTTTTGTCGCCTTTTACGACAAGCCGATCCCGGCCGCAGAGACTAGTAGTCTTTCTCCGCCCCCGCACGGATAAAATTAGGAATGCTACTACCACTTGATCACAAGCCTTTTTTGTCGCCTTTCAGCATATTCAAGGTGCAAACCTTGGTTTAATACATAGTATGGAATGGGAGCATATGGGTGATATCCATAATATTTCCATAAAAACGAAGCGATAAATAAATTCAATAGTATTCCTCTATTTGATCTATTCGACAAAGATGGCTTTGCTACGTTTGTTAGTGATTGTTTTAAGTTTACCTTTGAATTATTCCTTTGGTAAGTAGTTTTGATACGAGATTTGAATGTTATCGCATCAGTTTCACATAATATCTATTTTGATGTATTATTTTGCTTTTAAAACGTAATAATAAAACATTACTGCTCCTTTGAAAGCACAATTTGCATTCGTTTTAGGGGAGCCTCAGGGCTGATTAAGTATGATATGATAGGTTATTATATTATATCTATTTCTCTCCCTCTTATTATACCTTGATAAGCTAGAAAAGTTTTGTCCTATGATACTGAACGGTATACCCTGGGCTACAAAGTGAAAGGTTCAAATAAATATAATTATATTTTCTTATTGATGTAGGACAGCAGACGGGCGGACGGCCCGCTTAGAATTTAGCAGTTGCCGTCGCCAGTGATTGTTTGCAATGCCAGTGGTATCGCGAACATGCTGCTGTCCTATAAGGGTACAGGAAATTGGTTCACTAATACCGGAACACAACATAAGGTTATTATGGCGGTATGTTTAAGACCAAAGGTGGTCACCATCCAGACGGGCTTGAGGCTCTATCATGCACGTAGCTAGGGGTGGGTTGTTTTGTCGCCTTTTACAACAGGTCGACCCCTGCCGCAGAGGTTAGTATTCTTTCTCCGCCCTTGTATGGATAAAGATTCTGGGTATGTAAACAAATAAATATTCTGGGACAATTCACATAGCACCATTCAGTCCCAAAGTGCAGCACTTGTGTTATGGGTACTAGACGACTAATATACTACGCATATGCTTTTATTTAGTAAAAAAATAAATATTATATATAAACAACCGGATACGGAACGGGAATCGACGTGTATTAGCCATCACGCCACGGAGGTCGTCAAAAATCAGCAATCGAAATAAAGCGTTTCTAAGTAGAAGTAAAATTTAGTAATAAATGATAGGAACTATCATGTTGCTAAATTCCAGTAGTTAATTTAGACCCTAAAGCCGTGAACTGAGAACGCGTTGTTACATGCATTTGAAATCAAACCAGTGAATACTAAAAACATAAAGATGGAGAAAATGTAAACTGACGGACTCATAAACTGCATCAAAGTTCAGGATTACTTTGAAATGATTTTTTTTAATAAGTATGTAAACTTTTTAGATTAAATTATATAAATATGGAGAGACTGGCTCTTAATCTCAATAAAATAGATAATTTAAAAATAGAACTGCAGTAAAACAAATGAATATAGTCGGGAATAGAAAATTTACTCGTAGTGTCAGATTTGCGTGTTATTTATAGCAAAGTTTTAAATTGATTCTCATTGATTTTTTATTCTTTTGTCAATTGCATTATTGTTACCAGCAGAATTGTTGGGTTAGTTTTTTACCTCATCGAGAGTTTTTGAACCATAATATGGATACTTCGTCCGAACAAGCGGCTCAAATCGTAGCATTGGTGCGGGAAGGCTTGGATCAACGAACGATTGGTAGAAATTTAAATTTAAACCAGTCTACGGTTTCTAGAATATACAGAAGGTTTGTGGAGACAGGTTCTTACAGAAGGAGACGTGGTACAGGCAGGACTCGAGCAACCACCGGTCGTGATGACCGATTTATTGTTACAACTTCCCTGCGAAATCGTTTCCTCACGTCAGTTAACATCAAAACAAAGCTTAATGAAGTGCGTGGAGTAAACGTGAGTGCACGAACAATAAGAAGAAGGTTAAAGGAAGCGGATATCACCCCTTTTAGACCAGCAAATGGTCCAAAGTTGTCTGTAGCTCACAGACAAGCTCGCTTAAGATTTGCGCGTGATCACCTGAATTGGACAGAAGAGCTATGGGCCTCCGTATTGTTCATGGACGAGTGTAGGACATGTTTATGTAGTGCAGATGGTCGCAGAAGAGTCTATCGTCGACGTGGGGAGCGATGTGCTCAAAGTTGCATTGAGGAGCGTGTTCCTTTTGGAGGCGGTTCGTATATGGTCTGGGGTGGCATATCGATGAACGGGCGAACAGAACTTGTGTTCATAGACATGGTCCGTGAAAACGGTAATAGAGGGGGTTTGACTGCACGTCGCTACATAACAGAGATCTTAGAAGATAACGTGGTGCCTTACATGTGATTCATAGGCGAAAATTTTACTGTAATGCAGGATAATGCCCGGCCGCACGCTGCTGCACAAGTTCGAAAATATTGCGAAGAGGTTGGGATACGTACAATGAATTGGCCAGCACGCAGCCCGGATCTTAATCCCATTGAGCCTGTTTGGGACAATTTAAAAAGAGCTGTATATGCGAGAAACTCTTTGCCCACTACAGTGGCAGCACTAAGAACAGCACTTTAAGAAGAATGGGACAATATTCCGCAAGATATTTTAATAACCCTAATAAAATCTATGCGGAACCGATTAGAATCCGTAATAAGGGCACGTGGAGGTAATACACCTTATTAAAACATAAATAAACCCTTGCATAAAGTTTGTGTCTATTGTTAAAACCAATTTTTTAATTAAACCAATTTTCCTTAAATTTCTGTTTTTTCTTCAAAAAAGTCTTAAGGTCCTTTTCAGTACACACACTTAAACTTAAGGATATGACCATACGCCGTTTTAAAGTTCACGAACCAATCTAGAGGTTTCAACTTAAATCTATATAGAAAGTTTGCATACTTGGTTAAAATATTTATTTCAAAATCGTCTATTACTTTGATGCAGTCTATGAGTCCGTCAGTTCATTATACTAATTTCACATTAAATTATGATTGTTCAAGTTTTTTTTTACAACTATAGTTCAGCAGATAGGCAAACGGCCCACCCTAACAGGTGGTCACCGTCAGGGCGTTTGCAATACCAGAAGCATTACACACACGCTGCCGGCCTCGAAGAAATTTTATAACGCAATTTTTGAAGAACCTCATATCGTACCGTGCTGAGAAAACCTCAGCCGGAAGCTCATTCCAGATCCTGAGAGTAACTAAGTTGTTGAATGTCATTGTAACAAATAAATAAATTATAATACTATTCCAACAGAAATATCAGAGTATCTTTCCGATGAGGCTACTTATGAAGATGACTATGGAATAGATTTAGGAGATGAAAATGAAAGCAGAATAGTTGGCGGCGAACCTGCTAATATTGAAGACTACCCACATCAATGCTCGTTTATTGGAAACAATTCATTTTTCTGCGGATGTGTAATTATAAGTAAAACATTTATACTGACTGCAGCACATTGTGCCGGGTATGTGATTTTATTTAGTATTTTATTTAGCATTTAAAGATTTAACTAATTTTAAACGTAGACATAATTATTATTCTCTATTATTAGTATATTTCCTAACGATTTTGACGAGCATGTGCTAATTGGGCATTTGATTGAAAGTTAAAACTGTATATAGACAGTTATGATATTTGTTTATTAATAGTTCTCATGATATTATGGTCTATTTTCATGTGGCCACTGTAAAATTTTGATTTCATTTTGTCCATTCCCTTTATAAACTCTCAATTATTGAGGAAAATGTCACTACAAAGTGAATATCATTCACCAGTAACCAACATAGCATAGAATGGATTATGAAGTAAAAATATAAAGAAGTAATAGACACGTAGAGAGGACATTGTAGGGTACTATCAATAATCTGGATAACAATACATTATCATTTAAAAAAGTGTGTGTGTGTACTTATGTACACACGTAAGAAGTTATATTTCTTGGCGTAACAAGATAAAAACCTTTCTAAAAATGTTATCCTTCGAGTTATCATATCAATAAATACATACCGTCAACTAACCTCAAATTCTACAAACGTACTCAAAGTAATACGTAAAAATCACTTTTATCACTTATTATGTTGATAATTTATTGTGATTATAAAATCACAGTTTTATATTTAAATCAATAAATTGTTAAAAATTTACAGATAGTTATCAGCTACACCATGTCGCTTTTTAAAAATTTGCCTTTCTGCGAAATTGTAAAAACAACAAATACAATTTTAATTCAACAATATATTGTAAAAATCACTTTTATCACTTATAACCATAGTAAATTATCTTTAAAACAAAAATTGTTAATAAAGATATTATATAAATTTACTTCAATATTTTGTTGAATTTATTGAGCCGATATGGTGCCATCTCCATTGCTAGGCAACGGAAAACGTCTTGAAATCTATTACATTGCAATTTATACTCAATTTAAATGTATTACAGTTCATTATGGATTACTTAGATTTTATATTTTATTGACTAGCTAACTTCAGAGTGTTGGTTTTTATGACGGTGTGCGCGCGCATCGTAAAAATTTACTCTCGTCATTTTTCCCTAACGCGCCAAAAGAAGTACAACTTCAAAAATGACTTAGAAATAAGTGACAAAAATTACCAATTTTAATTTTTAATTATAAAAATATCATCAGACATTTGTCCCCCACGTAAGTAACAGGTTGCCGCAAAACGTGGGCATACCAGCAAAGACGCCACTCCTGCAATTAATCTCCAATGTAAGGGCTACCGCCCTTTTTAATTGCAAAATTAATTGTCAAAGTAGGCAAAAAGTTACCACTTGACTATGAAAATATACTTTATTAAAATTGCTATCTATTTTGAATATAGGCTTTGAATGTCATTTAAGTATATATTAGAAATTATAATTTTTGTAGAGTTGAACCAGATCAAGTGGTACTTAGAGTGGGTAGTACCTACAGAACGAATGGAACTGTGTATAAAATAAAGAGCATAATAGCACATCCTGATTACAACGTTAAACCCTTTGACGCCGACCTAGCGATATTTGAAACTGACGAGCCAATCGAATTCAATGATAAAGTTCAACCATTAAGTTTACCGGAGTCTGGACGAGAATTGGTTCCTGGTTCTACATTTACCGTTGCAGGATGGGGACGAACATTTGTGAGTATTATGGAATTTCTAGGCATTCTAACTTTTTATCTTTTAAGTATATTTGAAACAGTGTTGATGCATATTCTATCAATATCAATCATATTATTATCATATTAAACAACTATATATAGATTTGGCGTAAGTAAGTAAGATGATTTATATAAGTCGCACATTGCAAATTTGCACAACGTTCTAAGTCATGACGTATAAACTAACAAACTTATATGTCATTCATTTCTTTTACGATACTCCGTCTGTAAGCGGGTATGAATCACGATAGATTGGTTGCATCAATTTTATTTCATTACACTTGGGCTGAGGGTTTGTTTGGAACCTTCTCAACGAAACCTTCAGAATTCAAGACAATCTCACCTGAAGAAGAAAAGAATAATATTTGTGAAAAAAAATAGAAATATGTCTCCTATACTCCTCGCATTAGTCTAAAATTTACGTAAATGCTGGTTAACTAAAATCAGGACTGTTGTCCATGGTCGGGGGCGAGCCTGGATGAACGGCCGTGGCCTCCTCCTGCGAGGCAGTCATGTCCGCAAAGGAGGCGGCGGAGCGGGAGTTGACCACCACACTCCCCTCCCGCCAACGCAGGCCATGTCGGCGGCGCAGGAGGGCAAGTAACAATCTCCGGCCGCCGTAAAAAGCGGCCGCGGGCGGCCCCTCGGGGGAGGATCCGCCGCCCGCACTAGTGCCGCGAGGGTGAGGGCTGCGTGCTGTTCCGCGGCCCCCTTCAACTCCTAGAGTTGTTAGGGGAGCGCCAATGAGTGTTTGCTTTGAGGTTAGACTAAGAAAATCAATTGTTAATTTCTAAAAAACACAATTTATAAAAAAAAAATACCGAGCAAAGCTCGGTCATCCGGATACTTATTAAAAATCAAACAAGGCTCACATGATTTTTCTTAGTGGGTTAAGGCATCAGATAGCAGCAGAAGAAATCATCAATTAATTTATACAGAGGACAAATCCGACAATTTTTATCCGTGCAGGGGCGGAGAAAGAATACTAACCTCTGTGGCCGGGGTCGGCCTGTCGTAAAAGGCGACAAAACAACCCATCTTAGCTACGTGGTAGGGCCTCAAGCCCGTCTGGATGGCGACCACCTTTGGTCTTAAGTATGCCGCCATAATAACCTTGTGTTGTGTTACGGCATTAGTGACCCAAGTTCCTGTACTCTTATGGGAGAGCAGCGTGTTCGCGATGCCACTAGTGTTGCTAACACCTATAGGCGACAGTAACTGCTAAATTCTAAGCGGGCTGTCAGCCTGTCTGCTGTCCTACGCAATAAAAAAAAAAAAAAAAAAAAAAACAAATTCTCCATTAAGATGATTATAATTCCACTCTTGAATGGAATTTCAAACAATTGATGACTATTGATAAATATAAATATGTTGGGACATTTCACATAACGCCATCTAGTCCCAAACTAAGTTGCATAGCACTGGTTATATGGGTAACAGACAACTGATATACTACATGTATACTTTTCTTTTGTAAATAAATACATATTATACATAAACACCCAGACGCTGGGCGGGAATCGAACCCGTGACCTCCGCGAGCGTACCGACGTGCGTTATGCGTTACGCCAAGAGGTCGTCGATTGATACTAGTTAACTTCTTTCAGCATGGGGCCCCGACAATTCCTGAGAGATTGATGGCAGTCAATACAACTGTAGTAAGAAGTTTCTTATGTCATCTGTCATACTCCACCGTATATACAGATAATATGTTTTGTGGAGGGCGTTTCTTTTTTGGAGGAAAAGGAGTTTGTCAGGTATTTTTGGAATATAAAATACAATTTCATTATCATATCCAAAAAAGTAATATTTTTAAATAGATTTCATATAAATATAGATAATGTGTTCAATTAGTAAGTGTGAAAAAGGGCTGGAAGGGTGGAAAACCTTATGTGCTAATGAATATTCTAATTATTGATTCAGAAATTAAATCTTTATGAAGAAACAAACAAAATACAATTTTTTCAAAGGAAGATTTACAAATAATGATGATATATAAAAATATTTAATCATTTTTTAAAGTTGAAACCCCAATCTCGGAAAGAATAATAAATACATATGTCTCTACGTGTTTATTATTCTTATGACGTGACGTCAATGTATTTCGAAATTAAAAAAATAAAATAAAACAATGTCAAGAATTTTTGTGTCTGTCTAACTGTTTTATTTTTCTGTAATATTAGCTATTAACGTTTGTATTATTTACTACTATTTTCAACATAATTTCAGACAACTTACAGTATTTTTTTATAAGTATATTAGTATATTCTTGTTATATAAGTATATTCTTGTTTTATAAGTATATTCTTGTGTACAATTTTTTGTTAGTAGCTTTTGTCTTTCTACCATCGAACTACTCGCCATCGGCTGGGCATTCATTTACATTTCCTAGAGTCTCTTCTTTCTCGTACGAAACGCTTCTCTTAAGAAGCGTTTCGTACATGTTATGTACCTTCCGGTTTGGGAGTGAGTTTCCGGATAAAGTTTTCCCATCGCAGTACAATATAGGAATTTTCAAAAAAGGCGTTCTAAAATTTCTTCAAGCCCACGTTGGCAATGCTTCCAGTGTTACAAACGTCTATAGGCAATGTTGACCAGCTGCTGGTGGGCCGTTTACTTGTCAGCTAAACTCCAGCTATAAAAAAAACACAAAAGAAATAAGTTTCAATTTTTTTTCAGGGTGATTCGGGTGGTGCAGCTTTCCAAGACGGAATGGTAATTGGAATTGTTTCGTTTGGTAGGATATGCGGGCAGCCACTAGCACCCAGTGTATTTGCAAACGTAGCAGCCCCTTTAATGTGGGATTTTATCAAGAATAACACTGGATTGTAAATGAAACCTCTATTTATTACAATAAAATATATACCTATATTTCATTTGCTAACCTAATTTTATTACAATTCATAGCCCCATCTCGATCTTCAATAGAGATCTCAAATCTTCAATAGACCTGACAAATTAGGTAAATGTACAATATATTGTCATACGGATTTCTATTACGAGTAGATACTAATCCTTACTTACTTAAAAATACCGGCTACACCGATGATTATTTCTGAAATTACATAGGCGTTTTTTCTTCGACTATTAATTTGAACGTCTCTTCTATAGAAACATGTAGTATATAATTATCTATTCACATTACGATATGCAATTTGTGACGAAGCGAAATTAGTCAAGTATGGATAGGATGTGCGAATATATTCATACAGACTGGCGTGCAGGCTTTTAGTTCTTCTTCTTCATCTAAGTGTTGCATCCTGGTCGCAACCTAACTTCCGTTTCGGTGCCCGGGGTCCGATTTCCGACTTTTTCTACTCCACTTCGCACGGTATTCAGCATCCCTGGTAGTGAGCCCATTGGCACGCATATCACCCTTTACGACGTCAAGCCAGCACTTTTTGGATCTACCCCTCCTGTCGGGGCCCGGCGGAGGCGGCATGGCCAGACATTTGTTTCCCACGTAAGCATCCGGTTGCCGTTAAACGTGGCCGTACCATCGGAGCCGACACTCCTGCAATTTATCCGCACGGACATGAAGGCGTGACAGGGTTTTAGTTCTCTTGTTGGAATCGCATGAAGCCACTATAAACCACCACAGATTTTACGATTATTAACTATTTTCATGAATCAATGTGAAGTCGGATATTGTGCAAATAAGTAGATTTTTAGATATTTCTCAGCACTAGTCAAAACTAGTATCGCAAGGCTTTTTCATAAACTTGAAGAATACAAATACCAAGATCAGATAAAACTGTTTATTATAAGAATACAGCTGTGGTTTTTTTATTAAACTTAGAATCAAAACGGTTCCGGATCAGATTTTTAACCACCGTTTCTTCAAATATAACCGTAAAGAACATTTTCAACGTAGTTTTTAACCTTAGGTTATCAGCAAAAGTGAACTTAGTAGGTCTGTTTTTTGTCTACCTGTTATATTCTATTCTGTAGTAGTTTATTCTCTATTCACTCAAAACTGACTGACAATGTAAGGCCACTGTAAGACTACATCCCAGCTGCCATTTCGGAGCGATGATTCACGTTTACCATTCCGCAATATCATAAGGAATTAACATTGTAAAATGTCTAAATCCAAATGGATTAATCGTAAAATTAAATCGTATCTCCTGAATTCATACCTAAATTTAATGATAAAATGTATAGAGTAACGAAAATCTATGTAATGGAAATTTTGAAAACGATATTCACTTACCTAAAATCATCAGATTAATTTTAAATTTTGTTTTATTATCAATAATTGATAATTAATGCAATAATTTCATAATTTTGTTCTTTGAGTAATATCGTGGCTAAATTTTTCATAGAGTATAGGTGGAGTTGCTACCAAATAAGTTGTTATAGGCTGAAAGACCTGTTGATTGTATAGTATTTTGATAATTTATTAATTAAACCATTAAAAATATATTTTTGCTTCGCTATCCTAAAATGATTGTAGCAAACTTACAAATATTGCTATTACAAGTATATACACGACGGTAAGTAGCAACTAATCTTCATAACTACAATAAAATCATATAATATACAAAATCATATAAAAAAAAAAAAACAGTTCAATGGTGGGCCGCGGAGCAGAAGCGGGAGCTAACTAACATTTAAAGTACAATAATCTATTGCTATTTTTATCTTAATTAATTGTAAATTGTAATTGATGTTGTATTTTATATTGTCAATATTTTGTTGTTGAATAAATTATTATTATTATAATATGAATATTAAAAATATGAAATATGAACTAGCACATTCCCTTCCCGTCAGCGCAGGCTACGTTGATAGTGCCGGAGGGCATCCAACGACCTCCAGCCGCCGCCGTAGAAACCAACAGCGGGCGGCTCCTCGGGGGAGAATCCGCCACCCGCACCATTGCCGCGAGGGTGAGGCCCGGGCGTAAGGTATAGGAGAACAGAGGGGTATTTTAGTGGGTAGTCGGATAGCCAAACATCATTCCCGGAGTCCCTCAGCCCCCCCCCCCGGGCCTGGGGAACCCGATAAGATTAAGGTTTTTCCCCGAAACGAAAAAAGAAAGAAGCACGAGGAGTGCCACACCCTATTGCTCAAATTATTCGTCACCTGTTCCCGGCCTTAGTTCTGGTTTTAGTAGCGGGACCGGTACTGTAAGGTATCCAACGACTTCCAGCCGCTATAAACAGCAGCGCAGGCGGTCTTTGAAGAGAGTTTTCGCCGTCCGCATCTACGTGGCGAGGTTTAGGCCACACGTGCTGTTACGCGTGTGTATTCTTTCTTATTCTCGGTTTGACACAGGAGACTCTCGAAGGGTCAAAATCCTTACTCCCTGGAGCACACCATAGAAGAGGTCCGACTTGTCACAAGGGGCGAGCCGGCGCCGGCCTGGACCACGGTATCGACTCATCCAGCTGTGACCAGTTGGCGGAAGTCATATGCTTATTCTCACGGAGATCTACATTTCCTCGTCTCCTGCGCGATCGCAGGGAACTCGGAAATGAGTTTTTCCTCAAAGAAAAAGAAGAGATAGATGGGTTAACAATATAAATAATTTAATTGGAAAAAATAAATAATTATATTCTACTTAAAAAAAAATGTAAATAAAACTTGTTATATTTATATATTGATAAAACGTTTTTAATGTATTTATACATTTTATTCAATCTATTTAAAATTCCCAGATACAGTACAAAATACTTTTTACCGAAATTGCTTACTTTTGTAAAAGTTTTCTAAAGGCAAAATGATAAGATCGGGGAATAATAAAATCTTTACAAAACTTTAAATTATCTATTTTAGAGAGTTTGCTTAAATTAAGCTTTTAGCGAGAAGTTCACCATTTGTTCGATTAATATTATATTATTAACGAATTTTCTATTTTTAGTTTAAACGTGGTAAAAAGGATTTTCGATCATTCCAGAATAAAATCAACCTCGAAGTTTATTGCGTAAGAGTCTGAAACATATAATAAATAAAAACAAAATATTTTCTAAATAGGTACTGGTATGTTAACATTTTCATACATTTCTATCCATTTCAAGGATACAAAGTCCCGTTTTTGTGGCCTATTTTTATAGCATAAAATATTGCTCCTACAAAAGAAAGCTGGCTGTCATTAAACGTTTACATATTTATGGAAAATCTAGTGTCTTTTTATGAGATGTTGATGAACCGTAAGGGACGAAAGAGGATAGCTCGAGAGCTGTGGACAGTATGAGGGAGGAGGGGAGAGGAGCTGTGGTTAAAGAGACGCGATACTTTGCAGTGGGCAAGAAATTCGCACTGACCTTGATTCTACCCCTTTCCGGTTCGGTTCAGTTTGCGGAGGAACTATTGCGTGGCACCAGCTAAATGTCACACACTTAACACACACAATTTTATGGCACAGCCAATGAGAGTTTGGAGGAACTATCAGGGAGGTCGAACGTCGACCGTCCCGCGCGTTTAGAAGCTCACGCGTTACTACTGTATTATATCCGTCCCACCCTCGCTTTTACCATTTACCTTACCGGGAGTGAGGGTAGGTAACAAAAATCAGGAGGCGGGATTTCAAATACCCTCTATGTAAGGATCGAACAACTACTTTGAGATGGTAACTACCATAATACATACCTAATATCAAATCATAATCTTTGTTATACTATAATTAGTATATCAGATAAGTGGGCACTGACAGAGCAACTATCTAATAAAATAAGTGTCTGCCAGAACAGCATGGAACGAAGCGTGATTGGAGTTAAAAGAAGAGATAAAGTAAGATTGGACAGAATAAAAGCAAAAACAAAATTCAAGAATGTCAATACACTTTATAAAGAACTCAAATGGAGATGGACCGGACACATGATAAGAGACAAAAAAGAGAAATAGGCTAAACTTATAACGGAATGGTATCCCAGAGACAGCAAAAGAAATCGAGGTAGACAGAGTAAAAGATGGGAGGACGACATCAAAAAAGTAGCTGGCCCACCATGGAGCCAAATTGCGAAGGACAGAGAAAGATGGAAGTCTTTGGAGGAGGCCTTTGTCAAAGGACAAGCTGTAGTGGAGAAACCGGATGCTGACAACTAAACACTTATAATAAATATTATAAATAATAGATGTAAATGTAATTCTACAGTAATAAAGGCTTATTTATTATTATTATTATTTATTTATAATTAGTATATCAAAGATTATGATTTGATATGAAATCGCTAAAAGTAGCTTATAAAGTAGTTCCTTGACTTAGCTTTATGACTTAAAGACGTACAGGTTTATTTGTTCTGCTATTTGCCACGTACAAAATTGTATTAACTAACTTGTTAAACAGGCTTTCGGTGAAGTTTAAATTGTGCTTGTATGATTCACATAAATGTATTACAATTATGATTAGAGTTAATTAAAATGTGCGCTAACGCACAAAAATGGCGTCCATTGTAGTGTTAGAGCATTCTCACGCGTTTTTTAATTGTAGGTGTAGATGTAGATATACAGTGTATTTTATTTACAAGTGACCTGATGGGTACTGTAAGCTAAAGCGGAAACAATATTCGGGCCAGAATTGCTGTTTGCTTAACCTGCGATATAAAACTTATTTCATCGTTGAGGAAAATCAGAAATTCAAGCCTTCTACGTGGTTAAATTTACGCTTTATCACCAGTAAGAGTAAACTAGAAGTTTGTTCAAGGTCGTAAGGGATTAAGGGATGAAATGCGTGTTGTTTAACTCACTATCAAGGATGCTGAAAACCTTGCGAAATAAAGATTAAATAATTTGAAAGTAGCTTCCTTGCAGTGAAACTTTCTCTTAATATTTAATATAGATAGGTACTTATGTTTCAGTTAGATATTGCTTTCTCAACAAAAAAATATTATTGTTTTTATGATTTATGCTGTAAATATATATTTTATTATCCGTTCGAGACAGAAACTCGCACTTTACGTCTGATTGACAGGAAATACAGCATAAATTACGAAAACATGAAACTGCACTTTATATAAATTCCATAGCTCCTGCAGTAATATTATGAGCTTAAACACAGAAAATAACTTTACTGCTAAATTGAGATAGAAGTTCATTTACCTATAATAATAATTATCTCTAATTTATGTCTATTAGAGATAGTAATTTCAGCATTTTTACTGTTCTTAAGGTTATAATATCAATTACATATATAATTAATATAAATTTAATAGCAGCAGCGTGATCGCGATGCCACTGGCGTTGCAAACATCTATAGGCGACGATAACTGCTAAATTCTAAGCGGACCGTCAGCCTGTATGTTGTCCTACAGCAATAAAAATAATAAATTAATTATAATATAACAGTTATTAACGCCCTACTGCTGGTTTCAAGCCTCTTTTAGAAAGAACGGGCAGTATACCACACTTGTCCAAGGCATGATACACATAGGTACAATCTTGGTATGCAGGTTACCTCACGATAAATAAATAAATAAATATTTTGTAACAATTCACACAGCGACATCTAGTCCCAAACTAAGTAGCACAGCACGTGTGATGGGTACTAGACAAATGATAATATACTACTTATATACATTTTTTAAGTAAATAAATACATACTAAACATAAACACCCAGATGCGAGACGGGAATCGAACCCGAGAGCTCCGCAAGCGCACCGTTAACCGTTACCCCACAGAGGTCGTCAATATTTTCACGATTGAATATTATCACGACGTTTTCATTCTCCGTCGGACATGGCAAATTCTGCTATGATACGCACTACGAACATTAGATGAGAAAGACTGCCTAAGCCGTGCATGCTACGCGGGATTCAAACTCAGGACCTATAGATGGACCTCCGAGTGCAATACCACTGATTTCGGAACACCATTTCGGTTTTATACATAGATTTCAGAATATTATACCAGTATGTACTTTATAAACACTCAGATTTCGGACGGAAAGATCCAAAAGCCGTTGCACCATGGAAGTCGTCGTTATCATAAGTTGGGAAAGGATTAGCTCCAGCTGTCAGCGACAGCACGTCGTAAAAGGCGGTAAAAGACCTCTAGCTAGGTGCTACGGCTCCAAACCAGTCTGGATTGCAACCACCCCTAATTTCTAAATATACATTAATAACCCATAACATTATGTTTCACCATGAGTAACTCAGGTTCAAGTTCTCTTATGGCGAAGTGGGCTGTTAGCCTGTCTGCCGTCCCAAAGCTATATAAATCAAGAATCAATTTTGGACTGGGAAGTCAAAATAGCCGAGGTCATAGCTGATAAGGATTACAATAATCCATGTATTGACAACAAAATCACTGTTTTGAAGATCAGACCCGTGATCCCGTTCCGATTTGTGTACATATTTACACCAGGAATATCTTCAATTTTCTATGAGACTAGAATCGGCTTTTGAAGGGGAGGCTATATGATTTTCCGACCACGACAAAGAATCTAATTTGAGTGAAACTAATTTTCTATTATTTTTTTTTTTTTAAATAAATTAATTAAGATAAAAATAGCAATAGTACTTTAAATTAAATTAATTAAAATTAAATTAAACATTATGACGGTGAAACTTAAATACTCCAAACTTAAATAAAATGATTAAAAGTAGATAAAATAAAATAATTGATTCCACTTGCTCCAGAACTAGATCTATCTGTATCTCTGGGGCAAGTTTATTCTCCCATTTTTAATTCTAATTCTATTTCTTAAACTAATTCTGCATAAATGAATATTATATATTTTACAACGTTAGTTATTATGCGCGAGTGTGAGGAAGTGTTTGTGCGTGCACGTGTGTGCACGTTAGGTGTGAATTTTTCTAGCTAGCATAAACATGTATTATTCTCCAATATGAATAAATTTTTCTGTGTCTGAATAGTCCATTTTTAATAACCATGATTTTATTTTATTTTTAATTTCAAATTTATTTAATGTTGCTATGTGAATTTCTTTATCAACTTTGTTATATAAATATGAGCTGAATACTGAGTATTGTTTACTAGCAAATGAAGTTCTAGTTATAAGTGTATTATAGGGTCTGAGTCTCCTTCTACTCGATATATCTAATTGAAATAATGCATTAGGTACTTCAGTGTGCTTTTTTAATATTGTGTAAAGAATAAATATTTGTCTAACAGACAGAACTTCACTTTCGCTATATAATAGTGAGGTTGGATTATTGTTATGTTTGTGTGATAATTCGAGTAAAATAACAATTACCACGGCTATCTCGATTTGTTTTATAAATTTCTCTAAAGTGGTGAAATGAGTATGCTGTTTAATATTTAACTAAAGTGTTTGTTATGCGTTTATGAATATTTACATTAAAATTAACAGTTCAACAAAATATTTATTGTTTAATCAGCCCAATTAAAATATTGTAGTGCCAAGTATATTGTGTTTAGATAAAAAAGAAATGCAAAAAAACACAACAAAATACACATGAAAACTATAAATAAATTGAATGAAACTCTTTATTGTTCACCAAATAAAGTATTACATCAGCGAGAAAAATAAAATATCTATATATATAGCATGAACAATAGGCGGCCTTATCACTTAAAGCGATCTCTTCCAGGTAACCGTTTAACCCAGGAGATAAATATTACAAATATAAGAAAGAACCTTTAGTGGTGGTGTAATATCTATCTAGTAATCAAATTATATATAAATATAAACGGAACATATAAATATATAAACACACATCCAAATATAAAGTAATAATCTTAATACATGTATAGAATATGTAGTATAATTATTGATTGCGAATCGCTTTCGGCCGGAAACGTTCCCAAAACACTTGTTGCATTACCGCGTTGCATGTCAACACTTATCCTTTGCCCTAAATATAAACCAAGTAATCAAGTAACAGTTACTTCAATGGTTCGTGGTAGCCAAGCGGTATTACCCTCGGGGACTAATCGAGAAAAAAAGATACGGGTTATAGGCCCACGACAGTATGCACTACTTGGACAGCGTTTCTCATCACATGGGCATGTTATAACTTAATGGCTACGTACCAACGTAGCGGTGAAGCAAAACATTGTAAGGAAACCTAAATACCGAAATCACCAGTATGTGGTCATACTTTCCGTTTAGGAGGTGGTTCCGATCATAGCGGTGGAATTACATGGGCTTTAATTATTTATTGCTAGTTTACAAATAGGAAATGAATGGCCTTTAGGAAAAGTTCGGTTCTTCTTTTGAATTTGGAGTTCTCGAATGGAGACAGCGTCTTGGCAAATGTAGCGAAGAACAGCGGTGAGGTGGGGCGATGACATTCGAAATACCTTATCTTGTTTTGTTTCGGGGCCGAGAAATATCTCGGACACTTCGACCCAATGGGATCTTTTGTATTCCCCTAGATAGCAATCACTCCTCTCCAATCTCATTGAAGATTTGCTTCATGAGCCTAAAAATGAGATATGGAGAAGGAGCCTGTAGTCTACTGGTGTCGCATATCCTAACCCCAAAAGATTCATTCGCCTCCTGGCCAATGCATCGCATGTACACAGTAGGTGTTCCATGCGAAATACCTTAGGAGAAGCCTATGTCTAGCAGTGGACTTTAATAGACTGTTGATGATGTTATTTTATCGCTTCAAGAAAATAAAGCTTCAAGGAAGGGTAATCCAAATACGTGTGCAGAATTTAGCTCGATACTCAACAAACTACTTCAAGATCTAACGCAAAAGCTTCGCGTTGAGTCTAGATGTAACGTTTGTAAGATATTAAACATAACTCTGTATTTGATATAAAAAATGAAAATTATAAAACTAATATTATCAACGCGAAATCGGCCGCCTTTTCGCTTAAAGCGATCTTTTGAGAAAACTGTAGTCAAAAAGAATTTTAATAATAAAGTAAATCAGGTGAGATGGTGCGATAAAGTATTATTTTAAAAATGTAAAAGAAAATGTTTGTGTGGTATAAAGTTATTTATTTTATAATTGTACATTTAACATATTATTGTACAGTATTATAATAGCTCTAGGGGTTACACCATTTAAATATTCCTCGCTTTCACAAGTGTTTGGACATTATCTTGAAATGTATAAGTAGGATATGTTATCAGTTTCCATCACGCAGTTAGTGATCAGGTGAAGTGTTTTGATTCAGAATGTCGTAAACTTTACGTAAACTAATCTAAGTGCATGGCAAGATAAATCGTTCCAGTTTATCATGTACATGTATGTCAATGGTATATTTTATTATGAAAATATTGTTAATAGCATTAAAGTTTCCATAGTATCACTGGTCCTAGGATGGTTTCTGGATAGGAGAACTATGGATGAGAGAAAAAAATCATGTATCTTTGGAGGTGAACTCATCTATTATCTGAATATACCTAGTCAGGTCATAAGTATTGTCACACAGTAAAAACTTTTCTTTTAGAATGCTGGCCACAAAAAAGTTTATTGAATTCGAATTTCGAATTGTTCATGAAAATAAAAATGTATACTTTTAGAATTTTACTCATTTTTAAATATGGAGTGGACGCTTAAAGAAGACCGTGTTGCAGTTATTGCGTTGCATCGTTGCGGTTACGCGCCAATTCAAATTTTTAACATACTGAAAAATTTGAATATAACCAAAAGATTCGTTTATCGTACCATCAAACGATACAATGAAGACTCTAGTGTAGATGACAGGTCAAGAAGTGGTCGCCCTCGGTCTGTTAGGACTCCAGCAGTGATAAAAGCTGTGAAGGCACGAATTCAAAGAAATCCCAAACGTAAGCAGGAACTGTTGGCCCTTCAGATGGGGTTAAGCAGAACCACGGTGAAAAGGGTGTTAAATGAAGACTTAGGGCTTCGGGCATATCGAAGAAAAACAGGACATCGTTTGAATGCTCGTCTAATGGACCTGAGACTGAAGAGATGCCGCGCTTTGTTGAAGCGGTACGCGGGAAAAAAATATCGGGAAATTCTTTTTTCGGATGAAAAAATGTTTACCGTAGAAGAGAGCTACAACAAACAAAATGATAAGGTGTACGCACACAGTAGTGAAGAAGCGAGCAACCGTATTCCGCGTGTCCAACGAGGTCATTTTCCATCCTCGCTCATGGTATGGTTGGGAGTTTCTTATTGGGGCTTAACAGAGGTACATTTTTGTGAGAAAGGTGTAAAAACGAATGCTGTTGTGTATCAAAATACAGTCCTGACGAACCTTGTGGAACCTATTTCTCATACCATGTTCAATAACAGGCACTGGGTATTCCAACAAGATTCGGCGCCAGCTCATAGAGCGAAGAGCACACAAGACTGGCTGGCGGCGCGTGAAATCGACTTCATCCGGCACGAAGACTGGCCCTCCTCCAGTCCAGATTTGAATCCGTTAGATTACAAGATATGGCAACACTTGGAGGAAAAGGCGTGCTCAAAGCCTCATCCCAATTTGGAGTCACTCAAGACATCCTTGATTAAGGCAGCCGCCGATATTGACATGGACCTCGTTCGTGCTGCGATAGACGACTGGCCGCGCAGATTGAAGGCTTGTATTCAAAATCACGGAGGTCATTTTGAATAAACTTTAATGTCATAAGAATCTATGTTTTGTTAAGTTCATTTTGGTATATGAATGGTTACATAATGAATAAACTTGTTACAATTATTTTACATTAAACATGTGACAGAATTTATGACCTGACTAGGTATAATATAAGCCAAATACCATTCATCATGAAATCTCTAAAACTAGATTGATTTGAAATTTAGCATAGGTAGTTACTGATTTTGCAATTTAGACTCACTCACTAAGAACGAATTTTACAAAAATTACTATCCTAATTTATTTTTATATTTAAGGCAGAAATATATAACCAAAATCCGATTGGGTTTCCATCACGAGATCTCTAAAACTATACACCCGATTGACGTCAAATTTAGCATGGTTACTCATTTTGTGGTGTAGATGTTGGATTTTGCGGCAATCCTATCCAAAATGTATTTTTTTACATTTATATGGCAAAACAACGTTTGTCCCGTCAGCTAGTTTCTTTATATTGCAAACATAACATAATGACCATGGCCAACTTGATTCGACAGTAAATTATTTAAAAATAACAATTTAAGAACGCGCGTCATAAATGTTCTTTGTAAATTAAATTTAAATATTTATTAAATTTATTATATAAATTAACTACTACATATACCTTTTACTGTATCACCCCACAGCATAATCATCAGCTAAGATGACTTAGGAGCTCAGGTTCTCCTGTTATGTAGAAACTTCTTTAATACTTTTTCCAGCAGAAATAAGAACAAAAAAGATATATTAAAGGTATATGGATAAGATGCTGTCATGTCTCCACCTAAGGCTGGGTGGCAACTGGGGTTTTCTAGTGAAAGACCCTTTGGCTTCCTCTAGGAGTCGAGCGTAGTACTGGTTATTCGGTTTCCTCGGGTTATAAAAAAGGTTCATTCGCTAAACCCGAAACGAGCATTTAGTGTTGCCCGTCCACTTTTGCGCACGAGTTAAAATGAGTAGTCGATTCGTCACTCTTTTGCGACGGAATGATAATGAATGAATGAATGAATGATAATATAATGCATGAAACATGGTAAACTATACAGATGGCATTACAATAAAATCAGAACCACATATTTCGCCAGCATTTGGCATACGATTTTATTTATAATAGACTTACTATTCGTTTGTACTACTACTGTTTGTAATTGTAATTACAATTAAAATTAATTTTGTCAAAATATAACATACAAAGAAATTTTAATCCTTACAAATAAAAAACCAAAAAACTTCCTTAAAATTTTCTTAAAAACTGTTACAAACTGTTTTAAAGAATATAATCTTTCTTTCATTAATAAATCAAATAAACTCTGTTTAAACTTGTTTAAATGAATTTTGTTGAAGACATTTATCATCATCCAATGACAATTTCTCTTACTTAAGGCAGTATTTTGTCTCGAGATTTGCAACCTACTGGGGTCCCTGTATTTGACCCTGGAATTAATATCATTTTCAAATTGACGAAACAAATATAGATTTTGTTTAACAAAACACCCAATTTGGTAAATATAAGACAAGGCAACGGTAAGATATTTAAACACTCAAATAGAGGCTTACAAGATTCAAAGGGACCGACGCCACAGATCGTTCTATGTAATACATTTCTTGTGGATTATAAAAGCTTTGTTTATCCCAGGAGAATTCCCCCAGATCAGCAAGCTATACTTTAATGTTGAATCAAGATAACCAAAATATGCTGTCAGTGCAGTTTGTTGGGTTGAGATTCTTTGTAATTTTTATATATATACGATTTATGAGATATTGCATCTGTGATTGGGGAAATGCGGCCAATTCACGTTTGATTGTAGTAGAACGTGCCCAGCGTACGCTGCTCAAAGTGCTCCTGTGCTTGCCCTACAGACATCCTATCCTATAGTGTGTGCGAAAAGGCGGAAGTCTTGTCGGTCAGGAAAACCTTTTTATATGAAATATAAAGACTGTATCACAAGAAATTTGTACCAAACCTGAATATTAGTTCTAAATGTGTGGACATGTGTCCGCTTCCACGAGTCAGGACAGTATTAGCACAAAAACATATATTATTTACGGCCCCTTTTATTTATAAATAAAATTCTCAAAACTAAACCAATAAAAAGTGAATGTAATAATTATTTTAAACATTATATAAGATGTTGGTTAAAAACACTTAACTATGATGATGTGGAAAATCTACTAAAATTAGGGAATTGGAATGTAATATCTCTCTCTCTCTCTCTCTCTCTCTATCTCTCTCTCTCTCTCTCTCTCTCTCTCTCTCTATATATATATATATATATATATATATATATATAATATATTTTATATATATATATATATATATATATATATATATATATATATATATATATATATATATATATATATATATATATATATATATATATATACATGGTGACTTTGACAAACCCGTCCAATAAAACTTATGAGAAAAATGTACAGTCAAACCTGGATAAGCGAGAGCTGAAGGGACCACGATCTCTTTTTCTCTTAGAGAGGTTTCTCACTAACCCGAGTTTCTAGCTTACAGAGTTACAAATGGGGTATGTCTCACTTATAGAGGTCTATAAAAATACGGCAAATATGACGTAATTAGAAACAAAATAAGTGTATGTATGCCTATTACATGTTTATTAAAATAATAGCTGAACATAAATGTTTAATCTAAAAAATATTATACCTAACAACATTTACTTGAAAAAATCTGTTGATTTCTTTTGTGATTCTGTTTTTAAATTGTGTGTGTTTTTCAAGTTCATAAATTTTATCAAATAAGGTTTGATCAACCGCCGCATAGCATATTCATAAAATTTGTGAAGTGTCTCCAATGCCCTTAAGCCTCTCGTTTTGTTGGAATAATATTACTTAAAGACAACACACTGAGTTTTCCTTTGGACATTATGAGTAAGTACAGGAACTTTCTTCGCAACTGCTGTTTATGAACTGACTGTAATAAGCTTGAGAAATAAGTCGGTAGACACATTTGGCTTTTTGAATAGAATGAGTTCCTCGTCATTTGGTCATTCGAATAGGTTCAATGCAAGTTCCTAAAACTATAGAAAACAATAACAGACGCACATTTGGTTTGAATTAAATAAGAGTCCCTTGAAATTTAAGAATGAGTCATAAATAGCAAAAGTTAAATGCGTTTAACTGTTGCTTATAGAGGTATAGGCAAGTATCAATCTCACTTATAGAGGTTTATGCTTGAAAAATGACTGTCACATATACAGGTTTATATGTCTCACTTATAGACGTTTTAGAGGGGTAAAATGACGGGACGTGGTAAATACTCTCATTAATAGAGTTTTCTCATTTACCCAGTTCTCACTTACCCAGGTTTGACTGTATTTTAGTTTTGTATCACATAGTACAAAAATTTTGAGTAATCAGCATCACAAAGTCATTCAAAGAACTCGTAATTTACATAATACGGCGCTAGAGTGTCAATGACCTCTCCTTCTGACCTAGTAAAAGGCCGAGGACGGCGGCATTGCATCGGGCGAGCGAATACGCGCTACACATTTACGCGGGAGAGACAGAGACAGGTAATAACAGGTTAACGTACGAAGGTTGCACCATAGCACTATTGTTTTGGATGGTTTTGTCAAAGTCACCCTGTATATATATATATATATATATATATATATATATATATATATATATATATATATATATATATATATATATATATATATATATATATATATATACATGCACACATACACATGCACACACACAAACACAAGCAAGCTCATTAGTTTGTTATGGGTCCGCTTAGTATAGTTTGGTTTCTGTTTTCTGCCTTTTTTGTAATTTTATAATCACATGCACTATATTATTGATCACCAGAGAGGAACCTGGCTCCCGAGATACAGTGTAAACTAGTTCAGGGGCCAGGAGAATTAAACTAGATCTATATATGATATTTTTTAGAAATAAATTTATTATTATTATACGATAAAATGTTTTAACATTTTTAGATACAACTTCTTAGTCACGGAAGAATTAGTTTATAAATAGTAAAACATAGGTATTTACTGTACATACAACGGATTTGTAATTTGTAAAAGATTCGCAGATTCAAAAAGCAATCTCTCCTTATCTTGTGATAAAGAGTAGGTGGCTAAAGGTTAAATACGTTTGTCGTGAAAATATAACGCGATTCGCAGAAATATAAAAGGGATCGTTTACAGAGAAAGTGAATAAATAGAATTTCATTGTATCGTCGAAATCATGACTCAGCCACAGAGTATATAGAGTAAACAGAAAGTAATAGGTTAATACGTTTGGCATAAAACAAACAACGCCTGAGTGCGCTTAGAAGCGTATAAAGGCGTTTAGGATTTTTAGGACTCAAGTTTTAATTTTTTTTTTATATTTTGCGATACACACAACATCTTCTAGTCTCAAAGTAAGTAGAACTTGTGTTGCTAACGTCTATAGTCAACGGTGACCAACTGCTAACGGATGATACCTTTGCTTGTCTGCTGAACTCTAACAATACAAAAAATGCCGATTTGCCAAACAAACTATTATATCTCAATTAATTAACATTTAAACTATATTTTATGTATTTTAAGTGAGTTTTTCCATTTTTATTTATTAATTATCACTTATTGTAGACTATTTGCACATTAAACTTGAAACTTTAAATATAAAAGTTATTTTTTTATGACGAACAATAACAGTGATTAGCTAAGAAAATATTATTCACTATTGTTAGTAAAATTCTAGCATGATTAATATTAATTTCAGGTAAATATAGAATTAAGGATTTCTATTATCAGTAACTTTTAAATGATGTTAAAATGTGTATTATTCTTCCTTCGTTATATATAATTAATGCAGGTTCTTATTTAATGTAGTAATAATTTTTTCATTTGCATAGTATTTATCCGTGCAGGGGCGGTGAAAGAATATTAACGTCTGCGGCCGCGGTCGCCCTGTCGCAAAAGGCGACCAAAACAACCCACCCTAGCTACGTGGTAGGGTGTCAAGCCCGTCTGGATGAAGACCACCTTTGGTCTTATGTATGCTGCCATAATAACCTTGTGTTGTGTTCCTGTATTAGTGACCCAAGTTCCTGTACCCTTATGGGACAGCAACGTGTTCGCGATGCCACTGGTGCTGCAAACACCCATAGGCGACGGTAACTGCTAAATTCTAAGCGGGTCATCAGCCTGTCTGCTTTCCTACAGCAATAAAAAAATACATTTTAAAGCACCCAGTGAAAATCTAAATCCTTAGTACAAATATTCAATTGATAGAAACGTACATTCCAACCAGAACAAAATTATTGTTCCCGTGGGGATTGACCCCCAGGCACCACTATCAGTTCACATGCGTAACCCCTGAGTATACTCTGTAGATTTGTTGTGTTTTCCAGTCTTTTATATTTTTTATTTATTTTGTAATAAACTAAGCTTAAAATTACACTATATTATAAAAAAAGAGAATATTATAAATTATTCCAGATTGTTTTTGGCTGGAAATGTTTTGTAAAACGCTGGTTTCATTACCGCGTTGGATGCCAACACTCCTTTGTCATAATACAAATCAGCTTTTTGATTCCGTAAGATCTCTCGTTTCGACAGGTATCGATAAAGGCTTGTGGACCCCATGGCCTCAGAGTCTCAACATCGAAAGCTGCAATGCTGATGGAACTATTTTACAAAAAGTTTACAAAATGCGTCAATTGTATATCCACCAAATTATAGTACTAGTTACTGTAGAATAGGATTCGTGCTCTACCATGCTTTCAATTTTACATTATGTTCATCGCCTTAAATGGTTTAAGCCTTTATTTGTGCCAGTATCGGACAATACAGTTTAGTACCGGTTTAAATTAAGAGCCGATACCCAATGTGTATGGCTAAATATTTCAAGGCGAGTTACATGGTCAGCGGTCTTTCACTATTGATGACACATGCAATATATGCAGTACATTACACGTACATATATAAAATATTATTGGATTAATAAACGGCATAATGGTTGTCACGGATTTGATTCCCGTAAATATAAATAGTATAAATAAGTTGTATTTCTTTAAGAAAAACTCCTCTACGTTCCTATGACTACGAGGAATCGGTCGGTGTGTACAACTCGAAGCGCCTACCCTTTAAAAAACTCTGTTATTCTAGTTGCCTTGTGCCTAGACCGACAGTCTAGACCAACACCATGGCCCAGACCGGCGCTGGTTCAAGATTCAGAGATGTGTGCTTAGGTTTTTAACCCCCATCACTCTTCTGTGTCAATCCAGGACTGAAGGTTGCAAGGCGGAATAGCTCTTATGGCCTCTTTCTCGCTATAAGTGATGTGCAGATGACAGAATCTGCTTCGTCAGGACGCCAGATTGCCACGGGAACGCACTGTTGCAATGCACGGGAGTCCAACACTACCCCACTGCAAGCCGTGGGGTGTAAGTCATGTCCATCTCATAAAAACAAATAGGTGGTTAGCTTGTGGTGAACCATACCACTGTTTATTGTAACATAGTTTATTGTGTATCATTTATGCAATTATTTGTCTACAGTACATACGGTTCCACACATCTAATCCGAAAGCTATAATACTATTTACTATATTTATGAGTTAACTACTGCGAGACTAAGTCACGCGGGCAATGCGTTACGCGTGACTCGTTTTTCTACGGAGGTAGATCGGTCGGTATGCGAGTGCCGATCAGATTCCGTGAGCGCCAAAAAGATGCAGTCGGAATATTTATTTGTGAATATACCACAAGCTCTTGCTTCTGGCCTTCCGCCGTAGAGGGAGGCGATATCAGTTATTTAGTACTCATATTATAACACAAGCATTCTACTTACTTTAGTTGTAGATGGTGCTGTGTTATTAATATGTAATTATTTATTAAAATAATCACACCTAAGGTCGTGTGATCCGGTCAAAAATGAGGAACTCTACCCCATTCATTATATAAGGAATCCTTGAAAGGAGCACTGTTTACTTGTACAGAAAAGCAAAGACAAATATTCAGGTCAAGTGATAGTCGCTTCTGTAAAAATCAAAGTTATCTAATCTATTTTACTTAGAAAAGTGTATGACGCATACAGATGTTTAACCTTGCAGCAACGTTTACGGTGGTACCTTCGGCTTCGAAATGCAAGAAAAACGTGACTATAAAAAATGTGACTATAAAACTACTAATGTGTGTTGCTTCTGTCAATGAATTTGATATATCTTTATCTCAATATTTTGCAGGTAAAATCATATCAACAAACAGTTTTCTGATATTTATGTTCGCATTAAAAATACACTGATAAAAAAAATTCTGTAATTAAAAATACGAAACACAAAATTGTGAGCAAACCATATTTGGACGCAGATTTTAATTTAAGAACTGCAAAGTCATTTGGGAGTTTTGATCTTGGGACATAGGATAAAGTACTTTCTCACGATAATACAAAAAAATAAATAAAAAATATTTGCCTGTAGTGAGACCGCTCCCTGATCCAGATGAAACTATTCAGCTACATCGTATCATACTACACATGTCATAAATATTTTACTTAGAGAAAAATAAATTATATACGGAAAATATAAAACTGGGTTTTTGTGGTTTCAACTAAGAAGAAGAATATAGTCTCTAGGGCATAAAATGCTACAAAAGAATTATGATAACTTTATTCTACCAAAGAATTTTACAGAATTGTAGTTATTGTGTTCTGGCATTAGTAAGCCAGTTTCCTGTGTTGTGTTCCTGTTCCTGTCCAGGGACAGTAGCCTGTTCGCGGTGCCCCTAGCAACGCAAACATTCATAGGCAACGGTAACTGCCACTTACGACACGGTAACACACTTAGTATTAAGTTGGCCGTCAGCCTGTCAGCTGTTCCACAGCAATGAACAAATCGCTCCCTTAGTAATAAAGTAAAGGTAGTAGTAAAGGCCTATTTCAAAAACACAAACTTTTGGGTCCTCCTCCTCCTCGCGTCGGTTTCCTCAGTGCTGAGGGTCGTGATCATCTCGACGGAGTACTTTGGTGCGTATTATTTGCCGCCATCTGCCCCTATCGGAAGCAGAGTGTAAAGCGTCGTGGACAGTAGTTTCCAGGGCAGTGCGAATCTGATCGGTCCATCGCATGGGGCTCCTTCCTCTTGGTCTTCTTCCCTCTACCTTCCCTGTTACCATCAGTCTCTCCAGGTTGTCCTCATCCCTTCTGGCGATGTGGCCGAAGTATTCTAGGACCCTACGCAAGCAGATGGTAGAGAGCCTAGTCACAATAACTTTTGGGTAAACGCGTTTAAAGATTCGGGATACTCTATCATTCATAATAATATCGCAATTTAAAGTGCTATAGCCCTAAATTTTGACTAAGATAAACGCACTACAGTATTAGCAGATGAAAAATTACAAAAAAAAAAAATATTCAAATACGTACTGGCGCCTTACTAATTGAGCCTCTCTAGGAGGAAGAGGCGGGCGCGCGAGAGGGTGGTGTGAATGGGACACAATTACAGTATTCATTAAAAAATTAGCTTTTTTCTGTTTTTGTGAAAGCCAAGTGGTAGAACAGTTTATATTGAGCCCATATAACGCAAAAAGTCAAAACCTCAAAATTTCGAGTTGTGCCCATATAAGGAGCTACTAAGGGAGCGAAATGTTAAGATGGCTACAGCGTACGAGTGCTTGTAACTGTGTACAAAAGTTTTTTTGCTATGTATACCTCCTGCTTTACTTGATGGCCTTACTGGTGATTTGAAGCTCGCAAATTTGTTTTTTAAAAGCTTTGAAACATGTTAATGACTTGTAACATAGATAACAAAATTATAATGAATAAATATACTGGAACAATTCGCACAGCTTCATCTAAAATCGAAGTAAGGAGTAGAGCGCTTGTAGCACTAGTGCTCGGATATTAAATAGCTTATTTGTATATAAAAACATATCTTATATCTTTAAACGAGCAATTCTTGTATATATATAATTGGAATCTTGGAATCGGCTCCAACAATTTTCATGAAATTTAGTATACGGGGGGTTTCGGGGGCGATAAATCGATCTAGCTAGGAATCATTTCTAGAAAATGTCAAAAGGTGGCGTTTGAGTAGTCCCAATTTCAACTGAAAAATGACTCTTCCTGACATCTATCGGCGAATAATAATACTATTTTTTTAAATTGCTTTAACGACACAACAACACTTAAACTATTCCAGCAGATGGCGTTGTTAAGTAACACGAAGTCAATGAGTGTTTGCTTTGAGGTTATACCGAGCAAAGCTTGGTCATCCGGATATTTATACATAAACATCCAGAATCCCGATAGAAATTAAACCCCTCGCAAGCGTTCCGACGCGCGACGTACAAAAGTCGTTGCGCCGGAGGTCGTCACTAAAATGTCTTAATGATATTACGTATTGACCCTTATCAAAATTTGTGCGTCCCATCAAGTACCGTCTATTTATGAAAGATACATTGTAAATATTTGAAAAAGAATAAAATTATCGATTTTTTATTTATTTTAAAACTTTAACATTAATTATAACTATTAATAATCGTTGCGAAAAACTCTTAATTTTTTTTTCAATTAATTATAAACAATTGACAGTTGATAAATGTTTTGAAATAATCACGCGACTACGAACGTGCCAAGATGCTAAACCATCAAAATAATATTGTAAAATATTAAACAATCTGTTCTTATATATACTATATAATAATTATTAACGAAAATTAAAAACAGTTCAAGACGTCCAATGTCATGACTGTGCAGCATCAGCAGGTAACAAACACTTTTATAAAAACATAAGTTGTTTAATATTATAGACAATAATAATCTTTTATATATTTATATTTGACTAGCTGTGCCCACGACTCCGTCCGCGTGGAATAGTGACTTAGGGCAGCATTTTTTGGATATATCTTATGGTTTATTTTGGATTACAAATCCTATAAACCCTAAAATATATATAAATGAAATATGCAAACAGTCAGTGTTATCAAATTCAACTGTTACGCCATTCGCCTCCGAAATACGTGCGTTCGAACCTACAAAGTCCAGCCATCTTATCCGCGCAGGGGCGGAGAAAAATACTAACCTCTGCGGCCGGGGTCGGCCTGTCGTAACAGCCGACAAAACAACCCACCCTAGCTAGTAGTAGGGCCTCAAGCCTTAAGTATGCCGCCATAATAACCTTGTGTTGTGTTCCGGCATTAGTGACCCAAGTTCCTGTACCCTTATGGGACAGCAGCGTGTTCGCAATGCCACTGGCGTTTCAAACACCCATATGCGACGGTAACTGCTAAATTCTGAGCGGGCCGTCAGCCTGTCTGCTGCCCTACAGCAATAAAAAAATGCATTTAGTAAAAAGCGGTTATTTTAATGTTACAAACAGACACTACAATTTTATTTACTTGTATAGATGTGCAGATGGTTCCAAACATGCATTAACTTATGTGGACTCGTCGGAGAAGTGAAGATCCAACATTTACTGAAGTTGCGTGCTATTGGAAAAAGTCCCAATTATCAGACGTTAGCACTGTTATAAATATATCGAAGCTGAAAAACTGTCAAAAAATCTCTCAAGTCTCAAATAAAAACATAAGAGTACGCTTTTACAAGAAATGATTCAATTTGCAAAAGAAACAACAAATCTATTCTCAAATTAGACAATTGAATTTTGACTTGGACTCCAAAACAATATATATGATTGATTGAATTCTATTTATTAAATTTATTTGATTACATAAATAATTATTAATGACTATCTATACAAATAAATAAAATTGAAGGGTCTGTTTGTAATATTAAAATAACCGCTTTTTACTAAGTGCTTTCGGACGTATACACGGTACATATACCAAAACAACATTTTTTACAATTTTTGTCTGTCTGTCTGTCTGTTTGTTCCAGCTAATCTCTGAAATGGCTACATCGATTTTGACGGGACTTTCACTGGCAGATAGGTGATGTGCAAAGGAGTAACTTAGGCTATTTTTATTTCAGAAAAAAAAAAATAGTTTTTGTTAAAAATGATAAGTTTCGGAAATTTTATATTCCAATTTAAGTCGACTTCAGATTTATATCATCAATCATATGAAATAGGGTTCAGCTTAGGCTGGCCTTTGTAGGTTCGAATGCACGTATTCCGGAGGCGCATGGCGTAACATTCGATAACACTGACTGTTTGCATATTTCATTTATTTATATTTTAGGGTTTATAGGGTTATTAATCCAAAATAAACCATAAGATTTATCCAAAAAATGCTGCCTAAAGTCACTATTCCACGCGGACGGAGTCGCGGGCACAGCTAGTATTATTATAAAATACTTTACATCAAAATGATCTTTACAAAAAAAAAAATTGTTTTTATTTTGGGATTAGGTCGTCGCACTGCTTGGAACCACGTTTGTTTGTTTCGACGTTCAACATCTTGAGGATCATTTAAAAAAAATTTTTCGGGAGTTGTTTTTGTAGCATTCGTACATACTATAATGGTACAAAACAAGTACGGTAACTTTTAAGGATCAACATTTTTTGTATTTTTATTAATATATTGACGATAATAACAAGATTTAATCGAAAAAAACTCAAAACACTGTATCAACTGTGTGGTACGATGAGTAGAAATTAACATTGTGACGTCACATGCAGTCGGGTTTGTTCGGGAATAGTCGGCGTGTTTTCGGTACTGGATTTAAAAATTTATTTTTAATTTGATATGTATTTTAAATTATACCAAAAAAAAACTTATAATAGTTTTGTTGTATCTTTCCATTTTGACAAAAAAAATTATTCAAAAACCAAATTTATGAGTAAGAATAAAGAAATTTTAGTTGTTAAATTTATTTTTAAAGTAATGTGAATGGCATATTTAGTTTCAACTTGTTCAAAACAAAAAGTCCCTTTCATGCCATCTCTCCCCTATGTTTCAAGACGTATTAAATGTTATAGAGGATTTATAACAAAGTTTGATTGTTAATCGCACCATTATTGAGTAACGCAGTGAATCGCCAAGACAGTGATAAATAAATTGCATTTAATTATAATTACCTAATTAAAAAATTGAATATATTAGTAAATCATTATCATAATATTAGATTCTTATTTTCAACCTTGATCAACTTTTCTCTTATGATTTATAAGCGATTTTATTTTAAAGAATTAAGGTTGATTTTCATATGAATGGATAAATACTGTCATATCTCATTGAGAAACTCCTGCGCACGACAGGTCAGTCAGTTTTCAAGTGTCGCTTAAGCCTGTACCTGTTTATTAAATGTGATACGCGCGAGATTTATTTCGTTGCAGTTACTTTATGGTATGTTTATAGTAATTATTATATATTAAAATAATATTTAAATAATATTGTTGTTGAATTTCGTTGACGATTAGTTCGTCATAAACGAAACATTATATGATAATTAAATTAATTTCGAAACTTATTATAGAATTTTAAAAACTATATTATTATAAAAAATATTTAAATATTTTACATGTTCAAATTAAAACGTGACTGTGAATCGTGACAGTGACATTGTAAAAGCGTAATTATATTTAATAAATAGATAAATATTTTGAATAATTATCCTTTGAAATGTTTTCCATCGTAAATTTTTATTATTTATAACAAAAACAATAATGACTCCAAAACCTTTATGCTTATATTAATAAGTAAATAATATTAATAATTGTAATATAGTTTAAATTAATCTTTATTAAATGTTTATTAAACAATTAATTTACAAGGTCTCTAATAATTTAAAATATATGTATGATTATTATTGTCTCTGAAGAGTAAATTGTTATTTTTGTAATGAAAACGGATACTTAAATGCATGTTTATTTTGATAATTGTGATCGTTACAGCAAATTTTTCAGAGTATTAATGAACAATGCTCAAAATAATAAAATATAATAATTATCATAAATACATTTATGTATTCTGGTTTTTATTAAATATGATTTTTAATAAGTTAAAATGTAATTAATGCACAAAGTTCAAATTCGTATAAAAAGTTTATATTTATGTATAACAATTGTCGTTAATATGCTTTAAATTTAAATTGCTTTTTTTTATTTACTCGTTTAAGTAACCATGCCAATCAATAATATGACCCATATATATAGAACTACCTGACCCAGCAAATATAGTTCGGAAAAAAATCATGACAAAATGGCTACTTTTTCTCCTTGTCCATGGTTCAATCTATGACTATACCGAAATTCATCAAAATTGATTCAGCGGTTTAGGCGTGAAAGAGTGAAACAAACTCGTTTTCGCATTTAATATTAAAAGCTAGGATTTGTTGTAAATTTCCAATCGATAAATGTTTTTACTAATTTAAGGCCATATTCCAGAAGTTTTTTTAAAATTTTATTCCATCTTTCGGCAGTTTTATTACTTAACGCCAGATGGCGCTTCGGGAGAAAAAAAAGAGCGTTAATTCTGATGATCCTGATAAGGACTATGGGACAAAATTATTAAATTTGTGTATTGTCATCAGGTCTTGACAAGTGTACAATATTTTAAACTTTTTTGATCATTCAAAGTGGGTAAAAATCGAGTCCAAAAATTCCGTTACATAGATACATAGATACATACAGGCCCAGTTAATAAAAGCGTCGTAAAAAAGGATTTAAATATTCATTCAATACAAAAATTCAATACACATTCCATTAATTTTCATAGGGAGTCGCAAAGTTGGCAAAGGGATAATCCCCTTTGCTTGTTGCCAGAGAGTAAAGTATTTAATTAATGACAGATATCCTTCGAGTTTTTAATTTAGCTTATATGCTATATATAGCTAAGTGACTTAAAAACTATTATTAGCCATATCTACTAATTTATGTATTTATTGTCATCAAACGTAGGAAAATGCATTGACGAAACACAAGGGCGTATAAACTTTTTGTAACAATTCTCAACAATACCTCGAAGTACAAATTTAAAGCTACGAATGAAACCAAAATAAAACGATTGTTCAGAAAAGACTACATTTATAACATTAGTTGATTTATTCTTACATAATTCAGGAAAATGGTTTAAAAACAAGATATTACAGCCTCTATTATATGAATTAATAATTCATATATTATCCTCACTTGTTTTCCTGTAACAACAGGGAAATAGTTAAGGTTGTATTCAAGCCACGAATGGCTCACGGCCGAACACATTTCCATTTACCATTACAGTTCTTTATGTTTTATTGCGATTTTAGGCGCATTTCCTTTCGCCCATCTCGAAATAAATTTTTGAGCAGTATACGAATATATTAATAAGTCGCATTCAACACTAAAATTAATTATATACTAGCAAGACGGATGTCCTGCACATTTTATTATCAATGTTAGGCGATGGCTTGATGGCCATTTTCTTAATCGTTGGATAGCGCGATGAGGACCCATTCCGTGGCCTGCGAGGAGTCCGGACTTATTTCTATGTCTAGGGTCACATCAAATCCCTAGTTTACGACGTCTCGTCTGTGTTATCCACGGAAGAATTCAAAACAAGAATTATAAACGCAACAAATGCGATGCGGAATAATTTGAATACTTCGATAGTTAAGTCACAACTCAAAAAAAGAACGCGACTTTACGTACGAATAGGGGAAGTCACTTCGAGCAAGAACATTAATTAGGCTAAATTACAAATGAATGTCTTAATTGTTACTTATTATTAATTGTTATTACTACTAAACTGTTGCTGGGTATGGGTATTGTTTTAAATTAATTTTCTAGAAATTTTGAAGAACGAATTTAAGTTTAGTTCGAATACGAAATTCCGCCTGCATCCTTTGCGATCATTTATTATTTTCAGTTTCTTTGAAATAAGTTCCTAGTTGTTATGCATTTATTGTAAATCTAAGAAAACGGTTATATTTTTAAAATAATCCATAAGCCAAGTTTCATAACGTTTTTTTTCGTTTCTAAGGCATTTTAGTGGAAAAAATCTCTCAAAAATATTGAAATAATATCGTATTAGTCTCATATTTTCAAATTTGGGCCGATATTTGTTCTTTTAATATTGATAAGTAACCAGTGTTTATTCGTTTTTATAAATCAGAAGAAAAAAATGAGATTTAAAATGATAATTTTTAAAAAAAAATTTTTGTTGTTGCATTTTTGAATTATTTTAAAAAAAAGCTAAAAAACATGATAACTAAAAAAAATGATCACTTTTGCATAATGCATATGGCGATTAAAATTATAGCAAATAGTCACCCTTGTCACCTCTTTATGGGAATACGTCAAATTACCAATAAACCTGTATACATCATATTAAGTATGTACACAGTTTAATAAAGAATATTTATAGTTAGTAATTAAAAAAAATTTAAGCAGTCTAAAGACTGTATTAAACAAGCACGAATTCAATATTTTTAGAAACTATGCCTAATTATTATAAAAAGTTAACACTTTATTCAATGAGTTTATTAATAAATAAATCTAGTCCTTAAATAAGCAGAACGTTTGCGTTATGGATATTAGACAACTACTATTTATAAAATATTTTGAATATAAATACAAAAGTGATAAACCAGACTCGGGAAGAAAATTAAACTGATTACCCCTGCAGGTATTTCGACGTGCGTTAGCCTCTAAGCTACGAAGTTGTATTTTACCTTATTATTCACATTTACGAAGGTAATTATCGTGAATGGAGTCTTAAACTTGATTTTAATGCGATTGAAAATGCTCTACATACACCTCACCGCATAGTAACGGGGTAGTGTAGGACTCCTCGTTCAATCCGCGCGAAGTTCCCTTTCTGTAAGCTGAGGGACGAAAATCGTTGGTATTCTATGCTAAATCCACCCCAGTGTTCCTTCATACGCCTTGACTACCGAGGCATCGGGACAGCCTGCGGCCTGATTTCGCGGGGCTCTGCGTCCATATCGTACCATGACGTCCCACTGCTAGGCTTTAATCCCGTACAGACAATTGTATACTCCCACGCTTGTGCAACGTGAATTAGCACATCACATGCATTTGATATCAATGTACGGCCTCAAAACGTTTTTCTTCACATTATTTTCATATGTTGATCAAAATATTATCAAAACTGTAAAACGGAAAATATTATCTCAAATAAAAACCTGTTTATATTCCAAGTGTCATTAATCTGACGATAAGCTTTACCCTTTTTAATTAAATAAATTTTTGAAAAAACAAGGTGTTTTTAAGTATTTCCGTTCATACTCGTATATCATAATTTACACACAAATGTAATGATTGTTTTTTTTTTGTTCAAAAGCTGATATTGAGGGTTATGATAGATAACGTTCAGGTAACGTTCAGGTGTCACAGCAGTCTGTTGTTTCATGTAACACAGGTGCTTCGGGCGGTACCTGTGTCGCATCGCTTGGAGGAACAAACGACAGAATGCCACCACTGTGACGCCTGCGACGAGGATATGACGCCTTACACCCTCCAGGTATGCCCTGCATGGGCATCGGAGTGCCAAGACCTCGGTATTACTATCGATTTCTCGCTATCGGCCATCATCCTAGCGATGGTTGCGAACGTGGCCTCCTGGGAATTAAGGGGTTAGTTACCCTTGCTTGAGAAAGAAGATACTGGGGGCTTATTATCCCTTCGGCTTTGAAGAGGCCCGCAAAAGTGGACCAGCGCCAGTTCGTTGCATCCTACGGCCTCGGCATTCAAGGCCTGCGAAGGAACAACCCGTCATTGAGGCGGGAACCTAAGAGCGCATTACACGGGGAGTCCCACACCACCCTGCCGTCCGTTGCCACGCCTCGGGGGTCGACTGCGTAGGTCAGCCATTTCCACTTTATTAGCCTTGATATATACGTGAGTATATTAAATCTATTCAATTAGAAGATAAATAAATTAAAGTTAGACGATTAAACGAATGGTGCAGATATATTTTATTATTAGTTGGGATCACATCCATTATATTTAATTACCAAACAAGGTATTGTAGCCACTGTACCGATCCTCCGTATTTTCAATGTTACTAATATTTTGGTGTTACATATAATTGTCATATTATTTAATTTCCCGCTGATAACCTTGGCACAAATTCGGACCAAAATCTTGAAAGGAAAACGGCTTAATAGCTGCATCTGATTTTATCACTGGAAAAAGGTACTTAGTCTTTTTATTGATGTAACAGATAGCCTAACAGCCCACTTAATAGTGGTCACTTACCGTCGCCTATGTGCCGGTAACACACTGCGGTAGGGGAACACAAGGTTATAAAAGTATGATTCCGAACTACGCTGCACGCAGCAGTGCTGCCGCGACACTGCTGCTGCGGCGCTACCGGTCCCCATACAATCTCTATAAGCTTATATGAGTGTACATTCCGAGATAGGCAGCAATGAAGCGGCAGCAATGCAGCGGCAGCAATGCAGCGGCAGCAATGTAGCGGCAGCACTGCTGCGCGATAGAGTTTGTATGGGGACCGGTAATGCCGCGGCGCAATGCCGCGGCAGCAGTGTCGCGGCAGTACTGCTGCGTGCAGCGTAGTTCGGAATCATACCTTTATGGTGGCATATTTCACGGGGTGGTTGCCATCCAAACGGGAGGCCTACCACCTACCTAGGATTATTTTGTCACCTTTTACGACAGATTGCCCCCGGTTGTAGTGCTTATTATTCTTATTCCGCCTCTGCGCGCACATATATTAAAAGAGTAGCTGACCCGGCAAACGTTGTTCTGCCATATAAATAATAAAATGTCAAAAAATTAAAAAAAAATTTTGGGGGTGGGTCACCCTTATCATTTAGGGGTATGAAAAATAGATGTTGGCCGATTCTCAGACCTACTCAATATGCTCACAAAATTTCATGAGAATCGGTCAAGCCGTTTCGGAGGAGTATGGCAACGAAAACTGTGACACGAGAATTTTATATATTAGATTTTTTTTTTTAATTATATATGTGTATACTGCAATTATATATGTGTATACTGTATCGTCGTGTTTGATAAATAAATGTTTCTTTCTCATATGGGGTTTTTCAAAAAAGGCTTTATAGAATTTCTTAGAGACCGGCAGTGCGTTGGTTATGCCTCTGGTGTTACAAACGTCCAGAGGCGACGGTGGACCACCTGCTATCGGATGGGCCGTTTGCCTGTCTGCTGAACTCCAGGTGTAAAAAAAGTGTTCAAACAGCGCCTTTGCCTTTACAGTCGCTTTTTACTACTCCCTTGGTATGCTTTGGTCCAATTTCCGCCAAGACTACATAGCCAAGAAGCTTGTCTTATTGATGGTGTAATATGTGACTACACAAAAGTATTTTTTAAATAAATGCATAAAACATATCATTTCAGCAAACAGTAGGTGGGCACCATCGTCTTTGGATGTTTGCAATAACAGAGGCAATATCAATATGCTGCCTGATTTGAAGGGAAACTGGAACCTGGATTACTGATGCCGAAACACAATACATGGCGACATGTTATAAACCAGAAGTGGTTGCTAATCAGTAAGTAGAGCCTGGAGCCTATACTATATACGCAAAAACAGTAAGATTCGAGGAAGGGGTGACATGTAAAAAGGAGCGCAGAAGTTTCGCCATTTGACGAATATTAACTACATATTCTAGAGAATAATATTTATTCAAGAACTTTGATTCAAATTAATTTGTAATTAAAATGTTATTGTAAAAACACTCTAACAATATTGTTTGATCATCGTGGGAAAAACCGACTATAACTTTTTAAGGCTAATAAACAAAAAAGGCAAAAGAATTACGATATGTTCGTAAAATAAAGAATATGTTTAATTATACATACAAATTTCTTAAGTTCATTGAATTTCATTAGCTTTTTACCATTTTAGGAAGTGGTTCTGCATTTTGCCACTAGTGTTCTTTCATAGGATAGAATTATTGGTAATTATTACCATTTTTATCAAGGACGACATTCTTGTGTCTTCGAATAGTAATTTCTAGGTCACAAATTTATATGCCTAAAGTTAGGAAGTGGTTCTGCATTTCGCCACTAGTGTTCTTTCATAGGATAGAATTATTGGTAATTATTACCATTTTTATCAAGGACGACATTCTTGTGTCTTCGAATAGTAATTTCTAGGTCACAAATTTATATGCCTAAAGTTATTATTATTGTTTTTTATTGCTGTAGGAAAGCAGACAGGCTGACGGCCCACTCAGAATTTAGCAGTTACCGTCGCCTATAGGTGTTTAGGACGCCAGTGACATCGGGAACACGCTGCTATCTCATAAGGGTACAGGAACTTTGATCACTAATGCCGGAACACAACACAAAGTTATTATAATAATAATAATAAATGTTTATTGTAACACATTATTATAATAAGTCAATGAAAAGAAAAGAAAAAACACCAAGATACAAAAGGATACAAAATCAATATATAAGGTTTGTGTGTGTGTGTGTGTGTGTGTGTGTGTGTGTGTGTGTGTGTGTGTGTGTGTGTGTGTGCGCGTGCGTGCGTGCGCGTGTGTGTGTATGTGTGTGTGTGCGCGTGCGTGCGTGTGTGTGTGTGTGTGTGTGTGTGTGTGCGCGCGTGCGTGTGCGCGTGCGTGTGCGTGTGTGCGTGTGTGCGTGCGTGTGCGCGTGTGCGCGTGTGCGCGTGTGCGCGTGTGCGTGTTTGCGTGTGTGCGCGCGCGTGTGTGTGTGTGTGTGTGTGTGTGTGTGTGTGTGTGTGTGTGTGTGTGGGTTTTACGCATATGAGAGCCAAATCTATAATTCAAATAATTCATTATACTCTGCAATTCCTCAGTTTCTTCATAATTTAGGGTTAAAAGCCACGATTTCAATTCACATTTTAACATTTTGCTGTTGTACTCAGTAATATTTTTAATTTTATTTAATTTATTGTATATGAGGAGACCTAGAAAGTTCATATTTCTTTTAGCAAATATAATAATAATAATAATTTATTTCAGAATCAAGTCCCATACATTATACAATCATATTAAAAATTCAGTCAAAATCAATAAAAGTTACCAAATTAGGAATGCGATTAAAAACAAAAATAAAACAAGACTAATATTAATAAACTACAAAATAAACCAAATAAATTAATAAACTCTAAAATCTTTGAATATAAATCTAATTTGAATTTAAATTTAAAAGGGTTCAATTTAGTAAGTTTAGTTAGGAAGTCAAATTTTTTTATTTTTGAAGAATGTGACAATGAACCCATTTACTTAGCAGTGGAGAGTCCCATCTATCAGAGAATACTCTGAGGATTGTGTTGGTGCTATCTCGAACCCGTGCCAGTAGAGAAGCGCATCTTTTGCGGATAATTGCAGCGAAACCGTCTATCCGAGCTTCAGCAAACATGCCGGACGCACTATGCCTCGACGGTAGCCCCAACAGCATCCTCAGGCCATTGTTATATTGGACACGTAGGTCGCTGTATGCTCTGCGAGTGTAGCTGACCCACAGGCCACACGTATAAAATGATTGACAATAGGCTTTGAAGAGAGTTTTCTTTACATCTAATGTGCAACGTGCAAACCTACGAGCCAGCATGTTACACCGAACAGCCAGCGACCTACGTTCCCTATCTATATCCAACACATCACTTAAATCCGTGACCCAATGTCCCAGATATTTAAATTTATAAACTCTCTGCATGGGTTGCTCACATAAGTTAACATCGGGTATGTCTAAATATGTTCTACCACCAGCCTTAAAAATCATAACCACACTCTTCTTAACATTGTATTTGAGGCCATGACTTAACGCATACCTTTCACATATAGACAGCAGACGTCTCAGACCTCCGACCGATGGACTCAGCAGTACCATGTCGTCAGCGTAGCTTATGTTGTTTATGCATACCCCATCAATATGACATCCGACAGGAGTACTGCTGAGTTCACTGATCAGTTGGTTCACGTAAAAATTGAAAAGACGCGGCGAAGCACGACCCCCCTGCCTCAAATATACTATTGGTTTTTGGTAAAGGAAACGAGACATATCTTTTTATAGTTTTGGGTAGAGTGGGCACTATTAGACAATGATACCTTTTTACACATTCCAATACAAATAACTTACGCACACTTAAAACTTGAGTTGATTTATAAACATCTACAGTTGGATGTCTAAAGGGTACTTTGAGTATCACTTTAAGGACCGCCCTCTGTGCTCTTTCGACGTCTACAATATGGCTTTTAACTGCACCTCCCCATACAGCAATACAGTATGATATAATACATTAAGGAGGCATACTTTAGACCACGTAACCACGTGACCACGTAACTAGCTCGTTGCTATAAAACATGGTCATACCACCGTAGGTGCCTTTTTGTAGTTTATCCGCAACTTCACGGATAAAGGCGCTGCGGCTTCCTAGCATAATTTCCCGTGTTAATCCTAAGACCTACCGCTGCATATTCAACTCCGTGACACACAGCTCTTGCTTGTGTTTATACCGGCCACGTTTTACTGCCGTATAAAAGGATATGTTATGATGTTCCCTTCAAACCTTTCCCTTCAAATTAAACGCCATTTTACGGTAACACAGTCCTTAGTTACTGTGGCACTGATGCCGCGTGCTTTAGTGTCGCAATTGATGTCAACAAACGCGTAAAATTCACATTCCAAGTACTTAACCTGATCTCCGTGCTCGGCCCGGTAATTGTCTATACGTACGTGTGGGATCTGTAAGTTTCAAGGCCAAGTATTCGGTCTTCTCTGACATCTTTCTCTTTTCTATTCTATTCTATTTTGAGTCTTCTTCAAGTCAATAGCTTGATATCAATGTAAATGATCTATAATTTTAGTAAATTACTTTCAACACATTCTCAAATTCTTAATAATGAATACCTTTTGTTATAGCAAAATAGTATTTTTTCGGTCTATAAAATTTAGAAGCCGCCGTAGACAATTTGTCAGGATAACTGACTGGCTTATACTAAGTAAAATTTTATATAAATAATCATTTATTACTTGTTTAAAGCTTACTCAATAATTAAGCGTTAAATTAGATGTAACTCAGGCTTAGTTTCGGATGCTATTCGTGTGAGTGAAGGGACTAGAGCCTTTTTTCTCTCTCAGAAATATGTCGGCTCTAGTGGCGCTCCATGTACTTTTGTCGAACTGCTTTCAAAAACTAGATATGTAGAGTTTTCATACATCATCATCGAACTGTATGTCAGTACATTATAAATAATACAAAGTGCAATTTTAAAATGTCAAAAATAACGCAGTTTATGTGCTGTTGTCTGTCAGCGACAGTCCATTCTAGAATAAGAACAAATTATGTTTTTCCAGGAACAACTGTTGCCTGAACTAAAATCCCTTCCAATGATCGGGTAGCACTTTTTATTTCGGAGAGGATCTTTTGGCCCTTAGAATAAATTACACAAATGACATATTTATAATTTTACTTCGTTGGAAATACGGTTGAAACTTTTTGATGCTTCCTATTTTAACATGTACAATATTAGGGATTAATAGGTTTAAAGTAATTATTATTTATTTATTTTTTATTTATTCTTTATTGTACAAAAAAATTACAGATTACATAATATATTTTAAAATAGTACATTGTACAAGTGGCGGCCTTATCGCTTGAAGCGATCTCTTCCAGGCAACCTTTGGATGGACAGGAGTGATCAATAAAACAAATAAAAATGTAATGTGTGGGAAGGTTTGCAAATATCTATAGGTACATGTAGATAGTATAAAGAAGTATACATAAATACACAATTCTATACTTAAATAAATAAGGAAAAAAAAAGTGAAACAGAATGGGAGTAAAGTAAGAAATTAAATACTTGATTTTAAAAAGTGTTCATGCAGAAGCTTCTTGAAGGAGTAAATGGACTGAGCTTCTCGAATATTAGCAGGTAGCGAGTTCCAGAGTTTCACAGCAGTAATGGTAAATGATTTTCCATAAAATGTGGAGTTATTTGAGGGCAATGTTAATAGCAAGTTCCCTGCAGGTCTCAAGGATTTAACGTCACTACGTTTGAATAATTCAAAACGCTCTTTTAGATAGCAGGGAGTTTTGGGATTGAACAGAATGTTGAAGAGTAAAGAGAGGATATGAGCATTCCGACGAAAGCGGATGGGCAGCCACTTGAGCTTGTTACGAAATTCGGAAATATGATCAAATTTACGAAGACCAAAGATAAAACGAATACAGAAATTTTGCAGTCGCTCAAGTTTATCAAGCTGAATTTCAGTGAGATCAAGATAGCAGGCGTCAGCGTAGTCTAAGATAGGTAAAAGCAAGGACCGGGCGAGCGCAATTTTAGTGGCATGAGGAAGGAAGTTGCGGATTCTTTTCAGCGAAGCAGCGGTTGCAAACATTTTTTTACTTAATTCTTGGAGATGAGGATTCCATGATAAAGTATTATCGATTGTAATACCTAAGTTCTTAACTCTATCGCTTGGAGTAATAATAACACCATTACATTTTATATCCGGTAAAGTAAGCCAGTCAATCCGCTGGAGCATTTTGGGACTACCTACGACAATGAATTGGGTTTTTGAAGGATTTACTTTAAGTCCATGTTCTTTGCTCCAGTCGACTATTTGTTGAAGATCCTGGTTGGTAATTACAATCGCTTCTTTTAACTTTCCAATTGGGGCTTGAGTATAAATTTGGAGGTCGTCTGCATAAAGGTGGTAGGAGCTATGAAGTTTAGAGGTGATAGAATTAATAAATAGAGCGAAAAGTAAAGGGGATAATACGCCACCCTGTGGTACGCCAGCAGCGACATTACACCAGGAGGAGAAAGTTTCCTCGAGGTGAACACGCTGCAGTCGACCAAACAGGTAACTTTGAAACCAATCAACTACCGCTGGAGATATGTTAAGAGAACGAAGCATAGCTAGCAATATGTCGTGGTCGATAGTATTAAAGGCGTTGCTGAAGTCCAGCAACGTAAGTAAGGTTATTTCACCGCTATCCATTGCAAATCTTATATCCTCAGTTACTTTAATTAAGGCAGTGACAGTGCTATGGCCTGGACGAAATCCGGATTGTTGGGAGTTAAGGATACTATTAGTATTTATAAAGACGTTTAGTTGGTTATATACAAGCCTCTCGAGAACTTTGGAAAGGAACGGAAGAATGGATATGGGCCTATATTCACTGGGAGTGTTGGGATTAGATTTTTTAGGAATTGGTATTATCTGAGCTTCTTTCCAGACACGAGGAAAGCTGCTAGAGGACACAGATGAATTGAAAATGTGGGTGATGATAGGGACAATGAGATTGAGGATGGGAAGGATCATGTTTCTGCTGACACAGTCACTGCCTATTGCCTTGGATGTTATTGCTTCTATGCTCTTCTTAACATCACAATCGGAAAATTGAGTGAAAGTGAATTGAGGGTAATTGGGTGGTGGAAGTGATGAAAGATAAATTAAAGTATTTTTTTTAGATGCCCCGTATATGTGAGGTGAGGGAGAAAATTGCTTGTTTAGAGATTCGATATCTATATTGGAAGTATTTGAACTACGAGTCGATTTACCAACACCCAGAGATTTAAGAAATTTCCAGACTCTAGCTGGATCTCCATTTTCAACAGAATGATGAATGTGGCGTCGTTGAGCATCTCTACACACCTTATTGCAGTGATTGCGGGCCGAAACATATTTTTCCCAGTTTAATGAATTTGGTTGGCGTTTGAACCTGGTTTTAGCCGAGGCTTTCTTTGATATTAATAACTTTATATCACTATTAAGCCAAGGCGCTGGAGAATGTTTTATCTTAACAGGTCGGATGGGAGCATGAGTGTCATAAAGTTTTATTAAGTTGTTGTTAAGTATGTGCACTTTATCATCCACGTTATTAGCACTATACAGTGGCGTCCAATTGATCATATTAAAGTCATTATTGAGACAATCCTGATCAATACCACCAAAATTACGCAGCAGAAGAGTTTTGGGCTTATTTTTAGGAGGTCGAATCTTAAAAGACACGTATAATAAATCGTGATAAGAAAATTCATCAGCGGGACACTGTCCATGTTTGACGGCAAGATTAAAAGGGTGTACCAAGATGAGGTCTAAGAGCGAAGGATTACAGTTAGGAATATGATGTGTGCTGTTCAAAGGAAGAATGGAGAGATTGTGAGATTCAACAGTGTGACGAAAGAGCTTAGATCTGGAATCATTTTTGAGCAGACACGTATTGAAGTCACCCATGATTATTCTGTAATTATATAAAGGGGTAAATTTTTCTAAAATATTCTCAAATGAAGAGAAAAAATCAATGCGTAGGGATGGACAATAATACACACCGAGAAGAACTTTTGTATGACTAAGTTCGATTTCCAGAAAGATATGTTCACCCGCATTGGGCGGCGGTGGCTGCGCTGACATGTCAACTACTTTATAGGGAATGGTAGTGCGTAGGTATATGGCAACACCACCACCGCCACCAAACGCGCGGTCATTTCTTATTAGCTGAAAACCGGGTAGAGAATAGGTTGTGGAAGGGAGACATGGTTTTAGCCATGACTCTGAGACTAATATGGCGTGTATATTTTCACAATCAAATGTCGCCAGCATATCTGTGATATGTGCCGGAATGCTTTGGGCGTTGATATGGACGACGTTAAAATTTTTGGTAACATCAGATAATTGTGATGTGAGGGTATCGTTAAGTGAGGGAATACTGTGAAAACTAGAAGAACTACCGACAGAGCTTTCTGAACAACTTTCAAAATCTGACAGCATTGTGTAACAATCAAATATTTATATCAAATAATTTGTAAATAAATGAATTATTCTAGTAACACAAGTGTAAAATTAAATAAAAACAGCGTATATTGTTATATATAATCTTCAACTGTCCACCTGCCGGCAGCTGTAAGACACTTAAACTTAAGTATTCTAATAGTTTATTATTAAAATAGGATAAATAATGGAGACCTACAATAGTTATCAAACCTACAAATAAATAAACTTAAAATTTTTTTTTCATAAGTGGAAACTTTACTGATTTGTTAATTTTTATGTTTTCTTTATATTGTGATGTATTGTAATTGTTTGTTTCCCAAACAAATAAAAACAAAATAAAAATAAAATAAAAAAATACTTGATTTAAAACAAAGAATAGGTAACACGAAACGCAACTATAAATTTCTGAACGAAAAATTTAGGCTTTTATACAATCTGCGAATGACACTTTAGTTGCAAACTTTGACATTGACATACAATATATTACTAAACTTCACATTGAAAATAAATATATAAACAAGAACAATTACATATTTCAAATTTCAACCGTAGGTACTTACATATAAAAAGATTAAGATTTTAAACTTTGGAATTAATTTCAACCGTAGGTACTTAGTTATAAAAATATTATTTTATGTTATTATTTACATGAAAAAAAAAACAAAATTCAATTCACCGTTTGTTTAAGGATCGAATAATCCTACTTTTTCGCGGTTTGCCGCTTAGGCTTAGCTGCTGCTGCAGTTTTAGCAGGTTTCTGAGCCTCTTGTAGTTTACTAAGGTCTTCGAGTGAGTTTATCCGACAGCGAGATCCATCTAGGCAAATCATGTAGACATTTCCATCTCGTGTCCAACATTTACTAACCCCATATTTACGTCTGATAGCGAGAAATAAGTCATGGCGCGTTTTGGTTAAAAACTCAGACACTGTGATACCCGATCCTTTTAGATTGGTTTTGTTAAACCATATCTCGTTTTTCCTGGATAGGTCTTTCAGCTTCACTAAAATCGGTCTTGGTTTGTCGGAGTCCAAGCGTCCCATTCTATGACATCGCCGAATGTCATTTGGGCTGAAATTATGTACATTCAAGTGCTCGGTCATTGTTTTCACGATTACCTTCGCAGTGTCCTCATCTTTGCTTTCAGCTAGCCCATGTAAAAGAAGGATTTTTCTTCGTGAGTTCATTTCTAAACGGTCAATACTTTGCGATAGCATCTCCACTTGTTTTTGAAGATTGTTGAGGGACTGAGTGATGAAAATTTTAAATGTAGTGAACTGGGAGGCTAGGTTGGAAACATCTGGTGAAGATGATGATAACTTCTTCAGATCACTCTCGAACTGATTCATCTGTGTCTTGTACATCTCCATTAGACTGCTAATCGAATCTTGGATAGCTTCCATGTTGAGGTGTCTTTAGTGATAGTAATGATGGAAAGGAAACCAGAAACACAACTGTACGGCAGATAGGCAACACTATAGAATTATGTTATGCATATAAACTGTTATGAATGCTTTAAATGGCTTAATAAATAAATTACTTAGACAGAGCAAATGATAATAGGTGTTTACTCTTCAACTACCCGCACAAAAAAAAAAAAAAAAAAAAAAAAAAAAAAAAAAAAAAAAATATTGATCAGTGGCTGCGTAAAATGCGCCTTCTTTTTGACGTTCTCCGTAGCGAAATAGCTTTCACACAGCACGCACGCGATGGTCTTGGGTTCGATAACAATCTGGGTGTTCATGTCTAATATGTAATTATTTATAATAGAATATATCCGTTGTCTAGTACCCATAACACAAGCGCTTTGCTAACTTCTAGACTAGATGTTGCTGGTTGAATTGTCATAGTATATCTATTTTCTCAACTATTAATAATATTTACTAACTTTTGTTGTACCTGATATTATTTACATAAAAAACACTTGGTCTGTCGTTGAACCTGTCACTTTTTGCTCAATACTTTCATATTTATCTTAAATGAGGTATAAAATTGCCTAAAAGCTATTATTATTCGAATGTGCTGAGTTCTATTTCACATATTTATATATATCTCATAATAACCGAACATGCCGAAATAGTATTGGCTGTGCGGTAAAAATCAAATATTAAAAATAATCAATCAGTCACATGGTAATGTGAAGTACTATATATTATTTTTGAAACTGTTATTGTGTTCAATATAGGAATTTGTAGTACAAATGGATTTTTAGTAAAATAAAAGGCTACAATAGCAATTAAAATTATTAACGAATAGTATGTATTTATAAATTATATATAATAAATAAATAAAGTTGAAGGGACAGGTCTATAAGACCATCATTAGGCCTGTCCTTTTATACGGCTGTGAAGCGTGGCCGGTGTTAGAGCGACACGAGCAAGGACTGCGTGTCATGGAAATGAATATGCTGCGGTGGATGTGTGGAGTGACGCGGAAGGTTCGCGTTAGGAACTCCCGCATTCGCGGTAGTCTTCATGTCCGTGACATTGCAGATAAATTACAGGAGTGTCGGCTCCGCTGGTACGGCCATGTTTTACGGCAACCGGATGCTTACGTGGGAAACAAATGTCTGGCCATGCCGCCTCCGCCGGGCCCCGGCAGGAGGGGTAGACCCAAAAAGTGCTGGATTGACGTCGTAAGGGGTGATATGCGTGCTAATGGCCTCACTACCAGGGATGCTGAAGATCGCGCGAAGTGGAGTAGAAAAAGTCGGAAAGCGGACCCCGGGCACCGAAACGAATATTTGGGTGGCAACCGGGACTAACGCTAGGATGATGATGATGATGAGTATGTATTTATAAATTAATTTTAAATTAACGACAAACGGCGCAATTGTATGTGCACGTCGGAACGTCGCGCGTCGGCGGTGCTCATGGGATTGACCCCCGTTCCGAATATAGGTATTTGTATTTATGTACCATAAAATAATATAAATAGATAGTATATCTGTTGTCTCAACCCTCAGGGATCAATGTACCAGTGAATCTCTTAAGCGCTGGAATACAATTCCAGGCCTAAATCACTCCAAGGTGCTAGTTAAAGCCTACAACCGCAAACTTGCGCTTGAAGTACTAGCACTAAATAGGAATCAGGTATGCAACCTAACGAGGGCGCTTACCGGACACTGTTGCCTAAACAAGCACCTCAGTATCATAGGGATTAGGGATGGCAAAGCCTGCAGATTCTGTAATGAGGCGGATGAAACGCCTCTGCACCTGCTGTGCTACTGCTGTTCCCTGATGCATAAACGTAGTCTCATATTAGGAAAACACATGCTGGAACCGGATGAGATACGTGCAGCTCCTGCCAAAAAACTGCTTCGCTACTTCAACGAGGCAGGCTTTGCCAATGAGCTATAGTAAATGTGGCGATCACAATAGTTCATTAAATTGGACGCAGTGATACTAGGTTAGAACAGACTAGCATAGCCACCTTTCGAAATAATAATAATAATAATAATATCTGTTGTCCATAACAAAAAAGCTTTGTTGCTTACTTTGCGACGAATGGCGCTGTATAGTCTTACTATGTAATTATATTTATTTATTAAGATTCGTTTTCGCCTCGTTTCTATTCGTTCGAATGTTTCGCAACGCATATGCTAGTGGGTAGAGTTGTTGAATAGTTGAGATATATGGATTCCATGGCCGTACGTTATAACGTCATCACTTACCTAGAGAATGGTATAAGGCCAATAATTATACCTTTTGATATTATACGCAGTAAGGGAAAGGTATGTAAAATTCACTGAGATACAGAAATTACCAGGAAAAAGTGGACTGAGATTACAATATAGCCGATACTGTTGACGCTGTAAAGACACCAGGATCTGGTGTCAGTGTACAGTGACAAGATGTGTGGTGTCTTTAAACCAGGTACTGGTGTCTTTACAGATAGGGCTGTAAACATACCAGACTGTATCCCAAAGTGAAAGTGGTTGGTGGGTAACCACGTCAGCCATTTTGGTCGGGAATTAAGTCACCCGTGACACACCGCTTTGTAGGCTCACGAGGAGGTTCAGGAGTGTCGTAGAGTAATGCCCTTAGATCGTTCTATCGATACTTCTACTTATGGCATCCGAAATTTTAGTGGGTATTCCGACGGCCAGAACTGGTTATCGCATTCTAACTAAGCGATCAGCCGCAATGAAACGGTGACTCTTACATAACCTCGCTGGTTATGAATGGATTTTATCATTTTCTTTTAATAAGTATTTTTTTGTATTCATTTGTATTCTAGAAAATAAATATACTGATAATTTAGCATATGTTCCATTTTAATTGTTTCCTCGCTCTTTATTTTCCTCTTTTCTATCTTTACAAATTTTTATTGTCAATACTTGCGATGTAACAAATGAAAGAAAGAAAAAAGAAAGAAATAAGTTTATTTTAGTACAATACGCACACACAATATTTAAAAATTACTAAAAAGATGTGTATGTCCTAAAAAGGATCTAGCTCAGCATGTATGTTAGTCTATACTGACTAACGCTGATCTTCTGCTAAACCCAAAAGTGAAGTCACGACAAAAGAACACTACCAAATTTATTATAAGTAAAATAATAATTAATGAATAATAACAATGTAATAATATATGTATACATAAAAAAATTAGTAGATATTAATTATATTAATATTAATTTGACGGTATTTATTATTAGTAAATAATAAACACCATCAAATTAATTTGCATCTGGTGTTGCAAACATTAGTGACAATCATCATTTCAGCCGGAAGACGCCCACTGCTGGACAAAGGCCTCCCCCAAAGATCTCCACGATGATCGGTCCTGCGCTGCCCTCATCCAACCTATTCCGGCGATCTTGACCAGATCATCGGTCCATCTTGTGGGGGGCCTACCAACACTGCGTCTTCCGGTATGCGGTCGCCATTCGAGGACTTTTCTGCCCCAACGGCCATCAGTCCTTCGAGCTATGTGCCCAGCCCACTGCCACTTCAGTTTTGCAATCATCCGGGCTATGTCGGTTACTTTGGTTCTCCTGCGAATCTCCTCATTTCTGATTTGATCTCGCAGGGAAACTCCGAGCATAGCCCTCTCCATTGCCCTCTGAGCGACCATGAGCTTTCTCATAAGGCCCATAGTTATCGACCACGTCTGCGTTCCGTATGTCATCACTGGCAACACACATTGGTTAAAAACCTTCGTCTTGAGACACTGCGGTATTTGGGACGAAAATATTTTACGGAGCTTCCCGAACGCTGCCCATCCGAGTTGGATTCGACGAGTGACCTCTTTCGCGAAATTGGACCTGCCTAACTGGATCGTTTGACCTAAGTAGACGTATTCGTCAACAATTTCGAGAGTACAGTTCCCAACTGTTACGGGGGTAGGTGCGACATGGACATGAGACATGATCTTAGTCTTGTCCATGTTCATTTTGAGACCTACTCCTTGGGAAGCTGTATTGAGGCCATCAAGCATATGGCTTAAGTCTTCCATGGTTTCAGCCATGATTACGATATCATTTGCGAATCTAAGGTGACTAACTATCACACTAGAACAAGTTATTTGTGCTTCAGCTATTTATAAAATCATTGCGACCGATCTTATTTCTATTATCTCTGAAGTTATCTATAAATCTTTTTTTGTTTGTCACTTTTTGTTTTGTTTGGTTGACCATGCCATTTGAGCTTTTCTAGGACCATGCCTTAATCTAGAAGTGAAAGGTCGGTGCTATGATTTGGTAAAAAACTAGGATGATTTTACATTTCGTTTTCAAAAACGGAAATGCTATTTGTTCTTTAAAAATAATAACAATCTCCGTAGTATAAGCTTTTATACGTTGGAACTCCATTAGAACAGACTAGATTTTTTTTTCAGTAAGTTGTATTAAACAAAGTTTTTTCAAACTTAATTCACTTTCTTACACAGATTATTTTAAAACAAGAAAACGGTTTTTCACTGATGAGACACTGTTCTTGAACCCATTTCAATGATCCTTTTATTTTTTGCTGTTACTCCTATACTTAATCTTGAAGACAGAATATCTATAGAAGTTTTGATAGTTTCAGGTACCGAAACAGTTAAACAACATGGCAAAGAAAAAAGAAGCAATGGATTTAAACAACTTTGCCTCAACGTAAGTCATTTTTCTCTATTTTTTGTTTATTTTTGCATTATTATACTTGTTATTTTTTCTCTATTTTGCCAACATCAAATGAGATCAAATCGTTTCAAGTAAGCTATCTAGAATATACTTATGATATCAGTGGAAATTATATAACATTTTTGTTTGGCATATTGAAGTCTAATATAGAGGAATCTCATCACATTACAAAGCTTGATGCAATCCTTCCAGATGTCAGTATTTTACATAAAGTAGAGAAAAAGAGAGCAAGTTTAAGTTTATTATAAATAAATTTCACTACGTTAAACTTGGGAGTACTATCTTTTAAGAATAATTCTACTTAACTTAATTAAGTAAAACCTTTTTAAAATCTCCGCGGTAAGAGACGATCGTCATTTAACATAAATAAAGCCGTATCATGAAAGTGTATATATATACACAAAAAACTTCGTAAAACGTATATTAGAACGACATGCATATTAAAATATCTCCGAATCGTAAAGCTAAATCGTTCCAATAAAATAAAATTATAAAACTTTGTTTATTAAAATGTGTTAATAAATAACTCCTCAGATACTTCTTTTTAAAAACTAATGATGATTTTTTAAAAATGTAATAAATGGGTTGAATAAGTTCTGGTTAGGCGCTTCATCCTATCCTTTATCTCCCTGCCTACCTGCAAGTAAGTTCAGATGCGGCGCCTGACGGTGATTTTGAATAAAACTACTCGACTACCGCAGCGCCGCCCTCTTCAGCGCCCGCGATGACGATGTATCATCGAGTCTTGGTTAAACCCGCATGAATTTTTATATGTGTGTTATTGTGAACCGCTAATTATAAAGGCCTAGACTCCAAACCACAGAACCAGCCGTAGAAGGTAGCAGATCAGAGAACCTCAGGTGATCGTCGCTCTTTCTGACTTACTGGGTATTTTCGTCTCCTTTCCTTTCCTTTCCACGTCCATTATTAAACCCGCACTACCTTTGTTTCACGCACCGTGGCTACCATCTTTCGAGACCTAAGCCGCACCATTCTTTATACGGTCCTTCAGCTGCCTCACCAAGTTCTTTATTGTTGTATGAGAATCAGCTCCAACATATACTGCAAAATAATAGATGACAGATTACGTGGTCGTGAGAGTGTCAAAGGTAATCCACGTAGTGGAACGTCAATGTCATGATCGATAATATTGCGACTTGTTATTTGTGACAATTATCTGTCTGTTTTATAATGTAGCTTTTAAATGATTGCATTGCATTACTTATATATATCTATTCGAATTGCGACTTTATTACAATGAAACATATTTGAGTTTTTGAAGCGTTGAGCACTTTTTGGGTGAACAATTTTTGGTTTGTAAAGAAGTGCTATTGACCAATTTAAACTTTAATGCTTGATCATAAACAATTTTTTATAAACCGCAAATAATAATCTAATAGCTTGACGATAAAATTCACAAGTTATTTAGTTTTCACTTCTATCGGCAGTCCCCAAAGACTGCTCCGCATGTTTTTTTTATTGTTGACGAACAATAGATAGGCTGATGGTCCAATTAACAGTAAGCTGTCTGTGACGCTAGGGCGCCGCGAACTCACTGCTGTCTTGGGTCACTAATGCCGGAACACAACATAAGGTTATTATGGCGGCATACATGTAGACCAACGGTGGCCGCAATCCAGACGGGCTTGAGGCTCTACAACGTAGGGCTGTTTTATCACCTTTTACGACAGGCCGACGCCGGTCGCAGGGGTTTCTATTCGTACTCCGCCCCTGCACGGAAAAAAAAGTGTTGACAATATTGGAATTTCAAGTGAACAAAAGTAGCACATACATAATGAATTACACGCAGTGGGTGCCTGCTTTTAGGTGAACCAAAACCTGTTCACTTGAAGATTACAAATGACTGCTGACAAATGTTTGAAGGTGATTCACGAGGATTTATTCAAATATTGGTAATCAGTGTAGTTGAAAATACGTTTGAGTTTTAAATAACTATAAAAAGCTTAACCTATCCTATATCTTTAAACGAGCCATTCTTGTATATATATATATATATATATATATATATATATATATATATATATATATATATATATATATATATATATATATATATATATATATATATATATATATATATATATATATATATATATATATATATATATATATATATATATATATATATATATATATATATATATATATAAAATGTCATTTTATTCGCTTTTTTTTTATTGGAAGAAAAATAACAAAAAGGTGGCGTTTGAGTAGTCCCAATTTAAACTGAAAAATGACTCTTCCTGACATCTATCGGCGAATAATAATACAATTTTTTTTAAATTGCTTTAACGACACAATAACACTAAAGCTATTCCAGCAGATGGCGTTGTTATGTAACACGAAGTCAATGAGTGCTTGCTTTGAGGTTAGACTAAGAAAATCAATTGTTAATTTCCAAAAAACACAATTTATAAAAAAAAAAAATACCGAGCAAACCTCGGTCATCCGGATATTACGTTATTATGCATAACTTTTCAATTTTTAACAATATCAAACCTAGCGGACTAACAATATTGCTTAAAATATTTTTAAATTTACAAGATCAATTGCTGGAGTAGCCACCAAAGAACATTTGCTTGGGGGTGTAAATGGTGAAATAAATCGTATAAACCACATCTAATACTTAAGTCTATTTTAGACCAGTTAATTGACATTTCAAAAAACTGGTTTCTTACGTTAAGACTAATTGAGGTAAAAACGCAAATCATTGGCAGTAGATTTGATCCACGGATATTTTTTATTTTATCAAAACTAAATAAGACGCAATTTAGCACAGTAGACTGACTACTTTAAAAATGCCTTATGGTTGTATGAAATTGCGTTTGTTGATTATGAAAGAGACGAAAGAGCCACTTATGCTTTTAAGCATTTCCTTTCTGTCGAAGTCTTCTTGTTTATTGGTACGCTATGAAGTATGCCAGGACTAAATTTCAACACGGAATTTTGGATCGATGCCTCTCAGCGGTTATATCTTAACAAAAAACGCACATGAAAATAGTTGCCACTAAAAACTCGTGATATCTCACTGTATGAAGAAAGTTGAGCGGTATGAAATATACTTTTCTGTCTTTGAGTTAGTTAAAAGAAGAATAATAAATACTTTAGTACTTCATATTCTTTTGACAGCGGTTGTAGTGGGAAGGTGGTCCACGACAGAGAGCCTGCAGCGGATGTTTCTGGACAATATATTTATAAAAGAAAAGATAACAACACATAAATGCCTCCTGAGCTCGATCCTGCTCCGGAGGGGGATCGGAGAATATTCCCTCCACGCTTGTCCAAAGCAGATAGGTAGGGTTACACATGTCGGTGATTTCAGTGTACAAGTTTCTTTACAGTTATATCCTTCACTGACGTACTCCTACATGACAATCATACTTACTAATATTATAAGTCTGAAAGTAAGTTTGTTTGTTACATTTTCACGCGAAAACTACTTAACCAATCATCACGAAACTTTGTATACATATTCTTGGAGGTATTAGAAGTAACATAGGATTTTATTGAAAAAAAAAATATATTTTTACGAAGATCTTAATTACCCTTTCTCATTTTTTTCGATTAAATTTTGCTTGTTAATCGCCCAGCAGAGCGGGCGTTATCGGCTAGTTTTGCTTTAAAAAGAAAAGTATATCAAAAGTTTGTCGGTAGCTTAGTATACATAGCAAAATCTTTTGGCTTCTTACTTTGGGACAAGATGGCGCTGTGTGAATTGTCATAGTAAAAATATTTATCCCTGGATATATTTATATTTTGAACAGTCTGTTCCGCAGTCAAAACAAGTGAAACTCTAATATTATTATTAGTTCACATCGCCGACCTTGGATAATCTCGTGCATTCGCCTCCGTTCAACTGGAACGCTGTTTTATTCGTTTCACAATGAATTGTAGTACTCTGATTTGACTTTCAATTGCTGTCTCGGATCATCGATTTGTTTTTACACTAACGCGAAAATATACTGAAATAAACACAAATATTTACGGCTTTGAATTGTGACGAATTATAATTAACCGTAGTAAATAATTAACATACTAACATTTAAGTGGTTATTACTGCTGGACGTAGACTTCTTCAAGTTTCCTCAAATCTCGACATATCTCTTTATGACAAACCTTTGAAATAAATTTCCACAAATCCCTATATAACTTGCTTTTGTAACCCAAGCCCTACCTTGCGCCGTACATCGGTTCATTGTAGAACATACGGCGATGGAGTGCGCTGCACGGGGCTCCACAGACAGGAACTCTGTCACACTATAGGTCAAATCTATCATTGCGCAGAGAAAGCGAGAGAGCATGATAGCCGAGATATTATGCCACGTTCATTTCAGCACTCTACAGAACCTGCATCCGACCGATCATGACGTACTCGAGCGCAGTCTTCGCCCATGTCGGCAAATGCTACATACAATCGATGCAGAGGCTGCAAAATAAGTTCTTGCGCATGGCAGTCCAAGCACCACCTTACATGCGCAACGCGGACGTATACCGCGACCTGGAGTTCCTTCCCGTGAAGGAGTACATGGTATCCCTCTCGCGATCCTTCTTCGGTCTCGCCCCCCACCACCCCAATCCGGTGGAGACGGTCAACTACACGCCCAACCGCCGAGCACCCCACGCGCGTCGCCGCCCGTGTAACGTGCTCACGGATAGACGCGTCCCCATCTCTAGGACGCTGAAGCGAATGCTCTCGCGGACGCTATCCCCTCCAATCCGGCATGGACCAGCCCGAAGGAATAGGTTTAGGGATGCCTTCCGCCCCCCATAGCCTGTAGACGTACACAACCCACACAATACATAAATACACGTAGAATAGATGTGTTGCGGGGGAGTTTCTTTCGCCGTTTCTTCTCCCTCAGCTATAAGCACTCCGAAACGGTAGTAGATTACAATAGGATCGGCTTCACTGATGAAGTCGATAGACCCCAAATAAATAGTATTCTTGCCACTCGTGGCTGTTCTCAATCGTCCCCATGCAGCGGTCGAGCCGGAAACGCACCTCACAGGAGACGCGTGACCGAGCACGCTGCCACGGCTGATCGACCCCGCTCCCACGGGGTTGGAATGCCTTAACGCCCGAAGTCTCTGTCGAGCGTCTGAGACAACAACAGCTTTAGCTTTAAGAAAAAAAAGCACGTTCATTTCAGTCCAGAGTTTTTATGATCTCGTGTTATGTTCCGTAATAAGTCCTTTTCTACACTGATGGCAGCGTATTTGCGATGCTCTTGACATAGGCCTCCATAGGCGACGGTAACTGTTTACTAATAATAAGTGGGCAATCAGTAATAAAAATATTGATAAAATATTTAATATAATTGCACTGAAGTTTTATGGGAATCATTGAATTCGTGGTTAGGCAGTCATTACTACTATGCCTTGAAACATTAAGCCATAATGTGTGTATTGAAAAATTGACTTCAGTTAATTATTTGTGATACCTCTAACAAGATTATACATTCGATCAAATTTTTAGTTTTTAAATGAAAGAAAAAAAAATAAGTTAATTTAAAGAATAATTTATATATTATTATAATAATTTATTTTTCCAAATTTGTACCTATACTTTATTCGTTTTACCAAAAAATAAAATGTAAACAAATCGTAAAAAGATTTTTGGATGTCGATTTTATAATAATCAACGTGATATAAAAATTATCATAGCAACTTTTAATTATTTATTAGAAATAGCTCCCTTATTCTTATTTTTTTATATTACTATTCCTTACTTTTAGAAAAAAAAAACATAAAATAATTTTATTTTTACAATTATGAATGATAAATATAATGCGTATAAAATTTACATATTTACAACATTAATTGTAATAACTAACTTACATTATAAAGAAACTAAAAAAACAATGTTTCCAAATCTCTTACTGGTTTTATATGCTGTTAATTATAAGTGTACTGTTCAACGTACTATTGTCGATTGGAAGGAGTGTTTTATTATTACGGTCTGTATCTTTGTATGTGCAGTCGGTTGACAAAAAAGTTTGAGAAACATTGGTTTGTTTGCTTACATTTTATTTTTTGGTAAAGTGGATAGAGTGTAGTATAAATGATTTTGTAGCAATAAATTTTCATTTCCGTTATATAATATTTTCATTTCATTAATATTTATTACTCAGGCACTCCAAGGTCAACTAACAGCCTACCAATAAAATTAAAACAGTATAATTATTAAAGAATACCACTCACTAAGTTAACAATTTTTGACTACCTTGGAATATCAAAGTAATCAGATACCATTCCTTAGGGCCGGAATCTCGCTATCTACAAAGCTTTATAAACTTGCGAAACTTTGCAACAAGGCTGTCTAGCAGACTTTATATTTTAGAGTATTTTGAATGGAGGGTCTGTTATTCTATTTTTAATTAATGTTCAAACATGACTTATAAAATTAATGGCAATGTAGCATACAATTTATTAACAGCCCATTAGTGTCCTCTTACTGAATTATAGTACAGGTTCAAGTATTCTCATTTCCCTTTAAAAGAGAACCCTAGTCAAATTCTACGGGATTTGTCCCTAGTGAATTAATAGATTATGACCGCGCTATACTCCCGCATTCTCGGCAACCTTCATTTTCGTGAAATTTCGGATTAATTGCAGGTGTGTCACCTCCACTGATATGGCCACGTTTGAAGCATCGGGTTACTTATTTAGAAAACTTATATAGCACCCCATATAGCAAAATGCTCTTGAATATATTCCGACTTGATTGTCTGGAAGAGATCGCTTCTTGCCGATAACGTCTGCCTATTGTGCAATTTTAGTTGTAAGTTAAAAGTTATTAAGTTAAACGTTTATAAATTTTTTCGTGGACAGTAAATTAATAATATATCTATCAAACTGTATTAATAATTGTTTGTTCTTTATATTTTTATTGCTCAAGTACAGCAGACAGGCTGACGGTCCACTTAATAGTAAGCACTGACACGCTGCGCCATAGGGGTACAGGAACCTGGGTTACTAATGCCGGAACACAACACTAGATTATTATGGCGGCATATTTATGCACCAGGGGTGTTTGCCATCTAGACGAACTTGGGACCCTACCACGTAGCTAGGGTTGTTTTGTCGCCTTTTACGTCAGGTCAACCCCAGCCGCCGAGGATAGTTATTCTTACTCCACCCTAGCACGCAGACATTGTTTTGGATAACCAAAAATCTAGAGAAAAGTCACTTGTAATTGTCTTCTAGTTCTTATTTATGTAGGTTTAATTATTACACACTCTTCAGCCTTGAACATACAGCTACATACGTATAGATACTTAGCTTACATTTTGGAACCAATTTTAATTAAAACTACTTATTATATATAATAATATTGTACAAAATTCCAAGAACTCTCAAACAAACTCATTTACTTGAACGCAACAACAACTACAATCAAGAATTGAATACTACCCAAATGACCACCTGACAACTATTACAACGACAACAACGATAACAACAACCTGTGACAACCCACTACTAAAACAAGCAAAACTCCCTACTAAAGCGAGGAAGAAACATTGTGTTTAATTCTCACATGGGTTTGCAATGTATCACTGAGAAATGTTAGCGTAAGTTAATATTGCTATAAGTGCCATCTAGTGGTACAATTGATTATCACATTGCCTACAATTTTAGATCAGGCGCAAACATGCTGCCCGCCATGAACGCCATTATTCATTACTGGGGTGAATATAAATTACAATTATATCAATAATACAAGAAGATAAACGGTTAATATCAAGGCGCATTTGTAAAGTAAAAGAGCATACAATTTACCTTTTTTTAAACAATCGATGACATACACTTTCAACAATTAAATACAAATTACTCAATAGCTCGCAATAATACAAAATGAACAATAATGTTAACAGTGTCGTATATGAACATTACTTACATTAACAACAAAAAAATTACATGTATTTCTTAGAAAACGAAAAGTAAAAAGTAGTTGTCTAGTATCCATAAATAAGTGGTCTGCTAACTGTTGTAGAATATTTATTTGTAATAATTTTTTAAGTAGTTAATATGACGGTATGACAAAGCTCAGCTCTGGGTTCCGTAGGATGAGACTATCCTGCTTAAGAAGTTTGACAATGATGGTATTTTTAATTCTAATTACAGAGCAAATTTGGCTGGCAACCCAGGTTTTCAATCTTCACTTAGTATAGCATCAAAGGTTGATGAGAAGCCATACAATCCCTTTGAACACAGGAATGTAGAGCATCCTAATACGTAAGTATACCTATGTTATCTAAAAATCAACATTATCCGAAATCCGAATATCTGATTATCTCTTCTCTCTTTAAACTAAGTGTGGTATTCGGACTATGAGTTTGTCACACAAATTATCACACTTTACGATATCGAGCCAGGACTTATTGGGTTTACTTCTCTTTCCGCCGCCCGGAGTAATTCTCATGGCGAGAAAAATAGCATTAACTGAAGGCAGCTCTCGTATAATTTGTCAGCAATGTCATGGGCATGAAGACTGCCGAGGATGCGAGAGTTCCTAATGCGGTTCTTCCACGTCACTCCACACATCCACCGTAGCATAATTCATTTCCGTGACATGCATTTCCTATTTTTGTCACACTTTACAATCGTATAAAAAACAAACCTGATGATGGTCTTATGTACCTGCCCTTTCAACTTTACCGGTATTTTGGGGTTACAAATGACATCAGTCAAGCTCTTGACATTTATCCCACGTGGCAGCAATGCATGACTTAGTGGCGCAATGGGTGTTACCAAACACGTGAAATACTGATCACAGGTATTTGGATTGATCCGTGAGCTCGAGCGTGTGTGTCATCGCCAATGTTTATGGGCGTGTGATCTGCTGGTCCAAAATGTTATGTATATAGACTTATATGAAATAAATAGTATGTAAACTACCGGTACGCTATGATGGCTGTTTTAACGTTTGTCCCCGCTCATAAAGTTTCGTATTAATTAGTAATTACATTTGAAGGAGGAAATTGCTGTTCTTTATTGTGACTAACTGCACGTTACTATTGACAATAAAGAACAGCAATTTGCTCCTTCAAATATAATTACTAATTAATACGAAACTTCATGAGTGGGGACAAAGTCAAAATGGCTATTATAGCGTGCTTGTAGAATAGTAGTCCTTTATATTTAACAAAATTTTGGATTTGATGCTAAAATATGTTGCAGGGTAATAGGTTCAATCATTCACTTTTTGAAAGCATGCCTAGGGACAGGCATATTGGCGATGCCAGCCGCCTTCAAAAATTCGGGTTTATTGGTAGGCACCATAGGTACGCTCATCGCCGGCTTCCTTTGCACACATACGGTGTACATATTTGTAAGTATTACGTGCTTATCGTCTTTAACTGTTTTTAAGGATGTAACTTCAACAGCTCAGAGAATACTTTTTTTTTATTTATTTAAAAAACCAACAGCGTTACAATATATACATATACAATTAATTATGTTACTTATTCATAAGGCCAATAACAGGTTTTTCTTATTTTATATAACACTTATGGACGTGAAGACAATAATAATTCTCATTTTTTTACCTATAGCGAAGCAGAAGCGAGGAATAAAAAATATTTACAATTAAACAGATCTAGAATTAAATATAATATAAAGATATCATTAGACTATAGTATAAAGATATCATTAGAGTACATATTATATACCTACATATAAACTAATGGAAAAATGAAAGATATATAAGGCAGAGAAGAAAAACAAATAAATAAAACAAAAATTATTTAAGAACGTTCATCATTAATCCCTTAAATACTTGTTCTGTTATAAGTCTTAGAAAGACGGGTAAAAATACTCCAGAGTATTCTCTTTGGCAAGGTTCTGGAGGCTTTTCAATGGATTTTTTCTTTACCAAAAGAGGTTCATAGAAAAAATGGAACTAATATCGCTAAATGAGCTTTTTACCAGGAAAGTTGTGTTCCCTAAGCATAAAAGAAAATTCAGTCTTTTCTATTCTTGGATGGCGACCACCTTTGGTCTTAAGTATGTCGCTATAACAAACTTTGTGTTGTGTTCCGGCATTAGTGACCCAAGTTTTGTACCCTTATGAGACAGTAACGTGTTCGCGATGCCACTGGCGTTGCAAAAACCCATAGACGACGGTAACTGCTAAATTCTAAGCGAGCCGTCAGCCTGTCTGCTGACCTACAGCAATAAAAAATATTAAAGCTCGAAAAATTTTGATATATTCGATCGAAACCAACTAAATTTGTAGAATATGATAAAAATGTAATTGTTAATTTACGGTCATATGTATTTTCCCGAACCTTCTATTCCTTTTTTTATCTTTAGTCAATATTTCAATAAGCTCAAATTAGTAGATGTTTGGATTATAATCTGGTTTGTTAATATATTAAAATACTCGTATTGTATATAAATAAATAACTTTTCTGGAACAATTCGCACATCATTTTCATTTTACGACAGGCCAACCCTGGCTGTAGGGGTTAGTATTCTTACTCCGCCCCTACACGGAGAAAAATGTAATGTAATTTATGAAAAAAACCGTAACAAATCGTTCGAAAGTTTTTATACGTTTAATGTATACATACATATTGGTTCTTTGTTATATTTTCTTTTGTTTAAAAATATTATTCCACATTCAAAATGACTAGTAGCGGCTTTGCATCTTATTTTATATTTTTAACTTCTATAGCGTATTTTTTTTACTAATTTACAAACAAGGTAATAACAACAAACCAAAACAGACATTTACAGTAACATAAAGTAAACTAAATTAATCTTATTTTATAAAATTTATATATTTAAATTAATCACAGACGATCCCCTGGTGTATCGGCTAACGCACGTTGGTACGCTTACGGAGGTCATGGCATCGATTCCCGTCCAGCGTCTTGATGTTTATGTATAATAAATATGTATTTATTTACAAAAGAAAATATGTAATATAGCAGCTGCCTAGTACCCATAACACAAGTGCAATGCAACTCAGTTTGGGAGTAGATGGCATAGTGCGAAATGTTCCAATATATTTATTTATTTATTAAAACGTATTCAAGGTTATTATTTACGTATTCCTTTTTTAGTGTGCGAGAACGTGGCGGGGACCTTATTTAAAGTTATTCTGTATTCGTATTTCAGGTTAAAACTTCCCAAAATGTGTGTGTGGACGTGAAGAGGCCATCATTAAGTTTTGCAGAAACTTGTGGAGCGGTGTTCGGTGTCGGACCCAAAAAACTTCAGCGGTGGAGTGGTTTCGTCAAGTAAACTTTGTTTCCGCTTTTAATGGGTTTTTCTAACATGCCTACTTATACGAGTATATCGCTATATATCTTAATAAGATGTTTACTCTGTAAACTTCGACACGAGTGTCAATATTACAGTAATACGATGTATTACATCAACAGTGAAGTACTGTACTACGTCAATAGTGAAGACATCCTGGCGTAACGGCCAATGCACTCTGGTACGCTTGCGGAGGTCACTGGTTCGAATCCAGTCCAGCGTCTGGGTGTTTATGTATCATATGCATTTATTTATAAATATATATATATATATATATATATATATATATATATATATATATATATATATATATATATATATATATATATATATATATATATATATATATATATATATATATATATATATATATATATATATATATATATATATATATCAGTTGTCTAGTATCCATAACAGAAGTGCAACTTAGTTTTGGACTAGATGGCGTTATGTGAAATGTCGTAACATGTTTATTTTTATTATCATTATTAATAATAAGACCCACAAAAATTATAAATGTGTGGACCAGAAGACAGATATTCTATTCGTGCAGGGGCAGAGAAAGAATACTGACCTCTGCGGCCGGGGTTAGCCTGTCGTAAAAGGCTAGAAAACAACTCACGCTAGCTACGTGGTACGGCCCCGAGCCCGTTTGGATGGCGACCACCTTTGGTCTTAAGTATGCCGCCATAATAACTTTGTGTTGTGTTCCGGCATTAGTGACCCAAGTTCCTGTTCCCTATAGGACAGCAGTGTGTTCGCGATGCCACTGGCATTGCAAACACCCATAGGCGACGGTAACTGCTAAATTCGAAGCGGGCCGTCAGCTTGTCTGCTGTCCTACAGCAATAAAAAAAGACAGGCTGGCGGCCCACTCAATAGTAAGCAATAACCGTCGCCTATGGATGTTTGTGATGCCAGGGGGCAATCACGCTACTGTCTAATACAGGTAATTATTTTAGTGGTATCAGACACCAACTTAAAAGCTTCGAGTTTGACTCTGACGATGACGTGCATCATCTAATTATTTCATGTGCCGATAGTGAAGGAAAACATAGTGAGAATACCTGCACACTGTGATCTGATCACACGTGTAAAAATGGACTATTCAGACACAGAAAAATTTATTCATACTGTAGAATAATACATATTTATGCTAGCTAGAAAAATTCACACCTACACATACGCATACGCGCATACATACATACACACACAAACACACATACACACACACACACGCGCGCGCACAAACACTTTCTCGCACTCGCGCATAATAACTCACATTGTAAAAGATGTAATATTCATTTATGCAGAATTGGTTAATTAAAAATGGGAGAATAAACTTGCCCCAGAGATACAGATAGATCTAGTTTTGGAGCAGATGGAATCAATTATTTTTTATATTATCTACTTTAAGTCATTTTATAAGTTTGTAGTATTTAAGTTTCACCCTTATAATGTTTGATACAATAAAAAGCAATTTAATCTAATCTAACGTGTGTGGAACCCGCTAATTCGCCATGTATAAGCGTGATGGGTATACTGTCAGCCAGTTCAAGTCCAAGTCCAGCAGTGGAGGTTTTAGAAGGCGATAATGCATGTCAATAATAGTAGTAAAATGCTTAGATTAAGATATAATTTTTTTATTTTTCAGAACGCTAGTTGACTACTCAATGGCAGTGACATACTTCAGCGTGCTCTGTGTCTACGTAGTCTTTATTGGATCATCTCTAAAAGAGGTATAGCTACTTCATATGTTCTACTTATCATCATCAGTTATAATTGGCAATATGGCTTAGGCAAAAAAAAATTAATAAGGGCTGTCATCACCTAACCGTTGAAATAAAATAAAACAATTATGTATTTATTTTTTATTTTGAAGGCCATGTATGCTAAATCACTATAGAAAGCTACACAATTGAGCAGCATGTCCAAATGATAAAACTTAATTATTAAAATAAATGTTCTTTAGTGAAAACTTTGCGCACGTTCCGGCCATGTTATGGCAGACGCCATGGCCCTTCACAGTCAACTCTCCAATGCTTAGTGGCCAAATTCAGGGTGACCAAATCTGTGAACAATTAACCAATATCAGTAAGTCGAAGGAACTTTAAATCTGATGAGAATGTCGCTATGGTATATGAAAGTGTGCAGAACCTGAAGCAGTTTGTTCTTGGCCGTCCACAAAAACTCGGCCTTTCGCAGACTTGGCGAATTTTACGTAAGGATTTAGACCTACACCCGTACAAGATTTAATTGACCCAAGAGCTCAAAAATAATGAGCATAGATAACGCCGTTTGTTCACTGACTGGGCTTCGGAGTATTTGAAAGAGAATCCCAAATTTGGTCAAAAAATATTTAGCGTCAAGGTGCATTTTCGATGAATGGCTATGATAATAAAGAAAATTACCGCATATGGGTCGGCACTAACCCACATGAGGTTCACCAGGTGGCGATGCATCTGTGGGTAGATATGATTATTAAATAAAGTACAGTTAGTCTCGCACGCTCGTGTATTATTGACAGCATCCATGGATCTAGGTGGATTTTGAACCAGAGACATCATCGGTCTCGGTGGTTAACCGCAGAATGCTACAGATCGATGATAATCGGTTACTTTCCCCAAGAAATAATGTATTTTTATACATTATTTCTTTTTCTTCTTTCTAGTAAGAAAGAACGTAGAAGAAATGTGGCCCAGAAAGGCGATGCTATGTGCCAGATAACGGACGGCACGATGCACATTCTGCACGAACTTTGAGGGTGTGAATTGGGCATCAGGATCATGCGATTTGACCCCACTAGACTTTATCTTGTACCCTACAAGTCTGATGATGCCCTTAAAGTCAACATAATCCAGGCCAAATTCAGCCAGATTCATGCAGCAGAGTCATTAAAATTGGACCAATTCGAGCAGTCGTAAGAAGCCACGGTGGGCATTTGAATAGGGCTACATTCCATACATAATGGCAAACATGGGCTTTTATGAAAAAGAATTTTATGAATACCTTACCCATATCTTGTTTTATTTCACATCAACATTTACCTGCCCTTATTGGAAAACCCTTTTCAATATAAAACTCGCTCTGTAGTATTATAACTATTTTTAAGATAAATAAACATACATTTACATAATGTACTTTTTATTTTAAATTCAAGCGAGAATATAATAAAATTTATTTATTTCCTTGTTTTATTAATATAAATAACTTATATTTTTACAGGCACTTGATTTTTACACCGTAGGATTTGAACTGTCGATACAGACGTATTGCGCTCTCACTTTAGTACCTCTAGTCCTCATTTGCCAGATACGGAACCTAAAGTACTTAGTGCCATTTTCCGCCATCGCAAATGTCATGGTCGTTATAGTGTTTTCTATTACCTTGTACTATGTCTTCAGAGACTTGCCATCAGTTTCTGAAAGAGAAATAGTAGCGGAAGTCAGCCAGTGGCCGTTGTTTTTAAGGTAACTATAAAATTTATGTAGTAAAGGGATATTTAACTTGTCGTGTTACCATACCTTGAAATATCATACCATCACTTAGGGCTTCTTCACACGTACCACGACTACACCTCAACCACAACACGTGGCCGGGTGTATATTTCGTATTGAAAACGAATAGGACTATTCACACGTACCACATTTTGCAGTCATTATCGACCGTGTGTGTGATACCGACCACATCTCAAACACAACGTTGCGTTGACGCAACGACAGTGCGCGCCCGCCGGCCGCACTCTTCTCCTCCTCCGGTTCATTCATTTTATTCATACAACGCAACCACATCGACATTTTGTCGGTACCACAACGCAACTACAAAAAGCTGCAACGACACTATTCACACGTAACCACTGCTTGACAGCATTTCGTCGTTGCGACGTGGTGTGGTCGTGGTACGTGTGAAGAAGCCCTTAAGGTGACAAAAGTTATATAAACATAAAAAAATATAGTAGAAAATCTCCCAAAACGCCATCTAGTTCCAAAGTAAGCAGCAGAGCTCTTGAGACTTACTAGTTAAGGGATATATTACTTATATACTTTTTTATTGCTGAGAAATAGCAGACAGGCTGAGGGCACTTAATAGTAAGCAGTTTCTGTCGCCTATGGATGTTTGCGACGCTAGGGACACCGCGAACACGCTGCTATCCCATAGATATACAGGAACATGTGTCACTAATTCCGGAACACAACACAAGGTTGTTATGCCGGCATACTTACAATCAAATCGAATCAAAACAAATCGAATTGAATCGAATCAAATCGAATCAAATTAAATAGGGCTGTGGAGTTAGTATTCTTACTTCGCCTCTTCACGGAGAAAAACTTTTCTTGTGTATAAAAACACTTCTCCGCGACCTGGGGGATCCAGAGAACATCATACTGTCCAGAACTTATTAAAAATATAAATATCATAACTAAAATAATTCAACATTACTAAACATATGTTTTAAATAGACAGTTACTTGCGCTTAGTGAAAACCTTAGTTGGTCTTAACTACACACGGTTGCGGCCAACACACAACATACTCGCGGATCTTACTTAAATATTGTTTACTGCATGGGAATTCACACACATTACTATAAAATACCACTAACGTAGCCCCTAAGCCTGACGTATCATTTTATAGTTTTTCGGATATTAAGTATAGTCTATGCGATTTAGTCTATGGAATCCATTTATAGCATACTACGCTGTTTTGTGTGTCTATGTACGATTTAAAGATGGCGTTAACGGTTGAATTTATTTATCTGTTAATTGGTAATTGATATTATTTTTACCGATATTATTGGTTGAAAATATCGGTAAATCTTTTCGTTGATTTAATTTTGCTACTGTTAAACTCATAGATATATCTATGGTTAAACTCGAATGTTTGAGTTTCTTAACATTGTGCTTTATTTTGAGGTCCATAGAGCATACAATCGAATCATCAAAATTCAATATTTACATGATAAGTTGAAAACACCTGCAAGGCGGAAATAAATCTTATGTGTTGACGTTGAGGAATACAGTTGAAACTTGCATGTAAATAATTTCCAATAATTACCTATGCGACTACATGCAGTGTTTTTGTTAAACGGTATTTTTTAACAGTTAAGGTTAATTTTATTTATCGAATAGAAGTGATAATTTTTTTACCGGTAAATTTATTGGTTAATGGTTATATTTGCCACCATTAGTACGATTGTCAAGATGTCACTGTCACATAGTTATACGTGGTCATTGGCGAGTCATTGAGGCATGTATTTTTCTCCGCGCAGGGGCGGAGCAAGAATATTAACCCCTGCGGCCGAGGTCAGCGGGTTCGGGTTGCCTGGAAGAGATCGCTTTAAGCGATAAGGCCGCCCATTGTCATACAGCATTATATTTTTGTATACATATTTTAAGTTAGTTTTAAGTATCTGTATGCAATAAAGAGTTTTCATTCATTCATTCATTCATTCAGCCTGCTGTAAAAGATGACAACCCTAGCTATGTGGTAGGCCCCCAAGCCCATCTACGTGGCAACCACCCTTGGTTTATAAATATGCCGCCATAATAACCTTGTGTTTTGTTCCGGCATTAGTTACCCAAGTTCCTGTACCCCTATGGAAAAGCAGCGTGTTTGCGGTATTATAAACAACGCATCTCTTTGGTTGACTGGCATTAGACAATCGCTTGGAGCGTCTGCTCTTAACATTACGCGTAGGTGGCGCCCGACCTGTCACTATTCGCCATGATATGACTAGACTGTAATTGTGTCTTGTTAAATTTGTAATTTGTCTTCCATTAAATTAATGAGTGCAGTTTAGATGAGGGAACAACCAAATATATATTTTTTTCATTGCTCTAAAATTTGTACTCTATAACCTAAAGAATTTTGCTCAAAGAATTTATTAAATTTATCTTTTTGCAATATTGCAAACATCAATGATTTGGATTTCCTTTTGAAATTAGAGGGTTATACGTTAGTTGTTACATTTCTGATATTTTTTGGGTACTTTTGTTTGCTCATAAATAGGACATATCAGGGAAAGGTAGCGGCAAAAATATACATGTACAATTGAATTGTTAATATAATCAGCTCATAGCAGGGTAAATATTTTCGATGCAACCGTCTAATATTTCAGAGAAGTTAATACACGTATAATTTGTTTTGCAGTACAGTCATATTTGCAATGGAGGGTGTCGGAGTGGTGATGCCCGTTGAGAATGAGATGGCCAAGCCCCAAAAATTCTTAGGCTGTCCGGGTGTGTTGAATGTATCAATGGTGGTCGTTATGTCGTTGTATGGAGTAGTCGGGTTTTTCGGCTACTTGCAATTTGGAGACGCAGCAAAGGGCAGCGTGACACTCAACCTCCCTCAAGAGGATATGTAAGTATTTTCAGTCAAAATATTTTTTTGCTTATGAACCTTTTTGCAGCGAGACCTTATAATCTATAAAATTAATCAACACAGTTAATATTTAAAAATTCATTTCATTCATGGGGAAAAAATTAACTTTTTTGGCTTTTAGATTGGCCCAAGCTGCCAAACTATTGATGGCATTCGTGATATTCCTCTCATACACGCTGCAATTCTACGTACCAATGGAAATGATTAACAGGAATATAAAAGAAAGGACATCTGAAAGATATGAAAATGTAATACAAATCACAATAAGGACCGTCATAGTTACTTCTTCAGGTATGTTAAAAATAAGTATATTAAAGTAATATTTGAGGATTAAACTGTACATATTTTTTGATACAAACTCATCTTCATAGTAGAAAATATCGGCAGTTAAATTTTTTGAATTATATTATGTAAGTAAATAAAACGAACGAATATTAATCGTGCGCAAATTTGTTTGTATGTTTGTGTAAAATAACGTATGGTTATATCAAATAATAGTTGGGTCTCTTCCTAAAGTACAGGATTCTTACCACGATTTTTTTGCGATGTTAGCGACGACAGGATCTGGATCCTGGGCCTTGTACCGGAACATAATACAATATTATTATAGTGGCATGTTTAGAGACTAAGGGTTGCTGTCACCTAGATGGGCTTGGAGCCCTATTACTCGGCTAGGGATGTTTAGTCGCCTTTTACGACAGGCCACCTCCGGTCGCAGAGATCAATATTCTTACTTTGCCCCTGTTGTAGATTCATTTGGTACTTTTACCTGGAACGTTTTTCGGGAGTTTTGAAAATTGGTAATTTTATAGATTTTGATGTGCTCTTTCCGAAATTTGACTTTGCCTCGTATTTTTGCAGCTCACGCCGCTATATTGGAAAAATGGTTACTAAAAGCAGTTTTTAGATAACACCTCCTTTCCGACTTATTTTAAGATAAAAACACAAGATAAATGAAACTAGAGACAATTACCTACAATTTATTTGTCTACCTTTTTTTTTCCATAGAATAGTTTAGGCGTACGAGCACCGCAAAGTGTACTCCAACGCGCGTTCTGGCTAAAAATCTCATTATTTATTCAACCAAACCAAAAAAAGTATTAAAATTGTCATGCTTGTCAAAAGCGGATTAGCAGTTTATATATAGCTGTGATCACGATGTTCTATAAATTAACAACACTTACCGTCGGTACAAGGAGTTTTATTATAATTATATTTTTCATCATCATCTAAAAGTAGTATCCCGGTTGCAACCTAAACTTCCGTTTCGGTGCCCGGGGTCCGCTTTCCGACTCTTTCTACTCCACTTCGCACGGTCTTCAGCATCCCTGGTTGGCACATTGGCACGCATATCACCCTTTACGACGTCAAGCCATAATTATATTTTTCATACTTAGATATAAAAATCCCGAAGCGTTGAAAGTTAATCTATGACCGCTGGATAAATTTCCGATTGTGATTTCACTAGGTTACCTGTACCTAGAAATTTGTATATTATTAAATATTTTTGTTACAGTGGCAATAGCATGTGCCTTTCCCAACTTGGAACTTGTTATCAGTTTTGTTGGTGCCATTTTCTTCTCAACTCTCGGACTTCTAATCCCAGCGATCGTGGAGACAATTTACAGATGGGACAAGGATTTAGGGCCATGCCGTTATGTTTTATGGAAGAATATAATCATTGGATTAATTTCAATTATTGCATTAGTATCAGGTTCTTACGTATCTGTTTTAGGAATTATAGAGGATTTTGAAAGTAGTCATGAGCATATGCATGAAAATATAACTCTAACACAATAATATAACGGTGTACTGCAAGGTTCTGTATTAGGACCAATGTTTTTAATATTTAACAATAATTATTACAATATTATTTTAATAATGTTGGATATGTATAAATTATTAAAATTTTATTTTATATTAAATATGCCATAAGTTTAGAAACAAGTGAACATTTTTTATCAATTAATATATTGTTAATAAAATATATGGACATATTTGTTGAAATGACCGTCTTTGCCTTTAATACTTGAAACCTGTAATCTATCTGGACACAAATTTATATATATCTCTATGTATTAGTATGTATTACTTATCTCTATATATTAATTAGTCTTTGACTTCTTATGGACTGAACGTGGGCGGGTTGTTTGATAAAAGCCGTGTATTCTAAAAGGGATCACAATTTATAGACCAAACGGTTCATACTGGGCTAAAGAGGATTTCAGCTTTTATAAAATCTAGGACGTTGGGTTTTGTTTAATAAAAACATTACTATTATTGATTTAATATATTATATTTGACACTATTTGTTTGGGAAGGTAAAATATTGGTATCATTACAAAGCTGATTCATATCTCCTACCATCAGTATATTCTTTTGTGAAATTATCGTAAGATTACGATTATTTGTAAGTAAATTTTAATGTCTGAGGCGGATTAATTAATATAATAAAGAACGCTGCCGACCATGTGTGTGTGGTTCCATGTTTGTGTTCGCGGACATAACTGACTAGCAGAAAGATGCAACGGCGTTCCATTTGATTTGACTCCCGGGTTTTAACCTATAAGCATATACGACCTATAAGTCTATACCTACACTACGTCTATAAACACTACGCTTAAGGACACTTATTATGTAGTCATTGAACCGGCCATCTTGTAGTTTGTGTGAATGAAGCTTAGACAAGAAACGACGATGAGCTAGTTTCACATTTTATGACTATAACTACTATTGCTCACATTTTATGACTATAAATACTATTTACCAAAAATACGTGCTCTCTAGTTTATATTACATAATTTATTGTGAATAATTTTTAAATTTTTATCCAATTATAAGTTTTGAATTGTTATAGAATGCAATAATATCATAATGTCGTACTGGTGAAGTACCGGTCCGTATACCCGCCACGTTTGTCTAGGGCAGGCTATACGAACCAGCGATTTTGCTATGCAGTTCCTTATGATGTTTTTTTTTCACCATCGGTTTATGCCAATGACATCATTGCCATATATTATAACAGTATAATATGCTTCTTGGGCGAGAACAATTCCCTAACCAATGCATGTCACTATGGATTGGATCCCGTGACTAGGTTGGACTCCAAGTGTGCATTGCACTTGGCTTACACATTGATTATGAGATTACCTGTGGTTAGTTTTAGAATACACGACGTACGTAACGAACCGGCTATGTAGAATGTATAATAGTAGTAATAATAATAAACAATCGTAAACGACCGTTAGAGGTATTAACCCCGAACATAAAACAGAAAGGCAAACTTTGCTTTACATCTCCCATAAACGCTTCAGATTTATCCGTGCAGGGGCAGAAAAAGTATACCGACCTGTGCGTCCGGGGTGAGCCTGTCGTAAAAGGCAACAAAACAACCCACTCTAGCTACGTGGTAGGGCCCCAAGCATGTTTGGATGGCGACCACCTTTGGTCTTATGTATGCCGCTATAATAACTTTGTGTTGTGTTCCGGCATTAGTGACCCAAGCAACCTTATGGGACAGTAGTGTGTTCGCGATGCCACTGACATTGCAAACACTCATAGGCGACGGTAACTGCTAAATTCTAATTGTGTTGTGTTCCGGTATAAGTAGCCCAGGTTCCAATCCCCCTACGCGGACAGTAGCGGTTAGCGGTGCCTCTGGAGATGCTAACATTTATATTTATGTGACGGTAACTGTTTACTATTAAGTAGACCGTCATCCTGTCTTCTGTTTTACAGCAATAAAATACAACTAATTATATCAAGATTTTGTTGATAGATTTAGTCAAAAGTATTGACCTTGGAAAAAACTACAGTCATAATATGGATTCATGCCTTCTTAGTTTTCTCAAGTTCTCCTAGAATACGACAAAACAACCCACCCCAGCTACATGGTAGGGCCCCAAGCCCAGGTAACCACCCTTGATCTTAAGTATACCGCCAAAATAATCTTTTGTTGTGTTTTGCTATTAGAAACTCACGTTCTTTTACCCCTGTGGGACAGCAGCGTGTTCGCGGTTCCCTTAACGTCGCAAATATCCATAGTGGACGTTAACTGGTTACTTTTAAGTGGGCCATCAGCCTCTCTGCTGTTCCTCAGTAGCAAAAAAAATTAAAATACTATGACCTTGTAGATAACATCACGGTGACTTGTATTTTAGAGACGCATTAGTAATGTATTTTTTTGTTAAATATAAATACGTGTAGTAATTTATACGTGATGAAAATTGTATGCCCATTGTAACTATAATAATATCATTCCGTTTCGGATGTATGCTTTGTTATATTTTTTTTTATATTATATAGTGGCTACATGATATAATAATAGTTATTTATTCAGATGATAAAATGAAAGAAGTTATAGAGTTCCAATTATTCAAAAGAAATCCGTAACAAGATAAATACATTTTAATAGAGCCTTTATTTAACTTTATTATTTTACTTGATTTGATATGTTACAAAGAGAGGAGTACAATAAAGAGCGAGGTAAAGTGGGCCTCTGTAATTAAACAAGAAAGAAACATGCAACCGGGTTTGAACGCAAATTTTTTTAATAATTTTTTTATTGCGAGTAACAGCAGACAGGCTGACGGCTCACTTAATAGTAATAGACACGCCTACAGACATGTTTACGATGCTAAGGATACCGCGATCTCAGCGGTATTGGAACCTGGGTTACTAATATCAGAATATGAGGACGGAATACAAGGTTATGACTACTTTTATCCGTGCAGGGGCGGAGAAAGAATACTAACCTCTGTGGCTGGGGTCAGCCTGTCATAAAAGGCGACAAAACAACCCACCTTAGCTACGTGGTAGGGCCTCAAGCCCGTCTGGATGGCGACCACCTTTGGTCTTAAGTATGCCGCCATAATAACCTTGTAAAAAGTAAAAAATATCGTTTAAAATTATAATTTTGTTTTTTTATTGCTGTAATAAAAAAAACAAAATTATAATTTTAAACGATATTTTTTACTATTTTTACCAATTGACAAAACTGGTGAAACAACAATAATGAGCGCTATAAATGCGCCCTTAATATTCATAAAACTAAGTTAAAATAACGAGTATATGCTGAGAAAGCTTGGACGTCACATTGAATACATTTTTTCGTACTTTTTCCTTTCTAGATGCACCGTTTTTTGTCACATTCGAAATATTACGGCTTCAGAGCAAGGCTCAATTATACGAATTTATCTAAATAGAACTAAAAGGTTAAATTGAAATAAAAATAACTCATAGAAACTTTATTTCCTCATAACAGAATAAATTCTATATAACAAACAAAATATGTACATAGTGTTTGAAATCTGTTAATTACGTTATTAGATAATATTGGTGTCGTAATTAAGAATTGGGTAGTGGAACACTACGCTTCATTGGTTGCACAAGAAACTCGTTAGCAGATGCTCCTAGAATCACTATTATTTCATTTTCCATAAAGAACCGGCTTGAAAAAGTTACTATTCCCTCACCACAAAACAGCTCAAGAGAGCTACTATCAATGTATATGACCATTTTTAAATCATTGTTTGGGGTCCAACTTGTTCGTCTCAATCCATCATATCCACCTCTATCAACAGACATACGTTGTGCTGTACTATTGTAATATATAGTTACAACATTACTAGTATTAGTAGCTTCTTGAATGTATAAGTAAAAGTCAGTAGAATTTGAAGCGCTTATTGTAACTTTAGCACTCTTATTAGTTAAAGTCACATTATAACCTTCATCTGCCGGCCCTGAACATAATTTTTCCTCAAGAAGTTGATCAAACTCTTTTATAGGCGTTTGTTTTATCAGACCTTCAGAATTAATTGTTAGTTCCCTAGGCATAGTAAACATTCCTGTCCATCCATCAGTTCTTTCAGGATACACTTGCTCCCACATATCCATCCACGCTATCATAATTCTGCGTCCTTTTTTATCTAACATAGTTTGAGTTGCGTAAAAATCATGTCCATGATCCATTTCTATGAATTCACTTGTCGGTTCAAAGATGCCAGTTTCATGATCCATCCTTCCAGTAAAATAACCGGTTTGATACTTATTTTTAAATTTGTCTCCTTGTGGTAAAATACCTTGAGGAGAAAACAGCAGTACATAATATTCTCCTAATTCAAAAAGATCAGGACATTCCCACATATATCCTAAAGAGCCATTTGATGTCAGCAGTACTGATTTTTGTGTCCACTCAATTAAATTCTGGGATTGATATAACAATACTCGACCTGTCGTGTTATTGTTAGAATTTCCTAATACCATGTAATAGTCGTCACCATATTGCCATACTTTCGGGTCTCTGAAATCTGGTTGGTATTCTGTACCGTTAATTATAGGATTATTTGGATATTTAGTAACGTTTACTCCATCTGTTGTGGAAGCTAATGCTTGTACTTGCTTGTGGTCGGGGATTTGATCTTCAAAGTTTACATTGCCTGTGTAGAATAAATACAATGTATTGTTCACAACAATTCCACTGCCAGAGAAAACACCAGTGGTATCGTAACTTTTGTCAGGATTCATAGCTATGGGTAGATGTTCCCAATGAATTAAATCTGAGCTTCTGGCATGGCCCCAGTGTGCTATGCCAGCCGATTCACTACTGTTAGGGTTATATTGATAGAATAAGTGATAGTTATCTCGGAAGTAGCTGAAGCCATTCGGATCGTTCATCCATCCGTAAGGAGGGGCAAAATGATATTGCGGATAGTAACGAGTATTTACATTTTTCGTCGCAGAGCACTTGTAAAAAATTAATAATATTACGATTACCTTAAAAGTAGCTTCCGCCATTTTGTAGACGATGTTCTGATGTGTTCCGTGGTGGTTATCTAGTTTATATACATTTGAAACTGCATGAGTCATTTTAATTTAAATTGTTTGTTCAATTGTTCTTTGTTTTTACCATCACTTTTGCATAGCTGTTTATATTAATACAATATTTACCCTGTAAATTTGTTTGAATAAATGTCTGGGTCTACATTATATATATATATATATATATATATATATATATATATATATATATATATATATATATATATATATATATATATATATATATATATATATATATATATATATATATATATATATATATATATATATATATATATATATATATACAAATTTGATGATTGAAAATAAGATATATTTTTATTAATTACGTACCCATATTCTGTGTGATACGGATATCGCAACTGGCAGTGAACATTACAGCTAGTATCCCTCCGATGGTTATTCGACTCATCGTCGGGGTTACACGGCATTGCACAAACTCGTCCCAAAAATGGATCACCATCTATTGAATCGAAGGCTGGAATCCTATATCGTGTGACCTGTGCCTTACAAATCAAGCAAGCTGTAAACCGGGACCGATTTGCCAGCATGTCAAACTGCATTTGCTCCCTTAACCCAAAACCATTACATAATAAAATAGTAGCCCACTGGGTGGCTAATTAGGAGTCCGTACATCGCACAGAGCGGCTTACGAAATAATATGTAATGTAAAAAGTAAAACATTCCGCACCAAATTGGTATACTTACTTTATAAAACCAACTTTAATCGTCGTATTCCACACTTTACGAGTCAGTTTTTCCTAAAAACCTTTTTGTTAATTTACGATGTTATTTGCATAAACAAACAAATTTATTGTATTCTGTGGTCAGTTAATTAGCTACGCTTCTGTTTGTATTTACTAGAGTGTGCCAAAAAATCCATTTTTTTTTTACACTTAACGCTCAAAATATTATAAGAGATATTCTAACAAACATCATGTCACAGGCCCCTAAGTTATTCTATTGAAACAACATCACGGATTTCTTTTAATTATTCTGTCTTGCAATTATGTAGAAATCTTTTTTATATAAAATATACCTGCCTCGACGGACTTCATTCTGTGAAGTGTGGGAGTTATTAGCCATTCGCAGTTCAATAGAAAAAAAATGAATTTCAGAGTGATCATTTTGATATTAAACTATCCTAATTCGTTCAATTTCATTTCGCTCTTCACGTTGCTCTGCAGTGATATTATATTGAAGATTATATTAGTTTGTATCGTTTCAAGTTCTTCGACCCAAATTGCTGTAACCGTGTCTTATAGGCGGCATAGTTTTAAACGTAAAAACGCTGAACAAATAAACACAGAATCAGTTTACGAGAGCGACAAAAAAAATCTAGAAATTGCCACACACAGAAAGTAATTTAATGATCCTTGTAATTTTGATGACACGTGTGTAGGTCAGTAATATTATTTTATTTAATAATACTCAAAGCTTTTTTAAACTTCATTTTCGCAGGCATAGTTTAATACCTACAGCGTAATCAACTTGAAGGTATTCCAAAGATAATCGTAACACGCAGCGACTATGTTGTTGATGTCAAATGTTTGACAGCTGGGGACAGATGTTTTAATTTACTCTGGGGTTTTTACGGGAAAAGAAAGGTGGTGTTTTGTTCTATTTTCCGTGCAATTTTTAAGTTTTTTCTTCCCATAAGACCTTCCTTATGTCCTAAAAAAATATGAAAACAAAAATTAGCCGAATTGGTCAAGTCGTTCTCAATTTTTGCGCTTAGCAACATTACACATTAGACGATTTTTATTTATATAGATAAACAAACGATCTCTATTGAGAATATTTTGCAGAAAAAATGTCTCGGAACAAAATTTTTATCATAAAAATTGTTATTTTTTTATAAAATATTGAGGGTAGAGCAAAAGATCGAACGGAAATTTTGTAGTTCATCAGAGGCCCTACAAAAAAGTCTTCGGCGACCTTTTCATATTATCATTAAATACAGACCCAATTCATTTTATTTTAAATTTGTTCGTTAAGGCAAGTGAATTATTGATAGCACAAAAAGTTTATTACAGTTTTTAGGATATCAAATTTGTATATTAGGCGAGAGATACTGCCTAAGTGGTGCATACCATCAAGGGTTTGAACCTATGACTTCTATATTAATCTCTGGGTGTAATGCCACTGAGTTACCAAGCACCCATAGATGTATATATAATATAGATGTAAATTTTATAGCGCATGCGTATAAAATTTACATCTTTAGTACGAGAAGTTCATTCAGTCCGAAGCTTTCTAAGCACGCTCCTGTCCGGATGCTTTTAAAGTTTGCGAAAGTTTTCGAGTAACAAATTTCAATATACTTTTTTTACTTAAAATGTATTTTTATGTGTGAAATGCGTTTTAAACTGTAAGTGATATTTATGTGGTATTAATGTTGTTGATTAAATAATAATATGAATAGTTATTATATAAAAAAGTTAATAAAGTGTATATTAACTACATTTTATTAAGTGTTTATTAACTTGTGAGAACTATTTTTACTATACTCGTGAGTTATGTGAATAAATAACATATAAAAATAATGTGAAATGTAAAAAAATATTGCTTGTGTAACTTTATGAGATTTTAAAATAAAAATATCTTAATTATAATATAAGTGTTTATTATGATGTAATACATAACTGTAAGTATATAACTTTGTAAAATTATATTAATATTCTTTCCTATCCTTTAAAACTACTTCATCTTCTTTATGTATTTTTTTTGTATGTGTATATTTTTCAAAATTATTTAACTTATTTAGATAATATTTGATGATTTAATTTCAAAATTGAGTCCATTACTAGATGCTACGATTTTATTTTGACGGTTAGACGGTTTTCTTTTCTTTTGCAAGGAAATGTATGTATGTATACTTTAATGGGTATTTTTACATCATAGAATCAGGCCAAAAATTAAATTTTCCTCAAAAAAATGTGTAGCCCCGGGATTTTGACCAAACACGTTAATATAATTAATACAACACGTTAATATAGCTAAATTCATATACGATAATATAAATATAATTTAGCAAATATAGTAATAAAATAAGATTGGAAAAAAATTGCTTGGATCTTGTCATAACTTATTTCTGTTGGGGACAATGGTATTTTATTGACATTATACAGCGATCTATAAAATTTTATATTGAAAAAGTTATTTTGACTTGATAATCAAAGTATATATTTATTAGTATAATAACAATAGAAGAAGAAGAATATAATAACAGAAGCTTTGTAAAAGTTACATTACAAAATATGATGATATTTTCTATATTTAAAGAAGCTAGACTCTTTTAGCAGCTTTTAGTTGTGAAATATACAAAAAAGGTTGTAAATATTGTAAAACAAAGTAAATAATTTTTAAATTATCAAATGATAATTTATTTATCTATTATTAGAGAAGTCTATGTAATTATATTCAACGACTTTCATCCGGCGTTCTGGTGTTACTTAACGTCTGGATGACTATCCATTCCATTGTTAAATGTTTTTTCCTTGATGTATATATTATACTTGCACACTCCGTTGCTTGGGTAGAGTATTGTGGTGGGAGTCCCAAACATTGCGCCCGTTCACCCTACAATTGACAAGAAGACGTACGTCGCTGGTATACCCGCTAAAACCATCCCAGTGTTCCTTTGCTGTCCAAAACCTGGTCCAAGTGAGATACTTTCACTTGCAACCTCCCACTCGAGCTAAAAGTAAAAACGTAAACTAGAGTTTTTTTTTAAATTTCAAAGTTCCAATGATGGATCAGGAGGTTAATAATCGTTATCACGAATATGTAGTGAATATAATGATTTCTGCAGAAGGTTTCCCAACACTGATATTCACAATTTGACACTCAATGCATTCTATAAAATAATGTTTCAGAAATGATTGCATCAGTTTTAATTTTGTTTTTGTTCGCTTTCTTGCTGTCACTGTTTAATTAATTAATTAACAGAAATAAAAATAATATTTAATGCCAATTTTTATAGATTGTCATTTTCATCAGTATATAAATTTTCCTGTTTTATTTTGTGATTATTGTTATTAATGTTTGACTTATTTGATATTGCATGACATTTGTTTGATATTGTATTTTATAGATATAATATTAAACAACTACTACGACGGCAAATGTTGTGTGCACCTATAATTGGCATACATATATGAATTTTATTATTGTAAATGTTGTGTAAATTGTATCTTATGTATGCTGTTGTTGTACTGTATTAAATAAAATAAATAGTATATTATATAAAAAATTGCTATAAATTGTCGAGCTCTCTCGTCGACTGTCGTCACCAAGCCCTGGCTCAATGAAAGGTGGATTGTATAATTTTCGATTGTATTGGTACACTAAGATAAGGTACTAAAACTTAACCAACCTCGCGTCCACCTCGGTCTGGACCAGCTCAAGTGCAGCTCGAAGTGGAATCACGCACGGCGTTACTCTTGCAATTTGTTGTTCAAATACACTGCATTTCTTTAAGGATTTAAGTGTGAGACGGCCAATAATATAAGGAGTCTAAAAATATGAGCTTGTTCTTCGCACACGGTGCAGAAAGTGTTTCTTTTTCTTGTCAAATGTTGACCTATAAGAGGCTAGAAAATTATTGAACTACCCTCGCTTTAAATAGACATGAAGGTAGTCACCGATAATTGTCAGAGCAATAATTTTGTACATAAATCTAAACAAGGACCGAAAATAAATATGTTTTCTCTTTAAAACCAGTTCCTGGCTTTTTGACTACACTGAAAAATAACTGCTAAAGAATGAATATTTTTTTTTGCTTTTGCTACATATTTTATGGCTATTTTTAAATTATTTTATTTTACCGTGTTATTTTTAAATAAATTATTAATTAAAACGGAGTATTATCTTGTTTTTGAAAGGATTATTATTTTTAACAATACCTTATAGTTTGTTGCTTACCCGTGTCTAGCTGTTTAGATTAAAAATAATGTCTGGTACGGTTGCTTTTTGTTTTATTTCACTATTAGATTATGATAGTTATTACGTGTGTAACATAATTGTTTGCTTTTATATGGGCGATAAGTTATGCTTTTTATTTATTTCTTTATTATTTTTGTTGTTCTGCGTTTTTGAAAGCTTGTCACAAAATGTAATTTGTTTAAATGTTAGTGGTGTCACTTTATGACCCCATTGAAAGACAGTACTGGTGAAAACCAACTACTAGCAAAATTCTGAGCTGGGACCAATTTGGGACAAACATTACATATAATATATACAGAGTTATAAAAATTTAAATCCTTAATAAATACATTTTCGTTATTTTTTATATGAATAAGCCTCTCTTTAGAGGGAATGGACAGAATACTTGCCACGCTCGTTCAAAGTGGATTGGCGGGTTGACCATACCGGTGATTTGAGTATGCAGAGTTGAATGAATGAAAACACTTTATTGTTCTTAAAAACTAGGCACAATAATTGTTGAACAAAGGGCGGCCTTATCACTTAAAGCGATCTCTTCCAGGGAAAATATTGAAAAAGAAGGCAGAGTTCTTCACAATACCTACGTAGTACCTACACATGGAACATAATTTCAGCAAATTATATCATATTTAACACATGAGACGAGAATTGCTCAAACCAGTGTCATTTATATTGGTCTTTAGATACGATATCATTAAGCTACCAGGTACATAATTTTTTTTAAAGTAATTTCAATGAAGATTCTATTAACAAGAGTTTTCTTTAATTTCAGGTAAAAATGGAGGATTTATCTTTAATATATAACTCGTCTCTCTTACGTATAACAGACACTACAACTACTTCAACAGTATCCACGATAGTGGTGAATTCAACGACGGCCGTCACGGGCGGTAACGCTTACGAGTGGCGGTTCATTTTGCCGCCATATTTCTTAATATTTGTGCTGTCAATATCAGGGAATTGCCTCGTAATTGCCACTTTAGCGAGCAATAGAAGAATGCGGACCGTCACTAATGTCTATTTATTGAACTTGGTAAGTGCACATTTTATGTTATAAGACTGTGTTAAGAAAATATGGAAAACGTAAAATTCATTTAGAAGCCATATATGTTAAGCATTTATATACCTTTTTATACAGCAGAAGTTAAGTAGATAGGCATACGGCTCATACGACAGAAGATGGTCAACCGACACGTCTCCTAAGTAGGCACACGATATTTTTTTTTTTTTTTAAATCGTATATTTGGAATTTGGTATCATATTTTTTTTAAATACATACATCGATCAATCAGTAAACATTTTCGTAATGGATTTGTGGAGCCAAACGATAGTTACATTCTGCAACAAACAATTTTACCCAAACATAATCTTTTCATATTGTCTACTGATAAAAGAGAAGTGAGAGTCACTACCAGCCTCAATGGGCTATGTTCATGGAATATGACTCCGAAATAATATAATACGCAATAAAATTTCCCTTCGAGAATTTTGAATAAAGAATTTCGGGCTACAAAGTAAAAATTTAGCTTTGTTACTTAGCCGTTTATTATTGTATAATTTTTTTTATTGCCATGAAACAGAATACAGGTAGATGGATCACCTAATACTAAGCAGTTATTGTACTTATGGATGTTTGCAATGCAAAGGGCACCGCTAACATATTGCCGTTCACTTAGGGGAACTGGGAGCTGGTTCAAAGGTTTTTTTGGAGAACAGGGGTGGTTACAATCCAGATGGGTCTGAATATAACTAGCTGTTTTGCCGTATTTTACGACAGACCGCCCTCTGCCGCATGTGTCAGTATTCTTACTTACTGCGCCCCTGCATGACGACACAAGCAAGCAGTGTGAGTCACGGAGATGAATATGCTGCGGTGGATGTGTGGAGTAACGCGGTTCTTCCGCGGAACTCCCGCATTCGCAGCAGCCTTCATGTCCGTGTCATTGAAGACAAATTGCACGAGTGTCTCCTTTGCTAGTATGGCCACGTTTTACGGTAACGGACTACTTATGTGGGTAAAAAATGTTTCATTGCTTCTACCGGGCCTCAGCAGGAGGGGTGGACCTAAAAAATGATGGCTTGACGTCGCATAAGGTCGCATGCTAATGGAATTACTACAAGAAATGCCGGAAACCGTGCGAAGTGGAGAAGAAGAATTGGGAAAGCGGACCCTAGGCGCCGAAGTGAAATTTGGGTTACAACCAGTATTTACTGCTAAGATGATGATGATGATACTATGTACATACACACTATTGTGGAAAAAACTTACTGAATGACTGTCATATCGCTAGGTTATTACATATTTTCTTTATTAAGAATATGTTGTAGATTAGTAGAATAATGCCGATGAAATTGTATTTTAAATACCGTGGCGCTGGCTCGAATCCTAATCTCTCAAACTCTGCAGAATTTCTTTATCATCACTTATAATTTACTCGTATGAAGATGCGAAATTTACGAGGAAACGTTGTTTTTACTTTTAGCAGTAATGAATTTATGAATTATTCTATTTTGTTCATACTGTTGAATAAAAAAGTATTAATATATTTTTGGGAAACAACTTTGTCTATTGTATAAACGATCAACATTGATATTAAATTATACCAATTATAACAATATTAATTGTTCTCTTCATGATAGGGAGCAGAAGAATATTGACCCCAGCGATCTGGGCCAGCCTGTCGTAAAAAGCGATAAAACAACCCTGTTTAAGTAAGTGATTGGACCCCAAGCCTGGCTGGATGGCAACCACCCCTGGTCAACAATTATGCCACCATAATAACCTTGTATTATGTTTGAGCATTAGTGAGTGACTCAGGTTCTAGTACCCATATGTGGACAGCACCGTATTTGCGGTACCCCTAGGGACGCAAACATCCATAGGCGACAGTAACTGCTTAGAATTAAGTAGTCAGTCTCTTTGCTGTTCCTCAACAACAGAATTATTTTTCGTTAATTTACATCTAATTTGCTTTTCTGAGTATAGCTACTTTCAAGTTGAAAGTACATTAAGGTTTGCTCCGTTATATGGATTTAACTGCGTGAATATGCATGGTCCATGATCATATGTGATTCATAGACGATTTCCTTCAGTACCAACACTGGTCACGAGGTTCATGAGGGTGAGGGTTTTTACAACTGTGTCGCCACGATCGTAGTATATATCAGGACCTGTAGTAATTTGTTGAGTACACTTATCCCCCCATTTGCACGGTACCTGTTTTACTCGATTTCGATTTTACATGATTGATAAAGTAACTAATTTTATTTTATTTAAATAATTTACGGGATTTAGTACATATTGGGAGTTTACTTATTTACTCTAGTTTCGTCAGGACCCTATCTTCAGTATAAATCGATGGTTAAGTCATTATCATATTATCATTGAAGCTAAACTTGTTCGGCTACCTATTAAGGTATTATTAAATCTATCCACGGATGCTTTTAGTTTATGAAACTCTGGTGTGAAAGCATTACGATTATCCTACTATTATTGTATATCCAGGTTGCAGTTCAAACTTCCATTTCAGGCCTAGGGTCTGCTGTCTGAATTTTTGAAGTGAAAGCTTCTTTGGCATCGTTCAGATCTGAAACTCGATGAAACGGAAAAGTCACAATAAAAAAGACACCTATATATATCTTTATATATAAATATTTAGAATACAACGTGGAGGGAATAAAATAAAAGACATTACAAAGTGGTTCCTATATTATTGGTCTCTTCTTTGTGCGGTGTTATATTGAAGTTTATAAATATGATTTTCAAAATTTGTTGGCTGTTTTAACTTCTACATTATTAGTAGACCAAAATAAATGCTTCATTTGCTCTGATGTACAAAAATTATAAAAGAAGTATTTCGTTTTTTGCCGCCCACTATACGCCCACCGACTTAGGCTACACATTCAAAATTTCAGCTACAGTCAAATAGGTTTTTTTTCTGTAAAATACGCTCTAATTTTTAAAAATTAAATATTAATAGAAAAAAGTTGTTCTTACATTTTATCTTAACACGTTTTCTAAGATACTATAATAAGCTTAAGTGCTCAAATATATATACTGAGTAAGAACATTATGGAGAATATTTTTTTGATTTAATAACATTTTTATTTTCTACTAGCAGCCCGCCCCAGCTTCGCACGGGTATTTAATAAAAATTTCAAAATTAAAAATTATATACACACACATACCTAAACCCTTCTATTTTTTTTTCGGTCTTGGGGAAAAACCTCTTTTGACGGGTTCCCCCGACCCGAGGGGACCGAGGGATATGTGGGACCCCGGGAAAGATGTTCGACCATCCGATTACCCACTAAAAAACCCCGCTATTCTCCTATTGCCTACGCCCGGGCCCACGGATATAAGGCCTGCTGATCTCGTGGCCCGGGCCGGCGCCGGCCCACCCTTTGTCTTAAGGCGAGCCCCTTCTAAAGTGTTGGCGTCAGGGGGTCAGGGTTTCGTCCCCCCGGCGCTCTCCTAACAACTCTAGGAGTTGAGGGGGGCCGCGGAACAGCACGCGGCCCTCTCCCTGCAATAGTGCGGGCGGCGGATCCTCCCCCGAGGGGCCGCCCGCAGCCGCTTTCTACGGCGGCCGGAGGTCGTTGCCCGCCCTCCGGTGCCGACGACGCGGCCTACGTTGGCGGGAGGGAGGGCGGTGGCGGACTTTCGCTCCCGTTCCGCCACCTCCCTTGCAGACACTCCTCCTCCTTGAGTCGTGTACCTCATTACTGAGGGTCGTGATTCCCCTTATAAGAACCCAGTTTCTCTTTTATAATGTTCTTCCACCTGTGCCTGTCCTTGGTGTGGTGGAGTGCATCACTACTGCCTCGCAAAAGAAGGTGACGGCCGTCCATCCAGGATCGCCCCCGACCATGGACAGAACCAGGGCCGGGAGCGACAGGTCCGCGGCCAATTCCGGACGGGACTCGCATCCCCGTCGCGTGCTAGTCAGGCGTGAGTACGACTACCAGACGACACTCCAGAAAAACCAGAGAGTTGCCTGACGTTGTAGCCGGCCCAGCAAGACCAACCGACAGCGAGGATGCAATTCCCGCCCTGGGAACACTCTCTGTGCAGGCGCAGTCGAAATAGGCATGGTTTCGACTACCAAATCAGGGCCCAGGGCAATCCCATTCATTGGGGGTCCCAATCAGTATTCGCAACCATCCCACCGGGGACCACGCCACAAACAGAGAGCTAAGTTGGAAAGGATGTAGGAGGTAGACGGGAAGAAAGGTAGGAAGGCCTCTGTCGCCTCGGACGGAGAGGGGAGTAAAGCGACGGATGCTCGGGCACCTCGGGTACGCACACACGTGCACTCCTCAGACAGAGGAGCGCCCTTGAGGGCAAGCCCTTCTATTTGCGTCAGGTTACTAAAAAAATAAAATTATAAAAAAGTTTGAATATTATTTCTATGAAATTTTATTTTAATGATTTTTTTGTTAATATTTTTTATTTATTTTTCGTTATTTTTTAATAAGTTTTTTTTATATTTTTGTAAAAACCCCAGTGACGCACGCCTACATTGCATAAGGCCAAGCTAGCCGAACAGGGTGCGCAGCTACCACGCAACATTTTTCTAATACTTACATTTTTAAACTCGTGATATCTTTCGAATGGAATATCCGAATTGAATAATTCAAAAAGTTATATAAAGGTATTGAAGCAGTTTTGAATATGAAGTAATTTATTTTGATAAGGATTAATACCAAGATACAAATAAAGAGCCTTTTCTAGGGGCGGCATTTCAATTAAATTTTTAAAATAAAAAAACACTTATTGTGGCATAACTATAATAGTTAGACATACGCTATCGCGACACTTTTTGTAAATAATGATGTGTTCTGCAAAGTCGTAGTACATTATTTTATTCTATCATTAATAGTTTTCGCAGCGCACGCGATTTAATTAATATTTTAGGTAATTTTTTTACACCTTGGGTTACATTATTGGAGTTTTAGTAAGGATCCCTAATTTTTTTGAAAATATAATATAGCCTATGTGACCCGGAGATAGTGTAGCTTCCCAAAAGTGAAAGAATTTTTTAAATCGGGTCAGTAGTTTCGGAGCCTATTCAATGCAAACAAACAAACAAACAAACAAACAAACAAACATACAATCAAATCTTTCCTCTTTATAATAGTAGTATAGATATCTTATTTTATATAATACTTGCTACGCCGTAGCAATTTTGTGAAAATCGTAGTACTTCACAATCTTATATTTTTTATTTTACTCGTAGCATTAGTAATTGAAATGCTTATTCAACTGTTCATTATATTATTACGTTTTACTGATTTATTCAAGTGCGTGTTTTTTTAATAACGGCTTAGTGGCTACGCAAATGCATTAGACGCGATGGTTCTGTCCTCACGGAAGGAAAAATATTGATTTTATAAGCATATTTTGTTTTAGTTTGACTGTATTTATTCGTCAATTGTAGGTTAGCAAAAAGCCCTAAGATACAGATAAAAACATTACGATATTCCGGTTAATTCAGCTGCCGTCTTCAGTCTTCATCGTAACTGATGTTACGTTAAATATCATAATTTACATGCATATGATGCATAATAGATATTGAATACTTCCGTGACGCAATGATTAAAGCACGCTGGAATGCCTACGGAGATTACTGGTTTGATTCCCGCTCTGCACGTACGTGTATTTATATTCCGTCGGGCCCCGGCAGGAGGGGTAGACCCAAAAAGGGATGCTGAAGACCGTGTGAAGTGGAGTAGAAAAAGCCGGAAAGCGGACCCCGGGCACTGAAATGGAAGTTTGGGTTGTAACCGGGATACAACGCTGGGTTGATGATGGTGATTTATTCCAAGATTCTACAGAGCCTAGTAAAAATAAATCGTTAATAATTCTACTGTTTTCCTATCGCCTAGGCTCACGGATAAACTGGTCTGCCGCTCGCTGTCTCAGGCAGGCAGGCAGCCATCTGGAAAATGCTGAACTAACCGTTATGAGACATTACATCATTTTGTATAGATTTTATATCATATTTTTTTATTACTGAGTTAAAAAAACGTAGTAGTATATAAAAATACCGCACACTGAGGTGGGAAAAATTATAGTTTATTAAGTTATCATATCATAAATCATAAAATTTGTCGGACACAAAATATAAACAATCTATTTTCTAAAAATATGAATATAATTTCTAATATTGATTTATACTCAGCATAGTTTATATTCAGCGGTTTTTTATAATCACCTGAGATCATTAATTATATAGTCAAATTTTCAAAGTATTTGCATTCGAAATAACAAAAGTCATTATTATAAGCTACGCTTTGACTGAAACAAATGAATATTTTACATAATTTCACGAGCAAACGCTCATGCTATTTCTTTTTATATTTATTCAAACGCCTATAACATTTACTTATTTCATCATCAATCAAAATATATGACACGGTCAGGCTATTATGCTGCGTCATGGAAATTAAGCATTAACTAGGTGAAATCATAACATTTTTATACTGTATTTTTTTTCACATATTTAAATCCAAAATAAGCAATTAAGTATTCTGCCCGTGTCTTTCTGTTTGATTTATATTTATAAATCCATTCGATGTTTTTACGACCAATTATAAACGAAATGATCCTTATGGGGCTAGCTGGTGTTCATATTTTGGGTAGAAAGTTATCTTCAAGCTAAATTATATCGTTTAGTGAGACTTGTAATAGCTACTTTCATTCATCTGAACCCCTTTCTTTTCTTTGTCGAAATCGGAAATGCCAGCTCTAATCGCCGGAAATTGCTATTGGAAATCAATTTCTGACATCTGTCAATTATATGCGTTTACATATTACAAGGAATTTTCTTCTGAAATATATTTTATAAGGATTTACGTAAGACAAATATCGTAAGCACTATTTTACTAAAACTATGCTTAAACCTCCACCTGAAATTAGAGTTGTAAGTATACTTTAAAAGATCGAATACAACTCTGGGAATATGAGTAATAATAACCATGATATACAACCTAAGGCTTGAGAAATACTTTTTTAGTTATCATCGGCGTGTGATAGTAGTATGATAATTCTGTTTTACTAAAAGCTTTCATGTTGGCCAGAATGAGTTAACAAAATTGAGGAATCAGTTCTGAACTTAATAAATGCGTTGATGGCTTTAAGCTAAAATAATATTAAATAAGCTATTGTCAGGGATTTGTGTAAGCTTCTTAAAAATTTACATTCACGTTTATGAGTAACGAGACTCAACCGATACTGTTGTGGTGCACTTGGTCGAAAATTAAATTAAATGTATTTCAATAGTCGCCGGAATGTTTAGGACGCAGCATTGCCAATATTCTGCCGACCCTGAGTTCATTTGAGAAGGGTAAGAAAGGAAATTTGGTTAAACTTAAAAAACATTATCTACTGCTTTTTATTTTCATGTAAACTGTTATTACTTATTTGTAAAAAAATCCTGGAATAAATCATATCCCTGATTGGTGAAATTCAGTACATATCACTGATATATACTTTAAATGATGAATGTAATTCTCAATTCCTACATCTTCATAAGCTATTGTGATAAAGTGATGTAAAAGATCACCTTTTTATTGCTATGGAAAATCAAACAAGCCGAAAGCTCACTTAATAGCTAGCAAGGAGTTACCGTCCCCTATGTATGCTTGTGACGCCAGGGGAATCGCTAACACGCTACCGCATAGGGTAACTGGAAGCTAGGTCTCTTATGCAGGAACACAATATGAAGTTATAATGTCGGCATTTTTAGATACCATGGATGGTTTCCATCCAGACTGTTTTAGAGCCTGAACACCTAGTTAGGGAAATTTTTTTCGTCTTTTACGGCAGGCCGCCGTTGGCCGCAGCAGTCAATATCCATACGCCTCTGCACGGAGAGTACTATATACTACCACTCATAATAACTACTTCTCTATTGTCAAGTATAGTCAAACTTTAACAAACATGACATCTATCATCATAACTTATAGTATTTGGTGCTATGTTTTATTTTAGGATATATCTATAGAGCAAAACAGTGTCTTTTCGCATCTTTTCTTTAAAGTGACTGTTGTTGACAATGAAGCTAGAAGAAGTAACTGAAATAGATAAAGCTGTATTTAGCTTTTCAAATTACGCATGATAAATTAGTAGCTTTTTACGATAGGGTGGCGGTAATCTTTTACTATAATTTGATCACACACCCAACAGCGGTACTACAACGCTAAAAACAAAATACATTTTTGTTTTATTTTAATTCCTGTCATCATCGACTGAATAGGCAGATTTGAAAAGATCTCACTAGTTTAGTATATTTGGCATGAATATCAGATATTTTTCTTGTTCCAGGCAATATCCGACTTCCTTTTAGGCGTATTCTGTCTACCATTTACCTTGGTAGGGCAGATATATAGGAGGTTTTTATTCGGAGCAGTGATGTGCAAGCTAGTACCATTCTTGCAAGGTATGTATTAAAGTTTATTTTTATAGTTACAGGCTCTGTGTACCTACCTATATAGGGCTACTTTATCAAGGGACCTTGAAAATCGTAAAAAGACTAACGTTTTTTACCAAATAACAAATTGTTTTTCAAAGCTTGAAAGGTCAAGTCGCTGCTTTAAAAATTAAATTAAACCACTTTCATAGTAATTATGATAACCTCCTTAGCCCAACAGCTGAAGAAATCCGGAACGCCTGCTGAGGTCACGAGTTCGATTTTCATCTGGGTTTTTATATATTTATTTATAAAAGAAAGGTATAGAAATCAGAAAATTATATCAGTTGTCTAGTACCCTATCCTATTAATGTATCGCATAACACAGAAGTGGTATGTGGTACTACTTACTTTGGGACTCGATGGGTCTTTAAGGATTGTCCTAGATTATGTTTAATTCTTTATAATTGATCCTTAGTTAAAACAAGGAGTTACAGAGCAGTACCGATGCAAATAAAGCGTGCTGAAACTTAGCGCGGTATTATATATTATTTCATAGTATAAGAAACAATTTCATATAAAGATTTCTAGGAATTATTACCATGTAAAGACCTAAATGAACTATTCCAGTGGTCCATGATTTCGTAAAAGTCAATCACTTTCTTAAACTAGCAGCGATCAAAAGCAGATTTTGTTAAAGCTAAATTCGTTAATGCTTATCGCGATTCGGTGTGCGTGTATGGGGAAAATAATAATCTACTAATTGCGTCTCTTTACTTATACGGTTTTAGGACTTTCTGTTTTATGAATCAAATAATTATTTAGTCACAACCGTTTTGAAGTTGTCCCAAAGTAAAGTACTCGGAAGCCATTATATACGACCCGCCGTTCTATTTCTGAATAATTGTGTTATATCTATAGCCTGATTTATGCGCCAGAGTTATGAAAAATTGGACATTTTGGATACGTTCCAACCAGAGAATCCGTGGCGGACATTTCAACGATGTTATATTCCATACATAATGGCATCAATAGGTCTTTCAAACAAATTTAAATTTTAGATGATATCTCACATTTTAGATGATATTTAAATTTAAAGATAATAAACGCTTAATGAAAGATCTATTACTTAAACCTTTGTTAGGAAAAGAGATGTGTTTGCATTAATCGTCAGTCAGTATTTACTTACGATGATTATGAAAAAAACTACCTATGTTGTTCCTATATTATTATATTATAAAGTAATATACATATTAAGTCCGAAAATCTGCCTATAAAGTTTGTACCAAATAAATAAAATGCGTGTTTTTAATTAAATAAAAAAAAACACTGAATACCAGGAAGCAAATATTTTTGATAGACATTGTTAAGTTAGCAATGTAACAATAATGCTATTTGAGAAATAATTAAGAATTTGAGTCAATTCTTAGAGAAACGGAAACAAAGTCAAGATACACCAAAATTGCGGAGTATTTCATTAAGTTTAATGAAATACTTAGTTAAGTTACGATCACCAACATCAAGGCACAGCCTATAATTAATTAAAAGGTATTTTTAATTTTTAACGAGTACTTGTAATTTTGTAGCCGTCTATAACTTGGAAAATTACTTTAAATTATTCAGAGATACCTTAGGCGCTATTAAAAACTATTCATAGAAGAAATTTATCACACGAATCACTCAACGTCATGACACTGCGGTTGTGCCTGCCCCTATAGGAACAGATCACCCCGCTAAGTTTGCTCAAAAAGAGTAGTAACACACAGCAATATTCTCCGTATACGTGGGTCTTGGCTATATAGGAAACTTTTAACATTTTTATAACGTGTAACACGAGTCAGTGCACCATTCAGTGCATAACATTCAATGAACACGTAGTATATTTTTTTATTAAAGTTGCTCAATTCCAAGAACTCTACAATGCTACAATAGAATAACATAGAAGAAAAATACAATTTGTGCTGACCCCAAATGATTGTGGCAACAAGGCTACTGATGATATGTCAATTTTAAGAAAATAATGTATACTTCCTTGTTTCTTATTCAAGACAAGCATAATATTAATATTATTTTCTTGCAGCGGTCTCAATATCAGTAGACGTGTGGACGCTGGTCGCGATATCATTGGAGAGATACTTCGCAATCTGTCGCCCTCTCAAGTCCCGGAAATGGCAGACACAGTGCCACGCGTACAAAATGATTGCAATGGTCTGGATACTGTCACTAATGTTGAATTCACCGATTTTAATAGTTTCTACCCTCCAGCCGATGCGGGAAAATGGTAAGTTGTTTTTTTATATATTTACCAGCTGAAATTGGCAAATGTTGTTCTACCATATACATTATTTATTGGACCAAATTTTTAATATAAACCATTCTCAAACTTACTTGAATATACACAAAAAGTTTCATCAAAATCAGTCCAGTCTCAGAAAGAATTTAGTCACAAACACACGCACAAAAGCATTTTACAGGGTTATTGGTAATTGGACGTTTTCCCGTTAGGAGGTGATAGGGGTGACACTTGGTGATAATTTTAACTCCTTTATGCATTATACAAAAGTAAACCATTTGAGGGGCTCTGGATAGAGTCCCTGCTAATTTACAGGAGAAATACCCTTTTCACTCCAACTAAACTGTTACCATATATATACAACACGTTGCAATTTACAGCAGTTCGTATATTTGATAACTCATATAATTACAAGAATTATAACACTTATTTATAGAAATATATGACTGAACGCTACACAGACAAAGCCTCTGATAAATCGATAATATTTTAGAATTGGTGGTTTGAGGTAATATCTTTTACTGACAATTGGCGTTGTTGCTTTTTGTTTTATTCTTCTTGTCACAAATTATGTCTATGCCAAAATGTCGTGCCTTCTGGATCTCGCATCATAAAAAGAGGTGCGTTATTAAACGCCACACATTTTTGAGTTTTAATTTTTTAGCTTTTTTCAAAACAAGTCAAAAATGCAACATCAAAAATTTATTTAAAAAAAGTATTAAATTTCATTTTTTTTATCTAATTTATAAAAACCGATTAAACACAAGTTATTTATCAATACTAAAACAACAAATATCGGTCAAAATTTAAAAATGCAAGACGAAAAACGATATTATTTTATTTTTGAGATTTTTTCCACTAAAATGACATAAATAAAATAAAAAAGTTACGAAACTTGGCTTGCAGATTATTTTAAAAACATAACCGTCTTTTACGAACCTGAAAAAAAAATTTTCACAAAAGAAGCGGACGGAAATTCGTATTCGAACTTCCTATAAAATTTGGTTTATTCGTTTTAATAAATCAGAAAAAAATTAGATTAAAATTGATACTTTTTTAAAATAAATTACGACAAAAAAAAGTGAGCTATATGAAGTTTTTTAAATCAGTCTATGAAACTGATATTTCTTGCGATGCCCTGATTATTGCCAAGAGGGATAAGCTTAACAATGTTAACGACTTCCTTGCCACATTAACTCTCAATTCAGATATTACAAAAATTAAAAGCAAATTACATTAACAAAGGAGCGAGTCCGGATGGAATCCCACCTAATTTTATCTCACGTTGTGCGTCGGTGCTAACTAAACTTCCAAGTATAATATTTAAGACTTCACTTTCTTCAGAAATCTTTCTTTCTGTGTGGAAAATAGCGAAGGTATTTTCAATACCAAAAAAAGGAGATAACAGTCAAGTATCTAAGATTATCTACAGACCAAATTCAATTTTATCAATATTACCTAAAATTTTAGAATCTTTAATATGCCCCTTATATTCAATGATACTTCAGAAGATTTGTTTCTAATTATTATCAACAATTCTTAAGTGCAAGGTTTGGCACCATTGATAATTATATGGAAAATGATGTTATCTATACTGACTTTGGTAAGGCCTTGGATAAAGTTACGAATGATGTATTGTTGGAAAAGTTACAAGTTTTCGGCATTACCGATTGCTTACATAAGTGGTTTCAATTTTATCTCCGTGATATATATTTTTAGTCGTTGTCGATGGCTTTGAATCAGGATTACAGGAAATTAGTTCTGGCGTACCTCAAGATTCACATTGAGGTCCGATTTTTTTCAATATTTTTGTTAATGATTAGCCTAATAGTCTAAAGTATTCATCACCATACATGTTTGATTTAAAACTAATGGAAGTAATTAATACTCATGAGGATGTTTCAAAATTGCAAGATGATTTACATAGTTTAAAGAAATGGTGTACACAAAATGGAATGAGGTTAAACTCATCTAAATGTATTCACATTAGATTTTATCGAAAATTCAATAAAATACCAGCAGTATATTTTATAAACGACACTAGAATAAATGAAACATAACTCTATAATCTATCTACTCTACTTCGGCTCAACAAACTGAATCAACTTAAATAAGACTATCACTGCTACGATGTTATAAAACTTAAGCTTTCAAAAAAGAATTAGAGTTTAAGTCGCTTCCAAATAAATTTGTAAATGTTTTTTTTTTATTACTGTAGGACAGCAGACAGGCTGATGACCCACTAAAAACGCCGTTAGTTACCGTCGCCTATGGCGAATACGCTGCTGTCCCATAAGGGTACAGGAATTCAGGTCACTAATGCCGGAACACTACAGAAAGTTATTATGGCGGCATACTTAAGACCAAAGGTCGTCGCCATCCAGACGGGCTTTTACGAAAGGCCGACCCCATCCGCAGAGGTCAGTATTCTTTCTCCGCCCCTGCACGGTTAAAAATGTCTATTATTCACGGAAATGTTCATTATTCAAGCCAAATATAAACATTTACTTAATTATTAAAGTAATCGAGAAAGTCTAACGAAAAAATAAATTAAGATATTAGTAAATACATTAGGAACCTTTGCTTTTGAATAAATCAACAAACATCGCCGAAAATATATTTTGTATAAATTTTTACCATTCAATATTATCAAATTACGAAGGGTTCTCTACCCTTTGTAATTGCTTGAAGAGGAAATATGGTTATGTTATTTATGAATTTTATGCGATAAAAATGTATGATATCTATTTAACATAGATCTTTAAATAAGTGACTACTCCGAGTAATATTTGGGTGCTGATATTATTATTAATGCACAGCAAGTTAGAAAAAATTCTAAGAGGTGCATGACATTGTGAGATTTTAATGGTTATACCAGCGACTTGCGTCCCCCAGCCTAGAGAAGAGGTAGTATGGGTACATTGTACAGAGAGTCACACACTACTCCACTGCCCTTTTTTAAGCGGCGTGAAACGCGTCAGTGATTTCCGCCTATACTTACTTTTCAAGACGTGGTCTCTACTCCAGGAGTCATTTGATTTATTGGCATTATTTGCCTATCATTTAAAAATCCATTTACAGAAGGAGAACGAAAATATCTTAAAAACTTTCACTTCGACAGCAGATGTATATGCTATTCACTTTACCAAAAAATAAAATATAAACAAACAAAACAATGTTTCTCAAACATAGCTAGAATAAAACAACATGGCAGGTATAATCCAAGCGTAATAATAAAACACTCCTTTCAATCGACAATAGTTCGTTGAACAGTACACTTATAATTACCAGCATATAAAACCAGTAAGAGATTTGGAAACATTGTCTTTTTAGATTCTTTATAATGTAAGTTAATTTAAATTACAATTAATGTTGTGAATATGTAAATTTTATATGCATTAATATTTATCATTCATAATAATTGTAAAAATAATTGTAAAAAATATATTTTTTAGGATATTTTATTATTGATTTTTATATAAAAGTAATACCATGGTACTGTTTTTATAAAAAAAATGTAAGGTATTGTAAAAAAATATAAAAAATTTGGGAAATAAAGAAATATAAGATAAAATTGTAAAAATAAAATTATTTTATTTTTTTCTAAAAGTAAGGAATGGTAATATAAAAAAATAAGAATATAGGAGATATTTCTAATAAATAATTAAAAGTTGTTATGATAATTGTTATATCATGTTGATTATTATAAAATCGACATACAAATAACCCTTTTACGATTTGTTTACATTTTATTTTTTGGTAAAGTGAATAGCATATATTTTTTTTTGTCTTGGGGAAAAACCTCTCTTGACGGGTTCCCCCGGCCCGGGGGGACCAAGGGATATGTGGGACTCCGGGATTTTTACGACTACCCACTAAAAAACCCCGCTGTTCTCCTATCGCCTACGCCCGGGCCCACGGATATATGGCCTGCCGATCTCGTGGCCCGGGCCGGCGCCGGCCCACCCTTTGTCTTAAGGCGGGCCCCTTCAAAAGTGTTGGCGCCAGGGGGTCAGGGTTTCGTCCCCCCGGCGCTCTCCTGTAATAACTCCAGGAGTTGAGGGGGGCCGCGGAACAGCACGCAGCCCTCACCCTCGCGGCAATAGTGCGGGCGGCGGGTCCTCCCCCGAGGGGCCGCCCGCGGCCGTTTTTTACGGGGGCCGGAGGTCGTTACTTGCCCTCCGGCACCGCCGACGTGGCCTGCGTTGGCGGGAGGGGAGTGTGGTGGTCGACTCCCACTCCCGGAATAGCATATAGTTAATATAATCCTTGTTAGGGCATGAAGTTTTATTTTCCTTATAGAGAGGTCTGAACATAAATAGTATGTGTTTTTTATTTGCAAAGACTAATTGTTGGAATTCATGAATGGTACATAAAGCCTCGGTTTAGAGTGACGAGGGTACGTTATTCAAATGCGAGTAATTTTTATAAGACGAGGTTACTACCTTATCTTATAAAACCTCACATTGCTATCAAAACATATAAAAAGCATTGCGTAATGTCTTTGAGGTATTGTGGCTGCCATTTTCGTGCTCCACTTTGGTGGCGGAAAAGTTAACATACGAGTATTACTTACGAGTGTTACTTATGAGTTCATAATTCTTACTTATTTTTTAAGATTTACATTTTTTGTCTGAGTCTATTTTAAAAATATAGGTTTAAGTGTGAGTAGCGTTTAGTTTTTGAAACACTATAGATATTGTTTTTATAAAATATTGTACTAATGTCCGCTGACGTTTTGTTCCTACCTTATAAAAAAAGCTAGTTGACCCGGCAAACGTTGTTCTGCCATATGAATATTAAAAGTAGCCTATGACTTTCTCCAAAGTCCTATCCATACCGAAATTTCGATTCGACTATAGTGAAATTCAACAAAATTGGTTCAGCGGTTTAGGCGTGAAACGTATCAAACAAACAAACAAACTCACTTTCGCATTTATGTGAAATGGATCGAATTGGATTTGGAATAAGGCCTGCTAGCTAGTGTAGTTATGTCACAAAACTAGACACCCTTTCATTAAGTAAACTAATAATAATAAAAATATATGACTTATCTTCAAGAAAATTTATTTAAATATCATATGTAGTTTAATTATTCGGGAATTTTCCGTAGCGCGTAGGCTGAGACATACAATTTTCATAGTGAATTCTGTGTAAAGCCTTTTACAAACATGAGCAGGATCAGATAGAATATAATTTTGACCTTCAAGGGTAAACCTTTACTGATCTTACCCGACAAACGATTAAACGTCGTTTATTATTCAAATCAAATTTAGTTCAGGCAGATCAGTCATTTAATTATTTATAAACAGATATTTTTCTATTAAGTACGAGTAAGTTATTCATTATAACTTCTTGCAGTAAGAAAGATTATAAGAGCTAATTATGCTTTACAAAAACAGACATTTTATATCATATACACAACAACTATCATTTGTGTTACTATACAGTTTGGAATAAGTTTTCACCTATACACGATAAAATTTGATACCTCAAGTTTTCGATTTTTTTACAATAGTCGTAGATTTATCGTTTCCGTTGAATAATCATCATCATCCTAGCGTTAGTCCCGGCTGCCACCCAAACTTTCGTTTTGGTGCCCGGGGTCCGCTTTTCGACTTTTTCTACTCCACTTCGCGCGATCTTCAGCATCCCTGGTAGTGAGCCCATTGGCACACATATTACCCTTTACGACGTCAAGCCAGCACTTTTTGGGTCTACCCCTCCTGCCGTGGCTCGGCGGAGGCGGCATGGCCAGACATTTGTTTCCCACGTAAGCACCCGGTTGCCGTAAAACTAATTATAATTTGCAATGTCACGGACATGAAGACTACCGCGAATGCGGGAGTTCCTAACGCGGTCCTTCCGCTTCATACACACATCCACCGCAGCATATTCATCTCCGTGACACGCAGTTCTTGCTTGTGTCGCTCTAACACCGGCCACGCTTCACAACCTTATAAAAGGACAGGCCTAATGATGGTCTTATAGATCTATCCCTTCAACTTTACCGGCATCTTGGGGTCACAAATGACACCAGTTACCTCAAGCCATTTGGCCCACGTGGCAGCAATGCGTGCCTTGACGTCGCAATCGATGTCACCAGACGCATGAAACACAGATCTCAGGTATTTCACATGGTCCGTGCGCTCGACCGTGTTGCCGTCTATGCGTACAGGCCAAGTACTCGGTCTTCGCCACACAGAGCTTCAGACCACCGTTCTCAAGCGACTCCTTCCACGCCTTCACGCGTTGCACCAGCCTACCCCTGTCCGAATCTGCCAGCGCGATATCATCAGGATACATGAGCAGCCACGGGGGCTGCTCATGTGAGTTTCTGATGCTTTTTGACAATACGTCTAATACCACGCTAAACAGAAACGGACTTTGAATAATACATATATAAAATTTCTATTCCGTTGAATAATACATATAGGTATATAAAATTTATGATATATAAAGACGCGTTTTCTTCTACGTCTCGTAACTGAATCGAACTGAAGCCGTAACTGAAGTTTTTGTTGATGTCAGAGTTGCATTACTGAGTTTACTCCGGGCAACGAAATCAAGTTTAAGTTGCGACCGGGATACAACGCTGGGATTATAATGATGACGGGCTACACAATCCATTCGATTAATACTGTACGCGTAGGTTTTATTATTCAATTATAGTTGTAGTGTAGTAGTAGTAGGTTCAATTTATTTCTGTTTATTTTCAAAATAATTTTATAATATATGTAATGTAAGGGAACTTTTTTGTTTGACTAATTATTACTTAAAAAATATTATTATTAATACTCAACATCTTTTCACGAAACTAAAAGTTTTAAATGCAACCGGAAAGAAACGCTAGCAAGAAAACATTTTCCCCGCTATTTGTACTAACTAAACATAAAACATTATTAAAGCCCGTTTCAAAAGACTCGTTGTACAGCCGTGTCTGCTGTTATTTAATTTAGAAATTATACCAGACATTACACCCATCATGTCAACTTTAATTTTCCACGAAGTATATATCTCGCAGTATTTGATAAACATGTTACAAGTTTCACTAATTTATATACTAGCTGAAGCCACAGTTCCTTCCACGTGGACGATCATAAATGGTGATAAAGGTTGAGCATGTGTCTTGTTAAGTCAAATTGTTTTTGACTTAACAAGTTCGCTATGAGATAATATGACCGACGTAATGAGTTTTCATCCTGATGTATTCGTCACAAAGGAGACCTATCTTCCCATCTATTGTTCACACTGATAACTTGGAAAGGCAAAACATGTTCAATTATAAATTATAACATACAGAGACCGGTTAGAATGCAAATGCCTAAATCTATTTTATCTTTGAACAGAAAATTCAGTTAGAGCACAACTTCGAAGATGAAGAAAACTTTTTTAGAATGTTTAGAAACGTTTTGTCAACCATTCTTTAGTTATTATTGTTAGGAACTATTATTCAGGGGAAATCCTGCAAGCGATGGATGATGACTGACGAGGTAACGGACATGAATACTTACGGCGAGACTGATTCACAAAGACATAGCTCGTAATAGATATAAACAATAATGGCATTGTGCTAATCACGTCTGTCGCAGGATCAACGGACAATGGTGAAAATGGCCTGGAGTAGAGACTGCATTTCCGAGATTTGTTGCGATAAATAAAGAGTGAACGCCTACAGAAATACAAACGTATACACAGCAGCACAAACGAAAATTTTAACAGTTGATTTTTGTTATTATCCTATATCTTTAAACGAGCAATTCTTGTATATATATACTTATATAATTGGAATCTCGGAATCGGCTCCAACAATTTTCATGAAATTTAGTATACGGGGGGTTTCGGGGGCGATAAATCGATCTAGCTAGGAATCATTTCTAGAAAATGTCATTTTATTCGCTTTTTTTATTGGAAGAAAAATAACAAAAATGTGACTCTTCCTGACATCTATCGGCGAATAATAATACTATTTTTTTTAAATTGCTATAACGACACAACACTAAAGCTATTCCAGCAGATGGCGTTGTTAAGTAACAAGAAGTCAATGAGTGTTTGCTTTGAGGTTAGACTAAGAAAATCAATTGTTAATTTCCAAAAAACACAATTTATAAAAAAATACCGAGCAAAGCTCGGTCATCCGGATATTATTCTATTAATAGTTTCATATGTCACTACATGTTTTTTTTATTACTGAGTGACAGCAAACAGGCTAACAGCCCACATAATAGTAAGCAGTTACCGTCGCCTATGAATGTTTGCGACGTTAGGAGCACCTCGAATACGCTGCTGTCCCATATGGGAACTGGAATCTGAGTCATTTTGTAACTTAGTCAATATTCTTACTCCGCTACTGTACGGAGAAACGTGTTTTAACAGTATTTTTTTTATTGCTGAAGAACAACAGACATGCTGCAGTTATCGTCACCTATAGATATTTGTAAAGCCTAAGGCACCGCGAACATGCTGATTTCCCATAGGGGTACAGGAACCAGGGTCATGCCGGAACACAACACAAGGTTGTTATGGCGGCATACATAATACCAAAGGTGGTCGCCATCCAGACGGACTTGGGGCACTACCATGTAGCTAGGATGGCTTGTTTTGTCGCCTTTTACTACAGGCCGACCCTGGCTGCAAGGATTAGTATTTTTAGTCCGCCCCTGCACGGAGAAAATATAATAAATGACTTAATATTAATAAAATTATAAATAAATAAATATATTTGGACATTTCATACAACGCCATATAGTTATTATTTTATAGTTATTATATACTTATATATTTTATACTTATTAGTTATCATTTCATATAACGCCAAACTAAGTTACATACATACATACATAATATAATCACGCCTCTTTCCCGTAGGGGTAAGCAGAGATCACTTCTTTCCACTTGCTACGATCCACATACGATACGATATATATACGATCTACATATGTATTTGTTTCGCTTCGTTCACTCTCATTATTCCCTTTAAACATGCCCTTCGGTTTAGGGTACTCTTGACCTGGCCTTTTTTCAAGACGTCCCTGATCTGGTGTCGAAATGTCCGCCTAGGTCTACCCCTTCCAACACTTCCATTTACACTCGCCTTATACACTTTTTTCGTCAATCGTTCTTCATTCATTCTCTCGACATGGCCAAACCAGCTCAGCATACCTTTCTCCATTTTTGTCAATATATCTTCTTTCAGACCACAACGTTTCCTTATCTCACTATTTCTTACCCTGTCACTCAATTTAACTCCTATCATACTTCTTAACGCTCTCATCTCAACTGTATTTATGCTGCTTTCATGTTTCTTCTGCCATACCCAACTTTCACTTCCGTACATGAGTGTCGGAACCAACACAAACAACCAACTCAGTTGCATAGCACTTCTGATATGGGTAGACAACTGATATGTTACACGTGTATAAATAAATACATATTATAAACACTCACGCGTTGGACGGCAATTGAACCCGTGATCAATGCAAGCGTACCGACGTGCATTAGCCATTACATCAGGATTTACTAATGTTACAATGTCTATATAATTAGGTAGATAACAATAATGCACTTTAGTAATAAGTAACATTTTTGCACAACATATTCCGCCATTTAACTGAATTTAATAATGCGCATAAAATATTAAGACTTGTGAATCTCGACTATATATTCATCCGATTTCATTCCTAGGACGTTATAAAAGGTTGTTAAGAATACTCCATCTAATTGTTCTTAGATATCAAAGAATACTTTTTAGAATTTTGGTAGCACTTATCATTGCAAAAGTGAGGTTTTGCTACATTCATTGCATCAATATTATTTTCCGAGTTATAACGTTGAGAGAGTTCAAAGCATTTTTTGCTTTGAACTCTATTAATGATGATAAAATGAAAAATTATACTCAGCTACTAGTAAAATCTCTATCTACTATCTTTGAAGATTCAGATTCATTTAATTAATAAAAACATTTTATTTTCGAGTTACTCTTATTGCGTCTTGTACCAGGTATATCGTTAGTTTTACAATCAGAGACAAATCTACAGGTCCAGGGTTCAAATCTCACGGTAGCATGTCCTACCTATGAAGCATTTCTCACCTAAATTATGACATAATTGCAGTGACGAAGAAAAAAACAACCCGAGGAAACCTGCATATCGAGATTACCGGTATGTGTAACCTTCCAATCCGCATTGGACAAGCGTGGAGGGCAAACTGTTCACTCTAAAGGGACGCTACGGACTGTTATTACTCTTATTACATCTAAATTAGACAACTCATTTTATAAAAACTGTATACGTATATAACACAACTACTATATACAGCTTAAATTTTTTTTATATAAATATACTGTGGGACAACTTCCTAAGCCAAATTATGAATTAGACAACTCTCATACAATTGATGTGTATATAATAACATAACTTTGAGGAATAAACACTTATTTTACATAAACACCTGGATTCAGGACCTGGATTGTGCCCTGGAAGTTGTTAGTATTTTCTGTTTTTTGGAAATTTTCTAACTATATCAATATTTCCAACAGCCTTCAAATGTAGAGAGGACTGGACCAGCCCGGAGCTGAAACGGGTATTCAATCTTGGACTGGATGGCGCCTTGCTCCTGGTGCCGTTTTTCATCATGTCGTTTGCGTACTCCTTGATCGTTACCAAGTTATGGCGGGGGATGCGGCATGAGATTCAGCACAACTTTAATTGGCAAAGGCATTGTGAGTATTATATTACACTTTTATACATTAATTTTATATTTAAAAGTTTCAAATACATTCTGTTTTATTAAAAAACAATAATCAATACTTATTACATTACTACTATGTTATAATTTATAATATAACTAATAATATCATAAGAAAAAGTACGTTTTTAAAATGATATCTAAGACAAAGGTCTCCAAGAAGCGAATAATTTAAAAACAAAGTTACGCAATTCACAGTTAAGCCACGTCATTCATTATGTATATTGTTTACTTATAAATATTAGTTTATTTGACCAGAGAAGCAGAAAAATTATATATTATATAAATTCTCTAAGATCTGAATTCTTTTAATGTTAAATAACGACCGAGTAGAATTAAGGAAATATTATTGTCTAGTATGAAAGCACTATAAGGATGTATATAGCTAAAATTTTGTTTTCCCTACTAGCAGCCTATTTCTAATAGATTATGGACATAATGATAGCTAAAACAAGACTTAACGAAAATCTCTTTAAACGAAACGGTTTGTAAGTTAATTTGCCCACGCCAAATGGCTAACTCACACGCCTACAAACTTATCGTAGGTTTTCTCACTGTCAATAAGTAAACAGATTATTAGTTGTATGCCCGAAACTTTTATACCGTTCTCCCACGTTGTGATTTACTTAATTAACACTCAAGTTAGGTCTAACCCGCATACTAAACGAGGGTTTGCTAAAATTAACTACACAGGACGCTCTTCGAATACTTAATATATAAAACCTCGTCGCTTTGTCAGAAGGTGTTATTGACCTCTTATATCTCAGTAGAGTATTTTGTGTTAGTTTTTCTCTCATTCTCTCTTTAATTATTTTACACTCATGTATCTGTTAACTTCGCAACTATAAATATAGTCGTGTTCAAAGTAAAAATTACAATTAATAAAAATATATTTCACAAAAATAGTATATTTACTTCCTGCGAAAATTTTTAAGAAAATATACAAATACCTGTTGACGGAAATAAAATATCGTTTAAGATATTTATTTTTTTATTTAAGTAATTAACTGTTGAAAATTTTAAAAAATAACATAAGTATCAGAAAGCGTGACCGATATTTTTGCAATATAGTTTAATAGAGTTAAAAAAAAATTCACTATTAAAACGCAAAGATTACGATTATGACCAGAAAAGGTAATTTTTGTATATACAATATACCTAAAGTAATGTTGATATTATACATGTATTTAATATCCTATTATTTCATCTACTTAATATTAAATATTTAAATCCTCACAGGACTAATTAATTAATATAATAAAATAATATATCTAAATTTCATCGAAGATAATTGTCATGTGATTATATGCTGAAAATGATAACCTAAATAAAGTGTAACATGAAGTAGGTATTAACGATGGCATTCTCAATGTTTAATTGGGTGCTCTACAGGGCTTTCATATTTAGTAGTCCACGATTTTTTTTATTGCTGTAGGACAGCAGACAGGCTGACGGCCCGCTTAGGATTTAGCAGTTACCGTCGCCTATAGGTGTTTGCAACGCCAGTGGTATCGTGAACACGCTGCTGTCCCATGAGGGTACAGAAACTTGGGTCACTAATGCCGGAACACAACACAAGGTTAATATGGCGGCATACTTAAGACCAAAGGTGGTCGCCATCCAGACGGGCTTGAGGCCCTACCACATAGCTAGGGTGGGTTGTTTTGTCGCCTTTTACTATCGTAAAAGGTATGTAACCTCTGTAAAGGTATGGTAAGCTCTGTGGCCTGTCGGCCGGCCCTGGCCACAGAGGTTAGTATTCTTTCTCTGCCCCTGCACGGATTATTTTATAACTATTTTCTCTAAATCGAATATAGGTGAAAATGATTATCGTGGTGTATAAGTGGGGGTGTACGAATAATTCGAACTTACGAATTATTCGTTCCGAATCGAATATTAATATTCGATTCGAAGCTTGAATCGAATAATTGAAAAATTCGAATTATTCCCGAATTATTATATTATTCGCAAATTTTCGAATATTTTGATTTCAGAGTTTGTTATCTTCGATATTCAAATGTGAAATTAACAATTAATATACATTTTATTTAAACCATAAAATATAATTACACAAATAGAACAATTAGTATGAAAAAATGAGTATGGGTTCACGCTCGCTGTCGTTCTTACTACTGCTTTGTTGCACGATAAATTGAAAATTGTAGAGATATAATAGAATAAAATGACTAAGTTGATTTTGTTTTTCATGGAAAAAGAACTTGGAGGAATTATAATAATTTCGAGAATTTTAAAACATTTTATATGTAACCTATAGATACCTTATAGATTTTCTCAAACGGTAATTAATAATTATAAAAACCAAAATGAACTGAAACTCTCTTGCCAATGTTAATATCTAGATTTTTAATGTTACTGACTGATATGAACATATATTGAAATTGAGCAATTGTTTTCTCCGAGTAATTAATTTTTAATCAAAAATTATATTATTCGTAAGTAGAATATTGTAAACAATAGAAAATCCAGTGATATTTCTATAATTCGCGAATTGTTCTAATTAATTCGTGAATTATTCGAAGTTTTTTGAATTATTCGATTGTTTTTAATTATTCGTCGAATTTCGAAAAATTCGAAAATTCTAAAATTCTAATTATTCGATTCGAATTTCGAATATTTGAATGAAATCGAATATTGAATGAAATAGAATTTTTTTGTGTCGTCTGGCTACAAAAGTCGGGTAGCCCTGTTCATATAATATACCATACATAAACGATACACAACACACAAAGAGAGCTAGCTCGCTAGTGGTTAAAAATTTTGCAGAGCAATATTGCAACGCGGTAATACCACTAGCTATTGCCACGTTAAATAATTCAGTTTCAACTACACACATCAAAAAAGTCTAAGCAACATGTACTAATTTAAATTTTAGGATGGTGGATGAGCCGCTGTATGGATGAACTTCCTGAATGCACCTGAGCCTTTCAGTATTACCGGGCCGACGGTATACTCGCACCCTTCTTGTATCAGGCCTAAAACCGAATTACGACTCATCGGAAAACATAATTTTATCCCATTGTTCCTGGGTCCATGTTCTGCGTTCTCTACGCCATTCATTTCGATGAGCGCGATTCCCGTGACGTATTGGTGGGCACCTAATTGGGCATCGAGCTCGTAGGCCGTACTCATGCAATCGATTTCGCACAGTTTGGGAACTTACATCAACACCACTTGAATTTTGTAGTCTCAAACTTATCTCTCGAGCGGTTAACATCGGCTGGCGTCTTGCAGTCATTTGTATGTACCGGTCTTGCCGAGTGGTTGTACTCCTTTTACGGCCTGGATGCTGTTCAGCGGGTTCCCTTGTATTATTGTAGCGCTGCCAAAGACGACACTTCTATGAATGCCAAAATGCCGAGATACCTGAGATTGACCAAATGACATCGCTCCATGACGTAAAGAATATCTAACGAAACAATTTTGCCGCAAACTTTATTTAAATTGTTGGTAAAATTATAAAATCAAGACTAAACTTAGCAATAAAAACGCACTTAAATTCAAACAAATTCCCTTTCATTTAATTTTATGAAAAAAAACAAAACGTAATCGAATTTTTTTTTACAACCAGCCAGTATATCATCAATAACAAAAAAGTTTCATACCTACGCACTTTGAGTGAGTAAAGACTTAGAAATTAATCAGTATAAATGGTAAATTTTTGATGTGTATATATTTCAATTCACAGTCTAATCCTTCATATTATTTAGGCGTTATTGGAATGAATAAATAATCTATCATATACTAATATGTGCTCGTACATCTCACGGCTGTGAGATAACGTACACGTTTCTCTTTATAATAGAATATATTAGTGACATGTTGATGAATATATTACTTAAAATTGGACGTGAATGTTCTAATCCCACACGTAGGCACATTAATTCAATTTCATCTCGTGTTGTCATTAAGTAAAAAATTGAGTTAATCTCTTTGGAAGGAACTTCTTTATTAAATGATAAAAACTTTCCAATATTTGTGCCACTGTTATATATAAAAAAAAAAACTAGTTAAAAAATTTGCATTAAAACAATTCATATCGTTTAACCTCTATCTGCTATCAATTTATGTAATATACCAGTATGAAGGTAAAAAAAACCGTTATTTCTTCTTCTAACCTTATTTATGTTCCAACTTATGGAATTAAATCATTACCAACCTCTCAACAAGTACTATATTTGATTATCACAAAGTAAATTTAGAAATACAATGCCATGTTTTATTTTGTTGTCTGTACTAGGAAACTAAATAAAAAGTGGAGAACACTTTTTACGACTTACTAGGAAGGGATGATGTAGCCTATTTGGTAGAGACCACAGGACCGTCACTTAATTAAACTATGTATATTACCAAAACATAAGTTAATTATATCATATACCACATGTACCGTCTATAGAGCGCGCTATTTATGCGCTATTTATTTACGACATTCGAGATGAGCACATTTGAAAGAGAACCAAAGTATATGTAATAACTCGCAAAATATGCAAGCTGTGGTAGTGAGCCGGACACCAATATCAACAGACCGATAGGCTATGTAGCAAATGAGTCCTTGAATAAGATAATGCATTTCGGCAAACATAGTGTAAGTTGCCCCTTAATTTGATGGACCGATAACCTGCGAAAGGCTGGGGCTGGATGGAAAAAATTAGGGACTGACATTGTGGCAAAAACTTGGGGAGGCTTATGCCCAGCAGACGAAGATTGGCTGACGACGATAAAGTCAACAGTCACTTTCGACATTTCACGTTCATAAACTTAATGAGGATTAACTAGCTTAGTCTATTTGTGCGTTGAACAAAAGGGCAAATTAGTTTAATTCAAACATTGTTTGTCCTTTGTGTCTCTTGAAGCCTCTATTTTTGTTTTACATATCATCATTTAGCATCGAAGCCACTTTCAAGTATTTGTTAGGGAAAATTTGTACAAAAATGTTTGCGTGAGTGCCTATTCTATCCAACTCGTGTGTATCTACGTGAAATCCTACATGGTAAGAGAAAACGAATGGAATAAGTAATTTATATTTAATTTTCATGACTGTTCACCCTATGTTATCCGTTAGCTGAACAGAAAGAGTATCAATAACACGTTTAAAAAAGAGTACCAATGACCCTTGTTTATTCAAACTAAACGGCTTTGTAACATATTTAAATAAATGATCTCGAAAATCTGCGTAAAAAAATATATTATTGTCAAAATCAACTATCGCGAAAACATTGTGATTCAAAGCATGCAAGTTACATGGTATTTGGACAGATTCGATCTAATAAACATATTGATCTATCTCCTTCTAAGCCATGCCAAATATTATAATAAAAGTGATCCTTTGCCTATGTAAAAATATTTGGTAAAAATATATTTTAGGGCAATAAATTGGAAAGAAAAGGCTGGAAAGCTAACCCGGGTATCAAAGTTAAAGCTTTGGCATGAAAGATTATAAGAGTAAAGTTGCATTTTAGAGAATATGGTTCTAGGACTGTAATGGATGTATCGAAAAATTTAAATGTTGCATAAAAACTCCTTCCTTCATATATTATGACTTGCTATGATAATTAAAAATAATATGCTTCGGCGAACTTGATTCTAAAATAAAATATTTAAAATGAGATTTAAAGGGACTCGCGTCGTAAGTTGATGTTTGTTAATAATATAGAAATGTTTATTGTATAAAACTAGATTTATTTGTATTTTGAAATATACAAATTAACCAGTTAATATACTTCTTTTTACTGTATCGCACCACAACTAAAACGAGAATTTTTTCCAGATTTGGTAAAAATATAGTATATTATAGCATTATATTTAAATATATTTTTTCTTTGAATACATTTTTTATTCCGTGGGACAGACAGACTGACGACCCACTCAATAGTATATATACAGTTACCGTCGTCTATGTAACACGCTGTATTATTTTATGACAGGCCGCCCGCGGCTGCGGAGTGTAACGTTCACCCCCCACGACGATTAGTATATAATAATTCGTATATGTACCGATGTACATGTATATGTACGTATGTAAGAGGAGATTCAATCTGTAATGTCTAATCAAAACTATTTGATTGAATTCCTCCGTGAAATAACATCATCTCAATCTTAGCGTTACAACCTAAACTTCGCTTTGGTGCCCTGGGTCCATTTTCTGACCTTTCTTCTCCACTTCGCACGATCTTCGACATCCCTGATAGTGAGCCCATAGGCACGCACATCAGCCCTTACGACTTCTAAGATCAGCATTTACTCAACGTCTAAGCCTGAGCTCTTATGTGTCAATATAATGAAGCCAATCAAGTAGCGTATACCCAATGCAAATATAATTAGGTTAGTTGGTTTTCCTTATTATTATTTTTTTATTCCTGTAGGACAGCAGACAGGCTGACGGCCCGCTTAGAATTTAGCAGTTACCCTCGCCTATGGATGTTTGCAACGCCAGTGGCATCACGAACACGCTGCTGTCCCATAAGGGTACAGGAACTTGGGTCACTAATGGCGGAACACAACACAAGATTATTATGGCGGCATACTTAAGACCAAAGATGGCCGCCATCCAGACGGACTTGGGGCCCTACCACGTAGCTAGCGTGGGTTGTTTTGTCGCTTTTTATGACAGGCCAACCCCGGCTGCAGAGGTTAGTATTCTTTCTCCGCCCCTGCACGGATAAATGATGATCCTTATGATCTAAAGTAATATCTTAACCTAAATTAGTACACATATACATCTAATACGACTTAGGCTTTAACCAAGCTTGCAGAATCATCGTTCCATCCTTCTACACGAAGTTGCCATACTGTTCCTCCATTAGCTGTGTTTTACAACAACAAGCACATGTTCAGGAATCTCAAGTGCTGTTGACAAATTAAAATTGTAGAATAAGTGAGTAAACAGAGAGGACATCCCTAAAGTTTTTCCAATAACATCGACGTTGGTCCTGAATTTTATAGTATCGCTTAAGTATAAAATAGTTGTATTAACTTGGCATCGTCACAAGAGGTCTTTTTCTTTTTATTTCTTGTTAATGCTTATTATACTTATTCCGCCTCTCCACGGAGAAATATAATTGTATAGATCAGAATAAAAAATATCCATTTACACAATTTAATCTCTGATTTCTGATCTTACGTATTTCTAAATAAAGTGTCATAGAAATGCGGAGAGCCAATAAATAATGCATTATGTTTAATTTAATTTAATTAATTTACTTTGTTTGAATAGGATGACTGCATGCATTTATTTTATTGTCTGTCGATGTTCATTTGCAATATAACAATTGTGTCATATATAAAAATAATATATAAATGATTGGATGGGAAAATGGCGGTAAGATATAAATTTCGAACGACATTTCATTTTTCATATTCGATGCGCGTGTAGTTAAGTGGCTCTAAGTGTGTGCATAGTACATTCAAGTAACCAGTATATTTTTAGACTACCATAAGTGTTAAATTGCTGCGGTTTTTATATTCTATGGATTTTTGCGACGTTTGGGGCACCTCGAACGCGCTGTTATCTCATTGGGATAAAGGAACCTGGGTCACTAATGTCGGAGCTTAACACAAGTTTCTTACGACGGCATATTTATAGTCTAGGGGTAGTCTTCCGGGTAGACTTGAGGCCCTACCACCTAGCTAGGTTTGTTTTGTCGCCTTTTATGACAAACAGATCTCGGCCGCAGGGGCAATATATCCTTATTTCGCCCCTACACGGAAAAAGATGACATCTTTCTACATATCTATTTCTACATATCTATATTGAAAATCAATAGGTACCATCGCCTGTGGATATTTCCGACGCCAGGGGTACCGATAAAACGCTGATGTCTGCATAGAGGCGCAGGAACCTGGGTTACTAATGCCGGTACTAATGCAAACGGACTAAAAAACAACGTACTTATACACCAGGGGTTGTTGCCATCCAGGCGGGCTTGGGGCCCCACCACCTAGCTAGGGTTGTTTTGTCGCCTTTTACAACAGGCCGTAGGGGTTAGTCTTACTCTGCTCCTGCACGGATAAAAATTATGCCTTTCGAGAATTGTGACTTTTGCTGTCTATGAACTTGGGATTTATCCATTTGCAGCCGTTTACAATTTTTAGGAATGTACGATCAATATTATAAAACTGACTGACAAGTAAAAATACTGCTTGCTACTGACAATGTTGGATTATTGGAAAACGCTTATTCCAGACCATTAAATAATAATTTATACATGAATAACATTCATTTAAATTAATATAAAGAGCTATTTTTATATGAGTAAGTTAAGGGTAATATTGAAAAGGCAATATGAAATGTTCCTTCCTTAAAGTCACAGACGGCGTTGACATGTTTAGCTTGCCTTTTTCATCTTTTTGATAAGGGTGAGCTGTGTTATATTGTAATGTAATTTATAGCGGTGTTGAACTTAAAAAAAATCACGTTTTTTTTCTCTTTTTGATATTGATACGCTACCTATTGCAAATGTTAGATATTTTATCTTATTTTATTTTTACTATGAAATCAAAATTAATAAAAGAACGGATAACTTCGTTTCAATTCAATTTATACATGCTTTTGAGGTATAGCATACATATATTTGACAATTAATACTTATTTACTACATTTCACTAATTATTATAATTTTTTCGGAATACAATTCATTGAATAAATAGTCATGTTTCGGTCAATCTTCAATTAAATTATTAAAATTGTCATTTAAATAGTCATTAATTGTATAATAAGTCTTAATTATTAAAAATATATTAAATTTCATTTTGAAGGCATTAGAGATTGAATCGACTTTATATAAATTATACGATGTTTATTTATTCTAATGCCCATACCAAAAACTATTAATTGGTGAATGTAGTAGTCTGACTTGTAGCATGTTTCGTACGCTTTTCAAAGTTGAAATACTTGAAAATTAAGATACAAATCAGGATCTATTAGTATATAGTTTAGATGATAATAATTTTATTCAGAAACAGGTCGTGTACATTAAAATTAGCAAATAATCAATAAAATAAACATAATAAACCTAACCTAGATACTCCCAATTGCATTTTCAACACACAGTAAACTTATATTACATACATTGCTTTTTAACTGACGAAAAAAAAAAACGGAGGAGGTTCACAATTCGACGCGTATATTTATTATTTTTCTTTTTTTATATATAGCTTGCTTTTATAAATAATTTTGTTTCAGTAACAAGACAAAGCAGTGATAAAACAATTCACTTGCTACCAAACACTCCTATCATCAAGAGTACTTCAACAGACCTCTGCTGTAAGAAATGGAACAAGAAGTCTATAAAGGTATGATTTATAAATAAATATACTATAACTATTGACATAGCACCATCGAATTTTATAATTAAAGTAGGTGTATGTACACGGAAAGGAAATACTTTTTACTCTTTGTGGGTATAATACCGCGACCAACGAGGCTATATTTCGTTAGCCACACACCAGGGCGGTGAACCCCATTTAACCGCGTCATCTTTCCCCCGGAGTTCCAACGCGGCACTAATAAGGTGTAGTTTTTTCCCGAGCAAGAAAAGGTCTTTAGTCCTGAAGACTTCCTCCATCGTCGATATAAGAACTAGCACACACACAATGCTGTTTTGAAACAAGGCAAAATTGAACAAGGACTGCTTAATGCGTCTCTGGTCTTTTATTTTCCCTGTTTCAGCTTCAGGTTCACTGCCAGCAATCAACGATAAATATGTCAATCTAGACAGCGAGCTGTCAATGTCAGCACATGTTGCAAATAACCCAATCCGAATACGTCCAAATCGGATTTGACGTACCGTTCCACATTTATAAAATCGCCGGCTTATTGCAAGAAGTCATTATGTGACATTTCATTATTTTGGGGAAACAGCATTTAGACTTTCTTCTTCTCTTCTATTTTTAGAAATTAGTGTTTTTACATTTTGTAGAATATGTAAAAATGATCCCATTATAGATAAAAACGTATGTAGTGATTTTTTGCAGTTAATGAGTTCTTGCAATAAGCCGACGTTATATGCACATTGTACATAAAGTTCCAGATTCGATACAGGAATCGAATCCATGACCCCTTCACGAATTCTGAGCCAAAGCCACGGATTTCAGTAAATGTGTTTTTTGTTCAGTAATTGGTCATTTCCGACGCAGTTGTAAAAAGCGGTCCGTTGATTATTACTTTTGCTAGTTAACAGGTAACAAGGGAAGACAATGGATTGGTTTTTCTACCCCTATAAAACCTTAATCTATATCTTAATCTATCTATGAAATATAGTAAAATTGTTCCCATTTTTAAAGCAGGCTGCACTAAAGATGCATCCAATTATAGGCCAATATCCGTGCTACCAACCCTAAGTAAAATATTTGAAAAAATAATACTAAACCAGATGTTGATTTATTTTAACAACACCGGGCTTCTTTACAAAAACCAGTATGGATTCACGAAGGGACGATCTACTGAAGATGCTGGGTCCTCCCTAATTAAAATAATACTAGAGGCCTGGGAAGATTGGCATGATGCGATAGGGGTGTTTTGTGATCTATCCAAGGCGTTCGACTGTGTAGATCATCAGACACTCATTTTAAAGTTAAAGCTATATGGTATTCGAGGTAGATCTCTTGACCTTCTGAATTCATATTTGTCAAACCGCGAACAAAAAGTGGCCTTAGGAAATATTATTTCTAAAGGCTCTCAAGTAAAAATGGGCGTACCACAAGGCTCAATTTTGGGCCCGTTCCTTTTTTTAGTATACATAAACGACCTCGCATACGTAGTGAATGAGTCTATGGCGAACATAGTCTTATTTGCTGACGATACATCACTTATTTTTAAAGTAAATAGAAAGGATAGGGATCTCGTGCAACCTAACGCCATTTTGGATGATATAGCTAAATGGTTTTCTGCTAACAATCTTCTTCTGAATTCAGGTAAAACCAAATGTATTAAATTTACAACACCTAACGTTACACAAATAGACTCCACTATTAATCTAGATGGTAAATTGCTGGACCTCGTTCCGTCAACTGTTTTCCTAGGAATTACGGTAGACTCTAAATTGCAATGGGGGCCCCATATACAGGCTCTTGCAAGTAAATTGAGTTCAGCAGCTTATGCCGTTAGACGAATAAGACAGTTGACTGATATTGAGACTGCTAGGCTAGTGTATTTTGCATATTTTCATAGTATTATGTCTTATGGCATTTTATTATGGGGGTCTGCGGCAGATGTCGAAACTATATTTATTCTTCAAAAAAGAGCTGTTCGCGCCATTTATAACCTAGGCGGTCGTGATTCACTCCGAGAATTATTCAAGAAGATAAATATTCTTACGCTACCATCATTATATATTCTCACGAACATCATGTATATTCGCAAAAACATCTTGCTCTATTTCAAGAATAGTGACGTCCACAGCCTAAATACTCGCAATAAACACAAACTTATGGTACCGGGATTTAGACTTTGCAGAACTAGTAAAAGTTTTATTGGAAATAGTATTAGATTCTATAATAAAATCCCATCCCACATTAGTGAGTTACCCGTCAAAAAGTTTAAAGAGATAGTGAAACGCACTCTACTCTCCAAAGCATATTATAGCACGAAACAATATATGGACGATAAAAATGCTTGGTCTTCGGTCCCCTCCTGCTTGCAATGATTTTTTTTTATGATTTTTTTTATATATATTTTTTTTAATGTACATTTAGGTTATTCTCAGGTGTATCCTTTTAAACGCTTGCATTTCCTCGGCCTACTGACAAATAATATATCAATTCCGTGTTCTATAATTATGTTTATATTTAATTCATATTATAATAATATATGTTTGTACAAAATACATCCATGGAGTTTCTTGTCTGTTCTTCTCCATAGGATTCACTTTTGGAACAGACATCTAGCTTTTGACATTTTAAAAGTGCTTGTTACTCAGGCCTATTTAAAATAAAAAATTTTGACTTTGACTATACAAATAAATAAAATTGGAGGGTCTGTTTGTAATATTAAAATAACCGCTTTTTACTTAGTGCATTCGGACGTATACACGCAACATATACCAAAACAACATTTTTTACAATTTTTGTCTGTCTGTCTGTCTGTTTGTTCCGGCTAATCTCTGAAATGGCTGCACCGATTTTGACGGGACTTTCACTGGCAGATAGCTGATATATCAGGGAGTAACATAAGCTATTTCTATTTTAGAAAATAATTTTTTTTGTTAAAAATGATAAGTTTCGGAAATTTTATATACAAATTTAAGTTGACCTCAGATTTATATCATCGATCATATGAAATAGGGTTCAGCTTAGGCTGGACTCGTAGGTTGAATTTCCAATTTAAATTGATCTCAAATATCCAAAAAATGCTGCCTAAAGTCACTATTCCACGCGGACGGAGTCGCGGGCACAGCTAGTTATCTTATATAATTTTCACTTCGCTTTTTATCCCGGTTTTTTAACATCCTCCTGACACAAATGAGTCAGGACATTTATTTACATGTTTATAAATTTAACAACTTAAGTTCTATTTGTAATACATATATATCTAAACTAAATATTTATTTAAATTAAATACTTATTCTTAGCTACTTATTTTCTATTATTTCTTTGTAACTATTTTGTTATACTCTTTCTCCGTCTGTTAGAAATAGATCAGATAGATCTGCTCTATACACTTAGATATCTTATTTTTTTTTAACTTGTTACGTTTGTTTTACTATTTCATTGAATACATTGATTTTTTTTTTATATTTATTACTTTCCCTCTGTCATTGTAGGTATTATACAAATTAATTCTAATAATAAGGCACATTCAAACGGAAAAAATATCGGAAAGCATTTCAAATTTATCCTGCTAGTAATCGAACTATATTATACTATATTATTCTAACCCTCAACACATTTATAGAACCTCAGGGTTCAAGGTTACTTACAAAATATTGATGACCTTTCTATTCGATCCCTAAAGATATTTCCGATGATAAACAGTTGGGACCTTGTTTGTGTAACGGGTGCATCCATTATTTAGAGTAGATTTGGGCACCGAAACTTATAGCGAAGACCTTCAAATTTCTTATATAATTTCCCTATTTTTGTATATTGACATATAAATGTTGCGATAAATAAAATTAAGTGAAGCTTTTCGTAGCCAATTTACACAAATTGGGGTTTATTGTAACGATTTCGTGTGACACATTATTTGACAATAAATTTATAAATTATACCTTTATTTATTAATATTATAAAATTCCTATGCGTGGGATTTCTGGAAAAGTTCTAATGAGAAAAGGTATTGTAATTGTTCGATCTTTGCATAAGGGCATTTGAAATCCCGCCACCTGATTTTTGTAATCTACCCTCACTCTCGGTGAGGTAATAATGGTAAGCGAGGGTGGGACGGAAAAACGTCTTCTTGTGTCAACGTTTGGCATGAGATAACCGCTTTTTGCACCGTGTGCGATAATTAAAAATAACTGGACGGGACGGTCGACGTTCGACCTCCCTGGTTACTCTAATTGGCCGTGCCATTAAATCTGTGTGTGTTCAGTGTTGTGTATTTAGCTGGTGCCGTGCAGCAGTTCCTCAACGACCTGAACCGAACCGGGAAGGGGTGAAAACAAGGTCAGTGCGAATTTCTTTGCCCGTTGCAAGACATCGAGTCTCTCTTGCCAACGCTCCTTCCCATTCCTCTCCCATACAGTCCACTGCTCTCGAGCAACCCTTCTTATTCCCGTACGGTGCCATCTAGGTCCGTGACCGGCATCGTACAATTCTTTTTTGGTCATTCGAGCCTAGATCATTTCTTTTTTGGTCATTCGAGCCTAGATAAATTCTTTTTTGGCCATTCGAGCCTAGATCCTCTCTTTTTGGGCCAACGCAGCCTATATAATTCTTATAATATATTTATATTTATTCTTATTTCTTATAAAAAATATCGGAAGGTATTTTTCTTAAATTTCTAAAATCCCTGTAACTTATAATTAAATTATAAAACTATATTATTTACGTTTATATAATATTTTTGTAACATTATATAAACATACTATTCTATTTAATTTCTATATACATTTATTTGTAACATATATACTTATTACATTTAAAATATCGTGGAAGTAGGTAGATATACTTCATTATGTCTAAAAAGCGTGTGGATGAGTCTCCTACTTCTCCTGAACTTAAACTATTAATTTGTCATAAAGAAAGAATATTCGAAAGACTACAAAAAATATATAATTTATCAATCAATCTCATTGATAACGATTCTGAGCGATTATTCTTATTACAATGCTCAGAAATCGACGACTTAAGATTAAAATTTGAAAAACAAATATTTCTCATTTACGAGTATGAACTTAGTCATAACCCTAATGCATTAATGAATACCCAAGAATTGGACAGTTTTGATGAAATTTATTATAAAATAAAAATATGCGCTTCCAAATGTACGCCTTCGAGTAGTAGTGATAAGGTTGAAATTCCCATACAACAATCTCGCCCTCATCTGCCGAAGTTAGAATTAATTACATTTGACGGCAATATTGAGAATTTTACCACCTTCTACGAGACATTTTGTTCGTTGGTACATAATCAATCTAGCATACCGCAAATTGATAAATTTCATTACTTGTTATCGTGCACTAAGGGTTCTGCTTTAAATATTGTTAAAAGTGTGCCAATTACCGCTACTAACTATGACGTTTTTTGGCAATCTTTACTTAATAAATATTACGACAAAAGAATGCTCGTCGATAGGTATTTAGATAAAATGTTAAATTTTTTACCTCTTAATAAGGAATCTTCTGTTAATTTAAATATGTTTTTAGAAACATTTGAAAATTCGTACAAGGCGATTCAAGCTTTAGAAATTGATAATTTAGGCAGTTATATCCTGTGTCATGTCGCCTTGAGAGCCTTAAATATAGAAACTCGAAAGTCTTTCGAACAAACTCTAAACCAAAAATCATTGCCAGAATTTTTGGATCTTATTTCTTTTATACACAACCAAATAAAAATTCTTGATCATAGTGAATCTTATATAAACAGTTTTAGTTCGAAGTATCAATTAAATAAATCTCAAGTAAACAATAATTTCAATAAAATTAAATTTAATAAACGTGTTTCGAACACTACTTCTTCGCGTAAAAATATTACGCTTTGTTTACATTGCGGTGAATATGATCACTTAATTTATCGTTGCGACAAGTTTAAAGATTTATCAAATAAGGAACGGGTCAGCCGTGCTGCCGCTCTTTCTTTATGTTGCAATTGTTTAAAGCCTAATCATAATGTAAACAAATGCACTAGTCGTTTTAGATGTTTGGTGTGTAAAAAACAGCATCATTTGTTATTGCATACTGATAACAGCGAGTCTACTGATAATATAAAACCGACACGCAGTCGCACGCTTTCGTCACCGATTGCGTCATCGTCGCCCGCTGTTTTAAGTTCGTGTGCATCAGCTCAGAGCTATAGCAGCGTAGTTATATTGGGGACCGCGCTCGTTAATGTTTTTGATGCAAATAATTAATTGCAATTGTGCCGTGTTTTAATTGATTCTGGCGCTCAGTCTAACTTTATTTCGTTGTCTTGTTTACAACGTCTCGGCTTATCTCAACGTAAATGTTCCTTTAGTATTTACGGATTAGCTGGAGAAAATATTAAAAATTATGGCATGACGTCATGCACAATACAACCTCGCGATAATCGTGAGCAATCTTTTAATATTGATTTCGTTGTTCTACGTAAATTAACTTCCGATTTGCCTACTATTCAAATACCGGAGCAAGTTGTTATGCAATATAAAAATTTGAATTTAGCAGATCCTTTCTTTCACATTAAATCCCCGATCGATATGATATTGGGTAGTGATGTTTTTCCTCATATTTATGATGGAAGGAAATTTATTTTTAGCCGCGACATTCCTATTGCGCTAGGAAGTATTTTCGGTTTTGTTATCACTGGAAACTTGACCGTGTCTCACTCCAGTGATAAAGTGGATTGCCACACAGTTGCGTCCACATCCTTAGTGTCGTACACTACTCAGGATAATCTTATTAATGAAACTCTCAAACGATTTTTTGAGTTGGAATCTTCGCCGTGCGATATTCCTTTAAGTCCAGATAACGAACTGGCAGAAAATATATTTATTAAAAGACATTATCGTGACTCCACTGGCCGATATGTCGCACCTCTCCTTTTAAATCCCAGTCATGAACCGCTTGGCGATTCTTATGAAGTAGCTTATAAGCGTCTCATGCAAATTGAGCGACGTCTCGCTCGGTCTCCAGAATTATGTTGATTTCATGAAAGAGTATGAATCCCTAGGGCATATGGTACCTTACTATGGTACTGAACCCTCAAAATATTTTATCCCACACCACTGTGTGCTTCGTCCAACATCGACCACAACGCCCTTGCGTGTAGTGTTTGACGGCTCCGCGAAGACTAGCACTGGAACGTCACTTAATGATGTGCTCCTGACGGGTCGCAAGTTACATCAGGACATCATAAAAATCATTACACAATTTAGACTTTATGACGTCTGTTTCACTGCTGACGTGTCCAAGATGTATCGAGCCGTGCTCATTGACCCCTCAGAGCGGAAGTACCAACATATACTTTGGCGGGAATCTCCTGACCAGCCTGTGCGTACTTACGAACTTAAAACGAATACCTACGGACTTCGTAGCGCTCCCTTCATCGCTATTCGCACCTTGCATCAGCTCGCCGCAGACTCTCCGCCTTCTGAGGCTTCTCGTGTACTTACACAAGGCTTTTATGTCGATGACTTGTTGTGGTCATGCCGTTCAGTTTCTGAAGCTTGTTCCCTTCAGGATGAGCTAATATCACTTCTGAAAAGCGCAGGTTTTGATTTGCGCAAGTGGGCTAGCAATAAACCTGAGCTGCTTTCTAGGATGTCTGAAGACCAGATTACTAGTATAAATTTTCAAGATGATGCGTCATCATCTTTGAAGGTTTTTTTAGGCCTGACTTGGCTACCTTCATCCGATTCTCTTTCTTTTAATTACAACATAATAGATACAAAATATACAAAGCGATCTGTGTTAAAATTACTTGCAAGTATATTCGACCCCATAGGTCTTATATCACCATGCACTTTTGTTGCCAAGTGTATCATGCAGGATTTGTGGAAGCTAAGTCTAGGTTGGGACGATCCAATCCCGACCGAATTATCCAATAAATGGATGAAGTTTTTCACCAAACTACCTTGTTTATCTGACCTTCGCATAGATCGACATCTTCTTATTTCTAATTTCGTTGACGTTCAACTAATTGGGTTTTGCGACGCATCCTCTCTAGGATATGCAGCTTGCTTGTATTTCAGAAGTGTCGATAAAAAGGGTCAAGTTAAGGTTAGGTTACTAATGAGTAAGTCCAGAGTGGCTCCAATAAAACCTTTGCTTTCTATACCTAGGTTGGAGCTGCAAGCAGCCGTGCTGCTTTCGAAGCTTGTTAGTTTTGTCGTACAAAACTGCAAGGACTTTAATTTTTCTATAGTCGCTCTTAGTGACTCAACTATAGTTTTATCCTGGCTTCAAACACAGCTTTACAAATTAAAAACGTTCGTTGCTAACCGTGTTAGTGAAATAATTGAATCGGTGTCACCCAACTGTTGGCACCATCTAAGAAGCGAAAACAATATCGCAGATATATGCTCTCGTGGTCTTCTCCCTGATCAATTAGTAGATCAGTCCAGAGAGTGGATCCATGGTCCCGTGTGGCTATCAGATAACTCTGAAAAGTGGCCTATTAGTACATTTATTATTACGGATAAAACCGAAGTCCCTGAGATGAAAACTTTAGTTGACGCCTTTTGCTTTAACTCATCTAATGAACAAATAATAATTAATGATTTAGAATTAACATTTAATAAATTTTCTTCATTTAATAAACTCACTCGCGTTATAGCCTGGTGCGTGCGGTTTAAAAATAATATAAAATTTAAAACTGGTGAACGCCTTTTCGGACCCTTAACCACCAGTGAACTGGCACAGGCTCGTGACATTATTATTCGTTCAATTCAAATAAATCATTTTAACTTAGAAATTAAAACTCTAATTAAAACAGGCTACGTATCTTCACTACGTAAGTTGCATCCCTTTATCGATTCTAATAATTTCCTCAGGGTGGGGGGCAGACTTTTACATTCTGACCTTCCATATAATACGAAACACCCAGTTTTACTTCCGAAGAAATGTCATGCCACTAACATGATAATCGAATATTATCATAAATTATATTTACATGTAGGGCCACGTACGTTACATGGCATTTTATGTAAACAATTTTGGATAATTAATGCTCGAAACGTTATTCGATCAGTTTTATCAAGGTGTCCTAATTGTTTTAGGTTCAACCCCAGAGGTTCTCAACCTTTGATGGGTCCCTTGCCTGCCGCACTTCTAAAACCTGAAAAGGTTTTCAGCCACGTTGGCTGTGATATAGGCGGTCCGTTTCTTATTAAGGAAAGTTTAAGGCGTAATGCAAGGGTGCACAAGGCTTATTTATGTCTCTTTGTTTGTTTTTCAACAAAGGCTGTACACCTGGAGCTTCTCTCCGATCTATCTTGTGATTGTTTTTTAGCCACATTTGATCGGTTCGTGGCCCGTCGTGGTCTTTGTGAGTTTATATATTCTGACCGCGGAACTAACTTCATCGCAGCAGGTAAACATTTAAAGGAAGTTACAACCTTTTTTAAACTTAAATCTAATAAAGATGCAATCTTGGATGGACTCTCCACTCGCAATATAACTTGGCGCTTCCTTCCTGCTAATGCAGCATCCATGGGTGGAATTTGGGAGGCTGGTATCAAGTCAGCAAAACATATTCTTTACCGTACTATTGGAGATAGATCCCTAACTTTTGAAGAGCTGACTACAGTCTTTTGTAAAATCGAGGCAATAATGAATTCTCGGCCGTTATGTGCTATTTCTAATGATCCTGATGAATTCGATGTTTTGACCGCGGGTCATTTTTTGGTGGGTCAGAATCTACTGGCTGTACCAGAACATGACGTGACCGACGTGCCTTTAAATAGATTGTCACGTTGGCAATTGTTACAGAAGGTAACGCAGAGTTTTTGGAAACGCTGGTCAGACGACTATGTTCATACTTTACAACAGAGAGCAAAATGGTGTTCTACTGCTTCAAATGTAAAAGTGGGTGATCTTGTCGTATTAAAATCTAATTTAACAAGGCCTTTACAATGGCCCTTAGGAAGAATAGAGGAGATTCATCCAGGCATTGATAATATAGTTCGTGTTGTAACTGTGCGAACTAAATCTGGTCTCTTTAAAAGACCTGTGAATAAAATTTGTCCTTTGCCCTACATTAATTAATTTCATTATACAATTATTTATTTATTTTCTTAGTTGTAGGGTATTAGGATTATATCTTATGTATTAAACTCTTATTTATTTATCTCAACGTCTCAATCCCATTCTCACCTATTTCCTGGAAATCATCATAATGATTTCGGTGGGGGGCATGTTCGATCTTTGCATAAGGGCATTTGAAATCCCGCCACCTGATTTTTGTAATCTACCCTCACTCTCGGTGAGGTAATAATGGTAAGCGAGGGTGGGACGGAAAAACGTCTTCTTGTGTCAACGTTTGGCATGAGATAACCGCTTTTTGCACCGTGTGCGATAATTAAAAATAACTGGACGGGACGGTCGACGTTCGACCTCCCTGGTTACTCTAATTGGCCGTGCCATTAAATCTGTGTGTGTTCAGTGTTGTGTATTTAGCTGGTGCCGTGCAGCAGTTCCTCAACGACCTGAACCGAACCGGGAAGGGGTGAAAACAAGGTCAGTGCGAATTTCTTTGCCCGTTGCAAGACATCGAGTCTCTCTTGCCAACGCTCCTTCCCATTCCTCTCCCATACAGTCCACTGCTCTCGAGCAACCCTTCTTATTCCCGTACGGTGCCATCTAGGTCCGTGACCGGCATCGTACAGTAATAATATAAATAGCTTCCTGGAAACTAATTTGCTCTATGCGCAGGTGGAGTAAGAATACTGACCTCTGCGACATAAAAGGTGACAAAATGACGCTATCTAGGTTGTAGGGCTCCAAACCCGTCTGGACAGCAATCACCTCTGATCTGTAAATATGCCGCCTTATGTATCGTCGTTCTGTTCCTACATAAGTGAACCAGGTTCCTGTTTCTCTATGTAGACGGCAGCGTGTTATCGAAGCCCCTGGCTTCGCATATATTTGTAGACGGTGGTAACTGATTACTATTAAGTAGGCCATCAGCCTGGCTGCTATTCCACAGTATTAAAAACTTATAAATGTTCAAAGCTCAAATCAAATGACAATCGTGTTGTTACGACTTAAAAGATGAATGTGTTAAGAAAAAAAGTGGAGTTATAAAAAGCAGTAAATGGTTATTAACCTACAGATAGCAAAGAAATCGTCTCGATTGGGACCGGAAAAATACAAATTAACCGCATCACAATTACATAGTCGTATTATAATTACTTAAATCTATTCCATTTAGTTTTTGCATGAAGAAAGGAAAAGTCGTCAAGATGTAACGCAAAACGCACATGTAAGCAGAAAACTTGTTAAATCTGTACTCACAAAAGACTCAAATTCCTTTAAGCCAACCGACACAGAACGCTTGTAAAAGTAGAAAAAAAACGCACTACTAAAATAATATAAATAAAATAAAATAAAATAAAGATAGCCTTTATTGGTGGATAACATGTTTTATATATCATGATTTTTTTTAAATTTATTTATTTAAAGTCGCTTTTTAACAACCCAGGTCATTAGCGACCACGTTTACATACACAGTGTAAAATTAATAACAATACATTGTTCCTTATGAATTTATACTTGATCATACATATTTATCATTTTGAGAAACTTTAGAGTTTTATTATATCCATCTTGATTCAACCAGTCTTTTAGATTATTAGGTACATTACAAAGTCGGTTTTCATTTCCAAACTCTGTACAATCCACTAATATAGGTAGATGAGAAACGGTTAGATCTACCCCACACTTGCATTTATTTATATTGTTTTTAGTTAATAGATGTATGTTTACAAGTTAAAAATAAATTACTCTTAAAATTAAACTTGTTTTTTTTTTGTTCCTTTTCTTTTCTTCATTTGACACTGGTAATATCTTCTATCTCAGCTTCTTCATAGACATAGGCCTCTCTCAAAGATTTCCACTTCCACGTATCCCTTGCTTCCCTTTTCCAGAATATTCCTGTAATATATTTTAAATCATCCTTCCACCTTTTATACTATCGTCCAATTTTTCTTTTTCCATCTCTTGGATCCCACTCGGTTACCTTTCTGGTCTATTTCTAAGCTGAATCTCGTATGATATATCGTGACCAATCCCATTTTAACATTTTAATAGCATTTTCTACTCTTTTGAACTTGGTATATTTGTTAATTTTCTTTAAATTTACTTTATCTTCCAGATTTATTCTCATTACACTTCTTTCTATAGCATTCTGACACACCTTAAGCTTGTTCAACTTCTTTTCGCTAAGCGAACAAGTTTGACAGCCATAATTATAATACTAACGTACTGGGAGAAGAAAAGTATTAAAAAAAAATATTTTGTGCATTATAGTTTATATTTAAGTTTTACATTATTTCTTGAAAAGACCAATAACGCTTCCAATTATTTGCTACTCGTCTTTCGATTAACTGGCTACGTAATGAGGTCACATTTGAAAGGAGGACATAATATATGCACGAATTGTTTAGTATGTCTGTAATCCTGCTATCAAAAGTATCCATATAGTTTAGAAAACTAGCATCTATTGTGTTATGAAACAGAGAACTGTTTTAAAAATATGGATTTTATAAAAGAGCCCGTACGTTTTGAGTGGGATTTGAAACCTTAATTGATATCTTCAACCTGGCGCACCCTACATAAAAACAGACAAGATTCTGGTACAAGAGTTTATTTTTGAGATTGGGGCGCTAGACGGTACTTGCCTTTGTAAAAACCATACTAGGCAAAATATGTTTTATAAGGAAAGAAGAAAAAAGAAAATAATTTATTGAGAGCTTAAATATGTACAACTGAAAAGAATAGGAAAATAAAAATAAATATATTTTCCTTAGCTCTAGCTATCCGTTAAGACCCTTGGAGTGACGATATACTATTTTATATATATGCACATGTATTAAACGAAAAAATAAAAAGAAGTAGCAAAAGTTTAATAATAATAAAAATAATATGACGTAAAATTGTCTCGTAGACCTTATATTGATATATATATATATATATATATATATATATATATATATATATATATATATATATATATATATATATATATATATATATATATATATATATATATACATAGACGAATTTATAATTAGTGACAAAATAATAATAATGATCAATTTAAAACATAATATCAACAATCACACTATAGAGCACTTGTTTCTAGTGCCAGATATGCCTGCTTCATTTGGTGTTCAAAAATAAATGCTTTTTAGCCTTAAAACTATGTGGGGAGGAAATTTTGAAGATCGACTTCAATCCCGTCTGGATAACAACCACCCTTGGTCTATAAGTATGCCATCATAATAATCTTCTGTCCCGGCATTATTTACCTAAGTTCCTGTACCTCTATGGGACAGCAGCGTGTTCGCGGTGCCTTTAGCGCAGCAAATATCTATAGGCGACGTTAACTGCTTAATGTTAAGTTCAAAATAACATAAATAAAATAATAATAAACAACAATACGACTATACGAGTTATTACTTTATGTTGATACAAAATTGACGAATTTATAATTAGTGACAAAAAAACAATAATAATCAATTAAAAACGAATTATACTATAGATCACTTGTATCGAGTGCTGAGTATTCCTGCCTTTATTGGTGTTCAATTTAATTTAGTCTTAAAACTACGTGGAAAAACATATCTAAGATGGTTACCCACGGAAAATAGTTTATTCTACTTTCAATTAGTTAATTTATTCTTTTTTATTCTCTATCTCGAATCTTTAGAGACAAATACATATTCACTAACTGTCATTAACTGGGCAATCATTTTGTACTTATTAGCAATATCACAATAATTTACGATGATTTCAAAAATATTGATAGACAGAAAGAGTGTAGATGTTATTATAGACAATTCTCTAACGTTCTCACTCTTCAAAAGTGAAAGTAAGTAAGGTGAAATGTCATTATTGACTTTGTGTTTAATATAATTTCCTGTTAAGATGTTATTCTTATTTTTAGCAATTTTTTCCATCGAATCTGAATTTTATTTATTGAACGCTTGTACGTTTTAATATAAAGTTTTCCAATTAAAGAATATAATACAAAATACATTTCCCATGTCATAAATGTAACTTAACATTTGTATAAATGTAATTTAACATTTGCATAATTTATTTGGAAGTTGAAAATGTGTGGAACATGTCATTCAATTTATGAAAATGAGGCACGAAATTGTGGTTTTTATCGTTGGAATATTTTCATGTTCGAGCCACTGTATCAAACGACGGTTCACTGCAATTGAAATATGCATATATTTCGGATTCTGGACGATTTTTTTCAGTGTATCTCAGTATCCTTAAACTTGCTCTAAAATGAGAAGCGAGAAAACCTAGGATAAAAGTGGTGGATATACCGTTCCATCTCCTTAAGTGGAGATACGACTCGAGCAGAAGGGTGTTATGGACTGTCATTATTTATTATTAAACTTGCATGCTTTATTTTGGGTATGACAGAAATTGAAGATCTAAATATTTTTGGCAGAATATCAGAATACCTGGCCTCCGCGTCGGGTAGTAGAGGTACACAGGGATGGTTTTAGTAGATATACCAGTGACGTCTCCCAGAGTACTGTGTAGGAGCACGGGCGCATTGTAAGAGAGTTCCATACTTCCCCGCCGCGAACCATTAAGCACTCGCATATGCATCAAGTATTATTTTCCGAATACTGAAAAAACTATTTACAAATTCACTCTGCCGCTAATTGAACTTGGAGCTAGATAATGCCTAATTTAAATAGTATTTAACATCAAAAGCTTATTTTTATAAAAGTTACGGTGCAACTGTTTATCCAAACTAATATTAAAAATGTGAACGTAACTATGTCTGTCTGTTACGTTTTCACGCCTAAACCGCTAAACTAATTTTTACGTATTTTGTATTCAATAAAGAGATAGATTGGACCTTATAGTAGGTTATGGGCTACTTTTTGTTGCGAAAATAAAACTTAAAAAACAACATTTGCCAGGTCACCTAGTAATAGTTTTATTTTTTAACAGGAGTCCGAGAGACTAGACGACGCGAAGAGCACTCAGTCATACTGTATGCACACAGTAGACGCTGAATTCCGGCATGTCGTCAGATCCACACACATAGACAAAAGTATAGAAGCAAAAAGAAAAGTAAGTTCTATTACCTTAAATGTGATGTCTATAATTGACTAATAAAATATGAAATGTGGTTCTTTATGGATAATAGTTTTCTTATATCGATCACACGAGTATGAATCAAGTGATGGGTGGCCATCTTGTGACGTCACATTACATTCTTCATTTGGAATTTGTTTTTGCTCCAAATGCTCCAATTTGTACCTAACTGTGAGGTGTTTCACATATGACATCATAATACTTGAATTTTTGTAGTTTACTCCTTAAGAATCGATTTTCATATATAAGGCGCCCGGTATAAGAAAAATGTGAGAGTAAAATCTACTAATTAATGACCTCGTTACGTTTTTGGTGCGCGTGCACCGGAACACACTAAACAAAACAAAACGATGTATTTCTCAAGGCAAAAATTACTTTATTTGTTACAACTTAAGGTTGATTTCACATTAAATGTTGTTTAACATATGTCTTTTTATTTGTAAGTGACAAGAGTAATTTATTGCTTTGCTCATTTTATATGACGAATGATCGTAAGTATTAGATAATGTTTTGGAGATTTGTGACTTTATTACTAGGTGCCATAGTTGTAATTAGGTTGAACTTAAAACTGTTTTAAAACTTTTTTACATATGTTTTACAAGAACGCCTATTTTAGCAGGAAATAAAATTTAAATAATAATAAAAAACGTAACTTGTAAAAAATATGCTTGTAAGAGAGATGAAAGCTTATTTATTATACCTATATTTAAACGACATTGTACGTTTACTTTTATTTTTGAATTTAGTGGTCTAATCAGGTCAGAAGGTCAGGAGTTTAGCCCTTAAAATCATAAAATCCTATCTAGGTCATATATACATACGGAACCAGGCAAAATAACGTAGCAGTAAACATTTATTAGCAAGCTTTAAACACTGGCCATGTTAAACCCGGGGATTCGCCGGATTTATTAATCCCTATGATAATGTATGGTTTGATGTAAAGATCACCATTTTCCATTAAAACCTCAATAAATTTTTCACAGGTAATACGGATGCTCTTCGTAATCATACTGGAGTTCTTTGTTTGCTGGACGCCTCTTCATGTAATCAATACAGTGAGTTACTTATCCATTTTAACTGACGATTAAAACATATTATGCTAGATATATTACGCCTTAATGCCTATCATGCTTCAGTGTATGTTACGCCTTAATCCTTATTTCTCTTAATATACATATATCATTCCTTACTTCTTTTCTTACTGTATATTACGCCTTAACTAACGTGTCATATACGAGAGCAAAACCAAAATAAACTTAGCTTTATAAAACCAGGGCAGAGTAAATGCAGTATTCATTAAATGAGTTGAAGAATATCGCGTACGAAGTGATTCTACATTATTACACATGCTTATCGGTATAAAGTTTGTACCCATACCTGGTTCGAATTATAATGTAGCCGTATGCAGATCGCAGACATTGTGATTGCAGATCATAACCGTACTCGTCCGTTCATCGTCAGCATAGTAATACTCTAAGACGAAGAGTGGGGAGTCAACGTTAGATTTGAAAAGTATCAGTCTTGTAGTCTACACCTTATGGTTACATTCCAGACTATCATAATGCACTATTAAGTGATAGGTGAGATATACTATTCAGACCTCAACTTGGTAGCCAACAATTCCTTGTTTAATTCTGATTCAACCAGAAATGTTCAAGGAACCTTACAAGAATCTAAATCCCATGACATGAAATCATCACAATCTTAGAGTTAAATCCCGGTTACAAACTAAATTTTCACTTTGGTGCCCAGGATTCACTTTCCGAACTTTCTTCTCCACTTCGCACGATCTTCGACATCCCTGATAGTGAGCCCATAGGCATACACGTCACCCATTACGACTACTAAGATTAGCATTTAATCCACCTCTAAGCCCGGGCTTTCATGTATCAATATAATGAAGCCATCTGAAAGCAGAAATCTCATGCAAATAGAATTAGGTAATTTGCTTTTCCTATGTTCTAAATTAATATCTTATAACTAAATTAGTGTCGAAACAAATAGGTATTCTATGTATATGTAAGTGATTGTGCGATGTGTAATGATTTATAATTATACTAGCCGTTTCCGCCCGCTTCGCTGGTCGAATAAAAAGAAAATGAACTGTTTAAAATTTTGGGGTTATGTTCTGATAAAATTAAAATTCCAGAACTCGATCTCAGCGCCACCTACCTTGTCCAATTGCGAATTTAAACCATTCCTGAATCCACTTGAACACACAAAAAAATTCAACAAAATCGGTCCAGCCGTTTAGGAGGAGTTCAGTGACATACACACACACACATAAGAATTATACCTAGTCAGGTCATAAATTCTGTCACATGTTTAATGTAAAATAATTGTAACAAGTTTATTCATTATGTAACTATTCATATACCAAAATGAACTTAACAAAACATAGATTCTTATGACTTTAAAGTTTATTCAAAATGACCTCCGTGATTTTGAATACAGGCCTTCAATCTGCGCGGCCAGTCGTCTATCGCAGCACGAACGAGGTCCATGTCAATATCGGCGGCTGCCTTAATCAAGGATGTCTTGAGTGACTCCAAATTGGGATGAGGCTTTGAGCACGCCTTTTCCTCCAAGTGTTGCCATATCTTGTAATCTAACGGATTCAAATCTGGACTGGAGGAGGGCCAGTCTTCGTGCCGGATGAAGTCGATTTCACGCGCCGCCAGCCAGTCTTGTGTGCTCTTCGCTCTATGAGCTGGCGCCGAATCTTGTTGGAATACCCAGTGCCTGTTATTGAACATGGTATGAGAAACAGGTTCCACAAGGTTCGTCAGGACTGTATTTTGATACACAACAGCATTCGTTTTTACACCTTTCTCACAAAAATGTACCTCTGTTAAGCCCCAATAAGAAACTCCCAACCATACCATGAGCGAGGATGGAAAATGACCTCGTTGGACACGCGGAATACGGTTGCTCGCTTCTTCACTACTGTGTGCGTACACCTTATCATTTTGTTTGTTGTAGCTCTCTTCTACGGTAAACATTTTTTCATCCGAAAAAAGAATTTCCCGATATTTTTTTCCCGCGTACCGCTTCAACAATGCGCGGCATCTCTTCAGTCTCAGGTCCATTAGACGAGCATTCAAACGATGTCCTGTTTTCCTTCGATATGCCCGAAGCCCTAAGTCTTCATTTAACACCCTTTTCACCGTGGTTCTGCTTAACCCCATCTGAAGGGCCAACAGTTTCTGCTTACGTTTGGGATTTCTTTGAATTCGTGCCTTCACAGCTTTTATCACTGCTGGAGTCCTAACAGACCGAGGGCGACCACTTCTTGACCTGTCATCTACACTAGAGTCTTCATTGTATCGTTTGATGGTACGATAAACGAATCTTTTGGTTATATTCAAATTTTTCAGTATGTTAAAAATTTGAATTGGCGCGTAACTGCAACGATGCAACGCAATAACTGCAACACGGTCTTCTTTAAGCGTCCACTCCATATTTAAAAATGAGTAAAATTCTAAAAGTATACCTTTTTTATTTTCATGAACAATTCGAAATTCGAATTCAATAAACTTTTTTGTGGCCAGCATTCTAAAAGAAAAGTTTTTACTGTGTGACAATACTTATGACCTGACTAGGTATATTACTAGCCGTTTCCGCCCGCTTCGCTGGTCGAATAAAAAGAAAATGAACTGTTTAAAATTTTGGGGTTATGTTCTGATAAAATGAAAATTCCAGAACTCGATCTCAGCGCCACCTACCTTGTCCATTTGCAAATCTAAATCATTCTCGAATCTACTTGAACACACACAAAAATTTTCAACAAAATCGGTCAAGCCGTTTAGGAGGAGTTCAGTGACATATACACAGACATAAGAATTATATATTACTAGCCGTTCCCGCCCGCTTTGCTGGTCGAATATAAAGAAAATGAACTGTTAAAATTTTTGAGGTTAAGTTGTGATAAAATAAATCCCAGAACTCGATCGCAGCGCCACCTACCGGGTTCAATTGTGAATCTAAACCATTCTCGAATCCACTAGAACACACACAAAAAATTTCAACAAAATCGGTTCAGCCGTTTAGGAGGAGTTCAGTGACATACACAAGCACATAAGAATTATATATTGTATATAAAGATGAAGTATAATACAAATAGACATAAAAATAGTTAAACGGGATATATTATTTGTGACTTACACTTGCATAATGTTTAAATTTCATTATATGTAATTAAAAGAGATATATCGCCTATATTTATAACAATATTAACTTCTAATCGAATATTTCGTATAAAATGGAACAAGGGAACCGGAAAACCATGAAGTTGATAAATTTATAAACGTAATCGGGGTCAGTAATTGGCAGTCCAAAAACTCTGTTTCAGACTGAGCCTCACTTACTCTAATCTAAACCCTAATACGGAATTACACAAAATAATAAATGAACCATCGACTTGAATTGAATTATTGACTTACTCGCGTAATAGCTAACCTAATAGAACGCTGACTCGATTGGGCCCTAGTTCGAGAAAATAACAAGCAAAGGGTTAGGCACACCCGTGAATTATTATTAAATTAAATAGCGGAATAAGAAACAACACTGACGCTAATAATTCCCTACGTCAAATTTCCACGTCATTTAAAATATTGCGGATCGCGGGATAGCAAATAGACCAAGCAATCCGCATCATGAAAGATTAGAACTGGCCATATTCAGATCCAACACAATGCAAACCACCATAATCAATCCTTTATACAGAAACAAATATCACGCGACGCGAAGCCTGGAGTTTGTCTCCGGCTGTTGTTATTCTCTTCGAAACCGCGATTTTTCTGATCCGCTCTTCCCGACGACCCGAGTCAGAGGGTTATACATTGCCGTAAGTGCGACAGTAAAATCCTATTAATTTATATTCCTATTAATTAGTATGTTAACATATTGCCATACTGTTCATTAGCTGTGTCTTACAACAACAAGCACGCATTTATGCATCTCAAGTGCTGTAGACAGATTAAAATTGTAGAATAAGTGAGGAAACAGAGGACATCCTTGAAGTTTTCTGCCTACTTACAAATTTGTCCAATAACATCGACGTTTTCCTTAATTTTATAGTATCGCTTAAGTTTAAAATAGTTGTATTAATTTGGTACCGTCACATCATCTGATCGATTTAAAATGTGTTTTATAAGTAAAATTTATACTTATATTTATGCACTCACTAGCTCAGTCACTAGTAACAGGAACCATTGCTCAAATAATTTTGTCTATAACCACTGCATACACTGCATGCTGTAGGATGAGGTTGTTAAAGATTAAAGTTTTGATTAATGCGCCCTACAAATAAAGATTAATACAGTTGAAATGTGTACACGGGCGGTGAGACTGATTTGCAAGTTTCAAGTCACTCAGTTGATTCTGATTACCGTAAGAGAACCAAATCGGAAGCGGCAATGGGTCGGTGATCTGGAATAAGGTTAATGGTGATACTTAACAAGTCCTGAAGTGGAGAATGTAGCATCAATTTTATTAACCCTTACGCAAGCTTGCCAGCCGTATATGGGAGAACTAAAGGAGCATTTGTGGCACATACTTATAGAGTCCTACATCTAGCAGTAGGTGAATTACAAAATTATGGGAAATATTATATTTTATATAAAAAATACATATACGTGATAAATCTTAAGAATATACTTACTAACAGGCCAGCTCTTAAGATTTATCATTATCATTGTAGGCGTCAACTATACATGCGTAGTGATTACATGAGAATGTGATTTTTTTGAACTGAAAACTTCTTTACCGGCGTTGTGCACTTCTTTTGTGATGAGTAAAAAATGTTAAACTCGCGTCAGGTCACGATGTCATGTCCTGATCGAAAATTCGTAAGATTCGTAAGACAGAGCTTTGCTCCAGTAATACCAAGCTTATTAATAATGACTTCAGGTTTATTTTCTAATGTAACTTTTAAATGATTACATTGCATTACTTATTCTCTATTTGAACTGCGACTTTATTACAATGAAATACAGTTGAGTTTTTGAAGTGAAATCTTCTTTAGGCGCGTTGAGCACTTTTTGGCTGAACAATTTTTGGTTTGTAAAGAAGTGTTAGTGATCAATTTAAACTTTAATATTTGATCATAAACTATTTTTTATAAACCAAAAATAACATTCTAATAATAATAGTAATATAATTTTATAAGCTTGACGATACAATTCACAAGTTATTTAGTTTTCACTTCTAGCGGCAGTCCCCAAAGACTACCCCGCATGTTTTTTTTTCACAGCCAAACATATATTACGTGCTTTAATTATAGGAAAACTAACAGCCAAATGTACACATTTTTCTGTTATAATTTTCATAATTAAAACATTATCCTGTATAAGTTTGTTACGGTCCATAATTCAAGCGCTGCTCCTCTTTGATAAGTCCCAGGAGGTTGTATCACAAACTCATCCCTTTGACGCACTGCCTACTAATAAGGCTTTTGTCTCGTGCGGTTTGACTTAATAATATTATGTGAAACTCGTCCAATGCGATAAACAACATTGCAAGTTATAAGTTAGGTGGGGGATTATTACGCAGAAGTTATATTTTTAGAAGATTCAGTTCGATCGATATAAAAGTAACAAACAATTATATTGAGATATTAGGCTGGTGTTAATTATTGTTTATTATTATTCAGTTTTAACTTTTTTCTTTTTTTATCTATTCTTATCATTTGTTATCAACACCCCTAACATTATGTTCTTGAATTCCTCTATCGTCCATTATTTCTACATACATGCCCTTTCGACTCTTATTTTAACGTCTTTTACTTGTATCCTGCATATCTTCTTAATATTCTTTATTATTATTAATTAAGTACTAATATAACAATTGGAATTAACTCAGATTTTTTTTGGAAAAAGTCTGCACTGGTATAAAAGAGTAGACGCCGGAGCCAAAATATTTGACAAATTTCTTGTCCGACAATCCAAGCACTATATGATAGTCATCCAGTAACTAATGCATCATTGAGAGTCCATTGTCATAATAAAAAAAAAAACTTTTAGGGAACACAATTATTACTGTCATGTTGAAATTTTGAAAGGAATGGGAGAAATTCCACCCTTCTACTGGGACCACTCAGCTGACTAGCAAAGGCAAGGCAGCGAGCTGGCTGGTTCAGTCACGGTTACATTAAAAGCTCCGTTCATGCGTTTATAAGGTCGATCGATTTTTGGTCATTGTTTTGCGAAACCTCCGGCTGGCGCGTCTTGTGGGGACATCCCGGGTGCATTTTTCTGTCTTGAGTGAAAAGAACCTAGTACAGAACTCTTCCTAAAAGATGAAACATGATATTATTTGTTTATTTATATGTCTCATCTTCCACGTTTTATATTTAAGGTACCTAAATTAATAAAAGCGTGCAATTATTTTCACAGTGTAAGTTTTTAATTTTAATTTTAGTTATTTATTTCATTTTGTTTTTACCACTGTAGTAATGTATCATTTTGTATAGTGTTAGTTTGCCGCAATATATAGAAGTTTTTCTTTCTGTTCGTAATTGTTGACGTTTTTTAAGAATTGTCAAGTAGGGTATTAGATTCCCTTTAGTATATCGATACCTCTGGGCTCAAAGGGCGTAAAGCACATTTTGGGGCATATGGAGTTAATAATACCATTGCATTCAGTTTTCATTCTCTATCGATTGGTACATACGAAGTTGCCAAATTCGCACAAAAATGTTCTTTACGCCCCATCTTTTTTGGGTTGCTAAACCAAAATGAAACAGGAAATCGGGCTGTAAATTACATTACTGCGCAAGATAAAAATGTCCTAGGTTGTAAAGGAATCCAATTATGAGTATTAAGGCGTATAACGCATTAATTCTCATTATTGTTCTTTACAACCATTGTTTTTATATAATCATTGAGATAAAAAAGTTATAGCTAATTTTGTTTAATTTTTTCGGTTTTTTTGCTCTCCTGAACAGTAGCTGTTTTGTGCTATACGCCCTTTGAACCCAGAGGTATGGATATGTCGATATCCGTGACGTGAAGAACAGGGCTTGGTTTTTGTATAAAAACCAGCATTATGCTGAAATAGGTCCAATTTTAGGACTCTACAATTCTTTTATATAATATTTTCTTTATGTTTTTAATGTGTCTTTGTTATGTACTTGTCCTAAATAAATTATTTTATTTCTTTCTTTCTTACAAACTTTAAATTCAATTTTATTGACAGGTCCACCTATTTTATCCGGAGGAGGTGTACCAAAATATTGGTCAGAAGGGTATCATATGTCTTCAACTGTTGGCTTACTGTTCATCGTGCTGCAACCCAATCACCTATTGTTTTATGAATAGGAAATTCAGACAGGCATTCGTAAGTCTCTTCAAAACATGCAGGTTGTTCCGGTAAGTATTGAATTGGCATACCTTCTTTAATTGCAAAGAAATACAGGGTGACTGACAAACCCGTCCATATTCACACAGAAGAATCTTTAGTAAAAGTTTGAGAAACATGCATTTTAGTTTTGTATCACATAGTACAAAAATGTTGAGTAATCAGCATCACAAAGTCATTCAAAGAACTCGCAATTTACATAATACGGTGCTAGAGTGTCAATGACCTCTCCATCTGACCTAGTAAAAGGCCGAGGACGGCGGCATTGCACCGGGCGAGCGAATACGCACTACTCATTTACGCGGGAGAGACAGAGACAAGTAATAACAGGTTAACGTACGAAGGTTGCACCATAGCACTATTCTGTACGATTGAATTAATGATCATATATGAAATATTTTATGGTGAAAATTTTACATACAATTTTTTTCCAAAAATGGGTTCCTTAAATGATGTTTAGTGCGTAAAAAAAATTTGGACGGTTTTGTCAAAGTCACCCTGTCTAAACGTGCAGGGGCGGAGAAAGAATACTAACCTCTGCGGCCGGGGTCGGTCTGTCGTAAAAGGCGACAAAACAACCCTAGCTACGTGGTAGGCCCCCAGGCCCGTCTGGATGGCGGCCACCTTTGGTCTTAAGTATGCCGCCATAATAACCTTGCGTTGTGTTCCGGCATTAGTGACCCCAGTTCCTCTACTCTTATGGGACAGCAGCGTGTTCGCGATTCCATTGGCGTTGCAAACACCCATAGGCGACGGTAACTGCTAAATTCTAAGTGGGCCGTTAGCCTGTTTGCGGTCCTACAGCAATAAAAAAATATAGCAGAGGCTATAAGTTTTCTACCAGGGAAGGGGGTGAGACATGCAGCCAGCGGTCACTCTTAAACTTAATTATGTTTTTATATTTCTATACCTATTATTTTGGCTCACGATAAGAAAGTAATAGATAAGCACCTAAGCTACTGACAAATAATAGCTTCGTAAAGATGGCCTTTGAAATAGCTTGGATACAGCTGGAAAGAGAAGGTTCTACAAAGGTTCTCTTACTGTTTATAAAGAAATTGCATTAAAACAAAATTACTTTTTTCATATTGCATTGGAAATTTTGTGGCATACGTAAATTTCTTTCACGAGAAGTTTTACTGCGATTCCATCTTAAGTTAAGTTTTTTCATCTAAAACATTTGAGCCCAAGATCTGTTCAGTATTGTAACAAAAAAAACGTCTGCACCATTTTTTTATGTCGAAGCCTGTGATAATTTCTTATCTTGTGCAAAACGCCAACCGAACTCATCTCTATGTCAACGTATTTAAAAATAGATTAATACAGCAATCATTATTGCTGATACTACAGTTGAAAATTATTATTCCAAAAATACTTTAAGCCATCACTCTCTCAGTTGGCCTTTTTTACGTCATTACGTCCAAAATGCACTATTATGTTCAGACATTTCTGGAATAGCTCGTTTGGGATGTTTCACCTTAATTAAGGGGCCTTTACTTCGGTACCACGGTGATAATATGTACGGACCGAATATTTTATTTGTCGCTAGTCTTGCAATAGTTTTCTGTTGATGGCGGTAACTCTGTGGAATATTCTCATAAGGCCTTAAATCCGGACCCTAAAACAAAGCTATTTGGGGCTAGGAGCCACACTAATTTACTTTTATCTATTCTCCTGTTACTTGTTGAGGTATATTATAGAAAAAAAAATGTAGTCTCCAAGGAATTCGCTTTAAGGAAAATCGGGATTTATAAAGTGAATAAAACTTATATCTAAACGAAGTATCCCTAAACAAATCCAAAATTTGTTGAACGTTACATGAACAAGTTAATAAATAATATCCGGATGACCAAGCTTTGCTCGGTTTTTTTTTTATAAATTGAGTTTTTTTAGAAATTAACAATTGATTTTCTTAGTCTAACCTCAAAGCAAACACTCATTGACTTCGTGTTACTTAACAACGCCATCTGCTGGAAAAGCTTTAGTGTTGTTGTGTCGTTAAAGCAATTAAAAAAATAGTATTATTATTCGCCGATAGATGTCAGGAAGAGTCATTTTTCAGTTTAAATTGGGACTACTCAAACGCCACCTTTTGACATTTTCTAGAAATGATTCGTAGCTAGATCGATTTATCGCCCCCGAAACCCCCCGTATACTAAATTTCATGAAAATTGTTGGAGCCGATTCCGAGATTCCAACTATACACACACACACAAACACACACACACACACACACACACATATATATATATATATATATATATATATATATATATATATATATATATATATATATATATATATATATATATATATATATATATATATATATATATATATATATATATATATATATATATATATATATATATATATACATATATAAGAATTGCTCGTTTAAAGACATAAGATAAAAAAGTGTGCGTGTGTCACATACGGCGAAAGTTAAACTTCAGAAAAATAGCCCACGAGAGAATGAGAATAATATAGGGTATTAGGATAATTATAAGAGTTATTATTATTCAAAAATTTTTATCAAGTATAAAAATCATTTTAATGCAAAATATAGTGTATAAAAACTACAAAATCCCAAACAAGGAAGAGGCGAAGATTAGAGGAAGTATTGTATCTTGTATACTATCTCATTTTCTCACAGGCTATATCTTATTATATGTTTATATATTAGGTCTTTACCTATGAAATTGCCGTTTTGTATGAAAAAATTGAAACGAATTTTTTTCATGTATTTTTTATTTGTATTAATCGAAGTAATCACCCATGCAATCAATGCATCTTTGCCAACGCAGTGGCAGTTTATTGATGCCCTTCTTAAATAAATCAGCTGGACGGGAGGCAACAAATTCTTCAAAGGCATTTTGTACTGCCTCTCGGGTATTGAATTTTTTTCCCGCCAAGAAGTTATCCAAATTCTGGAAAAAGTAGTAGTCTGTAGGCGCAAGGTCTGGTGAGTAGGGCGGATGACGGAGAACTTCCAACCCCAGTTCTTGCAAGTTGCATTATCCGTGTAAGGGCGGAGAAAGAATACTAACCTCTGCGGCCGGGGTCGGCCTGTCGTAAAAGGCGACAAAACAACCCACCCTAGCTACGTGGTAGGGCCTCAAGCCCGTCTGGATGGCGACCACCTTTGGTCTTAAGTATGCCGCCATAATAACCTTGTGTTGTGTTCCGGCATTAGTGACCCAAGTTCCTGTACCCTTATGGGAAAGCAGCGTGTTCGCGATGCCACTAGCGTTGCAAACACCCACAGGCGACGGTAACTGCTAAATTCTAAGCAGGCCGTCAGCCTGTCTGCTGTCCTAAAGCATTTAAAAAAAAAAAAGTTGGAGACCGTCTGCTGTGCAGTATGGGGTCGCGCGTTGTCGTGCAGGAGCAGCGGAGACGAGCGATTGACCAATGCTCGTTGGAGATGTGCTAGCTTCTCCATCATTGTGTTCAGTTCTTCACAGTACACATCTGCGGTAATGCTCACCCCGTTTGGTAAGAAGCTGTGATGAATCACACCGGCGCTAGACCACTAAATAGTGACCATCACTTTTCTAGGGGTAAGTTTTCGTTTAGGGCATTATTTAGGTGCTGAACTAAGATCCAATTAACTTGCTGAGCGCTTGCGGTTATCAAACAGAATCCATTTTTCATCGCAGGTAACAATGCGGTTCAAAATTCCTTCATTTGTGTGTCTGTTGAGCAGTACAGGGCACGTCTCGACGCGTACTTCGCGCTGGCGATCATTGAGTTCGTGGGGCACCCATTTGTCAAGCTTTTTTACCTTGCCAATTTGACGCAAATGGACCAATATTGTTTTGACGCTAACGTCGAAAGCTGCTGCTAATTCAGCCGTAGATTGTGTATCATTGGCTTCCACAATCGCCTTTAATTCGTCATTGTCGACCAAAGTTTTCGGATGACCGCGAGGTTCATTTTTTAGGTCGAAATTCCCAGAACGGAAGCGAGCAAACCAATAAAAGGTGGTGCGTTGGTTTGTAGTGTCGTTGATGTTGCGTGCCGCTTGTGCCGCGTTGCTGCCACGACAGTACTCATATTCCATAATTAATCGAATTTTTAACGTATCCATGATGACGAAAAAGATTGAAATGCGATGAAAATGTAACACTAAGCAATAAACAAATGACTACTTTTGGAAAAAGAATTCCATTTTTTTTAAATAAAATTAATTTGAAATTAGAATTCTTAGCCAAACAAAAATTATTTTGATTTGAATTGGCCAGTACTGCAGAACGGCAACTTCATAGGTAAAGACCTATTATTTTTGGTGTCGGTTTTTCGTTTCATCAAATTTACAAATCACAACGGCGCTAAAGAGGTTTTACTTCAAAAAAATTTTTCCAGTGAAATTTAAGATGTTATAATTAGTAGCAAGAGTGTTCCAGGGTCTGTTTCTCGCAGAAGTCAGAAGGCGGCCAACAAGCCATGCCTCCTCCAGTCAGTTCCAGCCAGGATGTGACTGCCTGCGTCATTAGAGGCAGTCATACTGGACGCACAGGTACATTATTATAAGTCATTTGTTTTTCGAGCCTTTCCTAATGATGTTTTTTTATTACTGAGCTGACTTATTTTAAAAATAAAGTACGATCAACTCTGTAACCCTAAACTTTGTCACTATAAATAATGTTCAAATCCCTTCCGAGAAGTTTATTCCTAGTAAATCGGCTTAAATGTTTCGATGAATCGTGGAAAGGCTTTTAGTTTTTTAGTTGTTTATCCGTCTGTAACTTTATACACCCTACGAGAAAGTGAGAAAAAACGGATTGATGCTCTTGAGATGTGGTGATGGAGAAGAATGCTCGGTATATCGTGGACGGAATTCCGAACCAACGAGTCTATTCTTCGAGAGCTGGGCATCAATCAGAGGCTATCAAACACAGTGCAGGCTCGCATTCTCACTTTCTTTGGACACGTATCACGGCGCGGAGGCGAATCCATCGAATGCCTGGTAGTGCAGGGCAAGGTTGAGGGCACCCGACCACGCGGGAGATCACCGATGAGGTGGACGGACCAAGTGAAAGGCGCCGTCGACGTTCCTCTGCACGAATGCACAAGGAGAGCGGCAATTCGCGAAGAGTGGCGTCGTAATGTAAAACAGGCTACAAAAACCTCAACGTGACGGCCACGACCACTCTGGCAAGAGTGTAACGCCAGAGAAGAAGAACTTTATACATTTATTTGTGGGAACGCAATGGATAATTATAAAATTAATTTAATTAACCAAAATGGCGACGATGTGGTTCGCCACCCATCACGTCTCGTTTCTCGCGGGGGCGATAAGCGGCCCTTGGAGAGCCGCTTCGCTACGTTGAATGTAAGAGGAGGAATGGATGGTAAGGTAGATGAAGTATGTCAGATGATGGATGAACGATGCATCTATGTGTGAATGAAACCAAGAGGAAAGGATGTGACACCACGGTTCATGGTCCCTACACGGCATACTGGTCGGGAGTCCCCCAAACCAGCCGAGGCTGTCAAGGAGTTGGTGTGATTCTTTCCTCTCGAATAGTTGAATGTGTGATGGAGCATGAATGTGTAAGCCCAAGACTCCTCTGGATTAGGTTAAAAGTCGGACTCACTTGCTTGTTTATCCTTGGGGTCTATGCACCAACGGATCTGCGCGGAGGTGGGTCATTAAAAGTCCAACAAGAGGGAAAGGAATTTTGGGATAGCATGAGAGAGGTCTTGAATAAATGCGGAGAAAATGAACGGATCGTGATATTAGGGGACTTTAATGGGTGGGTTGGAGTAAAGCATGATGGGTATGAAGAAGTTCTGGTTACGTTTGGGGACTAGAGAGTGAATGACAATGGGAGAAGCCTGCTTGAAGTATGCTTGGAATGGAATCTTTGCGTGGCCAACACAATGTTTGACCACAAAAAGATCCATTTGTATACAAAAGATGAGGGTGAGTCTAGAAGTATGATTTATTTTGTAATTGTCGAAGACTGAGGAAGAAAGTGCTAGACACTCGGGCATACCGCGGTGTAGGTCTCGACTCAGACCACTTCCTGGTCATAGCCCGAATACGTGGCCTCTTTAAATGGTGGCGACACCGAGGGACTGAGCCTATGAGTGTTTTGGACAGAGTAAAAGTGGAAAATCTACAAGAAAAAGAAAAGAAAGACGAGTATGTAGAGAAACTGAAAGAAAGTTTTAAAGGCATAGAAGAGATAGGTGTGATTGAAGATTTGTGGGAGACATTTAAGTAAGGGGTCATGAATGTTGCTATTGAGGTATGCGGGGTAGCTAAAAGAAGGAAAGGAAGAAAGGATTTTAATATCTGGATGGATAAAGATGTACAAAAGGCTGTGCAAGAAAAGAAGAAAGCGTGGTTGGATTGGTTAGCAACAAAGGCTAACCAAAAAGTTCAAAAGGCAACGGATGATGAGATAAAGGAAGCAAGAAAGAAGTATAAAAGATTGAAATCAGCAGCGAAAGAAGTTGTGTCTAGAAAGAAAGAAGAACGAAAGGATGATTTTGATAGGAGGCTCACTGAAGATTTCCAGTCAAACATCAAGTTTTTCTGGAAATCCATCAAAACAGCCAGATGAAAAACTTCTACCTCGGAGCTGAGTACAATCAGGAGTCAAGATTATAAAAGGAGAAGAATGTGTGCTAAAGAGATGAAAAGAGTATTTTGAAAGTTTGTTTGAAACAGAGGAAGTGCAGGTACAAAATCTGGCACCTTCCATGGAAACTATTATAAATGTTGATGAAAGTGAGATAAGCATGGATGAAATAGTGAAAGCGTTGAAAAGTATGAGATCAGGTAAGGCTGCAGGATATGACAGGATTACCGTCGAGATGCTGAGGGCTGGACAGAGCATAGTGGCTAGCCAGCTGTACCGCCTTTTCAATTTGTGCTGGCGAAATGAGCAAGTATCGGGAGACTGGTGCAAAGCCGTAATCGTGCCACTGTAGAAGGGAAAAGGGTCACGGTAGGACTGCGTAAATTACTGCGGTATAAGCCTTCTCAGCGTCGTCGATAAATTGTATGCGAAAGTGTTGATTGAAAGGGTTGTGAATGAAACAGACGAAAAAGTATGGGATGCACAAGCGGGATTTAGGAAGGGAATGGGATGTACGGATGAGGTCTTTTCCTTGCGGTGCATAGCCGAAAAGTGTTTGGCTATAAACAAGAAGGTCTATTGCACGTTCGTGTATCTGGAAAAGGCCTATGATAGAGTGGTGAGGAATGAATTGTGGTCAGCATTGTCCGTGAATGGTGTGAGCAGTATCCTCATACGAGCATTGCAATCTCTTTATAGGGATTTTAATGCTTGTGTAAGGATAAACGGGGCACACACTGAATGGTTTAATATTGAAAAAGGTGTTAGACAGGGATGTGTAGCGTCACCGTGGCTGTTTAATCTGTTCATGAATAATTGCTTGACAGATTTAAAAGAGAATGAAAGTGGGTTGAGAATGAATGAGTTACTCGTCAAATGTTTTCTCTATGCTGATGATCAAGTTTTACTTACTTGCGTCTTCGGCCGAGGAGTTGCAGGAGATGGTAACTGTTATGAGTGGAGCTTTTGTTAGAAAGGGAATGAAGATAAATGTAAAGAAGACGAAATTGATGGTGTTTGAAAGAGATGAAACAGTGACAGACTGCAATATTGTGATTGGAGATGAAAAAATTGAACAGGTGAATGAGTTTATGTATCTGGGTTCAAAGTTTACAAGAGGTAGAAAGTGTGAGAGTGATATTGAAAGAAGAGTGAATGCAGGAAACATGGTGAATGGAGCTTTGCACTCCTTTATGAACAGTCGGAAGGTGTCTAACAAGGCTCGTCTGACTGTGCATGAAGGGGTGTTGGTTCCGACACTCATGTACGGAAGTGAAAGTTGGGTATGGCAGAAGAAACATGAAAGCAGAATAAATGCAGTTGAGATGAGAGCGTTAAGAAGTATGATAGGAGTCAAATTGAGAGACAGGATAAGAAATAGTGAGATAAGGAAACGTTGTGGTCTGAAAGAAGATGTAGTGACAAAAATTGAGAAAGGTATGCTGAGATGGTTTGGCCATGTTGAGAGAATGAATGAAGAACGATTGACGAAAAAAGTGTATAAGGCGAGTGTGAATGGAAGTGTTGGAAGGAGTAGACCTAGGCGGACGTTTCGAGACCAGATCAGGGACGTCTTGAAAAAAGGCCAGGTCAAGAGTACCCTAAACCGAAGGGCATGTATGAAGGGAATAATGAAAGTGGACGAAGCGAAACAAGTATGTAAGGGTCGTAGCAAGTGGAAAGAAGTGGTCTCTGCCTACCCCTACGGGAAAGAGGCGTGATTATATGTATGTAACTTTATACAAAATATGTGATAGTTTTTAAGACAGAACAAGGTTAATAAAGTAATTATATAATCAGTATCTTGTGCGCAAATCAAATCAAATAACATCTAGTAGAGAACAATTAAAGATTTTCGCTATTAAGCCTTCCGAAAATGTACATTTCAATTGTTATGTGTTGTATCGAAAATGAGATTTTGAAAATCGCCTCTACTATTTGTTTATTCTTTTATATTATTATTTTTGTAATTTTTTATTATTATTAATATCAATAAGTCAAATCCTTTAGAAAGACCGAATCTGTAGCTGTACGGACTCATTATCGTCCTTAATAGTGATCTTCCGAGTGAGCGCTAACATTTATTTATTCGTAATTTAAACACAAATATCTTAGTTGTTCAAATTTTTCTATAACATAAAAAATCCACACTTTTGCTGAAATAACAAACGGCTGCCAAACTCACACTAATCGCATTATCCCGCCCAAATTCCACACAAATATCAAATATTGTATCTGTCTCGGGCTAGAACAAATATTTACCGATTCTAGTGAATTAAATGGATCTCTTCAAATAAAATGTTCTCAGTCATATGATCGAAACTGTGACGAGTACCCTTTTTACGAGTTTACAAGTTAAGCTTTTAGTCATATGTCTAACGTCAATTGTTACAAATAATATAAAACATAATAGACTCACATTTTTTTACTGTAATATTAATTATTTTATAAATCAACCTAATATCATTATAAATTTATGAAAGACTAAGTTATTTTTAGTTTCTTTTTAAATAGAGTGATCTGTCATAAAAGGCGAGAAACAACCCTATAGCCAGTCTGAATGACTGTCTTTAAATTTGGTGCTTTAATTTTATTGTTCCAGTCTTATCTGCAATCTCGCAATGCCTCTGTTATCGCAAACAAACATAGACGACGACTACAGCTTACTATCGAGAAGGGCGTCAGCTTGTCTCCTGTTCCACAGCAATTAAAAATTCTTTATTATGGGAATAAAATGTTCAATAATTAGCATTGACAGCTGTTAAGCCGATCCATTTTATAAATGAAAACTGTTTCCTTATTTTTATGTATATGACTATATTCATAGCATAAATAAAGAGCTGTTCTGATATTGATCTTAAAAATATAGGTACATATGTATGTATAAAATGTAAAATGAGGTTTAGCTGCATTACAATATGGTGTTTTTAAAAAAGACGTCATAAAATTCATTTGAGTCCGAAAGAATGTTATATATCGCCACTTAATATCAATATACATAGGTTATCCCTTAATATTAGATGGGCCGTTAATTCATCCTTTAATAGCTAAATATAGACATTTAATCTATTTTATCCGTGCAGAGGCGGAAAAAGAATACTAACCTCTGCGGCCGGGGTCAGCCTGACGTAAAAGGCGACAAAACAACCCACCCTAGCTACGTGGTAGGGCCTAAAGCCCGTCTGGATGGCGACCACCTTTGGTCTTAAGTATGCTGCCATAATAACCTTGTGTTGTGTTCCGGCATTGGTGACCCAAGTTCCTGTACCCTTATGCGACAGCAGCGTGTTCGAGATGCCACTGGTGTTGCAAACACCCATAGGCGACGGTAACTGCTAAATTCTAAGCGGGCCGTACGTAAGCCTGACTGCAGTCCTACAGCAATAAAAATTTTTTTAAGGAATCATTAGCTGCTTTAATGATTTTCATTTAGTATTCCATGCCAAATATTTTTTATTTGAATCGTTAAAGTTAACAGAGTCAACTATCCAAAATTACATAAAGTAAGGCCATTACGTACAGGCTGACGGCCTACTTAATGGAGAGTTGTTACCGCCGCCGTTTTCCACGCATAAAAGTTATAACAAAGTTGTTTTATGGATTTAGTCTTATTTTTTGCAGAGTTGGATGGATTGGAAGGTGAGGATTGTGTTTAGCACTGGCTCACAAAGCACCGCGCTAGGAAGCGGCGTGCACCCGGCGTTGCCCGCCCCGGTATCCATGCGGCACGTTACGCAGGTCAGTTTTTTGTACACTTCACATGGTCTTAGACATCTTTTACTATGAAAAGTTAGATTTTTGAACTTTAACACAAGTTGTAACAAATTTCGTTAATTATACTTTGTTATGGGAATAAAATGTTTGCGAGTTATTTGTAGGGTAGTCTATAAAATATTTTAATTACATGTAACCTCCCTCTAGAAAGTATGTTGTATGTATAGTTAGAATTTAAATAAGGCTTCGAAATATTAGCAGTACCGGCTTACGATAAAAATAAGCCCAGTCCTTTTTGTAGATAAACCGTTTTTGTGAGTCCTCCGACAACGGAGGAGACGGGGAATGTGTGGAACTCTTTGGGTCTATCGTTTTAAAACCCCGCTTTTTTTAAGTGGACAGAAGGTTTGGCTAATTCCTTGACAAGTACATCCTACTCCGTTTCTAGATTATATAGAAAAACATACTTAAACATATTGACAAGAAATGGAAATGTCAATGTCAACTCCCAACACAAAAGGGCGCGTAAGTTTTAAATCAGGCTTCAGATTGAAAGTTTGAGATATAACCGAAATGAAATTCTTAGAAGAAGCACATGTAATCACATGTCAAACTTATTCTTTTTTTTTATTGCTGTAGGACAGCAGTCAGGCTGACGGCCCGCTTAGAATTTAGCAGTTACCATCGCCTTTGGGTGTTTGCAACGCCAGTGGCATCGCGAACACGCTGCTGTCCCACAAGGGTTCAGGAACTTGGGTCACTAATGGCGGAACACAACACAAGGTTATTATGGCGGCATACTTAAGACATAAGGTTGGTCGCCATCCAGACAGGCTTGAGGCCCTACCACGTAGCTAGGATGGGTTGTTTTGTCGGCTTTTACGACATAGAGCAAGAGCCCAGGACGGCCAGACCTTCGTCATTTTATAAAGGCTGAAAATTTTTCTGTGCATGTCCCCTACACAGGTAAGAACGACCAGCGACTATAGAGTTTGGGTTGTGGTTACTTGGGCAGTTAACAGGCAGTAAAGGTGCATAAAATAGGACCTTAAATTCGTTAAAGTATAAAGCTCAATTTTTTTATATTTTCTTCGGTACAACTTTAGAAATCTAGTCGTCCATTGCCGGACACTTCTGACAGTTGCTACCCCCTGCCAGACACCCCTAAACTTTAAGAAATTATCATTATACTTTCGTTATAGTATAAAAGCTAAATTTTATATATGTTACTTGGGGACCTATAAAAAAATGGTACCCCAATAGCCGGACAGTTTTAATGGTTTTTACATCTTGCGAGACACATTGAAAGTCCGCTATAGGTGCGACCGCGAGTGCTTAGTCGATAACGATCTTTATAGAAAATTATTTTATTACGTTCATTACGATGTTATATAAAGTAAAAAAGGTCATTTTAACATTATAAAATAAAAATTATTATATGTAAAAAAATATTTAATCGTTTTTATAAATTTAATCATTGTCGTCGATATTTTCATTTTCTTCATCACTACTCATATATCCAGTCCGTGGCATGATCATCGTCAATATCGCCTTCTTCGTCAGTTTCTGTGGCCAGAGCGAGGTAACAACTGTTCAAGCGGGTGCGAGTGAGATAGGGCGCCTAGTCGACTGCGCATCATCTATCATTTAAAGTGATGTATTGAACAATAATTATTATGTATAGGTACAACCAACGTTTAATAGATATTTGTACAGTTCTTTTTAAATAAAAGTGTAATTTTAGTAAAAAAGTATTATCATGGGAGATACATTAATCTGTTCCGTTTGTAATAAAAGTGATGGTAAAGTAATATTGGCATGATATTAATATATATATGATATTAATATATTTAATGTAATGTGTGCAATAAAGTATATTTTGATTTGATTTGATATATATATATATATATATATATATATATATATATATATATATATATATATATATATATATATATATATATATATATATATATATATATATATATATATATATATAATATTAATATCATGCCATGGACTGGATATAGGAGGAGTATTGATGAAGAAAATGAAAATATCGACGACAATGATTAAATTTATAAAAACGATTAAATATTTTTTACATATAATAATTTTTATTTTATAATGTTAAAATGACCTTTTTTACTTTATATAACATGGTGATGAACGTAATAAAATAATTTTCTATAAAGATCGTTATCGACTAAGCACTCGCGGTCGCACCTACAGCGGACTTTCAATGTGTCTGGCAAGATGTAAAAACCATTAAAACTGTCCGGCTATTGGGGTACCATTTTTTTATAGGTCCCCAAGTAACATATATAAAATTTAGCTTTTATACTATAACGAAAGTATAATGATAATTTCTTAAAGTTTAGGGGTGTCTGGCAGAGGGTTGCAACTGTCAGAAGTGTCCGGCAATGGACGACGAGATTTCTAAAGTTATACCGAAGAAAATATAAAAAATTGACCTTTATACTTTAACGAATTTAAGGTCCTATTTTATGCACCTTTACTGCCTGTTAACTGCCCAAGTAACCACAACCCAAACTCTATAGTCGCTGGTCGTTCTTATCTGTATAGGGGACATGCACAGAAAATTTTTCAGCCTTTATAAAATGACGAAGGTCGGGCCGTCCTGGGCTCTTAGGCTAACAGGCCGACCCCGGCCGCAGAGGTTAGTATTCTTTCTCCGCCCTTGCACAGATAAAAATTATTGCTGTATATACGTATGAATTGCATTAAAATCAACCGTTTTGATGTGGTGCAGGTAATCGAAACCGGAGAAGAAGGCAGCCAGTTCCTGTACCGAATCACGTGGGCTCGAACAGGCAACAAAACACCTGTACAGCCACTTTATGAGTGAAAAAGTGGATGCGATTTTAGCCCCTCAACATGTTTCATGTTTCTGTAGGCTTCACATTCGGATGTGTATTTTAATAGATTACAGGCAAAGCATAAAATACATTAATCAGCTTTTCTTTGTAGATTATATAAAGCATAGCTATATCTATTTTATAGTGTCTCGTTGTTTAAACAATCGTTGTATAGAGCCATCGATGCAAAAAGTACACAAAAACTTTTTCCTGTGATAGCACGTATTTTGAATGTGTGAAGGCTTTGGATGTGACTGAGATAAAGGACTTTTAAAATATTATCTTAGCTTCTATATAATTAATTACTACCGCAATAGGTGTTTGCATGAATTATTAATTTATGATTACTATAAAGTAAAACTCTTTAGCTGAAATCAGCAGATAGGCAAATGGCCTTCCTGAAAGTTGGTGGTTACTATTTTCTATAGACGTTAACAACACGCGCTGCCAGTTTCGAAAAGGAACTGGACCGCGGTTTACTAGTGCCGAAGCACAACACAAAGTCGTTGTACTGGCATGTTTTGAAACCAGGGGTGGTTGCCATCCAGACGGTCTTGAAGCCCTACCACCAGGGTAGGATTGCTTTGTTACCTTTTACGGCTAGCTGTCCCCGGCTGTAGAAGTCAGTATTTTTACTCCGCTCCTGCACGGAGAAACAATTGGCAGTATTGTTTTAATATATATTTTGTAAGACAAATATTTGAAGCTACTGAACCTTTTACCTAGTCAGGTCATAAATTCTGTCACATGTTTAATGTAAAATAATTGTAACAAGTTTATTCATTATGTAACCATTCATATACCAAAATGAACTTAACAAAACATAGATTCTTATGACATTAAAGTTTATTCAAAATGACCTCCGTGATTTTGAATACAAGCCTTCAATCTGCGCGGCCAGTCGTCTATCGCAGCACGAACGAGGTCCATGTCAATATCGGCGGCTGCCTTAATCAAGGATGTCTTGAGTGACTCCAAATTGGGATGAGGCTTTGAGCACGCCTTTTCCTCCAAGTGTTGCCATATCTTGTAATCTAACGGATTCAAATCTGGACTGGAGGAGGGTCACTCTTCGTGCCGGATGAAGTCGATTTCACGCGCCGCCAGCCAGTCTTGTGTGCTCTTCGCTCTATGAGCTGGCGCCGAATCTTGTTGGAATACCCAGTGCCTGTTATTGAACATGGTATGAGAAACAGGTTCCACAAGGTTCGTCAAGACTGTATTTTGATACACAACAGCATTCGTTTTTACACCTTTCTCACAAAAATGTACCTCTGTTAAGCTCCAATAAGAAACTCCCAACCATACCATGAGCGAGGATGGAAAATGACCTCGTTGGACACGCGGAATACGGTTGCTCGCTTCTTCACTACTGTGTGCGTACACCTTATCATTTTGTTTGTTGTAGCTCTCTTCTACGGTAAACATTTTTTCATCCGAAAAAAGAATTTCTCGACATTTTTTTCCCGCGTACCGCTTCAACAAAGCGCGGCATCTCTTCAGTCTCAGGTCCATTAGACGAGCATTCAAACGATGTCCTGTTTTTCTTCGATATGCCCGAAGCCCTAAGTCTTCATTTAACACCCTTTTCACTGTGGTTCTGCTTAACCCCATCTGAAGGGCCAACAGTTTCTGCTTACGTTTGGGATTTCTTTTAATTCGTGCCTTTACAGCTTTTATCACTGCTGGAGTCCTAACAGACCGAGGGAGACCACTTCTTGACCTGTCATCTACACTAGAGTCTTCATTGTATCGTTTGATGGTACGATAAACGAATCTTTTGGTTATATTCAAATTTTTCAGTATGTTAAAAATTTGAATTGGCGCGTAACCGCAACGATGCAACGCAATAACTGCAACACGGTCTTCTTTAAGCGTCCACTCCATATTTAAAAATGAGTAAAATTCTAAAAGTATACATTTTTATTTTCATGAACAATTCGAAATTCGAATTCAATAAACTTTTTTGTGGCCAGCATTCTAAAAGAAAAGTTTTTACTGTGTGACAATACTTATGACCTGACTAGGTATTATGAATAGCATATTTTCTTTAAATAAGGTTCTGATAAAGTAAGTTTCCTGTTTTTGACAAGTCTTGGGTCGTACCAGGTCGTACTAGTTTGATTGAATGAATCAATATCTTAGTATCACATAGTATTTATGACTGATACTATTTTTTACACAAAGTTCTTTTAATGATATGAGATTGTAATGATGTTATACGAACTGTAAATAAAGTTAGAACTAAATTAATATTAAATGTGATATATTTTTGTTAAATATCGTACTGGTTCATATTTAATACTATAAATAGTAAATAGTATTTATAATAAGTAGTATATAATAGTACTTAGTTTTAAATTGATATATCTAATATATTTCAAAATTTATTACATGGTGGCTTAGGGACTAATTATGACTAAGTCCCGTAACCATATTTAAACTAATAATAACGAGATTCCATAGATTAAAAGCAATTGTGTTTAAACCGGCAAGGAATCGCTTGAGAACGACGGTCTGAAACTCAACGTGGCGAAGACTGAGTACTTGGCCAGCTTGGCCTGCAACTCTACAGAACCCACTCCCGTGCGCATAGGCGGCGACACAGTCAAACGCACGGAACAGGTGAAATACCTGGGATCTGTATTTTACGCGTCTGGTGACATTGACTCCGACGTTAAGGCACGCATTGCTGTCGCGTGGGCCAAATAGCGTGAGGTGACTGGTGTCATCTGTGACCCTAAAATACCGGTTAAATTGAAGGTCTATAAGACCATCACTAGGCCTGTCTTTTTATACGGATGTGAAGCGTGGCCGGTGCTGGAGCGACACAAGCAGGAACTGCGAGTTACGGAGATAAATATGCTGCGGTGGATGTGTGGAGTAACGTGGAAGGACCGCGTCAGGAGCTCTCGAATTCGCGGCAGCCTTCATGTCCGTGACATTGCGGATAAATTGCAGGAGTGTCGGCTCCGATGGTACGGCCACGTTTTACGGCAACCGGATGCTTACGTGGCAAATAAATGTCTGGCCATGCCGCTTCCGCCGGGCCCCGGCAGGAGGGGTAGACCCAAAAAGTGCTGGCTTGACACCGTAAAGGGTGATATGCGTGCCAATGGTCTCACTACCAGGGATGCTGAAGACCGTGCGAAGTGGAGAAGAAAAATTCGGAAAGTGGACCCCGGGCGCCGAAGCGAGAGTTTGGGCTGGAACCGGGATTTATCGCTAAGATGATGATGATCATGTGTATAAATCGGCCCATTTAGATTACGACATTTGTAACCCACCTATCAGTCTTGAGAAAGCGTGATAGTAAACACACTTATAAAATATAAAATATGAGACTCAAATTTTATTATACGTTGTAGTCACGTCCGTACAGGGGCGGAGTAAGAATATTAACCTCTGCGGCCGGGGTCGGTTTGTAGTAAAAGGCAACACAACAACCCACCCTAGTGGTAGGGCCCCAAGCCCGTCTGGATAGCAAACACCCCTGGTGTATAAGTATGCCACCATCATCATCATCATCATTTCAGTCACTGCTGGACAAAGGCCTCCCCCAAAGATCTCCCCGATGATCGGTCCTGCGCTGCACTCATCCAACCTATTCCGGCGATCTTGACCAGATCATCGGTCCATCTTGTGGGGGGCCTACCAACATTGCGTCTTCTGGTACGCGGTCGCCATTCGAGGACTTTTCTGCCCCAACGGCCATCAGTCCTTCGAGCTATGTGCCCAGCCGACTGCCACTTCAGTTTTGCAATCATCCGGGCTATGTCGGTTACTTTGGTTCTCCTGCGAATCTCCTCATTTCTGATTCGATCTCGCAGGGAAACTCCGAGCATAGCCCTCTCCATTGCCCTCTGAGCGACCATGAGCTTTCTCATAAGGCCCATAGTTAGCGACCACGTCTGCGTTCCGTATGTCATCACTGCCACCATAATAACCTTGTGTTGTTTTTGGATTAGTGACCCAGGTTCCTGTACAGCAGCGTGTTCGCGGTGCCATTAGTATTGTAAACATCCATAGGCGACGGTAACTGCTTACTGTTAAGGGGCCGTCAGCCTGTCTGCTGTTCTTCAGCAATAAAATGAAAAAAGTTCTAAACTAAGAACTTTTTTATTACATTTTATTACACTGGTTTTTTATTACATTTTACTAATAAATCGCAAATGAGAGATTGAATCATTATTTGTGTGTAAACTCACTCTATGTATCGTATTATCGTACGATACTTCGATCATTCATTGTTTCAGTAACTAGTTTTAATTAATTCAGTCATGTCTATGAACCTTGCGTACTGATTAATTGATGTAATAAATTGAATAAAATTTGATACGCGTTGTAGTTTAATGGATATTTTTTTATTAAGTACTGACCAACATTTAAAAACATATATATGATAAATAATGCTTCATGCATTCTAATATAATTATTATTTTCCACAAATTATATATTTTATCTTTCGAGTTCGAGAATTCAGATTGATCCTGTAAGATTTGAATTTATTGATCCAATCTAAAGCAGGCTAAAAATCATTTGGAATTGAAAAAAAAATTTCCAAATTGTGTCAATCGAATACATTAGTCATCGCTTAGCGTCATTTTTTAAAAATACTTTTATCTAAAAGTTTGTAAATAATTATTAATAAATTGTTCTTGTAAACACAAAATACGAATGTAATGTAATCTTATAACATGTAAGAGTATAATGTATTAAATGTATGTAGTAAAAATAATATTTATAAATATATAATATACTATAAATATTCGTTTCTCTGTGTTTATTTACATACACTCCTTTGCAAAAAACGGGCTCCTTACTTACAGTCATTGGCTTTTCTATAGATAATATTAATGTTTTTAGTATGTTATTAACTTAAATGACTAAAAATTTCTTATTATCAATGAAAATATAGTTTTTAATACTTAAATCCTGGAATCGGTGTTTTAGTGGAAATAGAGAGCCGCATTAAAATGGACATTTTTATGTGTATAACAAAAATACTACAAGTATTATTATGGTATTTTAATAAAATAAAACATTAAAAAATCTTTCTAACAAAAAAATTAAACCGCCGAAAAAACTGAAAAGCAAAAAATAATAAACCTTCTTTTTATTAACGTTGATAAGTTAATGTGAGCGAGACAGCAACCTAAACGGGCGCACACGTGAGGACACTGGCGCCCACTCAAAATTACTTAGGTATACTTACATTAATTTAAGAACTTAATTATTATTATTAAGGTTAATAAAAAGAAGGTTTATTATTGTTTGCTTTTCCGTTTTTTCTCTTGCGATTTAATTTTTTTTTGTTATAAAGTTTTTATTTTATAATTTTTTCTGGCTATAATCTACTAATTACTACATGCTTAAATAAATCAATTCTGTCAAAACTTATGCGTGGTCATAGATATAATCAGCGAGTGAACAATCAATCTTTCTCTGTTTTCGTACCCTTAGGGTTGGAATGTTTTTTCCAAATTTATATGGGACCAACTTCGGGGTATATCCTTTCCAATAAAAAAGCATTTTTAAAATCGGACTACTCTGTAAAAAGTGATGCGTGGTCACTAATAAAAAAAAGAAAAAAATATATACGCGTCAACTTGAGAATCTCCTCCGATTTTTTCGTCGGTTAAAAAATAAAAATTAATAACGAGTATGACCTTCTCTCGCAGCAATTACGGCATGTAATCGTATGTGCATGCTTTCCACCAGTCTTTTGACGGTGTCCTGTGGAATGTCTTCCCATTCAGCTGAGATAACACGCTTAAGCTCCCTAATGTTTTGAGGAGGTGGCTGGACAGATCGTGCTCGCCTTTTTAGGAGGTTTCAGACGTGCTCAATGGGGTTAAAGTCGGGGCTAAGCACTGGTCAATCCAAACGACGAATACCGACCTCTTGCAAATAAGCATCTACGTCGCCAGAACGGTAGGCCCGAGCATTATCGTCCATCTAAATGGCATCTTCATCAATTGCAGTCATTGCGGGTTGTGCATGTTGATAAAGGATTTCTGTTATGTACTTTTGTGCATTTAGTGAGCCATTTTCAATGAATACTAGATATATTATTTTTTATTATAGATAGTATTACTTTTTATTACCGAGATGGTACGATAGCTGGAATTTAAGCCCGCCTAAAACATAATGGACCCCATACCTTATTTCTTAAAAACTCACGTCAGCATAGCGTTTCCCTGGTCCTTGTAACACTCGCCATGTAGACGAATTCGAGCCTCATCGGAGAAGAGTACGCTATTCCAGTTACGCAGTGGCTATGATAGGCAATTTCAAGTGAAGCTCTATCGAACAATACGGTGCTCACGGAGTAACTTGGGAAATGCGCTGGTCGTCGAATGCGTATATCAGCCGCAAAGAACCTCCTCCTCACAACCCATAGACTGATTGCGCTCCACGTACCTTTTCAATGTTTCTAACTGCATTTGCGGTTCCTCGGCGCCTGATTCACAAAAAGCGATCGTGTCGTGGTTGTGTGCAACGTTTTCTCCCAGAACCTTGCATTCTTTGAACGAAACCTGTCTCTTGGTATCTAGTCTACCAAGAAGAACCTTCTTTGGACGGTTGAACGATTCACATTTAACCGTTGTGAGACGTAACATTGTCTACACCCCTCTTCCAGCAGCGCTATAATTTTACTAGATCTTATTGCTTTTTCTGCTATTACAACAGACACAAAAATATCGGCTTTAAGTCCCAATAAGGATTATGCGACATACCTAAATTATTAACAACGAGAAGTTAGTTTTAGTTGCCTGATAACCCTTTAAACGCAAACCCGCGAAAAGTAAGTAAAAAGTCACACACTGAAAAGGGCATATTATTTTTAAAAACAAAAGTTCCGAAGTGGGAATTTACCTTTTTTCATACCCAGACTCTTTGTTAAGTGCCAGCCAGTAATATAGTTTGGCTATGAAAACCTTTTTAGAACTAAGTTAATACCAATAATGTAGAAAAATCAAAACCATCCGTTTTTTTGCAAAGGATTTTATTAATATTCTGTAAGAATAGGTTGTGAATAAATACATACTTATATAAAAAAAAAATATTGGAATACGAATTTAGAGTTCAAGAAATATTTAAAAACTCCACGTTTTTTTTAAATAAATGATATATTTAAATAATAACAATTATTATTCAAACTTGAACCAATTTAGTATTTATTGACAACGAATTATTCAATATTTGTAAGTTTTTTTATGTATTACAGTTAAAACAATGAATCGTATTTAACTGTAAAAAGTAAGTGTTCGTAAAGCTTCAAAATAAAGTAATTGTTACCCCTTACAGTGTTTCAATTGATTTCAATCTCCTTTATTCCTTCTTTAATTAATTTTCTATTTTAATGCTTACGCCTTATAAAATATTAAGACCAATGTTTTGCCACAATATGATTGCCTTGTAAATTTATCAGGAAAAAGACTTCAAAAATTTATATACAATTGAAAAGTTACATACTTACATACTTTTAAAACTAAAGTTATTATTGTCTGTTTTGAGTTAGTGTTTGCAATTTTGGAGTTGATTTCAAAGCAAAACTATTGTTTTTCAAATACAATTTAACGTGACAACATATATTAGGTAGAAGCCATTTCCGCAGTCAAAATGGTACGTCTAATAAAATCTAATAGATTAGTAGAGACAAAACTTGTGATAACTAGTTGAACCTCTTTGGGAAACATTTTTATTATGCTTTTCTCTTTTAAAATCTCCTGGCCGATATACTCGTATTAAGTTTCTCATAATACTGTAAATTAAACTCATGCAATTGACTCATTTAATGGTATAGTGGCCTTTTAAAATAAAATATATTAGAGCTTATGTTATTCGACAAAAGCTTTTTATTTCTGAATAAAAATACACTGGTACTATTTGAACTTATTCGTTGTTACAAATAAACTAATTTACAACTCAAATAGAATCCATAAGTAGAAAAATTGACGCCGAAAGATAAAATCTGGCCAAAATTATATCACCGCTGAATAACAAGACCAGGGATATAAATATTGCCATCTTAGCCTCCAAATAAGAATGATGAAAGATAAGAAAGGGGACAAACAAACTCCCTGCTTTATCGTAATACTTAGGTAGGTCAAGGAGAAAAGCAAATTGGCAAGGTAAGGCTAGGCCACTATTAGATCAAGGTTTATTGTATTATGTCTGTAATTTATAAAAACGTGGAATAATACCAGTCAGGCTTTGTTAGTCTAGTCAGCTTTCATTTCACGATGGCTCTAATGTAAGAAAATATCACAATGTAAATATCAAAAACTAGGTTTGTTTATTAAGGACTAGCCGTTCCCGCCCATTTTGGTGGTCGAATAACAGAAAAAGTAAATAAAAAAATGAGAAATTTTCGTACACATGCGTACCTTAAAAATCATTGTCTCTTAAAACTTTAATAACTTTATATTAGATGAAGATATCGCAATATGTTTTTAGGTAAGGGCCAAGTGTCTAGGAAATAAAGCTTAGAAAATTTAATTGAAATCTATCCAGTAGTTTTGCCATGATGCGCGCACAACTCCCTGGCGAACAACACACACACACACGCATGCACACCCACAAAAATCCACACGGGCCGCCTAGGCCCCAGGTGCCCAATCTAATCCCATATTTTCTGAGTCCATGTAGACCATCTAGGCCGAAGATGCAACCATTGGTGAGTCGCCGTGATGCCCCGCCACTCACATAGGTGCGCGTGCTCCGGCGGCCAATTCCACGCCACCGGGGATAGTCACCACCAATAGTGGTCCCCCCCCCCCTTCCCCCCGAGTTTACGCCGGGGTAAAGAGATTCGCCTTAAAGCCCCAATCAACCCCTGAGTAAGGGGAAGAAGAGTAAGCGACGCACACAATTGCAGACCTCTATCATTTTATTTATATAGAAAGATATAGTATTTGATTAAATTTAAATTTCATTAATTGAAATTATAATTATTTTATATTAAAATCTGGTTAATTGTGATTTGCATACCAAGGTTTTCGTGCTGCCGTATAAGATTAACGGCATGCACTAGCTTATCGTCAATAAGATAAATTATCATATTTTTTACTAATTTGTAAGGCAGATATACTATTAGTTTTAATTGGGGCGTCTCCTTGCCGAGGGACGGCACGGGTGTAATTCTACCTCTAAAAAAGCGGGTATTCAAATATTTAATATTACCCGTTATGGTTCATTGGCCTAATGATCCCAATTAAAAATAAATATAGGGCGATCCCATTCCTTGGGAGACGTAAAGGCGAATAATGGATAGCTCCTTTTGACAGAATACAAAGGAAGGGCGCCGTACGGTTTCATTTAGTTCTTAAATCATTCCTCAGTTGGAGTTGACAATAAAACAGTGTGTTCTCTATATATTTTGATACAGCAATTTACTGAGCAGCTGACCTCATTTGTTGCATTATTTTGTATACTGCGTGTTCGATTCTCGATGCATCAATATGTACCGTCCAATAAGTTTTTAGTTGGTCTTGAAATATAGTATTAAACACACGTCTCTTTTCATTCGCTCCAAAACAAATATACAGTCCATTAGTAAAGTGAACCCTATTGCAAATATCATTGGTCGACTTCGGCACGGATATTGTCCAGTGACTTAAGTCATTATGTAATTAGGTACGTATTCGACGACGTTCGGCAACAACTACGAAACAATAGTTAATCCGGTGATTCATCGATGCACAAAAGAAATCGTCGCGTTATGTGAGTTGTTAAATGATATTTTAATAAAGATTTTATGAAGAATACATATATGATTATGTGGATTTATAAGTAACACAAATTATTTAAGTGGATTTATGAGACAGTTTGTGTTAATTATTTACAATATGGAGTATTTAGCTGTTGTAGAAGATATTGGGAAAAGATTTCGAAAAAATCAACGTCATTTATCGACATGTAAACAAGAAAGATTCACTAAGGGTTATATTGAAAGTAAACTTGAATGTATTAATGATTACTGGAGTAATTTTAGGAATGCGCACTCGGCACTTTTAAAAGAGATTCCGAGAGATATACGAAACACTATTCCGTACTTAGCAAATGACGAATATTATGATATTGAAGATTTGTATTTATGTTTAAAGGCAGATTTAAAAGATATGTTGGAAAGAATTACGATTAAAGGCTCAACATCAAGTCATTGTAAATTACCGAAAATCGATCTACCGACATTTTCGGGCAAGTATGAGGAGTGGACCTCTTTTTGTGATTTATTTACATCACTAATTCATAATGATAAAGGCTTAAACAATATACAAAAGTTATATTATTTAAAGTTGTGTGTTAGTGGTGAGGCTGAATCGTTGCTTAAACATATTCAAGTAACAGAGTATAATTACGAACGCGCGTGGGACATTCTAAAGAAACGTTATGGAAATAAAAGACTTATTATTAAAAAAATATTAGGAAGATTATTTGGACAGAGTAAATGTACAACTCAAACAGTGACTCAAATCAAGAAGATTTTAGATACAACAGAAGAGTGTTTATATAGTTTAACAGCTGAAGGTATATTGATTGCATCGTGGGATCCAATTATTGTTTATTGTGTGGTTAACAAATTAGATTTGGAAACTAACATGCAATGGGAAGAATATTTTCTAAGATTAAATCTTGAAAACGAGTTACCAACCTGGTCCAATTTGAAGAATTTTTTAGAAGAGAAATTCCGAACTTTGGAATTAGTTTCTAATGCAACTCATAACACAATAGAAAATCCGATAGAAAATGAACACATTATGGAAGAAAATGCGGTTCATGTTTCACCAAGTTCTTCACAACAATTATGTATTAAATGTCACGGAGATCATACTTTAAGCCATTGTAAGGAATTCAGGAAGTTAGAAATAAAAGAAAGAACTCAGTTTGTGGCAAGCAATAATTTATGTTACAATTGTATGTTTATAGGGCATTCAGCATTTAAATGTCGTATGCCATCATCATGTCGTTTGTGTAGAGGGCGTCATCATTCGTTGCTACATATGAAGAGAAGAAATAGTAAACAATATGTTTACCAAAAACGAAAGAAGAATAGAGACAAAGCTGAAGAAGAGAAACAGACATGTGATATAGTGGGTAAACATTGTGCAGCGAACGGATCCACAGCCATGCTGGCTACAGTACTGGTTCCTTTAAGAAATAATAATGGTTCAGTTACGATGTTGCATACTTTAGTGGACACAAGATCACAGGCCAACGTAATTATGGAGAGGAAAGCAAATATTTGGAAACTTGAAAGGACTTGTGGAAGAAGGGAATGCACAGGTGTTGATTTAATAGGGACTGAAAACAACGACATGGTCAATATTGAGCTATTTCAAGGTATGAAGAAGAATTCAAACTCAATGTTAAGACATCTATCACGACCACAATATCAGCCAATTAGCTACCTTCGAGGACTATAATACAACACTGGTCTAGTTGTGGAAATGCTATAACACCAGTAAAATTATATTAGATAGTAAAATTAATGAAAAACAATATAAGAAGAAATAGGATTTACTAATTATTTTTTTTTGGTAAATGATAAATTTGAAGGAAAATGTGAATTCATAAATTAAAATTCGTGGAGGTACACTATATTTAATATAGAGCAAGGTTAACTGACCAGAAGAGAAAATTAACCAACTACTTGTGTAAATTGAGTTTAAATTATTCAAGAGAACATGTGATATTCTTCAATATGAAAAAGAGGTCTTATTCATCAAGTATGACACTGATATATGAAAAAATGTAAATTTATAGAATCATGAAAACTATAATTGAAATACAATAAATAAAATTAATAAAGAGATAATAAAGGAAAGAGTGTATAATATATACATAAGAAAATTAAACTAAACATGCACTATTTTCTCGGTGGGCGGATATAAATAATAAATTAGTAGTACTATAGTCAGAAATAACTTATTGTGAAAATAAAGTTCAAAATTTTATTCACTAAAGAATTAGGATAAAAAAATTAGAAATAATTCAAACTTTTTATATCTAAAATAATCATTTCAGTTGTAAAATGCAACCTATTTTAATTTATTCTTGATAGCCTTTTTTGTTAATTGAAATCATGTTGTACAAGTACTCAAAACTTTATGTATAAGGTTTCTGGAGATTTTCTTATTTCTAGTGATTTACAATTTCTTGAAGTTTTACTATACTTAAGCTATTTTATGTTATTTGTTTTATATTACAACTTGCTATAGATTGAACGCTATACAGTATGTGATATTATTTATTTTAGGAGAATAAATCCTATGCAGGAAATAGTGATGAGATGATGTAAGAAAATATATTGTGTTTATACAGATATTATGTAGAATTTGTCCATGTGAATACTGTAATGACTTAACACTGTAAAAGCTTTAAAAAAAAAAAATTCACTGTCTAAAGAATATTTGTATCACAAGGATGTAAGATTATGAATTCTTAAATATTGTTTGATAAATAATGTATATATATTGTGCATTGTATTCTTGGAATATACAATGTAATCTTATTTTGTGATCTATGAACCATTTATGTGAATTTTGGATGGTTATTAAGTTATGTAAAAGGCCATGTAGCCTTTTGGTGGGCGGCATGTTCGATTCTCGATGCATCAATATGTACCGTCTAATAAGTTTTTAGTTGGTCTTGAAATATAGTATTAAACACACGTCTCTTTTCATTCGCTCCAAAACAAATATACAGTCCATTAGTAAAGTGAACCCTATTGCAAATATCACTGCGTAAATTTAAATCAATTAAAGAAACCTTCTTTCTTTCGAAATTAGAGGGCCATGCGGTTGTTATCTTAGTTATCTGTTTCATTTGTTTTTTTTTGTAGTTTTTTTACTCAAGAATAGGCATAATCATATGAGGAAAATAGGCAAAAAATATATATAATCTTAAAAATACTAATAAACGTAATTTGGGCGCTAAATGATTTGAATGCAAGGTGGAAGACCTATTGCCGGTACTTCAGCCCGCTAACTAACAAACATATGGTAAATTAGATCCTAATAGCATTTTCGGTGGCGGCTTTCATTACACAGTGTCCTAAAAATGTAAATTTTTTGATTAAAGTAAAAATTGTAATCCTTTGGCAGAGGGTTTTTTGACAGAATTCGTAGGAATAAATGAGATTTTTAGAAAAAAAAAAATTGTGTGCAAGTCCCCACTTGATCAAAAGGCTAATTTCGGAGTCATAATTTTTTATTGCTCATTCCGAGTATACAATATTAAATTGAGTATTGGAAAAAGTAATCCCTCTTTATTTGTTCTCGGGATAAAAACATACTTGATGGATTCTCCCGGCCCGAGGGGACCGAGCGATATGTGGGGGCTCTGGGGAAGATGATTGACATCCGACTACCTAAACGCCAAAAAAACCCCGCTGTTCTTCTATCGCCTTTGCCTGAACCCATGGATAAATGGGCTGCCGATCTCGTGGCTCACTTGCGAGGTCCACGCAGTTTGTCACTATGCTGCATATACAGGATGACTTTGACAAAACCGTCCAAATTTTTTTACGTACTAAACATCATTTAAGGAACCCATTTTTGCAAAAAAAAATTGTATGTCAAATTTTCACCATAAAATAATTCATATATGATCATTAATTCAATCGTACAGAATAGTGCTATGGTGCAACCTTCGTACGTTAACCTGTTATTACCTGTCTCTGTCTCTCCCGCGTAAATGAGTAGTGCGTATTCGCTCGCCCGGTGCAATGCCGCCGTCCTCGGCCTTTTACTAGGTCAGATGGAGAGGTCATTGACACTCTAGCGCCGTATTATGTAAATTGCGAGTTCTTTGATTGACTTTGTGATGTTGATTACTCAACATTTTTGTACTATGTGATACAAAACTAAAATACTTGTTTCTCATAACTTTTACTAAAGATACTTCTGTGTGAATTTGGACGGGTTTGTCAAAGTCACCCTGTATAAACGGTATAGGCTACCGAATCACTTTCATCTGGAGCTGTAAAGGCGACATTGAGTAATCTTCATTTAGCTACTTCACATCAAAGAAAGTACAACATTCAGTTGCTACTTTAAAAATGAGAAGGTGTCTTCCGTAAAGAGAATATTTAATTTAGCCGCTACCTTTTTATTACGGCTTTATGACCAAAAATAGAATATACACCAAAAAGTACTAAAATTTAAATTGTGCTTAAAAGTTTTGCCTGTCAAATATTTGACACGGCGGGAAGATTATTTTTATCGCTATAAAGAAGAGTTTATTAAACGCGAGTAAATACTTTGTATCGCAACGGAAAATTTGGCACAGCGGTCATTGGATATTATACAACAACGGAACTAAATAGTTACCAATGAGCTAAAATGCGGAAATAAAGGCATTGTTCGTCTATTTATGTTAAGTTTAGATACATTTAAGTTAAGATACATGGCATGTTATAGAAAACTTTTTAATTTGTAATTTAAACTGTATACTATTGAGATCTAAATATAGACAATATAAATAAAAAAAAGATATATATATATATATATATATATATATATATATATATATATATATATATATATATATATATATATATATATATATATATATATATATATATATATATATATATATATATATATATATATATATATATATATATATATATCTTTATTGGCTCCCTTCGTGGTGACTTTCACATGTTGGAACACCTGCGAGGATCTCGGACTCCATTCCCATTTTAAGTCCGAGTATTTACTTTATATATTACAGAGTGTTCATTTTTTACGTGATAGGACCCCAAGCCCGTCTTTATAATACGAATACCTTTAATCTTAAGTATGTCGCCATAATAACCTATAGTGATCCAAGTTATGTACCATTATGGGACAGCAGCGTGTTCGCGAAGCCACTGGCGTTGCAAACATCCATAGGCGACGGTAACTGCTAAATTCTAAGCGCGCCGTCAGCCCGTCTGCTGTCCTAGAGTAATAAAAAAAAAAAATAATAGTAGGTATATAAGTAGTATATCGGTGGTTTCGAACCCATAACACAAACGCTCTGCTGCTTACTTTGGTAGCATATGGCGCTGTGTTTTTTATTACTGTAGAACAGCAGGCATGCTGTATATATGCAACTCTAGGAGCACCGTTAACACGCTGATATTCGCTGTAATTTAATAAAAACATATTGCCCCATATTTTTTTTTTAATATGCACTTCTAATGCCTCGTGTCCACGTGATCAGGGGCTGTAATTACAAAAAAAATATTTTTCATGGAAAATTTTATGATATTTACTTTAAATACATCCAAATGAATATCTATTTCAAATAATTTTGCAAAATAAAATAAAAAATCTGGCGTTAATGGGTTAATGTGTAATTCCAATTGAAACCGTAAAAAACGTTTGTATACAGTTCGCCAACCTAAATGCTTATTTATAATGGCGTCAGATTGGGCTTCACTTTTTATGCGTGCTGTCTATGGTTATAAAAATAAAAGTTGACCACAGCTTTTATCACTACCATAAATGCTCTGACGTAATTTACGGTATGTTGTCAGTAAATCATTTTGTAGTTACCATACAAATATTCGTGGAGTAATTATGTTTCTATTGACGTGAAGTTTTCTCCGTTCACTTGGAAAGTAGATTATGTAATGTGAAGTTATTATTATGGCTGTAGAATAGCAGATAGGCTGACAGCCAGGGACACCGCTAACACGTCGCGTACGGGAATTGTAACCTGGGTTACTTATTCCAGAACACAACACCTGTCACCTAGGCGGGCTTGGAGCCCTACCACCTAGACAGGGTTGTTATATCGCCTTTTACTGACCCTTGCAGCTGACCACTTCGGTACTTAATGAAAGAAAAACTGAGATGTATATTTTTTATTTTCCAATATAGTCTCCCTCATGTGAAACACATTTCTCAAATCTGGAATACAATGCCTTTAAACCACTCAAAAAATATTCTTTGTCTTTGTCCTCAAAATGACGATCTACGGCAGCTTTCATTATGTTGTCATCCGAAAATCTCCGCACGTAAGTTCCTTTTCAGTTTGCAAAACAGGAAAAATCTCTATGTGCTAGATCTGAATCAATTTCTGAAAACCTCGTGTCTTTCAAAGCCTGCCTCGTAACACGCGCGTGTGAACGGGCGTGTTGTCTTACAAAAACGATATTCCGCGCACTAGTTTCCCATGTCGTTTCTGTGCACAACAGCCTCACGAACCTGGCTCACCAAATTGTCATAATTGTGGTACCTTTCGGTAGGTCATACATTAATGAAATTCCCTCGCTATCCCAGATAGTCGTCATTAGATTAAACGCCGACTTTTCCCACCTCAAATTTATTTGGTGGCCTTCCTCCTTCTTCAATCCATTGTATTGACTCTTGCTTGGACTCCAGATCATACTGGCGAGTCGTCGTTGCTTCCTAAGCGGTGTGAATATTCTTGATACCCAATTTTTTTTCATGTGTAAATTTTGATGTAAAATTTCTCCAACTCATTCTTTACTAATCAAAAGCGTTTCAGTTATCTGCCACAATTTAATTCTTCTGTCGGCCAGTACTAATTTTTCTACTTTTAGAACATTTTTTTCGGTCACTATCGTGGTTGGGTGGCGCCCGCGCGGGGATCATCTTCGCAGCTCTCTCGTCCTTGTTGAAATAAGCGCACCCATTTTTTCACCGCTGTATATGAAGGCACAGAATCTTGAAGAACCGATGACATTTCTTGAAAAATGTTTAGCGGCGTATTTCCTTTTTTACGAGGTAATTTATCACGGTGCGGTGTTCAAAATTTCGTGAAGTTTCGGATTCGGCTAACATGGTGATGTTCGTTGTTCGGGAGGTAATTCAATTATGGCCTAAAATTTGATTACGGGTTGTTTTTATACTACCACTGAGTCCCGCAATTAGTGAAAGGAGTAACGATGTAATTAGCCATTGTTAAGTACTATAGACCGCGAACTTATCAGCCACCCCTCGTAAATGTTTATTGATGATGCAATCACGAACACGTTTGTTTGAAATCGTTGTTTTCAACGCCAAGGGCAACGCTAACACGCTACTGTCCGCGTAGAAATACTTGAGTGACTTATGTCGGAACACAACACAATGTTGGCATATTTAGAGGTTACCATCCAGATGGTTTGGAGTCCTACCACCTAGATATTTTTTTTTTTTTTCTTAAAGCTAAAGCTGTCATCGTCTCAGACGACCAACGACAGCGACACCGGGCGGAAAAGGCATTCCGACCCCGTGGGAGCGGGGTCGATCAGCCGTGGCAGCGTGCTCGGTCACGCGCCTCCTGTGAGGCGCGCTCCCGGCTCGAACGCTGCATGGGGATAATTGATAGCAGCCACGAATGGCAAGGATACTATTAATTGGGGACTATCGACTTCACCGGTGAAGCCGATCCTACTCTAATCTACTACCGTTTCGGAGTGCTTATAGCTGGGGGAGAAGAAACGGCGAAAGAAACTCCCCCGCAACACATCTATTCTACGTGTATTTATGTACTGTGTGGGTTGTGTACGTCTACAGGCTATGGGGGGCGGAAGGCATCCCTAAACCTGTTTCGTCGGGCTGGTCCATGCCGGACTGAAGGGGATTGCGTCCGCGAGAGCATTCGCTTTAGCGTCCTAGAAATGGGGTCGCGTCTATCCGTGAGCACGTTACGCGGGCGACGACGTGCGTGGGGTGCTCGGCGGTTGGGCGTGTAATTGACTGTCTCCACCACCAGTGGATTGGGATGGTGGGGAGCGAGACCGAAGAAGGATCGCGAAAGGGATACCATGTACTCCTTCACGGGAAGGAGCTCCAGGTCGCGGTGAAGGTCCGCGTTGCGCATGTAGAGTGGCGCTTGGACTGCCATGCGCAAGAACTTATTCTGCAGCCGCTGCATCGAGTTGATGTAGCATTTGCCGGCATGGGCGAAGACTACGCTCGAGTACGTCATGATCGGTCGGATGCAGGTTTTGTAAAGTGTCACCTTATTCCTAAGGGACATCTTACTCTTCCCGCATATCATTGGGTAGAGGCGACCGAGCACAAAGTGTGCTCTGTTCCTTACCGTCCTGATGTGTTTGCTGAAGTACAGGCCTCTATCTAAAGTGACTCCTAGGTATTTGACTTCGTCAACCCAAGGGATGACGCGGTCAAATAGATGTATGGGGACGAGAGACTGCCGCCTCGTGTGAGTCGGCCGACTCTCATTTTGAGTGCGGGGGCCGCGAGCGAACATGATCGCTGCGCTCTTGTCCGGATTCAACTCGATCCGCCAAGTGCGGAACCAGTTGCCCAGCGTCTCAACCGCCGTGTTGAGACGACTGCAGATCCGATATTGACTGATATCGGAAGTGAAGAGGGCGGTATCATCTGCGTATAAGGCGAGATGTACCTGTGGGGTACGGGGCATGTCGCTGGTGTACAGCGTGAAAAGTAGGGGGGACAGAGCCGAGCCCTGGGGGACTCCGGCTCTGATGGGGTGGAGAGATGAGCGCGTGCCCTCCACTCTGAAGCGGAAGCTCCGATCAAGGAGAAAGTCTCGTAAGATGAGCACGAGTCTATCCGGCACTCCCAGTTTGTACAGCTTGTAAATCAAGCCGTTGTGCCAGACCTTGTCGAAGGCTTTCGCCACATCGAAGAAGACAGCACCCGTCTTCCAGGGTTTGGAGGCGCGATTGAAGTTCGCGAGCACGTGTTCCGTGATGCGGAGCACTTGCTGGGGGCACGAGTGTAGGGCTCGAAAGCCGAACTGCTCGTCGGGGATCAGCTTATTTTCATAAGCGAAGTCTCTGAGTCTGCTCAAGAGGAGGCGTTCGTACAGCTTGCCCAGCGCGCTGAGCAAGCTGATCGGACGGTAGCTGCAGGGTTTCGCAGCGGGCTTTCCTGGTTTTCGGATGCCGATGACGTCGGCTTCCTTCCAGGCGGAGGGAAAGGAGCAGTTATCCATGGCGGCATTGAAGATGCTCACCAGAATCATCAACAGATGTATAGGGAGTAGCTTGAGCAGCTTGTTGGAGATGCCGTCGGCTCCGGGAGCTTTCCGTGGCCTGAGGCCTTTTATTAGGTCCTGTACCTCTTTTACCGTGACAGGCTCGAGTGAGTCTTCCGCGGGAAGAGAGGATCTCCGTTCGACCTCGGCGTCCACCTCGCGCAGGTGGGCCGGGTCGACGTGCGCGGTGTTGGGGGAGCATTGCTCCCTGAGACTCTCGGCGAGACACTCCGCCTTTTCGTCATCGTCAAACGCGACAGTGTTGTCGGGTTTTTCGAGAGGCGGCATGGACGAGAGGGATTCCGCTTTCAGCGATCTCGCCAACCTCCAGTATGCCTGGTACCACCTAGATAGGGTTGTTATGTCGCCTTTTAAGAACAGATCCCCCCCCCCGCATAGGCCAGTATTCTTTTACTCCGCCCCTATACCGCTAGAAAACAGTCAACAGAATCCCTAGTTAAATGTTGCTGTTGTTTAATGATAGAGAGCTTAAATAAATTAGTTTCAGTATATTAAAATCTTTATATACTATATTTCATAGAGATCCAAACATATAGAGTAGCTAATAACAGTAGCTTTAGCTGAGATACGTAGCCTTCATTTAATTTTTAACTATTTGTATGTCCACCCCTGAAAGAATACTGACCTCTGTGGCTGGGGTCGGCCTGTCGTAAAAGACGACAAAACAACCCGCCCCTAGCTACGTGGTAAGGCCCCAAGTCCGTCTGGATGGCGACCACCTTTGGTCTTGTATGTCACCGTAATAACCTTGTGTTGTGTTACGGCATTAGTAACCCAAGTTCCTGTACCCTTATGAGACAGCTGCGTATACGCGATGCCACTTGCGTTGCAAACACCCATAGGCGACGGTAATGCTAAATTCTAAGCGGGCCGTTAGCCTGTTTGCTGGCCTATACAGTAATAAAAAAAAGATCCAAACATATAGAGTAGCTAATAACAGTAGCTTTAGCTGAGATACGTAGCCTTCATTTAACTTTTAACTATTTGTATGTCCACCCCTGAAAGAATACTGACCTCTGTGGCTGGGGTCGGCCTGTCGTAAAAGGCGACAAAACAACCCTAGCTACGTGGTAGGGCCCCAAGCCCGTTTGGATGGCGACCAACTTTGGTCTTAAGTATGCTGCCCTAATAACTTTGTGACGTGTTCCGGCATTAGTGACCCAAGTTCATATACCTTTATGGTACACCCATAGGCGACTGTAACGGGTAAATTTAAGTAGGCGGTCAGCCTGTCTGCTGTCCTACAGCAATATAAATAAAATCAGAATGAGTACATAGAGTAGACGTAAAAATTGCAAGTATATGATTTTATGTCTTTTTTTTTTTTGGTCTCGGGGAAAAACCACTCTTGACGGGTTCCCCCGGCCCAGGGGGACCGAGGGATATGTGGGTCTCCGGGAAAGATGTTCGAACATCCGACTACCCACTAAAAAACCCCGCTGTTCTCCTATCGCCTATGCCCGGGCCTACGGATATATGGCCTGCCGATCTCGTGGCCCGGGCATGATTTTATGTCTGGACTAATTCACATAGCGTCATCTAGTCCCGAAGTAAGTAGCAGAGCGCTTTTACTATAGGTACTATACAACTGATACTATTTATATACTTTTCTTTTGTAAATATATAAAATGAAAACCCAGACGTGAGACGGAAATCGAACCCGTGACCTCCGCAGGTCTTTTAACGTGCGTTACGCCGCCGAGGTCGTCATAATTACAATAGATTGTATTAACGTATTAATTTAAGTAATATTTACCTATAATAATGATTTGGCGCAGTACTGATTTAGTCCTAAGGATAAATTGTATAATCAACCAGTAATTGGTAAATTTAGAATGGTACCCTCGTCGTATTGCTACAACCACAGTGCCCGCCATCGGCTGGGTTCATGTTGCGTACTCTCAGGATCTGGAATGAGCTTACGGCTGAGGTTTGCTTAGCGCGTTATAAACGCGTAGGCCGGTAGGCGTTATAAAATTTCTTCGAGTCTGGCAGCGCGTTTGTAATGCCTCTGGTGCTGCAAACGTCCATAGGCGACAGTGACCACCTGTCAGGGTGGACCGTCTGCTGAACTCTGTCTATATAATAATAATAAGTAGTAATTAGTGAAATGTGGTAACAATTGACAAAAAAATATGAATTGTACAGTATCAAAGCTCTGGGAACCTTTTCTACAATATATATCACTCTATCTCCTTTTCTCTTTGCAGGGGCGAAGTAGTATTATTGACCCCTGCGTCTAGTAGCGGCCTATCGTAAAAGGTGATTAAACACCCTAAATGGTCTTCAAGCCGGTCTGGATGGCAAATACACTTGTTCTCTGAATACGCCGTAAGTTATTACGTGTGTGTTGTGTTTCGGCATTATTGATCCAGGTTCCTGTATTCCTATAAGGTCACCGGTGCATCTAGCATTGTAAACATCAATGCTAGATGCACCGGTATTTGCTTGCGGCAATGGTATTTGCTTACAATTAAGAGAATCGCCAGCCTGTCTGCTACCACTCGGCAATAAACAGCAATCGTATTTCCTATCTGGGTTGAGAGTCTAGCGATCACCCCTAAAAATAGCCACTTCTAATTCATCTTCTTATGGTCTTTTAGTAAAAAAACTAAGAAACTAGAGCACTGTCGCGAAACGGCAGCTAATGATACGACGGCTTAGTGGATATGCAAGTAGGATGAATACCCACGGAAATCAAAACTTTTGTTTCATGTTTCATTTGTTTGTATGTTTTTGATATTTAAGCGATACAGGCTATCACCCAATACAGGCAACAAGTTTGATTTGAGAAAATAATTAGCACTGAAATTCAGGCGACGAAATAAGTTTGAATTGGGACCAATAAATAGTTTATAAGGAAATACTTATAAATAATAATTGAAAGTTAGTTATTTAAAACGTAAAATTGAGTATTTGTTGAATGACGTCATTTTATAATGATGAGTTTTAAGAATTTAACACATGGGCTTTCTATACAGTTAAGTAGGTTACACATACTTCAGACGGGCATCTCGCATTGTTGACACAAAATACGAAAATAAAGAAATTAAACTTCACACTTTGCGTCTTAAAGCAACGCGTATGCACAATATCTAGGAACATTTACATGTGTAAAATTATGCGCTTTGTAACGTTTAAAACAATATTACACACAGGACTATACATACCTAGTCAGGTCATAAGTATTGTCACACAGTAAAAACTTTTCTTTTAGAATGCTGGCCACAAAAAAGTTTATTGAATTAGAATTTCGAATTGTTCATGAAAATAAAAATGTATAACTTTAAGAATTTTACTCATTTTTAAATATGGAGTGGACGCTTAAAGAAGACCGTGTTGCAGTTATTGCGTTACATCGTTGCGGTTACGCGCCAATTCAAATTTTTAACATACTGAAAAATTTGAATATTACCAAAAGATTCGTTTATCGTACCATCAAACGATACAATGAAGACTCTAGTGTAGATGACAGGTCAAGAAGTGGTCGCCCTCGGTCTGTTAGGACTCCAGCAGTGATAAAAGCTGTGAAGGCACGAATTCAAAGAAATCCCAAACGTAAGCAGAAACTGTTGGCCCTTCAGATGGGGTTAAGCAGAACCACGGTGAAAAGGGTGTTAAATGAAGACTTAGGGCTTCGGGCATATCGAAGAAAAACAGGACATCGTTTGAATGCTCGTCTAATGGACCTGAGACTGAAGAGATGCCGCGCTTTGTTGAAGCGGTACGCGGGAAAAAAATATCGGGAAATTCTTTTTTCGGATGAAAAAATGTTTACCGTAGAAGAGAGCTACAACAAACAAAATGATAAGGTGTACGCACACAGTAGTGAAGAAGCGAGCAACCGTATTCCGCGTGTCCAACGAGGTCATTTTCCATCCTCGCTCATGGTATGGTTGGGAGTTTCTTATTGAGGCTTAACAGAGGTACATTTTTGTGAGAAAGGTGTAAAAACGAATGCTGTTGTGTATCAAAATACAGTCCTGACGAACCTTGTGGAACCTGTTTCTCATACCATGTTCAATAACAGGCACTGGGTATTCCAACAAGATTCGGCGCCAGCTCATAGAGCGAAGAGCACACAAGACTGGCTGGCGGCGCGTGAAATCGACTTCATCCGGCACGAAGACTGGCCCTCCTCCAGTCCAGATTTGAATCCGTTAGATTACAAGATATGGCAACACTTGGAGGAAAAGGCGTGCTCAAAGCCTCATCCCAATTTGGAGTCACTCAAGACATCCTTGATTAATGCAGCCGCCGATATTGACATGGACCTCGTTCGTGCTGCGATAGACAACTGGCCGCGCAGATTGAAGGCTTGTATTCAAAATCACGGAGGTCATTTTGAATAAACTTTAATGTCTTATGAATCTATGTTTTGTTAAGTTCATTTTGGTATATGAATGGTTACATAATTAATAAACTTGTTACAATTATTTTACATTAAACATGTGACAGAATTTATGACCTGACTAGATATAACTTATACATATAATATTTGCCGTATTATTTTGTATACAATCTATTCTTGATAGGGAAAACATGGCGTAATGAGATTGGTCTGGATGTACATACATTATTGTAATTCGTGTATTCGGTGAGTCCGTGGTTCACATTTAGCCAATGGGCTTATAACTTTATGAAAATGCAATATAACAATGAACTCCGGCATGCTTGCGGAGGTGCGAACGGATGGCTTTGATGGATTTTGGAGTAAGAAGACAGGCTCTTTGCTGCCAAGGTGTATGGGAGTATCAACATTATCCTAAACGTCATAACCAATAAGCTCGATAATACTTTGCCATAGGCACTAACGCAAAGGATTAAACCACTCTTAGTTATTAAATAAAAATGTAGTTTTTAGCTTCACTATAAGTGTCTCAGCGTTTGATGACATAAATAAAAAATTACGTCCGAAAAAACTGATTTTGCGTATAAATAGAGTATCTAAGTGTTGAGTTTTTATGTATGTTTATGTATGAATGACTTTTAGGGATAGTATAAATAATGTCTCACTCTGCTAATACGCTCACTTGTTATTTTGTTATCATATATTATACATTGTACTATATACAGAGAGAAGTTGTTTTTATTGCTTCCACTGCGGGCCTCCTTCTTCAAACGTTCTAACATTAAAGGGTAATTTGCTATTTGAAATGGTGAGTTTAGACATAAACACTGAAATACTTATACCAACTACACATTTCTTTTCCAGTATTTTGTAGTAAGGCTATAGTTCGGATAATAAGGTATGTATACCTCCCAAAAGCCGGTTTGTTGCAAAAGTTGAAAGCGAGTCCCGTTAACTTTCACTGAACGTTTATTATTATTTGACAGACGAAAGTCCTCATTGAGTACTACATAGTGACTTCACATGTTTGGAAAAGAATTAAATATTTATACAGAGAACTATTTTCTTATGAATATTATTTGTTTACTGCCTTATTAAAATATGATATAATCAAGTGCCTTAAAGTAACTCCTTATAATCTGAGCTATAAATAACAACAATTTTTATTTAAATTAAAAATGTATATGTTACATAAAAATAAATTGGTTGAAGTTAAAGAATGCAGGCAGTACTGATGATTTAAGCAATATTGACAAATGAACGGAGATTTATGCGTAATCTCTTCTTATATCCCAAAAATCTTAACTTAAAACCCCAAAAAGAACTAAAAATTACACTTAAAGTATGTGAAATAAATGAGGATCAATACATGGAACATAGAAAAAAATTAACAAAGAAAATAATATTCATTGAACCTTAGTGCTAAACTCCTGTAATGCGCTAAGTGTAGAGCGTGCGAACTCACACAGTGTTTCTGGTTAAAATAATGTGTGTATCGTATGTCACCCGAACTGTTAGTTACTGCAGCATCTGCGAGCCCTCAATCGATACTCATTTCTCGTGTATATTCATAAGAACATCGCATTTTGGCTGGTGTTTCACCTTCTGTTATTTATTTAATCATACGCTCGCGTCTTATCCTATGATCTCTTGATAGACTTGGTCATATGTTAAGGGTTAACAAGAACAAATTAAAAATAAGATTCTCATAAGGTAAGCTTATTGTTTTCACATTATCACGCTTCATTTCGTTTTAGTATACGAATATTTATTTTATTGATGTAACTTAGGCCTCGTCGTGAAGTGCAAACAAGAAATAATAATAGTCATAATAACTGATTATAGCACCACTGCTGGTCACAAATAAGCATACCTCTCCTAGAAGAAATGGACAACATATGCGCCACACGTTGAAACGTAAAATAAAAAAATATATTATTGTCAGATGATTTAAATCATACATTTTAGAATAAAAATATAGATATATCCTATATCTTTAAACGAGCAATTCTTGTATATATATACTTATATAATTGGAATCTCGAAATCGGCTCCAACAATTTTCATGAAATTTAGTATACGGGGGGTTTCGGGGGCGATAAATCGATCTAGCTAGGAATCATTTGTAGAAACTTTCATTTTATTCGCTTTTTTTATTGGAAGAAAAATAACAAAAATGTGACTCTTCCTGACATCTATCGGCGAATAATAATACTATTTTTTTTAAATTGCTTTAACGACACTACACTAAAGCTATTCCAGCAGATGGCGTTGTTAAGTAACAAGAAGTCAATGAGTGTTTGCTTTGAGGTTAGACTAAGAATCAAAAAAATCAAGAAAAAAGAAAAAGAATTAATATCCGGTCATCCGGATATTAATTTTATAATAGTATAATAGAACAACGGAATGAAAGTTAAAGATAATTATAGAATGACAATAATGACATATAATAATGATATTTTTGACTTTTTCCTTTGTGATGAATATATATAGACTACTGCAACTATATTAATTTCTGTTCTTTGGAAAAAAAAACTTATCCGAAGGGGATTGGAAGGTTACACATACCGGTTACCTCGGTGTGTTCCTATATTAGGCACATTTGTCGAGAGAACCTCTAGCTTAGTTCATATTATGACGTAATTGCTACGTACCAAGCATGAAGAAAAACATCAGAGGAAGCCGGCATTTCAAGTTCACCTTTTTGTTGTTATGAGGACAGGCTGTCTTAAAGACCCGACAGCGATAAGCATTAGTAGCCTACCGAGCTGGATCATGCAGCCCGTGGCAGCGTACTCGAAGAGGCACATCTGGTGAGATACGACCTTGGATCGATTGCTACATAGGGAAAATATGAGAAGGAAAGAAACATTTCTTATCGACTTCGCCGATTAAGCTGGACCTATCTTTTAATAACGTGTTATAGCTGAGAGAGAAGACACGGTGAAACAAACTCTCACTCAAACATGCCTAGTCTATGCGTGTTAGGAGTGATGGATAATTATGGCAGTCGAAGGCCAAGTCTACTCAACTGATTGACTGAGCCAAGGTCTGATGCCTCTGGCCCAGGCCTGAGGTCAGAAGCGTCGGAGAGTTTATCCGCTTAAACATCACAGTAATAGGGTCGGGACTTCAGTTAGTATATTTAAAGGGCGACGGCGCGTCTCTCTCTCTCTCTGGTCGGTCATTCATGACTGAAGATCGTGATCGCTACATGTTGCGATGGAGTTTCTCTGGAACCTTGTAGCGCCCTGGTGGTGCGTAGGACAGGCATTTATGTCAACCTTGTAATTAACCGTCTCCAGTATCATCGGTTTGGAGAGGTGAGGCACTTACACGGCATCAAAAATCTTTTGAAATAAATTTCCAGATCATCGGTATGTATAGCCTGCCAATCCGCCTTAGCGTAGCGGGTATTCTGTCCACTCACTCTAAATATAGACTCCTTTTTTTTAGTCTCGGGGAAAAACCTCTCTTGACGGGTTCCTCTGGCCCGGGGAGACCGAGGGATATGTGGGACTCCGGGAAAGATGTTCGACCATCCGACTACCCACTAAAAAACCCCGCTGTTCTCCTATCGCCTACGCCCGGGCCCACGGATATATGGCCTGCCGATCTCGTGGCCCGGGCCGGTGCCGGCCCGCCCTTTGTCTTAAGGTGGGCCCCTTCTAGATTGTTGGCGCCGGGGGTCAGGATTTCGTCCCCCGGCACTCTCCTAGATCAACAGTTGAGGGGAGCCGCAGAACAGCACGCGGCCCTCTCCCTCGCGGCAATAGTGCGGGCGGCGGGTCCTCCCCCGAGGGGCCGCCCGCGGCCGCTTTACAAAAAATTTTTTTAAAAATTATTACATATTTTTTGCGGTTTAGAGGAATGATTATTACACTAAACACCACTTCAATAAGCATTCAAAATGTAGAATAGCAGACAGGCTAACGACTCAATTATAATTTAGCAGCTACCGTCGCCTACGTATATTTACAATGCCAGAGGCATCGCTAACATACTGATACCCGAGTAGTGGTAATAGAACCTGGTCACTTATTACGAAACACAACACAACACAGGGTGCGATCCAGACGGGCTTGGGGCCCTACCACCTGGCTTGAGCTGCTTAGTCGCCTTTATTCTTTCTCCGTCCCTGCACGGATAAAATTTACTTTTTATATCTATGATACTCAGTTATAAATTTTGATTTTATAGTTAAATTTAGATTATATTCTTCTATGTGACTAAAATTACGATATATATAAAATTAGTATTCTTTAGTTTAGTTTGCATTATATTCATTGCACGAGAAATCCTAAATTAAAATCTTGTTAATATTTCAGACATTAAATAAACTTCTAACTCAGACACGTGTAGTTTGTTTTAATGTTTATCTACTCTCAGTTCATTTATATTTTAAACTAGTTGTTAACGAGGGTTTGCCTGCGTATATTACGATGGCTATGAAAAGGTAGTTGTGTTAAGTGCACTCACAAACAGAATTAAAAAGATTCTAGATGGCATTACGATACCTTTTGGGGTTAAAATAAACCTTATGTCTTTTCCGGCTCTGAACCCTAGAGATTAAATTTCATGCTAGTTTCATCAGCTCTCTCCTCATTTCATAGCAGATTTCATCAAACTTTTAGAGACATAGCTAGGTCCTGCCTTGACCGGAGGCGTCTCAAAAGCATTTTAATCTTATTAGTATTATATTTTAGTAGATATGCTAGTGACGTGCGTCCTTTTATCAACTGTAGGGGCGCATGGAAGCATACCACGGGAATCACACTCTAATTTGACGCAAGTTCGCAAGCTGAAAGAGCGCTTAAAGTACGCCCCACCACGTGGGAACAGGTGTTGTACCTTCACCTTGAGTGCCGAGGCCACGGGATGCGACTGGCACTGGTCCACTTTTATGGGCCTCTTCAAAACTAAGTACTATTAGTTAGTTTAACTTAGGCTTACTTATTTGTATCGTTACATTCCTTAAAACATTATTTTCTTAGACAGGACCCACTCGGATATTTATATATTTATTGATACATTTGACTGAATAAAAAACGAATTAGTCAGGTGACTAATTCATTTCGGAAAGGAAGGTTCCTTTGTTATATGAACAAAAAATGTTTTTCCTTTTATTAGAAGCTCAATTACAATTTCAAATTTTCACGGAATTTTCTAAGCAGGGATAAATTACGGCAATCAATCAAACTGGCCATTGATTTAGAGTTACATCTGAAATCTTTACAGGTAGGCTTTTAGTTAATGGATATCAAGGTTTCGAATATTACTTTGAAAAGGCTTTTCGACTTGAGTTATATAAAGTTTGAAAAGGTTTCGTGGTATGCAAAATAATAAATGTTTCAAAATTATAATTTCTCATTTTCTAAAAAATATAACTAATAATATGAAATGTAAAATCTACGATGTAGCTTTTTGTTTAAGATCATGTTGAAACAGTAGTTGCTAAATCAGTTGAATCTATTTGAATCTATCAGAAATGTTTTTAGAGGCACGGCTCAATAAATTCTGCCATCAGGAGACAGCGTATAGCAAATTTCATGTCCACGGTTGAACGGTGTGGTAATAGCCTAAGGCCACATGTTCATTACAAAGATTGTCATCGACAGTGGCTAAAAATCGCTGCCTAAAATGTAAGAAGGGTTGTAATTCTAAAGGGTCTAAGTGCCAATTTTATGTTTTAGAGATATAACAAAAAAAGGTAGTGCGAAAGTGCGTTGGTACATAAACCGCGCCACAACTTCATCTGTGTATGAGTGAAAAATTTAAAGAGATAGGCACTTGGATCCATTTGAATATTATTAGGCTTGGTAAATAGATCGTATTTTTGTAATAATATCGATTTTATTTTTTGGCACTTAGACCCTTTAGAATTACAACCTTCAATTATTATTTCATTTTATAATTTTTATTATTATTTTTAATGTTTATATGTGTGTATATTATTCATTATTGATAAGTGTTAATTAATTTTGATAAGTGTTGTTAATTTACTTTATAATTTTTAAATTTAAATAAATTAGAATGCTATTAACGAGGATGGAGATGTTCGTCCTTTATTTTTAAGAGGAAAATAATTAAAAATGCCCGAGAAACAAGAACAAACGTAAGGCGTCCTTGACTTTATGATATTATGTGAATAGACAAATGCAATGTTAAAATTTCTTATTATTGAACTGTTTTTTGTAAATTTGTATCAAGTTCAAACAAACTTTTTGTATAAATATTAGTTATTAAACCTGATTTTATTACTAATGTTATCATAGCCTAAAAATTATCGGTTTGTGTGACCAGCCTTGGACAAACGTGGCGGCTATATTGTCAGTTTTTTCTAGGAAGAAGCCCAAATATTACTGTTTTTTTGTGCCGGAGGAGGAAAAATGCCCTTACGCACTACCTGCTGCGCGGAGTCACGACAGGCTCATGTCGAACTCGCAGGTGACGGCACTGTGCCGAATACCTACTAAAAACCTCTCCCAGGCTCCTTCTCTGGTCGCCTATATTCAGGGTGCCGGAAAGTGTAAACGCGAGAATGAACATTCTGAAGAAAGAATTCCTCAGCTGCTGGGGGCAGTTCACAACCCATGATACTTCTTTCCACTAGGGTGGGCATGTACGCGGAGCCCCAACGTACCTCACCTCCGAGGCCAACATTGCAGGCAACTTATCCTTGCCCTGAAATAGCTTCGCGCTATGGCGGCCGGAGATCATTTGCCATCCTCCGGCGGCGAGTGTCCCTACGTGAGCGGAAGGGAAGCAACGGAAGGGAGGTGACGGCGTTCCATCCGTTATTGGTCCCGACCATCGATTGGATGACGGCTGGGAGCGAAAGGTCACATCCGATTACAACAATGAGAACTCGGCGTTGGTCATTCCAGGGTGCACAGGCCTGTAAATTATGCAGCACCGTATCCTTATCGCCATTGCACAGTGATGGCACCCTGATGTTGTTTCTCACCCTATCCGACACAAACACCTCCCAATAGCATCCGTGTCCCGAGCGGACCTGCGTCAGGCGGAAATTAATTAATTAAAAGAACTGTATTATTCCCCAGTGTGGCAAACAACATAAAATATATTATTAAGTATTTCAATTTATTCCATAATATGAAATGGCTCAAACAGAAAATATGCCAGTTATGACATAAAAAAAAAAACAAGAAAATGCAATTGTACGTCTACACCGACAAAATGATGTTCAGAAAATATCTCATGTATCGTGTCAAACTAACATCCGCTGGCCTTTGAGTTTTACCAATATTTGATTTCCTTTACTTTTAGCGGAATTCTTTGACATAAATCTAGTCATATTGTAAGAGCAATATGTTACAGGTTTCATTGATCCTTATACTCCTAAATCTCCATTGTCCGATCATTATTACAATAACAGTATAGCATAATGATATGAGCTTGAAATATATAACGGTTTATCCGTCTGACTGCTGCTTTTCTTTAGATGGAACAAGAGGTATATCTAAGCATACATATACTACACCAGTGATTCTAGGTTTCGGTGTCCTCATGATATTTTCCAGTACCGTGTGAACCAGTTTTTAGCACATTAGACGAGAAAATCAGCTAAATAAGCGTATGCTATCGTGGGAACCAACCTGTAATCACTAGCCATGCCTATTTAAACATATTTCTTTTAACTATTTGTTTATAAAATAAATACGTTATTTATTTAACGATCAGTAAAAGTTAACTATAAAAATACAGATAGTGCAGTGTGTACGTTGACATCACCCTCGTCCCGTTCTGGTGCTCGGGGATCTCAACGCCAAGTCATCGGCGTGGGGATCTCCGGTCACTGATCCTCGGGGCGAGGTGCTGGAAGAGTGGGCGGTGACGACTGGTCTGGTCGTCCTGAATCGGGGTTCGGAATACACGTGCGTGCGGCAGCGGGGCGGGTCGATAGTGGACGTCTCGTTCGCTAGCCCCTCTGTCGCCAGCCGAGTCCGCGACTGGCGTGTCGCCGTGGGGGTGGAGACGCTGTCGGACCATCGGTATATCCGGTTCGACGTCTCTACCCAGACTGCGAGCGGCCGCCATCCAACAACCCCGATTAACGACGGCCCGCGTTGGGCGCTTAAGCGCATTGACAAGGAACTACTCGAGGAAGCTGCTTTAGTCCAGTCCTGGATTTGGGAGTCGACGACGGACGGCCCCGTCGACGTCGAAGTGGTGGCGCTGTGGTTTCGCGGGGCGATGACGCGGATCTGCGATGCGTCCATGCCCCGTGTCCGCCAACAGTCCGCAAGGCGCCAGGTGTACTGGTGGAACGACGAGATCGCGCGGCTGCGCGTTGCGTGCGTTGCGGCTCGCCGTCAGTACACGCGATACCGGAGACGACGTCGACGGGATCCCGTCGAGGAAGACGCGCTGTATGAGGTGTACCGCGCGTCCAAGGAGACTCTGCGGCTGGCCATCGGCGACTCTAAATCGCATGCCAGGGAAGAGCTGCTGGGGTCCCTAGATCGGGATCCGTGGGGGCGCCCCTACCGTTGGGCACGGGGCAAGTTACGTCCCTGGGCGCCTCCACTGGCGCAAAGCATGCAACCCCAGTTGCTAGACGCGGTGGTATCGGCCCTCTTCCCTGAGCGAACGGGACACGTTCCCCCGGCGATGGCTTCGCCCTCAGCCACAGACTCTCCAGAGGAGGAGAGCACCGATGTCCCCGAGGTGACGTAAGCAGAGACGAGAGCGGCCGTGTCGCGACTCCGGGCTAAGAACACAGCGCCCGGACCCGACGGAGTTCCTGGTCGAGCTCTCGTCCTGGCTCTGAAGGAGCTAGAGCCCCAGCTGAGGGGGCTCTTCGCGGCATGTCTCAAGCAGGGTCAGTTTCCCAGTGTGTGGAAGGAGGGGAGGCTGGTCCTGCTCAGGAAGGAGGGGCGCCCCGCGGACTCGCCGTCCGCGTATCGGCCCATAGTGCTGCTCGACGAGGCGGGCAAACTTTTTGAGCGCATTATCGCAGATCGCCTCGTCAGCCACTTGTGCAAAGAGGGGCCGGACCTGGACAACAACCAATTTGGTTTTCGTCGGGGGCGCTCCACCATAGACGCCATCATGCGCGTGAGGGCCCTGGCGGAGGAGACGGTGTCCCGGGGTGGGGTGGTGCTGGCGGTGTCTTTAGACATCTCCAACGCATTCAACACCCTACCCTGGAGTTGTATTCGGGAGGCTCTGAAATACCATCGCGTGCCTCCCTACCTCCGCCGTACGGTAGGGGCTTATCTGGAGGGTAGATGCGTCACCTATCGGGGACGTGACGGTGCCGGTCGGCACCTCATGTCGTGCGGTGTTCCGCAGGGATCGGTTTTGGGACCGCTCCTGTGGAACATCGGCTACGACTGGGTGCTGAGAGGCGAGCTCCCGTCGGGCGCCGACTTGACGTGTTACGCGGACGACACGCTTGTCACTGCCCGGGGGAGCTCGCACAGGGAGGCGACGTTGATAGCCACGGCTGCGTTGTCACAGGTGGTGAACCGCATCCGGCGCCTGGGCCTGAAGGTGGCCCTTAACAAGTCGGAGGCCATGGTGTTTCATGGCCCCCGACGTGCGCCGGCGCCGGGATCACACATTGTGGTCAGTGGGGCCCGGATAGCTGTCGAGTCCACCATGAAGTATCTGGGATTGGTGCTCGACAGCCGATGGGAATTTGGGCCCCACTTCCGGCGGCTGGCGCCCAAGCTAATGGGTGCAGCGGGCGCGCTTTCGACGTTGCTTCCCAACTTGGGGGGCCCGAGCGCCGCCTGTAGGCGGTTGTACGTGGGAATCGTGCGGTCCATGGCCCTGTACGGGGCCCCTGTTTGGGCGTTGGACATGACGGCCAGCACTCTCGCCATTCTGCGCAAGCCGCAGAGGGTGATGGCCGTCAGAGTCGTCCGCGGGTATCGCACGATTTCCTACGAGGCGGCTTGCGTCCTGGCCGGATCCCCGCCCTGGGACCTAGAGGCGAAAGTACTCGCGTCATTATATCGATGGCGCGAGGAAGAGCGGGCACGGGGCTCGAGGCCGGCGCAGCGCCAGATCGCGCTGCGCCGAGAGGAGCTCCGTCAGGTCTTGGTGGCGGAATGGCGGCAAAGGCTTCTGCGCCCTACCGCCGGCCTCGCTACCGTCGAGGCGATCCGGCCAGTACTCGACGACTGGCTCGGGAGAAGGCACGGCTCCCTGTCGTTTAGGGTGACGCAGGTGCTGTCGGGGCACGGCTGCTTCGGCAAGTACCTGTGCCGCATAGACAGGGAGCCGGACGCTCGGTGCCATCACTGCGTCCACGGCGGGGAGGACACGGCGCAACACACACTCGCCGAGTGTGTAGCTTGGGAGGAGCAGCGCCGTGTCCTCACAAATGAAGTAGGAGGAGATCTGTCGCTGCCGGCCGTAGTGCGGAGGATGGTCGGTAGCGCAGAGTCGTGGGACGCAGTGGTGTCCTTCTGCGAGGACGTGATGTCGCAGAAGGAAACTGCGGAACGGGAGAGGGAGATCTCGACTCCCTTCCCCGGCCGCAGAAGGCGCACCGGGCGCAGGGGAAGGGCGGATAACGCCCTTTTCCGGCCCCCATGAATGGGTCCAGGGGCGAGGGACTTGGGGAAGTCCCCGCCCCCTATTCGATGGACCCGAGGTGGAGGCGCGCGCGGCTGTCGGCGCGCGCCTCTGAGGCGATGCACGGGGTAGTTAAACACCTCACTACCCCGTGCAGGAGACGAGGCCCGGACAGACCGGGCCAGCACTAGTGTGGGGCTGCGGAAGAATCTGGATTCCCGCGGCCCCGCGCGCACGTGTGAGGAGACACCGGGGTGGTGGTTTTAGCCGGTAGGAGTCCGGCATGCCCCTCCGCCTTTCCCCAGGCGGAGGTAGTCCATGAGGATTTCCCCACCCCGTAAAAAAAAAAAAAAAAAAAAAAAAAAAGTGTGTACGTTGACAATTGTTTGTTTACTTATACCTTCAGAGTTGAAATTCGGACAGGTTTTGCAAGTGCATTTGTTTTATACAGGCACTAGTGACAGATAATGTCCTAACCTTAAAAAACTGAATTAAGCCAACAAAAAGGGCGTATACTTCATCAAATAATCAAAATCTTACCATTTAGATAAAATGTATGTGTGTTTGAGAGGGTAATTTTAAATTTTACTATATATTATATATATAGTAATGTTATATTTACTATCAAAACTTGTATATTAAATATTAATATATGTAATGCTATTTTATTATTTTTTTCTCCGTGTAGGGGCGAATTAAGAAGAACCTCTGCGGCCAGGGTTGTTCGTAAAAGGCAACAAAACAATTCTAGCTACGTGGTAGGGCCCTTGATCTTTAAGTATGCCGCCATAATAACATTGTGTTGCCTTCCAGCATTAGTGACCCAGGTTCCTGTACCCTTATTAGACAGCAGCGTGCTCGCGGTGCCCCTAGCGTCGCAAACATCTATAGGCGATGGTAACTGCTTACTAATAAGTAGGCCGTGAGCCTGTCTACTGTTCTTCAATAATAAAAAATAAAAAACAAACTAGTTTTGATTAATAGTAATTTATTAATTATAATGTAATTTAATGAATTGGATCGACATAATTTGTTATGAAATAAATAATAATTAAAGACTGGATTGTCTCGGTTCTTCCTGCCAATGCCGTTATTTATATATGATTTAATATTGAAACATAAAATGATTACACTCACCTGCGTAATGAGGTAACGTTCGACGTTGGAAGAAGCTGCGTGCGCGCAGTACCTCGCGGTGCATTGTGAACGTAACCTGCGCAAGAGTGCTTGCAAAAGCATTTGTGATCGTGTTGTGATTTTTGATTCGTCAATATTAAAGGGTATGTGTTTATTTATTTATATTTGAATTTTTTTTTATTTGGAAAACTAACAATCAATGTAATTCACAAAACAATTAAAATATAAAAAATATATACATCAATCAAGTTTTCACTAATAAATAATAATTTTTTATTAACAAATAAAATATACTTCAGTTCAAGATGATTTAAATTAAGTAAGAAACATTTCGTTTAATCTAGACAATTTATTTAATAGTATTATTTTGTTAAAATTATTTATTTTAATTACTTAATCTTTATCGTGTTTAAGTGATGTTAAGAATGTAAAATAATAATACCCTATATAATAAAAATAATAATTTATTTAAATAATATTATAAATGAAAAAAATTAAGCATTACTCATAATACTCGTAATTTAAAAAGTAATAGTAAAGTATTTTTGTTTAATATGTTAATCAAATATATCTGAAATAGCAACAATTGTCAAAATAAACATACGGTTTTTTATTGTTGTAGGACAACAAACAGGTTGACGGCCCAATTAAAATTTAGCAGATACCGTCGCCTATGGGTGTTTGCAACGCCAGTAGCATCGCGAACACGCTGTTGTCCCATATGGGTACAGGAACTTGGGTGACTAATGCCGGAAATAACACAATGTTATTATGGCGGCATACTTAATACCAAATTTTGTCGCCATCCAGACGGGCTTAACACGTAGCTAGGGTGGGTTGTTTTATCGCATTTTACGACAGGCCGACCCCGGCCGTAGAGGCCAGTATTCTTTCTCCGACCCTGCACAGATAAAATTCGCAATGACAAATACCTGCAGCGAAAACTCAAAACATATTGTAGAAGAAAGACATAATGTAGTTGTAAATATAATGTTAACATATCATTGAAAAATAATTTTTAATTTATTCGAATGCGTTATGTAAAAAATATATATTCATGTTGGTATAAATAGCGGTAATACGAAAAGTGCACTATTTCTTAACTAATTTCACCCTGAAAGCCTGGGGTATGAAAGTAGTTACGCTTAAAATAATAAAAACAATTTTTCACATTAAATTTTCATTTGTTTCATTTTTATAACAGCAATAATAATTTTATACTTACTACATTTATTTAAGACTTCATGTTAATGGATCTAATTAGTCAAATACTAGTTATAAGAGCTTAAAATAAAAAGAATCATTATCATCTCAAAAGTAGATTTGTTATATTATACGTTTGTATTATGAATGAAGAATGCTTATTCTAACTTCGTTTTATTTACTCTTAGCTTTTAAATTGGCAAAAAAGTAAAATGTTTTGAATCAATGTAGAAAGACCCTCCCAAAAAATATATTAATGTAGGCGAACATTAGATTTTAAAATAATGGAGGCGACATTCCCTTTACCTTTTAATCATAATATGATATTTTTTTATATTATTTAGAATTTTGAAAAGTATCGAAATAACTTTGACTGTAATCATATAAGTAGCAAAGCAGGCTTATCGGGAAGTTGTGTAACTGTGCATTTCTTTTTACGACACGAGTTTACCTTTCCTGTCTTAGTAGCTTAGGTGAATTACTGTGATAAATATAGCTACGTAACTAATTGGCAACCCTAAAACCTCTCTTTACAATTTTTTTTACATTTTAATAGTATATATATTTTGTACATGTAAACAAAAGGGTATGTATTATACACACGTCGTTCTACACGTGTACAAATACTATGTATACGTGTCAAACAACGTAGGAAAATATGTAATATGAATAAGGAACACAAAATTATACCAAAATTTTACCAGTCTGTGCGAAGTGGAAAAGCGGAGCGGAAGTATGAGTTGCAGAATTTAACGCTGAGATGTCGAAATTACACAAAATGAAATTAATTGAAAATTGCAATATTATTACCATTAAGAAGCCAATATTGATAATAATTTCACTTTAACTTCCGTTGCGCAATGAATTTCTCACGGGCTTAATTTTCGTGCTAAATGTGATTATGTTTAATATATTTTTTTAAAGAACATAAGTTAGTCTCTTTTCAATCCATAGCACAAGTGCTTTGCAATTTTTTTTTGGTATCGGAGGAAAAATACTCTCTTGACGGGTTCCCCCGGCCCGGGGGGACCGAGGGATATGTGGGACTCCGGGAAAGATGTTCGACCATCCGACTACCCACTAAATACCCCGCTGTTCTCCTATCGCCTACGCCCGGGCCCCCGGATATATGGCCTGCCGATCTCCTGGCCCGGGCCGGCGCCGGCCCGCCCTTTGTCTTAAGGCGGCCCCCTTCTAGATTGTTGGCGCCGGGGGTCAGGATTTCGTCCCCCGGCACTCTTCTAAATCAACAGTTGAGGGGAGCCGCAGAACAGCACGCGGCCCTCTCCCTCGCGGCAATAGTGCGGGCGGCGGATTCTCCCCCGAGGGGCTGCCCGCGGTCGCTTTTTACGACGGCCGGAGGTCATTACTTGCCCTCCTGCGTCGCTGGCGTGGCTTGCGTTGGCGGGAGGGGAGTGTGGTGGTCGACTCTCGCTCCCGCTCCGCCGCCTCCTTTGCGGACATGACTGCCTCGAAGAAGGAGGCGACAGCCGTCCATCAAGTGCTTTGCTAATTGTTCCAAATAGACTTGGCTTATTTAGAAATAACCCTGCATTAATTGTCCGAATATACTTCTTTATAAAAACTGTACAAGAAAGATTTTTTTAAATTTAACGATTCCTTTAAGTAGTAACGTAGTAACTAATAAATACTTGTATCGATATTTCTACAGAAATATACTTAACTACTTTTGACGAATTGTTCTTATAAATAAGCATAAACCACGCCAAATTCAAAATAAAAGGTCCCTTAAGATTTACTTAACATGTATTCTATTTTTCGTTCACCTAAAACCCTTACTATCCCTTAGTAAGGATAAAGAACGATTTATTAACAAAAATGTTTTCCCAACAATGAACACCCACCCGCACTATTTATAAAATTCAAATAAGCTGTGCTACAGAATTGAAATAATAAAATGGAAATTCACATTTTTATAAGCTTTTAAACTCGTTTTATTGGTGTAGTACACCAGACAGACTGTCAGCTCACTTAGAATTTAGTAGTTACCGTCATGTATGGGTTTTTGCAACGCCAGGAGCATTGCGAATACGCTGCTATTCGCATAGTGGTACTGGAACATGGTCATTTCTACCGGAACAGAATACATGACTTATACTTCCTAGTTTGGTCCAAGTGTAAGAAATCTGCGATTGAAAAGAAGATTTAAAATGTTTAAATGAATATATTATTTAAACTTTGAAACAACTTTAAACATAATAAATATTTTGATTTGAGTTCACTTAAATAAATAAAATGACTTCGATAAATATAATAAGCAATTATATTTTTTTATTGCTGAGGAACATAGGAGACAGGCTGACGGCACACTTTTTGCGACACTAGGAGCACCGCAAACATGCTGTTTTCTCATAAGGGTACAGAAACCTAGGTCACTATTGACGGAACACAATACAAGGTTATTATAGCAGCATATTTAAAAACTACGCGTAGTTGCCATCCATACAGGTTTGGAGTCCTGCTACCTAGATTGGGTTATTTAGTCGCTTTTTACGACAAGCTGACCCCGGCCGCAGATGCCAGTATTCTCTTTGCGCCGCTGCACGAATGAAATGTACGATTATATCGATAAATTATTTTAAAAACGAAAATGTTTCCTAATTTAACGTTACATTCATTTGTTAATAAAACTCAAAAATAATATTTTTACACGAATCAAACTACTAACTAAGCGGTATTGAAACGTCTCTGAATAGGTAACGGTATTGAAAATCGCGAATGTTTGTGTAAGCAATCAGTCCTTATACAACTTATATTATCTATCCGTCCAGGGGCGGAGAAATATAAGGGATAGCAGCGTGTTTGCGATGCCACTGGCATTGCAAACACCAATAGCCGACGGTAACTGCTAAATTCTAAGCGGGCCGTCAGCATGTCTGATGTCCTACAGCAATAAAAAAAATGTTCTTTTTATCCCGTGAATTCTTAATTATTAGTGCCATGACACAATTCCTGGAGAAGTCGTGGTATTGTGTCGACCTGTCTTTCTTGTCCTGTAACAGCTTTTGAACTGGCAACGGTAAGCTAATAATTGCCAAGACAGTTGGATACGGCAACCAATGCCATGGTTCTCTCCCCAAGTCTTATTTAATATTCTTTTTCGAAGTCTTATATCAGTTTGACTCCATCATAAACCTAAACTGATGCCATATATAGACCTGAAAACGTACCGCTTAGATTTATCGGTAAAAGTAAAGCACATCTGCTACCTACTCCTCTTGGATAATAGATGAAGTTCAACTGGAGGTTTTTCTTACGAATTCAAATAACATTAGTTTTTGTAGTGAACATCGGACACATCCAGGGCAGGCTTCAAAGGAAAGTGGGATTTATAGAAACATAATGTTTACTACAATGATTTTCATATTCATTTAGCACGAAATTATTATAATATACATAAATTTTTCATCCCCACAATAGGCGCGCTGAACAGAAAAAAAAATTACTGGTCCCCGATTTCATTTTAAAATGAAAATGTTGATCACATCCCCTTAAATAATACACTTCTCATCAAAAAATTCGAAACTCCCCTGACGTTTGGTTTTGAATGAGATTAATTTTTTTACATACATACATATAATCACGCCTCTTTCCCGTAGGGGTAGGCAGAAACCACTTCTTTTCACTTGCTACGATCCTTACAAACTTGTTTCGCTTCGTCCACTTTCATTATTCCCTTCATACATGCCCTTCGGTTTAGGGTACTCTTGACCTGGCCTTTTTTCAAGACGTCCCTGATCTGGTCTTGAAACGTCCGCCTAGGTCTACCCCTTCCAACACTTCCATTCACAATCGCCTTATACACTTTTTTCGTCAATCGTTCTTCATTCATTTACATTTAACCAAAAATATAAATAATCCCAGTTAATTGTGATATTAAAAGGTATCATTTAACGAATATTAATGTTTCAAATAAAAATTAAATTTCTTTAGTTATTGTGTTTTGTTCAACAAGTATGTTTTTATCCTTTAAAGAAGAAATGATCAAATGGTTAAACAAAGATGTAAAACAGATTTTTTTAAATTTTTTTATTCAGTGTCTTGTACTTCCTCCCTGGGCTCTAATCACTGCTTTCATGCGGTTCCTCATGGAACGGATAAGCGTTACAATCTTGTGTTGTGGGATGTTAGCCTACTCTTCTTGTATAGCTGTTTTAAGCTGGTCAAGTTTATCCGGAGCAGGTCTCTCGCTCTGACTCGTCTCTTCAACTTATCCAATAGGTGTTCTGTGGGATTCATATCCGGGCTTCTTGCTGGCCAGCCCATAACCGCAATACCGATTTGCTCAGGTATTCATTTACAATGCCTGCGGTATAAGTCCTTTTTTTTTATTGCTGTAGAACAGCAGACAGGCTGACGGCCCGCTTAGAATTAAGCAGTTACCGTCGCCTATGGGTGTTTGCAACGCCAGTGGCATCGCGAACACGCTGCTGTCCCATAAGGGTACAGGAACTTGGGTCACTAATGCCGGAACACAACACAAGGTTATTATGGCGGCATACTTAAGACCGAAGGTGGTCGCCATCCAGACGGGCTTGAGGCCCTACCACGTAGCTAGTTGAAAGAAAGAAGAAAGAAAGAAAAATAATTTATTTAGAGCTTAAAACTATAACAAAAAAAAACATATACATTAACAAATCACCAACACATTTGTCTTAGCCCTAAAAAGGTGCCTAACTCAGCAATGCAAGGAGCTGTTTAAAGAGCATCCTGCGCTGATCTTCCGTTAGGACCCTTGAAGTGACGATATAACAATTATTTATATCACGTTTATTAACAATAAGCAATTTAATTATTAGTAATTTATTAACAATAACCAAACATTTATATGTACTAAATATTAAGGAATACAAAAAATATTAGTATCATAAATAATAAAGAAAAAAAAAATTCAGACAGAAAACATCAACTGAAGTGTTAAAAGATTGTAAGAAGAACAAACAAAAATACGAAAAAATGATTAAACACGCTAAGAATATAAAGATATTGACAAAAACAGTTGGTGGTTGGTGGGTTGTTTTGTCGGCTTTTACGACAGGCCGACCCCGGCCGCAGAGGTTAGTATTCTTTCTCCGCCCCTGCACGGATAAAAGTCCTGTCATTGTCCAGCGTAAAAATGAAGTCTTCGCCAGTAAAATATACGTAGGGTACCACATGAGGCTTTAGACACTCTTCAATGTAACGAGACCCATTTAATGACGGTAACCGTGGTCCAGATACAAACGCAAGTTCGGTTTTTCTATCGACACTTATGCTTCCCCAAACCGTCCATGAACCGCCACCGTAACTGACTCTTTCTTCAATGCAGCACTGTATAAAACACTCTCCCTCTTTTCGATACACTTTCTTTCTTCCGTCATTACTATACAACATAATCTTACTCTCGTCATAAAAGAGAACTTTGCTCCATTGAAGGTATGATCAATTCAAGTGCCCAAGTGCAAAGTTGAGGCGCGCTTTTTTTAATGGTTTACCGTTAATTTTGGGCCATTAGCTGGTTTATGAGGTAACATTTTATACTCCAGCATTCTCCTTCTTATGGTAGAATTGCTTACAGTCAATCCTCGAACCTCACAGACTCACTGCTGCAGTCGAATAGAGTTAAAGTAGCAATTTCTTAGAGAAACTGACACAATATACCGGTCATCTTGCTCAGACGTGACTCGATGTCTACCAGATCCTGGAAGGCGAGTAAACATATCAGTCTCCCAATAACGCTGATACACTCTATTAACATCAGAGATGATTAGATGCAATCGTGTAGTCACAGCACGCTGACTATATTTGTTACGTTACCACCTGTATCCAGCAACGCCACGACTTGTCGTGTCATGAGAGAATCACGCTCAGGTCAGTTCAGAACTCAGTTAAAAAAACGTTAATTTATGCAAAAAATATGTGATTAAGTGCAGAAATACCGACGAAATACACATTGAAAACAATCTCTAGATTCATTTATTGGACGAAAATTCAAAAATTAAAATTAATATTTGAAATTCTGGTACACTATTGATGATAGATTAAACTGCCAGCTATTTATTGCCGTATTTTTTTTAATGACATCAATCCACTTTTTCATTTAAATGCCATCTGAATAATACTTGCGTAGTAGTGTTCGATTTTTATGATGAGCAGTAATTATGTTCGACTCTAATCAACTTAAAGATGTATCCGGGATTTACTATTTGTATTCACATATTGCTTCTAAATTTGCCACTAATACTATGTCCAGTTTAATTTTTTTAACATAATTTCTATTATATAAACAATGTCCAGCCGCCCAGCCACATGGACTGCCGGCATGGTTATCTAAAGGACCCTGGACTGGAGACAGGGCGCGTAGTGTTTTGCACACCCCTCTCGTCTCTATGAGAGACCAAAGGTTATAGCTTAAGGTTACAGCTTTTGGGGTAAGCCACATAGGCCTCGGCCGACACACAGGAAAGGCCAGCCTACGTCATTGTGACTGGCTGAGTCCGCCTGGACTGGAGGTGCATGCAAAAGCATATTCCTCCACCCCGAGGTTGGCCAGTAAAGGAACACTAGGGTGGTTTTAATTAGTATACCAGCGACGTGCATCCGCCAGACTACACTGCCGCGAGCCTCAAACATTTGGGTGTACATTAAACATTTCCACCATATCAACAAAAAATGACCGGCTTACAAACAAGCACATACTTATAAATAATTATAAAAATCTTTATGTTTATGTATTTCGTATAAAATAAATAAACAATGAATTAATAGTTCTTAAATTTTGTTAGTAAGGTATAAATTACATTTGTTATTATTTCAATTATTAGTAAAGCTCTCAAATTTGAATTTAAAAGAGTAGGTATTTGAATTGTTAAAATATTATACCCAGACTACTACTATAAGCTACTATTTAAAATAGAGTATTTAATTAAAGATGTAATTATTTTATGAATCAAAATGTTTGATAGTGATCTTGAGCAAATAATAATTACATCTTTCGAATGCGCTCTTAATAAAGTTTAAAAAAACAAATGTATACCAAGTAGAGTCGATAATATGTATAATTTATATATTTAAATAAATAAAATTATATATGATAATTAACTTTCTATTCAATGTCTATTTAATGAGTTTTTTATTGGTGTAGAACAGCAGATAGACTGACTCATTTGATACGTAGCAGTTACCGTCGCCTTTGTATGTATTTTACGCTAGAAGCACCGCTAACACACTGCCGTCTGCGTTGGAGAACTGGACCCAGCACACAGGTTTTCATGGTGGCATATTTATAGAACAGAGGTGGTTGTCATTTAGATGGGCTTGGCTAGGTAGTTTTGTCGCATTTTATGACAGGCTGCCCCCAGTTCGGTATTATACTCTGTCAGATAAAAAAATATGATTTAGCCAATCAATTATATTTCTATTAAAAAGTTCTGTAACTATAAAACGTTTTACGAAAGTGGTCTAAAAAGCTAGTGAATTTCGTTATTCATCTGTTGACAGCTACTCACCCAAGTTTCAGCCATTTTGGACGCGCAGTTGTTATGTAACAGTCGTTTGAGTAAGTTGATATAAGTTTTTTTATCAAAATGGACAAAATCGAGTATCGAGCTGTCATTAAATATTTGTTTCTGAAAGGCAATACGCCTACGCAAAACAAAGATGGCCGTAAGAGCTTGGGAGACTATGAACGTTCGGGACGTCCAAAACTGCAACTACCGAAGAAAACATCGCCAAATTTCACCTAATGGTGCTAGATCACCGCCGAATGTGAATTAATGTGAGAGAGATAGCAGAGGTTATGAATTTGTCAAACGTGTTTGTCACATATTAAATCAAAATGTAGACATGAAAAAATAAAAAGTTGCCAGCGCTTTGGATACCACGTTTGCTCACGTTAGACCAAAAACGTGTTCGAATGAATATGTTCAACTCTCTGTCGGCGCAGTTTAGGCGCAATAAATCCAAGTTTTGGCGAAGATTAATTACTGTAGATGAAATGTACACCATTATACGCCCGAAACAGTCCAAACAGTGGACTACAAAGAGGGAACCGGCTTCAAAAAAAGCAAATAAATCCTGTTTTTTTTTGGTTGGGAAAGTGATGGCGACTGTTTTTTGGGATATTCATGGAGTTGTTTTAATCGATTATATTCAAAAAGGAAATACTATAACAGGTGCATACTACGCATTATTACTTGACAAGCTGAAGGCAGAACTTGTGGAAAAACGTCCACATATACAGAAAAAGAAAATTCTATTTCAAGACAACACACCGTCTCACACTTCAGTAGTTGCCATGGCAAAAATCTATGAATTACGGTTTGAACTTCTTGACCATCCGCCTTAATTACCAGATCTAGCCCCAAGTGACTTCTTTTTGTTGCCTGATCTAAAAATTGCGCTTGGAGGACAGAGATTTTCGTCAAATGAAGAGGCAATCACCTTTGTGAACAATTATTTTGCAAAAAAAATGCCGAGTAGTTTTAGACGGGTTACAAAGATGGGAGCATCGCTTGTAGAAGTATGTAGAGTTACAAGGAAACAATGTTGAAAAAAACAAAATGAAATCTTAAAAAAAATATCTTTTATCTTTTTAGGTTGGAAACTTTTCAGACCACCCTCGTATTTGCCGAAAAATATATTACACTAATAAGCTCCAAAGACTACGGTAGCATTCCAATGTTATGAGATCGGACAGATGTTGGAAAAAATATAAAACCTAATTTTGTTTGATGGAAGCTTCTCTATTACCTATAGGTAGGTTTCACGCGCAATATTGATATATGAGAACATTTAAACGTTAGTTTTTGTTATTAAGTCTATTTATAAAAATACGCAAGGGTTAATTCTTGCTTATTTTGTCGTAAATGTGTGATGAACCATTTTAAATCGTGGATATTTTTCTATTTAAGGTTATATGTGAAGTTCAAATAACAAAGTTTATCTTTGTAAATTTGACGAGAAAAATAAAATTATCTTGCCCTCAATTTATGGTCATATGTACTAATCAAGGGTTGAAAGGCTAATTGTTTTAAGCGACATTTTGGGCAATATTGAGTTACATACATTTTCGGAATCAGCGATTTTATCTGCAAAAAATTATATTGCTTTCCTGTAAAGTTCATAAAATGTCGCTTAAATTAGCCTTTCGCCCCTTGTAACGATAGTGAGTAGAGCAACGACTGGAAGCTGTTGTAGTAAAAAATCCTTTGTACATTTTTAATGTCGTAATAATGATATATAAATAATCAAAAATAAGAATCATTTCAAATTATTTCGGCTTATAATCCAGTAATAAATTAAGCATTGAAAACAAAATTGTAAGTGTACCCAAATATATATCGGGTAACACGTACGGTTTATTTGCAAATTCAGTGAAGTGTGAAGTTAGGAACGAGTGGCTTTAAGGGCCTGTACACACTGTATACGCTTAAAGTGATGGTACATAGTGTACATAATTGCTGCATTTATTTATTTTTCGTTATTTTCTTTAAACTTTGTGCTATCGCGCATTTGAATTAAAGAAATAGTGAGTCATCGTTGTCCGCCGGCCTAGCCCCGTCCTCTGACCAATCAGGTCACAACAAATTAAAAAACTATGTTCAAATTTTCATATAATTTTTCATATAATAATGTTGTAGCTTGCATTGGTATATGTCTTAAACAAGGTTTTACAGCATACTTGTATATACATATAATACCTATGAAATGATGATGAATGGTATTTACCTATGAAATTGCCGTTCTGCAGTACTGGCCATTTCAAATCAAAATAATTTTTGTTTGGCTAAGAATTCTGATTTCAAATTAATTTTATTTTAAAAAACATGAAGTTCTTTTTCCAAAAGTAGTCATTTGTTTATTGATTAGTGTTACATTTTCATCGCATTTCAATCTTTTTCGTCATCATGGATACGTTAAAAATTTGAGTAATTGTGGAATATGAGTACCGTCGTGGCGTGGAAGCTGATGATACACAATCTACGGCTAAATTAGCAGCAGCTTTCGACGTTAGCGTCAAAACAATATTGGTCCATTTGCGTCAAATTGGTAAGGTAAAAAAGCTTGACAAATGGGTGCCCCACGAACTCAATGATCGCCAGCGCGAAGTACGCGTCGAGACGTGCCTTGCACTGCTCAACAGACACAAATGAAGGAATTTTGAACCGCATTGTTACCTGCGATGAAAAATGGATTCTGTTTGATAACCGCAAGCGTTCAGCAAGTTGGTTAGATCCTGGTTCAGCACCTAAGCAATGCCCTAAACGAAAACTTACCCCTAGAAAAGTGATGTTCACTGTTTGGCGGTCTAGCGCGGTATGATTCATCACAGCTTCTTACCAAACGGAGTGAGCATTACTGCAGATATGTACTGTGTAGAACTGAACACAATGATGGAGAAGCAGGCACATCTCCAACCAGCATTGGTCAATCGCTCGTCTCCGCTGCTCCTGCATGACAACGCGCGACCTCATACTGCACAGCAGACGGTCTCCAAGTTGCAAGAACTGAGGTTGAAAGTTCTCCGTCATCCGCCCTACTCACCAGACCTTGCGCCTATAGACTACTACTTTTTCCAGAATTTGGATTACTTCTTGGCGGAAAAAAAAATTCAATACCCGAGAGGCAGTACAAAATGCCTTTAAATAATTTGTTGCCTCCCGTCCAGCTGATTTCTTTAATAAGGGCATCAATAAACTGCCACTGCGTTGGCAAAGATGCATTGATTGCAAAAATACATGAAAAAAATTCGTTTAAATTTTTTCATACAAAACGGCAATTTCATAGGTATTGACCTAATATTTGCACGTTAGACACATATTGTATCAGATCGATACAAACGCCTATATTTTTATGTATTCATTTGAATAGTGGTCCGTGTAGAACTATTAAGAAAGGAGCAGTTGGGCACCAGTCTCAACACTTACTGCTGGAATCGGAGATAAAACATATTTTGAGTCACTGAGTCAATTTAGTTTACAGCAAAATATTCCGTCTGTAAAATATCTAGTAATTCCAAATAAAGGCGATATATTGACAATGGCTCTGGTAAAATAGTAATCTTGTTTCACTTTAGGACCCAACCTTAATTGAACTCTAGAAATTGCTGGAAACACTTCTTTGTGAAGGAAAAAATGCCCGTCATATCTACTAGTCAAGCGTGTGTCGTGCCTGTGTGTATTTAGTGGTTTTGAGTGGTTTTCAAGGTCATATTAGATACAAACAATACTTAAAATGCCCTCTTTTAGTTTACTTCCATAAGATTATTTTAATGGCACAAACCAACTACTACCGTCCCGTATAGTATTAACCAGCTCACACTCCAGGCTCCGTCAACCCAGCTGTAAATAAGTCTTTTAAAATTCGAAGGCTTATAAAATTGGAATATTTTTCAAATGGGAAATCCTTATAACGTGTTGAATACAATTTTAATTTTCTAGCTGAAATGAAAGCATAAATCAAACTAGCAAAATATTTTCACACAGTACAATATTACGTTAATTAACAAATTCTCGTTATTTTAAACTGAAGCTTATAATTCTCCAATTGTTTTAGATTTTTCGTACATAAAAACATTTTACAAGTTCTCTGGAATAAACGAAAAAAGGTTTTCATTTCATAATTTTAAATATTTCATTTTGTTTTTCATTGTGTTTGACAGTAGAACTAGTCTTATTTTAACGATATACCATTATTAATGTCACGTATAAAAATATAAAACAACAATTTCATAGCATCGCAAATTTTCGTTATACATTGTTTTTTTTTTTGTGGGATTATAAACGAATTAACGAATTAATTGCGGTAATTTCTATACCAGTTAATACCAGTTAATATTTTGATAAAACTAATAATCTAAACTCTAATAGGTCCATATTTGTTCCAACATTAGTTTTTGAGCCAACGTTATGACGGCGGGTCTGATTCTGTAATTAGGAGTTCGATGTGATCAATGGAAGTTGAATTAAACTGTACGAAGTTGAATAGCTTTTATTGGGTCTCATTTTGGACATGTCAGTTATATAATACCCAATTAAACTTTTGAAGCGCACCGTACGGATCTAATTTTAGCGTCAGATGGTCATTAATGTAAAAATTTAGCCATATGTTTCCCATTCATTTTATTGCATCTTTTTAGTCAAGGAAAAGTTAAGGTACTTAGCAATAGACCTTGAAGTTTACGGCTGGTAAGATCTTTGATAAATATGGTGTTGGAGAAAGTAAATATTGTCATTAGCCAGTTGTCGTCTACTGCCACATATATGTAGAATTCCCCAAATACTTTTAAAATAAAATATGCAATTTTTTTACTTTATCAGGGATCTTTTTGAATTTATTTATAAATTAAAAAAAAATTAATTTATTATTGTATTAAACTGCTTTCATTTATAAACCTTTATTTGTTATATTTATAATAATAATATTTTGTGACAATTCGCACAGCGCCATCTAGTCCCAAGCTAAGTAGCATAGCACTTGTGTTATGGGTACTAGACAACTGATATACTACTTATATACTTTTTTTTTTTGTAAATAAATACATATTATACATAAACACCCAGACGCGAGACGGGAATCGAACCCGTGACCACCGCAAGCGTACCGAAGTGCGTTATCCGTTACACCACCGAGGTCGTCATATTGTATATTGTCGTCGTATTTGTACTATATATATCCCTCCCCGAGTTTGCGCAAAGATTCCGATCTTTTGCTTCTCCTATGTAGCTCTGACCGACAATCTGGCACAGGTTATCGGTAGGTTACACTTCGTTTGCCGAGACGCAATCTTTACTATAGGACTCGTTTTTTTCACCGCCCATCTGTCCTCCGACAGATGTGACTGGCTCATTGCCACCTTAGCTTTTAATCTATAGATATTAATCACGCTCAAAGAAACACTTATGAAGCGGTTGATTTCACTCTAATGATTCTAGCGTATTAATTTTTCGTTATGAGTTTTATGAGTATGCATTGTATTAAATAATATTTCTTTCCGTGCACGGGCTGAGTAAGAATAGTTACTCCTGCGACCGCGTGAGACCTGTCGTAAAAGGTGACAAAACAACTCCAATTACGTGGTAGAGCCCCAAGTCCCTCAGGATGGCAACCACCCTGGGTCTATAAGTATTCCGCCATAGTAACATTGTGTTATGTTCCGGCATTAGTGACACAGGTTCATGTACCCCTATGGGACAGCAGCGTGTTCGCGTCGCAAACATCCATAAGCGATGGTAACTACTTACTTTTGTGGGCCGTCAGGTTGTCTACTATTCCGCTATTTCTCAGCAATAAAAGAATCTATAATAACAAAGTTGACACAGTAATAAGGTCCAAATATATTAGCCCACGTATTAATAAAACAAAGTTAGTGTTCTCGTCAAATAATAATAAATGTAGACTCGATGCTACACAGGATGCAAAAACAAAATATTTATCAAAAGGAATCTAGTAATTACCCAAGATTCACGCATAATACTCTGGAATTTGATAAGTTGTTAAAAGGTTTTCTCCTATATCAGATCTTGATGACGCCATTGTTCTGATAAGGACATTAGGGGCGATGAGTCTTGCTTTATAGTAATCAATACCTTGTCCTTTTATCTTGCATGTTATAGAGTAAATTTTAAATAAATTGACAAGAGCACAGTGCCCCGTGAAAAACAGTATTAACACAATTAAATGTCTAGAATTATGTATTATATATTATTTTTGTACATCCTAATTTCCAATATTATAAATATAATACATATATACGAATATTATTATATAATATACATTATTTTGTATCACATTTATGATAAATGGAATTAAAATATACTATGAAGCCCATCATATCCTATTGGGATAAGGCAGTAGTCGGCTGTCTTTTGGGTACACCAAAAGAGCCAAATATAATATAATTACTAAGATAATGTATTATACAACGACATTTTTTACCATGTGCTTGCTTTAGTAGGCGATTTCACTACGGAAATAATTATTATAACAGCCGCATGCGGCTCGCGAGCTGCGGGTTGCCGACTATTTGGAAAGGGTAATGAATGAAAAATGAATTGACGTGAAGATATTGGAACCGTAATTTTGATCATAGAAGTGATAATAATAATTAATATATACTAATTCATTTATTGATCTCCGTGCAGACAACAATCCACCCTAGCTAGGTGGTAGGGCCCCGAGCCCGTCTGGATAGCAACCACCCATGGTGTATAAGTATGCCGCCATAATAATATAATAGAGTTAGTTAAATTAGGACATCATAATGTTGATTGTCCACTTGTTCTTGGTAAAATTAATTTAAAATGTACCAACAAGGTCATTCATATGCCCAGAATACATTACATGCGCACGCATGTGTCCTGCGGGACAGGAGACAGGCTGACGGCTTATTAGCAAGAATTTACCGTCACCTATGCATGTTTGTGACGACCCCGTTAACAAGCTGACATCAACGTAGGTAAGCTGAAACATTGGTCACTTATGCTGGAACACAATACAAGGTTATATGCTGGTATATTTAGAGTCCAGGGTTGGTTAATATCCAGACATGCTTGGAGCACTACCACCCAGGTTGTTTTGTCGCCTTTTACAACAGGCAGCTTTTTTTGGGTTTTTTGTTCTCGTGGAAAAACCCTTTCTTGACGGGTTCACCCAGCCCAAGGAGACCGGGGAATGTGTGCGGCTCCGGGAAAGATGTTCAGCTTTCGATTACCTACTAAAAACCCCATTGTTCCCCTATCGCCTCTGGGCCCACTGATAGATGGCCTGCTGATCTCGTAGCTTAGGCCGGCGCTGGCCCGCCTGTTGTTGCTCAGGATGGGCATCTTCCATGTGGTTGGCACAAGAAGTCAGAGATTCGTCCCCCCGGCGTTCTTCTCTGTTAGCCCTAAGGCGTTGAGGGGGGCCTCGGAACAGCACGTGGCCCTCACCCTTGCGGAAATATTGCGGGCGGCGGATCCTAAAAGGCCGCCCCCTGGTGAACCCTGTAAGCATTCTTGCTCTGCCCCTGCATGGAGAGCCTCTATTTATTGAAAGTTAATAAATTATTATTATTCGTTCTCAAAGCCTATTCAATACTTAGAAAGTGTTCTTGACATAAATGTATGGATACCTTTTATAACAGTGAAAAGTACTTTATCATCTCAATGGTCATCGGGAGAAAGTGAAACGATAGAGATGCAAATATACATTCTCAAAAGATAAAGAGAGATACGAAATACCTAGAATCACGTACCGTTTTCCGCGTTGGGTAACTCGAAGCGCTTGAAAGAAAAAGCGATGAACGGGCTGATTTTTTGTTATGAAATTTAGATGTTATGTCATACCTTAGTTGTAATGACGTTTTGTGAAATAACGAAATTTCCTGATTTTCATATAATTCTGGCGCAAGCCCGTCATAGTCGTTATAATGATGGCTGATTTGCTAGTGTTTATTTTTTAATGATTGCTTTCTCTCTATAAGATTACCTAAAGAATCATGACTTTTGAATTGGTAGTTAACCAGTAACGCAAGTGTTTAAGTTGCTATTCATATCAAGCTACTTATGTATTTATTTAGTTTAACACGCGGGAATTTTACATTTCGCTTGTAATTTGTTTTTATTTACCTGATATTTAGGTACCTGATAGCTCAGTGATATTACATTCAGAGATCAATCTAGTAGTCTCGGGTTCAAATTAGCGGCATGCACTGATTAGGCAGTTTTTCTTCCTTTATGTGAATACTATGACGTAATTGCCATTTACGGACCGCGAAGAAAAACATCATGATATCGAGAGCGTGCCGAGGTATACTATTCGATGCCTCTATGGGCTGTTATTGTTATATTTATTACATCTATTTAAATTTGGAACATGTAGAACTTCAATTTTTTTCTTTATCTGGCTTTCCAACGCGTATTCCAGCTAGTAATAAATGTTTGAAGACACCGTATGTAGAAGCTAATTTATCGTTTATGATAAAAAAAAACCGTTTTATAACATAGTATAGAAGTAGTGTAACAATTATTTGATTAGCAAGAAATTTGTCTCTCAAAAGACCTTTGTTCTCTAAGAAAGCGTGGCCTACAAACGTATTGTGACTGATCTTTTGTTATTTATATAAGGATTGAAGAGTTCAATGAACTCGTGGCCGAATTTTGTGCCAGTCCTAATGATAAAGAGAAAGTAACATTAACTTTACATGCGTTCAATAAATAATGGAAAAATGTCCGAATATATATTGGGACATTTCACACAACGTCATATAGATTCAAAGTATATGGGTACTAAACTACACTGCATATAGAGTTTTATTTTGTAAATAAATATTATTCATAAACACCCAGACATGGGACAGGTATCGAAGCTGTGACCTCCGCAAGCATACCGACGTGCGTTAGTCGTTAAAGACGACCTCCATCTATAATCACAGTTACATCCAAAGTGTACATTTTCTGCCCTATAACATATAATAATAATAATATTTAGCCGTATTTTAGCTCTCCCCTTTCAGTTGCTTGCACTCAACTGTGGCTCTTGTCTCTTGACACTGACAGTGACATCTCGCCAACTGTTTATAATATAACGCGAGACAGTGTATGTAAATAAATATGTATGTCTGTACCATAGACTAAATTACATGCATCGCACTATACCTTTATTAGGAAATCGTATATAGCGCTTAATACTCGTATTCTAGTCACAGTCAGCAAAATACTGATATAAGGTTCGAGGTAGTGGGTAGAGTCTCCATACTAAGAGATCAGTCGAGCTGTCACGAGCAATCGCTTAACTATTTGCAATTTTTATCCGTGCAGAGGCGGAGAAAGAATACTGACCTCTGCTCTGTGTGTTCGCGATGTAACTACTGAATTCTAAGTGGACCGTCAGCCTGTCTGCTGTCCTATAGCAATAAAAAAAATATAACATTATTGTCACTTACCGATGGTTAAGGAAAACATCAGGAGATAACCTACATACTTTGGCATAGGGCTTTTATTCTGAAGATTCCGAGAGTCTTTACACGTGATTATCGCCTTTCTAGGCGGCGGCGGCGCAGTATCAGAGTTGTTACTGACGGTTGCTGCTCCAGTGTTGATTATATCAACGGCGTGTCTCAGGATTCTGTGCTATCGCCAACGCTATTTATTCTGCATATATGTTATCCATTGATGGCACTAATTTCTATGCGGAATTACCCCGGCGATGCACTGTGCAGTGATCGTGTAAATATCCTTCCTATGATTTTGGAAAAAATCAGGTCAGACTTGACCATGAAGTAGAGAATTCGCTTAAGAGAGTATCTGAATGGAGACGATAACACCCTGTCCAATACAACCCCTCCAAAACACAAGTCTGCGTCTGCTCTCTCTGTCCTTGCTATAAAAACCCCATTAGCACCTGCACCAAATTTCGAAGGAACTTCTCTTACTATCTCAAAGAGTGTTGGGATCCTTGGTGTCCTCTTCACATTGAATGTGCAATTTAGGAGACAACTGCAGAGCTAAGCTAAGCATGCCTCCTAAACGCTGGGTATGTCAAACCGATCAAAGCGGTATATCACTCCACGGTAACGGTTTATGCTATTCAAAGCATAGGTCAGGCTGCACATAGAATCCTGGTCACGTTTATAGGCCGGAGCACCTGCCTGTCAACTCAATCCCTCAGATACTCAAAGAGAATCTAAACAAGGCCAAAGTCAAGGCTTAGCCTTCGGAGAGACTTTCTTTATCTTTGCATATTCGTATTTAGAATAGTGCTTTCTTTTTTGTTCTACCATCGTACGCTCGCCTTCGGCAGAGCATTCATCCCCGTTTCCTGGAGCTTCTTCTACTCTTTATAAAACTGTTTTCGAGAACGTTAATGCTACGTACTTTTCAAATTTAGAATTAGTTGCCGGCTGACGTCTTTCCATAGTAGTAAATAATATAGCGTTTTTCAACTAAGGCGTTATAAATAATATATGGCAGTGCATTGGTTATTCTTCTGGTATTGCAAACATCTATAGAAGATGACAACCATCTGCTATCGAGTACACCATTTGCCTATCTGCTAAACTCCAGCTTCAACTCGAGATCACCGATATTTTTAACTTGCTAATCCTCGTTGAACAAGCGAGGCAGGTACTTTCCTCTAGGAAGTCCTTGAGCCCAGTATGTATTAAAAACAAATTTTAATGGGATTTCCTTTGTAACATACGTTGATATTATTTAAAATATTACGGGTCTCCTGTAATAAAACCCAGGGTTTTACTAATTTTAAATAAACCTACAAATAAACGCAAGCAATTCGTACCTAAGTAAATGTATACATAGTTGGAAGAGAAAGTAGGCCCACGGCAAAAGTTTTGAACTCGAAGGTATTCTAATTTGTAATTAAATAATATTTACTTTCATTGTGAAGTTATTACCTCTTTCCCCTTTAGGAATGTTTGATATTAATAGAATGACCCATTTTAAATCAAATATTAGTTCTGCTACGGTAGTGTTTGCGATTTAGTCTATGACATGCATTTAAAGAGTGTAGATATCTTGTGTCTTTGTATAGTTGTGGAAATGTCACTGTCACTGATAATACACCAGGTCAGGTGTGGTAGGAGTCGCTTGAGAAAGGCGGTACGAATAATATGACGAAGACCGAGTACTGAGCCTGTAATTCTACAGATCCAGCACCTGTGCGCACAGGCGATGACATAGTCGAGTGCAGGGATTAGGTCAAATACTTGGGATCTGTATTTTACGTATCTCGTGATATCAATTGCGACGGCAAGGCATTGCTGCCGCGTGTTCCAAATAGCATAAGGTGACCTGTGTCATATGGGACCGCAAAGTGGTGGTTAAGTTGAAGAAGCAGATTTATAAGACTATAATTATGTGTTTTTATACGGCTGTGAAGCGTGGCCTGTGCTGAAGCGACACATGCTGAAATTGCGTGTCACAGAGATGAATATGCTACGGTGGATGTTTGGATAAACACGGAAAGTCCGTCCCAATTCCGCGGTAGTCTTCATGTCCGTAAAGTTTTGGATCAATTGCAAGACTGTTGCCTTTACTGATATAGCTACGTTTTATGGCAACCGGTTACTTATAAAAATATCAAGCCATGCCGCCTCCGCTAGGCCTCGGCCGGAGAAGTAGACAAAAAGTGCTAGCTTGATGTTGTAAAGCGTGTTAAGCATGCGCGAAGTGGAGAAGAAAAAGTCGGTAGGCTGCCCTGGGCACTAAAGCAAACGTCTGGGTTACAACTGGGACTTAACTCTAAGATGATGATGATCACCCTCCGATCTACACAAATACTAGCTACTTCAATTCACATTACTGCTATTTAGTTTTTGTGATCATTCAAACTATTTATATTTTCTCATTTCTCTCGACAACCTTTCTCTAAATTAATTTAGATAGGAATATTTGGTACATACTTAAGGCGACCGTGTTCAGAAGTTGACAAATATTTGGATCGCAAATTCTTTTTGGAATATTTGTATTAATTTGCAATTCGCTATTACTAAGCTGGATTATTTCCAGCATGTAGCAGACATAAGTCCAGTAGCAGTTTTACCAGTCGCATCAAAACATATCGCACTTATGATCGTTTTCGATAACAAATATTTCGCATTCATACACTATCTCGTATATCGCACTCTTTCATTAATATCTAGTCAAAAAATGTATGATATATCAGTATTAGTGACAAGTCTGTTACGTAGAAATCATTCTCATATGTATACCCGGCAAGTAAATACGATCGTCAACGTGCAACCGGATTTATAGCCCTATACTGTATATATGTGACTTATGTCATCAACATATGAAGTGTTAGTCCCAGTTGTATCCATTGCTCTTTGGACCTCGAACTCTAATGATTAGGAGCACAGAGCATAACTGCACGCTCTATAAGTTAATACACCTCAATAACTCTTCTCTTTCTTGAAAAAGACGTCATAAGAGAAGAGATGGAAAAGATGATTGACTGAATTCGGTTTTTTTTATATTTTTTATTGCTGTAGAACAGCAGACAGACTGACGGCCCGCTTAGAATTTAGCAGTTACCGTCGCCTATGGGTGTTTGCAACGCCAGTGGCATCGCAAACACGCTGCTGTCCCATAAGGGTACAGAAACTTGGGTCACTAATGCCGGAACACTGGATATAAGAGATTTCCACCTATTCCTGAAACCATAAGGCGTAGAGACTTGAAATTTGGTAGGAATATTTCTTCCGCCGAGTAGCTTCACTCAAATCAAGCTTACTTTTTTGTCAGTGTATTAATCTATATAAATAAATAAAATCGGAGTGTCTGTTTGTAATATTAAAATAACCGCTTTTTACTAAGTGCATTCGGACGTATACACGGCACATAAACCAAAACAACATTTTTTACAATTTTTGTCTTTCTCTCTGTTTGTTCCGGCTAATCTCCGAAATGGCTGCACCGATTTCGACGGGACTGTCACTGGCAGATAGCTAATGTAACAAGGAGTAACTTAGGGTATTTATATTTTAGAAAAAAAAAATAGTTTTTGTTAAAAATGATAAGTTTCGGAAATTTTATATTCCAATTTAAGTTGACCTCAGATTTATATCATCAATCATATGAAATAGGGTTCAGCTTAGGCTGGACTACATAAGCTCGAACGCACGTATTCTGGAGGCGCATGGCGTAGTTGCATTCGATAACACTGTTTGCATATTTCATTTATTTATATTTTAGGATTTGTAATCCAAAATAAATCATAATATATATCCACAAAAAATGCTACCCAAAGTCACTATTCCACGCGGACGGAGTCGCGGGCACAGCTAGTAACTAAATAAATTTATTCGCACTTTTATATTTACTTTTCTCTGTTATTTGACCAGCGAAGCGGGCGGGAACGGGTAGTATACTATAATTGAAGACTTTTTATTTATTTTAATCACTTATGGTATACGGTCAGTATACCCCCCACAATTGTTCAAGGCAATTTGTGGGTTAATCATACCGGTGATTTCGGTATGGGAAATCAATATAAATTTTATTAAATTTATAACTTAAGTATATAAAAAGCGATTTATACTGTGTATACTATGCTTGTTTCCTTTGCCGGTATGTGATAATTGTTCTTTACAATAACCCGGCGCCAAACGCAGGCCCATTCTAACATAAAGGGCGAGTCGGCGGCGGTCTGGACCACGCGATTGGCGGGCCGTGTTTTTCCGTGGGCTCAGGCAGTCTAGAAGGACAGCGGATTTTTTTTTAGTAAATACTAGCATATCGGTAATCCGTCCCGGAGTCCCACATACCCCCCGAACCCCCGCGGTCGGCGGTATTTGTCAAGTGGTACCTCCACTCGAACTCGCAACTTTTAGGCTAGTTTCTGCGTTTGTTACTATTTTATTACTTACCTTTTACTCTTTCTCTAAGTCCTAATAATGCTATTTTGTTTCAGACTAAAAGATTGGTGTGAAGAATAATGGCAGATATAGTTAATTCTACGCAAAGTGTCCTGAAGGATACTTATGATTATTATCTCTGGACTTTGTCATTGTCAGGTAAGTCTCTTTGTACTACCATCTTTGTATAGACTTTACCTCACTTCACTGGATTGGTACTTAGCTGGGGAGAAAATAAATCTCCCTAATAAGGGAACCTCCATTTGTCTTTTCGGCCTACATTAACTTAGATAGGTCGGGATTATATTTTTAATGACTTGCCCTACAAAATTCTAGTGTTATTTTTACTATACCAACATAGCTGGCTCAATATCGCTACACAGGTGGTCTGCAGGAAGCAAAATGGGTATGTGATTACGTGTATCGAATCCTTTGAAGCGTTCCACTACCCGTTAGCCATTACCACCACGGAGGTTGCCTGTTTTCGCTAGTTGTTCAAAAATGTCATTAAAAGGACACGGAACCGAATATAAAAGCTTAGGCCAGAGATAATAGACATAAGCCCCTTAAAGAATGATAAATTGGAGCTTAATTTGTCGTCACCCTTATTTGCATCCAATTTGCCAGTATCACGCGGAATTCCGTTTTTATTTTTTAATGTTTGCTCAACTTTGTTAAACGAAGTAACTTCAAAAAGGTTTAATTTACTCCATAAATGTTACTTATCTGTTTAGTAATTGGAAAGGCAGTTAAGATAAATTTTTTGGGGGGGGGGCGATTAGAAAATTAAATTTGATTAAACTGTAGCGCAATTTAGGGAATAATATCCGGATGACCGAGCTTTGCTCGGTATTTTTTTTTATAAATTGTGTTTTTTGGAAATTAACAATTGATTTTCTTAGTCTAACGTCAAAGCAAACACTCATTGACTTCTTGTTACTTAACAACGCTATCTGCTGGAATAGCTTTAGTGTTGTGTCGTTAAAGCAATTAAAAAAAAAATAGTATTATTATTCGCCGATAGATGTCAGGAAGAGTCACATTTTTGTTATTTTTCTTCCAATAAAAAAAAGCGAATAAAATGACATTTTCTAGAAATGATTCCAAGCTAGGTCGATTTATCGCCCTCGAAACCCCCCGTATACTAAATTTCATGAAAATTGTTGGAGCCGATTCCGAGATTCCAATTATATAAGTATATACCTAGTCAGGTCATAAATTCTGTCACATGTTTAATGTAAAATAATTGTAACAAGTTTATTCATTATGTAACCATTCATATACCAAAATGAACTTAACAAAACATAGATTCTTATGACATTAAAGTTTATTCAAAATGACCTCCGTGATTTTGAATACAAGCCTTCAATCTGCGCGGCCAGTCGTCTATCGCAGCACGAACGAGGTCCATGTCAATATCGGCGGCTGCCTTAATCAAGGATGTCTTGAGTATACAAGAAGTGTCATATATACAAGAATTGCTCGTTTAAAGATATAGGATTATCCCTTGTACAGTTCTTGATGGAGACTGTTCCTTATTTTGACTATAAAAGTGGTATATACATAAATTGTAAAATAGAAGCTGACGGAGAAGCTATGACTTGAATAGCCGATGATTTCCTAAGACGCTACATAGATCGTAGTGTATGAAAACTTACTATTTTTTGTTTTCGTTGTTTGTTTGTGTGGCGATTTCCATGGCGTAATGCCTCCTGAAATCGAGGTAAGGAAGACGGAGCTCTGGGACGATCTTACGACAGTATGGAAGGAAAGACTTACGCAATCCAATGCGGATCAAAATACCATCGCAGTGGTGAGGCCCGCTTTGCAACAATGGCTTGACAGGCGTCACGTGACTATATCATTTCACGTGACACAGGTACTCTCGGGGCACGGCTACTTCGGACGGTATCTGTGTCGCACCGCTCAGAAAGAGCAAACGATAGAGTCCTGTCACTGTAACGCCGGCGACGAGGACAGGGCGCACCATACCCACCAAGTGTGCCCCGCATGTCTCAACGGAGCGCCGAGATCTTCTCCCCATTGGAGGTGACCTCTCGCTCCCGGCCACCTCTAAAAAAGGCTACTAATATAACTATAACAATAGGTCTTTGCCTTTTTTTTTTGTCTCGGGGAAAAACCCTCTCTTGACGAGTTCCTCCAGCCCAGGGGTACTGAGGGATATGTGAAACTCCGGGAAAGATGTTCGGCCATCCGACTACCCACTAAAAAACCCCGCTGTTCTCCTATCGCCTACGCCCGGGCCTACGGAAATGTGGCCTGCCGATCTGGTGGCCCGGGTTGGCGCCGGCCCGCTCTTTCTCAAGGCGGGCCTCTTCTAAAGTGTTGACGCCAAGGGGTCAGGGTTTCGTCCCCCCGGCGCTCTCCTCTGTTGACTCAAAGAGTAGAGCGAGGCCGCAGAACAGCACGCGGCCCTCTCCCTCGCGGTAATCGTGCGGGCGGCGGATCCTCCCCCGAGGGGCCGCCCGCGGCCGCTTTCTACGGCGGCCGGAGGTCGTTGCTTGCCCTCCGGCGCCGACGACGTGGCCTGTGTTGGCGGGAGTTGACTCCCGCTCCCGCTCCGCTGCCTCCTTTGCGGACATTACTGCCTCGCAAAAGGAGGCGACGGCCGTCCATCCAGGATTGCCCCCAACCATGGACAGAACCACGGCCGGGAGCGACGTCCGCAGCCAATTTCGGACGGGACTCGCATCCCCGTCGCGTGCCAAGCAGGCGCGGGTACGACTACCAGACGACACTCTAGAAAAACCAGGGAGTCGCCTAACGTCGCAGCCGCCCCAGCAAGATCAACCGACAGCGAGGATGCAATTCCCGCCCCGGGAACACTCTCTGTGCAGGCGCAGTCGCAATAGGCATGGTTACGACTACCAAATTAGGGCCCGGGGCAGAACCCAGGACCCCAACCAGTACCCGCAACCATCCCACTGGGGACCACGCCACGAACAGAGAGCGAAGTTGGAAAGGATGTAGGAGGTAGACGGGAAGAAAGATAGGACTCTGTTGCCTCGGACGGAGAGGGTAGTGAGGCGACGGATGCTCGGGCACCTCGGGTACGCACACCCGTGCACTCCTCGGATACAGGGGCATCCCTGAGGGGGATAGGTCTTTGGGATAGGTCTGAGGGGGATAGGATCTATGAAATTGCCGTTCTGCAGTACTGGCTATTTCAAATCAAAATAATTTTTGTTTGGCGAAGAATTCGAATTTCAAATTAATTTTATTTTAAAAACATGGAATTCTTTTTCCAAAAGTAGTCATTTGTTTATTTATTAGTGTTACATTTTCATCGCATTTCAATCTTTTTCGTCATCATGGATACGTTAAAAATTCGAGTAATTATGAAATATGAGTACCGTCGTGGCAGCAACGCGGCACGCAACATCAATGACGTTTACGGAGCTAACACTACAAACCAACGCACCACCTGTTATTGGTTTGCTCGCTTCCGTTCCGGGAATTTCGATCTGAAAAATGAACCACGCGGTCGTCGGAAGACTTTGGTCAACAATGACGAATTGAAGGCGATTATGGAAGCTGATGATACACAATCTACGGCTGAATTAGCAGCAGCTTTCGAAGTTAGCGTCAAAACAATATTCGTCTATTTGCGTCAAATTGGCAAGGTAAAAAAGCTTGACAAATGGGTGCCTCACGAACTCAACAGACACACAAATGAAGGAATTTTGAACCGCATTGTTACCTGCGATGAAAAATGGATTCTGTTTGATAACCGCAAGCGCTCAGCAAGTTGGTTGGATCCTGGTTCAGCACCTAAACAATGCCCTAAACGAATACTTACCCCTAGAAAAGTGATGGTCACTGTTTGGTGGTCTAGCGCCGGTGTGATTCATCACAGCTTCTTAACAAATGGGGTGAGCATTACTGCAGATATGTACTGTGAAGAACTGAACACAATGATGGAGAAGCTGACACATCTCCAACCAGCAATGGTCAATCGCTCGTCTCCGCTGCTCCTGAACGACAACGTGCGACCTCATACTGCACATCAGACGGTCTTCAAGTTGTAAGAACTGGGGTTGGAAGTTCTCCGTCATCCGCCCTACTCACAAGACCTTGCGCCTACAGACTACTACTTTTTCCAGAATTTGGATAACTTCTTGGCGGGAAAAAAATTCAATACCCGAGAGGCAGTACAAAATGCCTTTGAAGAATTTGTTGCCTCCCGTCCAGCTGATTTCTTTAAGAAGGGCATCAATAAAATGCCACTGCACTGGCAAAGATGCATTGATTGCATGGGTGATTACTTCGATTAATACAAATAAAAAATACATGAAAAAATTTTTTTTTTCATACAAAACGGGAATTTCACAGGTAAAGACCTAATATATCTCAGTGACGTTTGTCGTTTGGTTTGGTTTGGCACTGCAGCCAAAATATCAAGAAAACTCAGTCACTTAAACATGCGTTTAAATCTCGTAAATTGTAGTATTTATCCAGTGATTAAATTCAATATTAAGGTACTTTAAGCTGGTGTGATTAAGGGCGAATACTCCATTCAATATTTTACTCCAAACTTGACTGATTTACTCCAAACTTGAATTTGTTGACTTAAATAATACGTAGTACAGAAAATATCTTTGTGATCTGTAATTAATTTGTTCCAGTCTAGACTGGAACAAATCAGTCTAGACTGCCCGTCTTTTTATTTTAATTTGACCTTCAAAAGTGTACTTTATGGTGCACCTCTTCATTTGAAAAGTGGTTTTAGTCATATATACATATTTGTTTCAGATAACAGAACAAAAGGATGGCCTTTAGTGGATTCTCCCATACCAACAGTTTTCTACACATTAGCCTATCTATTCATAGTTTGGCTCGGTCCCAAAATAATGAAGAATCGCAAACCATTCAAACTGATGTGGCTTCTAGTGCCTTATAATCTAGCAATGGCGGCTCTGAATGCTTATATAGCTGTAAGATTACTGACAGCTTCGTTTAGGTTACGATATAGCTATATTTGTGAGCCATGTCGACAGAGATACGACCCGGATGAGCTACAGGTAAGTTATAATTTATTTATATGTATATATTTAAAGCACTAAAACATTTAATGAAGGTATAGATAAATAGATAGATAGATAATATTTTATTGTTAGCAACTTCACCTAATAATATAATACGTGAAGTAAAAGAGAATTAATTAATTAACATATTTAAATATAAAATACAAACTTTAAACATAAAAGACACATATCACAACCGTTACAAACAGCTTATATACTTGCCTAGAGAATATCACACTGGCTCCTGAACTAGTGAATACTGTATTACTGTGCGCCAGTATTCCTAATTCCAAGTGCCCATTATATTAATAATTTAAACACTAAAATGTATTGAGTATCATCCGCGAGGATATAATTAAACCTTAAACGCATTATACATTTCAGAGAATTCGATGTTGTTCTAACTTACTAGTGAAGGTATTCGAAACAAACTTTATAAATGTTTTATAACTATTTTTATATTTTTCTGATTATTAGTTTATCTATCTTATTTGACTATTACAATAGTATAAATATTTGGTTAGGCGCCCCATCCTATCCTTTTTCCCTGCCTACCCGCAAGTTACTTTAGATGCTGCGTCGCCTGACGGCGCGTTTTCGATAGACTATAGAGCTTATATATTTTTATAAGGATATCTTTTTTGATATGAACATGATTTCAAAGTTACTATGTAGTCAACAGAGCATCCCGAATATAATTGGAAGCCCTCGACGTAACCTGTCAATCACTTAAGTGAAGATCATGAACAATGTTGAATATAATTAGTTTATAAAATGTAGTTAAGTGCGATATAGCACTAAAATAATAATAATACTAAAAATGAAACATGTATGGGAGGTTAAAATATACTTTAATATAGAATATAGGTGAGTGTATAAGTGTATGTAAGATATATTTATGCAAGACATAATATTATATTTAAATAATTGTTTTAATAGTCTATTCTGACTCTTAATAATTAAGCTTATAAAAGTAATTACACAGTACTTTCTTACAGCTACCATTGGGAAGTTTGTTTAATGTCATTACATTGCTAGTTTAATTATATAATTTAAGGTCTAGATAATTCGCGAATTTCTATTAAAGATCTTTAAGCTCTTTCGATAACTAATATTGTGGTTTTTGATTTTTGGTATTGAACAATAATTTGTAGGATCCATCCAGTATGGTAAGGTATAGTCAGCGCCTCGTAGTTTACTTGTTGACCGAAAAACATTCAGACTAGGCCCGAAGATACGGTAGTCATTTTACGGCACGATAACGCGCCGTCTCATCAAGCAAAATCGGTCAAGGAAGCATTGAAAGTACATGGATGAGGCATATTATCGCACCCGCCGTACTCTCCAGACCTTGCCGCGTCCGGCTATCAACTTTTAGCATCAATGAAACTCTTACATAGCAGTACATCGCCAATTTCTAAGAAGTTGGAAAATGGCTCGATGGATGGTTTTACTCAAAGGAAAAACAGTTTTTATTTTAGTATGGCATCCACATATCGCTTGAAAGATGGGCAAGATGTATAAAATCAAATGGCCAATACGTTGAATAAATAATTTGTTCAATTTTTGGAAAATAACGTAACTTTTTTCCGAAAAACGGTAATGACTTTCCGGTACATCTGCTATTAACGCAGTAATTTATGTAGCTTTTTTCAAACCTATTCGTGGGGTGCACTGTGTGAATTCTTAATACAAATTTTTGATTTCTCGAGCTAGGTTTGTCTGCCGAGTGTACTTGTGCATAACATCAAAGTATAAATTATACAATAATAAACAAACCAATTTATATTAAATGAAAAATGTATGTACCTTAAAAATTATAAATAACAAACAAATAAAAAATAAGCTGTAAATTTACAATTATGCGGTGCCTACATGACAGTCTGTAGCGCATAAACAGTATCATATGGTCAATTACCATCCGGACAATCACCCTACCAACCATAAGCCGGCAGTTACACTGTTTTACCTCCAAAATGTCATTTTGGTGCTAGAGCATTCCCCTAAGAGTATTACGCACTATGTCGATTTTGCTCTACCTAGCTGCATCATATAGAATCAGCTTGCAACTATTCCCAATAACTGGAATTTACTGGATTATCTTTTGGTTTAAAATCCGGTATAAGAAATATATACCCTCATTTATTATTTATTAATATTAAGAAATAAATGACAGATAATTTGCACATCAACATATCGTAAATAGGTTGCCTAGCTTAATTGCGTACGGGTAATATTAGATTATTAAATATTAAATTAAATACATTTCATTCGCTTCCCTCATTGGTTATTTATAAAAATTGTGCATTATTAAAAAGAATATGCGCAACAGAATCGAAAAAGCAAAGAGTGTTTTCTCTTCCTTCTATGCAACTATGAGGTTATTAATAACTATCAAAAACAAAACTTGTAAAAAAAAAACAAGTCTCACAAGTCAGTTCTTCTACCGTAAAAAGTTGTGAGATCCATGTCGGTTACTTTAGTCTCTACTTTCGGGACCTTCTGTCTTAAGTTATTACGTAATAATTAACTTAAAAACATTTTATAGTGAACATATCAATATTAAAAATCTTTTATGTTTTAAATAAAATAGATTGACTTGGCAATCGCATGATAACACAATTTATCTCACAAATTACTTGTTACATATTATATTAAATAAGATTGTTTAGTGTAATTTCCAGATTTTTATTGCATTTATTAAAATTTGCTTTATTCTAATTAAGACGAATATTCAAGCTGAATACTTAGAGAATGAAATACACTTAATTAAAATTAATTACATCCTTTTAAGTGAATGATTAATAGCGAAAGTTAGATAATTAGGTTTCCTATAAACTGTAATGAAATTCTCAATTTAAAATACTCCTAAAATGAGTTTGCTAAAAAGCTCTTCTTTGTACATGAATTAGCAAGTAATATTTTTAAATTAATGGTTTAGTATATTAATATAGGTTAATATGAATAAAGGTTTATAATTTTACTTATATTAGAAAATACGCAATGGATTGTACATTTTTCTCCATGCACGGGTGGAATAAAAATACTAACCCTCGAGGCCAAGGTCGGCCAAGCATAACAGGTCATATATCACGTGCCCCAAACCGGTCGGGATGGCAACCACCCTTGATTTTAAGTATACCGCCGTAATAAATTGTGTGTTGTATTCCTACATTAGTACCCCATATTCCTGTACCACTATAGGACAGCAGGGTGTTCGCGGTGCCCCTAGCATCGCAAACATTCATAGGCGAAGGTAACTGCTTATGATTAAGTGGGCCGTCAGCTTGTGCAGCTCTTTCATATATATTATTTAAATGGTTAAATAATAAAAAGAGGTGTGAGGTCAAATATTACCTACGACAATTTATCTTATCGCAAACGGAAGATAAACGAGCAGCAAATGAGCTTGAATCAATTAAGGACATAAATGTAAAGCTTTTATTATAAAAGTTATTTGTAATATTTTAAGACGGATATAAGTTTATTTTCTTTCTTAGTATTGTCAGTATATATGCTTTACCTAGGTGAATAGAATATTGCGCTAAACATAATAGATAAATAATATGTTGTCATAATACAAATCACCACATGTTTCACCGATGTTTGGCATTCAATATTGTCTTAAAACAAATTCAATAAATTATGTTAAAATACTTGTCAATTAAAAATTTCAAAATTTATTAATTTCATGAAAACAATTACCAATGAGACAATTTTTCAATTTGTTTTAAAACAAACATAATGGCTGATCTCTTAGAGCGCTTGGTAAATGATTGTAAATTGTTATAACGATAATCTACAATAGATTAAATCTATACAAATAAATAAAATATACATAATATGAAATATATACTAGAACAATGAACCTAAAACTAAAAACCTTAAAAAATATAACAAAATAACTAAAATATATTATTAAAAGGAGTCCCTTTAGGCAAGGTTCCGATGATACTGGCAGCGTTCCCCCTTTGAATAGCTAGACTAATTAAATATTATAAACTCTTTGTCCGAGGTAGTTGCTAACTCTTCGGTCTCCTGTTATGTCGACTAACAATTATTGTAGTTTAAGGCGCTGTTACAAATTATAATAATATCTAATATATAAAATTCTCGTGTCACAGTTTTCGTTGCCATACTCCTCCGAAACGGCTTGACTGATTCTCATGAAATTTTGTGAGCATATTGAGTAGGTCTGAGAATCGGCCAACATCTATTTTTCATGCCCCTAAATGTTAGGGGTGACCCACCCCCAAAATTTATTTTTTATTTTTTGACATTTTATTATTTATATGGCAGAACAACGTTTGCCGGGTCAGCTAGTACATGTATATAAAATAGTTCAAAAGTTACATGCATCGAAATAATTAAATTAACGGATATTGTACGCTGCCTATGGGTGATTTTAATTTTATAACTTAAGTGAAATACAAGTAAAGTTAAGTAAGATACTTTTTTTAATTAACGTGCAAACTTGTCTTCTCACACTTTTCTTGTAACTGAGGTCGACAGACTAGCAAATGGCCCACGCGCTAGTCTGTGATCACCGTCGCCAATAAACGTTTGTAACACCAGAGGCATCATCGACCCGCTGCCGGCCTCGAAGAGGAACTGAACCTAATTTACTAGTACTAGAACACAACACAACGCCATTTTGGCGGCATGTTTTAAAACCAGGGGTGGTTGCAATCCAATAAGGCTTGTTACCGCAAAGCGTTAGTAGGTGGCAGTGTCTACCAACACTTAGGTCGAAGATGTAATTGCGAATAACATAAGGAGTTAAATTCTTATATTTCTACACTTACGATGTTTTTGTATTTTACTGTTTAACTTAAATATATCTATTTAAAAATAGCTATAAAGGCCAAACTATACTTTTCTGATTGATGTCAGTACAAGCGTTTTCCAATACCGAGTAACGAGATGGAGCGAATAAAAGATGCTCCTTAATAGACTACGATGGAACAGCATTTTGAGTAGTTCCACTTAATGAAATAATAGAACGTATTATAAAAAATAAATGGCTATTCTGGCAACTGGCTAGAAAACCTAGCTTTATCTTCCCTCTTTTGTGAACGGCAATATATTGGAAACTTGGTATTGCGAATATCAATTCAATTAAATGTTTTTTTTATTGCTGTAGGATAGCAGACAGGATGATGACCCTCTTAGAATTTAGCAGTCACCGTCGCCTACAGGCGTTTGCAACGCCAGTGGCGTTGCGAACACGCTGCTGTCCCATAAGGGTATAGGAACTTGGGTTACTAATGCCGGAACACAACACAAGGTTATTATGGCGGCATACTTAAACCAAAGGTGGTCGCTATCCAGACAGGCTTGAGGCCCTGTTTTGTACCGCCTTTTACGACAGGTCGATCCTGGCCGCAGAGGTTAGTATTCTTTCCCCGCCCCTGCACGGATAGATGTGACGTCTTTGTGCTACATTACTAAAAAAAAATGAATAATTAAAAATTACAGTGGATCTCGCTATAACTCTGATTTAAATTATTTAACAAATGGAATAAAATATACGATTTGTTTATTGTTGCGCAAGAGCAAACAGCCTGACAGCCCACTTAATATTAAGCAGTTACCGTCACCTATGGATGCTTGCGACACCAGGGGCACCGCGAACATGTCCGCATAAAGGTACAGGAACCCAAGTTACTAATGCCGGAAGACAACGCAAGGTTATTATGACGGCATGCTTATAGACCAAGGGTGGTTGCCATTCAGACGGGCTTGGGGCTCTACCACGTAGGTTGGGTTGGTTTTTCGCATTTTATGTTAGGCCGACCCGTTAGTATTCTTACCTCGCCCCTGCATGATAAAAAACTCTTCTTAATTTACGTGACATTAAGAATTTGTTTTATAATTTACTTCAATCATTCATAAAGTTACAAAGTCACTATTAATTAATCTTTACTTGCACAGCTTAAATATAAACTAATGACACAATTTCATGTACCGCGTATTTATCTAGTTTGAATCTACGATTTACGAATCAAACTTTGTCTCAATTCAATACAGTAAACAGCAATACAAGTACTGGGAATGTGTTCTTTGAGTTTTGAATGTAAAATTTTCTTAATCTAAAGCAAGGGTATCGAATTAAAATGGTAGAAATGGTAGGAAATAAAAGGCAAATTAACGCATATAAACAGCGTACAAATTTATACGCCTCAGCTCAAACAATACGAAATCCAAATAAAATACTATTCAAATTGCATGGAATTTTTTGATTCAACTTGCTAGCTAATGTCGATCCTAGCGATCGACATTCGAACATTCAATATGGTGAATATTGCTAATAAATTACTTTCTCGAAGCGTAAATTGAATTGAGTTTTGTGATGCTTCGCGAGTAGCTTTAATATAAATATCCGGATGACCGGTATTTTTTTTTATAAATTGTGTTTTTTGGAAATTAACAATTGATTTTCTTAGTCTAACCTCAAAGTAAACACTCATTGACTTCTTGTTACTTAACAACGCCATCTGCTGGAATAGCTTTAGTGTTGTGTCGTTAAAGCAATTTAAAAAAAATAGTATTATTATTCGCCGATAGATGTCAGGAAGAGTCACATTTTTGTTATTTTTCTTCCAATAAAAAAAAGCGAATAAAATGACATTTTCTAGAAACGATTCCTAGCTAGATCGATTTATCGCCCCCGAAACCCCCCGTATACAAATTTCATGAAAATTGTTGGAGCCGATCCCGAGATTCCAATTATATAAGTATATATTATATACAAGAATTGCTCGTTTAAAGATATAGGATTAAATCGAGTACCATTATTATATTACCCAAATACTCCTTCTCATACTCGATAAACATCTAGGCGACCTCCGTGGCGTGTATTTATTTACAAAAATATATATGTATTATACCAGTATTAAGCTACTTAGTTTGGGACTAGATGGCGCTGTGGGAATTGTTCTAGTATATTTATTATTATTATCTACATCAGAAATTGTTATAATAATAATAATTTAAGGTGCGTGGTGAAAATATAAAAATTGAATTACGTTCTTTACAGATAGCAGATGCAGTTTGGTGGTATTACTTCTCGAAGCTCTTGGAGTTCTGTGATACATTCTTCTTTATACTCCGGAAGAAAGATGAGCAGCTTACATTTCTGCATGTGTACCATCACTCAACAATGTTCTCTTTCTGGTGGATTGGGATAAAGTGGGTGCCGAGTGGATCAAGTAAGCAAATGAAATACTTAATGGGGACAACTAGTCTTCCACAGATGTAATTAAGGCTTTGATCAGTAGTGAACCATCAAACTCGAAAAGTAATCCATGAATTTGGCTGCGTGTGAGATGGGTGTATATGGACCGTACTTCCATTCAATGAAAGTTCGTAAATCTTCTAGAAATATGTATAAAGAACGTAGAAGAATTTAGATGTTTTTTTGTTGCTGTGGGACAGCAGACAGCCTACTTAATAGTGAGCAGTTACTGTTGGATATGGATATTTGCGACGCCAGGGGTACTAGTAATACGCTGACAGGTTATTATGGCGTCATATTTAGAGAACAGGGGTAGTCGCCCTTTAGTACGGCTCAGAGCTTACCTAGTTGGTGTTGAGTTGTTGCTTTTAACACCACCCATGCATCTAGATAAATTATGTACAAGGAATATAAATTAGTATATTTTATTTCAGCATTCTTACCAGCTATGGTGAACAGTGGAATCCACGTTCTTATGTACACGTACTACGGATTGTCGGTCTTTGGACCTGCCGTCAGCAAGTACTTGTGGTGGAAGAAGTACCTCACTATCATGCAGTTGGTAAGTCGCCAGTTCTAATTATATTTTATTACTAGCTGACCCGGCAAACGTTGTTCTGCCATATAAATAATAAAATGTAAAAAATTAAAAAAAAAAATTTGGGGGTGGGTCACCCCTAACATTTAGGGGGATGAAAAATAGATGTTGGCCGATTCTCAGACCTACTCAATATGCTCACAAAATTTTATGAGAATCGGTCAAGCCGTTTCGGAGGAGTATGGCAACGAAAACTGTGACACGAGAATTTTATATATTAGATAAATAAAAAAGCTGCATTTTGATGGGCAATATTAATTTTACGAAGAAATTATATAAATGCTTTTTAAATTATAAAATTATTATTTATTATTATTATAATAATTATATAAAAACTTTTCTTTCTTTTTGTTTAGCTACAACAGAAAAAAGAGTGGAAAAAAAGTTTAGAGTAGCTTCAGTAACTAATAAAATAAAATATAAAGTAATATATTTTTTATTGCTGTAGTACAGCAGACAAGCTGACGGCCCGCTTCGAATTTTGCAGTTACCGTCGCCTATGGTTATTTGCAACGCCAGTGGCATCGCGAACACGCTGCTGTCCCATAAGAGTAAAGGAACTTGGGTCACTAATGCCGGAACACAACGCAAAGTTATTATGGCCACATACTTAAGACCAAAGGTGGTCGCCATCCAGACGGGCTTGGGGCCCTACTACGTAGCTAGGGTGGGTTGTTTTGTCATCTTTTACGACAGGCCGACCCCGGCCGCAGAGGTCTGTATTCTTTCTTCGCTCCTACACGCATAAAACTATTATCACATAATATAACATAATAATGCTAATGTTCCATAAATATTCTTAAACAAATATATACTATATAATATAAGTATGTTTTTATAGATTTACGTCTTTACTCAATAAATTATTATACATCGCCCACAAAACAACCTAAAACCCGAGTTTGATGCATTATTTAGCGTTACTAGAACTAAGGGAAAATAAAACGCTGTTAACAGTATCATTTGATTACAATCTTAGGTTGAAACTCGCTACTTAACTAGTGATATCAGTGGAACCCTGGTAATTAAATTCAACTCGGTTACGGTCGGTAAGGGTTTCTAAGAGTTTCACAGATCTTTACTGATTAAGGAAGTTCTTGTTTAGATTTCTAATTTCATGACTACTATGTACAAAATTTTCTAATAATTTAGAAGGAAATTTAATTTGCCTTTAAGCCCTGAATAGAAATAAAAATAAAGCTACCCTATCATATAATATACACCTTTTGATAGACAGCGCTAGTTTTTGCTTAGGGGTTAAACAGCAATCGTTCCTGCGAAAATCATATTTGGCGAAATCTATGCGTAAATTTCCTTGTGGCTTTGGAAAAGATTAAAATATATCGTCATTCTAAATTCAAAGAGCCTTCAAGATGGAACCTACTTAATTACATTATATACTAATTCTAGCTTACTCGGCAAATGTTGTTTTGTAATAAAATGTAAAAAATACATTTAATTACAATCCTATCGATATCCGTAAAATCCGTTCTTAGTGAGCGATCACGTCGCGAAAAGATTACACACAGATGAAATGTTGATAAGCCTTAGGAACAAATTGGGATTACGACTTGCTTAGACTCAAAATCGAAAATTTTTAAGTCCGTAATAGGATTGCATGTGTATTACATGGATCGGAATACTGGGCCACAGAGAGAAAGGATGAAAGGGTGTTACATGCTGCGAAGATGCAAATGCTGGATTAAAATATGGATACGTGAAGTTGTGAGATAAAATACGGAAGAAGTAGGTATATCCAGGCAAGTTTTAGAGTGATAAGGATCAAAAAATACAAAGTATCAGACTAGCGTGGTTTGCCATAATGTAAAAATGGTAGAAATATTGAGATAATGGCTATTAAAGAAGAATGGAAGCAGAGAACATGTTATGCCCTATATAAGGAGGGATAAAAACTGGAAGACGAGTGAAACATACCTTGTTGTAAGTGTCTCTTTCGTTTAGTATTTAACCATCGAAAACATTCATAAGTTTTTTTTTAATAAAAAGTATTTAATTATGATTAATTACGTTTAATTAAAAATTATAAATGGTTCATTACTTATTGATATAAATAGAAAAACTTAAAACTCAATAAAATATTTCAATTGTAATAATAACAATATTATTTTAAACTGTGGCACATTAAATTATACTTATATTCTGTGACAATTATTACTTTATTCTATTAAGATAATGAAATACAGCCAACAAATTAAACTAATGTTACCATTATCTTTACGTGCAGGGGCGGAGAAAGAATACTGACCTCTGCGACTGGGACCTCTGTTATTGTGTGTTTTATACTAGAAAAGGCAAAGTAGAAAATACCCAGAGGCATTGACGCAAAAAGTTATTCTGAAATGTAGAGTTGTGTTGTAGGGTCACAACCCTACTTAACGGTGGATATCAAAAATACAAGCAGTGGTTGCAACTGTGATAAATTACTTGGAGATATGCAGCGGTCCAAAAAGGCTTATAAAAGCCCTAACAATCTTTGATTTCACACATTTAATATATTGATACATCCAAAAAAGACGATCCTGTTACATGAGTACATAAATTTGTTTATATTTGTTAAATTTCGTCCGTAAAACCTTTCTTCTGAGGTAAAGGTCATAATTTATAAACATTACAAATTTAGATTACAGCTCAAATGAGCAGTTGAAAGACATAAAATAATTACGGCTTCTTCTTAATAGTTACCCTACAATTTGTTGTACATTGTTTTTGTTTACAATAAAATTAATTAAAGCTTGAAATTTTTCCAACTTACGTATTACAATACTGACGACTAGTAACGTGGGTAGAAAGTTTAGGCCCAAAAAGTGCTAAAGGCGATATGCATGTCATATATACTACACGCGTAACGTCCCTTTTCTATGAAATAAACTACGTAAGAAGTGCACGCCATAATTTTGATTGGTCCTATGTGATTGAAGACCGGGGGTTATACAAGGCTAGACATCAGTCTATAAATTTAATTTCGGTTGATTTGAGGGATAACTAATGTTCTTGACTCTCTCCTGTGGCTTTTGTGCCTTGACAGTGACATCTTGACAAGTATACATAAACACACAACTGCGTAGGTGTGCGGTAAATGCATACAATAGACTAAGTCGCATACACTGTACCAAGCTAATGAATTATTTAAGGCAAAATCTGCTACATACATTTTTGATGTGTGCTTTATTGATATCTTTGACTATAGGAGGTAGAGACTCAGTTGGACTTTAGCATTTCAAACCAGCTAATCCGGTGCGATACTGACCTCACAAAGAATATCAATGTGAAAAATGAGTTTAGTGTGTTTTGTAAGTCAGTGCTATGTTCCACTTCAAATGTTTCTGGCAAATGTTTATCTCGGTTGTAATACTGCTCTTCATCCATCTTCAGATATTGGCAGAACGTTGTCAATGCTGTTGGAATCGCAAACGTTAATAGACGCTGCCAATTGTAATTTTATTCTTATCTTATTTAGAACTAGCTGACCCGGCTAACGTTATCTGCCGTATAAATTAAAAAAAAATAGCCTGTCATTCTCCTAGAACCAATCTATCTATATACCGAAATTCATCAAAATTGTTTCAGCAGCTTAGGCGTGAAAATGTAACAGACAGATAAATAGACGGAGTTACTTTCACATTTATAATATTAGTACGGACTTGTATTTTTGAATAAACAAGAATAAGTTCTATTTATCACTTCGTATCTTATTAATTTTTGTTTCAGATTCAATTCACATGCGCCTTGATTCTCGGTGTGAACGGAATCAGAACTGGTTGCGAGTTCCCACTTTGGATGCACTACGTCCTCATCATCTACATGATTTCCTTCATCATCTTATTTGGAAACTTCTACATGAAAGCGTATATAGCTAAAGTGAGTATTTTGATATAATATTATACTTAGTTTTATTAATTCATACAATTTTTGTGTCCTAGATAACAAGAGTGTCTTATCGAATGAACGGATTATTGCTACCTCTTGATTATAGAAAGCCTAGGAAATACAGCAATTAGGTCTTCATTTCAGGATAACATACAGGTCAGCTTGCTAACATTGTTAAAACAAATTTAGCCACAGGCATTCCATGTATTTATGTTTGCTTACGAATGGAAGGAATGAAAGGGCACAGATATAAAAGAGGTGGCCTTGAGGTGGAAATGCACTATACACACCCCGTCGTTTTATATGAAAGACGTAGGTCACTGGTATACTCACTAAAACAGAAACTGACTAAGGCTAGATATACCCCCACAGTGGGGGGGGAGGATGTTTTATGTCAGCAATAGTGATCCAAACTACGCCATGGTGGTCTCGAATGAGGTCAATACAAGTTTTTGAAATCTCTTTGGATCGCATTTCATACTAGTCACTTCCCTAAATAATTCCATGAAATCAAAGATAATCCCTCGGTTCTCTGATCTTTTTCCTAGGACAGGCTATTTGTTTTGAAAATAAATGTAGCTCCGGCACTGGTAAGAATTCCCAGAAGTAACGCTCTTCGAGCCTCATTGACGAACATTTCTCATTGTGCTCCTTCATGCAAGTCCGGATGGACCAATCCTTCTTCTTCTTCAATGCTCCAAAGCGAAGGTTGATCATTGTTTTAAACGCTGTCAATATATTAAGTGTTTTCTTGTGTTGAGAGTCTGTTATCAGATTCAAAATGACACGACAAGATCGATCCGCTGAGTCTGTTGACATAAATCCGTTCCAGTCTTTACAAACTCAATGACTCCAACAAATCACGTCTAAGAAATTATTAATTTGAAACGACTTATCTTTTATCCGTGCAGGGGTGGAGAAAGAATACTAGCCTCTGCGGCCGGGGTCGGCTTGTCGTAAAAGACGACAAAGCAACCCAACTTAGCTACGTGGTAGGGCCTCAAGCCCGTCTGGACTGCGACCCCCATTGGTCTTAAGTATGCCGCCATAATAACCTTGTGTTGTGTTTCGGCATTAGTGACCCAAGTTTTTGTACCCTTATGGGACAGCAGCGTGTTCGCGATGTCACTGGCGTTGCAAACACCTATAGGCGACAGTATCTGTTACATTCTAAGCGGACCGTCAGCCTGTCTGCTGTTCTACAGAATTTAAAAAAACGACTGAATTTTGTAAACCATGCTAAGTTTTAAGAAACTCAAGCATTTAAGTGTTAAAAAAGTGAGCAGTTAGCATTTAAGTTTGGTACGTGATATTCTCTGAGCACATTTTGTTAAAAAGGTACATAGTCAGGCAGCTCCAGAATCATGATCTATTCTAAATTATATGAATTAACTTTAGACACCTTGAAAGTCGTAATAAAGGTTTTTTTTGTTGTTCTCTTATCTATCTATTATATATTTTGTTTGTTTACTTTCAACGATATATTTGATTATATCTTTCATTTATCATTTAATTACTAACTGTATCGGTAATAAATATTATTTGATCAATAGAATTCCTTGTATCATGATCTGGTATATGTTCAACAATAACCTGGATTTAACAGCATTTCGCCATCAATACACGTCATTAGTGCAGTTTAAATGAAGTTATGTTATGAGGTTCTTATGCAATAACAATTCCGAGAGAAAGTGCGTCTGCGCAGTGTACTTGTTCCGTTATGTCACGTGACTTGTTACTTTCTGCAGTTTGCCTGAGATGTGGTCAATCAAGTATGCATTTATAAGAACGGAACCTTTATTAGTTCCCGTGATATTCTACTTTATTATTTATTTATTTAATTATTTAATAATGGAAAATCTACAGCTAATATACATGAAAAAATACTTGTAATTATTATCAGACATCCAATTACAAGTTTTCACGAATAATATCTTGAATAAATAACACGCAGATATGCAAATGTACACTATAAAACTAGTCACAGAAAAATTTATTGTTTAGACACCGCATGGCTCCCGAAATACTGATCCCAAATGGGTCGACATTATGCTACTTACTAATAATATTTATTGGCTAATTGATACGTACAGAGATTATCAGGTAGCTACTATTGTTTGTGCTAGATAGGTCAGTGTTATATTGTTATTGAAACGCAATAGGTGAAATTATTTTCGAGATAATATAAGTTTTGTATAGTTCTCTATAAATATTTTTTTACGAACATACATACATTTGATGGACAGGCTTATCCAGACCAGAACACATTCTACGTATGGAATGTATATACAGGACATAAAAATATTTTATCCATACCGGATAAAATATTTTTTTGTTTTTTTTATGTTTGGTCGACCGATGGGCGACAGGCAGACCCCGACCTCTGCGGCCGGGTTCGGCCTCTCGTAAAAGGGGACAAAACAACCAACCCACCCTAGCTACGTGGTAGGGCCCCAATCCCGTCTGGATGGCGACCATCTTTGGTCTTAAGTATGCCGCCATAATAACCTTGTATTGTGTTCCGGCATTAGTGACCCAAGTTCCTGTACCCTTATGCGACAGCAGCGTGTTCGCCATGCCACTGGTGTTGCAAACACCCATAGGCGACGGTAACTGCTAAATTCTAAGCGGGCCGTCAGCCTGTCTGTTGTCCTACAGCAATAAAAAATAGAAATGATAGATACCTGGTAGCTCAGTGGTATTATACTCGGCGACCATTCTAGAGGTCCAGGGTTCAAGTAACTCGGTGGCACCACTTCGACAGTTTTTCTTACATAATGTGCATTATCATAATTGCCATGGACCGATAGTGAGGGAAAACATCGCGAGGAAACTTGCATACCAAGATCGTGATCTTGAAACCCACCCGTGGGTGGGTATTCGAGCAGGCGTGGCGGGCACACGACCGGTCCCTCTAGAGGAGGCCCAAACCAGCAATGGAACGCACATAGCCTTATTATTATGGGTATTGAAGTTTCACAGCCTATTAAAAGAATTATGTGAAAGTATAAACTGGAAAAATGCACTAGATATAATCGACAATTTCTTGTAGTTGAAGTTATATGAAGTTAAAATTTAACAAGTTTCCGTAATGAAAGTTGATTAATGGATCAGATGAATGTTCTACCGCAATGTTACAAGTATTGATTACTATCTTGTAGTTATTAAAATAATTATTTATCTACACGATGAGTATGTGCATGAGCAAATATGGAACGATAGCTTGTTTGGTGTTTCTCTTATAAACAAAATTCAAAACGATGACTTGATAACGAGCACACTAATAACCGACATAGCCCGCAAAATATGCAGTCTGAAGTAGCAGTGCGCCGGTCACACCTGTCTAATACATCATGGAATAAACGATCCCTAGAGTGAAAACCGCATCTTGGCAAACGGAGTTTAGGACGTCTCCAAGTATGATGGATCGATAATCTGCCGTCTCCACTAGACCCCAGCTGAAGGAGTAGACCCAAAAAGTTGCTTGACGTTGTACAGGGTGATATGCGTGCCAATGTATTGCCCACCAGAGATGCCGAAGACGGTCTTGTGGATGGTCAAAGTAGATAAGATAAAGTCGAAAAGTGGACTTTGGTTACAGAAACAAATGTCCGGGTTGCCACCGAGATTAAAGCTAAGATGATGATGAGGATCCTTATAGACCAGGGGTGGTTGGCACCCAGTGGGACTTGGGGCCCTACCAACTAGTAAATCTTATAAGCGTATTTTTTCCGTTACATACGACACTCGATCGAAGTCTAAAGTACGTTCTTATTAACCGCGTTGTGTTTGCCTTTTTTGAGCTCATCCTGGCGGAGGAGCCTGGCGACGATTTAGTACTAGTATGGGAATCCCGTGCAATGCGCCCGTCCATCCTCCACAATTGACAAACGGGACGCACGTCGCTGGTGTACCCACTAAAAACCACCCCAGTGATCCTCAACCCGGTGCCCGGGCGGGAGGTATATGCTCTCCCTTGCGCCTCCCGCCCGATGACGACGGCCGGCCTCTCCTGTATCAGCCGGGGTATGTGTGTCTCACCCCAACCGCCTCTGGACTCTCACAGGGGTGAAAGGAGCGCGCGAATCACGATACACCCCTCTTTCAGCCCGTTGATCTGCGGCCTTCCTTTGTCGACTAAAATAATGTTTCCTATTTTGGGCAAATAAAGAGAAATAAATATATAACATAGATGTGACACAAACATGAATGTTATTTTCCTTAGCTACTTTTGAGCTGACAAAGTCTATTTATTTCATAAAGATCTTTATAAATAATAAATGTCTGTTTGTTGTCATTTGTTACCCTTTATAGCCGCGATATAAACATATCCAATACCTATTTGAAATTGTCTGAAACATTGTATTTAATTTTAAACGGAAAATACGGAACCCTCCTACACACGACTGTTTTTCCTTTCCTAATAACTCCTTTACACAATACACCATACAAATACGTTAAGTGTTTTACGGATCTAAATAAACATGAACATTTTCATGAAACATTGTTATTTTTGCATACGTGGCAAAATTGTTGTTTGATTTACACTCTATGAGAGTACAATTTTTTTTATTATCTTAATTCATTTGCACAATTTATTTATTAATATGGTCAAAAATGCTATTTATCTCATTAAAAACTATGGGGGTTGCTAGTCACCGCTGCTGATTTCCTTTATTCCGTCGTGAGAGCCCAGTGTCCTCAAACGGTTTCTTTTTATTATACATTACGAAACCCTACGACAGATCCTTATAAAAGTTTGGATACATGTTTTAAAATACGTCAATTGCAAGAGTAAAGATTTTTTTATTTTCTGTGATGGCGTTAAGTATCTACATAACTCAAAACACGTATTTGTATATATGGAATTTATATCACTGATTCAAAATAAGATCTCTAAAACTTTATAGTGAATAATTTGAAATTTAAACGTACGGGCTTGATAAGAATGGATAATCAGTATAATAATATCTTATTCGTAAGACAGTTTTATTTTAAAGTTTATAAAAAGAGACATTTTTAAAAGTAAATATTTGTACGCAAATATTTTTTAATTTAACAAATAGTAAAATAAAAGCTGAAAAAAGGGAAAGTTTCCAATTTTTGTAATTCAAATTAGTTTGCCAAATATGGGTTGTAAAAATCGATAACAAAATGTAATATACTAAGTAAGCCATATGAATTTTTTTATTGCTGCAGGTCAGCATACAAGCTAACGGCCCACTTATAATTTAGCAGTCACCATAAGGGTACAGGAACTTGGGTCACTAATGCCGGAACACTACACAAGGTTATTATGGCCAAGGTTATTATCACCTTTTAAGACAGACCGTCCGCGGCCGTGGGGGTCAATAAATTCTTACTCTGCTCCTGGACTAAAAAATATTATCTTCTTATTAAAATAATTAAATTAATCTATTTTTGTTTACAGGGAAGCAAATGCATGGAAGTCAGATACGGCCAATGCCTCGATGACGAAGAAACTATAGCGAACAGAAAGTTAAAATTAAATTAGGACGTAATAATTATTTACTTAGTTTAATATTAAAGTTACCACTTACAATTTTCATCTTGCATTTAGTATGAAGTTCTAGTACTCAAGTTATGCGTTTTAGATTCATACGTTACTCTTAAATATATTTTACTTGTACCAGTTGTATTTATCCAAACCTTTGTAAATTCTTAATTCTCTACAATCGCTTACATTGCAGCATTGTTTCCTCACTTACACCATAAGTTTAAGCTGAAACATTGATGCTAACCATGTAGGTATCTCCTAAAAGAAGATATGTTAAGTGGCAAAAGTTTTCAGTGCCAATTGAATACCAAAATGACGATGTTAATTGCAATGTGATATAATATGTAGCAACAAGCACTTTATAGACATAAGAAATTTATTGTTTATCTGTCCTACCACGTATACTAGAGAAATGCTGTAAAAAATTCTTTGATAAGGACTTACCACTCCTATATTATTGCATCACTCGCCGCTTTAGGTCATTCACTTCTGTTGTAATTAATTAATACAACCACCACAAATATAAAATCATTTTCAGTACAAACATAGCCGAAAGAGACTATTATTTTTACCACAGATACATAAAATTTTATACCATAAATTATACCATAAACTTAATATCGATTCCTTTTATAAGAATTCCCATCGTCATTTTTGAATGCACGAAATGGGCAAACCTTTTTAAAACAGGTTGCAAACAAATTAAATCTAAAGTCTTAAAGAACTTCATTTCTTAAACAAACTATACGTTTACATACGTTTTGAATGTAGGGGTCAACATCCGTAATATACTCATTTTAGATGATAGCACTCACTGGTCAGAGATAGTCCACGAGAGGGAACGTACACGTCATAAAATTATGAAACAAAAGACTTCACCATATTATTTCAAATATTTAAGTGTGATCTGTGATCTTCCTCCTCCATCTACAAATGATAAATGCCCTTAATTGTGTACTTCTTGAACTTGTTTTCTCAAAACCCCACATTACGAGGAATTAAAAAGAATATTTGACGAAGCTAACAAACGCGGTAAATCCCTGGTTGTATAAAAGTTAATAAAACGTTATTTGCTTAACTCCACACGACACAAAAGTAATAAAAAAGCCTTTGGATACCAAATTATCTTTGACTGAATCAAACAATCTTACATGTACTTCCAGTCAGTCCCGTGTAATGTATTATACAGTATAGAAATAGCTCTCTAAGCTTAGATTGTAAAAGCTTTGTAAACTTGCTGTTGATTAAATGATTATTATATTAGTTATTTTACTTATTTTATACAGGTATACCAACTAAAATCACACCGGTGTTTTTTCGTTTGAAGTACCCAGTAGCTCAGTGGCACTAAACTCGGAGACCAATCTTAAGGTCTCGGGTTCAAATACATGGCACTGCTTAGGCAATTTCCTCTTCTAATGTGCATATTGTAACATTTTTTTTATTGCTGCAAAACAGCAGAAAGGCTGACGGCCTGCTTAGAATTTAGCAGTTACCCTCACATATGGGTGTTTGTAACGTCAGTGGCATCGCGAACACGCTGCTGCCCATAAGGGTATGGAACTTGGATCACTAATTCCGGAACACAACACAAGGTTATTATGGCAGCATACTTAAGACCAAAGGTGGTCGCCATCCAGACGGACTTGAGTACAGGCTACCACGTAGCTAGGGTTGTTTTGTCGCTTTTTACAACAGGCCGAGCCTAGCCGTAGAGGTAAGTATTCTTTCTACGCCCTGCATGGATGAAAACATAATTGCTATGTACCGACGGTGAAGCAAAACATCGTGAGGAAATCTGCATACCGAGATCACCGGTATGTGTAACCCGCCAATCCGCCTTGGACAAGCGTGGTGGATATACTATTCATGCCCTCCAGGAACAGGCCCGAGTCAAGCAGTGGGATGATATGAGCTGTGTGACATGTTATATTTCTAATTTCACTATTATATTCCTCCGTTTTCTTTGAGCGCGGGAGCCGCGAGCCTGCCTAGCATCTGCCCCCCCTCGCAGGCCTCTTCAAAGCTGGGAGGGCGATGATCCCTGGTATCTTTGTTCTCATGCAGGGATGAGTTGGGTGTGTAGAATAGTCTCTATATCTATGCTAGTAATAATTATACTTGCTTCACACACTCGGAACTTTTCTCCGAACTTTACTCCTGTAAAGTAACGTAGCAATACGATCTTGACAAATGATGCTCCAATTTCTGTAACTGACAAACAATGGACTGTTGGCAATATACTAAGCAATGACTATCACTTAAAAATATCTGCATTTATTGCCTGTAATATACTGCTGACATTGGCAGAATTCATATAGAAAAGGATAGAAAAAAATCAATAGAAATAAACCAACGTACTTAAACAATATTATCACTATTATAAAAAATGTTTGATAAAATAAGCAAAGACTACGTCAATATTTTTTTCAATAGAGTTACTTTTTTAAATTTTTTGAAAGTTAATTGCGATTAAAATGCTTCTGACAGTTGATTTAAGATCTTTTGATCTTGCACTGTATAGTTTTTACTTTGCATGAGCCGTGAAGATAAAATTATCCAGAGCCTGTCATTTAAATGCTATTATAATTTGCGAAACTTAAAAAAAATTAAAAGCATTAATATTATTATTGATCTCACGATTATCTGACCTGCCATTTACAAAGTATTCAGGAGTGGACGAGGATTTCAGGTAGTCATAAGGGTGACTACCTCCGTGTTGTAACGGCTTCTGTATTGGTAAGTCTGTGTAGATTTGATTCCCATCCCGTGTCTGGTGTTTATGTATAGTAAATATAAATTTGTATAACACAAATACTTTGAGTCTAGGTGGCGCTGTGTAGATTATTGTATTCGAAGATATTAATAGTCTTAACCCATTAGCTTATAGTATCTTATGCACCAGTGAATAAGTCTCACGAATGACCACCGATGGTAATGATGTGGACTTGTTTTGCCCTGTCACCAATTAAAACTATATTTTCTTCCTCATATATGAGTTTTATCCCGGCTGCGTTCTAAGCTTCCATGGAACTATAGGTATACTAGTGATTAAGGATATTACACCATTAAAAATTATATTGATGACTGGGAATAAAAATAATTATATTGCGATAATGTTGTCATATTTTTTTCCTCAAATTTAATTTAAATTTTGTAACCAAATTTTTACAGAGTAAAAAAACAAATATAAAATAAAACTAAAAAATATGATCTGGGGAGCTTGTTTCGCCGTTTCTTCTCTAGCCAGTGTTATGTATTGAAAACGGTAGATCCTTGATATTATTATAAGTGATTTAAAATTTTAAGAAAATTGACCTTGTAAAAGACATGTTTAAGATACAGTTCTACACTTGAGAAAAATTCTTAACAATCCGTCAATTAGAACAATAATACATTTTGAGACGATTTTTTTAGTAGGTATTCATAGATTCAGCGTGCGAATGCCGGATCTAACGTGTGGCAATGAAGGAACTTCGAGAAAATCCTGAGACTTGTAACGGGTTTGGACTTGAAAGGCCTCTTTCTGATCAAAACTAACCTTCATTACTCCAGTTACTCTCCCTAAACTGCACCAGGGGTCGCAAATCTAAAAATGCAGCTTATTCTAGAATTGAACTTACTGCAGCTCTAGACAATCCAAGGTCTTCCAAAATATTATAATTATTTTGATATAGATTAACATATTGCTAACATATATCAATAGTAGATAACATAATAGTGGTTAATAGTAGAATATACAATAGTATAATATAATATACTAATTCAATACCCTTGACTCCTTCCAACGGTGCGCAGTTCGTCTTTTTGACTACTCCACACTCACAGCCTCTATACACGCCCGGTCTTCGGAGAGACGGCATATATTTGCGAATATTATGGAAATCTTCCAGCTTCCAGGTACCTGGTAGCTCAGTGGTACTATACGCAAATACTAATCTAGAAGTCCTGGGTTCAAATCCCGTGATAGCCAGCACCACTTTAGCAGTTTTTGTCGCCCAATGTGCGTATTATATTATAATTGGCATGTACCGATGATATACTGGTGATGGAGGGTATACAGTCTCTACTCTTTATCCGACTCTCTCGGCTGTTATTATATATATATATATATATATATATATATATATATATATATATATATATATATATATATATATATATATATATATATATATATATATATATATATATATATATATATATATATATATATATATATATATATATATATACAGGGTGATTTTACCTCACCCGTCCAAATTTTTTTTACGCACTAAGCATCATTTATGGAACCCATTTTTGCAAAAAAAATTGTATGTAAAATTTTCAAAATAAAATATTTCATCCCAAGGAAAATGTTTAGTAACTTGGTTGCTCATTCAATCGTGCAAATAATCATATGTTCCAAGGTTCGTACATTGACCTTTATTACCTATATATATATATATATATATATATATATATATATATATATATATATATATATATATATATATATATATATATATATATATATATATATATATATATATATATATATATATATATATATATATATATATATATATATATATATATATATATATATATATATATATATACCTAGTCAGGTCATAAGTATTGTCACACAGTAAAAACTTTTAGAATGCTGGCCACAAAAAAGTTTATTGAATTCGAATTTCGAATTGTTCATGAAAATAAAAATGTATAACTTTTAGAATTTTACTCATTTTTAAATATGGAGTGGACGCTTAAAGAAGACCGTGTTGCAGTTATTGCGTTGCATCGTTACAGTTACGCGCCAATTCAAATTTTTAACATACTGAAAAATTTTTAATATAACCAAAAGATTCGTTTATCGTACCATCAAACGATACAATGAAGACTCTAGTGTAGATGACAGGTCAAGAAGTGGTCGCCCTCGGTCTGTTAGGACTCCAGCAGTGATAAAAGCTGTGAAGGCACGAATTCAAAGAAATCCCAAACGTAAGCAGAAACTGTTGGCCCTTCAGATGGGGTTAAGCAGAACCACGGTGAAAAGGGTGTTAAATGAAGACTTAGGGCTTCGGGCATATCGAAGAAAAACAGGACATCGTTTGAATGCTCGTCTAATGGACCTGAGACTGAAGAGATGCCGCGCTTTGTTGAAGCGGTACGCGGGAAAAAAATATCGGGAAATTCTTTTTTTGGATGAAAAAATGTTTACCGTAGAAGAGAGCTACAACAAACAAAATGATAAGGTGTACGCACACAGTAGTGAAGAAGCGAGCAACCGTATTCCGCGTATCCAACGAGGTCATTTTCCATCCTCGCTCATGGTATGGTTGGGAGTTTCTTATTGGGGCTTAACAGAGGTACATTTTTGTGAGAAAGGTGTAAAAACGAATGCTGTTGTGTATCAAAATACAGTCCTGACGAACCTTGTGGAACCTGTTTCTCATACCATGTTCAATAACAGGCACTGGGTATTCCAACAAGATTCGGCGCCAGCTCATAGAGCGAAGAGCACACAAGACTGGCTGGCGGCGCGTGAAATCGACTTCATCCGGCACGAAGACTGGCCCTCCTCCAGTCCAGATTTGAATCCGTTAGATTACAAGATATGGCAACACTTGGAGGAAAAGGCGTGCTCAAAGCCTCATCCCAATTTGGAGTCACTCAAGACATCCTTGATTAAGGCAGCCGCCGATATTGACATGGACCTCGTTCGTGCTGCGATAGACAACTGGCCGCGCAGATTGAAGGCTTGTATTCAAAATCACGGAGGTCATTTTGAATAAACTTTAATGTCATAAGAATCTATGTTTTGTTAAGTTCATTTTGGTATATGAATGGTTACATAATGAATAAACTTGTTACAATTATTTTACATTAAACATGTGACAGAATTTATGACCTGACTAGGTATATATATATATATATGGGAATGTTTTGAGGGATAGTTAAGGACAATGCCTTCATCGTCTTACTGCTACCGCATTGCCTGCCATCGGCAGGGCGTTCATCTTTGTTTTGGCAGTTTCATTCATGCAGGGGCGGAGAAAGAATACTAACCTTTGCGGCCGGGGTCGGTCTGCCGTAAAAGGCGACAAAACAACACACCTTAGCTACGTGGTAGGGCCTCAAGCCCGTCTGGATGGTGACCTCCTGTGGTTTTAAGTATGCCGCCATAATAACCTTGTGTTGTGTTCCGGCATTAGTGAGCCAAGTTCTTGTACCCTTATGGGACAGCAGCGTGTTCGCGATGCCACTGGCGTTGCAAACACCCATAGACGACGGTAACTGCTAAAGTCGGCTGTCCTACAGAAATAAAAAAAAATAGTAGCTTTTTCTTACCACGAGAACGTTCATATTGAGTGCTCTTCTGATTTTGATTGAACTTCCGCCTAAGGTTTTCCGTCGTAATATGGGATTATTCAGAAAAATGGAATTAAAAATGTTTACAGAGCTGGAACCGCGTAGACCCTTGGTGTTCCAATTATCTATAGGCTACGGTAATACATACTATCAGGTGGACCGTTTCCTGTCTGCTGATATCCAGATATAAAAAATATTTTATTTGGTTTATGACAAGTTATTTTGTAATACATTTGAAAAAAGGAACTAAACCATGCAATAGTCTTTTTGTCAGAGCTCAGTCCTTAGAGGGGATGAAATACACTTCATTCTCCAGAAAGTTAGTCAAAACTCAAGATACAATTCATTAATTATTATCTATCGAAATGAATGGCAGTTTTCTTTGGCTACCTTTGTTTATAATTCAATGGTTTGATGGGATCACTGCACTCGTTATTTGTAATCTTCAAAGAAAATTTGATCTCGTTTGTCTTTCCAATAATTGGCTTATTCATGCACATAGCGTCATTTTATAGATATTTTAAATCTACCCGAACAAAGGTTTTCGGGTAGAAATCACTATATGCGAGAAGTTTTGAAGAAGAAACAATCGAATATTTTATAAAAATATATTATTTCCATTTTACATTTGTTGACACTGAGCCCTCGCCATGTACGCAACCTTCTGAGCCCTTTGAACTACTTCCGGACATCTTTTCCTCCGCACCAGTCTACAGTCTTGGAAAAACCCTTCGTTTCTAGGGAATCCGTTGCTGCCGTCGTTAAATGTGACGATGCCTGTGGTATAATTTTTTTTTTAAATTAGCGGGATATTAAACCAACAATATACGCAAATACTTTTATATGTATTTTCTTAAAGCAATGCATTTTCGTGGCATCCGCTATAATATTAGGTCAACAAAAATATTCGACTACTGTTAATGCTTGAGAAAACTTTTCATATAAATATTTTGACACCTTTATCGCTTAGACGATAAATTGCAGTACATATATAAAAAGGCGCTGTAATTTTAAATGTAAACAAATCTTGTACGAGTATACAGGGTGACAGGGTTATTGATAATTCGACATATTCCCGTTGGGAGGTGATAGGGGTGACTATTTCCGATAATTTAACCCCCATATGCATTATGCAACAGTGAGCCATTTTGAGTTATTGTGTTTTTTAGCTTTTTTCAAAATAAGTCAAAAATGCAATATCAAAAATTAATTTTAAAAAAATATCAATTTAAATCTCATTTTTTCTTCTGATTTATAAAAACGATTAAACACTGGTTATTTACCAATATTAAAATAACAATTATCGCTCCAAGTTTAAAAAGGCGAGATGAAAAACGTATCATTTCAATATTTTTATGAAAATTTTTACCACTACAAAAGCCAAATTACTGTATTATGAATTTTTATCTCCTCAACAAGAAAAGAGAAGTTAGCTTACCTTCGCTTATTTTTAATTTGATTTCGATATTATTTTATGTTTGTACGATGCTGGTCACGGACCGAAATTGCACCGTACAGGAATGAGAAGAATAGCTCCTGAGCAGTGGACTGTATAAGAGAGGGGGAGAGGAGCGGGGGTTAGAGAGATGTGATACCTTGCAATGGGCAAAGAAATTCGCACTGACCTTGATTCCACCCCTTTCCGGTTCGGTTCACGCGTTACTATCATATTATTTCCGTCCCACCCTCGCTTTCACGAGTGTGGGTAGGCAACAAAAATCAGGAGGCGGGTTTCAAATATCCTTTATGCAAGGATCGAACAATGTTCGTTGCTCTAACACGCAAAAATAACAACAAGGATGTAAATAAAATTTGATACACATGTAACTTATTACCAGATTATATCGTATGATGGACCATATATCGTATGATACTCAATCTCGATAAATTTAACGAACTAACGATAATTATCGAATGTACAAAATTTGTTATCTCACAACAAAATACAATAAAGCTAAGTGTAAGTATGTATTTCATATCGTGTATGATATTCGTCATTTACTCCACTTTTTTCGTTTCTTATTGCGTGCAATATATGCTGGCGACCTAGCATGCAGATACTAGTAATCTAATAAATCCATACTAATATACTAATATACTAATCCATACTAATATTATAAATGCGAAAGTAACTCTGTCTGTCTGTCTGTCTGTCTGTCTGTCTGTTCCTCTTTCACGCCTAAACGGCTGAACGGATTTTGATGAAATTTGGTATGGTGATAGATGATAACCTAGAAATGGTCATAGGCTATAAATAATCACGCCATCGTTCTTAGGGGGTAGGCAGTAGGCAGATAACTAAATTGAGTTAGTGATTTTTTGTGCTTATCCGGTATCTATGAGAATCGGCCAACATCTATTTTTCATCCCCCTAAATGTTAGGGGTGACCCACCCCCAAAAAATTTTTTTTAATTTTTTGACATTTTATTTTATTTTATTTTATGGCAGAACAACGTTTGCCGGGTCAGCTAGTATAAAATATGTTAATTACCCAATCCCCAAACTCTGCCTCCACGAAATTCTCCCTCGAACTTCATACCATCAGCTCTCCAAAACACTCCATGCCCGTGGAACCAGCCCTGCATGAATTCTCCCTCGTATCTAGTAACATTGTTTTCTTTTAGTGCTAAGGAACATCATGAGATGCAGGGGTGTCGCTAACACGCTGCCAGTCACGTAAAAATTATATGAATTGTTAAATTAATGTTATAGCATTATTAAACTTACTTAGTCTCGTAGTCCGGGTAAGGAAAAAAGAATAGGGCTATTCGAAAATATTTGCGTCCACGACCGAGTAGCTTAAATATCTAGGTTATTCTATAGTCTCAAAGTAGTAAAAATTATGTATGATTTATTGATGTCTGATGAAAACCTTTTAATGATAAATATCAGTCAAAGACTACTACTTGAACTTGTATTTCGCAGAATTGTACGATAAGACGAAGTAAGTGTTAATACAAATACCAAGTCTATTTAAGTTCGCACAAATAGTTTTGAAGAGGGTAATGAGAGCATATTAACTCAGTAAATACAAGTTTGTTTAGTAACTTTTATTGTTTTTCATGTTAAATATTACACCTTATAGAAAAAAATAGAATTTTTTTATGTAAATTCCGTCGTAGACAAATATAACAAACTTTAGTATTTTATAATCTTGACCGGTGACATTAATGAGTAAATACATATCAGTCGCCTTAAGCAAGTATATCCATACATATTATTTATACTTGTTAATCGTGCATAACAATTAAAAATAAAATAGTGTCATTGCCCATATTTAGGCGACGAGGCAGAGGTGCAGTTGCCGTTCCGTGTCATCGCTTTAAGCTTTAAAATACCTACTCTCCAGCGCTTAATGTGGAAGAGATAGCGTAATGTAGAAGAGCACCCTGCGCCACGGTACTGGCAAAGATCCATTTTTACAAGACGTAGGCAACATATGTACATCATGATTAATAGTAGGTATACCCGAAGAGTTTCACATATGCTCCGATTCCCTGGTGTTTGAGGGGACGTGAGTTCCCGAAAAGAGGCTTGACTTCTAAACGCCTATATACGTCGAAGCTTTTCTTTGATATTTCCTATTTTTGAGTATAGAGTCCCAAGTATGGGAATGAAATAGATTTAGGTAAGTATAAGTATAAGAGACAACTTGTTAACTTGAACCCAGAAAACAGCGGTTAGTGATGGATCGTTTCTAATCGTGTGGGTTAAATGACGAGAAGTACCTGGTGGTGAACCCATATCTGTTAATTTGGAAGGAGAGGTCTACAAGTTGTAAACTGTGGCTGGTGCTGAAGTGACAGAATCAAAAGTCTAGGTCTAGTCCAGTCTATATTTTAAAGCAACCACCTAATTACGTGGTAAATGTATCGCTATGCCGCCACCATCACCCCGGAAAGCGGTATAACAGGCATAAATAGTCTTAATTTGAAATCGTAAAGGTGATATGCGTCTTATGTATTTAGTAGTGTGCAGGGATGCTGAAGAAATTTAGAATTCGAAGAGGAAAAATCCGAAAGTGGACCCTGGCCTTTCATTTGGAAGTTTGAGTTGCAATCGCAATTCATACATATAATATACGATAAAGTGAAATTGAGATATTTTAACATCGATATTTTTTGTGATCAGGTCGTTAGAAAATTGATTCTTATGAGTAACTTCGCTCGCCAGTTTCATTGTTAGATTTCGGACAGAGTCAATTTTGAGAGTTTCTTTTTATGGTATTTTCTTAGTTCTATGACTTCTGGAAACAGTCGCACAGATGTTACTTGTACTTTACCCGTAAGACGCATATATACTCTTTTAATATGGACATATAATTAAATTTAAAACTATAAAAAGTGTTACTAACTTAGCTCCATCAGGAAAAGACATCACTCCCAGACCGGAGCAGAGGCCATTAATCAAAGCTCCATCATATCTAGTCCCGTCTGGTAGCACCAAATGCCCCATACCATGTTTTTGACCTTTCGCATTCCACTCTCCTACATATCTGGTACCATCTTCATATTTGTAGGCACCTATTTTGACTACTCCTGGATCTAGAACTGTAAAACCAAATCCTTATCTACTACCAAGCAATGAAATCAAGTAGTCATCATCATCGTCAACGTCTTACGTCACCCGCAGATGGACATAAGCCTCCCTAAGATCATGCTGTACAACTTGATCGTCCGCTTTTTTCATCCAGCTACTACCTCCCGCTACCTTTTTGCTATCAATCGACCGAGCTCGAAGATGCCCCACACTATGGCTAGGACATGGTCTTCACTCTAGGACACATGTCAAGACACCTATCCGACGGTTGTCGGTCATATGACTACGAATCCAACCCATCGCCGCTCCAACAAGCATATTTTGTGAGCTGTCTCCTTTACCTTATTTTTCTGGCGTATCTCCTCATTTTGGATTCTATTTTTGAAATTGATTTTGACTCCAAATTTATCTATTAAGTTAGCCATTAGTGTCAAGTTATTTGGTTATTTACAACTTTGTTAAAAATGTCGTTGCTTAATTTCTTGGCGACTCTGAGATTGAAATTGCCTCTCTCTGATTGAGTTGTAAGAGCATTGTTTGTTACAAACAGCTGTTACCTTAAGTAAATAGATACACATTTCCCGGTATTTAGATGACACAAAGAAATATTTATTTAGGACACATTACGATACGGAAATGTGTGCGAAAACACACCACAAGAAAGAAAGAGTAAAGACACAAATAATTCGCGTAAGTGTAAAAATTCAGATATTGTTTAATATATAATTATTAATGTAAGCATTATATATTAGTTCGGATATAATAGATTTTGTTAATTATTAAATTATAGTCACTTACCTTCGACCATGTTGAAAGACCGTCGCACACTGCCTTCTGTCGTAACGAAGGGCTTCAGCACTATTGTATTACACTATAATTAAATTAAGAGTCCTTCTTTTGACCTAGATGATCTCCGTGGCGCAGCGGCTTTCTCATTTCGGACCGCCCCTGCGTGAGTGACTGGTTCGACTCTCGTCCCGAGTCTGAGTGTTTATGGATGTTATTCAATTTTTTACAAAAAAAAAAGTATATAAACATATCAGCTGCTACGTACTTTGGGACTAGATGGCGCTATGTGAATTGTCACGAAACATTATTTTGAAGGTAACAGAAAAGATTTAATATTGATATGGTCACTATAAGATGTTGTCAGGTTAGCTAATTACGTAATAGCTTAAGACAGAAGGTCCCTTAAGCAGGGACTTAATAAAGTAACCGACTTGGTATTGTATGGATCTCACAACTTTTTACGGTAGAAGAACTAAGTTGCGAGACTTGGTTTTTTTTACAATATACTTTTTCTCCGTGTAGAGGCAGAGTGAGAATACTGATTCCTGCGGCTGGGGCCAGTCTGTCGTAAAGGGTGACTAAACAACCCAAGCTAGGTAGCAGGGCTATAAGCTTGTCTGGATGCCAACCACCCTTGGTTTACAAGTAGGTCCTTATATAATCCTAAGTAGGTCCTAATAACCTTGTGTTTTGTTCTGGTATAAGTGATTCAGGTTCTAGTATCCCTATGCGAATAGTAGCGTATTAGCGTTAACCCTAGCGTCGCAAACATCCATAGGCGACCGTAAATACATACTATGTAGTGGACCGTCAGCCTGTCTATTGTAGCAATAAAGTCCTCTTAAATTCTTGTTTCTCGACTTCATTAAGATTCCAAGTGTGTATAATAAGGTGAATATTCCAGGCTCTTTCCAGAATTCTAGTTTACGCGTTTCAAGCTAAAATCAGAGAAGACCGGTACTAGGAACATCTGTTTTCATTGAATAAACGCGCATCAAGGAGATCGTGTCAATTTGTCATTTCCTACTTTACACAACAGGAACATATTTAAACATTACTCTTACAAAGACTTTTTAATATTCGTATCATAAATTTACAAGCACGGACCAGATACTTAAAAAATAAGCGGATTTATGACATCAATACTTCTTAATTTCTAATGTCATAAATATTATAAACAGGATCATTCCTAAGCTAGATTACAAGTAGAAAAAAGAGAACATTATTCTTCTTGTTTGAGGTATTAATATTAAACATTTTCATGAAGCATATCGTAGAAACCATATTAGATCAAACTGATACCATACGTTTTCTTATGTTGGTGATAAAAAGGAAGTTCACGTAGATATAAAAACGAATACTGGTTTAAAAAGTCTTGGTAGGACTTAACATCCCTTTACTGTTGCTATCTGTTGTTAAGAAAAGGCATGAATTCGACTAACCTATTTATCTAGTCTAATTTGTATATTATAATGTAATTGCGACTTAGTGGCGGCAAAACACATCAACGTCAAGCAAGAACCTGTAAACAAAGATATCCATTGTGTATCCAATTTAGCTTTGATAAACATATCAGGTGTGCTATTCTTTGTACACAAACAGTAAACAGTTACCGTCGCCTATGAATATTTGCGACGCTAGGGGCACCGCGAACAAGCTGTTGTCCTATAGGTGTATAGAAATCTGGGCCACTAATGCCGGAACACAGCACAAGATTATTATTGTGACATACTTAAGACCAATGGTGGTCGCCATTCAGATGTGCTTGGGATCCTACCACGTAGCTATGGAGGGATGTTTTGTCGCCTTTTATGACAGGCCTACCCCGGCCGCAGGGGTCAGGGGTCGTAGTATTCTTACTCCGCCTCAGCACGGAAAGCAGACGGACGTGGGCTATTGGTGGTTATTATTGTTAAAAAAATAACTTTAAAGTTATTCCCCAACCTGTATATATAAATACAAAATATTAACCACGAAATTGGGAATAACTTAAATCTAAAATGATTGAAAACTTCAATACTGCAATAAATCATTTATGACACTAATCTCTGACAGGCAAATCGTTCCTGGTAACTGAAAATTTACAGGCATTATATATAAGACATCTTTATTAATTAATACGGATTTACAACCCTCGTTATTGGTTAGTTTCCTGACCATCCCTAAGGTATTATAGTGGATTTTATAAGGATTATAATATGACAGTAAAATATAACTATTGACGATATGGCGCAACGGCTTTCGTATTCGAATAGGATCTATAGGATAATAGGTGCGATTTCGGTTTCAAGACCAGGCTAAAAGATATTACTGGGAGTAGGCCCCAAGATCGCGCCGTAACACTCGATCCTCTGTTTTTATTATCCAGCCACTAGCTGGAGGTTGTCCTACAATACGTTTGCTAAAACACGGTCTCCAGGACTAGCTTACTCGGAAAGCTGTGGGTTGTACGATACACCTAACTCATCACCACAAAGCATATTTTACGAGCTATATTCTTTGCCGTAGTTTTCTTTTTTATCTCCTCATTTTGGACTATTTAATCTTTCAGGAAGATTTCGAGAAAAGCTTAGTACACGACTCTGAATTTGTGGATTAAGCCAATTGTTAGTGTTTATTTAACGCAATATTCATATAAGTGGCGAAAATAGTGTTGTCATGTTCGCATCTTAAACGCTGCTGCCCGTTTCTGATCTGTGTGTTTATAAACCAGCTTGTGGAGCGGATATACCACGATCCGTTTGGTAGGCACAGCATTGTTAGCTGGCTGCAGGGTGCACCGTTTGCAATTGAGGTTAGGATCCAAGGGAGTCTAGGAGGTAAGTGGTGATAGTGTATTTATATACATTACAATTACGTACTTATAAAATACGACATCAATTCAGATTTTTTTATCAAATGCCTGGACTGGTATATACTCGTCGTAAGATATTCTCTACGAAACTGGTGTTCATAATATTTTTCTATAATACATAAGGTATGTTTTAAGTGAATTTTATAATAGTTTATCCATCAATATAGTTTTACTAATGGATTGCAATTACTGTCGCTTAGTGAATTTATTTATTTATTTATTTTTAGTAAGACTTAGAGGCTAATAAAAATTACAATATGTATATATAATCTAACATTTTTAAAAACTATTGCTGAGAACAAGTCTTAACATTTAGTTATTTACCACTACTTTACACAGTAAAAAGAATTGCCAATTTGACGCAAATGGATCAATATTGTTTTGACGCTAACGTCGAAAGCTGCTGCTAATTCAGCCGTAGATTGTGTATCATCAACTTCCACAATCGCCTTTAATTCGTCATTGTCGACCAAAGTCTTCGGACGACCGCGAGGTTCATTTTTCAGGTCAAAATTCCCAGAACGGAATCGAGCAAACCAATAACAGGTGGTGCGTTGGTTTGTAGTGTTAGCTCCGTAAACGTCGTTGATGTTGCGTGCCGCTTGTGCCGCGTTACTGCCACGACGGTACTCATATTCCATAATTACTCGAATTTTTAACGTATCCATGATGATGAAAAAAATCGAAATACGATGAAAATGTAACACTAATCAATAAACAAATAACTATTTTTGGAAAAAGAATTCCATGTTTTTAAAATAAAATTAATTTGAAATTAGAATTCTTAGCCGAACATAGAAGATAAGTACTAGTATAGTAAATGATCATGATATGGTATAAATCGCTATTAAAAATAAGTGCCACAAAAGGCATTATCAACGTGACGTAAATCTCAAGAGAGAGAGATAAAGAAAAAATTTAAATAGTTGAGTTATGCAAATAAAGTAAGAGAATAATCAAATCAGGAAATGGATCTGGTTAAAGTGTTACAAACGAGTTGGAGAGTATTGGAAACTGGACAAGAAAAGAAGCAAAATAGGTCACCAAACTCACAGTCACTGTAATAAATGTAATTAGGTTTATTTTACGCCACGCATATATTAATTACAATGGTATTCTGTGTTTTATCACATCAGCCAAGTTTGTCAATTGGGTTGAAATTAACTAAATTTTCAGCTATTCAGAATAAATTACTTTATTATTACTGAAACACGTGTTAAAATCAAACAGCGCATTCAGTAGAGTACTTGCCAAGTTATCCAATAAAATAATACAAAAACTGTACAATAATATAGGAAGATGAATATCAAATAATCCGTAGAGACCTTTATTTCAAATTGATGGCAACAACGAATAGTAATATTGATGTGATATAATATATGATACTTTCTGTCGTCTTATATTTCTTTTTTAAAACAAAAGTCTCACTCCTTTATCCAGACTGGACCCCAAAACTATGTATGTACGGAGAAACTATATCTGTTACAATGGGCAATCTGAAAATGATTTTTTTAGTGGGGGAGCGTGGCACTTAAAAAGCCGTTCAGCTAGTTATTAGTGAGTCACCATCATTCCAGCGTTAAATCCCGGTTGAACTTATGTGTCGCTATGGTGCCCGTGGTCCGCTTTCAGACTTTTGTTATTCCATTTCGCACGGTCTTCAGCGTCCCTGGTAGTGAGTTCATTGGCATGCATATCACCCTTTAGGACGATAAGCTAACAATTTTTGGGTCTACTCCTCCTGCCTGGCCCCGACGGAGGCGGCATGGCATTTGTGTTACGACATTTGTTTCACACGTAAGTAGCCCATTGCCGTAAACGTGGCCGTACCAACGAAGCCTACTCTCCTGCAATTTATCCGCAATTTAATGGAGATGAAGACTGCTGCGAAAGCGGGATTTCCCAGCGCGGTCCTCCCGCGTTGTTTCGCATCCATCACAGCATATTCATCTACGTGACACGCAATTTCTGCTTGGGTCACTCTAATACCAGCCACGCTTCACAGCCCTCGTATAAACGAGCAGGCCTAATGATGGTCTTATAGACTTGTTCCTTCAACTTAACCGGCATCTTGGAATCACAAGTGATACCAGCCACCTCATGCTATTTGGCCCACGCAGCAGAAATGTGTGTTTTGAAGTCGCAATCGATGTCGCCAGATGCGTGAATTACAGATCCCAGGTATTTCACCTGAGCCGTGCACTCGACCGTATCGCCATCTATGGGCACGGGTGTGGGATCTGTGGAGTTGCAGGACGAGTACTCGGTCTTCGCTTTACTGAACTTTAGACCGCCGTTCTCAAGCGATTCCTTCCATGTCATCACACGTCGCACCAACCTACTCTTTTCTGAATCTGCCAGCGCGGTATCGTCAGCATACATGAGCCACCACGGAGGCTGCTCATGTGAGTTTCTGATGCTTTCTGACAGAACGTTTAATACCAATCTGAATATAAATGGACTAAGAATGGATTCTTTGTGTACCCCGACAGTGATCGGGAAAGGTTTTGTGTCGCCATCCGCTGGTTCAGACTACTGATTCGAAATTGCGGTATAAGTCTCGGATGATATCAATATAGGCCTCATCTCTCTTTCACCATGTAGTCTTCTCATAGAAGGTCAAGGTCTTTTACACAGTGGCACTTGGAAATTTCCTATGCCGCTTTGACCCTGAAGTGCGTCAACTTGTATATGAACTTCTGCCCATCAGACGATTCCAATATATCGTAAAGTGGTTGCGAGTAGCGCGTTTGGCAGCCGTTGCGATCTTCAGGAGATCTGGACGCAGTTACTAGTCAGTATTGCTTGATATATCACTTCAACCACAATAGCTTTCCGACACTATCACAACAGATGAATCGTGTATGCGGGAAAGTTTTTATAACCGTTTCTTATCTTTCAACTATAATACGTTCCAAATGGTAGTACGTTAGTTTAGGTCAAATTTGTCGGCAAAGACGATACAGTACTTCACATCCAGCTTGCAGCTTGACTGTCCGAGTTATGTATGTGACAGTTGTTTTAGCCAGACTTATAAAACGAGTTTAGGCTTATGTGAGAATACCTGTCGCTTGAGTCTTAATACAAGATTATACTTTCAATGTCACATTAGTGGCAATGACGACACTCAATGCAAGTCTCGTTAGAAATGATGTTCTGTACAACGCAGTAACACAATGTTCGTTTAATGTTTAACGTGACCGTCCTTAATGACGCCCACACGTTAGATACATAAGAATATCATTATTCCTAGTCTTGTGCTTACTGTTCTTATCTTTATGACTTTTCTTTTCATATAGTTAACGATAAGATCAATTTAATACAATTAGAATATTTAATGTAGGAAGCAAATCCGCTACCACTAGATGGCGCTTGTGGTGATATGAGTTCACACTAATATTTCCCAATGACGTATAAATCCATATGGAAATTGAACGCAAGGTATCATGTGTTGAAGTATTTTGTCTTTTGCTCGTATTTAGTAATAGTCTCAGAGGTCGTTGTAATCGTTGTAATCATTATCTGGTGGTCGTTTTGATAATATTCAACAATTGGTTGTAGTGGTTGCATTCAAGTTAAGGAGCCTGTTTAAGAGTCTTTGGAATTCGTACAAATCTGTTGTTACATCCATGTGACATTATATGTACATTTAGTTATAAATATCATTCTGATTACTTTAATAAAATGGTACTAATAATGATTAGTAGTTTATTTCACTGTACCACTTCACTGGCTAACCGCATCACTGGCAAACATTTAATATGCATTTATTTCTAGTCTCAAAAAAAGTTTTAAACCCGGAACCTAGTAGCAAATCAAATAAAAATATGATAATAAAGGTGATTTTTGCAGAAAAACTAGGCGTGTTTCGTTACCATAATAATGCGGCCCATGCGCAAGTTGGTGTTGGCTTGACGGGCTTTCGGACAGTATCAGGTGACGTCAATTTTTTGACTGTCAAATACTGATGCACCCAAAAATGCGAGAGAGGGAGGCTATAAAGAAAAAAAAAGGAAGGACGATAGTGCGAGAATTCCGCGCGCACCATGTTTTTTACGTGTTACCGAAAAAAACTCAAAATTACCAAATCATAAATTCAGCAATACAAGTGATCGTACAACCACAACGTTGCTTAGGTATACTAGATAGTCCAGCATCGATATGGTATAAATTCCACCCAGTGTGGTATCCCGTCGAGTAAACGACGCGGATGCAACAAAACGGTTTCTTTGCTTTCTGTAACTTAGCAATTGGAGAAATCCCATAATCACCTTTTACGACGCCTTAGGAAAGTAGATGAGTATTAAGGTATATACGATTTAGTCTATGGTTTGCATTAAAAACATACCGACGTTGCCTCAGGTGAATAGTTGTGAAAATGTCACTGTCAATCACACTGACACTAGAGCCACGTACGAGTTTGGACGACATAGATTGGCCATTACCGAGGCAGAAAGGCACCTATACGAATACTATAAGCCCTATCCTTATTTCTAACCACAGGCTTCACTCGTACAGTAAAAAATCGGTATACAATTAAATTTGTTTTAATATTTCAAACTTAACGGTTTCCAGAAACTGTTCCAAAATTAACACTCCTTTTAATTTAGTGGAAATCATTAAAAGACCTAAAATGTTTTTTATTGAATCGAGAAGAATATTTATAAAGAAAGTTACTAAATACCAAAGATGCTTTGAAAATAATTTAAATGATGAAAGTAGTATTTTCCATTTTTTGTAGGATATTTCTTATAAAACTCGAAGTACTTTCTTTACTTACATTAATATTATATCAATAACGGTCTAAGAAGATTTTTTCTCTTATGAGTACGATTTAGGATAAAAATAGCTGTGGTAGAATCATACCAATCAGACAGAGCAAAATATGCAAGCTGAAGTGACAATGGGTCCGCCATATTTATGATTACGTCCGTGGCATAAAGGCGCACGTCGGTGCGCTTGCGTAGGCCACCGGTTTTATTCACAAAAAAAGAATATATGTAGTATATTAGTTATCTTTAGAGGATCAACCCCCTAAACTGGTACCCAAAATATGCTACTTACTTTGGGACTAAATGGAGTTGTGTGATATGTCTCAATATATTTATACTATTTATTTATACATTTAAATTTGTCACAGAGCTGATAAGCGATAGAGCAAACTAATCCAGAGACTTATGCAAGCTGCTTGGCGAGCTAGATAGAGAAATTAGAGAGCATCTATTTAGAGATGTTAAGATTATTCTTTTAATGTTATCTTCTTTATAAAATGTATGTTCGTTTAAACAGATATATGTCTCCGAAATACTGTGAATTGATTTAAATGTGGATATGTTTGTTTCAGTGAATCCATTGTATGTGGATGGTAGATAGTGCAGACATACGTCAGGAGAAAAGGATTTCATCTAGGATGTTTATATGCAAAATAAAAAATAAATTACGTAAATTAATATTTCTATTTCCGTAATCTATGAGGGGCTTCTGGAACAGGAATCGGGGAATTCAGGGACATGCACGCATACTCAATTATTTGATGCGCACAGTATTCTATGCTCCGCGCTCTGGGAATACTTCAGAAACACAAGGAAACTAAAGCTTACAGATGCATGGTAATGTATGGCTGTAGAAGAGAAGAGCAATACGTACAGTAGCTTCTAAAATCTTGAATTCTTGCCGCTTTGCTTTTAATTCTAAACTACTAGTGGATGAGATGCGAATTAAATACAAGCCACCCCTCCTCGTTATTCAAGTGTCTTAAAAATCGAAAAAAAAAAACATTCTCGTCTAGCCCATTGATACTAAAGGCGTAATTATTATTTTTACAAGAAATAAGCTCTTCTATCAATGGAATAAAGACTTATGACACTATTCAAGAGATCCCGGTCATTAAAAGTACCTTTTGATACCAATAACAGTAAACAGGAAAGAGGCGTCTAATCATTATCTCCTAATTTGACTTTCCTTCCTGTTTGGGATACACGAATTACCTCGTATTATTCCAAATGAATGGGATGACATCATTCATAAATATCCTTAACAAGTAGTTTGTGATAAATATTCCATTAAGTCATTTTTAAAAGATCCAAACTTTTTTTAACTAGCTTCGTTTTGATATATTTGATATAACAATTTTGAGTGTGGACTTTTGAGTGTAGAAAATCTGTATTCTTCTTGCAAATAATTTTAGATGTGATGTAATACAGCTAGATATATGTACATATTTTTCTGCTAATTTTCTCTCTGTAAGTGTGGAGTCAGAATACTGATCCCTCTAGGAGTGACCTGTCCTAAAAGCGACATAATAATCCTAGTTAGGTGCTAGGTACTCCAAGTTCGTCTCCTGATCTCTTAATGTGTTACCACAATAGCCTTGTGTTTTGTTCTGGCTTATGTGACCCTGGTCCCAGATCCTCTACGCGGACGGCAGCGTGTTAGCAGTGCTCCTGGCGTCCCAAACATCCATAGGCGACAGTAACTCTTAACTGTCAAGTGAGGCGTCAGCCCGCCTGCTATTCCATAACAATAAAAAAACATATTTGCTATGGTCCCTTTATTTGACACTTTATTTATTTTTTGTTAATATTTGATTATCACAAGGGGGGGGGGGGGGGTTGTAATAATATATCACGTGTATTTATATTTTTTGGCAAACGTGTACAAAATCGAATTTAGCACTGTGCCAACAACTGACTTGCAATATGCTTATGCAGTTGAAGAAAGTCTTGCTAATCAGTGTTTCGAGGATACTGTACATTAAATTATGTTCATTGTTCATGTATTAGTATAAAAAAATTTTTCGCATTTCTTTCATTATTTTTATGTCCGTCAAAAACAACCTGCAACCTTTCTGTCTACTTCTAAACGTTATTATTGTAGTCTTTAATTTTCTATAATAAAATTAGATTATACTTAAAATTAAGATCCTTTGTAGGTACTAAAAAATATACGTGATATAGGGGTGAGGGGGGATACTCTTAAACCTCACCATGTATCACCAAGGGGGAGGGGGGGGGTAAAAATTAAAAAAAAATCACGTGATTAATGAACGGCCCCTTATATTGTATATTCCTGCAATTATTTAGCAAATGAAAACTAAAAACCTCTGACGAAAATATGGTGGAATATAAGGATGAAATTATTGCACGGGTAGAATAATAACAGGAACAATACATGACATAAAAACAATTGGCGTCCTCCGTAGCGTAGCGGCTAACTCACTTAGGTAAGTTTGCCCGGGTCATGAGTTCGATTCCCGTCTCACGTCTGGGTGTATGCGTATAATATGTATTTATTTACAAAAAAATGTATATATGTAATTTATCAGTTCTCAAGTACACATAATACAAGTGCTATGCTACTTTTTGGGACTAGATGGTGCTGTCTGAATTATCCCAAAATATTTATTTATTTATCTATAAGATTCAACTCGTCTGAAATGGAATATGTTTTTCAAAAAACCAGAGGACTTTTATGTGACCCGTCACAATAGTTCAACAATAGCAACATCGATATTAAGACCATGATAGATACTATTATTAAATAATAATAAATGGTATCTAGTCATTAGAAATGCACATATTTATTGTTATAGTAAAGTGAACAGAGCAACAACGCAGTCAGGCGTCCCCCTTTGAGCCAATTATGCACTTATTACAGAAACGTACGGCATTTCCTTATTTGACGGCGCTAAAGTAATTGTTAATTTATATAGTGGAACGCCACTGTCAATAATCATGTGCAGAGTAATGAAAAAAACTATATTTGATTACAAGTGAAGTTATTGATTCAGAGAATAGCCAAGCCGATGGACTGCTCGCCATTAGCGAAATATTCATCCGAATTTCCTGGAGCGTTTTCTTTTTTGTATGAAACAATTTTCAAGAACATTCATGTTACGCTCTCCCTGTATTTGGAATAAGCTACCGACTGAGGTTTCTCAAAAAAGGCGTTATTAAAGTTAACAAAACTTGCCATCAACTGGGCTGTTAGCCTGCTGAACTCTACCTATAAAATAAAAATTGTATCTACATTTTTACTAAAAAATGTTCGCAATCTACTAATAAACTAATATAAATAGTAAAAACTATCGCATCTTTGAAAGTATTTTTATATATAGCATCTTATCCTCCTAATCCTAAGACAACTTATCCTGATGAGGGCATTGCGGAAATTACTATAAATATAATATAATAATGAATCGATAAAAGATCCACAGAAAATAGCACAAGTTTTCAATGGTTATTTTACTGGGAAAATTTATTCAAAATTTAATTTAAATAAAAATGATTATAACTCGATTCATAGCAATATTAATTCTCTATCCATGGCTCCCGTAAGTTTTTATGATATAGTAACTGTAATAAAATCTTTAAAAAACACAAATAACGTTAGTACTGATGAAATAACTACAAAAATATTCAAACAGTCAGCCCAAATTATATCTAGAAAGTAGTGATTTTCCGTCAAACTTGAAAACTTCCATAGTCAAACCTGCCCTTAAAAAAGGTATAAAGATAAATCTAGAAAATTATGGACCTATTGCTATCATAACAATATTTGCAAAAATCATATATATCGTCTTTTATATTTACTTTGAAAAATATAAAATATTCCGAAAGGAATAAAATAATATGGCTTTTGCAAAAATATTAATATTGCTATTTATGATCTCCTTGAGCTGATTATGAATAATGTTGACAAAAGAATACCTATATCAGCAGTATATGTGGATTTGAAAAAGTCATTTGACTTTGTGGATCATTTTATCCTTCTTGATAAATATGGTGTGTAACGCTTTTAATCTTATTAAGTCTAATTAACACAATCATCAACGAATTACGGAAATGAAAAGAGTTGATTTAAGAACAAAAAAATGTGAGATCCTATAAATCGAAACCAAGAAAAATTATACGTGGGGTGCCCCAGGGATCAGTCATGGGTCCTCTTTTATTTCTAATTTATATAAATGACATTTACACTGCGGTAACACAAAAGATTATACTGTTTGCTGATGATAGTACTATAATATTTGACGGAAATAATGTTAATAATTACGAATCAAGTATAAATAATGCATTTCGTAACGTAATATTATGGTTTAATAAAAACAACTTACAAATTATACCTTACAACCTATATAAAACAAAAATAGTGCGCTTTAAGCAAAGAACTAATATAAAATAATAGGTCTTTACCTATGAAATTGCCGTTCTGCAGTACTGGCCATTTCAAATCAACATAATTTATGTTTGGCTAAGAATTCTAATTTCAAATTAATTTTATTTTAAAAACATGGAATTCTTTTTCCAAAAGTAGTTATCTGTTTATTGATTAGTGTTACATTTTCATCGCATTTCAATCTTTTTCGTCATCATGGATACGTTAAAAATTCGAGTAATTATGGAATATGAGTACCGTCGTGGCAGCAACGCGGCACAAGCGGCACGCAACATCAACGACGTTTACGGAGCTAACACTACAAACCAACGCACCACCTGTTATTGGTTTGTTCGCTTCCGTTCTGGGAATTTGAACCTGAAAAATGAACCTCGCGGTCGTCCGAAGACTTTGGTCGACAACGACGAATTAAAGGTGATTGTGGAAGCTGATGATACACAATCTACGGCTGAATCAGCAACAGCTTTCGACGTTAGCGTCAAAACAATATTGGTCAATTTGCGTCGAATTGGCAAGGTAAAAAAGCTTGATAAATGGGTACCCCATAAACTCAAGATCGCTGGCGCGAAGTTCGCGTCGAGACGTACCTTGCACTGCTCAATAGACACACAAATGAAAGTATTTGGAACTGAATTGTTACCTGCGATGAAAAATGGATTTTGTTTGATAACCGCAAGCACTCAGCAAGTTGATTGGATCCTAGTTCAGCACCTAAACAATGACCTAAACGAAAACTTATCCCTAGAAAAGTGATGGTCACTGTTTAGTGGTCTAGCGCCGGTGTGATTCATCACAGCTTCTTACAAAACGGGGTGAACATTACTGCAGATGTGTACTGTGAAGAACTGAACACAATAATGGAGAAGCTGGCACATCTCCAACCAGCATTGGTCAATCGCTCGTCTCCGCTGCTCCTGCACGACAACGCACGACCTCATACTGCACAGCAAACGGTCTCCAAGTTGCAAGAACTGGGGCTGGAAGTTCTCCGTCATCCGCCCTACTCACCAGATCTTGCACCTACAGACTACTACTTTTTCCAGAATTTGGATAACTTCTTGGCGGGAAAAAAATTCAATACCCGAGAGGCAGTACAAAATGCCTTTGAAGAATTTGTTGCCTCCCGTCCAGCTGATTTCATTGAGAAGGGCATCAATAAACTGCCACTACGTTGGCAAAGATGCATTTATTGCATGGGTGATTACTTCGATTAATACAAATAAAAAATACACGAAAAAAATTCGTTTAAATTTTTTCATACAAAACGGAAATTTCATAGGTAAAGACTAATATTACGGACCATATAGTTACGTATTGTGGACAAAAACTAGAAGTAACATAAAATACATAATTTTCAGGCATTCAAAGAGAAAATAATTTAAAAGTTAATACCCACATTAATGAGTTATGTAATGAGGTTCTCTGATTTTCTTATGCTTTATATAAATTAAGTGAAGTTGTTAACCAGAAGCTGTAATCACAGCTTATAATGGATATATTCTTTCTCAATTAAGATACGGTTTAATATTCTGAGGCAATAGTACTGGAAAAGAACGTGTTTTGTTGCACAGAAAAGATATATACGTGCTATTTGCCATCTTCAGAAAACTGATTCTAGTAATTGTTATTTTAAAAAGTTAAATCTATTGACATTTCCGTCTTTATATATATTAGAAGTTGCTATATTTGTCAAAAAGATTTTTTATTTGTACACGACATTAAATAGTAGACGGTACAATAATTCACATCTATATGTTCGTCGTTCTGTAGCACTGCGTTACGACGCTATAGCTTATTTGGAATGACCACACAAATATATAATAAAATTCTTTTATATATAAAAAAAACTTCTGGCATTAATCAAATCAAATCAAAATCACGGGAAATGTTAAGCAATAGAGCATATTAACGAGTATAAATGAAATTCTGAGTTGCAAATTGTAAATTTTTATTAATATGGTGTATTCATTCCATTTTGTGACATTGGCATACCTAATTTCTATTATTAAGTGAGTTTGGATTTTTTCTTTTTAACACTATGGACTTTGACCAATTCCTAAATAACATAATTGTGAATCCATAATTTAAAAAAAATAAATAATAAGCTGCGCATGTGGTAGAATACAGAGATCTGAATACTGTTAAATTTTGGCCTTTGTAACATGTTATTCATAAAATAAATTGAACTTTGACTTTGATAACACAATTACAATCGAGACCGATCTCCTGCCAGAGTGTTTCATGATGGAAACGTTAAAGTAGTATACTGCTAGTAGTATGTGCTATTGCACATACTACTAGCAGGTGTGACAAGAAAATCAAGCATATAGTAGGTGGATGTTATGACATAGTCTAAAGTAAAGTAGTATAAGTCGCTTTTTGTTAAAGCCCTTTACAGGATATATGTTTTGATTAGTCAGATCCTGGTCTATTCTGAATCAATTATTAGAGTTACGATATAGAAAAAATATTGATTGTTATTTGCACATGGCAATAGGGAATCTCTTCTCACATATTGAGGAGTCCTGCACAGACTGCGGATTAACATCGTTAGAGCTAGCAATAGTCAGATCAGTCGGGCGATGACGATGGAAAGAGGCTCAGGTGAGGTTTCAGGTGGATTTGTCCTAATCGAGAACAATTAAATAACTTCAGTCACTGTCTCTTCAAGAAAAATAAACAAATTTTAGTTTATGCAACACTATATTTCTGAAATAAGCAGTATTTAATCTATGACCATGCGTTGAAATGTACAATGTTCAAGCATGCCTTTTGACGAAGCAGCAATCCAACGCTTCCCGTCACAATTGTTGCAGTCCTAGCTAATCGCCTCCACAGGACATGAATGACGAGGTTCAAGGTGAATGAAGCGCTTTGTGTAGCAATTTGTGCTGATTTGATTGAATCTCTTTTGTGTTTCTAGTTTTTCTAGAACAATATAAAAATACTCGATGGTTTGTAGAGTTGTTTTATTTCCTTCTCTTAAAATTTATACTTGGGCCCGAAAGTCAATGAGTCACAAATCAAATATTTTTATATTGCCGAGTAAGCAGACAAGCTGACGGAACGATGTGTGCGAGGCTAAGGGCACCGAAACGCTGTGTTCGCATAGGGGTACTGAGACCTGTATCACCAATGCTAGACCACAACACAAGATTATTATGACGGCATACATATAAACCAGGGGTCGTTGCTGTACAGACTGGTACAAACCAACCACAAGGTTCTACCGCCTACCTAGAGTTAGTGTCGCCTTTTAGGACAGGCCGATCCCGGCCGCTGGGGTTTGCCTCTGCATGGAGAAAAAAATTTAAACTATATAATCCCAAAAGAGGGTCTACGGATAACATTTCAATTACAGTACTAGAAGTAAAATATTGTAGTTAAGAACAAATTTATCGACATTGCATATATTATTTTAGTTATTTGATGAAAAAGAAGTATCATGAAATGATAGCAGTGCAATTAGACTGATAGATTAGATTCACTCTATACACAGAGGACCCTGGATTACGAGCGAAAAGTTTTTGATGCAATTGGAATAAAACATCAAGAATAAGAATATTCATTATTATAAAATAATCAATAAAAAGAAACAAGATACACTTTCTTCTAATTAGTACAATTTATGGATTCTTCGGTATTAGGACGTTTTTTACCCTTAATAATAAGGGGATGTAAAAGAAGAAAAATGAACATTAAATATTATGTTTCATAATTAAATAATAATATAAAGTTTGCGGTGGTAATTATTATTTACCGTCTGATGGTTTGTGGTGCCGATCGATCAACAACACAAGGTCGAAGGCACGGCAAAAACATCAGTATATCAAATACTAGATGACTCTGCGGCTTCGTTAAACTCATTGTCTGTGCCTATTACTATAATCATGTATGTTATTTATATTTTATATATTGGTATATTTATTATTGACTTCTAGTTTGTTAACTAATGTATCACAAGTACATGTGTATTAAAAATACTAGTTTCTTTAGACACAGGTGAATGTTTTATATTATATTTTATATAAAGTATTTACTGAAAACCGATAGGTAGCTCTGTTGAAAATGCACCAGCTTAATATATGTCACGGCAAGTAGGCTTAGTGTAATGCTGATATGCCTATTTGCCCTGAGATACAGGCCTAAATAGAGAGAAATCTCTTTGAAAAAGTTTAAAATTTTAACAGAGATTTCCATTTCCAAAGAGTTCCAAGTTAGTTTTACTATGAAACCGCAAACAATAAAAAACGGATAACATAAATATTACAACTTATTTGGTACGCTACTTACTCAACTCAATTTATATCCTAAACCTTTCATTTTACCGTTAATCTACTCAGGTCTAAGGGATCTTTAAGTCATGAATTGTGGCTATGATCTAGGTTTCATCTATTTGGTGTTTTGTTTTTTCTCTTTTGATTGGTGATATTTTTAAAATAGATTATAAGAAAAGAATGTACGCTGTAATGTAATAAAAAGTGTGATGTCCACTTCTTTTCTAGCTAGATCTTGTGGTTTAATAATAACTTATAATAGTACCACGTTGTGTCTTGCTAGTGGGGAATGATTGATCTGAAATCTTCTATCCTTGTGGAGGGAGAGGTTGGAGTGTTGAGGCGGGCCTCTTTACACCGGTATAAACTCAGGGGGGCACTACCCACCGGTGGCGTGGAGTGGCCGCCAGAGCATGGAATCCTATGTAAACAGCGGGTCGATATTGTGGCCCGTCGATGGCTTATTCTTCGGCCTAGATGGCTAATCCGTAGCATAAAATTAGGTTTCAGGCGCTCATTCTAGGTTAGCCTGGATTGAGCGCCGGGGGATTCGATGGCCCCGACCCCCTCGATGGCCCCGGGTATGTGTGTGTGTCTGTGTGTATCGCCACTGTGAGTTTTCAGCCATTGTCGGCGCGATCGAACAGTTACTATCGAAGATAGAAAAAGACGTCGTCACGGTGAATGACGTCAGCTGGGCTTCCAAGCTAGTCAACGCTAGTCATTCTAGGACAGCATAAATCAGCCTCAAACGGATATAGATCTTATTGACCCTGATCTTCGCCCTTGGAGGCTCATTAGATGCGAGGTCAAGCCGGAACTTAGTCCTAGCAACACGCACTTGGTTGGGCCTGTCGATGTACACTCCAAGGTACTTCACCGAGCTCTTCCACTCGATATATTCCACTCAAATCTGCAGTTTTTCTTTGTGCAGGGGCTAGGTAAGAATACTAACACCTGCGGCTGGGGTCGACTTGTCGTAAAAGGTGACAAAACAACCCTAGCTACGTGGTAGGGCCTAAGCCCGTCTGGATGACAACTACCCCTCGTGTAAAAGTATGTAAGCAGAAGGCGGAGGGCAGTTTTGCGTACCTCGGCACGCGAGATGAAGTCTTCCTCGCTCAGGGGAGCAGCTGAGCGCACCAGAACGTCATCAACTTGATCATAATGTTGCCTAATGGAGTAGGGGACGCAGAATCGACTTATGATTATTGTTGTGCTGAAGGAGGGGTAACCGCACGAGTTGCGGTCTATGTTAGGCGATGCTTTTCTGACCGAGTAAGTAGCTCCCAGCTAAGGAAGAGACCCCCCGTAAATAATAACGTCCATTACTGCTAATGCGGCTCTCAACATTATTTACTCGGCAACGCAATAACATGCCCTTTACAATTTTTTGACACCCTTACATATTATCATGCAAATCTTTCATTAACCATTTCTTAACCATCGGCTGGGTGTTCATCCCCATTTCTCAGAGCCTCTTCTTTCTTGTACCAAACGTTTCTCTAGAACGTTCATATTGCGTACTCTCAGGATCTGAAATGAGCTTCCGGCTGGAGTTTTCTCAGCGCGGTACGATAAGGGGTTCTTCAAAAAAGGCGTTATAAAATTTCTTCGAGGCCGGTAGCGCGTTGGTATTGCCTCTGGTGCTGCAAACGTCCATAGGCGACGGTGACCAACTGCCAGGGTGGGCCGTCTGCCTGTCTGCTGAACTCTACTAGCTATAAAAAAATCTTTATGAAATTAAACACCATGAAGCTGTCAAACGTAAAATAGTAATGTTCATATCGTTCATCTTAAATGAATGAAATAGTCAGAGATGCTACTCTCTTGAATCATTTTAGATAGAAGTATTGTATTTGTAAATTTCACACAGTAAAAGGTGCTTACGACATAGCGGTTGAGAACCGCAGTACTTTTTTTTTTATTGCGTAGGACAGCAGTCAGGCTGACGGCCTGCTTAGAATTTAGCAGTTACCGTCACCTATGGGTGTTTGCAACACCAGTGGCATCGCGAACACGCTGCTGTCCCATAAGGGTACAGGAACTTGGGTCACTAATGCCGGAACACAACACAAGTTTATTATGGCGGCATACTTAAGACCAAAGGTGGTCGCCATCCAGACGGGCTTGAGGCCCTACCACGTAGCTAGGTTGGGTTGTTTTGTCGCCTTTTATGACAGGCCGACCCCGGCCACAGAGGTTAATATTCTTTCTCCGCCCCTGTACGGATAACACAGTACGGATAACAGTACTAAAAATAGCAGTGTATGCGTTTACAAGATATTTTGTATGTCTGTATAAAAATATATAGAGAGCGTTAAGAAGTATGATAGGAGTTAAAATGAGTGACAGGATAAGAAATAGTGAGATAAGGAAACGTTGTGGTCTGAAAGAAGATGTAGTGACAAAAATTGAGAAAGGTATGCTGCGATGGTTTGGCTATGTTGAGAGAATGGATGAAGAACGATTAACGAATTAAAAAGTGTATAAGGCGAGTGTGAATGGAAGTGTTGGAAGGGGTAGACCTTTTTTTTTTTTTTTTTTTTTTTTTTTTTTTTTTTTTTTTTTTTTTTTTTACGGGGTGGGGAAATCCTCATGGACTACCTCCGCCTGGGGAAAGGCGGAGGGGCGTGCCGGATTCTTACCGGCTAAAACCACCACCCCGGTGTCTCCTCACACGTGCGCGGGGCCGCGGGAATCCAAATTCTTCCGCAGCCCCACACTAGTGCTGGCCCGGTGTGTCCGGGCCTCGTCTCCTGCACGGGGTAGTGAGGTGTTTAACTACCCCGTGCATCGCCTCAGAGGCGCGCGCCGACACCCGCGCGCGCCTCCACCTCGGGTCCATCGAATAGGGGGCGGGAAGGGGTAGACCTAGGCGGACTTTTCAAGACCAGATCAGGGACGTCATGAAAAAAGGCTAGGTCAAGAGTACCCTAAACCGAAGGGCATGTATGAAGGGAATAATGAAAGTGGACGAAGCGAAACAAGTATGTAAGGATCATAGCAAGTGGAAAGAAGTGGTCTCTGCCTACCCCTACGGGAAAGAGGCGTGATTATATGTATGTATCTAATATATAAAATTCTCGTGTCACAGTTTTCGTTGCCATACTCCTCCGAAACGGCTTGACCGATTTTGATGAAATTTTTTGTGCTTATCCGGTATCTATGAAAATCGGCCAACATCTATTTTTCATCCCCCTAAATGTTAGGGGTAGTCCACCCCTAAATTTTTTTTTATTTTTTGACATTTTATTATTTTTATGGCAGAACAACGTTTGCCGGGTCAGCTAGTGTATGTATAAAAATATAAATGTAGTGAACTTACTGTAAATGAATTACCCTCATATGAATGTCGTGTTTACGGGTGCTAATGCTCAAAAGCTATAAACGTATATTTCATGAATATATGTAATGGAAACAAAGGGTTTGGTGTGTTTACCGTTACAATCCTCCTTTATAGGTTAAATGTTGAATCAATTCATACATAGCCTGTATATATTGTTCTTCTTTTTTTATTGCTCTGGGACAGCAGACAGCCTGACGGCCCGCTTAGAATTTAGCAGTCTCCGTCGCCTATGAATGTTTGCAACGCTAGTGTCATCGCAAACACACTGTTGTCCCATAAGGGTACAGGAACTTGGGTCACTAACGCCGGAACACAACACAAGGTTATTTGCACACATAAAATTTAAAACAAATATAATTCCTTAAAAATATCTCGATGCAAACATAAATTTTCTACTCCATACTAATACTATCCTCTGCGGCCGAGATCAGCCTGTCTTAAAAGGCGACTAAACAACTACGTAGTAGGGCCCCACCCTTTGTCTACAAGTTTGTCGCCAATAACCTTGTGTTGTGTTCCGGCATTAGTGATACAGGTTCCTTAAGCCCTATAGGAGGAGAATTATTATGTTAAAAGACATAATAATTTTATCCAGTACGTATATTGATGCCTTGTTATAAAACACAAGATAGAAGTTTCCCCCTCTAGTGGAAAGAGTCGATGGTACAGCCCCAAGTTAAGGAAAACGAATCTGCCCAATTCATGTGGGAAATGCCTCTTTAAACAAACGTTACAGTAACGCACAACAAACCAGATTCAATTTATGTAAGTAAGATAAACAATAAAATATATTTAATAAACATGAGAGTACCATCTGACTACAACATAAGGGCCAGAAATAGAAAATCTTAGCAAATACCACCTACTCAAAACGGAAGGCAGTCGGCTGTGGAACACATAAATCACTGTTGTCATAACAGTGATAGGAGCCACAGGCGTACTAGCTAGAAACACAACAAAATACATAGACAGCCTAGAGCAGCAATAGATATTACCATACTACAAAAGCAAACAGCCATACACACCCATACTCTACAAAATTCTAGGAGATACAGTTTTTATTTGCAAAACAAATGACACACAGGAGCCGCCAACACCAAAAAGGATTTCGCACCTACCGAACACACAAATTTCACAAGAAACACCTGGAAGCCACATAATATCACACACACAACCTGTGAAAAGGGGCAGAAGGAGGGGTAGAAGAAAGGGAATGTGAACACAAAACACAACACTTATACATCGTGCTTAATAGTTGGGGGGGCAAGAATACCTCTTTTCCGTGGGCCACGGAACGAAATATTCATGAAAAACTGACATAAGCCTAGATAAAGTAAAATTAAGTCACTAAAAAAATTAATGCAAATTTTGAATTAAAAGATCGTTAAAGAGATCCAGAGGTATGATATAATTATAATATATAAAATTACTTCTAAGAAAATAAAACAAGGGTCATTTTTCGTTTATCTCAATTTTTTCTACAGTTGAGAAAAATTGAGAAAAGCCTGAGAAAAATTTATGGACTTAACAGATTAAATGACAGTTGTTTTGTGAAATATTTTTGCTTTATGTAACAATTTTTTTTATTGCGTAGTACAGCAGACAGGCTGACAGCCCGCTTAGCATTCAGCACTTACCGTCGCCTATAGGTGTTTGCAACGCCAGTGGCATCGCGAACACGCTGCTGTCCCATTAGAGTACAGGAACTTGGGTCACTAATGCCGGAACACAACACAAGGTAATTATGGCGGCATACTTAAGACCAAAGGTGGTCGCCATCCAGACGGGCTTGAGGCCCTACCACCTGGGTGGGTTGTTTTGTCGCCTTTTACGACAGGCCGACTCTGGCCGTAGAGGTCAGTATTCTTTCTCCGCCCCTGCGCGGATAATAGAGCTTACAATACTTATAGAAAACGCGTTAATGGAGTTAGAACTCGTATAGAGATGCGTTTTTAAATTGTATGTGAATGACTGTTGAAAATGTCTATGTTTACTTTTTTACATTAAATCTATAAAACGTATTGTATTTTTTCTTTGCTGGTGTCCATGTCTGACGCATGCTTGAAGAAAACCGAATGAATAAATCAGAAAATTGTCGCCAAAGATTTTTTAGCACTAAATCTGATCTTTCTGACGCGACCTAGCGTGGCCTGATCAGACTTCTACAATGCAAGATACAGATGACTAAAGCCATCTATTGGAAAATAATAGATTACTGTCTGAAGTGCTGTGGGATACACAATATTTCTTGTTTTTCCATCTGGTGCGTAAACGAATAAATCAGAAGTATTTCCGACGCTTGAGCAGGCCACAAAGAGCTGCCCATGTGTGAAGCATGGATTCTCCAAATTTAATCCACAGACTTGCAACGATTCTCCTTGTGTATTGTTGATAGTCATTGTGAAAGCGAGTTGCACCGGGAACTGCAAACGTTTGAATTTGAATGGCATATCTGTCGGGATCATTGGGATACGTAGCTGTACAGTATGTCTTCACTAATATATTATTATCGAATCAGGCTGGCTATGATAAATAATTATGTTCGTAATATAAAGGAAAGAGTTTTATGCAAAGATGCAAAATTTTTTCGATACATCCATAATATTAAAACATGGATTTTAATTTCACAATTTACATAAATTCTTACGTTCAACTGTCACCGGCAATAAATGAAATTCATTGGAATGATAGTGGCGCCATCTGTCAAAGATTGGTCGTACCAACTCAGAAACCTTTGTGGGCTCATGCACAACACTTTGCTGAAGATCATGACATGATCAAATGCATAGTTTACGATTCTATAAAGGATATACATACAAACATTCATTTTTATAGATATAGATAGATAGAAGAAGAAGATGTAGTTAAAAAGTAAGGTCATCATGAAGAAAGAAATAAACTGTTTTAAACTAAATACGCAATTAAAACATTTAGGCCTCATTCGCACGAGAGTTTTTTTAACGGACGTTAAAAAAGCGTTCAAATACAACAAATGCATTCCCAAGTATATGTTCACTTCTTCTTCGTCGTGTTCTTTATTCCTGAAGGTCGTGCCCGCCTTGATAAGCCTTTACGGAGACGCTGATGAACTGCCTCCACACCACTCTGTCCTCGGCCTGTTTCAGAGCTGCAGGCAAAGTGAGCCCCGTGATAGCCTTAATTTGATCCGACCATCGAGTTGGTGACCGTCTTCTGGGCCTTTTCCCCTCTATTTTGCCTAGCACTATCAGTTTTTCGAGGTTGTCTGACTCCTTTCGAGCGATATGGCCAAAATAGCCAAGTACTCGCTTGTAGCATATGTTCACACGACAGCGTTATTAAAACACGACGCTTTTTTATCGAGCAGTGTTGCATTTTCAATTTTGGGCGTTGGAAATAGACCCTAAGCAACTTCATACTATTATTCACACTAGCGGTAAAAAAGAGTCGGCGCTACAGTCAGTGCGCAGCGCGCTGTTTTCGGCAGCGGACGTGTCTTGTTTACCTGCGTTTGTAGTAATAATGATTTTAGAGAATCGACAATACAGGCCCGCTAATTCAACTGCACAGAGTACTAGGCCACAATCTGCACAAATCTACTTTACCAGTTTTAACCCAAATATCTGCTCATCACCATCCATTACCGACCCATCAAGCTCAATAATGGTTCAAAACCCCTTGATTAATATTTGCCCATCTCCATCGAATACCGACCTATCAAGCTCAACAACGGTTCAAAGCCTCTTGGCCGATATAAGTTCGCCAGAAGAATTTTTATATTAATTTCGTTTTAAAAAATATAATTGTAATATTTTTATTACTGTTTTACTTACCTCAGTGTAACAACCAGCCGTTGTATAGGTGGTATCGCCAAACGCATGTTGGTATCTTGAAGTGTTATTTGAGGGCCCACCAAATACAACAACAATAATAATAATATTTTGTGACAATTCACACAGCGTCATCTAGTCCCAAACTAAGTAGCACTTGTATTATGGGCCCTAGACAACTGATATACTACTTACATACTTTTTTTTATTAATAAATACATATTATACATAAACACCCAGACGCGAGACGGGAATCGAACCCGTGACCTCCGCAAGCGTACCGAAGTGCTTTATCCGTTACGCCACCGAGGTCGTATAAATATTGTTAACAATACGTCAAATGTTGCTATAGACATTCGAAAATAATTAAAAAAAATTTCAGGGTATTGCCTCAAATGTTCGTACAGTATCACAAACTGCCCTTTTATGTATCTCGGCTCATTCAGAGGATGTACCCAGAATGCCTTTTGTTTCCTTTTTCGTCTTCTAACGACACAAACCGCTATTGCTAGTAATTTAGCGCTAACCATGCTCACGTCTTACTAAAGCGCGAGACGAGATAAGAGTGATATAAAAGCGTTCGTATGAATAATCAAATTAAGAACGTTATAAAAGCGCCAACGCTGGGTTTTAACGCAACGCTTTTCTAACTCTCATGCGAATGAGGCCTTAAGAAATACGTCGATAAGTTATAAGAACCATTTAATTGATAATACTTATAAAAAATTACATTGAATACAGAAATTAACAATTCAAATTAAACTATAAATACTATTTAATTGATAACAATGTTTTGAATATACAAAAATAGCAAAATATAATATTTTGTAAGAAACGTCTATAACACGGATAAATTTTATTGCTATTATGACATACTTTATTTTATTTGTTATGATCTTTTCATCAAATAATATTCTAGGAAATTTCTAGGGCGTTGTAAAGGCACGACCCTTAGTAATGAAATAATAGCCGGACGGGATTTCGCGGCCATATTTTTAACTGACCTTCCAGTTAATTTGTTAAAAACCAGCGTTTTTTTTATGAATCCTACATTAAAATTAGTTGTTGATACAGTAATAATATATCTTTATTAATAACTGATTTCAAATATACATTTGAGTACAAATTATTTGCGAGAAAGTAATGAAGTATAATTACATGAAATTTGATGCATAATCCAGAGGACATGGGTTCGTTTTCCAACATATCATACACCGCTCGGGTAGTTTTCTCATTTGAGGGTTATTACATTTTTACGGCAAAATAATCCTGCACACCAACATTACTGACATGTATAATAATCTGCCAATTCGCTCTAAACGAGAGTAGTGAGTTTACCATTTCTCCTGAAGTGATGTCGTAGACCAGTTCTGGAATCTTTCGTACAGAATTACATTGACAAGCAACATAACTCTTTGAAAGTCGAATTAGCATTGATTGTATATAAAACAATATTCAATCAATATTTGGTACCTATTTAAAAAGTTTGTTTCCCAAGGCCAAGTGGTGGTCTATGTCGGAAGTCTGGGTCCGAAACAGACCACGTCGGTTGTTGGCGACGTCGGTGCCGCGGTCGAATGTCATATTACTAACCATCATTCGTTTCATTCAGGTATCTTAAACATTTATAAATATGTGCTTAATTTATAAACTTTATTATTTCCTAACTAGCTACTTGCCTCGGTTTCGTTTTGAAAACAGAATATGTAACATCCCATAGGATAGAGTAATATAGTCTCGCAAGTAAATAACTCTCTATATACAACAAAAAACAGTATCAGTTGAATATTTTTTAGGATGACTATTAATAAATAAACTTAGTTTTTTATTCATATTAAAAAAATATTTTGCAATAGCTTAAAAAATATCATTACCAAATTACAAATAATCAAATTTTGGTCGTTGATTACGGGATCGACAAGCCAGTTGTTTGGTGTTTAGTGGTTTTCCTAATAAATAAAAAAAAACAAATGGTTTCGATTACATAATTTTTTTATTTAAATTTCACTGATTCAATAAGAATTGTACGTGTAATAAATGAAAATATTAAAATAAGTAAAAACAAATATTGAATATTAATATTAAATGAATGTCATTTACCCTATGTCAATAAATTCAGACGAACGAATTTGTAAACAGACCTGCATTTTAACAAATAAAGATTATGATTATGAACATCTGTTTTGCGGCTCGTTGAACTGGAAAGAGCCTGTTACATTATACTGTTTAAATGAGCAACATAGCAGTAAAACCTATATTGATTATGTAAAAACTAAAAAAAAAAATATATATTTTATTAGTCAATTAAATAATTATTAGACTAATGGTTGTGATCGTACCGCTAAGCTGCCCAGGACAGTAAGAGTGTCAATTTTCACAACCTGTGCGTTTGAATTTCTTCATTAATTATGGAATCACGTCAAAAAAAGAAATGTATGTGACTTATTTTATAGAAGGACTTATGAGTCATGCATTTTATGAAATGTTATTGTTAGGGTATGTAGCATTTTTTTACAAATCTCGACAAATAATAATTTTCAGGGCAAACTGGGTTTCAAAAAGATTATAAAATAAAAACGTTTTAACAAAAAAATTAAACCGCCGAAAAAACTGAAAAGCAGAAAATAAAGTAAAAAACTAAAGTATGTATACCTAAGAAATTTTGAGTCGGCGCCAGTGCTCTCACGTGTGTGACCGTTCGGCTTGCTGTCTCGCTGACATTAATTTCGTAAACACTCGGCATTTTCCGGCGAAGGGGCGTGTCACGCTGCGCCGCCGCCGCGCATCACGCTTTACGTAATTAATTAATTTACTTGTTTGGCGCCGACTGATAATTTCTTAGGTATACTTACATTAGTTTATGAACTTAGTTATTAAGGTTAATAAAAATAAGGTTTATTATTTTTTGCTTTTCAATTTGTTCGGCGGCTTAATTTTTTTCTTAAAAAGTTTGTTTGTTTTTTGTGGCTATAATCTACTAATTACTACATGCTTAAATAAATCAATTCTGTGTTATTCGCGGTCATAGATATAATCAGTGATTGAACAATCAATCATTCTCTATTTTCGTACCCTTAGGGTTGGAATTTTTTTTTAACTACAATGTCGGGGTATATTACTTTCCCTTTCCAACAAAAAGAATTTTTAAAATCGAACAACTCTGTAAAAAGCTATGAGTGATCGTATATAAAAATATATAAATATAAATATATATATATATATATATATATATATATATATATATATATATATATATATATATATATATATATATATATATATATATATATATATATATATATATATATATACTAGCTGCCCCGGCAAACGTTGTTCTGCCATATAAATAATAAAATGTCAAAAAATTAAACAACATTTTTTGGGGGTGGGTCACCCCTAACATTTAGGGGGATGAAAAATAGATGTTGGCCGATTCTCATAGATACCGGATAAGCACAAAAAATCACTAACTCAATTTAGTTATCTGCCTACTGCCTACCCCCTAAGAACGATGGCGTGATTATTTATAGCCTATGACCATTTCTAGGTTATCATCTATCACCATACCAAATTTCATCAAAATCCGTTCAGCCGTTTAGGCGTGAAAGAGGAACAGACAGACAGACAGACAGAGTTACTTTCGCATTTATAATATTAGTATGGATATATACCTAGTCAGGTCATAAATTCTGTCACATGTTTAATGTAAAATAATTGTAACAAGTTTATTCATTATGTAACCATTCATATACCAAAATGAACTTAACAAAACATAGATTCTTATGACATTAAAGTTTATTCAAAATGACCTCCGTGATTTTGAATACAGGCCTTCAATCTGCGCGGCCAGTCGTCTATCGCAGCACGAACGAGGTCCATGTCAATATCGGCGGCTGCCTTAATCAAGGATGTCTTGAGTGACTCCAAATTGGGATGAGGCTTTGGGCACGCCTTTTCCTCCAAGTGTTGCCATATCTTGTAATCTAACGGATTCAAATCTGGACTGGAGGAGGGCCAGTCTTCGTGCCGGATGAAGTCGATTTCACGCGCCGCCAGCCAGTCTTGTGTGCTCTTCGCTCTATGAGCTGGCGCCGAATCTTGTTGGAATACCCAGTGCCTGTTATTGAACATGGTATGAGAAACAGGTTCCACAAGGTTCGTCAGGACTGTATTTTGATACACAACAGCATTCGTTTTTACACCTTTCTCACAAAAATGTACCTCTGTTAAGCCCCAATAAGAAACTCCCAACCATACCATGAGCGAGGATGGAAAATGACCTCGTTGGACACGTGGACTACGGTTGCTCGCTTCTTCACTACTGTGTGCGTACACCTTATCATTTTGTTTGTTGTAGCTCTCTTCTACGGTAAACATTTTTTCATCCGAAAAAAGAATTTCCTGATATTTTTTTCCCGCGTACCGCTTCAACAAAGCGCGGCATCTCTTCAGTCTCAGGTCCATTAGACGAGCATTCAAACGATGTCCTGTTTTTCTTCGATATGCCCGAAGCCCTAAGTCTTCATTTAACACCCTTTTCACCGTGGTTCTGCTTAACCCCATCTGAAGGGCCAACAGTTTCTGCTTACATTTGGGATTTCTTTGAATTCGTGCCTTCACAGCTTTTATCACTGCTGGAGTCCTAACAGACCGAGGGCGACCACTTCTTGACCTGTCATCTACACTAGAGTCTTCATTGTATCGTTTGATGGTACGATAAACGAATCTTTTGGTTATATTCAAATTTTTCAGTATGTTAAAAATTTGAATTGGCGCGTAACCGCAACGATGCAACGCAATAACTGCAACACGGTCTTCTTTAAGCGTCCACTCCATATTTAAAAAATGAGTAAAATTCTAAAAGTATACATTTTTATTTTCATGAACAATTCGAGATTCGAATTCAATAAACTTTTTTGTGGCCAGCATTCTAAAAGAAAAGTTTTTACTGTGTGACAATACTTATGACCTGACTAGGTATAATGAGAATCCATTTTTTTCGTCGGTTAAAAAGCAATAGTACCATAGACAACATCCATTACGTTTGACAGATTATACGTACCAAAGAAATTTAATACTCTCCGACGTTGTAAATTATTTGTACAGGAAAATGATAACTAAAGTGTTCTAAGAGTCCTTAAGCTTATCAAAATGCTGAAATATTTGTACAATAGTATAAAAAAAGTCATTCAGGTACCAGATCTGAGTAAAAAGTCAACCTATAAGGGAATATGTGTTTTACAGGTTTAAAAGTAGTTACATGTTGTACTAGTAGCTTCGTATGTATTGATCATTGCAAACATTCTTAAAAAGATGACTGGAACTCTGAACAACCTTGAATAATTGATCACGACGGATCAATTTCAGCATGAATTTCAGGTCATGTTGAGGCTAGAACGTTTATTTTATTATTTATATTTGACGACCATGACCATTGATTGACGTTCATCTCACAGCCTTGCAGGATTACACTTATCTTAAACAATTCGACTATACTGTATTCAGCGAACTCGGTTAAACCTTTTTGTGGCAGTATGGTTATTGAAATGGTAGAAGACTGAACTTGTAGTAGAGCATCTAATTTATAATGTTTTAGCGCTGAAATATCTCACGACAAAACAACCGACTTTAATCGGTATTTCTTTCAGAATAATAATGCGAATGACGAAATTGGTAATAGAATTAAAGTAATTGACACAGTTACCTAAGTAGGTCCGCTGTGTCAATGGATTAATCATTAGTCATAAGATTACAAGAGGAGTATTCTCTCTACAAAAATATTTTCTTGAGTCTTTTGTGGAGAGAGTGAATGCACGCTGTTAACAAAGACGATAAAAAGAATCAAATTTTATTGTAGTAGATAAGTTATATTATAAAAGTTTTAATTAAATTTAAATTTATGAGGCATAATAAGAATAAAACATATATTTATGGTAAAATAATTGTAAATTAAGAAATTATTATATCAGATTTTTTATTGCTAAGAAGATATACCATATTAAAACTTTAAATGTCAATAAATGGGATAGTATTTCAAATTTAAAAATTACTACCGACGTATGCAGTGACAAAGTTTGAAAATCCACCTAAGTAAAAGTCTCTTTCTTGATATTTGAAAGTTCTTTGAAAGTCTGTATTATATAATTAATATCTTTCAAGTTAGTGTTAGAGCAGTAATGTGTTAGCTAGCTGACCCGGCAAACGTTATTCTGCCAAAAAAAATCATATTTGCGACAAAAAGTAGCCCTTGTTCTGTCCTTTTTAAAGTTCCAATTTAATTATTTACCGAAATTCATCAAAATTGGTTCAGCGGTATAGTCGTGAAAACGTAACAGACAGACAGTCACATTTATAATATTAGTATGGATTGTAAATTGAATACCACAAACAAAATACGTAATTTATACCTTTTGGTTGAAGATTCGTAAATCAAACAAAAATGGAAATGAGTTAAAATTATTATCGAGTTTTGATCAGTAACAAAATTTTACTAGCCAGGTCTGATCATTTATATTTCATTGGTAGTCAGAGGTTTTGCAATGACTCTTCAGAAAACTATATAAATCGATTCAATTATGAGTAACACGTTATAAAAAATTCTTAGAAAGAAAATATATAGTAATATCCTTCCAAGGTATTTCTGAGTCATGGTATTTTCATGGTAAAAGTTGTGCACACCTGACCGCGGCCACGAAGCACGCAATCCCACGATGTTTTCAGTTTAACTCATTGCACGAACCGTCCTACCGCGTTTAGTTCAAAAACTTACAAAGTGATACAAGTGCCTGTACTGGGATGTGAATGTGATACAAGATTATTAGAAATAATGGAGGTAATTATATTCTGGTAAGTTAAGGAAATAACAAAAACAAAAAATGTAGAACACCATTTTTTACCATATTTTAGTATATCATCGTTGTCAAACCAATATCTGCTATGTGCACTTTTTTGATATTTCACATTTTGACTCTTATGACTAGTTTGCCACCCAAACTTTCTTATATAAACCGTTATGTGATTCTAATTATTACATTACTTTAATATTACATCACTTTGAAATAAATTATTTCTTACAAAATTTTACATGAGAGTGTTTTACTCCATATCTCAGTTTCTTTTTTTATACCTAGCAGATATTGGTTTGACAATGACGATACGTGACTTTGTAATGCGAATTGCAGTAATTTTTATAGCTGCATTCTTATCAACTTTATAAAATGTACTAATGATTTATGCAATAAGGTCATTTTTAATATCCGCGTTATTTAAAACTAGTTGTATTAAAAAAAATGGAAAAGTTTCTCTGCATTGAAGTCAGAGCCTCTGTAAACAAAAGAAGATCAAATTAATTGATTGATAATTGAAGGGTTGTAATTCTAAAGGGTCTAAATGCCAATTTTATGTTTTAGAGATACAACAAAAAAAGGTTAGGAGAGATAAGAAGAGAAGGAGATATTCACTTGGATCCATTTGAATATTATTAGGCTTGGTACATAGATTGTATTTTTGTAATAATATCGATTTTATTTTTTTGGCACTTAGACCCTTTAGAATTACAACCCTTCAATTGTAAAAAGGAACGTGTTACTTTGTATTTTTTCTATTTTGTATTACGAGATATTAGGCGATAAAAAGCAAACAAAGTCACATAGGTTTCATTGGTTTGTTTCTTGCAATGAAGTTAATACTTCGTAATCGAAATAATATAGTGAAGCAAAAAGGCTTATTTAAAAATTAGTTACAGTTGAGATGAAACATTTGGAAGAAGGAGAAATTAAATAATAATTACTTAATATTTGATCACTAAATTATCTAATAATACATTAAAAATGTTAGGTATCAATTTGTTTGTTGAGTTATAGATTGAGTTACGTATGTTTAAATTAAAAATATTGTGAAAATAGTTATATTTACTTATTAAAATAATAATAATAAAGGGCTTTATATCTTATAAAACTTCAAACGAGAACAATCAGCTTACTAAACATATTAAGTCGTCATTACGCTGTAACTTTTTGATCGCATATTTATTTTGATCATTAATCAAGTTTTGGTCACTTTTCCTAGCCGTTTAAACTAGATTACGAGTATAGTCTGGAAAATGTAAGAACATTACAAAACTGCTACTAAATATTATGAAAAATATTACACTGACTAAATATACTATTTTAATGTTAACAACAGTTAAATACTGGTGAACTGGTGACATAAAATCACTTTGATTACACTTCATTTTTGTAAAACCGATAATATTTTCTTTCCTAGTTCCTTTCTATAAACAAATCCCCCAAAGGTACACCTACATATATAACTACATATTATATTACACTCGAAGAATAATCTAGAAGTTCCCGGTTCCAGGATTCGAATCCTTAACATGCACCGCTTAAGCAATATTTCCCGCCTTTTATGCAAATTATAGTATATTGACCATGTTAAAAGAAAACATCTTGATCGGTCTTGGACATGTATGACAGGATTGACAGGTATACTTCCCGTGCCCTAAGCTCCCTTAAGGGGCGGCTCGAGGCCAGCGGTGGAACTTATATTATTATTATATGCAATTCCTAAGTATTTAGAAAAAAAAAACATGTGGGGCAGTCTTTGGGGACTGCCGATAGAAGTGAAAACTAAGTAACTTGTGAATTGTATCGTCGAGCTATTAGATTATTATTTTAGGTTTATAAAGAAATGTTTATGATCAAGGATTAAAGTTTAAATTGGTCATTAACACTTCTTTACAAACCAAAAATTGTTCACCCAATCCAAAAAGTGCTCATCGCGCCTAAAGAAGTTTTCACTTCAAAAATTCAACTGTATTTCATTGTAATAAAGTCGCAATTCGAATATATATGTATAAGTAATGCAATGCAATCATTTAAAAGTTACATTATAAAATGAACCTTAAGTCATTATTAATAAGGTTGTTATTACTGGAGCAAAACTCCGTTTTACGAATCTTACGAATTTTTGATCAGGACGTGACCTGACGCGAGTTTAACATTTTTTACCCATCACAAAAAAGGTCACAACGCCGCTAAAGAAGTTTTCACTACTAAAATTACAAAAGAATAGTATACCATATAAGAATAGTATAAGCTTACCTATACTAATTCTTAAATCACATTGCTGCATTTTTAAGTTGACTTACTAATAATTTTATTGTCATTATTATATTTTAAATGAAGGTAATTTTGCTTTTCTTCTCAAAATTAAATAATTCAATCTAGACATCAGTAGAAAGTGAATATTACACGATATAATAGAAGTGAACGTATATTTGCACAGTATATTTAAGGAATCTTCGAAAATAAGGTTTATGTGTATGTACGTCGTTATTATAATATAGGAGGTTATGTATTAGTACATAATTATAGAGAACATCTCATTTCTAGGTCGTAGTAATAGGGAGCAAATGGACTATTCCTTCCATTATCTCACGTGCAGCAATAGATGGGTAGATTTCGTTTCTAGATTTAGGGATTAAACAACAGTTTTTTCACTTGATTATACTTGGCATAGTGAAATGTCAAATATTACTGACGCTGTTTTATTTGACTACATTAAATAGCTTATGTCTATTAGATAGTAATAATAAAGTAGCAACATTGATGTTTCAAAGCATTCGCGGCAGCCTTCATGTCCGTGACATTGCGGATAAATTGCAGGAGTGTCGGCTCCGATGGTACGGCCACGTTTTACGGCAACCGGATGCTTACGTGGGAAACAAATGTCTGGCCATGCCGCTTCCGCCGGGCCCCGGCAGGAGGGGTAGACCCAAAAAGTGCTGGCTTGACGTCGTAAAGGGTGATATGCGTGCCAATGGTCTCACTACCAGGGATGCTGAAGACCGTGCGAAGTGGAGAAGAAAAAGTCGGAAAGCGGACCCCGGGCGCCGAAGCGAGAGTTTGGGCTGCAACCGGGATTCATCGCTGAGATGATGATGATGATTGATGTTTAAAAGGCTAAAATAAAATTTCTTTCCTTCCTTTCAGTCATGAAAGACAGTTAGGGCCTAAGTATTGTTTTAATTGAATTAATAATAAGCGAACAGCGCAACCTGCACCTACAACCTTGGTATCCGAATAGCGAGCCTCAAATCATTAATAAGAAATATCCAGAAATGATAGGTAAAATTCCAAAGTCTTCGAAATATGAGCCAAATCTCTCATATCCGTCAGAAGCAATTATTCGTCCACTTAGAACGGACGGAGTTGCTTGAAACGGCCGTGGCATTGACCAAATGGACGCCGCGATATCGTTACAAACACGTTAACGCTATTTGCTTTATCATGTAGGCCTCATCATCTTTTTGAATGTAATGAATAGCAGTAAACGTATTTCCAGTGTATCTTAATGATAAATTATGTCAGGACCGCTCGTCATGTTAAGCGTAAGCTGGTTACTTGGAGAGTACTTTGCTTAACGTTACATCTTACAAAGAAGTTTGTGAATTCTAAATTTTGATAAAATTTTGCTAGTCTAGTGGTGCATTTAGTTAATTGCCCTGAAAGAATCGGTTTTATATTTTACGTCGATTTTAGGACTAAATTAACTATACAATAAAATTTGTATATGAAATTAGATTGTTTAAATATAAATAATTTAGAAAATTTAATAACTACATTTGAATATAATGGTTCCACAAGTTAAACTATATATTTGAAGATTCTACTTAATATAACAATATATTTCAACGTTATTAAATATATTAATTAACAGTGATAAATATATGGTGTAATTCACATAGCACTTATATACTTTTCTTTTGTAAATAAATACGTGTTGTTATGAATATCGAACTCAAAATTATCTTATTGGCAACGCTGACTAATATTTAAAACAACCAAAGAGAATAACTTCCGGAGTGTAACACTTCCGGAATATAAACGACCAATGAGAATCTAATGTTTGGACAACCAATGAGAATCACTTCCGAAATATAAGCGACCAATGAGAGTCGCTTCCGGAGTGTGGAATGGAGACGAGTGACAGGCCGACCGTTTCTATGTAAAGCGCCGCAAGTAGGTATGGTGCCAGAGAAACTTTTCGTTCGGTCGTCGTCGCGTGCGGAAGTTGTCGGTCTGCCTGCCATTTTTTTAATCATCCATCGCTGGTTGAAATACTATACATAAACATTTAGATACGAAACGGGAATTGAACTTGTGACATCCGCAAGCGTACTAAAGTGCGTTAGCCGTTACGCCACAGAGGTTGTCTAAATTCTGTTGCATCTTCTTATTACCTACATATATGTATATTTTAAAAATAATAAGAGTGATGATGACCTTTACCTAATTCTATGGATGGATATGAACAGATGTGTGGAATGACATTAATAAGGTGAGAAAAGAGTATATACAGGGGATTTCTTCAACTGACAGCGTTGAATATGAAATATTCTATATTGATATCACATGGAAACCACGTGTATCGCAGACTACATATAATCCAGGAACCAAGTTCAATTACACACCGGTTACTGCTTGTTGAATCATGTCCGGGAAGGATAAGAAGTGATACAGGTAAAATGGCCTCCAGGGAGACCGATGATTTACAATTTACAAGCTGCTCACTTAATGAGACATACTGTCCGCTATTCATCTCTGAATTGTGTTATACTACATATTCATACGTATTGTAAATAATAACAAGCGGAATACCCAAAATTATTTACAAATTAGGATCTCTTCAGATTTTCTTTTCTTCATTGGAGAATATTTACACCTGTAGAAAGTACATTTTATAGCTTCTATCACATCAGCAGCGATGGAAAAGCGCTCTCAGGTACTTTCGTGTTACTTATCGAATGAGAAGATGTTTTTTTGTCTATTTAGAGGGTAGATATGTTTATGTTTTTAAAAACTGGACTGAAGATTTTCTGGGTATAAATTTTAGTATTATTAATTCAATCAGATACTTTTCTTGAATTATCTAATGATTAAATTATTTTGATTTTGTTGTATCAGAAACTAACAGAACCGATTTCATAGAGGTAAAAACTATTTCTCATAGAGTTCTAAAGAAAATTAGTGCTATTTAAAAATGTTAATGAAATTATACCAATAATCAATAACGTTTTATTAGTCTGAATCAAATCAGCTTTAAAAGTAACTAATAAAATTAAAATTTTTTTTTTGGAAAAATTACAATAAAGTTTGTATAGGAATGAGTTAAAATGTCAACATTAACTCTTACTTTTCGGAAATTCATAATTCCGTATCTATACCAAGTTATTCAAAGTAATCAATAAAGCAGAAATTACATTCTTGTACCCTCAAGCACGCAAACCGTATTACGATTGTAATTCATTATCATTGAAATATTCTGTATAAGACAATTTTATTTGTTGGCGGCACGCGACGGAGACGAGATAGTTAAATTTTAGTACTTTACATTATGAACTTGTAGTTTCGAGCTGGCTTCTGTTAATTAAATTAAAATTTAAATGTAATTAAATTATAATCGATAATGAATAAAATACACACATATCAACAGTAAAATAAAATATTTTAGACTGGGACTTGTACCTTATTATCCGTGCAGGGGCGAAGAAAAAATACTAACCTCTGCGACCGGGGTCGGCCTGTCGTAAAAGGCGACAAAACAACCCGCCCTAGCTACGTGATAGGACACCGAGCCCGTATACCAAAATATGTAATATTGTTGTATCCAAAATGTGTATTCAATCAAATTATATTTAACAAAAAATAATCTATATAAATAAAAATTAATGTAGCTAAGCGTAAAACTCGAGAATGGCTCGACCGATTCGGCTATTTTTTTTTATGTTCCTTAAGGCACACGGAAGGTTTTAATAATAAAAAAAATTAAAAATATATAATGCATGAACAATAGTAAAAAAAAAAACGCACGTATCTCCCCATTTTCAAGCTTCCTACCGGATTTCTACTAAAAACATCCTCCAGACTCCAACTTAGTTTTCCTTATGTCCCTGATGATGGGAAGTGGCGTTAACTGCCCACAACTACCTCAAACAGGCGCGAAACATACCAACCAGGAGGAGGAAATCCTCTGACTACCATGGATAATTGATACTCATGGCTTCTTCTTGCATCTTTAGCACATATCTTAATCATAATACTTTTGAAATAAGCAAACAATCCATTTACCATCTACTGTAATTCTACTAGATTTATACTATGTTTTATTTAGAAAAAAGCGTTTTTTAATTTAATTTGCAACTGTATGCGTCATTTAAGACACAATAACTTTAATCCTGAACGGATCACATTCCAACATCTTAAAAAATACGAGGTATTCCGATTGCCTATACTATATTGGAACTGATGCTGCAATTGGAAGCCCAAGGAAAAATAATAAATCTGCAATGGATCGCAGCGCATACTCAAATACCTGAGAATGAAATAGCGGATTTGTTAGCTAAACAAGCTTCATCTGAGGGTATTCCATTCCCAGTAATGCCTTTATATTCCAACTACATATCGTTGTTTAGAATACAGTGTGCAGATATTTATTTTGGAAGGTACATTTCGATAAAAGATCCCTGGAGAAAGGTATTTAGTTTCTTGTAAAACGTGGATAGACCAGAGCAACATGAAAAGAAAAAATATAGTAACTATTTTGAGACTACGCTCTGGACATATTCCATCAAATAAGTTTGCATTTCTCATGAAAATGATACAGTCGCCAAATTTTAGTACATGTAATAAACCAGAGGCCATTATTTATATTTTAACAGAATGTACTCGCAACTTTCAACTGAGAGTTCAGCTATTTGGAGTTCATGGTCTATCCACGTTGGGAGATTGTAATGGCTTTATTGTCATCCCCTTTTTCCGGAGAGGTCAATAAGCTTTGCAGACTATATTATTCGTTTTTCGCACATTGTAATTAAGTAGTAGTAAGTTAATATAATTTGCGGGGTGACATTGCCGCTGTGCGGCAAGACCCTTTTCAATAATGAAAAAAAAAATGAGAAACAATGTAAATTCATTCCGAACGGTTTGATCTGTTTGCTGACAAAATTTGCAATAACGTCGACGGTGCTTTGCATTATTTATTCCTTGAACTCTGAGGAAGGTTTTTATGGAGAGAAAAATTAGAAAATTGCACGGAAAAACCTAAAAACCAGTTTTCTTTTTCTGTAATTGTGAACGCAACTTCAAATTACTATTAGCAACTTGAACGCATACAAAGATGCATAAAATTGAAAAATGTGTGACGTCACACCAGGGGAGGGGCTTCTAGACAAGGACGGGAGGGAGGGGCTGAAAATTCCTAAAATTCGTGTGACATAATTTATGGATGGCCCCTTAGAGAAGGATATACATATGGTACTTTTGGTCGCGAAAATAAAACTTCAATAGAGTGAAATAGGGGTGAACGTAATTAAATTATATTTTTTAATTGTTTATAAGGCAGAACTACGTTTGCCGGGTCAAGTTTACTATAAACGATAAATTAGGCTTCTATTATTTTAATAAAATAAATATTAAAAGTTGACCGTCTAAAAATTAAAAAAAAACATAGACCATATCCGTTCAACGAGTTAATTACCATTCTTCATTACCGCCCTATCATTGTACGTAGTAACCATAGAAAACTTTAACATGATATAATTATTGTCAATAGAGTAAGCTTATTGATTGATCACATTCTCAATGGTGGATGCTAGGGTAGTAGTCGGGTAAGTAGGGCCAAGGAGGCCTTAAGGCACGTAAGGCTACGTGGAAAGTGTAACAATGCTATGTCAGTCAAAAAACATCATTATAAACACTAAGATCAGTTTAAGATCAGTCAAATATTATGATACTTTCATAGTCCATTACATAATATCCATAAATGAGGGAGTGCCTAACGAGAGTACATAGATACTTGTAGATAGACATCCTCAATTACGCAGCGGTCTCGTGTTGCGGCTCGTGTGTCTGCAAGGCACGCGTCTTCAACCGCAATTTATATGTCAGATACTATTAAGTATATAATATCTTTGTCTATTTTAATTCTAATATTATAAATGTGAAAGTAATTCTCTCTGTAACATTTTCACGTCTAAATCGTTGAACCAATTTTAATGAATTTCGGTATAGAGATAAATCGGACATTGGAGCTCAAAATGGAACTCAAAGGTGGTAAGGAGGCCTTGCTAACGCGCTGCAAAGGAAATGGATTTGCTTGTGCAGAAGTACAACACTAGGTAATTTGGGTGACATCTTTTAAAACCAAGAATTGTTCCCATTCAGTCGGGCTTGCAGCCCTACCACCTAGAAAATTTAAAACAAATAAATGATGTCTACTTAAACAGATTCATTACCTGCAACAAATCATTGACTGGTTGATTGATAGACTGGGTAGCGTACCCAGACAGCTCGATACGAAAATCGAGCTCGCCACCCCAGCAGGCATTCTAATGAAATAAAATGACACAAAGGGGAGCTAGCACCGGCCTGGGCCATGAGATCGGCGAGCCAGTTTATTTGTCGGCCCAGGCGATAGAAGAGCGGGATTTTAAGTCGGATGTCCCACATAACCCTCGACCCGAGACGACTCTACAATCATAAGAGTTTATCCTCGAAAAAAAGTTTTCACCTATCAGTACAATAAAATGTATTAAGTAAAACATTGTCCTCTGTGAGAAGTAAACAATGCCACTTGGGTGTATAATCAATTTCTCCGTGCAGAGACGGAGAAAGAATAATGACTCCTGCGGCCGGGGACGGTCTGTCGTAAAAGGCGACAATACAAACCTAGGTTATAGGTCTCCAGGCCCCTCTGGATGCCAACCAACCCTCTATATAAATATTCCAGATTTCAGCTCTGATTTTCATAGCAATAAAAAAATCTAATTAAGTAAATTTGATTCACAAATTTTCAAAATTAAAATATAATAATATATTTCTATAAATACTTTTTTAAAATTAGTTGTTGAACTCTACATAAATATTTTTAATAAAATGTAATAAAAACGACATTACATTTTTAGACTTCTTATAATTCTTCTATTTGGTTACCATGGCAACGTGTTAAAAAGATGAAAACATACAACCTTATTTTTAACCAAACAAATATTGTGCAAAACATCTCGAAAACAAACATAATTAAAAATACAATTAACTTGAGCGTTAAACGTGTAATTACTTCTCTTTAGAACAAAATTATATCATTAAGTCAAAAATAGATTTTAAATTGCGTCCACAAAATGTTCAATATAGGTTATAATTTATTTGATTTCACCGTTCACCTTGGTTATTGATGATATATGTTTGGTTTTATTTAAAAATGTAACATAAGAAATCTTAATTCAATATGTGTAATTTGTAAGTAACATTCTTATGAAACTTACAAATTTGATCGCATTTAAATTTGACGCTCCAAATGAGTCCAATGGGCTCTAAATGAGTCCAATTTCCACAATAACATTCATCGCTTTGACAATTTTCTCTCTCCTTGTATGCATATTATAACATAATTGCAACATAAAGAAAATGATCGTAAGGAAACTGCCTATTGGGATCATCATATGTGCCGCCAATTTGCTTTAGACGTGACATTGCCGGTTCCCTCTGAATCCGAGACTAGCGGTGTCCCATTGCTAGTCATGGCTGTTTTATATCATAAAACAGTTTACTAATTTTAACAACATTAAAGGGAACAAAATTATTAAGAAATATTAATTATTTTTTAAGCGTCGAAATTGCTACGTACCATTTTTGTATTATAATCATTTGTGATACTATTACAGTACTTACGTATATTAGTCATAATATTTTCTCTTATGGATAAGAACATGTAGACCAAACCAGAACCTTTTCTCTCATTGGAAGTTTCAAGGAATATTATAAAATGTCAAAGAATCTGACTTGGACGTTTTAAAATCTTACAACTCTTTACTTAAACGATTCATCGAATAAGATTTTATCTTGAGCTAAATCTAATGATTATTTATTTAGATTTGATGACCTCCTTTCGTAACGGCTAATTTAAATTTAGCTAACCAACCTGACCCAAGTTCCTGTACCCTTATGGGACAGCAGCGTGTGCGCGATGCCACTGGTGTTGCAAACACCCATAGACGACGGTAACTGCTAAATTCTAAGCGGACCGTCAGCCTGTCAGCTGTCTTACAGCAATAAAAAAAGCTAAAGTGTAGCAAACTATTACTTATCTGGGGAAAATTAAAACTAAATAAGATATTCAAAACAATAGGTAGACTTATCGCTCAAAACGACTTTTTTCTGTCATCCTGTTATTATATATGAGTCGAGATCAGTTATCTAGCGATTTAGTTCATATGAGCGATGCTAAGTAATCACTTATGTTATACGAATTCTTGATTTTATGTCATTTATTGCACCATTTGGGGTTAAATCATTGTTGAAAAATCAACCGATTATTAATCCGCCTAACGAATAAGCATTGCCATCGAACAAGGAAATGTTTTATGTGTTTTTTATAAAAGAAATTATATATGTGGTATATCAGGTAGCCAAGTGGTGTCACATTCGAAAACTAACCTAGAGGTCTCGGATTCGAATACCACGATAGCATGCACTGCAGAAGTTTTTCCTTACCTAGTGTACGTATAACATAATTGCCAAGTAATGATTGTGAAGAAAAACACCGAGAAGAAACCTGCTTACCGAGATCATCAATAATCCACCAATTCGTTTTAACTACGCCTGGTGGGTATATTGTTAGATACTTCTAATAGGAGGCCTGAGCCGACCAGTGGCAACTTATAGATTGTTGTTATGTAAGTGTCTATCTAAATTCAATTACTGTCTAATATATCAGGTGTCTAGTACCCATATCAAAAGCGCTCTCTTACTTAATTTAGGACTAGATGGCGCTATATTTATTCACCAGAATTTTGTCTTTCTTTTTCATCATATTTTTATAATTTTCATAATTTGTTATCTGTCATACATGTCATATATCAAAGGTCATGTACTTCTGGAAATGATTACAATTGACAAGGCTGTATGGACCAAGTCCTTTGCCTGCCAGATTGGCAAATTAAAACAACAACAACATCAAAGGTCATGTAATGCAGGTTTTGATGTAGTACATAAATATGTCTTAAAAATAAATAAATAATTCAAAGTTTTTGACAGTTACGTATCCTCATCTTGAAGTAAAACGTTTGACAATTATAGAATATAAAAAAAAACTATCGATATTATATAGGTAATATTCGGATGAATACATTTATTTAACTATATATCAGTAGGCTCAGTCAAATTATTATAAAGAATTCGTTTCATCAACAAAAACTTTTGAAACTTTACAATTTAAGGCTTTAATTCATAAGTCAGAGACTTAGGATTCAGTCAGAGATTTGAGGATTCAGTGGCTCATAAAATTTATTGCACAATTATTTTTATTTAATGATCTTTTATGATTTATTTCTTCGAACGATTATTTTCTTTTTTTTAGGGCCTTATAAATAAAGTGAACTATAACTTTTAAAGTCACATGAAATATAATAGTAGGCAAAAATATATTACCAGAGGTTTTATTAGGAATGACACAAGATAAATCCCCATCGAATGTATTCGAACTAAATATAAAGAAACAGTAATTCAATATAAAAATTCATTGTCAATCTCAAAAAGTAATTCATTTTAAAAAGTATATAATATATTGTTCTGAAATTACTTTTTATTTGATCAAAAGTCAGCAATTGTATTTAGAACTATCTTATTGAAAATGCAGTTGTATAAATTAGATCTGTATTAAAAAACTTCATAAAGATTAAATACAATTATACTACTAGAGTAGAAACTTACTGGAATGCAATTAGGTCTCTTAAATTGTCAGTCCATCAAATGTACCGGTCAGTAGGTCGCTTGATTCTTTTATACGAACGGAATCGATCGGTTTCGTTACTAAATTATAACTTATAGCTAGGTCATTACGTTATGTTATCGACATGTCTAGGAAATGTTCAAGAAATATTTTCAATATTAGATCAGTTTTTTTTATGAAACAAACCTCTAATTTTACAATATTATGATTAGATTTGCTAACTAGATGACAATACAATTCGAATTTATGAAACTTTGTGGTCACGCATTTAACACACAAGACATGTCTTCAACATTGCGATTGCGTATTTTTCATTCAGTTGCAAAGCGTATTTTTTATATTTATGCAGAAATTGAGCCAGACGTGAAATTGGATGAACATGTATAGGGACTTTGGAATGTATGAATTTTGTCTAAAATCCAACTGCTTAGGAGGGTAACTATTTTTTGCCTATTTATAAGTAGTTTAAAACCAAAAATAATTAGATGAAGTTTATGATCGCTCATTAAATTTAATCATGTTTTAAATGAAATAGAATTACGTAGCTAGTTATAATTTCATTGGAGTTAATACAAATATACTTGGCGTGATCAAATACAATTAATAACAGTTTTTAGGTTAATGTAAAAAAAATCTATGAATAAAATATATCTGTGTTTTGTTTTAATAAGATTTTATACTATTTAGTTTTAATGTAAGAATAGCAAAACAATATTAATTTCGGGATCATTCGACAAAATGCGAATAATGGTCATAATTTTTAACATTTATTCTTTCTTTCTATTTCTACAATTACATGCTATATACAGGGTGCTACAGAAACGCATAAAATTAAAAATAAGCTTGTCGTGGATAGTTTGATAGTAACGCAAGTGATTGATAAAGTGAAAAATAATAGACTAGCGTAGTGTGGTCACGGGAAGGAAAGAATGCTGTATGACAGGGAAAATGCAAGCCATAAATGTAGATTAATTGAATAGCGGAACAGCCGACGGGCTGGTTTGATAGTTAACAGATACCGTCGCCCATGGTTGTTTCCGATACCATGGACACAAGTAAAACGCTGCCGTCCGCGTAGGGGACCTGGTACCTGCGTCACATATGCAGGAACATAACACAAGGTTATTATGACGGTATGTTTGTAGACTAGGCTAGTTTTGTCTTTAACGATAGGCCGTCGACTGCAGGGTTAGTATGTTTACTCCAGCCCTGCACAGAGAGTAATGAATGGATAAAGAAGGAAGAGCAGATTAAAAAATGAATGGTTTGGTTTTTTTATTGCTGTAGGACAGCAGACAGGCTGACGGCCCGCTTAGGATTTAGCAGTTACCGTCGCCTACAGGTCTTTGCAATGCCAGTGGCATCGCGAACACGCTGCTGTCCTATAAGGGTACAGGAACTTGGGTCACTAATGCCGGAACACAACACAAGGTTATTATGGCGGCATACTTAAGACCAAAGGTGGTCGCCATCCAGACGAGCTTGAGGCCCTACCTCGTAGCTAGGGTGGGTTGTTTTGTCGCCTTTTACGACAGGCCGACCCTGGCCACAGAGGTTAGTATTCTTTCTCCGCCCCTGCACGGATAAAACATGATATTGGAAAAAAGATGTGAATGTTGAGATGAAAGCTAAGAGATAAGTGTGGAAGGAGCAAATATATTATGCCAATCCTATGATAACATATGGAACGGGTACAACGAAGATTTCATAATAAAAATTCATTTAAAACTTTCAGTGAATTATTAAAATTTCCTGCTCACCAAACTAATCACAAACGAATTTATGCGGTACAAATAAATATTTACTTCTTGTAGTGTACCAGATAGATTACTCGCTTTGTCGGATATATAATGAAAGCTTTATAATGTTTAAGGTTTTCTTTTTACAATCATTCCAACTGGGTGAAATGTACATTTTAAAACTAGAAAAATATAATGTTTTGTTTAAACTTGCTTCGATGCTTTTCACATGCATCTCCTAAGCAAATAGTTACAGGAAAATACATGTATGCTGGTTAAATTTGGTAGTAAGAAGTACGATAGCCATCTGACCCTCAATATCCAAAGGTACCATTTATATCTGTGAACTAGCAAAACTAATAATCCATTGTCGCTTTTATTGTACTATTGCTTTAGATCTTTTTATTGCTGCGGAACAGGAGACAGGCTGACGACCCACTTAAATAAATAATAAGCAGTTACAATCGCCAATGAATGTTTCCAACATCAGGAGCACCGTTAAAACCCTGTAAATATAATATGAGTCACTTATTCCAGAACACATTGCAAGATTATTAAAGTGGTATATTTAGAGATAAGGCGATTGCCACCCAAATGGGCTTGGAGCCCATGACACGTACTGTAACATACGCAGGAAGTCGATGTAGTATGTCGGCTTCACTATTATAACCCTACGGCGGCCACCTTTGTGATACTGGCCGATATGTAATGGCCAGCGGCGGCCGCAACGGTATGCTGGCTAAAATCCCCGTCGCCACCCAATGCCTTAGGTGGAGAGGGGCTTGGACCCTTATCACCTAGCTAAGGTTTTTTGTTGCATTTATGACAAGCCACTCTCGGCCTGATGATAATGCACAGTTTACATAGAAAGTGGTAAAAATCATAATTTATGATGAGGTAGCATGAACTACAAAGTCAAGTATTAGAATGTAACTGAGATTTATAGATGCATTAAAGATAAACTAGAAATTACAAAAGGTAAACACATAAGTTTTAGTGTATTATAGTCGAAGTGTAGTCATCTGTAATGAAGCAGTTCTCTATTGATTTTTTAGAAGTGAATTTTAATGTACAATATAATAATAAATCGTTTATTGTTCCAGATAAGCGTGCGGCTTTGGAATGACCCGATACGCGGTTACTAGCTGGCCTCCCCTTTCACCATAAAAAATGACATCCTGCATTAGGCCAACGATCATGTTCTTTTTGATATGGTAAGTATATGTCCTGAATTGCGAAATGTATAAACTTTGTAGCCGATACAAATAATGATTTCGTTCTTAATGCACCAAGCAATGGCATGTAGACAATTTTTATATGTTACAATCAGAAAATTAATTTATTGTTTTGTATTAATTAACTAATTATGGCTCACAGTTTGATTGTTTATTAGAATTTCATATATTTCAATTAAAGCGAGAATCCTCTACACGTTTATAGGATACATGCATTATTTTTCCCAGGTAGTTTGCGAAATAATATAATGCCAGCTGGTAGGAAAGTTAGACCCAAAAGGTTCTGACATGAAAACGGAAAGAGTGATTGATGTATGTCAATTGACTTTCTACCAGAAATACAAAAGCAAAGTGGGAAAAAAAGGTAAAAAGTTGAAATAGGATAATGGTAATACATAATAATGTACAGTCGACCTTTGATCAACCAACAAACCTTTGTTTTGCGATTTAATTAAAATTGGTTACAGTGAGCTATTTTTAAACGATACCTTTGCGTGTCAAGCTGTCAGTGAAAGTCAAATAAATCGTCAAGATAACAACTGATGGTCTAGGTTCTTCCTATCTCCATTAGATATTGCTTAGACTTGTACACTCTTGGCCCAAAAATGGTAGACAAAGACTCGTGCAAAATAAATAAAAGCCATGTATTAGCTGGCAACTAGAATAGAGTCATCCCATTCTATTGCATCTCTTTCTCTAACTTACAGGCGTCAATGGCACGATTCATAGTCGTTCCTTTTTTTTTTTTAAAAAAAAACCTCATTCGACAAGTGCTAGAACCCCCTGATTTCGGAGTCCCACATACCCTCTGGTCCAGAGGGAGAGAGAAATTTGACATCCGGCTACTCATTAAAATACCCCATTATTCTCCTATCGCTTACTGCCCAGACCCACGGACAAACTGGCCCACCAGCGCTAGCTCACTCCTTGTGTCAGGGCAGGCTTCTTCCACGCTTTGCGTCACAAGTTTTGTTCCTCAGCGCTCCCCTGTATCAATCTAGGATTGAAAGGAGCATTCTTAAAGGCTTGCGTCCCTCTCCTTCGCGGCGTAGGTGCGGGCGGTGGAATCTTCCCGAAGAGCCCATCCGCGGCCGCATTATACGGCGACCAGAGGTCGTTGATCACCCTCCGGCACCCTGGTCTAGTCTTGTGTAGACAGAGTGGGAGACTTTCCTCCTGCGCCCATCTCGCCACCTCTTTCGAGAACATAAATGCCTCAAGAAGGAGGCGAAGGAGTTCCATCCGGGTTCGCTCCGGACTATGACCAGAACCAAAGCCAGGAGTGATAAGTTACGTCCGGTGTGGACGACAAAGATGCGATGTCGTTCGCGTCACGCAGGGCACACAACGACTGTGTCACCCGACGACACCTTGTCACCCGCGCCACTATGGTGGAACCCCGACGTAGCGTGATACTAGTACTTTCCAAAGCAACCGCAAAGGTCAGGCCGCCGTGGTGCCTATCCGCCCAGGTGCGTAGCCACTCCTGCAAAAGTCAAACTTAGTTAATTATTTTCATCTGTGTTTATTTAAAATACTATATAATAATTTTCGGGGGTACTTTATTTTTGTTTGATTTTGGCAACCTCCATAGAATAATGGCTAACTCACGTCGGAATGCCTCCACGGATTACGGTCTCGATTCCCGTCCTGGTTCTGGATGTTTATATATAAAATGTATTTATTTACAAAAGTATTTAAGTGGTATATCAGTTGTCTAGTATCCATAACACAATCGCTAGGTGTCTGCTACTTTGGGACTAGATAGTGATGTGAATTAAATCCACTGACACGACCCTGCAAGGATATTTAGTCACTGAACTAGCCAAGTCTTCAAATATAATAAATGTGGCCAAATTATGTTTATCGCAGTTTGGTTATCATCTAGCTGACCCATCAAGCATAAACGCCCTTTTTCCTATGTACTTTTTAATTAAGTTTAAATTAGCAAATAAAAATCATATATATATTAAATGTTCCATCTGTATTGAGTCCACAGTGTATTAAATCACCAGACAGACAGGTCCATCAATCTTCAGCAGACAATCCAAAGGCTTTTGTCTGGATGTCTTATAAACGACACTGTGAAAATTGAAAGGCGTGTCCGAGGACAACGGTTTTTTGTACTTATGGATAAACTTGAGTTTATTAAGTTCGCTTAGTTTTTATAATATCATATAATTAATATACTAACAGATATTTTAAATACTCTAAATTGCTACCAGAGAAAGGATTTCCTCTGAGCCTAATTTTATCTAATATCCGTTCTGCCGTTTTGGCCTTTATTAATTATCTATTGATACAAATTTTCATATTTGTAATATTACTATAGATGCATATTTTTGAAGTGAAAATTTCTTTATCGGCGTTGTACACTTTTTTGTGATGGGTAAAAAATGTTACACTGGCGTCAGGACACGTGATCTAATCGAAAATTCGTAAGACAGAGGGAGTGTTGCTCCAGTAATACCAACCTTATTTATAATGACTTAAGGTTTATTTTATAATGTAACTTTTAAATGATTGCATTACATTACTTATTTAAATCTATTCGAATTATGACTTTATTACAATGAAATACAGTTGAGTTTTTGAAGTGTAAACTTCTTTAGGCGCGTTGAGCACTTTTTGGGTGAACAATTTTTGGTTTATAAAGAAGTGTTAATGTGCAATTTAAACATTAATCCGAAAATAATAAACTAATACTCAATGATACAATTCACAAGTTACTTATATATGACTAGGTGTATATATATATATATATATATATATATATATATATATATATATATATATATATATATATATATATATATATATATATATATATACCTAGTCAGGTCATAAATTCTGTCACATGTTTAATGTAAAATAATTGTAACAAGTTTATTCATTATGTAACCATTCATATACCAAAATGAACTTAACAAAACATAGATTCTTATGACATTAAAGTTTATTCAAAATGACCTCCATGATTTTGAATACAGGCCTTCAATCTGCGCGGCCAGTCGTCTATCGCAGCACGAACGAGGTCCATGTCAATATCGGCGGCTGCCTTAATCAAGGATGTCTTGAGTGACTCCAAATTGGGATGAGGCTTTGAGCACGCTTTTTCCTCCAAGTGTTGCCATATCTTGTAATCTAACGGATTCAAATCTGGACTGGAGGAGGGCCAGTCTTCGTGCCGGATGAAGTCGATTTCACGCGCCGCCAGCCAGTCTTGTGTGCTCTTCGCTCTATGAGCTGGCGCCGAATCTTGTTGGAATACCCAGTGCCTGTTATTGAACATGGTATGAGAAACAGGTTCTACAAGGTTCGTCAGGACTGTATTTTGATACACAACAGCATTCGTTTTTACACCTTTCTCACAAAAATGTACCTCTGTTAAGCCCCAATAAGAAACTCCCAACCATACCATGAGCGAGGATGGAAAATGACCTCGTTGGACACGCGGAATACGGTTGCTCGCTTCTTCACTACTGTGTGCGTACACCTTATCATTTTGTTTGTTGTAGCTCTCTTCTACGGTAAACATTTTTTCATCCGAAAAAAGAATTTCCCGATATTTTTTTCCCGCGTACCGCTTCAACAAAGCGCGGCATCTCTTCAGTCTCAGGTCCATTAGACGAGCATTCAAACGATGTCCTGTTTTTCTTCGATATGCCCGAAGCCCTAAGTCTTCATTTAACACCCTTTTCACCGTGGTTCTGCTTAACCCCATCTGAAGGGCTAACAGTTTCTGCTTACGTTTGGGATTTCTTTGAATTCGTGCCTTCACAGCTTTTATCACTGCTGGAGTCCTAACAGACCGAGGGCGACCACTTCTTGACCTGTCATCTACACTAGAGTCTTCATTGTATCGTTTGATGGTACGATAAACGAATCTTTTGGTTATATTCAAATTTTTCAGTATGTTAAAAATTTGAATTGGCGCGTAACTGGCAACGATGCAACGCAATAACTGCAACACGGTCTTCTTTAAGCGTCCACTCCATATTTAAAAATGAGTAAAATTCTAAGAGTATACATTTTTTATTTTCATGAACAATTCGAAATTCGAATTCAATAAACTTTTTTGTGGCCAGCATTCTAAAAGAAAAGTTTTTACTGTGTGACAATACTTATGACCTGACTAAGTATATATATATATATATATATATATATATATATATATATATATATATATATATATATATATATATATATATATATATATATATATATACCTTTGGTCTTAAGTATGCCGCCATAATAACCTTGCGTTGTGTTTCGGCATTAGTGACCCAAGTTCCTGTACCCTTATGGGACAGTAGCGTGTTCACGATGCCACTGACGTTGCAAACACCTATAGGTGACGGTAACTGCAAAATTCTAAGCGGGCCGTCAGCCTGTCTGCTGTTCTACAGCCATGAAAAAAAGACAGATATAAACTTATGTGTGAACCCAGTTTAAGAGAAGTATACCTTTATCCTACTAAACTCGCAATGAAATGTAATGTTATAAATTCCAAATGGATCACTCTCTCAGAAATATTTATTCGAGAAAGCCCAAAATACAGAAAAGGAAATAGTTTAACTTATAAAATTATGTAATAACTAGATGACCCGGCACACGTTGTTCTTCCATATGAAATTTAAAAAAGTAGCCCATGTCCTACTCTAAGATCCAATCTATGACAATACCGAAATTCTACAAAATTAGTTCAGCGATTTAGGCGTGAAAGCGTAACAAACAAAGAAACTCACTTTCGCATTTATGATATTAGGATTTATCTAAATTTAGATAAATACGAGTATACTAAAAACAAATACAAGTATATGTCGAGAAAGACACCATTTCGTAAACAGCGAAGAATTAAATTGGTAGACATCATAAAAAAAAGTATTATCCCATCTCAGAATAATGGTCCGTTTTATATCAAAAGACGAAAGCCATTCCATCTTTGTCTGGCTATGCGGTGGGGCGGCCTTGCCACTGAACGAAGGCCAAGGTCGTAGATAACGTGCTATTTCCATATTACTTCCGAGCTTGTAATAAAACACCTGCATTTCCTCCAGGTTATCTGTACTTAATTGAACGTTTTGTGGAATTACCATTTGAATGGTCACAAAGGCTGTTGTTGCTTTTATACTTAAACTATTTAATATTGTGAAATATATGGGTTGTTTTTGATAATTAAACCTTATTTCATGAATTGCCAATAAAGTGTAAAGTAACCAATTAACACCTAATACAATTATTGGTACGTATGAGTAGTAGCCATGTGATGTCATACTCAGAAAGCAACCTAGATATCCCCTAAAAAACCTACAATTAATGCGTTTACATCGTAGATTATAGGCTATTTATTTTTTGAATTCCATCGACACTTCCTCATTTTTTTAGTTATAATATAATACCACGTACTACTGCGACTGTTGTGTTATTACTTTACAGTACGTAGTTAGGCTTTGAATGCTTCGTGAGAAAACCTGAATACTAAAATCGCCAGCAAGTGTAGAATTATTGTCAAAAGGATTGCCTGATTCCGGCCATTTAGGAGTGTAGAGCTAGCTAGCTATCTGCTTCCTTAGAAGTCGTACCGACCGAGCACTGAATTAATTCTTCTTTAATCTCAGTCAGGATTGAAAAGGGCATTTTGTTTTTGAGTTTATGGATTAGCAGGAAATCATTCATGTCAATATTGGATTAAGCTAAATTTATTTCCTTGTGTATTGTTAGTAAAGCCCTGTGAGTCACCTGGTCCTTCATCATTCATCCATCCAAAGCTTATATAACGGAGCCCGCGGTACTCTGTGCTATTAGAGACCTAAACTTCTGTGTTATTTGCTTCAGTACTTTTTTGTGGTGTTTCATTTTCTTTTAAAAGCCATGAGAAATTTAATTTATTACTGAAATTATTTCGAGACCAAACTGATTCCCTTACCTTGGAAAGATAAAAGCAAAATCCATTTGTCACTTCCTAAGACACTTTGGGTAAGTGGTGCGTTTGATATACTTATTTGGGGCTGAAACTTCCGGCTTTATACATTTTTATATCAAACATACTGTTACGCTTTATAAAGTGCTGAGTCCTTATATCCATACTATTAATAAAAATGTGAATGTGAGTTTATTTGTTTTTCTTTCTCACCTAAACCGCTGAACCAATTTTAATGAATTTCAGTATAGCGATCAATTGGATCTTATAGAAGGATATATCTTTTAAGGCTACCTTTTTCGCGAAAATGTATTTTGTTTGGCAGAACAACGTTTGCCGCGTCATTTAGTACTTCTATTGTTTTATTTGTAAACTAATACATGTAATGTATATACCTGGTATTTAGTGGGACTCAAGGACCTAGACCTAGACTCGGGCCCGTGATTCTGCAGTATGTATTTCGCTACAGAGGTCTTCATACAATGCTAATAATTTAGCATAGATTGGCTGACAATTTTTTTAAGATATATCTAAAATTATTCTTATGTAATATGCATCATCATCATCATCTCAGCATTCATCCCGGTTACAACCCAAACTTCCGTTTCGGTACCCGGGGTCCGCTATCCGACTTTTTCTACTCCACTTCGCTCGGTCTTCAGCATCCCTGGTAGTGAGCCCATTGGCACGCATATCAATCACCCTTTACGACGTCAAGCCAGCACTTTTTGGGTCTACCCCTCCTGCCGGGGCCCGTCGGAGGCGGCATGGTCAAACATTTTTTTCCCACGTAAGCATCCGGTTGCAGTAAAACTGGCCGTACCAATGGAGCCGACATTCCTGCAATTTATCTGCAATGTCACGGACATGAAGACTGCCGCGAATGCGGGAGTTCCTAACGCAGTCCTTCCGTGTCACTCCACACATCCACCGCAGCATATTCGACTCCGTGACACGCAGTTCTTGCTTGTGTCGCTCCAACACCGGCCACGTTTCACAGCCGTATAAAAGGACAGGCCTAATGATGGTCTTATAGACCTGTCCCTTCAACTTTACCGGCATCTTGGGGTCACAAATGACACCAGTTACCTCACGCCATTTGGCCCACGCGGCAGCAATGCGTGCCTTGACGTCGCAATCGATGGCACCAGACGCATGAAACACAGATCCCAGGTATTCTTATGTAATATGCATACTAATATATATTACATAAAAATACATAAGTATGACGACCGATGACGAATGCCCTCAGAGGCATAGTGGCTGAATCACTTCTGCGTGTTTATGTATAACAGGTTTTTTTATTACCGTAGTACAGCGGACAGGCTGAAGGCTCACTTAGAATTTAGCAGTTACCGACGCCTATGGATATTTGCAACGCAAGTGGCACCTCGAATACGCTGCTGTCCCATAAGGATACAGGATCTTGGGTCACAAATGCCGAAATACAGCACAAAGTTATTATGTCGGCATACTTAAGAGCAAAAGCATGCATGAGCAGCCCCCGTGGCTGCTCATATATGCTGATGATATCTCGCTGGCAGATTCGGACAGGGGTAGGCTGGTGTGACGTATGAAGGCGTGGAAGGAGTCGCTTGAGAACGGTGATCTGAAGCTCAATGTGGCGAAAACCGAGTACTTGGCCTGTAACTCCACAGATCCCACACCCGTACGCATAGGCGGCGACACGGTCGAGCGCACGGACCAAGTGAAATACCTGGGATCCGTGTTTCATGCGTCTGGTGACATCGATTGCGACGTCAAGGCACGCATTACTGCCGTGTGGGCCAAATGGCGTGAGGTAACTGGTGTCATTTGTGACCCCAAGATGCCGGTAAAGTTGAAGGGACAGGTCTATAAGACTATCATTAGGCCTGTCCTTTTATACGGCTGTGAAGCGTGGCCGGTGTTGGAGCGACACAAGCAAGAACTGCGTGTCACGGAGTCGAATATGCTGCGGTGGATGTGTGGAGTGACACGGAAGGACTGCGTTAGGAACTCCCGCATTCGCGGCAGTCTTCATGTCCGTGACATTGCAGATAAATTGCAGGAATGTCGGCTCCATTGGTACGGCCAGTTTTACTGCAACCGGATGCTTACGTGGGAAAAAAATGTTTGACCATGCCGCCTCCGACGGGCCCCGGCAGGAGGGGTAGACCCAAAAAGTGCTGGCTTGACGTCGTAAAGGGTGATTGATATGCGTGCCAATGGGCTCACTACCAGGGATGCTGAAGACCGAGCGAAGTGGAGTAGAAAAAGTCGGATAGCGGACCCCGGGTACCGAAACGGAAGTTTGGGTTGTAACCGGGATGAATGCTGAGATGATGATGATGATTCTTATTACTGTAACGATCCAATAATGGGTTAAGTTTTACCCATAGAGAGAAGGAAAGTCATAAAGCCTGCTTATTCAAAGCAGGTGATACGAACTGGTAATCTGATTAAAAGGCCTAAAAAATGGCCGCAGATGTCAGTATTCCTTCTCCACTCTTGCACGGATAATAAAAATTAATGTGTAAACTAATATAGACCGATGACGCATAGCGGAGGCATAGCGGCTAACGCACTTCAGTATGCTTGCGGAGGTCACTAGTTCGATCCGCGACTCACTTCTGGGTTTTATGTATAATATGTAAGTCAAGTACATTGTAAGTCAAGTACATATTGATTGTGTAAATAAGTTTCATTGTGTTTATATAATTGGTTTACAATAAAGTGTTATCTATCTATCGATCTATGTATTTATTTACAAAAATGTAGTATGTTAGTACCCATAACACGAGAGCTAGGCTACTTACTTTGTGACTAGATGACGCTGTGTTTATGTAATATTAGCTAATCCGGCAAACGATGTTCTGTTTATAAATTAAAAAAAAAAAAAAAACTATTGGAGTAAGTTTTATAGTTTTAGATTAGTAGAAGATATTGTTAAAATAATTTTTACTACCAAATGAACGTTAGAAATAAATTATCAATTTTTAATGTATTTATGGTTCACTATTTTGACAATGCCTCATACATAAAAGTTAGGTATACGCTTTCGCGGGCTTTTTTGTAGGTCTATTTAAGATAAACATTTCCATCATACATTATATGCGTGTAACTCTAACGGCTTTTGCAGTGCACGCCAGAATAGCTCGCAGATGGCAGAATTGTCTCCTACTTGACACTTATCGTTATATTTTGGACAATTCACACAATATCTGTTTGGATGGAACCGGTACTAAAAACTTAAATTATAATAAGGTTAGAAATGGTATAATTTTTATTGATACGAAATCATGTCAGTAAAGCATTAATTCGTATTAAGAATTTGGTTTTCCGACTGCGGCGCCGCTGTCCTTCATTCTGATTAATTCGACTAGAGTTAGGTCAAGAACATTTCATTCAGCCATAGCGATACCATGGTTTCCAACTGTACTTCGACGCATTTTGGAATTGTCGAATAAAGAACTAGTTCTTATATTCATCGCTTTATCCTCAGTCGCATTTTCTGTTATATTAATTATAACAACTTATAACTTGCTTTTTAATATATTTTATTGTAGAGTTTATTATGGATTTTTTGCTAGATTTTTTAGGCCTTTTTATCAGATTACCAGTTCGTTTCACCTGCTTTGAATAACCACGCTTTATACCTTTCATTCTCTCTATAGGTAAAATTTGTCTATCATTGGATCGTTATAGTAATAAGAATATAAATAAAGATATTTTTTTATCCATGCTGGGGCGGGAGAAAGTATACTAACCTCTGCTGCCTGGGTCGGCCTATCGTAAAAGGTGACAAAACAACCCACCGTAGCTACGTGGTAGAGTATCAAGCCCGCATGGATGACGACCACCTTTGGTCTTAAGTATATCACCTATAATGCTCAGGACCACCGTTCTGGCGACGTAAATGCTTATATACAACAGGTCGGTATTCCTCGTTTGGATTGGCTAGTGCGGAGCTCTGACCTTAACCCCATTGAGTACGTCTGGGACCTCCTAAAAAGGCAAGTACGATCTGTCCAACCACCTCCACAAAACACCAGGGAGCATAAAGGTGTGGTCTCGGCTATGTGGGAACACATTCCACAAGCCACCATCAAAAACTTGGTGGAAAGCATGCCAAGACAATTACATGCCGTAATCGCTACAAGAGGAAGTCATGCTCATTATTAATTTTTAAAAATCTTCTTATAATAAAACATCATAAAAATATAATAAAATGTTTATTTTAACACGGCTCTCTGTTTACATTGAATAAAACACTGATTCCAGGATTTAAGTGCTAAAAACTGTATTCGCATTGATATTAAGAAATTTCAAGTCATCTAAGCTAATGATATACTAAAAGCATTAATAAAATAATAATACTATCCATAGAAAAGCCAATGACTGTAAGGTATTCGTTTTTTTGCAAAGGAGTGTGGATATACAGGAAATAAGTAACAAAATGAAGAAACCAGAGTAGTGTCCGTATTGGAATTGAGTGCGCAATTTAAAATCTAAAGTGCTGCCATCTAGTGTGATTGTGTGTGTTCTGGTAATTAAAATTCAACAGTATTAACCTTTAATTTGTACAATCTTTTAGTATGTATTTTTACATAACAAATACATTATTTTCACTTTTCTAACTCCTTCTTAATATTTTTTTTAATGCTGTAGGACAGCAAACAGGCTGACAGGCCGCTTAGAATTATGCAGTTACCATCGCCTATAGGTGTTTGCAACGCCAGTGGCATTGCAAACATGCTGCTGTCCCATAAGGGTACAGGAACTTGGGTCACAACACAAGGTTATTATGGCGCCATACTTAAGACCAAAGCGCCATCCAGACGGACTCGAGGCCCTACCACGTAGAAACACGTATATTGGTCATCAGGACAAAGGTAGCCAATCAGAGTTGGCTTCGTGAACGTTATTTTTGTACTGATGATACGAGTATGGTCTTTATTTTAGCATAATTTATAACTTACAGTCATGTCGTCACTAACGTTTTGTACAGGTTGCATATAAAGCTACAATTTGAATGGTCATTTAAAATATTTACCACATAAAATAAATCATGAATGATACCGCAAATGATTGCTATTGTATGTTATATTGTCGAGTATGTGGAAATATCTTAATGAACACTTTTCAATGAAGTTTTTTGACACACTTACGCACGCACGTATGCACACACACACACACACACACACACACACAACGCGCGCGCGCCCGCACCCATTGATATTTTTTGCGAGTTGTTTCGGCTTTTAAAACATATTTTTAAAGTGACAATTGAACATTGTATTTTTTCTTCTCATGTCATATGGGGTTGGCACAACATGTTTCTTCTTCCACTCTCTTCTGTTAGCCGTCATCCCAATATTCACACACTTTTAAACCATTATCTTTTACGCAATCCAGCAATCTTTTCTTTGGTCAACCTCTCCTCATGTATCCATCCGCTCCTATTTCTACAATTTATCTTGATAGATAGCATTCTTCTCATCGCATTAGATAGCCTAACCAACCCAGTCTATTACTCATATTTTTTTCAATAACTGGTGGTACTTTCACACTTTCTCTAATATACTCATTTCTAATTTTATACATATATACATACATATAATCACGCCTCTTTCCCGTAGGGGTAGGCAGAGACCACTTCTTTCCACTTGCTACGTTCCTTACATACTTATTTCGCTTCGTCCACTTTCATTATTCCCTTCATACATGCCCTTCGGTTTGGGGTACTCTTGACCTGGCCTTTTTCAAGACGTCCCTGATCTGGTCTCGAAAAGTCCGCCTTTTTTTTTTTTGTTTTTGGTGTCGGGGAAAAACCTCTCTTGACGGGTTCCCCCGGCCCGGGGGGACCGAGGGATATGTGGGACTCCGGGAAAGATGTTTGGCCATCCGACTACCCACTAAAAAACCCCGCTGTTCTCCTATCGCCTACGCCCGGGCCCACGGATATATGGCCAGCCGATCTCGTGGCCCGGGCCGGCGCCGGCCCGCCCTTTGTCTTGAGGCGGGCCCCTTCTAAAGTGTTGGCGCCAGGAGGTCAGGATTTCGTCCCCCCGGCGCTCTCCTAACAACTCTAGGAGTTGAGGGGCGCCGCGGAACAGCACGCAGCCCTCACCCTCGCGGCAATGGTGCGGGCGGTGGATCCTCCCCCGAGGGGCCGCCCGCGGCCGCTTTTTACGGCGGCCGGAGGTCGTTATTTGACCTCCGGCGCCGCCGACGTGGCCTGCGTTGGCGGGAGGGGAGTGTGGTGGTTGACTCCCGCTCCCGCTCCGCCGCCTCCTTTGCGGACATGACTGCCTCGGAGAAGGAGGCGACGGCCGTCCATCTAGGATCGCTCCCGACCATGGATAGAACCAGGGCCGGGAGCGACAGGTCCACGCCGATTTGGGCGACGAGGGCGCGGCGCTCCTCGCGCCACGCAGGGCACACGGCGACAGTGTGGTTCACTGTGTCCTCCTCGTCACCCGCGCCACAGTGGTGGCACCCCGACGTCATCTCCCGCCCTATGCGACACAGGTACCTCCCGAAGCAACCGTGCCCCGAGAGGACCTGCGTCAGGCGGAAGGTCAGGGCGCCGTGGCGCCTTTCCAGCCATTCGGCCAGGACGGGCCTCACCGCTTCGATGGTGGCGAGGCCCGCGCTGGGGTGCGCGAGGCGCTCCTTCCACTCCACCATGAGCACCTCGTCGCGCAGCTCCGCCCGCTTTACCTCAACTTCGCGAGGCGCGGGGCGAGAGCCACGCTCGGCCGCGTCCCGGCGCCACTGGTATAATAGCGCCAGGACCCGGACCTTGAGGTCCCCGCCTAGGTCTACCCCTTCCAACACTTCCATTCACACTCGCCTTATACACTTTTTTCGTCAATCGTTCTTCATTCATTAGAATACCTTTCTCAATTTTTGTCACTACATCTTCTTTCAGACCACAACGTTTCCTTATCTCACTATTTCTTATCCTGTCACTCAGTTTAATTTAATTGTCTAATTTTATCCGTTTTCGTAACTCCGCACACCCATCTCAGCATCCGCATCTTTGCATAAGGTAACACCCTTTAATACCTCCCCTTAGTGGCTCAGCATTACGATCCTATCAGAATTTTGTTGATATATTTTGATTTCATTTTTTAAGTCATATATTTTTTATCTTTAAATAATGTTAAACTTTACACATTGTTTAGACTACTATTGGCCATGACAGGTCATTTACTGTGTCTGATAAATTGAGCTAATTATGCGTAGTAATTTTTATATTAACAAATCATTTTTTTCTTCGTGCAGGGGCGGAGAATATTGACGGCTGGAGGTGGCTTATTATAAAAAACGACAAAATACACTAGCTAGGAAGTAGGGGTCCAAGCCCGTCTGAATGGCAACCAACCTTGATCTTTAAATTTGCCACCATAACAATCACGTGTTGTGCTGATAAATAGTCCTGGTTCTAGTTCCCCTACGCGGACGGTATAGCTTAGGATAAATTACGTTACACATTAAAGGGGGAGGAGAGGGTATTACCGAAATGTGACATTATGTGACAAGGGGCAGGTAGGGTCAAAAGCTTTGTGACGTCACGACATGAATGAATACGAAATGAATATGAAGGAGTTCCTCGAAGGAGGAGGAGGAGAAGTAAGGAGAAGGAAGAGGGTTCAAAGTCCATGGACACAAGATGATTAAGTTTTGTATCTTTAATATGTTAGTTAAATTTAAACGATTAATTATGTTAGTCGTTTATTGTTTCCTAACTAGTCGTTTGCTTTCTCTGTTATCTAAAATATGTGACTTTATGTTGATTTTATTAATTATTATTTAATAAAATATGAAAATAACTATTTAATTTGGTTATTTTTTAAATACACACATAAAATTGAAAAATGTGTGACATCACATCAGAGAGGATGGGGTTCTATAAATGTGACAACCTGTGATAAGGACGGGAGGAGGGGTTAAAAAGTTCCAAAATTCGTGTGACGTAATTTATGGATGGCCCCTTATTACCAGTGCCTCTGGTATCACAAATATCTATAGGCAACGGTAATTGCTTACTAATAAGTCGTGTAGCGTCAGCCTGTTTTTTTTTTGCTGCCGAACAGCAGATAAGCTTAATATCACTTACCGTCGTCTATGGATGTTCGCGATTCTAGGACCTACGCGGACACGCTGCTGTCCCATAGACGTATAGGAACCTGGGTCACTAATGCCGGAACATAACACAAGGTTATTATGACGGCATACTCTTAGAATAAGGGTAGTTGCCATCCAGACGGGCTTGGAACCTTACCACGTAGAAAAGGTATGTTAAATACTGTTGACAAATAAGTGTTTTGTTGATAGTTCGTTTTGTTCTATATATAACTTAATGACGTGCAGGTATGATCGATGACATCGCCTTGACCTGAAAATGTTACGATTCCCACGTCATTTATTTATTTGCATTTCTATGTATGATATGTAATACTTTCCCAACATTCCGTGTAGTTGCATTGCTGCCAAGTTCCATAAACCTGTAACGAATGACATGATTTATGATATGATCGTATGTGAATTACAAGTTTGTTATCCCATAAGAGGTGCTTCCTTGGACACGACACCACCGACTGCATTGTGCAGCTCGAAGCAGTTACCGACGCCAATTTATCCACTATCGCTGTACAGCGTTAAGACAAATGACGTCATTACGTAAAAAGGGTTGACGATAATGTTTGGTGTTGAAAAGTTCTAGTTATATCGAGCGTTTTTATTATCTTTTTCTAATTAAAACTGCACTTTATTCCACTGCAATACGAGTTACAATAATTTATTCACAAAGTAATGACGTCAATGAGCTATTTAGTATGCCAGCATGTAAGGTATTTAATATGGTTGCCAACGAAATAGCGTGTTTAAAACTATTTTCAGGCATACAAAACTGAAAGTATAACCTTTATTTTTCGTTTTGTTGTGGAGTTTTCAGCAAAATTTCTATTAATACAAATTCTTCGTGTTTCCAAAGTACATAAATATTATTTTGCTCTCGATCTCAGCTAGCACCTTATCAATTTTAATAGTCAAAATGATCCAAAGAAACATTTTAACCAACTACACAAGTATATTATGTTTATAATATGCATTTCCTTAAAGATATCTTACTCAATGAAAAATAATATACCAGAATATTTGTTACTACCGTCTTAACAGTCCCATCATCATCATTTCAGCCGGAAGACGCCCACTGCTGGACAAAGGCCTCCCCCAAAGATCTCCACGATGATCGGTCCTGCGCTGCCCTCATCCAACCTATTCCGGCGATCTTGACCAGATCATCGGTCCATCTTGTGGGGGGCCTACCAACATTGCGTCTTCCAGTACGCGGTCGCCATTCGAGGAATTTTCTGCCCCAACGTCCAACAGTCCTTCGAGCTATGTGCCCAGCCCAGAGTCTTAATAGTGCTGAATTCTAATTATTCGCTCTCAAAACGAGGAGCTCAAAGCAGAATTTATGGTCTCATGTATTTTTATATGAGCGACCCATATTGAAGCTACAGGTTAATTAATTACTCTCGACTTATTTACTACCCCGTGTCTGCAGAATACACGTCTGAAATTGCTTTAAGCTCTTTTCTAACGGTGTTAAACAGCTCTATCGTTCATTTTAATCCACTTCTATATTTTTATATATTTTGAATTCTCACAGCATGCGTGAGAATTCAAAAATTGTAAACTTTCATATGCTATGGTAAATTTTATATAATCAATTAAAAACTATCTAGACCTAAGAATTATAAATAAATCCGCCACTTCGTATTATTAAGAATAAGTATTAATTTCGAATATCCTGTGGGTGTCTTTAAAAATAGCATTTATCACATCTTTAGTAATGAGACTAAGTTTACTATAACCTACCTAATTCATTGCTAAAATTATTCTCAAATTAGAAATATTAAGGGGCTTTTTCTCAAGGAACATACATTTTTTTTTTTTGGTCTCGGGGAAAAACCTCTCTTGACGGGTTCCCCCGGCTCGGGGGGACCGAGGGATATGTGGGACTCCGGGAAAGATGTATGGCCATCCGACTACCCACTAAAAAACCCCGCTGTTCTCCTATCGCCTACGCCCGGGCCCACGGATATATGGCCTGCCGATCTCGTGGCCCGGGCCGGCGCCGGCCCGCCCTTTGTCTTGAGGCGGGCCCCTTCTAAAGTGTTGGCGCCAGGGGGCCAGGGTTTCGTCCCCCCGGCGCTCTCCCAACAACTCTAGGAGTTGAGGGGGGCCGCGGAACAGCACGCAGCCCTCACCCTCGCGGCAATAGTGCGGGCGGCGGATCCTCCCCCGAGGGGCCGCCCGCGGCCGCTTTTACGGCGGCCGGAGGTCGTTATTTGCCCTCCGGCGCCGCCGACGTGGCCTGCGTTGGCGGGAGGGGAGTGTGGTGGTCGACTCCCGCTCCCGCTCCGCCGCCTCCTTTGCGGACATGACTGCCTCGCAGAAGGAGGCGACGGCCGTCCATCCAGGATCGCCCCCGACCATGGCCAGAACCAGGGCCGGGAGCGACAGGTCCACGCCGATTTGGGCGACGAGGGCGCGGCGCTCCTCGCGCCACGCGGGGCACACGGCGACAGTGTGGTTCACCGTGTCCTCCTCGTCACCCGCGCCACAGTGGTGGCACCCTGACGTCATCTCCCGCCCTATGCGACACAGGTACCTCCCGAAGCAACCGTGCCCCGAGAGGACCTGCGTCAGGCGGAAGGTCAGGGCGCCGTGGCGCCTTTCCAGCCATTCAGCCAGGACGGGCCTCACCGCTTCGATGGTGGCGAAGCCCGCGCTGGGGTGCGCGAGGCGCTCCTTCCATTCCACCATGAGCACCTCGTCGCGCAGCTCCGCCCGCTTTACCTCCACTTCGCGAGGCGCGGGTCGAGAGCCACGCTCGGCCGCATCCCGGCGCCACTGGTATAATAGCGCCAGGACTCGGGCCTCGAGGTCCCATGGTGGGGATCCGGCCAGCAGGGAGGCCGCTTCGAAGGACACCGTGCGGTATCCCCTTATCGCCCTGACGGCCAGGACGCGCTGCGGCCTGCAAGGAACATACATCTTTTAACATTACTTCAACTCTGTAACCCATTTTCTTACTAATATTATCTTAAGCTTTATTACTGTTTTTATTTTATTCTTAATTTTATTTTTTATTGCTGTAGGAGAGCAGACAGGCTGACGGCCCACTTAGAATTTAGCAGCCCTTGGATGTTTGCAACGCCAGTAGCATTACAAACACCTTGCTATCCCATAAGGGTACAGAAACTTGGGTCACTAATGCCGGAACACAACATAAAGTTATTATAGCGGCATACTTAAGACTAAAGGTGGTCGCCATCCAAACGGGCTTGGGGCCCTACCACGTAGCTAGGGTGGGTTGTTTTGTCGCCTTGTACGACAGGCTGACCCCGGCCGCAGAGGTCAATATTCTTCTCCGCCCCTGCCGGGATAAAATATTTGTTTCTATAAGAGTTTTTGTGTGGGTGTACATTTTATGAACCAGCGGTTTGCTTGAATTTATTATATTGTAACATTTTTAGTAAATAAGAAATGTCTACGTTTTCCTTAAATAAAAGTTAGACTTTATTTTGCAATTTTGTATATATATATATATATATATATATATATATATATATATATATATATATATATATATATATATATATATATATATATATATATATATATATATATATATATATATATATATATATATATAAATGAATGTTTGTCGGTATGTCCTTTATAGAATCGTAAACTAGGCATTTGATCATGTCATGATCTTCAGCGAAGTGTTGTGCATGAGCCCACAAAGGTTTCTGCGTTGGTACGACTAATCTTTGACAGATGGCGTGACAGTTGAAAGTAAGAATTTATGTAAATTGTGAAATTAAAATCCATGTTTTAATATTATGGATGTATCGAAAAAGTTTTTCATATTTGCATAAAAATTATTTCCTTTATACTACGTACATATTTATCATAGCCAGCTTGATTCGATATTGTAAATGAGCGAATGCAAATTGATGAATTTACGCAGTGTATCCACCTTGCCAGCAAACTTCTGTAAGATCACAGAAAGCATAGACGAATTAATGCAAAAAGTTTTCCCAAACCTTGCACAGAATTACAAAAATCATCAATGGTTAAGTACGCGTGCTATATGAGCGGCCAAAAACATCGATGTCAATATCATCAATTTCCCTATTCAGAATGGAATACCGGCGAAACGACAACATATAAGTCCATCGGTACTGTGGTGAATCCAGACGAAGTTGTCAACTATCCAACCAAATTCTTGAATTCGCTTGATTTGTCAGGCATGCCACCGCACGTTCTTACATTGAAAATTGGCGTAGCTATCATTCTTCTTCGAAACATAAATCCACCACGACTTTGCAACGGCACCAGACTCTCAGTCAAAAAAATGATGAACAATGTTATCGAGGCAACAATTTTAACTGGAAAATTCAAAGGTGAAGACGTAGGTACTGTTGCCACGTATCCCAATGATCCCGACATATATTCCATTCGAATTTATTCGTTTACGCACCAGATGGAAAAACAAGAAATATTGTGTATTCCACAGCACTTCAATAAATATCAAATTGAAACGAAACGCTGCAATGTCACAATTTTTTCGACATGAACATAATCAATAAAATGACTCGAAATAAATTCAATATTTATGTAATGTCTTTCCTTTAAAATTATTTTAGTAAGTAGCGTTGCAACGCACGCAGGGTATAGCTAGTTTTATATAAAATCTTTTTTTACTAAGTCGTTACTCCATGGGCATGACGGAAGAACAGCGCTGGCTATTTTGCTAAGCCAGCAACTTGCTTAGTTAGATCCAATTTAGTACACTATAATTTTATTTCATTTAAAGTTTATAATAATTATTTTTTAATGTAATTTTTGTAATTTAAATAGATATTTTTTTCTTTTTTCTTCTTCAGTAACTTAGGCACAGCAATATGCTGAGTAATCAACCCCATTTGCAGTGGTATATTCAATATTATTTATTTGTTATTGTTGTTATTTTTATTTGTGACCACTAACAAAAGCTTTTATTCTTTATCAAAGTTGAGGTTGAAAAATAATTCATCAGTGCTGTATCGTATTGTTTTTATTATATATTGTTTTTTATATATATTGAATTGTTTTGGTGCCAAATTTTGCACAATTTATACACTGTGAAAATTTGTAAATCACCAAATTAGATCTTTTTATTTCTCATAGAAAGTACTACGGATAAATTTCACCAAATATATTTACCACCTTGTAGGAAGGAGTAGTAGGCTAAATTATGCATAAAGCAGAAAAATTTTATGTATACATCATATCTTCATGGAATTTATCCGAAACGAGGCCAGTAGCGAACGGTTTGTTCGGATTCTGAGAGTGATCTTATGGAAAGAGGATTGTTTTCCTTGTCGTGGCCGATATCTTATGCTACTCTCTTCATGTTTAATAATTTTCATTTTATCCGTAATTAGAGGGAAAAGGGAGGGACACGATAATCTTATCAAAATCTCCTAAATAAATGAGTTAATAAAAAAAATTTAAATTTCATTTTTGTTTTTTTTTTATCTTCAGGTTGTGCAATGACGTTGTATCGAAGAGAAATCACACTTTGAAACCGAGGGTAGTTCTGCCGGAAAATTATGTTAAAGGCAAGTTTTGATACGTTTTATATTATTGTATTATTATTATCATATATTATTTCTCCGTACAGGGATGAAATAAGATTATTGACCAAAGCGGCGGGGGTGCCCATAGTACAAGGCGACAAAACAACCCTAGCTAGGTGGTAGGGCCTGACATGGCCACCACCCCTGATCTCTAAATCATCATCATCATCATCTAAGCGTAGTATCCCGGTTGCAACCTAAGCTTCCGTTTCGGTGCCCGGGGTCTGTTTTCCGACTTTTTCTACTCCACTTCCCACGGTCTTCAGCATCCCTGATAGTCAAGCCAGCATTTTTTGGGTCTACCCCTCCTGCCAGGGCTCTATTCGTTGCCGCCTCGATGTGATACGATACGAGTATTTCCAATTGATTTTTGATAGCTTAAATGGGTTTTTATTGCAGAAATGCGGCCACCTGCCCAGAAAGGTCAACCAGTGATCGTCGAATTCAGTATTTACGTAGTAGACGTCAATTCAATCAATGTAGAAGATATGGACTTTAGGTATAGATTTTATATCGATGTATTTTTGTTCATGTTTCTAACTCAACGATAGATTCGGAAAATCTTCTACAAACTTCCGAAACAAATAGTCAAACATATAATTTTCTAGTTGATCTAGGTTACATTCTAAGCTTGAAATTGGTTTTCTGTTGAAAACAGTATCAGGTCAAAATTCTAGTACTTTATTGCGTTGTAGTTTCTTAATGATTTTTTTTCTTGAACTAGAAAGTACAGTAAATGGGCGATTAAATTTAGTTTTAACTATCGCCTGATGCCAAGTCTGGATAAGAAAGCCATATGCTAAAGCTTCTAGCATTTTGCAGAGAGCATAATTCAAAGGTGAGGTTGGGGCCTAAGAACACAATGCAGCTCTTTGTACACCTACACAGTAAAATTTGTTTAAGACAAAGCATGACATAAGAGCTTTTGAAATTTTGGAACCATTTAACAATAAAAGAGCAACAAAATCTAAGAGCTAAATTTATTTGTTAATAATTTGGAAACTGATCTCTGTAATTACATATAACTCATTTTAAATAAACACAAAAACATTAAAGATGAACATAAATGTATACAAATATTTCGTTTTGAGTGTAATTTCAAAGATTAACGAATCCCTAATTGTAAACAAGCGTTATTAATAGCTTCACTCGAACAACGTTGTGTTCAATTTTTCATTTTCTAAATGGAAAAATATTCTCACTATGATGAATACATTGAGAGAAAATAAATAAGACAACGTTGTTTAGAAACGATACAGTGAATTTTAATGAATAATACGATGAAAATTCAAACGTGAAAAATATCTCTATTTCCTGCAAAAGCAATTCTACTTTCAATTCAAAAATGCAATATATCGTTTTCAAACGCTGTATGAGTATGTCCAATTATTGTACATATCAGAGCCGTATTTTGGACGTCAAAGCACGCATTGGTGCCGCGTGGCAGGAGGAGGTCTAAAAGACCATCATTATACCTGTCCTTTTATACGGCTGTGAAAGCTGGCCTCCGCCTGGTCCCGATAAGAAGGTTAGACCAAAAAAGTGTTTGCTTGACATTGTAAAAGGTAATATGAATGGACTCATTACCAGGGGTATCGAAGGCCGTGTGAAGTAGAGAAGAAAAAGTCCAAAAGCTGACCCCGGGCGCCGAAGTTTTGGTTGAAACCAGGATTTAAAGCTGTGATGATGATGATGATGAGACTTTGATTTGAATTGTGGGATTCCCCAAAATTGCACGCAGCGTAAGGCTTCCCCATATCCAAAGCAGTTTATCTGTTTCTGCTTTCCTGCAGTGTTATACGAACTTATTTTTATATTTTCAAACATTTTAACGTTATTATAAGTATAAATTTATATAATATAAATAAATATACATATATTCGGATATTTCACACAGCATCATCTAGTCCCAAAGTAAGTTATATTGCACTTGTGTTATGGGTACTAGACAACTGATATAAGTATTACATATATACTTTTTTTGTAAATTACATATTATACATAAACACATACACGCTGGACGGTAATCGAACCTGTGACCTACGCTGACGTGCCTTAGCTGTTATGCTAGGAGGTAGTCAAAAAATATAACGATTGATATAGTGACAAATATTATAATTTCTAGTTTTTGTCATGGGTGATAATAAAAAACACGAAAATAAAACAAGGAAAGATATTTCACTAAAAATTCAAATGCAAGTAACGGCAACTATTTCAAAGAATAAAAAAATACTGTCATTGGCAACTGCAACTACGACAAGATCTGCAACTAGAATTACCCGTTCTAGAAATTATACAATAGAGGAAATGGAAAAACGACTTTCTGTATGGATTGACGACAAATTTGAACGCAATATGTCATTAAGCCAATCTATTTTAATGGAAAAAGCAAGAATTTTTTTAATTACATTCAGGTTAAGGCAAGTGCCACAAGTGTAACTTTCGTTGGAAGTCAAGGATGGCTTGATAGATTTAAACATCGCGATCGAAATAATTTTCATAACATACAGATTACAGGAAAAGCAGCAAGTGGTGATACGAAAGCGGCGGCTGAATTCTCAGCGACATTAAAAACAATAATTACATTATCCTCCAGAATCAGTTTTTAATGTTGCTGAAACAGGCCACCAATTTTGGAAAAGACTGCCAAAACGGACATTTCTATCCCATGAAGAAATCAAAGGGCGATCCTTTGCTGGATTTAACGCTTCTACTGGGTGGTAATGCAAACGGAGATTTCAAATTAAAACAACTACTTGTTTACCATTCCAAAAGCCCAAGAGCGATGAAAGGAATATCCAAATCAACTTTACCTGTAATTTGGGGTCTAATAAAAATCATGGATAACTATGACAAATTTCGAGAATTGGTTCGCTGAATATTTTCGCTCGTCTGTTAAACGCTAATGCGAAATTTAAAAAGAAATCATCAAGAGCACTACTTTTAATTGATAATTCTCCGAGCCATCCAATGAATTCTATATTTATCCGTGCTGAGTTGGAGAAAGAATACTAATCTCTGCGGCCGGGGTCAACCTGTCGTAAAAGCAACAAAACAACCTTAGGCTACGTGGTAGGGCCTCAAGCCCGTCTAGATGGTGCCGCCATAATAACTTTGTGTTGTGTTCCGGCATTAGTAACCCATGTTCCTGTACCTTTCTGGAACAGCAGCATGTTCACGATGCCACTGGCGTTACAAACACCCATAGGCGACGGTAACTGCTAAATTCTAAGTGGGTCGTCAGCCTGTCTGCTGTCATATAGCAATAAAAATTTTTGTTTTATTGTTATAAAAACAATTAATAAATTTAATGGTAAAATATCTGATCATTTTATACCCATCTTTCTCTTATCCTTTCTCATCTCTGTTTCATATTACGCTCTACTTTGATGGAACTTATACCCCGCGTTAAGCAGGGTATCACTGTATCTCCCTTTATTAAAAAGATATATACATAAAATAGAATTTTAATATAGGGATATATTACGACACTTTTCCCTGTCTGAAATATTTAATATATTTATTTTTTGTGATTTTTTGTATACAAAATTCGTACATATAAATTTACAAGATGGTTTTATCACATGCACATTTAATAAACTCAACTTGTTTAGTCCAAATAAACATTTGATACTCGTATAAATGTTTGCAAATAAATATAAAATTACTCATACTTGTTATACAATTTGTATCAAGATTCAACTGATTTAATTACAACTTAGCTTGTTCCATTTTTAGTGCAAGAAAGGAAATCTTTTTGTCGGTGCTCTCTTTGTGCGGTTAAAAAGTAGAAGCGACGATCCTTTATCGTCAATGCAAAATCTGCGCATTACGCGTAGGTGTCCATGGCAAATATTAATGTACTAACAAATTTATACGCTCTTTTATCGATGTGTTATTTAAAAAGCAAAACGTCAAGTTTTAAATTAAATAGAGTAGACAGCGATTACAACGCTCACATATTTTATTAATTAGTTATTATCATTTAAATTTAATTAATACATATAATGCAAAATAACATAATTGTAAATGTTTTAACAATAATTGTTTAAGATATATTTTGTTTCTAATGATTTTGTTTTTATTATTTCAGAGTTGACATGTTTATACGTCAGACATGGACTGAAAGTAGATTGCAGCTACCCGAAGACATTTTCGAAGAAGGAGATGACCATGTCACACTTCCTCCTGAGTTTTTCGACAACCTTTGGCACCCTGATCCTTATTTCTTGAATTCGAAAGTCACAGGTATGTTATGACGATATCACAATAGCTATACGTAAGGCATAGTTTTGTTTGATGTATCGTGTTCGCTTGACGCACACCTCGCCGCATGGGGGTAGGCAAATGAGGTAGTGTGGGATTCCCGTGCAATGCGCCCGTGCGCCCCCCACAGTTGACGAGGGAGGCGTACGTCGCTGGTGTACCCACTAAAAACCACCCCAGTGTTCCTCTTCTGCCTGGTGCCCGGGCGGGAGGGTTATGCTCTCACTTGCACCTCCCATCAGAGCGGGCTGGGCCGGCTATGGTGACGACGGTCGGCCCAGAGATGGCCCAGACTCTCACAGAGATGAGTGAAGCACGGGAAATACGACACAACCCTGTTCCGGCCCGCTGCCTGTGGGTTCCCCATGTCGACAGTGCACGTGACCGTGGCCTACGACGGTTTTATTTTCCCTTGCCGTCGTAAGATCTGGCGGGACGGGGCTTGATTCGTTGGAGTCAGTGTAGCCTCACTCTCTCCCAGTGTCCTCTTGCGGTGAGAAAGCCACCGCCGAAGGCGCCTTTTGTTTGCCCCCTTATTTTTGGGGACGATACCCGCAGGCATCTCCGCCGCACTGGTGCTCGGCTGGTCTGCCCACCTCCTCGCACAGGCAACTGTGTGGAGCGGAGGCGATGTATACAGCACCCCGATGGCCGGCTTGACCGCAGCAAAAGTACACCTCACTACGGTCGAGCTTTGACGAACATCGGGCCACCACGTCAAGCCACCATGGTTGTGTCAAGCCCGTCCGGTCCGGCACGTATCCCGAAGGAGTGGATCTGCTTCTCTGGGCAGCCTGCTAGATCGCGGTCACCATCTCTTCGACCTCGGTGCAGTCATCCAAGTCCGAGACCGTTACGCTCTGGGTCTTGATGGGCCTGGAGATTTTCACCACTGTTGTGTCCAGCATCAATCGCAGCTGCTCGGCGAGGGCATCCGCTAATGGCTCGCAAGCTACACTACCCGTGACGTTGAACATTCGGGTGCCGGTGGGGGCCGTCTTCATTTTGCCGCCGCCCTTATGCCGACTTCTGCGAGGCAGATCTTTGCCTTCGGCTCCAAGGTCAGGTCAAATAAGTTTGTGCGTGTCTGTTACATACGGCAATTTATATCTAAAGAGCTGTAACACATTGTATTAGAGCAAAAAAACCCTACAAAATTACCGGAAACTGAAATTTCAAGTCCAATGGATGCCTAATGATCTATAAAGTAAGTTTGAGATAAAGGGTTTGATTACTTTCTAACTTGTGTTATAAAAGTTTGAGGAAATTTATATTTACCAACAATATTATTATTACCTTAGCTTTAAATCTCAAAAATATCCCCGGATTATTTTTCAAAATTGTTATTTCTTATTCCATTTTGCTAAGAGTTTAATTTCAGTGATAATTTTTATTTCGGGAAAGGGTTATATTATATTGATGACCGCAAAACTGAGAGTAATTATATTGCTATTAGGCCATGCCATATTTTTTCCTCCAGTTTAATAAAAAAATCAATATGAATGATACTTAATAAACATGAAGCAGGCTTGGTGGTCGTGGTGCGCAAGCGCCGTTATACTCGTCGCATTCGTCATTACCCGCGCAGCGCAGCCCACTAGTTGAACTGAGTCAGACCTGTCAGACTCAGAGTCACCTACACGAAACACTCACGCTCCGCTCACATAAGTATCATAGCGTATATACAGTCTGCGATGCCATGCGATGCAAAAAACATTTAAAAAATAAATTAAAAAAAATATTGAAATATGGAATTAATTGCGTTTGTAACCATTTCGTGTTGTTTTATGTATTCATAATATTGTTATGGTAATCACGACTTTTTAATTTGCTTTGAACATCAGCAGTGCATTTGGTATGAAACCGTCTTCTCCGTCGGCACGAACTATTATTAAACGATTTCCTTTAGAGATTGGTTTCTTCAAATCAGAAATGCTGCCGTCTGAACAAGATTTCGAAGGAGTGTAAATCATGTCTATATATGTTTCGTCGGTATAAACGACTGGCCGGCCCAGAATGCGATATTCGGAAATTTTAATCAAAAAATTTGTACCTAGATAAGGTATCTCATGTTTTTCCATTAGAATTTTCTATAATCTTCTGTCCTTTTCCAATTAAATCCTAAAAGAAACACTTCTTTGTGCAATGACCACATTGAACCTGGATAGTTTATTTCTGTCCTCAACTTTTCATGTATTACCTATATAGGTAATGTGAAAATTGTGAATAGTTCTCCGGATTACTGCTTTATCAAAATTATAAATGATAATGATATTTTTCCTGCGTCTTTTCCAGAGATTTAAATTTGCTTTCGTGTTCCAAAGGACGTTTAACTTCCTTTAAATCTTTTTTGACAATGGACAGTGGAATTTCCTTCGATGTCGCCACCAATTGGGCTGTGTTGGTAGTCATTTCACTAATAAATCGAACATAAAAACAAAATATTAAGAATTAAACACATCACACTACTACTAGTAGAAGAGGTGAAGTGACGTCGCGCGGGGGACGCCTGCACCTCATAACAATTGGCAAAAAGCAGTATAAACCGGTTTAAACCAAGCAAAGGACCCGTTGCGCTCAAGGCTAACGTCACACCTACACTATCTATGTGCACTCACACAAATGCAAAGCTCAGCTTAGGCCTCGCGCTCTATACCATTGCTACAAACATTTACAATATTTCTCGTGATGCGGACAACGAAAAAATGTGAAGTTCTGAAATTCGTTCATATTGGTCATATTTATACTTTTAGAAGATATAAACATGTACAAATAATATTTTTTTATTCGAGGTTTGGTTGTTAATATGGGAGTCTATAGAAATCATTGGCAGAAGGGTTTCGTTGAAATTTTTTATTAAATTGAATATATATATATATATATATATATATATATATATATATATATATATATATATATATATATATATATATATATATATATATGTAAAGAGAATATCATCTCTTTAATGTTATTGTATTATGGTTAGGTTGTGTAACCAGGACATAATCCCTTTTGATTTAACGCGCTTAATGTCATGTGTCATAGAAGTGTGACACATGACATTTGCCTACAAAAAAGTAAACAATATTTACGTTATTACGTTACAGATTTGATTTAAATAATTTAATTAATAGATAGAAAAGCAAGAGTTATGAGAGACGAGTAATCAACTTTAATTGTCGTTTCTGTTATTTTTACAGAAACAAATTTGTTTGATTTATTCGGACCATCCAGACTGAAACAAATAAATAATATTATAAAACGACAATTTTCGTCACAAAATGAAATTGCAATTCGAGTTCAGAGCTGTGGCTTCTCCAAAGGACTGTAAAACTACAGTAGTAGCTGTAACCTCAATTGTCACAGAACAAGGGGAAAAATATGTTATACCAGATGACCTCATGTATGCAGATTATCATGAAGAGTTGACAAAGACGGAGACTTTCAAAAAGGTAAAAAATTCATTAGGAAAAAGGCATGATGAGTTAAAAATATGGATAAAAATTTCAAAAGAATTAGAAAAGATATATTTAGATGATGAAGGAAATATCCAGTTTGGAGGGAAATATTTAAAACAAACACTTCAAGAGAATATTAAAGAAAACTCGAGCTTGGAAAAAATATTAGAAAAATTAATTGAAAAATCAGAAAAACACGAAGAAGAAAAAAACTTAAAACATATTGTAGATAAATTTGTATTAGAAAAATTTAATTATAAAACATCTAATGTTAGACAATGGTTACATATATTCGAAAAAGAGTGTGGAAGATTTAAAATAGAAAAAGATAAAACTAAAATAGAATTATTAAGAATATTTTTAGATGCAACTTGCCAAGATTGGTATACTTCTACTGTAATAAAAGGAGAACATGAAAACAATTGGAATACGTGGAAACAGATATTAATAGAAACCTTTTCAGGTAAGGGATGGAGTAGCAGGACATATGCTCATTATTTTAAATACAAAGAAGGTTCAATAGTACAATATGCAATAAAGAAAGAACGATTATTATTAGAAATAAATAAGGACATGGACGCTGATACAATGATAGATAGAATTGCATTTGGGTTGCCAGAATTTATTAGAGAGAAGATCGCCAGAGATGAAATAGAAAATACAAAAGATTTAATAAATGAATTACAGAAGCTTGAAGGGATAATAAATAAAAAGAAAACATTTAAAAAAGAAGGTAAACCAGAACATAAATTCAGAAATGAAGAAAAGAAACCATGTATGACATGTGAAAACATGGGTAAAGGTATAAGATATCATCCAGAAGAAAAATGCTGGTTTAAACTAGAGAAAAAAGAGAAACCTAAAGCTATAGGAAGCAATTCAGTAATAGAAGTAAATTTAAATACAGAGAAAAAAAACTAATAGTCACACCATTGATCAGACTTAAGCTACTAGTTGAGAATCAGATAGAGATAATGGGAACATATGATCCAGGTTCTCAAGTATCCTTGATAAACTCGAAATGGATAAAAATAAAAGAGAATAGAGAAGATTTAAACAAGATATTCTTGAGGTCTGTCAATGGTGTGAATCAGACAAATGGATTGGTAAGAATAAGAATAAAAATATTTGATATAGAAAAAATAGTAGATATATATGTAGTTGAAAGAGAGGATTTTGAAGATTTTATAATAGGATTAGACTTAATTCCTATGTTTAAGTTGAGGTTGAATGAAAATTTAGAAATCTCACAGAAAATAGAGAAAAAGTTAGAAAAACCAGAGATAACATTAAGTGAAGTTACAAATTGTTCAATTAATTTTAATGAACACGTGGAAACAGAAGAATTTCAAACAAATATAGAACATTTAGATAAAGATAAAAAAATGAAGATAGAAAAATTAATAGATAAAAACAAATCAGTGTTTGCGAAAGACAAGTATGATATTGGGACTGTTAACGAATATGAAGCTAGAATTGACTTAATAGTGGAGAAATACTGCAGTAAAAGACCCTATAGATGTAATATAAAAGACAAAAAAGAAATAGAGAAACAAATAGCCAACTTACTAGAGAAGAATTTAATCGAAGAATCTTATAGTCCTTTTGCTGCACCCGTCACACTAGCATATAAGAAAAATGAAGGAAAGACACGTCTGTGCATAGACTTTAGAGATTTAAATAAAAACATTGTCCCTCAGGCACAACCATTCCCTTTAATAGATGATATAATAATAAGAGCCAGAAATTGTAAATACTTTACGACACTGGACATTAACTCAGCTTTTTGGTCAATACCACTAAGAATTGAGGATAGGAGGAAGACGGGATTTGTAACACAAGATGGTCACTATCAATGGACATGTCTACCGTTTGGCTTAAAAACGTCTCCAGCTATATTTCAACGAATTCTGAGTAGCATATTAAGAAAATATGGACTAACTGAATTTTCAGTGAACTATATAGACGATATCTTAATACACTCACCGACGTTTGAAGAACATCTAAATCATATTGAAAAATTATTAAATGCAATAAAAAAAGAAGGACTCAGGTTAAAATTTAAAAAGTGTACATTCGCTGCTAGTTCGGTTAGATATTTAGGACATGTAATAGGAGAAAATACGGTTAAACCGTTGAAAGACAACATAACGTCAATAAAAAATTTCCCAATTCCTACTACACAAAAGCAAATTAGACAATTTCTGGGGAAAATAAATTTTTACCATGAATATATAGAAAAGAGCTCAATATTACTAGATCCATTACATCAACTATTAAAAAAAAATGTAAAATTTATATGGACAGAGGATTGTGAAAAATCTTTCAGAAAGATAAAAGAAATGCTATGTTCCCAACCAGTGTTGGAGATATTCGACAAAGACCTTCCAATCAAGATATATACAGATGCATCACTTGAAGGTATAGGCGCAATACTAAAACAAACACAAGAGGATGGAAAAGAAAAACCTGTGGCCTACTTCTCAAAGAAACTTAATGAAACGCAAAAAAGAAAAAAAGCTATTTATCTTGAATGCTTAGCTATAAAAGAGGCAATAAAGTACTGGCAACACTGGCTGATAGGGAGATACTTCGAAATATACTCTGACCACAAACCACTGGAAAATATGAATATAAAAGCACGAACAGACGAAGAATTGGGCGATCTAAGTCACTATCTATCTCAATACGATTTTAAAATTATATACGTCCCAGGTAAAGATAATAAAGAAGCGGACTGCTTGAGTAGAAACCCTGTTCTAGAATCAAATACAGAAGAAGAGGATTTATTAAAAACGGTAAATTTTATTGAAATAGATGAAATAAAATTAGATCAGATGAATAATATACTATTACAGAATAAAAAAGAAAAATTAATAGAGAAAAACGGAATATATTATAAAAAAGTGAAGAAAAGAGAGAAAATCATATTATCAGAAAAATTCAGTATTGATTTAATTAATAAAATACACAAGGAATGGTGTCACACAGGAATAACACAAACACAAATGAAAATATGTCCATATTATACTGCTAAAAATTTAGTGAAGAATATAAAAAAAATTTGTAAAGAATGTTATATATGTATTAAGAATAAGTCAAGAGGGCAACATAAATTCGGCTCAATGTCACAATTAGGACCAGCGACCAAAGCTTTCGAAATTATGTCCATAGATACAATTGGAGGATTTGGAAGCACTAGATCAACAAAAAAATATATTCATTTACTTGTTGATCATTTCACGAGATATGCGTTCATTTCAACATCAAGAACTCAAAACGCCGCTGATTTTATAAAACTAATTCAAACTGTGTTAGACATAGAAAACATCGGAACAATCTTAACGGACCAATATCCTGGAATAAATTCGAAAGAATTTAAAGATTATTTAAAAAATAAAGGAGTGCAATTAATTTTTACTGCAATAAATGCACCATTTTCTAATGGTCTGAATGAAAGACTGAATCAGACATTAGTAAATAAAATAAGATGTAAAATAAACGAAGAGAAAAAGAATAGAGCATGGACATCGATAGCGAGAGAATGTGTGAATAAGTATAATATACTAGAACATACAATAACGGGATTTACACCAGAGTATCTATTATATGGCACAGACACCAGTAACATACCAGAAGAGTTAAAAAGAAAGAAAAACGGAGAAGACTGGATAAGAGATAAGAAATTAGCATTAGAAAGAACACAGAGATCACATAAGTATAACGAAAGTTTATTTAATAGAAACAGAAGACACCATGAATTCAACGAAGGAGATATGGTATTCATAGAGAATGGAAACAAACTCAATAGGAAAAAGCTAGAAGAACTAAGAATCGGCCCATATATAATAGAAGAAAAAATTTCAAACTCAATTTATAAAATAAAAACTGGAAAAAGAAATCAAGACACGAGTCTATTCCACGTGACAAAACTAATTCCAATGTTTGAAGTTGAAGCTGATTGAAAAATTATGCAATTTTCATATCGTGGAGGGGAGATGTAAAGAGAATATCATCTCTTTAATGTTATTGTATTATGGTTAGGTTGTGTAACCAGGACATAATCCCTTTTGATTTAACGCGCTTAATGTCATGTGTCATAGAAGTGTGACACATGACATTTGCCTACAAAAAAGTAAACAATATTTACGTTATTACGTTACAGATTTGATTTAAATAATTTAATTAATAGATAGAAAAGCAAGAGTTATGAGAGACGAGTAATCAACTTTAATTGTCGTTTCTGTTATTTTTACAGAAACAAATTTGTTTGATTTATTCGGACCATCCAGACTGAAACAAATAAATAATATTATATATATATATATATATATATATATATATATATATATATATATATATATATATATATATATATATATATATATATATATATATATATATATATATATATATATATATATATATATATATATATATATATACCTAGTCAGGTCATAAATTCTGTCACATGTTTAATGTAAAATAATTGTAACAAGTTTATTCATTATGTAACCATTCATATACCAAAATGAACTTAACAAAACATAGATTCTTATGACATTAAAGTTTATTCAAAATGACCTCCGTGATTTTGAATACAGGCCTTCAATCTGCGCGGCCAGTCGTCTATCGCAGCACGAACGAGGTCCATGTCAATATCGGCGGCTGCCTTAATCAAGGATGTCTTGAGTGACTCCAAATTGGGATGAGGCTTTGAGCACGCCTTTTCCTCCAAGTGTTGCCATATCTTGTAATCTAACGGATTCAAATCTGGACTGGAGGAGGGCCAGTCTTCGTGCCGGATGAAGTCGATTTCACGCGCCGCCAGCCAGTCTTGTGTGCTCTTCGCTCTATGAGCTGGCGCCGAATCTTGTTGGAATACCCAGTGCCTGTTATTGAACATGGTATGAGAAACAGGTTCCACAAGGTTCGTCAGGACTGTATTTTGATACACAACAGCATTCGTTTTTACACCTTTCTCACAGAAATGTACCTCTGTTAAGCCCCAATAAGAAACTCCCAACCATACCATGAGCGAGGATGGAAAATGACCTCGTTGGACACGCGGAATACGGTTGCTCGCTTCTTCACTACTGTGTGCGTACACCTTATCATTTTGTTTGTTGTAGCTCTCTTCTACGGTAAACATTTTTTCATCCGAAAAAAGAATTTCCCGATATTTTTTTCCCGCGTACCGCTTCAACAAAGCGCGGCATCTCTTCAGTCTCAGGTCCATTAGACGAGCAATCAAACGATGTCCTGTTTTTCTTCGATATGCCCGAAGCCCAAGTCTTCTTTTAACACCCTTTTCACCGTGGTTCTGCTTAACCCCATCTGAAGGGCCAACAGTTTCTTCTTACGTTTGGGATTTCTTTGAATTCGTGCCTTCACAGCTTTTATCACTGCTGGAGTCCTAACAGACCGAGGGCGACCACTTCTTGACCTGTCATCTACACTAGAGTCTTCATTGTATCGTTTGATGGTACGATAAACGAATCTTTTGGTTATATTCAAAGTTTTTCAGTATGTTAAAAATTTGAATTGGCGCGTAACTGCAACGATGCAACGCAATAACTGCAACACGGTCTTCTTTAACCGTCCACTCCATATTTAAAAATGAGTAAAATTTCAAAAAGTATACATTTTTATTTTCATGAACAATTCGAAATTCGAATTCAATAAACTTTTTTGTGGCCAGCATTCTAAAAGAAAAGTTTTTACTGTGTGACAATACTTATGACCTGACTAGGTATTATAATAGTAAATTGTCCATTCATTTTGAATTTCTAATCAGTTCCAATTTTAAACCTGTTTTCCACCGTTAAACCGGGAGTAAACATTTCAAATATTTCTAAAACAACTTCAACCGTTTAATTTTTTTCTTCAATGCAAAATAAAGCTTAACATTTTTTATTGTTACTATAAAAATGTCAAAATAGTATTTAAATTCTACTTCTCTGTCCGTGTTGGGGCGAAGAAAGTATACTGACCTATGCGGCCGGAGTCGGCCTGTCGTAAAAGGCGACAAAACAACCCACCCTACGTGGTAGGACTCCAAGCCCGTCTGGATGAAGCAATAAAAATAGTGGAATAAATTAATAATAATTAGAGTTCATACATTCCGTATTGTACATGACACATTTCGTTTCTTTACACCGGTATGTTATGTAGAAACACATTAAAACATTGATTTTATTTCAATAATATTTATTACGTAGTATTTCTTCTTACTTAATTATATTATATAACAATTATTTAATACCTAAATTTAAATTAATTGATTTGAAAAAGTATATACTCTTACGAAAAGCATAAGCGAAATAAAACTTAATTTTACGTGAAGTTTTTTTTCATATTGTGACGACGAAATACGAAAATAACGTCATCTTTCCTATCATCGGTCCCAAAAACAACACTTCATCAAACCGAATCAAAATTAGACAAAGAAGCATGATACCAAGCCACACTTTTCCCATTATTTTCTAGGTGTGATTCTAATGATAACCTCTCAATGATTTAAGATTATGATTTTAGTTCATTGCTTTGTCAATTTTATTTACCATAATTTTATAATACCAAAAGTTTAAAGTGTAATATTTCTTTCTAAAAACTATTCTTGGACCTCAAACTGGATAAACTTAACGACTCTTAAATAAAATCAAACAAATTATTTTGATTTGATTTAACAAACGTTATATTTATCCAGCTTCGACCTTATTAGCTTTTAGAAAATGTTTATTTTTTATTAACCTATGATTTACAATTGCACATTTATTACTGTTTTTATTATATTCTCATATATTAATATCAACTCTTATGTTCTAATAAGCTTAATCAATAGTATGAGGTTTTAATAATTTTACATTTTTCATAAATCATCAGAAATGTTTAATTTTCTAAACTTTTAAACAACCTAACTATTGGAGCGACTGATATATATTTATTTTATAACAAAAGCCTATCTTTAGGAAAGATATATTGAATTTTCGCCGGCAACATCTGCGCGCCTATTTGACACGATGTCCTCCCGGGTGACTTCAGTTTCCTATGCCTATGTATTCTATATACTTATATATATTTAAGTCTAAATTTTATTTATATAGTAAGTTACGACCATCTGTTACGATTCTTTAATTAATGTCAAACAGTTTTCTTCCTTTACTACTATTTGGAAGCTTTTACGTTATTACCAAAAGATGATATTGTACTTGTAACATAGTATGATCTACTGAATACTGATTGTAATTTGAAAGCTAATGTGTGTAAATTATTAACTTGATACATAAGTGATTGATTACTGCCAGTAAGGTTCATTCTAGATTCAGCTTGCCAGTCGACGAATTCTTCTTCTACTCTCCTCTATTAGTAGTGATCTCAATATTCAAACCGTTTTTGCCGTCTTTCTTACTATCCATTCACATTTTCTTTGGTCTGCCTCTCCTTTTGTATCCATCCATTCCCATTTCTAAAATTTACTCTGTTATATGATATTAATCTTTTCGCAATTCCAGGCGACGAATTGTCTTTTACTAATACTATTTCTCTTGCATTACTTATTTCTTCTACATTTTCTGTATTCACTTAAATCCTTTTGTGAAACTTTAGCTTACATCTTTATGTATATAAAAATCTTGTGTCACGATGTATGTTGCCAATAAACTCCAAAACTACTGAACCGATTTCAATCAAATTTCACCTGTACCCGTATTTTGGTCTAACTTACTAGATAGGGTAGTTATCATCTCAATTATTCGCTTATGTCGTGAATGTAAACGAATAAAATGTATCAATTAACTGTTTCTTAAGCAAGTGTTTATTTACTGTTTAGTTTTATGAAGTTCTCATAGATGGCGGTGTACGTTGATTCATCGATAAAATTCTTCAATATTGTTTGACATCTAGGTTGCAAATACACCCAATAGATGGCGCTGTTCGATTTTACCGGAAGGGTTTTATTTCCTCAGTTGCGATTAGAGAAATAAAATATGGCGGTACGAAGTTCACCGGGTCAGCTAGTACACAATAAAATACTCTAAGTAGAGTACAATAAGTAGTACTGTGTATTAATAACTAAGGCGATTAGTTCAATTAAATATTATTAAAAATATTTATACTCACCTTTTTTTTAAATTATTAACAATATATTATATAATACTCTAGCTGTTGTTAAAAAAAAGGTTGATAAACTGGACAAAAATTGATAAAAATAGAGGAGTAGAGAAGATATTGTAGTGACCACACTTAGTTGAGGATAAGGGCAAGTATATAATATTATTAGCTAAAGTTTATTTTAAAATTATTTGGGAGTTTGTCAAGGTGGAATACTTAGTCCATTGCTGTTTATTTTGTATATTCACAAGTTAAATATTGTTCTTGGTTCAGACGTCACAAACTTACAATATGCTGATGATTTAGCTGTGTACTGCTCAGGATCTAACATGGAAACAGTTGAAAACAAAATAAACACAGCTTTAAAAAATTAAAAGCTTACTTTAATTATTTAAAATTGGATATAAGTTTGAGTAAATCGAAAGTAGTGGTTTTTAGTAGATCTAGAAATCTATGTGCTAACTTATATTATAATGATAACTTAATCCCTATGGTAGATGAAATTAAATTTCTTGGTGTAAGATTTACCAAGAACTTATCTTGGAATAAGCATGTTTGTGACTTGTCAGACAGAGCTTCTAAAGCTTTCAATATTCTTAAGCCTCTTGCAAGGACATCATGGGGTGCTGACCCTAAAATTTTACTTATGTTGTACAAATCTATAGTCCGATCTCATTTTGAGTACAGCTATTTTTGTTATGCATCAAATTCCATTCTTGTTAAAAAGCTGGAAATCATCCAAAACAACAGTTTGCGATTAATAACTGGTGCTATGAAAACCACACCAATAATATCTATAAGTAGAATGTAATATACCATCATTACATCTAAGATTCAAATTTTTAAAATCTAAATTTATTCTTAAGCTCTTTGCTATTTCACATCATGCATTACTGCGAAAAATTCAGCATTCCCAAACTATTCCTTCTTCCATTAATTCTCCAAAATACCCTTTCATTCTTCTTCACTTCTCGAATTTTATGGCGTTTATTGAGCAACATAATATTTACAAAGCTGTTGATAAATGGGCTTGTTATGAAGATACATTTGAGAGTAAATTTTGTGATATGCGTATATTTATAAATAATGACCTTAAATCTAAAGAAGACTTTGATCAACATCTTACCGAATGGCCTGATTTTCATTGTATTTATACTGACGCCTCAAAATCAGATCAAGGGGTATCACTAGCCTATTATCACAATAATATTAAGGCTGGATATGGATTTGGTTTGCCAGCTTCATTTAGCATTTTCACGGCAGAAGCACTTGCTATATTGCATCATCATCATCATCTCAGCGTTCTTCCCGGTTGCAACCCAAACTTGCGTTTTGGTGCCCGGGGTCCGCTTTCCGACTTTTCCTACTCCACTTCGCACGGTCTTCAGCATCCCTGGTAGTGAGCCCATTGGCACGCATATCACCCCTTACGACGTCAAGCCAGCACTTTTTGGGCCTACCCCTCCTGCCGGGGCCCGGCGGAGGCGGCATGGCCAGACATTTGTTTCCCACGTAAGCATCCGGTTGCTATATTGCATACCTTGAAATATATAAGGGAAGACATGTGTGCCAGAAACCAGAAGCAGTGGCTTATCGTCAGTGACAGTATGTCAGTTCTAACCAACCTTCAAAATAATTGCTTTAGCAATAGAATAAACTATGTCATCTATCATATTAAAAAACTTTGGACAGATTTGCATAAACAAAATATCACTGTTGAATTCACATGGAATCCGGCACATTGTGGAGTGGTGGGCAATGAAAAAGTTGATAGTTTTGCAAAATCAATAAATAACTTGGGTGGCCAGATTAAATATATCTCAATTCCATGGCAAGACCTAATTTCTGATGTTCGTCAACAAATTAATATAAATTGGCTTGAAGACAGGCAGCTTATAAATCAAAACAAAGGTAAATGGTATGCTGAAATAAATAATGAAATTGGTATTAAGCCCTGGTTCGCTAGGAGCAAGTCTTTCTGTAAAAGGAAGTTTTACACACAGATTTGTAGACTGAGATTTGGTCATTGCAAATTTAACGCTCATCTATATCGAATGAAAATAACTTCATCACCAAATTGCAATGAATGCTCCCTAAATGAAGAACAAACTTTACACCATATTTTTTTCACATGTCCGGCTTTTAATATTCATCGCATCCTACTCATCGTTCAACTGCAAGAGGTTTTTAAGGATAACATCCCGCCATCTCTTCAAGAATTGCTTAAGTACCCTGAAAGTTTTAGACCAATATATGAATATATTAACTCTACTCTCGGAGAATTATAATGGAGAATAATAACTATGACTTTTTACCCGGATTTTTCAAGAAACACGATTGCGACAACTCTCAACTGAATCATAATGAAAAAAAAAAAACCTGACTCTACGTAGAAATTTTCACGGATTTGAAAAAGATAAATGAACAATACTAAAGAATTGGCATTTTTGCCTTAAATTATAAAACTAGATGTGAAAATAAAACTTAAGATCTGGCTGTATGGCTTAGTTCCATTGCCTTTCTCTTCGAGAAAAACCCTACTACTACTACTACTACTTATTTTAAAATTTACTGTCTCGTCGTGGTCAGTGACGACAGTTTAATACTCAAAATGGTTGACTTTTCTGTAATATAAAACTAAGTAAATTTTATGAGTTACATAAATGTACTCCTATGCCAATAATATGAAACTTAAAACCATGTTTAGTCTCAATAATAAATACGAGTACTGCAGTATTTGTACTAATTAGTCTATTTAAATATAGGACTCGTCTACATTTTAGTATTAAGTGTAATTCACAATGTATTAAAATTTTAACATATTATAAAATGTTATATTAAACAATTCTAATTAAATTAATTCAGTTGATCGAACGTTCGGACTAGGTAAAATACCTTGGACGTGGTTTTCATGCCTTTGGTTGTATTGATTATAATATCAAGGTCGTGAGTTGATCATACTAATTTGTGTCTAAAATGCCGTGTAATCGGATGGGTGAGTTCTAAGACCGTCATTAGGATAGTTATTTTATAAGTGACCAGGTATGACTGAGTTAGAAACTCTCATTAGCGGCAGTTTTCATAATCTAGTCATTTCATGTAAAGTCCATAGCTGGCTCAGTTGTTCGGCCACATTTTAAGACACCCTTATATATGAGGAACAAATATCAAACTCTAGAAGTCTTTGGCATTATAAAGAATATACATGTAAATAAACTTTATCAGGACTATCAAAGAATGCAGTGAAGTAAACAAAAAAAAATAGTTAAAAATTGCAAAAGAGACAACAAAGTTGTACTCTGGATTACAACCGGTATTTAAAGTTGAGGGTATGATGATAACTCTTAGATTTTAGTTCAGGTCAAGTGCATCACGCTTATATGCAATAGTTTATAAAATTATACTATAATTTCGTAACAAATTTTTAAATCAAGTTTGGGCATATTTCTAGAGTTAGCATGCATAAAACATTGGCAAAAATTAAGAACAATTGTGTCATCTCTTAAAAGTAAAATTCTCTTTGCCCAGACTCATAATTTTATATAAATAAGGACATTATTAGGGACGATAAATTTAAGCATTTTATTTTCTCAATTATTTGCCATTTAGAATATAACGCGATTGAATTGGAAAGAACCAATGGAATATAAAAATAGTTCTAAATGGATATGTTTCAACAATGAAACTATACAGTATACAGTAAACAATGTTGTATTTTTAAAATTTATAACGTATTACAAAGAAGATTATGGAAATCTTTAAATTTATGAGGAGTTCATAGATTATTAACATAATTGCGACGGACGACCAATCTACTAACAGCTGCTCTTCAGTCTTCACCTCCATACTTGAAAAATACGTCAACAGTAAGGAAAAGTAATGCCAATATATCTTTTAAAGAATATTATAAAAATCAATAAAAGGGTAACTCTTTTTCTGAATTTACTATCGAAAATGGCAACATTATGTTAATCGTATTAGGTGTGTCAGGAGGTAATCAAGAATCCATATGTATTCCATCTATTTATGGCATACTTTTGCAAAAGAATACCGTATGTAACCTTAAAACTCTCACCCGGACACATTTGTTCTTTTATACTTCGTCCTCCAAGTTCCCCGATCTTTGACCTACATGAATATGTGGAAGAGAATTTTCTAAATTCCATTGAATATTTGGACTGAATTATTTAAATCTTCACATAGTTGTTTGAACTATCAAGTACTGTATCTTAGTCTTCATTTACTTCCTGCGCTGCTTGTCGATCCTGGTATTTATAATATTTTGTAAAATTAGGAGGTCACTGTTTCTACACTCATTTAAATTTTATATTTGCATCCAAGTGGCTGATCCAATGAAGTTCCAATTCCATATTCCAATGAAGTTTGTTTGATTGGGTATCCAAATTTCTACTATATTTGTAGTTTTGTTGACATCACACAGCACACGAACTAACTTTCAAAAATGTTCGGCTTCATCTTTAAGCCCCAAATTGATATAGTACTACTTCATCGAAGAACTTGGATGTCACCGATATGCTGTGCCGCTGCTATCCTTGCAGTGTGGCTGGCTCGGCTTGCTCTTGGAACTGCGACGATGTCTGAAAAATTTTTAGAGTGTGCTCTCTATCGCCACTATTAATTGAGTTTTAACCTTTTATTTTTTTGCTTTTATTGATATTAAATGTAAATTAATAATCACTTATGTATTAAAATGTTTTTCGTTTTCGTTTCCTAATTTTGTTATTCTAATATTTTTTCTTGTTTCATTATAGGAGGAGCTTTACATTACCGCCAGCGCTCGCCCGGTAATTTTAATTGACTCCTTATTTTTGGCATAAAGCTCTGTTTAGTTAAGGTACCAATTTTATTTAATGGATATAAACAAAAGAAAAAAAAGATTGGTAACCTCATCTAAACTGCTTAAACCTTACCACAAACTGCAATATTTTTCGAAATTATGCTTATTTTGCACAATAATTTGCAAGATATCATCGATATTTTTTTATAAATTTAGTACGATTTACACAGAAAATTGTAATTTTGATCTAAAACTGGTAAAAAGCACCAATATAAAACATGCTTTTTGGAATGGTAGCACTAAATTTCATTACCCTACTACTCGTATTAGCAATTTTCATATATTTTTCTGTTTTTAGTCTAATTTATATCTAATTTTAACGGTGGTTGTATGAATTAAACAATATGATTCTAATCTAAAAATCAACTCTAATTTGTCAAACCAATCGATAAGTTTATAGATGTTTTAGGTTTTGTTCAATATTTCATAGCTTTTTCTATATCTAGGTGTTAGCTAAAGAATTAAAACGGCAAATAATTTGTGTGAAACAAATAACATACATGCGTTTTGATGAGTATATGTGAATGATTGTAAAATAATCATTTGAGAATTGATCATTTTTAGATTAGAACTTTTAGATCTAATTACATTGTATAATTATTATATCATCTATTGTGATAATATAATACATCTGAAATAATAATAATAGATTTGAGGGAAGAAATTCGAAGACGATAGCAAATGATAAACGCCTTTGACGGATTGTTGGAAAGTCCAGAAATGTGATTTTTTCTAAGGGAATTCTGAGTTTAGAAAAAAGAAAGATCAAAGATATTATCTTAAGAGAATATATAGAGACCTTAATTATTTTTTTCTAACTATAACCACCGTGTTCAGTATTTTTACTCTTAATATGATTACTTTTGGAACACCTCTCGTAAAAGCACTTAATTTTGATAAGACATTAATTTAGTTTGCCACACCACTAAACAACAATGTGTATTTTGCGATATGGCTATATGAGGAGGTGGTGTGGCGAAAAAACCATGGAACTGACGATCTGAATTTGATTTATTTAGGAAGCGCTGCTGTCTTCATGTAACTAACCTCAATAATAAAAAAGTCTTACAGTGCCTTTTGCTTTTCATGAAATTAAACTTAATAAAGTATCTATAACAACTTCCTAGACAAGTAATGAGTGAACCAGTTCATATTTCTGGCCGGGTACGACTACTAGTTGCATAGCTCGTCATCTTCGGCCAATTGTCATGTACTTCTCTACGTAAGCCTCTCCAAGCGCCACAAATCCCGGTCATTTACTTGTCCCTACCAGTGCCGATTGGCGACATTACACAGGTCATCCATCCATTGAGCTTTAAACTACGTTTGTCGAGATGCGTTCTCCATTTTGGGACTTGTTTGTTCCATCGTCCAATGGTCCTGCGACAAACGTGATTGATCAACTGCCACTTCAGCTTGCATATTTTCCGAGCTAATTTGTTTACTTTGGTTTTCCTACGGATGTCTTCATTTTGAATTTTATTACACCCAACCCAGCCCAGCGTATAGCCCGCTGAGTAATTTAAAATTTGTGGTAGAGTCCTTTTTGCGCCTGCCCTATTTACGTTTCAAATTCTTGTCCTTACAGATATTATTAGAGATAGTAGTATTATTTAGGAAGTAGCTAGGTTCGGCGGAAAACAAAAACACCTTATCGCATTCCTCTATTGTCGATTGCAATTTTTTTTATTAAGGGTGAGACTACAGTCTTTTGAATACAGACTTCGGGTCTTCTTTGCAAAACTAATTTACCTGTGTCAAAATAAAAATATACTTTATAACTTATGACGTTCCACTGCTAAGTTTGGGCTTCACTTAGATGAAATACTATACTCACCACGCTTGTCTTACGCCTTAGCGTCAGATCTCTGTATTCAGGTTTCTTCACCTTTTTCCTTCACCGTCGGTATACGTCAATTTCATAATATGCGCATTAGACAAAGAAATTCTGCCTAATTGTTGGTATCCATGATATTTCAAACTTGGGGCCTCTAGGCTGAATATTCTAGAGGTCATACCTCCGTTTTCTTATTGATTCATTCCGTCAGTGTTCCGACACTGACGTACCATAATAATAACCAGTGTTTTCATACCTATACTAGGAGGATAAAATGTTGTTCTAATGATTATATCTAAGGTGTTAATCAAATTTAAACAAAATTATTACCCTCATGCAGTGTTTTGGAAATTTAATTTCATTCATATGTATACATACTTTCTTACCTTTTTCATACAAGTATTTTTTTATTTTTTTTTGTGTAACGCTATGAATGTTTTTTTGTTGTTAGTATTGTTTATTTTGTGGGGGTTTGATGAAGGTTTTGGAGTGTTCGTGACGTCACTCCAAGGGCCTAATGGAAGACCAGCGCTGGTTTTACAAACCAGCATTAATGCTGAATTGGGTCCAATTTAGGACAAAATTATTATTATAGTGAACTTTTTTAAATGTATAACATGTATCATATGTATATTTTGTTCCTAAATAAATGCTTTTCTTTCTTTCTTTCTTTCTAATATTCAACGTATAACGTCCTGTGCTTAATACCTATAACCTATATGTATAGGTAAGGATAGGTCCTTACGTATAACACGTTTACGTATACTTATAGTATAGGTACTATATATACTATAGCTACGGGTACAATTGGCGGACTTATCGCTGATAAAGATTACTTCTAGACAACCTTAGGATGAAGGAAAAATAATGAAAAATAAAGAGAACTATAATTTAAAGAAGATACTCTTTGACTTGTTTCTTATATTATAATAGAGATCAAAAAAAATTTGTCTGATTGCTAGTAGCAATATATTCTTTGAACTGAACCTTTAATTTCTAAGAAATATATTTAATTTATTTATTCTAAAATTTCCAAAACTAAGATTATGTGATATTTACCACCGAACAGCTTCGCGTTGTTTCTAAGTATTCTGTTTAAAAAAATACACGAAATAGATTTGTCTAGATTTTATTTTACAGGGATGGTTTCTGTCTAAGCCGAAATAAAAACTGCATTGTGCTAGATACATCCGTTGTCAAATATTATGCAAAACAATAGGGTCTAGGTGGAGCCCGTGATACTCCAATCTTAACAATTATTTAATTTGATATTTATTTCCTTAAATTGTAAAAATTATGTAAAAATTTACAGTATTTTCCTCTTCAAATGTTTATATTTATTCTATCTACGAGTATATCTCTCTACTAGATATTCTCACAGCTTCCTTCACAATTTCCTTTCTGTACTCCAACTTTATGTACCTCAAACAAAGCGTGTGCAAAGTTTAATGATGAACTTCCTGGTGGTTTATTAAGACACATAACCGTAACTGACAAATATAACGCAAATATATTACAAGGAAATTTCTAGAAGCATAAATTTAAATTGATTATTTTTTATTTGAATATCCTTATTTATGCTTTGCTTTCATCTCTTTGAAACTGTTATTAGCGTTGTCTATATATAGGTATGTTATAATTATATAGGTATAATTAAATTTCGTACCATAGTGTTTATGGTCCGAGTTTGAAACGGCTCAGCCTATTTCTATGAAATCTTTTATGAATATTTGGTAAGTATGAGAATATGTCGTATTTTATACTGCTAGGTGGTAAGGGTGGCCCGGTATTTAGAAATTTAATTAAAAATGTATGATATTTTTTCATTTGGCATCACAAAAATACCTATATCCTAAATTTTTCACTCTCCTACCCCTCCCTCCTATTTTCTAATCGTGATTATAGTATTTTTTCACGAATTATATCCAAAGAAATATCATCCCCACTCATTTTCAATACATTCGTTATTTTTTATTTAACAACCAAAATATTCACTAAAAATCTTTTATATGGTAAAACAACAAGTTCCGGGTCAGCTAGTAACATTACTAGTATATTATTAAATGTCAATATATTTAATTTGATTTCTTAGTTTTTCGTGGGCACATAGGCAGTTGGGAATTTAAATTTCACTACAACAGTAACTACAATTTAATACAATATCCCATTTTATTCGCTATTGACGTAACACTTCATTCATTTAAAAACACGTTATTTATATATGACGTAACACTTTATTTATTTAAAATCACATTATTTATATAAAATGACTGTGCTTTTACTGCAACCGACTACTTATGTGGAGAAAAACGCTTGGCCATGCCGCCACCATCGAGCCAAAAATTTTTAATTTGAGATCGTAATGACATTTCTAATGGATTTACGAGATATACTACCTACTAGCAACAACCTCAATAATTAAAAAAATGACTACGTCTATGGAAGTATGAGTGTAATATTTTATTATAGCAGGGACAACACTGTGCCTCCTGCCATCTGACTAACTCTAAAAGAATTTCCTCTGTCAGAACCTCGTCTGTTGTTTACCAGTGTACTCTACCTGACAGGTTGAGTTGGTTTTCTTTAATTGGGTTAAACATTTATTTTACTTAAAACATGAGCAATCAATCACATATAAAATAAACTTTAGTATCTGCTCGAATTTACAGTTTTTTTTTCTTTTACAGAAATAGCTGAGCTAACACACAAGTTTTCATCGGTAACGTTGTACCGAAATCAAACTGTAAGGTATTCAGCTCGCATGCACGCCATCATAGCTTGCCAGATGGAGTTCCAGCTCTACCCAATGGATATTCAATCTTGTCCGATTTATATAGAAAGTTGTAAGTAACATTTGAGCACAGTATGGGGAGCAAATGACTAGTTTTGATTGGCATGGAATAGCTGATGACCACTTAATAGCAACCAGTTACCGTCGCCTATGCAAGTTTGTGATGCCAAGACCACCACTAACATGCTGCCGTCCGCGCAAGAGACTTGGAACCTAGGTCTCATATGCAGAAATACAACCCATTTTTATCACTGCAGGGGCGTAGAAAGAATACTGACCTCTGCCGGGGTCAGTCTTTCGTAAAAGGCGACCAAACAACCCAGTCCAGCAACGTGGTAGGGCCCCAAGCCCGTCTGGATGGCGACCACCTTTGGCCTTAAGAAACCAGGAGTGGTTGCCATCCAGATGAGCATGGAGCCTTACCACCTAGCTTGGGTTTTTTGACAACTCCATGTCGTTTTTTCTTATAATTTAAAACCTAATATATAAAATATCAAAATTAAAAGATATTTTGTTTGCAACACACCAAATGCAGAACTTTACAATTAAATATTTTATGTACATATTTATGTAATACAAAGTTACTTGATTGAATTTAATTCAAAATGTATAATTAAGAAGTTGAAAACCAATTAGAGGTTATAATTATTAAAATAAGGTGTCAGAAGTTTGTCACGTTTTTGTAAAAGAATTATAGAAATTCATTTTGTAAATACTATACCAGTGTTTTCTTTTCATAATTTCCAACCATCTTGACAGATATTGTTAAAAATAGTAAAGTGGCAGAATTGTTTTGGGTTAAACTCATGCTAGAGAGAACAAGTAGTCCGAATAGTTAAGAGGGTGACAACTCAAGTGTAGTAACAACTCAAACCCATTACACTAAATATATGGTTTTGTCCTTAAAGAAGCAAATGCGCTACCGAACTTTCTGGAGCCGAAAATATATCGAAGAAAAGGCTAGCGAAAAACTGTGCTGAAGTTTTTTCCTGTAATTGTACCCAACAGTTTATCCAAGGCTTTGGATTCAACCAATTTTAGTGGCTTGGATATGAGCAGTAGATCTCAGGAAAAGGATTTTTAGCTATATATTTCAAAGAATGGAGAGATTTTGGATCTTAGAATATACTTTTCTATCTTTCTTTTTGTTTTCAACAGACTTGGTAAACTTTATATGAAGACAATTTTTCTAAATTCTCATAATTTCTTGAAAAAATATTACACTATACCCACGTAGGTATACCGATATTCAAGTGAATTAAATTTAGATAGATGGGTAATAAGAAGGACATCGATGTATTAAACATATCGAAGTTGTCTTAAGACATACACTGACGGACTCATAAACTGCATCAAAGTAATAGACGACTTTGAAATAAATATTTTAACCAAGTATGCAAACTTTCTATACAGATTTAAATTGAAACCTCTAGATTGGTTCGTGAACTTTAAAACAGCGTAGGGTCATATCTTTAAGTTTAAGTTTGTGTACTGGAAAGGACCTTAAGACTTTTTTGAAGAAAAAACAGAAATTTCAGGAAAATTGGTTTAATTAAAAAATTGGTTTTAACAATAGACACAAACTTTATGCAAGGGTTTATTTATGTTTTAATAAGGTGTATTACCTCCACGTGCCCTTATTACGGATTCTAATCGGTTCCGCATAGATTTTATTAGGGTTATTAAAAGATCTTGCGGAATATTGTCCCATTCTTCTGAAAGTGCTGTTCTTAGTGCTGCCACTGTCGTGGGCAAAGGGTTTCTCGCACTTATAGCTCTTTTTAAATTGTCCCAAACATGCTCAATGGGATTAAGATCCGGGCTGCGTGCTAGCCAATTCATTGTATGTATCCCAACCTCTTCGCAATATTGTCGAACTTGTGCAGCAGCGTGCGGCCGGGCATTATCCTGCATTAAAGTAAAATTTTCGCCTATGAATCCCATGTAAGGCTGGTGTCCACGTGATCTTCTAAGATCTCTGTTATGTAGCGATGTGCAGTCAAACCCACTCTATTACCGTTTTGACGGACCATGTCTATGAACACAATTTCTGTTCGCCCGTTCATCGATATGTCACCCCAGACCATACACGAACCGCCTCCAAAAGGAACACGCTCCTCAATGCAACTTTGAGCATATCGCTCCCCACGTCGACGATAGACTCTTCTGCGACCATCTGCATCATATAAACATGTCATACGCCCGTCCGTGAATAATACGGAGGCCCATTGCTCTTCTGTCCAATTCAGGTGATCACGCGCAAATCTTAAGCGAGCTTGTCTGTGAGCTACAGACAACTTTGGACCATTTGCTGGTCTAAAAGGGGTGATATCCGCTTCCTTTAACCTTCTTCTTATTGTTCGTGCACTCATGTTTACTCCACGCACTTCATTAAGCTCTGTTTTGATGTTAACTGACGTGAGGAAACGATTTCGCAGGGAAGTTATAACAATAAATCGGTCATCACGACCGGTGGTTGCTCGAGTCCTACCTGTACCACGTCTCCTTCTGTAAGAACCTGTCTCCACAAACCTTCTGTATATTCTAGAAACCGTAGACTGGTTTAAATTTAAGTTTCTACCAATCGTTCGTTGATCCAAGCCCTCACGCACCAATGCTACAATTTGAGCCGCTTGTTCGGACGAAGTATCCATATTATGGTTCAAAAACTCTCAATGAGTTAAAAAACTAACCCAACAATTCTGCTGGTAAAAATAATTCAATTGACAAAAGAATAAAAAATCAATGAGAATCAATTTAAAACTTTGCTATAAATAACACGCAAATCTGATACTACGAGTAAATTTTCTTTTCCCGGCTATATTCATTTGTTTTACTGCAGTTCTATTTTTAAATTGTCCTTTTTTTTGAGATTAAGAGCCAATCTCTCCATATTTATATAATTTAATCTAAAAAGTTTGCATACTTATTAAAAAAAATCATTTCAAAGTAATCCTGAACTTTGATGCAGTTTATGAGTCCGTCAGCTTATTATTGTTGTGTTATTTTCAGATTTTTGTAGTAATGAATCAAGTTGAATTTGAATAAACTTAAAATATTTTCAGTTTCATATAGCAACCAAAAGGTGAGGTTCCGGTGGAGCGATGCAGGCGTGACCATAAACCCTGAACTAAAGTTACTGCAATATCACATTGGACAGCCATTGCGGTTAGAAGAAACAAACGGATACATGATTGACAAAGATGGTTTGTACGATTGGTAATTCTAATGAATTATTCGGACTAGTCCTAGTCCGTCTAGTCTAGTCCGACTTTAAAACTAGTTTTACTTTGTCTTCCAAGAATGTTAGCCTGACAACTTTGAAAATTTGTAATATAGTTGTGTAATACTTCTGCATATCATTTTGCGTCGATGCCTTTCTCTGAAATTTTCATTACTTGTTCAAAAAAACAAAAAATATATATGAGCTCATATTTTTATAGTAACTCATGTTACTAAAAGCCTCGTGAAAAGTTTTTTTTTTTTTATTATCTTACCATAGCTGTCAGAAAGCTGGCAGAACTTGTAGACCGTTAAAAACATTAACCGGGTTTACACAACATTCAATACTAAATAGCAAATATTATATTATACTATTAGGCTTCAAACTAACGGTTTCACCATCAACTAAACTCTTATGAGATTTCTACAACAGTGTTTTGTTTAGTTGCTGAAGAACAGCATATAGGCTGACAGCTCACTTTTAAGCAGTTACCGTTGCCTGTGGATGTTTGCGAACATACGTGTACCATGATTACACAGCTGTCCGCATCTTCTTAGTCGTTTCACTCTTTACAGAGCGGTCGTGATCAACTGGTAGTACTATTAGAGGCAGATATTGTTCGCTGTATGATTTTACGCTGTCCGCATAGGAGTACCAAAACCTGTGACACTAATGCTGAAACACAACACAAGGTAATTTGGAATTGCTATCCATGCAGGGGCGGAGAAAGAAAACTGACCTCTGCGGCGACAAAATAACCCATCTTAGCTATGTGATCTTAAGTATGCCGTCATAATAACTTTGTGTTGTGTTGCGGCATTAATGACTCAAATTCCTGTACCCTTATGGGACGCCAGCGTGTTCGCGATGCCACTGGCACAAACACCCATAGGCGACGGTAACTGCTAAATTCTAAGTGGGCCGTCAGCCTGTCTGCTGTCCTAAGTAATAATATATATGTATAGTAATAAATAAATCGCTATTTTTCGTCCCAAATACCGCAGTGTCTCAAGACGAAGGTTTTTAACCAATGTGTGTTGCCAGTGATGACATACGGAACGCAGACGTGGTCGCTAACTATGGGCCTTATGAGAAAGCTCATGGTCGCTCAGAGGGCAATGGAGAGGGCTATGCTCGGAGTTTCCCTGCGAGATCGAATCAGAAATGAGGAGATTCGCAGGAGAACCAAAGTAACCGACATAGCCCGGATGATTGCAAAACTGAAGTGGCAGTGGGCTGGGCACATAGCTCGAAGGACTGATGGCCGTTGGGGTAGAAAAGTCCTCGAATGGCGACCGCGTACCGGAAGACGCAGTGTTGGTAGGCCCCCCACAAGATGGACCGATGGACTGGTCAAGACCGCCGGAATAGGTTGGATGAGGGCAGCGCAGGACCGATCATCGTGGATATCTTTGGGGGAGGCCTTTGTCCAGCAGTGGGCGTCTTTCGGCTGAAATGATGAAATCGCTATTGCGCAATGTTGATGCGCTATATAATATACATAGTACCTATATACAGCGGTGACTGTCAACTCAATAAAAACACGTTTCTGCAGCTCGTTCATTATTTACCAAGTTACTCCAGTTTGTAGTTAGGTTTGGGCTCTAAAGTACATTATTCCCAATTTATTCATACCCTCATCCTTTGTACTACGTTTATTATGACTTCTTATTTAAATTAACTAAAATTCTTTTAAAACTTGATTCTCTAACTATTTGACTTAAAGGATATAAATATAAAAAAGTCTTAAAGATACGCAATTATGAAATAAAATGTTTCTGTATTCGTAAACTTTCGGGTATATAACAACTTATCAGACGAAAATTCAAATTGCGAATCTATTTTAAAAATAGAAATAGTTCTCAATTTTAAAGATATAAAGTGTGGAGTTTTTTTTTCAATTATTAAATTGTTTCGTTTTAACACGTTGCCAATTCGAAAAGTGTTTTGAGCATTACAAGTGTCTTTATTATCTATTATAAACTTTATATTCATTTTACGAATCTGTAGAATTGTAATGTCTTTTTTTATTTATTTTTTATGGTTACGATACTATTTTAAATGATAAAAGTTTTTTAAGGTTATAACTTTCGCTTATGAAATTCTTCTTGAAAATTACATAATAGTAAGTAAGGTTTTTAAGTTCACATAAATAATAGAATAAATACATATACAATAAAAAAAAGTTCAATTAACAGTGTTATGTTGGAGATTAAAGTATTGGTAATTATATGGCGAATAGTGTACAAAAAAAGTAAGTTTCATAGTTCGCCATTGCCTAATTAATTTTAAACCTCTTTGATAAGGTTAATTTTGGACAAAGTAGTATACAATTAATAGCTTACAAAAAAAAGAAAAATGCTTCAGTTCATGTGTATCTCACGCTCGCTGTCTGTTGTAGATATTGTAACTCGTTAGAAATTTAATGGTATTTGAAGTCTGATAGTAATTGCTACTGATCTTGAATGCTGTGTGAATGAACGTTCTTGACAGTCGACAACTCTTGTCAGCTTTTTGGCAGCAATGAAAAGATTATACTGATTTTTTCGGATATAATTAAAAACTTAGACTTTTTCGTCTCGGAGAAAACCCTATTGTAGACGGGTTCTTTCAGCCCGGGGGGACAGAGGGATATGTGGGACGCCGTGAAAGATGTTTGGCCATCCAACTACCCACTAAAAACCCCGCTGTTTTATCGCCTACGCCCGGGCACACAGATATGTAGCCTGCCGGTCCGCCTATTCTATCGGGGCGGGCCTCTTCCATAATGTTGGCGCCAGGGGTTCAGGATTTAGTCCCCCCAGCGCTTTCCTGCATCAGCTCGAGGAGTTAAGGGGGGCCGCGGAACAGCACGCGGCCCTCACCCTCGCGGCAATAGTGCAGGCGGCGGATTCTCCCCCGAAGGGCCCGCATTTTGATAAAATTAGCCAAGCTAAGTTCACTCATTTAAGGTTCAGTGAAATTATTTTATAAGTGGATAAACACAAAACTTTTTTTATTGCTGTAGGATAGCAGACAGGCTAACGGCCCACTTAGAATTGAGCAGTTACCGTCGCCTATAGGTGTTTGCAATGCCAGTGGCATCGCGAATATGTTGCTGTCCCATAAGGGTACAGGAACTTCGATCACTAATGCCGGAACCCAACACAAAGTTATTATGGCAGCATACTTAAGACCAAAGGTTGCCATCCAGACAGGTTTGAGGCCTTACCACGTAGCTAGAAAGCTTGTCTGTATTTACTTCAAATACGAATTTTTAATTTTGTAGTATTTGCAACAGATTTTGATACTTCATTAAATTTGTAGTAAACATAAGGATATATTCGTGTTCATTCGTTCCGGCTTTCATTAATAAGTTATAGGTTTACCGTTGTCAGGTTGGGTGGGACAGCAATTTGTCATTCGACATAAATTGGGCGAAGCCCACCCAGCGAGTTATTTACGGATTAATCCCACTAGAAATAGGCATCAATTACTCAGGTGTCATAAAATACTAGTAGACAAAGCATTCAGCTTGCTATCTGAGCATTCCTTCTATCCGTGCAGGGGCGGAGAAAGAATACTGACCTCTGGGTCGGCCTGTTGTACAAGGCGACAAACAACTAGCTACGTAGTAGGGCTCCAAGCCCGTTTGGATGGCGATCACCTTTGGTCTTAATTATACCGCCATAATCACTTTGTGCTGTGTTCCAGCAGTATTGACCCAAGTTCCTGTTCCCTTATGGGACAGCAGCGTGTTCATGATGCCACTGGCATTGCAAACACTCATAAGCGAAGGTAACTACTAAATTCTAAGTGGGCCGTCAGCCTGTCTACTATCCTACAGCAATAAAAAAATGGAACTTAGCTATATTTATTCTATATTTTTAAGATATGCCTATCGAAGGCAATGTATTGTATGATGCAAGTAGTTTGTCCTGGTCTGTGTGTTTGTCCATCAATTGTGCTTTTAAAAAACCTACAATGAAGCTTTCATCTTGTGCAGGCAATAGTCTTTATTAATAAAAATGCTGGGACATTTATGGCCTGCTGGGATAAACTTTAGGCGCTTTATTAGCTTTAGAAATAGACAGAGCTCGGAAAGTCCAAAATTGATAAATAATTGTGCATGATTAATAATTAAACTATGGATAATAAAACAAATAATAATACTTGTAATCTATGTACTTTCAATTGCAAGTCGCTAAAGCGTTCCATGGAGGGAATAAGAGAATTATGTAAAACCATGGATGTTATAACACTTCAGGAGACATGGTTACTACCGCATGATATACCCTTAATAAGTAATATTGAGGAGGATTTTGGGGGGACGGGCACGTCTGCGGTTGACACGGCCAAGGAAATTTTAACGGGACGTCCTTTCGGCGGAGTAGCTATTTTATGGCGTAAAAGTGCTTTTGAATCAGTCTCTGTTATAGAGTGCCAGGACCCACGTATATGTGCTGTTAAAATACACACGAATAAAAGATGTTTTATAGTATGTAATGTATATATGCCAGTTAATTCGTATGATAATTTACCAACTTTCTCAGAATGTCTCAGTGTAATAAACTCAGTTATCGAGGACCATACGGATTGCGACACGGTGTTTATTTTAGGCGATTTTAACGCACACCCCAAAGAACTATTTTGTGATGAGCTATTGAGTTTTTGTCAAGATCAAAGTTGGTGTTGTGTGGATATTAATATGTTGGGGATAGACTCTGGTACGTATACATTTATTAGTGAGGCTCACGGGTGTAGGAGATGGTTAGATCACTGCATTGCCACTGAATCGGCCCAAAATACGGTAAAATCTGTTTATGTACTCAAAGACGTGTATTGGTCAGACCATTTTCCTATGGTTATCGAGTGTAACATTAGTGAAATAAAAATAAGATGCGATGTCCGTGTCGATGCCCCAGTATGTAATAGGGTAGTGTGGGGCGCAAGAGGCTCAAATCAGATAAAACAATATAGTGAAATATGTGATCAAAAATTTCAACATATAATTTATCCTTCTGATATGACCTCATGCGCCGATACTCCTTGTTTAAGCGCTGACCATCATCTTTTAGTGGATGAAATGTATAAAGATATAATAAACACGCTGACATATGCTTCTGTGGCGTCCTCAAAATATAAGTGTTGTAGAAAAGGTGGATACATAATAGGGTGGAATAAATATGTAGCAGAGGCACACAGAGATGCAAGGCTGAAGTTTAAAGTGTGGTCAATGGCCGGTAAACCAACTAGTGGCATAATATATACAAACATGTACGAAAGTAGGAAAGTTTTTAAGGTTAAGCTGAAGTGGTGCCAAGACAGACAGGATCAAATTAAAATGGATATCTTGGCATTAAAGGGGAAAGCTAAAGATTTTAAATCCTTTTGGAAAAATGTAAATAAAATAAGTCCTAAGTTGACCATTCCTGTTAGCGTGGAGGGCATTAGTGTGGTAGAAGATATAGCAAAAAGCTTTAAAAACCACTTCATTGTGCGGTCTCCTCTAATATTGCCCATGAGAGGGGACGCCGATGATAAGACTATCATGTCCGGCGAAAGATTACATTTCACAGCAAAAGATGTCAGTTCAGTAATTAAGCGAATGCGGAGAGGTAAATCGCCTGGGCATGATGGCCTTAGCATTGAGCACTTTAAGTACGGCGGAAAGTACTTACCGCAATTGCTGGCTACGTTCTTTACTTTATGTATAAACCACTGTTACCTACCTAGGGATCTAATGAAAACAGTTGTCGTTCCAATTTTAAAGAATAAAACGGGAGATGTATCTAGTAAGTCTAATTACAGGCCCATCTCACTTGCTACAATAACTGCTAAAGTACTAGATCATCTATTGAATGGGCACATCCAGCAGCACTTAGATCTTCACGACGCTCAATTTGGTTTTCGGTCAGGTGTGTCCACGGAAAGTGCGATTCTAAGCCTTAAGCATACTATAAGTTATTATACCGATAGAAAAACACCTATTTACGCCTGTTTCCTTGACTTGTCAAAAGCTTTTGATTTAGTCAGTTATGATATGCTATGGAAAAAGCTCGAGGAAACAGGTGTACCAGCCATGTGTACTTTACTTCTAAAACACTGGTATAGTAATCAGATAAACCAAGTGAGGTGGTGCAATGTGTTTTCTGATGAATATCGATTGGAATGTGGGGTGAGACAGGGGGGGGTAACTTCGCCTGGCCTGTTCAACCTGTACATTAATGGGCTGATCGAGGAACTCAGCAGCACACATGTAGGATGCCACATAGATGATACATGTGTTAACAATCTTAGTTACGCAGATGACATGGTGCTGCTGGCTCCCTCGATTAATGGTTTGAGAATTTTAATATCAATTTGTGAGAAATACGCTAAGAAACATGGTCTCAGTTATAATGCGCGGAAAAGTGAAGTGATGGTTTTTGGGTCGGGAAGCTATAAGCCTCGCATAATACCACCTACGTATCTAGAGGGGAAACAGCTTAAAGTTGTCACCTCATTCAAGTACTTGGGACATATGATCACAGACGACCTTAAGGACAATTTTGATATGGAACGGGAACGCAGGGCATTGACGGTGCGATGCAATATGCTGGCCCGTAGATTTTCTCGCAGCTCTACAGAAGTTAAAATCGTTCTTTTCAAAGCTTTTTGTCAGACATTTTACTCGAGTAGTTTATGGGTCAATTATACGCGTCGTGCTTACAATGTCCTGCGTGTTCAGTACAACAATGCATTTAGAGTGCTTATGGGGTTGCCACGCCATTGCAGTGCATCGGCCATGTTTGTAAATGCCCGGGTTGATGGTTTTAAGGCATTAATCAGGAAAAAAGCGGCCTCAATGCTACTGCGATTGCGTGGCAGCGCCAACAGCATTCTTAAAATGATTTCAGCCCGCTACGATTGTGCTATTCAGAAGCATTGGATAGCTATTGTAACGGGGAAAATATAGTGTTGATTAATTTAGAATCGCCTACTAACAATTCTAACTTACTGTTAAGAATTTTATTAAATAACTAACCCACTAATAACTTATGGATAAAAAAAAAAATGTCTGAAATAAATGATTATTATTATTATTATTATTATTATTTCACACAACGCTATCTAGTACCAAATTAAACAGGAAAGCGCTTGTGTTATGGGTACTAGACAACTGATATGTTTTTATTTTGTAACTCAGATCGGTATAGGAACGGAACCTGTAACTTTCGATAACTTTCCGACGTGATTTATATGAAAATTGTAAATCCTATAAATAAAAGTTAATAAATAAATAACATAATTTTGTATTTGATATTGTTTTAAGAGATCAAACAATACATAACTCATGTTTCTCTAAATTTTCAGGTAACTACTCTCGCTTAGTAGTATACTTCCGGTTTGAACGTCAGATTGGTCATCATTTAATACAAACTTTTGCCCCGTCCTCTCTTGTCGTGATGTTGTCCTGGTTCAGCTTCTGGTTAGACCTAGATGCCATTCCTGGGAGGGTCACGCTCTTAGTCACTTGCATGTTGACTCTCGTCACCATGTTCACGGGACTGAGAGCTGATATCCCACCTGTTGCTTACGTTAAAGTAAGTACTATTAAATTTTATTATTGTTAATTTATCTGATTTGTTGTATCCACCTAGCCTGTATTCAGAAGACAAGACTGTATACATTATATTATGTCTATAGGTATTCAATAAAAGTAGTCTAAATTCGAAGAGTTGTAGCTAAATAAACAAAATAAATATATTGGGACATTTTACACAATGCCATCTAGTCCCAAACTAGTTGCATAGCACTTGTGTTGTGGATACTAGACAACTGATATACTTATAAACTACCATACCCATTACCTCCACAAGCGTACCGACTGGGTTAGCTGTTAAACCAGGCGGTCGTCAATTTAATTATTATATGAGATTACGATCATACAAAAAAAAATAACCGTGTATAGTTAATGACTTATAAATCAAGTGTATTTTTCCTGGGTTTTCTTTTTAGCCCCCCCCCCCCCCCAGCTACATGGTAGGGCCCCCCACCTTAGCTCCTAAGTATGCCGCTATAATAATATAAGATAATAAAATTACTTTGTGTTGTGTTCCGGCATTAGTGACCCAAGTTCCTGTACTCTTATGGTACAGCAGCGTATTATCGATGCCACTGGCATTGCAAACACCCATATATGACGGTAATTAACTTCTAAGTGGGCCATCAGCCTGTCTGCTGTCGTACATCAAAAAAAAATATATATATGCAGTTTAACCTCTTGCGTTGAAAACACGTGTATCGCAGAAACAAAAACGACGTGCATGTCACGTCTTTGCAACATAAATAGTTAATATATAAATTAAATTAATGAAACACTCTCTATTGCATATAGATACTTAAAACTAACTTAAAATACACAGAAATATAATTATATATAACAATGGGCGGCTTATCGCTTAAAACGATCACTTACAGGCAACCCGCGCGTCTTAAAAATATTTACAACAAATTTTTGATGGAAATAAATTAGTTTACAATATATAATTGTAAACATTTTTCGGATTTCATTAAGGCATCTAACGCTCTGCGACACTTCTTAGCGAGTTACTACGCTGGACCGTTCTGCTACACGCGTCGGTGAATTTTTCACCAGCGCAAGTCATTAAATTATATTATAAATTATTAAAGGCCCTTGACCTGTGGATGGCGGGTTGCATGATGTTTGTGTTCGCTGCCCTCGGGGAGTTTGTGGTCGTCAAAGTGCTGGACAAACAATACCAAATGAACAAGAGCAAGATGCAAGAGTCTATGCCCAGGATCATCCCAGTGGTAAATATAAAATATTTTATTTACCATCTTTATGTTATGATATCTTTTTGTTGGTAAAATAGGATATAAAAATTTTGGGAAAGTTCCAAAATATTCCCTTCTAGAAGGAAATACGTCATTGCAGTTAGCTTTCAGATTAACTAAGTTAAGTCATTGTAGGAGGCGTCCACATCGCCGTCGGGCCGTCCATGAATTATCTTGGACTGGTGCTCGACGGGCGATGGGACTTCGCGGCACACTTCGAGCGCCTGGCGCCGAGGCTAGTTCGGGCGGCGGCGGGACTCTCCCGTCTGCTGCCGAATATCGGCGGGCCGGGCGCAGTGTGCCGCAGGCTCTTTGAGGGAACCGTGCGGTCGATGGCCCTTTACGGGGCCCCGATCTGGGCGGATCGCCTGACGGCCAAAACGACGGCGCTGCTTCGCAGGTCGCAGCGCGTCCTGGCCGTCAGGGCGATAAGAGGATACCGCACGGTGTCCTTCGAAGCGGCCTCCCTGCTGGCCGGATCCCCACCATGGGACCTCGAGGCCCGGGTCCTGGCGCTGTTGTACCAGTGGCGCCGGGGCGCGGCCGAGCGTGGCTCTCGCCCCACGCCTCGTGAAACTGAGGTGAAGCGCGCGGAGCTGCGCGACGAGGTGCTCATGGTGGAGTGGAAGGAGCGCCTCGCGCACCCCAGCGCGGGCCTCGCCACCATCGAAGCGGTGAGGCCCGTCCTGGCTGAATGGTTGGAAAGGCGCCACGGCGCCCTGACCTTCCGCCTGACGCAGGTCCTCTCGGGGCACGGTTGCTTCGGGAGGTACCTGTGTCGCATAGGGCGGGAGATGACGTCAGGGTGCCACCACTGTGGCGCGGGCGACGAGGAGGACACGGTGAACCACACAGTCGCCGTGTGCCCTGCGTGGCGCGAGGAGCGCCGCGCCCTCGTCGCCCAAATCGGCGTGGACCTGTCGCTCCCGGCCCTGGTTCTGTCCATGGTCGGGGGCGATCTTGGATGGACGGCCGTCGCCTCCTTCTGCGAGGCAGTCATGTCCGCAAAGGAGGCGGCGGAGCGGGAGCGGGAGTCGACCACCACACTCCCCTCCCGCCAACGCAGGCCACGCCGGCGGCGCCGGAGGGCCAGTAACGACCTCCGGCCGCCGTAAAAAGCGGCCGCGGGCGGCCCCTCGGGGGAGGAACCGCCGCCCGCACTATTGCCGCGAGGGTGAGGGCTGCGTGCTGTTCCGCGGCCCCCTCAACTCCTAGAGTTGTTAGGAGAGCGCCGGGGGGACGAAACCCTGACCCCCTGGCGCCAACACTTTAGAAGGGGCCCGCCTCAAGACAAAGGGCGGGCCGGCGCCGGCCCGGGCCACGAGATCGGCAGGCCATATATCCGTGGGCCCGGGCGTAGGCGATAGGAGAACAGCGGGGTTTTTTAGTGGGTAGTCGGAAAAATCCCGGAGTCCCACATATCCCTCGGTCCCCCCGGGCCGGGGGAACCCGTCAAGAGAGGTTTTTCCCCGAGACCAAAAAAAAAAAAAAAAGCTATAGAACTTTTTAGATACAAAACTTTTTTGCAAATGTAGTTCTTGGTGAAAGGAATTGCCACAAATAAATATACTGGAACAGTTTCCACGATGCCTAAGTGGCAGCCTCCCAAACTAATTATTAGAGCGTTGGTGTTTTCCCCAACTAAAAATGAGTCATGGACACCAAAGTTCTCTCTCAATTTTCCTTTCAAGGTCGGTGCATAAAAAAGGTGGTAATTGCCTCTGTAAAAAAATATTAAACAGCTTCAATTTCATGTTTTTTATGGCTCTTTGCCCCTCAGAAGACTCAGGAAGGGGTACCAACATCAAAAGGCTTTTAGTTGATATAACTGTATATTATTTGAAGTATTTATACACGATTATTACATAATTCGACCAAAGATAATTCAAAACAGGTGCTCCGTTGGTTCCAGCGTCTGAACGGTGATAAGGGATCGTGTGGAACGGTAGCCGCTTGGGAGGGTTCCGGGGTCCGATGTCGGAAAGTGGACCTCACGTCCCCCACATCTCCTGCGGCGGCCACACCTGCCGTGCATCCAGCTCCATCTACTCCTCATTCTAACCCTCATCTCGTTGGTATGGAAAGACGACAGAGCATATTGCAAGTATGTGGATTTTAATAGATTTAAAAAAGTTTAAGTTTACTATTGCACTTTTGGGCATGTACACAAATTTACTAGGATTTTCATGGATATTTATTTTAAATTAATTTCTAATCTAAAAATCTAATAAACTGCTGATTTTTTTTTATTATTGGTGTACATTATACATTATTTTAATGAAAGAAATCATGCAGATTGACCCACTACAAAATATATCTAATAAGGTCAACTTAACTAACGCCGATAGAACCTTATCTAAATGTGGCAGTCTATGTGTGTGCTGAAAATGCCTATTAAATAAACATAATTATACACGCATAAGTAATGTAACATGTAAGTAGTAACTACGTTCAACTTGTCTAATTTCGCAGGATAATATACCTATATGTTATAATTGAATGTATATAATTATTATACCTTCTATCGCCATTAACAGGAGGTTTTGGCTTCAAGTTAGTACTATTCACCCCGGCGTGAACTCAGGGAGCAACGACTTTCCGGTGACATGGTTCAAGCTGCAGGAACGCACGTCCATGTTTGTTGTAGCTCCCGCAGTTCTAGGCTGGCCCATTCTGACTTGAAGGACCAATCTTAGCAATCAGCGGCTATCGGCGGTTTGTGTTGGCTTGTATGTGCCTAGATGTACATGATCTCAGTTGCCCATCTCCCAGATCACCATTAAGGTGATTTATATTGCTCGTGTATTAAATTCAGCGATGCTGTTGAGTCCCTAAGATATGTTTTTGAAAAATCCTTCAAACAGTTAGAAAAACTAACGATAATTATATATAAGTACGACATTCTTTGTAGAAGGCATTATAGGCATTAACTTAAGATTTATAGAATGAATAGTCAATTTCTAGCAATTTTACAAAGCCAACGACACATATAAGTGGTGACAGGTAGTTCATTCACCCTTTTAGAATGCTGATATTAGTACTATTTTATAGCCTGTCTGGAATTGGAAATGCAGTAAATGGTTTTGACAGGAACAATCTGTTAAGGAATGTTCACATTTCTCCGCATAGAAATAGAAAATTGGTTTTTAATCTATATAATTTTGAATGAGTTTTTATTACTATGGGACAACAGAAATATTGACTGTACATTTATTAGTAAGTAATTGCCGTCGTATTGATGTTAGCGATGCTCCTCCATAATAGCGTCAGTGTAAGGCAATTGAAACTTGGATTATTTATTTCAGAACACAACACAAGGTATTTTGGTAAGATTTTTAGAAACCGGAGGTGATAGACATACAGACGCCCTACTGCCTATATTGAGTTATTTAATCGCTTTCTACGACAGTATGCCTCCAGCTGCATGATTCAATATTGTTATTCCGCCTTTGCAAGGACAAAAGGGATAAGAAATTCTTCTTTATGTGATGTCGTAAATTTCGACCAATATATTTCTGACTGTATTGTAAATCAGCAATGAAACATAAATCTGTTGACTATACACCTAGCTTTCAAGCTTACGCTTAAGCTTCTACCTACATATCACAAGATAAAATCGGTAGACTCTTTAATAATACATCTCCAAATTATTGGAGATCTGTTTTTTTTTTCTTGTGCATTAGCTGTAATAGACAAAAGTTTCCACAAATCAAGTCGAACAATTTGTAAAAGAACAAGATATCTTTTCAATACCATTTGTGTGTGTGCGTGTGTATGTAATGTATGCGTGTATGTGCTTTTTGATATGTTTTTAACCTAACTATAACTAAAGAATTTACTTTACAATTTACTTGCTTACCGTAAGCAGAGAATAGAGCAAGGAACAAAAAAAAAGAATGGGTGAATTAAATAAATTAGATATTCCAATCCAAAATGGATAAAACTGAATCTAAATCCTTTATTTGAAAGCAAATAGTACTAAATACTCTTATTGCTAGTTTAAAAACAAGTGTGAACTAAGTTATCCGTAAGTCTCTTCACATCTCCCTAAATAGGCTACAGGATATCCCTGTTTTTATTTCTGGCTGAGTTATTAATTAATGCATTTCTGGTAACTTTAAGATTATTTTTTTTATTATCATGGGAAATCAGATAAGTTGACGGCCCAATTAATAGCAATTACCCTCGCCTATTGATATTCGCGTTTGGATGCCATGGGCACCGCTAATACGTTGCCGTCCGCGTAGTAGTTCTGGAACTTTCACTTTTAAATATTAAGTGCTTCTGTAATCGGAAGAAACAAATATTTTGTAATAATCTAGTATTAAAGGAAAGAACTACTAATTTAATTTAGAAAAATGTAGTTGCTCCTTAACATTCCTATTTTATTAACCACTTGATGTTTGTAGCAGAAAATGAAACACTTCAATTAATTTATTGTTGGCGTCTAATGCAATTAATATAAAGCTTTTATAACATTATTGTCAGAAGGTTTTAGTAAATGTGAAGAAACTTATAACTAAATATGTTACCTGAAAAATATGTACTGTAAACTCTAACATATTAATATTAACCAATTTTAATGGTACCTGGTAGCGAAGTGGTTACACACTCGGAAACCAACATAGAATGCACGTTGCCTACGATGATATGCACCGCTTATGCAGTTTTCTTTTTCTAATAAGAATATAACATAATTGCCGCGTACTGACGGTGAAAAAAAAAATATCCAACGTGGAACCCGCCAATCTGGTTCTGACGAACATGGTGGATGTTCATTCCCTCTAAGAAGATGGCAGGGGTATTATATATTTTTTTATAATTAAGAGTTTAGTTTAAAGTTATATGCACTTAATACCAGGCCATTAATTTTAAATAGTTTTTGTTCACGTGGTTGTCTGGAAGAAATTGGTCATAGTGATAAGACCGCCGATTGTACTAAGTATAATTTTTAATTGCATATACTGAGTTCTATTCTAAATACTCGGATTATTTGTCGCAAATATCTGTAGATGGAGGTATCTGATTATTATAAAGCTGGATTTTTAGATAAAAAAAGTTTAGAAAGCTATTAGATGGTCAACGGTTATACTTATGAAACTAGTCGTTAGATCTATACCTAAGAATACTCTCCTAGTATTCTTGGAAGTGCTATAAAGGTGGCATTCTCATAGAAGATTAAGTTCACTTGTGATCTTCATAGGTATAAGGTGTAGGTAAGGGCAACTGATAGGACCTAAGAAAATTCTAGATGGTGTGGATTAAGATGAGTTCCGTGGGATGAGTCATCAATTTATATTTTTTTAGGAGATGTACTGTTAGTTAGTATATTTAGTGCAGAGGCACTAAATAAGAGTATTTCGAATTTCGTAAAAATTCGCAGGCACTCGCTAATTCCTTAAGATATTAGTAAATTTTATGTTTCACCGATTAACAGGTTTTGCAACAACATTGGCAATAGTTAAATTTATAGTGGCTATAAAATTATTACGTATATTTACGAGATTATTATGTTGATATAGTAAGCGTGAATATATTGTAAAAAATAGCGTTTTAGTTCCAATATTTTCTTTGACGTACGTAGCTTAGTATGAGGTTATAATAATATTAAAAATATTTATATAATATACATTATTATATTTATCGTAATATATGAACACAATTTAGTCACAATATTTTTAAAATAATTATAGAGGTGAAACATGATATATGTTTAATACTAAGTAAAAACTAGATAAAATAAAGACACTACACTAGTTAAATGCCTTTACAGTTAGGCTTTCTAAGGAATATAATATTAATATATACAAGTACCTGCATTTAGACTAGTTTTCTCTATTAAGGGGCAAAGTAAGAATACTGACCCCTGCGGCCAGGGGCAAGGGCGACAAGACTATCCTAGCTAGAGGTGGTAGGACTTTGGAGTTCCGCCAACGCAGGCCACGTCGTCGGCGCTGGGGGACAAGCAACGACCTCCAGCCGCCGTAGAAAGCGGCTGTGGGCGGCCCCTCGGGGGAGGATCCACCGCCCACACTATTGCCGCAAGGGAGAGGGCCACGTGCTGTTCCGCGGCCCCCCTCAACTCTTTGAATCAACACAGGAGAGCACCGGGGGGACGAAACCCTGACCCCCTGGCGCCAACACTTTAGAAGAGGCCTGCCTTGAGACAAAGGGCGGGCCGGTGCTGGCCCGGGCCATGAGATCGGCAGGCCACATATCCGTAGGCCCGGGCGTAGGCGATAGAACAGCGGGGCTTGGGCCCGACTGGATAACAACCACCACTGGTTTCAAAACATGCTGCTATAATTATCTTGTGTGGTGTAACGACATAAGTGAGCCAGGTTCTAATACTCATTAGAAGCTGGTTTTATAAACGTCCACAAGCGACGGTAATCACTATCGGCTGGGCTGTTTGCCTATCTGCTGATCTCAGTTGCGAAAGAAGCCATTGGATCGTATTTTGTCCTCCATGGAATTTGATCCATAGAAACGTCCATACCGGTCTAATCTTGCGTAACCAGCGTGTTATCATAGATTATACGTTGATTAATTTCGATTAACAAAAAGTCTCAAACTACTGTCGGATATATTTAGTTCAATGTTAAGGAGCCAGTCTTTATATTCGATGGGACCATAATAATTTATTTTTGGACCTGAAATTTAAGAGACTTTTTCTGTAGTAGCACTAGCTGTTTGATTAGTGGGTGTTCGAGCTTGTTTACGTAGATGCGAATATTTATAAAAAAAACTGTCACCTACACAAATAAAAATTAATGTACCATAAAATTAAGATTTTTCTGAACATAGTAAAATTGGTGTTTAGATTATTTTTAATTTTGCAGGTCGCCTGGGTCGATGCTGACACTGGACAGGAGAGAGTGCTCTGGCGAGAGATAGACAAACTTTCACGCGTGGTTTTCCCTGCCTTGTTCCTTCTATTTGTCACTATGTACTGGCCAGTACTTCTTCTCAAAACAAAGATGTCATCATAACAATTAGATTCGATAGATCATGAAAGCCACCATTCTAGTTACGCTTAATTTGTTATTTATTGTAATTAAAAAATATCTATCAATATCGTATATGCAGATTTAACATAAAAAAGAGACAAGTTATGAAGAGTTTTTTTTTCTATATATTGTTTGATTTCTCGAATATTAATTTTATGTCAACTGTGCAACGGGGGTATAAATAAAACTAGATTGTAAGCTGCATGACCAATAATTGAATGTATAACTAAATAAAAAAAAAAAACATATTTAACAAGTTTATCCGCGTAAAAAACTTGAAACTAATAATTTTCAAGTTTTGTTTAGTGAAGAAACACGACTATTATCTCATATAGAATATTCGTTATTTTTATACAATTTTTTTATTGTTGTATAATGTAAAACCAAATTGCAGAATAATAGGATTTTTTTAAAAAAGCTTATCATCATCCAATATATTTATGAAAAAGAAAGATATATATAATATACATATATATATATATATATATATATATATATATATATATATATATATATATATATATATATATATATATATATATATATATATATATATATATATATATATATATATATATATATATATATATATATATATATATATATATATATATGTTTTTAATGCGCTCATTTTTACATATTCTACAAAATGCAAAACACTAACTTGTTGGACAATTTTACTCGTTACGTCTTTGGCTAATCAACATAACTACTAACTAATTCCAACTAAAATGCTGTTTTCCCAAAATAGTGAAATGTCACATAATGACTTCTTGCAATAAGCTGACGTATGTACTATGTATCAAATACATATAAGACTCTGAATACTTTTGGAGTCTCTTGTCGGATGCGGAATGTTATTCCAACACTTAAAGACGCAGCATAGCGAAAACTTCCTCTAAATACGGCTGTTTTACCGTACTGCGTCGTAAGTTGGATTGCACGCACATTGGCGTCGAAGACTATGTCATCTCTTTGAACATGCCCATGTAAGCTTTTCATAAATATAAATACATTTGTCTTAGTGGCAATACTTTTAATTTGGAGCTCATGGTTGCGTACAAGGTGAAACAAGTGCGCTTTGTTACCATCGTTTCCCAACTGTGGTGACTTTATACGTGTTGAGTTTAGTTTCGGTGGTAAGCTTTATGGCTAAGAAACAGCAGATATTCTGATGTAAGCCGTTACAATACTAAATAATATGCTGTCCCATAGAGATACTTACTCTCCCTTACGGCCGCCACTACCTAGTACTACAGTAGTCTGTCGGCTATATCCGGAGATACGGCTAGTGCACTTAGCATGCTTCTGCTCCCTTTCCACCGTTCGAGCTTTTCAAATGCGGTGTCGGTAGTCCGAAGCTCATGCAAGATAGTATAGAGCGTCGCATCCGTGTCACCGGCGCTATAATAGTGGCAATGCTTGAAATAAATGTACGCAAGAGTACCTGTGTCACGTAGATCGACAGAGGCCCGTAGTGCCTGTCAAACTAATTGCGCAGGGTGGACATCCGCTGTTTTCGTGTCTACCCAATCAAGTTAACGTGATCATGTACCGCAGCTCCGTGGCTTTGCCTCATTCACAAACCAAGGAACCTCAGACCATGGCCTCTTGATGTCACTGGTACAAGGACGCCAAAAATGGAGCTTTGAGATCATATGGCATGGATCGGGAAAGGATAGATCCTACCTTGAGGGCTTTTAAATGCAATTTGTAAATGTGACCTCATACAATCTCTTTGTTAGATGTAAGTTTCAAATTTAAAATACAAGCAAAAGTAATATCGATGTGCTAGTATTTTATTTAAGCAAACAATCTCAAATAAACATCAATTTTAGTATGAAAATAATTAAGCCATTTACTTCGTAAGTATTAATAGATATTCAGTGTAGTGTTAAGTATTAATTAATTTAATTAAGCGCTGTAAGACCTCTGGATTATAGAAACAGTAGATCAAGAACCTTTTATGAAAGTTAATGAAAGAACAGTTTTATTTATTCACTAGCAGCCCGTCCCAGCTTCGCATGGGTATTTAACAAAAAATTAAAAATTAAACCCTTCTATTTTTTTTCGGTCTCGGGGAAAAACCTCTCTTGACGGGTTCCACCGGCACGGGGGGACCGAGGGATATAAGGGACTCCGGAAAAGATGTTCGACCATCCGACTACCCACTAAAAAACCCCGCTGTTCTATCGCCTACGCCCGGGCCCACGGATATATGGCCTGCCGATCTCGTTGGCCCGGGCCGGCGCCGGCCCACGCTTTGTCTTAAAGCGGGCCCCTTCTAAAGTGCTGGCGCCAGGGGGTCAGGGTTTCGTCCCCCCGGCGTTCTCTTGTAACAACTCTAGGAGTTGAGGGGGGCTGCGGAACAGCACGCGGCTTCTCCCTCGCGGCAATAGTGCGAGCGGCGGATCCTCCCCTGAGGGGCCGCCTGCGGCCGCTTTCTACGGCGGCCGGAGATCGTTGCCCGCCATCCGGCGCCGACGACGCGGCCTACGTTGGCGGGAGGGGAGTGCGGTGGCGGACTCCCGCTCCCGTTCCGCCGCCTCCCTTGCAGACACTACTGCCTCGCAAAAGGAGGCGACGGTCGTCCATCCAGGATCACCCCCGACCATGGACAGAACCAGGGCCGGGAGCGACAGGTCCGCGGCCAATTCTGGACGGGACTCGCATCCCCGTCGCGTGCTAGTCAGGCGTGGGTACGACTACCAGACGACACTCCAGAAAAAGCAGAGTCGCCTGACGTCGTAGCCAGCCCAGCAAGACCAACCGACAGCGAGGATGCAATTCCCGCCCCGGGAACACTCTCTGTGCAGGCGCAGTCGAAATAGGCATGGTTTCGACTACCAAATCAGGTCCCAGGATAGAACCCAGGACCCCAATCAGTATTCGCAACCATCCCACCGGGGACCACGCCACGAACAGAGAGCTAAGTTGGAAAGGATGTAAGAGGTAGACGGAAAGAAAGGTAGGATGTCGCCTCGAACGGAGAGGGGAGTGAAGCGACGGATGCTCGGGCACCTCGGGTACGCACACCCGTGCACTCCTCGGACAGAGGCAAACCCTTCTATTTGCGTCAGGTTACTAAAAAAATAAAATTATAAAGAAAGTTTGAATATTATTATTTCTATGAGCTTTTATTTTAATGATTTTTTTTGTTATTACTTTTTATTTATTTTTCGTTATTTTTTAATAAGTATTCTAATTTTTGTAAAAACCCCAGTGATGCACGCCTACATTGCATAAGGTGCTGCCTAGCTAGCCGAACAGGGTGAGCGGATACCACGCAACATTTTTCTAATACTTACATTTTTAAACTCGTGATATCTTTCGAATGGAATATCCGAATTGAATAATTCAAAAAGTTATATAAAGGTATTGAAACAGTTTTCAATATGAAGTAATTTATTTTGATAAGGATTAATACCAAGATCCAAATAAAGAGCCTTTTCTAGGGGCGGCATTTAAATTAAATTTTTAAAATAAAAGAACACTTATTGTGGCATAACTATAATAGTTAGACATATGCTGTCGCGACACTTTTTGTAAATAATGATGTGTTCTACAAAGTTGTAGTACATTATTTTATTCTATCATCAATAGTTTTCGCAACGCACGCGATTTAAATAATATTTTAGGTAATTTTTTTACACTTTGGGTTACATTATTAGAGTTTTAGTAAGGATCCCTAATTTTTTTGAAAATATAATATAGCCTATGTCACCCGGGGTTAGTGTAGCTTCCCAACAATGAAAGAGTTTTTTAAATTGGGTCAATAGTTTCGGAGCCTATTCAAAGCAAACAAACAAACAAACAAACAAACAAACAAACAAACAATCAAATCTTTCCTCTTTATAATAGTAGTATAGATATAGATTTGAGATGAGAAAATTGTATGTCTACCGTTGGTAACCAAAGAAATTTATATTATATGTCTTATTTAAAATATCATCATCATCTCTGCGTTAAATCCCGGTTGCAGCCCAAACTCTCGTTTCGGCGCCCGGGGTCCGCTTTCCGACTTTTTCTTCTCCACTTCGTACGGTCTTCAGCATCCCTGGTAGTGAGCCCATTGGCACACATATCACCCTTTACGACATCAAGCCAGCACTTTTGGGTCTACCCCTCCTGCCGGGGCCTGGCGGAGGTGGCATGGCCAGACATTTGTTACCCACGTAAGCATCTGGTTGCCGTAAAACGTGGCCGTACCAACGGAGCCGACACTCTTGCAATTTATCCGCAATGTCACTCCACACATCCACCGAAGCATATTCGACTCCGTGACATGCAGCTCCTGCTTGTGTTGCTCTAACACCGGCCACACTTCACAGCCGTATAAAAGGACAGGCCTAATGATGGTCTTATAGACCTGTCCCTTCAACTTTACCGGCGGCATCTTGGGGTCACAAATGACACCAGTCTTATTTAAAATATATTTATCTTTAATTTCAACGTATTAAATTGACTGTGTGGTTTGTTATAGTCGTTTATGTCAATATGAAATATTGTTGTTACTGAATAATTAATTGGTGCCGTGTGGTCCCGGCCGAAGAAAGAATAGGGCCACCCCAAATCATCCCAAGGGAGTCGTAAAAGCCGACTGATGGGTTACTCCCTCTGCCAGCTTGCATGCGGCGAGGGAAGGACACCTCTAGGTTTCCCTTTAGAGGTTGGGAGGTCGGACGGCAGTCGCTCCCGTAAAAACCAAAACTAGCCAAATATATATGGTTCGGACACGTAAGAGATTTGTCACGGATAGGGCGTCGCCGCAAAACGACGCGCAGGAACCTCGCCCGACTCCTGTGACAAGTGGACTAGGGCTGCCGTGCCGTGGGCGAGCACGGCTAAAGACACTAGCCCCATCCAAAAGGAAACTCCGCTTCGCAACGTGGAATATTGGCACGCTAACCGGACGCGCGAGAGAGTTGGCCGATGTGCTCTCCAGGCGGAGGGTGGCCGTGGCGTTCCTGCAAGAGACTCGGTGGAAGGCCAGCAGATCCCGGTTCATTGGGAATGGCTACAAACTGATCTACACAGGTGCACCTGGTGGGGAGAATGGGGTTGCCATAGTGCTCTCGGAGGAGTTCCAGAACGACATTTTGGAAGTGAAACGTCATAGCGACCGGCGTATGGTCGTTAGGGTGCTTATCGATGGGGTAGTTACCCACTTGATAAGTGCCTATGCGCCACAGGCCGGTTGTGACGACGCCGATAAAATAGCGTTTTGGAATCAACTCGGAGAAGTGCTCCGTGGAATCCCATTATCACAGGGGATCGTTTTGGGGGGTGATCTGAACGGTCATGTGGGTGATGAATGTGGGGAATTTGAGCGTGTTCACGGTGGATTTGGGTACGGTAGCCGCAACGCGGAAGGGGAGGACATCCTCAATGCGTGTGCGGCTGCCGACCTTGCCATCGTGAACACGTATTTCAAAAAGAGACCCGAGCATCTCATCACCTACAAGAGCGGGAGGAATGCTACCCAAATCGACTTCCTACTCACTAGGAGACACCACATCAGCAAAGTAGCCAACTGCAAGGTCATACCCGGTGAGAGTCTCACTGCACAACACCGTCTTCTTGTCATGGACCTCTGCGTAAAGCCCAAAGGCAAATGTGTCGACCGCCTTCAACGCCGAATCAGGTGGTGGCTGCTTGATGACGTCAAGTCCCAGGAGTTCGCCTCTGCCATCGGCGACAAGTGCGCCGGAGGTGAGGGCGAACCGGTTCAAGCTTACTGGGACAGGATTCAGGCGACTATCCTTGGGTCGGCGAGAGAGGTGCTTGGCGTGTCTAAGGGCGGACGCAAGTGTGACAAGGAGACTTGGTGGTGGAACGACTCAGTTCAGAGGGAGACCAGGGCGAAAAAAGCCCTCTTTAAGAAGTGGCAAGCGTTCAGATCTCCTGAAGATCGCGACGCATACAGAGATGCCAAACGCGCCACCAAAAAAGCTGTAGCCAGAGCCAGACGAGACCACTTACAACCACTTTACGATAAGTTGGACTCGTCTGAGGGGCAGAAGCTCATATATAAGTTGGCGCGCTCCAGGGTCAAAGCGGCACAGGATATCTCCAAGTGCCGCTGTGTAAAAGACCCCGGGGGCAACTTGTTATGCGAGGACCTCGCGGTGAAGGAGAGATGGCGCTCATATTTCCACGAGCTGCTGAACAAGCAGCATAAAGAGGTGCAGCCGCCAGATCTTCCTCCGAACCAAGGACTAGTGCCACTGATAACGCCTGCAGAGGTCCAAAATTGTCTTCGCCGCATGAAGAATCGGAAAGCTGTTGGATCCGATGGAGTCCCCATCGAAGCCTGGAAGGCGATGGGCTCTCGTGGTGTGGGCACTTTAACCGACCTTTTCAACCGGACACTCCTCACCGGTACGATCCCGAACCAATGGAGGCTGAGTATCATTACTCCAGTCTTCAAAGGCAAGGGATCGGTGCAGGAGTGCGGTAACTACCGCGGTATAAAGGTCATGTCCCACACCATGAAGCTCTTCGAGAGGGTTATCGACTCTCGGATTCGACAGGAGTGCACTGTCTCGGAATGTCAATATGGGTTTCGCCCTGGTCACGGGACAATGGACCCTATTTTTGCCCTAAGGACTGTCGCGGAGAAATACAGGGCGAAGAATACGCCTCTGCATTGTCTGTTTCTTGACTTGCAGAAGGCCTTCGACTGTATTCCTCGCGCGATAATCTGGTGGGCATTGCGGTCCAAAGGGATTCCAGAGGCCTATATTGGGATCATCCGAGACATGTACCGTGATTCCGATTCCGTAGTTCGGACCGCTGTTGGCGACACAAAACCTTTCCCCATCACCGTCGGTGTGCACCAAGGATCCGTCCTTAGTCCGTTTCTGTTTAGCGTGGTATTAGACGTATTGTCGAACAGCATCAGAAACTCACATGAGCAGCCCCCGTGGCTGCTCATGTATGCTGATGATATCGCGCTGGCAGATTCGGACAGGGGTAGGCTGGTGCGACGTGTGAAGGTGTGGAAGGAGTCGCTTGAGAACGGTGGTCTGAAGCTCAATGTAGCGAAGACCGAGTACTTGGCCTGTAACTCCACAGATCCCACACCCGTACGCATAGACGGCAACACGGTCGAGCGCACGGACCATGTGAAATACCTGGGATCTGTGTTTCATGCGTCTGGTGACATCGATTGCGACGTCAAGGCACGCATTGCTGCCGCGTGGGCTAAATGGCGTGAGGTAACTGGTGTCATTTGTGACCCCAAGATGCCGGTAAAGTTGAAGGGGCAGGTCTATAAGACCATCATTAGGCCTGTCCTTTTATACGGCTGTGAAGCGTGGCCGGTGTTAGAGCGACACAAGCAAGGACTGCGTGTCACGGAGATGAATATGCTGCGGTGGATGTGTGGAGTGACGCGGCAGGACCGCGTTAGGAACTCCCGCATTCGCGGTAGTCTTCAGGTCCGTGACATTGCAGATAAATTGCAGGAGTGTCGGCTCCTGTTGGTATGGCCATGTTTTACGGCAACCGGATGCTTACGTGGGAAACAAATGTCTGGCCATGCCGCCTCCGCCGGGCCCGGCAGGAGGGGTAGACCCAAAAAGTGCTGGCTTGACGTCGTAAAGGGTGATATGCGTGCCAATGGGCTCACTACCAGGGATGCTGAAGATCGCGCGAAGTGGAGTAGAAAAAGTCGGAAAGCGGACCCCGGGCACCGAAGCGAAGGTTTGGGTGGCAACCGGGACTAACGCTAGGATGATGATGATGACTGAATAATTAATTGGTTCACTCAATTTGGTCTCCATAGAACAATTCGTGGCCTTTGCATAATTTTATGCGGTACGCTCTCAAATTTATGATATACAAGGTTCCATGTAACCCTTATAAGACAAGACGTTATTGAAACTAACGGCATGGATAATTTTTACCTTTGGCAGCACGTAATTTTTATTCAAGACTCTTTTGAAAGTGTGCAGCATTATTTTATAATTTATTTATTTGTCGAACAACATAAAATCAAAATAAAAAATAATAAAAATTACAAAAAAATAATATAATAAAATGAAATACACACACAAGTACACATACTACAAAAATCATGCAAATGGATTGTGCAACCTGCAGCAACAGTTAATATAGGCTACATCAAGACTGCATTATTGGGATACCGCACGGTGTCCTTTGAAGCGGCCTCCCTGCTGGCCGGATCCCCACCATGGGACCTCGAGGCCCGAGTCCTGGCGCTGTTATACCAGTGGCACCGGGACACGGCCGAGCGTGGCTCTCGCTCTGCACCTCGCGAAGTTGAGGTAAAGCGGGCGGAACTGCGCGATGAGGTGCTCATGGTGGAGTGGAAGGAGCGCCTCGCGCACCCCAGCGCGGGCCTCGCCACCATCGAAGCGGTGAGGCCCGTCCTGGCTGAATGGCTGGAAAGGCGCCACGGCGCCCTGACCTTCCGCCTGACGCAGGTCCTCTCGGGGCACGGTTGCTTCGGGAGGTACCTGTGTCGCATAGGGCGGGAGATGACGTCGGGGTGCCACCACTGTGGCGCGGGCGACGAGGAGGACACGGTTGACCACACTGTCGCCGTGTGCCCTGCGTGGCGTGAGGAGCGCCGCGCCCTCGTCGCCCAAATCGGCGTGGACCTGTCGCTCCCGGCCCTGGTTCTGTCCATGGTCGGGAGCGATCCTGGATGGACGGCCGTCGCCTCCTTCTGCGAGGCAGTCATGTCCGAAAAGGAGGCGGCGGAGCGGGAGCGGGAGTCGACCACCACACTCCCCTCCCGCCAACGCAGGCCACGTCGGCGGCGCCGGAGGGCAAGTAACGACCTCCGGCCGCCGTAAAAAGCGGCCGCGGGCGGCCCCTCGGGGGAGGATCCGCCGCCCGCACTTGTGCCGCAAGGGTGAGGGCTGCGTGCTGTTCCGCGGCCCCCCTCAACTCCTAGAGTTGTTAGGAGAGCGCCGGGGGGACGAAACCCTGACCCCCTGGCGCCAACACTTTAGAAGGGGCCCGCCTCAAGACAAAGGGCGGGCCGGCGCTGGCCCGGGTCACGAGATCGGCAGGCCATATATCCGTGGGCCCGGGCGTAGGCGATAGGAGAACAGTGGGGTTTTTTAGTGGGTAGTCGGATGTTAGAACATCTTTCCCGGAGTCCCACATATCCCTCGGTCCCCCCGGGCCGGTGGAACCCGTCAAGAGAGGTTTTTCCCCGAGACCAAAAATAAAAAAAAAGTCTGCATTATTACGAAACACTTGTTTTCGCAAGCTTGTACAATATCAGCTCATAAAGAGACCCTGTGACTAAATTTAGGGATTGAATTTTAATCATTTCCTTCTCAATTTAAACTATGAATTGAAACTTAAACCAAGAAAATCTAAAATAAATAAAGAGAAAAACTGTATAAAAGTAAAATTTTCAGTTCAAATTTCAAAATCGAGACGAAAGAACATCATCCAATAATAGACTTCTATTGGCAAGATTTTCTTGCAAGCTTCTTCATTATCGTCTCGGTAGGATCCAATTTTGTGTACTAATAACACATGTGAAGAGTATGCTAATATTGGCCGCTTTGTTCCGTTGCTCTTCCAGAATACTCACATTATTCTTAGTTTTTTTCTTAAATTTTTACATACATGTAGTCTCTCTAAGTCTACTCTTTCTAAGGTCGTCGGACTAGAAAATAATTTACTCCTTACATTCAACCATTCATCGTAGTTCGGAGCAATATTAGTGACACGACACCCTTCCCGATCAACGTCACGTGATTCATCTGTGATGTTGATTCGACGAGAAACATATTTTAAAGGTGCAGGAATGGTTTTAATTTCTGTTTATTTCTTCTTTCAGCTCAAGTAACGGATCAATGAATATGGTTATATGCATAGCAAAATAATTGCGACAATTCTTTGTGAGCTCGGTTTATATTTTATCAAGTTACATGGGCTTACTATTGCGTCAGGTCAAAGGAGAAAATTAATATTTTTGTGCTTACCTCTTAATAAAGCTTTTTTTCTTAAAACTTCTCTATAAAATTTGGATTTAGTTTTGAATTCTAATGCAAATGATATCCATAATCTAGCAATATTTTTACTGGTCTACAGAAATTATCACATAATTGATAAACATTTCATCAAAAAGGTTTAATCCAAATTGATTCTCTTAGGAGAAGTAATTAAAAGGCGTATAATTCACCGAAGCGGAACTTCACTTAAAACTTTTTTTAAGAAACTCTTAAGAATTGTAAATGAGTTGGATATTCGTCGTTTTTTATTACAAACAAAGCGTCTTTTAATTTTTTCAGACAAAACTAATAACGATATTACTTTATTATATATAATATAAAGTTATAGCCCAGGCAAAGGTAGGGCCTCAAGTCCGTTTAGATGGCAACCACCTCTGGATCATAAGTATGCCGCCACTATAACCTTGTGTTCGTTCTGGCATTAGTGACTTAGGTTCCAGTATTCCAAACATTCCTAGGCAATGGGTTACCAGCAGTTATGCCTACTATACAATGCACCGTTAGCCTGTCTGCTCTTCTTCAGAAAAAAAATTTTTTTTTTTATTGCAGTAGGTCAAGAGACAGGCTGACGGCCCGCTTAGAATTTAGCAGTTACCATCGCCTATGGATGTTTGCAACGCCAGTGGCATCGCGAACACGCTGCTGTCCCATAAACACAACACAAGGTTATTATGGCGGCATACTTAAGACTAAAGGTGGTCGCCATCCAGACGGGCTTGAGGACCTATCACATAGCTAGGGTGGGTTGTTTTGTCGGCTTTTACGACAGGCCGACCCCGGCCACAGAGGTTAGTATTCTTTCTCCGCCCCTGCACGGATAAAAACATACATACAATACATAAGGTGATGAAAATAATGGGCAAAGCATCGCAAGTTTAACTAAGCTTGTAACTTCAAATCCTGTGATCGATGTTGTTTACAATATGAACTCCTGACATAAACTTGTGATATATTGTTAAATTCATCGTCAAAATACCTTTCCCAATTTAAACCGCGTATGTGTTTTTTTAAAGTAAGTAGCATAGCACTTGTGTTATGGGTACTAGATATATACATTTATTTTATAAATAAATACATAAACACCCATATATTTATCCGTGCAGGGGCGGAGAAAGAATACTAACCTCTGTGGCCGGGGTCGGCCTGTCGTAAAAGGCGACAAAACAACCCACCCTAGCTACGTGGTAGGGCCTCAAGCCCGTCTGGATGGCGACCACCTTTGGTCTTAAGTATGCCGCCATAATAACCTTGTGTTGTGTTCCGGCATTAATGACCCAAGTTCCTGTACCCTTATGGGACAGCAGCGTGTTCGCGATGCGACTGGCGTTGCAAACACCTATAGGCGACGTTAACTGCTAAATTCTAAGCGGGCTGTCAGCCTGTCTGCTGTCCTACGCAATAAAAAAAAAAAAACCCTGCCGTGAGATGGGAATCGAACCTGTGACTTGTTACCCCACGGAGGTCGTCGGAGATTATGTAGTAGTCAAAATATAACGTTAGCAATTTGTTTAATTATTTACAGTAGAATTCGCCAACTGATCTTTCGTAGCTAAAGAAGTAAAGACAGATAGAGAACTTAAAAAGAAAATCGATACATGTGGTAGTAATATTGTGAACAAATAAGGATAATGGACAAACGTATCCTGGTTTTCGTGTTTTATTTTTATACACAATAATTGATTTAAAATGTATCTATACTTCTTAAAATAGACGAAGGAAAAGTAAAAGCATATGACAATATACTGAAAAAAATTGCACTTTTTTTAAAATGTGTACAATACTTATACGGCTAGAATATAAAATAGGTCTCAATACTATTATTACGGCAATATTAGTTCTTTAAAGTTAAAATTAACTCGTACCTTATGTTAATTACCTAAAATGTATTAATTTAATAGACAATACAATTCACTAAATAGTTTTTAAATTGTTTTATTGTAGAACTGTATTTATAGTGGTGGCTTTCATGAATATATTTGTAAATATTTAATTTAGATTTAAAATATTAGATGCTTTTAAATAAATAAATTTTAAAATAATAAAATGCACAAATCATCCGCCTTAAGTATTAGTCTGAAATTAATATTCGTTAAATATAATATATATATATATATATATATATATATATATATATATATATATATATATATATATATATATAGGATTTTTTAAAAAACTTATCATCATCCAATATCTTTATGAAAAAGAAAGAAAGAAAAGAAAATGAATTAATTCAGGATTAATATAAATACCTCTGCGGCCGGAGTTGCCCTGTCGTAAAAAGAGACAAAACAACCCACCCTAGCTACATGGTAGGGCCTCAAGCCCGTCTAGACGGTGACCACCTTTGGTCTTAAGTATACCGCGATAATAATCTTGTGTTGTGTTCCGGCATTAGTGAATCTGGTTCCTGTACTCTTCCATAGGCGACGGTAATTGCTAAATTCTAAGCGGGCCGTCTCCCTGTCGGCTATCCTACAGCAGTAAAAAAAATCGTTAAAAAAACTTAAAAAATGGTGTACCTCAAAATGACGTAATAAGAAGATGTATCTATAAGAGTGATAATACTAATTTATTAATGTGTTTAAATATGGAAATTCGCGCACAAATTATTGTTAAAATGCGTTTGGGATTTTCACAACTATGAAAAATACTATTCATTATATATTCATATCATATTGATTTAAAAATTTAGTTTTTTAAAGTTATAATCTAGTTTTTATTATATAAGCACTATATCCTGAGTATACAAGTACTCTAAGGTAACATAAAATGTCATAGCGTTAAGAGATTATTTAAATGCTTGTATTTATTATTTTACAATTTCATTGAATTTGGTATTACTAGTACTTAGTGTATGTAAATTTTCAGCTCATAGACTTGATTAGAAGAATTAAAGAACAGTTTTCCGTAACTAATTATAAAATTAGTTTATTATTATCCGTGCAGGGGCGGATAAAGAATAAGAAATAATAATAATTGAGTAAGGGTACATAATAATCTCTTTGGTGGTGATCTGAGTCTACGGCCGGTCGAATACTAACCTGTGCGGCCGGGGTCGGCCTGTTGTAAAAGGAGACAAAACAACCCACACTAGCTACATGATAGGGCCTCAAGCCCGTCGGGACGGCGACCACTTAAGTATGTCGCCATAGTAACTTTGTGTTGTGTTCCGGCATTAGTGACCCTGGTTTCTGTAACCTTGTAGGACAGCAGCGTGTGCGCGATACCACTGGCGTTGCAAACACCCATAGGCGACGGTAACTGCTAAATTCTAAGTGGGCCGTCAGCCTGTCTGCTGTCCTACAGCAATAAAAAAGTTATGTACGGGTTACTACCCGCCCCAGCTTCCCTCTGGTAGATATTATAGTTTATGTTACTCGCTAATAGAGAAGCTTTTATTCGTAAAAATAAATAATTTATCTTTATAATATTATGGTTGTTCAATTTCTTTGGTTTTAAATCGCTCATAGAATTAGACTAGTTAAATTAATTATAATGTAAAGTTGCAGGTTAATATTAAGAGAAATTCACTTAAAATGTAACAAAATTAACAAAAACTTCTTCATTAATTTTCTAAGTTTACGTCGCTCGAGACTATTGTGGGGCTTACATATCAAAGACATCAGTACGTGAGGATTTTCCTCTCCCGATTAGACATTTTCTATTCAATTGGTAAAGTGTCACAAGGGACATCCTCATATGTGGAAAAATGAGGCGGGCGTCTCAAAGCAATGATCGAAAATCGATCCGGCGACACCCCATAACAGCCTAAGGTACCACAACATTATAACCGCAATTTTAGTGAGAATGCTTCCGCAAATATCCTAGCTATGTTTAGCTATCCAGATAAAAAAGCCGTGGGTATGCACCCACGGCCCACCCACATGTTTATGCAAACAGGACGTGAAACCCACCCACATTAGATACATTTTCCCCGGGCAAAAGTTAGAGTAAAATTCTGTGTTGGCGTCAATTTGTAATTATTCTTTCAATCGGAATTAATCGTGACTTAGTATTAACAACCTGCAAAATAACTTAAGGTGCTTATTTCTTCATGTTAGTAATTATATTAATACATAAGTATAATTTATAACTTCATCTACTATACAACATGGAACAAATTGTATTCATTCATTTCGTTCATATATTTTAAGACAACGAAAACACTACTGATTTACATATAAGCTTATAAGGCTATATCTGTCTTAAATAGTGTTTTTCTGATTTGGATGTACCTGTCTGCCTATGTGAAATTTTTTCTGAAATTTTAAGTCTACCTCAGACTACTTAGAGTCTTTTACTTAAGGCGGCTGCCTAATTTCGAAACAGGGAGGAATAAAATTTTTCAAAATCGATTGCTTTTGTATTTTTCATTCAAGTAGAGACTTTTTATACGATCCTATCTATATTTTTTAAATTTATTATTGACAGATGTGTTTTAAAATTGGACAGCCGAAAGCTTTGGATGCTTTAAATATTTGGTATCGCTGTTACGTCATTAAGACAAACATCCTTTTATTTAAAAAAAGTATAATATTATGTTTGAACATTAAAGAATGAAGCCTTATATATGTAGTTATTATAACGAAACTATTTTTGTAATAATAAATAGATTTAAAATTATATATTATAATAGAGCTTTTTGTCACAAAATAGCTTTAATTCATTGTGATAGTTTTAAAAATATTTGTGAACTTTAATAATTTAGTTAAGTGTTTTAAAAGATACTTATAAATATTAAGTGGTTATAGTATAATATTATTACCCTCGTTTAGATGTCACTTGAAAGTTATTTAACGGATATGTATCCAGTTTTAGTATTTTTGTATAGTTTTGTCAAGTTTATAAAAACCAGTCAGTCTATAGCTCAGTCTTTGTTCTGTACGTTGATCATCGTTACTCGAGCAGTTGTTATCAACTTCTGAAACTAGGCCTCCCCAAGTTTTCATCATAAATCCAGGGTCCTCCATCTATCTCTAACCAGCAACGTTGGGCAGGTCTTCGCTGCATTGTATATATAGTATAGTACGTTATATAGTACGTTATAGTACGTTATAGTATATATATACCTTATAGTACGTTCGCCAAGACAGGGATTTCAATCCAAAACTCACTTGCACCACTTATCGCCTACCATCTGATACGCTTCCCTACATCCAATAATTGCCTGCAAAGGCATTTCATTTATATTGTAATTTAAGTGCCTGGTAGCTCAGTGATATTATCTCGGAGGCCATTCTAAAGATCCTGGGTTCGAATCCCATGGTATGCACTCACCGCTTAGGCAGATTTTCTCGCCAAATGTGCATATTATAGCATAATTGCCTTATACCAATTATGAAGGAAAACTTTATGAGGAAACATATAATCCGGATTGAAACCGGATTGGCAAGCGCCGCCACAGTATCATCATCATAATTTCAGCCGGAAGACGCCCACTGCGGGACAAAGGCCTCCCCCAAAGATCTCCACGATGATCGGTCCTGCGCTGCCCTCATCAAACCTATTAATAATAATAATAATAATTTATTTCAGAAACAAGTCCCATACAATACAATACAATACAAATTTATTTTTATACACATTATTTAAAACACATTATTTAATTAACAAAATTAACAAAAACATCAGCCACTGCCCCCAAACTAGAAAAGTATCTGTGTCTTGGAGGCCGAGGCAAAAAATTTCCATTGCACAATCCGTGCGGTGTGGGTGTGTGTATATGAGAGTATGTTGTGTATGAATACATTACATAAGTGTATACACAATACTATACAAATAAGAAGAGTATTTTATATACAGACATACTGGGAAATAAAATATTATGAAAAAATATCATGTCATTGGTTTGATTAGATTTTCAGTGTCATCATAATTAAGTTTTTGCAACCAGTTTGAAACAATGTTCTTACATTTTGATTTATGGTAGGAATAAAATTTTAATTGTATGTTCAATTTATTATATAGATATATGCCCAAAAAATCAAAAAAGCGATGGGAAGAGCTAGTGTTACAGAAACGTTTTTGAGATATCTTATTTTTTATTCGTTTGGTACATCGTGGATTATATTTTGTAATGGAATGCTGTCTTATAACAGTTTGTAGTATAAAAAGTTGACGTACTGTAAGTACTTTGGTTGTCTGATATAGGGCTGTAGTTGGATGGAAATAAGGGAGGGAGAACAAAACTTTCAGCACACATCTCTGTGCTCTTTCGAGTTTCAGTAGATGAGTTTTACAAGAACCTCCCCAGACTGTAATACAATAAGTTAACAAAGATTGACATAGAGCAAAGTAGGTTGTCATGAGAATTTTATTGTTTGATATGTGACGTAGGTTTTTAAAAATAAATATTAGTTTTCTTACCTTAGATGTAACATAGTCTATGTGTAGTTTAAAGTTTAAATTTTTGTCTATAATAATTCCGAGGTATCTGATACTAGAAACATTTTCCAATTTTGGACATGTACATTGATTCAATGAATAACTACACGAGTGTGCAAAAATATTCAGATTAAGAGTTAGCAAAATATTAGAAGTTCTGAAAGAAAATGCAATATATTTTGTTTTATCAACATTGAGAGTTAAAAAGTTGTTTGACAACCAAAGATTAACTTGGTCGAAACCCAATTGGGCAGATTTATATGTATCTTCCCATGTTTCACCTGTAAACACGATAGCTGTATCATCTGCAAAAGTGACCATCTTGCCATTAGGGATCATTAGCTGACAAAGATCATTTATATAAATAAGGAAAAGAGTAGGGCCTAGTATACTACCCTGTGGTACCCCATACATAATATCGACCTCATCACTCGTCCAATCTCCAATCTTAATGCTCTGCTTACGACCCTCAAGATAACTTTTGAAAAATTTTAGCTGTGTATCTCTTATACCACAATAATGCATTTTTTCTAATAATAAAGAGATTTGGATGGTATCGAACGCCTTAGCCAAGTCAAGAAATATAGCTAAGACCTTTCTACCACCATCCATACTACTAATTATAAAATCAGTGAGTTTGTGGACCGCATCACTTGTGGATTTACCTTTACGAAAGCCATATTGCGCATCTGATATAAGATACTTAGCTTCAAGAAATTGAACTAATTGTTTGTTAACTATTTTTTCAAGAATTTTAGATAGCGCTGGCAAAATAGAAATTGGTCGATAATTGCTAATGAGTCGTTTATCACCACTTTTGAATATAGGATGTATAATCGCATGTTTAAACTCAGAAGGAAATACACCTGTCTTGAGTGATAAGTTGAAAATATAAGTCAGTGGTTCAGAGAGTATATCTCTGTATCGTTTTAATACAGAACTAGGTAAATTATCCCTACCAACGGCACAAGTGGACTTCATATTACCAATAAGCGACTTTACTTCATCAGCATCAGTTGGCAAAAGAACGAACGAATTGACATACGAATTCATTGCTGGAGGTTTAGTTAGTAGAGTATGTTTTAGGCCAATTTTCTCAGCGAGATCCTTTCCCACATTTGCGAAAAAGTTATTAGCAGAATTAATAGCATATTTTGGATCATTAGAAATCAATTCAGAAGCAGTGGACTTAACTTTGTTTGTGCCTGTAATAGTTTTAATAGTCTCCCAAAGCTTTCTATTGTTTGTACTATATTTTTCAAGAAGATTTTGTTCATATTGAAGTTTTATTTTTTTGAGTAAAGAATTGCAAAAGTTTCTATAACGGATGTATGTAACTTTTAGTGTATTATTTGTTGGAAACTGTTTTGATTTTAAATGAAGCCTGTCCCTATTTCTCACACACCTCACCAAACCCGGTGTAATCCAAGGTTTTATTGGGCAAAAACGCCTTGATAAACGTTTTTGTAAAGTACATTGTTTAATAAGAGTAGTAAGAGTATTATTTAAAAAGGTCGTTGCTTGATTTGCATCATTAATTTGATATATTGGAGTAAAGTCAATAGTATTTATTGAATTATCCAAAGCTGAAAAATTAATTTTATTAGTATATGTGGAGCTCAACATTTTATTAGGTAATAGCTTCAAGGAAAGCATCACAGTATAGTGATCTGTTAAAGTGGTATGAGAGACCAGGCAGGTTACATTATATTTTGTTTTAACAATCCAATGGTCCAAACAAGTAAGTGTATGAGTTGGTTTGGTATGGGCCGGTAGCAACCCATGAGAAGCAAGGAGATTTAGGTATTCATATGATCGCTTGTCAAAAGTTGAAGGTGCAATGTCAATATTTAAGTCTCCAGTTAACAAGATATTGTTGAACCTTTTTAAACTAATAAGCAAGCGGTCTAATGTTTCAAGAAATTTAGAAATATTAACCACACTTGGAGAACGGTATATTGCAAGAACAACAGTGTTATCATTTATTTTGATTAAAAGACAATTTGCATCCTCTATTTGGGGCTCTGTAATTATGTAAGGATATGCAGATTTACAAAAAACCACAACACCTTCATTTTGGGTCTTGTTTAATTTAGTTGATTCACTGTTGTATCCCTTCAGAGAATACACAAATGGGTTTTTGGATAGCCAACATTCTGTTAAAATTATAATATCCCAGTCAACCTTAGACATAGACAAGAGGATCTGGAATCCATCAAAGTTACGGTTCAGACTTCTTATATTTTGTGTAATTAATTTCAAATTGTTAACATTAGAATTTAGCAGTGTATTACACTTTTCTATAGGGCAAGTTATACAGTTAGCTAAGCTCAGATCATCCAAATCATCATCTATATTGAAATCGAATGTTGACTATAAAAAATAGTATGATAATCTGATATAAATTAAGTGACACTGGTAATAGTATTAGTAGTATTAAAAAAGTAAAATCATAAAGGTAAGTGAGTAATTTCGCATCATGTATGCAAAGTAATGTATAAATTAAATCATATATATGTTCATCCAGGTATATAATACAATAAATAAAAATTAATATAGTATATTGTAAACATAATTTTTTGAAATGTGTATTAAGTTTATTGGTGTAAGATGTTTCACAGTTAGAAGGAGTGTGCAGAATAGAGAAGCAATATAATATTAATTTTAAACAATACTCTCTCAAAACAAATATTTTCATTTTAAATAATAATAAAATTAAGCTGAGATAATAAAATGATAATAATTGACAATTCTGATTAATACAGTTACATATTAACATCAGTATTATAAGAACATTTATTATAATTAGTCATTGTGTTGAACTTTTGTTACCCATTTGATTTAATTGAGACTCATTATTGATTACAATATATGAACTGTTATTGTCTTTTCTTAACAGAATGCGCCCATTGGAAACCCAACAAAACCTATAATTATTTTCCTTAGCAAAAGATCGGGCCATGTATGAGAGTTTTTTCATTCTTGCTGTAATCTGCTCTGCTACAAAAACTGGCTTAGGGGGACCCTCAAGTCCTAGATGAGACGAATTTATTTTCATAGTTGGATGGTTTTTATTGTAAGTCTTAGCAGCTTGCAAGAAGTTGGTTTTCAACATACCCGTCATAAATTCTATTGAGATAGATGAGGTTTTGTTATCCTTTCTAGAAGGTAACCGGCAGACATCTCGAATGTCTTCCTTCAACACATTAATTCCTAATTCCTTACTTAGATACAGCACAGAGCTATAAATACTTTCTTTTGTTTCCTGATTTATTTTTGGCACATTTCGAAGTTCAGCACAATTTTTTATCATATATCTATCAAAATCTTCTAATTTATATTCTAACTTTCAGATATGATTGGTGACAGCTGTTTTTTGCAATTCAAGACTTGTGATTTTAGATTCTAAAAAAGCTAGTTGATCAATCATAAATGTCATAGCCTTTTCTATATCCTTGTTAGTATCTTCAATTGTTGAAAATTGACCTTTAATTTCCAAAAATAGATTTTCAAGTTTTTCCATTCTAGAGTTTTGTGAGCTTATCAGATCCTTTATCATATTTTTTATATCACTTTTAAAATCTGAGAATTCAACTAAAAGCTTGTCATTCGAGACATTGCATTGTTTAAATCGGTTTGTTGTATTTCTGGAGTTGCCGTTAGACGCTAACTCATGCTCATAATATCCTTTGCCGTGGTCAGAATCTGAATCACGGGATGTCCTTACATGTTTTGCAGCTATTTGTTTTTTTGACATCTTTGAGCTCATGGTGACAATCAGAGGACACCAAAATAATTGAAATTATATAATTTAACTAATTATCACAACAGAAAAACCAACTTGCAAAGGAAACAAGCCAAAATGTAGGTAGGTTGACGAGATATCAACAATTGTAATCACTATAAAACGTATTTGCACTGTACTATTATTTTGAAAAATATCACTAAGACTTATTTAATACACATATTTTCAACAACTATATAGAACTGACTCATTAATTTCCACTTTATAATTTTAAGATTGCGGGAAAGTAGGAGAGTACGTTTACTACATCAGTGTTGCCAGTGGAAAAATGAAAAATTAAACTAACGTGAACGTTAATCACCACAATTATATTTATTTCATCTTCACCTCTCAATTATATTTCTTACACTGATATTCCGGCGATCTTGACCAGATCATCGGTCCATCTTGTGGGGGGCCTACCAACATTGCGTCTTCCGGTACGCGGTCGCCATTCGAGGACTTTTCTGCCCCAACGGCCATCAGTCCTTCGAGCTATGTGCCCAGCCCACTGCCACTTCAATTTTGCAATCATCCGAGCTATGTCGGTGACTTTGGTTCTCCTGCGAATCTCCTCATTTCTGATTCGATCTCGCAGGGAAACTCCGAGCATAGCCCTCTCCATTGCCCTCTGAGCGACCATGAGCTTTCTCATAAGGCCCATAGTTAGCGACCACGTCTGCGTTCCGTACGTCATCGCCACAGTATACCCATACTATACATGCCCTCTAGAGGGAGACCCCAGCAGTAAATATCATCTGCCTGTCTGTATAACCCCCAAATGGATACCATTGATAGCAGACCTTTGTAACAGATGTACGATACAATTTATGATATTTCAGTAACAAGATATTTTTGAAATTAATTTCTTGTAGAATGTATATAATTTTAATACAATGTTTTATATTTAACATCATACAGTAAATTGCATTAATATGGAGATTAATTCGGCGTGGCTATCTTAACCTGTTATCAAAGCTACCGTGATTAACAGAACATTACTTTTGTGCAACTTATTTTATACTGTTAAATACTATTGTAATGTTTTTTTGTTTGAAGTTTGTTACTCATTAAAAAAATAAGTTTCACAGACTTTAAGTTTTCTTTGTTATAAACACACGTTTAATGTTTGTGATTATTTTTTAAGCTTTACCAAATGTTGGTTGATGTTAAAATTAGGAACCATTTAAAATCCTTATCTTCTCCGTGCAGGGGCGGAGAAAGAATACTAACCTCTGCGGCTGGGGTCGGCCTGTCGTAAAAAGCGATAAAACAAACCGAGCTGCGTGGTAGGGCCCGTCTGTATGACAACGACCCTTGGTCTATAAGTATGCGGCCATAATAACCTTGTGTTGTGTTCCGGCATTAATGACCGAGGATCCTGTACCCCTATGGGACAGCAGCGTGTTCGCGGTACCTCTAGCGTCGCAAACATCCATGGGCGACCGTAACTGCTTACTATTGGACCTTCATCCTCTCTGCTGTATCTTAGTAATTACAAATTATGAAGATATTATAAGTTATAAAATGTATATAATATAAAATGTATGAAAATGTGCTTTATAGGTTTAACATAGATTTATATATAAAATTAATTAATTAAGGCGGGTAGTTGCAAAACCCGCTATTATGTTACAGTATTTTTCACTTTACTTTAAAACTCTTAAATTTACCTAAACTCATGCTTTATTGAGATTTGATTCAAAACGCAAAATAAAAGGTTAAATATGTAAAACATAGAGGCATACGTGCAAAGAAAAGATTGATAGTTATGTAGATAGTTTTGAGTGTTTTTCAACGATATATCGCCGTTTTGTCAAAAAACGTTTTAACGGGCTTTCCAACTACACGCTTCAATTAAAAAATATACATCATAAATTTCGTCCTTCAAATCTTACATGTTATTACCATAAAATGGTTATTTTCTTTGTTCACTTAAATTATTAAAAATGGTTTTAACGTTGAACTTTTGTTTGTGTTTCGCTTCCTTGCCTTAAAACAATCATGTTACCTGTAAAATAAACTTTATTCTAAATGAACTATCCATAGATACATTTTTTTGTTGTTGAGGAATAGCAAACAGGCCAGCCAAAAACGGCCAACTTAATATTAAGTAGTCACCGTCGATTATGGATGTTTGGGACGCTAGAGACACCGCGAACCTGAGTCACTAATCCCGGAACACAACACAAGGTTATTATGGAGGCATACTTATAGACCAAGGGTGGTTGCCACCCAGGTAGGTTTGGAGCCTTAACATTTGCTTTGTCGCTTTTTACGACAGACCAACCTCGGCGACAGGGGTATTCTTAATCCATCCCTGCATGGAGAGAATATTATAAATAAGAAAGTAAGTAAGTAACTTTTGGAGATTGGACCTTGAAAAAGGACATAGGCTACTTTTTTTTTAAATTTTATATGCCAGAACAACGTTTGATGAGTCAGCTAGTAATAACAATAAGTGGCTAAAAGTTCTATCAGCCCGTCATTACTAAGTATGGGTCAAAAAGTCTATAATCTGTGGACACATGTACCACATGATAACCCCAATTGATACACGATTTGCACATATGAAATATAAGAACTATAATAATTTTAATATTCGTAAATGACACGTATTTCGACAACTTCGTTGCATTGGGATAAAGGTTCAATTTTCATCTTGAGCCTGGGTGTTTTTGTATTATATGTATTTATTTACAAAATCCATACTATATATCTTACTAATATTATAAATGCGAAAGTAACTCTGTCTGTCTGTCTGTCTGTCTGTCTGTTCCTCTTTCACGCCTAAACGGCTGAACGGATTTTGATGAAATTTGGTATGGTGATAGATGATAACCTAGAAATGGTCATAGGCTATAAATAATCACGCCATCGTTCTTAGGGGGTAGGCAGTAGGCAGATAACTAAATTGAGTTAGTGATTTTTTGTGATTATCCGGTATCTATGAGAATCTCGGCCAACATCTATTTTTCATCCCCCTAAATGTTAGGGATGACCCACCCCCAAAAATTTTTTTTTAATTTTTTGACATTTTATTATTTATATGGCAGAACAACGTTTGCCGGGTCAGCTAGTAAACGCATATAAGTGGAATATGAGTTGTTTAGTATCCTTAAGACAAGCGCCCTGTTGCTTTTCTTGGAATTATATGGAACTTTGTAAATTATTTCTATTTAATTATTTATTTCTTCATGTAATGCGGAGGGACAAATGCCATATAACTAGGAAAATGATAGAAATGAGAATGGATGGATACAGAAGGAGAGGTAGACTGTTCGGTATCGGGAGTAGAATCTTAGCACCACAAATGCACTACCACTTACCTCTTGTCTTCGTGCTGCTGGAGCTCTTCTATTAGGACTGTAGGAAGCACTGGCACGAACTACTTTCGATTATGCTTGTTAATTTATGGAAATATTGAAAAGAACAACGGAGATCGATGCGACGCGTCCGCAGCGTATGTTTTTTCAATGTATCGAATCGAGAGATGGCAGCATCGTCGTAGAATAGGGGTGGCAATGCATTTGCTTAGATACGATCAACTCGATACTAAGAAATATTCGCGGTAAATTGATTGTGCTAAGTACGCAACATAGACTAAAAATAAGATGGATGGATTGCGTAAAAGATGATATAGTGAAAAAGAGACTGAATGTTGTGTGTAGAGTGACAGGATAGAACATGTTGTGCCTACCCTATAATATGGGAAAAGGGCAGGAAGGAAAGTTATTCGTTTCTTCAGATTGTGAAAATAGGCGTTTAATAAAGCACTAACTTAAATCATCATTTCAGCTGGAAGACGCCCACTGCTGGACAAAGGCCTCCCCCAAAAATCTCCATGATGATCGGTCCTGCGCTGCCCTCATCCAACCTATTCCGGCGATCTTGACCAGATCATCGGTCCATCTTGTGGGGGGCCTACCAACATTGCGTCTTCCAGTACGCGGTCGCCATTCGAGGACTTTTCTGCCCCAACGGCCATCTGTCCTCCGCGCTATGTGTCCAGCCCACTGCCACTTCAGTTTTGCAATCATCCGGGCTATGTCGGTGACTTTGGTTCTCCTGCGAATCTCCTCATTTCTGATTCGATCTCGCAGGGAAACTCCGAGCATAGCCCTCTCCATTGCCCTCTGAGCGACCATGAGCTTTCTCTTAAGTTAGCGACCACGTCTGCGTTCCGTATGTCATCACTGGCAACACACATTGGTTAAAAACCTTCGCCTTGAGACACTGCGTATTTGGGACGAAAAGATTTTACGGAGCTTCCCGAACGCTGCCCATCCGAGTTGGATACTAATGATAAAAAAGAACACGCTTTTAATATCAACATAGTTTTAGTAAAGAAATATTCTCTCCTCACAAAAGCTTGCATGCAAAAACTACCTTTCACCGGGAATTCATGACTAGTGTGACTTAGAAACTAACTAATGATTTTTCTTCTTAAGTTTCTGTAGACAAAATTTTTCTTACACATTCTTCTTTCTGAATTCTTAGAAGCATATATCTTAATTCTAAATATATTAATAAATTATTTGAATGGGATTACAGAAATCAACAAGTTATTCAAGCGAAGTTATAAAATCGGTTGCATCAGATACCTTAATTTGCTAACCGCTAAGTAGAAAGTTAAATGCAATACTTGGAAAGTTTTAGATTTCAGTGCCACTTTCGTTTTTGTTTCACTTGTACAAATATATTATCTGTAGTGTATGTGATTTAGTCTTTGGTATGCGTTTACAGCATACCTACGCTGTCTCGTCTGCCTATTATTGTTGTCAAAATTTCACTGACTGTCAAGACGAGAACTATATGCATATAGATAGATCGAAGAATGACATAGTCAGTGAAGCACCCATAGGTTATAGTGTCAATTATGGCCATTAGTGTTGACCTTGTAGGAATCAAATCCGCTACTACTAGATGGCGCCTGTGGCAATATTAGCTCACGCTAACATTTTTCAATGACGTATTATAAATCCATGTGGGAATTGAGCGCAAGGTGTCGTATGTCGGGGTCTTTTGTATTTTGCTCTATAATTTAATAATAGTCTCAGAGCTCGTTGTAATCATTATCTAGGTAGTTCAGTCAAAATAGACATAATAAAAATAGGGTAAGCTTGCATAAAATACGATACAGCTGAAAATTGGTGGAGGTCTTAATTGCATTATTACAAATGAAATGTCAGAAGTCCCCATCGATCCCACATCTGCTGAAACAGTTATTCAAGGTCAAATGTAGAAAATTTCGGTTTTTCGCATTTTTCTCGCAAACAGCGAGTGTTATAGTAAAAACAGTTTTTTTTTATTGCTGTGGGACAGCAGACAGGCTGACGGCCCGCTTAGAATTTAGCAGTTACCCTCGCCTATGGGTGTTTGCAACGCCAGTGGCATCGCGAACACGCTGCTGTCTCTTAAGGGTACAGGAACTTGGGTCACTAATGCCGGAACACAACACAAGGTTATTAAGGCGGCATACTTAAGACCAAAAGTGGTCGCCATCCAGACGGGCTTGGGGCCCTACCACATAGCTAGGGTGGGTTGTTTTGTCGCCTTTTACGACAGGCCGACCCCGGCCGCAGAGGTTAGTATTCTTTCTCCGCCCCTGCACGGATAAAAAGTTTACACAAAAGTTGTACATTAGTAAATTCTCTACAAAAATTGTCTCTATGCTTTTTTTTCTACGAATCATCATTTCAGAGATATCGCAATTTCAAACATCGAAAATACTCATATTTACTCTTATGCGTCTTGTAATGCTTCATCGACTGTTCCGCATGAGTAAAATATGAAAGTATTTATAATTTTAATCATTAAAATATAATATTTATTATTTTATATAGTTTTTATAATTTTTTATCGCATTGGCTACCTTAACTCAGCAAAAAACCACTTAAGCTTATATAAAATAATAGTAATATTGTCCAAGTTATGTTTTCGTTAAAATACAAGATTAACATTGCACCAGCGAAACCATGTCACGGTCGCAGAACTCGTCAAAGATGCGCGGTTCATGGTTCGTGAGCAGACGAGCTAAGAGCATTCGATCAATCGGAGCGGATACGTAGTTATATACCCAAAAAATGTCGTCCAAAGATTGCATTACAACCAGATGTTACTTATTTTCTGAACAATAATATTTTCATAGTTATGCTGCTGTTGATCATTCTGGAATATTCGATAGATTTTAGTAGTTGTTGTGATAAATATAATTATTCAATAGACCTGACCTAGGACCATAAATGACATAACATGACTATACCTACAACGGGTAATGTTTCGAGAAGCTGTTTAGAAGAGTACTTCCATCGTCTTTTTATTACCACACTACCCGCCTTTGGATAGACGCTCATCCCTATATCCTGAAGTTTCTTCTTTCCTCTACGAAACAGATTTCGATTCCAACCTGATAGTGGGCCGTTTGTTTGGTAAAGTCCAGCTTTAAAAGAAATACAAAAGTATTATATTTATAACATATACTTCATAGAGCAAGGCTTGAGTAAATAATATACGAAGACAAGCGACATATATAGATAGAAAAAAAATTGTATCACGCTTAAATAGCGAACCATGTTCGTGAAAAATCATTAACATGTCTAGGAATATTTTTAGCCTACGATAGTATGACTGCTTACAGAAGGTATTGAAATAATTTCCTAAGTATCTAGTTTATAGTTATTATTATTTTATTACAATAGTTACCTGGATATTTAGATATTAATATTGAGTATATGTATGAAGCGTGTTCCATAATTTTCCGCCAACGTGAAAAGTCTAACAGTTAGAAAAAGTAAATTTTCCCCTAACCATTGTCATATATATAAAAATCAGCTCTTTCCTGCCCTTATCCTAAACTATGTTAGATCGGCACTACATGTTCTCTTCTTTCACTTTCATGTATTACTATACCGGCACACTATGATGGCCGTTTTGACGTTTGTCTACTCATGAAGTTTCGTATTAATTAGTAATTACAATCTAAGGAGCAAATTGCTGTTCTTTATTGTCAATAGTGACGTGCAGTTATTGACAATAAAGAACAGCAATTTGCTCCTTCAAATGTAATTACTAATTAATACGAAACTTCATGGAGTGGACAAACGTCAAAACGGCCATCATAGCGTGCCGGCAGCATAGTCGTCATCTCTACATTCACATATTTTTTACCATATCATCTTTTACACAATCCATACATCTTTTCTTTGGTCTAACTCTTTGTATCTATCTAATATTATCTCTAGCATACATAAAAATCATCTATAGAACTTTTAGAAACAGTCGTTCATTCCACCTTTATTACAGTAACATTTTTATAAATATATAATTTGCTACAACGATTCCTAGATATTATCCAGAATATAATAAAACTTAACATTCTTACCAAGTTGATAACGATTATGAGAATTAGAGAACATCCCTTCAACTCCATATCGTAGATGTTCTAAAGAGGTTATTAGCAAATAACCCACTTTACATGCCGCGTGGAATCGTACATAGAAAAACGTGGCATGCATTTTTATGAACTAATAATGGGATTAAAAAAGATATATATGTTTATGTACGAATATTTAACTTCAGTAACACATAAATAAATTATTCATTAAAATAACTATTATTAAATTTACATAATGTCAATAAATAATATCAGATCGCACCGGCCCACAGCTGGTCTCACGGCTCTCTTTAGAGTGAATGGACCCTTTTATCCGTGCAGGGGTGGAGAAAGAATACTAAACTCTGCAGCCAGGATCGGCCTGTCGTAAAAGGTGACAAAACAACCTACCCTAGCTACGTAGTAGGGCCTCAAGCCCGTCTGGATGGCGACCACCTTTGGTCTTAAGTATGCCGCCATAATAATCTTGTGTTGTGTTCCGGCATTAGTGATTCAAGTTCCTGTACCCTTATGGGACAACAGCGTGTTTGCGATACCACTGGCGTTGCAAACACTCATAAGTGATGGTAACCGCTAAATTCTAAGCGGGCCGTCAGCCTGTCTGCTGTCCTACAGCAATAAGAAAACCCTCCGCGTTTGTCTAAGGCGCATTGGCGGGTTACACATTCTGGTGATCTTAGTATGCAGGTGTCCTCACAATGTTTTCCCTCACCATCAGTACATGGCAATTATACTATAATATGCACATTAGGCAAGAAGAACTGCCTAAGCAGTGCATGCCATGGAATTCGAACCCAGGATCTCTAAATTAGTCTCCGAGTGCAATATCACTGTAATACCTCCAGGTACTTATAATATCAAATACAGAGGAGGGCCCACTACTGCGTTCGGGCCTCTGCCTAGAGACGGACAACTTAAGGCTTATCCAAAGCGGATTAGTGGGATGGTGGTATATGGATAGATATGTATAGGTATATGTCATCGTCATTGTTACTATATTAGGTAATTATTAAATAGCATATTGAGAGAAAACCGTCGTAGGTATAAAATCTAGTTTGTGTTTCGTGAGTTTTCCATGAGTTTAAAAATATGTATAATTATATCCATTTACAAGATAAATTTAATAATTAATAAATAAAAAATGCAAGCCTATAAATAGTAGTTGAATACTAACTATATAACATTCTTTTAATATGTCGTTAAGTAAAGTCATTTTTAGTCCTTGAAAAATAAATAAACGTTATTTTATAGCTATACTGTTTTAAATTTTGAATAATATAAGAACCATGAAACCTTAACAAAACATTGTCGCAGTGAGTTATTAGTTAAGCCGGTGGCATGCTTGGCATGACATCGGAAGAAAATAACAGTGGCATTTTCCACATTTTCTGTAACACGTGTCACATCTTGGTCATTTGAAGAATCCGGTAAATATTTGCTAGTGTTATCAATCAAGATAAAGTAAATTAATTTTAAATTGTGTATCAAACTAACCTTAATACGAGTTAAATACCAGACTAAAACTTTTCATAGTTTATACTGATTTTGTTTCTTTTAGAGATGGTGTATTTATTTTTATTATTTTTATTTTTTGCTGTAGGACAGCAGATAGGCTGCCGTTCACTTTGAATTTAGCAGTTACCGTCGCCTATGGGTGTTTGCAATGCTAGTGGTATCACGAACACACTGCTGTATGGTACAGGAACTTGGATCACTAATACCGGAACTCAACACAAAATTATTATGGCGGCATACTTAAAATGAAAGGTGGTCGCCATCCAGACGGGCTTGGGGCCCTACCACGTAGCAGGAGTGGGTTGTTTTGTCGCCTTTTACGACAAGCCAACCCCGGCAGAGGTCAGGACTCTTTTTCCGTCCCTGCAATGATAAAAATAGGTTGTATTTCTGCACATGAGACCCCGGTTCCAGGTTTGCAACGCCAATAGCTTTGTCAACACGCTGCTATTCGCATAGTGGCACTGGAACCTGATCACTAATGCTGGAACACAACACAAGATTATTATGGCGGCTTACTTATAGAGGAGGGGTGTTTGCCATGCAGACCGCCTACCACCTAGCTTGGATTGAGTAGTCGCCTTTTAGGACAGGCCAACCCCGGCCGCAGAGATCAGTATTCCTTCTCCGCCTCTGCTCGGATAGAAATAATAATTGTAGGGCGCTATTTAAAAGATTCGGCTGTGTTATAATTTTCTTCAGTTTCTTATCATCATGATCTTAGCGATGAATCCCGGTTGCAGCCCAAACTCTCGCTTCGGCGCCCGGGGTCCGCATTCCGACTTTTTCTTCTCCACTTCGCACGGTCTTCAACATCCCTGGTAGTGAGCCCATTGGCACGCATATCACCCTTTACGACGTCAAGCCAGCACTTTTTGGGTCTACCCCTGCTGCCGGGGCCCGGCGGAGGCAGTATGGCTAGACATTAGTTCCCCGCAACTGATATTATATATTTTTTGTAAGCGTACTGAAGTGCGTTAGCCGCTATGCCTCCGCTATGCGTCATCGGTCTATATTAGTTTATACATTAATTTTTATTATCCATGCAAGAGTGGAGAAGGAATACTGACATCTGCGGCCATTTTTTAGGCCTTTTTATCAGATTACCAGTTCGTATCACCTGCTTTGAAGAAGCAGGCCATATAACTTTCCTTCTCTCTATGGGTAAAACTTAACCCAGCATTGGATCGTTATAGTAATAAGAATATAAATAAAGATATTTTTTTTTATCTCTAGACCTCTGCGGCCTGGCTACGTGGTAGGGCCCCAAGCCTGGATGGCGACCACTTTTGCTCTTAAGTCATCATCATCATCTCAGCGTTCAACCCAGTTGCAACCCAAACTTCCGTTTCGGTACCCGGGATCCGCTATCGGACTTTTTCTACTCCACTTCGCAAAGTCTTCAGCATCCTTGGTAGTAAGACTATTGGCATGCATATCACCCTTTACGACGTCAAGACAGCACTTTTTGGGTCTACCCCTCCTGCCGGCGCCCGTCGGAGGCGGCATGGACAGACATTTGTTTCCCACGTAAGCATCCGGTTGCCGTAAAACATGGCCGTACAAACGGAGCCAACACTCCTGCAATTTATCTGAAATGTCACGGATATGAAGACTGCCGCGAATGCGGGAGTTCCTAACGCGGTCTTTCCGCGTCACTCCACACATCCACCGCAGCATATTCATCTCCGTGACACGCAGTTCTTGCTTGTGTCGCTCCAACACCGGCCACGCTTCACAGCCGTATAAAAGGACAAGCCTAATGATGGTCTTACAGACCTGTTCCTTCAACTTTATCGGCATCTTGGGGTCACAGATGACACCAGTTACCTCACTCCATTTGGCCCACGCGGCAGCAATGCGTGCCTTGACGTCGCAATCGATGTCACCAGATGCATGAAATACAGATCCCAGGTATTTGACTTGGTCCGTGCGCTCGACCGCGTCGCTGCCTATGCGTACGCGTGTGGGATCTGTGGAGTTATAGGCCAAGTACTCGGTCTTCACCACATTGATCTTCAGACCACCGTTCTCAAGCGACTCCTTCCACGCCTTCACGCGTTGCATCAGCCTACCCCTGTCCGAATCTGCCAGCGCGATATCATCAGCATACATGAACAACCACGGGGGTTGCTTATGTGAGTTTCTGATGCTGTCTGATAATACGGCTAATACCACGCTAAACAGAAACGGACTAAGAACGGATACTTGGTGCACCCCGACGGTGATGGGGAAAGGTTTTGTGTCGCCAACAGCGGTCCGAACTACGGAATCGGAGTCACGGTACATGTCTCGGACGATGTCAATATAGGCCTCTGGAATCCCTTTGGACCGCAATGCCCACCAGATTATCGCGTGAGGAATACAGTCGAAGGCCTTCTGCAAGTCGAGAAACAGGCAATGCAGAGGCGTATTCTTCGCCCTGTATTTCTCCGCGACAGTCCTTAGGGCAAAAACAGGGTCCGTTGTCCCGTGACCAGGGCGAAACCCATATTGACATTCCGAGACAGTGTACTCCTGTCGAATCCGAGAGTCGATAATCCTTTCGAAGAGCTTCATGGTGTGGGACATGACCTTAATTCCTCGGTAACTACCGCACTCCTGCACTGACCCCTTGCCTTTAAAGACTCGAGTAATGATATTCAGTCTCCATTGGCTCGGGATCGTACCGGTGAGGAGTGTCCGGTTGAAAAGGTCTGTTAAGATGCCGACACCACGAGAGCCCATCGCCTTCCAAGCTTCGATGCGGACTCCATGGGATCCAACAGCTTTCCGATTCTTCATACGACGAAGACAATTCTGGACTTCTGCAGGCGTTATCAGTGGGATTAGTCCTTAATTCGGAGGAAGATCTGGCGGCACCTCTTTGTGCTGCGTTTCTTCATTTTCTTATATACTGGGATAATTCACATAGCGCCAACAAGTCTCAAAATAAGCAACAGAGCGTTTGTTTTATAGATACTAGATAACTACTTGTATATTCTTCAGACTTCAGACTCTGAATGAGAATTGAACCCGTAAATTCAGTAGACTTTTCGATGTTTATTACCCTTTACAGCACGGAGGTGTTATTTCTGTTAGTTATCATTTAACACTTCTTTTAAATTCTAATAATATTAGAATGAAAATTGATTATTCCTTTTTAGGTTTATCCGTGCAGAGGCGGAGAAGGAATACTAACCTCTGTGGCCGGGGTTGGCCTGTCGTAAAAGGCGACAAAACAAACTTCTGCAGAGATCATGGGTTTGATTCCCGTCTCTAGTCTAGTATATATATATATATATATATATATATATATATATATATATATATATATATATATATATATATATATATATATATATATATATATATATATATATATATATATATATATATATATATATATATATATATATATATATATATACCTAGTCAGGTCATAAGTATTGTCACACAGTAAAAACTTTTCTTTTAGAATGCTGGCCACAAAAAAGTTTATTGAATTAGAATTTCGAATTGTTCATGAAAATAAAAATGTATAACTTTTAGAATTTTACTCATTTTTAAATGTGGAGTGGACGCTTAAAGAAGATCGTGTTGCAGTTATTGCATTGCATCGTTGCGGTTACGCGCCAATTCAAATTTTTAACATACTGAAAAATTTGAATATTACCAAAAGATTCGTTTATCGTACCATCAAACGATACAATGAAGACTCTAGTGTAGATGTCAGGTCAAGAAGTGGTCGCCCTCGGTCTGTTAGGACTCCAGCAGTGATAAAAGCTGTGAAGGCACGAATTCAAAGAAATCCCAAACGTAAGCAGAAACTGTTGGCCCTTCAGATGGGGTTAAGCAGAACCACGGTGAAAAGGGTGTTAAATGAAGACTTAGGGCTTCGAGCATATCGAAGAAAAACAGGACATCGTTTGAATGCTCGTCTAATGGACCTGAGACTGAAGAGATGCCGCGCTTTGTTGAAGCGGTACGCGGGAAAAAATATCGGGAAATTCTTTTTTCGGATGAAAAAATGTTTACCGTAGAAGAGAGCTACAACAAACAAAATGATAAGGTGTACGCACACAGTAGTGAAGAAGCGAGCAACCGTATTCCGCGTGTCCAACGAGGTCATTTTCCATCCTCGCTCATGGTATGGTTGGGAGTTTCTTATTGGGGCTTAACAGAGGTACATTTTTGTGAGAAAGGTGTAAAAACGAATGCTGTTGTGTATCAAAATACAGTCCTGACGAACCTTGTGGAACCTGTTTCTCATACCATGTTCAATAACAGGCACTGGGTATTCCAACAAGATTCGGCGCCAGCTCATAGAGCGAAGAGCACACAAGACTGGCTGGCGGCGCGTGAAATTGACTTCATCCGGCACGAAGACTGGCCCTCCTCCAGTCCAGATTTGAATCCGTTAGATTACAAGATATGGCAACACTTGGAGGAAAAGGCGTGCTCAAAGCCTCATCCCAATTTGGAGTCACTCAAGACATCCTTGATTAAGGCAGCCGCCGATATTGACATGGACCTCGTTCGTGCTGCGATAGACAACTGGCGGCGCAGATTGAAGGCTTGTATTCAAAATCACGGAGGTCCTTTTGAATAAACTTTAATGTCATAAGAATCTATGTTTTGTTAAGTTCATTTTGGTATATGAATGGTTACATAATTAATAAACTTGTTACAATTATTTTACATTAAACATGTGACAGAATTTATGACCTGACTAGGTATATATATATATATATATATATATATATATATATATATATATATATATATATATATATATATATATATATATATATATATATATATATATATATATATATATATATATATATATATATATATATATATATATATATATATATATATGTATATGCAGGGTAACTTTAACAAACCCGTCCAAATTCACACAGAAGAATCTTTAGTAAAAGTTATGAGAAACATGTATTTTAGTTTTGTATCACATAGTACAAAAATGTTGAGTAATCAGCATCACAAAGTCATTCAAAGAACTCTCAATTTACATAATACGGCGCTAGAATGTCAATGACCTCTCCATCTGACCTAGTAAAAGGCCGAGGACGGCGGCATTGCATCGGGCGAGCGAATACGCACTACTCATTTACGCGGGAGAGACAGAGACAGGTAATAACAGGTTAACGTACGAAGGTTGCCTACTGAACATATCGAGATGGGACTACTATCATTCGACGTGGAATTATTCGTTATAAGTTATTTCTTTTTTGGATTCCATTGACCCTTTCTCATTTCGTTTTCGGCCTCAAGCCCGTCTGGATGGCAACCACCCTTGGTCTTAAGTATGCCGCCATAGTAATCTTGTGTTGTGTTCCGGCATTAGTGACCAGGTTCCTGTACCCCTATGTGACAGCAGCATGTTCGCAGTGCCCCTAGCATTGCAAACATTCACAGGCGACGGTTACGGCTTACTTTTAAGTGGGCATTCAGCCCGTATGCTGTTCCTCAGTAATAAAAAAAAACATGCGGGGCAGTTTGGGCACTGCCGATAGAAGTAACTTCTGAATTGTATCGTCGAGCTATTCGATTTTTATTTTCGGTTAATAAAAAGTGTTTATGATCAAGGATTAAAGTTTAAATTCGTCATTAACACTTCTTTACAAACCAAAAATTGTTCGCTCAAAAAGTGCTCAATGCGCCTAAAGAAGTTTTCACTTCAAAAACTCAACTGTGTTAAATTAAAATAAAGTCGCAATTCGAATAAGTATGTTTAAGTAATGTAATGCGATTATTTAAAAGTTACAATATAAAAGTCGTTATTAAGTCATTATTAGTAAGGTTGGTATTACTAGAGCAAAACTCCGTCTTACGAATCTTATGAATTTTTGATCAGGATACGTGATCTAACGCGAGTTTAACATATTTATCCATCACAAAAAATGTGAACAACGCCGCTAAAGAAGTTTTCACTTCAAAATTAATTTGGGACTAAATGGCGTTGTTTAACTGTCCCGGTATTTATCAATTATATATTTGTAAAAAAATCCTACAACACATGTTAGTGAACTATTTTACTAAACAAATGAATAATTTTTTTCAATCACATTATAAAACCAAGGAATGCCAGTCATCGATGTAACGTAGGGGATGTGGTTTATATATAAAAAATCCCCGGACTAAATGTCGTCATAGATGGCGTTGTCGTAATAGTGGTTTAGTAAATCCCAATGGGAGTCATAACCGTGACTAGACAGATAACTATTTATTGTTCAACAATTTGTAACTAATTACAATATAAGGTAAATTAAAATAAACAACGATAGACAACCTCCGCTTCGCTGACGACATTGTGATTTTTGCAGACACTGGAGGATCTTACCGAAATGCTGATCGCCTTAAATGAGTCATCATTACGGGTCGGTCTTGACATAAACATGGACAAGACGAAAGTCGTGTTCCATGAATATGTTATGTCGAGACCAGTCAGTGTGAATGGCATCCCCCTGGATGTTGTGTCGGACTATGTCTACCTTGCATAAAAAATCCAGCAGCAGGCACAACTTCAAGGGCGAATCTAATATATGTAGAAGAATTAGGCTGAGATGGGCGGCTTTAGGTAAGCTCCGTCATGTTATCTCGTTTAACATCCTCCAGTGCTTGAAGAACGAGTCTTCGAGCAGTGTGTCCTACTAGTATTGACCAACGGAGCTGAGATATGGACACGGATGGCAGGACTGTTTCACAAATTTCAAGCCCTCAGCGCGCTATAGAGCTAGTTGAATGTTTCCCTTATAGACAAAATCCGAAATGACGAAAGCCGTAAAAGAACCAAAGTAACCGATATAGCTCGCAAAATATGCAAGCTGAAGTGGCAGTGGGTCGGTCACGCTAGTCCCAGGACCGATGGGCAAACGTAGCGTAGGACGCCCCCCAGTCCGATGAAGCAATGACCTGCGCAAGGTTGCTGGACCGGGCTGGATGGGAAAATCAAGGGACTGGGATGTGTGGCGCAAACTTAAGGAGGTCTATGTCCTGTGGACTAAGATTGGCTGATCACAAACAATAGGCGATCTTTACGCTAATAGCGATCTCAGCACAGGGGAGGAATAAGCATACTGACCCATACAACCGGATAAGGTCTTTTGTAAAAGGCGATAAAATATTCCTAGCTAGGTAGGGCTCCAAACCTGAGTGGATAGTAACTACCCTTGGTCACTAAATATGTTTCCATATTGTGTTGTAAATAAAGAAAATGGGTTTCCTTTAACGCACCATCACAACAAAACTACTGAACATATCGGGATAGGACATAGAACGAGACAGGATAAGTTATTTATTTTTTGGATTCTATCGACCCTTTTTCATTTTTTTTTCGATTTAATTTTGCCTGTTTTACGCCCAGCGGAGCGGCCGTCATTGGCTAATATTATATTATCCTATATCTTTAAACGAGCAATTCTTGTATATATATATACTTATATAATTGGAATCTCGGAATCGGCTCCAACAATTTTCATGAAATTTAGTATACGGGGGGTTTCGGGGGCGATAAATCGATCTAGCTAGGAATCATTTCTAGAAAATGTCATTTTATTCGCCTTTTTTTATTGGAAGAAAAGTAACAAAAATGTGACTCTTCCTGACATCTATCGGCGAATAATAATACAATTTTTTTTAAATTGCTTTAACGACACAACAACACTAAAGCTATTCCAGCAGATGGCGTTGTTAAGTAACGAGAAGTCAATGAGTGTTTGCTTTGAGATTAGACTAAGAAAATCAATTGTTAATTTCCAAAAAAACACAATTTATAAAAAAAAATACTGAGCAAAGCTCGGTCATCCGGATATTAAAAATTACATAAATATACATTTTTAAAATATATATGAAAATATTAATACAAACTATAACTATTTGAGGAAAAATATTCTTCGGAGTCAATTCCGAAACAAGTACTATATATGTACGGAATTTTGTTTCTGTTGAAGGTGGGATCACCTTCAGAAGCGCCTGGGCTCAATTCTAGTCTGATAGTTCACTCTGTTGAATTAAATTCCAAGTTCTGGTACCCAAGGCTACCTATCAAGTTCGACAGGTCACATAATCGTTTTCCTTTTCTCACCCTTCCGTAAGCATAATCCCAACCTCAAGAGCTAAGTAGCTTTCTTTTTTACATTTGCATCATCGGTTACTCCATCCATCCCAATTCCTGCAGAAACTTTCCGAATGGCAACGCTTACTTAGAATGAGGTGGCGAATAAATTGATTCATTTTAACTGGTTAATCTTTTTTGTAAAGGGGAAACACACGCACCACGTGCTATCTAAAATGTAGTTTTGATAGCTATTTTCCTTGTAATGTTGTAGTCTTCAACACACAAGGGTTTTATAACTTACATTAAGGTTTAATTTCATTTTTTCAGAGATGAGTGCCATTTGATTGTCAAGGTCTGTAAGTAAAGTTAATTTGGCGCTGGTTTTGGTGGGTTTAATCGACACCGTGGAGCTTACCGTTTTTAAGCACACCGCATGGGGTCGTCACGTCCGTGACATTGCGAATAAATTGCAGGAGTGCCGCCTAAGCTGGTATGGCAACGTTTTACGGCTACCGGCTATATACGTGGGGAATAAATGTCTAGCCATGCCTCCTCCGCCAGGCCCCAGCCGAAGGTGTCGATCCAAACATTGCTAGCTTGGCATACGTAAAGGATGATATAGACCAATGGACTGACTACCAAGGATGCCAAAGATCGTGCGAAGTGGAGAAGAAAAAGTTGGACAGCGAACACCGGGCATTGAAGTGAAAGTTTGTTGCAACCGCGATTTGATGCTAAGATGATAATGATGACGGGAGCCTCAAGGGAAATTCCTACATACTAAGAACGAAGTTCCGACGCGACACTAATAAGCTTTCGTTTTCCCTGGGCAAATAAAAATGGTAAATGGATGGACTCCTCACAACGTAATATTTTTTCTTCTTAATGTTGTCGTCCTCTCTCACTAATTAAGTAGAAATTCGAATAGAAAATATTATATGATTATTTAACCAAAAAGGTGTATTATCTTTTAATTTCAACAGTATTAAAATATAATTGTATTTAAGTCGAAGGTCTTAAGCATACCCTATTTACATTACGTTAAATTGAAATGCACTTTCATATTCCACATACAAAAGACTTCCAAAAATACAAGTACCATGTCACCTCAAAACGTATGCCTTCTTAACACAAGTTCGTTGAACCCAAAACCTGCGGCATCTGTCAAAAGTAACTTTTGCAACTTACTGGCCGAAATACTCCAATAATTATTTTAGCTCGTTTATAAAAACCTGACAAAACAAACTTGAGCCTCTGTTACCTCAGCTGGGATTAAATTGGTACTTAGTCAGGGGTTTTGGTAGCTATTTTAGGGGTCAGGCATGAGTGGTTACTGCAGAACTGTGCAGGCGCAGTCAAACGGTTTCGCAAAACGCAGTGTTGTTCCAGCCGTTGGAAAGTGAAGTTGTGTGATTGATTAAAGTGGATTTTACGATATTGGTGTTAAGGTGGGATGAACGCACAGTGAAATATAATAACTGAACAGGTATTGTAACTATTATTTATTAGGCTATTACATACTTTCTTTCTTGGATTAAGTCTTATATGGTAACGTAAATATCGTTGTTAAGTTGGGGTCAATAAAGTTGAATCGTATGATGTATTTAGTTTAGATCCAATTAATGAGTAGAATAATAAAATATTTAAATATGATATGTAATTAAATTATAATATTACATATATTATTAAAGTTGTTTTTAAATTGTTCCGTTTCCGGTCTAAAATAAGAGCAAGTACCTCCCAGGTTTTAAAGTGTCTACGGATGAATTCGAATAAAATGGTGTGTTTGAATTTTTATATCCAAATGCTATTAAAAATAGAAAAGTATTTCTTCGAATAAAATTTTACAGCTGAAATGTAGTCCCGCAATAAATGAGACAAATAAGTTACAAAATGTTTGTTTTATTTAACGATAAACAAAAATAACATATTCAATACTGTTTTTGTTGTCTCCCAATTGATTACATTTATTTATATTTTATTGATTGGAAGATACCTGCTCTTTTCATTCAAATTTATGTAATATTTATTGTACATGTGCGTTATTTGTTTACAAACATTCAACGTAATTAGCACACGTTACTAATTTATGCGTTGATTTAATTAATACCCAACTATTGCTACTAATGAGAAATTAATGAATTTCTACAACTTTCAATACGCTGAGATCTTTGAACCGTGTGTTATACCATATTATTATTTTTTTATTGCTGAGGAACAATAGACATGCCCCCTTAATAGTAAGCAGTTACCGTCGCCTATGGATGTTTGCGACGCCAGGAACAACGCAAACACGCTGCTGTCCCATAGGGGTATGAAAACCTGGTTCACTAATGCCGGAACACAAAACAAGGTTATTACGGCGGCATACTTATAAATCAAGGGTGGTTGCCATCCAGAAGGGCTGGGGGCCCTACGACAGGCTGACCCCGGCCGGTTAGTATTCTTAATCCGCCCCTGCACGGAGATACAATATATTTATATGCCTCATGTGCATTTTCTTCTTTTGTGTGTTAATAAATTTGTCATATTTATATAATTTAACATTAGGCACCTCAAATATTTCTCATCTACATAGTTTTGAATTATTCACAGTTGAAATTAACACCGTACATTAACAAGTTAGCATATTATTTGCATATTATGGTACGCTATTAACACATTATTCAAAATGTCGAAAGATATTATTACGTTAAGATCTCACTAAAAACAAACGTTAAATTGCGTAGTAACAAAATAATAAAACAAGATGGCCATGATCTTTTTATATCATTTCATATATTAAAAGCAATATTGATTGACATTTCGTTAGTTATATTCTTAGTATATTACTGATACTAAAAATAATATAAAAATTCTAAATAAAATAATATATTCAATTTATAACATTATTTTTCCCTAGTATTTTAAAACTATTGTGCCTACCTATACTATGCATACCATATGTGTAAATTTACACGCGTTTCAACTCTACACATCAATAATAATGATTTATGAGGAGTTTGAGTTTAAAGAAATAAGTTTACTTGGATTTTCTCGAACATTCCTAAGATCATTAGTTAACAGTGATATGAACCCAAAAGCTATTAATTTAATACATGTTTAGATTTATAGCAACTCTAATAATATTTTTTATGTAAGTATGAGTATGTGGAAAAAGTGATTTTCAGTATTGTATTCGCTAAATGTTTGTAATTTTTTATCCATGCAGGGGCGGAGAAGGAATACTGACCTCTGTGGCCGGTATCGGCCTGTCATATAAGGCGACAAAACAACCCTAGCTACGTGGTTGGTTTTAAGTTTGTCGCCATAATAACCTTGTGTTGTGTTCCGGCATTAGTGACCCAAGTTCCTGTATCCTTATGGGACAGCAGCGTGTTCGCGATGCCACTGACATTGCAAACACTCATAGTAGACGGTAACTGCTAAATTCTAAGTAGGCCATCAGCCTGTCTGCTGGCATACGGCAACAAAAAAATTATAAATAATAATAATAATTTATTCAACAACAAAATATTGACAATATAAAATACAACATCAATTACAAGTTACAATTAATTAAGATAAAAATAGCAATAGGTGAAATGAACTAGCTGACCCGGCAAACGTCGTTCTGCTATATAAATAAAAAAAAACATATATTTGATAAGATTTTCGCAAAATCCGTCTACATCACGAATTGAGTAACTATGCTAAATTTCTAGTCAATGGAGTGTATACCTATAGTTTTAGAGATCTCGTGATGGTGTTTCGCTTTTTTTTTTTTTTTTTTTTTGGTCTCGGGGAAAAACCTCTCTTGACGGGTTCCCCCGGCCCGGGGGGACCGAGGGATATGTGGGACTCCGGGATTTTTCCGACTACCCACTAAAAAACCCCGCTGTTCTCCTATCGCCTACGCCCGGGCCCACGGATATATGGCCTGCCGATCTCGTGGCCCGGGCCGGCGCCGGCCCGCCCTTTGTCTTGAGGCGGGCCCCTTCTAAAGTGTTGGCGCCAGGGGGTCAGGGTTTCGTCCCCCCGGCGCTCTCCTAACAACTCTAGGAGTTGAGGGGGGCCGCGGAACAGCACGCAGCCCTCACCCTCGCGGTAATAGTGCGGGCGGCGGGTCCTCCCCCGAGGGGCCGCCCGCGGCCGCTTTTTACGGCGGCCGGAGGTCGTTACTGGCCCTCCGGCGCCGCCGGCGTGGCCTGCGTTGGCGGGAGGGGAGTGTGGTGGTTGACTCCCGCTCCCGCTCCGCCGCCTCCTTTGCGGACATGACTGCCTCGCAGAAGGAGGCGACGGCCGTCCATCCAGGATCGCCCCCGACCATGGACAGAACCAGGGCCGGGAGCGACAGGTCCACGCCGATTTGGGCGACGAGGGCGCGGCGCTCCTCGCGCCACGCAGGGCACACGGCGACAGTGTGGTTCACCGTGTCCTCCTCGTCGCCCGCGCCACAGTGGTGGCACCCTGACGTCATCTCCCGCCCTATGCGACACAGGTACCTCCCGAAGCAACCATGCCCCGAGAGGACCTGCGTCAGGCGGAAGGTCAGGGCGCCGTGGCGCCTTTCCAACCATTCAGCCAGGACGGGCCTCACCGCTTCGATGGTGGCGAGGCCCGCGCTGGGGTGCGCGAGGCGCTCCTTCCACTCCACCATGAGCACCTCGTCGCGCAGCTCCGCGCGCCTCACCCCAGTTTCGTGAGGCGTGATGGTGTTTCGCTTATAATATTATTGATATTCGTATTATTATTTGTATTTATCGTAATACGTAATTTGTGCACCTTCATTAAAATTATATCTTTGTTGCTCTCGTGTGACATGTCCAGATCCTATCCACGTAGGAGGAAGCTGCAGATTTCTAGAAAATCGTTAGTCCAGATCACTGAAAGGCAAATAGTAAATTTCATATATTTTCACAATATCAAAAATGGTCATTAATGTTTCATTAGGGACTTCGGTAAAATGTAATTCCATAAAAGTTATATCGTAGTATTTGATGACCTTTGCTATTTTTTTCTGATCTACATATTTTGGATAATTTTTCTTCGTAACGTAAATTATTCAACGTGTTCAGCAATTTTCGAGTTAGAAATGCCTTTTATATTCATGAATAGGGGGCGCATATTTACGGTATGGCTACTATTCGTGTTTATTCACCCCGGTCTTTTCTTCGTACACCTCGAGTGCCAGTCAGTGCATTGTAAGTTTGCTTGAGAAAGTGCAGCATTTGTGTAGGCCTCCCCGTACAATGCGTTCGTACATCTCTTAGTTAAACGAGGAATATTTATTGCTAATATACCCACTAAATACTCTTAATTGTGGCTGCTAGAAACAGAGTGGCAACTTTTGATCTATATACATTTTCATAATTTAAAAAATATAATATACAAAACCAGAGCGGCCTAAATTGTTAATATGATCTTGACTGTAGATGGTAGCACAACCATTTCGGCTTATGTTAAAATCTCAAATCAAAGTGACACAATGGCCTGGTTTTTGTAATTAGGCTAGTCTGGTTCTAGCAGCTCAATTAATATCCATTAAAGAGGAAATGAAGAGGAATTTTTTTTAATTAAATTAAATTGCTTTTTATTGCACCAAACATTATAAGGCTGAAACTTAAATATTACAAACTTATATAAAATGACTAAAAGTAGATAAAATAAAATAATTGATTCCACTTGCTCCAGAACTAGATCTATCTGTATCTCTGGGGCAAGTTTATTCTCCTATTTTTATTTAAATGATTCTGCATAAATTAATGTTATATCTTTAACAATGTTAGTTATTATGCGCGAGTGCGAGGAAGTGTTTGTGCGCGCGCGCGTGTGTATGTGTGAATTTTTCTAGCTAGGATAAATATGTATTATTCTCCAATATGAATAAATTTTTCTGTGTCTGAATAGTCTATTTTTAATAGCCATGATTTTAATTTTTTTTTAAATTTCAAATGTATTTAATGTTGCTATGTGAATTTCTTTATCAACTTAACTCAGTCCTCCATATTTTTCCATACAGGGGTAGAGTAAGAATACTAACCCCTGCGGCCGGGGTCGGCCTGTCGAAAAAAGCGACAAAACCACCCTAGCTACGTGGTAGGATCCCAAACCCGTTTGAATGGCAACCACCATTGTTCTATAAGTATGCCGCTATCAAAGATCTTTACTAAAAGTGATGACCTATAAAGGCTTCTTATATCCTACTACTTTGCTCTATAAAGAAAATAAAATCTTGTCGGTGAGAAAAATGTTTATAAAATCAGTAATTTTGAATATCCACGTCAAACCACCTAATCTTATATTTAAGCGACGGCAAGACCTTGTTTATAACATTCCACGCTGCAAAACATCATTTGCGCAGAAATTCGCGGATTATCTGGGCCCTAAATTATATAACGAAATTAGCAAAGTAGGTAATTAAATTAAACAAACTTCCCATTGGTAGGTGTAAGAAAGTTTTGAGTGATTATTTGTATGAGCTGAATTATCAAGAGTCAGAAGAGATTATCAAAGCAATTATTTAAATATAATAATACATTTTACTTATATATAACTTACATACATTATATTCGCATACAGTCATTGTTTCAGTTAATATATGTATCTATATTTTTCTTTCCCTTCTTCTTTCATTAATATTTTATTTTAAATTATTATTTATTTTTACTACTATATCTCATTTAACTACTATATATTATTTAATTATTAATATAATGGTAATTATTATATATTAGTACTTATGTTAAAAATACTGGCCCACTGAGATACAGTATTCACTAGTTCAGGGGCCAGTGTGATTTTCTCTAAGTCAAATTAGTTGTTGTACATGAACTGCTGTGATATGTATATTTTATTTTTAAAATTTGTATGTCATGTATAAATAATTAAATAAATAAATAAATAAATAAATAATAAACTTTTAACTTTTAAAAACGTTTATATGTTAAGATCAGCTCATACTATAAAGCATTGGAGTTAATTATGGTTTACCTTTAAATACCTTGTGCCCTTAATCGAATTATCTGAGTATAATGTTGACTCATTAGTTTGATATGTCGGTTATTTCTGGTTTTTTCGCCCAATAATGATTTTCAATTAAAGTAATGCTGCAATTTGTACAAATATTAATCATTTAATTTACAAAATATAACTACGTAAAATATGTTAAATTTAATAACTCAGTGTATGTAACTCAGTAAGTATGTTTATCTATTTATTTATTATATTTTATATGTATTATTGAATTTTATGTATATTATAATAGATAATATACATAATAAATATATTATGTAAATAAAATATAATTATTATTTATTACCATACCTCCCTTCCACATCAATATAACACCAATAATGTTCTATAGCCCGGGTTGCCTGGAAGAGATCGCTTTGTAGCGATAAGGCCGCCCATTGTAAGTCAAGTACATATTGATTGTGTAAATAAGTTTCATTGTGTTTATATAATTGGTTTACAATAAAGTGTTATCTATCTATCAGTGATCATGGTTTCGTTTCCCATTCCGAGTGGTGTTCAAACTTGAATGAAAAGTAGTTAAGAATTATATTAGTGTTTAGTACTCATACCACAAGCGTTCTGCTGGTTGCTTTAGTAATAAATAGTACTATGTGAATTATCCTAGTATATTCATCTATTTTTATTTATCAGCTACTTTCTACCAATTTACAATAGATGGCGTTACAACTGTTAAATTTAAACCTTCATTGTCCTTCCTGCATCATTTGAATTACGAAAAATGGATTAAATAACCAAAAATCGATATCAATAGTATTTATTTTCGTTTATATAATACCAGAATAATGACGTAAAGTAGTTTGGCCGCGATGTGAATCACGCAGATTCGTGCAAGTCTTATTAGTCATGGGCCAAAGCCTTGCTCTTTAATTGTCAATGATAAATCACCTCTTAGATTTGGTTACGTTTTTTATCGCAAGCAAAAAGTATCATGCGTAGAAGGATTGATGTCTACAGAAGCAAATATGTACCGCAAACGGTTCTGTTTTTTTTTTAAATTTATTTGTATTAATTTATATTTCACTTCTGTATTAAACTTACCCACGAATTTAAAAATAGGTTTTTTTTATAATGTAACGTTACGTTATATGCTGATCCGTTTAGGATAAATATGAAAGGTACATGTTTCATTCCATCTAGGGACAGATCCATTAGTGGAACGGGTATTATTAAGTATATAATCGTCCCATAAGAACTATCTGAAAGGTTGAGTAAAATAATGTCTGGACAACAAAGTATAAAAAAATTAAGAATGTTGTAAAAATTATAGTATAAACTAGCTGATACCCGCGACTTCGTACACATGCGCGCTACACCGTTTGCCCCACTTTTTCGCGGCAAGGAAACACACATTAAATCGTTGTTTCATAAAAAATTAGTAGTTTTATATTAAACAAAGATATCGCAATATTTTTTTTAGATATGAGCCAATTGTCTAAGAAAAAAACTTAACATTTTTTATTGAAATCTATCCAGTAGAGTATGCCAATATCACGGCAATACCGTGATGCGCGTACAACTGCTGACCTCTATCATTTTATTTATATAGGCATAGCTCACAACAACTCAACTTCAAAATATTTCTAGTGGAAATAAAGTCGTTTTGTAAAAATCGATTTTTGTTTGGAAATGAATTACAATTCGTGTTGGAAAAACTAAAACAATTAATTTAGAAAACAGTCAAAAATATATGGTATAAATTAAAATAATATTATTATTTTTTTAACAAGTTTGTTATCGAATATTTGTTACTGGTGACTGAGTGACCTTATCTATTTCCTCTTTTTGGAGAAGTTCCGCAAAATGATGTTTGACGCCAACATCCAGAGGATTCACTATGAAACAAAAATTGCCTTGTAAGGGACACCGGATGTTAGTTGTACCTGCGAGCGCGATTCCTTATCTAAGAGCAGGAATACATGGACACAATATATGGGAATCCCCTAGAACTCCGGAGCTAGGAGCTACCCACGCTGGGTGTTAGAGCTCCAAGCCCGTCTGAATTGCCGTTAGCCTCTAAATATGCAATTGTGTTGTATTACGATATTAGTGACCCATGTTCCAATTTTTCTACGCGATCGACAGCGTGTTAGCGGTGCCCATAGCGTCGCAAACATTGTGAGCCATCAGCCTATCTGCTGTTGAAAAATATGCCTTGACTTTCTTGTTGATAGTAATATAATAAGATTTCAGCTTTATGATATCGTGAGTGACTGATAATATCCATGTTGTGATGAAGTGTTTATATAACACGTTTTATCTACTTAACATAATTTAATAAGTTTGATAAGCGTTGAAATGAACGGAAGCGGAAAATAGGGTAGTCTGGACAATAACAAGGAAGCTTTGAAGGGATAAAAATTATTTACGTTACATAAGGTTTGTTTTAGTGTCATTATAATAGGAAATGTTATTGAGTTACACGGGAAAAGCGGGATTTAGGTATTTTAATTTCAATTTTTAAATTACAGTCAGTCAAATAGGTTATATCCAGGTATATCTCGGGATACATACACTATACGTATTGTCATAGGGTTTAAATTTAAATAAAGTAGCTATATAAAAAATACAAGAAAAAAGATTTATGTGGCAAATGTTTTCCAATAAACTACCAATTTCCCGACCCCGACACGAAAAACAAAATTCGGGCATTGGATGGGTATTGGACAAAAATACATTATCCGTTTATTGTCCTTATATCGTTCTTGATAACGTTTATGTTTAATTTAAAATATTACCCATCTATATTGTTCAAGGTCGTATTTCGTTTTTAATACTTTCATCTTTGTGCTTTTGATTGTTTAATTACTTTTATAATTATAAAAATGGTTTTGAAAATGATAGTAATGAAAGACAAATTTTATCCGTCTTATTCGTATCTCATTACTTCTAATACAAAATTAGTGAGACAAAAACACTGATCAACACAGACAATGCATATAATCATTGTAGTTAAGCCAACATTTTTCAGATCTACTAATCAACTTCTTGACTAGGCTGAAGTGGAATGGGAACGCGAAAATAATGTGACTGTTTTTACCAAATAAGGAATTGTTAGTGATTAAGTTATTAACTTAACTAAACTAAACTAAACTTGAAAATAAATAATTAATATTAGACGACGTCCGTAGGACAACGAATTTCGGATGTTGTTACGCTCGCGGAGGTTTGATTCTCGTTCTTACTCTAGGTTTTTATGTATTTATTTACAAAAAAATATATAATATCAGTTGCGGGGAACTAATGTCTAGCCATACTGCCTCCTCCGGGCCCCGGTAAGAGGAGTAGACTCAAAAATTGCTGCCTTGACATCGTAAAAGGCGATATGCGTACGAATGGACTCACTGCCAGAGATGCTGAAGACCGTGCGAAGTGGAGGAGAAAGAAATCGGAAAGCGGACCCCGGGCACTGAAGCGAAAGTTTGGGCTACAACCGGGATTTACCGCTAGGATAATGATGATGATGATATAATATCAGTTGCATAGTACTGAAACAACTAGAACATAAGCCCACTGTGTGAATTTTTATCCCATACTTATTTATTTTCTTGCAACTTAGTTAAATACATTAAAAAGTAATATAAAACAGTCTCCATTTTACGACTGGTATGAGACTGCCTTGTACCCGAACCTATTTTATCGTAATTTCAAGGATGTCATAATAACGTAACCTTGTTAGGAACCGTTTTGAGCAACCAACCATTAAGGCTGAAAGCAACGTATTATATCCACTTTACCGGTAAATCCGATCTTTGTCAAACGTACTATTTTTAGCCAATGTGTGAGCTGAAAGAGATAAAACCAAATTTCCTGTCTCTGCCTTGTATGTGTGTTTGTATTTATTATTAAGTATATGTTTATTCCAATATTATTTTATATGTGTACTACAGAAGATGAAATGTTTTTGTCTATAGCAGTCATGGATTCGAATTTTTGAAATTGATTGGGAATTGCCTGATTATTTTTTTTTAAATATAGGGCTGCCCTTTTTATCTAACGGCTAACGAATATCGGTACGCTTGCGGAGGGCACGGGTTCGATTCCCGTCACGCATCTATTTATTTATTTACTAAAGAAAAGTATATAATGTAGTTTATGAGTTGTCTTGTACTCATAATACAAGTACTATGCTACTTATTTTGGGATTAGATGGCGTTGTGTGAATTGTCGCAATATGTTTTTAATTTTTTTTTATTTACTCTCCAAAGATTACAAAATAATATAGTTGCAATAGTTCAACTAAACTGCAAATCAGTTTATCAGCGGGAAATACGCTCATTTAACATCATTTTTGGTTACATATATTTTTTTACACTATCTATATTCATCACAAACAAAAAAATCAAAAATGTCATTATTATATTATATCATTATTGTCATTCTATAATTAACTTTAATTTTCATTCCATTATTATATTATACTATTATAAAATTATATACCCATATCTCTATTTTAAAATGTAACGTTGATTTAAATTACTTGACAAAAATATCTATATCTATACTACTATTATAAAGAGGAAAGATTTGATTGTTTGTTTGTTTGTTTGTTTACTTTGAATAGGCTCCGAAACTACTGACCTGATTTAAAAAATTCTTTCATTGTTAGGAAGCTACGCTATCCCCGGGTGACATAGGCTATATTATATTTTCAAAAAAATTAGGGATCCTTACTAAAACTCCAATAATGTAAGCCAAAGTGTAAAAAAATTACCTAAAATATTATTTAAATCGCGTACGTTGCGAAAACTATTGATGATAGAATAAAATAATGTAGTACAACTTTGCAGAACACATCATTATTTACAAAAAGTGTCGCGACAGCATATGTCTACCTATTATAGTTATGCCACAATAAGTGTTCTTTTATTTTAAAAATTTAATTGAAATGCCGCCCCTAGAAGAGGCTCTTTATTAGGATCTTGGTATTAATCCTTATCAAAATAAATTACTTCATATTCAAAACTGTTTCAATACCTTTATATAACTTTTTGAATTATTCAATTCGGATATTCCATTCGAAAGATATCACGAGTTTAAAAATGTAAGTATTAGAAAAATGTTGCGTGGTAGCCGCTCACCCCGTTCGGCTAGCTAGGCAGCACCTTATGCAATGTAGGCGTGCGTCACTGGGGTTTTTACAAAAATTAGAATACTTATTAAAAATAACGAAAAATAAATAAAAAGTAATAACAAAAAAAATCATTAAAATAAAAGCTCATAGAAATAATAATATTCAAACTTTCTTTATAATTTTATTTTTTTAGTAACCTGACGCAAATAGAAGGGTTTGCCCTCAGGGGCGCTCCTCTGTCCGAGGAGTGCACGGGTGTGCGTACCCGAGGTGCCCGAGCATCCGTCGCTTCACTTCCCTCTCCGTTCAAGGCGACAGAGTCCTACCTTTCTTTCCGTCTACCTCTTACATCCTTTCCAACTTAGCTCTCTGTTCGTGGCGTGGTCCCCGGTGGGATGGTTGCGAATACTGATTGGGGTCCCGGGTTCTACCCTGGGACCTGATTTGGTAGTCGAAACCATGCCTATTTCGACTGCGCCTGCACAGAGAGTGTTCCCGGGGCGGGAATTGCATCCTCGCTGTCGGTTGGTCTTGCTGGGCCGACTACGACGTCAGGCGACTCTGCTTTTTCTGGAGTGTCGTCTGGTAGTCGTACCCACGCCTGACTAGCACGCGACGGGGATGCAAGTCCCGTCCGGAATTGGCCGCGGATCTGTCGCTCCCGGCCCTGGTTCTGTCCATGGTCGGGGGCGATCCTCGATGGACGGCCGTCGCCTCCTTTTGCGAGGCAGTAGTGTCTGCAAGGGAGGCGGCGGAACGGGAGCGGGAGTCCGCCACCGCACTCCCCTCCCGCCAACGTAGGCCGCGTCGTCGGCACCGGAGGGCGGGCAACGATCTCCGGCTGCCGTAGAAAGCGGCCGCGGGTGGCCCCTCGGGGCAGGATCCACCGCCCACACTATTGTCGCGAGGGAGAAGGTCGCGTGCTGTTCCGCAGCCCCCCTCAACTCCTAGAGTTGTTACAAGAGAGCGCCGGGGAGACGAAACCATGACCCCCTGGCGCCAGCACTTTAGAAGGGGCCGCTTTAAGACAAAGCGTGGGCCGGCGCCGGCCCGGGCCACGAGATCGGCAGGCCATATATCCGTGGGCCCGGGCGTAGGGGACAGGAGAACAGCGGGGTTTTTTAGTACTAGTCGGATGGTCGAACATCTTTTCCGGAGTCCCTTATATATCCCTTAGTCCCCCCGGGCCGGGGGAATCCGTCAAGAGGGGTTTTTCCCCGAGACCGAAAAAAAATAGAAGGGTTTAATTTTTAATTGTTTGTTAAATACCCGTGCGAAGCCGGGACGGGCCGCTAGTATTTTATATTTTATGTATCATTTAGTTATTTTTCCGCTCCTTTCTCTTTTGCCCTGGCGGTAATTTTTCATTTTTTTTCTTTCCTTATATTTTTTGTTTCATTCTTGTTTTCTAAAATATTAAAAGTAGGTTTATGAGTAATATTCACCAAATATAGTCAGGTGGTATCTATTTATAAATTAAACTTAGATGTCACGGATTCAATTCCCACGATACCGATTAGGCAGTTTGTCTCACCTTATATTCATTATTTTTATTGCTATAGGACATCAGACAGGCTGACGGCCCGCTTAGAATTTAGCAGAACTACCGACGCCTATGGCTGTTTGCAACGCTAGTGGCATCGTGAACAAGCTGCTGTCCCATAAGTGTACAGGAACTTGGGTCACTAATGTCGGAACCCAACACAAGTTATTATGCCAGCATACTTATAGACCAAAGGTGGTCGCCATCCTAACGCGCTTGGGGCCCTACCACGTAGCCAGCGTGGGTTGTTTTGTCACCTTTTACGACAGGCCGACCCTGGCAGCAGAGGTCAGTATTCTTTCTCTGCCCCTGCACGGAAAAAATTGGAACGTTATAATAATAATCATTTATTTTGGAAACCAGGTTCCTCCATACATAGTCACAAAATACCAAATCATTAAATTACAGAACTAAATAATGAAATTAAATAAAATGTATGTTATAGATATAATAAATATTATATAGACTGATTTGATTATTGCACTATACCTAGTCAGGTCATAAATTCTGTCACATGTTTAATGTAAAATAATTGTAACAAGTTTATTAATTATGTAACCATTCATATACCAAAATGAACTTAACAAAACATAGATTCTTATGACATTAAAGTTTATTCAAAATGACCTCCGTGATTTTGAATACAAGCCTTCAATCTGCGCGGCCAGTTGTCTATCGCAGCACGAACGAGGTCCATGTCAATATCGGCGGCTGCCTTAATCAAGGATGTCTTGAGTGACTCCAAATTGGGATGAGGCTTTGAGCACGCCTTTTCCTCCAAGTGATGCCATATCTTGTAATCTAACGGATTCAAATCTGGACTGGAGGAGGGCCAGTCTTCGTGCCGAATGAAGTCGATTTCACGCGCCGCCAGCCAGTCTTGTGTGCTCTTCGCTCTATGAGCTGGCGCCGAATCTTGTTGGAATACCCAGTGCCTGTTATTGAACATGGTATGAGAAACAGGTTCCACAAGGTTCGTCAGGACTGTATTTTGATACACAACAGCATTCGTTTTTACACCTTTCTCACAAAAATGTACCTCTGTTAAGCCCCAATAAGAAACTCCCAACCATACCATGAGCGAGGATGGAAAATGACCTCGTTGGACACGCGGAATACGGTTGCTCGCTTCTTCACTACTGTGTGCGTACACCTTATCATTTTGTTTGTTGTAGCTCTCTTCTACGGTAAACATTTTTTCATCCGAAAAAAGAATTTCCCGATATTTTTTTCCCGCCTACCGCTTCAACAAAGCGCGGCATCTCTTCAGTCTCAGGTCCATTAGACGAGCATTCAAACGATGTCCTGTTTTTCTTCGATATGCCCGAAGCCCTAAGTCTTCATTTAACACCCTTTTCACCGTGGTTCTGCTTAACCCCATCTGAAGGGCCAACAGTTTCTGCTTACGTTTGGGATTTCTTTGAATTCGTGCCTTCACAGCTTTTATCACTGCTGGAGTCCTAACAGACCGAGGGCGACCACTTCTTGACCTGTCATCTACACTAGAGTCTTCATTGTATGGTTTGATGGTACGATAAAACGAATCTTTTGGTAATATTCAAATTTTTCAGTATGTTAAAAATTTGAATTGGTGCGTAACCGCAACGATGCAACGCAATAACTGCAACACGGTCTTCTTTAAGCGTCCACTCCATATTTAAAAATGAGTAAAATTCTAAAAGTTATACATTTTTATTTTCATGAACAATTCGAAATTCTAATTCAATAAACTTTTTTGTGGCCAGCATTCTAAAAGAAAAGTTTTTACTGTGTGACAATACTTATGACCTGACTAGGTATTTATATTTAAAATTCCTTAATTTTTTTACACATCTTTATGTATAACAATAATAAATAAAACATATTATTTTATAAAAGAACATACACAATCTAATTATTTTTATTATTATACCCATACGTAGCTGTTTGAAAGGGGTTTATACTGTTTTATTACTGTTTGACATCTAGGAAATTTTATTGCAATTATATTCTTTACCTGCAAAACCATAAAGTAAATATGATTGTAATATATTTTCACAATAATATTCATATTGAAGGTAGATTTGAATAATATTAATATTTAATAATAAAAATTTTGAATTCAATCTAGGTGAAACTTGTATAACTTCTAGAAAGTACTTTTAAAATAATATTCAATTCTAAATTCTAATTATGGCATAAATCATAAATTTATTAAAATAAATCAAATACCCTCATAATAACTTAAATTATATAAATCCATTTAAATGTACAAATGACTTTTCATATAAATATCTCTAACAATTTAAAAAACATATTTTCTTAATCACAAAATAAAGTTATAAATGAAATAGTTGAACCGATGTCAATTTTAGATAAGTTTTAATCTTCATATTGTTATCGAAGTGGATCTGTTTTGGATTTAAATTGTTAAATTAAGGATTAAACTTTAATCTGGCTTTATTTACTGTTTAGTACTAAAATTATGAATAATTTTAGTTAGCCACGTGGTTCTTTAAAATAATAGGGTTATCGTTTTTTACTGCTGAGGAACGGCAGACACACTGACGGTCTACTTAATAGTAAGCAGTTACCAGCGCCTATGCATGTTAAGGACGCGAGGGCACCGCGAACACGCTACTATTCCATAGGGATAAAGTCTACCTCTATAGGGATATCTTACACAGTAGGCGTTAATTTTTGAAATGCTTTCAGGAAATACCATCACGAGACCTTATATAAAAATATGATAGTAAATTGCCAGGCAATGAATGCAAATCAAATATTACTCTATAAATAAATCTACTCTGAGAACTAAAATAACGCCATCTAGTATCACAGTAAGCAGCAAATCTATTGTGTCATGGATACTAAACGATTGATATACTATTTTTTAATAAATACATATTATACCTTAAAACAAACTCTGGGCATAGTGAATAAGCGTCTTAAACATAAAGTTTGCACTCTTCCTAATTCAAATGTAGCTTTTACAAGAAAATTTTCTATTTATTTAGGACCTCTTATTTATAATAAAATAAATTATGATATTTCTGTCTATAGCCTGTCTTTGCCTGAACTGAGAGAGAAAGTTTGTAATTTCCTGCTTTCCAAAACTTATGATGAAACCGAGCAGTATATTGAATCATTAATATAACATCATAATAATATATAATTGTTTCCATACACAATCACACACACACACACACACACTCAATCGAACATAGATGTGTAAAATGATGTGGAGCTTATTATTCATATTTGTATGTTTCGTTGCATTATTTGTAGGATTTAAATGGCCGTCGTTCCTTAACACAGGCTATAAGCTGGCCTATTTAGAGACGACGACCATTGCAGTTGAAGGGTATTGTTATTGTAAAATTGAATAAAGATTATTATTATTATTATTAAACTCTGGGCATTAATCGACCCCGTGATCTGTATGAAAACATAACATGATCTGTGAGAACATAATAACGTGATCTGTAAGAAAACATACATCAAGTTTGTATCTACAGATCTATTTCTTGTCCGCAAACTTGTGTTAGACAGTTCACTTTTTCACTCTTTGTATGGATGGCTCAACCCCGCTAAAATTATTTACTTATAATTTGAATTTTTGCGTACAGATTTTGTTCGTTATCATCATCATAATCATCTTAGCGTTGAATCCCGGATGCAGCCCAAACTCTCGCTTCGCACGATCTTCGGCATCTCTGGTGGTCAGTCCACTGGTACTCATTTCAACCCCTACGACGTCAAACTAGCACTTTTTGGGCCACTCCAGCCGGGGTTCGGCGGTGGTGGTATGGCCAGACATTTGTTCTGCAATTTATTCGTAATGTCACGGACATGAAGGCTGCCGTGAATGCGAGAGTTCCTAACGCGGTCCTTCCGCGTTACTCCACACATCCACCGCAGCATATTCATCTCCGTGACTCGCAGTGCCTGCTTGTGTCGCTCCAGCACCGGCCACGCATCACATCCGAATAAAAGGACAGGCCTAATGATGGTCTTATAGACCTGTCCCTTCAATTTTATCGGCATCTTGGGGTCACAGATGACACCAGTCACCTCACGCCATTTGGCCCACGTGGCAGCAATGCGTGCCTTAAGGCACGACGTAAACGTCGCAATCAATGTCACCAGACACGTGAAATACAGGTATTTCACTTGTTCCATGCGCTCGACCGTATTGCGCATTGCCTATGTGCACTAGTGTGGGACCTGTGGAGTTGCAGGCCAAGTACTCGGTCTTCGCCATATTAAGTTTCAGTCCGCCGTTCTCAAGCGATTCCTTCCACGCCTTCATCCCACCAACCTACCCCTGTCCGAATCTGCCAGCGCGATATCATCAACATACATGAGCAACCCTGGGTGCTGCTCATATGAGTTTCTGATGCTGTCTGACAGTACATCTAATACCACGCTGAACAGAAACGGACTAAGGACGGCTCCCTGGTGTACTGCGACAGTGATGGGGAAGGATTTTGTGTCACCAACAGCGGTCCGACCCACGGAATCAGAATCGCGGTACATGTCGCGGATGATGTCAATATAGACCTTTGGAATCCCTTGGGACTGCAATGCCCAACAAATTATCGCACGAGGAATACAGTCGAAGGCCTTCTGCAAGTTGAGAAACAGGCAATGCAGAGGCGTATTCTGCATCCTGTATTTCTCCACGACAGTCCTTAGGGTAAAAACAGGGTCCATTATCCCGTAACCAGGGGAAACCCATATTGACATTTCGAGACAGTGCACTCCTGTCAAATCCGAGAGTCGATAACCCTTTCGAAGAGCTTCATGGTGTGGGATATGACCTTAATACCTCGGTAATTACCGCATTCTGCACCAACCCCTTGCCTTTGATGACTGGAGTAATTATACTCAGTCTCCATTGGCTCGGGATCGTAATGGAGTGTTCGGTTGAAAAGGTCGGTTAAGGTGTTCGATGGGGACTCCATCGGATCCAACAGCTTTCCGATTCTTCATGCGGCGAACACAATTCTGGACCTCTGCAGGCGTTACCAGTGGCACTAGTCCTTGATTCGGAGGAAGATCTGATTACGTACAGATTTTGATGTTTACAGTTAATGCTGACCCACTTTCACTTACGGTTTCAACCGCAGACCGTGGGAAATAAATTGAAATACAATATGCAACTTAATTGAGTAATTATAGATAATATTTCGTTGTGTTCAAATATTGAGCGCCTTTTTAATATTTAAAGGAAAAATATTATGTGGACTAACACGGTCCTGCATTCGAAACTCTCACATTCGCGGCATTTTTCATGTCCTAGGTGTGATCAAGTTTTGCAGCCGCTGGCTAGTTTTGTGGAGAATACATGTCTGTACTGCCTCTACTGGTGATGGTGCTAGAATATTGTGCGAAGTGGGGAAAAAATGCTGGAAAGCGGATCCCGAAGCGGAGGTTTCAATTGCGACCGAGATTTAACGCTCAAATGGCCGGGCTATTGTTTGGCAGAATATAAAACTCATCTGATTTTAAGAAACTTGAAACACAAATAAAAATATTTGTACATTCCAACAAAACACGGCCATACTTCATTACTTTACACATAAATAAATATGTCACATACTATAAAAACACAGTCTGAAGAAAAGTCAAAACACCTTATAGATTATAAAAATGTTTGACTTCAAGTTCAAGTATGTAGTTGTTAAGTACCCATAACACAAGTGCATAACATAACATTTACTTTGGTACGGCGTGTGTTAATTGTCACAATATATTTTTATTTATTCTTGGCTGCAAGGTTCACTTTACACTATTTACTAGAAGTCATCAGCTTTATCATTTTTTATCAATGTAGGTTATTTTATTCAATATCGTAGATTAGCTATATTTTACCCGTGTTAACCGGTTTGTTGTCAAACATTAGCTGAATACCTTTGGTTTCATTTCAAACGCTAATTACGCAAGTTTTAGTATTTATATTGACTAATGATAGTTAAGTACAATATTGTCTGTGTAATTTCCCGCATCAAATGTTTGAAATCAGTGTTAATCTACTCAGTGTTAATAGGTTGTACAATTCAACAAAAAAAAAATATATTAGCATGGCTGGGAAAGAGCTGTTGCTTGGCTTTGCATGAATGCTGTTTCATAATGACAAAATTGGACAAAACAAGGAGATTTTTTTTTATATCGAATAATACATTAAAATAAATTGGACAATTTTTTTCGGTGGATTAATTGACATTATCAGTACTGCGACGGAAAAGCGGCTATATGGGATTCTCCGGTCTATTACTACAATCATTGTGCATGCAGCGGCGAAGCAAGAATACTAACCTCTCCAGCCGGGGTTGGACGGGTTTACCACGTAGGATCTCAACCCCGCTAGGTTGGCAACCACCCTTGGTATATAAGTATGCCGCCATAATAACATTGTGTTGTGTTCCAGCATTAGTCACCCAGATTCCTCTCTATGCGTCAGCAACGTGTTTGCGGTGCCCTTAGCGTCGCAAACATCCATAGGTGACGGTAACTGCTTACTACTAAGTGGGCCACCAGTCTGATTTCTGTCCAGCAACAAAAAAAAGCTAACAAAAGATAACCATGATGATCCCGGCGGGATACCCATTAAAAAACTTCGCTCGTCGTCTTAAGTCTTTGTGATAGGATCGACTTTTTTTCATTCCTCTGTTAATTTTTAAGTTGTATCAAGTCGCACTGTGTGTAAAATTGCATTTAGACCGGTTTTGTAGCCTTAAGTATTAAATATTAGCTGTATCTAAAGAACAGACTCATAAAATTTTAATTCCAATTAATTTCTTAAGTAGATCGTTTTTGGAAGTCAAGTTTGATAATTGTTTCAATTAAGAAATGATAATTTAATCTCTACTAACGCTACAAACGCTTTACTTTCATTTTAGCTTTAGTGTTCCGTTTGCTAGCTGACGGTTACTGGCTATCCGACAGCTTGACTGTGTGGTACCAAGAAACGCGAAGGTATGGTTTTTTTTTTGTTCCGGAGAAAAATAATGCTCTTACGTACTACCTGCTACTCGGTGTCGCGGCAGGTTCGTGTGGGACCGGCGGGTAACGGTGTCGTGGGTGCTATTTTGTGGTGATATTTCCACATAGCACGTAACGACGGTAACGGAAATGTTAAGGAAAATGAATATCGAGATCTTCAATGTGTACTCTCCAACCCGACTTATAAAAACGTGGCAGGTATGTCAGTTTCTTCTAAAGTGAGTGCCTCCTAGCAGTGAAAAGTTATGCGCCGTTTATTTATGAATAATGCAAAATATATAATACTATATTTGTGTATATTATACGTACGCCAATTTTATCTTCTTACACTTCGGAGTATGGGGTAAGATGATGAATATTCATAGGGTAAAACTTTTATGGGTCTGTTTCAGTTTCCTCAAGCAACAAGAACATAGAGCATATGGCTTTATTTGATCTTTAGTACTACTCATTTTTGACCTCTCAGCGCTAAAAAGAAATTCAAATATTGCTCTTTCTGCATGATCTTTTTTACATGATCCAAAGTTGCAACAACTATCTTGACGACCTTCGTAGCGGAATGGCTTTCGCACGTCAGAACGCCTGTAGGAATCTCAGACATTTAAAATATACACTTATTTAAAAAGTATGTGAGTAGTGTTTTAGGTAAGTGGTCTAGTAATAATACAGCCAATTTGCTGCTTTGGGAATATATTATGATGGTTTGGATTAGATCGTTGTGTCGTGTCTGTCCTCTTTTGTCCTCAATAATTCTCAAGATGTTCCTTTTCTCATTTGTCATGTTGAGCACTTCCTCGATGGTCATTTTCTTTCTTTATCACATAATATTTAATTACTTGTAATTTTTGAAGTGAAATCTTCTTTAGCGGCGTTGTGCAATTTTTTTGTGATGAGTAAAAAATGTCAAACTCGCGTTTAACATTTTTTACCCATCACAAAAAAATTGTGTGCTGTGTTACTCGCGACCTGATCAAAAATTCGTAAGACGTAAGAAGGGAGTTTTGTTCCAGTAATACCAACCTTATTATTAATGACTTACAGTTTATTTTATAATGTAACTTTTAAATGATTGCTTTGCATTACTTATCCATATCTATTTGAATTACGACTTTATTACAATGAAATAAGTTGAGTTTTTGAAGTGAAAACTTCTTTAGGCGCGTTGAGCACTTTTTGGGTGAACAATTTTTGGTTTGTAAAGAAGTGTTAATGACCAATTTTAATTCTTAATCCTAAACACTTCTTTATAAACCGAAAATAATTATCTAATAGCTCGACGATACAATTCACAAGTTACTTAGTTTTCACTTCTATCGGCAGTCCCCAAAGACTGCCCCGCATGTTCTTTTTTTTAAGCCCGCTACTATAAAGCATAAATTTTACAATATTAAAAACATTTACAAAACCTTTCAATATTAATGAAGGCGTCGTAATTGCTTTAACGACCAATTGGTGATCAGTTTGAATGATAATGTGGAGGTTTTCGAGGTCAAGGCCTTGTTTTGTAAGAGGTTAGCGCATCCGGAATCGAAACACATTTATAGCTGATGCGGACACCATGCTGCCTTATATACTAGATGACGAATGTGACATTCAAACAAAGTTGTTTGTTGTATATACTACTAATATACGTACTTTTCAATAAAATAATAGAATATTATTTTATTGCAAATACGTTTTTATTTTTTTTAGTTATTATTTAATAAAATTCCATTTTTAAAAAGCTGCTGAACAGCAGACAAGCTGATGTGATATTTAATGGTAAACAAATATTTTCGCCTGTGAATGTTTGCGACGTTAGGACTACTGCTAGCACGTTGCCGTCCGCGAAAGGAACTAGACCCTGGGTACCTTATGCCAGAAGATAATACAAGGTTATTATGACCGCATATTTAGAGACCGAAGGTGGTTGCCAAACAGAGGCAAGCTAGGTGCTTGGTTTTTTTTTGTCGCCTTTTACGAAAAACCGTAACCGTACCGTTCTATCCGTGCAGGGGCGGAGAAAGAATACTGACCTCTGCGGCTGGGGTCGGCCTGTCGTAAAAGGCGAAACAACCCACCCTAGCTACGCGGTAGGGCCCTAAGTCCGTCTGGATGGTGACCACCTTTGGTCTTTGGTCTTGGCATACTTAATGCCACTATAGTAACCTTGTGTTGTATTCCGGCATTAGTGAACCAAGTTCAGTCAGCCTGTCCGCTGTCCCACAGCATTAAAAAAAAGAATAAACCACCCTCGTCCGTAGGAGTCAATATTCTTGCACCACTCCGGCACGGAGAAAATACACACATCAAAAAAGTCTAAGCAACATGTACTAATTTAAATTTTAGGATGGTTTTTCACATTATAACGTTGTATTTTATTTTTAAAATAATATTTTTAGGGTCCTATGATGTAAAAATAACAGATGTTGTCTTTATAAGTTCTTTTACTAACAGAAATTAACAATATTAGAATATACTGTAGAAACTGAGGTACATAAGCAACTAAACATTTTTTTTACAAAATGAAATTTCTAAAGAAAATGAATTTATTGTGAAAGAATACGATAATTTAATACAAAGTATGGCCCCTTCTGCTATTCAGAACTTGTCGGCAACGATTATTCATTGAATTAATGAGACTGTTTATGTCATCTTGCGGTATTCGCTCCAAATGGAATTGTAGCAAATCCTTCAGCTGTTGGGTTGTTGTCACTCTGTCAATGTCCTTCAAAACACGTCTCTGGAGCATGTCCCATGCGTGCTCAATGGGGTTGAGGTCTGGCGATTGTGCAAGCCAGGGCAATACCCGGATGTTCTCCATTGCCAAGTATTGACTGGTTCGCCGAGCTGTATGTGAACGTGCATTGTCATTCATTAACGTAAAATCGGAGCCAAAAGTTTGTGCAAATGGATGGGCATAAGGTCTGAGAATATCCTCAACGTAATTTTCAGCGTTCATGTTTCCATTTACAAAAACGAGCTCAGTTCGCATGTTCTTCTTAATACCATAACTGTTGAGCCGCTGTATGGATGAACTTCCTGAATGCACCTGAGCCTTTCAGTATTTCCGGGCCGACGGTGCACTCGCACCCTTCTTGTATCAGGCCTAAACCCGAATCGCGACTCATCGGAAAACATAATTTTATCCCATTGTTCCTGGGTTCATGTTCTGCGTTCTCTACACCATTCATTTCGACGAGCGCGATTCCCGTGATGTATCGGTCGGTAATTGGGCGTCGAGCTCGTGGGCCTTACTCATGCAGTCGATTTCGCACAGTTTGGGGACTTACATCAACGCCACTTGAATTTTGTAGCCTCAAACTTATCTCTCGAGCGGTTCACATCGGCTGGCGTCTTGCAGTCAGTTCTATGTACCGGTCTTGCCGAGTGGTTGTACTCCTTTTACGGCCTGGATGCTGTTGAGCGGGTTCCAATGCCAAAATGCCGAGATACCTGAGATTCATTACTTCCCGCTTGCAACATCCCTACAGCTCTTTGCATTTCATTTGCCGTCAAATAACGTCGCTCCATGACGTAAAGAATATCTAACTATTCAATTCTGTCGCTAACTTTATTTAAATGGTTGGTAAAATTATAAAATCAAGACTAAACGCAGTAATAAAAACGCACTTAAATTCAAACAAATTCCCTTTCATTTAATTTTATGAAAAAAACAAAACATAATCGAAATTTTTTTTACAACCAGCAAGTATGGCATCAATAACAAAAAAGTTTACATACCTACCCACTTTGAGTGAGTAAAGACTTAGAAATTAATTAATATAAATGGTAAATTTGTAATATCATGCATGTTGCTTAGACTTTTTTGATGTGTTTATTTTCTATTTATAATTAGGAGTATAATGTTACTTTTTATGTAGTACCTACTACAGCAAAATATGCATTTGTAAATTAAATAATGACAAATCTCCTCTTTCAGCACATTTCAAGTAGCTTAGGCAAAAAGAAAAACAAGTAAGTATTTTTTTTCTTTGTAATCTTAAAGTCACTTTAAAGTGAAACCTGTAAGTTCACTCAACAACAGATGAACTGTTAATTAATACAGATACAAACGTGATAAAGTTAGAAAATGAAAATTCAACTTCATCATCACTCTCGCAGTAAACTGTACCTTCATTGATAGTAAAACCAGCGTTTCTTCTGCCAACCTCTACTGAGTTTATTGTCGCTAATAATCTAATCATCAAAAATGTCAGAGATAGGACACAAGGCCCTAAGGATGCATTTCTTCGTAATATAGGCAGTTACAGCAATATACTTTACACAACTTACTCTATTTTGTATTATATTATTATAGATCATTTAATTCAGTGAGTTGACTAACAACTATTGAAACAACTTTTAAAATTTCTTTGCCAATACATACTACAATTAAGGCCAATTTATTCTAGTTTATGGCCAATTATAATTTGGCAAGATACATGAACGTGATTATTAGTTGTATCAGAAGTAAAATTTGTGTCAAAATCTGTTTTATTTAGGCAAAAAATCGGGTCGATCAGTTTATGTTTACAGCTCAAATACCCGCTTAGAAAGTATTAATATAATAAAAACTTATAACGACGCACTGCTGGACTCGATCTTCCTTCTAGAACGGATAGCATACCTTTCCATGATGGATTGGTAGTACGTAAAGACAATTTTGGTATCAAGATTTCATAGTTGTTTCCTTCACTTGGGAATTATGTTAAAATGTAAATTAGGTAACAAAAATACCTAAGCATTGCATGTGATAAGAAACCCATGACCTCCGCGTCATAGGTTTCCGTTTATGTATAAAATATATTTTTATTTGTTTATAAAAGAATTATTTATTATATTAATATATGTAATTTATCAGTTGTCTAGTACATATAACACAAGTCCTATGCTACTTAATTTGGGACTAGATGGTGTGGTGTAAAATATAATATTTAAACAAATGCACTTTAGAGGACAAAAATGCCTAAGCAATAGATGTGAAAAGAAACCTCTAGGTGGGACCCTAAGTCCGTACCCTAAACAAATGTATGATGTAGGAAGGTGACACAAATGAAAGATATCCGTAACATCTTTATTGATTGCCATATTCCTACCTACATATCGTTGGCTTATTATCAGAATGCGTAACTCCATTTGGATAAACTTTATAGGAGCAAGTGAAAATTTTGTTTTTGCTTAGCACGAGAATTATTGTACTCATTACACTGTCACTGTAGACCATACGAAGTAATCCAATAGATAGGCTTCAATTACCCCTTTAGCCATCTAGTTCAATTTACAAGTTTTATTCCGATATTTTGTGGAGGTAGGTACGCATCCTGTTAAACCGATGATAAGTTATATTGGTTATCCATACTAATATTACAAATGCAAGAGCAACTTTGTCAGTTTGCTACGTTTTCACACCTAAACCGTTAAACCAATTTTGATGAATTCCGGTATATTGATTGAACCTTGGAGAAGGACATAGTACTTTTTGCCGCGAAAATGAAACTTCAAAGTGGTAAAATAGGGTGAACGTAGTTAAGTTGTGTACGTTTGCCGATTCAGCTAGTATTACATAAACTACTTCCTAAAACAAATACTTCGACTAACAACTCTATGCATATAATACCTCTTATCTACATCGTTTAGAAATACTTTGTCGTTGATATTACCAAACAGTGAGTGTGCTAGTGGCTTGTTTAATCAAAAATGATTTAAATGACAGACGTGTCAAGGCTTAAACTTTCGTTTGATAGGCAATATGACTTAAAGAAATCTATTGTACATACTAAGAGGACATTGTCACAAACTAAATACATGTCATGAATGTCAATCTAGTGTTAAAACACTATCATTATTGTCCTACTAGAGTGGGTTAATACTACTGAATATGAGAGACTAAATATGTATTAGAAATCTTTGACACTTAAGCATTCCTAATTTAACACTTAATCCCGATTACGTAATCAATAAATTATTTGCATAGTAATTTGAACTTAATATCACGTATTAATGTGATATTAAGTTCATATTTATGTATAAAATGTATGTTGATATACTTTATGGTACGAATAAGGTTATATTATGTGAAAGGTAAAAAAAACTGTTGGCTTGACGTCGTAAAGGGTTGCGTACCAATGCAGTCAATCACCAGGGATGCTGAAGACCGTGCATAGAAGAAATGATGAAGGAATGAAGGATTAATAGTAAATAAGGCTAAGATGATGATGATGAATTGATACATCACCACCTAGCCCCAAAATAGGCAACAGGGTGCTTGTATTATGAGTATTAGGCAAATATTATACTACTTATTCTTCTTTTGTAAATAAGCAAATAGCGAGCCCCAAGTCTCGGTATCATAGAAGTCGATCTCGTGAACCCTGCAGGCCGACGTGCAAAAGCCGTAGCGCCACGGGAGTGGTCAGGTGAACAGTGCGAATAGAACTAGGATCAACTTAAGCCGGGTTTGTATTCTTTCAATTTTCCAAGCTTCAAATCTTTTGAATTCAAGAGTACTTGCTATATGAAGATACGAATACAACCCTATATATATTACATGTCTTTCGATACAGTGAAGAACGTTCGAAGTATAATTTGTAAGTCACAAGATGTTTATGTCATAACTCCCTAAACGAACTGCGCCGTTATGCTACATTGTTACGCGTCCATGATGTTATCATACATGTCCGGGTTCGAACGTGATTTGTATTATTCGTGGAGCGGCGACCAACTGTCTGATTTAGTCGATTGTTCAGATCTTTAGAGATGTTTATATTTGAACTAGCTGACCCGATAAACGTGGTTTTTGCACTTTAAATTTAAAAAAAAGAAGCATGTGTCCTTCTTGAAGGTCCAATCTATCTCTATGTCGAAATTCATCACAAATTGTTCAGCGGCTTAGGCGTGAAAACGTAACAGAGTTACTTTCACATTGATACTATTAGAATGTATTTAGATATTCTTGTATCTTTAAGACTGAACAGATTATTATTTATAATAAAAAATGTCAGGAATATAGAAAACAATCACACCTACCAACATTAGTCGTGAATTCTCTAAGGTTTTATTTTGAAGGATGAATCTTAAAACAGAACACCGTATTATGTTAAATGTTTTTATTTCGTTTCATTCAAACTACATAAGTTATTATTAAAATCTAGTTCTTTGTGGTAATAGTGCTTTTGAAACTAATTTGCCAAGGTCAAAGTGTGAAAATCCAAAATATATAAATAATAAAATATAAATAAAAAATATCTTAATAAACTTTACAACTGTACAAAGGAGCGATCGTACTTTGAATATATTGTCTGCTAACTTGCAACTTCAGCATACTTAGTACATGTCATTTAAAAAATATTAAATAATAGCCGTTTCCGCGCGCTTCACTGGTCAAATACCAGAAAAAAGTAACACTACCCCACTAGTACACTGTCCCACTTCTCCGCGGCAAGAAAGCACACGTCACTGAACACATAGTGCTTATAAAAATCGTTTGTTCTTAAAACTTAAAAACTTTATATTAAATGAAGATATCGTAATATTTTTTAGGTTAAGGCTAAGTGTCTAAGAAATAAAAAGAAAGAAAAGAAATAAAAATAACAAAGAATATTAAATATAATAATGTATGTAATTATGAATTTTGTAATTATGTAACATTATGGAGGTAACCTCCGGCCGCCGTAAAAAGCGGCCGCGGGCGGCCCCTCGGGGGAGGATCCACCGCCCGCACCATTGCCGCGAGGGTGAGGGCTGCGTGCTGTTCCGCGGCCCCCTTCAACTCCTAGAGTTGTTAGGAGAGCGCCGGGGGGACGAAATCCTGACCCCCTGGCGCCAACACTTTAGAAGAGGCCCGCCTCAAGACAAAGGGCGGGCCGGCGCCGGCCCGGGCCACGAGATCGGCAGGCCATATATCCGTGGGCCCGGGCGTAGGCTATAGGAGAACAGCGGGGTTTTTTAGTGGGTAGTCAGATGGCCAAACATCTTTCCCGGAGTCCCACATATCCCTCGGTCCCCCCGGGTCGGGGTAAACCGTCAAGAGAGGTTTTTCCCCGACACCAAAAAAAAAAAAAAGTATCCAGCTGTACCCTTTAAATTACAGTTCAAAAAGCTGCTAGAATGGCACTAGTGCTACAGTGTATGATATGGATGTATCTGTTTTAGAAGAATTGAAGTATATTTGGCAATTAGAGTAGTTAGTAACAGTACTTTGAAAACCAACTATTAGTGTAGATCAAAAATAATGGTAAATTTAACCTAAAAAGAAACAATCGCCATACTAATTCATCAAGATCCGTTCAACAATTACATCCTAGAGCGTGTTACTGTAATTATCGTCAAAATTTAAAACAGTGTATCACAACTGTATGCTAACAGTAACTGCGAAGTCATACATCCTACATTCATCATAGTGTTATTAGTATTGTTTTACTCCCACCTGCATACACACTCGTGTATTACTAATAATAGATATTATATTGCATTGTTAAAAATATTATATGGTATTTGTACGATGCCGGTCATGGACCGAGATTACACCGTACATAGATGAGAAGGATAGCTCGAGAGTGGACTGTATGACAAAGGAGGGGAGAGGAGCGGTGGTTAGAGAGACGCGACACCTTGCAGTGGGCGAAAAAAATCACACTGACCTTGATTCCACCCCTTCCCGGCTCAGTTCAGGTCGCGGAGGAACTGCTGCACAGCACCAGCTATCACGCACTAAACACACAATTTTATGGCACGGCCATCGGCATCGGCTGGGTGTTCATCCCCATTTCTTGGAGCCTCTTCGTTCTTGTACGAAACGTTTCTCTAGTACGTTCTTGCTGCGTACTCTCAGGATCTGGAATGAGCTTCCGGCTGAGATTTTCTCAGCGCGGTACGATATGGGGTTCTTCAATAAAGGCGTTATAAAATTTCTTCGAGGCCAGCAGCGCGTTGTTATTGCCTCTGGTGCTGCAAACGTCCATAGGCGACGGTGACCACTTGCCATGGTGGGCCGTCTGCCTGTCTGCTGAACTCTAGCTATAAAAAAAACTGCCGATTGAGAGTTGGGAGTAACTGAAGAGAATCGAACGTCGATCCCGTCGTCCCGCGCGTTTAGAAGCTCACGCGTTACTATCATATTATTTCCGTCCCACCCTCGCTTTCACAATTTACCTCACCAAGAGTGAGAGTAAGTAACAAAAATCAGGAGGCGGATTTCTAAAGAAAAGACTGTTAAAAAAATCGATAACTTTTTCCTAAGATATAACGAAAATATTTTTGGAAAAAATGAAACAGAAGTACAGTGGAAGTTACAGCTCTTAATATTAATATTAAGAGAACCCTAATTTCAAATTTCAGTTTCTTATTTGATTAACACGGGGAAAACTTTCTGTTGAACTTTGAATTTTTTAACTCGTTAATAGTTATCCGATAATAAAAGTAGATCAACATTCCGTTATTTTTGTTATTAAAGCAAAAAAAAACAGTTGGTTGTGTAAAAGTCAAATTTTTCTCCACCTTTTATGGTTTTTACGGTAAAAAGAAGAATCACCTAGAGATATCGACGCAAAAAAGCCTTACAATCATCAATTAATTGATTCATTCACTGTTTAGGCAGTTTTTCTCACCTAATGTACATATTAAAGCATAATTGCCATGTACTGAAGGTGAAGAAGTACACCGTGAGGAACCTGCATACCAAGAACACCGGTATGTGTAACCAGTTAATCCGCTTTAGCGTTGTAGGTATATTCCTCTCTAGTGGGAGAATTGAGCCCAGGCGTGGAACGCTATGGGCAGTAATTATTATAAAGACAGATGTCGTTTATGTAACGTTTATTTCACCCCCTTCAAGTTTTGCGACAAAAAGTAGCCTATGTCCTTCTCCAAGATCCAATATGCGGCTCATGCGTGAAAACGTAACAGACAGACAGAGTATCTCTCACATTTATAATATTAGTCTATAACTCTCGACAATTTGCTTGGCAACTACACTAACCAACAAACGGTTTGTTTTCAATCAGCTAACGTCCCGGTATATGTGTTTCAGTGTTGCCTCTTGAGGTTTAAAGGCACTAAACGCTGCTATATTTGAATCTATATTGACTACGTGACGAAAACTTAAGCCCCGTCCACACCTCTCTGTAACAAAGCATGGTATTTGAAGACTCCCCACCATCCTCTGAACGGGTCACGTTCCCTTATATGTTCTGTGCTTTAAATTAAAATGGCATAAACTTAGATAGCTTTCAATTCAACCATAAAGTTCACTAACAATTTATTTTTAATGTTAGTATGTATATTATTCGCGCATTAGGTCAAAAACCTTAGAAGCGCGTGCCTATAGGCAGGTAGGCAGGATGCCTAGGTAGTATACCTAGGCATCGAGGTCTTGTCTTTTGATTGCGAATCTAGGCCATCATGTACTCAAAATTACCAATTGTTAAAATTTCTCAGCAGCAGACAGTTGATCTGAGTTGAATCCAAAGGTTTCACTTTGAATCGTGAAGTGCATAGTTGAACAGTTAATTGATTTTTAGGGGGAAGACTGGGGTCTGTTTCCCAATCCTAACAAAAATACTTTAGCAGTATGGTTGGGTTGGCAGGTTCCATATAAAATAATAACAGCCCGTAACGTCCCACTGCTGGGCTGTAACCTCCCCCTAAAGGGAACGGACATTATACCCGCCACGCTTGTCCACGTCGGATTGGCGGATTATATATACCGGTGATTTCGGTATGCACCGTTGCCTATGGGTGTTTGCAACGCCAGTTACAAGGGTACGGGAACTAGGGTCGCTAATGCCGGAACACAACACAAGGTTAATATCGCGACATACTTAAGGCCAAAGGTGGTCGCCATCCAGGCTTGGGGCCCTACCACGTAGAAAACGATTTTATCCTTCACCATCGGTACGTACAAATTATGCTATAATATGCACACTGGATGAGAAAAATTGTCTAAGCGGTGCATGTCACCATGGAATTTGAACACGTATCTAGATTCCTCCTATAGATTGTTATCAGAGTGTAATACTAACGAGCTACCTACCTACCTAGGTAGGTACCTTAGGTTAGGTCTCCGAAATATTAATACATCACGTTTTCATATATTATTTATTTCTTTAACAATTTCGCGCAATAAAAAGAATATGGGTAGATGATGTATTGCTGAAATTTTCAGACTCTAATTTAAAATAAAATTGCAAGTAATATTAGATAGGAATTTTTAATACAATTTATTTGAAAGTATTATTTGAATCACGTTTCAGTCACATAAACGATTTTATTTATTTCTATTAGTTCAATAAGATTTCATAATATCTGCAAAAAAAAATTTACACATTAATCAGTGATGTGTCTTTTATAGACGAGTTCAAGAGAACAGAAAGGAATTAAAAAAAACATGCAAGGCAGCCTTTGGGGACTGCCGATATAATTGGAAACTAAGTAACTTGCGAATTGTACCTATATTGTCGAGCTATTAGATTATTATTTTCGAATTATTTTTGGTTTATATACAAGTGTTTATGATTAAGGATAAAATTTTAAATTGGTCAATAATACTTTTTTTTATTGCTGTAGGAGCTGTCCTGGCAGACAGGCTGACGGCCCACTTAGAATTTAGCAGTTATCGTCGCCTATGGATGTTTGAAACGCCAGTGGCATCGCGAACACGCTGCTGCGGGACAAAGCACAAAGTTATTATGGCGACATACTTAAAACCAAAGGTGATCGCCATCCAGACGGGTGTGGGACCCTACCACGTAGCTAGGGTTGTTTTGTCGTCTTTTACGAGAGGCCGACCCCGGCCGCAAAAGTTAGTAGTAGTATTTATCCAAAAAGTGCTAACGGGCCTAAAAAAGTTTTCATTTCCAAATCTGAACTGTATATCATTGTAATAAAGTCGCAATACGAATATATATGTATGTATAATTATTGCAATGCAATCTTATAAAAATCACATTATATGTAGAATAAACCTTAAGTCATTATTAATAAGGTTGGTATTATTGGAGCAAAAATAGCTCATGGAAAGCGTTCGGTGACGACGACGCGAGTTCCATGATTTTTGTTCACTCAAAAAGTGCTCAACGCGCCTAAAGAAGTTTTCACTTCCAAATTGTTAATCTATAAATATTATTGAATATCAGTGATCATCATTATCTCAGTGTTAAATCCCGGTTGCAACCCAAACTCCCGTTGCGGTGCCTGGGGCTCGCTTTCCGACTTTTTCTTCTCCACTTTGCAGTCTTCGGTATATCTGTATGTCAGTCAGTCCATTGGCATCATATCAACCTTTATGAGGTAAAGACAGCATTTTTTGGGTCTATCCCTCCGGTATGGAACAAATGTCTAGACTTATTCATAACCTATATTAAACGTCAGTTCAATCAATAAAAAGTAAATAAAAATTTATTTAAGTTATCAACTATTCATATAAGAACGAGGATATAAAAACAACCCACCCTAGTTACGTGGTAGGGCCCCAAGCCCTTCTGGATGGCAACCGCCCTTGGTCAACAAGTATGCCGCCATAATAACCTCGTGTTGTGTTCCGGCAGTAGTGACCTAAACCTAGTCCTGTACCCCTATGGGATAGCAGTATATTCGCGGTGCCCCTAGCATCGCAAACATCCATAGGTGACGGTAACTGCTTTTATTCTTGCGTTCTTTAACAATAAAAAAAAAAATTGCTGGTGTGGTGTATCAAACGTTGGCTGTTATTCATTGTTTAAAAAAACTGTATTAAATTAAATGTCATTTGTAGTGGAATTACGATATATAAATACCGATGACGACATCTACATGATTGAAATTAACGTGTGCCAGCTACTCGAGCTGATTACGAGGTAGGTAATTTGACTCACTTTAGTGTATCTACAATAAAACACGCTAAAGTGTCTAGATATAAAACATTTGAAGTCAATAATCATAACAATTTATATTAACCATGTTGCAAAATTTCAAAGTTATCAGGTACCTGGTAGTATTCGAAGACTAATCTAGAGTTCTCAGGTTTGTATTCCTCAATCCCCCCTAAGATGCATATTATTTTATAGTATAATTGCCATGGTGAAGGAAAGCATAGTCAACCTGCATACCGAGGTCAAGCGAGGCGAATATACCGTCCGTACTCTTTATGTGGAAGTTCGTGTGCAGTACCGGGGTCAACCTGGTAGCCCTACTAGGTAGGCCTCTAAGCCCGTCTCAATGGCAAACACCCTTGGTATAACTATGCCGCCATAATAACCTTATGCTGTGTTCTGGCATTCATGATCCAGGTTCCTGTACCCCTATGGACAGCAGCGGTAACTGCTTATTATTAAATGGGCCGCGTATTCTTTAGGATGGGACTATATTCGCTTCTAGAACTAATGATAGCCTCCTAATACGAGGTTGACTTACCATTTAACATCTTTGCGTCTAGTACTGGAAAGAAAAAACATTTATTTAGAACAAAACAAACAAACCCTCTGATACAAAAATTATTTGTCCTAAACTGTACCTGACTCAGCATGGTGCTAGCCAAATAAGACCAGCGCTGTACGACGGCCTGGACCATTTGGGTGAACTATATAGTTCACCCAAATGGTCATATGGTCATATGGTATCATAACCCAATCAAAATAATTCTAACTCATATACGCAACAAACTAACTTACAAACTTAGTGGTTTCACAGTACATTAAATTATTTTTCAACAGACTTTCGACAGACGCCGAAAATAAGTGAAGGGCTACGACTGTATGTAACCGATGAAGGCAATATTATAGCCATATATTTCCATGCAAATGCGTAGTACTTATAATAAACGGTATTACATATTCTAATACAACTTCGGAGATCATTAGGAAAATACCTAAAATAATTTGTTTACCCTACGTTGCTTTTTTATATCTCTCGAACAGTCGTTAGTGACGGTCCACTTAATAGTAAGAAGTTACCGTCGCCTATGGATATCTGCGACGCCAGGAGCACCGCGAACATGCTGTCGTCCGCATAGAACTGAAATCTGGATTACTTATGCCGGAACACAACACAAGGTTAATATGGCCATATTATAACATATTTAGAGAAGGTAGGTAAGTAAGGTAAGGTAGGTTGTCACCCAGACGGATTTCGAGCCATACTACCGAGATAGTTGTTTTGTCGCCTTCTATGCCACACCGCCCCGGCCGTAGGGGACAGTGTTCTTACTCCACTCCTGCACTAAAAAATACTGTCATCATCATCATCTAAGCGTAGTATCCCGGTTGCAACCTAAACTTCCGTTTCGGTGCCCGGGGTCCGCTTTCCGACTCTTTTTACTCCACTTCGCACGGTCTTCAGCATCCCTGGTAGTGAGCCCATTGGCACGCATATCACCCTTTACGACGTCAAGCCAGCACTTTTTGGGGCTACCCCTCCTGCTGGGGCCCGGCGGAGGTGGCATGGCCAGACATTTGTTTCCCACGTAATCATCCGGTTGCCGTAAAAAATACTGTACTTTGTTGAGTTTTTATCTTTTAAGTCCAAATGTTACAAATGGACCTTAAATACATGAAATTCCAGCCGTTTCTCAAGTACCATGGTTCAAAGATACTGCTTGTATACTGTGTCACAATATGCCGTTCACTTGTGACTCATAGTTTGCAATCACAATATTTCAATAGTTATACATTTACTGACAAAATGATGGCGGATAGTGTTATTTGGTCACATTAAATTTGAACGTATTCGTTAAATTATGATTCATAAAGCAATCATCTTTGAATTATGTGGTTTGAATGTGGATTTATAATTATATTGCTGTAATGGGAAAATTATAGTTATTTTACTGCCGTTGTGTGTATATCAAGTCATATAAGTACTTTTGGAGCACGAATGCTTCGGGCAGTACTGTAAGTGTATCTGTATTGTATTCTGTCGGTTGCTGCTTTTGTGATCGCAAAAGACAGTGTCCCTACTGTGACTCCAGTGACTAGGATGGGGTTCGAAACGCCGAGAATCCGTATCTAAAAGTGGATCCGTTTTTTTTTAATGCTGTAAGATAGCAGACAGGCTGACGGCCCGCTTAAAATTTAACAGTTACCGTCGCCTATGGGTGTTTGCAACGCCAGTGGCATGGCGAACACGCTGCTGTCCCAAACGGGTACAGGAACTTGGATCACTAATGCCGGAATACAACACAAGGTAATTATGGCGGCATACTTAAGACTAAAGATGGTCCCCATTCAGACGGGCTTAAGGCCCTACCACGTAGCTAGGGTAGGTTGTTTTGTCGCCTTTTACGACAGGCCGACCCCGGCCGCAGAGGTTAGTATTCTTTCTCCGGAAACCTGCACGGATAATAAAATCCGTGTAGGTTTCCTAAGCATAGAATGTGTGCTAAAAACCTTTACAAAGTTTATCACTTCAAAGTTTATATCTATATTTTATGGCATTTTCGTTTCAATTAGCATTCAAAAGAAAATGTTTACCTTTTCTGCAAAAATAATCTAGTCTCAGAGTATATCCCTGACAGTTGCATTTTAATGAAACCCCTGCATTAAGTTTTTTTTTTTAATACTAGGAGTGAATATTAAAAACCAATAACATCTCACTAACCGATAATCTTAGTATGCAGCTTACATCACAATATTCTCCTTCGTCGTTGTTACGTATATAATATAATATTAATATATGCGATAAAATATTCTAGTCTTCTTCGCAACCATCCCCCAATGCTTGAAGACAAAAGTCTTCGAGCAATGAGTCCTGCTGTTGATAATCTACGGGGCTGAGACATGGACACAAATGGCGAGGCTGGTTCACAAATTTCAAATCGCTCAGCGGGCTATGGAACGGGCTATATTGGATGTTTCTCTTATATTTAGATAAAATTCGTAACGAATAAATGCGTAAGAGAACCAAAGTTACCGACATAGCTTGCAAAATATGCAGGCTGGAGTAGCAGTGGCTGGTACGTTTGTAGCAAAACCGATGTTCGTTGGAGCAATCAAATCTCGGCTAACGTATCGTAGGACGCCCCCAACTCGATGGAGCGACGACTTGCACAAAGTTGCCAATTGGGACTGGGTAAGAAAAGCAAGTGGCCGTGATTTCGAACTTGGGAAGGCCTACGTTCAGCAGTGGATAATCGACGGATGAAGATGATGATAGGCGAGAAAAACTTTTAAACGGTGCTGCTAAAGCGTGGGAATCAAACGCGTGACGGTTGGTATCCGAATGTGATACACTTGGCTGCCACATACCTGTAGGGTGTGGGTGAGCTATACTGTAGGGTGTTAGTGTACCTTCATAAAATTATGTCGAAGTATATGTTCAAGTGCGAGAGTGATATTGGAAGAAGAGTGAATGCAAGAAACATGGTGAATGGAGCTTTGCACTCCTTTATGAACAGTCGGAAGGTATCTAACAAGGCTCGTCTGGCTGTGCATGAGGGGGTGTTGGTTCCGACACTCGTATACGGAAGTGAAAGTTGGATATGGTAGAAGAAACATGAAAGCAGAATAAATGTAGTTGAGATGAGAGCGTTAAGAAATAGTGAGATAATGAAACGTTGTGGTCTGAAAGAAGATGTAGTGACAAAAATTGAGAAAGGTATGCTGAGATGGTTTAGCAATGAAGAACGATTGACGAAAAAAGTGTATGAGGCGAGTGTGAATGGAAGTGTTGGAAGGGTAGACCTAGGTGGACGTTTCGAGACCAGATCAGGGACGTCTTGAAAAAAGGTCAGTTCAAGAGTACCCTAAACCGAAGGGCATGTATGAAGGGAATAATGAAAGTGGACGAAGCGAAACAAGTATGTAAGGATCGTAGCAAGTGGAAAGAAGTGATCTCTGCCTACCCCAACGGGAAAGAGGCGTGATTTATATGTATGTATATGTTCATTATGAAACTGTTTTGATGATGACGGTTTCTACTATGTAAAATTTATCTAAATTATAAATAAGTTCTGTTTCAATATAAAATACTGTAATTGAAGAAAATATTGTTTAATTCATTCCAAAAAGAATCTCATCGAAAAGATCTGACCTCGAAAAATGAGGTCAACAAAATTAGTATCATTATGTACTTATTGTGTGTACTTATAAGGAAATAGCAATTATTATTTCAATGACCAATATCGTAAAGGACATTTTACCAGTTTTGGTATCAACCATTTATAACCATTAGCTATTATTATCAAATAAAAACATAAATATGCCAAATGGTTCAAAATAAAAATACGGCTGCTATTGTTTGCGAAGCGTGACAAAAGTGATACAGGCGAGAAATTGATTAGTAATTGGTCACAGGATTTACATTTTAATTTAACGTGTATCTATTTATAATGATAATAAGTATATTGTGACAATTCAATCAGCGCCATCTAGTCCCAAAGTATGCTATGCTTATAGCACTTGTAGGCTACTATACAACCAATATACTACATAACTATATACTTTTCTTTTCAAATAAATACATATTATATTTTTTCCCCATTTTCCCGCCATCGGCTGGGTGTTCATCCCCATTTCTTGGAGCCTCTTCTTTCTTGTACGAAACGGTTCTCCAGAACGTTCATGTTGCGTACTCTCAGGATCTGGAATGAGCTTCCGGCTGAGGTTTTCTCAGCGCGGTATGTTATGGGGTTCTTCAAAAAAGGCGTTATAAAATTTCTTCGAGATCGGCAGCGCGTTGGTGGTGCTTCTGGTGTTTCAACCGCCCATAGGCGACGATAACCACCTGCCAGGGTGGGCCGTTTGCCTGTCTGCTGTACTCAAGCTATAAAGAAAAAAATTATACATAAACATCCAGATGCGAGACGGTAATCGAACCCGTGACCTCCACAAGCGTTCCGGAATGCGTTAGCCGTTACGCCATGGAGATTGTCAATCAATTTATCTATCAATTAACACACACAATTATCGGATTAACTCGTAACTTTGTATACTTATCAAGGCCCGGTTAACAATACAATAATTCTTATGTGTGTCTTGGTATTCTCGCCAGTATTATCCTGCAAAATGTATATAGGATATCTGAGTGATCGCTACGAGATGAGTTTAGACAAATTGAATGACGTAACCATTATATTTTTAACGTAATAAAATTTGTAAATATACATATCCAGTCGTGTATATAGACACTAATCTACATAACTAATAAGATTTTTTTAAATTGTATATTGCAATTTGTGATGTGGGACATTCGGCAATATTTTGTAAATTTAATGACAGTGCAAGGTACTTGTCCGGTGACAAGCCCTTATAATTCTTTAAATTAAAGTAAATCTTGCAGTACTCTTCTCTTTAGTCTCCGGGTGAATATTTCATCGTCTCTAAGATGATGTGCCAGTATATTTGGGTGTAGCTCTAATCTTGTTTTATATTTTTTGACTGCCTCCGCTATTTCTTATTTTACTGTTTTGATGTGGAATTCGCGGTGAAGTCTATCGTTAGTGACAAACCATGGTGCATCTACGATCATTCTTAGCATTTTTGATTGGAACCTTTGTAAGATTTCGAAGTTTGAATTAGCAGCCATGCCCCATAGCTGAATTCCGTAGGTCCATATCGGTTTTATTATGGCATCTTTACCAAATGTTTAGCAATGGGACAACAGGTCCGAAAGATGTATTGGTTGATCAATAAAAACAGTCAGCTCACTATGGAAAATAAACTATTGATATATACAAAACTAAAAAGTGAAAGATAAATAATTATGTGGTAAAATTAATAAATTGCTACAAATCAAAAAGATTATAAAACAAACGAGTCAACAATAAGAAGTTTATAAAAAATAATATATTTTATTAATCAATGAATTTATAAACTTCTTGAAGATTATTTTCTACTTTTTGTTTTTTTTTAGTAATATGTATATATATATATATATATATATATATATATATATATATATATATATATATATATATATATATATATATATATATATATATATATATATATATATATATTCCTTCCTTCTCTCTATAACCATCTAAACTGCCATCTTTCTCACTTTTCTGAAAGAGAAAAGAATTTTTTTATAAAATTTGATGCTTTTGTTGTAAAGTCTGTCTGTCATATCTGTCAATCGAATAAATACTATTTTCTGATATGTGTGAAATAGTTTAGTTATAGGTAATAGTATTATGAATATATCTTGTTTAGTTTATTATATAAGTGTATAGTGATCACATTGCAGTCAATCTTAGCAACATACCCAGACTGCCACTTACTAATTACGTCATCAATAAAACCAGGTTTATAAAAAAACGCATTACGTAAATCGTCAATTAAGGTCATATAATATAATGGCTTATAGACTCCGTGGTTTTTTACACTGCGTGGTTTTTTTTAGACTTTTTTAGATTATTGCATCACATAGTCGTATAAGAACAATCCATTACGTAATGGACCGGACTTAAAGGGAACGAATAGTACACAGGCTACGCTTGTTTAAGGCGAATTAGTGGAAAACACCAGTGATGACGGTATGCAGGTTTATTCAAGATATTTTCTTATACTGACAATACGCGACAATTATGTTATAATACACATCATGAGATATCTTGTAGCTCAGTGGTAAAGGATCTCAATAAGAGGGCACTATTTAAATTTCATGTATTTTTTTCGTGTATGTCAACTCTAAAATTTGACAGCTGTCATCTATGATTGTTCTAAATAATAAAAATGGAGCATTACGCAAAAGAAGAACGTTTATTATTAAACTCGGAGACCAAACAGATTTCGGGTTCGAATCCTACGATGGCATGCACCTGTTAGGCAGATTTTCTTGCCTAACGTACATATTATAGCATAATTAGCATGTACTCATGGTTATGAGCGAAGCATTGGGAAGTTTCGGGTTGTTATTATTTATTATTATGCATATTATGAGAGAAAAACTGCCTCATTGTGGGATTTAGATCCATAATTCGTCTTCAAGCATGATCTCATTAAGCTCGAATATGCTTAATTCTAATTTCTCGTAGTTCTAGGAATTCGACATTAGCCTTGTCCCAATCATTTGGGGTCGGTATAATATTTATTATTTTTCCATTTTATTCTATCCTGGCATTATTCTTTACTTTGGAAACCTCATTTCATCGCAGTTCTAGGAAGTAACTGATTATGTTATCTAGTATAATGCTTCTTGTAGTAAACTAAATTCGAGAAATATTAAGATAATTATTCATATTTACATGAGCTTCCGGCTGAGCAATTCCCATCGCAGCACGATATGGGGCTTTGAAAAAAGGCATTATAATGTTTCTTAGAGGTCTACAGCACGTTGGTGTTGCAAATATTCAAAGGCGACGGTGACCTGAGCTTTAGGGTGAGCCGTTTGCCTGTCTGCTGAATTCCAGCTATAAAAAAATTACTTGCAATTCATTAATAATAAAGAGAACGTATACTCGCACCGATCACAATAACATATTTACAATTACCGGAATCCAATGATGAGAATTACTGTTATTTACAGATCATTTAGCAATCAAACTAAATTAACCTGATCAAAGACGGCATGAGTGTGGTCTAGACCAAAGACTTCGTTATGATGATTTCGTTATTGCTTCCGCCGATTTTCTTGCGTACTTTCAAAGGGGTACGACTCTTTTTTTAATGTTGAGAAACAGCATAAGCTATTAACATTGTATGTTTGCGATGCCAGGGGCACCAGTAATGCGCTGCCAGCCGCGCGGGGGAGTTGGAATCCAGATCACTTAACCCCCAACATAAATCATGGTAATTATAGTGGTATATTTGGAGACCAAGTGTGGTTGACAACCAGGCGGGCTTTAGGGTTGTTTTGTCGCCTTTCACGATTGCCGCCAGCCGCAGGGGTTCTTACTCCGCCTTTAGAATAATAAGGTCCTCATCTTTCAGTGAAGACTACACCCACTGCGAAGCACTTCTATTTCAAGTGATGTCAGTTGGCTCACGCCATTTTTTTTATTGCTGTAGGACAGCAGACAGGCTAACGGCCTGCTTAGGATTTAGCAGTTACCGTGCTTGCAACGCCAGTGGCATCGCGAACACGCTGCTGTCCCATAAGCGTACAGGAACTTGGGTCACTAATGCCGAAACACAACACAAGGTTATTATGGCGGCATACTTAAGACCACGAAGCTAGGGTGGGTTGTTTTAGGCTGGTAGGCCGACCCTGGCCACAGGGGTTAGTATTCTTTCTCCTCCCCTGCACGGATAAAACCCTGATTATGAGCTATCTAGAGGTTTTCTGGGGAATGTTTTTAGTAGCACGAGTATCCTATAATGGGGGTATCTTACTGAGATATAAGTCTCAAACGTGCTTGTTGCGGTCTCCTGCGGCATGTAGTGTATAAACATGTAGTAGGTTACTTTCCTCCGCTGAAACAAAAATAAGTATAATTTCTCTTAACTAAAAATGTGTCAAGTCATTGATCAAGGTGGGTGTTTTATGTGGCTGGAGTTTGATGCACTTGATATCAAGTGCCCTGGCAACACGCTGCTGTCCTCGAAGTTATATTTTTCTATAAATATTTAGCCCATACATATGAGCATCCAGCTTGTGTCAAAATGAACCGTTTTATATATTTTCTAAACTAAATTAAGACTATTTAACCTACACTTGAGAATAAAGGTTTCATTTAGAATAAACTATATACAGTTGTATATATACATTTATATTGTGTTTATATCATTTGAGATAACAGATTAAAATGATAAAAACAAATATTTTATTGTAATTATTATCTTTTTCTCAAGCTATTTTTTTGTTATAAAGTTTTCTTCAAATAAAATATGTTAGCGTTTCATAAATATTAAATAATTATACGAACTGTATGTTAAACAAAGAATAATTAAAAAATAATCATCAACTGGAAAAATACTTTGTTTTTAAGCAAATATAATGTATGTACTACTTTTAAACAATACTCATATAAAAAAATTTACAATATTTTTATTATTTAATTTATTTTATATTCCTTTCCATTTACTACATATCTGTTTGTAGTTTAAAAAATAATTAAAATGAAATGAAATTTTACATTACTTACAAAAAACAACTGTGCGTAATTACTTTTCGGTTTACTATCATCAACTAAGCGTTTAATACCAGCCAGTGATAGCCAGTGGTGGTCAGGGTATACCCACTAATAACCCCGATTATCGCCTGAGCCTTTGTGGGGTGTCGTGTGCTCGTACGTTTTAGGCATCACCCGCAGTCACTCCTACTGAGGAAGATGTGCGTACTGGCGCATGCCTCTATTCGTCCTTCGCCTGCGTATGGGTGGTGCCGCTGCACTTTCTTCATTTTCCCGCTCGCGGCCTCCTTCCGGCGCGTGACCCGCTCACAGAAGGTGACCACTGCTTTCCCTCCTCGCCTCGCTGTGGAGTATCTGAGTAATTAGATTCCGTAACGAATATGACATTTCACACAACGCCAACTAGTCTGAAAGTAAGCAACAAAGCTATTGTGTTATGGGTACTCAATAATTGATAAACCTTTTGTAAATAAATACATGCAAAAACAACCTGGAGAATATAACCCGTGATCCTCAAGCAAGTATTTGGGAAAGTCATTGCGCCACGTCAGCTTATGAGATATATCTATATGAAGACTAGCTGACCCGGCAAACGTTGTTCTGCCATATAAATAATAAAATGTCAAAAAATTATAAAAAAATTTTGGGGGTGGGTCACCCCTAACATTTAGGGGGATGAAAAATAGATGTTGGCCGATTCTCATAGATACCGGATAAGCACAAAAAATTTCATCAAAATCGGTCAAGCCGTTTCGGAGGAGTATGGCAACGAAAACTGTGACACGAGAATTTTATATATTAGATATATCTATCATCTATACAGATCATATTATTAATGCCATTTATTGCAACACACACACATTTAAATAATATATACCTATATATTAATAACAGTTACAGGAATATTATAATAATACTAGCCGTTCCCGCCCGCTTCGCTGATCGAATAACAGAAATAAATAAATTGAAAAAAGTTATCGTACGAATGCGCGCTACACCGCTTGCCCCACTTCTCCTTTAAAAATCGTTGTTTCTTTAAACTTTAAATTAAATGAAGATATCGCAAAATAATGCTTTTTAGATATGGGCCAAGTGCGAAATAAAATTTTCATTTAAAGTAAATTGTTATTATAAACTATACATGAAAATTTATCATACTACAATTATTATATTCGATTGCCATCTTGCAACCATATTGCAGATTTGTGGATGGAACAGAATAATATAAAAATCACTATTAAAAAACAGGGAAGGTTGATCGTAGAAGGGTGAAAATTTGAAGTTGTGTGTATTTTTCATTGCTAAATCATAATAAAATAAAAAATTTAAATTTGTCATTTTTAGTGGTGAGTCGGGTCACCCTTATCAGTTAGGGGTATGAAAAGCAGATGTTGGCTGATTCTCATACTTACCCTATATGCACACAAAATTTCATATAAATCGGTCCAGCCGTTTATGAGGAGTTTGGTAACAAACACCGCGGTACGAGCATTTTATATATTAGATTAGAAGAAGATTGTTTGTTCGTGCAATAGCGTGTAGCAGGGTTGCCAATTTAGCATTTGCTATTTACAATAATAATAGTGCTAGTTTTCATTGGTCCCCACTAAGTGCACCACATTTACAGATATTTTATAGATAATTATAAATATACTAGTCGTCCCCACCCGCCTCGCTGGTTGAATAACAGAATCTAAAAATATGAAGTTTTCGTATGCATGCGCATTTTCTTTTGAAAGAAAATGAACTGTTTAAAATGTTGGGGTTATGTTCTTATAAGCGAAAAATAAAAATCTCAAAACTCGATCACAGCGCCATCTACCGGGTCCAATTGCAAATCTAAACCATTCTCAAATCCACTTGAACACACACAAAAAATTCAACAAAATTGATCCACCCGTTTAGGAGGAGTTCAGTGACATACACACGCACATAAGAATTATATATATAAAGATAAAGAAAGACAGAATTAAGAGGAAACAATATTAAATCATTGTCATAGGAATGTCATTATAAACATAACCATTTGAATATGGTATATAATATTATACAATAAAAAAAATACAAATAAATAAGAAAAAAGAATTACGTTATTATATTGTACTTATATCGGCGATTTAGACGTGATCAGGTGACTTTTGCAACGTCAGAAGAAATTCTTCTATTTTACTTTTAAAAGTTGGAAAAGACATTTTTTGCGAAGAGGTAAAAGAATTACATTATATATTATATATCAGCGATTTAGACTGATCAGGCGACATTTGCAACGTCAGAATATATTCTCGTATTTTACTTTTAAAAGTTGGCAAGGACATTTTTTTGCGAAGAGATGTGGCACGGCAGGTGGGGCATACCCTTTACTTATTCGATTTAATCGTAATTAAAGCAATCATGCATCACCCGTAAATGGATACTTGCAAATAATTACTATTGGATAGGTGAATTTAAGAAAGTCGCTTCGGAAAAATGTCAACAAACAGGTTTTTTTACTGAAGAAATTGGAGTAATTAAATATCAAAGAAAGTCAAGTACGGGATAGTACTTGGTCTAAGGTTCTCGAACAATATTTCAGTCAATTATATGTTTCAAATCTATATTAAAATATCTAAATGTTAATGTAAAACAAAACAGTTTCTTAATGTTTTTTTTTTTTATTGCTGAGAAACAGCAAACATGCTGAGCTGACTTAATAATAAGCAGTTACCGTTGCCTATAGATGCTTGCGACGCTCGGGGCACCGCGAGCACGCCGCAGTCTAATAGGACACAGAAACCTAGGTCAAATGTAATGTTAGGTATTTTAAACTTACATTTTTAATATTAACATTACTCCAGCAAAATACTACTAATTAGTTCTTCTCTTGTGATATTTTTTATATAAATATTCCGTATTAAAGATATAAGTTTCAAATTAGGAGTGATCAGGAGTTATAATGTCGTTAATTAAAGAGACACATGATCCGATCTATTGTTCAGGTTAAGGAATCGAATTTATCTCCAAGTATTATAATTATACACACCGTCGGTAATTCTTAGAATTCTCATTAGTAGACGATATTGTGTCTTCACAATGAATAGCGATTAGTTACATGCTCTGTTTTTTTTATATTAGATGATATCGTTTTACCAAAAAATAAAATGTAAACAAATCGTAAAAAGGGTTTTTTGGATGTCGATTTTACAATAATCAACGTGCTATAAAATTATCATAGCAACTTTTAATTATTTATTAGAAATATCTCTTATATTCTTATTTTTTATATTACTATTCCTTACTTTTAGAAAAAAAACATAAAATAATTTTATTTTTACAATTATGAATGATAAATATAATGCATATACAATTTACATATTTATAACATTAATTGTAGTAACTAACTTACATTATAAAGAACTTACTCTTACTGGTTTTATATGCTGGTAATTATAAGTGTTCTGTTCAACGTACTATTGTCGATTGGAAGGAGTGTTTTATTATTACGGTCGGATTATACCCGCCATGTTGTTTTTATTCTAGCTTTGTTTGAGAAACATTGGTTTGTTTGTTTACATTTTATTTTTTGGTAAATTGGATAGAGTATAGAATAAAATTATGCGTATTTTTTTTAATCATAAATCGGGCGCCCTATCTCCATGGTAGTTGTCTCTTTGGGCATATCTTTTGGTTTCATTTTTTCTTTTTGGTTTGGTCATTGGGTTATTTTAGCAGAAGTTGATTGCCATCCAGACGAGTTTGGAGGCCTACCACGTAGTTTGGTTGGGTTATTGCAGAAAAATGCAATGATCATTACGTACCCTTAATATACGTATACACGTCTAGTCTATTGACAAATCATTTTCCAAGTAATAGATTTATTTTATGGGCTGACGTCAGCATACACAGGTGCTATGAGACGATCGTCAATACAAATATACTTAATTAAGTGCTTGTCAATACGTTTTGATGTCATATGTTAGGCACGCGTATTGAAAAGACTAATATTCAAGATAACACCTTTTCTCAGTAACAAATAAATAACTTAAAGTGTGCAGTAAATGGATATGTTCGACATTATTGTGAGAGTGCTTGATAACAGTTTTTAAAATTATTTATTTATCATTCAATGTATATATTTTTTTTTTATTCTCAGCGTTCATTTCTTAATATGTTAACTGTAATCGTGTTGTAATCTTATTTTAAAATACAATACTTTTTTTTAATTTTCCATAACTAATATAGCTTAAATAAAACGCAAATTATTATCCAATAAAGCTTTAGCTAGTCGTTAGATCATTTGAGAGTATAATGATAAAAATATTATAACATAAGAATATTCTGGCGCAATAATATAAAATGAATAAGGTGTCAAATCTTCCTTTCAGAGCAAAATAGACACTGTTAAAAATATGAACAAAACATATCATATTTTTTTAAATAACGATATACAGGAAAAACATGAAACACATAAGTAATTAAAATGTCTTGCACTTTTACATCGGTGCAATACTTTTTTTATGCAATTTCCACTGCCTTCAGCATTATTACTAATGAAGTTAAAATACTACTTCTGCTACGTCTCAGTTCAAGTAATATATTTACTATCTCATCTCTGCCTTACAATGTTGTAATGTGAAATAAATTCTGAGAATTGTACAATGACACTCCCATGACAACGACAATTATTATGATTATCGACAATCTGAGCGCCGTCATTACATGATTCAATTGCTTATCATTATTTAATGTAATGATGCAGAATATTTACTTTGTTGTACAAAGGCTGATTTTGCTTCCTTGTCAGGATTTATACATGCAATCACAGAAAAATGTGACAGAATGCATGGAATGAGGAATATAAAAACAAAATGACCACCCACCGTTATTCATTGGGTCTCATAGCTACTCATTAATAATTTGAAATACAAATAAAAAATAACTCATTTAGAACTTAAAAGTATTTTTAATTGGTTAAAGGCAGGCCAACTGATAAAATAATAACAGTAAATATGTTGGGGGCGAACCCGGATGGACCGCCTTCGCCTATATCTGCAAGGCAGTTATATCTGCGAAGGAGGCGGCGGAGCGTGAGCGGAGAAGTCAACTCCCATCCCGCTCACAGGACCGCGCAAACGGCGCCGGAGGGTGTCCAACAGCCATAGACAGCGGCCGCGGTCGGCCACTCGCGAGGTATTTTACCGCCGCACTAAATGAAATCGATAAAAAGTCATTAGACTCGGCAGCGCGGGATGGTGTATAGGGAAACCAGCGTAGATCATCAGACGCGCCTACTGAACAATGAAGACTAAGCAGGCGTAGGTTTTTCTTTCGGGAGTAGTATGTTACTAGTTGATCTCGTAGATGCTGCTAATCACTTTCTCTTGACTCGCTGTCCAGGCTTTTAATCTAAGTGCGTATTAGCTAGGACATAGCTTCCGTCAATTACATATACACTCAATAATGCATTAGTTTCGGCATTTTGATATACCACGTATCCAAACTATACATTTACAAGAATAGTATAAACATTTATTTAATATCTAAAGTTACTTTAGCTTATTTAGTAAATATATCTGACAGACAATCGGCCGCAACTGAATTCCTTTGTCTATCAGTGTACAAAAGGCAATGTAGGATTGAACCCAAAGTTCTCAGTGAGACCCAATATATATCTTTGCAGAATATATTAACCAGCTAATGTGTCATTTAACATTTATAAACGACCGGTGCATTTACAGATTAACGGAATTTTCCACTATTTCTCAATTATGCATAGCCCTTATGCTCTGGCAAGTTTATACTGGCTCGCGATAATAATCTGAATCCTTGGCATAAAATAAACAAGTTCTGGTTGATGGCCAATAGTTTATGCATTCTGCGAACATTAAATGCCAGTAAATAAGTAACGTGCATACTTGATATTCTTAAGCTAAATTGAATAAAATAATTATCCATTAGTATATCTTGTTAACTCAAATAACACGCTCTGAAGGGTCAGATCGTGCCTAGAGCATAAAAAGATGCGGCCAGTTCGGTTATTAAATTTAAAGTTATTTTTTAAGATTTTGATGATGCACTTAGATAATCATATATCAATAAACTAGATATACATACGTATATCAAGGATGAGTAATCGCCCTTCGGGCTTATTGGAAGAACAACGCTAGTGTTGTGTAATACCAGTATAATGCTGAAATAGATCCAATTTTAGGACATAAAATACTTGCTTATATGATATATATCGCACGCTTAATCATAAACTGACTTAACTCAAAAAACCTGTTTTATGGGAAATCGCAAAAAACGTTTTGTCATTTACTACTTATGCCATATATTGACTTATAACTAAATAGCCGTAATTCAGCGTGGGAAAGAGATATCGAAATAAATCATAGTTTGGTCGATAGAGGGCGTCGATACAATGCTGCCCGTTATATTATCTCACTTAAGACCTAAATCGTAATCGGTCAGTTTATGATTAAGCATGCGATATGTTCTTTATGTTTTTAATTTCTCTTTTTGTATATTATTTTAATATTAAATGTCGTAATTAAACACTTTTTCTTTCTAATGATCATAGCCCATAAAGTTTTCCATGATGCATTAGCTGGTTAATATATTCTGTAAAGGTAGCAAAGCCTCACTACGCTCGAGCCTCACTCGAATAGTGATAATACTGTGTGCTTAAATACTATGCCTTGTAGTTCAACAATACAACTTTGGATTTTGAGCAAAAAGTTACGATACGTTAAACAAAGGGATAATATGATCATTGTTTCAGAATACCAACATGGGGCAGGACGAGAAAACAGGGACCATTGTACTGGAAAATTTCAATTCAACGTGAGTGATATTTTGTTACAAGCTATTTTATATAATGAATGAAGCTTTTTATTAGAGTATTTTAACAAGTTTATTTAACCATTTATTCAAAGTCAAGTATTTAATAATCTTATTTATTTTAAATCATATATTCATTAACTTTAGATTTTAGCCGCGGCTATGTTTAACTTTCTACCATTACGGACACGCTCACTACTGACCGGCTGAAGGGGTAGACTTAAAAAGTGCTGGCGTAATCTTAATATGGTGATATACGTACCAATAGACGCACTACTAGGGATGCCGAAGACCAAAGTGGGGAAGAAAAGTGGTGGTATTTAGACATCAAAGCGAAACTTTGGGTTGTAACCGAGAGTTAACGCTTAGATAATGATAAAACAAAGTTAGAGAGAAAGAAAGCAGTTTTGTCACTGAACTGAGCGATTTTTATAGATGACATTCAATAGTAAAATTTGATTCAAAAATATACAACATTCAGTTTTGCTGAAACTTTTCTACGTCAATAACCATAACATCAACTTCCAATACATGTTAATTAATTAATTAAAAATGGAAGAAGAAACTTGCTCCAGAGATATAGTTGTATATTATCAGTGCACGGGCGGAGAAAGAATACTAACCTCTGCGGCCGGGGACGGCCTGTCGTAAAAGGCGACAAAACAACCGACCCTAGCTACATGGTAGGGCCCCAAACCCGTCTGGATGGCGACCATCTTTGGTCTTAAGTATGCCACCATAATAACCCTAGATAGATAGATAGATAACGCTTTATTTATCACCAAAATTACAAATTACAGCACAAGTATACAATAAATTGACGGTGAAAAATCGGCGGCGTTATCGCTTACAGCGATCTCTTCCAGGCAACCGTACTCAAAAGGAATTTGGATAAATATCTGGCGAGAAGAGGGCGCTATAAATATAGGAATATAGATATAATAAATATATATATACCTAGTCAGGTCATAAGTATTGTCACACAGTAAAAACTTTTCTTTTAGAATGCTGGCCACAAAAAAGTTTATTGAATTAGAATTTCGAATTGTTCATGAAAATAAAAATGTATAACTTTTAGAATTTTACTCATTTTTAAATATGGAGTGGACGCTTAAAGAAGACCGTGTTGCAGTTATTGCGTTGCATCGTTGCGGTTACGCGCCAATTCAAATTTTTAACATACTGAAAAATTTGAATATTAGCAAAAGATTCGTTTATCATACCATCAAACGATACAATGAAGACTCTAGTGTAGATGACAGGTCAAGAAGTGGTCGCCCTCGGTCTGTTAGGACTCCAGCAGTGATAAAAGCTGTGAAGGCATGAATTCAAAGAAATCCCAAACGTAAGCAGAAACTGTTGGCCCTTCAGATGGGGTTAAGCAGAACCACGGTGAAAAGAGTGTTAAATGAAGACTTAGGGCTTCGGGCATATCGAAGAAAAACAGGACATCGTTTGAATGCTCGTCTAATGGACCTGAGACTGAAGAGATGCCGCGCTTTGTTGAAGCGGTACGCGGGAAAAAAATATCGGGAAATTCTTTTTTCGGATGAAAAAATGTTTACCGTAGAAGAGAGCTACAACAAACAAAATGATAAGGTGTACGCACACAGTAGTGAAGAAGCGATCAACCGTATTCCGCGTGTCCAACGAGGTCATTTTCCATCCTCGCTCATGGTATGGTTGGGAGTTTCTTATTGGGGCTTAACAGAGGTACATTTTTGTGAGAAAGGTGTAAAAACGAATGCTGTTGTGTATCAAAATACAGTCCCGACGAACCTTGTGGAACCTGTTTCTCATACCATGTTCAATAACAGGCACTGGGTATTCCAACAAGATTCGGCGCCAGCTCATAGAGCGAAGAGCACACAAGACTGGCTGGCGGCGCGTGAAATCGACTTCATCCGGCACGAAGACTGGCCCTCCTCCAGTCCAGATTTGAATCCGTTAGATTACAAGATATGGCAACACTTGGAGGAAAAGGCGTGCTCAAAGCCTCATCCCAATTTGGAGTCACTCAAGACATCCTTGATTAAGGCAGCCGCCGATATTGACATGGACCTCGTTCGTGCTGCGATAGAAACTGGCCGCGCAGATTGAAGGCTTGTATTCAAAATCACGGAGGTCATTTTGAATAAACTTTAATGTCATAAGAATCTATGTTTTGTTAAGTTCATTTTGGTATATGAATGGTTACATAATTAATAAACTTGTTACAATTATTTTACATTAAACATGTGACAGAATTTATGACCTGACTAGGTATAATAAATATATATATATAATAAATATATATATATATATATATATATATATATATATATATATATATATATATTTATTATATATATATATATATATATATATATATATATATATATATATATATATATATATATATATATATATATATATATATATATATATATATATATATTTCAGAAATACATACATACATACATACAATATACACATAAACAATATAAATAAATAGTATTTAAGTTTCCCCGTGTAATTTATGGTGCAATAAAAATTTAATTATTATTATTAGTAACACTGATAACTAACAGGCAATTTTTGCATGGAATACGTAAATAATGAAAAATTTTTTTCAGAGCAAATCTAGCATCAAATCCGGGATTTCAGTCGACTCTTTCATTAGGATCGAAAGAAGTTATCAATGAGAAAGCGTATAATCCATTTGAGCACAGAAAAGTAGCGCATCCCAATTCGTAAGTAATCTTGTTTTCCTTCTTATATAAATATATATATATATATATATATATATATATATATATATATATATATATATATATATATATATATATATATATATATCAGAACAATGTTTTCCGGGTCAGCTAGTATTATATTCTTCTAATAGCATATATATTTACAGGAGTATAGGATCGCTTGTCCACCTACTGAAATCATCCCTCGGTTCTGGTATCCTGGCTATGCCAGCCGCCTTCAAGAAATCTGGTTTGGCTGCTGGAGCATTAGGAACTGTCATCGTAGGATTTATTTGCACGCACTGTGTTTATGTTTTGGTAAGTTTAATTATAAAATTGTTTTTTAAACTACCTTCATCTAACTAATTCAGAATACCCAACAAGAACCTTGTTTAACTTGATCTTGGCTATAAATGAGATATACCAGGGATTCACTTTGTGGGGATTATTATGAGGGACAAGGCTGCAGGGGCGGAGTAGGAATACTGACCTTGCGGACAGGATGAACCCGTCGTAAAGGCGACAAAACCACTCTAGCTAGGTGGTGAGGCTCCAAACCCAGATGGCAACCACCCTTGGTTTATAATTATGCTGCCAAAATAACCTTACGTTGTGACGGCAGTGTGTTTGCGCTGCTCCTAGCGTCGCGAACGCCTATAATAGGCGACGGTAACTGCTAACTATTGTATTATGAGCCGTCAGTCTGTCTGTGGTCCCACAGCAGTAAAAAGGGTGAGGGAGTCCATGGCGATGAGAGTACTTTTCTTACCCCTTCAAACATGGCGAAGGAGCTGTCATTTACTGTTTCGAGTAGTATGATCTTGTACCAGCTCTCAATAAAGGAATCCGTAATCTTAAAAATTCTCTTGTATCCCTAATTTTCGCTGTCTTTATTCGGCGTCTTATATTTTTTCTCCATTAACAAATTATTCAGTATTCTTAATTTAATAAATTTTTAGGCATTAGCTCGATATGTACAAATAAAATTGTAATAAAAGAAAAATAACGTCAAGGATACTTCTATATGTAAAACACATAACTTTTATTATGTATTAAAATCTCGGTATTGCATAACCACATAACAATCCATACTAATATTATAAATGCGAAAGTAACTCTGTCTGTCTGTCTGTCTGTTCCTCTTTCACGCCTAAACGGCTGAACGGATTTTGATGAAATTTGGTATGGTGATAGATGATAACCTAGAAATGGTCATAGGCTATAAATAATCACGCCATCGTTCTTAGGGGGTAGGCAGTAGGCAGATAACTAAATTGAGTTAGTGATTTTTTGTGCTTATCCGGTATCTATGAGAATCGGCCAACATCTATTTTTCATCCCCCTAAATGTTAGGGGTAGTCCACCCCTAAATTTTATTTTTTATTTTTTGACATTTTATTATTTTTATGGCAGAACAACGTTTGCCGGGTCAGCTAGTAGTTTAATAAATATAAGTTCACGTATAGAATAGGTAATACCTAGTTATACTCGTATGTGTTTAGTATAAACTATTGTTTATTTACTTAAGTATACATAAGTAACTAAGTAAATATATAAACGTTATTTTTAATAATATATTGCTATTCAAATTCAAATATTTATTTGCATATCTAAGTGTTTACAATAACATCTTACATTAAACATACCTATAGCACTTAAAACTTAGAGGGTCATCTTCTGACGCTGCAAACTAGTGGTCACAATATTAATAATTAAAAATTATACATTATTATTAGAAAATGGACGATAATAAAAAGTAAAATAGGAAGAATGAGAATCAAAAAATTACAATACAAGAAATGATAGTAATAAAAAATATAACTCAACAAAATACAATTGTCTATTTTTCACTAAGTTAGTTTGTCATACATATTATTTGTATTATTAAATTTTCCCAGTGGTAAATTTATGTTTTAATCAAATTAATTATTCTTAACGATTAAGTTTGTATTTATGACTAGATTCCCTTTTTGTTTGTTATTGTTACAGTACCATTATTTTTGCATTTTTAAAAAGTCATATTCCGGCCCTAAGAACTTTTACAAATGGAAATCATTTTTATAGTACCTTAATCAGACGTATGTATTCATATTCATTGAATCCGTAATAAGGCCAGTCGCATTGTATGGATCAGAATGTTGGGCCACAAAGAGGAGTGGAGGATACCTCTGTATCCATGCAATCTCATTTCTATAATTTTCCTTGTTATATGGCCTTCTTCCCTGCGCATTATATGACCAAGCCACGCCAGTCTATTATTTTTAAGTTTTTCAATAACTGGCGTTACTTTCACACTTTCTGTAATAGAGGTAGACCAAAAAAAAAGATGAATGGACTGCGTAAAAAATGTTATGACGAAAAAGGGTGTGAATGTTAAGATGACGGCTAACAGAGAAGAGTGGAAGGAGAGAACATGTTGTGTTTATTCCATATAATGTAGGGTAAGGGCAAGAAGAAGAAGAATTGATAGGTAGTACATAAATTGTTTTTCAATCAACAAAGTAGCGAACGTCTATAACTATACTGAATAGGAATGGACTAAGGATAAATCCCTGATGTACCCCGACCGTCATGCCAAATGGTTTCATGTCATCATCATAGGTTCGAACTACGAAATTGGAATTGCGGTATATGTCAATATAAATTTCTGGAACCCCTTTGGACTGCAGTGCACAGCTGAAGACTTTCTGTATGTCTAGTAAGAGGCAAAAACAGGGTTGTGATCTATGGATCTTAGTACACACGTCTTGACTATAAGAAATAGTTGTTACAACAAGTAAATATATTGTCTTGTGAAATCGTACTTTGGCATCGGCGTTTAGAATGATTTTTTTAGCTAGAGTTCAGCAGACAGGCAAACAGCCCCCTCTGGTAGGTGGTCACCGTCGCCTATGGACGTTTGCAACACCAGAGGAATTATTAACGCGCTGCTGGTCTCGAAGAAATGTTATAACACCTTTTTCGAAGAACCCCATATCGTACCGCGCTGAGAAAACCTCAGCCGGAAGCTTATTCCAGATCCTGAGAGTACGCAACATGAACGTTCTTGAATACCGTTTCGTACAAGAAAGAAATGGCTCCAGGGAATGGGGCTGAACACCCAGCCGATGGTGGGCAGTGTGGTGGTAGAAAGACGACGAAGGCATCGTTCTAACTAGTTTTTCAGAACACTCTCCGTTGTACAGACGGTAGAATACGCAAAGAGACGCTAAGTGTCTCGGAAGTCCAAGTGTGTCTAGACCGTCTGTGAGTATGGGATCGCTGACAACACGAGCTGAGTTTAGGGCATTGAGCTGACAGGCGAGTGCTCCAGCCCATAAATGGGAGCAGTACTCCATATGCGGTCTGACCTTTGCTTTGCATAGCACAAGCCGTTGCCTTGGACTGAAATACTGCTTAGACGGGTTTAACACATCCAGATTTTTGGAGGCAAGCTTAGCTTTGCCCTCTAACTGTCCTCTAAACTGAACATCATTTGTAATATTGACACTTAGGAGGATCCCAATACTACATGAGATGGAAAGAAGGGTTCCTTGGAACTGTGGTGCAGGTGCAAACAGGGTTTTCTTGGCAGAGAATACGCAGACTTGCGTCTTCGAGGGGTTGGACTGGACAAGGTTTTGTCGTGCCCGTTCAAAGAATTCTCTACTTCAGACACAAGTCTGGAAGGATGGGTGTATTAAGGATAAAAATAAAAACTTTTTAACAAAAAACTGAAGAGCAATAAATAATAAACCTTCTTTTTATTAACTTTAATAACTAAGTTCTTAAACTAATGTAAGTATACCTACCTAAGCAATTTTGAGTCGGCGCCAGTGCCCTCACGTGTGTGCCCGTTCGGGTTGCTGTCTCGCTGAGATTAACTTCGTAAACGCTCGGCATTTTCCGGCGAAGGGGCGTGTCACGCTGCACCGCCGCCGCGCATCACACTTTACGTAATTAATTAATTTGCTTGTTCGGCGCCAACTATATAACTCCTATCCTCCTTCAAATCGATAACTCGTAGCCAGTTGCAGAAGCCTGTACGATGGTAGTTTATTCTTATTAAGTCTGCTTGTTTGTGGTATACATAATTTAAGTGACGAATCCAGAAAGTCTTATTATGTTAGTCTAAACAAAACATTTTGGTTTTTGTTACTTAATGCTTTGTTTATTTATCGCTACTACCTTTTGTGTGGTAGTCCGGTATTCCTTAATAAATATTTCCACAGAGCAAACATTAAATGCGTATTTTTGTTGTTTTGTTTGTTTTTGTACAAGGAAACCGAATTAATTTGCAGCTTAATTAGTTTATATAAGAGATTTTTACGCCTAACCTCAAAATTATTCAGATAAAGTCAGTGTATATCTTTCGATACGTATCACTTAGCAAAAGAAGCCTTGAAATAACTTGAACCACTTTTACTTTGATAGAAAGGATTTTATCATGATACTAAAAGATTATTTGGTGTATGTAAATATACTCTACCAGAAGTTCTGCAGATGACGCTGCGGACATAGCTATGGTAAATAAAGACAAACAAAAATCATTGCATTATGTATAAACATTGCAGAATTAAACGAGTAAATTCGGGCGACAAATATGGTTTCTGCACGGTTTAAAATAGTAACTTTAAATTTATATTGCTACTCACGTTGCACTAAAGTTAATCATTTGCTTCAATAAACTAGAATTAAGTTGACGAGTAAATATAAGCATACTCTTGAGATATTAATATAGAATTTGATTAAATTGTATAACTTCTAGTTTGTCACGAACATTCCATAAAATAATTTTTCGAACATTACTTAGTCACTAGTTAGTAACTAAGTTAAAACGTTGTATAAAATAATAGTGTTCGATAACCAGTAATTATTATTATTATTTTACTGCTGAGGAACAATAGACATACTGACAGCTCACTTAACAGTAAGCAGTTACCGTGGCCTATGAATGATTGCGACACAAGGGGCACTGCGAACACGTTGTTGTCGCATAGGGGTACAGGAACCTAGGTGACCAATGCCAGAACATAACACAAGGTTATTGTGGCGATTTACTTATAATTAGACAAGGATGGTTGCCATCCAGGCGAGCTTGGGGCCCTACCACCTAGTATGGGTGGTTTTGTCGCCTTTTACGACAGGCCATCCCCGGCCACAGGGGTTGATATTCTTACTCCGCCTCTGCAGGTAAGAAATTCTCCAACTACAAGACACGTGTCATACAAGACAATGATGGAGTAGGTGATACGTACACCTACTCCATCGTCGTCTTTATAATTCTGGTACTCATCTATGTTCACGTAAGACGTCGAAGTATCGTTTGATTCCTGCATACTTATTTTCTTAACCTTCTTAACACTGTCCTTCTGTGGCTTGCTTTTCTTTACCATTTCTTTTCTCTTATTTCTCTCAGCTTTTGCCTTTCTTTTGTTTTCTTTTTCAACCAGTTGCGTGTTGTTTTTTTCTTCCTTGTCTTTTCTTAGAATTAGGAGCTTTCTCAGGCATCTGGATAAAATTTAGTATACTTGGCAGGTTCTTAGATGTTTATTGGATTCCATGCTAGGTTGTTTTGCTGTTTTTTACGGCAGGCCGACCCCAGCCGCAGGGGTTAAATACTATTCTTACTCGGACCATGCAAGGAGGAAAATTATATGCAGATAATATGCATCTAACATTAGTTAATTATTTAAAACCATTTAGTCAGCAAATGATTTCAACCGTCTTCGAATATTGAGTGTTAATCTTGAAGAGAAACCATGTCAAAGTAATATACATAATGACGTGTATTTTACAGCATATTTAATTTTCTTATATCATATTTACTTCCAATGTAAAAAGCAACGGCAATATTAATACACACTAGAGGTGTCCAATAAAAAGATAATGAGTATGATGCAATTCTCTTTTATTTAATGTTTCCCTTTTTAAAAAGTCTTCTTCCTGATCACTTAAAAATCGTGTACCGCGGCGACTACTGCGACATGATCTTCAAATTTATGGCCCATGAGATGTTCCTTTAACGGCGGAAACAGGTAGAAATCACTAGAAGCTAATTCCGGTGAATATGGAGGATGTTACATCAATTCGAAGCCAGCTTCTTGACTGGCAGCCATCGCAACTGTGATCTGAACTTGTGCGCGTTATATTGGTGAAGCAAAATAACTTTATCGAGTTTGCCACGCCGTTGCTTGCGTATTTGCTTTCCTGTAACTTTTTATTTGTGCTGCGTACAAAATCCCCGTAATAGTGGCTCCATGATTAACGTATTTGATTATTACCACCCCTTGGCTGTCCCAGAAAACACAGCCCACGAACTTACCGGTGGATGGAATCGCCTTAAATTTCTTCGGAACTGGAGATGACGGTCTCTTTCAAGTCATGGACTATTTTTTCGTTTCCGGGTCATAATGGTGAAGCCATGTTTCGTCCGTAGTTATGAATCGAGCTAAAAATCGGCCAAGATCTTGTAACAAACACAAACAGCTTAGTGAAATTCTCAGTCTCGCTTGTTTCTGCGTTATAGAAAGCATTCTGGGCACACAGCGCGCTGACACTTTTTTCATGCCCAAATGGTTCTGTATAATATTATGGACACTTCCTATAGAAATTTTCGTTTCTTCTGCTATAAAACAAATAGTAACACGACGATCCGCCAAGACAATGTTTTAAACTTTTTTAATCATTTGTTCAGTCACTACCGATGTAGGGCGCCCCGTGCGGTAGTCGTCGTTAATGAAGTGAAGTTCGTCCTCGCTTGAACTCAATACACCAACGCGTAACCGTAAAATATGAAAGAGCATGAACCCCTAATGTTTCTCCCAAGTCTTGATTTACCAGAGCCGTAGTAAAAATTTTCAAGTTCGAACTTCAATTTTATCCATTTTTAAGAACACGCTCCGACACGACGCGACGCAAGCAAATGACTTATATTTAAAAAAAGAGAATTGATTACTTTTTTTATTAGCCAGTGTTTATTTTTTTCCAAGGAGAATGTTTCGCATTATCACTATTTATTGAACATCCCTCGTATATACCTATAGGTATTTTTACTAGTCTGATGAAAACTGTGCCTTATCACTTCAGAGGAAGCTGACGCGAGTATGTGGGATTTTACGCACTCCCCTACTACTTCCACTCAGCTGCCTAGCAAATGATAGCCAGTGGTGGTCAGAGTAGCATGCCTATCAAAAATACCTCTATTGAGTCTTGTAGGGGGTTGCAGGACCGGCTTTTGATAACTGTTCTGTGACGCTCCCGGTACATCTATATAGTAATACATATCTAGTTAAGACATCTACTTTTGAATCTTTTTAACTTTAACCTAAAGTTATCGTATGCTCATTTAAGAATCCTAAGTGAGGTTACTTACTACTGTACAACTATAAACAAACGGAGGCCCAAGACGATTGTGTAATTTTCAGTAACAGTGTTTTTAGCCGTTTAGAATTTAATATTTCGTGAATATTGAATACCAGTCATGCATTATTGAAAAATACCAGACCAAATTAATATACAATATATATATATATATATATATATATATATATATATATATATATATATATATATATATATATATATATATATATATATATATATATATATATATATATATATATATATATATATATATATATATATATATATATATATATATATATATATATATATATATATATATATATATATATATATATATATATATATATATATATATATATATATATATATATAATACCCATAATATTTGACGAGCTCCTGGCGTAATGGCTTACGCACGTAAGTACGCTTGTGGAGGTTTCGGGTTCAATTCCCGTCCAACGTTTGAATGTTTATGTATGTATTTACAAAAGAAAAGTATATGTAGTATATCAGTAGACTAGAACCCGTAACACAAGTGCTATGCAACTTAATCCGGGACTGGATAGCTTTGTGGGAAATATCTTAAATGTTTATTTATTTAAAGTTTTACAGGGTTTTCGTGCAGGGGCGGAGAAAGAATACTAACCTCTGCGACCGGGGTCAGCCTGTCGTAAAAGGCGACAAAACAACCCACCCTAACTACGTGGTAAGGCCCCAAGCCCGTCTGGATTTCGACCACCTTGGTCTTAAGTATGCCGCCATAATAACCTTGTGTTGTGTTTCGGCATTTGTGACCCAAGTTCCTGTACTCTTATGGGACAGCAGCGTGTTCGCGATGCCACTGGCGTTGCAAACACCCATAGGCGACGGTAACTGCTAAATTCTAAGCGGGCCGTCAGCCTGTCTGTTGTGCTACAGCAAAAAAAAGTCTGTTAAGATTTTAATATGTAAAGATATTTTGATTTATGAAATATGTGTTTGTATTATTCAAATTTATTTAGAAGGATTTTGTCGTACTATCCTACTTCAATCTCCCAAAGGGAGGAACAATATACCTCCCAATACTTATCCACTGTATCGGTGAGTTAGAAAAAGAAACTTTTGTTATTTTCTATTAATAATAATTTATATTACATTAGTGCAGAAAACCTAGAGTTTTCTAAAGTGTCATCCAATCGAAATTATCACTGAGCATATTGTTTTTTTTTCTTCTATAATATGCTTGTATGTTCCTAAAACATTTCCATGGATTAAGACTTTTTTAATATAAACAGGTGAAAACCTCACAAGAAGTATGTGTTGAAGCAAAAAAACCATCCATGGGCTTCGCTGAGACTTGCGGAGCCGCTTTCGAATTTGGTCCGAAAAGGATGCGGCCTTGGGCGAATTTTGCAAGGTACGTATTTCAAATTGATCTGTTGGTAATAAAATAATTAAGCATAGTGCCATAATTATAAAATACCTTTGAAACATAGTGTTAAGAATGCTATGTGTCTCGAAGGTGAATGCAGTGGCTACTAGTAACAAGGGCAGACTACGTGAGGAAGTCACATACCGTGGTCAACTGGATACGTTACTAGACATTTTGCCCCGCGATGTCCCTTAAACTCAATCGAGCGCTGATATATTGTGACTTCATAAACATAATGTGCACATGTAATATTGAACTCAATGGGAATTAACACTCATTTGTTAAATATTATTATTGCATATTTTAAATTTTCTCTGTACATAACTACTACTCTGAACAAAACTTATTTTATAAAATTAATATGAACTTTAAAATCAAAATCAGCACAATAAAAATAAGCTCCAGTTGTGTGATAACCAAAGATCAATCCGACGACTAAAAAGGTTGTAGGTGACGACGGGGTTTTTAGTTTGTTGCCGCCACGACCACCTTATGTTAGCTATCCGTATGCGTGGCCGTAGGATCAGGTCGGAGAATCTCGCATTCCCACGTAGCTTCCCCGGGATAAAAAAGTGTGGACTGTCTGCCGTAGCATCGAATGATACCTAGCGTTCACCGTAAGCACTTGGACCATGTTTGAATGTTTCTAACCTTCCAACCTAACATAAAGGATCAAGTTTGTGTTGATTATTGACAATAATAGGCGAAGTTTGTATTATCGTCGACATTCGACGTCGAATCAACATAAGCACAAAAGCAACGCGCTATATAGTCTCCCTTAAGTAATGCTCGTGTAGCGTAGAATTAATTAAATAATACATGCTTAAGCTACCTAGAATGGTAATACTGATAATTATACATAACATTGTATTTACAAGATATATTGATTAATTAATTATTATTTAGAATAATGTATTATTTATGTATGTATTATTTATAATTTATTATCTATATCATATTTCAATTATATCATAGAAACATGGACTATAATGCAACCAAAAAAAAAAAAACATTTAATATGTTCACATTTGTAACCACAGTATCTAATCATAGAGTGTAGGGTATCAAATTACAACATTTTTCAAAAAAAGTTAACGTAACTTTGAAAAAAATATTTTAACCAAGTATGCAAACTTTCTATACAGATTTAAATTGAAACCTCTAGAATGGTTCGTGACCTTTAAAACAGCGTAGGGTCATATCCTTAAGTTTAAGTTTGTGTACTGGAAAGGACCTTAAGACTTTTTTGAAGAAAAAACAGAAATTTAAGGAAAATTGGTTTAATTAAAAAATTGGTTTTTAACAATAGACACAAACTTTATGCAAGGGTTTATTTATGTTTTAATAAGGTGTATTACCTCCACGTGCCCTTATTACGGATTCTAATCGGTTCCGCATAGATTTTATTAGGGTTATATTGTACTTACTTACTTAAGGATATGACCCTACACTGTTTTGAAGTTCACGAACCAATCTAGAGGTTTCAATTTAAATCTGTATAGAAAGTTTGCATACTTATAAAAAAAATAATTTCAAAGTAATCCTAAACTTTGATGCAGTTTATGAGTCCGTCAGTTTATATATATATATATATATATATATATATATATATATATATATATATATATATATATATATATATATATATATATATATATATATATATATATATATATATATATACCTAGTCAGGTCATAAATTCTGTCACATGTTTAATGTAAAATAATTGTAACAAGTTTATTAATTATGTAACCATTCATATACCAAAATGAACTTAACAAAACATAGATTCTTATGACATTAAAGTTTATTCAAAATGACCTCCGTGATTTTGAATACAAGCCTTCAATCTGCGCGGCCAGTCGTCTATCGCAGCACGAACGAGGTCCATGTCAATATCGGTGGCTGCCTTAATCAAGGATGTCTTGAGTGACTCCAAATTGGGATGAGGCTTTGAGCACGCCTTTTCCTCCAAGTGTTGCCATATCTTGTAATCTAACGGATTCAAATCTGGACTGGAGGAGGGCCAGTCTTCGTGCCGGAAGAAGTCGATTTCACGCGCCGCCAGCCAGTCTTGTGTGCTCTTTGCTCTATGAGCTGGCGCCGAATCTTGTTGGAATACCCAGTGCCTGTTATTAAACATGGTATGAGAAACAGGTTCCACAAGGTTCGTCAGGACTGTATTTTGATACACAACAGCATTCGTTTTTACACCTTTCTCACAAAAATGTACCTCTGTTAAGCCCCAATAAGAAACTCTCAACCATACCATGAGCGAGGATGGAAAATGACCTCGTTGGACACGCGGAATACGGTTGCTCGCTTCTTCACTACTGTGTGCGTACACCTTATCATTTTGTTTGTTGTAGCTCTCTTCTACGGTAAACATTTTTTCATCCGAAAAAAGAATTTCCCGATATTTTTTTCCCGCGTACCGCTTCAACAAAGCGCGGCATCTCTTCAGTCTCAGGTCCATTAGACGAGCATTCAAACGATGTCCTGTTTTTCTTCGATATGCCCGAAGCCCTAAGTCTTCATTTAACACCCTTTTCACCGTGGTTCTGCTTAACCCCATCTGAAGGGCCAACAGTTTCTGCTTACGTTTGGGATTTCTTTGAATTCGTGCCTTCACAGCTTTTATCACTGCTGGAGTCCTAACAGACCGAGGGCGACCACTTCTTGACCTGTCATCTACACTAGAGTCTTCATTGTATCGTTTGATGGTACGATAAACGAATCTTTTGTTAATATTCAAATTTTTCAGTATGTTAAAAATTTGAATTGGCGCGTAACCGCAACGATGCAACGCAATAACTGCAACACGGTCTTCTTTAAGCGTCCACTCCATATTTAAAAATGAGTAAAATTCTAAAAGTTATACATTTTTATTTTCATGAACAATTCGAAATTCGAATTCAATAAACTTTTTTGTGGCCAGCATTCTAAAAGAAAAGTTTTTACTGTGTGACAATACTTATGACCTGACTAGGTATATATCATCATCATCATCCTAGCGTTAGTCCCGGTTGCCACCCAAAGTTTCGTTTCGGCGCCCGGGGTCCGCTTTCCGACTTTTTCTACTCCACTTCGCGCGATCTTCAGCATCCCTGGTAGTGAGCCCATTGGCACGCATATCACCCCTTACAACGTCAAGCCAGCACTTTTTAGGTCTACCCCTCCTGCCGGGGCCCGGCGGAGGCAGCATGGCCAGACATTTGTTTCCCACGTAAGTGTCCGGTTGCCGTAAAACATGGCCATACCAACGGAGCCGACACTCCTGCAATTTATCTGCAATGTCACGGACATGAAGACTACCGCGAATGCGGGAGTTCCTAACGCGGTCCTTCCGCGTCACTCCACACATCCACCGCAGCATATTCATCTCCGTGACACGCAGTTCTTGCTTGTGTCGCTCTAACACCGGCCACGCTTCACAGCCGTATAAAAGGACAGGCCTAATGATGGTCTTATAGACCTGTCCCTTCAACTTTACCGGCATCTTGGGGTCACAAATGACACCAGTTACCTCACGCCATTTGGCCCACGCGGCAGCAATGCGTGCCTTGACGTCGTAATCGATGTCACCAGACGCATGAAACACAGATCCCAGGTATTTCACATGGTCCGTGCGCTCGACCGTGTTGCCGTCTATGCGTACGGGTGTGGGATCTGTGGAGTTACAGGCCAAGTACTCGGTCTTCGCCACATTGATCTTCAGACCACCGTTCTCAAGCGACTCCTTCCACGCCTTCACGCGTTGCACCAGCCTACCCCTGTCCGAATCTGCCAGCGCGATATCATCAGCATACATGAGCAACCACGGGGGCTGCTCATGTGAGTTTCTGATGCTGTCCGACAATACGTCTAATACCACGCTAAACAGAAACGGACTAAGGACAGATCCTTGGTGCACCCCGACGGTGATGGGGAAAGGTTTTGTGTCGCCAACAGCGGTCCGAACTACGGAATCGGAATCACGGTACATGTCCGGATGATCCCAATATAGGCCTCTGGAATCCCCTTGTACCTCAATGCCCACCAGATTATCGCGCGAGGAATACAGTCGAAGGCCTTCTGCAAGTCAAGAAACAGACAATGCAGAGGCGTATTCTTCGCCCTGTATTTCTCCGCGACAGTCCTTAGGGCAAAAATAGGATCCATTGTCCCGTGACCCGGGCGAAACCCATATTGACACTCCGAGACAGTGCACTCCTGTCGAATCCGAGAGTCGATAACCCTCTCGAAGAGTTTCATGGTGTGGGACATGACCTTTATACCGCGGTAGTTACCGCACTCTTGCACCGATCCCTTGCCTTTGAAGACTGGAGTAATGATACTCAGCCTCCATTGGTTCGGGATCGTACCGATGAGGAGTGTCCGGTTAAAAAGGTCGGTTAAAGTGCCCACACCACGAGAGCCCATCGCCTTCCAGGCTTCGATGGGGACTCCATCGGATCCAACAGCTTTCCGATTCTTCATGCGGCGAAGACAATTCTGGACCTCTGCAGGCGTTATCAGTGGCACTAGTCCTTGGTTCGGAGGAAGATCTGGCGGCTGCACCTCTTTATGCTGCTTGTTCAGCAGCTCGTGGAAATATGAGCGCCATCTCTCCTTCACCGCGAGGTCCTCGCATAACAGGTTGCCCCCGGGGTCTTTTACACAGCGGCACTTGGAGATATCCTGTGCCGCTTTGACCCTGGAGCGCGCCAACTTATATATGAGCTTCTGCCCCTCAGACGAGTCTAACTTATCGTAAAGTGGTTGTAAGTGGTCTCGTCTGGCTCTGGCTACAGCTTCCCTCTGGACTGAGTCGTTCCACCACAGTTATATATATATATATATATATATATATATATATATATATATATATATATATATATATATATATATATATATATATATATATATATATATATATATATATTGTTAGTCTTTTTTACTCGAGAAAAATATGTATTACGGATTCACGTAGTAGTTTTTCTATAAGAAAACTCAATACTCTATATAGTAATCTTAAGAATAGATGCTGAAAACCGTGCGAAGTGGAGTAGAAAAAGCCGGAAAGCGGACCCCGGGCACCGAAGCGAGAGTTTGGGCTATAACCGGGATTTAACGCAAAGATGACGGTGATGAAACTGTATGGTGAATTTTAACCAAATTAGTCCCATTCAATACTTTTTATTAAACATTTAAAAATGCGTTTTATTTTATTAAAGTACGATTTAATACTTTCAGGAAATTTTCATGAAAACTGTCAAATCGTAGTAAAATGAAATATTGAATATTTATGACGCCATTTGCATTTTGGTGTCTGGAAGTGTGACGTAGGTTTGGAACATGAATATTCAAGCAATACACAATATTGTCGGCCAGGCTTTTTTCCGATACACTGGCTTAGTCTACAAGATCCACAAGTATTATGTTGCATAGAGTTTAAGTTGCAAGGGAGAGCCTCAATAGAACACCTCAACTGTTGGCCCAGGAGAGCGCCGGGGGACGAAATCTGACCCCCGGCGCCAACAATTTAGAAGGGGCCCGCCTTAAGACAAAGGGCGGGCTGGCGCCGGCCCGGACCACGAGATCCGCAGGCCATATATCCGTGGGCCCGGGCGTAGGCGATAAGAGAACAGCGGGGTTTTTTAGTGGGTAGTCGGATGGTCGAACATCTTTCCCGGAGTCCCACATATCCCTCGGTCCCCCCGGGCCGGGGGAACCCGTCAAGAGAGGTTTTTCCCCGAGACCAAAAAAAAAAAAAGGGTGGCACTGATTAACATTACTTTAAATAAAGAAAAACTAAATATTTATTTTTAACAATAGCTTGTCAGTATTCATAAGTGCAGTTTGAAGAGTACTAGTATTTTACTTAGTATTGACGACGGTTTGATACTAATTATACTATTGAACTATTTATTATCCTTAATATAACATGTTGAATTTTTTTTTCTATGTATAATAATATAAGTTTTTAAAAATATATCGTGTTCTTTAATATATAGTGTTTTGAAATAGTTCTATTCTTCGAGAAAATCTTACTAGGAAATTAACCGTTGTTCCTACAGGTGATTGATCTTGGTTACACCGGTCTCCATGAAGACCTCCAAATGGAAGCTGTGTCTAGCTTTAAATATTTAATCCATCATATAAGGAAATCAGACAATCGGAGAATTAAAAAAAATTCAGTGTTTTATTTAATTCATAAATTAAGCTAAACATATACTCTCATAAGGGATGTATTAATAGAATATGATATGCCTAGAAAAAAATATTTCTCAAAACATTCCACATACGATTTGTTTTGTTAAGATTGTGAAAACATTCCCCTGCTTACAGTATAATTTAATTACTAGGACATACTAGAAACATGGCTACAGAAGGAGGAAAGGAAATATAATAATTTAGATTTTTATTTTGATCGTAGACGGAGTCATGTCACGTTATTTGTAAAAAAAAAGTATATAAGTAGTATAACAGTTGTCTAGTATCCATATCACAAGCGCGATGTTGCTTACTGTTTGATACTAGATGGCGCTGTATATTGAATTTGCACAGGATATTTAATTCTGGCCGTTAACGCATGGAGATAACACATAACAATGTATTTAATTCGAAATAAATGTATGTTTTAAGTACATTTTTATTGTAGTAGAAACTGTTCTAGCTGACGGCCGCTTAGAATTTAGTAGTTACCGTCGCCTATGGGTGTTTGCAATGTGTGAGTGTCACTAATGCCGGAACCACAAGGTTATTATTACGGCATACTTAAGACCCAAGATGGTCGACATCCAGACGGGCTTGGAGCCCTACCACGAGCTAAGGTGGGCTGTTTTGTCGCATTTTACGACAGGCTGACCAGGGCCGCAGAGGTCAGTATTCTTCCTCCGTCCTTGCACGGATAAAAACAACAAAAAAAAACTTTAAATGAAGTACTTTAAATGAAAATTTGACAATGAATTAACACGGACCTGAAACATAAACTATGCTAGAATGTCATGTAATATGTTCCCACAGGCACGAACTGTGAGCTATGCTACGTTTATGGAGCATCTTCTTAAATTGATATACGCTTCATAGTATTTATTATATGACCCATTGATATGATCTGGTAGGTACCTGGTAGCGCAGTGGTTATAAACTCCGGAGACCAATTTAAAGGTATCTGGTTCAAATCCCATTATGGTATGCATCGCTTAGGCAGTTTTTTTCGCTTAGTGTGCATATTATTAATGTATCGACGGTGAAAGAAAACATCGTGGGCAAACCATCATACTCATCACTGGTATGTGTAACCCACACATCCGCAAACAAGCGTGGCGAGTGTACTGTCCATTTCCTCCTCTAGCGGGAGGGGGGAGGGGGGGGGGGAGGCCCGAGCAGTGGGACGTAATAAATATACTGGGACAATTCACACAACGCCATCTAGTCCCAAACTAAGTAGCATAGCACTTGTGATATGGGTACTAGATAACTAATATATTATTATACATATATACATTTTTTTTGTAAATAAATACATATTATACATAAACACCTAGATGCGAGACGGGAATCGAACCCATTTCCTTAGCAAGCGCACCGAAGTTAACCGTTACGCCACAGAGGTCGTCGAATGGGCTGTTTTTAATATATGTGAAACTAGCTGTGCCCGCGACTCCATCCGCGTGGAATAGTGACTTTGGGCAGCATTTTTTGGATATATCTTTTGATTTATTTTGGATTACAAACCCCATAAGCCCTAAAATATAAATAAATGAAATATGCAAACAATCAGTGTTATCGAATGCAACTGTTACGCCATGCGCCTCCGGAATACGTGCGTTCGAACCTACAAAACCAGCCTAAGCTAAACCCTATTTCATATGATTGATGATATAAATCTGAGGTCTACTTAAATTGAATAACAACCTACAAAGTCCAGCCTAAGTTGAACCCTATTTCATATGATTGATGATATAAATTGCAGGTCAAGTTAAATTGGTATTAATTTCTGAAACTGATCATTTTTAGCTAAAACTATTTTTTTTTTATTAAAGTAGCCTAAGTTACTCCTTGTTACATCAGCTATCTGCCAGTGAAAGTCCCGTCAAAATCGGTCCAGTCGTTTCATAGAGTAGCCGGAACAAACAGACAGACAAACAAAAATTGTAAAAAATGTTGTTTTGGTATATGTACCGTGTATACATCCAAATGCAGTTAGTAAAAAACGGTTATTTTAATATTACAAACAGACCCTCCAATTTTATTTATTTGTATAGATGTATAGATAAGTTATTGAATAATGATTTTCAACCAAACTTAGGAAGATTAAGTCAAGGCTATAATTTACGTGTGTTGGTTGAGAGTACCGACATATTATCATAACAATTAAATGTGTTATTAATAGGTAATTATTGATGAATAATAATAAGTTGATTTGCAACGATAATTCAATCACTAAATAATTTAACGACCATACGAGTATATTATTTACGTTTTATTGAACTTATTTTTTAAATAATTCGTTATATTAAAATCACATTGGCAAAGATTTTAGATATACAAGAATATCACACTGGATTCTTGTCTTACATCATAGAAATCTAATCTGGAAATAGAAATCATTTATTTCAATATAAGATCTTACAAATCACTTATTGAATGTAAAAGTCTACTACCGTTTCCAATACAAAACACTGGCTAGAGAAGAAACTGCGAAACAAACTCCCCGGCGATTATTTTTTGTCTTATTTTATATGTCTTTTATTGTGTACAACTTTAATTACAAAATGAAATTGGAGGAAAAAATGAGTTAACATAATGGCAATTTAATTGTTTTTAATCCGCGTCTGTACGGTTGTCAATATAGTATTTAATGTGTTATATCCTTTCCACACAGATGTTGCTTAATAGCTTTTTAAACTTATTTCTTGAAAGTTTTTGAATTCTATTTGGGATTTTATTGGAAAAAAGTATACTTTGCCCAATAAGACTATTATATACTTTCCGGAGTCTACAAGAAGGTGTAATCAATTTATTTTTATTTTATTTATTTGGCAAACATACAATTACAATAAATCACAATATAAGGATAACATAAAAATGAATAAATAAGTATAGTTTCCACTTAAAGTTAATACACATTATTTGATAGAATAATAGTAATATCATAAATGAAAAAAATAAAATACATTAAAAATAAAAACTGAGAGATCCAAACTTAATACTTTAGTCATTTGCATAGTTCGATTATTTTTGATTTATAATTTACAATGTTAGAACAAAAAATGTCTATACTGGTATAAAATTTATTATATTGAAGACAAGATCTACATAAAAAATTGTTACTTGCAAGATTTGATTCTATTGAAGGTAATGAAAAAAGTGACTCTTGCCTTGAATTTAAACGGGAACACCTCAGGAATACTTGACTTATAAGGAAAGCGAAATCCATGGGATTATTGAGTAATTTGAATAAAAATACGTGGTCCTCATAGCCCTTTGTACTGATAATGAATAAATTTCAGGCAGCTGTTCATTCATACGATCGCATTTATATTTTAAGTGTTTTATAAATTTATTTGGTACGGATTGAATACTGCCTTTTATATATATTATACCGTGGGTTCCACACTGTAGAGTCATATTCCAAAATGGATCTCACGTGAGAATTATATAGTATTCAACGTGGAGGGCATTTTAAAATCTTTTTCAACTCTAAGAATAAATCCCAACATTTGGAAAGCTTTATTTTGTGATTTATATGGGAACATATATCTTTGCTATGAACATCACTGAATTTAGAAAAATCTGTGATATTTTTCTTAACATATAAATTTTCCAAAATGTATTGATTACAACAGTCAAAATATTAAATTCTTTAAATTTATCTCTTTAATCTTTATTAAAGATCGCACGAATAGCCCATTTCTGCAAAACAACAAAACTAATGCTAGGAAAATAAACTAGACGGGATGAATCGACATCAGTCATAGTCTAATTTCTTCACGACATAAGCTGCTGAGCTCAGTCTATTCGCCAATAGATGAATAAGAGGACCCCTCTGTAATTTGGAATCCATAGAAATACCGAGAAAGACGGCCAACTCTATGGTTTCCAACGGCATATTATTTACATACTCATACTTCAGAGAAGGTTTCCACTTTCCCTATTTATCTCGTCATCATCCTAGCGACAATTTCCGGTTGCAACCATAACTGTCGCTTGGGTGTCTGGGTCGAATTACAAACTTTAAACGGTCTTCGGCATAACTAGTAGTGAGCCTATTGGCACGCATGTGATCCCTTACGACGTCAAACCAGCACTATTGGGGTCTCACCCACGAGCCGGGGCCCGGTGTTGACAGCATGGCTAGTCCTTTCTTATATGGCGAAATCCACATACCTAAATATCATACGGTAGACAATGAGCACTTGAAAAAAATACTAAATATTTCGTCTGTGTGGCGTATAAAAATATTTATCCGTATTGTGATAGATTTTCTATTGAAGTATTATGGAATTAAATGTCCAGTGCCATCTGTTAAGTTTTATTGTGAAACTATTTAATTTAAGTATCTAAAACTTAAGTATCTTACACGTTGGCAGTCGTCAATTAGTGCAATTTCCTTTCAAATATTTAGTATAGCTCTTTGCTCATGAATAAGAAGCGTGCTCTTGGTACAATTGCTAGCCAAGAGGGCTGGCAGTGAAATCAGTGGTATAGGGGGTATCATCATATCATAACTACACCTGGTCGAGAATAATGTCATCCGGGCCAATCTCCATCATGTGCACACTAGTCGAAGAGCATTGGCCAAAAGTAAATCCTGTGATGCTCCCACGCGTAGCTCTGGGTGGCCACCGTGGTAAGCCACAACTGGCTTTCGCATGCTAGTCTTACGAAAAGCGATGGGGGCGAACACAACCTCGCCAGCTTCCCTCGTTCATGGCATGGTACTTTTAAATAGGGTTTCCTCGCCACACTGTATAAAAGTTCAAATTGGAACTGAAATTTATCTACTATTAACCTTGTGTTGAACCTTGATGTTGAACGATATTTATCTCTATAATTAAGTGAACAAAATGTATATTTTAAGTGAGCGTTATTGTTTATTTTATTTACAGAACGTTCGTGGACTACGCTATGACATGCACGTATTTGGCAGCACTTTGCGTGTACATTGTCTTCATTGCGGAGAATTTTAAAGAGGTAACTCAAATTTATGAGAACAAGATGATATTTATTTTCGTAGCTTGACGAGGCACTATACAAAATAATGTTTGATATTCCCTAAAACCATGCATGTTATGCTAATGTCGTATCATACTCGGAGAGTAGTCGGTCAGGGGCTGGAATCTCACGATGCCAAGCACCGGTTAGACAGTTTTCCTAATGTGCATTATAACATGATTGCCATGAACTGTACCAACGGTGATGGAAAACATCGTTAGGAAACTTGAATATTGGTGTACTTTCCTTCTAAAAGGAAGCCCGTGTCCAGGAGTGAGAAATTACGAACTGTTATTATGTTGCTATAAGTTACTAAAGAAATTTAAACCTTATCTCTAGCACCAATATTCATCAGCGCTTCACCGAATTATGATTGAGTTATATGAGAGTGCGGGTTTGATTCGGCTCTACAACTCTGTTTCTCATTTTATGTATATATATTATATAATTTCCGTGTACATATCCGTCTTATCATAGTGTTGTTTGAAACTATGTGTTACTTCTAGGATATAAAAGCGCAGAATAATTTTTACAATGTAAACATTATATAGTGAACTTCTATTTAACGAAAAACTCCTTAAAACGTAGAACTTGCTAAGGTTTGTTTGGTTTACATTATTACCCTTGATTGAAGGGTAATAATTTAAACCCACACTTTATATGCATACACACTTTATAACGTAGCAACCACTTTCAATAGCGAAACAATAGATGGTTATTTAAACCACAATTTCACCGACCTTCACGCATACTGTACCATAAAATTCTTAGAAATGTGTTCAAGTATTTGATATAACTATTCAAAGACGATTATCCTACTATAGGTATATCTCAAAATATGAATAAAATACAACGAAAGATACAATTGAAATACTGGCATAGTAAAAACGATAAACAAAAATAACTGATTATAAGATTATTATATAATTTAGTTAAAATAAAAACGTACTTATTCCTAAAATATTTTTTTCTACTCTCCTTTTAACGAAAACTCTCTTAGTATATTTGCATCAACTCCGTTCTAAAAAGATCCGTTCTTTTATAAACTATAAGATTTTAACATTAACGAGTTTCTTTCATCTGGATAAAGCCGAAATGAAAGACACACTAAATCTTAGTACGTGTTTAATTTAGCGTGAAGATCTTAATATGTTACAGCCCTTAATCTGGAATAGGATAGTCCACGAACGGGACCAGAGCTTTTTGGGCATTTATAATAATGGCTCATAATTTTTTTTTTAATTTATATTAGAGTGAGATAAAAGTTCTTATTACTTTATGAAATTTAAATCCACTTATTTGATTATTCTCTTCATAGTGTTTTATTCTCATCATAGTGTTTTATCAAAAGTTAATTTCAACTTTTCAAATTAGTTCGTTGTCTCTTAAAATTCTTAGCGTATTTCAAAAATGAACTTTGAGATATATGATAATTAATTTTTCTCTTAAATTATGTTTACTAAAAATAAATGATGAGAGAGATGAAATTATTAAATAAGTCAAAATGACTAAACATATCTTAGTCTCGTTTAGTTTCAACTGGTTTATAAGAAGCATAAATTTATACTTGAAGGGTTTCTAGGGTTTTTAGTTCAAGCTTGAAATTGATTTATCGTCTAAATGAGATTCCAGGTCATTGTCCTTTCATGCTGCCAAATTGGCTGTTAAATTAATCAATGATTTATGATCCCCGAAATTTCAAATAAACGCCAACTGTTTGATAAACAGAGATGAGTAGAGAGGAAATTGAATTGACAATTATTTTTATTATATTTTCTATTATTTTACCGGAAAGTATTGAATTGAATAGAACTTCGCTGCCCTTAGTATCTAAAAAAGGTTGACCAAAGTATAAAAAGAGTAGTTAAACTCTACTACGTAATCATTTAATACCGCCCTGAGAACCTTGAAAGATTAAAAGTAAAACCAAAATTATATTTTAATTTCATGTACACTATCGGTTTTAGATGTGCATGGTGAATGTTTTTCTATTAAAAGTCGTAGTTTTGTCAGTTAGTAAGTAAGGCTTCTTAGCCAGTTAATTGCCTAGCCAGGCAGAGTAGGAACGATAGAAATGAAGATGAAGGGAAGCTGCATATGTAAAAGAATCTCAACTAGTTACCGGTATTCTTGGAATAGAAATATATGGGTATTGAATCGAATTATGAAGCTAGATGTATCATGTATGTATGTATAAACATTTCCCAGTTATCTTATCTTATTTCGGGGCCGAGAAATATCTCGGACACTTCGACCCAATGGGATCTTTTGTGTTCCCCTAGATAGCAATCACTCCTCTACAATCTCATTTAAGATTTGCTTCATGAGCCTAACAATAAGGTATGGAGATAGGAGCATGTAGTATTCCGGTGTCAGATATCCTACCCCCAAAAGATGCATTCACCTCCTGGCCAATGCATCGCATGTACACAGTAGGTGTTCCATGCGTTCTGTATGTTCCCCACACAACCTGCACATGGGTGTCGCGGTTAGACCCATCATGTTATTGGTTCCAAAGTGCCCATTAAAGACTCCAAGCAAGTAGTGTATTTGCCCCCTGCTCATGTTCCAGCTGGATCCTCATGCTTTGTACGTGGATCCCATAAATTTTTTGGAGTGTTCCAGACCGATTCTAGTCAGCCAGTGTTGTTGTTGACTGCGGTCTGCAAAATCCCTGAATGTGGCTTTCACGAGGCTAGTCGGAATGCCTACTCATGGTTCCGGACCCATAAAATCATTAGTTGAGCCCTCTCTTGCCAATTCATCTGCCATTTCATTGCCATGAATTCCTTCGTGTCCCGGGACCCACATTAATCTTACCCTGTTATGCCTTCCAAGCCTATTTAAGGTTCGAATGGCATCCAGGACAAGTCTGGAGTCAACTTTGAAGGATGCGATGGCCTTGATTGCAGCATGACTGTCACTGAGAATATATATATAGATTTGCCTTTGGTGCCTCTATCTATGTTCTCCTGAGCACAGGTTATTATAGAAATTTCCCAGTTAAAAGTTGATTCGCCTTACCGCCCTTATGTCTAAAGTTAACCTAAAAGTACATTAAAAAACTTTTAGAAATCCTTTGTAATTCTCAATACTGCGCTCATTCTGTAACTATAGGGCCAATTGTTTTTTTATTAGAGTTCGCAAAAAATTAAATGAACTAGCTGTTTGTCGTGATTTCAATTTATTTAATGACACACCTAATTATGTTAAAATTATTCATGCGAATGCTGGTTCAATGCATACACATGTATGTCTAATTTATATGATGTCTGATTATACTTAAACAGTAACAGTTTTTTTACTTTAGTTACATGTATTCATATAATTTATTTAAATGTCAACTATTTGTGTTCAAACAATATAAAATAAAATAAAATAATTATAAATACATCATCATTTACTAAATCATTGTTTTAACACTGAATCCTGGGAAAATAATGAAGTCGAAGCTAACCAGTCATTGTTGGTGGTTTTCTTAATGCCTGCCAAACAATTGAGAACTGGGCATTGACCCGGTAAAGAGAAGTCTGCGATGCCTATATACTTTTTTTTTCCTAGGTGCTGGACGTATATATGCCAGACTATAAGCTTCCTGTAGAAGCTTACTGTGCCCTCACCTTAGTACCATTGGTCCTTATCTGCCAAATAAGGAACCTGAAATGGTTGGTTCCGTTTTCAGCCATCGCCAATGTTTTCTTAGTGGTTTGCTTCGTGATCACGATGTATTATATCTTCAATGGACTCCCCAGCCCTGCTGATAGAGAGATGGTTGCCAGCGTAACCCAATGGCCTATTTTCATTAGGTAAGTTTCAAGAAAATTATATTCTTCCTCGTTTTTCTAATCACTATTTTTATGATATGTTAGAAATTGTTCTAAAAATATTCTTTTTGTTTGTTAATAATAGAGCCGCCGTTAAGACAAAAACCGTTTTGTCAATTAATCATTGACAATTCACTTCACTTCACTACAATCAACTTTTTTTTATTGCTGTAGGACAGCAGACAGATTGACGGCCCGCTTAGAATTTAGCAGTTACCGTCACCTATGCGTGTTTGCAACGCCAATGGTGGCATCGCGAACACGTTGCTGTCCCTTAAGGGTACAGGAACTTGGGTCACTAATGCCGGAACACAACACAAGGTTATTATGGCGGCATACTTAAGACCAAAGGTGGTCGCCATTCAGACGGACTTGATGCCCTACCACCTAGCTAGGGTTGTTTTGTCGCCTTTTAAGTCAGGCCGACCCCGACCGTAGAGGTTAGTATTCTTTCTCCGCCCCTGCACGGATAAGTTTTCATTTACATTTTCCTCCGTAAAATCTTATAGAAAATAAACATTACAACATCTATCAGTCTTGTACATTTTCATACTTGGAATACTAATTTTGTAAATGTATTCTCAAATCGTAACAAAAGACAAAGCAAATAAGATCTGCGGTCGTCATTCGACATTGAAAATTGGTCACGACAAATATCAATAACCAGTTTGAATGCATGAAGGATTACTTATGGATCTGTTTGTTTCGACTACTGATGATGTGCAGTGAAAGTTATATCGTAAAGTTTTTGAAATTTTTTATAACCAATTTTTTTTTCATTGCTGTAGGATAGCACAGTTTGAAATGCCAGTGGCATCTCAAATGCGCTCCTGTCCCATTAGGGTACAGACACTTAGGTCATTAATGCCGGAACACAACACAAACTTACTATAGCGGCATACTTAAGACCAAAGGTGGTCGCCATCCAGACGGGCTTGAGACCCTACCACGTAGCTAGGGTGGGTTGTTTAGTCGCCTTTTACGAAAGGCCGACCCTGACCACAGAGGTCATTATTCTTTAGCCGTCCCTGCATGGATAAATAACTTAACAAGGTATAACGATTCCGGACTATTATCGTATAAAAAGTGGCAGGATGCAGAAGATAGCACTTTTGAGATACGAAGGGCATTACCGCTCTAGCATCAACATTTGTCCTTATTGCCTAGACGAAATTATGTACGATACCTATAGTGAAAATATCCTTAATACTATTTTCCGTTTTTCATCGTTCCGACAATTTTTTAATATGGTCGGGATCTCGTTAACAAATCAACAAAACATGTAAAATATTTAATTTGAAGCTTAATTATTAAATAAAAAAAATGTGTAAAATGTTATAAAATATTTAATATATTATTATTCTTTTTCTGTGGCAGGGGTGGACTAAGAATACTAACTAACCTCTGCCAGGGTTGGCCTGTCGTAAAAGGCGACAAAACAACCCTACGTGGTAGGGCCCCAAGCCCGTCTGGATGGCAATAATCCCTGTTGTATAAATATGGCGCCATAATAATCTTGTGTTGTGTTCCGGCATTAGTGACCCAGGTTCCTGTACTCCTATAGCAACAGCAGCGTGTTCGCGATGCCACTGGTGTTGCAAACACCCATAGGTAACGGTAACTGCTTACTATTAAGTGGGTCGTCAGCCTGCCTGCTGCTCCTCAGCGATAATTTTTTTTTATCTACAGCACAGTGATCTTCGCGATGGAAGGTATCGGGGTGGTGATGCCAGTTGAAAACGAGATGGCCAAGCCAGAACAGTTCCTTGGATGTCCTGGAGTATTAAATATTGCTATGACGATTGTGATATCTTTGTATGGACTGGTGGGTTTCTTCGGATACATGAAATATGGTGACGAGGTCAGAGGAAGCGTCACTTTAAACTTGCCTCAAGATGAAATGTAAGTATATTCAAAAACAATTATTTGTCGAAAAATTGTAGTTTATTTACCACATTTCTCAAAAAGTTTATTTTGTTTTTTTTTTTTCACTTTTAGTCTCTTCAAACTCTGAACGACAACAGAAAAATATATTTATAGAAAATTTTCAAATGTCTCAAACGGATAATTCCTGTTAGTACATCAACAGTAAAACGGTTTTCTTTTCAGGGTTTGGTAGTCAGTTTGCAGTCGCTACTAGTAAAAACCTAATAAGCATTTTTGTCACTAATGCCGGAACACAACACAAAGTTACTATGGCGGCATATTTAAGACCAAAAGTGGTCGCCATCCAGACGGGCTTGGGGCCCTACCACGTAGCTAGGGTGGGTTATTTTGTCGCCTTTTACTACAGGCCGACCCCGGCCGCAGAGGTCAGTGTTCTTTCTCCGCTCCTGCACGGATAAAATAAAATATAATGTAACATTTCACAAAACGTCATCTAGTCCCAAAGTAGCTGCAAAGCGCTTGTATTATGATTTATAGACCTCTGATATGCTTTTTTTTGATGTAAATAGAACTCATGATCACTTACCCGCAAGTGACCTGACGTGTAAAAGTCGCTGCATCACGGAAGTTGTATGTAAAATAACTTTACATCATAAGTCTTCCTTTTAAAACTCACGATTAATTAATCATGAATTGCATTATTAACCAAAAAATAAACCTGTATCATTTATTCCCTCAATAGATTTGTTTCTTTTTCTTTTTAGAGCAGCCCAAAGCGCTAAAATATTGATGGCTCTTGCCATCCTCTTCACATACAGTCTTCAATTCTACGTACCGATGGAAATGATATGGAGACAAATTCATACTAAGATAAATGTGAGATACCACAATATCACTCAAATATTAATCAGAACGGCTGCCGTTGTTGGATCAGGTCAGTATATTCTCTAATTTTATTGTTTAATGGAGCCATAGTAAATTCTTTCGAAAAAATATTTTTCGAGAAAAATTGGGGTTTCAAAGTCATGCTTTTGCTTGCCTTTGATCTTGATGAGGGTACGCATGTTGCTGTATACTTGTAGGTATCACAGAACACTATTAATTTATATCTCAGATGTATAAGTTATTTGTATGTCATTTCTATTCTAATGTTATTGTAATAATTTCTATTCTAATAATCGATATTTCATTATAAATTAATTAATCAACTGTAAATTTATTTATTTTGTTATTATACTCTATCCACTTTACTAAAAAATAAAATGTAAACAAACAACCCAATGTCTCTCAAACAAAGCTAGAATAAAAACAACATGGCGGGTATAATCCGACCGTAATAATAAAACACTCCTTCCAATCGACAATAGTACGTTGAACAGTACACTTATAATTACCAGCATATAAAACTAGTAAGATATTTGGAAACATTGTCTTTATAATTTCTTTATAATGTAAGTTAGTTATTACAATTAATGTTGTAAATATGTAAATTTTATACGCATTATATTTATCATTCATAAAATTATTCTATGTTTTTTTTTCCAAAAGTAAGGAATAGCAATATAAAAAATAAGAATATAGGAGATATTTATAATAAATAATTAAAAGTTGCTATGATAATTTTATAGCACGTTGATTATTGTAAAATCGACATCTAAAAAACCCTTTTTACGATTTGTTTACATTTTATTTTTTGGTAAAACGGATAAGGTATAGGTAATTCATATTATTGCACCCGGTAGACTAACATAGCTCGAGAAATTGAAACTTGTCTCGCCGGGTGTATATTTGAATAGCAATATTTTTATTTGAAAAACGCAAGGTAGTTTTGCGTTTTTTAGCATTCGCACAGTACGCAATTACTAGTAGCGTTGCTGGTTACTGTGTTGAGTTGTGAAATTGTGAAAATCGTTACAGTTATGCATATTCTTGTAATAAGTTAATATGACTTTGTTGGATATAAGGAAAATTATAGAAATGAGAGTGTACAAAAAAGAGAGTAAACCAAAAAAAGATGGATGGATTGCGTAAAAGATGATATGGCAAAAATGGGTGTGAATGTTGACATGAGCGTTAACAGAGGAGATTGGAAGGAGAGAACATGTTGTGCCGACCCCATATAATATGGTATAAAGGCAGGAGGAAGAATTAGACTTTGTCGCCCATAATGAGTGATTTCCACTGACACGTTTTCTTTCTCCAAGTTTACTATCCTGTACATACCAGTAGTTTTAGTCTCATGTCATTCTAGCGTTGCAAACGATTACAGAGAACGGTAGCCACTTACCATTGTGTGGTCCGTCTATATTTATGTCGTATTACGCAATTAAACAATAATAATTATTGTGCTCTTACTTCTAGTAGAAAATGATCTTTATATGTTATTGTCCTTTTTATATAAACTGTCATTTTGTTACAGTGGCCCTTGCTGCAGCATTTCCAGACTTGGAGCTCTTCATCAACCTCTGCGGTGCCATTTTTCTTTCCAGCCTCGGCCTCTTGACTCCAGCAATAGTTGACACCGTTCACAAGTGGGACAGAGGCTTGGGCCGGTTCAACTGGATACTTTACAAGAACATCTTTATTGCGATGCTATCCCTCTTAGCTTTATTTGCGGGTTCCACCATCTCCATACAAAGCATGTTGGAAAAGTTTGGCGAAAAGCCTGTTTTACAGATACCGTTGAACGGTACAAACTTAAACAACACTTTAATACTATAGTTTAAGATTGACATTTGCATGTAGATCATGACAATTAATAATTTTAAAGTAAATGTACAAAGCTGCTAAGCGCTGAACCACAAAACAAACATGTATTTTTAAGACCCCTCTTGACATTCACGACAAATCTGCGTCCTTTGTCACAAATATTATAAAGCATCCAGGAATGAATGTGTGGATAGATTGATTCATTCGGTATTTATTTGTTATTAGTTACATTTCAACAAAATAAAAGCTGCTTAGAGCTTGAGGTCGTCAACAGTGTTTTGTTAATGTATTTTTGACGAAATGTTTCAACCTACTCAAATATTGTCAATAGCAAAATTATTCTTAAAAGACTATAGTTGTAGTTAAAAATGTTTTAGTATATTTTAATTTACTATTTTTCATATTATTTATTTTTAAAATAATTTAAAACTTTTTTTATTGCTGTAGGACAGAAAACAGGCTAGCGACCCACTTAGAATTTAGCAGTTACCGTCACCTATGGTTGTTTGCAACGCCAATGGTGGCATCGCGAACACGCTGCTGTCCCATAAGAGTACAGGAACTTGGGTCACTAATGCCGGATCACAACACACGGTTATTATGGCGGCAACTTAAGACCAAAGGTGGTCACCATCCAGATGGGCTTGAGGCCCTACCACGTAGCTAGGGTGGGTTTTTTGACTTTTATGACAGGTCGACCCCGGCCGCAGAGGTTAGTATTCTCCGCCCCTGCACGGATAAGACTAACTAAGTATAACTCTGATAAGAATAACTCTGTATTGTGCACATTTTATAATTTTATTTTGAATTTGTCTAATTAGTTACAAAACTTGGTCAAATACAAATGTGTGTGTTCTGTATTTGTTGAGGTTCGTCGAAAATTTTACGAATGTGAAGAGAGGTCTTTAGAAATAATATATTACGTACAGTCGTAAGTTATTCGTTTGAAAATTTGTTTTGTGACTAATGTCTATATAAAAAAATATTTAATTAATACTGTTAAATTCTAATCTAATGACGTTTTATTGTCTTAATTTTTACTTTTCCTAAACCAAATATTAATTGAATTTATATCATTAATATCAGAAGAGCATCCAAGAGCTGTAAAGTAAGTAACTTTGATAAAATATTCTCTTCATTTAGATTAATTTAATTTTAAGGGATCTTGTAAATAAAATTCAATGCTTACAGCAAAATTTTTTTAACGTTATACAAATATTTTGAATATTGTAATAAAACTGTATTAGATACTCATTTTAAAAGTATTACTGATTTAACATACTAGCATTGTTCGAACGAGACAACACGTCACAATTCCTTTAGGCGTTTATACATATATTTATAAAAGGTTCTAATATTAATTTATGTATTCTTAATAGAAATATCATAATTGATAATTATTTACATTAGACATTCCAATTAATAGTGTAAAATAGTCTTAAGGACTCTAAAATGGAATAATTAGGTTGTGACGTAAATACTAGAAGATGTTTTTTATAAAATGTATTTGTAAATTTTTTATTAGTTAAATTAAGGAGGACTTTTATACTGAGAGTCGTTATAAAAAAACTAATGTATATATTTTACATCTGTGGCCAAGAAAATATAAAAAGGCAATATTCTGGCTCCGAAACTGAAGTACAAATTTAAATGATAAATAAACTGGTTTTACGACGAAGATTTTCATAATTTATCTTAATAATTTAAAACAAACCTAATACCTGTGTTCTGCTCCTTCTGTTATTCTTTTTTCTTTTTCTTAGTTTATGCTCTATTTTTATGGTAAAACGTAGCCAGAGTAATAATAATATGAATGTCCACTTAAATTATAAAAATCTAGATGAAGAACGCATTCTACTCTGATTACGTAATTCCGCTTTTATTGATATATAAATATGTACCAAATGAAAAAAAAATACATTTTCTTAATTTAAACTGTAGACCCTAGTTAATTTCCGAACTTCCGAACGGGGGAGGAGGTAACAAGTTCGTGGGTCCAGCCATAAATGATAAAAGACAATTGTAGCAGACACCTCTTACAACTATCTTCTAGTGGTGTAGTTGTAAAAATAATGGGGTTTTTACAACTTTTAATTGATGGACAGGTACAATTAGAAAAGGCTATTTGTATATTAAACGAATAATTTCTTTTTCATATACATAAAGCCACTACAGTCATGTTTATGATATGTCATGTTGTCATCAAATTGGGATTAAGAATTCGTATTTCATATGAACTATCTTGTTTCAAGTTTCCTCCTTTGGGATGCAGACACGGGTTTATTTTCGAATATTGACAAATGTCATATACATTTTGTACATTCTTCACAGTACAAACAATCAACTCAATCACGTATATAATGTCAGTGTATCTATTTTTATTGCGTGTGAGTACACAAACCGTAAAATATCACGTTTTACGTCCTTTGTGATAAAACAATAAAGTTTCATATCAGAAATGTCAATAATACACGTGTCGTCTTAATGATAAGACACTGATAATTGTCTAGAAAAATTTAAGACAATTATATTTTATATATTATCAACGATGTTTTATGATGTTAGAATGTTAGTTGCTAAGCTATTGTCACAGGATACAATTACACCCGTTTTACGACTTTTCCGTAGCACTAATTGATACTTGCTTTTCCGAGGTGGAAAAATGCCCTTACGCGCACCTTCTGCGCAGGAATCAGTGTAGGTTCGGCGACGAGCGTTGGCAATATTCCGCTGATGCGTACGGTAGTTTTGGATCTGCGATCCACTGCACTACTTTAAACTGCTACCCCTAAAGTAATAATATTCTCCAACAGAGAAACAAGTGGTATTAAGTTTTTATAGATGCCGTTTAAATTTCTGAAGAACAGACATAAATATGAGATAGCCTGTTAATCAATATATACTTCACTTTAACTTTAACTTAATAGTGTAACTCTCTCTCAGTCTCCGTTCTCGTTGGACGGGTTAATATGGAAAATATTCTATATAATATTGTAACCATATTTTAATATTATAAAATACTATTGATTTAAATATGATTGCCACTTGTTTTAACACTTAGTGAAACTTTAATTTTTCAATTATGAACTTTTTACATATAGTATTTTGCATCAGTATAACGTGACGCCAAGGCTCGATTTATATTTTTGAAAAATAATGTAATGTAACTATGGAATTTACTTTTTAAAAAGGTCTTCATTGTATATATTTTGCTATGTTTAGTACAATTTTGTAAGAATGAAATGAATAGCTAATTAGTGTGTAACAATAGATTGACATGTGATATATAATTTTGAATACAAGTTTAATAAAATATAACACTAATACTATTAATTTTATTACACCCTTTAAGATTTCATTAAAATTATATAAATTGCAATCATCTTGTAATTTTGAACCATTATTATTAACGTGGTTTTTAAAGAACATTATGAAAGAAAATGTACAATAACATAATTTTTCACAAGGTTTATTAAATTTGAAGGTTTCTTTAAAATAATAAAGCATCGCGTCGATGTATTATATACAGGGTGACTTTGACAAACCCGTCCAAATTCACACAGAAGAATCTTTAGTAAAAGTTATGAGAAACATGTATTTTAGTTTTTTATCACATGGTACAAAAATGTTGAGTAATCAGCATCACAAAGTCATTCAAAGAACTCACAATTTACGTAATACGGCGTTAGAGTGCATTGACACCTCTCCATCTGACCTAGTAAAAGGCCGAGGACGGCGGCATTGAACCGGGCGAGCGAATACGCACTACTCATTTACGCGGGTGTGACAAAGACAGGTAGTAACAGGTTAACGTTCGCTGTTTGCACCATATGCTTATTCTGTACGATTGAATTAATTATCCTATATGAAATATTTTATGGTGAAAATTTGACATACAATTTTTTTTTTGCAAAAATGGGTTCCTTAAATGATGTTTAGTGCGTAAAAAAAATTTGGACGGGTTTGTCAAAGTCGCCCTGTACATGAATACGGTATGCGCGCGTGTGTGTTATGTGTGAGAGGAAAATGGGGACGCATCATCACAATAAAACTACTGAACATATCGAGATGGGACTACTAACATTCGACGTGGAATTTTTCGATGTAAGTTATTTCTTTTTTGGATTCCATCGACCCTTTCTCATTTCGTTTTCGATTTATTTTTGCCTGTTTTTCGCCCAGTGGAGCGGGCGTGATTGGCTAGTATAGAAATATTCGAATCAAACAATATATTAAGCTCACGTTATTATAATAACAAATTGTTACCTTCCATTTTCTTGTTTTATAAAATTATGACAGAAATGAAATTGATGATAAAATAATAGACCTAAAATAACATGACCCAAAATGTCTGTAAATGTTAGGACGATTTGACGTGGTTTAATCAAATTAATTGCTCAGTTTCTACATTTTTTTGTTGTGCTACTCCAAATAAGCTGACGGGTCTTTTAATAGTAAGTAGTTATAATACAGTCATCTTACTTAGAGACCAGTGGTGGTTGCCATCCATGTCCTCCTCCTCGTGCCCTCATCTCACATTATATGGGGTCAGCACAACATGTTACATGTTGTAACACTTAGGTAGGTAACCCCTTTTTGGGGAAAAATCTGTCATCCTTTTTATATTATTTTTCTCGTTGCACATTGAAAGTAGGACAGGTAATTTCGTTGTCAATCATCTAATATGGATATATCCCTGGAGGATTCCAGGGATACTTTTATTGGTTTCTTCTTGAGTAAACAACATCCGAGTGTCGGTTTGGTTGTGCAAGGTGGCACTTTTGCCGAAACGAGCGTCTTCGAAAGCTCTTGGTCCTGCATTCCGTTGCGCTCAAGCTCAAGCACGAATGCAGACACGGGCAGCTTGCGCACAATGCAACCATCTTCATATATTTTGGTGGTGGCTCAAAGCAATCTTCCTCTTGGCGAGTTAGAGGCCTCGCGGCTTCTTTTTACAACAATACCTTCGGTGAAGGACATCGTGGTAAGTAGGGATAGCACATAGGTAGATATATGGTCTTCACAGTACGTTGTTGGACAAAGGGCCACTAACATCGGACATACTGCAAATTGCTCGCAGTCTTAGGGTAAAAACACGCCATTTTTGTTTAGATTTTACTTATCTTTCAATAAATTAACTTCCACTACACTTTTGATAATTTTGACGGATTTGACATCAAAAGATATTTTCTAAAGTTGCACCTATAAATTTCTCTCAATTTAGACTGTCATGGTACGGACAAGTACCATATTTTTATCCGTGCAGGGGCGGAGAAAGAATACTAACCTCTGTGGCCGGGGTCAGCCTGTCGTAAAAGGCGACAAAACAACCCAGTCTAGCTATGTGGTAGGGCCCCAAGCCCGTCTGTATGGCGACCACCTTTGGTCTTAAGTATGCTGCAATAATAACCTTGTGTTGTGTTCCGGCATTAGGGACCAAGTTCCTGTACCCTTATGGGACAGCAGCGTGTTCGCGATGCCACTGACATTGCAAACACCTATAGGCGATGGTAACTGCTAAATTCTAAGCGGGCCGTTAGCCTGTCTGCTTTCCCACAGCAATAAAAAAAAATAATGAGAAGGGATGCTGATCACATTACTAGAAAATTATTGGACTTGAAAGTAGATGACTACAAGGGCAGAAGTAGTCCTGAAAAGCAATGGAAAGAATGTGCGATGTATGGTATAAGGGTTTGTGAAGTGACAGATCGAGAATGCCAGTATATAATAAAATGGAAAAGACATATTGTGCTGACCCCGAATTATTGGCACAAAGCCAAGCTAATGACGATAGGTGGTTGTCATCCAGATGGGCTTGGAGCCCTACCTTGCTTGGATTGTTTAATCGCCTTTTAAGATAAGCTGCAGGGTGACTGGACGCGACCAAAGGCGAAGGTGTAATGGCGGAGGTTCAGTATTATCAATTCACCCCTGCACGGTTACAGTATAACTCAATAACAATTTATGTTATTTCTGGTATCAATTCTCTATTTCACAGTAGTTAAACGAAGTATTATCCGTCCAGTTATAATAATTATACACGGTTAAATTAAAATTATTCCGTCTGTTTGTTCGGAATTTGTTTGAAATTTGTTTGGAATCATTTGACTGAATTCTACGGGCAGATGAGCTAATGTTATAAGAAGTAGTCAAATTTATTTTATTACTTCTTATAATGGTTGTTTCCTTATTTTTTTTTATGAAATATGCATAGGTGACCACGCTCTGCTCTAATATGGTGCTGTAAACGTTCATATACTGCTGAGGAGTACAAATATTTAGGCCTTTAACCGGATAGTGAGACCCCAGTAAATAAATATACAATAGTAATTCACAGTCTCACCTAGTTGCAGAATAGGCAGCAGAGCGGGTATTGTGGGTACAAAAAAACTGATATACTGATTTTCTTTTGTAAATAAATATAAAAATAAACATTCAGACTCAAACTCACGACCCCATCTAACATTCTGTTGTGCAAAAATCGTTGCAGCATGGAGGTCATCAAACATCAATGTTGCCTGCCACATTATGTTCTAAAGCCATACAATACAAATATTATTTGAGTAAACATGGCCAAATAGTCAATGACAAATATACTTTAAATACGAACCAGTCATGTTTGACATCCGTGTTAGTATTAAATGGATATTAATTATATTAATTGCTTTAATTACATAACATCAAAGCTTTAGTTAGCTCTAGATTCATAATTTAATTAAACTCAGTCATTATTGAATATGTGTTTATTTATATATATTGATTTTGTAATAAGATTTGATTTTCAACTGTATTTCATACACTTTTAGGCTTCAAATGGGTCATTTGAATATTGTCACGTGGTTAGGCTTGTACATAAATCCATTTGCGTCAATCTTTCCTGAATTGAAATTGAATAATTAATCTAGAATTAGTAACAATTCCAACCCACTGCTAAGAATTTTGTAACTAACCCACTAACAATCCATGGGTGACATTTTCGAAAACAAATGACGATTATTAATTTCACGAACAATAGCTACACGAATAGATTAGTCGCTAGATTTGCTTCGCAATAAGGCGTTTGCTGTCTGACTTGTTAAGGAGTGCCGAACGGTACTGTTTCTTTAATATATGTGAACCAACAAAAGTAATAATCTGTTTTTGTTGTTTTAGTCTGAGTTCGCTTGCCATAAAGGTAAATGTACTTCAGTACTATATGTTATTTCTATATATGTACTAATTACTTATCTTCTTGTGACAAAACAGACTGAATAATATATGGAGTAGATTTAGTTTTGTAAAGGTGAACGAGGGAAGACCCCCCAACTCCAAGAGGCCAAATAAATAGACCGACTGGTACAGTGTCTAAGATCATAGCCGTGTTATCGGTATTTGTACTGTGATAATAATTTTTATGGTCAGGATAAATATGGTTGAAAATAAGGTCTTTTCTGTATTGAATGTATAATAGTGCTAGAATTTGTCCAGATTTTCACGTCTTCTAGAAACTAATATATGGACTTCTCCGGACAGTTGTTTAAATATTGTATTGTATATGTTTTTTGTTATATAACTTTTGCCATGGGTAGGCCACTTGTCGCCAATAATGCACGGGCACCCTTTATTTTTTATTGAGGTGGAAAATGCTTAATGCATACCCGTACGCGCCCCATGGTTGACAAAACGGACGCACGTGGGTTACCCACTAAAAACCACCTCAGTGTTCCTCTTACGCCCGGGGCCCGAGAGACCTCTCCTGTGTCAGACCATGTATGTGTGTCTTACCCTGAATGCCTTTGGTCTCTCAAAGAGGTAAAGGGGGCGCACAGAAAACGGTGCTCCACATCTTCGACCGCTTAACCTGCGGCTCCACCTTGCCAGCAGGCCGCTAGGCCAGAGTCTGCGGTGGCTGCAGGTTAGCAAAGTTACACCCTATCATTTTTCAATAACCATATCTAGGTCAGACAACACTTGAGGAGCTCGTCCTTTTTCCTTGCGAAGTGTCGAAACACTGAGTTCGTGGGGACATTCGATGTTCGGTGAAACGGTCTGCCCGGGTGTACTCAATAAATTAAATAATTCAAGGACAATATATTTTTTTCCAATTGCTGTGGATCAGCAGATAATTTGTCGACCCACTTAATAGTATAAGCAGTTGCGCCTATAGATGTTCGTGACGCCAATGGCACCGGTAACACGCTGGTGTCCACGTAGGAGAACTGGCACCTGGGTTACTTTCCAGTTAACAATACAAAGTTATTTTGTCGGAATACTTAGAGAGCATAGATAGTCGCCATCCATTCTTTAGTCCATCCATTTTAACGGCAAACTGCTCCCGAATGTTGGGGTCAGTATTCTCCGCCCCTGCACTTAGAGAACTTCTACAAATATCTACATTCCTTATAATGTTTTAATCTTATGTAGTGTTAGAGATATTATTATAGTAATATATAGTAATGTATATGTATGTATATTTTTATTAAAAACATTCACAATATTATTTATATTGAAAACAATAATATATATGAACTAGCCTTTCCCGCCCGCTTCGCTGATCGAAAAACAGAAATAAATAAATCGAAAAAAGTTCTCGTACGCATGCGCGCTACACTGCTTGCCCCACTTCTCCTATAAAAATCGTTGTTTCTTTAGACTATAAATTAAATGAAGATATCGCAAAATAATGCTTTTAAGATATTGGCCAAGTGCCTAACAAATAAAAATTTAATTTAAAGTAAATTGTTATTATAAACTATACATGAAAATTTATCATACTACAATTATTATATTCGATTGCCATCTTGCAACCATATTGCGGATCTGTGGATGGAACAGAATAATATAAAAATCACGATTAAAAAACAGGGGGGTTGATCGTAGAAGGGTGAAAATTTGAAGTTGTGTGTATTTCTCAATGCTAAATCATAATAAAATAAAAAATTAAATTGTCATTTTTAGAGGTGGGTCGGGTCACCCTTTTCATTTAGGGGTATGAAAAGTAAATGTTGGCTGATTCTCATACTTACCCTATATGCACATAAAATTTCATATAAATCGGTTAAGCCGTTTCAGAGGAGTTTGGTAACAAACACCGCGACACGAGAATTTTATATGTTAGAATATATATTATATAATATTGTAAAAAATACAGGCTAAGAGCCTCATTAAAAAACGCCACGGATAACATACTCTTTAGATAGAAAATATAATATGCACTGTCATCATGATGGTAATTCTCTATTGGTCCAGTCCTATTGACTGTTTGCCTCTTAAGGTTATTTATACTTTGTTTATAATACTTTTAAAGTTTAGTTTGATTATATTCTTTTCTAATTACTTTTCAGTGCATTTTGTTTAAATTTTAATTAAACATCAACATCCATTATGGCTATAACTGAGCATCATTTCATGTAACTAACAACAAGACAACGACGTAATGATTTTTATCTTTCACTTTTATTATGGCGATTATGTTTATGGTATTCTCCTATTGGTTACGCGAAGTGTTACATAAAATGTATGAAGAAACACAAAGTAACTGTCGTAACTCACTATCTTGGGGTGTAACGAGATCCACTAAGACATTTCCGGCCCGAGCCTACTACAAAATTTTAGAGATAGATCTGTTTATTCACAATCTGTGCTTGGGAACGCGCAGCAAGGAGAGACGACGTGCATGGAGTGCCGCGGTCGCGTGACGGCACACTAGCTTGACCACGACCCCGACTGCCTTGCACGATGTACGTAAGGTTTTCTTCGACGAAGAAAAAAGTAAAGGAATCCAAGTCTGTATTTAATTTTCTAATTTTATTACAGCATAAGAAAAGAAGCCATGAATGGCAACTGTTTCACACAAGCTATATATGCTACGGGGTTTCAGGATGTACAGAGGACTGCGACAGATAGAAACCGCTGGAGAGATTTTGTTTGTTCTCGTGTGACTGCATCATGTAGCGATCACAATTTTCAGTTATGAAGGACCGATCAGATATGCTAGTACTCAACAATGGATTCACTCCAAAATTTTGAAAGCTTGGGATAAGCTATTTAAAACCAAACCCACTACTGGACTCCTCTATCTCTAGAGAGATAAAAAATACCCTTTACACTGGTCCAAACTATACGGGCGCGTAACACACACCGATGTTCTAGCTACAACTAACTTTTTCACAATAAATAGTTATACTGGAACAACTGCATTTAATCCCAAAGTAAGCAGCACAGCACTCGTGATACGGGTACTAAACAACTGATATACATGACCTCCCGCAAGTGTAGCGACATGCGTTAGCTGTTACGCCACTGAGGTCGTAAAATAATGTTATAGTATTCACTTACGGCGAAAACCTGTAAGCAATGAATGTCTTCGTGGAAATCGAATTCATTATATTAGATAAATTATTTAGATTATTTTAATATTGTAGGTTCAATTTTGGTAAGCCGTTATTATTATAATGTAATCGTCGAAGAGGAAGACAGATCAAGAATTTTGTTGACATCGTTGGAGCTATTCTAAAATAGCGCATTGTGTATATGGAGGGGTGAAAGGCTAATTGTTTTAAGTGACATTTTTTAAACTTTACAGGAGATCCATTTAGACTTTTGCAGAAAAGAAATCGCTGATTTTGAATATGTATATAATTCAATATCGCCCGAAATGTCACTTAAACAATTAGCCTTTCAACTCTTGGTATAATAATTAACTTAAATATCTACGTATACAAGACATTTCGAAAATTTTAGAATGTCACTCAGTATATATATATATATATATATATATATATATATATATATATATATATATATATATATATATATATATATATATATATAAATGTTATGTTGGTTTGTGTACGCTTCAAAAACTCAAAAAGTTCTGCACCGATCGAGCTGAAATTTTAGCATAATATATAATCCGCATTAAGGATTGTGTTTATCTATTTTTTTTAATCTATTTTTTGTTTCTCATTTCTCAACCATTCAATCACAATGTGCCACAGCGAAGCGTGGCAGGGTACAGCTAGTTTTATAATAAAAGTATATAAAGCTATAGCAACGAGTACTTTAATAGGTACTGAGTATCGGTAGTGGTAGGGCAACCAACTCAATGCAAGGTCCAAACGAAGGTCGACAATGAGAGAGAATTGTATTCGTTGAGTCACGTATTATTGCAGAACAGACCTTTTGAAATAAAGCTTGTATTAGTATATTTTACTTTATTATATTTTGTGTGAACAGATGTTACGAATAATAAAAATATAATAATATAAAATTATTTGTTAATATGTATAAATATATTGATATATTTGTGTTGTGCCGATCTAATAATAATAAGTTTCTCCGTCCAGGGGTGGAGTAAGAATACTAACCCCTGTGGCCGGGGCCAGCTCGTCATAAAAGACGACAAAACAACAGCTGCGTGGTAGGGCCTCAAGTCTATCTAGATGGCAATCACCCTTGATCTTAAGTATGCCGCCATAATAACCTTGTGCTGTGTTCCGGTGTTAGTAACCAATATTCTTGTATCCCTATGGGAGTAAGTGGGCCGTCAGCCTGTCTGATGTTCCATAGCAATAAAAAAAAATTACATATATGAAGCATCATATGCTGTGTGTATATGCATACATTTGGTTGTGTTGTACCGATCTAATAATAATAAGGCCATCCCATTATTTATATAGGTTGTAAAGGCTGCAAATATGTTGAATTATCAAATATATGTACTATGAAAATTTATAAATTAAAAATGAGTATATTAGAGGAAGTGTGAAAGTAGCGCCTGTTATTGAAAAACTTAAAAGCAATAGACTAGCGTGGTTTGGCCATGTAATGCGCAGGGAAGAATGCAATATAACAAGGAAAATTTAAAGGAAGAGTGGATGTATACAGGAGTGGAGGTAGATTAAAGAAAAGATGGATGGATTGCGTGAAAAGATGATATGGCAAAAAAGGGTGTGAATGTTGGGGTGACGGCTAACAGAGGAGAGTGGAAGGACAGAATATATTCTGCCGACCCCATATAATGTGGGATAAGGGCAGGAGGAAGAAGACTATTAAAATTTAAACAGAACTAATTAGTTCCCAGGTAAGCAGCAGAGGGTTATGTTATGGATACTATACAACAGATTTAAAAATTTAAATAAGTCTGAAAAGATTTTGCAGCTTAATCAAAATGGCTACCAATTATCTGTTTGCAATTGCCTTAAAAAAATCATCATATTTATGTAATATTATTGAATTTCTTTTGACATATTACCCTGAAGTATATCGATGATATAAACTTAGTTATGGTGAGTAGAGATGAGAAAAACCATCTCATATGGCGGAGAAGTTGAAAAAGTATCCATCTGTATACTGTAAAATATTATTAAAAAACCCACTAAGATGTGGCGCTAGTACAGCTTCAGTGTATGCTATGAATGTAGCGATAGATGACGTATTTAATATTGATTCTATTTTGGCGCCACCTTTATTTAACGCATTTTCACGCTCACTTTTCTAACACAGAAATGGGTCTCCTTACAATTTCATAATTATGAACAAAACGAACAATTTTAGTACAGCAAAATAGAATATTTAAATCCTAGTTTTATATATTATAATCCCAGTGAAGAAGAATGATGTAGGTGAACTACAAAAATGCAATCTTTTGAATTAAGATTATAGTGCATAATACGTTATACTTGGAATCTAGCCATTGATTGCACTCCGTGTTGAGATGGAGTAATGACCCCTGCGGACGAGGGCGGCCTGACGTAAAAGGCGAAAAACTACCGTAACTAGGTGGTAGGGCTCTAAGCCCGACGGGATGGCAACTACCCTAGTATATAAATATGCCGTCATAATAACCTTGTGTTGTGTTCCGGCATAAGCGAAGTTCCAGTACTCATACGCAGATTCCAGAGTGTTAACGATGCCCCATGGCGTCGTAAATATCCATAGGCGATAGTAACTACTTATTATTAAGTGGGTTGCAGCCTACTGTTCCATATCAATAAAAAAATATGACACAGGACAGGAATTAAGCCGGTCACCCACGCAGGCGTTCCGACTTGTTAAAACGTCGTGATGATACCGTAGTACAAGTACTTAATCCAGTGATTCTCAACCTTTTTTTGTTGCGGCACATAATTAACGATTTCAAAATTTGGCGGCACACAAAGAAAAAGATAAAAATTATTTACTTACTACAACACACTGCATAAATAGTTTATGACAAAAATTTTAAATATACGAAATAAACTAATATATACTACAATAATAACTAAACGTTTATTAAGGGATTAATTACAAGCTAATAATAAAAATATTTTTAATGCGAAATTTGAGCTTGATGTTTTTTGATAATTTCATTTATATTTAGTCGTAAAAATGACAATGCTACTCTCATATCGTCTTCTACATTTAACAATCTTGATCTTTTTTTAGTTTTAATGTTGGCTAATGCTGAAAATCCGAATTCACACAAATAAGATGTGGAAAATTGTAATAATATGTTTAAAACTTTTTTGGCTATCATTGGATAATCGCATCTGATGTTAATCCAAAATGAATTAATTGATTCTGCTGAATGTTTTAAAATTAAATCTCGATTATTAGAAAGCAAAATGAGTTCTTCCTCTTCGTTCAAAGTTAAGTCAAATACAGAAGTATCCGTTGCAAAGCAAATAATAATATAATTTATTTTTTTGTGGATTTAAATATATATATTCATGTTAAAAATATTTTTCTTTTTAAATGATATAATTTAATAATATTAACATTATTATATATTTGCAAAATTTGGCGGCACACAAAAGTGCCGCGGCACAGTGGTTGAGAATCACTGACTTAATCTATACAAATAAACAAAATTGGAGGGTCTGTTTGTAATATTAAAATAACCGCTTTTTACTAAGTGCATTTGGACGTATATACGGTACATATAACAAAACAACATTTTTTACAATTTTTGTCTGTCTGTCTGTCTGTTTGTTCCAGCTAATCTCTGAAATGGTTGCACCGATTTTGACGGGACTTTCACTGGCACATAGCTGATGTATCAAGCAGTAACTTAGGCTATTTTTATTTTAGAAAAAAAAAATAGTTTTTGTTAAAAATGATAAGTTTCGGAAATTGTATAGTCCAATTTAAGTTGACCTCAGATTTATATCATCAATCATATGAAATAGGGTTCAGCTTAGGCTGAACTTTGTAGGTTCGAACGTACGTATTCGATAATACTAACTGTTTGCATATCTCATTTATATTTTAGGGTTTATATGGTTTGTAATCCAAAATAAACCTTAAGATATATCCAAAAAATTCTGCCCAAAGTCACTATTCCACGCGGACGGCGTCGCGAGCACAGCTAGTATAAAATAAAATAGCTAAGATTTTTAAAGAGACAACTGGCAACTACGCCAGTTCCGAGAATAAAAATATAATAGTAATATTTAATGGATGTGAACAATCAAAGGGCTACTTTGCATTTCGGCTCCATAGAAAAATATATGAAACAATAATAGGGGCCCGTCAATCTAATATATAAAATTCTCGTGTCACAGTTTTCGTTGCCATACTCCTCCGAAACGGCTTGACCGATTTTGATGAAATTTTGTGAGCATATTGAGTAGGTCTGAGAATCGGCCAACATCTATTTCTCATCCCCCTAAATGTTAGGGGTGACCCACCCCCAAAATTTTTTTTTAATTTTTTGACATTTTATTATTTATATGGCAGAACAACGTTTGCCGGGTCAGCTATTTATTTATATTTTAGAGTTAACACGGTTTGTAATCCAAAATATACCATAAGATATATCCAAAAATGCTGCCCAAAATCACTATTCCACGCGAACAGAGTCGCGGGCACAGCTAGTTATCTATAGGGATTGGTTTTTTCATTCTCTCCTAATTTTTATTTCTGGTCAGGGCTAGAGGCTAGATGAACCACAGCTTAGCTTAACACGAATTTCTAAGGTCATGACAATTATATAAATTCATAACATTAGACATTCGATAATTCAAGACATTCGACAATTAGATAGACAATTAATAAGAAATTATACTAATAGGACAAGTAATTGTTCAATCCATCAATGAACAATAAAAGATACGACCGATTGAGAAATAAATTTGTTTTCCTTTTACTAAAGCAAACAATTGTACCAAAACAAATTGTTCTTAACATTGAGTCGACCAATGTGCTTTATTCAGTTTGCGCGGACGCACGACTCGGTGAGATCAGTACGCGTCACTACTTTACTTTAATATATTATTTTATAATACAGTGAACATTTCAGTTAGTGCGATTTTTTATATTAACAGTGATTGAATACTAGTTTAGGATTTAAAAGTAAGTAAAATTAAAATGTTACCTTGATTTTTAATAATTTCAACAAAATTATTATAAAATAAATACATACATTTAATCACGCCTCTTTCCTGTAGGGGTAGGCAGAGACCACTTATTTCCACTTGCTACGATTAGAAAATTATAGAAAAAATTATATTAATTATATTATATTATTATTAGAAAAGAATAGCCTAATACTGTAAAAACAAATCAGCCTTAGCGTTAATTTAAACTATTAATTTAATTAAAAACGACCACAGTCTCTACTTACTTTAAAAGAGAAAACATATTTCATAAAAACACAGTAAAAACTTTGCTTTGAATACTATATTATATAGGTATATTAAAGGTGTTATCCGAAAATATATATTTTATGAAATATCACAAGTTTTTAAAACATTTCATCGCAAATAATATTCCAAGTGAAAACATCAGGCCAAGCCTTTGTACTTGTCATTCCTCTCTGTACAATGTCCTTCTAGACGAAAGGGACTCTGCCCTTTTTGAATGCCTGATAATGTAAAGTTTCAAGACCAATCAAGTTAAAGCATGAAATCGTAACAAACGTATTAATAGAAATTCATATCTGCTCAGAAAACGCATCCTATAATAAATACATAATTCGTGACAATTTACACAGCGCCATCTAGTCCAGAAGTAAGTAGCATAGTACTGTTATGGTTACTAGATAACTAATATACTGCGTATATACTTTTATAAATTAAAAAATATATATTAAAAACAGACGCTAGCCGGTAATCGAACTCGTGGCCTTCACAATGGTACCAAAGTGCGTTAGCCGTTACGCCACGGAGGTCGTCCACATCTAATAAAAAATGAAATGTCAATAATATTAGAAGAATTACAATTAAAGATTATACAACAAATAATCTATATTAATATTCCATTACCACTTTACTTTTCATCCGTGCAGGGGCGGAGAAAGAATACTAACCTCTGCGGCCGGGGACGGCCTGTCGTAAAAGTCGACAAAACAACCCACCCTAGCTACGTGCTAGGGCTCAAGCCCGTCTGGATGGCGACCACCTTTGGTCTTAAGTATGCCACCATAATAACCTTGTGTTGTGTTCCGTCATTAGTGACCCAAGTTCCTGTACCCTTATGCGACAGCAGCGTGTTCGCGATACCACTGGCATTGCAAACACCCATAGGCGATGGTAACTACTAAATTCTAAGCGGGCCGAGGCAGGTTATTTTATAGATCCTACACAATGGATATAAGTACTAGCTATATCATTTTTTTTTAGTGAATAAATACGTGGTATTTAATTGAATCCATATACATATAGATAGGTTTTATTAATTAAATCGTGTAATAAACGGTAATTGCAAGCATCAGGTAAACAAGTAAACACAAGGCTACTTTAAAGCCTTGAAATTTTTATTATTAATAAATATTTTTTAATAAAAAGTATGAAATAGAACAAAGAGAATTTACGTAAATTCATAGTTGGTTGAAATATTTATTATAAGTCTAGTATTATTTGAATTTTGATTACTAAAAGTCAAACCAGTAGATTTGCGATAGGAGAACAGCGGGGTTTTTTAGTGGGTCGTCGGATGGCTGAACATCTTCCCCGGAGTCCCACATATCCCTCGGTCCCCCCGGGCCGGGGGAACCCGTCAAGAGAGGTTTTTCCCCGAGACAAAAAAAAAGTAGATTTTTAGCGAGTGTGCTTTGTTTTTTTTTCTGTTAAAAACTGCAGACAAGTTGACAACCTACTTAATAATAAGCAGTTGCCGCCATCTGTAGATGTTAGCGACGCAAGGGACATCGTTAATTCGCTGTCAACCGCATAGGGGTAGACGACCTGGGTCATTTATGCCGGGACAAAACACAAAAACAAAACACAAAATTAAAGCCGCAGGGGTCAATTCTAACTCCGCCTTTGCAGGAAGAGTAAGTTATGTTAGTAAGACAAGAGTTTTTTTTTATTTTTAATCTTAGTTACACATGACTATTATTTTAGAAGAGAATCTTGAATAGTTTAAGGTCCTCAATTAAGAAAGCAAAGCATTGTTCATAATTAAGATATACCAGCTGTTTGACCTTAGAATGTTTTCCTAGGGCCACTTATACCAGATCTCGGTTGAATCAAAAAAATATCGTTCCTGTGGGTACTAAACTGAATTTTTAGAGCATCTATAATTTGATCCTATTAAATGTTTTTATGAACCGATAGATGGTCGTGAAGTAGTTATTTCTTCTGTCCTTATATGTTTTAATGTTTGTTATAAATTTTATAACGACAGTACCATTGACCCTAAAATAGCAATAAATCTTTATTTGCACAATATACGTAATTAGTATGTACTTTTTTTCCTGGGCTGAAGAACAAAGCTGGTTTCACTGACTAGCATTGTATACTCCAGACGCCGAGCAGGAAGAATTTCGTCCATTGACCTGTTATTATCTGTCTTTGACATTCCCGCGTAAATATAATGCCGCTTTGCTCGCACAAAGCAATAAACGATGGTGGTCATTGCTCTATGCGAGCAAAGCGGCATTATATTTACGCGGGAATGACAGAGACAGATAATAACAGATCAATGGACGAAATTCTTCCTGCTCGGCGTCCGGAGTATAGCTGATGAATTATTTGATGACTTTGAGTAAGTTTAAAAACTTACTCAAACTTACATAAATGTAAGTTCGAAAATAAAATCTTCCTACCTTTTATCATTGATACTATACGGTCCACGAATCTCGATGCCAATAATTGATTTAAATTAAAATATTTCTAGCATCTTTTACTTAATATATTTTATCTGGAAGCGAAATGCATTTCTCCCCACACAGGAAATTATTTCAACTTTCCAAAATTGTTCTACAAAGATACGAATATCATTTAAATAAAAAACAAGTGTGTAAGATATAAAAAAGGAGTTTTAAAAATGAAACGAACAGCGAGATTTAGCTGCTCTACATCTTTATCGAGGTAATTTTTAAATATTTATTTATTGAAGTTTAGGGACAATTAAAATAAAAATTAATAAATAATAATTTAAATCCAAGACGGCTTCCGCTATTCATTCTCAATATAAGGAAAGAAAATGCTTTATTACTAATTTTCGAAGTTATCGTCCTTGTACTCCCACGGATTTTCGGTAAAGTACTTCACAAAATTATACATTACTAACGTGAAAGTTTATTGGAAATTATTACACAGAATTGCTTCAAAGAAAAGGAGCTTCACAAAGAATATCAATCAAGAAGTTTACGAGTTTATAGAACCTAAATTCTTATTATCTTTGGAACATTCTGATTCAAATGTCATTCATTGTCATGTACATAATTGTCATTGAATCATGATATGGAAGTCAATTCATTTCCCTTCCAGTATCGTGTAGTAAAACCACGTCTTTAATTTTTTTTAAAGCTAGAGTTCAGCCGACTGGTTAGCGGCTCACCCTAAAGCATGTGGCCACCGCCCCCTATGGACGTTTGCAACATCAAAGGAATTACTAATGGGCTGCCGACTGATATCGTATTGCGATGGGAAAACTTCAGTCGGAAGCTCGTTCCAAATACGGAGAGTACGCAACATGGGCGTTCTCGAGAACCGTTTCGTACAAGAAAGAAGAGGCTCTAGGAAATGGGGATGATCACCCAGCCAATGGCGGGCAGTACCGTAGTAGAAAGACGAAAAAAGCACCATTCTAAACAGTTCCTCAGAACACTCCCCGTTGCACAGACGGTAGAATACGCAAAGAGCAAGTCTCCAAAGTCCAAGCGTGTCTAAACCGTCTGTGAGTATGGGGTCGGCGACAAGACGAACTGCGTGCCGTTGGATGGAGTCTAGAGGATTGAGCTGACAGGCAGGTGCTCCAGCCCATAAATGTGAGCAGTACTCCATGTGTAGCCTGACCTGTGCTTTGTATAGCACAATATCCTATAAATACCTATATATAAACGAAAAACCAAATATGACTTAGCTTTATTGATTGTTCTGGTAAGAATACACTCAACAAAAGTCTTAAGATCTTTAACACTAGCGACATTATTTTTTCAGACCAACAAAACAAAAATATTTCTACAATTTTATGATTTAAATTTAATCGAAAAGTAGTTTTTTACCGATTATGAAGGCTTAATTCTGATAACAATGAATTATGATTACAGAACAGTATCTTTTTTCTTCCAATAGTACTCATCATATCAGTTCCAATCCAAGTCTTTACTTACGGTGTGCAATGCCGGTAACGGACCGAGAGTGCACCGTAATAAATGAGCGGGACAGCTCAAGAGCAGTGGACTGTATAAGAGAGTTGAGAGATGCGGTGGTTAGACACAGTTATGGCACAATCAGTGAGAGTTAGTAAGGAGTAACTGGAGCCAATTGCCCACGGCGCAGAGAGTGGTCTTCACCGTCCCGCGCGTTTAGAGGCTCACGCGATACTACTATCACCCCACGCTCGTTTTCATCATTCGCTTCACTGAAAGTGAGGGTAGATAGCAATAATCAGGAGGCCAGATTTCAACTACCCTTTATCCAAGAATTGAACATACGGAGTTCGTTGTTCAGAATTTCAGAAGTTCAGAACAAAAATTATCCGCTATTTTGGTTTTTGTTATTTCATAACATTTCCTGGGGCAGTATTATAAATTGCTATATTACCATCATGTTTAAAGTTAGGAATAGAATGCAAATATACACACATCAAAAAAGTCTAAGCAACATGTACTAATTTAAATTTTAGGATGGTGGATGAGCCGCTCTATGGATGAACTTCCTAAATGCACCTGAGCCTTTCAGTATTTCCGGGCCAACGGTACACTCGCACCCTTCTTGTATTAGGCCTAAACCCGAATCGCGACTCATCGGAAAACATAATTTTATCCCATTGTTCCTGGGTCCATGTTCTGCGTTCTCTACACCATTCATTTCGACGAGCGTGATTCCCGTGACGTATCGGTAGGCACATAATTGGACGTAGAGCTCGTAGGCCGTACTCATGCAGTCGATTTCGCACAGTTTGGGGACTTACATCAAAACCACTTGAATTTTGTAGCCTCAAACTTATCTCTCAAGCGGTTAACATCGGCTGGCGTCTTGCAGTCAGTTGTATGTACCGGTCTTGCCGAGTGGTTGTACTCCTTTTACGGCCTGGATACTGTTCAGCGGGTTCCCTTGTATTATTGTAGCGCTGCCAAAGACGACAAATAACACTTCTATGAATGCCAAAATGCCGAGGTACCTGAGATTGATTACTTCTCGCTTGCAACATCCCTACAGCTCTTTGCATTTTTCATTTGCCGTCAAATGACGTCGCTCCATGACGTAAAGAATATCTAACAATTCAATTCTGTCGCTAACTTTATTTAAATGGTTGGTAAAATTATAAAATCAAGACTAAACGTAGCAATAAAAACGCACTTAAATTCAAACAAATTCCCTTTCATTTAATTTTGTGAAAAAAACAAAACATAATCGAATTTTTTTTTACAACCAGCCAGTATGTCATCAATAACAAAAAAGTTTACATACCTACGTACTTTGAGTGAGTAAAGACTTAGAAATTAATTAGTATAAATGGTAAATTTGTAATATCATGCATGTTGCTTAGACTTTTTTGATGTGTATATAATTGCTATAAAAACTGATTTATATTTATAAATATTGATTAGTCTATTGATTTTCTTCAATTGAATTTACATCATCATTAAAAACTGGAAGAACTCGCCAGAACAAGACTTAAATGTCAAACTAGAAATAAAGTGTATATTATCGGTATGACAATAAATATGCATTTCTTTTAACTAACTAGTTCAAATACGAGTATAACCACCATTTTTAATATTATATAACATAAAAACACGTGTATAACCTTCGCTTAGGTTGTGAGGTTGTGTCAACTTCTTTCTTATAAGCCACGCAAATTGGCAAAATGCGCTGACACTTTGTCAAATTAACGCTCTTGTGACGTCGTCACCAAAGAAAAAGTACACTGTTAACAAAACGTAATATTTTCATTTATTAATAAAAGTTTATAAAGGAAATTTGATGTTTTTTTTAAATTATAACTAAATGTTTGAATAATGTTTAACTTTTAATCATCATTATCACCATTCATCACATTTTTGAAAATCTTAACTCTTCAACTCACTCATAAAATCTACACCAGACTCAGAATTGGTATCCGAGTCTGATGTCCCCTCAGAATCAGTATCATTTACCGTGTTAATAATAAATAACTCGTCGATCAATCTATCTTTTCGCCAGTATTCTTCTTCCAGTCTCTTCACATGATCTACCTCCTTTTTTCAATCTTCAGGAGTGATTGATTGCAAAGCCTCTAAAGTTAAAGATTCGATCTTACTCTCCAATTGTTCAACATTCTTGTCTGAAACTCTTTGTTTTACGAGGTTCCAAATACATTCACAATCACACATATGGGGTAACATAACATATGAGGTTGAGGTCACAGTTGGACGGTGGCAGTCTAACAACTTTGTGACCATGATCAGCCAATAATTTATCAATAATGTATTTCTTCGGCGTTTGGTGATGTTTTATTATTAAATATAATTCCGGTTTTGTGAAATATTCCGGGTACTCAATGTTATGTGCTTGGAGTTACTCAACCATCACTTGTTTTTTTGAGCTCATGGTGGGAGTTCTTTCTTCTTATTTACTATGGAAAGAGGCGTTATTCATTACAACAATACTGTTCGGTGGTATATTGGGTATAAACTTTTCTTGTAACCATTTCGTGAAATTTTGAGCATTCATCTGTCATGATAATCGCCTGTTTTTGTATCCGCTTTAAACGTTAAAAGAGCGTTATTGACAAATCCTAACTCACTTCCTCCATGAACATACAGCGGCGACCAGGGCTATCATTCTTTTTCACTCCAACATCCGTGTTGGACTGCCAATGGGTGTGTATCCACGTCTCGTCGATATAAATCATTTGTTTTCTGTCAGCGCCAAGTAAGTCATTTTGTCTCATGCGACGTAAACATTTAGCCCTCAAAGCTTGAATATTTAATAATATTTTTATTAATAATTTATTTAATAACGTTGCTAACTGTACTAATGTCACCAACATGGCCGCCAGGCGCATTACCAATTTGTGTAGCTTATAAAACTTCGCTTATTCGATAAACTTCTGTGTAATTTTAATAATCGTGACCTATGTATTACTACATTAAATGGAATTTAACATTGGTTTATATTTTACTTTTTAATTTGCCAGGATATGTAAATGAAATAAGATTAAAACAGATTTATTTTTCAATTTAATTAGATTAATTAAAATTATTTTTAAATATTAGAATATTTTACTATCTCGTTAATAATCGTTACCCGTTTGGATCTGTTTTGGAGCGGTTTTGACCATACTAATTAATTATACAATCCTTTGCAAAAAAATTAATAAATAAATAAATTTAAATAATTAAATAAATAAATCTAAATAATATTAATGTTTTTTATTTATCATTCATCAGCTTAAATGACTAGAAATTAATTTTGATCAATGAGAATATCGTTTTTAGCACCTAAATTCTGAAATCGGTCTTTTAGTTATGTAATGCAAACAAGGAGACGTTTTAAAATGGATACTTTTATAGATATAATGAAATTAAGACTACGAGTGTTTTTATGGTATTTTAATAAAATCTGACATTATAAAATAAAAATTAATAACGAGTATTACCTGCCCTTGCAGCAATTACGCTATGTAATCATCTTGGCATGCTTTCCACCAGCTCTTGATGGTGTCCTGTGCAATGTGTTCCCACTCAGCTGAGATCAAACGTTTATGCTCTCTGATGTTTTGTGGAGGTGGTTGGACAGATCACACTTGATTTTTTGGGAGGTCCCAGGCGTGCTCAGTGAGGTTAAGGTTGGGGCTTCGCGCTGGTCAATCCAAACGATGAGTATCGTCCTCTTGCATATAAGCATCTACGTAGCCAGAACGGTGGGCCCTATCATTATCGCACAGTCAGTGCGGGTTGTGTATGTTGACAAAAGATTTCTTTTATGTACCTATGCGAATTTAGTGAACCATTTTCAATTAATACTATCTCGGTATGAAATCAGGAAGTTACGCCTGTCCAAAACATAACGAATCCCTCACCATAAGGGGTGATTTCTTCAAAACAAATATCGGCATAGCGTTCCCTTGGCTTTCGTAACACTCGCTGATGTCGGTCCTCGCCATAAATATAAATTCTAGCCTCATCGGAGAAGAGTACGCTACTCCAAATACCTAGTGTCCAAGTCTAGTGAAGCTCAATCAAGTAATCCGGTGCACACAGAGTAACGTCGGGGCCAGAGTAACGCGCTAGTCGTCGACTGCCAATATCAGCCGCAAAAACATCCTCCTCACAGTCCATAGGATACTTGTGATCCTCGTACCTCTATAAGGCTTTTTGAGGTCTATATAACTGCGGTTCCTCAGTATCTGAGTTACTAAAAAGCGTCGTCTCGTGGTTGTGTGCAACGTTTTCTCCCAGAACCTTGACTTCTCTGAACGGGACCTGTCTTATAGTATCGAGGCCAGGTTCTTTAGATGGTTGAACGTTTAACCGCTGTGAGACGTAATATTGGCTACAACCCTCTTCCAGCAGCGCTATAATTTTACTAGTTTTTATTAAATTTCCTGCTATGACAATAGACAAAATGATATCTATTTTAAGTCACAATAATGAAGTATTATAGGACAAACATAAATTATTGTATTAAAAATAAAGAGAACTTAGTTTTAGTTGCCTGGTAACACTTTAACGCAAATCCGCGAAAAGAAAGTAAAAACTCACAAACTGCAAAAGAGATTATTATTTTTAAAAACAAAATTTTCGTCCTTCGAATCAGTTTTTTTTTCATAACCAGACTCTTTTTTAAGTGTCAGTAACATAGTTTGGCTATCAAAACCTCTTTAGAACTAAATTATTACCAAAAATGTAGTAAAATCAAAACACTATTTTTTTGAAATATATTTCATTTTACAGGCTAAAAATTCAATCTCTTTTAGCCAATTTCATACACACACATACATCTATTGTAACTTATATTTCGTCCTAAATGAATCAAACTGTAAAAGGCGTGAAAATCACATGACTAACTGTCCCGATAAAAGTGAACCACGAATCATCATCAGTGTTTTCCTCCATCACTAAAGGTAATTGCTTAACCTTGTACCAATTTCCAGAAGGTTACTTCGTCACAGCGCAATGCACACCAATTATCTACATTCGAATTTATTCTAATATCTCAGGTATAATTCATATTATTTGCATTCCGTAATTAATCATTTGGGGTTTGTTTTTTTTGTATATCGATATTCTAAAGAGAAATATTGGTTGCTTCCGGATAAATATCAATATTAAGTCGATTTTTTTTATAAAGCATGAGCCAGGTGGTCGTCAGCTGTACGACTGTACGTAATGGAGGTATGGATGCCCGACAAACGTTTCCTTCGACAGCTTTGGCAAGGGCCCAGAAAGCCCTAGTCTCAGAGAGATAACTAGCGAGACACTTGCCAATCCTGCCAATCTGGACTTCATTGAGATTTGAATGAATACCTCTTATGTTACAAAAGTCCATCTTGAATGTGGATTTGAGGTCCGCTGGGGTAAACTTACTATTTCTTTTGCGTTTCATGTGTACTGACAAAAGGGGAGCGTTTTTGGAAGCTTAAGAGTGTCCACGAAAAAGTGGAAAAAAAATTGAGTGTGTTTCTTCCACTCAAACCCACAGGTTGTGTGATGAGTTGGTGCGGGGCAGGGAAGGGCCTCCAATCCCTCCCAGAGAATATCGCTGGGTCCACGTCCAGTCTCCGCGCCGGCACGACGACACTCCCCAAAAATTTTGCACCAGTTGGCGCGACTGCCTCCCAGACCGGATAATTTAGGTTCGGCCCACTAGCTACTGACTGGGGGGCGGCCAGCAAACAGTTTCATCGGGTCTCCCTGACCTCCGCCCCAATCCGTCACGGATCAGGGGTGTGGTGGGATTTTGCACATCTCGGGTTCCAAATTTCGTGTGTACTCCAGACCTTCGGGTAAGGGAAGCTAAAACCTGGGTCACGTATGCCGGAACATGACACAAGGTTATTATGGCGGCATACTTAAGACCAAGGGTGGTTGCCATCTAGACGGGCTTGAGGCCCTAATACGTAGCTTGGGTTGTTTTGTCGCCTTTTACGACAAGCCGACCCCGGCCCCAGGGGTTATTACTCTTTCTCCGCCCCTGCACTGATAAAATAACATTATTAACGAATAGTATAAAAAAATAAGAATAGATTATAATAAATTTTTACTCAAACGAAGCCTGAGCTAATTGAAGAAGAAGAAATGTGTTTATTTTAGAACAATACACACACACTTAGCTCAGCATGTATATTATAGTCAATACTAACTAACGCTGATCTTCCGCTGAACCCAAAAGTGAAGTCACGACAAAAGAACACTACCAAATTCAAGTATAAAAATAATTATTTACTAATAATAATAATACACTAATATACGTTGAAAAAGAAATAAATATTAGTAGATATTATAAATTGCTAGTTTATACAATTACTAATTTATAAATTATACCCTCACAGCCGCTGACAATCCGCACCGTTTCGTCATTCATGTATGTTCAGGTAATGTAGATGTTATTCTTAAACTCATCCACTTATACAAGAGTTGTTTAGACTGCTCCTGAATCCACATACAATATATCCTACGTTTAAGGTTAACATATTAGACGCCATAGAGGTCATCTGTGACCTCATCTTGTTTAATTGATTTCGCCATGCGGGATCACCGTTCCTCTTAAGCGGTTATGTTTATTATTCACTAGCAGCCCGTCCCAGCTTCGCATGGGTATTTAACAAAAAATTAAACCCTTCTATTTTTTTTCGGTCTCGGGGAAAAACCTCTCTTGACGGATTCCCCCGCCCCGGGGGGACCGAGGGATATAAGGGACTCCGGAAAAGATGTTCGACCATCCGACTACCCACTAAAAAACCCCGCTGTTCTCCTATCGCCTACGCCCGGGCCCACGGATATATGGCCTGCCGATCTCGTGGCCCGGGCCGGCGCCGGCCCACGCTTTGTCTTAAAGCGGGCCCCTTCTAAAGTGCTGGCGCCAGGGGGTCAGGGTTTCGTCCCCCCGGCGCTCTCTTGTAACAACTCTATGAGTTGAGGGGGGCTGCGAAACAGCACGCGGCCTTTTCCCTCACGGCAATAGTGCGGGCGGCGGATCCTCCCCCGAGGGGCCGCCCGCGGCCGCTTTCTACGGCGGCCGGAGATCGTTGCCCGCCCTACGGCGCCGACGACGCGGCCTACGTTGGCGGGAGGGGAGTGCGGTGGCGGACTCCCGCTTCCGTTCCGCCGCCTCCCTTGCAGACACTACTGCCTCGCAAAAGGAGGCGACGGCCGTCCATCCAGGATCGCCCCCGACCATGGACAGAACCAGGGCCGGGAGCGACAGGTCCGCGGCCAATTCCGGACGGGACTCGCATCCCCGTTGCGTGCTAGTCAGGCGTGTGTACGACTACCAGACGACACTCCAGAAAAAGCAGAGTCGCTTGACGTCGTAGCCGGCCCAGCAAGACCAACCGACAGCGAGGATGCAATTCCCGCCCCGGGAACACTGTCTGTGCAGGCGCAGTCGAAATAGGCATGGTTTTGACTACCAAATCAGGTCCCATGGTAGAACCCGGGACCCCAATCAGTATTCGCAACCATCCCATCGGGGACCATGCCACGAACAGAGAGCTAAGTTGGAAAGGATGTAAGAGGTAGACGGAAAGAAAGGTAGGAACTCTGTCGCCTCGAACGGAGAGGGGAGTGAAGCGACGGATGCTCGGGCACCTCGGGTACGCACACCCGTGCACTCCTCGGATAGAGGAGCGCCCCTGGGGGCAAACCCTTCTATTTGCGTCAGGTTACTAAAAAAATAAAATTATAAAGAAAGTTTGAATATTATTATTTCTATGAGCTTTTATTTTAATGATTTTTTTTTGCTATTACTTTTTATTTATTTATCATTATTTTTTAATAAGTATTTTAATTTTTGTAAAAACCCCAGTGACGCACGCCTACATTGCATAAGGTGCTGCCTAGCTAGCTGAACAGGGTGAGCGGCTACCACGCAACATTTTTCTAATACTTACATTTTTAAACTCGTGATATCTTTCGAATGGAATATCCGAATTGAATAATTCAAAAAGTTATATAAAGGTATTGAAACAGTTTTGAATATGAAGTAATTTATTTTGATAAGGAATAATACCAAGATCCAAATAAAGAGCCTTTTCTAGGGGCGGCATTTCAATTAATTTTTTAAAATAAAAGAACACTTATTGTGGCATAACTATAATAGTTAGACATATGCTGTCGCGACACTTTTTGTAAATAATGATGTGTTCTGCAAAGTTGTAGTACATTGTTTTATTCTATCATCAATAGTTTTCGCAACGCACGCGATTTAAATAATATTTTAGGTAATTTTTTTACACTTTGGGTTACATTATTAGAGTTTTAGTAAGGATCCCTAATTTTTTTGAAAATATAATATAGCCTATGTCACCCGGGGATAGTGTAGCTTCCCAACAATGAAAGAATTTTTTATATCGGGTAAGTAGTTTCGGAGCCTATTCAAAGCAAACAAACAAACAAACAAACAAACAAACAAACAAACAAACAAACAAACAAACAAACAAACAAACAAACAATCAAATCTTTCCTCTTTATAATAGTAGTATAGATTACGAAACTCCACGATTGATCCTACATTTTGTGTAAATGTCTTAAAATACCTAAATTTCAAGAGGAAAGTTTTTTTTTTAAATTTTCTATGGTGACGTAAACGTGTTATTATTAAACGATCAAATTGGACTCGTAACGGTATTTTTTTATTTTCTAGGAATAAATAGATATTCTACATTCAATTCTACAAGACAATTCACAGCAACATCTATTTCCAAACTAAGCTGCAGACCGATTATTTTATAGATACTAGATAACTGATACACTACTTACAATTTTTTTATAAATAAATACGTAAAACCCAGACTCTAGACGGGTTAAAATCCATGACCCCTGCAGACGTTCCGACGTGTGCAAGCCTTTACGCTTTGAAGGTCGTCTAGGCGAAAGTCACTAGATTCGACCTCCGGTGGAGAAGGTGATGCGGAAACATTTCCGACGACCATTTCCGATTATTTGTTTTTGCGATCTTCCGTAAAATTAATATTAATTCAGTAGTTTTTGAATCATTTTTAATATATAAACCGCTTATTATTGGTTATAGTGACTTTCACAGGTAACTTATTCATGTGTGTGTGTGTACTTGTTTATATGTGTGTGTTTACATCGGGGTGAACGTCAAACCATACGAAGACCGCTCCCTGATTAGACATGTTAGTAGACCGACGACACAAAATTTTCTAAATACGACCGTATCGGGAAACGAAGAGCATCGTGCATTGTTTGTAGCAACCCGAAATTTATATAGACCTTAAATTACTATTTATTGGCGACCTTCGCCGTATAACGCTCGCACTTTGGCACGTCTCTGTCTCGCGCCTGGATTTTTACGTTTAATATTATACAAAAGAAAAGTATACATATTATTATGCTACTTTGGGACAAGATGGTCTCAGTATATTAATTTATTATTTATTTATATATTTTTTAAAGTGAGTTCCCGAAATTCCATGAAAATCTGTATCAAAAATTTACAGACACTGACACCCACACCAAATCTATTTCCATAATACTCGTACAATGTATTGTCAGAACCGACCTCATACACGACCGTTCCAGACACCATGTGTAGTCACTGAACCAGTTGTGTCGAAATTGAGAAATACATTTGCCATTTCCTTCTTAGGGTGGCCCACAAAAAAGTTGCATTTTTAAATTGCTATAAAAAAAGACGGGTGGACATTTTTCAATTAGTATTTTTTATTTAATAGCCCCAACATTGCGGTTTAACAGTAAAATACCACTTCATTCATATGGCTGCCCCGGCTGGCTTTGCAGTAGCCCATTCTGTCGACCCAATTTTTCATGACATTTTCAATGGTGTGGCCCTCAATGGAACCCTCAAACATTTTACTAAATATTTGACACATTGGCAAAGTCATTCGAGCTGTCAAAGCTGAAATAATCGATAGTTCAAAAAGCAACCGATAGATAGGCCACCCTGTATAATGGAACGCGCTGGGTTCCTTATATTCTAGAAAGAAGGATAAAGAAAGAAAGAAAAATTATTTATTAGGACAACTCATACAGTAAATTTATATAGAAGTTATACTACAAATTACAGTTATATTATTCTAAATAGGACCTAACTCAGCATGATGCGCTGATCTTCCTTTAAGCCCTTAGAATGACATCACGGTATCTAACATAAAATAACAAACTTATGTATGTACGAGAAATATTATATATTCGGGTAATCGAGTACACAGAGCAAATTTTTTATCTCTATTTACTGACGACCTTGAGGAACCTTTTAAGCATGTACTGAAATAAAACTAATTAGTTGCAATACTTAAATAATTTTAATTGCATGTTTTTTTTATTAAATTCATTTTAATTCCAAGGATATAAATAATAAGATGTTACTCATCTAAGAGTTAATTTGTGATTTCATTACAAACAAATAAGTAATGATAAGAATGTAGGTAACAATTATATGAAGTACCTAGAGTCATTTATGGGGAAGTCTAGGAAATGAACTTGTCTGTGACACAAGTGGATGGACGATGTAACAGCGTGTTAAAGAGACCTCAAAATGTTTTATAAAACATTACTCCGCATTTCAATCGATAGTGACGATCAGATTTTTTTTATTTTTTTTTTCTGCGAAACACCGTGCTGGCTAACGGACCACTTAATATTTAACAGTCACCATCATTTAAGGAAACAGCGATACCTGAGGCAACGTTACACATTGCCGTCTGCGTAGGGGAACTGGTACCTGGATCCTTTTTTTTTGTCCAAAGGAGGGACTGATTGTGGCTGAAATTCAAGGTGCCGGGAAATGGTGCCGACTACTGCCCAACAGCGATTCACCACAGTGGATATGGGTTTCCCCAATCTAAGAGAAAGGATCTGCCAGTCGAAAGCTGTTAACGCTCTCGTTTTCTTCATCCCGTGTGGGGGCCCCGACGCACCTCAAATTTTACGACAGGTCGACCCCGGCCGCAGGGGTTGGTATTCTTACTCCTCCCCTGTAAGGAGAAAGTATTAGCTTCCATCTATAGGCGCGATGGAAAACTTTCGGGTCTTCAAATTTTGGTCTCTAGGGATAAGCCTGGAATATACTGATAAAAATAAAAACCGAATATTTTTATTGTTGAGTGTTTGCAAATGTTACCTTATAGTTTCATGATATTCTTTTTCTTACAAAAAAGTTCTTCTTTACCCAGAAATATATTGCTGGAAGTATTTTTTCGGCTTCAGGGTTGAGTGGACTGACAATATTTTTCTTAACGACGATTAATCATTTCTTGTCAGTAGGTGAAATAAGTACTGAGAAATGGTCGTAACATCAGCAACAAAAACACGCGCTATATCTATAAAAGTAATTTGATTCTGATGTTATATATCTATTTATCTATGTAGAACTTCCTCGTAATAGTAATTTGAATAGCGATAACCAATTGGACATAATGAAATCTCTTTTCAAAATTGCAACAATTCAAATTCGGCGTGTAATGAAGAAATTTCGAGTGCGTTTCATAAAAGATAACCATTTTATTATACTAAACTATCGTCACTAAAATATTTTGAAATTTTAAAAGTCTCTAATGAAAGACTTTTCTCACTCTAATGAAAGGAATTCCCAAAGTATTTTGAGCAACATACTTTGAAAATCCTATCCTCTCTCTAACTTTTTTTCTATTTATACTTACCACTTAAAAACCTTTAGGATTCAAAGTTGTGAAGGCTTATCAAGTAGTTGAGTTACTTAAAAGTACAACAAACAGTCATTCTTAAAACAAGTTGATACACATAATACATCTTATACGGTATCTTGCAAGTTTAAATTACAGAAAGAACTTGTATAAATTAAAACGGGTCGATTTTTAGATTTCGTCTACCCCTTATATCAGTTTTCGTTTATGTTGATCCCTGGGAAACCGATTTCTACTCCAAGAGGCTGTTATCAACCACTTTGGGAATTCCAGCTCTCACCCATCTAATTTAGATGACCTTAAGAGCTTTTGTATATTACTATGCAAATTATTATCATTTGCACTACTCTTTCTATTTTCTTTTAGTTATTAAAAAGTATTAATTCTTAATTTAAAAATATTTTAGAATAATTTTAAATATGATCAGCTGAAGGTAAGAGGATCGTATTCCAATAAAACACCTTATCGCATAGTATTTCTCAATAGCAGATATGTTTGTCGTGTTAATTAATATACTATCGACGGTGATGGAGCAATATGCTATTGATAGAAAATGGTAAACAAACAGAAACTATGTATTGGTCATTTCACCGGCGTAAATATAAAGTGAAAATGAAGTTTGCTTGTTTATTTTGCTTTTAGCTATGCCTCGTTGATTTGTTCGTGATCCGCCATAATGGGTATGCGTCCCTTGGCATAATTATAGTTTTTTTTATCTATTTCACGATTCATTGCATTATGTTTATGAAGTAACAGCTTAAAAAAATATTTAATTTGTACAATCATATCTTAGATCTGTGACATTCAGATAACTTTCCTCAGTTATCTTATTTTATAATCTGTACAAAAATTAATATCATCATCATCATTTCAGCCGGAAGACGCCCACTGTTGGACAAAGGCCTCCCCCAAAGATCTCCACGATGATCGGTCCTGCGCTGCCCTCATCCAACCTATTCCGGCGATCTTGACCAGATCATCGGTCCATCTTGTGGGGGGCCTACCTACGTCTTCCGGTACGCGGTCGCCATTCGAGGACTTTTCTGCCCCAACGGCCATCAGTCCTTCGAGCTATGTGCCCAGCCCACTGCCACTTCAATTTTGCAATCATCCGGGCTATGTCGGTGACTTTGGTTCTCCTGCGAATCTCCTCATTTCTGATTCGATCTCGCAGGGAAACTCTGAGCATAGCCCTCTCCATTGCCCTCTGAGCGACCATGAGCTTTCTCATAAGGCCCATAGTTAGCGACCACGTCTGCGTTCCGTATGTCTATTAATATAAATGAGTTTTAATTTTTTTTTTTGGTTTTATGACATATAAAAGGCGTGCCCGCATTAAAAAAAATAACAGACCATTGCATCCCACTGCTGGGCTCTTGCCTCCCCCTAGAGAGAACGGACAGTATACTAGCCACGCTTGACAAAGGCGAATTGGAGGGTTGCACACCGGTGAACGGGTTATGCGGGTTTCTGTCGGTACATGACATATAATATAATATAATATGTACATAAAGGGATTTGAACCACTAACCTTAACAATGGTCTCCGAGTGTAAAACCACCGAACTTCCAGGTGCTTATACTTACATACCCATTATTAAATATACCTATTATCTACTCGTTCACGCTAAAACTCCCCAGTTATGTTAAATTCTTTATTTTTAAGTCTCGACTTTGTTCTTTTCAAGCTATTTATATACATTTTAATGATATGCTAGAAACGGAAGAGTTAAATACATTGTCTTGGAGATGAAATGTATGTTATTTGTAAACTATTATACGTACGTAATAACAATACCAGTAAATCGTTTCTTCACTATCATCTTGACATAGAGGCTCTTGCAATGAAAGATAGTGTGAGAGTTCAATATATTTGTAAAAAAACCGTTTCAATTATGTGAATGTTAAAAAGGCCGACCGAGAGGTTGTCCCGAATAAATATATTTCGAACTAAATTTCGTTTTCTATCGGAATAAATTCATTTTTGGAACTAGTTACAAATTACGATTAAATTTTATGCATATGACATTTCATTTAATCTTGCTAAATTTTATTCAATGTAGAAATGTGATTTAATAATGATAAAGTAATAACGGAGATGAATATGCTGCGGTGGATGTGTGGAGTGACGCGGAAGGACCGCGTTAGGAACTCCCGCATTCGATGAATGATTAAACCTTCTACTCTCCGTGTAGGGGCTGAGTAAGAACACTGAGTCTCTGCAGCGAGGGAACATGTCGTAAAATATGACAAAACAACCCTAGCTACGTGGTAGGATACCAAACCCGTCTGGCAACCTCCTCTACTGTCCAAATATGTCGCTATAACTACCTTGTATAATGGTCCGGCTAGTGAGCTAAGTTCCAGTCCCCTACACGTCAGCGTGTTAGCAGAGCGCCTAACGTCGCAAACTTCCATAGGCGATTTTATTCCGTGCAGGGGCGGAGAAAGGATACTGATCTGATCACCCAAGACTGTCTGGATGGCGACCACCTTTAGTCTTAAGTATACCGCCATAATAACTTTGTGTTGTGTTCCAGCATTAGTGACCCAAGTTCCTTTACCCTTATGGTACAGCAGCGTGTTCGCGATGACACTGGCGTTGCAAACACCTATAGGCGTCGGTAACTGCTAAATTCTAAGAGGGCGGTCAGCCTGTTAGCTGTCCTACAGCAATAAAAAAGGGCGATGATGACTGCTCACTATAAGTGAGCTGTCAGTTGGTCTGCTGTCCCATAGTTATGAGAAAGTCGTTAGTGGTGACTAGTTAAGTCTGTTTACGGAGATCAGAAAGATCGTACGTAACTTGCATTATAAACTGAAACGCCAACAAAACGCTTATACATCACAGTCCTTACAATTCATACGTTGCAATCCAATTACAAAACCATATAATAAATTATAATAGACCTTAATGATATATATAATAATAAACCTTAATTAAACTACTATTATAAAGAGGAAAGATTTGATTGTTTGTTTGTTTGTTTGTTTGTTTGCTTTGAATAGGCTCCGAAACTACTGACCCGATTTAAAAAATTCTTTCATTGTTGGGAAGCTACACTATCCCCGGGTGACATAGGCTATATTATATTTTCGAAAAAATTAGGGATCCTTACTAAAACTCCAATAATGTAACCCAAGGTGTAAAAAAATTACCTAAAATATTATTTAAATCGCGTGCGCTGCGAAAACTATTGATGATAGAATAAAATAATGTACTACGACTTTGCAGAACACATCATTATTTACAAAAAGTGTCGCGATAGCATATGTCTAACTATTATAGTTATGCCACAATAAGTGTTCTTTTATTTTAAAAATTTAATTGAAATGCCACCCCTAGAAAAGGCTCTTTATTTGTATCTTGGTATTAATCCTTATCAAAATAAATTACTTCATATTCAAAACTGCTTCAATACCTTCATATAACTTTTTGAATTATTCAATTCGGATATTCCATTCAATGGTGAGCTGTCTGATCTGCAAATGGTTTGCAAATGGCCAAATCTGCAATGAGCAAGATGACTAGAATTTGGCATAACAGAAGCATCTCTAATACCACAAAGATGAGAATTGTGCGATCTCTGGTCTTCTCGATCTTTCTGTATGGTTCAGAATCATGGTCTATTCGTGCGGCTGACCGGAAAAAGATCGAGGCTTTTGAGATGTGGTGTTGGAGGAGGTTGCTACGCATACCGTGGACAGCAAAAAGGACCAACACATCCATTCTTGACCAGCTGAATGTCAGAACCAGATTGTCCACGACCTGCTACAAGCGAGTACTTGGCTATTTTGGCCATATCGCTCGAAAGGAGTCAGACAACCTCGAAAAACTGATAGTGCTAGGCAAAATAGAGGGGAAAAGGCCCAGAGGACGGTCACCAACCCGATGGTCGGATCAAATTAGGGCTATCACGGGGCTCACTTTGCCTGCAGCTCTGAAACAGGCCGAGGACAGAGTGGTGTGGAGGCAGTTCATCAGCGTCTCCGTAAAGGCTTATCAAGACGGGCACGACCTTCAGGAATGAAGAACACGACGAAGAAGAATTCCATTCAAAAGATATCACGAGTTTAAAAATGTAAGTATTAGAAAAATGTTGCGTGGTAGCCGCTCACCCTGTTCGGCTAGCTAGGCAGCACCTTATGCAATGTAGGCGTGCGTCACTGGGGTTTTTACAAAAATTAGAATACTTATTAAAAAATAACGAAAAATAAATAAAAAGTAATAGCAAAAAAAATCATTAAAATAAAAGCTCATAGAAATAATAATATTCAAACTTTCTTTATAATTTTATTTTTTTAGTAACCTGACGCAAATAGAAGGGTTTGCCTCCAGGGGCGCTCCTCTGTCCGAGGAGTGCACGGGTGTGCGTACCCGAGGTGCCCGAGCATCCGTCGCTTCACTCCCCTCTCCGTTCGAGGCGACAGAGTCCTACCTTTCTTTCAGTCTACCTCTTACATCCTTTCCAACTTAGCTCTCTGTTCGTGGCGTGGTACCCGATGGGATGGTTGCGAATACTGATTGGGGTCCCACGTACCCACGCCTGACTAGCACGCGACGGGGATGTGAGTCCCGTCCGGAATTGGCCGCGGACCTGTCGCTCCCGGCCCTGGTTCTGTCCATGGTCGGGGGCGATCCTGGATGGACGGCCGTCGCCTCCTTTTGCGAGGCAGTAGTGTCTGCAAGGGAGGCGGCGGAACGGGAGCGGGAGTCCGCCACCGCACTCCCCTCCCGCCAACGTAGACCGCGTCGTCGGCGCCGGAGGGCGGGCAACGATCTCCGGCCGCCGTAGAAAGCGGCCGCGGGCGGCCCCTCGGGGGAGGATCCGCCGCCCGCACTATTGCCGTGAGGGAGAAGGCCGCGTGCTGTTCCGCAGCCCCCCTCAACTCCTAGAGTTGTTACAAGAGAGCGCCGGGGGGACGAAACCCTGACCCCCTGGCACCAGCACTTTAGAAGGGGCCCGCTTTAAGACAAAGCGTGGGCCGGCGCCGGCCCGGGCCACGAGATCGGCAGGCCATATATCCGTGGGCCCGGGCGTAGGCGATAGGAGAACAGCGGGGTTTTTTAGTGGGTCGAACATCTTTTCCAGAGTCCCTTATAACCCTCGGTCCCCCCGGGCCAGGGGAACCCGTCAAGAGAGGTTTTTCCCCGAGACCGAAAAAATATAGAAGGGTTTAATTTTTAATTTTTTGTTAAATACCCGTGCGAAGCTGGGACGGGCTGCTAGTATATATATATATATATATATATATATATATATATATATATATATATATATATATATATATATATATATATATATATATATATATATATATATATATATTAAGTTATTTCTAAAAACATCATAGTGTGAGTGCTGTGTGCATCTTAGTATGACGACCTCAGTGGCGTAACGGCTAACGTACTTCGGTACGCCTGCGGTACGTCTAGGTGTTTATGTTTATTATGTATTTATTTACAAAAAATATATATGTTTAGTTTTTCAGTTGTCTAGTACCCATAACACAAGTGCTATACCACTTACTTTGGGACTAGATGGCCCTGCGTAATTTGTATCAGTATATTTATTTATGCACAAACACCTAATAAATTGGTTCTAATAATTTTGTTCCTGAATTACTTACTTAATTTAATTACTAATTAATTACTTAATTACTATTTATCGCTGGACGAAACGGATTTTTATTCCAACTCATCCTTATGCAAACGAGTACTGCCTGATAAAGAACGACGGCCCCCGAACCCTTATAAAAGTCAAATTAAGCTTTGTTTTTAATCCTTAATTATAGTCCATAAATTTTCTTATGCCGACCTACTTCGCCACAAAAAAGCATCATGGATTTATATTGACGTAAAATAAAAGGTTTTAGAATAACCGATTGGATTATTCTCTTAAACTCTAAATAAATTATTGTAAAAAATGATATATTTCTCACGAGGTTACTGCCATGAAGCACATGGAATCAATGAGCATCGTACCAATAGTGGTGTCGGTGAACGAGCTTATAGCGGCAAACTTCTCGGCAAACACCTAGAGATGCTTTAACTAGGTAAATGGGTCAATGGTCGGATGCAGAAGGCGGTTCTCTTGAACACGATTTCTGTCTCTGGAGCACTAACCTTCGGTAGCTTGGGCCCTTGGCTTTGCCCCCAGGGAATCAGTTCTTTTTTTATTTTACTTTTCATCAAATTTATATGTAAGCGTCCTTTTTCAAAGTAATACATTTTTAATATTAATATTTTATAAAAAAAATAATTTATAAAATAAAAAATGTGAAAGAATTAAAAAATATATTTTTAATATTAACACTACAACAATTTTGTAATTATACTATAAGTGATCGAGATAACTCATTGAGATAAAAAACTAATGTAAATTTATACGAAGTATGTGTTTTATAACAGTTCCTATTTACAAAATACAATTTGTAATTCAAATCGACACCAACAATTTATACTAAGCTAACTCATAAAAGTGTACTTTACAGTAGAGGCTTTTAAAGGAAAAAACGTGATAACTGTTATATTAATTATGATACTTATTTGAAATTTATATTTTATATTTCTTCATGAATTTTTTATTACATATAAAAACCCATATTTTAAGCAACTTGGCATAATAAAAGGAATTTACCTAAAATTCAAGTTAGCGTAGTATAAATTGTTGGTGTCGAATATTATTACAACTTTATGAAGCTTCATATTATTAGTTTTATAATAAATAACTCACAATCGCGAGAATGATATAAAGTTAATTTATATGAAAGGCATTTTAAAATTATTTTGATTTTAATTCTTATTAATATTAGATTATTTATATGATGACTATATTATCTGTAACGATTAATTTATTGTATTTTATATAGCTGCAGTACATACACATTCAATACGAGTATAAGCCATTCTAGATCCAAAAATAAAACGATTGTTGAGATGTCACTAGTTGCTCTACATGTCTCAAATAAATCACGCTGGTTTGGCTACGATTTACGTAAACTCAGTTATGAACAAAAATCAAACTACCCTACCTTCTTTTAGAGATACCTTATTTTCCAGGAAAAATAAGTTGTCCCCTTTTTTCTTTGACAATGAAATGTTTAATGCACACCGCACCATTTGAAGGCTCCGGCCGTTGAAATATGTAACTTCTATGTAACGTGCCCGTTGAGAAGAGGGACGCACGTGGCTAGTATATCCACTGAAACTTCTCCAGTGTTCCTCTACTACCCGACAAATATTCATTTGTGTGGAAATTATATGTTAGTTTTATCACTAAACCTATATGCCGCGTCCGCACGCTTGGCAAACTTCAATAAGCCGTCACAAATTCAAACATGTGGATAGAATGTTTGGATTGGTTTGCGTAGGTTTGCAAGCGCTTGTATCCGATCCGTTGAGTGTCGGTTTTTCTGTCACAAATCAAAGAGAATTTGCTGCAAGCACTTGTGTCGCGTTCACACGTTTGTGCGCACTCAGTCTCGTTTATGCACTGGTATTGAGCAAGCGTTTTTTCGTTAACTTTTTCTTTAACCGTCAAATGAAAACGTCTTACGCTTCCTAGAATGTTACCAGGGAGAGCCATTAAGCCAAATGTTATGGCCGACACATCAACCTCTATGTCCGTCATGCTTGCCTCTTCAGAACAAACTATCGCACTCGCAAGCGTGTGGAATGGCGACGTTTGATTCTCAAAAGAAGCCAAACGTTTGTAGAGATTTGGAGTTTACGGCCAATGCCAAGCGTGCGGACGCGGCAATATACGTCCGGTTTACGTCATATAACCATGGATAACAGGCCCAGTCTTGCAACTATTCAATGTTACTCATGATGCTACATCTTCTTCTTTGCTGGTATTCCTGGTTATGTTTTCACGGTCAGCGTGGGCCAGAGTAAGACACTCCCGAATAAAACACCTCTAATTAGCCCAAGCTGATAGATTGGCCACTATTGGTCACTTGTATGCTGAAAACAATACAGAGTGGATTATTTCTTATTGTTTATAAAATATTTAATTTTCCTTAAATCCTCATTCATCGCTTACTTATGAGTAAACGGGGTTTTGTTGCGGTTGATTTTGTTGTCATTGTCACCATTTAACGAAGAAACGTGTGCTGAATAATGATTTACCTTGTGAATCTATGATGACGTTGTACATCAGTACAACGTCATCAAAGATTCACAAGCTATTGGCAATATAGAAAAACTCTTACATACGTTTAATGCAACAGCAATGTATTGTATTGAATTTTATTTCCATAATTTTATTTTCTTCAATCTCATGTAAACCAGAGAAAATGAAAATAAAATTCCCGTAAAGAAAAAATTGGACCAAAATATAACGTCGTAAGTTCCTGTCGAAAGGCAAACAATTGCAAAGTTTTCTATTAAGACCGCTATAATTTTCCCACGAAGCTTAAAAGCTTACGCTTGGTTTGCTCTTGTGCCAATAAAATTCCACTTTATTTACGAGTGCGCACATTTGTGTGCGCGCGTGTGTGTGGATGTCTAAAAACTTAATTTAGCAATGTTCACGTATTATTTCCCGGAAAAAGCGTTTATGATAAGAGGACTCTAAATTTTAAGTGATGCTAAATTGAAGACACCACTCGCAACATCAGCGCAAAAATAAGGTTCTACGAAGCTACCTGGTTGCTTTTTTCTTTATCCTAATGAGCAATATAAATAAAAAGAAAAAAATATATATAAAATATAATAAAAAGATTATAAAAATTAAATATTAGCACTGTTGAATGTAAATGACGGACAACATTTCAGCAATGTTAAAATAAATAAGTTTCCTACATTAAAACTAGATGGCAGCACTTTCGCAAACAAATCACGCTCTCAATTCCAATACGTCACGCTCCATCAATTTTGTTTGTATTATGTATGTTTACACATTACCTAAATCTAGTTTTGGAAATTGAGTTAGAACATAGTGTGTTAGAGTTTTAGCCTCGCTTGAATTTGATATACTATTTTATGGATTTATGTATATTAATGGTACAATATTTAAGTGTAAAAAATATGCACTATTCTGCTCAAAATGCAAACAAATGTTCTGTAAAAAGTTGAAAATTATACTGGTAGATAGAATTGAAAGAAATTAACATTGCCAGTTGCATTATAACAGTGAATCATTATAAAAAGCAATCCAAAAATAACAATCAACGAAACAGCAAAATATTGATAAGGTTTCTATTTCCAACATTGTATTTTCCTCAATTATGTGTACACTCAGAAAACTGTGATTATCCAAATTTGCACACACAATGTGTTGTTCACAGAGATAAATTCTAAACAATAGGATGTCTTGAGGTCCTTAACAAACAATTGTTTTTATCCATTGAGACCACAATTTGCTCTCGAAGCTCTTTCTCTTGCACTGCGTCTTCATTCATTTTGCGCTTTGTTTACTCTAGACTCTAGAGCCTAGTTTCCCAACGTGCGGCCCACGCCCCACAGGGGGGCAATTTGATTGTTAAGAGGGGGGGGGGGGATTCGGAAATGGACTTAAAATAATAAATTAATGCGGAAAAATCTTTATTAAAATTATTTGGAATTTGAATTTCAGTTTTTTATTATATGTTTGAAAATTTACTTACTGTGTGTTTCGTTAACAATTTCCTAGTGATTTCTTCCTAAAATCTATCATTTAAGTTTTTTAAGTGAATATATAAATTTTCTATATTATAAATTACGTATGTAACACATATATATAGGGGGCATAAGAATTTTAGAAAGGTTAATAAGGTGGGGCATGGCACAAAAAAGGTTGGGAGACACTGGTCTAGTGTTAAAAAATTCACTTGTTGTACGGTTTATAGGTATGTTTGCGTGCATGCGCGCTAGCGTGTGTGTGTGTCGTAAAACTTCATTAAAAATATATATCTCCACACAATCGTTATAAACATTTGCGGCATCACGTATGTAGTAAACATTTTGAATGACGATTAATTTTGTATCTTCGTCTGAAACCGGGACGAAGCATTTTCGTTATCAGAAGAGATTTACTTAAGAATAATGTAAAAAAAGACTACACTTGCAACATCACTACAATAACTACGTTTTACAAAGCCAACACTGTCTGATAACCTACATATTTGTCCGGATGAACAATTTATTAAGAAACAGAATTAAAGAAAGAAGAATATACTTACGAAAAATACATACATATAAAAAAGTTGTAAATATTTACCAACATGATAATACTTTTGAATGTTATTTACAGGAATCATTTCAGCTTAATAAAAATATATTTTGTACAGTAAAACTAGATGGCAGCACTGCACATTTTAAATCACGCTATGAATTCCGATTCGGACATTAATCTCCCTTTATCATTTTTGTTACACGGTACAATACGCGTACTTTGTATTTAGTTATTTGAATAGTTTTTGGAAAGTGAGCATTAACACGTTGTGTTTTGAGTTTTATGCTCACTTGTATTAGCTAGCTGACACCGTGAACTTCGTACCGATCAACATGCAACGAAAATCGTGTTATTATACTTAATACATATACCTTATTGCTCACTTACTTCAGGATTTCACTAACGTATAATCAGTAGACATGTGAGATTTAAATCTTTTGAAGGAAAAGTGATTTTTGCTTTATGCGCGGAAGATATAAATCACTCTTAAATCTTTCGTCTCACTCAGTAAGACGAAACGTTGAATTGCAATGCATTATCAGGGGAATCAGTTCGCCGCTGCTCTTTAACGTGTACGTTAACCAGCTTATTGAGCGACTTAGTGGCACTCATGTCGGATGCTATGTTAGCTATGCAGATGACATGGTGCTGCTAGGTCCCTCAGTCGGTGCTATAAGGACGCTTCTTTCAATTTGTAAGGCATACGCTGGGGAACACGGGTTGAGGTACAACTCTAAGAAGAGTGAACTACTTGTATTTAGAGCTAAAACCCGTAAGCTCACCCGTGTTCCTTCCGTGTGTCTGAACGGCGTTCCTCTTAGGCTGGTTGACAGTGTTAAGTACTTGGGGCATATTGTGACATCCGACCTCCGAGATGACGACGACGTAGAGAGGGAGCGCAGGGCGTTGGCGGTGCGGGGCAGTATGCTCACTCGCAGGTTCGCCCGGTGCTCCAAGGAGGTTAAAATTACGCTGTTTCGGGCCGACTGTTAATCGTTCTACTCGGCTGGCTTGTGGGTGAGCTTTTCGCGGCGGACTGTCAACGCTCTGCGTGTGGAGTACAACAATACTTTCAGAATGCTGTTGGGGTTGCCACGGCGCTTCAGCGCGTCCGGGATGTTTGCGGAGACGCGAACAGATGGTTTCAAGGCCATCATACGCAAGAAGACCGCCTCCCTACTGCAGCGCCTGCGGGGCAGCACCAACGGCCTTCTGAAAGCCATTGCTGCCAGGTTTGACTGCACCATCCTGAATCACTAGGGTAGGGGTAGTAATTGGAAAATTTGAATTTTATTATAAAGTGTTACTAACAATACTAACATAATTGTAAGTGAAAAATTGTTACTAATCCATTAACAAATTATCGACTTTGTCCGAAATAAATGATTTATTATTATCATAAGATATATTAAAATCTTCTAACTGTGTGATTGAGTTATAGCATGATAGATAGATTGAAGATGTGGTTTTGATAGGTATCTTTATGTGTAAATCAAAGCGTTTGATCTGCACATACATATTAGATGCAAAGATGAAAAGGTGAAACAAGTTGGTGTTTGAACGAAAAAAGCAATGATTAGGCTTGACAATTACTATCATAATTTCAATAGTAATATAAATGTGTGTGTGTGTGTGTGTGTTTTTGTGTGTGTTTATTTCTCATTCACGCCATAACTTCTAAAATTGCATTGAAATTTGGTATGTACGTAGCTTAGGACCTGGAAAAACATAAGCTACATTTCATCTAGGTCCGCGCGGGGGAAACCGCGGAGCGCAGCTAGTTTTCCTAATCAATACTTAATTCTTCGACTCGACATCTTCAACTAATTTAAACGGATGGTATTCACGTGCAATCATAACCATTAATTGTTCATCCAACACTTCGGCACGCCGAGTAGGCACGGTCTTATTACTTTGAATAAAGTCTTTCATTATATTAAATTTAATTGGCGCTATTTCCCGTGCTCTTGGCAGCATGAGTGTGCTACAGCTCGGTACTTTGAGCTCGACCTCATTAGCTTAACGATCTACCATATACACAGCAGTTTGCTGTTGATTTTCTGCAACTATCTGTCTTTCTACGACGAGTTCAAGTTACAAACATTTTCACTCGGTAGCGTCAATATTTGAGCACAATACACACACTTAGCCTTTTTGATCTCTGTCTCTGTACATTATAAAACTCTATTCATATCTATGTTTTGCTCGCTCATAATTATGTATCATTTTTATACTCCATCTCAATTGAGCCAATAGTTAATTCCCCACATAGCATGTATTCTATGATGTAAGAGGTTAGGTCATAAACTGTAAGCCTTTTTTCACTGTTTATTAAGTGATCGTTCCACTAAGCGTTCACAATGATCACGCTTATGACCGCAGTTTTTCCCGTTCCACTTGCTTGTGAGCGTTACTGTCGTAAACTCAAGTGGAATGGATTATAGACCGTTTTGAGCGTGGAGGTAATTAATACAAACAGCGAGTTAGTAAAAAGAAAGTGAAAGATGTAAGAGGTTAGGTCATAAACTGTAAGCCTTGAAAATAAACTTAAATAATTATGCTTTAAATCGATTTATATAGAAAAAAATTTATAGTTTATTTTTTATATTTAATATTAGTGGTGTATTTAATTAATTTACGTTCAAATGTAATTTAAATGTCTTTTGCGGTGGCGCTTGGATATTTGGTAAGAGGTCGCAATAATGCTCTAGAAAGTCCTAGTGCATCCAGTTCAGATGAAGAATGGAATACGAAATAAAATCTCAAAATATTGCACTTAGTTTAGCCTAGTTCCAAAGAAATTCCACTTCACTCCACTGTGAGTGCGCGCGCGCAAGTACAAAAACTTTTACTATTTATAAACATTTGCATCACTCACGTTTTATGCCGTTAATCTTTTGAGTGACGATTCAAATCTTAAGGATTAGTAGTAAGAGTTGATAGATACCCCGTTAAAAGGTTACATTTAATCTGATAAATATAGATAAGAACCACTCGAGATATCTGACTAGACGCAAACCAACCTGCTCATCGTTGACTGTGAGTGACACATTTATACTATTAATTAATGTCGTAATATTAAATAAAGTATATTTATAATCTCTTTTAATGATTATATGTGACTGAACTGAAGTGAATTGTTGACTTTCACTGGTGTGAACCAAACTGCAGTGGTGCGAATTTCAACCAGTGGGTGCCACTGGTTGAAATTCGATGACAATTTAATAAATTTTTAAGTTTGAACTTTTACCATAAAGTACCTTAATAAAAGTCAAAGGCTCTATAATCCAAGATTTTTTTATAGCTAACTACTATAGCGCGTACCGCCGCAAACACTTCCCACGCTTCTTACCTGAGCCCTGAGCCTCAGACGACCCGCGCACGCAGCGCCCCAGCACCCGCGTATGTGTCGTGTTAGGGGTCGCCTCGAGAGGGTGTGTGAACACCGCCACTTGCATTAACGCGATCGTCATTTTATTTAGAATTGTACAATATTGCTTTATTTATAAAACCCACGTATAAACACCAACCCATACTACTCAGTTAATTTGCAATTTTTCTACATCAGTTTGAACAGCATCACTGTAAAACTTAAAAATGTTTTGCATTGTAAAATGTGCATAGTAAATCAGTTTCGTAACCAAATACTCATATTTTGTAAGCACTACACTCAAATAGGTGTTTCAAATCACTAATATATAATTTTCTTTATGTTTGAGCAAGATGGAGGCATCTCATAAATTATAAATAACTTTAAAAATTAGAAGAACTAAAGAACTAAATTTAACTCTTATTTAAATGTTTTTGTTCTAATATAAGATTAGATTTTTAAGTTGTTATTTTTGATATAGGAGTTTTACAATTGGATTTTATGTCAGACCCACAACAACCTGATGCATCATTTGATAATCTAATCCACTGTGATCAATGCTCTCAGGTACGATTTTTTAAAGGTCTAAGGGGCTTGAAGATTCACCATGTTAAAGTGCACAAAAGCCAGGAATCTTCAACCACTTCACCTGTACCTCCTTCAGATAACTACTCGAACTAAATCCTACTTCTTTTTGGAAAATAATTTCAAATTACAAACAATTCCGGTTTTGAAATGAGCCCGTGGAGCCGAACTGACAGTATGCTCCACCTTATTTAAATCTATAAGAACAGTTTTAAATGAAAAGTCCTGGGAGGACTTGTTGATCCTGCCTTACCAATTCCTGAACTTAAGCCAAGATGACATCAAAAGAAAAGCAACATCTAAAATAAAAATAAAATTTACTTAGAAATTTAGACGATGTAATCAATGGCCACCATTTCCGAAAACATAAAGACTCTACAAGGCGGTTGAATCAACTTGTGGAGACTAAGCTTGCTCATGGCGATATTAAAGGTGCAGCACGGATTATTTTTTCGAATGATGTCATTGCTCCCACTAACTAGACCACACTGTGGGCTCTTTTGGACAAATATCCACCTTATGTGTCTGCTCCACAATTCTCGGATGAGGTTACCAACTGTTTAGTTACTACGCCAGAGAACATTTTCAAAGCAGTGATGTCCTTTAGATGTGGTTCAGCTGGTGGACTAGATGGGCTCTCCCCACCTAAAAGACCTGTTGTGTGGAGGTACAGGTTCTGCTGGCGAGACCCTTTTGAAGGATCTGACTGAACTGATAAATTTAATGCTCTCTGGTCGCGTTGATAAATCAATATTACCAGTTCTGTATGGTGCCAACCTCTTCGCTTTAATAAAAAAAGATGATGGTATTCGCCCTATAGCGGTTGGCACCACATTTAGACGCCTTGTCGCCAAAGTTTGTTGCCAAGCATTAAGACCCTTAAGTACAAGATACTTTATACCTCGTCAGTTAGGTTCTAGTTCGGTACTAAAGGTGGTTGCGAAGCGGTGGTTCACTCTTTAAGAACTTTTATAAAAACAAGTAGCTGTGAGGCGGTCCTTAAGGTGGATGTTAAAAACGCATTCAACTCCGTCTACAGGTCTGCCCTGCTGGTAGAAATTCAAAAACATTTTCCCAAAATATATAATTATATTTGGCAGTGTTATAGTGCGAACTCATTTTTAGTATACAAGGATAATTTAATCCATTCAGCAACTGGTTGCCAACAGGGTGATCCACTCGGGGCTGCTATTTTTGCTTTAGTCATTCATCCGATCATCACTAAGCTAAATTCCAAATTTAACGCGTGGTACTTAGATGATGGTACCCTCGGAGGTGATATAGCTACCTTAAAGAATGACTTGGTTTTCCTGACAGAAGAGTTTGGTAAAATCGGTTTGGATCAAAATTTTTCTAAATGTGAACTTTTTCTTAATAAAACAGTTGTAATCTCGTTTCAGATTTTCTAAATTTGGCATCAAATTTAAAATTAGTCATTAAAAATAATTTTAGCCTCCTTGGGTCCTCGGTCTGTGAAGAATCCTTTTCTTCTTTTCTTGATGACAAAATTCAAAATTTTACTTCAAAAATAGAAAATCTTAAAAAAATAGGTATCCACAACGCCTATTTTATTGTTAGATACTGTTTGTTTGTTCCAAATTTTACCTATGTTTTACGGTGTTCCCCTATTTGGAACCACCAAAATATTTTGAATGATTTAGACTCTATTATTAAGTTTGGTCTAACTAGTATTTTGAACATTCATTTAGACGAACGCACGTTGACCCAGGCGTCCCTACCGATTAGGCTGGGGGGTTTGGGTATACGCAAAATTTCTCATGTAGCTTTACCTCCCTTCCTTTCCTCAGTTCACAGTACTGTGGACCTCATCGGCAAAATTCTACATCCATCACTTAGTGATTTTGAGGTCCCGTACTTGTCTGAGGCAAGAAGTGCTTGGTCTTTAGCATGCCCGAACACTAATTGTCCAATGGAGCCCAAGATACAAAAGCTTTGGGACGCTCCTCTCAGTAGTTGAGTGCACAAAAATCTTTTGTCTTCTAGCACTAACGATACAGAGCGCGCCCGTCTTAGAGCTGTCTCCAAGTGGGAATCAGGCTTATGGCTTCAAGCCTTGCCCTCGGCGAATTTAGGTACGCGCCTGGACGATAATTCGTTTAGAATTGCGGCCTCAATTCGACTGGGGGCAACAGCTGTAGTTCCTCATCGCTGTAGGTGTGGGGATAAAGTCGGTGACCTAGGGCTCCACGGTTTGTCTTGTTGCGAAAGCGCTGGCCGAATACCACGACACGCTGCATTAAATGACATTATCCGTCGTTCTCTTATCACCGTCGGGGTGCCTTCCATTTTGGAATCGAATGGACTAAGTCGCAAAGATGGCAGGAGACCGGACGGGGTGACATTGGTGGCCTGGAGGATGAGATGCCCTCTGGTATGGGACGCCACCTGCGTAGACACATTAGCGGCTTCCCATCTTCCAGATATAGCTCTGATAGCTGGTGCTGCTGCTGCAAAACAAGAGGACCTGAAACGCCGCAATTATTCATCCATTGGCAGCGGATTCATATTTGTGGCTTTCGGTGTTGAGACTCTGGGGCCGTGGGGCCCACAAGCACATAGACTTTATCGAGACTTGTCAAAATGCTTGATAGAGGTCTCACGGGATCAAAAAGCTAGTTTGTATTTAGGGCAAAGGATAAGTGTGGCCATCCAACGCGGTAATGCAGCCAGCGTTTTGGGAACGTTTCCGGCCAAAAGCGATTTGGAATCAATTTAAAATTAAAAAAAAATTTAAAAAAAATTAAACCGCCGAAAAAACTGAAAAGGAATAAATAATAAACCTACTTTTATTAGCCTTAATAACTAAGTTCTTAAACTAATGTAAAGTATACCTAAGTAATTTTGAGTCGGCGCCAGTGCTCTCACGTGCGTGACTGTTCGGGTTGCTGTCTCGCTGACATTAACTTCGTAAACGCTTTGTTTTACAACTTATACCTAGTCAGGTCATAAGTATTGTCACACAGTAAAAACTTTTCTTTTAGAATGCTGGCCACAAAAAAAGTTATTGAATTCGAATCTCGAATTTTTCATGAAAATAAAAATGCATACTTTTAGAATTTTACTCATTTTTTAAATATGGAGTGGACGCTTAAAGAAGACCGTGTTGCAGTTATTACGTTGCATCGTTGCGGTTACGCGCCAATTCAAATTTTTAACATACTGAAAAATTTGAATATAACCAAAAGATTCATTTATCGTACCATCAAACGATACAATGAAGACTCTAGTGTAGATGACAGGTCAAGAAGTGGTCGCCCTCGGTCTGTTAGGACTCCAGCAGTGATAAAAGCTGTGAAGGCACGAATTCAAAGAAATCCCAAACGTAAGCAGAAACTGTTGGCCCTTCAGATGGGGTTAAGCAGAACCACGGTGAAAAGGGTGTTAAATGAAGACTTAGGGCTTCGGGCATATCGAAGAAAAACAGGACATCGTTTGAATGCTCGTCTAATGGACCTGAGACTGAAGAGATGCCGCGCTTTGTTGAAGCGGTACGCGGGAAAAAAATATCGGGAAATTCTTTTTTCGGATGAAAAAATGTTTACCGTAGAAGAGAGCTACAACAAACAAAATGATAAGGTGTACGCACACAGTAGTGAAGAAGCGAGCAACCGTATTCCGCGTGTCCAACGAGGTCATTTTCCATCCTCGCTCATGGTATGGTTGGGAGTTTCTTATTGGGGCTTAACAGAGGTACATTTTTGTGAGAAAGGTGTAAAAACGAATGCTGTTGTGTATCAAAATACAGTCCTGACGAACCTTGTGGAACCTGTTTCTCATACCATGTTCAATAACAGGCAATGGGTATTCCAACAAGATTCGGCGCCAGCTCATAGAGCGAAGAGCACACAAGACTGGCTGGCGGTGCGTGAAATCGACTTCATCCAGCACGAAGACTGGCCCTCCTCCAGTCCAGATTTGAATCCGTTAGATTACAAGATATGGCAACACTTGGAGGAAAAGGCGTGCTCAAAGCCTCATCCCAATTTGGAGTCACTCAAGACATCCTTGATTAAGGCAGCCGCCGATATTGACATGGACCTCGTTCGTGCTGCGATAGACGACTGGCCGCGCAGATTGAAGGCTTGTATTCAAAATCACGGAGGTCATTTTGAATAAACTTTAATGTCATAAGAATCTATGTTTTGTTAAGTTCATTTTGGTATATGAATGGTTACATAATGAATAAACTTGTTACAATTATTTTACATTAAACATGTGACAGAATTTATGACCTGACTAGGTATTTTTAATGTTAACAGAATAACAATTATACAAATATTAAGTAATTAAAATTTAAAATAATTATAATAATAACAATAATTAATTTATTGTTTTTGAATGATATAACTAATTTAAATAAATACTATTAATAAATACAAAGAATATCTCATTAAAGTTATCTCATCTCATTATTCTTTAATGTCATTATTAAGTAAAGCATGCAAGAACCCCTTAGATGATGGTGAAGCCCTCCTCCAGTTTCTATACCCAACATTCCCTGTCTCGTTTTCTATACCCACAATTTTCCCACTGTTTTTGAGATGTCATATTCAAACCGCGTCACCGGTCTGCCTCTCTTTATTGTACCTCTTGGGGTGGATCAGACAGTTAGTCGGTGCGTCCATCGATCGTCACTCATTCTGGCGACGTGTCCTGCCCAGCGCCACTTAAGCCTTAATGAGTAATTGTAACATATGTATGCAAAAAAAGTCCTGTCATTCAAGTTTTATATCCGTGCAGGGACGGATAAAGTATACTACCCTCTGCGGCCGGGGTCGGAATGTCGTAAAAGGCGACAAAACAACCCACCCTAGCTTCGTGGTAGGGCCTCAAGCTCATCTGGATGGCGACCACCTTAATAACCTTGTGTTGTGTTTCGGCATTAGTGGCCCAAGTCCCTGTACTCTTATGGGACAGCAGCGTGTTCGCGATGCCACTGATGTTGCAAACACCCATAGGCGACGGTAACTGTTCAATTCTAAGCTCTGTTCAATTCTAAAAAGCGTCCTAAGGGTCTTGGGGAATCTTAAATAAAAATTATTCTAACCACAACAACATTGATTTGAAATTTATAATTAATTTTTAATAACCAGTCCAAAAATTTCTTCTTTTTATCTTCAAATTTATTTCAAGGACAATATAAAATTTAAATATAAAACATATTGTTAGTACAGGTGTCATATAACATATGTATATGTATATATTATTCTTGACGTATATAATTTAATACTGCCTAAAACTACTGATTCGGTTAAAACTAACGCATTCTTTAAATTGAACTCAAAGATCAAGAAAGTAAATAAAACTTATCCTTAAAATATCATAAAGTTTTATAAAACAAAAGCTCTTCATTTGCGAGTTTATTTTCAATGTTTAACATTCATTTATTTTGTTTCAGTTGAACTTGGGTTATGTATAGATGAGTCCATATAAACACTGGCCAAAGAAGAACATCTAAAAACATGGAGAAAACACAACCTTCTGCACCTCAAATCCACACTATAATGGATACGTATAGTTCCAAGTAAGTGTTTTTATATTGTTTAATATAATAATGACTACGTCCTCATATACATATTGACGATTGAAAGGCAACCTTTACTAAGCGACACTGAGCGAACTTTCCAGTAAGGTGATTTAAAGTTTAAATATTTAGAAATATTATAACTCACCTTGGATTGAATGATTATTGATTTTCTGTTCGATTATTTCAATCTAACAATTAGATAATTATAATATTTTTTAAACATTTGAACATCAAATTACCTTCCTGGAAAGGTTACTTAATACTTAGTATGTAGCTATAACAGGCATGAATGAAATATTCTATCACACATATGGTGCACATTGCTACGTGTTTTTATTTATCTGTATTCGTGTTGCCTCTCACATACGATGTAGGAGTTGACTTCTGAATTTATGGGAAATTATAAAAAATACCGCATCGTAACTTGCACACAACACACACACACAACACAAGCAGGAACTGCGTGTCACGGAGATGAATATGCTGCGGTGGATGTGTGGAGTGACACGGAAGGACCGCGTTAGGAACTCCCGCATTCGCGGCAGCCTTCATGTCCGTGACATTGCGGATAAATTGCAGGAGTGTCGGCTCCGATGGTACGGCCACGTTTTACGGCAACCGGATGCTTACGTGGGAAACAAATGTCTGGCCATGCCGCTTCCGCCGGGCCCCGGCAGGAGGGGTAGACCCAAAAAGTGCTGGCTTGACGTCGTAAAGGGTGATATGCGTGCCAATGGTCTCACTACCAGGGATGCTGAAGACCGTGCGAAGTGGAGAAGAAAAAGTCGGAAAGCGGACCCCGGGCGCCGAAGCGAGAGTTTGGGCTGCAACCGGAATTCATCGCTGAGATGATGATGATGACCGCATCGTAACTTGCAAAATGAGCATTAACTCCCTGGAACAAAATATCAAAATCAGTTGTGGAAAATGAGATAGCGTTGTGTGAAATGTTCCAATATGTACCTTTATATATTTATTTATCCTAACTAATAGTATACGAGTAAATGCGAAAGTGAGTTGGTTTATTTGTTTGATTGTTACGATTTCACGCCTAAACCGCTGAACCAATTTTCATGAATTTCGGTATAGACACATATTGTACCTTGGAGAAGGACATAGGCTACTTTTGTTTAAAATTCATATGGCAGAACAACGTTTGCTGGGTCAACTAATATAATATAATTTAAAACATCAAGTCCTAAATATCTATCGCCAATCTATTGATTCTTGTTAACTTCGTGTCACGGAGATGAATATGCTGCGGTGGATGTGTTGTGTGGAGTAACGCGGAGGGACCGCGTTAGGAACTCCCGCATTCGCGGCAGTCTTCATGTCCGTGACATTGCAGATAAATTGCAGGAGTGTCGGCTCCGTTGGTATGGCCATGTTTTACGGCAACCGGATGCTTATGTGGGAAACAAATGTCCCGGGCCCCGGCAGGAGGGGTAGAGCCAAAAAGTGCTGGCTTGACGTCGTAAAGGGTGATATGCGTGCCAATGAGCTCACTACTAGGGATGTTGAAGATCACGCGAAGTGGAATAGAAAAAGTCGGAAAGCGGACCCCGGGCACCGAAACGAAAGTTTGGGTGGCAACCGGTACATAACGCTGGGATGATGATGAATCTATTGATTCTTGTAGTAATTAATACGATTTCCTCGAACCTTGGAAATGGAAATTCCAATATTATTATAGCGTTACTAATTCCATCTAAAATCAGTGACAAACTAAGACAACTCATAGCAATTAATCAGAATTATACTTGATTGCGTTTCCATGTTATCTCTAGTAGATGTAATTGTGCATATTACATGTAACCTTATTCTATTACTATGATTTTCCGGTAATTTCCCTCAAGCAATAGAAGCAGATTTCCGGGAAACCGTATCATCTGTAAATATTGCGTTTTCTACTGTTTTTATAAAATTTAAAAATGAAGTAATATATTCAAAAGTTAATATAATAATGGATATTGTTGTAAAAGATGTTACCATGTTTTACGATAACCGGCCACTTACGGTGGGTAAAAATGTCAAGCCATGCCGCCTTTACCGGCAGGAGGGATAGAACCAAAAAGTGCTGGCTTAACGCCGTAAAGGGTAATATGCGTGCTAAAGGCTTCACTACCAAGGATGCCGTATACCGTGAAAAGTCTAGAAGTAAAAGACGGAAAGCGAAGCGGAACTTTGGCTTGTAACCGGAAATTAACGCTTGGATGATGATAATGAATAATCAATAAAGTCCTACGGCATTGTATAGGCTTCAATCTATAATGAACAGCTCACCTGGGCTCATGAAGCTTATCACGAATCTCTTTATTATTTCGAATCTTGGTATCTCCACTGAGTTTTTTTTTAAGTTCAATACATATCAATTATGTATATTATACACATAACTGCTATGCAAGACTTGAAAAAACATCTAAAGGCATAAACTCTTTGATGTTACTTCACGCCTCTTAAGTGCCATATTAAGGATCGATTTATTTATTTATCCGTGCAGGGGCGGAGAAAGAATACTAACCTCTGTGGCCGGGGTCGGCCTGTCGTAAAAGGCGACAAAACCACCCACCCTAGCTACGTGGTAGGGCCTCAAGCCCGTCTGGATGGCGACCACCTTTGGTCTTAAGTATGCCGCCATAATAACCTTGTGTTGTGTTCCGGCATTAGTGACCCAAGTTCCTGTACCCTTATGGGACAGCAGCGTGTTCGCGATGCCACTGGCGTTGCATACACCTGTAGGCGACGGTAACTGCTAAATCCTAAGCGGGCCGTCAGCCTGTCTGCTGTTCTATAGCAATAAAAAAAAATATTTTCTTGCGAAAAATCGCTTTTTCGCGCAATAAAAACACACTCTCCTCCAATTATCTAGTATCAGGGTCGAAGGGCGACTGGCCAAGCCGAATCCCTCTCGGGGAAGTTCCATCTCCGGCCGCCTGCATCTTCTGTCTACACTGGAGATCGTTGAACGCCTTTCGACATCGTGGTCTAGACCTGCGTTGGCGGGGTAAGATGGCAGGAAAAAACTTAGAAGCGACAGGTCAAACCCGATGTGGACGACTAGGGCCCGTCGCTGCTCGCAACCCGTGTGCACAAGGCAACTGTGTCTTTCTCGCTTGTCCACGCCACAATGGTGGCACCCTGACGTCTACTTCCTGCTTCGATGCTTCGGGAGATACCTACCTCGCGAAGTATACATGTCCAAAGAGGACCTCATGTATTTATTTACGTTGTTACGTTATAATTATCGGGTCATTTATCGTCAGTACTACGTCTGCTATCAAAGATCTATTCAATGAATTATTTAAATAAACAACTTTGTATTTTGGTAAACATTTTATGGAACGCCGTCTAGCACGATGGGCCGACGACCTAGAAGGTTTCTGGTGGTCATTCAAGGTGGACTCTGTCCAGTCCAGTTTCAAGAGTGGACTGATGACGAACGAATATTTTAAATAATTAAATTCTAAATTTATTTATTTATTTTAACAATGATCATACAGCACAAATTTCAAACTTACATTAATACATAATAAACAGAAAATTGGCCAAATAAGATCACACTTTGTAGACTATATTTAAAGAAGACATAATAAAAAAAAGTAAATAGAATGAAATATTAATTTTAAATTTTTCATAGAAAAAGGAAAATGCAAGTTCACGAAAAAAAGAACTAACATTATTTACGGAGAAAAATAAATAGCATATTGCCACACGGAATTACTAATAAAGAGGAGGGTATTTAAATATAATGCGAGTGCGGAATGTTTGTGTTTTGTGTAGTGGGAGAGTGAATGAATGAATAAAAAGTGAAAGAGTGAGGGTACAATGTTACGAATGATTTAAAGGCGTTAAAGATTAGTTTACATGGCGGCCAATTCAGATATTTAAAATAAAAAATAATTAAAAGTGTTAATTTGAAAATGTATAGCTTTGCCCGCGATTAGATTTATAGACACTATCTTAAAAACTGTCTGCTCTCCTACAGCAATAAATATTTACCAATAATTAAATCACAGATCTGAGCCGAGAGAGATAAGAATTCATTATGAGTAGACTGATTGAACGTATGTATTTAACATTCAATGTAGGATACCGGACATTTAGAGAGAATGGGAGAGAATCGTGCCGCGAAGAGAGAGTGACGTCCAAGATACCACTGGGAAGACGTAGTAGCTCAAGACCTGCTCAAGTTCGGGCATAGATATTGACGAGAGCTAGCGCAAGACCGAGAGGCATGGCGTGATCTAATGAAGGCCAATACTCATTTTGGATCGTTGCGTCACCGTAGCTAGATAGTTATATAGGATACAGGGTACAGGAATTTGGGTCACTAATGCCGGAACACAACACAAGATTATTATGACGACATACGTCAGATCAAAAGTGGTCGCCATCCAGACGGACTTGAGGCCCTACCACGTAGCTAGGGTTATTTATCGCCTTTTACGACAGGCCCACTCCGGCTGCAGAGGTCAGTATTCTTTCTCCGCCCCTGCATGAAAAATTGTTTTTACATATACAGCTATATGCTTTTTCTTGTGTTTCAATACATCAAACGCGCTTAATTTTAGCCCTGCCACCGTACTCAACTGCAGACATCGAAGTCCAAAATCCAACCAGAACTAATTAGCCAATAACAAATAAGAAGCACTTAGCCAATAACTAAATATTTTGTTAAGATCAAATAAATTATATAATTTGATGATTATTTCTAGGTGATTATAAATAATTAGTATCGGTATATTACGGAGAGATGTTTTATTTGTCTTAAATAAAATACTTCATTAATATCAAAAACGTGACTTGTTTATATACGTTGTCGTTATGGTGCTTAAAAATTCTTTTATGCTGCATAAATGTTATTAAATTGTAAAGTATAACAAACTTTTTGTATTATTATTATTATAAATAATAAATATCTCCAGGATTTAAGCAGACTTCTTAGTTTGGCGCACGCCTGGCTTAGTTGTTACACGAATGGTCTGGCACGGTCGTATATGTATAGCCATACGATATAATACATTCAATCCTCAGTGAAGACAAAATATTGAACCATCAATCTAGTTAAGAAGAAATGTTCCCTGCTGCAAGGAGGAAAGAGAAAAAATATACCTTTGGAATGTCTTGAAAATGGCTGACGTTATTATATTAATTTGTGCAAGACCAATTAGCAGTATTGTTTTCTGTCAAGTTCCATTCCATATTATAATTTAGTAATAACCACCTCGACCGAATATAATAGGTCTTTACCTATGAAATCGCCGTTCTGCAGTACTGGCCATTTCAAATCAAAATAATTTTTGTTTGGCTAAGAATTCTAATTTCAAATTAATTTTATTTTAAAAACATGGAATTCTTTTTTCAAAAGTAGTCATTTGTTTATTGATTAGTGTTACATTTTCATCGCATTTCAATCTTTTTCGTCATCATGGATCCGTTAAAAAATTCGAGTAATTATGGAATATGAGTGCCGTCGTGGCAGCAACGCGGCACAAGCGGCACGCAACATCAACGACGTTTACGGAGCTAACACTACAAACCAACGCACCACCTGTTATAGGTTTGTTCGATTCCGTTCTGGGAATTTCGACCTGAAAAATGAACCCCTCGGTCGTCCGAAGACTTTGGTCGACAATGACGAATGAAAGGCGATTGTGGAAGCTGACGCGATACAACACGACACGTCAGACAAATATAAACACACCTTAAAATTTCATAATTCGTTAACCTCAAACTTAATACGTTCGTAGCCATTACATTTAGGAATTTTATCTCGAGATTACTATAACAGATTAAAGCGTACATGCATTGTTTTTATGAACAATAATATTATACGAGTCCTCTACGTTTCAGTATTTTCAGATTACTAGATTATGTAATGCGCATTCCTACATGTGTTTATCCGTGCAGAGGCGGAGAAAGAATACTGACCTCTGCGGCCGGGGTCGGTCTGACAAAACAACCCACTCTAACTACGTGGTAAGGCCCCAAGCCCGTCTAGGTGGCGACCACCTTTTTTTTTTTTTTTTTTTTTTTTTTTTTTTTTTTTTTTTTTTTTTTTTACGGGGTGGGGAAATCCTCATGGACTACCTCCGCCTGGGGAAAGGCGGAGGGGCGTGCCGGATTCTTACCGGCTAAAACCACCACCCCGGTGTCTCCTCACACGTGCGCGCGGGGCCGCGGGAATCCAAATTCTTCCGCAGCCCCACACTAGTGCTGGCCCGGTGTGTCCGGGCCTCGTCTCCTGCACGGGGTAGTGAGGTGTTTAACTACCCCGTGCATCGCCTCAGAGGCGCGCGCCGACACCCGCGCGCGCCTCCACCTCGGGTCCATCGAATAGGGGGCGGGAACTTCCCCAAGTCCCTCGCCCCTGGACCTATTCATGGGGGCTGGAAAAGGGCGTTGTCCGCCCTTCTCCTGCGCCCGGTGCGCCTTCTGCGGCCGGGGAAGGGAGTCGAGATCTCCCTCTCCCGTTCCGCAGTTTCCTTCTGCGACATCACGTCCTCACAGAAGGACACCACTGCGTCCCACGACTCTGCGCTACCGACCATCCTCCGCACTACGGCCGGCAGCGACAGATCGTCTCCCACTTCATTTATGAGGACACGGCGCTGCTCCTCCCAAGCTACACACTCGGCGAGCGTGTGTTGCGCCGTATCCTCCCCGCAATGGACGCAGTGGTGGCACCGAGCGTCCGGCTCCCTGTCTATGCGGCACAGGTACTTGCCGAAGCAGCCGTGCCCCGACAGCACCTGCGTCACCCTAAACGACAGGGAGCCGTGCCTTCTCCCGAGCCAGTCGTCGAGTACTGGCCGGATCGCCTCGACGGTAGCGAGGCCGGCGGTAGGGCGCAGAAGCCTTTGCCGCCATTCCGCCACCAAGATCTGACGGAGCTCCTCTCGGCGCAGCGCGATCTGCCGCTGCGCCGGCTTCGAGCCCCGTGCCCGCTCTTCCTCGCGCCATCGATATAATGACGCGAGTACTTTCGCCTCTAGGTCCCAGGGCGGGGATCCGGCCAGGACGCAAGCCGCCTCGTAGGAAATCGTGCGATACCCGCGGACGACTCTGACGGCCATCGCCCTCTGCGGTTTACGCAGAATGGCGAGAGTGCTGGCCGTCATGTCCAACGCCCAAACAGGGGCCCCGTACAGGGCCATGGACCGCACGATTCCCACGTACAACCGCCTACAGGCGGCGCTCGGGCCCCCCAAGTTGGGAAGCAACGTCGAAAGCGCGCCCGCTGCACCCATCAGCTTGGGCGCCAGCCGCCGGAAGTGGGGCCCGAATTCCCATCGGCTGTCGAGCACCAGTCCCAGATACTTCATGGTGGACTCGACAGCTATCCGGGCCCCGCTGACCACGATGTGTGATCCCGGCGCCGGCGCACGTCGGGGGCCATGAAACACCATGGCCTCCGACTTGTTTAGGGCCACCTCCAGGCCCAGGCGCCGGATGCGGTTCACCACCTGTGACACCGCAGCCGTGGCTATCAACGTCGCCTCCCTGTGCGAGCTCCCCCGGGCAGTGACAAGCGTGTCGTCCGCGTAACACGTCAAGTCGGCGCCCGACGGGAGTTCGCTTCTCAGCACCCAGTCGTAGCCGATGTTCCACAGGAGCGGTCCCAAGACCGATCCCTGTGGAACACCGCACGACATGAAGTGCCGACCGGCACCGTCACGTCCCCGATAGGTGACGCATCTACCCTCCAGATAAGCCCCTACCGTACGGCGGAGGTAGGGAGGCACGCGATGGTATTTCAGAGCCTCCCGAATACAACTCCAGGGTAGGGTGTTGAATGCGTTGGAGATGTCTAAAGACACCGCCAGCACCACCCCACCCCGGGATACCGTCTCCTCCGCCAGGGCCCTCACGCGCATGATGGCGTCTATGGTGGAGCGCCCCCGACGAAAACCAAATTGGTTGTCGTCCAGGTCCGGCCCCTCTCTGCACAAGTGGCTGACGAGGCAAAAAGTTTGCCCGCCTCATCGAGCAGCACTATGGGCCGATACGCGGACGGCGAGTCCGCGGGGCGCCCCTCCTTCCTGAGCAGGACCAGCCTCCCCTCCTTCCACACACTGGGAAACTGACCCCGCTCGAGACATGCCGTGAAGAGCCCCCTCAGCTGGGGCTCTAGCTTCTTCAGAGCCAGGACGAGAGCTCGACCAGGAACTCCGTCGGGTCCGGGCGCTGTGTTCTTAGCCCGGAGTCGCGACACGGCCGCTCTCATCTCTGCTTGCGTCACCTCGGGGACATCAGTGCTCTCCTCTTCTGGAGATTCTGTGGCTGAGGGCGAAGCCATCGCCGGGGGAACGTGTCCCACTCGCTCAGGGAAGAGGGCCGATACCACCGCCTCTAGCAACTGGGGTTGCATACTTTGTACCAGTGGAGGCGCCCAGGGACGCAACTTGCCCCGTACCCAACGGTAGGGGCGCCCCCACGGATCCCGATCTAGGGACCCCAGCAGCTCCTCCCTGGCACGCGACTTAGAGTCGCCGATGGCCAGCCACAGAGTCTCCTTGGACGCGCGGTACACCTCATACAGCGCGTCTTCCTCGACGGAATCCCGTCGACGTCGTCTCCGGTATCGCGTGTACTGGCGGCGAGCCGCAACGCACTCAACGCGCAGCCGGGCGATCTCGTCCGTCCACCAGTACACCTGGCGCCTTGCGGACTGTTGGCGGACACGGGGCATGGACGCGTCGCAGATCTGCATCATCGCCCCGCGAAACCACAGCGCCACCGCTTCGACGTCGACGGGGCCGTCCGTCGTCGACTCCCAAATCCAGGACTGAACTAAGGCAGCTTCCTCGAGTAGTTCCTTGTCGATGCGCTTAAGCGCCCAACGCGGGCCGTCGTTAATCGGGGCTGTTGGATGGCGGCCGCTCGCGGTCTGAGCAGAGACGTCGAACCGGATATACCGATGGTCCGACAGCGTCTCCACCTCCACGGCGACACGCCAGTCGCGGACTCGGCTAGCGACAGAGGGGCTAGCGAACGAGACGTCCACTATCGACCCGCCCCGCTGCCGCACGCACGTGTATTCCGAACCCCGATTCAGGACGACCAGACCAGTCGTCACCGCCCACTCTTCCAGCACCTCGCCCCGAGGGTCAGTGACCGGAGATCCCCACGCTGATGACTTAGCGTTGAGATCCCCGAGCACCAGAACGGGACGAGGGTGATAGCGGCCTACTACGGCGCCCAACTCGACAAGAAAACTCTCAAAGTCGGCGAGACTCTTGTTGGGGGAGAAATACGCCCCCACAATGACGATGCCGCCCGAGACCGCAGCAACCCAGCCGCGGCCACGAGACGGGTCGATCAGAGCCTCGCCAATAATGGCCACCAAACCGTCAGCGCACCCCAACCAGTTGTCACGGGCGGGGATGAAGTACGGCTCGGCGACCACAGCCACGTGGATCGACCACTCTGCCATGCTCTGGAGTAAAAGATCCTGAGCTCTGGCACAGTGGTTGATGTTACCCTGGAGGAAATGGAGTTGTGCCATTATTGACATTCCATTCCCTCGGCAACGGTCCTGGGCCGGGAGTCGGCCGCGGAGCTACTAGCCTGCCGGGGCCGCGAGGTTTCCCCGGCAGGTTTAGAGCTCCTCTTCTTCTTGGCCTTGCTGGCAGGCGCGCCACAGGCCCCTCCGCCCACTTTATGTCCCGCTGGCTTCCCTGCAGCCGAACATAAGCTGCAGTTGAGCGCTGCGGAACACTGGGCCGCCTTGTGGCCGGGCTGACCGCAGCGATAACAAAGGTCACTACGGTCAACCTCAGCGGTGCACTTAGCCCGAACGTGCCCCTTCTCCAGGCACCGGAAGCACCGCAAAGCCCGGGGCTGCAGGAGTTTCACCCTCGCCGCAACCCAGCCAACCAGCAATCTGCCGCTTAAGGCGATCTTCTTCGCCGACGCTATAGGGCACCGAACCCAGACCACGCCGAGTCCGGTGGCGTCGGTGCGTATATCACCGGCCCGCACTTTGTCCGGCGGACACTCTCCGCTTCGGGCAACGGCTGCCGCCACCTCCTCAGAGGTCACGGAGTCGTCCAGACCAGCAATCCGCATCTCTGCGGTTTTCATTGGCCTGGAGACCCGGACGTCCTCAGGGTTGAGGACCTCCCTCATCTTGGCGGCCAGGGCGTCCGCCTTTTCGGCACTGCCACTCGCAGCACCAGCCACCTCGAACAGCCGCGCGCCCGTGGCAGCCTGCCTGAGGGTGACGGACTGAAGACCAAGATCTGATAATTTGATCTTGGCCTTGGCCTCGGCAATAACCGACTGGTACGTTACACCACGCTCCGCAGCTCCGGGCTGTAGCGTGAGCGTCACAGCCTCGGAACGTGGAGCACGTACCGCCGGCCCTTTGCGACCGCCTTTGGCAGTCCGCCGCGCAGGCTGCGCAACCGCCTTTGCGGCTCGGCCGGGGGCGCGCGCTGTTGCTGAGGCCGTCTTGGCGGCTTTGCGGGCCTTCTTGCGGCTCACGACTGTCGCCCAGGTCTCACCCTTAGACCCGGCAGTCGTGGGCTGATCACTCGATGCGGCTCCCTCCACGGGCTTTTTAACACCCTCCGCGGGCTTCCCCTTCTGAGGCGTAGGTCTCGGCGGGCCCTCAGCCCTCCGCCGTGTATCGGCCGCTAGGGGAGGACGGATGATTTCCGCAGGGAGGCGCCGAGAAATCGCCTCTATACGAGCATTGACCATGCTCCCGCACTGGAGCATGCAGAGCCGGACAATGCGCTCGACCTCGTCGTCGGTATTGGTGCTTGCCGGTCTCGGTGCGGGAGCCGGGGCCACTACCGATGCGGCATTAGGCGACGTACGTCGCTGCTGCTGCTCGCTCAGCGCAGCGACTTGTCGCCGGAGGTCCTCCAAATCATTTCGGAGACGACTGTTTTCCTCCTGCAACTTCGCGACCTCGTCTGAGGCCGTCCTGTTGAGGAGGATGCCAATCGCCTCCTTAATGTCCGCGGCAGCTTCCTTTAGACCGCGAGTGAACGTCCCCTTTAGGCTGCCGGATTTGGTGGCAACCTTCAGGACTAAGTCCACCCCGTCCAGGGCAAGCTGGCTTAGGGCCACCGCAGATGGTTCCCCCCCTTCCGCCGCTAGAGCAGCGCGTCGCTCACGTGCGCGTCGGGCCATTTGCGACACTTCGTCGGCCGCGACGGCTTTGCGTTGCTCTCTTTTGGTGGCGCTGAGCTCAGCCTTTGAGCTCCCTAGCGAGACACAACTCTCGCCACCAGGGTCCTCAGTGGTGACTCCCATGTCACTCTCTGCTTCTCTGGCCGCCGGAGTGTTGGAGCGCACGAACCTACCCTGTGCGTCCCTCCGCGGCCGTGTAGCACTCAGCCCTCTCGAAGCCTGCCGACCTCTCCTCGCGGTCGGCAACTTCGGGGCCAGCAGGCCTTCCTCATCTGAGGACAGGTCCACTGACCCACTTCCCACCAGAGCAGGGTCGCGTGGACGTTTCCTAACGGAAGACGGACCACGCGGCCCTCCGTCATTATTTATTTTATGACAGATTCCAGTAATACTATCAGCAACAGGGGCCTGGTCGCCTACCCCTGTGCGTCCGTCGGTAACCAATTTATCACTCGCAGGCCCGGGTACCTGCGAGCGCCGGGCGTCAACCGGATCGCATGACAAATCTCTCGAGGTCACCACAGGTGACCTCTCTCGCAGAATGTGGGCCCCCCCAGAATACGCTGGGCCCGTGCCTGCACCCGAAGGTGCAGGGGAGGATTCTCCACCCTGTTGGGTGGTACCTCCCTGGGGTAGTACTTTCTCATTCTGCATTTTCATTTTGGTCTATGGTGTGGCGCTTGGGACCAGGTTTTTCCCCCTGGCCATGCAGCCCATCGGCGCACCACGGAACCTTAGGCTTCGGGTGGGCTGTTATAGGTCCCCCAGCCCCAGCCCACAAAGCTGGGGGATTCCGGACGGGACTCGCATCCACGCCGCGTGCCAGTCAGGCGTGGGTACGACTACCAGACGACACTCCAGAAAAAACCAGGGAGTCGCCTAACGTCGTAGCCGGCCCAGCAAGACCAACCGACAGCGAGGATGCGGTTCCCGCCCCAGGAACACTCTCTATACAAGCGCAGCCGAAATGGGCATGGTTTCGACTGCCAAATCAGGTCCCGGGACAAAACCCGGGACTCCAACTAGCATTCGCAACCATCCCACCGGGGACCGCGCCACGCATATAGAGCGAAGTTGGAAAGGATGCGGGTAGTAGACGGGAAAAAAGGTAGGACTCCGCCGCCTCGGACGGAAGGGGAATGAGGCGGTGGATGCTCGGGCACCTCGGGTACGCACACCCGTGCACTCCTTGGACAGAGGAGCGCCCCTGAGGGGGGCGACCACCTTTGGTCTAAGTATGCCGCCATTATAACTTTGTGATGTGTTCCGGCATTAGTGACCCAAGTTCCTGTACCCTTATGGGACAGCAGCGTGTTCACGATGCCACTGGCGTTGCAAACACCTATAGGCGACGGTAACTAAATTTTAAGTGGGCTGTCAGCTTGTCTGCTGATCTACAGCAATTTAAAAAATCAGGTAAATGTCAGACACGTTACATCATAATTGCTAAGTTTTGATAAAAAAGAATACAGCAAACCTGCATACAGGTTTCACCTGATGTGTAGGTATAAATTGTCGATTCTCTTTAGATACGTGAATGAGATAGAATTTGTGAGCCCATATTATTTGTACTCAAGTCTTTTAGTAATGCATTTCCTCGGCCTACTGACAAATAATATATCAATTTCGTGTTCTATAATTATGTTTATATATACTTCATATTATAATATTAAATGTTTGTACAAAATACATCCATGGAGTTTCTTGTCTGATCTTCTCCATAGGATTCACTTTTGGAACAGACACCTAGCTTTTGACATTTTAAAAGTGCTTGTTACTCAGGCCTATTTAAAATAAAATTTTTTTACTTTGAATGATTTTCTTGGTAAAACCTAGAGATATTTCTTTACTAAAATATTCAATTTTATTCCTTATAACATTTGAAATCGTGTTATAATGGTCCCCGCTGTTTTAGAGATAAGATAGCCAGAGCATGCAGATATTCAGAAAGAATTTAGTAGAGTTTCTACTGTGACATAAAAGACTTAGTAACAATTTCATTAATAGACGTTTCTTCTTTATCCGTGCAGCGGCAGAGAAAGAATCCTGACCTCTCCAGCCGGGGTCGGCCTGTCGTAAAAGGCGACTGAACAACCCAAGCTAGGTGGTTGGACTCCAAATCCGTCTGGATGGCAACCACCCCTGGTTTTTAGATATGCCGCCATAATAATCTTGTGTTGTGTTTCGGCATAAGTGACCAAGTTCCAGTACCACTGCGCAGAAATTCTAAGTGAGCCATCAGCCTGTCTACTGTGCTACAGTAATAAAAAAATGTTCACTTGTATATATGCTAATATTTCTGCTTATATGTACTTCATTAATGCATTAATGTAAATTCTATTCTTTTCTTCCATTTAAAAGATCACAATCTAGCCAAGTGTAAATTTATATTAATAAATTATAGTTTAAAAAACTAAGACATGCTTTTTATAATTAATTGAAGTAAAAATAAAAAAATAATTCTTAACATCAGAATAAAATTACTGACGAGAAAATTAATGTCACTGTCCTAAAAAGGTCAGGGATCAGTAATTAAGGACAAGGACGATGAGGTCGGTGGAATCTTCCACTTTAATGTTTCAAAAATATGTTTACAAGGGGAGGCACTAAGTTCCTCAACCCAAGTAGCCAAATCAGCCAAGCAGCAGGGGGGGGGGGTTTCAACACGGTGGAAATCCTCGAAATTTTAGAGTTCAAATTTCCAGTACAAATTAATTATTTAATTACGAGAGCGAGTTGATCTACCCAAGGTAAACAAACCGTCTAGATCTGAGGATCCTAGTAAGGATAATGATACAAACTATCGCATTGTCATCGGTCCTTGAATGCCAAATTTCGAGTTAATCCGACGTTTTGAAGGGGTCAAAATCATGTTCAATGTTTCCGTTACATACCAAAATACATACGTCTGAAGCTAATAAAAGCGTGTTAAAAAGAAAGACAAATGTTCTCTAAGGCATGCATACCAAAAACTAAACAAACTGTTTGAAATTTAGGATAATAATCTATGTGAATTTGCATTTTAATGGCGTTGGCTATCCATACAATATAAATATGTTCATTTAAACTAGTCGTAAATGACTTTGTTTAAACTTTAAACGAGTGAGTTTGTCTTCTTTAATGTGGCTTTTTAATAATTCATTATATTATTTGTGTTTCCTATCAAATTAAATATTAATAGATATATATTTACAAAAGAAAAGAATAAAACTAGTATATCAGTAGTACTTAATACGCTTAAAGCTGTGCGACAAGTCCTCCGCTCCATCGACGTCAAGAAATCCAACAGCTTCAATCTTACTCCGCTATTGTGCTGCGGATGTGCTTGACTGAGCTGTTTTAGTCCTTTCCCGAATTTTTACCTTATCCTACCGTAAAGGTTGTCGTTGCCCTGGACTCGTCGAAAGTTGCCCATGTTCATACTATTCCTAAAAAAGGTGACCGCACGGACGTCTTACAAGGTCTCGGAATGCAAAATTAAGTGTGAAGTAGATTTCTATTCGATCTTTATTTTTTTACCTCTTTAGTAAAGAAAAATAAGTATTAAAGAAGTACATTGATAGTAAAAAAACAGTTTTGGCTTGTGATATCTTGAAGTGATGTGACATTTTGAAAATTCGAAGTGCGGATGAAGTTAGATTACAAAAGACAAACATACACACATACGACATATAAGTGTTTTAAAGATTTTTTTTTATTTTAAAAAGGAGGAGATTAATTGTCAGTAGCACCGCTATAAATTAGAAATTAAGAAAGACGCTAATAAATTTAAATTATAGGATTTTCGATTTGTCTAGAATTTTGACTTAGAGGGATTTTGACTCAACTTACGATTAATTTTAACAAATTTTGAATAAAAGAAACAAACAAATTTGTATCTATATAATTAACAAGTAAAGCAATAAGTTTGTAGCTCTTTTTACGAATTTTGTACTAACGAAGTGAGTGAAATTTGACATAGGGTAAGTTTATATGTAGAAAAAGTGTATTTAGATTTATTTCTATTACTGAATTGTTTCCTATAGCTTTAGGTTTCTCTTTTTTCTCTAGTTTAAACCAGCATTTTTCTTCTAGGTGATCATTATATCGTATTAGATATATATTTCAGTTTGAGAAAACTAAATTTTGTTACTTAAACTAAAGTTTGTATTTTCAACTTAAATGTTATAAATAATTATTATATTTACGTTTGTAATTGGTTTAAAAAAATATAGAATATATTATGGTAGTTTATTAATGTTAAAGTCTAAAATTTAATTAAACTATAGTCAAAATTCAACCACCGAGTGACCATAAGTTTATTATAAATCAACATTACTTATCCCAAGACATTCTTAAATTAAAAATTAATAAGGTCCAATCATTTTTTTGGTCAAATCAGGGAAATGTTTACCAAAATTACTAGTAGGGATTCATTAATAATTTTTACTAATTGAGGTTTTATATTTCAAGTAATACAAAATTTGGAAGTAAGAACTTTCAAGCCCAAAATTTTAAATATTAGAAAATAAAACTTTTTCGAATTTCGGAGTTCTTCGACTTATTTGCATTACATTTGACTGAAACAGTTTATATTGTATTATATCCATAAAATATTTAATTAGCTACTTTAGGTTATCTGTGAGTTATCCCACACTTTTTTGGTAGATAGACTTTATATGATAGATAAACACGTGTAGCTTTTCATTGCATACTAATTATCATAAACATCTTTTAACAAAGGTTATATAATGGAATCTGAACAAGCGCGAGCTAGATTATTCTGTAGAGTTCCTTACAATGACATAAAATACAACTATTATTGATGTTAATATTACTGAGCGTGCTGACTAATATTATAAATTAATCCTAGCTGTATATTTTTTAAAGATTTCTTTTCTATTAGATACTATGTTGGGAGCAACATATATAATTATTATAATTGACGAATTAATTGATTAAGATTACGACATACTGTTTGCGGATTATGCAAATAAGAACTCTACGTGGAAATAGAACTTACGGATAAAACCACTTCCTCGCTTAACAATGCACGTGGTCAATAACAGCATTGTTATAGCAAAAATAAATACTTTGTGAAAATGTAAATTATCAACATAGGATTCAAAAATATACTGTCCGTATGTGAACGGACCTAGAATAGAGAAGTTTTTATCAGTACTCTTCGTTACGGAACCCTAAAATGGATGATGCAAGAAAAATGAAAATTTCATCTGTGAGTTTAATTTTCAGACGAGCGTTCATTTTAAACTGAAACACACGCTAAATAACACGCGATAGCCAAATGGTAATACATTCGGGGATTACTCTAGAGATTCCGAGTTCAATTCCCTTCATGGAACACTCATGACTGCTTAGTGTTTCTCGCCTAATAAACACATTGTAATTGCAACGTATTAACGCTGAAGAAAAAGATTGTGTATAATCGCGCATACAGAGATCACTTGTTTGTGTAATAACTGTCTGTCAGCTATTATACTTATGGAAGGAGTAATCCATTATCATTTTATCCGTGCAGGGTCGGAGAAAGAATACTAACCTCTGCGGCCGGGGTCGGCCTTTCGTAAAAGGCGACAAAACAACCCACCCTAGCTACGTGGTAGGGCCCCAAGCCCGTCTGGATGGCGACCACCTTTGGTCTTAAGTATGCCGCCATAATAACCTTTTGTTGTGATCCAAGTTCCTGTACCCTCATGGGACAGCAGCGTGTTCGCGATGCCACGGGCGTTACAAACACCTATAGGCGAGGGTAACTACTAAATTCTACGACTGGCTAGTCTGCTGTTCTACAGCAGTAAAAAAAATATCACTTTTAACTAACTTCTAACCGTAACTACATGGCCGAATATAAATCATTATTATTAATATAAACCCATATAAAAACGCAATTAAATTTAAAACGAGCGTTTTTTACACCCGTCTGAATATAAACTTCACCCCATAAATTAGGGTTAATTCAATACCAATTCGTCGTATTTGCGCAGAAAGAATTGAGTTGTCAAGGTGTTCATCGACGTTTCGTATGAATTAAAGAGTAATTTATTTGTTTACTATTTATTTTACATATCGGCGTCATAGTGTGCACAACATGATAATGTAAATATTTTTGTTTATATACCATTTTGCATTTTTTTTGTTTATCTTCTTCTAGCTTATAATTTTCTCTTTCTTCAAAGATTCACTTTTTCATTATATTACAACACACATTGTTTACTTTGTGTACTATCATGATATTTTTAGAGGTCAATTTAATTGCATCCATTACGTTAGTTGATATGAAATTAATTTTTTTTGCAACTGCTATCTGGCGTGAATAAAAAACTACACCTAGTGCTATGTTGTTTGCAGGACGTATGAGTGGTTTAGGAAGACCCTTACCCTCAATACAATATTCATAGTATGTAGGATTAAGCGACTATATTAGCTTTTGTTTTGTTTACTTAGTTGCATAAATATGTTTGAATAACGTTGGAAATGTAAGTAAATTAGATTAAAATCTCTGAATCCCACAGACTAGACCAGGAATTACCAAAGATTGTTTTCAAATGTACTCTTCCAGTAATTGAAACTAAAACTTGTTTAAATAACTCGGTAAATATATTCTTTTTAATCAGACTAAAGTCCATCTCGAAATGTTTTTATTTATGCATCAAATTCAAGTATTCACAGGAATTCCTCGTCGAATGTACTTTATTAACTCTACTTCGGGGTTGATTAGTACCGCTATTCAAAAAATAATAAATCACATAATTCTAAAAAATATTTTTATTTCTCAATCAAGTTCTATAAATAAATTAATATAAATACACATTTTTATTTTTAAAATAATGTGATACTGGCATTATAGAAACACAAATAGCTGCATTAACATCCCAACTAATATTATAAATGCGAAAGTGAGTTTGTTTGTTTATTTGTTACGCTTTCACGCCTAAACCGCTTAACCAATATTGATGAATTTCGGTATAGTCACAGATTGGACCTTAGAGAAGAACATAGGCTACTTTTTAATTCATATGGCAGAACAAAGTTTGCCGGATCAACTAGTACTTAATATTTACTCCTAAAATACGGATGTATATTTGGATATTATTAACAATATACTAATATTAATTTTCTATTTCAGAATAGAACTCGCCTATAATGGATCAAGAGAGGACTTGGAACCCTACGTCCCAGCAGAGCATAGAGCGAGGGAATCAAATACATCGTAAGTAACAATTCATAATTGACCTTTTATTATTGATGAAGAGTAGCAGACAGGCTGACGACCCACTTAATAGTAACATAAGGTGCTTCTATCTATATATGTATATTTACGACATTAGGGGCATCGCGAACACGGTGCCATCCTACAGGAACCTGGTTCACCAATGCCGGAACATAACGCAAGGTTATTATGGCATAATTTATATACCAGGACAGGTCGCCGTCCAGACGGGCTTGGTGCCCAACCACGTATAATAGTTAGGTTTGTTTTTTGTATTTTACAACAGGCCGATCCCGGTCGCAGAATTCAATTCTTACTTCGCCCCTGCCTGTCCTATGAGCCACTGTAATTTATTTAAACGTTTTCAGAGGCTTAGCAATCATTTGAACAATCCTACTTCATCTAGGTTACTCGATAGGAGCTATGCTATCGACCTTAATTGTTTTGTATAGAAATAAAATATACAAATACATACCAAAGTGATAGTATTATACACGCTTAATTTTTTTTTAATTCCTTATGCACATATAATATACTAGCTGAACCGCCAAACTTTGTACTGTCATAGAAATTTTAAAAAATGGATAGGATTTCCGTAATGTTGTTCTTAGCGTCTACATGAGCAAAATGAATAATCATGTTAAGACTCGAGATCAGTGATATTTCGCTTATAGATATATAAGGACAGCCGAGAGGATAACACTAGTTACAATAGAAATTTTATCCGTGCAGTTGCAAACACCCACAAGCAACGGTAACTGTTAAATTCTAAGCTGGCCGTCAGCCTGACTGTCCTAGCAATAAAAAAATGAAATGTAAATAATATAAGCCACTGAATAATTTACGTCGAGGCTGAATGTGACTGATGTGTCATGCACCATCACGTAACATCCAGCTGAGCGAACATAGCTGCCTTGATTCATATTTTTCCCTCTTGAGAGGCGCGTGGGTGTACGGCGCGCTCAGGTCACCCCTGCGTGAGAAAGAAGATGACGGGGCTCTTTACCCCGCCGTTTCCGTGACGGGGTGTGCTTCAGGAATTTCCACCTGCCGAAAAAAATCTCTACCTTAGTTAACTGGTGCCGTTTTTACCCGAATGTGAGTTAAAAACCTGCGGTCTGTTTTATGACAGTGATAGTGACTTAATTTGACAATGACATTGACATCTTGACATTGACGCAATAGACAGAACAGGAATTCTGTAAATGCATAGATAATACGATAAATCGCTTACACTTCAATCAGTTAATCAAAAATGCGAACTCATGTAGGTCAATGTCTTATTTAAGTTCAACCATTTACTGCCATAAACAAATTACAAGTATTTAATTCCTTACAATGCCATCTTGGCTAATAAAACACTGACTGATTTTGCAAAGTTACATTATATAAACATGATCTCTTATATGGCAGTTTGTGTTTTAGTTGCAAGGTTGTTTCCGTACGTATCATTTACAGATTGTTTTAATTTGCATAAATATAGTTAACATAATATAACCTAGTATTGTAGTATAGATTTATATAGCATTTCAACAGACTTTAAAAAGGCTATTTTTAAATCATGAAAAAGCACCATTTGTTTCTTCTCATCTATTTCACCATCATTTTCTCGGAATAAAACATGGGTATTCTTTGCATTCGGCACACCACAGTCAAGTAACCTTAGCATTTAAAAAGGCTATAACCTTAACTTTTATATAGATAGATACATTTAGTTATGATGATGCATTATGATAATACATTATGATTATGATACATTATACATTTTGTATTACGAACCTTTAAAGGAACATAGTATCTGAATGGTATCACATTTGATGCCATACTTAAAGCTCACGATTTTGAACCCCACGATGTCATGTACCGCTTAGGCAGATTTACTAATGTATATAGTGTTATATATACATATATTTCATATACCAAAAGTGAAATAAAACATCCTGTATACTGAGATCACCAATATATGTAATCTGCTAATCCGCCTTAGCAAACGTTTCAAATATACTGTCTAATCACTTTAGATTGTCACCAGTAAGGGTGATAGGCGTACCAATAGATTCACAACCAGGGATGCCGAAAGCCGTTCGAATTGTAGGAGGCAAAGTCGATGCGGGCCCTGAAACTAAAACGGACGTTTAGGTTGCAACTAGGATTTAATCAGAGATGATAATGACTAGGCCCACCCGACCTTAGCAGTGGGATGTTATTAAATTTTACATTGAAAAGAGAGCGAATTACTTATAGTGCATAACTTAATACAATCTAAATAAAAAATATACTAATGACGTGTATTTATAAATGTCATTAGCCTGCTTTAATTAAAAGCTGATTTGATTATAAATTCTAGTAATAAATTAATGCCGTGATGACAAGATAATTTATTGTGGGCTCTAGATATCAGTTGGTTACACTCGTTTTAATTTATGCAAGTTAATCACCGTTCATTTATCAGTTGATAAGAGAATACAAAAAGCTTTTTCAAATTATGTATTTGGCAATGTGTCTTGCAGACTGGCAAAGTTTGACATTATGCAGACGCTGTTACAAAGAGCATCTTATCAATAAGTTCCAGTTGCATTGCAAATCTGTTCTACCATCATACCAGCAAAGGGCATATTTCTCATCGGTCTGTATTTCTTTGAAAATAATCAAGGAAATAACGTAAATGTGAACTCAGTGGAATATGTCAAGATGTTGCGAGAGTTTTTGACATCACAGATACATGAGTTTAAAGGATATAACAGCAGAACTTGGATGCAACAAGATGGAATAACATGCCATACGTCAAATGTGACTTTACCGGCGGTCAAAGAAATGTATAATAACAAATTGATTTCTCGCAGATGTGATATTTCATGGCCTTCAAGAAGCCCAGAACTTACACCTTGCGATTTTTTCTTGTGTACCTTAATAAACCAATGACTATATCCCAATTAAAAGAAAACATAAGCGAAGAGATATCCATGATCGCTCGCAGCATATTTCAGCGAGATTTCCATAGTTTACGTAGTCGATTGCAAGAGTTTCAACAATGAGACAAGGCACATCTCGACAATATCATTTTTAAAATATAAATTTCAATAAACGTTTATGACATTAAATAAATGATCAACAGAATAACATTTGTAGTTTTATTTCTTTTCATGTTTCAAATGTACAACAATTTATGGCCCACCCTGTATTACAGATAGACAAGAGTGTGACGGTCGCTTACAAAAATGTTTTATTAAAATTAATAAATAAATTAGCTTGTTAGTGTTTCACTCGGACACCAATCTAGAGGTCCCGGTTTCGAATCCCATGATGTCATGTACCATTTAGGCAGTGTTTCTCTCTCCAATACGCATATTACACCATAATTACCATGTAACGTCGGTGAAGGACAACGATGTGAGGAAACCTTCAAATTGAGATCACCGGTATTACCTGTCAATCCTCCTTGGACAAGCGTGGAGGGTATACTGTAGGTCATTCTAGCGGGAGGCCCCATCCCAGCAGTAGGGTGTTATGGGCTGTTAATATATATATTTTCAAATACTAATCGGCCTACTAGCTCTTAAGTTACTATGTCACAAATACTTAAGAGGCACTTAAAGAAGCTTCACATCTGTATTTCATATTTTTGTCTGTATTATTTTTTCTTGCTTTTTTTCTCGCTTAAATTATACTCGCTTAAATTATAGTATTACAATTGTTTAATTTAATTATACGTGTAAATATAATAGCGTCATCTTTCATTAATTAGTAAGGAGGTATCCTCAGAGGCGAAGTAAGAATTCTAACCCCCGCGGCCGGGGTCTGCTTGTCGTAAAGGTGACAAAAAAACCCTGGCTACGTGGTAGGGCTCGAAGCCCGTCTGGATTGCAACCACCTTTGGTTTATAAGTATGCCGCCATAATAACCTTTTGTTGTGTTTCGGCATTAGTGACCCAGGTTCATGTATCGCTATCGGACAGCAGCATGTTCGCGGAGCCAATAGCGTCACAAACATCTGTCTGCTATTCTTTAGCAATAAAAACAAATAATTACATTAAGAAACCTATGGAAAATGTAATTGTTTGTACATTCACTTATTACAATTGTTTAAATGTAATATGTATATTTGATGTCTAACACAAGAGAGTGGAAAATGAGAACATGTTGTGCAGACCCCATATAATGTAGGATAAGGGCAGGAGAAAGAAGAAGATATTTGGTGTGTAAATGTTTGTTTTCCCATACAAATAAATAAAAATATCGTAAATTGTAATTTGCATAAATTTTTTTCAGGAGTTTTGGTGCTTTGGCTCACCTTTTGAAAGCATCACTCGGTTCGGGGGTGCTGGCTATGCCGCTAGCATTCAAAAACGCTGGCTTGTTGATTGGATGTTTTGGAACAATATTTATTGGCTTCATTTGCGGACACGTAATACATATATTGGTAAGTCAATTTCATTTATAAGTTTAATATTAATTATAGGTATTGCCATGTTCAATTTTCGCCCCGAGATTTTGTGTTTATATACTATATAATATGTATTTATTAACAAAGCCATGTTTACAAACTGTTTTCAAGGGTCATCACGAATCGTCTCGCGCGCAGATTTGACGACTTCCAGCCTCCCGAACAAGCCGGATTCCGAAAAGGTTTTAGCACCATAGACCACATACATACGCTGCGGCAGGTTATACAGAAGACGGAGGAGTATAACCAGCCACTATGCTTGGCGTTCGTGGACTATGAGAAAGCCTTTGATTCGATCGAGACCTGGGCGGTGCTTCAGTCTCTCCAGAGGTGCCACATTGATTATCGATACATCAAAGCGTTGAATTGTTTGTATGAAAACGCCACCATGTCAGTCCGTCTCCAGGATCAGAACTCGAAGCCTATCCGACTGCAGCGGGGAGTCAGACAAGGCGATGTCATATCGCCGATGCTGTTCACCGCTGCGTTGGAAGATGTCTTCAAGCTTCTGGACTGGAACGGACTGGGCATCAACATTAACGGTGAGTACATCACTCACCTTAGATTCGCAGATGATATCTTAATCATGGCTGAAACCATGGAAGACTTAAGCCATATGCTTGATAGCCTCAATACAGCTTCCCAAGGAGTAGGTCTCAAAATGAACATGGACAAGACGAAGATCATGTCTAATGTCCATGTCGCACCTACCCCCGTAACAGTTGGGAACTGTACTCTCGAAATTGTTGACGAATACGTCTACTTGGGTCAAACGATCCAGTTAGGCAGGTCCAATTTCGCGAAAGAGGTCACTCGTCGAATCCAACTCGGATGGGCAGCGTTCGGGAAGCTCCGTAAAATCTTTTCGTCCCAAATACCGCAGTGTCTCAAGACGAAGGTTTTTAACCAATGTGTGTTGCCAGTGATGACATACGGAACGCAGACGTGGTCGCTAACTATGGGCCTTATGAGAAAGCTCATGGTCGCTCAGAGGGCAATGGAGAGGGCTATGCTCGGAGTTTCCCTGCGAGATCGAATCAGAAATGAGGAGATTCGCAGGAGAACCAAAGTAACCGACATAGCCCGGATGATTGCAAAACTGAAGTGGCAGTGGGCTGGGCACATAGCTCGAAGGACTGATGGCCGTTGGGGCAGAAAAGTCCTCGAATGGCGACCGCGTACCGGAAGACGCAGTGTTGGTAGGCCCCCCACAAGATGGACCGATGATCTGGTCAAGATCGCCGGAATAGGTTGGATGAGGGCAGCGCAGGACCGATCATCGTGGAGATCTTTGGGGGAAGCCTTTGTCCAGCAGTGGGCGTCTTCCGGCTGAAATGATGATGATGATTAACAAAGTAAAAGTATATCAGCTGTCTATTATCCGCAACACAAGCACTTTTACTGCTTGCTTACAACAATATGGCTATGTCAATTGTCCCAGTATATTTATTTTTTAGAATTAAGTACTAATAATTTCGAAATTTCACATTTAAAATCATTATGGAATGATTTGGTTTCGTTGGTTTCGACCAAACGAGTTTCGTCGTTCGTCTTTGGTTTCGACCATACCAACTCTTTATTATTAGTTTGTTTTAATTAAACATATCCTATTGAGTTCTCAAGCACTCATTAGTCCTTACGATAAGATTTTGTCTCATACCAAGGCCCGGCGGAGAGTCAAAAACAAATTTGGTACATTTAAATAAACATCTTTCATTTATGTCATTAATTAAAACTATGTTTCACTTATTTAAAATTAAATTTTATTAAATAAACAAGTACGTACAATCATTAATTTTATATTAAAATTAAATTCAAAGAGAATTTTTTTTTATTCAATTCACTCATTTATTATTTAATTTATACGAGAAAAATTATCCGTGCAGGGGCGGAGAAAGAATACTAAGCTCTGCGACCGGGGTCGGCCTGTCGTAAAAGCTGACAAAACAACCCACCCTAGCTACGTGGTAGGGCCTTAAGCCCGTCTGGATAGCGACTACCTTGGGTCTTAAGTATGCCGCCATAATAACTTTGTGTTGTGTTCCGACATTAGTGAACCAAGTTCTTGTACCCTTATGGGACAGCAGCGTGTTCGCGATGCCACTGGCGTTGCAAACACCCTTAGGCGACGGGAACTGTTAAATTCTAAGCGGGCCGCCAGCTGTCTGCAGCAATAAAAAACACAAGGTTAAAAAGCAATATATATTCCGGTTGAAGAATTAGTTTCGAAATAATAGTGTTAAAATTATGCAATTCGTAATTATCATTCACATAATAAATGATTATGAGTATAAATAATAATACTGGTATATATAATAAATAATAATGGTTTATACTATTAATTTTTAAAATTCTAAAGCCGATCATGAATATAAAATTAAAATCCTTTCAAACCACCTAATAGCACGCAATATCAGGTTTAACATGTGGTTACATGCTCTTTGGTTTAGCTTGATTATCCTGAGGTACGAGTGTACACAACACGTAGACTGTCGTACACGTTTGTAGGGTATGGTGTCGCCGTACAAAACGTACTACGCCAAGATTGCATCTATCATTCTGATACGACATACGTATTTGGTTTTTAAATCATATATTGTGACTTTGTATCACACTCAATACTTAAGACATAAGCTAGTTAAAGCTTAAGACATAATTTAGTAGTTACCGTCGCCTATGGATGTTTGTGACGTCAGGGGAACCGCTAACACGCTACCGTCCGCGCATAGGAACTGTAACCTGAGATATTTATACCAAAACGCAGCATAGAGTTATTATAGAGGCATAATAAAAGACTAAGGGTGATTGAAACCAGACGAGGTTAAAGCTATAGCTTTTGGTCACCTAGCTAGGGCTTTTTTCGCCTTTTAAGACAGCCCGGCCCCGGCCATAGGTGTTAGTATTACTCCGCCTCTGCACGGAGAAGATATCCATATTCGTGGAAAAAATAAATGCAGTCATTCATAATTACTTGTGTATTTAGCCTCAATATTCTAAGAACGTATTTTGTCAATATCATAATATGGTATGTTTTAGTGTAGAGAAAACGGAAGTTATGAATTATGTTTTTGAATTAGTATTTTAAATGTAATAATGCGCAGGGAAGAATGCTATACAACAAGGAAAGTGATAATAAAATTATACTTTAAAAAATTAAAAGATACGCTTTTTATAATTAATCAAACTAAAAAAAAGCTTAATATATGAATAAAATTACTGATGAGAAAATTAGTGTTACTGTTCTAAAAAGCGTGGAGTGCTTTGTACGATATTTTTAAACAGCATTTCGTAATGAAACTAGTAAAAAAAATTATAACGATTGATATCGAGCATTCCACGCTTTTTAGAACAATGACATTAATTTTATCGTCAGTAATTTTATTCATATATTAAGCTTTTTTTTAGTTTGATTAATTATAAAAAGCGTGTCTTTTAGTTTTGTTAACTATAATGTATTTTAACTTTTTATTTTGATTAACTAACAAATATTATTTATTTATGGTCAATTCCCAATTTTTAATTATTAATTTAACGCCACCTTCCGGAAGTGGCATTATTAATCTCACGCCATCTTCTGGAAGAGTTATTAATTAAAAGTCAGATAGCGTTTCGGCGGAATTTTGAATTTTTTGGATTGTTCAAAGTGGGTAAAATTGAGTCCGAAAATTGCGCTACAAGCGTGTAATAAAAAGCAAACGTCACGCGGTGTTCTCAGGCGGTCACCCATCCAAGTAGTGACCGCGCCTAACGCTGCTTAACTTCGGTGATCGGACGAGAACCGGTCCAAAAATTCATTAATCCCGTGGATCCTGGTAAGGATAAGGATACAAACTATACAAATTATTGCATTGTCATTGGGCCTTGAAAAATGTTAGAGCGACACAAGCAAGTGCTGCGTGTCATGGAGATGAATATGCTGCGGTGGATGTGTGGCGTGACGCGGAAGGACCGCGTTAGGAACTCCCGCATTCGCGGCAGTCTTCATGTCCGTGACATTGCGGATAAATTACAAGAGTGTCGGCTCCGTTGGTACGGCCACCATGTCGCCTCTGCCGGGCCCCGGCAGGAGGGGTAGACCCAAAAAGTGCTGGCTTGACGTCGTAGATATGCGTGCCAATGGGCTCACTACCAGGGATGCTGAAGACCGCGTGAAGTGGAGAAGAAAAAGTCGGAAAGCGGACCCCGGGCGCCGAAGCGAGAGTTTAGGCTGCAAGCGGGATACAACGCAAAGATGATGATGATGATTGAGCCTTGAAAAATGTGCCAAATTTCGAGTTAATCCGGCGTTTTGAAGGGGTCAAAATCATATTCATAGTTTCCGTTACATAGGCACATACTACGAGTAACATACTAACATACGTATGAAGCTAATAAAATCCTGTTAATGAGAGTGGATGGATACAGAAGTAGAGGTAGACCAAAAAAGATGACATAAAAGGGTGCGAAAGTTGAGATGACCGAAAACAGAGGAGAGTGGCAGGAGAGAACGTGTTATTCCGACCCACATAATGTGGGATATGGACAGGAAGAAGAATAATTAGTATTCTAAATAATTACATAAGGGTGTGGGGGATTGATGAAATGTACTAATGCCATACCCATAAGGGCAAAAATTTTAGACAACAACGTTATAATGAAATATTATTTACAATGAAATATTTGGAAATAAAGGATACATTTTTACTATGAACTAAATTAAGAAGGTGGTTAATATTTACAGGAAGAGGGACAAATATAAACAGGGTGTCATACGAAGTCATACTTTTCTCCGTGTTGGGGCGAGTAAGAATACTAATCCTTAAGGACGGGGTCGGTTTGTCGTAAAACGCGACAAAACAATCCTAGCTACGTGGTAGAACCCCAAGCCTTACCACTAGAAGATGGCAAAGGTCTAATAAGTATGTCGCCATAATAACCTTGTGGTGTGTTCCGCCATTAGTGACTCAGGTTCCAGTACCCTGTATACGGACAGCAGCGAATTCGCGGTGCCCCTAGCGTCGCAAACATCTATAGGCGACGGTAAATGCTCACTATTAAGTGAACCGTTAGCCTGTCTGCTGTTTCTCAGCAAAGAAGAAACAAAAAAAGAACATAGGGGTGGAAAGGTTTTGAAATAGAAATATATATCCTAAAGAACCTTCATCTATGCCACACTCATAAAGACTAATTGTGCACTTTTATTTTAGCAGGGTTACTAATAAAACATTAAAAAGTTGCAGGATTATATTAGTCATTCATTAACAAGAACTTTTATTTTGTGACTGAACATAATTTACTATAATTGGAGTTTTAGAATTCCTGTGTCATTCCATATTTAGTACATAATACTATGAATTTTCGCTCGTAGTAATTCTGACTAAACAAACTCACAACTACGAATATTCTCTCACTTATGGCCTTAAAGAAGGCGCTTATGTAATCTCTAGTGAAGATATGAAAACATGAAAAATAGAATATATACATTTAATATAGTTAATATCCGGATGCCCGAGCTTTGCTCGGTATTTTTTTTTATAAATTGTGTTTTTTGGAAATTGTGTTTGTGTTTTTTTGCAAACATTCATTGACTTCGTGTTACTTAACAACGCCATCTGCTGGAATAGCTTTAGTGTTGTTGTGTCGTTAAAGCAATTAAAAAAAACAGTATTATTATTCGCCGATAGATGTCAGGAAGTGTCATTTTTCAGTTTAAATTGGGACTACTCAAACGCCACCTTTTGACATTTTCTAGAAATGATTCCTAGCTAGCTAGATCGATTTATCGCCCCCGAAACCCCCCGTATACTAAATTTCATGAAATTTGTTGGAGCCGATTCCGAGATTCCAATTACACACACACATATATATATATATATTTGTAAAGCTAAATAAATAGCCATCTTTATTATTCTAATACATATTCTTTTGTTATTCTATTTTCTCCATGCAAGGGCGGAGTAAGCATACTAACCCCTGTGGCCGGGGTCGGCTTGCCTATAAAAGGCGATAAAATGACTCTAGATATGTGGTAGGATCCTAAGCACGTCTGGATGACAACCACCCTTGGTCTTTAAGTGTATCGCCGTATTAACCTTGTGTTATCTTCCAGCATTAGTGACCGAGGTTCCTGTACCCCTATGGGACAGCAGCGTATTCGCGGTGCCTCTAGCGTCGCAAACATCCATAGGCGACAGTTACTACTTACTATTAAGTGGGCCCTCAGCCTCTCTGCTGCTCCTCAACACTGAAAACATCCTACGCCTATGAAATAATCTTAATAGAATTTGATGTAATAAGGAATATTTAAGGAGATAAATGATTTCCTTTGTGATGGTTAGCCTTGTCTTTAAACAGCAAATGACGAGCATTATATTGCTCGAGCACATGAAACTGCTTTAAGCGAAAAATTAACTACAGTAATTTAAGTAGTCATTATAATAAATTTACAGTTTCAAAACTGAACTAGTTTACTCCGTTCTTAATACTTAGAGTATTAATTAAATTGTATAATTACAAAAGCTTAAAGTTAATGCAAAGATGTGAAACTCGCGTCTGTTGGTAATATTTCTCGAGCCATACAAATAACTTAGCAAAGTTGGCCAGTTCGTGGGAAATACTTTTAAATCTGTTTGTGTAACAATAGCGTAGGCTGTAAATACATTACGAAGAGGCACGACATTATTCTCGCTGCGTGATTTTATTGACATCATATTTTGCCCGTGGGGTGCTCGCCTAAATAAGCTTCACTTATCTACAAAATACAAAACATGTAGTTCAATTTTAGTTTTATTTATTACGAAATTTTCGAGAATATAGACTCATGCTTATGATATTATTTTCGTGAAAAAAATCTTACATATAGTTAATCCAGCGCCTTCTGCGCTGGCTCCTGAGGTCAGAAGGGTATTAATAATTATCTTAAAAGGAGACATTTTAAATGGGCATGGGCACCGCTAATACGGTTTTCAGGTTCCCTACGCAGCCGCTGCCGAACAGGATACTGAACCTGGCTCACTTATGTTGTTATGGCGATATATTTAGAGACTGAAGGTAGTTATAATCCAGACAGGCTTAGAGATCTACCACCTAGCTAGGGGTGCTTTACCGCCTTTTATGACAGGTCACTTCTGACCGCCAGTATTCTTATTTTTTTTTTTTTTTTTTTTTTATTTTTTTTTTTTTATTTATTTGGGAAACAAACAATTACAATACATCACAATATAAAGAAAACATAAAAATTAACAAATCAGTAAAGTTTCCACTTATAGGTAATACACATAACTGAATCTGAATTATATCGCCCCTGCATGAAGATCAATATCTCATTTAAATTGATATATCGATATCTATCACAAATATAACAAAACTTCAGCGTATTTTATTAGCGCCTTATGAGGAATCTTACTTTTCTTAGCCCAAAAGGCGCAAAAAGAAGCTGGAACATTTGTAGATAAATTTAGTTATTATAGATCCAAATACAGTCGGCAAAACCCAACGCAGCCTTTACTATATGTAATCTGACAAAAGGACTTAATTATATGATAACTTTAGTCTTAGAGAGCTCAGAAGGGTGGAACCACATAGAAATTACAAATATTTCATGAAACTAATTTCAATACTATGAAAAAATTTTTCCAGCGACTAGTCTCGCAATATAACGCTTGCCTTTAATCCTCTTACAAAGCGCTTATAAAAGTTGGGTAAGTTAAAAATTTTGAAACTGGAACAGCAATAGAGATATTTAACTTTGTTTTTATAATTAATAGTTGTATGTTTACAGAATGTATTTATAGTTTAAAAAAAATTAGTCCGGGAAATATACTACGGGTTTGAATTTTATTGCCTTTTTTCCTCCATTTTCGCGTTGGCAGAAATATTAATATTTTCAGTGTTGAGAGAGCAAACAGCTATTTTTTTTTATTATGACATTTCCTTCAACTGGTAAACGTGATATAAAAGTATCGTAAGACATTATCACACATAATACTTATTAAAAAATATATTCAGGTACAAGAACGTATAGGGATTTAATCCTTGAAAAAAAAAATTGTTTTAATAGTGTTGTGTTGATACTGTCTTCCAGTTGTGTCTGTGAGTCAGTGTCTGTGAGATAGCAGAAAGGAGAATTTATTTATTCCAAATTCAAATTCATTTATTTGCTGTCATTGTTATCATGGTGGCACCATCGGGACTAATCCAAGTCCATTTGCGTTGTTCTGGCTTCATGAAGAAGGAGTTCATCATATACAGGTCCTCCTTCTCCATGAAGTCGGCCAGCATCTGGCCTCGGGTGTTCCGATTTCCGAACCCAAATTGCCCCACTCTCAACTCATCGCCGCTACGTTTCCCCAATTTTGCGTTGAAGTCTCCCATGACAACGTTAAAGTGGGTTTTAGAAGTGTGGATGGCTGTTGAGATGTCCTCATACATGGCTTCCACCTCCTCGTCAGGATGTGTCGAAGTCGGAGCGTAAACCTGAATGACCTTCAACGAATACCGTTTGGTAATTTTGAGTATTAGGTACGCTACCCTAGTCGAAACACTCCCCACCTCAGTAACGTTGTTCACAAGAGACTTGTGAACGAGAAACCCGACACCACCTTGGGACAGTTGGTCGCCCTCCCGGAAGTAGAGCAGATTTCCGGAATTTAGGATTATTGAGTCCTCTCCCTGTCTTCGGACTTCAGATAACCCCACAACATCCCATCGCAGTCTGCTCAAAACTTCCTCCAGTTCCTCCAACTTCTCGTTGGTCCGCAGTGTCTTGACATTGTATGTTGCCAGGGCCAAAGGTCGTCGTTCTTGGTAGCGAATCCGAACCCGGGGATTCTTCGCACCCCCTGCCCCGTCGCTTATGTGGCTGCTACCGTGACCACCACGAACGGGGCCGCCGGGGACTAGGGGCCGGGGCCTGTGTGTATCTGTCATTTTAGGGGGGGGTTTTGCCATAATCGCCACGCTTGGCAGGCGGGTTGGCGATCGCAGTATTCGCAGTTGGTGATGCTCTCACGGAAAGATGCTGCTGCCCATCCTCCGTTCTTTCTATCCCTTACTCGTCTCTTACGACACCCACGGGAGGAGATGGGGTGGTGCTATTCTGGTGCGACACCAAAAATGAGATTGACTTCATTATGTCGACCAAAAGACAGATATTCAATGATGTCTCTGTGATCAATTCGGTGAAAACTGGGAGTGATCACCGCTTAGTAAGAGGCACATTGAATATCAATCCAAAATTGGAGAGGTCTCGACTGGTGAAGTCTACGCTCCGACCTGCACCCATACAGATCCAAAACCCGGTAAACTTTCAACTCGAATTGCAAAACCGCTTCGAATGCCTCGGTGACTGCGTTGACGTGGACGAGTATAATAACAGGTTCGTGGAAGCTGTTCAAACGGCCGGGTCTAAATTCTTCAAGGCCAGCCGTTCAAAAAGAACCGGAAAAATCTCAGATTCTACTCTCAAATTGATGGATGTGAGACGTCAAATGACCCTTCAGTCCCCGGACGATGCTTCCCAGTATAGGCAGCTAAATAGACAGATCTCCAAGTCCTTGACTCGCGATATCCGCCGCCATAACACAGACTGTGTAAAGGCGGCTATAGAGCGTAACAAGGGCTCTAAAGTATTCGCACGAGACTTGTCTATTGGGCAGAGCCAACTGACGAAGCTGAAGACCGACGACGGCAGGGTCGTTTCGTCTAAACCCGAACTTTTGAGGGAAGTCGAGAAGTTCTACGGACAGCTATACACGACCACACGGGCACCTGTTAACAACAAGGCTAAAGACCCAAGAGCCAAATTAACCCGACACTACACCGTAGATATCCCAGACGTCAGTCTGTACGAGATTAGTGTGGCCCTTAAACAGCTTAAAAACAACAAGGCGCCGGGTGATGATGGAATTACAGCCGAGCTTCTGAGAGCTGGTGGTACTCCTGTGCTTAAAATCCTCCAGAAGCTATTTAATTCCGTCATCCTCGATGGCAAAACGCCGCAGGCCTGGCACGGAAGTATAGTGGTGCTGTTCTTCAAAAAGGGCGACAAAACCCTTTTGAAGAACTTTAGACCGATATCACTTCTGAGCCATGTTTACAAGCTGTTTTCAAGGGTCATCACGAATCGTCTCGCGCGCAGATTTGACGACTTCCAGCCTCCCGAACAAGCCGGATTCCGAAAAGGTTTTAGCACCATAGACCACATACATACGCTGCGGCAGGTTATACAGAAGACGGAGGAGTATAACCAGCCACTATGCTTGGCGTTCGTGGACTATGAGAAAGCCTTTGATTCGATCGAGACCTGGGCGGTGCTTCAGTCTCTCCAGAGGTGCCACATTGATTATCGATACATCAAAGCGTTGAAGTGTTTGTATGAAAACGCCACCATGTCAGTCCGTCTCCAGGATCAGAACTCGAAGCCTATCCGACTGCAGCGGGGAGTCAGACAAGGCGATGTCATATCGCCGATGCTGTTCACTGCTGCGTTGGAAGATGTCTTCAAGCTTCTGGACTGGAACGGACTGGGCATCAACATTAACGGTGAGTACATCACTCACCTTAGATTCGCAGATGATATCGTAATCATGGCTGAAACCATGGAAGACTTAAGCCATATGCTTGATGGCCTCAATACAGCTTCCCAAGGAGTAGGTCTCAAAATGAACATGGACAAGACGAAGATCATGTCTAATGTCCATGTCGCACCTACCCCCGTAACAGTTGGGAACTGTACTTTCGAAATTGTTGACGAATACGTCTACTTGGGTCAAACGATCCAGTTAGGCAGGTCCAATTTCGCGAAAGAGGTCACTCGTCGAATCCAACTCGGATGGGCAGCGTTCGGGAAGCTCCGTAAAATCTTTTCGTCCCAAATACCGCAGTGTCTCAAGACGAAGGTTTTTAACCAATGTGTGTTGCCAGTGATGACATACGGAACGCAGACGTGGTCGCTAACTATGGGCCTTATGAGAAAGCTCATGGTCGCTCAGAGAGCAATGGAGAGGGCTATGCTCGGAGTTTCCCTGCGAGATCGAATCAGAAATGAGGAGATTCGCAGGAGAACCAAAGTAACCGACATAGCCCGGATGATTGCAAAACTGAAGTGGCAGTGGGCTGGGCACATAGCTCGAAGGACTGATGGCCGTTGGGGCAGAAAAGTCCTCGAATGGCGACCGCGTACCGGAAGACGCAGTGTTGGTAGGCCCCCCACAAGATGGACCGATGATCTGGTCAAGATCGCCGGGATAGGTTGGATGAGGGCAGCGCAGGACCGATCATCGTGGAGATCTTTGGGGGAGGCCTTTGTCCAGCAGTGGGCGTCTTCCGGCTGAAATGATGATGATGATGATGATTGTTATCATCTTAGCATTAAACCCTATATATAGGTACAACCCAAAATTCCGCTTCGCACGGTTTTCGACATCCCTGATAGTGAGTCCATTCGTTCGCATATCACCTCTTACAACATCAAACCAGCATTCTTTGGGTCTCCCCCTCCTGCTGGTTCGGCAGAGGTGGCATAGCTAGACATTTGTGACGACGACCGACACCGACGACCTCGGTGGCGTAACGGATAACGCACTTCGGTACGCTTGCGGAGGTCACGGGTTCGATTTCCGTCTCACGTCTGGGTGTTTATGTATAATATGTATTTATTTACAAAAAAAAAGTATATAAGTAGTATATCAGTTGTCTAGTACCCATAACACAAGTGCTATGCTACTTAGTTTGGGACTAGATGGCGCTGTGTGAATTGTCACAAAAATATTATTATATATTATAAAAAATATTATTATTTGTTCCCCACGTAAATAGCCGCTTGCCATAAAGCGTGGTCATACCAACAATGGCGACTTTCGTGCAGTTTATCTGCAATATCACGAGGTTTCCGCAAATGCGGGAGTTCCTAACGCGGTCGTACTGCGTCACTAAACACATCCATCACAGCATATTCATTTCTGTGGTACGCAATTTTTGTCCCTCCAGCACCGGCCACGTTTCACAGCCATATAGCCAAAGTCATTTATTTGCTGTATTTGTTTATTTACAATGATTCCTTTTTATATTGTAATCTTGATTGGGTGGAGGGTTATAAGAATCTGAAGCTGCATTCTCCTCCTTGTTAAAAAGACGCTTAGCTAACGCAACAGCTTGACTTTATAACTTTTATCACCTCCATTCTTAAGCAATCTCACGGCATTCACTAAAATCCAATTAAACAAAAGACTACGTATACATATAACAATCAAACAAATTTTGAAAGTGTTTTGCATAACCAACCTGCATATTTTAATGACTACTTCACAACAGTTTTTGTGTTGTTTGAGATTTATTGTGCAATGAAACTTTCTAATGGCGTACGCGTGACTACGCTCGACACGAAGGGCTTAAGGTTGTTTTATTTCGGCAATCTAATAGCTTATTCTAATGTAATAATGGTTGTTAAATACTAAATATGTAAATAAAGACATATGAAAAATTATAAAATACATGTGAGTAATTTTAAATAATATTGTTATATTATTAAAAAATAAATAACGAAAAATAAGCTATGTACAAAGAATTGTAAATTAATTATTATGATACATTTTTATCACGCATGCATGCACGCACGCAGTTCAATGTGTAACAAAATTAATTTTACCATAAAGTAATATATTATAATATTCTAATTTTAAAATTAAAATAGATTTTTTTACGAATAATTTAAGTATTTATGAGTGTTAAATGCCTGCGTTGGATAGCAACACTGATATTGTCGGAATAGATACCAGATTTTTGCTCATATGACATTTATATCCAACGAAATAAGTTCGATAATTATGAAAAACCAAACGCTTGTCAACAAAGTGTCAACGCCAAATGCTATAAATATGAAATAATTATTTATGGACGTAGGCACATTGTTAGATAGCGTGAAAATAACTTTAATTCTAAACTAGATTTAGACTAGGATGTGATGAAAGGTATCGTTGCGGTGTGACAACTTCTGTCACCAAGTTGTTTTTGCCCATGTTCAAGATTCGTACAGATTGAGAAAGGTCGCAACTATAACACCAAGGTGAACACAGGTTTTGACGGGTCACGGTGGCTTTGCGGCTTATCATTATATATTCGGGGTGAAAAATGACCCAGCGTGCTTCTGTGACGGCGAGAGTGAGAAGTCCATTCACCATTTCCTACTAGAATGCCCTCGGCATAGCCGCCTCAGGTGCGACCTGAAGGTTGCTACTGGCATTAAGCTTGGCGAAGATACACTTGCTCAACTTATTGCTGGCAAAGATACCAGACCGCACTTGGAGAGGTACTGCGTAGGAGTAATAGGAGATACCATCAAGCGAAATTCTACCCGCTAATACCACATGGTTTAATTAAGAACCCATTAACTATTTAAAATAGCCTTATCTATGATAGGAAACTAAACCTCCATAATATACTTGTAAATTACTTATACTTTGGTAATTTTTGACACAATTTAACGCTCAATATAAGTAAATATGATAAGAGAATACGGAGTAAATGCTGCCGCGAACGAAACCAATTAAAGATGGACAATTTCCCCGTAATTCTGTAACATTCTATCGGTCGATAATCAAGAAAGAAATAATAAAATAGTACAGGAAAAGAGGATAGAAATAGTCCTACCACGAAGGATAAAATCCTGTTCATAAGATGAAAGATCCTGGAAATGAGCAAATTGATTCAGCGAAAAACACAATTATGATAGTAACTAGCTGACCCGGCAAACGTTGTTCTGCCATAAAATAAAATAAAATGTCAAAAAATTTAAAAAAATTTTTGGGGGTGGGTCACCCCTAACATTTAGGGGGATGAAAAATAGATGTTGGCCGATTCTCATAGATACCGGATAAGCACAAAAAATCACTAACTCAATTTAGTTATCTGCCTACTGCCTACCCCCTAAGAACGATGGCGTGATTATTTATAGCCTATGACCATTTCTAGGTTATCATCTATCACCATACCAAATTTCATCAAAATCCGTTCAGCCGTTTAGGCGTGAAAGAGGAACAGACAGACAGACAGACAGAGTTACTTTCGCATTTATAATATTAGTATGGATACGCTGTTTCATGTATATACGTTAACGACCTTTGGGTTCTTAAAATAAATATGTTACAAATTAATCGGTTCAATGACCTGCACAGTTTTTTGTTAATATGTATATTTTGTGGCATTTTTACGATATTAATTTTAGATCTTTTTTGCCTTAGTTTCTTTCATTTCAGATAAAAGACGACAAAATTTGTTTCCGAGAAATCTTAATGGATTTTCGGTCAACGCTCTTAGTCTTATATTGGTGAATTGCTGAGAATATTTCACCTTACCGTATTAAGATCCATTTTTGTTATACAATTATTTTTTTTATTATAGCTGTAGGCCTACTTAGAACTTAGCAGTTACCGTCGCCTATGGGTTTTTGCAATGCCAGGGGTATCGCTAACATGCTGCTATCTGTGTATCTGCTGTTATGGTGGCATATTTAAACACCTTATTTATGAGCCACGAATACATGAAAAATTAACAATTAATGAGCTTTATAAATATGTTAAGTTTTGTATTTTATTTTTTAATTGCAATGTAGTTCAATTTTTGTTCCAGTTGTTAATTCGTAATAAGATCAAATAGGAAATAATATAATATAGGAAATAACATAAGGAGTCGCTTGAGAATGGTGGTCTGAAGCTCAATGTGGCGAAAACCGAGTACTTGGCCTGTAACTCCACAGATCCCACACCCGTACGCATAGACGGCAACAAGGTCGAGCGCACGGACCAAGTGAAATATCTGAGATCTGTGTTCCATGCGTCTGGTGACATCGATTGCGACGTCAAGGCCGCCGCGTGGGTCAAATGGCGTCAGGTAACTGGTGTCATTTGTGACCCCAAGATGCCGGTAAAGTTGAAGGGACAGGTCTATAAAACCATCATTAGGCCTGTCCTTTTATACGGCTGTGAAGCGTGGCCGGTGTTAGAGCGACACAAGCAAGAGCTGCGTGTCACGGAGATGAATATGCTGCGGTGGATGTGTGGAGTGACGCAAAAGGACCGCGTTAGGAACTCCCGCATTCGCGGCAGTCTTCATGTCCGTAACATTGCGTATAAATTGCAGGAGTGTCGGCTTCGTTAGTATGGCCATGTTTTACGGCAACCGGATGCTTATGTGGGTAACAAATGTCTGGCCATGCCGCCTCCGCCGGGCCCCGGCAAGAGGAGTAGACCCAAAAAGTGCTGGCTTGACGTCGTAAGGGGTGATATGCGTGCCAATGGGCTCACTACCAGGGATGCTGAAGACCGTGCGAAGTGGAGAAGAAAAAGTTGGAAAGCGGACCCCGGGCGCCGAAGTGAGAGTTTGGGCTGCAACCGGGATACAACGCAAAGATGATGAGGATGGTGAGGAAATAATATAATATCACAGAATACATGAAAAATTAACAATTAATGAGCTTTATAAATATGCTAAGTTTTTTTATTTTATTTTTTTTATTGCAAAGTAATTAAATTTTTGTTCCAGTTGTTAATTCGTAATAAGATCCAATAGGAAATAATATAATATCACAATCCTGTTTATACAAGAATTTCATCCCAGTTTCATCTGTAGGTTTCTTCAGAGTTCCACTGTGTTACTAGAGCAAAACTTTCGTGTCCTTTTTACAATGTTGTATCAGATTGTAAATGCAATAATTCACTGGCTAAATAGGAAGCTGATTAATCTAACATATGTATGTTATGTTATTATATACTAACAATCCTATTAATAAACCGGTTTGCATTCACTGTATAATATTTACATATTAAATTACAGTAATTCACAACGAACTTCCGATTTAATTTTGATGAATATCACTTAAGAATGTACTTGAATCGTGAACAAGGTCATCTTGTTTATTACAGTTTTATCCGTGCAAGCGCGGAGAAAGAAAACTGACCTCTGTGGCCGGGGTCGGACTGTCATAAAATACGAGAAAAGAACCCACCCTAGCTACGTGGTAGGGCCCGTCTGGATGGCGACCACCTTTGATCTTAAGTATGCCGCCATAATAACCTTGTGTTGTGTTCCGGCATTAGTGACCCAAGTTCCTGTATGTACCCTTATGGGGCAGTAGCGTATTTACGATGCCACTGGCGTTGCAAACACCTATAGGCGACGGTAACTGCTAAATTGTAAGTGGGCCATCAGATTGTCTGCTGTCCTACAGCAATAAAAAAAGTTGAAATTAGCTTTAATTTATTTTATAAAAACCAAAATATATAAATATATGTGTATACCTAGTCAGGTCATAAATTCTGTCACATGTTTAATGTAAAATAATTGTAACAAGTTTATTCATTATGTAACCATTTATATACCAAAATGAACTTAACAAAACATAGATTCTTATGACATTAAAGTTTATTCAAAATGACCTCCGTGATTTTGAATACAAGCCTTCAATCTGCGCGGCCAGTCCTCTATCGCAGCACGAACGAGGTCCATGTCAATATCGGCGGCTGCCTTAATCAAAGATGTCTTGAGTGACTCCAAATTGGGATGAGGCTTTGAACACGCCTTTTCCTCCAAGTGTTGCCATATCTTGTAATCTAACGGATTCAAATCTGGACTGGAGGAGGGCCAGTCTTCGTGCCGGATGAAGTCGATTTCACGCGCCGCCAGCCAGTCTTGTGTGCTCTTCGCTCTATGAGCTGGCGCCGAATCTTGTTGGAATACCCAGTGCCTGTTATTGAACATGGTATGAGAAACAGGTTCCACAAGGTTCGTCAGGACTGTATTTTGATACACAACAGCATTCGTTTTTACACCTTTCTCACAAAAATGTACCTCTGTTAAGCCCCAATAAGAAACTCCCAACCATACCATGAGCGAGGATGGAAAATGACCTCGTTGGACACGCGGAATACGGTTGCTCGCTTCTTCACTACTGTGTGCGTACACCTTATCATTTTGTTTGTTGTAGCTCTCTTCTACGGTAAACATTTTTTCATCCGAAAAAAGAATTTCCCGATATTTTTTTCCCGCGTACCGCTTCAACAAAGCGCGGCATCTCTTCAGTCTCAGGTCCATTAGACGAGCATTCAAACGATGTCCTGTTTTTCTTCGATATGCCCGAAGCCCTAAGTCTTCATTTAACACCCTTTTCACCGTGGTTCTGCTTAACCCCATCTGAAGGACCAACAGTTTCTGCTTACGTTTGGGATTTCTTTGAATTCGTGCCTTCACAGCTTTTATCACTGCTGGAGTCCTAACAGACCGAGGGCGACCACTTCTTAACCTGTCATCTACACTAGAGTCTTCATTGTATCGTTTGATGGTACGATAAATGAATCTTTTGGTTATATTCAAATTTTTCAGTATGTTAAAAATTTGAATTGGCGCGTAACCGCAACGATGCAACGCAATAACTGCAACACGGTCTTCTTTAAGCGTCCACTCCATATTTAAAAAATGAGTAAAATTCTAAAAGTATACATTTTTATTTTCATGAACAATTCGAGATTCGAATTCAATAAACTTTTTTGTGGCCAGCATTCTAAAAGAAAAGTTTTTACTGTGTGACAATACTTATGACCTGACTAGGTAAATGTTCATATATTTAGATATCGTAAAAAATCCGTACTTTACTTTACTCGCTCCGTTGCCGATGTGCTTAGGTAAAAATCTGGTAATATGGTCTTGTATTTTCTCACTTAACGGGAAAAATGTCTTACAAGGAAATGATTTTCGAATGTAAAATGGTTTTGTTTGTTGAATATTTTTCCTGCTACTTGTAGCTTTACCCTTGGGTAAAATAATTGATCTTTTTTGCAATGTTATTTAAGCCTGTTTCAATAAAAGGTTTTTAATGTATTTTACTTTCATAATCTCTACTGGCATCATTAACTCTCTGGTTCAAAATAATCAAGGTTCCATTTTTAACTCTACCTTCAATTTATCTTTTTTTTCATATAAACCTGTATGAAGATGTTAAGTATCTATCATCATTTAAGTTCTTTCGGATGAAGTTAAAGATTTCTTTTATTGATGTAGGACAGCAGACAGGCTGGCGTCCCGCTTAGAATTTAGGAATTACCGTCGCCTATGGGTGTTTGTAACGCCAGTGGCATATCGAACACGCTGCTGTCCCATAAGGGTACAGGAACTTGGGTCACTAATACCGAAACGCAACACGATGTTGTAACGTTCACCCCCTACGTCACTTAATATATCTATAATATAATCCGTATATGTACCGATGTACATATATTTACGAGGAGATTCGATTAGTAACGACGAGCCGGAATAATAATTTTAACGACGAATTACGTATTTAATAGTTTCAATAGAAGTGTGATAAAATGAGCAGTCACAGATATAAAATCCTGTTTGATGAGAAAATTACACTTTTGTGTATAAAATAGAAATAATAAATTAATTAATTTCTATCACTCACCGAACACGACGGTTTATGGTGATGCTCTGGCCGGAGATCGCCTTTACGGCTAGGACACCTACGTTGTGTTTTCCCAAAATAGTAAACCTAGATTCTTTTATTAACCGGTGATTTGAGATATCGCAAGCTGTATATGTTGGAATACATCTATGTACTTATTTCTATGGGGCTTAACGGAAAATAGAATAATAATAAACATACTTATAATATTCATATAGGTCGATAAATATTAAAGAAAATATAAGGTGAGTAAAATGTAATTATTGTAAAGTGTTATGTAACGAGTATAGTGTGAGTAAGTTATTAGTCAGTTACTTATAATAAACCTTAGCCTAAAGTAATTCTAGTAGCTTTACAAATAGTGCTAACCTAACCACGACCGCGAATCGGGAATATTTCATTGTAAAACCGAAGCTCTACAACAAAATATGTTGCCCGGTGAAGTCACCCACCACCTCAAAGCCCCGCGAAAATACGACACTAACCTTTTACATTTAGTGTCCCACAATACAACTTCTCAGTATAATTTCTTGGGGAAAAGAGGAATAAGTGAATTATATAATGTGGCGCGAGAAATTGCCGAAGCTGTGAGCAGCGCTTATACGTTGGAGATTGAAGACCACATTTACCATGGGCGATACGCCTATGCCTATCGAATGGCGAGCAAAAGGACCTGGCCAACTCATTAAAGTATAGCAAGGAAAAGCATCTTGCATCATGTCGAAGAGAAGACACAGGTCGGCTCAAGCACTTACATCGAGTCAGCACATTGATGGCATTGTGGATAGTATAGTATGTTCGGCCTTATAGGCCACGTACTCACACCTCTCACAGATCTAGCAATCCCTTTTATCGATGTAATAATTCTAGTTATAGGTATGTAGTTATATAACAGGCAGAACCGCCTTATCCATAATAATGATGATCGTCAATGCAATATCGCTATGAGAATTAAGAGTTGAGTGATAAATTTAATTCCTCTATTCTCACTTTATCAACTTATACCAGAAGAATAATTGTGCAACCCAAGTGGCAACAGCAGCCGGCAAATCAAAGCTACTTTTTTTTTATTACTTCACTAGGGTAAAACGTGCACTAACTTCAGTACAGTTTTACGGAGATAGGAGAGGAATAGGATTATAGGATTGACATTTAAAACAGTGAGTAAATGCTGCATTAGTTAAATGAGTTGAAGAATATCACGCACGAAGCGATTCTATATTATTATGCATGCTTATCGGTATAATATTTGTACCCATTCGTGCACTCGTATTAGAATATAGCCCAGTATGCAGATCACAGACATTGAGATTGCTGAACCATAACCGCACTCGTCCGTTCATCGTCAGCATAGTAATACTCTAACGCTAAGACGAAGAGTTGGGAGTCAACGTTTAGTTTGGAACGTCTCAGTCTCGTAGCCTACACCTCCTGGTTACATTCCAGACAAGCATAACGCACTGTTAAGTGATAGACGAGATATACCATTCGGTCTTCAACTTGGAAGCCAACTACTCCTTAATTAATTCTGATTCAACCACAAGCGTTCAAGAAACCTTACAAGTTTCTAAATTCCATAAAATAACATCATCACCATCTTAGCGTTAAATCCCGGTTGCCACCCAAACTCTCGTTCCGGAGTTCAGGGTCCACTTTCCAACCCTTCCTATCCACTTCGCACGATCCCCGACATCCCTGACGGTGAGTCCACAGGCAAGCATATCACCCTTTACGACTACTAAGATCAGCCTTTGGTGCCAGGGTCCACTTTCCAACCTTTCTTCTCCACTTCGCATGATCCCTGACATCCCTGACGGCAAGTCCATAGGCTCGTAGAGCCCTTTACGACTACTAAGGTCAGCATTTACTCGATGTCTAAGCCTGGGTTCTTATGTATCAATATAAAGAAGCCTTCTCCCCTTCGCAACCCCGCGACATCCCTGACGGCAAGTCCATAGGCACGTAGAGCCCTTTACGACTACTAAAGTCAGCATTTACTCAATGTCTAAGCCTGGGTTCTTATGTATAAATATAACGAAGCCAATCAGGTAGCGCATACCCCATGCAAATATACTGCCGTCCTCAAGCTAAAATGTCGTTAACCAACATTTGGCCAATTTTGAAATTATAATGCCATCTTACTTTAAAAACAAAAATCTTTCGGTCAATCTATTTAGTTTTCTCCTATGTGGCGTAGATTTTGATTTAGCAAATTTTAAAACGTCTTTAAGTGTTAACCAATTGATATGATTACAACAATAAACGTATTTAACTGACATTGCCAATCTATATTGTCTCAAAGTAATGTTAGTGTTTGTTACTTGCAAGCGATTTTTAATGAATCCCATAGCTAAAATGTCGTTACTGATTTTTTCTTAGCTTTAATGTCTTTAAAACTACTTTGTTAACTTTTATGGTAAGTATTTTCTTCAGTTATGGTGCATACTTTCATAGCTTAAATGTCTCTAAACGAAGTTGCCTAACTAAAAAGTCTTTATTGGCAAATAAATACGTTGAAGTTTTGTACTGTCAATACAAATACATCGCAACCCCGGGACTGAAACGACTTTATCCAACAATGCATACCTTAACTGTCTCTATCTGCGGGTGAGTTGGCAAGGAGAAGGGGCGGGGAGTACAAACGCTGTGAAAGTTTGAAGAGTGAACTAATAGTTCAGAAACTGTTGAATCATCATCGGTCATCCTGGATCTTGAATTGTCACAACCATCTCGTAAACGTAAAAAATATAATACTTCAGTAGCCCAAAGAAAACTAGAATCAAGTAATAAAAGAAAACTAGAGCACGTCGTTAAAACAGGATGTACTGACAAGTGTTTGAAGAAATGTTCCACTAAAATTTGCCAAGAAGACAAATTGGCTTTAAACAAAAGATACTGGGAGATGTCTTGGAGTGAACAGCATGCATTTGTTGCAGAAAATACGTCAGTTGCAATACCAAAAAGAAAAATTACTACTGAATTGAAAAGAAAACCAAAAAAATATTTACACTAAAAAAACTGGATGGTACTAGGGTTGATGTCTGCAAAATAACTTTTTTAACAACATTAGGTTATGAAAAAACAAACGACAGGATCCTTCATTATGATATCAAAGATATATCTGTAGACGGACGTGGGAAACACCAAAAAACACCTATGCATGACCGTGATTTGCTGACACAACACGTGTTGTCTTTTAACCCGACAGAGTATCATTATAGAAGAGAACATGCTCCCTTAAGACGTTATTTGCCGAGTGACCTTAATATCGTTTCCATGCATCTAGATTACTGTACAAAATATCCTGACAAAAAAGTGTCATATGAACTATACAGGCAACAATTAAAAACTATGAATATTATTAGCTTTACTCAGTTAGGCCATGAAGAGTGCGAGATGTGTGAGACCTACTCTCTGCATAAAAAACAAACATCACATGACGCCAAACTTCAGATTGTTGCTGATTGTTCCAGTTGTGTAGAGTGGGCTCAGCACCACGAAAAATATAAAACGGCTAGACAGTTATACAATGAACATAAAGAATTACCACGAAACGATGCTGAAATATACAACAGTACAGATTTGGAGAATGTTATTATGCTGCCTCGTATGGACACATTTAAGTCCATCATATTTTGTAGACGTCTGATAGCATTCAATCAAACTTTTGCTCCAATTGGCAAGATAACAAATCAATGTAAACCTCTCAGCGTAATCTGGAATGATAGTGTAGCAGGAAGGAAACAAGAGGATATTATGTCAGCTTTTTTCCATTTCCTCCTGCGCAACAGGGATGCAACACGAATTCATTTATGGTTAGACAACTGCACGGCGCAGAATAAAAATTGGTTGCTGTACTCGTTTCTGGTATACATGATAAACAGTGATATGATTTGTGCTAAAAACTTAAACTTGTACTATTTTGAACCTAGCCACACATTCATGAGTTGTGACCAGGTTCACCATCAGGTAGAGGTTTCAATGAAGAAAAAAGGAAAACTTTATGACTTCACCGACTTTGAAGAGGCGGTAGCATCTATCAATCAAAATAAAGTAATCGTGAAATCTATGGCAGCAACGGACTTTATCATTGTAGAAAATTATATCTCTGATAGACGAATCCAAGCATCTAACCCTAGGGCCTATTTAAAAGACATGTGCCAGGTAAGTTTCTCTCGCAATAGTTACGACCTCCAATATAAAAATAATTTTAATGACCAATTCATATCACTACGCTTTATGAATGATAAATTCATAAAAGGCCCATCTATTATGAAACTCGAACGTCGTTCAGTCCCAAAGGGCGTAGACTATGAGAGAAAGGCTGAAATACTAAATAAAATTTCCAGCATTATGCCTGTTCACAAACAGCTGTTCTGGACAGAATTGCCTATATCACTTAGTGAAACTGCCAGTACAAGTGGCACTAGCAACAAAGCTTCAAGACTGAGTAATTCTAAGACTAAAAACAAAACTTCAAGACTGAGTACTTAATTGAAAAACTAAACTTCCTAATACAGGCTGTGATTTGATAGATTTTATAAATACAACGTCATATAAGAGTTTGATATAGATTATTGATACTTAGATTGTTTTTTTAGTGGGTACGAAATAATTAAATATTTTTTGTGATTTGATATTGATCTCTCGAGTCTTAAATTTGTTTTTACCTAATTTATATGAGTAAATAAATAATACTTAAATACGTTAAAATAAGTAACGTTATATTTTTAATACTAAGATATTATATAATTGTTATTCTTTTAAAACTATTGATACTTAGTCTTAGTATTTATACCTATTTACCCTAAGTTCCTTAAACGAATAAAAATAGGTACTTTTAACATAAAGGTAATAAATTTAAATTTTTGATACATAATTGTGAGACATTATAATTGTTTTAAGTTAAGTTTTCTATTATGAGTACAAAATACTCTGGTTTTTTTTACCAACGAACACCTTTTTATAACTACTAAGTTAATTTATTGTAAGTACCAAGTACAAAAAATATAAGTAACTTTTAACTATTAAAACATAAAAGTAAATATTTAAAATATTGTTTTACGAGTACAAATTACTTCGATTTTCTTGAAATGTGGATCTTAGATACTAAGTAACACTAACTCATTATTAATTCATACATAATAATTGTTTTTAGGTACTGCATGTTTCAATACTGTTAAGTAGATCTTGATGTTGATTTTTGATAGTTTTTATTAATTTTCCTTATACGAGTACAAAATATTTAATAATTTTGTAACTAAGTCAAATGATCTTAGTTAACCTAATGTTTTAAGAAAATAAATGCAGTTAACATTAAAACTATCTTGTTTTAATTTTAGTAGTTAACGACACTTTTTTGGAAAATGCCAAGCTAACGATAACAATGCCAATCTAAACCGTCGCTATGATTAAATCTTCTGCAAGTAACTACATTATAGCTTAGCAATAGCCTTTATAAATGTTTCCCAATACAATATTTTTTTATATCTTTAGACTAAAATGTGTCTAAACTACAATACCGGCGTTTAAATGACGTAACTTAGAGCATTTACCGGACAACTTCCTAGGCTTTAATGTCGTTAATTACGCAATAGTAAAGTTTTTTTTAGTTTTGTAAAATAAAAAAATACCTCAATAAATCCAAAGCATAAATGTCTTTAAGGGTGACCTAACGACATTATAGCTATTTACATTTATTTACATTTAGAAAAATATGCTAGGCTTTAACTCCAAAATTGACATAATTCTATTTTTTATTTATTTTTCATACCTAAACATATCACTATTCGAAAGTGCTTTATTAGCACTACATTCCCCTATTTTTATGTTATTGATATTCTTAGTATTTATCAATTGTCACCATTTTGATTTTCTTTTACACTTTTTGGCGCGTAACTCGAAACTTGGTTTTGGTAGTTAACGACGTTTATGTTTGAGGACGGCAGTATAATTAGGTCAGTTGATTTTCCTTATGTTCTAAATTGATATCTTAACCTAATTTAGTGTCGAAACTGATATATATTCTGTGTGTGATAAGTGATTGTGTGATGTGCAATGATTTATAATTATATTGAATATAATATAAATATATATAGTACATAAAAATAGTTAAACGGGATATATTATTTGCGACTTACACTTGTATAAGGTTGAAGTTTCATTATATGTAATTATAAGAATTTGATAAATTGTTAAACCTATACGACTTACTTGGCAGTCCAAAAGCTCCGTTTTGGACTGAGCCTCATTCACTGACTCTAAGCTAAACCCTATTACGGAATTACACAAAATAATTGAAACATCTAGACTTACTCGCGTAATGGCTAACCTAAGACAACACTGACTCGACTGGGCCCTAGTTCGAGAAAATAACAAACAAAGGGCTAGGCACACCCGTGAATTATTATTAAATTAAATCGCCGAATAAGAAACAACACTGACTCTAATAATTCCCTATGTCGAATTTCCACGTTATTTTAAAATATCGCGAATCGCGGGATAGAAAATAGACTAAGCAATCCACATCATGAAAGATCAGAACTGGCCACATTCAGATCCAACACAATGCAAACCACCATAATCAATTCTCTTTAGAGAAACAAATATCGCGCGACGCGAAGCCAGGAGTTTGTCCCCGGATGTTATTACTCTCTTCGAAACGCGATTTCTCTGATCCGCACTTCCCGGCGTCCCGACTCAGAGTTCCCTATGAATTCTGATCTCATTCCTTATATTCCTCGCCAAATACAATCCCTTAACTATATTTCAAATTTCGTCACCTCTCCATAGAAAAAATTACGCGCCACAGTAAAATTCTTTTACAGTGTATAAACATGATTATTTGATTGAGGAAAACTATATAGATAATGACTACTTTATCCAACGTCAAAAGTTGTTAACCACACATTTACATCTAATACGACTTAGACCTCAACCAAGCTTTAGATTTGCAGAATCGTTGTCCCATCCTTTGCACAAAGTTACTATACTGCCTATTCACCTTCCCGATACTACGCTCTGTTTTACACAGGGATATAAGTGGGATGTTTTACAGTGGAATCTTGCAGAATACTACCGATCGATCTGCATCGCAGATGGTGGATTCAGTCTACATTGTAAACATTCCACAAATCTCTTTACTGGTGGCTCCAAGTAGCTGTTGTGCATGCAGCGGCCGTGTCCCGGCAAACCGTGTCGATCCACGGGCTAAATCCAGTGAAGGGGACTGAGTTTCACAAACTTAGTTTAATGGGCTGATTCCCTCATAAATTGCATAAAGTCTGCAGCGGCTCGGAAGGCGGACACCGTCAGTATGGCTTCAAATCCGGCGACCGTGGCGCTGCAGCAGGGCACCTGTGACATGCCTGATAGGGCGTATGTCGGGATCCAAGAGATATGCGGCCAGTCACTGCATCTTCTAGTGCTAATCAGTCGTAGCGGACTTCCGCCCCACTGGTAACAAGGACTGGAAGACGAGAGAGTGGGTTCGTGTATGCGCAAATGCTTACCCACTTTAATATATTCCCGCGCTGATGACCCCTGGCTCATCACTGGACGGAGAGTGCAAGTCCTACGGCGATGAGGACTGGCGGTGGGGACTGAGCGGGTGAGTTTGGTCCCTAGCTAGATCCTTGCACGTACGGCGGTTGGGTGGTGATGGTCGTATTGGAACTCACTAGAGGCGAGAGAACTGGTGCGGCAGCTCACCCGACGACAAAGCAGCCCTATTTAGGGATCGCACTGCTTTCCCCAATCCGGGGAGGGGCCTAGAAAAGGTGGCCTAAACAAAGCTCGCCTCACTGTAACCCAGGTGGCTAACCGCGGTCATCTGGTCGCCAATTAAAAGCGGTCGAAAGAAACATAATAATAAATTAAATGCATTCTTAAATTTAGCTGCGTGGAATGTAAGAACGTTACTGGACAATGAAAACAACCTCTGTCCTGAGCGGAAAACTGCACTCATAGCGCGTGAATTATCCCGCTATAACATTGACATAGCCGCAGTCAGCGAGGCACATTTAGCGGATAGCGGTGAGCTCTGTGAGGAATTGGGTGGATATACGTATTACTGGGAGGGTAAACCTGCAAGTGAACGAGCCGCAAATGGTGTTGGATTTGCGATCCGAAACAACATCGCTAGATCGCTAGTGGAGCCTCCAAAAGGGATCAATGACAGGCTCATGACACTACGACTCCACATGGCTCCCAGGAAATACCTACATCTTGTGAGCGTGTATGCGCCTACTATGACAACACCTGATGAGGACAAACTTCAATTTTATGAGAATCTGCGTGATGTTTTGCTGGGGATTCCAGATTGTGACAAGTTGATTCTGCTGGGTGACTTTAATGCACGTGTTGGCACAGAATATATTGCCTGGAAGAACGTACTGGGGAGACATGGAGTAGGTAAGTGCAACACCAACGGTGTTGCTCTTCTGACGTTATGCTCCGAATTCAACCTCAGCATAACAAACACATTCTTCAGGCTACCCGATAAATACAAGACATCTTGGATGCACCCACGCTCTGGGCACTGGCATCTTCTTGACTACATCATTGTACGCAGGCGAGACCTGAGAGATGTACTTATTACAAGAGCAATGCGTGGTGCCCAAGGCTGGACTGACCATCGTCTTATTAGATCCAGGATGAGGCTTTACTACAAGCCTCCGCGTAGAGCAGAACACAGGATTCCGGCTAGACTTGCTTGTGCGCGTTTGGTGCGTGATGAGGGACTGTGTCGTGAGCTAGATGCGGAATTTGAGGCAGCGATGCCCAGCACTGATGACAATACCTCAGTAGATGCCGGGTGGCGTACTTATTCCAGGGCTCTCTATGGTGTTTCTCAGCGAGTCATTGGCACACCACATAAAAAACATCAAGACTGGTTCGATGATTCTGATGTGGAAATACGGCAGCTTGTTGAAAACTATCGTCTCGCTCTAAGAGGAGTCGTCGGTGCAGGGCAGCGTAAGTCTCTTCAGCAGGATCTTAAAGCAAAGATCCGAGAACAAAAGGATAGTTGGTGGCGCCGTAAAGCCGAAGAACTGCAATGGTTAGGTGACACTAGCCAAACAGCAAAATTTTTCGAAGGGCTAAAATCCGTTTACGGACCCCGCGCTAAAAAGACTGCCCCTGTTTACTCGCGAGATAAAGCTAAGAAGTTAACAGATCCAAAAGAGGTTCTTCTTCGTTGGGCTGAACACTTTAATGAAGTGCTCAATCCCGGTAGTCAAGGAGCAGATCTGTCTTACATTAATTCACTTGAGAGCTTGCCATCTGCTTCGGGCTTGGATGACCCGCCTTCGTACGCCGAGTTCGTTACTGCGATCAACCGCTTAAAAAATGCTAAGTCACCTGGTTCGGACGGTTTGTCTTCTGAGATTTTCAAATACAGTGGACCGAGTATCAGGTCCGGACTTTTTGAACTTATCAAACTGATTTGGGATGTTGAGATGGTTCCACAGGACTGGAAGGATGCTTCTATTAGCAAGCTATATAAAGGCATAGGGGACCTCTCTGATTGTGGTTCGTTTAGAGGCATTGCATTGCTTTCCACAGCTGGCAAAATTCTGGCGCACATCATCAATAGTCGCCTTAGTAATTTAGCTGAAAGCTTCCTTCCGGAGACCCAGTGCGGGTTCAGACCTAGAAGAGGTACGGTTGATGCCATCTTTGTAGTCAAGCAACTTCAAGAAAAAAGTTTTGAACAACACCGCGACCTCTATTTATGTTTTGTGGACCTAGAAAAGGCCTTTGACCGTGTTTCCAGGACCGCCCTCTGGATTGTTATGGAAAAATGTGGCTGTCCTGCAAAGTTCGTCAATTTAGTGCGCCAGTTCCACGAGGGCATGACAGCCCGTGTGCGTCACGAAAACAACTTTACAGACCGGTTCCCGGTCACTAGCGGTGTCAAGCAAGGCTGTGTAATGGCTCCGACCCTTTTCGCTATCTACTTCGCTGCAGTAATGAATGACGCTCTTAAAAGCTGTAATGGCAAGATTACCATAAATGTCCGCATGGACAAAAGCGTTTTCGACCTCGCACGTCTCAGAGCAAAACGCAAAGTGGACTCTGTTTCAGTAGTAGATGTTCTGTACGCCGACGATGTCTGCCTTATGGCTGACAGTTTGGGCGACCTACAGAGTTTTTTGGACAAATTGGATGAGTCCTGTCGTAAATTCGGCTTAGTAATCAGTGCTTCTAAAACAACCTGCGAAAGGTAAATCTGCGGACGATGGTGTTGTTTACCTACGAGGAAAGCCACTGCCGGAAGTGGGTACCTTCCGGTACCTTGGAACTATTTTGCGCAGTGATAATCGTCTCGAGTCTGAGATCTCTGCGCGAGTCGCCAAAGCAGCTGCGGCTTTCGGTGGTCTTAACCGACGAGTTTGGAAATCACATGACCTGAAACTCCACACAAAACTCGCTGTCTACAGGGCCATAATCTTACCATTGTTGCTCTATGCCTCGGAGACCTGGTGTATTTATAAGGGAGATATCAGACGCCTTGATACCTTCCACATGAAGTGTCTTCGGGCGATTCTTCAGGTGAGATGGCAGGATCGTGTGCCAAACTCGGAGGTTCTACGTCGAGCTAAGCTCGCTGGAATGGAGTGTATGCTAATGAAAGGCCAACTACGCTGGTGTGGACACCTTGTACGCATGGAGTCTTCCAGATTACCAAAAAAGGTATTTTATTCTGAGCTTAGCTCAGGTAAACGAAAGCCTGGAGGACAGTTTCTGCGTTACAGGGATGTCTTAAAACGCCACTTGACTGCAATTGGCATGTCTAGTGAGTCATGGGAGGAGCTTGCAACGCAGAGGTCGGAGTGGCGAACTGCTGTCAACACGGGTATAGAAAACTTTGAGCGTTCCCGTCTTGAAAACCTTGACGCCAAACGCCTGATCCGAAAAACTCGACCCAAGCCCTCCTACAACTATACTCGCAATTCAAGTGGGTCTCTTTACTGCGCTTCTTGTAATAGGACCTTCATAACAAAATTTGGTTTTGCGAGTCATGCTCGCGCTCATGCAAGAGCCCAGGCAGGGACGAGCTGAGGGTGTCGCCGTCGACGGATACGTCTGGGAGGACATCATGTTTTACATCAACAAGCACCCATTCATTTAAGCACGAGAGCTGTTGACAGATTAAAATTGTAGAATATGTGAGTAAACAGAGAAGACATTCTTAAAGATTTCTGCCTAATTACAATTTTGTCCAATAACATCAAGTTTTCCTTAATTTTATAGTATCGCTTAAGAATAAAATAGTTGTATTAACTTGGTACCGTCACAATGTTATAATGGCAGCCTACTTAGGACCAAAGGTGGTCGCCATCCAGACGGGTTTGGGGCACCACGCAGCTAGGTTTGTTTTATCTGCCCCTGCACGAATAAATTAGTTAATACAGCACGAATAAATTGTTAATAAAATTTTAATTAGGCGCACGAGATACTAAGTTAGGTATCACAGGAAAAACATTGAGCTTATCTTTCGTCTTTAGATTTCCTCCGTTATTTTTCTTTTTCTTGGTCTAACTCGTAAAATAGAGCTAAAAACTAGCAAGCGCCATCTACTCCCCCAACCACAACATACTAAAACGAACAGTTCCTTTTTTTATATGAACTAGAAAATGAAATAATCCGTTACTAATGTTTTGCAATCCCCTAAGTGTAGTCTTATTCATATTTCTGATTGAGATAATAGGGCCAAAACCTTTTATTGTAATCTCAATAAAATATGTATTTAATTTCCAGGTACGGACAGCGCAACAGTTATGCGTCGAAGCGAAGAAACCGGCCTTGGGATACGCAGACACCTGCGATCTTGTTTTTCAACATGGACCAAAAAAGCTGAGGAGATTTGCGTCCCATATCAGGTGCAGTTTTTATTAATACTTGTTTAAGTATCAACTGGTGAAGATTTATTTGAATGAAGACTATGTCATTGTAACGTAATAAAATCAGAACATCAGACCCAGAAAAGGTAGTTTGAACTGTTAAATAAATACAAATATACTGCGACAATCTAGTCAGCGCCATCTAGTATCAAAGTCTTGTTCAAGTATCAAGTGGTTTACGTGTGTGTTGATACACACACACGTAGGTAAACATTCAGACACGGGATGGGGATCAACCCCGCGACTCTTACAGGCGTTCCGAATTGAACTACCCTCTCTACAGAGGCCGTCGTCAATTGAGTTTAAAGCTCGAATGGTAATGTAGCTTAAGTCAACTCCCTTGATAAAAAGGATGAGGTTCTATAGAAGTACTTCGTATGTTGGAGAAGTCACACTCTGATCTCAAACTCATAAATCCATTATCTTCCTTCATCCATTCATTATCTTCACTTACATTTACTCTTATATCTCTTCTAATATCTTTTGTTATATAGGCACTAGAAGTGAATTATATTTTAATAAACACAGGCTTTTAAAACTATTAAAATGTATAATTTTATTAGGTTTTATAATATATGTTTTGTTTTAGAGAGCTTGCAGACTGGGCATTAGCGGTGACGCATATAGGCGCATGTTGCGTCTATGTAGTCATCATCGCAGAGTCTTTTAGACAGGTATGAAATAAAAAATTCTAATTAAATAATTTAAAAAAACTACCACCAGTAGACTTATACAGTGTAACACGTAAAACAAATACTCGCTGCTGAATGATGATGTTCAGGTGTTATTTTTGAGATACCTATAATACAGATAATTGACATACTTTATAAATACTTATTAGCTGTTACGGTTTTATGAATAAGCAAGTCCTGACCTGCTTGAGTTCTGCACCCATATAATATAAGCCGCTTTAAGCCGAAATAAAACCAGACAATAAGTACGTGATGTTTGTTTGCTTAACCAGTTACAATGGATAGAATACGACTATGGATGACAGGACACTATCTATGATAAGGGTTCAGTCCGGGAGGTGACGCCCATGATTTGTAATTAAAGGTGTTACGGTTATCTAAAGACATTTGCAACACTAAGGTCCAGTTGCAATAAGAGAGCTTTAAAAGCTCTCTCGAGAGTAACATTATAACGGTCTTGTTTAAAACATCTTGTATACGAAAAATCTATGAAAATAATATCTAATAGAAGTTTATTCAAAATTTCTATCACAAGCAAAATATTTTTTATAGTAAATTTATGCATAGGCTATTTATTATATTAATACTTTTAATAATAACATCCTGTAACTTCCATTCGCTCGGGTCGATCTTCGCCTTAGAGAGAATGGACAATATACCCGCCATGACACGTAGGTGGGTTAGCGGGTTACATATACCAGTGATGTACAATGCGATTCAAATAAGAATAGGAACGTCAATGACCTCTATTTCTCAAATATTACTAGAAAAGTACGGTTAGGAACGAAACGTTATTTGCGTATCAATAATGGTGAGTGGAATTGAAGTCATAAATACAGGTAACATAAGTACCTAATTTTATTTTAAACAGTCAGTGGAATAAATATTAAAAACCTATGCTATGACGTCACAACATGGCGCAAAGTCAATTCAATTCTTATTTGAAACGCATTATATAATACGCAAATTAAGCTGTGTATTCTTCGTGGGATTTGAATTCTTGACCTCTAGGTTAGTCTTCGAGTGCGATACCGCCAGGTTATCACATTTATGTTATGAATGACTTGTTTATAAACATTTATAAATGGAAAATTAAATTATTTACAGGTTTCCATAGTATACGGTGGTCCAGAATGGTCTGTAACAGCATATTGTGCAATGACCTTAATAGTATTGCTTCCGCTAACTCAAATAACCACTCTGAAGTACTTGGTGCCGTTCTCCGCGATCGCAAACTTTGTGTGGCTGGGGTCCATCTGTATATGTATTTACTACTGTTTGAGAGATGCCCCCGACATCTCTGAGAGGAATTTGGCAACTGATATTACTGGAATACCTACTTTTATTAGGTAAGTTTTTGGAGGACTTTGTAATCTATGTATAGACGACTAACATACACGCTGAGCTAGATCCTTTTTTAGGACGTACACTTCTTTTTAGTAGTTTTTAAATATTGTGTGTGCGTATGTGTGTATTGTACTAAAATAAACTTATTTCTTTCTTTCTTTCTAATCCTGTAAACGAAAATTACGTTACGGAGGAGTATGAAATTAGGCAGTTTAATCCTTGATCATAAACACTTCTTTATAAACCGAAAATCATAATCTAATAGCTCGATGATACAATTCACAAGTTACTTAGGCCGACTTGCACAACAATCACTAAACTGATTTAGCGCTAAACTTATTTAAATCGTCATTCTGTCCCTGTCAAATGTTGTCAATGTGACAGAGACAGAATGACGATTTAAATAAGTTTAGCGCTAAATCGGTTTAGTGATTGGTTGTGCAAGTCGGCCTTAGTTTTCACTTCTATCGGCAGTCCCCAAAGGCTGCCCCGCTTTTTTTCATTTTTTTTATTGCTAAAGAACAGCAAACAGGCCTGTGGGCCATCGCCCACTTAATAGTAAGCAGTTACCATCACTTATGAATATTTGTGACGTCAGGGGCACCACCACCACGTTGCTGTCCCATAGGGGTACAGGAACCTAGGTCACTAATGCCAGAACACAACACAAGGTTATTATGGTGGCATACTTGTTGACCAAGGGTGGTTACCATCCAGATGGGCTTGGGGCCCAGCCCCGTAGTGTTGTTTTGTCGCTTTTTACGACAGGCCGACCTCAGCCGCAGGGGTTAGTAATCTTACTCCACCCTTGCATGGAGAGATTATATGAAGAAGGAGCGTAGAAAACTATTTTTTTTACAATCATACATAAATATACCTTAAATTAATTAACAAAATTCTATATGCACATGTAAATTACCTAGTCAGGTCATAAGTATTGTCACACAGTAAAAATTTTCTTTTAGAATGCTGGCCACAAAAAAGTTTATTGAATTAGAATTTCGAATTGTTCATGAAAATAAAAATGTATAACTTTTAGAATTTTACTCATTTTTAAATATGGAGTGGACGCTTAAAGAAGACCGTGTTGCAGTTATTGCGTTGCATCGTTGCGGTTACGCGCCAATTCAAATTTTTAACATACTGAAAAATTTGAATATTACCAAAAGATTCGTTTATCGTACCATCAAACGATACAATGAAGACTCTAGTGTAGATGACAGGTCAAGAAGTGGTCGCCCTCGGTCTGTTAGGACTCCAGCAGTGATAAAAGCTGTGAAGGCACGAATTCAAAGAAATCCCAAACGTAAGCAGAAACTGTTGGCCCTTCAGATGGGGTTAAGCAGAACCACGGTGAAAAGGGTGTTAAATGAAGACTTAGGGCTTCGGGCATATCAAAGAAAAACAGGACATCGTTTGAATGCTCGTCTAATGGACCTGAGACTGAAGAGATGCCGCGCTTTGTTGAAGCGGTACGCGGGAAAAAAATATCGGGAAATTCTTTTTTCGGATGAAAAAATGTTTACCGTAGAAGAGAGGTACAACAAACAAAATGATAAGGTGTACGCACACAAAAGTGAAGAAGCGAGCAACCGTATTCCGCGTGTCCAACGAGGTCATTTTCCATCCTCGCTCATGGTATGGTTGGGAGTTTCTTATTGGGGCTTAACAGAGGTACATTTTTGTGAGAAAGGTGTAAAAACGAATGCTGTTGTGTATCAAAATACAGTCCTGACGAACCTTGTGGAACCTGTTTCTTATACCATGTTCAATAACAGGCACTGGGTATTCCAACAAGATTCGGCGCCAGCTCATAGAGCGAAGAGCACACAAGACTGGCTGGCGGCGCGTGAAATCGACTTCATCCGGCACGAAGACTGGCCCTCCTCCAGTCCAGATTTGAATCCGTTAGATTACAAGATATGGCAACACTTGGAGGAAAAGGCGTGCTCAAAGCCTCATCCCAATTTGGAGTCACTCAAGACATCCTTGATTAAGGCAGCCGCCGATATTGACATGGACCTCGTTCGTGCTGCGATAGACGACTGGCCGCGCAGATTGAAGGCTTGTATTCAAAATCACGGAGGTCATTTTGAATAAACTTTAATGTCATAAGAATCTATGTTTTGTTAAGTTCATTTTGGTATATGAATGGTTACATAATTAATAAACTTGTTACAATTATTTTACATTAAACATGTGACAGAATTTATGACCTGACTAGGTATATTATGTATATAAACTTATACTCATTTTTTTATGGTCAAAGTCTGTGAAAAAACTGGGTAAATAAGTCTAATATCATTGATCCGTAATGTGAATTATGGTCGACTCGACTATAACTCGATGATACTAGGCAATAATTAGTTTTTAGTATATTTGTTTAGTATATTAGTATTTAGTATATTAGGTTTAGTATATTTGTACGTATGTTTGTAACCGACTCGTTTGGGGGCGATTTTGACCCACTTTAAACGGCCAGATTTCGTTCAAACTTTGTAGATATATCGAGGGCCGATGATAATGCAATAACCTGTGTAGTTTGTATCATTATCCTTATCAGGATCCTCAGGATTAATGAATTTTCGGTTCTCGTCCGATCACGAAAGTGAAGGAGCGTCAGGCGCGGTCAGTACTTGGATGGGGTGACCGTCTAGGAAAATCGCGTAACGGTGGATTTTTGTTCTTTTTTATTCTTTTTTATATGTTTCATATTAACTTGACCTGTATGTAATGGAATTATTCGGAATTCGACTCGATTTTCACTTACTTTGAACAATAAAATCAAAATTCTGCCGAAACGCTATCTGGAGCGTAATTAATAACATTGCCAGAAGATGGCGTTATATTAATAAAAATATTTACCGATTGGATAATGACAACCAATAAATTATATTATCGCGTTTTTATTTGACACTAAAAAGTTAAAAATAAAGTATAGTTAAAAAAAACTAAAAACACGCTTTTATAAAAAATCTAACTAAAAGGTAAAAAATAATTTTCTCAATAAATTTAAATTAAGGATAGTGGGATTAACAAAAAAAGTAATTTTAATGTAGAAAAGCGTGGGGTGCATTTCAAGATATTTTCAAAATAACAATTATTATTGACAACAAGCACCCCACGCTTTTCTACAATAAAATTACTTTTTTTTTTGTAAATCCCACTATATCCTTAATTTTAATTTATTGAAAAAAATATTTTTTACCTTTTAGTTTAATTTTTTATAAAAGCGTGTTTTTTTTAGTTTTTTAACTATATTTTTTATAATTAAATTAAATTTTGTTAAGTTAAATTTTGTTCTTATTTCTAGTCATGTTCTACAGGCTGAAAATATCATCACCCAGGTCTTCTTCCCACAGTCTGTTATTGGGAGAGATTTTGGGGCCTCGAGTTAACATTATTTACCCCGGCGTAAGCTCAGGGGACAACGACCCCCCGGTGACGTGATTCGAACTACGGGAGCGCTCGTTCATGTTGGTGGAGCTTCACCGCAGCTCTACGTTGGCCCATCTTGGCTTGATGGACCAATCTTGGTTATCGGCGGCCATCAGCGGCTTGAGCTGGCCTATCTGTGACTTGATAATTTCTTGAGCATTCTATTTAGTCCCTTGGGGTTGTTAGCCAAATGCCACGGTGATCTGGTGCCAGGCCTGCACAGGGGCGATGCCGTGGAGGTGTGTGTCAACACGGGGAGCTAGAAATGAAATATGGCTACCTCATCATTTTCGTTGCAAGTGATAAAAGACAACAAATGAATCTTCTTCTTCTCTACTTCTTTTGCTAATAAGCTGTAAAGAATGGACACTATTAAATTTTTCGTCGCGAGATTGTGGTTAATAGCGGCAGAGTATTATGCGCTTTCGTAGTTGACAAGGGGACGCATTTCGCTGGTATACCCACTAAACCCTAGTATTCGTCTACTGCCCTACGCCTGGGCGGAGGAAATGTTTTCACGTGTCTCCAGCCCGGGTAGGAGTTGATTTAAACCTATATCACGAGTTATTTTTTTTTTAGTACCAGCCTCTTCGCTATGGAGGGCATCGGCGTGGTGATGCCAATCGAGAATGAAATGGTGAAACCACAACATTTCCTGGGGTGTCCCGGTGTCTTAAATATCGCCATGACAGCTATTGCTATTATGTATGGCTTTGTGGGCTTTGCTGGATACCTTCAATTTGGAGAAGAAGTCCGAGGGAGTCTGACCTTGAATCTACCTCAAGATGAAATGTAAGTAATTATTTTCTTTTTGGCATAAATAAATCATATATACGTAAAAATCTAATGTCACGATGTATGTTCGGGACACCAACTCAGGAACTACTGAACTGATTTTGATCAATATTTCGTGTGCGATTTGGTTCAACTTAAAATATAGTATAGTTTTTATCTCAATTATTGACCTAAGCCCATTAGCTCCCAACTTTAAAAACATATATGATATTTATTATTGAAAATTAATTTTGATCACTAATTATTCCAAATAAGAACAGAGTTGTGAAAGAGATACGAATAATTGACCTCAATTGTCGTTTTTCTTATTTACAGGTAAGTTATAATTCTTGCATGGGTATATATTGTAAATAGTAGTGTAGTACTATTACAATTGGAGAAAATACGGTTACACCATTGAAAGACAATACTCGTATATGAGATAACCCACGTAAGATAATCTCCATTGGGAAAACAAAGGATCTTTTGTCTTCTCTGCGACAAGAGTCGCAAATTTAGGGAAGCCTAGACGTTAAGGAACACCATTAACTGGGGAATAATGCAACTACTTATGATAATAATCTCAGCACGTATTAAGAAAAAGTTAATGAATATATTTATTATATAGTCTTCTAATTAAATTAAATTAATTAAATTATTTAATATTAAAAATTACATACTTAGGCAATGTTAACCACAAAATTTGTATAGAATTACTTAATAATAATAAATGAAAAAACGTCGAAATAAATTGGCTAGCCCTAGCGGTAGCCTTTACCCAGAAATAACTAATAAACGATTTCTTAAACTTAAATTATTGATCCACTCAGGGGCGCTCCTCTGTCCGAGGAGTGCACGGGTGTGCGTACCCGAGGTGCCCGAGCATCCGTCGCCTCACTCCCCTCTCCATCCGAGGCGACAGAGTCCTACCTTTCTTCCCGTCTACCTCCTACATCCTTTCCAACTTCGCTCTCTGTTCGTGGCGTGGTCCCCGGTGGGATGGTTGCGAATACTGATTGGGGTCCCGGGTTTTGCCCCGGGCCCTGATTTGGTAGTCGAAACCATGCCTATTTCGACTGCACCTGCACAGAGAGTGTTCCTGGGGTGGAAATCGCATCCTTGCTGTCGGTTGGTCATGCTGGGCCGGCTACGGCGTTAGGCGACTCCCTGGTTTTTCTGGAGTGTCGCCTGGTAGTCGTACCCACGCCTGACCGGCACGCGACGGGGGTGCAAGTCCCGTCCGGAATTGGCCGCTGACCTGTCGCTCCCGGCCCTGGTTCTATCCATGGTCGGGGGCGATCCTGGATGGTCGGCCGTCGCCTCCTTTTGCGAGGCAGTAATGTCCGCAAAGGGGGCGGCGGGGCGGGAGCGGGAGTCAACTCCCGCCAACGCAGGCCACGTCGTCGGCGCCGGAGGGCAAGCAACGACCTCCGGCCGCCGTAGAAGGGCCACGTGCTTTTCCGCGGCCCTCCTCAACTCCTTGAGTCAACAGGATAGCGCCGGGGGGATGAAACCCTGACCCCCTGGCGTCAACAGTTTAGAAGAGGCCCGCCTTGAGAAAGGGCGGGCAGGCGCCGGCCCGGGCCCCGAGATCGGCAGGCCACATTTCCGTAGGCCCGGGCGTAGGCGATAGGAGAACAGCGGGGTTTTTTAGTGGGTAGTCGGATGGCCGAACATCTTTCCCGGAGTCCCACATATCCCTCGGTCCCCCCGGGCCGGGGGAACCCATCAAGAGAGGGTTTTTCCCCGAGACCAAAAAAAAAACTTAAATTATTGATCAAATAAGAACAAGTTGTTAATGTTTTTGTTTAGAATAAATAGGCTCTATTCTTATAGTTCTCTATTGTTATACCATAAAGATAATGATTCTAACAACATTCATCCTTCTGATATATTAACTAATATATATTCAAATATTAACAAAGTACGACAATTTTAGGGGTATTTTTCGCGATCTAAACTGCTAAACTTTCTTTAATACAAGTTCTTCAAAAATGTAACATATACTCCAAGTAAATATTGGTAATCTTTATGAAGCACTTTACATTTTGAAGATTCTTTCAACACTTATGTTTAAACACAGCTGCTGAAAAGCCGTTGAAGCATCTATAATGGCTATAATAAACATAGTTTTAATGAAAAATTTAAATAATAAAACTACATTTTATACATTATTCAGCCCACTCATGTAATATAGCTAATTAGCGTTGTCAGGTTGGATCGCGTTTTATTTCTTCTATTTAATTACTTTGAAATACTGCATGATACTTGATAATTAATTTATTAGTATTGCAATTATTTCCACTTATCTATGGTTTCACAATTACTACATAGTCAATAATAAATAAATAAATATACTGGTGACAATTGATAGAGCACCTTCTAGTTTTAAAGTAAGCAGCATAGCGTTGTGTTATTTTGTTATGGGTACAATTAATATACTACTTATATACATTTATTTTATAAAAAAATATCTAATAGCCCAGTTTCTCAGAATCAAATTGTAACCCACAGGCGTTTGACGTGTAAAAGCCGTGGCACCGCGGAGTTCCTCGAAGGATTTCTTTGTTAAACTTCGGAACTCGTAAAATGTATTTTCACGTAAAAATTCCGCAGAAGTTTTTCACTGAATTCCCAGGAATGCTAAGAAATATTTAAACGAAGTACGAGATAAGAAACAGAGACTGTATAAAATGGTTTTAAATTTCGCTCTTTGTTACTCTTTAAATATATTGTTACATTTATGTGAAAATATTTGCCTGAATACAATAAACGTATTATATTAGGTCTTTACCTATGAAATTGCCGTTTTATATGAAAAAATTTAAACGAATTTTTTTCGTGTATTTTTTGGGTGAAGTAATCACCCATGCAATCAATGCATCTTTGCCAACTCAGTGGCAGTTTATTGATGCCCTTCTCAAAGAAATCAGCTGGACGGGAGGCAACAAATTCTTCAAAGGCATTTTGTACTGCCTCTCGGGTATTGAAATTTTTTCCCGCCAAGAAGTTATCCAAATTCTGGAAAAAGTAGTAGTCTGTAGGCGCAAGGTCTGGTGAGTAGGGCGGATGACGGAGAACTTTCAACCCCAGTTCTTGCAACTTCTCGACCAATTTTAATTAGTCACTTTTGTAGGGGAAGTTTTCGTTTAGGACATTGTTTAGGTGCTGAACCAGGATGCAACCAACTTGCTGAGCGCTTGCGTTTATCAAACAGAATCCATGTTTCATCGCAGGTAACAATGCGGTTCAAAATTCTTTCATTTGTGTGTCTGTTGAGCAGTGCAAGGCACGTCTCGACGCGTACTTAGCGCTGGCGATCATTGAGTTCGTGGGGCACCCATTTGTCAAGCTTTTTTACCTTGCCAATTTGACGCAAATGGACCATTATTGTTTTGACGCTAACGTCGAAAGCTGCTGCTAATTCAGCCGTAGATTGTGTATCAACAGCTTCCACAAACGCCTTTAATTCGTCATTGTCGACCAAAGTCTTCGGACGACCGCGAGGTTAATTTTTCAGGTCGAAATTCCCAGAACGGAAGCGAGCAAACCAATAACAGGTTGTGCGTTGGTTTGTAGTGTTAGCTCCGTAAACGTCGTTGATGTTGCGTGCCGCTTCTGCCGCGTTGCTGCCACGACGGTACTCATATTCCATAATTACTCGAATTTTTAACGTATCCATGATGACGAAAAAGATTGAAATGCGATGAAAATGTAACACTAATCAATGAACAAATGACTGCTTTTGGAAAAACAATTCTATGTTTATAAAATAAAATTAATATGAAATTAGAATTATTTTTTAATTTTTTTGATTTTTGAAAATAATTTTGATTTGAAATGACCAGTACTACAGAACGGCAATTTCATAGGTAAAGACCTATTATGAATTATAATGTTGAAAACTTATATAAATGTATTCTAAATGAAATTTTATTTACTGCTTTATATTTAAATGTTCTTATTTATTTTTATTTATTATTTATTTCTTTATTTCTCCTCCCGTGGGTGTCGTAAGAGACGACTAAGGGATAGAACGAACGGAGGATGGGCAGCAGCATCTTTCCGTGAGAGCATCACCAACTGCGAATACTGCGATCGCCAACCCGCCTGCCAAGCGTGGCGATTATGGCAAAACCCCCCCCTAAAATGACAGATACACACAGGCCACGGCCCCTAGTCCCCGGCGGCCCCGTTCGTGGTGGTCACGGTAGCAGCCACATAAGCGACGGGGCAGGGGGTGCGAAGAATCCCCGGGTTCGGATTCGCTACCAAGAACGACGACCTTTGGCCCTGGCAACATACAATGTCAAGACACTGCGGACCAACGAGAAGTTGGAGGAACTGGAGGAAGTTTTGAGCAGACTGCGATGGGATGTTGTGGGGTTATCTGAAGTCCGAAGACAGGGAGAGGACTCAATAATCCTAAATTCCGGAAATCTGCTCTACTTCCGGGAGGGCGACCAACTGTCCCAAGGTGGTGTCGGGTTTCTCGTTCACAAATCTCTTGTGAACAACGTTACTGAGGTGGGGAGTGTTTCGACTAGGGTAGCGTACCTAATACTCAAAATTACCAAACGGTATTCGTTGAAAGTCATTCAGGTTTACGCTCCGACTTCGACACATCCTGACGAGGAGGTGGAAGCCATGTATGAGGACATCTCAACAGCCATCCACACTTCTAAAACCCACTTTAACGTTGTCATGGGAGACTTCAACGCAAAATTGGGAAAACGTAGCGGCGATGAGTTGAGAGTGGGGCAATTTGGGTTCGGAAATCGGAACACCCGAGGCCAGATGCTGGCCGACTTCATGGAGAAGGAGGACCTGTATATGATGAACTCCTTCTTCATGAAGCCAGAACAACGCAAATGGACTTGGATTAGTCCCGATGGTGCCACCAAAAATGAGATTGACTTCATTATGTCGACCAAAAGACAGATATTCAATGATGTCTCTGTGATCAATTCGGTGAAAACTGGGAGTGATCACCGCTTAGTAAGAGGCACATTGAATATCAATCCAAAATTGGAGAGGTCTCGACTGGTGAAGTCTACGCTCCGACCTGCACCCATACAGATCCAAAACCCGGTAAACTTTCAACTCGAATTGCAAAACCGCTTCGAATGCCTCGGTGACTGCGTTGACGTGGACGAGTATAATAACAGGTTCGTGGAAGCTGTTCAAACGGCCGGGTCTAAATTCTTCAAGGCCAGCCGTTCAAAAAGAACCGGAAAAATCTCAGATTCTACTCTCAAATTGATGGATGTGAGACGTCAAATGACCCTTCAGTCCCCGGACGATGCTTCCCAGTATAGGCAGCTAAATAGACAGATCTCCAAGTCCTTGACTCGCGATATCCGCCGCCATAACACAGAATGTGTAAAGGCGGCTATAGAGCGTAACAAGGGTTCTAAAGTATTCGCACGAGACTTGTCTATTGGGCAGAGCCAACTGACGAAGCTGAAGACCGACGACGGCAGGGTCGTTTCGTCTAAACCCGAACTTTTGAGGGAAGTCGAGAAGTTCTACGGACAGCTATACACGACCACACGGGCACCTGTTAACAACAATGCTAAAGACCCAAGAGCTAAATTAACCCGACACTACACCGTAGATATCCCAGACGTCAGTCTGTACGAGATTAGTGTAGCCCTTAAACAGCTTAAAAACAACAAGGCGCCGGGTGATGATGGAATTACAGCCGAGCTTCTGAGAGCTGGTGGTACTCCTGTGCTTAAAATCCTCCAGAAGCTATTTAATTCCGTCATCCTCGATGGCAAAACGCCGCAGGCCTGGCACGGAAGTATAGTGGTGCTGTTCTTCAAAAAGGGCGACAAAACCCTTTTGAAGAACTTTAGACCGATATCACTTCTGAGCCATGTTTACAAGCTGTTTTCAAGGGTCATCACGAATCGTCTCGCGCGCAGATTTGACGACTTCCAACCTCCCGAACAAGCCGGATTCCGAAAAGGTTTTAGCACCATAGACCACATACATACGCTGCGGCAGGTTATACAGAAGACGGAGGAGTATAACCAGCCACTATGCTTGGCGTTCGTGGACTATGAGAAAGCCTTTGATTCGATCGAGACCTGGGCGGTGCTTCAGTCTCTCCAGAGGTGCCACATTGATTATCGATACATCAAAGCGTTGAAGTGTTTGTATGAAAACGCCACCATGTCAGTCCGTCTCCAGGATCAGAACTCGAAGCCTATCCGACTGCAGCGGGGAGTCAGACAAGGCGATGTCATATCGCCGATGCTGTTCACTGCTGCGTTGGAAGATGTCTTCAAGCTTCTGGACTGGAACGGACTGGGCATCAACATTAACGGTGAGTACATCACTCACCTTAGATTCGCAGATGATATCGTAATCATGGCTGAAACCATGGAAGACTTAAGCCATATGCTTGATGGCCTCAATACAGCTTCCCAAGGAGTAGGTCTCAAAATGAACATGGACAAGACGAAGATCATGTCTAATGTCCATGTCGCACCTACCTCCGTAACAGTTGGGAACTGTACTTTCGAAATTGTTGACGAATACGTCTACTTGGGTCAAACGATCCAGTTAGGCAGGTCCAATTTCGCGAAAGAGGTCACTCGTCGAATCCAACTCGGATGGGCAGCGTTCGGGAAGCTCCGTAAAATCTTTTCGTCCCAAATACCGCAGTGTCTCAAGACGAAGGTTTTTAACCAATGTGTGTTGCCAGTGATGACATACGGAACGCAGACGTGGTCGCTAACTATGGGCCTTATGAGAAAGCTCATGGTCGCTCAGAGAGCAATGGAGAGGGCTATGCTCGGAGTTTCCCTGCGAGATCGAATTAGAAATGAGGAGATTCGCAGGAGAACCAAAGTAACCGACATAGCCCGGATGATTGCAAAACTGAAGTGGCAGTGGGCTGGGCACATAGCTCGAAGGACTGATGGCCGTTGGGGCAGAAAAGTCCTCGAATGGCGACCGCGTACCGGAAGACGCAGTGTTGGTAGGCCCCCCACAAGATGGACCGATGATCTGGTCAAGATCGCCGGGATAGGTTGGATGAGGGCAGCGCAGGACCGATCATCGTGGAGATCTTTGGGGGAGGCCTTTGTCCAGCAGTGGGCGTCTTCCGGCTGAAATGATGATTTAAATGTTAATTGAGGTAATTTGGTTAATTATAAATGTTACCCTTTTGATAAAAATAATAATCATTTAAAGAGCATTCTTTTTTACACGGTTTATATTAATTTCCCTGTATTTATCTATTTATGTAACAGAATCTTTTAACGAGACTTTCATCGGATTAAAACTATCGAAGTTACATGAAACATTGCGTACTTTGTAAGGATCGATGACAACATATTTAGTAATGTTGTAAGTTTTCCCTTGTACTTGTATCCTGGCAAAGATATTTATGTTTACTGGGAGTTAGGAAGAGTTGCTATTGAAATACTTATATTGGTTACAAATGGTTACGAGACGAGTTATTGACAATCTGAAAGACTTTGTAACGATTATATTTTTATAATTTAATAAAGAATTATGGCTTCTACACGCTATTTGATGTTTACTATAGGAATATTTAATTTACAAAATCGGGTTTTAATTATTATTTTATTCAACTGTTATTTTTTATGTATAATCATACCTTAATGTTATAAATGTGAAAGTAAGTTTGTTTGTTACACTTTCACGCGAAAACTACTTAAGCGATCATCATGAAACTTTGTACACATATTCTTGGAGGTATTAGAAGTAACATAGGACTTTTTATTGATTTTTTTAAGTGAAAATTTCTTTAGCGGTGTTGTGCACTTTTTTGTGGTGGGTAAAAAATGTTAAGCACTTTTTTATAAACCGAAAATAATAATCTAATAGCTCGATGATACAATTCACAAGTTACTTAGTATTCACTTCTATCGGCAGTCCCCAAAGACTGTCCCGCATGTTCTTTTTTTATTTTTTACGAAGATATTATTACCCATTCTCATTTTTTTTTCGATTTAATTTTGCCCGTTAATCGCCCAGCGGAGCGGGCGTGATCGGCTAGTATATAATAATTGTCTAAATTTTGAAAATATTTTTCCAGATTGGCCCAAACAGCAAAACTTTTGGTGGCCTGTGTGATGCTGTTGTCGTTTGCTTTGTTATTTTATGTACCAGTGGACGTTTTATGGCGAAGGATACAAGATCGTGTGCCTCCTAAAGGACATCGGTGGGGAGTAGCTGGTGTAAGATTCTTTGGCACAATTTTCATAGGTACGTGGTATGATGATTTGGTCTTCTATGTACGTATATCAGTTCCTGAGTAGATTTTTGGACGCTTTATACAACATTATATGAATTTAAACTACGAATAGAAATAAAACAAAGGAATTACTGGTAGACACACTATATTGTCCGGTTTTAAGAGTAGTAAAGGATAAACACATATACAAATAAGAAGTCGGTTGGATTGGCGAGCGTGCAACCTTTCGCTGTAGCACTCTGTACACAAGTAAACGATTGCAATGACGAGCGTTTCCTAGTGAGCTCTACCGAACAACAGTGCGTAACGGTATAATTTTAGCCAATTATGATGGTGAACTATGCAAACCGATGCCCGTCACAGATTCAATTAAAGGTCACTTTTAAATTTTCATCAATTACAGTTGGCATCGCCTGTGCTGTACCAAGACTGGAACTTTTCATGGAGTTAGTGGGAGCCATTTGCTTATCAACATTGGGAATCTTTCTGCCAGCCGTGGTGGAAACCGTATGGAGATGGGGCAAAGACGTCGGACCCTACCACTGGGTGCTGTGGAAGAATGTTCTTATATGTATATTTGCAGTTATTGCCATGATTTCCGGAGTTGCATATGCTATTATTGCTATATTCGAAAAACTGTGATTATTTTTGACATTATTTATTTAATACTAGTGTAAAATGTAGGTAAGATTTCACCTTAGATTAATGTTATGGCTAACCTTATCATTTAAGTTAGTGCCGCTAATTTTCTATCACAAAGTATCCCTTGAGCCTCATTCTTTATCTAGGAAGCAACTTGCGGGCGACGCTGACATGGACACCAGTAGCAAAACCTTATTATGAACATCATATTATAATATGTCATACATTAATGATAACAAACAATAATGCAAGCAAAATGTCGTGTCCTATAACTAGTTACCTACAGCTTTCTTTATAAGTTAATGTTACATTACAAACGGTTCCTACTTCGATAGATTAATTTTCATCGATCACCCGGGAATAGGGAGTCGGCAGTTGTGCTGGCCGGAGGCATACGCGAAGGTACATCCCTCCGTCCGTGCATCAGGTATAGAGGAATACTATACCAGTGACGTTCGTCCCTTTTTCAACTGTGTTCAAAATCTACCCTTTTTTTTATTGCTGTAGAACAGCAGACAGGCTGACGGCCCGCTTAGAATTTAGCAGTTACCGTCGCCTATGGATGTTTGCAACGCCAGTGGCATCGCGAACACGCTGCTGTCCCATAAGGGTACAGGAACTTGGTCACTAATGCCGGAACACAGCACAAGGTTATTATGGCGGCATACTTAAGACCGAAGGTGGTCGCCATCCAGACGGGCTTGAGGCCCTACCACGTAGCTAGGGTGGGTTGTTTTGTCGGCTTTTACGACAGGCCGACCCCGGCCGCAGAGGTAAGTATTCTTTCTCCGCCCCTGCACGGATAAGACCGCGACCGGACCCTGCCGCGAGTCCCTTAGCGTGTTGGGTGTGCATCAAGCATTTCCACAGGGAGTAGTAAAATATTAAATATTGTCTCTTTGCTTGTTGACATGCACCAAGGACACTATTCGTCTTTACGTACGAATTGTGAAATTAGACACTAGTGTCTGTGAAATCCAAATTTATTTTTACTCTACCTATTTCTTATTTCGCTTTCGTCAAGTAAAGAAATTCTGACGTAATGGTATTGACGCATTCAGTCATTGGTTAATATGAACATTCTGCATATCTCATGCTTGGAGGGAACAATTTTTGCAACAACCGGAATTAAAATTCCAGGATAATTTAAGACGCGTAATGATTAAACTAATGATTAGATTTGTTTTAACTACGAGTATGTTTAATATTTTGCTTAATAATTATTAAAAAAAATATTACGTATATTTTATAACTTATACAGTTAAGTGATATTTATATGATGTATTTTAGTTAAGTAACTATTACTACTATTTTATTAAACTGTGATTAATGTTAGTGATAAATAAAACATTGTAAAAAAAAAACGAAATATAAATGTTAATAATTTTAAACTCTTGTTTATTTTTTATATCACCTAGTTAGGTTGGTTGTGTTTATACAATAAACAATGTTCATACAATAGCAAACAGGGAGTGTATTGTTTGTTTGAAACAACATATTTTTGTTCAACAAGAGGCGTGTTTATTGATTTGCAATTCAATCTTTGAATCGTAACATCCAGTACCAGTATGTTTCCAGTCACGTTACAAGGTGAACCTATTTCAAACACAAGCCTTGAGATTGCTTGAAAAATTCATGTAAATTATCATTATAGTTCAACGACCTCTGTGGCGTAAGGGATAACACATGGGAACGCCTTCGGATGTCACAGGTTCAATTCCCGTCCCGCGTCTAGGTGTTTTTGTATTATTTACAAAAAAATTGTTATAAAGCATATGAGTTGTCTAGTACCCATAACACAAGTGTTATGCTACTTACTTGGAGACTAGATGAGGTTTTGTGTGAATTTTCTCTGTATATTTAAAAAAAACTTATTTAATTAAGTGATTATAATTTATGTAATTTAAGTTTGATTAAATCTAACATCTCAAGAATATGGCGTTCAAAATATAATTAAAGTAGTTAATAATATAATAATAATAAATATTAGTTAATAATATAATAGTTACAAACCATAAACTAAGAATTTACTTTCAGTCTGTACTTTCGATACTTCGATGATCTGGGGTACTAATGTATTTAAAAAGTTCTTCCAATTAAACTATAATGATATTTTTAAGATGGGCCGACGTACGAGTAGAGCTGCGGTGATGCCACACCAATCACGTGGAAGTGTGCTCCCGCAGCTCGAGTCACGTCACCGGGAGGTCGTTGCCCCCGAGTTTATGCCAGAGTACAAAATCCCAACTTGAGGCCCCACACCTCCAAGGAAGTGATACCATTTCCTCAGAAGAAGAAGACTCATGTGATTAGTATTTATGTAATTAATTATATTCTCCTGTATTTATTTAATAGCAACATCATCATAATGATTATTGCTAGTGTAAAGACGCACAGAATTCTTTTCCTATAGCAGTACTGACTAGTGCAGCCCAGGTTCCAAAACTCAAGCTTAAAATTGGGTCTATTTTACTGTGTATTGATTTAACGTGAGTCTTTTATTTTTTACATTATCAATTATTAGAGCCTTTTTTTCAACATTTTCTTCTGATCATTTGAGAAGTTTGTTCATTTCAACAGTGGAATCAATTTTTTTTACTTCGTCGTCCAACTATTATTTGTGCGTGTGAACTTTCTGGATAACCCCTTTTCATTCTTGGATTAAAGCACAGCACCACTAGTACGGAATTGACTACAAAGTAGAGTTATATTAGGTTATTTTTTATTTTTGCTATGAAACTAAAATTACACTTGTAGATGTAGATAACATACCTGCAAGCGTTGTAATTATGTGCACATATTGTGTGAGGAGAATTAAGGTTAGGAATTATGATTTAAATGTATCTTATATCTTTAAACAAGCAATTCTTATTTATATATATATATATATATATATATATATATATATATATATATATATATATATATATATATATATATATATATATATATATATATATATACCTAGTCAGGTCATAAGTATTGTCACACAGTAAAAACTTTTCTTTTAGAATGCTGGCCACAAAAAAGTTTATTGAATTCGAATTTCGAATTGTTCATGAAAATAAAAATGTATAACTTTTAGAATTTTACTCATTTTTAAATATGGAGTGGACGCTTAAAGAAGACCGTGTTGCAGTTATTGCGTTGCATCGTTGCGGTTACGCGCCAATTCAAATTTTTAACATACTGAAAAATTTGAATATTACCAAAAGATTCGTTTATCGTACCATCAAACGATACAATGAAGACTCTAGTGTAGATGACAGGTCAAGAAGTGGTCGCCCTCGGTCTGTTAGGACTCCAGCAGTGATAAAAGCTGTGAAGGCACGAATTTAAAGAAATCCCAAACGTAAGCAGAAACTGTTGGCCCTTCAGATAGGGTTAAGCAGAACCACGGTGAAAAGGGTGTTAAATGAAGACTTAGGGCTTCGGGCATATCGAAGAAAAACAGGACATCGTTTGAATGCTCGTCTAATGGACCTGAGACTGAAGAGATGCCGCGCTTTGTTGAAGCGGTACGCGGGAAAAAAATATCGGGAAATTCTTTTTTCGGATGAAAAAATGTTTACCGTAGAAGAGAGCTACAACAAACAAAATGATAAGGTGTACGCACACAGTAGTGAAGAAGCGAGCATCCGTATTCTGCGTGTCCAACGATGTCATTTTCCATCCTCGCTCATGGTATGGTTGGGAGTTTCTTATTGGGGCTTAACAGAGGTACATTTTTGTGAGAAAGGTGTAAAAACGAATGCTGTTGTGTATCAAAATACAGTCCTGACGAACCTTGTGGAACCTGTTTCTCATACCATGTTCAATAACAGGCACTGGGTATTCCAACAAGATTCGGCGCCAGCTCATAGAGCGAAGAGCACACAAGACTGGCTGGCGGCGCGTGAAATCGACTTCATCCGGCACGAAGACTGGCCCTTCTCCAGTCCAGATTTGAATCCGTTAGATTACAAGATATGGCAACACTTGGAGGAAAAGGCGTGCTCAAAGCCTCATCCCAATTTGGAGTCACTCAAGACATCCTTGATTAAGGCAGCCGCCGATATTGACATGGACCTCGTTCGTGCTGCGATAGACGACTGGCCGCGCAGATTGAAGGCCTGTATTCAAAATCACGGAGGTCATTTTGAATAAACTTTAATGTCATAAGAATCTATGTTTTGTTAAGTTCATTTTGGTATATGAATGGTTACATAATGAATAAACTTGTTACAATTATTTTACATTAAACATGTGACAGAATTTATGACCTGACTAGGTATATATATATATATATATATATATATATATATATATATATATATATATATATATATATATATATATATATATATATATATATATATATATATATATATATATATATATATATATATACTAGCAGCCCGTCCCAGCTTCGCACGGGTATTTAACAAAAAATTAAAAATTAAACCCTTCTATTTTTTTTCGGTCTCGGGGAAAAACCTCCCTTGACGGGTTATCCCGGCCCGGGGGGACCGAGGGATATAAGGGACTCCGGAAAAGATGTTCGACCCACTAAAAAACCCCGCTGTTCTCCTATCGTCCACGCCCGGGCCTACGGATATATGGCCTGCCGATCTCGTGGCCCGGGCCGGCGCCGGCCCACGCTTTGTCTTAAAGCGGGCCCCTTCTAAAGTGCTGGCGCCAGGGGGTCAGGGTTTCGTCCCCCCGGCGCTCTCTTGTAACAACTCTAGGAGTTGAGGGGGGCTGTGGAACAGCACGCGGCCTTCTCCCTCGCGACAATAGTGCGGGCGGCGGATCCTCCCCCGAGGGGCCGCCCGCGGCCGTTTTCTACGGCGGCCGGAGATCGTTGCCCGCCCTCCGGCGCCGACGACGCGGCCTACGTTGGCGGGAGGGAAGTGCGGTGGCGGACTCCCGCTCCCGTTCCGCCACCTCCCTTGCAGACACTACTGCCTCGCAAAAGGAGGCGACGGCCGTCCATCCAGGATCGCCCCCGACCATGGACAGAACCAGGGCCGGGAGTGACAGGTCCGCGGCCAGTTCCGGACGGGACTCGCATCCCCGTCGCGTGCTAGTCAGGCGTGGGTATGACTACCAGACGACACTCCAGAAAAAGCAGAGTCGCCTGACGTCGTAGCCGGCCCAGCAAGACCAACCGACAGCGAGGATGCAATTCCCGCCCCGGGAACACTCTGTGCAGGCGCAGTCGAAATAGGCATGGTTTCGACTACCAAATCAGGTCCCAGAGTAGAACCCGGGACCCCAATCAGTATTCGCAATCATCCCACCGGGGACCACGCCACGAACAGAGAGCTAAGTTGGAAAGGATGTAAGAGGTAGACGGAAAGAAAGGTAGGACTCTGTCGCCTCGAACGGAGAGGGGAGTGAAGCGACGGATGCTCGGGCACCTCGGGTACGCACACCCGTGCACTCCTCGGACAGAGGAGCGCCCCTGAGGGCAAACCCTTCTATTTGCGTCAGGTTACTAAAAAAATAAAATTATAAAGAAAGTTTGAATATTATTATTTCTATGAGCTTTTATTTTAATGATTTTTTTTTGTTATTACTTTTCATTTATTTTTCGTTTTTTTTTAATAAGTATTCTAATCTTTGTAAAAACCCCAGTGACGCACGCCTACATTGCATAAGGTGCTGCCTAGCTAGCCGAACAGGGTGAGCGGCTACCACGCAACATTTTTCTAATACTTACATTTTTAAACTCGTGATATCTTTCGAATGGAATATCCGAATTGAATAATTCAAAAAGTTATATAAAGGTATTGAAACAGTTTTGAATAATAAGTAATTTATTTTGATAAGGATTAATACCAAGATCCAAATAAAGAGTCTTTTCTAGGGGCGGCATTTCAATTAAATTTTTAAAATAAAAGAACACTTATTGTGGCATAACTATAATAGTTAGACATACGCTGTCGCGACACTTTTTGTAAATAATGATGTGTTCTGCAAAGTTGTAGTACATTATTTTATTCTATCATCAATAGTTTTCGCAACGCACGCGATTTAAATAATATTTTAGGTAATTTTTTTACACTTTGGGTTACAATATTGAAGTTTTAGTAAGGATCCCTAATTTTTTTGAAAATATAATATAGCCTATGTCACCCGGGGATGGTGTAGCTTCCCAACAATGAAAGAATTTTTTAAATCGGGTCAGTAGTTTCGGAGCCTATTCAAAGCAAACAAACAAACAAACAAACAATCAAATATTTCCTCTTTATAATAGTAGTATAGATATAGATAATTGGGATCTCGGAATCGGCTCCAATAATTTTCATGAAATTTAGTATACGGGGGGTTTCGGGGGCGATAAATCGATCTAGCTAGGAATCATTTCTAGAAAACGTCAATAAGTGGCGTTTGTGTAGTCCCAATTTAAACTGAAAAATGACTCTTCCTGCCATCTATCGGCGAATAATAATACTATTTTTTTTTCAAATTGCTTTAACGGCACAACAACACTAAAGCTATTCCAGCAGATGGCGTTGTTAAGTAACACGAAGTCAATGAGTGTTTGCTTTGAGGTTAGACTAAGAAAATCAATTGTTAATTTCCAAAAAACACAATTTATAAAATAAAAATACCGAGCAAAGCTAGGTCATCCGGCTGGTGTATATTAAAAAGAAATCATTTATTCCAATTAAATCAAAATAAATTTTGTCATATTGGTTATCAGGCATCGTATTTTTATTCGTGCAGTGCCATAGCAAGAATATCAAACCCTAAATGTAAGAATTTTTATCCGTGCAGGGGCTGAGAAAGAAAACTGACCTCTGCGGCTGGGGTCGGCCTGTCGTAGAAGGCGACAAAACAACCCTAGCTACGTGGTAGGGCCCCAAACCCGTCTAGATGGCGACCACCTTTGGTCTTAAGTATGCCGCCATAATAGCCTTGTGTTGTGTTCCGGCAATAGTGAACTAAGTTCCTGTATCCTTATGGGACAGCAGCGTGTTCGCGATGCCACTGGCGTTGCAAACAGAGGTCAGTTTTCTTTCTCCGCCCCTGCACGGATAGCAACGGAGTGTTGTTGTCAATTGTTATAAATATTTTATTGACACATATTGGTAGAAGTAGTCATTTTGAAAATACAGTCCACTCTCGTTAATTCAAACCTGCGATAATTTGAACCTCTCTATAATTCAAAGTTATCATGAGTTCCTCAGGAAATCTCTTTATATTTCGAACTAAATCAATATATTTTTATGCACTTGGTAATTCGAACGAAAAAATCATCGCTACGTAACAAAACGATGCGTTAATTCGAACTCATCGGCGTCAACAAAGGATCAGATCCTCTTATAAACAAGCCCAAGAGTATGTTTGCCCAGTGCCCACTGCTGACAAGTTCAAACTTGGATCATCGTACACGAGATTTTGTTTTTGTAATGATTAGTTTGACACACACTTCCGCACGAATTGGTTTGTTTAGTTAAGTTTCAGTTACTTTTACCCTAATAGTAGACTCTTAACTTATGTCATTTGTTGTTATTGTTAAAGAATAGTGGTTAATAAATATTTTTTTCAGAACTGATTATCAATATTCAATAATTCAAAGTTTTATTTCTTTTCTCTGAAAAATTTCGAACCATTTGATATTTCAAACACTCAATAATTCGTAGTATTTTAAGAGCCCCTCGAGTTTTGAATTAACGAGAGTCGACTGTATCTTAAAAAGCACATTTATAGGGTGTCAATATACAATTATTTACAGACTTACAGCTGGGTATCTCGAATTCCGAGATTCTTACCTAATTTAAGCTTAAATGACTGGACTATTACATACAGGTCAAGTTAATATAAAACGTGTAAAAAAGAGCAAAAAGCCACCGTAACGCGGTGTTCCCAAGCGGTCAACCCATCCAACTACTGACCGCGCCCGACGCTACTTAACTTCGCTGATCGCACGAGAACCGGTTGGAAAATTCGTAAATCCTGAGGATCCTGGTAAGAATAATAACAATAATCTTATAAAATTAGAGTATTGTTTTCGGTCCTCGATATATCTACAAAATTTAAACAAAATCTGGCCATTTAAAGTGGGTTAAAATCGCGCCCAAAGAGTCGGTTACAAACATACAGGTGAAGCTAATAAAAAGCGGGTAAAAACCAGTCTTCATACTCACGCTTTACGTTGCCATTTTGTGTCTAAGAGTATTTGCGCATATGGAAATGATAGTGTGTTCGTCTTTCGTTAATATTTAATTCATAATAAATGACTATAACATCATCCGTTTTGGCACGGCTGCCAGGATTATACTATATTAATATTCCTTCTCATTTAGTTTATGGCCAAAAATAATATTTTAATTTTTGACAGTGCAGTTATGAATATTTTCTATTAATCTTTTTGATACTTTACTTTCATCGATATCAATCCCCTCCAATGTCAAGTGAACAAACCATTTTTCCATTGACTTTTCCGTTGACCACTTCTAAAATTTATTACAATTTTTATTGAATGGCACTTATTGATTGATATTCTCCGTTAAACTTTGTTTACTACATTTTTTTTTTCATTTATGTCATTTCACAGTCACCCAAATGCTTAACAACATTTTAGGGAATACAATATGGTAATATGATAACCAAGACATATTTTACATATATTATGGCAGTATTATCAGAGAAAGATGAGATAGAGACGAGATGCGTGGGAGAGTCGATGGATCCCAAGCCGACCCAGACCACAGTTCGGATGGGCCCAACTATCACGTTCGTCACTTTGCCCCAAACGTCACCCTCACGCTCACCACGTTGATAATCATTAGAAGTTTATAAATCGATAGATAAAAAGAGTACGATTTCTCTCCATCACTAAACCTCTTCAATGTGATATACTATTATATGTAATCATTATGACATCCTCATATATTACTGTTTAGGAGGTTGTAATGTGAAATAACTCAGCCTAAGGCAACTTCAACATGGGGAGCTAATGTATATAATCGGCCAATCTGTCTTGAAAAAACGTGACGATTATACTGTCTATTCGTATAAAAGAAAGCTTGAGTCCAATCGTGCGTGTTATTACTACTCCAACACATAAAATGCTCTTTGAACGTGCAAAACCATCACAGTTTCACAATTATTAACAGTCATTCAGCGCTAGAATTCGTATCAACAGACACGGCTTTAGTTTAGTTTTACATTACTAATGTGAATTGTGACGCGAAAATAAGTTCTAGTCTTTGTTGCTTAAAATACAATTTTGAATGAAAGTATTATCGAAAGTGTAAGAACGATGGCAGTGAAGAATTTTAGGTTAGTTTTTAATTATTTTATTAATCAGTTTTAAGGTTGTCTTCAAGGTTCTACGGGTTTTTTTGTTTATTTTTGAAGAATGAGTTTAATGTTTTTCCTTATCAAGTATACAATTAGCATTGTTCACGATGTACGTAAAATAAGCTAGAATATAGAAAAGTTGTTCATATATTTTCTATCCGCTTCAATGGGTACCCGGAGTGAAAACCGGATATTTTAAATATATATTCTAGTACTCTATGAAAATCTGCACCACTGGTGTTTATTCCTTTTATTCTGTTTTATTTGTTTTTTCCGTCAATGCGTTGTATATTTTTTAAGTCTGAGCTAAAACCCCGCAATACAGATTTTTAGTTTTTTTTTTTTTATAATTTAACCATATCTCTGCTGATATATACTGCGTTCGCATGGATGAATCGAAGAACTTTTTGTTGTTGATATACTTAATAGGGCTGTTATTATAACCATTATGTTTTTGTAATGCACTGCTCATGAATATTTATGGGCGTTATATTATAACTTATATTAATGTTATTTTGAAAAATATTACGTCTGTGCTATGTGAGTTTTGTTTGCCTACAACTAAAAGACTAATAATAAATAATCTCGATTTTTTTTGCTGAGGAACAGCAGACAGACTGGCGGGCCACTTAATAGTAAGCAGTTACCGTCGTCTACGTATGTTTGCAACGCTAGGGGCAAAGGAACCTGGGTCATTAATGCCGGAACAAAACACAAGGTTATTATTGCGTTATACTTATATACCAAGGGTGGTTGCCATCAAGACGGGCTTGGGGCTCTACCACGTAACTTGGGTGGTTTTTTCCATGCAGGGGTGGAGTAAGAATCTATCACTATCGCTTTTTTCCATGCAGGGGTGGAGTAAGAATACTAACCCCTGCGGGCGGGGTCGCCGTGTCGTAAAATGTGACAAAGCAACCCTTGCTACGTGATAGAGCCCTAAGCCCGTCTCGATGGCGACCACTCCTGGTGTATAAGTATTCCGCCATAAGAACCTTATGTTGTGTTCCGGCATTAGTGACCCAGGTTCCTGTACTACTATGGGACAGCAGCGTATTCGCGGTGCCCCTAGCGTCGAAAACATCCATAGGCAACGGTGACTGCTTACTATTAAGTGGGCCGTCAACCTGTCTGATGTACCTCAGAAAAAAACTATCGACTATTGACATTTGCGACGCTAGGAGAGGGCACCGCTACCGCGGTAGCGTCCACATAATCCAAATTTTTTTTTATTAAAACCTCACTTTAAAATACTTTTTAAAGAATTTGTAACCTAATTTTAATTATTCATTTGAACGTGCGTAGACTTAAGTTTCAATGGCATTGTAATAACCTTAGTGGTTTTTTGTGCTGTTATTTTTATTAAGCTAATGTAATAACTATGAATTTGATAAATAGATAGAAATCAATAGATAGGAATCAGTGAGAGCAATCAGTTCTTTAGATTAGGGAACGCTCGAATTGTAACTGTGACATGAAACGCAGTTTGTTAATAAGTAAGTGATTACAATCGAGGATTGAAAATCGATTTCCTCCGTGCAGGGGCGGAGTAAGATTTATGACCCCTACGGCCAGGGGCTTCCTAGCGTAAAAGTTGGCAAAATAACCCTAGTAAGGCGCTAGATCTCCAAACCCATCTGGATGGCTACCATGGTTTCTAAACATGCCGTCATAATAACTTCGTATTGTGTTTGTCGGCATAAGTAACTCAGTTTCCAGCTCTCCCTACGCGGGCGTGTTGACGGTGTCTTTGACATCGAAAACATTCATAGATGACGGTTACTGCTAACTATTAATTAAGCAGACAGGCTGTTTATTCTCACTCTGCAAAAAAAAAAAAATCTAGAACTGAACAACCTCCTCTAGAATCAACACGACGAGACGTACCTGCTAGCGAGTAAAGTTGCTAAGCTGTCGCAATGACCTCACATGGCCGTTTAAATCTCTTGAATAAAGTATTTTATCTAATCTAAATATCTTAATTGCTATTTATACAACAATACCCTTCATAATTTATTACAATCCTAAAGTTAATAAAATGATGAAGCGTGGAACAATTTTTATCATTACCTCGTCAGACTTGTATTATTGTGTATTATTAAAAAAGGCAATGACATTTCAAAATAAAACTTTATCACTGACTCAATTGCTAAGTGACGTTCAATGACCGGTGAAATTGGGTATTTGAAAAAAATTTTTTGTGATAAATGAAAAGATCTTATATAAGTTTTATAAAAAAACTATTTTTATTTTATTTTTTTAGCAATAATTCGAAATTTATTTCAAAATAAAAATTAATTTTTGAATCCAGTACCGAAGACACGCCGATAACTCCCGAACAAACCCAAGCGCGTGTGTGACGTCATAATGTTAGTTTTCACTCATTGCAGTTGATAGAAAAATAATGAATACAGTGTTTTGATCTATTTAATTTGGTTGTCATTGTTAAATATTTAAGATAGATAGATAGATAGATAACACTTTATTGTAAACCAATTATATAAACACAATGAAACTTATTTACACAATCAATATGTACTTGACTTACAATGGGCGGCCTTATCACACACAGACCACAGACAGGCCGACAGCCCGCTTAGAATTTAGCAGTTACCGTCGCCTATGGGTGTTTGCAACGGCAGTGGCATCGCGCTGATGCCCCATAAGGGTACAGGAACTTGGGTCACTAATGCCGGAACACAATACAAGGTTATTATGACGGCATACTTAAGACCAAAGGTGGTCGCCATCCAGACGGGCAAAATTTCCAAATTTTGAGCCGAATATTTTTTGATCTATTTCCGCGCATACACGTAGTATTACTGGTAAACAATAGAGTGCATTGAAAAGGCGTAGGCAATCTCATTGTGGAAGCGGCTTCTTAAAAAGTACTCGTCAATGGTGATTAATGAAATATATTATGTTCATTTTTTTACTTTTACCAATATTTATAAAACTATTTGAAATTCTTGTTGCAACGACTCCATAAATTATTTCAATTGTCACATTTCTATAATTACTATTGTTTGATCATTTTTATTTATATTATTTCATGTCTTTTTCATACTTTGATATATTACTTCATGTGATGAAAACACTGTATTCCAAAGACAAATTACAAATTCAGTTTAAAACCCATTTCACAATCTCCATGGTTCAACGAATGTCGGCAAGCTTGTGGGAGCTTTTTTTACGTAGTCCCAGGTTTAGATGATTATCTCTAATATATACTTATTAAGCAAAAATAATGAAAAATAGTAAATAAGTACCCATAATCTAAACGCTTTGCTGCTTACCTTGAAATTAGATGGCGCTTTGTGAAATATTACAATATTTTTATTTATATGGTCCAATGCTGAATTACGCTAAGGTCCACTAGCGTCGTTAGCATGGTTGCTAAAAAAGAGAGGCGACTTAAGACAATAGTGACCAGGACCGCATCGTGATCAAGACTGAGGTAACGCTCCCGAGGTTACGCACACTAAAACAATGTCCATGTACACGCCTTACAACATTAGAAACCAAACGGACTTCGTAAAATATCTATAACTGTTTACTATTAAGTGGGCGGTCAGCCTGTCTGCTGCTCCTCATCAATAAAAAGGTTTAGTATTTCCCCGAAAAAAAAAAACAAGACTTGCTAACCGTAACGGTGAGACGGTAAAGAGATTTAGTAAATAAAACAACTTTAAACATTACAAATAAATAAAAAAGGGCTCAATCAATTCGTACAGGATTATGGGAATAATTTGTAATTTAGTACGGCAGAACCTATCAGACTTGTGAGAGCGTTTCTTGAATCCCTTGATACATATAAATAACCTTATTAATACTGAGCGTAATATGAAAATGTAACTAGAATTTAAAATGTTTATCAAGCAAATATTTCCATACAGTCTGCGTGATAAAGCCAGCTCGACCGCTTTAATATTTAGAGCGTGCTGCCTTAAAATGATTGAGTTTAAGCTGATTGGATATCGTACAGCTATTATATGGCCAATTTAATTGCTGTAGGATACGCAATCAGTACGACCATTAGCTTAGCCAGCTAATGGCCGTGAGTAAATGCTTTACTTACTATCCTACATCGCACCTATCAAGTTAAAAATGACTATAGATCACCATAACACACACACACATATATATATATATATATATATATATATATATATATATATATATATATATATATATATATATATATATATATATATATATATATATGTGGGAGAAAGTTTTATATTAATGGCAAGTTTTTAAGAAAAAAAACACCGAGAGAGATGTCAAAAAGAGGTCATGTCAGATTACGAATTAAGTTGTATTGTGTGTAACAAAAATAAAAGAATTGTTGCTAAATCTACATATCTTTACTTTATTGGAGTCCCACAACTAATTTGGGGGCTCGTCCGGGATCCAGAGAAGTATAAGTGATGAAGAATTAGCAATATTTACGAAGAAATTCATTCGAAATACCGACGCGTCATCGTGTTGATGTGCTGTTTTACCGACAATAAGCCGCTTAAAAATGCTGTGAGACGTGTTTGTAATGTCAAAACAATGTTTATATAGGATTGAATGAAGATAAAATTTATTTTGATGATTACTGGACTATACGATTAAAGATGTTATAAGGATGCTGATACGATTTGAAGAAGATTTTACAACTTAGGAAGACGACTTTTTTCAACGATTTAAAGATTATTTTTTCTGATTGAAGTTACAAGATGCCACCAAAGAAAAATAAAGATGTTGAAGACCGTGAACGGGAATGGCGTGATGCTGATGACTCCCCTTGTATTTCGTTTAGAGACGTGGAGAAATCAATGACGTCTTTCAGCGGAGATGATGATTACCCAATTTCAACTTGGTTTGAAGAATTTGAAGACACGGCAGAGTTGATGAGCTGGAGTGAAATTCAGAAATTGATTTACGCGAAAAGACTGCTTAGTGGAACTGCAAAATTGTTTTTACGATCGCTAGGACGTGTAAAAGATTATAGAAATCTAAAGAACGAACTTGATGAAGAGTTTGGATTAAAATTGAATAGTGCTGCCATACACAAGAAGCTTAGTTCACGAAAAATTAATAAAGATGAAACCTTACAACAATACTTTCTGCATATGAAAGAATGTGCACTCCATGGCAAAATTGAAGACGCAGCGCTCATGGAATATGTCATCGATGGTATAACTGACAGTGAATCTAATAAATCTATTTTGTATGGAGCATCAAACCTTAAAGAATTCAGAAAGAAACTTGATATTTACCAACATATCAAAGAAAAAGTTCAACAAAAACCTAATATGTCCACTCAACCCTTCAAGAATAAAAATGGAAAGAGATGTTTCAAATGTGGAGACCTAGATCATCAAGCTCCTATCTGTAGAAAAGGAATAAAATGCTTTAAATGCAATGAATTTGGACACAAAAGTACCGATTGTTCTAGCAAGGCTAATAAAACTCTAAATATTCAAAATAATACGAGCACAAATTTTGATAAAGAAGGCAAAGAAGTAAAATCACCATACAAGAAGATAAAAATAAATGATATTGAAATAATAGCATTGATTGATACTGGAAGTGATGTGAATTTAATAAATCTAACTGAAGCTGGAAAGATTATGACAGAAAATTCTAAATACAACGAAAAAGTAAAAATACAACTAACTGGAATAGCTGGAAAAGAACTTAGTACTGAAGGAATACTGAATGCTAAAGTCATGATTGACGATTACTATGCTGATATTAAATTTCACGTTGTGAAAGACAATGATATACCTGTCAATGTTATCCTTGGAAATCCTATACTTAATGATTTTGAAGTTAATTTCACTGCTGATGGTGTTTTTCTTGAGAAAATTACTTACCTGACTCTACTTGCTGAAGAGGCTGACACTGTTTGCTGTGACAATGGTCCTGGAAATAAAGAAAATATAAAGAAGATTAAAAAGATGATAGAAGAATACAAACCTGAAGTTAAAAAGAAGAGTAATATTGAAATGAAAATAATACTTAGTGATGAAGAGCCCATCCATCAAAGCCCTCGTCGATTGTCGCCACTGGAAAGCAAAGTTGTCAGCGAACAAATAAAAGATTGGCTGGAACAAAAGATTATACAACCTAGTAAATCAGAATTTTCCAGTCCTGTGGTGCTGGCAAAGAAGAAAAACGGAACTTACCGATTGTGCATAGATTATAGAAAGCTAAATAAAAAGATTATGAAAGACCGATTTCCCTTACCCCTTATTGAAGACCAGCTTGATAGGTTGAAGGGTGCCAAGATTTTCACGACTTTAGACCTACAAAACGGATTTATGCACGTGAATGTCCAAGAGGAAAGTAGAACATTTACATCATTTGTAACACCTCAAGGTCAGTACGAATTTTTGAAAATGCCGTTTGGTTTGTGTACAGCGCCATCGGTGTTCCAAAGATTTGTGAACAATATTTTCCAAGACCTTATCGCTGAAGGTATTGTGTTATCATGCTTAGACGACTTGATTTTGCCATCTAAGACAGTAGAAGAAGGATTTAGAAAGTTGGAAATAGTGTTTAGAAGAGCTGGAGAGTATGGTTTACTATTTAACTGGGAAAAATGTCACTTTATAAAAACGGAGATACAATATTTGGGATACATAGTTAAAGACAATGAACTACGACCCTCACATGAGAAGATTCTGGCAGTATCAAGATTCAAGTCACCTAATAACATTAAGTCCTTACAGTCATTTTTGGGCTTATCAGGTTATTTCAGAAAATTTATTAAGAATTATTCCTTAATCGCAAGACCGCTTACTAACTTACTAAAGAAAGATGCTGAGTTTTACTTTGATGAAGAGTGCGAGATTGCTTTTAATGAATTGAAAAGAATACTGTGTAACTCACCAGTCCTACGTATTTATGATCCAGAGCTAGTTACAGAACTACATACAGACGCCAGTGCTGAAGGTTATGGAGCTGTTTTGCTACAAAAGAATCCAAAAGATAATCAGATGCACCCGGTTTATTATATGAGTAAAAAAACGACACCAGCTGAAAGAAATTATCACAGCTACTACCTAGAAATTCTAGCAATCGCCGAAGCTGTTAAGAAGTTCCGTGTGTATCTGCTGGGCATTCGTTTCAAAATTGTAACAGATTGCTCCGCTTTAACTAAAACATTACAAAAGAAAGATTTACCTCCACGGGTTGCTCGCTGGGCTCTACTCCTGGAAGAGTATGACTACGAAATAGAACATAGATCAGGGTCAAGACTTAAACACGCTGACGCATTAAGTCGAAACCCAGTTTGTATGATACTTACCGAAGCCGCCGCCCGCCTGAAGAAAGCACAAGACGAAGACTCCCATATAAACTTATTAAAGAAAATGCTAGAAAAAGAACGCTATCAAGACTATATTATAGAAAGAGGAATAGTATGTAAAGAAAAAAATGGTACGAGACTTATTGTGGTCCCAAAAAGAATGCAGAACGAAGTTATAAGAAAGAAACATGAGTATGGACATTTTGGTATTAAAAAGACTGAAGAGCTTGTAAGTAGAGAATATTACATAGAAAATCTGAAAGAAAAGATTCGAAAGATTATAGACAATTGTGTAGAGTGTATTTTGATTGCGCAAAAGAAAGGAAGAAAAGAAGGATACTTACATCCGCTCGATAAAGGTGATGTCCCACTGTCAACGTATCATATCGATCATCTTGGTCCGTTGACATCTACTAATAAAAACTATAAGTACATTTTAACTGTAGTGGATGGCTTCACCAAGTTCACCTGGATCTACCCTACGAAGTCTTTGTCTACAGAGGAGACATTGAACAAGTTGAGGATCCAACAACAGACTTTTGGATCGCCTCAACGAATTATTTCCGATCGTAACGCTGCATTTACCTCAAAAGATTTTCAAGACTATTGTCAGCAGGAAGGTATAACCCATTATACGATTACGACTGGTCAACCACGTGGGAACGGACAGGTAGAAAGAATCCACCAAGTAATTATAAGCGTCTTAGGCAAGTTAAGCGCTGACAATCCTACAAAATGGTATAAACGAGTTTCCGGGGTTCAACGCTGTCTTAATAGTACTTATCAAAGAAGTGTCGGTATGACGCCTTTTGAGTTACTTTTTGGTACAAAGATGAAAGATCAAAGTGATGAAATTATGAAGTACATAGAAGAGGAAGAGATACAGAATTATAATGAGAAAAGAGATGAACTAAGAATAAAGGCCATAGAGAGCATAAAGAAAATTCAAGAGGAAAACGTCCGAAATTATAATAGAAAGAGAAAGGCGGCTACCGAATACAAAGTTGGTGACCTGGTCGCAATTAAACGTACCCAATTCACACAAGGGAGCAAACTTTATCCAAAATTCGTAGGACCCTATGAAGTGGTAGCCAAAAAGAACCATGAACGATACGCTGTTAAGAGAGTTGGTGAATGTGATGGCCCTATTAATACCACCAGCTCGGCTGATCATATGAAGCCATGGGTCGATGTGGAAGAAGAAGTTTGTTCATCTGGTACAGATGAATAACCATGATGGCCGTGTGGGAGAAAGTTTTATATTAATGGCAAGTTTTTAAGAAAAAAAACACCGAGAGAGATGTCAAAAAGAGGTCATGTCAGATTACGAATTAAGTTGTATTGTGTGTAACAAAAATAAAAGAATTGTTGCTAAATCTACATATCTTTACTTTATTGGAGTCCCACATATATATATATATATATATATATATATATATATATATATATATATATATATATATATATATATATATATATATATATATATATATATATATATATATAAGCGAAATACAACGAGATCTCTTAACCTATGCACCCGATTGACTTGAAATTTAGCATGAATCCTAAAAAATATATACATATACCTAGTCAGGTCATAAATTCTGTCACATGTTTAATGTAAAATAATTGTAACAAGTTTATTAATTATGTAACCATTCATATACCAAAATGAACTTAACAAAACATAGATTCTTATGACATTAAAGTTTATTCAAAATGACCTCCGTGATTTTGAATACAAGCCTTCAATCTGCGCGGCCAGTTGTCTATCGCAGCATGAACGAGGTCCATGTCAATATCGGCGGCTGCCTTAATCAAGGATGTCTTGAGTGACTCCAAATTGGGATGAAGCTTTGAGCATGCCTTTTCCTCCAAGTGTTGCCATATCTTGTAATCTAACGGATTCAAATCTGGACTGGAGGAGGGCCAGTCTTCGTGCCGGATGAAGTCGATTTCACGCGCCGCCAGCCAGTCTTGTGTGCTCTTCGCTCTATGAGCTGGCGCCGAATCTTGTTGGAATACCCAGTGCCTGTTATTGAACATGGTATGAGAAACAGGTTCCACAAGGTTCGTCAGGACTGTATTTTGATACACAACAGCATTCGTTTTTACACCTTTCTCACAAAAATGTACCTCTGTTAAGCCCCAATAAGAAACTCCCAACCATACCATGAGCGAGGATGGAAAATGACCTCGTTGGACACGCGGAATACGGTTGCTCGCTTCTTCACTACTGTGTGCGTACACCTTATCATTTTGTTTGTTGTAGCTCTCTTCTACGGTAAACATTTTTTCATCCGAAAAAAGAATTTCCCGATATTTTTTTCCCGCGTACCGCTTCAACAAAGCGCGCCATCTCTTCAGTCTTAGGTCCATTAGACGAGCATTCAAACGATGTCCTGTTTTTCTTCGATATGCCCGAAGCCCTAAGTCTTCATTTAACACCCTTTTCACCGTGGTTCTGCTTAACCCCATCTGAAGGGCCAACAGTTTCTGCTTACGTTTGGGATTTCTTTGAATTCGTGCCTTCACAGCTTTTATCACTGCTGGAGTCCTAACAGACCGAGGGCGACCACTTCTTGACCTGTCATCTACACTAGAGTCTTCATTATATCGTTTGATGGTACGATAAACGAATCTTTTGGTAATATTCAAATTTTTCAGTATGTTAAAAATTTGAATTGGCGCGTAACCGCAACGATGCAACGCAATAACTGCAACACGGTCTTCTTTAAGCGTCCACTCCATATTTAAAAATGAGTAAAATTCTAAAAGTTATACATTTTTATTTTCATGAACAATTCGAAATTCTAATTCAATAAACTTTTTTGTGGCCAGCATTCTAAAAGAAAAGTTTTTACTGTGTGACAATACTTATGACCTGACTAGGTATGTGTGTGTGTGTGTGTGTAGTTTTTATGGAAATTTTATCGGCGCTTCTTCTCTATCTAGCGTTTTGTATTGGAAAATATTGTTGATTGTGGGCATTCAATGAGTGATCTGTAACATCTTATATTGAAATAAATTATTTTGATTTGACTTGAATTCTTTCCAGTAACTAATTCTAGGTCACACCTGTTACGGTCGTGCCTTATGTATTCTAACAATAGATGTTGCTTCGTTACACTTGTCTGGCCACACTAGCAACATGGATCAATTTTCAATTTAAATATGTACATGCAGGTTTAAATATCTGTGACCGGTTACATTACTTGCCTTTTTGCGTAGTTGTCTTTTCATAACATATTTTAATTATAATCGATATAAACATCCTCAGCTCGAATGCAAAGTGTAGGAATGAAACCTAAATATATGAAATTTTGTATTTATTTATTCGGTCTCAAAGGTGATGATTACTTACCCTTATTCCCTTTGGTCTCAGCCGAACATACGTCAAAGAGAATGTAATTACTTAGCGGTTTATATTTTGTTTTAATATAAACCACTAAGTAAACGTTCAAATCCATTACTGATCGATCCAATGGATTAGTTCATCATTATATGGTCAAGTTATTACGACAATCCTGGAAGTGAGTTAGGAGGATGTTCTTCTTTTTTGACGGAGCAATATACAATTTGCTGCCTATTAACCCATCTTTAACAAATCAAACAATTATCTGGGAAGACTACTTAAAATGTTTTGACATGACTAAATAATAAATTACTTTTATTCCATACCTATTGAAAACTGATAATAGTACACTATATCCGGGGCACCTAAATAAAATATTCCGAAATAAACTAACTGGTAGGGCTCCAAGCCCGTCTCGATTGCAACCACAACTGGGTTCTAAATACGCGGTCATAATAACCTTGTGTTGCGTTTGGTATAAGTGACTAGGTTCCAGTAACCCTTACGCGGACAGCAGCATGTTAGTGGTGCCCCTGGTGTCGCAGATATGCATAGGCAACGGTAACTGCTTACAATTAAGTGGGCCGTCCGCCTGTCTGCTTACCCACAGCAATAAAAGAAGCGTAAAGAAACATTCATAAAAAATACCGCTCCTGATTAGCAATTCACCACAATTACTTGACCATCTATTTCGATAAGTAGAATAGTCTTCTAGCAAAGTTCTAGTTGAGTTCAGATTCCTACTAAAGTAGATTCGAAACAGATTGTTTCTACATTTTCTTTTGAGTGGTTATTGTGTAATTCGACCTCGGGGATTTTTTACATATCCATAATTTAATATGATTAACTAAATTTGGAAATATGAAATAATATGATGATTTAGACTCTGCTAATTATTATTCATATTAAATATTATATTTTCGTTTGCGTTATTACGTAGTAAAATAAAACAAGTAATAATATAGAAACAGGAATGACAGTGGAGAAATAAAGAGGGTTGGATATAAGAAAAGATTGCCTGAAAGAAGATTTGATGAAAAGCTGTGAAGACGGCTAACAGAGGAGAGTGTAAGAAGAGATTATGTTGTGCCGACGTTAATATATTAGTATAGTAAAAATAACAGCCTATAGCGTCCCACCGTTGAGTTCGGGCCCCACTCTAGCGGGAACGAACAGTATACTACACTTGTCCAAGACGGGATAGCGGGCTACACGTACCGATATCCGTACGCAGGTTTCCTCAACATTTTTCTTATCACCCGTCTGATTCAAAACCTAAATCTCTAGATTGGTCTTCAAAAGCCACTGAGCTACCAAAAACCTTCAGTATCTAAATATTATAATTTATCAGTGTTACAGATAGTACGGAAGATGTGAAGACGGCAACACAATCCACGGTGACTATCTACAGAAAAGATGAAATTGACTATGAACCCTTCGAGCACAGAGGACTGGAGCATCCCACATCGTAAGTTCCCACATCGCAACCCCTGGGGCCGGGCTCAGCTTGTCATAAAGGCGACAAAACAACCCTAGTTAGGTGGTAGGACCTCAAGCCCGCCTGAATGGTAACCACCTCTGGATCATTAGTAGCCCGCCATTATAAAACAAACAAACCTTGTGTTATGTTCCGGCATGTGACCCAGCTTCCAGCACCCCTATGCAGACAGCAGTGTGTCCGCAGTGCCCCCAATTGGTTTCCTCCTCAATTTGCTGGGCCAATTCTCGAGTAGGAGCCAAAATTATGGCATAGGGACCTTGATCTGTATCTTCCAAACGCTCATTTTTAGGAAGTGACTGTATCCAGGTAAGTAGAGGTATAAGGAAAGCTAAAGTTTTACCAGAACCTGTCTCGGCAACACCTATGATGTCTCTATTCTGTAAACCAATAGGAATTGCCTGCCTCTGAATGGGCGTTGGACTAACTGCTTACTACTTACATCTCGTCTGCTATTCGTTAGCAATAAAAAAAGTTTATTAGTCCAAATTTTACTAAATGGGATGAATTTTTCTCCGAGCAGGGGTAGAGTAAGAATACTAACCTCTGTGGCCGGAGTCAGCCTGTCCTAAAAGGCGACTAAGCAACCCACCCTAGCTACATGGTAGAGCCCCAAGCCCGTCTGGATAACACCCCTGGTGTATAAGTATACTGCAAAATAACCTTGTATTGTGTTCCGGCATTAGTGACCCAGGTTCCTGTACCCCTAGCGTCACATACATCCGTAGACAACTTTAACTGATTGCCAGTATGTCTGATGTACGTCAGCAAAAAAAAAAAATTAAATATATTTTGACTTGATAGTCGGGTCTATAAACAAAGAGGGATATTTTATTTGGATTACACGCAAAATGGCACATAAGAGCTCTCATTCCAATATTCATTAAAAGTCCTAAAAATGCTTCATAATTTCACCGGTCTGACATTTTGCATTTACTTGGGTATGATGCGCTTTGCATTAATGGAACTACACTCTACATCATAAGACTTCTGAGTGTATGTGAAAGAAAAAAATATAGAAAAGCATTTATCTGCCAAAGAAAAGATACTAATCAAATACATTATTACATAAAAACTTGAATATAAAATCAATGCAATAAATATAATTCTAAGCATAGAATTTGTAATCAATTCAATTGTAATAATGATATTAATTTTTAAATACTGACATTCGTTATTTTATGGACAACTAGCCGATCACGCCCGCTCCGTTGGACGATTAACAGGCAAAATTAAATCGAAAAAAAAATGAGAAAGGATAAATCTTCGTAAAATATAAAAAAATTCAATAAAAAGTATCCTATGTTACTTCTAATACCTCCAAAAATATGTGTACACAGTTTTATGATGATCGGTTAAGTAGTTTTCACGTGAAAGCGTAACAAAGAAACTTACTTTCACATTTATAATATTAAAGTATGACAAGTATAATGAAAGTAGTTACAGAATACAAAAATATATAAACTATATAATGTAAAATATTATTAATGTTAAGATCTTTTTTATAGAAATGGCGAAACATGTTATATAAGGATTCTAGAATGGTTTAGATTCACAACTTGATCCACTAAAAACTGGTCTTTTATTATTTAAGACGTGTGTACAGGACCATGTCTGTCGGGTCTACTAGTCATCTTATAAAAGTCCAAGCAAATAACAAAATGCTGCTTTTTTCTTTGTGAAATTTAATCTTATTATAGAAGTTGAACGTGAACTAGCGTGAATTTAGTGAATTCACTAGAACGTGAATTTAGCAGTAAAAAGAGCAAAAATAAAATTATACTTCAAACTCGGGTAGTTTGATAAAAAAGCTAAATTATATTTCGCAGCGTTATAAAGTGCTAAAACAACAAACAACATTAAACCTGAATGTTCACACGAGTTATACCCTTGTAAGAGTACATGTCCCTCAATTACCATATTTTTATTTTCACAGCATTTTAAGTATTAAACGATCTGTGAATTCTTCCTGCTATAAAGAATGTATTTATATGTTTTCCACTTATACAATGACATGATACGACGATTGTAAATTATAAATACAAAACATTTTCGCCCCGTGTCGAATAACAATTATTTAAATAGCAATAACTAATTATTTAAACTTTATTTTGACATTATATTATTATAATACATTCTAGAATGAAATATTTTTATATACTGTGGTATAAGTGTGGCTCCATCAGCTCCATCTATTTCCAAATTAAACAACAGAGCTGAGAGAGAGCAGAGCAACTTATGTTATGGGTCTGGTACCCATAACATAGACGCCATTTAATATAAAAACACACATAAAAATTGGATTGAGTCAATATTGATATTAAATATGTTTCCCTGTTTTTAAACTATCCGTAACTTTGATAAATTTGGACATAAATTTAAATTTGGACATGTCAACAACTTTTGATTAATCTGATTCCATAAACCCTGTTTAAAAATATACTATTTTCATATAAAATGATCTGTGGAAAATATTCAAAGATAATATTTAAGTATTCTTCTTCATACAAATACATACTGGTTGCATTAGTAACTTTACCAATATACCTTTACAATGCACAAAACAAATTACAACCAAAGAAATTATAAGTTTAGATATTCAACATAACAATCTGGATTGCAATTCAAAGCAGGTGCATACAGAAAAAGTGTAACAACAAATGCCTAAAAACCTTGTGTGTATATATTGATACACACATAACACACATGCACTGACACGTACTCACACACAAAGCACGCATACACACTCACACACATATAAGTTACTATCTAATTAAATCTAATGTATCATTAACTGGTCAAATATAAATTACATTCTTAACAATATACCAAGTAAGAAGGAAATCCTTCTAAGTGCTTATTTGGGTGGATGCTCTTCATAAGGTTACTTTAATTAAAGACCTATATGAAAATAGATGTAAGCTAAATTGCCGCTTGACTTTCCAACCCTAAAATTTACTTTACCATACCAGGAGTAATTTACATGTCGCATTTTATTATTATTATTACACGACCTTTATGGCTGTAAGATAAAATTACTCTGTAATTTTTAATCTAGATTGTTCAAATTGGAGAACTTTTTGAACAGTACAAATTTTAATTACAGATTGACAAAATATAATTTATTAAGGCAAATAGATAACGGCTTAAAGCAAATGATTTCCTAGAATAAAACAAGAATCTTAATGAATGTCGCATTGATCTTGGCATTCGCCATTTATAGGCTGTTGTGGTATTGTAATAATGACATACTTTACTTTTTTAGGACCGTGGGTGCCTTTTTTCATCTTCTCAAGTCATCGCTTGGTTCTGGACTCCTTGCAATGCCAGCAGCCTTCAAAAACACAGGCATAATTCCTGGATGTATCGGAACTGTTTTGGTTGGAATAATAGCAACACATTGTGTTCATATATTGGTATGTATTTCTGAGTTTTACTAGTTATTTTTTATTGCTGTACGACAGCAGACAGGCTGTATGAATGCCATCTATGGATAACATGTGTTATCCGTAGATGGCATTCATTGCTATGCAGAAGATAGCACCGGGTGATGCACGGTACACTGGTCGTGTAAACCTCTCTTCTGCGGTTTTGGAAGAAAGTCGGGTCAGGCTTGTGCCTGAAGTAGAGAACTCTCTAGACAGACTCTCTGAATGGGGACGACAAAACCTTGTCCTGTTCAACCCCTCGAAGATGCAATTCTGCATATTCTCTGCCAAGAAAACCCCGTTAGCACCTGCGCTACAGTTCCAAGGAACTCCTCTGTCCATCTCAAGCAGTATTGGGATCCTTAGTGCCGACATCATAAATGATGTGCAGTTTAGGGGACAATTGGAGGGCAAAGCTAAGCTTGCCTCCAAAAAGCTAGGTGTGCTAAACCAGTCCAAGTAGTATTACAGTCCAAGGCAACGGCTTGTGCTGTACAAAGCACAGGTCAGCCCGCATATGGAATCTGTACTCACAGACGGACTAGACACGCTTGGACTTCGGAGAGACTTTGCGTCTCTTTGCATATTCTATCGTCTGTATAACGGGGACCACCTACCACCGCACCGAACACCCGCAATGAACACCCAGCCGATGGCGGAGCCATCGGCTGGGTGTTCATCTCCATTTCTTGGAGCTTCTTCCTTCTTGTACTAACGGTTCTCAAAAACGTTCATGTTGCGTACTCTTAGAATTAGAAATGAGCTTCCGGCTGAAGTTTTCTCAGCGCGGTACTATATAGGATTCTTCAAAAAGGGCGTTATAAAATTTCTTCGAGGCTGGCAGCGCGTTGGTAATGCCTTTGAAGTTGCAAACGTCCATAGACGACGGTGACCACCAGTCAAGTTAATAAAAGCGTGGTAAAAAGGGTGGTATTATTGCTAAAGAACGATCTCTTACCGAGATACCTCGAGCTTGGACTATGTTTTGATGACTAACAAAGGGAGGACATTCAATGCAATAGAATATATGTGTTCATACTTCAATACGAATTCTTATCCTCACAGAAACTCTAAGCATGGCTTCCTCCATAGCTTTTTTATTGTTGAAAACAGCAGCCAGGGCCAAGGGTAGTTGTTATCCAGACGGGCTTGGGCCCTACACACAGTGCCATCCATAACTAACTGGGCGATTTTAAATTGGTCGACTAATCCCACCGTAAATTTCCTGGTCTCAGCTCTGTATCTCACGACCGGACACACAGGTCAAAACTTTCGTCTGTGCATAATCTGTCATTATTAATAAGTATTATTAAGAAACCAGCTAACACAAATTAACTTCCTAATCTAGTCTAATTAAAAACTTCTTAATTGCGCATTTAGCAATTTTGTTACTGAATACAAAATACTTTTCTGACTATATTAGCGTTTACTTTCTACTGTACATATTGTTTCAACCGTATGGTCAGCTGCGAATAGAAATGTCAACAGAATAAAATGCAATTCATATTATGAAACCATTAATCAACATTTTATTACACAAAAATACTCGTAATTTAATATCCTTTTATATTTATTTTATCTTATTGTATACGGATCCATTGTTATGAAATATTTGAATAAATTATTACTATTGACTTTATTTCTATAAAGACGAGTGGGTTTGTCTAGTCGGTATTTGGTTAAATTAAAATAAATGTATTTGCAGTATAAGTTTATACTTAAACATCAAATAATACTTTTATTGTCTATAGACTGCTTTTTGACATTTTTGTTTTTTAAGTCACCTACATATGAAATCGTTTATCGGCCTCTTTTACAAACCAAAAATTGACAAAGGCGTACACTGAAGTGAAAACCTGCTTAGTTTTGAACTAGTTACATTAGTGTGTAAGGATATATTTCTCTCCGTACAGAGGCGGAGTAAGAACAACGTGGTCGGGGTTGGCCTGTAGTAAAAGGCTATATAAACTATCCTAGCTAGGTGAGATGGCTTCAAGACCGCCTGGATTACAACCATTCCTGGTCCTCTACATATGCCGCCATACTAATCTTGTGTTGTGTTCCAGCATTATTGATCCAGATTCCAAAACCATTATGCGGACAGTAGCGTGTTCGCGGTGTTCCGTCAGCTTGTCTGCAGTTCATCCGCAAAAAAAGGGTACAACTAAGACTAGAAAGCGTTTAAAGAAAGGTTTGCCTTTCACGGTTCAAGATCGCAGAGTTCTCCGAAAACTAAATTTAATGAAATCTATTCCATCTTGAGTAACAACGAGATAGATGGAAGAACAAGTTCAGTCTGCCAAAGTGCTTAATAATAGTATAGTATAGTGTATATATTAATAATAATAATCTTCATGAGTATCAATGGTTGAATTCTATTTACTATTTATCCACTTTAATAAAAACTTTATTTTTGAACTATCTCTAAATTCTAGAAAACTTGTGTTTCCATTAAGCCAGTCGTGTCACAAGTTTAATACATTCAATTTAGTACAAATGATATTTAATGACCTTCAGGTTTCAACATCCCGGCAAGTTTGTAAAGAAAGTAAGAAGCCTTCTCTAAGTTATACAGACACTTGCGAAACCGTGTTCAAACTTGGACCGCCAAAGTTGAGGAAGCATTCACTTGCTGTAAGGTAAAGTATTATATTAATACTTCCCACGCACAAACTCAAAGTACATTACTTGCTTAAAAAGCTATAGCTAAGCTTTAAGTATTATCAACAATAACTACATAAAATTAATTTACTTTCAGAATATCTTCGACCCCAAATTCGTTTCTTCTTCGCAAGCTTATATTATTTTCAGAGCCCCAAGTCCAGTATCATAGAAAACTTATCTGCGTATTTGCCTTTACTTGAATTTTTTTTCTTAGCTACAGTTACTGTACGGAATTAATGTAGTTAAATTTAGTTTTACATAAACTATCTGAAACCCAAAATCCGAATGCCAAAAAAAATGATGGCTTTATTCTGTTACTTACGAACTAGACATTTTTAAAATATAATCAAAATGAGATCATGTGGTTTTACTTATACTATTAAAATGAGGTCATGTAGTCTTGTTCAGACAGAATTAAAATTACTTCTTTTTCGTTCTTGTTATCGACATTTCGTTTTTATTAATATGTTATAACTTCCAATCTTTGGTTTCTGGATAATAAACAGAGTATGCCCAAACTTGAGAAATGTAAGCTACTCGTGTTCAATAAAAAGTGACAATGAGTATGACATAATTATCTTTTATTAAATGTTATTTTTCGACGTAGTCACCTTTCAGGTTTATACACTTTGTATATCTTTTTTCTAAAGCTAATATTCCCTTTTTTTTAATCTTCCTGTTCCCTTAAAAATTGTGTACCGCGGCAACTACTGCGTAAGCGTCTTCAAATTTATGGTCCCTGAGATGTTTTTTTAACTGCAGAAAAAGGTAAAAATCACTAGGGGCTTGGTCTGGTAAAAATGGAGGATGTTCCATCAATTCGAAGTCAGCTTCTTAAAAACCGCCCATGACCTTTCTGGCGGATGAAATCGCCTTAAACTTCCTCGGAGTTGGATATGGCTGTCTCTTCCAAGTCATGAAGAAGAAGCCATGTTTCATCCATAGTTATGAATTGAGTCAAAAATTCGTCAAGATCTAGTTGTAACAAACCCAAACAGCTTTATGAAATTCTTAGTCTCGCTTTTTTCTGCGCGTCAAAAAGCATTCTGGGCACCCAGCGCGCTGACACTTTTTTCACACCCAAATGGTTCTGTATAATATTATGGACACTTCCTATAGAAATTTTAATTTCTTCTGCTACAAAACAAACAGTAACACGACGATCCGCCAAGACAATGTATTCAACTTTTTTAATTATTTGTTCAGTCACTACCGATATAAGGCATCCCGTGCGTTAATGTAAGTTCTACCTCGCTTGAACTCGGCACACCAACGCACAATGCATGCATGAGCATGAACCCCTAATGTTGCTCTTTAATCTTGATTTACCAGCGCCGTAGTAAAAATTTTCAAGCAGATTTATTACCACGCGAACATCAATTTTATCCATTTTTAAGTACATGTTCCGACACAACGCAAACAAATGACTTCTATTTTTAAAAAAACAAAAAAGATTTGACTGTTTTTTATTATTATATCTAATGTCTGGGCTATGCCTCACGGTATTTATTTTCTTTCTTTCCAAGGATGATGTATCGCATTAAATATCACTATTTATTGAACACCCCTCATAGTCTAAGGGGTAAAATAGGAACTAAATAGAATAATACAAAAAAAAAATATTTTTTGTTTAAAAAAAGTTAAATATTTGTATAATAAGATATTTTTTTAGTAAGCAACGAGAGTAAAATTGCTATTCACATAAGGCAATGCAAGTAGATAAAATATATTTTGCTATTTATTTAAAAATTTTACCGCTTTTTACATATTTTCTATACAGTAACAACATATAAAAGATCCACTTAGGTTTGTACAATGTCGTCTCACAATTGGTCTAATCAGTATTTTTTAAGTGACGTTTTATTATTATTTTGCGTTGCCAGGGCCGTCTATCTATACCCGGGAGTTCTAAGGATGCGAGCACAGAGTCCTAGAAGGCGCACAGGTCGAATGAATGCACAAAATAAAAGTATTATAAAATAAAAGTATATAAGATACCAATATTAAATTATTTTATTAAAATTGGTTGACAAGAGCTAGGGCGCAGGCTGTATTATTATTATGTTTAAGACAGCGTTGTGTATTTCATTACTATTTATATTTGTTTAAGAATAGTATATAATGTAAGGTAATAGAGTTTCATACGATCAAAGATTTTCTTAGTTACAGCTCTAAAAGTAATGATTGTAGACGTATTTACATGAAGTACGTTACATTCCTACTAATATAGCTGATTAGCAAAATAAAGCCACAATTTACTATTTATACAGTACATGCGTGTGCCAGACAAATAATTCGAAAAAACAACTGTTTTATTGCAGCGTTGTTTTTTGTTTACTTAATCAGAGTGTGCACAATATTTAAACATTGGTTAATTGGCGTGCAAAGGTTATTATTGTCTATTAATTAATCCTATATTTAATCTTTTTTTATTTCTGGAGAACAGCAGACAGGCTCACTTAGAATTTAGCAGTTACCGTCGCCTATGGGTGTTTGCAATACCAATGGCATCGCGAACACGCTGCTGTCCCATAAGGGTACAGGAACTTGGGTCAACTAATGGTTAACAAATATAAATAGTAATGAAATACACAACGCTGTCTTAAACATAATAATAATACAGCCTGCGCCCTAGCTCTTGTCAACTAATGCCGGAACACAATACAAAGTTATTATGGCGGCATACTTAAGGGGCCGTTCATAAAATACGTTACGCTAAAATAGGCTTTTTTGACCCCCCCCCCCCCCTCCCCCTACTGTCACGCTGTATCACACTTTCTGTGACCCCTCTAGAAATATTTCGTCACAACAAACCCCTCCTGAGTATGATAAATTTCAAATGATGAATGAGCTAGTGCTCATGTTGAAAAATAATGAACGGCGAACGTCACGTTGCGGTAGACCCCCCGTCCCTACTTGTCACATCTTGTCATACTAAGCAAAGCCCCCCCCCCCCCCTCCTGTATGCGAACGTATTTTATGAACGGCCCCTAAGACCACAGGTGGTCGCCATTCAGACGGGCTTGAGGCCCTACCACGTAGCTGAAACATTAATTTAATACATAAAAAGTTATTTCTCTACTGGAGTGTGAATACATGTAGCTGTATTAACATATGTATATATATATATATATATATATATATATATATATATATATATATATATATATATATATATATATATATATATATATATATTACATTGAATTTGAATCATGATAGCATCCAGACACAAAGAAAGAATTAACGCTCTACAACAGTTTTAAATTTCTGTAAAAGTGTTTGTTTTGCTGTTTAACTGGATGTTATACAAAAGTTTAAAAGTATTTTCATTTTTAATAATATATTATTTCCAGATACTTCGCTGACAGTGCAATGGCTGGTATTTGTTTGGGTGGGACTAGTGTTTACGTTATATTCATGGCTTCTTCTTTGAAGGATGTAAGTTTTAATGACGAATTTTGTATATATGTATAAGAGCTGATTATGACTGTAGTCTTGATAGTCATCGAGACAATAGTAAACGAATGCCCCGAATTGAGTGACAATTATATTATCTTTTTCTAATTAGACAATTATAGACTTTAGATTGGAATAATAAGCAAATTATTTAGTTTCAATTATATTTAGTTTACTAAATAATTAATTTTCGTTGACTGCCGTGTCACAACAGAACGCTTGCGTAGGTTACGAGTTAGCTTCCCGTGCCGCGTCTGGGTGTTTAAGTATATATTTATTTACGAAAAAAAAATGTTAATAGTATATCAGTTGTCTAGTACCCATAACACAAGTGCTATGCTTTACTTTAGGGGCTAGATGGCGCTGTGTGAATTGTACTAGTATATTCCTTATATATAGCCAATAAGTATGTATAATTCTACATTTTAAAACTTTGCATGTATCCATGCTACTATTATAAATGTGAAATAACTCTGTTACGTTTTAAGGCTAAACCACTGAACCAATTTTGATGAATTTTGGTACAAAGAGTAGACATTGAACAAGGACTTAGGTTACTTTTTTATTTAAATGGCCGAACAACGTTTGGGGGTCAACTACTTTAAATAATTATGAAATTTATGCATACGGTAAGTAATATCTGCATGGCATTTTATACACTCTATGTGTAGTGAATATTGTGTGTTCATAGAAAATGGGTGTAGGATATTACAGTGTTCCTGTGGGGATTTTTTGCTCGGTAATGTCCACGAATACCCTTCGCTGATGTATATGTGTCAACACTTGTCCGTGTTTCTCATGTCTTGATATAGTTGTAAAGATGTCACATCTTGACAACTATAGTATAATATATCAACTATATTATATTGTAAATGCATACACTACAAATACACAGACGAAAAAAAGATCGCAAACGTTTTCAACATTTCTTTTAAAACCCAATTTGGTTAAGTCATGAAATTGTTTTGTATTTAGTTTTTTTTTAATGCTGTAGGACAGCAGACAGGCTGACGGCCCGCTTAGAATTTAGCAGTTACCGTCGCCTAGAGGTGTTTGCAACGCTAGTGGCATCGCGAACACGCTGCTGTCCCATAAGGGTTCAGGAACTTGGGTCACTAATGCCGGAACACAACACAAGGTTATTATGGTGGCATACTTAAGACCAAAGGTGGTCGCCATCCAGACGGGCTTGAGGCCCTACCACGTAGCTAGGGTGGGTTGTTTTGTCGCCTTTTACGACAGGCCGACCCCGGCCGCAGAGGTTAGTATTCTTTCTCCGCCCCTGCACGGATAAATTTATAAAGTATAAAGTTTAGTTAGCAGTTTAAAGTTAGACACTGAAACTGAACACACAAAGTACCTCAGACGTAGCTTTACTTGTGAAAACTACTCAATACGAACAACAAAATCAATTAACTCGATTTCGCTAAGTCTATTTTTATCCCTATACCTGACTAAAATCCTTTTAAGGTACTCGGTAAAGTTAGAAAATTCAATTATCATTAATTCAACTGAAGAAGCAAAACACAGTTTTGGGTTTAATTCCAAATTACACTTTGACGAGCTGTCACCACCAGCTTTTCTAAAAGTATTTAAAAGTTTAGTCAAATCAATTAAGTATTACTAAAAATTTATTGACCAATTTATTAATTTTCTTTTAAATCTTCTGTTATTATTTTTTGTCACTAATATTCCAATCCAATGATACAATTTACGTAGATTTTATGGAATCAGTTTATTTATACATATTGTATGCGCCGGGTGTTGAACACCGGTCTTCTCCTTTTCCGCTCCTACACCCGCTTCCGTAATCCGCTCCTATACCCGCTTCCGCTCCCGCTCCTACACCCGCTATGAGAGAGACGGATACCATGCTGCTGGCGAGGAGCGCGGCCGAGCTCTCGCGGCGATCGGCCCCCCGCGACACAGTCCACTTCGAACCGCGCTTAGAGGCAACCGCTGCCCCCGGCCTTGACCAAATAAAAGAAAGGGGGAGCAAGATCCCGTAGTGCCCGCTTCCGATACGAACCAGTGCACGGGGTCCCAGTGGCGGGTGGGTAATCCTTAATTTCCCGCTCATCCACATATATTAAATAGAACACAGTTCATTATAAAATAAAATCATTTTAAGTAATCGTACTACAATCGTTGAACTGTAGTTAAAACTATGGTATTCACATTTGAGTACTCTGTACCCTTAGTATGCATTCACACAGCGCTATACTTTTTTTGTAAATAAATACAAATTATAAATAAATACATAAACACCCAGACGCAAGACGGGAATCGAACCCGTGACCTCTGTAAGCGTACCGAAGGGCGCTACGCCGCGGGAGTCGTCATAAAAACAAAAAAAATTATCGGTTTCCTTAATGGGAGACAGATTGTAGGTTTGTACGATTTTCAGTCTTAATACGGGTTGTCTGAAAGATTAGCCTACTGTAAATTTCATTTCACGTGAAATTTTTGAAGTGAAAACTTCTTTAGAGGCGTTGTGCACTTTTTTGTGATAGGTAAAAAATGTTAAACTCGCGTCAGGTCACGTGTCCTGATCGAAAATTCTTATGATTCGTAAGACGAGTTTTGCTCCAGTAATACCAACCTTATTAATTATGACTTAAGGTTTATTTTATTATGTAACTTTTAAATTATTGCATTGCATTACTTATCCATATCTATTTGAATTGCGACTTTATTACAATGAAATAAGTTGAGTTTTTGAAGTGAAAACTTTTTTAGGCATGTTGAGCACTTTTTGGGTGAACAATTTTTGGTTTGTAAAGAAGTGATAATGACCAATTTAAACTTTAATCTTTGATCATAAACACTTCTTTATAAACCGATAATAATAATCTAATAGCTCTACGATACAATTCACAAGTTACTTAGTTTTCACTTCTATCGGCAGACTGCCCCGCATGTTTTTTGTTAGTCAAAACCAAAAACCATTTATAGCCAAAGTTACAAATAGTGATAGATATATTACCAAGAATACATTGAGTAATCATATATCAAATATATTAACAATAATAATTACATCCCACAGCTGGGCTCGCGACTTATAGTACAGACAACGTACAGTATGTCCACCACGCTTGTTCGAGGAGGTTTCGCGGGTTACATAATGATACGAACATCTCGGTATGCAGAATTCTTCGCGATCCTTTCCTTCACCATTAGAATATTGCAGTTATTCACGGCGAGAACATTTATTAACTTAGGTTTTTATTCATTAGAATGGCCAGATAATAACACTTATTAAATAAATTTATCCAATTTTTTGACCTTGTAATATTAAATTATTTAAAAAACTCGTGTGGACGGTTACATTATTATTTAATATACAGTTTAAATTCGATATATAACTATTATTGTGTACAAACGAAATACCAATTACTGCTACTTCAACCACAAACAAATATTTATGAGAAATAAATAACTATTTACCTAATTAATTATCTTATGAAATATTAGAATTTTTATTCGATAACTTAGACACAGTGGTACTATTTGAAATCACTAGGTATTTTTTCTGAATTAGTAACAAAGTGTAAGTATCATAGCATAAGGGTACTATATGAAGGCTTTTATTGTTTATAATCATAATTTAATCACCTCTGCTACAAAATTGCTACACTAAATGTGTTACACTGCAATAAAAAAAAAATACAATAGCTTAACAATATAAATAACTGCCCGACAAACGTTATACTGACATATAAATATAAAAATAAAATAAAAAAGTAGTCTACGTCCTTCTCCAAGGTTCAATCTATCTCTATATACTTATATTATGTACTTTGTGCTATATACCAACATTGATTCAGGTGTGACAACGTAACAGACAGATTTTCTTTCACACTTATAATATTAATATGGATTTGAGGACATCGCGCAGGGCTTACGGACCTGCATCGATCGATACAAGCGCAAGAGTTTATATTATAAATTAGTGGTTCTAACCAACTAAATAGTGCAGTTAGATTGTGGGTAAAAAGGCCCACTCTAGTACCGCGCCCGCGTTTCGCACAACGCAATCAACCAACCGTGTATGTCCAGAAGCCCAATGTTTGGCTCCTCGAAACATACGATTGGTAGCTTACGCTTGTTGAGACACATGATTGGCCGCTTCAGTTATGTGCGACGCGCATGCAATGTTAAAGTTGAGGGTTATTTTGCCCACGAGCTGGCTGCACTGTGTGATGGGCGCCGCATATTAAACAGGGCGAGGGGCGGAGGGAGGTGCATTCTGGGAACCAAGCCATAGCATACTTCTTCTTCCTGGTCTTATTCCAAACTATGTAAAGTCCATCCATCTTTTCTTTTGTAGCCATTCCTCTCATTTCTAGCATTTTTATAATAATAATATTTTGTGTCAATTCACACAGCGCCATCTAGTCCCAAACTAAGTAGCATAGCACTTGTGTTATGAGTACTAGACAACTGATGAAGTAGTAGACTAGTGACTGAAGTAGTATACTTATATACTTTTTTTGTAAATAAATACATATTATACATAAACACCCAGACGCGAGACGGGAATCGAACCCGTGACCTCCGCAAGCGTACCGAAGTGCGTTTTCCGTTACGCCACCGAGGTCGTCGTTATTATCACATAACATTTTTCTCTAAGCATTAAATGACCAAACCGTGGTAATCTGTTATTATTTTTTTATTGCTGTGGGTCAGCACACAAGCTGGCGGCCCGCTTAGAATTTTGCAGTTACCGTCGCCTATGGGTGTTTGCAATGCCAGAGGCGTCGCGAACACGCTGCTGTCCCATAGGGGTACAGGAACTTGGGTCCAAAGGTGGTCGCCATCCAGATGGCTTGAGGTTCTACCACGTAGCTAGGGTGGGTTGTTTTGTCGCCTTTTACGACAGGCCGACCCCGGCCGCAGAGGTTGGTATTCTTTCTCCGCCCCTACACAGATAAAATGTTATTTATTACTGTTAATCTATTACTTTGCAGTTTCTCAATCACTGACACTGCTTTCAGACTTCTTCTGATATATTCATTTCTCATTTTATCCACTGTAGTATTTTCACACATCCATCTCAGAATTCGCAATTCCGCAGCATGCAATGTTCTTTCATCCTTCCCCTTTGTGACTCTTCATTCCGATTCATACAATATGACAGGATTATTACGGACTTAATTATTTACTTATTGAATAGTAAAATAATTATAATATTCAAACAAGTTCACTTATTAATAACACTAATTAGGGGTGTGATTTTCAGATTTGCGACTATTTATCACCTGATGTGAAGCTGTCGGTAAAAGTATACTGCGCAATCCTCTTGCTCCCTCTAATCTTGATTACACAGATCCGTTACTTGAAATTTTTAGTGCCATTTTCGATATTTGCTAACGTCTGTTTGTTCGTTGTTTTTGGAATTACCTGTTACTACACTTTTGATGTACCACAGCCGACTGAAGCGAAGATGTTTGTTGACATTTCAAGATGGCCGCTTTTCATAAGGTAATAAATTCTTCCTCCTTTTCTATCTCCATGGCGTAACGCTTTTCGCACGTAATAACGCCTAATATAATTATTTATTTATTAACAAAAGAAAAGTATATAATTTGTATATTAGTTGTAGTGTAAGCACTCTGAGGCTTACTGTAGAGAAATTAACGCAATGGGAGTTTTCTTAATGTGTTTATATTTAAAACAATAATATTTCTAAGCATCTTTTCGCTTTGAACTTGGTTAATGTCATACGGCAAACTTTCAACGTTCGTTTTTGTATGGCCCTCTTTGAATCTTTTTTGTCCGAATAGGTACTACTTTAGTTTCTACAAGAGCGACTGATGATCTCCCAACCTCGAAAGTAAAACTGAACGGTTTCATTTCTTTAGTTTATTATAATATGTTAGGTGCTTACGTGGGACACAAATGTCTGGCCATGCCGCCTCCGCCGGGCCCCGGCAGGAGGGGTAGACCCAAAAAGTGCTGGCTTGACGTCGTAAAGGGTGATATGCGTGCAAATGAGCTCACTACCAGGGGAAGAAGTCGGAAAGCGGACCCCGGGCACCGAAACGGAAATTTGGGTTGCAACTGGGATGAACGCTGAGATGATGATTATAATATGTCAGGTGACAAGTAAATTTTGGGTTAGCTTAGTTAAACAAAGGCCACATGCACTCGTCCCGTGGTCGCGGTGCTTCACGCGTACGAAGGAACACAAGGTTTTAAATGGATTTCCAAATACGTGTACCCTTGTCAAGATTAGGGTCGAACAAGCGCATGATTTCGACTCGTGTATTACTCGATAGTCTCCACAAGCCGAGAATACGTAAGTAAGAGATGGATAACGGCATTGTGGTGATGACAGCTAACAGGGTACAAGGCGGTAAGATATGATTTCATATGTAGTTAGTACATATTTTCTCATAATAAAAAATATTATTTATAAGCTTAAGCTTACAATAAAAAAATGATAACCTTGGGAATCATGTTTCTAGTACAGCAATATTCGCGATGGAAGGCATCAATGTCGTGATGCCAGTGGAAAATGAGATGGGAAAACCCCAACATTTCCTCGGCTGTCCGGGAGTGCTGAACTGTACCATGGTGTTTGTCTCGTTATTATACGGGATAATGGGAATATTCGGCTATTTAAAATATGGAAATGAAGTTCTTGGGAGTATTACATTGAATCTACCACAGAATGAAGTGTAAGTACATATTTTTATTATAACAATACATCTACGTATTTCGTTTACAACGGGTATTAAGATTTTCATAAAGCCTAGTAGTTCTAGCATAAAGATAGACCAGCGTTAATTTATTATTGCGTATGACGAGGTGGCTAATTTCGTTTCCCCGCTATTCATGTCCTCTTATTCTATCTTAGTCTGATTTTAAATACTCTTAAAAGCAAATAATTATAAATAGATATATAAATGAATTGTTTCACTGTAACTTAACCAAAATTAAAACCTAACCTACCCCTTTCACGATTATCAGTTGACCGTAAAACATAAACAATTAATATTCGCAATCTCCAAGGATAACAATGAATAAATGTGAAAAAAAGTATACTGGGACACAGCGCCATCTAGTCCCTAAGTAAGTATCGTAGCACTTGTGCTATGGGCAGTAGATAACTGGCGATGGAACTTTGCGGCGCACTTCGAGCGCCTGGCGCCGAGGCTAGTTCGGGCGGCGGCGGGACTCTCCCGTTTGCTGCCGAACGTTGGCGGGCCGGGCGAAGTGTGCCGCAGGCTCTTCGAGGGAACCGTGCGGTCGATGGCCCTTTACGGGGCCCCAATCTGGGCGGATCGCCTGACGGCCAAAACGACGGCGCTGCTACGCAGGCCACAGCGCGTCCTGGCCGTCAGGGCGATTAGGGGATACCGCACGGTGTCCTTCGAAGTGGCCTCCCTGCTGGCCGGATCCCCACCATGGGACCTCGAGGCACGGGTCCTGGCGCTATTATACCAGTGGCGCCGGGACGCGGCCGAGCGTGGCTCTCGCCCCGCGCCTCGCGAAGTTGAGGTAAAGCGGGCGGAGCTGCGTGACGAGGTGCTCATGGTGGAGTGGAAGGAGCACCTCGCGCACCCCAGCGCGGGCCTCGCCACCATCGAAGCGGTGAGGCCCATCCTGGCCGAATGGCTGGAAAGGCGCCACGGCGCCCTGACCTTCCGCCTGACGCAGGTCCTCTCGGGGCACGGTTGCTTTGGGAGGTACCTGTGTCGCATAGGGCGGGAGATGACGTCGGGGTGCCACCACTGTGGCGCGGGCGACGAGGAGGACACGGTGAACTACACTGTCGCCGTGTGCCCTGCGTGGCGCGAGGAGCGCCGCGCCCTCGTCGCCCAAATCGGCGTGGACCTGTCGCTCCCGGCCCTGGTTCTGTCCATGGTCGGGAGCGATCCTGGATGGACGGCCGTCGCCTCCTTCTGCGAGGCAGTCATGTCCGCAAAGGAGGCGGCGGAGCGGGAGCGGGAGTCGACCACCACACTCCCCTCCCGGCGCCGGAGGTCAAATAACGACCTCCGGCCGCCGTAAAAAGCGGCCGCGGGCGGCCCCTCGGGGGAGGATCCACCGCCCGCACCATTGCCGCGAGGGTGAGGGCTGCGTGCTGTTACGCGACCCCCCTCAACTCCTAGAGTTGTTAGGAGAGCGCCGGGGGGACGAAATCCTGACCCCCTGGCGCCAACACTTTAGAAGGGGCCCGCCTCAAGACAAAGGGCGGGCCGGCGCCAGCCCGGGCCACGAGATCGGCTGGCCATATATCCGTGGGCCCGGGCGTAGGCGATAGGAGAACAGCGGGGTTTTTTAGTGGGTAGTCGGATGGCCAAACATCTTTCCCGGAGTCCCACATATCCCTCGGTCCCCCCGGGCCGGGGGAACCCGTCAAGAGAGGTTTTTCCCCGACACCAAAAAAAAAAAAAAAAATGGGCAGTAGATAACTAATAGACTACAAATATTTTTTTTATGAATAATTACATATTATACAATAACATCCATACGCGGCACGGGAAATTACCCCATAATTTCCGCAAGCGTACTGAAGTGCATCACCAGACCTAATGCAGTTGCCTAAACGTATTCTTCCTACTTATTTGCCTAAATCACGTTATTAAACAAAGTCTTAGGTCAGAGTCAAGTTGCTTGTACTCTACTAACTCTCGTAATCTACGTGAGCCAGTCAACGGCTTCAATGACTAATAAAATACACTAGGAGTTTTAAACAAAGCCCTGGAACATAATTTGCTCAATCATTTGAATTATTATTAGTAGAGGCCGTAACTTAAGAAAACTTGTTTTGCATATTTTTGTAAACAGTTGCCAAAAAAAATATAACAAAACTCTTAGAGAATTTTAAATGCAATCTCTCACGTGAAACAAAGGCCGTACAATTTCTTAAAAGCCCGTTTCTCTTCATGCATAAATACGTCAAGCCCCAATATGTTGAATTTATAAGATTTATTATTTTCGAACATCCTCCAATATTTTTTTCTGAGAGTATCGTATAAATATTTAAGTACAACACTAGTTTTTTCCACGAGGTTCTTTAAGGGTGTTTACAGAGTAATTAGGAAAGTATTGTTTTTCATCCGTGCAGGGGCGGAGAACTAAACCTCTGCGGCCGGGATCGACCTGTCTTAAAAGGCGATAAAGCAGCCCACCCTAGCTACGTGATATGGACCCAAGCCCGTCTGGATGGCGACCACCTTTGATCTTAAGTATGCCGCCATAGTAACTTTGTGTTGTGTTTCGGCATTAGTGACCCAAGTTCCTGTACCCTTATAGGACAGCAGCGTGTTTGCGATACCACTGACGTTGCAAACACATATAGGCGACGGTAACTGCTAAATTCTAAGTGGGCCTTAAGCCTGTCTGCTGTCCTACAGCAATAAAAAAAACCGGATCCCGTGAATTTTTAATGAACAACGCATTCTTCTAAAGGATTCAAACAAAGCATTAAGCAAAAGTGTTACAACTCTTAAATGCCCTGGGTTTTTGAGTATTATCTTCTATATAAGCGAATTTTTTGTGCCCTTTTAAATTTTTGTAACTTTACTGATGCAATAGTCAGAAGTACAAATCGCGGCATCTAAGTTGAACCAAAATGGCGGTCGTCTACGCAGGTACAATTTGGCAAAAAAAGTCCTTTTTTTTGGTCTCGGGGAAAAACCCTCTCTTGATATGTGAAACTCCGGCAAAGATATTCAGCCATCCGACTACCCACTAAAAAACCCGATGTTCTCCTATCGCCTACGCCCAGGCCTACGGATATGTGGCCTGCCGATCTCGTGGCTCGGGCCAGCGCCGGCCCGCCCTTTGTCTCAAGGCGGGCCACTTCTAAAGTGTTGACGTCAGGGGATCAGGGTTTCGTCCCCTCAACGCTCTCCTATGTTGACTCAAGGAGTTGAGGGGGGCCGCGGAACAGCACGCGGCCCTCTCCCTCACGGCAATAGTGCGGGCGGCGGATCCTCCCCCGAGGAGCCGCCCGCGGCTGCTTTTTACGGCGGCCGGAGGTCATTAGTTGCCCTCCGGCGCCGCCGACGTGGCCTGCGTTGGCGGGAGGGGAGTGTGGTGGTCGACTCCCGCTCCCACTCCGCCGCCTTCTTTGCGGACATGACTGCCTCGTAGAAGGAGGCGACGGCCAGGTCGGGGGCGATCCTGGATCGCCCCCGACCATGGACAGAACCAGAGCCGGGAGCGACAGGTCCGCGCCGATTTGGGCGACGAGGGCGCGGCGCTCCTCGTGCCACGCAGGGCACACGGTGACAGTGTGGTCCACCGTGTCCTCCTCGTCGCCCGCGCCACAGTGGTGGCACCCCGACCTCATCTCCCACCCTGTGCGACACAGGTATCTCCCGAAGCAACCGTGCCCCGAGAGGACCTTTTTTTTTTTTTTTTTTTTTTTTTTTTTTTTATACCGAGGAAAACTGTTACAGTTTCCACCAGCCTCCGGGGGAAGGCCGGTGGGGTATGTGGGATTACCTCCCGAGGGGGCTGCCTACTCCCCTCGGGCGGACCGGGGGCCAAGGCCGCCGGTCCTACCCACTAAAAACCCCGGTCGCCACTCTTGGCCTTAGAGGGGGCTTCGCAGGATCGCCTTTTGGCATTACTCTGCTAGGCCCCCAGCCAGACGTCTCCAATGAGGGTACCCCGAGTGACAGTTCCCGCTGCCGGCCCCGAGAGGACCTGCGTCAGGCGGAAGGTCAGGGCGCCGTGGCGCCTTTCCAGCCATTCGGCCAAGACGGGCCTCACCGCTTCGATGGTGGCGAGGCCCGCGCTGGGGTGCGCGAGGCGCTCCTTCCACTCCACCATGAGCACCTCGTCGCGCAGCTGCGCCCGCTTTACCTCAAATTCGCGAGGCGTGGGGCGAGAGCCACGCTCGGCCTGCGACCCGGCGGCACTGGTACAACAGCGCCAGGACTCGGCCCTCGAGGTCCCATGGTGGGGATTGAGGGAGGCACTTATCCCAAACTATGTCGAGTCAGCACAACATGTTTTCTCCCTCCACTCTCCTCTATTAGTCATTTCAACATTCACACATTTTTTCGCCATATTTCTTTTATGCAATCCGTTTTTCCTTTTTTCTACCTCTATTTTTGTACCCTTCCACTCAAAATACACAGATAATATAATTTAAAAATTATTTCTTATTACACAGGTTAGCCTTGATTGCAAAAATACTGATCGCCACAGCGGTTTTCTTCACGTACTGCCTGCAGATGTATGCCCCTATGGATATAATCTGGACAAGGATGTCGGACAAAGTTAGCTTAACCTTTCACAACGTTTGCCAAATCGCACTCAGAACAATAAGCGTCACTTTTACAGGTAAAGGGTTGATTTTATTATGGCCTAAGAGTACTAGTTCTAGCTGTATTTTAAATTCTGAACCTTGGTATTTCATATAATTGGTACGGTATTCGTACATCATGTTCTTCCAAGGGTCTTACCCCGGTTCTAGATTTTTATTTTACCTTCCTGTGTATATTTTGTAGTATTGTCACGTGGCTAAATTTATGTGAGACACTGCGTTGGTGCCTTTTTTAACATTTTTTTTACTTATATGCTATATTTGATTTTGTATAAGGATGCTATTAATATTTAGAAAATATATTATATTTGTTACTTTTATCGTACACCTATCAACAAAATAGGGTGGTCTCATTATTTTCTTAGGTCAATGTACTATTTATTTCATCCGGGATATTGCATGATTAGTGCCGCGTCGAAACTACGAAGGGAAGCCGACGCGTATATGTCTGGTTCTCTGCCCTTTTACTGAAACTCGACTGGCTATCGATAGATATTCATGTCAGCTGCAGCATACCCACAAGTCAGATCAGGTCACCACAGTCAACTAATCGTTTACCTGATACTTTTATGTTGTTACCCCGTTTACTATTAAATTCATGTTTACTTTTTGCAGTCATCCTTGCCATCGCGGTTCCAGACTTGGAGCTTCTAATAGGTCTAGTTGGAGCCATATTCTTCTCAACCCTTGGCCTCTTCATCCCTGCAGTAGTTCAGATAGTCCACAAATGGGACAGAGGACTGGGACCCTTTAAATATATTCTATGGAAGAATATACTACTGATTATTTTCTACTTAATTGTACTTCTGACTGGCTGTTATACTTCTGTTAGTGCTATTATAAAAAAATATGGATGATTGTTGTTTGTAAATAGATAAACATTCTTTATTAAACATAGTGAATTAAAAACTAATGAAACATAGAAAAACTACTCGTCTATGAACAATAGGCGGTCTAATCGCCATCATATCTGTCAGACAAACTTTAGATGGATAAAAAATTAGTTAAGAAAGAACAAAGCTGTGTGGGATGCAAGTATATTGCAAAATTAACAAAAAGAATTATAATACGTAATAATTTAACCTTTTTTTTTTGTCTCGGGGAAAAACCCTCTCTTGGCGGGTTCCCCCGGCCCGGGGGGACCGAGGGATATGTGGGACTCCGGGAAAGATATTCGGCCATCCGACTACCCACTAAAAAACCCCGCTGTTCTCCTATCGCTTACGCCCGGGCCTACGGAAATGTGGCCTGCCGATCTCGTGGCCCGGGCCGGCGTAATAATTTAACCTATATTAACCTATATTATTACATAATATACTAGTAACCTGGCAAACGTTGTTCTGCCAATTTAACATAAATTCAATATAACATTTTCTAATGGAACGAGTTGTGAATCTCAACCATTCTCGAATACACTTAAACACACACAAAAAAGATTTTACGAGTTTAGTCACACCATACGCACAGAATAATAATATATAAAGATCTTCTTCTTTTACTTCTTCCTCCTGCCCTTATCCGATATAATATGGGGTCGGCACAACATGTTACATGTTGTAATAATTGAGGCTTAGTTTTTCCAACCGGCTGCCTGCCTGACGTTAACCCCTTTTTGGGGAAAACTCTGTCATCCTTTTTATTTAAATTATTTTTCTCGTTTCACATTGAAAGTAGGACACGAAATTTCGTTGTCAATAATCTAATTTAACCTCAACCGACACTTTTATTGGTTTCTTCTTAAGTGAACAACATCGAAGTGTCGGTTTGGGTGTGCAGGGTGACACTTTTTCCGGGTCGCCGACTTTTACGGGGTATATACAAAGATAACATACTCATAATAGATAAATATTTGTTTTGTCGCCTTTTACAACAGGCCGACCCCGGCCGGTAGGGCCTCAAGCTCGTGTGGATGGCAACCACCTCTGCTCTATAAAAATGCAGCCACAGTAACTTTGTGTTCCGGCATTAGTGACCCACGTTCCTGTACCCCTATGCGGACAGCAGCGTATTCGCGGTGCCCCTAGCGTCACAAACGTCAATAGGCGACGGTAACTGCTTATTATTAAATGGGCTATCAGCCTATCTGCTGTTCCGCACCATTAAAAAATTCGTAAAGCGAGTTAATTTTTTCGTAATCAATTTCCTCCTGTATCTTAATTCCTGTTACACTTTTTCTCCCCTTTTCGATTCGTCATTTAAAATAAACACCAGCTGGATTACCGAGCTTTGCTCGGTATTTTTATATTTTTTTGGAAATTAACAATTGATTTTCTTAGTCTAACCTCAAAGCAAACACTCATTGACTTCGTGTTACATAACAACACCATCTGCTGGAATAGCTTTAGTGTTGTTGTGTCGTTAAAGCAATTTAAAAAAAATAGTATTATTATTCGCCGATAGATGTCAGGAAAAGTAATTTTTCAGTTTAAATTGGGACTACTCAAACGCCACCTTTTGACATTTTCTAGAAATGATTCCTAGCTAGATCGATTTATCGCCCCCGAAACCCCCTGTATACAAAAGAATCATTGAACTTATTACTATAAATTAAATCACAGTGACATCTTTAAAAGTGTACTTCAACGAAATCCCAAGAGAGCTTTATAGAAGGAAAACAAGTTTTATTTTATGATACTATAAATATTCTTGATTTTATCACTTGGTATTCCCAACATAAACACACGGGATAGTGACATAAAGGTCATAAGGCGTATAAACTTAATAAGCCAATTGCTAAGAGTAAATTTGTGCGCATGCGACTTATAACGCTCTTAAAGTGAACATTGTTAAATGGATTGAATATGATATACTCTTAAAATAATTGAACGGAATAAATATATACATATGTGTGTGACTTCATTAGTTTCATCCAATAAATATACCTCGGAAAATATTTAGACGCGATTTTGACTTGCATCAGTTTACGCTCTGAAAAGCCGTTTTTAGACTTCATCTTCTTCCTCCTGCCCATATCCTACATAATATGGGTTCGGCACAACATGTTACATGTTGTAATAATTAAGGCTTAGTTTTTACAACCAGTCGCCTGCCTGGGGTTAACACCTTTTTGAAAAAAAATCTGTCATCCTTTTTATAAATATCTTTTTCTCGTTTCACATTGAAAGTAGGACACGAAATTTCGTTGTCAATCTAATATTATATATCCTAAAGCGACATTTTTATTGGTTTCTTCTTGAGTAAACAACATCCGAGTGTTGGTTTGGGTGTGCAGGGTGGCACTTTTGCAGGGTCCGTGTACAATTCACATTCGATAACGACGTCACAAGGGCTTCTAAATAGGTTATTCGCAGTGCCGAACGTCTTCAAATGTATCACCTAGCTAGGATTGTTTTGTCGTCTTTTACGACAGGCCGCCCCCGGCCGCAAGTGTCCTTAATCCGCCCATGTGCGTAGAAAATTCTGTTATATCAATGTAATTTAAGTAATATAATGAAATAGTTTGTCCCTTCATAATACCTATGAATATGATCCAAATCAAAGCAACCGACTCAAAACATGCAGTGAATATAGATTTTCCAGTATTACTATAGTGAAAGTGATAGGGGTGTAACAAGTGTGACCATGACTATCGTAATTTTTTTAAATAATCATAAAATTTAGCTATATCTATTTTCTCGCACCGTTTGTAAATAAAACAAAGCGTCGCGGAGAGGCGTCATCAATACTCTTCAATAGATTCGGGGCTTCAAACTAAAAGCTAATAGATGCAACAGGTATTAATCGAATTTTATGATGTGTAGTGTAACAACCTTACGTCTTCAACCTCTCGTTACGACACTAATATAAAAACAAAAATGTGAAATAAAAAAAATAAGTAGATACATTAAAACAAAAAAAGAATATTAAGCTACCCGTAAAAAAATTACGGCAAGGCCAAAAAATAAAGAACCGAATAAAATACACCAAAAAACTATAAGTAGAACAAGTTACTGGCAACACCAGTAGCCCTAGCTGCTTAAAGAGTTCAAAAAATCCTATCGTCACAAAAATCTCATAGGGTTAGATTTTCAGCGCAACCAACGAAGTTCATGTCAGTGTGGTGAACCTATAACTTACACACGGTAACTAACTATTGGCTAGCTCAGTGGCTGTCTGATATGGTCATGTGTACGTACTATTCTCGTGGAAGACCTATAAAGAGCAAGTTGTCTAAGTCTAGGTGATATACTGATAATGGGTAGCTATTATCTGCAAGTCATCTTTGCGTCTTTATTTATTGCTATAGGACAGCAGACAGGCTGATGGCCCGCTTAGAATTTAGCAGTTACCCTCGCCTATGGGTGTTTGCAACGCCAGTGGCATCGCGAACACGCTGCTGTCCCATAAGAGTACAGGAACTTGGATCACTAATGCCGGAACACAACACAAGGTTATTATGGCGGCATACTTATGACCAAAGGTGGTCGCCATCCAGACGGGCTTGGGGCCCTACCACGTAGCTAGGGTGGGTTGTTTTGTCGCCTTTTACGACAGGCTGACCCCAGCCGCAGAGGTTAGTATTCTTTCTCCGTCCCTGCACGGATAAAATCTGATTCCAGTTGTCCTAAATTTGCACTCGAATACTCTCCATATACATAAGTTATAATTGGACCTATGCCATAATTGCTCTCCAGAGTATAGCTAATCTTACATATATCAAATAACTTAATGTTATATTATCATTATTTTGCTTTGTGAGACTTTTAGTTGATTGTTGGACATTTGAATTATTGTTCCGAATAAACACGATTATGCCATCTATCTAGAATTCCTTATTACCATACCTAGGTATCATACCTCCACCCCATACCATCGCTTGTGTATAGTACGTAAACATATCGTTTCGTAAATCACATTGTGGCATTTTACGATGTTTTATCACATCGTAAAGGAGCCGAGATCATGTGCTATCGTCTACTAAAAATATATTGTTTGTTTTTGATTTCTTTAAACACCTTAAATGAGAGTGAACTCACCAAAAGTTGATCCTCCGACACAGTTTGTGTACCGTACAATCATCGGTGGCCGTCGCCTAGCATATGCGGTGAGCCCGATATAATCACGACCACTTCCCCTCCTAGTTCCAAAATAGCACTACGAAAGCCTGGGGGTCGGCATTTCGTAGCCGACCCCTTCACACTTATAGTATTCATTGCGTACTTATTTAACTAATTCATATATCGTTCAGATAGGAAAGGGTTTCAGTGTCTCGGGTGTGGGGAGCAATCAATCTTCTGAGAACAAAAATTATTGTATAGACGATTTCTCTCCGTGCAGAGGCGGATTAAGAATACTGCCTGCGAATACCCTGCGACCTCGCAAAAGGCGACAAAACAACCCTAATTAGGTGGTATAGCACCAAGCCCGTCTAGGGACCTTGTTTCGAGTTCCCCTACGCAGACTGGAGCGTGCCCTTGACATCGTAAACATCCATAGGAGACGGTAACTGCTTCTTACTACGAGTACTGAGTGTACCATCAGACTGTCTGCGGTTTCACAGCACTAAAAATTTTATACTTACTGATTTTTATAAATCGACTGAAATTGTTTTTTAGAGTAATTATTACGAAGTGTTTAGAGTGTATTCACAACTGATGGCAGATCCAAATTCAAACCTGAATTATAGATACCTGACAAAACTAATATTTAAAAAAAATGTACGAAGAATCGTCTCTAGGATATTTTTATTATTTATTTATTTATTCATAGCCTTTTGTTCCGAGCTATTTCCTCTTTAATTATAACCATCTATACTACTATTATAAAGAGGAAAGATTTGATTGTTTGTTTGTTTGTTTGTTTGCTTTGAATAGGCTCCAAAACTACTGACCCGATTTAAAAAATTCTTTCATTGTTGGGAAGCTACACTATCCCCGGGTAACATAGGCTATATTATATTTTCAAAAAAATTAGGGATCCTTACTAAAACTCCAATAATGTAACCCAAAGTGTAAAAAAATTACCTATAATATTATTTAAATCGCGTGCGTTGCGAAAACTATTGATGATAGAATAAAATAATGTACTACAACTTTGCAGAACACATTATTATTTACAAAAAGTGTCGCGACAGCATATATCTAACTATTATAGTTATGCCACAATAAGTGTTTTTTTATTTTAAAAATTTAATTGAAATGCCGCCCCTAGAAAAGGCTCTTTATTTGGATCTTGGTATTAATCCTTATCAAAATAAATTACTTCATATTCAAAACGGCTTCACTACCTTCATATAACTTTTTGATTTATTCAATTCGGATATTCCATTCGAAAGATATCACGAGTTTAAAAATGTAAGTATTAGAAAAATGTTGCGTGGTAGCCGCTCACCCTGTTCGGCTAGCTAGACAGCACCTTATGCAATGTAGGCGTGCGTCACTGGGGTTTTTACAAAAATTAGAATACTTATTAAAAATAACGAAAAATAAATAAAAAGTAATAACAAAAAATCATTAAAATAAAAGCTCATAGAAATAATAATATTCAAATTTTCTTTATAATTTTATTTTTTTAGTAACCTGACGCAAATAGAAGGGTTTGCCTTCAGGGGCGCTCCTCTGTCTGAGGAGTGCACGGGTGTGCGTACCCGAGGTGCCCGAGCATCCGTCGCTTCACTCCCCTCTCTGATCGTGGCGTGGTCCCCGGTGGGATGGTTGCGAATACTGATTGGGGTCCCGGGTTCTACCCTGGGACCTGATTTGGTAGTCGAAACCATTCCTATTTCGACTGCGCCTGCACAGAGAGTGTTCCCGGGGCGGGAATTGCATCCTCGCTGTCGGTTGGTCTTGCTGGGCCGGCTACGACGTCAGGCGACTCTGCTTTTTCTGGAGTGTCGTCTGGTAGTCGTATCCACGCCTGACTAGCACGCGACGGGGATGTGAGTCCCGTCCGGAATTGGCCGCGGACCTGTCGCTCCCGGCCCTGGTTCTGTCCATGGTCGGGGGCGATCCTGGATGGACGGCCGTCGCCTCCTTTTGCGAGGCAGTAGTGTCTGCAAGAGAGGCGGCGGAACGGGAGCGAGAGTCCGCCAGCGCACTCCCCTCCCGCCAACGTAGGCCGAGTCGTCGGCGCCGGAGGGCGGGCAACGATCTGCGGCCGCCGTAGAAAGCGGCCGTGGGCGGCCCCTCGGGGGAGGATCCGCCGCCCGCACTATTGCCGCGAGGGAGAAGGCCGCGTGCTGTTCCGCAGCCCCCCTCAACTCCTAGAGTTGTTACAAGAGAGCGCCGGGGGGACGAAACCCTGACCCCTTGGCACCAGCACTTTAGAAGGGGCCCGCTTTAAGACAAAGCGTGGGCCGGCGCCGGCCCGGGCCACGAGATCGGCAGGCCATATATCCGTGGGCCCGGGCGTAGGCGATAGGAGAACAGCCGGGTTTTTTAGTGGGTAGTCGGATGGTCGAACATCTTTTCCGGAGTCCCTTATATCCCTCGATCCCCCCGGGCCGGGGGAACCCGTCAAGAGAGGTTTTTCCCCGAGACCGAAAAAAATAGAAGGGTTTAATTTTTAATTTTTTGTTAAATACCCGTGCGAAGCTGGGACGGGCTGCTAGTAGTTTATAAAATGTCTCTTAGCTCGGTGTGTCGCTTGACATAGGCCTTCTCTATACATAGGTCACCGCGCTTGACATAGGTCTCTAGGATATTCTGGGTGGAAATAAAACAATATATGTCACAGACGAATTATATTTGAAATGATTTATTGTACATTTCCTTATAGCAATTATCGTCTTTTCGGTATTATATATGAATATAGATAATTAAAGGCCGCTGCATACGTGACGGGTTTTTATACGGACGGGACGGGACGGGAAATTTTGCAAATATCGTTTCATACAAAATGTATATGAAAGAGCATATTTCACGGAGACACGGACGGGACGGGAACGGGGACGGGCTAAACATCGTCGGACGATGTTTAGCACGTCCCGCCCCGCACGTGCTCCGTCCCGTTCGTGTTTCCGCTGCGTATGCACAATCATTCCGTGCGTTCCTGAGAGAGAACTAGTAACGTCTTGATAACGCAAGTGTTGAAAATGGACGACGAAAAATTAATCGAATGTGTGCGGTCACATCCAGCATTATATACTTTAGCCGACCCAAAGTATTTAGACACTAAGTACAAGAATTATCTGTGGCGAAAAATTGCAGTCGAATTATCACTTAACTTATTATTATTATCACAAAACGGTAAGTGTAACGGTAAACCAAACGTTCTCGAGGTGTGATAGCTTTTTTCATAACAGTGTCTTTCTTAAGTAAATGAGGGCTCAGCTTATTTTACAGTAAAGCAAAACATTCTTTAGGCATTCGAAAATACTGATAAAATTGAGTCTCATCATCCAGAAATTCTTTGCAGATAGTGTGGTATTCTCCTTCTTGTTCTCTATTCAGCCATGTAGGATGTACAGAAAATCTCCTTTTCTTGTTCACCGTCGTAGCTACTTCGTAATCTAGAGCAATAGCAATTAAAGCCAATTCTTGAAATGAAAAATCCATCTTTCCTTGTTCACAACACTAGCACGTTAGATCAGAGTCACTGTCACGGTGCATATGCATTTACATCACGTTCCCGTTGTGAACGAGGCAATCACGTCCCCGTCCCGTCCGAGGTAATATCTCGTTACGTATACAGCGAGCTTAAGCCTTGTTCATATAGTCAAGCGAAAGCGGGGCGAGTTTTGCATCGTCGTGGATTAAGACTTCTTTTCTCTACTTCAGGTTAAACAAAAAGAAATAACACAGCATTTATTTCATGTCGGAAAAGTCAATAAACTATATTATGAAAATTCACACAGCAACATCTATTCACAAAGCAAGCAATAAAGCGCTAGTATTATGGGTACTAGACAACTTTAGACCTTTTTTTTTTCTTTTATTGAAGAACAGCAGACAAGCTCACGGCCCACTTCATAGTAAGCAGTTCCCGTCTCCTATGAATCTTTGCAACGCTAGGGGCACCGCAAACACGCTGCCGTCCCATAAAGGTACAGGAACCTGGGTCACTAATGCCGGAACACAACATAAGGTTATTATGGCCGCGGTATACTTAACACAAGAGTGGTAACCATCCAGACAGGCTTAGGGCCCTACCACGTAGCTAGGTGGGTTGTTTTGTCGCCTTTTACGACAGGCCGACCCCAGCTGCAGTGGTTAGTATTCTTATTCCGCCCCTGCATGGAGAAAATCTATCTATATTCTATACATAGATATAGATTTATATATATTTAGCATTAGCAATGCTTAAATAAAAACTTTAATTGTAGTGGTTAAGGGCAGTATTAAAAAAATCCTCGCTCTCGATTGACTAAGTAACAAGGCGTTTATTTAAAATCTACCTTAAAACTACAAAAAAGCTGCCATATAGATTCGAGGCTGAGATCATATTTAAAGAGAAAAGATTTCCGGAAAATATATTTTTATTTTATAGTTTTATACCGACGCTTGAAAGGCAATTTTTACTAAGCGACATTGAGTGAACTTTCCGAAAAATTGGTTTGAAGTTCCAATATTTAGAAAAAAAAAATATGGGGCGGGTCTTTGGGGACTGCCGATAGAAGTGAAAACTAAGTAACTTGTGAATTGTATCATCGAGCTATTAGATTATTATTTTCGGTTTATAAAGAAGAGTTTATAATCAAGGATTAAAGTTTAAATTGGTCATTAACACTTCTTTACAAACCAAAAATTGTTCACCCAAAAAGTGCTCAACGCGCCTAAAGTTTTCACTTCAAAAACTCAACTGTATACATGTATACAGACATGTATAAGTAATGCAATAAGTTACATTATAAAATAAACCTTGTCATTATTAATAAGCTTGGTATTACTCGAGCAAAACTCAGTCTTACGAATTATCGATCAGGTCAACATTATATAATAAACCTTAAATCATTATTAATAAGGTTAGTATTACTGGAGCAAAACTCCTTCTTACGAATCTTACGAATTTTTGATCAGGACACGTGACCTGACGCGAGTTTAACATTTTTTACCCATCACAAAAAAGTGCACAACGCCACTAAAGAAGTTTTTTATTTCAAAAATATATTACTCACCAAATTGTTGCATAAAATGATTATTTATTTTCTGTTGGAATATTTGAATCCAAAAATTAGGTGAGTTGTATGTAATACATATTTTTTTTTTATATTTGAACTTCAAACCACTTTCTCGGAAAGTTCACTCAATGCCGCTTAATAAAGTTTGCCTTTCAAACGTCTATATGATTTGGCAACTTTAGTTAATACTAGTTATAAAACTACACAACGTAACTTCATTAAACGAAAACAAACAAAAAATTGACTAGATTACATTCATTTCATTACACTTGAATAATCAAAGTAATAAAGAAAACGTGCATTAACTTAAAAAATAAAACTTATTTTTTTTAGTGACGTTACTAATAATGTAGTTCCTCAAAACTAAACTCTACATAGCAAAATTTAAGGGCCCGAAATAATATAATTATACGATTAATTACTAAATTAAGTAACAAAAATTAAATAACAATTTTATAATCAGTTTATCTTTCGTTGTATTTTATTCATATCTTGGGATATAGTGGGATCATTTTCATTGAATAATTACAACAAACAAAATAATTGTGTTTGTGAAATTAATGTTTGTTGGGGTCTAAATAACGATATACTGTTTCGTTATAGAGAGTGGTTACTATGCTAAAAGGGTGTTACAATACAAAGGTAACAAAACATTTCAATTTCTACGTTTTAATGAGTTTTATGTTAAATAGAAATTCAGTATATAGAGCTAATACTTTATATTTAGAGTTAAGAATATTAACATAAGTAGAAATGTTTTATTGATACAAAGAATATTTATTTACTCGATACGATTTAACGCATTTTTTATGTTTGTACTTAACAACATTAGCGTTTCTCGTATATGCAACGTTAGGCTTTCGTTTTGGTAGCGTGTACACTAGTACACGTGCTATTATTAACATTTATAATATTGAAATTAAGTATAATATAGTAGTGTGAATATTGTTAAATAAAATATAAAAATAAAATTACTGATAATTGTAGTTTACGATGCTGATAATGCATCTAGATTCTAGAAGGTTCCATTTTACCATGAAGGTAAAGATATGTAATGGTGAAAATAATATAATAATCGGTACACAGACACACTGCGAGTGGTCAAATTATATAAATCACATTTATCTTATGAATAATTTTCTATATAATCTTACCAACAATTAATTTTATCATTGTAAAGGACACACACTTCTTTTAATAAATTACTTTTTGTATTCCTGTTTTGTTTGTTCTATAAGTAGATTTGTTTTTGTAAATTATTTTGTTGTATGTTATTTTGAAATATATTTCTTTTTTTATAACGCTAGAGTGACATTGGTAAAACTTGTATAAAAAGCGTTATCGTTACATACGTTGTGTTTTATAATATATTATATACATAGACTAGACATTATATACATATACAAAGACTAGAACAAATTGTATTAAAAAAATCGTCACACGTGTTTTTTTTTAAATAATTCTCGTGTTTAAATCGACTTTTTAACGCTTCAGATAGTTATGCACAATTTGTAAGTGAATATTATTCGATATACTCATTATCTTATGTAAATACTTAAATTTAATTGATAAATGCATATATAATATACTTATAATTACAAATGTTTATAGTATTTACCCTCAGTTCATTCCGTTTATTAGTAAACAACTAAACTATTTATTATATAATAAAATTATGTATACGTAAAAAGGGCATGTAATTCATACACAAAACTTAACCATTTCGTATTTACCAGAGCTTACTTTGAGTAACTTTAATCCTATGTAGTTGTGTTGCAATTATATACACATTTTTGACATCCATCCCTCTATCTACCTTCGCTTGGTTTCCATCTATCAAACGCATCATCTCTTTCAAGTTGTAACCAAACATACATATAAAATTAATTACAATCTATTGATTATTCATTCATTGGGTGATTGCATTTTACCTTCATAGATATGTATTATAAAATATAATAAATAAATGTATTGGGACAATTCACACAACGCCATTTTGTCCCAAAGTATATCACTATAATGTATAGTATATCACTTGTGTTATGGGTACTAGACAACTGATAAAAAACATATATACTTTTCTTTTGTAAATAAATACATAAGTAAACACCCAAACGCGGTACGGGAAACGGGTTGCGTTAGCCGCTATGCCACGTAGGTCGTCAAAATATAAAATTAAAGAAAAACGTATTAGTCATATGATGATTCTCGAAACTTAATCCAGAGTCGTCGATTCGACACCCGTGACGGCGTGCATGCACCTCTTGACAGTTTCTATTAAAAAATTGAATGTGAAATTTACAACCATATTTTCAATGGCGGGAAGGAAAACATCATCAAGAAACCTGCACAGATAGAAGCCTGATGAATATTCTGTCCGTTTGCCCTATGGTGACTTTTGATCTTAGAGGTAAGTTATTATGGTATTTTATTATTAGTTCAAAAATAAGTGTATTTTTATACCAAGTGGACCAAAGTTACACACACGGTTTAAGCTATCTTAAGCTAAGTAATAAAAAAATGGACTAACAGCAGAGAAACTTATATCACAATCATCCAATACTTTGCAATGAGTGTTTGAATTGCAACAATTTGCTGAGATTCGTGTACACAAGGTCCTGGGGGTTGGATATCACGAAGTAGACTAGACCGAGTATGGACAACACGGCCCGCCATATTGAAAAGTGGGTCCACGTGTGATAGAATGTTGGGATTGTCGGCTGCAATGGAAAATACACCATAAAAATTTATCATTTAATAAATGAATTTTATCCGTGCAGGGGCGGAGAAAGAATACTAACCTCTGTGGCCGGGGTCGGCCTGTCGTAAAAGGCGACACAACAACCCACCCTAGCTACGTGGTAGGGCCTCAAGCCCGTCTGGATGGCGACCACCTTTGGTCTTAAGTATGCCGCCATAATAACCTTGTGCTGTGTTCCGGCATTAGTGACCCAAGTTCCTGTACCCTTATGGGACAGCAGCGTGTTCGCGATGCCACTGGCGTTGTAAACACCTATAGGCGACGGTAACTGCTAAATTCTAAGCGGGCTGTCAGCCTGTCTGCTGTCCTACGCAATAAAAAAAAAAAAAAAGAATATTATACTTGGACAATTTACATAACCCGATATACATTGATCACGTGTGTTATGGTTATTGGACCACCGATACTACTTATATACTTTTCTTTTTTAAATAAATACATATTATACCCAAATATCGTGCTTTTTATCCGTGCAGGGGTGAATAGAATAGACGGCCCCAAGCCCGTCTGGATAGCAATCACCCTTGGTCTAAAGTATGCCGTCATGATAACCTTGTGTTGTGTTCCGGCATTAGTGACCCAGGTTCCTGTACCCTTATGGGACAGCAGCGTGTTCGCGATGCCAAATTCTAAGTGGGCCGTCAGCCTGTCTGCTGTCCTACAGCAATAAAAAAAAAACAAACCTCGGGAATCAGAGACGAATACGTTCGCGATGCAAAAGCGTTTACCCCAGTGGTTGTCAAGAAAAATTTACACAACTAATTTTTCATGAAATTTAAAGATTTCTTTTTAACTTACTTATCCTTCTGGTTTTAATGTCAGATCGCAGTCACCCTGTAAAATCCGGGTATTCTTTTTATTTATTTGAAAAATAAGTTGAAGTTTACATAAATTATTCAAATTATTTTTTCTCGTTTCATAGTAAGTCCTGATAGGTTTCATACACTATTCTTTCATCTCTAGCACTTCCTAATGCCTAGGCGACATCACCAGTAACTACCTGCATGCTGAACTATCCACCAAGGGTGGAATGTATTCTTTCTGCGTGTAGTGTATGCTATTTAGTCTATGGTATAAATTTAAATACACCGACATAGTCTAGTTCCCTACTGCGAGTGATGGAGAAATAGGGAAAGGTGTTAGGAGAAGAATAAATGCGGGATGGCTGAAATGGAGACAAGTAATTGGTGTAACTTGTGATAAATTTATGCCACTTAAAAGGGCAGATTTATAAATCTGTCATAAGGCCAGTCATGTTATACGGTGCTGAATGTTGGGCTACTAAAGTGGAAAACCAGATGCGTCTCCATTCAGCTGAGATGAGAATGCTGAGATGGATGTTTAGAGTGACAAGAATGGATAAGGTGAGGAATGAGTATATAAGAGGATCTCTGAAAGTTGCACCAATAAATGATAAATTGAGAGGAAAGAGAGTGGCATAGTATGGGCATGTAATGCGAAGAAAGGCTGACCACATTATTAGAAGAATGTTGAACCTGAAAATAGATGGGTACAAGGGCAGAGGTAGACCTAAAAAGCGATGGAAATAATGTTTGATGCATGATATTAGGGTTTGTGAAGTGACAGATGAAGAATGCCAGGATAGAATAAAATGGAGGAAAAAAACATTGTACCGACCCCAAATGATCGGGACAAGGCCAAGACAATGATGATACACTGTCCAGTGTGTCTATGTGTAGTTGTCAAGATGTCAATGTCAAAACACATGAATCGACCTATCGATGTTAACGACTCTAGGGGTACCGCGAATACACTGTCTGTATAGGGTTACTGGAACCTGTGTTACTAATTCCGAAACAGAACACAAGGTTTTCTTATAGCGACATACTTATAGATTAAGGGTGGTTGCTCTCCAGACGGACCTGGGGCCCTAACACGTAGTTAAATAAATTGTAACAGTACATTTGCTATATCAAAGTTTAACTTAACTCTATTCAAAATAACTTACCGTGGTAACATTCGCAGTAAGGTTAGAAACCAAAGGTGCATATTGGATCACCATCAGCTCGTCATACATTCTAGCCGCAGAGCAGACTAGTAAACACGCGGTATAAAGTATTACCAACACAATAGGCTGGAAGTATGGCTGCAGACCGCGGGACAAGTCTAGACTTGTTATGTCCAACCTGTATAATAAAGTTAATAAGTATACTGTGACGGATCAGCGTCATCTGGTTCCAAAGCAAGCAACAGAGCGCTTGCGTTATGGATACTATACAACTGATACATAAATTATATACTTTCCTTTTTTAAATAAATACATATTATTCCTAAAAACTTTGACTCAGGATAAGAATCAAGCCCTTGACCTACACAGACCACACAGGTTCAATTATTTGGATTAAGCATAAGTGTAAATAAGGGAACGAACCCATACCACGTGACCTTGGTGACCATCCGTAGTATATCAGGAGAATCCCCACCCCTCCCCCACTAGTTTACAAGTTTTATTTTTATAGCTGAAGAACAGCAAACAGGCTGACGGCCCACTTAATATTAAGCAGTTACCGTCGCCTATGGATTTTTGCCACGCTAGGGGCACCGCGAACACGCTGCTGACCCATAGGAGTATAGGAACCTGGATCAACAAGGTTATTATGCAGTCCAGACGGGCTTGGAGCCCTACCACGTAGCTAGGGTTGTTTTGTCGCCTTTAACGACAGGCCGACCCGGCCGGATCAGTATTCTTACTCCAACCCTGCACGGGTAAAACAATACAATTATACAATTCATATTATACAGTCGATCGTACGAGATTATTGTATCAGCATGGCACTAACTCTCGTCGATTCTCTTAACAACTGCACTGCACAACAAACTGCAACTTCAATCAATTTTCAATCGACTGTCATCGCAGTATATATGCGTCAGTGTTGCCGCCTGTGAGGTTTAAAAACGGTAAACGATGTGCGCCATGTTTGAATATAGATTTGTGTTTGTAATGAACAAGCTATGTCTTGTGACTTTCACGGATTTGACTCACCTATCAAGTACAGACAGTAGACACATAACGCAGAAGAAGTAATAAGCTGCCACATACGGCATAGTCACTACAGCATGGAATGAGAGATGCCCAGCATCAAGACTGTCCGAATAGCTGATCAGGAGTAAATGCATGAGAGATAGGCCTCCTAGCACTCCGTGAAAAGCCGGACTGCACGTTCGCCAGGCCTTTTGCACTGTCAGAGCTACGTCCAGAGGAGTTAGGTCGCCAAATCTGCTGAAATAATCCAAAACATCAGTTGCTTACTTCGAAATTAAAGGTATATTAGAATTACCAATTCATTCTGGTACTTGATTGTGGTTGCATACTAAACTTTTGAGGTAGAACCTATATTTATTTAGTCTTATTGCTTTGTTCATCACACTACTTGTTTTGCCAACCGTATATTACAAAAATAGTAGTTTCGGGTATTCATTTTGTAGCAACAACTGTTGCTACCAACCGAACATATGAGTTGGGTGCAACTGGTCCCAGACACACTTTAAAGAACATAGGCTGAGATAAGTTCCTCAAGCGCTTTCAGAACACAAGTCAACCTCCGTTGAGAGACAGTACACCTTGCTGAGCACATGCCACTATGACAAGTTTTCCTTTATAGATTCAAATAGCGAATTCCTGCATAAAAATCAGTGTAAATTACAAAGAGTGAACTCTACATGGCTGGACCTGGTCAGTTGTTTAACCGGGTGTGGATGGACTTTAAACGTTTTAGTGGGTCCATTTTACCTCTAAAATGACTATGAGTTTGATCAAACAATAAAAATAATTAATCAACCTGCACTAGTACACAAGTTTTTTTGATGTTATTGCTGAGGAACATCAGAAACACTAAATAATACGCAGTTAGCGTCGCCTATGAACGTATGTGACGCTAAGTACTGTCTGCATAAAAGTACTGAACCTGGGTCACTTATGCGGGAATATAAGGTTTTTATGGCGGTATACTTATAGATCAGTGGTGGTGACCCTCTATAGAGGCCTTGACTTGATTGATATTGAGGGCCTACCTAGCTATGGTTTTGTCGCCTTTTACGACAGACCAAACTCGGCCACACGAGCCAGTATTCATACTCTGCCCCTGCACGGAGAATAAAATGTAGTATACGAAGAAAATGATGTTATATGAATTATAAGTCATAATAATTTATTGATATTTACCTCAAATATTTATCTCCTTCTCTAGACTGTTGAGATTCCAATATCCTGTCCCTTGAAACTGCCCGAAATGTTCCTCCACCTTGCAAATAAATTTTTTCCGGTCTTCTTGATCCAAACGGATCTAACCGTTCATCATTGGGTGATGTGAGAGGTGATGGCGATGAAAACGGATTGTCTATGTATTGATCGTGATAAGGCATACTTGATTCAAGACTTTCTAGCATTGCTGAGAGATCGGTAGGTCGTGCTGAAATATCAAATTGAATACTTTAATGATATTAAATTTTAAACAAATGACCACCCAACCACGACCCATGACAACCTATCACAGAACGAACTCAACTCAAAAAAATAAACTCAACTCAATACGAAATACATCTCAAAAAACGGAATGACTACTTCGGAATCCTAAAAATGAATCGTAAGGCAGCAAGGTCATGGTTGGCGGAAAACACAACGATACCGCGATTTAATTCGATACAGCGCCATCTCTTGGTTCGTTTTTGACAATTTTTACTTTAGTATTGAACATTCCGCCCACCAAGGACTTGTCCTTCATAGTAAAAAATAACATAAAAATGAAATTTAAGTTTAACACAAACAATGTTTTACAACACTACTAAACGTATTAAAAGAAATAAACAAATAATAATTATAGCGAACTTCTAGCATATCAAAAATAGTAGTCCGCCCACTGTGAAACAATTTAAACTTAATGAAAGCTATAACATAAAACTCAGAAAATTAACTTATGAAATATACAGCCCACCATGCCAATGTAACTCATTTTTTCTAAAATTACAAGCTTGCTAATTGCGCGTTTGATAAGTCGATTCTTAGTTCTTATGGTAACAACATGAATTACGTTGTCTGGTCCAGTGTGATTAGCTTTAACAACACCCAATTTCCACTTAGATGGTGGCACATTATCCTCTCGTAAAATAACAATATCTTCAACGTCCGATTCAGATTTCTTAGTTTTCCATTTATATCTTTGACTTAACTCACTAAATATTCTTTTGACCATTTTTTCCAAAATATATTTACCATCTTTTGTACTAATTGCCATCGTTCTAAACAACTAATGTTACTGTCTCTAAAATCTTCATCAGTCACGTTCACATTCTTCTAGAATGTCTCAAACAAGTTACACATTTCCGAAAACATTTCTTGACTTGTTCTCTGCACCTGACAATCCAGTAAGTTGCTCTCAAATAGTTCCTCATTATTTGCGGCCCTCCATGAAGTGTTTTGCTATGAGCGTCTGAGATTATTAACCCAATAAGATGATTGTTAGCGGGCAATATTTTTCTATATTTTTTTCGGGATTTCGGGATGTCATAATCCACCTCAGCTTGTTTGATGCGTCCACCAAGTCTTAAAATCCGCTTTTCGTCCAAAAAAAGAATTAAGAGTGTGGAGCGCACTTTTCTTAGGCAAGCAACCTCCATTTTTGATCTGCTGAATTTCTCCCATAAATTCTCTGTTCTGAACTTGTCTGATGCACTTGTGTAAAGTTTCTTGCATTTCCTTTGCTGTTACGAATTTGCTGTAATCTTTCGATTTTCTTTCTCCATGTGTAGTTAGTACCCTTAAACAATAGGATATCATTAGCATCACCTTTAGCATTCTTGTCAAATTCAAAAATCTCTCCCACTCAAATTCTATTTCTCTATGTTTTGTTAACAGCAACACAGTTACTCTCTCTTCTTCATGTGTCTCTATGTCAGGGATGTCTTCACTCTCAATGTGATTTCTCCAAAGCCAATCTGGAGCTCTCCACCAAAACAAATGTGTCTCTAACTTGGTAAATTTCAGGCCTCTCAAAGCACAATCTGCGAGATTGGAATCCGTTGTGACATGTCTCTATTGATCATACTCGGTTATCGTTAAAATTTCAGAAACTCGGTTGCTCATGAATTTTGTCCATTTACTCGCTCCTCCTTTTAACCACACTAAAACAACTGTCGAGTTCGTCCAGCCAAAAAGATTCTCTTTTGGTATGTTCATCTCATCTCTGATAACAATTTTGCAGCCAAAGTAGCACCACAAAGCTCTAATCTTGGTATTGAAAGCTCTTTCTCAGTCGGCGCAACCTTTGTTTTTTTGGAGATCAAACTGACGTTAACTTGGCCTTGTGTGTCAATTGTACGAAGATAAACTGTGGCAGCATACGCCGCCTGTGAGACATCAGTAAATGCAGGAAGCTCTGTCTTGCAATCAGGAGTACAAAACACCCATCTCTGTAAATCTTAATATATACTGAGTATATATTAAGATTATTTTCTACTGTATCAAGGCAGATTGTTTTAATAAACTATAAGCCTCAGATTTGTCTGATATAAGCATCTGAAATCATTTTAGTCTTGGTGGGTCTCTGCTAATGGTGGGGGCTTACGCTTCATCGTTGAAATCTATCGAACTGTGTAGGTGCACTATATATTTTCAGTAACTAACATATTATAAATAAGAAGTAAAAACTAGGAATAATAAAAATATGATCTCAATTACAAGTTTACCTGCTTTTCCACTGGCCTTATTCTTACTTTTAAACACTTTAGGACTAACATCCTTTCTATTTGTTTCCTCTGCCCTTTCTTCTCTGACTTTCCGTTTAGTTTTTCTTGGTTTATGTCGTAAATCTTTTGACATACCATTGTTATTTTTAACATCATTCATCTCTATCTCCAACTCACCACTGAGGGTTACAACCTCATCCTTATTATATTCTTTAAGGTAATCATCAACCTGTAAGTTAGTAATTATTAATATGGCAAGTGAAAGGTGAGTAGAGTTTATAGTTGAAATCATATTTTTTTGTTTATTGGTTTGATACACAGTATATAAGGTGTTATGAATTTGTACAATATTCTAACAGCATGCATCGTGTAAACTTTGGTATATTAGTATTACATATACAGTGGCATCCATTTATAATGACATCAAAGGGAAATGACAAACAAGCAGATGTCATACAAAGCATTTTGAAGAAAATAAACAACCTCTTCTTTTTGTTAGGTATATATAGTATTTAATAGAGAGAAACATCATCATCATCCTAGCGTTAGTCCCGGTTGTCACCCAAACTTTCGTTTCGGTGCCCGGGGTCCGCTTTCTGACATTTTCTACTCCACTTCGCGCGATCTTCAGCATTCCTGGTAGTGAGCCCATTGGCACATATTATATTTATATAGTATTTAATTAATAGAGAGAAACATATCATTTTAAATCAAAATTCAATATTGTAAGTAATAAGTATATTTATTTCATTTTTTACATAAAAAATCAATAATATCTGCTATTGTCCCATAAGGGTACAAGAACTTGGGTCACCAATGCCAGAACACAACACAAAGTTATTATGGTGGCATACTTAAGACCAAAGGTGGTCCAGACATACTTGGGGCCCTACCACATAGCTAGAGTGGGTTGTTTTGTCGCCTTTTATGACTGGCCGACCCCGGCCACACAGGTCAGTATTCTTTCTCCACCCCTGCATGGATAAAATATCTGACTTTGTTATAAATAATTATATATGAAAACCAAACTTTGCTGTGTAATTACTTCATATTAAGCAGTTGGTCAATATAGGCGGAGTCATAATAAATGGATTCTACCATACTACAATTATTGATATTTACACATTTTTATAAAATTTAACTTAGATAATCTTTAGGTATACAATTTATTTGTGACATGATTATAAAATAATATTATTTGATATTAAAGCATCAATTACAATAGAGTAATTACTCTGACTAATTAGTCAATCATATAAAATTATTATAACAACTTATAACACACTGCTGAGATTAGGACCCCAAAGAGTACAAATAGTATACCCACCACGCTTGTTTAAGGTGATTTGGTGGTTACAAATACTGTTGATCTCAGTATGCAGGTATCCTATGTAGCAATTATGTTATAACAAGCACATTAAGTAAGAAACACTGCCTAAATGGTGCATGCCATTGTGAAATTCAAACCCATGGCTTGTAAGGTTGATGTCATATGTATCTAAAACATAATATCTTCCTAAAGTTTTATCCCAATAAGTCTTCTTTTATTAATTAATATATCCTAGTTGCATCTAAATTTTCAAATTAGAGGTATATAGTATTTTTTATATCAGAACACTTCATAACACTCCAATTTCCTATATTAAAGTTCCAGAAAATAGAAAATGTTTTTCTTATATGTCTTGTAAAATAATAACAATCCATAAATGTCCCACTGCTGGCCTCCAGCTTCCTCCTAGAGGGAATGAAGTATACCCACCACACTTGTCAAAGGCTGGTTCCACATCCCGGTGATTTCCCAATGTTTTTCTTCACCATTGGTGCATGGCAATTGTTATAATATGCACAGTAGGTGAGTAAAACTACCTAAGTGGTGCATACCACTCTGGGATTCAAACTTCTAGATTGGTGTCTGAGTACACCGCAACCAGGTTTCTAAGTCTTATATGTACTACTAGCTGTGCCTGCGACTCCGGCCGTGTGGAATAGTGACTTTAGGCAGCATTTTTTGGATATATGAGGTGAGATATATATGAGGTCAAATTAAATTGGAAATTCAACCTCCTAAGTCCAGCCTAAGCTGAACCCTATTTCATATGATTGATGATATAAATCTGAGGTCAACTTAAATTAGATTATAAAATTTCCAAAACTTATCATTTTTAACAAAAACTATTTTTTTTTTTTCTAAAATAAAAATAGCCTAAGTTACTCCTTGGTACATCAGCTATCTGCCAGTGAAACTCCCGTCAAAATCGGTGCAGCCATTTCAGAGATTAGCCGGAACAAACAGACAGACAGACTAAAATTGTAAAAAATGTGTTTTGGTATATGTACCGTATATACGTCCGAATGCACTTAGTAAAAAGCGGTTATTTTAATATTACAAACAGACCCTCCAATTTTATGATGATGATAGATGACTATAATGTTGATTACCTTCTCCAGAGCACTTAAACTTGACCCAGGTATTTCAAAGTCATGCAGATCTGTGTCTCTATGTCTTGATGAATGCCTCTTTTTCTTTCTATAAGAAGGACTCCTTTTCTCTTTGTGCCCACTAGACGGTCTTGACAAATTCTTCGTAAACTTCTCATCTAAGCCATTAGGATCATGAGAGTAAAAGATTATAGCTGGATTTTTATCAGGTTTTTTAATTTCTTTCTCAACAAATCCTAGTATACCTTGTTTTATTTGATCATGTATGGGCAGCTCGGTATCTAATGATTCTTGTTCGGACTTAATCCAACTGTCTCTTTTAGATTTGTCATTTTCTAACGATATTTCAACGATCTCCGACTCATGTGTGTGGCCGTTCGAAAGTTTTCTCGAGCCGGACGTGCTAGGAGACTGGGGCTTATGTTTATGCTTTGGCGATGGGGACTTAGCACTTGTGTGGACTTCTGCTATCTCCTCCTTCACATCCACGCTTTTTACAGGCTTCATTGCACACTATATCACCTTTAAAGAAAACCTTTAAACTTCGCAAAATTACACGAACCAATTTTAAGCCTAATCAAGATTTGGAAGCACTAGTAACTTGAATATTGCATTCGAATTAGAACACGTTCAAATATCTACATTTTAGAATAAGTTTTACACACTTTTCATGCGTTTTTAGATATAAAACAATAATATTTAAAGTCTGAAAACAAAAGGGCAGATATATTGAAATTATTTGAAATGCCAAATGTCAACAAAGATGACGTCATTGTGACGTCATTGCCGAATGAATGTAACGTTCCATTTCATTTTATATAGTAAATTACAATTTCCTTAAGTTGTTAGAAAAAATACACCAATAAAACTTTGAATACTACATATATCTATATATTGTATCTAATATCTAACTATGCAGTTAGTATATGAAAAAGATAATTTTAAAAACAATGAGTCCTTCTTTAGTAGCGTTTGGATGTAATTTAAAAAAACCAAATAAAATATATTTTCATAACCCAGAGTGCCTGAAGCAATAATTTATTAAAAGAAATAATGAATACATATTTACGAGGAATGATCCAAAAGTAATAACCGGATACCTATTTCCAGTACACATAAAAAATTACTTTTCACATTGGGTTATTATGAAACGTTTAACTAGTTAGACATAAAAAATCGTATTTAAAAGCCACGATGCCCGAGGTACAAGCCACTCATGGCTGTACTTTCTTGCTTCTCATGCAGCGTTTGAGCCGGGGATGCGCGTCACAGGATCTACATTCCCAATGGCTGATCGACCCCGCTCCCACGGGGTCGGAATACCTTTTCGACCGAAGTCGCTGCTAAGTCGTCTGAGACCAACCACAACAGCCTTCAACAAACAAACAAGAAAATAATCATTTGAATTCGAACTGTCGAATAAATCCTACGTGGTAGGGCCTCAAGCCCGTCTGAATGGCGACCACATTTGGTATGCCGCCATAATAACCTTGTGTTGTGTTCTGGCATTACTGACCCAAGTTCCTGTACCCTTATAGGACAGCAGCGTGTTCGCGATGCCACTAGCGTTGCAAACACCCATACGCGACGGTAACTGCTAAATTCTAAGCGGGCCGTCAGCCTGTCTGCTGTCCTACAGCAATAAAAAAATCATATTATTATCAAACTGCAGAGAAATTAAATTAGAGTTGTCATTAAGTACTTTGTTTGGGAAAAAATGTTTATTAGGGTCCCCTCCATATACCATAGTTGTATGCTGGACCAAGGAGTTTCAACTGGACCGATCATCCACAAAGTTTACCTACAAAAATAATGGAACAAATAGTGTAGATATTACTTTTATTATTTTATATGGCCGAGGAACAATTAACGGACTAACGGCCCACTTAAAGATTAGCAGCTACTTTCATATAGATATGGATTCTTGCGACGTTAGCGGCACCCCGCCAACTTGCTACTGTTCACATAGGAGTATTGGAGCCTGAGGAAGCTTGAAATTAATTATCAAAGTAAACCAAAGTCTACTTTCAGGGCTCGTCAGTAAAAATATTATTCCTAATTATTAAAGTGACCTAATTGATCCATGCCTTTGAATTTTCTTTTGAATTTCGCTTTATTGATTTTATTTACTAATTACTTCCAAATATTTTATTTTAGTAATAGAAGAAATGAAAAAAGGGGAATTTTTAATTGCACCTCTAATTAAAATTCAAGCAAACTAAATCTTTCGACTAATAAACCTCTGCATATCAGATAAATGACTGCGTAACAAATTAACTACTTGATTGCCTAAATATATTTTATTAAAACACGTATAAAATTAATCAAAATCAGGTGGCCTTTTTTATATAATTTACAACGAAAATCTAGCTGAAACCACAGATATACAGATTTTAAGACAAAAGTACTCACAGTGTAACAAAAATACTGATTTGCACACTAAATTAACCATCATATAACGGAATTTCCAAAATCATTTTCTAAAACTGCATAATAGATAATGTATGTTTATATTATCAAATTACATTCCACGAATTCACTACTCGTGTAGAGGCGGAGAAAGAATACTAACCTCTGTGGCCGGGGTCGGCCTGTCGTAAAAGGCGACTAATCAACCCACCCTAGCTACGTGGTAGGGCTTCAAGCCCGTCTGGACGGCGACCACCTTTGGTCTTAATTATGCCGCCATAATAACCTTGTGTTGTGTTCCGGCATTGGTGACCTAAGTTCCAGTACCTTTATGGGACAGCAGCGTGTTCGCGATGCCACTGATGTTGCAAACATCCATAGGCGATGGTAACTGCTAAATTCTAAGCGGGCCGTCAGCCTGTCTGCTGTCCTACAGCAATAAAAAAAAAACTGGTGTTTCATTTATAATGACTAACATGTTCTTAACAGTTTAATAGGTGATGGATTTAAAAAAAATTGATTTAAATATTTTGTTGCACACACAGAATTATCAGTTTTACTTCTAGTTAACAGATAGTCATTCAGTAAAATAGTTTAGCTTTATAGACCAAACAGTATATTAGATTTGATTTATTTGATGAGCTAATTTAGTGTGCAATTCAGTATTTTTGGTGGTAATTTCGAATATTTGAATAGAAAAAATTGGATTTACAGTTGTAGAATTAAATACTACCCATGATAAAATAGTTATATATTGCATAACGTATTTTCAACTTTAAAAAAAATATATTCTATATTCCAACCCAATTAAGCTCATGCATGACGAGTAACGGTACATTCAAAAGCCTACTATTTGGGATGGTCACCATTATGTGCGTCTTTTGGTATTGAAATTATTTATTTGCGGGGTCTCAAAACACGCAATCTGTATCGGATATAAACTATTCGTCTCATTTGACTAAAGGAAGAAACTATAATAAACAAAAAGCTATATTCTCCTATTAATCGGTTTTTATTTAAATGTTGTTTTGATTATTCAAATTATACATACAATTTCTAATGGAATACTTATTAAAATTAACAACCAATTTGATGCAACATATTCAAAGCACTAATTAAATGAAATTTTTGCATTTAGAGAAATTTCAATTTTTTGCGCCGTTCTAAAACAAGACATCTAGGTAGGTATATATAGTTTCGATTTTCGATCGGTGCATATTAATAATGGCATTAGACCAGCGACACCCCGTGCCGGCCGTACCAGTTGCCAAGCCACTGGACTAACAAATTCGGAATGTTGCCGACCTTCAGGCACACCTTCGTTTGCGGCTTAAAATAAAAGCACAAAGCGGTTTTTAAAACTCAACGGGGAATATCGAATGCGGAAAAGAAAATGCATTCCTGATACATTTTTATAATACATTAATTTTATAAAGACTGATTTTTATTTATATTTGATACAGGTTTACTATTCATTTAATGTGAAACGGATTTTAAAAACTAATTATAAGCCATAAACACTAAACTGTTTGCAATGAAGTGCCCGAAAAAGGTGAAGGGGATCTATTAGGCCATTGAATTTAATAAATTAAAGTGTGTCTCCCTCGAGACACAACAGCCTTTTAACAAAATTTAGGAAAAAGTTCGTACTATTTGGAAGGAGGGATATAACCCCTCGTATATATCATGTACAATACTAATTTTAAAAATAAAATTTTGTAATAACCACATAATCGTATATCGTAGCTTCCTCCATTATATTCAAGTGTTTCATTTTGATTTCTATTGGATTATCTAATGTAAACCGTCAACTGAAATGAGGTTAAAATAGAATTTAGTCCTCCATTTGGATTTTTACATATTTATGTTTCAAGTTTCACCGTATTTTTATCATCTTGTCTAATATTCTGTTGCTATTATAATTATGTCCTTATTTTATTTATATCCTTACATAATTTATTTTTACCTCGTTTTATTCTTTATTTATTCTATTTTTCTTGTTTTCTTGCAGATCTAGTCCAGGTGCAGCCTGGTCTGTTCATTTGTCATTAGCTCACTGTCGCTTTTTGTGACTCGTGTCTCATCCGCTTGGTCCGAACCTCGGACCCACCCTGCCAGTAGAAATATGTAGCCTCCATTCCATCATTTGATTTCTCACCGTCGATAAAAATCTGATGATTGGGGGCAGTCTGGTTGCAGGGTCACGGCATATCATCTTCTAGACACTCGTAACGAGGAACCGGTTTACTGGTAGGATGAGGGGTTTTTAGAAGGTCTCGCTCTTCTCCTCTCTCTGGTCTGTTCCTGTATAGAACGACCCTGTTTGCACTGATACAGCCAAATCACCTCTGAAGTCCGAAGATCTAATTGGAACAGTACCTACCGTTAGTATAAGTGTCAGGAACAAAACCACATTTGGTAACAAAATAAAATACCTACCACATAAATGTATTTATAAATCGTCATCTCCTTTAAGCTTTAGCCAAACAATGTCAAGCAGGAAATTTATTTAAATTGAGTCAAATCGCAGCGCACGAATATGTTGCCCTGATCGCAATTATACCCAGTATTTATGCAAAAACGTATAATTTTGTGGCCATAGAACAGACGGTGGAAGTAATTACAAAAAGAATTCAATAAAACTAGATATTCGCACAACCACTATATTAGGATAATGGAATGAAAATCAAATAACTACAATTTTAGACTTCGAGATGGTATGACAGCTTTATACATTATGAGGAGTTATAATTATTGTTATTTGTAAGGTAGTAGCGGCAGTAATGAGAAGTTGAAAATTAGACTAGCATTGTATAGACATATAATGCGATGAGAAGAATGTCATGTAACAGGGAAAATCCTAGAAATGAAAGTGGCGGATACAAAAGGAGGAGTAGACCAAAGAAAAGATGGATGAATTGTGTAAAATATGCCAAAAAGATATGAATTTTGAGATGACGACAAATAAAGGAGTGTGTAAAGAGAGAGCGTGTTGTGCCGACCCTATATAGTTTATAGGATATAAGAAGAAATTTTGCTAGTGCATTATATTCTAGAATCATTGCGTCCAATGTTGAACTATAGTAATCACCATAAATTTTTTTTGACAGGAGTTACTCGTAAATCGTCCCGCTCTAAAATAATTATGCTTTGCCAAAATGAGGTTAAGTTTATGTATTGAAGACAGCAATAGCACAGCAGGTATAGAGGCACTTCATCTACCTTGTGGCATCAGTGGCGGATTTGCCCTAAGGCCCAGGAGGCCCGGGCTTAGGGCGGCCAGATATTAGGGGCGGTGAATCGTGACAAAAAATTAACTCAAAGTACGTAAATATTCTAAAGGCTCGCACACATTATGGTGGGCCGCACTGCACCGCATCGTATAACAATAATCTTCCTAAATCATGTTTATTTAAATGTGCAATTGTTAAAATAATTAGGCCCGTTCATGGTTTTATACTTTTATTCTTTAATCTTAACATTATCACACAAGTAAAACGCAACTATCCTTTCGCCATCTTGATTGGAAGAGCTTACAATTAGTGTTGCCAATATAAATGTATATAAATCAACACGCCTCCTTACATTTATATTGTAAAACACTGTTACAACAATCATTATTTTATTTCAAATTTAACATTTCTCTAAATTTTATGAATTTAACATTTCCCAAAGCTTTTGTAAATATATCTGCAACATTATTTTCTGACTCTATTTTTACAACTTCAATATTTCCTAGCTTAACATTTTCATGTATAAAATGATAGTGAACTTCAATATGCTTAGAATTCTTAGTAAAGTTTCCATATTTAGAAATAGCTACGGCTCCTGAATTATCTTCATAAATTTTAACTGGTTTACAAACTTTATTGAATACATCATCCATTAGACACATAAGAAAATTTAACTCTGTTACTGCTTCTGATAAAGCTACATATTCAGCAAATGTTGAGGACTTTGTTACACTACTTTGTTTCTTTGATTTCCAGTAAATAATATTTCCAAACAATCTAATGACAAATCCTGTAGTAGATTTCCTATCTAAAATATCTCCTGTCCAATCAGCATCCACAAAACAATCTAGAATATCAGCATTACTATTATTACAATATGTTAATTTAAGATCTTTTGTCAAATACAAATACTTTAAAACTCTCAATGCATACTTAAAATGTGTCTCATTATAACAGTTTTGAAATCTACTTAAGTAATTTACATTGTAAGATATATCAGGTCTAGTACCTGAACTAATATACAAAAGAGCACCAATCAAATTTCTATATTTTACATCCTCATTAATATCAGATTGTTCCAATTTTAAATTTATTTCCATAGGAGTCTTATACATTTTTGCATTCTTAATATTATACCTTTTAGCTAAAGACTCAATATAAGATTTCTGACTCAAAGTTAAGACATTGTTTTGATTATACATATATTCAATCTCAATACCAATATAATTTTTTACTTTACCAATATCTTTCATTTTAAACCTTTCAGACAATTTAGTTTTTATATCACCAATAACTTCTACATTTTCACAACAAATTAATAAATCATCCACAAATAAAAGAATATAAACAATTAAGCTGTTCTCTTTTCTAACATATAAACAATAGTCATATTTACTCCTGCGAAAACCGAAATTAATCAAAAAATCATTAAAACATTCATACCATGCCCTGGGGCTTTCTTTTAGACCATACAATGATTTATTTAATTTATAAACTTTATCAGTTCCATTTTCATAACCGATTGGTTGCTTTACATAAACTTCAGATAATACTCTACCATTTAGAAATGCTGTTTCAACATCCATTTGATGAATAGCTAAATTATTTTGACAACAATAAGATAATAGTAGCTTAAGTGTAGGCATTTTAGCAACAGGTGAGTAAGTATCATCAATACAATTTGTTTGCTGAAAACCTCTTACTACTAACCTTGCTTTGTATTCATTTTCACTCTTCCTTTTATACACCCATTTCACATCAATTACCTTTTTTTCCTTGGAGGGTCTGTCAACTAGAGTCCAGGTATTATTTTTTATTAAACTTTCCATCTCACTATTCATTGCTCCTTTCCATTTCATTGCCTCATCACATGTAATCGCCTCCTGAAAATCAATTGGAGCTGACGCATCACAGTAGTTACAGTATATGCAATAATAACCAAATTCTTCATCAAAACGAAGTGGAGGTTTGATTTGTTTTCTTAATTTTCTATTTAGATTCTCATCTTCACTTTCTCCTACATTCTCTTTATCATTTTCTGAGTATTTTAACTTTTTTCTTTCCTCTTGGATCCTTTTATCTTCCTTTTCCTTTTCTTTTATTTTATATTCACTATCTTCTTCCTCATCTTTAAAACCACATAATTTAACATCTTCCTCAATTATATCACAATTTCTAGCAATAATAACTCTGTTGTTAATTAACACTCTGTATCCAATATCAGTATAACCAAGCAAAATTCCAGCTTCTGCTTTCTTATCCCATTTAGACCTTCTTCGTTCTTCAGGAATTCTTACAAAAACTCTACTTCCATATAATTTTAGATTTTGCATAGATGGCTTCCTTTTAAAAAATATTTCATATGGGGTTTTCCTCTCAATAGTATTAGTTAAGGTTCTGTTTTTAAGATATGCAGCTGTTTTAGTTGCCTCAGGCCAAAATCTTCTTTCTACCTTTGCTTCTGATAAAAGACATTTACCCATATCCATCAACGTACGATTATATCTCTCTGCTGTTCCATTTAATTGATGAACATATGCTGGACAGGGTTTTATCACTATTCCTTTCTTTTTTGCAAACTGAAAAACTCTTGCATTCATATATTCCTTCCCATTGTCACATCGCAGTTCCTTTATCATTTTCCCTGTCAAGTTCTGTACTTCATTAACATACTGCACCAAGTAATCATATACCTCATCCTTTGATCTTATACAATAAACTTTGACTAATTTGCTGTAGTCATCAATAAATGTCAAAAAAAAATTTTCTCCATTATATCCTGTAGTCTGATGTGGCCCATTTAAATCTGTATGAACAATCTCTAATATCTCTTTTGCTTTTCTTCGATTATTAGCAAATGGTAAATTATGCATTTTATTTTCAATACATATTGCACACTTTAAATATTCATATTCAATCTCTTTAGGTAATCCTTCTAATGATTCATTTTTACACATTAAATCCAATTTTTTAAAGTTAATATGGCCCAGAGTACGATGTAGTTTTTCCTTTACAGTCATATTTGTTTTACTAATATTTGCTTCCAATATTTCTTCACACATGTAACTTTTCATCTTATACAGTCTTTCATCCTTAATTGCAATTGCTATAATCTTTCTATATTCATTGTAAATTTTTGCAAATTTCCCTTTTGAGACAATTGAACAATTATCAGTAATTTTCGAATAACTTAATAAATTTGCTTTCATTTCTTTTACAAAGAAAACATTTTTCAGTGTGACTTCAGATTTTTGTCCATAGACTAAGAAATAAGCTTTTATATTACCAATTTTTGTAGCTTCTAATATTGTTCCGTCAGCAATTTTTACTTTAATAGGTTTGTCCAATATCTCATAAGTATTGAAGTATTTATCAGTGTTAATAATGTGGTCAGTACATCCACTATCTAGTAACCAATTTATTTGACCCTTTGGCTTATCATTCTCTTGCGTTGTGTATGTATTGTTTGCAATACTAATATGATAACTGTTACCTTGACTCCCTTTATTATTATGGTAGTAATTTCTTGAACCTTGTCCTCTGTTATAGTATGAACCACGTCCTTGTCTTGGCAAACTATGTCCTCTATAACTTGGTAAACTATTTCCTCTATAATTTTGTATACTATTTCCTCTATAATTTTGTATACTATTTCCTCTATAATTGGAAAGACCATGTCCTCGACCACGGTTTACATTTTCTGCCTTACAATCTCTTCTTAGGTGACCAGGTTTACCACAACCAAAACAATTATATGATCGGTTAGTATCTGCTTTAAAAACATTTGATGTGTCTTCTGACATTTCACTCATATTTCCTGTACTTTTCAATTTTATTTTGCTTTTTAAATAGTCCACTGTTCTTTCACCCTCTGGTAAGACATCTATTAAATCACCTATGTAGTTGTAACTCACTGGTAGTGCTTTCAACATGTAGTTTAGTTTTTCTGTTTCTGATACCGTTGCACCGGCTTGTTTCAACTCATTTACAGCTTTTTCAAAGTCATCGAAAAATAAAGACACTTCAGAATAATTTTTCAATTTAACACTTTCGAGTTTATGTCGACATACTATTTGCAACGCTGTTGATTTCTTTAGGTACATCTCATCAAATTTATGTATTATTTCGTATGCTGTATTTAATTCACTTATATATTCCAACTGCTTGTTTGTTATAGCACTGTAAATATAGTTTGTTGCTTGTATATCTCTATCGTCCCATTCATCTTTGTCAGTTTCAATTTTCGCTCTCATTACTACATCCTTGCACTTTTTGAACTGTAGAAACTTAATTATCCGTATTTTCCAATTACTGTAATCTGTGCCATCGAAAATTGGAATATTTATATTATCACTATTTTTTGACGCCATTTTTTTCTTTCTTTCTTGTTTCTATCACATTTATTCTTTAAACCATTGTTCCAACTAACCATTAAACCACTGTTCTGCTACCATGTTAAAATAATTAGGCCCGTTCATGGTTTTATACTTTTATTCTTTAATCTTAACATTATCACACAAGTAAAACGCAACTATCCTTTCGCCATCTTGATTGGAAGAGCTTACAATTAGTGTTGCCAATATAAATGTATATAAATCAACAGCAATTATCCCTGAAATATCCTCGGAAAATATTACAAACTAGCAGATGTTAGAGTTAAATAAATTTCTAAATCGATTTCGATAAAAGTTGGCAAAAAAGTAACTTTAAAGTAAATAAAAAGTAAATCATTATGTACTCAATATGATGAGTGCTGAGAAAGGGGTGGCTGGTACTTACTACATGGCCTGGGGCTTAGGGCGGCCAAGACTGCAAATCCACCACTGTGTGGCATACTCTCGCCACAGCCTCATAACAAAACCTGCAAATTGTGCTGTTTCTGGCCTTTTCTGTGTTGAGATACTTATTAAGGCAGTAATGACCAATTAGCGCCCTCGTTAAGATACGTTTCTATTGATTGATAAAGCTTTAACCGTGAACTTGCGGTTGTAAGCTTTTACTAGCACTTCAGAATGGTTTAAACTTAAAATTGTCTTCCAGTGCTTAATAATTACACTGGATATCTAATCTATACAAATAAATAAAATTGGAGGGTCTGTTTGTAATATTAAAATAACCGCTTTTTACTAAGTGCATTCGGACGTATACACGCTACATATACCAAAACAACATTTTTTACAATTTTTGTCTGTCTGTCTGTCTGTTTGTTCCGGCTAATATCTGAAATGGCTGGACCGATTTTGACGGGACTTTCACTGGCAGATAGCTGATGTACCAAGGAGTAACATAGGCTATTTTTATTTTAGAAAAAAAAAAATAGTTTTTGTTAAAAATGATAAGTTTCGGAAATTTTAAATTCCAATTTAAGTTGACCTCAGATTTATATTATCAATCATATGAAATAGGGTTCAGCTTAGCCTGGACTTAGTAGGTTGAGTTTCCAATTTAATTTGACCTCATATATCCAAGAAATGCTGTGTAAAGTCACTATTACACGCGGACGGAGTCGCGGGCACAGCTAGTGTATAATATAAAGTTAATTCTGATTCTATTATACCAATTATCCATATAGATGCATCAAATAGTTTGATAGGCAATCCTAGTTCAAAGTCTTCTTCCTGACCTTATTCCAAACTATGTGGGGTCGGCACAACATATTCTCTCTTTCCACTCTCCTCTATTAGCCGTCATCTGAACATTCCCACCTTTTTTAACTACAGTCGACTCTCACTAATTCAAACTCGCGATAATTCGAACCTCTCTATAATTCAAAGTTGTCATGAGTTCCCCGGAAAATCTCTTTATATTTCGATCTAAATCAATATATTTTTATGTACTTGGTAATTCGAACGAAAAAATCATCGCTACGTAACAAAACGACGCGTTAATTCGAACTCATCGGTGTCAAACACTCGATAATTCGTAAAGGATCAGATCTTCTTATAAACAAGCCCAAGAGTATGTTTGCCCGCTGCTGACAAGTTTAAACTTGGATCATCGTACACTAGATTTTGTTTTTGAAATGATTAGTTTTACAAATAATTCCGCACGAATTGGTTTGTTTAGTTAAGTTTCAGTTACTTTTACTCTAATAATATACTCTTAACTTATGTCATTTCTTGTTATTGTTAAAGAATAGTGGTTAATAAATATTTTTTTCATAACTGATTATCAACATTCAATAATTCAAACTTTTATTTCTTTTCTCTCAAAAATTTCGATCAATTTGATATTTCAAACACTTGTTAGTTCGTAGTATTTTAAGAGTTCCTCGAGTTTCGAAATAACGAGAGTCGACTGTATATCATTTTTTAACAATCTATCCATCTTTTCTTTGGTCTACCTCGCCTCTTGTATCTATTCTCATTTCTAACATACTCCTTGTCACAGAACGCTCCTCTCTTCACATTATATGGCCATACTAGGCTAGCCTATTAGTTTTAGCTTCTCAATCACTGACGCTACTTTCAAACTTCCTCTAATATACTCATGTCTAATTTTATCTATTTTTGTAACTCCGCTCATCCAACTCAATATTCGCATCTCTGCTGCATACAATAACTTTTCATCTTTCCCCTTTATGGTCCAGCACTCTGATCCAGGTCTTATAACGGACTTATAAATTCTACTTTTAAGTCTAAACGGCACTTGTTCGCAAATTGTTCTTGAGACCTGTCGCCATCTCCTCCATCCTGCATTCACTCTGTTTTTTCACATTTTGGCCTATCTCACCGTCATTCTGGATTAATCCTTTTTAATTTAACGTTTAATAATGACAGAGGATTTAAAGGATTAACAATGACAGAGGATCCGAGGTATCGGAAGTTGGATCAAGTTGGCAGAGGCACGCTTCCTAAGGTAATCGGGGTGAAGGTGGAATTTCCACCAAAGTCGCAAAATAGATGTTCAGTTTTGGTTGCACTTATCTTCAACAAAACACTCTCCAATCTCTCCTGCCATTTAGACAATCTGCTCTGAACCTCGTGAGCGTTTTCTCCAACTAGCACAATGTCACCGGCAAAGAGCATACCCCAAGGTACCCCCTCCTGTAATTCTGATGTAACTGCATCTACCACCAGAAGGAACAGATAAGGGCTAAGAACCGATCCTTGTCGTAAACCCACAGTAACATTGAACTTATCTGTGCCCGCCACAAAACCTTTCTAGGAACCCGATCATATGCCTTTTTGAGGTCAGCGAATACCATGTACAGATTCCTATGTGCACTTTTGTATTTCTTCCACAGATGGCGAAATGCGAATATGGCATACATAGTCCCTCGCCCGGGCATAAAACCAAATTGGTTCTCTCTTATTTCACTCTCCTCTCATAGTCTCCTAGCTATTACTTTCTCCCAAATCTTCATGCTATGCGACACAATCTTTATTCTTCTATAATTGTTACAAACCCCCTTGTTCTTAAAAATGGGTACTATCGTACTATTGCACCATTTATCAAGGGTTACCTTTTCTTGCAACAACTTATTAAAGAACAAAGCCAGCAACTTCCATCCATCTGCTTTCAAGAACTTCTATACTTCCACAGGTATTTCATCCGGTCCTACAAACTCACCATTTTGCATACTATCTACAGCCAATCTAACCTCAGCCGTACTCAGTTCTTTTACAACGCCCGTGTGTAAAAGGGTGCTTTCTCTAAAATTCCACTCCAGACATTCTCTTCATTCATTAATTCACAGAAATTATTTTTCCATCTGCTCTTTATTTCTTCATTGTCTGTTAAGATCCTTCCACTATCGTCTTTTATATATTTCATATGGGTTATATTCCTTGCATTATTTTCTCTATCATTCACCATTCTATATTCTGACCACCAAAGCTTCCCAAAAACTCATACAGCTTGGCATGTTCCCTGGCCGTGGAGACAGCAACTGCTCTTTTTGTTCTCTTTTTACATTGTAAACATTATTTCCTCTTACTTACGTATGATCTGTAATCGTTAGATTTCGTGTGAAATTTCATACAGAAAGGAAAAGTGTGGGTTTTACCCCATACCGGTTTGAGTTTTTTGGTGTCAAGGTTGCCAACTGGCCCTTTACCTTATGAATCAGATGGTGATTTTTATTGTGATTTTGTACGGGTTTTAATCAAAATGTTACAATTTGAATACAACATCGAAATGACTTTTTCTTTTCTTTTTTTTTAATTTATCAAATTTACAGTTATTACATTGGCTTAATAAAAATAACAGCATAAAAACCACTAAGGTTTGTCATTGTACGAACCTTAGTGGTTTTTATGCTGTTCGAAACTTAAGTCTACGCGCGTTCAAATGAATAATTAAAATTAGGTTACAAATTCTCTAAAAAGTATTTTTAAGTTAGGTTTTAATATTTTTTTGGGTTATATTATCTCTTATACTATTTCTTGGTAAATCGTTTAAGAATCTTGGAACTAAGTAGGTAGTTGTGCGTTTGCCGTACATATTCTTCGCGCCGCTAGTAGCAAATCTAGTATATAAAGCGTGCTTTATTTTAGTTTGTATTTTTTTATTAAAAAAGTTTTCCTTGAGTATAATTTTTTTAAATTGGTTTGCTACAGGTAAAATATTGCAGTATTTAAAAAGACCACATCAATAAATTTATGTTTGACATTTAGGGAAACCATATTTAAAAAAAATTTAAATTGCAGTCTATGTATTTTATTTATGTAAGATTTAAAGCTGCGACCATAACTCGTTAACCCATACTGGATATAGGATTCACCTAATGCATTATAAAGCATTAATTTAGTTTTAATTGGTAGACGTTTCTTAAGATTTATTATATTTGCTAAAAACTGTCTTAGTTTATTACATACATATTCTATATGACTTTCCCAGTTCAGTTTATTGTCGATTGCAAGGCCAAGATAAGAATGAGTATTGACGACTTCGATTTCTGGGCAAATACAAGTAGAGCGTGTTTTATGGATACAATCATGCACGTGTGCAACTATGTTTTTAAAGGTGCAGCATTTTTCGTAGGGTGATTTGATGAGTAGTAACTTGTTTTTACTATAATTTAACACCAGGCCAGCATCGTGACACCATTTGGTTAAGGTATCAAAGTCAGACTGTAAAAGGTCATGAGTTAAATTATTTCCTGAAATAACTAAACAAGTGTCGCCAGCAAATTGATAACAGCTTGAATTTTTATACACTTATACAAGTCATTAACGAAGGCCAAAAAGTGGGGGGGTCCCATTACTAAACCCTGGCCTGTGCCTACTTTCGTTAGCACGGAATCACTAAACTATTTACTTTAACTTTAAATTGACGATTAATTAGGTATTTCTTAGATATATTTAGTAACTTATCTTAAATACCACACATTTCAAGTTTTTTAATTAGTCTTTGGTTGTATAAGGTGTCAAAGGCGCACGAAAAGTCTATGAACAAAGCTAGAACAATTCGTGATCTTTTTAAATATGTGTTAATATCGTCGGTAAATTTCGATAAAAGACTATATGTACCTTTACCAGTTTGAAAAACAAATTGATTATAATATATTTTATTGTTTTTGTTAAAAAATTCTTACATTTACTCACATATATATTATTCCATTATTTTATCTTAAGATGAGAACAAAGTAATAGGACTTCCATTTTAGTCTCCCTTCGTCAGACAATCATTATCTATTGCTAATAATAGTTAATGTCGTCACGTCACACTCTTTCATCTCATCTACCTTAGATTGATATCGGTTAATTTTTAATCGCTCTCAACATTCAAGTGTTATTTTGCTCCATCTTCTATTGCTCTTACAATATGTAATGTTGGGCTTATTCACCTTGCAAATTTTGCTCTTTATAATGTCTGTCGCAGCAGATCGCCTATGAGATGGACGGACCAAGTAAAGGCTGCAGTGGACGTCCCAGTACACGTGTGCTCCCGAAAAGCAGCTATCCGGGAGGAATGGAGACGGATTGTCAGGCATGTGACTGAAAAATGATGACCACGACCGCTTTGACAAGAGCGCAACGAAAGAGAAGAAGAAGAATGTCTACTATGTTTTCAATTACGTGTATACATTTTTTATTTCTGAGTAACAGTAGACAGGCTGACAGCCTATCTTGAATAGTAAGCAGTTACCGTCGTCTATGGACGTTTGCGGAGCTAGGGGCATCACAACACAAGGTAATTATGACAGCATACTTATACATCAGAGAAGGTTAGCATCCAGACGGGCTTGTGGCCCTACCATCTAGCTAGGGTAGTTTTATCTCCTTTTATGACATCTGCAGGGGTCAGTATTTTTACTCCGCTCCTACATGGAAAAAATAGTGTCATCATTTATTTTGTAAGAGTACCATAATTCTAATAAAGATTATTTGAAATTGAACTCTTCTTACTCTGCTTTATGGATTGCTGTGAAGAACGCCTTCGGCATCTATATTATGGCTAAAAAATGAACTGTTCTGTTTTGTTGTATTGTAATTCTTAAAACTAAGCTATAAAGTAGGTACACGTAGATGAAATTCGTAATGCACCCATCTTAGGAGTGTCCCACTCAGATGTTTGTGAAATCTTGCGCATTTTGGAATCAAATCACATTCCACCTACATTCTACTGAGTCATCACAACAATGCCTTTTGTATGTCAAATGGTATTAACACACTTTTAAAAATTTTATAAGCTTAATTTAGTGATATATGTCATTAAGTCACACCGAAACAAATGTAGAGACAGTTCATCACATAATTACTACATGAGTACCAGTATAGCCTATGATATAATGATTGAAAGCAATTGTGGAGCCTTATTAAATAGTTTATTCGTGAATTTCTCATAATATTTGTGATGTTTAGAATTTGTAGAGTGAGTTCTCGTTGCGACAGAGTCTATTCACAGATTTAATATAATGACGGTGTTGAGATGCACAAACTCACATGGTTAAAGGTCGAGTTCAGTTAGGTTCGAAGCCTATATAGGCTTTTCCTAATCTAAGGTAAAGATTTTATTTAGTACCTCTGCTTTCAAATTCCTCTTTGCTTAATGACGAGCTTTGTGGCGCATCAGTATATGGATTTAGTTTCAAAGAAAAGAAGATGTTCTTTGACTGATGAGTTACCTAGTGTCTACAATACAAACGCTCAGCTTCTTATTTTGGGAATATATGGCTGTATGGATTATCTCCAGAATCAGAACTGCGAAGGAGAAGCTACGGAAAGTGTGGAAAAATCGTCGCATTACCAAAGACACAAAAGTCAGGTTTGTGCGGACACTGGTATTCCCCAATTTTATTTACGCGATGGAAACATGGACAGTACGAGAATCAGAAAAGCGGAAGATAGATGCTCTGGAGATATGGTGCTGGAAGAAGATGCTCGGGATATCGTGGACAGAGTTCCGCACTAACGTGTCCATACTCCAGGAGCTCGGCATCACACAGCGTCTGTCGGCCGTAGTACAATCGCGCATTCTACAGTACTTTAGGCATGTCTTTAGACGAGATAATGACTCCATAGAGCGGCTGGTAGAGCAGGGAAAGTGGAAGGAGCCAGATCACGCGGTAGGTCACCTATGCGCTGGACTGACCAAGTGAAGTCCGCAGTAAGTAACTGTGTGTGTGACTGCGCTAGACAGTCTGCCAACAGGGAGAGATGGCGAGAGATCGTGCGTGTCCGCCTCTACCACCGACGTGGATGCCTCAACGTGACCACGACCGCTCGAGCGAAACGAAAGAGAAGAAGAAGATGAATTGTCATAGAATATTTATTTGCCCTCGTACCAAAAACAATGCTTTAGCAAAATCATTATTTACTCTCTAGAAATGAAGCTCTAACATAAAATATGTGTTTTTATAACGAAAAGCTATTTCTTATGTATTATATGGCCTGGCGATATTAAAGTTTTCGATATGGTTGTTATAAATTATGAGTCATTTTATTAGTCATTATACTAACTTATTCAATTTAATATCGAGGATATAACTCAAACTATTTTGCAGTATCACCATTATTAACCACTTGATTAATTTCTGTTAAGATTATTTTATATACTTTAGATTTGGGATTATTTACTAAGCTGGAAGCTCATTTCACTCTTCTTCTTCCTATCCTTATCCCAAAATAATGTAGTCGGCAACACATGTTGTCCTTCGACTCTCCCATGATCGTCGTCATTTTAACATTTCACCAAACAAATTGTTTCACCATATCATCTTTAACGCAATCCATCCATCTTTTCTTTGGTCTAGCTCTCTTCTTGTCCTCTCTATCCACTCTTATTTCTATCATTTTTCTTGTTATATAGCATTTTTCCCTCTGCATTATATACTACGCTAGTACATAAATATAATGCGCTGTTAATAAGATTTTTTAATATCTCTTATAATATAAATAATCCCCAACATGTCAGCTCCTAACAAAACTGTAAGCAGTACATTAGAGCGCATGTTTAAGTTAACAAGCCCCCTTCATCCCCCCACTCCCCGCTAGAGGTCGTTCCTTCCCCCGAGGACGGCGAAAGGCACTTTCACCGAGAGAATTTGGCAGCGGACTGATGACGTTACGTTTGCGCAATCTGACGCAATCTGATACAGATTCTGTTTTTGCAGAAAATATGGCTTTTTGTCCCGCTTTAGCCGTTGAAACAAATTTCACTTTAAATGAAATCAGTGCTTTTACTACTTTAATCATGTACTTTATATATTTGTTAATCAATTCAGTTGTAAGAAAGTTAATACATTCAATCCTGTAAATATATTATATTATTGTTCTAATAAGGCTCTCAAACACCTCGTTTGCGCGATAACTTGTTGGAGCGCTGTGTATAATTCAAATAGCTCAAGGTAATACAAGCTATCTGAAGGAACATATTACTTCCACATGAGCTGAGAGGTAGGCAAATAAGCCTTTTTCATCCTGAAATTCCGATTGATTACTGAATGATCTATTCTGATTTATCTGTTCTTTTATGTGGTTATGAATCGATGCAACACAAATGGGAAGTTGCGTGTCTAAGCGTTAAATGGCAATTAAATTAAAAATGTAGGTTAATCGAGCTATGATCACCTAATTTTTTAGCAAAGGATAGCAAAAGCCCTGGTGGCGATACGCCATTAGAGCCTTGGGGGTTTCGCAGGATCGACTTTTGGTCATTGAACTCGAATAGCTCAGCCAAGCGAACTTAACCATCTTCGTAAGTCATCACACGACAGGAATATGAATTAAAAATCGGATAGTAGCAATCATACTTTATTGCATTAATTACAATACACATTGATTCATAAAATCTACATTAGTTTGGTCCAATAATAATTATAATTATCAATAACTTCAATAATTATAAAACGCTAACTGCGTTCAGGCTTAATAAATTAATTTCCAAAAAAGCCCATCACCTGCATATTACATACTGTAATATAGTTTCAAAGTATTATATTAACATCGGCGGGTTCCCAATGACAATCACAAAATACAATAAAATTCTGAAAATTTTGTGACGAATAAATTTTTTTATCTATTTGGCACAAAATTATAACAAATCTCACTCATTTTTTTCTCAATCTTCCACCGCCTTCTATAACTAGTTACTATTATTGCTTGACGAAACTCTTCGTTTGATTATTAATTAAAATAATTTTATAATAGTATTTTATAAATCTATTTTTACATAAAAATCTAAAATAATCTCTTTACATCACTAATAATTTCAAATGAGTATAAAATTATTAAAAAACTGAAATAAAATTTCTACCACGTGATAGATTCGAAACGGTTATACATTTTTATTTCAGTTTATTTCGATATTAAATATATTTTTTTCTTAAAACTATGTACAAATTCACTTAGTTCCCTAAAAGTTCATAGAACGTACTAGAAATATATCATAGATATATGGGATAAACATTACCAGTTTTCTACGCAGACGATCGTAAAAAATCTGATCGCCGACGTGTAGTCACTAGTAAAAACTTAAAACTAAAACACAGCAAGAGTCCCGTCCAAGCGAATTCCAGGGAAAATTACCTTTCCCGAATTCTATGGAGGGATAAAACGCTAGGCTTAATTCGAATAACAACGAAATCTCAGCCCTCACCATTCAGCGGCTTGCTTGCGACTTGCGAACGAAGCGCAAAACGCTAGCAGCCGTCGTTGCGTCCGCATTACCGCGGCTCATACAACATACATACAATTTACAACTTACTAACTAATATTATAAATACATGAGTATTTATAAAGAGTACGGATGACAAAACTGGTAGACGAGTCTCTGGCTCCTCTCAGTTTTCTTCATAATTCCTTTCTTGTAGTACTGTCTAATACTCCTAGACAACTTGTCATAGTTCATCGCAGGCCTGTTCTTTCGTTTTCCCCAAAGCCTGGCGACGCGGACTGAATCCTCAATTTTGAATACACCGTTACCTGTGGAACACATATTGAATTAATCATGATGTACGTTGTATAGAGAGTTTATTTTAGAGACAATACATGGACTCCTTGAATATTTACTACAACTGTGTTTGTTACTACAAGCACGTGCAAAATTTATTTTAGTAGCGAGATTCGTATTATGTCGTCCGTTTGACTATTCATCTTCTTTATTTGTATATTCGAAAATATGTTGTTGTTAAATATTTTTTTGCATACAATTTACGTTTATTCTTGTATCCGCCATGTTTTATTTTTATTTGCTATGCATTATTTTGTCCGACTGAATTAACATCTACCCAATTAAAAGTAACTCAAAAAGCAATAAAAATAGAACTAAATAATTATTTAACTAATTTTAATCACATTTTAAAGGACATGTGAGAGTATATTTAGCGAAATTTAAAAGATATTTAATAATACACGATACTAAAATTAACGCCCACGTGAAACTAAACAAGTTTTCAATTATATTTGTTATTCAATATTATTACTTTATCTCAATAGTAATAACGTATATAATCGTAAAATTCCCACTATATCCTTCGTCAGTTTTGAGATAATGTAAATAAGTATGATACTGTGTGGAACGTTATAAGTTTATTATACTGAAAAGGATTTATTTTATTTTATTTTATTGATGCACAAAACAAATTACAACCAAAGAAATTATAAGTTTAGATATTCAACATAACAATCTGGATTGCAATTCAAAGCAGGTGCATACAGAAAAAGTGTAACAACAAATGCCTAAAAACCTTGTGTGTATATATTGATACACACATAACACACATGCACTGACACGTACTCACACACAAAGCACGCATACACACTCACACACATATAAGTTACTATCTAATTAAATCTAATGTATCATTAACTGGTCAAATATAAATTATTTAAGAATATGTTTTACTAATTTACAATATTTAAAAAAACTATTTTCAAATATATCAAGATCAGTGCTGTTACTTGCCAATTCATTATAATGTCGTGCCATTCTAACAATGGGATTAAAGTATGAAATGTTGTTTTTGTGAACTTCAAGTGCAAAAAGATTAGTGCAATGTGATCTACGCGCAGTATATCTGGTATTAAAAGATATTTGTGAAATTAAATCACTTGAGTTTATAATATAATGTATAATTTTGTACAAATAAACTAAATCAAAGTATTTACGACGAATAGATAAAGATTCAGTTTTAAATTGGGCTAGTCTTTGTTCATAATTAAGATTATTTCGACCTGGTTTCAAACGGTGAGTTAATACCCTGAGACATTTTTTCTGCACTCTTTCAATGTCATCGATATGAACTTTATAATACGGAGACCATATTGGTGTAGCATATTCCAAAAGACTCCTCACAAGTGAATAAAATAAGTGTAATACCGAATAAGGATTTTTGAAGTCTTTACTTGATCTGAGAACGAAACCTAAAAGTTGATTAGCTTTAGAAGTTATATATTGATAATGTGAACGGAATGAAAGTTTCTTATCAAAGATAATGCCTAAATCTTTAGCAACAACGGACCTATTTAAGACACAATTATTCAAAAAATAATTATTATTAATTCTATTTCGTTTATTTGTAAATGAGATAACAAGACATTTGCTATTATTTAAAAACATATGATTAGCATTACACCATTTAACTAACTTTTCAAATGTTTAAAATCTTTGTGTTTTCACAGTGGAACCTCTTTAAGTTAAAAACCTCCCAAACTTGAAATAATTAGTAAGTTAATAAGTTGATTCAGTACATATTTTCGTCCTGACTTGAAAAAAAATGAATTGGACCTCTGTACCTCGAATATGTTTTGCTTTTGATTTTACACCCTTAATAACTCGATTATTTAAAAACTGACTTTAAGGATAAACCGATAATGTACAGCATTATTTCTTATAATTAGGATTTTTATTTATTTCACCTGTGTAACTAAAAATTTGTTGGAATAAATCTTAACTCTGCAAGTCGAATGTTTCCTTACAAAATTCGCTTAAGTATATCTACTAGTTATCACTCACTAAATTATCACTCTAGAACTCGAATCTTTTGGCGTCTCTCTTCAAGTTTGACTCACAGAGCTTCTATTGCGAATTCTCAATATATATCGTTGAGTTTGTTTGTTATTACATGTACTTATAAATATTATAATTACACTCTGATTACTTCTTTATTAAGCCGGTGTTAGCAATTATTTTTGTTTATTATACGATACAGTCTTGGTTTTCCGAACTAATGGTAGATACTATCTTAATCATGAATAAATACTAATGGATTGATAATATTAAATGTATTTTAATCACATATACGAACTCAATGAGTGGCGTTTGATTATGTAATAGATGCTTAGACGAATTCGTGTAACGTACAAAAGTTGATAATAATTGTCATTGACAACTAGCAACTATTATTTTTTCAAACTACGTAAATTTTATATGAATATCGGTAATACTTTTTTATTGCTACAGGACAACAGACAGGTTGACGGCCAGCTTAGAATTCGGCAGTTACCGTCGCCTATGAGCCTATTTCTAACGCCAGTGGCATCGCAAACACCCTGCTGTTCCATAAGGGTACAGGAACTTAGGTCACTAGTGCCGGGAAACAACACAGGGTCATTATGACGACATACTTAAGACCAAAGGTGGTCCATCTGAATAAATTCAAATATTGTATGAATAAATGTGTTATTATAACAAACTTTAATAGAGTATTAAAAGTAACTGATATGCAAATTTTCCAAAATCGTGACAACCCAAAAGGGTATATGCATCTCGACATAATGGGCTATTAATCGGAACAATGGTTGCGTAGAAGGCGAGTCACGACAAAACCTTTACGGCAGTACATATATAATAGGCACATAACAGGCCTGTTCACCTTGATCAAAGAATTTTCAATTTATAACAACTTGATAAGAATTTGATTGATATAGATTTATATGGCATGTCGATTCAAATATATCCATTTAAATTAAACTTTAACTATTTTTCTTTATACACAACATTAATTACTCACATTAAAGTTACAGATACTTAACTCTAAGAGTTTTCTTCCAGCAAACCTAACGTTGGAGAATGGGAAGAATAAAGAGGCAGGGTTGTGTACACAAATACTTGTTATAAATAATATAAATGCATAGTTTAATAACAAAATCCACGATTGATATTCAGAAATGTTAAAAGAGAGCATTAAATATATTGTCGAATTAACCGTACGAAAGATAATTGATAATGAGGTTATATGGAATGAGGTATCAACGAGTGTAAGGGATCCTTCCAAATTTTTTGAGACCAAGTCAACTTCACCTCCGTGCCGCTTTTTATTGGGCGGAGCCGGAGAAAGAATACCGACCCCTGCGGCTGGGGTCGGCCTGTCATAAAAGGCGACAAAACAACCCTCCGTGGTGGGGCTACGTGGTAGGGCCCCAAGCGTGTCTAGATGGCGACCACTTTTGGTCTTAAGTATGCCGCCATAATAAATTTGTGTTGTATTCCGGCATTAGGGACCCGGGTTCCTGTACTCTTATGGCGTTGCAAACATCCATAGGCGACGGTAACTGCTAAATTCTAAGCGGGCAGTCAGCCTGTCTGCTGTTCTACAGCAATAAAAAAACCTGTCAGCGTGTGATAATCTGATAAATAACGGACCTCAATCTGATGTTGAACTTTGGTAGGTAGGGTCAAATAGTAGTAGGTTTGTTAAAGCTGATATTTTTTAAGCATCTACATGCAACAACATGATAAGTAATGGAATGCCATCAATACAAAAGGTAATAAATTTTGCCTAGTATCTAAATACCTAGATAACCTAGGCTCTACTAATATTGTATATCCTTGGCTTTAAAGTAAATTTTTTGGAGATCACTGAAGTTACTACGTTTGAACTTTGGAAGATGTAATACTTGGACGATGATGAGGAAATAAGAATTCCCAAAACTGTCTCAATATTAGTAAAGATTGATGATAGATCAAATGTGTCACAAATTCCACTATGTTAAAAATATGATATTGAATTTCGACTGGTGTTTATATATTTATCAACTCCTTGAAATAGATTATATCACTGATAAAACCGATAAATAGTAGTGAACAAAAACAGCACGTAACATTTAAAAATAAATATGACAACAGACTTTTCGCGAAATTGATAAACCGTGCATTTAAAACAAGCTTTTTAGTCGTACGTCTTAAGAGAAAACAGTCTTAAACGTTTTTTTATGAATGTCTAAAAGTTACATAAATGTTAAAAATTAAAAATATCTATGTATTTGTCAACTAATAAAAAATATCGTGATCTTTGAAAAAATATCGTTAAGATTAACTAATGGTTATTAAAAATTCAATATATCTAATATTGATTTATATTATCAGGAATGTATGAAATCCTATATTTATAATAAATAATAGTTGAAACTTACTTCGGTCTAGCCACCGAATTGCAGATCCATGGACGTTTGGTGATGCCAGTAACTCCTTCAGGAACTGCCAGAGGTGTATGTGCGTGCTTCCAGTCTTCGTTTTTCCACCTGCCGTCGCTGAACTTGTACCCGCTGGTTCCGAATCATCATCTATGGAAAACACTTTTGGTCAATGGAAATATAAAGCGGATTAACTCATCAATAGCTCTGTTATACAATACTAATCATGTCATAATCACAAATAAAACTTAGCAAATAAAACTACAACACTAAACTACAAAAATCTTGAATTTGATAAATTCATATCGAATTGTCAAAAACAATTCATTATGATTTGATATGAAAATAATTTGATTAATATCAAATCGTAATGCATACTAAATATTTTAATACTCTCTGAAATAGCGATCTCATTTGTGACGAAAATTGAAACAACAAAATGAATTTTCCACCAAATTAATAAGAAAGTCATCAAGAATTCAAATATATAATTTACAACCGATCCAGTTTCGATGCGAAAAATTTGACGTGTTTCCTCTATTATAAACTTAACGATACGACGTAAATTAAACCCATAAATCACAATTACTAACACACAACTATAAAATAGAATCATCGACCTAAAAAAATTAATCACGCCATAAATTAAAACTAATATTATGCTAAAAATCTAATTAATGTGGAACAGAATGCACACTCATAGAATCTCATTTGAAAAGAAAGCTTGAAACGAGAAATATGATATTAACTCTTTAAAAAAAACTATCAAATAAACTATTTAAACAAGAAATAAACAGTCGTTGTGAACGTCACGAACAGTCGTATTCTGCTTTTCATGTAATTAATGATTAAAATAACTATGTTATAGTAATGAAAACTATGCATTCAGAAATATTGGTAATATAGTTGTTACGTGATATTAGACGTATATGAGCCGGGACGCGGCCGAGCGTGGCTCTCGCCCCGCGCCTCGCGAAGTTGAGGTAAAGCGGGCGGAGCTGCGCGACGAGGTGCTCATGGTGGAGTGGAAGGAGCGCCTCGCGCACCCCAGCGCGGGCCTCGCCACCATCGAAGCGGTGAGGCCCGTCCTGGCCGAATGGCTGGAAAGGCGCCACGGCGCCCTGACCTTCCGCCTGACGCAGGTCCTCTCGGGGCACGGTTGCTTTGGGAGGTACCTGTGTCGCATAAGGCGGGAGATGACGTCGGGGTGCCACCACTGTAGCGCGGGCGACGAGGAGGACACGGTGAACCACACTGTCGCCGTGTGCCCTGCGTGGCGCGAGGAGCGCCGCGCCCTCGTCGCCCAAATCGGCGTGGACCTGTCGCTCCCGGCCCTGGTTCTGTCCATGGTCGGGAGCGATCCTGGATGGACGGCCGTCGCCTCCTTCTGCGAGGCAGTCATGTCCGCAAAGGAGGCGGCGGAGCGGGAGCGGGAGTCGACCACCACACTCCCCTCCCGCCAACGCAGGCCACGTCGGCGGCGCCGGAGGTCAAATAACGACCTCCGGCCGCCGTAAAAAGCGGCCGCGGGCGGCCCCTCGGGGGAGGATCCACCGCCCGCACCATTGCCGCGAGGGTGAGGGCTGCGTGCTGTTCCGCGACCCCCCTCAACTCCTAGAGTTGTTAGGAGAGCGCCGGGGGGACGAAATCCTGACCCCCTGGCGCCAACACTTTAGAAGGGGCCCGCCTCAAGACAAAGGGCGGGCCGGCGCCAGCCCGGGCCACGAGATCGGCTGGCCATATATCCGTGGGCCCGGGCGTAGGCGATAGGAGAACAGCGGGGTTTTTTTAGTGGGTAGTCGGATGGCCAAACATCTTTCCCGGAGTCCCACATATCCCTCGGTCCCCCCGGGCCGGGGGAACCCGTCAAGAGAGGTTTTTCGCAGACACCAAAAAAAAAAAAACGTATATGAAAATTAAATTATGGAAAAATATTTTGAACCACAATTAGCGTTCAAAAAATATAATCCTGGAACATTTGCATCTAAATTTTAATTTTTAATTCGACTGATTAACCTTTATATTGAAATAAAAGTAAAAACAAATATGTTTTGAAGGTGAAAGTCATTATAACCGGGTTTGTCGCAAAGGAAACTACATTACAAACTTACAAATATGCATTCATTATGCTACAAATATTACTCCAATTTTATGCAACCAGATAATATTTAAAAAATAATCAAAAGTTAGTAATTGAAAAAATTCAGAGAAAATCAATATATAAAAAAAAACTTACGAAAACAAATGAAATTTCTGATATTATAAATTCAGTATTTATATAAATGGCTTAGAATAATTGAAAACTAATTATAATTTGTTTGATTTCTCTGTTTTTAGTATGTATAGAGTGATGGAAATATTGCGTACCAAAATTTATGGCAAAAGACGTCAAACTCTTATTAATACGTACTTTCAAATAAAAGGTGCTATTTTTTAACGCTTACAACGTTTATTTCAGCAACATTACTGTAAACACTGTATAAATTTATAGCAGCTAACCTTCAGAGCTAGACGTGTAAACAGACACACATTCAAACGTATCATATAAACATTCTATTTAAAGAAGAAATCTAAGTGTTGAATGGAATGCTACAGATGAGTTCTTCATATCTATTGAGGCATACGAAAATCACTCTTAATTGTAAGTAGAAAAGAATTTACTTTTGACATCATATTAAATACGTCTCGATGTCACTAAAGACGTCGTGACATGTATATTAAAGAAATATTTGCCTATGTTATATAAATTTACATCAAAAATTTGCCAAAAGCTGCAGCATATAAACATAAATATGAAATTTATGAAAAAAAACTGTAAATCAAATTTTATATGCGAACATTTTGGAAAGTTTTTTGATTATTTTCGTTTTCGTTTTGTTATGCAAATCCTCTGTCTTAATCTTAAATGAATTTTATATTTTACTAGCAGCCCGTCCCAGCTTCGCATGGGTATTTAACAAAAAATTAAAAATTAAACCCTCCTGTTTTTTTTCGGTCTCGGGGAAAAACCTCTCTTGACGGGTTATTCCGGCCCGGGGGACCGAGGGATATAAGGGAATCCGGAAAAGATGTTCAACCCACTAAAAAACCCCGCTGTTCTCCTATCGTCTACGCCCGGGCCCACGGATATATGGCCTGCCGATCTCGTGGCCCGGGCCGGCGCCGGCCCACGCTTTATCTTAAAGCGGGCCCCTTCTAAAGTGCTGGCGCCAGGGGGTCAGGGTTTCGTCCCCCCGGCGCTCGTAACAACTCTAGGAGTTGAGGGGGGCTGTGGAACAGCACGCGGCCTTCTCCCTCGCGGCAATAGTGCGGGCGGCGGATCCTCCCCCGAGGGGCCGCCTACGACCGTTTTTTACGTCGGCCGGAGATCGTTGCCCGCCCTCCGGCGCCGACGACACGGCCTACGTTGGCGGGAGGGGAGTGCGGTGGCGGACTCCCGCTCCCGTTCCGCCGCCTCCCTTGCAGACACTACTGCCTCGCAAAAGGAGGCGACGGCCGTCCATCCAGGATCGCCCCCGACCATGGACAGAACCAGGGCCGGGAGTGACAGGTCCGCGGCCAATTCCGGACGGGACTCGCATCCCCGTCGCGTGCTAGTCAGGCGTGGGTACGACTACCAGACGACACTCCAGAAAAAGCAGAGTCGCCTGACGTCGTAGCCGGCCCAGCAAGACCAACCGACAGCGAGGATGCAATTCCCGCCCCATGAACACTCTGTGCAGGCGCAGTCGAAATAGGCATGGTTTCGACTACCAAATCAGGTCCCAGGGACCCCAATCAGTATTCGCAATCATCCCACCGGGGACCACGCCACGAACAGAGAGCTAAGTTGGAAAGGATGTAAGAGGTAGACGGAAAGAAACGTAGGACTCTGTCGCCTCAAACGAAGAGGGGAGTGAAGCGACGGATGCTCGGGCACCTCGGGTACGCACACCCGTGCACTCCTCGGACAGAGGAGCGCCCCTGAGGGCAAACCCTTCTATTTGCGTCAGGTTACTAAAAAAATAAAATTATAAAGAAAGTTTGAATATTATTATTTCTATGAGCTTTTATTTTAATGATTTTTTTTGTTATTACTTTTTATTTATTTTTCGTTATTTTTTAATAAGTATTCTAATTTTTGTAAAAACCCCAGTGACGCACGCCTACATTGCATAAGGTGCTGCCTAGCTAGCCGAACAGGGTGAGCGGCTACCACGCAACATTTTTCTAATACTTACATTTTTAAACTCGTGATATCTTTCGAATGGAATATCCGAATTGAATAATTCAAAAAGTTATATAAAGGTATTGAAACAGTTTTGAATATGAAGTAATTTATTTTGATAAGGATTAATACCAAGATCCAAATAAAGAGTCTTTTCTAGGGGCGGCATTTCAATTAAATTTTTAAAATAAAAGAACACTTATTGTGGCATAACTATAATAGTTAGATATATGCTGTCGCGACACTTTTTGTAAATAATGATGTGTTCTGCAAAGTTGTAGTACATTATTTTATTCTATCATCAATAGTTTTCGCAACGCACGCGATTTAAATAATATTTTAGGTAATTTTTTTACACTTTGGGTTACATTATTGGAGTTTTAGTAAGGATCCCTAATTTTTTTGAAAATATAATATAGCCTATGTCACCCGGGGATAGTGTAGCTTCCCAACAATGAAAGAACTTTTTAAATCGGGTCAGTAGTTTCGGAGCCTATTCAAAGCAAACAAACAAACAAACAAACAAACAAACAAACAAACAAACAAACAATCAAATCTTTCCTCTTTATAATAGTAGTATAGAATACACATTTTAACACTTAAGACTTTTGGAATTCAGGTAAGCAAATGAATATAAAGATTCAAAATCATATATGAAATCAAAATATCAGATATATCTTAAAAACGAATATGATATTAACAAAAATTTTAAAGGTGAAAAACTAAACAACTTTACATGTAAATTAAATTTACTTAATCAAGTAAATGCTTGGCATGTGACATGTCTTTTATAGTAACTAATAAAAAATCTTATTGCTAATAAATGCTTACGGCCTTGCAAGACTAAGAACTGGGTCGACGGAAAAAGCGACAAAAACTCGTATAGACGTATATGGTCGCAGAGTGAGGGACTTCGTGGCTACATACTGCCCTGATGGATGGTCTGACTGTAACTAGGTGTGGCAATAGAATGTTAGATGGCAATCAATCTTCTTTTAAATTTGTTGGGTCATTGATTTCTATAATCCAAAGATATGTCAGTTCTATATTAACCATACCTTCAATTTGAATTCTAACTTAGAATTCAATATATTTATATTTAGATAGGTAATTCAATTCATTCATTTTCAATGTGAAGTTGTTCAGTTTTATCACTTTGTGAATGTCTGAGTTATATGAAACTATTTCGCCACTGTAAATTTTTAACCCAAAATAAAATGCAATTATCAAAATGTGTTTTGTTGAATATTTTTCTTGATTCATTTTCTAGAGTATCAATTATATGAAGAAATCAGATGGCCTAATTTATGTGCTTTTTTATCCAACTCCTATAGATATGAATCACAGTTTGCAACATTTCTCAACTCAGCTGTTTACAATCTCAAGTCTCGGATAATTGTCAGTTGCTATTTCCTGTGCCATGTATTTCTCATTTTTTATGACTTAACTGCACTTTAGATTTATTTACCTTTTTACTTACTTTTAATCTAAATCACTAATGGGTAGATATTAGATATTGTATCACTTGCGATAAGAAACTATTTTCTTCAAAAAAATGGAAATGAATTTACGCGTTCATTATAATATTTTCGTTCTTTTCAAAACATCAGCATGTTTTCCAAATTATAATATAAATAATTTTTGGAGAAATGTCAAAGAGTAATACTGTTTTAAAAAAAATTGCTTTGATACATTTTATGTTAGCTATTTAATTATTTGGTTATTTTTATTATATCTTTTACCCAATCATATCTAATCGTAATGTAGTTATCTTTTTGCGTCAAATTATTTGATAAAAAAAATTAAAACCACACCTGTATAAGATATAAGTTAAGCTATTAAACTTTGACTTACTTACTATCTTTTAAAAGTTTATATGATTTTTATTAATAGCTAGAGTTTAGCAGACAAGCAAATTTTATAACGCCTTTTTTATAGAACCGCTGAGAAAACTTCAGCGGAAAGCTCATTCCAAATCCTGAGAGTACGCAACATGAACGTTCTTAAGAACATTTCATACAAGAAAAAGAGGCTCCAAGAAATGGAGATGAACACCCAGCCGATGATTGAATAAATATAATAATACAATACCAAGTTTATGTTTAAGTGTGTTATGTATGTTTAAATAGTCTTTGGGTATTTTCCTGCCTTTGAAAGTTTAGTTTCCCGTTATTTCCTAAATGCTTAGAGTTATTTATTAAACTTAGACTCTTATTTTACAAGCAATAAAACCTTAAAAATCTTAATCGTTGATATTTTTCCGAGCATTTTTATCTTCTTGATAAGGTAATCCATATCGTACCACGCATAGTCGTTAATAATAGATATACTTTAAATTATTATTATAAATTTGATATATTATTATTCTCTCCAATACTGCTATTTCCACGATACTTCGTGAATTGATATATCGATCATTTAATTAGATAGAAAGATAAGTCATATCACACGGCTATCACGATTTGTATGCCTGATTTATTTAATAAATAATGTATTAAAAATTATGACAGTTAATCTCAAGATATATTTTTACAAAAATATTTTTTTTAAATTAATTTAATATTGATAAATTGAAAATATATTTCTCGGTTAATACATTTTTACCTGTAATGAATAAACACTTTTGTATCGAGAACTCTAATAGGTTCTTCGTTATTAAATCAACTTGACTATCTGGCATGCGTTAGTCAATACAACAAGCTCCCTATGTGTGTCCAGTAACGGTCTCTCACAATGCGTGGATGCATCTCTACTGTACGTAATGTAGCACAGAGTATAAGATGAATGTTTCGTTAAAACTTTTTATTGTTTACACTGTAGTTAGTAGTCTTTTAATTTTAGCTAAAAACGTGATGAAATTTTCAGGTAGAATTCAACCTTTATCCATATATGTTTGTTTATATTTATTACAACTTTTTATTTAATGTATCATAAAGTATTAATTCTTTATAAACATATTACGTAGCAGCGATAAAACTTAATAGGTGATTTAATTATCAATAAAGCTAAAACAAAATTTTATACACTGATAATTTTATGATTTAACAAGTGAAAATATTACTCAAATCTCATCTCCTATGCTGTCTGGTTCTGGTCAGCGGCTAATATTCTGTACATCTCATGGACAGAGTGTAAAAGTTTTGTTTTAGTTTTTTCTTTCTGACCAAAGGCGTTCAGAATAGTGAACCAAACTACACGAGGTCTAATCTATTTTCTTATGTCTGTGTTCACAGGAAAATTAGTTTTTTAAACGCGCGATGTATTTTTGCCCTGAGATAATGTTCTGACATTTTTATCTTTGAATGCAGTATGTTCACATACGTGAGTCTATTAACTGACCTGCCGCAACTATTTCATTATATATTTTACCACCAGATTAATCCACCAGACTATCGCTAATTACAGCAATAAAAAGCGTTAAGAATGTCAGCGGTTATCTTACACTACTGTCAATTATATCAAAAACATGGAATCACGAACTATTAAAATGTTAACAATATTTTCTACGAATAATACTTTACGTTTTAATACTAAAATTAGAAAATGATATTTTTTTATATTTTTGAGATAGATTTTACATTATGTTATGTATGAAATATATATTGAAGTTCATCGAATTCTGGTTAAATAAAGGAAATAGTCTATCCTCTTCTTGCTGTCAATCGCGCTAGAAAAGCAATTTAACAAAAACTAGCGATTAATTATTCACCAACGAACAACATGATAAACTACACTTAGAAAACGTGAAGAAGTTTATATATTTTAAACTTACCATCGCTCATATCATCGGCTGATGGAAGAGCAGCGGGTGTCGGTTTAGGTGACGGTTGGTGTTCTGACCACTGTGAAGGCCTCCATGCCTCGTGTCGGGCTGCCTTCCAAATCTCTAATTGCGCATATAGGGTGCTTCCAACCTGCAACTAAACATACATTTGTTAATACCATTTTTTTTAATATAATTAATAATAAATACATTTGAGACAATTCACATAGCGCCATCTAGTCCTGTAATAAGTAACAAAGTTTTTGTGTTATGAGTACTTAACAACTGATATATTTTAAAATTTTTCTTATGTATAGGTATCGATTAAAAATATTCTAAAATAATTTTAGAATATTTTTAATCGATATCAAACTCTTTACGAACATATCGTCGTAGTCGTAGAATAGTGACGGATCTGACATATATTAAACTTTACAGGACAGCCATTTTAAAAATACACAAGCGTCATTTTACTATAAGAATCTATCATATCCGTCACTTTACCGACTGCTTAATTTGAAATCTAAAATACATGTAATTTTTTTTTAATGTAGCAATAATATTTAGACAATGTAGTATCCAAATATGGTAAAAAGTGAATTTTGGATTTTTTTCAAATCCGACGTTATTCTACGATCACGACGATATTTTTATCTTATCAATTATCAATATTCCTAAAATCCACCTCAGAATTAAGGTTCAAGGTTATAGAAGATAAGAAATGGTTCCATTTTCAAGCCATTCTGTTTTATATGGGTAAAAGGTATTTTAGCATAGAACAGTTTATTTACAGCTTAGTGGTAATCAAGGAGAATTAGCTAAAAAAGGAAAGGTTCGTTGCATTACCCACATTACTCTAAATATATGTTGATTGATAGGAATGGTAGCAACGAGGTATGCGTTACCGCGTCGCCACTTTCCCCAAGGCCGATGAAAGTCACGTTCGACTTGTTGAGACATGTTTGTTTTGAACCTGTAGTGTTTGTTTAAACAGTATTTGTCTCAATCAATACCAGTCATCTTAGATTACCTAGGTTGTGTTAAATACGGTAATTTGTAAGCCCAGTTACATGTGTTTTAAAAATATGAATTAATAATTTAAACCGCTTTATTACGGATAAAACGGTAAAAAGTGCGATAATTTTGAGCATTATTTTGTACTATTTTGATGCAGTTGTTTACATCAATAAATACTTAATTTATATTCTAATTTTTCTGAAATTATGTTATATTGAACTTTAAATTATTAATTGTAATAAAATATTGTTTTATTTTAAAAATGTTACATATAATTTGTCAAATTTACATTAAAATTTATTGTTGAGGAATAGCATACAGGCTGACGGCCCACTTAATCGTTGCCTATAGATGTATGTGACGTTAGAGGCACCGCGAATATGTTGCTGTCCCATAGGAGTACAGGAACCTGAGTCATTAATGCCGGAACAGAACACAAGGTTATTATGACGGCATACTTATAAACCAAGCGTGGTTGCTATCCAGACGGGCTTGGAGCCCTACAACGTAGCTAGAGTTGTTTTGTCGCCTTTTACGACAGGTTGACCCTGGCCGCAGAGGTAAGTATTCTTTCTCTGCCCCGATACGTTGAAAAAAATAATGAACACAATACATAATAAATACAATAAATTTTGATTATGAAAAAATGAACAGAATACTTTATTAAATCTTGAAGTTTCCTAGTAAAACTATGAAGAAATTTTTAATTTTAATAGCGTTTACTTAAATAATATAATAGACTGCGTACGTATTTACATTGAGAAAATCCGTAAAAGATTGCCGCGTACTCAATCGTTATGCAACTTGCACTAAAGCCATGCCGTGAGGCAATAATTGTTGCATAAGAATTCTTATTATAGTGTACATTGACGTCTTAACACGTACATTAGATGTATATTTCGAACAAAATGTGGTTATGTAATGTGTGCAACTTCATTTGAACGTCACAAGGTGTCAGTTTGCATTATTTTGATTTTTTTTTATTGTATGGCTTGTAAATGCTTTCGAATTGTGATTGTTTACCTAACTATATAACTTCATGGTGGTTTTCTGTAATTAAAATAAGTTTCTTACTTGTTCACATACAATGATAATATGATGAGTATATGAATTAAGAGCTCATCTAACAAATTATGAATATAATCATACTTCCTAAGCAAATTTACCGGGACGTGACTAAGTAAAATACGGTCTTAATAATGATTCATGAAATGACAAAAAATTTGAATAAAAAATATGTTTATTGTTAATCAATATCAGTGATTGTTTCAAATGCTTTATTAATTTAAGTAATTTCGATGGTCAGGATTTTTTAATATATAATTATTACTTCCTTTAAAATAATCCTTTGCTTTAATGATGCGGTGAAGTAGGCAGTATTTAATTATAATTTAATATTAAAATATTAAATTTTTTAAACCGATTAGTTTTTAAATGGCAAAGTATAGTTGATAATGAATGCAAGTCAAATTACGAAGTTCAAAATAATTAAATATCATCCGAGTAAATATCATGAGACTTATTTACTTTAAAATTAAACTTAAACTAGTGAACCCGGCAAACGTTGTACTACCACATGAAGTTAAAAAAGTAGTATATGTCCTTCAAGGTCTAATCTATGACTATAATTCATCAAAATTGGTTCAGCGGTTTAGGCGTGAAAGAGTAACAAACAAAGAACTTCATTTTCGCATTTATAATATTAGTTAGGATATATATAAATGTCTTAAAGAATTTATAGACATTTAAAATTATCTAGATTTCTAAATTCTCAACATTTAAACAGATACATTTCTAGATTTTTTTTTACATCTGGGGAACAGCTGACAAGCCCACTTTATAGTAAGCAGTTACCGTCGCCTATGGATGTTTGCGACGCTAGAGGCACCGCGAACACTGCTGTCCGCTTAGAAGTACAGGAATACAATTATTATGGCGGAATACTTAAATACCAGGGGTGGTTGCCATCAAGATGGGCTGGGAACCCACGTAGCTAGGGTTGTTTAATCGCCTTTTACAACAAGCCGACCCCGGCTGCAGGGATTAATATTCTTAATCCGCCCCTGCACGGAGGAAGAAATCTAGATACATAGATATTTGCATTCATAGGTGTACCAGACTCATAGAAACAGTTCACGACTTTATATTCTTAAATTAATTTATATGATATAATGTTGCACATTTAATATAGCTTCAATTGTAACGTACATTTTATTCTAAGATATATTTTAATGTAATTTAAATTATTCTATGTAACCCTATTTGTTTTAACAATGTTATTTATTGTAAACGTGTATATAATCTTGCTACGGCTACCATAACAAACTTTACATTTAGTTGATCTTACATCAGCGTAACTTGACCTCAAGACTTCATAGAGTGCCAGATAACAATAGGTAGTGACGTCACTCACGTCTTTAGATCTAAAATATTATCATGAATATTACTGGAAGTATATTAAATATGTTTTAAAAACACCCTTACCTACAACAAATATAGATGTATACTTTTCAATGGTCAACATAACTAAATAATACTGAATTTCAAAGTAAAAGTTTCCGTTTATCAGTGAAATATTATTTAGAATATAATAAATATTAATTCCAACCGATCAGTAAGATCTTAAACTATATTTAAAATTTTTGACTTTTAAAGTGTTAGTATAATAATATTAATACATAGATGAATTAAAGTATGGAAAAGGATTAAATTTGACGACTTGTATGACGCAACGGTTTTCACACGTCGGAAAGCCTGCCGGTGGTCATAGGTTCCACTCCCGTCCCGAGTCTGGGTGTTTATATATACTAAGTATCTGTTTACAAGAAATAAGTATAAAAGCATATCAGTTGTCTAGTACCCATAACACTAACCCTCCGCTGCTTACTTTGGAACTAGATGGTACTGTTTGAATTGTCCCAGTAATATTAAAAAATAAACTATTATTCATAATAACCTATTTACCTTAATTGATTATATTCTTAAATTAACATAAACCTGCTACAATTTAAAAAAAATATCTTCAAGGACCAAAACAAGCGAACTATCATATTTTGACCGCGTCATAAAAATAATAAATTTCTGAAGAAAATCGGTTAATATCTTTTTTAATGTCAATAAAAAAATTAAATCACTAAACATAAAAAGATTTAAGAATATTTACTTTAAAAAATAAGTATAGTTTGTTTGATAAAACTAATTGATTTCAAATATGGAACAATTAAATATTTAAAAAAAAATTGAACAATACTGAAATTTTTTCACATCACTCCGCAACTTGATATAATAAAGAAACTTGATATAATAAAGATCAAGTTTCTTTTTCAAAAGACAACGACTTATAAATAGTTATCATAGACACATTGCATCGTTTAAATGCTGTTTTATCAACAACGAACTTTGGTCAATGAATGCCCCCCAATGGCCTCAATACGATGAGGTCAAGATTTTATCATCGTAAACAATCACACATCAGCTTGATGATTTTACACACACTTATTAGATATTATCTTGTATAATTATAATCTAGTTAATGTTATCACAACAGATACAGGAATACTGATGACGTCTAATTACTGAAAGGAAGATCATAATAGTGTTACACTTCTTCTGAACTTCGAAAGACAGCAGAAGTAGTCCGTTTTTTATCTTTAATGACGTTCTTGGTACGTGATGAAGATATCGATTTATTTATCATCGATCACCACATTCAAATATTATCATGTAATCGGATTTGAGTTAGTTTTATAATAACAAAAATTTAATCTTATATCTTTAAACGAGCAATTCTTGTGTGTTATATATATATATATATATATATATATATATATATATATATATATATATATATATATATATATATATATATATATATATATATATATAATTGGAATCTCGGAATCGGCTCCTACAATTTTCATGAAATTTAGTATACCGGGGGTTTCGGGGACGATAAATCGATCTAGCTAGGAATCATTTCTAGAAAATGTCATTTTGTTCGCTTTTTTATTGGAAGAAAAATAACAAAAATGTGACTCTTCCTAACATCTATCGGCGAATTATAATACTAATAAAAACGACTCTTCCTGACATCTATCGGCGAATAATAATACTATTTTTTTTAAATTGCTTTAACGACACAACACTAAAGCTATTCCAGCAGATGGCGTTGTTAAGTAACAAGAAGTCAATGAGTGTTTGCTTTGAGGTTAGACTAAGAAAATCAATTGTTAATTCCCAAAAAACACAATTTATAAAAAAAAAACTGGGACAATTCAAACAGCGCCATATAGTATACTCGTACCAAAGTAGCGCACTTGTGTTATGGGTATTAGGTAAAACTAATATAGCCCGCTTGACGCAGGTCCTCTCGGGGCACGGTTGCTTCGGGAGGTACCTGTGTCGCATAGGGCGCCATTGAGGCGCGAATGACGAGGACGACGACACAGTGGTACACACAGTCGCCGTGTACCTAACGTGGCGCAAGCAGCATGCCCTCGTCGCCATAATTGGCGTCGACCTGTCGCTTCCACCCCTGTTTGGCCATGTGGCCATGGTCGGGGACGACCCTGGTTGCCTTGCCTCCTCCTGTGAAACCGTCATGTCCGCAAAGGAGTCGGCGCGGAGGTAGCGGGAGCGGGAGATGGCAACCACACTTCCCTTCCGCCAACGCAGGCCACGTTGTCGGCACCGGAGGGCGTCCAATAGAAAATGGCCCTAAGTAAAATTTTCTTAATGAGCTTACCTGAGTCGCCCTTTGATTAAACTCTTCTTCCGTCAACGCAACCAACGCCGCGCCATCCATCGCGAAATTTTCTGCTGGAACCATTGGGAGGTTGAAGTGTTGGAGTGTGAACATCAACCAAGCCTTTACGTCACTCGTACTCCATTGCATTGGGTCTGGAAGAGAAATCCTTTTAAGAATTGGATCTTAAGCTTATTACCGTATTTTTTAGACTATAACGTACTTCAAATTTATACGAAACGTATAATGTGGGTTTCAGAAAGTTTTTTTTATATTATTTCGCCCGTTTTTCTAACTTTACAATGAAAATTTTAAACACTACAAAAGTAATCACAAGATAAAAAACGTGTTATATAGTCCATAAATTACGGTATAATGGAATTAGAAATCGGTTTTATAAAACCCTGTAAACATCAAGGTTCGCGGCCCCGGCTTGCGCAGTTTTTAAGAACCCGCGTCTGCGACCAAACACTATGCCAACCACCAGCGACGAGTAGACCTGCGTGAGCATGAGAAGAGCCAATGGTACTCCCGCTCCTTCGTGGACATGTCTGTTTCGCAGAAGGAGACGACGTCCCATCTAGCTTTGCAAAAAGTTATATACCAATTATTATCTAGTCTTATACCTCGTATTAATTATACCTCAGATTATTATCATAACAATTTATGGCATAGAAAATTAAACAAAGTTATCATCTAAATTCTTAATTGATATCAATCATAAGTCCTTTAAATTTTTACATAACCAATTAACACGTACCGAGATCATCTGTATATAATAAAGCCATACATATAAATAGGTTGATTACGCCATCATTGATGCTTATAAATTCTTAGAAACTATTAAAAATCTACTCAAGATGATACGATGGTTCGAAGCCAGTTTTTACGTCATTACATCACTACTAATTACGATAGTACGTAGTCGTGTCGCCTTATTAATCGTACTTAACATAGACACGCAATATTAAATGCATTCTCTGAATGTCAAGAGATTTTCATAATTACTCATAAAAATCAAAATGTTGATATCAGGCTCTCAATTAATTTGTATGATGGAAAAAGAAATGTACTGATCTTTACTTCGCACTGGTTATTCCGTTAGAGTTAACATCTTAATCAACAAGTCATTGAACTTTTGTCACGATCAACATTTCAGTAAACATGGTAAACTAGAATTGTTCGTCTCACGGTTGTACCTATATATTATTTTAGTGAAAATAAAATTACCTGGAGATATGCCTAATACAGTGCAAGTGTTGTCCACATCTCGCTTCGATTGTTCTATTGCCATCGAGAGCACCCTGTCGATATCTGGGGTAACAAGGGCCTCGTCACCACCACTGCTCTCTTCCATCTTAATACTCCCCAGCTCCAACGGAAAGGGCCTCAAATTTAATCTCTCCTGGAAAGTCCTGTCTTCCAGCGCAGACCTTAAAAGGTTATGGTCACGCGACTCATCAACTTCAATCTTCGGCGTGATGTAGCTCTGTTTTATACTATCTTGAAGAATCTGATTTTCTTTCAATAGCGCCTCTATGTCAAGATATTCTTCGTGTTGTGGAACAGGGGAGGAGTATTGAGTGTGGCTGGAATATGAGATGCAAGAACCTGATGGTGACAGTGGGTATGGTGATAAAGTAGGCACTGCTAATCTGTTCGGTTCCTCCTTTATGTAAACAGGAGTGTTGTATTGCAAAGAATTGTAAGGAGAAGATGGTTGAAGAGCCACGGTTGGTATTGAACCCTCGTCTGACGAAGGTGACGGGGTTGGGTATCCTTCGAAATCGTACAGGCGATCTAAAAAGTGATTGTCTTCTGGATACGGTGGAGGGGGTTTTGTGTGAGGGTTCTGTGGCGAATGTAGCATCGGTTCTGGTGGTGACGCTGCGCCTAATAGGCGCAGGAGATGCTGCAAGTCGGCTGGTGACGCGGGTACCGCCCTTTCTCCTTGTGAAGCTGATGGTGGGCTGCACCCAGATCTGGGCACTGTTTGGGGCATCTGCGGATAACAGAAAATTGATATGAGTCAATACTTTTATTAAAGTTGTTAATATTGAACTATTTACATTTTATATATTTTTTCAAGTATTCCTACTTATTTGTACTATACATTAAGAATTTTCTAGACTCTTACAAGGAAATAGCGATGTGTTAAATTGATTCACTCTCAAAATACGACAAATATTTGTTTAAAGTTCGTGCGTACTGTGTTAGGTCATCGCTCGTCGGCGTCAGGAATACATCTTCATAAAGCCATCCGATGTATAATAACACATGTCCTAAAAGTTTAGAGGATTATAATGACGTCAGTGTTAATATAAACTATTTAGATTATTTCATGGTGATTATGTCGGTACTTTTTAAATTATTGACGTTATATTTGGTTTCAACTAGTTAATATGGCATTTAACAAATAAATTTTATTTTATACAATTACACAAATAATAGCCATACAATAATTTCAACGGTAAAATAATAAAAAAGTACTAGTTTTAATTATGTATTAAAAAATTACTATTCAATTTTAAAAAACCGTCATATTTATCAAGCCATTTTTCGATTGGTTATATGTTTTGGTAAATGGTTATAGGTAGTGGTTGTTAAATATGGGAACCGATTAAAAAAGGTTAACAACATAGATATAGAAAGAGATGGCAAAACTGTTAATTTTACGAGCCTGAAATTCTTTCAAGCAGTGTTACGTAGTTAAACTATATTTAGTACCCAGTCTAAATAGTCTTGATATAAACAATGTATTTACGTCATGAAATTTGTTTTACTATGCTTAAAGATTATTGCGAACATCTTAAGAAAACAAGGTGTACTTTAAGAAATATAACTTTGTATACACTGATAAAACTGATTATTATAAATTTACTTTTCAATGTTATAAGTAAATTTCTATGTATTAAAAAATTATCCTTCAACGGCATTTTATAGATTATGAATATAACAGTGATATCCAAGTAAAAAAGTTAATATAACAATGTGGACATAAGCAAAACAGGAAAAAGATATACGTCTTAAGGACTAAATAATGTAAATAATTGATAGAAGTATTAGAATTATCTCTCAAATCATCATAAAAGTAATATGTTAAAAATGTGAGTCAATACAAGAATGTATAATTTATTTTTTAATTATAGACTAAAAGCTGAAATAGTAAAAATCAGTTAAAACAGGTACAAAACTTTCAACGCCGAATTGCATATTATTTTATTTAGTACTCACTCTCAACAAGGTTAATCACATCTATTCAGCAACTGAGATCCTTTTGTGTTTTCTAATGTAAAATCAAGTCTGACCGGTCAGTTCAGTCAATTAAGTTTTCCACTTTTTATAATCCTTTAATTATGTATCAAACAACATAATATGTTAATTTTTAATCAAGTGCAACGTATTGTGTATACAATTAATATAATTAATAAATTGTTATAAAAAAATCCCTAATTAATTGCCATATTTAAAAATGTACACGAGTTTTGAATGAATAAATAAATGATAAGTCATTTCTTCACTCTCTTGTTTTACAGAAGATTAAATTATTTGGTAATAAAGCTTTATGAAAAATTATGAGCTTATCTCCATTTCATAGGATTTTCATAATAATGTTATAGTGAAATGTGTTGAATATTAAAATAAATTTAAACAAAAACTTCATTATGTGGGCAAACAAGATTTCATTTGAATTTAATCGTATGCAAACAAAGTTGCTATAAAAATTTACGGACCTAAATATTTTATGCAATTTTAAAAAAAAACTTTGATATTTATATATGCATATACACGTACTCGTCAAATGGAGTTTAAAATAGTAACAAATAACAGATGAAGCCCGGATCTTGAGTCTAGTTTAATTATATTTGACAATTCGAAACATGATTTGAATTTAAATATTTAAAAAAGTTTTTATTATATTCTAATTATCGACACGCCAAAATGGTCGTATTTAAAAAATGTATTATGCAATTCAAAGTTAAATCTTCTCAATCAAATCTTCTCTGTTATTATTTTTTTAGTTACAAGATATATTTATTTATATCAAAATATATCTCAAGCGCCCTGCTGGTTACATAGGACTAGATGGGGCTGTGTGAATTGTCACAGAAATATACTGACAATTTATTTTTATTTAATAGCTAAAGAATAAACGGACGACGCCATTAGCTTTTTTTCCAATTTGATAGGTCTGACAATAGTCACAAACTAAACCTATCTCATAATCATCAGCATCACCTAGGAACTCAATGGCCTTTTTAGTTAATGATCTAGTAAGAGAAGTATATTTGTTACTTTTTACAACTCCCCAAGGAAAGAGAATCGTAGCCCTAACTGATCACAATTGCAATTTTTTTATTCCTGTGGGACAGCAGGACAGGCTGATGGCCCGCTTAGAATTTAGCAGTTACCGTCGCCTATGGGTGTTTGTAACGCCAGTGGCATCGCGAGCACGCTGCTGTCTCATAAAGATACAGGAACTTGGGTCACTAATGCCGGAACATAACACAAGGTTAATATGGCGGCATACTTAAGACCAAAAGTGGTCACCATCCAGACGGGCTTGGGGCCCTACCACGTAGGTAGGGGGACAGGCCGACCCCGGCCGCAGAGGTTAGGTTTATTCTGTCTCCGCCCCTGCATGGATAAAAATTGTAAGAAATCAATATCATAAGAAATCATTAAAAGGTTTATCAAAGTACTATAAAAAGTTAATTATTATGTTAAGCAAGATTGTTATTTAATAGGCTACATAATGGCAGTGTAAAAAGGCTAAGTTTGTTTACATAATCTGTTTCCTAATCCAAATTACAGATCTAAATAATTGCTATTTAATTAAATGACATGAATGCCTTTTTATCAATCAACAGCAAAAAATATTTAAAAACATATACCAAATCGGTCAAAGACTACAACGGATTTCCGAGTGGTTTTCCCCACGTTGCGTCCGGCCATGCTATTTCATGAATGGAACTCAACGTACATTGTAGTAGAAGCTACGATAACTTCAGTTTTGGTGTAGCTAAATTTATGGTACAAACATCTATCATAAATTTATATACAATAGCTATATCATAAATAAAAATTAATAATATTTCATAACATCCCGCTACTGAGCTTCCTACTACGAAGAACGAACAGTGACACGCCATGTTTGTCTAAGGTTACAAGCTACCTAAAGTATATCAATTGTTCTGTCAAACATATCGGCAATATGATATTATAGAAAATTTTTCACATGCTACTATAATCTTTTTAAAATTAGTATATTAAAAAAAAACAAAATACGTAAGATTATAAAATTTGTAGAACCTTATACTTCAGTTCAAACCATGTTCTGTTATCCACAGTAATCGGAATAAATCTGGCATTCAACTCTTATTACAAACCAAAGTTAATATTGATGTCTGGAATCCACTTGACTTCACGTATGATTGTTCAGGTATTGTATGGCTGACTTCACACATGTAGAAAATTTTCCAGTATTTAATCAGATTTCAGTGCTATGGATAACCTCAAAGTACTTTGTATAACATCCCTTATATATTCAAAGCTCCGTTTAGAAGTCTACGTAGTGCCACTAACTCAACTAACAACACTAGTGTCCCGTTGCTGAGCTTGGACAACCTAGATGGAACGAACTGTGTACCCGCATATCCTAAATTTGCGGGCTACACATAACGAATAATCTCAATGTGCAGATTTCCTGAAGATGTTGTCCTACACTGATACTCGGCCCTCGAACCGATTGTTATGACACTAAGCTACCAGGTAACTATATATATTGTATAATGCGCCATGCGCATTTTTACGTTTCCCTCCAAATAAATACGAATAGTAGGAAGTATTTTAGGCAAAAACCAGACAATGAATCGTGACGTCACCCTTTTGTATCGGCAGTCGATACACTCGTGAGCAGACCGAGCCTGTTACAATTTCAACGAGGCCTTGGGTTTTCACGTTAACGCACTCAAGCACAATGTTACGAAAATATTACAAGCGAGCTGATCTAAATGTCCTTTGAATAGATTATGGCATAAATTATAATCTTACACAAATAATTTTATATTTAACTGACTAAATTTACACATAAAGTTATTTAAATTTACGCTATTCAATTTAATTTTAAAATATATACTATAAATTAAAGTAAGTAACTGTTTTACTGTGTATTTTTATATTTTTAGCGCTAATACTCATATGCCAACTACGTACAAACATTTATATTAAATAATAAACTAAATGCAAACTCCGCTTCACTGATCTTCATGAAAGTTTATTCAATCTACTTTTTAGTAACTTACAATTGACTATACATTATATATATTGATGACATACGGAACGCAGACGTGGTCGCTAACTATGGGCCTTATGAGAAAGCTCATGGTCGCTCAGAGAGCAATGGAGAGGGCTATGCTCGGAGTTTCCCTGCGAGATCGAATCAGAAATGAGGAGATTCGCAGGAGAACCAAAGTAACCGACATAGCCCGGATGATTGCAAAACTGAAGTGGCAGTGGGCTGGGCACATAGCTCGAAGGACTGATGGCCGTTGGGGCAGAAAAGTCCTCGAATGGCGACCGCGTACCGGAAGACGCAGTGTTGGTAGGCCCCCCACAAGATGGACCGATGATCTGGTCAAGATCGCCGGGATAGGTTGGATGAGGGCAGCGCAGGACCGATCATCGTGGAGATCTTTGGGGGAGGCCTTTGTCCAGCAGTGGGCGTCTTCCGGCTGAAATGATGATGATGAATTGACTATACGCAAACTCAAAAAGAACCAATCATTTTCCGATTATATCTTGTATTGTTTTGGCTCCAACCGACATACACCGTTTCATTTACGCAACCACTGAGAGAGCCGTATATTCTAACTTACTAAATACTCAGTGTAAATAATATTATATGGATTATTTTTTAAATTGTTAAATAAATTATTAAAAAAAGTAGTTCCAAGTTCGTCTCCGCTGCCTCCCACGCTCACATTACACATAATACGGCAATAACAACACCACTCTCGTCTAAGATTACTCTTAAAGATTAAATTAAATTACCTATTATTCTGAGTTATAAGGTCACTGTCGAAGTTATGTCTTTTTGTTAATAAAATAGAAAGAAATAAGTCTTTATTCAATAAAACTGAAGATTTAAATGTGTTTCCTAGATTATTAGTATATTCCAAATAAAACACGAGTAACCAATTCCTTCCTATAAAACAAATAAAAATAAATATACAGAGCCACTAATAATAATAAAAAAAAACCACTTATACATTTATATTTATATATATATATATATATATATATATATATATATATATATATATATATATATATATATATATATATATATATATATATATATATATATATATATATATATACCCAGAGTCAGGACAGAAATTAAATCCGTGACCCTCGCAAGCTTGCGAAAGCCGTTGCGAATTTTCTGTTATCTAATACTTATAATAAAAGCGATCTGATTCCTTTGATTGTGTGGCTTTCAATTAATGGTTTTTTACTTGTTTGGAAACATCAAATATAAGCAAATGGCAAAGAAATTTCGTTAAATAGAAAGTCTACGTGTAAACCTCAAATTAGGATATAAAAGGCTTCATTTTCTCAATCTAACAGTAACGTCTCTTAAAACCAGTAATTTTAAAAGAATACAATTTATTATTAACTAATTATAAATTTGGTAGACACCTGTATAATGATAATACTATAATGTAAATTTAGTAACCCTAATTAAAAATAAAAACTTGTGTTATAACGAATAGGTGAAAGACAAGCATTAAATTCATAACGAACAGTATAATAAAATAGCATACAAATTATAAACGAATCGTGGAATATTTCTTGTATATTTTTATATCAAACTTAAATGCTGGAAAATTGGATGCCGTTTGATCAATTTATTGTCGTCTAAATATTTTAAGGCTCTATAATAGTAGTACGAACGTAGACATTTGCTTCCTCCTTCCTTGTATTTGATTTAGTGTGTTTGGATTGCTGGTTTACGTGATGTTTTACGTTACGCGATGTATTATCATAATTCTAGCGTCAAATTTTGGTTCTAACTCAAACGCCCGCTCCAGTTCCCGCGCCCCGCTTTTTGATTTAAACACGTGATCTATAGAGACAAAATTAATACTTATTAGATACTGTTTTCAATCAATTTTCTTTTAACATAAGATACATGTTACGATTACTTAAATTTAGGCAAAGAATGAAATAGTCTCAATCTATTATTAACAGGCAAAAAAGTAAGTTATCGGTCTTAATATATCTGAAATGGTAATATATCTGAAAAATCTCATATCCTAAACTGATTATTGCATATATTGTCACTATCGTTGACCGATGAATGCACAAACAATAAAATACGTCATACCTAAAGCCTTCTTAAAGACACGCGTCAAAGCCCCTTCCCTTTGCCGCCAAGTCCACATTCTATGCATATTATAATAAGACATTTACATAATATTATAAATAAACAAGTATTTAATATAAAGCAAAAGTTAGTCTGTATTATTATAATTTAAAGAAAAATACTTATAAATTGATATTTTAACACAATAATTGATATTTAAATTTTGTTTTATATACTAATAATCATATTGAGTAACAAGAAACTTCCATGTTGTAAAAAAGGCCGATTAAGTGAAAGGTGAGATCATTTTGATTCGCTATCCAATATGTAAGGAAGCGAAGTATAAAATGATGAAGCTACATAAAGTATAAGTTCTAAGATAATTGGAGATATTATACATGATGTAATATCTCCTAGATTATAGGTAATTTTCAACTGAAAACAGAATGTTAACCCTAAAAAATCCTAGATGAGAGGTCTCAGATCATCACAATTTTTTTCAAAATGATTAATCAAACTATAACTTCGAGATTAAATGGCTTGGAACAGACGGTACCCTAAGCACCGAGTGAAGAGATATTCAAATATATACAGTAGGCAGTAAAGACTGCTAAAAATTAATAGTCAGAAAAGGAAAAGAAGTTTTCGATTGGTACAAAGTTGAAAGAAAATACATGTTGTTATCTCCCATTCTGAAGCCTAGAAGGAAAAATCAAATACAGTGTCATTACCCATTGTAGTGCAGGCCATAACCCAGTTTTGGTTTTACCGATATCGATAAAATTATTGAAATAGACTCTAAATGAGATTCGACACAGATCAACGATAATTAATGTCTCATGACTTAATACGTAAAACGATTGTCGAATACAATTAACCTGTTAAAATTATGTAACTGTTGATAACAAAACTAACCTATCACTTGAAAAATAAACTCACTTGACACCACCACTCCATAGTAAATGTCACTTTTAAAGGTATTTTTGATAAAACACTCACACGATCACCCCCGCAAGCCAACGTCGAGTTGTGCCTTGTCCATGTTTTGAGGTTATGTCACCGGCCGGCGTTTCATGTACCACTGATGTAAGCACTGTTATGTGCCTAATATATAAATAAATATAACAATGATGATGATGATATTTATTTTCTATTGAATAACAATAAAAGATAATGATTAAAATTTGATTGTATAATATCAAAATCCAAACTAAATATTCATAAATACGTACAAAATTACATTAAGCTAATAAAAGAACACAACTTGGTTATAAAACTACACAGCACTAGAAAAAAATGACTATTTAAAAATTTGGTAAAAATCTAAGAGCGGGAAAATCGAGTTGTCGGCATTGCCTTTCAAACTTGAACGCAATATATTTAGATATAATAAATTATATACATAAATATAATAATGAACTTTTTTTGGTACATGAGTGCGTGTGTACACCGAATAGATCACATCGGCACTGAGCGGTGCGCGGGCGCAGGCTTGCTTCTCAATGAATTGTACGTCATTACGGGAAGTCCGCTAGTACTGATCTAATAATCTAGCATCGGAACTTAACGTCATTGTACTTTAATTATGTTTTGATGACGTTCAAAACTTTAATTTAATTTTGTTTATTTATTTATAAGAAAGGGCGAGTGGTGGAATTAATTAAACGGCAAGGATAATGCAAATATAAAAAGTTATTGACGTATTTCTTATTTATTGTGAACTGTTTCTTTATTCAATCGGTTTTAATATTTTATGTCACATTAACAGGTCTCTGCAGGAGAGAAATGTTGTACAATTCCATAGGATAAATCTTGGTCTGTATATGATTTTAACCTATCAATTAAGATACATAATTGTTTAGTTGAAACAATCGTCTTGCAAAGTAAAGACCAATTTACTTACGACACAGTGTGTAACGAAAAGCGTAGCTTATTGTGGTTACTATGATTGTAATTATTGGTTAAGATTAATGAAAAGAGACAATAATGAATGAACACAACGTAATATAAATAAAAAATGCGAAAGCCGTCCCTACGAGTCTGAACTACGCGGAAGGATCACAGTGCAAATTTTCAATATGTCTTTCTTAACGCGCTTCCATAACGTTTGCTATTTTTATGCAAAGAAGCAAAAGATAATTGAATGTATTTAACTAAACTTAGTCACTACAGAAATTATTTCCTTCTAAATATAAAATAACAACATTTATGAGTTATACGAGCATAAAATAATAAATTCATTTTATGCTTTAAAATCCCATTATATTCTGAAAATAACTATGATTAACAGTATTTTCTATACTATATTTAATTTTTTGTTTATTTATAGAAAATTGCAAAGATATCGGAATTCCTAAGAGTAATCTATTTTATTCATAAGAACGTGAGATCGTGATTGGTCAGATGTATGACGTCATTATAACGACGCCTTCCGCATTTCATTCATATAATAACACATTCTTATATGTACATATACAAAATGTATACTTGCACGTACACGAAAATATGTAAATGTAAAATAGGTTACACATATCCATTGGATAATTGTATGGAAAGTCTTATATATACATCTTACCTGCATTTTTAATAGAGTCTACAATACAATATAGTTGTTTAAAATTTAATAAGATTGATTTTTTTAATGATACATTCTATTTAATATTAATAATTCAAACTAACGAAAAAATGTTTGAATACAATGACAGACAGTTCTATTATTCATGAATCGATAATAAAATTGTATAAATAAAACTAAATTACTACATTTTAAAATTTGAAGAGATCTCACTAAGATCTGGAGAGTCTTACTGCACTGTTCTAAATAGCAGAGGAGGTTAATTTTTTTATCTTTATAAAACAACATCTAACAGTATTTAGCGTACTACGGGATTTTAACCAAGAATATGCAATGTTCACCCAATTTTGAGATGATAGTATAAGGAAAATGGCTGTATGTTAAAATGGAGTCGAAAATGGTTTAGGTTTAAAATTCGGTCCACTACAAAATGTTTTTTCATTATTTTTTATTAGCTTATCGGATAGCATCCCCAAGTATCATAAATAAAATTAATATCTTAATTAATATTGTTGTATTATATAATAATATAAACTATATATAACATTGTTGTAGTTCTCAACAAACTTCATAATTGACCAAGCAATGGTTGTGAATGAATGAATGAATGAAAACACTCTATTGTTCACCAAATTAAAACTATGTTCTTAAAAACTAGGTACAATAATTGTTGAACAAAGGGCGACCTTATCGCTTAAAGCGATCTCTTCCAGGCAACCCCTGGTTGTGTGCGGAAACGGTAAATTAATAGTAAATAAATTACACTGTCATGCTCTTAATTAACTTAAATACTTCCAATTGTGTATAGGTCAACAAAAGTACGTTTTATAAATTAAAACACAACAATTACAAGGATTTTTACCAAACAAATTTTACCTATTAAAAACATTATGAATTATAAAATATAACCTTAATTCAATTTGAGGTTTAGAATAGCTTCTTAAATTTTTCATATCTGTTATTCATTATATATTTAGCCAGTGAATATGGCCGAAATATTTAGTTCTTAAAATGCTTCGCGATTCTACAAAGCTCAGGTTTATGTTTATAATTTTCATTAACAATGAACAGTGGGAATACTAATTTCGATAAATTATAACTTTTTTAATACTTTGTTGTTACTATTACGTTAATTTGATTTGAAGAACGAAGTGATGACATAACTAGTTTTGACAAACAATTTTTTTCTAACTTTTCATAGATGGCGTTATATGTTTAAATAAATTAGTCAATATAGAATTATTAATTGCGTTTACCAACGTATTTTGTAGCACAAAAATTTCTTAAATAAGCAAATTAATTTGTAATTTATTTGAAATAGATATAGTGATATACATATATGTATAATTTTATGATGTTGTTTTTTAATTTTTGAACCGTAAATTATGAGTAAAATTTTTCTCTAGATTACTAATTTGTTACGTGTACACTCAAAAATAATAACACAACAGACAATTATATTTGTTTATTATTGCTTGTAAAAAGTAGAGAAGGTTGAAAAACAACGTAGTGAAAAAGACATCAACGAGTCATATAGAACACATAGTGAACTTTTATACAGTATGTCACTAAAATATTACTAACAACTTAGTAATATTCAATTTTATTAGGTTTATTGAATTATATGCATAATTGCTAGAATAAAGTAAATAAATATGTAAATTATCTTATCTTATTTTGGGGCCGAGAAATATCTCGGACACTTCGACCCAATGGGATCTTTTGTGTTCCCCTAGATAGCAATCACTCCTCTCCAATCTCCTTGAAGATCTGCTTCATGAGCCTAACAATGAGGTATGAAGATAGGAGCCTGTAGTCTTCCGGTGTTGGATATCCTACCCCCAAAAGATTCATTCGCCTCCTGGCCAATGCATCACATGTACACAGTAGGTGTTCCATGCGTTCTGTATGTTCCCCACACAACCTGCACATGGGTGTCGCGGTTAGACCCATCTTCATGAGCTGTTGTTGGTTCCAAAGTGCCCAGTAAAGGCTCCAAGCAAGTAGCGTATTTGCCCCCTGCTCATGTTCCAGATGGATCCTCGTGCTTTGTACGTGGATCCCAAAAATTTTTTGGAGTGTTCCAGACCGATTCTAGTCAGCCAGTGTTGTTGTTGACTGCGGTCTGCAAAATCCCTGAATGTGGCTTTCACGAGGCTAGTCGGAATGCCTACACATGGTTCCGGACCCTTAAAATCATTAGTTGAGCCCTCTCTTGCCAGTTCATCTGCCATTTCATTGCCATGTACTCCCTCGTGTCCCGGGACCCACATTAATCTTACCCTGTTATGCCTTCCAAGCCCATTCAAGGTTTGAATGGCATCCAGGACAAGATATGTAAATTAGGTTTTACTTAATATACATGATGAGCTATCAAGCTGGCGAAAACTGGGATAATTAAAAAACAACGGCCTACCATAATATAACTAGTAGTACATACAGTTTCGATATTTAATAATTACTGAAATGAAGTATTTTTAGAATCAAAAAGTATTACAGCGATCCGAACTAATTGTATAATAATAGAAATATAAAACAAATAGATTGAGACTTTGGTTAACACTATCTATAACTAAAAAAAAAAAAAAAACTAAAAGCCCAATCTAATCTTCTAAATAAAACTGTTTTGTCAGTAAATTTTAAAGTTTAAACGGCTATATTTAACCCAAGGTATGTAATGTTCATACGCAAGCCTTTATCGCATGTTCATAAATACACATATGTCACAGAATACGACATTAAATTTGCATATATATATTTGTGTAGAGTACATTATGTAACTGGGAATGCCTACTGAGTAACTCAGCCTTATGTCATTATAAGTAGTTATTCACAAATCGACCCACGCAATGTGAATCGCATGGAAAACAATGTTTAATTTGTAAATAAAGAAAAACCAATATGAATACTATGGTTAAACGTTATTTTGCCAATCTTTCTACAATATTATTTTCATATTACAAGTTGTTCTTTTTTATTGCTGAAGAACAGCAGACAGGCTAACGGTGCACTTAATTGAGCAATTGCCGTCACCTATAAATGTTTGCGACGCTAGGGGCACCGCGAACACGCTTCTGTCCCATAGGGGTACAGGAACCTGGGTCACTAAAGCCGGAACACAACACAAGGTTATTATGGCGGCATAGTTACTTATACACCAGGAGTGGTTGCCATCCAGATGAGCCCGAAGTCCTACCACGTAATTATTTTGTCTCTATAAAGAGACATACTTATACGACAGGCCTGACCGCGGCTGCAGATGTTAGTATTCTTACTTTGTCCCTGCACGGAGTTCGTATGGTTTTGAGCAACGAGAACAGTAGCCAAAATTTAAATAAAGGTAGTAAGGAAGGGAAACATTTCCTTTCAAGGTCATATGATCTAACTTGAATGACCCCTGTGAGTATATCTACCCCATTTTCTTGTAATTTTTGTCCTTTCTTAGAAGTTATCAAAGTATTGGCCTATAAAACACTAAAAATAAACACAAATATTCCAGTGACAGCTTTAAATGCAGCTGGTATAAGAAATATGAACAAAAAATATGATTACTACTTTGAGAACATTTTATTTACTATAAAAATAGTTATGGTGTGATTTATTGTATATAAAAAAAAATTGACTGAGCTTTACATGTTTTATTTTGTTTTTAGAAATAGATTTGTACTATTTTTTTTTTAATATAGTATAAGTATTTTTATGCTTAATATTAAAATTGAATTTTAATAGCGTGTCTATTTGAATCATCATCTGTGTTTCAGATAATTTCTAGTTGCTTTTAAAAACAATAATGATTAGAACATAATTTCAATGACCAATAAATAATTACAAAATAAATAACTAGCTAAAGGTTATATTGATAATTAAAATTAATGTACATTTTGTCTTTATCAGTCACGTTTTAGCTTTATCAAAACTGCCACGTTTTTAGTCTATAATTTACATAACTTGAGTTATATGTTTTAACCCTAGATAACTAAACTATCGTAACAGTTACATAATAATTAAACTTTCGTCAAGCAGCTGACGAGATGGTCGCAGAACGCCCTAATCAGCGTGTGACTGCAACGAACGTCATTATTTTACTATTTAAGAAGGTAGAAAAAGGACGACAGACGTTGGCAAGTGCTCGCACTTGACTTTGCTGGAGGGTGCGTAGTCGTTTGATTGTATGTTTAGTTATCTAGGGTTAAATTTTACTTAAGAAATATTACCATTTCTCAGTACGTGAGCGTTAAATTGCCGTGAAATTTAGATGTTAGCTTTGGCGCACGTAGTTTTATTGCCTATTTTTTTTAAACTAGTAGTGATAGATTCTTTGACTTGATTATCGTGACTTATAACGCCATCTAGCGTAGCTATACAGTCAAGTGGTTTTTTAAAGCGCTGTCTGATTATTACTTCATTTTCCTCCGCTAAAAGATTTGATAAACAACCGAGTTTGTATGTGGTTAACAATCAATGCAACACGGAGAGGGAAAAACCAATTTTTGTGACTCATTACGTCATCCGAAGGCTTGCATTTTGTGTTATTCTTTACTTATGATGTATTCTGGTCCTTTTGTTTTTCAGTGTTTCGCTGTCCATGCCATCAGACTTAAGAGTCTACTAATGTTGAGAATTGTTAAAGGGAAATACATTTTGTGTCAATGTTTAAATGCATGAAACTATAAAGTTGTTATCTTTTACGACACACTAGGTTAGATGGAGTGACTGTCTGTCTTAAGCTAAGACCATATGATCAACTAAGGCTAAATAAATAAGATAATTAAAAAATGAGAATAACTTCAAAGTGTTATTTTTCTTTTCAAATTTGTGAGACATAGTAAAAGCTTTGTAATTAATGTTGAGTTTAGTTAATATTTGGGACTATAATTTCCATTGATAAATATAAATCGAAATATGTTTATTTAAAAATAAAATTATTTCAATTTATATGTCCAGAACGGCATACGATTGACATAATTATATCACACCCAACATAATCGAAACCTAGTTTATGAACAAATATTGTAATGTGATTTTGTATCAGTTGTTATCAATAAAGAGCTTTCTATTTATCTTTGAATTATTTATGACATAGTTTAAAGAATAGTGACTAAGATATTGATTCATAATATGAAAAAAGTAAAGTCAATTAATTACGCAATATTATGTATTAGTTTACTTTCAATACCAAAATGTGAATACGAATTTGATACAATTTGACTTACTTTAAAATATGTTTGACATTATAATATACCTATCCTAACAAGGGTACGTACAAGAAAAACACTGCTCCTTATTTCGCCATCACGATTGCTATAACTCATTAAAACTAAATATACAGGTTTAAAAATAGAATACGCGTTCAAATTATTTTAACATTATTTTCATTGCTTCTTATAAAATTATTTATAAACAATATTTTCATAGATTAGATAATTTTTTTCTCTTACTTGGCAACAATAATCCTCGTCATTGCAAAAATCTTCAAAATTACAACCGTCCCACATGTAAACCATTTTGTATTTAATGTAACATGCAATTCAGATGTGTCCACACTGACGGCTGATATCACTATACGAACTATTTTAACATAAAACGCAATATATTATGCTAAAGCAACTTTATCTTTGTTGCTATCATTCGACCAAAGTTCGGTTAGATAAGATTGAAGTATTTACCACGACATGCATGCCCTTTTAAGGCAATAATCGCATATTATTGAATAAAATATTTATAACCCTTATTTGCTATATTTTTAAAAATTTAAAATCACATAAAATTCATATATTCAATTTATCATTTGATTATAAATATTAGTATGTTTGTGATACTAGCAAAAACAACGTTTAAAATTAAACGTGCAACACCCAAAATTATTTTGCTTTACACTTCTAATTAAATAAAAGTTTGGAAGTAGCGCCAGTGAGTAAGAAGCTGAAAAGTAATAGGTTAGCCTGGTATGGCGATATAATGCGAAGAGTGGAGCGTCATGTGACGAGGATGCTAGAAATGAGAGTGGATGGATATAAGAGGAGAGGTAGAGGTAGAAAGACCAAAGAAAATATGAATAGATTGTGTAAATAATGATATTTAAAAAGAAGTGTGAATGTAAAACCACGATGACAACTAATTGAGGAGAGTGGAAGGATAGGACATGTTGTGCAGACCCCACATAATTTGAGATAAGGGCAGGAAGAAGACTTCTTATTACATAACAAGTGTAATTCGACCCTATTACTCTTTTGTGTACTTGTCACTCTACCCTCATGTTGTTATGGTGAAGATATTGCGAATATTATAATCATATAAAATCACAGTTATACCACCATAATTGAAGGTTTTATCCCTTCACTAATGTTATCATGTTAGATGAAAAACAAATAATTGAAGTTAATCCTCGTCGTTCAATATAATATTATGATAATGTTACATCTAATATGGCAACACTCTTAATAATTGATTTAAAAAAAAATATATTATAAAGAGTAATAACAATATTAAATTTAAAGTTCACAGTTTGTGCACTTAATTAATAAAATTAAACTTGACAACCCATAGATAAACAAGAAGTGAGCCAGTATCGTTCCATAATCATTTAATTTTCCATGGCTAAACATGTGGACCCTAATTATTAGAATCTATTTTCTATCACCCGTACTTAATTTTGCCCTTTTCAAAAATTAAGTTCAAAACTTTATGTACACTTCATTCATTCCATACTATTATAAACATATAATTAAGGTTTGAAACTATTCTTTATTTGTCGATAAACTAAAAAAATCGCATGAAAGCTGTTGTAGTAGCGGGATTTTTTTTTTTAAATTCGAATGCTAAGTATTTTTTTATTAATTATAGTATTATTATTACCCGCTAGATGTTTTCTCTTATGGATTTATCTTAAGGAATGTATAAAATAATATATAAAATCTTGTTTGTAAATCTAAAAACGTGATTTTAAAAATTATAAACAATATTTTATTTTTAAAAACATATCTTACAGAATCTTTTAAATATAATCTGAATTAAAGAATATACTATTTATTACTTAAAATATTAAAAGCAGGTATTTTTCCACAAGACTGCTTCAATCGGTATTAATATTAATTTAAGTTATAACCAGAGCTATTTAAGTTGCGAATACTAAGGCTTTATCGAGTGAAGCCTGTCGTGAGCGTGGTGAGCGGAACTTGTTCTCAAGGCTGTGGGTTTTCCCGCTGTTCGGTCGCAAAACAAAATGGCAGCCGCGTTTGTAACAACTCTGTTGCTATGTTGTTATAACCTTTTATGTTACTTTTATTGTTTAATTTAGTTGCTTATATGCAATTAGTTTAAATTTTTTATCATAAAATTTGACCTTTTACCAAGAATATTATATAATTATTGTCTAGACTCTTTTCGTTGAGAATTTTTACAAAACTACAGTATCAAAATTTCATATTGCTGCTTTGATTTAAAAAAAGTCCGATAGTATGATCATATTATTTCAAAAAGATACCTAAAGTACATGCTTACAATTAACGAATATATGTATATTTATAGGTAAATTAAAAATACCTGTCTCCAACAGTCAGATATTTTAATAATTGTAAATTAATTTTAATATTAAAACAATTATGTTTAACATAAGCCTATTCAGGTGAATATATAGTTAACAAAACATCTAATTTCAAATTATATCTTTTTTACTTTAAATGACAACAAAAGTTACCTCTGAATGATATTAAAAATAGATGAACGACTTCTGAGAATTAATTATGTTAAAAACAAAGAATTCAGACAAAAATATTAAGTAAACGCTTTTTGCTTAAGTGCTTAACACACAATGCTTAAAACTAACTTAGAATAATGTATTAGTGTAAATTTATGCATGCGACGCATCTGGCCCGAAGCCATGTGTGCTTATGTATATAAAAGTGATCTTCAATTTAACGTATATTATCATTTAAAATTACAATTTATAATCCTTATAATAATAACAGTATTAGGACATAAATTGTAACTAACAAATTAATTCGAAAATATACAAGGATAACTTGCCACAAAAGTCATCATTATCCACTCCCCGTAGGGAAACCCCAGCCCAGCGGTGCGATGTTATGGGCTATCATAGAGTGAGAGTGGCATTGTTTTTTTATTGTTGTAGGACAGCAGACAGGCTTACGGCCCATTTAGGATTTAGCAGTTACCGTCGTAGTAAACACGCTGCTCTCCACGTAGCGCTACTGGAACCTGGTCACTTATGCCGAAACACAATACAAGATTATTATGGTGGCGTACTTATAGACCAGAGTTGGTTGCCATCCAGATGGGCTTAGAGGCCTACCATCTAGGAACATAGCTTGGGTTCTTTTGTCCCCTTTTACGACAGGCCGACCACGGCCGCAGTGGTTAGCATTCTTTCTCCACCCCTGCATGGATAATATTTCAACATATCAATCAAACGTACCGAAGTTGATTCCTAAATTATTTAAAAAAACTAAATTTCTGATTTTTCTATGGACGTTCTCAGAATTGGGTTTGGAGTTTCTACGTTTTATACTACGTTATAAATATAATTTTCTTAGTTCGAGTGTTTTAGTGATGTGATAGGTAGCCGATTTTGATACAAATAATATGTGATTAAAAATTAAGTATAAGCACGTCAAACTACATTCTTATGATATTAAATTTATATGATCAATAAAATTTAATCAATCATCACGATAAAACGGTTTTGATGAGGTTAATGTACTTGTTTTTTTATATTTTATGTTTAGAAATATCCATTTATTTATTTTTAAAAGCATTTATATAATACTAGTGTTTGACGATGCGTTCGTTAGTGTGTTCGTTCAAACAATCTACAAATACTTTACGTATGTTTCTGTTAACTATATTTTATTCAAAAAAGCCTTACAAAACAAATATACCAAAAACAGTGGTCGTTTAGTTGTACAAGAACTGCAATTAAAACATTTTCCACATATTTCTTATCTTTTACACATATCTTGGAAAAACACGTTGTTCATTTATAATTTTCAATAAATCACCCGTATATTTACCATGTTTTTTACAAATAAACATTTTGAATTTTGTATTTATTTCAACATAAATCTACATATATAAAAATGTTATGTTGCTTTGTGTACGCTTAAAAACTCAAAAAGTTCTGCACCGATCGAGCTGAAATTTTAGCATGATATATAATCCGCATCAAGGATTGTTTTTATCTATTTTTTAAATCTATTTTTCGTTTCTCATTTCTCAACTATTCAATCACAATGTGCTACAGCGAAGCGTGGCAGGGTACAGTCACAATGTACCACAGCGAAGCGTGGCAGGGTACAGCTAGTTGTAAATAAATAAACTGAGATAATTTACACAAAACCATCTAGCCCTAAAGTAGCTAGGATAACACTTGTATTATGGTAGATAACTAATACACTGCACATATACTTTTATTTTGCAAATAAACAATACGTAAACACTATCAGATTCGATAGAATAATCGAACCCGTGATCTCCGCAAGCATAGTGAAGTATGTTAGTCGCTACGTCACAGAAATCGTCAATATCAAATCAGCTCAGAGCTAATATTTGGCACTTCGTACACAGTTTTTGCATCTTATAGACAATTTCCTTTATAAGATGAAAACCTGTATCAAAAGGCTTTTTTACAAACGTACAATTGATTATCACTCAAATAAATATAAATAGTTGTTACTTGAATGTGGGTGAATGGGGGCAAACGCACAGCTATAACCATACTATATCAGTAAAGCAAATAAAAACCAGTTATACATTATAGTGTACCAGTACCCGAAAAATGTTGTCCTGCATACACCTAAGTCCGAAAATTTCAAACTTAAAAAAAGCCTTTTGTAATGGACTGAATTGTGAATTTGAACCACTTGCAATCACAAACATTTCATCAACATCGATCGAGCCGCTTAGCAGTTCAGTCACATACATACCACCACATAATAATTATATATATAAAGACTGTTTAAATTAGTCATGTTGTACTTAGTGCAAACAAGAACAAATAAAGCATGCTGTAACCGTTTAACAGCTTAAGAAGAAATTTAAGTTCGTCAGTTCAAAAGCACATTGATGTATTGTACCTATTTTAACAAGTCCTTTATTTGTACACTAAATATTTATAAACGTAACAATTACAAGGCCTTGTCCAAACGTAAACCTGTGACGCAAGGCAGTTTCCCTTTCACCGCGGCCATTTGCAAATTTGAAACATAACGCCCACAGTCGATTTATTACAAAGATAAGTGCTTTGCGATCACGAGCATTTATATATTACTGTTTATTGTAGGTTATGGCTAGCATAAATTTAATTGTAAGTGATATTACGTTTAGTGTACGAACACTTACTTTTAAATGTAAATACTACTCGTATTAATGAGCGAAATATTTTTATAAGAAATTAGTTATATGTTCCTTATTGGTCTTAAGTATGCCGCCATAATAACTTTGTGTTGTGTTACGGCATCAGTGACCAAAGTTCCTGTACCCTTATGGGACAGCAGCGTGTTCGCGATGTTATTGGTGTTGCAAACACCCATAGGCGATGGTGACTGTTAAATTCAAAGTGGGCCGTCAGCCTGTCTGCTGTCCTACAGCAATATAAAATAAATATTAATATCACAGTGTGATGTAGTCTTCCATTCCACTGACTTCAATTTTTTTCAGTACTATTATCCAAAAGTAACGTATAGACCTCACAAACAATGAAACTTATAAAAAAGATTCAGCGTTTATTACTTTCTGAAAAATAAAAACTAGTACGCAAAAAGTACGTCATTTGAAATTACTCTATAAATTAAATATAAGCTTTAATATTGCTTTCTATCCATGCAGGGACGGAGAAAGAATACTGACCTCTGTGACCGGGGTCGGCCTGTCGTAAAAAGCTACTAAACAATCCACTCTAGCTACGTGCTAGGGCCCCAAGCCCGTTTGGATGGCGACCACCTTTGGTCTTAAATATGCCGCCATAATAACTTTGTGTTGTGTTCCAGCATTAGTGACCCAAGTTCATGTACCCTTATGGGACAGCAGCGTATTTGCTATGCCACTGGCGTTGCAAACACCCATAGGTGACGGTAACTGCTAAATTCTAAGTGGGCCGTCAGTCTGTCTGCTGTCCTACAGCAATAAAAAAAAATATTTTATATCAATCTAGGAAATCGTTTATAAGAGTCTTGGCCAAAGGGAAAATTACCCTAACATGAAGAGTACTCACTCTACTTGACCGTAATCTGACTGCCTAGCAAAATTATGAAATGACCAATTCCAATTAACCAGTAATGAGTTATCCAATATGCGTACTAATAAGTTTTAATGTAAACAAAAACATTATTATAAAAATATTGAGTACCATGCCCTTAATTTAGCCATCGGTCAAAAGGTGCGATTGACCAAAACGTGATACAAGGAAAATTCCTTTATTTACATTATCTATTGTCATAGTTTATTATTTATTATTATGTCGTAGTTTATTATGATATGTAGTGATAAGAGATTTTCCCTTACCATTGGTTCAAACAAACTTATGATCTGCATAAACTTACTAGATGAGATTGGAAAAGCGTAACAACTAACTTCCATTTTCAAACTCAGACCCTTCACAAATAAGATCGAATAATGTGTTAACTACAATTTAACGAAACGAGTTACGACTTTGTAATTTTAATTATGCAATAATGCCCTTTCTTACCGCAACGCTATGTTTACGTACCTAAACTTTCACGTTAAAATGTAATTTTACGAGTATATAAAATTTTAACACAACGGTTAGTCCGTACGTACTAGTAGGTCCGTACCTAGCCGAGGCGGGTAAGAACACTAACTCCTGCAGACGGTTGTAAAAGGCGACAAAACAACCCTAGCTACGTAGCAGGGCCCCAAGCCCATCTGGATGGCAACCACCATTGGTTTATAAGTATGCCGCTATAATAACCTTGTACTGGGTTCTGGTATTAGTGACCCAGGTTCCAATACTCCTAGACGGACAGCAGCGTGTTCAGGGTAGATACCACTAGTGTCGTGCGCCGTCAGCCTGTCTGCTGATACTAAGCAATAAAAAAATAGCTTACGAGTATATAGCTCCCCATTTGTCACGGACGCTAGAATGCGTTAGGCTAGTTTAAATTAAATTAAAATGATATTATTATTAAATTCATAAGAATTTTAAAATGTAGCATATGGTTCGGGCAACGATTTTTTATATTTAATGTAAACATAGAAAACAGATTCTTACTCCTGTTCAATTCCATTTATAGGTTTTTGTACAATAACAAATTGTTCAAATATATTCAAAACTGCAAATCTTCTTCCGCCTGCACTTATCCCACATTGTATGGGGTCGGCACAACATGTTCTCTCATTACTCTCTCCTCTGTTGGCCATCATCCACTCTCAGTTTTATCATTTTCCTTACTATATGGCATTCTTCTCTGCGCATTACATGGCCAAACCACGCTAGTCTTTTACTATTAAGTTTTTCAATAACGGGCACTACTTTCACGCTTCCTCTAATAAACTCATTTCTAATTTAATCCTTTGGTAACTCCACACATCCATCTCAGCATTATCATCTCCGCAACATGTAAAACCCTTTCGTCCCTCCCCTTTGTAGTCCAGCATTCCGATCCATACAATACGACAGGCCTTAATACGGATTTATAAATTTTACCTTTGAGTTAAAGTGGTACTCTTGGTCACAAATTGCTCCTGAGACCTGTCGCCATTCAAAAGTGTAAATATTATTATTTATAATTTGTAAAAATTCAATCTTATTATCTTTAATGAAAGATAGTCAATAATCAAGCTGGTGTGGCAATCAGGTTTCGATTCCATCTACAATATGCGTCAGCAATGAAATAAGAAAGAAAATATGAGCTAAGTATAAGGCTTTCATGGCTACTTCCATTTCGCAAGTTCTGAATCATAGCAACACAAACGTATCGATTGGTTTCGGAACTAAGTTTTCTGCGAATCGAAATGTTGCGTTTGTGAGCAGAGAAGAGAAGGGGATGACTAATCAAGCGCCAGGTCGGTCTTAATATTGAATGCAAATAAGCTATTTTAATTTTGTACGAAAACTATACATCATATTTTACTAAAGGCTGTCATTTTCAGCTCTTTATACCTATGCTTGGTCAGCATTTAAGTATTGTAATAATAAAAAATTAATAAAGGCGCTCCTTGCATTAGCTCTTCACTAAAACTATGATTTATAGGGGTAAATGTTGGCTAATACCCTAAACGAAACAAAAAAATCTAGGCTATAAAACTAGAGTGGCCATATTGTCATAAAATCTAAGTTAAGGGCAGAACTGTATTCGAAAATATATTTGATGTTACAAATTCATAGAAATGGTGCCAATATTGACTTTATGATATAATGTATATTCGTTTCTGATTTTTCTGTATACGAAATATTCGAGCCAAAAAAATATTTAGATTTAATAACTAAAGAACCTGATGGCAAAATGGTATCATACTCGACTCATCGCAGATTCGATCTCACTGTCATGTGTATATAGATATTTTAATATATCTACCTATATATACGGAAAACTTATACAAATAATAAAATAACTAATGGAGACATGCATTTTGGCATTCAATAATAATTCAATCATACTTGATATAAATGCAGAGTTTGTTAAATAAATCACAAAATTATTAATCTACCTTTCAAATAAGAAGGTGTGGTTTTAATGTATCGCATACATAAAATATATACATATAATATAAATTTAGCCAATGATTCATAGTTTGCAACACAATTTGCCACGCCTTTTTCGCATAGAATCACACATGCATTAATTTTAGTGTTAAAAATTAACTGAAATTATTAAATTAAGTTTTTAAAATGTAATTTACTGCAGTAAGTAAACAATTATTATTTAATGTAAGGTATACACGACTTAGTAGACGAGAGATAAGAAATTATATGCCGCATTGCCTGATCAAGAGAAGGTATGTAGGTAGGTTGTGATACAAACAAATCAGGATAATCTACAATTATTATATAAAATTATTGATTACATTTAAAAATTTGAAACCATTATTACATTTTTTATTCTTTTTTGGTTATAAGAAGGAAGCATCAAGGAAGGGTTCGGAGCAAATAAGTCAAGCAGAAGATACTCCGAAGCCAAAGTTCCCAATGTAATGAGAGTACTCTTTTATGAGATGAAAAATATTTGAAAAATATCCACATTTTAATTAACTATTTACTACTTTCAATACATAAACACTTAAAGATGATTTTTATTTAACAACAAAGTCATAAATTCTATCAAACCGATGAACAAACAGCTAAAACAAAGAGTGCTTACAGTCCGTTCACGTAACTTTAACAGAAGCCGCGTCCTCGACCCACTTGTGAAGTGAAAATATCAGCGTACTAATAGAGCCTTATTCATTGAGAACCGTTATTCAAAAATGTTATGAAATTTTGTGTCATAGCAAAAATATGCGTAAGTTTTTCGTAATTAACAATTTTATGACTTTTTATATGTTTTATCCGAAAGCTCCAGTAACTACAATTATATCAAGCTTCAAATTTAAATATCGTGGATCGAATTTTTAACGCTGGCTGTTGCAATCAATATTTTAAATAAGATTTGTTAACGTTTTATATCAATAATAGAGGCTTGGTTTTATTTAATTATTATTACTTCAAAACTTTACATCTCGTGTATTGATAAAGTCTATGAGAGGAGTTATATGAGCTATATATACGTAATTAGCCCCTAACAGGATATAAATAGAATCCATGATATCCGCAATAATCCCAACATAAGCCGTGTGTTAGGAAGGTAGTCAAAAAATAAAATTCAGAAGCTACCGAACCTTCCTTTACTAGACAAGTTAGGTAATAAAAGTATTTAATACATTTTGTACTAAAAGTTATAAGTTTTATTAAAAAGGACTTCGTTGTTTATATAATCTAATCTAAATAAAATCATTTTTTAAAAATAAATAATATTGTACTGACTAGCCTGCTCAATAACTTTTCAGTGCGGCTGCTTTTAACAATAATTTAAAGTAAACAGAGCACAAAATAAATAAATTACATTCATTAAACTATTCTAAATCAACAATTTCACAATGTTGATTTCATTATTTTTAATTAACAAACATATTTATTAACAGAAAAGTAAACTCTACACTAATGCAATAATGCTTATTTTAAGGGAGATTGACTTGAGCAAGATTTTTTTTTTCAGCATAATTAGTATTATAAAATAGTGAAAGGTATATTTTATATAAACGTACATTACGTATGTAAAATATTTTTAGTACAAATGTTTATATTTAGTGTCATGGATTACCATTGATTTCCAAGATGGCCGTCTAATTCAACAGAATAGTAAAAATAGGACCAACCCATGAATGATAATGAATGATAAAAGAAATTTACCTGAATATACAAACAGATAATGTTTGTCACCGTTTACGACACACTAATTTCAAGGGCTAACAGCTACGAAATTATTCTGTACATTCGAATTAAGACTTCCGTTTTAACTATATTTAAAACGTTATAACTACATTTAAATTTTGAAGAGTTTATACGTACATTTCATTATAACAATTAACGAACACAACAACAACCGTTTTCACGATAGGCGTTCTCTCGTGCGCCTGACCGATTCGCTATGCTTTGAAACACGCTTCGTTGAACTCCAATTAAATGCGTGTTTAATTTTTCCTATTTTCTAACTAATTAGTGATCCTATTTTCTGACTAATTACTATTAGTTTTCTATGATATTGTCATCAGCATCGTTGTCTACTGCTAGACGTAGGTCTCTCCAAGTTTGTGCCACACATTCTGGTCCCATGCTCTTCTCATCCAGCCCTGATCGGCAATTTTGCACAGGTCATCGATTAATTGGGTCTCTCGTAACTTCCTACGCTACGTTTGCTCAGACACGGTCTCTACTCTAGGACACGTTTGTTCCAACGCCTCTTCCGATAAACGTGACCGGCCCACTGTCACTCCAGCTTGCATATTTTGCGAGCTATATCGGTTACGTTGGTACTAGACATATTTTCCTAAATCATGCCTGTTATTTAATGTTTATAAATAGCTACGAATATATTTTATGCGCAGTTTGAAATGAACTGTATGTCGAAAACACGAGTGTTGAAAACATGTATTATGATTTTCTTTACTGATTTGAACAACAACCTTCAAAGGTTTTTTCCGCTATATTTAAGCTTATAAACATTGCTTTAAATAGTAATAAGTTAATTTATTACGGTAGTTATTTAATGGCATTCTCATATTATTACGTTTATATTTTAGATTAGTTCATATATCTTAAAAACATTTTTGGTTTTATTTACTACATTAATTTTAAAGTCTTATGGGACTGATTAAAATACAATATAAAATGTAGTTAAATAATGTATTTACATAAAATATGCAAGGTAATGATATAATATTTGTACAATTAATTTCAATATTCCTAATAAAGTAATTTAGAAGAGATTTTTATTTAGTGATAAAGCCGCCGTTTGTTCACTTTGTTGTACTATTATTATTATTTTTTAGTATATATTTTTTTCGTAAAATTGTTAGAGGGACAATAAAGAATTATTTGATATATGATTCTTTTATCTAATATATGATTTTTTTCTTAAATGTGATTTATAATGTATGTTATAATATTAGAAATATAACTCATAAAAACCTAAAGAAACCCACAAGGCAGAATAATATTTACAATACTCCACTAGACGTAGACAAAAATCATCCCAAAAATATACCCCCGAACAAATTTGATACTAATCTAAATATATACTAACAATATTGCAAGACTTAGTGCAAAAATGTAAGGTGACACGATCCAAATAAAATAATGAAACATAAATAAATAAAAAATATAAAGTTTTCATTTAACTAGTATGTTGTAATTTCTAGCTGACTTCAACTTATTAGTTAAATATTTTAAACACTTCTTAAGTAGACTTGAACTAAATAATGTCTATTAAACGTTTTAGTGTTATTACTACTGTATAAAGCCAGAGCACAAGTAATTTTTAAACAAAAACCAGTTTAATAAATTTACACTGCATCTTTTAAATTTAAATGGCTTTTGAAAATAATTATTCTACGTGAGAATGGTTATTCTACTTAACAAATACACGATTTTTGTTATTAAGCATTATAAAATCTCGCATTGAATACTACATAATAGCCACGAAATAATTCCAAACTTATTTTGTAAAATTTTGTGTCACATTAGTTAAAGATGCACTTTATAAAAACAAGAATATATATATAAGAATAGATGGTGATTCCTTACTATCCATTATAAAGCATTAAATTAAAGACTGAACTACATGCAACTATTTGTGTACGTATATTATTGTAATAGAAAATAATACATAACAAAGGTAAGTTATAATATAGGGCTGGCACGAAAAGTTTGACTCATAAATAAAGTCTCTAACCATCAGAAAATTTTGTGGAATCTAAAAAAAAAACTATTAACTACGTTTAGATATTTTGAAATATATTATATATGTGAATATGTTACTTACTTTTATTATATTTCAATATTTAGCTTAGTAAAAGTAAATATCTTCTGAATTAATAAAAAAACGTTAGGACTAAAATGTATTGTTTCAAATTTCGATCTTGCTATAGCTCCTACTATCAACGCATGTCTTTGCGCTATAATAGCCTTGTGAAAGCGCTTTTTTAATTGCGCTTTATCTAGTGATGCGTTACTGGTCTTTATAGCATATCAACAGTTTTATATATGTTAAATTATGCTTACTCTAATTGACTGAAAATACATACGCTTGAAGACAATTTGTGGTCTAATTTTATTGATAGCTGTTTTTTTCGTTCTACATCTAGTAAAATTTGAATTTATATATAAATAAACTTTTTTATATAAAAATAAGCCTTCTCAGCGTCGTCGGTAAATTGTATGCGAAAGTGCTGATTGAAAGGGTTGTGAATGAAACACACGAAAAAGTATGGGATGCACAAGCGGGATTTGGAAAGGGAATGTGATGTACGGATCAGGTTTTTTCCTTGCAGTGCACAGCCGAAAAGTGTTTGGCTATAAACAAGAAGGTCTATTGCGCGTTTGTGGATCTAGAAAAGGCCTATGATAGAGCGGTGAGGAATGAATTGTGGTCAGCATTGTCCGTGAATGGTGTGAGCAGTATCCTCATACGAGCATTGCAATCTCTTTATAGAGATTCTAGTGCTTGTGTAAAGATAAACGGGGCATACACTGAATGGTTTAATATCGAAAAAGGTGTTAGACAGGGATGTGTAGCGTCACCGTGGCTGTTTAATCTGTTCATGAACAATTGCTTGACAGATTTAAAAGAGAATGAAAGTGGGTTGAGAATGAATGAGTTACTCGTCAAATGTTTTCTCTGTGCTGATGATCAAGTATTACTTGCGTCTTCGGCCGAGGAGTTGCAGGAGATGGTAACTGTTATGAGTGGAGCTTTTGTTAGAAAGGGAATGAAGATGAATGTAAAGAAGAGATGGAAAGTGTGAGAGTGATATTGAAAGAAGAGTGAATGCAGGAAACATGGTGAATAGAGCTTTGCACTCCTTTATGAACAGTCAGAAGGTGTCTAACAAGGCTCGTCTGGCTGTGCATGAGGGGGTGTTGGTTCCGACACTCATGTACGGAAGTGAAAGTTGGGTATGGCAGAAGAAACATGAAAGCAGAATAAATGCAGTTGAGATGAGAGCGTTAAGAAGCATGATAGGAGTCAAATTGAGTGACAGTATAAGAAATAGTGAGATAAGGAAACGTTGTGGTCTGAAAGAAGATGTAGTGACAAAAATTGAGAAAGGTATGCTGAGATGGTTTGTCATGTTGAGAGAATGAATGAAGAACGATTGACGAAAAAAGTGTATGAGGTGAGTGTGAATGGAAGTGTTGGAAGAGGTAGACCTAGGCGGACGTTTCGAGACCAGATCAGGGACGTCTTGAAAAAAGGCCAGGTCAAGAGTACCCTAAACCGAAGGGCATGTATGAAGGGAATAATGAAAGTGGGCGAAGCGAAACAAGTATGTAAGGATCATAGCAAGTGGAAAGAAGTGGTCTCTGCCTACCCCTACGGGAAAGAGGCGTGATTTTTATGTATGTATGTATGTATGTATAAACTTTTTATGACAATTCATACAGCGCCACCTAGTTCTAGAAGAGCGTTTGTGTTATCGGTACTAGACAACTGTTATACTACTTTTCTTTTGTAATTAAATACATACATAACCAGACTCGAGACGGGAATTGAAGTCCTTGCAAGTATTCCGTAGAAAGCCGTTTCTTCACAGAGGTCGCAATTAAAAATATTCCTAAACATTAATATCTAAATCAATTTTTTAATCACATTAAATAAGTCGTTATCCAATTACATAACGTTATAGACTATGCAAACAATTCTTTTTTTCCAAAACGGTTAAGACAGCCATACTTACTTACGTCTTATTATCAGGAATGAACAAGTCTTTTCTCTTCGCCACTTCTCACAAAAATGAATAAGGTCTGTTTCTCTTTTTTATTATATATTAATTTCTTTATTTTTTAATTTGCCATCCTAATCTATTTTTTTGCTAAATGTCTAATTACGATTTCTAAGTAACATAAAATATTAGTTAACTAAATTTTGCATAAGAAGCTTAAAAGACTGCATAGTTATATACTAAATATATTTATTACAAAAATAAACGATCAATATCTGTGAATAATATTAGTATTGAACACCTGATCTTAATTATGTAAAAGAAGACCAATAAATAAAGAGCAAGATATTTATATGTATAATATTATATTGGAATATTATTGACGTGTTTTTAGATCCACTTAATAATTTATTAAATAGACAGAACAGCTGCCTGCTATATTTATGTCTTTACTATTTTAAAAGAATTTTGAAGTTTTTGAAATTAAGCCACTCTATACTCATATTTTATATACTCATTTTATTAACATCATGGCTTGTTTAGTGACTGTGTAAGTGACCCGAGTGTGTGGGTTCAATGAACATGCAAGATAAAAACATTTTTTTTTATAATTTCTAGTTGTTTTTGTAATCCAGCTGTACATTTTAACTATATACTTATAAAGAAATCAACATGTTTTGACATAGTATGGGGAATCATCTTTAAAAAAAATAATGTGTATTTCTTTATCAATATAAGTAACTTCAAGTGATCCAGAATCATATTAGAAATCTTACCATCAACCGCTTAAAAAAACTCAAAGCTGTTTTAAAAGTTCATGAATTCGAACCCACAACCTCTCAGTCAAATGCATTGCTACAGTGCTAATTGTAGCATTGTTTACGTTACTTTTCTACTCGTGTCCAAAACAAAACATGCGAACTGCAATATTCTTCAAATATTTTAAATAAATATGCTATTAACTAAAGTCATTGAATTAATTTGAAATTATTATGTTTTAATATGTGTATAATAACTTTAGTTTCATATTATTATATATAAATATGCAAAGTATTAATAATTGTTTAAAATGTTAATTTTTCTTTTCAAGAATTTTATATACAGTTTATAATTTCAAAAAATCTGAAAGTATGTCCCGGACAAAGGAACGTAATAAATAAATGATTTCTTTTACACACAAGCAAAGGGTTTTAGTTTTAAAGTAATGTAAATAAACTTAAAGTAGATATAATATATGCAATAATTTGTAAGACAAAAAAAAAGTATATAAGTAGTATATCAGTTGTCTAGTACCCATAACACAAGTGCTATGCTACTTAGTTTGGGACTAGATTTCGCTGTGTGAATTGTCACAAAATATTATTATTATTAAATATATACAAAAATTTGTCATAAGCTCTTCTCTTTCGAATATCTTTTCAAATAGTATCTATAACTCTGTTATATATTATAATAACTTGTCGCAGTAAACATTGCATCATGCTGTTATTGTGTATTCCTTAATGTTCTTCCATTGTTATATTATTACATTGTTAAATGTATAATAATAACTCTTGTGCAACCCAACGGAATAATAAATAAAGGATCGTATAATACGCCGTTTTACAAGAAACATACTGACTTCATGCAGATGAAAATGCATTTGGAGAGTTAATAGAAATGTAATCATTGCATTTATTAACAACAATAAAATAATAAATTACAAAATAAAAAATAGAAGTATTGTTATGGTTATTATTAAGGTACTTTCATTAGTGACTTATGTTTCGTTACAAAATATATTTCGGTAAGGTTTGAACTGTAGCTAACTATATATATTACTGTAGCGTTTAAAGTATAAGAATATTATTCCTGTGTCGTCATATTATCAGGTTTTTTAATACTTTATTTGTAATTTATCAAGAAAATGGTAAAAAATATAAATAAATTTGAAGATAACAGCCCTATATAATAGTTAAGTAATAGTAAAAACAACATACAGATGAAGAGTTCTATTCCCGAATCTGAGTGTTGATGTATAATCTGTATTTGTTTGCAAAAACAAAGAATCTAACTTGTTTAGTACCTATGTACTAAACAAGATATTTCCTTGTTTTGTAAACTAATATTGAACCCAAACGCTCTGCTGCTTCATCATCTTAGCATTGAATCCTGGTTTTAACTCAAACTCTAGCTTCGGCTCCCGGAGTCCGCTTTTCGACTTTTTCTTTTCCACTTCGCGCTGCTTACTTTGATTAAATGCCGCTAAGTAAATTGTCACAGTATATTTACTTATTTATATAAAAAGTATTAAGGAAGTTGGAAAATTAACAACTTTGCAAAAGCACAGTACTTTTATTATAAAGAATGACTTTTGTGGTCTGTGACTATCAATCTGTGATTATTACGAATATTAATCAAGATTCAATACGAAAGTAATAAAGTGCGATAAATGTCACTATATCGTGGATTGGATTAGCGTAGCAGTACGCAAATTCGTAGTCACAAATCCTGGACCGTTACTACGAGTATATACAGGAGACGTAGGTTTCACAAAATGTAAAAATAAAGTATGATATATAAAAAATAGCTAAATTTTTTGTAAATGTAGTATTTTTTTTTTTTTGAGAAAGTTGCAAAACTATAGTGATTGTTCATATTTTGATTATCCAATGTATGATATTATTTGTTTTTATATTTTTGTATACCTAATTTTAGTAGAGTAGTTTAGCGTAACAAGTACACTCGATGATAGCCAATCCGTTGCGGCGTCATCATATTTCTTACCGTCCAATCACGGCGTCGTAACAAGAGGTATATAAAAGTTATGTATGTATATATAACGAATTTAAAATTTGTGATAATTGTGTTTAAGTTTTATGGGGTTTTAATTGAATTCTTACACAAATAAAATATTTTACCCTAAATTGTTAGTTACAATATAAAGTCAGTATTTCTCCGCTACCACATAGAAAATACAAATATCCTCCGCTACCGCATTGCAAATTCTCATTTATTTACATTAAATAGAGTCATTTCAAATCCCATCACACGTTAAGTCGTGTCCGATGAATATTTAGTACCGAAATACGCTTAAACGCTTCCATGTGGATTTTATTATGAAAAACTGTTCACGTTTTATGCAAATATACAAACGAGCGTCGAGCGAAAACTAGAAAGTTTACACACACATGCGCACGCTCACATTCAAACACAGCACGCACATATACAAATAAACACATACATCTAACCGGCTTAGTTTCATAATTTAAATATAAATTAATATTTTTTAAATGTATATGAATAAAAAACTTACTGTATCAGTCTCTTCTAAAAAACCGGACTCCCACAGCATTTTTCTATACAAGTCCAACACGGTTCACTTTTATCGAAAGTTCAAAATATTTAAACGCAGTTAAATATAATGATAGAATAGTTTTTCATAAACAATTCAGTCCAATATCTGGAAAAACAATCATCCCGTGATGTAATTGTGAACTAAGAAATTATCGCGAACGCGCCTGTACTGGCCGATGTCTCGATGCTGTGTGCGCGAGCGTGGATTGCCGAGAGCTGACGAAGACGTGCGATGCCGCACGAAGTGGACCGACCTACTTCTTGGTACTTTGAAACGCTGCGGTCGGCGTGGTTATTTTTTCACATTTTCCGATGAAATGCCAAGCTGGGGTGAACTTAAGCGGCAACTTGCTACAAAAACTAGTTAGATCCTAAATGTTTCATGTTGTGATATATATTAAGAAAAACTTTATCTTAGAACTTTGATACAAATGTCAAAGATCAGAATGATAACGATAATATGTTTATTTTTAAATTATTATAGAAATACGTGTTTACGATTCATAGTTTGATATTTGGCTTAGATGTTGAATATTACTGATGTGAGTTTAATAAAGAACCTAAGTAACAGTTTTAAAATACTAAACTAGGTAGTATACGAATTCTAAAAGCCTATATCCAGAGAAAATGGTGAAGGTTTGTACTGTAATTAGGTTTTAAATTTTGGTTTCATAATAGAGGATTAGACCTCTGTATTTGTTCATTATTTCTTATTTAGCTCTTCAGAATCTAGGCAGGACTGTACCGTGAAATTAAAAACTAAAGACTGATTTTTATTAAACAGCTGTTCTAAATAAATTTGAGCTGTAACCTTAGCGAGTGCTTACCCAACTTCCAATCCAGAAAGAAATAGAGCAAGATCCCAGGGCCACCAGACGTCACGTATTTTCTGACGGACAAAATGTGGACGATTGAGTAGTGTTAGTATGTACTATGATCACATGTCTACCTGTTAGCTTGGTCAAATGGCCAATTTCCAGGTATCAAGGGATCAAAGTACATGAAAAAATTATTTACTTCACAAAAATTCTCATGGTTGACTTTCACGTATGTTTTAGACAATATCGTTAAAAATTAGTCGTCAATACTCCCAGACACTTTCCGTGGGCCATATTGCTTTGCAGACGCTTTAAATCTCCCGAAATAATTAGTTAACTACACGTGAATTCTGATGCTCCATTTTTATATGTGTTCACCATACGAGAGCGCGAGCTCATTATCTACGCGCATGAGATCAAGTTCGTCCATCAGATTTCGCGAAAGAATTAAAAAACATCCATTTCAAACAGTCACTTGTTGAATTTTTTTACACTACACTGGGCTACTGGAGAGATGATTCGATTCATTGGCCATAGTATTTTTTTTATTTTATTTTTTTGATATTGCCCCTCTTTCACCGTGATTAACAATAAAGCTATGTTTGAAATCCATGAAGATTTATCGTGTTCCGAGCATGAGATAGCTGATACAAAGATCGTATATCATGTTTGCAACATCAATGCACAGGCTAATTTTGTGATACGATGTTCAAATACTGATATAGCAGCGATAATGCTGGGAAATATGCATCATTTGAAAAATGAAGATTCTCACGTTTGAATTTTGACCGGCACTTGTAACATGCATAGATATGTTGACTTGAATACTATCTACGACAACTAGGACCGTCTTTGTGTCAAAGTTTACCAACATTCCATGCTATCACAGAATGTGGCCGTATAATATTTTAAAGCAAAATGAAGAGTACAAACAAGCGTTTCACCGTTTTGGTACGTTAGATTTTGTTTATGATGAAGATGAAAAAGAACGTGTATTCAACATAATACAAAAATTTATTTATTGTGTTATTATTTATATGTTTACAACATTCCTGGAATAATTGATGTAAATGCTGCAAGACTTCACTATTTATTAAAACTTATATGATATCTGATATTAATGAAGAATTCAATCGGAAGAATTTGAAAAACTTTGATGCTAGCAACTTACCACCTTGTAAAAGTGAGCTTTGGCAACAGTTCACACAGAACAATGCAAGTATGAAGATGATAAATATTTTCAATCCCAAAAACAATGGCTGGATATTACAAGATGGTAAATATGATTTTTATTGGTTCGATGGAGATCAATTACCGGGTTTTGTCAGTGAGTCGCTGGAAGAACAATCAGGTAAATTATTTTTGTTTCTCATTTTTTTGTCTCTTTAGTTTTTTCAGATCTTTATAGTTTGACTTGTTTTTTTACAAAGGAAGAAAATAAGGATAAAGTTGATGGTGACGATCATGATTCTGATATTCAGTTTCAAGATTGGCTCGATGATGAATTGTCTAATTTCATCGACGATGATACGAAGCCACCCACTACTTAGAAATTTTAAAGGATTAATATTTTTCTACTTTGTTTTTTGTAAGATTAATTCCCAATAAATAATTAATAAAAAATAGCTGTTATTTAATAAACTTGTTAACTGTCAAATTTTTTGACATTTCATTAAAAAAATTGAAGTTTACTCAATTATATTAAAACAGCTTGCAGGGTACAATTTTAGAATTATTGTGGTCAGATAAGCACTTTTTTACAAGTTAATCTTTAATTATTCACCTGGTTTTTTAATTTTTAGCTGAATTTTTTTAATGTTAATAATTGATTGATATAAGTAAACTGTAAGATAGAAAGATCTATTATTTTTAGTTAGATAGAAAGAAGTATTATTAAAAAATTGTATTTAATTTTTTTTTATTTATTACACGTAAATTTTTTGTTATTCATATTTTTGTTTCCATACTTAATTTGTTAACAAAATTTCTAAAAATTTTAAAATATCTGCTCAATTAATCTGCATAGCCTTTAACAGCGCAATCGGTCTCACTCAGTCTCATGCACGTGGATAATGGCCTCGCGCTCCCATCCACAGAGGTATTAAAATTGAGTTTAGGGGATGATCGGCCCCTTGCATTGGTCTGTCTTCTTATCAAAGGTTTTAAAATAGTTGTCTGATGAACATATATAAAAATGGAGCATCAGAATTCACGTGTAGTTAACTAATTATTTTGGGAGTTTTAAAGCGTCTGTAAATCAATATGGCCGACGGAAAGTGTCTGGGAGTATTGACGACTTATTTTTAACGATATTTTCTAAAACATACGTGATAATCAACCATGAGAATTTACGTGAAGTAAATAATTTTTTTGTGTACCTTGGTCACTTGGTACCTGGAAATTGGCCATTTGACCAAGCTAGCAGGTAGGCATGTGATCGTAGTACATACTAACACTACTCAATCGTCCACATTTTGTCCGTCAGAAAATACGTGACGTCTGGTAGCCCTTGAATCTTGGACTAAAAAGCTATATAAGTTCCCGGCCTTTAACTGAACTCCTGACAATTTCAGCATTAGTCACCATTTACGATTTCTTAGAAAAATGGTGCTATACTGACTGTGTTTGACCTCATTTTGACCTCAATGGCCCAACGGCTTTCGAACGATCAAATGCTTTGGGGTCACGGGTTTAATTTCCACCCCAAGGCTGGGTGTTTATGTATAATATGTATTTATTTACAAAAGAAAAGGATATAAATATATCAAGTACCCATAGTAAAATCGTTCTGCTGCATCTGCTGCTGTTCTGTTTTGGCGCGCTTTGACAAGACGGCGGTGTGTTCATTGACGCAGTTAATTTATTTAGCTTCATTATTTCTAACCAAAAATATGAGATTAAAATTAAGAATATGTAAGCAAAGGTATATTAATAAATAAAAAAGTTACCTATCACAATAAGGTCATTACGAATTTTCCACACTGTCTATATATCCACAGTACTAATGAACTCAATAATCATTGATTAATTTTCTACCAAATTGACATTAACATCCGGCTCGCCATGTGTTTTATATGCATCATTCAAATTATCATGAAATCTAAACTTAAATAGATTTAAGATAAACATTCAATAATGATGTTATAATCAGAATGACGTAGCATAAATACAAATATTCGTATCTATTACCACTTATGGGAATCTTAAGAAGTGGCAACTGGAATCCTTCTGTAACAGCAGCAACGACCGGTTTTCCTTTTAAATTTACGTAACAGGCCTCCTTTTTATTCTCCTTTTTATTTCTAAGGTAAAAAAAGAAAAAGTCGCCGACTTTGACGCCACAAGTCTTAACACTGAAAAGCGTTTGAGTTTTGATATGAATGATGCAAATGCATGCGGCACTTAAAATTATGCAATGAAATTGTGTTACATCACTACTTGAAGAAAGGATAATTAAAAACATTGTTTGTTTAGATGGTATACAATTAAGAGCCTAAAAATATAAGTAATTAAAATTAAAAAAAAAAACAGTAATAATTCAGTTATAAGTTAGTTTGTAAATAGAAAGCATAGCGTGCTTGACATATAATAAATCTTCACTTTTTATGCTAATATTTATTATAAAAATAATACTAATAATATTGGGGGGTTTGTGTATACGTAAAATTTCTCATGTAGCTTTACCTACCTTCCTTTCCTCAGTTCACAGTACTGTGGACCTCATCAGCAAAATTCTACATCCATCACTTATTTATTTTGAGGTCCCGTACTTGTCTGAGGCAAGAAGTGCTTGGTCTTTAGCATGCCCGAACACTAATTGTCCAATGGAGCCCAAGATACAAAAGCTTTGGGACGCTCCTCTCAGTAGTTGAGTGCACAAAAATCTTTTGTCTTCTAGCACTAACGATACAGAGCGCGCCCGTCTTAGAGCTGTCTCCAAGTGGGAATCAGGCTTATGGCTTCAAGCCTTGCCCTCGGCGAATTTAGGTACGCGCCTGGACGATAATTCGTTTAGAATTGCGGCCTCAATTCGACTGGGGGCAACAGCTGTAGTTTCTCATCGCTGTAGGTGTGGGGATAAAGTCGGTGACCTAGGGCTCCACGGTTTGTCTTGTTGCGAAAGCGCTGGCCGAATACCACGACACGCTGCATTAAATGACATTATCCGTCGTTCTCTTGTCACCGTCGGGGTGCCTTCCATTTTGGAACCGAATGGACTAAGTCGCGACGATGGCAGGAGACAGGACGGGGTGACATTGGTGCCCTGGAGAATGGGATGCCCTCTGGTATGGGACGCCACCTGCGTAGACACATTAGCGGCTTTCCATCTTCCAGATACAGCTCTGGTAGCTGGTGTTGCTGCTGCAAAACAAGAGGACCTGAAACGCCGCAAATATTCATCCAATGGCAGCGGATTCATATTTGTGGCTTTCGGTGTTGAGACTCTGGGGCCGTGGGGTCCACAAGCACATAGACTTTATCGAGACCTGTCAAAACGCCTGATAGAGGTCTCACGGGATCAAAAAGCTGGTTTGTATTTAGGGCAAAGGATACGTGTTGCCATCCAGCGCGGTAATGCAGCCAGCGTTTTGGGGACGTTTGCGGCCGAAAGCGATTTGGAATCAATTTATTATTTATAGTTTTCCTGTTTTTGGTTTCTTTCTTTTTCATTTTTTATTGTAATATAGTGTAATTATGTATACTTAAATATTTTAACATTATAGCACTGGCATTATTTTTATATTTTTGGTTAAATATAAAAAAAAATATTCTAAAAATTGTTTTTATTAAAAAGAATATAATGTAAGAAAGAATGTTTAAACAATCTTTAAAAAAATTTAAAAATGCTAAGTAGTAATAATATAAAAAACACAACACCTTTTTTGTTAAATTAATAGATCATTAATTTCGAACTTTATTTCTGTGCTTAATTATATTTATTCTTTTTCTATTATATTTCTTTTTTACATTATTTTTAATTTTCACAATACAATACATATATGATGTATACTTTTTTATAATAAAAGTAGCAAAATATTATTTTTGTAAAAAAAAAAATAATATCCCAGAAGTTATATTATTTTGTTTTCGACCTAAATCCAGTGCAATTATTGTTAAAAATAAACGGTGCCAGCACATATCTCGTAACTATAAGGAAAATGTAAATGACTTTCGCAAGATATTGCATAAATTCATTATGGATTTTTCGTTGCGAGCGCCCATCAAGTGGACCGGCAAATCTTTATTACGTCATTCTATTTAAGGCAGTAAACAAACTTCTATGATACTGGATTGTCGATACTGACCCCAATCCAAACCAGCTTCCTGTTTCTAGGTGTCTTAATTTTTTTTTTGTTGTTGTTGAGGAACAGCAAACAGACTGACAGCCCACATATTAGTAAGTGTTTGCACGCTACCAGTCCCTCCCAAAAAAGGTTACGTCCACAATTATACGTCTTCGCCTTGGACAGGTGTGTTCCCCTGTATTTTTGGCCAAAATTAGAATTCGTGATCATTCTCTGTATGAGTGTGGACGTGATGAAGGAAGCCTTGAACATATATTCTTCCACTGTCCAAAGATATCGACCCCTATATACGACCTATTGCCAAAACAAATCCTACGCCCCATTAATGTAAACTTCCTCTTAACACTTGTGTACTCTAAGGTAATATATACACTCTCTAACTTTTTAATTACTAACAGTATTTACTTATAAGGCTTCATATATACATTAATACTAACTTGCTTCTTGTGTTGTCCTCAGAATCTCAGAATTCAATTTATAGACCATATTTATCTAATACTATTGCTACATTTAACCTGTCACTTTTTTTAATAATATAGACATTGGCAAAATCAATGCCAAATGCATTGGAGCCATAAGTACAAAGAAAGAAGAAGAAGTAAAGTAGAAGAGCGGGAGCTGATAAACCAACTCCCTCCCCATCAACAAGCTAGACAATGGGACCGGAGGGCCCTTTTGGATGATAGGTTTCGCCACCCGAACATATACTCCGAGGTAAAAGCCATTCTGTGTTGCATGAAGGCGTGCGATAATCTTCTTGTATACTACAACTGCATAGTCATAGGGCATGGGGCGAACTTTGAATAATTCTTTGAAATCAAGATCTAGTTAAGCTTTTGTAAAGCTTAAGTGATCGCTTTCTAGTACCACATATTGCTTCTTTTTATTAGCTATGATACGAGTAGTAAATATATATATATATATATATATATATATATATATATATATATATATATATATATATATATATATATATATATATTTAAATTATATATGTATAATAAATATGAATTTTTTTTGTAAATGTGTGTATACAATTGTATCATTCCACTTTTAAATTAATCTTAACTAATATTATAAATGCAAAAGTGAGTTTGTTTGTTTGTTACACTTTTACGCCTAAGCCGCTGAACCAATTTTGATGAATTTCGGTACAGTCATGGATTGGACCTTTGAGAAGAATATAGACTACTTTTTTATTTCATATGGCAGGGCAACGTTTGCTGGATCAATTAGTATATAATATATTATTATTAAACTATCATTTTCTCCCGGTTCTCAGTTAACTAGTATAAATTACCGGCAAAATTATTTCCTGACCCTTTCTTTATTAAGGTCTTTCTCCACCTACCTTTTCTAGTCGTATGTACTGTAAAATACTTTGACATTGTCTAATCACTACCTAAAGCATTGGAGTCATATAAAAAGAAAAAAAAAGATTGCTTCTTAATTTTGTATTACATTACTTTATTTGTATCTTTTGCGACACTGAACAACGTGCAAAGAATAGATCTATCTTTCTATTAGCAGAAAAATATAAACTTATCAATTTTCCAGTCGCAGATAATAACTTCTTAATTTTCCTTATAGCCAGATTAAACAAACTGATCTATGAAATATAAGTAAGACACAGTACACTTGGAGCGCCGTCCGTTCATATCTACAATATAAAAACATAAATGCGATGCGGTTAACAAAAATGACTATTTAATGTGAATTCGATTGATAAGTGAATAACTATGACTATTATGACGATATGGATTCATCGGTGACGAAATGGATAATTCTGTGACTTAAGAAGTAACAAGTAAATATTCCGGATAGGTTTTGGGGATTTTTGTCAAACTTGAGTTACAAACGTCATATACTAAGCACACATTATTTAATACATTTTTTTTATTGCTTTAGGGCAGCAGACAGGCTAACGGCCCGCTTAGAATTTAGCAGTTACCGTCGCCTATGGGTGTTTGCAACGCCAGTGGCATCGCGAACACGCTGCTGTCCCATAAGGGTACAGGAACTTGGGTCACTAATGCCGGAACACAACACAAGATTATTATGGCGGCATACTTAAGACCAAAGGCGGTCGCCATCCAGACGGGCTTGAGGCCCTACCACGTAGCTAGGGTGGGTTGTTTTGTCGGCTTTTACGACAGGCCGACCCCGGCCGCAGAAGTTAGTATTCTTTCTCCGCCCCTGCACGGATACTTAATTATATATATATTTTACTTCTACGTATTTTTCTCCGGGCAGGGGCGAAGAAAGAATGCTGACTTCTGCAGCTGCGGTCGGCTTGTCGTAAAAGGCGATTAAACAATCCAAGCTAGGTGGTAGAGCTCCAATCTCATCTGAATGGGAACCACTCCAGGTCTATTAGTATGCCACCAAAATAATTTTGCGTGGTGTTCCCTCATAAGTGGCCCGGGTTTCAATACCAGTACGCGGATTGCAGCGTGTGAGCAGTATCCCTGGCGTTGCAAATATCCATTGGCGACGGTAACTACTTACAATTAAGAGGGTTATCAGCCTATTTGATGTTCCTCAGTGATAAAAAAACTAAATTTCTGAACATTATAGTTTTTCCTGTATCGATTTATCCGGACTTCTCCATAACGTTATGCGGAATCATTATTAAAACGTAACCAAATGAGTACCGAGAAACGTATCTGACCCCTTACGTCAAGTTTGATCGATTGAGATAACATTTACTATCTCATTATAAACTAAATGATTACTAATGGAATAGTTTAAAAACGATAAACTAGTGTGTTTGTTTTAAACAAGCTACTAATACATAACAAAACTATGTTTGAGGAACCTGCTCAGTTGTATTCCTCTCGAAGACCAATCTAGGGGTCCCAGGTTTGAATCCCACAATGACATGTGAAGATTACGCTTTTTTTTAATATGTATATTAAATAACGAGATAGATAGATATATCATAAATACCGCGTAGCGACGATAAAGGAAAACATTATGAGGAAACCTTTCATACCGAAATCATCGTTATGTGTAACCGACCAATCCATTTTACATTATAAATTATAACTTGACGGTAGATGTGTATAATTGAAGTTATTAGTAGATTGTGCGTTACCAAAAACCTTTGGTATTTAAGTAGTGTACTCAAGAACAAGCCAAAACAATGTATTTAATTGTTTATTTCCTTTTGCTAATGTCTAAATAGAACTTAAACATTCGTGGATATTATATTCATTATTATAATCACACCATTCATTTTTTATCACTCGCTTTGTTCTAAACTCAGTAGTATCTAGGATTAATTATTCTCAAAATCACTTCTTCATTATGCTCCACAAACTTTTGCGAAACTAGAGCCATCGTATAATATACATGTTATTAATTCCCATTTTCAAGTAATATAATATGTACAATATTTGGTACATCGACTTTAAACTCTCTAACAGTGCTGACAGATACATTAAGTCTGTAGAATAATATTGGACAGTGTGGAGAGGTTTCGTCCGTTTCCTATTTTGTTTGTTAGTATGTATACTAAAACTATCTTGCAACATGAAAGTATTGAAATATTTACAAGAAGCATATATAAAACATAACTATGTTTTTACTGGATATATGTGCAGAATAACACAAAATATACAATTATAAAGTATTAATAAAACATGACAATATTAGCCATTTTGAAAGAGAGACAAAAGTTTTTTTTTTTTTTGAGGAACACCAGACAGGATGACAGCCCACTTAATAGTAAGCAGTTACCGTCGCCTATGGATGTTTGCGACGCTAGATACACTACAAACACGCTGCTGTCCCATAGGGGTACAGTAACTAATCCCAAAACACAACATAAGGTTATATGGCTGCATACTTATAGACCAAAGGTGTTTGCCATCCAGACGGTTATTTGGTTACACTGTTGAGCACACCGTGTTCGAGTGTAGCGCATGGAATTCACAATGACAAGACTTATGGACTACAGTTGGTCACTATATATATAGTGATATCACTGCCAAGTCTTGAGCAACAGATGATTGAAAGCGAGAGGGGGGCAGCAGTGCCTTCCTTCTGCGAGCAAGTTGTGTCGCTAAAGGAAGCTGCTGAAAGAGAAAGGGAGAGAGATGCCGGGGCGCCTCTCGTGCGTCGAAAACGCAATGGCTGCAACAGGCGACAATATGCTCACTTCCTTCTGCAAATGCCGTAAGCTCCTGGCTCTAGCAGTTTGTGGGAGAGTTCTACCCCCGGCATACAGGTTACTGAATACACAGCTTAAGTGAATTAATGCCACGGGGTGATAACAGTGAATAGTTGCGTGACTGGTCCTGCAATGCCTCCTGCCTATGGCGTAGATTGGTGCTGGGTTTTTAGTGGGTAGACTCTGCCAGCACTGCACTAGAGCCTCACATAACCATCGTCGAATCACTCACCGGCGAGGTATAAAAAAAGGGTTGTATTGTCGCCTTTTGCAACAGACCGACCCCAGCCTCAGGAGTTAGTATTCATACCCAGGCACTGTACAGAGAAAAGTATGTCATACAATGACATATACCAAACAGCAGAGGACTCTATGACTGTGCTATCCAAGATAACACAAGCAAATATGTTTTCTGGTTTTCTAGAATAAGAATATAATAAGAATATAATAGAATAAGCATATTTCACAGAAGGCAGAAGTAGCTAACGTAATAAAAATATACATTAATCATTTATTATGCTCTTAAAAAAACTAATACTTTTGGTAAAAAATTATTATCACCATATTACTCCTAATGAGTTCCGTTAGTAAAGTACCTAAATAAAACCCAAGAGAATACCAGCATCCGCAAATCGGATCTTAGTAATAATAATCACAACTATTGCAATGTAAAGGAAAAGCCCACGATTGATTATTTATAAATTCTAAGTAGGTACGTTTGTTTATTTATAACATGTTCTAAGAATTACACGAGTCTAAAATAATATTATAATATCAGCATAATATAATCATATTATATCGTTTATTCCATATTGTTATGTTATTTTAAAAATGTGGAGTACTTTTACTTTATACTAACCCCTGCGGCGTAAAAGACAACAAGACAACCCTAGCTATGTGCTAGGGCCCCAAGCCCGTCTGGATCTAGAGGAGTGGCTCAATAGGAGCCACGGCGCCCTCAGCTTCCGGCTGACGCAGGTGCTTACCGGACACGGGTGTTTCGGGAAGTACCTGTGTCGCATAGGCCGGGAGTCGACATCCCAGTGCCACCATTGTGGTGATTGCCGCGACGATACGGCGCTGCATACGTTGGCGGAGTGCCCAGCTTGGACCGAGCAGCGCCGTGACTTGGTCGCGGCCGTAGGTGCTGCGGGAAACCTCTCGCTTCCGGCTGTTGTGTCTACCATGGTCGGGAGCGAGTCAGGGTGGAATGCCGTCGCCACCTTTTGCGAGGCTGTGATGCTCGCAAAGGAGGCGGCGGAAAGGGCAAGAGAGGCTGCCTCCTCTCTCCCCTCCCGCAGCAGACGCACTGGGCGTCGTAGGGTGGCTGACTTTCGGCCACCGTAGGGCGCGGCCTGCGGACGGCAGACTCGGGGCGTCTTGTCGTCCGATCAGCGGCAGGCCTCGAGGCGGCGGCGTCTTGTTCCGCGCGCGCCTCATAGTGGAGTCCTGCAGCCGGGATGACGGCCGCAGTGGGTGACGGGGCCCGCCTGACCATCTGGCGGGCCAATACCCGTCGGGAGGTAGCGACGAATGCTTCGGCGATACCCGCCCCTCCGACACACGGGTACATGAGGAACATGGGTTGGTTTTTAGTCAGTAAGAATCTGACAGTCCCCTTCGTCCTTCCCCGAGGGCGGAGGGCCTCCATGAGGATTTTCCAACCCGATACCAAAAAAAAAAAAAAAAAAAAGCCCGTCTGGATGGAAATCATCCTTGGTCTAGTATGCCGCCATAATAACCTCGTGCTGTGTGTCAACATTGGCGACCCAGGTTCCTGTACCCCTATGGGACAGCAGCGTGTTCCCTGTGTCCCTAGAGTCACAAACATCCATAGGCAACGGTGTTTGCTACCTTTTTAGTGAGCAGTCAGCCGGTCTGCTGTTTCTCAGCGATAAATAAAGAACACAATCTTTAGTTGTTGATTATATTTATATTTTCATCATATTTGAACCTTTGTAGTAATCAAAGATTTAAAAAAAATATTATGAGAACAATCAAAACTGACATTCACGAAGCAAATACCAGAAAAGAACTTATGGTCCGTATATGGTCTGCTCGTTTCCATGGTGAAAATCTATACAAATAAATAAAATTGGAGGGTCTGTTTGTAATATTAAAATAACTGCTTTTTACTAAGTGCATTCGGACTTATACACGGTACATATACCAAAACAACATTTTTTATAATTTTTGTCTGTCTATCTGTCTGTCTGTCTGTTTGTTCCAGCTAATCTCTGAAATGGGTGCACCGATTTTGACGGGACTTTCACTGGCAGATAGCTGATGTAACAAGGAGTAACCTAGGCTATTTTTATTTCAGAAAAAAAAATAGGTTTAGTTAAAAATTATAAGTTTCGGAAATTTAAAAACCCAATTTAAGTTGACCTCATATATCCAAAAATGCTGCCCAAAGTCACTATACCACGCGGACGGAGTCGCGGGCACAGCTAGTTTTAACTAAAACATGAACCTTTTTTATATTGCTCTGGGACAGCAGATAGACTGACGGCCTACTTAATAGTAAACAATTACCGTCGTCTATGCATGTTTGCGCTGATGTATGTATAGGAGCACTGGAACCTGGGCCAGTAATGCTGGAACACCATATAAGGTTAACATACTTATAGACCATTCAGGTGGGCTTGGGTCCCTACCACGTAGCTATGGTGGTTTTATAGCCTTTTACGACAGGCCGACCCTGGCCGTAGGGGTTCAAAGGTGCTTGAAGAAGATAATATTCTATCAGTATTAGCTTTCGATGGTAGCATCAAAACAGTTGGTTCATTTGCTGGAAGTTGGCAAGGAGGCATTGAAAAAATAGAGACGACAATTTAATAAAAGCCGGCTTGCATAGAACTGTTAAGCATGCTCAAGAAGTTGCGATTTAAAATGAATTAAACAGCGATCTTGGGGCAGAATCTGAAACAAAAAATAATCTCTAGAAATACGATGTTACTGTAAAGCGGTGTCATACCAATTCGAAGAAATAATAAAAAGATCTGTCAAAACGCTTGATACAGGTCTCACGGGATTAAAAAGCTATTTTTTAAGCTTTTTAATCCCGTCTCCTACCGTCGTGGTATCCTGTAGGACAGCAGACAGGCTGACGGCCCGAGAAAGAATACTAACCTCTGCGGCCGGGGTCGGCCTATCGTAAAAGGCGACAAAACAACCCACCCTAGCTACATGGTAGGGCCTCTAGCCCGCCTGGATGGCGACCACGGTTTGTCTTATGTATGCCGCCATAATAACATTGTGTTATGTTCCGGCATTAGTGACCCAAGTTCTTGTAATCTTATGGGACAGCAGGGTGATTGCAATGCCACTGGCAATAGAAAGACTCAAAGGCGACGACGGTAACTGCTAAATTCTAAGCGGGCCGTCAGCCTGTCTGCTATCCTACAGCAATAAAAAAAAACAAAATAGAAGTCATTTGTTGTTGTCGGAACGTGTTCTCAAAAATGAATAAAATTGAAGTTTACGCGATAATAATATATCTCTGCTTGAAAAAGTTACTACGGAGCTGGTAAATCAGGACTTGAGAGCAACATTAAGGGTTCATGTTCCTCCATATTCTAAGGTTGCGCGTTGGTGTGCTGAGTTCAACCGAGGAAGAACTTCCATTAACGACAACCCCCACACGGGATGTCCTACATCGGTAGTGACTGAACAAATGATTAAAAAAAGTTGAAAACATTGTCTTGGTGGATCGTTGTGTAACTGTTTTTATATAGCAGAAGAAATGAAGATTTCTATAGGAAGTGTCCATAATATTATACACAATCATTTGGGTATGATTTCTGATGCGCAGAAACAAACTACACTGACACGGACACAAAAAAATCCATGACTTGGAATAGACCGTCATCTCCAACTCGGAAAAAATTTAAGGCGATTCCATCCGCTGGTAAGTGCATGCTGCTGGTAATGATCGAATACCTTAATCATGGAGCCACTATTACGGGGACTTTTTATGCCGGACAAATAACAAAGTTGCGTGAGGAAATACGCAAGCAACGGCGTGGTAAACTCGATAAATTTATTATATTTTTATATTGGTTTCACCAAGATAACGCCCCCGCGCATGAGTCCAGAGTTGCGATGGCTGCCATTCAAGAAGCTGACTTCGAATTGATAGAACATCCTCCATATTTACCGGACCTACCTTTTAGTGATTTCTACCTATTTCCGTGGTTAAAGGGACATCTCAGGGGCCATAAATTTGAAGATGAGGACGCAGTAGTCGACACGGTACATGATTCTTTTAAGGGATTAGGAAGGAGATTTTTTTAAAGGGAATTTTAGCTTTAGAAAAAAGATATATAAAACGTATAAACCTGAAAGATGACTACTTAGAAAAATAATATAACATTTCATCATCATCATCATCATTTCAGCCGGAAGACGCCCACTGCTGGACAAACGCCTCCCCCAAAGATCTCCACGATGATCGGTCCTGCGCTGCCCTCATCCAACCTATTCCGGCGATCTTGACCAGATCATCGGTCCATCTTGTGGGGGGCCTACCAACATTGCGTCTTCCGGTACGCGGTCGCCATTCGAGGACTTTTCTTCCCCAACGGCCATCATTCCTTCGAGCTGTGTGCCCAGCCCACTGCCACTTCAGTTTTGCAATCATCCGGGCTATGTCGGTGACTTTGGTTCTCCTGCGAATCTCCTCATTTCTGATTCAATCTCGCAGGGAAACTCCGAGCATAGCCCTCTCCATTGCCCTCTGAGCGACCATGAGCTTTCTCATAAGGCCCATAGTAACATAACATTTATTAAAAGATAATTGCGTCATCTCATTATCACTTTTAATTGAACACCCCTAGTATATTATTTTCATCCGAGCGCGGGCGTTCGCCAGGGATGCATTGTGTCGCCGCTTCTGTTTAACGTGTATACCGAGCTGATAATGCGGATAACTCTGGAGAACTGGACAGATGGCATCACAATCGGAGGCTACAGGATCGCAAACCTGCGCTATGCAGATGACACCACCTTATTTGCGTCTAGTCCGCATCATATGGAAGAACTGCTTCTGAAGATGGAACGCGTGAGCCTTGAGTTTGGTTTAAAGATAAACCGCAAAAAGACCAAAGTAATGATAATAGACCGCGCCAATAACAACTCGCCTGAAGTGACAAGAATTGCGAATTGCGACGTGGTGCAATCCTACATTTACCTTGGAGCTTTAATATCTAACAATGGCGGCTGCGTAGATGAAGTAAAGCGACGTATGGGGATAGCTAGAACGGCAATGGACAAGCTGAAGAAAGTATGGAGGAACCGATACATCACGAGGGCCACGAAAATCCGGCTCGTGCAAACCCTTATATTCCCCATATTTTTATACGCTGCAGAGACGTGGACGCTTCGAGACATTGAGAAGAAAAAGATAGATGCTTTAGAAATGTGGTGTTGGAGACGAATGCTGGGAATATCATGGACAGAATTTCGGACCAATGCCTCCATCCGTGAAGAACTCCGCATTAAGCAGCATCTCTCCGCTTTGGTCCAGTCACGTATTCTCAAATTTTTCGGCCACGTTTCAAGGCGAAACAATGACTCCATAGAGCTTCTCGTTGTCCAGGGCAAAGTGGAGGGGACCAGATCACGTGGAAGATCACCCATGCGATGGACCGACCAGATCAAATCGGCTGTGGGCGGGCCTTTGCATGAGTGCTCCAGAATGTCTCTGAATCGCGAGAAATGGCGTAAAATCATACAGCGAACAATATCTGCCTCTAATAGTACTACCAGTTGATCACGACCGCTCTGTAAAGAGTGAATCGACTAAGAAGAAGAAGTATATTATTTATAGTTTTCGTGCGATACGTATGTATTTGTTTTTTTTTATTATTATTATTTGTTATGGTGTAGTTTTAAAACTAATTTAATCATATTTATTGTGTAGATATAATAAACATAATAATAATGCAGGAAATGCGAATAAATTATATAAACATGATGAAAATTTCGTCATGCTGTCACTTCGTTGAGGAAGGCCTTATAATATTGAATGCATGATTGAATATACTCGTATTAATTAACATGAAAACTACGCATTACTACATTAAGGTCGGTGTTTGTTTTGGTATTATCTTCCGGGCTGCTTATTTGTTACGTGAGATGTACATTCATATATAGTACGTATACAATATATTAACTATATTGACTTGTTACTTGCGAATCGCTGGAGCTCGTTTTGAGACTAGCTAAGAAAATTCTTAAGAAAGTTCTCTTTAATTTGGCTGCTTACTATGAAGACTCACTTTATACTCTTACATATTCTAATTACAACATCTTGGTGTGATGGAGATTTTTATACGAGAATAAGTATTGTAAATTACAGTATTTTAGTTGTACCAAAAGTATATGTTAGCTGTAGGATAAAATAACTTTCATATTTAATATTGAAGAATTGCTTAGTAGTTGCAGTACGCTGGTTTTAACTGTTGGTAAAGCGATTATTGAAATGTAAGCTGAAACTTTAAAAGTTATTAAAATAAATCTGCATTGAAAATCAGTAAAACGTCATCTTTCATGATAAATTGACTTTAATGCATGCAAGTAATAAAGCATAAAGATAGAAATCAAGGCTTCGTAACAAAACAATGTGACCGTTTCTTTTAAAGACAAATGCATGATTTTTTCATAACATCTGGAGTCAATTTGACCACTAACTTTTGTACGCTTGTAAGTTTTATCCTACTATATTTTAAGCTTCAGACGATGACATTAAAAAACTTCAAATCTCAAGGTAAAGGACTTAAAAGCTGAAATTTCAGCGCGACTTATTATTATACGTCAGTAGTATTTCTTGACACTTCACACTTTCATAAACAAACAGTACAAGAAAAAGTATAGCAGTTGTTTATAACTAAAATTAGCAAACAAGCAGACGGCCTATCCAACAGTAGGTGGTCAGCATCTCCTATTGACGTTTGCAGCGCTAGAAGCATTGCGAACGTTCTGTCGCTAGTGCTAAAACACAACACAAAGTAAATATGGCAGCATGTTTTAAAAGTATAGGTAGTTACCAACGAGCCAGGCTTGGAACTCTACCACCTACAAAGGATTGTTTTGTGGCCGCTCTCAACCACAGAGGTCAGTGTATTAACCACGATCCTGCAAGGAGTATAGATAATTGAGGTATATTTTATCTTCAAGAAATCTGACAGTAGTTGCCAAATATCCTTCTTTTGCTATCTGTGTTCCATTATCACATGCTTCTGTCATATTACCTTTAAATTTGATAAGGTTGTCCCATTTTCTTTTACCTGCATCTAATAAAATATATACTTTAGTATAACATATATGTATGTAGAGTACAGCCTTATAGTATTTACCGAGACAAGAATCTCCAATATAAATAATAACCATACACAGACCTATCTAATTTTATCGTACGTCTCCACCAATTATCATATAGTTAGACCAACTCTACTAAATGCGCAGTGATACGTCAAATGTCGCTGCGAGGCTCCCTGGACGCACATTTCATACTTTTACAAGGGACTAACCTCAATGAGGGCACATTAGTTTTATTTATGAGCTGCATTTACCTGTTCTGTGACGAGTTAGGAAGAAATCTATTAATTTGTAGAGCTGACGAGTACTTTTTACCGTTGTATAATTATACCCCTAAAAATCAAGTTTCATCAGATTGTCGTCAAATTCTGAATTAAACTAAATTATATTTTATGTAGTATAATATAATTTATATTTATAATAATAATATATATATTTATTGATAATAATTCGACTTCTAGATCTTAGAGGGCTTACCCCACCACTTATTTAGAGGGTTATAAAAATAATAAATATACTATGACAAATGACAGTGCCATCTAGTTCCAAAATAAGCAACAAAGCGCTTGGGTTTTGGGTACAATTGATATATTATTTATTTGTAAATATATACACAATTTATTAACTACAGCTTTGTATCTTCATGTTTAAGAATCCTCTAAAGAGTATCAACGCAAAAACAAGATGCCCACACTTGGATTACGATGATAATACTATTCATCTGGTGATCTGAAGAGCGTTATATATCAGTCCATCAGGAACGACATCATCCGCCGCAACGGGGGCTATGTGAAAGTTTGTGACGATTTCAGCTCGTCGAGTCATCGAGGCTTCAGGCCCCAAAGTTAGTTTTTTGCAGATCGTCCATCTAGGTTGAAGATAGGCCATAGACGCTTATTGACATAGATATGCGTGTTACGTGTTAATCTATTTGTTTATCATTTACTGTCACAATCTTTGTTGTAATTATTATTATTTTATTTATTGCCAATTTATTTTTTCATTATATGTAATTGTTATTTTGCACTGGTACACCCGGCGGACAAACATAGCTCAAGAAATCGAAACTTGTCTCGCCGAGTGTACATTTCTATAGCAATATTTTTATTTAAAAAATGTAATCTCTCGCAAATACGTTTATAATCACTGTGTTGAGTTGTGTAATTGTAAAAATTATTTGAATTACGCATTATGTTATAAAAGTAACGTAATAAGTGTGTATTACCGTATAAAAATAAGTGCGAGTATATAAAAATAAACACGCGATCCAACCGTAAGTCTCTTTTACTTCATCACTGATTACTGATCTCTGCGGCCGGGGACAGCCTGTCGTAAAAGGCGACATAACAACCCAAGCAAGCTGGTAGGGCTCCAAGCTTGTCTGGATGCCAACCGCCCTTGGGATGTAAATGTGCGGCACATTGTAATAATCATAGCCCAAGGTCCAGTCTTCACATGGACGGCAGCGTGTTGGCTGTGTCCTTGAGTTCTAAGCAACAGTAATTACTTACTATAAAGTGGACGTCAGGGTGTCTACTATTCCACTGCCAAAAAATAAGCAAAGTTTTTTACTTTTAACATCTAGTATTTTGTGTTTCAAAGTTTGCCACATGAAGGTATTTCATTACTTAAAACAGGTGCGCCTGATATCATATTCGATATATCATTACTCATATTTATTGAAAGATAATGTAAAGACACGCAGATAAATATGTGATAGATGCTATAAAAATGTATTTATTCGTAATAAATATAATAAGAAGAGATTTTGAAAAAAACGTGACCTGACTGGACGACTGGATCTCCTTGACGCAGTATACAAACTGTCTACAACTCGCAACACAAGCCGTCTGCTTCTAGACTAAATGATTGTCAAGTGATGAGGAATTGTCACAGTATGTAAATTTAGTAGTGATAGGATTGCATTAGTTGATTTTGGATATTCAATCTTAAATGTCTGCAAGAAAAAAAACAACGTAATAAAAAATATAGCTTACGCCAAAGGCTAAAAACTACATATACTCAATTACACTATAACAATAATAGTAATGCATTTTAATAATTTGAACTGGTAAACAAGGAAGTCATTATAAAGATTATCACTTTGCTTGCCGTGACATTTGAATGTAGTGCATTTAACCTTTCGCTAGTTGTGTACAAAGTCAATAATATACGTATTTAAAAATGAGCCTAGCATGTGAGACAACACAACATCAGGACCTTATATAATAGAAACTTCTTTTGCAAAGTTATATGCACCCGAAGCTCTGGTGCCAGAGTTATTCCTATAACTGCCTTGTAAATACATTGTAAAAAGAAATCCAAACTTAGCTATATCTATTCCATTTTCTGACTTTTTTCTAAGCTTTTTACAGTCTTCAGTATTGCCAGTATTGCGTTAACTAGCATGGTTGCCATAGCATAGCACGTAATCATTGTTTGCATTGCTAGTGTCTTTCAGATATGAAACCTTCTGTGGATTTAAAAGTTTCCTAACGTTCTCTTTCAGTGTCACTTCATACAACTATCGCAGCATATTCATCCCCGTAATTGTTTCTACTGGTTGCACTTAAGCAGCGCCCACGTTTCACATCCATAAAAATGGACACGCCTAAAAATTTACAAGTTAAAACTTGACCGATATGTTTGCTTATATCACATCGATTGGGCACCAGACGCGTGAAATACATGTTCTAAGTATTTTACTGGGGCCACGCGTGACCAAGTTGCCTCGCGAGCGTGTCGAGTCTTCGATCGCGCTGAGCCACACTGACACCTCCAAGTCATCACCCTGTTCGACTACCGGACCATAAAGGATTGTGGACCTCACCAACCTAGCAAACGTAATCACCTGGGCTTCCAAGGCCCTAAGCGACAAGACAGAGAGTCCAATTAGACAAGATTAGTACTCCAGGCCAAAGATTGACCAACGACAGGAAGCTGTCATGTTCCGCCACTCATATAGATGCGCTACTGCTATGACATAATCCACGTCAAATCTTCAATCAGATTGCAATCAAGTGAAGAGGTTTGCCTTAAACCTCCAACCTCCCCTGCTAAAAGCATAGATTACCTGACTAATTGACTAGGTCACTTTACGAACGAATGTGGAATCTGTAGTTACAGACCAAACTATTTTCAAGTCCCTTGGACAGAGTATTTAGTGTGTGTGTGCAAGTCTTATGATGACATCAGCAGAAAGCTTGTTACGGTAAAGAAAAACAAACAGTAAAACCTCCCTATGATAAGCATCAACAGCGAACCCCAGACTGTAAAGTGTAAGCTTGTATTGTAAACGAGATTAAATGCGTGGATCTATAGATATATCACGATTAGTCAACATAACCACTATGAATATCAAATATAACATAATAGCATAATAAAGCCTTCACTAGTTTTTTTTTATTAATACCTATAAATAACTATTTATCGACACACGTTTTTAACACGTTGGTAATAGAATAGCAAATTAATATGAGACATGTTCATTATAACAAATTAATTCCAAATTAAATATGAATGCGAAGCAATTACGTATTAAATTTTAGCTATTTAAAGTTTGCTTACTGAAATATGTAGATAGCGATTGACTAAGTAGTGTTCGTTGCGAATTTTGTTTATTCTGATACATAGAGCAAAACTAATTTATTAGATTTAATTTTTCAATAATGTTATTATATTTACAATAGTATAACAACGTTTTATATTTTTAAAGCGCGCCTTTGATGTATCGACTTTACAAAAGCTGTATTTGCCTCAATGTAAAATCTTTAAGTCTAGTCTTCATTTTTATATATGCGTTGATTTAACAAAAGAGAATGCAGAATAGAATAATATAATTGACACTTAATTTTGTAATAATCTGAAGACTTTTGGTGTGGCTTACATCTAAAAAAGATGGTAGCCACGGTAAATGAAAGAGACGAGGTAAATGAAGGTAGTGCGGATTCGATAATAAATGTGACAAAGAAAGGAGACGAAATACCCAGCAAGTCAGAAAGAGCGGCGACTCACCTGAGGTTCTCCGATCTGCTACTTTCCACGGCTGATTCTGTGGCTTAGAGTCTTAGCTTTTTAGTAGTAGACTTAGCTTAGTAGTAGTATAAGTAGCGCTTCACAATAATATAGAGTCAAGAACACATAAAAACTTGTGCGGTGTGTTTAAGTTGATGGCGCGAATTAGCAATGCGGTCGAAAGCCAAAACTGCGGTATGTGTCTTCAGCGCAGGGACTATCCAAGTTCTCGACAGCGCGACGGTGGTTGAGTAGTTTTTTGAATCACCATCAGGTGCCGCGGCATTTAAATTTACTTGCGGGTAGGCAGGGGAAAAGGATAGGATAAGGCGCCTCAGCCGGAAACTTATTCCTCATCCTCACTGTGTGCAAAGTTCTAGTTCTAAAGAACCTTTGCGTACACGACAGTAGAGGCTCCAGATAGTAAGTATGAATGCCCAGCCGATGGCAAGTTCGATGATGAAAGAGGACGAAGATATCATTTGAAACAATTCCTCAGAACTCTCACCGTTATAAAGACGGTAGAAAACGCAAAGAGATGCAAATTATTTCCGAAAGCCAAGTGTATCAACATCGTCTGTGAGTTTGGGATCATTGATAAGGTGAACTGCGCGGCGCTGGTTGGAATCAAGGGGCTTAAGGTGGCAAGCAGGCGCCCCAGCCCAGAAATGTGAGCAATAAATGCTTTAAATAGCACAGGGCAGGCCGCATATGGAGTTGGTGTTGCCGCGGTGTGAAGTATTGTTTGGACCGGTTTAGCATACCTAGCTTCTTGGAGGCAAGTTTCGTCTTGCTTGCCAGTTGGCGCCTAAATTGCACATCGTTTACGATGTCAACATCAAGGATCAAGAGAAATATATCGGTGCCAAAGCGCTGATATATTTATAAAAGAAAATTATATAACAAATGGTATAATAACGAAAACATTATTTATAATTATAAAGTTATATAAATTATTTTTCTAAGAATACAGTGTCCTTTGCCGTAAGTCAATCGTAAGTCGTTTGTTTGTCTGGTTTCAATGTCAGAACAGACTCAAGGTTGTTTTATAAAAAACCGAACTATATATTCCGATTTCGTTACAGTCAATTGATCGAAATTATTATGTTTTGATGAAGTATATTAAAATCTTATACATTTTTGTGGGTAAATATTAAATAAACAGTTTGGCTTCAATCTTACACAATGTAGATTCCTTTAGAAATAATATTTGTATATTATCTATATTTATGCCCTTCCTTTGCTGCCATAAAGGGTAGAAAGGCATATTTTACAATAATGACCATATTTATCATATAGTACGGCCGACGGTTCTTAGCCGCCCTGAAGTTAGGCATAAGCGAAGCCCTGCGCATCATGTACAGTTGAGAAGACAACTGCTTCCATTTTTAACTGAATTTATTATTTTTGTTGATTATTCTTATTCACTGTCATAGATCACATGAGAAATACCCTCCATGAATGGTATTCCTTCTTGTGGCGTACTGGGCATATTGTTGTCCTCGTCGGAGGAATCGGAACTTTCGCTTTCGGATTCACTGTCTGAATCTGGCCCAGTTATTATAAATTTTTCAGTTATCTCATCGATGATAAAGTAATTTTCCTCTTGCCCCATTTCGTCAACATTTTTGGATGCTACGTGCCCTTTTATAGCTGCCCACGCTATTTCTATGGGGTTTAAATCGGGGTGATATGGGGGCAACCTTAGGACAGCATGATGATTTTCTTCAAATATTTGTACAATTAAATATTTTTAGACACATATGACAGGGATATTGTCCTGTCCCTTTTTCTCATACCTAATATCCGCTGGGGACATCCTTGTCAAAACAAGTGCTACCAACTTAAAAATTATTATAATTCCTAATGGCCGTACGGTGATCGTCGGTTCCGTTTTGTTTATTGTAGAAACCGAATAATATATTAATAATCAAGTGTAACATCAGTGGGTCCACTCTAAATGTGGACAAGTAACGAGAAACGTGAGTACTCTTTATATTCATTTCCTTCGTTAGCTCTTCACCTAACCAAACCCAACACTGGCGCGAACAATACCAATTCTCATGTTTAATGGGTAATAATTACGAATTTATAATTGTCTGTGAATAATAGCAGCCCATATTGACCCTAGAGGGAACAAAAGGTATGCCCACTATGCTTGCCCAAGATGGATCGGCATTTGTGTGCCGGAGATCTGGGTGTGTAGATTTCCTCTCATTTTGGATTACAGTCGGTATGTGGCAAATATGTTATATAATATACATATTGGACTAGAAAAACTATCTATGCTTGCCGTTGCAGGATTTGAACCTGTATTATATAGTTCGGTCTCGGATTGTGATTTTCCATGAAATAACGAATGCAAATAACAAATTAAAATGAGTGGAATCGACTTTGTTGAATTTAAAAAGGGTTTCAATATCACTTTTTTTGCTATTTGTTGGCCACAAATACTAAAAAAAATACTAATCGTGTTTTTTTTTAGTTTACAGTTTGTTAAAAAAGAACTTTTTCCTCTTCTTCCCTTTATGATGAACTAAATATCAAAATTGGCCAAAGCAACTTTTATTTTATTTATTACCTTGAAACGTAAAAAAAGCGCGCAGATATATGTAGCTTTGTGGTAATACTCGATAACGTAAGAAAGGGTATACCTAAATTGTTCAAGGGCGTCTTAATTCCCGTACTCTATAGTAAAAAACCGAGTGATATCTATTCCATCATAGAGTGTTTTCGAGCAAAAGGAATATTTCACTTACTATTTTAGCTTTCTCGAAGAAAAAATTGGGTAGGAAAATTTCTGTAGCCGAGTGCCCCCGACCTGTGAATCGAATATGGGACTTCGCAAAATATATTCCACACAGGACTTACTAAAAGCTCCTTTGTCCTTCTATCCTAGTGTCTGGGCCCACGGATAAACTGGCTCGCTGATATCCTTGTGCAAGTCGATTCTTATACTGATATCGATTAACCACTATATCAATTTGGCATTACCTTATCGCGGTACCATGTCTAATTTTAATCAAATTAATGTTAAGTTTATTTTATATCAGACTTAAAAATATAGAAGTTTTCAAAACAAGTTAAAATAAATGGATTATAAAAAAAGCATTATAATCGGTTAAGAACTTGTTTACGAATGCAGTGTTACCACTCAATGTTATTTAAGCAGAAAATTGATATTAATAAAAAAATCAAGTTCAAATTTTCGCATTCAAGCGCAGGTGTTGTAGGTAGACGCCGTCAACACGTTAGTTGCAGTATATAATTATCGTAGTTGACGGGAATAGCTTTTATGTTTTTCGTATCTACATAAATGTAAAAGTATGGCTTGCCTATAAGATGACATGGTAAAAAAGGGTGTGAAGTTGAAGAAGACGGATAACAGAAGAGAGAACATGTTATCCCGACCCCATATAACGTGAGATAGAGACAGGAAGAATAAAATAAATGTAAAAATAAAATATGCTTACCTAATACTTTTTATAAGTAATACTTACTTGTATAATCACTAACATTTTGACTAAGACTGCATCAAAAACAAAATCTCGTTTATTTATAATATGATGAACCTGAAAGCTGAATATTACAATACAATCAAATTATATTTGATTCTCATGTCTGTGTTTTGCCGGATCGATGAAAGCAACCTTTTCCGGGAAGAAAGGACGGTTATTAACATGGTAGTTCAAAAAAAGAACAAAACATCGGCATATAGTCATAAGTGTGTTTTATGTAAATATATAGATTAATAATATTTAATCTGGCGGGACTTTCTCCTTGATCGTAGCTTCCGCTTCAGAGTGCAGGGGGCGCGCTCATCCTCCCACCCCATCAGGGCCGGAGTCCTCCAGGGCTTGACTCTGTCCCCTGCTCTTTTCGCTGTACACCAGCGACATGCCCCGCGCAGGTACATATACGCGGATGATATTGCCCTCTTCACGTCCGATATCAACCAGTATCGGATCTGCAGTCGTCTCCATACGGCGGTTGAGACACTGGGCAACTGGTTTCGCAAGTGACGGATCGAGTTGAATCCGGACAAGAGCGTAGCGATCATGTTCGCTCGCGGCATACCCCTCCAGAAAGGGAGACGGCCCGAGTCGGCACTCTCTTTATCCTATAAAGCTATTTGACCGCATCATCTTATGGGTTGACGAGGTTAAATATCTAGGAATCACTTTGGACAAAGACCTGTACTTCAGCAAACACATCAGAACGGTTAGGAACAGTGTACACTTCGTGGTCGGACGCCTATACCCCATGATATGCGAGAAGAGTAAGACATCCCTTAGGAATAAGGTGACACTTTACAAGACCTGCATCCGCCCAATCATGACGTACTCGAGTGTAGTCGTTGCCCATGCCGACAGATGCTACATCGATTCGATGCAGAGGCTGCAAAATAAGTTCCTGCACATGGCAGTCCAAGCACTGCTCTACATGCGTAACGCGGACCAACACCGCGACCTGGAACTCCTTCACGTGAAGGAGTACATGGTTTCCCTCTCTTGATCCGTCTTCGGTGTCTCTTTCCACCACCCCAATCCGCAGGTGGTGGAGATAGTTAATTATACGCCCAACCGCCGAGCCACTCACGTGCGTCGTAGCCCGCGAAACGTGCTCACGAACAGACCCGACCCCATTACCAGGACGCTGAAGTGAATGTTCTCGTGGACGCAATCTTCCCCAGTCTGGCATGGACCAGCCTGACGTAGTAGGTTCAGAGATACCTTCCGTCCACTATAACCTATAATCGCACACACTCACATACTACACAAGTGCACAAGTAGAGAAACGTGTTGCGGGGAAGTTTCTTTCGCCGTTTCTTCTCTCCCAGCTATACACACTCCGAAACGGTAGTAGATTAGAATAGGATTGGCTTCACCGGTGGAGTTGATAGTCCCCAATAAAAATATTCTTGCCATTCGTGGCTGTTTTTCGTTTGATCCCCTTGCAGCGGTCGAGCCGGGAGAGCGCTTAACAGGAGGCGCGCCCCCGAGCACGCTGCCACGGCTGATCGTCGGGGTCAGAATACCTTTACCGCCTGAAGTCGCTGTCACGTCGTCTGAGACAACAACAGCTTTAGCATTTAAGAAAAAAAAATTAGCTTAACATGCTCTATAAAATTAGATCCTTAATAAATACATATAATATATAAAATTCTCGTGTCACAGTTTTCGTTGCCATACTCCTCCGAAACGGCTTGACCGATTTTGATGAAATTTTTTGTGCTTATCTGGTATCTATGAGAATCGGCCAACATCTATTTTTCATCCCCCTAAATGTTAGGGGTAGTCCACCCCTAAATTTTATTTTTATTTTTTGGCATTTTATTATTTTTATGGCAGAACAACGTTTGCCGGGTCAGCTAGTAACAAATAAAAGTAAGGCTCAGTAAAGCATGGTTTTTAGGTTCATACTAGTAATCCTAAACGATTTAGATTTTACAAATTATTTAGAACAAAAAGATTTCTTTATCTCCATCTTTAAAATATCAGAAACTTTTCCTTAATTTGGAAAATAATGATTTAAGCTAGAAAATAAAACAACGCATTACGATAATTTGTTTTAATTTTGAATTAATAAACAACTAAAAATATGTTCATCAGAAAAAAAACTTATTGGCGTATTAATTTTATAGTTAATATGTCAATTACAGAATTCAGCATTAAAAACAATATTTAATTTGCATAGTACATATTCGATTAAATCCGCCAATTTAATTGGTCTATTAACTGTTTACTTTTAAAGTAACACTTATAGTTAAAGTCAAAATAATAAACAAAAGCACATAACCAGTGGCAAAATCCTAAAAAGACAAAATATCAAAAGTTAAGAGAGACCATATTATAAAAAGTATTTCTCATAATAAAGTTTGTATTTGAAATAAAAATTAAAAGTAAATTTACATAAAAAGTTAAAATATATATTTATATATGGTTTCCTGTTTATAAAATAATTGGATATCTAATAATACTATGAAAAATACAGACAGATCCAATAACAATGTGTTTTATGATTTTACGAGTAGTATACTTAAATAGATTTCAATATTTTTTTTATTTAAAGTATGTGAAAAAGGAAGAAGACATTTTAAATTTCAAAAGTGGAGGACATATTCGCTCCAGTACAGCTGTAGACGAAATCAAGCGAAATATTCGATGTGAAGAGTAATGCGTAGAGTTGAGCAAATAAAAATAATTAAAATAACTTAAAAAACCTTTAATAAATATAAATTAGGATTAAATTATTAGAAATCCTCATGACGTTTGGGTTACTCCCAAATTATAATAAACTAAGAATATTGTTCCAAATTTAATTAAGCAATTACTATTTCAATGATTTAGCTTTTGAAGAATAAAATATCAAAACAAATTATTCAACAAGTAAATTAGTTTTCAGCCAGTATTTAATACAAAAAACCTTTCAATATAGTTATTAACAGTCATTGGGAATAGCAATGACTTTTAAACTATACCATACCTTTGCTATTAATAAAACTAAAGGCAGTGAAAAGCAGTTATGCTATTTATTGCTATTCTAAGGCAGCACGTGTAGCTTAGGAAATTATCCATATGGAATACTACACTATTATAATTATTGTTTAATATTAGTTCTAAAAATAATAAATATATAATATTAGACATTATATAATTTTATTTTTCTATACAGTATACGTTTTTTACATTTTATAATACATTCAATCCTGTTATATTATAAATATAAAATATGTTTTACAAAGCTGAGGCAAGAAATACATTATTAATAAAGCATTAGCAATAATATCATCAAAGGAATAAATTTTCTAGTTAATAATTTCATGTATTGCATAAATTCCATTATTAAGTATTATTTTGGTAAGGACAAACAACATTTTTAGTTACATGTCAAATGCAACTCAAACTTTTAACTAATCATATTAGTAGTTTACATTTGTTAATAGTTTTATATACAATTTTGGAGATGAAATAAAATATTAAATTATATTAGTAACATTTTATTTCGTTTTTCGTTTCGGTTTTGTTATACAAAACAATCGTTTCACAGTAAATTATTTTCAACTAGCGACCTCTGCACGTATAACATACCTAATATTCTATTATAAAGAATCAATTCAGTTTTCTCAAGTAAAGAAAAAATTGTCGACATTAGACATTAATCAAACTTCGTGTAATGTGTTAGTATATTTTTGCATAAAATTCGTCAAATGATCCTTTAGTCTGCAATATGAGAAAAACAATAATAAAGAATTATTTTTAATCAATCGAGTAAATTTTGTGAAAATGTGGTTTAAAATTTTATTTTAAACTCTAAAAACCAACTAAAACAATAAAAAACCACACATTTACGTAGTGTCATAAATTATTTTAATACTTTAGCACGACTAATTTAAAAGTTAAAAAGTGAGTGTATAATTCATGTAATCCATCTTGAATTTGTTTTATATGTAGAATGTAAGTCATTATCATCATTATAAATCGTATTCATAATCATAATCGTAATTCAGGATCATATACATTAATTCTAGTATCAGATACTTTATTTGCAATTAACATTTGGCGTTTGTAATGCTTTATATGAAGAAAATATATCCGTATTTATTTATCTTAAATACAGTGTTTGTCCTTTTGTTATATTTAATTTCAATACAAGAAAGACACAACAAGTCGAAGAAGATTAAGAAACACCCTTCTATAGAATAAATCTAGAACATTTATTATCTATGAATGCCAAGAATCCAACATTTTCATTTGAAATGAAAAATATGTGTCAATAAATAAAAAGAAGCAGAACAGCATAGAAGCAACACCCAGCACGTGCGAAATGGCACATGTATTTAGACTTATAATTAATTACAACTAATTATTACTAATTATACGAGTAAGATAACAAACCATAATTCCTGTTGATCAAATATAAGAGAAGAAATTGAGTATTAATTTCATTAATTCAAAATTTAAGAAAACACTAATTATTTCAAAAAAGTTTACTTGCTTGAAATAAACCATAGAAAAATTAGGCGATAAAAAATATAAAAAAGTCAGTAGAACTAAAATGGCGAAAAAAGCAAAATACTTAATTATACTATAGATACCCATAGAAAAAAGTGTATAAAATATTTTAAATAGAGCTAAATCACATTTGTTTCCGCTCTAAACAAATAATAAATATAGGTGTGTTGAACAGCTTAACGAAAAGCCACTTCGAAGAAATAATAAAATATTTTCAGTAAAATTACATGATAAAAAAACTTTTTTGAAAATAAGGCTTTGTTAATAACCTTTAACTATATTTTACTATTGTATAAGTGATATTTATGTTTTGAAGCCTTCCTTACTTTAAATTTAAACGATATTTGAAAAGAAAATAAACCCCGTCAATTTGTTTTAAATGATTTTAACTTTTAAAAGATATATAGACGTAAAAACATTGATCTATGGAAATTATTTAAAGTACAGTGCATTTTTTCAAGCTTCTAATCGATCATTTAAATCTTAAGTAAATACTACTGCTTCTAAGACTCTTCATTAGATACTAAATTATTTTAGTGGATTTTTTTTATTAATGATCCTAATTAGTCCCTCACTCGCGGTAAGTCATTCCCAAATTAATTATAAATCAATTTCCCTGTTCACAAAACCAGTCTTTATCCCGTTAATATATTTTTAACTTTCCCTTTCAAAATATAGTATATTTTAGAGTTGTCCCTCGTTTCTTATTATTTATAATAAATTACAATATAACCGACTATATACATTTGAGCACCCAACACATAGTGCGTACTTATGACACTTTCGGAAAAGTTTCGAGTCCATGGCTATATACTGCTTGGGGTTAACCGGATCCGCCCGAGCCGTTTGAATAGACGTCCGTAGCCGCTCGCTGGCCGGCCTTGATCACGCTTTGCACGGTCTGGGCAGCTCCCTGAAATTGTCAAACCAAATTATAAAATTAATATATCTTTATGCTCACAAATAAAACATAGACGATCTCTTTGCTGTAACGGCTAATGTAGTTAGGTACGCTTGCGGAGAGTTTTTATTGGTTTTTTTTTACAAAATATAAGTATATGTGTAGTATATTAGTTGTATAGTATTCATAACACAAGTGCTATGCTACTTTGGGACTTAAGGCTTTGTGGGAATTGCCCCTTAAATTTAATATTTATTGTACTGTGAATTATTATAATTTATTTCAGGTGAAGGTAAGTTTACAGTCCAAGCCACCGCTAGCCAAGATGATACTTAAAGACCAACCTAGAGGTGACTAGTTCAATTCCCACAATGATGAGTACCACTTGTGAAGTTTTTCTAATGAGCATATTACAAAATAATTGCCACTTATTAATAGTGAAAAAAAAAACATCGTAAAGAAACATGCATACCAAGGTCGCTGCTTAGGTAACCAGCCAAACCTTGGACAACCATGGCGGAATTAGTGTCCAATCTATTCAAGAAGATGCACGAGCCCAATAGTGGGGTGACATGGGATGTTAATATATTATATTATATTATAATATATTATATTAAATACATATATTAAGACATTTCAAACAACGCCATCTAGTCCCAAACTAAGTTGCATAGCACTTGTATTATGGGTACTAGATAACTGATATACTACATATATACTTTTTTTTGTAAATAAATACATATTATACATAAACACCCAGACGCTGGACGGGAATCGAACCCGTGACCTCCGCAAGCGTACTGACGTGTGTTAGCCGGTTACGCCAGGAGGTCGTCAAACTTTAAAATTCCTTCTTTTAACCTCTAATGGTCAAGAATTTTAGAATTTTCTCCATGTGTTACGGTCTTAACAAATGAGGTAACCTTTCCTTTCCATTTTATACCCCTTCCAATAAATCTAGATCTTGTCTCTGAAGATCAAATCGTAAACGTTCACAGGCAACAATCACATACCATCAGGTTTGCATATAAAGTAGTAAACGCTTAAGATTTTTCTATGATTGAATTATATTAAAACATTTATTGAATGTAAATGTTTTAGTGTTCAATGAGACTTTATTAGAAACACTCAATGAAAAACTAAAAATTCCAGTTGATTTCTGTAAAATAATTTGCATTATTTCAATTTGAATCAGGTGTGATTTTCATTGTAGCGAAATTTATTAATAATAATCTAATAGAAAATAGGTTAAAGTAAAATTTTTTTAGAAATATGTTATCGTAAAATAAGTTAATGATTATATTTGAGCGGAAAGTGATTTTATTATAGAGAAGATCAATCAGTTTAAAATGTCATAACGTTATAAAAATGTAATGATTTTATTATTTATGACTAAATGTTAATTATGTTAGATTTTTATGAATGATTATTCTCCAACCTACATTTTATCTGCAAACAATAAATTACATATTTATTTTAATTATAAAAGTCATCGAAATCAAATGCTGGTAATATATAAAACTCAGTACCTGATATGTAATACATTTATATTAAAAAAAATACAAACTGAAAATATTCAGATTTTTATTAATTTTATGGAGAGTTTTTGAATTCTTTATTTTTAATTAATTGGATTCTATTTATTAATATAATACTCGCAGGTCCGTTTACTGGGCACTTCTTCACTTCACAAGCTTCGTTGGCAAATATTTCCTCACTTTCATTGTTCACGAATACCAAACCCCTAGAGAAAATAGGAGCTAACAATTGATAACAATATGGTGGTTAGACATACGATATTAAATTTTAACGAAACATCTAAACGCTAGGGGAAAAGAAATAAATTCGACAGTCCGAAAAAGCCTCGAATATGTAGGTACACTATTCCTAACCGTCGTCACGTTGATATTTGGGAATACCGGAAGTCAAAGACTAGCATCTATGATTCCATAGATGCTAGATATTTCGTATTGAGACTCGAAAACAACGAAACTTGCTTGAATAATAAGTGCTAATAACATATACATGTAATCACAAAATTAGACAAAGTTAAAACTAATTTTACCTGTATTGCAGCTCCTAGGAACTGTGAAAACGCCCTAGTGACGTTTATTGCTGCTGACACGAGCTGCCCTCTACCGGGACTCTGTTCAGCAGTAACTACTCTTGGCGGCTCCAGGGGTATCTATATCAGTGGCTGAGTTAGATGAATTATCAGATTAGGGTGGAATAAGATAGCATGCCAAAGCTTTTGTAATGCATATTACTTTGTTCAAAGGAAATATAGTTATGCGCGAAATGAGTGTGTATTTAAAATCTAACAAATTTACAGTGATTTTATATAGAAATTGAGGTTTTAAATGCTTTAATTGTTCAAGTATTAAGATAGGTAGTTTAGTTTTCAGACTGCGTTTATATAATGAAAAATTAACTACATTTGAATTATCTTAGTAAATAGAATAATAAAATGTGATAATTATATGAAATGCCGTATAGTTAGAAATCCTTTGAGCAAATTCCAAGAAAATGTAGAAACAAGAAATGTTGCAGTTATGGACAGTGATACGAATATGTGATATCTTCAACCAATCATGCAAAGAAACATGCACAAAATAAAACAGATGTGTGAATATATATACATAAATACATATTTACAAAGTACAAACAATAGTCTAAGATAAGGAGAAGTATAGGTTAAATTTACATATTAAAACATTTACAATATTTTTTTTTAATTTGTGGGCAAGCATTATAGCAAATTTTGTTACATAATACAAGTTATTATTTATACATTTTTACATTAAATATTTACTCACCAATTATTAACACTTCACAACACTATTTAAAAATGTACATTTTTACACATTATATACATTTTTTACAAGTTTTGACTGGAAAATATTACCTGGATTGAATGAAATATAAGTATATATGTTAACTATAAACCACTGGATGGTCGATATGGGAATGATGTGGTGTGGTTATAAGATGGGAATCGTAAGACTTAAGACTTCAATATATTTACTATACACTTATATAATTAACGAATTCGAGCAACTAATTAATTTTAAAATAATCGTTACATCAAAAAATAAACAGGAATAGGGCACTACACCACTTTCCTAAATATAATGCTCCCCGGCCGGTGGCGCACGCGTCCGGATATCCCTCCACCCGGGCGTCAGGCATTAGAGGAACACTGGAGTGTTTTTAGTGAGTATTCTAATGACCTGCGTCCATTTGTCAACTGTGAGCGCACATGGGCGCATTGCACGGGAGTACCACTATCCCGTCGCCAGCCCCCAAGCGGTGGGGTGTACCAAGCACTTCCACCTAAAAAACTGGGTGTAATGTCCCTATGATGCGTGATAAAAATCGACTGATAGGTAAACAATTAGTAGTAATTGATATTGAGAAAATTAAGAGCAATGTTTAATCGCTCATTTAAAATTAAGGCCATGGCCATGCCGCCTCCGCCGGGCCCCGGCAGGAGGGGTAGACCCAAAAAGTGCTGGCTTGACGTTGTAAAGGGTGATATGCGTGCCAATGGGCTCACTACCAGGGATGCTGAAGATCGTGCGAAGTGGAGAAGAAAAAGTCGGAAAGCGGACCCCGGGCGCCGAAGCGAGAGTTTGGGCTGCAACCGGGATACAACGCAAAGATGATATATTTAAAATTAAGGCCTTTTATTTAGATTAAACGCTCTTTCAGAAAAGTTTGTTTCTTCATTTTATTACAGAGAATGTGTTATAAAATAACTTATGAAAAATAATAATCTTATGAAAAATAACTTATAAAAATATAGTATATTGAAAAAGCTATAAATTTATTATTAGCAGTCGAAATAATGCACTTCCTAATCTCGATTATTTTCATTCACAACCTAGTCTTGCGAGTGCTTAGCAGTAATATATCTGCGTGATCAAAAGCAAGCCTTTGTGCTTCATTACTGACGTACTTAATAAATAGTGCCAAATAAACTGCATTAATAACACTCCAAAACCTTTGTTTCATAAGTTCATCGGTCCAAAAGAAGTCTTACGTCTTACCAAATTGTTATTTACAACTACACAATTTCACAAATACGAGTATGTTACGGACACAAATATAATACTGGTGACAAAGAAACACGTTTATTCTAAACAATTTATTATACAAAAACTTTTTGCTTTCCGGCGCAATATTTATTTACAAGCCAATGAAGCCGATTTATTAATAAATAATTTAACTAAACATTAATATAAAAGAATATACAAAAATCTAAAAACAACAGTGCATCCTTACACTATTTACACTCGTCGAAATATTTCAATAAGGACACTAAATTAGAGTTCATAGGAACATTTTTTTAATTTTAAAGTTTTCTAACTCATCATTTCTATGCGAATATTCCGTACATGATGTGTAAACTCTATAATGTTTTTGATACTATAATAAAGAGAAGGAGACCAAAAAGTACATTTATGGAGCAAGTAAAGGAAAGATATCGTGTCGTATCAAAAAGTCAAAAGACGCTTTGTAGAGAACACTGGTAGATGCTCCATTGACAAGAACGGTAGCTCTTAAAAAATAATGATGACGAATAAATATTGTCTTTACGTATGCAGTTAAGTGACACAATAAAATTAATAATAAATATTAATTTACTTATCGTAATGTATAGGGGAAAAACTAAATAATTTACGGAAAAATAGTATGTTCGTAATTTACACATTAGATATATAGTATTGTATGAACAAGAACTAAAAAAGATACTTTACAATTAAGCTTGAGTTGATAAATTTATTATTGTTGTACGGAAATTGGAAAGAAAACTTGTTTATATTCAATTTTCCGTCATTATTTCAATGTTAATCTTTAATTTAAGTGCATCCGCCACCTCAACCCCAGTCACACAACTTAAGCAGAAAGGATGAGAAACCCACTCTGTTGGCAGTGGGCCGTTCGTCTCCGTTGCCCACGAAGGGGCCCGAGCCGAACCAGTTGACGCGACCGCCCGCCGGAGTGGGAGAGGCCTGTACGGGGGCGGGCGCCGGACGCCGTGGCCGCGGCGTTGTCGGCCCCGGCCCTGTCTCACGCCATTGCTGCCACAGCCACGCCAGCCCGTCCAGGATCGGCCTGCGTTGCGCCGGCGGCGCTAGCGACGGCGGTGTTGTCGTCCGCCTTGCTTTCGGTGTCACTACCACTTGGTTCAGTAAAGCCTATAATGATGTGAGGTAAATGACAAATGGGATTGATGAGATACGAAGCTCAGTTTGAAAGTCGACAGTGAGAAGCGTTAGGCCTCAGCGAGTTACATCGATGACTGCAAATGTTTGTTACTTCCCTGTGTAATTTGATGTTTATAGATTCATAAATATTCACGTCAAATTTTATTCAAATATTATGAAATATATGAAATATTATGATATAATTGTAATTATTGAGAGAACTGCCCTTTTATCAACCTATAACATCTTAAGCGAGATTAGAAATGAAAAAAAAAGTTAGACTAACAGCCAGTCGAAGTTGCTCATCCAAAGAACTTGCCGTGGTTGGACCGAAACCTTGCTCCTTGAGTAACGCCGCAAGCAGCGCATCGTTGCTCTTTCCATACTCAGTGCTTAAGGAAATTGGTGCTTGCGTTGACTCTGACATCATGCCGCCTTGTTGAAGCTCTTGTTGTTGAATTAGCTTCTTCAATACTTCATCCGATGACTGGCCTGAAATTACAGATTGGATACTTAATTAATTGATTGTTGCAAACTCAATTTTATTTTTTTCAAAATGAGTTCCCGTAACTTTCTTTTAAAGTCGAATATGTATTTTACAACTACTACTTTATGAACTAAAGTTACCACCGCTTCACAAAATGTTTGGCTGTTATAAGGAGAAGAAGCGGCAAGAGTTTCCCAGTACACGTCTAATTTTATAATATACAAGATATTAATTATTGTTTAATATGATTTTTTTGAAATATCATTACAATGTTAAAGCGTAATCTTCCGAGCTTATGTTATATACATAGAAAAAAGAAAATAAATTATTATTCAAATAAATCAAGACGATCTACAGTATAGAATAGATAGCTTAAAAATATAAAAATTAATTGACAATGCCTGGAGCGTGCAGCTATGTAAAAGCAGCTTTATCTTCAATAAATTCTTAAATATGGTTTTAACTGACCGGGAGACCTAAAAGGTGTTAAATGATTTCACTCTTCTGCTATTTCAGTAAAACTTCATGAATCTATATTGTTTGCCTTCTTGAAATAAGAAAGGTCAAATATATATTTTTTTTATTGCTGTAGGACAGCAGACAGCCGGACGGCCCACTTAGAATTTAGCAGTTACCGTCGCCTATGGGTGTTTGCAACGCTAGTGGCATCGCGAACACGCTGCTGTCCCATAAGGGTACAGGAACTTGGGTCACTAATAGCGGAACACAGCACAAAGTTATTATGGCGGCATAATTAAACCAAAGGTGGTCGCCATCCAGACGGGCTTGGGGTCATACCACGTAGGTAGAGTAGGTTGTTTTGTCGCCTTTTACGACCAGGCCAACCCCAGCCGCAGAGGTCAGTATTCTTTCTCTGCTCCTGCACGGATAGATAGATAATTAAATTTAAAATAAATAGTTTTTAAAATATAAACATGTTCTCTGTTTTCTCGTGAATCTTTGATCAAGTAAAGTTCAAAAATGGGTGCCGACGCGACGTCCACAGGCGTAGAGAATTTTCCATTTCTATATTATAGCTAAGATCGGCTGGCAGGCAACGTTTGCAACAATAGATGCATTTCTGATGTGCTGATGACCTTAAAGAGTCATGATGGCGCCATGTTTTAAAACTAGGGGTGGTTGCCATCAAGTCAGACTTGGAGGCCGACTTGATGGCCTAGCTAAATGGTAGGGCCATTTTCTAGGGTTGTTTTATCGCCATTTACGACAGATCGCGATCGACCGCAGCGGTCAGTGTTCTTATTCCGCCCCTATAAGGACAAAATAAATTAGTAATTTCTTAATAAGAAAACATTTACCTGTAATGGCGAGTTTACTTCTAATAGTAGTCGTCTCCTGGGCACCCTGCAATTTGACCAAAGTTTGTAACAACTTGCCGTCGTCTTGAATGCTTTTCAAGTCATCTTTAACAACTATTTTTGCACCAAATGGGACAACAGTTGGATTTGTAACTAGCTCTTTAATTTTATAATTGACATTAGGCGTTAATGAATCAAAAGGTTCATTTAACGGCGATGGTGATGCAAGAAGGTTTGATAGAATCTTTAAGTCTTCGTGGACACTGTTTGGTAATGGACTCACGTTAGTGTTCTGTGTTGTTGTTATACCAGGAATACTTGGTAGAGTCGGTATGTTAAATTTTGATGGATCCTGGCCTGTAGCTTTTATTAGTGCTTGTAGGAGTTTAGTATCTTCTTCAAACTGTTTTATGTCTTCTTCTATCGATGGACCACGTAAAGTTGTTGTTGGTCTTTGTGTTGTAGTTGGCCTAGGTGTGGTGGTGGTGGTAGTTGTTGTTGTGGTTGTTTTGAGAGTCGTAGTTACTATGGGTGGTAATGTAGTTGAGATAAGATTATCAACGCCATTATTTATTTTTTTCCCAGTACGAACTGAATTAGCTTGGGTTCCGGTTTCTATCTCATTTAAACTCTTTTCGACTGCAAGTGCAATGATACGATTTGCTAACGCTGCCTCTGCGTCTTGATTTTGAGGGTTGGTGCTAAGCACAGATTTCTGCAAAAAAAAAACAAATTAGAGTATTGAACTGTATTATCTATAATTTACCTTTATTATCAACATTTATTTATTTATTTATTTTATTTATTTTATTTATTTATTTTAGTAAGACTTACAGGCTAATAAAAATTACAATATGTACATATAATCTAATATTCTTAAAAACTATTGCTGATTACAAGTCTTAACATTTAATTATTTACCACTACTCTACACAGTAAAAAGAAAAGAAAAAATTAATAACGACTTATATTCAATGTTCAACAATGTCGAAAAAGTATTTACCCATCATTACTTTGAATCTGTTAACTTTAGTTGTGAATAAATCGATTTCGAGCTGGGCATCTAATTTATTAAATTCATTTGCACCTCATTTCAACATGTTACAACATTTTATTTTACACAATTTTAAAACTTACCAAATTTTTCAAAAATGCCAAATCTTCTTCGACTGAAAAGGTAGAAGTACTTGGAATCTCAGTTGTTGATGTGAAACCAACACTAGGAAATCTTCTGGCTGTGAACACTGCAGTCGAAACTTGCGGTTGTGCAATTGTTGTTGGTTGTCTGAGGTTGAAAGGAGAGAATGTGGTCGAAATCCCAATATCTTCTGTTACAGCAGGCTGCAAGGTGGAAACAGTTCTAGGCGCAAATGTTTTAAATACTGGTGATTGAGTGGTTGTATAGACTGGCCTAATATTTATAGGTGTAGTTGGATTGGAGCCAATAGACGTAGTCTGGGGATTTGATGCTATTCTCACATTAGAAGTAACGCCAGAAATAATTGGAACATTGCCGGTATTCTGAGCAGTGGCCTGTAATAGAACTTGCAAAAGCTTAGCGTCTTCTTGAAGATTTATAAAGTCATTTTGATTTAACGGTGTGGTTGTCGGTTTAGTTGTAGTCGTCGGTGCTGACGTTGTTGTTGGTCTTTGCGTTGTACTTTGTCTTTGAGTAGATGTAGGTGCATCCGTGGTAGTAAATGTTGATTTTGTAGTAGTTGCTAAAATACTATCCAATGAGGGTATATTAAAATTATCTGGATTTTGTCCTGTAGCAGCTAATAATGCTTTTAGAAATTTAGTATCTTCTTCAAATTGCTTAATTTCATCTTCTATTGATCTCTGTGTAGTAAATGAACCTGGTGTTGTAGTTAAGCTTTGACCAGCACTAAGCAATGTTTGTAACAATTTAGCTTGATCGAGAGGCTGCGATGTAAATGGAACTCTGGTAGTTGGTGCACTCGTAGTGGGCGCAGTCGTAGTGGATGCACTTGTAGTTGATGTACTCGTAGTTGTTGTAGTCGTGATTGGTACACTCGTAGTTGGTGCACTTGTTGTTGGTGCACTCGTTGTAGGTACATTTGTTGTAAAGACATTTGAGAGATTTGGATTACTTAACAAATTTAAATTTTTAGGGTCACGTCCTGTTGCTAGTAATAATGTCTGTAATAACTCAATATCTCTTTGATATTGTTTAATTTCTTCTTCAAGGCTAATTGTAGTTGATTGAGGTATATTTGTTTTCGCACTTTCTGTCATTGCCTCAGTTGTGAGTGCAAAAGTTGTCAACATTTGATTTATTGTTGTTGATGGTGCTGTAGTTGTTATTGTGCTGGTAGTTGGCGCAGCAGTGGATGTAGTCGTAGTAGTAGTAGTTAAAACCGTTGTACTTGATGTTGTTGTTGGAACTGGCGTAGTTGTCGTACTACTAGTTGGTGTTGTCGCTGCGGTAGTGAATGTTGTGGATGGAATCGTAATAGTAACTGTAGGATTCGTTTCATCGGTAGATTCTATTGGTGGAACAACACTCGCTGGAGCCAAAGTAGTTTGCTCATCCATGTTAACTCGTGTCTGTATTTGTAATGTTTGAGCATTTCCAGATTCAGTTACAGTTTGTACCTCTGGGTTTCCAGTATTTGGAGTTGGCTGTTTACTAGATGCCAGTTTAAGAATATTTGAATTTTGTGGTAGTACTGTTACTTGATCTATTGGTATAAATTTAAAAACGGCACCATCAGATCCTTCTGGTCTCTCAGTTCGTATTTGTTTTGTCTGAAATTGATATTGATTTAATGTTACCATAATGTGTTAGAATTAATATTTATAAAATGTTTAAGCTTTTGAAATATATTGCTAAACCATCACCACTTACCTTTACCAATATTTAAAATGTTTGATACTACTTTTCAGTGTATACCCTGCCCACTGGCCCGAGTTACCTTTTAGGTTTTTAATAATTGTAATTGCTCTTATATCCAATATATATCATATAGGTGAGGAAGAAATAAATAAATATAAAGAAACTGAATAGACTTTGTAAATGATAATTATACCTCAGGATCTATATCCAATGTTAATATTATTGGTTCACGAGTAGAGCTCATCATTGAAGTAATAACCATCTCCTGTTTAGCGGCCGAAGATATACTATTAAGCAGAATCTCGTCAATAGAGGGTAGCATTGTAGTTGTGCGTAAACTCAATACATGCGAGGCAGTGCTTTTTTCAGCAGATGATTTTTTTGTGGCAGTTGTTATACCCAATGAACTGCTTTTAATATTAAGTGCCGATGAGATCTGCAATTATGAAATATAATGTTACGCTTTGCTTTACTACTTGACTAGCGTAATAGTGCAATTTATAATGCATGCAGAGCTCACAGATACTCACAATCAACCCACATGCACCCGCATCATTGCTGCTGAAAAAAAAGCCCCAAAGCATAGCGTTTAAGCTAAGTAACTTAAAAATTAATACCATATTTTGTTGGTTATTTACAGTGTCGTTGGTTAAACTTCCGTTATTTGATGTGTCTGTGGATGTCACAGTATTAGTGGATACTCGGATGGGGTTAGACTGTGGTCTGACAATGGCCGGATTATTGTGGATGGGGCTGTATGGATTCCTCAAACTCCATGGACTGATTGGCAGTACGTCAATTTTTTGCATGACTCTTGGCACTCTAGTCCCGTTCGGGAATTTACGTATTATTGTGTTATTAGGCAGCACACCGTAAATAATGTATGGAGTCGCTTCTGTTAATTGTTCCAATTCGTCATCGTTAGGATTTTTACGTACCACTGTATTGTTTGGCAATATGCCAAAAATTACAAAATCTTTTTTCGGTAAAGACGGTGTTGATGCAGTGAGTTGAGAAACAATAGTTTGATTAACTTCAGTGACAGGTGCAGTTGTTGTTATATCGTTTTGAGGTGTAATATCTTTATCACTGTTTGTTGTGATATCCATATTCAACTGCGTTGTAATTTCAAAGCTATTCAATGCTGTTGTAGTTTCTGTATTTGTAGGTATTGTAGTTTGTTCTGTTTCAATTGGCACTGTAGTTGCATCACTTTCAGTTTCATTAGAATTTTCAGTATTTTGAATAGTCATTGTGGAAGTGGTGCTAATGATTTCGATGACTTCTTCATTTTGTGTCATTTTAAGAGTTGAAGAAATATTGTCAATTGTAGTGGCAGTTTCACTAGAAGTTGAAGCTGTAGTGTCAACTGAACTTTGTGAAGTTATACCTCCAACATTTGTGCGTAACGACACGTCTATCATATTTACTGGTGTTGATAGATCATTAGTTGTAACTTCAGTTTCAGCAAGGTTTCTTGCAAATAGGTCACCGATGGTTGTGGCTGTGTTCTGAGAAGGCATTGTCGTAGTTGGGATGGGAGTGGCGGAAGGGACTAAAGGAGTTGTAATGTCATCGGAATTAGATTCTAGGTTAGTGGAAGAAGTCATGGTATTCATAATGTTCATTAAACGTTCAGACAGGTTAATTTTTTCAGTTGCAGTAATAAATTCAGTCAATGGAGATACTGTCGCTAACTCATCGTTGTGCTGTCTAATAAGGTCTTCAATCATTTTGAGCACCCTAGCTTTTTTGGATAACACCCATAACTGAAGTCGAGATATTTGACTTGGATCTTGTATTTCAATATCATCAATACTTTGTAAAGATGATAAAGAAAGATTTGACATAACAGGTAAGGATTTTGTTACAGAAGAAGGAAAAATCAATTTTTGACTATCAGTAAAATCATTAACTTGATAATTTGTAAGGAAAGGTAAAGGAGGATTTTTGTTAGTAGACTCTGTCGTAACTACACCTAATCTATTACTTAAATCATCTTCGTTACTAACTAAATTAAATTCCAGTTCTGAGGAGACAGAAGACGTTGTAGTTTGTTCATTTATCAAGGAAGTAGTTGATAAAAAGTTTTGTGGTGTATCTACATTTGAAAAAGAGTTTGAGCTTCTTGACGTCGTCTGGCTGCTCAATACTGGCTGTGCACTTTCTGTAACTCCAAGTGTAAAACCTGAGCTACTACTATTTACAGCTGGAGCAGGGATATCTGTAACGCTAACCAAGGATATGCTAGTATTTAATGTGCTATTTACATCATTCATTAAATTCGTATTCAAAATTTGATCTATATTTACAGAGTCTGTGTTAATGTTAATATTTGCGGTATCTTTTATATCTTCTAAACTATAAGGAGTAGTGTTTGGAATACTGTCGACACCGTCCATTAATGACCCAAATCTATCTAAGGCTCTTGGTACTAATTCTTTTAACAATTTAGCCATATCGCCTGAAATTCGAGCTTTACTTTTCTCATCCATATTTTGAATAATATTTCTAATATTATTAGACAACATGCTTGTTAGTTCTGACGAAACTACATTATTATTAGACAACAAAAGATCAGACACAGTGTTATATACCGTTGTTGAGTCAGTCGTTGGCTGAGCTGTAGATGATTCAAATGCAGTCGTGAATTTGTCTGTTGGAGATTCTGTATCTGAGTATAATACTTTGAAAGCAAAAGGTCGCCTTGCAGAGAGAGGTGTGGTAGGAATAGGAGTAGGAGTTGGATTTGTGGTCATAGCGGGTTTTGGAGTTTGCGGTGTATTCACAGGAGTTACATTCCCATCTTGATTGTTTAGTGACTGTGTAACACTTGACCCAATCGAGCTGTTAATCACAGTTGGTGTCGTCTGAACAGTGTTTTGTACAGATTTAGTAATAGTGCTTACATCGGCACTGGTTAACATAAACGTGTTGTTTACGTTAAACATATCCTGACTTGGTACACCTGCGGCATTATTTACATTAACGTTACTCACGCCGTCAACTATTTTAGTAACATCAGTATTAAAGATTTGTTTCGTTACTTCAGTGGTTGAAGAAAGTCGGGTTCTGGGTGTAGAAGTAAGTATTTCAGCTAAAGCATCGAATATTGATACTGTAACTGATGGTGAATGGTGTGAAGCCTCGACATTCATTACATGGGTTGGTTTCGTCAGGCTCTCTGAGAGTCTCAAATCTGCTGAGAATAGAGGCCTTTGTGTTTGAGTAAAGGAAATAGCATTCACGTCAGGACCTAATTGTATCTCTTCTCCCTCTACCTGAAATAAGAAGTATTCTCACCCATATAAACAGTCAGTACATAGGCAGTATTATGTATAATTTTACTATTTATGTTGCATGTTACGGAAACAAGTTTAGACGTAGGGAAATTGTGCAAAGACCAAAGCCTCTTTATCGTTCTTGGAATTAAGATAGGAAAGGTTATCTTAGTGTTAGCAAGTGAAGAAAAGAGAAATGTGAGACTCATATTAAAACAAGTTTCAGATGATATACAATTTTAATGATCATATTGTTAGTGATTGCTTAGTATACAAAAGATGCGAATATTACTTAAAAGTTTATGCGTTGGATATTTAGAAATATTTGTTATTTATAATAACTATAATAATCTAAAATCTCTGGTTGAGAAAATTAACCTATTGTATATTGTAAACGCAGAAACTTTCATTCTATAGTCGTGACAATCAGTTCTAAAGAGATAGAGAGAATAAAACCTAATTAGCACCAAATAATAAATCAAATGCGAATAAAATAAATGCCTTAAATGTTAATCTCTTTAAAACTAAACCATAGCCTTTACAATAGATAAGTAAATGAAAAGAGTAATAATGATAGTGATAAAAATGATGATTGTTAAAACTATATGATTCCATTAACCGGTTGGTAGGATGCATTGCGTATGTGTGACGACGTCGCGACGACTTTTGGCATCGGTCGTGTCGTGACATCAAACTCTTCGCCATCAAACCAATAAGGCTCTTCTACAGACTTTGTCAACAGGTGGTCAGTCACGTAGAATTTCAGCCAAGCCTTTAGCAATGAAAAATGTGTCATTATGACTTTGCTGTGTGCTTATTTTTAATTGTAATCAAATTAATGTAATGAAAAGTATAGTTTAGAAAATGAATTTCAGAGCTTGTTAAAAACAAACATGTAGTAAAAATGTCATGCCAACATAAACATTTGCATTTAATTTAAGAATCATGTGTGATAGACGAACTTATTTGAATTAAAAGTTTTATTAGCACGGCATTTTTGGAAGGAAATTACTTTAATGATTTTCCCATCAACAAAATATTTTCCTTTAAAATACGTTGATTGATGTAAATAGGTGCAACTTTTTGTGAATCAGTTTTTTTTATCTTAACGCCAATTGTATAAAGGGGCTTTGCTCATGAGGATATAAAATATCTGTAAAAGAAAAGTGGTATTGTTGAAATTTTGTCAGTTGCACAAGAGTTGTAGTTATACCTAAATTTGTTCATGTGTACGGCAGTAGTACTTACATTTGATGGTGTTATAGTGGGTACAGTAGGTTTATAAAATGGTTTATCGCTAGATGAAGCTCTATATTTTGAACTAAATCTACTTTTAGACTTATCAGGCTCAGGCAATATCTGTAAAACATTTTTATAATAAATAGTATGTGTCTAAGTAGCATAGTTAATAATTATATTTATTCAACACTTACGCCATTATTACTGGGCTCTGTGGTCTTTGAGAAAGCTTCACTAAGTTTTTTAACACTGTTTTCACGTACTTGTGGTGTTGTTGCTTCTATGTCATTAATTCTCGCTTTAACTCGCTTACGAGAATATTTTCTAGTTTTAAGGTTTCTCACAAGTGGAGTAGCTGTTGAGGATCTTTCAGTAACCACTGCATTAGTAGGATTTACATCTTTATAATTAGAATGATACTTATATTTTTCCGAATCTATTCTAGACAAAATTGTTGGCAACGCATTAATTACTGATATATTTTCACTCTCTTCGGCCATATTCGGCACTTCGTTAACAACATTTTCTGAAGACTCCCTATTGCTTGAATTCTGTTTGTTACGGATAATTTTACTACGTTCACTGCCATTATCAGAATTAGCTGAAGTATCAGCATTATTAAGCAAAGTAAATATAATTGGTGAATCTATTGATTCTTTAGTTTTCTTCTGTATATTTTCGTGAACTCCAACTGCCTCGTTAGTTGAAGTGGTTCTTGAAGCAGCATTGTTTCTAAGACTTCTTAATTTCGAAAAATAAGAATTTTTCGGTTGTGTCCTTCTACTTGTAACAGTTTCTGTGACAACGGACACTTCAGTGCTAGTGGAAGTTTTTCCAGAATATTTTCTAGCAAATGAAGGCCTATTTGAAGACTTCTTCAATGAGCTACTAACTTCAACCCTTTTATTTTGAACCACATCTTTTATTTTGGGTGTCTCTGTCGTTGTTGTAAATTTAAATTTTCTTGTAAATTTAGAAAGATTTTCACTAGTTAGATCCGTAGAAAGAGCTTCCGTCTTTGAGGCAAATACCGTAGATTTTCTGTTTCTTTGACTATAAACACCACGAGGCTTGTACTCAGAATTTTTAACTGTTGTTACTTCAGGTGCTATAGTTGTCTCTATGAATTTAACGTCGACTTTTTCTTTTTCTTCTGTTTTTCCTTCTTCCGATGTTTGCTTGCGTAGCTGCAAATATATAAGATTATTACAGAAAAACATACTATAAAAATAAAATTGTTTAATTCAAAATAATAGTATGAATGAAATAGCTATTTACTTACCAATATCCATGCTTTTAATTAAAGCAATTAAATGGTTTAAGTCTATAACTAATCTGGTTATTTGTTAGTATGATAGGTGTGAAAACAGTTGAATGAATAAATGTCGGACAAAATTTCGAAACCCAAGTTCAAAAGTAGTGAATAGTAAAAAAAAGTTAGTTCAGAATCTGTTTATTTTCCAAAACTATTTTCCATGAATTAATGTGCTGAGTAAACATATATATATATATATATATATATATATATATATATATATATATATATATATATATATATATATATATATATATATATATATATATATATATATATATAGAGTGATTAATGAAGATTTCAGTTACGAGAATTTGACCATTATGTTACCCTCGAGAACTTGTTTGTTGCAGGATCAGTTTCAGTGGACTGTGTTGATGCTGTGTTGTAAGTTTTGTAAACTTTTTTTGATTCTTTCAATGTCAAGCTCTCGCTTGTCGGAGAACCTATTTGAGTCTGAAAATTTAAGACAGTCTTAATGATTCTTTTTATGTAAGCCAATTACCAAATCCAACATGTAGTTAATGTCATATTCAGAGACGAATGTGATAGTGAACACATAAATATCGTGATCCTGAAATTTAATATTGTAATATAATAAGAAACTTACCGATGCGTTTTTAGCTTGAATCAATGCCTTAAAACTTTCGGGGTAGTTGTCGTCTTCGCTTATCTCTTCGGTTCCTTTCTCTTTAAATAATGGAGCAGTTGGTCTTGAGCTTGCTTTTCCTCTGCCTAAAGGGCGTCTCACTACTTTAGTCACTTTAATAGTCGTAGTTTTTGCCTTACTGCGTTCAGTACTTTGTGACACAAGCACTTCTCTAGAGGCAACTTGAGCTTCTTCTTGACTAGTAATTTCTTTATCCTGACTAGATTTCACTTCGTTAACTGCATTCAATCCTTCTCCTGTTAAGTTTGTTTCAGTGTCCGATGGTCGTTGCCTATATCTTAATTTTCTTGAGTTTTTCCAATAATTTGTTCTGGCAGTGGTTGGTTCTTTATCAGCTAAAGATATTGAGTTAGTTGTACCAGAAGCATCAAGATCCAATGATTTAGTGTTGCCTCGGGTGTTAATACGACCACGTCTGGCATCTCTTCTTGGTGCAAGACTTTCTGTGGTTTGAATCAAAGCCACTGTGCTCCGTCTTCTGAACGGAGTATTAGTAGCTGCCTCTTGAGTGGGAGGTATTTTCGAAATATCATTCAAATTTGTGTTAATTACTTCAATTTTAGATTCATCAATAGTAGGTGTTACTTCAAATGTTAAAGTGGTAGAAGAAGTTGGAGCGATAGTTGTTGAAGTTCGTCTGTTGATGGTCGAACGAGATCGGCTTCGAATCACATTCTCTTGTGATGTGATCTCAGTTTTTTCTTCAACAGGCCTACTACGAGATCGAGTGGAAGTTCTTCTTGAATCGAATCGATAGTTAGCGTTTTGTGTTTCCACAGGTTGCGGAGTTTCAGAGGAAATTTTAACCGGCTTGCTTCGCGTTCTTGTTCTGACATCACGTACAACGGGCTCTTCTCGTCTGCGAGTACCTCTTGACCGCTGTTGGGATTCCGTCGGGTTAGTAACGCTATTCTCTTCAACTGAAGGTGCAGATGGGGCTGATGCTGGTAGCCTTCTGCTGTACCGCCCTCCTTCCACCTGTTGACAAAAAAACAAATGAAATCTTCGTATATAAAATCTAGCCATCTAAACCTAGTTCAATTAAAAGGTCAGCCCTATCCGCCTGTCCTAGTAAGTAGACATGTAAACCACAAGTGTACCTTGTAAATTGGTGGCAACATGTAAAATATTTCTTACAATATAAACTTAACACGTAGATATAATTCAATAAAACAAATCTTATTATGTGTGCTTAAACTTGATAAGCTTGTTTATTTTATATCAAACTAGCTGTGCCCGCGACTCCGTCTGCGTGGAATAGTGACTTTGGGCAGATTTTTTTGTATATATCTTATGGTTTATTTTGGATTACAAACCCTATAAACCCTAAAATATAAATCAAATATGCAAACAGTCAGTATTATTGAATACGTACGTTCGAACCTACAAAGTCCAGCCTAAGCTAAACCCTATTTCATATGATTGATGATGATGACATAAATCTGAGGTTAACTTAAATTGGAAATTCATCTTACAATGTCCAGCCTAAGCTGAACCCTATTTCATATGATTGATGAAATAAATCTGAGGTCAACTTAAATTGGACTATCCAATTTCCGAAAATTATCAGTTTTAACAAAAACTATTTTTTTTTAAATAAAAATAGCCTAAGTTACTCCTTAATACATCAGCTATGTGCCAGAGAAAGTCCCGTCAAAATCGGTACAGCCATTTTAGAGATTAGCCGGAACAGACAGACAGACAAAAATTATAAAAAATGTTGTTTTGGTATATGTACCGTGTATACATCCGAATGCACTTAGTAAAAAGTGGTTATTTTAATATTACAAACAGACCCTCAAATTTTATTTATTTGTATAGATATACATATATTTTACGTAATTATGAGCATATTGTAAATATCTTAAAGTGTTCGATCCTTGCATAAAGGATATTTGAAATCCCGCCTCCAGATTTTTGTTAAACTACCCTCACTCTCGGTGAGGTAAATAGTAAAAGCGAGGGTGGGACGAAAATAATATAAGTACGCCTACGCTTCTAAATGCGCGGCACGGTCGACGTTCGGCCTCCCTTCAATTACTCCAAACTCTCATTGGCCGTGCCATAAAATTGTGTATTCAGTGTGCGTGAATTTAGGTGGTGCCGTACAATAGTCCCTCCGCAGGCTGACCTGAACCCAACCGGAAAAGGGTGGAATCAAGGTCAGTGCGAATTTCGTTGCCCACTGCAAGGTATCGCGTCTCTCTAACCACCGCTCCTCTCCCCCTCCTCTCATACAGTCCACTGCTCTCGAGCTATCCTTCTCATTCCTGTACGGTGCAATCTCGGTCCGTAACCGGCATCGTACATAGAGCGCAAAATACTTATTGCTGTATAAGTTATTTGTGCTCTATTATTTCTAGTGCTCCATCATGCTTATAATTGCTTATTTAGGCAACTCATACGCTACATAGTTAGATATCTATTTCGTATATTTCTTTCCACCATTTTGTACATGTAAAGAACCATATAAACGCGTCGAGGAATAGATAAGAAAAGTCCAAAACTGTCTCATTATGGACTTGGCCTTTCCCCCACAAGGACCCCACACGTATAGCCGCCACACTTGCTTAAGGTAGATTGGTACACATCCTGGTGATCTTGGTATGTAGATTTCTTCAGGAAGTTTTACGTCATCTTTAGGTGACTTATATAACTTATTATCTATATAAATAAAATGGTATAGGTCTGCAGTTGTGCGCGCATCAAGGCAAAATTACTGGATAAGTTTCAATAAAAATTTCTAAGTTTTATTTCTTAGACTTGCCTATATATTCCTTTATCTAAAAAAAAATATTGCGATATTTTTATTTTATGTAAATTTATAAAAGTTTTAAAGCACAAAGATTTAATGTGTGTTTTCTTGCCATGGAGAAGTAGGGCAAACGGTGTAGTGCTCATACGTACGAAGTCGCGGGTATCAGCTAGTATTAAAATGTATACGTTATGTGAAAAGCTGCTTAAGCAGTGATAATTCTAAGTTACTACGTACCTACAACAAGGTATAATACATTGCATTCGGATGCGATTGGTATAAATGTTTGTAAAAATATAAAGAACTAATGGTTAGTAACAATCTTTAAATTTATGAACATCAAATCAAATCAAAATCATTTATTTAAATATAGGATCTTACACATCACTTATTGAATGTAGAAAATCTACAATATTTTCTAAAATAAAACGCTGGCTAGAGAATAAACGGCGAAACAAACTCCCCATCCAATGGATTTTTAGTCTTATTTTATATTTGTCCTTTATTGTCTACTACTTTAATTACAAAATGAAATTGGAGGTAAAAAAAGTATAAGTTAACATAATGGCAATTTAATTGTTTTTTATTCCTAGTCTGTGCGCTCGTCAATATAAGTTTTAATGGTTGTAATATCCTTTCCCACACAGATGTTGTTAATAGCTTATAAAAACATATTTATTGAAATTCTTGAACTGATACAATGAATAACTCACAAATTCACTTTATTGCACATTATATCAGTGTAAATGCATGATTTCTCAATAAGCCTGGTAAATATAATTTTTCATGGCCATTAAAAAGTTATTTGTAGCAACTATACAAGATATATATTTTTCATTTTAATTAGTACACAGTTTTATGTTTCATGTTGTTATATTAATTAATTAATGCTTTTACTCTACCATGTTTATATATCTATGAATTAATAATATTTGTAAGAAATACTATGCATCTATTTAATGATGAATCGCCATCAAAACAAAATTTGTTGCCCACCTAGTAATATGACTTACCTGAACAATAGCTTATTTTGTGTGGCCCCCAGAATACATACATATAATCACGCCTCTTTCCCGTAGGGGTAGGCAGAGACCACTTCTTTCCACTTGCTACGATCCTTACATACTTGTTTCGCTTCGTCCACTTTCATTATTCCCTTCATACATGCCCTTCGGTTTAGGGTACTCTTGAACTGGCCTTTTTTCAAGACGTCCCTGATCTGGTCTCGAAACGTCCGCCTTTTTTTTTTGGTGTCGGGGAAAAAACCTCTCTTGACGGGTTCCGCCGGCCCGGGGGGACCGAGGGATATGTGGGACTCCGGGAAAGATGTTTGGCCATCCGACTACCCACTAAAAAACCCCGCTGTTCTCCTATCGCCTACGCCCGGGCCCACGGATACATGGCCTGCCGATCTCGTGGCCCGGGCCGGCGCCGCCCCGTCCTTTGTCTTGAGGCGGGCCCCTTCTAAAGTGTTGGCGCCAGGGGGTCAGGATTTCGTCCCCCGGCGCTCTTCTGAATCAACAATTGAGGGGGGCCACAGAACAGCACACGGCCCTCTCCCTCGCGGCAATAGTGCGGGCGGCGGATCCTCCCCCGAGGGGCCGCCCGCGGCCGCTTTTTACGGCGGCCGGAGGTCATTACTTGCCCTCCGGCGCCGCCGGCGTGGCCTGCGTTGGCGGGAGGGGAGTGTGGTGGAAACGTCCGCCTAGGTCTACCCATTCCAACACTTCCATTCACACTCGCCTTATACACTTTTTTCGTCAATCGTTCTTCATTCATTCTCTCAACATGGCCAAACCATCTCAGCATACCTTTCTCAATTTTCGTCACTACATCTTCTTTCAGACCACAACGTTTCCTTATCTCACTATTTCTTATCCTGTCACTCAGTTTAACTCCTATCATACTTCTTAACGCTCTCATCTCAACTGCATTTATTCTGCTTTCATGTTTCTTCTGCCATACCCAACTTTCACTTCCGTGCATGCGTGTCGGAACCAACACCCTCTCATGCACAGCCAGACGAGTCTTGTTAGACACCTTCCGACTATTCATAAAGGAGTGCAAAGCTCCATTCACCATGTTTCCTGCATTCACTCTTCTTTCAATATCACTCTCACACAAACTCATTCACCTGTTCAATTTGTTTATCTCCAATCACAATATTACAGTCTATCACTGTTTCATCTCTTTCAAACACCATCACTTTCGTCTTCTTTACATTCATCTTCATTCCCTTTCTAACAAAAGCTCCACTCATAACAGTTACCATCTCCTGCAACTCCTCGGCCGAAGACGCAAGTAATACTTGATCATCAGCATAGAGAAAACATTTGACGAGTAACTCATTCATTCTCAACCCACTTTCATTCTCTTTTAAATCTGTCTCATCCGTACAGGGGCGGAGAAAGAATACTAACCTCTGTGGCCGGGGTTGGCCTGTCGTAAAAGCCGACAAAACAACCCACCCTAGCTACGTGGTAGGGCCTCAAGCCCGTCTGGATGGCGACCACCTTCGGTCTTAAGTATGCCGCCATAATAACCTTGTGTTCTGTTCCGGCATTAGTGACCCAAGTTCCTGTACCCTTATGGGACAGCAGCGTATTTGCGATGCCACTGGCGTTGCAAACCCCTATAGGCGACGGTAACTGCTAAATTCTAAGCGGGCTGTCAGCCTGTCTGCTGTCCTACGCAATAAAAAAAAACAAAAGCAATTGTTCATGAACAGATTAAACAGCCACGGTGACGCTACACATCCCTGTCTAACACCGTTTTCGATATTAAACCATTCAGTGTGTGCCCCGTTTATCCTTACACAAGCACTAGAATCCCTATAAAGAGATTGCAATGCTCGTATGAGGATACTGCTCACACCGTTCACGGACAATGCTGACCACAATTCATTCCTCACCACTATCATAGGCCTTTTCTAGATCCACAAACGTGCAATAGACCTTCTTGTTTATAGCCAAACACTTTTTGACTATGTACCGCAAGGAAAAGACCTGATCCGTACATCCCATTCCCTTCCTAAATCCCCCAGAATATATAATCACTTGCCCAAATTGCTACAAGATACTAATTCTGAACATTCTTATAAAAACAAATTGAAACAAATGTTAATTGAGAAGTCGTATTATAACTTAGATGAATATCTGAAGGACAAGTTTCTTCTTCTTCTTCTTCAAGTGCCTCTCCAACTAGTGAAGGTTGGCTACCAACTTCTGGATTTGTGTCAACTAGTTTCTTAATTAAGGACAAATTATTATGGAATGACATAAAAAAATTGATACATATTATTTTATTAATTTGATAAATGACTTATTTTTTCTTATTTGTTAAAATTAATTTAATTCTATATTTTTTGTGTTTCAAATTAATAAAACAAATATGTTACTATTATTTTGTAATAATTTAAAGCATAAAAATACCTTTATAAATATTGTAATGTACACAGTTCTAACAATAAATAAATAATATATAAAAAAAAATACTTTACTGCTTACGTTCACAAGTTCATACAATGTTTGTTTTTAAATATTAAACGTATAATAATGAAATGTATCAATCGCTTGAATGAGTTTCTTCTATCATATTCTCATATCTATTATAAAACGAAAATCAAATTTTCACGCAAACCATAATAAAGGGTCAGGTGGGATACAACTGTATGTTCTCCTAGTGTGAATAAATGACCCACCCAGGCCGAAGGCGCACAAAAGCAGATCCCTCCTAGAACAGCAGAGAAACACTACCTCGTGTACCATCGATGTACGTCTTCTAGTAAGCTGAACATTTCGAATTCATCAAAAAGCTTGCATAAATAGAGCTGCCTTGTTTTTGCTTTAAATATTTATTATTATTAATAAACAATCACTAAATGTGTATCTACATAAAGCTGATTATACAAACTCTCCAGTATCACAAAGACACGTCGTATGTTTTGTCCGAGAAAGTATTAAACGTTGACAATTTGACTGACTCAAAAGTAACCTTGGACTGAACCGGGTCCGGTGTAAAGGCTTAGTGCGGCACGAAATTAGGGCATTACACAGACTTGACCTTTGCCTCTAACATTATAGTAAAATGAGTACAATCAATATAATTAATACAACACCTTCTTGTCATCTACATATGAATTTCTAAAAATACTTGTTAAAAGCGTCATATTAATTTGTTATATTTTTTTTCAAATCTGGTCAATATATTTTGCATTTATTCCACATGTATCCGGCCTACATTTGATAGATGGTTTACGGATGCTACTGAGCCAGCCGTGGCGTCGTTTATTTTATGTATGTTTCAAGCCTGTCTCATTTATGATACCTTTCAGATAGCTAACAAAAAATATGGGACTTCTAGCTTCCCTAATGTACACTTTCATCTTATTCCCCAAAGACCTTGCCTTCAAGCCTTGATTGACTCTTTACTTCTCAGCATACTCTAACCCACAAAAGCAGAGCTAAGGCGGTTACAAGCAACCACTCTTTATTTCCAAATTTAAAACAACTAGTCATTACTTTATTACATTATCTTTGTGATAAGAAATCGAAATTCATTGAGATTTAGCCAATAATTGAAAATAAAATTTTAGTGAATCGACAATAAAAAAATTTAAAAAAACGGAGCCATAAATGAATCAAGACGAAGGAAATATGATAATTTGATAGAAAATTAGATGATAATTTCACTGAAACTAAAAACCTTAATTGCGCAGAATTAAGAAAAGAAGACAAAACTTTAAGTTTACTAAGCTTTATAAGACATTGAGGCTTTATATAAGTAGAGGATCTGTTTTTCATTATATAAATATTCTAATAATTTATTCAATAATTCTAAACTTCTAAAGTTACACAGTTTACCCGCCTTAAAATAGCGTGACGTTTTTTGATACAGTCTCGCGTTACAATGTTTGTTAAGCATTCAACCGTGAATTACACGAAGTATTGAACATTAAACACGGTTTGAACGAATTTGAACTGCATCAATTATAGAAAAAATTAATATTTCAGACATAATGACGACGGCTGAATTACTGACGACCTGAGTGGCGTAACTGATAACGCACGTGGTTACGCTTGCGAAGGTCACGGGTTCGATTCCCGTCTCGCGTTTGGGTGTTTATATATAATATGTATTTATTTACATAAAAGTATATATCAGTTATCTAGTACCCATAACACAAGTACTATGCTACTTAGTTTGAGACTAGATGGCGCTGTTTGCATTGTTACTATTTATTAATGTAACTTGATTCATATTTATTGAAACTTGAGTCTCCTTGACTTAGTTTCAGTATGTATGGACAATGTATTACAATGTATACAGATTATATAGCCAGTACTTGATTTTATTATAAGCTCAAGCCGGACAGCCGGAATAAAACACAAGATGATTATGATGTCATACTTGTAGACCAAGGGTGGTCGCCATCCAGACGGGCTTGGGGCCTTACCACGTAGCTAGTGTTGTTTTATCCCCTTTTTCGACAGGCCAGCCCAGGCTGCAGGGATTAGTATTTATCTTACGTATATATCTTATGATTAAACTTAATAATTACTACTTATAAATAATAAAGTCATGCAAGAACTGCCTGTCAAGGAGATGAATGTGACGCGATAGATTTGCGTTAGGTACACTTGTATGCATCTCAGCTTTCATGCTGTTCAAGTTACGGATAAACTGCAGTATTTTCAGTGGTATGACTACGTTTTTCGTGAACCGAATAATTAAATGGGGATAATATGTCTAGACACGTTACCTCCACCAAGCAGGAGGGTTAGACCGAAGAAATGCTGGTTTGGTGTCATGAAGAGTGATATTGGTTTCAAATGACTCAACTCTAACTAGAGAAAATAAATTCAAAAGACGATAACTGGACACCGAAACGAAATAAAAAAAAAATTTTCTTAACAGTACACACATTTTGGAAATAAAATACAAAACAATCGCTTCTCGTAACTCAACTCCTCCTAAGTTAATGGATTCATTTTTTTATTCTCTATATGAAACAATTTAATCGCATTTCCTTTCACCACATCATTATCGATCTAGTCTTTGTTCTACCGCAATCAATCATTAATCACAAAACGCATATAATTTATTAGTAGACTTTTTGTCTTACAATAGCTTTGATTAGGAACGGTTTGTTATATGTATATTTGTGTTGATACCTACAGCTTTTTGTTGCGAAAATAAAACTTGAAGGGGTGAAATAGAGGTAAACTTAATTATGTTTTATTTTAAATTTATATAGCTGAACAACGTTTGCCGGGTAAGTAATTTTTTATATAAAGGTAATAAATAAGTCTTCTCTCGCCTATTAGTTAAGTATATATTATATCTAGCCCTAATCGAGAGTTTGTAGATTTTAGCTAGGGGAAAGCATGAACCACTCCAAACACAAGCGTTTGAGATTTTTTCAACATTAAATTAATGAAACACACTTTACATTCTCGCCTCGAATACGCTGTGCATTATCACACATGAATACAGGGACCAATTACAATCACACGATGTATCGTGTGCGTATACCTTGACCTGTAACAACTGCGCAAACGCTTTCAGCTTTCTGTCACTAAGTGGACGCTGTAATCTCATTACGCGATACATTCAATAATTGAACTCATTTAAATTAATAAAATTAAGAATATAAAGGCAAACTATAATAGTCATCTGAGGATATAATATTTTCTATTATTATTATTTGGTGTGGGTGCAACGTTTTCTCTCTTTCGACTCTCATCTGTGAGCCGTCAACATTCATCTTCTTTAGTCTACACCTTCTTCTGTTTCCATCCAATCTAATTCCTAACAATTTCTTTGTTACATGGAATTCTTCTTTTCTAATTATAATACCATACGAGTACTACGCTAGTCTCTTACTTTTTATTTCTTCCATCACTGGCGTCAAAATTTCAAACTTGACGAAATTTTGAGAGATAACATCCATTATCTCTCTTTTTTGTCACCCAGCATGCATTCATATACCATATCTATGGATATGTACTTAATTGTGGTTTTTAACTATAAATCTTATTTCCTAACGGAAAAGACACAATTTTTTTTATATTTCTTACCAGGTGCAATTAACGAATCGCTCAGTTATAATGTGATCATATATAATTTTCCATAAAATTTTTATAACACAACAACATAAGTATACAGTTAAGCTTAGTTTTTTTATTGCTGTGGAATAACAGACATACATACATTGTCTACTTAGACAATAACAAAATAATAATTTTTTTTTAGAATATAAGACTGTTTTGTATTTGTTCGGGATCAAACTTATAGACATGATGCAAGTTCAATTAAGTAGCTACTAAACTAGGAGCTATCTAATCAGCTTATGTTGAACTTTCAGTTGTCTGCAATTGATTGTTTTTTTTTATAAATATTACAAATTTAGAGAGTTATTGAGATATAAAAATCTTTTGCCTTTAAAGTAATTATTATATCAAACCGTATTTTTGTTACTAAGGCTTCTTGGACTCAAACCATCATAGAAAGGATGTAAAATACCATGCAAAGAAGAATAGTAAAGAAGACTAAATAATCGAGAAACCCCAGGTGCAATTGCGTAATTTTGGGATATAAACGTATGTCATCTATAAGCAAATCACGGTAGCTAATACAGTTTAGCTTTACGTATGTGGTTAACTACAAGTAAGAAACTATTTGTTTTTCGCTAACTAAAGTAATACAATAATAAGAAAAAAAATTAACATGATAAAACTATACAAAATATGAACAATGTAACAACTCTGTAGGCAACTCTTAACCCTGCACAAATATATATATATATATATATATATATATATATATATATATATATATATATATATATATATATATATATATATATATATATATATATATATATATATATATATATATCCACCAAAAACAAAGGTGTGACAAAAATAAGAAGTTAACAATTAGTTAGCCCTTTGTATAGGTATTGCTTTCGTTTAGTTTCACAATTTTCCATTAAGCCATATATCCGGCCATTGTTTAATTATATTTTACGGCTAGCGGAATTTTTACCCGACAACATGAATGTAGATTTTTATTCTTTGTTTCTTTTAATTACGAAAATTAATAATCTGCCATTAACACTTAATTAAGATAATATTTTAGCAGGGACCATTCTCCGTGCAGGGATGGAATGAAACTATTGACACCTGCGGCCTGTGGAGGCTTGTGGTAAAAGGCGACAAAACCACCCTAGCTAGATATTAGGGCTCCAAACTCGTATAGATAGCAACCAGCCCTGGTATCTAAGTATGCTGACAATAATCTTGGGTTGTGTTCCAGCATAAGTGACACAGTTACCAGTTCCCCTATGCGGGCAATAGCGCGCTTTCGGTGCCTCTAGTATCGCAAATAGGCGACGAAAATGCTTATTTTAAGTAGGCTGTCAGCCTGTCTGTCATTTTAAAGCAATAAAAAAATATTATTTATCAAGTATAAAATAATTAGTTAGTTTTGTAATGTTTATGGGTACTAGACAATTGATATACTAACTAGACTACCGGCACGCTATTATGGCCGTTTTGACGTTTGTTCACTCATGAAGTTTCGTATTAATTAGTAATTACATATGAAGGAGCAAATTGCTGTTCTTTATTATCAATAGCGACGTGCAATTATTGATAATAAAGAACAGCAATTTGCTCCTTCATATGTAATTACTAATCAGCACGAAACTTCATGGAGTGGACAAACGTCAAAACGGCCATAATAGCGTACCGGTAGCATATATGTAGGTAATTTTTATTAATAAATAAGTAAATATCCCAAATAATCAGATTCAGGACGGAAGTCGAATCCATGACCTCCTCAGGCGTTTCGACAAAAACTCTTGCACCACGGAGGTCTAATGCAGTTAGAATGTATATTACTCAATAACTGCAGTCCTATAATTTATGAATTTACTGGCTAGAGTTTATTATATGGTAGTAGTAATAAATACCTACTTTTATGCATGGATTGATTAATAACTTCAATGTATATATAAGACGTCGCAATAGGTCGAGTATCAGAATGCGAATATGATTGCAAATGTGCTTTTTACACTATAATAAAAAAAAATTATATCAGTATTTTATTAAAGGACAGATCCCTGCATTAGTTGATAATATGTACTTTAAACATTGATGGAAATGCACACACAGAGCAGAATATACTATCCAAATCATTTAATATGTATACCAAGTAGCTTTAACCAAGTAGAGTGTCCATATCGAAGTGGAGAAGAAAAAGTCGGAAAGCGGACCCCGGGCGCCAAAGCAAAAGTTTGTTCTGATACTGGGATTCGTCGCTAAGATGATGATGATGATGATGACCTTTATCCATGCAGGAACGGAGTGAAAATATTAACGCTTCCGGTTGGGGGCGTCCTGTTGTAAAAGGTGACAAAACAACCATAGCTGCAAACCCACCTAAGACCATAGATGACAACCTTACCTAAGATATTTTCAAATCTCACTACTCTATAAAAAATTATGCGTGGTCATATATAAAAAAAAGAAAAAAATATATACATGTTGAATTGATAACCTCCTCCGTTTTTCGTCGGTTAAAAAGAAGTAATCGTAACAAATAACAGAGTAAAAAATATTTTACACTATTTTAAATAATAATATTACAATAGCATCTTACGGAAATGAAAAAAATTTCGTCTTTGTAATAAAAAAAACATTAAAACTAATGATATTTATTGTTTCAAAATTCTTTCGTCAATAGAAAACCTGATAACCAGCAATAAGAGCAAATCAGTGTGGATATCTAACCATAACGAAATGCATACAAACTTAAACGTTTTAGTAATTATTAGTTGAATATAGTATAATATTTCAAACAACAATGTTACTAAACAGAGAGGAAATTATGCATATTCAAAATACTGGTACAAATAAAATACTTTTGAAAATGGAATGCTATCAAGAATTTTATCTTTCGAATAATAAAAGGTATGCATTTAATAAAATTTAATAATGATTCTTATTACTTTCATAGTAAAGCTAATTTCCGTTTCCGCTAATAACTTGTACGAAGGAATTGCAACGCTTACCCAACTTACTCGATATATCGGGAACTTGTTGATAAAACTTTTTTATTCGAGTACTCTAAACCACTCAACATTACCGGTTCGGTATATTCTATCAGTATTACTGTTAGCATAAACTTAGAAAATACTTGTCAAAAAATATCGTCATATATTGCCGAGCGTGTTATAGTGTAATATTTTTTTACTGTTGTGGAACTGCAGACAGACTGACGGCCTACTAAATATCAAGTAGTTACCGTCACCTATGAAGCGATGCCAGAGGCAACGCCAACACGCTACCGTATGCAAAAAAAATTGATGATTCTTTTTTAAAATACCACATCCACATCCTTACTGTGTGCAAAATACCGAGAATCTTTGCGTGCAAGATAATAGAGGTTCCAGATACTGAGTATGAATGCCCAGTCGATGGCAAGCGGTCCGATGATAGAAAGAGGACGAAGGTATTATTTGAAATAATTCTTTAGAACACACCGTTATACAGACGGTAGAAAACGCATTGTAATAAACGCAGCTTGAAATAAAATTATTTCAATTAAAAACAAACTCAACAAATTCGCGAAATGCGTTTAATTAAAACACTTCGTACATACATGCATTTATTTCGATATGTAATTAATTTATTAATTATAGCAAAAGATAATTACTGCGAATAACATGTGAATGTCTTACAAAACTCGAATTGTCTAATGATTCAAGGAGCTTGCAAATGCATCGTGCGCTTGTGAATCTACAATTATGTTTTGTAATTAAGTAGACTGTAGTGTAGAGTAATTAAGTAGACTTTAGACTGAATTTAGATTTTGCTACACTTGATGCAGTAATTACATTTATGTAATTATATGTATATATTTTGCTTAACAATTATAGATGTGTTAATATCTAGAAGTTATATCTGCTTTATTGTTCCCCGTGCAGAGATGGATTAAGTATACTTCCGACCCTTGCGACCTGGCGGCCTGTCGTAAAAGGCAACAAAATAACTCTAGCTAGGTGGTAGGGCTCCAAGTCCGACTAGATGGTAACCACCCCTTGTCCTAAATATTTCGCTATAATAACATTGTGTTATGTTACCGTATAAGTTACCCAGGTTCCAGTTCGTCTACACGGACGGCAGCAAACATTCATCATCATCATCATTTCAGCCGGAAGACGCCCACTGCTGGACAAAGGCCTCCCCTAAAAATCTCCACGATGATCGGTCCTGCGCTGCCCTCATCCAACCTATTCCGGCGATCTTGACCAGATCATCGGTCCATCTTGTTTGTGTTAACATTCATAGGCGACGGTAACTGCTTAACATTAAGTGGATCGTCTACTGCAAGTGCAGTAGAGAGATATCTTAAAAATATATTTAAATAATAAAAGTTTACGTAACTAAACTGTTTCATGAATATACAAGTACATAGGCAAATAATGCTCAAAATATTTAAAGCCTTATTAACTACAAATATTAAGCGAAAGTAACATGCGATCACTTTCGATCTAAACCAGTCGGCTTTCTTCATTAATGTGTAATAATATTGCATTGAAGTGTGGACTAAGTCATTATAGATCAGCGTGTTAAATTAGTGTAATCATGATTAAAACTTATCTCGTCACAATTTTTGTTTAATATCCTCAATTTTTTTAAACTCCTTTTTATATGGACTTTGTTTGTAAAAATTATGTTATGTTGAACAAATCAATTAAACTTTTAGCATGAGGCTTAAATAGAAAATTAAAAAAAACTAAAACATTTATTTTTATACTCTTATCTAAGATTGTTGAAACAAATTCAATATTACGCTTTGATCGATCAATTATCAATTTGTAACGTTTACTTATAATTTGCCCGTATATCAATTAACAATTCTGATTATACCCATAGTCGCTGAAATATAAATTCACAATTCAAGCATTGGCGGATTTCATTATTTAAACAAGTTTTTTTTATAATAAAATAAAATTTACAAATAATTATTTGTTTCAAACAAAATCCGTGTATAAGAATAAATTTAATTTTTTACAATTATGTTAATTAAAATAATTGTACAGTTTTAGAAAGAAAATATTGAATTTCATAGGGATAAATGTGGTATCTATAATATTTTTACATACATATTAACTCAAATAAAAATATATTTGAAAAAAATGTAGGTAAAATCTTACTTATAATTTTAAATAAACAAGGAAATAACATTTGGCTATGTCCACGTTAGATTAACTCGCTATCATTTCATTCCTTGATCCAACGTGTGGTCTTAAAAGCTTTCAAGGTTGGACGCTGAAAGTGACAAAGCCTTGTTCGTGTTTCGGCATTACGATGTAGGCCTTTTCGGAAAGCATTGTGATCGGGTGATAAATTGTTTAAACTAATAATTAAAATTAACTTAATAACATTTTCCAATTAGTACATTAAATCGTTTAAATAAAGATATTTGTAACGACCTTCGTGACGCAACGGCTTTCGCATCTAGGAATGTATGTGGGATCTATTCACGTCCCGATTTTTTTTATTACTGTAAGACAGCAGACAGGCTGACGGCCCACTTAGAATTTAACAGTTACCGTCACTTATGGGTGTTGACAACGGTACAGGAACTTGGATTACTAATGCCAGAATACAGCATAAAGTTATTATGGCGGGATACTAAGGACCAAAGGTGGTCGCCATTCAGACGAGCTTGGGTCCCTACCACATATCTAGGGTCCTGCACGGATAAAGAGATGTGTGAAAAATAAGTGATATATATATATATATATATATATATATATATATATATATATATATATATATATATATATATATATATATATATATATATATATATATATCCTTATCAAAATAAATTACTTCATATTCAAAACTGTTTCAATACCTTTATATAACTTTTTGAATTATTCAATTCGGATATTCCATTCGAAAGATATCACGAGTTTAAACATGTAAGTATTAGAAAAATGTTGCGTAGTAGCCGCTCACCCTGTTCGGCTAGCTAGGCAGCACCTTATGCAATGTAGGCGTGCGTCACTGGGGTTTTTACAAAAATTAGAATACTTATTAAAAAATAACGAAAAATAAATAAAAAGTAATAACAAAAAAATCATTAAAATAAAAGCTCATAGAAATAATAATATTCAAACTTTCTTTATAATTTTATTTTTTAGTAACCTGACGCAAATAGAAGGGTTTGCCCTCAAGGGCGTACCCGAGGTGCCCGAGCATCCGTCGCTTCACTCCCCTCTCCGTTCGAGGCGACAGAGTCCTACCTTTCTTTCCGTCTACCTCTTACATCCTTTCCAACTTAGCTCTCTGTTTGTGGCGTGGTCCCCGGTGGGACGATTGCGAATACTGATTGGGGTCCCGGGTTCTACCCTGGGACCTGATTTGGTAGTCGAAACCATGCCTATTTCGACTGCGCCTGCACAGAGTGTTCCCGGGGCGGGAATTGCATCCTCGCTGTCGGTTGGTCTTGCTGGGCCGGCTACGACGTCAGGCGACTCTGCATTTTCTGGAGTGTCGTCTGGTAGTCGTACCCACGCCTGACTAGCACGCGACGGGGATGCGAGTCCCGTCCGGAATTAGCCGCGGACCTGTCACTCCTGGCCCTGGTTCTGTCCATGGTCGGGGGCGATCCTGGATGGACGGCCGTCGCCTCCTTTTGCGAGGCAGTAGTGTCTGCAAGGGAGGCGGCGGAACGGGAGCGGGAGTCCGCCACCGCACTCCCCTCCCGCCAACGTAGGCCGCGTCGTCGGCGCCGGAGGGCGGGCAACGATCTCCGGCCGCCGTAGAAAACGGCCGCGGGCGGCCCCTCGGGGGAGGATCCGCCGCCCGCACTATTGCCGCGAGGGAGAAGGCTGCGTGCTGTTCCGCAGCCCCCCTCAACTCCTAGAGTTGTTACAAGAGAGCGCCGGGGGGACGAAACCCTGACCCCCTGGCGCCAGCACTTTAGAAGGGGCCCGCTTTAAGACAAAGCGTGGGCCGGCGCCGGCCCGGGCCACGAAATCGGCAGGCCATATATCCGTGGGCCCGGACGTAGACGATAGGAGAACAGCGGGGTTTTTTAGTGGGTCGAACATCTTTTCCGGAGTCCCTTATATCCCTCGGTCCCCCCGGGCCGGGATAACCCGTCAAGAGAGGTTTTTCCCCGAGACCGAAAAAAAATAGAAGGGTTTAATTTTTAATTTTTTGTTAAATACCCGTGCGAAGCTGGGACGGGCTGCTAGTATATATATATATATATATATATATATATATATATATATATATATATATATATATATATATATATATATATATATATATATATATATATATATATATATATATATATATATATATATACAACGACATTTAAAGTCTATTAATTAAACTTGTCGATTCCGTTACATTAATTTTGTAAATTCACTCCACTTTGGCCAATAAAAGTTGATTTTGACAGAACTGCGATGACATCTGTGGCTGTGGTCGAACAATGTTTCTTTATGTTGAAATCACACTAGTCCTCTTCTTATTTTACCAGGAATCGAAGACTGCATGTACATTCAAAGGGAATTAAAGAAATATAATTTCTTTACACACTCTCTCACACACACACACACACACACATATATATATATATATATATATATATATATATATATATATATATATATATATATATATATATATATATATATATATATATATATATATATATGGTCTTGCGCTAGCTCTCGCCAGCGGCTATGTCTGAAGTTGAGCAGGTCTTGAGCTACTACGTCTTCCCAGTGGTATCTATAATCTATTTATTTATTTATTGTTAGAACTGTGTACATTATAATGTTGCTAAGTACATTTTGTATCAACAGTTTGCCTTTTTAAGGCGTACAATATTTATAAATGTATTTTTATGCTTCAAATTATTACAAAATAATAGTAACATATTCATTTATTTGCAATTATAATTTTATTATAACTAATTTTTTTATTAATTTGAAACACAAAAATATAGAATTAAAATTTTAACAAATAAGAAAAAAATTATCATATTTAATTATATTACATTATATTTATAATTTATCAAATTAATAAAATGATATGTATAAATTTTTTTATGTCAATTCCATAATAATTTGCCCTTAATTAAGAAACTTGTCCTTCAGATATTCATCTAAGTTATAATACGACTTCTCAATTAACGTTTGTTTCAATTTGTTTTTATAAGAATGTTCAGAATTAGTATCTTGTAGCAATTTCGGTATTTGAATATATATTCTGGGGGCTACACAAAATAAGCTTTTGTTCAGGTAAGCCGTATTACTAGGTGGGCAACAAATTTTGTTTTGATGGCGATCTAACAGGGCGTCTCCCATTTGCTTCACGGCCACGATCCTCTCCCATTCTTTCTAGATGTCCGAACCACTGAAGCCGGCCGCTTTTGTCTCTCCAATAATAATATAATAAATATATTAGGACATTTCACACAACACCATCTAGTCCCAAACTAAGTTGCATAGCACTTGTGTTATGGGTACAAGACAACTGATATACTACATATATAATTTTTTGTAAATAAATCCATATTATACATAAACACCCAGACAATGGACGGGAATCGAACCCATGACCTCCGCAAGTGTACCGACGTGCGTTAGCCGTTACGCCAGAAGGTCGTCGAATAATATTGGGTTCGGATACCAAATCTTCTATTTCTATGTTCTTCCTGATTGTCCACTTCCTGTCTTTTTTTTATTGCATAGGACAGCAGACAGGCTGACAGCCCGCTTAGAATTTAGCAGTTACCGTCGCCTATAGGTGTTAGCAACGCCAGTGGCATCGCGAATACGCTGCTGTCCCATAAGGGTACAGGAACTTGGGTCATTAATGCCGGAATACAACACAAGGTTATTATGGCGGCATACTTAAGACCAAAGGTGGTCGCCATCCAGACGGGCTTGGGGCCCTACCACGTAGCTAGGGTAGGTTGTTTTGTCGCCTTTTACGACAGGCCGACCCCGGCCACAGAGGTTAGTATTCTTTCTTTCGGATAAAAACTCCACTTTTGTCGAACCCATAATCTTTCGCAAAATCGTCCTTTTAACATTTGTATGGATATAATTAAATATGTGTTCGATGTAATTAATGATATGAAATGACATAAGCTTCTGATTATATAGAAGCTTTTGAATGATACATGTCAATATGAATACTCGTGTTGCTTCATTAAATTTAAACCATCAAAGCATAACCATTTTTTTTTTTTTTTTTTTTTGGTCTCGGGGAAAAACCTCTCTTGACGGGTTCCCCCGGCCCGGGGGGACCGAGGGATATGTGGGACTCCGGGATTTTTCCGACTGCCCACTAAAAAACCCCGCTGTTCTCCTATCGCCTACGCCCGGGCCCACGGATATATGGCCTGCCGATCTCGTGGCCCGGGCCGGCGCCGGCCCGCCCTTTGTCTTGAGGCGGGCCCCTTCTAAAGTGTTGGCGCCAGGGGGTCAGGGTTTCGTCCCCCCGGCGCTCTCCTAACAACTCTAGGAGTTGAGGGGGCCGTGGAACAGCACGCAGCCCTCACCCTCGCGATCAAAGCATAACCAACATTAACATGTTATAACAGTAAATTACATCGATTAACACTTATTAAAGATAAAAGGATACGACAGTCAAGGCCTTGCCTAACCACTGGCTACTGAGTAACCGTTAGATAATTATCAATTCTTTTAACTTTAAATATAGAGCAATTGCGAGTAATTTATTTTAAGTTCGGCTTTATGTCCTGGTATGTTAGTTCTTTGTGTGCAATATTTTTAACTACAGCTAGTATAAATAAATGTACAATTAAAATTCATACACCGCTACGAAGGACGTCATATAACAATTTACAATAATATAACAATTTTTATACGAGTATATATATTAGTCAATTACATTACATTCTTTATAATTCAAGTTTCTTAAATATTTTATACTAGCTGTGCCCGCGACTCCATCCGCGTGGAATAGTGACTTTGGGCAGTATTTTTTTGATATATGAGGTCAACTTAAATTGGATTATAAAATTTTCGAAACTTATCTTTTTTTATTGCGTAGGACAGCAGACAGGCTGACAGTCCGCTTAGAATTTCACAGTTACCGTCGCCTATAGGTGTTTGCAACGCCAGTGGCATCGCGAATACGCTGCTGTCCCATAAGGGTACAGGAACTTGGGTCACTAATGCCGGAACACAACACAAGGTTATTATGGCGGCATACTTAAGACCAAAGGTGGTCGCCATCCAGACGGGCTTGAGGCCCTACCACGTAGCTAGGGTGGGTTGTTTTGTCGCCTTTTACGACAGGCCGACCCCGGCCACAGAGGTTACTATTCTTTCTCCGCCCCTGCACGGATAAAATTTTTTTAACAAAATCTTTTTTTTTTATAAAAATAGCCTAAGTTACTCCTTGTTACATCAGCTATCTGCCAGTGAAAGTCCCGTCAAAATCGGTGCAGCCGTTTCAGAGATTAGCCGGAACAAACAGATAGACAGGCAGACAGACAAAAATTTTCGAATCCGAATGCACTTAGTAAAAAGCGGTTATTTTAATATTACAAACAGACCCTCCAATTTTATTTATTTGTATAGATACTTTCTATTAATCACATAGTATTTATTATGCTCATCATATACCTTAGTATACCAGTGTGCCAGTTTTCAGGCAGTTGTAGTTCTCGCGTACAATAATTATGCTAATTTCTACGCACGAGAGTAAAGGAAAATGAGAGTAATGAAAACAAATAACGAATTTGCCGGTATGTTAAATTTCAATCTGTTTTGTACTAGCACAGTGAGTTTATTGTAAATTGGGGGTGGGGGGGGATTACTTAATACTTTTATCTTTGAAAATATTTCGTTACATTCATAATATTAACATTTCAAGCTACTTATATGGGCTCATTAATAACCTATTTTTTTGTATTTATATATTAGGACTTATTTGTAAGCATTAACTTAACATTTCAATTAAAATAAATGAATGAGTTTACTTAAATTACTTAAAAAATGAAAGTCGTCAGCCAAATATCAAGAAGTACGTAATACATTAGAATTCAATATCTTTCAAACTATATTTTTCAAATACAGGGACAAGCGTAGATCATGAGGTAAATTCTATCCTTAATTTAGAAATAAAATTCAAGAGGTAACTACTTTGGTAATGTGTAAGGAGTCTGGACAGGTGGCCTACAATATATTTATTTATGATGGTTATATGATAAAGTGTTATCGTCCCGGCATAATCTAGCTTCACAGTGTTAGCAGTGCCCCTGGTGTCGGAAATATGCATAGGCAACGGTAACTGTTTATTATTAAGTGAACCGTCAGCATGTCTGTGGTTATACATCAATAGAAAATTTTGACTTTCAAAAATGAATGTTGTAAATTTTTATAAACAAATCTGCTGAACAAATAATGTTATATTTTATGTATTTATTAACATAATCCAACTGTTACATACACATATGTCATTCAATACAACATATTATAATAACAGCAAACAGTCACATTTGATGAATATCTCGTAGAAAGCGCGTCACGGTTCACGACTGATGCTATCTTTGAGCTCCTATTATCATAGGGGTAAAGAGACTAACTACATTAGATCAACTAGATCCTGTTGTGATATTAACAGTTTTTAGTTATGAACTAAGAACTCTTAGAAAGTCAAAATATTTTATGAATATTCGCAAAGATATGAGCCAATTCTACACACACGATTAAAGCTATTTTAAGAAATTCAATATAAGTGATGCCATTTTACTATATTGCAGCGAATCAATGGAAAGATTTGCTTTGAATGCGCTGGCGTGGCTGGTACTTTTTAGTGCGTTAAAAAGTACTCCTGAGGATATATAGGTACTGCAATATTATAATATATTTTCTTCGTGTAAAGACGGAGTAAGAAGGCTGCGACCGGAGGCAGTCTGTCATAAAAGGTAACAAATAATCTAAGTAAAGTAGTAGCGCTCCAAGCCTGTCTGGTTATTAAACCAGTCCTAAACTCTTATTATACCATTATAACCTTGTGTTTCGTTCCGGCGTCGCAAACACACCTGATGACAACTGCTTACTTTTAAGTCGTCAGCCTGTCTACTGTTTTACAGCAAAAAAAATAGGTATGTTACAATAATATATTGGTTACAGCCAACGAAAAATTCGGTCAAAAAATTAGACATGCCTATTTCAAACAAAGCAAGCTACGTACTCAAAATGAAGCTTTACAAAACGCCCCTTATAAGTATGTTGTCTTTAAAGTATAAAAACTAATTTATTTCTAGTCTCGCGTCTATTTGGCATAATCCGGCTTAACCGTGGCAACATTGCCAACATCGTTTTAGCTTATATTAGCCATGGTTTCCAAGTGTGTGCATTTTTCAATGAAGCATGCATTCCGATTTTGCATGGGTTACGTCACTAATAACTGTTTCGACTTAACAGTAAATTAACATCAGTATACCAAGTGCTAGAATTATTTTTAAAGGAAATATATTTTATTACATCGATCCATATTCTACTATTCGTACCTGAAATACATGATAATATTGTTTAAATATTAATGACCTTAATTTAAATTTCTTGTTACACACATCAGAAAAGGAAACCTGCCTAAAAGGCGCATATCATTTTAGAAATTCATCCCAAAAGCTATGAATTTTAAACTACTTAGGTACCGTATATGCAATATTATAAGCAATCATAATATGATATTATGTATAATTTAATAACAGTATAGTACAAATAAACACACTTTTCACGTACTTGATCTACTGATTTTGCTTAACACATCCAATCATCTAAATAATATTTTAAATACCGATCGTTTTACAAAGAATGTAGGTCAAAAACCAAATCTTTTGTGCATCACACAATGCACTTAAGTAACACTTATACATATGATAGGCTAGTACATTTATTTTAAGTTATTGTTCTCAGTTCTGTATGCAGGACGCGAGTTATTTCAAAAATTACGAAACTAAGTAACATGTAAACAATTATTTTCGAAAAACCTTAGATCTCTTAAATTGTTCCTTTCTTATTTTCATTTAATACCAAACTTATCCAGCTATGTTTGTGTTCAACTCTTTATTTTCGTAAATAATGTTCTAGTTGTTAAATAAATAAATATTTTATTCACGTCCGGTTCTATTTTGTTAACCGACTTCAAAAAAGGAGGAGGTTATTTAATTCTATATACTCGTACATATCTTATATGAAATAACATCCCACCAACTTATTCAAAGTAGATTGATGTATTACGCACAGTGGTGATCGGGGTGCAACTCGTCACAAAATATTCACCTTCGCCAGCAGTAAGTGGCAACGGTGGTGTATATGATCAAAAGAATATTAGGCAAGATAAACTTTTTTGTTGTTGTGGTACAGTTAACAGGCGGACGGCCCGCTTATATTATTATAAGCAATTACCGTCGTCGACGGATGCTTGCCACGTCAGAGGCACCGCTGATACTCTGGTATACACGTAGGAGAACTGGAACTTAGGTCATTAATGCTGGTAACACAACAAAAGGTTGATCCTAATTATAACGGCATTTTGGATACCAGAGCTAGTTGCCATCCAGACGAGTTTGGAGTCTTGCCAGCCTTTTTCGCCTTTTACGACAGGCCGCACCTGGCCACAGAGTTCTGTATCCTTATACCACCCCTGCACGGAGAATTTTTTGGCTTTATTATATAATTATTATATTATAATATATATTTATTACATAACTATTATAAAATCATTCAAGAATACAATTAAAACGATTTGCATTTGAAAACCAAAACTTGGCAAACAAAGTTATAAAAATAAGTTTACATTTTCGTCACGCACTCGTACTTTGAGTGAATTTGTATAAAAGTAGGGTAATTTCAAGCAGGATATGTAACATACAAATGTTTAATTTATAATATGAACTATTTTGGTGATTACAAATAATATACGTATCATATTAAATAGTTAAAATTAATATTTATTCAACTCAAATTAATATTTATTTATTTTATAATATTTATTTATTTAATTCGTGATTTTCACGAACATTTCAATACTATCGTATAATTAACGCATCAATTACGTTTCGTTAAACTTTTTATGAAATCTTGAACAGCTCTTGGTAGATGTTTTGAAAAATAAAAATCGGCAACAGGAACACTAAGCGCGACTGTCTTATAATTATGGAATAGTTGAGCTACACGAATGTTGTGTTGAAATTGGCAGCGAGAATATTTTTAATAGGCTTTTATTGGCTTGGTATGTATCTATTCGTATGTAACGGAATCTTTGAACGTGATTTTCACCCCTTTCAAAACAACGGATTGATTTGAAACTTTGCACACTTACCAAGGACCGATGACAATGCAATAATTTGTATAGTTTGTATCATTATTTTTACCAGGATCCTCAGGATTAATGAATTTTCGGATCGGTTCTCGTCCAATCACCGAAGTTATACAGCGCTGGGCGCGCTGAGGACTTGGATGGGTGACCGCCTGGGAACACCGCGTGACGTTGGCTTTTTGTTCTCTTTTTACACGGTTTATATTAACTTGACCTGTATGTAACATAATTTTCGGACTCGATTTTTCCCACTTTGAACAATCAAAAAAATTCAAGATTCTGCCGCCATGTCATCTGGCGTATAATTAATAACACTGCAGGAAGATAGCATTAATTAATAAAAATATTTAGCGATTGGAAATTGACACCAAATAAATTATATTAACACGCTTTAATTTTATAGTTAATCAAACTAGAAAATATAAAAATTGATTATAGTTAAAAAAACTAATATACACGCTTTTATAATTAATCAAAATAAAAAGTAAAAAATCTAAAAGCTATAAGATAATTTTCAATAAATTTAAATTAAGGATAGTGCGACTAACAAAAGAAAATTTTTGTAAGAAAAGCGTGGGGTGCTTGATGTCAATTGTTATAAATATTTTTAATAATAATAATATTTATAATAAAATATATTTTGAAAATATCTTATAAATCACTCCACGCTTTTTTATAAAAAAAATTAATTTTTTTTTTTGTTAATCACAACACTATCCTTAATTTAAATTTATTGACTTTTTTTACTTTTTAGCTTTTTACTTTGGTTAATTATAAAAGCGTGTTTTATATTATAGTTTTTTTTAAACTATAATTTATTTTGACGTTCACTATCGTATAGTTTACTCGATATGATTACATGAAGACAACGTTAGTGATTTGTTCTTGTAGTACTGCACTAGATGAACATTGCGTTGCGTTTGTTTTACAAATACAATAGATATATTTTCACCCAGAATAACACAAAATATGTTAATTATACTTTTGTTTTATTTAATATTTATGGATTTACATATATTATATATTTGTGTGTCTTTGAATAATGTATAATAAATATAATAATATATGTATGTATGAGTATTGTATGTGAGGGTTTGTATATGAGTGTCAGCGTGTTTCTATGAATATGTGTACGTGTTTATATAATATACCCATATACTAATTATATATCTTGACTGGGGATCTTTATCAGAGATAGATAGGGACGTAAAGCCTGCCACCGCTGTGCTGTCAATTAGGCTATTACATCATAATAGTGACTATTTTGAGCCTAATTTTCAATATCTAATTATCTTATATTCGACGATCAGGATATGGAGTTATAAAAATGATTTAATAAAATTAAAACTGGTTACATTTTACTAATACCCCTAGTGTTTTAAACACACATAAACAAATGTAGTAAATGCCCAAATTTCCATTAGCCATTTTATTTTATTGAAAAAATAATTATATAAACAGATTTATATATCAGATAGCAACCGTGTTAAAATCACTTCAAGGACGTCTGTGGTCAAGTTTTTACAACATAAAGTAATGGTTTTTTTTAGAAATGAATAATTCATTAGCGTTATTTTCTTAAACATTCTAATTCTAAAATAATAAATTTGTTGCTAAGTTAAACATGTAGCAAAAAATCCTAATAAATAATAATATGCAGATAATAAAAGTGATTTTTCAAAACCAGAAACCGTACTTAAATTATTATGTTTACACTATTTGGCTCTAGGATGAGAATTATCATCATTCTCACAATCGTCTCTTTAAAATAACGAGTCTTTTTTTAAATCCCCAGGTCCGTATCCCTGCAGGGGCGGAGAAAGAATACTGATCTCTGCGGCCGGGGTCGGCCTTTCGTAAAAGATGACAAAACAACCCACTCTAGCTAAGTGGTAGGGCGACCTTTGGTCTTAAGCATGCCGCCATAATAACTTTGTGTTGTGTTCTGGTATTAGTGACCCAAGTTCCTGTACCCTTATAGGGCAGCAGCGTGTTCGCGATGCCACTGACATTGCAAACACCCATAGGCGATGGTAACTGCTAAATTTTAAGTGGGATGTCTAAGAAACAGGTCATATTTACTCAGGTTATACTTTTGTATTATACACACATTTTACATATATACACATATTTTACACCCAGGACCTGGATGGAAATTGAACCATTTACCACCACAGACGTTCGGGTGTTAAAATTTGTTACACTAGAGAGGTTGTCACGGTGTCTTACTTTTGGAACACTCCGTGTTCTATTGATACAGGTAAACTAGCCGATATTACTGCCAAGGCGCGCCAATAGATGATATATCAAAATTTATAATTTGCAATGCCGTTGGGTTAAAACTTTGTGTGTTGTATATGGAGGCTGGCACTGAAATCAATCTCATTGGCAGTGGTCTATTCAAAATTGGTATTAGTGTTAATCTTATTTGTAACGCTTTTCCAATAACGCTATAGTTCTATCTTGATAATTGGCATAAAAGATAAAATGTTACTAAATTTGATTTTCACAGAAGCGATCGACTCTAAAAGGCAAAATGCTTTAGCCCTTTGTCAGATACTTAGCGGTTGCACTAAAGCGCTGTAGCTTGAAGAGACCGTAACATATTATAATGTTACTAAAATATTCAAGTTGAGTTACTAATATAATGAATGAATCAATGAATATTATTTATTGTACAACATAATAAATATATACATAGGAGAAACAGAAATACATTGTACAATTGGGGCCACCAATCTACCAAAGCTATTTCTTTCATCGCTAAGGAATCCACTTAATAGTTAGTAGTTACCATCGTCTAGATTGTTAGCGACGCCAGGGGCACGGCTAGCACGCTACACTCCGCGTAGGGTAACTGTAACCTGGGTCACTCATGCCGAAATACAACACCAAGTTAATCATATCGAGAGACCAAGAGTGGTTGCCATCCAAACAAGCTTGGAGCCCTACCTTGTTAGGGTTATTAGGTTGCCTTTTACGACAGCTGCAGAGGCCGGTAATCTTACTCAGCCCCCGCACGGCGAATGCGATTTGTTATATGCAATCTTAAGATATGAAGTATATATGTATATATAGCATGTATGAAGGGAATAATGAAAGTGGACGAAGCGAAACAAGTATGTAAGCGAAGCAAGTAGAAAGAAGTGGTCTCTGCCTACCCCTACGGGAAAGAGGCGTGATTATATCGCATGCTTAATCATAAACTGACCTAACTCAAAAAACCTGTTTTTTGGGAAATCGCAAAAAACGTTTTGTCATTTACTACTTACCCCATATATTGACTTATAATTAAATAGTGGTAACTCAGCGTGGGAAAGAGATATCGAAATAAATCTTAGTTTGGCTGATAGAGGGCGTCGATACAATGCTGCCCGTTACATTAACTCACTTTAGACCTAAATCGTAATCGGTCAGTTTATGATTAAGCATACGATATGTATGTATGTAATATTAAGATAATTAAACACTATAATCATTGGTTTCAAACAAAGGTAAGAATTGCCGGTACTTCTAAAAAGATATTGCTCGTAGAGACGGCAGTTAATAAAAGCTAAACATGTTTCTATATATACTTATTTTGTTGGCCCACCACGATATTAAACTGTCAAGGTAGTTTACCTTAATTTGCCTGATACATTAAGACGCTTCGACCTTCATCCTCTGATATTTAAAAAGAGAACAAGCTCTCCCACGAACTACTAAATCTGTTTAATTGTAAAAATTATAATTTTCATATGGTCAAGATGCTATTTAATATTATAGAAATTGCGTCAAAACAACTAGTGACTCACAATTAGAAACAATAAAATCGAAAAGCATCCGGTTGTTTATTGGTCTCTTAGAAAATGCTTTGATGTAGTTAAAAAGAGCCTTTATTATACGTATGCACGAAGCCGTCTCTTTGACCTAGGCTTTTTCCAATTTTCTCAATCCATTTCTGTTTCTGGCTTTATAAATTTTCATATAACTTTCTTACCTTTCGTTTCATTTTCATTCCATCTCTGGGTGTCCAACCAAATAATTTAGTGCTCCGTTTGTAGTAACAGAATTGAGTTGTAGTTGAATTCATTGTTATTAAATATTACACACTTTGTTTAAAAGCGACAAGCCTTTCCAAATTCCAAATTCACTAGTATATGAAACACTTATAAAATACTTGTTGACCCGTCAAACTCTGTTCTATCATTTGAATTTTTTAAAAAGGCCTTATTCCTTTTTCCAAAGTCCAATCTATGACTAAACCAAAATTCATCAAAATTGGTTCAGCGGTTTAGACGTGAAAGCGTAACAAACAAATTCACTTTCGCATTTATAATATTCGTTAGGATATCTAAGAGAAGAAGATCTCAATCAGATAGAACGACTATTCTAGAACAATCCAGATGTTACAAAATAATCACTTCCCCGGATTTGCCCGCGTTAGCACTCTGTACTCAGGTGTAAGACGGTACCACAGGCCTTTTTAAAACCACAAAATGACCACGTACTCCTTGATCAGAAAAAACTACTTACAGATTGTAAAAATTCTGCAGCGAAGGAATCGAGTCCACAGAACAGCTTGTACATGAGTAATCAAGTCAAGCGCTGGTTTAAACAGCCCTATCGTCAAATAGAATACGGGCTTTGATTTTTAATACTATTTCTATTCCATTATTCATAAATTATTATTTATAAATCTATTTGCAGCCAGGAAATCTATGTATATTTGCAGAACACTTATGAAAATGAAATTATCGAATCTTATTTATTCATGAAATTTTTTGTTAAGGTCGCGAAGTTCCCGCACTATTACCACATATATTTTAATTATTTAAAATTCATCATGTCAATATATTTAATTTTTTACACACAAAATATACATTAATAAATTAATTAGGATCAGTTAAATACCAAAAGTATCGTCAATCTATCAATGCGTGTCTCCTTCCACGGCCATTAATATTTTCTCAAAAAATTTACATTCCAAACTATGAACCAATTTAAAGGGAATTAATGTTGAATATTATACAAAATAAATTAGATCAAATATTCTTTATTAGTAATAAACACGATAATTTAAAGAAAATATTAGCCAAATAACCTTGAAAAATTGATGAGGCAATTTAAAAAATACCAACAGATGAATTATGTGATTTTAACTAAATGTCAAATATGTCAAAATCTGTATAAAAAGCGATTGATCATGCATTTTTGATTATGGCAGGGCCTTCGTGAGACATTCACTATTTCATCCTTATGTTTTTACTACGTTTAAGGCCATATTGATTGCCCGATAAGTAAATCAAAGTTTTATATTTTTTAACATCGACTGTAGACAACATCATAATTTTGAAAAAGTGAATCGATGCCATCAATAAAATGTAAAGTTATGTACGTAATTGCTACAATTTAAAAGCTTTTCACTATGAAACTTTTGGTTTACTTTATTTCACAGCGGTTAATTTTGACATTACTTACTATATGTATGTTCATTAATATTAGCATAGATAGTATAAACAACAGTAAATTATCCATGGTCGGATGTTTAGAATATTTTTTGTTTGAGCTTATTACTGTAGATTCCAATTCCGATATCCTGAAGGAAAAATTCTATTTCTTCAGTGTTTTCTTTAGCTAAATATACCCATTTTGATGTTGAAACCGGAGACAATAAGAAGCGCGGACAGAATCGTACCTCCCTCAGCTCCAAATCTTCAGCCGAAAGTAGAAATATAGGAGTGATTTAAATATCTACTTGTATCTTATCAGGAATGAGAGACGAGATGCGAGCGTATTGCACGGGAGACCAACGCTACCCTGTTGAGAATTCACAAAAGGTCTGGCATGAGCGAAAAGCTATTCCACCTTAAAAAAGTGCTTTTAAACGGTCCAAGAACTTTTCTTATGCGTTACACTATATAAGTATATAATTCCAGGAAACTCTGTAAGAGATCCCAAGGAGATCTTCGAGGTCTAATTCAACTTCACATGCCATTGCACTATGACGAATAAGACGAGATTCTGCGGTGGAGTTCTATTCGAGGTGACTTAAAACCTCCATGGCGTAAAGACTTTAACATGATAAAGTAAAGTAATTTTAACACAAGCGGTTTGCTGCATACTTTGGGAATAGATGGCTCTCTGTGAATTGTCATAATTTATTATTTATTTATATAGTTTTATTAGTATCATCCGTGCAAGGGTGGAGAAAGAATACTAATATCTGCGGCCAGGGTCAGCCTGTTGTGAAACGCGACTAAGCAACCCACCCTAGCTACATGGTAGGGCCTCAAGCCCGTCTGGATGGCAACCACCTTTGGTCTTAAGTATGCCACCATAATAACCTTGTATTGTGTTCCGCCATTAGTGACTCAAGTTCCTGTATGGAAAAGCAGCCCAAATACCCATAGGCGACGGTAACTGCTAAATTCTAAGCGGGCCATCAGCCTGTCTGCTGTCCTACAACAATGAAAAAACTATCACACTTATTTTTACTTTTAGCCGATACCACAATGCCAGAAATAAGTAGAAATCTAGTCTAACATAAGAACTTGAATGACCTAGATATGTCAAAATAAACATTTAAATAAAATTTAGGACCTAGACACAACATTACATTGAAATTGTTGTTCTACCTTGAGTAACTAAGGATCTGAGCTTTCACGTTACCTTTATAAGCTAATAAGGAAAAATTTTGATATAAAATAAAAACAATATCATTTAAATTATTAAGACTCATTACAGCTAATTACTAAGCCATATAATCATGCGACTGCATAATAATAAACCAGTAAAAATGTATTTTAACGTATTATCAAAAGTACTGATTAATTATAAATATTTGATTGATGATTATTTTCAACCATCATCCAGATTTGAAGATAAAAGTTAATAAATTACCTATTTATTATGTTTTAAATATAGTACATATTTTTGTTATATCTATAAAAGTTCATATATCTGCAAAATGTCATTTAAGTTTCAGTTAAAAAAATTAAACATTTTGTGGTTTTATTACACAAATTATTTTAAGTCTTTTAAGTGTTATCGTGACTAAGTTGCAGAAATGAAGAAATAAAATAGAAATTAGTGTATTAGAGGGAAAAATAGCGTTAGTTATTGAAAAACTTAAAAATAATAGACTAGCGTGGTTTGACCATGTAATGCGCAGGAAAGAATGCCATATAACAAAGAAAATTATAGAAATAAGAGTGAATACAGGTGTACAGGTAGACCAGAAAAAGATGGATGGATTGCGCAAAAGATGATATGGCAAAAAAGGGTGTGAATGTTGGGATGACGGCTAACAGAGGAATGGAAGGAGAGAACATGTTGTGCCGACCCCATATAATGTGGTATAAGGATAGAAGGAAAAAGACTAAGTTGCAGAAATATATTAGTTAAAATAAATATTGAAACTCATAATGAAATAATTATAAACACATTTTTATTTAAAGTCATAATAACACGCATTTACAAATAATAATAGAAAACGATATATTTTCTTAATAATGGTAACACTACAGATTTATGACCTCTTTTACTAAAAATGTGTATTATGTATCTTAACTGATTGCTTAATAAAACGCTTTTAAAATAATCCTGACCAGTTTAATAAAAAGTTTCATTCCACGTCGTTTATCAGTAACAGGATTTATAAATATATGATACTCGTTTTGAAATAAAACTCCGTCACAAAGTAAATTAAAGAAAATTTTATTATATTTTAAGTATCATTAAGTTTTATATATAAATATGATTAGATGATTAGGATCTGAATCATCATAAAATAAATTGATTACATAAATTGCCAGACAAGTATTTTCAAAATTATATTTCGACATTTTTTTGAGAGGTGTTGGCCTCAAATTCCATTATTGGATAAACAGATGAAGCTTGACCCTAGGCGTTTTAGGAAACATTAAGTCTAGACGCAGCATCCATAACTGATTAAGTAGTCATTCGGTTATAAATGATCTAACAATGTTGCGAAGTAATTATATTAACGCGAATTAGAACCCGTTACAACTTACTTTAAAAACCACGAGTACATTTTCCTCTTGTTAAATAACAAGCACAACTACATTTTATTATGATTATTATAGTCCTATTAGTGCCCTTTAATGGTACGCTGTGTGACCAACCAAATGTGATCAACCAAAAAACCGTTTTTGTATCATGTAAGCAAACATTTTGTGAGCTTTTGATTTTACAAATATATAATTTAATTCTTTAAATTGTGTTCAATTGTAATGAGAACGTATAGTAGGATGGTATTATGTAATGACAAAATATGATGCTAAGACGTGGATCATAACTGAATTAATTTCAGTCAAGTAGTTATGTTCCGTATCTCTCTTATGACAAGATATACTTGATGAAGTGACGATGAGATTCATGTATCGCAAGTCAAATAATCAATGGGGTAAGCTAGTCCTAGAATGAAGACCACGTGTTCGCAAAAGCAAGCAAGACGACGCATTTTTGATCTTCATTGTTTTAGCTCCTAAAGATTCTTGTGTGTATTCCAAGAGTATCAACGTGTAAAATGCACAGAAATTAAACCATGTAACAATGATGAAAATGCATGTATCAGGAACAAATCGCTTTTAAGAAAAATAGTTGACTATTTATAAAATATTTTACTCTGTTAAATTATTAGGCAATTTGAGCTCTGTTCTTTAAGAAATACATTCTAATATCAAAAATACAGTATGTTCAAAAAGTTATGCAACTAGATTTTGAAAAGTAAATCCTAAAGGTCAAAGATTTAAGGATGTTTTGAGATCTAGGTTCACGTAACAGTTTAGTCCGTTCACATTTCACCCAGTTACACGCCCCTTATTCGCAACTATAGTCATATATGTATTTTTATCGTCATGTAACCAAATCAAATTGAAATTGAAGATGATATCTTATAATACTCCGGATATGTTAAGGAAGCATCACACTTTGTTATCATAATTCGTGAACACTTCCTCTTTAAATAATTTAAGTACCTATTCCCATTACAGAAGCATAGCATATCTTTTACTATAGTTTATTCCAATAACTTTAAATTTAAAGTTTTTTGCTGAAGAAGAGTAGACCTTAAATATATTAGATCCTGACGGCCCACTTAACAGTACCACAGTTACTGTCGCCTATGGATGGTTCAGCTAGCATAGGGGTACAACAACCTGGGTCTCTACAGGCGGAACACGACACAAGGTCATTATGACGGCATACTCAAGACCAAGGGTGGTCGCCATCCAGACAGGCTTGAGGCCCTACCTACCACGTAGCTAGGATGGGTTGTTTCATCACCTTTTACGACAGATTGATCCCGGCAGCAGGGGTTAATATTCAACATATATCTAGGCATACATTTCATTATAAAATAATTAAGCAAAAGTTAACTTAATAGAAATACTAATAGAAAAAAATTAAGTAAGCCATTTTCATTTCTTTATTCATCATTTATAGTTTTCGTGTATAATTGAATATCCTAGGCCAAGACAAGGCGTTATTTAGTCCCAAACTGAGTCGCTTCGCACTTATGTTATGGGTAGTATACAACTGATATGCTACTTTTTTTTATAAATATATACATATTATACATAAACACCCAGACGCTGGACGGGAATCGAACCCGTGACCTCTGCAAGCATACCGACGTGCATTAGCCGTTACGCTAGGAGGTCGTCAATATATAGTCAATATATCGATATTAAGCAACAATATATGATATTGAATTAAATATATTAGATTAAAATTATTAAAATTGATTAGTTGCCTTATATACAAACATTACCAACTATAAATAACGATGCAATCGTTATGTGGCATAATCTGTGTCATCTTTAATATTGTTACGTAGTATTCATTACTATACTTATATCACTGAAATATCCAATAAAATGATTCTCAAATAATTTAATTGAACCAATACTTCACGAAATAATTGTTATGTCAATCAACTAAGTAACGGAAACAAAAACGCATAACCGAATAATTAAGCGAAGAATTAACACAATTTATGATAATGTGAATGCATTTCTATGCAAATAAGAAGTGGAGTTTATAACTAAATTAATGTAAATTAATGTATATATAAACTACATTTATTATAGCAGACAAATTGATAGCCGCGGTAACGATAAGTTTTTGACACCGGTACCTCAGCAACCACTCCAATGTTAACGGCATGGGAGAGAAATTTAGATAAGGACTCGGAATGCAAGCTAAAGTCGATGGTATTGAATCCCGCCGTGATATAGATGCCACGGGGACCATGAGAAAATTACTCATTTTCGCAAAATAGTGCGCGACGTGATAATCCCTTCTCTTGTGGCAATAAAATCAACAGGTAAAAATATATTTGGCTCAGTTTAGATTTTAAAGTGGTTGAATGTTGTGTGATATGTGAACCACAAAAGAAGGCCCTATTCACTTAGCAAGTGTCAGCTGGTAGATGAAGTCTTATAATGATGAAGTCTTGTATAGTCCCTTTACATCTCAATTATAAATTTCTCATGTCCCACAGCTGGGCTAGGGTCTCCCCCTAGAGGGAATATACAATATCCCCGCTACGCTTTTCAAAAACGTTTTTCATCCAGGGGCGGAGAAAGACAAACAACCCACCCTAGCTACTTGGTAGGGCCTCAAACCGTCTGGATAGCGACCACCTTTGGTCTTAAATATGCGGCCATAATAACCTTGTGCTGTGTTTCGGCATTAGTGACCCAAGTTCCTGTACCCTTATAACTGCAGCGTGTTTGCGAAGCCACTGGCGTTGCCAACACCCAAAGAAACGGTTGGCAGGTTACACAGTGATCTTGTATGCGCACAATAGGTGAGATGAAACTACCTAAATAGTGCATGCCTTCGTGAGATTCAAACTGAAACCTCTAGATTAATCTCTTTGTGATATCACTACCCAACCATGAGTACCATTTATGAGTTTAAATAACTCGTATACATAATTTCAAATCATACAAATTGGATTGAATCCAAAAAGTCGTATCAGCAACTGCATACCTACATGCCTTCATGTTATTAGCAAATGACCTTCTCGATCACTAAAAGTATATAATTGAAGATGTTATTTAACCTCGGACGAAATGGAAAGGTGTTTTCTGTATTAAGAAGATCACCTGTTGTAAGTAGAGTGACGTAAATAAAAAGTAATTAATTTTTACCATCATATGTTTATCACAATACCTATATTCGTGCCAAGTCTCACTACCTGTGATGAAGGCGCCGTCGCTATCCTATTACCACATTGCATTGCATGACGGCAGCAAAAATTTCACATGGGCGTGACTACTTCTATCAAATTATTTATGATTATATTGTATATATGTATGTATTTATTTCTATGGTGTATAGCTATCTTCTCACAAGATGAACATATATTTTTTTAATGCTGTAGTACAGCAGACAGGCTGACGGCCCGCTTAGAATTTAGCAGTTACCGTCGCCTGTGGGTGTTTGCAATGCCAGTGGCATCGCAAACACGCTGCTGTCCCATAAGGGTACAGGAACTTGGGTCACTAATGCAGGAACACAAGACAACGTTATTATGGCGGCATACTTAAGACCAAAGGTGGCCGCCATCCAGACGGCCTCGAGGCCCTACCACGTAGCTAGGGTGGGTTGTTTTGTCGCCTTTTAAGACAGGCCGACCCCGGCCACAGAGGTTAGTATTCTTTCTCCGCCCCTGTACGGATAAAAATATAGAATTTTTTAATATAATTAAATTTAATATAATTTTTTATTCAAATTTTGTTTTGAGTACGAATGCCTAGAAGAGATAGCTGTAATCGATAAAGCCGCTGATTTTTCACCATCAATTAATTGTAATCCTTAATGAACTGGACCATGATGGATTGTTAAATAAAATACAAATATTTTAGAAATTTTAAATTTTGCAAGCAACTATGATATATTGTAAGCAATATACATAAAATAAACGCAAAGAAACAACATTAAATTTGAAAATTAATAAAAAAAAAAATAACTAATCTCATCAAAACTTAATCTACTGAAATGCAACTTTTACTTTTATGCAAAATGTAACACAAATGTGTCAGTTTCTCAATGTGTTATTGCAAAATGTTCAAGTAAAACATCCTAGATCTTATTAAATAAGATATTTTGAATTGCTTAAGTTGTTACTAAAATAATAAAAATGCCACTATGATTTACATGCGCATGTGATATATATCTTACTGCATTTTACAATTGAGATACTTAAACCAATTTTACTATCCTACCTATTCTGCTCTCCATGCAGAGGCGGAGTAAGAATACTGACCCCTGCGGCTGGAGTAGGCATGTCCTAAAAGGCGACAAAACAACCCTAAGTACATGGTAGGAGTCCAAGTTATTCTGCGTGGCAACCACCCTTTGTATAAGCCATACTTATAAAATTATGCCGCCATAATGACCTTGTGCTGTGTTGTGTGACCGAGTATCCTGTACCGCAATGGGACAGCAGTGTCTTTGCGGTGCCTCTAGCGTTACAAACATTCATAGGCGACGGTAAGAGCTTACTATTAAGCAAACCGTCAGCCTGTCTGCTGTTTCGGAACATTAAAAAAAATTTAACGATATTTGACGACTTTTGTGGCAACGTTTTTCATATATCGGAAAGACTGCGGGGATCATTGGTTCCATACTACTCAATCTTGAGAATGGGGTACAAAAATATTTTTAAATCTATCAGTTGTTCAGTACCCTTGACACGAGCAATTTGCTTCTCACTTTAGGATTAGATGACGTTAAGTAAATTGTCTATTTATTTATTTATATACAACCTTCATAGCTATATAACGATTAGAGAGGTAGCAAAATATCCTTAAAATATTTAAAGGTCATTATAGACCAGTAATGGAGAGACGCTAAAAGTGGTTACAATAATTACTGATGACAGCACAAATAGCAAAACTTCCAAACTGTACTTAAAGTTTTAAAATCGAATTGTATTGCCATGTTTATTATTTTTAATTACGGTTATTATAGCTATATAGAGATTATTTTTAAGACAAATCCACATTTAAGAGCAAATGTAAATAACCTGTCATTGTTCTATAGCATTTGTTCGTCAAAATAAATTTTAAACCCTAAACCCTAAAAATATGTGTTTATAGTAAAAGTATTAATTTTAAATTTTAAATCCACTCCATTTTTGATGGAAGCTAGTAATCTCCTATTTAACATACTATCCTATAACGACCTCTTTGATCGAGTAGTTAAAGGTTTGCGCTATAATGTTGGGTTATCTGCAGGATGGATACAGAAAACAACTATTTCAGTATCTGGTCTGGTTTTAAAAGGGGGACTATATTTTTTATTGCTAAGGAGCAGGAGGCAGGCTGATGGCACATTTAATAATAAACAGTTACCGTCGTCTATGAATGTTTGCGAGGCTAGGAGCAGCGCGAACACGCTGCTGTCCGCACAGAGGTATTGGAACCTGACTCACTAATGCCAGAACACAAAACAAGATTGTTATGGCGGTATATAGACACACAGGTGATCGCCATCTTGACGAGCTTGGGGCCTTACCACCTAGCTTGGTTTGTCGCCTTTAGGACATGCTGACCCCGACCGCATGGTCTGTATTTATTCTCCGCCCTTGCACGGAAAAAGTGAAAATCAACGCTAGAATCTTGTTCCCACTTTCCGGACATATAAGTCTGTATATACTTTATAAGATTCAGTTCCATATTAAGCCGCTTTTATTCACTTTTTAATAAATGATAGAAGCTATTATAAACTTTACATTTAATCTATTATAGAAATTTTCACTAAGCACATGTTGAATTTCTAGTTTTAATTTGAGTTTATTCTATAAAAGACGTGAAAGAGGTGAATTTGTCTATGTACACCACAATCACGAAAATAAAACCAAGGTCGAATGTTTATGCTCAGATAATAGAAACCTGTTGACCAAGGGACCTTTCGTCAACAAAAGAGTTCCACTGTCAAGTGATGGGGAAATCCAATCTTAAATAACCAGTAAAGTGATTACAAAAATATTTTGCATCATGTTTTTCTATGCATATAAAAACATGTATATCAAAATATACTATGACCACTCACAGAGCGCCATCTAGACCCAAAATTGTGTGTGTTATAAGGAGAGAGATACCAGACAACTTACATACTATATACTTTATAAATATTTTTTTTATTGTTATAAGACAGTCGGCTGGCTGACGACCCACTTAGCATTTAGCAGTTACCGTCGCCTATGGGTGTTTGCAACGCCAGTGGCATCACGAACATTCCACTGTCCCATAAGGGTACAGGAATACATAAACCCAGACTGGGGTCGAAAACCGAACCCATGTCTCCCGCAGGTGACTGAACTTATGAAAGACGTTACACCAAGGAGTTTACAATATTATTTTTCATACATACGTAATATAAATGTAAATAAATATCATTAATTTAGTTATTGAAATGATTTACTTAGTGAATATCAAATCCACAACTGCCTAAAATACAATCGTAAAAATTATCATGTAAATTAGTGTTGCCATGATTTGAATTTAATTCCTTTAAAAAAAGAATTCTGGTAGGTGTGGAACGAAAACGGTCTACTTTTAATGATACCATGCATAATTCGGATCATGTTGAAATATGTGAGACATGAATAACAAGTTTTATTGCCAATATCGACTTAATGATAATGGACACAAATGTTCTTATCTGTAAGGCTTTGACGGATTTGAAAGGGCATGATGTGGGATCACAATATAGATATCGGTGTCAAATTCAAACGGGGTTTGAATAAAGTTATTAAAAAAAGTTCACTGATAGTGTATTATATTGTATCTGTCTTTCTCTTCTAATCAATAATTTAAAAAAACATGCAAAGTAAAAGTCTAGATCATTAGATGTAAAGAAAACTCTCTTCAAAGCCTATTATCAATCATTTTATACGTGTGGCCTGTGGGTCAACTACACTCGCAGAGCATACAGCGACCTACGTGTCCAATATAACAATGGCCTGAGGATGCTGTTGGGGCTACCGTCGAGGCATAGTGCGTCCGGCATGTTTGCTGAAGCTCGGATAGACGGTTTCGCTGCAATTATCCGCAAAAGATGCGCTTCTCTACTGGCACGGGTTCGAGATAGCACCAACACAATCCTCAGAGTATTCTCTGATAGATGGGACTCTCCACTGCTAAGTAAATGGGTTCATTGTCACATTCTTCAAAAATAAAAAAAATTTGACTTCCTAACTAAACTTACTAAATTGAACCCTTTTAAATTTAAATTCAAATTAGATTTATATTCAAGGATTTTAGAGTTTATTAATTTATTTGGTTTATTTTGTAGTTTATTAATATTAGTCTTGTTTTATTTTTGTTTTTAATCGCATTCCTAATTTGGTAACTTTTATTGATTTTGACTGAATTTTTAATATGATTGTATAATGTATGGGACTTGATTCTGAAATAAATTATTATTATTATTATTATTAACAGCATTTTTTTTATTGCTGTAGGACAGCAGACAAGCTGACGGCCCGCTTAGAATTTAGCAGTTACCGTCGCCTATAGGTGTTTGCAATGCCAGTGGCATCGCGAACACGCCGCTGTCCCATAAGGGTACAGGAACTTGGGTCACTAATGCCGGAACACAACACAAGGTTATTATGGCGCCATACTTAAGACCAAAGGTGGTCGCCATCCAGACGGGCTTGAGGCCCTACCACGTAGCTAGGATGGATTGTTTTGTCGCCTTTTACGACAGGCCGACCCCGGCCGCAGAGGTTAGTTACACAACGTAGCTACATTCATCATCAATCGTTACTTGTCGTCAAGTCTTCAATTCTCGTCCCGAGTCTTGTTGTTTAAATAAATAGTAAATATAAATACATAGGAGTGTGGGGCACTATGTGTATATTTATTTTTAAATTTTTGCTCATTTTACTTCGTTCATTTAACAGCTTTATCTAGAAATACATGGGGTTGGTTATATAATGTGTAGAGGAAAATGTCATGTGACTAGAAAAATGGCGAAACAAGTGTAAATGGTGTGCGACTAATAGAGGGAAGTAGAAGGAGACAAAATGTTGTGCCAACCCCACGTAGTTTGGGATAAGGGCAGGAAGACGAGAACAGCTATACTTGATATTTATAAGGATAAGTATCCCTATATAATCTACATAAAGATTGTTTGACGTTCATACGACATAATTTTCTATTATTATTTTCATTGTTTATGAAATATTATTGAACTATAATTTTACTAGCTGACCCGGCAAACGTTGTTCTGCCATAAAATAAAATAAAATGTCAAAAAATTAAAAAAAATTTTTTGGGGGTGGGTCACCCCTAACATTTAGGGGGATGAAAAATAGATGTTGGCCGATTCTCATAGATACCGGATAAGCACAAAAAATCACTAACTCAATTTAGTTATCTGCCTACTGCCTACCCCCTAAGAACGATGGCGTGATTATTTATAGCCTATGACCATTTCTAGGTTATCATCTATCACCATACCAAATTTCATCAAAATCCGTTCAGCCGTTTAGGCGTGAAAGAGGAACAGACAGACAGACAGACAGAGTTACTTTCGCATTTATAATATTAGTATGGATTTGCGCAGGATATAAGTAATTACTTAATTCTATTGAACTTATTGGCATTAAAATACATTAGAGCTATAGACCTTGATATTGTAAACTAATTTAATGTGAATTGAACACGTTTGAGTGATGTTTGAAATTTATGACCGGCTCTAGTGATGGACGGAACGCTTTTCATGGTTATGCAATCGATTTAATACTATTCGAATTTAAATATCTATTAATGATTTAATATTGTCAAAATTCCGTCAAAATTATCAAAATTCTAGTGGAAATTTATTTATTATTATATAAAATTTACAGAAGAATAAGAAGTAAATCTAAATAAAAATGACGTGCTTTTATCCTAAAGACTGCGAACAATTTGCAGTATGTATGATGTTAGTGGCCCCTTGTACAAAAACGTGCTATGAAGATCCACCTATGTGCTATCCCTGCTTGCCACGATGTCCTTTGCCGAAGGTTATGTATTATTGTGAAAAAGCTGCGTGTTTCAAGGCCTCTAACTTTCTAAGAGGAAGATTGCTGTGATCCACCACTAAATTATAAGAAGATTGTGCGCAAGCACCTGCGCAAGCTGCCTGTTTCTGCATTCAAGCGCAATGAAATGCAGGACTAAGAGCAATCGAAGACGCTTGACACTGCGAATTTCCTATTTAGAAGCTCTCGTGACATAGTTGTCGAATGTGATTGTGCACGGACCCCGTAAAAGTCGGCGACCCAGCAAAAATGTCACCCTGCACATCCAAACCGACACTCGGATGTTGTTTGTTCAAGAAGAAACCAATAAAAGTGTAGCTTGAGGATATGTTAGATGACTAACAACGAAATTTCGTTTCCTACTTTCAATGTGAAACCAGAAAATAATTTAAATAAAAAGGATGACTGATTTTTTTTTCCCCAAAAAGGGCTTAACGTCAGGCAAGCGGGCGGTTGTAAAAACTAAGCCATAACTATTGCAACATGCAACATGTTGTGCTGACCCTATATAATGTAGGATAAGGGCAGGAGGAAGAAGATTTTCATAAATGGAGATCAGCAGATCTTATCTTTATGCTATATATAAAAAAATAGCGCATCGTTTACTACTTATTTTAATAATTATGTGTGTGATTGAACGTTTGAAATCTGAAAATATAACCCATTTCAAGACTATACTACAATTTAGATAAGTTATTATAAAACATACTCCATTAATAATAGTGTTTATAAAGATAATACAAATCAACTGTCATTATCATGTATTATAATGGATCATTATCGTTTATTTTAGTTTATTGGAATTTTTTATTGGTGTCGCTCATATATATGTGTAGAGTTTAAAAATAGTTGTGTGAAATTGGAATACTTTGTAAACTATGTTGTAGTTGCCCATTAATTACTACCTTTTATTGTCACTGTTGTAGTGTGTGGTGTCGCACCAGAATAGCACCACCCCATCTCCTCCCTTGGGTGTCGTAAGAGACGACTAAGGGATAGAAAGAACGGAGGATGGGCAGCAGCATCTTTCCGTGAGAGCATCACCAACTGCGAATACTGCGATCGCCAACCCGCCTGCCAAGCGTGGCGATTATGGCAAAACCCCCCCCTAAAATGACAGATACACACAGGCCCCGGCCCCTAGTCCCCGGCGGCCCCGTTCGTGGTGGTCACGGTAGCAGCCACATAAGCGACGGGGCAGGGGGTGCGAAGAATCCCCGGGTTCGGATTCGCTACCAAGAACGACGACCTTTGGCCCTGGCAACATACAATGTCAAGACACTGCGGACCAACGAGAAGTTGGAGGAACTGGAGGAAGTTTTGAGCAGACTGCGATGGGATGTTGTGGGGTTATCTGAAGTCCGAAGACAGGGAGAGGACTCAATAATCCTAAATTCCGGAAATCTGCTCTACTTCCGGGAGGGCGACCAACTGTCCCAAGGTGGTGTCGGGTTTCTCGTTCACAAGTCTCTTGTGAACAACGTTACTGAGGTGGGGAGTGTTTCGACTAGGGTAGCGTACCTAATACTCAAAATTACCAAACGGTATTCGTTGAAGGTCATTCAGGTTTACGCTCCGACTTCGACACATCCTGACGAAGAGGTGGAAGCCATGTATGAGGACATCTCAACAGCCATCCACACTTCTAAAACCCACTTTAACGTTGTCATGGGAGACTTCAACGCAAAGTTGGGGAAACGTAGCGGCGATGAGTTGAGAGTGGGGCAATTTGGGTTCGGAAATCGGAACACCCGAGGCCAGATGCTGGCCGACTTCATGGAAAAGGAGGACCTGTATATGATGAACTCCTTCTTCATGAAGCCAGAACAACGCAAATGGACTTGGATTAGTCCCGATGGTGCCACCAAAAATGAGATTGACTTCATTATGTCGACCAAAAGACAGATATTCAATGATGTCTCTGTGATCAATTCGGTGAAAACTGGGAGTGATCACCGCTTAGTAAGAGGCACATTGAATATCAATCCAAAATTGGAGAGGTCTCGACTGGTGAAGTCTACGCTCCGACCTGCACCCATACAGATCCAAAACCCGGTAAACTTTCAACTCGAATTGCAAAACCGCTTCGAATGCCTCGGTGACTGCGTTGACGTGGACGAGTATAATAACAGGTTCGTGGAAGCTGTTCAAACGGCCGGGTCTAAATTCTTCAAGGCCAGCCGTTCAAAAAGAACCGGAAAAATCTCAGATTCTACTCTCAAATTGATGGATGTGAGACGTCAAATGACCCTTCAGTCCCCGGACGATGCTTCCCAGTATAGGCAGCTAAATAGACAGATCTCCAAGTCCTTGACTCGCGATATCCGCCGCCATAACACAGACTGTGTAAAGGCGGCTATAGAGCGTAACAAGGGCTCTAAAGTATTCGCACGAGAATTGTCTATTGGGCAGAGCCAACTGACGAAGCTGAAGACCGACGACGGCAGGGTCGTTTCGTCTAAACCCGAACTTTTGAGGGAAGTCGAGAAGTTCTACGGACAGCTATACACGACCACACGGGCACCTGTTAACAACAAGGCTAAAGACCCAAGAGCCAAATTAACCCGACACTACACCGTAGATATCCCAGACGTCAGTCTGTACGAGATTAGTGTGGCCCTTAAACAGCTTAAAAACAACAAGGCGCCGGGTGATGATGGAATTACAGCCGAGCTTCTGAGAGCTGGTGGTACTCCTGTGCTTAAAATCCTCCAGAAGCTATTTAATTCCGTCATCCTCGATGGCAAAACGCCGCAGGCCTGGCACGGAAGTATAGTGGTGCTGTTCTTCAAAAAGGGCGACAAAACCCTTTTGAAGAACTTTAGACCGATATCACTTCTGAGCCATGTTTACAAGCTGTTTTCAAGGGTCATCACGAATCGTCTCGCGCGCAGATTTGACGACTTCCAGCCTCCCGAACAAGCCGGATTCCGAAAAGGTTTTAGCACCATAGACCACATACATACGCTGCGGCAGGTTATACAGAAGACGGAGGAGTATAACCAGCCACTATGCTTGGCGTTCGTGGACTATGAGAAAGCCTTTGATTCGATCGAGACCTGGGCGGTGCTTCAGTCTCTCCAGAGGTGCCACATTGATTATCGATACATCAAAGCGTTGAAGTGTTTGTATGAAAACGCCACCATGTCAGTCCGTCTCCAGGATCAGAACTCGAAGCCTATCCGACTGCAGCGGGGAGTCAGACAAGGCGATGTCATATCGCCGATGCTGTTCACTGCTGCGTTGGAAGATGTCTTCAAGCTTCTGGACTGGAACGGACTGGGCATCAACATTAACGGTGAGTACATCACTCACCTTAGATTCGCAGATGATATCGTAATCATGGCTGAAACCATGGAAGACTTAAGCCATATGCTTGATGGCCTCAATACAGCTTCCCAAGGAGTAGGTCTCAAAATGAACATGGACAAGACGAAGATCATGTCTAATGTCCATGTCGCACCTACCCCCGTAACAGTTGGGAACTGTACTTTCGAAATTGTTGACGAATACGTCTACTTGGGTCAAACGATCCAGTTAGGCAGGTCCAATTTCGCGAAAGAGGTCACTCGTCGAATCCAACTCGGATGGGCAGCGTTCGGGAAGCTCCGTAAAATCTTTTCGTCCCAAATACCGCAGTGTCTCAAGACGAAGGTTTTTAACCAATGTGTGTTGCCAGTGATGACATACGGAACGCAGACGTGGTCGCTAACTATGGGCCTTATGAGAAAGCTCATGGTCGCTCAGAGAGCAATGGAGAGGGCTATGCTCGGAGTTTCCCTGCGAGATCGAATCAGAAATGAGGAGATTCGCAGGAGAACCAAAGTAACCGACATAGCCCGGATGATTGCAAAACTGAAGTGGCAGTGGGCTGGGCACATAGCTCGAAGGACTGATGGCCGTTGGGGCAGAAAAGTCCTCGAATGGCGACCGCGTACCGGAAGACGCAGTGTTGGTAGGCCCCCCACAAGATGGACCGATGATCTGGTCAAGATCGCCGGGATAGGTTGGATGAGGGCAGCGCAGGACCGATCATCGTGGAGATCTTTGGGGGAGGCCTTTGTCCAGCAGTGGGCGTCTTCCGGCTGAAATGATGATGATGATGATTAATGATTCAGTAGTAAGTAAGCTGCAGAGCACTAGTGGGTACTGGGCAAAAGATATAATACTTATATACATATCTCTTTTAAAAAGTAATGTCATAAAAACGCCCAGATTTGCAACGAGAAGCAAACTGTTTGCCCGCGCAGGCGTTCTGAATTTCGTAAGCCTTTGCGTTGCTGTCATAATAATCGCATTTTTCATTGAAATGGATCTATGAATGGATTTTTTTTTCATTGGTCGATGATTTCTATTCATTAAAGGTGAAACTTAACAGTTTATAAAAATATATGTTTATAAAATACGAACTCAAATTATCGTCTGCTTATTCTGACTACTTTTGACGTTTCGTTCAACAAAGTTATAATACTTAATATAATAATAAACAGTAACTAAGTAAGTATTTTGTTGTTTAATATATAATATATAATATTTTATTAAATTATAATATATAATATTATAATTTAATCTATTTTTGTAAAGGTAATAACAGAATTCAGTTGCTATTAAATAAATAAAAAAACAAATAAGTCCGACAAATAAACATACTTTTTTTTTTTTGGTCTCGGGGAAAAACCTCTCTTGACGGGTTCCCCCGGCCCGGGGGGACCGAGGGATATGTGGGACTCCGGGAAAGATGATTGGCCATCCGACTACCCACTAAAAAACCCCGCTGTTCTCCTATCGCCTACGCCCGGGCCCACGGATATATGGCCTGCCGATCTCGTGGCCCGGGCCGGCGCCGGCCCGCCCTTTGTCTTGAGGCGGGCCCCTTCTAAAGTGTTGGCGCCAGGGGGTCAGGGTTTCGTCCCCCCGGCGCTCTCCTAACAACTCTAGGAGTTGAGGGGGGCCGCGGAACAGCACGCAGCCCTCACCCTCGCGGCAATAGTGCGGGCGGCGGGTCCTCCCCCGAGGGGCCGCCCGCAGCCGCTTTTTACGGCGGCCGGAGGTCGTTACTGACCCTCCGGCGCCGCCGGCGTGGCCTGCGTTGGTGGGAGAGGAGTGTGGTGGTCGACTCCCGCTCCCGCTCCGCCGCCTCCTTTGCGGACATGACTGCCTCGCAGAAGGAGGCGACGGCCGTCCATCCAGGATCGCCCCCGACCATGGACAGAACCAGGGCCGGGAGCGACAGGTCCACGCTGATTTGGGCGACGAGGGCGCGGCGCTCCTCGCGCCACGCAGGGCACACGGCGACAGTGTGGTTCACCGTGTCCTCCTCGTCGTCCGCGCCACAGTGGTGGCACCCCGACGTCATCTCCCGCCCTATGCGACACAGGTACCTCCCGAAGCAACCGTGCCCCGAGAGGACCTGCGTCAGGCGGAAGGTCAGGGCGCCGTGGCGCCTTTCCAGCCATTCGGCCAGGACGGGCCTCACCGCTTCGATGGTGGCGAAGCCCGCTCTGGGGTGCGCGAGGCGCTCCTTCCACTCCACCATGAGCACCTCATCGCGCAGCTCCGCCCGCTTTACCTCAACTTCGCGAGGCGCGGGGCGAGAGCCACGCTCGGCCGCGTCCCGGCGCCACCGGTATAATAGCGCCAAGACCCGGGCCTCGAGGTCCCATGGTGGGTATCCGGCCAGCAGGGAGGCCGCTTCGAAGGACACCGTGCGGTATCCCCTTATCGCCCTGACGGCCAGGACGCGCTGCGGCCTGCGTAGCAGCGCCGTCGTTTTGGCCGTCAGGCGATCCGCCCAGATTGGGGCCCCGTAAAGGGCCATCGACCGCACGGTTCCCTCGAAGAGTCTGCGGCACACTGCGCCCGGCCCGCCAACGTTCGGCAGCAAACGGGAGAGTCCCGCCGCCGCCCGAACTAGCCTCGGCGCCAGGCGCTCGAAGTGCGCCGCAAAGTTCCATCGCCCGTCGAGCACCAGTCCGAGGTAATTCATGGACGGCCCGACGGCGATGCGGACGCCTCCCATCGTTATGCTCAGGCCCGGTGGCGGCCTCTGGCGGGGCCCGTAGAATATCAGGGCCTCCGTCTTGTTCAAGGCAACCTCCAGGCCGAGTCGCCGGATTCTAGCCACCATTTGCGCCACCCCAGCCGTGCCCAGAAGGCACGCCTGGCGAGGGTTCCTCCCGCGCGCTGTGACAAGCGTGTCGTCGGCGTAGCAAATGACGCCGACGCCGGGGAGGAGCACCCCCCTCAGGACCCAGTCGTATGCGATGTTCCACAGCAGAGGGCCCAAGACCGACCCCTGCGGAACACCGCACACGACGTCTCGCCGACTTTGCCCACCCTGGACCGGATAGACGACGGCACGATCGTCCAAATATGCCCCGACTATGCGACGGAGGTAGGGAGGCACACGATGGTACTTGAGCGCCTCCCGCACGCAGCTCCACGGCAGGGTGTTGAAGGCGTTGGCGATGTCGAGTGACACCGCCAATAGCACCCCGCCTCGAGCAACCACGTCCTCCGCCTGGCTCCTCAGACGCGAGATCGCGTCAATAGTGGAGCGCCCCCGGCGGAACCCGAACTGTTCGTCCGCCAGGTTTGGCCCCTCCGTCTCTAGGTGCCGGACGAGGCGGTCTGCGAGGATCCTTTCGAAGATCTTCCCCACCTCGTCCAGCAGCACGATGGGCCGATAGGCGGACGGTGAGTCCGCCGGGCGCCCCTCCTTTGCGATCAGGACCAGCCTCCCCGTCTTCCATCTGCGGGGAAACCGGCCCGACCGCAGACACGCGTCGAAGAGCCTCAATAGACGGGGCTCCAGGACGTCGTGGGATAGAACCCACGCACGCCCCGGTATGCCGTCCAGGCCGGGGGCGGTGGTCTTGGCCTTCAGCCGCAACATCGCTGCCCCCAGCTCTGCCCGGTCCACGTCGGGCACGGGGTCGTCGTCCGCGCTGGGGTCCCTCTCATCCCATTGAGGCGGGACCATGGCGGGAGGCGAGTGCTCAGCTCTCGTGGGGAACAGAGCGCCGACAAAACCATCCACCTGGCGCGGGGGGAGACTCTCGGTCAGCGGGGGCGCCCACGGGCGGAGCTTGCCCCGCACCGTTTTGTAGGGTCGCCCCCAAGGATCTTGATCTAAGCTGGCCAAGAGCTCCCCCCACGCCGCCGCCTTCGCCTCGCGGATAGCGAGGTGGAGGTCGTTTCTGGCGCCCCTGTACTCCCCGTAGAGCCGAGTCTCCGCGGCCGCTCTGTCCGCGTCGCGGCGACTCCGTCTTCGGAGCCTGGTGTACTGGCGGTGGGCGTAGTTGCACGCCCTGCGGAGCCGCTCAAGCTCCGCGTTCCACCAGTACACCTGGCGCGGGGGTCGGTGTGGCCCCCGCCTCGGCATCGCCGCGTCGCAGACGTCAGTCATGAGCGATCGCAGATTCTCCGCCTCCTCATCGACGTCATCGGGAGGTACGTCGCCCGGCCTCGACCACGTAGCGACGGTCAAGGCCTCGCGGAAAACCTCCCGATTCATCTTTCCAAGTGTCCAGCGTGGACAGTCACCCAACGGGGTCACCTGGGCTGGAGGCTCTCGCTGACGGGCGGAGACGCTGAACCGGATGTATCGATGATCCGACAGCATCCCGACGCCCGTGAGTACCCTCCAGCCTCGCACACGGCGGGCCAGGAAGGCCGACGCGAACGAAACGTCGACGATCGACCCCCCCAACTGCCTCACACACGTGTACTCGCAACCCTGGTTGAGGATCTCCAGACCCCTCTCCACGACCCAGTCCTCGACCAGCTCACCCCGCGCGTCGGTCCGCGGGGAACCCCAGGCCTGAGATTTGGCGTTGAGGTCCCCGAGGACAAGCACGGGGCGCGGGAGGAACCGCTGGACCGCGTTGCCCAACTCTTCCATGTACCCTTCAAATTCGGCGAGACTCCTGTTCGGGGAGAAGTAGCCGCCCACGACCACTATCTCCCCGAATCTAGCCGCGGCGAAGCCCCTGCCCCTCACCACTTCCGTGGGGAGCGGGGTACCCGCGGCGGTCCTGGAATGCAAGGCCACCATACCGTCCAGGTCCCCGACCCAATCGCCTTGAGCGGAGACGTAGTACGGCTCGGCGGCCACGGCGATGTTGATATTCCACTGCGCCAAGCTCTGAACCATGAGATTCTGAGCGTTGGCGCAGTGGTTGAGATTCGCTTGTAGGAGATGGATATCCATTATCTGGTTGAGATATCCATCTCCTCAGTCCTCAGTGCCTGCGCCTGCGAGGGGGCGATGTCCCCCGCAGCGGCTTCGGCACGACGGCGCTTTCGTCTTTCCTTTTCCCGCCGCTTCTTGGCCTGTCTTTTGGCCACGAAGCGGCTGGTCCTTTCCTGTTCTTTTTCTAATACTTTCGCCGGTCGGCCAGTGCGGCGGCAGGTGCACAGCGGCGGGCCACCCCCGACCCTATGGTTGGCCGGTCTGCTGGCCGCCGCGCAGACCACGCAATGGGGCGTGGCCTTGCAGGTGGCGGCCCAGTGCCCTGGCTGACCGCAGCGGTAGCAGGCGTCGCTGCGGCTCGCCGGACACCTACAGTTCACCGCGAGGTGACCCGGCGCCAGACACCTGAAGCACCTCGGCTCCCTCTTATCCAGCACCTTGATGAGAGCCGAGGCCCAGCCGACCGGGATGTGGCCCAGCTTCTTCAGCTCGTTGGCGGCCACCACTGGCACGAGCACGTACGTTGTGCCCGTCCCGTCGCGCCCCAGGCGTATCCCTCCGGACGTAATTTTCTCCGCAGGGCAGCCCGTGGCGCGAGCGATGGCAGCCGCCACATCGCGCGCCGTCGTGCAGTCGTCGAGGCCCGAGATGCACACCTTGATGCACTTCTCGGGCCTCGCTATCTTGACGTCCTCCTCCTTGAGGACGTCTTTCAGCCGCGCGGCGAGGGCATCGGCTTTCGACCCCTGGTCGGCGCCAGAGAGCAACATCATGCGTGCCCCCGTTCGCGCAGTTTTCATCTTTATGCCGCCCTGGATATCGAGGGCGGCGATGTCGACTTTGGCCTTGGCCTCCGCCAAGAGGCCCCCGTATGTGACCCCCCTCTCCGCCGCTTCAGGGCGGATAGTTAGGGTGACGGCGGCGGATTTCGGGGCCCTAAGCTTGCGGGGACCCCTCTTCCTCCTCTTCTTAGGAGCCGGCGGCGGCTGCTTGGGCCTAGGTGTTATGGCCGATGCTGCCGCCTGCCTGGCTGCGGGTGGTTGAGGGGCGGTCGTCGCCTTCTTCTTTCTCTTCTTTTTAGCCACGACCGTCCATCCTTCCTCCAGAGGAGGTGGCGGAGGCACTGTGCCCCGTACGGTGGCTGTCGGCTGCGCTTTTGTTGTGGGCGCAGCCATCGTCGCTCCTTGGCCCTGTGCTGCTACCCTACTTCCATTTTTCGGGGCGGGAAGCGGCGGGTAGTCCGCCGCCGATAGTTCCGGCCGTGTGACCGCTGCTGCCCGCCGCACCTCGTGGGCCAATGGTGGCCGGTAACGAGGGGCAGGCAACAGGCGGTCCTTCAGCCCCTCCAGTTTGGCGTCAATCATGGTCCCTACCTGAACCATGACGCCGCGCATGAAGAGCTGGTATTCTTCCGGCTCAACATGCGGTGCTGGAGAGGGCTGGGTGGTCTCCTTCCTTGTCGTGGTTGGGGCGGGGCGGCTGGGCTTACTTATGTGTGCCGAGAGGCGAGCCACCTCCTGCCTGAGATCGGCCAATTCGGCCCGCATCCGGCGATTGGCGGCTGCCAGCCGTCCCACCTCCTCTGATTCTGTGCGGGAGGTGATTTCAGAGATCACTTCCCGCAACGTCTTCACTGAATCTTTAAGGGTCTTTTGGCATGTGCCTTTAAGACCCTTCGAGACCCCGGCTACCTTTAAAATTGCAGCCAGAGCCCCATCCAATGAGTTTTGGAGGTCGACCGACGTTTGTGCGGTGACTTCCATCTCATTTCCTCTCATGCTACTCTCTCTGCCCCCCTGGGCCCGAGAGGATTCAGATACGTCTAAGGAGAGTTCGGAGTGGACCCGACGCGCCACCTCTTCCTTGCGGAGTTGGTGGCGGAGCTCCTCTTCGTATTTCGCGAGCTCCTTCTCTTCTTGTCGGGCCGCTTGGAGTTCCTTCCGAGCTCTCCCCATTTCAATAAACTGCCCGGTCGTAGCTGGGCGACCTCGTCCACGCTTCGACGGGCCGCCGCTTGTGGCAGCCGAGTCAGCCGAAATATCGTCGTCCGACGTTGAGGCTCCGGGGTCATTTCCCCCCCCGGAACGGTCCCGGGACCTCCTAGACCCCCTCTTGCGCTTGCCCAGGACGGAACCGGGACCAACGCAAGAGGGAGTGTTTACTCGGGAGCTCGTGCCGCTCGGAATTGTCCGAAAGGACATCACCGAGCGGACCGAACCGTCCGAGTCTTCTCCCTCGTACTGCAAAACTCCGCCCTTCACAGGCAACCGCTCCAGCATCACCAGAGGTGATCGCACTCGGGAAATGTGGGCCCCCCCAGAATACGTAGGGCTCATGCCTGCACCCGAAGGCGCAGGGGAGGATTCTCCACCCTGTCGGGTGGTACCTCCCTGGGGTAGTGTGTTCGCATTTTCCGATTCCATTTTCATCATTGTTTAGGGTGTGGCGCTCGGGACCAGGTTTACCCCCCGGCCATGCAGCCCATCGGCGCGCCACGGTACCTTGAGCTTCGGGAGGGCTGTTATAGGTCCCCCAGCTCCAGCCCCCAAAGCTGGGGGATTCCAGACGGGACGGGACTTGCACCTCCGCCGCGTGCCAGTCAGGCGTGGGTACGACTACCAGACGACACTCTAGAAAAACCAGGGAGTCGCCTAACGTCGTAGCCGGCCCAGCAAGACTGACGGACAGCGGAGATACCGTTCCCACCCCAGGAACACTCTCTGTGCAGGCACAGTCGAAATGGGCATGGTTTCGACTACCAAATCAGGGCTCGGGACAGAACCCGGGACCCCAACCAGTATTCGCAACCATCCCACCGGGGACCGCGCCATGAACAGAAAGCGAATTTGGGAAAGGATGTGGGTGGTAGACGGGAAGAAAGGTAGGACTCTGTCGCCTCGGACGGAAAGGGGAGTGAGGCGACCGATGCTCGGGCACCTCGGGTACGCACACCCGTGCACTCCTCGGACAGAGGAGCGCCCCTGAGGGGAAATAATAAACATACTTGTTTCATCACTAGTGAACAGAGAAGGTAACTAGGTAGTAAAAAAGAAGAGCGGTTGTCCTCGTGTAAAGATCACTTGTTCGGTATTGAACTTCCCGTAATATGTAGAGCAATTGAAGTTGTTTTTAATTGATATTTAAAATAAAATCATTAAGTTACTCTACTAAGTATGATCTAGATTATTTGTCTGTATTGGTCCCAGCGAGAATTTTAATAGGTCAGTGTGAATAACAACTAACTCCTTTTTTAATTCACAGACATTCAGAGAAAGGAATGCTTTTTAAATGTGGGCAGAAACTGTTTGTGTCCAATAAGCACGAAATAAATTTCCTTGAAATTAACCAAAAAGAAATAGGAAAGGTAATAAATTTCCAAAATTGGTAATTTTTAACTAAAATGATTTTTTTTTCTAAAATAAAAGTAGCCTAAGTTACTCCTTGTTACATCAGCTGCCAGTGAAAGTTCCGTCAAAATCGGTCCAGCCATTTCAGAGATTAGCCGGAACAAATAGATAGACAGACAGACAGACAAAAATTGTAAAAAAATGTTGTTTTGGTATATGTACCGCGTGTATACATCCAAATGCACTTAGTAAAAAGAGGTTTTTTTTAATATTACAAACAGACACTCCAATTTTATTTATTTGTATAGATATAGATACGCCTGACAATTCAGACGGCACTATTTAATCCCAAAGTAGACAGAAGAGTGCTTGTGTCAATAAATATATACATAGAATAGGCAACTAATTACTACTTTTATTTGTTAATAAATACATAAACACCAAGACTCGGAATGGGAGCCGAATCCGTGAAGCGCAGACGGACGTGTGTATGCAACGGCACCACGGAAGACATCGTATTTTAATATATCAAATTTTTCATCCGTTATCTAAAAAAAAATACTGTTTACATAAAGGTCGACAACTTTTAGATCATTAAATATTTGCTTCTGGTACCTTCTGGTATTAATTGAAATTGTGTTTGCTTGATAATATATATGGATTAGATATGTTGTTTGATTGACTTTTTAAATAAGTTTAAGATCAGGAAGCATATTGGTTGAAGGTGTTTTTGAGATTACATGTGTGGCTGTTAATTTAGTTTAACCGTCTATATTTTATTTGTAACAGGCTGTATAAACCCTAAAAAATAAATTAAGGCGAAACATTTTGTAGTAACGAAGTACATTTTGATATATTAATTCTTCTTCTCTGTCGTAACCTCATGACTGAGGGACGTACTGTGGTGCGTAGTCCTCGCCACCAGCTCATTCAAGACACCACTGTCTTGCGCCATCCGGATGGCGGTTTGAAAGGTGGCTTCCGAAGCGTCCCGAATCGTGTGTGTCCAACATGTAGGAGCGCGCCCTCTGCCCCTCTTCCCCTTTACACAGCCGGTAATAATCAGCCTCTCAAGACTGTCTGGATCTCGCCTGACTGCGTGTCCGAAAAACTTGAGGACTCTCTGTCTGCATATACATATATTAAATATTATGAATGATGGCTGAGCCAATTATCGGTTAACATCCGGATGATGAGTTATCTGGTAGCTCAGTGTTATTACACTCGGAAATCATTCTAAAGGTTCCGGGTTCGAATCCCACGGTGGCATGCACCGCTTAGTTAAATTTTCTCGACTAATGTGCATATTATATCATAATTGCCATGTAACAACGGTGAAGAAAAACATTGCGAGGAAACCTGTATACCGAAATCACCGGTACTTGCAACCCGCCAATCCGAGAAGCATGGTGGATAAACTGCCCGTTCAGTCTAGGGGAGGACCGATCCTAGCAGTGGGACGCTATGGGCTGTTAATTTTTTACTGTAACCGAATGAGCCACCATTTATTCAACGAATAAAATTTCTCACGATATGACATTGATATGACGATTGGTATCATCTTCATTTTGTCATTGAATTAATTAATCTAATTAAATAACAAGTTGATCTATTTACCTAATATATCAAGGCGACATTTATAAAAACACATAAAACTGACACCACTTCGTCAATATAAGTATTAACGAAGTGGACGCTGACCGACGCTGCATGACCGACTGTATAATATCCCCTGTAATATAAGGACCGTCTAAAAATCTTTGGGATGTTTTTGCATATATATCAGAAAAAGGCTCCGTAGTAAGTAGAAAGTTTCCCTCGTACGCCTAGAAGATTAGATAATGTCAGAGGGCATGCGAGCGCAAATGTTGGTCGCGGTCCACTTATTCTAGTATGGCCTTCAACGTTTCTTTCTTTTCAGCTTTAATAAGAATATATTGTCTTTTATCTTTAAAAATAATGTAATATAATAATAATAATAATATAATATTTTGTGACAATTCACACAGCGCCATCTAGTCCCAAACTAATTAGCATAGCACTTGTGTTATGGGTACTAGACAACTGATATACTACTTATATACTTTTTTTTTTGTAAATAAATACATATTATACATAAACACCCAGACGCGAGACGGGAATCGAACCCGTGACCTCCGCAAGCGTACCGAAGTGCGTTATCCGTTACGCCACCGAGGTCGTCAGGTGTATTTACTTGTCCTAATTATAATTTTCTGAACATGGGTTAGTACTTGTTTGCTATTTCTGGTGTTACAAACGTCCATGGGTGGCGATGACTCTGCTACCAAATGGGTCTACCTATATGCAGAACTCTATAAAAAATAGTACTTATAAATACAAAATTACAAGGAAAATTATACACGAATCCTTCTTAGTCTAATCACTGTGTAGGTAATAAATGATTATATTGTATTTACTGGTATTTTTCCATATGGTACATCAAGCACTAATTAGGTAGTAGGAAAATCCTGCACAGTTTTGTGTCGGTGTACTTTTGTAACGCGTTCCACTTTTACATAAAGTCCAAGAAAATAATCACAATAGATTAGGCTGCAATCAAGAGCAGAACACCTTCACGTTAATCAAACCAGACGATCTTGTGTTGTCAGTAAATTCAACCGTCAAAAGTTTAATTATTTGCAATTATATTTTGTAGTACAAACGTCATTTTGTTATTTGCATTTATTTATTTCACGGTCAACTTTAGCAGGTATGACAAATTTTAATACAATGTAGCTAAATCACGTAGTCTATAACGAGGAAGCCGATTTAAACCTTATTATTAAACCCCGCCTTCAACCTCGACTACCGTTAAGTTCTACAAAAAAGGATTATTGAATGTCTAGACTTAATTGGTCAAATTTTAGACTTTGACTTGAGCAATTACAGTCTACTATTCTTATTGTTATGGGTACATGGTAGATCAGTGGTATTACACTACTTTCGGAGACAATCTAGAGGTAACGGGTTCGAATTCCACCAGTTTTACGCAAACTAGTTGAGTTTGCGTATTATAGAATAATTGCCATGTAGTGATCGTTAAGGAAAACATAATGAGGAAACCTGCATACCGCGATCACCATCATCACCATCTCAGCGTTCATCCCGGTTGCAACCCAAACTTGCGTTTCGGTGCCCGGGGTCCGCTTTCCGACTTTTTCTACTCCATTTCGCACGGTCTTCAGCATCCCTGGTAGTGAGCCCATTGGCACGCATATCACCCTTTACGACGTCAAGCCAGCACTTTTTGGGTCTACCCCTCCTGCCGGGGCCCGGCGGAGGCGGCATGGCCAGACATTTGTTTCCCACGTAAGCATCCGGTTGCCGTAAAACGGAGCCGACACTCCTGCAGTTTATCCGCAATATCACGGACATGGAGACTAACGCGAATGTGGGAGTTCCTAACGCGGTCCTTCCGCGTCACTCCACACATCCACCGCAGCATGTTCATCTCCGTGACACGCAGTTCTTACCGCGTACACCAGTATCTATGTATAACCCGCCAATCCGCCTTGCACAAGCGAGGGGGGTATACTGTTTATTCCCCCTAAGAGGAGGCCCAAATCCAGCAATGGGACGTTGTGGACTTCATTCTTATTGCTATGTAATAAGTCAAAAGCCGAGTCCCGTCCGTTGACCAGTAAGGTGCGGCATCTACGATTGGTAACGTGATTAGTGCCCCTTAATACATAATATTCTCTTCGGATTTAAACCCGATTATCCGAGATTAATCTTAAGTAATTTCGATATTATTTTTAGTTAATTATTGTAAAGCGTTGATTTTGTATAAATATTCATTTCTGTTTATTTTGATTTTCAAATATTTTTTTTATATTCAAGTGTGGATGTTAGGCGATGATCTAATTAGAAATAAATATTTTTGTAAATTTATGAGGTCTTAATTTACATGAAATTTATAATATCATACATAATTTATTAATTATTGCGACAGGTATTTGAAATATGTATCAGAACCGTGGTTTTTGTATTATTTTTTTTCTAATTAGAGATTGGCAATCATCAAGTTTTGTTTATAGACAAAACATGGAAGTGCTAGTTTTCGAGGCCCAGACCACTTAACTGTGAATAATTTTCTCAAAGTTTTAACTGAAATATTAGCCCTTAATAACAACCTGTTGTTCTTATCTCAGAGAAAACTTCACCTTATCAGTGCTCTGAGCTTCAATGGAAAAGCCAACGCGGATATGCGGAGCTGTCTGCCATATTTACTACCGTGATCATTCAGCTAGCTAGAAAATGATAACCGACAGTGATCTTGGTAAAATCCTGATCACCACTTGACTTTCTGTTAATTAGCATCGTGAAGTTATTTTAAAGTTATATATTTTGATACTACATATCTGCAATTTGTATCTCTTTTTTTTGCTAGATTGACTTAAATGGAACACAAGAGTAATCATTTCAAAATAATATCGACATTTTATGCTTCGGAAACTATAAAATATTATGCCTTATTTTTTTATATATGACATATACGTACATATATACGAGATATAGTTGATGATAAAATATATACTGTATTTCATAGCAATTCATAGTAATTATCAATTAGTATATTCGTAATTAATTCCGTAACATCTTATACATTTCTTTTTTGTTTATTGCTTTGAAACAGCGGATAGGCAGACGGCCCGCTTTATGTAAGCAGTTACTGTAGCCTATAAATGTCAGCAGCTTCAGAGGCACCGCTAACACACTGCCGTCCGCGTAAGGGTACTGGAACCCGGTTACTCGTGTCGAAACACAACATGGCAGCATATTTACAAACCAGGGGTGGTTTTCATTGACACGGGCTTGGGGCTTACTGCCTAATGAGGGTTATTTTGTCGCCTTTTACGACAAGCCGTCCCCAGATGTCAGGATCTGTATCCTTAATCCGCCCCTTTCACAAGGAGAAACATATATATCGTTAGGTTCGCAAATTCAAGACTATTATATATGCCATATTTGTCACCTCCAATTATATACATGCTCTAAGAGCTTATATAAATATTTAAATTTCCTCATTACTGTGCTTTATTTTTTTTGTATTAATCGCTGCCGGCATGTGTGATAGAGCGAAAAATTGACGAATGACATATGATACTTGAAAATACCTGTATACATTAAACCCTGGTTGATTTTGACTTAAATATATCCTCTGCATTGTTTAGCTTAACATACCTGAAACAAAATTGATGCGAATTAATTAAATCCTAACTAATATTCTAAATGCGAAAGTGAGTTTGTTTTTTACGCTTTCACGCATAAGCCGCTGAACCAATTTTGATGAATTTTGGTACAGTCATAGATTGGACCTTGGAGAAGGACATATATATATATATATATATATATATATATATATATATATATATATATATATATATATATATATAATTGGAATCTCGGAATCGGCTCCAACAATTTTCATGAAATTTAGTATACGGGGGGTTTCGGGGGCGATAAATCGATCTAGCTAGGAATCATTTCTAGAAAATGTCAAAAGGTGGCGTTTGAGTAGTCCCAATTTAAACTGAAAAATGACTCTTCCTGACATCTATATACTATTTTTTTTAGATTGCTTTAACGACACAACAACACTAAAGCTATTCCAGCAGATGGCGTAGTTAAGTAACACGAAGTCAATGAGTGTTTGTTTTGAGGTTAGACTAAGAAAATCAATTGTTAATTTCCAAAAAACACATTTATAAAAAAGTACCGAGCAAAGCTCGGTCATCCGGATATTTAGAAATAAGACAACAAGAAAAGAAGGTGCAACAGCCGTTTGTTCTGTATAAAAAGTGTAAGGTTGGGGAATAACACAGAAGTAGGGATAGGAAATAAATAATTCTAATATATTGGACAGTAATACTAAATATATACTTAACTAATCTCTTAAATAACACTATAACATTCGAGTTACAAGATATCATTAGAATGCAATTTAGAATTCACGAATGTAAAACGAGAACACGTGCGTGCGTTGCGTACATTATCTCCTTACAAAGTAATCACTATTGAATTAGCACAAACAAAACACAATTCATTACGCTTAATGACATTTGACATGACATTGGAAACAGTAATGCTATATCTACACAGATTTATTCCCTAATTAAATAAAATCCACAAAGAGGTTACGCAGGAGGTTAAGCATTTACTTGAGGGAAGAATTACCTTCACAGTACCAGGGGTATTAACAACATTATATCAGCCTAAAATAGGAGCTGGAAATTTAGAATCCAGAAATGTTGGACAGTAACTATTTACTGCTCTATAGCAAAGACGAAAAGCTTGGAGATCAAAGATAAAATACGTTTTCAACGTTTATATGCAAACGTAAATCAATGTTGTGTATATGTCATTTATGAATATGACCTATCGAAATTTTAACCTTTAATAATTAATTTAAAGAAAAACAGAGGGTGTTGCAAAAACTTTAACCATAAAAAAGCTTACAGAAGCTTTAACTAAAACACGAAACATACATATATATAGTATAACAAATTTATTATTTTATAACACCCGGTAATCATACGTTCTAAATTCGGTCAGCAACGTTTGGTTTAACTATGTCCTATTATTTTTAATTAGAAAATTAACAAAGTATCATAAAATAAAGTATCTAATGATTAATTAGCATCCCTCGTCGCAATTCAGGGGTCCCGTAGGCAGTTTATTTTAATTAATATGTATAACATATAATTGCCACACACGGAAGATAAAGCAAATGTCATGAGTTAGCCCCCCCCCCCCCCCCATACGGAGATTCCTAGTGTAATTAAATCACCAATCTGACTTGTGCTATCCTAGTGAGAGAGCACTCCGTTACCTCTAGGATGTAGCCAGAGCCTAGCAGTTGTATGTTATTGATTGTTATTATTAATTACATAATCTAAACGACCGTATGTGACAAAAAGCCACATAGTATCAAATGGCAATTAAACCAACAAAATAATAAAAAATAAATGCAGATGTAATTATGTTAAGAATATCACTTTTAGTTGAAGCCTTGAATCCCTATCAAACATTCGCGAAACCAACCAGCTTTAATCCGGTTCAAAATAGATCACAGCCAACTGTTACATGTCAGGTTTTCTTATTTGTTAATTTATACGTATTATGATCGAGTTCATGAGTCGGCATAAGAACGAGGTAAACGGGCACCGTTCGTATCTAATACTATTATTAATTAGACATAAAACACGTAGTGTGTAATAGTAATACGTATTTGTATATACATAGATACCCTTTATCATTCTAGATTTATTACTATAAGATATTACTCGAACAAATGAGCTGTTTTGGAATAAGCCTGATAAAATAGTATTTCTTTATTCAATTTCATTTTACTGCCTTGATAAAATTTTCAATGAGCATCTTTTGAAACGCTGCGGTGAAAGTCCGATCGACAGCAGATTAAACGACGCAAATGGAACAGGACCGGCCATACATATATTAAGGCCTAAACTGGAACCTTCAAGGAATACGCAAAAGTGGCCGTTCAAAAGAAACTGGCAACGAGCAATTATTGATGAAAAGAAGACCATCAAGAAAACCTGGATTGGGGCGAAAAATGGCGCTCAAGACTGTTTGAGACGGAAATGTACAGTGCGCTTGTAAAGCTCTATGCCCCATTTATGGGCAATAAATTATTTTAATATAATTATTATTTTAATTAATATAATATTATAAAATATCTGAAGTAAGCAGAAAAAGTTTTAAGCTTCAAAAAGTAGCGATATCAATATAACCGCGTTCACTAGAATAACCAATCAAAACATTGATTATCAGTAAATGTCAGTAATTTTGTTACGTAAACGTAAAAATCTGAGATTAATATTCCAATGTTACGCGTGGATGGCGCTACGCTAAAATAATCAGCGTAATATAAAGTTAATTTTGCACACAATTGGAAAGTTTGCAACGGATTAAATTATCCAAATAGTTTTTAAAAGAATAATACCTAAGCTCAACTTTACCATACTTTCGTACTTTTTACGTAGGAAGAATATAATAATAATATATAATAAGGCAACATTTTAGCAAACTTTTTTAAATCAAACAGATAGAAATAACCTCGTGCCTTTTTTAAAGCTTAATTAAATACTTTAATTAATAAAAATTACCTTAAGTATAATACGCATATACAGGTGACTTTGACAAACCCGTCCAAATTTTTTTTACGCACTAAACATCACTTAAGGAACCCATTTTTGCAAAAAAAAATTGTATGTCAAATTTTCACCATAAAATATTTCATATAGGATCATTAATTAAATCGTACAGAATAATCATATGGTGCAAACAGCGTACGTTAACCTGTTATTACCTGTCTCTGTCACACTCGCGTAAATGAGTAGTGCGTATTCGCTCGCCCGGTTCAATGTCGCCGTCCTCGGCCTTTTACTAGGTCAGATGGAGAGGTAATTGACACTCTAGCGCCGTATAATGTAAATGGCGAGTTCTTTGAATGACTTTGTGATGCTGATTACTCAACATTTTTGTACTATGTGATACAAAACTAAAATACATGTTTCTCATAACTTTTACTAAAGATTATTTTGTGTGAATTTGGATGGGTTTGTCAAAGTCACCCTGTACAATCCGAGAGATAACGAGCAGCTCCAACTGTAAGCTCCAAAAGTTTACCAGATTTTTTTAAACTAGAATACAAATGGTAGCGTGATTAATTATCCGTTGCGCGTGCCCTATATCTTATGTACTTCTTCATTTCTCTTATACCCTATATTTTCTTACTTTAGTTCTCACTTACACTCTTTACTCAACCTTAGTTATGAAGACTTATACGTCTTCATTCTTAATTTTTATTAATACAACGTTCTTCGGTTTGAAGACTTTATTTCTCTGGAACAATGGACAGGCTGACGACCCACTTAATGGTAATTACCGTTGCCTATGGGATTTTACGACGCTAGGGATAGCGCTAATATATACGTACAGCGTAAGAGACCCGGAACCTGGGTCACTTATGCCGAAACATAACAAAATATTATTATAGCGGCTTATTTAAAGACCAGGAGTGGTTGCCATCTCTACTGGCTTGAAGCCTTACCTAAGGTTGTTGTGCCGCCTTTAACGACATGTCACCTTCAGCCGCAGGAAACATTATTCCTACTCCGCCTATGCAAGGAAATCTCATCGTATTGGAACGTTTTCTATAATCCAATAATAATAACGACGTAAAGCGATACTATGTCTACAAAATAAATATGGATGTAAGCGTAATTCAAATACGTCAATACTTTTTACAACTTTTACACAATCTAAGTGTCCGATTGAGTGCACTTCTTAAAGACTACGTCATAATAAACGCAGCCAACCGCGTCGTATAAACGCACCGACAAAAAGCGACTCATTCTTCAAAAGCTATGCGTTATTAAAATTTTATTATGAATCACCTATTATATTACTCTCTCTTTGATAATGTCATTCAGTAAGAGTATATTTATTGTTCGTTAATTTATTTTTCTGCTATGTCTTGACTACTATGAGAGTTTTGAGATTTAATAAACGTATTTTTGAGTTTTCACAAGGATTCTCCACCAAGACACGTGACAGTGACCTTATTTTATCTTGAATAACATCTAGTGTCTTGGTAGCATCTGGATTTAAGAACGAGTTTTAGTGGAACAAAGGTATTGTAAGAACTGTAAGTCTTACTAAAACAAATGAACAATGATTTCAATGTATTACACATTAGAATATCAATGGTCACTAATCTCCCTAGTATTCTTCTCAATGTTAATAACTTATAATCGGTATAATTACTTTATAGTATCCTGAGATTATTTATAAATGTAATATTGTAAAATTTACCAAACAACTGTTTGTTTCAAAGTGTTACAATATTAGTTATTTCCTTGGAATTATGACATTCGTAGGTGGTTGTAGACCTTCTCTTTGCCTTATTAATAAAATGTATTATTTGATGGCCATCAGAATTACCTATACTTATAAAATTTTGTTCTATATTTATTTAAAAACAATCGAACCCTTAACAAATATGATATAGAGCACGACTTGGGCGGCTTCTGGGGTAGAGATATCCATATTTTTTAGGAACAGATCTCTTTGGTAAGATTTCACAAAGCTTAATTAACAGCCACGCTCAGCTCAGAGCTTTGTTAAAAAAAATGATAATGTAGGCAGAAAATGTGATTAAGCGCAGAAATTCCGACGGAATACACATTGAAAACAATCTCTACATTCATTTATTTTATGAAAATTCGAAAATTTAAATTCAAATTTGAAATTCTGGTACACCATTTTGTAGTGTAAACTGCCAGCTATTTATTGGCATATTTTTTTAATGATATTAATCCTCTTTTTCATTTAAACTCTGCCTGAATAATACTTGCAGTAGTGTTTCGATTTTTTTGATGAGAAGGAAGATATAAATATGAAAATAACTCTGTCTGTCTGTTATGTTTTAACGCCTTAACCGCTGAACTAATTTTGATGAATTTCGGTAAGAGAAGGATATTACTTTTTGTCACGAAAATGAAACTTGAACGGGGAAATAGGAGTGAACGTTATTAAGTTCTGTTTTTTTATCTACCATATATGACAGGACAACGTTTGCTGAGTCATGTCAGTTCTGGGCAGTTAAGAATATATCGATAATAATATCAAAACCATTCTTGCGAAAAGTACCTCGTTTTCAGAGTCATGTTATTATCGAATGATTACTTTGCCAGATGTGATTAAGAACGCAATTTTAGAAGACCTAATCAGTAATTACCAGCTCCATCTACTCTTAGATTGACTTATTTAATAGGGCTTTTGCAATCCCTTTTATAGTTGATTGAGTAACAGTACAAAGCCCGTGATTCTAGTTCATGTTGTAATAAAGTGAATAATAAAAAAATATTTAGACATATGTTCATAGTACTAGTTTTTTTTAAGTGTAAATTTTTTTTCCCGAACATTCTATAATGATGTAACCTGGACTCAAGTGGCGTAAACGTGGATAACAAGACAGGCACAGTAGACAGAATATGATTTTTATTCGAGGTGTGGGAGTCAGGCGGCAGTTGTTCTTAGAAAAAAAGGAATCTATATCTAGTTTTTCTTATTTCTTCATTCATTTTAGTACAAAGAAAGACTTAAATAGTTTGACAAGAGTTTTTCCAGTGACACGCTCAACTAAGAGAAATATTTGGGTGCAAAGGTTTCTACCACTCGAATGGTGAAAATTTGTTCATTGATTGCAGAAAAAAAAATAGTATATACCTAGTCAGGTCATAAGTATTGTCACACAGTAAAAACTTTTCTTTTAGAATGCTGGCCACAAAAAAGTTTATTGAATTCGAATTTAGAATTGTTCATGAAAATAAAAATGTATACTTTTTGAAATTTTACTCATTTTTAAATATGGAGTGGACGCTTAAAGAAGACCGTGTTGCAGTTATTGCGTTGCATCGTTGCAGTTACGCGCCAATTCAAATTTTTAACATACTGAAAAACTTTGAATATAACCAAAAGATTCGTTTATAGTACCATCAAACGATACAATGAAGACTCTAGTGTAGATGACAGGTCAAGAAGTGGTCGCCCTCGGTCTGTTAGGACTCCAGCAGTGATAAAAGCTGTGAAGGCACGAATTCAAAGAAATCCCAAACGTAAGCAGAAACTGTTGGCCCTTCAGATGGGGTTAAGCAGAACCACGGTGAAAAGGGTGTTAAATGAAGACTTGGGCTTCGGGCATATCGAAGAAAAACAGGACATTGTTTGATCGCTCGTCTAATGGACCTGAGACTGAAGAGATGCCGCGCTTTGTTGAAGCGGTACGCGGGAAAAAAATATCGGGAAATTCTTTTTTCGGATGAAAAAATGTTTACCGTAGAAGAGAGCTACAACAAACAAAATGATAAGGTGTACGCACACAGTAGTGAAGAAGCGAGCAACCGTATTCCACGTGTCCAACGAGGTCATTTTCCATCCTCGCTCATGGTATGGTTGGGAGTTTCTTATTGGGGCTTAACAGAGGTACATTTTTGTGAGAAAGGTGTAAAAACGAATGCTGTTGTGTATCAAAATACAGTCCTGACGAACCTTGTGGAACCTGTTTCTCATACCATGTTCAATACCAGGCACTGGGTATTCCAACAAGATTCGGCGCCAGCTCATAGAGCGAAGAGCACACAAGACTGGCTGGCGGCGCGTGAAATCGACTTCATCCGGCACGAAGACTGGCCCTCCTCCAGTCCAGATTTGAATCCGTTAGATTACAAGATATGGCAACACTTGGAGGAAAAGGCGTGCTCAAAGCCTCATCCCAATTTGGAGTCACTCAAGACATCCTTGATTAAGGCAGCCGCCGATATTGACATGGACCTCGTTCGTGCTGCGATAGACGACTGGCCGAGCAGATTGAAGGCCTGTATTCAAAATCACGGAGGTCATTTTGAATAAACTTTAATGTAATAAGAATCTATGTTTTGTTAAGTTCATTTTGGTATATGAATGGTTACATAATGAATAAACTTGTTACAATTATTTTACATTAAACATGTGACAGAATTTATGACCTGACTAGGTATATATTGGGACATTTTACACAACGCCATCTAGTCCCAAAATATGCATAGCACTTGCGTTATGGGTACTAGATGACTAATATAATCGTACTGCATATATATATATATATATATATATATATATATATATATATATATATATATATATATATATATATATATATATATATATATATATATATATATATATATACTTTTCTTATGAAAATAAACACGTATTATACATAAATACCCAGATGCGGGATGGGAATAGAACCTATGACATCCGCAAGCAGACGTGCGTTAACCATTACGCCACAAGGTCGTAAATGTATTTAATGACATAATTGAAATAAAGACAATTGCGTTTTTCTGTAAAGACAAAAAAACAACATTTAAAGCCTTTATTCCAGGTTTAGATATTTCTTTAACGTATTATTTTCAATTTCAATTTCGTATTATAACAATAAACACTAACGTATTATTTTCTTAAATATCTCATTGTTCTCTTAGATGTCACTGTCAAATGTGACATCTATAAATTCTTGTGGCATGGATTACGCGATTTTCTTTACATGTATAGAAGAACATGATTCTGAATGTTAAAAATACATGTATTATATTTTATTATTGATGATATATGGTACAAATATCCACATAACAACAATACGACCTGACGTTACACTGCACATCCAATCTACATTAATGCAATCGTGCTCTACACGTTTATCTGATAATAAAAAGGCGCACATCATATAAATATGTAGGCCAGAACCGTCACGACTTGATCGTCTATGCAGATGCAACTCTACGGCAGCAGGTCAAAGGTAGTGAATGTTCATCAGTTACGGCTGTCCGTTTACTACTGTATTTAGATTAATCATAATTATATATATGATTTCTCACGGTTGATCATTTCGTTATAAACATTCATTAGACATAAAAAAAAATGTAGAAATACAGTGTAAACTCTTTATAACGTCATTCAATTTAACGACAAACTCCTTAAACGTCCAAACTCCTTTACTTTGGTTGGTTTACCTTGTTTTCTTTACAATAATACACTCTATATAGGGTCACGTTCACGCTATTTAACGACAACAATACAGCATTATAGATCTTAAAGCAGTATTTCCTAAGTTGCCTAAATTCATAAGAACTGCAACGTTCTTTTGTTTGCTGTCCCTCCACCAAGCATCAAACAAGCGTTTCATACAGTGAAACTATTAGAAAAACACTTTTCATATAGTTGATCCGGCAGTATTTTAAGATATGAGTAAAATACAATTAAAATAATGGAGCAGCAAAAAACATCAGACATGTAAGTGGTTTTATTTGTATGAATATGCTGTCCTATAAGGATAGAGGAACTTGGGTCACTAATGCCGGAACACAACACAAAATTACTATGGCGTCATACTCAAAACCAAAAGTCATCATCCGGACGGGCGTGAGGTGGTAGGGACCACGTAGCTAGGGTGGTTTTGTCGCCTTGTACGACAGGCCGACCCCGGCCGCAAAGGTTACAAACCTCCTCCTCTGCACGGATAAGAGATATTTATATTTCTACATATGTAGATTATTATACTATATTATTATATACAATAGATATATATATATATATATATATATATATATATATATATATATATATATATATATATATATATATATATATATATATATATATATATATATATATATATATATATATACACACTACAGATAACAATGTAGTCATTGTGATTATGTATTCATAAATTTTATAGGAGCTTTAGGAACCCGGACATCGTGTTACATATTGTTACGCCAAATTCATATCAATCTTTACGTTAAGGATACAATACGTGTTGCATAATTTTCATCACAGAGGAGCGAAATTAACAATCTCTTGTCACGATTTACACGGTAACTAGCAGCTATCTGTCATGTATCACTTAGGTAACATTTTATTAGGTATATATTGATTTGGGCTAATGATTGGGTGAAAGAATGTGAATGTTGTAATAGAGTGATAAGTTAAGAACATTGATAAAATTAGTAATGAGTATATCAGGCCCAAGCCCGACAGTGGGATGTTATGGGCTGTCATTATTAATAATGCAAACGGAAATTTGAAACGCCCGTAATTGAAAAACTGAACAGCAAAAAAGAAGGAGAGGACGGATGCTAGATAACAAAAAAAATGCTAGGAATGAAAGTGGATGGATATGTAAGCAGAAATAGACCAAAGAATGGTTTTGTTTTCAATTTATTTTTATAATTATTGCTGTTGGACAGCAAATATCGCCAGGGGCATCGCTAATACGCTGCTAACCGAATAGTGATACTGGAACTTGGTCACTTACATATGTCGGGACACAACACAAGGTTATTATGGTGGCATATTTAAAAACCAGGGCTGGTTGCCATCAAGACGAAATTGGATTCGTTAAATAAAATACCTATGTCTTTCTAATATGATCGTGCATGTCAAATAGATATCTATTTAGACGCTAAAATTTATTTAAAAACCAAAATTCCTCTAATTCAAATTAAAAATACTTTAGTATTCAAAAAATGTAAATACACACTAAAAATCTCTTATGTCTCTAGATCTCCAAGACGTGTATGTCAAGATTGCCCTTGTTTGAAATATTCTGATTGAATAAATTTGTAAAGTAACGTAACAATTTGAATACATTACATAATATTTAAAGTATTGAATCGGCTAAGAAGTTGATTCAAACTTTTACTATATTCTTATTATTATTTTTACGACCGCTAGTTACGTTGTTACGAAAAATTCTTCGTCTTATATTTATTGATTTTAGAGATGCTCTTCAGATGATTTACTATGCAAAACTACAAACAAGATTAAAAATATATTTGGATAAATTAGATTTTTAATTGTCGACTGCCAATTAACTTCTCAATCCGGAAAAGAAAAGTAACCATGTTCTTAGGTGTCTAGAAATTAGTAAATGGAATAATCCATGTGTACCCTTAATAAATTTGGGGTTGTCTTATTTTTATTTCTGATGAGACTAAGTGAACAGAAATTGTGTACTAATAACAGTATTCCCATTTTTTTAAACCGACAACTATATGACTACGTTCACTGGTTATAAAAGTGATCCGGCACTGTCGAGTCTCTGTGTTCATTTTCCAAAAAGGATATTAAATTATTTACATGTATAATACAAATAGTTTGTTCTAATCTGGGTACAGGTGTCAGTCGATAGTATTTTCATGAAAAAGGAGTGTAATATTGATTTTTACGTAGTAAAGAGAATTATATTTTAAAAAAGTCTTAAGAAAACTTAAATATAAAAATATTCTATAGTAAATATATCTTCCATAGAAAAACTACTAAACCATTTATTTTTCATTTATATTTAATTCTAGTACGATTGTTTAAAAAAATCAATGGTATTTAAACACAAATAGGTCAGAAAAATTTCTTTTTGAATATAACATCCACAGGTAACATACAGCGCAAATAATATTGACTTGATTTACTAAGATCACGTGATTTTCATAAGCAAGTAATAATCAAGCAGAAATTAAGCAAGGTTATTAATAATGCATATTTCCAAGCCACTTTAAAACCATAATACGATCTGTCAAATTGTAACGATTGCATTAGGTTTAATGCTGACCTATTAGATCATCAATTACACGAAGTGAATGCACTTATACGTTCACATCACCCAGTTATGAATTATAACATCTGTGAGATTGGAGAGGTCATTTGAATGCTGTTTTTTATGTTAATACTTGCACTTCCTGTTGTGTATTTCAGATCAATATCTGAATATTAGTTTAGTATTTATTACGTCTTCTGTTTCCAAAACTGCACTCAAAGAATTGGACTAAGTGCTGAGTATTTTTCAGAACATTATTTTTTCGTGACTATACTATGAATATGTATATACCTACGTGACGCTTCTTCTGTAAAGTGGCAAAAATAGGTAGAATTTGTGAGATTTCTTTTTATTTTTAAATAATCTGCAGTCATTTGAGCCCGCAGCCTCGAGTGGTTAAATCAAATTGAGTCTTTGCAAATTATGAGCTTACAGTATGACAAATTCATTTATATATATTTTTCATTATTGCTGTAGGACAACAGAAAGGCTGACGGTCCGCTTAGAATTTAGCAATTACCGTCGCCTATGGGTATTTGCAACGCCAGTGGTATCGCGAACATGCTGCTGTCCCATAAGAGTACAGGAACTTGGGTCACTAATGCCGGAACACAACACAAGGTTATTATGGCGGCATACTTAAGACCAAAGGTGGTCTCCATCCAGATGGACTTGAAGCCCTAACACGTAGCTAGGGAGGATTGTTTTGTCGCCTTTTGTGACAGGCCGACCCCGGCCGCAGAGGTTAGTATTATTTCTCCGCCGAAATAAATTGTTAAATTGTATTCATTTATATTTTCTAATGTATTATTTATATTCTTGTCTTACATTAATCTGGGATATTTTTTCTTTTAGATAATGGATATTTTTATATCTATTCAATACATGTACATCCCGAAGCTGTTTCTAACATCAACACTCTCAATATTCATTCATTTAATATACATTCTTTCAATATTTCTTAATTCACGTATAACAACATATGTTGGAACCACACTGATTGCATTACTAATTAATTACACTCTTTACATAGAATGAATTGAATGTTAATTTGTTTTGTATTGCAAATATATATCATTTAAGTTTATATTTGTAACGTCAAAAGCAGTTTGCTAAATTTTAAGAAAGTTATCCACCATGCTTAGGCGATCAAGATGCCAAATTATGACGAAGCCGAAAGATCAAAAGCATCTGTTTGTTACAAAAAAAAACTTTTAACCACATATAGGCTATTAAGAGAAAAATCACCATACTTCTTTTTCGTCACCTCACAAACTATAAGCAGTTTAATCTTGACGCTTAAGTACGCCCTGATAAGATTTTTATTAGTCACAAAAAGTACTATAGCGAAATAACAACCGGGATTCTTTATAAAGTTAAGGCAAGAACATATATAACTGTGGCGAAATAGTGTTTTTATTTTTAATTTAATAAATAAACCAATAATATAAAAACAAATGCGTTGTACAACAATACTCAAATTGTTTGAAGTACTAGTAGGTTTTATTTGACGATGTCTGTGGCGTAACGTATAACGCATTTCGGTACGCTTGCGGAGGTCACGGGTTCGATTCCTGCCTCGCATCTGGGTGTTTACGTATATGTATTTATTTACAAAAAAAGTATATAAGTAGTATATAAGTTGTCTAGTACCCATAACACAAGTGGTATTCTACTTAGTTTGGGACTAGATGGCGCTGTGTGAACTGTCACAAAACATTTATTATTTATTTATTATTATGAACTAGGGCAGTAGTCGGCAACAACCGACTCGCGAATCACATGCGGCTCTGTGACTCCTCGGCTATGGCTTTTCAGCGAAACGTTTAGTCCAGAGAAGGAATATTATTTATTACATATAATGATTTCCATAATGTATCCTACTACAACAAAGTACATGTTGAAAAATGGTTCTTTAAATAATATTCAATTGTGTATTATCCATATTTGGTTCTTAGGATGGCAAGGTTGCAGACCACTGAACTAGGGGAAGAATGTGAATTACCCTTAATACCGGCAACAATTTGAAGGGACACGCTTGTGGAATGGTAATGGACTATACGTTTACTTTCACGCGCACTTAGTTCAAGCCAAACCACAACGAACCATCTTCACAAACTTCCAAAGAGTACTGTGGTTTAAAGTGAAAACGTTTTACGAGTATGACAAGTATGTACTACTATGTACTCAGGTGACATAGAGTATGATATGATTTGACTTAAAAGTTAATATTATTATATTTATTAAGATCCTGCCTTTGAATTCAGTAAAATAATATTATTTTTGTCGAATCCTTCACATGTATTAACAACAAGAAATCTTTCAAACACTTTACTCCAATCGTTGTAAGCTCTCCTTGTAACTTAAAATTATAGATAGATAGATAGATAACTCTTTATTGTATACTCAATTTATCTACAAACATAGAAGTTCTTACAACTAATACACAATAGGTGGCCTTATCGCTTAAAGCGATCTCTTCCAGGTAACCTTTTAAATAAAAAATTTAATTTATTTTAAATTATTATGATTTAATAAAAGTTTTTAAGGTATAACAATGCCGCTGCCACCAGAAGGCAGAAGGTGTGCACCCAAAGTGCTAAATTGACGTCGTAAAGGGTGATATGCGTGCCAATGTACTAATATTACACAAAGAAGTAAGTTGTGAATAAAAATGTGATAAAAGGGTAGATAAGAATTTAGTCTTAATTTTAACATCTACGGAACTCAGTGCCACATTTTATATGGAACATCATACACAACGATCTGCAGAAGGATCTCATTTAAACTTTAAAGGATTAAACAGAAAGATCCATCCAAACAAACTTAAAATCCGTAAAAGCAGACAAACTTGAACTCCATAACAATACACACTTGCATACAACTGAATTTTGCTCTAAGATCATTATCACAAACACAAGTTTATACGTATAACAAAACAAATTAAACATTTCACGACAACAATGAACTATTTTACACCTAGTAGTAGTGCAATAAAGCTAGCATATATTATCTCGGTAAGCATGGGTATGGTATGTTATGAGGTCGAGCCATAATATTTAGCTATTATATCACGACGATGAATATTATAATGCATTGACTATAATAGTAACATAGTAATTATAATATTGATAATCATTTGTGATTAATTTGTTGACTGTAAATGTTGCTTGATATTAACGTGCTAATAAATATGTATTTTATATTCTTTCAACTTTTTTAATTCGGTTGCACTCAATAATCCTTGTCCTTCAAAAAACTATAAAAAAAATTAGATGTAACTGGAACATTATTTCACCAGCCATTGTCACCAGGATGACATTGAGAGTAGAGTCTAGTATTATAACAAAAGCTAGACGTATCCCGTCTTAGTTTCGTACAATAAGCTCTGTCAAACACAAGTCACCAGAAACGAGCTTGAACTCGTTTGAAAATTGGGCTACAATAACTGTCACTTCAAGTAAAAATCGGAAGCTAATCAAGAGTCTACGACCAAGTACAGACTTAAGTAAGTAAATGATTTAACTTAATTTTGGAGAGGCTTTGCTGTCTTCAACATTGATAAGAAAATCAACAATACACTTTACTGTCTACGTATTAACAAAAGAAGTAAGGTAAGTAAGTAAGAACTCTTATTTTTCCTTTTGCCCAAGACAACGCGACTGTGTTAGATAGGTAAAGTTCGCTATACTTTTATAACAGACTTTAAAATGGGGAAGAAAAGGCAGAAAAGACCCTGAACTTTGAAATAGACCACTCAAAAACTATAACTATTAGTTATATACTATTAGTTAGTATATTTGACGACCTCGGTGGCGTAACGGATAACGCACTTCGGTACGCTTGCGGAGGTCACGGGTTCGATTCCCGTCTCGCGTCTGGGTGTTTATGTATAATATGTATTTATTTACAAAAAAAAAGTATATAAGTAGTATATCAGTTGTCTAGTACCCATAACACAAGTGCTATGCTACTTAGTTTGGGACTAGATGGCGCTGTGTGAATTGTCACAAAATATTATATATTATTAATATAATATTATGCAAAAATATATCGTCTACTTTAAAAAGTATAAAGTATACGAAGCGAAACAAGTATGTAAGGATCGTAGCAAGTGGAAAGAAGTGGTCTCTGCCTACCCCTACGGGAAAGGGGCGTGGTTATATGTATGTATGTATGTAAAAATATATCGAAACAAGTGTGTGTGTGTGTGTGCAATTCACATATGGCAGAAGTGAAACTTCCGAAAGTATATTACATTTTATATTTGAATTTCAACAAAGCCTGAATAAAGAGAAGATTATAGGAAACAGGTATACTTGTATTCTAGCTCCTTCTCTCGCAGACTAAATCCTATTTATATGAACGATTTTGTCTCTTGTTGGGATCGCTTTTTCGTTTTATTAAATTTCAAATCACAATGGTACTAGAAATTTCATTTCGAAAAGTACAATATTTAATACGAGCGATGACAAATTTATTACGAGCCTAATTATTTGCTTTCATCTTACCTGTTACTTTCGATCAATGGTCAATTTTGAATACACAATATGTGGTGGGAATATTGCTACAATGCAAACAATTGTAGCATGAAAAAATAATAGTGAGAATTCGAAACGAAAGTAAAAATGCCAACTTCGGTAGTACAACATCATTACGGTAAAATTTTGTAAAAAACTATCACATTATTAAATTTAATAATAAAAATTAAGCTTAAAGTTATAGATTTTAAGAGTTATTTTCCTCTTATTTGGACCCTTATACAAGTTAATTAAATAACTTCCTTGTGATCCTTTTTCACTGAAGACCTAGTTCTATGTGTCATCAGGAAACATATTGTAGTAAGTACCTGTATATCCCTCAATTATAGTACATTCTTCTTAAAAATTTTAACTTTTAAATAGTTTAATTTGTAAACTTGAGATACTGCTAGACATTAACATGTACCATCATCAGACCATATCAGCCGTTAATCAAAATATGCTGCTTGATTAAATGATTTTAAAATGGTTTCATCAAAAACCATTTCTATACTTAAATTTTTGATAAATTCGATCAAGCGTAATGTAAACATGTCATTGTTTAAATAATTATAGTATATAAAATGTTGAATAAATAAGTTAATGTTGATATAAAGAGTGATATTGAAAGAAGAGTGAATGCAGCAAACATGATGAATGGAGCTTTGCACTCCTTTATGAACAGTCGGAAGGTGTCTAACAAGGCTCGTCTGGCTGTGTATGAGGGGGTGTTGGTTCCGACACTCATGTACGGAAGTGAAAGTTGGGTATGGCAGAAGAAACATGAAAGCAGAATGAATGCAGTTGAGATGAGAGCGTTAAGAAGTATGATAGGAGTTAAACTGAGTGACAGGATAAGAAATAGTGAGATAAGGAAACGTTGTGGTCTGAAAGAAGATGTAGTGACAAAAATTGAGAAAGGTATGCTGAGATGGTTTGGCCATGTCGAGAGAATGAATGAAGAACGATTGACGAAAAAAGTGTATTAGGTGAGTGTGAATGGAAGTGTTGGAAGGGGTAGACCTAGGCGGACGTTTCGAGACCAAATCAGGGACGTCTTGAAAAAAGGCCAGGTCAAGAGTACTCTAAACCGAAGGGCATGTATGAAGGGAATAATAAAAGTGGACGAAGCGAAACAAGTATGTAAGGGTCGTAGCAAGTGGAAAAAAGTGGTCTCTACCTACCCCTACGGGAATGAGGCGTGATTATATGTATGTATGTATAAAATGTTAATTCCGGAAACACAGAAATTTACGGAAACAGTTAAATAATAAAAATATGCAAGGCTTATCAACATCGTACATGCAGACACTTAAAATCAAATAAATTTAATAATAAAATAATAAACTTTTTACGTATGAAGTAAATAAATGAATTTTATTTGATTTGAAAGACTCAATCCAAGTTTTAGATCATATATATGAGACATAGTTGGCACCCATTTAGCGCAATATTATGTCTACATTTTTAACTCTTCTATAATTATAGGATTAATCGCACATTTAGCAATATTCAACCGTCAAGACAATATATAGCTTGGAAACCTTTCGAAACAACATTTAACACACTCAATTTACTCGCAAATATCAGGTTGACTTGCGATAACTGGGTCAAGTTTTCACCGTCCACCGGCTGCTTAACCATAATCGACATCACTTAACAGGTTCGTTGCTGCATGCTGGCTTTTCGGTAAATATTTGTTAAACCCGTGTTTATATTAAATCACAATTGGTTTTATCCGTGCAGGGGTGCAGAAAGAATATTGACCTCTGCGGCCGGGGTCGGCCTGTCGTAAAAGGCGACAAAGAAACCCTAACGACGTAGTAGGTCCTTTGGTCTTAAGTATGCCGCCAAAATAACTATGTTGTGTTCCGGCATTAGTGACCAAAGTTCCTGTACCCTTATGGGACAGCAGCGTGTTTGCGATGCCACTGGCGTTGCAAACACACATAGGCGACGGTAACTGTTCAATTCTAAGTGGGCCGTCAGCCTGTCTGCTGAGCTGTCCTACAGCTAAAAAAATGTAACCTGTGCGAGTGTAACGCACAAACTAAAAAATAACAGACTGACGTGGTAAGGACATACACATATAAGTAATGAGAAGGATAAAATGCCATAAATAAAGAAAATGCTACCAAAGCAAAGATGTATGGATTGCGAAAAAGATGATATGACTAAAAAGGTGTAAATGTTGAGATGATGGCTAACAGAGGAGAATGGAAGGCGAGAACATGCTGTGCCTACCCCATCTAATGTGGGATGAAGGCAGGAAGAAAAAGACTGATGATGATGATGATGTAAATTGTAGATGAAAAATTCTAGATTCTCCTAGAATAAAAAAAAATAACACAAAATACATATTATAACTGTATTATGATAATAAGTTATTATTAATAAGGCGTCAAAGCACAATACATTTGTTATTATTACTTTATGGCATACAGCATTGAATCCGTTAATAATAGGCTAGATTGGAAAATTACTTAAAATTGTTTGATGAAGTGGACCGTTGAGATAAGATAAGACCTTGAAGGCACTTAAGAAATAGAAAGAATATTTAAATGTATGATATATGATTATTGGGTTTCTTAGTTTTATAACTTCCGCGATAAAAGGTTCCGCCTTTTTAATGTAGCTGATGGGATTCGTCCTATCATAGTGCAAATTTTGTTTTTAACTATCTTTAATAGATATAGCACCTTTACAGTAATAGAAACCTATTTAGCTTATACGTGTTGTAGACATTTCGTTGGAATATGGTAGAATATTTTTCCCTAGTCTACTTCAACAGTATTTCTAATTTACGATGTATAAAAGTGGACCTTTATTTTAACACATTTTATTAATTACTGATAAGTGAAGTTCTGTTTATTCATTATCAAATGAGGCATTTAGAATTTGATTCATATAAATAATATATAAAGTGTCCCTTAGAATACTAACATTTAATAATTAATTAATATTGGAATTTGTACATTTAACTTCCCTTAAGAAAATATGTAATGTTTAACACGAAATTTATTAATTGAATATCCGTTTAAAATGGCAGATATATACCTATATAATTCAATCACTATACCGGGTTGCCTGGAAGAGATCGCTCTGTAGGCCACCCATTCTAAGTCAAGTAGATATTCATTGTAAATAATTTTCATTATTTTTGTTACTTATTTGGTTTACTATAAAATGTTATCTATCCATACAATATTAAATTAAATAAATATTTTCATATAAAATTTAATATAATATTTTTGCACTAATTTAAGATCGAAGGTTAAGGTTATAATTACCACCTGAAAGATTTGTATCTCGTTAACATTTATAAAAGACAAGTGATGGTCAGAGGTATAAAAACGTGAGGGTATTTTAAATGTAAGACAAGTAACTAATTGGCCTTTGACCCCAATAATACTCATCAATAAATATATGTTAGTTTAAGGTTGCTAGCCTTAACTACTTAAGAATATTAAAGCAAGTGTAAGAGGTTCGGGGTACTGAATTCAGTGTGCCGGAAACTATACAAAAGAACCGTACGGTCAATGGCCCTTTACGGGGCCCCGTTTGGGCGGAGCACCTGACAGCTAAGAGCGCTGCGTTGCTGCGAAAACCGCAGCGCACACTGGCTGTCAGAGCCATCAGAGGATACCGTACGGTGTCCTTCGAGGCGGCCTCCCTCTTCGCTGGATTCATGCTGTTGGATATTGAAGCTTGGCTCTTGGCGTCGCTGTATCGGTGGTGCCAGGAGGCCGTTACCCGGGGTTCTTGCTCCACACCTCATGAAATCGAGGTAATGCGGGCAGAGCTCCAGAAAAATCTCACGGCAGTTTGGAAGGAAAGAGTTGCACAACCCATTACGGGCCAAAACACTGTCGCAGCAGTGTGACGCCCTCCATCAATGGCTTGACAGGCGTCACGACACTCTGCCGTTTCACGAAACACAGGAGCGCGCTAAGCTTCCCTTCCGCTCATGCAGGGCCACTCGTCACCGGAGATTAGCAACAGACCTCCGGCTGCAGTAGTAATAGGTCGCAGGCGCGGCCCCCTGGGAAAGGGCCGCTACCCGCACATACATGGCCGAGAGAAGAACACAGAGAGAGAGGGTAAAGGAACACCGGGGTGGTTTTAGTAGGTGTACCAACGACATGCGTCCCCCAGCCTAGAGAAAGGGACGCACGGGCGCATTGCACGGGGAGTCCCACCGCCCATTCCCAAGCAGCGGGGTGTGCATCACGCATTTCCACCTTCCAAAAAGAAAGAGAAGAAAAGAGGTTCTATCTTTCGGTATAGGGTGGTCAAACGACATCCGCCTCCGTAATAAACTCATTATGTATTATATCTATTTCATCATTTCTTTATTTGTTTTAACAGGTTCAACTCCCATGCTAAGTATGAGTTAATCTATAATGTGTATTTTTTACCAAAGTGTATAAATATCAATTATGTATTTAGTTCCCTTACTACATGCGCTCTACTGATTCCTTTGGGTCTAAATCGCGCTGTGTGATTTGTCCTAGTATACTAGGTCCTAGTATACTATAATACTAATAATTATTCATTATTATATGATGAAGAAAACAATATTCCGGAAGAGATTTATCGCGAAATGATAAACAGAAATTTTGCTTTATGATAATACGTAACAGTAAACCCCAGGCTACAGATTGCAAGCTTTGGATTAAAATGGGAATAGTCTTTGGAAAATGATGTTAAAGTATTCACACGATTCCATCACAATCATAACATAAGATAATCACAAGAAATAATGTTTTCAAATTAAGTTAGTAGCGAGCATTATGTTAATATATATACACATATACCACAAATAGATTGGCATTATAAAAGTGAAATTTAGCTACAAAACAGCAACATATTCAACAGAACTACATCATTCTCGTTTTTGTACACAATCGGGGTTATAAATCAACTGATTTATTGTTAATTCACCACACGCTTCTAAGGGAATCTTCAAACGTTCATTGTATTATAATCAACCAACATTATTACGAAACAACAAAAAACTCCTTAGACCAACCAACTTCGCACGTCAAGGCACCTGCCGGGGTAATGATTTCAGTTCCAGTGTAGATATTTGTTTATACATACATACATATAAACACGCCTCTTTCCCGTAGGGGTAGGCAGAGACCACTTATTTCTACTTGCTACGATCCTTACATACTTGTTTCGCTTCGTCCACTTTCATTATTCCCTTCATACATGCCTTTCGGTATAGGGTACTCTTGACCTGGTATTTTTTCAAGACGTCCCTGATCTGGTCTCAAAACGTCCGCCTAGGTCTACCCCTTCCAACACTTCCATTCACACTCACCTTAAATACGCGTATATTGATATACATATAAGTATATGTATTACGCAAAATTAGTGCTCTGCTTAGGACATACTACATACTCTTCTTAGGCATACATTAGGACTAGACGGCAGTGAGTCAATTGTCACATATTTACTAACGCACAACTGTTTATTTTTCTTCTGTCCAGAGCTTTCCAAGTACCGGAAGAACGCTTTTGAGCATTGCCAACCACCTTTATTCCAAGATACTTTTCAGATGAATAGGCTGCGGTGGACGTGTGGATTAACGCGGAAGGACCTAGTTAGGAACTTCCGCCTTCATGTCCGTAACATTGCGGATAAATCGCAAGAGTGACGCCTTCACCGGGCCCGGCAGGAGGGGTAGACCCAAAAAGTGCTTGAGGTTGTAAAGGGTGAAATGCGTGTCAAAGGACTCATTGCCAAGGATGCTGAAGAACATGTGAAGTCGAGAAATAAAAGTCGGAGAGCGGAGGCCAGGCACCAAAGCGAAAGTTTGGGTTGCAACCGGGATTTGACACTAGGACGATGTTGATGATAAATTTTTGGAACTATCTCTTACTGTTAAAATAAATGAGGCTTTTTTTTTCAAGGACGACTAAAGAAACAAAGGAAGCAGAAAAATTTCTAGACTATCCTTATACTTCAAGAAAGTGGCAAATATTTTGATATTGAATTTTAACTACTCGAAATAGAAACAGAATCCGCGAGGACGTCAAAATATATTAAGGTTACAACATAAAACATAATCGTTCTGACATTTTAGTTTAAGATTCATTTTTACATACTAACTCTGTCAAATCTACTTTTGGTAATACGTGCTATTATTAATTATGTCAAACTATCCAAAAGCATCAAATCAATTAAAAAACAATGTTCTATAAAATATTTCAAAACACGTTATTTTAAAGTATCGGTTTATTAAATACTAGCAGCCCGTCCCAGCTTCGCACGGGTATTTAACAAAAAATTTAAAATTAAACCCTTCTATTTTTTTTTCGGTCTCGGGGAAAAACCTCTCTTGACGGGTTCCCCCGGTCCGGAGGGACCGAGGGATATAAGGAACTCCGGAAAAGATGTTCGACCATCCGACTACCCACTAAAAAACCCCGCTGTTCTCCTATCGCCTACGCCCGGGCCCATGGATATATGGCCTGCCGATCTCGTGGCCCGGGCCGGCGCCGGCCCACGCTTTGTCTTAAAGCGGGCCCCTTCTAAAGCGCTGGCGCCAGGGGGTCAGGGTTTCGTCCCCCCGGCGCTCTCTTGTAACAACTCTAGGAGTTGAGGGGGGCTGCGGAACAGCACGCGGCCTTCTCCTTCGCGGCAATAGTGCGGGCGGCGGATCCTCCCCCGCTTTCTACGGCGGCCGGAGATCATTGCCCGCCCTCCGGCGCCGACGACGCGGCCTACGTTGGCGGGAGGGGAGTGCGGTGGCGGACTCCCGCTCCCGTTCCGCCGCCTCCCTTGCAGACACTACTGCCTCGCAAAAGGAGGCGACGGCCGTCCATCCAGGATCGCCCCCGACCATGGACAGAACCAGGGCCGGGAGCGACAGGTCCGCGGCCAATTCCGGACGGGACTACCATCCCCGTCGCGTGCTAGTCAGGCGTGGGTACGACTACCAGACGACACTCCAGAAAAAGCAGAGCCGCCTGACGTCGTAGCCTGCCCAGCAAGACCAACCGACAGCGAGGATGCAATTCCCGCCCCGGGAACACTCTCTGTGCAGGCGCAGTCGAAATAGGCATGGTTTCGACTACCAAATCAGGTCCCAGGGTAGAACCCGGGACCCCAATCAGTATTCGCAACCATCCCACCGGGGACCACGCCACGAACAGAGAGCTAAGTTGGAAAGGATGTAAGAGGTAGACGGAAAGAAAGGTAGGACTCTGTCGCCTCGTACGGAGAGGGGAGTGAAGCGACGGATGCTCGGGCACCTCGGGTACGCACACCCGTGCACTCCTCGGACAGAGGAGCGCCCCTGAGGGCAAACCCTTCTATTTGCGTCAGGTTACTAAAAAAATAAAATTATAAAGAAAGTTTGAATATTATTATTTCTATTTTAATGATTTTTTATTATTTCTATTTTAATGAGCTTTTATTTTAATGATTTTTTTGTTATTACTTTTTATTTATTTTTCGTTATTTTTTAATAAGTAATCAAATTTTTGTAAAAATCCCAGTGACGCACGCCTACATTGCATAAGGTGCTGCCTAGCTAGCCGAACAGGGTGAGCGGCTACCACGCAACATTTTTCTAATACTTACATTTTTAAACTCGTGATATCTTTCGAATGGAATATCCGAATTGAATAATTCAAAAAGTTATATTAAGGTATTGAAACAGTTTTGAATATGAAGTAATTTATTTTGATAAGGATTAATACCAAGATCCAAATAAAGAGCCTTTTCTAGCGGCGGCATTTCAATTACATTTTTAAAATAAAAGAACACTTATTGTGGCATAACTATAATAGTTAGACATAATATGCTGTCGCGACACTTTTTGTAAATAATAATGTGTTCTGCAAAGTTGTAGTACATTATTTTATTCTATCATCAATAGTTTTCGCAACGCACGCGATTTACATAATATTTTAGGTAATTTTTTTACACTTTGGGTTACTGAAGTGTTTGGCATCGAACGTTAAATGAAACAACCGTTTACATTGCGATCCGGTTTATTACTAGCGGGGGTCGCGGGGCGAGCGGCCCGCGCGCTTACATACACAACACTCCTCCCACATTATTTTAAAACCCTAGGAACATACTATAGTAACCTATATATCAACTGTTATAATTAATATTAATTTATATAATAAAACTTCTTATAATCTATTGGTTTTATTTGTCTCTTAGGACGACCTTGCGCCTCATCACTAGCTGATAGGAAATCCGGATTAACCTCTGCATTGATGAGGTGCCCGGCGTCTGGACTCTTAGTGCCATTGTTGGCAATATTTTCCGACTGGCCATCATCACCTCCCCCTTCACTCTGTGAAATCATAACGGGGTCACAACTTTCATTAACGGGCAATTGCGCCGTACTTGACCGTGTGGTGGCCGATGAGTTCGGTGAAGATGATGACGCGTGGGGTACGAATGAAACCGGTACATTATCTGTTGTATTGGATACAATATTCTCATTGTTAGGACTATAATTTCCTAAGCTAGGTGTAACATATCTCCTTATTTGATTTACATGCCTAATACAAATAGTATGCGGATAATCAATCATTTTAATTCTAAACATTCTGGTTCCTATCTTGTTTACAATTTTTCCAACCAACCACCTGTTTCGCCGAGCAGAAAACCATTTAAACCAAACAGTGTCGTCAACTTCAAATGTTCTACTTTTACTTAACTGCTTATTGCAGGATCGTTCTAGTGTCACGTCACTCTTCTCTGGCAGGACCAAGTCTAACCTTGATCTCAAGTTACGCCCGAACATTAGTTTGGCTGGGGTCTCACCAGTAGAACTGTGCGGAGTATTCCTGTACTCAAATAGAAATCCTAATAGCTTATCCTGAATTTGTCGTTGTGACACAATATTATATTCATTAATAATACATTTAATCATTTTTTTACACGTTTTAACAGAATTTTCTGCTTGACCGTTGCTCGATGGGTGGTAAATAGGAGAGTTCAAATATTTGATACCGTTATTTTTACAAAAAATATTAAATTCCGTTGAACAAATTTTAATATCGTTATCTGAAATAATTACATGAGGAAGACCGAATCTTGAAAACATGTCTTTTAATTTATCTATTAAAGCGCTGGTGGAGGTGCCACAATTCATTTGAACACATTCTAACCATTTGCTAAAAGCATCTACGACTACGAGATATACTGTTCGCCCTATCTCCATATAATCGATATGGATACGATGCCAGGACCCCGAGGGCCGTGGCCAAGGAGATGGAGCCACTCGCGGCGGAGCCCCCTGCACGGCGGCGCATACCTTACAGCCCCTCACTTGCGCCTCGATGTCGCCGTCGAGGCCGGGCCACCACATCCTACTGCGCGCGGCACTTTTTGTTTTGACTATGCCGAAATGAGCCGAATGTAACTCATCTAACATCCTTTTCCGAAATATTTCCGGAACAACTAACTTATGACCGCGAAACAAACACCCTCCAATAACTTCTAAATCAGCTTTGCATTTAAAATATGGGCTTAAAAAATTACAATTAATTTTCCGCGGCCATCCACGACTCATATATTTAATCACCGTTTGCAATAGCCTATCATTAGCCGTGGCTTCCTGCATTTGCCCAAAGGAAATAGGTTCCTGAGTGTAATTCATAAACAAAATTGGCAAGGGCAATGTTTCCTCTTCTTTATTAAGTGAAACGCGGGCAATCGGAGCACGAGAAAAATAATCTGCTACTACATTGTGTTTGTTACTTATATATTGTACGGTATAATTATAAGCGGACAATATTATAGCATAGCGTTGCAGGCGTAAAGCGGCCGTTACCGCGATTCCGTTTTTCTTTCCAAATATGGAAAGCAAGGGTCTGTGGTCCGTTCTTAATATGAACGGTTCGGACCGCCCGTATAAGTATTGGTGAAAACGTTTCACCCCAAAGATTATTGCCGTCGCCTCCTTTTGAATTTGACTATAATTTCTTTCGCTGGGAGTCAAAGACCTGGAAGCAAACGCGATCGGTTTATCTGTACCGGAATTATCTATATGGGCTAAGACCGCGCCGAGGCCCTGCGGCCCTGCGTCCACTGTCAACACGAGCGGCGCCCGGGGGTCGAAGTGCGTCAGTACACGATTCGAGCATAATTCACGCCTTACAGCGTGCAGGGCACATTCGTGTCGTTCTTCCCATAACCATGGGGTTCCTTCTCGTAACAATTCGTGAAGCGGATTTAAAAGCGAAGACGCGTTTGGAATGAAATTCCTATAGTAATTAACAATCCCTAAAAATCTCTTTAATTCGACTATATTATTTGGAACCGGAGCCTTCATTATAGCTTCTACTTTCTTTGGACATGTATGTAGCCCTTCCCTATTTATGACGTAACCTAAATATGTAACATCCTCTTGAAAAAACAAACATTTATCCTTTTGTAATCTTAATCCGGCAGCCTGTAGCCTACTTAGTAATTCCCTAAGCCTAGCCAGATGAAGCTCACGTGAGGGAGCCGTAAGACAAATGTCATCATACCAACAAACTACGCCCTCGATGCCAGCAATGAGCGTCTCAATCGAGCGTTGGAATATAGCCGGAGCATTTGCAAGACCATATACCAAACGTGTATATTTAAATAGGCCCTTATGAGTGTTAATAGTTGTTAAGCTTTGGGAGGACTTTTTAAGCTTAAATTGATTATACGCGTTACTTAAATCAAGTTTCGTGTAGTGCTGTCCTCCTCCAATCTTAGCGAAAACTTCCTCTATGTGAGGTAATGGGTATTTTTCTATTTTTAAAACTTTGTTTAAGGTACAAGAAAAATCACCAGCTATTTTAACCCTACCATCTTCTTTAAGTACTGGCACGATTGGGGTTGCATAGTCGGAAAACTGCACAGGCTCTAAAATACCTAATTTAATTAATCTGTTCAATTCTTCATCTATTCTGTCCTTTAGGGCGAACGGCACCGGGCGCGGTTTACAAAATTTTGGTACACAATTTTCTTTAACATGTAATTCAACTTCGAATTTATTGAAACACCCTAGTTCATCTTTCCACAATTCAGAAAAATCATTTAACATGTGTTGCACCTCCCCATCCTTTGACATTTCGATTAAATTATTAGCATTACTTACTAATCTAATGTTGAAGCGTGTCATAAAGTCACGCCCCAGGAGTGGAGCCCCCCCCCCTTTCAGGACATGAAATTGCATTACATTGCTTATATTATTAAAGCAAACATTACAAGAAAAATATCCTATCGGCGTAATTTTATGTTTAGTATAAAGGCAAAATATAAGATCGGATTTGAATAATTTATAATTTTTAAAATATCTTAAGTAATATTTCTCGGATATTACACTACGTCCAGCTCCACAATCTAGTTCCATAATTAAGGGTATATTATCAATAATTACATTAATTTTAATTGGTTCACAGTTCAAATACCTCAAATTGTTGATATTGCATTTTTTACAAATGTGTTCACTGGCCCTGTTAGGCTCCACGTTGTTCACTAGCACTTTTTGAGACCTTTTGTCACACATTTTCTTAAGGTGACCTTTATCACCGCACGACAAACACTTATAATTACGGAACCGACACCTTTCTTGCCGATGGTTACGAAGACCGCAAACCGAACATCGCGCACCACTTCCCGCCAAAGGAGCGCTGGTTCGCGCTGGCGAACCTTGGGTCCGCGCAGTAACTGCGCGGCGCTCGCGCACCTGGAACATTGGCTCCTGCTTGAATTCGCCGGCGTCGATGTATGAGCAGGCAGCCCGGGCACAAGCGGCTTGTTGAGCAATTTCTATTGCCTTAGCAAGTGTTAAACTACTCAAATCCTGTTCGAACAAACGGTCTCTTTCAGGACCAGGTCTACACAACAGTTACATTATTGGAGTTTTAGTAAGGATCCCTAATTTTTTTGAAAATATAATATAGCCTATGTCACCCGGGGATAGTGTAGCTTCCCAACAATGAAAGAATTTTTTAAATCGGGTCAGTAATTTCGGAGCCTATTCAAAGCAAACAAACAAACAATCAAATCTTTCCTCTTTATAATAGTAGTATAGAAGTATAGATGTTAGTATGGTTATAAAATATCTTAGCATTTCATAAAACAGCTTATCTACAATACCATAATCGTGAAAGTCTATAGCCGGAAGAGTTCTGACTTTTCCTATTTATTTATTGCCTTAATATTTATGTTTTTATAATCACACGTAACGCATGATGATGATGATGTATTATATGAACTTCTTTCATCTTAATATAACATCTATATTGCATCGTTATAAGCGTAAAAATTTACAATTATTTCTATAAAATAATTCTATATGATTTTTAATACAAAACGTAAGTAACACGTACTAAATTAACATGTATATTATTTATGATTATTTACTAACGAATGAACTTGAATGAACCCAGGATTATTGATGAGTAACGAATGAAAGACCACTTTTAATAATGTATAATCAAAGTACCATAAAACTTGACGAATAGATAATTACTTTTACTAGAAGTAGTATTTGGTTTTTTCCTTCAAATGGTTGAATGTAATGTATGTAATAATTCTATATAAATGATAGATAATTCTGTAAAAATAACATTTATAAATGACGAGCACGATGGAACGCAAAACAGCGTGCAGTAATGGCTTAGGATACAACAAATTTTCAACAGATTAAATTACTATCTGACTGCTTTTCATTTGTTGTTCACAAAATCAAACCACGAGCATTCGCAACAGATTTCATTCTTCACTGACATTTTTTGTTACCTACGTAATAGTCTGAGTCTATGTCAATGTTAAATGAGTAAATATTTTCATTTAATTACATTTAACATAGTTTCTTACTCATTAAAGGGGTTTTATAATGCTTTGGTAGGTCAAGGTATGTAAATCTTGACCTCAGTTACGTTTCTTAATCATATTTTAATAGAGAAAGTTAGAAATACAGGTAGATTTGAATTGTGTTATGGGTACTAGACAACTGATACTACCCATACTTTTGTGAGACTAGGTTTGTAACCGATATTATATAAATAACAACAGCCCATACGTCTCTGTTCTGAGCTCGGTACTCTCTCAGAGGTAACGAATAGTGTACAGTCAAAGGCGGATTGGCACTTATTACATACTATTTCCTTTACCGTCGTGAGAATCGAATTTATTACCTGTAGGTTGGTCTCAACGTATATTGCACTTGGCCATCTCCTACATATGATATTTTATGTTATAATTAAAACTTGAATTTAATATTTTAATTAGTGATAAATTTAAATATTAAATATATAACTTCCGATACCCTAGTTTCATTGTCAACAAAACTCCAATTAAAAATCTTTTAACGGTTAACTTTTCTTAACGGACTGAAGTTTTGTGCAGAAGTAATGTTGGCCAAGTATTCATTGCTCTAAATTCACCTTTATGTTCATCTGACATCTGTATGTTGCTATACTGCTCGTGTCTTGACAGTGAAATTTGGCAACTTTTCATTGACACACGAGCCAGTTTAAATATGATATAGATAATACCATAGACTAAACTGGCTTACACTACAATTTACAATTTTGCTTACAGCTCGCAGTAGAATTGTATTCAAAGTATGCCATAATGAAGACTTGGCTACATATATTATTTTTATTGTGGAATCCAGCTAACAAATTATCAAACATTTGTTTGTAATATAAAATAAATATATACGTCCGGTTCTTTTTTATTACTAAAGAACAGACCACAAGTTTATGGCAGCATGTTTAGAGACCAGATGTGGTTGCTATCTAGACGGGCTTTAAATTCCGTCCACTTTGAAAAAGATTAAAAAATGTGACAATTTACACAGCACCATATAGTCCCAAATTAAGTAGCATAGCACTTGTGTTATGTTATATACTTTTTTGCAAATAAACGCATATCTAATATCTTTAAACGAGCAATTCTTGTATATATATATATATATATATATATATATATATATATATATATATATATATATACCGACCCGAAACCCCCCGTACACTAAATTTCATGAAAATTGTTGGAGCCGATTCCGAGATTCTAATTATATATATATATATATATATATATATACCTAGTCAGGTCATAAATTCTGTCACACGTTTAATGTAAAATAATTGTAACAAGTTTATTAATTATGTAACCATTCATATACCAAAATGAACTTAACAAAACATAGATTCTTATGACATTAAAGTTTATTCAAAATGACCTCCGTGATTTTGAATACAAGCCTTCAATCTGCGCGGCCAGTTGTCTATCGCAGCACGAACGAGGTCCATGTCAATATCGGCGGCTGCCTTAATCAAGGATGTCTTGAGTGACTCCAAATTGGGATGAGGCTTTGAGCACGCCTTTTCCTCCAAGTGTTGCCATATCTTGTAATCTAACGGATTCAAATCTGGACTGGAGGAGGGCCAGTCTTCGTGCCGGATGAAGTCGATTTCACGCGCCGCCAGCCAGTCTTGTGTGCTCTTCGCTCTATGAGCTGGCGCCGAATCTTGTTGGAATACCCAGTGCCTGTTATTGAACATGGTATGAGAAACAGGTTCCACAAGGTTCGTCAGGACTGTATTTTGATACACAACAGCATTCGTTTTTACACCTTTCTCACAAAAATGTACCTCTGTTAAGCCCCAATAAGAAACTCCCAACCATACCATGAGCGAGGATGGAAAATGACCTCGTTGGACACGCGGAATACGGTTGCTCGCTTCTTCACTACTGTGTGCGTACACCTTATCATTTTGTTTGTTGTAGCTCTCTTCTACGGTAAACATTTTTTCATCCGAAAAAACAATTTCCCGATATTTTTTTCCCGCGTACCGCTTCAACAAAGAGCGGCATCTCTTCAGTCTCAGGTCCATTAGACGAGCATTCAAACGATGTCCTGTTTTTCTTCGATATGCCCGAAGCCCTAAGTCTTCATTTAACATCCTTTTCACCGTGGTTCTGCTTAACCCCATCTGAAGGGCCAACAGTTTCTGCTTACGTTTGGGATTTCTTTGAATTCGTGCCTTCACATCTTTTATCACTGCTGGAGTCCTAACAGACCGAGGGCGACCACTTCTTGACCTGTCATCTACACTAGAGTCTTCATTGTATCGTTTGATGGTACGATAAACGAATCTTTTGGTTATATTCAAATTTTTCAGTATGTTAAAAATTTGAATTGGCGCGTAACTGTAACGATGCAACGCAATAACTTCAACACGGTCTTCTTTAAGCGTCCACTCCATATTTAAAAATGCGTAAAATTCTAAAAGTTATACATTTTTATTTTCATGAACAATTCGAAATTCGAATTCAATAAACTTTTTTGTGGCCAGCATTCTAAAAGAAAAGTTTTTACTGTGTGACAATACTTATGACCTGACTAGGTATATATATATATATATATATATATATATATATATATATATATATATATATATATATATATATATATATATATATATATATATATATATATATATATATATATATATATATATATATATATATATATATATATATATATATATATATATATATATATATATATATATATAATTAGAATCTCGGAATCGGCTCCAACAATTTTCATGAAATTTAGTGTACGGGGGGTTTCGGGGGCGATAAATCGATCTAGCTAGGAATCATTTCTAGAAAATGTCAAAAGGTGCCGTTTGAGTAGTCCCAATTTAAACTGAAAAATGACTCTTCCTGACATCTATCGGCGAATAATAATACAATTTTTTTTTAAATTGCTTTAACGACACAACAACACTAAAGCTATTCCAGCAGATGGCGTTGTTAAGTAACACGAAGTCAATGAGTGTTTGCTTTGAGGTTAGACTAAGAAAATCAATTGTTAATTTCCAAAAAACACAATTTATAAAAATTTGCTCGGTCATCCGGATATTTATACATAAACACCCAAACACGAGACGGGAATCAAACCCGTGATTTCCGCCAGCGTACCGAAGTGCGTTAACCGTTACGCCACAGAGGTCGTTGAATTTATCATTAAATCTGTAAATTTATCCTGAATAGTGTCCAATCCTCTCGGTATTGGTGGAATAATACATTATGACTAAATACACTTACTTACCTTGCTACCATTATTTCCTCTTTAACCGCGCGGTGGCCTTCGGCATTTAACGCGCTCTTATCTCGTGTACAATATTGATAACTACATACATAACTAATAACATAACTATATACATATCTTATACTTTTTGTTTTATGGAAACTACAGAAATACTTAAAAAATAAAAAAGTAGTTGTTTTTTAGTTTTTATTACATACTAGCTGTGCCCGCGACTCCGTCCGCGTGGAATAGTGACTTTGAGCAGCATTTTTGGATATATCTTATGCTTTATTTTGTATTACAAACCCTATAAACCCTAAAATATAAATAAATGAAACATACAAACTGCGTTCGAACCTAGAAAGTCCAGTCTAAGCTGAACCCTATTTTATATGATTGATGATATAAATCTGAGGTCAACTTAAATTGGTTTATTATTTTAATAAAATCTATTTTTTTTTTCTAAAATAAAAGTAGCCTAAGTTACTCCTTGTTACATCAGCTATCTGCCAGTGAAAGTCCCGTCAAAATCGGTCCAGCCGTTTCAGAGATTAGCCGGAACAAACAGACAGACAGACAGACAAAAATTGTAAAAAATGTTGTTTTGGTATATGTACCGTGTATACATCCATATGCACTTAGTAAAAAGTGGTTATTTTAATATTACAAACAGACCCCCCAATTTTATTTATTTGTATAGAGTATAGATTTAATACAACATGTTACAGGAACGTGATAGTCGAGTCAAAATATACTAACTTAAAGGACATGGGTTCGAATCCCACGGTAGCATGCGTCGCTTAGGTAGCTTTTTGGTCTAGCGTGCATATTATAACACAAATGCCATGTACCAATGGTGAAGGAAAGTGTGGTGGATGTAAAAATACAGGTTTGTCGGTACCCACCTCACATTTAATCTCAAGCGGTTATTTTTATAATTTACGCTGTGGACACAGGATCTTCACAAAATTTTTTATTAATATGATTACTGTCTAATAACATTATTAATATTATTGGTACTACTATATTAAAAATAAATTTATTTTTACGATTTTTGAGCAGCGAACGGTTTGTTGTTGTTTCTGTCAAGAGTGTCAAGCGCGCGAACTTCACTCTATATGGCGGCCGGTGGAGGCATTTTTACACGACACGACTGCTGAGGCTATACGGCCTTTAAGTTGAGTCGTGTCGATATATACTTATATTTAATATTTATAGATTTACATATATTATATATTTGTGTGTCTTTGAATAATGTATAATAAATATAATAATATATGTATGTATGAGTATTGTATGTGAGGGTTTATATATTTTATGAGTGTCAGCGTGTTTCTATGTATATTCTATTCATAAAAGTATCGTAAGGCAACCTGCACATCGCGATCATTTGTAAGTGTAACTCGATTGTACGCCTTGGACAAGCGTGAATTATTATGTGATGTACCTAAGAAATAGAGTATAAAGCCTAAAATATATTCGTTTATAATTAGCTTTTTTTTATTGCTGTAGGACAGCAAACAGGCTGACGGCCCGCTTAGAATTTAGCCGTTACCATCGCCTATGAGTGTTTGCAATACCAGTGGCATCGCGAACACGCTGCAGTCCCGTAAGGGTACAGGAACTTGGGTCATTAATGCCGGAACACAACACAAAGTTATTATGGCGGCATAATTAAGACCAAAGGTGGTAGCCATCCAGACGGGCTTGAGGCCCTACCACGTAGCTAGGGTGGATTGTTTTGTCGCCTTTTACGTCAGGCCGACCCCGGCCGCAGAGGTATCTTTCTCCGCCCCTGCACGGATAAAATAAACCCTTAACCGGGGACATTAAAGTTTTCAATTATAACATTCATAATTCATCGACATCATATTATTCACTCTATTTTTATTGCTATACGACAGCAGGCAGGTTGAGGGCCCACTTTCAATTTAACAGTTACCGTCGGCTATGGGTGTTCGCAACGCCAGTGACGTCGCGATTCCTTATCCAAATATAATTCATACTGCAATCATGAAAAAATGCAACCTTTTTCTACAATTTGTTACTTAAATTATTTTTTCATTTTCTTGTATGGAATCAACAAAACTTTATTATTTGATAGTTTCTTTTTAATGCTGTAGGACAACAGACAGGCTGACGGCCCGCTTAGAATTTGGTAGTTACCGTCGCCTATGGGTGTTTGTAACGCTAGCGGCATCGCGAACACGCTGCTGTCCCATAAGGGTACAGGAACTTGGGTCACAAATGCCGGAACACAACACAAGGTTATTATGGCGGCATACTTAAGACCAAAGGTGGTTGCCATCCAGACGGGCTTGAGGCCCTACCACGTAGCTAGGGTGGGTTGTTTTGTCGCCTTTTACTACAGGCCGACCCCGGCCGCAGAGGTTAGTATTCTTTCTTCGCCCCTGCACGGATAGTTTGTGACGATGCTACTATCAAACGTTGTTTTCACTGTCTCACTCTATATCAAGGAATATTAAAATTATTTAATTCATTTTAGCTAACAGCTTTGAAATTAATTACTGCCTAAGCATGCCTAAACTTGATAAATAATACATTATATTTATTATTCAAACTATACTACACTAATACGAACTATGCTAAATTTGCAAATAACCGAGCCTGCTGTTTCTGTTGATCTTATTGGGTTTAACAGAGCACTTTCAATATTTGTTAAATCGTACAATTGTACATGTTCTCAATAAATATTTTTCACTTTTATTTACATTATAATTTTAATTATTTTGATTGTGCAAATAATGACACTGTTTTCAAACAATAACTCAAATATGAGTTAATCGATCGAGAGCCTCTGAATCTTGATCGTAAAGCACCTGCAGGGGCAATTACCCTACGCATTGACCCCAAAGTTCAGGGTGACACTATTAGAGACACAATAGAAGTCTATTATATGGGAAGTCGCGACATTGGCATGGCGTGCGAAACGCAAGCGGATTCCACGTTAATTATGTAAATCGATTGTAAAACTTCTTCAGTATAGAATTATTAAAAAATATTTTTCAGCAATTATTTTTATTATTTGTATAGTTGAAAATAGCTACCCCGCTGCCGCTTTTAGCCTACCCCAATGTTTGGAAATGTGCTCAGGGTAGTGTCTAATTTTCATGCGATCCCATCCCTTGAATAGGATATATCCGTAGTATACCTTATATACCTACCCATATCTCGGTGTTTCTACAGTTGTTTTGAGCACCAAGTAGGCGGATAGTGATATTAGCTTAACGAAAGCCTTTTCAAAACAGATCACTTATAAAGGGACTCCAAAAATTTAAGAAATGGATTAACCCTTTTGCTAGTCTAAAAATAAATAACAGGCATTGTCGTTTAGGGTTATAGGACTCGGCTTTAATCTCCGTAAAACTAATATAGGCGTATCTATTTCATCAATGATTTGGGACTACTTGTTCAAGAAAATGAAGTATCATGGAAAGTCACAATACACAGTCTAGCTCTAAACAGCTAATTTCGGCTTCTAAAATGTACGTTTGATGTACGCTTCGGATACAGTCGAGATGAAATGCTTAAAGAATATAAATAGATGGCATCAAGACTTACATTAGTAATAAAAGTGATTTATTTATCAAATATATATTACAGATAACAAATTGAAGCACTTTGGTAGTGATTTAGGACGATGACACCTTAGAGCACGAGTGGCGTTTACAAAATCATATAATGTCGTGCCTAGTCTATAGTTAAGTGGAAATAACAAAATTGCCAGTTGGCACTGGATAATAATAGCTGCCGCTTAAAGCCATGAAGTAATAAGATTCGAAAAAACATCGAAAATTATTTATGGAATATTCCACATTTGAAATCCACATTGAACATACAAGACGTAGTCTTTCCTAATTTTATTTACACTTAACAAAAAACAGTTACCGTCGCCTATGGATGATTGGGACGCTACGTACACCGCGAACACGCTGTTGTCCCATAGGGGTACAGGAACTTTGGTCACTAATGCCGGAACACAACACAAGGTTATTATGGCGGCATACTTATATATAGGTAGATAGGCTTGAGGCACTACCATGTAACTAGGGTTGTTTTGTCGTCTTTTGCGACACAATAATTTGAGTAATTATTAATGTCTTAATAGTATTTTTATGACTTCTTAAATTTTAAAGTGACATGTATACAAAACTTTTAAAAGTTGATAATAAAAAAATTTGATTTTTCTCTTTGATTTTTTAAAAGTCAAGTGGCAATATCTTCAAACCTCACTGGTATGAACCTCCATTTCTTGAAACTATTGAATTCATTCAATCTCACTTCCATTTTGTCTGTAAAACACTTAAATGTTTGTGGGTCAACATCTTTAGTCATTTTAATGACGACAAGGACAGTTGTCAAAAAATTATCCGTGCCGGGGCGGAAAAAGAATACTGACCTCTGCGGCCAATGTCGGCCTGTCGTAAAAGACGACAAAACAACCCACTCTAGCTACGTGGTAGAGCTCCAAGCCCGTCTGGATGGCCACCACCTTTGGACTTAAGAATGCCGCCATAATAACCTTGTGTTGTGTTCCGGCATTAATGACCAAAGTTCCTGTACCCTTATGGGCAGCAGCGTGTTCGCGATGCCACTGGTGTTGCAAACACCCATAGGCGACAGAAACTGTTAAATTCTAAGCAAGCCGTCAGCCTGTCTGCTGTCCCAAAGCAATAAAAAAATTAACAAAATTCATCAACACGTACAAGTATATTCAGCGTTGCACCAAGCTTCGAAGTGAAAGTTTTGAACACAGCCGAAAATAACTTTTAAGAAAGAATAATTTTTAATGAAAGCCGTGCATATAAAACATATGTAGATTGCATGCGGATATCCACAAAGCCATATTTCACATAATCCAGTTTATTTATAAAATAATATCCTAGAATTACTTAATTCGACTTCCCAACTTAATGTAAACCTAATATTTTAATTAATACACTAATCACGCCAAAATCGAAATGTTGGAATTCTTAAATAATAATTTAGCATTTTTTTTGAATCTGGTAATGAATACATTCATTGCATTCATAAGTTGGCAAATTCAAGTAGCAACGAAATTGCACACAACTGACAAGAAATTGTAAAAATTTACTTTAATTCCCACGAAACCTGTTCAATTAATAAAACATTTATTAAATTACTTTCAAAATGACGAATAAACACGACTACCTTGTCACAATACACTTTAAAGCAAACATATTTTTTTTCTATTGCTAAGGAACAGCGGACAGGCTGATGGCCTACTTAATATTAAGAAGTAGCCTATGGATGTAAGCGACGCGAAGGGCACCGCGATCACACCGATGTCTGGGGTACAGGAATCTGTGTTACTAATGCCGTAAAACAACACAAGGTTATTAATTATGGTGGCATACTTAAACATCAGGGGTGATTTTGTCGCCTTTTACGACAGGCTGACTTGGGCGACAAAGGTTAGTATTCTTACTCCGCCTCTGCATGGAGAATGATCGATAGAAAAAATATATATAACTTTTTATATAGTTAATTTGTGTCTCACAAAATAATAATTATGTATGGAAATTTTTTTATAGAGTCAAGCCCTACTACGCGCTGACTAGAGAAGATCCGACAGAGCAACATCAGAGCTTTTTTCAATACCTAAATTTATAGAGACGTTATAATATGACAGTAATTTGACAGTTCGATGATATAAGTATTGTTTGATTTGGAACAGCTAGCAGCAGCTAATTGGAAACGAGTCCGTGACATTGACAAATGTTTCTGAAACACTTAAATTTGGCTTTCAATTTTAAACATTTAATGTAGATTTTGTTTGACTACAATTATCGAAAGTGCTTTAAGAATTTGCGTGCGCTTTGTATACAACACGCAATATCTGGAAAATACGCATCATATTTAATCACTTTGATGTGGTGAATATTAATTATAAAGATTTATTTAAATGCAACTCCTGTGAAAACAAACATAATATATGTTTTATAAACCCCTGTTTTACAGAATTCAGATAGATATTTTTCAACAGTTCAATTATGCAAATGATTTTAAATCAGTATTCCTTATAACTATATCTATAGCTCGAGAGCTGATGACTAATTTGGGAAAATTCTTTAGGCAGTCTGTAATTGCGAAAAATTACAATTTCGTCAATTGGCGAATCTAGTCCTGAGAGTCTTTTAGCGAGTTAACGGTTATTTCGCTACTGCACAGTATATAACATTTGCAAAAAAAAATTCAAAATAAAAATGTTTTAGGCAACTTGAATTGTTTTTTATCTTTTAATTTATTATTTTTAGAATTCAAAATAAAATATCCCAGACGTTTTTGTCGGTTATTAAGTATTGCCAGACGACTCCAAAATTTAATTTTTTATATTACCAAAAAAAAAATCTTTAGGCAATCTGAAATTTATATCACATATTTATTAAGTAATTTCAATAATACCAGCAAATCGCCAGATGGTTTTGCCAGTTATAAACAATTAGTAGTAAGTAAGCAAGTAAGTCTTTGAGTTTAATACCACTGAGCTACCAGGTACCTTGTAATTTGACTAGCTTTATTATTCAACAGCTGGTAGTATTATTGTACTTCGAGTAATGTGTGAACATAAGTTATACCAATTAATACAGTAAGTGCTTGCGTGACAGCAAATTACAGTAGCTAAAGTGCGTTATTGAGCAGATATGAAATGGAACAGCGGTCAGTGACTACTAGAAAGTGTAGTTGATTTAATTCAATTGCGATTTAAATGCCTCTCAACACGCTGTGACCGCCGTAATATTATGTCATTCAGTGAACACTTTCAGTTTCAATTGTTTAATTTGATTTGTTTATTAACTAGTAGCCATTTGTAACTCAGTCTGGGTCTTCTTCTTCTTCCTGCCCTTTTCCCACATTATATAGAGTCGACTAGTATTCTCTTCTTCCACTCTCTGTTAGCTGTCATCTCAATATTTACACCCTTTTTCGCCATATCATCTTTAACGCACTCCATCTTTTCTTTGGTCTACCTCTATTTCTGTGTTCATCCACTCTCATTTGGATTATGCCACTGAAAATATTATATTTAATAAACCTTAATGTTTAAATTCTTCTTCAGTATTTCTTTACTAATTTGCGTAATAACAAGTACTACAAATGATTACAGGTTATTGGAATAAGGATTGAAAGATTTATTCGTCGTGTATATGAACGAGAGACGCGTCTGCCCAACGGTGACGGAAAAAGAGACGTTATGAAATGTTCTTATTCTATTTTATATGTTAATATACAACAAAATGTAAAATACTTTAGTTTTTTTAGTTAGACTCCAGAACCACTATCTCCATTGTCAACGGATTTAACAAAAAAATACATATTACCACTTGTCTATTCATACTACCTCTTCAATTAGTAGAATAGCTCTAAAGAATGAATGAATATTAGAGCCAAGATGAAAAAAGCTATTCTAAGCAGTTTACAAAACCGTTATATTGTGAGAAAATCTAAAAAAGATATTCATCAACAATGCTTTTCGGTAACTTTTTACTGGAAACGAGAGATGTAAAGCAACTGAGAGTAATTAACAAATATTCACTTTGTTTTATTCATTACATTCGTAACATTTGTTTATTACATAATGTATTTTACATTCACACTACATGGTTCTGTGAAAGATCTTAAATATAGAAATGTTATACCGAAGATATCAAAAAATATTTTAAAATTCATCACATTAACTATCATCAAAATGATATCTACTAACTATTCTAGTTATATTTTACAAAAAAATCTCAGCAAAGAAATGGAGTATCAAGGTAATTATTTAGAGAAATATAATAACATTAATATAAAACATTATGACAATTCACACAGCGCCATCTAGCCAAAGTAAGCAGTAGCGCGTTTGTGTTATGGGTACTGGACTTGAATGACTACTTATATACTTTTATTTTGTAAATAAATTAATCCCACACTCGGGCCGGGAATCGATTTCGTGACCAAACGTACCAGCATGGGACCGACGAACGCCGTTGCGTCACCGAGTTCGTCGATCTAAAGAGCTGAGGGAATTAAGTAACTATTGGTCTCTTTATAATTTTCGTAATATCATTAAATGAATTCGAATGCACCTTATAATAATAATAATAATAAAGCCATTTAATCCAAATCTCTCAATGCTTATTCCTATATTACAATGTTTGTTAGTAAGTTATTTAAATTTAAAAAGGTTACTTATAATTAATGTTAGTATTATTTATGAGATTTGGATCCCTGTTTGGGTAAAGGCCTCCTCCATCGTTTTCCATAACTCCCTGTCTTTGCCTGACTTCATTCAGTCGTTTCCTGCGACGTGTGTTATGTCATCAGCCCACGGTCTTAATTGTCGACCAACGCTCCTTTTTCCCATTGGTCCTTTCCATCGTGTGGCTTCGATGGTCCATCTTCTATCTGGGTATCGTGAAATGTGTCCGGCCCATGTCCATTTGAGTGATAGTGCGTGCCTGAGAGCATCAGTGAGTTTGGTTTTTTGACGAATGTTTACGCTCTTAATTTTATGTATTGTTCTAATTTTCAACATGCTCCTTTCCATTGCTATTTGACTGTATTTGATTTTTTGTTTTATTTTATTTGTAAATATCCAGGTTTGGCAACCATATAACAAGCAGGGTAATAGGCATGTGTCAAATATTGTCCTTTTCATGTGCAAGCTGTAGAATGCACCATATATTACATTATAATAATATAAATTATGTTGCATATATTGCTACTAAATGAATTGTACATTTATTCATATATAACTTTATCCTTTTTATTCGGACTTATATTACAGTTGTGTCATTTTATTCTACAATCTGAGTCTTGCTCATTCTCACTTCTCTTTCTGCACTTCTCCTCCATATAAAGTGTGCCTAATTTCATAATACTCCGCGCAATTTTCGTAAAAAGTTTTCGCTTCGCCTAAATAGTGTTTACAAAATGCGAATATATGTTTACGAAACGGATTTACAGTGCAGGTTTTGCAATGCAAAACATTTTGAAGTTTTACCATGACTAGTGGTCGCCCAGAGATCGATATTCGACTATAATTCATTTAGTTTTAAGTTTGAACTTTAATTAGATTATTTTGTCAAAGACCTCTATAATACAAGGTTTCATCATATGTAACTACTCAGTTCATTAGCCATTTTTCTATGTCAGTTTGAACAGTATCACTGAAAAACTTCAAAATATTTCGCATTGCAAAACCTGCATTGTAAATCCGTTTCGTAACCATATATTCGCATTTTTAAACACTATTCTCACAAATATTCAAGTACAAATGGATTCAGATTAATTATACACAATTTTTTTTATTATAAATAACTGTACAAATAAAAACAATTTCAAAGTTTCATTCCTTGTTATTGTCTTACTTAAATCTATAGACAATTAATGTTAATTTATTAAATATAGATTATTAATAATTGCAGAATATTATTATTATTTATTAATTAAGTATTTACTAATATATATTATAATATAAATTTAAATATTATATTACTATAAAATTAACCTTACTGATCTTTACCAGGCCATAAACTCTTATAAAAAAAACAAAAGCGTTAGTAAGGTATGTATGTGTGTATCATTCGAGTGTGTGTAATGTTTATTTTATTTAATTTAGTGTATTTCTAATGGATTTTAGACAAAAAAAATAGCTTTATGCATTTCTCTTCCATATATCGTAAACTTTAACTGTGCCAAATTTTATACTCCTCGGTCCGCGCAATTTTCGTAAAAAGGGGTACAAAGTTTTTCGCTTCGCGCATTAATATATAGATATACTAGCAGCCCGTCCCAGCTTCGCACGGGTATTTAACAAAAAATTAAAAATTAAACCCTTCTATTTTTTTCGGTCTCGGGGAAAACCTCTCTTGACGGGTTATCCCGGCCCGGGGGGACCGAGGGATATAAGGGACTCCAGAAAAGATGTTCGACCCACTAAAAAACCCCGCTGTTCTCCTATCGTCTACGCCCGGGCCCACGGATATATGGCCTGCCGATCTCGTGGCCCGGGCCGGCGCCGGCCCACGTTTTGTCTTAAAGCGGGCCCCTTCTAAAGTGCTGGCGCCAGGGGGTTAGGGTTTCGTCCCCCCGGCGCTCTCTTGTAACAACTCTAGGAGTTGAGGGGGGCTGTGGAACAGCACGCGGCCTTCTCCCTCGCGGCAATAGTGCGGGCGGCGGATCCTCCCCCGAGGGGCCGCCCGCGGCCGTTTTCTACGTCGGCCGGAGATCGTTGCCCGCCCTCCGGCGCCGACGACGCGGCCTACGTTGGCGGGAGGGGAGTGCGGTGGCGGACTCCCGCTCCCGTTCCGCCGCCTCCCTTGCAGACACTACTGCCTCGCAAAAGGAGGCGACGGCCGTCCATCCAGGATCGCCCCCGACCATGGACAGAACCAGGGCCGGGAGTGACAGGTCCGTGGCCAATTCCGGACGGGACTCGCATCCCCGTCGCGTGCTAGTCAGGCGTGGGTACGACTACCAGACGACACTCCAGAAAAAGCAGAGTCGCCTGACGTCGTAGCCGGCCCAGCAAGACCAACCGACAGCGAGGATGCAATTCCCGCCCCGGGAACACTCTGTGCAGGCGCAGTCGAAATAGGCATGGTTTCGACTACCAAATCAGGTTACAGGGTAGAACCCGGAACCCCAATCAATATTCGCAATCATCCCACCGGGGACCACGCCACGAACAGAGAGCTAAGTTGGAAAGGATGTAAGAGGTAGACGGAAAGAAAGGTAGGACTCTGTCGCCTCGAACGGAGAGGGGAGTGAAGCGACGGATGCTCGGGCACCTCGGGTACGCACACCCGTGCACTCCTCGGACAGAGGAGCGCCCCTGAGGGCAAACCCTTCTATTTGCGTCAGGTTACTAAAAAAATAAAATTATAAAGAAAGTTTGAATATTATTATTTCTATGAGCTTTTATTTTAATGATTTTTTTTGTTATTACTTTTTATTTATTTTTCGTTATTTTTAATAAGTACCTATTCTAATTTTTGTAAAAACCCCAGTGACGCACGCCTACATTGCATAAGGTGCTGCCTAGCTAGCCGAACAGGGTGAGCGGCTACCATGCAACATTTTTCTAATACTTACATTTTTAAACTCGTGATATCTTTCGAATGGAATATCCGAATTGAGTAATTCAAAAAGTTATATAAAGGTATTGAAACAGTTTTGAATATGAAGTAATTTATTTTGATAAGGATTAATACCAAGATCCAAATAAAGAGTCTTTTCTAGGTGCGGCATTTCAATTAAATTTTTAAAATAAAAGAACACTTATTGTGGCATAACTATAATAGTTAGACATATGCTGTCGCGACACTTTTTGTAAATAATGATGTGTTCTGCAAAGTTGTAGTACATTATTTTATTCTATCATCAATAGTTTTCGCAACGCACGCGATTTAAATAATATGTTAGGCAATTTTTTTACACTTTGGGTTACATTATTGGAGTTTTAGTAAGGATCCCTAATTTTTTTGAAAATATAATATAGCCTATGTCACCCGGGGATAGTGTAGCTTCCCAACAATGAAAGAATTTTTTAAATCGGGTCAGTAGTTTCGGAGCCTATTCAAAGCAAACAAACAAACAAACAATCAAATCTTTCCTCTTTATAATAGTAGTATAGAGTATAGATATAGAAGTATAGATTGCTACAAAATGAATCATGAAATAGAGGTAATGGTAAGGTATTGAGTTACGCGTTATTGTGACACAACCTTGGGTGCTGACCGAACGATTAGGTATGATAAATAATTGCATCGACCAATCAATACTTTTATTAGAAAATCCGGCTTTTAACGTCAAATATAAATCCCTTTTATTAGTACTTGATGATATTAGGAGGAAAATTAATGTTACTAGACATAATACGAAGATATTGCTTGATTTAAACATAAGACTTATCTGATAGATTGAAACAATGTAGCTAGAAGTGTTGCTGTTGAATTTCTTGTCACTTCTTCTTGAAGTAGTGAATTTTTTGAGTCAAATCTAGGCTTTTAAAAATGTTCTAATTAGAGATCATTCACTTAAAATGTTTATAATATATTGTATGTTCTAGTGATTATAGGAAAAAAATAATTGTTTTTATGATATTTACAAATAAAAACAACCTTTTCTAAAGTTTCTTATAAATATATTAATGTACTCGCTTGGAACTGTTTTAAGTCGACGTTAAAAATTATTACTTATATTTACCTCAAAGACAGGTATTTCTTACATGTGACCAGTTTATGTATTTGTTGTTAAATTCTTGCAATATATACCTAGATATTTACCTTACCTTATTATAATATATACCTTCACCCTGACATATGACACCCGCCCGGCAGGAGGGGTAGACCCAAAAAGTGCTTGACGTTGTAAAGGTTGATATGCGTGCCAATGGGCTCACTACCAGGAATGCTGAAGACCTTGCGAAGTGGAGTAGAAAAAGTCGGAAAGCGGACCCCGGGCACCGAAACACAAGTTTGGGTTGCAACCGGGATGAACGCTGAGATGATGATGATTATTATTATATATACCTATATAGATAACAATTTTCTCTTCTAGTAACATTATTTAATTTTTTCCGTGGTGGTACAGTAATTCTGATGTTTTAACATCATATATAATTTAAATACACAGGAACACAAAACAAAACTCATGCACGAGGTAACAGACAATCGTTCAAGCTCTTATCACATCATTATAATTAAGACAAACGTAACGACAATATGTTCACGCAACCTTGATAATTGAACTGTCCGGAGACAAGTCTGGCGTTTCACAATGGCCGCGGCCGGTGTAACACTTACAAGTTTTGCGCTTTATCGAACGATATCACGCTATATTTGAGTTGATCTAGTTTTTTTCAGACATAAAAATAGACTAATACAGATATCGGTTTAAGTGAATTGTTTGTAAAAATAGTTTAGTCAAGTGAATATAGAGTTATCAATTGGTCGCTTTGATTTAACTTCTTTAGCATTTTATCCTAATTGCATCCGAAGATATGACTGGGAAACCTGTGACCTCTAGGTTGGTCTGCAAGTGTACCACTACGCTACCACGTACTTAGTTTAAAAAAATCATTACGCGAAGTTACTTCTTAGGAAATAGGAAGGTAACACCCTCCATGCAATCTGCGATCTAATCGTATATATGGGTGATTAGATTTGAACTTTAATTTTTTTCACTCCTCCAGTAAAATATAATTCTATACGCTAAAAAGAGGTCCTGTCTAAAGCGGACCTCATTATTTTTAATTTTATGTACTTTTTTTGAATTTTGAAGATTTCTCATCTAAAATACAGGGAAATTTAGATTTTTTTAATTTTTATAACTCAGTGGCTGAAATGCCATATCATGCTGCCCATAAATAATCCCTTAATAAACATGAATATTATATCTCTTATATCTGATTTCAACTCTTACCTGATTGGTTCGTAGGGCACTGGTGACAGCCAGTAGCGCCAGCGCAGCTGCGCTCCACCACACGACTCGCATTATTAATCACTGAAACAAAAAAAAAGTTTATTATACCGCTGTTTACCAATCTTTACATTATTTATCATCGTTTAGCTGGATAATATATAAATCTTTGTAATTTTAAATTTAGATATATACAATACTAGCTGACCCGGCAAACGTTGTTCTGCCATAAAAATAATAAAATGTCAAAAAATAAAAAATAAAATTTAGGGGTGGACTACCACTAACATTTAGGGGGATGAAAAATAGATGTTGGCCGATTCTCATAGATACCGGATAAGCACAAAAAATCACTAACTCAATTTAGTTATCTGCCTACTGCCTACCCCCTAAGAACGATGGCGTGATTATTTATAGCCTATGACCATTTCTAGGTTATCATCTATCACCATACCAAATTTCATCAAAATCCGTTCAGCCGTTTAGGCGTGAAAGAGGAACAGACAGACAGACAGACAGAGTTACTTTCGCATTTATAATATTAGTATGGATAACATACATTCAGCGTCATTTAGTCTCAAACTATGCACCTGAACGCTTGTATATGGTTGTAAATAAATACATATTATACATAAACACCCAGGATTGGTATCGAATGAGCGATTCCCACTAGCGTTCCGACCTACGTCATTATGATAAAGTCATCATAGTGACCTTTAGTTATGATTTAACATTTGATACAAAAGGTTTGTTACAATTTTTTATATCTGATAATCTCTATACACATGTATTTAAGATATGTAAATAAGTAACTACTTCTAGCTACTGGTTGACCTTCAAATCTAAGCAGCTACACGTATACCAATAAATCAGTTTTTATTCTATCAAATGCTTTCACCAACGTACAACTTTCGTTTTTGTTTGATGGCACTTAAATTAATAACTGTGTATTATGATGTATGTCATCAAAATATAATTACAAAATTAATTAATTTCAATCAAAAAATTATCCATTTGGGCTTTTAGGTTTATAGGTCCTAATCTTTACATCTATTAATTATAAACAAGCTGTGCGTGCCTGTAAATGACTACTTCTCACAGATCTATTATCATACTACGTGATTCTTTGTGATAATTTTTATATTTTATTGTAGGCATGGTATAAATTTTTTAATATTTATAACACTGATAAATAATCCCATGAAGCGTTGTCTTAAAATATATAACGTTATGAGAACTAATGAATGTTAAATATTTATTGTGTCAATATAACCTCTTATTTGCGTATCGTATTGCTAGTATCTGGTAGCTTAGTGGTAATTACACTCGTAGTCCAGTTCCAGAGGTATCACGATGACACGTACCGCTTAGGCAAATCTTCTCGCTTAATGTGAATATCATAATTGCCACGTACCGACGGTAAAGGAAAACATCGTTAGAAAAATTGCATACAGAAACTACCAATATATGTACTCGTATTCCGCCTATACTTGCAACGATATATTGAAAAACCGATAAATATCGATAAAACGACGCCTAAAAATATCGATTTAGACGATACGCCGATATCGATATCGGTGATACGATGATACCGACTGATTTATCGATATTTTTAAAAAATCTATACCGCCTATACGTCTTGGATAAGCGTGACAGTTTCGCTGACGCTGTTAAGTAATAAAAGAACTACCCAAATGATGAACATCCATTTGCGTATATTCCATAGTCGAAAATATATCTAGGATGTTAGGGTTACGACTCTTTATTTACAATTATAAACTTTACTTATTACATATACATACTAGATTATTAATGCATCACAAATTTCAACTTCTTTAAGACTATTATTAAATTGATGCTATATTTCAAATCACTTAACTTTGATCTAAGTCCGAGATAGTTACTTCATCTGACAATGATTCCCAGACTGAATAAGAACCTGATTTCTTTTATATTCACCTAATAGAATCAATACAGTATGGGGATTTACGCAAAAATGTTTTCGCCCTTTGTGCCTACATGCCCGTCTTTAATACTTTTTTCTTCTTCCTGTTCTTATCCTATACTTTATGGGGTTGATACCATATTCTCTTCTTCCACTCTCCTATTGTTAACCGTCGTCTTGGCATGCACACCCTTTTTAGTCTTATTACATTCTAAGTAATTCCATCTATTCTTTGATCTACCCCTCGTTTTGTATTCATTCACTCTTATTTCTATCATTTCCCTGGTCACATGACATTCTTCACATCGCATTATATGAGCATACCATGCATATCTGTTAATATTTCAATGTACTACTCTGAAATTTCCCTTGATAAACTAATTTTTAATTTTATCTACTCTTGCAACTGCATCCATTCATCTCCGTAGATACTTTACTTTCGATTGACATTTTTGTTTGGCGGTATTAATACTATCATAACACATAACTCCTGATGCAGTATACACCTACATAACGATACATAATGCTATTTACAAATTGATGAAATATTTTACAACCTTTCTTCCAATAACACGGACTCCATGCACCATTAACCGAATCTAATTAGCGATATGTATTGCAAGCAAATGCAAGTGCATTACAGCAATGCACTTTCCTCTGACCGCACACGAGCCTAGATGTTTTCTAGACCAAAGACGCATTCGTTGTGAAATTTGAATTGTTTTCATTGAACTATTTTGTTGGGAAATTGTGTTTGAAAATGAAAATAATACGGATCAATGAAAACCTGCGATATACTTCTTATAATTACCTATATATTAGTAATGTTAGCAAGTAGCTAATATATTTTAACTACATTTTTTATTTCTAAAGAATACAAACAATATGGAGAAACTTTACTTGTCATATTTAGAAAAGAATGTATAACCGTACATCTTTAAATGCGATCTAAAGAAGTGTCCTCACTTACAGCGCTCATTCACTCCATTAAATTCCAATGATACTTGAATTAGACACTATAATTTTGAATATTAATTATGGCTTGTATTATTTTGTTAGATGACAGATATATTACAATACAATTACATTTTTTTTATAACTATACAGCACTTGTGTTATGGTTAATTGATAACTAATAATAATAAAAAATACATAAACACCCGGAAACTAGACGGGAATCGAAGCCATAGCCTCCGCAAGTGTACCAATGTGCGTTAAAGTTGTCGTCGAAAATAATGACATTTATTTTCACGCAGCATGGTATTCCTATAAAATGTGTATTTTATAATTAAAAATAAGTTATGTATAATATGTTATGAACATGTGTGTAACATATATGTATAACTTTCAGAATGCTGTGAATTATATGAATAATTAAATGTTCTATTTTTCGTATTGATTTCAGCATTAATTAATTATAATTTTCTTAAATATCTTCTTTGAAGCTTTTTTGTTGCGACTGCTTCTAAATTTTATCAAATTTTTAAGCGCCTTTTAGGATAACTGATATTTTTGTGAAATAAAAATTAGTTTTTGATTTACGATCCACCCTATTCTCCGTATTTGGCCCCGTACGACTTCTTTTTGTTTCCAAATTTGAAAAAGTCACTCACCGGGCAGAAATTTGAGTCGAATGATGAGGTTATCGCCGCCACGGAGGCCTACTTTGCAGACTTTCATAAAAGGTATTTTTTTAGACGGGTTAAAAAGTTGCATCGCTGGGTCAAGTATACCGAACTCAAATGAGATTATGTTGAGAAATAATTTTCCAAAACTTTTATTTTTCATTTATAGGCTAAGTGCTTATCGGACCACCCTCGTAGTTTATATATATAGTAATTGAATGCTGTACTTCCACAATGCTGAAAGAATAACTTTATTTTACTTTTAAGCATAATAAGTAATAGATTTATAAATCTTTAACCACCTAAAACGAGACGAGGTAGGCCAATTTTTGTCGTGAGCTCTTGACCCATACTTAATTAATTAAATTTTATAAAAATGCCTATCGACTAATTATTAAATTAACTTAAATCACTACCAAATATACATCAAAGAAATATTTTACAATAGCCCCATAAAATATAACGTCCAGGTAATATTTGCAGGCTTCGAAAAGCCAACTACTTTCTCCGCCATTCTTGTTCACAGTAAAGCTACCGCCTTTGTCTCAGCGATAAGCAGCGTGTAATGTAAAGGAAATAAAGTATGAGAGAAAATGTAGTCCGTTAAAGTGTTAACTAAGGTTTTCAATTGAGAGTTAGCTTTATAAAAATGCTAACGATCTTTAGCTTTGGATCCATAAACATAATTAGCATAAACTAGTTTTTAATCAATGTTTGAGGTGTATCCATTTATGGACTTATTAGTATCCGTTATCCACATAATTATCTAGAGAAAGAACTTTCGAAAATCTATTACATTAACTTAAATCATTTTTATCTGTGTCGGCCTGTCGTAAAAGGCAACTAAACAACCCACCCTAGCTACGTGGTAGGGCTTCGAGCCTGTCTGGATGGCGATCGCCTTTGGTCTTAAGTATCCCGCCATAATAACCTTGTGTCGTGTTCCGGCATTGGTGACCTAAATTCCAGTACCTTTATGGGACAGCAGCGTGTTCGCGATGCCACTGGTGTTGCAAACATCCATAAGCGATGGTAACTGCTAAATTCTAATAAAATAAATTTATGTTTGCCGCTCATCTTTCCGCCAGGATCGTACTGCTCACAACAGCCAGGTCGTGCAGCAACTCATCGAATGCTCTCTTTATATGCAATTTGGTCGATTTACCAACAGTTAAATTTCACACTAAAACATAATTTACAATCTCCATAAACATGTTAACGTGAAAGTGTATTCGGGCTTACATCTTTTATAAAATATGAACAATTTAAATGAGACAGTAAAATACTCTAAAAGAAACTTTATATACTGACATGTCGAATATGACTAAATTCAGCTACAACCCTACAAACCTGTCATTAGGCCAATTTTAATGTATGGATGCGAAGCTAACACTAACAACTAACTGAATAACTAAAGATTCTGGGGTGACAAAAACGGAAGAGAGGAGGTAGAGAATCAGGAAGAATTTAGAGATAGAAGACCTAGTGTCCAAACCAAACATTATTGGAGAAATCAAAGCGGATCAAAGAAGGCTTCAGTGGCTTGGACACAGAGAGAGGTAGAGGATCGTGCCGTGAAGTGAGCGTACGTGGGACAATCAAATGTGAGACGCTCGGTTGAACGTCCTAGATACCACTGGGAAGACGTAGTAACTCAAGACCAGTTTAACCTCGGCCATAGCCACTGACAAGAGCCAAAACCAAGAGGCATGGCGTGATCTGGGGTCGGAGGCCAAAACTCACTTTGAATCGTTGCGTCACCGTCATTTGTCAGTTTAATTGAAATATAATCAGTGAGCGGTAATACTTAATTCCTAATCTATATCCGAGTCAGGATATTATTATGAGTATAAAATGAAATAGATTTAGAGGCGTGGTTTAAGGCTTATGCCAATTATAGTCGTTCCACTGATAAGTCCTTCAACCAGCGCTGGGCTGGGCCATTAAGCAGTTACGGATCTGCAACTGGTGATTGACATTTAAAAGCTACTTTGCAACAATTTATAATTGCTTGACGTTTTTATTTTTCTTACTGGCGTTTCATTCCGGTTTCATCTGAGGCAGGCTCTTTTACAGGCCTAAATATTTATATGCCTTGTACCTTCCTTGACAATTCCTTTTATCATAGAGATCTAGAAGGAAATAGATATGAAATTCGCTAAACATATTTTAAATAAATTAATAAATATACTGGGACAATTCACACAGCGCCATCTAGACCCAAAGTAAATCGCATAGCACTTGTGTTATGTGTACTAGGGGACTAATATATTACACACATACTTTTCTTTTGTAAATAAATACATATTATATATAAACACCAAGACGCAAGATAAGAATCTAACCTGCGACCTTCTAGCGTACTGAAGTGCGTTAGCCGTTACGCCACGAAGGTTGTCTATTAAAGAGTGAACATGTAATGGGAGTTCTAAAGTAGCGCCAGTGATTGAAAAACTAAAAAGAAAATAGACTAGCCTGGTATGACCATATAATGTGAAGAATGTCATGTAATAAGAAAAATGCTAGAAATGAGAGTATATGGATACAAAAGGAGATAGTCTAAATAAAAGATGGATGGATTATTTTAAAGATGATATGGTAAAAAAGAAGAGGAAAGTGGAAGGAGATAGTACGTTGTGCTGATCCCACATAGTTTGGGATAAGGGCAGATGAAGCAATAGGAGTTATTGGTCACTAATAAAACGCTAGTCTTATTTCTAAAGAAATATATTAAAATACTAAATAACAAAACTTGGATACAGCAATGATCGATTTAAAAATTGAAACTGTACCATATTATCTGCAATTAGCTTCCGCGGTGCGCACACGCATCAGTCATGAAAATAATTACTATTAATCGAAGCTGAATTATGTAAGTCTTTTCACAATTCTGCGCCAGTAACGTACCACGTCCCAGTTAACGACTAACTGCGTCGCGGTCATTCGTTTGCCTTTTTGTCAAGGAGTACTTGTACTGAGGTACTTCGAACTTTATATATATTTATGTCTTGTATCGTTTATTTAATTCAGCGGTTTTATCTTTAACAATAAATTGAGGTAAAATATAACAGATTTAATGATATCAATTTTACCTTAGTGTTAATAAGTATTTTATTATTATTACTTTTATTTTCTACTTTTATTCTTTTCTCTTTTTGTAACAGGGGTGTTAGTTTACCACGCGGGTCACAATTAATCGACATACGTATAGTTTTACTCAAATAACTAAATAAGCATTATTAGTGAATGAGGATGAAGCAGATAATACATTATTATTATCAATTGTACCTATAACTAGATTATAGTATGTCTATAATACTGTTTTTATGTTTTATAGCAGATAAGACTTTTAATTAATATTCCTTTTTTGGGTTCGTTCTATTGAAGACCTCCAAGGTGCAACTGTTTTTGCACATAGGAATCTGAGATTATGGATTTAATTCCCGACCTGAGTCTGTATGTTTATATATAACAATTATTTATGTACAAAAAGTGTATAAGTTGTTTATACTCAAAGCACAAGCGCTCTGCAGCTTTCTTTGGGACAAGATAGCGCAGGCAAACATTGTTCTGAAAAAAAAAAATCACGACTTAAAGTAGCCTCTGTCCTTCTCCAAAGTCCAAATATCTCTATAACGAAATTCATCAAAATTGATTCAGCGGCTTAGGCGTGAAAACCTAACATACAGACAGAGATACTTTCACATTCAAAATATTAGTATGGGTTTTGATTATATGATTATTAAAGTTTCATCACTTGGTACCTACTTTGTATATGTGCACGATCTGCAATCGACCTTGAGTCAATCATAAATCAGACTATCTACAATGCCTAAAATACACGTGACAAGCTCTGGCATTATCATCGTGTATCTATTACTCAGTTAATTGGACAAATGACATTATATTGTTAAAAAGAATATACATAACAAAACGACATACTTGTAACCGGATATTTTTGGAGAAATGTCATGGCTGTTCACTTTTATTTTCTGTTACAAGAGCGCTAACGCCTTTTTATTATTTATTATAGTTTTTTTTATTACCTAATATAAGCTATATAATAATAACTATCATATACAACAGACCTTGTCCTGACACAAGTAAAAAAGACATTTTGTAGTGCACTGAATTGTGTATTTGAATCATTACCGAATCTACTTACACTACACACAAAAAGATCATGAAAATCGGTTCAGCCCTTTAGAGAGTTCATTACATACACACGAGCAGAAGAATTATATCTAAAGATACTCTCTTGAATTAAGACTTAAGTAAGTTTGGGCCTTTATCTCCTCTCTTGACGGGTTCCCCCGGCCCGGGGGGACCGAGGGATATGTGGGACTCCGGGATTTTTCCGACTACCCACTAAAAAACCCCGCTGTTCTCCTATCGCCTACGCCCGGGCCCACGGATATATGGCCTGCCGATCTCGTGGCCCGGGCCGGCGCCGGCCCGCCCTTTGTCTTGAGGCGCGCCCCTTCTAAAGTGTTGGCGCCAGGGACGAAAGACGAAACCCTGACCGGTTTCGTCCTCCCGGCGCTCTCCTAACAACTCTAGGAGTTGTTGGGCCTTTATCTAGGAGTGACAGTAAATTCCCCAAACACAAACACCGATGATTTTTGTATTATTTTTTTATAGCTAGAGTTCAGCAGACAGGCAAACGGTCTACTCTGGCAGATGCTCACTGTCGCCTATGAACGTTTGCAATACCAGAAGCATTACCAACGCGTTGCCGGCTTTGAAGAAAATTTTAACGCCTTTTTTGAAGAACCTCATATCATACCGCGCTGGGAAAACCTTATCCGTGAGCTCATTCCAAATCCGGGGCGTACGCAACATGAACGTTCTTGAGATCCGTTTCGTACAAGAAAGAAGAGGCTCCAAGAAATGGGGATAAACGCCCAGCTGATGGCGGGCAGTGCGGGTAGAAAGACGACGAGGGCACCATTCTAAATATCCGTAAGCTTTGATTGATTCATTCTAATTGCTGTATATGCCATAGTTAGTATAAAAGCTTTGGATTGCGGTTCAAGTTAATTTTAATTAAACCCATAATTTGTTCAATTAAAAAGTATACCAATTTAATAAATTTGAATGATAAATTTGCTTTTTTTTTATTTACATATAAATATATTAACGTATAATTCAATTTTGCAACGCTCAAAGTAAAGTTTCAGGAGTCTTTATTTAACAAAACACGATTGCGGGTTCCAAAATTAAAGCTTAGAAAGTTACCAATAAGAGAATGTTGGACGACGAATGTTTGTTGTATGTAAGGAAATAAATCGTATATTAAATTAAATCTTTTTCTTCCCGTCTTCATCCCAGCTGTGTGGGGTCGGCACAACATGCCTTCTCCTTCCAATCTTCTCTATTAGTCGTCATCTGAACATTCATACCTTTTTGCCATATCACTTTTTACACAATCCATCCATCTTTTCTTTGGTTTACCTCTTTTCTTGCATCCACTATCATGAATATCTTAAACTTAGCTTATCTTAAATATCCACAATATATTATAACAACACTACACATAATAAAATAATCATATACCGCGTTACATATGTGACACATTTAAATAATTCATATATTCTTGAATTATCTATATAATTTAGGTAATTAACATTATTAATAATCATAATATTTTACAATAAAATAATATTTAATGAAGCTAATGAAAATAAATAAATCACCTTTACAATAATATGATTTTATAATGTGAATTTCATTATCTACGGAAGATACATTAATTATGTAAGAATCTGATTGTGATATAAAATGCCGATTCTAAATGTTAGATGAGAATAAGCGTTTGGCATAAAAAATTAACGATAAAAACGTAATAAATTTGTATATGTTTAGTATATAATATTATGTATTCATGGTGTGTTATATAACTTAATATTATATACGCGAGTTCTAGATTTTGTCTTTAGGAATATATTAATTTACTTTTTTGATAAGACAGTTTTTATAATGATTTAACATATCATTATATTCGAGTTACATCCTATTTGCATCGAAAGCTTTTATCTCGGACTTCTGCTGGGTATACCAGTACTTTGTACGAACTGTATTTTGTACGAAATAATTTATGCGTTTATTATCAATTTTTTAATTACTGAGGAACAGCAGAAAGGCTGACAGCCAACTTATTGAGTTACCGTCGCCTATGGTTGTTGCGGCTTTAGTGCACCACGAATATTTTGATGTTCGCAAAGGGGATTGGAATCTGGGTCATTAATTTCAAAACACCACACAAGGTTATTATAGCAGCTTACTTATAAACCATATGTACCCACAAACATATGCACCCAAGACTTGGGACCCTACCTAGTTATTTTATCATCTTTTACGGGAGGCAGACCCTGGCCGTAAGGGTCAGTATTCTTACTCCACCACTACACGAAGGAAAATTGCTTAGAAAAGTTGATAGTATTTTAAGCGTATTAGCCGACTCTCTTTCTCAGAACAAAATGTGACCTATAGCTATGAGGCTCTACAAATAGGAGCTCTACAAGCCCGTCTGGATGGTGACCCCCTTTGGTCTTAAGTATGCCGCCATAATAACATTGTATTATGTTCCGGCATTAGTGACCCCAGTTCCTGTACCTTTATGGGACAGCAGTGTGTTCGCGATGCCACTGGCTTTGCAAACACCCATAGGCAACGGTAACTGCTAAATTCTAAGCGGGTCGTCAGCCTGTCTGCTGTCCTACACCATTAAAATAAAATACATAATATTGTAAAATTCACAAATGCAAATAATATGACGACATCTGTGGCATAACGGCTGACGCACTTCGGTACGCTTGCGGAGGTTACGGGTTCGATTCCCATCTCGCGTCTGGGTGTTTATGTATAATATGTATTTATTTACGAAAGAAAATTATATTAGTAGTTTATCAGACGTCTAGTACCCATAACACAAGTACTATGCTACTTACTTTGGGACTAAATGGCGCTGTGTGAATTGTCCTAGTATATTTATTTAATATATTTTGAATATTGTTACTGTATATAGTTTAATATTACGTAATAGTTAAATATATTAGGATGTATAAAAGTTTGAACATATTATTATCAAACCTTGGTAGTAATGGACACGTACATCCTAAATCTAACAATGAAATTAACACTGTAACTCTCAGTATCCCGCTGCCTTGGATTTTATCATAGATTTACAATAGATTTTACACTAATCGACCTCTTACTTGTTTAATGGGCTGATTGATGTACGAGATGCAAATTGCTTTTGTAAAGGAAATTGTATAAAGTAATTTTAATGCGGATATTACTTGAAAACTAAGCCTTATTATAATAAGTTTTATATTATTAATATCCTACCGGATTTATTACTAAGGACTGTCACAGGCCAAGAGTTCTGTCGATTCTTTAAACGTTGTATAGTATATATTTTACTGTGCCGAAACGAAACATAAAATTAAACGAAAAAAATTGTTTTTAATTATGGTTTTTACTGGGATGACTTGACGTTTAGGAATCTAACCTTTCCTGTCCTATTTGCGACCTACATAGTACACCATATATGATGCTCTAAGAAGTAAGATGTTTCATTTTCCTATTCTCTTGTAAAAAACGACGACCTCCGCGGCACAACGGCTTTCGAGTAAGAACGTTTATGGGAGTCACGGGCTTGATTCCCGCCCTGAGTCCGGTGTTTATGTACAATATTTTACAAAAGGAAAGCATACTTTTCTTTTGTAAACAAATAATATATATTATGAATAATAATAAATATATTAAGTGTCTAGTATCCATAACACAAGCAATTTATTATTAAATTAATTAATAGTTATTATTATTAAAAAGTACAATGCAAAAGTCAGTAACTAGTCTTGTCTTGTTAATTGATGTCCTGTGTCAATACTGTGCATCCAGTAAAAATTTGAAATGCTTTAAACATTTGGAAAAAGAGTTCTATAGAACTTATCATCAATAATTTATTCAAAATATCAACCTGCTGAGGTTGTTTCAACCCTGATCTTAATTCAGGATTAGCATACAAAGCAACGCCTTATTGTGTCCCATTGTTAAGTCATCAAACTTCGTATACAATAACAAGTAGAAAAAATTTGGCAGTTCTATATGAGGAAGACTGTATGATTTATCAAGATAGTAATTGTATTGCGATTTTTGAGCACAAATTCTCGTAGACTTCAGTCTTCTGGTAGACTTTTTTGTATTGGTACACAACTGTATAATAATGCAATAATTGGTATACAAAAATTCTATACCGTATATATATGATCAAATTTGCCTGTATTATTATATGAGAGAAATTTTTTGAGATTTAATCGATAGACCTGCAAAGTAAAATATATTTTAAGAATTTATTCAACCTTGAAGCTGCGATGGAGAACACCACACGAAGAATTACAAATTAGACCGTACTTCCATTTATACTTTTCATTATTAAACAATGCGCACACTCTCCGGTGCCAAAGTACTTTGCAGCCCTTAAAGCATTACTAAGGATCTGACGTTGATGGAAGGTGGCGCTCTATTAAAATAAAATTTTATTTGACTTAAAAATACTAACTTTTCAAACTCATTTCAAATCCTTTATATATTCTAGAAAATTATTGAATACTGGATCGAAAAAATACAAGCAGTATCAAGTAGAAATCAGTGATGTATCTGATTTGGAAGCTTTTCTTTATGTTTATAAACCTAAGCAAAAGTAGGTTATTAGGAAGTTATCAGCTAAATTTATCGCAACTCGCAGGTCTAACTTGTATCATTTTACATATTAATAAGATGCATAAGCATATCGTATGCCACCAAATCCCACTATCATCTTAATTAAGGGTTACATAACTTAATTTAATACTTTGAGCGCCGAAAATAATTTTTGTAACATTCCATAATACTGGCTCAGGAAATGTTAGTAATAGTTCACTTTCTAAACAACCGGCGCGCGTGCACTGCTCCGCTATTCAACATATCAATGACACTTTCGCTATCGTAATTGTAACGTAATGTCGATCGAGTGTGAATTTTGAAAATTGGTGTAAACAATACACGAAAGAGGTCTCATTATTTTCCTTACTACTTTAAGTCCATACTTACTAATTATGAATGTGAAAAAAAAACTATGCCTGTCTGTTATGTTTTCACGCCTAAACCGCTAAACCAATTTTGATGAATTTCGGTATAGACATAGGTTTGACCTTGGAGAAGAACACAACCTATTTTTTTTAACATTAGCCACCTAGTTGATAAATAAGTCTCTATTTTATATGTCAGATTAAACCTTTAAATTGTATAGGTTGTGTTTATCGCGAAATATCATATCGCAAAATGTCTATGTTTAATGAACAACGACTTAAAAATTACAGCCGTTCTAATTTTTATATTCAAAATGGATATTGAAATCTAACTAACCTAAACCTAACATAAATGCAACGCATTGCCAAAATTTGACCACAAAATGTCGACAGTTTTAGAGAGCATGGTCTACTGTTGGCCATGATTGAGTTTTTCAAAGAAATCTCTAAAGTAAGCGGTGACTACGCAAAGCATTTTCGATTTATTACTTCAAAAGGAATAAACATAATTTAATGTTTACGACAACGTGCTGCAACAGCTTTAATACGTCGGAAGGCTTGGGAGGGTCAGCAGTTGAATCCGAGTTTACATGTACATATGTATTTTTATTTTCAAAAAAATAGTATATAAGTAGTATATCTGTTGTCTAGTACCTATTACACAAACACTCTACTACTTAATATAGGACTAGATGGCGCTGTGTCAAATATCATAGTATATTTAATTATAATTAACATATATCGGGCATATAAGTACCTAATTCTGCTTACTTTTCCAATATGTAGATTACATAAAAAATTGCTATCAAAAACATTTTATTCTTTAAATCAACAATGTATGCATTTAAAAGCAGTACTAACTGGTGTTTATAATTATAACTTTCTCATTAGAATCCGTAATGGGTACTTTATTACCCTAAGGATCATGATCACTGGAAATAAAAATTTTATAAGTAAAAATATCTTAGTATTCATCAAGGCTTAACAAAACTTAATCATGCACTATATTTTGTAATTTTAGACCACATACGAGAGTACGAGACCATTCTAGGTGAGTTGGTGTATAGAAAAAAGTGATACTTTGTGGATATATGTTATTATGTCTATACACGCAATATTTAATAAACTAATATAGCTCATACAAGGGTGCAAATCTGAGTTTCCTTTCAGATTTTTAGATTCATCTGTATTAGCTCATCCAAATATAGAATATAATAGTTTGATATAGTCCCTCTCGATTTTCTGCCTAGATTTATTTATTTATTTTATTCATTTATTTATACATGAGATACAATATTAAAAATAAAAGACACATGGCACAACAGTTCATGTACAAACAACTTATTTGACCAGAGAAAATCACACTGGCCCCGGAACTAGTGAATACTGTATCTCAGTGGGCCAGTATGTCTAACATGAGTACAAATATATAATAATTACCATTATATTTATAATTAAATAATAGATAGAATATAGATTATAATCTAGAGAAGAATTTTTAATTTGTTTTACAGAGACCAACAGCAAAACACTCAAAAGACACCAACAGCTATTAAGTCAAGCTTCAGACGCTAAACACGTTTCGAAGAAAAAGAAAATAGGGGATAATGGTAAATATAAAGTGCAAAACTGCCGGAATTTGTTATTATAAATTAACAGTATATTCAGACATTTATCCTAAATAGACTCTACATGACCTTGTATTTATTTAATTTAGCTAACTAACATAATATATAACTAAATTACTTAAATATGTCCCCATAGATATTAAATAAAATTACTTGTTTATAAATATTTTGTTTATTAAAAAAAAAATAAGAAAGTAAATAAATATATATATATATATATATATATATATATATATATATATATATATATATATATATATATATATATATATATATATATATATATATATATATATATATATACAGAATAAATGCAGTTGAGATGAGAGCGTTAAGAAGTATGATAGAGTCAAACTGAGTGACAGGCTTATCCTAGTAGTAGTGAGATAAGGCAACGTTGTGGTCTGAAAGAAGATGTAGTGACAAAAATTGAGAAAGGTATGCTGAGATAGTTTGGCCATGTTGAGAGAATGAATGAAGAACGATTGACGAAAAAAGTATATAAGGCGAGTGTGAATGGAAGTGTTGGAAGGGGTAGACCTAGGCGGACGTTTCGGTACCAGATTAGGGACGTCTTGAAAAAAGGCCAGGTCAAGAGTACCCTAAACCGAAGGGCATGTACGAAGGGAATAATGAAAGTGGACGAAGCGAAACAAGTATGTAAGGATCGTAGCAAGTGGAAAGAAGTGGTCTCTGCCTACCCCTACGGGAAAGAAGCGCGATTATATGTCTGTATTTTGAGACTATATTTTCAGTAAAACAAAAAAGGTGTTTATTTTTATATGTGGGTCAAGTTGAAACTGAGTTACAATATCTAAATAGAAAGTGGATTATAACTGGTTCAGTTTCAATAGCTAATCGCAGTTTAGTCCAGGCTTTATGTGAGCCTATGCAGCCTGTAGCATTGTTATTAATAAAGATAAATTAATTAATTTTATTTTCTACGTGCAGTTGCAGAGTACGAATACTGACCCCTGTAAAAAAACCCTGTGTTTATGTAAACAAACCCACCCTAGCTAGGTGGTAAAGTCCCATGTTTGTCTGGATGGTGACAACAACTTGTCTATAAGTATGCTGACATAACAACCTGGTGTTGTCTTCGGGCATTAGTGACTCAGTTTCCAGTATCTCTATAGGATTTACCTATCGCTATGGGAAATTTATAGGCAACGGTATCTACTTACTATTAAATAGGTTGACAATCTGTTGAATTTTTTTAGACATTCTTTAAATTTCTAATAGCATATATGTACACTTAACTAAGATTTTTCTTAGTATATATTACTTTTTTTTTAATGCTGTAGGACAGCAGACAGGCTGACGGCCCGCTTAGAATTTAGCAGTTACCGTCGCCTATAGGTGTTTGCAACGCTAGTGGCATCGCGAACACGCTGCTGTCCCATAAGGGTACAGGAACTTGGATCACTAATGCCGGAACACAACACACGGTTATTATGGCGGCATACTTAAGACCAAAGGTGGTCGCCATCCAGACGGGTTTGAGGCCCTACCACGTAGCTAGGGTGGGTTGTGTTATCGCCTTTTACGATAGGCCGACCCCGGCCGCAGAGGTTAGTATTCTTTCTCCGCCCCTGCACGGATAAAAACTTATTTAGCTTACGAATGAAACTGATATACATATCGTACTTTAAACTGGCTTGCTAATCCAAAACATATTTGTATGTTGCTGTCTTCATTAAAATATAATTAAAAGTCATTACTTAGCGCAAGGAAAAATTATGCAAACATTGTGCTACTTGTAGTTCATGCAATGTATAGAAATATCTTGATCAAGTTTAATCAAAGATGTTTGAGTATTACTGGCTGTAAGTAAAACTACTGAATAAGTTTTATTTATTTTTACTAGGATACCATTGGAAAAATAGAAATTAAGAATTAAATAAGTTAATAAAAAATCAATCAAAAAATGATTAATTCATTTAAAAATAATAGGTTATTTATATCGTTGACAAATGCAAATTTATTAAAACTCGTATTTGAATATATTGACTTCAAAGAGTCTGATATAACGGCTAAAGCATGTCTATACATATATGTACCTATATATTGTTTATTGTTAGACTACATTTTCAGTAAAACAAAAAAGGTGTTTATTTAGATTTTTATATGTGACTCAAGTTAAAACTGAGTTACAACATATTATATTAATAATATTAACTAAATTATATAACAATTAAATAATAAAATTTAATCTCTAAATAAATATTATTTAAACAAAACTTTAAACGCTAAATAAATCATAAAAACGCTTCAACATCAGCGAAACAACTAAATAGAATTTTAGAATATTTAAATTTTTTTATTGCTGTAGGACAGCGGACAGTCTGACGGCCCACTTAGAATTTAGCAATTACCATCGCCTATGGCTGTTTGCAACGCCAGTGGCATTGCGAACACGCTGCTGTCCTATAAGGTTATACTGGAACTTGGGTCACCAATGCCGGAACACAACACAAGGTTATTATGGCGGCATACTTAAGACCAAAGGTGGTCGCTATTCAGACGGGCTTGAGGCCCTACCACGTAGCTAGGGTGGGTTGTTTTGTCGCATTTTACGACAGGCCGACTCCGGCCGCAGAGGTTAGTATTCTTTCTCCGCCCCTGCACGGATAGCAACACTTCGACACAGATTAGATAAACCATTTTAAAGGTTATTTACTCAACAGTTACGTTTACAAAACGTCAAATCTTTTTTTAGGTGACAACTAAGAGGCTTTTAACTGTTCATTTATTATTTATTAAGCCAATTTTTATAGAAATTCATCAACGGACTGTAAAAATTGGATTACCAATTCAAAATTAACCTACATTTTCAACCTTTATTTGTTACAGTATAATATTAATATGTAATTAGTATATATAATTTTATTTATTTAATTTTTTATTTAATATTAATATGTGTAGAAAAAAATTTTTACTTATGCTTAATTCATTTTTTTTCTGAGGAGCAGCAGACAGACTGATGGCCCACTTAATAATTAGCAATTACCGACGCCTATGTATGTTTATGGCAACATGGGCGGAGCGAACACGCTGCTGCTTCATATGTATACCTGTACCTCACAGGAACCTGGATCACTAATGTTGGAACACAGCACAAGGTTATTATGGCTGCATAATTATAAACCAAGGGTGGTTGCCATCTAGACGGGTTTGAAGCCCTGCCACGTAGCTGGGGTTGTTTTGTCACGTTTTGCGAGAGGCCGAACCCGGCCGCAGGGGTTATTATTCTTACTTCGCCATTTAAAATTTACATTATAAAATAAACCTCAAGTCGTTATTAATAAGGTTGGTATTACTCGAACAAAACTCCGTATTACGAATCTTACGAATTTTCGATCAGTACACGTGACCTGACGCGAGTTTAACATTTTTTACCCATCACAAAAAAGTGCACAACGCCGCTAAAGAAGTTTTCACTTCAATAAAACCAAAACAAAATTTACGCAAAAGCGTAAACAAAATTGAAAAACAAGAAAAGTCACAAGAAACAATTATCTTAAAAATTATAAAAGAAAGCGAAACCCCGTCACCATGCGTCCTTGGCTCGTTGAATATAAAATGTTCCAATTTAAAACATTGACGTCAGCGTTGATGTCTTTTGTATGAACAACTTAACTGTCGTGGCGTTGTTTTGACTTAATTAGACTGTAGGTGTAGTTTATGAAGCCTATTTATGAATCAGTAACTTAATACGGTATTAGAATTGCTAGAGAAGTCATCATAAATGTGATCAAAAGGGATAACCATTTTACAACAGCTTGGATATTAATTTTAGAATAAAGATAAAAAAACAGCTTTCAATATATGCCTATATTGGGAGCTGCTAAGGGTCTTATCAATAAATTTCAGTTGCTAACTTCTTCCTTTTAATGCTTTACTTTCTAAAGGTTTTTGATATCTTTAGCGTAGACTATATCTGGACAATTCTAGAAACGTCTAAAACAGCACGTAAGGAAAATAAATTAAAATATGTACAACGAAATCGTTTTTGCAAGAATAAGTTAGTCACATATAAGTTATTACTGCTCTTTAGACACATTAATGACCAATCCATAGAGGGACTAAATGAAAGACTTTCACTTAGTCGGTCTTGTTGGTCATGTAAATCGAGAACGTGCATCGTCATCGACTCATGACCATTTTAATGTATAGAATATAAATATTACTCACCGCCTAGGGAACAATTCTTTATGCACATTGAGAATATATATATATATATATATATATATATATATATATATATATATATATATATATATATATATGTCTGTGTGTGTGTGTGTGTGTGTGTGTGTGTGTGTGTGTGTTTGTTCTTTCTTTTATTTGAAGATGCATAGAGACTCGATGATTACAACCTTTTCTATCAACTAGAGTATTCGTTCCAGCTAATGAGATTAATAATCATTAGTTTTATTATACTCTCTATCTCTCTTTGTCTTTATCTATCTATTGTTTCTATTATTATGAAAACTAAATATTTTTCATCTTTGTATCCCGTAACCACACCGTAACTTTACTTTGTAACAAATCAAAAATTTAAATGAGTAGTAATCTAGAACCATTAACTTCAAAACAACTTTGCAGTCTTTCAAGCTAATTGCGAGTATGATTTAACATGTCTGGTTTTAAAACAAGACATATCATCTTCGAGTTATTTCTCGTTTAAAATTACCTTACCCTTTAAAATTGGAATTTGCCATTTAAAAAATCACTTGCATATAAAAAAAGCCTATTAAAATGCTAAAGGGATTAATTTTACCTTGTATTTTACCTTACCTATTGTTTATTACGTATAATAATATACGATTGTGATATTCTTCATTTATAGATCTAGTCGTAAATAAACTGTAACCACATAACCAAGGATGAATTGAGCCATTGTTTACGCTACAAAAAACTGCAAAATATATTAAAATGTACATCATACGTAATAACGATTATAAATTGCATTTTTTTAACTATTATAAATCATAACGATCATTATAATGACGTAAGAAAGTGAAATTATATTTAGTTCCGAGACAGCAATGATTTCAGGTAAATCACTGCCCAGAACAATGAACAACCAACAATGCAATGGTATCATTAAAACTAAAACAAGTACATGCGCTTTTCATATGGCTAATGATTTTGTAAATAGAATAAAAGTACAACTTCTACTTGAATAATACAAGTTTTTTTGGTGGTTAAATGTCCCATTAATAAAGCTTATCCTTGCAAAGGCGGAGAAAGAATACTAACCTCTGCGGCCGGGGTCGGCCTGTCGTAAAAGGCGACAAAACAACCCACCCTAGCTACGTGGTAGGGCCTCAAGCCCGTCTGGATGGCGACCACCTTTGGTCTTAAATATGCCCCCTAATATCCATGTGTTGTGTTCCAGCATTAGTGACCCAAGTTCCTGTACCCTTATGGGACAGCAGCGTGTTGGCAATGCCACTGGCGTGGCAATCATCATCTTCACTTTAATTTCCACTTCCCGACTTTTTCTTTATATGACGTCAAGCCAGCACTTTTCGAGCATGGTTTCATATTTTTAGCTCCTGTCTGCTGCAGAAAGTCCCTATACCAGTGAAGGCGACACTCTTGCAGTTTGTCTGCAATTTCAGAGACATGACGGCTGTCACGGAAGCAGGAAGTTCTAACACGGTATTTAGTGTCACTCCTCAATTACTTTATTCATGACAGCGCATAACGTCCCAGGTTTTCTAGGCAGACATTTAAACTCGGGCCTTTCCAAAGATATCTTATTAATTCAAATACAGCAAAGAAGCACATCGTAGTTAAGTGGTACCACACTCGAAAACCAATCCAGATATTCCGGGTGGAATCATCCCTAGTGGATCCTAGGGTGGCATGCACAACTTAGTCAGTTTTTCTCTTCTAATATACATAATTGCCATGTACTGATGGTGAAGCAAAACATGGTGAGAAAACCTGCATACTAAGATCACCGGTGTTTGTAACCCGACAATTCGCTTTTTACAATCGTGGTTCTACGTTCCCTCTAGGGTAGGCCCAGATTCAGCAGTAAGACGCTATAAACTGTTATTTTTACAATAACTAAGTGTATTTAATTACTTTTTTAATTTTCTCTCCGGCCGGGATCGGCCTGTCATAAAACGCAACAAAACAACCCCTAGCTACGTGCTTAGAACCCCGAGCTCGTCTGGATGGAAACCACTCTTGGTCTAAAGTATGTCGCCATAATAACCTTGTGTTGTATTTTGGCGTTAATAACCCAGGTTCCTGTACTCCTATAGGACAACAGTATGTACGCGGCGCTTCTAGCGTCCCAAATATCTATTGGCGACGATAACTAATTACTATTAACTGGGCCGTCAGCCGTTTTTAAGCAATAAAATAAAATTTAGAACTGAAGCATAAAATATTCGAACCTGCTAAGTCATAGAGGAAAATATAAAAAATCATTATACTGTTAACTTATGATAACAGTTTGTTACGATTGCTAATAATATAGACAGCAACATTTTTAATTTATTTTGTTCATTCGATTTGCTACAAGTTGTTTGTTGGTGGCCACATTCTCTTTCTACACCAATCTATAAAATAACATCGTGTAGTATTCCAAGCATTTTAATCTATTTGAAATCGTGCCAAAAAATAGTTCATTTGAATTAACTTATATTTTGCTTAAATTGTGTATAACTTATATCCGTGATCCTTTTTATCCGTGCAGGGGCGGAGAAAAAATACTAACCTCTGCGGCCGGGGTCGGCCTGTCGTAAAAGGCGACTAAACAACCCACCCTAGCTACGTGGTAAGGCTTCAAGCCCGTCTGGATGGCGACCACCTTTAGTCTTAAGTATGCCGCCATAATAACCTTGTGTTGTGTTCCGGCACTGGTGACCTAAGTTCCGGTACCTTTATGGGACAGCAGCGTGTTCGCGATGCCACTGGTGTTGCAAACATCCATAGGCGATGGTAATTGCTAAATTCTAAGCGGGCCGTCAGCCTGTCTGCTGTCCTACAGCAATAAAAAAAAAATAATAACTTATTAACGTGTGTAGCCTGTTTCCTCTAAAGGATATCTAAAAATACGAATACTATTGTTTATATCATGTGAAAACCCTATCCACAAGTACTATGCTAACTCTATGGAGAAGCCGGCGAGTTTATATGGGGTCACCGATTTTTGTAGCCACTCGACTATCTAGCATAAGATAGCCAGTGATAGGCGCCGGCATACCCACTAAAACCCCGGTCGCCACCCAGAGAGAGAAAGAGAAGAGCTATGTACGTGATCATTGCAGGATCGACTTAAGGTCATTACTCTGCGACGCCCGTACTCGTACGCCCAGCATGGGGCGTGTTCTGAGCGACATTATTCCAGACTAGAAGTTAGGTTATGGCGTGGACAGTCCCCAAAAGCACCAATACCAGAGAAAACTTGATTTTGATCCTAATTCAGGCTGATAGAAATTAAATTTAGAATCCACAAATGTTTTATTCGGAAAAGACTTTGTTATCTATTTCCATGACTGTTCTTATATATTTACTATCGAAGATCATTGAAACTTTCATACTCTTCCAACCATTTAGAAAAATCAAAATAACAGAATCTAGAAATAACATACTATATTTAAACTCCCAAACATATAAAATTATTCTTATTACTTTTTCTTATGTACTTTATATATTGTAACCACTTTATATGTTCTATTTAATTATTGTTTTATACCCTTATTTATATCAATATTCGACAAAATTTATTTTACATAATTAGAATTAATTCTAAATTTAAGAATTTAAGACCAGTAATTAAGTAGATTTAGTGCTTACGTTGCCTAGTCTTTAGGGCTTAATATCCTAACAGGGAGTAAATTATTTCGAATTTGAACTAATATAACACGAATGAAATTTAATAGAATAATTGAAACATATATATTACAGATAATTTACTGATGGTTTTTGATTTTTGCACGATGCTGTTAATTAAAATATTTAAATGAATTTAATTGAATTTAATCAATAAGTTTTGAGTAGAGCAATATATCACGAGCGTTATTTAAAAAAATTCATATCACTTCAATATCTAGTCTATATACAGCTTACAAGTAAAACAGTAAACGGTCAGTTTAACAACGAAATAAGATAAAATCAGCGTACTGCGTATTGGTCAATACTAACTGCAACACTTACCGAATTTACAATCGGCCACCTTAAAGAAATGTTCGTTATGAGACGAATTAATGCAGTTTGTGGTAATTTATATTTTACGCATTGCCATTTCTGTAGGTAAAATTTTTTAAATACATTTTACTTTTAAACAAAAATTTACCTATCTTTTTTAGAACTAACTATATTTTAACTTTAATAATTTATTATTGATTCTTAATACTTATAAAGACTGCTGCTTAAAAATAAAACAAATATTATATTTTATGTAATACAAATTAAACTTTTCATTTAAATAGTTAATTTTTCAAGCTGTAAAGCCTAGTTTTGAGCTATATTAGCTATAAGGTTAGCCTAAGAGTTATTCAAAGCAAAATATTGTTATTAGATAATATTCTGGTTTAGATATTTTAATCAGACTTATGCATCTAAACATATTTACCCTCTTTAATAAATATTAGTTATTTCACTTTAATAAATATCACTAGTTAATTAATATAGACCTTTAAAAAAAGAGCGCCAGTGACAGAAAATCTAAGACAAGAAACATAAACTATAATATTCTCTACATTATAGAGGTTCGAAGTTAAGAAACAATATATCTTTTAAATTCTCGTGACTGCAGTCGTCTCTTAATTTATTATTTAATTTATTAACTATTTTAACCTAGATTTACTTTCAAAATTACGAATTACTAATGCGCACATTATTTGTGTGTTATGTCAAATATTGCATAACTTCATTATTTAGACGAAAAGAGATGTAGATTAAGTAATTAGAGTTGATTAAAATATAATTTTAATTTTCACTTAAGAGTGAAATGTCGCAATCTAACCACTCGCAACAACTTAAGTTTTACTTTCATTTAAACGAGTTTTTGCACAGCCGACACAGAAAAGTTCGACACAGTCAAGAATTGAACGACATAAGCTTTATGAAACAACCTGGATAATACAGGGTGTTATAATCTACATTATTATGCTCAGGTGAGAAATTTGAGGTATGTTTTTACAGTTTACGTTCGAAAGTCTTTACTGGGTACGCGTGTTTCAAATAATGCTACAGTTGTAATTATGAAAACAAGGTGCAAAATTGTCGTGACTGCAGTCACACTCATGGTCACCTAATTAGAAAGTGAATTATTGTATCATTGTATAACAAAGAATTCCAAAAATATTTAACTTACCTTCAGAGTTATCTGACAATTTTAAGTATATATTTTATGCAATAACAAACACTAAATATTCGTTTAAGTGGAATCCACCATCATTCCAGATGTCACTTGTTGAAAACACCGTTACCACCTTCACAGTAAAGAAAAACTTTAAGTGCACACACTTCCCGTTCAAATTCTACATAATTAAATCGATAACTCCGAATCGATATTTTATCGAGTTCCGTATCACTGGACTCGATGTCAACGTCCTCGACGCAATCCGGACACTGGCCAGCAAGTGTCGCCGTCGATTCGGAGTTTTCACGCCCGATTACACTCAGGTTGCAACGAATAAAAATAAAAAAGGGAATAAATAATATTTCGAATATCGAACGTGTAATTTGAATTTGAGCGGGAAACGTGTGTTACGTTGTGCGTTCGGAAATGTACGCTGGGGCCGGTCGGTGCGCGAAATGCGACTGCGGTGTCCGTTCCTCTCGAGACACTCTCTGCCCACCGCTGGCCGCATGTGTAAATGTTAATCCGTGGTATTATTTAGTCTAACCACCAGTGCTAGACCTAATAAACGATAATGACACCTCTCTCCCCTTCACTATCGTGTGCACTTATTTTTCGGACCAGCCACCGTACACTGGTCACCTTACAACCAACCGTACCAGTTACATACGAAATGAATGGCTTTTCAGTGTGATTTTTCAGCCTGATTTCAAAAACGAAAGCTTACATAAAATATTCTGACATAAGATTTCGCTACGCGCATCCCTACTTACATAAAAACAAAGGCTAAGCATCAAGATGGATGAAAACAAAAGTAACTAATTTCCCATAACGTTGTGAAAACAAAAGACTAAATGAGAGAACTGAAAGATACACCTGCAACACAGTTATTTAAAATTCTTCTCAAAGTTAGGAAAAAGACCTACTTTGAAACAATTATGTCACCCTTTTCTTTGGCGTTGCAACAGATAATGTTACCGTTGCAACTTTTAAAACATCTTTATTATTTTAAACTGATCATTATATTTATTACTTGTCTTTTAGTTTGGAAATTCATCTTTTTACGTATAGAAACGTTCAGATTTAAAGAGTAAAATGAAATTAGCAGTAGTTTTCAAATAAAAAAATATAAGATCCAGATTTCGGAAAGCGTTAGAACTCAATTTATTTCAGCACCTGCATTCGTCGATTCAGTCAGTTACTTTTTGAAAGTAAAGCATATGCGTATATACAGTACCAATGAGGCATCCTTCTATTAGTAGGTCTATTTTTTAAAAATCTTTAAATGAAAGATTTAAATAAATCTACCTGACTTCGTTTCATCGGATATTTATTTAATTCTAAAAAAACACACATAACACACCGATTCATGTACAAAGCGCTTTAGTTGTCTAGAGCAGATCACACTGTTCCCTGTACTAGTGAACACTGTATCTCAGTGCGCCAGTATTGCTTGCTCCAAGTGCCCAATACCACACTATTATATTAACTTACACACTACTTTTTGTGCTTCTTAGATCTTTATCTCTCTTCAAACAAACTTCTTCTTCGAGACCTCTAGACGCACAATCTGACAAAGATATTATTTATAAAATGTAATATTAGTATTATTTTTTTTGTTAACACAAAACCTGAAACTGGCAAGTGGTTCCGGATCTTCTTCTTCTCAGTCGAATACTCTTGACAAAGCAGTCGTAGTCACGCAAGACGCCCGGCAGCGCTTCACCACCTCGCGCCATTTGTCCCTAGCTGAAGCCTGTCTTGCGCAGTCGTTTAGGGATGTGTGTGTCATCGACTTAATTTGGTCCGTCCATCGCAAAGGCGAACGCCCTGGCGATCTACTGCCATTTACCCGGCCCAGCACAACGAGCCGCTCCACGGAGTCCCCCCGCATCGCGTCACATGTCCAAAGAACTGGAGTATTCGGAATTGCACCACCGTTTACAGTCTCTCGCTGATGTTAAGCTCCTTCAGGATGGAGACATTGGTGCGGTGCTGAGTCCAGGAGACATTAAGCAGTCTCCTCCAACACCACATTTCCAAGGCGTCAATACGCTGCCGCTCTCTTTCCTTCACCGTCCATGTCTCGGCCCCGTACAGGAAAATCGGAAATACAAGCGCTCTTACGAGACGGGTCTTGATGGTCTTGGTTATGCTTCGGTCTCGCCATTACCTTCGAAAGTCTGCCCGTGGCACTGTGCGTGATAATCATATGCCGCTTGATTTCGTCTTCAGAACCTCCTCTATTTGAAATCAAAGAGCCCAGGTAGACGTATGATTGGACGACTTGGCAATTCGCAATCTCAGTTATTTCCGGAGCATTGTTGCGACCACGGTCCGGATCCGGTTTCGGATCTATATCACGCAAAAAACTTAGAGTATAGGCTATAACGTGCCAGTAGTCATCTTAAAGGGAGAGATAATTTTGGTTAGTGGGCATAATGTAGACCGGAGTAGTAATGGGAGACAAGAAAATGGGTCAAGGCTGTTTAACGATAGATTTCTATGTAAACTTACCTACCTTTAGAACCAAATAAGTGTGTGAACATATAAATATCGATTTAAACCCAAACTTCTAACCTCAAATAATTCTGTCCGTGCAGGAGCGGAGTAAGAGTGCTGACCCCTGGTGCCGCGGTCGGCCTGTCGTGAAAGATGACAAGACGGCCCTGGCTGGATGGTAGGGCAATCCCGCCTGGATGGCCACCACCTAAGAGTAGTTACCTAGTCTATGAGTGTGCAACCGTAGTGGCCTTGTTTTGTGTTCTGGTATTAGAGATGTATTGTCAAATCCGTCAAAATTATTAAAATTCTAATGGAAATTTATTTAAATTTATTTATTAAGTTTGCGAGCAAATTGTAGTATGTCCGATGTTAGTGGCCCCTTGTCCAACAACGTGCTGTGAAGATGCACCTAGCTGCCTGTGTCTGCATTCAAGCGCAACGTAATGCAGGACCTAGAGCATTCGAAGACTGCGAATTTCCTATTTAAAAGCCCCCGTGACGTAGTTGTCGAATGTGAATTGCGTACGGACCCCTTAAAAGTGCCACCCTGCACACCCAAACCGATGTTGTTTACTCAAGAAGAAACAAATAAAAGTGTCGCTTGAGGATATATTAGATGATTTACAACGAAATTTCGTGTCCTACTTTTAATGTGAAACGAGAAAAAAAATTAAATAAAAAGGATGACAGATTATTTCCCCAAAAAGGGGTTAACGCCAGACAGGCGGCCGGTTGTAAAAACTAAGCCACAACTATTACAAATGTCACATTTTGTGCCGATCTCTTATAATGTAGGATATGGGCAGAAGGAAGAAGAAGACTACTTTTTGTGTACCCTTCAGGAGAATACAAATTGTTAATACAGTACTTTATACATAATTCATAGTCTTTCTTACACTTTAGACAATTCGATGTATCTATAACTTCAAAACGAATTCTATACTGAACCGTAAATATAAAAGTAAAATACTTTTAAACTCTAGTATCATAAATCTAGTATTATACTCATATTTCCATGAGGTTTACGCAGTGAAGTACTGATATATCCGTCGACTTTTCATCAATGGACTGACTGCATAAAAAACGCCGGTCACATCTTTGACCTATGCTTTAATATAATGTGTCTCTGTATCGCTGTTAGATAACAGCAATATGATATCAAGGTAGACGCTGGTATGATGATTAATTCAATTGTAAGTGAAACACTTTTTTTATATATTAGTTGGCTAACTTATTACAATGACAAGCCATTGGCGGGTGATAAATGATACCTGATTATTCACTATGTAATGTGTTCTAGGAATGAAATCTAAAACCTCCTCCATCTGGCGTGTTGAAATTACTTCTTCTGACAACACCGAATGCATTGGGATTAAAGCGTCTAAACCAAAGCATCTTGTTCTGGCATGATATTCAGGTCCTATTTTTATTGCTGTGGGACATTAGTCCCCGCTGACACGCTTCCGTCCCCGTAGGGGAACTCGATCCTGGATTATTTATGCCTGAACACAACAAGATAATTATGGAAGTATATAAATAGACTTGGTTGGCATCCAGACGCGCTTGAAGTCCTACCACCTAGCTAAGGTTTGTTTTGTCGCCTTTTACGACACGCCACCCCTGGCTACAGGGGTCAGTATTCTTACTCCGCCCCTGCACGTAGAAATATCTTCACTCCATACTTTTAAATATTGAAAAATAAATTATGACGTCTACTGTAAATTTTGTTTTCAATTTTGCAAGAGATCAAGTTCAATCTTGATATTTGAACTGGTGACGGGACGGCTGGAGCAGTGACTACGTTACCGTGTTTAACATCGCAAGAATTCAATTTTTGTACGGTGCAGAATATTAACTGCCTTTAACTATTTGAAGATCTTCCACTTTATTGCCTTATCTCTGTTTTCCTTCTCCACTATACACGGACTTCACCGTCCCTGAATAAGCTAAGCCATTGTTTCTTTGGTCCATCCCTCCTGCTAGTACCCGAAATTACAAACCAGCTCAATTTCAAGCGACTTCGTCTACACTTTCAGCCGGCACTCTATTATCTTCCCGTGTATATGGAATATGGTGTTCTGTTTTTAATTTTACATCCTGTATTTGCCAATGTTTATTAATAATATCGCGCTGGTCTTCCAAGAGAGATAATTTTCGAGAATTCTTCATATGATGTTACCACTTACATAATTATATTGCTATGTAATTTTAATAGAAACGGTCTAAAATCGGAACCCAGATATATTCCAATATCGATGGAAAAGTTTTATGCCTGCAGCACTCGCTACACTATATACAAAAATATTTTTACATAGTATTTGATTGTTGATATTTTAATTATTTAATTTATATATAATTAGTGCTTATTTCAATACTATATTACGTGCTTTCAATTATAATTAAGAAACACCTTACATATATCTAATCAGAAACTTACATTACAACGAACCTAAAATCAAAGCTAGTATTTATTTTACAGGCGCCACTTTTATTTATTAGAACTCACTAAATACTTTTCTTTTTGTAAATGATTTAAGTGTTTAATAGTATTTAATTGCCCCAATAAACAATGATAATAGAAACATTTTTTTTAATTTCTCTTATCTTTACAATCATATTTTATGAACGAATCAACATACTTCAATTTAAAATTTCTGAACGTAATACATTTGTCAAATATTTATACGAACTTCCCAGACGTCTGAGACGTCAACAGGTTTCCAGGGGTTTCAAACAACTGAACCCGAAAGCTTCGATTAAATGTTTGCTTCTTCACTTCTTTTTTTTTTGTAATATCTTCTTCATAATTATTTATAAACGTTTTCACTTCTCTGTATGTTTATATAAAAAATAAGAATTAAACTTCTTATAGAATGGAAGCTTTACATGATTACATCATTAGGCATGGCAATAAAGTATTAACTTTAAATTTTTTTATGATAATTTACGTTGTGAAAATGTAAACTTAAATTATTATAATTAAAGTAGTAAATATTTACATATTTATGAGAAATATAATTGAATATCATTCAAGTCATTGATCACTTGACAATAAATGCATGCGATTATAGTCTGAAATACGCCAGTTATCAATGACTTCAGTGAAAATTTGCCATTTTCAGTTATTTTGCTGCGAACTATGAATAATATTCCCATTATTAAACACATTATTCATACAACTACAAAAACTAATATACATTATAGCCTTCACTATAATGTATGCAGAGTTAAATAAAAAGTTAAAATAATATTCAAAGGAACTATGTAGTTTTACATAAAATTCAAGTAAAATCATAAAGTTTTTAGATGTAAATTAAATTAATTGTGTATTATTTAAATTTTAACATAAATTCTGTTCTGATTATAGCCAGTGATTTTATGTATCAGCTTATTTTAAAATACTTTATAAAGAAAAATGTAGTGTTATTTAAAAAAATGCTACTTTAGGTTTTTTATTGCTGTAGGACAGCATACAGGCTGATGGTCCAGTTAAAATTTAGCAGTTACTGTTGCCTATAGGTGTTTGCAATACCAGTGGCATCACGAACACGTTGCTGTCCCATAAGGGTACAGGAACTTGGGTTACTAATGCCGAAACACAACACAAAGTTACTATGGCGGCATACTTAAGACGTTAAGACTAAAGGTGGTCGCCCTCCAGGCGGGCTTGGAGCCCTACCACGTAGCTAGGGTGGGTTGTTTTGTCGCCCTGTACGACAGGCCGACCTTGGCTCCAGATGTCAGTATTCTTTTTCCACCCCTGCACAGATGAAAGGTTACTTTATGGTTTTAATTTTTTTACAACAACATCTGTTGTAGCAATATTTGAATGTAATCTTTTTGGAAATAACGCTTCTATATGCAGTCTGTCATGAATTAAGATGTGGTCGGATAAAAGCTGCACAGAAGTTAAAAGTATGAACTAAACTTAGGCATTTTTATTACTGACTAGTTTACCCGGCAAACGTTGTTCTGACATTTGAATTTAAAAAAGTAGCCTGTCCTTTTCCAAGGTCTAATATATAACAATACCGAAATTCATCAAAATTGGCTCAGCGGTGTAGGAGTGAAAGCGTAAGAAACAAACACACTTTCGCATTTATAATATTAGTTAGGAAGTTAGGATGAGCTTTTCATCCCAATTTTTGACACGTTGACGTTGTTGCATGAAGACGCGTTGCACTTTGTAAAGATGAAATAAATAATTTTAAACAGTTTTATGTGTAATAATTTTCACGAACCAACTACTGAGGAACATCAACAGGCTAATGGTCCACTTAGTAGTAAGCAATTACCGCTTAAAGATGTTTGCGACGCTAAGGGCATCGCTGACACGTTGCTGTCCGCGTAGGGAAACTAGAATGTGGGTCACATATACTGAAATACAACACAAGCTTATTAAGGCGCCTTAATTAGAGTCCAGGGGTGGTTGCCATACTGATGGGCTTGGAGCCTTACCACCTAGCTAGAGTTGTTTTGTGACCTTTACGACAGGCCGCCCCCGGCCGGCGTGGAGGAACTAGAATCCATAAACTCTATAAAATTCATCAATCTAAAGAATAGATTTTTGTAAGTGTCGAGTGCGAAAACACCAGGCCAAATTATCAACATTTAATTGAAAAAAATCTCGTTGAGCTTAAAAAAGTGACACAGCAAAAACATGTTTCAAACCACTGCAATCACAGCATACACGATGCCTGCAATTACGTCACGCCAAATGAAACTATTTATAAAACGAAAAATCCTTGACCCTTACGAATGAATCAATTCCAGTCATTTCCAGTGTGTAGTACGATTTGTATCTATAAATTTTGGTTCAGTCATAACTGCACCATGGAGGACGTAAATCCTGTGAATAACCTTTGGTGAGTACAAGTACATTTCTGTAATCGAATCGTACAAAAAGTAAGGCCGTGCCCAACAGAGTCAACAGACCAAGGCGACAACTGCAGCAATCTACACTGTATTGTACAGAGCTGAAATTTCCCTGTTTATTATCATGCGCGCGCTTTTTACGATTGACGGAACGCAACTCGCGAAAATAATTGTAATATCTTATCTATAGATTATGTACTCAAGTGCTGGATACACCGTGTCGTGTAATGGCCAACACATTACGTACCAGCATCCAGATGGATATCGCGTTTTTAATTTGAACAATGAAATAAACGATTTGAACAAAGAACGTATGGAACGAAACGAATTAACTCTAAGTTTCCACAATTTGATAAAACGAGGTTCGTTTATTTATTATTTAGTGCTTGTTGTGATAATGTGGAAAATTTCAATATGCCAGTGTTTTATTTTAAAATAAAAACAAAAAGTCGAATGTGAAGGTTTTATATAATTATATATTTTATAATATTTAAATTTAGAACATGATAACTTATTACTCATATTCAGTACAGTTATTTATAATAAAGTTTACAGTTTCATAACATTCATGTAATTTTGTGGTTGTTTAATGTAATTATGATTCTGGAAACAGTAATGAATCAAAACTTAGCATAACACATCTAGTTTTTAATTTTGTTCAAGTCTAAGTAAAACTTATACATTGTTATTTTTAATAAGTTTTAACAAACTTAAAAAAGCAGGTCTTCAATACATAGATGTAAATGTTATATTATTCATATTGTTCTTTGTATAATCTTCCTCCTGCCCTTATCCCACATTATATGGGGTCGGCACAACATGTTCTCTTCTTCCACTCTCCTCTGTTAGCAGTCATACCAACATACACACCCTTTTTTGCCATATCATCTTTTACGCAATCCATCCATCTTTTATTTATTTTTATATTGCTTTGGGACAGCAGACAAGCAGATGACCTGCTTAAGAGTAAGAAGTTAATGTCACCTATGAATGTTAGCGGTGCCAGGGGAACTAAAATGCTAATGCCAGAACCGAGATACAGGGCTGGTAGTAAGCCAGACGGGATTGGAGTTCTACTACCTAAATATAGATGTTTTATCACCTTTTATAAGAAGCGACCGGCAGCAGTAGTTAGACAAATGATTTAAATAGCCTTAAAAAATAAATTATAACAAAATATGAATAAAACTTACATAAATACATACATATAATCACGCGTTTTTCCCATAGGGGTAGGCAGAGACCACTTCTTTCCACTTGCTATGATCCTTACATGTTTCGCTTCGTCCACTTTCATTATTCCCTTCATACATGCCCTTCGGTTTAGGGTACTCTTGAGCTGGCCTTTTTTCAAGACGTCCCTGATCTGGTCTCGAAACGTCCGCCTAGGTCTACCCCTTCCAACACTTCCATTCACACTCGCCTTATACACTTTTTTCGTCAATCGTTCTTCATTCATTCTCTCAACATGGCCAAACCATCTCAGCATACCTTTCTCAATTTTTGTCACTACATCTTCTTTCAGACCACAACGTTTCCTTATCTCACTATTTCTTATCCTGTCACTCAGTTTAACTCCTATCATACTTCTTAACGCTCTCATCTCAACTGCATTTATTCTGCTTTCATGTTTCTTCTGCCATACCCAACTTTCACTTCCGTACATGAGTGTCGGAACCAACACCCCCTCATGCACAGCCAGACGAGCCTTGTTAGACACCTTCCGACTGTTCATAAAGGAGTGCAAAGCTCCATTCACCATGTTTCCTGCATTCACTCTTCTTTCAATATCACTCACACTTTCCGTCTCTTGTAAACTTTGAACCCAGATACACAAACTCATTCACCTGTTCAATTTGTTCATCTCCAATCACAATATTGCAGTCTGTCACTAAATAAAATAATAAAAAAATAAAATAAAACTTATATATAAAAAATTGTCATTACAAGTTTCATACCATGCTAGTAGATGTATGATAGGTTGTTTAACCATCTTCAAAGAAATCCAATTGGGGCAGCCTGGAAGTTGAGCTGATTTCCCTATGCAGTATTTAGTAGATACGGCTCTTCAGCTCCACACACCCCTTGTATGAGGTACTTTTGAAAATGTTTTCTCCACCCTTTTAAGCACTAAATTGGCACTACAAAACATGTGGTGTGCGCACAGGTTTTTATTGCTGTAGGATAGCACACAGGCTGACAGTCCACTTAGAATTTATTAGTTACCATCACCTATGGGTTTTTGAAATGCCAGGGCCTTTACGAACATGCTTATCGTCTGCTTTGTCGTACTGGAACCTCGTCACTTATGCAGGAACACAACACAAGGTTATTGTGGTGGCATATTTAAAAACCAGGGGTGATTTCAATCTAGGGGGCTTGGAGCCCTACGACCTAGCTTGGGTTGTTTAGTTGCCTTTCATGACCGGCCGATTCCGGCCACAGAGGTTAGTGTTCTTTTTCCACCTCTGCACAGATAAATCTCTGTTCTGTTTAATAACCATGAAACAAGTTCTTTGCTGTTTATATCTACTCCAAATGAAGCTGGATGTCACAGTATATATTTATTATATAACTTTTTTTATGAAATAGGGAAGCTTTTCCCTGCTCCCAGTTCCCTCTCATATTATATCAGTGGCCAGAATTTCTCTTGATGGCATCTTCTGCCACTATCATAACTCTCAGTACCTCTCCAGGCATACCCTGGTCTCATTACTAGCAATAAGTTGAGGAGGTATACACGGTGACTTTGATAAAACCATCCAAATTTTTTTTACACACTATACATCATTTATGGAACCCATTTTTGCAAAAAAAATTGTATGTCAAATTTTCATCATAAAATATTTCATTCCAAGGAAAATATCGTCGCTAATTCAATCGTACATAATAGTCTTATGGTGCAAATAAAGTACGTTAACTTGTTATTACCTGTCTCTGTCACTCCCGTGTAAATATCGTAAGTGAGTAGTGCGTATTCGCTCGCGCAGATGCAATGACTGCCGTCCTCAGCCTCGTACTAGGTCATTGAACCAGTTTTTTGCGGTACCGATGGAGAGGTCATTAATACTTGCGCGCCGTATTATGTAAATTGCGGATTCTTTGGATGACTTTGTGATGCTGATTACTCAACTTTTTGTTCTATGTGATACTAAACTAAAATACGTGTTTCTCATAACTTTTGCTAAAGATTCTTCTGTGTGAATTTGGACGGTTTTGTCAAAGTCACCCTGATATTCACCAAGCTTAATGCCGGTAGCAACCTCCAGGATGCCCCTGGGGCTTTGCTGAGGGCATTCCAGGAGGAGATGCTGAATAATATTAACTGCCAAGCATTTTGACTGACTATGTACCGATTTGGCCCTTACATGTTTAGATAGTACATAAGTAGTTATAAATAAATATATTTCATTATGAGACTGATCTTTTTCAACATATTATTTTTTTTTCTCATGGCCACTGAAATTACTTAATTTCATCTCCCACCTTATAATAATTCTAAGTCTCCCACATTCCCTTTGTGAATTCCCAAAGACTTAGGCAAAAAATTGACATAAAGTGTCAGTCACCATTGACTGGTTGTGTTAATGGACTCTTGACTCACTGTCACAATACATTTTAAGTTAGTCATTATTTTTATTGGCTTATTATTTATATGCAATGATTTCCAATTTTTTTAAAGCTTTGTCTAACTCTACTTTTGGTGATCACTCACACAAATGCAAAGCTCAGCTTAGACCTCGCGGACTACAATAGTTTACTCTATCCTACTACATAGCTATATTCCAGTTATAAATGTTACCCATATATCAGGGTCTTATGCTCATTGTCATTAGAACCATTATTTTAAGATAAAATATGTACTGTACTGTTTCATTAGTTTATAGATAAAAAATCAAGGGTAAGTCGCATAGATTCACTATACACTTCATACAATTTGTTCAAGGTAATTTTATTTGTGTAATTTAAATGCAATTACATATAAAAACAGTTTGTTGAGTAATATTTAATAAAAATATGCCTTCATAAAATAAAATAAAAATCAATTGATATATGTTATATGCTATATATGCAATGCTATACATACTTTTATGTAGGTATGTTATCAATGTAATAGTTACTGGCATTCAAATAACACTGTGAAAAAGCCTTACAGAAACAAACTGATATCAGCAGCTGACTAGTGCTGAAATTGAGTTTCATATTGTTCAGGGTTTATCAATCTGATATTGACTTACACTTAAAGCTGAGAAAAGCAGGATGCGTCCTTAGTAAACTGGTCTTATGTGAATTTTACACAATATTATATATTATCAAAGTATGCTGTTTATTCACTTTAAGAAAGTTCCCGGACTAAGTAAGAAAAACACATAATTTTCGCCAAATTCGTTTTCATTCATAGATATAATTTCCATCTAACGTGATACAATTGGCCCGACGCTTCTCTAACTTCTCTGTACCGTGTTTATAGAACGCTTGATCTTTGTTCGCAAAATAGGCCTCAGTTTCGGCAATGACTAAATCTTTTCCCCGGAACATCCAGTAGTCGCTGGCGAATATGGGGGTTGGGGCAGCAATTTGAAGTTCAATTCATACAATTTGACTATCGTAGCGTATTTGTGATATGGTGCCACTGTCTTGGAGGAAGTGCTTTTTTTTTGCCATGTGGGGCCTTTTGTTCTTTATTTCTTCCCTCAATTGGTCCAATAACGCTGTATAGTATTACTGTATAGTACTGTTCAGTATTGATCCTTTTTCCTTTCTCAAGATAGTCAATAAACAAAATGCCATGTGCATCCCAGAATACTGATGCCATAACCTTGCCAGCCGATTGTTGTGTCTGTGATCGCTTTGGAATGCTTCCACCTACCTCAATCCACTCAGCTGACGAGCGCTTTGACTCGACTTTGATGACAACCACCTTTGGTCTTAAGTATGCCGCCATAATAACCTTGTGTTGTGTGGGATAGCAGCGTGTTCGCAATAGCACTAGCGTAGCAAACACTCTTAGGCGACGGTAACTGCTAAGCAGGCCGTCAGCCTGTCTGCTATCCTACAGCAATAAAAAAAAGATAGGCCTCCAAATCGTCGATTCGTTGTTGTTTTTAATCCGGTGTTAACAAACGCGCACCCACTTTGAATTAAGCTTTTTCATACCCAAATTGTCATGTAAAATAGCAAGCACGATATATAACTTTCATACACCATATGGTAACTTTGAAACCTCAGCCATCTCCCTGACTTTCATTTTGCGGTTTGACGTTTTCTTCGTTAACAACCGTATTTGGCCGACCACTGCGTTGAGTGTGGTTGACGTCGCTATGACCACGTTTAAATTCTCTTTTCACCTTCGAAATAGTTCGTAAAAATTTGTTCCAAATAAACACAATTGATTTCAAAAATATTTTCTCAAATGGAAACCTATTCCATTAATATATGCTTATTTTGTAACTACTAGAACCACAAGGCTAGTGATTTTTTAACCGACGAAAAAAACCGAGGGGGTTCTCAAGTGGATGCGTATATATATTTTAACACAAATTCCTTCTCATTTTAAACAGTTGATCACTATCATGGTGCGAATGTTTGTTGCAAAAAATAAGCTTTGCAACGAGGTCGATGTTTAAAGTCATTAGTGATTAACATTGGTATAAGTAAAGCCTAAAAGTTTGTTACCTTCACAGTATCCGTTCTCAGATGCGGCGAAGGTCACAGGTTTCTAATTATTTCCAACGTCCGTAAGAGAGCTCGCACCAACAAAATTTAATAAAATTACGTTTTGGTTAATTTCATACGTATTTTTTTATATTTTTTGCTACGGAATAGCAGACAGGCGGCTTACTTAATAGTACGCAATTACCGTCACCTATGAATGTTTGCGACGCTAGGTGCACCGCGAACACGTTGCTGTCCCATAGGAGTGCAGGAACCGGGATCACTAACACTGGAACACAATGTTATTATGGCGGCATACTTATAGATCAAGGGTGGTCGCCCTCCAGACGGGCTTGGGGCCTTTTAAGACAGGCCGACCCCGGCTGCATATATTTTTTTCTAATAAGGCGAATAACCCTAGTAACTTTTTCTGAAGGGTTCTTTGAGACATTGTTTAAATGCAAATGAAAATTGAGCAGGAATATAGCGCGCTATATTTATCAGATTTTCTGTAAAGATGACGGTGTAAATCAGTTATTGACGACCTCCGTTGGCGTAAACACTAAAACTTGGGCACGCTTGCAAATGTTACGGATTCGATTCCCAACAGACCAAGTCTGGGTGTTTCTGTATAATATGTATTTAGTACTATTTGGTTATAAATAAAAATTTAAGTAGTATATCAGTTGTCTAGTACCCGTAACACAAGTGCTGTGTGTACTTTGGAACTAAATGGCGCTGTGTGAATTGGCTCAATATATTTATTATTGTAGTTATGGAGAAAGTGGTTTTTATTTAATAAAATCAATCTTTTACAGATGAAGAATTGTACAGCTACACAAACTACGCCATGGAGACGCCGACTCCCACGACGGCCGCCGGAGACTGCATTCAGGGACTCTTCCAGACCATGGATTCCCTAAGTCCCACGTTAGATTCTGATTTCGACGAAAGTCTGGCTGTCCCGGAATCTCTCTCTGTGATAGAACTCAACCAGGCTGGTGTTAAGGAGGAGATTGATGCTGGAGGTAATTGTTTCATCACCATAATTATGTGGTCCATGCGTAAGTCGATGTTGGCTTGATAGGCTCTCGGAAAGTATCAAAAGACGTAAATTTTTTTCACTATCAAACACTGACGCATTCAAAACCTGATAAAAAATATTTCATTAGGCGTAATTTATAATACGTCACCATTTTTTAAATCCTGCGATCTTAATAATGATTAAGATCGCAGGATTTAAAAAATGGTGACGTATTATAAATTACGCTTACGGTGCTTATTACGATAATGAGATAAAGAAATAAATAAAGATAATTGATAATAAAATAATTTATATTGCGCAGTTTTTATCTGTGCAGGGGCGGAGAAAGAATACTAACCTCTGCGGCCGGGGTCGGCCAGTCGTAACAGGCGACAAAACAACCCACCCTAACTACGTGGTACTCAAGCCCGTCTGGATGGCGACCACCTTAAGTAAGCCGCCATAATAAACTTGTGTTGTGTTCCGACATTAGTGACCCAAGTTCTTGTACTCTTGTGGGACAGCAGCGTGTTCGCGATGCCACTGGCGTTGCAAACACCCATAGGCGACGGTAACTGCTAAATTCTAAGCGGGACGTCAGCTTATCTGCGGCAATTTAAAAAAATTAAATTATATTAAAATCCAGTCTAATTATTACCCTACGTGCCAGTTTTCGTATCTGAGATATAAGTAGGATTAATAGTGTATCTCTAAACACATGTGCTACATTTACTACCACTTCATCGTAAGGCTGTTGATTGCCTATTGAAATACAAAGATCAGGATTCAAAAAAGCTGATAAAAGAAGGAACAGTGAAACAGAACCACCTGTATTTTTTTATCACGATAAATAGTTGTCTTAAGAAAAACAACGTGCTCGAATTAATCAAATTAATTATTTAAAATTGCCAGTGTTATATTTAATAATTATTCCAGAGAATTGCATTTTGGTATACCTTAATGGCCTAATTTAATAAATTGTTGGCAATAATCTTTTAATGTCTCGGAGAATCTAAAATAAGTTACGAACGATACCATAATACGCACAGTAAACCATGTTTGCAACAATAGGAAACCAACTTTACGCCATATTGCGCAACGCTTCCGTAATACTTCCTTTTCCTGAAACAGATAAATAAAAAGATATTCTATGAATAAGTAACACAGCGCCATCTGGTTCAAAAGTAAGCCGTGTGGTGGTGTTATGAGTACTAGATAAATGACATACTACTTAGATGTGTTTGTAAATAAATACAAAAACACTCGCACTTAGAACGGGTATTGAATCTGTTTGTGTGTTGGAACACCTCAGGCGATCCGACTTGTGAAAGCTGCTGGATCGTGGAGGTTTCCCATCCAAGTTTTTCAATATGCCGTTTAGAATACCTAACGCAACTGACTGGTTTTTACTGCTATTTGTAATATCTCGATGTTTTGTGATTCTATTGAATCATTTCATAATTATATTTAGCTATAGATATGGATATAGATTAAAGATATAGTTACAAAATAGATATGGCGGCCTCTTTGGTATATTATTAAAGCTAGTGATTTCATACCCTTGTATTTTAATTAATACACAAGTATAATAATTAACCGTGCAGGGGCGGAGAAAGAATACTAACCTCTGTGGCCGGGGTCGGCCTGTCGTAAAAGCCGACAAAACAACCCACCCTAGCTACGTGGTAGGGCCTCAAGCCCGTCTGGATGGCGACCACCTTCGGTCTTAAGTATGCCGCCATAATAACCTTGTGTTGTGTTCCGGCATTAGTGGCCCAAGTTCCTGTACCCTTATGGGACAGCAGCGTGTTCGCGATGCCACTGGCGTTGCAAACACCCATAGGCGACGGTAACTGCTAAATTCTAAGCGGGCCGTCAGCCTGTCTGCTGTTCTACAGCAATAAAAAAAAATTATAAATACTTGATAGTCCATATCACGCTCTACTGGGATCGATCTATTATCCCAGGCTGGACTATTGTTGCCAATAAGTCTGATATTGTGATGATAGATTGATCTGCGAGACATACTGACATTGAAATCGGAAACTGACAAGATGACAAAGTACTTAGACCTCGCTCACGAGGTTAGCGCCATGTGGCGCATGGAACCAACGAGCATTGACAGTGATGTCAGTCAACGTGCTTATAGCGAAGAGCCTCGATAAAAAATCTAAGGAGGCTTTCTCTAATTGGGAATTTTGTGTATATTTTTGCCTTAAACGAAAAAGACGGTTGTTATAAATTTACGGTGTGCTTGTGTTTGAGTCTGATACCGAGTGTGTCGTAGTAGTCCCCCAATATATGAACCTTTTTTTTGTTATACACCCCACAAAAGTTAATAACAAACGTTACATTACTACAAATAATTTTACCAAAACACGTATTTAAAACTAAACTAAAATGCAGATATGGCAAAAACTAAGACTCAATACACGTCTTGATCGGGTTCCAGAAAAGCCAAAAGTATTATAAAATTACAAGACTATACTGAAGATGGTACAAATAAATATAATCTTGTTACAAACGACTCACCCGATTGATAAATGTCAGAACCGTGTTTATTAAAAAAAATTAAAGTTGAATCAAAGAACGGTTGCTAAAAGCCACCAATAGAGAATTATAACACAGCTACCCACCGGGGGAGAAATGATACAGGTTTAAAGATCTACGCGCCTTTTTTAACCGTTGCCTTTCTGTAAAAATAATATTTTGATCAACAAGAAAAAAATATACATATAGCATTATAGCTTGTCCTTTTCTGTCTTTCAACTCAACAATATTAAACGGTCCCCTTCTTTTGTTGTTTATAAACTAATATAGTAATATATTTATCGCCTATTCCAACCCCTTGGCCCATGGGAAGCTGTTCTTATTTATGTTTAGTTACTACATATATCTAATATATAAAATTCTCGTGTCACAGTTTTCGTTGCCATACTCCTCCGAAACGGCTTGAGCGATTCTCATGAAATTTTGTGAGCATATTGAGTAGGTCTGAGAATCGGCCAACATCTATTTTTAATCCCCCTAAATGTTAGGGGTGACCCACCCCCAAAATTTTTTTTAAATTTTTTGACATTTTATTATTTATATGGCAGAACAACGTTTGCCGGGTCAGCTAGTATTATATATTAAATGCAGTTTATTAATTTTTTTTCTACTACTCCACCGTTGCACTGCTCGATTAAGTATCATTCAGCCATTACTCATAATAACACTAACGCGTATCTCAAATTAAATCATTAAACTAAAAAACAAAGCAATTTCAAATAGCATGACTCACCGTGTGCATATTTATCAAAATATAGATAGTAAGTAGTACGTCATTAGTGAAATTATTATTCATTATCGTGACGTGAGAGATTTAAATTTAATAAACATAAAACAGACTTGGGCCGGAATAGAACTCGTGACCCCCAAAAGTACGTTGTCCACGAAGGTCATCATGCTATATACTTATTTCTTTTCCACATAAGCATACGTGCTCCGGCGACCAACTCCACGCCACCAGGGGGTAGTCGCCAGAGTTTATGCTGGGGTAAAAAGGCCTTAACACCCCAAGCTGCCCCTGCACAAGGGATAGCAGATCCAATAACTAGCCGAATGTGACAACCGAAAGCATTTTTGTTTTAGCATCCAAACAATCGGCGGTGCCGTTCAAAGCGATCCACAATCCACCTGTTAAGTTCAACTCCATTCACAGAAAAGTGTTCATACCTGGAGTTGAAATACGGGTCCGCTTTATTGAAAACGAGAGGAGTGTCACGACGCATCTACTTAACCCTAATCTGTAAGTATCATTTATTACATATTACTTGTTATTTAGACCTCAACCTTTTCCGTTATTGAAGTGAAACTAGCACCGTTGTAATTGAAACAAACACCAAAAAGAAATAAACATATTCATAAATAGGATTTAACCTGCGAGAGAATGATCTTCGTCTCTTTGTAGTCGCCCCAGTCTTGTCTTACCATTCTCGCGCAGGCTATTTTTTCTGAAGTTTCACTTATGTGATAAACACACGACAGACACACGCACTTTTTTATCAATCCGTTTCTATCCGATAAAAAAAATCATTGAAACTTGGTGTCATTAAAAAAATTAAGTGATTACCCATAGTAACCAATAACCCTAAAAGCAATTGTAATTCTCGTCTACAAAAAATCGTCATGAAGCTGAGTTGAATCCAAGAGCGAGGGTCAAAGGCCGGGTATATATCTTTGTTGAGGCCCGTGCCCACTACGGACCTACGATGTGCAGTGTCGTGATAGTTGGTCGGTCGCGCCGTTTCAGGGCACCCCATATACAAACGAATAAAGTAGAAACCTGGGGGTGGTCTTTAATGGATAGATGATGCTGTTCCTGCGAGACAAGCCGTAGTATGACAAGCAGCGCATTTTCTACCTCCTGTCAAAATAAATGCGACCAGGATAAATTACTCGTGTTTCTTTTACATCTACTAACATTTCTATCAGTTATTCGACAAGATGTCGATTGGAGAGTGTAACAGATACTCGTACAAACCAATAACGATTTCAATAGATAAACATCACGGATCTAGACCAATAACGCAATAAGCAGACGGAAATTAGTTAACAGCGCAACTTACTATATTTTAAAATTGACTTACGTGGTGTCTAGAGTTTTTTCCGCCTTTCTAAGAACGCATCAAAACAAGAGACCTATTGACGCCGTCTTTGAGCAGTTATTGTATAATATATCGGAAGCGATAAATCTGTATTACATATTATTAATCAAATAATAAATAACTTTTAGACGATCTGAAAATTATGTCACAGTAATGTAGTTCCGTATCTACGTTAGATTAATGATTATTTACATATGTAAACAGTCGCAAAACTGGCAAAGTAGTTTAACTGTTATGAGATTAATTAAATTGAGCGCTTTAAGACGGTTGGTAGTATTTGTCCGTTGAGCGGACGATCCGCGCAAGGTCGTCTTCGTTGTTTCTTAACTAGATAGCTACGTAGATTATAATAGTTTGCACACTAAACAATGTTAATGATAAAAAAGTATGTAAAGTCATGATACGACTGGTTCAGTGGCAACGTCCTTGTCTATGGACTTATTGAGAACGGAGAATAAAAATATTTTTATTTATTTTTTGTTATTTTTTAATAAGTATTTTTTTCTAATTTTTGTAAAACCCACAATGGCGCCTACGTTGCATAAGGTGCTGCCTAGCTCTAGCCGAACAGGGTGAGCGGCTACCACGCAATATTTTTCTACTCGTTCAAACTTACATTTTTAAACTCGTGATATCTTTCGAATGGAATGTCCGAATTGAATAATTCGAAAAGTTATACAGGGTGACTGACAAACCCGTCCAAATTCACACAGAAGAATCTTTAATAAAAGTTATGAGAAACATGTATTTTAGTATTGTATAACATAGTACAAAAATGTTGAGTAATCAGCATCACAAAGTCATTCAAAGAACTCGCAATTTACATAATACGGCGCTAGAGTGTCAATGACCTCTCCATCTGACCTAGTAAACGGCCGCGGACAGCGGCATTGAACCGGACGAGCGAATACGCACTACTCGTTTACGCGGGTGTGACAGAGACAGGTAATAACAGGTTAACGTACGCTGTTTGCACCATATGATTATTCTGTACGATTGAATTAATGATCCTATATGAAATATTTTATGGTGAAAATTTGACATACAATTTTTTTTTGCAAAAATGAGTTCCTTAAATGATGTTTAGTGCGTAAAAAAATTTGGACGGGTTTGTCAAAGTCACCCTGTATAAAGGTATTGAAGCAGTCTTGAATATGAAGTAATTTATTTTGATAAGGATTAATACCAAGATACAAATAAAGAGCCTTTTCTAGCGGCAGCATTTCAATTAAATTTTTAAAATAAAAGAACACTTGTTGTGGCAAAACTATTATAGTTAGACATATGCTGTCGCGACATTTTTTGTAAATAATGATGTTTTCTGCAAAGTCGTAGTACATTATTTTATTCTATCATCAATAGTTTTCGCAGTGCACGCGATTTAAATAATATTTTTAGGTAATTTTTTACACCTTGGGTTACATTATTGGAGTTTTAGTAAGGATCCCTAATTTTTTGAAAATATAATATAGCCTATGTCACCCGGGGATAGTGTGGCTTCCCAACAGTGAAAGAATTTTTTTAAATCGGGTCAGTAGTTTCAGATCCTATTCAATGCAAACAAAACTTTTTGGTTTTTCAATGACTGGCGCTTCTTTTACACTTCCTGTAATAATAAAATATGTATATTTTAGTGACCTTATTAAAGATTTACGTCATAGACACAAATACAAAGTGTTTTACTAACGTATTCTTCATTATTCGTTTTTGAGATTTACAATTAGCCTTGCGTTTTCCAGAGTCATTGCTCTCGATTTAATTAATGTGTGTAGTCAATCTATTATTATATATTTTAGAGACAGTAATAGTTACTTACTCGTTAGAATTCTTCATCATTATGACAAACGGCCTTCTGTTCTTATGAAAAAATGCTTAGTTATATAGCAACACACACACATATATAACAACACAGTTTTTCAAAATACTACGCTTGGTTACAGTCGGGGCGGGGGGGGGGGGGGGCTTGTGTTTCCGTCACCTAGTCAGATCTCTAAAGGAAATCTCGCGCTTTTTCTTGTTATATTCAAATTGACGCGTTTCGCGTTTAGTTATTAGTTGTACCTATAGATATAGTATGCATGCATTTTTGTCGTCACGCGGCAAGCGCTGTATAAAGACAAATATGAGTCAAATAACGTGAGAACTAGAGGGAGAGGGGCGATCTTTTCATATACTACGGCTGATCACCAAAGGGAGGAAGAACGTAAAACATTCCCTGTGTGTGGATGCGACTTTATATAATGTAGCTAACAATATGTTTACGTTTCAGATATACAATATCTCTCCAACATGGCGAATTTTCGTGGACCATAAAGAAGCGATATAAACACATACTGTACCTTCACCAACAACTGACGCTGTACAGAGCATCCCTAGACATTCCGTTCCCCACAAAAACTCATAAATCGAGACGGGCCAGTTTCAAGAACACAGTAGTCACAGAGGAGAAGGCGGAAAGAGTTGCGCTGGAAGCACTTCCGCGGAGTAATTCTAAGAAAAGGGAAGGGAAGCCCAGGAAAAGGAAAGGAGCCTTGCCAAGGTATCATTTTTTTACATTCCAAAATAATTAATAAATTTCTATAATTAAATTTTCAAACTCACTCAGAAGAATTCAAAGTCAAAATTTTTTTATTTCAAATAGGCCTGAGTAACAAGCACTTTTAAAACGTCAAAAGCTAGGTGTCTGTTCCAAAAGTAAATCCTATGGAGAAGAACAGAGAAGAAACTCCATGGATGTATTTTATACAAACATTTTATTATTTTGTTAAGAAGTATATAATCATAATTATACAACACAAAATTGATATATTATTTGTCAGTAGGCTGAGGAAATGCAAGTGTTTAAAAGGATACAGCTGAGAATAACCTAAATGTACATTAAAAAAAAATCATTGCCGTATGCAGGAGGGGACCGAAGACCAAGCATTTTTATCGCCCATATATTGTTTCGTGCTATAATATGCTTTGGAGAGTAGAGTCCGTTTCACTATCTCTTTAAACTTTTTGACGGGTAATTCACTAATGTGGGATGGGATTTTATTATAGAATCTAATTCTATTTCCAATAAAACTTTTACTAGTTCTGCTAAGTCTAAATCCCGGTACCATAAGTTTGTGTTTATTGCGAGTATTTAGGCTGTGGACGTCACTATTCTTGAAATGGAGCAAAATGTTTTTGCGAATGTACATGATGTTCGTGAAAATATATAATGATGGTAGCGTAAGAATATTTATCTTCTTGAATAATTCTCGGAGTGAATCACGACCGCCTAGGTTATAAATGGCGCGAACAGCTCTTTTTTGTAGAATAAATATAGTTTCGACATCTGCCGCAGACCCCCATAATAAAATGCCATAAGACATAATACTATAAAAATATGCAAAATACACTAGCCGATTAAATATACCATAATAATTGGCCGACTAAATATACCATAATAACAATTATAAGAAGTATATAAGACGTTTAACACTGTACCATCTAGTTCCAAAATAGCTAACACTTGTGTTATGGGCCAGCAGACAGGCTGACAGCCCGCTTAGAATTTAGCAGTTACCGCCGCCTATAGATGTTTGCAACGCCAGTGGCATCGCAAACACGCTGCTGTCCCTTAAGAGTACAGGAACTTGGGTCACTAATGCCGGAACACAACACAAGGTTATTATGGCGGCATATTTAAGACCAAAGGTGGTCGCCATCCAGACGGGCTTGAGGCCCTACCACGTAGCTAGGTTGGGTTGTTTTGTCGCCTTTTACGACAGGCCGACCCCGGCCACAGAGGTTAGTATTCTTTCTCCGCCCCTATACGGATAAAAAGGTTATATATACCCAGACGCAGGATGGGTATATAGTATATAGAACCGTGACCCCACGCAAGCATACCGACGTGCGTTCATCCTTACATCCCGGAGATCATCGGATTCAATAATAGTTGTGGTTTTATTATATACTAGCTGATAATCGTGACTTTTCTTCTTCTTTTTTGTTTCCCACTTTTGTTTGTTGTTTCTTAAAACTTGAATAACTTTATATTAAATGAATATATCGCAACAATTTTTTTTTATAAGGGCCAAGAGTCTAAGAAATAAAATTTTGATAATTTAATCGAAATCTATCCAGTAGTTTTGCTGTGATGCGCGCATAACTGCAGACCTATATCATTTTATTTATATAGACTACAAGTTTATTTTCATTTTTTTTTCTCGTCTATTATTTAAACTGTTCTAAAATGTTTCCTTATAGATTCCCGAAGAAGCCGGAAGTTATGATAACATACGATGGTCTTCAATTAAGGATGAAGCAACTCGAAGAGTATTTATATAATTTATTAAACATCACATTATATAGAAATCACCACGAGACGGTATGTTTTTTTTTAATAACAATACAAACATAATCATCACCATACAAGTGCATACAAAGCTTTAATTTCGGGTGAAAATGTTGCGCAGAGCCTTCGCCTATGGGTGTTTGCAACGCCGGTGGCATCGCGAACACGCTGCTGTCCCATAAGGGTACAGGAACTTGGGTCACTAATGCCGGAACACAACACAAGGTTATTATGGCGGCATACTTAAGACCAAAGGTGGTGGCCATTCAGACGGGCTTGGGGCCCTACCACGTAGCTAGGGTGGGTTGTTTTGTCGCCTTTTACGACAGGCCGACCCCGGCCGCAGGGGTTAGTATTCTTTCTCCGCCCCTGCACGGATAAAACTTAATAGTAAACAGTTACCGTCGCAACGCGAATACGCCACTGTTTCATAGGGATATTGGAACATGGGAGACACTAATGCCGGAACACAACACAAGGTTATTATGTCGGTATATTTATAGACAAGGGGTGGTTGCCATCTAGTCTGGCCAGGTGCACTACCACCTAGCTGGGGTTGTTTTGTCGCCCTAGCCGCAGCGCTCAGTATCCTTAATCCGTCACTACACGGAAAGACTTTTTACGGCAATTTTACAGGAGTGACCGCCTTGTCTACTGGATGTACCAGCTGATAGGTTAACTTGATGAAGATCTTGATGAGACTCCATATACCCCAAAGCAATTATAATACACACGAATACAACTTGATTCATTTACGACACGGCTGATATAATAACAGCCTCAGTGCTATTATTCGGTCATATGGGTTTGTTCCCTACCTAGGTGTACGCGATTGTCAAGTTTATATTTAAAAACATAAATATATAATAAAAGAAGTTATAAATATCGCAGGGGATTGTATTTATTAAAGTATATGACTAGGATTATAAACTGACGGACTCATAAACTGCATCAAAGTTCAGGATTACTTTGAAATGATTTTTTATTTAATAAGTATGCAAACTTGGTGATTGGTTCGTGAGGGCACGTGGAGGTAATACACCTTATTAAAACATAAATAAACCCTTGCATAAAGTTTGTGTCTATTGTTAAAACCAACTTTTTAATTAAACCAATTTTCCTTAAATTTCTGTTCCTTCTTCAAAAAAGTCTTAAGGTCCTTTCCAGTTCCACAAACTTAAACTTAAGGATATGACCCTACGCTGTTTTAAAGTTCACGAACCAATCTAGAGGTTTCAATTTAAATCTGTATAGAAAGTTTGCATACTTGGTTAAAATATTTATTTCAAAGTCGTCTATTACTTTGATGCAGTTTATGAGTCCGTCAATGTATTTTATTTAATTAATAACATCTACAATAAATAAGGAAATTTAAATCGAGAAGTCAAACAATAGAACGAAAAATCCTTATTATTGTCATATTACTGAGAATTTTGCTACACAATGATAAATAACGAATTTATTCAGCAACGTTAACTGTAGCTCGATATATCTATGACAAAGGAAGGATTTTGTTCTTTGATTTACTGCGAAATACAGTTGATTTTTTTTTATTGCCGAGTAACAGTAGACAGGTTGACGGCCCACTTAATACCAAGGAGTTACCGTCACCTATGGATGTTTGCGAAGCTAGATGCACCGCGAATACGGTGCTGTGCCATGGGGTGCAGGAACCTTGGTCACTTAAGAACACAACACAAGGTTGCAGTGGCATACATTTAGACCAAGAGTGGTTGTCATCCAGACGGGCTAGTATTCTTACTCCGCCCCTGCACGGGGCCTGGACCTGAAATATAAAATATAGGACTACACCATCATCAGATGGATTACTCTTTTTCTAGTTCACAGATAAGAATTTGCATCTTCTAAGTTAAAATGATCAGCCAAACCTCAAACAAATTCATATAACATTAAATTTAATATGATATTTCAGGTGAAATTTCTAGAAGTATCAAATTTATCCTTTATAGCAGAAATCGGTACCAAGGGAAAAGAAGGGATCATACAGAAAAGGACGGGCTCAACCCAACCGGGACAAGCGGGGTGTAATTGCTTTGGTCTACTAGGAAACATGGTTTGTGTTAGGTAAAATTCGCAAATAATGATTATTTTCATCTAATATAGACAACTAACCTATTTAAGAAAGAAGATAGGAAAATGTTTATTTAGATTTACATAATACACAAAAGAAAGAAAAAACGCTGGTCTTCCGCTAGGCCCACCGAATGAGGACACGGTCAAACGAACGACCACTACAAAAAACAATTAACATAGAATATTAAACATACACATATCAACATTTTTACTAAACACAAAATAAAAAGATAAACACAAAAATTACTTACGAATTACAATAAAAAAAAAAGTTATATTAAAAATTCTAATGATTAGAAACACAAAAAAAGTATATGTAGTGTATGAAGTTTAGTCTATGGTATATATTTACAGCATACCTACGCTGTCTCGTGTGTCTATAGTTGTGAAGATGTCACTTTCAAGACATGAGATCCACGTAATATACGTAGACATTGGAGAGCTATAGGCACCCATGGAAACAATAGCATGCATCATCTTTGTTGATCCCAACAGATTAAACTGGGAAACAATTTTTAAAAGTTTAATAATTTAACGTATTTACGCATTAAATTAGAATGCATTAGAAAATATATTTTTTATAAATATTAATTTAATCGTTTGTACCATTTAGTAATTGTGACAGACTTTACTTAGGCGTTACTTTTTAGAATTAAAACTACCAGGCTGCTACATATAGTTGTAATAAAAAATAATGATGGTAATTCTTTTTTAAAAAATAAATTAAAAGTAGGTAGGTCGGGGTTCGAACATAGATCACCCGAGCTCATCAACGCAACCACTGGCCTGTGTAGTAGATGTCCGGCAGATTTGGCGGCGAAGAAGTCGCAGACTCTCGGCGGCCGGTACATGGCACGTGCGGTTGTCCCTTACGGTAGGCTGTAGACTAGACATGCGCAAAATAGTGCATCATGAAGTGATGTGATATGTCATTACATTTTACCATCACTTCAAACATCACATGTGATGTCGCGCTATGCGATAGCGCATTATTACTCCACAGCATTTTTGTGATATTGCAATGCAATGATCGAGTGCAATAGAACATATTAAAATCATGGCATCGAGTGATGTGATGTTTCTGATCTGATGTTGTAGTGATGTTACTGATCGACGATATGCGTCTTGAGGTGACATGAAAGAAAATTATTACTATTAAGCAATACGCTACCGCCCATCGCGCCGTAATTTACGCAAACGTTACGTTGTTAATAAGTTGATCTCCCTTCATACTTCAACCGTACATCAAACTATATCAACGTGTTTTCCAGGCTTAGGACTCATTCATTCGTTCATGGTTTACAACAAAATTGAACAAATTTATTTATGAATGAGTAATGAATAAAAACAATGCAATGATATGCCGTGCGGATAGCACGTCATGTTTAGTGTGATGCTTAATTTAATCGAGTAATGTGTGATACTACAGTACGCGGTTGGGTAATATTACGTGTAATACATTACTCGCATTACTTACACATGTCTACTGTAGACTCCCAACCGTGGACACACGACGCGTGTCGTCGATACGTCCTTAATTCGGGTTGTAGAAACCGTTCTAGGCGTGAAGTGGACCCTAAATCGTGATACCAATTACTCCAGTAATGGTCGGATTTTGCACAATCAAAACAAAATACAATGATATTTTAAATAGAATTGATAACGTATCCGTGCTTTAAGATGCGTAGGCTCGGAATGTCGCGGCGAGTGTCGTTCAACTTCACTCGTTCAACGGTCTTACGAACGAGAACGAGTGAACGGAACGTTACATAATAATAAAGTCACTCCATTGCATTCTAAACCAGATATGCCTGAACGTACTTGACAATTACGTTAGGCGGCGGAGGAATCCACAAATGTTTGTGGTGGCACGTGGTAGGACCAATTTTGTAAAGAAGGCGCCCCTGACCCGGGCCCTACGCACACCTAACAAGATATGCTTTAGGGTGGATATTTTTGTTCTTTGAGCGAATTTACTAAGGCAGCATTTAATACTATATGTTATTCGTTGGGACCGTACTATCGATTTGGTTTATCTGTGATGATAATTGTGTTCAAATAAATAAATATTCTGACAACATACAATGATATTATAGGTGTAATTACTTCTGCACGGGTCTTGTGTGTGCAAAATGGCAGGAGAGGTGGTTATTTGTGAAGGATACCTTCTTTGGCTACATCCGACCTTCTGATGGCATTATCAAAGCAGTTATGCTTTTCGATCAGGGGTAAGTTTATATTCGGATGATTATAACCATTTTTCAGCAAAAAATAGTCTAGCCTTTTCCCACTCTCAACCCTTGGCTTGTAAGATAATCACGCCACCTCGTTTAATGCCTATAGTGGATTACACGCTGATAATCTATGTACAGGTTTTCTCACTGTTTTCTTCACCGTCGGTGCTATTTCATAACGTGAAATCTAATATATAAAATTCTCGTGTCACAGTTTTCGTTGCCATACTCCTCCGAAACGGCTTGACCGATTTTGATGAAATTTTTTGTGCTTATCCGGTATTTATGAGAATCGGCCAACATCTATTTTTCATCCCCCTAAATGTTAGGGGTAGTCCACCCCTAAATTTTTTTTTAATTTTTTGACATTTTATTATTTATATGGCAGAACAACGTTTGCCGGGTCAGCTAGTTAGGTTATAAAATGCTTAAGAAGCAGTCGCCGTAGTGTCAATTGAAGCTATAATTACTTTTTAATTGTCGTCAGCTAATTCACACACTGTTAAGTCATACTATACAAGTACTTAGTCTACAAATTTCGCTTGAAGTATGAATTTATTTTCTTTTTGTTTTTTTATTGCTGTAAGACAGCAGATAGGCTGACACGCTGCTGTCCCATAAGGGTATAGGAACTTGGGTCACTAATGCCGGAACACAACACAAGGTTATTATTGCGGCATACTTAAGACCAAAGGTGGTCGCCATCCGGACAGACTTGCTGCCCTACCACGTAGCTAGGGTGGGTTGTTTAGTCGCCTTTTACGACACGTCGACCCCGGCCGCAGAGATATGTATTCTTTCTCTACCCCTGCACGGTTAAAATGTAAAGGAAATTTCTCTTAAGATGAGAGAAAATGAAATGCTCAGAATCCAGGTATCATAGATCCTATAAACAAAGCTCATACTGCCAAGTAATTTACTTTTTTTTTCACGCCCCTAGCAAGGAATGTGAGTATATTATTGATTAACTATAACAACATTTATAATGTTAGTATTTTCCCTATGAATTAAAGATTTTCCTAATATTTAAAATTATGCATATCATAATATTTTATTTAGTTTACTTAAAAATTTAATAAAAAATGTATGTGCTTAAAATGCATAAATAAGTAATGCATAAGTAGTTTTCGTTATGCATAAATTCTATTTTGTGTAAGAAATTATTAAAAGTTTTAGAAATTTATTTTAACGTTTATTTTAAGTTTATTTTCATTACAGATTTGAAGTATCGAGTGGAATGTATTCAACAGGTATGAATCATGGTTTACAAATATTAAACCAAAGTAGACAAATGGTCATAAAATGTTGGACTAAAAGGAAAAGCAAAGAATGGCTGCAATATTTGAAAACTGTTGCAAATCAAAGCGGTAAATATCTTAAATTACTTTCATGGTATATTTTTGTGTAATTATGTACAAGTATTTCAAAATATCATCATTCTCACGAAACATATAGAAAACATATTCTAGTTTCTAATTTACCATTTAAATCCCAATATCCATCAATGTAAGGTGACTAGGAAAGGTTAAGCTTATGTTTATAAATTGTGAATTTTCATTATTTTATTAGATTTTTATTAGCTTGAACCAAGTTTTTACTAGACTAACCTGACACTTGTCTCCTAGAAGAAAATTGTTTCCAAATTTGTTTGATATTTTTACGTTTAGAAAGAAGAGAAGAAATCCATATATTATTCATTTTTCTCCGCAAACGAGTATTTTTGAAACGCATTCCAGCTAGAAACAATGTTTTATAATTTGAAAGTTTTCGTGAAAGTTTATATTTATTTCTTTTTAGCTCGTGACTTCACGTTCCCAAACGTCCATCATTCATTTGCCCCACCTCGCCCTGCCACTCCGGTAGGCACGATGGTAGACGGCTCTGCGTACTTTTCAATAGTCGCTGATGCTATGGAATTGGCGAAAGAAGAAATATTCATAGCTGACTGGTGGCTTAGTCCAGAGATATACATGAAAAGACCAGCTCTTAATGGCAACTATTGGCGATTAGATATGATTTTAAAGAGGAAAGCTGTAAGTAGATGTCAAAAATGGCTATTAAACATTGTGCTATTATTATATTTTTTTGTTGCTGAGAAACAGCAGATAGGCTAACGGCCTGCTTAGAATTTAGCAGTTACCGTCGCCTATGGGTGTTTGCAACGCCAGTGGCATCGCGAACACGTTGCTGTCCCATAAGGGTACAGGAACTTGGGTCACTAATGCCGGAACACAACACAAGGTTATTGTGGTGGCATACTTAATATCAAAGGTGGTGGCCATGTAGACGGGCTTGAGGCCTTACCACGTAGCTAGGGTGGGTAGTTTTGTCGCCTTTACGGCAGACCGACCCCGGGCGCAGATGGTAGTATTCTTTCTCCGCCCCTGAATGGAGAGAATATATATAACTTGTTAACATTATCCGGCTTGAAGGACCAATATAATATACCCATTATTTATCTTACTTTAATTTTGTTGAAGGCACAAGGCGTTAAAATTTTCATAATGCTGTACAAAGAAGTGGAAATGGCGTTAGGTATTAATAGTTTTTATAGTAAAAGCAGATTAGCGTGCGAACACATTAAGGTAAGAATATTTTATAAAATATACATAAATTAATAAACAAAATTCAGTTAGTAATAGTTAGTTGCTTAATACTTTCGGCATTAGTTTCTTAGTTAATATTGTTAGTGGCAACATTTGTCTTTATAAAATTAATTAGTTTTTTCTTAAATAATTTGATAGTACTGTAACTGCTGATACAATCTGGTAGTTTATTGTACATTTGTGTGATTTTTTAATAAAATTTAAGTTTAATGATAATATTGTATTAAATTGCTGCTACTGGCATAGCACGTATTACTAATATATGGTAGATACCCCTAATCACAGCCAGTATAGATATATGGTTGCCATTTTGATCATTTTTAGAACGAAGTTCTTTTCTTTTGTGCCGCTCGACTTCTCTTTCTGTCTCTATTTTCTATGATTTTATGTGTATGTGTGTGTGAGAGTGTGTGAGTTAAGATTTGACAGTAAGCATTGTGTATGGTGAACAATATATCTTCAATTCTATAACATGTAAATATTTATTTTTGTTATCATTTTAATTTACACGGAACATATTTTATATATAACTTATAATTCGCTATTTTGTATTTAATATTGAAAAAATTACTATTTTTCCAAAATATTCAATGAAAGTTATATATAATAACTAAGTCCTTACTAAACATGTTTTTTATCGAAAAAGTGATAGAAAAATTACATAAAGTATAATACAAATTAGAGAGAGAGAGAGAGAGTTGAATAAAGGAAGCTTGCACTTTTTGTTATATGATAAAAATATAGTAATAAAATCAATAAAAATATACATTTTAAAACACGTATTGAGTAAAAAAAATCGCGAAGAACTTCGTTCTTAACGGGAGTCCCTGGACCGCACAATTTTTTTTAGATTGACTACCAGAACATCATAGATACGCCTTTGATTAAATCTTCAAAATTATAGTTGACAGTATTCCACATGTAAATATTATCTAACGGTAGGTTTTCCGTCACCCAGACCACGCGAAGGCGGGCGTGTTCTTGTGGGCGCACCACGAGAAGATCATTGTCGTTGACCAAACTGTTGCTTTCGTTGGTGGTATCGATCTGTGCTACGGCCGATGGGATGATCACAGGCATCGGTGAGTTTAAGATAACTATTTCCTTGCTTAACATATTTCACATTTGCATATAAATTTATTATGATGGCCTAAACATGTTATTCCATAAATGGCGTGTAAAAATTAAATGCATTGTTACATCGCTGCCTTTAAAATTTGATTAAGAAAAAACAAAAGAATTACATATATCATATAAAATAACAAAGAGTGCACAAAAATAGTGAGAAAGAAGTATGTAGCCGTGATATTAAATCGATTATTCAATTTAACATTGCTTATTCACATTATAACCACACATATTTGTTTTGATGATTTGTGGTGAGACAACAACAGTGTGATGACTTTATGTCCAGAAATAAGATTTGTTACAAATCTAATGAATCGTAATGGGCTACTCCTTATGCCGTTCACAGCAGAAGAAGAGCACATTTCGGGGTCGAGGAGTCAAATGGCAGTCGCCACTATAAAAGCCAAATTTGTTATATCCATTTTCTTATCTTTTTCTGGTCAAAAAAGGAAATGTAAAGAAGAACATCGAGACAAAGAGATGCACAGAAATATTGCCGATACAAGCAGTGCACCTCGATCGAAAATATTGCATCCAAAAGGGTTTAAAGGAAAGAAAATCTAGAAATACTATATAGAAAGAAAGAAAAATATTTATTTAGGACTACAACACACAAACAGATTACAAAATTAAAAAATATAATTAAAAACACTTAAAATTTGTTCTAAAAGGGTTCTACTCAACATAAACTGGTTAGAAAAAACCAGCGCTGGTCTTCCGTTAGAACCCGGTAATGACGCCACTTAACAAATTTCGGACTTAAAAAGTAGACGAAGTAACATTAATATTAAAAAGACAATCAACCAAATCTATAAATTGGATTAAAATAATTTATGCCATAAACAAAAATGAGAAAATATGAGAAAAAAAGAGATTTACATACATATCATATTATAAGAAAAAGAAAACCACTTATATTTGGAATTAAACAATAGTGTGGAGCGAAATTATAAATTAATTAGGAAGGAATTTAAAAAAAAAATTGTTAGCTATAAATTCTGGACTTCAGACTTAGACCCCTCGACTAAGAAAAAAATATTTTATAGCTTTTGCCCCATCCTATTAAACAACAAGAAATATATTAAGCTGCTTCATAGATACGAAAACAATGTTTCAGGTTAACAGATTTAGGTAATATATCCCAACCGAAAACTTTATTACGCACAAAGAAGAAAACATCAAGTTCGCCTGGAGGAGGTGGAATCTATGTGCCATATGGAAATGGATTGGAAGCAGCTCTTGAATTAGCCAAGAGCTCTAAAGATATCGTTATTGGACTAAATGAGTAAGTATCTAAACAAAATTTACGTTCAGATTTTACTATATTGTTAAATTTTCTTATATCATAGATTATAAGTAGTTTCATGATTTGGAAAAGGCTATCTGCGGATGTTTATTACTTAGAAATTAATGGTATTTTCGTAATTTTCTCATTATCGAGATCCAAGCGTCGTAAGTCTAAACATTATCGAGGCTCCAATTTTCAGGTTGACCATACAGACAAAGCTAAAATTTACGCCACTATTTCTTACATGGAATTCAGCTAAAAACACTGCACTCTCTAATAGAAAACGGGAATACTAATCGACAAAGATGCTTGCAGCAGTGTCAAAAAAGTACGATACAATAATATCTTTACAGCTAAAGAAAGAGAGGTCGTAAATCTTACTAATAAACAGACTGTAAAGCAGTCTTCCCAAATGTACAACCGTCCCTTGAACGTGCATGCTAAAAACTGTACTGTAGCTTGGGGTTACTTTTTGTTTTTCTTCCTGCCCTTATCCCAACTATGTGAGATCGGCTCGGCATAACATGTTCTCTTCTTCCACTCTGTTAGTCGTCATCTGACCATTCACACATTTTTTGCCATATTTTATACAATCCATCCATCTTTTCTTTAGTCTACCTGTCCTTTTGCACTCATCCACTCTCATTTCTAGCATCTTCCTTGTTACATGACGTTCTTCTCTTCGTATTACATGGCGATATCAGGCTAGCCTATTTTCAGCTTCTCAATCACTGGCGTGCTACTATCAAACTTACCCTAATATGAAAATATAAAAATATAAAAAGGTGGGTTGCCTGGAAGAAATCGCTTAAAGCGATAAGGCCGCCCATTGTCTCCAATATTTACAATATTCTCTTTAACTTGTATTATATTATTAGGTTAAGTTGGTGACAATAAAGAATTATCTATCTATCTATCTAAGATCTGTTTTAAAAGTGTACATATGACTTAAAACTGACGTTTTTGTTACTAGGGCAACATTGAAAGACGAAGAGCAAACTGATACAAAACTAACAAATGAAACAGAAAACATTCCAAAACCAGATTTACCAGTATTAGAACCAGGAGACCAATTGCTTATAACTAACAACCAAGATTTAAGTAAATTTGATAGCCCCGAAGTACATAAAAGAAATGTCTTAAACAAAATTACTAATAGGGGTAAAGATATTATAAGTATAATTTATCCGCCGTACGAAGAAGAAAAGAAAGAACAAAAGTTTGATGACTCCGAGAGGAAGAAAGCTGAAAAATATGCGTTATCAAACGATCAAGTACTGCTGACTGATGCTCTGGGTAAGTTTTTAAACATCTGTAGATTAGATTTCATCCTGCTCGAAGGTCCAAATTATTAACAAATTGCCTCTACATACATAATTATAGTAGTTATTTTATTTTTAGCCCTGTTAAACAGTATATCAACAATCTTAATTTTTTTAACTAAGTCATTTGCTAAAGATAAAAACATTTTCATTTACTATATTTATTTTTCTAAATTTATTGAACTTTTACTATCTTACGGGTACTAATAAAAATAAATTGCCCATTCGTTATCTCCTTGTTTGCTTACCTATTGTATACTTGTAATTAAATCCGTTTAAAACTGGATCGAATTTCATATTGTGAAGATATTTAACTTCTTTACTCTCTTTCTCTCTCTCTTTCTACTTACTACTCTAACGTATTTAAGCAATATGAAAAATCAAAAAACGATAATGTCATTGATATATTTCCTTAGCAGGTATAAACGTAGAAGTAGCAAATGTATCAAGACACGTTAGTCAACCTACTCCCTTAGCTCAAGTAATAGAGGGAAGAATTATAACAGAAAGTACAAAAGACGCGCTAGAGGGCGTCGAAGGAAACTCGAAACTATGGATTGGGAAAGATTATACAAACTTTATTGTTAAAGATTTCAATAATTTAGACCTGCCGTTTGTTGGTAAGTTTTATACGTCTGAATTACATATATTTTTATTTGCTGGAGATGACAGAAATTGATCCTATGATCCTGACTTACAATATATGCGATATAATTCAGTTTATCGTACTAAGTCAGCAGGGGTCCTATAAAAATAATTTTTTGCACCACTTTGGTTAGTCGCATTACAATTATGACCATTCAAAATTTTTAATGTTACTTTCAAAATTTTTAACTCTTAGCCTAATTGGAAACACCTACCTAGGTATGTCACATTAATATTTTCTACATAAGAGTTTTGTCATGTATTTAACTGGACATAAACAATATTTCAGTATAGGAGTTAACATAAGTTTTCTAATTCTTCGGTGTATAATCTTCTTAATTTAATTTTAATCTTCTTTAATTTTTAGAATAACTTAGAAGAAAAGTTTGTGCATAAGTATTATAAATAAATATATTTTATATATGGTATTTTAGTTTATTTGCAACATAAGGCTTTTTTAATATTAACGTAGAATACAATTTATATCCATTTTCAGACTTAGTTGATAGGAACACAACCCCCCGAATGCCCTGGCACGACGTGGGGGTGATGGTCCAAGACGCCGCCGCGAGGGACGTCGCCAGACATTTCATACAGAGGTGGAATGCTATCAAATTGGAAAAAGCACGGTAATGATTGTGTTTAAGCCGACGTTTTATGCGTAAAAGGAATTTATTTATATGGTGGTTGTTGTCAGACCGGAGTGTTAACTGCTAGGGAAACGATGAAAGAAAAGTTGCTGCTGGAATATTAATTTTGAGATAGACGTACATGTACATGATTTATTCTTAGTTTTTGATAATTTTGTACTCTAGGCAAATGAAGATTATCTAATTGCTCTCAAATGTAATTTTGCAGACAAAACACAAGCTATCCCTACTTACTGCCGAAAACGTACAGCGACATCAAACCACTTCAAGACTTTGACAAATCCATCAATATTGATGTCAACAACGTATCATGTCAGGTATATTGTTATGTTCAGCTTTTTTCTGTTTTCTTGCCGTTGTCCTCATAGCGTTATGTCACTAATTCAATCCTTACTTCGTCTTGTGTGCCTTAGTTTCACTTTTCTGTTATCTACTGAATTTAAAGTGAACCATAATGCCAAATTTCGGATTTTATTTATTGCTTGGGAACAGCAGACAGGCTGGCCGCCCACTTAATTATAAGCAGTTACCGTCGCTTATGGATGTTTACGACGCTAGAGGCACCGCAAATAATCTACTGTCTTATACGGGTACAGGAATCTGATTCACTAACGTTGCCGGAACACAACACAAGATTATGGTGGCATACTTTCAAAAACCTTTTTTTTTTTATTGGTGTAGGACAGCAGACAGGCTGACGGCGCGCTTAAAATTTAGCAGTTACCATCGCCTATGGATGTTTGCAAAACCAGTGGCATCGCGAACAGGCTGCTGTCCCATAAAGGTACAGGAACTTGGGTCACTAATGCTGGAACACAACACAAGGTTATTATGGCGGCATACTTAAGACCAAAGGTGGTCGCCATCCAGACGGGCTTGAGGCCCTACCACGTAGCTAGGGCGCCCCTGCACGGATAAAATCTCTCGAAATAGCGTTAGTTTTCCTTTATTGTGACCAAGTAAGGAGAAGAACTATTAGGAAACCTATGAATGGGTCACGTAGTCTAATATAATTTATTCTCAAGACTGAATGACACATTTTCAGGTTCTGCGTAGTGTTTCGAGTTGGTCCTGTGGCTTTCTGGATCCCGACACAGTGGAACAGAGCATCCACGAGGCGTACGTGGACACCATTACAAGGGCACAACACTACGTCTATATTGAGAATCAGTTTTTCATCACTTTATCGAGATCTAATCTTACAGTCAGGAATCAGGTATGACATATTATTAATAATAATAAAAAATATTTTGTGACAATTCACACAACGCCATCTAGACTCAAAATAAGTAGCATAGCACTTATGGGTACTAGACAACTGATATACTACTAATATATATTTTTTTAAATGAATACATATTGTACATAAACGTACGCGAGACGGGAATCGAACCCATGACCCCCGCAAGCATACGGAAGTGCCTTATTCGATACGCTGCAGACGTCGTTATATTTTGGTTAAGACACAGTTTTCTTTCAGATATATTTTTAAATGTTTTTATTCTTTCACCCCGATATGGAACTTCATTTAATTTTAGTTCAAAAGTATTTATTAGTTTATTAGACGGCCTCCTTAGTTTATGTATTAGTCTAAGATCCGGCATTAAAATTTTTTTTTTTTTTTTTTTTATTTATTTAATCTCCTAAGAATACAAAATAACATAGCTGCAATAATCCCACCAAACTGCACATCAGTTTGTCAGCGGAAAAAACGCTCATCTAACATTATTTTTGATTACAAAAGTCAAAAACTTCATTATTATATGTCATTATTGTCATTTTATAAAATTATTATTTAATCTCCTAAGAATATCTTTCTATAATTATCTTTATTTTCATGCCATTATTATACTATTATAAAATTATATATCTATAACTATTCTAAAATGTTTGATTTAAATCACCTGACAATAACATATTTTTTAATTTATGTTTCATAGTACATTTGGTCATTTTAAATAAATTTTTTCTTAACAGTGGAATTTTATTAAAAGTCTTAGGAATCAGATACCGACCAGCCCGTTTTCCATAATAATTATTAATTTTCGGAATAGTTAGCATATTTTGTCTCATTCTTCTCGTCTTATATGTATTTGTTACAGTTTCTTTGTATTCGTTATTATAGTAATTTTCTACAGCCAGTTGGTATCTGACCCTCAAGTGCACTGGGAGAATCTTACAAATTGAAAACAAAAAAAAACCCTCATATGTTAATTAGATGAAACAATTTTTTATAGGCTGATATCAATATTATGAATGTATTAAAACAACCTCTGCCACCATAAGTCTGCTGCAATTAAAAATAATTAAAATAAATTAAATAATATTTAATGTATGGTATATCCATATGATGTGTAAGAGTGACTCAACCCGAGAGTTGTGCGTTGATAATCTGCTCTATCACCTTTGAGAGCAAAGAAATTATCGCTGTAGGTCTGTAATTGGACGGGTCCGTCCGGTCACCCTTTTTGGAAATAGGATGAACATGGGCCACCTTCCACAAAGCCGGGACACAACCTTTGCGGTAGGATAAGGTTAAGAGTCGGGAAAGGACTGAAAACAGCTCAGCCGAACACATCCGCAGCACAATATCGGAGATACCATCTGGCCCGGTGGACTTCTTGACGTCGAAGGATACGTCGCACGGCTTATTGTGCAAACCATACCTCCGACATTGTCGAGTCTCCACATCTAATAGCTGCAAAGATTTCGCCCAAAAGATCGGCTTTATCTTTGGCAGCAAGAGCCAGGATATAGGAACCAATATACATAAATAATAACTATTTATTAATGACCAAAATTAGAAATTACATTAAAAAATTATTATAATAAACTAACCGAACCGGTAAACGTTGTTTTGTCGTATAAATAAAAAAATGTACCGAACCGAATCTTGAATCTAAACCATTTGAACACAAAAATTGCATCGAAATCGGTGCAACCGTTTAGGAAAAATTCAGTCACAAACTCACACAAAAGATATACATATATACGAATTGATTCATTTACCAGATTGGCGAAGCGTTATACAATAGAATAATGCGAGCATTCCGCGCTAAAGAAACATTCCGGGTGTACGTGGTGATGCCCCTATTGCCCGGTTTCGAGGGGGAAGTGGGGGCCCCTTCGGGTACATCGCTACACGCGGTCACTCACTGGAACTATCAAAGCATATGCAGGTATGTAGACGTTGCTATGTGTAGATCGTTGAATCTTGTACCAGGTTTGGTAAGGATTGTAAATTAACCGCATCTTTCTTTCAAGTATTTTATTCTGGTTGCATACTTTCATTCAACTGGGACTTCCGAACTTTGACAGTTGATAACGGCCATCTTGTTGAAGCTACATCTGTTAAATTATTATAGTTGTCATTTATTCAGTCTGTTTTGCCAAATCACTATGGATGGATATAGCATTCAACAATATGTGCAAATAATAAAATTGTTGTGATGTAATGTGAGATTCTGACACTACCCTCTAAGAACCCCGCTGTTCTCCTATTGTGTAGTGCCTAGGCCGATAGCTGGCTTTGCAATTAACGTGACCCAAGCCGGCGCCTGCCAACCCCCTTATGTCAAGGCGGGTAACTTCAATCTGAAATTGAGAAGGATTCTGCCACCCTCACTCTCGCGGCGTTCACTCTGCTACAGCATCCCTTACTTGGTGATAGAGTTCCAAGCCCGTTTGGATGGCAACCACCCCTGTTCTCTATGCCGTCACAATCACCTTATATTGTGTTTCGACATAAGTGCCAGGTTCCAGTTCTCCTACGTGTACAGCAGCGTGCGGTGCCTCTGGCGTCGCAAACGTTCATAGCCGACGGTCAATGCTACTATTAAGTGAGCCATCAGCTTGTCTGTGTTACAGCAATTAAAAAAGGGAGAGCGCTTCGACAGCTGTCGTCTGACCTCCACAAAGCGATTACATCATATTTCTCATCATTTCAGGAGTCGTGAAGCAATAATAACTCGGCTATACGAATCGGGTGTCCCAGATCCGTCGGAATATATCACCTTCCACGGGCTCCGAACCCACTCCACGCTGGAGGGCGAGCCCATAACGGAGTTGGTCTACGTCCATTCGAAGTTATTGATAGCCGACGATAAAACCCTGATTTGCGGCAGTGCCAATATCAACGACAGGTCCATGATTGGGAAGAGGGACTCTGAGATTGCTGTACTACTGCAGGTAATATCCCTGTGCTAGAAATAAGTGGATGGATGCAAAAGAAGGGGTTTATACCAAAGAAAAAATGGGTGGATTGTGAACAGATGATAAGGCAAAAAAGGGTGTGAATGTTGAGATGACAGCTAACAGAGTAGAGTGGAAGGAGAGAACGTGTGCCAATTTCAAATAGTTTGGGATAAATACATATAGGGTGACTGACAAAACCGTCCAAATTTTTTTTTTACACACTAAACATCATTTAAGGAACCCTGTTTTGCAAAAAAAAAATGTATGTCAAATTTTCACCATAAAATATTTCATTCCAAGGAAAATATGGTCACTAATTCAATCGTACAAAATAGTCATATGGTGCAAATTTCGTACGTTAACCTGTTATTACCTGTCTCTGTCATTCCCGCGTAAATTATATTAGTATTGCGTAGTATTCGCTCGCACAGATGCAACGACCGCCGTCCTCGGCCTCGTACTAGGTCATTGTACCAGTTTTTTGCGGTACCGATGGAGAGGTCATTGACACTTGCGCGCCCTAGTATGTAAATTGCGAGTTCTTTGGATAACTTTGTGATGCTGATTACTCAACATTTTTGTACTATATGATACTAAACCAAAATACATGTTTCTCATAACTTTTACTAAAGATTCTTCTGTGTGAATTTGGACGGATTTGTCAAAGTCGCCCTGTATATTGTAACAATTCAGACAGCGCCATTTACTACCAAAGTAAATAGTAGAGCGCTTGTATTATAGATACTAGACAACTGATATACTACTAATTTTTCTCAGTGCAGGAGCGAGGTAAGAATACTAACCCCTGCAGCCGGTGTCGGTCTGTCGTAAAAGGCGACAAAACAACCCTAGCTTTGTGGTAGAGCCCCAAGCCCGCCTGAATGGTGACCACCCTTGGTCTTAAGTATACCGCCATAATAACCTTGTGCTGTGTTCCGGCATTAGTGACCTAAGTTCCTGTACTCTTATGGGACAGCAGCGTGTTCGCGGTGCCCCTAGCGTCGCAAACATCTATAGGCGACGGTTACTGGTAACTATTAAGTGGGCCGGCCGTCACAGCCTGTGCTGTTTCTCAGCAATAAAAAAAATACATCATTATTTTTAGGACGAACAATTCACAGACGGCACAATAAATGGCGATACGTTCCCCTGTGGTCGTGTGGCAGGGGCGTTAAGGAAACGCCTGTTCCGGGAACATCTGGGACTAATGGAGGAAGATCTGGACAGATTGGGAATGTCTCTGGACGATCCATGCTCGGAGCATTTCTATAGGAATGTGTGGCAGGCGACGTCCAAACAAAATACACAGATGTATGAAGATGTAAGTTATCTTTTATTGATTTTTTTTATATGTATATCCGCATACAACATTCACCGATTATAAAAACATTTTAATACTTGACTTAAGAACATGTGCAATGATCAGGTGTGTCGAATTCCTTGAAAACACGCGAAAAACACAGCTGCGTCGAACACATGTGACATGCACGTGTGTGAGCCCCTTGACAACACGTCCAAATACCGAACTATTAACACGGTAAACAACACTTAGCTGCGCGATTCCATATAAATATAGCCGCACTGTCGGCACTAGGCAGTTCGAGCTCGAACTATCGGACATTACGGATCTCTGGGGCTTCTTTACGCTGTCCATTGAATATACGAAGCCTAATAAGTACTCGTGAAGTTTTGTTTAGAAGACCCAAACAAGTCACCATCGTGAAATCAACAATTGTGACGTCACATTTTTAAAACACTATTGACGTTCTCTTCGTAATTTATATATAATTAAAATTAAATGTAAAAAAAATTAAGGTACTTAGTAACCATTTATTATCATACAGGAAAAACAATTGTAACGTGTTTTTATTGCTTTTATTATTTTTACTAGCTGACCCGGCAAAGGTTGTTCTGCCATATAAATAATAAAATGTTAAAAAATAAAAAAATAAATTTGGGGGTGGGTCACCCCTAACATTTAGGGGGATGAAAAATAGATGTTGGCCGATTCTCATAGATACCGGATAAGCACAAAAAATTTCATCAAAATCGGTCAAGCCGTTTCGGAGGAGTATGGCAACGAAAACTGTGACACGAGCATTTTATATATTGTCAATTCCTCGAGATTGACTTAAAATCTGGTAATTTTACTACTGTTATATGAAAATTGCAGGTATTCCACTGTTTACCAACAGACTCAGTCCACACTTTCGCAGAACTAAGGAGGTATCAAGAAGAGCATTCGGAGAACCTCTGGCACAAAGACAAGGTCCTAGCTAATAGAAAAATCGATTTAATCCAAGGATATTTAGTTGATATGCCCTTAGATTTTCTGTGTAATGAAATTTTGACTCCCCGCAATACATCCATGGAAGGAATTATGCCTACCTCTTTGTGGACATGATTGTTTTCATATTGAACCATTAACAATTATATACAGTTTGAAGCACCTATAATTCATACTTCCATACTAATATGATAAATGCGAAAGTAAGCTCTTGTCTGTCTGTGTTACGCAATCACGCGTAAATTATTGGATCGATTTAAATAAAATTTGGTACAGAGATAGTCTAGAGCCTGATAAAGTACATAGATATTTTTTAATGCGAAAAAAGGGCTGTAAGGGTTTTGAAATAGGGGATGAAAGTTTGTATGGAAATTACGTCATTTTTAAAGCTAGAAGCTTGAAAACTTATTTTTAGGCTTTTGATTAGATATAAATAAAATAAATAAAAAATTTAAAATAGGGGAAGTTTTTGTGTGATGACGCCGGCAAAAAAAAGCTTACGACCCAGAAAATATAAATAAATATACAGATAATTACGGAGTCATTACACTGCGAAACTGAAATTAACGGAAGTAAGAAACTTGCCGCGCGCCAAACACAATAAGCGCTGCGCCGCCGCCGCGCCGGAAGGGGTGGCATGATGCAGCGCGGCAAAGGTAGGAGAATATGCCTAAGTGTGTACCCGAACGAGCAGACACGTGAGGGCAGACGACTGTGCGAGACATAATAGGAATTTTTTTTTGTTTATACGGTCAAAAATAAAATTAGTATGGATAATTAGCTTAAAAATGCTGCCAAAAGTAACTATTCCATGGGGACGAAGTCACGGGCACAGCTAGTTGAAAATATATGAATGAATTGTTTTATATAATTTGTTTATTTGTATATTTATCATTAAATACTAAAAAGCTTGTTGTTACAGCTCCACTTACCCTGTCGAATTAATACATAAGAATCTTCGGAATAGTTCCCAGAATATATAAATTTAATAATAATTTTTTTCCATATTTAATGTCGTAATTGCTTGTCTATTGCCAAGTGTAAAGTTTTTCGAATATCAAAAAATTGTTTAAATACCTTGGTAGTTAGGACGCCTAAATAAATCCGGCTTGAAGGACCATTTTATATCCATATATTGAAATAAGATGAAAGGAAATTAATTGAAAGAAAAGAAATAAAAAAGAAAAATATTTTATTCAAGACATTTTACAATATTACTATAATATCTACTTATACAATATACAAATATTAGTATGTATGCCTTGAATTGGACCTGACTCAGCATCATTGCTGGTTGATTAAAACCAGCGCTGTTCTTCCATCAGGCCTGTCGAGCAATCAATTATATTGCATTTATTAATAACATTACCACGTCTTTACTTCCGCAAAATAAACCATTCCTATTAAAAACCACCGTTTACAAATTATGTATAATAGAGTATTAATCATTTAACAAAGAATGACATTCCAGAGGAGAAACGATGTTTAATATTCTATTTCTTAACGCAGCCATTTTGATTATATTTAGACTAAGAGAATTTTATTTATTTTTTAATGAGATAATATATTAACAATGATAACTATTGGTGCATTTAAATGTACATAATAATTTATAATATTTAACAAAGTTAATATTCGGATATGTTACCTTGTGGTTTATTGTCGAAATAAATAATTTATTATTGATGACGTGTTTTATCTTATTATTCCTCTGATTTGATTTAAAAAGGCTCAATACTTTTACAACAGAAAAATCCAGTTGTAGATGACAGCGAATCGATCGAAGCATGATATTTTATTCCTTCGCTTCAGCCTCGTAGCCAGTATTAAATATTCGGAAATTAACGCAGCGTCGTCTAGTTATAAAGTAGCAAAACGCTTGTGTGTACTAGACGACAGATGTACGTTCCGTTTCCACGAATAAGGCTACTCCGCCACTTTTTAATAGAAAAAAATGGATGGTAATTTCCTTAGTAAAAGGGGATTTTTTTTGTTCACTGACAGCAAAGGAAAATTTATTCGTTTTCGTTACAAGGACAGGAGGAATCGGAGAACTACTATCACTCTTGTAAAAACAATTTATTTTATATTAAACTAACCGTTCCCTCCCGCTTTGCTGGTCGAATAACTAAAAAAGTAAAAAACGAAAAATATGAGAAGTTTTCGTACGCATGCGGGCTGTACCACGTTCCCCACTTCTCCACGGCAAGAAAACATCACTGAATACATAGTACATAAAAATCCATTGTTTCCTAAAACGTTAATAACTATAATAAATGGATTTTATCCGTGCAGGGGCGGAGAAAGAATACTGATGTCTGTGGGCGGGGTCAGCCTGTCGTAAAAGGCGACAAAACAACAACCCAACTAGCTACATGGTAGGGCCCCAAGACCGTCTGAATGGCATCATAAGTATGTCGCCATAATAACTGTGTTGTGTTCCGGCATTAGTGACCTAAGTTTCAGCAGCGTGTTTGCGATGCCACTGGCGTTGCAAACACCCATAGGCGACGGTAACTGCTAAGTTCTAAGTGGGGCGTCAGCCTGTCTGCAGTCCTACAGTGATAAAAAATGAAGATATCGCAAGAATTTTTTTTTTTTTTAGATAAGGGTCTATGAAATAAAACTAATAATGAGGTAAATAATGATCTATGAAATAAAAGCTAGAAAATTTTACTGAAATGTATCCAGTAGCAATGCCGGGTTGCGAGCACAACTGCGGGATTCTATTTATATAGATTATTGTTTGATAAGGAAATATGTTACACTTCGAATCGAAGATCTTACAAACCTATTTTTTATTATCTGAACAATACAGCCATAGAGTCGCCCTCTCTCTCTCTCTCTCTATGGTGTATGAAATACACTTGTTATAAATACAAAATTTTTAGAATGACTACTGATCGTTTTATTATATTATTCTGTTATTTATGGTATATTTTTTTAATATGTAAATTATTTAGTTCAAGCATAGTAATTTTTTATATGTGCTCCTTCCAAATTCAACAAAATGTTAGTCTCAGGTGCAGAGCAAAGTAGTTATTTAGTAGTAATAAGTCTTTACATGTGCTAAATTTAACAACTGCAAATCTTTTATACTAGACCGAAAAACGAAAGAAAAGTATAAAGCTCAGCTCATAAATTTAAACCAGAGTGAAAAAAAGCTTATGTTATCGCCATCTACCATTTCACGTGAAATTAATTTAACAATACTATTATAAATGTATAATTCAAGCTGAATAAGTATATTTACGCCAGATGGCGCTAACAGCAATCATCTTTAGTTTATACAATTGTATTTATAGATGGCGACACATCATTTTTTATGGAATGTCAATAGGAAATGACCTTGAGTTCGCTCTACAAGAACTGCAAATGATTTGTTCATGTCATCAATTAATAAATCTATTAATTCAAGATTCCTAAAAGCATAGTGATGTAATAATAAACATTGGAAAAGTGAAAGTTTAATTTGTTAAGGTAGTCGGGATTTGTCAGAGTTAGTTTTCTCCATGCAGGAGCGAGTCCCTGACCCCTGGACAAGGGCAGCCGGTTGTAAAAAGAGACAAAACAGGTATGGTAACAGGATGGCAACCGCCCCTAGTCACAAGTATGCCGCCTTAATTGTGTATTTTGTTCCGACACATGTTCCAATCCCCGATGACCCTGGAGTCGATAACATCCATAGGCGACGGTAGAACTGTTTATTAAGTGGGACGTCTCTATCTGCCATTTTACAGGAATAAAAAAGAGTAAATTATTTTTTAGTAAGTGATGATAATATATTTCATATTACGATAACTATTCATACGGGGCTATCCATTAATCACGTGAGGCTCGAAAGGGTCCATAAAAAATCACGAAATATCACTAGGGGGCGGGGGGGTGTAATATATCACGTGTATTTATTTTTTCATCAAACGCGTACAAAATCGAATTTAGCACTGTGCCAACAACTGACTTGCAAGATGCTTATCCAGTTTTTGGTGTAGAAGAAAGTCTTGCTAATCCGTGGTCCGAGGATACTTTATATTAAATTATGTTCATTGTTCATGTATTACTATAAAAAAGTTTTTCGCATTTCTTTCATTATTTTTATGTCGGTCAAAAACAACCTGTAACCTTTCTGTCTATACCTCTAAACGTTATTATTGTAGTCTTTAATTTTCTATAATAAAATAAATAAAATTAAGATCCTTTGTAGGTACTAAAAATACACGTTATATACGGGGGAGGGGGGGTAGTCTTAAACCTCACCATGTATCACCAAGGGGGAGGGGTGGTTAAAAATGCAAAAAAAAAAACATCACGTGATTAATGAACGGCCCCTATTGTGCCTATGCCAATAAGGCATTGGAACTCGGAAAATATTTTAATCATATTTACTCAATAGGGTCGTAATTTTCCTATCTCATGGTTAGTAAACACAAATAGTAATTATTTATTAAATTTTAACATAAAACAATTCAATTATTTAGTGAATAATATTTGGCACACAATCACACCTTTGGTATCAATCGAAATAACAGAATCTCAACGAAAAATCTCAACACACAAAATACCGTTATTAAAGTTTCTCGAACTCTTTCCGTCGGGGCTAACCTCAACAAAAGGGGGTTCTTGTTGTTACAGGTGCTTGTCACTTGATCATATATACATTTATGGTGCATAGATTTTACGGAGCCACTGTAGTGTATGCAATTTAGTTTATGGTATGGATTTACGACATACCTATATGCGTGTACGACTAGTGGCCACGGGCGAGTGTGGTCGACTACTACATACATCGGTGAGGGATATAACTACAATGAGATTGTTTCCAAGTCCGCATCTAGCTAGCAAATTATTAAGGAATAAGTATTTAAATTTGACGGGAATGAGTGCCACATACCTCTCAATTGGAATCTTCTTTCTTTTACCATTATATCCAAAAATTAGTAGTTTATTTAAAGAGACTTGTAGAAGTAGTTGACTATTTCAAAAATTACTAAATGACAAAAGATATTTTTTACCTATAACTGCAATCTATAGGATCCGTAATATAATAAAAATACGTACAAATATATGATCTGATGATCATTATGGGCGATAACCCATCGACAACCCATCTGCTACTTATTGAACGGTTTATAGTTTTTATATCTAGTTTCAAGCCATGGTAGGCCAAATGAACCCTTCCTGTTTGAGTAAAGGAGACATCTGTTGTGTGAAAGAGACAACTATATGTACGACTCCTACGATCCTATTCCTTTGTAGAGAAATGCTACGGGAAAATGTCCCTTGGGATAAGTCTCATATTATTCCCAAAAAACTATGGAAAGTACGAATTCATATAACTTTTAATGGTGTTATCTATTTATAAATTAGGAAGAAATGTTTCTACGTGTATAATAAACAATGTAAAAGGTCCATTTGGAGTAGCTGTTTACTTTTTAGCCTTAGTAACTATCAATGTGAGTGTAGAATGTTGCAAATACTATAATATTTAATAAATCTGCGACGCACTAATGTTTGAGGGTGAAACGTGTCATTAATTTCGATGCACTTGTTCCTGGTCTATGGACGCGGGCGATGCGCGTGTAGGTGCGTGCCGCTCGACATGTGTGCGCCTCGCGCATTTCATATGCTGCATTATTTGTTACGCCAAGCTAGGGCCTGAGAGCCCGGCCCTATCGCGGCACCATCCCGTAGTCCTACGCTCCCTTCTCGCGCGCCATTCGAAAAGGCCCACTCGTTGCGTAACGTGTGGCCAATGACAGTGCCGGTGCACATGCACGAGGCGGAGTCGTTACGTCACCGGAGACTGCCCCCGCGGTCGCGCAGCCGCTGTGACGTCACCCCCCGCGCTCGCGCGCCTCTCCCGTACCGCGCTACGCCAGCGCCCATGCTGCTGGCGGCGTCGCCGTAAACCTCGCGACAAAACAGTCGTGCGGTCAAAGATGGCGGATGGGTCGCCTAAAGATCGCGCTGGTTCGAATCGAATGAACAATTTAACTTTTTTCGTGCCCGATAATGAACCTGGTGACACAAATAAGTGTAGTGATCAAACGATTGACGGTGCTAGAGTGAATTTATCGTTCTTTAGAGAACTAAAAACTAGTGAATTTTGTGAGAAAAGTGATCGCAGCGTGGCTGACAATCGTTCGGCGGCTGCCGCCGCGGATTCTATAAAAACATCGAATGCGAACACGGTAGACGCCGACGACAGGAAGAGGAGATGTCTCGACAGATACGACAGCTCCGAATCCACTGACAGGTTAAATATTTTACATTTCTATTAGTATCAGTAGCAAACTTTGATTTTAGCGATTGCAATCAAGTTTGTTTCCGACTGCAAAATACGTTAGTTTGTAAAGTCAATGCTCCAGTGACCGGAGGCTGTTTTATTTCGATGTCATGGTCATAGTGAAAAAATTCGGTGTTGCTAGGCTAGGTGGCGGCGTTGGTCGGTGAATGCCCTCAGAATAGTACGCTGAGCCGTCGCGACTCACCATTTGAATCGTTAGCTAATCGGCCCACTCTCGTAATGTTGCAAAATTGTTACTATATCGACTAGCACGCGTGCGATAATATATCACGACTGTTTGATAACGTCTCGTGCGTGTTCATTCACGTCAATACGCCTAATACACTTGACATCCTCGGTAAATAGTCGCTAAAAGCGTAACCTTGAGTTATAATTAGCGGTCGGCAGCCACTCGAGTGTATGTCATAAGATTTTCTTGATATTTATTATACACCTATTATACACGTCTTACCAATACATTACGTGTTATGCGACCCCAACGTGATCGCTAGACTTGTCGGCCGATCAAAACAGCTGTATCGATAAACTTGTTTATTTATTTACTCATGTGTTTGTTTATAATGCATTTGTACCGAGATTTAATGTATTCATGGACGCCTTTACATTTTAGTACATTATAATCATACTTTTCTGTATTGGTTGCTAGTAGATAATTTTTTTTATCTGCGTCAAGGAGTCCACGGAATATGCTTAGGTTATTAGTAATGGCATAATATTACTGTACTCAATATAAAGACAATTACTAATTATTGTAATGTAAAATAAAAAGGAATTCACTTACATGCAGTTTTTATTTAGTAGTTATATTTAGTTTGGTAAGTTTACTGCATATTTTGATAAAACTGTGTAGGTTATATTTGTAACCTCATTAGTATTTTCTAAAGTGGATGATTATGAACTATTTCATTTGTTTTTAAATCTTGGTTTAATTATCTATCAAGGGAACATGGAATGTTTTGAAAAAGAAGTTCCAAATATCTTAAAATAAAGATCAAGAAAAAAATCTTTAGTAACTTACGGTCATCTCATAGTAGGTACACACTTATATTCCAATAATTGTTCATCAAATACAGCAAACTGTGTTAAATTGATGTTGAAACACAGTAAAGATTAATTAAAACAATTTAAGAATGGAAAATAAGTAGTAGGTTATGTAGAAATAATACATTGCTTACGAAAACTAAACCAGAAAAAATATTATATAAATGTCTTGTCTGGAAAATTCCAAATATTTAAGTATAATATATTGTAAAAAATATAATCAAGCATTGTTATCAGTTTCAGCTGCAAAATTTAATATTGAACTTGACTTGGTTATATCAAGGCAAAAGGCCATTATCACCTGACATAATAACCAAGATAAACAATAAAATAATGTATTTTTCACTATCTGAAACAAACACTATCTAATATTTAAAATTCTCGTGTCACAGTTTTCGTTGCCATACTCCTCCGAAACGGCTTGACCGATTTTGATGAAATTTTTTGTGCTTATCCGGTATCTATGAGAATCGGCCAACATCTATTTTTCATCCCCCTAAATGTTAGGGGTGACCCACCCCCAAAATTGTTTTTTTTTAATTTTTTGACATTTTATTATTTATATGGCAGAATAACGTTTGCCGGGTCAGCTAGTATCTTATAATAAATACGTCATTGATGTGGTATGAGAGTGAATTAATACTAGAAACATTTTGAGTTTTGCGTTTCTTTTTACCGGAATGAATCTTTTTCTGCGTACAGGGGCGAAGTAAGAATACTAACCTGCGGCCGGGGTCGGGGTCGTAAAAGGCGACAAAACAACCCACGTGGTAACTAGGGTGCCCCCAAACCCGTCTGGATGGCGACCACCATTGGTTTTAAGTATGCCGCCATAATGACTTTGTGTCGTGTTCTGGCATTAGTGACCCAGGTTCTTAAACCCCTATGGAACAGCAGCGTGTTCGCAGTACACCTAGCGTCGCAAACATCCATAGGCGACGGTAACTGCTTACTGTTAAGTGGGCCGTCAGCCTGTTTTGTGTTCCTGAGCAATAAAAAAAACGAACTATATTCTGTTACATAATTTACTAATAGTATTATACTAAAACAACATAGTAATTAGTTTCATAATTCTTAGTGAGTTGCAAAGAAGAAATGTATTAAGGATTGTTCTATTTATGAAACAAATGATGTTTGACTAACAGGAATGATAGAATGCTCACCTCATGATAACTGGTATTGAACATGTTCAGTATGATTCGGTATGGAACTATTTTTTTTTAATAATTATCCTCATTGGTCAAATCAAATCAAAATCATTTATCTAATATATAAAATTCTCGTGTCACAGTTTTCGTTGCCATACTCCTCCGAAACGGCTTGACCGATTTTGATGAAATTTTTTGTGCTTATCCGGTATCTATGAGAATCGGCCAACATCTATTTTTCATCCCCCTAAATGTTAGGGGTAGTCCACCCCTAAATTTATTTTTTTATTTTTTGACATTTTATTATTTTTATGGCAGAACAACGTTTGCTGGGTCAGCTAGTTTCAATATAAGATCTTACAAATCATTTATTAAATGTCAAAAAAAAAGGCCTCTTCTCTTTTCATCATTATAATTTTAGCTTTTGGTCCCTTATTTTATCCATTTCGCACAGTCTTAAGCACCCCTGGTAGTGAGTCAATGGATACGCATATCCTCTCTTTTAGTTTAAAAAAATGGGACACTGTTTAATAGTAGAAAAAAAGTTATTCAGTAGTATTCAATAGAGGTTAAAGCAATGAAAGGATAAATAAACAAAAGGTGGTATTTCAATATAAGACAGATAGCAGAAACAGTATGGGGTAAAATGGCCATAGAGAAATCATAATAGAAAATATTGACTGTGTTCTTGGCAATTTGCTAAATATCAAATATGAGTTTCTATGAATGACTTAACAAACAAATGATTAATGTTATTTTAATGTACCAAACTAAAATGATTTTATTTTATTACTATATAGATGACATAGGTTATATGATGACCACTGTGGCACTATGGCGTTTCCACGTTTAAACGCTCGCGATAGCCACGGGTTCGATTCTTGTCCCGATTCTAGATTTTGGTGTATAATATGTATTACAAAACAAAAGTACATAAGCAAAATATCAGTTTTCAAGTACCCATAACACAAGTGCTCGGTTACTTGGGGCTAAATGTTGATATGTGAATTGTCCCCGTATGACACTGAAAGTTAGGTTATCATGGCATTAATCAAGACACGATTGACTACAGTCTTTCAATAATAATTAATGATTAATCCTTAGAACTTAATTTATTTATTTATTATCTAATGATTCTTCTGTCTGGTTTATATATATATATATATATATATATATATATATATATATATATATATATATATATATATATATATATATATATATATATATATATATATATATATATGTATGTATGTATATATGTATGTATTATCAAATTATGTGTTATGAATATTGCTCTACCTGTTATATATAATTATATATTCTTATTACTTATAATAATAAGTTTGTAGTGATGCTATTATTGTAATATAGTATTTTAGAACAGGTCTGTCTACACACATGTTATGAATGATGAAGATCGTGTCTACATGATCTTTATCATTCATCCATAATATATTTATTTTTATATCAACAGTATAGCACAGTAGTGTATACAGTTCTAGCATAGACTTAAGGGAAGAATGCCATCTAATAAGAAAAATTCTAGGAGCAAAAGGAAGCTCAGATAAAATTTTGATGGAAAACATAAAACATGATGTAACAAAAAAGCACGTGAATGTAGAAATGATAGTAAACAGAGGAGAGTTGAAGAGTCCCCACGCGAACCCCACATAATGCGGGATAAGGGCACAAAGAAGAGTACATTTTTGTTCAGTTATTGTTTAACATGGTTATTAATCTAAAATGTTAGCTGATAATTATTTTATCTGAACAAAGTGTCACAAGGAAATAAATTTGGTTTCAATATGTGCTTAGTGACTACCATCTGACTCAAAATAAGGAACCAAAGGGTGCCCTTTTCTGATAAATTATTTTATAAATACTACGACAAATCACAAAAGGCTATCTACTCTCTAATTCAACAGCAAAGCACTTGTATTTCTTTTTATTGCTGTGGGACAGCAAAGAGGCTGATCGCCTATGGGTGTTTGCAACGCCAGTGACATCGCGAATACGCTGCTGTCCTATAAGGGTACACGAACTTGGGTCACTAATGCCGGAACACAACACAAAGTTATTATGGCGGCATACTTAATACCAAAGGTGGTTGCCATCCAGACGGGCTTGGGGCCCTACCACGAAGCTACGGGGGGTGGTTTTGTCGCCTTTTATGACAGGCTGACCCCGGCCGCAGAGGTCAGTATTCTTTCTCCGCCCCAGCACGTATGTAAGACAATTGATTATGACTAATGACTGACTTGTGCATATATGTTAACTCTCTAAGCCCGGATGGTATTTGAACAAGAGACCAGACGTCGTTGACCTGACTACTGGGGTCGTGAAAACGTTGTAAACTATCATTACGACTCTCCAGGTAAACAATATGGTGATGATTCATTCTTAGGTGGATATCGTATGGCCAATTAAAACAAATCTAATATTGATGCATCCCTGCATATCAATGATACGTATCTAACTATAATATACAAGTCTACCAAGACAGTTCCGTTTGATACCCATTGAGTGGGCATATGTGGGTCGCCCATATACCGATAATGTGCGTTAAGGTGCGCCTGTCGGTCGTTTGGCTAGGTGTGGTTTAACTATGGTTAATTAATGACATATTGTAAAACTTGCACCTTTGAACAAGTGGTAATAAGCTATCAACATGTACCATGTACCTATTACAATTATATTTACAATTTAATGAATTAGTATTAATGAAATTAATAATTAATGAAATTTCTGTATTTAATTAATATAGTAATTAATATAATAATAAATTCGTAAAAAGCGATTAAACAATCAAAGCTAGGTGATAGGTTTCCAATATATCCTATCTGTTGAATGTTATAACTGACCTATACATTACGTGCCTTGGTTCATTGTCGTATAATCGCATATTTTCGACGAATTCTCTGGGCTCAGTGAACTGTAATTGTCCATTTGCGACTTGTCTCTAATTCCGACGGTTGACTTGTCGATAACCTGTATAGGACATTTGCTTATAAATATGTAATATCAATATATTTACTCTTTTCAATTTTATTAAGCAATTTCATTGAATATTGTATAATAATATTGTAATAACATATTTTTTCTAACTTTCATTTTATCACGATTTAGATCAAGTTTCTCAGTAATAAGACGGTTTTGTCCTTTTTTTATTGTTGTAGGACAGGCTGACGGCCCGCTTTTAATTTAGCAGTTACCGTCGCCTATGTGTGTTTGCGACGCTAGTGCCATCGCGAACACCCTGCTGTCCTGTAAAGGTACAGGAACTCGGGTCACTAATGCCGGAACACAATACAAAGTTATTATGGTGGCATACTTAAGACCAAAGGTGGTGGCCAATGGCGAGTCACTGACTCGCCATCCAGACGGGCTTGGGGCCCTACCACGTAGCTAGTAGCTAGGGTGGGTTGTTTTGTTGTCTTTTACGACAGGTTGAGCCCGGCCGCAGAGGTCAGTATTATTTATCTGTCCCTGCACGGATAGAAACCGAACACACTGTGGTACGAGCTCACTTACGTAGCCACTGGAATCAAAGCATCCTCCTCCTCTGCTGGTCAGACCTGTTACTAAAAAAATATTTAATCTAAGTACTAACTTTTTTTAATTAATGGTGTTCATAAATGAATATTTATTTGACAGCATCTATAGACCTGCTGACGATGCGGTATTGTCACCGATATCTTTTATTTTTTGAGGTATTTAATTAATTATTATTAGGTATACTCGGAAACCAATCTAGAGATTCCGGGTTCGTCTCCCACTTACATTGCCATATACCTACGCTGAACGGAAACAGCGTGAGCTAACCTGCATACTGATATCGCAGGGATCCCTGGGCCGTGGTGTATATACTATCTGTTACTTCTGGGGGGAGAACCTAGCCTAGCAGTGGGACGAAATGGGCTTTTGTTGCTGCTGTTGTTAATATTCCTTGTTTCCAATTCCAGAGCATAATGCGACTCAGTGGTACACAATGCCGAATTATGCTTAATTGGAACGTGAAGTAGTTAGTGATTATTTCCAAAAAACCACGACGAAACGAAAGCTATAAAAAATTTTCAACAATAAACAATATTACTAACGATAATATATAAATAAAATTACGACCAATGCAAACTTAAAGAAAAAACACGTGTTAATTATTTTCTGTCACTGAGTTGGTATTCGATTGCACGCATCTCTTTTGAGAGTGCTCGATTGTGCGAAGCGTTGCTGTAGTTGAAACATCAACGTTGAGCATTATGTCGCATTATGCGCTCTGTATATGTGCTGCTTACGTGCTGTAATTGGAAAACAAGGATTGTTTATTTATTGAGATCTGTGTTAACGTTGTTTGTGTACTCGTATGCTAATTGTTCGATTCGCTTCATTTTAGCTTTGTAGTGTAATATATTAAACAGCAATTAGATATAGTAGGTAGTAAAATGCTAAAGTAACATAATACGCGTCCTCCTCCTGGCGTTAAATTCCGTTTGTAACCTAAACTTCCGCTTGGTGCCCGGGGTCTACTTTCCAACTTTTTCTTCTCCACTTCGCCCGGTCTTCAGCATCCCTTGAAGTGAGTCCATTGGCACGCATATCACCTTTTACAACGTTAAGCCAACTTTTTGGGACTTTCCGTCTTGCCGGGGCCCGGCTAAACTAACATAACAAAAGCGTAAGTAATATATCCACGTGTGTGTATGTTGTGTATAATTAATTTAATGTATTTCTAATGGAATTTAAGCAATTAATAGCTTTCTGCACTTCTCCTCGATATAAATTTTAACTGTGCCAAATTTCATACACCTCCGTCCGCGCAATTTTCGTAAAAAGGTGTACAAAGTTTTCGCTTTACGTATTAATATATAGGTATTATATAAAAATTCAGATAGGCTTTTATGTGAGTAAAATATTTATTATCACCATGAACGACTTCCGATATTTCGATCATGCGATACCGGGCACTTGATGATATCGTTACATTGATAACACTAGGTACACGTATTATTCAGAGAATTGTTTAGTTTAGTTAGACCGAGGTCGACAATATATATATATATATATATATATATATATATATATATATATATATATATATATATATATATACCTAGTCAGGTCATAAGTATTGTCACACAGTAAAAACTTTTCTTTTATAATGCTGGCCACAAAAAAGTTTATTGAATTCGAATTTCGAATTGTTCATGAAAATAAAAATGTATAACTTTTAGAATTTTACTCATTTTTAAATATGGAGTGGACGCTTAAAGAAGACCGTGTTGCAGTTATTGCGTTGCATCGTTACAGTTACGCGCCAATTCAAATTTTTAACATACTGAAAAATTTGAATATAACCAATAGATTCGTTTATCGTACCATCAAACGATACAATGAAGACTCTAGTGTAGATGACAGGTCAAGAAGTGGTCGCCCTCGGTCTGTTAGGACTCCAGCAGTGATAAAAGCTGTGAAGGCACGAATTCAAAGAAATCCCAAACGTAAGCATAAACTGTTGGCCCTTCAGATGGGGTTAAGCAGAACCACGGTGAAAAGGGTGTTAAATGAAGACTTAGGGCTTCGGGCATATCGAAGAAAAACAGGACATCGTTTGAATGCTCGTCTAATGGACCTGAGACTGAAGAGATGCCGCGCTTTGTTGAAGCGGTACGCGGGAAAAAAATATCGGGAAATTCTTTTTTCGGATGAAAAAATGTTTACCGTAGAAGAGAGCTACAACAAACAAAATGATAAGGTACGCACACAGTAGTGAAGAAGCGAGCAACCGTATTCCGCGTGTCCAACGAGGTCATTTTCCATCCTCGCTCATGGTATGGTTGGGAGTTTCTTATTGGGGCTTAACAGAGGTACATTTTTGTGAGAAAGGTGTAAAAACGAATGCTGTTGTGTATCAAAATACAGTCCTGACGAACCTTGTGGAACCTGTTTCTCATACCATGTTCAATAACAGGCACTGGGTATTCCAACAAGATTCGGCGCCAGCTCATAGAGCGAAGAGCACACAAGACTGGCTGGCGGCGCGTGAAATCGACTTCATCCGGCACGAAGACTGGCCCTCCTCCAGTCCAGATTTGAATCCGTTAGATTACAAGATATGGCAACACTTAGAGGAAAAGGCGTGCTCAAAGCCTCATCCCAATTTGGAGTCACTCAAGACATCCTTGATTAAGGCAGCCGCCGATATTGACATGGACCTCGTTCGTGCTGCGATAGACGACTGGCCGCGCAGATTGAAGGCCTGTATTCAAAATCACGGAGGTCATTTTGAATAAACTTTAATGTCATAAGAATCTATGTTTTGTTAAGTTCATTTTGGTATATGAATGGTTACATAATTAATAAACTTGTTACAATTATTTTACATTAAACATGTGACAGAATTTATGACCTGACTAGGTATATATATATATACTGAGTAAATTGACTAATATCAAATAGATTAAACATAAAACTCTCTAGTCAGAACACATAGCTTACAGTATGATAACAGGATCCCACGGCTGGGGGGGGGGCTATTATGGCGTCATACTTAAGACCGAAGGTGGTCGCCATCCAGACGGGCTTCAAGCCCTACCACGTAGCTAGGGTGGGTTGTTTTGTCGGCTTTTACGACAGGCCGACCCCGGCCGCAGAAGTTAGTATTCTTTCTCCGCCCCTGCACGGATAAAAACCTACCATGGTTTTTTCATTTAGCATCTTATTGAAGTATAAAGCTAATCACTTCGATCCATCTTCTCCCAAGGACTTCCACGCTTCGATAGGAATTCCGTCGGGTCCCATCGCCTTACCATTCTTCATCTTTCTCAGTACAATTTGAACTTCTTCCACACTAATTGCATTCACTATGCCCATATTTTCTTTCACGCAAGCCAATTGGTGCTGCTAATCATTCTTTTCATTCAGCAATATCTCAAAGTATTTAATCCATCTCTCTTGTATCTTTCTATCTTCTGTCAGCACCTTACCGTTATCATTCTTAAAACACCTCATGAGAGTCATATCTTTACTTTGGTGGTTTCTTTATTTAGCAAGTTTATACAAAGCTTTTTGTCCTATGCTACTCTTATTGATTTCTGCAAGTGGTATTCAGATTCCAGACGTTTATTTACTATATCAGAATACTTTAAGCACACAATTTGTCACTATTTTTACTAGAATTTTATTATTTTCTTGTGCAAATGTAACATAAAAAAATTCTTGACATTAATGAATATCACTCTTCTAAAAGTGTTTGGGGTGCTTTGTACGATATTTTAATACTTACTCTACATTTCGGAATGAAACTAGTAAAAAAAATTACAACATTGATATCGAGCGCCCCGCGCTTTTTGGAACAGTCACATTAATTTTCTTGTCAGTAATTTTATTCGTTAAGAATTATTTTTCATTTTTTGGTTTGATTAACTATACAAGCGTGTTTTTTAGATTTTTTAATTTAAATATTTTTTGCCTTAGTAGAAGACATTATTACGGAAATAATTATACATAAGTAAGATTCCATGCCTGAACTAAACATTTCGCAAAAGAACCGTCGCTGACCACTGCCGTAGAAGCAAGGGTCAGTACGCCACGCTTGTCCAATCTCAGTCCAAGGTATCAGTTTTCTTACACTATTTCTTCACCGTCGGTACTTGGCAATTATGATGCACATTAAATCAAAAACTGCCTAACCGTGTGGTCGTGGCATTGGAACCCATAATATATAACTTAGACTCGAGTGTAATAATACCACTAAGCCAGAGTTTATTTAAAACACTGTTTTGCTATTTGTGCCAGCATTGCTTTAGGCGTTGATTTTCTAAAACACTAGGAGTTGTTTAAAAAAACAACAGATTTAAAATCGTTTTAATTGCTACTTGACAAGTGTCAATAAACAATACGTGACACCAGACATATTATCTATCATTATTTCAAAATTCGAACGTGTGGTGTTGTCCATCATGTCAGGTGGTTAACGGTCACCTTAGACACTTTTATTAAAAAAAGAACTTGTAATAACGTCGGCCAACAAAAGGAGCGAGGTCGTTTCGTTATGGCGTTCACACGAACGAAGCCACCACAGGTTAAAAAAAAGAATTAGGATTTCTAACCGGACCTGTCTGGGGGACAACGACTTACCGACCCGCGCACTATCTGAGTTACTTACATACCACGTGTATTGCTAATAACTTTGCGTAAAAATCTACTTTGGACACAATGATATTATATTATTAAAATCAAAATCCACATGACTGCGCTTTAATTAATTTTTTTATGTAACTACTAATAGCGCTATCTATTGTATTTTATAGTGTAACTACAATATACAAATCAGACTGTATGCATAGTTATATTTTATAGAATTTATTCTGTGCCACAATAGCATAATTAAAATATATTTTAATAAACATTTCCATGAGTTATTCTTTGAAAGTAAAATAATTTGTGATTTTTATACTCCGACTGCGCTAATATATAAATTAACGTATATAAATATATAATTTTGATTTGAATTCACTTGAATTTCTATTATAAAATATTAAATATTTTAAAGCCAAAAATATGTATTATGTATGTGAAATATCTACCGAGTGGTATTCTAAGACGAGCGGTCAGTCAGGTAGACTGACTCATCGTTGATGGTTGTTCAACTTGCACGTATTATTTTAGGGTACCGTGTAATATTTAAAATATTCACATCGGATTTTCCAGTTCTTTCTAGTTGATAAGCTTATGAAACTGATTATCATCATTACGTATAATTCATACGTATACCATACATGTAGATCTTGAAAAACATTGCTATGTAATTTTAAAACTTTTTCCGTTGGTTTAGTCGCTGACCGGTAGAAGAACAATGTGTTTTTGGCCCGCTTTTATTAGTTTCACCCGTATGTTTAAACAGTAATGATGACACTATGATTTACACTTTAAACGGTCAGATTTCATTTAAACGCTGTAGACTTATCAATAACTGAAGACAATACAATAATTCGATAAGATCATCTCATTAAACTGATTAGGATCGCCAGAATTTAAAAAATATAGTTTAAAAAAATTTTAAACTATATTTTTTATGTTTTTATATATGCGGGCGAATATTTTAAAACGTGTTTATTAGTATAAATACTAATAAACACGTTTTAAAATATTCGCTCGCTACAATTACTCGTAATCAAAAAAGGGTACGAAAGATTTAACATAAAACACCCCACGCTCTTTTGAGAATACTATTATAATATTTTTCATTCGTTGTTTTATTCCTATATTAAGAATTATTTCTCATTTTTTAGTTCGATTTATATCATTAAAACGTGTTTTTTAGTTTTTTTAGCAATTAATATCTCGTGTCTATACCACAGATAGGGGACCCGCAACAAAATACTTTTCCTCAAAAAATTATGCGGCGAACTCATTTTGTTTAATAGCATATCGTAAAAAGCTGCGAATGAAAGCTTTACTCTATAAAATGAGGCAAAATAAGTATGCCTTATTTTATTGGACTATTATCTGATTGTTAGTATTATTACCAATTTGTCATCTTTTTGAGTATTGGGCTATTTTAAAACGATATTAAATCAGTAAACTTTATAAATCATAAACAAGACCGAGTCAATTTCCGTGCAAAACTTATCGAATCGACATTTAGCATGCCATTTTGATATACGGTTAGCACATAATATTTTTTTTTTACTTTTTAATGTTAAATCTATCAAGTATAACTCAACAAGGTTAACGTGGGTGAGTCAACTGTGAAACAGTCCATATAGAAAAATCTTAAATATTGCCAGGGAAATTTTCCCAGGCAATGTAATGTTTTATCGAATTTGGTGGTTTGGACATGTACGGAATCCTTTACAGTAAATGAATTTACTTGGTGAACTATTTTTATTATATTCATTTTTAAGTTCAAACGAAGATAGACGCGTGCCGTATGTTACAACATTCTTGATTTATGTCTTAAATTATGTATATCGTGTAGTGTGTACTATATAAGTGTGAAGAAATAGTCCGTACAGTTCAGAAGATTTATTGTTTCACATTATATTTTCATAAATTCGATGTCTGTGCGTTTTTTCACTTATTTATTATATGATTTTATCGAGTTTAATTGCAGTCACCGTTGTGAAAGCAATGTAGCTGTAAGAAACATTGTTTCATGGGACGAGTTTTGCTTAAAATAATAACAATATATTACCTCTCACAGCTGAATGCCTCCTCATAGAAGGGAGCGGCAGCATACCCTGTTCGGTTTTCCAAGGTGTTTTGGCGGGTAACACATACCAATGATCTCGGTATAAGATTTATTCACATCGTTTTCCTTCTTCGTTGGTTGCTGTAATATTCATATTAGCCGAAAAAACCAACCTAAGCGATACCACGGTGCAGTGAAAACCGAATTGACATTTGGCGTCAATTGCAAAAGTTATAGCGTTTTCCAATAGGGTGATTACTTTTGCCACACCTTCAATATTACAAACAGAAAATTAGTCAAAAAAGATCACACTTTGTAGACTATATATAATATAAAGAAGACATAATAAAAGAATAGTAAATAACACATGAAATATTAAATTAAAATTTTACAGAGAAAAAGGAAAATACAAGTACTAAATATATATATATAGCTTTTAGGCACGTAATGGCGGGAATTCTGTGGTCTATTATTCCAAATATGATGATTGTAAAAGCGGATATTGGTTGACGAAATCATACTCTTTGCATATAAGGAAATATAGAAGTACAACTTTATATCCTCTCAATTGAAATAACGTGGTAAATTGTATTTTAAGTATGTATATTTTTTGTTATTTATATATAGTAAAATACATCATTTAATGATCAATAATTACTACATATTTATGTTATTACGTTGTCACTATATGGCTGCGTGGTCTCAGACAAAAATAAGAATAAGGATACTCCATCTTAGGTTTACAGACTGTAAAAGAGGGTTCGACCTCTCTTTTAATGGCTAGTCCGTACTCTTTGGTTGCTGTTTTGACCCAAGTTATCCAGTCCTCTATACACGCTTTGATACAGTAAATCTTTGTATAAAAGCAACAATGCTGTCAACTTGAAACACTGAATTTACGAAGAATGCTGTAATATGAATAAAAGAAATATAATTTGTTCGGCAGTTCCACAGCATATGCATGAGGATCTATAATATTTCAAATTCGGAATAATTTACGAATTCATTAAAATTCGGGCCATTGTTTGCGACGTTTATGTTTTTATGTATTTATTGTTTCCTGACAAAGGCTAGGTCTGATTATGTTCACGTGTCGGTGAAAATATCAAAGTTTACTTTAAATACCATTTATCTTTTCAGGACATGTATATTAAAATAAACTTTTTATAGAACATGTTTTTTACTATGATTCAAATAGTAAAAAATATGATGTAGCATCTGGACAGTCAAGGCAATATCTTAAAAGCAACGCTATATAAAGTTGTCAGTAATCAGGACTTTTCCATTTACAAACTCAAATTTTATTTGTTAAATACATATGTACATCTATCGTGCGATTATCGCAAGATAAATAATAACATATTAATAGATATAATTTACAGGAAGGGTTTTTAATGTTAATTCCATGAGTGGCATTATAATACTCTTTTGAGCAAAAAATTTTGCCAGACATAGCCACACAGGCTATATTTAGATTGAAAAGAAATTGTGCAAATATGGGCAAATTAAGTTTCCCGTCATTGGCCAATTATTTTCTTTTAGAAAACGTGACGCGTACGCATGTATGCAGCTGTCCGCGTGTTGTTGGCGCACCTGCCCGTTACCTACCTCTGACATTTGACAAACTTTTATACAGCGATCGGTTAGCATGTTTATTGCCGATATAAATTTAGCAACTTACAAGTTTACTTCGCTTAGCTCATGTTTGAAAGTGACATTAAGAGCTATGAAAATTTGCCATCAAGTTTACATATATGTATATATATAATGAGCAATAGGCCATTAAGACGTTAGGACATTAAGAACACTTACTATATATAATAATAATAATAATAATCTTTATTCAATTTTACAATAACAATACACTTCAACTGCAATGGTCGTCGTCTCTAAATAGGCCAGCTTATAGCCTGTGTTAAGGAACGACGGCCATTTAAATCCTACAAATAATGCAACGAAACACGAAACAAATATGAATAATAAGCTCCACATCATTTTACACATCTATGTTCGATTGAGTGTGTGAGTGTGTGTGTGTGTGTGTGTGTGTGTGTGTGATTGTGTATGGAAACAATTATATATTATTATGATGTTATATTAATGATTCAATATACTGCTCGGTTTCATCATAAGTTTTGGAAAGCAGGAAAGTACAAACTTTCTCTCTCAGTTTAGGCAAAGACAGGCTATAGACAGAAATATCATAATTTATTTTATTATAAATAAGAGGTCCTAAATAAATAGAAAATTTTCTTGTAAAAGCTACATTTGAATTAGGAAGAGTGCAAACTTTATGTTTAAGACGCTTATTCACTGCCACAAATGGTGTGACACAATGCTGAAATATAACTACATGCAGTATATATAACTGTCTCACTGTGAGCACTTTGCAAGTTTTGTAAAGTTCAGTTGTAGAAAAAAGTCTATGTTTGCGTTCTTGGGACAACAAATTGCTACAATCTATTAAAGTGAAATTAATATTATTTCCCATAACGCATAATGAAATTATATCTTATGTTCCGTCTACTATGACCGTCAAAGCACTACAGTCTAGACTGTCGGGGTCAAGTGATTCAAGCAGCAAAACTGTAAATCGCATGCATATGCCATTGATGTAAACCACCAAATATTGAAGTACAGGACTTTGTGAACTGTAAGTGGAATGCAGTCGTAAACAAATAATGATCTTCTCTCATAATTATTTGCTCTCTTTATTTATCTACTTAAATAAGATACACAAATACTTAAGTAAAAAATATTATATTTAGTATCCGACTAGTAACGAAGATGCACACGTGACTTTTACTTAAGTTGTCTAATTTTTAAAAATCAGCAAGCAAATGAAGATAAAAGATATATAAAGAAGCTACGTTAAAAGCAATAATTCAAGTGATTTCCATTTGTAGTCATTACACGTGACTACATTTACGTATAACAAGCAATCGACGGAAAGAAAGAAAGAAAAGCTCCTTTGCGAGTCCCGCAGCTATGTCGGAGGGTATATGGGAGACAGTAACATTGCCAACCCATTAAAACCCTGCTGTTCTCCTATCGTCCAGAGTCTGGATCGACGGACGACTCGTATGCTTAGCTGATACCGTGGCTCAGGACGGCGTTGGCCCACCCTCTTCAGGGCGGACTTTTTCTATGGTGTGCGCTAGGGGTAAGAATTTTGACTCCCTGACGGTCTCCTGTATCAATTCGAAATTGAGAGAGCACACGTAACAGCACGGGTATCCTCACCCTCGCGACACAAATGCAAACCTCGCCCGAGCGGACATCACTGCCTTGCAGAAGAATGCGATGACGGTACATCCGGATATTATGGAAATAATAAAACCAAGCCATAAAATGCCAAAGCCAAATTTGTACAGTTACAAATCATAGCCATATGAATTATTTTTCATCACTTTTTGCTCGTTGAACAGTGGTTTGTAATTATCTAAAATACGAGTATGAGCGATTAGTCTGGAAATCAAAACGCTTCGGGCAGCGGTTGCATTTAAACTGCAGGTTCTTTTGTTCTACAAGGACATACGAGGTCATTTTTGTATAATAACTAGCTTTGTCCGCAGCTTTACCTACAATGATTTCATCTACGGCACCGTAATCCTGTGCGAGACATTTAATAGTATGTATTGATAAAATATTCATCGTTAAAACATATGTGTTGGTTTTTTCCCAATGTACATTTCACACTCTCAGTGCTTCGCATTTATTTTTACTATCAAAAATTACAAGACTTCTATTCAATTTCTATATGAAGTTTACGACAGCTTACCTTGTTCCTATATCATCGATAAACTGTTTATCGGCTAACGCACATCGCAACGCTTGCGGAGGTCACGGGTTCGATTCCCGTTCAGCGTCTGGGTGTTTATGTATATACAATATGTATTCATTTACAAAAGAAAAGTATTTATTTAGTGTATCAGTTATCTAGTACCCATAATACAAGTGCTAAGCTGCTTACTTTGAGACTAGATGGCGTTGTGTGAATGATCCCAGGATACTTATTAATTATTTTGAAATGTTAAATTATTTTTATTATTATTCTATTAATAATATGAGCGAGATATTAAAAGGAAATAACAATAGTAATTCCTCGTAATATTTTCAGGGATTTTACACATTTCAGATAACATTATGTAAATTTCCTGAAAAACAAGTGTATACCTGCGCGAAATTTGTATGTTTTTCCTCGTTTAATTAATACTATGAGAGTACTGGTTTTATAATTATAATGTATTTTACACTCAATAATTGCTAACTAATTATGTTGCATTATCACGAACTAACGATGAAGAAAAACATCGTGAGAAACCCGCACACCGAGATATTCGGTGCGTGTAACCTGCTCAATCAACTTGGCGGTTACGCTGTCAGTGCACTCTAGGGCAGTGGTTTGCCGTCCAAAAGAGCCAAATATAGATAATACACAATTGAATCTTATTCAAAGAGCCATTTTTTAACATATACTTTGCTGTAGTAGAAAGTAATTATATATAATAAGTAATGTAAGGAATATTATTAATATATTAATTACTCTGGAGATTTCGCGGAAGAACCGTAGCCGAGGAGTCACAGAGCCGCATGTGGCTCGCGAGCCGGTGGTTGCCGAGAAGCTCGAGCGCAGCAGTGGGCCGTTATATGTTGTTATGGAATGAAATAAAGAGTGTTCTAAGAGTGTTTTATATAACTATAACCGGCGCTGTTTTTCCGCTTGGAACCATTCAGTGAAACCCACACCTCGTCACATTTTACCAAGAATTAAAAACCCGGTTTCCGGCCTTTTATATGTAGATAATATCCGGATGACCGAGTTTTGCATGAGTATTTTTTTTTATAAATTGTGTTTTTTGGAAATTAACAATTGATTTTCTTAGTCTAACCTCAAAGCAAATACTCAATGACTTCGTGTTACTTAACAACGCCATCTGCTGGAATAGCTTTAGTGTTGTTGTGTCGTTAAAGCAATTTAAAAAAAATAGTATTATTATTCGCCCATAGATGTCAGAAAGAGTCATTTTTCAGTTTAAATTGGGACTACTCAAACGCCACCTTTTGACATTTTCTAGAAATGATTCCTAGCTAGATCGATTTATCGCTCCCGAAACCCCCGTATATAAATACGATAAACGGATTGCTATCGAGATTTGAATTAAAAATTACATAGGTACATTTCCTTTTTTTTGAAGGTGGAAATGCCGCATACCCACCGCATGGGGGTAGTGTGGGACTCCCCGTGCAGTGCCTGATATATTCATTAAAACTACCCCAATGTTCCTTCGCGCCGAGGCCGCGGGACGCGACGAATCAGGCAGACCGCGGCCCCGATTGCTATTAGCCCATTTTAACAGGCCTCTTCAAAGCCGGGGTATCATGGATCTTCTTTCTCACGCAGGGGTAAGCTGGGCGCGCCCCTATCTCGGCCATGTGTGCGGGCTGTAGCACTTTCCCAGGGAGCCGTATCCGCGACTGATCACTACGGTGACCGAAGGTCTGTCGCCAACCTCCGGCGATGAGTGGCCCTGCGTGAGCGAGAGGGGAGCCTGGCGCGCTCCCTCAGATACAATTCCTTGGTCAAACCTATGTACAATAACTATGCACTAAACAATATAGTAAGCTGTAAGCTGAATAATAAATAAAGGTATGTACAAACAATTCGGTTTTACGTCTCGCCGATCCAATTAGAATTTTCATCTCAAGTAAACTTACATAGCCAGTCTATAGTCTGCAATACATTGACTTCATACCATTTAGACAATGGCTAACGTCTTCCGAATTCCACTGTAGTATACCGTCGGGAAATCACAGCAGCACAATGCAGAAACCTTACTATGAAAACTCATTACACTATCGAATACAAATCATATCTTCGGTTAGGGAAAGATAAGTAGACTTTACGAGTGAGTAAATTCCGTTTACGATTATCCATCCGTAGAGAGAGAGGCGGAGAAAGAATAATAACCTCTGCGGCTGGGGTCGGCCTGTCGTAAAAGGCGACAAAACAACCCACCCTAGCTACGTGGTAGGGCCTCAAGCCCGTCTGGATGGCGACCAACTTTGGTCTTAAGTATGCCGCCTTAATAACCTTGTTGTTCCGGCATTAGAGACCCAAGTTCCTGTACCCTTATTCGACAGCAGCGTGTTCGCGATGCCACTGGCGTTGCAAACACCCATAGGCGATGGTAACTGCTAAATTCTAAGCGGGCCGTCAGCCTGTCTGCTATCCTACAGTAATAAATAAAAATAAAAAACATATAAAATTTCAATATATCAGTTCATTTTCTTATCTACAATTGACGTTTGTTTTATGCGTTGGTCTCGAATCGTAACTATTTATCATAATCATTGGTCTGCTAACATAAACCGTGTCTCTACACATGACTGTTTAAATGCTTGATTAAAAATAGTTTCGGCCGCTTTTCATTAATTTTGATGCTGAATAGCAGAAATTAGGCAAAACAAGGCAGATATACCTCGTAAGTATGTCACTCGGAGAACAATTAGAGGTCACGGGTTTGATTCCTATAGTGATATGCATGGCTTAAGCCGTATAAAAATAGGACTAACTCAAACACACTCTAAAAAAACCTTAAAATGCTACAACAAACGCATTACATCTTTTTTACTTCCCATACAGCAAAGCATTTTTTTCTTTTACTCTTTGGTAAACTCCGGACTCGAACGAACCTCGACGAACTCAGGGACACTACCTCAAAAAGACGCGCTATTTACCCTGTGACGATACTCGAGTACTTTGGTTTCCGTAACACTTGGGGTGCAAACGAGAAACAACGCTTAGAATTTTTTTATCGAATTTGGAAAAAGTTCACGTAGGTTGCAAATAAGTAAAGAAACAAAAATCACTGCGACACCACCGGGCGTGCTTTTGATGAACTTTCGAATGTAATTTTGAGTGAAAGAACTTAATTATAATGTAGGTAAATGAATGGATAGGTACTCGAAGGCATCTCAGTCGGGAATTTATTGGACCCTATCCATCAAAGCGAACGTCGTCGTATTGTCCAATTGCATTCCACTATCCGATGCTAGACCCCGTAGGGAATTTAATGGACTGCATATACATATAATCGCATATACAAGACTTAATATCGTTGTGATATTAAGCGTTGTATGACATCAATAAACCTATAAAAGAATTATTCCATTTTCAAGCAACTTTAAACCTATTGATATTCGTTATTGAACATTAAAATAATAGATTAGTTGACTTGCAAGATTTATTGATATTATTTGTAGACTAATTTAATGCATCGCGTGCGCACGGTAGGTTCTGACAGATCGGTAATCTATACTACTATTATAAAGAGGAAAGATTTGATTGTTTGTTTGTTTGTTTGTTTGCTTTGAATAGGCTCCGAAACTACTGACCCGATTTAAAAAATTCTTTCATTGTTGGGAAGCTACACTATCCCCGGGTGACATAGGCTATATTATATTTTCAAAAAAATTAGGGATCCTTACTAAAACTCCAATAATGTAACCCAAAGTGTAAAAAAATTACCTAAAATATTATTTAAATCGCGTGCGTTGCGAAAACTATTGATGATAGAATAAAATAATGTACTACAACTTTGCAGAACACATCATTATTTACAAAAAGTGTCGCGACAGCATATGTCTAACTATTATAGTTATGCCACAATAAGTGTTCTTTTATTTTAAAAATTTAATTGAAATGCCGCCCCTAGAAAAGACTCTTTATTTGGATCTTGGTATTAATCCTTATCAAAATAAATTACTTCATATTCAAAACTGTTTCAATACCTTTATATAACTTTTTGAATTATTCAATTCGGATATTCCATTCGAAAGATATCACGAGTTTAAAAATGTAAGTATTAGAAAAATGTTGCGTGGTAGCCGCTCACCCTGTTCGGCTAGCTAGGCAGTACCTTATGCAATGTAGGCGTACGTCACTGGGGTTTTTACAAAAATTAGAATACTTATTAAAAAATAACGAAAAATAAATAAAAAGTAATAACAAAAAAAACCATTAAAATAAAAGCTCATAGAAATAATAATATTCAAACTTTCTTTATAATTTTATTTTTTTAGTAACCTGACGCAAATAGAAGGGTTTGCCCTCAGGGGCGCTCCTCTGTCCGAGGAGTGCACGGGTGTGCGTACCCGAGGTGCCCGAGCATCCGTCGCTTAACTCCCCTCTCCGTTCGAGGCGACAGAGTCCTACCTTTCTTTCCGTCTACCTCTTACATCCTTTCCAACTTAGCTCTCTGTTCGTGGCGTGGTCCCCGGTGGGATGATTGCGAATACTGATTGGGGTCCCGGGTTCTACCCTGGGACCTGATTTGGTAGTCGAAACCATGCCTATTTCGACTGCGCCTGCACAGAGTGTTCCCGGGGCGGGAATTGCATCCTCGCTGTCGGTTGGTCTTGCTGGGCCGGCTACGACGTCAGGCGACTCTGCTTTTTCTGGAGTGTCGTCTGGTAGTCGTACCCACGCCTGACTAGCACGCGACGGGGATGCGAGTCCCGTTCGGAATTGGCCGCGGACCTGTCACTCCCGGCCCTGGTTCTGTCCATGGTCGGGGGCGATCCTGGATGGACGGCCATCGCCTCCTTTTGCGAGGCAGTAGTGTCTGCAAGGGAGGCGGCGGAACGGGAGCGGGAGTCCGCCACCGCACTCCCCTCCCGCCAACGTAGGCCGCGTCGTCGGTGCCGGAGGGCGGGCAACGATCTCCGGCCGCCGTAGAAAACGGCCGCGGGCGGCCCCTCGGGGGAGGATCCGCCGCCCGCACTATTGCCGCGAGGGAGAAGGCCGCGTGCTGTTCCACAGCCCCCCTCAACTCCTAGAGTTGTTACAAGAGAGCGCCGGGTGGACGAAACCCTGACCCCCTGGCGCCAGCACTTTAGAAGGGGCCCGCTTTAAGACAAAGCGTGGGCCGGCGCCGGCCCGGGCCACGAGATCGGCAGGCCATATATCCGTGGGCCCGGGCGTAGACGATAGGAGAACAGCGGGGTTTTTTAGTGGGTCGAACATCTTTTCCGGAGTCCCTTATATCCCTCGGTCCCCCCGGGCCGGGATAACCCGTCAAGAGAAGTTTTTCCCCGAGACCGAAAAAAAATAGAAGGGTTTAATTTTTTGTTAAATACCCGTGCGAAGCTGGGACGAGCTGCTAGTAGACAATAAAAGCGTCATTCTTAATTATTGGTTGTAGTTGCGAGCCGCCCCTGCCGACAATTACAACATAAGTGTGAAATTTATTTATGTAATAGTAAAAATAGGGAACTAACTTATAGTATAAACTATTACATAATATATAAATAAAGTAATAAATAAATTATGAAATAAAACGACGTGTATAAATTACGTCAAATCTAAAAGTACGTTCAAAAGTCTGAAAATATGGGACGGCGGCGTGTCCGCGATGCCACTGGCATTGCAAACACCCATAGGCGACGGTAACTGCTAAATTCGAAGTGGGCCGTCAGCCTGTCTGCTGTCCGACAGCAATAAAAAAAAGTAAACCAAAAAAAGTTAAATTAAAAAAGTGTCGCTTTGTTTTTATAATACGCATATCAAGACTAAATCCAATTAATTCCAGGTCTTCCTACGCATATTCCGAACTATGTAGGGTCGGCAGAACGTGTTCCCTTTTTCCACTACCCTCTGTTAGCCGTCATCTCAACGTTCACACTTCGCCATATTATTTTTAACGTAATCCATCCATCATTTACGACCTCCGTGGCGTAACTAACACATTTCGGTACGCTTGCGGTCACAGGTTGCGTTTCCCGTCTGGGTAATAATAATATAATAAAAATGTTCATTATCAATGAATCAAAGGTTTACATATAAAGAAAATTAACGTCTAAACTAGACCAAGCCTGTATATTAAACGCTAGTAACTTAATAGGTATTTATTTACAAAAGAAAAGTATATTAGTTATCTAGTACCCATAACACAAGTGCTATGCTACTTACTCTGGAACTAGATGGCGCGGTATGAATTGTCCCAGTATATTTATTATTTATCCATTTTTTCAAAATATATATATACAGAACATACAAAAATATACACATCAAAAAAGTCTAAGCAACATGCATGATTTGCAAATTTACCATTTATACTAATTAATTTCTAAGTCTTTACTCACTCAAAGTGCGTAGTATGTAAACTTTTTTGTTATTGATGACATACTGGCTGGTTGTAAAAAAATATTTCGATTATGTTTTGTTTTTTTTCATAAAATTAAATGAAAAGGAATTTGTTTGAATTTAAGTGCGTTTTTATTGCTACGTTTAGTCTTGATCTTATAATTTTTCCAACCATTTAAATAAAGTTAGCGACAAAATTGAATTGTTAGATATTCTTTACGTCATGGAGCGACGTCATTTGACGGCAAATGAAATGCAAAGAGCTGTAGGGATGTTGCAAGCGGGAAGTAATCAATCTCAGGTATCTCGGCATTTTGGCATTCATAGAAGTGTTATTTGTCGTCTTTGACAGCGCTATAATAATACAAGGGAACCCGCTGAACAGCATCCAGGCCGTAAAGGAGTACAACCACTCGGTAAGACCGGTACATACAACTGAATGCAAGACGACGATGTTAACCGCTTGAGAGATAAGTTTGATACTACAAAATTCAAGTGGTGTTGATGTAAGTCCCCAAACTGCGCGAAATCGACTGCATGAGTACGGCCTACGAGCTCGACGCCCAATTAGGTGCCCACCGATACGTCACGGAAATCGCGCTCGTCGAAATGAATGGTGTAGAGAACGCAGAACATGGACCCAAGAACAATGGGATAAAATTATGTTTTCCGATGAGTCGCGATTCGGGTTTAGGCCTGATACAAGAAGGGTGCGAGTGTACCGTCAGCCCGGAAATACTGAAAGGCTCAGGTGCATTCAGGAAGTTCAGCTCCAGCTCCACCATCCTGAAATTTAAATTAGTACATGTTGCTTAGACTTTTTTGATGTGTGTATATTTCTCCCCAGAATCGAAGTCTAGAGAGGTAACAATAAAAGAGTATTTATGCAGCCACTGAATCAGCCTTGTGCGTCAAAGTTGGTATGCTTTCATAACAATTTTCAATTCAAATATGGCTTCGTTAACAATATTAACTTTCATTACGACATTTATTTCCGTTGTTCACACTCAGCAAGTAAGGAAAATACCAATTTTAGAACATTGTGTTAACGAAGTTTAATAACAAAAGTGAAAAGTCCATTTATATAATTGAAAGGCCATTTGTTTAACATTTAGAAATGGAGCTTGTTTTTTTTTAAATTTATTTTTAGATGTTTAGCTAATTTATAAAACTTTAATTAGGCAAGAAGTCTTTATTAAAAAAAATTAGCATTGGAATAAATTTATGCAGGTTATTGGCCGGATAGTAAACTGGTAACTTTTAAAATAAATCCTATCATCACTAATATTACTCGTGTTAATGCAAAAGTGTGTTTGTTACGCTTTCACGCCTAAACCGCTGAACGAATTTTTATATATTTCAGTAAAGTCATAGATTGGACCTTGGAGAAGAACATATTATAGGCTACTTTTTTAAATGCATATGGGAGAACAACGTTTAACGGGTCAACCACTATTTTATAAATGTATTTTTTAATAAATTAGTTAAGAGGTAGGGGTATTCAGTAAAATCTAATCTAAACTGATTATCTCTATGAATGACCTCCGTGGCGTAACGGCTAAAGCATGTCGGTACGCTTGCGGAGGTCTCGGATTCGATTTCCGTCCAGCGTCAGAGTTTTTATGCATAATATTTATTAATTTTCAAAAGAAAAGTATATATGTAGTATACCAGTTGTCTAGTATCCATAACACAAGTGCTATATCAACATATTTTGGAACTAGATGGTGTTTAGTTTGAATAACAATATTTAACCAATGGATTTATACTTCATGCCTTATACTTGTCTATAATGTTATCTATAAGGCTGAACGCTAAGGTTTTTTATGAGTGTAGATTTTTATAACGCAGCTTGAGCTGTCCCAATAAGTTGTATTCGTACATTAGTATAGTTATGTTAATGCCAAGTAATTTGTTTCAGCATGGCTTTATCACATTCAATACTACGGCTACGGTTTAATACATATAAGTTTATAAACATTGAAATATTATTAGAATATAGGTTTCAAGCATTTTGATACTCGATCGACGATATGTACGTATAGTTTGCAGAGGGTTGTGTGGCTTATTATTAATTTATATAACAACCGTTGCTAATTTCGCGTGATATGTTCCAGGGTGGCCTGGGTGCGGGGTAAACATCAATTAATCCCGGCAACTCGATACGTGGGGGAAGTTCCGTAGGGCTGATCGCTGCATTATTCTGCTGCATTTCTATCGCTTCCGATGCAATTAAGGATTTCTACGTTGTTTTCATGTGGGCTTTTAAGATATAAAACGATTTATAGTACTTTTCTTATGTACTTTTGATGTGCATTTCTTCCTTTTATAGAATTTATTATTATGGATCTAATTTATAATAGGGTGTATGATATGGTGATATATTCAAATTATAATTCCAATTAATTTGTTTTGATAGTCACCATTGTTTAATTTGATGTGATTTTTTTTCATTTGTTAGTCTTTTCTAGTGTAGTTACTACGGCAAATATTCATAAATTGGGCTACGAACTACTACCCCATCCAGCATATTCTACAAATTTAGCCTCCTGTGACTATTTTCTTTTTCCAAACCTGAAGAAATGGCTGGGTGGTAAGAGATTTGGGTCGAATGAAGAGGTCATAACCGAAACAATCGCCTATTTTGAGGGCCTATCATTTGGAAGGAATAAAAACGCTGGACCAAATGTATTGATCTAAAAGGAGATTATGTTGAAAAATAACGCTTATTTGCCGAAAAAATAATTATCTTTCAAATAGTTACGGTGTTATCAAACAGCCCTATTTCTAATCCAATTGGTTAACATAACATATATACGTAGGAGCAAAAAACACTACTTCTTCCTGTCCCAATGATTTGGGGTCGTCACATGTTCTCTCCTTCCACTCTCCTCTTTAGACGTAATTTGAACATTCACACCGTTTTTGTCACATCATCTTTTACACGATCCATTTACTGTCATTTCTAGCATTTTCCTTGTAGCGCTGCTTACAGGAAATGTATTTTGTTATACTGGCAACTCTGTCAATCGAAGGGCGTGAGAGCCCCCCTATGAAATAGGTCTACACAGTGAAACATTCTTTGTTTGCAAAAATCGATCAATTTTCCAAGAAGGAAACGTGCTTTTAGTAGTTTCCTTCTATAATTATTACTTATGTTGCTACTGTTAAGTATTAATACTTTTTATTTTAAAGTTTAGGTCTTGTAATCTAAACTGTACCTATGTATCTTGTTGTTAAACATTGCAAGTCTTATACTATCTATAAAATGATGCAGCATTTATTTTCTTGAATAAATTAATTATATGTAAACAATGAATAAACTTTAATTTAAAAATTATACTCGTATCCGATATAGGTTTCAGGGAAAGTGCTGATTTTTGAACTCAATAATTATAATCGCAAGAACAATCTTCCGTCATTATCCAACTTATGTCGATGTTTAATGGTCGCAGTCAGTGGAGTGACTCGTACTAAGGTACTGTTTAGGGCGCTATTACTTTTGCCGTAGTTGAAGGCTATAATGAAAATATAAAATAATGCTATATATGTTTATATGTCATCATCATTATCATCTTAGCGTTAAATCCCGGTTGCAATTCACTTCTGCTTCGGTGCCTGCGGTCCGTTTTCTACCTTTTTCTTCTCCACTTCGCACGGTCTTCGTCATCCCTGATACTTAGTCCATTGGCACGAATATCACCCTTCACGACATCAAGCCAGCACTTTCCAGCTCCTGCCGGGGCACGGCGGATGCGGCATGGCTATATACTCGTATTTATTCCCCACGTAAGTAGCCAGTTGTCGCAAATGCGGGAGTTTCTAACGCAGTAATATCCACGGTTAGATCCCTTATGTACTTGAAATCTGTGTTAAATATAAATTATTATTATTCACATATTCAATAAAATACGCGTCATATGTACACTGGGTATTATGTGTAATTATGTGAACGATAACAAAAGTATCACACTTTACGTAATATATTTAACCGTCGATCTTGACATTGCCACATTACTTGAGGTCGTTACGTGCATGACGACTCCGGCCTATAAATACAGTAAAACCACAATGGATTACGTTACACGTCGAAACTAATGATGTGACAATAAACTTGGAAGTGTCCCAACACTAGTTTGTAAGTTATTATAGACTACATTGTTCTTTGTCTTCATTGTTTATTATTTTATCGAAACATATTGTTATATACATTTTTTTTATTGCGTAGGACAGCAGACAGGCTTGTCAGCCCGCTTAGAATTTAGCAGTTACCGTCGCCTATAGGTGTTTGTAATGCCAGTGGCTTCGCGAACACGCTGCTGTCCTATAAGGATACAGGAACTTGGGTCACCAATGCCGGAACACAACACAAGGTTATTATGGCGGCATACTTAAGACCAAAAGTGGTCGCCATCCAGACGGGCTTGAGGCCCTACCACGTAGCTAGGGTGGGTTGTTTTGTCGCCTTTTACGACAGGCCGACTCCGGCCACAGAGGTTAGTATTCTTTTTCCGCCCCTGCACGGATAATACATCGTGTTTCTTTATAAATCATCGTGGAAATACATCGTGTATCTTCAGCTTTTTATGGAATCTAAACTACCCACCTTAGTTTTGCAACGGTGTAAGTAGCTCAAGGCTATTCATCGTATAACTAGGCCGTGTGTAAGAGCGACATCACTTTCTTAGAAGGTCGCTAAAAGTTGCCCGTCTAAATCCAAAGTAAACCATATTTGTTCCATATGTTTTAATGGTGCATGTTGTGCACGCACTATTAGTTTTCCCGTGTTAGCCCGTGTTCTACTTTGTGTCCGTGTCAATACTCAACTAAAGAGCTTCGAACTTCGTGTTCAACTGGGATAAAAAGCTGAAAATTAACTCGTATCGGATCCAAAACTGATCTATTAATTTAAAGATGTTAGATTTTCACAAAAATAAGTAAAAAGCGTGATTAAACATTACGAAAGTTATAAAAAGAGTCATCTATGTAGCAATCTATATAAAATTACAAATCAAAGGTGACTTTCATCACAAACTATTTAATTTAATTAATTAAAGATCTCGGGACTAGAAATTTCAAGCTGCAAATTTCTTATTTTATTTCTTTATTAATGAAGATATCAAAAAAAGATATCCAAAAAATGAATTGATTTTTGAAAAATAAATGTGATGTTTTTTTACCTTAAGTTTTTCCACTATTGAATTTTTTTTAATGCTGTAGGACAGCAGACAGGCTGACGGCCCGCTTAGAATTTAGCAGTTACCGTCGCCTAGATGTTTGCAACGCCAATGGTATTACAAACACGCTGCTGTCCCATAAGGGTACAGGAACTTGGGTCACTAATGCCGGAACACAACACAAGGTTATTATGGCAGCATACTTAAGACCGAAGGTGGTCGCCATCCAGACGGGTTTGAGGCCCTACCACGTAGCTAGGGTGGGTTGTTTTGTCGCCTTTTACGATAGGCCGACCCCGGCCGTAGAGGTTAGTATTCTTTCTCCGCCCCTGCACGGATAAAAATTGCGTAAATAAAACATTAAATTTGCAGATTGTTAGTCCACCACGTAGGCACAGAACTCACAAATAACACCTCGCCGAAGGGAACCTTATTAATGGATTTACGTAAATTATTTACAAAAACTTGTCCCTTTCTATGCATCCGGAGCATTGTTTAAATTATTGCTGCCTCACGCTCGCTGTCATTTGTGGGCCTGACTTGGCAGTTTGTCGGTACCCGAATTTAAAGTTAGCCTCGAATTTGTGAATATATATTTCCGTATAAATATGTATTATTATAATAGGAATATAACTAACAGTCCATATAATCCAAAATAAAGCCCAAATAACAGCCCATAGCGTTCCACAGCTGAGGTTGGGCTTCCCCCTAGAGGGAACGCGCAGTATACCCGCCAATATTGTCCAAGGATTCGAACCCTGGACCTTTAGAATAATCTTTGAGTGTATTACCTCTAAACTACCAGATAGTTATTACCAGATAGGTACGTTAGTATTATAGATTAAAATAGCTATTGTAATATATTTAATTCGTATTATGTATCTTTTTGTGTTTTTCCGTACAATAATGACATTCTTGGTGCAGACTGGAACGTCCAAACGCCTAACAAAGGTTACAGGTTCGATTTTCATCTCGTGTCTAATACCCGTAATTAGTGCTCTGGTACTCATTTTGGAACTAAATGTCGTTGTGTGAATTTTCATAGAATTTTTATAATTATTATTTGGATTAAATTGAATATAGGAGCGGACATTTCTTTTCTGTTTGATTTCATTTTTCTCCAATATGAAACGTTCATTTTTTTGGATTTAATCAGACTCACGGCTCACCTGATTGATCATTACCGTACTAGAGGAATGATCAAAAGGACTGCGAAGGCATTCTTCTTGTACAGATAGATAAAATATCTTTATCTATACCACAACGTAATAATAGAACCTATGTATTTTTAGGCTTCATTTGTATAACCTTTCAAAAACTACTAAAAAGTAAATTTTACAGTTATGGTAAATAAATATATTAGTATTTTTGTTTTTTTTTTAATTAAAGTGAGAAAGGTCTCTGGGACCGGATAGGAAACATGAACTGCGTGTCTCACACTTTTCAGTTCTCGTGCGACGGCACAAAGCACAACGCTTTGATATTTCCACCTTGAAATCAAAAATAACTAAACATTCATATTCCTATAATTATTTCGATGTAAAAGTTTAGGTAAATGTTTGTCATTCAGTCTCACTAAAAGGACTGAAACGAATTGAGTGAAATTTGACACACATAAATTTTAGACTGGCATAGAACATCGGATACTAAATTATCCGTGCAGGGGCGGAATAAGAATGCTGATCCCTGAAAATAGCCTTAGCTAGTTGGTAATCAAACCTGATCTATGATTATGTCGTCACGATAACCTTGTGTTGTGTTCCGTCATTAGTGGACCAGGCTCCAGTTTCCTATGCGGACGACATCACATTCATGGTTTCCCTAGCGTCACAAACATCCATAGGCGACGGTAACTGCTTACTGTTAAGTGATGTTCCTCAACAATAAAGAAATAGTAGCCGATAGTAGATAAACATCTAGGAAAAATTTAGTTATTTAAATAAATAATCTATCTATACAAATAAATAAAATTGGAGGGTCTGTTTGTAATATTAAAATAACCGCTTTTTACTAAGTGCATTCGGACGTATACACGGTACATATACCAAAACAACATTTTTTATAATTTTTGTCTGTTTGTTTGTTCCGGCTAATCTCTGAAATGGCTGTACCGATTTTGACGGGAATTTCACTGGCAGATAGCTGATGTATCAAGGAGTAACTTAGGCTATTTTTATTTTAGAAAAAATACTTATCATTTTTTGTTAAAAATGATAAGTATCGGAAATTTATTTTCCAATTTAAGTTGACCTCAGATTTATGTCATCAATCATATGAAATAGGGTTTAGCTTAGGCTGGACATTTATGTTCGAACGTACGTATTGCGGAGGCGCATGGCGTTACAGTTGTACTCGATAATACTGACTATTTGCATATTATTTCATTTATATTTTAGGGTTTATAGGGTTTGTAATACAAAATAAACCATAAGATATATCCAAAAAATTCTGCTCAGTCACTATTCCACGCGGACGGAGTCGCGGGCACAGCTAGTTTTTCATACAAATGAGGATATAGGAAACAAGCTAATTTGTAATACATATAAATTAGTTGAAATATTTTATGCATTTATAAACATTGAACTTGAAAACAGTTCTCATGCTTTTAATGTTCTCTTTATTTTATATTACGGTTGTTAGAATTAATTTTGCATTACGTATAGTTTCTTTAAATTATACCCTTAATTACATAACATTATGAAACTTCTTCCTGTAGTTAATATTAGTTTTATGGCGCCATCAATAGACCCTCAAGCAGGTATTTAATTAAATAACCGAAGTGAAACTTACAAGTTTCTTAATGTTTACGACTCTCATCAAGTCTCGAGTCCCCCATCCGTGCGAGGGAGCGTAAAAGGGCTTTCTAAGCGTACTTGCAGTACACATAACTTTTATCTTCTAAGAAATATATTATTTATTAATTGAAATGTTTTTATGATACAATGGCCTTGTAAAGCACAGTAGATTTTTTGTTTGAGGAAAATTAAGTTTCAAGTCGGGGTTATGGGGGACTCCGTGAGATTACTCACTAAAAACCCCTTTGGTCTATCGCCTAATGCCTTATCCGACAAACAAGGCCAGCCGATACCGAGGCTCAGGCTGGCGCAATGCGTAGTAGATAATTTATTCTTATATGGCAAAGATAATATATTATTTCTATTGTGTTGTTCTTTTATTTACAGGTACTCAATTAGTTTGAAACAGAACCAGAACGTCACCAAGGTATTTCAGTGTTTATACAACGACTAGTTGCCTGGCAATCGTTGTTCTGTCATATAAATTAAAAAAATACATTTTGGATAGGATTTCCGTATAATATATTCTTAATGAGCGTCTTCGTCCCGAAATCAGTAATAATGCAAAATTTAAAGTCAATTGCGTGTATAGTTTTACATGTGTAAATCACTCGCTGAACCGGCAATCGTTGTTCTGCGTTTTAAATTTTTAAAAACAGAAATACTTAGGTTTACCCCTATTTCACCCCATTCAAGTTACATTTTCGCGACAATAAGTAAGTAGCCTATATCTTTCTCCAAGATCCAATCTATCTGTATACCGAAATTCATCAATATTGTCTATAATATAAGCGTGAAAACGTAACAGACAGACATAGTTACTTTTATATTTATAATATTTACATGGATAATAATATATGATTGTGAATTGTGTACTGGAGTATAAATTATCTCTGTCATAAAATAAGAGTAAGGCTCCAGGCGTGATATAATATTCCATGACAGTGACTGTAAAACGTAAGTGTTATTTGAATAACAAGGGTTCTACCAGGCATGTTTCTCTGAAAGATTTCATATATGTCAGATTTCCGTAAAATCTGAAGCTGTTATCGAATGGTAGAATAAATAAAATACTAACACTAGTATATATAATAAATACATATATATTATATAACTTCTATGCTATGTGTAAGTTAGCGAGCTCATGTGAAAAGACATGCTTACTCTGTGAATTAGTATGTTACAGGTTGAAGCACGCTTTTTGAGAATATTTGTTATAGTTTTTAGAGATTATTTAACAGTATTCACCACGTAGGAAATATTTCAATTTCACGGCTTATGAGATAAATTGTCTAGATAAGGTTATGCCGTCTTGTGCAATGTTGTGCTGTTTTCATTTTGCTTTTGTTATAGTTAGAGTTACAAACAGTTTTTTTTTTATAATAATTTATGGTCTTTAGACTTAAGCCATATGCTTGATGGCTTCAATACAGCTTCCCAAGGAGTAGGTCTCAAAATGAACATGGACAAGACGAAGATCATGTCTAATGTCCATGTCACACCTATCCCCGTAACAGTTAGGAACTGTACTCTCGAAATTGTTGACGAATACGTCTACTTGGGTCAAACGATTCAGTTAGGCAGGTCCAATTTCACGAAAAAGGTCACTCGTCGAATCCAACTCGGATGGGCAGCATTTGGGAAGCTCCGTAAAATCTTTTCGTCCCAAATACTGCAGTGTCTCAAGACGAAGATTTTTAACCAATGTGTCTTGCCAGTGATGACATACGGAACGCAGACGTGGTCGCTAACTATGGGCCTTAAGAGAAAGCTCATGGTCGCTCAGAGGGCAATGGAGAGGGCTATGCTCGGAGTTTCCCTGCGAGATCGAATCAGAAATGTGGAGATTCGCAGGAGAACCAAAGTCACCGACATAGCCCGGATGATTGCAAAACTGAAGTGGCAGTGGACTGGGCACATAGCTCGAAGGACTGATGGCCGTTGGGGCAGAAAAGTCCTCGAATAGCGACCGCGTACTGGAAGACGCAATGTTGGTAGGCCCCCCACAAGATGGACCGATGATCTGGTCAAGATCACCGGAATAAGTTGGATGAGGGCAGCGCAGGACCGATCATCGTGGAGATCTTTGGGGGAGGCCTTTGCTGAAATGATGATGGTGGTCTTTCGAGTTGCCGCATTGGTGGCAGCCTTCATATCTGAGGCACTCACAAAAAGTGCTGGCTTGACGTAGTAAGGGAAATATGTGTGGCAATGGACTCTCTACTAGGAATGCCAGAGACCGTGCGAAGTGGAGATGAAAATGTCGGAAAGTTTACTCCGGGCACCGAAGCGGAAATTTGGGTTGCCACCGGGATTTAACGCTAGGACGATAATGGATTTTGAGTTCATCATCTACAATCTAGTGATTAATTCCAATTACATCCTAAGTTTTGATTTCGGAATCAGGGAACCACTATCGAGTGCTTTCACAGGACGTAAACGGTATGTGACGTTACGGTGCACATCCGTGAGACAAACTTTTCTAATGTCATTTTAATAATAATAATAATAATTTATTCAACAAGAAAATATTGACAATATAAATTACAACATCAATTACAAGTTATTGTAAAGTCATTGTAATCATCACAAGAAAATTAATAGATTTTTTTGTTAGATCGTACTGTAGTGTGGCGCTAGATCGGGGTCTTACCTAATCCTGCAACCCTGATAGAAAAACTTACGTTGAAGCATTTAGTTGTTTAACAAGATACACTAATTGGTAGGTCGACCCTGAAGAATATGCTAGAACCTCTTACACTGAGTAAATTGATGTTTAAATTAAAGCATTACACATATTTGTGAAAGCAGTATGAATGAATAATCTTTATTGAATTAATAAAATAACATACAAAATAAAAAAAATGTACAAAAGAAAACAATAGGCGGCCTTATTGCTAAACACAATCTCTCCCAGTATCGTAGTCGCCAGAATGAGTAGTGTCAGAATTAGACACCGCCTGATAAACCATTATTAATTGTGGTCATACATACGTTACTTTAAAAATTAAGCCGTTTGTTATTTGTATATTATACTGGTAAAGGCGCATACATTTTTTACCCATATGGGACAGCGGCGTGTTCGTGATGCTACAGACGCTAGGCGACGGTAACTGCTAAATTCTAAGCGGGCCGTCAGCCTGTCTGCTGTCCCACAGCGATAAAAATAAACATATCACTTAATATATATAATTGTAATTATTTCGTATCAAAGTCGGCATCTGGTGTCAGATTCGTAAAAACGGATATAAAATAATTAAAAATTAATTTCTACTATTCTTTTTTCCCTAGTTTCTTCCGCTGCCTTGCGGGTGTTAGGGCCTCGAGGTTTCCTTCTTTATTAGCTGGTAGCTGGAGCGGTCGGGTGCTGCCATCCTAGGGGGTAATGCTGGGGCTGATTCGTATCTGATAGGCCTATAAGACCTCGAATTGTCGGATTTGTCCGGCGGATCGGAGTCGCTCATTGCGCTTGGTTGTAGATGGTACCTGGTACCCTTGCACTAGCGCACTTATTTAAAAGTGCGTAGTGATAAGGGTATTTGCTCAACTAGAGTTATAGGGGGTCGCACAAACTAAGGTAAGGCAAGTCGCTGCTAGTGTAAGTAGAAGTCGTACGCGCGAATGGGAGTCTCAACGAATCGGAGCAAAAATATATCATTCATCTTTGTCTATATTCTTGCGCTTGAATACCTATAAAATAAGACTGCAAGGCAGCAATAATAAAAAAACCTTGTAACATTATTCTTCAAAAGCAAGGAATATCTAAAAGGTGAAATGAGAGCATGACAAATATTTCACACACAAGTGTCACAAATACAAGACTCGGAAAGCCACAAAAATATATCCTGTGCTCAACCCATAGAGCCCCTATCAATATTTATATACCCGTAAGACCTAATTCGGGGGGCCCGACTATCTGCTAACGGATCGACTTTGACTGATTTGAATTTGTCTTTCCGTGTAACATCTTATGAATGAAATATGGCATTTTTAATGTCAAACAAAAACAGTTCCCGATACTAAGTGAAAACCTACATCTCAAGGCTGCATAAGCATTATAATTGATATATATTCCCATATCTGGACGAAATATTAGTTAATTCTTTATATTTCGAGTTCCGTGGCATAAAGCAACGGTGTTTAAATATAATATATATTCATTTACAAACAAAAATTACTTTTAGACTAGAGGTCGTTGTGTGAATTGTGTATTGTATATTTATTATCAATTATTTTGCGCTCTATTGAAGACCGTGATGCCACAGACAGACAACTTGCATATACATGTCGTCATAATAGTTCAGTGAGTCCATTGGCTTTATTCCTCACGGCGTTCAGAAAGCACTTGTATCAAAATCTGACGTAAATGCGAAAGTCGTGAGTGGTCTTTCCGCGTCAATCCACACATTCACAATCCATACGTGATGTGGTGGATACCGCATCATATTCATCTCCGCGACAAGAAATCTTGCTTGTGTCTCTAGCAATGGCGACGTTTCTCAGACGTATAAAAGAACAAGCTACCTTATCTATCTTAAAAAAAAGTACGTGCCTACAAAGTACACATGTTAGAAGTGAAACTTCTTTGGCAAACTAATTTTTAAATCTCGTTTATATTTATACTAATCTAAAGCTTTAGATTTCCGAGACTTAGAGGAAGGGAAAAAGGAAGATTTATTAGGAATTTAATGAATTTCATTGTCATTAAAATATTAAAAGTGTCGAAAATTAATACAAATTATAAATTTAATTTCAATTTATTTCATCGATATCTACATTATTTGATGCGATTTCTATTGGTATTGTTGTGACTAAAGCATTATGATAAGTAAAATATGCAATATAAGTTCGTGCTCCCACCTCTCCTCCATGGCGCTGTGCGTGATGCGACGTTCACTCTATCTCTCTCTCTCTCGATCTTTCTCAATCGCTCTCTCCTTCTCCTTCGACAAAAACGTTTCACATCTTCGTGACGTTTCATCCGTAAAAAATTTACCCTCATACGCACAAAGTAGTTTCACTTCAAAATAGGCTTGTTTTAAAATCATAAAAAAGGAAATGCCTAGGAAATACCTCCAATACAGTGTTTACATAAAATATTCAACTATGTACATATTTTAGTTGTCCGTGTAATAGCTACGTTTCACCCTATTTCATATTTCAGTTAAAATGGTTATGCAACTAACACATGTAATCCCATCTCGTTCGGAGTGCGGTCACAGTTATCGGCTTGACCATTTATTGAATTCTCCGATTAAATAACCACCGGCGATGGCGAACGAAAACGTAGCGATAGTATCGGTATCCACGACACCTCCACTCGTATCGCCTTGTCTCTAATTGCTATCAGGGCTGTCAGATTTGGAAAGTTACGAGTACATATGTTAATAACTACTTATATTTGCAATTTAGTTAACGCGGGCGTCAAATTTAATTATTATAATTTTGATAAGATAATAAATGTATTACAATTTGTTGCCAACGATGTATAAATAAATAATTGTTGCGATATGTGTACTTTGTACTAGATAAAGCATTCGTTACATGTTTTAAAATTTATTACAATTATAAATAATATCACATGATAAAAAGCTTATATGAAATGTAATTCAGTTACTTTTTTGTAATAGAAAAAAGAAAGAAAGTTTAATTTTATTTAGAACTTGCGATATACATCTTAAACTATATTGACTCATCAAAAATAGGTATTCTGCGTGGTAGTTATATCCGCAAAGAAGGTGGCAGAGGGCGTCCAACGACCTCCGGCTGCCGTAGAAAGTGGCAGCGGGCGGCCCCTCGGGGGAGGATCCGCCGCCCGCACCATTGATTGCCGCGAGGATGAGGGCTGCGTGCTGTTCCCCGATCCCCATCAACTCCTTAGGGCAGACAAAGAAGAGCGCCGGGAGGACGAAACCCTGACCCCTGGCGCTACAAACCAGAAGACAGCCCGGGCCACGAGATCGGCAGGTCACATATCCGGACGTAGGTGATAGGAGAACAGCGGGGTTTTTTGTGGGTAGTCGGATGGCCAAACATCATTCCCGGAGTCCCTCATATCCCTCAGTCCTTCCGGGCCGGGGGAACCCATTAAAAATAGGGTTATTTCCCGAGACAAAAAATAATTAAAATAGGTATTGAATTCTTAAATAATGGGCCTAAGCTCAGGATTCTACCGGCTTTTTAAAGGCCACCGCTGTTCCGCCTAGGACTGCTTCAAAGCTTTGCAGCCACGAGTCCACTGCTAGGTACTGCTACAGGGCGAAGATAATACGTGTCACTTGCCTGCGAACTTTAATTTCTGCACCAATCCTAGCATCACAAACGAACCAAACATCTGTATAATATACATACAATACGTTATAACCTGTAACCTTGTAGGTTACATACGACCAACCTTAGAGTCAAATTAATGTTTACCTGAGATGGATCGTACCATGTACCATAATATGATGTGCGTTCAAATGATTCAATAGCTAATGATGCAGAAGGTAATTTTTATAATTAATTATGTACATCGTGATTATGGCTGGCTTATAAATAATGGTTGGAGTAAACGGAATGGAAGTACAGACTCTTGAGCGTGATAGTTGTTGGCGTGTTTGATTGATTATCGTCGAAATATAAGAGGTTTCCTGAATGCCGTCAAAATATTTAAGTAAACCTTTTTATATCAATTTAGCAATATCAAAAACTAATTATCGTAGACCACCCAGGTTTGCAGAGTTTCTACTTCTGTTAGCTTTCTTCTAGAGAAGGGAATGTACGGGCGTATTGCTCGGGGAGACGCAAACTACGCCCAGGTACCTTTCCCAACGCGGTGGAGTATGTGTCACGCATTTACACCTCACAATAAAATACCTTTAGCTTTAAGTAACGTCTTCTGACTATCTTGTATAGATTATTTGTCTAGTGGACAAAAGGACACCTTATTATTTTTAATTATTCTGTGACGAGTCGCACAGCGCCAACTAATCCAAAGTAAGCAGCAGAGCGCTTTTGTTTTTTTTTTTATTGTAGGACAGCAGACAAGCTGACGGTCCACTTATGCTTTAGCAGTTGCCATTACTTATAGGTGTTTGAAACTTGGGTCACTAATGCCAGAACACAATACAAAGTTATTACGGCGGCATACTTAAGACCAAGGGTGGTCGCCATCCAGACGGGCTTAGGACCCTACTATGTAGCTATGGTGGGTTGTTTTGTCGCCTTTTACGACAGGCCGACCCCGGCCGCAGAGGTCAATATTCTTTCTCCGTCCTGCACGGATAAAACTTGTGTTGTTGTGTTATGGGTACTAGACAACTGATATACTACATAGGTATATAATAAATACCTTTTTGTAAATAGATACATATTATACATAAACACACAGATGTGACCTCCACAGCCATCCGATATGTGTTAGCCATTGAGCCACGGAGATAGTAAAGAGTTTATGAAGACTCTGCTTCCACTGAAAAGACTCTGAGATAGAATTAATATGTTTCTTTAGCTTGCTTGTACATTTTGTTTCATAATAAATAACGCGGTTATTAAGATAAATGATCTAACAAAAAGTATCATTGAAATCAAGAGGAGCATCGTAATTGACGCATCAACGAATTGGGCAGTTCGCCAATAGTTGGCGTTGGTTATGGCACAGTAAATCCAAATAACACGATACAAGCATCAGTCCGTTCTTGATTCCGTAAGTTATGACGACATCTGTACATACGTTATCTAGTTAAGGTAAATTGTATTCATGGAATTCGCTAAAGCAAATTGAATTTAGTCGTGAGTAATATATATGATAAATAAATACAGGGTGACTTTGACAAAACCGTCCAAATTTTTTTTACGCACTAAACATCATTTAAGAAACCCATTTTTGCAAAAAAAATTGTATTTCAAATTTTCACCATAAAATAGTTCATATATTAATTCAATCGTACAGAATAGTGCTATGGTGCAACCTTCGTACGTTAACCTGTTATTACCTGTCTCTGTCTCTCCCGCGTAAATGAGTAGTGCGTATTCGCTCGCCCGGTGCAATGCCGCCGTCCTCGGCCTTTTACTAGGTCAGATGGAGAGGTCATTGACACTCTAGCGCCGTATTATGTAAATTGCGAGTACTTTGAATGACTTTGTGATGCTGATTACTCAACATTTTTGTACTATGTAATACAAAACTAAAATACATGTTTCAGATAACTTTTACTAAAGATTATTCTGTGTGAATTTGGACGGGTTTGTCAAAGTCACCCTGTATATTGGGACATTTCACACAACGCCATCTAGTCCCAAACTAAATTGCATAGCACTTGTTTTATGGGTACTAGACAACTACATATAAACACCCAGACCCAGATGTGCGCTACCCGTTACGCCCAGTGAGTCTTCTAAATCTATTTATTGTCTTCCCAACAATTACATTTAGGTTTTTCTTTTTTTCTTCATGCGTTTCTTAAAAATGTATATTCTACTTATTTCTACTCATGCCATCCGGGGTCGGTATAACACGTTCTCTCCTTCTACACTTCTCTGTTAGACTTCCTCTTAACATGCACACCCTTTTTCACCATATCAAGTTCACATTCCTCTCTTTGCAGGTGCGGAGTAAGAATACCCCTGAGGCCTGGGGTGGCCTGTCGTAATAGGCGACCAAACAACCCTAACTAAGTAGTAGGCCTCCAAATCCGTATGGATGAACACTACCCCTGGTCCCTAAATATATCAGAATAATAACCTTGTGTTTTATTCTCGCATATACACACATTAAAAAAGTCTAAGCAACGTGTACTAATTTAAATTTTAGGATGGTGGATGAGCCGCTGTATGGATGAACTTCCTGAATGCACCTGAGCCTTTCAGTACTTCCGGGCCGACGGTACACTCGCACCCTTCTTGTATCAGGCGGTCAGGCCTAAACCCGAATCGCGACTCATCGGAAAACATAATTTTAACATTGTTCCTGGTTCCATGTTCTGCGTTCTCTACACCATTCATTTCGACGAGCGCGATTCCCGTGACGTATCGGTGGGCACCTAATTGGGCGTGAGCTCGTAGGCCGTACTCGTGCAGTCGATTTCGCACAGTTTGGGGACTTACATCATCACCACTTGAATTTTGTAGCCTCAAAATGATCTCTCGAGCAGTTAACATCAGCTGGCGTCTTGCAGTCAGTTGTATGTACCGGTCTTGCTGAGTGGTTGTACTCCTTTTACGGCCTGAATGCTGTTCAGCGAGTTCTCTTGTATTATTATAGCGCTGCCAAAGACGACAAATAACACTTCTATGAATGCCAAAATGCCGAGATACCTGAGATTGATTACTTCCCGCTTGCAACATCCATACAGCTCTTTGCATTTCATTTGCCGTCAAATGACGTCGCTCCATGACGTAAAGAATATCTAACAATTCAATTTTATCGCTAACTTTATTTAAATGGTCGGTAACATTATAAAATCAAGACTAAACGTAGCAATAAAAACGCACTTAAATTCAAACAAATTCCCTTTCATTTAATTTTATGAAAAAAAAAAAACATAATCGAATTTTTTTTTTACAACCAGCCAGTATGTGATCAAATTTGTAATATCACGCATGTTGCTTAGACTCTTTTGATGTGTATATGTGATCCAGGTTCCTCCTCTACAAGTACCGCTCCACCTCTGTATCCATCCATGCTCTTCTCTTTGCATTACATAGCCACACTGCGCTAGTAAGTTACTTTTTAGCTTTCCAATCTCTAGTACTATTCATTACTGCTGCAGATAATTAATACATATTCCTAAAATAAAAATTTTTAAAAAACACGTGGTTACGATAGCACCAAAAAAAGTATTATAATGTAATAAAATATTGCTTTTTGAGTTCAGCTTTCCTCCAACACCTTGCAGATTGCACGATAGCCGTATAATGTCAAAAATCTTGTAACGACCAAGAACCGACCAATTATATCACATAACGACTGATAGCCAAAAAGTTCCCTCGGAATACCATACCCCGGGCAGGTGTTCCAGCCGGTTTTAGGTTCCATTGTCCCCAATAACTTGTAAAGTTACACGACTTGTTCCGCTAATAAGCCCCCTTTGTGACTGCATACATACATGCCTAGATTACGGATCGCTGCGTGATAGCACCATATCGACTTCCATACTATTATATAAATGTAAAAGTGACTCTGTCTGTCTGTCTGTTACATTTTCACGCCTAAACCGCTGAACGATTTTGATTAATTTCGGTGTAGAGATCGATTGGTCTTTGGAAAAGGAAATAAGCTACTTTTACTAAAATTTATCTATATGACAGAACAACGTTTGCCGGGTCAGCAAGTTATTAATAAAATGGGACAAAAAATTATGACAATTATGGTACTGTGGAAGATGATCGTATTATATTGGAGTGTGTTCGAAAGAAAACTGTAAAATATAAGTTTTTCATTTAAATAAATTAAATGAAAGTGAATGCATGACCATCTTCTATCAACCACTGACAAAGTTCGATTGCTTATTAATGTTCTAAAAGAGGGTTAAAAAAGAGAAGGTGTAAAATTTAAATATAAACAGAGAAAAAACAAAACTGTCATTATTGTTATAGATTATAATTATTTGTGAAATATTGATTGTTACTCTTACACGTATTATACGTTTAAATATAAATCAAGGTATAAAACACTGGGATAATTCGCACAGCGTCTTAGTTTATTCTAGTCCCATAATAAGTAGCATAGCACTTGTATAATGGAGATTAGAAAAATAATATACTACTTATATACTTTTTTTTAATAAACCCATACAAATTGTAAGATTTGAAAAGGAAATTGAATTCGTGACGAGCGCAGGCGTTCCGCCGTGCGACATTCATTGCGCTTATGGAGATCGTGGAGATCTTACGGGGAGGCCTTTGTCCAGCAGTGGGCGTCTTCCGGCTGAAATGATGATGATGAAGATCGTTAAAATAAAAAAAATGCAGTTTAAAAAAAATAAAAAACACGCTTTTATAGACGTTTATTTACAAAAAAATGAATTTTATTGTAAAAAAGTGTGACAGATATTGGTGGACCTGTCGCTCCCGGCCCTGGTTCTGTCCATAGTCGGGGGCGATCCTGGATGGACGGCCGTCGCCTCCTTTTGCGAGGCAGTCATGTTCGCAAAGGAGGCGGCGGGAGTGGGAGTCCACCACCACACTCCCCTCCCGCCAACGCAGGCCACGTCGTCGGCGCCGGAGGACGAGCAATGACCTCCGGCCGCCGTAGAAAGCGGCGGCGGACGGCCCCTCGGGGGAGGATCCGCCGCCCGCACTATTGCCGCGAGGGAGATGGCCGCGTGCTGTTCCGGGATCCCCCTCAACTCCTACAATACAGGAGAGCGCCGGGGGGACGAAACCCTGACCCCCTGGCGCCAAAACTTCAGAAGAGGCCCGCCTTGAGACAAAGGGCGGGCCGGCACCGGCCCGGGCCACGAGATCGGCAGGCCAATATCCGTAGGCCCGGGCGTAGGCGATAGGAGAACAGCGGGGTTTTTAGTGGGTAGTCGAATGGCTGAACATCTTCCCCGGAGTCCCACATATCCCTCGGTCCCCCCGGGCCGGGGGAACCCGTCAAGAGAGGTTTTTCCCCAAGACAAAAAAAAGGAGTAGTCATTTTGATAATATCTTAAAAAGCACCCCAAGCTTTTTTTACAATAAGATTAATTTTTTTGTTAATTCCACTATCCTTAATTTAAATTTAATGAAAATTGTTTTTTACCTTTTAGTTTGATTTTCTATAAAAACGTGTTCTTTAGATTTTTTTAAACTGCAATTTATTTTTAACTTTTTAGTTTCATTAAGTATAAAATAAAAGCGTGCTAATATAAATTATTTGTTGTCAATATCCAATCGGTAAATATTTTTATTAATATAACGCCATCTTCCGGCTACGTTATTATTAATTTAACGCCATCATCTGACAGTGTTATTAATTAAAATCCAGATGGCGTTTCGGTTGAATTTTGAATTTTTTTGATTGTTCAAAGTAGGTAAAAATCGAGTGCGAAAATTCCGTTATATACAGGTCAAGTTAATATAAAACGTGTAAAAAAGAGCAAAAAGCCACCGTCACGCGGTGTTTCCAGGCGGTCACCCATCCAAGTATTGACCACGCCCGACGCTGCTTAACTGCGGTGATCGGACGAGAACCGGTCCGAAAATTCATTAATCCTGAGGATCCTGGTAAGGATAATGATACAAACTATACAGATTATTGCAATGTCATCGGTCCTCGAAATATCTACAAAGTTTGAACGAAATCTGGCCGTTTAAAGTGGGTCAAAATCGCGCCCAAAGGAGTCGGTTACAAACAAGCATACAGGTGAAACTAATTTACAGCGTGTAAAAACAAGTATGGACTATGTCGGCGAGAAGTCATTCGATGAATCTAATTTAACATGAGAATTAGATCACTTAGCTGACCTGCTTTGCTTTTTCGAATTTTTATTAAAATATAGCTTGATCAGTTTTCAGCTGTTAAATGCATGCTTGTATCGGTATAATAGAATTTATTTGACAATAGCTTTTCCTGGGTTTGATGATTCATACGAACGGTTCACGTCTTATGAATCTTGTTCATTTTAATATAATAGTTTTCAATTTCACACTAAATTCAAACGTATTGTAGTACTTCGGTCATTATGTTATGTTAGCACAAATTTTCCGCGTCATTGCATTCATAAATAGCCTCTATATCTAGCCTATCATTATTATGTCACTCTTCAAAAATTAAACTAAACTACGGGCACGCTATTATGGCCGTTTTGACGTTTGTCCACTAATGAAGTTTCGTATTAATTAGTAATTACATTTGAAGGAGCAATTTGCTGTTCTTTATTGTCAATAGTGACGTGCACTAGTCACAATAAAGAACAGGAATTTGCTCCTTCAAATGTAATTACTAATTAATACGAAACTTCATGAGTGGGGACAAACGTCAAAACGGCCATCATAGCGTGCCGGTAGAGTAATTATGATTAAGATCGACTCCCATCTTGTGTCTGGGTTAAGTATTCATTTACAAAAGTAAAGTTTATGTGTATATACTCGTAATATATTAGTTATCTAGTGCCCATAATACAAGTGCTATTCTACTTTGGGTCTAGATGGTGCTGTGTTAATTTGTTTATATTTATTTATTTAAACTTCGTGACTAAGTTTGTGTTTAAAGATTCTGTGAATAAATTTCGAAATATAAGTTGGTTATTTACATTCTGTTATATTTCTGAAACTTTTTTCGTGAAATGATGAAAGACAGAGAAGGAAAGTCACGGTTTTGTAAAGTTTGTCAGGAAGTACTGTTAGGGCTACTCGAGAATATGTGAAATATTAGGAATATAATGTTTTAAATATTATAAATAAATATACTAAGACTATTCATACAGCCCCATCTAGTCCCAAAGTAAGAAGCATAGCACTTGTGTTAAGGATACTAGACAACTGATTTACTATTTATTTTTCGTTTGTCCCGTGACATCCGCGTATTGAAGTGCGTTAACCGTTAGACCACGGAGGTAGTCAAGTATATTTTCCTTTATTAGTAAGGTAGTTAGTAGCCAAGTAGTATCGCCCTAGGAAACCAAGCTGAAGGTCCCGGGTCAATCTCGGGATCAAGATCGTCGGCATGTCAAGATCGCGTGCACTTCAGCAGTTTTGATCGTCTATTATAAAATAATTGCCACTTATCAACGTTGAAGGATAACAACGTGAGGAAACCTGCATACGGAGATCACCGACATGTGTAAACTGTGGGAGGTATACTGCTCGTTACTTCTAGGGGGTGGCCAGAACCTAGGACGTTACTTAATTGTATACGTTGTTATTATAAAAGCTAAATTTTTGTAGTATTTAAGCAAATATTTTGATGATTTTAGGTTTCTGATACTTCACTAAATGTCGACTAAATGATAAATTAAGATATATTTAACATTGGGGCTTAAAACTGCTATGAATCGAAGTTCAAGCTCTTCTATTTCCATGACATTTGTAGGCAGAACCAACCAGGCAGATGTGGAGGTCGTTGACGCAAGACCTTTGTGTCGCGTGCTGGCGTTACGTGCAGATGCTTCCAGTTATTAATGTCCGCCCTGATGAACTGTGGCGGCTCAATGCACTTGTGAAGATTCGTTTGCAAGGTGTTGAAAGTTGATCTATAGTTATGCTATTAAATTTTACGATTCTGGGATTATTAATTCACGTTTATTTTCGTTATGGTCACAGAGCATTTTTGAAAAACAATGTTGCTTTATGTATTATACGCGTATATGTATATATAATGACAATTTGCACGCCATCTAGTCCCAAAGAAAGTAGCATAGCACTTGTGTTATAGGTACTAGGTAGCTAATATACTACTTATGTACTTTTCTTTAATCAATAAATACATATTATAAAACCCACCTACATAAACACCCAGACGCGAGACGGGAATCAAACCCGTGACCTCCGCACTCGTACTGAAGTGTGTTAGCCGTTACGCCACAGAGGTCATTACCGATTGGTCAGTTGCAAGTTTAGATAGTACATAGTCAGTTATGTATATATATTTATTTTTATTGGGTTGATAGTTTTCTAGATATTATGACCTTTTACGCGTGGTCACCTAAAGAAATTAATGTCATTTCCGCAATTCGCTATATAAGTTCTCAATGACAGGAAGTGATCGTAATTGCCATAAAGGGTGTACTAGACATTGACTATCTGACGACCAAAAATTAAGGATGTGTGTTCTAATCCGTGACGTCGTATCTCTGATGTTTTATGTTTTGACGCGGAAACGTACATATAAATTTAAAAAAATTATAATTAGTTTAATTTATGCATGTATATTGTAAGTTCTAAATAAAAAGTATTTTTCTTTATACAGAATTGTGAATGTAAATCATTCTCGATCCACTTGAACACACAACAAAATAATCTTCAATCTCGTCATGTAGGAGTTCAATTACGCACGCACAGAAGATTTATATATATACTAGCTGTGCCCGCGACTCCGTCCGCGTGGAATAGTGACCTTATCACTAAGGGGTATTAAAAATAGATGTTGGCCGATTCTCAGACCTACTCAATATGCTCACAAAACTTCATGAGAATCGGTCAAGCCGTTTCGGGGAGTACGGGAACGAACATTATGACACGAGAATTTTATATATAAGATATATATATATATATATATATATATATATATATATATATATATATATATATATATATATATATATATATATATATATATATATATATATATATATATATATATACCTAGTCAGGTCATAAGTATTGTCACACAGTAAAAACTTTTCTTTTAGAATGCTGGCCACAAAAAAGTTTATTGAATTAGAATTTCGAATTGTTCATGAAAATAAAAATGTATAACTTTTAGAATTTTACTCATTTTTAAATATGGAGTGGACGCTTAAAGAAGGCCGTGTTGCAGTTATTGCGTTGCATCGTTGCGGTTACGCGCCAATTCAAATTTTTAACATACTGAAAAATTTGAATATTACCAAAAGATTCGTTTATCGTACCATCAAACGATACAATGAAGACTCTAGTGTAGATGACAGGTCAAGAAGTGGTCGCCCTCGGTCTGTTAGGACTCCAGCAGTGATAAAAGCTGTGAAGGCACGAATTCAAAGAAATCCCAAACGTAAGCAGAAACTGTTGGCCCTTCAGATGGGGTTAAGCAGAACCACGGTGAAAAGGGTGTTAAATGAAGACTTAGGGCTTCGGGCATATCGAAGAAAAACAGGACATCGTTTGAATGCTCGTCTAATGGACCTGAGACTGAAGAGATGCCGCGCTTTGTTGAAGCGGTACGCGGGAAAAAAATATCGGGAAATTCTTTTTTCGGATGAAAAAATGTTTACCGTAGAAGAGAGCTACAACAAACAAAATGATAAGGTGTACGCACACAGTAGTGAAGAAGCGAGCAACCGTATTCCGCGTGTCCAACGAGGTCATTTTCCATCCTCGCTCATGGTATGGTTGGGAGTTTCTTATTGGGGCTTAACGGAGGTACATTTTTGTGAGAAAGGTGTAAAAACGAATGCTGTTGTGTATCAAAATACAGTCCTGACGAACCTTGTGGAACCTGTTTCTCATACCATGTTCAATAACAGGCACTGGGTATTCCAACAAGATTCGGTGCCAGCTCATAGAGCGAAGAGCACACAAGACTGGCTGGCGGCGCGTGAAATCGACTTCATCCGGCACGAAGACTGGCCCTCCTCCAGTCCAGATTTGAATCCGTTAGATTACAAGATATGGCAACACTTGGAGGAAAAGGCGTGCCCAAAGCCTCATCCCAATTTGGAGTCACTCAAGACATCCTTGATTAAGGCAGCCGCCTATATTGACATGGACCTCGTTCGTGCTGCGATAGACTACTGGCCGCGCAGATTGAAGGCTTGTATTCAAAATCACGGAGGTCATTTTGAATAAACTTTAATGTCATAGAAATCTATGTTTTGTTAAGTTCATTTTGGTATATGAATGGTTACATAATGAATAAACTTGTTACAATTATTTTACATTAAACATGTGACAGAATTTATGACCTGACTAGGTATATGAATTATGATAACATATAATAATAACCCATTGGCTTATTTTTTATTCCTGAGGAACAGGAGACAGGCTGACGGCCCACTTAATACTAAGCAGTTACCGCCGCCTATGGATGTTTTGCCACGTAAGGGGCACTGCTCAAACGCTGCCGTTCGCGTAGGAGAACTGAAGCCTGGGTCACTTAAACACAACACAAGGTTATTATGACGGCATATTTAAGGCAGGGGTGGTTGCCGTCCATACAAACTTATACTTCATTTAAATGTAATGATTTTTCGATTTAACATAAGTTTTGTTAGTCTTAAATGTAGATTAATTTAATCTTTATTTACTTTTATAATTAAGAGTCACTTGACCCACCAAACTGCACAGCTGTTTGTCGGTGGAAACAAGCGCCCAAAAGTCAGTTAATTTTATTATGATGAATTACGATAACAATTTATGGGATCCCATTGGCATGCTGTTAAAATAATTATGTGCGCAATGACACGTGTAATTAAATGTCTGGTTTTGAAATATTGTTAGTAGCCGTTTAATGTTAATGTTAGTATCGTAGTGTATTTAGTTCGGATAGTAAAAAAATAAGTCATTATATCATGTGAAACGTATTATTTACAATAGCAGGTGTTTTTTTTACAATTTATCGGGTCTTTTACCTAATTTATCAATATGTGCTTCCAATATACACAAATCTCTCCGTGCAGGGGCGGTAAGAAAAGGCCGTGGTAGGGCTCCAAGGCCGTCTGGGTGGCACCCGCCCGTTAGTGTTCCGGCATCAGTGATCAAGTTCCAGTACCACTACCAGGATAGCAGCGTGTTAGCGATGCCCTTGGCATTGTTAACACCCTGCTCTTTTTCTTTTTGTTTTTTCTTATTGTTCTTAAGTAAAAATTATTATAGTATATTTAAATTTCTTTAAAATATTTTAAATCATCCGCGCTGTGGAATAAATTTTCTTTTATAAAGAATTCATTGAATTATAAAATCAAGAATGCATGGCTGGCTATTAAAGTGTATTTATTTATAAACAAACACGCCAAAATAAACTCATGAATAGACTTTTAAAAAATTCATTAATTCACCGGATTATGACCGTAATCGTATTTCCCGTGACTTCTTTCGCCTCCCCAGTCTTAAGGTGTGACGCTAATGACGTCATTAAGAGTTACATATGACCACTTTCGTTAGTTTTTATTAGTGTAATAAACAATGACAAATGATGTCTAGAATCTAAATAAAATTACTATTTATAAGGAAAATGTTATTTCCGGTATGCTTAGTGCACTGTTTATTGTACTAGCCTATAGCGCTAAAGGTGTTAAAGGGTACTTTTAATTATACGTAAGTATAGGTAATTTTTATCGGTTTAGTGTTATTTTATTTATTTATTTACTTTTTCATAGTTGAGCAACAGCAGACAGGCTGAGGGCCCACTTAATAGTAAGCGGTTACCTTCGCCTATGGATGTTTGCGACGCCAGGGGCACCATTAACACGCTGCTGTCCGCATATAGGAACCCGGGTCATTATTTCCGAAACACAACACAAGGTTATGGCGGCATACTTATACACTACCACTTTGTTAGGATTGTTTTTCGCCTTTTACGACAGGCCGGCCCCTGCCGCAGGGGTTAGTATACTTACCCCACCCTTGCACGGATAGAAATTTGAGAATTCTTAAATAAAATACACAAAATACATACGAGTGCATAAATTAAGTTTCCACTTATAAGTAGTAGTAGTAATTACTATATTTATGTACGTCACAAATAGTTTTTTAGTTCTCTTAATTTTTCAATAAAATGGCAATGCCTTAAGTGAAAACTCTATATCTTAACTAGCTTAAAAATAATCTCCAGTCATTTCAATTCTACAAAGTTTTATATACCTAACATGTATGTACATAGGCCATAACTTGCTATATAGATTAAATAATTTGAACTAACTTCAGGAGCAATTCGGACCTTTCACTTCCGGCCATCGTCTAATTGGCGGTGGGGACCAAAACCGGAACGGCGTAGCCTCCTTTTGAAGAATCCGAGGCTGTCAACCGTCCCCAGTTCCTGAGGAAATTTTCCCTCAGAAGAATGCCATTTAACAAGGAAAATGATAGAAATGAGAGTGGATGGATACAGGAGTAGAGGTACACCAAAAAAAAAGATGGATGGATTGCGTAAAAGATAATATGGCAAAAAAGGGTATATGTTGGGATGACTGCTAACAGAGGTGAGTGGAAGAAGAGAACATGTTGTGCCGACCCCATATAATGTGGGACCAGCTGGATGACCGAGCTTTGCTCGGTATTTTTTTTTTTTTTTATAAATTGTGTTTTTTGGAAATTAACAATTGATTTTCTTAGTCTAACCTCAAAGCAAACACTCATTGACTTCTAACAACGCCATCTGCTGAAATAGCTTTATTGTTGTTGTGTCGTTAAATCAATTTAAAAAAAAATTGTATTATTATTCGCCGATAGATGTCAGGAAGAGTCACCTTTTTGTTATTTTTCTTCCAATAAAAAAAACGAATAAAATGACATTTTCTAAAAATTATTCCTAGCTAGATCGATTTATCGCCCCCGAAACCCCCCATATACTAAATTTCATGAAAATTGTTGTAGCCGATTCCGAGATTCCAATTATATAAGTATATATATATACAAGAATTGCTCGTTTAAAGATATAGGATAAGGGCAGGAGGAAGAAGAATATTAAAGTCCGCGGTCACCGTAGGCTAGCGCTGTTGGGGGAGGTCGCCGGCTCGCGCAGGGCTCGTAGCTAATTCTTTCGAAGTTACAACGTTGTAGGTGATTAATCGTACAGTATATACTCAGACAAAGATGAGGGGGTTTAAATATGCGGGGCCCGCTTGTGCGGGGGCCATAGCAATTATTATTCTTGCTACGTGGTTAATGTGGCACTGAAGGCGCCACGAATTTAACCGACTAGTGTGAGCCGGGTGGTTTATTAGTGGGTAGTCGGCTCAGTGCCGTTACCTGTGTGTCCCACACGAGTAGGTCGCGACCTCGCACGGTAGATAGTACGTAGGGAGATTTTCCTTCTCCAGAATAAAAAAGTAAACTACCCTTTAAGTGACAGAAGTCTTAAACGGGTCTTTTATATTTTATGAATCAAAAACGAACCACTATTAATGATCTATTAAAGAGCTATCAAATAAAACAATACGACTATTATTTTTTCCCTATTAATATGGTTCCTCATCTCTCATCGCCTCTAAAGACAACAAGCAGCTGAGCGGTGAAGGGGTGTCACAATTGTACATTGTTATAAGTGACAATGAGAGAGCACCCCACGGTGTCATTGTTGTATTTACTCATAGACGAGGGGAAGTTGTGAACGTATTTCAATCAAATATGTTAGAAAAATGAGAACGCATCTAGCAAAAATATATACTAAGTAAATTAAGTTTATCCGTGAGATGTATGGGAATTTACCAAGACCTTTACACATTAAACTTTTTTTTATTTCTGAATAACAGCAAATAATCCGGCGGCTTAATAGTAAGTATAATTAGCCTATGGATGATTGGGACCCTAGAAGCACTGTGAACACGCTGCTGTCCCACCTAAACTCAACATCTCATCTACCAGTTGCTCAATACATTAGGTTATCTTTATTGGTTTTCCTTCGAGGTTAAAAAATCTGATTACAATTATCCCTGTAAAATCATATTAAGCCAAATAAATATGTTCCATCTACTTTATTTTCCTGATTACCGTGGTATGGAAATAAATCCCCCAAAATCGTCGGGCTGGGGGCCGGTTGTAAAAAGTAAGCCACAACTATTAGTACAACATGTACTTCAATGAAGAGTAGAAGAAAAGACATTGTCACAGATGGTCATTCAAGTCCATTAGAATTTAGCAGTTACCGTCGCCTATGGGTGTTTGCAATGACAGTGGCATCGCGAACACGCTGCTGTCCCATAAGGGACATGAACTTAGGTCACTAATGCCGGAACACAACACAAAGTTATTATGGCGGCATACTTAAGACCAAAGGTGGTCGCCATCCAGATGGGCCTGGGGCCCTACTACGTAGGTTCTGAAACGAAAGCGTTGAATGCCACTGGTAAAGATAGGACATATAAGATAATCAATTACTATGTTTCAAATCAGGTGTGTCCAATTACGTTCTATAAATTTGAAAGGTTATCTAAAGAATGCACGTGCGCGCGTACAAAAACAATGGACGGTGAAAAAAGTAGAATCGATTACACGTGTACAACGACCGGGAAGACAATTTTTGATTTATGCACTGTTGGCATACAGCTTGCATTATTCAGGTGCATGTACAACTAGTTTGAAGCGCGCTGTTCGGCATAATATCGCCACGAGAATGGGCCGCATTGTAAAATGTCACCTGCGCGCTGCGTTATATTTGCACTGTTATGCGATGCCTCACACAAAACACTCGTGAATGTCGTACACATGTATATTTTTATGTCAAATTAAATATTGATTACACCTTTTATCAACCAGCACCGGATTTAGCCGGCATCCAGCGCCGAATTTATTTGTAACTCTGTAACATTTGTAACACTCAAATGAGAAAATCCGAACATTAGCCGCGTAATGTACACATTGCATGGCAGTAAATATGTACATTTCGCGGCGCGCTTCAGTAACGCCACTTCGGTAGAACGACCTGCAGTACCTATAGAAAGGGTTAAGTAGAGACGGCTGAAGTCTTGTAAGGACACTTCGATTTTCAATAGCTCTATCATCCGGGTCAAATATAAGAAAATGGATACGACATGGTGTGTGTAAGGGAATACGCGTTCCTGCATGCCTGCGTGTGTGTACACGCGTGCGCCTGCATGTGTGGGTGTGTGTGTGAAAGAGGATGTGTACGTGCGTACATTCGTGTCCGTGTGTGCATATTGAAAACACTTATTAATCATTTAACATGCTTTTTAGTATCTTAACTCGATTTTTACGTGTTTTTATACGCCCGTATTCGTGATGCATCTTATATTCGATGGAGGGGGTTGCATACATATTTATGTTTATTCTAAACTTTATATGATTAAACCTTAATAAAAATACACAATTTCGGTTCTTTTTTCTTTCAAGCTTTAAATATTTAAGGCGTGTCTTAATAAAATCATATTATAATCCAATACCTGAGTTTTGACTCATTTTTAAGTATAGATTTACCTTTTCTAAAGAAAAAAATCAATGTATAAAATCAACATTTTGTAATATGGACTATTTAATTACAGATCAACGTAAACACATTACCATATTAATTAAATACATTTAACAATTATTAAAGTTGTATTATTAAACTGATACCTCATTATACGTGTCTCAATTGTAATATTTTTTGCGATGCCCATTAATATACGGCCGAGGCGCGTGCCAGCGGTCAGCTGTTGCTCCTATGCCCCGAGCGACGGCCTCCGTGTAAGGAAACATGTCCCATGGATGGATTACAACGATTACATCGCAATTATCCGCGACAAGGGCCGAGAACAGCCTGCGGAACAGTGTCAATCAAAACGGATGGAAACCAACAATCAACCGGTATTCTGTGTTTATGTTGTCACGACGACAATGTGTAATATTATAAATGTGAAAGTAACTCTGTCCATCTGTTACGTTTTCACTCCTAAACCGCTGAACCAATTTTGGCGAATTTCGATATAGATATATATTGGACCTTGGAGAAGGATATAGTTTTTTTTTTATTTATATGGCAGAACAACGGTTGTCAAGTTATCATGTCATAAAATTGCGAAAATTATTTCAACAAAGAGAATTTCATACGTGAATTTGTTAGACAAATGAAAATGATTAGGTATAAAAAATCTGCTTTTTTGTTTATAAATTTATTTCAACCAGTCAATTCACTTGTCGCGGTAGTTGACCGCTTCTGGTTTATTAAACGTAAAACTATTTTTAACTTTTTAACAAATATTATTATAAAAAATATTTTATATTTTGTTATTTTATACATATTTCTCTTATAAGCTATTCTATGGGGGAGTGTCAATTATATGTTGATTTATGTCCCGAACGCAACATTAAATTTGTGTACAAAACATGCCAAATATAAAAAATCTACAAAATGTATTTTTTTACATAATTACATAATAAGAAATAAAGACAGAAATAAATATTTTATTTTAGAAAAGGCTACACAAAGATCCATACAAAAATAGAAATAAAACTACATTACTAAATACAAATTAAAGTAAATTATTAGAAAAATATATGAAATGTGTATGCAAGTCCTAAAACCTACTAACTCAGTATATTATTTTCCTTGCCTTGTTGCTCATTGTGTACATTTTCTTTGAGATTGTATACAATTTTGTACATCCGGCAACACATATCGGCAGGCTCGGCGCTACGTGCACAAAGTGAGACGGAGCCACTTTCACGATCTTTGTTTCGCGACATTGACCTTATGTGGCTTATGTAATATTTTTTGGCTCCGCCGTTGAACTTCGTGTTCCTTTCTTAAACATGAGTAAACATGCGCTCGCCTCCGTTTTATTATCAACCGATAAACAGGTGGTAAGTAAAAGATTTTACCGGAAAAAATGTATATGAGAATGAGTGAAGGCTTCTGATTTTATGTTTCTGTTATATTATTACAGTTTACAGTTTTCTCTGTTGCCATTGCAAAAAGAGTATACGATTATTTGACATATTTCTTGATTATATTACGCTCAGAACATGCAATATTCTCCTGCTTCTTCCCGGAGCAAATAAATGCTCAATCACTATCCCCATGACATGGGTTGGTCTGTTCTAAAAGGCGACAAAACAACCCTATCTACATGGTAGGGCCCCAAGCCCGTCTGGATGGCAACCTCCCTGATGTATAAGTATGCCGCTATAATAACCTTTTGTTGTGTTCCGACATTAGTGACCAAGGTTCCTGTACCCTATGCGACAGCAGCGTGTTCGCGGTGCGTCTAGTGTCGCAGACATGATAGGCGACGGTAACTACTTATTATTAATTTTTCCTTAGCTATAAAAAAGGAATGAAAATGTATGGCAATTTATAAATTTAATGAATAAAATTTGACCAAATAAAATAGGAGGTCCTTTAGATCGCCAACTAATATTGGCAGTGTAAGCACGTGAACGGCGTAAAATAAACACCCCCTCAGTACCGGAATGAGGTTATTGGTATGCGTTATAACGCGCATGCTCCAATTGATGTTTTGGCGAAGCGTATAGTAAAAGCGATAGGTTTCAATATTTCTATCAGTCCTGTACTTATATACATCACTCCTGATTGAATAATAAATTAATAAACTTTTTAGGCGCAATAAAACAAAATTAGCTAAAGATTTCATCCCGTATGCCACGACCCTTTGTTTGTAAAAGGAATGATAAATTAATATAAAATAATTTATAATACGTACATAAAAATGAAAATAATACATACTGATAATTAAACCTCAAATATGTATATAAGTTTTTTTAAGATGTTTTCACTTTTGTCACGAATTTTTACAATGGCCTATTATTCATCACCTTATATAATTTCAAATAACATACATATTCATAAATATACATACATGTAAGTATATTTATGAATATAATTTACTTTTCTCTCCACTGATATAAAACACGTGTTGTAGATTTATAAATATATTATTTGAGATGTAATTACGAGATTTCCCGGAAACTTGAAAGAGTTTTCAGTTAGCTGATATTTAGACGAAGATTCATCATGTCATTTATTGGTAAAAATTTACACTCATATTTTTTTCCAGACACGCCAAAAGATGAACTTCAAAAATGTCCGCATAAGTGCTTGGCCAGACTGTACACGCGGGCGCGGGGCGGTCACGGCGCGGCTACTTAAACATATGAAACCACCCGCGTGCCCACTACGGACACTCAAATAAGGTTTCATAAATGTTTAAGTACGCCGCGCCGCGACCGCCCCGCGCCCGCCTTTGCAGTCTGGCCAAGCACTCAAGGTCATTGAGAATTAAATTAATTAACGAAGTTTTTTATTGGATAATGACGCTCGGCTTTTTAGCTTCAGCATAATTAACACGTTCAACTGCCTGACTTAGTTAAAGCATTGTCTGCAGCAGAAGTATTTGTCAGCCAGTGAGTTGACAAAATTCCTAATTGTTTTAAAGCCATTATTTATAAGTCTTATTATAAACAACACATTAGAAAATTATATCAACAGCCATAACACAAGCGCTCTGCTGTTTAAATAAGAACTAGATGATGCAGTGTGAAGTGTCATGGCGTATTCAAACCGATACAAACCGATAATCGCATCATTTAAAATAATATGAGGGGTTTCATTTGCAGAATGTATATTTGCGGATGTTTTATTATGTGATATATTAAATATTTTATTAATCGTTCTACATTTACATATTCGTACATGTAGTATTATATATTTGGCGCCATCAGCACTCAAACACTTATATAACAGAGTCGCCTGCTATCTTTAATTTCCTCTCACGTAATAGCTTGATAAGTAGCTTGGTCTAACTCCGTTGACAAGGTCCGGCTGTACGAATTCCTTTGGCTGCATCCTCAACTATTATGTTAATTTTTGAATTTGAAATGTGCGCCTCATCCACGGTGTTTTATACTTTCTAAATATTCTACTATAAGTACACGTAATCACGTAGTCTGTGTTTACTTAGATCGAAAGTTCGTCGTCCTCGCAATTGTTAAAAGCTCTGGCGGAAGCTTAAGTCACTATAAAGCTTCAGTTCACAATACTCGTATAAGCTTGCGGTCTGCTGTTTTGAGATTGATAGTCTTTAGTATAAATATGCTCTTTTCCAGACCTTAAAATGCAATGAATGTATTAGAACAGTATAAAATATTTTAGCAAGAACTTATAAATTGACCGATAATACGGTTCAAACGGGGTGTTAATTTCCAACGTATTTTATATATTAAATATAATGCATTTTATGTATTAGATAATAGATTAACAGAAGTTGTATTTTATATTTTCTCCGTGCAGTCCATAATAACCTTGTGTTTTGTTCCGGAATTAATGACCCAGGTTCCTATACCCCTATGGGACAGCAGTGTGTCCACGGTGTCCCTAGCATCGCAAACATCCATAAGCGACGCTAGCTGCTTACTATTAAGTGGGCCGTTAGCCTGTCTTCTGTTCCTCAGCAATAAAAAAAAATTGATGATGCAAAATTATTATGCAAATAAGTGAACTTTCATTTATCAATGTTTTTCATTGTTGGGCTAATTTTTTTTTATTGCTATAGAACAGCAGACAGGCTGACGGCCCGCTTAGGATTTAGCAGTTACCGTCGCCTATAGGTGTATGCAACGCCAGTGGCATCGCGAACACGCTGCTGTCCCATAAGGGTACAGGAACTTGGGTCACTATGCCGGAACACAACACAAGGTTATTATGGCGGCATACTTAAGACCAAAGGTGGTCGCCATCCAGACGGGCTTGAGGCCCTACCACGTAGCTAGGGTGGGTTGTTTTGTCGCCTTTTACGACAGGCCGACCCCGGCCACAGAGGTTAGTATTCTTTCTCCGCCCCTGCACGGATAAATTATAAATACGTTTTAAATAAAAAAAAAAAAAATATATATATATATATATATATATATATATATATATATATATATATATATATATATATATATATATATATATATATATATATATATCGATGGGTCCTATGTATAAGGGCCAAAATGCAAAATGACAACTTTACAGGAGAGGCTTTCAAAGTTTAAACTTGCTATAATTTTAGATTGATAAAACCGAAATTTACGAAACTTTGCTTGTTTGCTAAGACAATTGTCCTCTTTATTTATACTACACTGTTTTATATTTATGTCTATCAGATTTTTTTTTACTGCACATTGGCCCTTTTACGTTGGTATTTGTTTAAATTATTTATATTTAAAAATACCATAAAAGGGCCAATGTGTCAAATTGGCCAATATACGTGTATTATGCTTAGTTGCGTAAAATAAATATTTTCAACTATTTTTGCTCATAAAATCAATTAACGACTGAAGCAGTTGATAATTAATTAATTCTAATAAAAACTATTTGGATATTTAGATAATTAAATCACATTGACACTTATACGTTTTACAATCTGCTAACCTACTAACTGTGTTTTCAGTTAGGTAATATAAAAAATAGACAAACCTCACAATAATTTTAATCATTTGTTAAAACAAAAATTAAAGTAACTTTAAACTACAATATTCAATGATTTTTGGTATTATTATAAGAATAATTAATAAAAAAATAACTTAAGATCTTAGTTTGATTAACAAAATCACGTACCCAATAGTATTTAATAATAATCACATTATTATTTTCTCAATAAAATCACAAAAAACTTAACGTAAACAAAATCCTAGCTGGCGTAAACAAAAATAAAAATCTCTGTATGTACTCTGTATCAAGTAATAAAATTTCCGAAATCAACATTACTCATTTATAAGTGAAAAATCACTAATTGTCTTCGTTGTCACTATCATTCATAGACACATTAGATGCTACTAAATTTTCATAATAACTGTTGTATATAGGTGGAATAATATTTTTTCGACATAAATCCAGCAAGCCTTTCTTCTTAGAAGGTTGTATCGGTAACAGTTGATTGTAACATAGTTAAAGAGGAATATCTGTTGGTCTATCGGCAATTCGTCTTCTTGTTCGCACTGACTGATCTAAGATTTTAATATAATTTTCAATAGCATCTTCACCCAAATCATATTTATAGTACAAAACGTATGATTCGTCTCGGCTTACACGAATTTGTTTTATTTTAGACCAAAGGATATTTTGTCCTTCTGAGTTTTTAGTACAATTAAACTGTGTATTTGTCTGTATTGTTTTAAGTTATACATCATATTTTGAGGTACGTTTATGACGTTATAAGGAATTCTATTTGATTTTGCCCATCGAATCAATGAGCTCCATTCAAAGGGTGTGTAAACATTTTTATATTTTGAAGCTCGTTCAATGGTGGCGTGTATGGTGTCTTCATTCTGAGTGTGGCCTACCTCAAGAAAACTGTTTTATATTCAAATTAAACTGTTTAGCTACGTAAAGATACATGAGAAACATAATCCTGTTTCGAATTTGACTAGTGCAGTTGTCTAACCCAAAATCTGAAGTCGTCACAACCTTTTTGACTTTTTAATTTAATTATATCATAAACATAGCTCGCTATTTCGTTCTATCCCTTCATTGCAATTTGTTCATTCCATAAGTAACAGGTAACAATTAAATTCCCAATATCAAAAACTGATAAGTTATATACTTTCAATCTCTTGCTGCAATAAAATAGACTAATCTCACCATTTGGGGACTGCAACACTTTTTGCAAATCAAAAGTAGCGCAGAAAATTTTCGTGTCATTTTGTGAATTAGGTACGTTTATCCTTTTCTTTTAAACATCTAGCCAGATTTTTGTTAATTATATGATTATCAATATATTTTATTTTCTGGAGTCACAGGACCGTTTTTGAAAGAATGGCATTGTTCATTTTTAGGCTGGTGAAATAAGAAAGAAAGAAATACTTTATTTGAAGAAATAGCTAATAGAAATGATAATTTAATATTTTTGTTTACTATATCCCTGTATTGCCTTAACGACTCACATTTATTACCATATTTAATTAGATCATACCATTCTTTATATAATTTAAACATGCGGATAAAACTTAAAGAGCCAGATAAATAAAAGTTTTTGTTATTATATATATATATATATATATATATATATATATATATATATATATATATATATATATATATATATATATATATATATAATCCTAAAACTATAGACAACAATAACAGACGCACATTTGGTTTGAATTAAATAAGAGTCCCTCGAAATTTAAGAATGTGTCATAAATAGCAAAAGTTAAACGCGTTTAACTGTCGCTTATAGAGGTATAAACAAGTATCAATCTCACTTATGCTTGAAAAATTACTGTCACTTCTACAGGTTTTGTTTCTCGCTTATAGAGGTTTTAGGAGGGCAAAATGACGGGACCTGGCAAATACTCTCACTAATAGAGTTTTCTCGCTTACCCATTTCTCACTTACTCAGGTTTGACTGTATATGTGTTTCTTTTAAACTACATCGTATCACTTCATACAGAACCATCTAATCCCAACTGTTTACTATGCTTTTGTCTGTATATGCCATGTGTTTATTTTCCTGTCAATTATAATGCTGATATTGTTATATTACTATATAAAATAACATTTCAACCTAAAAGTCTCGACTACAACGATTATAATCTTTTTTATAATTTATTTCATAGAATTATGTTACAAAAGCTGAATATCAAATGTCTAAATGAATCTCACCGCCTCGTCGTTAAATAAAATTTAGCTGTTTTATTGTTTCATTGTCTGAATCCCAAAGTTGATAAGATTGAAAGATATGGTCACGATAGCGGCTGCACGTGAGACTGTTATAGTTGGCTACTGGGTAATTTGGGGCTGCTAGCTTACACGAACTATTTGATATCCATTTTTGAAAATTATAATATAATTATATCTTTTATGAAATTCTAGTAATAAATTTGTATAATTTTAGACATGTTTGACGTTTTCTACACTGTTTTATTTTATCAGCGATTTTTTTTAATATAATTTTCTATTGCTTACGTTATATCACAGATATTGATATATTGATAGATGGGATTCTCTGTTGCTGCCTGAATGGGTTCAGTGTCGATTGCTTAAAAATTACATGTGTTACCAATATGACACAGTCACTGGACCGATCCTAAAAATTAATTGTTTCAGCACAATCCAGAGGCTAAACATTACGCACCCCCGTCGCCCTCGTACTTTGGTTGCTTATTGATTTTTTAATTCAATAATAATTTAAATGATTTTGTAGTGCCTGTAAATGTAATTAAATTGTTTGAAATATAAATTTTTATTTTTTTTGCGTAAAAAAGGACCTACCTAAAGTTTTATGAAACTAAGCTAGACTAAAAACTTTTACCTTATCAATATGTTAAAAATTACATAAATACTTTTTCCTCCCCCAAAGATCTCCACGATGATCGGTCCTGCGCTGCCCTCATCCAACCTATTCCGGCGATCTTGACCAGATCATCGGTCCATCTTGTGGGGGGCCTACCAACATTGCGTCTTTCGGTACGCGGTCGCCATTCGAGGACTTTTCTGTCCCAACGGCCATCAGTCCCTCGAGCTATGTACCCAGCCCACTGCCACTTTTTTGTTTACTATGTAGAAAAATATTTTGAATATATCTTGTTTAGTAATTGCTGTTTCATACAGAAAACAATTAAATATAATATAAATAACCGACATATATAATGTTAAAAAGTAGGAAATGCTCTAATTAGAGTAAATTGAATTGATGCCCATAAAATTCGAACCCGTGGAAACTATGCTGCTTAATTTGTCAATAAATATAATGCTATCTGTAATGAGGAAAAACACGTGAACCTTTTTATTTCATCACCTGGCTATATTTCTTATAAAAGTCTTAAAGGACATAAAATGTCGTTGTTACCCTCATTAGAAGCAGCCATAGCAGTCTAGTCACGTTTCCTGAGAACGCTAGTAGATCGCATCTGTTACAAGGTTTGGGTTCGATACACGGCACTTCACAGAGCAAGTTATTTGTTTAACGTACTTTACTTTCCTTGAACTCTGCTTTCTTAATTACAAATTTGTCTTTAACTTTTTCATTTTGATTGATAATACATATATTCGTGCAGGGGCTAAGAAAGAATACCAACCTCTGCGGCCGGAGTCGGCCTGTCGTAAAAGGTGACAAAACCACCCCAGCTACGCGTAACTACACCCGTCTGGATGGCAACCACCGTTAGTCTATAAGTATACCACTATAATAACCTTGTGTTGTGTTCCGGAATTAATGACCCAGGTTCCTGTACAGGACGGCCGTGTATTCGCGGTGCCCCTGGCATCGCAAACATCCTTATGCAACGGTAACTATCTGTCTGCTGTTCCCAGCAATAAAAATAAAAATATTTTTTCTAATAAACGCTATATTACTTACCATTCTATTCATATTTAAATTCATTACATTAATACACTGTATACATACCTATCTATAAGATCTAACCTTCCAGACTCACCTCTTAATTGCATGAGGAACTCGATAACATTGTTACGTAAATCAGTGTCGAGACCCTCAAACACTATCGGGTAACATCAAATCACTGGTATCTAAGACTCGGAGGGTGCCGTGTCTATAAACTTCGCGTTTAATTTAATATTAACTAAAGCTAGCTTAAAATAACATAGAATTGCTACTTGGAAAGTTTGTCGGGCTTAATTTGTGCAAAAACTGAACTGCCGCGGGACGTATCATTTATGAGATCTAGATTTTTATAGAATACTAGCTGACCCGGCAAACGTTGTTCTGCCATATAAATAATAAAATGTCAAAAAATTAAAAAAAAAATTTGGGGTTGGGTCACCCTTGTCACTAAGGGGTATGAAAAATAGATGTTGGCCGATTCTCAGACCTACTCAATATGCTCACAAAATTTCATCAAAATCGGTCAAGCCGTTTCGGAGGAGTATGGCAACGAAAACTGTGACACGAGAATTTTATATATTAGATTAAAAGGATAATTTACCGAAGGAAACAAAATTCACGTGTATTTAATAAGTATATTAATTTATCATAAAATTTAAAACTGATTTTGTATTGACACATCAATTCTAATTCACTTATGTATAACGAAGCGATGTTACGCTATCAAAAGTTTTGTAGTTGCTATAATAAGATTACTATTTGGATATGAGAAATGATTTGGAATGGTCAGCAGTATTGTCTCAACGCTATATCAGTTTCATCGAAAGTAAACAATGACTATACAAATGTCTATGGTCATCCATCTATTTTAGTTCTCCGCCAATAAATCGTATGAAAGTGACAAAAATGTATTCGATAACTTAGCTGATCTGGAATTTAAAAAAAAATACAGAACAGACAAGTGTGAATCTATAAACTCCGCCCCTGCAAGTGGATTAGCAATACAGGTAGCCGTAACACTTGAGATGTTTCACATCTCGTGTTCGCCGGCAAGCATCTCGGTCGCCGACGCAGTGGGTGGCCGGCGAGTTGCCAACAAATGTCAATATCACTGACATATTTCATTTAAATTATACCAGAAAGACCAAACGTGGAAACAGGCATGTCTGAATAAATTGACAGTCAATTTATAATATTTCCATGACTTTGGAAATTACTTAGATTTATTGACACAGATTTTCTGTTAAGAAAGTTTTGTACCAAAATATTAATAGTTAAAATGAATGGTTGTTTAAATATGATAGCGAGTTTGTCCACGTGTTTTATTATTTTTGTTGAAGAACAACAAATATGCTGACGGCCAACTTAATAGTACCGTCGCTTACTCGTATAGATGTTGGTGACGCTAGGGACACCACAAACACGCTACCGTCCGTAGGTCAACAACACACAAGGCTACGATGGCGATATGTTTAGATACCAGGGGTGATAGCTATCCAGACGAATTTGGAGCTCTACCATTTTGCTAATTATGCAGAAAATAGACCCAGAAAATTCTTAGGTTTGAGGTCACGCCATCCACAATAGTAAGGGGAGGAGTTTACCTGAAATTCGAAAATGTTCAATATCTTGTAAACCAGGAGACCTTGGCTAATGACTAATTATATTTATTTGATTAGTATAAGTCAGCTGCTGATAAAAGATTATCTATTCAACGATTACGTTTCACTAGTTTTTAAATTACTTAATAATTAAGACCAAGATACAAGAATAATATTTGTTCCAACAATAATGAAAATTCCTTCTTCGTTCCTTGGGAATCGTAAACTGCAACAAATATATCACTCCTTTCTCCAGTTCACAGACAGCAAAAGAAGGAAATCATTTGATTTTCTTTTCAGGGGTGGAACCAAACTTGGCGTCTTCTACGTTTCTTCTGCATATTCGGTCACGCAGAGTAAATATTCCAAAAGAAGAAGAAAATTTTCAGATATTTTCCACTGTAGATATACTCAACAACGTACCCGGAGCTCCAAATGCAAAGTTTAAGCTACAAATGCAGCCGCGATGACTCCTATTAGAAGTTCTAACTAACATCTTACACAAATTTTATAGGAGGAGGTCAATAATTCACTTTTATAGAAAATTATAAACGATAATTACGAATGATAAGAGAGTGAAGACCACAAAATTGCAATTTCATTATGGTATTATCGTGATATGAAATCGAATAATCAATTAGGCCAACAAACCATTTTAACAATCGAAACAATTAGTTTGGATATCGAGAATCACGCGAACAATACATTTTGTTATTTATTTCACCACAATGCCGGATTTGTGGACAAATATGAATAATTTTTTTTTAATTTAAATGTTGATATCTGAAAGTAGCGCCGCGCCAGTGATTGAGAAGCTGAAAACTAACTGATTAGTATATAATGCGTAGAGAAACCTGTTATGTGACTAGAAAAATCCTAGAAACGGGAGTGGCGAGGGGTAGTAAAAAGATGGGTAGATTGCGTAAAAGATGATATGGTGAAAAAGGTGTGAATGGTGAGATGACGACTAAACAGATGAGAGTGGAAGGAGAGGACACCTTGTGCCGACCCCACATAGTTCGGGATAAGGGCAGGTTGAAGAAGATTTAAATTGAATACATATCATATTTTTATACGTGCACGGACGGAGTCGGCCTGTCGTAAAAGGCGACAAAACAACCCACCCTAGCTACGTGATACGGGCACCAAGCCCGTCTGGATGGTGACCACCTTTGGTCTTAACTATGCCGCCTTTGCCACTGGCATCGTCGGAAGATGACCTTTAATTAATAAAACTATCGGAAGATCACGTTAAGTTAATAAAACCTCTTACCGACTGGGTTAAATTAATATTTACATTTACCATTTGACAACAAATAAATTTTGCGTATTTTAAGTTTAAAAAATAACTAAAAAACACGCTTTCATATTTAATCGAACTAAAAGCGTGTTAAAAGTAAGAATAAAGCTGCGTGTTAATATAGGGAACGTAAAAGTCGAAAATACGATCAAAAATAGATCACTCTAATTTTTACTATGAACTCAGCAAAAAATTATGATGGAATGTAACTGCCATTGGCCACTTAGAAAATACCTCAAACGTCAGTATTGAGTTCGCTGCATGAAATTCAAAATTTAATGTAAGTAAACTTTATAAAATAAGTTTGCTCTTGATCAACAATAATTCATAATCGGTAGACTCGATGCGTGCCGCAAAATAAAATTACCATAAACAACGACCTTGATATAGAAAATTCTCACGACCCATCGGTTGATTGGAGATTTCACACTCCCCAAAAGTGATTCCACAGTAGGCGAGAGAGCACGAAACATTTTTTGTTGCCAATAAAAATGAATATCGCACAACGAGGAGTAATAAAAAGCGTAACTAAACTGTAAATAAGGATAGTTAGATATGCATCGATGTCTGTTGTTTGTGGGAGCGTTTTGGCTGACATGAAGTTTTGATCCGCACGCGAACGGGGCCCCAGGGCTGATGCTGTATTATGCCTCATTTGAATACGTCAGGCGAATGGGGTGTTTGTTAAATATTCCACTGAAGTTATGCCAACTGTAACCCGTATTAGTTCAAACATTAAAGGTCTTAATAATCAAAACAAAAGGACACTTTGTAATAGGATTTAGCAGAAAGCATTTAGGTTTTTTTGCGTTAAGCGGAAATTAAAAGAACTTTACAAAGGTTATGTAATATATATGTGTATCATGAATCTGTGGTTCTCGCGAATATTCAAGATTATAGGGAACCTATCTATGTATAGTACCCGCTACTTTCTTAATATAATTCATTTAGTATCTTATTCATTGATTTTTATGATTATCAAGATCCAGGTCAGATATAGGTTTTGACTATGAATAATAAAGAGATTCGCAGGAGAACCAAAGTCACCGACATAGCCCGGATGATTGCAAAACTGAAGTGGCAGTGGGCTGGGCACATAGCTCGATGGACTGATGGCCGTTGGGGCAGAAAAATCCTCGAATGGCGACCGCGTACCGGAAGACGCAATGTTGGTAGGCCCCCAAGATGGACCGATGATCTGGTCAAGATCGCCGGAATAGGTTGGATGAGGGCAGCGCAGGACCGATCATCGTGGAGATCTTTGGGGGAGGCCTTTGTCCAGCAGTGGGCGTCTTCCGGCTGAAATGATGATGATGATGAATAAAAAAAAGATTTAGGTACCTGGAAGCCAAGATTAATCAAGAGTATTAACCATGATAATATACACCTTTTTCTTATCTAATGTGCCTATGGTAATAAAATAGCCACGTAGAAGAAAATTTCATTGGGAAAGTTGCACGCGGAGATCAAAGCTAAAACACTTTCACACAACACCCTCTAGTCCCAAACTAAGTTGCACAGCACTTGTGTTATGGGCAGTAGACAACTGATATACTAAATATATACTTTTTTTGTAAGTAAATACATATTATACATAAACACCCAGATGCTGGATGGGAATCGAACCCGTGACCTACGCAAATGTACTGACGTGCTTTACCCATTACGCCAGAAAGTTGTAAAAATGTGGCGAATATACTGTACATTCGATATAGGAAGCTTAAATTCAGAAGTCGGATATTAAGTCCTGTAATGATACCACAATATTTTAGTTTAATTTTCTGTCATGTCTGTCTTAATAGAATCCCACGAGTATACCGCAGCACCTAGCCTCGGCTACCAACTCCCCTCTAGGCCGCCGTTTAGACGAAATTAAGTGCACTTAATCTCCAGCGCAGGCGCTCTGCCTCGGGGTACACAATTTGGGTTCGCTTTTAAAATGCAGTTTTTAAGAGGGCTGCTACTGGCGAAATTATCAGCGATGCTTCGATTTTAGCAATCTTGCAATTCCTACAATGCTACTACTATAATAATTTATTTCTCTGGTATATAAAATTTTAAAAAAATATGACTTCACAATTTTTTTTGGAATGTACTGTCGTTTCCACTCGTATTTAGGAATGACTTTAAACCAAAATTTGATGTTAATAATTTGAAAATGATGCATGATAATTAAATTTGACTTTAAAACGATACGAAGAACTTGGAAGAATTAATTCCGGCCTGTGTTTTTGGCTAGAAATAACAAATAGGCTACCTTATCACTTCCGGAGTCCCTTGGGGATACTAAGAAGATAACTAATGGATTACTTCTTTGGCTAGGTAATAAGCAAAGGTAAGCTACAGTTTAGTTTATTCTTTTGGTATTAAAGGATCTGGCGGCGGAGGGACAAAGCAAATTTAGTAACGTCTATTTCACCTTCTTATGTCTTCTTGGTCAAAAAACAGAAAAGTCACCGACGATAGATTGTACTATGACTGTAAGTGTGAGTTTGGAGCTTTAAATTATTTTGCTGCATCCGAGATTAATCCCTTAGATGACGATGATAATACAAGAATCCTAGTCTAATAAAACATCAAAGATCGGCTGATTGTAATATTCTAGTAGTATATTATACACGGTAATTAAACGTAAAAATAAACACTGCCAACCCTAAACTTCGCGTTACCCACGTCGCTAAATTTGAGTTAGCCACCCGGTACTTAGAGCGGAGCTACCGACGCAAGTTAATGCGGTCTTAAACACGGTTTCATGCAAAGTTTTCGATCGTATTTTATATTAAACCTAAAAGTTGTATGCCACGAGTAAACTATTGTTTAAATGGAAATTTCATACGTATACAGGACTCATCCGTCAATATTTAATTGCTTTTCCTATCGAGGTCAGATTTCATCGAGATCATCAGTATTACAGCGACTTCCATAAGAATTACATTATATTAAACCCCAAATGTAATGATAAATAAATTTACGAAACAAAGAACGAGGATGCAAAGTGTTTGTCTTGTGATCTCAATAAGACTTAAGAGTAGGACTGCCTTATCTCTTTCATAAGCAGATTAAAGCGATGAACCTTTTGATAGCTCACTGGTATTTTTAAGTTTTCTCATAAGAAATAAAGGTCTGCCATGCCATTTGGCATTTGTATTAAAGAAATAAAATGTAATAAAATACCTTCAAATTTTTTTTCGGAGGGTAGTATCGTACAGTTTGTTTCACCACGTGGTCGCGACGCAACGGCGTTATTAAAATTCAGATGAAACCGAGATTACTCACTTAAAAGATTAAGGCAGAGTTATGATAGTTATGAATGAATGAAAACTCTTTATTGCATACAGATACTTAAAACTAACTTAAAATAGGTATACAAAAATATAAGCTGTATGACAATGGGCGACCTTATATCTTCCAGGCAACCTGAAGTAAGGAAATTGTAACAAAATATATAGCGGTGATGTGCAAACAATATTACATTTAATAAATACCATACGATTAATCTAGTAAAATATAAATACCATTAAAAGAAAAGAAAATAAAATAATAAAACACATACATACATACATATATTCAAGAGGTCAACAAATACTGCTACTATGCTTCCTTCAAGTAGTGATCGAAAACTGATGTTCTAAATGAATGTACTGTTTTTGCTTTCCTGATATTAACAGGGAGCAAATTCCATAAGTGAACTGCTTTTATTATAAACGAATTATGCACAAATGAGGAACTGGTGTGAGGAGTTGCTAGAGTGAGCTGATAACATGGGCGCAAGTCACGGGTAGAAGACGATGGCAGAAAAGTAAAACGCTCTTTAAGGTACGATGGAAAACGAGGATCAAAGAGGATATTGTAAAGGAGGAGTATATGAGCATTCCGGCGAAAACGGACTGGCAACCACTTAAGCTTTTTTCGGAATTCTGATACTTGGTCATATTTGCGCACACCAAATATGAACCGAATTCAAACATTTTGAAGTCTTTCAAGCTTATCGAATTGCTCATGGGTTAAATCTGGATAACTGGCGTCAGCACAATCTAGTATTGGAAGTAAAAGAGATTGAGCAAGAGCAACCTTGGTGGCAGTGGGAAGGAAATTCTTTAATCTTCTTCACGAAACTACGGATGCAAAAATTTTACGACTTATTTCAATAAGATAAGATCGCCAAGACAGCTCACGATCAAAAACAATTCCAAGATTTCGAACATTCTCACTAAAATCTATTACTACACCATCAATCATCATTCATCACTTTAGAAAGGGTAGTCCAGTTTATTTTTCTTATCATGCGTGAAATGCCAATAATAATAGTTTTGGTTTTGCTGGGATTCACTTTAACTAGAATAAACTCGTTATATTAACTAGAATAAACTTTTAAGTATTAAAAAAATCATATAATTCTTTTAGAAGTTTTAATGTTATTAATGTTTACGAGCTTTCAACTAACCAATCTTAAGTCTTCACGTTTTTACAATTTTTATAAACCAAGAAAACATATCTGCGAATGGGGTATAAAAAAAGCAAACATAAAAAAACTGGCCAGGAGTATAAATAAACGCAGTTATAAAACGACCGCGATGTGATAATGAACTTTTGACTCGAACTATTTTTAATTGTATGACAAGAAATAATTATAAGAGCAATTAAAGCTAACATGACAGAAAAACACGCAAACGGTACATAGTTGACTGGTGATTGCTTCGGAACTATTTTAATTTGTGAGTGACAAATTTTATTTATTTTCTTTTGTTTGTATTCATTGTATACGCACTCGTGTTAGAAGTGAAAATGTGAGGAAATTGTTTTATTTAAGATATAATCATTGGTAGAAAATTAAAATTTTACCGTATGGTCACTGCCAGAAGTAAGGATAGGGATATTATAACTAACTAAAGGAGTCGTAAAAGGCTGCAAATCATGTATTTCATCTAAGTCGGTGGCTGCCTATTAAAAACTATACTATATCAGATGCAACCTGCAAAGACCTAATGATAGTCTTTCCAGGTGAAGAGACAATTGATGATAAATTGTGAATAAATAAAAAATACAGTCGAATTGAGAACCTCCTCCTTTTTTGAAGTCGGTTAAAAAGACTTAATTCTGATTGTAAACTAAGTAATCAAACTGAGGATATAATGAAATTGGATCGAAACTCAGCGTTGTACTTATTTGTTCGCTTGACCGGTCGCTGTTATACTGCTTGGAATCATTGGGAGGAATGCACGAATAAGTAAAATGAAATTACTGGGATAAATCACATACCATCTAGTTAAGCTAAATAGAATAAGCATTTGTGTTTGGATACTAGACAACAAATATACTACATACATACTTTTTTGTTGTAAATAAATACACAAACGCCCAGACGCGAGACGGGAATCGAACCCTTGACCTCTGTAAGCGTCCCGAAGTACGTTGTCAGTTACGGCGTGGTGATCATAAAATGTATGCTAACACAGAGCACGTATTCATTAATGTGAAATTTCAATAAAATTCTAAATTAAAAAAAAATACAAATAACATAATAAAAAACTATACAAAAAATATATTGTACTATTATTATCATAACTTTCGATAAATATCAATAACAGTACCAAATTATAGTTAACAGGCACTCGACAATGGCCGATGCAATTGTGGTTTGTGTCTGCATTCGATTCCTACAAGCCGTCGGATATCAATGGCTAACCTCAACGACATCTGTCGACCGACAACTCCATATAATTAAACAACACAACTCTGTCATAATGTCAATACTTATACGTATGGTAGTGGTAAGTTGTTATTTGAAACCAAGATGGATTTACCTTTTAATTTTTGAAGTGAAAACATTTTTAGCACCGTTGTGCGCTTTTTTGTGATGAACTGATGAGTAAAAAATGTTAAACTCGCGTCAGGTCATGTATCCTGATCGAAAATTCGTAAGATGCGTAAGACGGAGTTTTGCTCCAGCAATACCAACTTTACAAATAATGACTTAAGGTTTATTTTATAATGTAACTTTTAAATGATTGTATTGCATTACTTATACATATCTATTGGAATTGCGACTTTATTACAATGAAATACAGTTGAGTTTTTGAAGTGAAAACTTCTTTAGGCGCGTTGAGCAATTTTTGGGTGAACAATTTTTGGTTTGTAAAGAAGTGTTAATGACTAATTTAAACTTTAATGCTTGATCATAAACAATTTTTTATAAACCGAAAATAATAATCTAATAGCTCGACGATACAATTCACAAGTTATTTAGTTTTTAGTTTTCACTTCTATCGGCAGTCCTCAAAGACTGTCCCGCGTGTTTCTTTTTTTTTATTAGTATGTAACACAAATAAATAATAATATATATTCTGGGATAATTTACACATCGCCACTTAATCTAAAGGTGATAATCTAGATCACGATCTAGACAAGTGATATAGTGATACTTTTCTTTTTTAAATAAATACATATTATACATAAACCGACATTAGTGACCCAAGTTCCTGTACCCTTATGGAACAGCAGCGTGTTCGCGATGCCATTGGCGTTGCATACAATAGGCGACATGCAATTGCAACTATAGGCGACGGTAACTGCTAAATCCTAAACGGGCCGTCAGCCTGTCTGCTGTCCTACAGCAATAAAAAAAAAACACCCAGGTGCGACTAGAACAAGCAAGCGTTCCGTTGTGCGTTAGGCGTTAAGCCACGGGCGTTGACATGCTCATAAGATCTTCCTGTGGTTCAATATATCACGATATTTAACTTCACTATTTAGTTACGTTCTTGTAAGTTCATTAAACGAGATAAACTGATTTATCTTACTAAGGTCTATGTACTAAGGTTTCCATTGCCATTGTGAGAACCGAGTAGGTGCTCTCTGGGATTCAATTCGAGTTTTACCAAAATGACATTTAGTTAACCTGAAATTGAATTAGTTTAAAACATTAAATGTATTTTTTCACTTATTTGTTTGTTGTACAAATATTTTTTTTATTGCTGAGGAACAGGACTGACGGCCAACTTAATAGTAGTAATAAAGCAGTTCCCGTCGCCTATGCGTGTTTGCGACGCTAGAGGCACCGCGAACTTGCTGCTGTCTCATAGAGGATAAAAATAAACTATTTTAATTTCAATTCTTGACTATAGTGTTTTTATATGTTTATAGATATTGATTGTATATTGCATAATATCGAGCAATTCTTTTGATTAATATTATTAATAATTAATTTTGATAAATTATATTTATTGAAAAAAAAATACATCACGACCCACGTCACATTGGTACATTAGCGTAGGTTAGGTTCTATTAATTAATATACGTTTATATTTTTTTATTATTAAAATTATTGTAACTGCGCGGTACATTTTATCCCTTCCCCCCCCCCACACACAGATACGCTCCCTTGTTCTGTCTCCGGTGTGAGTTGGAACTATTAATCAATAGTAAGTCAAAAATAATCTAACCTAACCTAACCTACCCTTTGCGACCGGCTAACGGAAAAGTACCCTCACATTCATATAGGTAAGTCTTACAAACGAAGTAAAACGATCTCAAGATACTCGTGCGTGAAGCCAACAAAAGTAAACTTCATCAACTTCAATCCCATTGGGGCGTAATTTAACTGAGTCAACTGGGCCAATATAATATTCAAACAATCGCTCGTGTCAAATGTCAACAAACTTATCATTGTTTTCAAATCATAGACTACGATTCAATTTGACATTCGACATTGTCACGAATGCGAACTTTATTTAATTGAAGTGTGACTGACATTGTTCATAAGCAAATTGCTATTTTGCCTCTTTTAATTACATTCCTTCGATATTAGCTTTGAAGCATCATTGACGCTCGATATCAAACTTGATTTTAATATCGTTTACTATAATATCGATTCATATTTAATGACCGTGTATTCATAACTCGTTTAACCAATGTACGTTCATTGAAAAACTGTTTTGGTTCCTCATATTTAAAATTTGAAGCCATATTTGTGTTCTTAAATTATTATTACAGCATATAACTTCCAAAATAGTTTTTCTACAAAAATTTTTTTTCAGTTATTTTTTCAGTCAAAAATTTACGAAGAGAAATGGGAGCATGTTGTCAGTTAGATCAACCCTGATAAGAGAATCAGAATGGTGCATTTTCTTGATTGTCTATAGAGAAGAGCCATCTGTTTATAAATTTTTAACACACTTTTAAATAAGAAAGTATATTTTCCTTTCCTCGGTGGGTATTTTTTATGAAGGTCTATACCACACAATGTAGTGAACTAGGCGAGAAAATGCAGGATCCACACTTTGGCTTCTTAAACAGACGCTTTCCTGGCGAAGTTGACATGGACTTTGAAACGAAAAGTTGGGTCTGAGTCACCTCGGGGGCTTAGGTTTATTCTACCTACACCCTCTCTTAGGCACTATTACTAACTTCGTGTCTTATAACTTAATTGACAATGACATCATATCCGCCATCTTGCTTTAGACGACCGTAGTGAGTTTGTTATATTTTCCCTGTAGGGATGTTATAAATTGTTATCTTTGCTTTAAAAAACCTATGTAGAGCTTAGTTAAGCATCAAAAAGTAAACTGAAATGATATACCTGAGTGAATGCTGAAAACTTAAATCGGATCACCAACAAGACTAGCGTGTCACAATAAAAGCAAAATGCAGAACATCGTCTAGACGTTTCGTGCTAATGTGAAATCGTTTTGTGTTACAACCGCATTGTGTACTATTCAGTGTTGTATATATATTCATACCCTTTTATTCAGTAGCTTTTGTATTACAGGTGAAATTGTGATTGTAAATTGAATTAGTGAATTTGTTATTTATGATAATTAAACTTTTTTATAGTTGTTAACGCCGTTTGGCTACAATGGGTTCCTTTTATCTAATGTCTGCTCCCCGTCCTTGTCAAAACAAGTGCAACATACTTAAAATTATTATAACATCTAATGACCGTACGATGATCGTCGGTTCTGTCTTACTTAATTTAATAACCTGAATAGCTGGGTGTATTTGAATACTCTGAAGAGTGTAAAATGAGTAGGCCGACATGATATATGAACGAGTAACGAGAATCGTGAGTACCCTTCACATTCATTGCCTGATGATAAAACTGTTCAGTAATTGTCAACAGTGCTGGTTCGTGACACTACATTTCTGGAGCAAAAAGCCTCAAGACAATAGATGAACTATGATATGACTGAACCATTCTTACCAAACTAACTCCCATTTGAAGGAAACCTGAATTGGACGCTTCCTTTTTTGTATGTGAACTAAGAAAAGAAACAATTTATTAGACACCATTTACTAATAAATAGTGTTCCTATGGATCACTCACATGTATCCCTGTAAGTTGCTCTCACTGATCCGTCACTTGTGTTTTGACAATGACAGTGACATCTTGATACACATGAGACAGCAGCATTAGACTAAACACAATAGGTAGTTGTATATTATGTGTACTAGGTAAATGGCATAACCCATTTCATAACTTTAGGAATTTTTTTTCGATCATTGAAACATAGTTTAACTTCATACTTTGTTAGTGAGTTGTATGCCTTGTCTGGTTTCATCAAAATATTCTTGTCCTAGAATATTTTTATCGTTTGCTCAAAAGCTTTAATACTAATACACTACACACAAAAGATGCCTAGACTAATATGTCTATAGACATCTTTTGTTGAAACTTTCTCTAGACTGGACTAGACTTTACGTAAGACACATTTGTACTGTAAAATATATCCGGTCACTTGTATCAGTTTGCTGATGTTTACTAAACTTATATTAAACTCAGAATCTCCTCCCCATATTTTTAATAACTTGCTATCTAATGCTCTCCACGGTTTGTCATCGTTCTGAATCGTGGATTCACAATAAAAACCTTGTTTTAAAATAGAACATTGGTACTTGTTAACGGATTGATTGACTTGAGTGTTATGACTACATATCTTTTTTTGGGAAGTGGAAATGCATGAGGCACTCCCCTGCGCATGGGCAGGGGCGGTGGGGTAGTGTGGGACTCCCCATGCAATGCGCCCGTACGTCCCATTTTCTAGGTTTGGGGACGCACGTCGCGGGTATACCCACTAAAACCACCCCGGTGTTCCCTCACGCCTTTAGTGCCGAAGCTGCGGAACGCGACTGATTAGTCACAGACTTATTACCCATAACTACATGTGTGCATCAAGCAGTCATAAAATTGATACAAATACTAATTGTATTGAAATAGATTCAAGCATGGCTGGATTGCGACAAGCTCTGAGCTTCAAATATTCCGTCATAATCTTGTACCGGCATAAGTGACTCAGGTTCTCGTTCTCACACGCTGACGGTAGCGTGTTAACGGTGTCCTGGGTCTTCCCGGCATCACAAACATCCATTGGCGAAGTTAACTGCTTACTAATAAATGGGCCATCAGCTTTTCTGCTGTTGTACAATAAAAAAAAAACATACGGGGCAGGCTTTGGGGACTGCCGATAGAAGTGAAAACTAAAAACTAAATAACTTGTAAATTGTATCGTCGAGCTATTAGATTATTATTTACGGTTTATAAAATATTGTTTATGATCAAGCATTAAAGTTTAAATTGGTCATTAACACTTATTTATAAATCAAAAACTGTTCACCCAAAAAGTGCTCAACGCGCCTAAAAATGTTTTCACTTCAAAAGCTTAACTGTATTTCATTGTAATAAAGTCGCAATACGAATAGATATGTATAAGTAATGCAATGCAATCATTTAAAAGTTACATTATTAAATAAACCTTGTCATTATTAATAAGCTTTGTAATGCTCGAGCAAAACTCCGTCTTAAGAATTTTCGGTCAGGTCAACATTATAAAATAAACCCTATGTTATTATTAATAAGTTTGGCATTACTGGAGCAAAACTCACCAAAAAAGTGCACAACGCCACTAAAGAAGTTTTCACTACAAATATATCTTTAATACGTTTATAAAAATCTTTAAAACTATAACATCACAGTTGGTCCTTCTGCGTAATACAACACCATCTATTAAAGTCTTGTCGGTGGCGTCTTCAGCCGCAGCACAAAAGCCCCGATCGATCGCAGCGTCCGTGACCATTGTTTCCGACCCACACCACATACATCTGTTTCGGTCCTTTTTCACTCGGCCGGCATAATGAAACCAGGCCATTGTGTGTGAATCCACAAAAGAACACGCAACTCGGCTGAAGCTGCATTTTAAGTGATGCATACGTAAAACTGGCATTGACTTCCATTAGAAGTCGTGCTCGTCGGTGGCTTCGTGGTTCGGTTTCGGCAATTGATTGAGTTAGAGTATTATACCTTATCCGCTTTACCAAAAAATAAAATGTAAACAAATCGTAAAAAGAATATTTTGGATATCGATTTTACAATAATCAACGTGATACAAAAATTATCATAGCAACTTGTAATTATTTATTAGAAATATCTCCTATATTCTTATTTTTTTATATTACTATTCGTATAAAATTTACATATTTACAACATTAATTGTAATAACTAACTTACATTATAAATAATCTGAAAAGACAATGTTTTCAAATCTCTTACTGGTTTTATATGTTGGCAATTATAAGTGTACTGTTTGTTCAATGTACTATTCTCGATTGGAAGGAGTTTTATTATTGGTCGGATTATACCCGCCATGTTTATTCTAGCTTTGTTTGAAACATTGATTTGTTTGTTTACATTATATTTTTTGGTAAAGTGGATAGAGTATACTACTAAACTCACAATATTCAATTAGTTTTATTGCAATTTAGGTAAACCACAAAAATAATTCCATTACAATAAAAATTATATAATTTATATATATTATAATTTTTTATAAAAAATATGTTAACAATAATTTTTGAGGTTCATCATAACTATCCAAATATTATAAATGCTATAGTGACTTTGTTTGTTTGTACGAACCGTTGAACCACTGAACTAATTTTAATGATTTTCGGTATAGTCATAGATTAGACTTTAGAGAAGGAGATAAGCTACTATTTTTTTAAATTCATATGGCAAAACAGCGTTTGCCGGGTCAACTAGTAATTATATCATTTGTTATACTATCAATAAATAATGAAAATGATAGTACCTCAGTGGTCTGTTACACTCGGAAGCTAATCTGGAGGTCCTGGGTTTTAATCCCAAGATGACAGGCACCGCTGAGAAAGTTTTTCTCGCCTAAATCATGTTATAACATTGCCATATACAAACGGTGAAAGAACACATTGTGGAAAAACCTACATATTGAGATGTTCGGTATGTGTAATCCGGCTAATCTACCGTGGACAACCGTAGAGGGAATATAGTCTGTTCCGTCAAGAGGGGCAGCCCAAGCCCAGCTGTGGGACATCATGAGCTGTTACTATAATGAAAATAATTGACAAACACCACCAGCGAATTTGTTTCGCTGTTCCTACTTTAGTTAGCATTTTTTTTGTAACGTTGGTAACCTATAAATTTTAGTTCTTTATAATTTTATATTGAAATATATACAAACAAATAAAATTGGAGGGCCTGTTCGTAATATTAAAATAACCACTTTTTACTAAGTGCATTACATATACCAAACGGTACGTATACCAAAATAACATTTTTTACAATTTTTGTCTGTCTGTCTGTCTGTTTGTTCCGGCTAATCTCTGAAATGGCTGCACCGATTTGGACGGGACTTTTACTGGCAGAGAGCTGATGTAACAAGGAGTAACTTGGCTATTTTTATTTTAGAAAAAAAAAAATAGTTTATGTTAAAAATGATAAGTTTCAGAAATTCTATATTCCAATTTAAGTTGACCTCAGATTTTTACAATAAATCAAATGAAATAGGGTTCAGCTTAGGCTGGACTTTGTAGGTTCGAACGCACGTATTCCGGAGGCGCATGGCGTAACAGTTGCATTCGATAATACTGTTTGCATATTTCATTTATTTATATTTTAGGGTTTATAGGGTTTGTAATCCCAAACAAAACATAAGATTTATCCTAAAAATGCTGCCCAAAGTCACTATTCCACTCGGACGGAGTCGCGAGCACAGCTAGTAAACAATATAAGTAATCGTTGTAAAATTGAAACATATCATCAAAAGTATGCCATATTTATTATCCATTTCATAAAGAAAATAACAGAAGCCTCGAACTAAATGGTGGGCATCGCCGATATCGGAAATGAGAAAGCTGTTGCAACTGTTCTGACATACGTGTTTCGTTCAGTGATATTGAAAATAAACAACTGTTTCGACCAGCCCACACTGCGTTTTCAAAGCAATTTAAAGTATAAAGTTTATAGAAAATAACTTTATGAAAACATGGGGAAATATCAACATTGATCAATAATATTTGAGATTTTCAAACTGCCTTTTTTATTGCTGTAGGACAGCAGACAGGCTGACGGTCCGTTTAGGATTTAGCAGTTACCGCCACCTATAGATGTTTGCAACGCCAGTGGCATAGCGAACACGCTGCTGTCCCTTAAGGGTACAGGAACTTGGGTCACTAATGCCGGAACACAACATAAGTTTAATATGGCGGCATACTTAAGACCAAAGGTGGCCGCCATCAAGACTGCCTTGAGGCCCTACCACGTAGCTAGGGTGCGTTGTTTTGTCGCCTTTTACGACAGGCCGACCCCGGTCACAGAGGTTAGTATTCTTTCTCTGCTCCTGCACGGATACGAGATACTGCCTGTACAGCGGCAACCTATGAGAAGAATAGCTAATTCGTTATTCCCTAGTGCAGTGGTCAGCAACCCGCAGCTTGCGAGCCGCATGCGACTAAGACTCCTCGGCTACGTCGCTTTCGCGAAAAGTTTCAGACCAGGTACGGAATATTTATCTATAATTGTTTTCGTGATAATGTCTTTTAATTAAACAAAGCGTATGTTAAAGAAATAAATTTCATACATACATATAATCACGCCTCTTTCCCGTAGGGGTAGGCAGAGACCACTTCTTTCCACTTGTTACAATCCTTACATACTTATTTCGCTTCGTCCACTTTCATTATTCCCTTCATACATGCCCTTCGGTTTGGGGTACTCTTGACCTGGCCTTTTTTCAAGACGTCCCTGATCTGATCTCGAAACGTCCGCCTAGGTCTACCCCTTCCAACACTTCCATTCACACTCGCTGTTAGGTATGTACGGAATTTGACGTGTATAAATACGCCTCGAGGATTATTTAATTATACACGACTAGTGTTTGGGTTGTCAAGCGCGCCGGCGATTTTTCAAAGAGCGATTGAGTCAATAGTAGGGGACATGGACGGAGTGTTTTGTTTTTTAGACGATTTAATTCTTACTGATGTTAGTAGAAGTCTTCATGAGGACAAACTGAAAGAAGTTTTGCATCGCTTACAAGAGGCCGGGCTCACGTTACATAGGGACAAGTGTGCATTTTTCCAAGACGAGGTTTCTTATTTGGGATATATAATAAATAAGCAGGGCATAAAGAAAAACCCAGACAAGGTAAAAGCTATAGTAGACGCAGCGGTTCCAAAAAATATACAAGAGCTTCAGTCATTCTTAGGGCTTATTAATTATTATCGTAATTTTATAGCGAATGCATCGACTATATTGAGTCCCTTACATGAACTATTACAAAAGGGAGTTAAGTGGAATTGGAACTATAAACAGGATAAAGCGTTTAAATTAATAAAAAAATTAATGGCATCGGAGCAAGTGTTAGCACACTTTAATAGCAACGCTAAGTTGGTTTTAACAGTAGACGCTTCACCGGTTGGGTTAGGGGCCATTCTGTCGCAAGTAGAGAACGACGGCACCGAGAGGCCCATCTCGTACGCGTCGCGCTCCCTCACTTTAGCCGAAAAGCGATATGCTCAAATACAAAAAGAAGCAACTGCAATTATATTCGGAGTCAGGAAATTCCATCAGTTCTTGTATGGGAGGGCGGACCCATTCTTACTACGAACAGATCATAAGCCACTAACTGCCATTTTTGGGCCACACCGTGGCATCCCAGTAGTGACAGCAAATAGGCTACAGCGTTACGCGATTTTTTTGAGCGCCTATAATTACATTATCGAATATGTGAGCAGTGCGGCAAATACAGCCGATTTTCTATCGCGGGCAATACCAGATCGTGAGCCGAAGCGGGGCGTGGCCACTAGGGAGATTAGCGAGGAAGTAGCCGCCTATGTCAATTTCGCCGTCGAAGGCTGTTTGCCCGTAACCTTGCGGCACATTCAGCAGGAAACAGCTCGCGATCCTGTTTTGGCGAAAGTTTTAAATTTTGTAATAAAGGGGTGGCCGCGTAAAATATCTGACAAGTCCCTTAAGCCGTTTCATCTGTGTAAAAATGAAATAGCATTAGAAAATGGCGTTCTTATGCGTGGTTATAAAGTTTTGATTCCACTTAGTTTACGGAACAAAATTTTAGAGGAACTTCACAGTTCTCATTTCGGAGTGGTGAAAATGAAGGCGGAAGCCCGATCTAAGTTCTGGTTCCCAGGAATTGACTCAGAACTGGAACGGCTGTGCGGAGCGTGTGACGTGTGCGCACAGCTGAAACGCGCGCCGCCCCGCACCGCACTCGCCCCCTGGCCATATCCCGCGTATGCATTCCATAGGATCCACTTGGACTTTTTCGGCCCGATTAATAATAAGTCATTTTTAATAATCGTAGATGCTTATTCGAAATGGGTAGAATGTTATGATATGAAATTAAACTTAACGACTAAAGCTGTTATAGATAAACTTTGCGACTTCATGTCACGGTTTGGCACGCCGGAAATCATAGTCAGTGACAATGGAACTTCGTTCGCGTCTCGAGAATTTTCAGAATTTTGTAAATTGAACGGAATTAAACAGTTGTTTTCCCCCGTCTATCACCCATCTAGCAACGGACAAGCCGAATCCTTTGTAAAAATTGTAAAAAGGGGTATTAAGTGGATTATGCTATCTGGGTGCAAGACGGTCGATATAAATACTAGGCTGTGTAAATTTCTCTCTGACTATAGAAATTCTGTAAATACTACAACAGAGTCTTCACCGGCTCAACTAGTTTTTGGCCACAAATTACGTTCAAGGTTAAATTTAATTATTCCCCACAAATCGCCTACGTCATCGCAGTTATGCTCACGGGTGTTGCGAAAACAGTGCTTACAGGCGGCCAGCTATGGGGGGAAAAACAATAAAGCTTTTGCGGTCGGTGATTTAGTGTGGTTAAAAGAATATGTAGATAAAATGAAGCAGTTTTGGTCGAAAGGGAGGATTGTTCGAAGGACAGGCAAGGTGACGTACGAAGTTTATGTATTTAACAAAGACCAGATATTGAGTAGACACAGGAACCAACTTTATATTTTCAAGGAGGGAAGAGCTGTATGTGAAAACCAGACGCCTGTTTTACTTAAAGACTACTCGTCTTCAAAGGGTCAAGTAGAATCGGCGGAGTTCGAGCCCGATCCACGTCAATTAAGATCGCCACAAAGAGTGCCAGAAGGGATTGAATGTCATGAACGAAGTACTAGTCCAACCACACCTTCTGCTTCACCAGCCCGAGTAACAGATCCGTCTAGTCCTCAACCCTGTACTCTGGATAAGACCAAACCAAATGAACCACAACGCTCGCGGAGAGACCGTCCTATATTATTGTAGATTATAAGAAATACTTTAAACGTGTGTGATTTAAGAGGGAGGAGTGTTAGGTATGTACGCCAAAGAGCGACGCGGTGGCTGCGCCCACCATCTTATATATGTAATATTAAAGCAGTTAGCAACTAGCCGACGTTTGACTTGTACGTATACGCATTCCGTCATAACACTCGCCTTATACACTTTTTTCGTCAATCGTTCTTCATTCATTCTCTCAACATGGCCAAACCATCTCAGCATACCTTTCTCAATTTTTGTCACTACATCTTCTTTCAGACCACAACGTTTCCTTATCTCACTATTTCTTATCCTGTCACTCAGTTTAATTCCTATCATACTTCTTAACGCTCTCATCTCAATTTTCAATTGTGTATTATTATTTTTATTGCTGAAGAACAGGAGACAGGCTGACGGCCTACTTAATAGTCAGGTCAGCAGTCACCGTCGTCTGTGCATGTTTACGATACTAAGGGCACCATGAACACGCTGCTTTCCCATGGGGATACAGGGTATGAAACTAGGTCACTAATGTCGGAACACAACTCAAGGTTATTTTGGCGGCATACTTGTAGACCAAGGGTTAATAATAATAATAAATCGCCATCCAGACAAAGCCTACCAGCTATTATCTATATTTGGCTTTTGTGGAAGACAAGGTTGCCGACATCTAGTGTATTACTTGCTTGATTTTGATAAATTAAAAACAGCAGTGATGCCATTTTTATTTCAAAATTAAGGCACATATTGCCTATTGGCATGTGAAAAAAAAATGATTGCTTCTATTTCATCTTATTTTCTTTTTACAAATGGCAAAGGCAAATTTGAAAGGTGAGAAGACGTTTTGTCTTGAAACAAGACACTCGACGTTGATTTTTGATCTTCGAAGTAAAAGCTATAAATATAAAACTATAAATATAAGCTATAAACCTTAGAGTATACATAAGCAAGCTATGCTTATGTATACTCTAAGCTATAAAAGGTTCTCTAGAACGTTCATGCTGCGTACTCTCAGGATCTGGAATGAGCTACCAGCTGAGGTTTTCTTAGCGCGGTACTATCGTACCGCGTGGAGTTCTTAAAAAAAAAGCGTTATAAAATTTCTTCGAGGCCGGCAACAAACGTCCATAGGCGACGGTGACCACCTGCTAGGGTGGGCCGTCTACCTGTCTGCTGAACACTAGCTATAAAATAAAATTGTTTTTAATGTTCCGCCTTATATAACCTGTAAAGAGATTCTTCTTAAAACTGCACTCAAGTCTCGATTAAATAACAAAACATTTGCATCGACAATGGCGATCTCGGAAGCAGTTTCCATAACATAACGGTCTCGGAATTAGTTAACAATGAGTTCTTGCGATCATTACAGTAGCTTACATGCATTCGCAGCAGTATTAGCTCCTATTTCCTTAGGCTTTAGAATATGTTTTGCATGTACGCCTTTAAACGTTGTGGTAGCATCAGCTTCGGGGTCTACCTGTCATTTTTACTACAAATTTACTAATGTACATCGTGTAGCATTTATTCTGATATACATAAACGCTACTTTCGTTTGGCTGCTATGTTTGTTGTATTGGTTTGTTTTTTAAGCCCGCGGCTAACGTGAGTTGGTCGCGTGCGTGAGCTCCGCAAGCAAGCGGACGATGCGAAATTATGTGCACTTACTCAGGAACCCGGTCATTAGGTTGTTATTATGTTGGGTGATGGGCCTTTAGGTTCGTTCCAGGCTATCATGTAAAGTTTCTAAGAATTTATTTACGTTAACGAAAATTATTATTTTAGGCAATTCCTGCGGAGCCTAATCTAAGTGCAACAAGACTTCTGATGAAGGTTTTGACTTTCCCTCAGGCTATAAAAATTCCAAAACATTAACGAAAATAATACAAGCCAACTGTTACTAATTTATTTATAATTAGTAATAATAAATAATTTATATTAGCACATACATACGTTAAAAGGCCTAATTGCAGTCGATTAGGTACAAGTTTAATAATTAATTGCTGGATTGGTAGTCGAGGCCGAATAAATTTCTGTTGACAGCTCGGAGTCCATTTGGCGACTTATCTGTCAGATTGATTGTCGTGCGAAGTTTGATAGTGATGTGAATTCGCGTGACGTCATTCAGCGTGTACCATAGTATTTTCATTTTTATTTATTCAAGTCGCTGAAAAAGGGTCACGTACTACTTCAACATGAAAATTAATCGAGTGAAAGGTTGATGTATAAAAAGTTATTTTAATTATAAAATGACTAACTATGATTTGTGGAACGACGTGTAAAGCTATCTATATATTTCGCTTGGCTTACGTGAAGAGGAACCGTCTATATGAAAGCCATTCGGTTTGTAAAGTGTGTATTTCTTTAGCTCTTTAGTGAGAGAATATTTAAATGTAAATTATAATCTTCTCTTTTAGGTGTGTTGTTTTAAAATCTTTTTTTTTTTATTAATTCATTAAAATTAATCATGATGATTGGATAAAGATTATGGACAATAATTATAATTATTAAATGAGGAAAGTAAACACAAAATTACTACTGTTAAAAATGGAAATATTTATACTGATTTTATCATTCATTGATTAATTACGAATGATATGCGTTGAAAGAGATTTATATAATTCGCGGTAGTCGAGCGGATAATATGCAAGAACCGGCTTTTATTAACAACGTATCGGCGCTCAGATGCCCGCCGTTCATCTTGCTCAGTTAATTAACGAACTTTTGATTAACATTGAGTGCACTTGTAAACTCATACAAATTGCCAAGTTGAACTGCCGTTATTTTTCCCGCCTCAACAATCCGAACCAAAAGATTTTTTTAATTAAAACATTCCCCGACGTGAAGCTTCGCCCGTCGAAGAAAAAGGCCAACGGTAACTGATCGAAAGTAAAAAATAACCCCTCCTTTTCATCCTCTAATCTTGTAATTGTCGATGGATTTTTTCACTATGAGTGAAAAAATGTACCCTCGTCGGTTTACCCTCGCACATGTATACACACATAAGTTTTTTTTACTCATACATACAGAATACCTTTAATTTGTACCTGTCGAAGGAATAACATTTATAGATTTTAGTTTATTTGAAATAAAAGCTAAATTCATATTTATTTTCAATTGTGTACTTTAAAATTTATGAAATATTTGAAGTTGTATGCAATAAAGTCTGGTACTCGAGAAATAAGATTGCACTCATCCTTCCTTGGGTCACTTATATTTGAATATCAATACCATTCGGATCGGTTAGTTCTATTACTTCAAAAAAATCAATATCTATTCAAAAATCATGCTGAGTGTCAAAAATTTCGTCGTCAATTAAACATAAATCTATACAATAGGGAGGTACTTTTGCTTTTATATTATTTGTGTTGATTGAACGGTCAATAAAATATTAATGACGAACACCCCTAGTGGCAATGAAGCGATGGAAGGCGAGGAGACGATTCCCTTAATAGGATTGTAATTAAGCAAAACGGAGGCGAAGTGACACCGAGGGGCGGGTTGAGCAGGTGCAAGGATAAGGGCGTAACCTTTGCAACAGCTGTTTCGTACCACGAAGGAAATTATAACACCAAGTAAAAAGAACGTAACTCTTAATCTATGTCTAAATTGTAAATTGACTGAGGTACAGATGCGGGGTATTAACAGTGTAATTATTCGACATTTTAGCAGTAGTTATTATTAATAGTTTTATCCAGCAGCTGCAGATTATAGATAGAAGCTGTGTGAATTTATAATTTTTAAGGTAAAGGGCAACCTGCAGTCCGACGGCTTGTTTACACAACTCATGCTGACCGACGCCGCAATGTTAATGGGTTGTAGCGTAGGAGCCCACATCGCCGTTTGAATATTAATACGCCGGGGCTATGCGTTTAAGCGTATACCGTATCGCGTATACATTACCTGTGCTGTTATTGGCTTATAAATAATCTGAATTTGTAATGGGTATAGAGTGCGAAGTCAATTTGGGGATATGAAATAAATCTCTTATCTTTTAGGAATTGTTACGTTAAGTGAATCCAATGCATGGATTTCTTCTGTTTTATAGAAACTATACTTAAAAACCTTGTCAAGTTTAATGATACTTTATAATGAAATGATCTCGAATTTTTCTGCTTTTTGCACGCACTTCTGCATCTGAAAGTTTGTTCACATTTTCGATAACCAGATAACGTTTGTGCTGCATATACATATAGTAAATTTTATCCGTGCAAGGGTGGAGAAAGAATACTGACCTCTGCGGCCGGGGTCGCCCTGTCGTAAAAGGCGACTAAACAACACCCAGCTACGTGGTAGGGCCCCAAGTCTTATGTATGCCGCCATATTAACTTTGTGTTGTATTCCTGTATTAGTGAGCTAACTTCCTGTACTCTTAGAGGACAGCAGCGTATTCGCTATGCCTCTGGCGTTGCAAACACCTATAGGCGACGGTAAATGCTAAATTCAAAGCGGGCCGTCAGTCTGTCTGCTGTCCTACAGCAATTAAAAAAAACTGTATTCACTATTCATAGGGAAATTCTTTTTACCAAGCTATTATTAACTTGACCTGTATGTATCTATATAACAGAATTTTAGGACTCGATTTTTACTTACTTTGAACGATCAAAAAAAATTCAACATTTTGACTTCAACACTTGTCAAGACCTGATGATAATACACAAATTTAATAATTTTGTCCCACAGTTCTTATCAGAATCATCAGGATTATTTTTTACCTTCCGCCGGAAGATGACGTTTAATTAATAAAACTGCCGAAAGATGGCGTTAAATTAATAAAAACATTTACCATTTGACGACAAATAAATTTTGCGTATTTTAAGTTTAAAAAGTAACTAAAAAACACGCTTTCATATTTAATCGAACTAAAAGCATAGTAAAAATAAGAATAAAAACTATGTGTCTATACTTTAATAGCCACTGGCGTTGTAAACGCCTATAGGCGACGGTAACTGCCTAATTCTATGTGGGCCATCAGCCTGTCTGCTGTCCTACAGCAATAAAAAAAGAATGCAAGAATCCTCCAGATGGGTATTCCCCCTGCACTCCGTTATGCATATTTAAAACAGTTATAACATTCATTCCGTAACAGCTTGCCATCATGTGGACCGTCTGCCTGTCTGCTTTCCTACAGCTATAAAAGAAGCGTTTCCGAATCAATTTCGAAAATATTAAACAGTTTAAGGATTTTCAAAAGAATTCCCATTCTTGTATCCGGAATTCCCGATGAGGGTTGCAATGTTCGATAAAGAACATTTATCCTTCACTTCCGCTCCTAGAGACCTTCAAAATCCTTTGATAAATTACTCTTCCATCTCTGGCTTACGTATTTCGCGTGAACTTTTAGAAATTCTACCCTTCGTTTTTGGGCATGGACGGAGCGCGGTAATCCTACGAACAGGGCCGGACAGTTTTGTCGGAGGTTTTTAATTTTAAGGCCACCCGCAGAGAAGGGATTATGAGGCTGGCGAAGTCGCAATTAGTCGTCGCGTTGAGTCCGCTCGCCGTCACTTGCCGTTGCCGACTTTGCAAGGATTAACCGAGCCCCGTTCTGGTCTCTGCCCCCACAAGCATTGTATCAAAACACCAGGTATTTACTCAAGTTTAATGCTTTTACGACAAACGCGACGCTCCTTTGCTAATTTGAGCTACCTTATTTAAAGTCTTCATTAAGTATTTTGAAATGTGAAGAAATTTGTTGTAGGTACGAGTACTTTGCAACTTTGACACGAACGTTTGCAACGTTTCCCAGATTTAAAGAATCTACAAGATGGTTCGTTTACCCCTTTATGTGAGTGAAAAGTAATATTTTCAAGGGAGTGTTAAGTTTAAAGCATCAAGAAATTCTTGCCAGAGGGGATTCATAATCGAATTCAAACATTTTCCGGCGGGTGATCGTTCAAAAACAATATATCCCCTTTGTTCAACGTCACGTTAAGATTTTGGAGCATTTCAATGTTTGGAATAGGTTGAGATGCGATTTCATACAAACGAAACATTTATTTCAACCACCTAAATACTTTTTCTTTAAGTCGTCATGAAATATTTTTCATACCATTTGGTCTTATATATTTAGCTCGCCCATACCAAATTAGAAAACATTGTTTTCGTATTAATATCTCGTTTTACGTCACAAAAAATAATAAACATTAAGCATAATAAAGAAATATATCTATTCGGAACAGAACTTATTCCGTTCTGATCATACCCTTTGTGGTATGATCAAATACAGAAAAGGGTAAAATTCATCTCTTCACTTGACTAAATGCTCTAAGGACAGGTACGTGGGCGGTGGGAGCTTTTCATTCCACCACTTACACAGGTCGCGGTCTGCATTGCCGTTTTAAGGGCATTGTTGTTGAATCTAGTCAAGCTTATTGGCTCGAAAAAGGGGTTTAGTGCAGCATTATACGAAATTTAAGCTCCTATTCTTATTCCCTGAAACGTAAATTAAGTGACAGCGTTTTTAATTGGTACGCTAAATAAACTTTAATAACTCAATATAAAAGATATAATGTCCGGGTTGCCTGGAAGAGATCGCTAATTGACTCTGTAAATAATTTTGCTTTGTTTTGAAAGTTGGTTAACAAGAAAGCATTATCAATCTAACTTTTTGTCTTAAGATCTTAAACATAGCTCGATTATGTTATTCCGCTCATTTCTTTGACCGATATTGTGTTAAGTGATAGTCGTCAAAATAAATAGTGTCAGTGATTAAAACAAAAGATGGCAAACTGAACTAAAGTTTAAATAAGATATACATAAAATTTAATGGTGATGATAACGAAAAAGTCTGCTTGCATATCAGTTTGAAATGTTTACTAGATTTCATCTTTGTGGATTTTTTTCTTTGTTTTTCAGTTTTGTGTGTTTCGTGGCGCCGTTCGTCGGGATTATAAGATTAAGGCTGCACTCAATCGATTATTTTTATATTAAAAGTCTATCGCTTTTGATCCGATTAAGCGGTTTGTTTCCTTTGAATTTGTCTTTGCTCTTTGGTGGGAAGTGGATTTGTCATTTATTTTGCACAAAGTCGAAATGAGTTTAGGGTAAAGGTGTTCCTTCCGCGTTTCTATAGTATTTTAAATCCTCATCTCACACAATACTCATACAAATAGACGCTTACGTCTACAGGGTTATTCGTAATTTGACGCATTCCCGTTAGGAGGTGATAGGGGTGACTATATGCAATAATTTTTACCCCATGTCCATTATGCAAAAGCTTTTATAAGTCAAAAATGCAACATCAAAAATTTATATTAGAAAAAGTATCATTTTAAATATAATTTTTTATTCTGATTTATAAAAAACGATAAAACACTTTTAAAAATGTGAGACGAAAAACGATCTTATTTCATTATATTTTTTTAGATTTAAAATGCATTAAAAACAAAAAAAAATATTTTTGTTCTTTAAAATTTCCATTAAATTAATTCAAAATAATACCCAAAGTAACAGCTTACTAGTAATAACAATTAATAATAAGTAACAATTAAGACATTTTGTAATTTAGCCTAATTAAAGTTCTTGCTCGAAGTGACTTCCCCTATTGCGTACGCAAAGTCGCATTCTTTTTCTGAGTTGTGATTTAAGTACCGAAGTAGTCAAATTATTCCGCATCGCATTTGTTACGTTTATAATTCTTGTTTTGAGTTCTTCCGTAGATGACACAGGCAAGACGTCGTAAACTAGGGATGTCATGTGACCCCAGACATAGAAATCAACCGCCGTTAAGTCCAGACTCCTCACAGGCCACGGATGGGTCCTCCTTGCTATGCAACGATTAGGAAAATGACTATCGAGCCATCGCCTAACATTGACACCAAAATGTGCCGGACACCCATCTTGCAGGCACGTCTTCGAGGAGGTCAAACATTTCGTTTGTTAAAAAAATTTTCGTAAGCTGCAGCATTTAGATTACTCGGTAAAAAGTGTGGCCCGATTAAATTGTCCTCAATTACTCACAGCCACACATTGACCGAAAAACGGGATTGCGACCATTTTGGCTTCTTTTTATTAGGATTTTTGTGCACTTTCTCACTCCAATAACGTTCATTGTAGTTAGTAATTAGTAATCCCATCTTGATCGAATTTGGATTCATCGGCCCATAGGATTTCTTTTAAAAAGACTCGTCTTCTAAATCCACATATAACATGAATCTACAGAAAGCAACTTTCCTTTCAGGGTCCTGTTCGTGAATAACTTGCACAGGAATATAATGGTAAGGATAGAATCCTACATTATGCACTGTAGACCACGCTTTCCATTGTATTACAGAGAGTCGTGTGGCGACGGTGTATGTCGAAATTGTTGGTTCATCGATAAATTCTTGCAGAATATCCTCTTCCTAATTAAAAACATGGTCTGGGGGTCTTCCGGCTACCACTACCAGTATCTCGGGTTCGCCTATACACTCCATTAAAAACTGATACATGGGGGTAACCGGCGATTAGGAAACCGACGCAAATAATCTTGTCGAGCAGCTTCACTGTTGCAAAAGCCGTAACAAAACACAATATCGGAGTATTTTTAATTTCTGTAATTTTGAAACATATGCTGTTCGTTTTGATCAAACTCTTCCATGTTTCAATTCAAATTAAAAATTAATTTACAATGGTGAGTGTATTTACTTCAAAAAATACGGCGCCAATTTCAAAAACAAAACCAATGCACGCGTGATTGGAAAAAAGTACTCTTTGAAAACTTTGTTTTATTTTTTCTTAACCTGACAGTTTGTTTCCTGCATTGGCTTAGATACGCATTAAGCCTATTTGCAAGATATTCCAACAGCGATTTAAAGTTTAGTTCGAATACGAATTTCCACCTGCTTCCTTTGTGATCTTTTTTTCAGGTTCTTTGAAATAAGTTCCTAGTTACTATGCATTATTGGAGAGCTAAGAAAACAGTTATGTTTCATAACGTTTTATTTGTTTTTAAGGCATTTTAGTGGAAAAAAATCTCAAAAATATATTGAAATAATATCGTTTTTTGTCTCGCATTTTTAAATTTGGACCGATAATTGTTGTTTTGTTATTGATTAATAACCAGTATAAGCGTTTTTATAAATCAGAAGAAAAACGACATTTAAATGAATACTTTTTTAAATAAATTTTTGATGTTGCATTTTTGACGTAGGTATATTTTGAAAAAAGCTATTATAAAACATGATAACTCAAAAATGGTTTACTTTTGCATAATGCACATGGAGGTTAAAATTCTAGCAAATAGTCACCCCTATCACCTCCTAACGGGAAACGGTGATATGTATGTATGCGATAGATGTACCTGTTAATGCTTGTATTACTACCTCTCTAAACTCTCTAATTCTTAAAGGTATAGCTCTCGTCAGCCTCATCAGTTGATTAGCAGGGTGCAATCAAATAGTAGATTAATTATGAAGCACTTATTCTTTAAAGGTTTTAGTTTTTAATGTTAGAGAATAGAGACTATTCCTTTATCATTTACGAACTGTTACAAAATACTTAATAAAGCTATTTATACTGGCTGATATTTGATAATTATAACATTTAGTATTGCAATCGTTGCTTGATTCGAGTTCCAACTGACATCTTAAAAATTACATACATTGCACAACACTTGGCGTAACGTGATTACGAGTGGCATTATCAACACGCGACCTAGAACGTTTACAAAGTGTAAAGCCACAACTAATGATAAGCGAACAGATAAGAATAACTTTTTATCGCAAATTCATGATAAATCAATATTTTGTTGCCAACCACCACTATTACTGACACAAGTAATTGAAAATATTAATATTAACAGTTTTTTTTTTCTTTTTTCAGGTACGTATATCACATAACGATTTTCTATATCACTATATGGAAGAACTAGTGATAAACGGTAAGCTAAAATAGATATTCTGCACACAGATTTGTTTAACTTAAACCCCAAAAAACTTTTAGAATACTTAGACAATGCGCACCACAAGATCTTACACAGGTTTAATATATTGGGCAAATCATTGGATTCTGCTCCGAACACGTCATTATAAAATTTTAAAATCCATCTGATTGACAAGACAGCTTGCAGGATAAAAAGGGGATAATTTTTTTTAACTAATTTAATTAGTAGTAATAAAGTTGTTTTGTAAACATTAAGCCGATGATACCCTTGTAACATAACTATAAGAATAGTTATGAACTATAAAGGAACATTCATTGTGAAGAATATTTGATAGTATATACTACTGCCTGCTTACGTCGGGACTGGATCGCACTGTCAATTGTCACAGCACATATAATTATTTATATAGAAGTATGTTTGTGTGGTCTCGGCTAGACCAAACCGAATCGAGAATCGGAAAAACGACAAATGCATTCTTGTATACTTCTTTTGCTAATTCACAAGTAACAAGTTTAAGTGGAGGTCCCAATCCTTCAAGGGGTTCTAGTACTTTTTGCCATATAATGCGTTTCAAATAAGAATAGGATCAACTTTGCGCCATGTTGTGACGTCACAGCACAGGTTTTTAATGTTTAATCCACCAACTGTTGTTTAAAATAAAATTAGGCATGTTACCTGTATTTATGACTTCAATTCCACTCACCATTATAGATACGCAAATAAGGTTTTGTTGCAAACTGTACTTTTCAAGTGACATTTGACAGATTAGAAGTCACTGACATTCCTATTCTTATTTGAATCACATTGTATATAATTTAGCTTGTTGTGCATTTTTGCAATAGAAGAGTGACTGATGTCGTTTACGCAAATTTGTAGATTAATATTAGAATCCCGTGACGGTATTTGGGATAATTTTTTTTTTTTTTATTGCATAGGCCAGCAGACAGGCTGACAGCCCGCTTAGAATTTAGCAGTTACCGCCGCCTATAGGTGTTTGCAACGCCAGTGGCATTGCAAACACGCTGCTGTCCCTTAAGGGTACAGGAACTTGGGTCACTAATGCCGGAACACAACACAAGGTTATTATGGCGGCATATTTAAGACCAAAGGTGGTCGCCATCCAGACGGGCTTGAGGCCCTACCACGTAGCTAGGTTGGATTGTTTTGTCGCCTTTTACGACAGGCCGACCCCGGCCACAGAGGTTAGTATTCTTTCTCCGCCCCTGTACGGATAGAATTTTTCCATTTGTTAGTTATTCTAAAAGATATTAAATATTAAAGTTCATACCATTATATTTAGTTCATAGTTTGTCATATCTGTAACATCTTGATATAGTTAAAATGGATCTAAATTTATTTCAAAATAAATTTTCTCATGACATAATTAACGTAAATAGGACATTTCTTAAATAGTATTTGTCGTAAAATTACCTACTTGATACTGGTAAAAAATATAAAATCAACATTAATATTATAATTCCTTGCGAATTTAGTCACTTCCTTTTCGGAAACTAATTTTATTAGAGATGACATAACAATTTAACGGAAAGTATAAAATGCTTTGAAATTAAACTCATTGAACATGCTTTAAGCTATAAAATTGAGCAGTAGGATCTATATATACAAGAAAGATAATTTTAGGCATGGACGAACAATAATTACCTGTAAGAATTGATGATTAGCCCTGTTTAGATTTGCTCGGATCTACTGATATATTGAGCCAGAGAGATGAACGAACTATTTGGTGAACGAGTGGATAGTAGTAATAAATGAACATTCACTTTTAGGTTAATAAATGTAACGCAAGGCATTTTAAAAATATATAAACAAATAGTAGTTTAAAATATATTTCGGGCGGCTTCCCCCCCGGAGTGCGATGTGGTACGAGTAATAAATTTTTTCTCGACATAAAAACAATAACGACCTTATGACGACACATTTATGTTGCCACTGCGCGAGCTGTATCTCCAACTTTGTGTTTGATAATATAATAGTAAATCTTTTCTGCAAACCCATCTTTATCGATTACCTACACGTGACAGCGTGCAAACGCGACGTTGTTTACCATTTTTTACACCAGCCACGTCACGGTCCATTCATTAGACGTCGGCAACATGTGCCAAAGCGCGTACTGCACAATGCTTATGCTAATCGAGCCGAGATTGCGATTAAACTATAATGGGCCCGTCCGGCCGTGAGCTGTTCGCCCCTCGATCGATACGGAACCATCTGGCCGGTTCCCGCGTTCAATTCCCAACAACGTTCCACTGATCCCTAATTATATTTGTAGGAAAGTTAACTTGGAAAACACGTGTTTGTAAAAAATACTATTATCAATTGTTAAATTTGATGTCATTAAATAGTTTGATAAGATCAGCGTAACTTTTTATATTTCCCTCTTATCACACAAACACATTTTTTTGGAAATTTTTTTTAAAAGATCATATCGTCACATGTAAGCTATGATTCTAGAATATTGTCTTGTATTTTTGTAACTCATGGATATGAAACTTTAACCGTATAGTTACGGAAATATTTTAAAACCTCAAACTATCTGTTTGAACTAATTTAGAAAAATATATGAACAAACAATGCAGTCTAAGATCGATAGAGATTCAATAACATTATACTCTGTCCACTTTACCAAAAATAAAACGTAAACAAACAAACCAATGTTTCTCAAACAAAGCTAGAATAAAAACAACATGGCGAGTATAATCCGACCGTAATAATAAAACACTCCTTCCAATCGACAATAGTACATTGAACAGTACACTTATAATTACCAGCATATAAAACTAGTAAGAGATTTGGAAACATTGTCTTTTTAGTTTCTTTATAATGTAAGTTAGTTATTGCAATTAATGTTTTAAATATGGAAATTTTATATGCATTATATTTATCATTCATAATTGTAAAAATAAAATTATTTTATGTTTTTTTTTTTCTAAAAGTAAGGAATAGTAATATAAAAAAATAAGAATATAGGAGATATTTCTAATAAATAATTAAAAGTTGCTATGATAATTTTTATATCATGTTGATTATTGTAAAATCGACATCCAAAAAACCCTTTTTACGATTTGTTTACATTTTATTTTTTGGTAAAATGGATAAGGTATAGTAGAATGCGTTTGTTATCGCCCCAATGCGGTCACATATCATGAATCATGTTTGATATGAGCCAGAATTTAATTTGGTTCCAGTATTGTTGCTTTATTTAATTTTTTTTTTAATGTACGCATAAGTGTTTGAGGATTTTTTCTTTTTCTCCTTGAGTTGGCATTATTGATATTGAATAGCGTTATAGTTTGATAAATTAGTAAAATGCAAATCTCTCTCCCTCTCCTGTCATCGCATATGTGTGTCTGAATAAACCTTTGGTTTCCTATGCAAGTATGTTATTATTTACTCCATGCGAGGTCCGCTCTGGATCCATCCTCCCATGCGACGAGTTATGTTATTACACTAGGAAAAACTTGAGATCAATTCACATTAGATTTCGTTAGATAATTTTGTTCAATATGAATGACGAATGTAATACTCGATTAGAAATATAATTTTAATAAATCATGACATACATGACATGCAATTTCAGGTAAGAATGTTTAAAAATAATCAAAAAATACAAATGAGAAATTTAATTTTACTGTAAATACACACGAGTTGAATACTTAAAGACTAGTTTAGTTGAATACTTAAATATTTAAAAAACAAACTAAACTAAATCTCTGTGTAGGGTGAAACTAATCCCTATCACCTGGCTGACTTATAAACTCCATCTATAAATACAATTAAAATGTCATAGTATTCACACCATGTAAATAACGTAAAACTAAACTCCTGCGGAGTACAAATGTTCACAGCTCTATGAAATACAAAGTTAATTATCTCAGTACATTTAACAATAAAACTTTGACGACGTATAAAACTTTGAAACCTACTTAATTTTGCTCGCACAATAAAATCACCCTTCCACAAGCGACATGTAGCTCCCGAGAGCTCAATATTGCATTAATGAGGGTCTCTAACAATGATATTTAATTTCCAAACGAAAGAGTCGAGTTTGTGGTCTTGTCCATAGCAAGGTTATCGCCGAGCTACTTTATATCAACTCACATAGAGTTGAAAATTGTCTTGTGTAAACCCCCAGATCGGTTCGCAAAGTTTGATTTTTCTTTTAAAACAACTATAGCTATTCATAAAACGAAGATCTTATTTGCTAAGGATTAAGGCTTCAAATAGTTAGCCGCGTGTTTTGGTCCAGCAGATATTAGGCAAACTTTTGGTAAAATGTATTTAAGGTTTTAAATAAATTACTATATGGTTCATTTTGGAATACGTGACATATAAATGTATATCATGGGGGTAATTTTTGAAGTAGAGGGTGGCAGGCACGTGTACTCGCATTTTGCGTATTACCTAAATAAATAGCAGTGCGGCGCAAGGTCCTGTTTTGTTTATGTTTCGCGGTTCTCACGAATTTGTCCTCGTTAATTCTTGAGCAGGATAAATGTGGACCAGAAAGTTTAAAAAAGTGGTATGTTTTAGCTAAAGGTATTTATAATAATAATAATCTTTAACGTTGACAACAACTGGTTTGAAGTCCCTGACTGCTGAACTAGGTACAAAAGAAGACCTGTGTGTCAGCAGTCAGTATCTTCGTTTGATAATACTTTATGACAAATAAAACATTTCAACTTATAAGTTAGTTATAGTTTCAAGCAAGATACGTAATATTAAGGTGTGTGTACAAAACATGCTTGTTGTATGTATGTGTGTGTGTCTGATTTAGCAAGTAATTTAGATTCAGTACAACCTGCTCTTATTTAACCTGCTTTACTACCTACCGTATGTTCATAGTAATCTAAAGTGAGTATTTCTTTGTTGCTGTAGGACAGCAGACAGGCTGATGGCCCACTTATAACTTATATAATCAAAGACTGAGCTTTACCAAAGCTTTAGATGCCTTCTTTCTAATCTAACAGTTTAGATCAATATCTGGGGTTATGGACCATAGGGACAGGAAATTAGCATAATCCTTAGCGTACGCGCACGTGCAAACAGCCACGCGTCACATTCAAAACAACCCTTTTGATGGATCCATTGTAGTCAGATGCTCTATTGAATTCTATTCGATTCGTGCACTACACAACAGTTGGCAAATAGGGGGTACGTACGGGGGTATGTACGAGAGGAAATGTTGCGCGGGAGTTCTGAATTTTAATTTTCAATTATTATCGTTAACTTTTTCGAATATTCATTTATTTATGCTTTTAATACACCTGATATGATTGATGATCTATATACTGTATAATACACTTGATATGATTAAAAACTATATATATATATATATATATATATATATATATATATATATATATATATATATATATATATATATATATATATATATATATATATATATATATATATATATATATATATATACCTAGTCAGGTCATAAGTATTGTCACACAGTAAAAACTTTTCTTTTAGAATGCTGGCCACAAAAAAGTTTATTGAATTCGAATTTCGATTTGTTCATGAAAATAAAAATGTATAACTTTTAGAATTTTACTCATTTTTAAATATGGAGTGGACGCTTAAAGAAGACCGTGTTGCAGTTATTGCGTTGCATCGTTGCGGTTACGCGCCAATTCAAATTTTTAACATACTGAAAAATTTGAATATTACCAAAAGATTCGTTTATCGTACCATCAAACGATACAATGAAGACTCTAGTGTAGATGACAGGTCAAGAAGTGGTCGCCCTCGGTCTGTTAGGACTCCAGCAGTGATAAAAGCTGTGAAGGCACGAATTCAAAGAAATCCCAAACGTAAGCAGAAACTGTTGGCCCTTCAGATGGGGTTAAGCAGAACCACGGTGAAAAGGGTGTTAAATGAAGATTTAGGGCTTCGGGCATATCGAAGAAAAACAGGACATCGTTTGAATGCTCGTCTAATGGACCTGAGACTGAAGAGATGCCGCGCTTTGTTGAAGCGGTACGCGGGAAAAAAATATCGGGAAATTCTTTTTTCGGATGAAAAAATGTTTACCGTAGAAGAGAGCTACAACAAACAAAATGATAAGGTGTACGCACACAGTAGTGAAGAAGCGAGCAACCGTATTCCGCGTGTCCAACGAGGTCATTTTCCATCCTCGCTCATGGTATGGTTGGGAGTTTCTTATTGGGGCTTAACAGAGGTACATTTTTGTGAGAAAGGTGTAAAAACGAGTGCTGTTGTGTATCAAAATACAGTCCTGACGAACCTTGTGGAACCTGTTTCTCATACCATGTTCAATAACAGGCACTGGGTATTCCAACAAGATTCGGCGCCAGCTCATAGAGCGAAGAGCACACAGGACTGGCTGGCGGCGCGTGAAATCGACTTCATCCGGCACGAAGACTGGCCCTCCTCCAGTCCAGATTTGAATCCGTTAGATTACAAGATATGGCAACACTTGGAGGAAAAGGCGTGCTCAAAGCCTCATCCCAATTTGGAGTCACTCAAGACATCCTTGATTAAGGCAGCCGCCGATATTGACATGGACCTCGTTCGTGCTGCGATAGACAACTGGCCGCGCAGATTGAAGGCTTGTATTCAAAATCACGGAGGTCATTTTGAATAAACTTTAATGTCATAAGAATCTATGTTTTGTTAAGTTCATTTTGGTATATGAATGGTTACATAATTAATAAACTTGTTACAATTATTTTACATTAAACATGTGACAGAATTTATGACCTGACTAGGTATATATATATATATATATATATATATTCTTCGTGCAGGGGTAGAGTGAAAATACTGACCCCTGCGGCCGAGACAGTCTGTAGTAAAAGGCGACAAAACAACCCTAGATTAGGTAGGCTCAAAATTCATCTGGAGGTCTACAAATATGCCGCCATAATAACCTGGTGATATGTTCCGGCATAAATGACCCAGGTGCGTATGACCATGTATATGCTGTTCCAGAGCAATAAAAAAAACATTACATCTATCGAAACCTGGTAAGGTAAGAGACTTCTTTGTAATAATAATATTTTCTAAAAACTATAATTAGATTATTTTAAGAAAGTGTATAACTATGATATAATCTTTGTAAGAAACGCATCAAAATGTCGTAAATCAAGATGTCCTTGGGTGGCGAATATCGTAAGCAATGGTTCGTGTCGGACCCTAGGCCGGAGGGTGCCGCCCCTTTGCACCCTTATTGCTACATGGATATAGGTTAACTAGAAGTGATTTCGAGTTTTTACGCTTGTCAAAATTATAAAGATAACAATCTCATTGTTATTTTGGTTTTTGGGTTATTCAATAAAATATTAACATAAAAACAATTCACATTGTTAATTCAAAGAACAATATGAAAGTATAACTTAAAAATGTATTATTGTATTAAACTTAAAAATTAGTGTTCCAGCTTAGTATTTATTTTGTGTAAAATTTTCATTTTAATGACAAAGTATTACATACCTATGAATATATAAATATTCATAGGTAATATATAAACCTATAATAGGTAATATATTAACCTATGAAACGATTCCTTTGAAATCGTTTCATAGGTTTCGTTGATTTTTAATTAAGAGATTTCAAGACGAAGATGTTAAGGCGAAATATAGACAATAAAAGAGGCATTTTGTAAATACTGTTTCTACAAGAAACAATATTCCTGTATGTAGCAATATTTTTTTCTTTTCCTTCTCCATAAAAAACTGAGAAGAATAAATATACTTATTACATACGAATTGTCTTTTTTTATTGCTGTAGGGTAGCAGACATGCTGACGGCCCACTTGAATTTACTAGTTACTATCGCCTGTGGGTATTTGCAACGCCAGTGGCATCGCGAACACGCTGCTGTCCCATATAAGAATTTGGGTTACTAATGGCGAAACACAACACAGAGTTATTATGGCGGCATACTTAAGACCAAAGGTGGTTGCCATCCAGATGGGCTTGGGGCCCTACCACGTAGCTAGGGTGGGTTGTTTTGTCGCCTTTTACGACAGGCCGACCCGCAGAGGTCAGTATTGACAGCGTATATTGAAAATATAGATAATAAATATATTATAATTGTGACGACCTCTCTATAGCCATTTCGCACCTCGGAATGCCTACGAGGTTCACGGGTTTGATTATCGTACTGAATCTGGGTGTTTATGTATAATATAGACATAGCTACCCTTTGTCTCGAAAATGAAACTTCAAGGGGGTGAAATAGTGAACGTATTTAAGTTGTTTTTTGCAACACTCTTTCTTGTTTTTTTTTTTTATTTATATGGCAGAATATTTGTCGACGAACGTTTGACGTCAGTTAGTTTATTATAATTATTAAATTTCTTAAGACGTTCAAATTATAATTTACCCGTATCGCTTTCAGTGATAGTATATCTTTTATTAACAGCCATGCAGTCGCATATTGGGTTACCAGGGCCAAGTGTCGCTATCGCTAGGGTGAGCTGCGCACGGGGCGGGGCATCCAGTGATGTCGACTTTTACGATATTATTGATCACTTTGTTTTTTGTTCATAGTTTTGTGATTGGAATTCTTTTAGCTGGAGAGCTTTTCAACATCTAAATCAATCACTCGAGTCTAATTGTAACGACTGCTTTTCAACAGTGAAGATGTAGATAATCTTTTTTTTATTCTTATTTTTTTTAATTGTTGTAGGACAACAGACAGGCTGACGGCCCACTTAGAATTTAGCAGTTACCGTCGCCTATGGGTGTTTGCAACGCCAGTGGCATCGCGAACACGCTGCCGTCCCATAAGGGCACAGGAACTTGGATCGTTATTATGGCGGCATACTTAAGACCAAAGGTGGTCACCATTCAGACGCGCTTGGGATCCTACAATGTAGCTAGGGTGGATTATTATGTCGCCGCAGAGGTCACTATTCTTTCTCCACCCATGCACGGATATTTTTTTTAATACACATATGGTTTAATTCACTCTTTATAGTGCTACATTTTTATGGATTTATATTACTTAATTATTATTTTTTCGGCACCGAGAATTGGAATAATTGGTAACAGCCACAACTATTTATTACCAATGTATGTAATGTAAATATGATGAATGATTTTATTAAGCTGCGTTAAGCATATTACGTCATTACATAAATTGCTTATAGCAGATAATTTTGCAGCACTTTCATACAATTTTATGGTAGGGATTCATAAGTAAATAATGGGATATGAAAAGCTTATGTGCCTAAATGAGGTGATATTTAAAAATAAATGGATTTATTTTATCCTCACAAATACATACAGAACTTTTCTATAATTATTCAAAAAAGTCATAATAAAATTTAATTCATATAATTAAAAACAATAACCGAATGGAATGAATAGTTAAAGGCTAAACTCGAAAACAACTGGACTTATTGGGTTATTATTTCAAATTAGCTATGGAAACACTAGAATGATCAGAGTTCTTTCTGAGTTTCCTTTTAAAATAAACTTCTTTGTTTATAAAGTTCGTATTAAATTAATTTTAAGAGCTATCGTTATCTGTTTCATTTAATAGACCCTAAATTATATATTAAATCTATTTAAAAAGTGTATAACATCTTGAAACACAATCAAAACCTCCGCAACACCGGTCGTTGCATCAATAACAAAGACCAATCATCCCCCTTGCATATTGGGTTACTAGAATAATAGGGTACGGCTCAAAAGGGCGGAGCGCTCCATAAATATCGACTTTACAATATCAACTATCATTTAGTATTTGATTGGTAGTCGCAATTAAATTTTTAGGAAAAATGCAATTTTAATGATCATCCGTACAGGGGCGGAGAAAGCATCCTAACCTCTGTGACCGGGGTCGACCTGTCGTAAAAGGCGACAAAACAACCCAACCTAGCTACGTGGTAGGGTCTCAAGCCCGTCTGGATGGCGACCACCTTTGGTCTTAAGTATGCCGCCATAATAACCTTGTGTTGTGTTCCGGCATTAGTGACCCAAGTTCCTGTACCCTTAGGTATGGGACAGCAGCGTTTTTGCGATGCCACTGGCGTTGCAAACACCTATAGGCGACGGTAACTGCTAAATTCTAAGCGGGCTGTCAGCCTGTCTGCTGTCCTACGCAATAAAAAAAAAACAAAAGATTAAGGTGATATGGATGTTTAATAATTATATTTGTTACTAGCTGACTCGGAAAACGTTGTTCTACCATATAAATTTTATCAAAACCTATGTCTAAGGTTCAATCTATTTCTAAACCAAAATTCGTCGAATTTGGTGCGGTTTAGGCGCGAAAACCTAACAGAGAGAATTACTGTCACATTTAATTTTATAATATTAGTATGGATTGATTAAGTTACATAATGACGCTTCCATTTACCGAGTTCAGTCTCATTTGAGATATCAAGAGACTACAAAGTCAGAAATGTTGTATGTAAATTATGGAATGGAAACTTATCGCGTCCCCAACTATTATAAATTGCCTGGAAGAGATCGCTATAAGCTATAAAAGCCTTGCCATACTATATTAAATTTCTGCATATGTATGCCATATATGTATCTACATACATATGTTGCATACAATGAATTCGTTTCATTAATTTTTTTCCGTGCAGGAGCGGCCGGGGTCGGCCAGTCGTAAAAGGCGACAAAACAACCCTAGCTACGTGGTAAGGCCTAAGCCCGTCTTAATGGTGACTACCTTAGGTCTTAAGTATGCCGCTATAATAACTTTGTCTTGCGTTCCGGAATTAGTGACCCAGGTTTCTGTACCCCTATGGGACAGCAGAGAGTTCGCTGTGTGTGTGTTCTTGTGCGTCGCAAATATCCATAGGCGATGGTAACTGCTTACCAAAATTGTCTTCGCCGCATGAAGAATCGGAAAGCTGTTGGATCCGATGGAGTCCTCATCGAAGCCTGGAAGGCGATGGGCTCTCGTGGTGTGGGCATCTTAACCGACCTCTTTAACCGGACACTCCTCACCGGTACGATCCCGAGCCAATGGAGACTGAGTATCATTACTCCAGTCTTCAAAGGCAAGGGGTCGGTGCAGGAGTGCGGTAATTACAGAGGGATTAAGGTCATGTCCCACACCATGAAGCTTCTCGAGAGGGTTATCGACTCTCGGATTCGGCAGGAGTGCACTGTCTCGGGATGTCAGTATGGGTTTCGCCCTGGTCATGGGACCATGGATCCTGTTTTTGCCCTAAGGACTGTCGCGGAGAAATACAGGACGAAGAATACGCCTCTGCATTGCCTATTTCTTGACTTGCAGAAGACCTTCGACTGTGTTCCTCGCGCGATAATCTGGTGGGCATTGCGGTCCAAAGGGATTCCAGAGGTCTATGTTGACATCATCCGAGACATGTACCGTGACTCTGATTCCGTAGTTCGGACCGCTGTTGGCGACACAAGACCTTTCCCCATCACCGTCGGGGTGCACCAAGAATCCGTCCTTAGTCCGTTTCTGTTTAGCGTGGTATTAGACGTATTGTCAGACAGCATCAGAAACTCACATGAGCAGCCCCCGTGGCTGCTCATATATGCTGATGATATCGCGCTGGCAGATTCGGACAGGGGTAGGCTGGTGCAACGTGTGAAGGCGTGGAAGGAGTCGCTTGAGAACGGTGGTCTGAAGCTCAATCTGGCGAAGACCGAGTACTTGGCCTGTAACTCCACAGATCCCACACCCGTACGCATAGGCGGTGACACGGTCGAGCGCACGGACCAAGTGAAATACTTGGGATCTGTATTTCATGCGTCTGGTGACATCAATTGCGACGTCAAGGCACGCATTGCTGCCGCGTGGGCCAAATGGCGTGAGGTAACTGGTGTCATTTGTGACCCCAAGATGCCGGTAAAGTTGAAGGGACAGGTCTATAAGACCATCATTAGGCCTGTCCTTTTATACGGCTGCGAAACGTGACCTGTGTTAGAGCGACACAAGCAAGAGCTGCGTGTCACGGAGATGAATATGCTGCGGTGGATGTGTGGAGTAACGCGGAAGGACCGCGTTAGGAACTCCCGCATTCGCGGCAGTCTTCATGTCCGTGACATTGCGGATAAATTGCAGGAGTGTCGGCTCCGTTGGTACGGCCACGTTTTACGGCAAACGGGTGATTACGTGGGAAACAAATGTCTGGCCATGCCGCCTCCGCCGGGCCCCGGCAGGAGGGATAGACCCAAAAAGTGCTGGCTTGACGTCGTAAAGGGTGATATGCGTGCCAATGGGCTCACTACCAGGGATGCTGAAGACCGTGCGAAGTGGAGTAGAAAGAGTCGGAAATCGGACCCCGGGCACCGAAACGGTAGTTTAGGTTGCAATCGGGACACTACGCTTAGATGATGATGATGATGGTAACTGCTTACCATTTAGTGGGCCGTCAGCCTGTTTGCTTTTTTTCAGCAACAAAAAAATCACACACAATTAAATATAGATGAGTCAACGATCAAAGAGAAAAGTGCGCCTGTAAATATCTGCGTACATCGTCGGGATGACTGTTTTAATACGACAATTGCCAACTGCCCTAACAACCTTTTACGACATAACCGCTGACCATCCCTCCCTGAATACGTAACAGGCACACAGTTAGGCATCCCACTTCAATTACTATAATAACTAACCATTTGTCCAACCCTTTTGTTAAGCGGGTTAGATGAGAGTATGCAAATTTCTTAATCATGTTACAGTATGGGTTTTTTATTTTTGCAATCTTTTTTAAGTCTTCTCATTGCAGTTATTATCAAGTGTTTATATCATATTACTAGTATTATAAAAAATTTAATATATAAACGTGGACGATTCACACAGGACCTTTTAGTCCCAAAGTATAGCACTTAACGCACTTGTGTTATAGGTACTAGATAATTACTACATGTATACTTTTTTTTGTTTATATATATATATATATATATATATATATATAAACAGAATAGGTAACACGTGGAAGAAATTTTGGTCACTGAATGCAATAATGAAAAACAAAGAAACACCTATGCCGGAAAAACGAAAAAATTTTAATGTCTGTATTCTGCCATGTTTGACGTATAGATGCCAAACATGAGCCCTAACACATCAGCAACGAAATAAAATAAATATATGTTAGAATGGAATGGAAAGAATATATTGCGAGTGAGTAAAAGAGATAGAATAAACTTAAAACGAATACCTAAGAGGAAAAACCAAGTTTGAAAAAAAGATTAAGAAATGGTCTAAAATTATTACCGAATGGTGGTAAATAAAAGAAGTAAAGGAATTTAGAAAAGAGAATTTATGAAATATTATTATTTTATATCTTATTAAACAAAACTCAACTGTATTTTATTGTAATTAAGTGGCAATTCGAATAGATGTGTATAAGTAATGCAATCATATAAAAATTACATTATAGAATAAGCCTTAAGCCATTATTAATAAGGTTAGTATTACTGGAGCAAAATAAACTTTTCACATCTTCGTGATGCTAATATTGCGTTTCATCCGCTTCGAAAAACTATTGTTAAAAAGAAAAACAGCAATAAAGGATTATTTTATTTTATACATAAACACCCAGACGGGAGACGGGAATCGAACCAGTGAACTCCGCAAGTGTGTTAGCCGTTACGCCACACAGGTCATCAAAATTTATTAATAATTGATCGCGGATATCGAGGTGTGCGATTAATATACTATCGTCGCCGTCAGCCGTTCGTTGTCCACTGCTGGACGTAGACCAGTTTGCGCCACAAATCTCAAATATACTTACTATGCATGAAGAACATTATTTCAAAACAAAAAACCTTAATGTGTAAGGAATAATAAAGCTTAACCTGGACGACCTCTTGCCGTAACGGCTAGAGCACCTCGTCGTTTGCGGATTCACGGGTTCGATTCCCGTCCAGCGTCTGGGTGTTTATGTATAATATGTATTTATTTACAAAAGAAAAGTATGTATGTAGTATAACAGTTCTCTAGTACACATAACACAAGTACTATGCAACTTAGTTTGGGACTAGATGTCGTTGTGTGAACGTCCCAATATATTTATTTATATGACATTATTTAATACCTTCGGTTACAAATGCATCATCTCTCTTAGTTAAACACTAAAATTATAGGAACTTGTACCGTTAGAACTTACGGTTACATGTCGTAATTTTGTCAGCATTGGGACGCATTAAATGTAAATTATTCGTGTAAATAAGACATTATATATGTAGTTAAAAATGTTAAATAATGTTAATGCATTACCAGCAGAAGGAAGTCGTATGTTAAGATTAACGTATAAATGGCTTTAGATCAGGTGTTATCTATACCGTTAAATGCGCACAGAGTTATCTTCTTCCAAAGTAGCACTTGTGTTATGGATAATAAATAATTAATTTACATCAGGTATAATTTAAATCTTGTACGAAACGGTTCTCAAGAACGTTCATGTTGCGTACTCTCAGGATCTGGAATGAGCTTCCGGCTGAGGTTTTCTCAGCGCGGTACGATATGAGGTTATTCAAAAAAGTCGTTATTAAATTTCTTCGAGGCCGGCAACGTGTTTGTAATGCCTCTGGTGTTGCAAACGTCCATAGGCGACGGTGACCACCTGCTAGGTGGGACTGTCTGCTGAACTCTAGCTATATTTATTTTTGTAAAGAATTATATATTATACATAAACACCCAGATGCGAAATGCATCATTACGCCACCACTGCTATCTATTGTTGATGTTTGCATTCCTTAAAGACTTAAATAGGAATTGCTTCACACCCCTTCGTTCACAATTAATCAAAAACAGTTTGATAAACTTTCCCAAGAAGTGGCATTAATCACTTAAGATTTACCGTTGAAGGCATAGCTGCAAAGGATGCTCCAAAGGCTAGGAAGCAATGACAAGCCTGGCTTGATTAAAGGGTATGAAATCTTCAAACCCATTTCGTATTCTATTCTCCATAGGATAACGTCCAAAATCTGACAACAAACAAAATGTAGTTCAAAGAAACACGCAACCTATGTTGTTTTGTCAAAACTTTACTAGTCCAGGGAATAGGGTTGAGATTTGCATCAAAAGTTCTGTGATCAACCAAGAAAACAGAAGCTAGACATTAGGGGTGTCAAATATAATGAATAATTAATGTTAAATATGTTTTCTGGGTGGTTATTTTGTCGCCTTAACGCGTGATTAAGCATGGTGTTTAAAGATTACTTTTCCTTCCTTCGAAATACATGAACTGATTTTTTCTATTTGCTAAGATTTTGATAGAAGGCGTTTATGTTTAGCTTTGAGGAAAAAACCAAAATAAAACTGAAATTTATCTATTTTATATTTTATGAAATACTAGTTGACCCGACAAACGTTTTGCCATATGAATTTAAAAAAGTAGCCTATGTCCTTTTCCAAAGTCCAATCTATGACTATACCGAAATTAATCAAGATTGGTTCAGCACTTTAGGCGTGAAAGCGTAACAAACAAACAAACTCATTTTCGGGTTTATAATTTTAATTAGGATTATTATCCACACAGACTTGATTAGAAAACATGACTTTGTTATCTATCCGCAAATTTGAGTAATACAATGTACAGTAGTTACCATTTGAGTTGTAATTCCAGAACATGTTCACTTACCTTTGTAATAAATAAATTAATTTTCCCATAATATTAAAATACAAGTGTGATGAAATATATTGATAAAACAAAATTATATATAGATATTGCTGATGTCATAAAAATCAATAAATAAGATAACGGCTTAACCTCATTGACCCCCATCGTTTACACATAATAACTTAAAAAATACAGACATAAGGTATGATTCCGAACTACGCTACACGCAGTAGTGCTGCCGCGACACTGCTGCCGCGACACTACCGGTCCCCATACAAACTCTATCGCGCAGCAGTGCTGCCACTACATTGCTGCCGCTGCATTGCTGCCTAGCTCGGAATGTACTCTCATATTATAAGCTTCTAAAGATTGTATGGGGACCGGTAGTGTCGCGGCAGCAGTGTCGCGGCAGCACTGCTGCGTGCAGCGTAGTTCGGAATCATACCATAAGACTATTCTTATCTTTGTTTTAGAAAGATTTTTTACCGAAAAAAAATTGTTTTGGAACAATTTTGAAATGTTTTGTTTGATCTTGGAAAAATATTGTCACGTTAAAGATAGTAAATATTTACGCATAAACAATAAAGTCGCTCACCACCTTAATAATTATTATATTACTTTCAAACTATACTTCATAATATTTGATCAGTCATCATTAATTTCCGGTTGTATCATCAACCTAAGGTCCAGTTTCCAATGACCATTACATATATGTAGGTATATATAATATTTCATATAGTTTCCGGAGACGATGTGACGCGCCTCGGAACTTCACACGCCTCTTTCCTTAACTTCAGAACGATAGGCGTGGGAAGTTCCGGGTCTTGGTAGATCTCTAACAATGACTGGCAAATTGTGTAAACGTAGGCATATACATATTCTAAAAATAAACGATTCGGCGAATGTGACGCATAATTGAACGTATCCTTCGCTCTCGATTAAAAACTTGACCTTCGACGCAACAATGCGGCGCATCGGTCGATGGCTTTTAGAATATTCCAACCGTACACAAAAGGAGGAGGTATGCAGCCCTAATCCGGCCCGGTAAAGGTCTGATTGCTCATTAATCACGGACCGGCGTAATTACAGCGCGTGCGCACAAAACCCGTCCGGGCTAATTTGATTTTAGAACTTAGGACGCCGAATGCACTCCGCATTTTGATTTGCTAATGATACTTTAATTAATTCTCATATTATTTTGATCGGTTGACATTGTACATTTTCCATGTATATTTTAGACCATATCTACCTTAATTATTAATTTAAATGCTAATATAATAAACTTCTAATATTTATGTCAAGTAACAACATTAAATAATAATTTATTATATTGTTACTTCAAATTAAGTATACATATTATATGTTTTTATTACACTTTTACTAGCACTACTAAGTAACTGCACTGAGTCAATTTATTGTTATAGGCAAATTTATCTTTGAGCTTTATATATTTATAAGAAAAGATAAATCGTAACCAGATATTGTTATCTCTATATAATATCTATTACTTTATGGTTGAAACGGAGTAAGGCCAATTGAACGATTTGGACAACTGCACAATGAACTAGGGTCGACACCCTAGCAAACTTTTATTTATTTTGTTTAAAGGTTTTTATCTTATAAGTACCTAAATGAATATTGAAAACTATTCTCAGGTCGGGAATAAAAATAATGACCACTACGGCCATGAGCTGCGAGAGTAGACCTGTTAACTGCTTGTCAGTTGTCAGCCTAAACAACTAATGTTTGCCTAGCCTAAGAAAATTAACCTTAACCAACATACTCCAGATTCTAATAACGTCCCACAGCTGGGCTCTTATACCCCCTAGAGCGAACGAATAATATAACTGCCACAATTGTCCAAGGTAGATTGGTAACACATTGGTAATTTCGACATGCATATTTCCTTACGTAGTAATTATTAATATACTTCTTTACCAATTTCGGTAACAGCGATTGTTTTCCGTTGGTCCTCTAAGTCCCTTGTTGCGCCCTTTCATGTGCTCTAAGATGGCTGCAATAGCCTATCTTATAATCTAATATATAAAATTCTCGTATCACAGTTTTCGTTGCCATACTCCTCCGAAACGGCTTGACCGATTTTGATTAATTTTTTTGTGCTTATCCGGTATCTATGAGAATCGGCCAACATCTATTTTTCATCCCCCTAAATGTTAGGGGTGACCCACCCCCAAAATTTTTTTTTTAATTTTTTGACATTTTATTATTTATATGGCAGAACAACGTTTGCCGGGTCAGCTAGTATCTTATAATCCTATGTATATATATATGCGTATTAGGCGGAAAACTGCTATAGCGACGCATGCCATGGTGGGATTTGTCTCCGAGTGTAAATACCGTTTGGCTATCACGTACCTCAGTTAAAACCACTTTGCAGACATTGACGATTTTAATATCCGAAAGTTATCACTAACAGAGGATGTACCCGAATGTCCAACCCGAAGTTGGCTCACTATGAAACACAATTTAATGCCACGCAACAAACAGTACAAGCCAAACGAGTTTCTGTTATACTATTAAATGAATAGGTAAAAGTGATTTATAGCGGATACACACCATTGTTCGATCAACGCCACACCTGCCCAAAAACCGGATATTATGAATTATAAGACAACAAAATTAGAAATCACCCTTTCTGTTAAGGGGAGATGTCTCGTGCCGTAGTCTTGTTGAATGTTTACTTGTAATAGGACCAAGGGTGACAATTTAGTTTCTATAAATAAATATATAGATTATACAATAATCAATAATGTTCAATTCAAGAATTCTACGTGGTAGAGCCCCAAGCCAGTCTGGCTGGCGACCATGGGTGTTTGCAACGCCAGTGGTATCGCGAACACGCTGCTGTCGCATAAGGGTACAGGGACTTGGGTCACTAATGCCAGAACACAACACAAGGTTATTATGGCGACATACTTAGACCTTTTTTATCTAAAAATTAAAATCAAAAACTAACACATATATACATATATGAAATAAAAGAGCTTCTTTTCATCGCGACCGTTGACTTCGTATATGAACATGAACGAATGGCTTCCTTCCCTTCGTTTGATAGTCCAAAATTAACCTGGCACCTAATGAACTCGTGGCCAATGCACCTACATCAAGTTTGGGCACGATGGAGGATCGTGGCAATAAATTGCCGCTCTAAAACAAGATTTACGCGAGGTGTAAGACCGAATCACGTCCCGTGTCGACGACTAGTGTTTTTGCAGAATCGTGCCTTCCAAAATTCGCCCGATTCGAAATTTGATAGTTTTGCTTCTGTAATAAATTGAAAATTATAATCTATTAATCGCTATCCAAGAAATTTATTTTAAATATTTATATATGAACCAATACACATATAATATAAATCCAATAACGATTTCAGGTAATCTAATCAATAGGGATCGCTTAAAAATTGTTTGACAATTGCGGCCGATTCATGGAATCGAAAACTCTATTACCCTAAGATAAAAAAAATCAATCTATACTCCGTTTAGTGTTAGTTATATCTAAATTTATTTGTATTGCATCTTTATCGATAATTTCTTTGCCGATAGTAATTTGGGACCCGTATTTTTTAATTTATCATATGCTATGGAGACATCTTATTTGTTTTATGTATATTTAAATGTTAAATAACTTTAAAAAGTGTATCCCCGGACTAAGAAAATTATGCTTGTATGGGTTATAAACAACGGAAATATTTGGACCTGAACCCCAAAACATTCAACCAGACCAGCGAAAATTACGGAGTGACTTATTATTAGAGTAAAAACTTTTTTCTTGAATAACTAATTTTTCGAGACCCCCGACTGCGGGTGAGTCCGGGAGTCTCTTCTACCCACCAAAAATCCCCGCCGTAGAGCAGATAATCCTCTAATTGATCGACAAAATGAGACTTCGGTTTATTATTCATATTTTGTTTAAATATTGTTAATTTACAATCAAAACATTTATTGTGTTATAAAGCCGCAATGTGTGGAAAGCGTGAAGTATGGTGACATATTTTCAGCAGACAGGTTAAGACAAGGAAGTGCGACTGGGGATTATTATGCAGCTTTAGGCATTCGTGTCAAGAATGTTTGCGGAGAAATGCCCGTGTCCAACTGGATTTATGAGGATTATTTATGCCTAAACGCAACAGATAGTATACTCGATTTAATCTTATTGCGAAAGTCCTCCGGATAGATGCCGTTAATGTGCATTGTGCACATTAGAAGTTCAATTTATTAGTCTATACATAATACTAATAAAGGATACTTTTATACAAATGTCGTCATGATCGTAGTATAATGACGGTTTTGAAAAAAATTCGAATTTCACATTTTACTATACTTGGATAATCTAAATATTATTGCTACATTAAAGAAAAAATTAAATGTATTTTGAATTTGAAATGAATCAGTCGGTAAAATGATGAATTTGATAGGTACTCGCTTTGTATTTTTGAAATGGCTGCCCTATAAAGTTTAATATAATGTTAAATCTGTCACTATTCTACGATACGATATAATAATCATCGATATAATAATCAAACATTTATCCCCATATTTTTACGGTAAATGACCGATACAAAAATTAAAATATTGGATCGTTTATGTATACTTAATAGAGAAAAAGTTACGAATGTTGCAAATTGTTTTTCCCATAAATGAAGCCACATTAAGAGCAACAAGAAAAAAAATCCATTAGAGAAAGTGTAGGAACTGGAATTAGCATATTTAGTTTATTGAAGGTTAGTTATTTTTGTTTGTAATCTACAGTGATTTCAATTGGTAGGTTCTTAAGATGTTTTACTTAACTGACTGGATTGAGCATATATTGATAGTTGAGTTCAATGCCTACGATTCTAAGTAGCAATATCGGAAATTTTATTATACACGGTTTTGTCGACATCTTCAGTGTAAATCGATAGATAGGTAAATAGCATTTATCAGACATATTTAGTCATTGAGCAATATATAATTATGCTCATTCATAATTTTATAGCGTTTATTTTAAAACAATAACATTGACGAGACCCGATGGTTTGCATTGCAAGCAAAGCAACTTTAGAGAATTAACTTGTCGCAGTTATATAAATAACTAACTTTTGTACATATACCATTCTCCAAAAGATATATTATTCAAACCGTCAATAGCGGGATCAATACCCTGATTGCAGCCAATCAACGAACACGTCACGAGCGTATTGGCATTGAGTAGGTATATACGTTTACACAATAGTGAAGTAATTAGGATGTTGCCATATTGTGGTATGATTAAAAATATTCTGATTTTGGCTCAACGATCAAACCGTTATGAAATGTTTTTTTTTATTGCTGTAGGACCGCAGACTGGCTGACGGCCCGCTTAGAATTTAGCAGTTACCGTCGCCTATGGGTGTTTGCAACGCCAGTAGCAACGGCAGTATAGAAACTTGGGTCACTAATGCCGGCACACAACACAAGGTTATTATGGCGGAATACTTAAGACCAAAGGTGGTCGCCATCCAGACGGGCCTGGAGCTACCACGTAGCTAGGGGTTGTTTGTCGCCTTTTACGATAGGCCGACCCCGGTCGCAGTGACCGACGGTGATCATTGCTCTATGCGAGCAAAGCGGCATTATATTTACGCGGGAATGACAGAGACAGATAATAATAGGTCAATGGCCGAAATTCTTCCTGCTCGGCGTCCGGAGTATAGTAAGGGTATGTTGCCTAATGAGAACTCTGCATACTCTGCTGAGTTCCGACATGGCACTAATAAGATTTACCTGAATTAAAGAAAAGTATACTCAAGATTCTATTGATTCAAAACTAATAAAATAATGTGTAATAATATTATAATAACGTTGTGAAGAATACACAAGAAACCCTACAGGTTTGCTACACCAACTGTCAGAAACATATAAAATAATAAATAGATAATTTTAATAAATTTTAATTTCTAGTAAACAAGAAATTTACCTTAGCATGACCATTCCATGTTAGATAATCTAAGTTATATGTCATTAAACTGATTTTAAGCATAGGATTATGTTAATGTTAGTCGTCGTTTATTAACTAATTTACATTAAAATTGTTTTATAATTAGCGCTTAATGATTTTATCCATTATACTATTTCAAATTATATATTTTTTTCAAATAAGTAGACGTAAGATATTACTTAGTAAGCCATATCTAAATAGGAAAGGTATGCTATGTACAATATGATGAGACTGTTAAGATGGATGTATGGAGTTACGAAAATGGATAAAATTAGAAAACAGGGAAGCCGCTCCAAGGAATTTTTGTTATATGTAATATGGAAATTAACAGTGCATACCATATTCGGATTCGAACTCTCCTCCTCCTCGCGTCGGTTTCCTCAGTGCTGAGGGTCGTGATCATCTCGACGGAGTACTTTGGTGCGTATTATTTGCGAACACATGACCCTAAAATCGGTGATACTACAGACTACCAGGGCTACCTAAATTTATCTAATAGACTTAAATCTATACAAATAAATAAAATTGGAGAGTTTTTTGTCTGTCTGTCTGTCTGTTTGTTCCGGCTAATCTCTGAAATGGCTGGACCGATTTCGATGGGACTTTCACTGGCAGATAGCTGATATAACAACTTAGGCTACTTTAATTTTAGAAAAAAAAAATAGTTTTGGCTATAAATGACCAATTTCTGAAATTAAACTTACCAATTTAACTTGACTTCCAATTTAGATCATCAACCATATGAAATAGGGTTCAGCTTAGGCTGGACTATGTAGGTTATTATTAAATTTAAGTGGACCTCAGATTTATATCATCAATCATATGAAATAGGGTTTAGCTTAGGCTGGTTTTGTAGGTTCGAACGCACGTATTCCGGAGGCGCATGGCGTAACAGTTGCATTCGATAACTGTTTGCATATTTCATTTATTATTTTAGGGTTTATAGGGTTTGTAATCCAAAATAAACCAAAAGATATATCCAAAAAATACCTGGGATCTGTGTTTCATGCGTCTGGTGACATCGATTGCGACGTCAAGGCACGCATTGCTGCCGCGTGGGCCAAATGGCGTGAGGTAACTGGTGTCATTTGTGACCCCAAGATGCCGGTAAAGTTGAAGGGACAGGTCTATAAGACCATTATTAGGCCTGTCCTTTTATACGGCTGTGAAGCGTGGCCGGTGTTAGAGCGACACAAGCAAGAACTGCGTGTCACGGAGATGAATATGCTGCGGTGGATGTGTGGAGTGACGCGGAAAGACCGCGTTAGGAACTCCCGCATTCGCGGTAGTCTTCGTGTCCGTGACATTGCAGATAAATTGCAGGAGTGTCGGCTCCGTTGGTATGGCCATGTTTTACGGCAACCGGATGCTTACGTGGGAAACAAATGTCTGGCCATGCCGCCTCCGCCGGGCCCCGGCAGGAGGGGTAGACCCAAAAAGTGCTGGCTTGACGTCATAAAGGGTGATATGCGTGCCAATGGGCTCACTACCAGGGATGATGAAGATCGCGCGAAGTGGAGTAGAAAAAGTCGGAAAGCGGACCCCGGGCACCGAAACGAAAGTTTGGGTGGCAACCGGGACTAACGCTAGGATGATGATGATGATATCCAAAAAATGCTGCCCAAAGTCACTATTCCACGCGGACGGAGTCGCGGGCACAGCTAGTTTATCAAATAAAATTCGAGAATAAGTTTTTTAAGTAGAGAATGGATATGTAATTATCATTTCCACTAACAAAACTTCACCATAAGTACCAGTACTTCATAGTATACCAGCAAGTTCCAAAGTCTTAGGCGAACACTCGATGAATACAAAATAGTTCGACTCATCTCTTATAACTTTTGAGAGCCTGGTATAAGTGTTCCCTCATTTCGATCGAAGTTTCGTCCGTCTCCCTCAAAGCTTTGTTTAGCTGAGAAAGACGGAATATATCCTGTCGTTCTACGAGTGTAAAAGTGACGACATGTTTATTTTCTGGAATGGTTAACGTAAATCCATATACCGAATATAATAAATAAACTGACATTAAATTATCTAAATTAGTTTCTTTTTTTCAGGTAAAACTTTTCGTAGATTTATTAGAAAAAAAGCCGACATTGTTAAGGTAAGAAGAAACAGGTTTAAACTATTGTTGTCATTCACAGAATCTGTCAAACAATAAAATAAATAAATGTTCAAATAAAAACTTGAATAGCTGTATTTGACTTAGTGCAAAAGACGTTTCTATTAGCAGTCCAATATAAGTATTTCCTGCATCGTAAATCTACGATAGAACGATTTATTAAAGATGTTGTTTGTGACATTCCGTGCGGAATGAAGTCCTCTGCTTCCACACAAGTTGCGAAGAGATCACAAATCGGTTTACTCTTTATGGGTAGGGCAGTCGAGAGGCAGTTCATTTTCTGTCTTTGTTTCGTTTTGCACACAAAAAAGACATTAAGACGGCTCCAAAGCGAAATTTAAAAAATAATTATATACACACCATACTCGTACCTTTAAATAATAACTTTCTGTCTTTATTAATTGAAATATAAAGTATGTTCCTCGCGTATCTAAAAGACGTCGATCAATGTAGATGAGGAATTATTGTTTATATATGCCCAGAAGCGACACAAGTAAGAGAATAGCTTGTCCACAAAAAAATTACAGGTTTTGAGGTTCAGACTTTTTTCAGGTGATTATTCAAAGTTTCGTTTATCGAAATTCAATCTTTTCGATATGAAATTAGAGATATATCCCTTATCAAATCATAAATTACGATTAATTCAATAAGTTAACATAAACTTGTCATAACTTAGATGAGGGTGCCAGTAAGCAAGTTATACATCGGATCCGGCGGCTGGGCCTAGACGTGGCCCTGCACAAGTCCGAGGCTATAGTATTTTATAGCCGACGACGTGGGCCGCCTCAAGGCTTGCACATCACTGTGGGAGGCGTCCGCATCGGTGTCGGAACAACGCTTAAGTATCTGGGCCTTGTCCTCGACCGCCGATGGGACTTTACGGCACACTTTGAGGGGCTGGCCCTTCGACTAACGGGAGCGGCCAGGGCACTCGCCCAACTGCTCCGAACATAGGGGAACCGAATTCAGTGTGCCGAAAATTATATGAAAGAACCTTACGGTTAATGGCTCTTTACGGGGTCCCCGTTTGGGCGGAGCACCTGACGGCCAAGAGAGAGACGGCCTGGTTGTCAGGGCCATCAGAGGATAAGGTGTCCTTCGAGGTGGCTTCCCTCCTCACCGGATCCATGCCGTGGGATCTGGAAGCTCGGCTCTGGGAGTCGCTGTATCAGTGGCGCCAGGAAGCCGTCATCCGGGGTTCTTGCCCCACGGCTCGTGAAATCAGGGTAAAGCAGGTGGAGCTCCGGGAAAAGACTTGCGCAACCCAGGCGTCACGGCACTCTGTCGTTTCACTCGGTCGATACTCTCGGAGCACGGCTGCTTCGGGATCTGTGTCGCATTGCTCAAAAGGAGCAAACGACAGAGTGCTACCACTGTGGCGCTGTAGATGACGACATGGCACTCCACACCATCGAAGTATGTCCCGCATGAGCGCCGAGACCTCGTCGCCACCATCGGTCTTGACCTTTCACTTCCGGCCATCATCCTAGCGATGGTCGAGGGCCAAGCTGATTGGGACGCTTTTGCCTGCTTCTGCAAGGCAGTCATGTCCGCGAAGGAAGCGGCGGAGAGGAAGCGCGCTAAACTTCCCGACCTCCGGCCGCCGTAGTGATCGTTCGCGGGCGCGGCCTCCTGTGAAAGGGCCGCAGCCCGCACACACATGGCCGAGAGAGGGGCGCACGCGGTTGCTCCGCGTGCCCAGCTCACACCTGCGTGAGAAAGAAGATGTCGTCACCCCTTCGGATTTGAAGAGGCTTGCAAAAGCAGGCCGGCGCCCGTCGGGGCCGCGGTCTGACTGACCCATCACGTCCCGCGACCTTGTCGCTTAAAGCATGTGAAGGAACACCAGGATTAGGGTGCAAGTAAAAGTGGACAAACAGTAAAGTTAAATCCAAATTTCGTCATAAAATAACACAATTTAGGCGGTTGGAAATATGAGTACTAAACACAGACATACACGGCTAATTACATTAGCGATACGTTCCACATATTTTGTTAGGCATTAAATAAATGTACAAAATGTTAAGTGCTAATATTAAATATTTATGGACTAAAATGTTCACACGGTGTCACTAACACATTTATGAGGTTCCGTTGCAATTATTGCAGTACTAGAAATTAGGCGGGAATTCGAACTGTTTAAAATTCGCCAACATTTATTACGGTTGACATTAGATTTTTAAATAACAACTTTTTGCACCTAACACTTGAACTTCCGAGCTCTAGAAACACTTGCAGGTATTTTTGCTGTGCTAACTCATACGTGGCTTTGTGGTGTCCTTCCATGAGACTTCTTTTACCTGAATGAAGAAAAAAGTTTTTTTAGTCATGTATGTTAAATCTCTAAAAAAGAAAATCAACTATGTTACTGCTGTCTATTAAGTAACAAAATTCCTTTATTATATGTAATACAATTCTTAGGAAACTGATGGGTATAAGTTAATCTTAGACCTAAGACTGTTGAAGGATTATCCGTGCAGGGGCGGAGAAAGAATACTAACCTCTGTGGCCGGGGTCGGCCTGTCGTAAAAGGCGACAAAACAACCCACCCTAGCTACGTGGTAGGGCCTCAAGCCCGTCTGGATGGCGACCACCTTTGGTCTTAAGTATGCCGCCATAATAACCTTGTGTTGTGTTCCGGCATTAGTGACCCAAGTTCCTGTACCCTTATGGGACAGCAGCGTGTTCGTGTTGCCACTGGCGTTGCAAACACCCACAGGCGACGGGAACTGCTAAATTCTAAATTGGGGCCGTCAGCCTGTCTGCAATCCTACAGCAATAATTAAAAAATAAAAATATTTATATATATAATGCTGAACTGACTCATATAAAAACAACGATTTTAATCAAAGCGTTTTCTCAGTCTAATGAAATGCTGTAGCCATCAATCTTGTTACCACCAACATTGTTGACAAGTTGGCAATCATAATTTAAGAAAAACATAAAGCCGCGTTTAATATATGGAGAATAATCAATATTTGCTAGTGCAATCATGTGTAACTAATAACAAATCGTCGGATAGTTAATCAAAGTCTGTTTTAGCGTTTGTATAAAAAATATTTGCCTCGGAATCGAATATGTTGACCTTTTAGACACGGTATGTTTTTTCTTCCAAATTTATCCTCGTATACAAAAAATTTAAAAAATTACATCGCATACAATGTACTTTGTTGCTTTCACTTACTTGGACAAATTTTCCACGAATGGCTGTCATTATGTAGTCAGTTTTAAAAGGGTGGAATCCTATTTGTAAACATTATTGTAAATAAATTCAATTTATTTTCTTTAGCCCAGGTTTTCGCGTTTAATGATATAGTTTTTACTGGAACGGACTGTGCGCTATTTGGTTAAAGGGTTGTTTGATTAATCAAGCAAAATTTTCCAAGAATCCTAACATAAGTTATAATTTAAAAATGTATTCAGTGTTTAATTCTAATTAATTTTTTACTCTTTCCTATTGTTTTCTTCGAGTTAAATGTTAAAGCTTTTGTTAGAAATGCTTAAAAATTGCCCAGGGGTGTTTAATCAAGCAAAAGATTCTAGAAATTTCAACTTCATGTGTCAGTAAATGTAATTAAAAGTTCTCGTAGAGGAAGTTTTAAAATTTAAATGTATTGTCTTTAGCCCTGGGGTTCTCTTCTTCATACATTATAACCTTATACTGGAAACTAATTGCTATTTAACTTTAGTCACTTGATTTGTTCGGTCCTTGTCTAGATTTAGATACGAAATCACTCAGCCAATTTTCGCCGACTACCTTCGTGTCTGTATTGAAGCGAGGGTAGTTCAAAAAATCTCTCTTATGTCAACGTTTGACAAAAAGACAACCGTTTTTTGCACCGTGTGCGAATAAAAGGGCATTTTTTACAAGACTCCATATATTATTGGCCGTACCAATCTTTCAACGTTGAACAACATCAAGTGCAGTGTACAAAAACAATAATTTGGAAGAGAGACGCCGTGCGTGATACTGTGAGCTGCACCTGAGCGGATCCAGACCGAAGAGGTCGCAAGGTTGGTGGAGTTTTGTGCCTTATTTAGTGTGGGGACCAATACTTACAAGAGAAAATATACAGTTCACTCTTTATCAAGCCAGCGTCCAGTGACACTAGTCATTGAGAGAACCCCACATGATTTCTGGGGACTGTTATATATTTTAATGGACCAAATTAATTTGTTAATGTCTTGCTGCTACTAACGACTCACGTGGGGGACAAGTGTCTAGTTATGCCGTCCCTGTCGGGTCCAGTGGTTGGAAGTGCTTGGAAGAAGGGTTGACATCGTAAGAGATGACGTGCGTGCACATGAATGCTGATGACACCATGCGAAGCGGGTCGGAAAGATGAGAATAAGGAGTCGGAATGTGGAACCCAGACACTGAAACGGAAGTTACCGTCGATATTTAACGCTATGATGTTGGTGACCATTTAGTATTTTGATTTACATATTTTTTTATTAATGCATTTAAAAAGTGCTACCGACAAAGTTTAATTTGGTACTTTATTAATGTGTCAGCATGGAATAAAAAAACAAGTTTACTTTTATTAATTTGGATGATTTTTGTTTTTGTTTTAAATAATATACATTCAATATTAATATGAATTATATTAAAATATTCAACTATGTAATGAAAAAAGTTTACGCATGATAAAAAGGCGTAGGCGTAAATATCAAACCATTCTCACACTTCAAATAATCTCGACTATCAAGAACAATTCATTGTTTTATTGCGAGTTATTAATTGTTATTTGTAACAAACAGTAAATTTGAAATTTTCTGAAATATATCTTACTGTAGAGCAAATTGCATAATATTAAATTAACATAATAATAATAATACATATTTGTAACATAAAAAGTAAACTTTGAAAACACTTTAAAGCTTTAAGCGCATGTTGAATTACTTTTTAATAAATAAATATGCTAGGAGATTTCACATCTAGCCCTTGTGTTATGGGTACTAGACAATTGATATACTACTTACCTATATACTTTTATAATATGCATTTATTTACAAAAGAAAATGCGAAATGGAAATCGAACCCGCAAGTATATCGAAGTGCGTTAGTCGTTGCGCCACGGAGGTCGTCACATTTTTCCAAATATTCTTTCGATTTGAAAATAAGATTTGTATTCAGTAGAAGGAAAGCATCGCCAAAAGCCTGCTCTGTCTGGATTTACATTGAGCCAGAGCCTGTTAGACGTTTGTACGTTGGTTTTATCCGGATCTCTTGATTGTTTAGATACAATAACACCACTCCAATAATAATTTATTGGTTGCAATGTGGGGTAACGTAACTATTCTGTATCCATCATATATTTATCACGATTTACGCAATATGCGTCGCCAAGATAAAGGTAAGCGGGTCAGGGAACCAATCGTCCGTACCTCGACTAGTATCCGAAGTTTACTGGATGTTCCCATTGATAACTAACAAAAATAGCTCAATTTTTGAGAATGTGTTTGTTATATTAAATTTTTTATTGATAGTATTTTCTAATATATTAAAAAATCAATAAATCTCCTTATACGAGTAACTTCAATTCATTCATCTTTTATTAAATGTTTGTGACACTCCAATCTCAACCTTCGTAGCGCAACAGCTGACGGTTTCTGTTTCAAGGATGAGTGTGAATAAAAAAAAACTTAATTACGTTTACTTTTATTTCTCCCCGCGACAAAAAATGGCCTATGTCCTTCTCCAAGGATCAATGTATCTCTATAACGGAATTCATCAAAGTTGGTTCATCAGTTTAGGGGCGAAGACGTAGTAGATAGATATATACAAAAAGAGTATGTTGTCTAATGTAAGAGAGTCCTGTTGTTTACTTTGAAACAACATATTGTCCCAGAATATTTTAAATTTATTGATATCTTCTTAAATTAACTAATACTCACTCTTTCTCAATAATTACATTCTTTTTATCCGTGAAGGGGTGGAATAAGGATATTGACCTTTACGGCCGGGGTTGGCTTGGCGTTAAAGCGACTAAACAACCCAGCCCTGGTTTTTAAATATTCCACCATAATAATCTTGTGTTGTGTTCCGGCGCATAAGTGACCAGGTTCCAGTACCACTACGTGGATAGCAGCGTGTTCACGATGCCCTTGGCGTTGCAAACACCCATAGGCGACGGTAACTGCTAAATTCTAAGCCGTCAGCCTGTAAGCTTTCCTATAGCAATAAAAAACAGTTTTGTCGTACACAGGTGTTCATGAGATATTGTGTAACAAAAATAGATATCTGTTTTTTATTCAAAATACGTTTATTTTTGTAAAAGATGTTTACTTATCTGACTAAAATTCATAAGTAATGTGATATTTTAATTAATTGGCGTAAAATAAACACCGACTCTACAACTGTCAAGTTATCAGTATTGGACTGATTTCTGAAATTAGTATGCAATACAAATAATTTATCATGACATTTTATGAGTTATGTATGATTTCATTTTATCACTGCACCCAAATTTATGACTAAACTTTTGTAATTAAGTTTTTATTATATTTCCTGTCCACATTCATTAAACATAAAGAATTTCAAAGAATTATGACCTCGGCAAGTACACGCCGCTGCGGTCAATGACCCATGGAGGAAAATTTAATTTCAAAGATCCTTGTCTTGTCCTAACGTTCCTATTGTTAACGCTATTGTTTCCCTTGTTGACGTTCCCAATCATGACGTTTCCATACATATCCGCGTGTTTTTCTCATGTCTTTTGCTTATTATGTCTAAAATTTAAAAAAATACAAGCTAAAGTAACAATCGGGTATTTTTCTCCGTTTAGGGATGGTAAGTATACAGACCCCTATGGCCCCGGGGGTGCCCTGTCGTAACGCCGTTCTGAGCATTCTAGTTAGGTGGTAATGCCATCCTCAAAGTCTGTACTTGGATATCACCTGATGGAAATACTCGCAAACAAATAGATTATATCATGAATCGGTTGCGCTGGAGTTCATCTTTAGCAAATGCCCATACGTTACCTGGGGCAGATTGCGAGTCTGACCACCATCTGTTGATATCTAAGATAAAGCTCAAACTGACAGCAGCGAGAATTACTAAAAAGCAGAGGAAGCTGGAGATGAAGGACATTCCGAGATTTCGTTCGATTGTTGAACTAAACTGGTTACAGTGGTTGACGCGGATTTGGCTAACGAAACTCCCGATGCACGAGCTCACTCACGATGGGAACGAGCTATGACACTCATAACCACACGTGTCTCCAAAACCGCACCAGCAATTACAATCCACAAAAAACAGCATTAGATGACTGGCAGTACCGTCGAACTCGTTGAAAAACGCCGGAAGTGGAAAGCAGCAGGAGCCGATCAAGGATCTTAATAAAATGTCGGCAGAGATACAACTTAAAGGCAGACAAGACCATAATTCCTACCTCCGGAATATATGTAAGGAAACTGAAGCTCATGCAGATAGATATGAATCAAAAGATATATATCACAAGATCCGTCTCATTTCTAAAACGCTGCTGTCTAAAACCTGGTCTATCAAAGATCAGAATGGCCAAGTAGTTACGGAACTAGACAATTTTTTTTTGGAGACGAATTTTTTTAGAGAAACTACTGCCAGTCTTTATTTCAAGATCTTCGCGAAGATGATCAAGATAGTCGCGGCATTTTACACCTACGGAGCCAACGAATGACATATTCGAGCCGGATATTCTTGAATCAGAAGTAATAGCCGCTATTCAACATCTCAAGAATGGGAAAGCGACAGGGAAAGATTAAATCCCAATCGAAAGTATACGAGCATTGGGAGACCGTGGCGTTCATATTTTCCACGTCATCTGCAACAAAATATGGCTAACAGGTAAATGGCCTAGTTCAAGCACTTACTCACACAGTTTTCAATCCTCATCACAAAAAGAGTTCCACAAAGAAGTGTGGCAACTTTCGACTCATTGCCCTCATAACACACGTTAATAAAATAATGCTACACATAATAAACGAGCGGCTGAAAGCAAATTTATCTAGAAAAATTGCCCCTGAACAAGCCGGGTTCATGAAAGGATAAGGAACCCGTGAATGAATCCTCATCGTACCTCAAATTATTGAGAAAGCTCGAGAGTTTAACAAGCCGATCTACATATGCTTTGTTGATTTCTCTAAAGCGTTTGACTTAGTGAAATGGCCAACGTTGTGGAAAACACTACTGGACATGAGTACACCACAACACCTCGTGCATCTGCTGAACGAGCTATACGAAGAGGGTACAGCTTTAGTGCGAACAGATGACCTCTTATCAGATAGTTTCCATCTAACTGCAGGTGTGAGACAGGGATGATAAATATCACCTTTACTATTTAATGTCTACACCGAGCTTGTAATGCGAATCGCTCTCGAAGACAGGACCGGAAATTGCATTACGCAGATGACACCACCTTATTTGCGAGTAATGCTGGTCTGATGAAAGAATTACTTCTTAAAATGAAACTCGTAAGCCTTACGTTTGGGTTGAAGATAAACTGATCAAAGACCAAGATTATGACCGTGGACCGCGTCAACGACAATTCGCCCGAAGTGATACAGATTGCGAACTGCGACGTAGTTCAGGCCTACGTATACCTTGGGGCCTTAACCTCAAACAACGACGTCTGCGTAGACGAAGTAAAGCGTCGTATGGTCATAACCAGAACCGCGATGGAGAAGCTACGGGAAGTATGGAATAATCGTCACATTGCCGAAGCCACTAAAGTCAGGCTTGTGCGAACACTGGTATTCGCCATTACGTGGACAGTACGAGAATTGGAAAAGCGGAAGATAGATGCTATGGAAATGTGATGCTAGAGGAAGATGCTCGGAATATCGTGGACGGAGTTCCGAACCAACGTGTCCATGTTCCAGGAGCTCGGCTTCACGCAGCATCAGTCGGCCGTAGTACAATCGCGCATTCTACAGTGCTTTGAGAATGTGTCTAGGCGAGATAGCGACTCCATAGAGCGGCTGATAGTGTAGAGAAAAGTGGAAGGAACCAGATCACGCGGCAGGTCACCTACGCGTTAGACTGACCAAGTGAAGTCCGCAGTAGGTAACTGTGTGTGTGACTGCGCTAGACAGTGCCAACAAGGAGAAATGGCGGGAGATCGTGCGGAGAGCTGTGTCCGCCTCTACCACCGACGTGGATGCTTCAACGTGACCACGACCGCTCTGTCAAGAGTGAAACGAAAGAGAAGATTAGTTATCTAGTACTAGACTTGATGGCGCTGTATTTATATTAAGTGGGCCCTCAGCCTGTCTACCGTTCCACAACGATATATGCTGTTTAACGGGTAAACATTTAATACATATGTGATTGCTTGTTAGGTTTCAACATATCTGATGCCAAGGATGAGTCCGGCCTAAGGACCGGCTCCCTGCCAATACCATTTGCCGTAGAAGCTACGGACCTGCCTCAAAAATTGATACAAAAGGATTATCAGACCAATCCACATTGCACATTCGAATATGATTCAGTTTTTGATTACGATCATTTTCGATTCTAATTATAATACTTGAACATCTCAACAACGGATCCGATTAATCATACAATGATACTTATGATTAATTCCAGTTCAGTTCCAAGAAACTGACAAAACTTGCTTCATCTGTGTGTCAATTTTTGTTTTAAATTAAATAAATTTGAGTAATATATATATATATATATATATATATATATATATATATATATATATATATATATATATATATATATATATATATATATATATATATATATATATATATATATATATATATAAATAAGCTTTAATATCCCATTGATAGACACTACTCCTCCCACACCCCATAGGTAACGGATACTATACTCGTAACGCTTGTCTAAAGCGGATTGGCGAATTACACATACTGCGGACCTTGGTATACAGGCATCCTCACGATGTTTGTCCTTGGAAAAAAAGTAGGAAAATATTACATAATATGAACAGCAGACAAGAAAAACTGCTTTAGCGGTGCATATCATCATGGGATTTGCACTCGTGACCTCTTTTGACATTTTGAAGTTCATCTACGAGTGTAAATACCAGTTGAATACCACGTAAACAAACAATAAACACATTTTATTATTTTTATTACAATTTTTATTAAATTGTATGCGTTTAAGGGTAAAAGTTCGCCTAGGCTGGATGAATTTAAATTGTTTTTTTTATTTGATAATTTTAAATATCTACCTATATTTTATAACTAGCCGTTCCCGCTAGCTTCCCTGATTGAATAACAGAATAAAGTAAATCGAAAAAATATGAGAAATTTTCGTGAACATGCGTGCTACACCACTTGCCCTACTTCTCCTCAGCAAGAAAACACACATTCTTAAAATTTAATAACTTTATATTAAATGAAGATAGCGCAATGTTTTAGATAAAGGCCAAGTGTCTAAGAAATAAAACTAAGAAATTTAATTGAAATCTATCCAGTAGTTTTGCCGTGATGCGCACACAACTGCAACACCTCTAACATTTTATTTATATAGATTATAAACGATAATTACGAATTATGACAGAATAAGGCCCGCAAAAATCGTATAGATACTATGATGATGAAATTCTGTTAATTTAAAATATTAGGCAAACTAAGTTGTACTGAATGACTAATTATAGTATATTTTTTTTAAGTTAAACAACCGGAAAGTTTTAACTATTTCATCAGTGAATCATAATTTAGGTATATTATGATTCTAGCGGTGAATGTCTAGCGCGTCATGAGCTGCCACTTCAGAGCGCGGAGATCGATATCCTGTTTCATTTTTATGGTTTCCAAGCTTTAGAAGATAATATTTACTACATCGGAGAACAGCCGTTCAAGAAATTATATGATTTTGACATATTAAATAAATAATTGTAATGTTTTTTGAAGTGAAAACTTCTTTAGCGGCGTTGTGCACTTTTTTGTGATGGGTATAAATGCTAAACTCGCGTCAGGTCACGCACGAGTCCTGATCGAAAATTCGTAAGACGTAAGAAGGGAGTTTTGCTCCAGTAATACCAACCTGATCAATAACAACTTAAGGTTTATTTTATAATGTAAATTTTAAATGATTGCATTGCATTACTGATACATATCTATTCGAATTGCGAATTTATTACAATGAAATACAGTTGAGTTTTTAAAGTGAAAACTTCTTTAGGCGCGTTGAGCAATTTTTGGTTTGTAAAGAAATGTTAATGACCAATTTAAACTTTAATCCTTGATAATAAACACTTCTTTATAAACCGAAAATAATAATCTAATAGCTCAACGGTACAATTCAGAAGTTACTTAGTTTTCACTTCTATCGGCAGTTCCCAAAGATTGCCCCGCATGTTTTTTTTTTATATAGGACAGCAGACAGGCTGACGGGACGCTAAGAATTTAGCAGTTACCGTCGCCTATGTGTATTTGCAATGCCAGTGGCATCACGAACACGCTGCTGTCCCATAAGGTTACAGGAACTTGGGTCACTAATGACGCAACACAAAGTTATTATGGCGGCATACTTAAGACCAAAGGTGGTTACCATCCAGACGGGCTTAAAGCCCTACCACGTAGCTAGGGTGGGTTGTTTTGTCACCTTTTACGACAGGCCGACCAGGCAGAGGTTAGTATTCTTTCTCCGCTCCTGCACGGATAGACTAAATACAATAATAACCTACTATAATAATACTTTTTTATTGTTGAAGTTTAGCAGACAGTCAAACGGCTCACTCACTGAGATTTTGTAAGCAATCCAGAGGGATTGCTTACAAAATCTCAAAGCCACGAAGGATTTGTAACATATTTTCAACTGATTCAGGTTTATTGTCTTTGTTAGTCGGTTCAAAAGTTATGTTCTATAGATACGACATACGCACATATCTTTGCAGCAATGTGCACAACGCGTTCGTGGCTGGATATACATCCAGACGCAGGAATAATACAATTTTTCACTTATTGCGGGAATTTTGATGTGGGAATAGTTTTATGAACATTATAAAATTGTACTTTATGTATAGTTGTTTGGCTAAGGTTATTTATTAATAATATTTTTAGATCGCCTGTAAGATGTAGTTGCCCACTTACCTAGTAAGGATGGGCTTAGTATCGGGGTCGCCACCTGATCTCTGCAAGCAAAGGAACACGAGTAGTTTTAGTAGGTATGCCATCGGCGTGCGTCCCCCAGCTTAGAGACGTCCCAGACTACCCCGCTGTATGTTTCCACGTGACGGGGTGTACATCTACATTTCCTACCTTACTAACCTAAGCGTTTTTACTACGCTTTTATTGACTCGATTTTTATCCACTATGAACGATCAAAAAAATTCAACATTTTGCATACTTGTCAAGGCCTGATGACAAAACAGAAATTTAATAATTTTGTCCCATAGTCGTTATCAGGATGAGGATTAACCCTTTCTTTTCCTTCTGCCAAGAGATGGCGTTAAATTAATAAAAATATTTACCGATTGGGAATTGACAACAAACAAATTATAGTTTAAATAAAACAAAAAACACGCTTTTATAACTAATCGAACTAAAAAGTTAAAAATAAATTATAGTTAAAAAAAACAATAAAAAAAATTATACTTAGCGAGTGATATAGCACCCCACGCTTTTAAAACTGACAAATTTTCTCGTCAATAATTTTATTCATAAATTACTTTTTACTTTGATTAATTACATAAGCGTTTTTTAAATGATTTTTATCTATAATTTATTATACTGTTATTTCATAAAAATAAAGTAACAGCACACGAGCGACATGAATAAATTAAAAAATAATTGTTGATGTTAACTTGTTATTATTACTTGTGATTTCAAATTAACTAATGTCATTTAACGCGAAATTCATAAATTTAACTACAAGTTTACATAGTTACCGCAGAAGTACTTATCTCGCGTCACGTTACCTCAAATATTTATGGTGGACTTAAGGGCTTTCGTTCTTAGAAGTGGCTGACGCATGAGTCTCGTATTACTTTGTAAATCTTAGCTCTAAAAATCGTAAGTTATTACAAAATATTGAAAGTGTGCTTGCTGTGTTGCCTTTAGTATCAGACAAGGTAAAAATATCATGTCAGTATGTCAGGTCATGTTATCTAAAAGTACTATAGATTTACTTTCACACGACTAGTATAAAACGGCTTGGATTACAAACCCTGTAAATCCTAAAATATAAATGAAATATGCAAACAGTCAGTATTATCTAATGCAACTGTTACGCCATGCGCCTCCGGAATACGTACGTTCGAACCTACAAAGTCCAGCCTAAGCTATAAACCCTATTTCATATGATTGATGACATAAATCTGAGGTTAACTTAGATTGGTGTAGCCATTTCAGAGATTAGCCGGAACAGACAGATAGACAGACAGTCAAAAATTGTAAAAAATGTTTTGGTATATGTACCGTGTATACGTCCGAATGCACTTAGTAAAAAGCGGTTATTTTAATATTACAAACAGACCCTCCAATTTTATTTATTTGTATAGAAGATATATAGATTAGAAGAACAGGCCGGTATGAGCCGCTTAAATATCTGCAAACCATAAGTGATAAAAATATAAGAATAATTGTACTTTTCTCTATGCAGTGACGTAGTAAGAAAACTAACTCCTGCGGCCGGGGGCAGCCTGTCGTAAAATGCCTACACTAGTTAGGTAGGAGGGTTCCAAGCCCGTTTGGATAGCAACCAACTGGTGCCTGTATATGCCGCAATCATAATCTTGTTTTGTGTTTCGGCCACAGATCGGCGATCGAGTGCTATACGTTGTCATGGATTTGACATTCCGGAATTGGAAATTCCGTAAATCCAATATTTCTTTTTAACTCTTATTAGAGTTTTGAAAAATGTTAAGACATTGTGTTAATTTTAGAAAAATATTATTAACAAATATTTTAGAATTTATAACATAAAGTGGTATTACCTTCTGAGTTTTTTCATACATGCAATCTCACAATTTTAAGTTAACAATAACTATAAATAGGTACCCAAAATTGAACAAAAGGAACCTTTTGACGACAGCCATAAAATTGCTTATCTCTTGCAATATACCTAGAAACCGATTGTGCATGTCTACTGTCACTATTGTCGGCAATATTCAAAGGCGGTAAGGTCTATTTGTTATTTTTCTTCGAGCTATCGCGATTATTTATATAAAATATTAGAGTTATAGAGGTAGTAGATCTATTTCTTAGTGTTTTATTTAGTAAACAATTATCCTATTCGGAATCGCAACATTAATATTTTTACATCTATTACTAAATACCACATTCTTAAGCAAAGAAAATTTTTTTCGTCGTTGTGTCGTATCAATTCTTTACAATACTTTACATAATAGTCGTACTTGTGATTCCGATATTGATCCATATTCGATATCCCAGTGATATAATTATATATTATTATATATTATATATTAATATATAATTCTTTTTTATTAATATAATTATATATTAATATATAATTCTGAGACACGGAATTTTTCTCGGAATTTTTTTGGTCGTATCCATTCTTTTGATAACATATTTTGTCAATAGCACCTAAAGGTTCGATCTATGGTTTCAGCATAAATGACCTAGGTTCCAGTTCTCCTACACAGACGGCAGCGTGTTGGCCCCTGGTATTGCGAACCTCCATATGCGATTGCATACTTATTATGTGGGTCATCCCATCTACTGTCCCATAGCAATAAAAAATATAGTGTCTATGACTTATGTATTTTTCTGAAATTAATCTAGTTATTTCATCCAGTTTTGGAGATTTTAATAATGATTACACAACGACTTTTTAATTTTATTATCCAATGACTGATATTTTGAATCTATTGTTGGAGCTCCCAAATATTTCCGCTTGCATCTGACTTACTGCATTATCCGTTTCTACTAGCCGTTGACCCCACGATTTATTTACAGTCCGGTTCTTGTTCGCTCGCGGAGCTGAGCTTGAATATCGTGTATGTAGATCAGTGGGGAATCGACGTGCTAAATTAATACTATGTATTTAGAATTCGTGATTAGTTTTATGTCAAAATCAATATCATCCATTAGAGGACAGTGTTACTGGCTCTATTTTAAGATTATAATTTTATCATTTAAAAAACAGTTGAGAAAGAATAGTTATCAGATTGTTTCTTTATTTGTAAATTTAAACAACGCAACAGGAGAATCAAAATTTCTAGAGTAAACGAGTTGTAGAGAGGAGACCACGTCTTGGAAAACCTATTGTAGGACGTCCCCAGCAAAATGGGGCGATGAAAAGTGGATGCAAAAGATCGGGCTAAGTGACGTAACTTGACAGAGGGCTATGTTGAGCAGTAAATTTTAATAAGTTGACGAAGACAGCAGAAATGATGCAATTTAAGATTCCTATCTACATATATGTATGTATATTACATTAACTATCGTCGATAGTCTATAATAGTAATTATTAATTATACAAATATCTACTTTTTAATTTCATCAATGAATTTTAATATGAAAATCATAGAAAGAAACTAATTTCATTATTTTTATTATTGGATAACTTTTATGAGAATATTTTATTTTATTAGATTGTTCTAAGACTGTCAAAAGTTCTAAACATTCCGCTCAAATTATTATTTTTTATTTATTTCAGAAAACTAACAGTTCACATTCAAATAAATAGCGCAGTATATTTTCTTTCTCTCTCTTTAATCTATTACATGTTTTTACATTTATAGGACTAATAAAAAATTGTTACTGTCTAAGTACAACAAAATATCATTAATACTTACATACTTGTTGTATGCGTTAAGTAATTTTAAAAAGTTTTCTTCCGTTTGCCTGTGGTCAATATCAGCGTGTTTATGCGTACGACATGTTTAACACAGTGGGAGCAGCTGTACTGATAGACTGATATACAGATCAATGTTTGCTATGGCTATTCATAAATTGTAAGCCGATGGATAGGGCACTATTTTGGTATAACGAAACACGAATTATATTTCTGTTTTGATATTTGAACCCACTTTGCGTAACGCCAACGCGTTCGTATCAGAGTTTCACTAACTTGTTTTAAGATGTTCCTCTGTTTTACGTGATGGAAATTTTTTAAACAAATTATTATTAATTAATTATTATTCTTGCCTTTATTGATATTACTTAAAATTTTCAGTTACTGCTTTTGTCTTTTAAAAATTATAACTATTTATACTAATAGATAATAATATCCGGATGACCGAGCTTTGCTCGGTATTTTTTTTATAAATTGTGTTTTTTGGAAATTAACAATTGATTTTCTTAGTCTAACCTCAAAGCAAACGCTCATTGACTTCGTGTTACTTAACAATGCCATCTGCTGGAATAGCTTTAGTGTTGTTGAGTTGTTAAAGCAATTTAAAAAAATTGTATTATTATTCGCCGATAGATGTCAGGAAGAGTCATTTTTCAGTTTAAATTGGGACTACTCAAACGCCACCTTTTGACATTTTCTAGAAATGATTCCTAGCTAGATCGATTTATCGCCCCCGAAACCCCCCGTATACCAAATTTCATGAAAATTGTTGGAGCCGATTCCGAGATTCCAATTATATATATATATATATATATATATATATATATATATATATATATATATATATATATATATATATACAAGAATTGCTCGTTTAAAGAAATAATAAGATAAAGATTTTAAATTAATCTCGACCTGATAAAAAATTATAGTCATCCCATCTCATTCGTTGTATGTCAATAGATTGATTCTGCTAGCTATCAATAATCAAAAGATAACCAGGATAGGAGTTTCTGCTAATCTAGATATATCTATTCAAATTTGACCTATTGAACTTTAAAAAACAAGAAAGAAATTTGACCTATAAGAAAATACAAAAAACGGTTCGGGTTTACGCTGTTGCAATATTCAGCTTTCCGTTTACCTCCGATTTCGAAGTCAAAGTTTCGTTTGTAATCGGGATGAAACTCTTGAAAAAAAGAACAATATTAGTATTATACCTAGTCAGGTCATAAGTATTGTCACACAGTAAAAACTTTTCTTTTAGAATGCTGGCCACAAAAAAGTTTATTGAATTCGAATTTCGAATTGTTCATGAAAATAAAAAAGGTATACTTTTAGAATTTTACTCATTTTTAAATATCGAGTGGACGCTTAAAAAAGACCGTGTTGCAGTTATTGCGTTGCATCGTTGCAGTTACGCGCCAATTAAAATTTTTAACATACTGAAAAATTTGAATATAACCAAAAGATTCGTTTATCGTACCATCAAACGATACAATGAAGACTCTAGTGTAGATGACAGGTCAAGAAGTGGTCGCCCTCGGTCTGTTAGGACTCCAGCAGTGATAAAAGCTGTGAAGGCACGAATTCAAAGAAATCCCAAACGTAAGCAGAAACTGTTGGCCCTTCAGATGGGGTTAAGCAGAACCACGGTGAAAAGGGTGTTAAATGAAGACTTAGGGCTTCGGGCATATCGAAGAAAAACAGGACATCGTTTGAATGCTCGTCTAATGGACCTGAGACTGAAGAGATGCCGCGCTTTGTTGAAGCGGTACGCGGGAAAAAAATATCGGGAAATTCTTTTTTCGGATGAAAAAATGTTTACCGTAGAAGAGAGCTACAACAAACAAAATGATAATGTGTACGCACACAGTAGTGAAGAAGCGAGCAACCGTATTCCGCGTGTCCAACGAGGTCATTTTCCATCCTCGCTCATGGTATGGTTGGGAGTTTCTTATTGGGGCTTAACAGAGGTACATTTTTGTGAGAAAGGTGTAAAAACGAATGCTGTTGTGTATCAAAATACAGTCCTGACGAACCTTGTGGAACCTGTTTCTCATACCATGTTCAATAACAGGCACTGGGTATTCCAACAAGATTCGGCGCCAGCTCATAGAGCGAAGAGCACACAAGACTGGCTGGCGGCGCGTGAAATCGACTTCATCCGGCACGAAGACTGGCCATCCTCCAGTCCAGATTTGAATCCGTTAGATTACAAGATATGGCAACACTTGGAGGAAAAGGCGTGCTCAAAGCCTCATCCCAATTTGGAGTCACTCAAGACATCCTTGATTAAGGCAGCCGCCGATATTGACATGGACCTCGTTCGTGCTGCGATAGACGACTGGCCGCGCAGATTGAAGGCCTGTATTCAAAATCACGGAGGTCATTTTGAATAAACTTTAATGTCATAAGAATCTATGTTTTGTTAAGTTCATTTTGGTATATGAATGGTTACATAATGAATTAACTTGTTACAATTATTTTACATTAAACATGTGACAGAATTTATGACCTGACTAGGTATACTTTAGGAGCCGGATGTAATTACTCAACAAATATTAACTTGAGTAACAAATATTACATTGCCAATCGAAAGTACCGTTAGACGATAAAATTGAGCAGTAAAACATAATGAAAGAAAGTCAATCTTTCTACTTTAGGAAGCGGTCATAAAACTGAATAGACAAGTAACATGGGTGAATTTGTTCAGAACTTGTGGGCATTATGAGCAAGCATGCCATTGTACCCTGTTGACGATTATTGTAGTTTAATTTAGATATAAATTATATATTTGTAGCTGTTAGAAACTTACGTGTTTTTTTATTACTGAGGAATATTAAGATAGGCTGACGAACTACAATTGCAATTAGATACCGAAGTCTACTGAAGTTTGCGACGCTAATGACGCCGCCAACACAGTGCTGTCCACATAAGGGTACTGGAACTTGGTCACTAATATCCGAACATAAGGTTGTTATGGCGGCATACTTATAGACCTGGAGTGGCTGCCATCTAAAAGGGTTTAGGTTACCAGCTAGAATTGTTCCGTCGCCTTTTACGGCCGCAGGGGTCAGTATTCTTACTTAGCCCCTACACGGTATATTTCATGACAACACTTCATTTTCATTTAGTAGAATAATAATGTTATAGTACGTACTACTGCTGTAGTCAGGCCTACCTTATCAGCTGCGATGCGGCGAGCAATATACCCGACACGCTTGTACTAAGCAGGATTGGTGGCGGGTTATAACATACATTCCGATGATCTCTGTATGCAGGTTTCCTCGCGATTATTTCTTTCACCTTCTCCAAGTGCGACAACACTTGACTACCTTTCGTTTCGTTTAGTAAAATTAGAATATTTTATCCTACTCACTAGTTTAACGCTCAAAAATTTATGTAAAATATATGCTACTGAGTATTACATTGGGTTTAATTGGTAGCTTTCTACAAGGGAAAAGCGATCTATATTACTATTAATTAAATATTTGGAAGTTTATATCAATATCTAATAATAATAATAGGACTTGCTGCATAGTAAATTTTGTAACTTGTTAGTATAAAATCAACGACTAATATATGAATTAATAAATACTCATGCTAAGAAAATCTAATCCACATTACATAGGTATATTGAACACAATGAGATCTGGATAAACATTTCAAATATTTATTCGAGACTTAAACTCGAAGCACACGATCCAGGTATACCTACCCACATTTGTTTGTAAACCTGAGCCGGTGAATGGCAAGCCAGGGTCGTCGTGGGCCGATGCAGCTGCGCTCTGATCGCGTCATCTTTCATAATGCACTACTCGTTTGGTCTAAAGGGAGAATTGAAGCGGATTGTTAATTTTTTTGTTAAAAAATTCTATAGAAAAAAACCTTTTAAATTCTATTTCACATTACAGTAAACCTATCTATACAAATAAATAAAATTGGAGTGCCTGTTTGTAATATTAAAATAACCGCTTTTTACTAAGTGCAATTTGTATATATACTCTGTACATTAACAAAACAATTTTTTTTTACAAATTTTGTCTGTCTGTCTGTTTGCTTTGGATAATCTCTGAAATGGCTTGACCGATTTTAACGGAACTTTCACTGGCAGATAGCTGATGTAACAAGGAGTAACTTAGGCTATTATTATTGGAAAAAAATAGATTTTGAAAAAAAAATAGGATCAATAACACCAACTTAAAAGTGATATATTAATTTTTGGGTGTTATTTAAATGATTAGCATAGTATTCGTATTTTTGTGAGCAGAAAAATATAATCTGTGAGCAGAAATAGCTAATTGATCAGCAACTCATGGCCAGCAAACATTCCAAAATCAGTCAGCAATTTATGTCATTCTGGATGGCTGTAATTATTTTTGTATAGCATATTAGTTATATAAGCTGCAATGAGCTGCTTCTTTTTAATAAAAATTTGGTAAGCACTCAGAAGGTAAGCAAAAAAATTTATTTTGAGCTGCATATAAAAGTAGCAAACTTACTTTACTTGTCATGCGCAAAATGGGCGATTCCTTACAAAGATTATTTAATTTATTTACTCTCTGTTTGGGTATGTATTATTTATAGAAGTATAAGTTAATAAAAGATTTTTTTTATTCTTATAAAATATAATTGAGATTAATCAAAAAATATAAAACAATTAAGTAGGTACCTAAGTAATTAAGCTATATCTTTATTCTTATAATAAAATTATAACCGAGATCGAAATTAAAAAAGCAACTTCTTATACAATGAGTTTTAAAATTAAATATAAACAAAAATTCTTATAATTGTACTTTTAACGTACATTGGAGATTTTTCAACAAAAACGCAATGCAATTAGTTATTTTGCTCACCATGTTTTAAATATGCATACCAATCAAACACACTGCATATAGACTTGTTTTCTCTGCTGATCAATCATGAAGTCTTGCTGATTAAATAGTTATTTTGCGGACTGAATGTTTATTATGCAAACTCATGTTATTGTAAGCTGCATAATTATGATTTAATTTTTGACCAGTATCAAAATTATTTGTGGAACAAGGATTGCTGCCTGATTTTTTTAATTGCAAACAAAATCTTTGAATGCCGACTAAGTTATTTCAATGCTGTTTTTTTTTTTGTGGCTCTCCAAATTTTATAATTGCTAAACATTTAATTAATTCTGTTAATTTTTATTTTTGGCTTCTTAGACTATATTTTATCATACTCCAACTTTATCATTAAAAGCGAACTAATTTATAAATAGAAGTATGAGACTATAATTTTGTGTGTCAATTTATATGACTGTGAAACCAGGCTGGTGCTAGAAGTGACACAAGCAAGAACTGCGTGTCACAGACGTGGAAATACTGCGTTGTAAACCCTCGCATACGCGGCAGCCTTCATGTCCCTGCATTTGCGAATAAATAGAATAAGTGTTGCCTCCTCTGGTATGGCTACGTATAACGACAACCAGCTACTTACGCGGGGGAAAATGCTAGATATTTGTTCCATACCTCCACCGTATCCCGACAGGAGAGGACCCAAATGCTCTGCCTTGATGTCATCAAGGATGATTTGTGTGATAATGGACTCCTCAATACCAAAGGTGGCCGTGCAGGGTGGAAAAAGAAAAGTCGAAAATCGGACCGCGGACACCTATTTAATGCTAGGATGATGATGAGAGTTGTCATAAACAATACTGTGCTATTTTCTGCAGTTGTCTTACATTCTTCTATGGCATTAGATTATTAGATTCTTATGATTCGAAAAGTTGATGACTTATATCGCTTGTTTGACGAACTGCGTGAATGGATATCATGGCGCTTTATGGGTGCATACACATAACCTTCACGATGCGTTTGTTATTGCCAGCGTTCTCGCGATCGTACTGCTATTATTAGAGTTCCGCGAGTTTATCCACTGTTACAAAAATAGACATCGATTTCGTCGATTAGCAGAAAGATATTGTTAATTTTTAATGGTTTGATGTTTTTTTATATTAACGGTACTGCTAGCTTGGCCATGGAATGGTACGGTCGTCTCTGTGGGCTCTATCCCTAGGGCTCCTTGGTTCTCTACCCCTTGTGCAGGGAAAGTAGAAGCGTCGAGGCACCTCTTTGCCCCGTCATTAATTCGGTGCGACTACCCCCCGGTGGCCTGGAGTGAGCCGCCGGAACACACCTATGTAACGAATTTGTTCTAATCCTGAGTTTATTTTGTTAATCTTCAAGGAGGACTAAACATTTGTATGATATAAATAGTTTTTCTAGTCTTGATACATAAATCCGTCGTATGTTAGTGTAAAGCTCTACGATCCATTATTTATCCAAGTAATTTGAAAAAAAATCAGACATATTTTTGTTACACAGTTTGACCGTGACAATGTTCAACAGCTTACCAGGAAGTGAAGTCTCAGGTGCAATTAGGATGAAGCGTTTATAAAAAAAAACATTACTTTTCATTTCTTCTAGGAATAATACAAATTAATAATTTTGTTGCACAATGGGTAATTATACTTGCATTGTATGCTCAAGACAAATGACGTTTTTCAAAAACGTCTATTTGTTTCAGTGCCTACCTTCCTCCGTCCGTTGGGTCCTTTTATTACGGCGACGTTGTAAAATGAACTATTTAGTTTTAAAGCCCTTCTCTTATTTATGTTTCTTAATTTTCGCCTTAACTATTATGAAAAAATACAATATGTATATTTCAAAACTATCTTGCTTTTGACTGAGCGCCCTTTGAAATAGGCGTAACTACCAATTTGTCAGGAACAAAAAATAAGCTATAACAGTGTATTGTTAGTTTTCTCTGGGATAACTCTAGCCCAATGGTATGAATTCTCTTATGAACTCAACTCAATGATTATGTATAATATAATATTCCATGTATGTATGTATGTATAAGCTTAAGCTTTTTGCGATAACAAAATATACGACATGAAACTTTATTTTGGAGAATACACATTTGCGATGTTACTATCTGGCCCTTACATTTCCTGTTTTTTTTTTTTGCTGAGGAATAGTAGAGATAGACAGACAGCCTATGGATGTTTTCGACACCAGGGGCACCACGGACACGCTACTGTTCCTTAGGGGTATAAATTTTAAGGGCTTTAAGTTTTTATTTCCATACAAACAATAGATAATAACAGATGCTACTCTTACCTCTGTGCACTAGTAAAAAAGTTAGTATACTTCTTCCATTCAGACGTATACCTTTGCATGCGAGAACTTGTTTTATCGAATGCAATACAATGTAATATTAAATCACATGGTATTATCCCTCCTCGTAGACAAACAGTCTGCAGTTATTTCGAAATCACCATTAAAATTATTAACTATTGGGTCCGGCGTAAGAACCGCACTATTTTATATGAGTATATATATTTTTATTATTATTCACAGATAGCAAAAAGAACACTATTCGAATTAAACCAAATCTGTTTCATTAATCTCCTTGTGCGTTGGCATATATAAAATATGTGTCACGCCAGGATTCGCAGTCATTAAGTTCTAAGACAACTCTCAACAATGGACCCGTCTTCAAAGTAAAAGCTTAGCATGACAAAACAATAATAACAGCCCATAACGTCCCACTGACTGTAAATCAGTCAAGAAGGCATCTCACAGGAGGCGCATCCCCGCGCGCACAGTTTTGGAATGCTATGCCTTTTCCGCCTGACATCTTTGTCGCGTTGTCTGAGACAATAACAGCCTTTAAAGTATAGTAAAAAAAAAGTTTTCGTCACTATAGTCACTATGTATTTCTTCACTAACCGTGAAGAAAGTAAGTCGATTGTTATTACGAGTACATGCTCCCTAGGTGAGAATAATAGTTTACTATCCCACCCCACACCTCGTGGGATGATCCTGTCACCTCTAGATTGGTCTTCAGTGTTTAACATATTTATTTAAACTTGTGAAGCTATTTATAGGCATTTTTACTTTTTAATATTCATAGAATGAAGGTGTTTATGGAGATTGTTAACCTCAACATTCATAATATTGTAAAAATATTCCTTTGTCATAATTGATTTGTGACAGATCATCGGAAACATTGTTAGAAGAAATTTAATTTTGACTAAATCGAGTGTGTAGTTTTAAAACTCGTGGCGTGAAAATTGTAATATTAATATATTTCTTTGAAGTGTTCGATATGCCGCTATTTATTTTCTGGCAGCTCTTAAATTTATAACCTGTACGTAACCGTATAGATCGTTATCTTCGAGTTTTAATTTATAAATTTGAATTACGTACGAGCTTATATAAAAAATTCAGTTATACTCATATGTACAATTTTTGATAAAATTCATAGATATCTAAAAATAGATAAGAAGTTTTTTCTGCAAATCTATTTATATGAAAGTAAGCAAATTGATGTTGAAATATAATATTCATTTTTTAGTTTTTAATATTTATGTACAATAATGTTAGTAGGCTGTATACAGGCCAGAAACAAAAATTAGGCTAACTTATCACTTGCCGAAGGAATCGTAAGAAAGCGAAAAAATGGGTAACTTCCGGAGTTCAGATTAAGTTCCCTAACTATAAAAAACCCGTGCTAAAAAGAGAAAAGCCTTTACAGGGACATCAAAGCAAAAAAACTTTAACCCGGCATCTTACCAAAGATACCGAAGTGAGTGTCGTAAAAGCGAAAAGAAGAAACAGCGTGGAAGAAAGAATATAATATTAGTATTTAACGAAAATTCAATGTATGAACACAATCAAACCCCTTATAATACAAATCGAATAATTGCGCCTGTATATTTATAATAGCATTTTAATTACACCCACATATGTTTCATGAAATTTTCCTTATTTTATCCTGCCAATATCTTTAATAACGTTCATGAAATACAAATATATAACCTTTATTATATATAAACTGTAAAATGAGCATAATAATTTTCAATTAAATTTTTTATCATAAAATTAAATTGATAGTTAAATAGTAAATGTTTAATTCCAGTACGTTTGATACTCGCCGCTGGGCATAAGATCGTTGGCAATCAACAATATTATTTACATTATTATATGCATATTATTCTTATGCAATAAGAGCCTAAATGCTTAGATGTTACATTATGACCGTACCTTAAGCAATAATAAGCCAATCAAGAGCTTTAGTTCATAGCTTATTTAATAGCGTCTCAGCTGTGTATATTATTAAAATTTTAATCAACATCTTTCAATGTCGGTAAGTCAACCTGCCACCTGTAAGTAAAGTGGCACGTGATAGTTTTAATGCAGCCGGCTGTAAGACGTCGCGAAGTTGGTTAATCGCTAAAGTCACCTAAAAGTGCCAAACATATTGAATCTTTATTCTAATATGTTAAAAATCGATAAGTACTATAATTGCAAGATTACTTTACAAGATTGACGCACTGGAAATGTGGTGTTGGAGACGCCTGCTCAGAATCCCGTGGACCGCGCACCGTGCCAACGTTTCGATCCTGAAGGAACTTAACATCCAAGAGAGATTATCGTCGACTGTGCAAATACGAATCCTAAAGTTCTTCGGGCACATCACCCGTAACGAGGACTCGATGGAACGGCTGGTTGTGAAAGGGAAAGTCGAGGGCAAAAGATCTCGCGGGCGCTCTCCGACACGGTGGACAGACATCATCAAATCTGTGACGCACTCCGGCATCAATGATTGCTCTCGCTCTGCCAGACATCGATGCGAATGACGGCGCATCGCAAAAACAGCGGTGGCGCAGAAATTGACCGACGCATGACCACGACCACTCTGTCAAGAGTGTACGAATAGGAAGAAGAACTATAATTGCAGCGTTTTTCTGTGTGCAGGAGTGGAGTATGAAACTAACCCCTGCGGTCAGGGTCGACCTGTTATAATAAACGACAAAACAACTCTAGCTACGTGGTAGGGCACCAAGCCCGTCTGGATGACAACCACCCTTGGTCTAAATGTATGTCACTACAACCTTGTGTCGTGTTCCGGCATAAGTGACCAAGGTTCCTGTACCCCTATGGCACAGCAGCGTGTTCGCGGTGCATCTAGTTTCGCAAACATCCATAAGTGACGGTAACTCTTGCTCAGCAATGTAAAAAAACATCATACTGTATTTCGCAGTAAATCAAACAACAAAAGCTAAACGTTGTTATAAATATATTCGACAGTTAGCGTTACCTTAGTCTATAAGTCGTATGCCGCCATAATAATAATAACCTTGTGTTCCAACATTAGTAACACTGGATGGGACAGCAGCGTGTTCGTTTCATTGGTCGGAACGCTTTTAAGTATTGTTTTTAACCAAAAAAAGTATGTACGTATTTTAATAGTCGTCTAGTAGTACCCGTCATACAAGTGCTGTTAGGTACCTACTTACTTTGGCATTAGATGAAGTTGTATCAATTTAAACTGTATATTTATTTATTTATAAGGTATTCGCTTAATCCTGGTCACAACTGCCGTGCCAATACTTTGCGTAAGACTTAGAGGGATTTATTTCGATATGTTCCTATAAAAGTATAAGAACACGTCTCACAACACCGGTATCTTATTAATTTCCAACTAATATACTCAATTCGTAAACAAACCAAGTGTGCAATATCGATGCGTAGTAAAAACAAGTTTCAATAAACCGCCAAGTGGGTACGAGGTGCTTGCGCCACCTTTCTTGCATTTCAGTGTTGCCATGTGCAGTATACGCAAATGTTGAACTTAACAAACACAATCCAAAACTAAATAAAGAACTATAACTGTTTATTTTAAGTTTAATATACTTACATACATACATATAATCACGCCTCTTTCCCGTAGGGGTAGGCAGAGACCACTTCTTTCCACTTGCTACGATCCTTACATACTTATTTCGCTTCGTCCACTTTCATTATTCCCTTCATACATGCCCTTTGGTTTAGGGTACTCTTGACCTGGCCTTTTTTCAAGACGTCCCTGATCTGGTCTCGAAACGTCCGCCTAGGTCTACCCCTTCCAGCACTTCCATTCACACTCACCTTATACACTTTTTTCGTCAATCGTTCTTCATTCATTCTCTCGACATGGCCAAACCATCTCAGCATACCTTTCTCAATTTTTGTCACTACATCTTCTTTCAGACCACAACGTTTGCTTATCTCACTATTTCTTATCCTGTCACCCAGTTTGACTCCTACCATACTTCTTAACGTTCTCATCTCAACTGCATTTATTCTGCTTTCATGTTTCTTCTGCCATACCCAACTTTCACTTCCGTACATGAGTGTCGAAACCAACACCCCCTCATGCACAGCCAGACAAGCCTTGTTAGACACCTTCCGACTGTTCATAAAGGAGTGCAAAGCTCCATTCACCATGTTTCCTGCATTCACTCTTCTTCTACTTAAAATCCTTTGTATACCATAGAGAGGTAGAACTTCAAAACAAACTGAATAAAAAAGACCTTAATCTAGATATTAAAAGCCGTCACTTTATATACAAATAAAGAACTTTGACGTGCCTTTCAAAATCCTGGAATCTCGCCCAAACTGGCACATGGCAACCTCACAGCTATTAAAGTGATAGCACCAGTGGGAGCTATCTCACGGCAATATGCGGGACGATATCGGTTTCAATAACTCACAGTTATGAGAACATGATCGAAATGTTGGAAATATGTACTTAGCTCTGAATTTTTTAGTGCTCTTTACGAAGCAAACAGGACATTTTTGGGTAAAAATTACTTTAAAGTAAAATATTGCCAAGAAACTTGTTACCGATATTTAAATGATAACTACAGTAATGTTTGGTACACTATCGAAGCGGTGAGGCCCGTCCTGGCCGAATGGCTGGAAAGGCGCCACGGCGCCCTGACCTTCCGCTTGACGCAGGTCCTCTCGGGGCACGGTTGCTTCGGGAGGTACCTGTGTCGCATAGGGCGGGAGATGACGTCGGGGTGCCACCACTGTGGCGCGGGTGATGAGGAGGACACGGTGGATCACAATGTCGCCGTGTGCCCTGCGTGGCGCGAGGAGTGCCACGCCCTCGTCGCCCAAATCGGCGCGGACCTGTCGCTCCCGGCCCTGGTTCTGTCCATGGTTGGGGGCGATCCTGGATGGACGGCTGTTGCCTCCTTCTGCGAGGCAGTCATGTCCGCAAAGGAGACGGCGGAGCGGGAGCGGGAGTCGATCACCACACTCCCCTCCCGCCAACGCAGGCCACGCCGGCGGCGCCGGAGGGCAAGTAATGACCTCCGGCCGCCGTAAAAAGCGGCCGCGGGCGGCCCCTCGGGAGAGGATCCGCCGACCGCACTATTGCCGCGAGGGAGAGGGCCGCGTGCTGTTCTGCGGCCCCCCTCAACTGTTGATTCAGAAGAGCACCGGGGGACGAAATCCTGACCCCTGGCGCCAACAATTTAGAAGGGGCCCGCCTTAAAACAAAGGGCGGGCCGGGGGCGGCCCGGGCCACGAGATCGGCAGGCCATATATCCGTGGGTCCGGGCGTAGGCGATAGGAGAACAGCGGGGTTTTTTAGTGGGTAGTCGGATGGTCGAACATCTTTCCTGGAGTCCCACATATCCCTCGGTCCCCCCGGCCCGAGGGAACCCATCAAGAGAGGTTTTTCCCTGAGGCCAAAAAAAATGGTAAACCAACAAATTAAATGAATGAATAAATAAATAGAGCAATGAATTAAATCTCTCTCTATCCAGCGATCTCCCAAAGCGCGTGGTTTAGGCTAAAAGTGACTGCCGGGGTTTATAGTAGATATACCTACTACCGCGACCACCCTAGCTATTTTTCTAGCTAGTCGAGTGGTCGCAGTAGCAGAGCTAAGAATCCGACATGCCCGCGTCGGCTCCCTACAAAGTTCTCATACAGCAAATTAAGGTCCAGTTTTCAGTATTGATTAATAAAAACGGGCTATATAATTGTTAACGTAGTTTCTTAATGAATAATCAGCGTAAAGTAATTCCAAGCTGTTAAGATGTTTATCCAGAATTATGACTTGGTTTAGTGACTCTTTAAATACTAATGCTACAATAATGTTATAATTATGAGGAATTTTCGTTGTTAGCTAATCGTTATCCACTACTGGACTTAGACCTCTCCAAGTTTGCGACACACATGCCGGTCCCGTTCTTACCCCATTCAGCCCCGACCAGCAACCTTTCGTAGGTCATCGGGCTGAGCGTCCACTACACTAAGTTTTCCGACACGAGGTCTCCAGTTCAGAACACGTTTTCTCCAACACTCCTGGGTCCTGCAACAGATGTGACCGGCCCACATCCACTTCAGCTAGCATATTTTGCAAGCTATTTCGATCACCTTGGTTATCTTATGGAATGTGTTCGTTTCAAGAGGCAGTTTCCATTAGGCTAAACATTGTCTAGCAGCAGTACTTATTATATACCTAATACAGCAGCCACCAGTCGGATACGTAAACACGTATATAAATATAAAACTTGTTATTTGTTAGGTGTAAACATCGGTTGTGTTAAAAATAGCATTTTACATTGTGGAGACCTCCCGCAGTATTCGCCCATAATAACCATCGACATTTAAATCATTGTTTCGATTTCACACGTTGTATATTTACATAAACAAATTTGTTAATTTTATTTTAACACATTGTTATGATCCTTTTCCGATATAGTCGTTATGAGATGTGTTAGGTAATAATAATAACATGTTATTCTTTGTTTCCGGCTTCAGTCTTCAGGGAGAGTAAATATTGTGCTCTAATGATAGCGTGCTGTAGAGATTTCCTACGCTGTAATTTGTCAAATGCAATCTACCTAAGTACTTATACATGCTAATGAGGATGGAACTCGTGTTCTTTTGAGGAAATCGAGGATGCTATCTCTTGACCACCTCATAGACTATAATTTTGCACCTCAAATAATCTGACTTGTTCACTTTGACAATTTCATGAGTATGAAATGTAAATTTTTAAAAGTATTACTAGCTCACTCTTACGTTTCAGACTGTTTTGAAATATACATATATTGTGATGATTTTGATAAATACTAAAAACCAGTCCACTTCTTCAGTTGCAGTAGATCTACTGTACCTTTATTTTTGTAAGGGTGAAATATCACAGATTTTTTTTGTAAGAATCTTATCATAATCAACCTTTAGTTCAACAGTAATTCTGGTGTTTAGTTAAATCGGGCTGGTTGCTTATCTGTGCGAAGGCCTGTTGCATTAGAGTGCAATTGCATTTTGACGCAACATCGCGTAGTCCTTGCATTCGCTGGCCTGCGCCCGCGTTTCGGTGGCCATGGATACGCCGGCTTTCACGCGCCCCATTTATACCTATTTACCTACGTACTGTAGTGTTTAAGACAACAAATACGATTGGAAAATGTAAGATTATACAACCCTTTGAAATGTATGGCGTTGTTTTACAATCAATAAATTGGGTTAGTAGGATTTCTAACGTAACCAAATACCTGATATTTTTAGGGCTTAATTGAAGTACCTTAGATGGATCTTTATATTTCGAAACCAATGTTGTTATGAGAGTGAATGTAGTAGTAAAGTAACTTCTTCCAAAAAGCCATCCATTTTTTTAGCAGTCATGAGCTTTACCTTTCTTTATTTATTTTTTAGTATTTAATAATTATGCTTTGACGAATTCGAATATATCTTCGAAATTCCTAAATATCTTATAATATTGATATCATTCCATGATATTTCCAATTCTTGTAGCGATATAGTTGTTTACTAAAAAGACAATTAGTTTAGCTGCATTTGGTTTTAACCGGTAGCTGCTCTCTGATTCCTTGCTTCTGAAAGGAAAACTGATATCTACTTATGAGCATTTACAGCAACTTAGAAAAGAGAGAGAGAGATTGTGAATACACTCTAGAAATATCCTCTTTGTAACTTAAACATTTTACGATCAATTGTTTTACATCGTTGGTTCACAGACTGTTTGGTTAGTCTCGCCTTACGATAGCTGGTAGGTACGAGTAATATTGAATGACCAAAGGTAGCAAACCCTAAATGAGAACGACCTAAATACAACTCGGACATGTTTATAATAAAGTCGAACAGAACAATGCCACTATGAGCATTAACCAACAAAGCAGTCTCTGTGCGCTACAAGTGCCCTAAATTGGTATTTACGACCCAACAATGACCTGTGCCCAGGGTTGCTCTATACCAATTATGTGCGAATATGTGCCTCAATTCTGATAACCAGCTTACTTATGCTCCAATAGGTATGTCCGATTGACTATTTTTGAAGTATCGGTCCCAGATACAACAAAAGCTTTTTAACATATTTTCGATCACATGCACTCTATACCTTATCCGTTTTACCAAAAAATAAAATGTAAACAAATCGTAAAAAGGGTTTTTTGGATGTCGATTTTACAATTATCAACGTAATATAAAAATTATCATAGCAACTTTTAATTATTTATTAGAAATATCTCCTATATTCTTATTTTTTATATTACTATTCCTTGCTTTTAGAAAAAAAAAATATAAAATAATTTTATTTTTACAATAATAATTATGAATGATAAATGTAATGCGTATAAAATTTACATATTTACAACATTAATTGTAATAACTAACTTACATTATAAAGAAACTAAAAAGACAATGTTTCCAAATCTCTTACTGGTTAAGTTACTGGTTTTATATGCTGATAATTATAAATTTCAACGTACTATTGTCGATTGGAAGGAGTGTTTTATTATTACGGTCGGATTATACCCGCCATGTTGTTTTTATTCTAGCTTTGTTTGAGAAATATTGGTTTGTTTGTTTACATTTTATTTTTTGGTAAAGTAGATAGAGTATAGGTAAAAAAACTTAGTGGTATGAATATACAAAGTCCAAATTACTATTAGAGTAAGTAGAAAACAAAGAAGATACTGGGGCATTTCAAACAGCGCCATATGATCGCAAAGTAAGCACTTGTGTATTGGTACTGGGTACTGCTTAAATATTTTCATTTTAACATCGAAATTCGAGACGGGAAATTGCCGAGTTTGTGCCACATATTCTTCTAGGGGGCGTCTTACTTTACGCCGATACGTGGTCTCCAACCCAGTAATTTATTCATCACACATAGGCCGTACGTCAAATGTGGCCGGCTCACCACCAATTCTGCTTGGAGCTATGCTATTAAAATTAAATACTAAAAACTATTATCCACAGAGAATCCGGACGCGGCAACCCTACTCATGGCCGTTTCTCTGGTTACAATACACCACTAAGTTTTCCCATGGCTTTTGTTTAAATATTTACGTCTACAAGTAAGGGGATGTCGTAAAGTTCTAAAATCATTACTCGTTCGAGTGTTTTGGTCAATTGCTTTAAAGCTCTTCAATTGCGATTGAGACTCAAGAAATGAGTTACTATAATCCCTTGAGATTGTATTAACTACTCATGTTTTTAAGACTTATATAGGGTTGAATAATGAGAATCTAATATAACGTTTTAACTGCATGACTACTACATAGAAATATATACAAGGACACTGAGCGTAACGAGACCAACTGGAACAAACCTGTGTTAATGAGTAATCTTTGACAGTAATCAGCATCGTACCTCAGCCATGTAAATCTTCTAAGAGAAACCCTAAACTAAAAATACATATTTAAATTCATATTCATTTATTCATTAGCACGATAAACGGTATTGGAGGTGTTACAGCAGTAATATAGTTATATCATGTCTCACCAATAATTGGCATGCAAATATACCCGTAAAATAACATTACACACACACACACACACACACACACACACACACACACACACACATATATATATATATATATATATATATATATATATATATATATATATATATATATATATATATATAATTGTATTATAACATTAGATTATACAAAACAATACAATATTAATACTAAACATATTAAATTAACATTTTTATTATTAGAAAATTACAAAAGTATTTCTGTATACTCGAACAATAAAGTTTCATTTAATTTCATAATTCAATTTCAAAAATATTTTTCTGTCAACCAATCAATTAAACCAATTAATCAACAAGTCAATTAGTCAACTTTTTGTTGAATAATTTCCCTTTATATTGTTTTATGGTGTTAGGTAGTAGTTTGTTATATATTTTTATAATAATTACATAGCTATTTCTACCGTAACATTTCGTACATACCCTGTCGAACTATCGTCGGTACTATCGGTATATAAATAAGAAATATATAGTAAAGAAACCCACACACGAGATCTTATGTGTGTTTGTTTTTACACCATCTGAGCGGTAAAAGCAGGGCAGCTGTTATAATGTTGTGTGTGTGTTTCTTGTAATGAAGAGCTGAGTTCAGCTATGAGAATTGCTTTAATGAAATGGAGTCTAGGGCTCATCGTTTTTTTATTGCTGAGGAAGGGTCAGGGGGTTCAAAAGGACAGTCTACTTAATAGTAAGCAGTTACCCGTAACAATGTTTATGAATGTTTGCAACGCCAGGGGCACCGCAAATACTCTGTTATTCGCATAGGGTTACTGATACCTAGTTAAACTCACAAAAAGGGCCCATGGTTCAACATCATCTTGGCGTTAAGTTTCAATGGCACCCCTAACCTCCACTTCGGTGCTCTGGGTCCGTTTCCCGACTTTTTATGAATTACGACATTTACGACCAGGTTAGGCTTTTACAGAAGCGACCGCCGTTTGACATCTAAACCTCTAAAAGTCAACTGAATTATGCCCTTTGCCGCATGCAAGTTAGTAGAAGGGCCAGTCCATCACTCGCCTTTTACAACTCCCTTTATTGGCCGCCTGTTTTTTTTATTGGCCGGAGTAAAAGTACATCAAAAGAAGGTAGTTCGGTTATAGAAAGTTTAATCTTATAGAATACTTTATACCGCTAAACAACGTTTATGAATAACACGACAATACCTCTAATATGAAGGTAAACACAGGTATACTCACTTCGATGATATAATACCAGTTTCGGCAACATTGCGCACTGCATACGGGCGTAACATTTTGAAATGGAGTCGTAAAGTTGGAGGCATTTGCCCCAACCAAAGCCTTAAGCCGGCACAAAGCCTTGCAACACAATGAGATTCGAAATCTCTCGAATGTGGGCGATATTTATTATGCTACCTACTTATATATATAATATGAATGAGTTAACTAAATGACAGCCGTTACGTGTTGGCCCTTCGCTAAGGGTGTCGCTAAAGACGACAAACATTTTACTCAATTTGGTTAACAAAAGGAAAACTGTGGATTACAGTCAGCTAAGCAGTCTAATAAGTATTCTTGTAATATTTTATATATAATAATAATAATCGTTTTATTTCGAATCGTTATTAAAAATCAAAAGGTTAGTAAATACATAATACAATAATGTTCTATATACTATATATCTAATGATATACATAATTTCGTCACGATTGTTGTGTTACTCTTACTTTTCACACAGCGATTGAGGATTACAGAATCATGTCTGCCAGATATATCTTCTTAGGATACTGTGGAGGCAGCCCGCTCGTTTGTTACGGCATGAAAATCATATACGTGTGCTTCATCAAACATACCCGAAACGCTGTAGAATCGTGGCAACACCATCAGCATCTTGAACCCATTATTATCTAATATCCGGATGACCGAGCTTTGCTCGGTATTTTTTTTATAAATTGTGTTTTTTGGAAATTAACAATTGATTTTCTTAGTCTAACCTCAAAGCAAACACTCATTGACTTCTTGTTACTTAACAACGCCATCTGCTGGAATAGCTTTAGTGTTGTGTCGTTAAAGCAATTTAAAAAAAATAGTATTATTCGCCGATAGATGTCAGGAAGAGTCATTTTTAGTATTATTATTCGCCGCTAGATGTCAGGAAGAGTCACATTTTTGTTATTTTTCTTCCAATAAAAAAAAAGCGAATAAAATGACATTTTCTAGAAATGATTCCTAGCTAGATCGATTTATCGCCCCCGAAACCCCCCGTATACTAAATTTCATGAAAATTGTTGGAGCCGATTCCGAGATTCCAATTATATAAGTATATTTAAACAAGAATTGCTCGTTTAAAGATATAGGATATTGCACACGCAGCGCACTAACGGGACTCAGCGTAAATTTATTCCATAAACTGCACGTGTAAAAAACTATTCATTATGTTAGAAATAATATTTTTGCTAACTGCAGCGCAATAAGACGGATGGATTAAATGTCAACACAAAAGATTTTTATGTCTATCGACAATCTCATTGAAGAAGTTGTACATATATATAGCTGATCTTATATGCTGTATGTACTCTATTCTCATTGAAATGATGCTATTGTCCAGTAGCAGTTGCTATCGAACCAACAAATGTTTGTTAACGAACTAACACAAATGATATCAAAACGTTCGCATCAAAACGTTGCGATTGCGAAAGCAAAGTTTACGCAAGTATCGCTTTGAGCTCTAGTTTCCTTGCCTAGTATTAAAGAACTTCTTGTGTTATGAAATACCTTTACATCTATTAGAACAATAGGGATCTTTGTATTCTGGTTTTCATGGAACTGGTACCTAAGAGTCTACTCAAGGTGTCTGAGCCGCATTGAATTATAATGTCTGTCGACTTGTTAATAATCGAACTCTTGAAAGCATACCCTGTGAAGTTCGATTATTCACAAACCTCTTGAAAGTTGTGTCTATGCATTAATATATCTAAAAAGCTTAAGCTCTTTTATCAACTGATTTAATAGCTTGTGTGTCTAAATAATTACATATAATTTCATAAAGAAGCTGTTATGATCATCAATCGCTATTTGACAATACTCGTATATATCCACTACTTGGCCATGGCCTTGGCTATTGGCGAGTACTTGGCCTGTAACTCCACAGATTCCACACCCGTACGCATAGACGGCAACACGATCGAGCGCACGGACCATGTGAAATACCTGGGATCTGTGTTTCATGCGTCCAGTGACATCGATTACGACGTCAAGGCACGCATTGCTGCCGCGTGGGCCAAATGGCGTGAGGTAACTGGTGTCATTTGTGACCCCAAGATGCCGGTAAAGTTGAAGGGACAGGTCTATAAGACCATCATTAGGCCTGTCCTTTTATACGGCTGTGAAGCGTGGCCGGTGTTGGAGCGACACAAGCAGGAACTGCGTGTCACGGAGATAAATATGCTGCGGTGGATGTGTGGAGTGACGCGGAAGGACCGCGTTAGGAACTCCCGCATTCGCGGCAGCCTTCATGTCCGTGACATTGCGGATAAATTGCAGGAGTGTCGGCTCCGATGGTGCGGCCACGTTTTACGGCAACCGGATGCTTACGTGGGAAACAAATGTCTGGCCATGCCGCCTCCGCCGGGCCCCGTCAGGAGGGGTAGACCCAAAAAGTGCTGGCTTGACGTCGTAGAGGGTGATAGGCGTGCCAATGGGCTAACTACCAGGGATGCTGAAGATCGCGCGAAGTGTTTACTATTAAGTAGGCCATCAGCTTACTTGCCGTTCTCCAGCAACAAAAAAATTCAAATATGTTAAGTATTTACTTCCATATGTCTAACTAGCTGTGCCCGCGACTCCGTCCGCGTGGAATAGTGACTTTGGGCAGAATTTTTTGGATATATCTTATGGTTTATTTTGGATTATAAACCCTATAAACCCTAAAATATAAATAAAATATGCAGTCAGTATTATCGAATGCAACTGTAACGCCATGCGCCTCCAGAATACGTACGTTCGAACCAATGAGTCCAGCCTAAGCTGAACCCTATTTCATATGATTCATGATATAAATCTGAGGTCAACTTAAATTGGTTAATAAATTTCCGAAACTGATCATTTTTAGCTAAAACTATTTTTTTTTTTTTCTAAAATAAAAGTAGCCTAAGTTACTCCTTGTTACATCAGCTATCTGCCAGTGAAAGTCCCGTCAAACTTGGTCCAGCCGTTTCAGAGATTAGCTGGAACAAACAGACAGACAGACAGACAAAAATTGTAAAAAATGTTGTTTTGGTATATGTACCGTGTATACGTCGGAATACACAGTAAAAAGCCGTTATTTTAATATTACAAACAGACCCTCCAATTTTATTCATTTGTATAGATGTAAGATCATAGAACTATACACAAAACACAATAGACCTAAGTGAATTATACGCCTTACCGTGTTTACAAATACTCCTAGATTCAATTCTATTGTAGTTTAGTTTGAAACTAATTATTAACAGTGACGATTTCTTAACTGCTGAATATAAACTTCCTCTAGTAAACTCCCTCCCCATGGCCGATTTATATTTCAGAAGTCTCTCTCCGGAATTTATTTCTACTAACTACTTTATAGGTAATACCGAGTGAGATGAGTTGTATCGTAAAAATCTCTTGTTATTGAAGAATAGCCCATGTGGGGTAATCAAATATGCTGGCTATTGACTGCAATATAACGGATGGGTTGAAATATCTTCTTCTTCTTTTTCAACCTTTCACCACCCAATGCTGAGTATAGCTCTCTTCTAATGCACGCTATTCTTCTCGGTTTAGCGCCTTTCGCATCCAGTCCTTACCGGCCACTCTAACAAGGTCGGCGGTCCAACACATCGGTTGCCTGCCTACATTTCTATGCCCTATTCTAGGCCTCCACTCAAGCACCCGACTACCCCACCTGTTGTCTGTTGTCCCCACCTGTCTACGGCATATATGGCCTGCCCACTTCCATTTTCTGCTAGCGATCACATGGGCTATGTCGACCAATTTCGTTATCTTCCGGATCTCTGTGTTCCTGATTCAATCACGTACAGAGATACTTAACATAGCCCGTTCCATGGCTCTTATATATTAGGTTGAAATATATTAGGACTGAATTAATGATGTTACTGAAATACTGGTGAAATACCTGGGATCTGTATTTAACGCGTCTGGTGACATTGACTTCGACGTTAAGGCACGCATTGCTACCGCGTGGGCCAAATGGCGTGAGGTGACTGGTGTCATCTGTGACCCTAAAATACCGGTAAAATTGAAGGGACAGGTCTATAAGACCATCATTAGGCATGTCCTTTTATACGGATGAGAAGCGCGGCCGGTACTGGAGCGACACAAACAGGCACTGCGAGTCACGGAGATGAATATGATGCGGTGGATGTGTGGAGTAAAGCGGAAGGACCGCGTTAGGAACTCACGCATTTGCGGAGGCCTTCATGTCCGTGACATTGCAGATGTGTCGCCTTCGCTGGTATGGCCACGTTTTACAGCAATCGGCTACTTATGTGGGGAACAATGGACTGACCACTAGAGATGCCGAAGATCGTGCGAAGTGGAGAAGAAAAAGTCGGAAAGCGGACCCCGGACGCCGAAACGAGAGTTTGGGCTGCAACCGGGATTCAACGCTAAGATGATGATGACTAAAATTACCTAACATTATGAATTCACAAATGACCAACGAGTCCCGGTTCATATCGGAAGGAGGGTACGAGTATACCTAGTCAGGTCATAAGTATTGTCACACAGTAAAAACTTTTCTTTTAGAATGCTGGCCACAAAAAAGTTTATTGAATTCGAGTTTCGAATTGTTCATGAAAATAAAAATGTATAACTTTTAGAATTTTACTCATTTTTAAATATGGAGTGGACGCTTAAAGAAGACCGTGTTGCAGTTATTGCGTTGCATCGTTGCGGTTACGCGCCAATTCAAATTTTTAACATACTGAAAAATTTGATTACCAAACGATTCGTTTATCGTACCATCAAACGATACAATGAAGACTCTAGTGTAGATGACAGGTCAAGAAGTGGTCGCCCTCGGTCTGTTAGGACTCCAGCAGTGATAAAAGCTGTGAAGGCACGAATTCAAAGAAATCCCAAACGTAAGCAGAAACTGTTGGCCCTTCAGATGGGGTTAAGCAGAACCACGGTGAAAAGGGTGTTAAATGAAGACTTAGGGCTTCGGGCATATCGAAGAAAAACAGGACATCGTTTGAATGCTCGTCTAATGGACCTGAGACTGAAGAGATGCCGCGCTTTGTTGAAGCGGTACGCGGGAAAAAATATCGGGAAATTCTTTTTTCGGATGAAAAAATGTTTACCCTAGAAGAGAGCTACAACAAACAAAATGATAAGGTGTACGCACACAGTAGTGAAGAAGCGAGCAACCGTATTCCGCGTGTCCAACGAGGTCATTTTCCATCCTCGCTCATGGTATGGTTGGGAGTTTCTTATTGGGGCTTAACAGAGGTACATTTTTGTGAGAAAGGTGTAAAAACGAATGCTGTTGTGTATCAAAATACAGTCCTGACGAACCTTGTGGAACCTGTTTCTCATACCATGTTCAATAACAGGCACTGGGTATTCCAACAAGATTCGGCGCCAGCTCATAGAGCGAAGAGCACACAAGGCTGGCTGGCGGCGCGTGAAATCGACTTCATCCGGCACGAAGACTGGCCCTCCTCCAGTCCAGATTTGAATCCGTTAGATTACAAGATATGGCAACACTTGGAGGAAAAGGCGTGCTCAAAGCCTCATCCCAATTTGGAGTCACTCAAGACATCCTTGATTAAGGCAGCCGCCGATATTGACATGGACCTCGTTCGTGCTGCGATAGACAACTGGCCGCGCAGATTGAAGGCTTGTATTCAAAATCACGGAGGTCATTTTGAATAAACTTTAATGTCATAAGAATCTATGTTTTGTTAAGTTCATTTTGGTATATGAATGGTTACATAATTAATAAACTTGTTACAATTATTTTACATTAAACATGTGACAGAATTTATGACCTGACTAGGTATATTATAAATTAAAAATTGAAGAAAACCACCACATGCTAAGTAATATTGCAATACGAGTAACAAAGAGCATATCAATTTATCTATCATTCTTAGAACATTTTATCCAAAGCTCGGAAAGATAGGAAAAAACTTAACACGAACCATCCAACTCATCCCACTATAGTGCCACATAGACAACGTTCGCCGATGTAAAATTTATGCAACATTTTAACGAGATTCAATATAACAGTGCGTCCACACGGTGCGTAGAGTCAATGAGTTGGTTCTAGATGTAAAACTTCCCATCCCATCAACATCCCATATACATAATGTACCTAATTGATACAATTTATCGTATGTATTTTGTCTGCAATTTAATCTCGGCCAGAATTACTAGAATTTTTTTTTCCAAATATGAGATTTTAATTTTAATAAGAAGGTGTTCCGCCTTACAGTCTTCCCTTTTTTCTTAAGTATTAGAAAAAAAATCCTATCTCTCTACCAACTGTGCATTAAAAATATCTATTCTAATATATTTATAGGAAATTAAACGCTCTACAAAAAAAAAATTGAAAACTGGCGGAGATGGAGCTTCGTTTCCGTTTAATATTAAAATTAAGAAGTCATATTTTTAGAGAATTTTGTGGTGGAGTATAGTAACCTATTTTTCACAGCAAAAAAATAGTCGATTTTTTTGACCCACTTTGACTGATAACTTCTATTGCTAGTTTTTTAAAAACATAGCAACGTTCGGTTTCTCGTTCGTTTCTTCTTTTTTTCTTGTGTCCTGTAGCAGTACTCAACGGTAGTAGACTACGGGCTTTGAGCTTTGTATGCCATCCTTATTAGCTATTCGATGAAAGTAATAATTTTCTTATGTTGTACTGTTGCCACGTTAACATTATTGGTATGTATATTTTTTATTTAACATAACTCCTTGAACTTGGTGAATCTCAGCGTTTTTTTACAGACATACGAATCTAGACTGCGTATTTTTATTAGAAATTGTATTTTGGACTTTTTTGTTTATATTGTTGTTTTGATATATGTTCATGCTATAAGTAACAGAATATTTTTACAAAGGAATAGTGCGCACAAATATCTTCTATAGTAATATGCATGTATTTATAAAAAAACGTGCCGTGTGTATGCCCGTAAAGCATCGCAGAACGTATGCATTTAGGGTGCGGTCATCGTACCTTACCGCGTCGTGTAGGTGTCGCGCTCCGGTGACGTTGATGCTTATCGTCCTACAATTAAAACGTTATTTTGCGACCTGTTGCTTTCCCCTCCACATTCTAGCTCCACTGGATCGGCAATTGCACCCTTTGAAGTTCGCCACGATTTATTAGGACGCATCGGCGTCATTTGCAAATTGGACCCGACTGATCGGTTGTTTTGATGAACTAGGTTTTATATTGGATTTCGTAGATTTCTCGATTTATAACTATTGAAAACTGTGTGTATTTGTTAATAGGAAATTTTTTTTGTGGAAATATGAACTCCAAAAGTACGAAATAACATTGATTATTATCCTTCCCCTGCCTATTATTAGGAAGGTACGTCCCTGACTGTCGATGCGTCACAGAACATGACCAAAGTCAATTCTGCGATGCTTCTACACGCCTCTTCGCATCGCGACCAGGGATATGTGTCACGACCACAGCTGGCTGCCAAAGGTAGCAATAAAACCTCATAAAACGGTTGGTCAAATTTACTTCATCTGTTTTAATGACTATATTATATTACTAGCTGACCCAGCAAACGTTCTTCTGCCGTATAAATAGATAGATAAATAGACAACTTTTAAATTGCCGCGTGTCTTATAAATTAAAAAAATACATTTTGAATAGGATTTCCATAAAACCCGTCCGAAATGAGCATCTATGCTAAATTTCAAGCCAATCGGGTGTATAGTTATAGAGATCAAATGATGAGTGATATTTCGCATATATATGTGCAGCGTGATATTATTTATTTTTAGTTGTAACTGCGTGAAATGTGCTATATTTATCGAAGACTAGTTTGGCGACGAATAGGCCAGGTTACAATTATACAATTACCTATATTGTTTACAACGTATGATCTCGAAGCAGACACGTGCTTTCCAATAAAAACTTTGGAGGTCAAGTGTAGTAGGCGTATTTATATCGAAACGAGGCTATGCGCGGCGTCTGCGGCCCGGTCATTAACTGGGTCGCGTTGGGACAAAGACCCCAGCCTCAGTTCAGGGGGAAAAGGGGGTGGTTTCGCTTTCCCTATTCGGAAACGTTCGGCTCTTCCGACCGTAGCCGATACCACATTATGTAGTCTCGTCGAAACCCTCTGCATCTACGACGTCTTTATCACATAACGTTGAAATTTTCTGAAAAACAATTAAGTTTTTTTTATCTTCAAGTTTATATAATTCTATTTCCTTATACAATTTTATTTTAGCACCATGATTAAATATGCTAGACGTAAAATCCGAGTTTACTTTTATTTCTTAGCTCATATGTCTGCTCCAAGGGGATTCATTTAGCTTTTCAAAAGGATTCATCAAGAATTTCGAGGCGATTTCCCTGTTTTTTTGACTGAATAAGGACGGATTAAACTGTCAGTGAGATTTTATAGTGGTTTTTCTTTCATTCCACCTTTTGTTAACATACCAAAAAAAACTGTTTGTTTTTAGAGAGAGGTCTGTATACCGGTCTATACAGCTGAGCAAATGCACTCGAGCGAGTTAACAAAGATCGATAACAAGTTCTGTTTGGATGTCATTAGTTTCTAATTTCAATATTTTTGATACTTCGGTTGCTTATTATGGTACCAAATCATAAAGTTGGGCCTGTGATAATTACCTAACTAGTTAATTAATATTAGTGGAAACACTTTGAAGCAGAATACATAGTAGTTAAAATTAATGTCATAAACGATTTTAGTATATTCATTATCTCGTGATTATGATAACACATCCCAGCCATAAGAAGTTTAAATGTAAATTTAACACCAATCGTGTTATTCTGACCTGTCCTACACTTTTGATGAGCTTTTTATATTATTTCCCTTTACCTATTACACTAACATTTTTAAGCTACTACTATAACGAGATTGTTACTTAATCAATTTTTTTATCTCGGTTACATTAACTTCAAATACATGTTAATTAGTTAATTAAAAATAGAAGAAGAAACTTGCCCCAGAGATACAGTTAGATCTAGTTCTGTAGCAAGTGGAATTAATATTAATTTTATCTCATTTTAGTTATTTTATATAAGTTTTACCCTTGTAATTTTTGGGTGCAATAAAAGCAATTTAATTAAATTAGTTTCACGAAATCTAGGGTCAGCTTCATGGAATCGAACCATGCGACTATTATATTTCATGGTGTGAAGTGTTATTAAATCAATAAAACCTATCGCATAGATAAACATCGTGGTTTAATATCATGCACGCAACCTACATCGTCAGATAACTGTTCTCTGCATCTTTACATTCTACTTACTCCCTATGGCTGGAAGACATCTCTATTATAAAGGCACCAATTGTTTAACAATTTTCGTTTTCCCGGTGACAAGTATCTTTAAAATTAGATCAAACAAAAACAAGTTATCTGTATATAATATTCTAATGATAAAATATATACTTACATATATAAATATACTGGCACAATTCAATTAAGACACGAAACGGGAATCTACCGGAAGTCTGCCACTACGTCACGGAGGTCGCTATATTGTTGAATATGGCGTCCCTTATTATATTGTCTATTGTTGTCCATTTTTATAACCCATATTTCGCAAATAAATGAATTTGAATTGAATTGGAACTAACTAGACAACTGAAATCGGAGTCCTTTACATTTGAACACAATATTCATATATTGTATATTAAACAGTACATCCGTTACTATTCTTTCAATTCGACAGGGGGTGACCTAAATGAATGCATAATGCTTTTTAATTATGCTAATCATGTTAAGTCACGACTTTGAATTGCAATGTTTCCAGGAAATAGGTGTCATAATGGATACACTGCGGTTCAAGGACTCATCACGGCTCTGAAAACTTGACCACTTCCTGTCGAGTGGTAGGAACATTGTGTGTGGAGTTCAAACCCAGAGATTTCCCATTATACTGATACTACAAGCATAATTTGTTTGAAGAGATGGTTTATGCAGAGGGAATATTTAAATTTTATTTATTGATAGCTTGATTCGTTATACTGACAGTGCAGATAATTCAGTTACAAAATACACAAATTATGAGAAAGTTATAAATGATATATTACACTTAATGTTGAACTGTTTTTATCATCCGAACTCATTATTCAATATATTCGCCTTATTAAACATTAAAATAGTAAGCCTAAAGGTGTTCGCATCGGGTGCAAATGCCATTCGTAGTAGACAACCCCAACATTTCAATAACAAGCAAAGGAAGCCAGCAGGTCCTTTGCTGACTGTTATCATGTACTGTTTGATTTGTCATTTCTGTATTGGATCAGACCGCTGTAGCTCCCATACTTTTCCACTTGCAATCAGTAAGAAAACAAGAGAGTTGAGATGCAACCGAGAGGAAACACGAAGAAAATTATTACTCCGTTTCATATTACTTGTATATTATCATATAATCTGTACAGGAATGGCGGGATGTACGTGAGGCATTCTTGATTGTTCAAATACGTAATTCACAAAAGACTTGCACCTATACATACTGCTGGTTACGAGAAAAACAAAACCCGTCTTTGTCCACGTAGGATTGCAGTGCAAATGCTTCTCCGAAGTCAGTCGATGCCCCCGCGGTGTTAGGGATACACCGACCTCGGCAGCTATATCGCCAGTGGCGTTCACAAAAATTCTTAAGAGGGTATGTAATCCTCTGAAGACATTAGATGTACACGTCACATAATAAATGTAATAATAGAACCTTATTTTGCACAGAGAGAGAACTTAGTGTCATTTTAAAATAATGCAGTTATCTATACACATTAACTAAATTAAATATATACTTATAACGAAAACAGTATTTGTGACTCTTAAAACCTTGTATTTCAGATTAGGTTTAAGTTTTTAGATGGTTTAAAAAAATAGTAGATGACAGCGGATATCGGATTCCTTAGTATTTAAGATTAGATAGCCAATTAACAAAATATATTCACTCATTTATTTAATTGATTAAAGTGTTCTAGAGCTATTGATGTAGGTTAAATATGAGATTATCTTCATTTAGTCTGACTCGTAGTAAGCATGAATTACTCAAAATATTTAACTTAGCTGTAATTAGCCAGTATTGTTCTTGTTTTGAATTATTTTAGCCCAAACTTGATCTTGCGTACGTGCAGTGTTGCCAACCCCAAAAATCTAAAAAACAGCAGCTCACCAATAAAAAACAGTAAAAAAACAACAGGTAAAATGGAAAAAAGGCAGATTTCATACTTTCCTCATATAATTAAAACAATTGCCTACTTTTATTAGTTACTAGGACTCAAAAAAACATAGGACATAATAAAAAACCAAAATCTAAGTAATTATTTTTTATTATCACCCTCAATTGCTTCATCTTCAGTATTTTCACACTCATTTTCCTTTTTAAAATTATAAATATTTTTGTTAAATTTTTTCATGTGCCTTTCAGTGGTTTCAAATGAGCAGCGATCGGTTATATTTCAGATTTAGTGTGTAATGCTCCTTTAATAGTTATAGTCGATATTCTGTGGCGTAATTTGGTTTTCTAATATTAAATAGCTGATACTAACCTTTCTACGGTGGCGCTGCTATGTGGTAGGCACAAATATTTCGTCACTAATTGACATAATATGGGAAATGTTAGCGATATCCGTCTCCATTTTTCAATTCGTGTACATGTTTCCAAAAGTCGATAATATCGTGAATTTTGTTTTGGACAATAGATAAATTGACATTTATTAACATTTGCCATTCTCTATCCAGTCCAGCTTTATTATTTAAACAAATATTTAGGAAGAAATAATGTATATCTGCAATGGAAGGAAATTTCTTTTTTATCTCAGGATCCAGAATTGCTTTGGGATTTAACATCTTTAGACATTTTAATACTTCACTCGTTAAAAGGAATTTTCAATATCTGTTTTGTAGCTTCGAGATAAAACTCCTTACTTTTGTTGAGAAAATTTTCAGCTTGTCTTCCTTAGTTCTCCAATTTCTCTCTTTCTTCTGATCAGAATTGGCACCATTCCCTCGGGAATACGTCGTCATATACGTCGTCAATCAAATACGTCGATACGTACATTTCTTGCAACGGTAAATGTTTCTGCTCATTCGAGAACTCAAGATTTAATATTTTAGTTTCTTTTGCGTCTAAAATATTTCGTGCTTGAAAAACAGTAAAAATTAGGAATGAAACAGAAAACAGAGGCATCAATGTGAAAACAGCAAATCTACTGTTAAAACAGTAGGGTTTGTAACACTGCGTACGTGTAAAGTTAAAGATGTAAATTCAAAGAGTACATGCATAATGAGTTTTTAAATGCCAATAAGGTCAGTACATCAAAAGAGGTGTCCGTTATGTTCACACCTTGCCTCTTGCATTCGACCCAAATTTTCGAGTGTGAATTTCTTATCTTTAACCTCACACCTATCGTATTTTATGTAGTTTTAATATAATCATTATCAGATATATATTAAGCTAAATTAAGAAATATAAAAGTTGTTATTACAATATGCAATGCCGTATTGATAAATAACTCTAATTATTTTTTTTATTATTCGCTTTAACTTTACTACGTGGAGAAATGGGAAGTAAATAATAAGTGTATAACTATACATACAACAACAATAAGGGGACATCCATTAATTACGTGAGCTCAGAATGGGGGGGGGGGGGCCAATGAAATCTCACCAAATCTCATTTAAACCGAGGGGGGATAATCGAAAATCTCACGTCACCTTCAAAAAATATAAAATATTACAGATATTAAAAAATATGTTTTTATCTGTTTTTTTACTTTGAATTTTATTTAATTTAAATAAATTAACTATAGTATACCTGAATGGTTTATTATTTTCCCGAATAGTAAAATAAATTTTAGTTTAAAATATTTTAGCACCAATCTCACGTAAGGGTCCAGACAAATCTCACTAAATCTCAACTAAAGGGGGGGGGGGTCTGTCTGGGGGGTTTGTGTTTTAATAATTACGGATTATTTAAAAAAATCCCGTTTATATTTGATTCACTCGTATAATATGCATATTAGGCGAGAAAACTACCAAAGCGGTACATGTCATTCGAACCCTGGACCTTTATATTGATTTCCGATGTTAAACACTGAGCTTATTTGACACACTTTCAAATAATTCCTTTTGATTTACTTCTTTATTTTGTATACACATTTGTTTAGAATATCATACAACAAAAACGCAATGGATTCTGTGATGGGATAGAATTGTTTAGTGCAATTATAATTAACAATTTAACCAGAGGCAGATTGAAGCGTTCTATATTGCAATTGCCAGGTGGCAGTAAATTTAATTTTTGCTTTACTGTCGTCGTCGATAAAGTCGTATAGATCGCGTGGGTCGATACATTATATTAACCATAATACGTTATACAATCGGCAATATGTCGCGGGGATAATTTAAGTGCTTTTATAAATCTTGTTATAATTTTATACGCTGTTGATGTCTATAAGGCGCTTTTATTTTACGAGTATTAATGAAGGAGTTTTATTGTCATGACTATAGTTGATATGGCTACTTATTATGGGTCCATCTTTTGGTCGAAGATTGCTTTGAAAACGTTGAAAAATTTATTTTGGTTAGAGTACAGCTTATGTGCTCTTTCTGTGTGCAAGATGTTTTGCACTTCTCCTTCTCTTTATCTTACGGATGCTTTGATAATATTAACATTACAGCCTCTGATGTACCAATCACTTTTTTGATAGGATGATAGTGTAAAGGAAATTGAATATAACTTGCAGTATTGTAAAATTATGTAAAATACCTTAACTCATTAAACACCATATGGTTGAGACCTCACCTGGTTTATTTTATTTCAACATGGGGGTCATCGGTGCCCTCAAGTGGTTTTTTTATTATACATTACGAAACTCCACGACAGAGCCTTTGCTTTTGGCTACATGTCAAAAAAATTATTTTTTTTCTGTAATGGCGTTTAACCTGTTAAAAACTTGCTCGGAGGGCCCTGTAAGACTATTTAGTTGTGTATCTGAGACTGTTAGTGTATCACATACAATAATTTTACTGGGTAGTTTTTTTTTATAATATAACACGTTTCCCCAGACGTTTTTGTCAGAGACTTTTAGACTAGTTCCCAATAATCACACTTACACTACATAACAAAACATATCCATAGCCATTCATCAAATACATTCCTATACTGGGTAGTTAAAAATATCTCATTTGACATGTTACATTATAACAAGTACTAAAGTACTTACGTAAAATAAGTCAGTAATGAAATGTAAAATGACAGTCATCGTTCTTCTTTCATTATATTTCCACATAAAACCTTACACCCTACACACGTCACATTACGAAGCAACCACCGTCTGACCGTTTATCATCTCATCCTTCAAGTTATGAACTGGTTTACACGATATGGATGTCCGTATGACCAAACACCATGCTCGTTTGGAATGTTGCACTGTTTTTATTTAACTCTGTATCTCCTACGTCGTGAGACGTGTTCGCATATTGCTTATGCCTTACAAGACTTTCTTTTAAAAAAGAGTTTTTATCCATGCAGGGGCGGAGAAAGCATACTAACCTCTGCGGCCGGAGTCGGCCTGTCGTAAAAGGCGACAATACACCCCACCCTAGCTACGTGGTAGAGCCTCAAAACCCGTCTGTATGGCGACCACCTTTGGTCTTAAGTATGCCGCCATAATAACCTTGTGTTATGTTCTGACATTAGTGACCCTAGTTCCTGTACCCTTATGGGATAGCAGCATGTTTGCGATGCCACTGGCGTTGCAAACACCCATGGGCGACGGGAACTGCTAAATTCTAAGCGGGCCGTCAGCCTGTCTGCTGCCCTACGGCAATAAAAAAACCAAGACGTTCAGGCTCATAGTGGATCTTACCTGGTGTTGTGCTTATCAATTAGTAAGATTGTATTGTCGATTAAAATTCATGTTTAATAAGAATTTTAATGACAATATTATGAAATTAAAGACCGGACAGGCAGCAACAACATGTATTCTGGGCATTAAAGTAACAATTGCTGCTCGATTTTGCATTACAAATTTTTGGGAATGATGAAAAATCTTATATTATGTTTATGTTGTTTTAAAATATGCAGTTCCAGTGTTAATGAAATTAAATGATCATTTATTTTAGAAAGTTGTGAAATCAACACATTTAAATACTAATTACATATTGGTTGTCGTAATTTCCTTGTTATATGTTCATCATACGTTTTTATCCGTGCAGGCACGGAGAAAGAATACTAAGCTCTGCGGCCGGCGTCGGCCCGTCTGGATGGCGACCACCTTTGGTCCTAAGTATGCCGCCGTAATAACTTTGTGTTTGTTATGTTCCGGAATTAGTGATCCAAGTTCCCAGCAGCGTGTTTGCGGGGCCACTGGCGTTATAAACACTCATAGGTAACTGCTAAATTCTAAGCGGGCTGTCAGCCTGTCTGCTGTTCTACAGCAATAGAAAAAAAAACAATATGGTATCTATTCAACATAATTCATCATTCAACTCATCATAAATGACGCTTTTCTACGAACATCAATTACAAAGTAAAAATAATATTTTCTCACAACGCTATTTTATTTAACCCTTTTAGTGCTAAGCTAATTTTCACATATTTTGCATAAATTGCGAAAGGATTTCTGAAAAAAAGTATATTATTAAACATTTTCCTTAAATGTAGATGGATTCTCGTAATTATTTCTGTTTGTTATGTGTGAGAGACATATTTTTAAATGGTTATTTATAAATGTTATTAACTTATTATAAACGTAATACATGCGCGCGCTACGACACGCCTGAGGGTCGATTTATCGATGGTTGACGCTCTTAAGAGTTAACACCTTTCATACATAAGATACATTTAAAAATAAAATAAATTGTTGCATCTATGCATACTTAAACTATCTTTTAGATCATGATTAAACTTCAGAACGACCGCGAGGTGTAAGTTTCAAACATCTATATGTATAGTATAGACAAAACTATAATAAGTTATTTTCCTTTCTAATACAACCAAACAATTTTACTAACAACGCAAGTACGATACAGTGATATATGCATTTAATACAATTATTCCATACAAATTGAGATATTTAAAAATGTTTTACCGTGTATAAATTAACATTTGCTAGGCCTAGATTTAGTATAAAGTACGGTTCTTTAGATCTTTTATTACTAAAATTATTTAATCATAACTTATCGAAACAAATCCTAGTCTAGTTCCGTGATGACCTCAATACATTTTTCAAGTAACTAAGTAGTGTTGAAACCAAAATTTAAGCGGACAGAGTCACTGGCAAAACTAAGTTCACCGTAAATTATAATTTGCCCTTGAAACGTTTATTAATGACCTACAGTGAATGAATCGTGAATGTTTACAACGTTAAACTCGGCAGCAAGTCAACGAACTTCATTAATCATGTTTTTAAAATAAAAACACATAATCACAGTATGTCACATCCAGCTATTAATGGTCTATGTTTGTCTATTACGTTTGATGACGCGTTTGGCTAACACTCGTATTGGGGAAGGTCAGTGATCGCGAATAGGCGATACTTGTGCGCCCGACGGCCGACTGACACGAGTCACTCACTCAGTTTACAACCTGAAACAAATCAGCCCCGTACGACTCAACAAACTAGTATTCACGGCGAACTAAAAGTACTTAACCAGGTATATCGTCGTTGTCTAACCAATTTCTGCTATGTGTACTTTTTTTGAGATTTCAACGTGTTAACTATTGTGACTAGTTTGCTATCCATACTTTGATATATAAAAACCGCTATGTGATTCTAATCATTACATTACTTTAATAGAAATCACTTTACAAGAAATTGTTTCTTATAAAATTATATATGAGAATGTTTTCACTTTATGAGATATGTCTGAAAGTTTTTGCACATAGCAGATGCCTATTGGCTTGACAACGACGATATGCTAAATGGTTAGTGACTGAGATCGGTATTTTAAACATAACCTTAATCTCACTTATTATTTTTTAATTTTTTAAGCTATTGCATAGCTTTTATCGTGGGATTTGAGCGCGGCGACCGAATCAAGAAATTTCGTAACGAAAATAAAACCTAACACCCCCCACTCCGCCTATCATGTAGCTCGGCCGAGCGTTCACTTAACGTGTATGTATATGGTACGACTGTACGTAGGGATGGGTGATATTGAAAAACATTTTAATCAACTTATGCAATTATAATTATTTATTTATTTTTTATTTATCTCCCTCTCTTCAAGTGCCTCTCCATCACTGAAGGTTGGCAGTCAGCTCCTTGAATCTCCTCTTGTCAAGCGCCAATCTGAACAGTTGCTCAACGGTTTTAATTCCTGTCCACTCCCTGATATTACGGAGCCAAGACATCTTACGTCTACCTGGTTTTCGTTTCCCGGGCACATTCCCCATCATAATGGTCTGCAGAAGAGAATACCGATCATGCCGTAGCACATGTCCGTTTTTATTTATGCAGTTAATTATTTTCTTTGATATTAATTCAAGTTACACTTTTTGAATGTACACCTATGTATACATATATACCTACATGTATATTTACGGGGCGCACGTGCGGTGAGTGTGGTAGGGATGGGCGATATCTATTGATATTTCAACTATCGATATTTTTAGACAATATGTCTCGATTCAATATTTGACAATATACTCGATAATTAAAACATCGATATCGTAACATCGATAGTTTTAGTTTTTTATTATCGTGTATCGATATATCTTGTCCAAAAAATATAGATAGAAAACATCGATACTTTAGAAACAAAATTACTGCATAAATAAAAAATAAATAAATAATTATAATTGCATAAGTTGATTAAAATACTATGCAATAGCTTTACCGCGGCAGTCCCCGAGTGTCCTTCGAAGCGGCCTCCCTGCTGGCCGGATCCCCACCATGGGACCTCGAGGCACGGGTCCTGGCGCTATTATACCAGTGGCGCCGGGACGCGGCCGAGCGTGGCTCTCGCCCCGCGCCTCGCGAAGTTGAGGTAAAGCGGGCGGAGCTGCGCGACGAGGTGCTCATGGTGGAGTGGAAGGAGCGCCTCGCGCACCCCAGCGCGGGCCTCGCCACCATCGAAGCGGTGAGGCCCGTCCTGGCCGAATGGCTGGAAAGGCGCCACGGCGCCCTGACCTTCCGCCTGACGCAGGTCCTCTCGGGGCACGGTTGCTTTGGGAGGTACCTGTGTCGCATAGGGCGGGAGATGACGTCGGGGTGCCACCACTGTGGCGCGGGCGACGAGGAGGACACGGTGAACCACACTGTCGCCGTGTGCCCTGCGTGGTGCGAGGAGCGCCGCGCCCTCGTCGCCCAAATCAGCGTGGACCTGTCGCTCCCGGCCCTGGTTCTGTCCATGGTCGGGAGCGATCCTGGATGGACGGCCGTCGCCTCCTTCTGCGAGGCAGTCATGTCCGCAAAGGAGGCGGCGGAGCGGGAGCGGGAGTCGACCACCACACTCCCCTCCCGCCAACGCAGGCCACGTCGGCGGCGCCGGAAGTCAAATAACGACCTCCGGCCGCCGTAAAAAGCGGCCGCGGGCGGCCCCTCGGGGGAGGATCCACCGCCCGCACCATTGCCGCGAGGGTGAGGGCTGCGGGCTGTTCCGCGACCCCCCTCAACTCCTAGAGTTGTTAGGAGAGCGCCGGGGGGACGAAATCCTGACCCCCTGGCGCCAACACTTTAGAAGGGGCCCGCCTCAAGACAAAGGGCGGGCCGGCGCCAGCCCGGGCCACGAGATCGGCTGGCCATATATCCGTGGGCCCGGGCGTAGGCGATAGGAGAACAGCGGGGTTTTGTAGTGGGTAGTCGGATGGCCAAACATCTTTCCCGGAGTCCCACATATCCCTCGGTCCCCCCGGGCCGGGGGAACCCGTCAAGAGAGGTTTTTCCCCGACACCAAAAAAAAGGCAGTCCCCGAGTGCCACACGTCTTTTTTTTCAATGCTGTAGGACAGCAGACAGGCGGACGGCCCGCTAAGAATTTAGCAGTTATCGTCGCCTATAGGTGTTTGCAATGCCAGTAGCATCGCGAACACGCTACAGTCCAATAAGGGTACAGGAACTTGGGTCACTAATGCCAGAACACAACACAAGGTTATTATGGGGGCATAGGTACTTAAGACTAAAGGTGGTCGCCATCCAGACGTGCTTGGGGCCCTACCACGTAGCTTGGGTTGTTTTATCGCCTTTTACGACAGTCCGACCAGCCACAGGGGTTAGTATTCTTTGTCGTTGTAAATGGGAGTTCATTCTATCAGTCAGATCGATTCTATCTACGAAATATGTATGCGTAATGATTCACCTACATAATACCACCACCACTACTACACTACATGACCACTAAACCAGGTTCCCCTATGGAACAGTTTCATGTTAGCGGTGCCCCCTAGCGTCTCAGACATTCATAGGCGACGGTAACGTGCTTACTATTAAGTGTGCCGTCAGCTTATCTGCCGTTCCTCAGCAAATATATATATATATATATATATATATGCCAGGGTATCAGATTTACGTATATAATGAATAATAAATGTACTACAGTACGGCAGGTCAGTGATTGAAAACGATTGTTCAAGGCGCAGTCGACTGACACGGTCGTACGATCAATGATCTTTTGTCGTATTTACTCTTTAAACTTTTTTACTGTTTACAATCTCTCGAAGTTTATTTTGTAAGGAGTCCAAACTCACAAATTCGAATTGTTCTTTATTTAAAATATAAATATATATTTTTTATTGGTGACGACAGACAGTGACAGTGAGACAGGCTGACGGCCCACGTAATTGTAAGAAGTAGTTACCGTCGCCTGGACGTTTGGGACGCTAGGGGCACCGCGAACACGCTGCTGTACTTTATGGGTACAGGAACCTGGGTCATTAATGCCGGAACACAGTACAAAGTTATTATGTCGGCATACTTAAAGACCAAGGGTGGTTGCTATCCAGACGGACTTGAAACCCTACCACGTAGCTACGGTTGTTTTGTCGCCTTTTACGACAAACCGACCCCGGTTGCAGGGGTTAGTTTTCTTGCTCTGCCCTTGCACGGAGATAAATATCAAATGTTTTTGAATATGTTTACTAAAATTCATCTACAGTTAATGAGTTAAATACCAATAAGGCGTTTTTGCGTCCACTGCAATTGAAGGTGTTAAAATAATTAGGCCCGTTCATGGTTTTATACTTTATTATTTACTATTAGCACACAAGTAAAACACAACAGTGCTTTCGCCATCTTGATTGGAAGAGGAGAATGGTTACAATCAGTGTTGCCAATATAAATGTATATAATATAAATCAACAGAAGGCACAGATTGTAGATGCAACTAAGATGTTAATAAGGATTCAAAAACTTGTATCTTTTAATTAGCTTCTCTTTCCGGTCGCTATTAAGAGCCGATTTTGATTAAGCTTTAATTTACTATCTCCCTTAGCTTATTGCTAAATTTTTTAAAACATTAATTAAACCAGTAATTAATCGACAACCTCCGTGGCTATCGCACTTCGGTACACTTGTTCGATTCCCGTCTCGCGTCAAAGTGTATATGTATTATAATATGTATTTATTTACAAAAGAAAACTATCTTTGTAGATATATTTGTTATTTAATACCCATAACACAAGTGCTAAGCTATTTACTTTGGTAATAGAGGGCGCTGTGTTTCAACATATTTATTTATTATTATAATATTATTTATTAACCAGCTGAATGACCGAGCTTTGCTCGGTATTTTTTTTTATAAATTGTGTTTTTTGGAAATTAACAATTGATTTTCTTAGTCTAATCTCAAAGCAAACACTCATTGACTTCGTGTTACTTAACAACGCCATCTGCTGGAATAGCTTTAGTGTTGTTGTGTCGTTAAAGCAATTTAAAAAAAATAGTATTATTATTCGCCGATAGATGTCAGGAAGAGTCACCTTTTTGTTATTTTTCTTTCAATAAAAAAAGCGAATAAAATGAAATTTTCTAGAAATGTTTCCTAGCTAGATCGATTTATCGCCCCCGAAACCCCCCGTATACTAAATTTCATGAAAATTGTTGGAGCCGATTCCGAGATTCCAATTATATAAGTATATATATATATATATACAAGAATTTCTCGTTTAAAGATATAGGATTAGTAAATGGGCGTGTGAAAAGCACTCACATAGTAGCATTTGACACAACGGAGGTGTCATGCTAGTTTAGTGGCTAACGACGAACTGTATTATAGATTGCAGGCTAGACACCTGAGGTGAAAGAGGTCACAAATTATTTTTTTAATAGTATTGGAACCTATACAAATTGCCTTTTAACATGAACAATAATTCAGATAATATATTTTCGTTTGTTAGAGGTATCTTACAAAACCATTCTCCAGTTAATCTAAGCCTTGGTGAATCATTTGTGAAACTGACATTTAAAGAGAAGCAATACAATTCAATCAATGTTATTAACTTAATTAATTTTTCATATTTTAAACTAGTTAGTTAAAATGAGCTCATAGCATTTTTGTCAACAAAATCACAACGATGCGATGATCCACTTTATGTATATTTCTACCATCATATATAACACCAAGTTTGTTAGTAATGTGCTGCTGACCTTGAACTTATCGATGGGATACGAAATGTGGGGAAGAAATTACACATGAAATAGAAACTGACTAAGAAAAGTCGACAAAACCAGAATTCTTACTTTTTATTTCGTTAGTCTAATTATTAAACCGCTTAAATTTATATAAACCGATTAATTAAAAAAAAATGTTTGCACCCTTGTCAAGACCTTATGACAATATACAAATTTAATAAATTTGTCCCATAGTCAGGATGATCAGGATTAACGTTTTCTTTTCCTTCTGCTGGAAGATGCCGTTAAATTAATAAAAACATTTACCGATTGGGAATTGACAACAAATAAATTATAGTTTAAAAAACTAAAAAAACACGCTTTTTTAGTTTTCAAAAAGTGTGCAAAGTTTCCAATTTTTTTTAATCGTTCAAAGTGGGTAGGTAAATATCGACTCCGAAAATTCCGTTACATATATACATACAGGTCAATAAAAGCGTGGTGAAAACGACTCCATTCGTAGAAAGTTTGAAAGGTAATGCATATATTCTAATCGCGTTATATCATTTTATGCAAGTTTTATTCTATCAAAAGCAATACATCATGATGTCATGTGCTGTAATAATGGTCGGTTTGTTATCTAGCAGAGCGATGATCGATTTCTGCTCCGAATGCCAGACAGTCCATTTGTTGTGTAATGTTTATACAATAATTATGAATTCAATCGGGCTATACCAACCATGCTATTTAAAACGTAAGCTAAGTTTTTAAAACGCAAGCGTTTTATTAATTTTTGTTTGTATATAAAAACTGCGTATAACATCCCATTAGTGGACATTCTCTTAGTAAAACTAACAAACAAAACACTCATAAAACTGTTCATGGTGTGGCAATGGTTTGCAGGTTACACACGCAGGTGTACTTGGTGTGGAAATTCCTATAAAATATTTTCTTTGTCCATCATTACGGAAACAATATGTTTATTTATTTATGTATTATAAAAAAAAAATATTTTCCTATAACGTCTCTGTTCTTAACCCATAGAATCATATTTTCATATTAAAAATTGAATAATATTTTGAGAGCAATAGCGAAATAAGCATTTAACAACAAGAGACATCTGCTAAGCGCGTAAATATTAGAGCTTGTTCGCAAAAAAATAATAATAAAGGTGTACATCTGGAGCATTGCGTTGTATGGATGTGAGACGTGGACCCTGACACAAAGGGACAGGGAAAGACTAGAAGCATTTGAGATGTGGTGTTGGAGAAGAATTCTGAGGATAAGCTGGACGAAAGAGAAAAGGAACATCTTGAGAATTATTGAGGACAGATGTTGGGACACTAGATACGACACGACGATCTAGTCAAAAAGAGAGGAGAATTGAAAGAAAACGGAAAAGAGGGAGACCACGAAGAATATTTAAGAAGCAAGTAAACAAAAGACTGGATGTCGTTAAGTTAAAGTTAAAGGTGCTCTGTTGGGAGGACTGCAAGATGCTCCATCGGCAAGGGCGATAGTCTTAATAATTGATGATGATGATATTAGGGAGATAATAATGAAATAATAGAACTTTTATTAATAGTGCATATGTCGATTGTTAACCGCGACAAACGAATCCTTGATATTCAATATCATGGCATTGTATTGAATAAATGTAGCAAGTACTAACACAAAATAGAAAAGAATGTTTATATGTAGGTGCCTCGCCCAACTATATACACCCACGTAGCCTCGGCAGTGCCAACCTTCGCCGCGAAGTAACGGTGTAGCTTAGTTTTACTGCATATCATCTGTCCATTAGCCCTTGGCATATACGACGTATAATATCTTACACGTTTTTCCTCGCACTTAGCTTTTATAACTTATAGGATTATTATTAAGTGAAATTTTATTATGGTTTTGTTGCGTATAAAGCTTCAGGATGAAGTTTTAATGATATTAACAATATAAGTTTGTGGGGTCAATTATAAGTATGTAAATACTTCAGACGATTTACATGGCGTAACGGCTTCGGATCGTCGGTACGCATGCGACGGGTTCGATTCCCGCCCCGCGTCTGGGTGTTTATGTATAATATGTTTTTCTTACAAAAGAATTAGACAAGTGCTGTCGTGTGATGCTGCCGTTGAATGGCTGGATAGTGAAAGGTCAAATGAAATAAGTATAAGGAATGAAGTGAGAAAGGGTTTTGGAGATTTAGGATCATTTATTTTATTACCAGTATTTTCATACGTAGCTTTTTTTAATTACACTTCAATTTCACATGCACTTTTGATGTAAAATACTGATTTATTTTGAAGTGTCTCAAATAATTTGAATTAATTACAATTGCGTTCCGCAATTCACAGGAATGTCACTGTCGCTGAATATGAGAAATATAATAATATCATATTAACTTAAATTTAAATAGCACTCATATCTATTTTCTTTTAAAAAGACGTTTCTAAAATAAAACAACGTATTCACATTGACAAGTGAGACAGACAAGACTTTATTTCTTTTTTAATTATTGTAGATATTCGACCTTTAACACCCCCACTATATCTAACAATATGGATATACAAAAAATTACAATCTTTGAATACCCAATACATCCAAAAACTTATAATGCTTCACAACACATAAAGCTTTCGTGAAAATATCAGCTGGCATCTCAGCTGTAGGCAAATACTTCACGTTTACAATTTTATTTATTACACATTCTCTACAAAAGTGAAACTTAATGTCTATATGTTTTGTACGCTTGTGAAACATTGGATTCATAGTTAGCTTTTGTGCACTCTGATTATCGTTGAACAAATCAATGGTATACAAATTTTGTGTAATTTCATGTAGTAAGTTTCTCAAATAAACAGCTTCTTTAGATGCTTCTGTAATAGCCATATATTCGGCCTCACTACTAGACAAGGCTACAGTAGTTTGTTTTTTAGTTTCCCAAGAAATTACACAACCAGATAAAGTGAAACAATATCCTGTATATGACTTCCTATCTATAACATTTGCACCCCAATCTGCATCTACATATCCTTCTAATATTGAATTTCCATCAGCAGTATACTTCAAACCGTAATTTTTAGTAAATTTTAAATATCTCAATAGACGCTTTACATATGCACAATGTTCTCTAGAATAGCAATTGTTAAATTGACTCAAAAATCCAACTGTATAAGTAATATCAGGTCTGGTTAGGACTGCTAAGTACATTAGACAACCAATAACTTGCTGATATGGGAATTTTCCAACATAGTTTTCCCCCTTAGATACATGCAACTTAGTTTCCATAGGAGTCTGAATGGGTTTGCATTGACTCATGTTAAATTTATGTAATAACTTATCAATATAATCAGACTGGTTCAATGTGATAATTTTCTCAGATTTATTAACACTTACATTGACACCAAGACACTTCCTGATTTCACCTAAATCTTTAAGTTTGAAATGGCTAGCTAATACATTTTTCAAATATTCTGTTTCTTTACAATCATTTGAAAAAATAAAAAAATCATCCACAAAAAGTGTAACAATAGTCTTCAAATTATTTCTAATTTTTGTGTACATACATGGTTCTATCTTAGATCTCCTATAACCAATATTTAACAAACATTCATCCACTTTCCTGTACCATGCTCTCGAAGATTGTTTAAGCCCATAGATTGCCTTTTTTAATTTAAGTACTTGACCCTCATGGGTCTGCTCGGAAAATCCTTCTGGCAACTGCATAAAAATGGTTTCATCAAGAGCACCATTCAGGAAAGCTGTAGTTACATCAAGGTGAGTAATGTCAAATCCTAACTTAACTGACAATGCAAACAGTAACCTCAATGTAGTATGCCTCACAACAGGAGAAAATGTTTCTGTATAATCTATACCTTCAATTTGTGAAAAACCTTTAGCAACTAAACGTGCACGGAACCGAACTTTGTTATCACTATCGTATTTTTTACGAAGCACCCACTTACACTGTACAACCCTACCATCTTTTGGACTATCACACAATTCCCATGCATCATTTTCTTTGAAACACTGTAGTTCTTCTTGCATGGCCAACATCCACTGTTTCTTTTCTGGTCCGTTTAAAGCATCATGCAGTGTCAAACCTGCCCCATCATCATAGGTTTCAGCGCTAGTACAAAGATTCGACATACCATATCTCTCTGGTGGTTTCCGTGTTCGTCTGGGTCTGTCCATGAAATCTTCATTTTTACACTGAAGTGTACTCTCTGGGTCTGCATAATCACTTGGAACATATGTTTTATCGTTGTCATCATCATAGGAATAATTATTTTCACTGTTAGAGTTATTTTCAGGACTAGATGTTGATTCAAAACTTATTACCTTCTGGCCTTGTTGTTCTGGTTTAACCTCATCCCCCACTGAAGCAACATTCTGGTCTTGCACTTGAATCATACATTCAGAATTGATTTCTGGCTCAATAATGACCACATCTCTACTTGTAAACACAGTCCTTGTTTCTGGATTATAGACTCTGTACCCCTTTATGTTATCTGGGTATCCTGTAAGAATACATTTCACAGATTTCTTATCCCATTTCTTACGCTTTTGTTTAGCAACATGTACCATGACAGTGCTACCAAATATCCTAATATGACTGATATCTGGTTTTTTGCCAGTCCATAGTTCATATGGCGTTCTATTATCCAACGCAGCAGCCACAGTTCGATTCTGCAGGTACACTGCCGTATTGGTGGCTTCACCCCAAAACTCTTTTCCCAGGTTTGTATCAAACAGTAGACATCTTGCTTTTTCTACGACTGTGCGATTGAATCTTTCGCATAAACCATTTTGTTCCGGGGTGTATGGGTTGCTTTTCTGGTGGATAATACCAGCACTGTTTAGGTAATCTTCAAATTCCTTATTGCAATACTCTAAACCGTTATCGCTTCTTATCACTTTTATTGTTCTTTTTGTTTGATTTTCCACCTGTGCTTTGAATATTTTGAAATACTTCAGAGTCTCATTTTTGTGCTTCAGAAAATAAACAAATGTTATACGACTGTAATCTTCGACAAATAACAAGAAATACCTTGCTCCTCCTATCGATGTAGTCTCCATAGGGCCACAAATGTCTGTGTGCACTAAATCTAGCAAGTTACTGCTTCTCTGACCACTGCCTTTAAATGGTAAGCGACATTGTTTTCCTTCACAACATGTTGTACAAGAAGCCTTGCTTATTTCTACTTTTTCATCAAATGACATTCCCAAGACAGCATTTTTCATTTTATTTAAGTAGTACTTGTTGACATGTCCTAATCTGCGATGCCATGTTACTCCTGACACAGCTGATGCAGCCAAATACTCCTGGGATACCAAGTTTACTTTGTATACCCCATTGACCAATACTGCTGTAGCAACTAACTGTTGCTTTTTATTGTAAATACAACAGCCTTTATCTGTGAAAGACACACTGTTTCCTTTTTTAATTAGTTGACTGACTGATAGTAGGTTAGTAGTCAGAGATGGTATACAGCATACATCTTCTATCACGATGTCGTACTCGCAATCATCAGTTGAAGTCGTTATTTTAACATTGCCAGAACATAATACTGTCATCTTCTCACTATTAGCTACGACAATTCCTTTATTTTGTTCATATCTGGCATTCATAACCCAACTTTCGTTTGCTGTTAGGTGTACACTTGCCCCGGAGTCGATATACCAATCATTTTTGTTGAAATTCGCACTTAAAAATACTGCACTAAATGCATTTGATTGCATTCGTTCTTTATTTTTCTTATTTGCTGAATTATTTTCGTTATTCATGCACTGATTTTTGTAATGACCGACTTGTTTACACCGGTAGCATTTCACCGTCTTGGTGTTTGATTTTGACGGAACAGTAGTACTACCAACATTAAAATTTTTCTTGGCCATTGATAAATTATACTTACTTTGCTTTGCATGATTTGAATGACTAACGAAAGCACCGTTCATTTCACTCTCGTTGTAATCTACCGACTCCATGTCTAATAATTTTGTCTTGATATTGTCTGCCGTAATGGAAATGCCCGAATGTTCGATTGCCATGATCATTGGAGCAAAACGATCAGGCAATCCAGCCAACAACAATGACCCTGTCCATTGATCATTTATTTCAAATCCCGTTCCACTTAATTTCTGTGCTGTATCGATAATCTGCGTCACATATGACGTCATCGAACTGCAATTATCTCGCCGGATTGAAATCAAATTTCTCAACAGACTTATTCTCCGTGAAAAGCCACTATCATCGAATAATTGCTGTAGTTTATTCCACAATTCTTTCGACGATTTAACGGTTTTGACGTGGACATACAACGACGGGTCGATGGTCATAATCAATTTGGCTTTAGTTTTTTCGTCATCCGCGCTTGCTATTTCTATTCCCGTTTCTGGCTTGATACAATGCTTCATGCCTTCGAGAACTAAGAAATTTTCTGCAGCGAAACACCACTCCGAATAATTATCGCGTCCCTTTAGTTTCGGCACATTGATAAGGTAGTTGGTAGCCATTTTGACGAACAGTTTCTACACTTATACACTGCGATAATTAATACGATCAGTCAAGTCACAGCTAAATCGCACTGAATACTGTCTTTTAACACTTGCTTTACTGCAAAATCCTTGTTAAAACGACTCAATACCGCGATTTTATGAGCATAAGGCCCATAACCTAAAATAAAACAACGTATTCACATTGACAAGTGAGACAGACAAGACTTTATTTCTTTTTTAATTATTGTAGATATTCGACCTTTAACAGTTTCCTATACAAGCTATCTACGCCCGTATCGTTAGCGAACGTTTTTAATCGTCCAATGAAATTATATGCTCTCTGCCTTCCGTCATTATGTTTTCTTGAATGTGCCTGCATGCAATCAAAAGTTGCAGTCGACTGTGAAACGTACTTAAGTGCTTGCTATAAAGTTTTTGTTTTCCACAGTTTATTGCCGAATCCCCGCTTTTTAGCCTAAATGAACATAATGACTTATCGACATCTTTGATTTTATGTCAGAAAATTTACTATCCAGCATGCCATCTGTTTTCTTGTACGAACTTGTACAATTACATATAAATCAAAATCAGGTTTATTATATCCGTATTTAAAATTATTAAAAAAAATCCTATTCTAAAAGTACTGCAATTATTGTGTTATGATATAACAAAGTGCTTTGTTAAAAATTGCTCCTTGAGAACAATGCATCAGGTTTTTTGTACATACATATTTTTATTTCCAAATAATAGTATAAACAGATGTGTTTTTAAAAGATATTATCGTTTCTTCGATCATTCTTGTCATTTAGCATTGAATTTCAAAATCTATCAACAATCCCATTCAGAGGGAAATCGGTTGTATTTTTTTCTTTTCGCCTCTAATAGGATGTGTCACTTGAACCGATGACCTGATGCATCAAGTGCTGCAACAAAAACGATTGATTCGCGCCCTTAGGGATCAAATGGGGCGAATATCAGCTCGCGTGGAGAGACGCCTGAGGGGTAGGGACGCGGCAACAATGCGGCCCAGTTATCGATCCACCCGCGCCCGCCGTCTGCCCGACGCAGGGCCTACGCGAGCGAACGAATCCCATCACCAGCGGCACATCTATGCAAGCTTGGTACACTTTCGAGAACACTGCCACGAGAAAGTACTCGCCGTTTTGTCTATTATCAAAATATCTACGGATAGGGGACTACTATATTGCTGTATAATCTAAATAAACCAACCAACCTGCACAACTAGCTTGTTTGTCTGGAATACAATAAGTGGACTTTTGCCCTAATTGACTTTCAAGTTATGGTTTCTTTAACCTCATCAATTTCAGAAGGTCACATTGCAGGGTTTCTCGCTCGTAAATAGGTCGTTTACCCTTCTAAACTAAAGCGAAATAGGACATGCAATGATAATAACTTTGTTCATAGTTATAAATATGCTACTGCCAGACGAGTAAGTTATGTTTTAAATTACAGTTGTAATGTTTCAAGAGGCAAGAATTTACTCAAAAGTGAATTAGTTTTTGACTATCAAAATACTTTAGATATATTTGTCTTCCTATTTATTCCGTATGTTAAAAGGTGTTTGTTATCTATCCCTAACAATTAAATTGCGTATAAAACAGATCCCTTCTACATTTTCGATGTGCGAAGTACCTGCGCGAATAACTGGCCTCTTGGGGCGATCTCGATACAATAAGCTAATATTTGGGTTACAGGACAATAGAATCCAATCCCAGAACTTTGTATAAGTTTGCTATTAAGTGTTATTAAGGGGAATGCTATGTGGTCGAGTTGAGTTAAGGAAATTATATTTCAGTTAACTTTATGGTAATTTTAACCACAAGTTTGACTGTATATGAGAGCACATGTAAGTTGGAGAGAAAATATTTAATCATTCCTTTGAATTTTGGTACCACAAAGCTTCCTATACCTGTTTCTTCTAAAAACTTTATTAAACCAATAGTTTTTTGAGTACTAGATTAACAAACATTTATTAATCATTTATAAATTAAATTTTAATTTATTTAATGTTTTCGAGTGGTTCGTTAGTTATTATAAAGTTAAGTGTTCTTTGGGTATTGAATTATTTTAAGTTGTCTTTACGACTTGATTTTACTACATCTACACAACAGGTGTGGCAGGTTAATTTTATATCTTAAATTCCTTTAAGTCATCCATAATTTGTTACCCAACTCTATATATTTTGTGGGTAACACAATAGAGGTGACACATTCTCCAGTACTTGTAAATGGAAATTAACTTTTTTAAAGTCAAATAACGAGTACAGTATCCGATGACAGCAGCTGGTTTCGATAATAGTAGGGGTCGTCATAAGATGGTTTTTGTGCCTTCGAATATTTTGATGAAGTTTATTTGTTGTTTGGTTATGACAGAGAATTTAAAACCCTTGAAAAATTCCAAAGCTTTTTAAGAATCTTGACTAAATTTTAAAGTATTTAAACATTGTACTAAAATTCATTAATCCTGGTTTCTAATTCCACTCCAATTCGATTTCGTTTCTCTGAAACGTACTGAGGTACTTATTACCAATCAAATTAATATTTTCATTTGTAGATCGTTTATTATTAAATTATTCAATAATAATTTTCAAGTACTTGGGTTCCGTTATCTCGGCGGATGGAGCCATTGAAGCGGATATAGCTCATCGGACAACCTGTGGGTGGAGTAAATGGCGTACTCTTACAGGAGTACTGTGCGATAGCAAAATGCCAATTAGAACAAAAGGCAAGGTCTATAAAACAGCTGTTAGACCAGCTCTCCTCTACGGCAGCGAGGTATGGGCTGCGAAGAAAAGCCATGTACAGAAGCTACACACGACCGAGATGCGAATGCTGCGCTGGGCGGGCGGAGTTACACTTAAGGACAGGGTGCGCAATGAACACATAAGAGGTGCTTTTGGAGTTGCACCAATTGCAGAAAAAATCACAGAGTCTAAGCTGAGATGGTACGATCATATACAGCGAAGACCAGATGACCATGTCGAGAAGAAGTGCCTTTCCATGGCTACAAAGAGGGGAGGGAGGGGAAGGTCCCCAACTACGTGGATGACAAATGTCCGTAAGGACATGAAACAGTTGGGGCTTTCAGATGACGACACATACCAACGAAATAAGTGGCGCCTCAGCACCAGGAAAGCCGACCCCGCGTAACGGGAAAAGGCGAGGCCAAAGAATAAGAAGAATAATAATTTTCAAACATTTATTATATTATCTTTTATTTCAATTTCTTTGGCCACATATTTCCTGGTGGTGCGAATCTTATTAAGGGTGCATTAGACAAACCTAATAAAAGCATTCATGGTGCGTACGTGACGTGTGCCGGATTAATGAGTTTCGGAGAGTGCTGTACCTGCGATATATTATGTTGATTATAACGCCCTACAACGGAATCTCTTAAAATGATCGTGTGAACTATTTTCGTAAATTCTAGCTTTGTTCTGTGTACACTGTACCCTAAATATTGTTGCAGATCAGTAATGTTTTTGGGAAATATAGAATCGTCAAATCAATGTTAAAGTTTCAACCAATAATATATTTTTTTTAAATCGTGAACTAATTCTATATTAGTTACATTTTTTTATTATAGCTTGAGTTCAGCAGACAGGCAGATGGCCTACCCTAGCAGGTGGTCACCAGCACATATAGACGTTTGCAGCACCAGAGGCATTACCAACGCGCTGCCGGCCTCGAAGAAATTTTATAACGCCTTTTTTGAAGAACCCCATATCACACCGCGCTGAGAAAACCTCAGCCAGAAACTCATTCCAGGATCTGGAATGAGTTTCTGGCTGAGAGTACGCAACATGACGTTCTAGAGAACCGTTTCGTACAAGAAAGAAAAGGTTCCAAGAAATGGGGATGAACACCCAGCCGATGGATCACATTAAAATTATTGTCGTTAAACATGTTTCTTTTCAATTAGGTGTTTTACACAAGCCGTTTTCTCATTATTTATTTTGTTAAAGTAAAAACCGCTATGTCGGTACTATCAAGAAACTTAATCAACTTGAGTCATGTAAATGATGAAGCGTTGTTTATGGCTCTAGACGAAAGGTGATATATGTCGTTTATTATATTTATTTGACGTATATTTGCTTGAAAAATTAGTTGGTTCAAAATATAATCTAGTTTTGTGTCCCGAAGGTAAGTTACGGCGTAGCCAAGGGAGCCAGGCCTAGGAGAGGCCTGATCCCCGCAGCAATATATGTGCTGTCTTTTTTTATTGCTTTATGACAGCAGACAGGCTGACGGCCTACTTAGAATTTAGAAGTTACCGTCGCCTATGGGTGTTTGAAACGCCAGTGGCATCGCGAACACGCTGCTTGCTGTCCCATAAGGATACAGGAACTTAGGTCACTAATGCCGGAATACAACGCAAGGTTATTATGACAGCATACTTAAGACCAAAGGTGGTCCCCATCCAGACGGGCTTGGGGCCCTACCACGTTGCTAGGTTGGGTTGTTTTGTCGCCTTTTACGACAGGCCGACTCCGGCCGCAGAGGTTAGTATTCTCTCTCCGCCCCTGCACGGATAAAATCCAAAAGTGTTAGTATAGATTACAACAGTGATAAAACATCAACATTGTTACAAATCAAAAGTATATTATTTTAATTAAAGATTTTAAATTAAACGACTGATCTTTGCAGTCTGAATCCAGTTGTTAAGTTTTAACCTCCTAACTCGAGTCAGTTGTTGTTTTGCCCCTAGAGTATTCTACTACTATGCGCCGTAGATGCTGTGCCATGACGGTACATTTCCTTCATGCACATTTCCGAGGGAAAAGACGTGGATGTGCTATTTTTACTCCGAGATCGACTAACAAAGAATCGCCTCTATTTATCGTTTTCATTTTAAAAACCACTCCGCAGTCAACACCCTTTGAGGGGCGTTCATGTACATTCCGCAGATACCGACGGCACGTGACATTGTCCAAAGCTCACACTCCACGTTGCGTAGCTAACCTTTTGACTTTTTAATAAAATGCGTCATTTAGGACATAAATAATAATATTTTGTGACAATTCACACAGCGTCATCTAGTCCCAAACTAAGTAGCACTTGTATTATGGGCCCTAGACAACTGATATACTACTTATATACCTTTTTTTTGTAAATAAATACATATTATACTAAAACACCCAGACGCGAGACGGAAATCGAACTCGTGACCTCCGCAAGCGTACCGAAGTGCGTTATCCGTTACGTCACCGAGGTCGTCAATATCACTGATACATGATCATACACTATTCCTGATTTAAATAGTGACATTATCTGTAACCATCAGGTATTATATCTACCATGTTTATATTTAAAACTAATGAAACTGATTATGTGTAGTTAAATAATCAGAAATAATTGAAGCATGGTCACCGTTAAAATGGTTAACAACAAATTATTGTTGACAACGATGATTTGTATTAACAAATCATCGTTTATCTGCTATAAAGCGGAGCGATTGAATACGAGTGTAGTTTCTTTCGCAGACGCTGTAATTCATTCGTGATCTAGTGGCTTTCGAAAACATACTATGTTAGCAAATGTTTATAAAAGAACATTTCCCTTGAACTAATTTGTCTTAATATCTGATTTTTATTTTCAAATCTTTTGGAGATCTTGAAGATCAAGTTCAGTCGTTTATTGTTTCATGTTGTAACAGCACATCATAAACTATATTCATCGCGAGTTGTGAATTATGATGGATTTTTTCTTAATACAATCTCCAAGCAATCCAAAAATCCGATTCTAATATACAAAATGTTTATTTCCCATTCAGTTATAATCGCCTTAAAATATTAAAAGAACTGGAATATTTTTTTTACAGAAACTTAGATTTATTAGCCATCCGATCTAAAAGAACTTGCAAACTTTCACAAGACCAACCACCCAGAGGGAATAATAGTAAAAGCTAAATAAATTATTACCTAATTCACGTAACACGACAACGTTGCGAAAGTCCCGATGTCCTCTTAAAAGGGAGACTGGGGAAACCTGCGCCGCGCAACTTCTCGCCAACTTTTATAACTGGCTGTAACATTGATAACATCGAGTAAGGCGTTAGGGAATTTCTTTTTTTTTTTTTTTTTTTTTTTACGGGGTGGGGAAATCCTCATGGACTACCTCCGCCTGGGGAAAGGCGGAGGGGCATGCCGGACTCCTACCGGCTAAAACCACCACCCCGGTGTCTCCTCACACGTGCGCGCGGGGCCGCGGGAATCCAGATTCTTCCGCAGCCCCACACTAGTGCTGGCCCGGTCTGTCCGGGCCTCGTCTCCTGCACGGGGTAGTGAGGTGTTTAACTACCCCGTGCATCGCCTCAGAGGCGCGCGCCGACACTCGCACGCGCCTCCGCCTCGGGTCCATCGAATAGGGGGCGGGGACTTCCCCAAGTCCCTCGCCCCTGGACCCATTCATGGGGGCCGGAAAAGGGCGTTATCCGCCCTTCCCCTGCGCCCGGTGCGCCTTCTGCGGCCGGGGAAGGGAGTCGAGATCTCCCTCTCCCGTTCCGCAGTTTCCTTCTGCGACATCACGTCCTCGCAGAAGGACACCACTGCGTCCCACGACTCTGCGCTACCGACCATCCTCCGCACTACGGCCGGCAGCGACAGATCTCCTCCTACTTCATTTGTGAGGACACGGCGCTGCTCCTCCCAAGCTACACACTCGACGAGTGTGTGTTGCGCCGTGTCCTCCCCGCCGTGGACGCAGTGATGGCACCGAGCGTCCGGCTCCCTGTCTATGCGGCACAGGTACTTGCCGAAGCAGCCGTGCCCCGACAGCACCTGCGTCACCCTAAACGACAGGGAGCCGTGCCTTCTCCCGAGCCAGTCGTCGAGTACTGGCCGGATCGCCTCGACGGTAGCGAGGCCGGCGGTAGGGCGCAGAAGCCTTTGCCGCCATTCCGCCACCAAGACCTGACGGAGCTCCTCTCGGCGCAGCGCGATCTGGCGCTGCGCCGGCCTCGAGCCCCGTGCCCGCTCTTCCTCGCGCCATCGATATAATGACGCGAGTACTTTCGCCTCTAGGTCCCAGGGCGGGGATCCGGCCAGGACGCAAGCCGCCTCGTAGGAAATCGTGCGATACCCGCGGACGACTCTGACGGCCATCACCCTCTGCGGCTTGCGCAGAATGGCGAGAGTGCTGGCCGTCATGTCCAACGCCCAAACAGGGGCCCCGTACAGGGCCATGGACCGCACGATTCCCACGTACAACCGCCTACAGGCGGCGCTCGGGCCCCCCAAGTTGGGAAGCAACGTCGAAAGCGCGCCCGCTGCACCCATCAGCTTGGGCGCCAGCCGCCGGAAGTGGGGCCCAAATTCCCATCGGCTGTCGAGCACCAATCCCAGATACTTCATGGTGGACTCGACAGCTATCCGGGCCCCACTGACCACAATGTGTGATCCCGGCGCCGGCGCACGTCGGGGGCCATGAAACACCATGGCCTCCGACTTGTTAAGGGCCACCTTCAGGCCCAGGCGCCGGATGCGGTTCACCACCTGTGACACCGCAGCCGTGGCTATCAACGTCGCCTCCCTGTGCGAGCTCCCCCGGGCAGTGACAAGCGTGTCGTCCGCGTAACACGTCAAGTCGGCGCCCGACGGGAGCTCGCCTCTCAGCACCCAGTCGTAGCCGATGTTCCACAGGAGCGGTCCCAAAACCGATCCCTGCGGAACACCGCACGACATGAGGTGCCGACCGGCACCGTCACGTCCCCGATAGGTGACGCATCTACCCTCCAGATAAGCCCCTACCGTACGGCGGAGGTAGGGAGGCACGCGATGGTATTTCAGAGCCTCCCGAATACAACTCCAGGGTAGGGTGTTGAATGCGTTGGAGATGTCTAAAGACACCGCCAGCACCACCCCACCCCGGGACACCGTCTCCTCCGCCAGGGCCCTCACGCGCATGATGGCGTCTATGGTGGAGCGCCCCCGACGAAAACCAAATTGGTTGTTGTCCAGGTCCGGCCCCTCTTTTTAGGGAATTTCTTCCCTCAACCAAACGTAACCATTGCATAACGGAATTCTAACAAACTTTGAGTTTGAGTAATGTCATATCTTGTAAGTATTCTCTGCGTCTTCATATCGGCCGGACCTAACCCACATTCCGTTTAAAAGAAATGTGCTTTGAGTAACGTCTTTGATCGGGTGATTTTTCTTTCTTTTGACAGTTCATATATTTAAAATATTTTGTGTATGTTTTTCTTAAATACTATTTCATAAAGTGTTTTTTTTTGTATATTTTCATTGCAGTTTTACAGAATTGACGCTGTTTTGCTAGTGATTCAATTATAATTTTAAAAATCATATGATTAAGTAAATTAACAAGAAATATTCTAAAGCACTTGTAAGATTAAATATTCTTATCGAAAATACCACTTGTTTGTTTTAATATAATTAAGGTAATCACCTCGCTTAAACATAATCAATAAAACTTAACGCTGTAGAGACGAAATAACTTTTAATATATTTTATATGAAAGATATATTATAAACTGCATATATTGCTATTTAATTTATTTATATTTAAATATACAATTTTACAATACGCATTATGTTTTTTCCCTCATAATGTATGTATCTTATAATAGTGTGGTGAACAATAAAGAAATTTCTATTCTATGTATTATTTTGGATATTCATTTTAAATTCTTTATAATAATCATATTTTCAATATATATAATAAGTACACCACCGTAGTTTTTATTTCTGGTCAAACTTTTAAAAAAATATAATTCATTTGTAAGAAACATGGTAAATACCATATATAGGTTTTTATAAAATTACAGAAACAGATCTTTTTATCTCCTTTCTCTCCTAAATCGAACCTTCGAAAGGAGGTTAGATAAAAATCTTAGATAAAACTAATTAGTTTACTAGGGAAGATTTTTATGTGTGTTTAATTGTGATCAAAGTGTGTGTTCAAAAAGGTCACCACTTTTCATAGTTAGTGAAGAAATTTTTACACTTTAAATTGTCGATCCCGAACTTATTCTCAATTGTTGGTGATCTTGGAATAATACTCGTATGAGTTTTTTCTGCAGGCACAGTAAATAAGACAGTTGGGGCTTTGTTTCCGAGACCTTCCTAATAGATTTATAAATTAGATTAGATTAACTTAAAGTTTAATAAAGATTTATTATTATTATTAAAGTTGGGCACATATTTAATTAAAACATAATAATATTTACAATATGACAGGGTGTGTCCTCGGGACGGTGAGTGCAGAGTAGTTCCTAGCTACGCTATGCAATAACCTAGGCTTAGGAAAACAAGGCGTGGGCGTGGGCGTGGGCGTGTGCGTGTGCGTGTGCGTGTGCGTGTGCGTGTGTGGGTGGGTGCGTGCGTGCGTGCGCGCGCGCGCGTGTGTGTGTGTGTGTGTGTATGTGTGTGTGTGTGTGCGTGTGTGTGTGTGTGCGTGTGTGTGTGTGCGCTGCGAGTGTGTGAGTATTTACTAATTAGATGTTCAGTTTATTACTGAAAATAATTTTTCAGTGTCGTCATAACTTAATTATTTTAAGAAGGATTGTAATGTTTTCTTACATTTTAAGTAACTAAGTTTATAAATTTTATATTTAGCATTAATGGCATTATACAGGTAATAATAGAAATGTTTAGAATGAGCAAAATAAATGGTGGGAAGGTTTTCAAAATTTGTAATTTTGTCTTTGCGACGCTTGGTCAGCATTCAGTGTAAGATATAAAGTTGACACACGTTGACAACATAGGTTAATATCGATAGACATAAAGCGTAATACACACTGTAGATTATCGACGGGGTAGCAACATTTTTTTCCGTGCAGGGGCGGAGAAAGAATACTAACCTCTGCGGCCGGGGTCGGCCTGTCGTAAAAAGCGACAAAACAACCCTAGCTACGTGGTAGGGCCCCAAGCCCGGTTACACAGATAGGTCCGAAAGAGATCAATCTGGTTTCCTCTGATTCCAGCTCGTTCCAGTTTTAGTAAGAGGATTGAGATTAGGATGGTATCAAAGGCCTTGGCCAAGACCAAGAAAATAGTCAGAACCCTTTTTTATGGTTCATGTTTGTAGTACCATATAACTAGTAAGGCTATAAACCGCGACATTGCTTGATCTGTTTCGACGAAATCGAAATTGATATGGTGATATTAAACGAGTTAATTTATAAAAAGAGCATCACTTAACTATTTACAGTAAAATATTTAAAGCTATAAAACGAAAGATAATACAAATATAGAATGCCCAGACCCTTACAAATTAATTGTTATATGTTTAGGATTTGCTATGGTTGGGAATTTCATAATATTTTTTAAGGCTACTTTAATGCGTTTTGAGATAAGCCTTACAGATAAAGATTTCTTAAATACTTCTGCCTGATATGTTTGTAAGAACTTACTTCCATTAGTTAGACACTGTTGTGAAAGTGTTGGTGAATTATTTTTGGGTTTGAATTTAATTATTAATATTTTATAAATACAGTCAAACCTGGATAAGTGAGAGCTCAAGGGACCGCGATCTCTTTTTCTCATAAAGAGGTATCTCACTAACCCGAGTTTCTAGCTTATAGAGTTACAGAAGGGGTCTGTCTCACTTATAGAGATCTATAAAATAAAGCAAATACGACGTAATTAGAAACAAAATATGTGTATGTATGCGTTTTACATGTTTATTGAAATAAATAATAGCTGAACATAAATGTTTAAATAATATTATACCTAACAACATTTACCTACTTGAAAAAATCTGTTAATTTCTTTTGCGATTCTGTATTTACATTTTGTGTATGTATTTCAAGTTGATTTCGTAATTTCCCAGATTCAAAAGCATTCACAATTTTTAGTGTATCACTTAAAGACAACACGTTGAGTTTTCGTTTACACATTATGAGTAAATACAGGAATTTTCTTCGCAACTGTTGTTTATGAACTGATGACTGTGTAATAGCTTGAGAAACAAGTCGGTACACACATTTGGCTTTTTGAATAGAATAGTTCCTCGTCATTTGGTCATTCGAATACGCGTTGTATTCCTCTATAGCTCCTAAAACTATAGAAAACAATAACAGACGCACATTTGGTTTGAATTAAATAAGAGTCCCTCGAAATTTAAGAATGAGCCATAAATAGCAAAAGTTAAACGCGTTTAACTGTCGCTTATAGAGGTATAGGCAAGTACCAATCGCACTTATAGAGGTTCATGCTTGAAAAATGACTGTCACTTACACAGGTTTATGTTTCTCACATATAGAGGTTTTAGGAGGGCAAAATGACGGGACCTGGCAAATACTCTCATTAATAGAGTTTTCTCGCTAACCCAGTTCTCACTTACTCAGGTTTGACTGTATATTGACTTTTAATAAATAATTGGGGTTGACTCACTTTCCTGATAATATCTAACAAAGAAGAGGAAATCTGTGGGGCCGTTCCTAAAGACACCTCAAGCCACACAAACACATCAGATCATAATAAGGATACGTATATTTTTAGTAATCGGTAAGGAGTTCGTAGTAAGTTGGAACAAATACTGATTTTAATGCGCGACCTAATAGATTTTCTCAATGTATATCATACTAGCAGCCCGTCCCAGCTTCGCATGGGTATTTAACAAAAAATTAAATCCTTCTATTTTTTTTCGGTCTCGGGGAAAAACCTCTCTTGACGGGTTCCCCCGGCCCGGGGGACCGAGGGATATAAGGGACTCCGGAAAAGATGTTCGACCATCCGACTACCCACTAAAAAACCCCGCTGTTCTCCTATCGCCTACGCCCGGGCCCACGGATATATGGCCTGCCGATCTCGTGGCCCGGGCCGGCGCCGGCCCACGCTTTGTCTTAAAGCGGGCCCCTTCTAAAGTGCTGGCGCCAGGGGTCAGGCTTTCGTCCCCCCGGCGCTCTCTTGTAACAACTCTATGAGTTGAGGGGGGCTGCGGAACAGCACGCGGCCTTTTCCCTCACGGCAATAGTGCGGGCGGCGGATCCTCCCCCGAGGGGCCACCCGCGGCCGCTTTCTACGGCGGCCGGAGATCGTTGCCCGCCCTCCGGCGCCGACGACGCGGCCTACGTTGGCGGGAGGGGAGTGCGGTGGCGGACTCCCGCTCCCGTTCCGCCGCCTCCCTTGCAGACACTACTGCCTCGCAAAAGGAGGCGACGGCCGTCCATCCAGGATCGCCCCCGACCATGGACAGAACCAGGGCCGGGAGCGACAGGCCCGCGGCCAATTCCGGACGGGACTCGCATCCCCGTTGCGTGCTAGTCAGGCGTGTGTACGACCACCAGACGACACTCCAGAAAAAGCAGAGTCGCTTGACGTCGTAGCCGGCCCAGCAAGACAAACCAACAGCGAGGATGCAATTCCCGCCCCGGGAACACTCTCTGTGCAAGCGCAGTCGAAATGGGCATGGTTTTGACTACCAAATCAGGTCCCATGGTAGAACCCGGGACACCAATCAGTATTCGCAACCATCCCATCGGGGACCATGCCACGAACAGAGAGCTAAGTTGGAAAGGATGTAAGAGGTAGACGGAAAGAAAGGTAGGAGACTCTGTCGCCTCGAACGGAGAGGGGAGTGAAGCGACGGATGCTCGGGCACCTCGGGTACGCACACCCGTGCACTCCTCGGACAGAGGAGCGCCCCTGGGGGCAAACCCTTCTATTTGGGTCAGGTTACTAAAATAATAAAATTATAAAGAAAGTTTGAATATTATTATTTCTATGAGCTTTTATTTTAATGATTTTTTTTGCTATTACTTTTTATTTATTTTCGTTATTTTTTAATAAGTATTCTAATTTTTGTAAAAACCCCAGTGACGCACGCCTACATTGCATAAGGTGCTGCCTAGCTAGCCGAACAGGGTGAGCGGCTACCACGCAACATTTTTCTAATACTTACATTTTTAAACTCGTGATATCTTTCGAATGGAATATCCGAATTGAATAATTCAAAAAGTTATATAAAGGTATTGAAACAGTTTTGAATATGAAGTAATTTATTTTGATAAGGATTAATACCAAGATCCAAATAAAGAGCCTTTTCTAGGGGCGGCATTTCAATTAAATTTTTAAAATAAAAGAACACTTATTGTGGCATAACTATAATAGTTAGACATATGCTGTCGCGACACTTTTTGTAAATAATGATGTGTTCTGCAAAGTTGTAGTACATTATTTTATTCTATCATCAATAGTTTTCGCAACGCACGCGATTTAAATAATATTTTAGGTAATTTTTTACACTTTGGGTTACATTATTGGAGTTTTAGTAAGGATCCCTAATTTTTTTGAAAATATAATATAGCCTATGTCACCCGGGGATAGTGTAGCTTCCCAACAATGAAAGAATTTTTTAAATCGGGTCAGTAGTTTCGGAGCCTATTCAAAGCAAACAAACAAACAAACAAACAAACAAACAAACAAACAAACAAACAAACAAACAATCAAATCTTTCCTCTTTATAATAGTAGTATAGATATAGATGTGTTTTCAGGTTAATTTTACACATATTGTTTGGTCTTAATCAATATGTGGCACACCCTAAATGTAGTAAAAATTAACTAGTTAAACAACTGTTTATTGTTTCCGTAGCGTTTTGTTTTGACAGATGTAACATTTGACAAAGTAAATGATTCACCGATCAGAACGTTTATTAAACATATTTTCGATCTTATATCTTAGAGATAAGAGTTGTTTGGCTTCAATTTTGTAGTATAATCCAGTTTGTATTCAAAGGGCGTAGTGTCGTCGCATCTATTTTTAGGTTTATGAGTTCAGTCCCCTGCCTCCCCTACGCTTCATCCCTGTTAGGCATTATGTGATGGGTCTCACGTACACTAGAGCAATTATCGTCCTAAAGGTTACAAATTGTTCTAATGTCTATCGTTTCAACTGAATAGGAGTAGAGACGTCCGCCTGTATAGTAAAAATTAAATATCAGCTTCAGAGCATAGTATATGGCTAATTAAACAAAGTAGCATATACTTGTGTTATGGGTACACAATCGATATGCTTGTCTTTTGTAAATAAATATACGTAAATAATAGAGACAAAAATCGAACCCATAACTTCGTTCGTTCTTCGTTTCGATATGCATTAGCCGTTATGCCACAGAAGCCTTCATGATGTTATTATGATCATGAACTTGATTAAAAAGTGATGAGGTTTGTTTCATTGTTAATTTTCAAATATGCAGTAGACCTATTCGTGCAGCATTAGTAATAATAATAGATCAACACGTTCCACTGCTAGGCTCAGATCACCCCTTAGATCAAACGGAAACCACACTTTTTCAAGATGGTTAATGGTTTATGCATACCGGCAATGACGATATGCAACCTATCCTTGCAGGGGCCTAGCTACGTAGTAGGGCCCCAAACCCGTCTGGATGGCAACCACCTTTAGTCTTAAGTATGCCGCCATAATAACCTTGTGTTGTGTTCCGGCATTAGTGACCCATGTTCCTGTACCCTTATGGGACAGCAACGTGTTCGCGATGCCACTGGCGTTTCAAACACCCATAGGCGACGGTAACTGCTAAATTCTAAGTGGGCCGGTCAGCCTGTCTGTTGTCCTACAGCAATAAAAAAAACTGCATAACGTGATAACAAGGTGATAACCCCCTTACTCGGCTTTCTGACACTGTGGTTATGCGATAAAATCTAAATATTCACATTATCCGAACAAACCTATCTAGGTGCTCTATGTTATAATGGAATCCAATCCGGTACCTCTAGATTGCTTCGAGCGCGATATTAATTTTAAATAGCCTTTATCCATGTGGTTGTCTGGATGAAATCGCTCACAGCGATAAGACCGCCGATTGTACTGTTTTTAGTATAATCAAGTGCAATAAAATGCTATTCTATAAGTTTCTGTAATTATTTAATTGTGTGGTTAACATTATTATGGCGCATAATTATTAAATTGAAGGATCATAATAGCCATGCTTAAGTAATAGGCACACGGATGTAACATAGTAATAGACCGTAGAACAGTTTTCGGTCTAATTTGTAAATGTGCGGGGGACATAGGGCAGATTAAAGAAGCCACATTTACGACACCGTATCTGGGTTAATTCGCATTTGACGTCATTACGTCATCCGTCCAGCGAATGTTGGTCAAGTGCGACCCGGGAGATGTACATGTTACCACTCAAAAATTCTTCATTGATTGAGAAATGGGATATTCTCACAGCATGAACATTCCTGAGATTTTATAAATTAGTTTATATAATACTAGCTGACCCGGCAAACGTTGTTCTGCCATATAAATAATAAAATGTCAAAAAATAAAAAAAAATTTTTGGGGGTGGGTCACCCCTAACATTTAGGGGGATGAAAAATAGATGTTGGACGATTCTCATAGATACCGGATAAGCACAAAAAATCACTAACTCAATTTAGTTATCTGCCTACTGCCTACCCCCTAAGAACGATGGCGTGATTATTTATAGCCTATGACCATTTCTAGGTTATCATCTATCACCATACCAAATTTCATCAAAATCCGTTCAGCCGTTTAGGCGTGAAAGAGGAACAGACAGACAGACAGACAGACAGACAGAGTTACTTTCGCATTTATTATATTAGTATGGATATTGTTTCGAACCAAAATAGTTCGTGATTCTGAATTCAGAAAGAGATTATTAATAAATTATTAAATTATCCATATTTCTTATTCCAATTAACTATAATACATTATATCTAACTACCTAAATAAATAACTAACTAAATTTTAACTAAATAAATAACTAAATTTTCTCTGTGCAGGGGCGGAGTAATACTAACCGCTATGGCCGGGGTCAGCCAGTCGTAAAAGGCGACAAAACAACCCTAGGTACACGGTAGGGCCCTAAGCCCATCTTGGCGGCACCCACCTCTCATGCATAAGTATGCCGCCATAATAACTTTGTGTTGTATTCCGGCATTAGTGACCCAGGTTGCTGCACTCGCGGATAGCAACGGGTTTGCGATGCCTCTAGCGTTGCAAACATCCATAGGCGATGGTAACTACTTACAATAAAGTGGACAGTTAGCATGTCTGCTGTACTTCAGTAAATAAACTGTAATGAAAGATACACTATACTAACAAAAAATTCAATTAGATTTTGAATAAAATATCGATTAATTTGTTATTTATGTTTGATAATAATTTCGATAATTATCAATGTAATTAAGTTGTAGTTAAATTATATCTTATCATATTTAAAGATTAATTTATTACAGTTGAACACAATTATTTATGATCTATAATAATTGCTAAAACTAGTAGATTCCACATCTACATTATTTGTAATGGTATGTCATTTTTGCCGTTATATCGATTTTATAATTTTAATTATTTATTATTATTTTACATATATGATTTTAAAGGTTGCCTAGAGAAAAGTGTAAATTGAAAATATATTCATATATAATAAAGATCAATAACTGATTTTGTAATTTTTCATCTGATTCTTCGTTTTTCTATTATCCGTGCAGGGGCGGAAAAAGAATACTAACCTCTGCGGCCGGGGTCGGCCTGTCGTAAAAGGCAACAAAACAACCCACCCTAGCTACATGGTAGGGCCTCAAGCCCATCTGAATGGTGACCACTTTTGTTCTTAAGTATGCCGCCATAATAACCTTGTGTTGTGTTCCGGCATAAGTGACCCAAGTTCCTGTACCCTTATGGGACAGCAGCGTGTTCGCGATGCCACGGGCGTTGCAACCACCCATAGGCGACGGTAACTGCTAAATTCTAAGCGGGCCGTCAGCCTGTCTGCTGTCCTACAGCATAAAAAAAATGGTGCATCTGAAAGATTTCTTAAATGTAACAAGCTCCCGAATGTTTGTAGCAAATATTTCTCATGTCAACCGTATCCCTAACGTAGTATCGTATTATCCTTCTTAATGGGACAATTATTTCGGCCGCCGGTCACCCGCGTGGCGCGTGCGTGCGCGCAGTTATTATAGGCGGATATGAGGAGTAGAGCGCGAGAGTGAACTGGAGCGTACTCGAGTCATGAGCGATCGGCGGTTTGATAAAATATATTAATGGAAAATATTCATTGGCAAAATTACCACATTTCATTTAGTTATAACATCCTAACTAATATTATAAATGCGAAAGTGAGTTTGTTTGTTACGCTTGACCTTGGAGAAGGACATAGACTACTACTATAAATACATATGGCAGAACAACGTTTGCCGGGTCAACTAGTCAACTAAGTAAAGTAACTTAGGTAATTAAAATCTGGACTGTAACACTTTTGAACCCATGGGACTTGGCTGACTTATGCTATGTTTAAGCGATAATAAAATTAGATACCAAAAGATAACATATAAGATCCACCTTAAAATGGTTTTAGTCAAAAGGTTCCTTAGTATCAACTTTCAATCGACAAACGTACGAATTCAAGACGATCATAATTTTTTAATAATAAAATTTCTTATTTCGTGTCAATTATTACCTACCTATAAAAATAGACTATCCTGGACAAGTAGTTTTGAAGAGCCTCGTATTGAGTATTAAAGTATCGTATTAGAAACATATACCATTACATTGAATTTACAATTTCAGATATCATCAGGAATAAATATTATAAATCATCATTTTTATATATTATGATTATTGATATAATTTTATTATAGCTGAGGAACATCAGACAGGCTGACGGCCCACTTAATAGTAAGCAGTTACCGTCGCAAATGGATGTTTGCGACGATAGGGGCACTGCGAACACGTTGCTGTCCCATAGGAATACATGAACGTCGCTAATGCCAAAACACAATACAAGATAATTGTGGCGGCATACTGAAGACCAAGGGTGGTAACCATCCGGACAGGCTTGGGGCCCTACCACGTAGCTAGAATGAGTTGATTTGTTGCCTTTTACGACAGGCCGACCCTGGCCACAGGGGTTAGTATTCTTACTCCGCCTCTGCAAGATGAAAAATAGCGAAAATCTCTAATACATATTTATCTCATGAAGTTGTGGATCTTAACACTTAAGCCGTCATGGCAGGTCGATAAGGCCATGTGTTGCAGCCTCCGCGGGAGTCCGCCCCCTCGCCGGCTATTTTAATTCATCACTCGCCGCAAGTCGACTCACTTTACTAAATACAAACGAACTCAGCCAAATTTTTTTTTCTATCGTATTATCGCATGGCGAAACACGTGGTCATATTTCAATGAAATTGTTTGTTTAGTATACGTTGCCGTAAAAATGCGTTCATTCTCAAGTCTGACAATATTTTAGCATTCTTTTACGAAATATAATATTCACCGTTTTGTAGCTGGAATTGTTTTATGTAATATATAACAAGTTCCTCTATTGTTCGATGTAACTTATACAGCAAGACTTTTTAAACATTTTCTCTCTGCCGGGGCAAGAATACTAACCCCTACGGCCGGGGTCAAAAACAAACAAAACGTGGTAGGACCCCAAGCCCGTCTGGATGGCAACCACCGCTGGTGTATAATTATGCCGTCATAATTACCTTGTGTTGTGTTGGGGTCTTAGTGACCCAGTTTCCTGTACTCTTATGGGACAGCAGCGTGTTCGCGGTGCTCCTAGTGTTGCAGACATGAGAGGCGACGGTAACTGCTTATTATTACGTGGGCCGTCAGCCTGTCTACTTTTCCTCAGAAATAAAAAATAAGACAAGTGGCGGACCTGCTCATCCTGACCATGCCGAATTATTTACAGATCATGAAATCACAAAATGAAAACACTGAGCCCCAAAATCTAGTCGTGCTAAAATCTAGTCACTGGTAGTGCTAAATGAAAATATTAAGATTATACATATAACATTTTTATCTAGCTTTATAATAATAAAGCACTAATAATAATAAAAACATAGTATTGGGTGCGCGCCTGTGTGTACGTTACGTATATATAAATTTTGAATCATAGTTTTCAAGAATTATAAACATCTTCAAAAGTTATTATTTAGATTGCCAACTAAGCTTGCAATAAAAATACTAATTAATCTATACAAATAAATAAAATTGGAGGGTCTGTTTGTAATATTAAAATAACCGCTTTTTACTAAGTCCATTAGGACGTATACACGGTACATATACCAAAACAACATTTTTTTACAATTTTGTCTGTCTGTCTGTTTGTTCCGGCTAATCTCTGAAATGGCTGCACCGATTTTGACGGGACTTTCACTGGCAGATAGCTGATGTATCAAGGAGTAACTTGGCTATTTTTGTTTTAGATAAAAAAATTAGTTTTTGTTAAAAATGATGTTTCGGAAATTTTATACCAATTTAAATTGACCTCAAATTTATATTGTCGATCATATGAAATAGGGTTCAGCTTAGGCTGGAATTAGTAGGTTGAATTTCCAATTTAAATTGATCTCAAATATCCAAAAAATGCTGCCTAAAGTCACTATTCCATGCGGACGGAGTCGCGGGCACAGCTAGTTATTAATAATTAAGTTGATGACAAGTTACCAATGTGATTGCTAATTTGATCTGCCAAATATTTATTTATTTTATTAAAATAAATCTTTTACAATGCCATACAATGCTTTTATAACAACCAGTGGCCAAAGAAGCCCTATAAGCCAATAATTTGCCCCTCGCACAAATATGTCACAGCTCCCATTATCGATTAGTTCTCTTTTTAAGGGAGTGCCTCAATAGTAAATTTAATAAGTTTTTTGTCCGACTCGAAGCGAATGAGGTGAAACGTGTTTGAAATAGACAGGGGATTAACTATCCCCTCGTACGGAAGAATATGGAGGGGATGTATGTACGGCAGCGTGCGTTGGATAGAGATGATCCTTCATAAAAAAATATCGATAAACAGTGTTTAACATTTAAAGATATTCAGTTTGACAATTCTCGCGCTGCAACGGCTAAGTCAGTATACAATGTTTTAAATAAGAATAGGATCGACTTTGCGCCATGTTGGGAAGTCATAGCATAGGTTTTTAATATTTATTCCACTAACTGATGTTTAAAATAAAATTAGGTATGTTACCTGTATTTATGTTTTCAATTCCTCTCACCATTATTGATACGCAAATACGGTTTCGTTCCAAACCGTACTTTTCTAGGGACATTTGACAGATAGAGGTCATTGACGTTCCTATTCTTATTTGAATTGCATTACCTACGCACATTCTATTAACAAAAAAAAAAGTTTATACGTAGTACCTATATAAGTTGTTTAGTACCCATAAGACAAGCGCTCTTCTGCATACTTTGGAACTAGATGCTGCTGTGTGAATAATCTCAATATATTTATTGTTTAAATTTATTAATTCTTGATTTTATAACAATTTCCATTTATCACAAGAGCAAATGCGAATTTTATTACATAATAATATCTGCCTTTCGTCGGACGTCCATTTCATATCTAATTTTATCACCATTATTCAAGCTAAATCTTAGTTTCCGATGTTCGCTGATCTAATCTGATATGATTGTAATAACAAACAGACGTTGGACATGAAGCATTGCCTTACCTAATGAACGGCTTGACACAATATCTGATAGGAAAGGTGTAACAAAGTAGTCTCTATAGATCTTTGATTATATATCCATAGATAGGTAAGATTATCTTGATTTTTGACATTTGTGCATAACGTGGTATTATTAACTTGTTGAATAGCACAAGGGTCAATAAATATCGATAATTCATGATTAATACAATCACTACGCTTACCATACAAAATGTTAAAAGTGCATTGGGTTGCCGATGTTCCTTACCACTTTTTGTTACTGTGACTCGCAGTGCGTGCCCTTAGCAAGTTCTTGCGGATCTAAAGGATCTATTTCCGTGGGATCAATAAATTTTTACTTTTAGTTCCGCAAATCCTCGAACGTTCATCGCCATGCACATTTAGACAATATGTTTTCAGATGCTGGAAAGAATATATCGAATATTCAGTGTAATTAATATTGATGCTGTTATTTGTGGACCTTTTCCTGACAAGTTGTTTGAACTTTTAATACATAGATTACTATGTATTAAAAGTTCAAACGTTAATATCTAACGTTTCATTTTTTTCATCCATTTGGGAGCTTCGCCTTATCAGCCCTGTAAAATCATTTGTATTCTCATTTCAAAGGAGTGCATTACTATCTTTAAAAATGTTATGTCACAAATGTAACAATAATGGGTGCACTTTGATCGCCAGAATTTGATTTCACGGTGTCATCTCGGTCGATAGTTATACATAACTATTTACTACCTTCATAAGGATTTTACATTGAAATATACGTATGTGAATGTTGAGCTACTCTGTATACCAACCACTAATAGAAAGAGAGCTCGGTAAACATAAGCCTCTACAAACAGTCAGGTACAAACAGCTGAGTTGGGTTGGGATGGGATCTTTGTGCGCCTGCGACGGCGACCGAACGCAGCCGAGCGTTGTCGATTACACCCGAACGCAACATTGCTGCTTGCTTTATTAAGTGCTTTGATTGTTCGCTTCGTTTATAGCTCTGGACGGCGACGACAGGTGGATAGGCTTTTATGGTGTTTGTATCGATCAATTTAAGAAGTAATTATGTTTTATTTTTAAATCTTATGTGATCTATATTTGTAATTTTTTATGAAGATATCATATCTAGCATTTTAATTTTGTATCTTAAATTGATTTACCGTTTCATATAATAGAAATTAAATATAAACATAAATAAATAAATAAATATAGTTCGCTTGGGCTTCTTCGGAAGTCTGGCCTAATTAATGCTTTAAAATATCTTGGCGTCTGAAAGCTTACAATTAACATAACATACAACAAATAAGGTAATCTTTATTCTCTCATAGACGCCTGATGCGATAAGCTCCTCGAAGTTTTAAGTGTTGCAAGTAAAATAATATTTTAAGAGTTTGAAAGTAACGGCAGTGATTGAAAAACTAAATAGCAATAAACTAGCGTGTCGCTATAATGCGACAGACAGAATGCCTATTACGATATTATTACAAGGAAAATGCTAGAAAAGAGAGTAGATGGATACAGAAGAAAAGGGAAACCAAAGAAGAGATTATGTTTAATATGACAAAAATTTGAGACCGCGCCTAACAGAGGAGAATGAAAGCAGAGAACATGTTGTGCAGTCTCCCTAAAATGGAAGGAAGAATTTTATTTCCCCTTAGTCGCTCCCGCCCGGTTCGCTGGCCGAAAAACAGAAAAGTAAATCGAAAAAATATGAGAAGCTTTCACGCTGGTGTAGCGCGCATGCGTAAAGCGCTGCTACACTACTTGCCCTACTTCTCCGTGGCAAGAATCGTTGTTTCTGAAAACTTTAATAACTTCATATTAAATGAAGATATCGTAATAATTTTAGATAAGGGCCAAGTGTCTAGGAAATAAAACTTAGAATTTTTATTGAAATCTATCCAGTAGTTTTGCCGTGATGCGCGCACAACTGTAGACCTCTATCATGTATAATTTTAGGAGTTTAATTTCCGAAATTTATGTATTTTATATTTTTCTTTATTTACCTTAAGCTTTGCTTTTTGTAACAACGCAAATCTTCTACGATAAATAAAAGTACACAATATTCTAAGTTTCTTTTAGAAATCACAGCGGGACTTATATTACTTTATACACAAGCATCTATTAGATGACTGAATAACAATTAGGTACAATACTAGAAGAATGAATGAATGAATGAAATGAAAAACACTTTATTGTTCACCAACTAAATCTATGTACAATGAAAATAGAAGATTTATTGAAAACATCAATAGAGTTTCCACAGTTGATATTGTACTGATAATACGATGGCAATTGATGTAATTATGTGTTAATTTGATGTATTTAAATTAATGTTGATCAGTATTAAAGTGAATTGTTTTGATAAGGGGTCTGAACAAAACATAAGAGCTTAGTGGGATTCGTGGAATGTTCAACAATAGCAGATGGGCACACCAGGGGGAGTCAGCTTACAGTTTTATCCTTATTGTTAATTTTGGTTATGGGTATACGCTGTAAGGTTTATTTTTAAAATTTACAAACAAATGGGAGATTTAATTAATAATAATGCCTTTAAAAATTAGTCTAACGAAATTAAGCCCACTTAATAGTAAGCAGTTACCGTCGCCTATCGATGTTTGCGACGCCAAGGGCACCGCAAACATGCTGCTGTCCTTATGGAGGTATTGGAACTAACTCACTAATGCCGGAACACAACGCCAGATTATTATGGCGGCATAGTTATAGACTAAGGGTGGTTGGCATCCAGATAGGCTTGAAACCCTACCTAAGGTCTAGCTAAGGTTATTTTGTCGCCATTTACCCCTTCCCTGCACGACGAATCACAGTAGTTTCGTTTAACATGCGTCCTTTGATAGAAACACTTGATAGTCGCATCAGAACTAATTCTAACTCATGCATATCTGAAAGTTAGAGGCATTTTCAAATCTACTTCACGTGCTAGCTAAACTACGTGCAAAGATTCTGTGCAGCATTTGTGAGTGAGACAGCTGTCGACTTGATTAAATGTCATGTGAAATAGTCGATAGAGATTTGCTTGTGCTCAGATTCGACTTAAAATGGCACCGATTTTAACATCTGAAATAAAGATAATAATTATAGCCTTTATAGCACTTATGAGTTCGAAGCTCCTCATAAAGGAATGGACCCATTCACGATCGACCAACGCGGATTCGCGGGTAGCTCATACCGGAATTCTTAACCCCCTTGTGGGCCATCGTATGATTCGAACCCGTGACCTCTATATTGATCTCTGATTTAATGACTTCCTTGGCGCAACGGCGAGCACTCTTCAGTGCGCTTACGGAAGTAAAGCGTTCGATTCCCGTCTCTCATATACATAAGTATATCAGTTGTTTAGTACCCATAACATAAGTGCTATGCTACTTACATTTGGACTAGGTGGCGCTGTGTGAATTGTCACAATATATTTATTTATATTACCCAGATATATACAAATAGAACCGTTCTAGGTCGACGTAAGCGATTGTATCTTGGTTGGATGGTGGCGACACATCCCGCCACACGCCTCTCGTGCACCGGACACGCCGTTTCCTCACCCGCATCACGGTACAGCTTCCTGCCGCGCGGAGCCTCTAAAACTGCGGATGATGACAAACGATGACGACTTATAAGCTATTGAAATCGAAATATTTTATAAATAAACATTTAAAAAATAACTATCAAATTTTAAATCCTTATTAACGTTTATATAGATGAGTTAGCTGACCCGTAAAACGTTGTTCTGTCATATAAATAAAAAAAATTAAAATTAACTTAATTCCTTTTACTCCTATTTCACCCCTTTCAAGTTTCATTTTCTACGAAAAGGAGGACATAGCTCTTCTCCAAGGTTCAATCCATCTCTATACCGAAATTCATCAAAATTGGTGCAGCGGCTTAGGTGTGAAAACGTAACAGATAGACATACTTTCACATTTATAATATTAGTATGGATATAAATAATTACAATAATTTTTCACATGAAAGACGTCTCGTATTTTTAAACGGCATCATCAATTCGACGTTTAATGAAAATAATAAATTTAAAATATAATTAATTTCCTGTTTTATACTTTTAAAATGAAAGTTTACTAATACCAAACGAATTACCACTTAATTTCACAATATAAACAGTAAATTGGATTACTGTGACCATACAAAATACGTTAATTAATTTATCGTGTCAATATATTAATTAACAAGCGCTCAAAATGAAAAATAGTGAGAAATAATTTGTTCCGAGAACCGCCCGTGCTATGGGCACACGATAACGGGCGCCTTTGATGTGCACCCACCTAATGGTGGTTGATACGCCGAGTAGGAAGTGCCGAGCCGTACACAGGACTGCGGAGACTGAGGCAAATGACGGAGCTTTTGAGATTCCGTTTCCAAGCTAATAACTTTAAGCTATTTATAAATTTAGATAAGTTCACTCAGAATATATTTCATCACAGTTTATGACACTAGTTTATATGTTATATGATTTTCCATGCAGGGGCGGAGTAAGTATACCGACCCATCTGGTCGGAAGTGGCCTATCGAAAAAGGCGACTAAACAACCCTTGCCAGGTGGTAGGGCCTCGAACTTAACAGTAAACAGTTACCATCGCCTATGGATGTTTGCGACGCTAGGGGCACCACGAACACGCTGCTGTCCGCTTAAGAGTGCAGGAACCTGGGTTACTAATGCCGGAATATAACACAAGGTTTTTTTGTCTAACTTATTTTTAGTACATAATTTAATTTATTTAAGAGATCCCTATACATTATCTGTATGCAGTTAACTAAAATATGTATTGTGCCTAGCCAACTTTTGCTGGCAGTCTCGCAACAAAGTAACACCTTACATGTACAATGTTTTGTCCACAGGTACGTCTACGTGTTGCGCATGCGCTGTAGCCCCGTGGGAACCGAACACGCTTCCTCGATCACCGTACACCGACCACCGGCGCACGGTCGGGTTACACAAGACCGGTTTCACATTTGCCTGCTTAGCGCACCTCTTACGGTATCTGTATATAATATAGTATAATAGATGAGTTGTAAGAATTCTACCTAAGTCTTATAAAGTAATAGAATTCAGAATTCAATGATTTTTAACTCAAGTTAATTAGTTTTGATCATGAATAATATTATGCTTCTAATTATTAACCTCTCCGTACTTTGTTTTATATATTATTAATAAAGTCGCCTACACTAATTTATTTTATAATTAATAATCAATGGATTTTCGGAGTTTGATATTTAGCTGGTTTCTTTGAATTTTCTTAATTACTTTTTCATCTGATTATCTTTAAGGTCACTGATTACTATAAATATTATTGAACCGTAGATATTTTAGGGCCCGTAGGAACCACGCCGTAGGTTCTGTTTCGTGTTGAGAATAAAACTGAAATTCCAGAAATAACGCAATAAACTCGCCGCTTTGTTAAGCACGGACACCGCACACCGACTCCGTTCTCCGAACTATGTAATAATGGCTTCAAATCGACTGTGTACACACGTGCGTACGAGATCAAAGGTTCTAGAAACGCAGCGCTGCGTCAGGTTGTTCACGCACATACGTTGAAAGTAACGTGACATACTGTGGTCGCTGGATGTAGAATCGATCAGAGCGATCCGTGAAATCGAAAAATTAGAATATAATTTCGAATACTCATCGACCATGTAGAGTACACGTAGTAAAAGATAACCCAAAAAGTATTTAATCAAAAATGTATTGACTAACATCAAAGGACCCGGCTGAATTTGCACTTCGAAAACGTCGCCGGTTGTTACGACTATCGGTTTTTACGACTAAATATAAGTGGTCCCTTCGATGTCGTTACAACAGGTTTTGACTATAATAAATTGGAAATATGATGTGTCACCTGAGAGGTCGTTTTTTATTGCTGTTTAACAGCAGACAGACTGACGAACTACTCAACATACTAACATTTACCATCGCCTATGGATGTTTGTGACGCTAGGGGCACCGCGAACACGTAGCTGTCCCATAGGGGTACATAAACCTGGGTCACCAATACCGGAACACAATACAGGGTTATTATGGCGGCATACTTATAGACCAAGAGTGGTTGCCATCCAGACGGGCTTGGGGCACTACTACGTAGCTAAGGTTGTTTTGTTGCCTTGTACGACAGGCCGACCCCGGCCGCAGAGGTTAGTATTCTTTCTCCGCCCCTGCATGGAGCAAAATACTACAATAATAATAACTTAATAATTGTTCTATAGTAAGACTATTTTGACAATGTGAACGAATTATCGCGTTTCATACTGTTATGTTATTCTAGTAGTAATATGCAGTAGACTTGGTAAAAAGATATAATTTAAATTACTTTCTTCTAACAAAAATATTATGTATTTGTGACATATTTTACCGTTAAAAGAATAAATATTGAAAAACCGTGATTAATGGAGATACACTACAATATTCTCTTTACTGTTATTTATTCGGTATAAATAACAAAACACTTTATTACTGTATTGCCTAAATTTGTGTAATTTACCCCTTCTGTAGGATTCGTTATTCTAAGGTATAAACTCAATTGAACTTCCATTCCACCACTGCACTGTCAGAGGCGTCCATTAGCCGTGCAGCAGTGAAAGCTCGAAATGGGAGAGTAAATCTGTTTTACTATGAAATGTTATGTCAAATAGCCATAGCGTAGAGCATTCAATTGAAATTGTTTGGCTTTGTTCGATCTTCATTCAAGTAAGTATCCACTTGATTGAATTTTAATCCAACTTAACCGTCTTTTGTAGTTATAATCGCCGCCAATATTAATGTATTTAATGGATTAAGAAATTACATTGAATTTTAAGCAATTAATATTTCTTAAAATACGTTTTCAAAATTTTGTTTGACATTTATTTTAGAATACTTTTGCAAAACATAAAATAGATTTATATTTGTTTTATTTAACAGTAGCTTAAGTAGAAACTATATTAGACTGTTTAATGTTGAATTAGCATAGACTTCGTCTTGAAAGATAAACATATTATTGACGACCTCCGTGGCGTTGCGGATAACGTACTTCGGTACGCTTGCGAAGGTCACGGGTTCAATTCCTGTCTCGCGTCTTGGTGTTTATGTTTAATATATATTTATTTACAAAAGAAAAGTATATATGTAGTTTATCAGTTGTCTAATACCCATGACATAAGTGCTACTTACTTTGGAACTAGATGGCGCCGTGTGAATTGTGTCAGTATATTTATTTATATCGATTACAAGGCTTACATATGTGGCCCAGGTTCCTACTGTGTAATGCATTTTTATGTCGATGTCTTGTCTTGGCTTTAGATGACTCGTCCTAAGAAGACCTTTATTTTGTTCATGTGGTGGTAATATTTGATGAACATCCCACCGCTTGGGAGCTCGCCGTGGAATAGTGTGAAACTGAACCCCACAGTTGACAAGGGGACACATGTCGCTTGTGTACCCACTAAAACCACCACTGCTACAGATAGACTTTCGTGTGCACCTCCGGGGCCACGAATGCATAAAAAACGTAGCTTTTCTTCTTCTCTTCTATCTTCTAAATGCTTCTGCATCATAAGAATCACAGTTCCGAGTCTAAAATTTTAAATCAGCAAGTTGACAGGCTCAATCTCTATGAGAAATTATGCGAATAAATTTGACTAATTACGGTCATCAGTATTCCGTACGAATATAGTGTAAAATCTGTCAAAATTATCAAAATTCTGGTGGAAATTTATTTATTATGATATAAAATTTCCAAAAAAAGGAGTAAAATCTAAATAATAATGACGTGCTTTTACCCTGAAGACTGCGATCAATTTGTAGTGTGTGCGATGTTAGTGGCCCCTTATCCAACAACCTGCTGTGAAGATCCTCCTATGTGCTATCCCGCCTGCTTGTCCTTCTCCGAAGATTATGTATTGTTGTGAAAGAAGCCGTGAGTTTCAAGGCTTTAACTTGCCAAGAGATATATTGCTGTGAGCCACCACCAAAATATATGAAGATGGACGCATTGTGCGCAAGCTGCCTGCCTGTGTCTGCATTCAAGTGCAACGGAATGCAGGACCAAGAGCATTCGAAGACGTTCAGCACTGCGAATTTCCTATTTAGAGCCCTCGTGACGTAGTTGTCGAATGTGAATTGTGCACGGACCCCGTAAAAGTTGGCGACCCAGCATAAATGCCACCCTGCACACCCAAACCAACACTCGGATGTTGTTTACTTAAGAATAAACGAATAAAAGCGTCGCTTGAGGATATATTAGATGATTGACAACGAAATTTCGTGTCCTAATTACAATGCGAAACGAGAAAAGTAATTTAAATAAAAAGGATGACAGATTTTCCCCCAAAAAAGGGTTAACGCGAGGCAGGCGGCCGGTTGTAAAAACTAAGCCACAACTATTACAACATGTAACATGTTGTGTCAACCCCGTATAATGTGGGATAAGGGCAGGAGGAAGAACAGGTCATCAGTACTCAAGAGTAGCTAGTGCATAGGGAAACTTCGTTAGTGACTGCCTTGGCATCCACCCAGGTCACTTAATAGCCATACTTATGAAATGTAACTGGTACATCTAAACTGCTAGCATAAAAAAATAAACAGATCAATTGAATGACGATGACGAGCTTTTAATCTTTTAAAAGTTCGCAAATAAGGTAATCGGACAGTAAACTTCGCAAATAAAGCTATCTATCGCCTAATAAAGCACAAAGGCTTTTCTAGCGGACGCCTTCCGGCGATAAGCACATTAAAAAACCCGCTTCGAAGTATAAACCTGATTACATAAAGTGTGATTCAACAGGTTGTACACAAACCCAGTTTATTGAACTGCATAACTCACGACCTATGGACATAGTCTCACTGGAAAATTGACTTTTACCGAACAATCGTCATAATGTATCTTCGTCTGTGCTTTCCTTAAGAAAATGTGGATCCTTTTGACTATATTCTACGGAAGTGAGCTAAATAAACAAGACTGACTGTTCGCGATGTTTCTATTAGTAAGCAAATGTATGTAGACTCTAATATCGATTTTGTTTATTAGCAGTTGACGAATTGCAATCTGTAAATGTAATAGTTACAATGTATGAGGAAGAATTTATTCATTTCATCAACAAGCCATTATTAAAAAGCTAATTAACATCAAAAATTTACTTGCAAAGAAATAATACTGTGTGAACTAAAGTAAAACGCTGAAGTCAGTTGTAAATTCAATAAATTATGAAACGTAGTATCGAATATCGCGAATTGAACGGAAGCGGATACTCCGACGGTGAATTCGTAATTCGGATATAATTTGTCAGTAGCCGCCGACCGCAGGAAGCTCGTGTAATAATTACATTAACACATTTATGTTGATTAGTCATGAGTCGAAAGTGTTATATGCAAATTTCCATGAAGGGATCGGCGCTTCCTATTTTTTGTTGGGTTAAATTATGTTGGGGACAAAAATATTATACAAACATTAAAGTAGATTTAAATTCGTTTTCTTTGCATACGCAGGAAAAAAGAAAATTTTGTTTGCTTTAAAATATTTAGGAATTCGACTAAAGAACAGAATACGAGAGTATTCTGGTGTATGCTTCTAATGAAATGTAATTTCCCGTTTGTATTTCTTGACTAGTTTTAACATTCCTACTACAACTGATGGGACATTACATTTCATCTATATATGCTGATAGAAAATCTGATGTAATAAATTTATATTATTGTCATTCATATTGAACAAAATTATTCTATCTATCTATCAACACGGTAATCAGAATAATTCTCTCCGTACAGGAGCTAAATTCGAAAACTGACCCCTGCCACACGGGGCTGTCTGTCATAAAAGGTGACTTAATCAACCCTAGCTGCGTGGTACAGTTCAAAGCCAGTCTTGATGGCAATCACCCCTGTTTTCGAAATATGCAGGCTTGTGTTGAGTTTGGGCATAAATGACTTAGATTTCAGTTGCCCTACGCAAACGGCAGCGTCTTAGCGTTGCTCCTAGCATCGCGTCGAAAACTTCCATGGACGACGATAACTGCTTACTTATTAAACGGGCTGTTAGTCTCTGTTGTCTTGTAACAATAAAAAAATCAAGAGTAACTTTTCAAATGCGAATGATCATAGATACATAACATATATTGCTAGTCTCATTGAAAGCCTTTATACTCAGGGCTAGAATACTAACAAGTACAAGGGCTCAGGTTACACATTCAAGACTTAACAACTACTTGCAGATGCATACATACCTCGTTGGTCCTGCAAATAACGAATGTCACCCTAGAACTCGAATAATTCCTAATGGATGTGTCAATAGGAAACCCAACTCTGGCTGATTGAATTACAGCACTGTCGCTGTGTTAATACAATTTATAATTGGATACGTTAAGGGTGAGCACAACAAAAAAATAACCACAATGTTGAACTTTTTAAATTATTCCGAGGGACTCATTTCATTACCATATTAAAGAAGGTTGCATAAGTACGAAATTAATATATAAGTACATGAATTCTGTAATTTTGTAACATTTTCAGTACATAATTTCTTCAAAAACAAAGAGAAAAAAACATCATAAGTACAGAAGTATTTCTACTGTCGCTCGGGCTACGTACTGCGCGAGCCATTACTATTAATAAATCGTAAAACCTTTCGGCTTAAATACGTGGGCAATAAATGTCGTGTAAATAGAGTCTTCAACATCGCGTTGTTTTTATTACGTAAACAAGCTGCCAACATCTAAATCCGACGCGAAGGACTATTATGGTCCTTCGAGCCGTATATTATAGAACAATTGCAAAGTTATAAAATCTGAGTACGAATTTCACTTATGTAACTATATTTACAGACTTTACACTTCTTAATATATAAAACATATCATTTCTGGGCGAGATATTTCGACTCGATGATTTTCATTTAGGCGTAGGCAATTTGCAATTTATGAATATTAATTTCTTAAAAATGAAGAATGTACATTGACATTACTATTTTACTACAACTTAAACGAATGAGCGTTTAAGTTAGCTGTTGTTTTATTTATATAGTTTTATTTTGTACTTTCATTAAAAAAGTGGTTAAAGATGTAAGTAATTATAATTATTCCCTAAAAAGTTCCTCTACTCGGCATAATTGGTTTTATGAAACCAACACTGATCTTTCACAGAGGGCTACAAAAGTTACCATAACCCATTCAATACAATAATTGAACATATATCATCCTTTTTCTGTATATCCTTATTTTGTTCTGTTATTATGTTACTGCTTATGTTAATATATAAATAAGTCTGCAAGTTATATGTTGCTGTCCAATAGCGAATGTGGTTCTCGGCACAGTGAATCACCAACATGCTTGTTATAAATAGGTGTGAAGACGGGATAATACTTCCGGCCTATCGTCGTGTTCACATTTGCTGCAGTTTACGCTTCATCTTTTTAAGCATATTCTACATCTAAATCATATTTTTAAATATATAAAACTAAACAATGTAATAAAATTACAATAGGTAATGTTTTATTCAGTTTTAGCAGTAAGAACTTGATAACATTTGACATGAAAAACTGAGCAAGATTGATTTTTAACAAATTTTTTAGAAACCTATCTGGTAAATATTTGTTCAACAGAACAATCTCAATTTCATATTAAATTATTTGCAAGCTATTTATATTAATTTATAGTAAAAGAGCTGTCAAGCTATATTGTGATAACATAACAAAACCATGCGTTTTGTCGAATATTATTAAACTTTTGATAAATCGAGACACAAACGTTTTATATGCACTAACTGACCCGGCAGACGTTGTTCTGTCATAGAAATTAAATAAATATCATTTTCGTGATATAAAGAAACCTATATGTCCTTCTCCAAAGTCCAATCTATATCACAGACAGAGTTACATTCACATTTATAATATTAAAGTATATTTTAAATATCTATTACTTCTCTAATGAAATACACCAGTATCAGTGTGTCCATGGCGGTATAATAAATATCGTACGTGTATACACGTATAGGTAGGTGTATACACGCAATTACTGCTGATGAAAGTTTAACGGCCCTTACGGCCGGTGTGGTGTTAGTTTGCATTTCATGTCTGATGGGTGCGTGGTGTCTAAGGTTATTTTGATCGCTACAATTTGGCCGCGTGATCGTGAGACTCGTAGGCTGCTCTACGAATTCTTGTATATTATTTAAATTTTAATTTCATCTCTGCACGCAATAGTTGGTATTTAATTATGTGGGAACTATAGTATAGTTCCGAATTAAATGGAGTAAGACTTTCTTATAGTGTATTGCTTACACGTAATATTTATATATACGCTTATTCTTTTTGATTTTCATGAATAAAATAATTATTTGAATATTTAAAAAAATAATCTTCATAAGCTAATTATAAACACGAACTAGATAAAGTATTATAAACTAAACCTAATATAATCACGCCTCTTTCCCGTAAGGGTAGGCAGAGGCCACTTCTTTCCACTTGCTACGATCTTTACATACTTGTTTCGCTTCATCCACTTTCATTATTCCCTTCATACATGCCCTTCGGTTTAGGGTACCCGTGACCTCTTACCTCTATAATACAGATAGTATGGTATAATTTAAATAAGTTTTTATACATATCTGTTTTCCTTTTTACAATCCAAAAAAACATTGTCTGTTATGTGAGAGCAAGGCCCCTAAATCTGTGAAAAGGGTAATAGTGCTATGTCATCAAAATAAATCCACTATAAATCTATCCTAATTTGCGCCGCATACGTGAGCACAACTAGACCAGTCTTGCATCTAATTATGCTAGCCCCTGAGTGATTTATCCTTTGGAGACTATTTCCGTGCCAGTATGCTAAGTCAGAGTAGAGCAACCATTATGTTTTGGGTAGAAAATAGCCCCTACATGAGCTAGGTACGGCAAAATTGCGGCACCTTAAACTCCTGCGCTTACTAACTATAATCAATACCGTTAAAATAGAATAAATAAAGCAACACAAGGTGCAAAATACTTATCCGAAAATTATTAAACATTCACACTAGTGACATAGTAAATAAAAACGGCAGCTGACCACTCCATCTGGTGTGAAGCTACCACTTATATCGTTAATTTTAATAATTTCCATCTGCAGAGGAATGAGAAAGTGAATTGAAAAGTCGTTGAAAAACATCTTGTGCTTTATTGCTGAGGAGCACCAGACAGGCTGAGGGCCCACTTGATAGTAAGTAGTTACCGTCGCTAATGAAGTTGTTCCATAGGGTTACATGTACCTGGGTCACAAATGCCGGGACATAACACAAGGTTATTATGGTGGCATACTTATTGCAATTCGGACGAGCTTGGGGCTCTGCCACGTAGCTAGAGTTAGGAGATAGGTCGACCGCGGCCACAGAGGTTAGTATTCTTACTTGAAAAAAATATTAGATAAACCTTACTGTATCATAGTTTTCTTGAGCACCGTTTATAGGCATTTCATTTAACTAGAGGTATTTTTTAAAGATTTTTCACTATGTGCAAACCTTTAATCAAGGTTTTTCTTATAAAACTTTATATTGAACACGGTACATCGAGACCAGGACAGAAGAATAAACTATTTTCACTATACAAATATTTAATTCTCTGTGAAATTCGAACCACAGATAGAACGGTACTTGCGTAGCCACTGTGTCGTCTAATTCTCCAAATATTTAATTGTTTGTACGAATAATACGTACTCATTGCGAGAAATAACATTCAAAATGTTCTGGAGAACGAAATTAAAGTACCTAATGGTACGAACTGTCTCGTAATGGTACGTACTGACTGTAATTTTACTAATGGTCTACTCTTAATTGTAAACATATCGTAAAAGACGACAAAACAACCCACCCTAGCTACGTGGTAGGGCCCAAGCCCGTTTGGATGGCAACCACCCTTGATCTTAAGTATGCCACCATAATAACCTTGTGTATTGTTCCGGCATTAGTGACCCAGGTACATGTACCCCTATGGGACAGCAGCGAGTTTGCGGTACCTCTAACGTCGCAAACATCCATAGGCGACGGTAACTGCTTAAGTGGGCCGACAGCCTGTCTGCTGTTCTTCAACAATAAAAAAAGAAATACGTTTTAAAATATGCAACACTTTTAAATTAACCCAGCTGCTGTGCGACGCGACGTCTCGTTGTAATTTAAGATTGTATCTATTTTAATAACATGGTAATGATTATATTAATTAGAATAGAAAAGAAAACTCTTCTTGGTGAACAACCAAATAAAAATAAAAACTGCTTAAAATCTAAATTTACAAAAAAAAGGAACAATCGGCGGTCTTATCGCTAACAAGCGATTTCTTCCAGACAACCTAACCAGGATCACATTAAGGACTAAATAATGGCGGTGTACATTAACAATATAACAATATATACAAAAAAAATTAAAAAAAAAAAACAATAATAAGTAATGACAAACAATAAAATTACATTAATACACATATATGCGAACAACAATTTATTTATTGAGATAATGTTCTTTGACCATATTTTTGAAGATAGGAAGTGATTTAGCTTTTCTGACATACACGGGTAACAAGTTTCAAAGTTGGACAGCCTGTACAGCGAAGGAATTGAAGTAAAATGATGAAGTGTGTGCAGGCGTCTGTAATAAGAGATTTTCTGACGAGCGCAAAGAACAGAAATGAGTTTTACAAAGAAATTTAAAACATTCCTTTAGACGGTTTAGTAAGGAGGGGTAATTAATAATGTTTGTAATAATGATTTAGTCAAAACACCTATACGTGGTGGCGCAATTGTATCACAGTTGGAGATTTTCCAAAAAGTCCCAAGTTTGATTTTCACGATAGCATGCACGGCTTTAGCAATTTTTCCTACCTTCTTCTTAACGCTCTTGTCAGAGTGGTCGTGATCGACATGGTACTATTATTGAGGGGCTGCTGTGAATCGCCTCACGATATTTCACCACCCCTCTCAATTTCTGATGTTTTACTGAACTCGTGTAAGAAATCGCCCACTGCGGATTTTAGTCGGTCCATCGCATGGGCGATCTGCCCACGATCGAGTGCCCTCCACTCTACCGTGTATGAGAAGACGCTTAATTGGGTCGCCATCCCGTCTTGAACAAACGTGACAGGTATACTATCTGAATCCTCTAGGGGAAACCCGAGTTCCAATGTCTCCTTCTTCTTCGTGCCCTTATCCAAAACAATGTGGCCTATTAGTCATCATCTGAATATTCACACCTTTGTAGCCATAACATCTTTTACACAATCCCTCCATCTTTTCTTTGGTCTACCTCTCCGTTTGTATCCATCCACTCAGTAATGAGTCCGAGCCCAACAGTGAGTCGTTATAGGTTATTATGATAGTCATTACATAATGATCTCTTTTAAATTTTGCTGCATTAAAAGCTTAATTAACTCGAATGTTGAGATACCTTACAACAGTTGTCACTGTTTGTTGTGCCGTGACAACAGAGAAGAATGGAAAAAACCACGTACCAACGTCGTTACGTACCAACGGCATCTGTCTCAGTTGGTACTGTGGCATATGCTGTATGCCACAATTTAAGCATTAATTCTATTATAAAACTCGCCATTTCCTATGCCAATATTACTAAAATATATCACTGAATAAACAAAATAAGTAAAATTAAATATAAAACAGCCTATGTAATGAAATTTAACGTTTATTTTACCTTTCCGGCGCACATTTGATGCCGGCGGCATTTTTTGATAACATCGATGTTATTCTGACAGAACGTATATCCAAGAATCACAAATCGCGCAACCGGCTACTATGTCGAACATAATATAAAATAAAATCAGCTTGTCTAACCACAGACGACACTCATTTTGTTGTACAAAATAATAATTGCGAGTATGTTTTATTATCGTTTTTTTATTGCTGTAGGACAGCAAACAGGCTGACGGCCCGCTTAGAATTTAGCAGTTACCGTCGCCTATATGTGTTTGTAATGCCAGTGGCATCGCAAACACGCTGCTGACCCATAAGGGTATAGGAACTTGGGTCACTAATGCCGCAACACAACACACGGTTATTATGGCGACATACTTAAAACCAAAGGTGATCGCCATCCAGATGGGCTTGGGACCCTACCACGTAGCTAGGGTTGTTTTGTCGCCTTTTACGACAGGCCGACCCCGGCCGCATAGGTCAGTATTCTTTCTCAGTTTAGAAGGTAGCAGTTTAGATTTTTTTTTAATACGCCATTGCCATGTATTCCCAAAGTAAGCAGCATAGCATTTGTGTTATGGGTATTTGACAACTGATATACTACATACATATTTCTCTTTTGTACATAAATACATATTAATCGTTTTCATAAACACCCAGATGCTAGACGGAATCGAACCCGTGACCTCCGCAAGCGTACCGAGGTGTGTTAGCTGCTATACCTCGGAGGTCGTCAAAATCAATCAAAAATGACTCTTAGTTCGATAATTCAGAAACTACTTCTAATTTACGTCTACTGATGACTACATTTAGTTTGAACCTACGACCGATTGCGCGACGTGTGGGTAACCTGTTCGTTTTCGTGGCACGCACACCTGTTCACAAAACATGCAATTTGCATAATGCATTAATGTTAACCTTTTTTTTAATAATTTCATGTTGCTTTAATAATATTAACATGGTGCGCAATTGTTTATATCATTAATTTATAAATAACAAGTTAATTAATTAAATTACAAAATATCTAATGGCTTCGGTAATATTAATAAATATTAGTTAATTACTATTGATGTTTTCATATAATTTGTAATTTATTTTCAACAATTTTACTGAACGCATATTCGGTAAAGTTTTAGGATGTAAATGATATGTACCACAGTTCCTTTAAATGCCGAGAAGTTTAGTCAGCAGTCGGTTCTATTGAAGTTGGTCCACCAATTCAAATACATTTCTACGATCAGGTGTGGGGTAAGAAAACTGATATCTTAGACCGGAGGTGGTCTGTCGCAACGGTCGCAAAACAACCCTAGTTAGGTGATAAGACTTCAAGCCCGTCTAGATGGAATTCACCCCTGGTTATTCAAATATACCGCCATAATGGCAATACCGTGCAGGGGCGGAGAAAGAATGCGGGCGAAGGCAAAAGAAACTAACCTCTGCGGCCGGGGTCGGCCTGTCGTAAAAGGCGACTAAACAACCCACCCTAGCTACGTGGTAGGGCCTCAAGCTCGTCTGGATGGCGACCACCTTTGGTCTTAAGTATGCCGCCATAATAACCTTGTGTTGTGTTCCGGCATTAGTGACCTAAGTTCTTGTAGCTTTATAGGACAGCAGCGTGTTCGCGATGCCACTGGTGTTGTAAACATCCATAGGCGATGGTAACTGCTGAATTCTAAGCGGGCCGTCAGCCTGTCTGCTGTCCTACACCAATAAAAAAAATATCGATAGTGTTGCAAACGTCTATAAGCGACTAGCGACTATCTACCCACCCGATAGTAGGTGTTTTGGTGTAGGTGTCACAATGTCTTTATGAGCCGACTATTTTGATACAAAAAATGTTAAGGGAGGGCCATTGTGAAACACGTAGTGATAACGTTCAGTGACATGATGTGACAATGTTCAACAGCTGGTCGTTAATACAACGGGTATTAAACGATTGTAAAAAAGACAAATATTGGACGGATGCAGCCCACGTGAGATTAAGAAATTTAATTTAATTGATTACAATTAAATTCTTGACTATCTAGTTAATTGATATGGTATTTTAAATACGGCACGAAGGTCCAAAATGGTTAAGTTATTTCACAATGACTAGATCCCAATAAAGTGGTTTTATTTTGATTATGTTTTATTGAGTATTATAAAACTGTATGACAGTAAATAGCAAAAATGTATATAACAAATAAGAAGGCACTGCATACTCTATAATCTAATATATAAAATTCTCGTGTCACAGTTTTCGTTGCCATACTCCTCCGAAACGGCTTGACCGATTTTGATGAAATTTTTTGTGCTTATCCGGTATCTAAGAGAATCGGCCAACATCTATTTTTCATCCCCCTAAATTTTAGACGTAGTCCACCCCTAAATTTATTTTTTATTTTTTGACATTTTATTATTTATATGGCAGAACAATGTTTGCCGGGTCAGCTAGTGATATATAAAATTCTCGTGACACAATGTTCGTTCCCGTACTCCTCCGAAACGGCTTGACCGATTCTCATGAAATTTTGTGAGCATATTGAGTAGGTCTGAGAATCGGCCAACATCTATTTTTCATACCCCTTAGTGATAAGATCACTATTCCACGCGGAAGGAGTCGCGGGCACAGCTAGTAATAATATTGTTATTGAAACATAGTGGTTTTGGTAAACCAAATTGCTACACCCCCAAAGACCAATAGAAGGTGGTAACTAGTTGAGAAGAGGCTGAGGTCGCAAAATCACAAAGACACATCAGGCCAATAGGAGTCGCTAATGACCAACGACAAGATGCACTATCGTGGCAGCGGCGAAGCCTCGTCGGATGTATGGATGCACGTTCCCGCAGCTCGCCACGTACGAGGGTCGATGCCCTCTGAGTTTAAGCCGGAGTAACGAACGCTGATTCGAGGTCCTAAAACATCCCAGACAAACCACTAAGGGGAAGAAGATCCGTAAATTAAATATAGACCTAACCTCTCTCTTAAAGTTAATTATTTGTTGTCTGAATAGTTGAATATTTTATTAATGAATTCCTTTATAGCTGCTATAACTACTGGCATCACTAGTTAATTTTTTTTGGCTTCTTTGTGTTTTTACCTAGAAGGCATATTTTCCCGTATAGCGTTATTTCTTTTCTTTTATTGTATTCTTTTGTGTATTTTATCCGTGCAGGGGCGGAGAAAGAATACTAACCTCTGTGGCCGGGGTCGGCCTGTCGTAAAAGGCGACAAAACAACCCACCCTAGCTACGTGGTAGGGCCTCAAGCCCGTCTGGATGGCGACCACCTTTGGTCTTAAGTATGCCGCCATAATAACCTTGTGTTGTGTTCCGGCATTAGTGACCCAAGTTCCTGTACCCTTATGGGACAGCAGCGTGTTCGCGATGCCACTGGCGTTGCAAACACCTATAGGAGACGGTAACTGCTAAATTCTAAGCGGGCTGTCAGCCTGTCTGCTGTCCTACGCAATAAAAAAAAATTTATTTTAATTTTTACGTTTTAACTATTTGTCTTACTTCTAATTTAAAATATTCTTCCCTTTTTATATTTTGTCATTTATATTCTATTTTGTTTTACATTCTTACTTCCTGTTTTTATACATTTACATCTATAAATGTGTTTAAATTGTTTTATCATTAAGCCTCAAATTGGTCTCACATTTTTTTTACTTTGTTTGTATGTAATTATTCCTCTTTTGTTTTTTATATGAAGTATGTATATAATTTATTGATAGTTTTTATTTATATACATAAGATTTTTGTTCCATTACCTCGTTCTATGTCATTTTTTTCAAAACCGTTCATGGACAGTGCTCTTTGACAGATCCTAGATATTACTACACTTCAATCGACTTTAGAACCATCATATCCCAAGCGTGAATTGCGTTCAGCTGGTCAAGCAGCGGCTGATTGATTGGAAAATTGTCCGCGCCGCAGCCGCATTGCCGTCGCGACAGACTCCTTCCTGCCGTTGCTCATTTTGATGCTCCTAATTTATACTCCGTCGCTTAATGATTTACACACAGACCTTTACGTTCCTATACACGTATAGTCTTTTATTGAGTGATGCTATCTATTTTGAAAGGTTATAAGTAAACATAAATTAAATTCAATTGTTTTGCACTGTAGGTAGGTAAAAGATTTAGTAGCACAAATTGATTTTTGAAATCATCATTAGCTTAGACTTGTCCCAATCCTCTGGGGTTGGCACAATATTTATTTTTCTTCCATTTTACTCTATCCTGGCATTCTTCATCTGCCACTTCACATACTCTCATATCATGCATCACAAATTCTTTACGTCGCTTTTTAGGACTACTCCTGGCCTTGAACCCATATCTACTTTTAATAAATAATTATACCAAATAATCTACTTTTACCTAATAATATTTAATAGTCCAATGAGCTATTTATTCTTCAGTTATACAATTATTTTGTGTATGAAAATTTAAAAACCTTAAATATTTTTTTTGCAAAACCCGGGTAATGATATAGAACCACAAACTTATTTCTAAAAATATCACAAAAATGCACTGAAGCTTAACCACCGACTGTACACTACTCTGGACCCCAAGTTCCAAAGTGAAAGCTTTAAACCTAAGCTGTTGAGGATTTTTTAAAAACATTTTAAAATTTCTTCGGGACCGACAACGCGTTCGTAATGCCTATGGTGTTGCAAAAATGGGCGACGGTGACCACCTACTATCGGGTGGGCCGTTTGTCTGTCCACTGAACTCCAGCTACAAAAAACAAATACATTTTTAGAATCGAAGGCACTAATTGACTTATTAATTGAAATATATGCGAGCCTAAAAACATTCTAAATAAAATGCACTCGATGCGTAACAGTGTAATAACAAAGTCATTTTACATGATGATGTTAATTCAAGGTGAAAATGGTACTAACAGTTTTTGAGTTCGTGTTGGTGTAATTAGCATTGGCGACGCGTGTGGGCGGGCGGGTTCGCGGGCCGGCGCATGTATGCATATGTATTCGCACGTGCTCCTACTCGCAACAGGAAAGATATATAGTGATGACTAAGAAGTGTGCGCGTATACAATAAAGACGAAACTCAACTTAGTATGTATAGCAAAGAAGGCATGTCTTTCTTTACAATTTGACGACCTCCGTTGCGTTCCGTTCGTACGCCGTAACGACTGTGGATTATGATGTATAATATGTATTTACTCGTATTTACACCAGTAAAGTATATCAGTTGTCTAGTACCCATAGCACAAGCGTTCTGCTGCTTATTTTGAGATTAAATGGTGCTGTGTCGATTATCGTAGGTATTTATTTCTTCTTATTTACGGGAAGGGAATAATAACGACTAAAATTTCAAAATTAATAACAAATGACTTTTCATATATAATTCTTCTCTGTATGTGTATGTGTGACCCAATTCCGTTTAGAAACGGATGGACCGATCTTGATGAAATTTATGTGTTCTCAAGTGGATTCTCGAATGGTTTAGATTCACAATTTGATCCACTACAAAATGTTTTTTTTTTTATTTATATGGCAAATTAAGTTTGTCAGTCTTCTAGTTTTGTAACCAACTCTGCGATACATGTTTTCACATTACGCTGGGTATAATATAACTAAGAATCACTTTTGAATTTTAACGCTTCAAAGCGTTAAATAATGTAAAGATCCATAGGGAAAGGTGGCGCCTCCATGGAAACGGCATTCCGATCGCACCGTGGGTCCCTATCCCCATAAATATTCCATGAGATGGTAAAGCAACAAAATATTTACGGTGGATAAAAGACACGTTTTGCTCTATGGCGTTTATTAGGTCAGAGGCGTTGCAATCTCACTTAAGGCCGCCTTCCGTCGCGACGCGCCGCGCTTTATATGTATAAATAGATATAGTATCTACTATATCTATCTATATAGAGCGTCGGCGTAAGTCGGCTATGCCTATCTAGGCATAGCCGACAATTCCAACCGGCTGCTCAAGATTCTACCGATTCACTTTTTGCTGATTCTGGTGAACATCTTCAATACCTCCATGGAAAATTACTCCTCCCCATCCGCCTGGAAGGAAGCCGAAGTCATCGGCATCCGAGAACCAGGCAAACCCCTTGCTCAGCGTGCTGGGCAAACTGTACGAACGTCTCATCTTGAGCAGACTAAAAAACTTCACTTATGAAAATAAGTTGATCCCGACGAGCAGTTTGGTTTTAGAGCCCAACACTCATGCCCCCAACAAGTGCTCCACATCACGAACTGCCACGGCTGATCGACCCCGCTCCCACGAGGTTGGAATGCCTTGACATCCGTAGTCGCTGTCGATTCGTCTGACAATAACAGCCTTAGCAATTAAAAAAAAAACAGCCGATAATGATAGCGCGCATTGTGTGGCGAAAATACCTACGTACTATATCGACGCTTGAATAGAACCTTTAAGCGACATTAAACTTCCTAGGAAAGTGAATTGAAGTTCAAATATTAAAAAAATATATATCTCACCTAATTGATGGATTGAAATGATCTAACAGAAAATAAATAATCATTTCATGCAACAATTAGGCAAGTTCAAATATTTTTTTCTAAATATTTGAACTTGCTGGAAAGTTCACTCAATGTCGCTTAAAATATTGCTTTTCCAGCGTCGATATTTATAGTATACCAATATATTAAATCAAATAGCAGCAGTGTTCATGACTATGTAAGGTACTACCGTTGATATAAAGGGTTTAGAATAATTAAAACGTACCTTAATATAATACAGGCTGTCCTAAAACTCAAAAATAAGCTGAGTACAGGCTGTAGGCCGGATTATGAGAGATCATAAAAAAATTTGCTCACATAGTTTTTGCAAAAAAAAAAAAAACGTTTTTTGCAAATGCTTTACAAACACATACAAACACATATTTTTTTTCGGGCTTCTTTTGTTCTTTTCTGTTCTTTTGTTGCACCTGCGATGAATAAATAGTAGGGCTATTCAGGATCACGTAACAAAAATATACTAAAAATATGAACTTTCAAACAACGCTTAAACTTTAGAAATATAGAGTATAGTTATATAATATACTAGCAGCCCGTCCCAGCTTCGCATGGGTATTTAACAAAAAATTAAAAATTAAACCCTTCTATTTTTTTTCGGTCTCGGGGAAAAACCTCTCTTGACGGGTTATCCCGGCCCGGGGGACCGAGGGATATAAGGGACTCCGGAAAAGATGTTCAACCCACTAAAAAACCCCGCTGTTCTCCTATCGTCTACGCCCGGGCCCACGGATATATGGCCTGCCGATCTCGTGGCCCGGGCCGGCGCCGGCCCACGCTTTGTCTTAAAGCAGGCCCCTTCTAAAGTGCTGGCGCCAGGGGGTCAGGGTTTCGTCCCCCCGGTGCTCTCTTGTAACAACTCTAGGAGTTGAGGGGGGCTGTGGAACAGCACGCGGCCTTCTCCCTCGCGGCAATAGTGCGGGCGGCGGATCCTCCCCCGAGGGGCCGCCCGCGGCCGTTTTCTACGTCGGCCGGAGATCGTTGCCCGCCCTCCGGCGCCGACGACGCGGCCTACGTTGGCGGGAGGGGAGTGCGGTGGCGGACTCCCGCTCCCGTTCCGCCGCCTCCCTTGCAAACACTACTGCCTCGCAAAAGGAGGCGACGGCCGTCCATCCAGGATCGCCCCCGACCATGGACAGAACCAGGGCCGGGAGTGACAGGTCCGCGGACAATTCCGGACGGGACTCGCATCCCCGTCGCGTGCTAGTCAGGCGTGGGTACGACTACCAGACGACACTCCAGAAAAAGCAGAGTCGCCTGACGTCGTAGCCGGCCCAGCAAGACCAACCGACAGCGAGGATGCAATTCCCGCCCCATGAACACTCTGTGCAGGCGCAGTCGAAATAGGCATGGTTTCGACTACTAAATCAGGTCCCAGGGTAGAACCCGGGACCCCAATCAGTATTCGCAATCATCCCACCGGGGACCACGCCACGAACAGAGAGCTAAGTTGGAAAGGATGTAAGAGGTAGACGGAAAGAAACGTAGGACTCTGTCGCCTCGAACGAAGAGGGGAGTGAAGCGACGGATGCTCGGGCACCTCGGGTATGCACACCCGTGCACTCCTCGGACAGAGGAGCGCCCCTGAGGGCAAACCCTTCTATTTGCGTCAGGTTACTAAAAAAATAAAATTATAAAGAAAGTTTGAATATTATTATTTCTATGAGCTTTTATTTTAATGATTTTTTTTGTTATTACTTTTTATTTATTTTTCGTTATTTTTTAATAAGTATTCATTCTAATTTTTGTAAAAACCCCAGTGACGCACGCCTACATTGCATAAGGTGCTGCCTAGCTAGCCGAACAGGGTGAGCGGCTACCACGCAACATTTTTCTAATACTTACATTTTTAAACTCGTGATATCTTTCGAATGGAATATCCGAATTGAATAATTCAAAAAGTTATATAAAGGTATTGAAACAGTTTTGAATATGAAGTAATTTATTTTGATAAGGATTAATACCAAGATCCAAATAAAGAGTCTTTTCTAGGGGCGGCATTTCAATTAAATTTTTAAAATAAAAGAACACTTATTGTCGCATAACTATAATAGTTAGACATATGCTGTCGCGACACTTTTTGTAAATAATGATGTGTTCTGCAAAGTTGTAGTACATTATTTTATTCTATCATCAATAGTTTTCGCAACGCACGCGATTTAAATAATATTTTAGGTAATTTTTTTACACTTTGGGTTACATTATTGGAGTTTTAGTAAGGATCCCTAATTTTTTTGAAAATATAATATAGCCTATGTCACCCGGGGATAGTGTAGCTTCCCAACAATGAAAGAACTTTTTAAATCGGGTCAGTAGTTTCGGAGCCTATTCAAAGCAAACAAACAAACAAACAAACAATCAAATCTTTCCTCTTTATAATAGTAGTATAGATTATAATAGAGTTTTAGAAATAATTATGATGCGAGTTTGTTGTGTATGTTACTTACTGATTTTTCTTTTCTTTTTCTTGGCTTAATTATACTTTGGCACATACCTCTTGGCTTTTAACCCCTCAAACCTGATAAGAAGGAACGATGCCCTTTTTCCTTTTCTGTCTATAAAATAGCCTAATGGATTAGTAAGCCTTTTACAACTCTCTTACTATACACCATAACGTAGCTATTTTGCTACGTCTATCCGGGAATCAAATAATGAATAAATATCATATACATTTCATATATTCATATATTTATTTGCACATTTAAGTGTTTACATAATAACATCTTACATTAACATATAGCACTTAAAACTTAGAGGGTCATCTTCTGACATTGCAAACTAGTGGTCACAAAATTAATCATTAAAATGTATACATTGTTATTAGAAAATAGACTATAATAAAAAGTAAAAGAGGAAGAATGAGAATTAAAAAATTACAATACAAGAAATGATAATAATAAAAAATAAAAATCAATAAAATACAATTGTCTATTTTTCACTAAGTATTAGATTGTCATATATTGTCATATATTATTAGTATTATTAAATTTTCCCAATGGTAAATTTATGTTTTAATCAAATTAATTATTCTTAACGTTTAAGTTTGTATTTGTGACTAGATTCGCTTTTTTATTGTTATATTACTATTATTTCTGCATTTTTAAAAAGCCAGAAATTGAATAATAACAATTTTCGATTAGGTAGGTTTTTAATTTTTTGTTAAATATTTTTAGTTTACTTTCCCTTTTAATCTCCTCTGGAACTTTATTATATATATTTACGGCCATATAATAGGGACTATTTCTTACCATATGAATCCGCGACGGTGGTATGTAAAGTTTATCTTTGTGTCTTGTATTTAATGAGTGTATGTCGGCTTTTTTTAGTAAATAAATGATAATTTTTAAAAACAAATAAACTAATATCGTGTATATAGGAAAAGGTTAACAGTTTAAATTTTTTAAAGAATGGCTTTGTGTATTTTTTATTTGAACAATTATTCTAATAAGTTTTTTCTGCATTATAAATATATCACATGCATGTGTACTATTTCCCTATAACATGGCTCCATACCTCAACCACGAGTACGTATGAGAGTAGTAAGCTGTTATAGCGGTTTCTGTATTTGTAGAATATTTTATTTGAAAAAGTGCATAGGCGAATTTCGCTAACTTATTTTTAATATGTTCTACATGAGATTCCCAATTAAAATTTGTGTCTAAAATATGTTGTATATCGTCGGCTTATTGCAAGAACTCACTAACTGCAAAAATCACTAAATACGTTTTTATCTATAACTACCTGTGCCCGCGACTCCGTCCGCGTGGAAGAGTGACTTTGGGCATCATTTTTTAAAAAATGTTAAGGGTGGAGATCACTAAGGGGTATGAAAAATAGATGTTGGCCGATTCTCATAGATTTTTTTTATTGTGTAGGACAGCAGACAGGCTGACAGCCCGCGTAGAATTTAGCAGTTACCGTCGCCTATAGGTGTTAGCAACACCAGTGGCATCGCGAACACGCTGCTGTCCCATAAGGGTACAGGAACTTGGGTCACTAATGCCGGAACACAACACAAGGTTATTATGGCGGCATACTCTTAAGTATCTAACTTGGTCTTAACCAAAGGTGGTCGCCATCCAGACGGGCTTGAGGCCCTACCACGTAGCTAAGGTGGGTTGTTTTGTCGCCTTTTACGACAGGCCGACCCCGGCCACAGAGGTTAGTATTCTTTCTCCGCCCCTGCACGGATGCCGGATAAGCACAAAAAATTTCATCAAAATTGGTCAAGCCGTTTCGGAGGAGTATGGCAACGAAAACTGTGACACGAGAATTTTATATATTAGATGAGCCCATTTTTACATATTCTACAAAATGCAAAAACACACTCATTTCTAGCTGGCCAATTTAGCCGTTATGTCTTTGGCTAATCAACATAACCACTAACTAATTCCAACTAAAATGCTGTTTTCCAAAAATAATGAAATGTTACTTAATGACTTCTTGCAATAAGCCGACGATATATTCGTAAGTTCGTATAAGTATGTATATTGTATATAATAATAATATAATATTTTGTGACAATTCACACAGCGTCATCTAGTCCCAAACTAAGTAGCACTTGTATTATGGGCCCTAGACAACTGATATACTACTTATATACTTTTTTTTTGTAAATAAAATACATAAACACCCAGACGCGAGACGGGAATCGAACCCGTGACCTCCGCAAGCGTACCGAAGTGCGTTATACGTTACGCCACCGAGGTCGTCATATATTCGCATGTTGTAAACAACGTCTTAAACAACGAAACGCTTGCAGCTATATCCCACCCTCCATAACGCTATGGAGCTTAGCTCGAGACATCAAAGTAAAATTTTTTATTTTATTATAAAATGAGGGTAGCACTGGTTTACTTCAGCTTTATACATATATTAAATTCTCGCCTATTGCCAAATCGCTGCTATACTTGACCGAAGAAATCTTGCGCAAATTGTTTTCAGCCAAACGCGATGACTCTTACAGATACTTTGTTAAACGTTTTTAGAAAGATTAAAAAACAATGCGGTAAAGTTTTTTTCTACATGCAGGGTCAAAGTAACAATACTGTTATAAAAGGCGACAAAATAACTACCTAGAAACCCCGGGTCTATAAGTATGCCGCTATAATAACCTTGTGTTCCGGCTTTAGTAACCCAGGCTCCAGTAACCTTACGCGAGTAGCGCCGTGTTCGCGGTGTCCGTGGGGACAAAAATCTATAGGCGATGGTAACTGTTTACTATTAAGTGGACAACCTATCTGCTGTTCCCTATTACATATAAGGGGACATCCATTAATTACGTGAGCTATTTTTCGATCAGTTTAGACTCCCAAACTAGGTGAGATTTAGTGAGATTTGCCTGGACCCCCCCTCCCCTTACATGAGATTGGCGCTAAAAATATTTTAAACTAAAATTTATTTTTACTATTCGAGAAAATAATAAACCGTTCAGGTATACTATAGTTAATTAATATAAATTAAATAATACAAAGTAAAAAAAAAACAGATAAAAACATATTTTTTAATATCTGTAATATCCTTCAAAAAATAATGTAATATTTTTTGAAGGTGACGTGAGATTTTCGAATATAAATCGGTTTAAATGAGATTTGGTGAGATTTCATTGGAGCCCCCCCCCCCATTCTGAGCTCACGTAATTAATGGATGTCCCCTAACGTTTCTTTAAATTACAATGTATCAAAGATAAAGAAGGAACATACTTAATATGATATATAAATGGTAACTTGATAGCAATCATGAGAATGTGTAGAATAGCTTGCGACACGCGTATAGACGAGACTTGTATCATAAGAAGACACGAATCATTAATAGAGTAACTAAAAGTCGGATATCAACTTATTATGACAGACTCAACTACATCTACTAAGTTTCGTCATATGTTTAAAATACTACAATTAATGGAAAATCTAAATAATATATTAGTAAAAATGCAATTGAAGATATTACTCGGATTATGTGTATGTAGGCAAAACATTTCGCGGAATTCGTTGCAAACAATCATTATACTGACGTGTATAAGTGGCAAAGACGAACCGACACGACATGTGCAAGGGCGATAAAGGACGCGGTGGCCGACGCACCCGCTGGCGGGCGATGGCATCGCGCGATCTCCGAAGTTCAACTGATTTGCATTGTTCGGTTATTAATGATATTACAATAAGCATTCACGAAACATAGCATTAGTACGCTGAGACATTTTCGTACAAAGCATAACAATTTGGGCGAGGATTTGGTTTCTTGTTACTTGTTTTTTTTTATTATATTTGGTTTCTTGATAAATACAAAAGCAGACTGCTAATATGTTATGTCTAAAAGATTAAGAAATTTAATAGAGTAATTAATATAAAAGTAAACGTTCCGTTTTACAAATATTTACCATTATTATAAATATCTTTACAATAATAGTTTATAAGTATAGTATTTTTTAGAACACTCGTATTTAAGTTGTTGTAAGAGACAAGGCACTAAGTTCGCTTTAAAATTCTTTATAAGATATAATTATTTATCAATCCCTTCGTATTCAAGTGCGCAGATAAGGTAACATACCTTGTGTTATCTACTGCTGAAGTGCTATCTGTTTGGTAACCTTATGATAACACTACTTATCAATGAATACGTACTATATATAAGCTATAAAACATTAAAACATACTGAAAATTTAGTGTTTTAAAAATTAACTAAGTAATTTCTATTCAGATTCTACCTTTTGTCGATTATTCCGATAAAAATATAAATAAATATAAATATACTGGAACAATTCACACAACGCCATCTAGTCCCAAAGTAGCAATACCGAGACGCGAGACGGGAATCGAACCCGTGACCTCAGCGTGCATACCGAAATACGTTAGCCGTTATATATATATTGTATTGGGAGAAATTGTTGCCATATTTTTTCTTGATTCATTATAACACGATTGAACCGTATTTCTGACTATATAAGCTATGTGAATATTCTAAACATATCTCATTTAACTACTATATATTATTTAATTATTATTATAATGGTAATTATTATATATTAGTACTTATGTTAAAAATACTGGCCCACTGAGATACAGTATTCACTAGTTCAGGGGCCAGTGTGATTTTCTCTAGTCAAATTAGTTGTTTGTACATGAACTGCTGTGCTATGTATCTTTTATTTTTAAAATTTGTATCTCATGTATAAATAAATAAAAACATATATATATTTTGTTCAAACTTTCATATATAATCCTCAATATATAAATATGTAGAATGAGTTCTAACAATGAATTCATGAAATTTAGTCTTAATTAAATAAAATAAATTAAAAAATAATTTCCCTGCAGATGTAGCTTCCAGGGTATTATAGCCGGAACTCCCATCTATCAATAACAGATGCATAAAACAAAATATGCATTAGGATCCTCCGCAGCATGTGTATGCAAAACAAATATGACGATATCGGCTGGCAGTACAACACAGAAACGCACTTAGTCCGTCTGGAAGGTTCGCGTAATGAATGGACATGAGTTTCCAGACTCGCACCCTCCTACCAAAACGGTATTAATACAAAACTGAGAAATAAGCAAACAATTTAAATCGTTGAAAAATATCATTTGTGTGTTCTTCTTTAATCTCATAAAATACACATTCTTCGTCTTTTGATGCATTAGCTAGAGTTTTGAAATTATTCTAGCACGCTTTATTTGTGACGCCACTAATTCTCATATCTTGAAATTAAATTCCTCATACGTTCCAAGTTATACTAACCACTATAAATTTTAATTAATGATATTCCATCTACAGCTCTATCGTGTTGTATTTTAAATTATAAAGTTACTGATATTATAAAACTTGTGAAATTGGATCTATTTTTTTTTTATTGCTGAGGAACAGCATACAGGCCGACAGCCCACTTAATAGTAAGCAGTTACCGTCGCCTATGAATGTTTGCGACGCTAGAGACATCGCGAACACGCTGCTGTCCCATAGGGCTACAAGAACCTGGATCACAAATGCTGAAACACAACACAGGATATTATAATTAGGTTGGCATAGTTAAGGCCAAGGGTGTTTGACATCCAGACGAGCTTGAGGCTTTACCATGTAGCTAGTTGTTGTTTGTTTTTTGACCCGGGTCGCAGGCAAATTATTATGAATATTCTATTTATTTTAAGCACGTATTGCACATCGCGTGTCAATAAACTAGTACTTGGATACAATCCATTTGTCGCTGCGTAGATATGATATGTTCCGTTCCCGATATGTTGTGATGAATTACTTGTTTGGGCGCTCCCACCCCCACTGTCGTATTTCATACTAATGCTCTCTATTTGTCACAATCACAAATGCATAGTGGTACATAATTTCAAAAGATATATTTACGCCTGTTGCAGTAAAGTAAGTAATCTTATTTTAAATATTGTTATTAGTATTAATTTACTTTGAATTATTACTTGTTTTTCATTGATAATTGGACCACAAAACAGGTTTGTGAATAATATTAAAATTTAATATGGTACGACATTTCATCTGTGTTTAAAAATAGTTTAAACTTGTAGAGTTTAATTTAACACAATTAAGCTTATTATCCTCCATTTATGTTTCAATTAGAAATATTTATGTGGATAATTTAAGGCATTAAGAATAATTTGAACAGAAAAAATACGTTGGTCATCCGAATCTATGAACGAGGGTCGCTATTCGCCAACTCGCCACAAAGCGACGAAAGTAGCGTAAGAATACGCAAACAGGTGTCGACCGAGGTTATATTTGCATATAAATAGAGTTCCTGCTTAACTGTAATACAAACACATCCCTTTCTCTCTCGTCGGAGCCATGCGGCTAGAGCAGTGCGGAGTATCAGGGCTCCTTGCTCGTGCATCGCACCACGCGGCTGACTACTCCTGGAGATTCTATTTACGGTCGGTGATGTAACATTCAATAAGACACAAGTTTAATTGCTAACGGGGACACTTTCGTTCTATTAACTCTGACCGTTCATTACCAATAGCCACAAAAATTTACCACATTTATGTTCTAAATGAAAATTCATTATTTAAAGTTCTAAACATAACGAGCGTTGGAGAATATCCCATTCGTTCACTGGAATTAAGCAAGTTTTTCTGTTGTGGAAGTTATTATAATGCACAGCTGTAGCGGTCATCGCACGGCGGCTAGGAAGCGCTCCGCATTTTATAACGATGAAATCCTATTCTATCCTAACTTTCTCGGTTCGAATTAAAAAGTTCGTCGATTGTGCTTCGTGAATAACAAGGAGATAAATGAATGATAGAAGAGTCAGATTGGTAAGTCATCTGTGGAATGTTAATTAATCCTGGCAACCCCAGCTATTTCACCACTCCGTCCGCATGGTGCATAGAGCGAGCTCTGAAACTATAAATTAAGTATAGACATGGCCAGGTGATTATTGGGTCATCGCCGAAGCGGCCGGTTCCGCACCTCTTCCGTTAGCCATTTTTATTACGATTCCATTACATCATAGGAGCGACGCTCGCGGCGAGCGTGACCTGTGTTCTGCGTGGGCGCAGGTGACATGCGAACTCGACATTATTTCGACATCCACCCAGTGGGCCTAACTAGTTGTGTTAACCGAGACCCCTGTTATTTGTGTTGTTTTTTTGGGACCAAACGTTTTCTCTTTGTTCCGTCGGGCCCTTTTTTTGCTGGGCTCCACCGCCCGACGCCCGTCTCCGAAGGTTTTTACTGTGGCACGGGGGAGGCGCGGGCGGTGGCGGCGCCCCTCCGCGGCCCGATGCCGTCCTTGGCCCGAACGTTCACCTTGGCGCGCTGCGCTGCCGTCGCACCACAGGTAACAAAGTTCTGCGAACTACGTGATTTCTAAGCCTGTCCGCCTAAAGTGGATCCCGGAGAATCTCGTAGCCCGTTTTCTTGCCGCTAATGTTATGGAGAACAGTGTAATGGAAGACTGCGGAGCGCCCCGCGGCCTCGGCGACCCCCCTTCGTGATCAACATTTTGCTATTTTTATTTTTTGTAGTATCTAATGTCTCGTTAGATAGCAGAGGACAGGATCAAGTAGCGGGCACACGAACGTCGCGGTGGTCGTCAATATACTAATGCGGAGATTATGTTTCGGCGCGCCAATTAACATATTTTTATTTAATGTTCCCTCCCGCTTAGATTTTATTATGCTCCTTTTTCTAGCAATAACAATTTTGTTATTGTACAGGACAAAAACTTGTATATTCTGACAATATTCGCTCAGGTTGTAATAATTATATAGCGGATAGACAATTATAATGCCTATCCGCTCCAATATGTAGATATATATATATATATGAAAATTAAATATACGTCATGTTTAGTATTAGATATTGAAATAGTTTCAAATCGTGTCGAGTTGATTATTTTTATTGTGAATCCCAATGCGTATTGGGTAAAAGTGTCAATGGATTGCTTCAAAATAAATATTGACAGTAAAATTATATGAAGTGGTTTTCACCTAGAGAAATAACTTAGATGACAAATTTAATTGTCTTACGTCCGTAGTCCGAGCACTCGGAATGCCGAAGTTTTTTTCTCACTAGAACGGGTTGTTAAAAATATTCGTAGAAGAACCGAGATAAAGAATAAACTTTATAAGTTGTTTTCACGGAAATAAGATAAATGCTCTGATAAAGTTGGGTTTACGAGAGAGGGCGAGTCGTGAAAGTTTTTTATGTGAGCCACATCCAAGCGTTACTCCAACGCTTAGATGATCGCAGCTCGACGTCAGTTGAGGGCCTGTAACACTCGTGTAACTCGTATATGACGAGGTATGGATATATTTTACAACAGTTTTTATGAGTCTCCACAATAATTTACTGCCTCATACTCTGTACTTGCGGTTTGGAATAATAACTTTTAGTGATAGAAGTTTTAGTGTGTCCAGTGCTTGCTTGCCTTCAGTTCGTTCACCTCTCCCTGTTATATCAATCATCTCGCTGAATCACACATGGATGCGTTGCACATTCGATGCAACTCCGAGGCCGTGTTTGAACGAGATTTTACTTGTTAATTATTTCGTACGGAGCTGAGCCGAGCAGTTCCCAAAGCTTGTCGACCGTAATCTTATCGCATTAGAGGCCGGACATAGGAAGGGCATTAAGTTTGAACGATCGCCGTAGAGCGGCGGGCAGAACGAACGCGCCTGAAACCGGTCGGCCGTCCGTAAATAATGGATTAGAGGTGGAGTGGGGCCGGGGGAGGGGGAGCGACGTACACGGTGAGAGAGAGGGGGGGGGGGTGTGGCACACGCAGCGGGTGCGCGCGCGGGCTGGGGAGGGGGCGCGCCGCCAGGGGAGCGCCGCGGGACGCGGGGACTGCGCCTCCCGTCAGCTGTTGCGCGCCCGGGACCGTGCGCGCAGTGCCGCTGTCCGCCGCCAATGCATTGGCGTTGCTCACGCCGCGCATACCGACCGCAAACGCTAATCAGTGACGGTGATACAGTGCTGTGTTGTTCAGTGCCAGTGACAAGCACCAGTCAGTGATCGTGTGATTGAATATAATGTGTTGTGTGTAAGCCATGTCGAGGATGTGCAGTGCGTGTCTCAAGGCGAGGAGCTGACCACGACGTGCCCGGGGGATGAGAAGTTATGTTACGCCGACCGAGGTGATTATCCCGGATTCGGCCCTAAAGGCACCATGCATGCGGGGCCCTCCGGTGGCCCTCTAACCTCTGACGATTTTACTTTATACTTCGCCGTTAACGTGTAACGCTCGGTAAGCAATGTCGGAAGTGCATTATAGAATTTTTAGGATAAACTTAAAAAAAAAAACTTGCAAGGGTGCAAGACGTTTTTTATAACTCGAACTTCAACAATGTTCGCCCTTATGCTTTGGGGATCCATTGTTACATAGGTGCAGTTTTTTTTGCATTCTATTTTCCGTCGGCTTTCTGTCATTAATATAATAAAAGCCGGTGTGCATTCCACTGTCTACCTTCGTGGATTAATACTGATATTGTATCCACTGTACGCATCCAATAGGCTTGTTATATGTAATTTTTACGTGTAATAATTAATATTTATTTACGCAAATACAGTGCCTAAATAGCACCATAATACGTCACTAATGAGTAATATTAACTCATTATTCTCTTTATGGCATGTAAGAACTGTTGCTACGCGACGAAGAGGAACTGTGAACGGCACAACTACTATAATTGCGAATTAAATTGTGCGGATTAATTGGCTATAATTAAAGAGTAATTCCTCTAAAGGTCTTCGTGTCTTCCTAAGACGCCATCGCGGAAATAGCCATTACACCTATATGATGTTTTAATAATTCTCGGATACTGCGGCTATTTATAAATAAACGAAAATTTAGATATTTGTCGTGAAATTATAGTCAAATAAACGCGATACAACTTGGAACGCTTATATTGTAAAAATCAGTTAAGCTTACAGCTTCTGTAGGCATACAAATTTCAATATAAATAAGTAAGTAGCAGTTTTAAAGGATAAACTAAAGCTAAACTTATTAACACTTTTTTAATCAAATGATATAGGAATCAATATATTTTCCAAAGGTAACATTGATTTATAAATATTAATTGAAATGGTTAAAATGAAAAACTTCATTTATATGTATGTTACGGTGACTCAAAGTATTTTTGTTAAGGCAAATTAATAATTAACAGAAAACAAACTTTAATTATTATTATTATAACTTTAAAATGTTTTCAACCGTAGTTCAAGATATTTTCTTAATACGAAACTGCTACACTGGATTGTATGCAATAGATGAAATAGTTAGTGAAAAGTAAATGTTTTATTGGATTGCTTTTTTGTTGCATTTGAGTGCCAATATCCATTTTAGCCACTAGAGTTGTCAACATGTAAAGATAGCCTAAGCGACGACAGGTGCACTTAGCACCTTGTCTAGCCGGAACTCTATCCATAGAATAATTTATCCTTCCTTTGTTTCTAACAAGATGCCAATCGCCTTCAATATATTACGTGTTGCCTTGTTAACTATTGCCGCGTGCCCTATATGGGAGTAATTGAAATTCTGCACGATTCGAACGTATACACGTATATTATGTGTGGCTTAACTACTTTACACCTTTATTAATTTTAATAACCCCTTAAAAGTATTATGTCGTGGTTATTTCTTATTAACGTCAATTAAGCGATGCATTAAACGCAGCTTAGTTTTATGTACCGTAACATGAAGTTGGCTTTTTTCAAGTGCCAGGAAATTATAAGTTTATACACAATTTTCAATAAATAAGTTTTTCTAATTGTATGTATTTGATTTTTATATTACGAAATTTATCAAGTCTTAAACAATCGAGATTATTCTGCTTGATCTTTCTGCCCGTTTGGGTGGCGACCATCTTTGGTATGCCGCCATAATAACTTTGTGTTGTGTTCCGGCGTGTTCATGGCATTAGGAACCCAAGTTCCTGTACCCTTATGGAACAACAGCGTGTCCGCGATGCCACAGGCGTTGCAAATACCCATAGGCGACGGTAACTGCTCAATTCTAAGTGGGCAGGCCAGCCTGTCTGCAAAAGATAATTCGCAAAGCAGTTTTATTTTTTAAATTACCCTCCTTTTGGCCCGTTTGGAAAAAAATTTGAGTTTGAATATTATGAGTATTTACGATGCGACATGATAGCTGATACTTGGCTCTCAGGTTTCCCTGAATAATCGTAACTATTTTCACATTTTCTCAAATATTCATAAATCTGCAACACGTGTTTATATCAGTGGAGATAAAAAAATTATATTGATTGAATTTATACTTCTTTATATTTAAATGTTACTGATGAGATAGACTTTTTATATAATTTGGGAGGCGGATGACGTATGAACCATATTAACCACAGCGTATGCTCCCATGAAAATAAGAATTTCATATCAAATGAACTAATAAATGCTACAGCTTCTAATTTACCCAAGAGTACGGTGCATACCCAAGTTACACATTTGCGTACTAAATGCGTTTTTACATATTTTTGTATTGTTAAGAAACAGCGGACAGGCTGACGGCCCACTTAATAAGTTAGGTTGGCAACTAATAAACCCGCTACTTTTTTCGATCAGTTTCTAAAACGTTATAGAACTATCTCGAATTTCTTGGAGTAGTATATAAATAAAGCAAGAGTTGTATATCAGATCAGTTGACAACTGGATCTCGAATAGTAAAACTACAGTAAATTATGGATATTTCTCGTAGATAACTTCGGCTGCTTTACTTCTCGAATTTCGCTTAAGTCGAAAAGCGACTGAAGCAGTGCGCAATATATGTGCAATAATGAGCGAAGGCGTGCTTTCTTACGATACCACCAAACGTTGGTTCAGAAGATTTAAGGATGGAAATTATGACCTATCTCATGAACCTCATCCAGGACGACCTCCTACAATAGATGTAGATGAGTTAAAAAGACTCATAGAAATGGAACCCAGTTTCACTTCACGTCTGGCAGAGCAGCTTCAGTGTTCCCATACTGCAGTAGAAAAACAACTCCACACTTTAGAAAAGACCTGGAAATATTCAGTTTGGTTGCCACATAAGTTGACAGCGTTTCAACGTCAGAAGAGACCTAACGTGTGCATGGAACTACTTAGTTATCGTCGTACCAATGTGTGGCTGAAGGATGTAAGACCGGGCCAGCACTAGTGTGGGGCTGCGGAAGAATTTGGATTCCCGCTGCCCCGCGCGCACGTGTGAGGAGACACCGGGGTGGTGGTTTTAGCCGGTAGGAGTCCGGCATGCCCCTCCGCCTTTCCCCAGGCGGAGGTAGTCCGTGAGTATTTCCCCACTCCTTAAAAAAAAAAGGATGTTTGCTACGCTAGGGGCACCGCGAACACGATATTGTCCACAAACAACACAAACATTATTTATGAACTAGCTGACCTGGCAAACGTTGTTCTGTCATGTAAATTAAATAAAAATCATTTTCACAACAAAAAGTAGCCTTCTCCAAGGTTCGATCTATCTCTATATCGAAATTTATCAAAATTGGTCCAGCGGTTTAGGCGTGAATACATAACAGACAGATATACTTTCACATTTTTATTCATTGCTGAGGAACAACAGACAGGCTTACAACCCACTTAATAGTAAGAAGTTACCGTCGCCTATAGATGTTTACAACACTAGGGGTACCGCAATACGCTGCTGTCTCATAGGGGTACAGCACACAAGGTTATGACGGCATACGTTACGGGCATTATAGATCCAGTGTGGTTGACATCTAGACGGGTTTGGAGCCCTACCACGTTGCTAAGATTGTTTTGTATGTTTTTTTGGTTAATTCTAAGGTTTTTTCACCCTGGCCGCAGGGTTAGTATATTCTTTCTTCGCCCCTGCACTAGTTCTCTTATAGAGACTATATACATTATTGTATTATATAGAGATACTTGTATATATTTAAAACGATAAAATTTGTGTATAATTGAGGAACGTCCGAGCAGATGTCGAACGTTAGTTGAAGGTGACCCCATCGACACGACACAATGTTTTTGCGGCATTTCCATCAATAGCAATACAATCAAAATTTCTGTTCGTAATAGGTATCCATTATCCTTATTTTTTGCTATAAATCAATCAATAACCGATCGTCTCAGCGTTTACCGCTACAAGCAAAAGATGTTTTTTTTTTGTAATTTTTAACTAATTGTGTTTTAGCAGCGAGTTACTACTACAATAAATTATACTTATAACCTAAATTATTTTTATTTATTACGTTATTTGATATTGTCATTTATAAATTACTAATCAAATGTATTATTACATAATTACAAATTAATGAAAACCTAAATTAAAATAAAATGAAAAAATAATAATGGAAAATGTCTTTTCAATAAAATGCCATAATTTATCATTTAAAATATCGTCAATTTTATAATAATATTTCCAAACAAGGAAATGTCTTTAAATGTTTTCTGAATAAGTATTTTTTTATATTTTAATATAATATAAAAAATTACTTTAATAATATCTTTGAAGCCATATAGAGTTAGCTTTTTAGCATCAAATTTATGGATGCATATTTTGCTGTCATGCGTCTATTGCATTTATGTACTTCTCCGACGGTCTTAAATATGTGACGATTTCCTTTAACAAATAAACATATTATCCCAAACATATATAACCAGGGAAGCGTCAGAATTATATACTCAATATTTAATATTATATACTCAATAGGCGATCTCAATATTTCTTGCATTATTGTTTATATATAATTTTATAATATTACTAAATAAATAAATATTATGATATAAATATTAATATGATTAATATAATTATTAAATTATAACACATATTCAATAATAAATAAATATTGAGATCGCCTACAATTGAATATAGGTACTTTTTACTAGATCGCGTTATGCCACTTTTCGGCACCACATAATTAATATTATCGGAATGGATCTATCTTAATAAACTTAACATACTTCTAAGAGTTCGAATACAATTTATTTCATTGAACAAGTATAGTATATATTATAGTATAGTAGAATAAGAAAAACCATATTTTATGGACACCTAAAACTATAAAGATTTATTACATTTATTACTTCTACTTTAGATATGCGTCCTAGGTAAGTTAGATAACAATCGGGTAATTCAGCTAGTAAGTTATTATATGAATATGTTGATGCCTTTCCAAAGTTCCTCGTCTGTCATTGCAGGGTCGAAATATTAGTTTTTATACCTTTAAACTTTTTGCTCTATTTGTAAAATATACTGTGCAGGGGATAGGTTTTTATTGGTATTTTTTCAGCGTTTACACTGCGGCCATTTTGCTTTTTTGCTCGTTCCAGTTATCGGACGAAGTTTTACGACTGAACCGCCTGATCCCTTTTGTTACTGCAATTCTGTTTGCTGTGAACGACGTTTCAATTTTACACAGTTATTTTAATACTTCAATGGATTTAAACTTTTATTTGTTCACTTTTAGCCCTCTTTGTTTTGTTTCTGGCAATTTTATTTTTGGAGGGATTCGTTTTTAGTAATTGGTCATTGTTATGCATTACTTTAGATGAAGATAATGTATTATCAATTTGCGCAATTGTAGATATCTAAAGCTCATGACCCCTATCCTATACACACTTCATTCTTTTTACAAAAAATCCTTTATGTACAAGAATTTAGTTCGCAGTCACTATCTTGTTGTAAATAATTTTACTTAAAGTTCATTTTCTAAATTGGAATTAAAAATGTGTCTACGTTGTATTAGATGCTTGTATGTGTGTGTTTGTGTGGATGTGAACTCACATATAATAATATATCTGTCAGTATATAATATGAGTTATATATATACATAGATAGGTATCATATCATTGTTGTAATTCACCTACACCGCTATATTCTTTGTCACAATTCCTTCCAGATAGGACCGCTTTTTACTATTTCATTTTTTGTTATTACTTGTAATTAGTGTGTTGTCCTAGTTATAAGTTTTATTTTAAATGTAAGCAATGGAGTTATCTTTCTATATACCTATATTTTATAACAATGAAAACGTTTTATTGTTAATAACACTGACCATACTGTTCTGTTGATTTTCATTTGTTATTGAATGAAATTTACTATTATAGCAGCAATAGAAACTGAGCTGTTTAATTATACTGCAACGGCAACTCGCGAAAGGTTGAACGACAGAGGTTCACATTTATGGTACATATTCGTCGGGCACGGATATTTAAAAAAGATGCTTATATCGCAATCGATAAGAAAGGCGTAAGAAAGTTGAGATGATAATAATGATACAATTATCATTATTTCACCTAAACACTTAATACATTTAAAGCACATTATTATTATCTAGTAAAAGGCTGCTTTTGGATATAGATGTCCTACATCATCATCCAAGCGCAAGAAAGTTGATATGAAAGATATTTTAAATTCTAACTAAGATTTTCAAAAATGTCAGGTGCATTTTGATGACGTATTGAAAGCAAGCGCGATTTACCGCCGTTTCGTGACTGCGCCAGCAGGGTGTGCCGTCGATGCATCGCTTAATACGATTTAAAGGCAATCTCATCCTCCGTACGCTCAATTTCCTCGGCGATACGTCGAACGTGTCCTATCCGTTTGTTAATTCACTACACCGTTGACGTTTCAGTAGTTGCCACTATTGCACCAGTTTATGTTTTGATTTTTGAATTATTGCATTTTATTTCCAGTCTTTATTTAACATTTTGTACTATAAAAACAGTATATCCTTTACTCGGAACAATTGTTTGGGTACTCCTGAACTAATTACACAATATACACGTAAAAGCATTATTATTAAATATAACAATATCTTTACGAGAAAATAGTTTTCAAGACTTCTATTCATTGTATATTCTTATTAATTTTGTGGTCATTAACAGTATTTAAATTATTGATATGATTAACACAATCTTTAAATCATTAATTTCTTCTTATCTTAATTAATTAATTTCACCACACATATATAACTCGTATATATTACATTAGAGATGTCATAAAGCCTAGTGTCTTTTTTGTGTGTGTATGGTTGTGTAGTTATAACCAAGATCAAGTATAGAGTATTTCAATTCTTACGTAGATACTAGTAAAAGGGCTCTTTACATTCTTCGCTCTGTGTACAGATAACTGAAAAAGGGTTTCCTATTGGGTAAAAGGGCAGACAATAATCGCCCCCTACCAAATAAAAACAAATTTAGCTACATATATTTTCTAATGCATCTTCGCTCATGAAAAGACAGACCAATTTACACACAACTAAAAAGACACGTGAAATTATTATTTTGCCTTGTAACAAATGATATTTAGACAGCGTACCCCGAGCCCTGAAATGAACGTTTCAGGTGTAATCAGGAAGCATAAGCTTACAAGAAGATTATTCCCTAAATTTTTAGTTTAGTACCCAAATCTTTTTAGTTTCATTTTTACTCTGTTTCTATAATACCAATACTCACTCTGATGAAGTATATATCCTCTCATTTTTTTAAATTAAATAAAAATTAAATTGTTTTAATAAGAACATAATTACGAAATCCATGGAAAGGTTTGAGTGTATAAACGAGTGATTAAACAATTATTACGTATTAACTAAGCGACAAACATTTGGGTCCTATGGCTCGTTTGCTAATTCCACGTAGCTAATGTGATTTAAAAGCAATCTTGCTGTCATCTAGGGTGCCTAGGGGTCTAATTTGTACGTACGCCGAAAACCGTACTAAAGTTCTCGTCAAAAATGTTACATTTATATATTCTTCTATGGACCTAGGTTGTAGATGGAAATTAGGTATGAATATATCTACCAACCGAGTACGGCAAAAGCGGCTTAACGTCTCATTTTTGGTGCTCTAACGCTTCCTTTGGAGGTATTTAACACTTAAAAATATATTTATTCATATTTTTTTTAGTATTTTAAGATATGCGTATGATATTTCATAATTTATAGTTAAACTATATCCATGAAGACAACAACAATTAGTTTAAGAATAAATAATCTTGGGTATGTAATAACGGTCGGTCAATATATTATGTAGGGTTTATAATTCTGTTCTATTCTGGAAGGTCTTCACTAAATCTTATATGGATCTGGATAGGGACATTCCCTATCCAATTGCTGTATATTAAGTGATCGTCTCGTAATTATGCATGATAGAAAAAAAAACATGTGGGGTAGTCTGGGGACTGCCGATAGAAGTGAAAACTAAATAACTTGTGAATTGTACCGTCGAGCTATTAGTTTATTACTTTCGGTTTATAAAAAATTGTTTATGATCAAGCATTAAAGTTTAAATTGGTTATTAACACATCTTTGCAAACCAAAATAATACAAGTGCTAGTAACAAAAAGCTCGCATAAGTAATTTATACTGTAAAATGTAAGGCTAACTTTCAAATGCTCTTGGAAGTCAACACTCGCTCGGGGACTTGCATTATCAAATATCGGAAGGATGAAGGGACGGGGGCATGGGGGGAGTAATGACCCAAATGTGAACGGCCAGCGTAACTGGTTTGTACGAAGGCGCAGCGGCGCCCTCTGTCGGCTGTGCAATAGAAACAAACAACCGCTCATTACGGATCATTTTATAATCATTATTTCACTAATGGTAATGATAATGATCTCGAGACTATTTTCTGGTCTTGGTATGGAGTTAAAGGGTTATATTCTAACTAGCTGTGCCCGCGACTCCGTCCGCGTGGAATAGTGGACCTTATCACTAAGGGGTATGAAAAATAGATGTTGGCCGATTCTCAGACCTACTCAATATGCTCACAAAATTTCATGAGAATCGGTCAAGCCGTTTCGGAGGAGTACGGGAACGAACATTGTGACACGAGAATTTTATATATAAGAAGATTGTGTTGCACCAACTAAACCTAGATTTAGGAATTTTTATTGAATTACGCAAACGTGAAACGGACAAAACTGCGCGCCTTTTTAATCCTTCCGTGATGATACCTTTCAAATGCGAAAAGAGGTAGCTGGAAATACATACATAATAATAAATAGTACCAAAAATTACTTACGCTACTCCGTTTTACGCAAATTCAACTTGCAAGGCTGGTCTCACCTATTGCGCACAAAAATAGCCAAAAACGTCCCACCGCTGGGCTCTGGAAACGGACACTACACCCTCGAAACTTGTCCAATGCGAGTTAGCATAATACACATTTATCTCAGTATGCAGGTATCCTCGCATGTTTTCCGTCACCATCGGCACGTAGCATTTATGTTGTGATTAAAACACACATGCACTTAAAATGCTGTTTTTAATGTTTAAATTCGAAATTTAAAAATCGGAAATTCTATTTAAATCTCTTTGGTATACTGTTAGTGATGAGTGCAACATATAACCGTTGCAAGCGAGGATGCGTCGTAAATAATTATTGTGCCCAATGACAACTTTCCATTTCGATTGTGAAGTTTCTATGATTTATCTTAACCACATTACATTCTAATTTACTGCCACGACTTGTGTTTGTCCTTAAACTCGTTTGTGATTTATGCAACTACCGGATCAACTAGAATTATAAAGGGCCTACTTAGATTACATATTGGCATATATTATTTATAACTGTTATATTATGTGAAATGTTTTATTGCGAGTAATTCGTTAAAATTTATTTGAACGTTTCTACAACATGTATTTTATAATTAATTCCAAATAGATATGTTATATTCTATATTTTCACGGCCTTTTATTCACCTTCAAAATATCTTTTCAATGTTTTTAATTAGCAAAAATGACTGTTTAAAGATATTACGACCATCAACAATAGTAAACGAACAAGTTTGTAAATCCGCTAAAATATTTGTTATGACCCTGCACTAGGTAAACACCTGTATCCACGGTGTATTTATTCTTCACAAACCGTAGCGCAACGGCTTACATGTCGGAACGTCTGCACAGGTTACGGGTTCGATTCCCGTCCCGATTTTATGTGTATAATATGCATGTTTTTACAAAAGAAAAGTATGTAAGCAGTGGTATTTCAGTTGCCTATTATCCATAACACAGCGCTCTGCTACTTACTTTCAAACTAGCTGACGCTCTATAAATTGTACATTATAACCCTGACCAAAACAAACTAAATATACTTGAGTAATACAGGTTGTTTCCTGTGGGAATCAAATCCACGGATATGAGAGTACAGCTTAATACCACTGCCCTGGCTTCGACAATACTACGTTACATTTTTATAAAGTAGCTTTACATAATAGATATTGTAATAATATTCAATACCAAGCATTTGACGAGTAAATGCCGATATGTATGGCCGTTGCAAATTTAGATAGTTCGTAGTCAGTTATACATTTAAAACCGTTTATAACGACATCGTTTAGAACAACATACCAGTTATATTGACTAACATCAAAGGTCCCGGCTGAATTTGTACTTCGAAAACGTCACCGGTTGTTACGACTATCGGTTTTTACGACTAAATATAAGTGGTCCCTTCGATGGCGTTACAACAGGTTTTGACTGTATTAGTATCATACATACTGTTTGCATTCCCGGTCACGGAAAAAAATTAATTTAATTTCCTATATAAACTCTTAATTATTAGGGAAAAAATGCCACCAAGTAGCGTCGAATGAGTTAAAATCGATTACATATTTCTCTTTATTTCCTTTAATATTCTTAATAACATGAGTAAAGGTTTATTAATATAAATATAGATGGCGTGAGGAAAAATGTGTCAGTCTTATCTATGTAGATATAAAAAGTAAATATTCGTCATTTTGGCAGATAAATTATAATGAAACGTTCTCAAGGTGAGCATAATTATGTTTCATTGTACAATGTTATCGGATTTCGTGGATTCAACTTGACCGATAAACGTAACCTTGAACTGGTGCGTTCAATTCTGTTTTGTTCATTGCCGTGAACCGTTTACCGAGTCACTTTGAGATGGACAGAATTAAGGAAACATTATGGGCACACATTTTATTTATATAACCATTTATAATTCAAAATATTATTGATTGTGTTGTCCCAGCTTGAAGTACGTATACATCTGTCTATTCTGTCTAGTCTATTATTAAAAATATCAGTTTTCTTTATATGTAGGTCTTTTGTACCTATATGATTTTACTTAAAATTGAACTAAGTTATCATCCACTTGCACAGTAAAATATATATTTATACATATATATAGCTCCATATTGCTATGCTTGTTTGATCTTGGAATTCCATATATTACATATTGTATATATATTACAACGTGTTTATATGAGCTACAACGTCAATTCTTATGGTTCGTGATGAAAGATTTCGTTTCCAACTTTGTTTAAATAATACTTTAAGTCGCTATAAAGTTTTTGTAATAAATATCCATATAACATAATATACAGCTATAACATAAATCTATACGGAATACAATAAATCCCGAACATTAATAAAATGTTTTATAGGTTACCCTTAATGCAATGTTAAGCTTATTACTCACTGTGTAAACAATATGTAGGACCTCGTTAATGCTAGACTAATAAAAACTTACAAAGCCCTGTTCCATGACCATGTAAAATATTAAAAAGAGAATGATTTACGACTTACCCATATTAATACGTTTGCCTCGATCGAATAAACATTGCTTTTATATTGCGTAAATAAAATATACTAAATCTAGAATCAGACGACAGACTGGCGTGATGGCTAACGCATGTCGGTACGCTTGCGGATGTCCAGGGTCTGGGTGTTTATGTATGTGGTCATTAACAAAAGAAAAGTATACATCGTCGGCTTAATTATCAGTATGCGTAACTCCGCAAAATATCGAAATAAGACTTTTAAAATTAACTAGATGGCCAGTGGAGTATTTTGAAGCCTATCTATTGCATTACTTCGTATGCTCTAAAAATATGGCTGATTTGTTATGAGTAAAATAATTGCCATGCATAGCAAAAACAAAGTTTTTACTTACTCCTGTAAAGTTTATCTAAATGGAGTTACGCGTTCTGCTAAGCCTGCTAAGTAATATATCAGTTGTCTAGTATCCAAAACACAAATGCTATTCAACTTAGTTTGGGGATAGGTGGCGTTTTGTGAAATGTCCTATTATATTTATTTATTCATTGGCTTAACACTAAACTTACAACTGAATGAAACAGATATATGAATTAACGAATAAAAAAGACGCGGATTAATAAACATTTAGGACTAATTTAAATATTGTTCCACATAAAATATATTTCTTCCAGCTTCCATATTTTTCTTAGCGCTTCAAACACGACATACAATACAAATCAAAATATTTTAGAATACCAATTACACTTAGTAGATTTATGTCCATAATTCATTCAAATCATAAAATATTTTTTAAATGTTATTATTATTTTAATATTATTGTTTTAATAAACGAATTCCTAATAGTTACTGAATATTGTAAATATTTTATTTACCTAACATAGGTAAATGATACACATTGTCCTAAAGAGGCGGATAACTATATTAGTTACTACACTAGTATTACTACAATAGATTATTATATAATATTAGTATAAGAATGTTAATATAATACTGGACATTGCTCTGGCATCATATATTACAGAGATGTACATTGGATTTTTTGTCTATCCTATCTAGTTGTACCCCACAGCATAATGATTGTAATATCAAAGGCAGTACGTTCACCCCACATGGACGTAACCGGGCGCGTTACGTGCGCGCTCGCTAAAAATAATCGCCGCTGCACGCATGTCCCGCATAACAATAAGGTAATAAGTGCGTGGAACACGAACGTTCAGGGTTGACGCTGCGCGTGAGGGGCCCACATCCCGGAACTAAGCTATTTCTAGTCTCTTATTATAGAGCTAAGCTAGCCTTAATTATGTCTACGGAAAATGTAGGAGTTTTTCAAACCTTATTTAATGTTAGCGTATTTTTAAAATTATTATAATATTATTTATATTTATTTATTTATTTCTTCAAACAACATTATTTACATACACACTACATATTACATGAAGTAAAGAATACTCTTTAATTTGTGTTATTTATCATTATACACTACAAATACAGATTAAGCATATAAAAGCTTATAAAATACTGTCACCTAAACTAGGTCGAGCCTGTATCGTAGGTGAGGAGAGTACCTTCCTTATGTGACGAAGAAATATTTTTTATGTCAGGGTAGTTGAACGTTTTGACGGACTCAAACTGGCTAGACACAATTGACAATAATATGTGGACTTGTTAAATTTTTTAAAATGAATTTTTATTTAGGATTTTTTTAGTATATTTAAAAAGACGCCCACTGCTGGACAAAGGCCTTTCTCAAAGATCTCCACGACGATCGGTTCTGAGCTGCCCTCATCCAACCTATTTCGGCGATCTTGACCAGATCATCGGTCCATCTTGTGGGGGGCCTACCAACATTGCATCTTCCAGTACGCGGTCGCCATTCGAGGACTTTTCTGCCCCAACGGCCATCTGTCCTTCGCGCTATGTGCCCAGCCCACTGCCACTTCAGTTTTGCAATCATCCGGGCTATGTCGGTGACTGGTTCTCCTGCAAATCTCCTCATTTCTGATTCGATCTCACAGGGAAACTCTGAGCATAGCCCTCTCCATTGCCCTCTGAGCGACCATGAGTTTTCTTATAAGGCCCATAGTTAGCGACCATGTTTGCGTTCCGTAAGTCATCACTGGCAACACACATTGGTTAAAAACTTTCGTCTTGAGACACTGCGGTATTTGGGACGAAAAGATTTTACGGAGCTTCCCGAACGCTGCCCATCCGAGTTGGATTCGACGAGTGACCTCTTTCGCGAAATTGGACCTGCCTAACTGGATCGTTTGACCAAGTAGACGTACTCGTCAACAATTTCGAGAGTACAGTTCCCAACTGTTACGGGGGTAGGTGCGACATGGACATTAGACATATCTACTACTTACATATCTCTTTGAAAATTTATTATATTTCTTCTTAAACTCACGTGAAGAAGAGATATAGAAATTTAATGTAATAGATTCGGAGATGAATTAAAAATTATTATGTACCTTAAAATTGAGTACAAACAGTTGTATTTGACAATCGTCTGAGTAAGTTTAATTGGAAACGTTAATGTTGTGTTTCCTGGATTATTACAGAGTATAATCTTAAGTTGGAGGACGACCGTTTTGGAATTATCCTTTTTGTTATTGTCTTTATATAGAGGTTAATAGTCAAAGCTCGATGATAAAACTTTGACAACACAGATAAACTCATTGAATATCAGGCAAAAGTGCTGACAGTGGACGTCAGAGTCAACCCTATTTTTATTGGTGTAGAACAGCAGACAGAGGCTGACGATCCACTTAGAATTTAGCAGTTACCGTCGCCTACGTGTTTGCAACGCCAGTGGCGTCGCGAACACGCTGCTGTCCCATAAGGGTAAAAGAACTTGGGTCACTAATGCCGGAACCCAATACAAAGTATTATGGCGGCATAGTTAAGACCAAACGTCGCCATCCAGACGGGCTTGGGGCTCTACCACGTAGCTAGAGTGAGTTGTTTTGTCGCCTTTTACGACAGGCCGACCCCGGCCGCAGAGGTCAGTATTCTTTTTCCGCCCCAGCTCGGATAAAAGTAAACATATATAAATCATATCCTTCGGGTACGGAATCTTAACAAATAAAACACAAAAAGGTCGTAAAGGTCTTAACGTCAGGTGAAATGAACACTTCGTATATTACGTTTGATTTTGTGGTAATTTACAGCGCTATCGTATATAACACTACGCTTGTGTTTTTTTTTTATTGCGTAGGCCAGCAGACAGGCTGACAGCCCGCTTAGAATTTAGCAGTTACCGCCGCCTATAGGTGTTTGCAACGCCAGTGGCATCGCAAACACGCTGCTGTCCCTTAAGGGTACAGGAACTTGGGTCACTAATGCCGGAACACAACACAAGGTTATTATGGCGGCATATTTAAGACCAAAGGTGGTCGCCATCCAGACGGGCTTGAGGCCCTACCACGTAGCTAGGTTGGGTTGTTTTGTCGCCTTTTACGACAGGCCGACCCCGGCCACAGAGGTTAGTATTCTTTCTCCGCCCCTGCACGGATAAATGTTATGGATAAACAACTGATATAATTTATATACGTTTTCTTGTAAAGAAATGCATATAATACATAAACACAGTGATTCGACGTGCGATAGCCGATGCGGAGGTCCTCAAATAGTCTATTTCAAATACTTAAAGTTGTGCCATATCGTACACCAGCCCTGTTGTAATGACGTCTGCGTCTAGCTGAGAGTCGTTACAAGTTGTGTTACTGATAAGACGCGCCGACAACGATACGAGACTATCATAGCAATCGGGCATGTGGACGTGCCAACTTGTCATTCGCATTTACAAGAAAAGAAAGAAAAATAATTTATTCAAAGCTTAGAACTATAACTTACAACTAAAATAAAGGGGTGTTTCAATTATTGTTATTTTTGACATTCGCCAATATAAAACGCGTATATTGTTCATATTGATAATATATTTCTTGTTATAACAATTATTATTGTAATTATTTATGATTAATTAACTTAATAATGTGTAATTGACTTTGTTATTTGATAACCGTTACTACATTATATTATGGTTATGCCGTAACGCATGTGAGGGTCACGGATTCGATTCCCATCCCAAATCTTCTTCCTTCGTTATCCCAAACTATGTGGGGTCGGTACAACATGTTCTCTTCTACTGTCCTCTATTAGTCGTCATCTAACGTTCACACCTTCATTTACCATATCATCTTTACACAATTAATCCGTCTTTTCTTTAGCCTCCTTTTGTATCCATCCACTTTCATTTCTAACATTTTGCTTGTCACATGATATTCTTCTCTTCACATCTCACAGTACCCGTAACACAAGCGCTCTACTGCATATTTTAGGACTGGGTATCTCTGTGTATTGTCCCAGTGTATTTTATTTATTTATTAAAATCAGAAATAATCAGTATAAACACCAAAGCGTTTTTAATATGTCCGAAAAGATGGCATATCCATGAAAGGGCTTCCAATGAATAGCCGTATATGCATAATCATGACTTCTCGAGGCAATGCCAGTAAATGTAAAATATTGATAATTTTCGTTACTAACTAGTTTTGTTCTCACCAATTTAACTAGTCCGTCGAATATGACTTCTATCGCTGGACAGCGGTTTATTATCGCGGTTAATTTACATTTCCGATGGCCGTAATATCAGTAATAAACCCATAAAGCACCGTCTGTGTCGCTAATGGAATTTTGGGGGACTCTCAGTATCAAAGTGTGATATGCTCTACGAAATTTGCATGATTTTGTCAATTAGCAAAATGAACCGTATTGTTTATACTTTATAAGTGAATTATAGTAATATTTCCTCAGCACATCTCGAAATATAGGCTCTAATATCAGATGCTCGCAGATTTTTGATAGTTCAGTAATTTCGTCGAAATTTAAACCTGAGTGCGGTGAAATATTTGCATAAAACCAAGCTTTACAAAAATAATAATAATAATAAATTATAAATAAATATATTAAGGTAATTCCACACAACGCCATTTAGTCCCAAAGTATATACAGCCCATAGTAATTGTGTTATGGGTATTATAACTAATATCCTATAAATATTTTTATGTTTTGTAACACCCAGACACGCGTTAGCCACCACGTCACGGAGGACTGCAGTGTTATTTCATATTAAAAAGAAATATTTGTCAAACAAATCTTGAAAAAAATAATGCATAGAGTATAAATACACAAGTATTTTAAAATGAAAACAAAAATAACAAAAGCTTCATTCAGTGTCTCGTTTACGCCGTAAGTCCGGTTTACACAATTATTAATCGTTCTTATTTTATTGTATTACAATATAACGGAACGGAAGTAAAGACAGGTTTGAAACCTAGTGATTCCAGTCCGTCTGAATTGTTTATGAATCCACGTTCAGTTAAAGTATAAACAGTATACCGGTTTTGGGGGAAATACGTTGAGGTTTCAAGTTATCATCAACTACTTCTTTATTTTAACTTTTAAGATTCTCAAGCTTAATTATAATAAAAATGTTAAGATTAGCAAATATAAGCCGTTATTAGATTTAACTGTAGGATACATTTACATACTTGATTTAAATAACATACAAGGGTGTTAAGCTTAGTTTGGAGAAACGCCGTGGATATGCTGTGGATTATATCCTGATTATTAGTATTATTTTGTTTTCCAATAAGACTTTTATATATGAAATTTGTAAGAATCTAAACAAGATTTTAACTTCGTACTGATGTCAATTTGTCTAACAAAACAAAATAATCAACGAAATAAGTCATCATCATCATCCCAGCGTTGTATCCCGGTTCTTCCGTTTCTACTCCACTTCGCACGGTTGTCAGCATCCCTGATAATGAGCCCATTGGCACGCATAGCAACCTTTATGACGTCAAGGCAGCACTTTTTCGGTCTACCTCTTCTGCTGGGGCCCGGCGGAGGCGGCATGGCCAGACATTTGTTTCCCACGTAAGTATCCGGTTGCCGTAAAACGTGGCCGTACCAACGAAGCCGACACTCCTGCAGTTTATCCGCAATGTTACTTACGGAAATGAAGGCTGCCGCGAATGCGGGAGTTCTAACGCGGTCCTTCCGCGTTACTCCACACATTCACCGCAGCATATGCATCTCCGTGACACGCAGTTCTTGCTTGTGTCGCTCTAACACCGGTCATGCTTCACAGCCGTATAAAACGAAATAAGTGAACGATGCAAAGATTTGATTAAACCTCCAAAAGCACAATGGGTCGATTAATCTTAACTACGGCTTATTTTAACTTCGTTCATTAAGTATTAAGTTAAGCACTTTACACGACTGTGGTCAACGACACGCGTGGGTAGACGTCACGCTGCGTTTACCGTGTTGCGTAACATTATATATTTTACTACGGACGCAAATTACATTTATACATTTATATTATGCCCAATATTTTAATAATAGAACAAGTAAGATGTGATTGACGTGTTCAAATTTGACAGTTATATTATATATAATTATGCTACCAGCACGCTATGATGGCCGTTTTGACGTTTGTCCACTCCGTGAAGTTTCGTATTAATTAGTAATTACATTTGAAGGAGCAAATTGCTGTTCTTTATTATCAATAGCGACGTGTAGTTATTGACAATAAAGAACAGCAATTTGCTCCTTCAAATGTAATTACTAATTAATACGAAACTTCATGAGTCGACAAACGTCAAAACGGCCTTCATAGCGTGCCGGTATAGTAATATATAAGTTATACATGTAATGATGTAAGGCAACATCGTCTTATTTGTCGTTGCATTCGAAATTTATGGTTGGATACGGTTTTATCAAAAGGTCTAAACATCTATGCGCCTATATATAGGTAAATATGTGTTAATGCTAATTCGTAACGATTATCTTTCCTAAAACTTCTTCTTTCTGCCAGTATCCCAGCTATGTGGGATCGGCACAGCATGTTCTTTCCTTCCACTTTCTGTTAGTCGTCATCTGAACATTCACACCTTTTTTGCTATATCATCTCTTACACAATCCATCCATCTTTTCTTTGTTTCCCTTTCCTAAAATAAAGAGACCAAATCAGATCTTACATGAGCGACTGCCGTTTTAAACAACCCTGAAAGTTATACCGAATGGTTCTCTCCTTTTACTGTCTGTGAATAAATAGAAAAAGTAAACCATGAACCATGAGTCTGGGTTTAATGTATAATATGTATTTTTATTTAGGAAAGAAAAGTCTATAAGTAGCATATCCGTTGTCTAGTACCCATAACACAAGCGCTCTACTGTTTACTTTGATAATAGATGGCGCTGTGTAAATTAATTTTATTTATTTGCACCCGAGGAAGTGGTCTTATTATCTCTAGTCACGGTCAGTGTAAATTATGATAGTAAACAAACTTAACAATCTCGAATATAAGTGTAAAGAAAATTTACTTTTACAAGGCCGTCATTAGAAATATGAACATAACCATGAGATTTAATCTTCGTAATAAGTTATAATTTACAAGATGTCTTCTTGAAATTTATTCTTTATTTATTACCCGATGTGGGCGTGTCTTTCACCGGACCGCGTGTAATCACAACTTGAAAAGATGTTCTTTTCGTTAAATATGTATGTTTTAATTAATTAAATTTAGTTGGGATTCTTAGATTTCGAAATTTTTTATGCCACTTTTACATATACTTAAGTAAAACGGATTATCAGATTTATGTGACACTTTAGTGGTATTGTACTCTGATCACAAATAACCCGGCTTCGAATTTAATTATGATATGGTGGTATTAATGTGTATTATATAGTTTTCTTAAGAAATACACCGAGAGCGTTCGTGAGTAAACCTGTTACAAGATTAATATTATTAATTTTGTATTGTTTTTTTTTATTGTTGAGAACAGCAGACAAGCTGATGGCCCACTCAATAGTAAGTGTACCGCGTACATGCTGTTGTCCCATATGGGTACGGGAACCTGGATCACTTATGCCGGAACACAACACAAGGTTACTATGGCGGCATAGTTAAGACCAAGGATGGTTGCCATCCAGACGAGCTTGGGGCCCTACCACGCAACTAGGGTTGTTTTGTCACCTTTTACGACAGGCTGACCACGGCCGCAGGAGTGAGTATTCTAACTCCGCCCCTGCACGGTTCTATGCGTGTTTCACTGGCTCGCCAATGTACATGCTTAACACCTGAATGCACTCTTGTTAAACTCGTGTTTAACAGTGATAAATCTATACACAGACATATGTATGTAATGTAATGTATATATAGGTATGTATCATATGTCTGTGTATACATACCTATGTATGCAGTAGATGCATACCATAGAGTAATTCGCTTACTCTACATTGATTAGATATCGTGTTTTTTAATGCTGTAGAACAGCAGACAGGCTGACGGCCCGCTTAGAATTTAGCAGTTACCGTCGCCTATAGGTGTTTGCAACACCAGTGGCATCGCGAACACGCTGCTGTCACATAAGGGTACAGGAACTTCGGTCATGTGGATCAAAGAGAAATTATAACTGTGTATTAATATATATACAACTATTATTTACCCGCTTCTGTTTAATTCTTGTGATAATGAAAATTTTTATTGAATTGGTAAAAAGTCCATACTTTTATTTGCCGCAAGAAATTATATTTATTACCTACTTTGGTTATATCCTATTGGTACAAAGATTTATTTTCATCCGTTAAGACGTTTCTTGTGATTAACTAAAACATCAAAACATTCACGGATATATTATTAGTAGCATTTTAAAAAGCTTTTAAGATATAATATTCCTTACTGGACATAATATATTATATCTTATCTATCTTAGTTTTCTAAATACGTTATCGAATGCGAAAAATAATCCGCGCATAAAATTAAATATAACCTTAAAAGTTAATAATGCTTTCTCTATAACTTACATCTATGTTAATTTGAGTTCTATCTGGTTTAGTAGTTTTGTAGATTTTTATATGCAGAGAAAACAGTATGGAACGCCCCATAAACTTGCTAATGGGTACCACATTAATCTAGAACAAACAGATGTTCGGTGAACTGAATTGAAAAACCAGACTTTATGTTAATACTGTACCTGAGACTCCTGTAAGGAGGTTGTATACCTATTTGAAACTGTAGTAAGCATTATTATCATCGTATTAACCCAAAAACTTAGTAATTTCGGAGGTTTCGGGGGCCCTGTTAATCGGATTTAGTTATTCACATATATTTTCGCTAAGACGCAAATAAATATTGAAGTAAAGTCCTATGGCGGCAGTACACAACAATGTCCTTTGGGCTACTGTTCTACAAAAATACCTTTGGGAATAGTACACGCCCTGGTCAGTATACGCAGGTGAGTTTCCGATAATCTTCGTAAGCTACCGGGATTAACAGTTTCTAAAAACAATAATCAATAATAAATAATGTATAAATAATTCTATTACAATAACAATATAACGGTATAAAAAATTACGTAGTTTACAACTCATTATACATTCGCAATAATAAACGTGATTCATTATTGTGTATTGCAAATAATTACTAGTAATATTTGTTCAGTTGGCGAAATCAATTATTTCAGCGTAACAGTTAGGTAAATGAAAAAATAAATGCGTTATTGCATTTTAAACTAAAACGTATTTTATACTGCTTACTTATAACATACTTAAATAAATAGGCATGTAAGCAATTTTTTAAAGTTCATACGTAATTAATTGTACTTTGAAGTGTTGGATATTTTTTGAAAAGGGTTAAACTATTATAAAATACTCGTATAACAAATAACATGCTATGTAATATTTGACTATTAGAAACAACTAACGAGTTATTAACGAAAATAAATAACGATTTTTGTTGTTTTACCTACAAACTCTTATTGGAATTAAGCGAATATTTATTTATGTTAGGAAAAATTATCTAGCCATGCTACTTCCGTCAAACCTCGGCAGGAGAGTTAGACCCAGTAAGTCCCAATAAGTAGAACCAGTAGTCCCATATAAGTGCCAATTGGCGCACTTACATGGATGCTGAAGACCGTGGAAAATGGAGAAGAAAAGTCTGAAAGCGAAGTCCGGGCACCGAGGCGGAAGTTTGGTTTGCAACCGGGATTAAATCTATAATTTTTTTATTGCTGAAGAACACTTAATATAGCAGTTACCGTCGCCTATGGATGTTTGCAACACTAGGGGCACCGAGAATACGCTGCTGTCCCATAGGGGTACAGGAACCCGGGTCACTAATGCCGGAACACAACACAAGATTATTATGGCGGCATACTTATACACCAGGGGTGGTTGCCATCCAGACGGGCTTGGGGCTCTACCACGCAGCTAGGGTTTACTACAGGCCGACCCCGGCAGCAGAGGTTAGTATAATTACTCCGACCATGCACGGAGAATGATGATGATGGATATGTTTGTTCTTCGTATTTTAGTCATGTTTATCGATTGAATTAAAATTATATATAAGCTATTATTAAAAAAGCTTTACTGTTTTTTAATTAAGTATGTGTGGAGTGACGCGGAAGGACCGCGTTAGGAACTCCCGCATTCGCGGTAGTCTTCGTGTCCGTGACATTGCGGATAAACTGCAGGAGTGTCGGCTCCGTTGGTACGGCCACGTTTTACGCCAACCGGATGCTTACGTGGGAAACAAATGTCTGGCCATGCCGCCTCCGCCGGGCCCCGGCAGGAGGGGTAGACCCAAAAAGTGCTGGCTTGACGTCGTAAAGGGTGATGTGCGTGCCAATGGGCTCACTACCAGGGATGCTGAAGACCGTGCGAAGTGGAGAAGAAAAAGTCGGAAAGCGGACCCCGGGCACCGAAACGGAAGTTTGGGTTGCGATCGGGATAAACGCTGAGATGATGATGATGATGATGATACTATGATAATTCACAAAGCGCTATTTGCGAGTAAGACTTGCGCATTCTCCCCACTGAGCATGAATCTTCGGTAGATCTATATATCTTAGCTTATTTCCACTAACAGTAAGCATCTAAACTTCCGAGTAATCCTTGGCGCTTGCACATTCAAATTAGTCTGGCTAAGGGTTGGAAGTTGGAACCATCAAAACTCTGCCAATTGGAGAAACCTATTTTTATAATAACAGTAAAAATATATTTAAAAAATAGCTTTTATACTATAATGAAAGTACAATTACATTTCATTGACGTACATTTCATTTCATGCGTGCCAATGGGCTCACTACCAGGGATGCTGCAGATCGCGCGAAGTGGAGTAGAAAAAGTCGGAAAGCGGACCCCGGGCACCGAAACGAAAGTTTGGGTGGCAACCGGGAGTAGCGCTAGGATGATGATGATGATATTTTTAATTATTCAATGCAGATACTTCCATCCATATTTAAAAATAACTGCTATAAAAATAGTCCCGTCAAATTTCTTATACCAATAATTCCTTGATTAAGCTGTTTTCTCCGGTGTATAGCATTTAATATTTAAATTGATATCGATAAATATCTTTGCCCGATGCCGGTAGCCGCTGCGGACTGCGCCTCATACTTCATCGTAGTGTTTTAAAATAAAAAAGTAAATTGTAACCGGTTCATGTAAAGGAATTAAACGATCTCTGATTGATGATAACGCACGTCGCATCCTTCATTTACGATGTGCCGGTATAGTGTTATTTAACCTATGCTGTATGAATTAAAAAAATTAACAGTTTGTCTAGTTATGTAAATAAAAAAAAAACACTATTAATTGGATACAAGAACGTTGATATTTTATGAAGCGCGTAATATTTTTTAGATTTCAAGTATACATTATGTCTATATAAAAATATATATTAATTACTAATAGTCATTACTTCTCCTGATAATGGCTAATGGAATTGTAAGGATTGGGTCAATCCAGGGGTATGGGTTTAAACCTAAGACGTGAATGTTGGGGGGTACCTACCGCCTAAGTTTGATTAATAACCAATAAAGAATTGCAGGCGCTATATCGATAATTAATCTAAATTCTACGTGTATGATAAGGATCAGTATTCTTACTAACCCGTACGGCTGCTAGCGGCCTCTTATAAAAGGCGATAAAACAACTCTACTTCGCTAGGGTTCTAAGGTTCCTTCTTTTACAACCAATGCCATTTATTGAAAAAAAATTCCATGATCCAATAAAAATAACGTTATATATGTTATATATATGTAAATTTTATTATGTTATTCAATTGTAATCAAAGCATGCAACTGCATCACGTTGTATGTAGGTGACGTTTTCCAGAATACTATTTTAAACTTTTTTTTTATTGCTGTAGGACAGCAGACAGGCTTACTTGGAATTTAGCAGTTACCATCGCCTATGGGTGTTTGCAATGTCAGTGGCATCGCGAACACGCTGCTGTCCCATAAGGGAAAAGCAACTTGGGTCACTAATGTCGGAACACAATACAAAGTTATTATGGCGGCATACTTAAGACAATAGGTCGACATCCAGACGGGCTTGGAGCCCTACCACATAGCTAGAGTGGGTTATTTTGTCACTTTTACGACAGGCTAACCCGGCCGCAGAGGTCAGTATTTTTCTCCGCCCCTGCACGGATAAAAGTTTACCAGAGTACTATTTTTAACTATCTAAAGAACAGAAAAAATATATCTAACAAAGTAAGCTGTATTGGTGGTTTACCACGTCTGCATGTGGACATTGTGCGCTCGGACAATGGGCCATGCGGGCCTCTCGTCCGAGGTTCGACGCCCCACAAATTACCCCCATGATCGACCACGACCGATAACATCAGCTCCATTAAAATAATGTTACAATTCACTTGTCATGTTGTGTTCTTAGCGAGCTATTTGAAAAACAACTACGTAGTATACAACACCAACGACCGAACGTAGGTGAATTTCTGGTATTCAAATTATCTAGTTGCTTATACAAAATTGTTGGAAAATTTTCTTTTAGTTTTTACGACCAAAGGTAAAATAATTTAATCGAATAAGCCTGGCAGTATCATAATTAAAAAAATATAGTAAATAACAATTATATATGCTGGTATTACGGTCTAGAAGTTCTACTCTGACTATTGGACTGCTGATGCATTTCTGCTAATCCTAGGATTAGTATAATATGACATTAATACCGATGTAATGTAATGAAACATTTTCTTGAGATTACGTTTCTAGTATAAGATTTGTGGTATTGTGAAGTGATAGAAAACGGCATGCGCATATTATGTAAATGCGATGCTGTAGCCCTTTATAACTTTCGCCAACAAATTGCACTGTTGAAAATACTTTGCAGCGGCTATAATTAACTTCCTTAGGTTTCCTAAGATATACAAAAACAAACCGTTGAACTGGTCAGTTTTTGTTTATAACAAATGAAAAATGACTTTCTTACAATTTTACCAATCCTTGAAGCGTACTCTCATATAAAATTATGGTAAGGAAAGTATATAGTACAGTAGAATCTCTGTAGGCCGAACTTGAAAGGAGACGCCAAAAAGTTCGAGTTACAGACTATTCGACTTATGGGGGATTTCCACTTAATCAAATTGTTTAAGGAAACATTCAACTTGCAGAAGTTCCTACTAATTTTGAGTTGAAATAAATAAAAATCCTAGTTATAGAGGTACCGTAAATAACATTTTCATTCACAAGTTATATGATACGTAACTTGTATTTTCTGTAAAATGTTGTGTATATTAGGTATGTATTTTCTATTCGAGATATACAGGTCCAAATTGTTTTTTCAAGTTGTAGAGAGAAAATAAGTATTGAATTTGCTAGTGGCTCACTAATTATTTCGAGTTTGGAAGATTTTCAATTTAAAGGGGTTATACTGTGAAAGTTATAATTTGAAGTATCTACAGACTGTGCATTATAACTTGACCTGTATGTATGTATGTATCGGAATGTTTGTACTCGATTTTTACCTACTTTGAACGATCAAAAAAAGTCATTTTTTTAGAACAGTGACATAATGTGTTAAGATTATTTATTACATTTTAGTTTGATGATATATACATGTATGTAATAAACTTTAAATAGTTATATATTCTATTTAATAATAGTGATATATTAATAAATGCTGGATGCATTATTTTAATGTATAACTTATCTGCAGATGAAAGTGAACGCTGTATTCCACTTGCAACAACAACATCGATAACTTGATCACAGGTATGCGCGCACTCGCATTCTCGTTGTTCCGTCGGTGTACGAGTGTTATTTGTTACGTAACGGTATACACTTAAATATTCAGTGGAAACAAAAAGTTATATACATTTAGTTCACTATTAATCATTCATTGATAATTGATAGCAAGGCAAGTCCACAGAAAGACTAATTTACTTTCGTAAAAGGCGACAAAACAACTCTAGGTGCGTCGTAGGGCTCCAAAACCGTCTGGATGACAATCACCTCTGTTCTAAATGTGCCGCCATAATAACTGGCTGTTAACTTGGGCCGGCAGCTTGGCTGCTATCCAGCAATAAAAAAAAATGTGGTGTTAGTAATTAAAAACTGAATTACGTTACTAATACTTTAAGTACCTATTAGCTTTATAAGTTCATTTTCAAATAAATCATTAGCAATGCTTCATAGTTAATAGTAGACTCTGTAATGAGCTGCGGAATGAAAATGTTCATTTGCGTTCACATGTTGGCAAGTTAGTCCCATTACTTATACACCGGAACACAGTTTCCTCTACTTTTATGAGCCCCTGGTGAGATACCCTGTGTTGAAGTGTGGCCAGTGAGCTATTAAGCGCTTTCATTAATTTTATGGAATACGATGCTTATTATTTACTAACCGTTCCCGTCCGCTTCGTGTAGTAAATCGGAAAAATATGAGAAGTTTTCGTACACCGCATGCGTACAAAAACTTGCGCAAAACGCTACACCGCTTGCCCCACTTCCCCGCGGCAAGAAAACACACATCACTGAACACGTAGTGCTTTTAAAAATCGTCGTTTCTTAAAACTTTAATAACTTTATATGAAATGAAGATATCGCAATTTCTTTTTAGATAAAGGTCAAGTGTCTAAGAAACAAAAGTTAGAAAATTTAATTGAAATTTATCCAGTAGTTTTGCCATGATGCGCGCACAGCTGCAGACCTTTATCATTTTATTTATATAGATAAAATATAGAACTTTAACAAACACTTATCTAGTTCAAAATCGACATGATCGATCCACATTCTATGGTCAAAGTACTTCAATGATGTCTTTTCATTTTATTGTCTGCATTTTATGTGTTCATTATATCAAAGGCTTCATAGAAAAGCAGTAGATGATCTTTACACTAAGAATTTTTAGTGTTAGTTAGTAGTGGTCTTATGATCTCATCGATCTCTCTTTTTTTGTAATATGTACCACTCATCACGAAGTATCTAAAACTAGATGCGATTGACTTGAAATTTAGCAAAGTTACTAATTGCGCGATGTAGACGCTCACGAACGGATTTTAAGGACCTTCAATCCAAAATGTGATTTTTATTTATTTATATGGCAGAACAAGGTGTGCGGGGACAGCTAGTATTCAGTATTGTAACCCAATTCCAACCATAATTTAGTCGTATAACATCGTAAATCAGTCACCGGAACCCGACTTCCTTAATTCGAAGTGACACTTAGACCTATTTGATATTTTTGATGTTGAGTGTCGAGTTTTTATTGAATCGTATTTTCGTTTAATCCTCATAAAATTTTTATGGTTCTGTTCTAAATATAAGTAAATTATATTCAGTTTGGTAAATAACGATACCGTAACAATATTTGCTTTTTGTTTATATAAAGCTGAGGTCAGCAGACAGGCAAACGGCCCACCCGATAACAGAAGGTTGCCATTCATATGGGCTTGAAGCCCTACTACTTACCTAGGGTCGTTTTATCGCCTTTTACGCGAGGTCTTCTTCTTTCCCCCCCTTTCTTCGCCCCTGCACTGAGATAAATGCTGTTCTAGAAATTATCGAGACACATAAACTTGCAGTATGTGTTTACGAAGCAGTCCGAAGTACTATTTCCTTGGCGAAACGTTTATGATAACCTGGGTTCTTTCACCTGCTTTTATAAATCTCCGCTAACGTGCTGTAGGTTCGATTCTATCTGAACGCAAAATATGGATGGATAATAGAGTGATTATAAGTGGAATGTCCAATCAATGAGGTGGTTCTTTTTCTCAAGATTCTCCATAACTAACTGTAAAGAGTTGATTCTTAAGTTAGTGAGCTAAATAGCTATAATCTAAGCATAGGTTTTAAGTTTTTATTGTAAAATCGATAACCGTTGGGTGCATGAGCCCTTGAGTGGCGATCGCGTCTGGGCGATATAAAACGATAACTAAATAAATTGTTGCACATTTAAAAAAAGATTTAATTTATATTATATTAAAATCCTTAAAAATTCCATAATTTTCTCATGATGTAGATCAAAAAGGTTATTATTATTATTTCGATAGATGTCTATGTTAGTTTATTCAACCTAGCATCACTGCGTCCAATTCAATGAGCTATTGTGATCGCCACACTTACTATAGCTCTTTGGCAAAGCCTGTCTCGTTGATATAGTGAAGCAGTTTTTTGACAGAATGAGGTTATGTTTATGCATCAGAGAACAGCTATATGTAACACAGCAGGTGCAGAGGTGTTTCATCTGAGTCATTACAGAATCTTGCAAGCTTTGCTATCTCTGACTTTTACGATGTTGAGGTGCTTGTTCAGGCAGCAGTGTTCAGTTAGCGCCCTCGTTAAGGCGCATAGCTGATTCCTGCTAGTGCTTCGACCGCTAGCCTGCGGTTGTAGGCTTTTACTAACACTTTGGAGTGATTTAGACCTGGAACTGTGTTCCAGCGCTTAATAGATTCACTAGTGCGTTGATCCGTGAGAGTGACCAAAAAGGTTACTTTTATAAATAATCTTAAACAACTTATGTAGGTATATGTACTCGTCGTGTACACAAAAAATAAATAATATTTTACGACCATCGCGGAAATGTTTAAGAATAAATTTAAATAATAAATATGTTTATTCCGGATTTAATTCAATTTCATAGTTAAATATGAAATTTATTTGTGACCCCTGCCGAGCTAACGCTACGTTCCGATTCACGATTTATGCATTATTTAAATTAAATTTTATAAATCACTAAACAATTGTGTGTGAGAATGTTATTTTACTGTTTGTATCATATTTGTAACGCGCAAATTTCCGCTTGTTAGGTTTTTGCGAGAATTCAGATCGTAGGTCATGTACCTGTATAGAGCGCCGATCAAGCTCCTCACGTGATTGTTCGGTTTCTGAAGTTAGTAAATCGTTTTCAATGAAACTGTATTGAAATATAATAGTTCTGTAATTATATAGATAGAGATAAGATAATTACTGATTAAGAAATTAGTCATTTTTATTTAATTAAATTACGAAACTTGAATAAGAAATATATTTTTTTTGTTGATTCTTATATATATATATATATATATATATATATATATATATATATATATATATATATATATATATATATATATATATATATATATATATATATATATATATATATATATATATATATAGTCTTTAATTGTTAATAATTTAAATACATATTTTAACTTGGTCAGTGACAATTTATATGCATTAAAACTAGTTTTTTAAAGGATATTGCCATAAACGTTTATTTAAAAGGTTTTCGATGTAGTATATACATTTTAAATTATTTATTTTATTCAGAATAGGTTTTGTTTTAATTGTGCTACTTTGCAACAACCGGTTTAGTTTAGTCAATTAACATACTTCAAGTTTTTTCGAAAAAAAATAATCAGTTTTAGATCAATTCGTTCAGCGTCGCAAAGCAATGACCAAGAGTCGATCCTGTGACCCCCTCACATAAGACAAAAGATGCTCAGCGTCGCCACACTGCCGCTGGCCGCATCTTGGCCAGAAGCCCAAGTGCGCAATTATAAAACGTCTGTAGCGCTACTAGATACTTTGAAATTAATTATATTTACGTTTCGCCCGTGAGTTGTTTTGCTTTGTTTCTTTAAATGTACATTGGTATATTAGTGTTATTACGATACACTGTATGGATATTTTGGATATGGATGTTGTGGTAATCTTTTGTTGCATTCGCCACTCGCGGCGGCGAGGTCGCTTTGTCATCGCATGACCAAGGTTGCTGCACTCGCGAATACCCACCGAACGTGTCCGATTCCCTTTGTACTAGTATTTTACCACTACTATTTGTTTACGATAACGCCACTTATCGAGATTTTAACCATAGTTGTCACTTTAGTTGTTACAATAGCAAGCCTTGACCAGGTTTAGAACAGTTAAATTCGCTATTATAAAACGCGAACATTCAGTTACTACTTCGGAGTCCCATATATTTTCTTTACAAACTTATCTATACAAATAAATAAAATTGGAGGGTCTGTTTGTAATATTAAAATAACCGCTTTTTACTAAGTTCATTCGGACGTATATACGGTACATATGCCAAAATAACATTTCTTACAATTTTTGTCTGTCTGTCTGTCTGTTTGTTCCGGCTAATCTCTGAAATGGCTGCACCGATTTTGATGGGACTTTCACTGGCAGATAGCTGATGTACCAAGGAGTAACATAGGCTATTTTTATTTTAGAAAAAATAATAGTTTTTGTTAAAAACAATAAGTTTCGGAAATTTTATATTCCAATTTAAGTTGACCTGAGATTTATATCATCAATCATACGAATTAGGGTTCAGCTTAGGCTGGACTTTTTGGGTTGAATTTTCAATTTAAGTTAACCTCAGATTTATGTCATCAATAAATTTAACAAAAAAGTTTAGCTTAGGCAGACTTTGTAGGTTTGAACGTACGTATTCTTATGGCGTAACAGTTGCATTCGATAATAATAAACATAAGATATATCCAAAACGTTCTGCTCAAAGTTATTATTATTTCACGCGGACGGAGTCGCGGGCACAGGTAGTATAAAATATAAATAGAACTCATAATGTCCCACTGCTCGGCTTGGGCCTCCCCCTAGCGGGAACGGATGGTATACTTGCTTGTCCATGGTGGATTGGTGGATTAGATATTTTTCTTCAGCATTACATGGCAATTATAAAAGGGCAACAATGTTAAAAAAGTATATCTAACATTTCTAAATGTCCTATTACAATTTACCATTATAGGACAGCACGTGTTTGCGATGTCACTGGTGTTGTAAACACTCCTATGCGACAGTAACTACTAAATTCTAAGCGGGCCGTCAGCCTGTCTGCTGTCCTACAGCAATAAAAAAAAAAATATAAATATATAGTACTTTTATTTAGTATAATTATATTTATATAAAATAACGTAAAACATTATACATTTATGTAATATGCAAATAATGTAATCAAAATGTGTTATTGAAAACGGTCCCCTTTTTATTTTTAAATTGATTATTATGTTTATGCCATCAATACATATCTGTATGACTTCGTAGTTTTAATTTCTTAAACTGTAAATATTCTCAATTGGTAAGCCGGTCCTGTCTTTAAATCAGTGGTAATGGATTTGATGAATTTGAAAATATGCAATCAATTATGCATCGAATGTTTTGCCTAAAGATCAAAATACAACAAAATGAGGTTGTTCAACTCATTCCCGCCTCCGTGAAAAAGTTTATACCTGAGATTAGGTTGTGATCACTTACCTCCATTTAATTTGCATTGAATTAATGCTTTGTAAATTATGGCCTTGAAATCGTTTTGTCAGAATTGCCGTATTGGAAACTGTAAGATGTTAAGCTTTAGCTGCGTTAGATGCAGTTTATTTAAATAAATAATCTACCCTCTATTTGTTTATGCCTCCCCCTAGATAAAATGGACAGTATACCTGCTTAGTCCAAGCTGGATTGATAGGATACAACGACTATATGAGTGTGCAGGTTCCTTGTCAGCAAATCGATTTGTTTAATGAAACGAGTACTTAATTAAACATTTAAAAAATTATAATACGAGCATTTCAAATTATTCGGAATAAAGTAAAATCATTGTTTTATTTGCTTTAAAATGTAATTAGATATATGTATTATAACATGCGGAGCGTCACAAAAAATAATCATATAAAAAGAATAACACGACGAAATCACCGGAAACTGTTAAAAACTTTTGACATGTTCCCACGAGACTATAAACTGATTTAAATTAATTATCATAACAAAATACATTTGAGCACTGTCCTAAATAGGAGGTACCTACATTACAATGTGGAACAATTGCGGGAAAACTTTGTTTGCTAATTATATATAATATTTAGTAACTTCCCAGATTTAATAAAAGATTTGTCACAAATATATTAATCTATATCTATATCTATACTACTATTATAAAGAGGAAAGATTTGATTGTTTGTTTGTTTGTTTGTTTGTTTGTTTGTTTGTTTGTTTGTTTGTTTGTTTGTTTGTTTGTTTGTTTGTTTGCTTTGAATAGGCTCCGAAACTACTGACCCAATTTAAAAAACTCTTTCATTGTTGGGAAGCTACACTATCCCCGGGTGACATAGGCTATATTATATTTTCAAAAAAATTAGGGATCCTTACTAAAACTCCAATAATGTAACCCAAAGTGTAAAAAAATTACCTAAAATATTATTTAAATCGCGTGCGTTGCGAAAACTATTGATGATAGAATAAAATAATGTACTACAACTTTGCAGAACACATCATTATTTACAAAAAGTGTCGCGACAGCATATGTCTAACTATTATAGTTATGCCACAATAAGTGTTCTTTTATTTTAAAAATTTAATTTAAATGCCGCCCCTAGAAAAGGCTCTTTATTTGGATCTTGGTATTAATCCTTATCAAAATAAATTACTTCATATTCAAAACTGTTTCAATACCTTTATATAACTTTTTGAATTATTCAATTCGGATATTCCATTCGAAAGATATCACGAGTTTAAAAATGTAAGTATTAGAAAAATGTTGCGTGGTAGCCGCTCACCCTGTTCGGCTAGCTAGGCAGCACCTTATGCAATGTAGGCGTGCGTCACTGGGGTTTTTACAAAAATTAGAATACTTATTAAAAAATAACGAAAAATAAATAAAAAGTAATAACAAAAAAAATCATTAAAATAAAAGCTCATAGAAATAATAATATTCAAACTTTCTTTATAATTTTATTTTTTTAGTAACCTGACGCAAATAGAAGGGTTTGCCTCTGTCCGAGGAGTGCACGGGTGTGCGTACCCGAGGTGCCCGAGCATCCGTCGCTTCACTCCCCTCTCCGTTCGAGGCGACAGAGTCCTACCTTTCTTTCCGTCTACCTCTTACATCCTTTCCAACTTAGCTCTCTGTTCGTGGCGTGGTCCCCGGTGGGATGGTTGCGAATACTGATTGGGGTCCCGGGTTCTACCCTGGGACCTGATTTGGTAGTCGAAACCATGCCTATTTCGACTGCGCCTGCACAGAGAGTGTTCCCGGGGCGGGAATTGCATCCTCGCTGGTCTTGCTGGGCCGGCTACGACGTCAGGCGACTCTGCTTTTTCTGGAGTGTCGTCTGGTAGTCGTACCCACGCCTGACTAGCACGCGACGGGGATGCGAGTCCCGTCCAGAATTGGCCGCGGACCTGTCGCTCCCGGCCCTGGTTCTGTCCATGGTCGGGGGTGATCCTGGATGGTCGCCTCCTTTTGCGAGGCAGTAGTGTCTGCAAGGGAGGCGGCGGAACGGGAGCGGGAGTCCGCCACCGCACTCCCCTCCCGCCAACGTAGGCAGCGTCGTCGGCGCCGGAGGGCGGGCAACGATCTCCGGCTGCCGTAGAAAGCGGCCGCAGGCGGCCCCTCAGGGGAGGATCCGCCGCTCGCACTATTGCCGCGAGGGAGAAGCCGCGTGCTGTTCCGCAGCCCCCCTCAACTCCTAGAGTTGTTACAAGAAAACGCGGGGGGGACGAAACCCTGACCCCTGGCGCCAGCACTTTAGAAGGGGCCCGCTTTAAGACAAAGCGTGGGCCGGCGCCGGCCCGGGCCATATATCCGTGGGCCCGGGCGTAGGCGATAGAACAGCGGGGTTTTTTAGTGGGTAGTCGGATGGTCGAACATCTTTTCCGGAGTCCCTTATATCCCTCGGTCCCCCCGTGCCGGGGAACCCGTCAAGAGAGGTTTTTCCCCGAGACCGAAAAAAAATAGAAGGGTTTAATTTTTAATTTTTTGTTAAATACCCATGCGAAGCTGGGACGGGCTGCTAGTAAAGAATATTTTGAAAGACAGATTAGATTAGAAATAATAATTAAATAATATCTTGTACTGCAGGTTCATGGGTTTTGCATTTTAATTCAATGCGACAAATGGTAGGGAATTAATCCTTTCAATAATCGTGCAATAACTGCAACTAACGCGTCATACAACGTACGTGCAATACATTGTTTTATAATGCACTTGACACAGATCGAATACAAAGAGAAGTGAGAATTGCATCGACAGAGATTTGAACATTGTATTTTATTGTTTTGCGTTATACATAATATATACATATTAAACAATTTATTAATATTTCAGTATATGAAAAATATTTTATTGTAAAAATATAACGGAGAACTAAGTCTAAGCATTCAAAGGAAATATCAGTACTAAATTCCATGGTGGAACTTAGAACGATGTATAGAATAAATAGATTTACTGCTCTCGATCTTGGACTTTTGCTGGTTTCACCGTGCAAGGGTGGAGTCTGCCTGCCCGTAAAAGGCAAAAAAACAACCCTATCTACGTAATAACTACCTTTGGTCTATAAGTATAGCATATAACCTTGTGTTGTATTCCGGCATGTGTGTGTTCGCGGTGCCTGTCGTCAAACACATCCATGAGCGACGGTAACTTAAAAAAAAACTAAATAACCGACAGTTATATCATATGTATGTAACAAAGACAATTCTCTGTTGATATTATCGTCGCTTTATATTTTACCTGTCGGAGTTCTCGATGTATGTGATAAATATTTCTGTAAAAATTGAAATTTATTACATTGCAATATGGATGTGACACAGGTCACACACCGAACATGTCAACCTAGTCACACGTTACAGATACTTCCGTATGTCCCAATAAAGGCGACATAACAGATCGAAGTATAAGAGGAGTTTTTATCCGTGCAGGGGCGGAGAAAGAATACTAACCTCTGCGGCCGGGGTCGGCCTGTCGTAAAAGCCGACAAAACAACCCACCCTAGCTAGCTACGTGGTAGGGCCTCAAGCCCGTCTGGATGGCGACCACCTTCGGTCTTAAGTATGCCGCCATAATAACCTTGTGTTGTGTTCCGGCATTAGTGACCCAAGTTCCTGTACCCTTATGGGACAGCAGCGTGTTCGCGATGCCATTGGCGTTGCAAACACCCATAGGCGACGGTAACTGCTAAATTCTAAGCGGGCCGTCAGCCTGTCTGCTGTTCTACAGCAATAAAAAAAAGGAGACAAAAAAAATATACCTATATATATATATATATATATATATATATATATATATATATATATATATATATATATATATATATATATATATATATATATATATATATATATATATATTACAATAATTCAAATCGATGTTTATATATTATACTGACGATGTATACTGTCCTTGATGAATAAATACGTAGGTGGAGCGGGGAGGGTTTATAGTGTTATCAATTGCAGTGCAATGGCCGCGTGTTAACTTTAATTGTTTATTTTGCCATCGAATGACATACCGCAGTATGCGCCTGCGCATGTGGACGTATGATAACGTAATAAAACGGGACGGCGTATCGAGGGGCGACCGAGTCGAATGGAGGGCAGTCAGTACTACTACTGATAGCAGTTATTGCGTACTTATAATTGAGGCGTGTACTTGCAAAACCAGCTAAACTTTTTCGCAAATGCCTCTATATCCTATATAGTCCTTTTATTTTGCGTTTCGAATTAAATCCCACTAAATCAGCATGTATTTAGTTCTATTTATAAGTATCCAAAAAATATTATTATAGCCGGTTTTGCAACTACACGCCTCAATTCTGGATGTGTTTATGTTTATCCTAAACATTGCGTAGTAGCCCTGACATTAGTCTTTTTCTGATTTTTTATCTACTCTATCATAAATAGTTCTTTAAGTTCCTCTTTGATTAATAAAATGTACAATTTTCATGATTTTATATGAGGATTTGAATAAAGTTTACTTCTAATGTATACTTTATATGTAGAGATTGATCCACTAGGTAAATATTTGTAGCGGAGTGATATCCAAAGATACAATTGACAGATATATATCTAGATCAGAATAAACTGTTAAACGGTGTGTGTGTGTGTTTGTTATATATATATATATATATATATATATATATATATATATATATATATATATATATATATATATATATATATATATATATATATATATATATATATATATATAATGCAACGGGTATTCTAACCATTTTGTTTTTAAACTACTTAAAATCCATCGTACAATACATAATGTTATTACTGAACGTGTAGACTAATGCCAGGTTGGGTAGAGTTGCAACTACCTTAAACTTCAACTCATGCTCTTTTCTATTTGAGCGTGTTTTTGAGAGATTCGTGGCGCACAATCACTATCAAAATGGTTGCGCAAAACACCAAACGTGTGGGCCAAAATACCGTCGCAGAGGTGCGGTGCGGGCCGCCCTCCAACAATGGCTTGACAGGCATCACGGGCACTCTGTCGTTTCACGCTACTAGACCTACCAAACATACGAGTACGTAAAAAAGAGATAAATATTGGTCAAGCCGTTTCGGAGGTATTTGGTTACAAACACTGTGACACGAGAGTTTTATATGAAAGAAAGAAAATTTTATTGGAAATAAATGACGTGTATAAAATATTTAAAAAAACAAAAATTTTTCAACATACTACACTAAGACATAAATATAAATAACGATAATAACAATGTACAATTATTAAAGCGCCAATTTTCCAGCCAACGAGGTTTATAGCATTCAACATTAGGCTAAGTCGAGACATTGGCACAGCGCTGCTTTTCAATCCCCACCTCACACTACAATAAACAGTGTCGACCCACAAAAAGTTTAAGATATTCTCATGGCGGAAATGGTACATACTGAAAATTTTACACTAATCAACGGAATACATATTTCACTGCATAATGTGAAGATACTGATTAGCACTACGTACAGTTGTGGAGTAATTGTTTAGTCTATCTCATAGATAGACATTGATGTATATTTACGGGGCGAACGGATATGTGGGTGATTCTTTTGTGTAATGGAATTGATGACGCAAGTTACGTCAACACTCGTTTACATGAATACCTCGTGTGAGGTGAGAATTTCTTTTAGTTTTTTGTTTTGGTTTAGTTACTAATTTTTAACTGTTGCTAGGTCACTTCGAATTGAATTGTAGCTTCGAATTGAACAGTAAAACTTGTTTTACATCATATTTTTAGTCATTTATTGGAACTGAGAAAAATTGTGTGGTTTTTTAGTAAAATTAGACTGTGAATTTATTTAACTAAACGGAATATACTCCATTATTATCAATGTTGAGCCATGTACTGGGTTGATCATTAAAAATTCCAATTTGATTTGATTGAAAACCGATTGCTAAAAGTTTCATATACATTTTAATACAATTATTATTATCAAAACACATCGACTGCTATTTTAAATTTAAATTTAATCTAGAGAAACAGTTTTTCCTTTTTTGTATTAATTGCTATTCAGTATATACTTTGTTGTAGATCTATGCAATGTACCTATACTAAGACCTATTTTTGAGATTTGAATTTGTTTGTATATGTCATCCATAAATAAATAAAATAAGGTAAGTATACACGAATGAGTATTAAAAAAATACATTTCATTTTTATACGACTAATTGGCCCATAAGTATTCGGCAGTTAATGTGTTAAAAACACGCTGTTGAACGATAAAAATGGAAAAATATATATAAAAATTAAATGACAGTATTGCAAGAAATTATAATTCATAAATATATTATAATTGTATGGATAGAGGGTGTCTTTACACACATTATAAGGTGCCTTTTTATTATCATATTCATGCGGGGAGGCTTGTTGTGAGATTTCCCCGAGGATATTCGGGATGAAGTGAAAAATTGAATGTGACGTACGAAGATTATACTTTTCATCCGCATTTTCCTTTGTTTTATATGTTAACACTTTTACCTGCTCGTATATGGGCGTCTATTTGGCTGTCTAATGCGGCTTCCATGAAAGAATATTTATAATTTATCATCCAAGCTATTAATCCAGAGCTTGTACTTTTAAACCTGCAGATCTTGTACTTTGAAAGTGCGCTGTTGTGTACTGTCTTAGGGTAAAATATTCTTCGTGTTTAGTATTAACCAAAAATCCCTTCTTCACTGAAAATAGTAATCGTACCTTGCCCTTTCTATATTTAGTTACCTTTTACGACTCCATTGGTAATTACCAATTCTATTTGAATGGGTACAAAATATCTAATAAAGCTTGATAATATAATATTATCATTCGTCATATGTAAAGTTGTAAAATCACTTCACGCTAAAATAACTAATAGGCATATTAATTCAGAACTTCATTTATATCATCTACCAGAAGAATTCCATTCCACAATTACTATTTAAATCCAAGGCGCCAATCAAGCAACTTCATAAAAACCGACATAGACAGTCAATTTTGTGCTCATTCCCGGCGGATATTAAACGCTTCGCTAGGGCTAGCAAGATTGATATTAAGATGAAGAGTAATCATGAAAATAATATTAAAACTAAAACAGGAATTCGAATAGGTTATCGGTATCAATATAGAGAATATTCGGCCACGCTTAAGCTTTAATTTTTTTTCTTGATATTCTTAATAAAGAACAGGACCGGGTTTCCGTAATGTAGCGTAATCACCATTTATGCAATATACCAGTATACAATACATGTAAATTATATAACCTCAAAGTTTAATAAATAAATAAAAACTTTTTAATTAATTGTTCTCGTTTACAATTATTTTGTAATGTGTAATGTAATTTAGCTGTTATAAAGTCAATAGTGCTATACGTAATTTAGTAGGTAAATTTAATTATAACAAACATTGAGTCGCTAATATACTTCTAGGGACTCTACATAGAATATACTTTTTAAATTGAGTTTAAATTTTGACAGCCCCAGTCGTTGTTTGGGAAAGACAAAGCGCACTCGGTTGTACTCGTTTATTTCCGGACTAGACGTAACCGGATGTAAAAAGGAAACCGAACGCGGTAACATCTTTGAGTGCAGTCGAGAACTGACGACAATGCAATTGTTAAAAAGTTTGTTTTTCATAATAGTCATGATTCAATCATTTTACTTTGGAAATATTCCGAAAATATAGTCTGGTTAATATTGATAGTCGCCGTATAATGCGAAGATGAGAATGCCATATAACAAGGCAGATGCTAGGCATGAGAGTGGATGTATGCAAAAATGGATGATATGACAAAAAAAGTGTAAATTTTCAGATGACGGCTACTATAAAAATATATAATAATAATTATATAGGCGAGTGGGAGGAGAGAACATGTGCCGACCCCACATAGCTGGGATAAGCACAGGAAAAAGAAAAATATAGTCTGATTAATATTATTGACTGTATCTTTTAATTTTATATAGGATTTATACAGCTTTTATAGTTTTTATTTATATATTAAAGTAGATATTATGATACAATAGCTTTAATTAAGACTATTACCTCAGCTGGTCAATACTTAAATCACGCCGTTTTAGAACGCATAATTTTTTATAAATCACAGGGATTAAAATCGATCATTATTAAAGTTTTTGTTACTGTTCATAAAAATGTTACCTTTTTAAATTAATAAAAAATTAAAAGACGTCTTTGTGATGCTTATCTGTTAAACTCTATTTAATTGATACCAATATGCCACTCGCACACTAATGACAACAGGATAGCACAGAATCTGTTTTTTTTTGCAATCTGTTGCTAACTACTGTTAGGGTTGTCTCTAAAAATAATAGTTAATAGAAATAAAACCATGCTTTAATAGGAAATTAAATTAATCGACTAACCTACCATGTATGACATATATTGCAGGGTTATTATTAGTTGTCAAATAGAGAAGAGTAGTTTTTTACTTTACTTTTAAATATATCTATAACGTGTGATAATAAATGCATTAGTTCACCTAGCGTTGTATTCGAAGGCTGATACAATAACACCGCCTGTGAAGTGCCGTGTAGCAACAAAATCAATCGAACAACGTTCGGTGGGATCGTCACGCGGGGTGCGCCTGCTAACCTATTTCCACCGCCCAATCGCTCGTGACCTTAACGTGACGATAAAAAGAGCATTTTCGCCCGACTAACCGTACGCAATAACCTTGCAACGCCGAGTAATGAACTGTGAGCGCGCAGCGTCACCACGACTGAGCGACTACGCAATCTAATGAATATAAAAACGCGTAAATAAATAGCAGATGTGCGAAAAACTCATCCCCCCACGACACTGGCAGACACTTAGCATAATAATCGCGGTAGCGGAGTACGGCGGGGTTTGGGGGTGAGCCTAGGAGGCGCCAGGGCTGTTAGGTGCAAAAATTAATTTCAATATTTGTTAACTAATTATTTTCCGACAACGGGTATTTCATTTGAGGGTGACTGCGGTCAAGCTTATTTAAAAGAAGTTTTACAAAGAAACTAAATATTTATTTACGTCTACAAAATATAATACTTACTGCACAAAAAATTATGAACTTAAAAGTAGACACCTATTAGTGTTCTAAAAGAAAAAAAACAGGGCTAATTTTCCGTTAGAAACCGAAAATGGTGCAGATATACATATATATGTCTGGTGATTGAAATTCTTAAGTTGTTGTATCACATTTTAGATATATATAGCCATAGCAACTGTGTTCGTAAAACCAATTAGAACTGTTAAAATAAGATCGAAATAAAAAAATGGCAGCCCTAGCGGGGTGGTATAATGGAAAAGGGGGGTTAGACCGCCCCCTCCTGACACGGTTCTCACGCGGCGCCGCTGCTTCCAGCGAGCAATGAATGGGTAAAACCTACGTACGACAACCGACGGAGATGTGGACGTAGTCAGTACAAGGCTAGACGGCAATCACGGGGGTCTCCAACCACCCACTGCGATAATAAAAGTTTTGTTTATTTTGACATCTGTTTCAAATAAAAACTTTTACTTATATTTTTCCAACAACATAACAGATAAACATTGTGAAAGTTCGTGTAATATAAATAAGAAATGGCGATATTTAGCTGTACAAATTCATCTGTTATTAATATTTTTGCTTCTCTCTAATTGGTTTAATTTCAATGCACCACACCAAGCTACCTTTATACTGTCTTATTTATTTCTTATTCCATATATATTGACTCATCACGATATTTCTGGAACCATAAGGCGTAGTCTTGAAATGTGGTAGGATTATACCTTTTGCCGAGTAGTTTCACTCAAATCAAGCTTACTTTTTATCAGTGTATTAATAAAATAAATTATTATACATTGCCGATGCAAGCACTTTTTACAGCAATTTAAATATTGAAATTTTATCTATGTAACTACTAATCGATAAATCTAATGTAATAGCCGATTAACGTGCTGTTATAGAAATACATGCTTAAATATTCGCGGTCATGAAGCTATTGGCTCATTCGTAGTCACAAAAAACCAAGGCTGCTATAAATAACTCGAAAATATTTTAAAAATAATGACGCCCCGCCTGCAGTCTTAAACGCCCCAGGGATCCTGCACAGCGCGCGGCTAAACCCTAAGCCAAATTTGACAAAGATTTAAATCCCTGGCGACCGTCTATGTTGCAGGGGACAGATGATCAATTTCCAACGCTAAACGTAATAATATCACAACCCCTAAAAGATTGAATTCCGTACACTTGGGGACAGCTTTTAAAGTAGCCTTTTGTTTATTATGTTTTGCTTTGATGTAAGGTTATTATTGACGATGGCGGTAGGTATACGTAATTGGTGTAATGGATTTCTCAGCATTCAAAAATCAACTCTAAATGGGCATGGTATAAAGGTATCATAAACAAAAGAAACATATTTATTTTATAGTCTAGAAAAAAAAATTGAAATAGTATAACAGGGATTCATTATGAAATATTTGAATTTTTTCATGCAAAAAATATAGTGTGGGTAGATCAAAATTAAATGTATTGATTAATTATTACTAATTAACGGATTAAGCTTATTTGGAATAAAACTAAGAGTGTTATTATGTACATCGGAACGAACAGAAAGAGATTTTTACTTATGGTGTTAAATTTCATATTGAAACACTTAAATTTGACATGAAGAGTTTTAACACAATATAAAATGAATAAAATAAAGTTTACTTTAAAATTCTATGTATTGATTCGTTAAGGGGTAGACTGGATGTTTTTTTTTTGAAATCACATTTGTGTGTTATAATTTTTTTTTATTGCTGTAGGATAGCAGACAGGCTAACGGCCTGCTTAGGATTTAGCAGTTACCGTCGTCTATAGGTGCTTGCAACGCCAGTGGCATCGCGAACACGCTGCTATCCCATAAGGGTACAGGAACTTGGGTCACTAATGCCGGAACACAACACAAGGTTATTATGGCGGTATACTTAAGACCAAAGGTGGTCGCCATCCAGACGGGCTTGGGGCCCTACCACGTAGCTAGTAGGGTGGGTTGTTTTGTCGCCTTTTACGACAGGCCGCAGAGGTTAGTATTCTTTCTCCGCCCCTGCACGGATAATTGTGAAAAGGAAATGGTAATACAATAAATTATTCACTTACCTAAAATCGTCTGAATTCTCCAATTATATTAAGTGGTGTGAAGACAGACCATGTAGTCTGCACGTAAATATTCCGTTTCTATTACGTTCATGTGCCGTTGAAAATAAGTGAAAATTAATTACTTCTGCTAACGTATAGACATTATAACTTATCCGTTTTACCAAAAAATAAAATGTAAATAAATCGTAAAAAGGGTGTTTAGGATGTTGATTTTACAATAATCAACGTGATATAAAAATTATCATAGCAACTTTTAATTATTTATTAGAAATATCTCCTATATTCTTATTTTTCTAAATTACTATTCCTTACTTTTAGAAAAAAAAACATTAAATAATTTTATTTTTACAATTATGAATAATAAATATAATGCGTATAAAGTTTACATATTTACAACATTAATTGTAATAACTAACGTACATTATAAAGAAACTAAAAAGACAATGTTTCCAAATCTCTTACTGGTTTTATATGCTGGTATTATAAGTGTACTGTTCAACGTACTATTGTCGATTGGAAGGAATCTTTTATTATTAAGGTCGGATTATACCCGCCATGTTGTTTTTATTCTAGCTTTGTTTGAGAAACATTGGTTTGTTTGTTTACATTTTATTTTTTGATAAAGTGGATAGAGTATAGTTATATTTTTCTCTTTGAAGTTGACTTCGTAAGAATCTCAAGAGAGAGGATCTTTTAAAATCATCAAAACTTAGACATATTCCAGCCATCTCCTGCCTCTTTGATAATAAAGGAAGAAGTAAAAAAACCTTAATTAAGCGTCCATAAAAACTGCTCTATGTCAAAACTTAAAAAGTACCTAGAACTCTAAAGTGAAAACTTCGTGTGAAAAGTTTCCGAAAAAAGACTAGGTTTAAATTTTTTGTAATAATTATTTACGCCAATTAGGCATCATGTAGATTATCTATCTACATATTATATTACGCCGTGACCTCAAGAAACCAAATCTAAAAATCTGTCTACGACTATAACGCGGATGCTAACATAATTTGTAAATGTTAATTTTATTTTTCAAACAAATATATGATTTAATCTGACTTACTGAAGCGTCTACAGTCAAAAATATTTATCTATTTATTAATTATTTCGTTTCTTAGTAATAATTAATTTTGGTGATAAACTTTTGTACCGAAATTCGTCGAGTATCAAAGTAAACAGCTTCCCGTCAATTCTCAGAATGGCCAGGCGTTGGTTCTAGGAATTTACTACGAGTACTAAAACTAGGCGTTACGCAAGCGTCGTGCTGGACAATACGACAAAACAATGGCCGACGTTTTCTTTTTAAGGTTGAAAAATTGTGAATGATTTAAACGGCCCGGTTAAGGCCAAGGTAAGGTCCAGTCGACACGCAACGTGATCGCATTTGTATAGACCTCTTTGTTTATTTGTTTGTAAATGGTTTAATTATAAAATAATTTTAATGCATTTGCATTCAATGGCAGTTGAATGTATATTGTTTCCACTTTACGTAAGTACTTATGATCTAGGAAAGCATTTTGAGGAAACTGTCTGTTGAGTTTACCGATTTGTGTAACTCCGCAAATTTGCTTTTAATATTATTTCCGTACCTTATAGGAGAAGACACGAGCCTTATAGTAATACATTATGGTTTATATTAGTTTTAAGTAATAGTTTGTATAGGTACTTTTTAAAATTTCTTGACGAACGCCAGTGAAATTGAAATTGAAAAATTATTGTAGTTGTTATTGCCTGTCCAATAACCAGCTTATTTACGAAGTGATTTTCTTTATCACGTTTGAAGTACAGTCTGCAAAAGGTAACAGCATCGCTGCTTTCCCATCGACCCCAAACACGCCGCGTGCAACATAATGAGGGGGCGTGCAAAAGCGCAAATGACACGTCAAGCGCACATGTGAGCACTGAACCCCCGGGTGGCTACATTGATTACACGCCCTTATTTCGTGTTCAAATTATGTATTCTTTTTATTCCTTAACGAATACACAATGCCATCTATCATCTATTTGCAATTTATGGCTGTTCTCAGATTTGAAATGGTTGTATTTAGCTTTAACCGATTACTATGTACACATAGTATCTACTTACAAGTAGATCGCACAAAAATGAATTAATAGGACTGTATACATAATTCTGTTTACATTATAAATTTACTACCAACTTAAAACTAGGATTGAAAATTACTCACATAAGTTTATATGTATAAATACTAACTGACCCGGCAAACGTTGTTCTGCCATATAAATAATAAAATGTCAAAAAATTAGAAAAAAAAATTTTGGGGGTGGGTCACCCCTAACATTTAGGGGGATGAAAAATAGATGTTGGCCGATTCTCAGACCTACTCAATATGCTCACAAAATTTCATGAGAATCGGTCAAGCCGTTTCGGAGGAGTATGGCAACGAAAACTGTGACACGAGAATTTTATATATTAGATTATAGATTTAGTATATGTGTATACATTTAAAATGATTTCCGAATTCTATTATAGTTAAATTCTAATAATTATCATACATACAAAAAAACAATAAATACGTTTATAATATGTCTTAGTCGCTCGAATAAATGAATATACGAATCAAAAATTGCTAAAATACTCATTAAAGGTTAAAAGGGCCCAAGGGAAATGAAAAACCTCATCTATTATAGATTTATTCGAAAAAACATACATTTATATGTTTATTTTGTAGTTCAAATATATCATTGCCATCTGATGTAGGGCCGGCGATGACAAGAAGCGCGAACAAACCGTAGGGCGACACGCAACGCTGCGTAGCTTCTCGTTTGACGCGTTGATTCGCAGTCACGATAACATCTCTGCCTACCCCCCGTTACGAAAACATTAACACAAAACTAAAATTAAACATCACTTAGTGATAAATTCCAGTCGCATTTTATATATTGTCGTCTGTGACGCTCCTGGATTTGCAAACGGCAAAGTGGTACATTAGGCATTTAAAAGGAAAGGAAAAAAAGGAAGACGCTGACTTCTCTGATCTACCATATCTGAAAAGATAGAGAACATAAGAGTGCTTTCGCTCTCCTCCCATTCCACACACATCTAACCAAATGTCTCTACTAGGAGATAAATAATATAAATATGTATGTACATAGATATATGGGACATTTCACACAATGCCATCTAGTTCCAAACTAAGTTGTTGATAAATGACAATTAAATTGAATTAAATTGCTTTTTATTGCGCCAAACATTATAAGGGTGAAACTTAAATACTACAAACTTATATACAATGACTAAAAGTAGATAAAATAAAAAAAATTATTCCACTTGCTCAATAACTAGATCTATCTATCTATCTTTGGGGCAAGTTTCTTCTCCTATTTTTAATTAACTAACTCTGCATAAATGAATATTATATCGTTTACAATGTGAGTTATTATGCGTGAGTGCGAGGAAGCGTTTGTACGCGTGTATGTGTGTGTGATTACACATTTACTTTTATTTTGTAAACAAATATACATTACTCATAAACACTCAGACGCTGGACGGGAATCGAACCCGTGACTTCCGCAAGCGTACCGACATGCGTTAGCCATTGCGCCAGGTCATAACTTAAAGTTTCTTATTAATTTACGTTGACATACCTATTTTGGATTAAGATCCTGCACTTGGAGTAAAATATACAGTTCTCTCCGTACCGAGCGGAGTAAGAATACTGACCTATGCGGCCGGGGGCGGCTTGTCATAAAATGCGGCAAAACAACCCTAGCTAGGTAGAGCTCCCAGCCCGTCTGGATGGCATCCACCCCTGGTCTATAAGTATTCCATCATAAAAACCTTGTGTTGTGTTCCGTTATTAGTGATTCAGTACCCTTATGCAGACGGCTGAGTGTTCCCGGTGCCTTTAGCGTCGCAAACATCTATAGGCGACGGTAACTGCTTACTGTTACGTGGGCCGTCAGCCTGTCTGCTACTAGTATTCCTCAGCATTTAAAAATAACACTTATGTTTTTACGTTTTGTGTTTTAGAAAGTCTAGTATGCTAATTTGATGCATTAGGAACTCCCGCATTCGCGGCAGTCTTCATGTCCGTGACATTGTGGATAAATTGCAGAAGTGTCAGCTCCGACGATACGGCCACGTTTTACGGCAACCGGATGCTGACGTGGGGAACAAATCTCTGGCCATGCCGCCTCCGCCGGGCCTCGGCAGGAGGGGTAGACCCAAAGAGTCTTGGCTTGACGTCGTAAAGGATGATATGCGTGCCAATGGGCTCACTACCAGGGATGTTGAAGACCGTGCGAAGTGGAGTAGAAAAAGTCTGAAAGCGGACCCCGGGCACCGAAACGGAAGTTTAGGTTGGGATACAATGCTGGGATGATGATGATGAGTATGCTAATTTGATGATAATTACCAAACGAAATCTGAACTACCTATATAATCCTAAGTAATATTTTATGCGAATAAAATCAAGTATAAAGTGTAAATATAGGTAAATAACATTTATATGTTGTCGAGTAAAAAGTCTCGGGAACAATCAGGGATATAAATAATTCAGAAGAAAGTAAAGAAAATACTACGCACGAGTGTTTTATTGAAATGAAATGTATCGTCTTAAATTCGGAATAATTGAATCGGATTCAAATATAACAATGATGCGTTGCGTCGTGCGCGGGTGAACGACCGAAATCGGCGCGGGCGCGACCTTGCTCGGCTCCGCTGCTCGGCTCACCTACATACGCTACGCGGACACCGTACGCCGCCTACTTTTGCTTTCGACAATTCGCAAAAAATAAGCACCTTGCAATCAACGAGCGCGGCCCATGTGTCTACTCTAGGCGCGTCTAGATTCTCTATATTGTCTCCAAGATACGGGGTCTCGTACAACTTCAAATAATAAAACAAAGTTTAAAATGTTTATTATTTCTCAATACATTGATTCATCGTAATTTGATGTAATAAAAGATGTAGTCAGTGTAGGAATGAAATGAAAACTAAAATGAAGTGGCCAGAGATAAAATTAATATGCTTCTCACATTCCTGAGATTGTAAAAAAAATTGGGTCAATTAGTACGGCGCTCCTACTAAGTGAGGAAAAGTGGGGGTTCTCACCCCTACGATGTGGCTTTATAAAAGGCGAGGGGGTAGCCCTTGACAGCTCTATATGCCACCCCAATATCTCGATAGGGATGCTAGTATAAAAGGAATTTACAAGTAATACTTACACCATAATACATCCAAGTTCTTATTTCCAATAAATATGTTCAAAATTTTAAATAAACACATCTTCTTCGGCACAATATGTTCTCTTCTTCCACTCTCCTCTAGTAGTCGTCATATCAACAACTTTTACATCTTTTCACACATTCAATAAATACATAAAAATAAATAATTTCAAAAGAAATTGGGTAAAACATGAACGTTTTTAAACCCATATCTCATTTCTTAAAATAGTTTTGTATTTAAAATGCTTTTACATTATCATTACTGAAAATTGAATTTTTAAAGCATTTGGGGGTGGTTCAATTCGACATTCCAAAATTATCCACAAGAAAAAACATATCCTAGCCAGCACAGTAAAGTCTTTATGCCGCATAAAGTATTTCTACCCTCGCAAATAAGTAATGTGGCAAAATTGAATTTTGTTTTTTGTATCGATTTCAATATATACAACGTTTAAAATCATTTAAAAAATATAGTGACACTCGCATTACGTATCAATATGATCTGATAGTCAGTTATGTTTTAAGAAAATATTAAAATTACTATCGTATTGTATTTTGTTTGGTTATTCCTACCTAGTTAAGATTACCCACACGGGCCCACAAATCTAAAATAACTTTAATCCTTAAAGTGTGATAAGTCCGCCTACAGTAATAAAACCCTTTATTGTATTGCTATTCATTTAATATTAAATTGTAATGATTTTTGAGTACTATGAAAATAATATTTTATTCTTCTTTTCGGTTCTTAAAATTTATGTGCATTGCGTCACACAACACAATTAAATTCCATAAGCACTTCTATCAGAATTAGGGGAAATACAGCCTCAAAACCAAGAATACTGGCATAAATCCGAGATGCATTCGAAGGCATCCAGTACGGTATACCACACACGCTACACTTCGTAGGAGGTCTTCTCTCCACAATTGCTCTTTTCAAATGCAGATTGAATGCGGACAGAAATCTCTTTGTTCTCGTATTTTTGTGCTATGTTTCAAAAATATGAAATGCATTTTGTTAAAACAAAGCAGGCATGGTATACTTTAGTTTAGGGACTAGGATCGTCTCTTTTTTTCTTATTCTTGATCAAAAGGAAGTATTAAGGAGGAGTATTTACTCAATATAGACGCGTGAAATAGTCTAAGATCCGGGATTAGAAAAATATACCCTCATTTGTTAATTAGATGAAACAATTTTTATAGGCTCATATGAATTTATGAAAACAACCTCTGCCACCATAAGTCTGCTGCAATTAATAATAATTCATTAATTAACCACTAATTTATTTATAATTTTTACCTTCTCATGTTAATTACATAATATATTGAGCTAAAATCATCAGTATTTTATATTATGTACCTTACTATAATTGGCACCCATCTCTATGATTGCTATACTTACCTGCAGCCAGGTAAGTATTTTAGAAAAAAAATTCTTGTAAATATTTTAGAAAATCAGAATAGTAAACATGTATTTATGTTATAGTTATTTGTATATATACCTATAATATATCGAATGTGCCTATAATATATCAGGTACAGACGGTGAAGGGAAACGTCATCAGAAAATCTGCATAACTAAATTACCTATTATATGTATATGTAGCCCGCCTATACGCCTTGGATAAATACCACAATCCTTGTAATGTCCGTTTCATCAAGGGGCAGGTCCGACGTTATGGGCAGTTATTGAATTATGTATTATTTATTTCGTTTATTCACCGACGGTAATAGACGGTTTCTAATTAAGTTGAAATAAACCCATAAAACGTTATATCTATTACCTTATAGTAAACAATATATATAACTTGTTATCTTCTAATTTTTTATCGTTGAAGAAAAAAATATACTGAATTTTAGATCCTGAATTAATAAATAAACATAAATGCTGTCATGTACAACCTAAACGCATATGTCGATAGCACGCAGCGGTTTTTTCCACGAATATGAACCTATTTGAATAGGGCTCTTCCCAAACGCATTAACAGTATGAGAAATTGTTGGTTCATTTGTCATGGGGCGACTGCGGCGGGCTTGCGTGCTTCGAATTTTTAGACGCTTTTGTCCAGCCCTCAGATGATGTTGATAAAGTATTATTACTTATATTGGTCAAGCTGCATAAACCTGTATTTCAAGTTAGTTTCGTAGATTTTTTTTATTGGAATATCATTTATTTGTTAGGGTTTGCTGTATCTCTTATTAGTTTTTGTTTTTGGGATCGTTTAAGTTAAATAAATATAAATCGTTTATATGTGGAGCGTAGGTTTTATAATGATAATTATATTCATACACTATACTATGTAAGTGGTTCTTTCTATATACTGTCTAAAACATGAATTTACACTGAGATTGAATACATACGAATACTTACCATAATTGTGTGTACATTGGTCACGGTAGACTCGCGTCGGGACCATGTCTACGTGCCGTGAATGTCATGTGGCCTAAAATAATACGCGTCGGACGGTCGGTCAGTGCAACCGTTGCGTCATTGCACTACACCGCCAGGGCATCGCACCGGCTTAGCTCAAGAGTCGCGATGCATTCGCCTCTTCCCGCCCGCCGCCCACCGCCCGCTACGACATCCTCAAATACAATCGATCCTCGTTCAACAGCTGATATTGTTGTACAGAGCACGAAAATTGTAAGCATTAGGCTAGGGTAAAACAAATCATTATCCCCTTCTATGACTGTTGAAATTTTGACTTCTACTTAAGGATATTCTTTTTTTACAGTGGTGTGGCGGTGCAGAGTACGACAGAAAGCGGAGGCTGCAGTGGTAGTGACATCACCGAGCCGTGTTCACCGCTAAGTCCAGAATCGTCGTGCAGCGCCCCGGAGGAGCCGGTCAGCAGTGGAGGAGGCGCGAGCGCGCGCATGCCGCCGTGGGCATTGGAGCCGGCGCCGCCGCCGCGACGCCTCGCGGCGCAACCTGCGCCCACACGCCGGCCCCACCCTCCGGCCCATCGCCGTATCACTGAGTTTTTTAATCACAAGATGAAACCTCAGAATGGCATAAAACGTGACAGTAGTGCCGCTACCAACGATGACACCAAAAGAAAGTGCCTACCTAAAAATGGGGTCACGCACGACCTAGAGAAATATATCTCCTATTTGTCGCAGACCCTTAGCCCTAAAGTTTTAATGGACGTCGGGAAACAAGCCGATGTGGCCCGAAAACCAATGCCACCCACGAACGGAACAACTGACGCGACGAAGTCGTTAGAAACAAAAATTCCGACGTCTAGTAATACAGTTCATAGTGGATTGTTGGATTTCTGTAAACCCAAGGACAGTAAAGAAAAGGTGCATACTACTATGAATGGCTTTGTAGAAATTCGACATGATTCGGACGCTTACGCAAAAAATAAAATAACCAGAGGGCTTCAAAATGGACTAACAGCTAGTAAAAAGCAAAGTACCGAGATGAAAACTTCACTTGACCCATCCGCCAATGGACTTGTTTTAAATAATAAACAGACAACAGAAATTGTCAAAGGCAAAGTGCCTATACCAGCCACCGCATCTGATTTTGGATTAAGAATCGCACCGGCTACCTCTACCGGTCAGCAATCGAGAAAGTTTGCCATACCTAGAGCCGATCCGACACGAATGAATGGTGTCGTGAGTTCGACGACTAAATTGGATAGCAGAATGAATGGTGTTACTTGCGGATCCAACAACTTAACCTTAAATCCCGTTAAATTAAAGCCCATGCCATTGAAAAGAGAAGTAACGAGAAAAGCTGGACAGTCGACTAAAAGAACTAATCGAAAGTCGTCTGCTTGTATAGCCAACAGTAAAAACTTAACCTGGTCAAAGGCTAATAATTTGAAACAAGTACAACAAAAGTGTGTTAATGCAAATAAGTCTCAAGCCATAAAGTCTCTTCAACCTGATGCGAACGCAGCGTCAAAACTAAACATCCCTAACGGAGTACGACAAGTATCTATGACAGTTAATAGAGGGTTAAATAATTTAAATGTACCTGTAACCAACTTACAAAATTGTCAACAAATTAATATTCAACCTCAGTGCAACGGTAGCGTAACATCAAATAATTTGGCATCTTTTGTTGCGGTGCCACAGAACGTTATGCTGACTGCGTTAAGAATACCTCAAAATGGGATACAAACTCAAACACTGACCCAGCATAATAACATTGCAACTTTCAATAGGCCCAACGTTAACGTGTCAAGCCCTACGAAACTAAACGGTCAATTTATGTTACCTTTAGTGCAAAATATAAATGGCACCGTAGTACAAATACCCAATTTGATGGCAAAAATGCCAAATTTTGTTCTTCCACAACCTACCCCACGGCAAGATCATTTACAAAATCAACAAACAGCGCAGATTCTTTTTAATGGTACGCTGTTAAAGCTCGCCAATACGATGCCTTCAACATATCCTAACATGAATAAACCTGGAACAGTTTCGAGTCAACCTATTTCTGTAATGAGCAAGAACGTCACCGGACTGACCACTGTGGCAATGTCAGTACAATCAAAAACGAACTACGCCGTCAACCAGGTTCTTGTTCCGCAACCGGGTTTCATCGTCACATCTGTGCCAAATATAAGTGTGAAGGAGACTTGGAGTTACACAGGTACGAACACTGTTTCGTCTTCCCAAACTACGTGTTCCAATCCAATAGTTCAACATTCACCCCCTGTGATTGCCAATTTCACTACACATGCATTGCACACTAGTAGTATTCCTATGGCGCCAGTAAAGCCTCCCGACAATCCTATCCAAGGCACGGATCCACCAAGTAGTACAGTAAAAGAACCTGAAGTAACGAATCCAAAGTGTGATATACCTTGGTTGTCCAAAACTGTTAATAATAATTTACTAACGTTAAATACTAATATAAAGACTTCGAGGCCTTTTGCAGAAGTAAGTAGTTTATCAGAAAAAATGGCTGAAAACGCTAGAATGGAGAAATGTATGGAAGTTGAGAAAGTGAATAAAGAAACTGATGAGGAATTGAGGAAAGCTGAAGAAGTGGCGAGACGAGAAGAAACCATATTCACACAAATAACCGTTTTAAAAGATGTTTCGTGTGATGTTCAAAGCACTGTGATAGAAGCAAATTTCTGTAGTACGTCGATTGAGAGTGAGTCTGGAATAGGGACGGACAAGTCGATAGACTCGCCGAGCGATTCCAGGGCGAGTAAAGAGTGTGACGAGGATTCGTCGTTGTCGTTGAGTGTGAGTATTAGTTCAATGGAGGCGCCGAGCCAGAAGAGCCCCATACTGAAGCAGCCGAAAACGATACGCTTCCCACCGAAGTGTCAAACGAAACCGGACAGCGACCAAAGGACGTCGAGTACGGACACCACCACCACTGTCACTGTGTGTTTGTGGGAGAACTGCAAGAAGGAGTTTGATGGTGATTCTGAGCTCATAGAGCATTTACAGGTAAGTGTTTTTTATTTTATAACCTTAGTAGAAGACGTCGCATCTCTGGTGACGGATATAATTATATTATAAATTCTATCAAGCAGAAAATTTTAAAATCTCTTCAAGTTTTGTACATTCTGTATATATTCAATGTCGTGTTACCGAAGATGAGAAGCGAGCACTTATTTGTCGAAAATAATCAATCTGTAAGAATCAGTTCCCTCTTTATATAAATCAAATAGTTCATTTACCGTAGTAGTATAACGAACATATCTGTAGCCCTAGCACGAATAACTTGCGAAAATGTATTCGTATCGTTATCGAATTATATTTGTATGAGATTTGTACAGCGCCCCTATCGTACGTAAAAGGAACTAATTTTGCTAGCACGAACAAATTTCGTATCGCAATCGTATCGTCACGTAAACCATACTTGACATATAAACCATCAAACGCTATAATTGCGAGCACGAACGCTGTTTTGACGTACGGTAATGTAAATATCGAAGGCTGGGTATCGAGTATTGTCGAAACTTTATTCACTTAAAATTTGTTGGTGAGAAAGGTTTCGTAACGTGTTTAAATATAATTTTATCCGTGTTTTTATTTTTTAAGTTAATTTTTATAAATAATAGTGTTTTCTTATCACTTTAGTTAGTTCTTTTAAACAATTTATTTTAATAAATTGCTCAAAATGCAAAGACCACCGTTGTACGAGCGTAGTCCTTTATATTATTTTGTTGCTTCAAGTTTACTTGAAAATGAAGAATATTCATCAAGAGAAGTTAGGTAAGTACCTACCTCAATCAATCGTTATATTGTTATATTTTTTAAACATAAATTGCGAATCAATTGGTTTTATTACTTATAGAGAAATTACACGCAGCGTTGCTCTGAGAAAGAAAAATAATCCTGTGGACATAAATGACGCGGAATTCAAAAATAGATACCGGTTGAATAAAAAATCATTCAAGTTTCTTTGTAATCAACTTGAGCAAAAACATCTATAAAAGCAAGTTCCAGGATAAGTTTGGAACTTAAGGTAAGTTTGCTTTTATTATTTCAGTAGATATAAGAGAATAGCTTAAATGTAACATAAAATTCACACATTTCAGGTTCTTTGCGCGCTATCTTTTTATGCCACTGGATCTTACCAACGCTTAGTGGGAATGGCTAAATATTTAGGCCAAACGACTGTAAGCAAATGTGTGAAGGAAGTAACAGATGCTCTTGTAGCTCCTGCAATTTTAAATACTTTCATAAAAATTTTTATGCCAGAGCTGATAGAGATGTATTAAGAAACAAGTAAGTGTGAACTATATAATTTTATTACAAACATTCATTTTAATATTATCACGATTTGGTGTAAAGTTATAGCGACAAAGTAGTATTGTTATTTGTTTTTACCTTACAGATTTTTTGCAAAGTATGGTTTCCCAGGAGTTATAGGATACATTGATGGATGTCATTTCCATATTTTCACACCCAAAAAAGAAGTCGAACATTTGTATTATAGTAGAAAGCATTTCCATTCATTAAATGTGCAAATGGTAAGCGCCAATTGTTTACAATATCAGCTCCGCCGCCGTGTCGAGATGAAGTAGAAAATTAAACTGGTGTAATGATTTTTTTTTTCAATTTTAGATTTGTGAAAGTGATTGTCGTATTTTAAACATAAATGCGAAACACAGAGGAGCCAACCAACTACGCTTTTATTTGGGAAAATAGCGTGGTCAACAATTATATACAGAGTTTACATCGAAATAATGAGCAAGTGTGGTTGTTAGGTAATAATTTATTAATACCCTTTACAAATATTAATACTAAATTTAATTTGTTTTAACTAGGTTTTTTAATTATTTCCAGGTGATTCTGGTTATCCACAGCGACCCTGGTTAATGACACCAATTTTAAATGCTGTTGAGGGAACTCCAGCTTATAAATATACAGCAGTTCATGGAAGGACCAGGGTAGCTATTGAAAATACTTTTGGGAGACTAAAAAACCGATGGCGTTGTTTGTGTAAGGATCGCACATTACACTATGCTCCAGTAAAATGTGGAAAAATCATAACAGCATTCTGAGTATTGCACAACTTAGCCATTGAGTTCAACGTACAGGAACCAGAACCAGCAGAGATTGAAAACCCAAAAATGGCTATAACAATCTCTGAACATATTTTCCAAGAGAATACTACAGGAAATGGGTTAATTAGGGGTAGAGCTATAGGAAGTATTTTAGTGGATAAAATTAATAGACTTCATACATAATTTTACTTTTGTTTATTAATTTTGTATAAATATAGTAATTAAATATTAAGCTTAATTTAAGACTTTCTCTCCATAAACCTCACAAAAGCTTCCATTGCCTCTTTCATGAATTCCAGCCATTGATCCTGCATCTGTAGCTCTTCATCTCTCTATCTTACTCTTTCTTGTACCTCAAATTCTCTAGCTAGAGCTAGAGAATTTGAGGGTATATGAGGAATTAGAGAGAGATCGGTTTAGAAACCGATCTCTCTCTAATTCCTCATATACCCATCACGCTCTGAAGCATACTCCCTTGCCTTTCTGTCTATGTCTAAAAACATTTTTGTCAAATCGTTTTTTTTTCTGTGGCGGAGGGTTCCACTCCTCTTCCTCGCTAATGACTGGAGGGAGCCTCAGTTGGTGGCGGTGGAGCCACTGTTGGTTGGCTGCTTGTGCTTGGAGTATTCCAATCTATAAATTATTCCAATATGTAATAAGCCAGTTTATACAATTAATCTCATATCATAGCTGTGATATCCTTCTTATTTTATGGATTATGTATAAAGATACAGTATTAAGAAATAATGAACTTCAATAAATCTAAAATTAAAAGTGCTATGCACCTATTTCTGGTTACTTTCAAACAACTTCAGCATTTGGCCTCTCAGTTTCAATTTGAGAAGTTTCTGATATTTCTTCCTGAAATAAAAAAAAAATACTTACTACATTCAATATTTATTGCACAATTTAAATGTAAAGTATAGCTAACATGAGGAAAACCAACTTCTCTTATCCCCATTCCAGTAGCTGCCTGCACTCCAATTATCTGCATGACCCTTTGCTCTAGGTCAGTTAATATTAAATGGAGCGCTGGTCCTCCACCAGTGCCACTAGCAGCTCTATTAATTTTAGCATTTTTTCTTGCAATTATTCTTAAAATCACTCCACACCTTAAAATTAACAAACAAACATTAAATTAGAATTTCAAAACAAGAAAGATTAATAACAAAGTTAGTAGATGCAGTCAAGTGCTTCAGCAGTAAAAAATAACGTCCCTTGAGTTAACACTTGACATACCTTACGCCATTTGTTCTCACTCTTAGGATCTCCTGAAGAATCGCTATCTAATATACCCGTTAACTCTTTCCACTTCATCTGTATAAAATTGCGACCTCGTGGACCGCCTGATGGTTTTGATAAATCTCCATTTCTGGAATATAAATTGTATGGCACATTACATAAATATTGACTGAAACACTTGAGATAATAAAACCTTTCTAATAAGTTAGAACTTTATAAGTACTTACGCTTCCATAAATTCCACCCTTGTTAAATACTGTAAGTGGCTAGTTCTATAGTATTTAAATAAATCTTGAAAAATAAGTACACTTTCGCTTTTCACAAGAAGTAAAGTAAACATAAAAAAACTTAGACTTGGCCGATGTCAAATGGATTCGTTCGGAATCCGAAATTTTTTGTTTTGATATCCAAGACACTATTTTATTCCTTCGATTTTAATGACATATCATGTTCTTAAATATCTTTGTTTATATGTACTTCACTTTACATGCACTAGTTAATTGTTTTTTAAATAAATAAACCGTAAATTCAGAAGTTTAAAATAAAATTACAACTTGGTTAAGTTTCCGAACGAATCATTCATCCATAGCTAATAATTTTATTCCACAGGGACCGTCCCTACTTACGTTAGGATGACGTCACTAACGTATTCGAATCGAGCTTACGATAGTGGGCAAAATGTTGTTCGTGCTGTGGAGTATCGTCGTCGTATCGAGGGCTCGATACGTTAACGTTACGAATTCGTTAAATTTTCGTGCTTGGGCTACTGGTCGATAAAAATCTATCAATTGTAATAAATATTATAACTGTGTGATTAAGCTATTTTTTATTGCTGAGGAACAGCTTACAGGCTGGTGGCCCATTTAATAGTAAGCAGTTACCGTCGTCTATGGATATTTGGGACGCTAGGAGTACCGCGTACACGCTGCTGTACCGTGGGGGTACAGGAACCTTGATCACTAATGCCGAAATCCAATACAAGGTTATTAAGGCGACATACTTATAGAGCAAGGGTTGTTGCCATCCAGATGAGCTTGTGGCCCTACCACGTAGCTAGAGTTATTTTGTCGCCTTTTACGACAGGCCGACCCGGCCACAGGAGTTACTCCGTCCCTGTATGGAAAAAAGATAAGACCAAATGTTATAAGTTGAAAAGTAATATTATGTTTAACAGTTTTCAAAGTCGCTTAACCCTTATCAATTGCATTTTCAGAACGTCCACGTTGAGACCCAGGCGGGTAAAGAGAACTACGTTTGCCTGTGGGAGCAGTGCAAGGTTCGCGGGAAGCCGTCCTGCTCGCGGCTGTGGCTGGAGAGGCACGCGCTGTCGCATGGCGGGAACAAACCCTTCAAGTGCATATTCGACGGCTGCTCTCGTCGCTTCTCCACGCAGGTATGGAAGACAATGTATTTGTATGGACTTTGTTACAGGTTTCCACACAGTCGACTGTGATTTGTTGTTAACGAACGAATTGTGTGATATTCGCTTAGAACTTATTTTGCGTTTATGATTGAATTGCATATATGTATATATGTTATCTAGTATTATAAAAAGGGAGAAAATAATTGCTATATTATCATCGACTATAGTAAAAATCCACTGAAGTGATTCACTTTGAAAAAAAATGTTTTTATATTCATAAAGTAAAAAGATGTGAATAACAACATCCAGTTGGAATATTAAGGAATTACAAAAAAAATAAACTATAATAAACTAATACAATTGAAATAGAAAATTATTAAATGCTACTACATAGTAGAAATTATATACAAGTGAATTTCATAAAATTATTTTATACAATGGACAAATTTTTATATTAATCGATAGTTTAAATAAAAATTCTGATTATAGAGTATAAGTTGTTGGGAAGGATAAGTTGCCTTGAGTTAGCACTTCTTTACTACGACATAAACTCAGAGGGCATTGATTCACAAGTGATAGAACATGTTACTTTTAATACATATATTATTTAGTATGTTACTTCACTGTTTACCATATATGATAATTTCACCGATACGACTTTTTCTTGAATGTTTATATCACGTGTTAAGGCGCTATCGTCGCTTATGGGTGTTGTAGGAAAGTATAGCTCACACGGTAAGTTGGTATTTGTCCATTATTATCGAGAATGAGATGGTAATGCTTGTAAGTGAAATTCTCGTGTGTGTAGTATTTAACGGAGGCCCGTATTTTTAATCGAATTAAAGTGAATATTTGATTTTAATTTGCTTAGTGGCAGTTAATATCTCAAGCCAAAAAAACCCTTTCGTTAATGAATTTTTACCCCCTCTCAGATAAATTGAGAAGTTGCCTTAAGTATAGTCTTTTTTAATATACTCGTATAACCAAATATAAAAATAGATATAGTAATATGGAAGCTACAAGCGTTTGAAGTTATGTATGCGTATCACTATTTTAGATATAACGTCACATCTATGCACGTCATACATTCAAAATCATTATAATCGATACTGATTTTGCATTTCTTTCCAAATATATACATTAATTGTATTTGTAAAATTTTAAAGTACATACATTTCACATGTTTAAAGTATTTTTATATGTACGGAAATGGAACAAATATAACATTTTCATTTAATAATGTTATTCGACATGAATGTAGAGTAAGTAGACAAGAGTAATTTTAAAATCAGATCATTACTTAAGTTAGATTCATGAAAATGTGCCTCGAGTTTAATTACTCGTATGCTTTTCCCCAAAGTGTTCTCTATAGGTTTGTATGTCTCAATAACAAAGGAGGATCAAGGTACAAGCACAAAATACTAGTAGATTTTTTGCATGAAATAATCTTTATATTTGTCACATGATTCATAAATATTTCCTTCTATATGCGAATTGCTTTTAATTGAGTCAAATAATCATACTGAAATTGCTGATTTAATATTCAGTTTCAAGGTGGAATCTGTGTCGATGCATTTTAATAAAACATGATTAAGATTGCATTGACTCTATGTATTTATATATTTAATAATTTTATTAAAATTTTTATATTGCTGTCAATAACTGTTTTATTACAATGTATTTACATTTCTTCACAACCTGTATACTAACAGGGGTTGCTTGAGAATTACTAATCATTCACTAGTCGTTTTTGTCTAGTTTCTAAGCGTCTACTGTTTGTAATTAGGGCGTTCGTGCGCGTTCAAAAACACGATAATTGTATTTGATGATTTTGTTGTGTTAGTTTTATTAAACAATTTATAACCGCCCTTCTATGGCGAAGGCTATTAAAGAAATTTTGTAATTTCATAAATTAGAAATATCAAGGTCTCTTTGTCTCTTGAGGAACGACTTAGGGGTAATAAAAACGAAATATATTAAATAAATAATAATAAATAAAATGGATTAGTTATAAGTTAGTGATTCAAACGTTAAATATTATATATATTTAGAAAATTGACCATATTAGCAGATTTAATAAGTTTTAAAGAACAACAATATATTTGACACAATGATGAAAAATAATGTTTTTCGCGGACATGCCGCGTGCGCCCTACGAACAGTGGGCGCTCCTTCGGCCGTCGTGCTGATGTATTCTTTAATATCCATTGCAGATTCTCCTTGGGCGTCACGTAAACAATCATTTCAATGAGGCGTCACCGAACGCGGGCACTGGGAAGAAGGCGGCCGACAGTTCAGCCAAGCTCATCAGACGGAATGGGAAGAAGCTGCGCTACAGGCGGCAGCCATGGTCTGGTGAGTGGACTTCATTTAATCTGCTATATAGATTCATATATAGATAAGCATTTTGCTTATCTATATATGAAGTACACGACTTTGTAGAAATCTGACACTGTTGCATTTAATAGAAACCCACACTATACCTTATCCATTTTACCAAAATATTAAATGTAAACAAATCGTAAATAGAGTTTTTTGGATGTCGATTTTACAATAATCAACGTGATATAAAAATTATCATAGCAACTTTTAATTATTTATTAGAAATATCTCCTATATATTCTTATTTTTTATATTACTATTCCTTACTTTTAGAAAAAAAAACATTAAATAATTTTGTTTTTACAATTATGAATGATAAATATAATGCGTATAAAATTTACATATTTACAACATTAATTATAATAACGAACTTACAATTATACAGAAACTAAAAAGACAATGTTTCCAAATCTCTTACTGGTTTTATATGCTGGTATAATATATAAGTGTACTGTTCAACGTACTAATGTCGATTGGAAGGAATGTTTTATTATTATGGTCGGATTATACCCGCCATGTTGTTTTTATTCTAGCTTTGTTTGAGAAACATTGGTTTGTTTGTTTACATTTTATTTTTTGGTAAAGTGGATAGAGTATAGAACAAACCGTTTGACGACTTTCGTGGCGTAAAGGCTAACGCGCGTCTCGCTGTCTGCGGTCTCGATTCCCGTTCCACATCTAGATGTGTATAATATGTATTTATTTACAAAAGATAAGTATCTAGATAGCATATTAGAAAGAAAGAAAGAAAAAATATTTATTTAGCTCAGCATTTGCTGGTTTGAAAAAACCTGCGCTAGTCTTCCGCTAGGCCCACTGTATGATGACACAGACAAACAAACGACAACTACAAAAAACAATTATGTAACATAGAATATTGAACTTACACATATCATATTTGTATTATACAGATACAAAGAATAACATAAAATTTCTTTCGAGTTACTAAATAAAGTCATATAAAAAATTACAATGATTAGAAATACAAAAAAAATTAACAAAAATTTGTTGCTCCTAAAAGGCACTGGCGTTGAGTACAACATCTGCTTGTTTTGTTTGATGATCATGTAAGAATTTTTAAGTTTCAAACGAAATCCAGCAATAGTTAGTTGGTTTCTGCATATCAATTATAGTACCCATAACAGAGGTGCTACTTACTTTGGAACTAGAGGGCGCTGTATGAATTGTCCCAGTTATTTATTTTAATGTCATACAAATGTTCCTATAAACCCATACTAACGAATATACGAATTAAGTTACTGACGATACGCTGTCTATCCCTCAGTGACAACATTAACGGCCGCTGTGACATTAAATAATAAAAATTTACACATTATAAAATAAATGGCTATTCGACCCGCTCGATTTGGATAATATTTGATATTTCTTCTATATAATATGCAATGAGCTTAATAAAAATTATTTTAATAGTAAATCTTAAAGGGATGTCCAAAAAAGCTTGTTTTTTTTTTTTAAATATGCAATCTAAACATAAATACCAAGTATAATAGCGTCGAATTATTTATTCGCAAGATCGACTGCAAACTTCTAGTTTTGGGGTCACTTCTGATATTGATAAAAGAGGAGCCTTCGTACTAGAATTGTTTTTTAATTATCTATACTTATTCATATAGAAAGTAGTAATGTTTAGTTTTATTTACATAACGATATTGTTTTGCAGCTCGCATGTTCGACTTCTTCGACAGCGGCACGATGGAGGGGCTATCGTGGAGGCTGATGCGGTGCACGCGGTGGCGGCTGGGCGGGGCGTCGCCGCTGCGCGAGCCGCCCGGCATCCACACGCTCACGCTGCGCGCCACTCTGACCGCCACGCGCTACAACGCCACGCAGCGCACCCGGGAAGCGTTGCTCACGTACTACCCGCCTCATGTGTAAGTATATTATGATCAGTTTCAAATCTACCCTCAAATCAAATATTATTTTACGCTCTTGTAAATATATTGGGCCATAAAAAGTAGGCCATAGTGCCAAGTGGCCAAGTGGGCCATAAGAAGTATTTCCATGCAATCTGCATATTAATAAAACTAATGGATCCTATATATAGAATAATTTTATATTCTGAATGTTATAACATTGATCAAAAAGTTTCCGGACTAAGTAAGAAAAACACAAAATTTTCACAAAATTCGTTTTCATTCATCGACATAATTTCCATCTAACGCAATAAAACGGCCCAACGCTTCTCTAACTTCTCGATACCATGTTTATAGAACGCTTGATCTTTGCTCGCAAAATAGGCCCTCAGTTTCGGCAATTACTTCTTCGTTGGTGCTAAATATTTTTCCCCGGAGCATCCTTTTCAGGTCTGCCAATAGCCAGTAGTAGCTGAGGGTCAAATCTAGCGAAGACGGGTGTCGGGGTAGGAATTAGAAGTACAATTCATGCAAGTTAACCATTGTAGCTATTGATTTGTGACATGATGCATTGTCTTGGTGGAATAGTGGTTTTTTCTTTGCCATGTGGGGCCGTTTGTTTTTTATTTCTTCGCTCAATTGGTCCAATAACGCTGTATAGTATTTAGAATTGATCCTTTTTCCTTTTTCAAGATAGTCGATAAACAAAATACCATGCGAATCCCAAAATACTGATGCTATAACCTTGCCAGCCAATTGTTGTGTCTTTGGTCGCATTGAAATGCTTCCACCTGCCTCAACCCACTCAGCTGACGAGAGCTTTGACTCTGGAGTGCAATAGTGTATCCAGGTTTCATCCATGGTCGGCGCAAAATATCCACTTTGTTGTGGTTTAAAATCTTCAGACAGGCCTCCGAATCGTCGATTCGTTGTTGTTTTTGATCCGGTGTTAAAAAACGCGACACCCACTTTGAGTTGAGCTTTTTATACCCAAATTGTCATGTAAAATAGTAAGCACGCTGCCATACGATAACTTTGAAACCTTAGCTATCTCCCAGACTTTCATTTTGCGATCGGTGAAAATAGTAATAGCGGATTTTTTACGGTTTTAACTGCCGTATTCTGCGACCACTGCGTTGTACGTCGTTGACGACGCTACGACTACGTTTAAATTCACTACCATTCGCAAACGGTTAATTTCCCTGGAACCGAGTCCGAATACTGCTTATCAAGCCACTCTCGCGTCTTTCGCATTTTTTCCGATCAAAAAACTATGCTTGATCAACACACGAAATTCGTATCCATCTTCTGACAAAGACACCAAAGTCGCTTGACACAAACAACAATAACTTGAGAACACGTAATCCAATTGTCATGAAATTTTGACACATACCTTATAAATGATGGCGCTATCATAAATTTATTATATTTTACATGTAGCATCTATATCTCAGTCCGGGAACTTTTTGATCAATTAAGTATATAGGAGTTCAAATAACATTGTTATATCCTAACTTAGGTTTGACTTTAATTTAATGAAATAAATAAGTCTGCTTTTTCATTTGACTTAAACATATTAAATTAATAGTAATCAACTCTATCATAACACAATGTATATCCCCAAACAAATTAAATAAAGCTTGGGTGATAACATAAGGATATAAAAATACGTTTTATTAAAGTATTTTATTATTAAGGATACTGTCTACTGTTCTATAAAACTTGTGCTCATCTACGATCTATTTGTATCAAAAGTTAGTAATCATAAGATAGTTGTATTTTCATTACTTTAGTAAATAAGGATAGTTTTGTAATAAATAAATAGTACATTAACACGTTGAACGCCATACTAGAAACAATATTTACTCCAGTGGGCCGTGGTGGACACCTTGTGACCGCCACCCAATACGTCGTTTCGACTCTTTTTTACTAAAGCACGGTTCCACAGTGCAGCCTGACTACTTGGCATAAAACAAATCGAAAGGACTTAAAATTTACGATCTTTTTAACAAGTTGTTTTCAAAAATATCTGCCATTTGACATCTCTGATAATTAAATAATATCTGAAAATAACGGAAGCAGCGATGAACTCGCTGTTTCCGGAAGTCGCCCATTATTTTTGAGTTATTTCTTGAAAATATTTACATACAATTACCCAACGATTTTTCGATGTTTGTTGATATATTAGTGTGACCCAGAATATAATTATGATGTCCGACACATGGTGTCCGTCATGGCGTTCAACATGTTAATTATTAATAATATGACAATACTATCACATGTTATGTTTATAACAATATAAATATATGTTTTTCAGGTAAGAAATATTTATGGAGCTTAATTAGAACTACGAAAATCCCTCCTTTTTTTTACGACCGTCTCATGCAAACATGAACTAACTAAAATCTGATAGATATTCATGTAAATTAAATTAAATTTAAGGTCTAATTCCATACATATATTAATATTGAAAATTATGTTATATATTAATTATGTACTAGAAGTTATTTTTATTAAATAACAAATATAGAGTGGTACATAAAAAGTTTATGATATTACAAATTTATTTTTAAATGAGGGTATTTTCACGTTTAAAATTTTAAGTACAAAAACATTTACACTATAACCAAGCATTGCGTTTTTTGTTATCAGTCATATATAATGTAGCAAGTAAATCTTTTGTATTAATCATTGATCTACTCTCTACAGATCAGAGTTAGTCGAGTTATTAATAAAATTATGTAAACTGTCATGTTCAGGTAAAAACCAGGTGGGTCTACTAGATATATGTTCAGGGCATAATTAATTATTATCATATATTGTTACAACTACATGACTATATAGATTAACATTATTAGCTGGCTTTATGTGGTTTTTAATTTCTAGATCTTTTATATTTTTATCAAGTTTATTTACAATTGCATTCATGTCCAGTGACAGGTGATGATCATGTACCTTTTATATAAAGAGTACAAGAACATTCTAGAATTTAGTTTTTCTCTCATCTCATCTCACAAAAAATCCTTCCTGTAAAGTTTACACAGCAAAAAGGATAATCTATTTCCAGCATTTCTGTAAGCACTTTCAATATTTTCTAAGTGATTTAGATAATTAATTTGTATCTACAATTATTTTGATACAAATTCCTATTCGATTTAAAATTTCGCAATAACTGTGCTCACAATTTATTGGTGTTAACCAAGAAAGAAAGCTGACTCATACGTAAACTAATCTGGACTTTATCGGCTAAAATATATTTTTGCTGTTTTAACCTAAATTAATTTTCAATTTAACCTAATTTTTAGTGCTTGTATCACTTTCTTATAATTTATGCTGAATCATAATTAATTATTAAAACACGAGGGGATCAAATGCCTGGTTGATTTAAAATTGTATTTTATATTCTTCTTATAAGAAAGTAAATATTTCGAATGTTTATGTATTAATGGAATTTGATATAGTTTTAGGTGTAATTAGAGCAGGCTATCACGGTAAATTAAAAGCCACTAAAATTCAATTGAGGCAACCACGCAAATGGTCCTTCATGATACGTTCAGTTTTGCAATCAATCGCATGCTAATACTGTCACATAAGTGCCACACAGAAGCAACATATTTGAGAAGTTGCTAGCATCTATAAACGTTTATTAACTGTCAAAAATGTTTTCTTAAACTTCCTTGATATCAGTTTTAACTGATATCAGTTTTAACAAATTTGCTAGCAGCTATTAAGGGTTGTCAGTCCTGTAATATTCTATTTAGTTTATATGTCTTGTCTGATCTGTCATAAGGGCCGTGTTAATCCGACCTTTAATAATTTAATGTTTCTGTTTTTCCTAATTTTTGTAATTTAAAAGTGTTTCTGCTAGTTTGATATATTTAAAATTATCTAGTTATAAATATATTGTGTAACTACCCACAAATTCAACAATATATAACGTATTTTTTTTTAAATAGTCATAGGTAACGATGTGGAAAATGACAAAATGTAAAATACTGCGTATTAGTACGGCCCTGCTGCTTCTTAACTGTAATTTTTCTTTGTATATTGTTGCACTGGATAGCTTCGTAGGGCATGTGTTCTGTCATCATTTTCATTTAGTCTCTTTTGACTTTTTTATAACAAAGTAATTTGATGTCCCCTATCTACAATTGTATAGAGTTTCTATTTAATACCATTTGTAGCTTGGCTGACAGCCAATTTATTTTGTTATAAAAATGTAGTCAAATATGGGATAGCAACCCAAAAACTGCAAACACAATAAAAAGTATAATATGCCTTAATAGAAATTTCCTTCCAGATGCAGATCTTAACGAAACTTTATAAAACTTCTATCGTTCATAAAATTGGTGTAATATTTCGATTTTGTACACTTACGACTAGCTGCACGAAAATTGTGTGCTTCTAGCACGAACGATATTGAACGATACAATTCATAATCAATCATAAATTAAACTGTGTTTGCAGCAGCCGATGTGTGGCACGTATATTACCGCATACTAACATCTCCTATCTCTTTCAGGCTAGAAGATGAATGGGTGCCAGAGAAGGACGTAAAGAGAGTGAAGAGGGTTGAAATTAGCCAACTACCCGTCCATATTAAAGTTTTGTTATACGAGCAGTTTTGCGCTTCTTATAAAAAAGCAGCTCCACCTCCGCCGGAGAGCGCACCGCAGTGCTCGAGGAAGTTACCACCACGAACTTGCACATCTTCTCGACTTCTCAACAACCTGATAGCGAAACAGAAGATTGGTAGGGAAGAAAGCAATACTGCTGTCAACTCGAAGCGTAGAAGTCTGAGAGAAGAATCTTCGTCCAGCGCTTTGGTGAAACGGAAGAACGTTAAAGAAGAATGCAGTACATCTCCTGTGGAGAAAATAGAGAAAGTTGAAGTGAGCGGGGCGAAGAAGAGAAAAATGGGAAGACGTTACGGCGGTAACTCGTTTTGGCCGTGCGGACGATAATTGTGTATGAGGGATCCGTGTTGCATTGTTTTGAAAAATAAGTGTTCAAATTGTGGGGAGTGTTCAGAAAGTTGCTAGGTTTTAGGAAATGAAATCGATTCAATGATAATTATCAAATAAATTGAGTGATATCAATTTATAATTTTCGTGAATGGACGATTGAGATATTACGAAAGAAACAGCAAACGAAATATTTTTAGAGTAAAAATTATATTTTGTTTGTATGTTTGAGGGTAATTTTAAAATAAAAAAGTGAGACTTTTAACAGTGTAGCACGGATAGGACAGATGTTGATTCTCGACCGCTGTTAGAAAGCGGAAATAAATCCGATTAAGAAGAAATTCTCGCCAAAGATTGTTGGTACGTAGGCTGCTTTACTAATCTATAGCAGGTTTTTAAATTCCACAAGACTGATGCTTACATTTTATATATATAATCGTACGGTAATGGTTCGCGAACCTTTTGGTGAAGCGGAGAACTTTAAGATAGCGTAATATTCTGCGAACAAATGTGTATATAGTTGGTAGCGAAATGTAAATTTTTTATTAAGTATCGAAACTCGTTGTAATATAGGTATGTTTTATTTCGTATAATAATTAGATGAAATGGCTCCCGAATGGAGCGAGACAGTTTTAGTCTGAATTTAATTTTAGTGTTAGTATAGTTTTGAGTGGTAGTGGTGGTGATCCCAAATGAGACATTGATTTTTGAATAATACATGTCACAAATATGAAACAAAGAATTAAGGCGTGGATTCACATCATGACCCCATTGCCGACTGACTGACTAATAATGTCCCTCACCTACGACAATTTCTTTTATTAGTCTAAGAATTTGGATGTATTTCTTGTATTCAAAACCACAAACTTTTTGAAGTTTTAGTGAAATGAATTAATCTTTTTAACTTCTTTTTTTTTTGGTCTCGGGAAAAAAACCTCTCTTGACAGGTTCCCCCGACCCGGGGGGACCGAGGGATATGTGGGACTCCGGGAAAGATGTTTGGTCATCCGACTACCCACTAAAAAACCCCGCTGTTCTCCTATCGCCTACGCCCGGGCCCACGGATATATGGCCTGCCGATCTCGTGGCCCGGGCCGGCGCTGGCCCGCCCTTTGTCTTGAGGCGGGCTCCTTCTAAAGTGTTGGCGCCAGGGGGTCAGGGTTTCGTCCCCGCGGCGCTCTCCTAACAACTCTAGGAGTTGAGGGGGGCCGCGGAACAACACGCAGCCCTCACCCTCGCGGCATTAGTGCGGGCGGCGGATCCTCCCCCAAGGGGCCGCCCGCGGCCGCTTTTTACGGCGGCCGGAGGTCATTACTTGCCCTCCGGCGCCGCCGACGTGGCCTGCGTTGGAGTCTTTTTAACTTTTACGTCAACTGGCGTCAACCGTCTATTAACATAATAACATCTTTATAAAAGATATTGTTTATTTTAATTGTTTTGCTCATTCATAGATAGATCTTCCTATTATTTATATGTGATGTCACAGCTATAAGGGATTTTTTTTATAAAATATATTCTGCTGGACACGACTGCTGAAGTAACGACTGTCGAGACCTCTATAACGAATTTCTGAAGTATATCGTTTTAGCGTTAAATCCCGAACATAACTTTCAATCGGCATTCCTAAAAGTGACCCGGTCAAAATAAAACAAGTATTGTTTGAGGAATTCATCGCCGATCTACCACTCTGGGATGTTGTGGCGACGAAGCTCGACCAGCGATTTTGATCACTGCCAATGTTGTAAATAAATAGACGTATGTTAATAGTGAAACGCGATAAGCCGCTTTTTCGTGTCGGTCTTATTGCTTAGTTTGCTGAATTGTAACCTGCATACGTTACTACTGGAATTTGTTAACACAATTTTTTTTATTTCAAAATTGCATAATTTTCCATTTCACATGTTACATAGTTTGAGAATAATTTAATTTAGTAATTATTATAAAGTAATTAATAATTTTCTATATAGCTTAACAAAGATTTTATAGAAAAAAAATTGATACAAAATTTGGTAGTACCGATGTAAACGGATGATTATTGATTTGCGCTCGTCACTTGTTTTGACCAACTCTATACCATCATTACATCAGATTACTTCCTTCGGAGGTGCCAATTTTTGTGAGGATTATTAATGTGTGAAATGAGAAAGAATTGCTTGATTGATAGTTTCCAAAATGACTTTGGAAATTCATAAATAATAAATGAGACTATAAATTATGTTTCGTTGCTTTTCTTTTACATTCCCTCTTTAAGCCTCTTGATCCGTATGATGATGAAATTTATTGGTTGTTTCACTTCAAATGTTAGATTACAATTTTAAATTAAAATTCTTAATTAAATTACAATTTGGAACAATTGTTATACTTCGATTTCATTTTAGATTTATACATATAAAGTTTTTTTTTTTTCGTTTTAACGTAACAAAACCCACAGTTAAGCTTTTGAATGTATCGTGATACTTTATTTGGATATAGATAATGTTCACGGTCGTATAAATTGTCAATCAGTAAATTCTTGCACCACACAATAAATACAGCAATAATAAACAGTCTTCAATTTTTCTAATTTTCATCTACATTGAGCGTGAAATAAAAAGTGTTTTCAAGTTCAAATATTTAGAAAAAAAAAATTGTAACTCACCTAATTGTTGGATTCAAAATTAAATGACCCAACAGAAAATAAATAATCATTTCATGCAATAATTTGGTGAAATATATATATTATTTCTAAATGTTTGCAGTTCAATATACTTTCCTGGAAAGTTCACTCAATTTGGCTTAGTTTGTTGCCTTTCAAGCGTCGATATAATGCTATTTTCAAATTTGATAAAATGAAATATATCTGATCATATAATTAAAATACGATAAAATAGATAAAGTTACTGTAAAATACGTATTAGACACTAATAAGACCAAGTATATCTTTATAAAATAAATTTACCAGCACCAATGATAGTGTTCATTTTATATCCGAATATACACAAATATAATAAATAATAGCAATACCGAAGGAGTCATTTTAAGAATTCATTCATAGAAAAACCTATCGTCATAGTCGTAGAATTGTGACGGATCTGATATATATTAAAACAGGGCAGCCATTTCAAAAATACACAAGCGTCATTTTACTATGAGTGTCTATCAAATCAGTCATTTTACCAACTGATTAATTTAAAATCCAAAATACATATAATTTTTTATTTAATGTAGCAATAATATTTAGTAGAAGTATATAACATTATTCTACGATCATGACGTTATGTTAATTTATCAAATTATAACTTGTTTTCATTGCATTGAAGTAAAAAATTTTTGTTTTAATAAAATGACTTAGACCAATCAAAGAATCAACAGCTGTCTTTGGAATTTCAAAATGTTTTCATGTATGTTAACGTCACTGCCATTTGATGTTGTGTTTAGAATAATCGATTATAATTTAAGTAGCGGTCACACTAGTGTGTTTGAAGATTTATTTCTTTACGAGAATCGTCTTACGCATCAGTGGAACCGCACGTTCAGCCTCGATAATGTACTATTAGCAATAAAACCTTTGTGATATGAGACTTTTCGAAAAATTGTTCATTTTGACGCACAAAATTAGCTGTTGGTATTCCAATGAATGAAGGATTAACTCAGTATGTGATTAATTTTAATATAAAATTCAATGGATGAAATTCAAGTGAGTTTGTTTTTTAACAATTAGTCAAATTATAATGTTCACAGACAAGAACAGAAAAAGTTGACACATTTATAAGTGTACAGAAACAACGGATATCAATATTTCATAAAAGTTTCATTATTGTTATTTTGAAAAAAAAATTTCCAACATAATATGTTATTTTTGTAAATTTAATTTCTTTGATCAAGTATTCAGTTTTAATAGTTTTTTATCATTCAGACGTAAATATTGCATTACTATACAATACTTTGTCGTAACAAGTTTTTTTTAGCAAAGTATCAGCAATTATAATATCACTTAAAGTTAACATTCACGAACAGAAGGAAATGATGGAATGAGCAACAAACAAAAAAATATAGTTATTATTTTTACACGTATTCATAGCAGATGAGTATACAGTTTATAGGTGTATTGATAGAACTTTTTGGAGTCCCTATACAGATGTTGTCAGTTGTCAGATTATAGAAACGCCTTTTAGCAATAAGGATTTTACACGTGAATGTTAAAAATAAATTGTGTTCTGTGCTCATGCGATCTCGCTAGTAATGTTTTTAGTTAGTGCCTATAGGATAAGTTAGCATGAATTTAATGATACGAAGGCATATGGTGTAAAAAACTTAATAATTTTAGAATGTCATAATAAAGAACACCATATTTTTCGCTTTGGACCGTAATGAGAGATAGTTTCAATGTAATTTTTGTAGAGGAATGCGACCCATAGTTGATAGTGTAAGGTTATTTGACGAGATTTGTACAATGGAAGGAGTCTTAAGTATTGACGCCGTGTCTGCGGTATACTGGCATATCATCCGTTGGTTCGTTAGTAATTTGTTTTTAAAAGTAAATGGAATATGAACGAAGGTATATTTGTTTTTTTTTTAATTCTCTTGTCTAATCGACATTTAATTTTGATATCGAAGTAGAGTTGTATAATTTAAAAGTTTGTCTTGATTTAATAATTAAATCAAGAGTGAATTGCCAGTATACGACGTGTTTATGACACAGCGGACCTGTACGTCTGATTATTGTAAGTTGGAGATCACTTGTGGATAGTAGGGTACGGGCCTCCAAGTCCGTACGGGTGGAAATTTTTGGGTCTTACATACATCGACGCCGGAAACAGGTTCTTCACTATCCAAGCACGGCACGGCTTTTAAGAGGTGTTGCTAGTATCGGCATTATTTTGCAACTGTCGGTGAATTTGCCTCGTTTAATGAAAAGCCATATTTCTTCGCGTCGATGTATGCAACGTGATGAAAGTCATGTGGACCCAGAGCCAATAGGAAAATTTCTTGTAGTCATGTTGGTGCCTGATCGTGGTCATGTGTAATGGAAAACGTATGAATGTAAGTAAATAAAGAATACAGTTAGAACCCATTTTTGGATACTTTCCAAAAGTACTGATTTTTTTTTAAATTAATTTAAATTTTTAGTCTAATTTTTTGTTTACAGCACTGAGCAGTAGTGCCATAATTATAATTGGCTCGCTTACGTCCTTAAATTAATTATTATTATTTTTTTTTAGTGAAATTGACACCAAAATCAGATGAAAGACAGAATAGCTATTTTGTTTTTAAATTAACAATATGGACTTATTAATTTGATCTCATGAATCGGCAGTGTTAGGGAAACTGGAAATAAATGTAAAATTGCGTTCCTTAATGGTTAATAAATGACGGTTAAATGATAAGTGAGTGCTCGAAACTTCGAGATGTTTTCGGTTAATGTGGCCTATTCAAACAATGAGTACAAATTTTCCGTTTTCTATATAGAAAAGTTTGTAAGAATTTTCGACGATAAAACCGGTAAATAAGTAGAATAGTGTTAGTTCGAATATATAATATCGAGAAAGATATTTTGTATAGCTACGTTTAGGGTTACCAGTGAAATAATATAAAATTGGTGTTGGGTAATTATTACCTAAGCTAATCGTTAAAACAAAGGCCAAACTGGAAAAATATTGCAGTTTTCTTAAAATATAAAATGAATAAAAACGATTTTATGGTTTTCTGGTAACCCAAAATACGCGATGATTATTTTTTAAAGTAAATTTAAAACATAGATAGTAAGCGCAAAAAGAACAGTATATTTTGTCACTGCCAAATTAATGAACATGTCGATGTATGGATATATTTGATGTTCTGTACACATTGAGTTGTCCAATTATTGCTCAGCAAGTAAGCTTATTTAAGTTTATTAATGTCTTATTTAATTTCGTAAACAGAAGCATTCAGACTGGGAACAAGTTTTGCTATTCATGAGTTTTCGACCCGTTTCATTTGTTTCAAATCGGCCTGTGTGTGGTGTCCATGGCGTGGAACATTTTACAGCGGTGTTGCAGATGCACTCGAATAATATATGAAAGATAACCCATTTGTAAAAATCTGAAAGAAAAAATGAATCATAGATGGCGCTGGTATTATGAATCCGGAACAATTCGACGAAATATGGCGTCGTTTTTATTTTTTCTTTTAGATTTAGATAGGTACGTGAATTGTAAATAGTTAAGTATTTATTATATTAAGTATTAATCTGCATAGTTCTGTAATTTGCTTCGCGCCGGGGGGGTGGGGTGGGGTGTTCTGGTGGGGAACGCGGTTCACCTACCGACGCCAGTTGTCTTTCATGTTTCCTATAATATGCGTTTATTATATCAATGTTTCCTTTATTGTAAATGTTTGAAATACAATAGATATGTGAAGCCTGTGTATCCATAGTGTGCACTTCTTATATTCAATTTGTAGATATTTAATTATATATAGTATAATGTTTGATTCGTTGTCTTATTTGCTTAATTTCCTTATTAGTGGTGAATAAATCCGAAATTGTTTATAATTTGTACCCCAACTGACGATGGGTGAATCTACCTCAGTTAATTTATCTTTTGGGCATATAATAGCGAATGTTATTTTATGTGGACCCTCGGAAATTGTTCGTGTAAGGCTATTTCAATACAATGGTTTTCCACCTGTCACAAGTAATGTATCTTATATTAAATACATATTGTATGATTGATAATTACTGAGTTTTATTTTATCACCTTGCAGTGAAAGTTTGTTGAAGAGATTGATCAAAAGAAAATTGTCCTAGTAGTAGTTGGAAGCAGAGGCGGATTATCCGTAAGGCAAACTAGGCACGTGCCTAGGGGCGCGTAGTTACAAGGGGCGCGCGAGCTCAGAATTTTTAAATAAATAAAGAAAATAACATATCGACGATTAAGAACTAAATGTTGATCTATAATCTAAATCTATAATAGATTATATTGCACAAGCATCGATATACTCGTATTATGCAATATCCGCTGGCTTGCGCCAATTGCACAATGACCGTTATTTTTCACCCTATTTTGCCCCATCCATTGTTTACACAATTGTTTATCTTTCGCGGGAGCGTCCCTATTACAAAACTATTAATTTTGCCTCAAGTTGTTTTTGTAACACCAATATGTGTTATGTTTTTATGTTTAGTATGAATCAAGCTATTTATTTAAGTGTTTTGTTTATTATTACACTCTACACATTAAACTCTACAATCAAAAATACGTCTAGGTAATGATAAGAAAAATAAACCTACTGTCAAAAATCCATCTGACACACGCTGGTCAGCTCGAGCAAATGCTTGTAAAAGCTTAAAAGAGTCATTTTCAGAAATTCACGATGCTTTGATTGCTATCGAAAGCAATCCTGCGCAAAAACGTTCTACTATATGTGAAGCTAAAGGTATAAGCTTCAGATTAGAACGGCTAGAAACTGCCTTCATGGCCGTGTTTTGGAGTTTTATTTGGGTTCACATGAACAAAGTCAACAAAAAATTGCAATCCGTTGATATTTGTACTGTTGTTCAATTGTATGACAGTATAATTCACTTAATTTCTACAGAAAGGGGAAATTTTGATAAATATGAACAGCAAGCCTTGGAAGTGTCATTAGTAACAGAATATGAAAAGGACACAAAGAGGATACGGAAGAGAAAGCTCACAGCAGATGAATCTGCTGAAGATACAACTTCTTCATTATCGGGTCGGGAAACATTCCGAGTAACAGTATATCTAGAAACTATAGACCGAATTGTCGTTGAACTTGAAAAGAGACGAAAAGCGTACAATAATTTTTGCAATAAATTTTCATTTTTATGTAATTTGACAAATTTAAACACCGAAGAAGTTCAAAATAGAGCAAGTACGTTGGTAACAATGTATTTTAATGATTTAGAAAAATGCTTTGTTGACGAATGTATCCATCTACTTTCTTATTTAACAACGATAGCTCGAGACGGAGAACTTCCCCGAACAACGAACGTGGTATTACAGGTTCTGAGAAATAAAGAGCTTGAAACAATTTACCCCAACATTGACTTAGCCTTAAGAATGCGCGTATTGACAGCAGTCAGTAATTGCAGTGGGGAGCGGAGTTTTTCCTGCCTAAAGAGAGTGAAAAACTATCTTCGCTCAACCATGACACATATGAGATTAAATTCGTTAGCAATACTAAACATTGAATCTACCTTATTGCTTGCTGTCTTTAAACTACGACGATGTTATTGACAATTTCGCGAAACAAAAATGTAGACGCAGAAATTTTTTATTTTTTAAATTGTGTTTGTTATTATTCTCTTACTACTTTACTTATAATTTTTTCAATAAATAATTCAATTCTATTTTTTTTTAAATTTATTAATAATAATAAATTATTCAAGCTTTTACATAAGCTATATCTACATCTACACTTCTACATCTACACTAATATTATAAATAGGAAAGATTTTGATTGTTTTTTTTTTTATTGTGGCCAAGTATATTAGCCCCACTCTGCCTGACGGCCAGCACGAGAGGAGCCCACGTTGCATCAGCGACTGACAAGAGACTTTAGTCGCAAGTCAGTCGCCATTGCCATACTGGCCGATAATAAGGAACAGCAGACGTGCTGAAGTCCTTATGGTACAGCGTACACGTACGTGGCTGGTACAGGGGCGCCGATAAAGTGATTGCCTAGGGCGTTCTGGACCCTTAATCCGCCACTGGTTGGAAGCCAGTAAGCATGTTACAAAGCATTACTTACCGTACCTTTTTTATTGTCAAGGAGCAGCAGACAGGCTGAAGGTCCACCTAATAGTAAGCAGTAACCGTCGCTTGTAGATGTTTGCGACGTTAGGGGCATCGCCCACACGTTGCTGTCTCATAGAGGTACACAAACCTGAGTCACTGCTAAAGTTGAATTGGAAAAGTTGCCGCAAATTAATTTTGATTGATCATATATTCAGATTATTAAAATCTTGGTATTATTAATATATTATTGACAAGGAGCTGTCTTGGTGACCTCAAATCATTGAACTAAGTCGACGAGTTTACATCTCTTAACAGACTGAGGAATCCATTCGAGTTTCTCAACTCGTCTGGCTATCTCTTAAACTTCCTGTTCATACTTCTTCTTTCTATAATAACTCCTTCACTGTTCATGCGGTCAAATTTTGGAATTCACTACCACCAGTAATAACTACTACTACCACTATTCGCTACTTGCATTTTAGCCTGGAGAAGACGGGCTAAATCACTACCAACTTAAAAAATTTGTTAAAAATTAATACTTATCTTTAGAATAGATTATTCTTTATTGCACACAGAAAATAATAAAATAAGATAAACATAGACTTAAACTAAACAATGTACAGTTGGCGGTCTTATCACTATCTAAGTAGTGATTATCAATACTCTCACTAACTAATAACATGCAATCAGATTAGCTCATTTATAGACATACTCACTCGCACACACACACGCGCGCGCACGCATGCACTCACGCACGCACGCACGCACACATACACACACACATATGCACACGCACTCTTATTTTATTATTATTATTATAATGTTTGTACTTGTAAATTTTATGAAATATTTGAACAACTGTGGGCACTGGCTTCTGTAACACAGACTTTGATCTAGCTCAGAAGCCAGGGTAAAAATTGTTATATGTGGATTACTGTATATTTTGCAAATAAACTAACTTATTATTATTATTACTAAATAGTGATTTCTTCCAGACAACCGTCTTATTAACAATCAATATGATCTGGAATAGGTCGGTCACTGCGCATCAGTATTATATAAAAAAATATAAATGAATGAATAAAGGGATAATATATTATATTCTACATAAAATGGGAAATATATAAAAGAAAAATAAAATAAAATTACATATACATACATAAGATCAATTATAAATGAACATAGCGTTCTTTTACCACTAATTTTAAATGGCAATCAATGTATTCCACAGTTTCACAGCCATAACTGTAAAGGATCTGCCATAAATTTGAGTGGTATGCATTAGAGTGGCGAGTCGCAGGTTCGCGTATGATGATTATATATATACACTGACGGACTCTTAAAGTGCATCAAAGTAATAGACGACTTTGAAATAAATATTTTAACCAAGTATGCAAACTTTCTATACAGATTTAAATTGAAACCTCTAGATTGGTTCGTGAACTTTAAAATAGCGTAGGGTCATATCCTTAAGTTTAAGTTTGTGTACTGGAAAGGACCTTAAGACTTTTTTGAAGAAAAAACAGAAATTTAAGGAAAATTGGTTTAATTAAAAAATTGGTTTTAACAATAGACACAAACTTTATGCAAGGGTTTATTTATGTTTTAATAAGGTGTATTACCTCCACGTGCCCTTGTTACGGATTCTAATCGGTTCCGCATAGATTTTATTACGGTTATTAAAAGATCTTGCGGAATATTGTCCCATTCTTCTGAAAGTGCTGTTCTTAGTGCTGCCACTATCGTAGGCAAAGGGTTTCTCGCTTATACAGCTCTTTTTAAATTGTCCCAAACATGCTCAATGGGATTAAGATCCGGGCTGCGTGCTGGCCAATTCATTGTACGTATTCCAACCTCTTCGCACTATTGTCGAACTTGTGCAGCAGCATGCGGCCTGGCATTATCCTGCATTAAAGTAAAATTTTCGCCTATGAATCCCATGTAAGGCACCACGTGATCTTCTAAGATCTCTGTTATGTAGTGATGTGCAGTCAAACCCCCTCTATTACCGTTTTGACGGACCATGTCTATGAACACAAGTTCTGTTCGCCCGTTCATCGATATGCCACCCCAGACCATACACGAACCGCCTCCAAAATAAACACGCTCCTCAATGCAACTTTGAGCATATCGCTCCCCACGTCGACGATAGACTCTTCTGCGACCATCTGCACCATATAAACATGTCCTACACTCGTCCGTGAACAATACGGAGGCCCATTGCTCTGCTGTCCAATTCAGGTGATCACGCGCAAATCTTAAGCGAGCTTGTCTGTGAGCTACAGACAACTTTGGACCATTTGCTGGTCTAAAAGGGGTGATATCCGCTTCCTTTAACCTTCTTCTTATTGTTGCACTCACGTTTACTCCACGCACTTAATTAAGCTCTGTTTTGATGTTAACTGACGTAAGGAAACGATTTCGGAGGGAAGTTGTAACAATAAATCGGTCATCACGACCGGTGGTTGCTCACTTTGATGCAGTTTATGAGTCTGTCAGTATATATATATATATATATATATATATATATATATATATATATATATATATATATATATATATATATATATATATATATATATATATATATATATATATATATATATATATATATATATATATATATACCTAGTCAGGTCATAAATTCTGTCACATGTTAATGTAAAATAATTGTAACAAGTTTATTCATTATGTAACCATTCATATACCAAAATGAACTTAACAAAACATAGATTCTTATGACATTAAAGTTTATTCAAAATGACCTCCGTGATTTTGAATACAGGCCTTCAATCTGCGCGGCCAGTCGTCTATCGCAGCACGAACGAGGTCCATGTCAATATCGGCGGCTGCCTTAATCAAGGATGTCTTGAGTGACTCCAAATTGGGATGAGGCTTTGAGCACGCCTTTTCCTCCAAGTGTTGCCATATCTTGTAATCTAACGGATTCAAATCTGGACTGGAGGAGGGCCAGTCTTCGTGCCGGATGAAGTCGATTTCACGCGCCGCCAGCCAGTCTTGTGTGCTCTTCGCTCTATGAGCTGGCGCCGAATCTTGTTGGAATACCCAGTGCCTGTTATTGAACATGGTATGAGAAACAGGTTCCACAAGGTTCGTCAGGACTGTATTTTGATACACAACAGCATTCGTTTTTACACCTTTCTCACAAAAATGTATCTCTGTTAAGCCCCAATAAGAAACTCCCAACCATACCATGAGCGAGGATGGAAAATGACCTCGTTGGACACGCGGAATACGGTTGCTCGCTTCTTCACTACTGTGCGCGTACACCTTATCATTTTGTTTGTTGTAGCTCTCTTCTACGGTAAACATTTTTTCATCCGAAAAAAGAATTTCCTGATATTTTTTTCCCGCGTACCGCTTCAACAAAGCGCGGCATCTCTTCAGTCTCAGGTCCATTAGATGAGCATTCAAACGATGTCCTGTTTTTCTTCGATATGCCCGAAGCCCTAAGTCTTCATTTAACACCCTTTTCACCGTGGTTCTGCTTAACCCCATCTGAAGGGCCAACAGTTTCTGCTTACGTTTGGGATTTCTTTGAATTCGTGCCTTCACAGCTTTTATCACTGCTGGAGTCGTAACAGACCGAGGGCGACCACTTCTTGACCTGTCATCTACACTAGAGTCTTCATTGTATCGATACGATAAACGAATCTTTTGGTTATATTCAAATTTTTCAGTATGTTAAAAATTTGAATTGGCGCGTAACTGCAACGATGCAACGCAATAACTGCAACACGGTCTTCTTTAAGCGTCCACTCCATATTTAAAAATGAGTAAAATTCTATAAGTATACATTTTATTTTCATGAACAATTCGAAATTTGAATTCAATAAACTTTTTTGTGGCCAGCATTCTAAAAGAAAAGTTTTTACTGTGTGACAATACTTATCACCTGACTAGGTATATATATATATATATATATATATACCTAGTCAGGTCATAAGTATTGTCACAGAGTAAAAACTTTTCTTTTAGAATGCTGGCCACAAAAAAGTTTATTGAATTAGAATTTCGAATTGTTCATGAAAATAAAAATGTATAACTTTTAGAATTTTACTCATTTTTAAATATGGAGTGGACGCTTAAAGAAGACCGTGTTGCAGTTATTGCGTTACATCGTTGCGGTTACGCGCCAATTCAAATTTTTAACATACTGAAAAATTTGAATATTACCAAAAGATTCGTTTATCGTACCATCAAACGATACAATGAAGACTCTAGTGTAGACGACAGGTCAAGAAGTGGTCGCCCTCGGTCTGTTAGGACTCCAGCAGTGATAAAAGCTGTGAAGGCACGAATTCAAAGAAATCCCAAACGTAAGCAGAAACTGTTGGCCCTTCAGATGGGGTTAAGCAGAACCACGGTGAAAAGGGTGTTAAATGAAGACTTAGGGCTTCGGGCATATCTAAGAAAAACAGGACATCGTTTGAATGCTCGTCTAATGGACCTGAGACTGAAGAGATGCCGCGCTTTGTTGAAGCGGTACGCGGGAAAAAAATATCGGGAAATTCTTTTTTCGGATGAAAAAATGTTTACCGTAGAAGAGAGCTACAACAAACAAAATGATAAGGTGTACGCACACAGTAGTGAAGAAGCGAGCAACCGTATTCCGCGTGTCCAACGAGGTCATTTTCCATCCTCGCTCATGGTATGGTTGGGAGTTTCTTATTGGGGCTTAACAGAGGTACATTTTTGTGAGAAAGGTGTAAAAACGAATGCTGTTGTGTATCAAAATACAGTCCTGACGAACCTTGTGGAACCTGTTTCTCATACCATGTTCAATAACAGGCACTGGGTATTCCAACAAGATTCAGCGCCAGCTCATAGAGCGAAGAGCACACAAGACTGGCTGGCGGCGCGTGAAATCGACTTCATCCGGCACGAAGACTGGCCCTCCTCCAGTCCAGATTTGAATCCGTTAGATTACAAGATATGGCAACACTTGGAGGAAAAGGCGTGCTCAAAGCCTCATCCCAATTTGGAGTCACTCAAGACATCCTTGATTAAGGCAGCCGCCGATATTGACATGGACCTCGTTCGTGCTGCGATAGACAACTGGCCGCGCAGATTGAAGGCTTGTATTCAAAATCACGGAGGTCATTTTGAATAAACTTTAATGTCATAAGAATCTATGTTTTGTTAAGTTCATTTTGGTATATGAATGGTTACATAATTAATAAACTTGTTACAATTATTTTACATTAAACATGTGACAGAATTTATGACCTGACTAGGTATATACCTAGTCAGGTCATAAATTCTGTCACATGTTTAATGTAAAATAATTGTAACAAGTTTATTCATTATGTAACCATTCATATACCAAAATGAACTTAACAAAACATAGATTCTTATGACATTAAAGTTTATACAAAATGACCTCCGTGATTTTGAATACAGGCCTTCAATCTGCGCGGCCAGTCGTCTATCGCAGCACGAACGAGGTCCATGTCAATATCGGCGGCTGCCTTAATCAAGGATGTCTTGAGTGACTCCAAATTGGGATGAGGCTTTGAGCAAGCCTTTTCCTCCAAGTGTTGCCATATCTTGTAATCTAACGGATTCAAATCTGGACTGGAGGAGGGCCAGTCTTCGTGCCGGATGAAGTCGATTTCACGCGCCGCCAGCCAGTCTTGTGTGCTCTTCGCTCTATGAGCTGGCGCCGAATCTTGTTGGAATACCCAGTGCCTGTTATTGAACATGGTATGAGAAACAGGTTCCACAAGGTTCGTCAGGACTGTATTTTGATACACAACAGCATTCGTTTTTACACCTTTCTCACAAAAATGTACCTCTGTTAAGCCCCAATAAGAAACTCCCAACCATACCATGAGCGAGGATGGAAAATGACCTCGTTGGACACGCGGAATACGGTTGCTCGCTTCTTCACTACTGTGTGCGTACACCTTATCATTTTGTTTGTTGTAGCTCTCTTCTACGGTAAACATTTTTTCATCCGAAAAAAGAATTTCCCGATATTTTTTTCCCGCGTACCGCTTCAACAAAGCGCGGCATCTCTTCAGTCTCAGGTCCATTAGACGAGCAATCAAACGATGTCCTGTTTTTCTTCGATATGCCAAAAGCCCAAGTCTTCATTTAACACCCTTTTCACCGTGGTTCTGCTTAACCCCATCTGAAGGGCCAACAGTTTCTGCTTACGTTTGGGATTTCTTTGAATTCGTGCCTTCACAGCTTTTATCACTGCTGGAGTCCTAACAGACCGAGGGCGACCACTTCTTGACCTGTCATCTACACTAGAGTCTTCATTGTATCGTTTGATGGTACGATAAACGAATCTTTTAGTTATATTCAAAGTTTTTCAGTATGTTAAAAATTTGAATTGGCGCGTAACTGCAACGATGCAACGCAATAACTGCAACACGGTCTTCTTTAAGCGTCCACTCCATATTTAAAAATGAGTAAAATTTCAAAAAGTATACATTTTTATTTTCATGAACAATTCTAAATTCGAATTCAATAAACATTTTTGTGGCCAGCATTCTAAAAGAAAAGTTTTTACTGTGTGACAATACTTATGACCTGACTAGGTATATATATATATATATATATATATATATATATATATATATATATATATATATATATATATATATATATATATATATATATATATATATGTAAAGAGAATATCATCTCTTTAATGTTATTGTATTATGGTTAGGTTGTGTAACCAGGACATAATCCCTTTTGATTTAACGCGCTTAATGTCATGTGTCATAGAAGTGTGACACATGACATTTGCCTACAAAAAAGTAAACAATATTTACGTTATTACGTTACAGATTTGATTTAAATAATTTAATTAATAGATAGAAAAGCAAGAGTTATGAGAGACGAGTAATCAACTTTAATTGTCGTTTCTGTTATTTTTACAGAAACAAATTTGTTTGATTTATTCGGACCATCCAGACTGAAACAAATAAATAATATTATAAAACGACAATTTTCGTCACAAAATGAAATTGCAATTCGAGTTCAGAGCTGTGGCTTCTCCAAAGGACTGTAAAACTACAGTAGTAGCTGTAACCTCAATTGTCACAGAACAAGGGGAAAAATATGTTATACCAGATGACCTCATGTATGCAGATTATCATGAAGAGTTGACAAAGACGGAGACTTTCAAAAAGGTAAAAAATTCATTAGGAAAAAGGCATGATGAGTTAAAAATATGGATAAAAATTTCAAAAGAATTAGAAAAGATATATTTAGATGATGAAGGAAATATCCAGTTTGGAGGGAAATATTTAAAACAAACACTTCAAGAGAATATTAAAGAAAACTCGAGCTTGGAAAAAATATTAGAAAAATTAATTGAAAAATCAGAAAAACACGAAGAAGAAAAAAACTTAAAACATATTGTAGATAAATTTGTATTAGAAAAATTTAATTATAAAACATCTAATGTTAGACAATGGTTACATATATTCGAAAAAGAGTGTGGAAGATTTAAAATAGAAAAAGATAAAACTAAAATAGAATTATTAAGAATATTTTTAGATGCAACTTGCCAAGATTGGTATACTTCTACTGTAATAAAAGGAGAACATGAAAACAATTGGAATACGTGGAAACAGATATTAATAGAAACCTTTTCAGGTAAGGGATGGAGTAGCAGGACATATGCTCATTATTTTAAATACAAAGAAGGTTCAATAGTACAATATGCAATAAAGAAAGAACGATTATTATTAGAAATAAATAAGGACATGGACGCTGATACAATGATAGATAGAATTGCATTTGGGTTGCCAGAATTTATTAGAGAGAAGATCGCCAGAGATGAAATAGAAAATACAAAAGATTTAATAAATGAATTACAGAAGCTTGAAGGGATAATAAATAAAAAGAAAACATTTAAAAAAGAAGGTAAACCAGAACATAAATTCAGAAATGAAGAAAAGAAACCATGTATGACATGTGAAAACATGGGTAAAGGTATAAGATATCATCCAGAAGAAAAATGCTGGTTTAAACTAGAGAAAAAAGAGAAACCTAAAGCTATAGGAAGCAATTCAGTAATAGAAGTAAATTTAAATACAGAGAAAAAAAACTAATAGTCACACCATTGATCAGACTTAAGCTACTAGTTGAGAATCAGATAGAGATAATGGGAACATATGATCCAGGTTCTCAAGTATCCTTGATAAACTCGAAATGGATAAAAATAAAAGAGAATAGAGAAGATTTAAACAAGATATTCTTGAGGTCTGTCAATGGTGTGAATCAGACAAATGGATTGGTAAGAATAAGAATAAAAATATTTGATATAGAAAAAATAGTAGATATATATGTAGTTGAAAGAGAGGATTTTGAAGATTTTATAATAGGATTAGACTTAATTCCTATGTTTAAGTTGAGGTTGAATGAAAATTTAGAAATCTCACAGAAAATAGAGAAAAAGTTAGAAAAACCAGAGATAACATTAAGTGAAGTTACAAATTGTTCAATTAATTTTAATGAACACGTGGAAACAGAAGAATTTCAAACAAATATAGAACATTTAGATAAAGATAAAAAAATGAAGATAGAAAAATTGATAGATAAAAACAAATCAGTGTTTGCGAAAGACAAGTATGATATTGGGACTGTTAACGAATATGAAGCTAGAATTGACTTAATAGTGGAGAAATACTGCAGTAAAAGACCCTATAGATGTAATATAAAAGACAAAAAAGAAATAGAGAAACAAATAGCCAACTTACTAGAGAAGAATTTAATCGAAGAATCTTATAGTCCTTTTGCTGCACCCGTCACACTAGCATATAAGAAAAATGAAGGAAAGACACGTCTGTGCATAGACTTTAGAGATTTAAATAAAAACATTGTCCCTCAGGCACAACCATTCCCTTTAATAGATGATATAATAATAAGAGCCAGAAATTGTAAATACTTTACGACACTGGACATTAACTCAGCTTTTTGGTCAATACCACTAAGAATTGAGGATAGGAGGAAGACGGGATTTGTAACACAAGATGGTCACTATCAATGGACATGTCTACCGTTTGGCTTAAAAACGTCTCCAGCTATATTTCAACGAATTCTGAGTAGCATATTAAGAAAATATGGACTAACTGAATTTTCAGTGAACTATATAGACGATATCTTAATACACTCACCGACGTTTGAAGAACATCTAAATCATATTGAAAAATTATTAAATGCAATAAAAAAAAAAGGACTCAGGTTAAAATTTAAAAAGTGTACATTCGCTGCTAGTTCGGTTAGATATTTAGGACATGTAATAGGAGAAAATACGGTTAAACCGTTGAAAGACAACATAACGTCAATAAAAAATTTCCCAATTCCTACTACACAAAAGCAAATTAGACAATTTCTGGGGAAAATAAATTTTTACCATGAATATATAGAAAAGAGCTCAATATTACTAGATCCATTACATCAACTATTAAAAAAAAATGTAAAATTTATATGGACAGAGGATTGTGAAAAATCTTTCAGAAAGATAAAAGAAATGCTATGTTCCCAACCAGTGTTGGAGATATTCGACAAAGACCTTCCAATCAAGATATATACAGATGCATCACTTGAAGGTATAGGCGCAATACTAAAACAAACACAAGAGGATGGAAAAGAAAAACCTGTGGCCTACTTCTCAAAGAAACTTAATGAAACGCAAAAAAGAAAAAAAGCTATTTATCTTGAATGCTTAGCTATAAAAGAGGCAATAAAGTACTGGCAACACTGGCTGATAGGGAGATACTTCGAAATATACTCTGACCACAAACCACTGGAAAATATGAATATAAAAGCACGAACAGACGAAGAATTGGGCGATCTAAGTCACTATCTATCTCAATACGATTTTAAAATTATATACGTCCCAGGTAAAGATAATAAAGAAGCGGACTGCTTGAGTAGAAACCCTGTTCTAGAATCAAATACAGAAGAAGAGGATTTATTAAAAACGGTAAATTTTATTGAAATAGATGAAATAAAATTAGATCAGATGAATAATATACTATTACAGAATAAAAAAGAAAAATTAATAGAGAAAAACGGAATATATTATAAAAAAGTGAAGAAAAGAGAGAAAATCATATTATCAGAAAAATTCAGTATTGATTTAATTAATAAAATACACAAGAAATGGTGTCACACAGGAATAACACAAACACAAATGAAAATATGTCCATATTATACTGCTAAAAATTTAGTGAAGAATATAAAAAAAATTTGTAAAGAATGTTATATATGTATTAAGAATAAGTCAAGAGGGCAACATAAATTCGGCTCAATGTCACAATTAGGACCAGCGACCAAAGCTTTCGAAATTATGTCCATAGATACAATTGGAGGATTTGGAAGCACTAGATCAACAAAAAAATATATTCATTTACTTGTTGATCATTTCACGAGATATGCGTTCATTTCAACATCAGGAACTCAAAACGCCGCTGATTTTATAAAACTAATTCAAACTGTGTTAGACATAGAAAACATCGGAACAATCTTAACGGACCAATATCCTGGAATAAATTCGAAAGAATTTAAAGATTATTTAAAAAATAAAGGAGTGCAATTAATTTTTACTGCAATAAATGCACCATTTTCTAATGGTCTGAATGAAAGACTGAATCAGACATTAGTAAATAAAATAAGATGTAAAATAAACGAAGAGAAAAAGAATAGAGCATGGACATCGATAGCGAGAGAATGTGTGAATAAGTATAATATACTAGAACATACAATAACGGGATTTACACCAGAGTATCTATTATATGGCACAGACACCAGTAACATACCAGAAGAGTTAAAAAGAAAGAAAAACGGAGAAGACTGGATAAGAGATAAGAAATTAGCATTAGAAAGAACACAGAGATCACATAAGTATAACGAAAGTTTATTTAATAGAAACAGAAGACACCATGAATTCAACGAAGGAGATATGGTATTCATAGAGAATGGAAACAAACTCAATAGGAAAAAGCTAGAAGAACTAAGAATCGGCCCATATATAATAGAAGAAAAAATTTCAAACTCAATTTATAAAATAAAAACTGGAAAAAGAAATCAAGACACGAGTCTATTCCACGTGACAAAACTAATTCCAATGTTTGAAGTTGAAGCTGATTGAAAAATTATGCAATTTTCATATCGTGGAGGGGAGATGTAAAGAGAATATCATCTCTTTAATGTTATTGTATTATGGTTAGGTTGTGTAACCAGGACATAATCCCTTTTGATTTAACGCGCTTAATGTCATGTGTCATAGAAGTGTGACACATGACATTTGCCTACAAAAAAGTAAACAATATTTACGTTATTACGTTACAGATTTGATTTAAATAATTTAATTAATAGATAGAAAAGCAAGAGTTATGAGAGACGAGTAATCAACTTTAATTGTCGTTTCTGTTATTTTTACAGAAACAAATTTGTTTGATTTATTCGGACCATCCAGACTGAAACAAATAAATAATATTATATATATATATATATATATATATATATATATATATATATATATATATATATATATATATATATATATATATATTTATATATATATATATATTTATATATATATATATATATATATATATATATATATATATATATATATATATATATATATATGCTATCTATTTATTATATTTATATTTTATATGTATTATTTTATGTACATATATTTTTTATTCTGTAAATAAAATTATATTAATATTTATTGCTATACCTGTCTTCTACGTCAATATAAACCGAACAATGTCCTATAGCCCCGTTTGCCTTTTTTCTCTCGGGGAAAAACCTTATTATTGACGGGTTCCCCAGCCCGGGGGGACCGAGGGATATATGGGAAAGATGTTTGGCCTCCGACTACACATTAAAAAACTCTACTGTTCGCCTATCGCCTACGCCCGGAGCCATAAATGCTGCCTGCTGATCTCGTGGCCCGGGCCCACATAGGCCCATCCTTTGCATCGGGGCAGGCCTCTTCCATGATATCCAAATTGGGCGACGAGGGCGCGGTGCTCTTCGCACAATGTAGGGCACGTGGCGACAATGTGCGTCATCGTGTCCTCCTCGTCGTTCGTGCCGCAATGGTGGCACCCTGACGTCGTCACTCGCCCTATGTGACACAGGTACCTCCCAAAGCAACCGTGCTCCGAGAGGACCTACATCAGGCGGAAGGTCAAGGCAATGTGGCGCCTATCCATCCAAGAATCCAGGATGGGCCTCACCGCCTGAAGGCGGTCTGCGAGGATCCTTTCGAAGATCTTCCCCACCTCGTCCAGCAGCACGATGGGCCGATAGGCGGACGGTGAGTCCGCCGGGCGTGACCTCATATAACGTGGATTAAGGGCATCAAAAAGAAGAACAATAGAAAACCATTTTTAGAATACAAAGAATTTTTTGCCTGTCAGAGTATATGGTATGCTAGGTAACAAGGTACCTTAGTCCGACCCGCTATTAGCTGAGCGTTCATCCCCATTTCCTAGCGACGTGATGTACTACGTAAACGTAAGATTTTCCATCGCAGTTCGATATGGGGTATATAAAATGGCGTTATAAATTTTATTCGAGGCCGGAAGCGTGTTGGCAATGCCTCTGCTGCTGCAAACGTCCATAGAAGATGGTGGTCTATTATACCTGTTGTCAGATGGACGGTTTGCCTGACTGTCGATGTCAGCTATAAAAAAGTCCAATGGCAGAAGATGACAAAGTAGAACAAATTAACTGGCTCATAAATAATTAAATAAAAACTTATAACCCACGTGACTTTAAACGACATAGTACGTTACATTATTCACGAAAAGGATGACACTTACCGTATGTACTAAATATTTATATGACGCAGCGAATTTCATACAGGGCTGGATCCGGGAACGAAAATATGTGTACATTCGTAATTTTTATAATATTCGCGTTCATAGGCCTAAGGAACAGTCCACACTACGTGACCCCGTTCAAGGCAGGATTCCTCCCGCGATTCAAAATACCATACTTGGTCACAGGGCTTAAGTTTTCACGTAGATATCCTTTAAAGAAAATCTCGCTTTTTCGGGCCATATTCAAATATGGCGCGTTTGGAGTTAAGTTTTACTTGCAACTTACTATAGGTATGCATGGACTTTAGCCACGCGGCAAGCGCTGTATTATTTAAAACAAATATGAGCTAAATACATTTTTTATAACTTTCTGTTTGCAATAAATTATTCAAAACCGTATTTATGATTTACTACGTAAAAACTTGAGGGCGAGAGGAGGGAGGCATCTTCACATGCTAAGAGTGGTCAACAAAGGGTGGGACAGGGGTACAAATTAATAAAAATAGGTCAATATGTGTACGACCCTTAAACTTGCATTCTAGGATTCGCTGTCGCATGGGATGTGTGAAATGTGTTACTAAATCATCTTATGATACCAACAATGAGAATTCCTCTTCTGTTTCGGTGTTGATATAAAATAGATATTCCATACACAAACAGATGAAATTTTGTTCAATTTCTTGTTGCTTACCCAAGAGACTGTCATTACCAATTTGAAAAATCGCAGTTAGATCACCATGATACGTAGTGCCATATTCTTCTAAAAACACGATTCCGTAACTGGCATATTGGTTTATTTGAGGATATCAGGTTTCTGACCATAGGCTATTTAAATGATTTTATTTTATTAAACATGTTATTGTTGCGGCTTGTACCCAGAAAAATGGTGAACTGTGGTGCGGGAAACAAAGGTGCGGGTTTGATAATAATGACAAGGAAGACAAGAAAAACGGAAAGTACCCACCAAGTCAGAAAGACTCACCTTTTTTTATTGCGTAGGATAGCAGACAGGCTGACATCCCGCTTAGAATTTAGCAGTTGCCGTCGTCTATAAGTGTTTGCAACGCCAGTGGCATCGCGAACACGCTGCTGTCTCATAAGGGTACAGGAACTTGGATCACTAATGCCGGAACACAACACAAGGTTATTATGGCGGCATACTTAAGACCAAAGGTGATCGCCATCCAGACGGGCTTGAGGCCCTACCACGTAGCTAGGGTGGGTTGTTTTGTCGCCTTTTACGACAGGCCGACCCCGGCCACAGAGGTTAGTATTCTTTCTCCGCCCCTGCACGGATAAAAACCACCTAAGGATTTTTTTTATTTCTGTAGGACAGCAGACAGGATGGCGGCCCACTTAAAACTTAGCAGTTACCGTCGCCTATGGGTGTTTGCAATGCCAGTGGCATCACGAACACGCTGCTGTCCCATAAGGGTACAGGAACTTGGGTCACTAATGCCGGAACACAACACAAGGTTATTATGGCGGCATACTTAAAACTAAAGGTGGTCGCCATCCAGACGGGCTTGAGGCCCTACCACGTAGCTAGGGTAGGTTGTTTAGTCAGCTTTTACGACAGGCTGACCCCGGCCGCAGAATACGCACTGTAAAAGAATATGCTACTATGCATAGCTTAAATAGATTTTACAAAATCACCATATCATTTAAAATTTCTTACTAATCCAGCCCTGTTTAGCGAATTACACACACATTTAAAGCATGTATCAATTGTGTAAGCTTTGCACTCGAAGTCTCTAGAACATTGACGATAACAAATTCATATCGAAACTTGACACTGGGTCAGGTGTGAATAATATTTCGTGACATTCTATTTGTAAATGAAATTATTTATTACTAGCCGTTCCCGCCCGCTTCACTGGGTGAATAACAGAAAAAAGTAAATGGAATCTAAAAAGTAAGTAGCCTGGAACCATCTATGAACAATTCCGTGTTGAATAGTTGCAGTTCCATCCCGATTATAGCATAGTCGATAGTAGTTTTGTTGTGATGGTACGTCAAAGGAACCCTATTTTCCTTTTATATAAATAGATTAATGATAAGGATAATAATAATGGTTACAAGGTCCTATTTCGTTCCTAGAGCAGCTGATTCTGTAATCTTATAAATAAAAAGCTGTCTTTTTCGATCTCACAAGTAGTAACAGAAACGTTAATAAAAGCACAGGCTTTTCCTTCCTAGGGGGATTAACGGTCGCTTTTCTATAATTCAAATTAAGCTACCTATTTTCAAATACATGATTGTACACAACGTCAGCTGCGAAGCATTGTCACAAAGGGGCACAAGAACAAACGGTTCTTAAGAAAGTTTGGAAGGAGCTGAAATTTTCGCATCGTAGTAGGATATGGGGTTTTTGTAAAAGGCATTATAATTTATTAATATTCGTAGCAGGCGGCGCTTGGCAATGCCTCTGGTGTTACAAACATCCATAGACGATGGGAACCAATTGCTATCGGGTTGGCTTTTGCCTGTCGACTGCATCACTGCTATGAAAATAATGCAAAAAAGGCCCAGAAAGTTTGTGCTGTGACAATTCACAGAATACGAGTAACTCAAGATCTTAAGTGTAGATCAAGATTCAAACGCAATTGATTAAAACATTTGCAATGAGAAAACAGTTATTGGTATTTGTTTAATGGTTGACAGCGAAACATAAAGATTATTGATAATACTATATACTAGTATTCAGGCCAGTAAGTACAGTATTACTCAAAAATAATCTCAAATGTACTTACTGGTACTTACAGAGTTAATACTCTGTCAAACATCTGAAAACCTCATAAATTCAGGTGGAATACGGTATTAATAAAATTATTTTTGAATAAGTTTATTCGTTAATAAAATATTTAAACGATTTATTATAGATATAAGTAAAAAAATATAAAACAAAAAGAATAAATAGCTAAAATGCATAACTAAGTATGAACACAATATTAAAAAACAACAGTTGTTAGAAATACTGAAATAACCTAATAAAGTCTACAAAGTGAGGTTGTGTCCTATCAATTACCCTATAAATATCTCAATTCCAAAGCACTTTAAGCTCAGACGATCGTTTTAACACCTTCCTATGGGCGGTTACCTATAAGTAACCGAAGTAAAGAGCAAATCACTATGTTCACCGGCTAACTATAATTGCAATCGATGTTTTAGTTGCAGCCATTATTTGCCCACAGGGGATTATGGTTTACAGCTTTTCAAGTAACACTATTATTAACATGATTACTGTTGTAATTTTCGATAATTTATTAAATAAACGATGTATCGTACTAAAAGCATATTTCAGAATTAATATCAATTAGAAATCGTGATTGCACATAAAATATTTTCTTGACAATGGTTAATTTTTATTTTTGTTTCCTAGCAAGTATTAATTGTTGGTTAAATTCAGATTAAGTCATCATCATCATCTTAGCATTGAATCCCGGTGGCAACAAACTCTCACTTAGGGGTCCCGGGTCCACTTTCCGACTTTTTATTCTCCACTTCGCACGATATTCGGCATCCCTGGTAGTGAGCCCATTGGCACACATATCACCTTTTACAAAGTCAAGCCAGCGCTTTTTGAGTCTAGCTCTCCTAGCATTTGTTTTAGGTATTTTAGGATCACAGATGACACCAGTCACCTCACGCCATTTGGCCCACGTGGCAGCAATGCCTTAACGTCGCAATCAATGTTACCAGACGCAGTATTTCACCTGTTTCATGCGCTCAACAGTATCGCCGCCTATGCGCACGGGTGTGGAATCTGTGGAGTTGCAGGCCAAGTAAAAACACGTCAAAAAAAAAAAGAAAAAAGGTACAATAAAGTAAGAGATGTTAAAGACAAACTCCCTCTTTATTTTGATATAAGCAATGGGGTAAGTATAAAAAATATTCGATGGACAATACACACATATATTTCGAATATCCGTGAACACAAAACACTGGAGAGTAAAGAAGTTAACATACTGTAACGTTCATAGATTTGAGCCGCGTGTGTGGTATCGTTGTAGCTGTTAATAATTAATACAATGAAAATGACTTTTTATGACTATACATTTTAGGCCGTAAAAAACTTAGATGTGTAACTTATCGAAATCATTTTTTCGAGCAATACAGTCCTCGAATACGTTGCAACCGGACAAGTTAGCAGGATAGAGGAAAAGAAAAAAACATTAATGACTAATAGAAAAATGAATTTCAAAGGCTTTTGTAGGTGGTTCAATGTTGCGGTTGCTCCCCTTTAAAATTAATCATGGATACCCGTTAACGCGGAAAAGTGAGAAACAGAACAAATATAAAATTCTAACAAACATGAATTCAATTGCTAGTTTCACAGTTGTCTAGGTGACATGTCGTGACACTTTCATTTTCTTACAAAAACCATAATATTAAGAAACTACACTATAAGGTAAAAAAATTCAGAAATACGATACTTCTATTTTACATGATATGTTTTTATTGTTGTTATATTTGGCGTCAGGGCCAGTTAAGGCAATATAGGTTTTGTCATCCAGGAGAGCGCCGAGGGACGAAATCCTGACCCCCGGCGCCAACAATTTAGAAGGGGCCCGCCTTAAGACAAAGGGCGGGCCGGCGCCGGCCCGGGCCACGAGATCGGCTGGCCATATATCCGTGGGCCCGGGCGAGGCGATAGGAGAACAGCGGGGTTTTTTAGTGGGTAGTCGGATAGTCGAACATCTTTCCCGGAGTCCCACATATCCCTCGGTCCCCCCGGGCCTGGGGAACCAGTCAAGAGAGGTTTTTCCCCGAGGCCAAAAAAAATATAGGTTTTGTCCCTAAAATTTTAAATTAAAGATATTATGAATCAAAATCTTATAGGACTTCGACTCACCAATATTTAAATTAATTCCCTCATAGGCTGTAGATTCTTCTCTGTGGTATTTCACCATGACTAAAATAAATAAAATATTTAATTAGGGCTATAAATATAACATAAAAATAGAACTAAAATGATGCCAATTTAGTACAAACTTGCTCTAAATCTTCACCAAGAATACGATAATGATGCTACTGCAACAAAATATATTTATAATAAAAAGGACGATATATTCAAAAATAACTATCAAAAAATTCAAGAAGCATAATGTATACAAATGCAAAAGGGAAGGTAAAAAATATTCAATAATTATTCAATAAATGAAAAAAGTGCTAAGAATCAACAACGCTCTACACTTAAAGTGACCTACCTATACTGAATATCGCTCCAAGTATTACGTGGCTTATATATTAACGGTCATAAGAATCTGCAATAAAAAGCACTGGGTATCAAGGGCTGAATCAGCGTGCCTTTGATTTTAAGGCAGAAACGCTTTTAATTTAATTTTGAAATCAAATTACTTAAGGAGTAAGTTCCAAATAGGTGGCGGTCTAAGATATAGTTGCTAAATACCGGTAATTGCTCCTGAAAAATGATGTATGCTATAGTACTGGTACAATCTGTATTGAAGTAACGATTGCCTAAGGAAATTGATTTTCTGGGTGGCCCCCAGAGCTGCACCGTAAAAACAAGTAACTTCTAGTGTTTGTTTCTTTGTTTAAAACGTTCTCATTGCGATGTTATCTTCGTGTTAAATAATTTGACAATTTTTTTGACTACACCAAGTTGTGTATATAATGCCATCATAAAAATAGTCTAAAAAGAAAGTAGCTGAATTAGATAATTATGAACTATACGCTACTCCTAAGGGACAGCAGCATGTTCGCGGTGCCCTAGCGTCGCAAATTAAGTTGACCGTAAGTCTGTCTGCTGTTCCATGATAAAAAACCAAAAACAATAAATGGGACAAGATAGAAAGAGGAAGAAGATTGCTCTATATAGCACGAGTCTTACTTGTAAGATTTTTAATATGCGCTGTTACTAATGTTAATTTAAAACAATGTAACGTAATGAAAAAGTGCACTGCCCCTGATTGCAGAAAGCACTGTCAGCAATTTGTACTGTATAAAATGAGCCGTAGCTGGCCAAAGCGCCCACATTGCACAAAATCTCCTGGAGAAACATGTAAGTACTGCTCAATAATTATCATATTTATTTTCATTTTTTTTTCTCTTTTAATATTTGTATATAATTATTTTACAGTGTGGGTTTTGTATTTATTGAAATTCAATTATATGAATTTTAAATATTTATATCCGACTGACCTCTGCGGCTGGGGCCGGCCTGTTGTAAATGGCGACAAAACAACCCACCTTAGCTACGTGGTAGGGCCGCAAGCCCGCCTGGATGGCGACCACCTTTGGTCTTAAGTATGCCACCATAATAACTTTGTGTTGTGTTCTGGCATTACTGATCCAAGTTCCTATACCCTTATGGGACAGCAGCGTGTTCGCGATGCCACTGGCGTTACAAACACCCATAGGCGACGGTAACTGCTAAATTCTAAGATGGCCGCCAACCTGTCTGCTGGTCCTACAGCAATAAAAAAAGAAAATGTTTTTTAATTTTTTTATGTTATTTCGCAGAGTAAGACCTGGAAAGCCAACTAAATATGCTATGAAGACATAGACTAGAATCCTGTAGTAAGTGCTCTCACTTATAGTGTTTTTAATCTGTATAATAAGTGTGTGCTGTTTGGTGTAAAAAGTGCCCTATCCAATCGTATAACCCGCTAAAAAGGAATAATGACAAGACTAATCTAAGAACCTCTTTTAGACAGCATGCAAGTTAGGTAAGAATTGAGACAGACAAGCTTCCTGCAGAACCTGCTCCCTCCGTAGCTACGGACCCCAAGAACCTCTTTGAAGTTAAATCGTATTCAGCAATTTCTCATAGAAAGAGGAGAATTTGCTTTGCTTTGAGTACATTTTTACACAACAAAGGACGCACGGTACCGGTCTCCACTGGAAGGGGCAGATCTAAAATTGGTTTAACGTGGTAAAGAATGACATGTGTGCAAATGAACTTATTGCTAAAGTATGCAAAGTAGAGGAAGCAGATATTGAGCATCGAACTGCATGCTAATAATGACTGATTCGCATAAAAAATTCAAACATTTAAACAGCTGAGAAGTTTTTATAACTAACATACTTTTGTTTCAGCTTTTTACTTCTTTAATAGAAATCAAAACAGACGCTGAAGAAAATCAAGAAGTTTCAGGCTGAAATGGCCATTACCTCACAGTCACGTGGTCAAACTGTTACAACTTGTGATGTGACGTAGTGGTAGTTTCGGCCTGGAAGTTTCATCATAAGAAAAATAAGATAATCAACAACAGCAAAGAAGAAAGAAAAAGAAGATTTTAGTTTGTCAGGGTTTGAAGCATAACTTTTTTATCATCCTTATACTACGACACTGGGTTCGACCTTCATTAAAATATACAATTGGCTCGACTTCTACTATCGATCCATTAAAACTTATTAGTTCTCTGTACAATAGCTTATAATTGTTTAAATATCATTTGATGTACTTTTTGTATTTAAGGTTGAATGTGCTTCCAGCACCTGGCCTGGCGCTGGCGCTTGAACACCACAGCCTTAGGATCACCCAAAAACTACAACCAATGACTATCAATGACCTCAAGCCTCAAGAAGCTGTCACCATCGCTGCATCGTTGTCATCTTAGTATTAGCTGCATATCAAAGAACTGAATACTTACTATCATTCTTGCCAATACAAACCTTTGAAATCAATTATTTATAATTCATGTTTGTTCAGTAAAATCCAATTGCATTTGGAAATAAATATTATTTCGTAATTTTTGTTTCATTCTTTTCCCATCGATGTAAGTAATTAATTAAAAATTTAAGTCTATTTAGTTTATTAGCCTTTAAGTGGAAACTTTAGTGATTTATTAATTTTTATGTTATCTTTATATTGTTTGATAATAATTGAGTGTTACCCAAAAAAAAAAATAGATTTAGGTGACTAATTACCATCGGCAGTTATATAACGCCAGCGGCATCGCGAACACACTGCTGTCCCATAAGGGTCAAGCTTGGGTCACTAATGCCGAAACACAACACAAAGTTATTATAGCGGCATACTTAAGACCAAAGGTGGTCGCTATCCAGATGGGCTTGGGGCCCTACAACGTAGCTAGGGTGGGTTGTTTTGTCGCCTTTTACGACAGGCCAACCCCGGCCGGAGAGGTCAGTATTCTTTCTCCGCCCTTGCACGTATAAACATATTACTGGATAGTTTTCAATTTGACAAATTCTGTCGCGTGACGGATAACGCACTTCGGTACGCGTGCGGAGGTCACGGGTTCGATTCCCGTCTCGCGTCTGGGTGTTTATGTATTTATGTACAATAAAAAATATATAAAGAGTATGTCAGTTGTCTAGTACCTATAACACAAGTGCTAGGCTACTTAGTTTGGGACTAGATGGCGCTGTGTGAATTGTCAAAAAATATTATTAAATTATTAATTAAACTTTCTAAGTTTTATTTCTTAGACCCTTGGCCCTTATCTAAAAAAAATATTGCGATATCTTCATTTAACATAACATTATTAAATTTTAAGAAACAGTGTTTTCTTGCCACGGAGAAGTGGGCAGGCACGGCTAGTCTTAAATAATCGTTGAATATATTTTATTAAATTGTTAAACATACAATAAACTAAAACTACAACAATTTGTGACCAACGAGTGCCGCTTGGACTCAAAAGTAAAATAATAAAATCTGTCGTATTGTATGAATCGGAATGCCACAAAGGGGAAGAATGAAACACGCATGCTGCGGATATGAAGATGCAAATTCGATATCAATACTGAGATGGTATATCAGGGCAAAATTGAAAATAGCCGCCTGTGATTTACAAAGTAAATAGTAACAGACGCTGTAACCACGCTGGTTCATACCTAAAGTACGAGTACCATATGACGAGGAAAGTTCTAGGAATGGGCGTGGATAGCTACAGGTGGAATTATTGCTTAATAGATAAAATTGTGAAAAAAGGTATGGATGTTAAGACGACGGCTAACAAAGGAGAGTGGAAGAATAAATATAATAATGAATGAACTAGGGCAATTCACACAGCGCCATCTGGTCCCAAAGTCAGGTCCCAAGCTTACACAAATACCCGGATGCGAGACGGGAAACCGTGACCTTCGTAGGCATTCCTACGTGCGTTAGCCACTACGCCACGGAGGTCGTATCCACGGAGTTTCGAAGAAGAGAGGAAATTGTGTTAAATTTACATAATATGGAATAAGGGGATGAAGATGATTGATTATATATTTTGACCAGAATATAAGAACTATAAATGGATAGGAAACAGAAACATTGCCATTTATTTAGTAAAAAAAGCTCAGTTATATCCTGAGCTTTCGCACTTGGGAGAGTGGTTCGAGTTCCTTTTAAGAGAAAACAAAAATATGTATCAAACATAAAAAGTTGTTTCTTCATACACCTTATACACCAACCGTCTTCAACTTATACGATTTATTACTGATTTATTCTGTCCGACTAAAACGCGCGGGCGCAGCTTCCTGTCACGCCGCTTCTATTGGCGTGTGATAAAAACCTCATCGTTGCCGCAAAGACTAGTTTACAACATAACACTCACAGCGCGAGTTCAAACCATAATCAGCTATTGTATAATTAATTGTAAAGGCCAAAAGAAGAAAAATACTTCTTTTTACGTTTGAACATTGGAAGGTGACTATTCGGTTTTTGTATTCAGGGCATGTATTTTCTATAGCGCATAGAAATTTGTCAGTCAGTATACCTTAAGTGAAAATTTCGAAACTTAGAATAAATAATATATTCCTTGCAAGTACTAAGTAGTGCTTCACTAAGAAGTCTGTCACACAGCAAATGTGTGACGATACATCTGGGTTTGTGGCTGCGCAAGTGGTCTGGCTACGGTCAGGCCTGTGGATTCGAATCCCATATACAACGAAAAATTATGCAAATTTGCACTGGTCTGGTACGTTATTTGTACGTTTGTAAAAAAAACATTCGATTCAGGTTTTCATCTAGTGTTGAGAACATTCAAAAAAAATCTTAAACTAGTAAAATAATATTTCTGAAGAGACTTTCGGTTTAGACGCTTTCGATAAGAGTTGTCAAGTATGCAAAGAATATGCTGACAGCATATTCTGTCAAAAACCCGAACCTTGAATAACAAAGTCACTTCTAGTCTCATAAGCTTAAGTTTCAGAAGGTCATGTCTCACTCCAATATTTTTATTATTTTTAATGCATAATATTTATTTCTTTCATTTGTAATTCCGTTTAAAAAGTATGTATGCAGTCACAAATCACACTCAGTCTAGACACGGCTTTACCGAGAACTGACAGCGAACGCTGCAGGTGGCACGGTGGGCGGATGCTAGTATGTCGCGTATATGTATGACTCATGAATTTTCATCGAGATATTATAAAGTGTACTTTTATCCTCAATTGAATGCAATATGTGAAGGGAGAATTGAGAAAGGTCTTCTTGCGATCAATTGAATTGTCAAATACCCTCTTCTTCTCGGGTACTTTTTCTGGGATTTGAAGATTAATAATTAACCCTATTTACCCCTATTTTTAGGCCCACTTAATAATAAGCAGCTACCGTCGTCTATGGATGTTTGCGAAGATAGGATCACCGCGAACACGCTGCTGCACTGCAAGCATATGGGTAATGGAACCTGGGTCACTAATGCCGGATCACAACACAACGTTATTATGGCGGTATGCTTATACACCAGGGATGGTTGCCATCCGGATGGGCTTGGGACCCTACCACCTAACAAAAGAATTCTTATTCATCATCATCATCTTAGCGTTAGTCCAGGTTGCCACCCAAACTTTCGTTTCGGTGCCCGGGGTCCGCTTTCCGACTTTTTCTACTCCACTTCGCGCGATCTTCAGCATCCCTGGTAGTGAGCCCATTGGCACGCATATCACACTTTGCAACGTCAAGCCAGCACTTTTTGGGTCTACCCCTCCTGCCGGGGCCCGGCGGAGGCGGCATGGCCAGACATTTGTTTCCCACGTAAGTATCCGGTTGCCGTAAAACATGGCCATACCAACGGAGCCGACACTCCTGCAATTTATCCGCAATGTCACGGACATGAAGACTACCGCGAATGCGGGAGTTCCTAACGCGGTCCTTCCGCGTCACTCCACACATCCACCGCAGCATATTCATCTCCGTGACACGCAGTTCTTGCTTGTGTCGCTCTAACACCGGCCACGCTTCACAGCCGTATAAAAGGACAGGCCTAATGATGGTCTTATAGACCTGTCCCTTCAACTTTACCGGCATCTTGGGGTCACAAATGACACCAGTTACCTCACGCCATTTGGCCCACGCGGCAGCAATGCGTGCCTTGACGTCGCAATCGATGTCACCAGACGCATGAAACACAGATCCCAGGTATTTCACATGGTCCGTGCGCTCGACCGTGTTGCCGTCTATGCGTACGGGTGTGGGATCTGTGGAGTTACAGGCCAAGTACTCGGTCTTCGCCACATTGATCTTCAGACCACCGTTTTCAAGCGACTCCTTCCACGCCTTCACGCGTTGTACCAGCCTACCCCTGTCCGAATCTGCCAGCGCGATATCATCAGCATACATGAGCAACCACGGGGGCTGCTCATGTGAGTTTCTGATGCTGTCTGACAATACGTCTAATACCACGCTAAACAGAAACGGACTAAGGACGGATCCTTGGTGCACCCCGACGGTGATGGGGAAAGGTTTTGTGTCGCCAACAGCGGTCCGAACTACGGAATCGGAATCACGGTACATGTCTCGGATGATCCCAACATAGGCCTCTGGAATCCCCTTGTACCGCAATGCCCACCAGATTATCGCGCGAGGAATACAGTCGAAGGCCTTCTGCAAGTCAAGAAACAGACAATGCAGAGGCGTATTCTTCGCCCTGTATTTCTCCGCGACAGTCCTTAGGGCAAAAATAGGGTCCATTGTCCCGTGACCAGGGCGAAACCCATATTGACACTCCGAGACAGTGCACTCCTGTCGAATCCGAGAGTCGATAACCCTCTCGAAGAGTTTCATGGTGTGGGACATGACCTTTATACCGCGGTAGTTACCGCACTCCTGCACCGATCCCTTGCCTTTGAAGACTGGAGTAATGATACTCAGCCTCCATTGGTTCGGGATCGTACGGGTGAGGAGTGTCCGGTTAAAAAGGTCGGTTAAAGTGCCCACACCACGAGAGCCCATCGCCTTCCAGGCTTCGATGGGGACTCCATCGGATCCAACAGCTTTCCGATTCTTCATGCGGCGAAGACAATTCTGGACCTCTGCAGGCGTTATCGGTGGCACTAGTCCTTGGTTCGGAGGAAGATCTGGCGGCTGCACCTCTTTATGCTGCTTGTTCAGCAGCTCGTGGAAATATGAGCGCCATCTCTCCTAACAAAAGAATTCTTATTCGCACCTAGCAAAGCACCTAGCAAGGTGGCTATTTTCGAAACAATTGATAATTATATAGCAAAATTACTAAAATATAATATATAAAAATCGATTTAATTGAATTAATAAATATACTTTGACAATTTACACAAGGCCATCTAGTCCCGAATTAAGCAGCAGACCGCTTAATTTATGGGTACTAACTGTATGTATTACTTATAATACTATATACTTTTGTAAGTAAATACATATTATACATAAACCCCACACTCGAGACGGGAATATAGCCCGTGACACCGGCAGGCGTCCCGTCGTGCGAAAGCAGTTACGCCAAGGAAGTTACGAGATATATTTTTCTCATTCGATAAAAATATGAAATTCATCTTGTCATTATTACAACACATCAACAGAGCTAAACTTCTTTTCTAAAGTAGTCCATTGAAATGTTACATTTTTAGGCTTAGCGTGCATTTGTCAGAGGATACAATTTTATGTTTTAAATATCTAGGAGGGGTTAGTGTACAGTTAAATCCAAGTATGTGGGGTTGCAACCCTTGTCCCATGGTAGCCATCTTGGCAAAAGGGGTACAAATGGTTTTTTTGTTTTATCTGACAAACTATTTTTTTAAAAACATTTTTTTTGCAAATGAAATTCTTTACAACTTTGGTCAAGTAACTTTTAGTCGTAGAGCCAAAAATAACATATTTTCTGGATAGTTAGGTTTCCGTTTGTTGTATATATAACGAAATATGGCAAGTGTTGCCCTCTTTGTAGCTTAATCAAGCGTAAAACTAAGATGATCTTATACCTGATTATGCTATACCATTTGTAATGCTCCTTACCATTTTATAATACATTGTAAACTCTTTATATTGTCACTCCATTTAACAACAAACTCCTTAAAACTTGTTTGTGTTTGTAGTGTTTGACTTTGGTTGGTTTACCTTGTTTTATAGACAGGAATTTTAATTTCTCTCCAGGTATTTTTATTTCAACAACCACTCTCTATAACGCCAAAAAATGCTTCGTCTTAAGTCGTAAGCCTCGTTATATATAGAGTATATATACACTGTACTTTTTACCCAAAACAGTGTCAATATTTTATATTTTTTCGCATAAGACAACGTAGTTTCTTGTTTAACGTTTATCACGCTATATATACACAATGTATTGGAAAATAAAGAAAGTTGAACTACATACAACACACGGCATCCTCTATTCATAGCTTCGGAACTTTGCTCGTGCTGAGTTCCACTCCCCGGGGTCCAACTTCAACTATGAATACATGATTGATTTTTGCCAAAACAAATGTTGGAATAATAAAATTTATAACATTTATTATTCTTCTATTTTATATTCTATGTAAGAAGTTTTTTAGTTCTTTATTTTTTTTATTTTTACAAGCGTTATGTCTTGGTTGCATTTGAACTGAAAACCCCAAGGTAGTCTTTTTGATATTTTTTTTTCCTTAGTAAAAAGTATAAGAAAATAAATATGGCTTCCAGCCCTTTAAGCAAATTATACAGTACCCTTGCAATTATAAAATAACCTATTTATCGTCCTATACTAATTCAGATCATAATTTTCTTTTTATGCACCTTCTTAGCTGGTAACATATATTTTATCTATTATCCTTATTACTTTTTATTGCTATAGGACAGGAGATAGGCTGACGGCCCGCTTAGAATTTAGCAGTTACCGTCACCTATAAGTGTTTGCAACGCCAGTGGCATCGCGAACACGCTGCTGTCCCATAAGGGTACAGGAACTTGGGTCACTAATGCCGGAACACAACGCAAGGTTATTATGGCAGCATACTTAAAGCCAAATGTAGTCGCCATCCAGACGGGCTTGAGGCTCTACTACGTAGCTAGGGTGGGTTGTTTTGTCGCCTTTTACGACAGGCCGACCCCGGCCGTAGAGGTTAGTATTCTTTCTCCGCCCCTACACGGATAATTCAATACATATCTATTATTCTTATTATCTAACTGGTATTATTGATTACAGATGACCTCTTAAAATCAACATTTGCAATCGTTTACTCATGTACTATGTATTATATGAAAGAGTGTCTCGCAAGTGTTATTCACAAACATTCCTTTTACAAACATTTTTTATTTCATAATATGAACAAAATTGTATTAGTAATAATGCATCCACCATTTTGGAAGCCAAATGTACATATTTTCACTCTATTAGAGTTCATTAATCTTTGCATGAGCGATTAATTAAACCGTATTATTAATGTTGACCGTTCAATTTTGTAATAGCAATATTAACAATGTTGGTGTATTTTGAAACCTAATTAACAATAAATGTGTAGACAGCGAAAAGCGGGGCCTAGTTTACCTCTTAAGCGACAGTTGTGCTATGCTTACGTAATTACTATATAAACTTATACAACTACGCCTTGGCTTCACTTGAGTACGGTTTTCTTTTATAACTATCCTATTATATTAGACCAAATCATCGACATTGTGAAAATATTCAGAAAAATCTGATCTAAGTACTATTCATAGTTTAAATTTGTCGCAAGTAACACAATGTATTTGACAATTTTCCTGGTTAAGCGATACCTCTATTTATTTATTGGTGAAGAATAGCAGGCAGGCTGACGGCCTACTTTAGCAGTTACTATCACGTAAGGATGATTGTTACACCAGGGGCACCATGAACACGCTGCTGTTCGCATACATATACTGGAACCTGGGTCGCCATACTTATAGATTAGGGTTTTTTTATTGCTGTGAGACAGCAGACAGGCTGACGGTCCACTTAGAATTTACCAGTTACCGTCGCCTATGGGTGTTTGCAACGTCAGTGTAGTCGCCAGAAGGCGTAATCCACCGTGTCCTCCTCGTCGTCCGCGCCATAATGGTGGCAACCCGACGTCGTCTCTCGCCCTATGTGACACAGGTGCCTCTCGAAACAACCGTGCACCGAGAGGACCTGCGACAGATGGATGACCAGGGTGCTGTGGCACCTCTCCAAAACTTCTATAAGTTTATTGTACTTTTGATATACATACCCTGACTTTTGCTTCAAAATTTCGGGTTGGAGTTAGTTGAGTTCAGCCAATCCTACGACTTAGAATAAAAGTAATATAATGTGTTTTTTCAAGCAACCAAAACTAGCAGAAGAACCAGGAAAGCTGCTTTTCTAATAAACACACCCAAAAAGAACGCATTACAAGAGGAACAAAAAAATAACAAAACAAAATAAAAATTACTTAAATAGTTAAAAAGCCAAGGAAGAACATTGATAAAAAAGAAAGAAGAGTCTCCAAAAAACACTCTAGTTAAGTGAGGATAGCAACGATGATAATTTCTTACGAAGACTATTCTGGAAGTTTACCAGGAGAAACATGGTAACATACAAAATGAGCGCCAGATGCAGGTCTTACTTTCGTTTGTATCAATTGCAACAGTGACTACGATCAAGTTCCCAAGATCTTATTAATATTTTTTAAATACAAATTATACTGATTATTTTATAAATATTGAAGTCTGATTTTAAATAGAAAGACTAACTAAATTTACTCCTAAAATTAAGCTTAATATACGTTGATGTTTTGTTGATTCTATTTTCAGTTTATTGTTCAAATAAAATTACTTTAAGTTTTGTTGTTTTGTCACTAACATATTAGACATCAAATGTTTATTGTCCAACAGAAATTTTATTTCATGTCTAGTTAATATTGAATCCATTTTTTGGCTAGACCTTCTGATTTCTCAATTTACCCCATACCCTTGCTTAACTTACCCTGCCTATGGGGTACGTTGAGCACAGTTGACTTTCTGTACTTAAACAGCTCTTAAATTTGACTTCTTAGAGATAAATTAATTACTACAGACACTTTTGGAAAGGACACTTTTTAAATTATGAATGCATAACAAACCACTAAAACTTATCGTTGAGGAGGTATAACCGCTCATCTGAAAAATTGCTCAACTACCCCTGCCCTACTCTATCATATTTTCTTCAATATTATACACTATACGAATGAAAATTATATAGGTATTTGTCCATCAAAAAATAGTGTAAGAAATCGCTCGCAGCGATAAGACCACAAGTAGTACGTTTAACTTTTTTAGTACAATAAAGAATATTGTGTAGTTAGAAAATATTTTAACACGTAATATAATCATAATAAGTTAATAGTCAACAAGGTATAACCTTGAGATGACCTAGAGACATGAATAGAAACTTAAAATATGCGTCTCGCCCTTAAATAGAACAGTTGGAATAAAACACAACACAAAAGTACAATGAATCCAAGCCATTAGTTGCTGATTGGGCCATCATTTGTTGTATTGCGCTCCCAGGATAACTCGGGGGTATTAGTTAACTATTTGGTACAAGTTGTAATCTTTCGAGATTACAGAGATATTATTCAAAGTGTGTGACAAAAAAGATGGAAAAGGGCTTACTTAGTCTTTGATCCTCGCTCTTGGACACTACGCAGTGTTTTTATCGAATTTTTTTGTAGAAAACAAATGTGTTTTAGAGTCTCAGGGGCTTTAGGAATGCTTTCTTATCCACTTTATAAACTATTTGCTATTTATTACTATGAAAACCTCTCGTTTTCGTCATTCATCCAAGCTCTAAATCCCGATTGCAACCCAAACTTCCGCTTCGGTGCTCAGGGTCCGCTTCCTGACTTATCTTCTCCACTTCGCACGGTCTTCGGAATCCCTGGTAGTTAATCTTTTGACACTCAAATCACCCTTTGCGACATCAAGCTAGCACTTTTTAGGGTTAACCCTCGTGACGGGCCTTGACAGGGGCAACAATGCTAGAAATTTGTTCCCCGCGTAAGTATCCGGTTGTCGTAAAACGTGGCATACCACGAACTATTACAACATGTAACATGTTGTGCCGACCATATAATTTGGTATAAGGGCAGGAGGAAGAAGAAGACCAAGGAAGGCGACACACTTGCAATTTATCCGCAATATCTCGGAAATGTATGTTACCGGGAATACAGGAGTTCCTAACGCGGTCCTTCCGCGTTACTCCACACATTCACCGCATCATATTCATGAAAACCTTTCATTTTATCTATTACAATTCATTGTAACTGTGAAGATGGTTTATCGTTTTAAAACTGCGAATCATAACTTGATGAAGCTTATTAGATAGTAAAAACTGATCATTTGTTATGTGGCAGTAATTATTGTTACGAACATGACCATAATCGCTACCTCTGATAATTTGTACCAATCGCATAAGCAATTTACACACAGGCTTATTTAAAGCCATTTGCAAATTTGATTTAATCTATATAGAAAATCGAAGAACATATTAATGTTAGTTGTATGTTTGGTTATTGTTCATTATATACCAAGTCTATTTTAAATCCTTATCGCGTTTTCTTTGCTTCTAAGCTAGGGACTCGCTTTCATGGTTCCCGAACCCATATTGCATGGTGTTCATTTAGAGACTAATATAATAACAGCTGATAGCGTCCAACTGCTGTGCCAAGGCTTCTCCTAGAGGGAAAGGATAGTATACCACGCTTGTCCAAGGCGGATTGGCGGGTTACACATACCTATGATCTAGATTTGAAGGTTACCTTACGATTTTTCTTTCACCATCGTTACATGGCTATACATACATACATATAATCACGCCTCTTTCCCGCAGGGGTAGGCAGAGACTACTTCTTTCCACTTGCTACGATCCTTACATACTTGTTTCGCTTCGTCCACTTTCGTTATTCCCTTCATACATGCCCTTCGGTTTAGGGTACTCTTGACCTGGCCTTTTTTCAAGACGTCCCTGATCTGGTCTCGAAACGTCCGCCTAGGTCTACCCCTTCCAACACTTCCATTGACACTCGCCTTATACACTTTTTTCGTCAATCGTTCTTCTTTCATTCTCTCGACATGGCCAAACCATCTCAGCGTACCTTTCTCAATTTTTGTCACTACATCTTCTTTCAGAAGATGATCTTGATCTCCTTTTCGTTTTCATATATAATTTACTACATGGCTAGTATACACTATAATATGCGTATTAGGCGAAAAAAATCTGCATAAGCGGTGCAAGCCACCATGGGATTTGTACCCGGGATCTCTAGATTAGGGTAAAAAATCGTAATGTTTTTTTTTACTTTGTACTCTGAAAAATAGACACCTCTACGGCGGAGCACCTTCCTATCAAAATTAAAAGCTCATATTTGCGGAGAATTTTCTAGAGTAATTTCAAGTTCAGTCTCAATTTTTTTGACCCACCCTACTCAAGATTAATCTCGTAGAAACTGTTAGCAGGGAAATAATCTCATGTATTTTTAATCAGCCTTTCCTGCGATATACCTTCAACTGCGTTTTGACTGTAACGGATGGGACGAGGATATTTTTACGCCCTCGACTAATTTTCGCGGTGTACCTTGGTTTTGGCTAGAAATAAAATTAGGACCTACCTCAAATAATGATACCTATCTTTTCCTTCAAAGTAAGAGATCCAGATACACACTAGCTGAATCCAAATTTGGCTTCATCTGGTTTATTTATTTTTACACAAAGAAATAAAGAAATCTATGTACCACGCGCTACTAAAGATCATTGACCGGTTATTTTCTGAAAAATTATTATTAACTGTGAGCGTCAAAATTTATCTGTAGGAATTGCTTTTACGTCAGAATGTCACATGAACATATTTGCTGATTGTTCATTGTTTCAAATTCATTATTTCTGATTCAAATTATAATTTACATATCCGATTTAAAAAGTTACTTCTGCTACATTTGTAGGTACCTTTTTCACTTTTAGTCTAGTAATAGACCGTAGTCTTTTTTTATATTCCGGGGTAACCGAATAACCAGTTCCACGCCGGAACTCGAGGGAAATCGACGTGGGTATGTTGGCCTCATCATTCTAATCCTACGGCAGCCACCTTTGTGACACTGGCTGAGATGAGATGGCCAGCGGCGGTCGTAACTTCATACAGACTAAAACCCCGGTCGCCAGCTTTTGGACACATCACAGGATCGACTTTTGGTCATTGCTCTCCAAAAAGTTCCTTCGAGAATTTGAACCAGCGATAGATCGATAGTCCTAGCTATGATATTACCTATGTCGAAAACTATTTTCATTACTAATGTACTAAATTAAACATTATTTTATTCCTAGAATATAAATCGTCTTTATTACATGTGTTATGGTAAAAAGTTTGTAGAGATTTTTCTAGTTTTCTAGTTCAATGACACGTGGAATTGAATGGGTTATCTTTCAAATGATGACTAAGAAACAAGTTGCAGAACATATTTGTATTAAAAAAGGGAACGTTTTATATGGTCTCTATTCTTGATATAAATTATAAGATATATATGTTGTCGGCGTCAGCCGTTCATTGCCCACTGTGCTGGACTCCTCAAGTTTGCATCACAAATCCTGGTCTTTTGATTTTACCATCCAGTCCCGACCAGCAACCTTGCGCAGGTAGTTGGTCCATCGGAATGGGGGGCGTCCTACGCTACGTTTTACGTGTCAATCATTGGATTGGATCCAACAATTATCCGTGCAGAAGCGGAGAAAAAATACTATCCTCTGCGGCCGGGGTCGGCCTGTCGTGAAAGGCGACAAAACAACCTACCCTACTTACGTGGTAGGGCCCCAAGCCCATCCAGAGGGGCGACCACTTTTGATCTTAAGTATGCCGCTATAATAACTTTGTTTTGAGTTCCGGTATTAATAACCCAAGTTCCTGTACCCTACTGGGATAGCAGCATATTCGCGATGCCATTGACGTTGCAAACACCCATAGGCGATTGTAACTGCTAAATTCTAAGTGGGTCGTCAGTCTGTCTTCTGTCCTACAGCAATAAGAGAATAGAAGAGGATCGTGCCGTGAAGAGAGCGTACCTGGGACAAATAAATAGGAGACGTCCGGTTGGACGTCTTAAATACCGCTGGGAAGACACTGTAGCTCATGATCTGCTCAACTTCGGCCGTAGCTACTGGCGAGAGTTAGCACAAGACCGAGACGCATGGCGTAATCTGGCGTCGGATGCCAAGATTCACTTTGAGTCGTTGCATCACCGTAGTTAGTAAAGGTTGATAATATTTTTACGTTATTATGAAGTACTTTTACATAGAATTTTTATTCTTAAATAAACGTTTACAGTACTAAAATTGTTAGCAGTTTTATCACAAGAAACGTATTCTGCCCCACCCACACAACAAACTTCTCTCACGTCACACTACAAATTTATATTTTAACTCTTCAAGCAGTTATTCTTCGTTCTTAAAATCAGTTATTCTTCGTTCTTGAAACAAGAAACAAAGAGGTATACTTGGGGTTTTGTTTGTATATAAACAAAGGTTTGTATTGTACCTTTGACTAACATATTTGAAGCGTGAAAACCTTTCACAAACCTTCCCCAACCTTTTATTCCCTTAAAGGTAGCGAAAGGTAAAACTTGAGTTCATTGGGTTGACACTTAATTAAAGGATATCTGTAGGTTTAAGTTCAAAGCCAAGCCAAGAAACTCAAAAACCATGTGAAAGTTGACATCTACAAATTTTGGACAAAAATTGTTGTTATTCTAGCAATTTCTAATGTCTGCCATTTAGTAGCTAGTCACCCTCATATTGCTCTGTATTAACTAGCAAAAATAATAATTGGTTAGTCGCTTTTTATGACTCTCTTTCGTTATGATTTCCTAAAATAATATTCTAAATAAAAAAGTATACTCTACAGTAAATGAAATTTAGATTGGTAACGCTCGTGGATTGCCTGTTGGTCAGTTCAACGCTTTTCATTATCTCGATTAACGGCATATTGGGTACGTTGCTTACATATATCAATCACGATGGGAGAAAATAGAAGTCTTTTTAAATGTAACTTGAATTATCAGTATAAAACATGTAATGCCAAGGAAATAATGCCATATAACTAAGAAAATTATAGAAATGAGAGTGGGTAGATACAGAAGGAGAGGTAGACCAAATAAAAGATGGATGGATTGCGTAAAAGATAATATGGCGAAAAAGGGTGTGAATGTTGAGGTGACGGGTAACAGAGGAGAGTAGAAGAAAAGAACGTGTTGTGCCGACCCCATATAATGTGGGATAAGGACAGGAAGAAGAAGAGTATAAAACATAGAGGAACAGATCCAAGGTTGCCATTCAAATTTTGATTTCTGAGATATTTATTTAGTAACGAGTAAAGTTGGTGAATTAAGCCAAATTCAAACTTCACTTGATGAGTTTATTCAATCAATAGGTCCAAGATTTTGGCTAGACCAATACATTAATGTAAAAGTAAGCCTCAAAAACCCTTTATTATCCGTAATCTGCATGCGGTGTTACTAGAATTGACGTTCGTGTTAGTAACTGAGCTCAGATCAGGTAAAAAGCTTAACCTAAAACTTGGTATGTTATTATTTTCCAACTGATGAAAATTGCACCAAAAGTTAAATGATTTTTTGGCGTTTTCATGAGTCCCTGTTTTATTGAAAATACATGAACATTTGCCATTACAATAAAAACAAATTGGGACAAAACACTGTTGTGTTTGTATATAATAGATTATTATAGACGAATACCCAAAAATAACGTTTTGTCCAGTAATTTAATCGACACATTCTTGTAGTCCCTCCATAACTTACAACTATCGTCGGGGCCCATGGTTACTTAAGATGCGGACGGCGCCGGGACGCCTCGCGTTGCTTAGCAACTCCAATCGATTGCGACCCCAGTTCTCATGCTTCATTACACCACCTCATGGCAAGGCTGATTAGCCCATCTTAACTATCCTTATCAATTTTTTAACCCAGAACGAAAAAGAGGGTCGTGTATCCATTTAAAATGTATATCCATTTAAAATATATACGTAACTGTAGAAAAAATTGTAATGTTTTTGTAAATTTTTTACAAGCGAAAAAAATACAAGTTTTTTTATAAGTTGACAATAAAGGGAAACAAATTTTTGTGTATTAATCAGATAATTTTATTATATTATCTGCGTGCTGGCCAATTCATTGTACGTATCCCAACCTGTTCGCAATATTGTCGAACTTGTGCAGCAGCGTGCGGCCGGGCATTATCCTGCATAAAAGTAAAATTTTCGCCTATGAATCCCATGTAAGGCACCACGTGATCTTCTAAGATCTCTGTTATGTAGTGATGTGCAGTCAAACCCCCTCTATTACCGTTTTGACGGACCATGTCTATGAACACAAGTTCTGTTCGCCCGTTCATCAATATGCCACCCTAGATCATTCACGAACCGCCTCCAAAAGGAACACGCTCCTCAATGCAACTTTGAGCATATCGCTCCCCACGTTGACGATAGACTCTTCTGCGACCATCTGCACCATATAAACATGTCCTACACTCGTCCGTGAATAATACGGAGGCCCATTGCTCTTCTGTCCAATTCAGGTGATCACGCGCAAATCTTAAACGAGCTTGTCTGTGAGCTACAGACAACTTTGGACCATTTGCTGTTCTAAAAGGGGTGATAGCCGCTTCCTTTAACTTTCTTCTTATTGTTCGTGCACTCACGTTTACTTCACGCACTTCATTAAGCTCTGTTTTGATGTTAACTGACGTGAGGAAACGATTTCGCAGGGAAGTTGTAATAATAAATCGGTCATCACGACCGGTGGTTGCTCGAGTCCTGCCTGTACCACGTCTCCTTCTGTAAGAACCTGTCTCCACAAACCTTCTTTATATTCTAGAAACCGTAGACTGGTTTAAATTTAAATTTCTACCAATCGTTCGTTGATCCAAGCCCTCCCGCACCAAACCTACAATTTGAGCCGCTTGTTCGGACGAAGTACCCATATTATGGTTCAAAAAATCTCGATGAGTTAAAAAAACTAACCCAACAATTCTGCTGGTAACAATAATTCAATTGACAAAAGAATAAACAATCAATGAGAATCAATTTAAAACTTTGCTTTAAATAACACGCAAATCTGATACTACGAGTAAATTTTCTTTTCCCGGCTATGTTCATTTGTTTTACTGCAGTTCTATTTTTAAATTTTACTTTTTTTTTGAGATTAAGAACCAGTCTCTCCATATTTATATAATTTAATCTAAAAAGTTTGCATACTTAATAAAAAAATCATTTCAAAGTAATCCTGAACTTTGATGCAGTTTATGAGTCCGTCAGTTTATATAAAAACCATAAAATTAATAAATAAAACCCGCGGCGTTAGATGCTTCAAATGGGTGCTAGCTTTGGTGCCCTCGGCAACGGATAATATACATAGAAGGTCAAATTACTTATTTTGCTAATAACATTCAAAATCACTGTTTTATATACATTGAACTATTTAAATTTAAATCTTTAAATATCCTAAAAACCAAAATTCTATTTCCGATGTATGAAAAATCGAGTAAATGCTCATTGTTTTTATAAACGTTCTAGTAAAATAATTCTTTTGTACTGTATGTCAAATATGTCACACATTTTTAATACTCACTTATAATATTAAAAAGATTACATATTTTTAATTTCTTATATTTTTGAACAATAATATTCTTCATGAGGATTGAAATATCTTTCATGGAAATAACAACAATAAATCATACATGGATTAATTTTTATGGGTTGATATTTTATTTCATAAAACCACAGTCGGCACCCATTACTGTGCAATACTTCTTATAAGGCATAATACGTGATAATTAAGACATTCAGTTTTCTTAAATAGGGTTCCATTACTGTACTTTTCATTACTGTATACTGTATATTTTTATATACTGTTTATCCATTACTGTATATTTTTAACTATACAAATAATTAATTTAAAAATGATGTTCTACCAGCTTTTGCCCGCGACTTTGTCCACGTAAATTAGTTACTGTCTGCAGTATTTTGATTGTGTTAGTATTCTAATCTCACCTTCTTTCTCAAATCTTAATATTACCTGCTTGTCCAAAATACCCATAGTAGAAGTACAATATTTGAAAAAATACTACGGCAGGCAGATCTTATCAAGAAACTTCTGGTACGAAAAATAACGAAAGACCAAGTAAAATAAATACAACTCGAAATAAATTGGACAACGATTCACCTAATTCAAGTCATCTATTTTTAAACCCTTTGAATGTGAACAAAGTGAAACGTCGTTGTTTATTTGATACTGATTCGGATGATTCAAGTTGAAAAAAAAAGTTTAAATTATATTAAGCCTGATACAAAATGACATCGATTTAAGCTAAGACAAATTTCCTATAAAAATATTTTCATGTCTTTGTGACTAAATATAGCTGAAAAAGGCAAAACGCTTCAAAATAATAATAAAAAAATACAAAACAAAAAGGATATAAAAGGTAAAAAATGCTAATTTCCTAAAAATATTCATGATTCCGTAATATTTTACACTGACGTAATCCTTGTACGATTTACCGCGGTAATAGGTGTTTTTACCTTAAATAAGGACCTAGACTTGGTAAGGTTATAAGACAGTGACGAATTCAAATCTTTGCCATTAATTATATGCTACTCTTTAAAAGCAATAGTCTTAATGTATACAAAAACTTTCTCGCTTAACACAAAACAAAGGGATATAAATCATTCGTTGTTGTGTAAAAGTGTCAATTATGCGAGCTATTCGCCGAGTGCGCTTAGAAAAGTCGCAACTCAGGGAGAGACCGAGTTTTGTTGATAATTTGTTTATTTATGTAGATTTAAGTTAGAATGAGTTTTAAAATTGACAGTTGGGAAATGTCTGTTTGTCAGCTGTTTTGTGAGATTTTGCTTTATATTTTTAATGAATACAGTTGAAGTTTCACCTGAACCTTTGTATACTGCTCCAATGCTTTTCTTATTGAATGAATGAATGAATGAAACTCTTTATTGTTCACCAACTAAAGTTATACAGCATCAGCAAGAAAAAAAAATCTATATACCTTAGAGTATACATAAGCAAGCTATGCTTATGTATACTCTAAGCTATATACATTAGCATGAACAATAGGCGGCTTTATCGCTTAAAGCGTTCTCTTCCAGGCAACCGTTTAACTCAGGAGATATAAATATAAGAAACTTTAATGGTGGTGTAATATAGTACTTAAATTATATATAAATATAAACAGAACATATAACTATATAAATACACATCCAAATATAAAGTTACATTCTTAATACATGTATATAATAATAAATAGTGCATCAGGAACAATATACATACAAAATATTAGATAGTGAATCATAGTTATACATATTATATACAATAGTTTGCTGTTGTTGTTGTTGTTACAACAGACTGATTTAAAACAACTAAAACAGTTGTTTTAAAGAAAGAAACTGATTTGATTTGTCTGATGGTCAAAGGCAGAGATTTCCAAAGACGGGCAGCTTGTAGTCGAAATGAATTAGTCGCAAAGGATGAGGAATAGATAATAAAAGATTTTCACGTGAGCGCAAGTCTCGGGTATGAGAAAGATGGAGGAAACTAAAATTTTCTTTCAAATAATGAGGAGTTTGTGGGCTGTAAAGGATATTATGTAGAAGAGAGAGTAGGTGAGCATTCCGGCGAAGGCGGATAGGTAACCATTTAAGCTTACTACGAAAATCTGAAACATGATCATATTTGCGCAAACCAAATATGAAACGTGTGCAAACATTTTGAAGACGTTCAAGCTTATTCAATTGTTCTTCAGTGAGATCTAGATAACAGGCATCAGCACAATCCAATATGAGTATCTAAATATGGTAATCTTATTGCTGTAGGACAGCAGACACGCTGACGGCCCGCTTAGAATTTAGCAGTTACCGTCGCTTATTGGTGTTTGCAACGCCAGTGGCAACGCAAACACGGTGCTGTCCCATAAGGGTATCGGAACTTGGGTCACTAATGTTGGAACACAGCACAAGGTTATTATGGCGGTATACTTAAGACCAAAGGTGTTCGCCATCCAGACGGGCTTGAAGCCCTACCACGTAGCAGGCCAACCCCGGCCGCAGAGGTTACTCCGCCTCAGCACGGATAAAAAACCTAAGGAAAACTGTGCTTTATCAGTGCCGCGTTGAAGCTTTGGAGAAATTCCGTGCAGAGATGGAGTAAGAATACTGACTAAACTAACCTAGGTGGTAAAGTTCCAAGCCCGTTTAGATGGTAACCAGCCCTGGTTTGTAAATTTGCCGCCATAATAACCTTGTGTTCAGTTCCGTCATGAGTAACCAGCAATAAAAAAAATCTGCTATTACTCACCTGACTAGCAAATGATAGTCACTGGTGGTTGATCACTCACTTAAGCCTTTGTGTGGGGGGGGGGGGGGGGTTTACAAAATCGAGTTTTGGTCATTGCTCTTCGAAGCCTCTGCCTTGTAAGACTTAAGAAGATTTCCAAGTGATATTCTCCCTGAGTACTAGTTCAGGGATAGCTGCTAGATTTAGAACAACTACAACTTGATTTCATCACAAGGATAACCGATATCTGCCATTTTTTTAAATAAAATATTTGATTCTACACGCGATATCCGCTTTTTCCAAACGGCTTTTGGTTTCACGTATCATGTTTACGTGTCCTTGAAGTTTAGAAGGTTCAGAAAACATTTAAGAAACACGTCATGAATATATTTACATATTCTAAACGGACGTTATATACCGGAGCATTGAAGATATACCGTAACCCAAGTAATTACAGAAACTAAGTACCATATGTTGGGATTTAATACGTAATAAAATTTATTATAGACTTGTTTTGTATGACCCAAAACACAATGTTCATTAAGAATGTGTTATTTGCATAAAAATACTGCTTCTACAGGTTAAAAACGGAGTCAGTAATTTGCTTAGCACGTGCATTTCAATGCGAAATCAAAACAGTATAAAAACATTATTACTTTGTAGGAAAACTAATTTTACCTTTAACCTGTAGCGAATGAAACGAATTTCGTTCAATCGAAGATGTCGTCCGGATGCAATTTCCGCTCCAAGGTAAACTTCGGTGCTAAGGAAATGACTCAAATCTGAAGCAATCACTTTCTACAACTACTTTGATTGCTTTATATATCTATTAATAAAAATTTAATATCTATAAATAAAAGAACTCCATTTATCTAACTTCGGAGTATCCAGTAAAGATAAGGCGTATTATGGACAAATATATGAATAGGCAAAGTGTATGCAGGTAAGACTTCAAGCAGTACTTTCTAGGCTACCTCCTTCTGTTGCCCAACGGAGGTGGCATGATTAATTCGTTTCCCGTGTAAGTAGCGAAGAACTTATGGGACAAATAATAAACAAAAAGCGCAGCAACTTGCGTTGCTCGTTAAATCTCTCGCTTTTCTTCTTCTTCTTCAGTCCCTTGAACTTAATACTTACAGCATAATGACACAAGTTCAAGATACGGGAAAAATTAAGACAATGTCATCTATTGTGTCTCTCTATTTTATTTATTTATAACAAAATGTAATGTTATGATGACTTACTTGTGGGGTCTCATATGTGACGGGAGATGACGTAGGGGTGCTACCATTGTGGCGCGGGCGACGAGGAGGACACGGTGTACCACACTGTCGCCGTGTGCCCTGCGTGGCGCGAGGAGCGCTGCGCCCTCGTCGCCCAATTCGGCGCGGACCTCTCGCTCCCGGCCCTGGTTCTGTCCATGGTCGGAGGCGGTCCTGGATGGACGGCTGTCGCCTCCTTCTGCGAGGCAGTCATGTCCGCAAAGGAGGCGGCAGAGCGGGAGCGGGAGTCGACCACCACACTCCCCTCCCGCCAACGCAGGCCACGCCGGCGGCGCCGGAGGGCTAGTAACGACCTCCGGCCGCCGTAAAAAGCGGCCGCGGGCGGCCCCTCGGGGGAGGACCCGCCGCCCGCACTATTGCCGCGAGGGAGAGAGCCGCGTGCTGTTCTGCGGCCCCCCTCAACTGTGGATCCAGGAGAGCGCCGGGGAACGAAATCCTGACCCCCGGCGCCAACAATTTAGAAGGGGCCCGCCTTAAGACAAAGGGCGGGCCGGCGCCGGCCCGGGCCACGAGATCGGCAGGCCATATATCCGTGGGCCCGGGCGTAGGCGATAGGAGAACAGCGGGGTTTTTTAGTGGGTAGTCGGATGGTACTTTGTGGTTTAACGTACTCGAGGGGCGTGCATTTTTGATATTTCTTTAATAACATGAAAACCAAATGACGATATTTTTCTCTTAGTAAAGTTAATTATTATACAGAAACATGGATCACGGATTAATGAATCTAGGACCAACAAATAACAAAAATTTCAGGGACTGGTGCATAACTCTACCTGCCCCAATCTCGTTGACGTTAACAAGATTACTTGTATATTATATTCGTTACCAATTTCTGAAATGAAACTTCTTTAATAATTTAAAAATTTGATGTAACGACAAAGCGACTGCAAAAAGAGACAAACTTATTCATAAATAGCATTTAGCCAACGAGAAAATGAAATAGAATACAAGTATACAGTGTTTCCTATAATCTTCGTCTCTTCTTTGTTCAGACTTTATATTAGCAGTAGAGCTTTTATGTTTTGAACACTAAACAATCCATAGCCTAGTAAGATATATGTACTTTTATTTTGTAAATAAATACGCATTATACATAAACACCCGGACTAGTGGAAGGAATTAAAATTAAAAGTTCCTTTTAAAATTTTAGTATTATTATAATAATATATAGATAGCTCTTTATTGTCCATCACACAATTTTACAGAAATAAGATAAATTCTAGTAGAAAAAAATACAACATCGTAAACAAACGGCGCTCTTATCCCTAAATAGCGATCTCTTCCAGACAACCCTAAAAAATATTTAAGGTAATTTTAAAAGGCGGTACACAACAGATATGCAATCAAGTATTAGTAAAAAGTATATACTAAAAGAATTAGTACAATCTAAAAAGTAATAGCAATACAATAAAGCATAGAAGCTATAATGCAGTATATCGTTACTTAACAATGACTATTGTTACTTAGAATCGAAATAGAAAATTTTCCAATACAACTATTCGCAAGTTTTATAAGGAATGCGAAGAAAATACAGAGAAATACAATTTTTGTTATTGCAATAAAAGTATTTAGCCAAGGAACCCGTTAAGAATACAAAAAAATACCCCCAAGACAAAAAAGGTATTTTTTAATTAAATAAGTGACTGTTTTTTATGAATTTGATTAGTCCAAATTTTAAATTAATTAACGTTACTGAAACAAAGTAAATATCTTGGTTTCGTCAGATGAGTTATTATTACATATGTAAATTTATGTAGGTATATATCGACAAGACTCATCCCTACGATAAGGTAATTACAGTTGCGTCGTGTGTATGTAACACCACGCGACAGTCCCCACAGTCACACTCACCGAAGCGGAAGTTGTTGCAACTTGGACGCTAACATGATGTTGCATAAGCATGTATATCAACATATATATGAAAACCCGCTGTTTTCGTGGCCCAACATTCCAATAAATTGTGAGTACACAACTAAATATAATAATAGGTTTTTACCTATGAAATTGCCGTTCTGCAGTAGTGGCCATTTCAAATCAAAATAATTTTTGTTTGGCTAAGAATTCTAATTTCAAATTAATTTTATTTTAAAAACATGGAATTATTTTTCCAAAAGTAGTCATTTGTTTATTGATGAGTGTTACATTTTCATCGCATTTCAATCTTGTTCGTCATCGTGGATACGTTAAAAATTCGAGTAATTATGGAATATGAGTACCGTCGTGGCAGCAACGCGGCACAAGCGGCACGCAACATCAACGACGTTTATGACAAACCAACGCACCACCTGTTATTGGTTTGCTCGCTTCCGTTCTGGGAATTTCGACCTGAAAAATGAACCTCGCGGTCGTCCGAAGACTTTGGTCGACAATGACGAATTAAAGGCGATTGTGGAAGCTGATGATACACAATCATCTACGGCTGAATTAGCAGCAGCTTTCGACGTTAGCGTCAAAACAATATTGGTCCATTTGCGTCAAATTGGCAAGGTAAAAAAGCTTGACAAATGGGTGCCCCACGCACTCAACGATCGCCAACACGAAGTGCGCGTCGAGACGTGCCTTGCACTGCTCAACAGACACACAAATGAAGGAATTTTGAACCGCATTGTTACCTGCGATGAAAAATGGATTCTGTTTGATAACCGCAAGCGCTCAGCAAGTTGGTTGGATCCTGGTTCAGCACCTAAACAATGCCCTAAACGAAAACTTACCCCTAGAAAAGTGATGGTTACTGTTTGATGGTCTAGTGCCGGTGTCATTCATCACAGCTTCTTACCAAACGGGGTGAGCATTACTGCAGATGTGTACTGTGAAGAACTGAACACAATGATTGAGAAGCTGGCACATCTCCAACCAGCATTTGTCAATCGCTCGTCTCCGCTACTCCTGCACGACAACGCGCGACCTCATACTGCACAGCAGACGGTCTCCAAGTTGCAAGAACTGGGTTTGGAAGTTCTCCGTCATCCGCCCTACTCACCAGACCTTGCGCCTACAGAGTACTACTTTTTCCAGAATTTGGATAACTTCTTGGCGGGAAAAAAATTCAATACCCAAGAGGCAGTACAAAAGCCTTTGAAGAATTTGTTGCCTCCCGTCCAGCTGATTTCTTTAAGAAGGGCATCAATAAACTGCCACTGCGTTGGCAAAGATGCATTGATTGCATGGGTGATTACTTCGATTAATACAAAAAAAAAATACATGAAAAAATTCTTTTACATTTTTTTATACAAAACGGCAAAAACATTACACTATCCAATGATTTTCCTCAACTTAGTTTAGGGTTTTTATTATTATTTTTATTATTATTTTTTGACATAAACAAGAACTTCGACATTGGTACAATAGTAGTGTAATACACTACTATATGCTATACCTTATAGCGCAGTACTTTTTTGCACGTTTGAATTATTCGATGTTCGTTTATTAATTCTCGATAATTCCCAACGGGATGCCGGCATACTAAAAGCTTAGTGTCATTTATTGATGATGACGCATTGAAAACCGCGATAAATGCTTAAATAAATATAACCTTCATGCTACATGAAGGGGGCGTTGGGGGCAGGCATGACGCCCTTGGGCTTAAAGCTGGGCCGATAATTGGCACCCGTCTGCCGCTGAGGGTCTTCACTGGAGTGGAAACTACCCTTAACGAGATACTTGGCTGTATTGAATATGCAATCAGCTATTTACTATTTTGCACTGCAAATGTGTTACGTAAGCAACATCTCTTCAAACTCGTGTCTTGTAGAAATAAATAAATATTCCGGGAGATTGGTGCTTGACAACTTATATACTTTTCTTTAGTAAATAAGGTAGAACATATAAAAATATGCATATATTTTAAAAGTTCCGACTTACAAAAGCCACGAAGTTCGTCGATAATTTGCGACTTATAATAAAGTTATTAAAATTTCCTTGAGTTTTTCTGAATATTTTAAACGGAGTTTTTAACATTATTTTACTTCTTATCATAACTGTGCTGCCGAATTTATATACTACCAGTACTTATATACTTTACTCTTTTAGTAAATACATATACACCCATTCTATCCGTGCAGGAGCGGAGAAAGAATACTAACCTCTGCGGCTGGGGTCGGCCTGTCGTAAAAGGCGACAAAACAACCCACCCAAGCTACGTGGTAGGGCCTCAAGCCCGTCTGGATGGCGACCACCTTCGGTCTTAAGTATGCCGCCATAATAACCTTGTGTTGTGTTCCGGCATTAGTGACCCAAGTTCCTGTACCCTTATGGGACAGCAGCGGGTTCGCGATGCCACTAGCGTTGCTAACACCCGTAGGCGACGGTAACTGCTAAATTCTAAGCGGGCCGTCAGCCAGTCTGCTGTCCTACAGCAATAAAAAAACCCCAGACTCGAGACGGGAATCGAGTCCGTGACCTTCGCAGGTGTTAAGTGTTCCGAGTAAATAGGTACGACATGGAAGTCGTCAAGAAGGAAAGGCGGATATGAAAGTAAATGTAATAGATCTGAACCCTAGAGAGCAAAATACTACCTATATAAACACCTATATGTATCGCTGGACCCTCCAAAAGAGATCCATTCCAATCTTGATTTACTCCTGTAAACTAGCAAAATCCATTAGTCGTTTTTTACGCCTCCCTAGAAAATTTCTTCTATTATCTGATAGGATAGTTTCGATTTTATATTTGGCCACGCGGCCATTTTGTGTATAGTCAAGCGTGTAAACTAACTTGATTATCCAAAAGTTACTTTTAAAAAACACATTCTCAAATCATGTATTAAAATGTTAAATAATATTTACAGCAATAGGAAAACAATTCAAGCTACAGCCCTGGGTTTAAACACAATCTTCTTAAATCCAGGCTTTGAATCAATTTGAAATCAAGTACTATCAAGATAAAGTGGATAAATATAGACTGTCCCAGTCTATTTCTTTAAAGGGAAACAAAAAGGGATAATTATTTTGAAACGTCGGCTCTACGTCTACACATTACTCTTTTCTTACAATAATACTTATTATTACACGCTATTTTACTCTGAACTGATTTTACTGAATTTTAAGTAATTTAATAATGACTGTTGGACTTTCTATCACTGTAACAAACTCTTCAAAAGTAAAAATTATTTTTTACTTTATAATTCGCTTTGACAAAAAAGCATATTTTTTAAACTATAATTTGTGAAAAAAAGTCTTCCTGTTCCTAATAATAAGCTCAGGATTTATATATAATAATAGGTATATATATATATATATATATATATATATATATATATATATATATATATATATATATGTAAAGAGAATATCATCTCTTTAATGTTATTGTATTATGGTTAGGTTGTGTAACCAGGACATAATCCCTTTTGATTTAACGCGCTTAATGTCATGTGTCATAGAAGTGTGACACATGACATTTGCCTACAAAAAAGTAAACAATATTTACGTTATTACGTTACAGATTTGATTTAAATAATTTAATTAATAGATAGAAAAGCAAGAGTTATGAGAGACGAGTAATCAACTTTAATTGTCGTTTCTGTTATTTTTACAGAAACAAATTTGTTTGATTTATTCGGACCATCCAGACTGAAACAAATAAATAATATTATAAAACGACAATTTTCGTCACAAAATGAAATTGCAATTCGAGTTCAGAGCTGTGGCTTCTCCAAAGGACTGTAAAACTACAGTAGTAGCTGTAACCTCAATTGTCACAGAACAAGGGGAAAAATATGTTATACCAGATGACCTCATGTATGCAGATTATCATGAAGAGTTGACAAAGACGGAGACTTTCAAAAAGGTAAAAAATTCATTAGGAAAAAGGCATGATGAGTTAAAAATATGGATAAAAATTTCAAAAGAATTAGAAAAGATATATTTAGATGATGAAGGAAATATCCAGTTTGGAGGGAAATATTTAAAACAAACACTTCAAGAGAATATTAAAGAAAACTCGAGCTTGGAAAAAATATTAGAAAAATTAATTGAAAAATCAGAAAAACACGAAGAAGAAAAAAACTTAAAACATATTGTAGATAAATTTGTATTAGAAAAATTTAATTATAAAACATCTAATGTTAGACAATGGTTACATATATTCGAAAAAGAGTGTGGAAGATTTAAAATAGAAAAAGATAAAACTAAAATAGAATTATTAAGAATATTTTTAGATGCAACTTGCCAAGATTGGTATACTTCTACTGTAATAAAAGGAGAACATGAAAACAATTGGAATACGTGGAAACAGATATTAATAGAAACCTTTTCAGGTAAGGGATGGAGTAGCAGGACATATGCTCATTATTTTAAATACAAAGAAGGTTCAATAGTACAATATGCAATAAAGAAAGAACGATTATTATTAGAAATAAATAAGGACATGGACGCTGATACAATGATAGATAGAATTGCATTTGGGTTGCCAGAATTTATTAGAGAGAAGATCGCCAGAGATGAAATAGAAAATACAAAAGATTTAATAAATGAATTACAGAAGCTTGAAGGGATAATAAATAAAAAGAAAACATTTAAAAAAGAAGGTAAACCAGAACATAAATTCAGAAATGAAGAAAAGAAACCATGTATGACATGTGAAAACATGGGTAAAGGTATAAGATATCATCCAGAAGAAAAATGCTGGTTTAAACTAGAGAAAAAAGAGAAACCTAAAGCTATAGGAAGCAATTCAGTAATAGAAGTAAATTTAAATACAGAGAAAAAAAAACTAATAGTCACACCATTGATCAGACTTAAGCTACTAGTTGAGAATCAGATAGAGATAATGGGAACATATGATCCAGGTTCTCAAGTATCCTTGATAAACTCGAAATGGATAAAAATAAAAGAGAATAGAGAAGATTTAAACAAGATATTCTTGAGGTCTGTCAATGGTGTGAATCAGACAAATGGATTGGTAAGAATAAGAATAAAAATATTTGATATAGAAAAAATAGTAGATATATATGTAGTAGAAAGAGAGGATTTTGAAGATTTTATAATAGGATTAGACTTAATTCCTATGTTTAAGTTGAGGTTGAATGAAAATTTAGAAATCTCACAGAAAATAGAGAAAAAGTTAGAAAAACCAGAGAAAACATTAAGTGAAGTTACAAATTGTTCAATTAATTTTAATGAACACGTGGAAACAGAAGAATTTCAAACAAATATAGAACATTTAGATAAAGATAAAATAATGAAGATAGAAAAATTGATAGATAAAAACAAATCAGTGTTTGCGAAAGACAAGTATGATATTGGGACTGTTAACGAATATGAAGCTAGAATTGACTTAATAGTGGAGAAATACTGCAGTAAAAGACCCTATAGATGTAATATAAAAGACAAAAAAGAAATAGAGAAACAAATAGCCAACTTACTAGAGAAGAATTTAATCGAAGAATCTTATAGTCCTTTTGCTGCACCCGTCACACTAGCATATAAGAAAAATGAAGGAAAGACACGTCTGTGCATAGACTTTAGAGATTTAAATAAAAACATTGTCCCTCAGGCACAACCATTCCCTTTAATAGATGATATAATAATAAGAGCCAGAAATTGTAAATACTTTACGACACTGGACATTAACTCAGCTTTTTGGTCAATACCACTAAGAATTGAGGATAGGAGGAAGACGGGATTTGTAACACAAGATGGTCACTATCAATGGACATGTCTACCGTTTGGCTTAAAAACGTCTCCAGCTATATTTCAACGAATTCTGAGTAGCATATTAAGAAAATATGGACTAACTGAATTTTCAGTGAACTATATAGACGATATCTTAATACACTCACCGACGTTTGAAGAACATCTAAATCATATTGAAAAATTATTAAATGCAATAAAAAAAGAAGGACTCAGGTTAAAATTTAAAAAGTGTACATTCGCTGCTAGTTCGGTTAGATATTTAGGACATGTAATAGGAGAAAATACGGTTAAACCGTTGAAAGACAACATAACGTCAATAAAAAATTTCCCAATTCCTACTACACAAAAGCAAATTAGACAATTTCTGGGGAAAATAAATTTTTACCATGAATATATAGAAAAGAGCTCAATATTACTAGATCCATTACATCAACTATTAAAAAAAAATGTAAAATTTATATGGACAGAGGATTGTGAAAAATCTTTCAGAAAGATAAAAGAAATGCTATGTTCCCAACCAGTGTTGGAGATATTCGACAAAGACCTTCCAATCAAGATATATACAGATGCATCACTTGAAGGTATAGGCGCAATACTAAAACAAACACAAGAGGATGGAAAAGAAAAACCTGTGGCCTACTTCTCAAAGAAACTTAATGAAACGCAAAAAAGAAAAAAAGCTATTTATCTTGAATGCTTAGCTATAAAAGAGGCAATAAAGTACTGGCAACACTGGCTGATAGGGAGATACTTCGAAATATACTCTGACCACAAACCACTGGAAAATATGAATATAAAAGCACGAACAGACGAAGAATTGGGCGATCTAAGTCACTATCTATCTCAATACGATTTTAAAATTATATACGTCCCAGGTAAAGATAATAAAGAAGCGGACTGCTTGAGTAGAAACCCTGTTCTAGAATCAAATACAGAAGAAGAGGATTTATTAAAAACGGTAAATTTTATTGAAATAGATGAAATAAAATTAGATCAGATGAATAATATACTATTACAGAATAAAAAAGAAAAATTAATAGAGAAAAACGGAATATATTATAAAAAAGTGAAGAAAAGAGAGAAAATCATATTATCAGAAAAATTCAGTATTGATTTAATTAATAAAATACACAAGGAATGGTGTCACACAGGAATAACACAAACACAAATGAAAATATGTCCATATTATACTGCTAAAAATTTAGTGAAGAATATAAAAAAAATTTGTAAAGAATGTTATATATGTATTAAGAATAAGTCAAGAGGGCAACATAAATTCGGCTCAATGTCACAATTAGGACCAGCGACCAAAGCTTTCGAAATTATGTCCATAGATACAATTGGAGGATTTGGAAGCACTAGATCAACAAAAAAATATATTCATTTACTTGTTGATCATTTCACGAGATATGCGTTCATTTCAACATCAAGAACTCAAAACGCCGCTGATTTTATAAAACTAATTCAAACTGTGTTAGACATAGAAAACATCGGAACAATCTTAACGGACCAATATCCTGGAATAAATTCGAAAGAATTTAAAGATTATTTAAAAAATAAAGGAGTGCAATTAATTTTTACTGCAATAAATGCACCATTTTCTAATGGTCTGAATGAAAGACTGAATCAGACATTAGTAAATAAAATAAGATGTAAAATAAACGAAGAGAAAAAGAATAGAGCATGGACATCGATAGCGAGAGAATGTGTGAATAAGTACCTAGTCAGGTCATAAGTATTGTCACACAGTAAAAACTTTTCTTTTAGAATGCTGGCCACAAAAAAGTTTATTGAATTCGAATTTCGAATTGTTCATGAAAATAAAAATGTATAACTTTTAGAATTTTACTCATTTTTAAATATGGAGTGGACGCTTAAAGAAGACCGTGTTGCAGTTATTGCGTTGCATCGTTACAGTTACGCGCCAATTCAAATTTTTAACATACTGAAAAATTTGAATATAACCAAAAGATTCATTTATCGTACCATCAAACGATACAATGAAGACTCTAGTGTAGATGACAGGTCAAGAAGTGGTCGCCCTCGGTCTGTTAGGACTCCAGCAGTGATAAAAGCTGTGAAGGCACGAATTCAAAGAAATCCCAAACGTAAGCAGAAACTGTTGGCCCTTCAGATGGGGTTAAGCAGAACCACGGTGAAAAGGGTGTTAAATGAAGACTTAGGGCTTCGGGCGTATCGAAGAAAAACAGGACATCGTTTGAATGCTCGTCTAATGGACCTGAGACTGAAGAGATGCCGCGCTTTGTTGAAGCGGTACGCGGGAAAAAAATATCGGGAAATTCTTTTTTCGGATGAAAAAATGTTTACCGTAGAAGAGAGCTACAACAAACAAAATGATAAGGTGTACGCACACAGTAGTGAAGAAGCGAGCAACCGTATTCCGCGTGTCCAACGAGGTCATTTTCAATCCTCGCTCATGGTTTGGTTGGGAGTTTCTTATTGGGGCTTAACAGAGGTACATTTTTGTGAGAAAGGTGTAAAAACGAATGCTGTTGTGTATCAAAATACAGTCCTGACGAACCTTGTGGAACCTGTTTCTCATACCATGTTCAATAACAGGCACTGGGTATTCCAACAAGATTCGGCGCCAGCTCATAGAGCGAAGAGCACACAAGACTGGCTGGCGGCGCGTGAAATCGACTTCATCCGGCACGAAGACTGGCCCTCCTCCAGTCCAGATTTGAATCCGTTAGATTACAAGATATGGCAACACTTGGAGGAAAAGGCGTGCTCAAAGCCTCATCCCAATTTGGAGTCACTCAAGACATCCTTGATTAAGGCAGCCGCCGATATTGACATGGACCTCGTTCGTGCTGCGATAGACAACTGGCCGCGCAGATTGAAGGCTTGTATTCAAAATCACGGAGGTCATTTTGAATAAACTTTAATGTCATAAGAATCTATGTTTTGTTAAGTTCATTTTGGTATATGAATGGTTACATAATTAATAAACTTGTTACAATTATTTTACATTAAACATGTGACAGAATTTATGACCTGACTAGGTATAATATACTAGAACATACAATAACGGGATTTACACCAGAGTATCTATTATATGGCACAGACACCAGTAACATACCAGAAGAGTTAAAAAGAAAGAAAAACGGAGAAGACTGGATAAGAGATAAGAAATTAGCATTAGAAAGAACACAGAGATCACATAAGTATAACGAAAGTTTATTTAATAGAAACAGAAGACACCATGAATTCAACGAAGGAGATATGGTATTCATAGAGAATGGAAACAAACTCAATAGGAAAAAGCTAGAAGAACTAAGAATCGGCCCATATATAATAGAAAAAAAAATTTCAAACTCAATTTATAAAATAAAAACTGGAAAAAGAAATCAAGACACGAGTCTATTCCACGTGACAAAACTAATTCCAATGTTTGAAGTTGAAGCTGATTGAAAAATTATGCAATTTTCATATCGTGGAGGGGAGATGTAAAGAGAATATCATCTCTTTAATGTTGAGTGTGACACATGACATTTGCCTACAAAAAAGTAAACAATATTTACGTTATTACGTTACAGATTTGATTTAAATAATTTAATTAATAGATAGAAAAGCAAGAGTTATGAGAGACGAGTAATCAACTTTAATTGTCGTTTCTGTTATTTTTACAGAAACAAATTTGTTTGATTTATTCGGACCATCCAGACTGAAACAAATAAATAATATTATATATATATATATATATATATATATATATATATATATATATATATATATATATATATATATATATATATATATATATATATATATATATATACCTAGTCAGGTCATAAATTCTGTCACATGTTTAAAGTAAAATAATTGTAACAAGTTTATTAATTATGTAACCATTCATATACCAAAATGAACTTAACAAAACATAGATTCTTATGACATTAAAGTTTATTCAAAATGACCTCCGTGATTTTGAATACAAGCCTTCAATCTGCGCGGCCAGTTGTCTATCGCAGCACGAACGAGGTCCATGTCAATATCGGCGGCTGCCTTAATCAAGGATGTCTTGAGTGACTCCAAATTGGGATGAGGCTTTGAGCACGCCTTTTCCTCCAAGTGTTGCCATATCTTGTAATCTAACGGATTCAAATCTGGACTGGAGGAGGGCCAGTCTTCGTGCCGGATGAAGTCGATTTCACGCGCCGCCAGCCAGTCTTGTGTGCTCTTCGCTCTATGAGCTGGCGCCGAATCTTGTTGGAATACCCAGTGCCATGTTATTGAACATGGTGTGAGAAACAGGTTCCACAAGGTTCGTCAGGACTGTATTTTGATACACAACAGCATTCGTTTTTACACCTTTCTCACAAAAATGTACCTCTGTTAAGCCCCAATAAGAAACTCCCAACCATACCATGAGCGAGGATGGAAAATGACCTCGTTGGACACGCGGAATACGGTTGCTCGCTTCTTCACTACTGTGTGCGTACACCTTATCATTTTGTTTGTTGTAGCTCTCTTCTACGGTAAACATTTTTTCATCCGAAAAAAGAATTTCCCGATATTTTTTTCCCGCGTACCGCTTCAACAAAGCGCGGCATCTCTTCAGTCTCAGGTCCATTAGACGAGCATTCAAACGATGTCCTGTTTTTCTTCGATATGCCCGAAGCCCTAAGTCTTCATTTAACACCCTTTTCACCGTGGTTCTGCTTAACCCCATCTGAAGGGCCAACAGTTTCTGCTTACGTTTGGGATTTCTTTGAATTCGTGCCTTCACAGCTTTTATCACTGCTGGAGTCCTAACAGACCGAGGGCGACCACTTCTTGACCTGTCATCTACACTAGAGTCTTCATTGTATCGTTTGATGGTACTCGTTTATCGTATCTTTTGGTTATATTCAAATTTTTCAGTATGTTAAAAATTTGAATTGGCGCGTAACCGCAACGATGCAACGCAATAACTGCAACACGGTCTTCTGTAAGCGTCCACTCCATATTTAAAAATGAGTAAAATTCTAAAAGTATACATTTTTATTTTCATGAACAATTCGAAATTCGAATTCAATAAACTTTTTTGTGGCCAGCATTCTAAAAGAAAAGTTTTTACTGTGTGACAATACTTATGACCTGACTAAGTATATAGAAAAATCGAACTTCCGCTTCCTGTAAACTGACAAAAAATATCAGACCAATTACATTAGATATTCCTGTATTTTATCCATGCAGGGCCGGAGTAAAAAAACTCGGCTTGTCGTAAAAAGCGACAAAACAACTCTAGCTACGTGGTAGGGCCCCAAACCCGTCTAGATGGCAACCATACTGAGTCTATAAATATGCCGCCATAAACCTTGTGTTGTGTTCCGACATTAGTAACCCAGGTTCCTGTACCCCTAATGGGACTGCAGCGTGTTCGCGGTGCATTTAGCGTCGCAAATATCCATAAGCGACGGTAACTGTCTACTATTAAGTAGGCCGTCAGCCTGTCTGTTGTTCCACAGCAATAAAGAAAGCTATAAATAAAAATATTTGCAGAGAAAGAAATGCGATATACATTCCCTATTTCAAATTGGTATAAAATACCGTGTGATTATATCAGATTAAAAGTACTTTAACACATACCTGTAAATGTGATTTAATACCGCCGTAGCGCGGAGTTCTGGGAATGGGACGATTGTATCTAAGGGATCACGCAAGTCGTCTAGTTGGTATGCGAGGAGTATACAATGGTCTGGGAATGTATTGAGAAAGGTTCAAGGATCGGAGTCAAAGCACCGGCCGAGCCATCCGGTCACATCATTAAGTGTTAACTTATAGTGGACTAGTTAAGTCCGACATTCGTTTTTTTATTTATTCAACTCTATACATCTATTCTACGACTATTGTGTCTATCGAATATGACGTAAAACATAGATATTTTAGTGTTTATTTCCCCAAAAATAGAAAGAGTCACGGACGGTAACCAAACAGTCTCCAAAGTTATTTTTGGGAGGTAATTAGAAAGAAGCACCAGTTGAACTAAATACAAAGTTTTTCATACGTGGTAGCGGCTATACCTACGTGCATTACGGTTCACGGTTGTGAAGATTAATGTGGGTGTACAAAGATGCCTCTTCAGAGCTATTTTGAATAAAAATTATTTGACCCAAAAAATCGAGTCCCAAAAATTGCTGTAAGTTAATTGGGTTCCTTTAACCCACCATCTCTTCAAAACTACTGAACGTATCGGGATGGGATTGCGACTGTTCGAATGAATCGAGTCGATGTGGAATTTTTCGTAGATGTACTTACTTTTTGGTTTCCACTGATCCTTTCTCATTTGTTTTTAATTTACTCTTTTCTGTTATTCACCACCGAAGCGGGCGGAAACGGCTAGTAGTTTATAAATCATAGTTTTTCTTGGTTGGTTTTTCCTAGTGTTTATATTCAGTCCTCAATCGCATCGTGGGATGCGCCAAATCCTTGCGCCAACCTTGCGATACAGGCATAGATTAAATACTAGCATTATGGTCACTCAACATATAATATATAAAAGGACTACGGCTTTTGTCATTTTCGTATAGACAAAAGGCGCAGATTAAAGCAATCTTTTGAAGTTATACTTCTTATGGTGTGTTAGAAAAATTATGAGAGTAAAATTTTTACGACGCGCGTGCACACCGACGTGATGAAATTGGCTGATAACGGTCTGACAAGTTTCCTTGAAAATTTGTAACTATTTCTCAAACATTCATAGGTCTAGAACACGTGTTTTAAAATTATATTAAATTAAATTATTCCCAATGTAGATTCTTTACAAAGAAAAAGAACTGTACTTCATTGTAATAAAGTCGCAATTCGAATAGGTCTAGCGCTGTGGATTAGAGTGAGAGAGAAGGAGCCTGCCTACCGCTGCCGTATGCGTGAGAGAAAGGGAAGCCAGACAAAGTAGCGCCGTAACGCGTTACGTAACGAAGCGGTTTACCCTCCCATAAGAAGTTATCACTTCAAAAACAGCTTTTCATATATATTTATAACAAAACATAGATAAAAGTACGATGATTAAGTACCCAGTAAATAAAACACATGTTACTATTGTAACTTGTAAAAATGCGTAGGCGCCGAGTTAAAGCCGCTTAATGTCATATATGACAACTTTTTTTAAAGAATTGACGTTTACTGAATTAATTTCATTTGATGTGATGCAGCTTGTAAAAGTAATGAGGTTTATGACGCGTTTCATGCATTTATTCATTGACATCATACTCCTAATATTATAATAGTTTTGAAGAGGTAAAAAAGACTTGCTTCGTTATTTTAGAACGTATCTGAGAGTGCACTGATCGAATTATTACGAAACTACTTTGCGTTTCGGTAAAAATATGGCAACGTTAGAGAAATACCGCCTGCTGAGTAACTTAAAATTTGAACCATTCACTCATTTAGTGTTCACATGTCGGCTTCGTAGGTCAATAATGGTAGGATGCATAGCTTGAAGACTTTTGTCTTCAAACTAGGCAATCTAACATTAACTAAGTAAATTTGATAAACAAATATTTGCCTTAAGTGCCAAAGTAGCTTCAATATCACTTAATTCTAAATTCAACCAATCTCCAAACAGATCCGGTGAAGTCGTTTCCCGCGTACCATAGCAAAAGTTACGAATGGTTTCAAACAATTTGTTAGCTAATTGATAACGAAGACACTGACAGGTTTATCTATCGGAAATCAATCATATTTTGGCACCCTGCCTGGTAAATGCTTAAGAAACTTGTATATAAACGGCTTCGGCTAAATCATATTAAGGTGTCTTACGTACCTAAAGTTGGGCTCCAGTCCCCCTCCTTGGCTATTATTCAGCAACCATATCTATTGATAAAACTCTCACGGAATCCCTATTGAAGTTAGAGAACAGATGCCTGATAAAATCAGTTAAATATATTTTTACGTATCTTATGAGACTCAGAAAAATAATTCTAAGCCTTTACTCTGCAGTAGTGTTCTTTGATCGCTTAGCGCTACCATGCGCTCTATGGTATTAATTTCAACCTCATACTTCTGGCGATCATATCACTATGTTTTATGGTGTTGGTACTTTTTTTGGAGACAGTGCATAATTCAATTGTTATTTGATATTATAATCGATTCACGGTGTCTTACAGTAATAATAAATGCGAGCCGCATCTTAAGATCTGGTTTTTAAACTGCTCATAATAGGCAGTTTTTGAAGAACATATTAGAACATAATTTCTACTAAGTCTAGTCTTTTATACCCCCGGGAAAACTGAACCTGATTAGTACCGGGGGTTCACCGCCCCGATACTGCAACCACTCACTGGCTAGCAAAAGATACCCCATACACCGTTGTCTGCACCGGATAGCCCCCCTGGCCCTCCCGGTTGGAGAACAAAACGTCACCGGCAGTCGTTCCTACGGGGAAAGAAGATGTACGTAAAGTACCCCTATTCGCTCTCCGTCTGCCAATGGGTGGTGCTACCACGCCTCTCCCTTTTCCTCTCGGCGGCCTACTTCCGACGCATGACTTGCTCACATAAGGAGACCACCAATTCCTGGCCAGCGCAACTTCGGACATATGCAGCGCAAATTACTGATGGAAGTACTAATTAAGGCGGTTTAAGCTATTACGAGTTATAAGCTTTTGGAGACTTTGACATTTTTTCGTGTGACAGTATTTAAGGGCCGACTAGGTACTATATATTGTGTATTAATCTATAATTTTCTATACAAGCTATTTTCTTCTTTTTCTTAAATATATTTTCAATGATTCCACCAAATTATTCCCAGCACAAGAAAAAACACCAAAAGCCTTTACCCGTGAGCTTGCAAAAGTAGTAATACATTTTTATCTCACAGATACGGACTGTAAAGCGAATGCCAGGATCATAAGTGATATTTTGGGATGTAACTGGGATGTAAAGCTTGGAAAAAGAAAGCAAACAATTTAAAATAAATAATAATAAAGAATAATTTGTTATATTTGAAGTAGACCAAATATTATTGACTGCTATAATGAATATTTATATTTTTTAAATAAAATATAAAAATATCGTTGTTGTGGGTTCAATTCCCGCTGAGGATAATATAGATTTTTTACATATAACGTATGTAGTTTGTTCTAGTCTAGATATACGTCGATCAATTGTATGTTTTAAAAAGCGCTGTTTTTTTTATTGCCGTAGGACAGCAAATAGGCTGACAGCCCACTTAGAATCTAGCAGTTATCGTCGCCTATGGGTGTTAGCAACGCCAGTGGCATCGCGAACACGCTACTGTCCCATAAGGGTACAGGAACTTGGGTCAATAATGCCGGAACACAACACAAAGTTATTATGGCGACAAACTTAAGACCAAAGGTGGTTGCCCGGCCGCAAAGGTATACTATATATAAGTGTCTTTAAATAACTATAAAAAAAATAAAAGCCCATGGTGCCCCCTGCTGGACTCGAGCCCTAGAAGTAACGCGGACAGTATACCCACCACATTTGTTCAAGGCGGGTTGGTGGGCTACACATAACGGTGACCTCAGCAGGTTTCTTCATGACGTTTTCCTTTGCCGTTGTACATGCCAAGTACTCGTATGCTTTAATATGTATTGAAGGCGAGAAAAACTGCCTAAGCGGAGCATGTCATCGTAGAATTCGAACCTGAGACTTCTAGATTGGTTCCCAAGTATAATTGCGCTACCAGGTACCTTAAAAAACTATGTTGGAATATAATTCCACAATAGAATTATTTATTATTATAAATAAAGAAATTTTATGAGCTCAATCATATTATTACTGACATTTGGAAGTCGTATCAGGTAAAGGTAATAAAAGTGGGGTAATAAGCGGCCTTGACGTCATGGCCTCGCCGTTTTATTGATGCTGAGGGCACTTTCTGAATCCCTTATCACATGGCATTAGTGCTGATTATTATTAAATATTCTATATTACTTGAAATTAGTTATGGAAATAAAATTAAATAAATGTACTGGGACAATTAACACAGCGCCATCTATTCCTCAAGTAACTAGCATAGCACTTATGTTATGGGAGTTGAACCCGTGATCTCTGCAAGTATACCATGTGCGTCACCCATTACGCCACGGAGGTCATCACTTAAACTTGGTCAACTAACATTTATTAACTTGTTGTGTTACATTCAAAAATGGAAAGAAGATAAAACCTACTAAGCATTCTAAACAGGTTTAAAGACTTGTGTTAGGAGTAATGTCTGTTAGGAATAATAAAGGTAGGAGCCGATAAGCGCATCTTCTGCCTCCGTAGGAGACTGCTGGTGACTTTGTCACTAGTCAAGAGGGGGCGGTGAGCGGCAGCGATACACTGATGTATGGTGATGAGAGCGAATGAGATGAAAAGATAAGCGAATGTGGTGATGAGATGACTGGTTCTCACACGGTCGGGAAATTGTCACCCGGGACATCTCCGCAAATGGATGCGTGTAATGGTAGCGTCGCAGACCTATGAACAAGAGACGATTCTGCGACGATCAAAGGCTGTCCTTTGCTGGCTAGTTGAGTGGTTGTAGTAGCAGGATAGAGAACCCCGCCTAGCCACGTCCGCTTTAGCTTGGAGCTCTGACGCGGCAATGTTAATATACAGTTTTCCCCGGGGAAAATAAGGAGTGTTGTATAGGCCGCGTTTCAAATTTCGCAACCCAGCCTATCCAGGTGAATTTTATTGTAAAAAAGCGTGAGGTGCTTTTTAAGATATTTTCAAAATAACAATTGACAGCAAGCACCCCACACTCTTTTAAAATAAAATTCATTTTTTGTTAATCCCACTATCATTAATTTAAATTTATTGAAAATTATTTTTTACCTTTTAGTTTGATTTTTTATAAAAGCGTGTTTTTGAGTTTTTTTGGTATTATACCTGAGCCCATGAGATTCTGCGTAATGTTCGTAAATACTTATGAGACGTCTCAATGCACCAATCGATGGGCTCAGCAGCACCATATCACCAGCGTAGCTAATGTTATTGACGCAAACTCCTCCGATATAACAGCCAATGTAGGCGCTGCTGAACCCATCAATCAACGCATTGACGTACAAATTAAAAAGACACGGTGAGCTGATCCCCCTTGTCTCACTCCACGGCTATATAAATCAGATGTCGCACCATCGCCCAGTTAAAAAATTTTGATACCAATATTTTAATAATTTTTTACAGCACTGTCTACTATTGTTTAATTTTTTATTATTATTTATCATAGGGATTATTATAATATATCTTATGGTACCAAATCAAAAACTCTAGATACACCTAAAAAACATGATGACATTATGAGTTATCATTAAGTAGGCTGTAAGTCTGCCTGCTTTTCCACAGGGAATTCCCGTAAACTATTTTTAGGCGCCTTTAATGTATTTCAAGTTAGAGGTCAAGTTTGTTAGTTAAATATTTAAATCAAAGTGAAGGTTGAGTGGGATTTCAATTTAGGAACGTAGGAAACGTACACTGCTCAGTGTTCGCACCCTTGGATTTTCTGCTGGAATTGGCGACGGTTTTACCTCTGCGGCATCTTGGATACAAGCAAATATATACTCAAAACCGAAGTAAATAAGTTTGAAACTCTTTTGTAGGTTGATACGGGGGATGCTGCGTCTCTGTATGTATTATAAATTTGGTTTAGAGTAGCGGGGGAGTCGCAAGTCGTCGCTCGATACGGGCATACGGGCCAGTCGCCGGTAAGCAACGTGGATGATCGCTCGCTGTTTTCCAAAAAACTGTGTATGTGATAAACAAGAGTGTTTAACATGTTTGTTTGTTTACGTATGTCCTTGGTAAGGTGTGTGGATTGTCTGTGATTTATGAGGTAAGTCTGATTAATACAGTTAATATGTAAGGGATGAATTTTTGTGCCATGAAAATTTACGGATGAAATATTGCGTTGGTAAAATAGAGTTTGAAAGCGGAAGCGGTGTAGCATTCATCATTTTATCCTCGTGGATAATATATATTATTCAAACTCTAAATAGGCTTGGAAGGCATAACAGGGTAAGAATAATGTGGGTCCCGGGACATGAAGGAATTCATGGCAATGAAATGGCAGATGAACTGGCAAGAGAGGGCTCATCTAATGATTTTATGGGTCCAGAACCATGTTTAGGCATTCCGACTAGTCTCGTGAAAGCCATATTCAGGGATTTTGCAGATCGCAGTCAACAACAACACTGGCTGACTAGAATCGGTCTGGAACACTCTAAAAACCAACATATATATGTATATACTTATATATGTACATACTCGATAAGAAAGATGGATTTCTTAAATAACCTGAACCCAGTTTACGAGAAGATTAGGATTACCACATCTCATCTCTACAGCAACATTAATGCAAAAAGGTCAAAGGAGGAATATTTCCTTTAGAAATTGGGAGGCCCAGATAGAATTGATTCCTATAATAATATTTATGCCACATTTATTGCACATATTTTTACCTTGTTATACTTTACGACGATGCGGTAAGCATACAACCGTATGTGCATGAAATACTTTATCATTTATATCAAAAAATAGATAAATAAAATGTTAACAATATTATAGTATTTATACACAGCTTTCACCTATTTTCTTTTCAGAAGAGTTTCATCCCGGTTGCATCAAAAAATATTGCTTTAAACCGGTGTCTACTTTTGTTGACTGGGCTATTATGACATACTTATCGCATCGTTATTATTCTGTCACACTACCTACATATTTTGACTAAAAGATTTGGTCCTACTGGATTTGTGATGCATGCTAAACAGTATTATTTCTTGATAAAATTCAATAAAAATGACTCTAGCTGTAGTCAGAAATTGCAGAAAATTGACTTTAATTATTTACATTAACTGTAAATTTTAACTCGTAGATGTACTCAGATTATAATTAAATAAAACATCATTTCCCGGTTATTCCTTTGAACCATAAAACCTGTATAATAAAACGTATTTAAAAAGATCCAGTTGAGTCTATTTCTGTTTAATTTGTAATTAATATTTCCGAACATTACAGCAATTGTAAAAGTTTTTAATGACAATTTTAAAAGTTTTACAATTAATAAAAGTTTTGGCCGTGAGGTCTTAACTAGACATCTTTCTGCAGTAATTATTATATGGGATTCACCCAACATATCTTCTTCGAATCTCCTCTGTTAGCCATTATCACAACATCACGCCTTTATTCGGCGTATTAAATTACAAACAGCCCATCTATTCTTTCCCAACCTTCTCCTTCTATGTCTACTTCCATACCAATTTCTCCATCTGAAATTCTTCCATTCGTGTGCCCATACTATGTTAGTCTATTCTCGAAATCATGCCAAATTCTTTCATCGTTCATACAATTTCTTCAAGGTCTTATTTATGGTCCTGACAAGATATAACACTAAGAAATAGAATTTAATATTTTTCATGGCATTCCATCGATTTTGTAATGAGTTTTCAAATTTCTTGTGCATTTTTACATATTTTGCACAAGAAAATTATGTGTCACGGATGGTTAGAGTCACAAAAATGTTTAGTGTAATTCTGTAACAAATTTGAACAGCCGGTTTTGGACTGCGATACTTCGAATGCGATCCTAAGAAGACAAGACACTTTTAAGCTAATAGGTAAAATTTATAGTTTCTACTAAAATTACAATTTATTGCGTATTTTATATGTCTTTTTATAAATGCTTCGAGTGTGTACTTCTACTAATAATTTATTTATAGCCTGTGTATAAAGGTCATTGCCCTGCCATCAAGTTCTGAAGGGATGACTTAAGTATGCGAATCCCGTGCATTCACTCATGAACGCAGGACGAGAGTGTGATTTCATTAGCGCAATTTATTGCTGCTCTATGTGAAGAGACACTGTTCTTAATTTTAATAAAACCCTGAAGGCATATTGATGGATAAACATCGTTTATTAAACAAAACGAATAAATAATTCAAATGGTAAAAATATGCTACAAAAAAGTTTAAAATAAATAAATAATAAATAAATAAATATGTTGGGACATTACACACAACGCCATCTAGTCCCAAACTAAGTAGCATAGCACTTGTGTTATGGGTACTAGACAACTGATATACTACTTATATACTTTTTCTTTTGTAAATAAATATATACGAGCCGGGAATTGAAGCCGTGACCTCCGCGAGCGTACCGAAGTGCATTATCCGTTACGCCAAGAGGTCGTCAAAATACTGTAAGGATCCAGTGTTATCTAGATCCAAAGTCAGCAGCAGAGCACTTGCGTTATGGGTACTGGACGACTCATATACTTTTCTTTAGTAAATAATGCACAACATGTTAAAATATGCATATATTTCATGTTATACATGTTCTAACGTACGAAAACCATTGCCGTTATATTATCTACTTTGTGATTACCGTCGATAATATGCTATTTATTATATTATTATTATTAAGATTCCCTTATAATTCTGGGGGGCTTTCTCTGAATATTCCAAAATAATCTTATGATTTTAAAATTGTGCTTCTCTTTTTTACTCTGTTGCCCGAATAAATAAAATACTTGCACTATTCACACAGCGCCATCTAGTCCCAAAGTAGCATACGACTTGTGTTATAGGTACTAGACAAATGGTATATTACATATTATATACTTTTCTTTTTGTAAACAAATACAAATTATACATAAACACTCATACGCGAGGCGGGAATCGAAACGATGACCTCGGCAAGCGTACCGAAGTCCGTTAACCGCTACACCATAGAGGCCGTAAAATAAATAATTTTAATTACTCGTTTATTAGGGTCTACTTATAAATTATTTAAACAAGTTTTAAATTAATTCATAGAGTTAGAAAACTCATTTCCAAAATTTACTTTTAAAATAGAATAGACTTGATATGCCAAAATTTCTAAAAAGAAGTCCCCCGCCGTTATCTGCAACGTGCCGAAAGAGGGATGGCACTTAGAAAACAAGGCTGTGCGCATGCTCGAGGCCTCCCCATGACGTCTGTTCATTAACCTCTGGTGCCCGCGTGAGGGCTATCCCGTCCTACCTGCTGTGCTTGCCTATAAATAGGATTCCCCTATTTATAAAGGCATGGACATAATTGAATATCCGGACCTTTCGCTTTTGGAACTGAGTTATTTATCACAAGTTTGAATGGGAGCTTTTAAGCAAATATGTGTGACAGTATTTTTTTATTTAACGTAATTCGGCTACTTTAGTTATAGCTCTGTTGTGCAATCAAATATTATGGCTATTAAATTTTTTTTTTTTTATTGCTGTAGAACAGCAGACAGGCTGACGGCCCGCTTAGAATTTAGCAGTTACCGTCGCCTATGGGTGTTTGCAACGCCAGTGGCATCGCGAACACGCTGCTGTCCCATAAGGGTACAGGAACTTGGGTCACTAATGCCGGAACACAACACAAGGTTATTATGGCGGCATACTTAAGACCGAAGGTGGTCGCCATCCAGACGGGCTTGAGGCCCTACCACGTAGCTAGGGTGGGTTGTTTTGTCGGCTTTTACGACAGGCCGACCCCGGCCGCAGAGGTTAGTATTCTTTCTCCGCCCCTGCACGGATAGAAATATAAGAAATATAAGATTTGTGTTTTATGTCTACGTATATGTATTAATCTTGTTATATTGGTAAATTAATAAAATAATTAAGATCTTCGTGACAAGACGGTTCTCTCTTTAATGTGGAACAGCAGACAGGCTGAGGGTCTACTTAGTAGTAAGCAGTTACAGTCGCCTATGAATGTTTGCGATGCCAAAAGCACCATGGACACGCTGTTATCCCGTAGGAGTACAGAATCCTAGGTCATATACCAGTCCAGTACCAACACATCACAATTTTATATAATATAATATTTAACGCTAAGATGAAGGAGGTTTGTCTCATTTTATAACAAAATGGTCTTCGGTCTCCTCCTGCTTGCAATGATTTTTTTTATGATTTTTTTTATATATATATTTTTTTAATGTACATTTAGGTTATTCTCAGCTGTATCCTTTTAAACGCTTGCATTTCCTCGGCCTACTGACAAATAATATATCAATTTCGTGTTCTATAATTATGTTTATATATACTTCATATTATAATAATATATATTTGTACAAAATACATCCATGGAGTTTCTTGTCTGTTCTTCTCCATAGGATTCACTTTTGGAACAGACATCTAGTTTCTGACATTTTAAAAGTGCTTGTTACTCAGGCCTATTTAAAATAAAAAAATTTTGACTTTGACTAATGTATTTTAGTTTTCTATCATCTTGAGATCAAATATAAGGCTTTTATTACATCATCATCATCATCTCAGCATAGTATCCCGTTTGCAACCCAAACTTCCCTTTCGGTGCCCGGGGTCCGCTTTCCGACTTTCTACTCCACGTCGGTCTTCAGCATCCCTGGTAGTGAGCCCATTTGCACGCATATCACCCTTTACGACGTCAAGCCAGCTTTTTGGGTCTACCCCTCCTGCCGGGGCCCGGCGAAGGCGGCATGGCCAGACATTTGTTTCCCACGTAAGCATCCGGTTGCCGTAAAACGTGACCGTACCAACGGAGCCGACACTCCTGCAGTTTATCCGCAATGTCACGGACATGAAGACTACCGCAAATGTTCCTAACGAAGTTCCTAACGCGGTCCTTCCGCGTCGCTCCACACATCCACCGCAGCATATTCATCTCCGTGACACGCAGTTCTTGCTTGTGTCGCTCTAACACCGGCCACGTTTCACAAACGTATAAAAGGACAGGCCTAATGATGGTCTTATAGATCTGTCCCTTCAACTTTACCGGCATCTTGGGGTCACAAATGACACCAGTTACCGGCAACCGGATGTTGCCGTAAATATGTATTACATTAACTTCTGATTTCGAGTGACATTACGTCACACCTCTTTTTCTTCCAAGCGTTTCATTCTTGCTAGTCTAGGCTTGCCGGTGTGACACACAGAGCTCTGGTCTGTTAAGTATTATCAAAGTATACCTAAGCTTTTCTAAAATATGTACAGTTATTTTAGTTTGGCTGTTTATCTTGGAAATATAAAATGGATGACTTGAGTTAATCAAGGAAATCTCGTGCATCTTTTTTCACGATGACCACAGAAGTTATCTAAGCAGGGTTTTTCTAGTCAGTTACGTACAACTTAGAAGACTAACTATATATTGGACTCTGTTTTCCAACCCGTTACATCCATCGCTTTATTCTCGATCGCACTCTATCCGATCATCCATAATTTTTATTCATGCAAAATCGGATTTGCCCGCAAGTGGTTTAAGGACGGACCATATTTGTCGCGGATATTTTGACAACTTAAACTTATATTTAAAAAAATTGTCGTTTAAAAAATTACTTAAAGTGGATAAAAACTGGAATTGAAATCGAAATTGATAAAAACTGTTTTAAGAATACACAAAAGGACAATAAGTGGTTACAAGTAACTCTGTTATTGTTGTAATTTAAGAATCGGTGTTTGTAGCGAGATTAGATGAAATATAGTAAGTATATTATTTTATTATTGAAAAAAATCATCAACTATGTACGCTGTTGGTGCGTTCTGGAAAATTTATGCAATAAAGAGTGAAATGTTGCAAAGAAGCAATAATTAAGTGTCGAATATATATATGCTATACCTTAAAAGAGACAATGTATAATGTATTATATTATATATTACACAAGCTTTAATAAGTTAAATACGTGATAATTGTGTCATTATATGTAGACTAGCCAAAAATAACTACCTCAATGCATGTCGTCGTAGGAATCAAATTCCTGACCTCTAGATTTGTTCTAAGTGTGCTATCACTTTTATATTATATGCTTTTATTTTGTATTATTATACCTTAAAATTTCAACGCCGCAAATCTGCAAGGCCCGCCAAAAATACGATTACATAAGGGTTTATTTACAAATGTTTTATACTTAAATAAAGATACGAAGTAGCATTTTGACTGTCGTGAATCGGAAGGGTTTAGCTTGTTTGATCAGGAACAGCAGCGTAGCATGGAAGACAATTTTGCCGCCCTTTTATTTAGGTATATATCATTCAAAGAAAGGGGATTCCCAGAATTCGTTACAAAATAAATAATGTAAAATTCCGTGTTCTTCAATGTGTCCGAATTTGTAGTTGCGATAAAAATATGAAATGGTTCAAATATTTATATTATTTATTGTGAAATTTTGCCGCCCCCTAAAAAGTGACGCCCGGGGTGGTCCGCCCCTGCCGCCTCCACTATGATACGCCACTGATTAGGAAGGTAATAAGATCGTAGAATTTAAGGATCACTTTAAAATATGTATGTAGTTCTTCTCGTTCTGTAGTGGTTAGAACGTTGCTTACTCTACTAATGTACTACAACAAAATTAAGGGATATCTTCTTAATTCTCTTAGAAGTCAATTAAGAAGTTAGATGCTACATTTATAGACAATTGCACCCCAACGTGTTTATCACAATCACTCTTGCAATCATTTTATAAATTTATAGCATAGAATAAATAGCATAATTGACGCACATAAGTTTTGTGCTATAAAAATAATCAGGATTGTCCCTCCTACCTATAGGAAACGATGTTGAATAAGAATAAATAAGTAAATATATACTAGATGAATTATAGCACAGTGGGCTTTTTTATATCTGGAGTTTAGCAGGTAGGCAGACGGCCTACCCGATAACAGATGGTTACGTTCGCTTATGCATTTGCCAACGCGTAGCGCTGCCGGCCTCGAAGAAATTAATAGAAATTTAAAAACGCTCTTTTGAAAACCCCATATCGTACCATGTTGGAAAAATCTCAGCTGGAAGATCATTCCTAATACTTGAGAACCGTTTCACCCAGACAAGAAGACCCAAGAAATGAGTATTTTTTAGTAGAAAGTAGTATTTTTTGTATAATTATGAAACCGATATGGACAGTGTGGTAGTAGAAAGACGATGAAAGCGCCATTTTAAGCAGTTCCTTTAAACATTTACCGATGTACAGACAAACGACGCAAAGTATCTTTGAAGACCGAGCGCGTGTAGACCGTCTGTGAGTATGGGATCGTCGACAAGAAGACCAGTGGGTACTCGTCAATTCTTGCAGATCAAGCGTTACATAACGGAGAGTGACGGCTTAGTTGCATTCAACACCAGGAAAACAATGCTCAGCGCCTAAAGAACTTCAATAAAATTGGAACTTAACCTCGTGCTGCCGTCGCATCGTTTAAGCGAGGGTCAACGAACTGTCGGGGACGTGCGGATTATTGCGAACAAACCACTTGAGCCCTTATTGTCCGAATGCCCCATGGTTAAATCGTTATAGTGCATTAGGATAGGTTGCGCCGTCTCAGAGCAATTCTATGGAGATTTATCTCGTGCGATATCGGGGAATATACGTGGAATCTTAGATATAGGTAGTTAAGTGTTACGAGATGTTTTTAAAAGCTTTTATGTGTACTTAAGGAGTTGGAAATATTATCCAGTATCTTAAATAAAGTATGGATATCTCTTTGTTATACGCAAATATTACGGAACTCGCCAATTTTTTTAATTCGTTACAGAACGCTACTGAAATGTTTTGCAAGTAGCATACGAACAAAGTGAACCGATTTCAGAAATATGTCCAATGCCAGACCGAATCTATATAAGTAGGACGAATCACAAACTAAAATTTTAATTTCATGATGGAAAATAAATATGTTTGCACCTGAATTTAAATTGTAGGCAATGTTGATAATAAATTGTACCACTAGATGGAGCAAACATTTCCTAGTGATGACCCAAATCGACGTCATTTTGACTTTGGTCGTGAGAAGTGGTTTCATTGCTCTAATAAATCTTCTTCTTTGCTAAATTCATATCTGCGCCGACATATCTGTGCTGTATAATACATTTTTATTGAAGTGAAAACTTCTTTATCGGCGTTGTGCACTTTTAAGTGATGGGTAAAAAATGTTAAACTCGCGTCAGGTCACGTGTACCTAATCGTAAGAATTCGTAAGACGGAGTTTTTCTCCAGTAATACCAACCTTATTAATACTGTCTTAAGGTTTATTTTATAATGTAACTTTTAAATGATTGCTAATATACATGTCTGTTCGAATTGCGACTTTATTACAATGAAATATAGTTGAGTTTTTTTGAAGTGATAACTTCTTTAGGCGCGTTGAGCAATTTTTGGGTGAACAATTTTTGGTTTATAAAGAAGTGTTAGTGACCAATTTAAACTTTAATCCTTGATCATAAACACTTCTTATAAACCGAAAATAATAATCTAATAGCTCGAAGATACAATTCACAAGTTACTTAGTTTTCACTTCTATCGGCAGTCTCTAAAGACTGCCACGCATATTTATTTTTTTGGGACTGGATGCATGTGAGCGTAGAATTATATAAATACTGGGACAATTCAAAAGCACCATCTAGCTCCAAAGTAAGCAAACTGATGTACTAATATACTTTTCATTTGTAAATAATTACATATGAGCTGAGATAGTTTGGCCATGTTGAGAGAACGAATGAAGAACGATTGACGAAAAAAGTGTATAAGGCGAGTGTGAATGGAAGTGTTGGAAGGGGTAGACCTAGGCGGACGTTTCGAGACCAGATCAGGAACGTCTTGAAAAAAGGCCTGGTCAAGAGTACCTACCCTAAACCGAAGGGCATGTATGAGGGAATAATGAAAGTGGACGAAACGAAACAAGTATGTAAGGATCGTAGCAAGTGGAAAGAAGTGGTCTCTGCCTACCCCTATGGGAAAGAGGCGTGATTATATGTATGTATGTATGTATGTATGTATAATTACATATTGTAATAAACTTTTTCGGAACAAATAATTTGACTAGGAAATTTTATCCGTGCAGGGGTGGAGAAAAAATACCTGCCTGACCTCTGCGGCCGGAGCCAGCCTGTAGTAAAAGACAACAAAACAACCCATCCTAGCAATAATAAAAAAAGTTATTAACTAAATAGTTAATAACTTTCTAAATAGAAAGAGTAGCCGCCAAATGGATTCAACTGGATTGGGGCAGTGTTTAGGAAATTACGTCAGGTCTTCTCGTCACTTCTACCACAATGTCTGAAGACAAATGTTAATCACATCGGTCTTACCTATGGAGCTGCGACGTGGAAACTAACGGTGGGAGAAGTCCACCATTTCAACGTCGCTCAGCGAGCTATGGAGAGGGCCAAGAGCAGAGGAGGCTGGTCACATATGTCAGAAAATCGACTACCCTTGGAGTAAACGTGTTCAGAGTGGAGACCACGTCTTGGCAAATGACCTGCGAAAAGCGGCTGACACGAAAGCCAAACAACGGGCTAAGTGGCGTACCTTGAGAGAGGCCTATGTCCAGTAGTCGACTTTAATAAGCTAATAAGAATGAATGAACTAAATTAAACACTAAAACTCTTTAAATCAAAATGTATCGTTCCCGATACTGCGAATATTTGAAGAAGTAATCAGTTAGTAGTTGTTTAGCAGTAACAGTTATTTTTAAACTACAAAAATACCACGACTATTTTTATTTCAATAAATTTTAAATATAAGGCACTAACCAGTTTATAAATAAAAGTTCAACCGTAAAGTCAAGCGGAATGGATATAGCTGCGGTGGAGGTGTCCCCACGGCACTGTTACATGCAAAATGTTTTCCAGTCGTGACGATTTATGCAAGACTGTTTCACAGTTTGTTGTTTTTGTTTGCTGAAATGGTTTTATTTATCTTGTAGAACAATTACAAATTAGTTAACGGCTTTTGCGTAACAGGAAAAAACATAGGAAATTTTTTATTAATTAAAATTTGATGCAGCTCAAAGGAGTAAAATTTTACCTTTTTTATTTTGTTTATCATATCAAAATGGCTGTATACAAGCAAGAAATAACAATTATCCAGTTATTTTCCTACTACTAGAATCATAAACTGTCAAATATTTTACTCTTTTTTTAAATTGCAGTTAGAAAAGGAAGGGCGCCGTTTTTCTTTCTTTACGGTGTTAGAAGATCAGACGTTCATTTTATTGTAAGTGAGAGAAAAAACATAAATAGGTCTGCAAAAGTTAGGTATTATAACAATATTTATCAGGCTAATCAATAGATACCAAAGTGTATATGATAGTCAAGCAGTTTCGAACTTGAAGCCCAACCCAGGTCATGGATTCAATTTCCACAATAGCTCTTGCAGTTATTCTTGTCCAAAGTGCATATTTTAACATAATTGCCACGTACTTATGGTGGAGTAAAACACCGTGAAGAATAAAGTAAGACAGAAGTATGGTATAAAAATAAAAATATGTGAAACTATAGATAAACGTAATGAATTTTAAAATAGATAAAGGAACTGAAATTCATAACTGAGGCGTGTAGTTGCAAAACCCGTTATAACAATATTTTTGGAAATTCATATATTGAACTGACCCCATGCTGCTTTAGTGGAATTTGATTCGAAATGCAAAATAAAAGGTTGATTATAATATTGGAATATATAGATTTGTCCAATAAAAAGTTTATAGCTATGTAGATAGTTTACAGTGTTTTCTAACGTTATATCGTTATTTTGTCAAAAAACGTTATAGCGGGTTTTGCAACTAGACGCTACAACTCTAAATGAACAAAATGAGGCTGCTAATAAAAGTCTATAGAAGCTAGATGAGTAATTATCCGTGCAGGGGCGGAGAAAGAATACTGACCTCTGCGGCCGGGATCTGTCGTAAAAGGCGACTATACAACTCAAGCTACGTGGTAGGGCCCTAAGCCCGTCTGGATGGCAACCACCCCTGGTTTTTAAATATTCCACCATAATAACCTTGTGTTGTGTTCCGGCATAAGTGACCAGGTTCCAGTACGACTACTCGGATGGCAGCGTGTTCACGATGCCCCATAGGCGACGGTAATTGCTAAATTCTAAGTAGGCCTTCAGCCTGTTTATGTACCTATAGCAATAAAAAGTGTAATAAATAATGTATCTATTTATAGTATAAATGTAAGTAATAAATAATTAAAAATGTAAACAAGATATGGAAATTAAAGTAAATGTAATAAAACTTAAACTACTATACCGGCACGCTATGATGGCCGTTTTGACGTTTGTCCATTCATGAAGTTTCGTATTAATTAGTAACTACATTTGAAGGAGTAAATTGCTGTTCTTTATTGTCAATAGCGACGTGCAGTTATTGACAAATACACATTGCTCCTTCAAATGTAATTACTAATTAATACGAAACTTCATGGAGTGGATAAACGTCAAAACGGCCATCATAGCGTGCCGGTAGCATAAAGAATAAGATTGAATATAAATAAAAAAAGGAAAGTAAAAATATAAAAAGAAAATTGACAGGGCTAATAGTAATTAAAAAAATAAAGGAAAAAAATAAAAATTTTGATTATTCTAGAAGCCTTAGCAACCCAAATTATAAAAAGAACGAAACGTGAAGAACATTTACACTGAGATAACTTATAAGTGTAAGTGAATGCGTCTTTGACAAGCGTGGTAGGATACTGTTCCTTCTAAGCCCGAGCTTAGTTAGGAGACGTTATTGTTATTTTTTTATTGCTGGGGAACAGTAGGCAGTTCGACGGCTCACTTAATAGTAAGCAGTTGCCATTACTTATGGATGTTTGCAACGCAAGGGGCATCACGAACACGCTGCTATCCCATAGGGGAACAGGAACCTGAGTCACTAGTCAGGTTTCAAATGTAACCAAGGTATTAATACCATAAAAGATATATGAACCACTATTACAAACAATTGTCTATCAGATAGACGCAAGTGGACACCAAATAACTCCGCAGTAACGAGACAATGGACGATGTTTTGTCATGGACCCGAACAATGCGAATCGCTCTCAAAACTGACCATTAAACAAAACGGTGTTTGTTTGTTTGTTTGTGAGTTTATGTTATACTTATTACTGTGACATTAAGACTCATATTGTAAAAGTTTTTACTACCAAGTAACTATTTTATCTTATTTTGGGGCCGAGAGTTATCTCGGACACTTCGACCCAATGGGATCTTTAGTGTTCCCCTAGATAGCAATCACTCCTCTCCAATCTCATTGAAGATTTGCTTCATGAGCCTAACAATGAGATATGGAGATAGGAGCCTGTAGTCTTCCGGTGTCGGATGTCCTACCCCCAAAAGATTCATTCGCTTCCTGGCCAATGCATCGCATGTACACAGTAGGTGTTCCATGCGTTCTGTATGTTCCCCACACAACCTGCACATAGGTGTCGCGGTTAGACCAATCTTCATGAGCATGTTGTTGGTTCCAAAGTGCCCAGTAAAGGCCCCAAGCAAGTAGCGTATTTGCCCCCTGCTCATGTTCCAGATGGATCCTCGTGCTTTGTACGTGGATGCCAAAAATTTTTGGAGTGTTCCAGACCGATTCTAGTCAGCCAGTGTTGTTGTTGACTGCGATCTGCAAAATCCCTGAATGTGGATTTCACGAGACTAGTCGGAATGCCTACACATGGTTCTGGACCCATAAAATCATTAGATGAGCCCTCTCTTGCCAGTTCATCTGCCATTTCATTGCCATGAATTCCCTCGTGTCCCGGGACCCACATTATTCTTACCCTGTTAACCAAGTAACTGACTACTTTACTTACTATTGCATAAAAGTATAAAATAAGTTATATAAATACTATTATAAATGTCAAAGTAACTTTGCCTGTCTGTCTCTTACGTTTTTATGTCTAAATTGCATAACGAATTTTGATGAATTTCGGTATAAATATAAATCAGATGTAGGTAAAAGGCATACGTAGGGTACTTTTTTAAATTTATATTTCACAACAAAGTTCGCTTGGTCAGCTAGTAACTTATTAGAATGATTTTGGTGTTTAAAAAAAAAGTTAATTGGAATTTGAATTCTTAATTTTGATGAGGTTAGACTATTGGTATACGTAGTAGCCTAATGGCATCATAATCACAGACTAATCTAGGTTAGGTAATATTTCTCACATTTTTCGTGTAGATCGGCAAACAGGCAAATGGACCAACCGATAATAGGTCAGTCATTGTTGCTTATAAACGTTTGCAAAACGAGAGGCATTGCCAACACGCTGCCAACCTCGCAGAGGAATTAGAACCTTGTTTACTAGTGCCGGAACACAACACAAGGTTACTATGGCGACGTGTTATAAAAAAGGTGGTTATTATCCAGTCGGGCTTAGAGCCGTACCTAGCTAGGGTTGTTTTGTCGCCTTTTACGACTTACCGCCCCCGGCCGCAGGGGTTAATATTCTTATTTCGCCCCTGCACGGAAAAAAATGCTCAATGTGCAAATTATAACAAAGTTGCCACGTCTTGAAAAAAGACCAGCTCAAGAGTACCCTGATCCGAAGGGCATATATGAAGGGAATAATGAAAGTGGACGAAGCGAAACAAGTATGTAAGGATCGTAGCAAGTGGAAAGAACTGGTCTCTGCCTACCCCTACGGGAAAGAGGCGTGATTATATGTATGTATGTTGCCACGACTGACGGTGTAGGAAATTATCAAGAGGTCGCTTACCTGCATACTGAAATCACAGATATGTAACTCACCAATCCGTCTTGGATAAACCTGACGAATACACTCTAAGGTAAGGCTTGGGTCCAACAGAACGTTGTTACGAGCTGGTATTTGATTTCATTACTATAAATTGACAGCAAATATGATCAAAAATCATAGAATTTACTTTACGTGATTCCATTTGAAACAAGATTAAATTGAATAAGTATTTATTATGAATTTTGTTTCACACACAATAAGGCTCCTTAAGGAACCATTCAAGTATTACGTATTTATTACAATTATTTACATGTATTATTACAATTATTAACATATTTATTACAATTATTTACCCCCCCCCCCCATTTGTTAGCAAAAGTAAGCAAATCTCTTACTAACCCCCCCATCCCCCCTCCAATGCTTACGTAAACATTGGTATATGCATTTTTCTTTTAGTGGATTCTGGTTTTTTTATTGATTCATGAGCAGCAGTTATAATTATAGTAAAAAGAAAATTGGGTTAGGAAAGAGGACTTTAAGGCACTTAATATTTATTTAAATAAACTTAACAGGGTATATTCAACATAGAGTAAGGTACAAATATTATAATCTTAAGTAATATTACGAACAAAATAAACGTCTTAAAATATATGTATACGAAAATACATAATAATTCCAATTAACAGTCTCGGCCCATGACACCCGAATCCATGATTCTAAATTTTCCATGACACTGGATGTTTGCTGCTTAATGTTGTGTGTCTGCTCACTTTCATCAGATTTTGGAATGTCTACGTCGTTCTCATCGAGCCACTCAACATCTTGGTGCTCTAAGTTTTTAATAATACACATAAGTTCATTAGCACGACGAGGAGCCACTCTTATCGGCCTAACTTTCATATCAGTGTTTACTATTTTAAGGATCTTCTCGATGTGATGATTTAATGACTTGACGGAAACATGATAAAGACCACACGTTTTGCATGTTCAATTTGATAGATAAATCACCATCTAGACCCTCCCCATGTCATAAAAATAAGCAAAGCAAGAACCCCGCCGCCCCTTATAGTACTTACGTAATACTTGAATGAAAAACGTACAAAACCGAACAGACTAGATCAAGCGTTGTCCTCAAAACAAGCACAAACGTGGAATAAGGTGCTGGCGTGGTCTTCTCAGGAGCAGCGACCCCAAACTAAGGGATATCATCGAACTTGAATATGCTTTGTTTAATTTAATTTATCCGTGCAGGGGCGGAGAAAAAATACTAATCTCTGTGGCCGGGGTCGGCCTGTAGTAAAAGGCGACAAAACAACCCACCCTAGCTACGTGGTAGGGCCTCAAGCCCGTCTCGATGGCGACCACCTTTGGTCTTAAGTATGCCGCCATAACCTTGTGTTGTGTTCCGGCATTAGTGACCCAAGTTCATGTATCCTTATGTGACAGCAGCGTGTTCGCGATGCCACTGGCATTGCATACACCTATAGGCGACGGTAACTGCTAAATCCTAAGCGGGCCGTCAACCTGTGTGCTGTCCTACAGCAATAAAAAAAAAATCACTGAATCTACACTAAGGTGTTAAAATAACATGATAAACTCTTAAGTTTAGCTGACGTTATTTTAGTTTTAAACTAGCCATTCCCGCCCGCTTCACTGGTGAAATAACAGGAAAAAGTAAATCGAAAAAAATATGAGAAGTTTTCGTACGCATGCGCGCTACACCGCTTGCCTCACTTCTCCGCGGCAAGGAAACACAAATAATCGAAAAATCGTTGATTTTTAAAAATTTAATAACTTTATATCAAATGAAGATATCACAGTATTTTTGTTTTTTAGAAAAGGGCCAAGTGATTAAGAAATAAAACTTGAAAATTTAATTGAAATTTATTCAGTAGTTTTGCCGTGATGCTCACAATCATTCGTTCCTCTATAATTTTTTTTATATAGATAAGATATTGTTATTACACTATAGTACAAAATGTGTTTTTTGTAAATTCAGTTTTTAAGACTCGTAGAAATCTTAGTATTTCGCTAGCACACACATATACAACAACAAAGAAAGTAGTAATGTTATATATTTACTAATGAAACAAAAAGCTGAATATATTCGTAATTATGATTGCATGGTAAACAAAAAATGCGACTTAATCCGAGAAATACATTAAGGCCACTTCATCATGTAGGAACTGCGCAAATGGTAAATGTATTTATTTTTATTGACATTAAATGGAGGCTCTTGCCATATATTATTCTATACACAAAAAATATAAAATGTAAGGTGTGCGGTAATAATAAAGTTTTAATAAAGTTTTTCCTGTATGGGAATCTAAATCAAAACCTTCTTAAGCCACATATATAAAATAAACTATTAAAAATCAACATTAAAGATTTTAAAATTTTCAGTGAAGATTCGGTCTTAGTTTTACGTAAAATGAAAAAAAAACTACACCGTCAAGTATTATTTGCAGTGGCTATTAGGTCATATATCGAGTATGCGAGTTCATACAGAAATAGATCAACTTAGCAATTAAATCTAATAAGCTTATCTTAAAATTACATATATCCTCTTAATATTATAACATCCCTATATTATGTAGATTCTAATGAAGATTTCTGTCCGGTTCGAAGACGTAATCTTAATTACCTTGCTTCGTTAAGACTGGTTGCCAGAACAATCTAGCAACCGATCTTTAAAAACCTGAAACCGCTATGTCGCACAAAAGTTTACTCTATGAAAGAGTATTGCGATTATCTAAAAAATACGTCTTCGAAATGTACCTATGCACAACACAATATAATTTTATACGTATGTATTATGTTAATTGTTAATTTTTGACGGTTCTGAGTTGGCTTTGGTTGATTTCTATTTTGTGGTATTGAAAATTAACCAACTTTATATGTTTCCATTGAAATTAAATGATATTCCTATTTTATCAAATTTAGTTACACAAATATTTGAAAATATGAGAGCAAAACAACATCGTAATTTATTAGAGCATGGCCGCCTTGATTTACTTTTTTTGTACGTAGATTATTGACAAATAATTTTCCCCCATAAAGCAACAAACGTCATAAATATTGCAAGATATTAAATCGATTGCATGCGTGGGGGGCGACGCGTGGTCATAGCAACAAAAATGCACCACATTGACAGGCCAGTGAGCACAGTTTCAGATAAATGGGAAAATGAATGCCGATATTTGCCGATATTTTGTGGGAGGGGATGAAATAGCTTTCCGAAACGTTTGGTAGGGAAAATTTTAATGTGCTAAGTTGTGAGCGTTTGCCTATAATAATACATATATATACATACACAATATATAGTTACAAAATAAAAAATCATTAAATTATATAACTGAACTAAATAATAAAATTAAATAAAATGAAGATAATGATTGCATGCAGTACAATAATAACAATACTAAAATTAAAAAGTGCTACAAAAATAGATTCAGTTTTATTATTGACTATGTGTTGAGCTGAGTATGATACTGAATCCATTTTTGCAGCATCGGTGAGTCCCAACGGTCTGTACATAGCTTGAGAATGCTGTTGGTGCTGTCACGAACCCGACCTATCAGCGATGCGCATCTTTTCTTGAGGGTTCCGGCAAAGCAATCTGTCCGCCTAACCTACGAGTATAGTTAATGTATCGTAGCAGTTCTTCGTCAGCCGGTCCGCGAGAAGACAGGTTACACTTTGTAAAATTAAAATTCTAAACAGTTTTAAATGTAATAACATCACGACCCTACAGAAATTTAGACAATCCGTATTTTGTAATGATTAGACTATATTTAATCATGTGATGGATAATCAGCCGAACAATTCATAACTTTTTTTTTTGAGAGCAGAGGCTCTCGAATTAAAACACTAGTTGTCATATTCGACGACTTGGAAAACCAAGCCTGGTGCTTTTGTGATTTTTTTGCATATACATTCCTCTACACTCTTTAATCTTGGATTATTCGTTTTCTTCTTAGTTTATACCGTATTTTGTACGACTATGTTTTATTTACATTAACAAAAAGATGCAAACACGTCCAGCTAAAATTCAAGACGTCCAACGTCATCTAGCGGTTGCTGGTACAACCCACTTTTTCATATTTTCATTTGAGCAGTAATAGAAAACGATCTAAACCATTGTCAGACATTTAGTATGGGGGCAAACCCCGCCAAACACCCATAAACGTCAATGAAATGTAATTGTACTTTCGTTATAGTATAAAAGCTATTTTTTAAATATATTTTTACTGTTATTATAAAAATAGGTTTCTCCAATTGGCAGAGTTTTGATGGTTCCAACTTCCAACCCTTAGCCAGACTAATTTGAATGTGCAAGCGCCAAGGATTACTCGGAAGTTTAGATGCTTACTGTTAGTGGAAATAAGCTAAGATATATAGATCTACCGAAGATTCATGCTCAGTGGGGAGAATGCGCAAGTCTTACTCGCAAATAGCGCTTTGTGAATTATCATAGTATCATCATCATCATCTCAGCGTTCATCCCGATCGCAACCCAAACTTCCGTTTCGGTGCCCGGGGTCCGCTTTCCGACTTTTTCTTCTCCACTTCGCACGGTCTTCAGCATCCCTAGTAGTGAGCCCATTGGCACGCACATCACGCTTTACGACGTCAAGCCAGCACTTTTTGGGTCTACCCCTCCTGCCGGGGCCCGGCGGAGGCGGCATGGCCAGACATTTGTTTCCCACGTAAGCATCCGGTTGCCGTAAAACGTGGCCGTACCAACGGAGCCGACACTCCTGCAGTTTATCCGCAATGTCACGGACATGAAGACTGCCGCGAACTCCCACGTTCCTAACGCGGTCCTTCCGCGTCACTCCACACATCCACCGCAGCATAGTAATCTCCGTGACACGCAGTTCTTGTTTATGTCGCTCTAAAACAGGCCATGCTTCACAGCCGTATAAAAGGACAGGCCTAATGATGGTCTTATAGACCTGTCCCTGTGAATTATCATAGTATATTTACGAATAATATTTATTAGACTTGAATTAAATTTCTTCTTATAATTTAACAACATTATTTTTATTATTATTTCATTGATGCACAAAACAAATTACAACCAAAGAAATTATAAGTTTAAATATTTAACATAACAATCTGGATTGCAATTCAAAGCAGGTGCATACAGAAAAATTATAACAACTGAACAGATGTCTAAAAACCTTGTGTGTGTATATACATACACACATGCAATTGCATTAAAAATTATATAAATTATATCAGTAGTCTAGAACCTAGAATAAATGGCGCTATATTGTCAATGTTTATACGTAGAAACACGTCAATTACTCATCTACATGGTATGCCTAGAACATTTTGTACTTGAATTAATGCCATAGCGGACTCACATTCGCATTTTACTTCAGACTGCAGACATGGCTTTAACTACACTTCCCACTCAAGTACAACATCTGAATAGAGGACAGCATAATTAAATAATAATAGGCCGTTTATGGGCCCTGGCATTCTTTATTGGATTTCTAGTTGTACCTTTGTAAGCACGCTGAGCGTACGGACTGGGTTACATTCCTGGATTACATTCCTGGTATCTGGTAGCATGGATCTCTAGAGAACGTGCTATTACTACGTGACCCATTAGGGGGAAGCAGGTCTTCAAATACTACACATGATCCCAGGGAGGCTGGCTGAGGAAGACTGCCTGCTAATTTGAAACAGTAACCCGTATAAGAACGGCGATCTATATTAAAGTTTGCCCAATCGGCATCGGAAAAACTTACAAGGGGCATACTCGATTTTTTATAACAAATCGAGTAATCTAAAGTGTCTTTTAAATATTGTAAGACTCTTCGCAGCTAACCAGTGAGTCTTGTTGTACCTAGTATTAAACTGACTCAGGTAACTAGTCGCGAATGCGGTGTCTGGACGAGTATTAACACTCAGGAACATGAGGCAACCAATTAATTCTTGATAGGGATACACTTCCTGATTATGATCACCATCACTGCTGGTACTAACCTCCAGTTTTCCCGATAATGGAGTTGTACAAGTTTTACATTTCTCCATTCCAAACTTTTGCAAGATATTTTTTATATAATTTTTCAGATAAATTTTTATTTCATCATTTTCGCTGACGATATTCAAGCCAAGATTAGCTTAGATTTCCCAAATCTTTTAATGAAAAATATTTTTGCAAGTCATTTTTGACGATGTCAAAAGTCTTGTCTTTACTGTAAAATACAATTATGTCCGATGACATAAGAGATTGTCGATACAAAGACTGCAAATATTCAGCTGATTGAAAAGTAATCATTTGTAGTGCAGTGCAGTTGGCAAGTAAATCGACGTGAGATTGTGCTAATACAATAACTTTGTTGTACGATCGATTTTACTATGTGAATACTAGAGCGGGAGGGGGGGGATAGTCATCGGGGAGAGGGAGGAGGGTAAAAGATCACGTGGTATAGGTACGTTCCCCTAGATTGGGCCTAGGTCGACAACCTTGTCAACCAAAAGAGCCAAATATGGATAACTAGGTGACCCGGCAAACATTGTTCTGGCATATGAATTAAAAAAGTAGCCTGTATCCTTCTCCAAGGTCCAATTTATGACTATACCGAAATTCATCAAAATTGGTACAGCGGTTTAAGCGTGAAAGCGTAACAAACAAACTCACTTTCACATTTATAATATTAGTTAGGATACACAATAGAAATTTATTCAAACGGACATTTTTTTACATATGCTTTAGTATTTAATTTATTTAACATATGCAGTAGAAGACATTTTTATGGAAATAATTATAGATAATTCCGTAATATTCCGTGCATGGACTAAAGATTTCGCGGAAGAGTCGTAGCCGAGGAGTCAAAGAATCGAATAAGACTCGAGAGCCGCTTGTTGGCGACCACTGCCTTAGATGTTGATCAAGTTGAAGGCACACAAATGTAACCCCATCGTTAAGGATGGTCGGTTATGGTTACGAAATGAGGTCACTACTATAGCCATATCGGCAAGTGCATCATGAATTTGCTGTGGTTGGAGAGAAATACGAAACGACTGCATTAAGAACTATATCTGGAAATATTTTTATATTTACAATATTGCGAGGGATCTGCAAAATAATCACTCTTAAGAATAATTTAATACACAAATTATCTCTTGAAAACCAGAGCACATTGAAAAGGTTGTTATTAACTTTATTAAATTATTGGTCACATTTTTTTCCATTGCCCAAAAATCTCAACCCCCCTTTATGAATTTCTTTCTAGAGATATCCCTCGCCCTATCAATGTAAATTACATGTTAACTCTTGTCCATACTAAACATTATTCTAGTTTTGTGTAAGTTTTAATTTAAAAATAATATTTGCTTATACTAAGTATCTAATATCTTATTATAACTACTAAAAATACTAATTTCGTGTTGTTCTCAGGATTACAGATCACGTTGGCTTTCGAAATTCCCGCATTTTATATTACTGTTTTTTTTTATTATAACCTATCACTTTTCTAACTTCAATACTGGCAAAGTCGATGCTAGAGATATTGGAGCCATAACCATAAGAATTGAACTCAACTGAACTTTATTGAAAGGGCCTTAAATATGTATAATAGACAAACTCAAACTGACAAATCACTTAGTTTATACAAATAATATTCGGATGACCGAGCTTTGCTTGGTATTTTTTTTTTATAAATTGTGTTTTTTGGAAATTAACAATTGATTTTCTTAGTCTAACCTCAAAGCAAACACTCATTGACTTCGAGTTACTTAACAAAGCCATCTGCTGGAATAGCTTTAGTGTTGTTGTGTCGTTAAAGCAATTTAAAAAAAATAGTATTATTATTCGCCGATAGATGTCAGGAAGTCATTTTTCAGTTTAAATTGGGACTACTCAAACGCCACCATTGACATTTTCTAGAAATGATTCCTAGCTAGATCGATTTATCGCCCCCGAAACCCCCCGTATACTAAATTTCATGAAAATTGTTGGAGCCGATTCCGAGATTCCAATTATATATACTATATATATATATATATATATATATATATATATATATATATATATATATATATATATATATATATATATATATATATATATATATATACCTAGTCAGGTCATAAGTATTGTCACACAGTAAAAACTTTTCTTTTAGAATGCTGGCCACAAAAAAGTTTATTGAATTAGAATTTCGAATTGTTCATGAAAATAAAAATGTATAACTTTTAGAATTTTACTCATTTTTAAATATGGAGTGGACGCTTAAAGAAGACCGTGTTGCAGTTATTGCGTTGCATCGTTGCGGTTATGCGCCAATTCAAATTTTTAACATACTGAAAAATTTGAATATTACCAAAAGATTCGTTTATCGTACCATCAAACGATACAATGAAGACTCTAGTGTAGATGACAGGTCAAGAAGTGGTCGCCCTCGGTCTGTTAGGACTCCAGCAGTGATAAAAGCTGTGAAGGCACGAATTCAAAGAAATCCCAAACGTAAGCAGAAACTGTTGGCCCTTCAGATGGGGTTAAGCAGAACCACGGTGAAAAGGGTGTTAAATGAAGACTTAGGGCTTCGGGCATATCGAAGAAAAACAGGACATCGTTTGAATGCTCGTCTAATGGACCTGAGACTGAAGAGATGCCGCGCTTTGTTGAAGCGGTACGCGGGAAAAAAATATAGGGAAATTCTTTTTTCGGATGAAAAAATGTTTACCGTAGAAGAGAGCTACAACAAACAAAATGATAAGGTGTACGCACACAGTAGTGAAGAAGCGAGCAACCGTATTCCGCGTGTCCAACGAGGTCATTTTCCATCCTCGCTCATGGTATGGTTGGGAGTTTCTTATTGGGGCTTAACAGAGGTACATTTTTGTGAGAAAGGTGTAAAAACGAATGTTGTTGTGTATCAAAATACAGTCCTGACGAACCTTGTGGAACCTGTTTCTCATATCATGTTCAATAACAGGCACTGGGTATTCCAACAAGATTCGGCGCCAGCTCATAGAGCGAAGAGCACACAAGACTGGCTGGCGGCGCGTGAAATCGACTTCGAATTGACATTAAAGTTTATTCAAAATGACCTCCGTGATTTTGAATACAAGCCTTCAATCTGCGCGGCCAGTTGTCTATCGCAGCACGAACGAGGTCCATGTCAATATCGGCGGCTGCCTTAATCAAGGATGTCTTGAGTGACTCCAAATTGGGATGAGGCTTTGAGCACGCCTTTTCCTCCAAGTGTTGCCATATCTTGTAATCTAACGGATTCAAATCTGGACTGGAGGAGGGCCAGTCTTCGTGCCGGATGAAGTCGATTTCACGCGCCGCCAGCCAGTCTTGTGTGCTCTTCGCTCTATGAGCTGGCGCCGAATCTTGTTGGAATACCCAGTGCCTGTTATTGAACATGGTATGAGAAACAGGTTCCACAAGGTTCGTCAGGACTGTATTTTGATACACAACAGCATTCGTTTTTACACCTTTCTCACAAAAATGTACCTCTGTTAAGCCCCAATACGAAACTCCCAACCATACCATGAGCGAGGATGGAAAATGACCTCGTTGGACACGCGGAATACGGTTGCTCGCTTCTTCACTACTGTGTGCGTACACCTTATCATTTTGTTTGTTGTAGCTCTCTTCTACGGTAAACATTTTTTCATCCGAAAAAAGAATTTCCCGATATTTTTTTCCCGCGTACCGCTTCAACAAAGCGCGGCATCTCTTCAGTCTCAGGTCCATTAGACGAGCATTCAAACGATGTCCTGTTTTTCTTCGATATGCCCGAAGCCCTAAGTCTTCATTTAACACCCTTTTCACCGTGGTTCTGCTTAACCCCATCTGAAGGGCCAACAGTTTCTGCTTACGTTTGGGATTTCTTTGAATTCGTGCCTTCACAGCTTTTATCACTGCTGGAATCCTAACAGACCGAGGGCGACCACTTCTTGACCTGTCATCTACACTAGAGTCTTCATTGTATCGTTTGATGGTACGATAAACGAATCTTTTGGTTATATTCAAATTTTTCAGTATGTTAAAAATTTGAATTGGCGCGTAACCGCAACGATGCAACGCAATAACTGCAACACGGTCTTCTTTAAGCGTCCACTCCATATTTAAAAATGAGTAAAATTGCTAAAAGTATACATTTTTATTTTCATGAACAATTCGAAATTCGAATTCAATAAACTTTTTTGTGGCCAGCATTCTAAAAGAAAAGTTTTAACTGTGTGACAATACTTATGACCTGACTAGGTATATATATACAAGAATTGCTCGTTTAAAGATATAAGATAACATAAAAGCTTCGCTTCAAAATATTGCCTTATATCGACATCAACTGATAAGAGATCACGAGCCAAGGTTTTAGTAAGATTTAGTTTTATAAGTTGTATACTTTTTTTACCAAATGTTTCATTCAGATTGCACTTTAAGACGAGTAACACACTCTCCTATAAAAATAATTCTATTATAAACACCAAAACTATTCCATCGAATGTCTTTTACCAACGCAAAAAGACACATTAGTTTTACTCATAGACAAAATTTAACAGCGGATCTCGTATCCGAGGCTGCGAAGTAAAATCTTAATTATAAACCGTGATTTAACCCTACTACTGAATACTCCGGACAATAATATGATACATTTAACCCGAGACCAAATAAAAAACGTACATTGCGCAGTGTTTTATTTTATTAGAACTACCTACATTTTTACTTAATAACAAAAAAACTAATCGATTAATCTCGATCGGAAATTTCACAATTACAAATATTTGCGAAAGTTGTGCGTGCTTATGTAGACGAGATAAGGAATGGGGACCAACAGGCGTGCTTCGGAATACGTTATGTACGAACAGGACAGCTGTGCAAAGTTCAACCAATAAGGCATCCACATTGAAGTATATTCTTGGATTTTTTTATTTTAAATGAGCTATTTTAAAATTATTTTAGAATATACAAGGTTGTAGTAAGTTGTTTATGAGACATTGGATTTTAGCTATGGCGGCGGATTTGCCTTTTCTGCAGCGATGGCGTTAGCGCGTAAAATGCGCGTAGAGCATGCGTGGTACACCTACAGATGTAGTAAAATTCAATTTATTACTCATCATTTCAGCCGGAAGACGCCCACTGCTGGACAAAGGCCTCCCCCAAAGATCTCCACGATGATCGGTCCTGCGCTGCCCTCATCCAACCTATCCCGGCGATCTTGACCAGATCATCGGTCCATCTTGTGGGGGGCCTACCAACACTGCGTCTTCCGGTACGCGGTCGCCATTCGAGGACTTTTCTGCCCCAACGGCCATCAGTCCTTCGAGCTATGTGCCCAGCCCACTGCCACTTCAGTTTTGCAATCATCCGGGCTATGTCGGTTACTTTGGTTCTCCTGCGAATCTCCTCATTTCTGATTCGATCTCGCAGGGAAACTCCGAGCATAGCCCTCTCCATTGCTCTCTGAGCGACCATGAGCTTTCTCATAAGGCCCATAGTTAGCGACCACGTCTGCGTTCCGTATGTCATCACTGGCAACACACATTGGTTAAAAACCTTCGTCTTGAGACATTGCGGTATTTGGGACGAAAAGATTTTACGGAGCTTCCCGAACGCTGCCCATCCGAGTTGGATTCGACGAGTGACCTCTTTCGCGAAATTGGACCTGCCTAACTGGATCGTTTGACCCAAGTAGACGTATTCGTCAACAATTTCGAAAGTACAGTTCCCAACTGTTACGGGGGTAGGTGCGACATGGACATTAGACATGATCTTCGTCTTGTCCATGTTCATTTTGAGACCTACTCCTTGGGAAGCTGTATTGAGGCCATCAAGCATATGGCTTAAGTCTTCCATGGTTTCAGCCATGATTACGATATCATCTGCGAATCTAAGGTGAGTGATGTACTCACCGTTAATGTTGATGCCCAGTCCGTTCCAGTCCAGAAGCTTGAAGACATCTTCCAACGCAGCAGTGAACAGCATCGGCGATATGACATCGCCTTGTCTGACTCCCCGCTGTAGTCGGATAGGCTTCGAGTTCTGATCCTGTTAAGTTCAATGTTTTGTAAACCATTTCCTTTAATTTCGTTTGTCTGTCGGTATGTTTTGTTCCCATTAGTTTCTAAAATAGATGAGCCGATTTAGACGAATAACGTATAATTTCGATTCTGTTCGTACATAACGTATTCCGAAGCACGCCTGTTGGTCCCCATTCCTTATCTCGTCTACATAAGCACGCACAACTTTCGCAAATATTTGTAATTGTGAAATTTCCGATCGAGATTAATCGATTAGTTTTATCTGATAATTTATTACTATTATAATAAAATTATAATATCAGCTATGTGTCAGTAAAAATCGCGTCTAAATCGGCTCATCTATTTTAGAAACTAATGGGAACAAAACATACCGACAGACAAACGAAATTAAAGGAAATGGTTTACAAAACATTGAATTTCGGGAGCAGGAGCGGATAAGTCAGCTCCCATCCCGCTAACGCAAGACACCTTGGAACCGGAGGGCGTCTACGACAAGCCTTTTATTCATATTATTACTTTCACTGCAAAGCCAGATCACCAACATAAGGTATTTTTCTTCACATTTGAGCGTGAGTTTTTTTTTCATTTATTGGACAAATAAACAGTATTTATATGAGGATTAGTAAATTGTCTTATTTAATATGTTAGTACTAATATAAACCCAACAACATTTGTCACAGGTTACACAAAAAAAAGTTTAACATGACAAGAACTAGCAACAAAAAATAATTTGTTTGTTTGTTACGCTTTCACGTCTAAACCGCTGAACCAATTTTCATAAATTTCAGTATAGTCATAGATAGGACCTATGACATTTAGGATACTTTCAGAGTCTAATACGATTTGTCTAATAAGTACCTTTATTATTAGTGATTTTTTTTATTGCGGAAGAATAGCAGGATGTTGGGCCATTTAGAATTTAGCAGTTACCGTCGCCTATGGGTGTTTGCAACGCCAGTAACATCGCGAACACGCTGCTGTCCCCTAAGGGTACAGGAACTTGGGTATACTAAAAACGGAACACAACACAAAGTTATTATGGCATAATTAAGACCAAGGGTGGTCGCCATCCCGACGGGCTTGGGGTCCTACCACATAGCTAGGGTGAATTGTTTTGTCGCCTTTTACGACAGGCCGACCCCGGCTATAGAGGTTAGTATTCTTTCTCCGGCCCTGCACGAATAAAAATTATAACCTATCATTTTGACAGTAATTTTTATACGTTAAATTATTTCCATAATAGTCAGTTAAAGTCACAATATACTTTTTAATTTAAAGATTTTATAAATGTTTTGTATATACTTATTACATAAATACAAAATAACTTATAATTAAATAGCAATTCAACATTTTTATCTGTGTTTCCTTTCTCAGATACTCACCCTATTTAAAACAACGTCCAGTGGAATGTACGAAGAGGTACTTGTTTGAACAATTGTCTTTTTTCAACCATTTCACCGTCTGTGCGATAATTGTTGTGGAAGATGCGTTTCATTTATTGTACGTTGACCTCTGGATCGATGTATTGCCAGTTAATTGTTGGAAAGGAATAATGGGTGTGAGTGATAACTGTACTAAACTACCGGTAAAATTATATAGTTTTCTTTATTTAACGCCGGTTGGTTACAATGGGCCTAGGTGGCAATGCTATATGCTATCTCTTTTCCTCTTATCTTATGTCCAATCATTCCCCTTGTCCAACAAGTGCGGCTAACTTACGAAAAAGCATATCACATCTAACAACCGCTCGTAGATTGTCGGTTCCGCATAATATATTATTATTAGATCGAAGAAGACGAAGCTGACATATAAGAGAAATGGGGCGACGAAATAATGCAGACCCAAATTGGATGGAAGTAACAAAATATAGAAAACAATGGGAAAAATGGAGGTGGCCTTTGCTCCGAAAGGGCCTTACGAAATAAAAGAACCAATTATTATTTAATTTTAGTAATTAAGAAAAAAGTTGTAAATACTCGTATTTTTGTAAGGTACAAATATGCTTATTATTATTATCTTTATTTATTTTATTTTCTAGTTACTGACATTTTTCAATATAATTACATATTATTTTATAAAATATAAATATTAAAAAATACTTTATTTTATAAAACGATAATTACTACTTATTATTATTATTAGATTATATAATCAGAATCATGTAAGCTAAGTGTGAATAAATAGATGTATTGAAGAGTGTGCAATTAGCTCGCCCATGTAAAAGATAACAAAAACAAACCAACCGTATCCCTTTTTTTTTTTGGTCTCGGGGAAAAACCTCTCTTGACGGGTTCCCCCGGCCCGGGGGGACCGAGGGATATGTGGGAATCCGGGATTTTTCCGACTACCCACTAAAAAACCCCGCTGTTCTCCTATCGCCTACGCCCGGGCCCACGGATATATGGCCTGCCGATCTCGTGGCCCGGGCCGGCGCCGGCCCGCCCTTTGTTTTGAGGCGGGCCCCACCAACCGTATCCCTATACCAGCGGTTCTTAACCTTTTTGACTGACGACCCAAAGATTAAATATATTTGATGCTCGCGACCCTAATGTTTTATTTTTCTTCCAGTGATAATAAAAAATAGGATTGACTAAAAGCCCGTGGTTTGTTAAAATTAATGTCATTATGAAATATAAAAAAACAAATACATTATTAAATTTTTCTTTATTCAAATCAAAGTGAAACAAGCATACATCGGCAATATTAGTGACTACCCTGCGTTGTATTTTTGAGTAAAGCAGATTTATATGTGAAGTTAAGTTTATGGAAAGTGCGCACCGCATATCATGCTGAGGATCTAGTCTATTTCTGTACTTGTTTTTTAAGACAGCAAGGCACGAAAATCCTGCTTCACACAAATAAGTAGTTAGAAATGGTAGCAGAGCCTTTTCAGCTTCACTACCCGTATAGTACTTAACCTATGGTGCGTTCCGAGTCAGGACTCGAGATGTCACTGATTACGGCGTTCATAGCGTAATTGAAAAAATTTTCCCGACCCATCCCAATACCGCCCGCGACCCGAATTTGGGTCGCGACCCGGGGTTAAGAAACGCTGCCCTATACATTCATTTCGCTCTCTAGTTCTTTGCCTAGCTGACACGAATAGCAGCGCGAACAATATAATGTTATCCTTTCTGTTTATCCAGATGCTCATCTTCGTTGTTTAGATGTTTAGTATCCTTGATCGTGTAGTCCTAGTCTAAAATAACAGTATTGGTATCTACATACCTCTTTTTCATGCTGCCCTTATTGTGTTTGGTTGACATGACATGATCTCTTCTTCCACTCTTCTCTGATAGCATAGTCTCATGTCTAGCATTTTTACATCACATGGCATTCCTTTTTTCTATTGCCTTAGGCCAGCAGACAGGCTGACGGTCCGCTTAGAATTTAACAGTTACCGTCGCCTATGGGTATTTGCAACGCTAGTTGTATCGCGAAAACGTTGCTATCCCATAAGGGTACAGGAACTTTGGTCACTAATGCCGGAACACAACACAAGGTAATAACCTCTATATAACCTCGCTATAATAATAGCGACATAATTAAGACCAAAGGTGTTCACCATCTAGACGGGCTTGGGGCCCTACCACGTAGCTAGGGTTGTTTTGTCGCCCTTTAGGACAGGCCGACCCCGCAGAGGTCAGTATTCTTTCGCCGCCCCTGCAAGGATAAACATTCCATTCCTATTATATAGTCAAACCTATGGTCTACGAATACCATGTGTAGGTTCTTGTGTACTTCTGAACTTCTTCTACAGCTGGGGAACTAGGAATATACCCAGGAAATCGTAAATACTTATAAATTATTAATTTTGATAGTTTATTGATAGCAAAGGGAAGAACGACTGGATATTCCAGTAGAAATTATAGCTATGACTATTTCATCTATTGTTCTATTCAAGTAAAGGAAGCGCCAGAGAAGGACACAAGGCACACAGAATTATAAACTTATAATAATTAGAAGGAAGTCAAAGACATCCTTCTAATGATCTTATGTTAATTTTAAAAAGAAGATATAATAATAACTTTTTCATTTTAGATTAGAAACATGGTAGTAGTAAGATCCAACAGAGGTGATGGGCTCAAATCTTACAATAGCATAGATTTAGTCATTTTTTCTCACTTAATGAGCATATTATTAATTTTTTAAGCGGAAGTAAATAAACAAAACCACTTTTACCACGACTTGAAAGAAAATGTTGTAAGGGCACCTGAATGCCCACCAGTCCACCTTGAAAAAGTGTGCCAGTTATACTGTCCTTTCCATATAAGAAGCCCAGCTGTGGGACGTAATTGGTATTTATTATTAAAGCTTCCACTCAAACCTTCGAGACCAAAAACAACTTCATTCACTAACTCATCCATTTACCACCAAATGATTAGCCATACAAATGAAACCGCAAACAAATAACTGAGTTCCCACGGAACAACATACTCTGCGGTTTCTGGAGTGACAGGAACGTTCGACCACAATCCCAAGATAGCCCTGTCAATGTACGTTTGAAAATGTATTTTATTGCTAATGCCACAAATAATATTTCTCTCATTAATTTTATCTCAGCGTTCGTTATTAAGTGAAAAGACTTGGATAAGAAATAGGACCATTTAATCAAATTAATTCACACTATACATATGTATACAATCACATATATACAATATTATAGTCGTAGAATAGTTATAAATCTGACATATGTATATTAAACTTTACAGCGCAGCCATTTAAAAATACAAGAAAATTTTACACACATTTATGATCTCGTATATTGAACATCATCCGATGCATGCATTCAATATAACGATTCTTTCTTCAAAAATGTCGACCTTATAGTCACCACGACCAACCAAGACCAATCTTGTGCGATCACTAGTGTTTTCCATTTTCATTTATGGCGCTGAAACATGGACCTTAAAGAAAGCCGACCGAAAACGCATCGATGCCTTCGAAATGTGGTGCTGGAGAAGGATGTTGGGCATACCCTGGACGGCACACCGAACTAATGTGTCGATCCTGAAACAGCTGGGCATTGTGACTAGGCTCTCTACCATCTGCTTGCGTAGGGTCCTAGAATACTTCGGCCACATCGCCAGAAGGGATGAGGACAACCTGGAGAGACTGATGGTAACAGGGAAGGTGGAGGGAAGAAGACCAAGAGGAAGGAGCCCCATGCGATGGACCGATCAGATTCGCACTGCCCTGGAAACTACTGTCCACGACGCTTTACACTCTGCTTCCGATAGGGGCAGATGGCGCCAAATAATACGCAACAAAATACTCTGTCGAGATGATCACGACCCTCAGCACTGAGGAAACCGACGCGAGGAGGAGGATAGTAATGGGCGAGGGATGCGAGTTTTTTCACTTTTTTGAGGTGGCAATGCTTGCACGACCCACCCCTGAAGACTCGTGATGAGGTAGTGTAGGACCCCCATGCAATGCGCTCGTCCGTCCCCACAGTATACCTAGTAAGTAACCGATTGCTTAATAGGGTGGTTACCCCAGTGTACAGATTTTTCCGTCTTGTAAATTACATTTTTACATTGATGGATGGCATTACAGTTGGAATAATAGAAAGAACCTTTGTCTCTTCCGTTCCTATATCAGGAAGTATACAGACCCACCACAAGCGCTGGGCGTTAAATCAACGAACTAGTTGAATCAACCATTGATCTCCTGTCAACGTATCAACGTTAACTAAATATGAATCAACTAGTTGAATTCGTCAAAGACTTTAATGATTTTAACTCGATACCTACGTTGAAAATAACATTATAGATTATGAACGACGTTTGAATTTGAACTCTAAGTAGCATGCACAAGGGTTTATTTTTGAAATACTATTTAATTTAAAAAAAAGGATGACTACATATATTGGTGGAACTAGTCAGTCCTAAGCCTGAAGAAAAAGTATGAAGGAAAGGTCAAGCATCAATCAAACGTTTTCCATTAATACATTGAATCAAACAATAGAATATCTGGTTAGCGGACCCCGGGCGCCGAAGCGAGAGTTTGGGCTGCAACCGGGATTCAATGCTAAGATGATGATGATGAAACAATAGAATATCAGGTCAGTAATTCAACGCCATAGCGTTAAAAATATTCAATGAAACTGCGTAGCGTTAAAAATAATGTCAACTTGCAACATAAACCGTTCAGGTTTACGTTGCGAGTGTAGTAGCAAACTCGTTGCCAAATTTAACTAGTTGATCATCTAGTTGACGAACGTAAATCAACGAAAAAACCGTGAACGACCCATCACTACCCACCAGCAGTCCACTTTCTTTGAACATCCAAGCTCTTCGCATCTCATAGACAAATTTGTAGTATTGTGATACATTTTTGTAAACTCCTTCGAAATCATTAAAATTTTCTCGTTATAAATTTCAGAGCATCTCTTAATATTTGTAGAAACGGTAAGTCAAGGATTTTGGTGACATTGACTAAGACTAAATCCTAACTAATTTATAAATGCGAAAGTGAGTTTGTTTGTTACGCTTTCACGCCTAGACCGCTGAACCAATTTTGATGAATTTCGATATAGTCATAGATGGGACCTTAGTTCTCCAAGGACATAGGCTACTATTTTAAATTCACATGGCAGAACAACGTTTGCCGGGTCAACTAATAACTAATAAAACTGTAAATTTCAATACAAGCTTAACTCGAAGATAAGTATAAGCTAAGTACGTTTAATAAATTTCAACCTAAGTGAGAGTGACATCTGTCTGTAGATTAATGAATATAGTCACATACAAATAATCGCTGAGCGTACATAAGGATGAGGCAAAATGAGTGCCTCAATCGCTTACTCGCTCCTTCATTTCCCGCCGCAATCCAAATTCTGTTAGGGCACCCGTACCACGTGACCTGTTCAGGGGTAGGCGGAAGAAAGAGGTGTTCAAAATACTACGCTTGGTCACAGGAAGGAAAGGATGGGGCTTAGAATTTGTAAATATAAAAAAAACTGTGTGTGTCAGCTCCGACGCACGACTGGAGTTTACTACTTAAGTACGATTGTCTAAACATACGCAAAAAGAGTTTATTTAACTGACAAAAGATTATTACCATATGAAATGGTAAATTAACAAATTAATGAAAATAATATCTAATATATATAAAATTCTCGTGTCACAGTTTTCGTTGCCATACTCCTCCGAAACGGCTTGACCGATTTTGATGAAATTTTTTGTGCTTATCCGGTATCTACGAGAATCGGCCAACATCTATTTTTCATCCCCCTAAATGTTAGGGGTAGTCCACCCCTAATTTTTTTTTTATTTTTTGACATTTTATTATTTATATGGCAGAACAACGTTTGCCGGGTCAGCTAGTACATATATAAAATCTATTATTATGTTGATTATATAAAAATAAGAAAATCGTTTCTTAAGGAGTAAACTCCAAATATTATAACAATAAGACGACACAAGGTCGTTCGAGCGTGCGTCGCGAGTCATCTTGATACAAAAAGTTTTAAAACAGTTTTAAGTTCAACCTAATTACAACTATGGCACCTAGTAATAAAGTCACAAATCTCCAAAACATTATCTAATACTTACGATCATTCGTCATATAAAATGAGCAAAGCAACAAATTACTCTTGTCGCTTACAAATGAAAAGACATATGTTAAACAACATTTAATGTGAAATCAACCTTAAGTTGTAACAAATAAAGTAATTTTTGCCTTGCGCACCAAAATCGTAACGAGGTCATTCATTAGTAAATTTTACTCTCACATTTTTCTCATACCGGGCGCCTTATATATGAAAATAGATTATTAAGGAGTAATCTCCAAAAGGTATTTATAGACAATATAATAATGTTTTTTCTACAGTAATCAGCACACAATAATAAAGAACATGACTAAAAGGGGCTATATTTTTTTTTCTTTAAAGAGCTTCACTTCATGCATTCACTTCGGAGCATTAAATCTACTCACCGTCATCTCAACGCTAATCCTGGTTGCAACGCAAATTTCCGCTTCGGTCCGGGTTCCGCTTTCCGACTTTTTCTTCTCCATTTCGCACGGTCTTCGGCATCCTCATACACGTACAATCACCCTTTACGATGTGAAACCACCACTTTTTGGGTCTACCACTCCTGCTGGGACCAGGCGGTGGCATGGATAGACATGCCCCACGTAAGTAGCCGTTTGTCGCAGAACGTGGCCATACACGCGAAGGCGACACACCTGCAATTTTACAGGGGGCCCCTGAGCCAATCCAAAATCCTGAATTTTTTCTAGGTGAAACTTCATAAACTCCATTTATTGGCTGTTATTACTATAACGAAAAATCAAAACAGAAATTATTTTGTTATATTTACGTAAGACAACAAATGTATCCATGCAGGGGCGGAGATAGAATACTGGCAGCCGGGGTCGACCTATCGTAAAAGGCAATTAATAGCCCATCCTAACTACGTGGTAGGGCCCCAAGTCCGTCTGGATGACAACCACCTTTGGTCTTAAGTATGCCACCATAATAACTATGTTGTGTTCCGGCATTAATGACCCAAGTTCTTGTACCCTTATGGGACAGGGGAGTGTTCGCGATTCCATTGGCGTTGCAAAAACCCATAGGCGATGGTAACTGCTAAATTCCAAGTGGGCCGTCAGCCTGTCTGCTGTCCTACAGCAATAAATAAAAACTCAAATACATTTAATAAGAAGATTGCCTCTATGCGTTCATTCTTCACTAAACAAATATGAATGTATGACTATTGAGTCATACGGAGCAAGGAGATCCCTTACTCTTATATAAAATCTTATATGAATAACATGGCGTCCTATGTCTTTGGTAAATAAGGCCACAAAACCAAACTGGTAATCACTATTATTTGAGCCTTTATAATAAATAAAACCTTTGTCAACCTCACTTTATAATAATAAAAGCCCGTAAATGGCGTTTATGAAGTTTTACCTGGACCTTTTTTTGTCGGTCGCAACGGTATACCCACTAAAAACCCTGGTCGCCATCGAGAGCCTTTGTAGTCCAGATCTAAACCCTAAGCCTAAATCAACCTCACCGCGCTAGCTACTTGTTTTGTCGCCTTTTACGACAGGCCGGCCCCGGCCAAGTATTGTAACTCTGCCCCTGCATGGATCAAAGGGACCTCCGTGGCGTACCGGCTAACGCACTTCGGTATGCTACTTTGGGAATAGATGGCGCTGTGTGAATTGTCCCAGTATATTTATTACGTAAGTCTGGTCAAGTACAGTAAACTTTAAATGTCAAAACATAATTTTCACATAATCACCATATACGAGTATATCAAAACATTAAATGTATTATGCAAGTTATGTCTGGTTAATAATCTTAACAATTATAGATTTTATTATAAAGAAGTAAAGTCGATTATCATTTAATACTTGCAATGGTAACGTCGAATATGCAAAAAAAACGCGTTGTCTTGTACAAGACGTGCATTTTTTCTTTTTAATATCTGTATATCGATCGTGCTTTATATCTGTATATCGTGGTCAGTGTCACAAAGTCTTATAGATTAAATAAATTGAACTTTATTTGAACGAGTTAAAGTATATGTTTATTTACCGTTTATAATTATGTTTAGATTATTGTACACCCTTTTTGTTTTAAAAATGTAGTGTTATATGTTTAATACAAAAAATAAAACACATCTAGGACAATGTCCTCAAATGTGACTGAATGCAATGGCACGGACGGCGGTCATTGCTCTGTGCGTGCGAGGCCGCATTATATTTACGCGGGAGTGAAAGAGACAGATAATAACAGGTCAACGTACGAAATTCTTCCTGCTCGGCGTCCGTAGTTTACCTTCATGCTAATGAATTTTTAGACTGTTCACTTCGCAGACGTGTCCAAGTAGGCAGATATCCGCAGAACCATGAAGATTAATCTCTGTACTCTTTTGTGGTATCCACCTATAATTAAATTGTTTTTTGCTCAGAATAAATTGCACATTACCAATATGGTTGGCGTCGAGCAAGAACACTGATAATTCACGTTTTACAGTTCACAGCTAATATAAGGGAAATTAAATTTCACTCGCGCTCGTTACGATGATTAAGATGCATATACATATGCATTTAAAATGATACAGCCTCCGTTTATTGTGTAAAACCAGATCCCCTTATACTTCTTTTAGCGCGTGTATTTGTGCAAAATTGTTCGACAGTTTTGAAATATTTATATTTCAAGCACTGTCTCTTTAATTTTTTTACCTGTTATTGGATACCAAACCGTGATAAATTTGGCCCGTTTTTTCTAATATGTCTCTTGAAGCTTACTATATAATCAATGTTGTTCTTAGAAATTTTAATATATTTACCTTGCATTTCTATATTGCATCCACGCTTAATGCCTTTGCCTAATTGCCTTCGCTCCTTACGTTGTTGATACAAATTTGGCAATTATCTAAAACTTGTCTGAAACAGCTAGCACGCTAAATACGATTACTCAAATAAATAAAAACAAAATTATTAAATATATTATAATTAACAAAGATATTAAATAACACAATTGTGAATAAATGCAATGCATAAAATCAAGGACATATAACTGATGAATCTAGAAGACGTTGTATATTTCGGATAATAAACCAAAATCAATTTACTAAACAGGTGTTCAAATAATGGCTAATGATCGATAACCAGCCTATTACTGTAGCACGCAATTCAACTAATCACCTGGCAAATCGGTAGAGGTTTAGCCATTAATTTGACTATACGAAGGCACACTTAGTGGTCCGTAATGGACCGTAAAAATTGTTAAATACGGTTTACCCCTGATGCGGAGTTAAATTGGGTGCAAGATTAAACAACGTACTGTGGTCTTATACAACTCTACAAGAAGATTTCTCACTTTTTATTATCACTCATTATCATCATCGTTGTGGTGAGTTCTGTATTCATTGTGAAGTCTGATTGGATCGGATACCCCTGGTCTTTTTTTATATTACTCATCATCATCATCTTAGCGTTGAATCCCGGTTGCAGCCCAAACTCTCACTTCGGCGCCTGGGGCCCACTTTCCGACTTTTTCTTCTCCAGTTCGCACGATCTTCGGCATCTCTGGTGTTCAGTACATTCAACCATATCAACCTCTACGACGTCAAGCCAGCGCTTTTTGGATCTCCCCCTCCTACCGGGGCTCAGCGGAGGCGGCATGGCCAGACATTTGTTCCCCACGTAAGTAGCTGATTGCCGTACAACGTAGCCATACCAGCGAGGGCGACACTCCTGCAATTTATCCGCAATGTCACGGACATGAAGGCTGCCACGAATGCGAGAGTTCCTAACGCGGTCCTTCCGCGTTACTCCACACATCCACCGCAGTATATTTATCTCCGTGACTCGCATTGGCTGTTTGTGTTGCTTCAGCACCGGCCACGCTTTACATTCGTATAAAAGGACAGGCCTAATGATGGTTTAATAGACCTGTCCCTTCAATTTAACCGGTATTTTAGAGTCACAGATGACACCAGTCACCTCACGCCATTTGGCCCACGGCAATGCGTGCCTTAACGTCGCAATCAATGTCACCAGATGAGTTTTTTTTATATTGCTGACGAATAGCATACAGGCTGACGGCCCACTTAATAATAAGCAGTTACCGTTGCATATGGATATTTACGACACTAGGGGCACCGCGAACATACTGCTGTCCGTACAGGAGAACCTGAGTCACTAATGCCGGAATACAACTAGTGGTTATTATGATGACATACTTATAGGTGACCTACCACGACGCCAGGGTTGTTTTGTCGCCTTTTACGACAGGTCGACCCCGGTCGCAGGTGTTGGTTATTAGTATAGAATTTATTTTTTTACTTACTTTTACGAAGACAATGGCTGTCTGAACCCTTTCTGTAGAAACCTTTGCACTACAGTGCTTCGTTGTTTTACTAAATACCTGTTTACTGTTACTAACAGCACGTAAGGTGTATTCTGCACAGGTGTTGGTGCACTGCACAAATAATAATCAACTCTTCAGTAATAATTTTTGTTACAATTTTTATGTTTTCTAGGCTCCTTAGCACGTCTGGATGGCAACCACCATGGTCTCTAAATATGCAACCATAATAAGTTTGTGTTGTTTTCTAATAAGTAACCCAGTTCCCCTACGCGAACGGCAGCGCAAACATTCATAAGTGACGGTGTAATTACTTATTTATTAAATGTGCCGTCAACTTGGCTATTGATCCACTAATAAAATAATATTTTGACTTCTTTGACAAATATATAAAGGTCGAGGATGGTAGAACCTTTATGGGATATCTTCTTTTTCCCATACACTACTAAAGAGTCAATTTGTATAATAAATCTCTAGTATAAGTAAATATTAACCCGACATACACGAATTAATATCATCCGCATGTAATCTCACGTAAGATTTCAGTATCAGGTACACTCTCCAACCTCTTAAAACATATATAGATAATTTAATTTAAACTCGGTTAGTTTAAATTATACTAAGGTAAAACTAATTTAGCATAAAATTAGCCCTGTACAGTTGTAATCTTGTAATTGGTCTCAATGAAATTGTGTGCTGAAAGTATTAGGATTGCGTCCCACTCAAACATGCTATAATAAAGGACAATAGCTATATTTTAGATGTCTATCACTTTTAAGCTACCACAATTGTATCAAATGGAAAATCGATAAATCTTCGGTGAAATGCTGCTTTAAAGGTATGTTCGGAAGTCATTTCTGCATCGAACAGTGACGGATGATGAAAAGTGGACTTACTTTGAAAACCTTAAGCTCGAAAAATCATGATTATCACCTGGCGAAGCCGTCCTGTCGACTCCAAGGCTAAATCGTTTTGGTTGCAAGTCAATGCTCTTGTCAGTCTCAGTGTATGGTGGGACCAGAGTGGCGTGGTGTATTATGAACTGTTAAAACCTAGCAAAACAGTTAATAGTGATCGCTACCGACAACAAATGATCAATTTGAATCATGCATTGATCGAAAAACGTCCAGAATGGGCCCGAAGACATGGTAAAGTGATTTTACCGCATGATAACGCGCCGTCTCATAAAGCAAAACCGGTCAAGAAAGCGTTGCAAGCACTTGGATGGGACATATTATCGCATTCGCCGTACTGGGTACAAGTCTAGTACCTTGCCCGTCCGACCATCAACTTTTCGCATCAGTGGGATACGCGATTGCAGAGCAACATTTCGCCAATGTCGAAGAAGTTAGAAAATATACACATCAAAAAAGTCTAAGCAACATGCATGATATTACAAATTTACCATTTATACTTATTAATTTCTAAGTCTTTACTCACTCAAAGTGCGTAAGTATGTAAACTTTTTTTTTTGTTATTGATGACATACTGGCTGGTTGTAAGAAAAATACGATTATATTTTGGTTTTTTCATAAAATTAAATGAAAGGGAATTTGTTTGAATTTAAGTGTATTTTATTGCTACTTTTAGTCTTGATTTTATAATTTTACCAACCATTTAAATAAAGTTAGCGACAAAATTGAATTGTTAGATATTCTTTACGTCATGGAGCGACGTCATTCGACGGCAAATGAAATGCAAAGAGCTGTAGGGATGTTGCAAGCGGGAAGTAATCAATCTCAGGTATCACGGCATTTTGGCATTCATAGAAGTATTATTTGTCGTCTTTGGCAGTGCTACAATAATACAACGGAACGCGCTGAACAGCATCCAGGCCGTAAAAAGAGTACAACCACTCGGCAAGACCGGTACATACAACTGACTGCAAGACGCCAGCCGATGTTAACCGCTCGAAAGATAAGTTTGAGGCTACAAAATTAAAGTGGTGTTTATGTAAGTCCCCAAACTGTGCGAAATTGACTGCATGAATACGGCCTACGAGCTCAACGCCCAATTAGGTGCCCACCGATACGTCACGGGAATCGCGCTCGTCAAAATGAATGGTGTAGAAAAGGCAGAACATGGACCCAGGAGCAATGGGATAAAATTATGTTATTAAAACAACTTTTATACATGTCTTTATAGACAACAGCTGTTATTTTTACATCATAGGACCCTAAAAATATTATTTTAAAAATAAAATACAACGTTATAATGTGAAAAACCAGCCTAAAATTTAAATTAGTACATGTTGCTTAGACTTTTTTGATGTGTGTAGCTCGATGTATATTTAGTTCAAAGGACTAACAGTTCTTTTAGGATGACATCCATAAATTGCCTGAAAGATGGGCGAGATGTATGGAATCAAATGGCCAATACTTTGAATAAATAAATTTTTCTATTTTCTTGAATATTAAATAGTTTTTTTCCCGAAAAGAACCGGTAATGACTTTCCGGTACACCTGATAATTATACTTAAATGATTTCGAAAACATAATTTTGATACATAATTTTGATACACAATAGCCCTTGAATTAAATCTTACAAATTTTCATCCCTGTTGTGTTCGAAACTTTCGTATAGTCATCAGAAGTGGTTATATGACACTTCCTTGATAAGGTGCATAAGAAAATTGATAAAATATGGGTAGTCACATCTACCAGTCTTTGTTTTAGAGGGTTGTGTAGTTAGACCGCCAGGGACTGATAAACTTGAAAGGAAAATCAAATCCCATATTTTTGACTTATTGTAAAACCGTGAATCAGAGCTGGAAGAAAAAGACTTTCAGAAGCGATGGATAAGGCTATTTTAATTTCTTCTTGGTATTTGCAGCCTAAACTTTGACTGTGTTAAAATTTAACACAGAATAACAGGCGGAGTAGAGGCGTGTTTTCTTGGCATGAGGAGTGTAAAATACAATGTACTGCCTTAAATAATGCAATTTTTATCCGTGCAGGGGCGGAGGAAGAATACTGACCTCTACGGTGGGGGTCGGCTTGTCGTAAAAGGCGAGGAAACAACCCCAGCTACGTGGTAGGACCCCAAGCCCGTCGGGATGGCAACCACCCTTGGTCTAAAGTATGCCGCCGCAATAACCTTGTTTTGTGTTTCGGCATTAGTGACCCAGGTTCCTGTACTCCTATGGGACAGCAGCGGGCCTGCTGTTCTACAGCAATTAAAAAAAGCATTGGTGTTCTTATGCGTGCCTCACTGGGACGTCAATGTTCACTATACAACTTTATGTCACCCAAATTCACCCGAACTCTCGTGTTTTAACAGTGACTTTTTAAAAATACAGAACAACGTAGATATGCTGTAAATGTACCACAGACAGTGTTCGGCAACCCGTGGCTCATGAGTCGCATTCAATTCTTTGATTCCTCGGCTATGGCTGTTTTAAATTTTTAGTCCAGGCACAGAATATAACTTACTCTTAACTACTCTAACTATCCATAATTATTTCCGTAATAATGTCTCCTACTAAGCATATATTAAAAATATGGTTCTTTGAATAAAGTTTAATTATGTAATATCTATATTTGGCATTTTTAGATGACAAGGTTGCCGACCACATTTTAGATGACAAGGTTCCAATCTATCGCTTTCTATCGCATTGTTATTATATCACATATCTAGGACATTGAATAAATTTACTATTGCAGTACAGCTCGTTTGATCTGATAATATGACCCCGGCGAAGCCACACAAGCTAAGCCGAGGTTACGGTAGAAACCTTTAATGTACTCCCTCTACACTCGCTTCATGAGGCCAGACCACTTTGCTGCAGTCATTGAAAATAATTAAATACCTTTTTAAGGTTTAAGTTGCATTTAAAAAAAATAGCCTATGTCCTTCTCCAAGGTCCAATCATACCGGAATTCATTAAAATTGGTTCACCGGCTTAGGCGTGAAAGAGTAATAAACAAACAAACAAACTCACTTTCGAATTTATAATATTAGTTAGGGTTTAAAGGGAATTGATGAATCATATATATGAATCATATATTATGGTATGTTACTTTATATAAATATATTGTCTATCAGGTGACGATGCCCTTATCGATCTCCATAGTGCAATGGCTTTCGTACGCTAAAACGTCTGCGGGGGTCACGCGTTCGATTACCGTTCCAAATCTAGATGTTTAATGTTTATTTTTTTTTTAATGTATATGTAGTATATAAGGTGCCTAGTACTTATAACACACTCCTTGCTATACTTCCTTTGGCACTAGATGGAGCTGAGTCACAACTATACAACTTGGGTGACTTTGAAAAACCGTCCAAACTTTTTTACGCTCTAAACATCATTTAAGGAACCAATTTTTGCAAAAAAAATTGTACGTCAAATTTTTCACCATAAACTATTTCATTCCAAGGAAAATATTGTCACTAATTCAATCGTACAAAATAGTCATATGGTGCAAATTTCGTACCTTAACCTGTTATTACCTGTCTCTGTCACTCCCGCGTAAATTATATTAGTATTGCGTAGTATTCGCTCGCACAGATGCAATGACCCCCGTCTTCGGCCTCGTACTAGGTCATTGTACCAGTTTTTTGCGGTACCGATGGAGATACGGTAGTATATAAATTCCGAGTTCTTTGGATAACTTTGTGATGCTGATTACTCAACATTTTTGTACTATGTGATTCTAAACTAAAATACATGTTTCTCATAACTTTTACTAAAGATTCTTCTGTGTGAATTTGGACGGTATTTTCAAAGTCACCCTGTATATCTACATATTTTTAAATGTTATTTCTAATATTAAGTAACGAACCTAAAATTTAATATTTTCTCAGATTACATCTAATTAAAGCTCAAAATACCGTTATTAAAATTTTAATTATGAAAGTCAGTTTCAAGTCGGGGTAAAGCCATTCGCTGTAATTGAATTTTTGATTACCATATTGCTGTAGACAGATTGACGATCCACTTAATAATAAGCAGTTACCATCGCCTACAGCGACGACAGGGGTAATGCCAACGTGCTGCCGACCTGTTAAACACTGAAGGACGCCCTTTGTAAAATATTCCACATACACACATCAAAAAAGTCTAAGCAACATGTACTAATTTAAATTTTAGGATGGTGGATGAGCCGCTGTATGGATGAACTTCCTGAATGCACCTGAGCCTTTCAGTATTTCCGGGCCGACGGTACACTCGCACCCTTCTTGTATCAGGCCTAAACCCGAATCGCGACTCATCGGAAAACATCATTTTATCACATTGTTCCTGGGTCCATGTTCTGCGTTCTCTACACCATTCATTTCGACGAGCGCGATTCCCGTGACGTATCGGTGGGCACCTAATTGGGCGTCGAGCTCGTAGGCCGTACTCATGCAGTCGATTTCGCACAATTTGGGGACTTACATCAACACCACTTGAATTTTGTAGCCTGAAACTTATCTCTCGAGCGGTTAACATCGGCTGGCGTCTTGCAGTCAGTTGTATGTACCGAACTTGCCGAGTGGTTGTACTCCTTTTACGGCCTGGATGCTGTTCAGCGGGTTCCCTTGTATTATTGTAGCGCTACCAAAGACGACAAATAACACTTCTATGAATGCCAAAATGCCGAGATACCTGAGATTGATTACTTCCCGCTTGAAACATCCCTACAGCTATTTGCATTTCATTTGCCGTCGAATGACGTCGTTCCATGACGTAAAGAATATCTAACAATTAAATTTTGTCGCTAACTTTATTTAAATGGTTGGTAAAATTATAAGATCAAGACTAAACGTTGCAATAAAAATGCATTTAAATTCAAACAAATTCCCTTTCATTTAATTTTATGAAAAAAACAAAACATAATCGAAATATTTTTTACAACCAGCCAGTATGTCATCAATAACAAAAAAGTTTACATACCTACGCACTTTGAGTGAGTAAAGACTTAGAAATTAATTAGTATAAATGGTAAATTTGTATTATCATGCATGTTACTTAGACTTTTTTGATGTGTATATTTAACGTCCTGTAGAACCTCTGCGCACAAACCATAGAGACAAAGGAGATAAAGAAAGATTAATAAATAAATATACTGAGATAATTCGCACAGCGCCATTTAGTCCCAAAGTAAGTAGCTTAACATTTGTGATATGGGTACTAGATAACTAATACACTAAAAATATATTTTTATTTTGTAAACCAATACATCGGGGATCGAATCCGTAACGTCCGCAAGAGTACTGATGTGCGTTAGCCGTTACACCAGCATTGATAACATATATTCGCCCCTCATCTCATCTGCTCTGTGTTCCGATCTCTCAAAGCAATATACAGCATCTAAGGCTCGTATTAATTATAATATTGTCTAATTTTTTCACTTAGACACTTTAATTGGTCAGTTTATCCCCTGGTATTGAACATACACAGCATGCATTGTTTAACAGCCTGACGCTGGTCAAGTGACATTGTTTACGTTATTATAGCATTAAGTCCGCCATGGATCATCTTCCGCCAATTAGTGCCGCCTAGTGTTTTATTGCATCCGCTATATCTCTGATTATCGCTGACTTGATTCAATTATTGTACTTCGTTTTAATAGTTGTTTTATGCATCAGACTTACCAACGATTCATATAAAGAAACGTATAGTCCTTATGTATTTTTAATATTAATCAGAAAAATTACTGTTCATTTAAAGAAATATTTTTTTATTGCTGAGTAAGCTGTTACCGTCGCTTATGGATGTTTGCGACGCTAGGAGCACCGCGAACACGCTGCTGTCCCATAGGGGTACAGGAACCTGGGTCACTAATATCGGAACACAACACAAGGATATTATGGCGGCATACTTATACAGCCAGTGTGGTTGTCATCTAGACGGACTTGGGGCCCTACCACGTAGCTAGGGTTGTTTTGTCGCCTTTTACGATAGGCCGACCCGGGTGCAGGGATTAGTATTCTTACTCCGACCCTGCATGGAGAAAAAGTATATAACTTTACCGAAAACTTAATCAAAATTTAAGAAATTCAAATAATACATAGTTCAACATTGTCTGCAGCATGTTGGCAAACGTATATAGGCGACGGTAACCACCTGCTATCGGATGGGCAGTTTACCTATCTGCTGAACTCCTTTAAATCTGAAATCCATAATTATATTATATTTTGACGACCGCCGTGACATAGCGGCTAACGCACTTCGGTACGCATGCGGAAGTCATGGATACGATTCCCGTCTCACGTCTGGGTGTTTATGTATAATATGTATTTATTTACAAAAATGTAATTTATCAGTTGTTTAGTACCCATAACACAAGTGCTATGCTAGGGACTAGATGGCGCTGTGGGAATTGTGCCAGTATATTCATTCATATTATTTATATTTATTTACTTGTGATTTTTTCGTTTTTATAACTCAAAATACATAAATCTTATAAAATCTTCATTCTTACTAGATAATTACTGAAAGTTTACTTATATTCGAATTTTGAATATTCATCTTTTTTTTGTCTAAACCTAAGTTCGACACGTACACATCGTTCTATATAATACTTCTAAATAATTAAAAAAGGACATATAACCTCCGAAAAACCACGTGTCAAAGAAAACTGGTTAAATAATTGTGAAATAACTAAAGTCAGCTGAGTATATATTCTTATTGAGGAATAACAATTATACTCTGAAAATTATCACAAATAATATCAGAAATAGAATATTTTAATTAAATTTCATAAAGAGCTTGAGTAGTAAGTAAGCTTGTCACCAGTAAAAGCTACGCCCCCACAGCGATGTTGTGCAATGAAGCTATGATGGAATCTGTCGTGTGACGTAATGCTATTGGTGGGATTTGCATTGCAAAGTAATACCCACGCTGTGCTCCTTCTAAAAATAGTTTATTCATGGATATTTGTCTCTCCATTTGTATGATTGGTTGTTACCACAAATTATCGTTTTGCTTATTGTTGCCGAAGCAGAAAATATGAGAGAATTCTATTTTCCATTTAATCAAAATGTTTATGTATGATAAGACCTTTTAATTCAATCGCAATTGTATGGAAAATGTAGATTAAATTAGAACATCAACCGTTTTAGTTGCTTAGTTATTATAGGTACAAATTTCCTCTGCTGGATCTTGATTTTCCCTTTAGAAGGAAGGGATAGTCACGCTGGCCCCAGTTAGATTAGTTTACCTTGCAAGAAACCTGCCTCTGAGATGTCGTCCTGTTGTTGAGGTTGACGATATTTTCCTACAGCGACAATACATGGTGATTATATGTATCTAAGCTTTTTGGGTGTAGGTAATTGCCTTAGAGGTGTATGCCATAGTGGAAATCGAAGCCATGGCCTCTAGTTTACATACCGACTCTGACACCAATTAGCTACCACGCACTTGTTAATTGTCATAAGACATTCTTAATAGAAATAGTTAATCAATAGTATATTGGTGAGAATTTATTAGGTTTTTAAAAGTATTCTTCATTCTGCCTTTATCCCACGTTATATAGGGTCGGCACATTACGTTCTCTTCTTCCATTCCCGCTTAGTATTTAGCAGTTACCATCGCCTATGAGTTTGCAACGCCAGTAGCATTGCGAACACGCTGCTGTCGCATAAGAGTACAGGAACTTGGGTCACTAAAGCCGGAACACAACACATACTTAAGACCAAAGGTGGTCGCCATCCAGACGGGCTTGGGGCCCCACTACGTAGCTAGGGTGGATTGTTTTGTCACCTTTTACGACAAGCCGACCCCGGCTGCAGAGGTTAGTATTCTTTCTTCGTTTCTGCACGGATAAAGAACTTTTACGCCATATCATCTTTTACGCTATCCATCTATATCATTTTCCTAGTTATATGGCATTTTTCTCTTTGCATTACATGGCCAATAACGGTCTAAGTTACTTTTAACTTTTTCAACACCAGTGCTACTGTTCAATACTTTACTTCCTCTAATATACTCATTTCTAACTTTATCCATTTTCGTACATCCATCTTAGCATTGGCATCTTCGCAGCATGTATCACTCTTTCATCCCTCCCCTTTATGATCCATCATTCTGATCTATACAATACGACAGGTCTTATTACGGACTTGTAAATTTTATCTTTGAGTTTAAATGGTACTCATAGGTCACAAATTGTTCTTGAGACATGTCGCCATTTCATCCATCCTGCAATCACTCTGTTGATTAATGAGCTGAGGTACCGGAAATTGGTGCAATTTTGCAGACACGTCTGCTAGGGTAATCGTATTGATGTTGGAAATTCCACCAAAGTCGCAAAATAGATGTTCAGTTTTGGTTCTACTTATCGTCAACCCAACACTCTTCTATCTCTCCTACTATTTAGCTAATCTACTCTGGTCCTTGTGAACATGTTCTCTAATCAGCACAATGTCATCAGCAAAGAGCATACACCTCCTGTATTCCTGATGTTACTACATCTACCACCAGAAGGAACTGATAAGGGCTAAGAGCCGATCCTTGCTGTAAACCTACCTTTTTCACTCTCGAGTTTTTAAATTTTCAGGTATTTGAACTTATATTTAACCTTGCTTCTATTTTCATAAATATTTGCTTTTGTGTGAAATATACAATAAGGCTGCTTAATAAAAGACAGCCTTCACAATAATCCTTGCGGATTTTGTCCTTATTCAAAATATATCGTCTATTCTTCATATCTGTGTGATTTCATCGTTTATATTTTATAGCCATCGCAATGCATTGTGCTATGACTATTATGATCTTTTTAAATATTATTTAATTAAAATTATGTTTGATTGATAATTTAAAAGTCATACTTATTCATCATCATCATCATCCCAGTGTTGTACCCCGGTTGCAACCTAAACTTCCGTTTCCGTGCCCGGGGTCCGCTTTCCGACATTTTCTACTCCACTTCGCACGTTCTTCAGCATCCCTGGTAGTGAGCCCATTGGCACGCATATTACCCCTTACGACGTCAAGCCAGCACTTTTTGGGTCTGCCGGAGCCAGGCGGAGGCGGTATTACCAGACATTTGTTTCCCACGTAATCATCCGGTTGCCGTAAAACGTGGCCGTACCAACGGAGCCGGCACTCCTGCAATTTATCCGCAATGTCACGGACATGAAGACTGCCGCGAATGCGGGAGTTCCTAACGCAGTCCTTCCACGTTACTCCACACATCCACCGCAGCATATTTATCTCCGTGACACGTAGTTCTTGCTGTGTCACTCTAACACCGGCCATGCTTCGCAGCCGTATAAAAGGACAGGCCTAATGATGGTTTTATAGACCTCTCCCATCAACTTTACTGGCATCTTAGGGTCACAAATGGCAGCTTATTCATTAGCCCAGGCGGTAGATGGTAGAAAAACAGCGAGGCTTTTTAGTGGGTAGTCGGATGTCAACCATCTTTCCCGGTATATGCTCGACCCCCGATTAATCATAAGAGTATATCGTCAAAAAAAAGAACAATTTGCAGATGATAAAAATAGTTTTTGATCTATAGAAGAGCATTGAATCGATTCATATATTTAATGACAGAGTAAAATAGATTTTTATGCATTTATTCGTAGCTTACTTACTTCTTTGGATGCAAACGCTAAAATAAGCCGTTAGTTCTTTAATGCCACGAACGAATAAAGTCAGCTCTATTAAAATTAGCATTTGCTGAGCTTGCAGCTAATTCGTATGTGTATGTACACAACTATTTATTATGTTTATGAGTTGAATATATTATATGTATAAATATATTATTTGATTACGTGACTTTAAATAAACATATTATTTTTCTAGAGTATTTGATAATGGTAAACAGGTACAAATTTCATTTTTTTTTTCAGATTTTAAATTCGTTGGGAGAAAGGAGTTGGCAGGCAGTATAAAGGTGCGTTAAATGCATTTTAAATTGAATATTTCGTTTGAATTTTTTTTTAAAAGAGACTCAATAACATAACTTCTTTGTGATTTATCGAGTTCAGGCAGCTCTTTTCATTTTTAACATTATTTATGTTATGTCTAAAGGAAACATAATCTGAACTCTCAACTTCTAAAGACTTTTCGTCTATACAAGGTCTTCATAATGATCCAATAATGACGAGGAAATTCTAGCGAGGAAGACCGAAGCATTTTATCCGTGTAGAGGCGGAGAAAGAATACTGACCTCTGCGGCCGGGGTCGGCCTGTCGCAAAAGGCGACAAAACAACCCACCCTAGCTACGTGGTAGAGCCCTAAACCCGTCTGGATGGTGACAACCTTTGCTCTTATGTATGCCGCCATAATAACTTTGTGTTGTGTTCCCGCATTAGTGACCCAAGTTACTGTACCATTATGGGACAGCAGCGTGTTCGCGATGCCACTGATGTTGAAAACACTCATAGGCGACGGTAACTGCTAAATTCTAAGTGGGCCGTCAGCCTGTCTGTTATCCTACAGCAATAAAAAACTTAAATATATGAAATACGAAAACCGTCTTTAGCTCAGCATTTCTTCTTTAACAAAATGAATCGACAGGTATTAAAACTGACTTGCATGTACGTAGTATCTCGATGCTTGCATGCCAGTATTGGTGAAACATGTTTGTACTCATGTTTTCTCCAAAGATAAATTTGACACCACGATGTCAAATTATATTTGCACAAAACATGTTTAGTGCAAATAAAATTTCATTTGATTTGACGATTTTGATTACCATTTCATTTACTTCTTGTCATAGATTGTTTTCAACGACATTATGCAATCAATATATATGTCCAGACAAGTATATACGTATATTGGTATAAATAGACTAATATAATACGGTTCGTATGAGACGAGGTACAGGTATATGGAAAATTCCAATAATATGGTAATGCAGTAACAATATTGAACGCGCTTGTACGGCGAGGTGGAAAGTGTCTGCACATACATACATAAGCAAAAGATTCTCGCAGCTAGATCTTATATTGCAGAATGTATTTCATATTACCATTTATATATAATATAAATAATACATGCATAAAATTAAAAAAATAAATATTTTTTTAAAAACTAGTTTGAAATTATTATCTGGAGCAGCCTGTAGAATGTTTTGTCCTGACACATAACTTCGATTACAAAACTAAGCATGAAACCGGGATTAAACCACTATATAAAGAAAAAGGAGCTCCTCGAGCAACGGTTATTTCCAACATACGTCGTAAATACATCCAAGATACCAGTCCAACTGCTAAGTGTAGGTATAAAATAAAGTACATACTTGTTCTTCATTTCTATTCTCTTCATTCTTCTATGTTGATTTATTTTTACTATGTATGGTTACCGGTAATGAGCATTACCATTTGATGCATCTACATTTATTTCTTATTATTTAAATGATGACATTTCTTTCCTTGTAGTTAAATCTAAGATTTTATTAATTCCAGATAGTCTTAACATATTATAAACGATTGTAGTGACTGGTCTTGCAAACTCTCTCGAACTTGCCCAAACGGTCCCTTAAAAACTACCTCCTCCGCTTGGTGCTTTATTCGAAGCATTACTTATATTATTCAGCGCCCTGGTGTAACTTGGTTTTCTACGAGCTACGGCCCGAGGGAACTAACGGTGATGACTTGCTTGAATAATTTGGCAACCTTCTTCAGTATTCGAATAACCTTAGATAGATAGATAGATAACACTTTATTGTAAACCAATTATATAAACACAATGAAACTTATTTACACAATCAATATGTACTTGACTTACAATGGGCGGCCTTATCGCTACAGAGCGATCTCTTCCAGGCAACCCGGTTGCTACTAAGGCTACCCAGATGTTATCACACAGGCGTTATTCAAGCTCTCATTTCGTCACACTCACCGTTACATTACACAAGAATCAGTGCAACTTTTATGAATCTGATCATAACCAGATTACTAGATGTAAGTATATTATAAAACGGTAAATTATATCAGATATATCGGTTAAATGTGTATCGGAAATGCTACAGATAAGTTGATGCTATATGCCCATAAAAGCTTCATTAAGCTAGCATGTTATGAAGCCCCGGGCTTTAGATAGGCGATACTATTTTCCGTCACATAATGCGAGTATTTATCTTCTACAAGTATCTTCTTCTATCGGTGCAGGGGCGAAGTAACCTATGCAGCCTGGGCGGCCTGTCGTAAAATGCGACAGTAAAAGACCCCTGGTTTCTAAACATGCCGCCATAACAACCATGTCCTGTATAAGTGACTCCAGTTCCACTACGCAGATGGCAGCGTGTTCGCGGCATAGGCAACGCGACGATTGCAATCGTCTATTCCACATCAAAAAAAGCATTCCATTCTAGTTGTATCCGAATGGACTTTGGACCTAAAACATTTTAGAGCTAAGATATGTCACTCAGACTTTCATCCTTCGAAGACCTTTGCTATTTCTAAACAACTAACCATAAAATAATAAGTAATTCACATTTCTACCAAGTCCCAAAATAAGCAGCAGTGGGCTTCCCGATTGCGAGCAAATTCACTGTTACCGTTGCAAAAGCCGTAACAAAACACAATATCGGTGTATTCTTCATTTGTATGTTTTATTGGGTATTGCTTTTAATAATTTTATGGGAATTTTAAAGAGCGACCTCAAGTTTAGTTCGAATACGAATTTCCGCTTGCTTCCTTTGTGACGTTTTTTTTTCAATTTCATTGAAATAAGTTCCTAGTTGTTATGCATTGTTTAAGAACTAAGAAAACGGTTATGTTTTTAAAATAATCTTCAAGCCACGTTTCACAATGTTTTTTTTAAAGGTACATATTTTAGTGGAAAAAATCTCAAAAAAATATCATTTTTCGTCTCGCTTTTTATTTTAATATCAATAAATAACCAGTGTTTAATCATTTTTATAAATCAGAAGAAAAAATGATATTTAAATTGATACTTTTTTAGACATTTTTGATGTTGCATTTTTGACTTATTTAGAAATAATGGTTCACTTTTGCATAATGCACATGGGGGTTAAAATTATTGCAAATAGTCACCCCTATCACCTCCTAACGGGGGAATACGTCGAATTACCAAGAATCCTGTATGTAACAAAAAATATATTAATATTTCTTTAAAACTTTTAGTGATTACCTTTATTGATTTTATACACTTAAAAGTTAATAATAAAATTCTAGAAACATCGTGTGCCCCATTCACTCTCATTACTAATATTCACGCCTCTTTAACTCTAACACAGTTCCCAATAGCGTAGACCATGCCTATAAATGCCAAACATTTACAAATAGCAATCATCAGCCTTAATTCTAACCACCCACGTCTGGTGCCACCATAACTCAAAGCAGGACAGCGGCATTCCGCCTCCTGGCGCACAATCATCTGGACATCGCGTTTGTTTCTGCTATTTGTTTGCGGACATGACACGAGCTGGCTTAAGGGGTTTCTAAGTCAGGCCTATTAATATCTTGACCAAGAAACGTTGTTGTGAAACATGAAGTGCTTTAATTTTACTGTCTCCTCCTTCCACCTCGTAGACGGGTAGGCTTGTAATGAACGCGAACTATTCTTTGTTTTATTTCTATCTTTCACTATAAGATTGTACTAAGACATTTATCGACATTTGTTTAGACATCTTATTTAATAAATTTCAAGCGCCTGACATTATTTTTCTTATATAGTTTACTTACTTAAACACAATAACATTAAATAATAACTTTATTTTTGGAAACAATTTTGATATATTTGCTAGGTGGTAGGGCGTTAAGGCCATCTGGATGGAAACCATTCATGGTCTATAAGTATGCTGTCATAATAACCTTGTGTTATGTTCCTGTATTAGGTTCCAATACCCGTTTTAGCGTCTAACATACTTAAGCGACGGTAACTGCTTACTATTTATTTTATTACTCAGCAATAAAAAGAATATTTATATAGAAATTGTATGTCATTTTTTGGCAAAACGTGTCATATCAATTGAAATATTATATTTCATGATTGTTTGTATGGGTGCCTGCCCAATGCCTAATAAAGGTGTGTAACTCAGGATAGATAACTCAAAAGATATATATCCCAAGTGAAGAGTTATTTTATCTCTATATCTCTTTTACTCAAACTGTATCTTTATATCTTTATCTTTACAGTACATATTTCGATACATTTCATAACATATCTCACTTCACACTGAGTAGATCGAGAAGAAACGAGACAGAATGATTAGCCGGGTGCAACGCGTATTTTTTTTATAATAGAATGAGTTCGAATATAGTAGCAAGCCAATATAAATCGTATTGCTATTATGTTATCATTTAATTTTGTTTGAATATACGTGTATATCAAACACATGTTTAAAAATATTGTTTTAATACTTTACTCGGTTTAGTTTTGAGCAGCTTCAGCTTAGCAAAGCATTTTGTTTTTTTTTTTGCAATAGATAAATTATTGTAACTGTTTCGTATATTCTTCAAATTTGTATTTAGTTTACGGTATTAGTTACACCAGCTTAGTTCCAAAAGATTAATAAAAAATAGGTTTATTAGTTCGGACTTTTGTAACTAGGTTGACAGTCCTAAGCCTATCAAGTATGAAGGAAAATTAGACCGCTGTTTCAGTTATAATATTTAAATTAAAAAATAAGTTAATATCACTAACTCATCTTGTCTGCAATTGATATTATTCACGGTAAAATAAAGAGTTAAAGATATAAAAGAATGATATATATCTTTATATCCAAAAGATATATATCTTTCTTTTCTTCTTGGTGAGTTATTTTGCTCATGACTAATGCCGAATGTATCCTAAGTATCGCTCACCCGTGGTTCACGTGTCATGATTCTCATGAAAGTGACAGTGACATTTTGACAATTCTATAAAGACACACGAGACAGCGAATGTTTTAAATACATACCATAGACTAAATCGCATTCACTCACTACAACAGTGGTCGACATCCCACGGTTCGCGAGCCGCATGTAACTCTGACTCCTCGGCTACGATTCTGCGAATTGTTTAGTCCAGGCACAGAATATTACTTATTATTTATAATTATTTTCATAATAACGTCTCCTACAAAGCATATGTTAAAAATTGGCCCTTCGAATACATTTCAATTTTATCTATATTTGGCTCTTTGGGATGACAAGGTTGCCGACCACTGCTCTATAATGTATGTATTATTAAAAAATCATTTAATAAATAATTATTCTATTGTATACATTCTTATAAACTAGAATTTATAGGAAATTCCTAAATATTTTCGTCTAGGTTTATCAAAACGTTTATTTTCATTACGTGATTACATATCCTGACCATGTCCTTTAAAAGATCCCAGAGTACAGTCAAGGTAACTAACGGATTACCGTTTCTTCTAGCTGACAGCATATTTTCTTGTGTATTTCACGCAATATGTATCATGGAGAAAAGATGGAAAATATTATGAAATACGGTCCGGAAAAGTTTTACCTTAAAACAATATTTATTTCAAGACACTAGGGTCCAAAGTTTCTATTTTTGACCTTAGTGTCCCTATAAAACCCTATTCTTAACGGGCTCCCGCAGCTCGGGGGGACTGAGGGATATGTGGAACTCCGGGAATGATGTTTGGCCACCTGACTACCCACCAAAAGCCCCGCTGTTCTCTTACTGCCTAAGTCCGGGCCCACGGATATGTGTGTGGACGCCAGCCCACCCTTTATATCGGGGTGGGCCTCTTCTAGGTGTGTAGTGCTAGAGGGTCATCGTTTCGTCCCCCCGGCACTCTCATTTGCCTTGCATTGAGGTGGCCTTGCAAAAGACGGAGGCTCTGATCTTCTATGGGCCCCGTCTGAGGCCACCACCGGGCTTGAGTCGCCGGATCCTCATCACTATCTGCGCCACCCCAACCGAGCCCAGAAAGCACGCCTGGCGGGGGCTCCTCCCACGTGCTGTGACAAGCGTGTCGTTGGCGTTAGGTAACCGAAATAGACCGCCAGGGAAAATAATATTTCTATTTATCTGTTGTATCCGAAACACATTCTAAACGAATACATGTAAATAAATTGTGACTCCGACCCTTGTCACAGCGCAATTCACATCATAGTGTTGTTATTTGTATCGAATATCCGCGAGAAAATTTTGTTACATCCCTTTAAGAGGTTTGCACATTTTCGGCAAAAATAATAAAAACTTGTTAAAAAGTTTAGTCTAATTAATATATGTGCAAATGGTCTCATAATCCAATAATTGTATTAGGCAGCAACAAATACATTGACTGTAAGAATCCAAAGATTATAAGACGCACCCTAAATATTTAAGCTAGAAATAGAAAAGACTAGAATGCTCACCCCCTTCCCCACAACCGCGCCGCAACTCCCTGTATCGAATACCACCACGAGGATATGGGCGAATGTATAGTCATACTCTCGCAACCAATGACAGGGTCAGCTCGGTTACTTATTAACATTGTTAAAGAGGGTTTAAAAAAGAGAAGTTGATTAATTAATTATAAGTTTGTGTTTTATAGATATTAATCTAGAGATTTTATATTCTATTAAAAAATACGCTCTTAAATAAATATTAAAAAATTACTAATACAGACGCATAAAAAAACATAAAATGTGTGTCTTATATTCGATGTCATACATTAGTGAAAGAAAACTATTCGTATATACTGTTTATTAAACTGGCCAGTAATTTTTTTTGTATCTGCGAGTCCTAACGATCTATAACTTTAGAACTAGCAAGAAGAGTATTTATTGTATCTTCTTTTTACAAACTTTAATTCTATTTTGGGCTTTATCTCCGCAGCCGGAGTGATGAATTAAAGTGCCGCAAAAACGTCAGTGTAAATTTTTGAGGAAAGCGGCTATATTTACAAAAGTAGAATTGAGAATTTTTAACTGGGCATTTTTATTTCTTCATCGACAACTGTAGCTGCACTAGCGCCATTTTGGCGGGTGTTTGAACTTTATTTTATAGCGTACAACTGGACACTTTTTCATCTTCTACCCCAAATGTGGTTCTCCTTAATTCTCCATAACACGAGCCATTGGCGAGTGAAGCGACGTACAGGGGTACATTCAAAGTGATATACGCAAACATAACAAAAATGCCACCCTGCACACCCAAACCGACACACGGATATTGTTTACTCAAGAAGAAACCAATCAAAGTGTCGTGTGAGGATATATTAGATGATTGACAACGAAATTTCGCGTCCTACTTTCAATGTGAAACGAGAAAAATTATTTAAATAAATAGGATGACAAATTTTCCCCAAAAAAGGGGTTAACGTCAGGCAGGCGGCCGGTTGTTAAAACTAAGCCACAACTATTACAACATGTTGTGCCGACCCCACATAATGTGGGATAAGGGCAGGAGGAATAAGATACGCAAACATATGTTAGCCAGTGAGGCACCTATATTAACAATATTCTAGCTATTTTCTTCCTGGGCTGATATTGAGAAAAGATTTTGCTACTGCCAGCAATCCTTAAGTCTTTCGATCTTCACCAACATTAAACTTTGTATTATATATTAAGTGTTATGTTTGCATCATCAGTTATTTAAGACCTACCCCTCTTGTCAGTGGAACATCTTCCAGTCCTTTCTACATAGCGCTATTTCCTTGATTTCTTGATACGCCACGACATCCAGTTTTTTCTTTACTTCCTCCATAAATATTTTTCTAGGTCTCCCTCTCTTCCATTTTCCTTCAATTCTCCCTTCTGTGATGATTTGCATTAGATCGTCGTCGAAATTTTTTTGATTCCAATACTAGTCTGACGTGACCAGCCGTCCCGTTTTGAAAGGGACTGTCCCTCTTTTGCTTGCCTGTCCCGGTGTCCCTAAAATTGTCCCGTTTTCAGAAACTTGAAAACTTTTGTATTTTAATTGAATATATTTTATGTTTGGCTCTTACAAATGCTCCAATGGAAAGAGTATTTTCTATAATGAACAAATTGTGGACAGTTGAAAAAACCCAGCTTTTTTTTCTCTTAATGTGTGTCAAAGTATATATTTAATAGAAAAGGCAGGTAGCGAAAGAGCATAATTGCAAGGATCAGGAAATAATTTTGACAGTCATTTTAATTAGTTAACTGCAAACCAAGAAAAAATGGTAGTTTATAGTGAAATGACAATGAAAAACATATGAAATTAAAAATAGAATGACACAATTTTATATGAATATTTACAGAAAGATACATATTTATTTTACATATTATTTGAAATATTTATATTATTTACTAATTACACTAAACGCTAATATTATTTAAACTTAAAAATTTACTTAAAACATTAATAAACTGACTATCAACCATAGTTAATAAAAAATTTACATTGATGGGACGTGGGATGTCTTTGGGAAGGATATCATATAAGGGAGTAGAAATTAACCCAGCTTAACATTCCAGTTTTAAAAGCGATGTTGATAACTAAACTAAATATAAAAAAACATGCCAAGAGTTTTATTTGTACTTAAAATCATCACCAGTCATATTAAAGCAAATTTGTTTTTCTGATAAATATATATACAACTAAACATTTAAGGTATATTTTTTAATTTATAATAATAGCTAACTTTTTCTAAATAAATAATATAAAAAAGAGTGAAGTATTTTCATTGACTACCTGTTAATTGATGCAAATAATTCAATGTCCCGTTTTGAGTCAAAAAATAAATGGTCACGTTATGTATAACTAACTTAAGAAGAATGGATAGGAGTTATTATGTACTCTGTCTATATCAATCAACTGTACGAAATCGATTTATGTTACAGCGTATTCATGTTGAACAGGTCATATAATAGAATAAAATACATTTTAATTATACGTACTTTTAGGTGCAGAGGTGGAGTAAGTATACTGACCTTTCCAGCCGGGTTCAACTGTCGTACAAGGCGACAAAACAACCCTAGCTAGTTGATATGACTTAAAAGTCTATAAGTATGCCGTATTGTGTTGTGTTTCGGCATTAGTGAACTAAGTCCCAATACCCTAATACGAACAGCAGCGTGTTCACGGTGCCTCTGGCTTTGAAAATATTCATAGGTTGCTAACTGCGTACTACCACGGGCGCGGTAACTCGTTCTAGCAAACAGAGCAGATCAAATAAGTAATATTAAAATAATATATAATAATATAGATTCACGTCTAGTGAATCGATTACGACTATATAAATTGGTAACCTCCGTGGCGTTGTGACTAAGGCACGTCAGAAATGTTGCGGAGGTCATGGGCTCGAGTCCCGCCGCGCGACGTTATTTATATATGTATTTATTTATAAAAGAAAATTATATGAGTAGTATCAGTTGACTAGTATCCATAACACAAGTGTATATATACTGGAAATATTGCGTCGAGAGCATGTATTTAATTATAAACTCTTAGATTCAGAAATTTACTTTCCAAACATCGTTTGATTAGTCCATGATTGCCTCATGGCCCTCGCAATTCAAACTTTAACAGCAAATTCAAACATCGTTAAAGTGGACTCGATTAAATTGAATTTTGTGCCCGAATTTAGCGTCGGTACATTCGAAATTATTCACACTCTGCTTTACATTTTAAAGATCTGATTTTATAATTAAACAGTTACTTTCGTTATATTAGTTTATTCATCATAGAAACATAGGGTTGATAACAGCCAGCCAAGTCTTTAGAGGGGCGCAGATGAAAAAAATTGTGCGGCACGAGCCGATATCAATCTGTCATAAATGGCAAGATGGCGTAAGCGTGAATGTGGTGGAAGATATCGTGTCTAAGTTTTTATTGCTGTAGAACAGCAGACATGCTGACGGTCTACTTAGTAAACAATTATCGTTGCCTATGGATGTTTGCGACGCTATAGGCACCGCATATACGCTGTACGTATAGGGGAATTGGAACCTGGGTCATATAAGCCGGAACACAACGCAGAGACTAGAGAGGTGGTTGCCATCCAGACAGGCTTGGAGTCTTACCACCTAGCTTGAGTTGTTTTGATGCTTTTTACAATAGGCCGTCCTTGACCGCAGGGGTCAGTATTGTTACTCCGCCCCTGCAGCGAGAAATTCTGGTTGTATCCCACGGCTTTACTTTCAAGGCTGGGTTAGACATAAAGGTTACTGTCGTATGCTCTGACATCCCTGAAATAAAAACCATTTCCCAAAGGGCAAATAGGTAGAACTTCGCTGACAGGATTGCTAGGTTTTAATATTATTATTAAAATAATTAAAATTTAATATTGGGCTCAAAAAATTCATTGCTTACTTTTTATAGGATATATTCACCCAAACATATATTCTTTAAGGTACGTTATCGCCCCCGAAACCCCCCGTATACTAAATTTCATGAAAATTGTTGCAGCCGATTCCGAGATTCCAATTATATATATATATATATATATATATATATATATATATATATATATATATATATATATATATATATATATATATATATATATATATATATATATATATATATATATATATATAATTGGAATCTCGGAATCGGCTCCAACAATTTTCATGAAATTTAGTATACGGGGGGTTTCGGGGGCGATAAATCGATCTAGCTAGGAATCATTTCTAGAAAATGTCAAAAGGTGGCGTTTGAGTAGTCCCAATTTAAACTGAAAAATGACTCTTCCTGTCATCTATCGGCGAATAATAATACTATTTTTTTTAAATTGCTTTAACGACACAACAACACTAAAGCTATTCCAGCAGATGGCGTTGTTAAGTAACACGAAGTCAATGAGTGTTTGCTTTGAGGTTAGACTAAGAAAATCAATTCTTAATTTGCAAAAAAAATAAAAATACCGAGCGAAGCTCGGTCATCCGGATATTATGTATTTAGTTACAAAGAAGTATATAGTGTACCAATTATCTAGCTCCAAAAAAACAAGACCTCTAATGCTAAATTTTGTATCAGATGGAACCGAATTATTGTTTTTTACATTAAAAAAATATCTTCTCTACAAAAGATTGTTTAAAATTTTTCGCCTAGTACGAAAAAAACGACAGATTTTAAATGTATACACACTGTATAGATTTTTACCTTTTAGGTACTTAGTAACCTAAGCCATTATCCATAGAGACGTGCTCAAGCACGTCTGGCTTGGAACAAAACTGAGGTGTTTTCTGTAGGGGTAACTTAGAGTTTTAAAAGGGGTGGATTGTTGTGAGATCTTAGGGGACAAATTGACGGATTCGTTTGTTAGATGAAGTGAAATAAATAATCAGAAATAATTATTTCCAAGTGAGTAGAGATAAAAACACAATGTTGTACCCTACGAGTACACGTCTAGCATCTAATGCAGTAAATACTATTTAATATCATTTAGCGTTAAATCTTGATTGCGATCCAAACTTTCACTTCGGTGTCCGTGGTACGCTTTCCAACTTTATCTTCTCCACTTCGTACGGTCTTCGGTATTTCTTGCAGTCTATACATACTATTTAACGTAATAGCTGATATTTCGTTAACTCCTTAACCGCAGGGTCAGACACAAGTGAAATCTGTTCCTTTTTTATGGAATCGTATGAGATATATAAATAATTATTTTATAAATTATAATATATAGAGATACAAAACAAAAAAAATAGTTATAGTCAGGAATATACTTTTTATACCAAATAAAAAAATAACAATTGACAGTGCCATAGTCCCAAAGTAAGCAATAGTGCACTAGTGTTATGGGCACTAGACAAGTGATACAATACTTACATACTTATTTTTGTAAATAAATACAACTTATACATAAACACCCAGGCGCAAGACGAAAATCGAACTCGTGACCTCCGCAAGCGTATCGAAGTTAGTTCATTATGCCACGGAGATCATCAAATAGTCAAATGGTATCTACCAAACCATCCACTATGAATGTCAGTGTGTTTCTATGAGTATGTGTACGTGTTTATATAATATACCCATAGTTCTCCCCACCAGAGACCGTCCTAGGACGGGCGATAGTAATCTGGGAAACGTACCACCCGCCCAGTACGCGTTGTCTTCTGCTCTGTTCTGTCGGCGCTTTTCTTTGGGCTTTCAGGTGTTTCTATACCTGTCTTTGAATAATGTATAATAAATATAATAATATATGTATGTATGAGTATTGTATGTGAGGGTTTGTATATGAATGTGGACCGACTTTTGTACGGAAGTCTTAGAGAATTGTGTTATAACAATAATCTGTTAGCAACCTGAATCCGAGGTAAAATATCAAAGTTCAAAAACAAAGCACATTTATTTTCAACATACAAAAGCTTCATTACACCATCAAGTATTTTCATAAAAGTTAAGCGTAAAATAAAAACACTTGAAACCAAATATTTGTTTGAACTCCCCAAGAGTCGTACTTCAAACAATACCTTATCCGCTCCAAGCATAGACACCATCACCTTGAATCTGTGCGGAGGGGAAAGCTGTATAGGGAATCAAAAGGAGGCTCATGGATGCTTGTAGCTGCTAACTAACAGCGAGTTTTGTACAATTTTCGCACATTTTCTCCGTGCACGGGCGGGGTAAGAATACTAACCTCTGCGGACGGGGTTGGCCTGTCATACAAACAAAACAACCCTAGCTACGTGATAGGCCCCTAAGCCCGTCTGGATGGCGACCACCCTTGGCATATGGTATAAGTATGCCGCCATAATAACCTTGTGTTGTGTTACGGTATTAGTGACCCAGGTTCGTGTACCCCTATGGGACAGCAGCGTGCTCGCGGTGCCTCTATCGTCACAAGCATCCATAGACTATGTTAACTGGTCAATATTAAGTGGCCCACAGTTTGTCTGCTGTTTGTCAGCAATAAAAAAAATATACATATAACTAATTAAATACCTAGTCAGGTCATAAGTATTGTCACACAGTAAAAACTTTTCTTTTAGAATGCTGGCCACAAAAAAGTTTATTGAATTAGAATTTCGAATTGTTCATGAAAATAAAAATGTATAACTTTTAGAATTTTACTCATTTTAAATGTGGAGTGGACGCTTAAAGAAGACCTTGTTGCAGTTATTGCGTTGCATCGTTGCGGTTACGCGCCAATTCAAATTTTTAACATACTGAAAAATTTGAATATTACCAAAAGATTCGTTTTATCGTACCATCAAACGATACAATGAAGACTCTAGTGTAGATGACAGGTCAAGAAGTGGTCGCCCTCGGTCTGTTAGGACTCCAGCAGTGATAAAAGCTGTGAAGGCACGAATTCAAAGAAATCCCAAACGTAAGCAGAAACTGTTGGCCCTTCAGATGGAGTTAAGCAGAACCACGGTGAAAAGGGTGTTAAATGAAGACTTAGGGCTTCGGGCATATCGAAGAAAAACAGGACATCGTTTGAATGCTCGTCTAATGGACCTGAGACTGAAGAGATGCCGCGCTTTGTTGAAGCGGTACGCGGGAAAAAAATATCGGGAAATTCTTTTTTCGGATGAAAAAATGTTTACCATAGAAGAGAGCTACAACAAACAAAATGATAAGGTGTACGCACACAGTAGTGAAGAAGCGAGCAACCGTATTCCGCGTGTCCAACGAGGTCATTTTCCATCCTCGCTCATGGTATGGTTGGGAGTTTCTTATTGGGGCTTAACAGAGGTACATTTTTGTGAGAAAGGTGTAAAAACGAATGCTGTTGTGTATCAAAATACAGTCCTGACGAACCTTGTGGAACCTGTTTCTCATACCATGTTCAATAACAGGCACTGGGTATTCCAACAAGATTCGGCGCCAGCTCATAGAGCGAAGAGCACACAAGACTGGCTGGCGGCGCGTGAAATCGACTTCATCCGGCACGAAGACTGGCCCTCCTCCAGTCCAGATTTGAATCCGTTAGATTACATGATATGGCAACACTTGGAGGAAAAGGCGTGCTCAAAGCCTCATCCCAATTTGGAGTCACTCAAGACATCCTTGATTAAGGCAGCCGCCGATATTGACATGGACCTCGTTCGTGCTGCGATAGACAACTGGCCGCGCAGATTGAAGGCTTGTATTCAAAATCACGGAGGTCATTTTGAATAAACTTTAATGTCATAAGAATCTATGTTTTGTTAAGTTCATTTTGGTATATGAATGGTTACATAATTAATAAACTTGTTACAATTATTTTACATTAAACATGTGACAGAATTTATGACCTGACTAGGTATATTTCTTATATATTTTATTCACTGTTACGTATACTTACCATGATTAATTTTCGTAAACATTTTCTAGTATCGAATTAGTAGTATTTAAGTATGAACCCCTATTTAAGAAAGCCCTCTTTAAGAAGTGGCAAGCGTCCAGATCTCCTGAAGATCGCGACGCATACCGGGTAGCAAAGCGCGCCACTAAGAGAGCTGTTGCCAGAGCCAGGCGAGACCACTTACAACCACTTTACGATAAGTTGGAATCGTCTGAGGGGCAGAAGCTCATCTATAAGTTGGCGCGCTCCAGGGTCAAAGCGGCACAGGACATTTCCAAGTGCCGCTGTGTAAAAGACCCTGTGGGCAACCTGCTATGCGAGGACCTCGCGGTGAAGGAGAGATGGCGCTCGTATTTCCACGAGCTGCTGAACACGCAGCACAAAGAGGTGCAGCCGCCTGATCTTCCTCCGAATCAAGGACTAGTGCCACTGATAACGCCTGCAGAAGTCCAGAATTGTCTTCGCCGCATGAAGAATCGGAAAGCTGTTGGATCCGATGGAGTCCCCATCGAAGCCTGGAAGGCGATGGGCTCTCGTGGTGTGGGCATCTTAACAGACCTTTTCAACCGGACACTCCTCACCGGTACGATCCCGAGCCAATGGAGACTGAGTATCATTACTCCAGTCTTCAAAGGCAAGGGGTCGGTGCAGGAGTGCGGTAGTTACCGAGGAGTTAAGGTCATGTCCCACACCATGAAGCTCTTCGAAAGGGTTATCGACTCTCGGATTCGACAGGAGTGCACTGTCTCGGATTGTCAATATGGGTTTCGCCCTGGTCACGGGACAATGGACCCTGTTTTTGCCCTAAGGACTGTCGCGGAGAAATACAGGGCGAAGAATACGCCTCTGCATTGCCTGTTTCTCGACTTGCAGAAGGCCTTCGACTGTATTCCTCGCGCGATAATCTGGTGGGCATTGCGGTCCAAAGGGATTCCAGAGGCCTATGTTGACATCATCCGAGACATGTACCGTGACTCCGATTCCGTAGTTCGAACCGCTGTTGGCGACACCAAACCTTTCCCCATCACCGTCGGGGTGCACCAAGGATCCGTCCTTAGTCCGTTTCTGTTTAGCGTGGTATTAGACGTATTGTCAGACAGCATCAGAAACTCACATGAGCAGCCCCCGTGGTTGCTCATGTATGCTGATGATATCGCGCTGGCAGATTCGGACAGGGGTAGGCTGGTGCGACGTGTGAAGGCGTGGAAAGAGTCGCTTGAGAACGGTGGTCTGAAGCTCAATGTGGCGAAGACCGAGTACTTGGCCTGTAACTCCACAGATCCCACACCCGTACGCATAGACGGCAACAAGGTCGAGTGCACGGACTTTGTGAAATACCTGGGATCTGTGTTTCATGCATCCGGTGACATCGATTGCGACGTCAAGGCACGCATTGCTGCCGCGTGGGCCAAATGGCGTGAGGTAACTGGTGTCATTTGTGACCCCAAGATGCCGGTAAAGTTGAAGGGACAGGTTTATAAGACCATCATTAGGCCTGTCCTTTTATACGGCTGTGAAGCGTGGCCGGTGTTAGAGCGACACAAGCAAGAGCTGCGTGTCACGGAGATGAATATGCTGCGGTGGATGTGTGGAGTGACGCGGAAGGACCGCGTTAGGAACTCCCGCATTCGCGGCAGCCTTCATGTCCGTGACATTGCGGATAAATTGCAGGAGTGTCGGCTCCGATGGTATGGCCACGTTTTACGGCAACCGGATGCTTACGTGGGAAACAAATGTCTGGCCATGCCGCTTCCGCCGGGCCCCGGCAGGAGGGGTAGACCCAAAAAGTGCTGGCTTGACGTCGTAAAGGGTGATATGCGTGCCAATGGTCTCACTACCAGGGATGCTGAAGACCGTGCGAAGTGGAGAAGAAAAAGTCGGAAAGCGGACCCCGGGCGCCGAAGCGAGAGTTTGGGCTGCAACCGGGATTCATCGCTGAGATGATGATGATGAAGTATGAACCCCTATTTATCGACGACGCAGCCCTCTCGTGATTTCGCTCATTCGTAAAAATACGCTGCACACGCGTCCTTCTTCCTCAATTACCGTAGTTCTATTCCCTTACGTCAAGAAACTAACTAGTACAATCGAAAGTAGTGTGTTCCAGTGCTATACATAATGCTATACAGGCGTAATCAAAGAGCCTCAACAGCACGAAAACCAGGTAAGTGATTGTGAATTTGTATTATCGAAATCCTTTCCTGAAACTAATATACACACTTACGTAAACATGTTTATATTATATATTAAAATTACCACTATTAAATCTAAAATTTGCGATATTTTCATCCTTAACTTTTAGTTTGATTCTGTTTATATTTGTTTAATACTAGCCGATCACGCCCGCTCCGCTGAGCGACTAACAGGCAAAATTAAATCGAAAAATGAGAAATATCTTCGTAAATTTTTTTTTTCAATTAAAAGTATCCTATGATACTTCTAATACCTCCAAGAATTGTGTACAAAATTTCATAATGATCGTTTAAGTAGTTTTCGCGTGAAAGCGTAACAAACAAACTTACTTTCACATTTATAATACTAAATATGATTTTACTGACAAAAAGATACAAAGTAGAGACATTGATGTACGAAAATGCACTGAAGTTTTGATATATGATTGAAATAAACCGTAGACCTCGACCCCAGAGCAAGATTTGACAATAATGAAAGATGAACATGAAAATTTGTATATTTAATGCTAATGAAAAGTCAGTCGCCATCAGTCACACCATACCCCGTATTGAAGGGACGTGTCCCCTTTGTCTTCGTCGTCATTACTTGTCAAAGGTCCTCGGCTCGGCGGTTCAAATGCGTACGTGCTTTTCTCGACTTGTGGTTTTATACCACTATAAGAATGGCAAGACAAGAATCAGAGAATTCAGAAGAAGAAAAGTAACATGAAAGATGCTATAGTTTTCATATCAGCGAAGCGCAGAGCAATCAATATCTAGCAATCAATAGCAATCAATATTATAACGTTGGTAACAACACTGAGTATAGTAGTATTCTAAATCACCCTCGATGATTTAGAATATTAAATACGTATATAATCATTTTGCTCACAATAAAAATGAAAAAAGTTTGTAATTTCGAAAAATTTACAATCTTTGACAAATAACAATTAACTTAGTATACCTTCAACATAACTTTATAAAACTACATTTTCGAATGTAAATTTTACTTTAAGAGAGTATAGCTAAATGCAGTGTCACTTTTATGTCATTTTTAAACCTGACGTCATCTGTGATCGAATTTAACACGCCCTTTAAGTCAGAAAAATAATAAGGCTTCATGTAAAAACATAATATGATTGTCTGTCCTGAATATTTATAATAATTAATTATTATTATTCTTAGTAACTCTATTAGCCAGGCAAGGTATTTTAGACTAGGCTTGGCATTCAACGTGTTAATATTAATTTAATCGGTAACGACACATTTAAAAATGTTACTTTTCATTAAAAATATTCAAGCTGACGTCACCGGTAACGTATACAACGATGAATGCTTACAAAAAAGCAAGCCAGGAGGGGATTACTGCGTTAATTGGCTTTCATGGCTAAAAACCATAACCTCATTTTACTAAACGAGTTTTAAGCTTATTAAAAGACAGTTTACTGCGAGTTTTTATGTCGAGGAGCAGCAGACAGGCTGACTGACCACGTAATAGCAAGCAGTTACCGTCGCATAGGCGATGTTTGCGATATTAAGGGCATCACGGATGGCAACCACTAATGCCGGAACAACACAAGGTTATTGCCGGCATACTTATAGACCAAGAGTGGTTACCATCCAGACGGGCTTGGGACCAGGTAGGATTGTTTTGTCGCCTTTCACGATAGGCCAACCTCGGCCGCAGGGATTCTTACTCCGGCCCTGCACGGAGTAATTTGCTTACTTGGAACATAACAGCATAGTGGATACCATCGAAGCCTTAAGTAATCATACGTAGGCTGTTCCATAAGTCTTACAAAAATCTATCTATTTTTTAAACTTTTTCAAAATAACAACCATCACTGTTAATACACTAATGCATGCGTTCAAACCACGTATTAAACACAATCTTCCACTGATCCTTTGTGACACTGGCATAGGCCTCATCCCATGGCGCTTTTAATTCGTCATCAGTTGCAAATCGTCGTCCTTTCAACTGGCTCTTGATCAGTCGGGGCTATAAGGAGGGTGTTCCAGCACAGTAAGCCCAGATTGCTTAAAAAACTCGTGAGTAATGGTCGCTCGATGAGCAGGAGCGTTATCATGGTGCAAGTGCCAACTGCCCAGACGCGAGTTTAGTCGCAGTTTCTTCAGCTCGCGGATAACTTGCGGTAAACAAACATCAGTGTACCAGGTAGCATTGACAGTCTTCTGCTTGTCTAATACAATTCTAGCGACAATGCCTCTCAAACATGTTACATTCTTTCTATTGCAACACTTAAGGAACAGCCTACGTATCTTCAATCCCCACTCTTGGTAAAACCCTTATACAATCCTTCAAGTAATTTTTCTGTTCAGATCTGGAGGGACCTTTGAAAATGATTTAAGCATTATAGGCATCTGGGATTCATATAACAGGGAAATTTTGAAAGTAATTCCAATAATTGACGAACGAAAAGTAACAGGCAAACTTTGTATAACCATACAATATGAAGAGTAGAATGTCATGTTTAAAGAAAAATATAAGAAATTAACTTTCACTTCTCTCTACCACCCGAGAGGATGGATACAATAGGAGGAATACACCAAAGAAAAGATGGATGGAATGCGTAAAAGGTGATATGGCGAAAACGCGTGTGAATATTCATATGACGGTTACCAGAAAACAATGGATGAAGAAAACTTTCTCGGGGAAAAACCCTCTCTTGACGGGTTCCCCCGGCCTGGGGGGACCGAGAGATATGTGGGGCTCCGGGAAAGATGTTCGGCCATCCGACTACCCACTAAAAACCTCGCTGTTCTCCTATCGCATACGCCCGGGCCTACGGATATGTGGCCTGCCGATGATATGGCCCGGGCCGGCGCCGGTGGATGGAGAAAACTTGTGCCAACCTCATTTACTGTGAGATGAGGTCAGGAAGAAAAAGGGACTTAATATTCATGACGTTTGAACTCCTCTATTTATTTAAGTATGCCGGTCTTAAGTATGCCGCCATAATAACCTTGTGTTGTGTTCCGGCATTAGTGACCCAAGTTCCTGTACCCTTATGGGACAGCAGCGTGTTCGCGATGCCACTGACGTTGCAAACACCCATAGGCGACGGTAACTGCTAAATTCTAAGCGGGCCGTCAGCCTGTCTGCTGTTCTACAGCAATAAAAAAAATATTAAACTTAAGGAGCCACTGGCACGCAATATGTTGTAATAAGTAAGATAAAATATTTGTAATTTTGTGCATAAAATTTTTCAGTGATAGCATTTATTTAATTTTGCATGTTCCTAAAAACACACTAGGAAAGATAGTTACAAGATGGTGTGAAAAATTAGACAAGTAAACATGTAAGTTGATTAGCCGGGGTAAAGACTCCTATTACTTTCTAACAAAACATCAAAAGTTCTGGACTTGGATGACGTAGGTAGATATGACGTTATAACTTACAACCCACTTTTATTGTGCAAATTGTTTATTTTTGTATTTATTCGTTTCTACGGATAAAATAAGTTTTAATCAAAATTTATGAATTTATATAAAATATTTCCTAATTAAGGCGACGACAAGAGACTTTTAATGATTTTATTCTGAAGATCACATCTAAACGAGTGGTGTTAATGAACTGGAAAAAATATATGTTAAATTTGAGCATTTTCTCAATAACTTAATATGTGAATATTTTAGATTATGTTTATATTACATAGTGTAATTAATTTGTAAAGTTAGGTCTAACGCAGATAAAAATCTGAGAATCACGTAAAAACTATTAAGCGTATTTTTATGAAACCTTCACCATCTTAAACACAATTTAATTACCCATCTTTTAATATACGACTTTTTATTTCAAAGTAAAAGGATAATATACAATTATGCTTTTTCGAATAATCTTTATGCTCGGGTTAGCAGGGGCCCTTGCGGGCGACGGGCGGCAGTGCATCGCTGACCACTGTCACGGGTAGACGTTGACGCTCGGAGCAATCACTAAACGATTTAACTCTATTATAAGTTTCGCGCTAAAATGGCTGGTAAATCTAGATTACTAAAAAAGAAACGCCAAACGCTCGCAAAAAATAGATTACTAAGGTAAGTAACGTGTTCTCAATCATAATTATCATTTGTGTATTTTAGCACATTGATGTAAATTGGACCAGATAAATTAATCATAACATTTAATTGTTACATATATTATTATTTTTTATTTTACTAAGTGACATTATTTTCTTTTTAGGAGATTACATAATAACAAAGATAATCGCGACGTAAATGAGGAGACAGAGACGAGGTGTGTATTGTAGTGTAGTATGACAATACTACATCGTAGTCGGGACAGTCCGGATTCGAGTTTTAAAAATATTTGAATGCTATTACTATTGTCACTGTATAATTAAATATAAATACATTTATATTGTAGGTCTGAATTTACGGAAACGCTTGGAGTGATTAAAGGATCTTCCCATATTGACAATGAAAATGAGAACAAGATTGTTGACAAGTAAATGCATATCTAATTCAATATTCTGATTTTATTAATATGCTAACATATTCTGAATATGCTAACATATTTGAAACCTAATTCTATTAACTTATATTAATTACTATAACTGTTACAGTTCTCAAGTAACCGAAACGATATTTGCTGAGCAGGAAGAAAGCTTTCAAATGGATATTGAAAACGAGAAGTCAAATTCGGTCAGGTAAACGTATTATTATTTCTATGATGTCAGGATAGTCTGTCAATATAAAGTTTTATATAGTAAAACTCTCGATAAATAAAATTAATAAAAAAGGGGAAAATTTTCAATATAATATTGCAGAACCCGTGAGTGATAGCAAAGAATGTGAACAATAAAAGATATTACAAAACAAATGTTAAAGGCCTTATTCTGTTTAATATTGCAAAATTCTTATTATGTATATTTCCTTTTCAGAAATAATCAAGAAATAGTGAATGGAATGCGAATATTAAATATTAAACATTTTTTTAAAGAGCTTCAAGAAATATCTTCAAATGGTAATATAGACTGTGGTTTGAAATCTGTAGAAATTATATCTGAACGAAAACTGGGCCTTGTTTCTAAACTAAAACTAAAATGCAACATGTGTAACGAAACTTTTGTCATTTGTTGCAATGATCCTGAAATTGACTTAAATATTAATACAGTTGCGGGTGCAGTGGCAATAGGTTGTGGCTATACACAGCTTAATGAATTATTGGCAGCAATGGACTTGCCTCATATATCCTATGAGTTATTTAATAAAAGAATGGGAACAATTAACAAAGTTTGGGAAAAAGAAGCTTTGAATTCTATGAATGAAGCCGCTAATGAAGAACGTCAAATGGCTTTGGAAGACGGTAGAGTTACTGAAAATGGCATTCCATATATTGACGTTATTGCAGATGGATGTTGGGGAAAAAGATCTTATAAAAAAAATTACTCATCCCTATCAGGCGCAGCTGCGATAATTGGGAAAAGAACTGGAAAAATTATTTATATGGCAGTGAAAAATAAATACTGCTGCATATGCGCCCAAGCTGCCAAGAAAAATGTCACACCTAAGGAGCATGCTTGCTATAAAAATTATTCTGGTAAATTCATAATATTAAATATGTTGTAATAATAATAAAGAAACTAAAATTTTATGGTTGGAATAATTATTACTTTATTTTCAGGTCCTTCAACTGGAATGGAATCCACGATCTTGGTAGAAGGATTCAAGAACAGCATAGAAATGCATAATTTAATATATTCAAGGTTAATATCAGATGGTGATGCAAATACTTATGCAAAATTGTTACAGTCAAGACCGTATGAAAATATAACAATTGAAAAAATCGAATGCCGCAACCACCTGTTAAGAAACCTTTGCAATAAGTTACAAGCTCTTATCACTGACACGAAATATTTAATTAAATACAGAAAATATATAACAAAACAAAGAATACTGTCAATAAGAAAGGTAATAGTAACCGCTATAAGAAATTATAAAAATTCTGGCAATGTCACTAGTTTACATAATGATATCATGTTAGCCGCAGAACATGCATTTGGAGTTCATACTAATTGTAAGACATATTTTTGCTCGAAAATGGGAGAAGATGACAACATAGACAGAGATATTTTCACAAACAGTTTGTGGCATAGAATAAAATTTGTATTGACACATATAGCTGCTCATGCAAGAAGCTTGATTGAAGACGTTGACAGCAACACTGTGGAGCGCTTCCATAGTATTGTTGCAAAATTTGTAGGGGGTAAGCGGGTAAATTTTTCCCAGAAGAACCAATACCATATGCGTTGTAATGCAGCTGCTTTATCATTTAATACCCATAAACCTTTATCGTTGTTGCAAAAATCAATCACGGGCAGGAGTCCAAATGGTGAATTAAAAAAGATGGAAATACGTAAACAAAAACGCCTACATTTAACAAAAAATTATCATAGAATAAAGAAGAGATTACATGAACACTACACAGAAAGTAATAAAAACTATGGTGAGCAATGTTCAAGACCGGATATGGATGATGATACATTAGAGGAATCAAAAAAAATATTTTTAGCAAATTTGGCGGAAACTGCCAAACAAAGAGAACAAATAGAAAGGAAGACTATATTACAAAGTGGTTCTAGTGAGTGGCTAGAACTACGAAGACGGATTTTGACCGCTTCCAACTTTGGACGTGTTATAAAAAGACGCAATGACATAAGTTGCTGCAATTTAGTTAAAGATCTTTTATATAAAGAGTCTATAGGACACATTAAGTCTATAAAACATGGACAAGACAACGAAAATTTTGCGAAAGAACAATTGTCGAAACAAGAAAATATTAAAATAGAACCGTGTGGACTTTTTCTTGATGAAGAAATACCCTTCCTCGGCGCATCACCAGACGGTATTATTAATAAAAACACCATTTTAGAAATAAAATGTCCACTCACAGCTTACAAACTAGGACTAGATAAAGCCATCCATGAAAAAAAAATATTGTTTTATAAAAAACTGGTAAACGGTAATTACATAATAAACAAAGAACATAATTGGTGGTATCAAATACAGGGACAGCTGCATATAACAGGAAAAGATAAATGTATGCTTGGTATTTGGTCTGGTGAAAACTTTCCTGTAAAAATTGAACTAATTTACAAGGATGACGCTTTTTGGGACACTAAAATGAAAAATAATTTAATTAAGTTTTATACAGATTGTATGCTTCCCGAACTGGTTGATCCTAGATATACGAGGAATATGGTAATTAGGGACCCCTCTTATATAGTTAGTGCCATACACGGACGCAAAAGGAAAAAGGAAGAGGAAAAAGAAAATAAAAACAAACTAATAAAAAAACGAGCAGTGACGGCTGAAAAAGAAGACAGTATAGTTGCTGTGAAAGTATTAAATTTCGAGGAGTTTTAAATAAAATCCTATAAATACCTAATTTTTTTTTTATTTATAGTTACAAAACCTGTAGACAGAAAACCTGTGTTCGTTTGATATAATTATATTTTCCGTTTATTGAAATACCTATATTATATTATATCCTACCACAGGGAATGATATAAGATACAGAACATGAAACAATAATCCTAACTAATATTAAATAAGCGGTTAAAAATTTCATGATTATTAGATAGTCTTCATAATCTGTAACGTATGGTTACCCAACGAACTTCTCTAAAATATACAATTACGTCGCCTGCGAATTTTCAATGCGGGTTGCGGGGGGGCCCCGCGCGTGCTACTCTCACTAGCTCAAACTCCTCCCACTCGCTCAAGGTCGCTAGCACTTAGTGTCGTCTTAAATGTAGATTAAATAGTTGTTCGTTGGGGAAGAAAGTAGAGGCAGACATCTCGTTATGTAATGACACAAAAGAGCGACATATTATTTATACTCACATGTAGATCGTCGGTCGTTTCATTTTTGTTTTAGGTTTGGGGGTTATATTTCTTTTGCGCAAATAAGGAGTTGTCATCCAAGGGCATCCGAGCTTTGATAATAGCCCTTACCATCCCACTGCTAGGCTCGGGCCACCCTTTTGAGGAAATGGACAGTATACCAGCCACGCTTGTCCAAGAATACACATACCGGTGATCTGGGTAAGCAGATTTCCTCGTGATATTTCCCTTATCCGGTATGTAGCTATTGTGTATAAAAGGAGGTTTCGTGACCTCGTAAAATGGGAAGGAGAAGAAAATGTAGACCAAATAGTAATAACTCATAACTGTTAGTCGGGTTCACAATAACTACTTAAAGCGAAGAGGTTTCAATCAGCCGAGTCACTGACATAACTGGAATACCGTAGTGACCGCAGTCTGCAAAAACTAATTTTGATGTGGTACAATTTAAATACTTAAAGCGATATAGTAAATAAAGCGATTTATATCTTTATAGGGAATGAATGAAGAACGATTGACGAAAAAAGTGTATAAGGCAAGTGTGAATGAAAGTGTTGGAAGGGGTAGACTTAGGCGGACGTTTCGAGACCAGATCAGGGACGTCTTGAAAAAAGGCCAGGCCAAGAGTACCCTAAACCGAAGGGCATGTATGAAGGGAATAATGAAAGTGGACGAAGCGGAACAAGTATGTAAGGATCGTAGCAAGTGGAAAAAAGTGGTCTCTGCCTACCCCTACGGGAAAGAGGCGTGGTTATATGTATGTATATCTTTATTGCTGAGGAACAGCGGACAGGCCTATTTAATAGTAAACAGTTACCGTCACCTATGTATGTTGAAACATCCGCATTGGAATATTGAAACCTCGGTCACTAAGGAACACAACACAAGGTTATTGTGGTGACATACTTATAGATCAAGAGTGGTTGCCATCCAGACGGGCTAGTGGCACTACTACCTAAAGTTGTTTTGTCGCCTTTTATGACAGGCCGACCCCGACCGCAAGGTTCAGGATTCTTACTCTAACTGCGTGTGGAGAAAAATCCTTCTAAATCACTAGATGAAAACGGTCTTTTCGAATTTGGTTGATTGTTTATTGCTCAAAGAACAAAACAATTTCGTTCAATTACAGAGAAAAATGCTTAAAACTGAGTAAATACCCGACTACAGTTTTGACAATTATTTACATTTTACAATCAAGTTCATGAATGCACATTTCGTTTTCATCACATAAGAATATAATTTTATAATCAATTCAATTATATCACGGATTCGAATCCCGTCTCGTGTTTCCTCATCGCAGCTTGACTTTCTAATTACATATAGAAATATTTTTTTAACGACAGTACCTACCTATTTAACATTATTTATTCAGTTCTCTGAGACATTGTAAAATAATCGCCGACTTGAATTAATTGTTATTTATCAATTAGTATTAATTAATGTAACTGGCTACGGTCGTTTTAATTAATTTAAATAAATAAATACTTTATTTACTTGAATTGGTCACGAATTAAACTTTAATTTCAATTAAAAATATATTAAAATATATAATGGGATAATTCACACCACCAAAACAGCAGAGCGCTTGCATTGTGGACACTAAGGCACTGTTATATTATTTACGAGTACACAGTACACCTAAACTCTTCCGACATGCTACCTTTGTGGCACGGGTGTCGTATTTAACTGATGTATTCTATTATAATATTTAAAATAAATACAGTGTAAGATCTATATAACGACACTCAACGGACTGTGCATTTTTCAGCGTTATAGAGAGAGGTCGTTAAATCGAGAAAAATATTTAAAAAAGATATTATTTTACTATTCTATAATACTATGTGTTTTTTACAAATTTCAATTTTTTTTTAATTTATTTATCAAATTCACAGTTATTACATTGGCTTAATAAAATAATAGCACAAAAAACCACTAAGGTTTGTACAATGCCATCGAAACTTAAGTCTACGCACGTTCAAATGACTGAGTAAATTTAGATTACAATTTCTCTAAAAAGTATTTTCTAAGTGAGGCTTTAATATTTTTTTGGGTTATATTATCTCTTATATTTGTTGGTAAATCGTTTAATAATCTTGGAACTAAGTAGGTAGTTGTGCGCTTGCCGTACATATTCTTCGCGCCGCTGATAGCAAACAATTTTATTTTTAAATTTACAAATATAGGACACATTTCACACACGAACATTATTATTCATACAAATAGCAACACTTATTGCGTGTAGTATGTTATCTTCGTCTGATGTTTTTCGCTACTCCAATATTTTTATTGGATTTTTTATGTATTTTACTCATATCTTGAGAAACTGCCGGATACACTCTTTTTTATTGCTGCAGGACAACAGACAGGCCGATGGCCCGCTTAGAATTTAGCAGTTACCGTCGCCTATGGGTGTTTGCAATGCCAGTGGCATCGCGAACCCATAAGGGTACAGGAACTTGGGTTACTAATGCCGGAACACCACACAAGGTTATTATGGCCGCATATTTAAGACCAAAGGTGGTCGGCATCCAGACGGGCCTGAGGCCCTACCACGTAGCTAGGGTGGGTTGTTTAGTCGGCTTTTACGACAGGCCGACCCCGGCCGCAGAAGTACGACCTGAATAGTAAATATTTGTCTTGATAGAATGTTTTTAACCGACTTCAAAAAAGTAGAAGGTTATCAATTTTTTTTATGTTTGTTACCTCAGAACTTTCTACTGGGCGAACCGATTTTGATTATTCTTTTTTTATATGAAAGCCAGAGCTTGCCGTGTAGTCCCATTTCAATTTGGTCCAGTTCTGATAATGACATCCATGAGAAAACCATATAAGTCTTAAATTTGCATTAAGTATGTGCGTGACAAATGGACGAATAACTCAATATCACGCCAACCGATTTCGACGATTCATTTTTTATTGGAAAGGATGTACTTTAAGGGTAGTTTGATGAGAGTTTGGTTAGGTTCTGATCATGGGATCCATGACAAACTCTTCAATTCTTAGGAGCAAATTAGCGATACTCGGCCGAATCTTTTATAGGCTGTCCGGACATTTGAGTCACCAACCGTAACATCGTTATGGTCAAGTAACTATCGTAGTCGAATATGATGATCATGGAACTCCTTAATGGCTTACAGTAAGGGTGTGATCCATGGCAGAATATCTAACTGTCTGTAATCAAATTGCAATGCGCTTACGTTCGTTGCTGCAATGCAACATGACGCAAGCGTCCTAATTACATTACTTAGAGTGCATTATGTGTGAAGCGGTGGTAGCCGAGTGGGTGGCAGAAACTTTTGGGTATTATATAGATGAGCTTTATTACCATATAAAAGACTGGTGGTAGCGGAGTGGCAAAGTAACCGACCTTCAACGCGTAATATAATGTAGTTACAATTATTGTTATTTTTGTAGTCGGTGTCAGCCAAGGAAACACTACAATATACCTAGCAATAATAATACGAGAATACTTTAAGAAATCTTCGTCAAGTCGCGCGTGCGATACAAGCACATCTCACCTGTAACTATATATGTAGTTACAAACCTACCTTGGCTGACACCGACTCCAATAATAACAATAATTTTAACTATATTATATTATCGTAATATAGATCTTACCTACATATTGATGAGTAGAAAAAGTAAGTTGATTATTTACTTAGTACCTGGATGACCGAGCTTTGCTCGGTATTTTTCGGCTTTGTGAAGTTAGATTGTTTAAAAGCGTTTTTTTCCAAGATCGTTTAGGCATTTTTAAGTGAACACGTGCATTAAGAAGACACAAATAATATAAATAAACAATTGATTTTCTTAGTCTAACCTCAAAGCAAACACTCATTGATTTCGTGTTACTTAACAACGCCATCTGCTGGAATAGCTTTAGTGTTATTGTGTCGTTAAAGCAATTAAAAAAAAATAGTATTATTATTCGCCGATAGATGTCAGGAAAAGTCATTTTTCAGTTTAAATTGGGACTACTCAACTCCACCTTTTTGTTATTTTTCTTCCAATAAAAAAAAGTGAATAAAATGACATTTTCTAGAAATGATTCTTAGCTAGATCGATTTATCGCCCCCGAAACCCCCCGTATACTAAATTTCATGAAAATTGTTGGAGCCGATTCCGAGATTCCAATTATATATATATATATATATATATATATATATATATATATATATATATATATATATATATTGCTCGTATAGAATTGCTCGTAAAGATATAAGATAGAAGAATATGCAATTATTTTTTACTTTTTAGTGCATATTAATTTGTTAATACTACGTAAGTGACATAAGAAATTATTGTCGAGATGGTCTCGTCGACTTTGTCACAGAGCGCTGGCTTGATAAAACGTAGACTGTATACAATTATTTATTACTAGCTGTGCCCGCGACTCCGTCCGCGTGGCATAGTGACTGGGCAAAACTTTTTGGATATATCTTAAGATTTATTTTAGATTACAAACCCTATAAATACTAAAATATAAATGAAATATGCAAACAATCAGTATTATCGAATGCAATTGTTACGCCATACGCCTCCGGAATACGTACGTTCGAACCTACAAAGTCCAGCCTAAGCTAAACCCTATTTCATATGATTGATGACATAAATCTGAGGTTAACTTAAAATGGAAATTCAACCTACAATGTCCAGTCTAAGCTGAACCCTATTTCATATGATTGATGATATAAATCTGAGGTCAACTTAAATTGGAATATAAAATTTCCGAAACGGAGAAGGAATTAATGCATCGGTATAATAAGGGTGACTGACAAAACCGTCCAAATTCACACAGAAGAATCTTTAGTAAAAGTTATGAGAAACATGTATTTTGGTTTAGTATCATATAGTACAAAAATGTTGAGTAATCAGCATTACAAAGTTATCCAAAGAACTCGCAATTTACATACTACGGCGCGCAAGTATCAATGACCTCTCCATCGGTACCGCAAAAAACTGGTACAATGACCTAGTACGAGGCCGAGGACGGCGGTCATTACATCTGTACGAGCGAAAACTACGCAATACTAATATAATTTACGCGGGAGTGAGAGAGGCAGGTAATAACAGGTTAACGTACGAAATTTGCACCATATGACTATTTTGTACGATTGAATTAGTGACCATATTTTCCTTGGAATGAAATATTTTACGGTGAAAATTTGACATACAATTTTTTTGCAAAAATGGGTTCCTTAAATGATGTTTAGTGCGTAAAAAAATTAGGACGGTTTTGTCAAAATCACCCTGTATAACCTAGAAATCCACCTTGGACCATCGCGCATCGTAGCGTGTGTACTATTCGCCCCCTTTAGAGGTCCGAGTCTTGCACGTTGGGGCTACTACTTTTTATTATTATAAATATGAAATAAAAATGAGAAATGATTTTGGCACTGATTTGCTAACCTGTTTTTTCTATCAATTCACATTTAATTAATTATGTCTGTTATTTTTTTAAGTACAATACAATAGTTTCCGACAAAAAGAAGGTAGACTGTCACGTAATGATATTACCAGTTCGCGCTTGCATTACGGCCCAGTCAACTCTCTTTATTTATTTAATTGTAAGAAAGTGTCTAATTTCTATTAATGTAAATTTAATGTTAGCAGTGAAGTGGCCTTCTATCTTCTTAGCATTAAATCCCGGATGCAACCTTAACTTCTGCTTAAGTGCCGGTTCCCATGATTTTCGGCATTCTTATTAGCCAGTGTATTGGCACACATATCACTTTACGACATCAAGCCAACTCTTGTTAGGTCTACCCTTCCAGCTGGGTATTACCTATTAACTTCGGCTTAATTTGAAATTTATCCCAAATCTCCGAAAATTAATCCAAATGCTCTCGCCGAATTTTTCATTAATCGAATATTTGAAGTTTCAGTTTAATACGTTAGATGTCGAAAATAAGCTCCGGTACACGTAATATTAGTTGTGTGATAAACTGCGACAACAAAGTAAGTGATTTGCCACCCCGCAACTTGCGGCTTGTTTGCTTTCGATGTCACTGTAAGATATCGCTTTTGAATATCCGAACAAGTTTTACAAGTTATTGTCAGCGATAAGAAATGCGGTTAAGTACTTGCCTAAAACGTTTTTAGGTATTGACAAAATGTTTGTATGCACACAAAATTTTGAAGACAACTCATTCTATGGTAACACACAGAACCATTGTGTATGATCCACACGAAGGACAAGGTTTGTGTTATTGCATATACTTTATTGCATGCTTGTAATAAACTTTGTGTAATAGGTTTTCAGTAATCGCAGGGAACTATAAAAAACGACCCAAAAACTATTATTAGTAATATTTTCCAGGTGTTCTTCCCACAGAGTGTTCTTTAGAAGGTTTTGGGGAATCGAATTTTCACTCTTTATCATGGCATAAACTCAGGAATAACGACCCCCCGGTGACGTGCGGGAGTGCACATCCATATGCTCGGCATGTCTTCACCGTAGTTTTACGTTTGCCCTTCTTGATTTGGTAGGCTAATCTAGGCTACTGTTGGCCATAAGTAGTATGTTATAATGTTGTATTTGCGACCTCAATTGAACATCTACAAGGTCTGATGAGTGTAATAAGTCTATAGAGTAACGGTAGCCCGGGGGGGGGGGACTATTTTCGTATAATTTACAACTTTTCGTCTTTTTTAAATTATATATTAGGATAAGGGATCATCGATGTAGGTATTATTTTTTTTTATTTAGATAAATTTAGAGTAATAGGTAAGTAGTAGCCAAGTGGTCATTAGGGGATCAATGTAGAGCTACAATGACATGCACCACTTTCGCTCTTGGTTGATGTCCTTATTAGAACTTTCTTGCTACGTACAGATAGGCAGTGAAGAAAAATATTGTGAGGAAACCTGTATATCGAGAGCGCTAATGTGTGTAACCTACAAATCTTAATTGTTATAATAATAATTATATAATACAGATTTTATATAAATAATATTATTGTGATTGTGATAATTTAATTAAATTATTGTGATAATTAACACAACGTCATTTAGTCTCAAAGTTATAAGTATAGCAATTGTGTTATGGGTACTAGATAACTAATATATTACACATAATTATACTTTATTTTATACTTTTTGTAAGACAAACACACATATCGTCGGCTGAATTATCAGAATTCGTAACTCGAGTAACGTAACGTAACGTAACGAGTATTTGTAGAGATTATTTCGTATGTTCAAAAAAATACGCTTAATTTGTTATGACAGTGTTATGAGTAAAATAATTCATGTGCATAGCAAAAATAAAGTTTTTACTTGCTCCTGCAAAGATTATCCAAATGGAGTTACGCATTCTGATAATTAAGCCGACAATATCTCACATTGCACTAAAACAACACAAAATAACACTCTTTAATAACTTTACCTCACAAGAGAAGAAAAGATAGTGTGCAATATTATTCCCACACGCACTAAATATTTATAGAATCAATCTTATTATATGGGTATATTTCTGTAGAATAAAATAAACAAAATATATAACATATGAACTAAATAAATTACAATGTAAAAGAAAACTAAATAATGGCTACTTAACTTAGACTATGATGAAACATTCTTGAGTGTATAAGTATAATAATATTTTTTGTGACGGACGTAGGTCCGCACATACACACACACTTTTGCATGCACGCACCCTTAGAATAATAATATAGATATAAATAAATCGGAATAGTATGAATCGGAAGCAGGTCCCCAAGATACAGGTCAACATAGTTTAGAGATCAATGATTTAATTGTTATGTATTTTATGTACTACCTCAATAAACTATTATAAATTATTACATATTATACATAAAAACCCAGACGCGAGGCGGGATTGGAACCCGTGACCTCCGCAAGCGTACCAAAGTGCGTCAGCCGTTGCGCTACGGAGGTCATCAAATATAAGTTTTATAGTATGTAAAATGATATTATTATAACAAAAACATGGCGGAAAATGTGTTTAATTTATATATGGACATTAACTCTATTTATCCGCAAATAGCGCGGAATAAAAACCAATTTATACCGTAGTCTGACCTCACTCACCATAGACGGACAGCGTTCCGTTCTCATTAGACGGTATCGTATAATGGACTCTATTCATTGATGCACAAAAGTATTATAAGTAGGAATTTCTTTACGGGTATAATATATACTGGCACAATGGTACCCCCAAAATATCCCTTATAACTTGTGACGTATAAAGTAAACGATAGGAACCATCCTCGGAATATTCAGTCTAAAGTATTAATGCAAGGACTCGAAAAAAAAAATATGCGGGGCAGTCTTTGGGGACTGCCGATAGAAGTGAAAACTAAATAACTTGTGAATTGTATCGTCGAGCTATTAGATGTGTTTATGATCAAGAATTAAAATTTAAATTGGTCATTAACACTTCTTTACAAAACAAAAATTGTTCACCCAAAAAGTGCTCAGCGCGCCTAAAGAAGTTTTCACTTCAAAAACTCAACTGTATTTCATTGTAATAAAGTCGAAATTCGAATAGATATGTGTAAGTAATGCAATCATTTAAAAGTTACATTATAAAATAAACCTTAAGTCATTATTAATAAGCTTGGTATTACTCGGGCAAAACTCCGTCTTACCAATCTTACGAATTTTCGATCAGGATACGTGACCTGACCCGAGTTTAACATTTTTTACCCATCACAAAAAATGCACAACGCCGCTAAAGAAGTTTTCACTTCAAAATTCTCATTTTAAAAAAAAATTGTGAGCGTAAAAATTGCACGATGCGCCCTCACGCCGAGGACCAAGCGACATAATAAAGTTAACTGATAACTGTCAAGTTTCCGTGAAAACCCATAACTATATTCAAACTAGTATTTCAAATATTCATAAATCTACAACAAGTGTTTTATATCAGTGTAGATAATTTTTTTTTTATTAATTTATAAATTGTGATTTTAAATTACATACTAGGGGTGTTCAATAAAAAGTGATAACGAGTATGACGCAATTATTTTTTGTTAAATGTTATTGTACTTTTCGACGTACTCACCTTTCAGTCTTATACATTTTGTATATATTTTTTCTAAAGTTAAAAATCACTTTTTAAGAAATATTCTTCCTGATCCCTTAAAAAGTCGTGTACTGCAGCGACTACTGCGTCATTATCATCAAATTTATGGCCCCTGAGATGTTCCTTTAACCGGGAAATTAAGTAGAAATCACTAGAAGCTAAGTCCGGTGAATATGGAGGATTTTCCATCAATTCGAAGCCAGCTTCTTGAATGGCAGCCTTATCTTCGTGAAACAAAACAACTTTAGCGAGTTTACCAAGCCGTTGCTTGCGTATTTCATCACGCAACTTTGTTATTTGTCCTGCGTACAAAGTCCCCGTAATAGTGGCTCCATGATTAAGGTATTCGATCATTACCACCCCTTGACTGTCCCAGAAAAAACAGCCCATGATCTTACCGGCGGATGGAATCGTCTTAAATTTCTTCGGAGTTGGAAATGACGGTCTCTTCCAAGCCGTGGACTGTTTTTTCGTTTCCGGGTCATAATGGTGAATCCATGTTTCGTCCATAGTTATGAATAGGACCAAAAATCGATCAAGATCTTGTTGTAATAAACCCAAACAGCTTTGTAAAATTCTCAGTCTCGTTTGTTTCTGCGCGTCAGAAAGCATTCTCGGCACCCAGCGCGCTGACACTTTTTACATACCCAAATGGTTGTGTATATATGGACACTTCCTATAGAAATCTGCATTTTCCTGCTATAAAACAAAAAGTAACAGGACGATCCGCCAAGACAATGTTTGCAACTTTTTTAATCATTTGTTCAGTCACTACCGATGTAGGGCGTCCCGTGCGGAAGTCGTTGTTAATAGAAGTTCTTCCTCGCTTGAACTCAGCACACCAATGCGCAACCGTAGAATATGGAGGAGCATGAACCTCTAATGTTGCTCTCAAGTCTCGATATACCAGCTCTGTAGTAAAATTTTTCAAGCAGAGAAATTTATTACCGCGCGAACTTCAATTTTATCTATTTTTAAGAACACGTTCCGACACGACGCAAACAAATGACTTCTATTTTTAAAAAACAAAAGAGAATTGATTATTTTTTATTATTATTAGAGGAGGTGGATGTTTGCCGCGGTGTGCGTCAGGGTTGCATTCTGTCCCCATTATTGTACAACGTATACTCCGAGGCGATTATGACCGAAGCCCTTGAAAGTCTTGATGTGGGTGTAAAAATGAACGGTAGGCTCATTAATAGCTTACGCTATGTAGATAATACCGTTTTTATTGCGTCTACTCAAGAGGATCTACAAAAGTTGGTTGACAGAGTTCATGAGTGCAGTGAAAGGGCTGGCTTGTCCATAAATTTATTAAAGAACAAAGTCATGGTGATAACCAGGGACCATTATTTTCGACCAAGAATATCGGTAGCAGGGAAAGTTCTTGAGCAATTCGACATTACAAATATCTCGGTAAATGGGTGAATGAAGCATGGGAGTCGGACCAGGAAATTAAGACCCGCATTGAAATTGCCCGTGCTTCGTTTACCAAAATGAGGAAGGTTTTGTGCTGCCGGCAAATCAACCTAAGACTCAGAACTCGGATTCTACATTGCTACATTTGGCCTGTGGTTATGTATGGCAGCGAATTGTGGACCATAAAGGAAGTCACCAGGCGGCGCTTAGAGGCGTTTGAGATGTGGTGTTATCGTCGCATGCTCCGTATAAGCTGGACCCAGAAAGTCAGCAACGAGAAGGTGCTTCAGCGTGCTGTTATGACTCGAAAATTATTGCACGCCGTAAAAAGCGCAAAATCAATAATGATGGGTTTGCCCATCAAGTTTGTCCTGTACTTTGGTACAGGGAAAACGGCGGACCGGAATCAGCAGCGCAGAACAACAATTCCGGATGGCTCAAGACAGGGAGACGTTTTCAGAGCTAACGGCCAACCTCCAGTAATGGAGTGGCACTTTCAGAAGAAGAATATCTAATGACTGGAATATTGAACACCCCTCGTATGGTGGTGAATAATAAGCCGCTGTAAAAATATGTGATAAAAGTGACTTTAATATTTAAAAAAAAATTAAGTACATTTATATATTTGAGATTAATTGTTGATATGTGTTCTTTTTATTTGTTCACGTTATAAATTATTTTTGTTAATTTATCATTCTTTTTACAAACAAAGACTTTTGGCATACGGGATTGAAATATGTAGCTATTTTTTTACATACATTCAACGTAAGGATAAACTGGGCACAAACATTTTGTCCTCATTAGGATTCCAAACACAGACAACCACGGCCACGTATCCACTGAACCAGTCGTTTTATTTAGAAATATCAGAACACTTTTCATATTTGACTTCCTCGAACTCGTATGCCTTTACTGCGAAGTTGTAATGGCTCAGAACAAAGGAAGTCTTTTAGTAAATATTTATATTCGTGTGTCTGGAATAGACCGCTTTCTATCGATAAGACCGACCGATTGCTTCGTAATTTATTTTGCGGTGGAACAACAGACAGCTTGAGAGACCACTTAATTATAATCGCCTATGTACTGTACATGTATTATGTTTGCGGTAACATGCTGTCGTCCGTGTAGGGGAAATGGAACCTGGGTCACTTATTTCGGAAGATATACAAGGTAACTAGGAGTACTAAAAGGAACATACTTAGAAACCGTCAGTGATATACCCTATATTACTATTTTTCTCTTTAATTTATGTATTTTACAACTTTATGGTGAACAATAAAGAGTATTAATTTATCTAGATATTTAATTTTCTGGCTTCTCGATTAAAATAAATATCCTCAGTGTTGCTGTTACATTTTCTGTAAATTATAATAATTAAACGATTTAAGAATTCGTGTCAAATTGATATTTTGTAATTGCACGATGAAGAAAATGAAATATTAATACAATCTGTAAGCTAAGAAATAGGTATAATATTCAGCTTACACTTGCATTCCTCGTAATGTTCCTTTGTTAAATATTATACAACATATGTCGTAATATTATCGCGGAAATCCTAGTGGGATGCATGAAGACATAATGCACTGCAAAACCGCGAAAGTGATTTGAAAACTCGCCACAAATTGCAGGTAGAAATTTATTTCCATTTTTGTACAGGAAGTTTAGGAAATACATAATGTTTGATGTGTAAATTTATAACGGATTATTTTTGTTTGTTTGCTTTATCCTATAACCCTGTGGAATCTGAATGTTCCATATTTAAATAGAGAATATATTATGTATTTCGCATAACTAAATGTAACTCGAAGTTATTGAATTATTATCAAAATGTTCTTTCATGTATCAATATTTGAATAAGCATAGATTTTAGGTATATGCTTCAAATCTGAGAATAATATTTTCAGTTTTTAAATTTACTATGTCGCCTGGTACCGAAACATATTGTATAATTATTTTGGAGTCCTTAAGGAATCTTCACAGTGTGACTCTCCGAAAAATCACTGATTTTCGCCATTTTTAATGGTTAGAATAAGATAATCGGTTTGGTATTTCACTCTGTGATAATCCTTTAAAATGTTTACTATTGTACTGAAGCCCGCTGTTATTTACGTGAGGCTTTGATCCTTCTTCTATATATTTTACAAATGACAATATGACTGATAACTCAAGCGATGGTAAAATAGCTAGTACGGAAATTAAAGTCATCCGTCCACAGTACAACGCAACGCAATGTACACGCGATCACTTCGAACACAAGGACTGACGATGCTGTTTTTGCTTCACTAACTTTATGAACCTGAAACGAATTTAATCAATAATTGCTTGTAATTAAAGAAGCAAGTGCGGCGGTGTATTTGACTAGTACAAACATTTTAAACAATATAAAAATGAGCGTAGGTTTTTTTTATTGCTGTAGGACAGCAGATAGGCTGACGGCCCACTTAGAATTTGCCAGTTACCGTCGCTTATGGGTGTTTACAACGCCAGCGGCATCGTGAACACGCTGCTGTCCTATAAGGGTACAGGAACTAGGGTCACTAATGCCAGAACACAACACAAAGTTATTATGGCGGCATACTTAAAACCAAAGGTAGTCGCCATCCAGACGGCTTGAGTCCTTACCACGTAGGTGGGTTGTTTTATCGCCTTTTACGACAGGCCCACCTCGTAGAACCTTATCTTATTGTAATGGCGACGAATTAGAATAATTAATTAGAAATGTACTTTGATAATAATTAGGTATGTAGTAACCAACTAGTCTGAGTTTCCCTCAGGGCATACGCCCCTCTTTATTTGCCTGTCGGGGGTAAAAGCACTTTTAATCTTCCCGACAAGTGTAATTTATATGAATCATGGATTTAGCTTTTGAAGGGGAATGTAAAACTCAAGTTAAGTGCTTAATGTTTTATGTTCAGTGTTGAAAACCTCCATACGCTCCATCTCTCAAAATTTAACTTTTTACGTATGCACGACAACCACGTTATATTATTTAACTATCGTGCAGGTATACAGTAACTTTTATAACCGTATAAATATTTCTGATATTAAATCAACATCAAGCGCATCTAGTGCCCCGGGCGCCATGGATGCATGCAAAACTAGTGGCCGGCTGATTGTATTTAATTTATGCTTGTTGCAGGTAAGCTTCCGGGTTGATTCGCCTATCATAACTTAAGATGTAAGTACGAGTGGAGATGGCAAATAAAATACTTTCGTTTCACTTTATTTGAGAGCTGTGTATCTTTATTTTGCTTTATTTTGAGCTGTAATCATGGTTAGTATATTCCAATTACCTTCTTATGGAGTCGTAAACGGTGAATTACTTTTATTATTTATCCGTGCAGGGGCGGAGAAAGAATACTAACCTCTGTGGCCGGGGTCGGCCTATCGTAAAAGGCGACAAAACAACCCAACCTAGCTACGTGGTAGGGCCTCAAGCCCGTCTGGATGGCGACCACCTTTGGTCTTAAGTATGCCGCCATAATAACCGTGTGTTGTGTTCCGGCATTAGTGACCCAAGTTCCTATACCCTTATGGGACAACAGCGTATTTGCGATGCCACTGGCGTTGCAAACACCTATAGGCGACGGTAACTGCTAAATTCTAAGCGGGCTGACAGCCTGTCTGCTGTCCTACACAATAAAAAAAAAACTACGCATATTTTATTTATACTAATCAATCAAATCAAAACTACGCTGCTAGTTATTTATCTACGTTTAGACTAAAATTGCGACGTAAAAAGCAAGTGTCGTATCTTTTTATTTTATATTATAAATAGTATCTATAGGTGTCCTGTTTGGTTGGTCCCACCTGGTGGATATAATTGTGACTATAAACCGTAAAGTTATCCACTCAAACACACAAAAACTACTCAAAATTGGTTCAGTTTGTATGTCACAGGACTCCGAAGAATTTATCTAAAAAACACATTCAAAATACTTATTTATGATAATAGTCACTTTAGTCTATAATTCCTCAAGTTGACCTCAATCACCGTTCGTTAGTCCTTGCTTGTTGATTGATCGTAGATTTTTTATGATCTGTTAATTGAATATAATTCTAAGTTACTTTGTTTATTTACTTAATGTTTACGGGACCAATTAATTGCGTGCAACCGCGTTTACGCCGTACATTCGCTTATGACACAGTAAAATAAGCAGTATTTTAGTAGCTAATAAACTAAAGCAAGAATTATGATACCAAAGATTTAATTTGCAATGATTGATTGTAACGTTCTTTTTGGGGTTTTGATTTTAAATACATATTAAAAAGACTGTTGTCTGAACATAAAAAATACTAAATAAAATTGTATTCTTATTCGTATTTAACAGAATTATATCAGCTCTTCTTTAGTAGGAAGGTGTTCGTAAGAGTGAATTTCAATAGACTTTTCTATTACAGTATTACCTACCTCATGTTTATATAAATAAAGAAATCGTTCTACAAAGATTGAACTTTAGAAAGATAACAGGAACCAGACTCTATTTAGCTGACCCTGCCGAGGAATAAGTATTGCAAACCAAGTATACTTTAATGAAATTATTACAATTTGCGTATCATACCACGTGTATATATAACTTGCAATAAGAGATGTGTTGCAATTTAGAAGGGCGTAATTTTAGTTTTCTACACAAAGCTGTACTACTATGTTCTTATGTACTGTGTATGGTAGGGTCACGTGCGCAGTAGGCGCCCGCTGTAACCAGTAACAGACAAGCGAAAACAAACTCTTTAAATGCTTGCAGTTTTCAATTATATAGAATCAACTAGTAGTGGGAAATTAATAATTATCTCCCTATAACTTTTTAATTTTCTTTAATTCCTTCGCCGGCGACAGGCATAGGTGATAGCTAACCGAAGCTAAATTTTTATACACTTTTACACATATAATAGGTAACAAAAATACATGTGGATCATTGAACTTCTCTGAAATGGTTAGGGATAAATGAAAATCTCTGAGAGTCCAATTTTTATGGGAAAGCTGTCAGGAATTACATCAAATAATCTATACAAATAAATAAAATTGTTTGTACAGTTATAATACATGGTACATTTATCAAAACAACGTTTTTTTTTTTCAATTTTTGTCTGTCTGTCTGTCTGTTTGTTCCGGCTAATCTCTGGAATGGCTGCACCGATTTGGACGGGACTTTCACTGACAGATAGCTGATGTATCAAGGAGTAACTTAGGCCATTTTTATTTTAGTAAAAAAAGTAGTTTTTCTTAAACATGATAAGTTTCGGACATTTTTATTCCAATTTAAGTTAACCTCAGATTTATGTCATTAATCATATGAAATAGGAGCTTAGGCTGGACTTTGTAGGTTCGAACGTACGTGTTCCGGAGGCGCATGGCGTAACAGTTGCATTTGATAATACTAACTGTTTGCATATTTCATTTATATTTTAGGGTTTATAGAGTTTGTAATCCAAAATAAACCATAAGATATATCTAATACACCTATAGGCGCATACACCTATAGGCGACGGTAACTGCTAAATCCTAAGTGGGCCGTCAGCCTGTCTGCTGTCCTACAGCAATTAAAAAAAAAATCTAAAAAAATTCTGCCCAAAGTCACTATTCCACGCGGACGGAGTCGCGGGCACAGCTAGTAATATATAAAAATACAAATAAATCGCTACAGAGAGATAAATATTAAACACAGATACTTTCGAATGGTAAAGTCTTTTGTTTTACCTTTAAAATGTTTTACCATTTACAAGCAAGGATGTAAGGGGAGGAGCAAGCAGGGAAGCAAATTATTTCGGACTATCCGTAGTTTAGGATCGTTTCAGTTACCTATATTAGCTATTGAAGAAATGGTAAAAGTAAAATACTAATGACTGACTGGCTATGTCTAAGCAGAAATAATAAATAGATGGATAGGTGCACACAGCTCGTATTCGGTTCGGATAAAAACAAAATTCTGTTATAAACGTTTCTCATTATATGTACCTATTTCCGAAGTGTCACGATTTTCGATTCGGTTTCGCATAATTTTTGCCGTTTTCCCATAGTTTCTGTTACGGAACTCCATAAAATCCCAGATTAAAAGTATATTTTTGAGTTATCTATGTAATATAATGGACAATTAATAAGCGTTAAGTATAAAACATATTAAGACTACATTTTAATACTATTTCCAACGAATTTTACCAATTAATCAATTAGCCTAATTACATTACCTTATACAAGTTTTATGTTCAAATAATGTTCTATATAACTTCAGATGCCGCCTCCCATCACGCCCAGTCACGGTCATTATTGGCCGAAATTAGACCGGGACACGCGATAATGTATTAACACGTTTTGGGAAAATTATGTTTTTGTTTTTAATAATAATAATATTTATTTATTATACATACACAGTTCAGGAATAAAGTAATAGATACAATCATTTGTATGCTAAGCACAATAAGAGGTTATCGCTTGTAGCGAATTCTGCCAGACAACCAAACAGAGCAAACGAATCAGATATCGTGTATCTCTATCAGATGTGTGGAGTGACGCGGAAGGACCGCGTTAGGAACTCCCGCATTCGCGGCAGTCTTCATGTCCGTGACATTGCGGATAAATTACAAGAGTGTCGGCTCCGTTGGTACGGCCACGTTTTACGGCAACCGGATGCTTACGTGGGTAACAAATGTCTGGCCATGCCGCCTCCGCCGGGCCCCGGCAGGAGGGGTAGACCCAAAAAGTGCTGGCTTGACGTTGTAAGGGGTGATATGCGTGCCAATGGGCCCACTACCAGGGATGCTGAAGATCGTGCGAAGTGGAGAAGAAAAAGTCGGAAAGCGGACCCCGGGCGCCGAAGCGAGAGTTTGGGCTGCAACCGGCGATACAACGCAAAGATGATGATGATGATGATGATCGTGTATCTATAAATTTTAATAAAACTTAAATCGTTTTAGTCATGTGACACTCTGCGTAAGTATAGAACTCTCTTGCATCCAATCCTTCGGGTGATTCATTGATTAAAGGGACTAAACTCTTACCTACTTGACAGCAAGTGGACACATTCTCTTCGCAGTCAAACCAAATCAATAGTAGCCAAGTTACATCACGCTCGAAGATAAACTAAGAGCTCCCGATTCGAATATCACAGCATGCGCTGCTTAGGTACCTAGTTCTTCAGTGTACTGTTCGTTGGCTCTAGGAGGAGTTCCAAAGCAGTGGGACGTTCTAATATGCATAAAACTGGTTTATGATACAAAATGGCGCACAGTAGTTGCTCATTAGTACTCAAGAACGGACTGCGAGCTATAAAATGAAAGCTTACAAAAATTATATTTAGTTTCCGCGTTACGTGATTTACATGGCCGTTCGTTTCATAGCGTTTCAAGGAATATTTGTAAACTGATAAAATATATTCGGGTATTAAAGGATTAAACCGTTATCTTAATACCGAATAATTGTAAGGGACATAACAAATTTAATCGTTGAACAATTTGTCATCACATTTCGAGCCTATTATTTTTTTTATTGGCATAACTGCCAATTTGCGGTCATAATATTTTACAAGTAACTACGTCCGTACAACAGTTGTGGTATTCAATTCTGATGAAATGTATTTGTGTTCCAAATATATATTACTGAACAATTATCTTGTGCCTCTCTATTCCTGAAAAATTTATACATTTTTTATATTTGATCAAATGTTCCAAAATACCATGATATAAATCAAGCCAACTCTTATAAAAAAGCAGTATCTTTACATAATTAAGCACTAAATGATCTTTTCTCTATACAGGGGCGGAGTAAGAATGACCCTTGCTTCCAGGAGCGGCCTGTCGTAAAAGACAACTAAACAACCCTAGCCGGGTGGTAGAGCTTCAAGGCGGCTGGATGGCAAGCACACCGGGTCTCTAAGTATGCCACCATAATAGCCTTGCATTGTGTTCCGGCATAGGTAACCCATGTTCTAGGCTCCTTACGCGGACGGCAGTGTGTGGTGGGTCCTGGCGTCATAAACTTTCTTGGGCGGTTACTATTAAATGGGCCGTCAGTTTGTCAGGTTTTCCATAGCAATAGAAAATGAGACATGGTTGACGTTTTTAACTAATAAGCTGTACTTATAGTGAAGAGACCATGCGTTAAGAATATATGTATATAGTAAGTTAACAAGGCAACGCTTTTTTGGCAGTATTAAAAAGTAAATACCTTAGGTATTCCAATTATATCATCGCAAATATTGTTAATGTTTGGTTGCGTATTGCGACCTCCTTCGCAATATTTGGTGCTAACGGTATTCTTTTGGCTTTTTCTCTTAATTCCGTCCGAAATATACTTAAAAATATATCAATAGACAGCAAAACAAAAGCCTAGCTGGGAAGATCAGGTAAAATTTGAATCGCCCCTAACACTTACGTAGTTCCGTGGATTATTTTCGCCATGCTATAAGCATCTGCTAATTTGTTTTCGCTAATCCCTATTAGGAATTTCAAGGCTTGCTGATAAATGTCTTATCTCTACTTATGGTCATTATTACTCTTATAAGAAGATAAAACTTCCTGTTTAAAAAGCTATTGTAACATACTAAATAGATAATATTTGTTATATTTACTACTATTTATTTTTGACCACGAGTTTGATTAAAATTTTAATATATATCTATTATATTTTAAAGTTATTCATCTTTAAAACAACGTTTTACGGACTAGCGCGTGTTTATTTCGTTTGTTTATAAGGTTGCCGCTATTTTTCAGTAGCCATTTTCATTTCCATTTTCAACTGAAAAGACAGTCATTGAATAGAGTATTTTGGGTAAATTTGTCGAATCAAGGCTCCACTTGGAAAGTGCTCCAAATTATTTTCTAACGTTTTTTACCACTAATTTATATATATTTATATATAACTAGCTGTGCCCGCGACTCCGTCCGCGTGGAATAGTGACTTTGGGCAGCATTTTTTGGATATATGAGATCAACTTAAATTGGAAATTCAACCTACTAGGGCGAGCCTAAGCTGAACCCTATTTCATATGATTGATAATATAAATCTGAGGTCAACTTAAATTGGACATTATAAATTCCGAAACTTATCATTTTTAACAAAAACTATTTTATTTTCCTAAAATAAAAATAGCCTATGTTAATTCTTGATACATCAGCTATCTGCCAGTGAAAGTCCCGTCAAAATCGGTGCAGCCGTTCCAGAGATTAGCCGGAACAAACAGACAGACAAAAATTGTAAAAAAAATTGTTTTGGTATATGTACCCTGTATACGTCCGAATAAACTTAGTAAAAAGCGGTTATTTTAATATTACAAACAGACCCTCCAATTTTATTTATTTGTATAGATTAATTTTTTTAATAATTATTTAGAATTGAATTATTTGAATAAAAGTGTCCGGTAGAAGAAAAGATCTGTCCAGTAGAACATCTTGACAAACGTAATGGTAGGACGCCGTTGGCCAGACGGAATGTATATAAAAAGATCAGACTGAATGGTGTGTGGTAGAAGGACCTGTGTAGTAATGTGTGCAATATGTTGATTGAAGTAAATGAATATAGGTGCTACCAGTGGTTAAATGGAAAATAAATTTTACCCAACTTGACATTGTTCTCAAGATATCTGCAATGGAGACGCTCGATAAAATCATAACGTCTTAACGAACACTCAAAGGCCCTCAAAAGGGATGCCATCGGGCATTTCACGAGAACACCCCCAAACCTCTTCACGAATATTTTATATACTTCAAGTATTCTTGACGATACCGCGCTTGATGTATTTTTAGAACTCGACGGGCGTCGTCTCTTTTCGACTAAAGCTCGTAGTAATAAGTTTTATGTTGTTCTAAATTCATACCAATATAATTAATGTGAAATTAACTCTGTCTGTTTGTTATGTTTTTACGCCTAAACCACTTAACCGATTTTGATGAATTTCGGTATAGAGATAGATTGGGCCTTGGAGAAGGATATGAAATTGAAGTAGGTGAAATAAGGGTGACCGTTACTAAATACATATTTTTTTTATTTATATGGCAGAACAACGTTTGCTGGATCAGCTAGTAATTAATAATTGACACATAAACACATTATCAGTCTAGAAAATTTATACTTATAAGTAAAATACATCGAAATATCTCTGGAATTAAATCCTTAAGCAAGCGAACCACTAGAGAGATCGCTTTCAAACCTCTGCCGGTAATCGGACGTGCAACATTTAAGTTTAGAAGCTCGTAACAGTGTCAGTTGACCACAGAGGTTGTTACACACTCGAATTACTTGAAGCTCTATAGAATAGAATGTTCTTTATTGCACGCAGAAAAAAAACATAGACTTATAGCTACTTAAACCTAGCTCTACTAGTATATATAGTCGACCAAAAAAAAAAACAGAGAATTTTTTGTATACGTCTTACTACTGTAATTATCACAATTATAAGGATTGTAATTAGTTCGCTAATAATTTTAAAGGGCAGATGTATGTTATCGTAAGTGGTGGATGGAATTTCATAGACGCGACAATGCAAAATCTACTAAAAGCGCCTAAAACTAAGAGTTAATTTGTCAAACCATTAAAAAAAATTAATGCACTAAGTATGATAATATAACCCGACTTAAGTATGTATGATAATATGGTCTTATCACTAATTATCTCTTTCAAGCATTGTCTATGCAAGGTGTTTCAAAAGAAGCGATGGTGTTCAATATTAAATATGGTAAGTAGGAGTAAATCGAATATACGTTAAACCTACATACAATACAGTGCCTATAGTAGATACATCTTAGGATTTTACATAAATTACGTCGCATTGAAGCCTCGCTGCCACGCCGGGAATGTTCATGGCACCCACAGCGAGTAAACGTCACAAAGCATTAGCTCCTTGATGTTTATGTTAAAATCTGTGTCACGTGACGTGTGAAAATTTATTGGAAGTAAAACGGTGGCACGCTTCTCTGTTTACATTGTAACAAGTATATACTTATACATTTCTCCGTGCAGGGGCGGCATACTAACCTCTGCGGCCGGGGTCGGCTTTTCGTAAAACGCGACAAAACAACAGACAACAACTCACAACAAGCCTGCCTGAATAGCATCCACCCTTGGTGTATAGATATGCTGCCATTATAACCTTGTTTTGTGTTCAGGCATTAGTGACTCACGTTCCTTTATGGGACAGTAGCATGTTCGCGATGCTCCTAGTGTCGCAAATATCCATAAGCAACGGTAACTGCTTACTATTAAGTGGACCATCAGCCTGTCTCCAGTTCCTCAGCAATAAAAAAATACAGGGTTCTATTATAATAGTTACTACGTATAGATCTATACAGATGTGCTTTTTCCCTTATTCTTACAGGATTCAATAATAATTTCAAATAATACATCCAATTCATTTAAACAATTTTCTTATTAAAGGTATTAAGGTCATGTCCATGAAGCTGTTCGAGAGGGTTATCGACAATCGGATCCGACAGGACGTCATATGGGTCAATATGGGTTTTGCCCTGGTCACGGGATAATGGACCCACCCTGTTTTTGCCCTAAGAACTGTCGCGCAGAAATACAGGGCGAAAAATACGCCTCTGCATTGCCTGTTTCCCGACTTGCAGAAGGCCTTCGACTGTATTCTTCGCACGATAATCTGGTGGGCATTGCGGTCCAAAAGGATTCCAGAGGCCTATAGCTATTGACATTATCCGAGACATGTACCGTGATTCCGATTCCGTGGTTCGGACCGCTGTTGGTGACACAAAATCTTTCCCCATCACTGTCAGTATATACCAGGAATCTATCCTTAGTCCGTTTCTGTTCAGAGTGGTATTAGACGTACTGTCAGAGAGCATCAGAAACTCACATGAGTAGCCCTCATGGTTGCTCATGTATGCTGATGATATCGCGCTGGCAGATTTGGACTGGGGTAGGTTGGTGGGACGTATGAAGGCGTGGAAGCAATCGCTTGAGAACGACGGTTTGAAACTCAACGTGGCGAAGACCGAGTACTTGGCCTGCAACTCCACAAATCCCACATCCGTGCGCATAGGCGGCGATACAGTCGAGCGCACGGAACAGGTGAAATACCTGGGATCTGTATTTCACGCATCTGGTGACATTGATTGCGATGTTAAGGCATGCATTGCTGCCGCCAAATGGTCTGAGGTGACTGGTTTCATATGTGATCCTAAAATACAAGTTAAATTGAAGGGACTGGTCTATTAGACCATCATTAGGCTTGTCCTTTTATGCTGATGTAAATCGTGGCCATGCTGGAGCGACACAAGCAGGCACTGCGAGTCACAGAGATGAATATGCTGCGGTGGATGTGTGGAGTAACGCGGAAGGACCGCGTTAGGAACTCTCGCATTCGCGGCAGCCTACATATCCGTGACATTGCGAATAAATTACAGGAGTGTCGCCTTCGCTCATAATGGTACGTTTTACGACAATCTAAGCTACTTGCGTGGGGAACAAACGTCTGACCATGCCGCCTCCGCCGGGCCCCGGTAGGAGGGGTAGACCCAAAAAAAGCTGGCTTGATGTCGTAAGGGTTGATATGCGTACTGACCACCATTGATGCTGAAAATCATGCGAAGTGGAGAAGAAAAAGTTGGAAAGGGGACCCCGGGCGCCGAACCGAGAGTTTGGGCTGCAACCGGGATTCAACGCTATGATGATGATGATGATGATGAATGTTCTTATTAAAAACAATGCGGCCATTTATTAGGAGGTACACATACAAAACATGAACATATAGATTTTTTTATTACTGTATAACAGCGGACTAGCTGACGGGTCACTTAAATAGAAAACAGTTACAGTCGCTTATTGATGTTTGCGACGCCAGAGACAGCGAAGACTTGGGTGGACATGCTAGAACTTGGGTCAGTCGGGTCAACATTCTAGGTCACCGGAATACACGGTTATCTTGACGGTATATTTAGGGACCAGGGCTGGTTGTCATCCAGAGGGGACTGGAACGTGGCCACCTAGCTGCGACCTTATCTTTTGCACGGAGAGAACTTTTTGACTGCGATCTTATTTTTTTAAAATTATTATAGTATGGAAACTATTTTCATCTTAATGTCAAATAATACTGGTATTTTTGTTTCTGTGGAAGACTATATTATCGTATAAAGTCGGTAGAGGCGTGTGTGACTTGCAAGTGAAAATGATCCAGATACTTGAAAATTTATTTTCGGGGTGCCAGTACCTATTGAGACCCTAAAAATCGCTTGTTCACACCACACTGCTAGAATATCATAGCAATAATAACGCTCATAACGTATTGTGTAGCCATGTACATCGATTGATTCACATGAAAAGGGGGCAAATGATTCGCGTAGGCGGGAAATAGGGTTGCTATACCACCTACTTAGAATATATGATACGTTGTTTTAATATTTAATTTTTATTATTTAAATTAATTAATTATTTAAAGTTTTTACACAATTAGCACTCGTGCATATTCGTGCAGCGCATTCGTGCCCTTACCTACAAAATGTATAAATGGAATAAAAATATCTGTCAAGTTTCTTGTTTAGTATCTTAAATATTAGTCTTTCTTAACTAGGATAATTATATATTTGAATGATTTAATTTAAATACATTTATCCGGCTTCTTATAACACAAGTAAAACAAATTAAAAATGTTTTAATATCTTCATAGACAACAAACACATTACGTTAATGAAACATAAGTTTCTAAAAAAGATAATAATTTCTTGTCACAAGCATTCACCCCGGTTGCTAAATTATTTACATCTCTCTGACATTACTCAGAAATACTGTACTGTACTGTCGGTGTTCTCCCGTTATATTTTTTTAGTAAAGAGACAATTAATGGGATTAATGGGATAGATATGGCTAAGTTTAATTTGTGGGCGCTATACTCTCAGCTTTGAGATCATCATCATCATCATCATTTCAGCCGGAAGACGCCCACTGCTGGACAAAGGCCTCCCCCAAAGATCTCCACGATGATCGGTCCTGCGCTGCCCTCATCCAACCTATTCCGGCGATCTTGACCAGATCATCGGTCCATCTTGTGGGGGGCCTACCAACATTGCGTCTTCCGGTACGCGGTCGCCATTCGAGGACTTTTCTGCCCCAACGGCCATCAGTCCTTCGAACTATGTGCCCAGCCCACTGCCACTTCAGTTTTGCAATCATCCAGGCTATGTCGGTGACTTTGGTTCTCCTGCGAATCTCCTCATTTCTGATTCGATCTCGCAGGGAAACTCCGAGCATAACCCTCTCCATTGCCCTCTGAGCGACCATGAGTTTTCTCATAAGGCGCATAGTTAGCGACCACGTCTGCGTTCCGTATGTCATCACTGGCAACACACATTGGTTAAAAACCTTCGTCTTGAGACACTGCGGTATTTGGGACGAAAATATTTTACGGAGCTTCCCGAACGCTGCCCATCCGAGTTGGATTCGATGAGTGACCTCTTTCGCGAAATGGGACCTGCCTAACTGGATCGAGAGCAGCATTGAGATGCTTGCTTAATAATAAAACAGAATTTCATGATGACATCTTTGTATGTTGCTACAAAAATTTTATATTGGTAATTGTTGAAAATGTTTGAATTTCATAAGGATAAGAAATTTTCTGTGAGTACAAAGATTATATGCCAGACTGCAACGATTCTGGTCCGGTGTTAGCTGACACCGACTCCAAAAATAACAATAATTGTAATTTTTTATCCGTGCAGGGGCGGAGAAAGAATACTAACCTCTGCGGCCGGGGTCGGCCTGTCGTAAAAGGCGACTAAACAACCCACCCTAGCTACGTGGTAGGGCTTCAAGCCCGTCTGGATGGCGACCACCTTTAGTCTTAAGTATGCCGTACAACGTATCATAATAACCTTGTGTTGTGTTCCGGCACTGGTGACCTAAGTTCCAGTACCTTTATGGGACAGCAGCGTGTTCGCGATGCCACTGGTGTTGCAAACATCCATAGGCGATGGTAACTGCTAAATTCTAAGCGGGCCGTCAGCCTGTCTGCTGTCCTACAGCAATAAAAAAAAAAAAAAAAAACTACATTATATTATCGTAATATAGATCGTACCTACATATTGATGAGTAGAAAAAGTAAGTTGATTATTAAGTTATAGAAGAATATGCAATTATTTTTTTACTTTTTAGTGCAAATTAATTTGTTTTGGAATAGTTTTTTTTATTGAAGGCGGTTGTTTTTTTTTTTTGTTAAAATTTTGAATTTAACTGGTGCAATGTTTTTCACAATACACTTTTTAATTTAAATAGTTTTCAATTTATCTTATAGGTATGGGATCGACAACCCTACAGAGAGATCGAAATGAGGGTGACGCTAGCCGTGAGCGTGAGGCGACGAGAAATTGTCGTCAAATTGCCGCTTCCTGAGCGTTGATTGCGTCGCTCGCGCCGCTTCCGCGCCTGTCGCTTATTTGCACTCAACTTGATTAGGTTTTTACTGATTGATAGGCTTGGCTTCAGCATCGAGGAATATGAATGAAATTTTAAAACATATTCAATACAATAAATGTAAAATAATGGATGGTGGAGTGTAAGAGGTCCTACAAATACCAGCGGGACCCAAGTCAAACTCATCTGTCAGATGATACACTCTGATGCTTAATAGTATTGAACATCGACACCATATTGTATGCACCTAAGAAAATATAAAATCGAAAATCTCGATAAATATTAGAAAATTGTTTCCTGTTTGAAATCTAAAAACGAAACTTTATACCTACTTAGTGCCATATAACACGCGGCAATTTAACTACTCGACTACATAGATTTTATTTCCAAATCTGGGATCTACTGTTCAATATAGTCAGACGCCGAATCAAACTGTTTTCGACCGATATACCTCCATGTCACATAAATAATAATATTTTTTAATTTAATTTATTTGTAAATATCGTTTTATATAATAAAGTATTTTTTGTTATTCATATTTTATAAAATGGTATGTAGTTATATTAAAAATGTAAATAACTAGAAAATAAAATAAATAAAGAGTTATTCAACAAATCAAAGCTTTAAAGTTAACAAAAAAGACGATGAAAATCTAGAATTTGCTAGTACCTTCCATATTTTAAATTGAATTACAGTCATCCCCCAATCCTTTCTGGACTAAACTAGAAATCAATTTAACGCCTTCTTAAAAGTCTTAACTGACTGGCTCACTGTACAGCCAATTTAAATATTGTTAACCTATAAAACGTAAAGTTCAGATATTCAATTCATCTAGGTTCTATAGCGGACGAGGGGAACCAACTTTTGTTAGTTGTGCTTTGGCCACAAAACCCAATATAAGTTTCGCAACCAAAAGTTGATTTACGTGTTGTTAACAATACCAACGACGGTGTTAAGCCGTGCTCGTTAAATGGCGTACTCGTAAAAACTATCGCTTCAGTGAGGTAGAGTAGCTGTGCAGGGCTGTATTCAACTTGCTTTTATAATATCCGAACTTCCCTTTAAGGGACAATAGACATAGCTGAAGGTATACCATTACACTGTGCAGATTTCCGATGTTTTCCTTCATCTTCAGTACATGAAAACTTAAGAAGTACAGTGTAAGCTCTTTATAACGTCACTAGATTTAATGATAAACTCCTTAAAACGTCGAATTTGCTTGACTTTGGCTGGTGTACCTTGTTCTATATACAGCTACTTTTATTTCTCTTCATTTAACGAGTACTCTCTATAACGCTGAGAAATGCTCAGTCCGTTAAGTAAGAAGGTAATGGTTAAAGATTTTATCTGTGAAAGGGCGGAGAAAAATACTGACCTCTGTGGCCGAGGTCGGTCTATCGTAAAAGGCGACAAAACCACCCTAGCTACGTGGTAGGGCCTCAAGCCCGTCTGGATGGCGAGCACCTTTGGTCTTAAGTATGCCGCCATAATAACCTTGCGTTGTGTTCCGGCATTAGTGACCCAAGTTCCTGTACCCTTATGGGACAGCAGCGTGTTCGTGATGTCACTAACGTTGCAAACACCCATAGGCGACGGTAACTTCTAAATTCTAAGCGGGCCGTTAGCCTGTCTTCTGTCCTACAACAATAAAAAATTCAAATAACATTTTGCTAAAACTAGATGTAGTGTTAGCAAAAAATATATTGACTGTGGTAATACAGTCGACATAGCAGACTGGCTTGGTAAACGGTTAAAAAAGTAGAAAAACAAGTAGCAACTAAATTGTAACATAATGTGAAAAATCTAGTTGCTGTATTTTTTTTATAAATAAGAAAGAACTGAGTATTTTAAGAAGGCTAATTTAAGTTATACGAGTATATAGATCGCTTCTACCCTTTAGAGTAAAAACAAGAGTGTTTCACGATTAATAAATTAAAGCATTTAAAGGATTTGAATTTGTGGCAAAGCACTATCGAGTCAACAACAGACCAAAAAGGTTGCGACAGCTATAAACCAACCACACTGGCAATGAAAAATATTATATTCTCTTGTCATTATCTGCCAAATAATTTTTAATCAGAATGACAGATGAGAAATGAGAAAACACAATCGGCTTTTATATTTGTATTTAGTAAAATGTATTCGTTAATTTATATTAATTGTCAAGAATCCTTGTTTCATTAATCTGACATGAAAAGCCTTAAAAAATTTGGTTGTTGAAAAGCAAGAAAACTAAAACATATAAAAGTAAAAAGATAGTCAATTGTAAAAACACGCGCTGCCCATATTCGCTATTATAAGTGTTATAATCTCCTAGCAACTAAATAAATAAATTTTAATAGTTCTCATGGTATTTAACAGCTTGACATCTTCCTAAAAATATTTTAGCTCATATCCAAATATGATATGAAGGGTAATATTTTACACTCAGATCATATTTGGTCAATAATATATTCTACGCTAAATATATTAATTAACCAGTGATTTTGGCCGAGATTAGAGAGAGAATATGCTATCATTCTCTGTTCGAGAGTGGTTTTATGAAAGTTCTCTAGAACAAATTTTTCCATTGCCCAAATATTTCCACTCCATTGTATGACATTCTCTATCTTTTACTACTTACTCTCTTACATAAACATGTATACTTTCTTTCAACAATTTTACATTTTAATAACGTGGTTTAGTGTAACAACCCTTAAGGGCCAAGCAAAAGTTATTTTATTTTTATACAATTATATGTTATTTATAAGTTATTATAAACACTTAATTGTTTAGAAAAATAATTTACCGGAAATAAATTCTAATAATCTATCTGAGCAATAAAACTCACTTATATTTTTACTCTGACATTGGTAAAATAAATGTCTAAAGTATTAGAGCAACAAATAAAAACAAGATAAATACACAATTGGCAACGTTATCGCTAAAAACGATTTCACCCAGGCAACTTATTTAATTTAACAATATTAACTCGTAAAATTTAAAACGTAAATAAAGATACCATGAAAACATAGCGGAACATCCAATTCCTCCGCTCAACCCTACTCACGTCGTCACAATGACTGTTATTACCCATAGAGTGGTATCGAGCCGACCTTCACGACGTGGATTCGATAATCAGCCGATCGGACCGTTGCCCGGTTCGGAAATAACGGGACGCACAGACGAGTGTTTGTACACGACTTATGTTAACATTGGATCTTTTTATCTGGGGCGTCATTGTTATGACGATATAAAATACTACATCTAAATAAATGGAAGTTTTAAAAGAAGGAAACAATGAACCATAATATATTTGTGTTGAGAAGGTATATGGTTAAAGGTTTTATCCGTGAAAGGGCAGTGAAAGAATACTGACCTCTGTGGCCGGGTTCGGTATATCGCAAAAAGGCGACAAAACGACTCTAGCTACGTGGTAGGGCCGCAAGCCAGTCTGGATGGCGACCACCTTTGGTCTTAAGTATGCCGCCATAATAACTTGCGTTGTGTTCCAGCATTAGTGACCCAAGTGCCTGTACCCTTATAGGACAACAGTGTGTTCGTGATGCCACTGGCGTTGCAAACACACATAGGCGACGGTAACTGCTAAATACTAAGTGGCCGTCCGCCTGTCTGCTAAAAAACATTTAATTCCAGCCCCATAAGGTTGATTGTTCTCAGGCCTCCCTCTAAATGAAACATTATATACTCGTACGCTACGCTTATCGATTAATCCTTAGGGCCACCCTAGTCATCTAGAATATCCTAAGTGTCAAATAAATCAAATCACTTTATTTGTCCTTAAAAACACAGTGTTACACAATTGGTAGAATTACAAAATGATGTCCACATGTTTTTGCCAACATGGCATACAAATATTAGTGCTTTTAGACTTGAAATAGATATATCAAAATTCTTACATTTCATGTCTTTATTTTTTATTGTGTCGTTGGTAGTTCTTTCATCGTCAATGCTTATTTATAATAGTCATTTAAACACATTGCATAACAATTATTATGAAAGTAGTAAGTACAAAGTCTAGTTTGTCCCTATTTCTCATGCTACGCTTATATAATGTCAACAAGAATATTCCTCCTTTAGGTTTTTAATAACTTTGCTCTCAGTCAATAAAATGCCATGGCTGGATACTGATCTTACCGGTGCTGGATGCGCTCGTGAAAGAACATCTTGCTCGGGCGCCGGGCAGTCAAGGAACATTCGGGTGATTTTTGTAGGTATACGAGCAATATGCATCCGCTTCCCTTATCAACTGTGTTGGTCGGTCAGCGTCGGTTGCATCAAACATTTCCACCTCAAAAAAAAACAGGATTGCAACAGCATCCAGCTAGGATAAGCAATGCTCATCAGTCATTTAAATACACAGTCACCAAGTAATACATAGTTAATTTAAGTAGCAAAGTATACTCACACTCAATTACAAGTACGTATCCGTTCTGCGCAGACGCTCGCCTCGTTCTGATAATGCAGAGATTAAAGCGATGGCCGGTAACACGAGAGACGCGGTTCACCTGTAAGATTGCTTGTTAGTTCACACCACAGATACTGGTTAAATGGATAAAGCCGGTAATGGTGACAGTTAGGAATTTTGTTACGAGCGTAAAAGATAGGCCGCTTAAATAGTTGAATACATTTTGCTGGGATTCGAGAGCGGCTGACTTCTGTAACTCAGATAGGAAGGCGACGGTTTTCCCTTTGGTTTGGGTTAGATTAGAGACGGAATCTCTGTGAAATCAAATTTAATGACATCTGTAACTATTGTACATATATTCTTGGGCCCTATTAAAAATTGGGGGAAAGTTAATAAAAAGGTAGGCAAAGAGTTTGTCTAGTAAACAGCAGGAACCTCAACTCACGAGTTTCGAATGCAAATGGAATAAAATTCTTCATAGTCATAGCCTGATGCTTTTGTGTGTCGCAAATTATAAAGGGAGTTTTATTTGTGGTATTCGAGTATCAACTACCTACTATAATTTGAATTTTCAAATTTACATTTACACACATTGCATATGAGTAATAACACCTGCCTGGATAGCAAACCTATGATCTACAAATAGGCTGTTATAATAACCTTGTGTTCCGATATTAGTGACCCAGAGTGTTCGCGGTGCCACTGGCGTCAATAGCATCTATAGCCGACGGTTATTACTTACTATTGTAGGTTCAGAAATACAAAAAAGGCACATTAGGTGAAAAACACAGCCTCAAAGGTTCATGCTACGATAGAAATCGTACCTTTAAGCTTTATTTTGTGTCTTGAATGTCTATTGGGTATAAACCAATAAAAAATTACTACAAAAATGTTAAACATCTATGTGTAGATAAAAATTACATTGATTTACACGAAACCCAGATACTGATCGTGAGAATTCCTCCTTCTCTTACATAACATGAACTAGATTCTACAGCGTGTTGCATTAATTGCGTGTTTTAATTAATAGACAAGTGTCTTAGTGAAATGTATGTTGGAGGCGTATAGCTGAGTGACACGATTTATAAAAAAGTCATCAAGTCATCAACCTCTGTTGAGTTCAGTCAGAGCGCTCAAAATCAAGTCCTCTCGATGAGCTGTTACATCTCCATTTGTTTGTCGTTCCAGTCCTAAAATAAATCCTGAATTAATTGTGTCACAACATGATTTTTATCCATGCACGGGCGGAGAAAGAATACTAACCTCTGCGGCCGGGGTCGGCCTGTCGTAAAAGGCGACAAAACAACCCTCCCTAGCTACGTGGTAGGGCTCCAAGCCCGCCTGGAGGGCGACCACCTTTGGTCTTAAGTATGCCGCCATAATAACTATGTGTTGTGTTCTGGCATTAGTGACCTTAGTTACTGTCCCTTATAAGGAAGTAGCATGTTCACGATGCCACTGGCGTTGCAACACCCGTAGGCGACGGTAACTGCTAAATTCTAAGTGGGTCCTCAGCTTTTCTGCTGTTCCTCAGCAATAAAAAAATTCTACATAAAAAGGCTTTTAATTTTATTAAGAACATTCAGTAATTATTTATAAAGTCGTGGAGTTAACACATACCTGTGACATGTTTTACATCGATCATTCTTACAAATACATGCGTGAATGGGCAGTGGAAACGGGGTACTCGGATAACCGGACGCAGCACGCACTTTAAAACTGCCAATCTATTTAAAACTTTATTACATTATGATAATGTAGATAACGGAGCGTCGAAGCAATGAGGAGTGTTAAAATTGTCTTTCTCGTGGCAACGTTAATTATTCCTATATACTTGTAAACGGGATGAAAGTAGGTTATTTGCCTTGAAACAAAAGCATTCTATGATTTTTGGTGTATTTCCCTTGAGTGAAAGCTATAAAATAGGGCTGTGTAACGTAGTGATACAAGCAAGATCATGTCAAGATGATAATGTTGCAGTGGATATGATGCGGAAGAACTGCGTTAGGAACATGCATTCGTGGTATTTTTGATATTCGTAACATTGCGGAAAAACTGTAGGTTTGCAATAGGAATTTCATGGTAATTTCTAGCTGGAATCATATAGCCAAAGGAAGCACATCTTTCTGACAATATATGTGTTATTCAAATTGCCCAACAAGTCATATAAGACCCTCAAAAAGCAACTAAACGATTTTACTATAATTTAAAATTGTTAGCTAAGTTAAAATGTTTAAAATATTTACTTCTTTCTTCGTTTAAAACTAGTAAATACTTAAATTAAGTACCACAATTGCTTCAAAATGGCACTTGATTCGAAATGTTGAAAAAAAAAAAGTTTTATTTTAATAATAATGAACGGAAATTAAGATATTGTTTTCATAACAAAAACAATGCTAAATAATAGATAAACACCGAGATATCATGTCAAACTGCAGAAGAAAATAAAGTGACAGGAAAGAGATTTAAGATCTCCATGGAGCATTGGCTTTCGCACTTGCCGGGTCACGCGTACGATTGCCGTTCCAAGTATAGGTGTTTATGTATAATATTTATTTATGTACAAACAAAAAGTATTTAAAGTTGTTTAGTACCCATAGTACAAGCGCTCTGCCCGGCTTACTTTGGGATTAGATGGCGCTCTGTGAATTGTTACAGTATATTTACAATGGGCGTGTAAAAGTATAGCACTATGAGAATAGTATGTTACCTCACACTCCAAAGCTTGTTATGCAATTGAGTTGAATAATAAAGCAAGCTAGTAATAATGAGAATGTAAAAATATATTGATAAATATATAAGTCCGAAATTGACCACATCTGCTCGTTTTTAGACCTGAAAAACAAAAAAAAACTCTTCAGAAAAATCTCTACAAGTACTTTCCTCTCTGGGTTAGAGGACCAGATAGTCGATGCCTGTTCTGAAAAGACAGCATGTAGCCGAGATACACGATTTCGACGGGGAGTCATTAAATTAATATTACAACCAACGAGAGCCCTGTAGACAATACCTTAATCGCAAATTTTTCTAAGTGGTCAGCACCAATAACTTTATTATTTTTGCATAATAGTCATAAAAATGTCTATAGCTTTATGAAAATAATGTCCAATAACTCTAAATTAATCTACGTAAAAGCCGGTTGCGTGACGTACTAGACGAGACGAGATCGAAAACTATTTCCAACTCATTCGTTCAAAATCACTCAACTATCTCGCTCACTCATTCATACCAGTCCCTCAGTCAGTCCGGTCAGTCGTCGGTGATAACAGCTGCGTTGCAGACGTATACGTGTAGTCTTAAATTCTCGCGTAATATCGAACGCTAAACATAAACGTGATTGTTGTTTTTTTACGATTTTTTTGTGCTTGTGCTAGAATATTAGTGGATTGTGTATTATTTGAATATAAAACGCATGTGATCATAAGTGAAGTGTAACGGATTTATTATTAACGCTCCCCGTGTACGGATTTTTATTTTTCTACCGTTTTGTGGTGAGTAAAGCGTCATACATAATTTCGATAGAATTTATTATCAATTCTTAATCTATTAGTAATTATTTTCAAATGTGTCTGATATTTTACTTAAGTTACGTAAATATTGAAGTGTTACAATAGTAATTTAAAACGTAGGTATTTATCTATAAATTCTTATGTTAAAATATCAAAAATTTTATTCATTTTATTACGTACATTTTATTATTAAATCAATCATTATCTTGGTAACATTAAATATCAGTTGTGTCTAACATTATCTATAATTGAATTTCATTTGCAAATTTAATTCCATCCACCCATCATTATAAGAGAACTTATGACTTGGGAGGAGAAATAAATATCTATATTTTAGAAAAAAAAAAATTACATATATAATATTCTTAAAATATCCTTTATTCAGTACGAACTTATAGCACTTTAGGGTTAAACGTACCAATGATCGTGCAGGTTTTCTCACGATGTTTTTCTTTCGGGAAACTGATTAAGCGGTCGATGCTATCGTAGGAATTGAACTAGTGATCAAGTTGGTAACGGTGACATCACTTAGCTACTATAGACAACATGATATAGATGACACAAAGAATAGAAACAAACTACCAGTATCATTGAACAGAGCTACATGTCAAATTTACAATTCAAAATGTTAAAAAAATATACTTAGAACTAATACCATAATGCATAATTAAGGAGTTCTATCATCAGCAGCTATTTCACCTTATATGGTTAAACCTATTGTTTTTGGTACTGAATTATGTTTTTTCATAATAGATTTATTGCGTAATTAATATTATGGACGGTTTCTAATTATTAATGTACCTGGTAGCTCAGTAGTATTATTAGTCTCAGAGACCAATCTAAAGGCCCCGGGATCAATCCCGCGATGGCAAACTTCGTGAGGAAACCTGCATACCCAAATCACTAAATCACCAAGCGTGGCGAGTATACTGACCGTTCCCTTTAGGGGGAGGCCCGAGCCCAGCAGTGAGACGCTGTGGGCTGGTATTATTTTAATTATTTTGTCTGTGGTCTACAAGACTTGAATGGCCTTTTTTGTTTTTGCTGTGGAAATGCTTAAATGCACCCATTCTGACCATACGCACAGTAAACAAGGGGACGTCGCTAATATACCCACTAAAACCACTCCTGTGTCTACCGCCCGATACTCGAAGGGACATGCTTTCACCTACGCCTCTGACCCCGACGGGAAGAATGAACATCTCCTAACCTTTAAGATCATTTGAAGAGTTAAAAGGATTCTGATGCGTAGGCATATTGCCTACGGAGACGTGGACACTGATGGCGGGACTGGTTCACTAAATTCAAGTCACTCAACGGGCTACTTTTAGTTGTTTCTCTTACACAAATCCGAAATAAAGAAAGAAATCCGTAGTAGAACTAAAGTAAACGATATAGCTCGTAAAATATGCAAGCTGAAGTGGCAATGGGCCCGTCAGGTTTGTCGCAGGATTGATGGGCGTTGGGGCAAACGTGTCAGGACACGTTTGCCCCAACGCCCACGCCACTTTCCGTTTTTCCACGCCCTGGCGTGGAAAAACAAGGGACCGGAATGTGTGACGCAAACTTGGGAAGTCCTACATTCAGCCGTGGACAACGATTGGCTGATGACGAAATGGATTCTTAGTATCACAAGTTCCCGGTCATGAGACATAAATACCAGTAGTAAAAATACTAGTAGAACCTATTTTATTGTATCAGATAACAATATCGCAACTATTTAAGCATCATAAAATTTATAGTAGATAAAATTTTGGAAAATGATAAGAAATTAATATTCATATGTTATTACTTTATTATCTTATTTATAGTATGTTTTGATAAGAGAAGCTTATTACATAATAGGTGTACGAGGCATGCCTTTTAAGTTTTGTCGTTTGTAGAAAAAAACACAACTAGAACCTTATAGTATTTTTTATTGTTTTCATCACTGAACACAGATATAATAATTGATCAATGAATTTGTTCTGGGCATATTAAGAAATGTTCTCTGACCTCAAATTACTTTGCCACACTATCTGCCGTATCTTGACGAATGTGCTAGTTTTGTTTACATGTTTATACGGACCTCATATTTAAGTGACCTTCTCCTCCATCGTGTCAGTATACAAATATCTGCAATTATAATAAATATTTAGTAAAGCAATTGTTTATTTACTTGCATTTTTATTGCCATATGAATGATAGGTGCTTTACTAAATTTTAATACTAGCAGTTTCATTGGTGTTATAGTAAATGCAGCGAAAACTAAATAATATTCTATCAAATCAGTGACAAAGAGCTGGAACACAATACATTGTTATTATGGCAACTTATAGACCAAGACTGGTCGCCGTCCTGTCGGGCTTGGGGCCCTACTAAGACGCTAGGGTTGTTTTTTCGCCTTTTACGACAGGCCGGCCCGGGCCACAGGGGTTAAATACTATTCTTACTCCGCCCCTGAACGGAGAATATATATGCATATAATGCACTATAAGAATATATAAATGCATATACTAACTACCATCTGATTAAAAATTTTTAAAGGAATGTGTGAATTAACAGGTTTTTTACGACTTCCTATAGATATTAGGGTAGCCATATTCTTATTTCTGACTTGGATCCCATTTCTACATTATAAAAGACCCCCCCCCCCATATAGGACTGCAGCATTTCCGCCATGCATTCAGCGTCACAAAAATCCATAGGCGAACTATATATATATAATTTCATCTCTTATTCAAAGACTTCAGTTTAATGTTAAATATTCGTTATGTATAACTACAATGTTGATATTAATTGTGCCTTTTGTTGTAAGACCATGTTAACATGCCTTAATAGTCTATTATTTCTCCAAAATATGTCTACAACGCCTACATTTAAAGATAGTTGAACTAGTCCCACGGTAACATGTACAACGTAAAACACCCAAATATGGATTGAAGAAAAATGATAACAAGAAAAGGATACCTTTTACGCAACGCCCACGGGTATAATCACAAAGTGCTCTATTCACCCAGAAATGGGTTAAATATATCAACAGTTGACCACGCTAGTCTAAAAACGGTAGTGGTCGTCCGTACAATGTACATACATACTTTTGTCAAAGTTATGGATGAAACTATTCCCACCACTAAACAGGCATTAACTTGTTTGCGCTTTCGAAAACAAGTGTTAGAAAATTTGAAACCAAAATGGCGGAGAATACGTTTTATAATTATAGAATAAAAGCGATTATATGGTGCGTATTAAAGATTTGTTACACCAGCCGTTTTCTATGCTTCATAATCTTTTTTTTAATATATGCCATATTTCTTCTAAGTATTTGGCTTTCTAATTATTATTTAAATATAAAAATCTACAGTTTTTGAATAATTATTATATTGAACTGCTTTTTTAATATTTGTACTTATTAAAGAATTATAATAATAAACAATTTCGTTTCCATAGCTACTGCCATCTGCTTCTAAATGGAAAACAATGTTCTTCTGATGTGTGTCAATTAGCCGTTTTTTACGACTCCCTATTTTCATTTATGACTTAGATCTCATGCAAAATATATTTATCATTATTTTCTAACTTATTTTTATTTATAACAGTCCTACCAATGTCATGCAGTTTTATCCAAAAGCTTGAATATGTTTTCTGGTTTTATTGCAATTTCCAGCCTTATCAACATCATATGGGCTTCGGTCAATAGCACCGAGAAATGATACTGATTTAGAATTCACTATTATAAGCCATAAAAGGGCCCGAATCTGGGTGTCTTTGTATAATGTGTACACATTTTCAAAAGACATTCATTTGACGACCTCGGTGGCGTAACGGATAACGCACTTCGGTACGCTTGCGGAGGTCACGGGTTCAATTCCCGTCTCGCGTCTGGGTGTTTATGTATAATGTGTATTTATTTACAAAAAAAAGTATATAAGTAGTATATCAGTTGTCTAGTATCCATAACACAAGTGCTATGCTACTTAGTTTGGGACTAGATGGCGCTGTGTGATTTGTCACATATTATTATTATTATTATTATATAAATAACTAAATGGCGATGTGAAGTGTCCCAGGACATTTTTAATCATCGTTTTATTCGATTTAGCTTCAACAAAACAGACTCTAAATTAGAAATGCATTTCGGAGCACAATGTACGCTGATTATACTTCTGTGCGTCTAGTGTCAGTATTTAATATATCTCAAAGTATTATAATTCAGAAATGGCAATATGCTGAGACCTTGGTAATTACAGTATGCTCGTAAAGTACAGCAGGGTTGGACCCTTTTGCCGGGAAGTGTAATTGATACCCCCGCGTGGTTGTTCGCGATATGGCTTCAGCGTTTTAAAATAATTTAATTATAACGTCACAGCTCGTGTGGTAAATCATGATAAAGAGTTATCTGTCGATATGTTCCTTGACAGAGCGTGAATGTTTATCCTATATCTTTAAACGAGCAATTCTTGTATATATCTATATCTATACTACTATTATAAAGAGGAAAGATTTGATTGTTTGTTTGTTTGTTTGTTTGTTTGTTTGTTTGTTTGTTTGTTTGTTTGCTTTGAATAGGCTCCGAAACTACTGACCCGATTTAAAAAATTCTTTCATTGTTGGGAAGCTACACTATCCCCGGGTGACATAGGCTATATTATATTTTCAAAAAAATTAGGGATCCTTACTAAAACTCTAATAATGTAACCCAAAGTGTAAAAAAATTACCTAAAATATTATTTAAATCGCGTGCGTTGCGAAAACTATTGATGATAGAATAAAATAATGTACTACAACTTTGCAGAACACATAATTATTTACAAAAAGTGTCGCGACAGCATATGTCTAACTATTATAGTTATGCCACAATAAGTGTTCTTTTATTTTAAAAATTTAATTGATATGCCGCCCCTAGAAAAGGCTCTTTATTTGTATCTTGGTATTAATCCTTATCAAAATAAATTACTTCATATTCAAAACTGCTTCAATACCTTTATATAACTTTTTGAATTATTCAATTCGGATATTCCATTCGAAAGATATCACGAGTTTAAAAATGTAAGTATTAGAAAAATGTTGCGTGGTAGTCGCTCACCCTGTTCGGCTAGCTAGGCAGCACCTTATGCAATGTAGGCGTGCGTCACTGGGGTTTTTACAAAAATTAGAATTAATTAAAAAATAACGAAAAAATAAATAAAAAGTAATAGCAAAAAAAAACATTAAAATAAAAGCTCATAGAAATAATAATATTCAAACTTTCTTTATAATTTTATTTTTTTTAGTAACCTGACGCAAATAGAAAGGTTTGCCCCCAGGGGCGCTCCTCTGTCCGAGGAGTGCACGGGTATGCGTACCCGAGGTGCCCGAGCATCCGTCGCTTCACTCCCCTCTCCGTTCGAGGCGACAGAGTCCTACCTTTCTTTCCGTCTACCTTTTACATCCTTTCCAACTTAGCTCTCTGTTCGTGACGTGGTCCCCGATGGGATGGTTGCGAATACTGATTGGGGTCCCGGGTTCTACCCTGGGACCTGATTTGGTAGTCAAAACCATGCCTATTTCGACTGCGCCTGCACAGAGAGTGTTCCCGGGGCGGAAATTGCATCCTCGCTGTCGGTTGGTCTTGCTGGGCCGGCTACGACGTCAGGCGACTCTGCTTTTTCTGGAGTGTCGTCTGGTAGTCGTACCCACGCCTGACTAGCACGCGACGGGGATGCGAGTCCCGTCCGGAATTGGCCGCGGACCTGTCGCTCCCGGCCCTGGTTCTGTCCATGGTCGGGGGCGATCCTGGATGGACGGCCGTCGCCTCCTTTTGCGAGGCAGTAGTGTCTGCAAGGGAGGCGGCGGAACGGGAGCGGGAGTCCGCCACCGCATTCCCCTCCCGCCAACGTAGGCCGCGTTGTCGGCGCCGGAGGGCGGGCAACGATCTCCGGCCGCCGTAGAAAGCGGTCGCGGGCGGCCCCTCGGGGGAGAATCCGCCGCCCGCACTATTGCCGTGAGGGAGAAGGCCGCGTGCTGTTCCGCAGCTCCCCTCAACTCCTAGAGTTGTTACAAGAGAGCGCTGGGGGACGAAACCCTGACCCCCTGGCACCAGCAATTTAGAAGGGGCCCGCTTTAAGACAAAGCGTGGGCCGGCGCCGGCCCGGGCCACGAGATCGGCAGGCCATATATCCATGGGCCCAGGCGTAGGCGATAGGAGAACAGCGGGGTTTTTTAGTGGGTAGTCGGATGGTCGAACATCTTTTCCGGAGTCCCTTATATCCCTCGGTCCCCCCGGGCCGGGGGAACCCGTCAAGAGAGGTTTTTCCCCGAGACCGAAAAAAAATAGAAGGGTTTAATTTTTAGGTTTTTGTTAAATACCCGTGCGAAGCTGGGACGGGCTGCTAGTATACTTATATAATTGGAATCACGGAATCGGCTCCAACAATTTTCATGAAATATAGTATACGGGGGGTTTCGGGGGCGATAAATCGATCTAGCTAGGAATCATTTCTAGAAAATGTCATTTTATTCGCTTTTTTTTTATTGGAAGAAAAATAACAAAAGGGTGGCGTTTGAGTAGTCCCAATTTAAACTGAAAAATGACTCTTCCTGACATCTATCGGCGAATAATAATACTATTTTTTTTAAATTGCTTTAACTACACAACAACACTGAAGCTATTCCAGCAGATGGCTTTGTTAAGTAACACAAAGTCAATGAGTGTTTGTTTTAAGGTGAGACTAAGAAAATCAATTGTTAATTTCTAAAAAACAATATCCCATAATTTTCTACTACGGTGCTGAGTCTTTCTCTTTTTTTGAAGTGGATATGTTTGTTACACATCCCACCTCTGGGACTCGCGGCGGGACAATATGGGACTGCCAAGCAATGCGCCCGTGCGCATTTAAAATTAAGAAGGATGTCGCTGGTATACCCACTAAAATTAAGTCAGTGTTTCACGTGCACCTCCTGCCTGGGAGCGTGAGTCTCCTCTTAGAAAGATTAGACACCTTAAGCCAACTTGTCCAAAACAGATTGGCAGGTTACACAAACCGGTAATATCGGTGTGCAGATTTCCTCATGATTCTATCCTTCGCTGCCTGTACGTGGCAATTATCTTGTAAGTGGTAGCAAAGCTGTATCATACTCGGAGATTAAACACAGGTTCCAATTCCATGCTAGACCGTTTAGGCAGCTTTTATACCCCAATATAATTGCTACGTACCGGCGATTAAGGAAATCGTGATCAGGGAAGGTTCCAGGTGGACATCGAGATCACCGGCATGTGTAATTTGTCAACAGCTTTGGAGAAGCATGGTAGGTATCCTATCCTTTCCTTCTAGAAGGAGACCTGAACTCAGTAGTGCAACGTTATGGGATGTTATTATATTATGTACGTTAAGTGAAAATATGTCTAAGCACGTCATCGTGGAAATCGAATCCATGAACTTTGGGTTGTGTTTTCAATAATACCACTTGGTTATCACATTTTTTTTATTGCTGCACAATATATGTATAGCGACACGCTGCTGTCCTATAGGGGTCAAGAACCTGGGTCACTAATACCGGAACACAACACAAGGTATGGCGGCATAGTTATAGACAGGCTTTAGGCCCTACCACCTAACTATGATTGTTTTGTCGCCTTTTACTTTTTGTGGCTACGGCCACAGGCACGGAGAAGAACATATTTTGAAATATAAATAGATAGCATCTTTATTTTTTGGCTCTTCATGTACATACTTCAATTATATAATTAATTTACAACACTATAATATAACTATGTATCAATTTACAAGGCTCTTAGGCATTTCGTATCCTGCGAATTATGCTCGAGTCCAGATATGGGAATCACACGCGTGTCTAATAAGTTTAAAGAAGTAATATTATACTGAATGGCTTTGACAATGAAGCATTGGCTTTCTTGGAACAATCATAAAATGAACGCTGCCAGTATCTTCGGAACCTTGTCTAAAGGGACTCCTTTTAATAATATATTTTAGTTATTTTATTATATTTTTAAGGTTTATCATAAAATGATAATCCCCAATTCCAAGATAATTTACGATGCTAATAAATTATTATTCGCAAAAAAGCCTCCAGTTTAGGCTTAACATTCATAATGGTAAATTGAATATGGGTAGAAATTAATTTTAATACAGCGTGGGAGGTGGATCATAGTTTTGGGCCACCTAATGGGGCTATTATAGTTCGCAACCAGACCCAAATTAGGACAAATCTCTACTTGAAGTTTAATGTTACGTCATATACTCGTATAATAATTATATGTATAAAATTTACCATTACTTGCGACTAAACTGCGCACACATCCAATGATAAACTTTAACCTAATGAAAATTTTTAAATGTGTGAACATATAAAAGTGAATGATAATAACATTTTTAATGTCACACAATATCGCTTTTATGGCTTTTACACGGTATATTACAGCGCTATCTATCAATTTTTACAGCGAAGGAATCTGAAGTAATAAATTGTTATAATGATTAATTCGTGTGAATTATAATAAGAAAAGAATCCTATATTAACATGTTTAAAGCCAGATTATAATAGAAACGATGTTTATCCCAGTGGGTGGCGGCGGACACCTTATGACCGCCAATACGTCGGGTTCAGAGGCCGCGTCGGACACCGTGTGTCCGCATTACTTGATTACTACAAAAGCCTCTAGGAAGTCGGCGGCCACCGTTACGACTACGTTACTACAGCAAGGGACCCGTGCAGCCCCCACAGTACAACCTGGCCACTTGACACAAAAAAATAAAAAATTTAGAATTTATAGTCTGCTCAATATGTTGGTTTAAATAAGGTTTGCCATTTGTCATGTCTGAAAATAATTAGTACATCGCTGTTTCCGCAAGTCGCCCATTATTTTTGAGTTATTTCCTGAAAATATTTGCGAGGTGTGGCCCTGGTGGACCGTATGATGTCGGACACATGGTGCCCGTCATGCTGTTCAACGTTTTAATTAATGTAAGTAAATTAAAATTGTACTAAATTTAATTTATTATTGTTCTCCAGCATAATTGAAAAACATTGACACTGTCTTAGAATGTTGTAGAGGCTTAATTTATGTTTTCTAATAGGTTTCTTTATCTAAACCAATGCGACTCCACCTGTATCATTTCAGATATTAAATTTGATTTGAAAGCCCTCAATTATTTTTGAAAGGGAAGGAAATCGAGTATTTAAATAGTAGTAGTATAATTTAACAATATTTTGCGTCTAACAAATTACGTAGAATAAGAGAATAAATAACACTCAAACAAAAATATTATATTACACTCGTGTCAAATTTACCAATTCACTAATTAGGAATTAAATAATCTAGATATTATGATTGATACCTATTACTCACGATCCGTTACTCAAATGTTTGTTTATCAGCTAATCAAAGGAGCAAATATTAATGATCACTTGATTAAGCTACAGTTATGACACAAAAGGACTAAGAAAACAGAAGTCAAGTTTCGCAGAATACGCGCATATGTACATGCATATAAGAATGCGTGCGTCATAACATGCATAAGAAATTTTGTTAAAAATGTTTGATATGAATTATCATCATTAGCTTAGATTTCTCCCAATCATTTTGGGTCAGCTCAATATTTTCTATCCTGGCATTCATCATTTGTTATTTCACAAACCGTTATTTTATCCGTGCAGGGGCGGAGAAAGAATACTAACCTCTGCGGCCGGGGTCGGCCGGTCGTAAAAGCCGACAAAACAACCCACCCTAGCTACGTGGTAGGGCCTCAAGCCCGTCTGGATGGCGACCACCTTCGGTCTTAAGTATGCCGCCATAATAACCTTGTGTTGTGTTCCGGCATTAGTGACCTAAGTTCCTGTACCCTTATGGGACAGCAGCGTGTTCGCAATGCCACTGGCGTTGCAAACACCCATAGGCGACGGTAACTGCTAAATTCTAAGCGGGCCGTCAGCCTGTCTGCTGTTCTACAGCAATAAAAAAAAAAAACCCTCATATCATGCATCACACATTCTTTCCATCGCTTCTTAGGTCTACCCCCTTAGGCGAATACTATAGATTTAATTCCAAAAGGTTTTTCCAACTAGCAAAATTGTTTTATAGGCATTAAACATTTATCTCAATTGTGAATGGCGACGGTTAACGAAAACAATTCAGTTTTTAAAGCGCTGTAAAACACAACATAAAGAATAAATATAAATTATTATAGTTATTCTTATCATGTATAGACATGGTTATAACACCAAGCTATCCCAAATGGAACTAGGTATGTGATTGCCTAATGGTAATGGAGGCCAACCTAAGAAGGTTCACTGATTCACAAGGACCGCTTAGGTAGTTTTTGCACGCCTGCATCCACAGCGACAAAACCAATATATTTAAGTCGCTTATCCACCTTGGACAAACATTGCAGATATATTGTCTGTTTTCTTTAAGGAACACAATAACAAACCGTGCTCGGCAGTGGGACGCCGTGGGCTGAATAAAACTGAAAGCCCTATATCGCTGCGTCAAATATTTATTTCTGTTCCTTAGTCTTTTGTAGTCAATATTATAACAGTAATTAATAATTTCACCGTGCTATCTAGTAATTATATCTGTCGCATGGACACGGCGGACTGACGGACCGATCCGCTTGGATAGTTTTTACTACCGTGGGATACATACGGTTATTTGATATCTGAAAGTTGTCATGATATCTGTTTTAGTCATTCATGGCTTCAACGATTGGCATTGATTAGGCCAATATCACAGTAAACAAAAAAATTAAAGACCTTACAGTGCTATTTGTAGTTTTGCCTTAACTGTCTTAGTAATTCTAATAGCAAAATGTTAATAATACTAATTTGGAGCGATAGTCAATAAATGCATAACGCCTCCCTAATCTTTCACTACTTCCGACCTGTGAGCTTGACAACTCTTCGGGAAAAGGGAACAGTATGTACGCGTCTATTAACGCTGGTACTCTAACGGGATTCTTCATTTTCCTGAACAAAAACGAACAAGAAAATATACAATATACGAGTTAAATTAAATTTTTGGTCTGAAAGAAAATGTAGTGACAAAAATTGAGAAAGGTATGCTGAGATGGTTTGGCCATGTCGAGAGAATGAATGAAGAACGATTGACGAAAAAAGTGTATAAGGTGAGTGTGAATGGAAGTGTTGGAAGGGGTAGACCTAGGCGGACGTTTCGAGATCAGATCAGGGACGTGTTGAAAAAAGGCTAGGTCAAGAGTACCCTAAACCGAAGGGCGTGTATAAAGGGAATAATGAAAGTGGACGAAGCGAAACAAGTATGTAAGGATCGTAGCTAGTGGAAAGAAGTGGTCTCTGCCTACCCCTACGGGAAAGAGGCGTGATTATATGTATGTAATTAAATTTTTGCAAGAGTAACTGTCAACCTCCGTGGCGTAACGAGAATGCACTTCGCTATGCTTGCAGAAGTCGCGGTATCGATTACTGTCTCTCGTCTAGGTGTCTATGTACAAAAAGAAAAGTATATAATACATATCGTCGTGATCGTAGAATAACGTCGGATTTGAAAAAAATCCAAAATTTACTTTTTACCATATTTGGATACTACGTTATCTAAATATTATTGCTACATTAAAAAAAAAATTACATGTATTTTAGATTTCAAATTATGCAGTCGGTAAAATGAGGGATATGATAGATTCTCATAGTAAAATGACGCTTGTGTATTTTTAAAATGGCTGTCCTGTAAAGTTTGATATATGTCAGATCCGTCACTATTCTACGACTACGACGATATATATGTAGTTATCCAGTACGCATAATACAAGTCCTATGTTACTTACTTTGTGATTACTTTGTGTGAATTATATATTTATTTAATTTCCATCAAATTTTACATATTCAATAGTCACTTATTTTCTCATAACATTTAATTGCTCTAATTAACAAACAGCGCAAGTAAATCACGTTGAGAGCTAAAGAGTAAAGAACGTTGTTTGAGAAATCATACAACCTGGTGTAGTTTTCCCCTTAATACAATTTGATCACGAAATTTCTCCATGCAGGGGCGGAGTAAGAATACTAACCCCTGCGGCCGGGATCAGCCTGTCGTAAAAAGCGGCAAACCGAACCACCTGGCTACGTGGTAGGGCTTTAAGCCCGTCTGGATGGCAATCACCCTTGGTCTTAAGTATGCCGCCATATAATAACTTGTGTTGTGTTCCGGCATTTGTGTACCCCTGTGGGACAGCAGCGTGTTCGCGGTGTAACTGATTACTATTCAGTTGACCGCCAGCCTGTCTTCAGTTCCTCAGCAATAAAAAAAAAACAATTTATAATCTAAGCTGTAATAATATCTAATTGATTAGAGACGTGTAAATGCTCAATTTGTTTTAAATCGTAGATTCGCACTTTGAAATTAAATGGTTTAATTGTATTGCGAATCGCATTAAGGAACAACCTTACAGAGGCGTGATAACGCTCTGCTCATTTGTGGGTCATACTTTCTACGGCGTGGCCTTATTGCTCTACTACTGAGTTTATGTACCCGTCGCGTCGTATTGCCTACTTGCAGATTGATTGTGAGAATTTTTTAACCGGTTCTCTCAGTATATGATACATTCTACAAATACGTATAAAGAACGGTCCGAATATAGCGTTCGTAGTACAAGATATTGTTTGATGTTTTTCACTTTGCTACTTGGTGTTTTAAAGGAACGTAGATACGTGTTACTGTGACCCGTCCCTGGGTTGGTCTTCAAACTAACATGCTTGGTCACACGGAGGAGAAGTCAATACCTAAGTGTTTAGTTTTTACTTGGAACTACACTTGCAAGCACTTTTGGCAATATGCGGATTAATAAAGACAAATATGAACCAAATTTTTTTTTATCCTTCTGTTTGTAAAAAATGCTTCTCATATACTATGGAGGTTCACTAAAGCGAGGGGGAGGAGTAAAATTTAAAAAAAAATAGGTCTGTGGTATTGTCCTTTTCTCGCTTACATTGCGACTAAGAATAAATATACTTCATTATTGTCAATAGTCATATCATATAATTTATTCATTAAACAAAAAAAATTGTGTCTGAAAATTTCTAGATAATACCACACACACATTTATTTAACAACATTTAGTTAACAATAAAATTGTATGGATCATTACATTTGTTACATTTCTACATTGTACTTATTTATTTTATTACATTTCTAAAAATGCAATTTATTTATATTAGTTTCACATTGTCAAATATATAGTCAAGGCGAAAAATCATATATTTTTTACATGAAGCCAAAAAAGGATTTAAGTTTCTTAAATATCTCAATATTCATCACGCTAGAATTTATTTATTTAAATCTATATAAATAAATAAAATTGGAGGGTCTGTTTGTAATATTAAAATAACCGCTTTTTACAAAGTTCATTCGGACGTATGCACGGTACATATACCAAAACAGCATTTTTTACAATTTTTGTCTGTCTGTCTATTTGTTCCGGATAATCTCTGAAACGGCTGCACCGATTTTGACGGGACTTTCACTGGCAGATAGCTGATGTATCAAAGAGTAACATAGGCTATTTTTATTTTAGAAAAATAAAATAGATTTTGTTAAAAATGATAAGTTTCGGAAATTGTATTGTCCAATTTAAGTTGACCTCAGATTTATATCATCAATAATATGAAATAGGGTTCAGCTTAGGCTGGTGTTCTTAGGTTGAATTGCCAATTTAAGTTGATCTCATATATCCAAAAAATGCTGCCCAAAGTCAGTATTCCACGCGGACGGAGTCGCGGGCACAGCTAGTTTATAATAAATTGTGTTTTAAAACGATATTAATGTTTCCCTTGAGTACGTAAAAAGGCTGATGTTTCACGGATATAAATCACTCGAAGTCACGTCGGCTCGCTTATCGCTGCACTTGACTTTGCTTACACATGTAAAATACGTGTTCGTGTAAACATGACGCACACTTATGAGTTTTATGAATGGAATTTTATATTAACTTGAAGTGATATAGTGAGTATGCATTTCCTGTCACCACAACAGGTTGGACGAAGTTTTTGTAAATATTATTTCGTTAAATTTTTGAAGTGAAAACTTCTTTAGCGGCTTTGTGCACACTTTTGTTAAGGGTAAAAAATATTAAACTCGCGTGACGTGACCTGGTCGTAAGAATTCGTAAAACGTAAGACGGAGTTTTGCTCGAGTAATATCAAGCTTATTAATAATGACTTAAGGTTTATTTTATAATGTAACTTTTAAATGATTGTACTGCATTACTTAAACATATCTATTCGAATTGCGACTTTATTACAACGGAGTACAGTTGAGTTTTTTAAATGAAAACTTCTTTAGGCGCGTTGAGCACTTTTTGGGTGAACAATTTTTGGTTTGTAAATAAGTGTTAATGACCAATTTAAACTTTAATGCTTGATCATAAAAATAATTTTTGAACCGAAAATAATAATCTAATAGCTCGACGATACAATTCACAAGTTATTTAGTTTTTTAGTTTTTATTTAAACATGAAATTACAAATTTTAATACCATAAATCCTAAGTTTTCACTTCAATCGGCAGTCCCTATGACTGCCATTTTTTTATTGGTGAGGAACAGCAGACAGAGTAACGTCCACAAGCAGTTACCGTTGCCTATGGATGTTTGCGACTCTAGGGGCACCGCGAACACGCTGCTGTTCCATATGGGTACAAGAACTTGGGTCACTAATACTGGAACACAACGCAAGGTTATTATGGCGGAATACTTATAGACCAAGGGTGGTTGCCACGTAGTAGGGTAGTTTTGTCGCCTTTTACGACAGGCTGATCCCGGCCGCAGAGGTTAGTATTCTTACCACCACTGCACGAAGAAATTAATTTTTAAGTAGACATTTTTCGTAAATTCGTAGCCTTCTCGTTTTTTTGTGCTTTCTTGACAAATAATAGGAAGGGCCAAGAGGCATAAATGAGAGGCGCTGAGTTTTTACCCTGTGACTGTAGTCAATATTGGGTTCGGGGCTCAACCATGATCAAAAATCATAAGATAATCGTAATCCTTATAAAAATGATTTACAGTTCTTAAATTATAATTGTATATTTTAAATAATATATATTAGAGATTATGAAACTGGAATGAAAGTGGTAGTTCAGTAGTATAATACTCGGAGACCGGTCTAATGGTTCCGGGTTCGATACCCACGATGGCATGCACTGTGGATGTAGCATGGTGGATATGCCGTCCGTTCCCTCTAAGAGGAGGCATAAGCCCTGAACGTTATGGCCTGTTATTATAAAGGGTTTAAATGGAATGGAAAATTCAATCTTAGAATTTATCCCCCAGGAAATCAAATCTGGCATATCAACCCATTAGTTCTCAATAAAGGAAAGTGTAAGAAACAATGTTATGAATAATAAAGTTTGTATGATTGTATGTTGGTTACTAAATAACGGCTGATCGAAATTGACTGAACTGATGCATAGATTGATTTTCGTCTGGAATACGGCAAAGGCTATATGTATATATCAACAATAATTTCTAATTCCTAATCCTATATGAACGATGTCGCGGGTAACAGCTAGTTTACCTGAGGAGGCGGTATACTGTTCCCAGCCCGGCATCGCGCGTCGGCTCTAGAGGCCATAATCAAAGTTCCACTTTTTGTTGTTTGACCGTAAAAAAAACCTCAGGGCTCGTGTGGTGTGCCCAGGTTTCAAACATTAAATTTGCATAATGTATTTTTTATACAAGATAATTAACTTATACAATTCTAAAACAGTATACAATAAAAGGAAATGCCTTTTGTGTTATAAAAAAAATTAAGACTTAAAAACCATTACTAAATAAATCCTATCAAAATTGTTTGTTATAAATAAAATAATAAATTGTGCTATCCTATTTGAGTGACTCAGAATTATAGATAAATATTAATTCAGACTAGTTTCTACGTGTAATAAGCGGTTAACTTCAACCTTTTGGTGTTCTTAAAAATAATTACAAGAAAACCAATAAAATGAAATGTTGCACCCATATTAAAATATTTATAAAAAAAAGTGTGCGTCTCGGGACGCCCGGCAGAAGTAATAACTTAAACTTATCTAAGTTGAACTATTTAATATTGAAATTAACTTGAGAAATGCTTAAGTTATTATTTTAATTTTATGTATATTAATATGATAATGTAAGGAAATATTATTTATTAATTAAACCAAAAATAACTAAAGTTTACGAATTCCCAATGTTTTCAAAAACTGTTTCAAAATTATATTAAATTAAATTATTCCCTAATGTAGATTCTTTATAAAGAAAAAAACTCAACTGTATTTCATTGTAATAAAGTCGCAATTCTAATAGATCTAGCGCTGTGGGTTAGGGTGAGAGAGGAAGAGCCCGCCTACCGCTGCCGTATGCATGAGAGAAAGGGACACCAGACAGACTTGCGCCGTAACGCGTTACGTAACGAAGCGGTTTACCCTCCCATTAGAAATTATCACATCAACAAACACCTTTTTCTCATATTTATACCATATATACTGCATATTTTGGCGAAAATATTGTTATTAAATATCATATGTACATTACAGCTGTCAAGCAGTTGAAAATGTTGTCCATTTCTCAAGTTTTTCAAAACTGTTGCATTGCTGGTGCCCTATATTTATGTACATCAAAATTATATAGGTTTTTAAATAATTACAATTTTCAACGTCGATATTATTTTTATTTGTTATTCATATTTATTACTTTTCAAGTGTTCGGTAAAAATTTGGATTTTTAATAAAAAGCCTGGTATCACTGCAAGTACCATGACGTCATCGCCTCGGATGATTGGCGTATCTTTCTGAGAACGCCTTTGATGTATAATAGTTTTGAATATATAATCAGTTTTGTGGCTTTTTTGCCTCCAAAATTCTAATGGAAATATTTTAGAGCGTGTCATATCAAAATTTAATTTGAAGAATAATTTTGTGAGCGTGCGAATGTATAAAAGTTCAATTTACATTTTCAACCCCTCACCCTCAATACTTTTAAAAGTAAAACAAATAATTGTAACTTTTAATTACTTAAAAGTGGAAGCCTTGTCAGTAAATAGTACTTAAATTTTTTCTTCGATCCATATTTACAATATCGTCAGAGTAAAAATAAGAATAACTAAAATGTGAGGTACCTGACAAAGGCTTTTTCATCTTTGAATTATTAAATGTTCAAATACTTATTACAAATTAAGAATTTTGTTGGGTCGAATGTTTTAAAAAGTTTTAATTGAATATTTCTTATAAATTCCCTAAGTTTTAACGAAAATCGTTATATTTTGGAATTCTAAATATTAATGATGTTTCTATAATGATTACTATAGTAGAATTCATAAGTATTGAAATAACGTTTTATATAAATTTTAAATAAATTTATGAAACCATGATTCAACGCTTCCTATGACATTTTTGGCATCTTATAAAAGAAATACACTAAACGAAATTCTCTAAAAGGGTTTATAACACAATTTTTTGTATTTTTTTAACTTCTAACACAGTTGTTTGTGAATATACCGTAAATACATATTTCGAGTCTTTGTAAGAATTTGCATCTTTTATCTTCAAATCTCCGTTACTGTATCTCGAATTCTTTAGAATTTCGTAACCACTATCACAAAAAACCGTGCAGAAGTAAAAGTCATTTACGTATTTTTTATACCTATTCCTACAATAACTGCAGCAATTGGGTGATCGCAGAAGTTTTTACTATGAAAAACAAATTGGGTATCTGATGTATCATTATGGTCAAATGTCAATTAAGTATTCATTTAATGAATGGAATTCATCATGTGGATCCATTTCTTAACAAAAATATACGTGTCAGTTACAAATTACAGAATTGAATCTGACATGTACGTATGTATTGACTGACGACATGTATTTCTATCCGTGCATGTGCGTAGATAGAATACTGACCTCTGCGGCCGGGGTCGGCCTGTCGTAAAAGGCGACAAAATAACCCACCTCAGCTACGTGGTAGGGCTTCAAGCCCGTCTAGATGGCGACTCCCTTTGGTCTTGAGTATGCCGCCATATTAACTTTGTGTTGTATTCTGGCATTAGTACCAGAGCTCCTGTACCCTTATAGGACAACAGCAGCGTGTTCACGAAGCCACTGGCGTTGCAAACACCCATAGGCGACGGTAACTGATAAATTCTAAGCGGGCCGTCAACTGTCTGCTGTCCTACAACAAAAAAATTATACGTTGAGATTTCATATTCCTAACTTTTCCTAACATTGTACATATGACATAAGTGAGGAGTTGCCGTCTTCCGTGCGTACTGGACAGGGATTCGATTCCCGTCTCACGTCTCGATGTTTATAATAATATATATTTATTTACAGAAATTTATGTGCAGTATATTAGTTATGTAGTGCATAGATTACAAGAGCTATTCTGCTTATTTTGGGAATAGGTGGCACCCCATGGATTGTCCCAATATATTTATTATCTACTCCTATTTACGAAAAAAGTAGATATGTTAAGATTAAATTTTTATTCTCTCCGTATTTTATGCCAATTTTATTACGTACTTGTTGTTATCCGAAACCACTATTTAACTCATTGTCTACTTTATACTGTGGGTATTAGATCTATTTTCATATAAATTATTCATTTCAAGATTTAAATCAGCACAAATGGTTGGCTCTAATCAAGATTTTTATTTTAAAAGCCTATTGTTCTAAACACTAGAATTGACAGGCAGATAAAGATTGTGATAATATAAATACTCTAGTTAATTTTTTCCTTTGTTATTAGAGTTAATAATATTAAAAAGGTTGGTGTTTTGACATAACTTTTTACGTATTTAGATTTGTGCGTACATGCGTAAATATAATTCCATTTTAGCACCTGAGTTTTTTTTGTTCCGATTAATATCACTAGTTTCTTTAACAATTATTATTATTTATTTCTTTAACAGTTATTATATACAATTACGATGACTTAGTTCTTAGACTCACCGATAGAGGTGCTCTTTAACATCAGAATAGAAACGCCATTTATTTTTTTGGAATAGTTTTTAATATAACACCTCTGGCTTAACTCAAGTAAAAATTTTACCTTCCACACGAATTTCTTTCTTTTTTAAAGTTCGTGTGAAGCAGACTAACCTGAAGTTCTGCTTGAGGTGTGGTCTTAGATAACCAGATAGACAGTATAGGGAACGTTGGTCTTAATGCTTAGGTTTCCGTCACATAGTCAATGAAATAAAAAAAATCTCGCGGTTTTTCGAACTATATTCAAATGTAGCGCGTACCGTTTAGTTGTGATTGAAAATCATATTTATAAATTACTATGCGAAAGCTAGATAGGTCTTCGCAGATATACTACGGATGGTCACCAAGGTAGTTTTAATTGTCAAAAAATTTTCTTTTTCTGACAATTATTTGAAATATGCCATGCAACACGCATTGTTTTTGCCTAATGGTTAATACCATGAACCGCATTCCATAACGGTTACTGTGGTAGTGTTTTAACTGCTGTTGTTATGTGTTGGAATATTTTTTTTTACTAACATTGTCCTTATAAGTACGACTATTCAATTCCCAAATACGACAAAATCTTAATATTTGCAAATAGTTTGTTCTGTTGGTTTAAAAAACCCTGCAATATAGGTTTTCAATTCTCACAGGGAATTCTTTTATAATAGATTTTCGCTACCTAATCCTAAAATAAGCAACATAATGCAAAATAGCAACATCCTAAAATAGCACTTATGTTCTGGGTTATGCATAAACACCCATAATCGGGATAGAAATCAAACTCGTGACCCTCGTCGACGTTCGAAAGCCGTTGCGTTATGGAAGCCATGTAACACGATCTTTGTATTCGTTATACAAGCTTGACATTTAAACCTTTTGATTTAATACCGATTTGATTTAATGGCAATTCTTATAATTGAACAATTAATATGCATTGATATGGAGCATAATTAATGGAAAACAATTTATTCTGACTTCCCTGTCAAGCGTAATTGGTTATGAACCACATTTAACTTTGTCAAAATTGATATCGACCACAGTGTAGGAGGAAGCTGCGGTTAGCAGTCTGATAGATAAAAACAATAATTGCTCTTTCATACACTTAAAACTTAAAAATTTATGAAATAGAATACTGAATCTGCCCTTTCAATATTTTTTTTATGCTGTAAGACAGCAGACAGGTTGACGGCCCGCTTAGAATTTAGCAGTTTCCGTCGCCTATGAATTTGCCACGCCAGTGGCATCTTAAAGACGCTGCTGTCCCATAAGGGTACAGGAACTTGGTTCACTAATGCCGGAACACAACACAAGGTTATTATGGCGGCATACACAAGATCAAAGGTCGTCGCCATCCAGACAGGCTTGAGGCCCTACCACGTAGCTAGGGTGGGTTGTTTTGTCGCCTTTTACGACAGGCGACCACAGAGGTTAGTATTTTTTCTCCACCTCTGCACGATTTATTATTCTACATTGCTAGGGATGCTGGTGATCACACGAAGAGTGTAATCAATATTAGAATCCCAGGCCCCTGTAGGCTGGTGCCCCCCGGGCGTCGGGCAGTAAGGGGATTCTGAGGTGGTTTTAGTGGATTTACCAACGACGTGTATCCCCTTATCAACTGTAGGGGCACACGGGTGCATTGCACGAGAGTCCCACACTACTTCGCCTCGAGCTCCAAGCATGCTTCAAGCATTTCTACCACAAAAAAGGTAGAAATACATTATTTCCCAAAAATAACTTTCCGATAATTTTCTATACCAAGTTAATGTACTTATGACTGAATTCTTTAGCTTGATAAGTAAACCAGCACAAACTTTTAATTTTAAAAGATATAATACGGTTCGTAATAGTGCGGTATATACAACTTGGTTATTGACCTTTGATACATATATCCTCCTCCTCCTCGAGTCATAGTCCTCATGTCTGAGGGTCGTGACCAACACCCTCCAGTCTATCACTTATGGTAGTTTTCCACTGCTTCCTATTCTCAGCACCGTGCAGCGCCTCGTAGACGGATGTGTCTAGTGCGGTGCGAACTTGATCCGACCAACGCGTCGGACTACGACCACGCGATCGGCTGCCCTCGACTTTACCGGTTACAACTAACTTTTCCAAGTTGTCATTGTCTTTTCGGGCAATGTGGCCGAAGTACTTCAGTATCCGCTTGAGACAGATGGTGGAAAGCCTCGTCCCAATCTTTAGTTGCTGGAGTATGGACACATTGGTTCGGAAAGCTGTCCAGGGTATTCGGAGCATGCGCCTCCAGCACCACATCTCGAACGCATCGATTCGCCTCCGGTCAGCTGCCAGTAGGGTCCATGTCTTAGCCCCATACAGAAAGATTGAGAATATGAGTGTGCGGACAAGCCTTGTCTTCGTTATCAAGGAGATTCCTCTGTTCTTCCAAACTTTGTGGAGCTGAGCCATGGTGCCCTTGGCCATGCCGATTGGCCTTCTCACCTCCGTCTCACATGAGCCGTTATTACTAATGTTGGATCCCAGATAGACGAGATTATCGACATACTCTAGGCCCAAGACACCGGTGCGTCCTAAGATGTTTGCACGATCTACTACCATGATTTTGGTTTTTGTTCGGTTTATGGAGAGGCCCAGGTTGTTACTCACAGCTTCCATCTAATTTAAAAGTAGGGACATTTCCTCTTCGCTTGCGGCTAGTAGCGTGGTGTCATCAGCGTAACGGAGATTTGTGAGCTTAGCTCCTCCGATGCGTACTCCTCCACTCCAACTGTCGCATGTCTGACGCATGATATACTCGCCGTAGGCATTAAACAGGATCGGCGACAGTATGCAACCCTGACGGACACCCTTGCCGAAGGAGAAAGGTTGATGATAATACATATAAACCAACCTAAATGAATGTAGGCAGCATTTGACGATTGCTTAATCGGGTATTTTGTGATATTGTTAAGATTTGTGAAAATTTATCCACTGTATTACATATACTACGTTCTGTAGGAAGCTCAGTTAATGAAGTCACTGTGAATGCAAAGACTGACATTAATTTTACATATTCAATGCTACCGGTCCGCCTACGCTTTAATCAAAGCTGGTCTGCAAGGGCTACAACTACGATTACAAGCTTCAATTTAGCTTCAAGCTTCGTCTTAAAAGGAATAGTTTATTTAATGTCTTTTTCAGATTTCCGGGTAGTAGTATTTTTGTTATTACTGTATTATTTCCAGTAGTATACTACTGGACATAAGCCTCCCCAAAATACGCTACAAATTTTGACCTTTGTGAAGGTACGTCCTACACGTTTGCCAAGACATGGTATCCAAACTCGTAGGTGCTACACAAATTTGTAGTAGCTTTTTTTCAGACGGGCTTAGACCCTAGCTATGGTTGATTTATCCCCTTTTATGAGAGACCGCAGAATATTCTTACTCACACCCTGCATGGAGATATATCAAAGTTGTCAACCTGGTTGCATCCCTAGTTTTCCTGTTCAGGGTTGAGATAAAAAGCAATACTTCTAAGCGATTTGTACAAACAGGCTAAAAATTTATAGATATTAATAAATTTATTTTAACTGGAGCTGCGTGACTCTTTGACCCCTAAAGGAAAAACCAGAGGCAATATTTATCGTCTTTTTAGGAATGAGTTGAGTAGGTCTCATTCTTTTCCTAACCACACGGGCATAATAAGTAGTTGAGTATTAGTGAAACTTGACACGTCCGGGTATTGAACAGGTTAGTTAGCTAATTGATCAAAAAATTTCCGGACTAAGTAAGAAAAAGACAAAATTTTCGCAAAATTCGTTTTCATTCATCGACATAATTTCCATCTAAGGCGATACAATCGGCCCAACGCTTCTCTAACTTCTCGATACCATGTTTATAGAACGCTTGATCTTTCCTAGCAAAATAGGCCTCAGTTTCGACAATGACTTCCTCATTAGTGCTAAATCTTTTCCCCAGAGCATCCTTTTCAGGTCTGCAAACAGCCAGTCGTCGCTGAGGGCCAAATTTGGCGAATACAGGAGGTGGGGCAGCAATTCGAAGTGCAATTCATGCAATTTTACCATCGTAGCCATTGATTTGTGACATGGTGCATTGTCTTGGTGGAATAGTGGTTTTTTTTCTTGGCCATGTGGGGCCGTTTGTTCTTTATTTCTTCGCTCAATTGGTCCAATAACGCTGTATAGTATTCAGAACTAATCCTGTTTCTCCCTGACTTTAATTTTGCGGTCGGTGAAAACAATTCTGCGGATTTTTTTGACGGTTTCTTTGTTAACATCCGTATTTGGGCGACCACTGCGTTGAGCGTCGTTGACGTCGCTACGACTACGTTCATTCATATATTCAGTCATTATAGAGTCCGAATAATGTTTATCAAGCCACTCTTTCGCGTCTTTCGCATTTTTCCGATCAAAAAACAATGCTTGATCAACACACGAAATTCTTTTTTATCCATCTTTTGACAAAGACACCAAAGTTGCTTGACACAAATAACAATAACTTGAGAACAAGTGGTCGAATCGTCATGAAATTTTGACACATACCTTATAGAGGATGGCGCCATCGAATGCTATAATAGATTTTGCATATGTGGCGCCATCTATATGTTAGTCCGGGAACTTTTTGATCAATGTAATACTTAGTAAATTAAGAGAGGCACGTTACTTTGTAAGTACTCAGGGCATTGAACCCAAGATGACTTCACGATCTGATCTTATGTACGAATTTACCGGACAACGAAGCCTGAGTACGCTTTTTGTCTATAATTGACTGTCGGTGACACAAGTGTTTGGAAACAATTTACTTTAAAATATCCCCATTTATTTTGTCCACTGTGGGGGGCGTACCACCAGGTGGCGGGGTGTGCTTATAGCATTTTCCACACCACAACGCAAAAAGGGGGTACTAACACGCTGCCGTCCACGTAAGGGACCTGGAACCTGCGTCACTATTCACACATAATTAGAGCCCTACAACCCAGCTAGGGTTGTTTAGTCGCCTATTACTTCAGACCATCCCAGCCGCACGAGACAGTTTTCTTATATAAATAGCTTCTCAAATAAGAATATTAACATAAAGAGGTACTTTTTGTAAAAATTACTCATATATTGTACAAAATTATCAGGCATTTAATAAACTTGAAAATGTACATGTAATAACGTCATCAGCACAAAAGCAGTAAATACTTCATTCCACAACAATTAAGATCTCTTCCGTGACTGGTAATTCGTTTTTATATTTTAATCGTTACTTACATGCTTGTCGAACAAAATTATGAATTTACGTCATGCTTATTCTAAAAAAAGATGTAGTGCAATTTAAGTATTGAATAAAATAAGATATTTACGAATTATCAATAAGTTTTTCTATAAAAATATGGATTCGATATTTGATAGATTCAAAAAACATGATTTAAACATAAATTCAAAAAAGAATACAAAAATATTAATAAATAATAATCATTATATTAACCCTTAAAAAATATTTTGTGAATTTTGTACGCGACAGTGCAATATCTATGAGCGTACTGTTGACGCAATAATTTTAACGCTTGACCACTAAAACATCTTTTTTTATTTTTTTACTTGTCTATTTGCACTTGCTGAGAACTTTTTAGTTCAGTTATTCCGCAGAAATAGACTACTGCGAATTTATTTTGTGTTACTGTAGATTTGTTTTATATTTTTGTGTTGGTTGCACGTCACGTCGGTTTTATTGAGTAAATACTACTTAACAATGTCTTTACTTAACATTGAAACTAATTGATTTTTAATCGACGACGTATAGCAACGGGTTCTCGATATCTGTGGCATCGTGGCTCCCAAACGAGTTGACCAATTTTGATGTAATTTATCTACACAATAAATATATTTTGTGGATTTAGAGTAGATGAAATAGTAGCAGATGTTTCTTAACGTGACCATTTTTTATATGTATATTTTGTATATGTGTTGATGAAAAGACAAAAAATATGTATTATTGCGTTAATTTTTTTTAGAGTGAAATAGTTATTATAAATATGACAATAAATAAAATAGTTTACACGTATAAAAAAGTAGTAAAAAAATAGTATTTAAGTACGTAAATTATGCATATAATGTAACTCTATTTTGCCAGCGACTTACTCCTGCCCTTATCCCAAAGTACATATGTGCAACTTTTTTAACCATATCATCTTTTACACAATCCATCCATCTTTTCTTTGATCCATCTCTCCTCTTATATCCATCCTCTCTCATTTCAAGCATCCTCCTTGTTACATTTTACCAGCGACTTCGTTTGTATAATGTATTACTTACTCATGGCTTTAACTTCCGCCATCAAGAAGCTATTTTTCCTCAACTAATAAATGACAAATTTTAATACATTTTATTAAAGGAATAGAATTTATATTATTATTATGTTGAAAAGGAGAAGGTAAACCAAAGAAAAGATGGATGGATTGCGTAATAGATATGAGAAAAAAGTGTGAATGTTGAGATGACATCTGACACAGGAGAGTGGAAGGAGAAGTACTGTTGAATTTACATAATCTGGAATAATAGCATGAAGCAGATATGCGGCGTGTAGTTGCAAAACCCTCTGAAATACGAGTATTTTGACAAAATAAAGATATATCGTTAGAAAACCCTAAACAATCTACATTACTTTTTCTTGCACGAATGCAATATTCTATATATATTCCAATATTATATTCAACCTTTTAGTTTGCGTTTCAAATCAAATTTCATATTATTTAATGCATGGGCTTAGTTCAATTTACGTGTTTCCAAAAAATATTGTTATAGCGGGTTTTGCAACAACACGCCTCATACGTATGTAAACGTTTATGGCGTCATATATTCTTAAATTACGTAATGCCGATGTAAAAATGTAAAAGCTATTAAAGCAATAAAAGCTAATTAACGAACAGGGAATTCACGGGAACATTATATCACCGAGTTATCACAGCGCCGCTAACTGTTATAATGTTGATGTAACTGTACTTTTTGAGCAATTTCCGTAGAATTCTCTACAAGGTATTTCGGTAGTGTTAAACTTAAGCTATAATATAATGACATCAGACATTCTCTGATATTTAAGGCTGTTTTAAATAGAATCAGATTTTGGGCGTTGAGTACTGGCTAAAAATAATGTAATAGTATAGTCGGTGACAGATGAATTGCCTTTTGCAGCAAAGCATACACAATTTGATTTACTTATCAAATCAATCTGAATTGTTCATGTATAGACCCAAATTAGCGACTATTACTACTATTTTCTTGTAACTCTTTCTACTCTGGGAATGTCACGTAATGGGTCGCAGAAGCATAACAAGGAGTATTAACAGTATAAAAATTCATATAGGTACTTATCAAAGTTCTTACTCTTTACCCCTGAAGTATTTTGCACTATTTTTCGAGGGTCAGATTCCTCGCTCAAGAACTCGAACCGTGAATTACAGAATTGTAAGAAAAAAATATATAATTATATAATACTAAACTTACTCCGGTAGTGGCCGGTGTTAGAGCGACACAAGCAGGAGCTGCGTGTCACGGAGATGAATATGCTGCGGTGGATGTGTGGAGTGACGCGAAAGGACCGCGTTAGGAACTCCCGCATTCGCGGCGGTCTTCATGTCCGTGACATTGCGGATAAATTACAAGAGTGTCGGCTCCGCTGGTACGGCCACGTTTTACGGCAACCGGATGCTTACGTGGGTAACAAATGTGTGGCCATGCCGCCTCCGCCGGGCCCCGGCAGGAGGGGTAGACCCAAAAAGTGCTGGCTTGACGTCGTAAAGGGTGATGCGTGCCAATGGGCTCACTACCAGGGATGCTGAAGACCGTGCGAAGTGGAGAAGAAAAAGTCGGAAAGCGAACCCCGGGCGCCGAAGCGAGAGTTTGGGCTGCAACCGGGAATTAACGCAGAGATGATGATGACTAAACTTACCCCGGTAGCTAATGATGTCCAAAATTATATGGTACTAAAATCTTTTATGTACGAATTGGAGAGGACAAAGTTATAAAGCCGATTGCGTGTGCCGGAAGTTTGAATTGCTACCGGCATTTAATACCAAGCCGGTGGTGATGATTGCTGTGTTATATCTTATGATTTTAACATTTAGCAATTCGAATACCAGTTTCATCTCATTGAATAGCATCGTTAGTGTTATTTCAAAATATTATCGCTTTTACTGCACAAAAAGCTTACCTTCATCTAGTGTATTTCGTTGCGTATTTATCGAGTGGTCATAAATGGGAAGCCGATTCGGGTCGCGTGGGTGTTTGGTCGGCACTCAAAGTAGTGCTAAATCCTATGTTGTATTTGTTCTATTCGTTAGATAAACCCACATGACATTCATTAGTGCCCATATCTTTAAATTTAATTTTAACTGCATATGAACTGGTAACTTATTTTATAAAAGCCCGAGTTTTATACACTACTTCGTATAATAGTATATTAGATGATGTGTTTAGTTTAATTTTTATTTTACTTGTATCATGACTTTTGACGACTTCCGGAGCGACACAAGGAATTGCGTGTCACGCAGCTAAAGTTGTCTCGGTGGATTGGCATAAAATAATGGATATCTTTCCGATATTTTCCGAATACCACAAGAAATAGCATTTGTTTTGGCCCGTTCATTCCATGTGCCAATCTGCAGTCAACCTTCAGCGGATAATTTCAATGTTTGATTAAATATAATCGATATATAATTCCGGGGCGTGTCTAAAATATTATTTTGTTTAAACCATATTAAACTTAATTATCACATTACAACCAATCAGTTCTCAGGGTCTTTATGTATGGTTATTTTGTTCTATGACTGACAGCTTGGCGTATGGTCAATGATAACGTGAGAAAGGTCTTGATCCGCCGCGGGTGCTGCATATTATTCCAATTATGTCATTTATTGGTTGAGATATTTATATTTAAAGAGTTAGAAACATAACCGTGCAATTTGTTCCGTTTTCCGGTTAACCGTCGGTATGTGTCAATTTCGTAATGTCCACACTAGGCAAGAAAGGCCCAAGCGATGACTGGGATTAAAATCGGGGACCTCTGTCCTGGTATCGGATTGTGATTTCACTTAGCTACTACATATCTATTAACACGATGAAGAAAACATTGTAAGGGATGTATTTGTGGTTTTGAAAATATTTTATTTGAAGCAAAAGTAACTTACATTATTATATCATAATAAATAATTTGTCAATTTGTCAATTCCTCAAACAATGTAGGCACACACTATGTTGGAATGGTTTTGTCCGATACAACGCTAATTTTCAATGGAAATTTTCATCGCGTCGATAATACGTGGACCCAACCCCTAGAAAAACATATGTTCTTATATTCTAGAACGCTGTGACATGAAATAAATAATCTATGCTCAGTAACCGGAACATATACGAAGCAAGCATTCATAGTTCAAGCAGTACATTCCAGATCTATTAAAATGCCTAGGCTACACTTAGTTACATAATATCCTACGCCCAGGCTATAATTCTCAGCACACGTGCCTGGAACACGCTATCAAAACTGTAAAATCATTAAGGTACTGTCACACGCTAATACCTTGTTTAAACTAACTACGTGGTGCATTCACTACATTTGAACGGCCGTACAAATATTTACATCGGTTTAGTGCTGCTAAAACTCTATCGATAATTTTACACCTTAATCTTTCACGGCTTTTGTTGATATAGTGAAATATTTTAATGATTTTAGCAAATTTTAAAACTTGTTGAAGTTTTGTCTACTTTATAGTAACCAATTGACATGATGACAATCCTGGCTCTTAAAACTCTTAATCTAATTTTAATGATGAAAACATTTCTAACTCTAAAGTTTGAATCATATTTGTTTCATTTACAATACATTAAATTTACCATCGACAATATGTATATATATATATATATATATATATATATATATATATATATATATATATATATATATATATATATATATATATATATATATATATATATATATATATATATATATATATATATATATATATATATATATATATATACAAACTGTTTACTATGGTATAAAGTTCTGTTTGCTTTATGAGTATAAATGTACAATGACGTATTGCTATTTCAAAAAGAACTTTCTTTCATCGATATCGCTCGGTGAGTTCTGCCGTCGTTCGGTGAGTGACCAAAAGCAGAAAAAATATTCTTAATTTATTTTCACAGGAGTGACTACATTCTGAAGCCTATCTATTATATATTTAGTTTGTTATATAATTAGGAAAGACAGTAATTAAATTTTCGCTTTATACGACTTACTAAATTAATCGTATAGTCACCGACTAAAAATGGATAATAATGTGACCCAGAATGCTATGTCACAGAGAGAAAGGAGGGTCAATGATGAAATGACGACTAATAGAAGAGAGTGGGAGGTGAGAACATGTTGTGCCGATCCCGCATAGTTTGGGATAAGGGCAAGAAGAAAAAGTCACCGACTATAAATAAGAATTAAATCGACTTCTTGTTTAATATCGATAAACGGATGCTAGGTACAACACTGATGAATAGGGCTGGTACCAGCCAACGAACACAAGCCAGACCAGGTTGATTCAACACGCAATACCGTTACCCACATACGAATGCTGATCCACTTCACGTTCTTCCGCATTTCTTCAAAATATAATAACATTGAGAAATAATCTTGTTTGATTGATAAACACGTGGCTTGTTGACAGACTTTGGAATTTACAAGATGTCTATTACGATCAAAGGTTTTCCGTATTTATCATTTACGGTAAAACGTGAGCTCAGGGATAGTGAATAGTAATATTATTAAATCCTATCTTTCTTCTTTTGAAGTAGGAGTGCTTGAAGCATATCCATCTCTTGGAGGCACACGGCGGGATAGAGTGAAGAAAGAAGAAATTTAACCGACAAATGGAAGCACGGGAGAGCTGAATTTCATACATATAACATTCATGTTATACTAAATCTATCAAACTCATTCTGATGCAAGGTTTTTCTTTCGGGTTTTTTTTTATTGCTGTAGGACAGCAGACAGGCTGACGGCCCGCTTAGAATTTAGCAGTTACCGTCACCTATGGGTGTTTGCAACGCCAGTGGCATCACGAACACGCTGCTGTCCTATAAGAGTACAGGAACCTGGGTCACTAATGCCGGAACACAACTAAAGATTATTATGGCGGCATACTTAAGACCAAATGTAGTCGCCATCCAGACGGGCTTTGAGGCCCTACCACGTAGCTGGTGGGTTGTTTTATCGCCTTTTACGACAGGCCGACCCCGGCCGCAGAGGTTAGTATTCTTTCTCCGCCCCTGCACGGTTTGGAGGATAAGCTGCTATCCTTTTATCTATTGCCAAATGCTCAGCAATATTACGACAACGAGCGATCTTCGTCGCGAAATTCATTTCTCATATTAGAATACCTGCGGAGATCACGACTTCGATTCCTGTCACGCATTTAGCTGTTTATCTATAATGTACGTTTATTTTTAAACGAGAAATGTATAAGTAGTATATTAGTTATCTAGTACGCATAACAAAAGCGCTCTGCTGCTTACTTTGGGCCTAGATGTCACTGTGCCAATTCCATACTATATTTATTTTGATACAACGAAACGTTTATAAGAAAACTTGGAACGAGACCTTGAAGAATACACAAAATACGTATCAAGTAAGATAAAATAATCGTTAAACTGACACAAGTGGACTCTGACTTCATTATGTGCAGGTTAAGTGACATTTAAGTGACTTGATAAGGCATATGTGATCAATTGTTTACAAATAATCACATTTGTGTTATCAAACATGTTGACCTGAATGACGATATTTCGACATATTTAAGATAACATTTTTTTTATTGCGCAATGTTCTATGTTTATATTTATTCGTTAAAAGACTGCAAAGAAAAATAAGGTGGAAATCCAAACAAACATTAGTCAACAAAATTTTTGTTTACTTATATTAGTTTAATTTTTATTAAAAAAAACTATTTCTTATCGAAATAATAATTTCATTTTTTTTATATAAACCAAATGTAACTTTCATGAACATGGCAGAACATGTTGTTTTATGTGTCATCAATGCACTTTTGTAAAAACTCATGTTTTTGACAAATAAATATATCTATCTATCTACATGGAACCAACAACAGAGCTGGTGCGGCTTGTGAAGCGGCTGAAAAAGTTAAAGCATGCAAATACAGAGGTCTAGGCTCCGAGACCCTTGGTCCGTGGGGTCCTAGCGCTATAAGGCTTTTTAAGGAAATAGCAAAGAGTTTAGTCGACATCACAGGAGACCGAAGAGCTGGCAGCTACCTCGGGCAAAGAATTGGTCTAGCTATTCAAAGGGGGAACGCTGCCAGTATCTTCGGAACCTTGCCTAAAGGGACTCCTTTTAATAATATATTTTAGTTATTTTATTATATTTTTTAAGGCTTTTAGTTTTAGGTTCATTGTTCTAATATATATTTCATATTATGTATATTTTATTTATTTGTATAAATTTAATCTTTAATTTCCTATATGTATGAATTTTACGTAAACTAAGCTTTTGTCGATATATTCTTATTCTAAGGGAATATCTATCTATCATGTTATTAACGTTGCTCCTGATGGAAAACAGTCCTCTTTTAAAATAGTAACTCCATAACGTCCCACTACTGGATTTGGGCCTCCACGTAGAGTTAACGGACAATCAACTCGTCAAGCTTACCCAAGGTGGATTTACGGGTTACATACAGCATATCTCGGTGTGCAGGTTTAAACACAATCTTTTCCTTCGCTATCAGTACAGCACAATAATAGATTGATGGTTCGAACTGGTCGCCGTGGTAATAGCACTCGACTACCATGTGCCCTTCTTTTGTTATGTGTAAACTAGTAATAGAAGTAACCCTTTTGTTGGCTTTTACGACATCCTTAGAAAGTGATATCGTATCTATTTTTTAAATGTTTAAATTTTTATTGTTCAATTAAAAAACCACAAACATTTTTGCAGGTAGATGTGTTATTTATAGAAAACGGTCATTTTCCAAATACAAAACTTAGCTATCTGATTTCCAGTGTAAACGATTTAAAAGCATTTTTGAAACTGATTTTAAATTATTCAGTTATTTCCATTTTACTGTTATATTAACTGTTCATTGGTGTTAAATACTCACTTAAATAGTAATAAAAATATTTATTACCAAACAACCTCTTTTTATATATAAAATATCATTGTCATCGAATAAATTTATTTTTAAAAGTTCCGCAAAGAATATATTACATATTTATGGGTAACCATTTAAGTCTACAATTTTCTGTCTTTTTATGATGTCAATGTACTTAAGTAGTCTGATTCTTATGTCTTGAAAGCTAAAACCACAATTATCATTGCATAAAATCTTTATTGCGTCTAAACGTACTCCCTCAGGAGGAGCAAAATCTAATTCGCTTTCCTGACTTCTCATTCTCTTCGCAAATTATGTTGTTCAATGTCTTTGATAAGGATATTAAGTACTCATATCATCTCTTGAAAGTAATATATAAGGGTACTCAATAGTTTGCTTTATCCTTGTTTGATTAGTACTTCCCACGTAAACATATTAGCTTTGGTATGTAGTAACTAAGTGGTATCATAATTTAGACCCTCCTTAAGATGCATACATCACTTAAGCAATTTTCTCAGCTACGTAACGGTAAAGTAAAACAGCGCGAGGAAACCCACATACCGACATCACCGGTAAGTATATATAACCCGCCAATTTGTTTTGGACAAGCTTGGAAGATATACTTTTCATTCCGTCTAGGGGCAGGCTAGAACCCAGGGGTGTAACGAGTTATTATCATTATCATCAGCTTATATGCTTGTTGTTATATCTATACCAGTATTCAAAAAACTTTTTAACAAAAAAATTAAACCACTGAAAAACCAAAAAATAATAAACCTTCTTTTTTCATTAACCTTAATAACTAAGTTCTTAAACTAATGTAAGTATACCTAAGCAATTTTGAGCCGGCGCCAGTACCGTCACGTGTGTGTCCGTTCGGGTTGCTGTCTCGCTGACATTAACTTCGTAAACGCTCGGTTTACGGCAAAGGGGCGTGTCACGCTGCGCCGCCGCCGCCGCGCATCACGCTTTACGTAATTAATTAATTTGCTTGTTTGGCGGCGACTGATAATTTCTTAGGTATACTTACTTACATTAGTTTAAGAACTTAGTTATTAAGGTTAATGAAAAAAGAAGGTTTATTATTTTTTGTTTTTCAGTTTATCGGCGGTTTAATTTTTTTATTAAAATGTTTTTATTTTATAATTTTATGTGGCTATAATCTACTAATTACTTAACTACATGCTTAAATAAATCAATTCTGTCAAAAGTTACGCTTGGTCATCGATATAAACAGTGAGTGTAATTATTCTTTGTTTTCGTACACTCAGGGTTGGATTTTTTTGCCCAAGCTTATATGGGACCACCTTGGGGATATACCCTTTCCAATAAAAAGATTTTTTTAAATCGGACTACTCTGTAAAAAGTTATGCGTGGTCATATAAATATAAAAAAAAGAAAAAATATATATACACGCCGAATTGATAACCTCCGTTTTACGTCGGTTAAAAAAGAGACGCTTCAAAGCCAGATTAGTCAAGCCCCTTCGTTCCCAAAGTAGGACACCCAGAGGTCCACGGGAGACTCGACGGGGGTCTACGTTGGCATAAAAAAATGGGAGTCCACGAAAATTTATTTGCTTTCGACAGTGAAGAACTATTGGCTTGACTTCGCCTTTCGATGTAGGCAGATAATATTTTAAGAAGCTCAGCGACTGTTTTTTGTAATCACGTGAGGCTCGAAAGGGGGGGGGGAGGGTGCATAAAAAATCACGAAATATCACAAGAGGGATGGGGGGGTGTAATAATATATCACGTGTATTTATTTTTTCGGAAAACGCGTACAAAATCGAATTTAGCACTGTGCCAACAACTGACTTGCAAGATACTTATCCAGTTATTGGTGTTGAAGAAAGTCTTGCTAATCCGTGGTCCGAGGACACTGTACATTAAATTATGTTCATTGTTCATGTATTAGTATAAAAAGTTTTGCATTTCTTTCATTATGTTTATGTCAGTCAAAAACAACCTGTAACCTTTCTGTGTACCTCTAAACGTTATTATTGTAGTCTTTAATTTTCTATAATAAAATTGATAATACTTAAAATTAAGATCCTTTGTAGGTACTAGAAAATACTCGTGGTATAGGGGAAGGGGGGGGGGGTAGTCTTAAACCTCACCATGTATCACCAAGGGGGGAAGGGGTTAAAAATGCCAAAAAAAAACATCACGTGATTAATGGACAGCCCCAAAGAAAAGGGAATCGATGTAAGTGTTTACCGTTGTTCATAGAAGTTACGTTACTTAATTTTAATTATATTTCTATAGACTGTTATCATATTACAATGTAATATGATAACAATAATAACTAATAGTGTAATAATTACATATTTGAATAAATATAACACAAAAAATACACTATTATTCTTTTTCTTTTTTCCACTCTGAATGGGGGGTTTTATAAATGAAATAAGGGAGAATTGATTAGTTATTTGCGCTTTAAGTAGATGTCAAAAAAGTAAAGTTGGATGTAATCACTTTTTTGATTGGCCAGCTTTACTTTTTTGACATCCATTTTTCGAAAACTATTAATTCGTGGTTGGAACTCAGTCGCAATGCAAATTTCCATTGTAAGATTTAATCTTCACCATTTTGTCGAGTTTTGGGAATATGGTAGAAATGGTAGAAAGAAAGTAAGGTATGGTAGAAAGAAAGTAAGCTGCAGAGGGTCCACCCGAACCAGCTAAATTTTGAAAGTGGTCTACGAGAAAAAAGTCCGTAAACCTCTCGCCTAGCATTTTAATATTTGTAAAATATAATTCGTTATCATTCTTCTGTTTGGCCTCGATGGCATTTCTCAATCAAGATCTGATAGATCCTACGTCTGATATATCATAATTTTATCAAATAGGCCAGTAAACATCAATTGAGTAACCTTAGATATTTGATAAATTAATTTGCCCTAAATCAATATATTCAATCAACGATAAGTAATTTTATCTTAACAACAACTCATTACGCAACATCGGGAATGTTAGGGATAACTTCTGAATAATGGGAAATTAATTCAATATATTATGTTTCAAAGTTAAGTAATCTTACACTCTGTACAGAGGCGGAGTAGAAATTCTCAGCGGCGTGTCGTAAAGGCGACAAAGCAACCCTAGCTAGGTTGTAGAGTCCGAAGTCTGTCTGGGTGACCTTGTGCGGTATTCCGGCATAAGTGACCCAGGTTCCAGTTCCCCTACGTGAACGGCAGCATGTTAGCAGTGCCTCTGACACTGCAAACATCTGTTGACGACTTGACTACGGTAACTGGGTGTAGTTGAATATTTTGTAAAATTATTCTTTTTAATAAATAAATAAAAAAAAAACTGCTTACTATTAAGTGCGCTGTTTCTCTCCTACACAAATTTAACAAACGGTTTAATAGCTAGAAAGTTACTAGCTGAAGAGTAGCTGCTATATATATGTATATATATACTCTTATGAAGACCAATCCTAAATTCTTGCATATTGTTAATAAGTTCTTTCGTTTTACTCTTGTCTATTAGTCATCTCAACATTCGCGCCTTTTTTTTATTGCTGTAGGACAGCAGACAGGCTGACGGCCCGCTTAGAATTTAGCAGTTACCGTCGCCTATAGGTGTTTGTAATGCCAGTGGCATCGCGAACACGCTGCTGTCCCATAAGGGTACAGGAACTTGGGTCACTAATGCCGGAACACAAGGTTATTATGGCGGCATACTTAAGACCAAAGGTGGTCGCCATCTAGACGGGCTTGAGGCCCTACCACGTAGCTAGGGTAGGTTGTTTTGTCGCCTTTTACTACAAAATTGGCCGACGCCGGCCACAGAGGTTAGTATTCTTTCTACGCCCCTGCACGGATAGAAATTTTTTGCCGAATCGTCTTTTACGCAATCCATCCATATTTTCTTTAGTCTACCTATCCCTTTGTATTCATCCACTCTCGGTTCTAGCATTTTCCTTATTGTATGAAATTCTCGCATATTATAGTATGTTATATCAATCAAAATGTAACTTTTCTCCTATAAAGTTTGCGACTTTTATGCCACAGAACCCTTTGTAATATCTTCCTGGGTCCATTATGAGGGGATCACCGTGTTGACGGTCATTTACCTTACCAGCATATGTGATAGATATTAGTACTACTCACTAAGACCCAGGTCACAACCCTGAGCCATGTGCATCGTGGGGGCGAGTTTTGGTTATTTCTCTACGACGCTTCCCGCGACGCCTCCTATAGCGGGTAGTGATAACCCCTCCTCAATATACTGTATTTAATTCCAGTAATTTTTTGTCAGCTATGGATTAATGGTCTGTTATTAGCCACAGTATGTCCTTCAATGAAACTAATAACTGTATACGACACGAAATTTTTTAGATTAGATAGTTTAAAAATATCAAAATAAATAAGTAAATTTATATCTAATGAAGAATGTATGTTGTTTAGTTAATATAAGAAAACATAAATTAATATTATAAATTGTTTATTCATTGTTACAAATTACAAAGAGAAAAAATTAACCTAAGCCTATTTTTACATAACATAATAATATTGCCAATTACAAAAAAGTTATTAAATTAATATAATGTTGCCCCAATAAACAATATTTTATGTATTTAACATAAGCTGGGGGGGCGGGAAGTAAGCATAAGTAAGACAAACTTAAAGGATAAATATATTGATTTTAATTTTCAATTAGAGGGAGAGGATACAATTTCTTTTAAGACCTTATGAAATCCTATTCTTATGCAATAAACAATATTTTATATATATATATATATATATATATATATATATATATATATATATATATATATATATATATATATATATATATATATATATATATATATATATATATATATTTTTGTTTTTAATTAAATGGTAAAGGACTTAGTTTCCTAAAGGACCTTATATAAGTTTTATTATTAGCTAACTTAATTTCAGCTACCCTTACTTTACCATCTGGCCCTGTCACCACCCTCACTATTCTAGCCATAGGCCAAGTAAATGGGGCAGTGTTGTCACTGCGAACAATAACAAGATCTCCTTCTTTAAGATTGGGATGAGCATGATGCCACTTGGGCCTACTTTGTAACTGCGTAAGGTAGTCCCTTGACCAGACTTTCCAAAGATCTTGTTTAATTTTAGTCAAAATATTCCAAAATTTCAACCTTGACATAGATACATTACACAGATCTACCTCAGGATAACTCGTCATAGCTGTTCCTATAAGGAAGTGGCCAGGCGTTAAATACTGAAAATCAGAAATGTCAGAGCTGGTGGGTAGCAGGGGTCTTGAATTTAAAACTGCTTCTATTTCTGTAATAACAGTATATAGAGCTTCAAATGTAAGTGAAATATCTCCCACTATTCTCTTAAAATGGAATTTAAAACTTTTGACTCCTGCCTCCCACAAACCTCCGAATTCTGGCGCATAGCTTGGAATAAATTTGAATTGTATATAGTTTGGAATACAAAAACTGTCAACAGCATCAGTCAGTTGTTTTGATTGAAACAAACTATACAGTTTCTTTAATTGATTTTCTGCACCTTTGAAAGTTTTTGCATTGTCACAAAAAATTTTATTTGGCATTCCCCTTCTAGAAATAAAGCGTTTGAGGCATGCTAAAAAGGCTTCTGTTGTGAGATCACTGACTAGTTCCATGTGGATTGCCTTAGTAGCAAAACAAACAAAGATAGCCACATAGCCCTTAGTGATTAATGGTCTTCGGATCCTAGAAACCTTCATATTAAATGGCCCACAGAAGTCCACACCTACCAACTCGAAAGGTCTAACAGGAGTGATTCTTTCCTGTGGCAGTGAACCCATAAGCTGCATTGCAGCTGCCGCCTTCATACGGAAACATTTGACACATTTATTCACCACTTTTTTGACTTCACGTATCCCATTCATTAGCCAAAACCTCTGAGAAAGGGAGCCTAACACCAATTTAGCTCCTGCATGTAATAAACGCAAATGTTCTCTGTGAATAATTATATTAGTAAGATGACAGGACTTGGGCAAAATGATTGGGTGTTTTTTATCATATAGAAGGTCAGGAGAATTATGTAGTCTTCCACCAACCCTTAGCACTCCGGATTTGTCTAGAAAAGGATGCAAGTTACATAAACCCGATTTTAAGGGAACATTATTTTTCAAAGAATTGATTTCTTTTGAAAACATTTTTTCTTGTGTGTTGCGAATGACAATTAGCTGAGCATTATAGAGCTCTTGGGGTGACAATGGACCAGTAAGTCTCTCAGATCTTTTGGAGCAATTGTGAATAAACCGTAATATAAGAGCTATTTGTCTTTGAAGTTTATTATAATCTGAATACTTTGTAAATATACAGTTTGTATCATCGATTTTTTGTACATTACACACAATACTAGTCTTTTCAGTAGGTTGAATAACTGGAACATTAACAGTAGGAGTTTGAAAAATAGAGGTTACATTGGGATGCTGATAGCTAGCATCAGAAAAGGAAGGTGGGCCAAACCACCATAGCTGTTTGCCCTTTAATTTGTGTGGAGCAACTCCTCTAGACAAGAGATCTGCAGGGTTTTCTACACCCTTAATATGAGACCAATTGAAATTCTTTGTGAGATCATTTATATCTCTAACTCTGTTTGAAACATAGACACCTTTTGGATTTTTGGTATTTAACCAAGCTAATACTACCTGAGAGTCACCATACAAATATACCTTTATAGCTGGATATCTTTTTTGCAAAGTAGTATGAACTTTAGAAGAAAGTTCTGCAAGAAGAAGAGCACCATTAAGTTCTAAGTTTGGAATGGTAAGTTTCTTACTAAGGGGGGCGACTCGGGACTTTGAGCATAGTAAGCTCATATTAACTGAGCCATTATTATCAAAGGTTCGAAGGTATAGACAGCAACCTACTGCCTGAAGAGAGGCATCGCAGAATCCTACAAGCTCTGCTGAAACAATGTCACTGACTTTAATATATCTGATACTTCTTGAAATGTTGATAGTTCCCATCACCTTTAAATTATTTAGGAAGGTCTTCCAGCATTGTAACTGGTTATGAGGTAATTTAGTATCCCAGTCCAGATTCAATTTCCATATTTCCTGCATAAATAGCTTAGCCTGAACTACTATTGGACCAATTAGACCAAGAGGATCAAATATTTTTCCTATAAAACTTAGAACACTACGCTTTGTATCACAGTAACTGTCATCAGTCATAGGACACGAAAAAAGAAACTCATCTGTGTGTACATTATATCTGAGACCTAATGTTTTAATAATATTGTCTTTAGATAAATCTATTTCCTCAGAATGTTTCAGTTTCTGAGGAGTATCATCAAGTAAATGTGGCAAATTAGAGCACCACTTATGCAGATTAAAACTACCTAATCTCATCAAATTGATAAGCTGGGTTTTTAACTCTTGAAGCTGTTCAACACTATCTGTTCCACATATAACATCATCAACATAAGTATTTGATTTTAATGCTTCAGCAGCAAGTGGATAATTATTCTGATATAAATTTGCTAGTTCCAACAAACACCTTGTACTCAAAAAAGTTGAAGACTTAAGTCCATAAGTGACAGTCTGTAGCTGTAGACATGTGATAGGTTTACTGGGATGATCCCTCCACAATATATTTTGGAGTGGTTTAAATTTTTCATTAATCAAACACATTCTAAACATCTTCTCAATATCACATATAAGTATATAGGGATATGTTCTCCAGAGGATAAGTATATTAAATAAATCATTTTGGACTATAGGTCCATTTAACATTACATCATTAATTGAAATACCATTTTTGGACTTCATATTACCTGCAAAAACCACACGCAACTTTGTTGTCTTACTACTCTCATTCAAAACTGCATGATGAGCAAGGAAATAGACTGGGTCATTATTGATGTCATATTGACTGATATCCACCTCTTTAGCATGCCCCAAGCCTATATATTCATCAATGAACATTTTGTATTTCTGAAAATACTCTGGACTGTGTTGGAACTTTCTTTCCAAACTATAAAATCTTTGTAATGCAAGTGAAAAGGAATCCCCAAGGTTTAAATCCTCCAAGGGAGCACTCAATGGAATATCAACATAAAAACAATTATTCTTTAATTTAACAGAATTTTTGAAACACTCTTCTGCCCTTTGATGCTCTATGTTTTGAGTTAACATCTTTGGGCCTTCTGGTACCTTTTCTGATAACCAGAAGTTTTTCATTATGCCTTCCAGAGTATCTTCATTTTCCTTATTTTGTTTACAGTTAGTGACCAAATTAGATACCAAATTAACATCAGAAACATAGCCTTGACTGTATTGACATTCATTTTGAACAGAGCCAGCAACAACATGCCCAAATAAGGTATTTTGTAGTATAAGACCATTGTTTAATTTAATATTTCCATCCAATAAAATTTGAAAATAAAAGTTTGCTCCTAACAAGATAGACACCTCAGTAGGTATATTAAAATCATCATCTGCTAGGTTGACATGTTTAGGAATGATACAATTACTCATATTAATATAATTTTGTGGAAGTTTTGTTGTAATAGTGTCAACAATATGACATTTAACTTTAAATTTGACATCAAACTTTGAAGACTCCAACAATATATTCACACATTCTCTTACCTTATTTGGTGTGTTGCCAAGTCCAATTATATTGGTATTCTGAACCATAGGGGTCAGATTTAGTTGCTCAACCAATGAGCGTTTTACAATAGATGCTTGGCTGCCACTATCAAGTAATGCTTTAACATAAACTTCATGACCCAGGTGGCTTACAATTCTCACTTTTATAGATGGTAACAGAACGCTTAAAGTGGGACAATTATTAGAATATAAGGTCACAACACCTTCTTCCTCTGACCCACCACCATGCAAAAGAGTATTATGATCTTCCTTGCAAGATTGACATTTGAAATTAAATTTACATTTATTTGTGTGACCTCTAAGACATGTGGTGCACAACTTGTTTGCTCTAACAAACTTGATTCGATCCCCTACTGGAGCCATTTTAAATTTAGGGCATATATAGATAGGGTGATCATTACTAGCACAAAAGGAACAAACATTATTTTTAGCCTTTGTCTTAGTTCCAACATTGTTAACCTTATTAATATGACTATTTGACTTTTGTTTATTTTTTGTGCCTTCATGGCAGGCATATTTTACTGGAAAGCTGTCCTCTAATGCTACAGCTCTTTTCTCTAAATATGAAAGAAATTCCTCCATAGTTGGTAACATATTTATTGATTTCCTATCTAAGTGAAAAGCACGATTTGTATAGCTGTCTAATTTTCTTAATAATATAGATATTAAAAGCATATCCCACGTTTCTGTGGGTTGATCCAAGTTTTTTAGAGCATACAGCTGCTGACGTACATCAGATACAAAAGATCTAAGAGAAGCCGCTGTACCCTTATCCATTTGTGGTAAGTCCAAGAGAAGGTTAATATGATTTGATACAATCCTAGCTCGATTATCAAACCTAATATTCAATAGCTTAATAGCTTCAATGTATGATTCATTCACTAAAGGTAAGTTTATAATGACTGATAAAGCATCATTAGACAAATATTTTCTAAGATAAAATAACTTTTGAACATTAGACAATGATTGATTTTTGTCAATCACAGCAGTGAATAAGTCCATAAAAGGTTTAAATTGGGTATAATCTTTCCCATCGAATGATGATATTTCAATATTTGGCAATTTAGAATTAGTATTAACAGAAGGTCTGTTATCATTTCTTAGCTTTATGGTCTCTTTCAACTTTGATAAAATTAAAAAGTACTTAGATTCAATTGCAGAAATATCATCATTGTCAGACTCATCCAAGGATAAAATGTCGAGGTTCACTTCCTCATAAAGTTTAAATGTGCTCACAAGTTTTTCCATGCGGGTTTGGAGCATGTCCTCCCCCGCCGCAGCTAACGCGTCAGGGTCGTCTACAAACCCCTCAATGCGAGTCATCGTACCTTTCAGCTGGCCGCGCTTTATGCGCAGACGCTTAAGATCAACTTCCATCGTAAACTGGAGCACTATTCACGAAGTGTAAAAGAACCGCACTTTTGACTTATAACAACCACTAAATTGCCCATACACTATAATTATTTGCCGCACTTGCACTTGCACTTTAGCCTTGATCCGGAACACTAATAAGCCGTACCAATATGGCCACCAATTCAGGTGTACCAAGTTTTTGTGATATGTTTTTTCGACATCGAATTCTCTCGTATTTTGATGGATTGACTTAGATTATTGAAGATACTACGCTGTTATTATTACTCGCGTATAGCACTCGCGACCAAATAACACTGTAATAGATATAAATATGACTACACGTGGGCAGGCTTATTTGCCTACCGTGACAAGTCACAATACAGTATTGATATAGCAAAACTGTCTTAATTCAACCCGTTCTATATGTTGTTTATATTAAGCTAATGGAGCTCGCAATATCATAAACAAAACAACGGGACGTTTTACGTTTTTAGATAATCGCCGCCGGCCGAAAATAGCGCCAGTCGAACGGAACACAATTTGTCTTGATATAGCAAGACGCACGTAACATAGCTCACGTATTAATTCACTAATTCGATTAATTACTCGAAGGACCACATTTATGTTTAGTTATTATAAGAAAACATAAATTAATATTATAAATTGTTTATTCATTGTTACAAATTACAAAGAGGAAAATTAACCTAAGCCTATTTTTGACATAACATAATAATATTGCCAATTACAAAAAAGTTATTAAATTAATATAATGTTGCCCCAATAAACAATATTTTATGTATTTAACATATGTAAATATCAATTTTATGATAAATATAAAAAAGGTTTAACATGAATGTTTGCTTCACTTTTATCTTATCATATTTAATACATTACAATACATACATTTACAAATGCAACCGTAGTGTAGAAGTTAGTAATAATACGAATAAATAGATAGATACCCTAGAAAAACATGAGTTTGTATTAAATAATGTTTTCAACAAGTTGTTGTTATACTGAAAACTATTTCTGAAAATGTAACAAACATTGAAATTCGTAAGTACGCAAATGGTTATCATGCACGGAGATCAAGATGTCTATTCCCGAGGTGCAATACACCACTTAGACAGATTTTCTCGCCTAATATTTTAACATGATTTTTACGTACTAACGACGAAAGAAAACTAAGAATATCATCTGTTTTATATAATTATGACCCGTATGCTATCCATTCCATATAGGGAGCCGAGCTTAACTTTTTTATTAAAGGATTTTTCTTTTTGTTGTGAAACATCAGACAAGTCGTCGGTCCACTTCAGGGGCACCGCTAATACGTAGCGGTCCGCGTAAGGGAATTGGAACCTATGTCACTATGCCGGAGAAGAACTCAGGGTTATTATGGCGGATTTTTAAATACCAGGGGTGGTTGCCATCCAGACGGGTTTGGAGACTCACCACCTGGATAGGGTTTTTTGGTCGCTTTTTACTAAAGGCCACAAGGCTCTTATCATCAGTATTCTTATCCCGCCCATATACGTAAAAAAACGTGTGTGAATATAAAATTATTCTTAAAAAAAGTTTTTTTTTTAAATATTCTATCATTAAAACACTCGAGTCTCGAGACATTATAATGATGCTACATTGAGGTGTGTTTCAGATAACTTTATCAATTGTACACATACTTCAAAGATGGACCAACAGATAAGCGAGTTCATTCTAGTTCATTCACGGTTTGTTGACAATTTCACAAGGACTGCGTGACACCTCTTAACAAGGCGAGACTTGTTATTGCCTGAAAAGTTTTATCAATACAGTCGCAGATGTGAGATTAAGGATGTTAGTTTCTTAATAAAGTTTAAGATTAAGTTTCTTAATTGTCAACTGCTTACAATTATACCTAGTCAGGTCATAAGTATTGTCACACAGTAAAAACTTTTCTTTTAGAATGCTGGCCACAAAAAAGTTTATTGAATTCGAATTTCGAATTGTTCATGAAAATAAAAATGTATAACTTTTAGAATTTTACTCATTTTTAAATATGGAGTGAACGCTTAAAGAAGACCGTGTTGCAGTGATTGCGTTGCATCGTTGCGGTTACGCGCCAATTCAAATTTTTAACATACTGAAAAATTTGAATATTACCAAAAGATTCGTTTATCGTACCATCAAACGATACAATGAAGACTCTAGTGTAGATGACAGGTCAAGAAGTGGTCGCCCTCGGTCTGTTAGGACTCCAGCAGTGATAAAAGCTGTGAAGGCACGAATTCAAAGAAATCCCAAACGTAAGCAGAAACTGTTGGCCCTTCAGATGGGGTTAAGCAGAACCACGGTGAAAAGGGTGTTAAATGAAGACTTAGGGCTTCGGGCATATCGAAGAAAAACAGGACATCGTTTGAATGCTCGTCTAATGGACCTGAGACTGAAGAGATGCCGCGCTTTGTTGAAGCGGTACGCGGGAAAAAAATATCGGGAAATTCTTTTTTCGGATGAAAAAATGTTTACCGTAGAAGAGAGCTACAACAAACAAAATGATAAGGTGTACGCACACAGTAGTGAAGAAGCGAGCAACCGTATTCCGCGTCTCCAACGAGGTCATTTTCCATCCTCGCTCATGGTATGGTTGGGAGTTTCTTATTGGGGCTTAACAGAGGTACATTTTTGTGAGAAAGGTGTAAAAACGAATGCTGTTGTGTATCAAAATACAGTCCTGACGAACCTTGTGGAACCTGTTTCTCATACCATGTTCAATAACAGGCACTGGGTATTCCAACAAGATTCGGCGCCAGCTCATAAAGCGAAGAGCACACAAGACTGGCTGGCGGCGCGTGAAATCGACTTCATCCGGCACGAAGACTGGCCCTCCTCCAGTCCAGATTTGAATCCGTTAGATTACAAGATATGGCAACACTTGGAGGAAAAGGCGTGCTCAAAGCCTCATCCCAATTTGGAGTCACTCAAGACATCCTTGATTAAGGCAGCCGCCGATATTGACATGGACCTCGTTCGTGCTGCGATAGACGACTGGCCGCGCAGATTGAAGGCTTGTATTCAAAATCACGGAGGTCATTTTGAATAAACTTTAATGTCATAAGAATCTATGTTTTGTTAAGTTCATTTTGGTATATGAATGGTTACATAATTAATAAACTTGTTACAATTATTTTACATTAAACATGTGACAGAATTTATGACCTGACTAGGTAATATATGGACTATCTATTTATATTTTATTCTACAATTAAAGAAATAAACACATATAAAGTTTGATTTGCTTCGAATTTGTTGTATTTTAAGAATTTAAAGTTTGCCAAATACCTAAAATTTGCTCAAAAAGCTTTATTAATATGCAAACTATTGTAGTCAATAGAAATCTACACATATGTAACGAAATTGGCGTCCATCCTTTGGCGCACCATCACAACAAAACTACTGAACATATCGGGATAGAACTACTACCATTCGATGCGGAATTTTTACAGGCTATTTATTTTTTGGATTCCGTCGACCCTTTCTCAATTTTTTCTATTTACTTTTGCCTGTTATTCACCCAGCGGAGCGAACGTAATCGGCTAGTATTTATATAATTTAGTGATTTATATTTTATATATTAGATGTTTGCTCTTGCAAGCTTGTAGCCTCTCTTGGCTACACCAAAATCTACGTCAATCAATCAAGCTTCGTACAATAGATGCACTTTTAACGCAGGATAAAGGTATGCAAAGGGTTTGCCAGTCGCCCCTATAAAACCGCTTGCAAGAAAAGGATTTGGCATGAACAGAAACATACTGGCGTGAAAGGGCGTGTTCAGTGATCTCGTCACGTGACAGCTCAAAAGAGCTCCGAGCTCGTTGTTAGTAGTAGCTTTGCAACTGAGATTGAATGCTATGGAAATGATGATGGTTTTATGTATAATATGTATTTATGTACAAAATAAAAGTATAATTATACATAATATATCAGTTGCCAAGTACCCATAATACAAACGATCTGCTGCTTTTGGGACTAAATTAAGCTGTGAATTGTCGCAGTAAACTTATTTTTGTCTCACAATGTAGCTACTGAAATTGTCATTACCTACGCTTACACAATAATGAATGGTGAAATCCTTGATAATAATTTAAAAGGTGTGGTTCCTTGAATCCAGATAGGGGCGCCAATGAGCTTTGCATTGATAATTTGTTTCTAAGAAAACCTACCGGACGGTGGTGACGTGTTGAGTATGCAAAATGACTTCATGATGTTACCTTTTAAAGATCTCACGATTCATGAACGCCATATTCTGTATGTTTAACTATTAACCGTAGTTCTAAGTATACTCGTATTTATATCGGAATTTTTGAATTTTGTGGAGTTATCTTTTTGAGATCATTATGACATACTTATTTTTTTATCTTTATAAACAAATTATATAGTGAGTTAACACATCCAATAATATTTTGCTGGTAAATTCTATCATTTTATAAGTAACTAATTTCTACTAATTCTAATATCTAATTCTATTGTTCTATATATTTGAACTCCTATTGGTTACCATACAATTTGTCAAGAATTCCAATAGTTACAGTTATATTGTATATGACAAGGAAATATAGGCACAGAGAAAGAAATATCACATGGTATTCAAATGTAATTTTATTACTGAATTCTGCTATTTTAAGTATTCTCATTTTGTCGCTATTCGTGGTGGATGCAGGACTTTCGGTGCTGTATGACTTACCAGGACGTGTTGCGGGCCGCCGGCCCCCACAATCCAGTTACGTATCTCAAATTTACGATACCAGTTAAGGGTTAACAATATTAGATGTGAAAAAAACGTGTTTTCGTGATTAACTTGGTAATCAATTAACTTAGTGCCAACTGATAAAGATTTAAACCTGTGTCTTAGAGGACTTCTATTTGGTGGTGATCATACGTACTCCTATGGGGCAGCAGCATGTTTGCAGTGCCCCTAATGTTGCAAACATCCAAAAGCGACGGTAACTGCTTACTATTAAGTAGACCGCCAGCCTGTCTGCTATTCTTGAGAAATAAAAAAATGATCATAAAGTATTTGTACACATTTAGAGCCGTCGGTCCATTACTATCTGTGTCTGTCTTTTTCAGATGGCGTAGCGTAATGGAGGGTGAATGCTCAGAGGGCGCGGAGGGGTGGCTGTTGGTACGCGTGCACGTACCGGAGCTAAATGTGCAAAAGAGCCTCCAGTTCCCGAGGGATCAGCTCATATGGGATGTCAAGCAGCAGTGCTTGGCCGCCTTGCCTAAGGTTAGTTGCATTAGAAACATAATTTACATACTTAAACCAGTTTTCAGCATTTCAGCGCTGTAGGAGTTGTATTAAAGCCTTTCTTTGACAACCAGCTACTATTTACAATCCTACTTTTATTAAATTCATATAACCGCGTCGTCAATACTATCTCATAATTGGATATCCGTTACACTTTTACACAATTCGCTACAATTCCAATCAATTAACCCACTTGTGTAGACGCGATGAATAAATTTGAATGTAATTCAATTAAGATAGCACCGAAATATGCAGTTTGCGAACCGCCACGGAATTTTATCAAAAGGAAGCAGTGAAGCGAGAACAATTGTTGCATGATACCAACATTAGCCTGTTGCTACGTGCTATTTTATATTTGCAAAGGGGTCCGCTGTTAAATATAAATATACATTGTTTACATCGCTACCATCAGTATCACTCCTTTTTCATCATTTATCAACACAAAATTTACTGGATTTGGCTGAATTGGTGTTATAGGAGAAACTGTTGGCTGGAAAGGAAAATCAGTATTCTTCATTAATCCGTTGTTTAGCATGCACCAGCATGCTGGTGTAGTTGACTTGCACATCGAGGGTCACGGTGTGACCCCATAACCTTTCTACTATTCTTTAAAAATATCTAAACTAAATAAGAATCGGGCTATGTTAAGAAAGTAGCTAACTCGACAATGTGGTCTGCAAGTTCTGAAGCCAACGAAAAATCTTTTTAACTGTTCTGTTATTGCTGTCCCTTGACTTATACTTAATCGTAACCTCATTCGTAATGCGACTAGATGGGGTGTGCTTGCTAATATCAAAAAGGTTTTGTCGATCAGGTTTCGCGAAAAGACGAGTATAACCACTATCCTCAGTATATACTATACTATTGCTGTAGCGGAAACTAGAACTTTTGAAATTTGCACCAAACTCGAAAATCTATATCCGAACCAGGATGATTATTGCAGAATAAATATCCATAACGTTATTATACTCAGATCCAGACTTTTTTATTGTTTTCTTCTGTACATTGAATATTCCAGAATGTCTATAGAAGGGAAAATTGTACCCCAAATAACTACCCACGCCCAACAAAATGGAAAGGTAATATGATTCTGCTTGTAATAAAGATTCTGAGGAAGGAAACAGTTATTTACTTCACCTATTCATATAAGTTGTATTATGGGCCCATAGGAAGATTTCAGTTTCAAATAGTGTGGGGCACAAAATTGAGTATGATTAAGGACATGCGTGTCTTTTAGCGTCCGTGTCTTCCTGTAAAAGTTATACTTCAACCAAATAAAGTTCCTGCTTTTTTCATTACTCGGGAACACACGGCTCAGAAAATCTTTAATAATTGACCTGTAAAGCTCGTCTATTTTAATACGGAGTGCCACAACTTTCGCTTATTCAAATCACGCCGCAATGAGAATTCATAGATTATTCAGTGTGACTCTGTTTGACGGAAACTCTTCATTTGGATGCAAATTAAGTCCTTTTGAGCTGTCAGGTTCGATGGAGTATTTGACATCTACATTATTGAAATGTTTAATTGTAATGGGACAAGCATAAGTATAGAATAAGGGCCCGTATTTGCCACTTTTCTCTTAAAGTGAAGAGTTTTTTCTCCGTGCAGAGGAGGGAGTGAAAATACTGACCCCAGTGGCCGGGGTCGTCCTGTCTTAAATAAAAATAACAAAACAACTGGTGCAGGGATCCAATCTTCAATATATGCCGCCATAATAACCTTGTGTTGTGATCTGGTATAAGTGATCTAGAATATGCATAGCCGATGACGGCTGTAATTAACTACTTACAGCTATGACTAACTATTTATTACATATTAAGTGGGCCGTCAGCTTGTTTTTTTTTTCTATATTGTTCCTATTCTCTAACCTACTGTTATTGAAGTGAAACTTCTTTGCGCGCATGAGGGTAAAAATTTTACGCATGAAACGCAATATTAGCTTCACGAAGATGTGAAACGTTTTTTTACTCCAGTAATAATGGCTTAAGCCTTATTCTATAATGTAATTTTTAAATGATTGCATTACTTTTATACATATCTATTCGAATTGAAATTACAATGAAATTTTATTACAATGAAATACACTTGAATTTTTTTTGCTCTAGTAATACCGACCTTATTAATAATGGCTTAAGGATTATCGAAGTGTTCTCTAATGTAATTTTAGAACGATTGCACTGCATTACTTATACATATCTATTCAAATTGCGACTTTATTGCAATAAAATACAGTTGAGTTTTATTTAATAAGATATAAAATAATAATATTTCATAAATTTTCTTTTCTAAATTTATTAGAAGATTTAAGTTTCACTTCTGACATGTGTACTTTGTACGCACACACTTTTTTTATTATACAAACTTAGTCATAAAAATTCGTTTAAAACTCTGCCAAACCCTTAACACCCTCGCACGCTTTACTGCACTCAAAGGTTTTCGGTCCGAATCGATCCTATTAAGATTGTAAAGTCAATACGATCGACGTTGAAATAGAAAGAAGCCTTCGGTAAGTTTGTTTAACACTTCTCTTGGAAATGAAGAAAATCTCGTTCAATTTCTCTTACTTTAAATGTAATTCCTGATTTATATCGAATAGCTTTTCATTTTTAGATTTGAGCTTTATTCGCGTTAGATTTGATATTTACAACACGAGCTTTTTTTATTGCTGTAGGACAGCAGACAGGCTGACGGCCCGCTTAGAAATTAGCAGTTATCGTCGTGGCAACGCCAGTGGCATCGCGAACACGCTGCTGTCCCGTAAGGGTTCAGGAACTTGGGTCACTAATGCCGGAATACAACATAAGGTTATTATGGCGACATACTTAAGACCAAAAGTGGTCGCCATCCAGACGGGCTTGGGGCCCTACCACGTACCTAGGGTTGTTTTGTCCCCTTTTACGACAGGTTGACCAAACGCAGAGGCCAGTATTCTTTCTCCGCCCCTGCACGGATATAACGCATATACCTAATCATTATAAGGTTATTTATTTAAAGAATGGCTTTTTCGTTACTGAATAAAATTGAGAGGTCATTAATTGCATTGATTATATAAAATAATTGTTAAATACTTCTTAATTCTTCAACTCAATCTTCATAAACACACCTTCTCAGCGACACATAATAATATACTAAATTATAAATTAAATCTGTATGACCAGGCATTCTGTCAAACAAAAAGACTCTATTCCTAAAGGATGGAAATATAATTTATTAGCGAATGAATCTTATTATTAATAAGCTAGTATGAATTATTTATTGGCAACGGTAGCCATAAATTAACCACGTTAAAGCTTATATATTATACTAAAGAATATTATATACTATTGTTGATTATGTTTGGTACTCTTATTTTTTTAATAATTATTTATATAATTATATTAATATTATTCACAATTTTCTTGTTTTTAGTATAGTGTATTTTTAATTTCAGTTCACTAAATCATATTTTAATATAATATTCGTTATATGTATTAAATACAACACACATGTACCCTTATTTTATTACTGTTTTTTTATAATTGTTGAATATATATTTACATAAGTCCTGTGTGTATTTATTGACGACCTCTGTGGCGTAACGGTTAACTCACTTCGGTACGCTTGCGGAAGTCACGGGTTCGATTCCCGTCTCGTGTCTGGGTGTATATAGTATGTATTTATTAAAAAAAACTAGTAGTAGTCTAGTAGCCATATCACAAGTGCTATGCTACTCAGTTTGGGACTAGATGGCGCAGTGTGAATTGTCCCAATATATTTATTTATTTACATTATATGTATTTGTATAATTTTAATTGATATTTATGTATTTTGTTTTCGGTGGCGCGTCTGGATGAACACAGGTGGCTAGTTGGTACAGGGTATGTTATGCATCTACCAAATGCCTGACAGTTGCCTGTATATGTTTATTGTATACTGTTATATGTTGTTAACATAATTGTCAAGTAGCAAGTGATTCTGATTCATGTCACCTGTTGAAATTAAATATTTAGTATACATGTGCATGCAACTAATTAAATATTACGCTGTTAAATGAAATATGTGATCATCAAGTTATATCAACAAACAGTGATAGTATCTATTCGCATGAATCAGGATATGATTCAAATTTAACAAACATATATAAGGTATGTACTGAATGCATGGTCTAATCATCATAAACTATGTTTAGTTTAATTAGCGAGTCACGGATGAGTGATTCCTTCGAAAATTATATTATTTTGCATGAAAAGAAGTGTCAGGGAACTGCACTGGCAAGAGGTCAGAAAACTGGTCGTCAGTTTGCAGTTTACTCCTAAGAAAAGCTTCGGATGCAACCGGGGTACGCTTGTAAATAAAAAAACATTGTTCAGCTTGATAGAATATAACTTAAGCCGTTTTTTTTTCTATTCTAGGGACAATCCTTGTATCCCAAAGCTGTTTTTACAAACAGAATTGATGGACAAATACACTTAAACTGTAAAATAATTTATTTAAATCATGTAAATTTTTGTCCTTCGTGAAAACAAACCCGCAGTCTCGACCAGACCACTTACATAGCTGTTGAGCCGTCTAAAAACAAATAAATAATCATTTGAGTGAAGATTCAAATAATTGTTTGACTGTTTAGCTTTTACAACTTAAATATAGATAAGTCTTTATTGTTTACATTTACAAAATAAAACTTATTACTAGGACAACACACTAAAAACTAGACAATAATGACATATTGAAGAAAGGCGTAATAAACCAAAGCGTTCCTTAAGGCAATGAGGACAATTGTGAGATAAGATACATGACTTAGTATAATATACGTAATATTCATATGTAAGATTAAAGTTCAAACTTTTTACAGTAGTGATGTTCAGATGTTGTAGAGATGACTTCCTCCACAGTCGGTACCTAATAACTGCCATAGTTAATCTATAACATTCACATTAGGCGAGAAAAACTTCCTAAGCGATGCATTCGAGCCGTGGGATTCATACTCAGGACTTCTAGATAGGTCGCTGAGTATAATACCACTGAGCTACCAGTTACCATAGTATCTTTTTTATTTTGAAATATGTATATAAATGTCATATAGGATAAGTATAACCTTATTTCATATAAAACACATCGGATAAGTTTTAAAATGAAGTTTCGTATAACTTATACAACGGTAATACTACATTTTTAACCGACGAAAAAAACGGAGGAGGTTCTCAAGTCGACGCGTATATTTTTTTTCTTTTTTTATGTATGACCACGCTTAACTTTTTACAGAGTAGTCCGATTTTAAAAATTCTTTAATGGAAAGGGTATATAACCTTAAAGTTGGTCCCATATAAATTTGGGAAAAATTCCAACCCTAAGGGTACGAAAATAGAGAATGATTGATTGTTCACTCACTGATTATATCTATGACCACGCATAACTTTTGACAGAATTGATTTATTTAAGCATGTAGTAATTAGTAGATTATAGCCACAAAAAATTATAAAATAAAAACTTTACAAAAAAAATCAAACCGCCGAAAAACCTAAAAAGCAAAAAATAATAAACCTTTTTATTAATCTTAATAATTAAGTTCTTAAACTAATGTAAGTATACCTAAGTAATTTTGGGTCGGGGCCAAACAAGCAAATTAGTTAATTACGTAACCTAATTTCTTATAAAACACATAGGATAAGTTTTAAAATGAGGTTTCGTATAACTTAAACAACGATAATACTACATTTTGTCCTTTTGAACCAGAGTATATTTTAAGTTAAATTACAGTCGTACAAAAAATACAATGAAACGTTCCCTGAAAAAACTAATTACTTGGGTCATCACATCAAAGCACTCGTATTTTGTACAAGCATCCCAGAACATATGTTTTTCGTGCTATCAGAGAGCGTCCTACATACGAGAAAAGGCGGTACCCGCTTTCATAGAACTTTCCATATTTTGGCCCATTGTGTTCTTGTCCCATTTCCGTCCATTTGTAAGGATCGGTAGAAACGTGCATTAAGGTAAGTATTGGTGTTCATACGAACATTTGCCCAGTAATTTTTACTGATGACTGTTATGTTATTTTCACTAGATTTTTTTTATTGCTGTAGGACAGCATACAGGCTGACGGCCCACTTAGAATTCAGCAATTACCGTCTCTTATGGCTGTTTGCAATGCCAGTGCCATCGCGAACACGCTGCTGTCCCATAAGGGTACAGGAACTTGGGTCACTAATGCCGGAACACAACATAAAGTTATTATGGCGGCATATTTAAGACCAAAGGTGGTCGCCATCCAGACGGGCTTGGGGCTCTACCACGTATCTAGGATTCACATCCTAGGATACCCAAACAACGATAACTCTTGATATGAATCTTCATTTTCCTCATGCAGGGGCAGAGAAAGAATATTAACCCTTGCGGCCAGGCCCGTCTGGATGGCGACCACCCTTGGTCTTAAGTATGACGCCATAATAACCTTGTGTTGTGTTTCGGCATTAATGACTCAAGTTCTTGTATGCGACAGCAGCGTATTCGCGATGCCACTGGTGTTGCAAACACCCATAGGCGACGATAACTGCTAAATTCTAAGCGGGCCGTCTGCCTGTCTGCAATCCTACAGCTATAAACAAATTGCATCATGTAAACATATTAAATTCAATAAAACAAGTTCTTTGTACAAATTTAGAGTGACATCATGCACGACCTTTCGTGGATCAAACAAATCGTTACTGTCTCGTAAATTCGAAAAATACTTAAATCCGAATCCACTTTATTAATAACCTCTGTCAATGACACGGCCTGCTCAGTGGCTACGCAACTAGTACGAAGTGAGTTTGATTCTTACAAATGACGAAATATAAAAATATGTATAATGTGAAAAAGTCTGGTAGATTTTAGACGAGCTGCTTATGAGACAGATTTGGTCGTGTTGTAATCATTGATAAATTAAATATAATATTATTCTCTTATTATCTGTCGTATTAACTCACAAGCAGCAAAAGAAGGGTGCCATCGGAGAAGATATTCCATATAATAGTGCTCTATTTATTAACAGGCTTTTATTAGCGTGGTATGTATCTCATCATCATCTCAGCGATGAATCCCGGTTGTAGCCCAAACTCTCGCTTCGGCGACCGGGGTCCGCTTTCCGACTTTTTCTTCTCCACTTCGCACGGTCTTCAGCATCCCTGGTAGTGAGACCATTGGCACGCATATCACCCTTTACGACGTCAAGCCAGCACTTTTTGGGTCTACCCCTCCTGTCGGGGCCCGGCGGAAGCGGCATGGTCACACATTTGTTTCCCACGTAAGCATCCGGTTGCCGTAAAACGTGGTATGTAGCGTGGTATGTATCTATGTAACGGAATCTTTAAACGTGATTTTTCAAAATGACGGATTGATTTGAAACTTTGCATACTTATCAAGGACCCATGACAATGCAACAATTTGTATAATTTGTATCATTATCCTTGCCAATATCTTCAGGATTAAAGAATTTTTGGACCGGTTCTCGTCCGATCACCGAAGTTAAACAGCGTCAGGCTCGGTCAGTACTTGGATGGGTGACCGCCTGAGAACATCGCGTGGTATTGGCTTTTTGCTCTCTTTTTACACGCATTGAACACTCAAAAAATTCATAATTCTGCCGAAACGTCATCTGGAGATTAATTAATAACAGTGCCAGAAGATGGCGTTAAATTAAGAATAACACTACCGGAAGATGGCAATAAATTAATAAAATAAATAACGATTGGGAATTGACAACAAATAAATTATATTAACATACTTTTATTTTATAATTAATCAAATTAAAAAGTTAAAAATAAATCATAGTTAAAAAAACTAAAAAACACGCTTTTATAGAAAATCCAACTAAAAGGTAAAAAATTATTTTGAATAAATTTAAATTAAGAATAGTGTGATTAACAAAAAAATTAATTTTATTGTAAAAAAATTGTGGTGGTGCTTGTTGTCAATTGTTACAAATATTTTATTGACACATATTGGTAGAAGTCATTTTAAAAATATCCTAAAAATCACCTCACGCTTTTTTACAATATAATTAATTTTTTTTTACACAAAACGTATTGTGTTTCACACTATCCTTAATTTAAATTAATAGAAAATTATTATTTACCTATTAGTTTGATTTATTTTATTTTATTGATGCACAAAACAAATTACAACCAAAGAAATTATAAGTTTAGATATTCAACATAACAATCTGGATTGCAATTCAAAGCAGGTGCATACAGAAAAATTGTAACAACAAATGCCTATAAACCTTGTGTGTATATATTGATACACACATAACACACATGCACTGACACACACACAAGCACGCATACACACTCACACACATATATAAGTTACTATCTAATTAAATCTAATGTATCATTAACTGATCAAATATAAATTATTTAAGAATATGTTTTACTAATTTACAATATTTAAAAATACTATTTTCTATAAAAGCGTGTTTTTTAGTTTTTTTAAATATAATTTATTTTCTTCTACCTCATGATATGGAAAAGTCTAACGATGTTATCGTTTTGTATACTCAAATAATAATTATAATATGTTGTGCCACATGTTTCTTGTCTATGCAAGTATAATTTATATAAACTAATATTAATAATACTCTTAATATAGTATTATTAATAATACTATTAATAATACTCCAAATTATTCACTCCATTTGTAAATTGAATTTGCTTCCTTTTTGGGAGCTGAGCCACAAACTAAATAGATGCAATAGACAAGTCGGTACTTCCTCGTATGTGGCATGGATCATGCCGTTCAATTTAGAATGAAGTTGCAATAATACTGAAAACGTTTTCAAATGTCAGCATAACTTGCCCTAAACTGTTAGCGTATTAAAATTAGAACACAAAATAACCAAAAAGGCGAATACATTTCTGCGTCATGAGCTTTATATAGGCCTGGTTGAAGAGACATCTTTTTATGGAGATGTCTTGATGCAACGCCTTATTAATGTTTCTAGATAGTGCATAAATGGCTGAGGAGCTCAATCGAGCAGTAGTTAGGAGTGGTGTCCTATTATAACGTGAAGTACTTAAATTGTTTTATTTGCTTTATCATGCACTAGCTGACCCGGCAAACGTTTTCTGCCATATAAATTTAAAAAAAATTGTAGCCTATGTCCTTCTCCAATATCCAATATATGTCTATACCGAAAATCATCACAATTGGTTCAGTGGTTTAGGCGTGAAAGCGTTACAAACTCACTTTCACATTTATAATATGAGCATGGATTAGTAGTAATTATGGATATAGGGATATTGGACCAACTTAAGGCAGATTAGATATATTAACACTTTATATCACCTTAGCCCTAGATGGCAATTGCTGCTAAGTAATTTCAGTTATCTTGAAGATCTTTGTGGTCTAACAACTTATTTATTTAAAATCAACATAGACATAGCATATTTTTTTCTAAATCATATTAACTTTAATTTTACATACATTTTTCTCAATAGAATGTTTATTTGCAATAGAAACACTATATAAAAATACTAGCTGAATCTCCAAAGGTTGTTCTGCCATATAAATTTTAAAAATGTAGCCTAAGTTTTTCTCCAAGGTTCAATATATACCGAAATTCATCAAAATTGGTTTAGCGGCTTAGGCGTGAAAACGTAACAGAGTTACTTTCACGTTTATAATATTACTATGGATGGATTTCATATGTTCATAATGTCGACCAGTTTTAAGACACTTTTATTTTGATTAGTAAAAGAACTTTATGGTTTTTTTTACAGGAAATGTGATAATCTAGGTCCTGATTGCATATTTGATATTCTTACAAATCTTCTTCACGTTATTAAGTTAAAAGAGCTTTCCTGCTGTAACTTTTTTACCCAAATCTATTCAACCCTTCCTTACTAGATACGTGATTCGACTTTGGAAGTCATAATTCCACTTTTTAAAGAAAAAACTTCTCGACGCAACTTTCAAATTACTTTTTTCCACCATTTAAGGACAAATTTTCTGTCAAATCAAGTCATGGCTAAAGTAGATACAATCAGAAGTGTGAATTTATTAAAATTATTTTAGTGAAAAATAAATTAATTAATAACCAAAACCCTTGTTTCAAATACGTCCACTCGACATCAACTTCTGGATATAAGCCTTCCTAAGTTTAAGTACAACTTACAGTCTAAGGCCTTATTAGTCCGATCGGCATATTTGTCCTAAATTGGACTATCTCAATACGTGCTGATTTTTTGTTAACAATTAATTTTATTAGTCGAGCCACATAAAGTTAGCCTTTTAAATAGTCACATAGACTTCAAGATAAGAGAGAGAGAGAGAGAGAGAGAGAGAGAGAGAGAGAGAGATCTCTCCCTTTATTCACACAATTCTGTAGAATAATTTTTCCATTAATTCTAAATGTTTTTTTTATATTGCTTTAGGACAGTGGACAGGTTGACAGCCCAGTTACTATTAACTGGGCTGCATTAAAGCAGTAACCGTCACCTATGGTTGTTTGCAACGCCAGGAGCACCGTTAAACGGTGATGTCCGCGTAAAGGAACTGGATGGAACCTGGTTCCGGCAACACAAGATGGAATTATTTAGAGACCTATGGTGGTTGCCATCTAGATGGGCAGATCTTTTGTCGCCTTTTACATCAGGCCACCCCCGGTCGTAGAAATCTGTATTCTCACTCCACCTCTGCACGGAGTGGAGTTTGTAGGTCTCTCATAGGTTTCATAGGTTTTCAATACTTGTTATTTATTATTCGTCTTGGAATATAGAATGACATCATCGAGAAGTAACTAATACGAATAGCAAGTAAAATCATTATAGTAACATAGTTCAATTAAATTACTGTTCTACGAGTAATTACCCACACTTTGCATGCAGGTTTTACAAGGTCAACCGGATTTACAAAGGTGTCTGTTGTGGTTTAGAATTGATCATATCATCTGTATCTAGGTAGTAATTTGCTCGTTGGTAATTTTTTCCCCATCATTTAAATATAACGCGATGGAGATGCAACTCCGGCTATAAATATTGAATTGGCAAGAACGTAATTTAGGGTTATTGGTGTGATACTGAAACTCATTTTTTTATTAGTCTAGTATCTTCCATCCTGTTTAATCATTTTTTGCCATCTTTGTGGTAACTTCATGATACCGCGCTCATAGAATTTCTGTTCCTTAACAACAAAAAACTCAGCCTATTGCGATTTGAGGTCGTTGTTATTACTGAAATTTTTACCATTTAGGAAGTTTTGTAAACTTCGAAATAAATGATAAATAATCCGTAGGTGCTAGGTCCTATTTGCATACTATAACTTAATTGCGACGTACCAAAAGGAATACACTGTGAGAAAATTTGCAAACTGAGATCACTGGGATGTGTAAAGCGAATATCCGCCATAGACAAGCGGCGGGTTTACTGTCCGTTCTCTTTACGAAAAGTTCCATCTCTATCAGTTGATATATTATTATAATAATAAGGCATATAGACGATAAATAAGGCATACGACTAATTTACATATTCCAAACCACTCCGATACAAAGGTTCCCACAAGTACGGAAGCAATACATTGAGTCCTACGAGTACTTTTGGGTTGCAGGTGTTCATTTGGCAAATCGGACCATTAAAGTGGAATATTATTTGAATAGAAACATGAATTAATTAATAAACACCAAAGGTAGGTAAATGTTACTTGTCCTAACTTGTTTTGCTTGAACAAGACAATATTAAGTAAAAATAATTCACATATAATTATGGTTGGATTTCATTAACAACCCACCTCGACAAGTTATTTATTAATCACTGTTTTTTTTTTAAATCCGGAGATGTCGCAGAGCAATGAACAAAATAGATCTTCGCTCGGGCAATTACATCTTTAGCCAGCAGCACAAAAGAGGCCGCCGTAGGCGTAGTACGGTGACATAATCACATCAGCTTTCCGGGAGTTCCGGTGTAATACTAATAATCGCTTCTGGGTCACAAGATTAAAACCTTATACGGCCATTTGCGTCGGTGCCTTTTGGTGAAACTTTGTATCCCTGAGCAGAGTCACAATTAAATTTCTATAAGAGTACCGCCTATATATCTAAGCCAGTATCCATAACACACTCTTTATGACTCGGGAAAAGTAGTAGTAGTTTATATTCTTCAAGTTAATGCTTAATCGTCAACAAGTATTTCTTCTTCTATGTTTGTAACATCATGAAACATTTGTAACTACTTATTGTCTATTTATTGCCATACCTCCCTTTTACATTAATATAAAAGGAATAATGTCCTATAGCCCGGGTTGCTAAGAAGATATTTTTTTTTTGGTCTTGGGGAAAAACCTCTCTTGACGGGTTCCCCGGCCCGGGGGGACTGAGGGATATGTGGGACTCCGGGATTTTTCCGACTACCCACTAAAAAACCCCGCTGTTCCCCTATCGCCTACGCCCGGGCCCACGGCTATATGGCCTGCCGATCTCGTGGCCCGGACCGGCGCCGGCCCGCCCTTGTCTTAAGGCGGGCCCCTTCTAAAGTGTTGTCGCCAGGGGGTCAAAGTTTCGTCCTCCCGATGCTATCCTGGGCCCCCCTCAACTCTAGGAGTTGAGGGGGGCCGCAGAACAGCACGCGAGTTGAGGGGGGCCGCAGAACAGCACGCAGCCCTCACCCTCGCGGAAATAGTGCGGGCGGCGGGTCCTCCCCCGAGGGGCCGCCCGCGGCCGCTTTCTACGGCGGCCGGAGGTCGTTATTTGCCCTCCGGCACCGCCGACGTAGCCTGCGTTGGCGGGAGGGGAGTGTGGTGGTCGACTCCCGCTCCCGCTCCGCCGCCTCCTTTGCGGACATGACTGCCTCGCAGAAGAAGGCGACGGCCGTCCATCCAGGATCGCCCCCGACCATGGACAGAACCAGGGCCGGGAGCGACAAGTCCACGCCGATTTTGGTGACGAGGGCGCGGCGCTCCTCGCGCCACGCAGGGCACACGGCGACAGTGTGGTCCACCGTGTCCTCCTCGTCGCCCGCGCCACAGTGGTGGCACCCCGACGTCATCTGCCGCCCTATGCGACACAGGTACCTCCCGAAGCAACCGTGCCTCGAGAGGATCTGCGTCAGGCGGAAGGTCAGGGCACGGCGCCTTTCTAGCCATTCGGCCAGGACGGGCCTCACCGCTTCGATGGTGGCGAGGCCTGCGCTGGGGTGCGCGAGGCGTTCCTTCCACTCCACCATGAGCACCTCGTCGTGCAGATCCGCCCGCTTTACCTCAGCTTCGCGAGGCGCGGGGCGAGAGCCACGCTCGGCCGCGTCCCAGCGCCACTGGTATAACAGCGCCAGGACTCGAGCCTCGAGGTCCCATGGTAGGGATCCGGCCAGCAGGGAGGCCGCTTCGAAGGACACCGTGCGGTATCCCCTTATCGCCCTGACGTCCAGGACGCACTGCGGCCTGCGAACCAGCGCCGTCGTTTCAGCCGTCAGGCGATCCGCCCATGCTTGGAGAGATCGGTCTGTAGCGATAAGGCCGCCCATTGTAAGTCAAGTACATATTAATTGTGTAAATAATTTTCATTGTTTTTGTAAGTTATTTGGTTTACAATAAAGTGTTATCTATCTATCTACCTACTTATTAATATCGCCTAATTTACAAGCTAAGCGATTTTAGCTCTTTATTCTATTCTATTTCTCAGTTCAGGGGCGGAGTACGAATACTAACCCCTGCGATCGGGATCGGCCTGTCATATAAAAGGCGAAAAAACACCCTAGCCACGTGGTATGCTACGATAATAACCTTGTGTTGTGTTCTGACATTAGTAACCCCTATGGGACAGCAGCGTGTTCGCGGTGGACCTAGCGTCGCAAACATCGATAGGCGACGATAAGTGCTAATTGTGAAGTGGGCCGTCAGCCTGTCTGCTGTTCCTCAGCAATTAAAAAAAAATATGTGAGTTTCTTATAAAAATCCCGTGCAACACGTTAAATCGGTTCATAAAACAGAAAAAAGTTTGACAACTTTACTGCGTCTAAAGAGATGATAATTATATTTCGTAAAATGTTATCTCGTTTACCTTCTTAAAATTTTTATAGGATCGTATAATATTGTAATATGTGAGGTAGATATTTCGTAAATCTTTTCCTAATTAGTAATATCAACTTCATCAGAGATATGAGTATTGTTAACAATGAAAAGGACACTGAAACTTAATTAGTCTTCATTTATTTAATCAAAGAAACTAAAATTGTAGTATTTAAAATAAGTAATAAACAGAAAAAGTCCAATAATAAATCAGATCACCTAGTGCCACCCTATCACTGTTTACGAAAATAGACAAATCTTAGGTTTTCTCAGCGCGGTACGATATGGGGTTCTTCAAAAAAGGCGTTATAAGATTTCTTCGAGGACGGCAGCGCGTTTTTAATGCCTCTGGAGCTGCAAACGTCCATAGGCGACGGTAACCACATGCCAGGGTGGGTCGTCTGCCTGTCTGTTGAACTCTAGCTATAAAAAAAATCTAATTATCTACTTACAAAGAGACAGACAGGCGTTAAAAAGCACCGTCCGACTTCTCGCTACTGTAAATACAAAATTTGCCTCATATTTTCTTTACGTGTCGACACCAAAAAAGTATCATTAAATAAATACGTTTTCCATACTTTTCTATAAACATACTGGTTTCAAGTTGCTGGAGTATTAAATTTTCGTTTATTAAAACATTGTGAAATAAGGCATTTGTATTTTAAGTATGTAAAACAATCTAAGCTAGTTGAATTGTTATTTCAGCAGTTAATGTAATTTAATTACGTAAAAGATGATATGATGAAAAAGGCGTGAATGTTGAAATGACGGTTAACAGAGGAGAATGAAAGGAGAGAATATGTCGTACCATAGATTATGGGGTAACGAAGAAGAATAAAAACCACGTTGCAAAAGTGGACTCTCTGTGAAATATGCACATTCTGAATGAAGTTTATGAGGCCCGGCGTTTATATAATATTTATTTAAACAATAAAAGAATAAATCTTAAGGAAATTATAATACATGAAATATATTAGTGTTTTTCTTTGCTTTCTTGTAAATGTAATGGATTAAATAAAAATTTTGTCGATGCATTGATAAATAATGTCCCAAATGCATTTACTTGAAACATAATTACCAAGTTGTGGCGATAATGGGTGTACAACACGTTCAGAAATAATCGAATTAGTTCAATCGAAGTCAAGTCGGAGCCAATAAACTAAAATGCAGTATCAAGGTTTACTGTTTCCCATTTCGCAGGCGCCGTACATTGCGTATTTGATGACGGACATTTTGTCTGTGATTCAATTACTAGGCTTGAAATAAATAAGACGTGCAATAGGCATTATAAAGCTTATATGAATATTCATTGGACTTGTACAGTAGATTAAATTCACATCATGCAGTTCGATTCTTTTCGATTTTTTCTCGGCATAACAATATAATTGCCCCGTAATTATGGCGAAAGTAAACATTGTGTAATATTTATTTCAGTGTAGGTAAGTACTTACTGAGATAAATGACGTGTATAATCTGCAAATCCTTCTTGAGCAAGCCTGTGTGTATATTGTACGTTCCTTGTACGATTAAGATGTATTGGTGTTTGTAACACCAAAAATTAAGGCCCTGTCCCACACGGTGCCATCAAGTCCCAAAGTAAATAGCGCTTATCTTATGGGTACTAGGCACCTGTTATAATACATATTTACTTTTATCTGTAAATAAATACATATTCATTAACACCGAGATTCGGGACAGGAATCGAGTTTGTGATCCCGCAGGCATTCCGATGCGCCACGGAGGTAGGCAAATCAAATTATTTAGCTAGTTCACAGTCAATATAAAAAGGGCAATAATTTACATTTTTGGGGTTGGTGAGACTCTTTGTTAAATAAAAAGAAGATTCATGGAGAAGTATTGACGAAAAAGCATTTCTTCCTACTAAAATGGTAGTAGTGTTTAGTTGGACCAATCTAGATGGTTTGAATCCCACGATGGTATGCGCCGCTATCATAACTGAAGGAAAACACCCTAAGGAAATCTGCATACAATGATCACCAGGACGTGTAATCCGCCAATCAGCTTTGAACAAACGTGGCTGGTATAATGTCCCTATCGAAAAAGCCCGAGTCTAGGAGTGGCATGGTATAAGTTGTTATTATACACCAGATACAAAAAAAAATGAAACTAAAATCCTTGCAAAAAACAGTATGTAAAGCTTCCGTTTAACCCCGTTGTAAGAAGGTCTTCGCACAAACAGGCTGACGGCCCACTTAATACTAAGCAGTATTAAGAGCACCGCGAACACACTGCTGTCCCATATGGGTACAGGAACCTGGGTCACTAATGCTGGAACACAACACAAGGTTATTATGGCGACGTATTTCGAGAGGGGTGGTTGCCATCCAGAGCGGCTTAGAGCCTTATGTGGTAGTGTGGTTTTGTCGCCTTATTATGACAGGTCGCGGCGGCCAGTATTATACGCCCCTACACGGTGAAGAAAGCAAAAAGCTTTTGTAGTGTATTATTGTAAGATACGTACAAAAAGTCCGTAGTCTAATAGACGGTTATGCGAGGACATTCAGTGAATTTTGCAATCCGAGCTCCACTGTGATTTATTGGAACAAATGGAAGTGTTCGGTATGTGGGTATTTCGGGACAAGGAAAGAAATATTGCTGATAAGATGTCAGCAGTTTTGCTGATATTTATTTGCTGAATTATTCTTTATTAAATAATCATAAATATAATGAAAAATACCAGACATTCATCCTCCATATTTAATTAAAGACTTTGAGATGTCATAAAACATAGTGTTTTTTATTTCCTAACGGAAGATTTGTAACTTTTTTATTATTATTTGAAAGGAAAACTTCTTTAGGCGCGTTGAGCACTTTTTGAGTGAACAATTTTTGGTTTGTAAAGAAGTGTTAATGACCAATTTAAACTTTAATCTTTGATCATAAACACTTCTTTATAAACCGAAAATAATAATCTAATAGTTCGACGATACAATTTACAAGTTATTTAGTTTTCACTTCTATCGGCAGTCCCCAAAGACTGCCCCGCATGTTTTTTTTATTTTATTTATATAGTTTTAGAACTCTACCGAGTTTCGGCACTAAATAAATGTTTTTCTTTATTTTCTAAATATTATTGTTACTAACTTGAAGTTTTTGTCATAAAAATATAGAATAGGGTACACCTATCCAATATTATATACATATTTTTGGCTATCTGATAGTTAACTCAGTTTGTTTAATGTGCTTTTTAGCAGTTAGTCACTTAATTGTAATACACATCGTCCCACTGATAGGCTTAGTTTTCTTTTCAGTAACTTCTCCTACCTAAGTTGATTAGATAAGGACAGGTTTCACTCACCGGAGATCTCAATCAGAATGCCGCCAGTGCGCCGCAATTATGAAATAAAATGATCATTATTTAATCCGAAAAAGTCTGGCCATGAGTGGGATTAAACTTCTATATTAATTATTTGCAAAATCCCTGTATAATTTTAGAAATGATTAATAAATAAATAAATATACTAGGACAATTAACACAGTGCCATGTATTCCAATGTAAGTACGCAACGTAAGCACAGAGAGGTGTTATGTGTATTAGATAACTAATATTTTTTCTTTTGTAAATAAATACAAATTGTACATAAACACCCAGACGCGAGACGGGAATCGAACCCATGACCTTCGCAAGCGTACTGAAATGTGTTAGCCTTCTTATAAGCTTTAAATCCCGGTTATTCTTGCTAGATGGTAGGGCTTCAAACCCGCATGCCTAATACCCCGTGTCACTAAATATGCCGCCATAATAACCTTGTATTGTGTTCCGGCATAAGTTGCTGATACCCTGCGTATACGGTAGGATGTTAGCAATGCCCCTGACATCGCAAACATTCATAGGCAACGGTAACTGCTTAATATTAAGTGGGTCAGTCTGTGAAAAAAAAACCAAAGCTACTTATTCAAATCCGTCTTATACTGCTGATAATTGCCACTGTGTTAAAAATTATGCTATAACATACGATTTATGACCTTGGCTATGTGTCCTTTCGCAATATTTATGAAGTGATGCTTGATATGAATATAATTTACCGGTTCCAGACCAGGAATGAAGCCGGTAGCGAATTATAATCACACAACTAAAGGCAATCCCCTTGACGTTTCAATTAAGTGGGAAGCTGGGTAGTAATGGAGGCTTCAAACTCGTTTTGTATTACCGAGATTATATTAGAAATTGGATTTTAAAGATTTATGCTGCGTACTTAGAATTTCAATGCTCGCATATTAAGACATATCTTTTATACTTACAATATTATATTCAAAAACATCCGTAGCTCAACGGCAAATGCACTCCAGTACTCGTGCGTAGGTCACTGGTTTGATTCGCGTCTGGTGGTTTATGTATGATATGTATTTATTTACAAAAAAGTACGAGGGTGGTCTGAAGAGTTTCCGACCTCAACATAAAGAAGCTACTTACTTTGGGAATATATGATATGGCGAAAAAGAACATGATTGATGAGATGGTGACTTACAGAGAAAAGTGGAAAGAGAGAATATGTTTTTACGACTTCACGTAATATGTAATTAGGGAAGTTGAACACTAATGTAGGTAATTGTAAATATTTCTTTACTATTACAGTATTTTTGATATTTTTATTTTTTATTTTTATTGCTTTGAATAAACTTTCTTCTACACTGATGTTCCTTTTTAACTGAATATATCCTCGTGTACATGAAACGCATAAAAATAATGTATAGTTAGGTTATATCTTTACTGAGGTTATCGTCGGATATATCTCGGGCGATATTGTCTTGTCTTGTAATAAATACCACCGTTATCGGATGATGCAGTAAAGCAACAATGTTGAAGAAACGCTTCATACAGTCTTTATAGGCTACTTTATATGTTATGTGCGACAATTTATATGTCCAAGAGACGACAAAACACTTATAAATTAAATGAAATTTATGACAAATTGTTAAACGCTCGTCGTCATTTTAAAGATAATTTTATTATAACAGATCTGAATATTTAGCCAATATTACCAAACCTGAAAACTCGTATACATACATATAGGTATACATACAAAATGGGCGTAGTTGACATTTTGCACATGTACGTCAGCCAATTTCTTTCACTTCTGGAAGAAAGTTTCCCCAAGTTTGCCTCACAAATCCCGATCCCTTTCTCGCTTCCAAAAAGGGATCGAAAAGATCAGAAGAACCTTGCGTCATCGGTCTATAGCACTGGGGTTCTCCTACGCCGTGTTATCCAAGATGTGGATTCCAGGACTCGTTTGCTCCAACGTTCCTGCAATAGAAGTGACCGTAATTTTGCATATAACTTTAACTAATTGCACTGTTATATGTCGGTACAATGCCGTCACTCCTTCCTTTCCATGTGACGTCACTATTTACCAGAAAACACGCAGAAGGATTGGATTAGGCAATTTTTTGTACTAGAGCTATGGCTGACTGGGTCTCCTGCCTCGAAAAACTAACTTAGGTTAAGTTTTCTATGCTTCCTTTATGTCACATATTTATCGATTGGTAAGGGTTCAATTATTCGATTTTAATATACGAATTTTAATGGAAAATGCAATCGGTGCCCTTATTTGTTTATACACCAGGCAAACAATATAAAGAATATTTTATGTATGCTCTTTACATATAAGCATTTGAGATGTGTTCTTGGAGAAGAATGCTGGGAATAAGCTGAACGGAGAAAAGGACCAACGAGGATGTGCTGAACATGGATAAAGAGAAAAGGAACATCTAGGACACTTAATACGACACGACGATCTATTCAAAACTACTACTACTACAATAAAATTAATTTTTTTTGTTAGTCCCACTATCCTTAATTTAAATTTATTGAAAATTATTTTTCCTTTTAGTTTGATTTTTTATAAAAGCATGTTTTTTAGTTTTTTTATTAACTATAATTTTTCAAGATATAATATGTTTCAATAGTTATTTTTGGAGTGAAGTTTAAACTGCAATTAATATCTATAATATTATTTCTGTTTAATCATATGTTATATTGACTTTTCTATGCCATTTTGTTATTGAACTTTTAAACGTTTCACGTTTGTTCGTGACATTACTCCACGGGTCTAGCGGAAGACCAGCGCTGATTTTATATCTAAAATCAGCATATGCTGAGCTAGTCCCAATTTAGGACAGTTTTTTAAGTGTCCTAAATAAAATGTTTTCTTTCTTTAAAACCATCATAGAAAGGAGAATTGAAAGATAGCGGAAAAGACCACGAAGGATATTTAAGAAGCAAGTAAAAGTATGAAAAAGTCAAGAAAAAGGACTGGAAGATGCTTCATCTACAGCATGGTCTTAAACAAATGGTGTTCTTTATATTGTTTGCCTGGTAGGTATAATACAAAGTGTAAAGAATTAAAAGAAACAAAGTCTACGTTATATCTTGAATAAATTATGGGCTATCTAACAAACAACGAGGGCGACAAAGCGCGCCGAACAAGTACATTTTTCACTCTTACTTGAGCCTTGACCCTGTTTTACGTAACGAGCGTTCTAGTTACGTATTTCTTTTACATATTTTGACTTACATTCTGGTCGAAGATCTTCAATAGATACCCTATATATATTAGGTAAAAGCAACGAGCTACTAATATATTTTGAAATCATAGTTCAGAATTTATAACTTAGTTTCAGTTAATTGTTGCATGGTAATGTTACAAATAATTCGTCTCTCTACCTTCAGCTTGCTATGTACCGACTGATAACGAGTACATGAATAAAGTACCGTAACAAAATAGATAAAATTGTGGCTTAGTTTAATTTTCAAAGATGATTTTCGCATGGTCCCCATAAACCTGCGAAAATATGTGTTGGCGGAAAACCTTAAACACTTTATACAATTTATGTATTCCTTTTAACAACGTTGCAAAATACGATTTTAATATAAGTACCCGGATGACCGAGCTTTGCTCGGTATTTTTTTTTATAAATTGTGTTTTTTGGAAATTAACAATTGATTTTCTTAGTCTAACCTTAAAGCAAACACTCATTGACTTCGTGTTACTTAACAACGCCATCTGCTGGAATAGCTTTAGTGTTGTTGTGTCGTTAAAGCAATTTAAAAAATTTGTATTATTATTCGCCGATAGATGTCAGGAAGAGTCATTTTTCAGTTTAAATTGGGACTACTCAAACGCCACCTTTTTGTTTAAGTTGATAAAAAAAAATTATTCTTAACTAGATCGATTTATCGCCCCCGAAACCCCACGTATACTAAATTTCATGAAAATTGTTGGAGCCGATACCGAGATTCCAATTATATATATATATTGCTCGTTTAAAGATATAGGATTAGAAAGAACCCGTTCAAATGTTCTAATCAGATTATTCTATAATTATTTTATAATAAGATTTTCCACGAAAGTCCGTGAGGATTTTGCTTTGATTATTCATGTTATGTTTGTTAGATTCCACCCTTCGTGTACTTATACATAGCTTGCTATATATATAAGCCTATTATATTTCATTTCTATATTCCGTACACAGCAAATAGAAACTCTTAATTATCTTCATCATTGGATGCAAATTGAGTTACTTTGAACTGTCAAGTTCCAAGTAATATTTGACATTGGCATTATTGAAATGTTTAATTATGATGGGGCAAGCATAAGTACACAATAAAGGCACAAAAATGTTTACGTCAAGCGCTGTTTTATTTTCTGTAGAAGTGAAGAGTTTTCTCAGTACAAGGACGGAATAAGAATATAGACCCCTACGGCTAGGGGCGGCCTGTCTTAAAGGCGAAAAAGCAATCTTATCTAGGTGTTAGGGCTCCAAACCCATCTGGATGGCAACCATTATCCGTACAGGAGCGGAGAAAGAATACTAACTTCTGTGGCCGGGGTCGGCCTGTCGTAAAAGGCGACAAAACAACCCAACCTAGCTACGTGGTAGGGCCTCATGCCCGTCTGGATGGCGACCACCTTTGGTCTTAAGTATGCCGCCATAATAACCTTGTGTTGTGTTCTGGCATTAGTGACCCAAGTTCCTGTACCCTTATGGGACAGCAGCGTGTTTGCGATGCCACTGGCGTTGCAAACACCTATAGGCGACGGCAACTGCTAAATTCGAAACGGGCTGTCAGCCTGTCTTCTGTCCTACGCAATAAAAAAAAACCACTCCTGATCTCTTAATAATACCTTTGTGTTATGTTCTGACATAAATAACCTAGGTAACTGGATATCTACGCGAATACCCTTCTATTCATTCGTCCATTACATCTAACATTCATCCTGCACACTGCACCACAGCAATTTTTATTTCTGTGGTTTTTTAATCTCTAAGATATTTTTTATTATCTCTTTCTATAAATTGTCTTATATCTCTTTCTATAAATTTTAAGATTATTCACAATAAAGTAAGAAATATTTTCTACTAATAATATTCTTTGAGAACACACGTTTTATCTAATCGCAATCAGATGCTATTTGATAAATATTTTTAGGCAAGTTGACTTGAATTATGTCCAGGCCACTGACCTCTTAAATATAAAGTTTTCACACGATCATCTTTGTCGATCTTAACAATTAATAACATACCCTTAAGGCTAATTTTAAACGACAATATTAATTTTATATATATCTGATTTAAGATCTGTACTTTGAGAGAGTGAAAAATATTTATGCTGCTGATGTAAAAGAAAAGAAAAATAATTTAAAGATTCGTTTGATATTCATTCACACTACAATACATTATTCCCAACCTATATAGAAGCAACGTATTGTATACAATATAAATTTCAGGGATCTTTCCCAAAAGCCTTGTTGATATAATCGAACTCAAGTTTTTATTTCACTAAAACAAACTATTCTTTGCCCACTGGACAAAGAAAGAGGCGGCAATAAATAATTAATACTTATAAAATAGATCCCCCCACATATTTTCTTACAATAACAACTTAACAATACTTGTCGATTCAATTACTTAACGCTTGTTAGCCCGCTCAAGATTCGATCAAACCCAAAATCTGCGTTGTGCCTTAACATACAAAAATAACGAAAACTTAATACATGTTATTATCATAATTATCAGTGGGTTCACATAATTTATTTATTTCGAAACGCTTCGCAAAGTTTACATCGTATACTATAATAGATGTTATTTTTATCTCAAAAAATATTAAGCGAATTCAAAGTTGGAATCTCTGGTCCCATTAATTTATCTTGTCTGGATGTTTGCTACTAAATTAAGCTAGAGGATTGTACGCGGATTGTAGGTATTGTTATATTTTTACATAAAACGAATTGATTGATAATGGATTAAATTTTTTGGATATAAACTGATGCTAAATGACAACCATTTAGCATCACAAAGGCATGTTGGCAAAACCTAAAATATTTCCAATGCGATGACAAATTTAAAAAAACTGTTTCCTTTTAAAATAAACTCACATCTGGCTGCGGGAAATACTTATTTTGGAACTCCTTAAATATCCTAACGCAATATAACTGAAAAATCTACTCGTGCAAGAGTATTATCATCAACTTAGCATATAATAGTAGTTGCAACCCTAACTTCCGCTTCGGTGCCAGAGGTTCATTTTTCAACTTTTTCTTTTTCTCTTCGCACGGTCTTCGGCATCCCTGGTAGTGAGTCTATTGGTACGCATCACTCTTTACGACGTCAAGGCAGCACTTTTTAGGTCTATCCCTCCTGCTGCCAACGCCGGATCCACGCCCGCAGAGGTGGCATAGCTAGAACATTTTAGAACTTCTTCTTATTGTGCCCCTCGAACTAGTGAAGGTTGACAGCTCCACATACTTTCTTCTATCTTTGGCGAAGTTGAAAAGTTCTGCCGCAATTGTAACTCTAGTCGCTTACCGTATGTTTCGCAGCCACTACTACTTCCTGTGCTAGCCGCTAGTCTTTTAGCTATTTTTTTTAGAATTTTAATATCATCTACCAACGTCCTACTGATGGAATCCAATCATCAATCGATCGATCAAACATTTTTTTGTTGGCCTTACCCGTAGTGCTGCGGCATAACTCGGGGTACGAACAAATAATAACAATAACGGCACTCGTATTTCAAACACTTCGCTTTATCTGAATAGATATTTCATATAGATAACCCATTTTGCACTACACTATATAAAGTGGCAAACAGACATACCACTGCTTGGCTTAAGTCTTCCTCTAGTGAAATTGGACAATTGCCTAAGGCGGGTTACACATACCCTCGGATCTCGGTGTGCAGATTTTCTCACGATGTTTTCCTTCACACGATAGAACATGACAATCTGAAAACTGCTTAAACGATGCCTGCCATTTTGGGATTGCAATCTGAGACCTTTCGATGGCGTCCGAGTGAGATATCACTTGGCTACCATGTACCTATTTTAAAATATAACTAGCGCACCCGAAAAACGTCGTCCTATACACAATTATTCTCTAATCCACTTAAACACACATAAAAATTTTCACCTAAATCAACAGAATTAATAATATCAGTAGAATAAATAATATGCGAAATACAAGAAAATATTAATATATAAAAAGTCCAAGCGGTAAAACCACAATAGCCTTTTGCAGAAAATCTTACAATGCATCAGTATCATGATGCTGGTCACAGATTGATAAAGTTGGCCACGATTCATTATTGCACGACACTGACCCGTCTGCGGACGTTCCGACCCTAGAAGAAGCCTTCTGCGATCTAATGCAACTTGGTAAGTTTATTTGTCATTCGGAATATCTCCATTGCATCACAACAACAACTCACGTAATTTTTGGATTGAAATGATCCAACCGAAAATAAATAATCATTCCATCTGACAACATATGAGTTATGATTATTTTGTTTCTAAATATTTGAATTTCAAATCACTTTCCTGGAAAGTTCACTCGATGTCGCTTCGTAAAGGTCGCCTTTCAAGCGTCGATATTATGTTCATTATTGAACATTAAAATGATTGGCTAGTTGGAAATATTGTTTTTAAATCTTAATTTTTTAAGGGATTTTTCTTTGGAAAAGAACAGTATATAAGTGGTATATCAGTTATCTAGTACCAATAACACAAGCGCTCTCCTGCTTACTTCGAAACTAGATGACACTACGTGAATTGTCACAGTACATTTATTATTATTATTAAGTCACATCTAGTTTTTATATATATATGAATATAAAAAAAAACTAGATGTATATATATGAATGAAATTTAGACGGCTGTAGATCGTTAACAATTCCGACTCGATTTCTTGCGCATCTTTGCAAAATAAATTGATAGGACAGACATTAATTTTAAATGGCTTTTGATGATTTGAACGTTTTTAATGTAATGTTACATAATGTGTATTATGTTCGTTATGACTATTTTCAATTTAAAATCATCGAAACTTAATATAATAAATATTAATGCATAGATGAGTCAAAAAAACAACACAGAACTAATCTTATTAATTAACATAAATGAAACAAAATGAAGTCACAGCGTTCAATAGCGTGATCTTCCGTTTGTTGTGGCTCTGATAAATTACGGCACAAGCCTTTGTTCATGTTAATAGTCTCTTCAACCTTGGGGGTCAAGAAGCGTTGCGAGATTATTTTTAACAATATCGCATTTTTCAATAAAGATTTCAATACTTGTAAAAATACAAGTAAATTGACAACGTGAGAGCAAAGAAGTAAAATAACTTACCAGGTTTTTGGTGTCCTCGCTCTTGGACCCCAGGACGGACGTTATTATGAATTTTTCAAAGGTGAAAAGCAGCAGCACGTACCGTTGCCGGCTAATGTGTGTTTTTTTACTTCCTTTTGAATAGTACCTACTGTCATTTTTTTCTTTCTAATTATTGGCCGAGTGTAACGGCTTAAATGTAAATTGGACAGAAGTGAAGATAAATGAAGTAAAAGTTCAAGTCTAAAAAAATAGTATTTCCCAATTGTATTCATTCCACGGTCTGGTATTAGTCACCTGCGGTCTCCTGTCTTCTTACATTGTATTAAAAATATTTTTGAAGGACATATAGGTAAATAAAATAAATAATTTCTTTATTGACACATCTTTTTACATACACACTTATGCTAGTACTAACACCTAAACCAGGTATGTCCTGTCCCTTAGGTAATTAGTTCCTTCCAGTGACTTCAACATTAACAATAAATTAAAAATTTTAACAACTACCTTCTTATATAAAATTAAATTAATAAGACACGATCTATATGATTTGGTTACATAAAGTGAGGAGTTAAGCAAATAACATCCTAGGTCCTTTTAAACCTGTAAGATTTTGCTTTGAGGCAATACAATTTATGTTGTTGCTCTAATGAGAAAAAGTCATCGCCACAAGATTTCGCTAGGTTTTATGATTTTAGGAAAATTGCCCAATTAGTAAATAAATATACATACATACATATAATCACGCCTCTTTCCCGTAGGGGTAGGCAGAGACCACTTCTTTCCACTTGCTACGATCGTTACATACTTGTTTCGCTTCGTCCACTTTCATTATTCTCTTCATACATGCCCTTCGGTTTAGGGTACTCTTGACCTGGCCTTTTTTCAAGACGTCCCTGATCTGGTCTTGAAACGTCCACCTAGGTCTACCCCTTCCAACACTTCCATTCACACTCGCCTTATACACTTTTTTCGTCAATCGTTCTTCATTCATTCTCTCGACATGGCCAAACCATCTCAGCATACCTTTCTCAATTTTGTCACTACATCTTCTTTCAGACCTCAACGTTTCCTTATCTCACTATTTCGTATCCTGTCACTCAGTTTACCTCCTATCATACTTCTTGACGCTCTCATCTCAACTGTATTTATTCTGCTTTCATGTTTCTTCTGCCATACCCAACTTTCACTTCCGTACATGAGTGTCGGAACCAACACCCCCTCATGCACAGCCAGACGAGCCTCGTTAGACACCTTCCGACTGTTCATATTTCTTGTAAATAAATATAATGTGACAATTCACACAGCGCCATCTAGTCCTAAAGTATTGTGTTATTGCTACTAGTCTACTTCTTCCTGCCCTTATCCCTCATTGTATGAGGTCGGCACAACATGTTCTCTCCTTCCACGCTCCTCTGTTAGCCATCATCCCAACATTCACACCCTTTTTGCCATATCTTTTACTCAATCCATCCATCTTTTTTAGTCTACCTCTACTCCTAAATCCATTCACTCTCATTTCTATAATTTTCCTTGTTATATGTCATCTTCCCTGCGCATTACATGGCCAAACCACGCTAGTCTATATTACTTTCAAGTTTTTCAATAACTAGTCTTGTGGTACTTATTACTGAACTAGTTGATCCGGCAAATATTGTTCTACCATATCTATTTAAAAAAAAAAAGTAGCCTATGTCTTTCTCCAAGGTCTAATCGATATAATCTATCTACTATACCAAAATTCATCTAAATTGATTTAGAAGATTTGAGGCTTAGGCGTGAAAGTGTAACAAACAAACCACTCACTTTCGCATTTATGTTTTTGTTACTATAAATACATATTGAACCCAACACAATTTAGTTAGATTTGTGTTGTTGTAGGATTGTGTATTATATAGGTAGAATAAAATGTCCTTCTTTTATTTGACAAACAAAATGGGCGTTGACCTCTCGAGGTTAACAACTCGCCTATAAGGTTAAAGTAACCAAGATAACAACTAACTTTTGGCTTATAAATAACGTTAGTTTTGAAAGGCAGGTGAGTCACCTGATGGCTATATCCTTTTTACCTCGCTTTGCTTGACGTGTATGTATCTATGTAACGGAATTTTCGGACTCGATTTTTGCCCATTTTGAAGGATCTAAAAATTCAAAATTTTGCACACTTGTCAAGACCTGATGTGACTTGACCTGACACAAATTTAATAATTTTGTCCCATAGTCCTTTTCAGGATCATTAGGATTCCAGCTTTTTGTTTCTTCTGCCGGAAGATGGCGTTAAATTAATAAAAACATTTATAGATTGGGAATTAACAACAAATAAATTATAGTTTAAAAAACCTGCTTTTATAGTTACTCAAACTAAAAAGTAAAAAATAATTCTTAACATAAGAATAAAATTACCCCCCTCGGGGGAGGATCCGCCGCCCGCACTATTGCCGCGAGGGAGAGGGCCGCGTGCTGTTCCGCGGCCCCCCTCATCTACAATACAGGAGAGCGCCGGAGGGACGAAACCCTGACCCCTGGCGCCAACATTTTTGAAGAGGCCCGGCTTGAAACAAAGGGCGGGCCGGCGCCGGCCCGGGCCACGAGATCGGCAGGCCACATATCCGTAGGCCCGGGCGTAGGCGATAGGAGAACAGCGGGGTTTTTTAATGGGTAGTCGGATGGCTGAACATCTTTCCCGGAGTCCCACATATCCCTCGGTCCCCCCGGGCCGGGGGAACCCGTCAAGAGAGGTTTTTATTAGAATAAAATTACTAACGAGAATATTAATATCACTGTTAAAAGCGTAGGGTGCTTTGTACGATATTTTTAAAACAACTCTGCATTTCGGAATTAAATTAGTAAAAAAAATTATAATGATTGATATCGAGTACCCCACACTTTTTAAAACAGTGACATTAATTTCACTTGACTTCTGACATGTGTATTTTGTACGCATGCACTTGTGGCGCCTCACTCGCCACCTGATTTGTAACACTGATAAAATCTAAGAATTGTATACTTTCTTATATATTTTTCTTTCTAGATATATGTATACTTTTTAGACATTACGAGAAGTTATGATATGTCAATATAAAATTTTATAATATCGGAGTCTGTCACTAAATTATTTTTATAATTAGATACGTTTTGTAAATTATGAATGAATGAATGAATGAAAACTCTTTATTGTTTACCTTAAATATATATACAAGAAAATGAAATAAACTTACAAGCTACTGAACAATGGGTGGCCTTATCGCTTAGAGCAATTTCTTCCAGGCAACCCTAAATTACTAAATTACCCTAAATTAATTAGTTATCACACAATAACATGATACACAACATGATTAAAAATAGTGAGTCAGTGAAATATATGAGTTTGATTAAATCTCTAGCTTAGAGAATCTACCCAATAGGAGGTCCGGTTAATCCTCCAAACACTTTTTTTTACCATTTAGTTTGATTAACTATTAAAGCGTGTTTTTTTTATTTAATAAACACAAAACATATATTTAATTTAGAAAATCGAGAACTAAATAATAGCTCCCGCAGATGATCACGGATAACGATACAGTCTATTACTGATATAATATTGAAATCTCTTTCTACATAACTTTCATGGATGGTACTGGGCAACATATGAATGTAGCCGTTAAAGCTACATATATTGTGTATTGCTTTATTAGTTATCCACTCATTTATCATCACTAAAGAAACTCAGGCTCCGCTATCCTGCTTTTAGTATCTGTTCTTTTTTTTTAATAAAGATAGGCGTACGTTTGACCGCAATCTCACCCTATGGTAAGCGACGATGAGGTCGACGGTGTAGCACGCTTGCCTATAAGAAACCTGTTCACTCTCCTCTTGAAGACCCCTAATTTTTATCCGTGCAGGGGCGGAGAAAGAATACTAACCCCTGTGGCCGGGGTCGGCCTGTCGTAAAAGGCGACAAAACAACCCACCCTAGCTACGTGGTAGGGCCTCAAGCCCGTCTAGATGGCAACCACCCTTGGTCTTAAGTATGCCGTCATAATAACCTTGTGTTGTGTTCCGGCATGGGTGACCCAGGTTCTAGCCTCCCTTACCCGAAGTTCTGGAGTGCCCACGAAATTTGGAACTCGAGATGTGCAAAATCCCACCACATCCCTACAGGCGTGACGGATTGGGGCGGGGGTCAGGGAGACCCGATGAAACGGCTGTCCGCTGGCCGCCCGCCAGTCAGTAGGGGACCCGAACCCAGATTATCCAGTCTGGGAGGCTGTCCCGCCAACTGGTGCAAAATCTTTGGGGGGTATCGTCGTGCCGGAGCGGAGACCGGACGTGGACCCGGCGATGTTCTCCGGGAGGGATCGGGGGCCCTTCCGTGCCCCGCACTAACTCATCATACAACCTGTGGGTTTGGGTGGGAAGAGAACACTCAATTTTTTTCCATTTTCTCGTGGATACTCTAGAACTTCCAAAAAAACGCCCTTTATGTCTATAAAATGGATCGGAAAATGAAAAATAGTAAGCGTAACCCAGCGGACCTCAAATCCACACTCAGAGTGGATTTTTGCAACATCAGAGGTATACACTCAAACCTTAATGCCGTTCACCACCATCTTGAAACGGCAAAGCCTGCTCTACTGTTTTTGACGGAGACGCAGATATCTGCCCCGGCCGACTCATCGTACCTTTGCTACCCCGGCTACAATTTGGAACATCTATTCCTCCCAAAAGCTGGGGTATGCTTGTACGTCCGGGACGATATATGCTGCCGCCGTCTTCACGGTCTCGAAGACAGGGACCTTTCCATCATATGGGTGCGAGTGGATTTCGGTGGTTCCACCCGGGTGTACTCCTGTCTGTATCGGTCCCATGGCAGAGAATGCGAAAGGACTGAAACAGCTCATTTTTTCGGGCGTGTTCAAGACGCTACCGACAAAGTTTTTACGCAGTATCCCGCCGCGGAGGTGATCGTTCTTGGAGACTTCAATGCTCATCATATTGAGTGGCTGGGTTCTCCAAAAACTGATCTGCCGGGGATTGCTGCCTTTAATTTAGCTCTTGCCCATGGTTTCACTCAGGTGGTTCAAGGGTTTACCCGCATACCGGATAGAGTGGACCATGCGCCGTCTTTGTTGGACCTTCTGTTGACCACACATCCGGAAGATTATCAGGTCTCGATCGGGACTCCATTAGGAACCTCTGATCATTGCTTGATATCTTCCGTGATGCGCCCTCCAATTCCCGAATGGGCTCGCCCCACCGTGAAGCGGAGAGTGTGGCGCTATCGGTCAGCAGATTGGGATGTATTGCGTGAATTCTATGCGTCCTACCCATGGGGGCCGCTGTGTTTTTCTTCGGACGATCCTGACGCTTGTGCGAACTCGATTGCCGATGTGGTGCTGCAGGGAATGGAATGTTTCATTCCTAACTCTGTGGTGCCCATTGGTGGTTCGGGAAAGCCATGGTTCGATAGGCCTAGTGCTGAGGCTGTTAAGCTGAAGCAAAAGGCCTATCGAGCCTGGACTACAGCAAGGGCTTGTCAGGATCCTAACACTTCCGACTTGAGGAAAAAATACAATGTTGCCTCCAGGACCCTCAAAAAACGGATTGCGAGAGCAAAATTTGAGCACATCGGCAGAATTGGCGAGCGTCTCGCCAGCTATCCCTCTGGGACTAGGGCTTTCTGGTCGCTTGCTAAAGCCGTCGAAGGAAACTTTTGTCGGGCGTCCATTCCTCCACTACGTGCAGCTGACGACCGTCTGGCTCATGCTGCTAAGGATAAAGCCGATCTCCTGGGTGAAATCTTTGCAGCCAATTCGACTCTTGATGACGGGGGACAGTCTCCACCTTCTATTAGAAGATGTGGAGACTCCACAATGTCGGAGGTACGGTTTTCCCAAAAAGCCGTGAGACGTGTCCTCCGATCCCTCGACGTCAAGAAGTCCACCGGGCCAGACGGTATCCCCGCTATTGTGCTGCGAATGTGCTCAGCTGAGCTGTCTCCAGTCCTTTCCCGACTTTTTACATTATCCTACCGCAATGGTTGTGTCCCGGCTTCGTGGAAGGTGGCCCATGTTCACCCTATTCCCAAAAAGGGTGACCGAACGGACCCGTCCAACTACAGGCCTATAGCGATAACTTCTTTGCTCTCAAAGGTGATGGAGCGGATCATCAACGCACAACTCCTGGGTTACCTGGAGGATTCCCAGCTGCTTAATGATCGCCAATATGGTTTTCGACATGGTCGGTCCGCTGGGGACCTCCTGGTTTACCTAACCCACCGTTGGGCTGAAGCCGTTGAGAGCAAGGGAGAAGCCCTGGCTGTTAGCCTAGACATCGCTAAGGCCTTCGATCGGGTCTGGCATAGGGCTCTTCTTGCGAAGCTTCCATCTTACGGGATACCTGGGAGTCTTTGCACCTGGCTATCCAGCTTTCTCGCTGGGCGCAGTATTAAGGTCGTTGTTGACGGTTGCTGCTCCAGTGTGAAACCTATCAATGCTGGTGTGCCCCAGGGTTGTGTGCTGTCGCCGACGCTATTTATTCTGCATATCAATGACATGTTATCTATAGATGGCATTCATTGCTATGCGGATGATGGCACCGGCGATGCACGGTACACTGGTCGTGTAAGTCTCTCTCCTGCGTTTTTGGAAGAAAGTCGGGTCAGACTTGTGTCTGAAGTAGAGAACTCTCTAGAGAGGGTCTCTGAATGGGGACGACAAAACCTTGTCCAGTTCAACCCCTCGAAGACGCAGGTCTGCGTATTCTCTGCCAAGAAAACCCCGTTCGCACCTGCGCCACAGTTTCAAGGAACCTCTCTTTCCATCGCAAGTAGTATTGGGATCCTTGGTGTCGACATCACGAATGATGTGCAGTTTAGGGGACAATTGGAGGGTAAAGCTAAGCTTGCCTCCAAAAAGCTAGGTGTGCTAAACCGGTCCAAGCAGTACTTCAGTCCAAGGCAACGGCTTGTGCTATATAAAGCACAGGTCAGACCGCATATGGAGTACTGCTCATATTTATGGGCTGGAGCACCGGCCTGTCAGCTCAATCCCCTAGACTCGATCCAACGGCGCGCAGTTCGTGTTGTCGGCGATCCCATGCTCACAGACGGTTTAGACACGCTTGGACTTCGGAGAGACTTTGCATCTCTTTGCGTATTCTACCGTCTGTACAACGGGGAGTGTTCTGAAGAACTATTTAGGATGATGCCCTCGTCGTCTTTCTACCACCGCACTACCCGCCATCGGCTGGGTGTTCATCCCCATTTCTTGGAGCCTCTTCCTTCCTGTACGAAACGGTTCTCCAGAACGTTCATGTTGCGTACTCTCAGGATCTGGAATGAGCTTCCGGCTGAGGTTTTCTCAGCGCGGTATGATATGGGGTTCTTCAAAAAAGGCGTTATAAAATTTCTTCGAGACCGGCAGCGCGTTGGTGGTGCCTCTGGTGCTGCAAACGTCCATAGGCGACGGTGACCACCTGCCAGGGTGGGCCGTTTGCCTGTCTGCTGAACTCAAGCAATAAAAAAAAAAAAAAAAAATTAGAATGTTCGGGAAACACAGACGCCGGCAAAGAATTCCACTCTTTGGCGGTTCGCATGATGAATGTGGAAGCAAAACGCTTAATGCAGTTAAGGGGCATGTCGACCATAAATGGGTGTTCTTATCCATGGAGATCTCTAAAATGCTGTCACACTCTTGTCACCGACTAACACTGTGAATTAAGTTTTTTTAATGCAAGAGAAAGCTTTTCTTTATAACTGAAATATGGAATATTAAGGGACTTCTCTTTCAGCTCTTAGAAACGCCAAGAGGCGACTTCTACCATTCTGTTGTATAGAAAACAATCTAATTTCCTTGGTCGTTTTTATAACGCACCTCAAGTGAGAAGAACTACCTAGAAAAAAGGACCCAGGTCAGTCAAAATGGGGAATGAAAATAGACCAACTGAACTCTCACCGTACGAAACATGATTATCTAATTGACATTTTACACCAGTATTTGCTAAAACCACGGTATCATGCCTCATCCCACTTCTTATTCTAAGAATCTGGCTACAATATATAACAGGTTTAATTTAGATCTTAACATGTTCACTGCAAGGTCAATATTATAGAAATTTCAGCTGTTGTTAAGGCCGAATTAGCTCAAACTCTTTTACAGTGAGGTAAGGGTCTTAGGGAATATACCCATACTCACCAGTGCAAGGGGAAGGGAGGGAGGTCTTTAAAATACCACGCTTGATCCCAGAGGAGGGGGGGATTCTCATGTACTACGTATGGTCACCAAAGGGAGGGAGGGGGGTAAAAAATTTATAGAATTAGGTCACGTAGTAGTTCCCTTTGTATAATTAACTAGCGGCCCGTCCCAGCTTCGCATGGGTATTTAACAAAAAATTAAAAATTAAACCCTTCTATTTTTTCGGTTTCGGGGAAAAACCTCTCTTGACGGGTTCCCCCGGCCCGGGGGGATCGAGGGATGTAAGGGACTCCGGAAAAGATGTTCGACCATCCGACTACCCACTAAAAACCCCGCTGTTCTCCTATCGCCTACGCCTGGGCCCACGGATATATTATGGCCTGCCGATCTCGTGGCCCGGGCCAGCGCCAGCCCACGCTTTGTCTTAAAGCGGGCCCCTTCTAAAGTGCTGGCGGCAAGGGGTCAGGGTTTCGTCCCCCCGGCGCTCTCTTGTAACAACTCTAGGAGTTGAGGGGGGTTGCGGAACAGCACGCGGCCTTCTCCCTCGCGGCAATAGTGCGGGCGGCGGATCCTCCCCCGAGGGGCCGCCCGCGGCCGCTTTCTACGGCGGCCGGATATCGTTGCCCGCCCTCCGGAGCCGACGACGCGGCCTACGTTGGCGGGAGGGGAGTGCGCTGGCGGACTCTCGCTCCCGTTCCGCCGCCTCTTTTGTAGACACTACTGCCTCGCAAAAGGAGGCGACGGCGGTCCATCCAGGATCGCCCCCGACCATGGACAGAACCAGGGCCGGGAGCGACAGGTCCGCGGCCAATTCTGGACGGGACTCACATCCCCGTCGCGTGCTAGTCAGGCGTGGGTACGACTACCAGACGACACTCCAGAAAAAGCAGAGTCGCCTGACGTCGTAGCCGGCCCAGCAAGACCAACGACAGCGAGGATGCAATTCCCGCCCCGGGAACACTCTCTGTGCAGGCGCAGTCGAAATAGGAATGGTTTCGACTACCAAATCAGGTCCCAGGGTAGAACCCGTGACCCCAATCAGTATTCGCAACCATCCCACCGGGGACCACGCCACGAACAGAGAGCTAAGTTGGAAAGGGTGTAAGAGGTAGACGGAAAGAAAGGTAGGAGGACTCTGTCGCCTAGAACGGAGAGGGGAGTAAAGCGACGGATGCTCGGGTACCTCGGGTACGCACACCCGTGCACTCCTCGGACAGAGGAGCGCCCCTGAGGGCAAACCCTTCTATTTGCGTCAGGTTACTAAAAAAATAAAATTATAAAGAAAATTTGAATATTATTATTTCTATGAGCTTTTATTTTAATGATTTTTTTGTTATTACTTTTTATTTATTTTTCGTTATTTTTTAATAAGTATTCTAATTTTTGTAAAAACCCCAGTGACGCACGCCTACATTGCATAAGGTGCTGTCTAGCTAGCCGAACAGGGTGAGCGGCTACCACGCAACATTTTTCTAATACTTACATTTTTAAACTCGTGATATCTTTCGAATGGAATATCCGAATTGAATAAATCAAAAAGTTATATGAAGGTAGTGAAGCCGTTTTGAATATGAAGTAATTTATTTTGATAAGGATTAATACCAAGATCCAAATAAAGAGCCTTTTCTAGGGGCGGCATTTCAATTAAATTTTTAAAATAAAAAAAACACTTATTGTGGCATAACTATAATAGTTAGACATATGCTGTCGGGACACTTTTTGTAAATAATAATGTGTTCTGCAAAGTTGTAGTACATTATTTTATTCTATCATCAATAGTTTTCGCAACGCACGCGATTTAAATAATATTTTAGGTAATTTTTTTACACTTTGGGTTACATTATTGGAGTTTTAGTAAGGATCCCTAATTTTTTTGAAAATATAATATAGCCTATGTCACCCGGGGATAGTGTAGCTTCCCAACAATGAAAGAATTTTTTAAATCGGGTCAGTAGTTTTGGAGCCTATTCAAAGCAAACAAACAAACAAACAAACAATCAAATCTTTCCTCTTTATAATAGTAGTATAGATATAGAAAACAAGTGGTCAGGAAACTATTCATATTTATTTAAATCTTTTATATCAAATTAACACAACTTAACGCAAAAGGGTTTTTCAGAAGAGAGGTTGCCAATGTTGCCAGAGTACAAAAATATTATAATGTAAGGCCCACTTGCAGGTTCCTGGGTTTTCTTAATTAACTCGGTGTTAACTGCTAACACAGGGTTAAATAAATAATTTATCTTGCGCCATCAAGAGTTAGGAGTAACCCTATGGTTAAACTTTTAAATATCTTAACCCACCGATGTGGACAGGTTAAATCGCTAACACAGGGTTAGTGAACTGTAATGTTAATTGTCAAAATAAATTGAGGTTAAGTTGCGCTGTATATTGTGTACCTATCTATACTATTTTGTAGTGTGTTATCCATTATTCTTTAAAAACTCGTTTATTTTATCACTTATACGGCACAAACTCACAAAACTAAATAAATGGCACGATACAATACGGTTAAAACAAAAATCTTCAAAAGTAATACATTGTGGGATAAAAAGGAAGCCTATATACAGTATGCTGTAGTGTAAAAGAGATAGACATATAAGTTTCGTTTTTCATCTTTGATTGGGTTACAACAGGAAACTATAGACATTGCAATGTTCCCAGTTAAAAAAAGAAATGTCAGGTTAGTTAACCCGGTGATATTTTTTAGTGGTGCAAGGCACAATGAGAGTTAAGATTTTAATTAACTAACCTAGAGTTTACAAAATCTACACTTATTTATTTAACCCGCCTTTGCGTGCAAGTGGGCCTAACAAAATTACCAGAATATAAAAAATATTACAATGATTAAATTATTGACAACTCGATTAATTATATGTTTAGAATAACTGAACATCCTTATCTACTTCCAGTTTTAAGGGTTTGAATAAATGTTTCATAATTTGGCCAATATCATATTTGTATAATCACTTAGGTGTCAAACGTTTTTATTTTAGCTAAACCTTGCTTCGTCCGGGGTTCTGATCCTTGATTTAAAAAAACACAAAGTAATTGCGGTCAAATTAAGTTGTTGACCGTAAACAGCTCCACAGAGAATTCTACTTTGAGTTAGAATTGAACCCCAGTCGCAGTGAACGTGTTAAATGTAGAGAACCTTATCTGGTGCACGTGAAATCGTAAATCCATTGTAATTATAGCAAAACCCAGGTTAATTTAACTCCAACTTATTTACTAGGGCGGCTAATGGCCAGTTAAACTGTCTAAATGGGTTCTGTTTATACGATCATTTAAGCGAGTTTTCTTCTTGCTAGGGTTCCTTAGAGTCGTTTTAGTTGTTAAATTACATTGGTACTGTTTTTTGTTCGTTCGCTTCACAATACAAATAAATAAAGCGATAAAATTTAAAATAGTATTAATTGTACAAAATATTTTCTAATATGCTACAAAGGTGATGCGCGCACAACTGCAGACCTCTGTCATTTTATTTATGTAGAATACAATACATATTCATTTCTGAGTTTAAATAATTATTATAATATTATAGAGAGAATAATTGGCATGTTAAAAATAGATGTACTTAGGTTTCGTGTGAGGAGAGCGCCGGGGGGACGAAACCCTGACCCCTTGGCGCCAACACTGGAAGAGGCCCGCCTTGAGACAAAGGGCGGGCCAGCGCTGGCCCGGGCCACGAGATCGGCAGGCCACATATTCGTAGGCCCGGGCGTAGGCGATAGAAGAACAGCGGGATTTTTAGTGGGTAGTCGGATGGCTGAACATCTTCCCCGGAGTCCCACATATCCCTCGGTCCCCCCGGGCCGGGGGAACCCGTCAAGAGAGGTTTTTCCGCGAGACAAAAAAAATACAGAAAAAGAAACACATTATTATGGTGGCATACTTATGTACCCGGGGTGGTCGTAATCCAGACAAGCTTGGGACCCTGTCACGTAGAAAACCGTTGCGCCACGAATGTCATCTAAAATTAAGATGGAATATTAATTACGAAAATTGGTTAAGCTAATTTTAAAGCCTTCATAAACTTATAACTGAACCGTACTGTCCGCCGCTGACATTATCTACAGAGGTCCAACGAGGGTCTGTATGTCCGTCCATTAACCGTTTATTTAAATATTTTAACACATTTATGTGAGGAACAGGAAGTAACTCAAAGTGGAGAAAAGGGTCAAGGATAAATGTTTTGTTCTGTCATTTAACATAATGGATAAACCTTTATAAAAAAATTCAACCAAAAATGTAAAGGTTTTATATCAATATATTATGTAAAATAACTCTTTATTAACATAGCTACAGACACGGATACAATTTACTTGTGTATATGCCATGGGGTGATGCATATGGATGCATTTATGCACATGCCTTTGTACTCCTCCGTAATATACGTGTGCGTGCTCTGGCGATCCACTCCACGTCACCGGGGGTAGCCCCCAGACTTTACATCAGCGTAAAAAATTTCACCTCGACGCCCCGACCTCCCCTGTACAAGAGGAAGAAGACCCAGTAGAGCTTTTGTAGTAATACATCATCAACCATCAGAACATAATTCATTAATATAGTTCTTAGGTATCATTACATAATAATTTGTAATGGCTTGCTTAAAATATAAGCTTTAAAAATGGATGGATGCTCCATAATGCTTTTTCTTATTATTTAATTTATTTAGAGGTTTTTGATAAATGTTTTTATAAATCTTAAAATTAGTGTGAATAAAAACAGCAGCAGCAGAAGGCGGCTTCCACATAATGCTCTAGAAAACACCACAAGTTGACTCCCAGAGACCGGACAAGTCGCTTTCTACTGTGTTTCGTTCGGACACATTCCATCTAGAAATTGTGTATATCTTCCATTTTTCTACCGTATGCACAATTAGGCCTACGTCTCCGGCCCACCAGAAAAAGTTATTTAAAAGGATAATTACAATACAATATAAAAAAATGTGAAAACAAAGAGATTGCAACAGCTAAGTGTCATCATCATCTTAGCGTTGAATCCCGGTTGCAGCCCAAACTCTCGCTTCGGCGCCCGAAGTCCGCCTTCTGACTTCGGCGGTGGCGGCATGGCCAGACATTTGTTCCCCACATAAGCATCCGGTTGCCGTAAAACGTGGCCGTACCATCGGAGCCGACACTCCTGCAATTTATCCGCAATGTCACGGACATGAAGGCTGCCCCGAATGCGAGAGTTCCTAATGCGGTCCTTCCGCGTTACCCCACACATCCACCGCAGCATATTCATCTCCGTGACTCGCAGTGCCTGCTTGTGTCGCTCTAGCACCGGCCACGCTTCACATCCATATAAAAGGACAGCCTTAATGATGGTCTAGTAGACCTGTCCCTTCAATTTAACCAGTATTTTGGGGTCACAGGTGACACCAGTCACCTCCCGCCATTTGAAAGAAAGAAAGAATTTTATTTGTCAAAAAGTAACAACGCATAACAAGATCGCACACATATAAATAAGTACACAAACTGGACCACGCGGCAGCAATGCGTGCCTTAACGTCGCAATCAATGTCACCAGATGCGTGAAATACAGATCCCAAGTATTTCACCTGTTCCGTGCACTTGACCGTAACGCCGTCTATGCGCACGGGTGTGGTATCTGTGGAGTTGCAGGCCTCAGTCCTCGCCACATTGAGCTTCAGACCGCCGTTCTCAAGCGATTTCTTCCACGCCTTCATACGTCCCACCAACCCTGTCTAAATCTGCCAGCGCGATATCATCAGCATACATGAGCAACCACGGGGGCTGCTCATGTGAGTTTCTGTAGTATAGTAGTAATGCCGTGCAATCTTATTCATATCGACAGAATATATAATCATACTTTATTTAATATTATGTAAGTTTGTTTGTTACGCTTTCACGCGAAAACTACTTAACCGATCATCATGAAACTTTGTACACATATTCTTGGAGGTATTAGAAGTAACATAGGATACTCCTTGTTGAAAAAAATATGAAGTTTATAAAAATTTCTCTTTTTTTTCGATTTAATTTTACCTGTTAATCGCCCAGCGGAATGAGCGTGATAGGCTAGTTAATAATAAATATAAATATATTGGCTTCAACACTTACCCAAAACGTGGGCACCAAAACCTTTTTATAAGATTATTGTTGAACATATTTTAATAAGATTGCTTTAGAGCATCGAAAGCAGATGATCTAGATTTAAAAATGTCTTTATTAACGAATTAATTAAATTCCGAGTCTTCGATGTGCTCCCGAGTGTTGCAATGGCGGTCTTGGCGCTGGCTGCGAGTATGGAGTCCGAAATATGGCGGACCTACGTCACGCGCAGCTCCACCAATCAGCACAAAGCTCATTGTCGCGGCAAATTTAATTTAAAAAAATATTTTAAACTTATGTTACACAGGTTGTAAAATTTATTTAGGAGAATGTAGCCGGAGAGCAATCTATGAGTGATTACACACATGTCCTCTATTCATTAGCTGGCAAAAAAGCTTGATCTACAACATGAGCCTTCGTGCAGTTTTTACACCTGGCGTGGCAAGTCACTATGAAAACAGTCATTTGTAATATTCCAGAAATTCAAAGCAGTATCACAAGTGCCATTGTCTCAGCCGGAGATATACTCAATACAACTCTAAACAATGGACCACTACGAGGCAAACCGCTCTCAATAGGTGTCTTTAGTTAAAATGTTACCAATAGACGGAAGTCCATAATCAACACTTCAGAAGGTATTGTAATAATCCAATATATTGCAAAATAGACCCTATCCTAAGATCCGGCTTAATTATTGTGTATTTTATAATTATAAAAGTAATTAAGTCAACTCTAGTTTTTTTAAGATATAGCCAATGAGTATCATAGTCGGGCACCAACCAAGAAGTCACCGATTTGAATGTCACAATATCTAACGCACATCGGTACGCTTGCGTACGCTTGTCATAGGTTCGATTCCAGTCTCGCATTTGGGTGTTTATGTATTTATTTATAACAGAAAAGTATATATTTAGCGTGTTACTTATCTAATGCCCATAACACAAGTGCTATGCTACTTGCTTAGGGGCTTGATGGCTCTGTGTGAATTGTCCTAATATATTTAAAAAAATAGCATAATTGCGGATATGTGGGAAAACCTTCCTATTAATAAGGAGGGTGCACCCTGCCCAACCATCGTCTCTATCCCGGAGACAAATAGCCTAAGATCTTGAAGTTGATCCAGGGCTCAACCATGTCTCCGAGATAGCAAAGACTGGTTTAAAGTGAATTATGAGATGTAAAATGTTTTTTGTTTGTAATACTGTTCCAATACTGTTCCATTGAAGCAAAAGATCGTAAGGAAATTTGCATACCATAATCAACGTATGTGTAACCCGCCAATCCGGTCTAGACAAGCATGGTGGTTATATATTCTGCCTTAGCTATGAGACTTATGAACTGTTATTATTTTTATATAATTATATATATATTTTTTCTCTCTTATAAGAGGGGTGTTAGTTTACTATGCGGGTCGTAACCAAGCATAGCAAACGTATATACGTTTTATTTAAATAACTATAGAGGCATTATTAGGGAATCAGGATGAAGCTAAAAAAATCTAGTGATTCTACAGGTGTTGAGTATTGTGGCCTTTCTGTATGAGAGACGTTGTGTGTGTTGGTGCATTCAGGATCTCAAGGTTGTGTGCCAGTGATTATAACTACGTATGTGGAAGAGATGACGAGGGGTACAATGCGAACTGAGCTAACGTTCTATTGTTTTTTAGTTCTTTTGCTAGATCTTGATATTTTATAAGTTTTCTGGAGATACTAGACTGAATATTATGAGTATTGGGAAAGGCTATATCAATAATATAAAATTGGTTTTTGATTTTATTATGGAGGGTTACATCCGGGCTATTATAATGCTCAGTTTTGTTTGTTTATGATAGACAATCCCAGTATATTTTACAATTATTATTTTCAATTGTTATTAGTATGTAAGTTTTTTCGTTCCCATTTTTTTATTCTTATTGATAATATCTCATTTATAAGACACAGTTAACTTCATTTTGTATTAACTACTCGTAGTATAACACTATAAAATACAGAAATCGAACCGAACTGTATTGTTTATCAGACCACTAGACACTAGATTCATTTTCATACTTAAATAATTTTTATTAAATGATGCCTTTATTTCTCAGGTAAAAAATAATAAAGAGCAAAATATACAAAACAATTCAACATAAAAATCAATCATTAATATTTATTTGTAAGGCAATACGGAAATTGAAGTGTTTAAATGTTTACTAACTCATTTGCAACCTTTTACATGTTCAGTATCGGTCAATATATACCTCAAGGCTGTGAACAATTTTCTCTCCCCAGCACCAAAATTTAATCAGAAAAACGGCGGTTCGTTGCTACCTCGATTATGCATATTTTGTTATGTATGAGAATTTATTGAGGAAAATGGAAAAATAAAAGTTTTGGGTATAAGTTTTAGTTTATTCACAAAAGCAGAACAAAAAAGTTGAAGGAAAAATTCTGACGGAGTTACTGGAATAAAAAATTGGTTGAGATAATATTCAATTCATAGAGTTGTTTGAAATAGTAAGTAAAAGTGATGGCGTATAAACTCTTGTTCGGCTCTTAAAAATGTCAAATTATAATATAAAATACTGTAACCATTTATCTATAATTATTATAATTTTTTTTATTGCTATTGAACAGCAGACAGGCAGACGGCCCACTTAGAAGTAAGCATTTACCGTCCCCTATGAATATTTGCGACGCTAGGGACACCGCGAACACGATGCTGTCCCATAGTAGTACAGGAACCTGGGTCACTAATGCCGGCATACTTAAGACCAAGGGTGGTAGACATCCAAACGGGCTTAGGGCCCTACCACGTCGCTAGGCTTGTTTTGTTGCCTTTTACGACAGGCCGACTCCGGCCGCAGATGTTAGTATTCTTACTCCGCCCCTGAACGGAGAAAAATAAAATAATATATCATAACAACAATATAATAATCACACGATGTAAAACAATTATACTTTAAAGTGGGTTCAGAGCAGCGTTGCCAAATGTACGGCAATTACGCTTCTAAAAGACAAATTTTACGGCATACGGCAGAGTGGTCATTGCCGTATTCTAAAATACGGCAACAAGAGCATAAAGTTAAAAAAAACAATTAATGTATCTAAAGTGATTATAGAACGTGAATACTTTTTGCGTAAACATGAACGCATCCAACTCTTGTAATAGACAATGTTTTATGTTTTGTACGGGGAATTCCCTACGTCGCCTGCTCTTCGAGTCCTCGTCTCAAGTCGCCTCGCCGCCTCGCTCTTGTTTCATTGTTTGTAATAGCAAGTGTAGCTTCATTTTTACTTTTGAAAAAGTGCAGTGTGGTGATACGTGAGATAGTGTATAAAATGTCCTCAGATTCCGAAGAAGATACTAAGAGGCACATGTCCAATGCTGAACATATACGAAAAACTAAAAATAAAAAAGTGTCTAAGCCAATGCACTCATTTTTCAAAAAAGATGATGCCCATTCTTCCCATGAAAAGACAGTTGTGCTGAACTTGAATTAAAGCTATGTTCGTTTATGGCTGAGCATAACGCTTCGTTTCAAACCACAGATTTGACACACAGACGACAAAATACCCCGCTACCTAGCTAGGGATTAGACCAGACCTGGTCTCTTAATATGTCGCCATAATAACCTTGTGTTGTGTTACGTCATAAGTACTCGTAAACCAAGTCCCAGTTTCCCTTATCGAATGGCAGCGTGTTAGCAGCCGAAAAAGTAAATCTAACACCCATAGGAAACGGTAATTGCTTATTACTAAGTAAGCCGTCATCCTGCCGGCTGTTCCAAAGCAATAAAAATAATGACATACACGTATATCTTATAGAAATCATTATCATATTAAAAAGTGATACGCATTGATTGTTATTCAGCTGTGTGGTCTAGTTTATAAGAATTGCACGCACCAGTATGCCGTCTTGTGCCTTTGCTAGTTCACTGGCAATAAAACATATGCACTGTTTACTAGCTATGACAGAAAATTACAATCAATTTATTTATATATTGAAGTGATAACTTCTTGGGAGGGTAAACCGCTTCGTTACGTAACGCGTTACGGCGCCAGTCTGTCTGTATTCCCTTTATCTCACTCATACGGCAGCGGTAGGCAGGCTCCTCCTCTCTCACTATCCACAGCGCTAGATCTATTCGAATTGCGACTTTATGACAATGAAATACAGTTGAGTTTTTTTTCTTTATAAAGAATCTATATTAGAGAATAATTTAATCTAATATAATTTTGAAACAGTTTTTGGAAAAATTGGAAATTCGTAAAATTTAGTTAATTTTGAATTATTTTTGATTTTATTATTAAATAACCTTTCCGTACATTATCGTATTAATATACATAAAATTTAATTAATAACCTAAGCTTTTCTCAAGTTAACCTATTTCAATGTTAAATAGTTCAACTTAAATTAATTTATCACTTCTGTCGGGCGTCAAGAGACGCACATTTTTTTTATTTGAATCTCTATATAATGCTCTTTTAGTACTACTTTAGGCTATTATTATCTTCTACACATTTTTAAAAGTTGTAAATAAGTTATTTTGTTTTTAACACAAAATATTTATAGGTCACAATATTATTCTGTTTTCGATATATTCTTGTTATTATTTCGTTTAGTTAGTTTATTTAGTTATTTCTTCAATTCGTTACAGACATAATAAATTGCTCCCACATGACAAACAAAGCTATCTCCAATTTAGTACGGTTGGACATTGTTTCGTTCAGGTTAATAGACAATACATTTCACTTACATAGAAGTAAACGCAAAATTGCTTATTTTTATGAAATCTGAAACATCCGATAGAAATGTTATATGTGTAGCCGTCGCGCGTCGCTTCAACATTGCCGTTCAAGGATAATAGAAGTATTCTAATCCTAACTCTATAATTTTTTTATTGCTGAGAAATAGCTGATCAGCTGACAGCCCACTTAATAGTAAGCAGTTACCGTCGCCTATGGATGTTTACGACGCCAGGGGCACCGTGAACACGCTGCTGTCCCATAGGGGTACAGGAACCTAGGTCACTAATGCTGGTACACAACACAAAGTTATTATGACGGCAAACTTGTAAACCAAGGGTGGTTGCCATCCAGACGGGCTTGAGCCCTACCATGTTGTTAGACAGACCGACCCCGACCACAGGGGTTAGTATTCTTTACTCCGCCAAATTTTTTTAGCAATCATTCTATTGAGGCAATTTTACTGACTATACTTTTCCTGCACAAAGAGATCCAAACATTTACCTTAAATTGAGGTAAAATGTGAGTTTATTTTATATAAACAAAAAAATATTATTTACAAAATTGACAAATATTTCCCAATCCTTGATTTTTCATTTTTCAAAGATTTCAAAAATAGAATTTCTACCATACCTTTTCAGATTTTCGTAAAAATCACTAAACGTTCTGAGGGAATTGTATCGATTTTCATTCAGCCCATTTTAACTAGAATACGTCTTGTAAAGAAATACACAAGATTTCTTGAATATTGTAGACGTTACGTGATGTTACAGTTCGGTGTATTTTAATCCATTCGGGATAATATTGATTTTGTTCTCTCTGCGGTGCCGCAAAGTCACGGAGGTGACTTTATCGTTTGTAAGTCACCTATTATTTTCATTGGACTTTTTGTTGAGAAGAATTGACGGCTATTTTTATCACTGACATATTTGCTTCATCTTGTTCTAGATTAAAGTCGCGTTTCGCGGATTTAAATAGCTTATTTATTTTGATCATTGAATTTATCGTTTACTTTTCGGAGCCCTATTCACATATTGACAAGACTTGATAGCTTTATTGGGCAATATTACAAATATTTTTAGACTTTGCCCAACATGAATTTTTACTTTACTTTTACATTAATTTCTATCTTAAATATTTGCGCTGAACATATTTTCAGCCACCCGTATTAGAACATATCGACGAGAAAAAATTCACATCAGAAAAATTTCAAAATTATTAATTAGGGATGTAAAATTCAATCAGCTAAATACACGTACTTTATTATGAATTAAGAAAATATTATAGATATTTCAATTCTTGTTTAATTTTATTATTTCCTTAAGCTTAATGACATTTAAATGAAAAATTATCTAATTTAAATTAACTAGATCAATTTCTAAAACCTTACAAGTGATTAATTTGATAATTTCTGAAATATGACTTTCGAGAAAATTCCACCCCAGGCCCAATTTGTAACCCCTCAAAAGCAAATTATATTCTAGTTTATTTGAAGCGGGTTAACAATTTACCTTCGTAATTAGTCATATAAGACCGTGTTTGTGAGTTCAATCATATAATATCTTAATGAATTATTATATAATATCTTAATAGTTCTGTTCTGGAAGTATGTGTAGATAAGTGTTTTCCCTAGAGCATTGAACTATTTAAAAAAAAAAGTAAATATATAAATATTTCATGACAATTCACACAGCGTCATCTAGTCCCAAAGCAAGTAGCATAGCACTTGTGTTGTGGATACTAGACAACTTATATATTACTATAACTTATATATACTACTTATATTTTTTTTTTTTGTAAATAAATGCATATTGTAATTACTCAGATGCGAGACGGAAATTGAACCCGTGACCTCCGCAAGCGTACCGAAGTGTTAGCCGTTACGCCATAAAGTACTAAATAATGTAAACAACAAAAACTAAATAATCAAATATTTTATATACTAAATTAAAACAATAAAAATCTTCTTTGCAGAAACAATACTATGCTTCCAAACCTAGTTATTGTTTGTTTAATATTTCGTCTTCAATATTTTGAATATTATTTATATGCCAATGCTTAATATCTTGTATTTAACAGAATATAAACCTATAAAGCCTCAATATACAGTTAATTGTTATTATTGCTGTAGGACAGCAGACACGCTGACGGCCCACTTTTAGAATTTAGCATTTACCATCGCCTATGAGTGTTTGCAACGCCAATAGCATCGCGAACACGCTGCTGTCCCATAAGAGTACAGAAACTTGGGTCACTAATACCGGAACACAACGCAAAGTTATTATGGCGGCATACTTAAGACCAAAGATGGCCGCCATCCAGACGCGCTTGGGGCCCTACCACGTAGCTACGGTGGATTGTTTTGTCACATTTTACAACAGGCCGACCCCGGACGCAGAGGTCAGTATTCTTTCTCCACCCCTGCACGAATAGAAATAATTTTGATATAATAAAATTAAATTTTTTTTTTCAGGTAAGCATATACACGCCTATCTAATCAAACTGTGACAAAACAGGTAACATTATTAATTAATTGAAACATGAATAATTTTATCTTTCTTAAATAAAAGGGTAAAATAAATTAATCCAAACAATAAAGTATTGTGGAGTCGACTACAAAATCTATAGAATAATTTTAAATACTGTACCACCAATATATAGATAGTGTATAAACTAAATACGATTACTAAAACTGCACAAATGATACGTTTTCAAATACTTTTACTGCTTTACATGCTAAAAAAGATGTAGAAACACTAGGATTGTATACCATCGGCCCGGGCCACGAGATCGGCAGGCCATATATCCGTGGGCCCGGGCGTAGGCGATAGGAGAACAGCGGGGTTTTTTAGTGGGTAGTCGGAAAAATCCCGGAGTCCCAAAAAAAGGATTGTATACCATGGTAGTACGAGAATATAATGATTTATTGTGTTTGTTTTTTAATATAATTTATTGTAGTAATTTTTTATGGGCGATATTTTTACTTTGCCTGTGTGATATGATCGTGAGTGGTCGTCTGTGTCGTAGGAAAGGCGCTAATCGATTTTCTTTTGATCAAACGGAAGATATTTCTGTAACTAAATACCAAACTCAACTACATTTGTTTCTGCATTTCTGCTCATGGTTAATAAAGGTGCGTCAAAGATGTTTGAACGCATAGACTTAGCCAACAAGAAGATAAAAGCACCACGTCTCGTTCTCAGTGCTTCGTAAGAGGCAACCAAAAGGGCATCATTTGGTTTTTGCAGGAGTGTATGTAGCTCAAGTGTGATTTTTTTTTTGATGCAACCGGAATGAAATACATACTTACCTTATTTAGCGTCTCATTAGAAATTAAATTTGTTATAAATGCTAATTTATCATCAGCCAATCGTAGTCAACTGCTTGGCCTCCCCAAGTGTGCGCCACACAACCCGATCCCTTGTTTATCTTATCCAGCCCCGACCGTCGACATTGCGCAGGTCGTCGCTCCATCGGGCTAGTGGCGTCCTATGCCTCGCCTAAACGCGATCACCACTCCAGGACGTGTTTGCTCCAACGTCCATCGGTCCTGACCGGCCCATTGCCACTTCAGCTTGTACATATGCTAATTTAAAGGTTCCATAATCCTTGTATATTAATCTTCCTTCATAATATCTAATTTATTTATTTTATTTATTTATTTATACATGAGATACAAAAATAAAAGATACATAGCACAGCAGTTCATGTACAAACAACTAATTTGACTAGAGAATATCACACTGGCCCCTGAACTAGTGAATATTGTATCTCAGTGGGCCAGTATTTTTAACATAATTACTAATATATAATAATTACCATTATATTAATAATTAAATAATATATAGTAGTTAAATGAGATATAGTAGTAAAAATAAATAATAATCGAAAATAAAATATTAATGAAAGAAGAAGGAAAAGAAAAATATGTATATATGATACATACCTATATATTAACTGAAACAATGATCGTATGTGAATATAATGTATGTAAGTTATATATAAGTAAAATGTAATATTATATTTAAATAATTGTTTTGATAGTCTCTTCTGACTCTTGAATTTAGGAATCATATTGTGATAAATAAAAAAATACAAATGGCGATATTACTTTCATTTATCAATCATTGGGGCCAATGGCGTTCGCGTGTAAGAATGCCTCGTGTTGCTCATGGGTTTGGATGGCGCTGCGAATTGTCTTTATTATGTTTTTATTTATTCGGTCAAAGTCAAATATTGTCAGCTAATAAATATTATTCTTATTACAAAGTTACGGCGTTTATCACTTAATTTAATTTAAGTGCTATTGTAAACAAGTGTGATTAATGTTACAACTTTTGATGAACATTTGATGATAACGACATTGTCTTGTTGAGAGTACGAATTGTTTCATTTCCACAGAAGTGTTTAACGAAGTTTTTATTGACTGTAATTTATTATGTCTTTATTACGTAGATGAATACGAAAATTATTGTACTGCCGAAAAAATTCTGAACAAAGTGTTTATTATAGTGTTTTATCTTATATTAGCTTGGTATGATCTATGTGATGGAATCTTTGAACTTGATTTTCACCCCTTTCAAAACGATGACTTGATATGAAACTTTACACACTTATCAAAGACCCATGACAATGCTATAATCTGTATAGTTTGTATCAATTATCCTTACCAGGATCCTCGGGATTAATGAATTTTCGGGCCGGTTTTCGTCCGATCACCGAAGTTAAGCACGGACGGGCCCGGTCAGTACTTGGATGGGACCGCCTGGATACACCGAGTGACGTTGGCTTATTGCTCTTATTTTTACACGCTTTATATTAACTTGACATGTATGTAACGGAACTTTACGACTCGATTATACCCACTTTGCACAATCAAATAAAATAAAAATTCTGCCGAAACGCCGAACGTGTTTTTTAAGATATTTTCAAAACGACTACGTCTACTAATATCTGTCAATAAAATAATTACAACAACTGACAAGCACCCCGCACTTTTTTACAATAAAATATTTTTTTGTTAATTAATTAGAATTTAAATTTATTGAAAATTATGTTTTACCTTTGAGTTTGATTTTCTATAAATGCCTGATTTTTGTTATGTTTTTTAAAACTATAATTTATTTTTGGTATCATACACGCGTTCGATAAGCGGCGTCCATCTCAACAAAGTGTGAATGTTCGTATGACGGCTAACAGAAACCATGCAAAGAGCGATCATATAATTTAGGTAGTCGTAAAAGGCGAAAAATTGATTAATTTGCGAGTTCACAGACTGCAAAGGAATTATAATAAAGCAAGCATTATTTTTCCATTTCAGATAATTTTAGGCTGTAAAAACCATATCCATCAACAGCTTATTTTCACTTTTGCTTCTTTGGGTAAAGAGAAGGTTTGAGAGTATCAACTCAAGTGTTTAACTTGGGTTCAAAAATTAAAGTTTCGGATGCAAACTGAAAGAAAAGTTTAGAAGATGACATGCAGATTACATACATAAGCAATCTTGGTATCCTTACGATTGGATCTTTAGTCGTCATTAATCAAAACACATTTCCATTCCAATTTTATAACACAGTAGCCCCAAAGCAATAGGGTAGACACAAAGCTCGATTAACGTCATAAAGGGATGCTTGCCAATGGATTTCGTTAAAGAACCTGCTGACAACGAAGTGGAAGTGGACACATAGCGACATCTAGTCCCAAAATAAGTAGCATAGCACTGTGTTATGGGTACTAGACAACTGATATATTACATATTATATACTTTTATTTTGTAAATAATTACATATTATTAATAAACACCCAGACTTGAGACGGGAACCGAACCCGAGACGTACCGAAGTGCGTTAGCCGCTACGCCACGGAGGACGTACGCATATTTGACGCTAAGATGACGATTAGAGCCTTAAAAAATCCGCATGTAATAGCGGTTAACATGTTATTCAGTTAACCAATTGATTTAAACCGTTATGAAAAACGGTCTCAACGCGTGTCAAACAAAATACTCAAAAATTGTTTAGAAATCGTAAAATGTTAATTGTCGGCGTTTAATTTATGATATCAACAAAAACAGTTGTAACATTAACAAAGTAATATCCTCCAGTACAAATAATTTTTTTCTGATAGCATTTTCTTGATGGCTTATTAGCCAAAAGTATAGCTTACAAGGGTTTCTAATTTTGAAGATGACAAAACTCTGTCTTTTACTGTAACCAGATACCTATACTCAAGTAAATAGAGCCTCAATTTGCTTTTTATATAATGAGGTCCAAACCACAAAAAAACCGAACGGTATCTAGAAAAATAGTTCGTTTATCGTTAAACAACCCAAGCTACGTGTAAGGTCAAAAGCCCGCCTGGGTGGTAACCACCCTAAGTATGCCGCCATAATAACCTGTACCTCTATGAGACAGCAGCGTATTCGCGGTGCTAGCGTCTCAAATATCCATAGGCGACGGTAACTACTTACTCTTAAGTCTACCGTTCCTCATATATAAAAAGAACTTACTTCATATGGCCCTCCTAGTAAACTGACGTTGGGCCAGGGACGTTGCAACGGCCCTCAGGGGCGCTCCTCTGTCCGAGGAGTGCACGGGTGTGCGTACCCGAGGTGCCCGAGCATTCGTTGCCTCACTCCCCTTCCCGTCTGAGGCAACGGAGTCCTACATTTCCTCCCGTCTACCTCCCACATCCTTTCCCCAATTCCCTCATCTTGGGTCGGGTCGGCTGTGTGTCGGTGTGGCTGGGGGTGTTTGATGTCGCTCTATGCCCTGGATTGGCGTTCGACACTCACGGCCGTTCTCTCACTGCAACCACTTCCGACCGAAGATGTTACGCCTTGCCCTAGACTTTGTGGTTGGGTCTGGGGTGGCGTGTCACAGCCACCTGCGTTACGGCCTACGCAGCGGAGCCGTACGTCGGGATGATGGGATCCTGCGAGGCTGAGCCGGTGTAGATGGGCAACCTGTCATCGGCAACACGCCCGTTTGGCCCGGATTTCTGACCAGACGGCTGCCTTGTAGCTTAGCCAGCTGCAGGGAAATGGTCATGGGTGGTAGTGTCAAACACACCCGGCTAGGGAAGGTCGTCAGGTAGGAGGTCATGGTGATGAGGCAAGAGTTTCGTGGCCTAACCATCTGCGTCTCTCATGCCTCGGATACCGCACCCACCGCCTCCAACTACCCCTATATCCCGTTGGTAGCCCTGGCGGCCCTTGCGTAGAGCTCTGCTCCGCCTGGGTCGTCCCCACTTGCGGACTCCATGGAGGGTGGGGAGCCAATGGGATGAAACCTATAATTACATGAGCATGGATTATTCGGTTGAACTTAATAATAATAAGGAAGGAAGTAGCAGACAGGAGGAAGAAGATAGGGAGAGAGACAATAGTAGTGGAAAGAGCAGACCTCTGAGGAGGTCTCTAAGAACAAGGAGGAAAGAGGTAGATAAGGAGTCAGATTCCTCCATCTCGTGTGCTGATCTTCCTCCGATTTCCGCCAGAAGGATGTCCTACGAGGATGGATCCGAGGAGATCAGGATCAGCAACGAGACGGGGGACAAAAGGTTTAAGGTGAAGGATGGGGCCGAGACTGCTGCGAGAGCGGTGGTTTCAGACCCCGATACAAGGGCAACAAGTACCCTCAGAGCGCGTAGGGGCAAAGGGGGGAAAGTAGTTATTTCCAGGCGTTCCAGCGCCGCCCCCGGCCCTGACAGTGAGTCGGACTTCAATGTCGGGGAATCTGTGAAAATTATGGGGGAGCGGATGCTGGAGCGCATATACAACAAGTCGGGGAGTTTTTATGTGCCCACAGCAGACATAGAATTTGAGTCGACCGAGGAGACCCCAGAAAATCTGGAGTCCATGGACCTCGTTCGGCTCAGGGCCGCTGCGGGCCATGAAGTGTCCCAAATTCAGCTTGTTGCCACTCGATCGGGCAACCTGAAAGGGACCTTCATCAGGCAGCTGAAGGCGTCGGCCGCCAGGATCACAGACATCGTGGAGATCCTGGCGGAAAAATCAGAAAGTGCAGAAAACCGTCGTCTCCGGATTGACAACGACCGCCTCAGACGCGAGCTCGCGGCTGTCAAGGGCGAGCTCAAGGTGCAGAGGCAGGCCTACGCGGAGGCGACGGCCAATAGGCGCTCCTCCCCCCCTCCTGCCGTCTCCCCGGCCGCAGTACCAACATCCATCGCGACCGGTTTGACATTGACGACCTGAAGAGGTCGGTCTTAGAGACGGTAGGGAGGTTGATCGAGGCCCGTTTTGAGGGCCTCGAGGAGCGTCTGTTGCCGGCGATCAGGAGAAGGCCCCCCCTCGCTGCGGACGCCAGACGAGAGAATGGGGTCTCGGCGTCCCAGAATCTGCTAGGGGCGATCAGGCCTCCGACGCCGCCTGCTGGGGGCGCTACTGGGGCGGCGACTGGGGGACCGCGTGGTCCCTTGGCGGGCGTGGCGAAGGGGAAGCGCCTGGCAACCCCGGCCCAGGAACCCCGGATGGGTGCAGCCCAGGAGCCTGGGAGACTGGGCATGAAGAAGAAGAAGAAGAAGAAGAAAAAGAAGGCGGCCCAGACTCCCGGGCCCTTTACCGAACCGGAGGTTTCCCGTGCTCCAGCGTCCCTACATCCCAGGACGCTAGGGGCCCGGAGACATGTGGCGGCGCGTGGTGTTGGACCACCAGGAACGCAACCTCCTGTCCGGCCCACCATACCGCCGCCACCACCTCCCATGTATGGAGCAGCGGGCCCGTCGTACGTACCGTCGCCGTGGCCCGCCTTCCACCAGCCAACTTATCATGCGGGGTGGAATCGGGAAGACTTCCCCCAGCTGCCACCCAGGAGGGGGCAGACGGCCATAGAGCCCCAGCCTCCCCTGCGACCCCTCGGGGAGGCATGGACGGTGGTGGCCCGCAAAAAGGGGAAGAAAAAGAAGGGCAACAGTGCCACGGCGCCTCCGGCCCCCTCTGCTTCTCCCCCCAAAACCCAGCAGGGGGGGAAAAAGAAAAAGGTAAGGGTAGATCCCCCTAAGGTGGCAGTAATCCAACTCTCGCTGCCACCGGCCGCCTCAGAGAGGGGGATTTCTCTCCCACAATTGGCCCTGATAGCGGAGACCCAGGTGGAAATTAAGGACCTGGGTTTCCAAAGGGGCCTTAGGAGTCGCCGAGCTGCCGATGGCAGCATCTTATATGAGGTTGAGGGGGAGGGCAAGGAGGAGAAGGCGGACCTCCTTGCCTCCCGTATGAAGGTGGTCCTTGGGGACAGAGGGCTCGTGTCGAGGCCAGCCAAAAGAACTGGCCTCTACATACACGGGCTATCTGTCTCCGTCACGGAGGAGCGCCTTCTGTCGGCGCTGGCGGAGGCAGCACAGGTCCCTGCTGATTCCCTCAAGGTTTCGGAGATCAGGCAGGGACCAGGGGGCTTGGGCTCATCAATTGCCCAGTGCCCCATCGAGGGAGCTCTTCGGCTCACTCGTACCGGGGAGTTCAGCATCGGCTGGGGGGCGGCCCAAGTGAGGCTCCTCGAGCCGCTCCCCAGGCGGTGCTATAAGTGTTTCTCGATGGGGCACACCAAAGCGATGTGCCCCTCGCAAGTGGATAGGTCGGACCTATGTTTCCGGTGTGGGAAGCCGGGACATGGGTCCAACAAATGCAACGAGCCCCCGCGGTGCGCCGTCTGCGCCGATGCGGGCAAAACGGCGACCCACGTGATGGGGGGCAAAGAATGCCGCCCCCCCAACGTTAAGGGTATCTGGCGCTCCCTGCCACGACAGGGAGCGTCAGAACCGACGGTTATGGAGGTTGTGGATGCCCCTGTCAATGGATAGCGTAGGGGGCATGCGCATCCTCCAGGGGAACGTTAACCACTCCGCGGGGGCGCAGGACCTCTTCCTGCAGTCCCTCGCGGAGTGGGGTGGTGATGTTGGAGTTATTGCAGAGCCCTACCTCGTCCCGGTCCGTGACAATTGGATCGGTGACTGGGACGGCACGGTGGCAGTGACCGCCCGGGCAGGTGAAAGCCTTCCTCTCTAACTCCTGGAGAATGGGTCGGGATATGCGGCGGCAGGTTGGGGTGATTTCGCCATTATTGGCGTGTACTTCTCCCCCAACCGCCCCCTGGTGGAGTTCGAGTCATTTCTCGACTCCGTCGGGGCCGCCGTCGGCCGGATGCCTCCGAGGAAGACCTTGGTCCTCGGTGACTTCAATGCCAAATCCCGAGCCTGGGGCGGTCCTACCACCAATGCAAGAGGTAGGGCCGTAGAAGAGTGGGCGCTGCGGAGTGGCCTCGTCCTCCTGAACAGGGGGGCGGTTCCCACTTGCGTGCGACCACAGGGCAGTTCAATTGTGGATCTCTCGTTCGCCACTCCTGTGGTCGCATGCAGGGTGGTGGACTGGCATGTCGAGGAGGAGGTAGAGACGCTATCTGACCATCTGTACATCAGATTCAGCGTCTCCCCCCTCCGCAGCATTCCGCAGCCGCAAAGAGGTGAAAATTTCCCTCGCTGGGCACTCGGCCGTCTCGACAAAGAGATGGCTGAGGTCCAGGCGATTGCCGAGCGCTGGGTTTATAACGCATACCCAGCGCCCGCGGGGGAAACAGCAGAGGAGGCGGCCGGTCGCCTTCGCACGGCCCTCACAAGGGTCTGCGAGGCGGCTATGCCACGGGTCCGGCGGCGTCCGGCTCGGAGGCAGGTGTACTGGTGGTCAGCCGAAATAGCGGAGCTGCGCAACGCTGCGCAGCGCGCCCGCAGAGCCGTCCACCGGTACCGACACCGGAATCCGCAGCCGGACGAGGAAGAACTCCGGAGGATTAAGGGGGAGCAAAATGCTGCCAAGAAAGCCCTTCAGCGGGCAATTAGCCAAGCGAAGGCCCGGGCTTACGAGGAGCTCCTCGAGGGCCTTGACAGGGATCCTTGGGGGCGTCCGTACAAGTCAGCGCGCAAGAAGATGCGTGCTGCGGGCGCCCCGGTAACGGCGACCCTATCGGAGGAGGCCCTCAATCGCATAATTGAGGGGCTCTTCCCGAGCCCGGGAGCATTCACTCCCCCGTCTATGGCCGTCCCTCTGCTTAGAGTGGAGAACGTTGATCCTCCCCCCACAACAGAGGAAGAAATAGAAGATGCCCTGCGACACCTTCAGGGCACCAAAAAGGCACCTGGACCCGACGGGATTCCGGGCAGAGTGCTCCTCCAAGCCGCCACTCACCTTGGCGGCTGGCTTCGGGAGCTGTTCGATAAGTGCTTCAGCACCGGACAGTTCCCGGCCCAGTGGAGGGAGGGCAGGCTTTGCCTGATTCCCAAAGAGGGCCGTTCCCCAGATGATCCCTCCGGCTACCGCCCGATCGTCCTATTGGACGAGACGGCGAAGACCTTTGAGAGGGTAGTTGCGAGCCGTCTCGTCCAGCACCTGGACACGGCAGAGCCGGGACTCTCCGCCGCCCAGTACGGATTCAGGGCGGGGCGCTCCACGTTGGATGCGCTAACCGCTCTGAAGGGCATATCACAAGAGGCGGAGAGTCAGGGAGAAGTGGTCCTGGCGGTATCGCTTGATATAGCGAACGCCTTTAACAGCCTCCCGTTCGAGACGATACTGGAGGCGCTCCGGTTCCATGGAGTGCCTCTGTATCTGCGGAGGCTGTTGGAGGCATATCTCCGGGACCGTTTCATAGTCTGGGAGGATGGCTACGGTCGGGTCCGAAGGAGGCGCGTTGCGTGCGGCGTTCCGCAGGGGTCGGTACTGGGACCACTTCTGTGGAATATCGGGTATGACTGGGTCCTACGATGCCCAGTCCCGCCCGATACGAGGGTGTTGTGTTATGCGGATGACACCCTCGTCGCAACTCGGGGTGAGTCTTACGAAGATGCAGTCCGGAGATCCACCATCAGCACCTCGCTGGTGGTGGACCGAATTGAGTCGTGCGGTCTGAGGGTCTCCGTAGAAAAGACGGAGGCCCTCTTTTTGCATGGACGACGCAGGAGAAGACCACCCCGAGAAGCACGCATCGTGCTCCGGGGCGCAGCGGTCGAAGTGAAGCCCCAGATGAAATACCTGGGGCTCACACTAGACCCTAGGTGGAGCTTCGGGCCACATCTTGCCCAATTGTGCCCGAGGCTGGTCTCGGCCGCTGCCGCCCTGGGCAGACTCCTGCCCAATGTGGGGGGGCCGGGCACAGCCGTGAGAAGATTGTACACTGGCGTCGTGCGGAGCATGGCAATGTATGGTGCGCCTGTCTGGGCAGACCACCTCACGTCTCGTAGCAGGGCCCTCTTGAGAAGGTCTCAGAGGGTCATAGACGTGAGGGCCATTCGGGCGTACCGTACAGTGTCCTGGCGGGCGGCTGCACTCCTGGCAGCCGACCCGCCCTGGGAGCTGCAGGCGGTTGTCCTCTCAGAGACGTACCGCCTGCGCCACGACGCCAGGGAGAGGGGACTCCGGCTGTGCCCGGAAGAGTCGCGACGGGTCAGGGATCTCGCCCAGGAGGCCTTGACCCAGTCTTGGTTAAGGATCCTGGGGCCTCCCGAGCCGGGCCGGGTTACTGTTGAGGCAATCCGCCCCTACTTGTCGGAATGGGTCTCGCGATCAAGCGGGACCCTGACATACAGACTGGTGCAGGTGCTGACCGGCCATGGCTGTTTCGGCAAGTACCTGCACCAGATTGCGGGGCGGGAGCCGAACCCGGCCTGTTGGGAATGCGGCGCGCCAGTAGACACCGTAGAACATACGGTGTCCGAGTGCGCCGCTTGGGGGCCCCAGCGGTTTAATTTGCAGGGTGTGGTGGGAGGTGACCTCTCGCTGCGGGCAATCGTAGGTCAAATGCTCCGCAGCGAGAAGAACTGGAACGCGGTGGTCTCCTTCGCTGAAAGTGTCATGCGGCAGAAGGAGGCCATCGAGCGTGCGAGGGAGGAGGACGCGGCGGCTCCACCGATTCGTCGGCGTAGGACGAATCGGGGAAGGAGACGCTATGCGCACCTCATCCCACCCTGAGAAGGGGTTGCCGGTCGCTCTCTTGTAAGAGCGGCCAGCCGGGAGTTCCGGGGGAAGCTCCCGGCGAAGGCAATGAGACGGAGGGTGCCCTACCCCGACTGGACACTCTGTGTCTGGTCACCGGCAGGTCTAGTGTGACCGCCGGCAGCGGGAACTGTCACTCGGGGTACCCTCATTGGAGACGTCTGGCTGGGGGCCTAGCAGAGTTATGCCAAAAGGCGATCCTGCGAAGCCCCCTCTAAGGCCAAGAGTGGCGACCGGGGTTTTTAGTGGGTAGGACCGGCGGCCTTGACCCCGGTCCGCCCGAGGGGAGTAGGCAGCCCCCTCGGGAGGTAATCCCACATACCCCACCGGCCTTCCCCCGGAGGCTGGTGGAAACTGTAACAGTTTTCCTCGGTATAAAAAAAAAAAAAAAAAAAAAAAAAGGGACGTTGCAACGGCTTCCGCCTACAGGAGTATCCCTTCAGTCTCGAAACTGGTTTTTTATAATAAGTATTTATTTATAAAATTAAAAATATATAACCAATACAACAACGTTATCTAGTATCCATAACACAAGCACTTTGTTTATTTTGAGACTAGAAGGCGTTGTATAACTAATTAGAGTATATTTATTGATTCACCATTATATATCTATTATTTAATGCGATACTAGCTAGGTGGTCTGCAAGAGATCACTTATTAGCGTTTTTGGAACGAAGTTCCTTATCGCGCGTTGTGAAAGGGGGCTAGACGGAAAAAATTCTCACGAAAAGTTGTAACGACACTTTTTGCTATAGTAAGCTATGCGGCGTGCGCATGTTTCTCTGTCTGTCTCTCTCTCTCTCTCTCTCTCTCTCTCTCTCTCTCTCTCTCTCTCTCTCTCTCTCTCTTATAGAAAGCAAGCCAGATATTTTCATTTCTATTTCGCATTGAACAGTGTGGTGTCGCGACGAGGTTTTTTGTACATAAAAAATAATAATAATGAATCCTGACAGTGTTTCTGCACAAGTTCCGGATATTGCTAATGGAGTTAGGTTAGTTACTGATTAAGTTTATATTACATTATATTTATTAATAATAAAAAAAAAATCATTCTAACTTAAAAAAAATTATTACAATTCCTTCACTAAATAATCGAAAGGAACTTTGTTCCATCCGGGTGTCCCTTAAATAAGGGACACCCGGATGAAAAAATTTTCAGTTTAGATTTTAAGTAGTTTAGTAGGGTTTTCTATCCATTTATTTATATTGATTATTTTATCCGTGCAGGGGCGGAGAAAGAATACTAACGTCGGCCTGTCGTAAAAGGCGACAAAACAACACACTCTAGCTACGTGGTAGGGCTTCAAGCCCGTCTGGATGGCGACCACCTTTGGTCTTAAATATACCGCCATAATAACTTTGTGTTGTGTTCCGGCATTAATGACCCAAGTTCCTGTACTCTTATGGGACAGGAGTAAATTCGAAGTGAGCCGTCAGCCTGTCTGCTATCCTATAGCCATAAAAAAACTAATCTAGCATAAACCTAGTTATAAAATACAATGACGTCATTGAACACAGTCTGAGTTAACAGCCCAGTTCGCTGTCTAAATGAAGGCTTGTTAGGATTGAATCAGTGTCTTATATACGCTGTTTAGCTCATTAGTTCGGCTCAACCGCGTTTCAGAGCACTATCGTATATCAATGAGGCTCAGACATATGGTGTGGTCTCCCTACCAATGAAATTCACACACAGGTAATTTTTTTTTCTGACGGCCCATTTAATATTTAGCAGTTATCGTCGCCTATTGGTGTTTTCAACGCCGGTGGCATCGCAAACACACAGCTGTCCCATAAGGTTACAGGAACTTGGGTCACTATGCCGGAACACAACACTTGGCGCCCTACCACGTAGCTAGAGTGGATTGTTATGTCGGCCACAGAGATCAGTATTCTTTCTCCACTCATTAGTTGGGTATCTTATTTCAATTAGATCTAGTTGTTTACTAAACTTTACTCATATTTTTTAACAGAAGGGAAAATATCTCTAAGATAAGAATACTGAAATAAGTGTTGAAGTGAAGATAAAAAAATCTGATTTACTTTTTGTTCGCTTCTTTCAAGAACCGTAGTAGTGGTAATGACCACACAACACTGAAAGGAACCGGCACGTGCAATGGTTGCACAACTTAACACTTGCGAGTCACTGTTTAAATAGATTTTTAACTCACCATTGTTTAGTTGTTATTATTTTTTATTTGTCATATTGTCCATATAATAATACAAGGCCCGGTCTGTCTCTTACATTTCGATCTTTATGTCTTGGAATTCCTTCGCTGTATGCTAATTTAAAATATCACAATTTTAAATCTTCGAATAAACTTATGCAAAATGACAAACAATAATTTTTTTTTATTTCGGGGCTGGCTGCGAATTTAGATACACTGCTTGCCAGTATGTAGTATATTCATAAATAAATGCATTAAACAGCAAGCATTTAATGCGTTAAACTATTACAAGCTTTTAACGTTCTTAACGTTCCGTTAGTATTGATTAGGGTATGCAAGAAGTCGCCCAAATCGGCGTGGACCTGTCGCTCCCGGCCCTGGTTCTGTCCATGGTCGGGGGCGATCCTGGATGGACGGCCGTCGCCTCCTTCTGCGAGGCAGTCATGTCCGCAAAGGAGGCGGCGGAGCGGGAGCGGGAGTTGACCACCACACTCCCCTCCCGCCAACGCAGGCCACGCCGGCGGCGCCGGAGGGTCAGTAACGACCTTCGGCCGCCGTAAAAAGCGGCCGCGGTCGGCCCCTCGGGGGAGGACCCGCTACCCGCACTATTGCCGCGAGGGTGAGGGCTGCGTGCTGTTCCGCGGCCCCCCTCAACTCCTAGAGTTGTTAGGAGAGCGTCGGGGGGACGAAACCCTGACCCCCTGGCGCCAACACTTTAGAAGGGGCCCGCCTCAAGACAAAGGGCGGGCCGGCGCCGGCCCGGGCCACGAGATCGGCAGGCCATATATCCGTGGGCCCGGGCGTAGGCGATAGGAGAACAGCGGGGTTTTTTAGTGGGTAGTCGGATGGCCAATCATCTTTCCCGGAGTCCCACTTATCCCTCGGTCCCCCCGGGCCGGGGGAACCCGTCAAGAGAGGTTTTTCCCCGAGACCAAAAAAAAAAAGGGTATGCAAGAAGACAACAAATATTATCAACAAATGTAGTTTATTACCGTTAAACCGAATAGCGAATGAATCTTTTGCAGATTTAAATATACAATCCCTAACGATAACTGATCACACAAACAATAAGATATCGTTACCAGTTCCAAATTTAAATATAAAAGTCCACACTTTTATATTTAAATTTGGAACTGAGTAGTTATTTCGTTGTTCGAATTTGAAACTACACATAACTCACTCATGGAAAAAGTGAATTAAGAAAAGTACCCTATGAAAGAATGAGATGAATATAGAGTATAAACGAGGAGATGAATTCTTTCGCATGCTATTTTTTAATGCTGAGGAACAGCAGACAGGCTGACGGCCCATTTCATAGTAAGCAGTTACCTTCGCCTATAGATGTTTGCGACGCCAGGGGCATCGCGAACACACTGCTGTCTCATAAGGGTACAGTAACCTGGGTCACTAACGCCGGAACACAACACAACGTTGGCTTCTTATAGACCAAGGGTGGTAGCTATCCAGATGAGCTTGGGGCCCTACCACGTAGCTAGGTTCGTTTTGTGGCCGACAGGCCGACCCCGGCCGCAGGGGCTAGTTTTCTTATTCCGTACCTACACGAAGAAAAAGCTAAATTATATTTAAGTATATGTTTTTTTTCATTTCTGTGTTTTTTCTTTTCATCAATTTGCAAATCACAGCCTTGCTAAAGAAGTTTCACTTCAAAAATGCCCTTTAAGCTGTTTTTGTTCGAGGGAATTGAATATAGTTCCCTCAAACTTGAATTGTACTAAGTTATGTTTGTGTAACTAAGTTATGTTCATAATATTATGCAATTCCTGCAGCTGTTCTCATTTTACATGTTACAATTGCGTTATGCAACGAGATCGCTCGATTACTATGTTATTTAACATGTTTAAAACAGTGTTGAGCTAAAGTTATTAGGATTTAATAAAGTTTATTTGACGACCTCCGTTGCATAGCGGTTTGATTCGCGTCTGGGTGTTTATGTACAATTTGTATTTATTTCTATAAGAAAAGTATATGTAGTATATCAGTTGGCTATTACCCATTACACAAGTGCTATGCTACTTTGGCACTAGATGGCGCTGTATGAATTGTCGCAGTATATTTATTTATTACTCCAGTCCATTATCACTTAATACAGTGCCTTTGTTGCCTGTATACTAGTGAAAGGAGTCAGCCAATTGTCACTTTATGACTCCTATTTATGGGGTGCTGACGAAATTCAATACTTATTTCTGATTTGGGGAACATTACTTGCAAATTCACAGCTAGCATACAGCATCATACACTTTTCCCTTTCATAGTAACAGCCCGTAACCTCCCTCTGATAGCACGAGCCTTCCCCAAGAGGAATGCTGTATACCCGCCACGAGCTTTTTGGTGGATTAGTGGGATACATACACCTGATCTTTGTATGTTTATTTCATTATCGGATTTTCTTTACCATCGATACGTGGTAATTATGTTATAATATGCAAACTAGACCGGTAAACATGTATAGGCGGTGTAAGTCATCAATGGAACCCGTGACCTCTACATTGATGTTCGAGTATCATATCACTAGGCACGTACCAAACGGTTCCTTTATGAACCAAATATATGAGTTTTATCTATTTTCTTGTGGCCTAAATCGGGAAAAGAATGTCACTGAACTGCGTCTTTCGAAGCCAGTACCCCTAGCCACGCCAACGGGAGTTGGAATGGATATGGGGTAACCCAAAAGGAAAAAAAGAGGGCAAAGAGCCTCTGATTCCTGAGGAAAGCGGGGGAAGCAACGAAAGCGTATATGCGGGGAATACCTCATGTTCGCGCCTATACTTCCCGGAAAAAGGAGTGCCTTGGATCATTCAAAGAAGTCATAGTTATAACTAATTAAATTATAACATAAATATATTGTGAAAAAATTAAGGAAAAACAATATCATGCAGTTTATAATCGTATGACTAAATAAAAACACGGGCAAAAACATGACAATGAACCAATATGTTTTTGCGCTTGCTGTCTGTTCACCTGCTAAGCTATTAATTTTAATATAACATTGCCCCTTTGAAGTCATCAGTTGTCAGTGGAGCAAAACAACTTCCTTGTTATGTTTAATAAGATATTTTGACGAATACATTATATAATTATTAATGTGTTGAATAAAACTACATTTATCTATATACATTTTTCTACGTCCAGGGGCTGAGTAAGAATGCGGACCCCTGCGGCCAATGTCGGCCTGTCGTAAAAGACGACAAAACAACCGTACCGTACGTAGGTCCCAAGCCCGTCTGGATTAAACACCCTTGGTCCATAAGTATTCCGCCATAATAAGCTTGTGTTGTACTCCGGAATTCGTGACCCAGGTTCCAGTACCCCTATGCGGAAAGCAGCGTGTTTACGGTGCCCCTAGCATCACAAACATCCATCAGTGACGGTACATACTATTTATCAAGTGAATCTCCAGCCTATATAAAAATACTTTAAAAAAACGTGTTCGTCTCGGTACGCCCGACAGAAGTGATAACTTATTCTAAGTTGAACTATTTAATATTGAAATTGTTTAACTTGAAAAAAGCTTAGGTTATTACATAAATTTTATGTATATTAATATGATAATGCGAGGAAAGGTTATTTATTAATAAAACCATAAATAATTCAAAAATAACTAAAGTTTGCGAATTGCTAATTTTTTCAAAAACTGTTTCAAAATTATATTAAATTGTGAATTATTGTGTGAATTCTTTATAAAGAAAAAAAACTACTGTATGTCATTGTAATAAAGTCGCAATTCGAATAGATCGATAGATAGCTGTAGGTTAGAGTGAGAGAGGAGGAGCAACTAACGACCTCCGGCCGCCGTGAAATGCGGCCGCGGGCGGCCCCTCGGGGGATAACCCGCCGCCCGCACCATTGCCGCGAGGGTGAGGGCTGCGTGCTGTTCCGCGGCCCCCCTCAACTCCTAGTTATTACAGGAGAGCGCCGGGGAGACGAAAGCCTGACCCCCTGGCGCCAACACTTTAGAAGGGGCCCGCCTTACGACAAAGGGCGGGCAGGCGCCGGCCCGGGCCACGATATCGGCAGGCCATATGTCCGTAGGCCCGCGCGTAGGCGATAGGAGAACAGCGGGGTTTTTTTAGAGAGAGGAGAAGACTGCCTACCGCTGCCGTATGCGTGAGAGAAAGGGAAGCCGACACTGGAGCCGTAACGCATTACGTAACGAAGCGGTTTACCCTCCCATAAGAAGTTATCACTTCAAAAATATAGTAAGGGTCTCCATCAAAACTTTTACGACTTTAATTTCAGTAGGTACTGAAATAGAGCTTTTGGCACCGGCACTTTCTTACATAGTTGTAACTGTTTCTGCCAGGTTTAAGAGAAACGTGTTATATCTTGAATAGCTTTCTCTAGTTACCAAATCTTTTAGATCCTACATTTCTTTAGTAAATATATTAGTAGTGTTAGAAAAAACAACGACGCCACTACTTTCCAAAGCCGTCTCTGGAGAGGCCTGTCTTCTTCACTTCAGTAGAGTGATGATATATATTATACGGAAACTTTTCTTTATTCCACTGCATAGGAATTTAGTCTACCTCATCAAAATTATTCATAGTAATATATAGTAGTAATAGTAGTTGTATAAAGTAGTAATAAGTGGTATTAACAGCGCATAACGTCCCATTGCTAGTGGTACTTCCCCTTATAGAGAATGAACAACGTATTCGCCACGCTTGTCCCATGCAAATTAACTGATTACATACCAATGAACTCGATATGCATTTTTCTTCACGATATTTTTCTTCCCCGTCGGTACGTAGGCCTTATGTAATAATACTTAAGGGGTGCAGGCTATCATGGAATTCGAACCTGTTACTTCTAGTTTTGTCTCCGAGTCTGATACCATTTGGTCACCATTTATCTAAAAAAATGTATATGCAGAATCCGGGAAAATAATTATTTGTATATATACTTAATTACAGAATTCCTATTCAAATACATTAAATATACTTTTATTTTCGTATCGGGAAGTATAGAGTCATAAAAAGTATTCTTTAGGAAGTTTTTATTTTTTAACCGTTTAAAAGATCAACTGTGATCCCGATCAGACGTTATTTTGGACCGTACATATAGTAATGTACTGTAGTAATCATATATTCTCCCATTAATCCCATTGTATTTGATGTTATATAATAATAATAATAAATCTTTATTAAACTTTGTTTATAAAAGAATACATGGGTGGTGGGAACCATTTAGTAAGTATTTAATACCTGTGTCAAAAGGTTCCACTCTTCACTAGACTTTACAAATAAGAAAGGTATGATAGGTTTACGCGTGTGTGTGTATTCTTCCTATTCTCTTCCTTTAATAAATATATTAATTTGACCTCCTTTATAAATATTTCCTGCAACATATTTTACCGCCCGATTACTCGTACTATCTGGCCAGCAATCAAGGTGTCAGAATTTAAATGCTCAAATATATTTGCGTCATATTCATTCGTACCTTCGTAATCATAGAGTTACAAAATCTGACATCGGTTACAGATTTAAATTTTTATTACATACATAAGGCTCGTCACATACTATAATTTTATATAGACAGCTTATTTTCTTACAAGAGTTGATGGTCAATTTGCAATATTTTCATATAAGCACAAGTCTTCGAGTTCATTTGGGTTCGCTAACGGCATTATTTTACTCATATAATAGAATATTAGAAGGCAAAGTTCTGTGCACCTTTTGGTATCAATTATGTTGCCTTGCACTAGAAAATGTAAATAATGAGGCGAAAAAGTTTACAGGGGCCATCGCTGTCTATCCCTAGCCTAGCTACGTGGTAGGGCCGCAAGCCGCATAAGAATGCCATCATAATAACTTTGTGTTGTGTTCTGGCATTAATGACCCAGGTAACTGCTTGCTATTAAGTGGGCCGACAGCCTGTTCCTCAGCAATAAAAAAAACTTTGTACTAATCAAATTCAGACCCAAGCCAAAAATGCTGAAATGGTAGTTTTTGAATTTCTGGAACTCCGACCCTTTAGCTACTCAACTATTGTCACCTTTAACTATACATTAATAATGAGATTTAATTGTCCTGTTCATCTCATTTTCTTGCACCACATGCCCAAAGAGAATCTATTAGAAAATCGTATTTGAAGTAATTTTGAATGTCAATTAAAATTAAATGTATCATGTATAAATTTTATTGTAATAGTTAAATTTAAATAAGGAATTTAATAAATTGTTAGCTGTTGATTTGAAAATCTTAATATGTGAACTAGAATTGATAGTGTATAACAGACCTTACACTCATTAAATGCCATATAAATAGTGCTGAAGGCATATTTTGACAGCAAATTCAATTGCGTTCTTATTGACAACTGTCAGAGAAGGCTGTTGTGATCTTAAATGTTGATGTCGAAACGTTTCATTTCGACCAGTTGATCAAGTGCATTTGTTTAGCCTGTGAGCACTGTGATTAAGCAATTATAAGCGAATATCGAAACAGCTTTTAAATAGTCATGGTCGTTGAAATACGTTTTAAAAGCACGGCCCATCAAGCCACATTCATTCCAGGTTATTCCTAGTGCCTTGATACAAAAAAAAAAGATAGTCACTGAGCTCTAATTGGTAATGACATTTCAAAATTATTATTTTACATACATTATGCTATAACTTGACACTGATTCCTCTTATTTGGTTCACGTTCGGGCTATTACATTAAGGTTGCGCCGGATTTTAGGGTGATGCATAATGACTGAACGAGTAATACGGGTTTCGGTAGAAATCATTGTGTAGGTAGATTCAGTGAGACAATAACATTTAATAATAGTAGACACAATTGAGTATAAATAGCAAATCTGCGATTTTTTTTTATTGCTAAAAACCAGTAGACAGGCTGACGGCCTATTTATTAGTAAGCAGTAACTATCGCCCATGGATGTTGCGACGCTAGGATCACCGTGTACATGCTGCTGTTCGCGTAGGGGTACTGGACAATGGGTGGGATCTAGAACATACGGTGGTCTAGTATTATCACTCTATTCAACACCAAAAACATTATAATGTAGCTTCCTATGTATACGGTAAGTGTAGGAGAGATTTGTGAAGAGATCGCCACACCGAAATCTTCTGTGATGCGTTGCGCTCTACAATTACTAGTAAAATTAAAATCAGTCATGTTTAAGTACTTCTTATTAATGTTATAAATTATTTGACTAGTTGCATTTTGTGTTTTCCTTTTGGATATTTTACATCCGTTGACCACTTCAAAATAACTAATAAAATGTATTACGCCGATATCATTCAATATTGTAGTTTTTATAAAACTCAATCAAACCAATCTTTTTGATTTATAATTAGTAAAGCAAATAACCGTACTAGTTAAATCCGGGCAACGTAAATGTTTTTGATTAAATTTTTCCCATTGATACACCTACACTGTGTACCACATTATCGGTCTGTCCCACTTCTAACGAATAATGAATTTGCCCATTTCGCTTTCGTAACGCTAAAATAGAAAAAGTGCGAAATACGTGATCAAAAATGCCTAATTTTTGCAACCGGTGATATTTGGCAGTCATTTGCATCAAGGTCAAGTACTTTAGACATAAAATTACGTGATATAATTTGGAGCATTATCTTTTTTAAGATATTTCTAATTATAATAATATAAACATATCTCAAAATTTTTAAATCCCTTACTTCACTACGCAATACGAGCGACGCTTGAAGTCAATTAATCAATCGTATATCCTTTCTTTTTTGTGACCTCATAACTACCAGACGTCATTAAGGTATCTCGTCTTTCTTGTTTTTTTTCTTCCAAATAGCGTATTCTGAGCCTTACAGCTTGTTTTACGATAGCCCCTATTGCCTTATATATTCTCCGTGCAGGGCGGAGTAAGACTAACCCGCGGCTGGAGACGGCATGTCGTAAAAGGCTACAAACCAAGAGACCAGGGTTAGCGGTCTCTATGCTGCCATATAACCTTGTATTGTTTCGGCATAAATAACCAGGTTCCAGTACGGATGGCAGCGTGTTACCCATGGTGTCGCGAACGTCCTTACGCGACGGTAACTGCTTACTATTGGTTGGACCGTTGTTAGCCTCTGCTGTTGCACAGCAAAGAAAAAGTATCCATCTTATTAGCAACCTTTCTTTGTTTCTTTGCATTGATACTGCTGTAATATTTACGAGTATATTAGTCAAAATTAGACTTACAAACACGTATGATAGTTCAAATGCTTTTAACGCATAAAGAACCTTAATGTTCAGAATAAACGGTTTTTATGACGCTTAATTAAATTTAAAAAATTATTCCGAACTAGGTTAATGGTGGAAAAGTTTAATTATAATAATTAAAGCGTTCTGGCCCCATATGTTTTATTTTATTACCTTTTACGCACTTACACGTACGTTTTGCGGGTAGTTTTTACAAATTGTCATGAAGAAGTTGTTAATACTCGTATTATAACTTTTTATGGTAGTAAGTGCGTAATACTTCAACTTAATTTTTATCAACTACGATAACATGAATAATATATAAATTTTCAAAATATTAGAAAAGTAAGCCAAGCTATTTTTCTTATTATCTTTGCAGGGGCGGAGAAAAAATAATAACCTCTGCGGCCGGGGTCGGCCTGTCGTAAAAGGCGACAAAACAACCCACCCTAGTTACGTGGTAGGGCCTCAAGCCCGTCTGGATGGCGACCACCTTTGGTTTTAAGTATGCCGCCATAATAACCTTGTGTTGTGTTCCGGCATTAGTGACCCAAGTTCCTGTATCCTTATGGGACAGCAGCGGTCGCGAGGCCACTGGCGTTGCAAACAGGCAAGGCGACGGTAACTGCTAAGTTCTAAGCGGCCTGTATGCTGTCCTACAGCATTAAAAAAAGCTACTAGCTGATTCGAAATTTCTACAGTGGTTTGACTTCTGAAGTTGAGGATCTTTTTTATCACACTTAAATCCGGACAGAATCAATATTTATTTTATTTTATTTTATTGATGCACAAAACAAATTACAACCAAAGAAATTATAAGTTTAGATATTCAACATAACAATCTGGATTGCAATTCAAAGCAGGTGCATACAGAAAAATTGTAACAACAAATGCCTAAAAACCTTGTGTGTATATATTGATACACACATAACACACATGCACTGACACGTACTCACACACAAAGCACGCATACACACTCACACACATATATAAGTTACTATCTAATTAAATCTAATGTATCATTAACTGGTCAAATATAAATTATTTAAGAATATGTTTTACTAATTTACAATATTTAAAAAACTATTTTCAAATATATCAAGATCAGTGCTGTTACTTGCCAATTCATTATAATGTCGTGCCATTCTAACAATGGGATTAAAGTATGAGATGTTGTTTTTGTGAACTTCAAGTGCAAAAAGATTAGTGCAATAAATATTTATTGTTTACATAATGATGATCATGACTCTTTTGTAGCAGCAGACAGGGATACGGCCTACCCGATAGTAGATGGTTACCGTTGCCTATATACGTTTGCAATACTAGAGACATTGCATACGTACAGCCAGCCTCGAAGGTAAACTGGAATCTAGTTTACTAATTTCGGAACATAACACAAGGTCATTATGGCGGCAATTGTAAAACTAAGGGTAGCCGCCATCCAGTCGTGCTTTGAGCCCTGCTGCCTAACTCTGGCTGTTCTGTCACCTTTAACGACAAGTTTCAGGGGTTGCTATGTTTACTCCGCTCCTGCATAGAAAAAAAAAATCCTGAGTACTTCTTATAAGCATTTTGAATAAGTACTTGCATTTGAGGCTCTATTGTGTATCCTGATATTAATAAAGACTAGTCCCTTCTGAAACTAGACTTCTGAGCACTTTTTTGTGTTGGTATAAGTGAAATCTTCTTCTTCACCGTCGTAACCTCATGACTGAGGGACGTGACTGCGGTGCGTAGTCCTCGCCACCAGGTCCCTCCAGACACTTCTGTCTTGCACCATCCGAATGGCGGTTTGAAGGGTGGCTCCCGTAGCGTCTCGAATCGTCTATGTCCAACACGTAGGAGCGCGCCCTCTGCCGCTCTTCCGCTCGACACAGCCGGTAATAATCAGCCTCTCAAGACTGTCTGGGTCTCGCCTGACTGTGTGTCCGAAAAACTTGAGGATTCTCTGTCTGCATATTGCCGAGAGTCTTGTTTCCACAATCAGTTGCTTGAGGATTGACTCGTTTGTGCGGCGTTCTGTCCAGGAGATTCCCAGCATACGGCGCCAGCACCACATTTCGAACGCATCAATCCTCGATCGCACACGAGCTCTTAGAGTCCAGGTCTCAGACGCGTAAATGAAGATCGAAAATATGAGCGTCAGCATTAGCTTCCTTTTAGTGTTTCGCCTAATGCTCCTATTCCGCCATATTCGCTCCAATCTCTTAACTTATAAGTGAAATAGATCTAACTAAATGTAGTCTTCACAACGGTGACTGCTCTTACCCTCATCAACGCCAAGCTTATCTTAAAGGTCTGGAAAATAACAAAAGTAATCAATGTCCCGTCCTAATGGGATAGTATGGTTCCATTCTTCTTCTAAACCGATACATCACGGCTGATGACTATATGACTAAAATATATCTCGGTTTTAAAAAAGAAGCCTATTTCCTATTTAGAAGCCCTCGTAACGTAGTTGTCGAAGGTGAATTGTGCACGGACTCAGCAAAAAGCACACCCAAACCGACACTCGGATGTTGTTTACTCAAGAAGAAACCAATAAAAGTGTCGCTTGAGGATATATTAGATGATTGATAACGAAATTTCGTGTCCTACTTTCAATGTGAAACGAGAAAAATAATTAAAATAAAAAGGATGACAGATTTTTCCTCAAAAAGGGGTTAAAACGTTAGGCAGGCGGCCGGTTGTAAAAACTAAGCCACAACTATTTAATACTAAGGTTTTAAAAAATAACCTTCCAGTTCTATCGGATTTAAACATTTCAATCTGTGGGCACAGGTTACCTTACAGACGTAAAGCTCAAGGCACCAAAACCTACTTTCCTAGAGGTGAAAGTACTATTGCACTTATGCCAGCGGTGATACAACAACCGTAATAGGTCACAAATAATACAGGCCCTTCAATCACTCATATTACAGATGTTCACAATATACGCTAATTGCTTTCGTCATTCTTTAGGTCACACCCACATGCATTGCAATTGTTATTTCTAATCACTCCCAACAAGTTCAACAATAATATTAAAAGTGAACCCATCAAGTAATTAACTTCATTCGCGTTTCGCGGCTCTGATTTCTCATAAGCGCCAAACATTTTTTGAGGTGGATTGCAATACGCACCCAGCGCCGTGGAAGATCGTGTGGCAAGCGACTCCCCGTGCATTGCGCCCCTGTCTCTCAGTTAGAAGACCCACGTCGCTAATATACCCACTATAACCACCACAATGTTCCTTCATACGCTTTAAGCGTTTGTCTAGTCGCGGCCCTGATTGGCGCTTGCCCGCTTTCATTGGCCTCACAAGCCTCCAGCATCTGACGAAGATGCTGGGCTAGCGTGATTCCGCTCATTCGCTGCCGCCTTCTTCACGGAAATGACTGTACTTAGAAAGAGATGACAGGGTCCCATATAAGCTTTAAAGCCATCATAACAACGCTACATATTTTTAATAGCACATAAATCTTAGCCAACACCTGCATAACGTAGAACTTTAAATGCACCAGCTACTCAGAGACAGTCATCAAAATATTTTTATAATAGTAGCAATGACTATGGTTCGTCTACATAAATCTTACGTGTCTAAACCATATCTACCACGCGCGTACTAAGACACAGAAAAAAAACGCCTATAGGTAAAGGCCTGCGCCCTTAAAGCGACGTCTTATAATAAAATTAAGGCTGCATTTATTTCATAGAATCGACATTCTCTTGATTAGTGTATAAATATTAGGGGACCGTTTAAATGTTAAAAATTTTCTAATTATTTGAAGCACAAAAATACCTTTATAAATATTGTACACCTTAAAAGGCAATCTGTTGATACAAAATGTACTTACCAACATTATAATGTACATAGTTCTTACATACATACATACATATAAACTCGCCTCTTTCCCGTATGGGTAGGCAGAGACCACTTCTTTCCACTTGCTACGATCCTTACATACTTGTTTCACTTCGTCCACTTTTATTTTCCCTTACAATAAATAAATAAAGGCTATAAGCTGTAGATAGTAATTAATCGGTATTTTATTCATTCGATAGTATTTTCGAGCCTTATCCTGGCTTGTATAATACTTGTAGATAATGCAAATCCGTGTAGAAATATCAAAGTTAAAATCTAAAAGCATACCGGACATTGACCTCAGCTAGATTTTATCGTATATTTTTCACGTGGTTTAAAGCGAAAATATATTGAGTTTAACTGTATTTATCTGTAAATTAGAATGAAAATACATGAAGTATGTATATATATATATATATATATATATATATATATATATATATATATATATATATATATATATATATATATATATATATATATATATATATATATATATATATATATATATATATATATTGTTACTGTGTGTTTCGGGCTTCCCTAGCCGGTTGCCTCAGGGCGTATACCAACCCAGACGACTATGTCGAGTTTATACGCAATCCTTAATAAAAATATTGCTATTAAATTTTTTTTAACGCTTTTTAACTATATACATAATTTTTCCTTGAGTACCCAAATTGAATTGTTATGTTCTTAACTTTCTAAGAACTGAAATAATTTACATAAATCAAGGCTAACTCAATTCATGGAAAACAGATAATGGCCTTCTCGGAAGTTCTTGCGGGACTATAATATGAGACATTGGGTTGGGTAACAAAGGAAGAACGGAGTAGTAACATCCTAGGGAATAAATTCCTTTCAAATATGTTTTAGACGTTCTTTATTTTTATTTCAATAAAAGAAAAAGAAGAGCATTGGTGCAACATGCTTGTAAATTGCTTCCTTGGTTAGTACAATATTCCAAATTTCTCCAACGGAGATGACATCTTGAAAATAGACACTTCAACTTAAACCAATACTGCCTTTGAAAATGTGTTTAAAAGTAGAGTTTCTAATATTATAAGAATACTCTTTAAACTAATCGAAATAAAACTGAAAGAAGCTAACTTGACGTTGTAAAATTTTTTATGCCTGCCAATACAAGTGAAAATAGCGATTACAGTGTAAGAAACTACTCGTAACGTACATATTCCGAACGTAAGCGGATGCAAAGAACAATTGTGTCCAAAAGCCCTAGTGACCTTTATCAGATCGAATACTCGTTCAAATGGACACAGAATCGATTATAACATTGATAATGATGACGTGTGGTAATGACTTCATTACCATACCAGTGTTTAGAACATTATGAATAGAGAAAGGTTGGTGAAAGTAAAAGGGCTTTTCTAGATGCTGATGAATTTTAAATATAATAATAATAAACTATGATAATTCACACAGCTTTAGCATAATAGAATGAATGAAATATGTAAATGATTAAATGAAAAACTCTTTATTGTCCTTAAATGTCCACAATAGAATGGCTCTCTAAGTATTTTAATATCTTAAAAATTAAATACAAACGAAGTCAGGTTTGAAATGTTTGTTCACAAACATATGCACTTTTCATTGGGGGTAAACATCAGATGTCTACGGTAAAGTTGAAGGGACAGGTCTATAAGACCATCATTAGGCCTGTCCTTTTATACGGCTGTGAAGCGTGGCCGGTGTTAGAGCGACACAAGCAAGAGCTGCGTGTCACGGAGATGAATATGCTGCGGTGGATGTGTGGAGTGACGCGGAAGGACCGCGTTAGGAACTCCCGCATTCGCGGCAGTCTTCATGTCCGTGACATTGCGGATAAATTACAAGAGTGTCGGCTCCGTTGGTACGGCCACGTTTTACGGCAACCGGATGCTTACGTGGGTAACAAATGTCTGGCCATGCCACCTCCGCCGGGCCCCGGCAGGAGGGGTAGACCCAAAAAGTGCTGGCTTGACGTCGTAAAGGGTGATACGTGCCAATGGGCTCACTACCAGGGATGCTCAAGACTGTGCGAAGTGGAGAAGAAAAAGTCGGAAAGCGGACTCCGGGCGCCGAAGCGAGAGTTTGGGCTGCAACCGGGATACAACGCAAAGATGATGATGATGATCAGATGTCTACGCAGACAAAATCGCGAGTGCTGATAATTGTATTTAAAGTATTTATTTTGACGACCTCTATAGTAAAATAAAGATGTGGTGATATTACCTATAATTATGAAGAAAAAATCCTTATTGTGAAACGAGTTCAACAAAAGTTTACTCCCTGATTAACGATTTAAACCTCAAATTATTCTCCTTCCAGGGGCGGAGTAAGAATACTAACCCCTGCGGTCGGGGTCGGCTTGTCGTAAAAGGCGACAAAACCACCTAGCTACGTAGTAGGGCCTCAAGCCCGTCTAGATGGCGATCACCCATGTCTATAAATATGCCGCCATAATATTGTGTTGTATTCCGGCGTTAGTGACCAAGGTTCCTGTACCCCTATGGGACATCAGCGTGTTCGCGGTGCCCCATAAGTCGCAAATACCCAAAGGCTATTAAGTTAACTGCTTACTATTGAGTGGGCCGTAAACCTGTCTGCTGTTCCTCACCAGTAAAAAAAAATAAATTGATATCCGTGTATCTTTCTAGTTGTTTCTATCTTCTAGTTGTACTTTTAGCTATTATTATATTAAAATTACACTGATAAATTACATATAAGTACAAATAAGATAAATAATCTTTAATAATAAAGAAAATGGGACTCCTTTCACGCACCATCACAACAAAACTACTGAACTACGGCTATTATTTTTTTGAATTTCATCGGCCCTTTCTCATTTTGTTTTTCGATTTACTTTTGACTGTAGCGGAGCGGGCTTGATCGGCTTCTAATCCCGAAGTAAGCATTGCACATGTGATGTGCGTACTAGGCAACTGATATACTACAGTACTTACGTAATTTTCTTTTGTAAATAAATACATATTATACAATATATAAACACCCAGACGGGAGACGGGAATCGAACCCGTGACCTCCGCAAGCGTACCGAAGTGCGTTAACCTTTGTGCTACGGAGATCGTCAGAGTTAATTAAACTCCGAATAAACCTCCCATCCAGGTGAGGTATGTAAGTTAAGCACGAACTTCTCATGTTTATGGAAAAGTTTGAAGAGCAAACTTTTCGGGGTTGCGTCGTTTTAGTTTTTGATTAGAGTGAAACTCAAAGCGAGGCTGGTTTGGATGTGTAATTTAAATTTATAACTCTTATTGTTTACTTGTTATAATTACTAAAGTTTAATATAGATCGGTAGATAATTAAAATTTCATTTGTATCCACAAAGTAAACATTTCTCATTTCAGTTTTAAAAGTTTGTCAAGTACCTCTACAATAACACGTTCATAAACTTTTTCTTTTTCTTCGTTACATACCTGGCAGAGTAGTGATTGTCGTCACGTCGTCTTCAGTCGCGTGCTTGACAATTCGACAACATTCCTCTCTGGCGTTGTATGCCCTGGTGCACATATATTGGACATTATTTGTAGCTACCTTGTTTTTGTCTGTCCATCATAAGGCGATCAGCCTCTGACTCAGATACCCTCAACTTTACCTTGAATCACGAACCGTACGACAGAATCCTGACCCCGTCGGGATATATGCTAGCCTTTACTATGGAGCATAGAAGTTGCTTTATACCTACTTCTTCGAATATGGAGACACTTGTGCGAAACTCAGTTCACGATACACCAAGCATTTTTCTCTCACCACTCATTTCTAGGGCGTCTATTCTTTTTCTATTCCGTACAGTCCATGTTTCTGCCCCGTAGATAAATCTGGGAAGCCTAGTGTTCCGATGAGCCGGATTTTAGTGGATTTGGTGATGTCACGGTTCGTCCATTATTTTTTTTTTTTTGATCTGTCTATAGCCGATCTCGTGATTGTCATACATTTTTATTTATTTATTTTATTTAGTCGGTACATCGGCCATTGTTAAAAATAAAGAAGAAGAATTAAAGAACTTACTTTTTCTTAAAGATTTTTTTATTTATTTTTTTATTGCTGTAGAACAGCAGACAGGCTAACGGCCTGCTTAGGATTTAGCAGTTACCGTCGCCTATAGGTGCTTGCAACGCCAGTGGCATTGCGAACACCCTGCTCTCCCATAAGGGTACAGTAACTCGGGTCACTAATGCCGGAACACAACACAAGGTTATTATGGCGGCATACTTAAGAACAAAGGTGGTCGCCATCCAAACGGGCTTGGGGCCCTACCACGTAGCTAGGGTGGGTTGTTTTGTCGCCTTTCTTTCTCCGCCCTTGCACGGATAAAAATTTTAAGTATATTTCATCTTAAAAACATATCGAACATTAAATGTTCAATATGTTTCTAAGTGATTCTAATGCCAGTTCCATTCCTGTTGCGGTGTATATGTATTTGTTTACGAAATAAAAATATAAGAACTTTATCAGTTGTCTAGTACCCATAGCACACGCGCTCTGTTGCTAAGTTTGGAACTAGATCGCTCTGTATTTATTATCATAGTATAATTTATCATTAATTGTTTCAATAAACAATTGTCAATACAATGTCAACTAAAATCATCAATCATATAAGGCTTTAAATGAATAATCACCAAAAATAATTATTTTAAAATTAGTCGTATAATCGAGAATAAAGTATTATTTTCTATAAAAACCAGAATTACAGGTACCAAATCTTAAAAAATACGCAGTCGATAATCGAGAGTGATAGCGCAACTAGATGTCACAAGCAAGAAGTCCTGGGTTCGATTCCTGCTATTAACATGTACGTTTTGCCAAACAATTACACAATGTTCCCTTTAATTTGATCTCCGAGCCTAGCAATAAGACGTTATGAGCTACTATTGTAAACTGTTGCATTTAAGTAATTTGTCTACTAAAATGATTTATTGCAACAATAACAGTTAATTTTGTTAACAAATTCACAGTGATTTACAATAATAACTCTTAGAAATGGGGCTAGATTAGTGACAACGACTTGTAGTTGGACGAATAAATTTATTAATATATAAGATAACTTGTATGCAATGGTATGGCCAGATTTGTGTTAGCAATATTATTTTATTTTATTGATGCACAAAACAAATTACAACCAAAGAAATTATAAGTTTAGATATTCAACATAACAATCTGGTTTGCAATTCAAAGCAGGTGCGTACAGAAAAATTGTAACAACAGATGCCTAAAAACCTTGTGTGTATATATTGATACACACATAACACACGTGCACTGACACACACACACACACAAAGCACGCATACACACTCACACACATATATAAGTTACTATCTAATTAAATCTAATGTATCATTAACTGATCAATATAAATTATTTAAGAATATTTTTTTACTAATTTACAATATTTAAAAAAACTATTTTCAAATATATCAAGATCAGTGCTGTTACTTGCCAATTCATTATAATGTCGTGCCATTCTAACAATGGGATTAAAGTATGAGATGTTGTTTTTGTGAACTTCAAGTGCAAAAAGATTAGTGCAATGTGATCTACGCGCAGTATATCTGGTATTCAAAGATATTTGTGAAATTAAATCACTTGAGTTTATAATATAATGTATAATCAAAGTATTTATTTTTATGTATTTATTGTTTATAGAAAACACTTATTTTGGTTGCGTTCTATTTAATCTGGAATCGTCTTCCTGTTTTCTCTTCCTTTCGAATAGGCTTGCATTTACTATAGGTAAGCATATCGTCTCCTATGACATTAAATTATTAACACACTCCTTTCTGTAGACGGTGTTAAACTTCATGCCAAAGATTTCCATTTTGTTAGTGTATAAAAATTATTATTAGTTTATTAGTAAAATTTTAAATGTTAGATGAAATCCTTCGACTCTAAGAAAAATTTACCAACAATAGACTATTACTTACCCTAAACGACATCGTCATGTTGTTGTTAATGTATTAAAAAAAAAACCTTGTAATAAACGTAAATATAGTTCTAAATATACTGAAACATATAGAACCAATCTAATCCTAAAATTAGAACGTATGTTATCGTCATTAGATACAGGTGTATTATTTATATTATATATCCAGACCACATAAAACCCGGGATTCGGGACGGGAATGGAACCCGTGACGGGAGTATTCCAACTTGCGAAAGCTGTTGTTCCACGGAGATTGTCAATTTCATATATTTTCATGTTGCATAGAAAATTACTATTTTGCTCTTACATGCAATATTCTTACACAATATAATTTTGAAGCCAACAGTATTTCCGCGGAGACAAGGCGTTTAATGAGCGAGTGCCGATTGCCTAAGTAGCAGGCTCCTGTTTACACAAGAACCTGATCAGATGTTTGTTGAACAAATGTTTGGAATTATTTCTGTGGACCTCCATGCTCCATAATTGCTACTACTAACAACTGAATATTTACTGTCAAGGTTTATATCATTATTTGCAGCATAAGCAACATTGTTTTAAAGTTACAATGTTATCTTCCAAGCAAAGGTCTACGCAATCATAGTATGCGGAAATGAATCTGAAAAAAAAACCATGTGATTATTTACTCTGATAGTCAAACGACAATTTTTGTGTTTGATTCAAACAAAAAAGTCTTAAAATTTGTGAAAAATTGCACGAATTCTTAAATATCTTTGGTATGAAAATAAAGTAATAAAAGCAATGCATAAGTATATGCATTGCTTTTATTACTTATTTTTTATTGCAATCATAGTATGCAGATTCATTTCCGCATACTATGATTGCGTAGACCTATGCTTGGAAGATAATATTGTAACTTTAAAACAATGTTGCTTATGCTGCAAATAATGATATAAACCTTGACAGTAAATATTCAGTTGTTAGTAGTAGCAATTATGGAGCATGGAGGTCCACAGAAATAATTCCAAACATTTGTTCAACAAAACTCATAAGTATTTGTGAACGCTACGCAGAATCTCATGGGCTCAGGTATAATGCCAAAAAGAGCGAGTTGCTGGTTTTCAAGGCTGGCTCCAAGATATGCACTTCTGTGCCAATAGTTTATGTTGGTAATACTCCTCTTAAACGTACTTCCCAGTTTAAGTATCTGGGCCACTGGCTGACCGAGGATCTAAGTGATAACCTAGATATTGAGAGAGAACGTAGGGCTTTAGCTGTCCGATGCAATATGTTGGCTCGCAGATTTGCAAGGTGTGGACGGGATGTCAAGCTGGTTTTGTTCAAGGCCTATTGCCAAACCTTCTACACCTGTAGTCTGTGGCTGAGGTACACGCGGGCGGCAATCGATGCCCTGCGAGTGCAGTATAACGACGCCCTCAGGATTTTGTTGGGGTTGCCTCGTTTTTGTAGTGCATCGATTATGTTTGCAGAAAATGCTATTGACAGCTTTCAGGCCCTCATGCGTAAACGTTGCGCAGCTACCTCAGCTAGGTTCCGTGATAGCCCTCACAGTATGGTGGCAGTTTTATGCAATCGGTGGGATAGCCCAATGATTCGCCACTGGGTACAGCTGCACGCACCAGTCGCGACATGGACATTTTGATCATTTTATATTTGTGTTTACTAACAATAGATTTTTAAGTTTACTTATAATTTACTAACCCACTATGGACATGATTTTGTAACTGTCTGAAATAAATAATAATAATAATAATGCTATATACGCGCCGCAGGATTTGCTATATTTAGATGCAGTAATAGAAAAACTAACATAGATCCTATTACCAAATGTAACGTGAAGAATAACCGTTTTACCAAACGTAGTGTAGGATGTATTTCGGTAAATCGATGACATTAAAATGTTAAATAGCAGCTAAACGAGAAAAGCGGAGGATTGATTGATAAAGCCTAATCTTGTAGAGATCTATGTCTAACAGTGGACTACGTAAGATGAAATAAATATACAATTTTTTATGTAATATCATAATTTTCAACACTTATATGCATATATTTTATAACTTATTGACATTAAATAATATTAGTAAACCCAATTTACACATTGCCTATATTAAATCATTATACTATCTTGAAAGCATACATTTTGCATTATCTTGGTTTCAACCTTTAGCCCCAATAATTCGCTGTGGTTTGGTCCGCTGCGACTTTTGTATATAATTATCGGCTGCGCAACTTAGAATCCAACTGGACCAGTGGCGGCCACTCAAACAAAAGTATGTGCAAGTAATATTTTATGCAACGTGGGTATTTATTACGTAGTTAGAAGCCACATTTGCTTGAATTTAAAAATATAGCTTAATATCAAGGATAAGTAAACCAGTTTATAATTTCGTATCGAGTATGGGTTTATAGCTAGTCCATAATCATAAAAATATAGTTAAAAAAAAACTAAATAACACGCTTTTATAGTTAATCGAAATAAATAATTTTTATCCGTGCAGGGGCGGGGAAAGAATACTAACCTCTTCGGCCGGGGTCGGCCTGTCGTAAAAGGCGACAAAACAGCCCACCCTAGCTACGTGGTAGGGCCTCAAGCCAGTCTGGATTGCGACCACCTTTGGTATTACGTATGCCCCCATAATAGCCTTGTGTTGTGTTCCGGCATTAGTGACCCAAGTTCCTGTACCGTTATGGGACAGCAGCGTGTTCTCGATGCCACTGACGTTGCAAATACCGTCAGGCGACGGTAACTGCTAAATTCTAAGCGGGCCGTCAGCCTGTTTGCTGTCCTACAGCATTAAAAAAAATATTAAAAAATAATTTTTAACATAAGAATACAGTTACTGACGAGAAAATTAATGTCACTGTTCTAAAAGTGTACGGTGTGCTTTATACGATGTTTTTAAACTAACTCTGTATTTCGGAACGTCAGTAATTTTATTCTGACGTTAAGAATTATTTTTTACTTTTTAGTTCGATTAATTATAAAAGCGTATATTTGTAGCTTTTTTTAAACTATTATTTAGTTTTTTTGTTGTCAGTTCCCAATCCGTAAATGTTTTTATTTATTTAACGCCATCTTCCGGCAGAAGAAAATGTAAGCTTTAATCCTGATGATCCTGATAAGGACTATGGGACAAAATTATGGTTGATTCAAAAACATTTATATAACAGTGAAGACTGCTATCTAAGCTCCATCTCCAAAAGGAAAAACTAAACGATCTAGTTATTTAAAGTAGTAATATTACTAAGCAATTAGGATTTTTGGAAAATAACGACCATATCTAAGTTTAAGTTACGTAGATACTTTCGTAGATATTTTGCCCGAGAAAACACGGTTATGAACAACTTAAGTCACTAAAAATAAGGTAAAACGTAGTATGCGTGAAGAATGATTTTCATTTCTAAAACACAATTACATTCTCGTCTCGCGTCAGCGATGATTTGATAAGGAAATTGATTTTATGCTGCTCACGAAATATTTTACTTCGAATTATTTTTCACGATCTACACACATATATGTACATTGAAATATGTATAAATATTAGAATAATAAAAATATACGAGTTCGAATGCCGCAGTCATCACTCAGACAGTTTTTTCTCGCTTAATATGAATATTGTAACATAATTACCAGATAAGGACGACGAAGGAAAACATTGTGACAAAACTTACATTAGGTACCGAGATCACCGGTATGTGTAACCTGTCAATCCACCTTGGACAAGCGTAGTGGGAGATCCCAATCCCTCTAGGGGAAGTCCCGAGCAAACAGTGGGACATTATGTGCTGCTTAATATTATACAATAAAAATATTCTTCTATTCTGTACACCTGATCCATTATACATAAATTATAAATAAAAATTGAGATATAATTGCCTACAAGTGGTTTAGTACGTTCGTGCACAGGCACCCACAGGGGTACGATCCCCAAAGATCAGGATCAATACAAAATATTTATATGATGCAAATGTCGTTAAGCCTTATGTGAGATTGAGGAAGTTTAGTCGGTATGCCATCTCTTAGTCGCTAGCTTTCATATCTCTGGAGATAAATGAAAAGAAGAGATAAAAAAAATATCTATTAGCTAGCTAGTAGTCCAAAAGCGGCCGTAGGATTTTACAAAGATATAAAAACGCATTTTGATGATGTATAAAATTTTAATCATAATATTATAATTAGACCATTTTAGCAATACAATTCAATATATTTATATTATTTAAGATTTATTCTTATAATTATAGCAAATAATATCAATATGATAAAGTTATCAGGGATAAGCTACTGCTATTTTTCAGACACACGGCCTTGTAATGTGCAGTTAATGAGTAATTATCCTTGAATTGGAAATGCGATAAGGAATACAAGTGTTCAAGATTTTATCAGTTTACACGTATTCACTTATATACTAAACTAGCGGCCCGTCCCAGCTTCGCATGGGTATTTAACAAAAAATTAAAAATTAAACCCTTCTATTTTTTTTCGGTCTCGGGGAAAAACCTCTCTTGACGGGTTCCCCCGGCCCGGGGGGACCGAGGGATATAAGGGACTCCGGAAAAGATGTTCGACCATCCGACTACCCACTAAAAACCCCGCTGTTCTATCGCCTACGCCCGGGCCCACGGATATATGGCCTGCCGATCTCGTGGCCCGGGCCGGCGCCTGCCCACGCTTTGTCTTAAAGCGGGCCCCTTCTAAAGTGCTGGCGCTAGGGGGTCAGGGTTTCGTCCCCCCGGCGTTCTCTTGTAACAACTCTAGGAATTGAGGGGGGCTGCGGAACAGCACGCGGCTTCTCCCTCGCGGCAATAGTGCGAGCGGCGGATCCTCCCCCGAGGGGCCGCCTGCGGCCGCTTTCTACGGCGGCCGGAGATCGTTGCCCGCCCTCCGGCGCCGACGACGCGGCCTACGTTGGCGGGAGGGGAGTGCGGTGGCGGACTCCCGCTCCCGTTCCGCCGCCTCCCTTGCAGACACTACTGCCTCGCAAAAGGAGGCGACGGCCGTCCATCCAGGATCGCCCCCGACCATGGACAGAACCAGGGCTGGGAGCGACAGGTCCGCGGCCAATTCTGGATGGGACTCGCATCCCCGTCGCGTGCTAGTCAGGCGTGGGTACGACTACCAGAAGACACTCCAGAAAAAGCAGAGTCGCCTGACGTCGTAGCCGGCCCCGCAAGACCAACCGACAGCGAGGATGCAATTCCCGCCCCGGGAACACTCTCTGTGCAGGCGCAGTCGAAATAGGCATGGTTTCGACTACCAAATCAGGTCCCAGGGTAGAACCCGGGACCCCAATCAGTATTCGCAACCATCCCACCGGGGACCACGCCACGAACAGAGAGCTAAGTTGGAAAGGATGTAAGAGGTAGACGGAAAGAAAGGTAGGATGTCGCCTCGAACGGAGAGGGGAGTGAAGCGACGGATGCTCGGGCACCTCGGGTACGCACACCCGTTCACTCCTCGGACAGAGGAGCGCCCCTGAGGGCAAACCCTTCTATTTGCGTCAGGTTACTAAAAAATAAAATTATAAAGAAAGTTTGAATATTATTATTTCTATGAACTTTTATTTTAATGATTTTTTTGTTATTATTTTTTATTTATTTTTCGTTATTTTTTAATAAGATTTTTTTTTTTCTAATTTTTGTAAAAACCCCAGTGACGCACGCCTACATTGCATAAGGTGCTGCCTAGCTAGCCGAACAGGGTGAGCGGCTACCACGCAACATTTTTCTAAGACTTACATTTTTAAACTCGTGATATCTTTCGAATGGAATATCCGAATTGAATAATTCAAAAAGTTATATGTATAAAGGTATTGAAACAGTTTTGAATATGAAGTAATTTATTTTGATAAGGATTAATACCAAGATCCAAATAAAGAGCCTTTTCTAGGGGCGGCATTTCAATTAAATTTTTAAAATAAAAGAACACTTATTGTGGCATAACTATAATAGTTAGACATATGCTGTCGCGACACTTTTTGTAAATAATGATGTGTTCTGCAAAGTTGTAGTACATTATTTTATTCTATCATCAATAGTTTTCGCAACGCACGCGATTTAAATAATATTTTAGGTAATTTTTTTACACTTTGGGTTACATTATTGGAGTTTTAGTAAGGATCCCTAATTTTTTTGAAAATATAATATAGCCTATGTCACCCGGGGATAGTGTAGCTTCCCAACAATGAAAGAATTTTTTAAATCGGGTCAGTAGTTTCGGAGCCTATTCAAAGCAAACAAACAAACAAACAATCAAATCTTTCCTCTTTATAATAGTAGTATAGATATTAATTCAGACTAGTTTCTACGTGTAATAAGCGGTTAAGTTCAACCTTTTGGTGTTCTTAAAAATAATTACAAGAAAACCAATAAAATGAAATGTTGCACCCATATTAAAATATTTATAAAAAAAAATGTGCGTCTCGGGAGGCCCGGCAGAAGTAATAACTTAAACTTATCTAAGTTGAACTATTTAATATTGAAATTAACTTGAGAAATGCTTAAGTTATTATTTTAATTTTATGTATATTAATATGATAATGTAAGGAAATATTATTTATTAATTAAACCAAAAATAACTAAAGTTTACGAATTCCCAATGTTTTCAAAAACTGTTTCAAAATTATATTAAATTAAATTATTCCCTAATGTAGATTCTTTATAAAGAAAAAAACTCAACTGTATTTCATTTTTTTGAAAATATAATATAGCCTATGTCACCCGGGGATAGTGTAGCTTCCCAACAATGAAAGAGTTTTTTAAATCGGGTCAGCAGTTTCGGAGCCTATTCAAAGCAAACAAACAAACAATCAAATCTTTCCTCTTTATAATAGTAGTATAGATATAGATAAATGATTACGCTCTCAACCCATTACAAAAATCAATGATCGATTTCAAGTTCTCCATGAATGCAATCGCGTCGATATTTTATCAATAGCGTGAGTCAAATACTAGCGTGTACATGGTATTTTGTAACCTCGATAGAATTTAAAGCGTTTCCGCCAAAATTATTCACGCTACGTGACGTTGTTAGCCTGACACGCTCCTTCTTCTTAGTCGTTTCACTCTTTACAGAGCGGTCGTGATCAACTGGTAGTACTATTAGAGGCAGATATTGTTCGATGTATGATTTTACGCCATTTCTCGCGATTCACAGACATTCTGGTGCACTCATGCAAAGGTCCGCCCACAGCCGATTTGATCTGGTCGGTCCATCGCATGGGTGATCTTCCACGTGATCTGGTCCCCTCCACTTTGCCCTGGACAACGAGACGCTCTATGGAGTCATTGTTTCTTCTTGAAACGTGGCCGAAAATTTTGAGAATAAGTGACTGGACCAAAGCGGAGAGATGCTGCTTAATGCGGAGTTCTTCACGGATGGAGACATTTGTCCGAAATTCTGTCCATGATATTCCCAGCATTCGTCTCCAACACCACATTTCTAAAGCATCTATCTTTTTCTTCTCAATGTCTCGAAGCGTCCACGTCTCTGCAGCGTATAAGAATATGGGGAATATAAGGGTTTGCACGAGCCGGATTTTCGTGGCCCTTGTGATGTGTCGGTTCCTCCATACTTTCTTCAGCTTGTCCATTGCCGTTCTAGTTATCCCCATACGTCGCTTTACTTCATCTACGCAGCCGCCATTATTAGATATTAAAGCTCCAAGGTAAATGTAGGATTGCACCACGTCGCACGCACGTGACACGCTCCTACCTCGGACATAAAATCAATGTAACAGGCACTGATACATTTGAGGTAGAGAATATCTAAAGAAACTTAATTTTCTCAAAACCATACATAATTAAAAGGACAACTTTTTCAATAATCAATATTTATAACGTATTCAAATCGGAATAGATTTTGGATTAAAACAGTGGCAGTATCGTAGTATATTAAAATATTTTATTGGAATGTAAATCTATTTTCAATAGGAATAAATAATACTTTGTGTAGTACACACAGTATAAACGAAATAATTTCTAGAATGTGGTACTTGGCGAGAGAACCAATTAGATATAAGCACTGCGCAAATAAACGTTTGTTTAGCGCCGCGCAAGATATCGTGTTGTTGGAATCTTGGTATCGATTCATGGGATCAGTGTGGCGGCATCTAGCGTCTGGCCAGAGTCACAATCCGCATATTCAATAATGGGGCGACATGTTTCGCGAGATTGGATAGTGTCATTACCAACTACGATAGATAAAGAATTGTCTTGAACTTTATTCGTAATCCAATATTTATTCGTATTGTAGTAGGTAGATAGAAAATTAACTTATTACAGTCCTTGTCCAATGTAGGGTTGATACAAATTATTATTTCCATCCACTCTGCTCTGTTTGCCTTTGTCTCAATATTCAAACATTTTGTTCAATATTTATTATCTTTAACACAATCCATATTCCTTTGGTTCGCCCTGCTTTCTGTATCCTTCCCTAAAACTATCATTTAACATTATTTTAGGTTGACATGGATTTCTAGAAGATACTTCGTTTGATTTATAATTACAATATTTTTTTTTTCAAGTGTTTCATCCCCGTTTTAAGTCTGACTTCGGAGTCCGAAATATGCTGCTGAATACAGTACGTCATTTTGCATCGTGTCCTTTTCATTGGATTTTAACAACCAGATAGATGAAATAAATGTGGAAGCTATTGTCGTTTTAACCCTCAAGCCAGAAGGAAAACTGAATAATGCCCTTTACCGCATATGAACTGAATAGAAGGGGTGTAAGTTTGTCTTGCTTTTTTTTTCTGCTGTAGGACAGCAAACGAGCTGACAGCCTGCTTAGAATTTAGCAGTTACAGTCGCCTATGGGTGTCTACAACGCCAGTGGCATCGCGAACACGCTGCTGTCCCATAAGGATACAGGAACTTGGGATACTAATGCCGGAACACAACACAAAGTTATTAAGGCGGCATACTTAAGACCAAAAGTGATCGCCATCCAGACCGGGCTTGGGGCCCTACCACGTAGCTAGGGTGGGTTGATTTTGTCGCATTTTACGTCAGGCCGACCCTGGCCGCAGAGGTCAGTATTCTTTCTCCGCCCCTGCACGGATAGAAATATATACATAGCTTTATATTTCGAATTGTCATATTATTCGCAGGAACTACGTTCGGAGTACGAAGGAGTACGAATATAGACTACGACTAAATTGGAACAGGTTATACCAGTGATTCCCAAAGTGGTCTATATCGACCCCTAGGGGTCTATGACAACCTGCAAGGGGTCTACGTCAGCGAAAAAAAATTTGGGGGTCCATGAAATGAAAATGGGGGTCCACGATAGTGGATCTCAACACATACACTGATAGTACCTATTTACTTACATCATACTATCTTATAATATCAAAACATATACATTATTTATAAAAGTACCTATGAAGTAAAAAAATTATTTTATGTTTATTTAATGTTACGTATATTTTACATAACAGATACAAAATTTTATTTTGAGTAGTTTTAATTTAAATTCAATTAATAAATTAATGTATAAATTAACATGTGTTTTTACTTAAAGTCTTTAACACTAAACTTCACTACAGTTAGAAATTTACAGGAAATCAATATCAGGTAAGTACCATCCAACACGGAAAAACATGGCAAGGAGTCTACGACACAAAAAAGTTTGGGGAACTCTGGGTTATACAATTAATTTATACTTGTGCTAAAATAGCAACATGCCCAACTTAACCTCAAAATAATGCTCAAATGTGAAAACTAAATCAACTAACTCAAAACTATACGTTGAATTTCTATCAGCTCATAATTATTACACTATCAACAGGCAATAATCAGAGTACTTACCTCTTGAATCACCGATATTATCTTATCAGGTGCATATTGAACAGGTCCGGAGCCACCTCACATTGATTGGTTCTCTTATAAGCAAATACATTGCAGCACAATTGAATACAATATAATAACTAGCTAACCCGGAAACATTGTTATGCCGATAAACTTTCGGTTTCCGTAAAATACGTTCTTAGTGAGCCTCTACGCCGCACCAAATGAGCAATCGTGCTAAATTTCAAGTTAATCGGGTGTACCGGAAAGTCATTACCGGTTTTTCTAACAGATGTCGCTAGGCTTAATAAGTATGCAATGTTATTATTTGACACATATGTCATGTTTAAGTTATATTTATTTATAATACCAAATCATAAAAAATTATAATAAATAAATATTATCAAAAAATAAAAAATAAATATTTTGGGGTTGGCCACCCCATCACTTATCACTTAGGGGTATAAAAAAATAGTTTACGCCCTATTCTCAGATCTACCGAACATATAAAAAATCATAAAAATCGGCCAAGCCGTTTTATAATACATAGTCAGGTCATAAGTATTGTCACACAGTAAAAACTTTTCTTTTAGAATGCTGGCCACAAAAAAGTTTATTGAATTCGAATTTCGAATTGTTCATGAAAATAAAAATGTATAACTTTTAGAATTTTACTCATTTTTAAATATGGAGTGGACGCTTAAAGAAGACCGTGTTGCAGTTATTGCGTTGCATCGTTACAGTTACGCGCCAATTCAAATTTTTAACATACTGAAAAATTTGAATATAACCAAAAGATTCGTTTATCGTACCATCAAACGATACAATGAAGACTCTAGTGTAGATGACAGGTCAAGAAGTGGTCGCCCTCGGTCTGTTAGGACTCCAGCAGTGATAAAAGCTGTGAAGGCACGAATTCAAAGAAATCCCAAACGTAAGCAGTAACTGTTGGCCCTTCAGATGGGGTTAAGCAGAACCACGGTGAAAAGGGTGTTAAATGAAGACTTAGGGCTTCGGGCATATCGAAGAAAAACAGGACATCGTTTGAATGCTCGTCTAATGGACCTGAGACTGAAGAGATGCCGCGCTTTGTTGAAGCGGTACGCGGGAAAAAAATATCGGGAAATTCTTTTTTCGGATGAAAAAATGTTTACCGTAGAAGAGAGCTACAACAAACAAAATGATAAGGTGTACGCACACAGTAGTGAAGAAGCGAGCAACCGTATTCCGCGTGTCCAACGAGGTCATTTTCCATCCTCGCTCATGGTATGGTTGGGAGTTTCTTATTGGGGCTTAACAGAGGTACATTTTTGTGAGAAAGGTGTAAAAACGAATGCTGTTGTGTATCAAAATACAGTCCTGACGAACCTTGTGGAACCTGTTTCTCATACCATGTTCAATAACAGGCACTGGGTATTCCAACAAGATTCGGCGCCAGCTCATAGAGCGAAGAGCACACAAGACTGGCTGGCGGCGCGTGAAATCGACTTCATCCGGGACGAAGACTGGCCCTCCTCCAGTCCAGATTTGAATCCGTTAGATTACAAGATATGGCAACACTTAGAGGAAAAGGCGTGCTCAAAGTCTCATCCCAATTTGGAGTCACTCAAGACATCCTTGATTAAGGCAGCCGCCGATATTGACATGGACCTCGTTCGTGCTACGATAGACAACTGGCCGCGCAGATTGAAGGCTTGTATTCAAAATCACGGAGGTCATTTTGAATAAACTTTAATATCATAAGAATCTATGTTTTGTTAAGTTCATTTTGGTATATGAATGGTTACATAATTAATAAACTTGTTACAATTATTTTACATTAAACATGTGACAGAATTTATGACCTGACTAGGTATATATTATACTAGCTGTGCCCGCGACTCCGTCCGCGTGGAATAGTGACTTTGGGCAGCATTTTTTTGGACATATGAGATCAACTTAAATTGGAAATTCAACCTACTAGGACCAGCCTAAGCTGAACCCTATTTCATATGATTGATGATATAAATCTGAGGTCAACTTAAATTGGTATATAATTTCCGAAACTTATCATTTTTAACAAAAACTATTTTATTTTTCTAAAATAAAAATAGCCTATGTTACTCCTTGATACATCAGATATCTGCCAGTGAAAGTCCCGTCAAAATCTCGGTGCCGCCGTTTCAGAGATTAGCCAGAATAAACAGACAGACAGACAGACAAAAATTGTAAAAAATGTTGTTTTGGTATATGTACCGTATATACGTCCGAATGAACTTAGTAAAAAGCGGTTATTTTAATATTACAAACAGACCCTCCAATTTTATTTATTTGTATAGATATGTGTGCAGTTACGAAAATGGCTAAACGTAGAAATGAACATATCAGAGCAAGTCTGAAAGTGGTGCTAATGACTGAGAAGCGGAAAAGTAAGAAAAGAAAAATGTCATGTGACAAGGAAAATGCTAGAAATCAGAGGGATGGATTTAAAAGGAAGACTAAAAAAGATGGATTGATGTTGAGATGACGACTAATAGAGGAGTGAAAGGAGAACATGTTGTGCCGAGCCCACATAGTTTGAAATAAGGGCTGGAAGAAGAGAGAAAAAAACGTAATAGCGTAATCACGGTCGAAACCCGGCTAGGTACAGGCTCGTTTCCTACCATGGCATGCACTTCTTTATTTGTATACATACATGTGATGATTTTTGATTAATTGATGAAGAAACACATCATAAGAAAACCCGCGATATCGCTAATCTGCTTTAGACAAGTATAGCAACGACAAACAGTAGCGACAGTGGAGGATATACTGTCAATGAAGGTAAAGGAAGAGTCCAAAGACCAGTGGGACATTATCAATAAATATACTGACACTAATCACAAAGTAAGTAGCATAGCACTTGTGTTATGGGTACTAGACAACTTAACTAAATACCTATTATACATAAACACCAGGACGCGAGACGGGTGTAAGGGGCCCTACCAACATCTTCGGGGCCCAAGTCAACCTCACCTGCAAGTCGGCGCACCCTGCTGAATAACGGACGAGGCTCTGACGACGGCTTTCCTTTTGGGGTTGGGGGGTCAGACGGCAGTCGCCCCCGTAAAAGCCAAATCTGCCAAATCATATGGACAGAACACGAATGCGAGATCGTATAAGGGCTAGGGCGCCGCCGCATAACGGCGCGCAAGAGCTTCGCCCGACTCTTGTGAGAAGTGGACAAGGGCTACCGTGTCATGGGCGGGCACGGCTAACGACGCTAGCCCCAACTCACGCAGCCCAAACATCTCGAAAGATCCGCTTCGCAACATGGAACATAGGCACGTTAACCGGACGCGCGAGAGAGTTGGCCGATGTGCTCTCCAGGCGGAGGGTGGCCGTGGCGTTCCTGCAGGAGACTCGGTGGAAGGCCAGCAGATCCCGGTTCATTGGGAATGGCTACAAGCTGATCTACACAGGTGCACCTGGTGGGGAGAATGGGGTTGCCATAGTGCTCTCGGAGGAGTTCCAGAACGACATTTTGGAAGTGAAACGTCATAGCGACCGACTTATGGTCGTTAGGGTGCTTATCGATGGGGTAGTTACCCACTTGATAAGTGCCTATGCGCCACAGGCCGGTTGTGACGACGCCGATAAAATAGCGTTTTGGAATCTACTCGGAGAAGTGCTCCGTGGAATCCCATTATCACAGGGGATCGTTTTGGGGGGTGATCTGAACGGTCATGTGGGTGATGAGTGTGGGGAATTCGAGCGTGTTCACGGTGGATTTGGGTACGGCAGCCGCAACGCAGAAGGGGAGGACATCCTCAATGCGTGTGCGGCGGCCGACCTTGCCATCGTGAACACGTATTTCAAAAAGAGACCCGAGCATCTCATCACCTACAGGAGCGGGAGGAATGCTACCCAAATCGACTTCCTACTCACTAGGAGACACCACATCAGCAAAGTAGCCAACTGCAAGGTCATACCCGGTGAGAGTCTCACTGCACAACATCGTCTTCTTGTCATGGACATCTGCGCTAAGCCTAAAGACACGTATACCGAGCGCGTTCAGCGCCGAATCAGGTGGTGGCTGCTTGATGAAGTCACGTCCCAGGAGTTCGCCTTAGCCGTCGGTGACAAGTGCACCGGTGGTATGGGCGAACCAGTTCAGGCTTACTGGGACAAGATTCAGGCGGCTATCCTTGGGTCGGCGAAGGAGGTGCTTGGGGTGTCTAAGGGTGGTCGCAAGTGTGACAAGGAGACATGGTGGTGGAACGACACAGTCCAGAGGGAGACTAGAGCGAAGAAAGCCCTCTTTAAGAAGTGGCAAGCGTCCAGATCTCCTGAAGACCGCGACGCATACCGGGTAGCAAAGCGCGCCACTAAGAGAGCTGTTGCCAGAGCCAGGCGAGACCACTTACAACCACTTTACGATAAGTTGGAATCGTCTGAGGGGCAGAAGCTCATCTACAAGTTGGCGCGCTCCAGGGTCAAAGCGGCACAGGACATTTCCAAGTGCCGCTGTGTAAAAGACCCTGTGGGCAATCTGCTATGCGAGGACCTCGCGGTGAAGGAGAGATGGCGCTCGTATTTCCACGAGCTGCTGAACACGCAGCACAAAGAGGTGCAGCCGCCTGATCTTCCTCCGAATCAAGGACTAGTGCCACTGATAACGCCTGCAGAAGTCCAGAATTGTCTTCGCCGCATGAAGAATCGGAAAGCTGTTGGATCCGATGGAGTCCCCATCGAAGCCTGGAAGGCGATGGGCTCGCGTGGTGTGGGCATTTTAACAGACCTTTTCAACCGGACACTCCTCACCGGCACGATCCCGAGCCAATGGAGACTGAGTATCATTACTCCAGTCTTCAAAGGCAAGGGGTCGGTGCAGGAGTGCGGTAGTTACCGAGGAGTTAAGGTCATGTCCCACACCATGAAGCTCTTCGAAAGGGTTATCGACTCTCGGATTCGACAGGAGTGCACTGTCTCGGATTGTCAATATGGGTTTCGCCCTGGTCACGGGACAATGGACCCTGTTTTTGCTCTAAGGACTGTCGCGGAGAAATACAGGGCGAAGAATACGCCTCTGCATTGCCTGTTTCTCGACTTGCAGAAGGCCTTCGACTGTATTCCTCGCGCGATAATCTGGTGGGCATTGCGGTCCAAAGGGATTCCAGAGGCCTATGTTGACATCATCCGAGACATGTACCGTGACTCCGATTCCGTTGTTCGGACCGCTGTTGGCGACACAAAACCTTTCCCCATCACCGTCGGGGTGCACCAAGGATCCGTCCTTAGTCCGTTTCTGTTTAGCGTGGTATTAGACGTATTGTCAGACAGCATCAGAAACTCACATGAGCAGCCCCCGTGGTTGCTCATGTATGCTGATGATATCGCGCTGGCAGATTCGGACAGGGGTAGGCTGGTGCGACGTGTGAAGGCGTGGAAAGAGTCGCTTGAGAACGGTGGTCTGAAGCTCAATGTGGCGAAGACCGAGTACTTGGCCTGTAACTCCACAGATCCCACACCCGTACGCATAGACGGCAACACAGTCGAGCGCACGGACCTTGTGAAATACCTGGGATCTGTGTTTCATGCATCCGGTGACATCGATTGCGACGTCAAGGCACGCATTGCTGCCGCGTGGGCCAAATGGCGTGAGGTAACTGGTGTCATTTGTGACCCCAAGATGCCGGTAAAGTTGAAGGGACAGGTTTATAAGACCATCATTAGACCTGTCCTTTTATACGGTTGTGAAGCGTGGCCGGTGTTAGAGCGACACAAGCAAGAACTGCGTGTCACGGAGATGAATATGCTGCGGTGGATGTGTGGAGTGACGCGGAAGGACCGCGTTAGGAACTCCCGCATTCGCGGCAGCCTTCATGTCCGTGACATTGCGGATAAATTGCAGGAGTGTCGGCTCCGATGGTACGGCCACGTTTTACGGCAACCGGATGCTTACGTGGGAAACAAATGTCTGGCCATGCCGCTTCCGCCGGGCCCCGGCAGGAGGGGTAGACCCAAAAAGTGCTGGCTTGAGGTCGTAAAGGGTGATATGCGTGCCAATGGTCTCACTACCAGGGATGCTGAAGACCGTGCGAAGTGGAGAAGAAAAAGTCGGAAAGCGGACCCCGGGCGCCGAAGCGAGAGTTTGGGCTGCAACCGGGATTCATCGCTGAGATGATGATGATGATGACCAGGACGCGAGACGGGAATCGTACCCATGATCTCCGCAAGCGTACCGAAGGGTGTTAGCCGCAAGTCACGGAGTTCGTCAAAATTGTGGGCTGTTGTTAATTTATTATAATGTTATTCACTATATAGGGTTGATTATGAAATGAAAAAATGTAAAAGTAGATACAAAAAAAATTAATTTATTTTCATAGAATAGCTACAGTTACACAAAAGCGGTCTGTATTCAAGTAAATAGGGCAGGTGTAATGACCAACCGCGCTTTAATATTTCATACGTTTGTTTGGGATTTAATAAACCTGCGTTGAAAAGCTTTTTTGCAACCATAATTTCAGAAAGAGGGTCAGGTTGTATTCCTGAAAGTTTGGATGTAAATGAGCCAAAATAGACCTTAGTTGCCATGCCAGATAAACTTTTAAGCCTGGTTTTTGAATGGTGGCAATTTGGTATGTACTGTATCTGATATGTGTTTTTCAGTACCGTGAGCTTGCCCGTTTCATTCATACGTAACACTTATTTTCTAATATCCTTATCTAATATTGGCGTGGGCCAAATGGCGTGAGGTAACTGGTGTCATTTGTAACCCCAAGATGCCGGTAAAGTTGAAGGCACAGGTCTATAAGACCATCATTAGGCCTGTCCTTTTATACGGCTGTGAAGCGTGGCCGGTTTTAGAGCGACACAAGCAAGAACTGCGTGTCACGGAGATGACTATGCTGCGGTGGATGTGTGGAGTGACGCGGAAGGACCGCGTTAGGAACTCCCGCATTCGCGGCAGTCTTCATGTCCGTGACATTGCGGATAAACTGCAGGAGTGTCGGTTCCGTTGGTACGGCCACGTTTTACGGCAACCGGATGCTTACGTGGGAAACAAATGTCTGGCCCTGCCGCCTCCGCCGGACCCCGGCAGGAGGGGTAGACCCAAAAAGAGTTGGCTTGACGTCGTAAAGGGTGATATGCGTGCCAATGGGCTCACTACCAGGGATGCTGAAGACCGTGCGAAGTGGAGAAGAAAAAGTCGGAAAGCGGACCCCGGACACCGAAACGGAAGTTTGGGTTGCGACCGGTATGAACGCTGAGATGATGATGATGACTTCTTGTCTAATATCCAGATGAGTATCAAGAAAAAATATGAAAATATATTTGTTTTAGGGTTAACTGCAATTTAAACCTGTTATGACGGAATGCGTATACGTACAAGTCAAACGTCGGCTAGTTGCTAACTGCTTTAATATTACATATATAAGATGGTGGGCGCAGCCACCGCGTCGCTCTTTGGCGTACATACCTAACACTCCTCCCTCTTAAATCACACACGTTTAAAGTATTTCTTATAATCTACAATAGGACGGTCTCTCCGCGAGCGTTGTGGTTCATTTGGTTTGGTCTTATCCAGAGTACAGGGTTGAGGACTAGACGGATCTGTTACTCGGGCTGGTGAAGCAGAAGGTGTGGTTGGACTAGTACTCCGTTCATGACATTCAATCCCTTTTGGCACTCTTTGTGGTGATCTTAATTGACGTGGATCGGGCTCGAACTCCGCCGATTCTACTTGACCCTTTGAAGACGAGTAGTCTTTAAGTAAAACAGGCGTCTGGTTTTCACATACAGCTCTTCCCTCCTTGAAAATATAAAGTTGGTTCCTGTGTCTACTCAATATCTGGTCTTTGTTAAATACATAAACTTCGTACGTCACCTTGCCTGTCCTTCGAACAATCCTCCCTTTCGACCAAAACTGCTTCATTTTATCTACATATTCTTTTAACCACACTAAATCACCGACCGCAAAAGCTTTATTGTTTTTCCCCCCATAGCTGGCCGCCTGTAAGCACTGTTTTCGCAACACCCGTGAGCATAACTGCGATGACGTAGGCGATTTGTGGGGAATAATTAAATTTAACCTTGAACGTAATTTGTGGCCAAAAACTAGTTGAGCCGGTGAAGACTCTGTTGTAGTATTTACAGAATTTCTATAGTCAAAGAGAAATTTACACAGCCTAGTATTTATATCGACCGTCTTGCACCCAGATAGCATAATCGACTTAATACCCCTTTTTACAATTTTTACAAAGGATTCGGCTTGTCCGTTGCTAGATGGGTGATAGACGGGGGAAAACAACTGTTTAATTCCGTTCAATTTACAAAATTCTGAAAATTCTCGAGACGCGAACGAAGTTCCATTGTCACTGACTATGATTTCCGGCGTGCCAAACCGTGACATGAAGTCGCAAAGTTTATCTATAACAGCTTTAGTCGTTAAGTTTAATTTCATATCATAACATTCTACCCATTTCGAATAAGCATCTACGATTATTAAAAATGACTTATTATTAATCGGGCCGAAAAAGTCCAAGTGGATCCTATGGAATGCATACGCGGGATATGGCCAGGGGGCGAGTGCGGTGCGGGGCGGCGCGCGTTTCAGCTGTGCGCACACGTCACACGCTCCGCACAGCCGTTCCAGTTCTGAGTCAATTCCTGGGAACCAGAACTTAGATCGGGCTTCCGCCTTCATTTTCACCACTCCGAAATGAGAACTGTGAAGTTCCTCTAAAATTTTGTTCCGTAAACTAAGTGGAATCAAAACTTTATAACCACGCATAAGAACGCCATTTTCTAATGCTATTTCATTTTTACACAGATGAAACGGCTTAAGGGACTTGTCAGATATTTTACGCGGCCACCCCTTTATTACAAAATTTAAAACTTTCGCCAAAACAGGATCGCGAGCTGTTTCCTGCTGAATGTGCCGCAAGGTTACGGGCAAACAGCCTTCGACGGCGAAATTGACATAGGTGGCTACTTCCTCGCTAATCTCCCTAGTGGCCACGTCCCGCTTCGGCTCACGATCTGGTATTGCCCGCGATAGAAAATCGGCTGTATTTGCCGCACTGCTCACATATTCGATAATGTAATTATAGGCGCTCAAAAAAATCGCGTAACGCTGTAGCCTATTTGCTGTCACTACTGAGATGCCACGGTGTGGCCCAAAAATGGCAGTTAGTGGCTTATGATCTGTTCGTAGTAAGAATGGGTCCGCCCTCCCATACAAGAACTGATGGAATTTCCTGACTCCGAATATAATTGCAGTTGCTTCTTTTTGTATTTGAGCATACCGCTTTTCGGCTAAAGTGAGGGAGCGCGACGCGTACGAGATGGGCCTCTCGGTGCCGTCGTTCTCTACTTGCGACAGAATGGCCCCTAACCCAACCGGTGAAGCGTCTACTGTTAAAACCAACTTAGCGTTGCTATTAAAGTGTGCTAACACTTGCTCCGATGCCATTAATTTTTTTATTAATTTAAACGCTTTATCCTGTTTATAGTTCCAATTCCACTTAACTCCCTTTTGTAATAGTTCATGTAAGGGACTCAATATAGTCGATGCATTCGCTATAAAATTACGATAATAATTAATAAGCCCTAAGATTGACTGAAGCTCTTGTATATTTTTTGGAACCGCTGCGTCTACTATAGCTTTTACCTTGTCTGGGTTTTTCTTTATGCCCTGCTTATTTATTATATATCCCAAATAAGAAACCTCGTCTTGGAAAAATGCACACTTGTCCCTATGTAACGTGAGCCCGGCCTCTTGTAAGCGATGCAAAACTTCTTTCAGTTTGTCCTCATGAAGACTTCTACTAACATCAGTAAGAATTAAATCGTCTAAAAAACAAAACACTCCGTCCATGTCCCCTACTATTGACTCAATCGCTCTTTGAAAAATCGCCGGCGCGCTTGACAACCCAAAGACTAGTCGTGTATAATTAAATAATCCTCGAGGCGTATTTATACACGTCAAATTCTGCGATGATGAATTTAATTTAAATTGGTTATACGCCATAGACAGGTCTAATTTACTGTATTGAGCGCCATTATAAAGCTTAGTAAACAAATCCTGAACCGATGGTAGGGGATATTTTTCTACTAGAAGTTGCTTATTAATTGTTTGCGAGTAGTCGGCACAAATTCGGACACTACCGTCGCTTTTTAAAACTGGTACTATTGGCGACGCGTAATTGGAATGTTTAACCGGTACCAAGATACCTAACGACACCAACCGATCTAATTCATTATTAATTTTTTCTTTCAGCGCGTATGGTACCGGTCGCGATTTCCTAAAAACAGGTTTTGCATCTGATTTTAACGGCAAATCTATTTCATATTTATTAAAGCATCCTAATTGATCTGAAAAGAGTTTAGGATAGCACTTTATTAATTCTAATAAAATCTCTTGATTATTCTTATTACTTCTACAGTAAGCAAGCGTTGACGTGAACTCCAACTTAAACTCTCGCATAAAATCTCGGCCTAGTAAGGGAGGCCCCCCATTTTTTATCACGTAAATTTTTAATAAAGCCGAGTGGCCTAAATATCCTATAGTTACGTTAATAATACCGATAACAGACAAATTAACGCCATCGTAAGAAAAAAGCCGTTTTAAGGGTCGTGACAATGGAACATTCGAGAAATATTTTTTGTAGGTTTCCTCGGATATTACGGATACAGGAGACCCACTGTCTATTTCACATTTTAAATGTTGACCATTTAAGCTCACCGACTCAACTAAGGGCTCCCCATTTGGGCAACAGATATTATGCATAAACTTACCATCATCGCCTTGGTCATCGCCGTTACCTTCCTCCAGGTACCTCACACGCGAACTACCCGGACACATTTTCCGTAGATGACCTTTACGATTACACTTTTTGCATTTGTAATTAGAAAACCGGCACTCTTTGGCCGTGTGATTTGTATAGCCGCACACTGAGCACTTTCCATTCACCGGCACTTTTTTATTCGCGGGATGACCCTCACGAGACATTTTAAAAATGCCTTCCTGGCCAACTGAAGAGGACCCCGCGGTTACTGCGGCGCGTGCGCACCGAACTCCTTCCGCCAGATCCACTGCCTTCCCCAGCGTGAGGTCTTCAATCTCGTGTGCAAACAGTTTTTCTTTCTCTGGACCTGGTAGCATCCCCATCACGAATTTGTCCAGTAAGGTGTCTTCTATATTCCTGAAAGCGCAGTGAGCAGCAAGACCGCGCAGCCGGGCGGCCCATTGCATGTGTGACTCACCGCTTACTTGTACAGCTTCGTAGAATTTATGTCTTTCGGCGAACACGCATCTTTTGGGTGTGAAATGACTATCCAACATGTGGGTTATCTCTCCATAATTTATTGTAGTCAGATCCTCTGGTAATGCTAAATTGTTCGTTAGCTGATATGTACTTTCCGAGAAAGCACTGAGTAGCACCGCCTTCCTTTTGACTCCAGCTTTGTCCGTCTGTTCATTTAAATTATTTGCTATGAACCATTGCTCTAATCTACACTTATATGTTTTCCAATCTTGACCGTGATGATCAAAATTGGATAAAACACCTATCGTAAGCGACCCGAACATTTTATTGAGATTTGTGGGTACTCGTCGCCACTGTTATGACGGAATGCGTATACGTACAAGTCAAACGTCGGCTAGTTGCTAACTGCTTTAATATTACATATATAAGATGGTGGGCGCAGCCACCGCGTCGCTCTTTGGCGTACATACCTAACAAAACCCCAATCGCGATAAGAGAATTTTGCATTCAGGCTTTAGCGGGACTCACCAAGTATCTCGCCCCATTGGCTTGGATCTTTATTTTTATAGGACCTCGTACAAACCACATGACGCATCCATAGACGCAACTATAGCACGCACGTATAAAGATGCGAATGCTATAATGTATGAGTAAACTTACCTAACTCCGCACAGGATAAGTTTAGAAATCTGTATATTAGTAGAAATTACTGACTAGTGGTATGTTCATACAATACAAGAGAAGAATGCCATCTGACAAGAATATTGATAAACGTGAGTGTGGGTTGGGTAACAAATTGACGGTCACCAACCCGATGGTCGGATCAAATTAAGGCTATCACGGGGCTCACTTTGCCTGCAGCTCTGAAACAGGCCGAGGACAGAGTGGTGTGGAGGCAGTTCGTCAGCGTCTCCGTGAAGGCTTATCAAGACGGGCACGACCTTCAGGAATGAAGAACACGACGAAGAAGAAGAAGAAATTGTTCAAAGATTAGTTTTTTATATATTCTTAATCTTTCACGTTCGAACTACATTTTTTGGTTTTGATATCGATACTATTTGCTTATTGCTTATATACATAATATAAAAAAGATTAAAAAGTATTAACATTAAAAAGATGTTTATATAATATATGTATACTTATTTTTTTAATTTTTGTGTTAATATAGAAATTTTGTTTAGAAAGATATATATATATATATATATATATATATATATATATATATATATATATATATATATATATATATATATATATATATATATATATATATATATATATATATATATATATATATATATATATATATATATTACAACTGTTACAATTTTAAATCAATTTCTTATTAGAAAATTTCAGTCACTATTTGATGTGTTTTAAATTACAAATGGAATACATAGCAATTCTCTGCGTGTCACAATTGTCGAATCGTGAACCACTTAATATCAACGCATTGATAGTCGTTTAAGACGTTTAATATAAATCATATTGATGAAACAGTATTAAAAAACAGTAAACAATCTTTTTCGTTGATGTAATATTTAATGTTTTGTGAATGTACTAAATAACTAATATTTGACAATCTCAAAGGCGCGACGACAAATTCACGTCTGAACGCCTGCGGTGGTTACTGATTCCATTCGGTTCCCGAATCTGTAGGATGTTTGTGTACATGTTTATTTTCAGAAGAAGAGTATAGTATATTAATGGTCTTTATTCCGTAACACGAGTACTCTGCTGCTTCGGGTCTAGAGGGCGTTGTGTGAATTATTCTAATATATTTATTTTACTAATTGCATTTAAACAAATACATTTATATTTAATGATAAATTGTTGAACAATCCTGATTACAAAAAGCATAACAGTTCTTTTAAAATTTGGTCTGGGAACAAAAATATCTTTATTTGAAGTTTATCTCAAAAGTATTCTAGGCCGTTCGCAATGTAATAAGGACAAAAGGACGGATCAACAAATATAGCATATACTCGTACGCAGGACAGTTTGGACAGAAGCCAATATGAACGCGGATTTTGCTTACGAGGTACTGTCATGTGTTAAACTAGAATATTTGTAACTTTGGGTACTGTGGGTGTATTCCACTACATATCAGGACATTATTTATTAGATTAGACAGGGCATTAGTTATCGTCGCCTATGAATGTTTGTGTAGGCTTAATTAGAGACCAGGGTTGCCATCCACACATGCTTGGGGCCATATCACTTAGCTAGTTGTTTTTTCGCCTTTCACGACAGGCGGTATTCTTACCTGACCTCGGTATTCTTACTCTGCCACTACACGAAGAACAATAATAGACACGTTTAAGAGAGAAGATAAACTAAATTTCATCTATAAGACTGGTTATATTTAGATCTTAAGTATGTTTTTAGTTTATAAAAGATAAATAGACTATATATGTACAATAATTATGTAGTTATAATAGCATCTGCTGCATTTTTTCCATACCAATATATTATTATGCTAGTTGACCCGGCAAACGTTGTTCTGCCATATGAATTTAAAAAAGTAGCCTTTGTCCTCCAAGGTCTCCAAAATCCAATTTATGTCTATACCGAAATTCATCAAAATTGGTTCAACGGCTTAGGCGTGAAAGCATAACAAACAAACAAACTCACTTTCGCATTTATAATATTAGTTAGGATTTATTTCCTCGTTAATTCAGCACTCATACTCAGGGATAAAATGTAGAAAAAAGTAAAATACTTGACACTACCCATCAGAACTACTGGAGATAGTTTGCGATGACTCTGTTCATCGTTATTGGCATCTCAACTAAGACTTCTTTCCGCACTGTTCTTTTTCATTGAGTTGATAGGTAGAATTTTATATTTGAAACGTGGTCTGAAGCGATTGTCCTTTGGTTTCGCACTTATACACGAAAAGCCTGCGCTACGGACCGGCCTAGCGGAGTCGAGCGATTGAATGATGAAAGGCTCATGGCCCACATCAATGTCTCGTAGCCGTAAAATGGCCAACAAACAAAAATATGTCTCAGTGACGACAAACACAATGTTCGTTTTATGATATTTACTTGTTTCGGCACTTAATATATTGGCCATAAAACGATGATAAATGTTTATTTGCGCTGAATAAGCCCAACAGCAGGCATTTAAGGGCAATGGATGTGTGACCTTGTATTCATATTTTCCATTCGAATAAAACCTTTATATTACCCAAAATATTTCTAATGCATTAAATGTGATATATAGCCGTATGGTCTAGAAATAAGAATAAGGCTTCTCCGCCACTTTCCTTCGGAGTCATAAAAGTAGACTGATGGATGTATAATTGTATATTTTATTATTTGTGTATCAAATTCACTGTTACATTGGCTTAATAAAAATAACAGCACAAAAAACCACAAAGTTTTGTACAATGGCATCGAAACTTAAGTCTATGCACGTTCAAATGAATAATTAAAATTAGGTTACACATCCTCTAAAAAGTAATTTTAAAGGAGGTTTTAATTTTTTTTGGGTTATCTCTTATATTTCTTAGCAAATCGTTTAATAATCGTGGAACTACTAGTAAGTAGGTAGTTGTGCGCTTGCCGTACATATTCTTCGCGCTGCTAGTAGCAAATCGGTTTAGAGCAGCGGCTCTAGTATATACAGCGTGCTTCATTTTAGTTTGTATTTTTTTATTAAAAAAGTTTTCCTTGAGTATCATTTTTGTATCATTGATTATTTGCTTTCAAGGTCAGATGATAGCAATTACAATGACAATAACAGTAACATTTTTGCAGCTTTTTTTATAATAACGAAAGGCTGCCTGTCTCAACGACATAAAAGCGATACAAAACGATTTGGGCTTAGTAGCCCCGCCGACCGGGATCGCGCAGACCGTCGACCTCGGTTCGAATGCTGCATGGGAACAAAATAAGAGGGAGCCGCTAAGGCTGGAAGCGTGGTATCATGACGGCTTCGATGCTAATCTATTGCACCACCGTTTCGCAACGTGTTATAGCTGGGGGAGAAGAAACAACGAAACAAACTCTCCTAGAAAAATGCCTTTGTCGTTGCCGTTATCAAAGACGAAAGACTATGTCGAACCTTCGACGAGGCTTAGGCCCATGCTGGCTCAAGTTCAGAACTCACGGTGCTTTTTGGTGAAGAAATGAACGGAGCGATACCATGTGGCTCATCATCATCAACTCAGCGTTAAACTCCGGTTGTTCTGCTTTCCAAGTTTTTCTCCACTTCACACGGTCTTCGGCATCCTTGAGTTCATTAAAACGTATATTTATGACGTCAAGCCAGAACTACCGCTACCGCTCTTACTGGGGTCCGGCGGGGACGGCGTAGCCAGACATTAGTTCCCCGCGGAAGTACCCGGTTGCCCTAAAACGTGGTCACACTAGCAAAGACGACACCCCCGCATTTTATCCGCAAAGTAGTCACTCAATAGTCATTTCGAGATCCTAGTTTTGGATACAAGATGAAATTATTTACTTCCGAATATTTTGTTATTCAATTAAAATATTCCCGTAACTACACCTAATAAATTATATGAAGCAAGCTTGTTAAAATAATTGCAGTGACAACATAATATGTTGCCACCACAATTGATACATGATGTATGATAATGTATGTGGTAACTACCTTTAAAGGCACTAACAATGATTTGTTAAATGGAACGAGTCAAACTTGAGAACCGTGTATAAATTATAAACTCTTGACAGTCTAGGGCTTTTTTAAAACGTCATAATTAGAATTTTAATTTAATTTAGAAACAATGTTGTCCTCTTATCGATCGTATTTTGGTGTACACAGTAGTACAAGATCTGAAGCACAGCTTAACGTTAAAAACGCATTAGCGAACATACCCATGCCACATGATCTATTTTTTTACTTCTCCTTGGTGATCATCCATATTATATGAGGTAATAGAACCATTCCCTTCCGTTGCTTTCTGTGGATTAGCTATAAGAGTCATTAATTCTCTGTTTACGCTCTTTTTGATGACTCAGATTTAATATATAGCACTTATACCTTTAATATTTAATTGTACAGATTTAATAGTACCTATTACTTTATTTAACAAAAAATAAAAGACGTTTTCTTTATTTTCAGGTAATTATCATCGCACAGGAAGATATCTATTAGGATATTTAATTTAAAACTGCGAGAATTTATCAACAACAGACTCGACCTCACGCTTGTCGAAAGCGGGTTGACAGTGTATGCGCCTTTAACCAAGAAACACATCTAGGAGGTGCTTGGTATCATTATGGGAAGCCATGAACTTCAGATATAGCATTAAGTGGATATCAATTGGTTTCCGACGACATTCAACCTTATTTACAATAATAACTCTTCAAAATTCCAATATTTTCTATCGTTCCTATCGGTGTTTATCAAATATTTTGTATTTAGTCGCGATACACTTAGCCTTTGGAGAGAATTTGCATCGTTTTCTACCATCTTTATAGTAGTGAGTGTTCTGAGGAATTGTTTCAAATGGTACCTTCGCTTTCTTTCTATCACTGAACTGCAATTGTATCCGTGCAGAGGCGGAGAAAGAATACTCACCTAACCTCTACGGCCGGGTCGGCCTGTATTAAAAGGCGATAAAACAACCCACCCTAGCTACGTGGTAGGACCTCAAGCCCGACTGTATGGCGACCATGGTCTTAAGTATGCCGCCATAATAACTTTGTGTTGTGTTCCGGCATTAGTGACCCAAGTTCCTGTACCCTTGTGGGACAGCAGTGTGTGACAGTGTGTGCAATGCCGGAACACAACACAAAGTATAGCGGCATACTTTAGTCCAAATGTGGTTGCCATTCAGGCGGGCTTGAGGCTTTACCGCGTAGCTAGAGTGGGTTGTTCTGTAGGCCGACCCCGGCCGCAGAGGTCAGTATTCCTTCTCCGCCCCTACATAGATAAGACCTTTTCCCAAAGCCTCGCGACACGTTCGAAGCATTGTATCAGCTGGCATGTAAGACTGCCTTACGTCCTGAAGATCTTGGAGATCGCGGTCAAGCAATGACGTTCTGTGACCCCGGCGCTCTAGGCGAAGAAAGAAACACTGGGGTGGTTTTAGTGGGTTTACCGGCGACATGCGTCGACTAACCAAGAGTCGGAAGTGGATACTGCACGGAGAGTCCCACGCCACCCTGACGCATGTTCCCACTTAGCAGTGTGCGTGTTTAATTTCCACCTCAGTAAAAAAAAGAATCCCGAAGATAACATCATATTCCCCTTGCATAATTCAGTAATTCGTATGACCAGTGTACTCTCATAGCTCTATTACACTTCCGTTCATGGCATTTTATAAAATATCTTAACGAGGGTAAAGTAAGGAGCAAGACTTTGTTTTATCGGCAAAATAAATACTCTATAATATTAAAACTTTCTACTAAAATTAATATCTCAACTCATTATTCTGTCCTCAACAACAACAATTTGCTCATATTGAAGACGATTGTACGGGGTATATCCGTACTATTTAGGACTGATAAGAGGATAAGCTGATTTAAACACTGAGATTTGCTAATAAAATAACTATATTGCAAAACTGATATAAAACGTAATTAATGAGAGTGAATGGAAAGTAAGGTGAGAACGTGCGGTTTACTTGATGACCGATGACGAACTAAAATTATACATAAAGTGAATAATTGGGTAAAAACATATTGCTGATTCGGCAAATGTACGTGCTTGCTAGTTGCTTGTACAACGATATATGTATGTATTTTCGTTTGATACCTTGTCGGAATTGATGTGTATTTAAGATATTTTTAACAAAAGCTTTGAAGCTTGTTAATACAATATAAATTTTTCGTCTTTCCAAAATTGGGGCCAAGTTACCGAACCGTCTTATTAGTTTAGGAAATAATAAGCCACTTCATCCGAACTTAGTGAATTATTGGACTCTCCGCCTCTCCTTATTGATTTCACCGAGATTATCTTGCTGCGACTCGCGTCGGGCGTTTCTTTCAATATTCTTCATTGGTATCTTTTTAATTGGGATAAAATACAGTTTGGTTTGAAGATAATAATTATTATTTCTTTATTATTATAGTGATAATTATTAATAGTATTTTTTTGGTGATAGTCTTCAGCACTTATTAATAATGGTATACTCGACTCAATAACGAGGTTTTGATCTCTACTTAGCGCATACCTCTTAAGCAGTTTGTACACGTTTTACATTATAACAATTTATCGCTACTTATTACATAGATAGATAAATGTGTTTTTCTCTGTGTAGAGAAGGAGTAAGAATACTGACCCCTACGGCCAGGGTCGGCCTGTCATAAAAGGCGATTAAACCACCCTAGCTAGGCGATATGGCCTTAAGCCTGTCTGCGTGGCAATCACTCTTGGTCCATAAGTATGTCTTATGCTGTGTATGTACCTTGTGTTGTGTTTCGGCATTAGTGATCCAGTTCTCCTATGCGGACAGCAGCGTGTACGCGGTACCTCTAGCGTCGCAAACATCCATAGGCGACGGTAACTTATTTCTATTAAATGGGCCGTCAGCTAATCTACTGTCCCTCAGCAATAATAAAATGATAATAATTTATCCTTTTACATCTATGTATTATGACATAAATAGATAGGCAGATACAGGACAAATTGACTTATTTCAATCCGCGTAACGGAATCTTGGATATCGATTATTGCCCACATAAAATTATAGGTTTAACTTTGCATAGTCATCAAGAACCGATGACAATACAGAAATTTCATATATTCGGATTGCCAAGGTCACTAGAAGTTTACTAACTTGTACCTGCAAAATTTATATGAGATAGATACGTCAGTATTATAGTTTCGAAAAGTTGAGTAGTTGATAATCTGAAATACGTAATGGTCGTATTGAATTTCTTTGTAAAAAAAATAAAAACTAGAAATAAATGTATTGTTGCTTCGCCGCCTTATATTTTTATAGCATAACTACATGATTATGATTGCTATTTGCATATTTGTAGGTATAAATTACAAGTAGTTTAAAATATAAAAAGTATAATACTGAACCAAATTAAAAAGTAACCAATATTACTCGTAAATAAATTTCATATAAAAATAGATGATTAACAAAATAATTCATTTTATTGAATAAGCGTAACATAGAACACCGGTTACACAACAAATACCTTTAGTATCCGTAAGTTCCTTAAGGAAGAAATAGTAAATACACCACATATTTCATAGATAACGAAACTCATCAAATGAATCTTGCAAGCCAGAACCTGTCTTAGATTACACCTTAATATATCCTAAGCAGGCCAGAGTTTAACTTCTCGAAATCATTTTGTTGTTAACCACTCAAGTGCAAAGCCCTTTAATGATTCGGCCCCATATACTGATGATGGGCTGGTGGGTGAAACGCGGATGCTACCAATCATTTAATTACCGCCAATTAGCTTGTTTCACTACAATTAACAACAATAAAACTGCTGCTTTCCTAAACTATGGTGAACTACATTTCGAGTGTTTTATTTCAAGGAAGCGGACACAGTATGGCATACTTTCTGACCGCGTGGTTGTCTTCCTGCCCTTACTATGTAGGGTCGACCCAATAAGTTATTTCTCTTTACTCTCTTCTGTTAGCTATCATCTCAGTATTCTCACTTTTTTTTCATCGTGTCATTTGTTACGCAATCAAAATAGATTTAGTCGTTAGTCTACCCGTCCTTATGTATCTATTCACTCTGATTTCTAGCATTTTCCTGACCTTCCTTCCCTTTACATTACATGGCCACATCGCGCTAGTTACTTTTTTAGTTTGTCAGTCAATTCCGAACGTACCTTATAACCTTATAGATATTTTGGTATGACTCATTTCCAATATTATCCAATTTCCTAACTCCGCGCATGTATCTCAGTATTCTCATCCCCGCTGCATGTAACCACCTATCATCATTCGGCATTATGGCCCAGCATCGCAAACCGTACAATACGACAGGTCTTATTAAGGAATGTAACGCTAAGATGTTATTAGATAACTAAAATTCAAGTTTAATAATAATGTAGTACCTAAAGTTTATTTAACAATTGGATGTTATCTGTTATTATATTTCTAATACTATTCAATACAATAATCTATCTCTATGCCAATTTGAATCCTTTTACCCATCCATCCCCCAAAGGTTCATATTTATTATATAAGTGCAGGTATAAAATATTTAACATCCCAGCTCATATCATGGCACCCACGGTATTCAAAAGTTCAACTCGGGAGCACTCGCAATCTTGCCATCAAACTTTATCATTGCTGAATAAATGCAACCCATCTTGTGCTAGAAGTTTTCCAAGGACGAGAAGACTTCACTCCATGATTTCATAATTTACACAATCTTTGAAAGTTATTTAAGTATATTTAAACTTTATTTTAATAAAACAAATATACGGTGGCAATTCACTCAGCGCCATCTAGTCGCCGCTTCTAAGTAAGCAGCAGTGTGTTTGTGTTATGGGTACTATACAACTGATATATGTACTACTTATTTACTATTATTTATTTCTTCAAACTACATTATTTACATACACACTACATATTACATGAAGTAAAGAATACTCTTTGTGTTATTTATCACTATACTCTACAAAAACAGTAATACAGTACCTACATATGATTAGTTAAGTATAAAAGGATTCCCACCGAGACTCGTCGGTCAGAAATAGGAACTACATCATCACTTCCCTTAGGTAAATCTATTCTATTTTATTTGCCCTTTTGTTAGTTTTGAGAATTTTGTTTGGCACAGATTTTTATTTGTGATTTAGTGATTTTCTGGAGCCATGTACCAAAAAAACGAAAAGTCACCGCAGCGCCCTGAGTGCTGCAATGGCGGTGGCTGCGAGTGCGGGGGTCACGAACGATGTAATTGCCTACCTACGTCACAGTAGCTTCGCCAATCAGCAAAAGTTCAAGCGAGTTCCATCGACCGCGATTAATTTAATTTAAAACATGTAAATTTTCGTTACAAACCCGCATTATAAATAACTTTTCCTGGAGAAGACGAAATGCTGGCTTTTCTTCGTCTTCAGTATTTATTTGAATTTTTTTTCTATCATCCAAATGGTATATATACAATAATAAAACCCGTATATTTCTTAGAAAAAATTCTTACATTTTTTTCTTAATTACATTAATTATCTATTTATTAATAATTGGTCCTTTGATTTTGTAAGGCCCTTTTTCAAATAAAAGTCGCCATCTATTTTAGCTACGTTCTTTTAATTTTTGCCTTTCTACCCTTTTGAACTAATTTTCGGAGTTGATCCAGCTCAGGATGTAATTGCCTTTGAAAATACACGCTATATCGCCTTTTAAAAATCAGGAGGGCCTCGTTGATCATCAAAATACAATGTCAGAAAAGAAGTATTGTAATAGTCCGTTACTATTATACCACAAAATATATCCCAAATATCCAATCAAATTATGCAATCACAACTGCATACATCTGAGACCGGGTTAACTTGTGTCACAAGGCTTAGAGCAATTACCACTTCACAAGAAAAACGTACCATTAATAATTAGTTGTATAACTTCTATTTAGACAACCTCCGTACGGCTAGCGCACTTCGTTACCGTTGCTAATTTATTTATAAAAAAAAAAGTTCGTATGTATTCAGTACTGTAGTATATTAGTACCCATAACGGGAGTGCTACGCTACTCACCATACTCTTGAACTGGATGGGGCTGTGTGAATTATCCTAGTAAATTCATATCTTCTATACATCTATACAAATTAATAAAATTGGAGGGTCTGTTTGTAATATTAAAATAACCGCTTTTTACTAAGTGTATATGGATGTATACACGGTACATATACCAAAACAACATTTTTTACAATTTTTGTCTGTCTGTCTGTTTGTTCCGGCTAATCTCTGAAACGGCTGGACCGATTTTGACGGGACTTTCACTGGCAGATAGCTGATGGAACAAGCAGTAACTTAGGCTACGTTTATTTTAGAAAAAAAAATAGATTTTGTTAAAAATGATAAGTATTGGAAATTATAAAAGCAATTTAAGTTGACCTCAGATATTTATATCATCAATCATATAAAATAGGGTTCAGCTTAGACTGGACTTTCTAGGTTCTAACGCAGTTTGTATGTTTCACTTATTTATATTTTAGGGTTTATAGGGTTTGTAATCCAAAATAAAGCATATGATATAGGCAAAAAATGCTGCCCAAAGTCACTATTCCACGCGGACGGAGTCGAGCACAGCTAGTCAAATAATAAATAAAGAAATTTTTATTTAATTTTTTATTCTTGTAGTACAGCAGACAGGCTGATGGCTCGCTTAGAATTTAGCAGTTACCGTCGCCTATGGGTGTTTGCAACGCCAGTGGAATCGCGAACACGCTGCTGTCCCATAAGGGTACAGGAACTTGGGTCACTAATTCCGGAACACAACACAAAGTTATTATGGCGGCATACTTAAAACCAAAGGTGGTCGGTCGCCAATCAGACGGGCTTGGGGCCCTACCACGTAGGTAGAGTAGGTTGTTTTTTCGCCTTTTACGACAGACTGACCTCAGCCGCAGAGGTCTGTATTCTTTCTCCGTACCCGGAACGGATAAATATTTGGGACATAATAATACTTATAGCTATACACATTAAGTTGATAATATTACATTCAGTATCTCCCAAACTTGGGTCCAAGCTCAACATTTTGCCAGCTAACTATATTTATTAAATGTATGACTCCAAACTAAAATTTAAGTAATTCTTCTCCGTGCAAGAGTGGAGTAAGAATACTAATCCCTGCGGCCAAGGACGGCCTGTCGTAAAAGGTGACAAAACAACAATCTAGATGGTATAGCCCCAAGCCCATCTGGATGGCAACCACCCCTGGTGTATAAGTATGCCATAACCTTGCATTCTATTCCAGTATTAGTGGTACCCAGGTTCCTGTACCTATAGGCAGTGTGTTGCGGGGCCCCTAGCATCGCAAACATGCATAGGCGACGGTAACTGCTTACTATTAAGTAGGCCGTCAGCCTGTCTGCTGTTACTCAGCGCTAAAAAAATAATAATAAGCCTACCCAATTAGTAAATAACTTTATAAATCTGTCAACGCCACAATTGTGTTCAAGTTATTAAAATTATTCGATCCGTATATGGTGTAATTCGCTACGAGTAAATCTTTCCCATGCACGCCGCAACTTTGGTAAAAAGCACCTTATTAATCTGAATTCCTACTTGCTTAATATGGTGCGTATGTAATCAGTGTCTCGCTTAACTAGAGCAGAGTTTCTCAAACTTTTTATCAGCGTCAAGTGATGACTAGCGAGAGTATCACCGACTTGCATAATTTATTTACTAGAAATATGTTCAATTCTAGACTAAATATATATTTTTTATTTATATTTCTATTAACATTTAGTATATACAATGCAATATGTAATAGATTGAGTATTTTCTGTATCAGCAACCTGCCTTGAACAATCACAAAATATCTGGTCCTTAACATCGCAACTAATACTCCTCATTTTAATTTTTCATAAAATAATCCTTTTTAACCGACTTCAAAAAAGGAGGAGGTTATCAATTCGTCTGTTTTTTTTTTATGTTTGTTACCTCAGAACTTTCGACTGGGTGAACCGATTTTGATGATTCTTTTTTTATATAAAAGCTGGTGCTTGCCGTGTGGTCCCATTTCAATTTGGTCCAGTTCTGACAATGGCATCCATGAGAAAACCATATAAGTCTTAAATTTGCATTAAGTAGCACCAAGGAAACACTACAATATACCTAGCAAAAATAATACACAAGCACATCTCACTTATAACTATGTAGTAGTTCCAAACCTACCTTGGCTGACACCGACTCCAAAAAACAATAATTGTAACTACATTATATTACCGTAATATAGATCGTACCTACATATTGATGAGTAGAAAAAGTAAGTTGATTATTAAGTTATTGAAGAATATGCAATTATTTTTTTACTTTTTAGTGCAAATTAATTTGTTTTGGAATAGTTTTTTTTATTGAAGGCGGTTTTTTTTTGTTAAAATTTTTGTTTATCTATTCTTCGGTTAAAGCCAAATCTGAGAGATACTACAGATATTTCATAGAGCCTTCACAAAAGATTAATTATAAAGTTTTCACTCCGAACATAGTAGGGTATTGTGTTTATGAAAAACTGCCAATGGGTGGTTATCTAAGTTTACGCTAATCATGCCAGTATTTTGGTGTCACAGGCAACATTGTGTAATCGGTCTAACAGCTTGTAATAAACTAAAAATAATTTGACATTGCAATGAACTTTGGCAACCTATGGTCACTAGGCATAAAAGTGCAAATCGGTCCATCCGCAGACTAATGCCTTAAATGAGGTCAGTCACTTGGAACTCGTAACTGCCGTGGCCGTGGAATGCGCGGCATTCGTAGTGATGTCACGATTGCAGACTAATGACTAGACCACTACATGTCAGGATTGTCAAGCGTAATTGTAGTGCGGACTGCACGCCTCATCCACTGTGATTGATTGCTACTTTGTAATCCTTTGTAGACACACTGTGTGCAAATACTAGCAACTGCCCCTACATATTGTTTTATTTATCAATGCCGATCATTCCATATGAAGTTACATAAATGATAAATATAAAATGGATATCTGTATAAATAATGTTTATAAATAATACACAGGTCTTTTACTTCAATTTAGTTTAATGCTCTTAATTATCAAACGTCAATGCAGCGCAACCTCGATATAACGAAACTGAAGTAACTAGAAAATATTCCGTTATGTCAAGTAATTCGTTACAATGGGGTTTGTTATATAGAAGTTAGGTTAGACTACGATTCGTTTTAACAAGGTAAGAAAACAAGTTTATTAACTCAACAGTACGTACATCCTCATTTTCTTCCCTTGTCAAGACGAACGTTTTTTTTTTCACTTATAAATTGAAACCTACTTGAATGAAAACAGAATACTTTTTGTTTGAGAATTATAAATTTATACAATTTAATAAAGAGGTTGTTTAAGAATTATATTCGTAATGTAATATATTTTGCATTAACTCTTAGAGGGGCAGTCTTAGTGGATTTCAAAAAGTTTAATCGTGGAATTTGTTATATTAAAATTCGTTATATTAAAGGTACACTATATTAACTTACATAGCGTAGTTTTGAAACGACTACGTTAATTTGCAACCAATCAATTATAAAAAAAATACAGATGTACATTAGACCAGAATTTCACAATTTGTGAGTATAAATAAGTAAACGATATTCGTCTCTATCTATTTATATATAGAGACTACATAGTCATGAATAGCTCTGGATAAATATTAAATGGACAGCACTAATCGAGACGATTTGTACAAACCACTTTTTGCAGTGACCAGTGACATGAATTACCGCGTGAAGGCAGTTATAGCAAATCACCACTGATCTTGTTTAATGAGTTTGGACTTAATTGATACTTATTAAAATTTATTTTACACGTGTTCTACAATATTATTGTAATAATTTTTAAAAACAGATTCCTAGACTCGTGCAAACCTGTATTTTTTTTCAATAATTAACAAATGGGGGATTGACTCAGACTATTTGAAGATTATATAAAAATTCATCATAATTTATATTTTTGTGTCTTATAAAATGAAAATGTATTTGTTTATGACATAGTTACTATTATTTTATATGCATAATAATGCCACTATGATGCCACATACCTTAGTATCTGTACAAATATTGAATTCGCTCTATTTAAAACTAGCAGCCCGCCCCAGCTTCGCACGGGTATTTAATAAAAATTTCAAAATTAAAAATTATATACACACACATACCTAAACCCTTCTATTTTTTTTCGGTCTTGGGGAAAAACCTCTCTTGACGGGTTCCCCCGACCCGGGGGGACCGAGGGATATGTGGGACCCCGGGAAAGATGTTCGACCATCCGATTACCCACTAAAAATCCCGCTATTCTCCTATTGCCTACGCCCGGGCCCACGGATATAAGGCCTGCCGATCTCGTGGCCCGGGCCGGCGCCGGCCCGCCCTTTGTCTTAAGGCGGGCCCCTTCTAAAGTGTTGGCGCCAGGGGGTCAGGGTTTCGTCCCCCCGGCGCTCTCCTAACAACTCTAGGAGTTGAGGGGGGCCGCGGAACAGCACGCGGCCCTCTCCCTGCAACTGTGCGGGCGGCGGATCCTCCCCCGAGGGGCCGCCCGCAGCCGCTTTCTACGGCGGCCGAAGGTCGTTGCCCGCCCTCCGGTGCCGACGACGCGGCCTACGTTGGCGGGAGGGAGGGCGGTGGCGGACTTCCGTTCCCGTTCCGCCACCTCCCTTGCAGACACTCCTCCTCCTTGAGTCGTGTACCTCATTACTGAGGGTCGTGATTCCCCTTATAAGAACCCAGTTTCTCTTTTATAATGTTCTTCCACCTGTGCCTGTCCTTGGTGTGGTGGAGTGCATCACTACTGCCTCGCAAAAGGAGGTGACGGCCGTCCATCCAGGATCGCCCCCGACCATGGACAGAACCAGGGCCGGGAGCGACAGGTCCGCGGCCAATTCCGGACGGGACTCGCATCCCCGTCGCGTGCTAGTCAGGCGTGAGTACGACTACCAGACGACACTCCAGAAAAACCAGAGAGTCGCCTGACGTTGTAGCCGGCCCAGCAAGACCAACCGACAGCGAGGATGCAATTCCCGCCCTGGGAACACTCTCTGTGCAGGCGCAGTCGAAATAGGCATGGTTTCGACTACCAAATCAGGGCCCAGGGCAATCCCATTAATTGGGGGTCCCAATCAGTATTCGCAACCATCCCACCGGGGACCACGCCACAAACAGAGAACTAAGTTGGAAAGGATGTAGGAGGTAGACGGGAAGAAAGGTAGGAAGGCCTCTGTCGCCTCGGACGGAGAGGGGAGTAAAGCGACGGATGCTCGGGCACCTCAGGTACGCACACCCGTGCACTCCTCAGACAGAGGAGCGCCCTTGAGGGCAAACCCTTCTATTTGCGTAAGGTTACTAAAAAAATAAAATTATAAAAAAAGTTTGAATATTATTATTTCTATGAAATTTTATTTTAATGATTTTTTTGTTATTATTTTTTTATTTATTTTTCGTTGTTTTTTAATAAGTTTTTTTTTATATTTTTGTAAAAACCCCAGTGACGCACGCCTACATTGCATAAGGTGCTGCCTAGCTAGCCGAACAGTGTGCGCAGCTACCACGCAACATTTTTCTAATACTTACATTTTTAAACTCGTGATATCTTTCGAATGGAATATCCGAATTGAATAATTCAAAAAGTTATATAAAGTTATAGAAGCAGTTTCGAATATGAAGTAATTTATTTTGATAAGGATTAATACCAAGATACAAATAAAGAGCCTTTTCTAGGGGCGGCATTTCAATTAAATTTTTAAAATAAAAGAATACTTATTGTGGCATAACTATAATAGTTAGACATATGCTATCGCGACACTTTTTGTAAATAATGATGTGTTCTGCAAAGTCGTAGTACATTATTTTATTCTATCATCAATAGTTTTCGCAGCGCACGCGATTTAAATAATATTTTAGGTAATTTTTTTACACCTTGGGTTACATTATTGGAGTTTTAGTAAGGATCCCTAATTTTTTCGAAAATGTAATATAGCCTATGTCACCCGGAGATAGTGTAGCTTCCCAACAGTGAAAGAATTTTTTAAATCGGGTCAGTAGTTTCGGAGCCTATTCAATGCAAACAAACAAACAAACAAACATACAATCAAATCTTTCCTCTTTATAATAGTAGTATAGATAATACAATTACAATAGAATTAATAGTAATCGGGTATTTGAAAAAGAAAAAAATAATCGTATTTTTATTTTTTTATTAGACTATAATTATTATAATCTACTTAGATCAAAATGATCTTCATAACAACAAAAAATATTTTGTTATTTATTAGGTCGTCACACTGTTGGGAACCATTTGTTTCGACGTTCAACACTTAACATTTAGCGCTTCCTGTCATCTTAACTTTATTAACAAAAACTTATATACTGACAAGTTTTATGACGTTTCTTTTGAAAACCCATATGCGTGTAAGTGCAAGTAACAGCCTAAGGAAACCAGATTGCTGATGTACTTTGATGAAAAACGAACGAGGCTTTACTGTAATGCTTGCCCCTAGCTGCGATTATTTTAAAGAAAAAAACCAGAATTCAGCACTGGAGTTATGATTAATGTCTTTTTTCATGTTAAAAGCGTATATGCCGATGAAATGTAATTTACTGTTTTAAAAATTATCCAAATTATAGTATCAGAGTAAGAGAATCGTCGCCTGAGGGTCGGACCTCATTTGTTGCGTGTCGAGACGCCTCGGAGTGGCGCTCACTGAAATTGCTCTTGCGTCACGACCGACATGTTCTATGCAAAATTCTTAAACAATTTCCCAGATAAACTGCTTTGTACATTATAATACCTTATTATTCTGTATACTTAGCCATTTTTCTCTTTTCACTGGTACTTAAAGATCGAGTTTGTTTTTTCTTGAAAAAGTGTTTCTTTAATCAAGGATTAAGGAAACAATTTTTATTAATTATCGGGAAAACAAGGAAGCTGGAAGAATCCACCACTGGAACAAACATGTTAATTAAAATTTTGTGTATATTAAATGTAAATCGATATTTCGTTGAGAGCTTTCTGAGATGTTTAATGTGTTTATTACGCAAAATTATCTTTATTCCAAATGTTTTAAACCGATTGCATCCCAGGGTTTAGTTTTGAATGATCTTTTTGCACAACAATACTTGTATTCTTGTACTAAAATATAAAAAGAGCTGCTATCTGACCCCTCAAATCAGAAATCAAACTAATTTTGCTATTACTTGCGGCCAATAAGCTAAGGCCAGGTACCTATATCTCCCCTTTTTTACTTTGGTGACCATCCGTAGTTTATGAGAAGGAAACAAATAATTTTCCAATTAGTAATTCATAAATACGGTATTCAATCATTTTTCGTATAAAGTAAAAAATAATTCGGTTGATATTTGTCTTTATTATTACAGCGCTAAACACAGCGCGCCATATTTCAATAAAGCTCTAAAAAGCGAGAGATTTCCATTAGAGGATATTAGACTACGTGACGAAAACCTAAGCCCCACACTCTCCTATGTGTGCCCTGTAGCCAAGCATTGTATTTTGAAGATCTCTCTACCCCCTAAAAGGGTCACGTAGCATGGATACGTTCGCTAACAGACCGAGTAATATCGTTATTATTATAATTTGATTCAATTCAATATCGTTTTTATTCTGTTTTTGTTTTTAACTAGCGACTCCCGCCCGATTCGCTGGTCGAATAACAGAAAAAAGTAAATCAAAAAAATATAAGAAGTATACACATGCGCGCTACACCGCTAGCGTCACTTCTCTGCGGCAAGAAATCATACATCACTGAACACGTAGTGCATATAAAAATCTTTGTTTCTTAAAATTTTAACAACTTTATATATAGTGTTAATTTATTATGAATACAACAAATCGATTAATCAGATAAAATTATTAATGTATTGTGCCATAAAATATTCTTTAAAACCACACTATATTACAAAAAAAAAAAATGTAAACAGAAAGAAACCAAAAACACGAAAACTATAAATAATAAATTGATTTCAATCCCTTTCGGCCGGAAACGTTCCCAAAACCCTCGCGCCTTTCCTTATCCTTTGCCCTAAATACAATGCTCTATCAAGCGTTTTGACAGGTCTCGATAAAGACTATATGCTTGTGGACCCCACAGCCCCAGAGTCTCAGCACCGAAAGCCACAAATATGAATCCGCTGCTAATGGATGAATATTTGCGGCGTTTCCTCTTGTTGTGCAGCAGCAGCACCGACTATCTGAGCTGTATCTGAAAGATGGGAAGCCGCTAATGTGTCTACATTTATTTAATTTATATTAAGAATGAAGATATCGCAATTTTTTTTTTTTTTTTTAGATAAGGACCCAGAAATAAATGGTCTAAGGTCAAGTCAACGTGTCTAAGAAATAAATACCTGTCAAAATACTTTTGAGCGCTACTGTATTTGTCATCCTTTGCAACATGAAGGTAGAATTAAAATATTTAAAAACCCAAGTTCAATGGAAGCCTAAAATATCGCTAAAGAGCAAAGTGATCTTCTGTATCAAATATTAATAATATATAAATATTACCTAATATGATGTTATTGCGGAAACGTGTTGTAAATTAAAATCGATTCTCTATTGATGAGATCTTGGAGTCATCTTTCGTAATTTAATGGCCTAATAAAACAACGTAAAAATATATTTGCCAACTAAAATTCCACTCAAGTTAAAAATCAAGGGCATTTTTAACATTCTACAATTATTATGTAAAATATTCTGAACATTTTTCAAATGTTCTCACGCATCCGAAATGGCTTCTCAATTCACGTAATTCAAATCGCTTTGACTTTTTGATTAATAAAAATAACATCGTGTACTTTATTTTTATTAATATTGTTGTAATAAACACGTTAATAAATACAAGGTATTTGCTGGATATTCAATAAGTATTTATTTCTATTTAGTCAATCCCCAAATTAATAAATATATAAATAAATAAAGTTATATAGGTATATTTAAAAAACCCTTTAAATTTTACCAATGGCAGAACTTTGTTATAGAATTATTAGTATTCCTCCTTATTATGTCGATCTTGCTCAATATTATCACCAGATAAACATGACACAGAACCTAGAACTCCTTTTTTGATACAAAATATCGACGAATTTGAGTGTAAAAACGTTTAATTTTTGTTTTTATAGATTAGAGGCTTTTCTCCGTACGCGGACGAATACTCCTTACTCCTTACGCGTACTCCTTCGGGTTGGAACTGTCGTAAAACGGGACAAAACAACCCTAGCTATACGCAATAAGGCGCCAAGCCCGATGGCAACCACCCCTGATCTATAATTAAGCCGCCAGCCTAATTTTAATTTTGTGTTGTGTTCCGGCATTAGTAACTTAGGTTCCAGTACCCCCCTATACGTACAATAGCGTGTTCGCGATGCCCCTGGCGTCACAAACATCCATTAGCGACGGTAACTTCTTATTATTAAGTGGGCCGGCAGCCTGTCCGCTGATTGTCAGCATGAGTATAATGTTAATATGGATACCTCACTAGCTCCATGTCCACGTACTCGTATAATACTCTCCGATGTATATCTGTCGCCCACACTCACCCGTGGCTTTCGTGTTTCGACAGTGAGTGACATTTTGATAACTATTCAAAGACAGGAGACGTCGTAGGTATGCTATAAATGCATTCCATAGACTAATCTATTAATCACATACAACTACAAAGAGGTAACTACCATCTGACCTCACAAACATGAATACCGAATTACGCATAAGGAAATAGATTCCTATTTTATGACAGACTTACCGCTGTTTCAAGTTAGCACTAATACTAACTAATTAAACATTCAAAGCAAAATAGCGCTTGCATAAATTAAGATAATGAACATGACGTCGGTATATCTCTTAAGTTCCTTACTTCGCTATTGCCATTAGTCTATGTAAATAATATAACTGTGTCTTATAAATGTTGGGAATTCAATAGAAAGGCTTAGCTGCCTAATGAGATGAAATGTATTCAGTAATTTGGAGAACCCGGTAACGTTTCGTCTTCCTGTATTACAATTTTCCTATTTTATACAACTGTTTTGTTAAATTTTCATAGCTCTTATTCAGACTTGAAATTATGTTTTATTAATTTCAAGCGAGTGTTTATTCAGCCTGCGTGAGCTGGAATATATCTTAGTTTATCAATTTTCATGTAAAGGTTTTCTTATTGTTTGCTTTTTTCAGGTGTAACAAATTTAGAAAATGTATAGATTTTTAGTTAGGCTAATGGAGTATTAATATTACTGGGTATACTTACAGTAAACATGTATTCGAAACGTTAACAAATATCAAAATAAATATTTTACGGACACACAGAATCCCACTTTGGAACACAAATCCCCACCTGGCAGGAGTTTTTTTTATTGCTGTAGGACAGCAGACAGGCCCACTTAGAATAATTTAGCAGTTACCGTCGCCAATGGGTGTTTGTAACACCAGTGGCATCATGAATATGCTGCTGTTCCATAAGGGACAGGAATTTCGGTCACTAATGCCAGAACACAACGCAAAGTTATCATGGCGGCATACTTAAGACTAAAGGTGGTCGCCATCCAGACGGGCTCGGTGGGTTGTTTTCTCCGCCACTGCACGGACATTGGAGGAGTTAACGGGTCAGACCGCATTCGCTTCTGTGAAACTAAATATAATCAAATCTATTATGTTCATTTTCTTATGACATGTTGAATAGACCGAGCAGAGAATTCAGTGGACTCCCAAGTCCCAACGTTTAAGCAAATTACAACCAGCTATTTTATTCAGATTAAGTTTTACAATAAATGTAGTTCAAAATAACACACTCATTTTCTTGTGCATTTCGAGGTAAACCTATTTCCTGAAAATAAGTTATTCTCCATGCAGGGGCGAAGTAAGAATACTAACCCCTGCGGCTGGAGTCGGCCTGTCTTAAAAGGCGACAAAACATCCCTAATCTCTAGCTACGTGGTAGGGTTCCAAGCCCGTTGGCATGGCAACCACCCTTGATCTAAATTATGCCCCCGTAATAACCTTGTGTTGTGTTCTGGCATTAGTGACCGAGGTTCCTGTACCCCGCAGACAGCAGGGTGTTCGGGGTTGCAAACATCCATAGGTGACGGTAACCGCTTATTATTAAGTGGGCCGTAAGCCTGTTTGCTGTTCGTCAGCAATATAAAAAAAATAGTGCTCTTTTCTGGAAAATTTAATATTTCATATAAATTATGTCAAAATCCACCTGACTTTATTAAATTTTAATCATAAGTATAATATACATTTGATAAGTATAATACTGAATTCAAGGTACTTCAACGTAAAATTTCTCACTTTTAAAACACCTAAATTTATGGACAAGCGACATAATATCTAAAGAGTTACTCAAATTCAAATTGTTAACACTACAGGAACGTGTACATTTCTATGCAAATTGTATGTAGTGACATGCACAAACAAGACATTTTAATTATATATGTATATGTATGAACATTCCAGGGAATTGATTATCGGTTATTTTTAAAGATTTTATTTTATTTTAGTTAATAGTAGATAGATAAAGTAAGTAAATTTTATGTACCAATTTAAACCGCCCACAGAAAATGCAAACGCCACCAACTGGGACGCGGGAATTAAATTTTTGCTTATTGTTTTTTGGATTACAGAAAGTAAACTAACCATATAAGAAAATAATTAACGTTTTAACAGTGTTATAAGTTATACATTAATAAAAATACTTTTTATGGATTTTAAATTAAAGCTAAATAAATATGCAAATATAATGAGTTATTTTAGAATGTTTTGATTAAATCGTATAAAAGATTTTGAAATATCCTCCCACTGACAATAGCAACCCCACCTCATTTGATGACAAATGGATCGAGCGCCGGCATATTTGGTCAGACCGGTCACAACTGGCACTTAGGCGGCTCATTGCTCAACCGCGGATTGATCTAATGAAATCTGATCGTAATGAATGCCAACCTTTCGCTTGGTGACCGGATTTATGTCGCATCTTGATATAAATGTATATTATTATTATTAGTATATATGTTATTTCCGGTGAGGACTTTATGACGAGCTTGGCGCGTCCCTTGTTCTACCACGCTAACAATTGCTCTAGCACACACCTTTTTTTTAATGCTGTAGTACAGCAGACAGGGTGACGGCCCGCTTAAAATTTAGCAGTTACCGTCGCCTATGGGTGTTTGCAATGCCAGTGGCATCGCGAACACACTGCTGTCCCATAAGGGTCTTGGGTCACTGGGTCACTATTGTCGAAGTACAACACAAGGTTATTATGGCGGCATACTTAAGACCAAAGGTGGTCGCCATTCAGACGGGCTTGAGGCCCTACCACGTAGCTAGGTTGGGTTGTCTTGTCGCCTTTTACGATAGGCCGACCTCAGCCGCAGAGGTTGGTATTCTTTCTCCGCCCCTGCATGGATAACACCTCCATGATATTGCTCCTTTAAACGCCAGTCCTATCGTCATGGCATCTGCTGTCGAACCTTAGTAGCTTTTCAGACATAAGGTATAAGCAGCTGATACAGACAGACTAACAGAAGCCGCGGATGGTCAATATTTGTCCAAGCCTAGATAGGCCATACTGGTATGCGCCCCCTCGAACTTAACCACACCAGGAGATGTCGTAAAAGGGTTCGAGGGATCGCAAGTGGGCAAGCATGACTGGGTAGTCATCCTTGCCCCCTGAGTTTCTATTGGGGTACAGACACAGAACACTGAGGGAAAGAAGATCCGTAGATCTTCTACTACCTCCTAATAGTGGCGACCTAATGCGAGAAAAAATAGTAATGATTTAAATAGGATCTAAGTTAAATAGTTTATATAATAGAAGTTCATATAACATCTAGTGAATCCGACAGATGGTGTCCTGTACACACGTCTTAAATCCGAAAATTTCAAACCTTTTTTAAAATTAATTTTGTGATGGACCTAATTGTGAATCTAAATCATTCGTCTAATCCACTTGAACATACACAAAAAAAACATCAAAATTGGACGTTAAGGAAGAGTTCAGTCACATGCCATGAGTGTGTGACTGAGAAAACAATGAAGTCAGAAGAATTATGTCTATAAAGATGAGTAACTTTTAAAAATTGGATGAAAAAAACGTTTAATGAAAATACTTGATTGAAAACAAGTATTTTAAAGTAGCTTACAGAAATAGCATAGAAAATAGAAAGTATGTAATTAATATTCTTTAAAAATATTCATAATTTAAGTAAAGAAAAGGCCTTATTTTGGGATCATTTACATTATATTGCCATGGCGGTTTCCGAATTAATTTTCTCACTGTAAATCAATGTTTAAACAAGCACATGGTGAATTAAATATGATTTACATTTGAGGTTTAGGTCAGTGGGCGTTATGTAAAAGTTTGACGTGAATATCTTAATTTCTATAGCGACACAGCATTGACCGCATTTTCAGTTGTCATTTTTCGTTTTGGAAATCTCACGAAGAATATACTGCGACAATTCACCAATCGCGATCTTCTCCTAAAGCAGTGCTTCAGTTATGGATAGTAGAAAACTGACATGCCATCGATATATGTACTTATTTTTTGTAAATAAATACACATAAACACCAAGACTCAGGACGCGATTGGAACCGGTAACCCCGCAGGTATTTTGATGTCTGCAAGCTCTTGCCGCCACGGAAGACATTGTAAGTTTATGGTATTTGACTGTTGTAATCGTAAACTGTGATAAATGAGGTTCAATTACCAGCTGACAAACCGAAAAATAAATAAATATAATGGGACAATTCACACAGCTTCTAGTACCATAGTAAGTAGCATAGCACTTGTGTTATGAGTGTTAGACAACTGATATACATTTTTTTTTAAATAAATACATATACAAATACTCCGAGGGCAGGCGGGAATCGAAGCCGCTACGCCACGGTGGTCGTAAAAATGAAGGGTAACTTTCAAAGCTGGGGTTCACACGATAGCCTCCCATGTATTATATTATACAAATTTAGACATATGTTCGTATGTCCCTTTGGCATAGAAATGTCATGAAGGTATTTGATAAAAAACGCGCACATGTTTTACCTTGCGATAATATGAAATCTACTTCAAGATTCGAATTAAAAGCTTCTGTCACAACTGGATTTACGCTTAAGGAAGGACAATAATCCATAAATTAGTTAACTAAATTAGTATTTATTTTTTTAGCAGACTAAAACATAAAATACGAATATATAATAAAGATAACCACACATAAACTATGAATACTAGAACTAATTTATTGCATTAAAGATACTTTATATACACTCCAAAGTAAACAAAGAATATTTTACATTTTGAGCGAACAATCCTGCATTCATGCTGTAAGCAACCCCGCGTTATAAAACTGGAATTTGCTCCATTTTCAAGCGATGTTAGCAAATTTGTTTTTCCTAACAGTTTGTATTTTATAATTGCCTCTTGACTTTATTTAGGGTCGGTTTCACGTGTTTGCTTTGAATATACAAATTTTGTTTACTTGTCCTTTTTCGCTAGATAGGTTTTATTAAAACTCATGGCCAACGGTATTCAAATATTGTATCATATGATTACATGCAATTTTTATATATACTCCTCTTTTCAAACTCATTTATCAACTTATTCAAACTTATTTATCTACGACAACTTCCGTGGTCCAACGGCTTGCACGTCGGAACGCCTGCGTCAGGCACGGACTCGATTATAGATGTATCCACTCGAGTATAGATGTTTATGTGTAATATGTATTTATTTACCCAAGAAAAATAAAGTACTATATCAGTTGTAGACAACTAGAGTGCTCATAAAACAAGACTAGATAGCGTTGTGTGAATTTTCACAGTACATTTATTATTATTATTTAATTACTTATTTTATTCGTGCAGTAGCTGAGAAAAAATACTGACCTCTACAACCCGGGTTGTACTGTCGTAAAAGGTGACAAAATAACCCACCCTAGCTACGTGGTAGGGCCTCAAGCCCGTCTGGATGGCGACCTATGGTCTTAAGTATGCCTCCATAATAACTTTGTTTTGTGTTCCGGCATTAGTGACCCAAGTTCCTGTACCCTTATGGGACAGCAGCGTGTTCGCGATGCCACTAGCGTTTGCAACCCATAGGCGACGGTAATTGCTAAATTCTAAGTGGGCCGTCAGCCTGGCTGCTGTCCTACAAATAAAAAAAAATTACTTTGGAACAGCAGACAGGCTGATGGCCCACTTAATAGTAAGCAGTTACCGTCGCCTATAGATGTTTGCGGCGCTAAGTATAACCGCTAACATTCTGTCGCCCGCTTTGGGGAACTAGAACCTGAGTCACTTTTTTGGCGACACAAAAGTTATTATGGTTGCATATATAGAGACCAAGGGTGGTTGCCACCCAGACGGACTACAGCACTACTACATTGCTGAAATTAATTTGTCGCTTTTTACAACAACAATAAGCTGGCCCCAGCTACAAAGCTCCAACCATACGGAGACCGCTCCATATGTACCTACTAGTACATATTATTTTGGCCGTACGCAAAAGTTCTTTAGGAAATTCAACATTATTTGTTGCCGCGGGCATCGGTCTATATATTACGTGTAGGGGTACAAGAAGCATAAATTCCATCTGGAAGAAATTTCTAAGAAAAATAATCAAAATGGCTGCAAGAGTAATTTGATGATGCATGGGTATTGTAGGGCATGTGCATTGGCATATGGGCATTGTTAAATGATTTATATAATTGTTCTTTGCTCAAGATAACGATAATTAACGACCTTTTTTATTTTATTTCTTTGTCTCGGGGAAAATCCTCTCTTGACGGGTTCCCCCGGCCTGGGGGGCCGAGGGATATGTGGGACTCCGGGAAAGATGTTCAGCTATCCGACTACCCGCTAAAATACCCCGCTGTTCTCCTATCGCCTCCTATATGTGGCCTGCCGATCTCGTGGCCCGGGCCGACGCCAGCCCGCCCTTTGTTTTAAGGCGGGCCTCTTCTAAAGTGTTGGCGCCAGAGGGTCAGGGTTTCGTCCCCCCGGCGTTCTCCTGTATTGTAGGAGTTGAGGGAGGCCGCGGAACGCGGTTCTCCCTCGCGGCAATAGTGAGGGCGGCGGATCCTCCCCGAGGGGCCGCCCGCGGCCGCTTTCTACGACGACTTTATACGACGTGGCCTGCGTTGGCGGGAGGGGAGTGAGGTGGTGGACTCCCACCCCCGCTCTGCCGCCACCTTTGCGGACATGACTGCCTCGCAAAAGGAGGTGACGGCTGTCCATCCAGGATCGCCCCCGACCATGGACAGAACCAGGGCCGGGAGCGACAGGTCCGTGCCGATTTGGGCGACGAGGGCGCACGGCGACAGTGTGGTCCACCGTATCCTCCTCGTCGCTCGCGCCACAATGGTGGCACCCCGACGTTATCTCCCGCCCTATGCGACACAGGTACCTCCCGAAGCAACCGTGTCCCGAGAGCACCTGCGTCAGGCGGAAGGTCTTTCCAGCCATTCGGCCAAGACGGGCCTCACCACTTCGATGGTGGCGAGGCTCGCGCTGGAGTGCGCGAGGCGCTCCTTCCACTCCACCATGAGCACCTCGTCTTATAGCTCCGCCCGCTTTACCTCAACTTCACGAGGCGCGGGGCGAGAGCCATGCTCGGCCGCGTCCCGGCACCACTGGTACAACAGCGCCAGGACCCGGGCCATACTATTAACGACCTTCGATTAACAGGGTTCAAAGAACACTTCGGCTAACAAGCTGCAGGGCATTGTCTTTTTATGAAACACTAGCCATTCCCGCCTGCTTCGCTGATGGAATAACAGAAAAAATAAATGTAAAGAAAAAATAATAAGTTTTCATACGCATGCGCGCTACACCGCTTGCCCCACTTCTCCGCGGCAAGAAAACATACTGCTTCTTACAACTTTAATAACTTTATATTAAATGAGGATGAGGAAATCGCAACAATTTTTTATTTATATAGAAGATAAAGAATGAAAATTTTCACGACCAGGAACAAGCGTAATTAAAGTATGGTACATACAAGAACACACAAATATACTGTACAAAAATCACCATTTGCTTAAAAGCAGAAAGCACCAAACCATTGCAATACAAAAACATCTGCCTAAGGGTACGCGTCCATTGGCCCGCGCCGGACGCACCGCACGCACGGCACGCAACGGATTGAACGGATTTGCCTAACATAAATGCCGGCGTTCGGTGCGGGCGGGGCGGATAGTGGACGCAGCACTATGTGAAATCATACAAAGCAAAAAATCCGTTGCGTGCGGTGCGTCCGGCGCGGCCCAATGGACGCGTACCTTTAGGATCCAAATTTTTATTTAAATTACTAGCTGTGCCCGTGACTCCGTCCGCGTGGAATAGTGACCTTATCACTAAGGGGTATGAAAAATAGATGTTGGCCGATTCTCAGACCTACTCAATATGCTCACAAAATTTCATGAGAATCGGTCAAGCCGTTTCGGAGGAGTACGGGAACGAACATTGTGACACGAGAATTTTATATATAAGATAAAAACGTATTTTGTACTTTCCTCGTGGAACTTCTTTCCTATAGGCTACTACAACTACACAGAATAACATATCTAGTTAAAAGTTCCATCCTCTCACTCCTGGGACCTTGTTTGGGGCAAAGTTAATTAGTTGAGCTATATGCCACCTTTCAGAGCATATAGGTAAGAGGGGAGTGGAATATATTAGGGATTTTGAGCAATATTTTAATTGTATATTTTCTAAGAGTTTCTTTACTAATATTAAACAAATATGTATTTAGGGCGTTTGTTTGCCACTTTATATAGTGTAGTGCAAAATGGGTTATCTATATGAAATATCTATTCAGATAAAGCGAGGGCAGTGTTTGGAGTACGAGTCCCGTTATTGTTATTATTTTCTCGTTCTCCGAGTTATGCCGCAGCACTACGGGTACGGTCAACAAAATATTTGAAATTCATAAAAAACAAATAAAGCCAACTTATTTTTCATTAATTGACCTTGTGGTCCCAGACTGAGAGGAAAAAAGGTCAACCTCATACAACAGCATTTTCAACATTCAGCATACAACTTGTAGTAAGTAACATAATTATTGATACCAAAAAAGCACCACAAAACTCAACGATGTTATGATTATCCTTACGGAGTCAGGGACGCCAGATGGAAATTGTTATAAAAGTACAACTTAACCAAATCAGTCTGGAAAGCGACAATGCTAAAATAGACGCATATTTATGAAAGTGAATGCTCGGGTTCTGCGAGTTTAAAGCTTTTAAAAATATCTACTTTGCTGACTGTACATTCACAAATGACATTCTATTAGAACAGTAAATTTACCCGTAAACCATAGAAATCTTATTATGGATAAATAGCTTTAGAAAATAATACAATATTATATTTTAAAACAGGCGCGTGAAGTGTGAAGGAACTTCCTAAGATGTGTTACAAACATATGCAAGTAAAAAACTACAAAATTAGACTCAATTAAGCCTAATTCTGGCTCTAAAAATCTAGCGCTGATCTTTTGTTAAGCCCACAGTAATAAATAAAACTACATAGGGAGATTCTATCATAATTAAGCTAGAGTTAACTTGAACGAGGTTACATTACCTATATTTGATGTTAAGTGACGACCTCCTTGGCATAACGGCTACCGCACTTTAGTACGTTTGTAGAGGTCACGGGTTCAATTCCCGTCTCGCGTCTGGGTTTATATGTATATTATATGTATTTATTTCCGGAAAAAAAGCATGTAAGTAGTATATCAGTTGTATAGTACCCAAAACACAATTGCTATGCTACTTTGGGACTAGATGGCGCTTTATGAATTGTCTTAGGATATAAAATGACTATAATGAGTGTAAAGAATATCATTATTCTTACAGTCAAACTTTCCGACTACCAAGCTTATATCAAGGCCTGTTATTCAAACACACAAACTTATTGCTACTGTACTTATTATAACTAATAACTTACAAACTGCCTACGCATAACCGAATCCACATTTACATTTGTAGCCACATTTAAGAGTACAAACAGCCAACTGACTCTTGACAATTGTGTATGATAATTGATAATTCCACGGTGGCATGGACGGCGAAGGCAGTTTTTCTTACGTAACTTGCATAATATAGCATAATTGCCATGTAGCGATGACGAAGAAAAACATTGGAAGAAACCTGATCACCGGTATGTGTAATCCGCCTTGGAAAAGCTGTGAACTACTATGAGCTCTTATTATTATACACTAAATAAAATTTTCTTGTCTAATGTACATATTATAATATTACATTTATCTGTGCAGGGGCGGAAAAAGAACACTACCCTCTGCGGCCAGGGCCGGCCTGTCGTAAAAGGCGACAAAACAACCCTAGCTACGTGGTAGAACCCCAAGCCCGTCTGGATGGCGACCACCTTTGGTCTTAAGTACGTCGCCATAATAGCTTTGCGTTGTGTTCCGGCATTAGTGACCCAAGTTTCTGTACCCTTATGGCACAGCAGCGTGTTCGCGATGCCACTGGCGTTACAAATATCCATAGATGACGGTAACTGCTAAATTCTAAGTGGGCTGTCAGCCTGTCAGCAATAATACCACGTACTTGCAGTAGAAAACACCAGGAAACTTACAAACCAAAAATACTGATGTGTATAATCTGCATAGGGTTGCATACGTTATGTAGCCGGCTATATTGCAGATATTGTACAATTAGTTAAACTAGCACAATATAATGTTGATTGTCCACCTCTTCTTAGCAAAATTAATTTAAATGTGTCAACGAGGTCGTTCAGATGCCCACAATACCTCGCTGTTCCCCACTGCTCCACCAACTATAGACAGAACTCATTTCTTGTTAGATCATCTAAAATATTTAACAATTTAGTAGCCAGTGACTCTGACTTAGACTTATTTAATAGTTCCCCACGATCGTTTCTGTCCTTTATGTCTAAAAGTTGGTTTGCAAGCAATTCTTAATGTAATTTTTTTCTTTACATGTATTTATTTTTTTCTATATTATTTTTGTTAATTTTGTTTCTTTTTAACTATATATTGTTTAGATGTAAGTTTAATTTTACCTAACTTTAAGTTTGTTTCAGGTAAATACTTGTGAAAACACATTAATAGTGTTTTAGATTTATTCTAAGTTTTAGTTTTTAGCTATATCACTGTTTGTTTTCCAAATAAAATAAATAAATATAATTGGCCGATTATGTGATAGTTATAATTATAACTATCACATTATAACTATCACATATAATTATATTCTACCACATAAAACTACAAAAAGCTGAATAAAATAACAATTATTATTATTGTTTTGGAGACATAAACTGTAAGCTCTATTTGTTACATTCCAGCAGTTTCAGTAAGTTACGGCGTGATGTTTAAGAAAACACCTTAAGATTTTGCGCCGCAATCGACGTTATTGTCTTGGCTCATAACAAATGTGTAACCTAAATTCTCGTATGAAATTATTTTGTATACCAGCCGCTAATGATATCAGATGGTTTATGTCGCAACTTGTTATATGAGCTATATTGGCTACAAATTGACTTATAACCTCGCAAGTGACTTGAGCAACTACGCCACCACTGATCATACTGATATTCCTGAGCTATTTATTCAACATCAAAATTTTATTGTTTATAAAACTCAAATCAGATGTAACAATGCTTAACAATAACAGCCTCCCGCTAAAGGGAAAAGACAGTATGTCCGCCACGCTTGTCCAAGACGGTTTGGCGGGTTACACATACCGGTGTTTTTTTTTTCTTTTTTTTTATTGCTGTAGGGCAGCAGACAGACTGACGACCCGCTTAGAATTTAGCAGTTACCGTCGCCTATGGGTGTTTGCAACGGCAGTGGCATCGCGAACACGCTGCTGTCCCGTAAGAGTACAGAAATTTCGGTCACTAATTTCGAAACACAACACAAGGTTATTATGGCGGCATACTTAAGACCAAAGGTGGTCGCCATCCAGACGGGCTTGAGGCCCTATCACGTAGCTAGGGTGGGTTGTTTTGTCGCCTTTTACGACAGGCTTAGTAGTAGGATAGTATTCTTTTTCCGCCCCTGCACGGATAAAAAGAGTTTTCACGAGGTTTTCCTCCACCATATGCACATTAGACGAGAAAAAACTGCCTAAGTGGTGCATAGGAAGGTGGGAGGTAGGTCAAGGGCATTAAAGTAACCACTGAGCTACCATTTAACAATGCATGCAACACAATATTCTCGCGCTAACGATCACCTGCATTGAGTCCGAACGGTTCAATACCGCTTGCCTGTGCCACTCGTCGCCCTGTCGCACATCAATTACTGGCCGCACAGACCGCTATAAATTGATTGCTTCCCTCACGATTATATATGACCCTATTTAGGATCTGAAACTTCACACAACTCTGCTTTACCAGGTTTGTACACAACAATATTCATTTATCTAGGGTTTATCTGTACTTCAAGATTTCAAGACCTATAATTTTTTATTCATATATAAAGATACCTTTTGCTTTATATATTGCTCTGGAAATAGGCATACTTTTTTTATTGTTGAAGAACAGCAGACGGGCTGACGGCCCACTTAGAATTTAGCAGTTACCGTCGTCTGTGTGTTTGTAAGGCTAGTGGCATCGCGAACACGCTGCTGTCCCATAAGAGTACAGGAACTTGGGTTACTAATGCCGGAAAACAACACAAGGCTATTATGGCGGCATACTTATAGAGCAAGGGTGGGTGCCATCCAGACGGGCTTGTGGCCCTACTACGTAGCCAGGGTTGTTTTGTCGCCTTTTTCGACAAGCCGACCCCAGACGCAGAGGTTAGTATTCTTACTTCGCTCCTGCACAGATAAACTTTGACTTCTCTTCGGCTCTATTTTATAAAAATTGAAGTACCTAGCCCGAAGCTAGGAATAAGACTACCCCATCACTTGCCTAAGTTAAGTCTAAGGCTGTAAACGAATTACTTCTTTTGTTATTTCATAGAATCCAATCCAAGAAGTTCCCGGAACACAGTTTCATTTTTAAATTACTGGCGACCTTCGAAAAACCAAATTTATCCAAGTGCTTCTATCCTTGGATGAACTATTCTAAAACGAAAAATAATCTTCACGGAAGGGCTGCAACGTCAAATATCGGGAGCATTGTTTCGAATGTCTAACACCAGACTCGGTTCCAATGTGAAACCTTAGCAACCGCAAAATTTGGATGGATTAAGAAAAATGTATCTTCATAAAGACTATTTCGCTACAATGAAGCAGTGTGTTCATCATGTCAACAGTTGCAAAGAGCAATGAATTGTACGACCCAAAAACTTGACACGGGTACCATATTCAGACATTGTATGCAAACGATTTGTCGACAGAAACATGCCTCTGCCTTGTCCAAAACACCCACGCGGCAGAAATATATTATTAGTGTAATTGTCTTCAGTAGCCGGAAAAGTGCACAATACTGAGCAATCGGAGGTTTATGGCTATTTGTTTAAATTGAAATACACCAAGCATTATTTTAATATTGTGAAAAATACATTCTCATTAATTACCAGGATTTGGAATGAGTAATAGAGCCTATCTTGTTCTTAAGTTACATCCCTTCCACGTTTAAAAGATGAATACATAACGTTGAACTAATGAATGATTAGACTAACGAAAATGTATGCAATATACCAGCTTAGAATAGAAGAGAAAGACATCGTTGTGTCCACAGAACACATATTATTATACTATATATTTTGTGGTTGTGCAGTTTAGAATTTGAGACAAAGGCAAAAAAGAACAGGTTATTAGAACAATATTATTAGTCCAAATAAAAGAAATATCACTGAAAGCCGAAATACAGATCTTAGTTTTGGCTTCTGTTGCCTATATATAAAAAAAATAATTTTATTCCTAATATGTTTGGAACATTGTAATGTACTGTATTTTTAGTAATAAAGATTTTTGTATATGTTATGTAAATAATTTTAAAACTGCCTTCTTAGTACAATAGATTAAGGTCGACTTGCACGACCAATCACTAAACCGATTTAGCGCTAAACTTATTTTAATCGTCATTCTGTCCCTGTCAAATGTTGTCAATGTAACAGGGACAGAATGAGGATTAAAATAAGTTTAGCGCTAAATCGGTTTAGTGTTTGGTCGAGCAAGCCGGCCTTAATTGTAGAAAATGGTAGTAAAAGAACAATCTGTCTACAATTATGTTTGTAAGCTTTAATCACTTGCTTCTACGTTCTCTTTCGAATAACTTGACTTGGTTATGACTTCCCTGTACTTAGCCTGTATTAATTTCATATCTCAAATAAATTGTAATCTGTTCTCCAAATGTCCCTTGCTACCAATATAGACTTCATCTTCGATCGAGAGCTAATATCGCGTTCAGCTCGAACATGTAAAATGTAAAATTTCTCTTGAGAATACGAGAGTCGAAGTAAATTTTAACACGTTTTACAGTTTTAAAGCTATAAAAAGCTATTATTTTGGAACGCTCCCACTCGGCCGGAATGGCCGCCCGAATCCGTTGTTAAATCATCTGAGAAACAGCCTTTAACTTATAGAAAAAAACGTATAAAGAGATATATTCAAAAACGTATTCCTTTTAGTTGTGGCTATTGCATTAAGCACGACTCATCCTCGTTATCAAAGTGAACACAAAAGGTCCACTTAAGCGCTGAGCTATTCCAAGTAAGCAAAGATTATGTCATAAATAACCACCCATCCGCCATGGATCCGGGCATTAGCACTGACAGTGATTAACTGCCCACAAACGTTATTTATCACTCCTTATTGTAGTTTTAATAATGCTGATTTGATTTTGCTAAAACCATGTATACCATACTTTTAATCCGGATTCACTCAGATTCGGTATAGATTCGAAAGAAAGAAAGAAAAGTGGTCATCCTCCCCTATGGATGTTTTCAATACCCTCACTGGCATCGAAGATATCATGTAAGGCTTTTTTTTGAAAAATCGTACCGCTGTGAGTAAAGGTTAGCTGGTAGCTCTTTCAAAATCGAAAAAGAGTTCGCAATACGAGTATGAGTCTAGGTGCTTAAGGATAATACCTATTTATTTATAAAATTGATTAAGTATTATATCAGTTATTAGGTACCTAACACAAGCACTGAAACTTACTCTGTGATGTCAGTGGATTACAAACCACTAAAGATACTCTTCCTTTCAGGTTTGAAGGGTTAGGTCCCTGTTAATTCCAAAGTGATCTACATCTATTTTCTTGTGGTTCTTACCCAGGAAAAGGACGTGAAACGAAGAGCACCAATGCTATAGGCCCACAGAGGTTTAGTCCTGAAATAATATGCAGCAGCGTATCTCGGGTTAAGCTTGTACAGCTCCAGTCAAGTGTGGGTAGATCTGATGATAAAAAAAATTTAGTCTCACACGATCAAGGATACGAACCTACGCCTATTGCTCCTAAAGACAATCTGATTTCCAATTAAAATGAAACGAATGAATCAGGAATATAATGCTTTCTTTAAAAATAGATTAATAAATTTATATGTTTTATTCCCAGGAATTGAAAGAGAGCTTCAACTATGGCCTATTCTGCCCCCCTGTCAATGGCAAGGCCGGCAAGTTCCTGGACGAGGAGCGCCGCCTTGGAGACTACCCGTTTAACGGACCCGTTGGATATCTTGAGGTAAATACTTTAAAAATGGATTTTGAAGTGAAACTTCCTTAGCACCATTGTGATTTGGAAAGTTTAACTTCTGCCGTATGGGAATTGCACACACACTGTTTTTATTATATGTAGTTTAATAAACGAGGATATTTTATGAGCTTGTAGTTCCTTTTAAGGAAAAATAAAGTTATAAAGATATCTAGAATTCTGTAATTAGATATACGAGTAAATATAAACTGGCAAACGTTAATGATCTTTATTTACGCATCTGTCTATTTCTGTTTGAAATGTTTTCATTACTCTCGTCAAGCTATAAATTAATGTAATAAAGCATTACAACTTATGCTTTTTTACCTATTCCCTGCACTAAATGTGTATCGCGGATCTTTTGTAGAAACATGTTTCCACATATTACTAGACAGACCAGAACATAAATATTTGTCCTACAGAGGACAGCACAAGATAGAACCCACTGATACCGTGCCAGACCATTTTCGGCGCTAGTGAGCCAGCAGTGTCGTCATTATCGCTATATGTGTCATATCGAAATGAAAAAATGAAATTGAAGAATATTTATTTACAATAGGTAAAATCGTGCGATTTAACAAATATTGTAAATGCGCTATTAGGCAGGCAAAATGTGAGCAAACATATATGAAGAACCAAACAATTTAAAACCCAAGTTCGCGCCAAATATCCCGTTTCCGTGCCTTTCCCATCCAATCTCACCGGCAATCTTGCGCAGTTCGTTCTCCCATCGCGCGTCCCACACCTTTTCTGTTTGCTCCACCAGTTTGGTCCTGCCCACAAAAAATACCTAACCGGTTCACAGTTAATTAAGTTTGTATATATTACGAGCTATGTCTATTGTGCTACTTCGGTTCTCTTAAGAATAGCCTGCTGAGTGGTTCGGAATTTAACAGCTGCATTATTATTAAAAATTAAAAAAGTATATTCGTGTGGTTAAATAGATTTATATATATCATGATATTATTTTAGTTGAAGTACAAAAGGCGAGTGTACAAGATGCTGAAGCTGGACGAGAAAACACTAAAAGCGTTGCACTCGCGCGCCAACTTGCGGCGGTTTCTGGAAAACGTAACGCACGCGCAGATCGACAAGATCACCAAGGCTTGTGCCAAGGGACTCGATCCGAACTTCCATTGCCAAGACACAGGCGGTAAGTGTTTCAATTAATAATCATTTTGTTTCCTTATAGCCTCCTTACGTCCCCGGTCTGTGAAGAAAGAATCCTTTTCTTCTTTTCTTAATGACAAAATTCCAAATTTTACATGTTAAACGGTGCTCACCTTTTTGGAGACACCAAAATATTTTAAATGATTTGGACTCTATTATTAAGTCTACGGGATACGAGGTAAACAAACTCGCTGACAAATTCTACGTCCGAGAGTTCTCTACTTCTTTTTAGTTTGTTAATAATTTTCACGCCACCGACGGATGTGCCCCCTCCCAATCTTCTAAGGTTTTCCTCATTATATATTCACCATATACGTTAAAAAGGATGGGACTAAGAATGTATCCCTGTCTTACTCCATTTTATGATGACGTTATTCACCCTTGCCATAGACTCGCTATCTTAGTATAAGTTAGCGATCAGCGACACGAGGTGTTGAGGTACGCCTATTTCATGCAGGATGTTCTACAAATAATCCCATCGAACACAATCAAACGCTTTCGTATAGTCTATATAGCACAAGAGTATTGGCATCTTGAATTTGCCACCCTTCTCAATTATTTGCATTACATTTACAATTTGTTCTCTTGTACGCCTTCACAAAACCTGCTTTTTCACAAGGTATCTGAATAAAGGAACCTTCCGTTAAAGCCGTACGGTAGTTGCTACATGTTGTCGTCGATCCCTTCTTGTGAAGTGGATATATGTAATATCTATTTATCTTGTACTCATAACACATGCTCTCGTGCTTACTTTGAGCGCTGCGTAAATTGTCTAGAATCTATTATAGAAATCTATTTTTTAATTAAATTTATACTATATTTATGTAAGAAATAAATTCTCCATATAAACCGAGACTAGTTTTTTAAATTAGGGATAATGAAATATATATTTATTTTTCAGAAAAACCGTTTTCTGCTTTGTAATATGACTGAGAATAATTTAAAAAGTTTTTGTTCCTACAAAAACAACATTGACGTAGCGCTTAACTAAATAGATAAAACTAGCATTTTCACGTGTCGCAGTGCTAACATGGACAGATAAATTGAAGCTATTTTCGTCAGTTAACCTATTACAATTAACAATAGTGAAATGACAGCTCTGTCATTAAGCCATCATACTGGCTTGCAATTACCCTCGCGGGGATTATTAGTATCATCAACACTTACTTCAAATGCGTGAAAAAATACCGTGTACATTAAAATACCTTAAAAAATCTTGTATAAAATTATTCTGTTTTTATTAGATAACATAAATAAATAAACATATATATGTATACTATCTATTATGCTATTTATATCTAAAAGGAAAATGGGGTTCCTTTGACGTACCATAACCCAAAACTGATGCTACTGAATATTAAACATCGGGATGAACTATTCGACGCGGAATTTTTCGTAGATGGTTCTAGGCTTCTTATTTTTTGGATTCCATTGACGCTTTCCCATTTTTTTGGATTTACTTTTTTCTGTTATTCACCCAGCAATGCGGACGGGATCCGCTAGTACATTTATAAACTTCAAATCGTGTGAGACCATGTATCTGACTGCACTCTTTATTTTATCACATATTTAGCTTACTAATCCTTTTGTATTGACTTATTTTGGGAATCACAGGACTACGCATAATATTTGCCTTATGACCGTAGTTAACAGTGTCCTGTATTCAATTCTGTAACAACCATCAATACTAAACGATTTCCTCATATCGCTGCATCAGACCCATTCAAAGGTCCCATTCAACATTTAAGATGTAAGATAATAGTGATTTAAATACCCTAGTTTTGTTGTGCAAATATTTTTAACATCCGTCGCCTTATAATAGGCTGTTATTTATTACAATAGCCTTATCCGATCCCATACATAGTCATGATATGTTACAATGCTTCTTGTGTTAATACAAGTTGTTTTTGCAATGCAAATACATCGAAAGATTCTTACCTTACAGTTTGGCTTCTTGCTTTAAGGAATAACCATATCACAATTTTAATTTTGCTATGAGTTTGTAAATAAAATTTATTGCTTGATACATAAATAATCGATTGAATACTCTAATCGTTGGCAACATGCGATTTTCTAAGAACGTTTCCGCAAATGATGATCGAACGAAATTTTTTTATAATTATTAGTGTAATAAATATACAGTTTATATTATAATCTTACAATATAAAACATGTTTAGTGTAATTTTTTAACCAATTCTAACAATTTAATGAAACGATTGTTTAGATACAAACAAACGTCAAGAAGCACCTTATCGAATATTTAAATATGCAATTCGGTTATTTTCTGCAATTATGTACCTAACATGGCGGGGTATATAAACTCTCTCATTCTAGGCGGAGTATTTTGCATCCCTGACATCCGCCTTAGTTTCCGGGATCCGCTTTCCGACTTTTGCTTCTCCACTTCGCACTGTCTTTGGCATTCTTAGTAGTGAGTCCATTACTACGCATATAACTGTTTACGATGTCGAGTCAGCGCTTTTTAGGTTTGCCCCTCCTACCGCTGGAGGAGGCATGGCTAGACATTTCTTACCTATGTAAGTAGCCGGTTGTAGCAAAACGTGGCCATACCAGCAAAGGCGACTCTCCTGAAATTTATCCGCAATGTCACGTACATGTCAGTCCATATGTGCCAGACCACACAATCCACCACAGCATATTCATCTCCATGACACGCAGTTCCTGTTTATGTCACTCTAGCACCGGTCACTTTTCACCGCCGTATTAAAAAAGAGGCTTAATGATGGTCTTATAGACCTGTCCCTTCAACTTAACCGGCATTTTGAGGTCACCAATGATACCAGTCACCTCACGCCATTTAGCCCAAGCGGCAGCCTGCCTTCTGCGGCAATCTGCCTTGACGTCGCAATCGATGACACCAGACGCTGGAGTAAAATACCAATATAATAGTAATATCATTTCATATATCTTAGCGTTGAATCCCGGTTGCAACCCAAACTCTCGCTTCGGCGCCCGGGGTTCGCTTTCCGACTTTTTCTTCTCCACTTAGTACGATCTTCGGCATCTCTGGTGGTCAGTCCATTGGCACGCATATCCCCTACAACGTCAAGCCAGCACTTTTTGGGTCTACCCCTCCTGCCGGGGCCCGGCGGTGGCGGCATGGTCAGACATGTTCCCCACATAACTAGCCGGTTGCCGTAAAACGTGACCATACCAGCGAAGGCGGCGCTCCTGCAATTTATCCGCAGTGTCACGGACATGAAGGCTAAGAAATTTTTCTCCGTGCGGGGGCAGAGTAAGAATATTAACCTCTGCGGCTGCAGCTACGCTACAACCCTAGCTACAGGACCTACCTACCCTAGGACCCCAAGCCCGCCTGGATGGCAACCACCCCTAGTGTATAAGTATGCCGCCATAATAACCTCCGCCATTACTGATCCAGATGCGACGGCCTATCTGATGTTTCTCAGCAATAAAAATCATTAACAAATCAATTTGATATGGAGTGCATGAAGATATATAAGCAAACCTTAACAACGAATATTTTACAGCTGGCGTTTCAGAGTGATTTACATAAAGATTGTTATCGGCCATTGTTCCACGTGTTCTAGAAGTGGCTATTGTGAGCCGTATCAATCGCGGCGTGTTTAATCCCTGATAAATGTCTTGTCGTCCTTGAGAACGCCAATTTATCTCTTCCCGTTAATATTTCACTTTTCAACACGATTAATTGTTTTATGAATAATCGGTTCGGTTTTTAACAATGTTGCTGTTCGCGACTGACAGCTTCGGGCGTTATTAGTATTTTGGTTTTACAAAATACTCATATTCCCGATGTTCATTATTAAGTAAATATAAATTTACTGGAACAATTCAGACGGCGCACTTTATTCCCAAGATATGCTTCTGTTATGGGTATTAGACAAATGATGTACTATTTGTTTACTTTTTCTAAATAAATGCATAACGGCATCATTTGACCCGTGCTGATATTATACATTACCAGCATAAACTGAGCTAGGACTTATATATGACCTAATCAATTCCTCACTTTCAAATTACATAAATATCACTATAATTAAGGCTAGCATTTTCGGTCTGGGTATTTGTCCAGGCATGCATCTGTCAATCGAGGCACCAAGCGATAAGAGAACATCGGGTTTTTTGGAGATAGGCTTGTGATATCCTTCCTACATTGCTCCTGGCTCCCCTGTGGTCCGGGAGACTGGCAAATGAGTTTTTCTTCAAAAAAATACTGTCATCCTTCTTTATAGTAAAAAATAATATTTAACCATTTTGCTTCCAAATTTTAGGTTAATGGTAACCCTTTTTCGTAGTATTTGACGAAATGCTTGAAAATATATTGTTTTTAAATATTTCAGAGACACCTCTAACCATCGCTGCAAGCCTGAAATCGCCCGCGAAGGTCTTAATAGCTCTGGTGAACGGCGGCGCCCTGCTAGATTACAGAACCAAGGACGGCAGCACAGCAATGCATAGAGCCGTTGAGAAGAACTCTCTAGAGGCAGTCAAAACATTGCTAGAACTTGGTGCGTCGCCAAATTATAAAGACGCAAAGGGGCTCACACCTCTGTATCTATCGGTTACAAACAAAACTGATCCCTTACTCTGCGAAACTCTGCTCCATGATCACGCGACCATTGGAGCTACAGACTTACAGGGATGGCAGGAAGTTCATCAGGTAAGCTATTTTACTTTTTACCTATTATACACAAAGAGTGGTATTTTCATTCTTGCCTGACTTACAAATACATTTAAAGAAAAACTACTTCACTACAATAAGAATTTCGTTTCCTGTGATCATCTACCAATTATGGTTATTACCAAAATTCATAGATTATGTTATATAATATATCCTTCGATACGACCTTCATCGTACACTTGCTTATATTTTGAAAGAATAAAAACAAAAAAAATAAACACTTATTCTACAATACATAAAAAAATTATTATCGATATGTATGTTGATATAAATAAAATAAATCAGATTCAAATTACTTTAGAGCTGTAAGCGGTTTGAATACAGTAAATTTATCAGCCTCGCTTTAAATACCGGTTGTTACCCAAACCTTCCCTTCGATGCCTGAGGTACGCGTTCCGGGTAATTCTCTACTCCACTTCGCACGATCTTGTTCCTTCTCTTTTCTTTGTTTCCAACGTAAATCATATACATAAAAAAATTAAATACAATAGTTTAAAATGGACTCTTTCGAAACAAAGAGATTAGAAAATTCAAGTAATAATCGAAAAGGATTGAAGAGGCCCGCTGGAGTCGGGACTGGGATTAGACACATGTCACGTCCCGTGGCCCTGACGTTACGGAGGAATACCGAGCTCTTGTTAGTACCCGCTAATCGTAGTTAGTGGATACTAACAACCTTTCATACTTAATGGCGACGTGCGTACTCTAATCTAGTAGTATGAGTGCGTCCATTGCATGAGATGTTTTTTACACTATCCCGCTGCGGCTCTCAATTGGGCGGGCAAAAAATACTTTCACCTGGAAAAAATGTTAAAATAAAATAATATTCGATAAAGCTCCTTTATCAAACTAGTATTTTTGACATAAAATTAAATTTTTTTCTTACGGCAACAAAAAATTATTTCAAATCAAGAACTATTTTATTTCAAAATAAATAATAATTTATTGCGAGTATAATAACAGTAATTCTGATAGTAGTGTTTCTGAATGATCTGATAGCGAAAAACCTCGACCGACAACTTGAAAGGCTCTCGCTTGGTCCCTGACTGAAGGATCACGCACAGATACACGTACAGATTCCTCACTCTGCTACCTTGACCACCAGTAGTTTGGAACCGCAAGAATCCGCTGCTGATGGAAGACTATTTTTCATAATTTTTTAGATCATGTTTTTTATAAAAATAATATTTTCTACTGTTTTCTTTAAAAAAATATATTTTAGGATAAAAAATAAAAAAAATTAAAATAAAGAAATAATGAATAATATTTAAGTAGTCCTTTCATGTGTATCCAGAAGAGGTTGTGCATTGTGAACATTGTCCAGCGACGACGCCTCATTCTATACAATACAAATGCTGACAATGCCGTCTGCAAGCAGGGGTAATGCACTTTTTAATGCATTAATTATTCATACATCTTAGTATTTAATATATCTTTTTGTCTAAATATATTTTGGTTTGTGAATTATACGACTTATTTACATCCTTAACGCGAGCTTCGGATGCCGAGGTGTAACAAAGAAAAGTATGGTTACAGAGCAAAACGATGCAAATGTAAATAGGTAAAATAAAATACATAAATGTAATTAAGAAAATTCATAATAATATATGAATATTCATAATACAGGTTAAACTCTGACTCTTCGAGGGGACCGTGCGGTCCATGGGCGAAAGGGCTTTACGGGGCCCCGATCTGGGCGGGTCGCCTGACGCCCAAAATGACGGCGCTGCTACGCAGGGCGCAGCGCGTCTTGGATGTCAGGGCGATAAGGGGATACCGCACGGTGTCCTTTGAAGCGGCATCCCTGCTGGCTGGATCCCCATCATGGGACCTCGAGGCTCGCGTCCTGGCGCTGTTATAGCAGTGGCGCCGGGACGCGGCCGAGCGAGGCTATCGCCCTGCCCCTCGTAAAGTTGAGGTAAAACAGGCGGAGCTGCGCGACGAGGTGCTCATGGTGGAGTGGAAGGAGCGTCTTGCACACCCCAGTGCGGGCCTTGCCAATGGTGGCAAGACCTCACCGCCTCTATGGAGAGGCGATGAGGCCCGTCCTGGCTAAATTGCTGGAGAGGCGCCACGGCGGCCCGACCTTCCGCCTGACGCAGGTCCTCTTTGGGCACGGTTACTTCGGGAGGTACCTGTGTCGCCCTATGGTGGGAGAAGAAGTCGGTGTGCCACCATTGTGACAAAAGCGACAAGGAGGACAGTGTGAGTCGCCGTGTCCCCGTGCGTGGCGCGAGGAGCGCCGCGCTCTCGTCGCCCAAATGGGCGCGGACCTGTCATTCCTGACCCTGGCTCTCTCCATAGTCGGAAGCGATCCTGGATGAACAGCTGTCGCCTCCTTTTGCAGTCATGTTCACAAAGGAGACGGCGGAGCGGGAGTGGGAATCGACCACTACACTCCCCTCCCGTTAACGCAGACCACGTCTTCGGTACCGGAGGGCATCAAACGACCTACGGCCGCCGTATAATGCGGCCGCTGGTGGGCCCTCGGGGGAGGATCCGCCGCCCGCACTATTTCCGCGAATGTGAGGGCCGCGTGCTGTTCCGCGACACACACACACGACCTCAACTCCTTTAGCTGAAACAGGAGAGCGCCGGAGGGATGAAATCCTGATCCCCTGGCGCTAATACTATAGAAGAAGAGGCCACATATCCGTGAGCCCGGGCGTAGGCGGTAGGAGAACAGCGGGGTTTTTAGGGGGTAGATGGATGGCCGAACATCTTTCCCGAAGTCCCACATATCCCTCGGTCCCCCGAGTCGCAGGAACCCGTCAAGACAGGGATTTACCCGAGAACAAAAAAAGGTTAAACTTGAGTAAAATCAAGGATTAACAATTACGAATATTAATAATTTACAAGAAAACCGCCATTCATATTTATAGTGCTACATGAAAGGTCCGAAAGCATAATCCCCTGTGGGCGAATAATACTCGTGAATTAGCTACAACTAAACATCGATTACAATTAATTGACCCGGTAAAAAGTGATTTATCGTTAGATTGCGTTTCGAGTTAAATGACCATCGAAACTATATAAGGCGTTGTAAATACCTTTATTGTCAATTAGAATAGAAGAATACCGATATTGACAAACGGTCAATACCAGAACGTATTTATTTTGTTGCTGAGGAACAGCAAACAGGCTGACAGTCCACAACACAACACAATGTTGGCTTGCAATCCAAACGGGCTTAGGACCCTACCACATAGCTAGGGTTGTTTGCTTGACTTTTACGACAGGCCGAGCCCGGCCGCAGGGATTAGTATTTTTACTCCGCCCCTGCACGGAAAAAAATTTATATCAATATACAATCTTACAGATCACTTATTGAATGTCATTAATCTACTACCAATACCACATGAGTAGCAAACGTACAGAGACCAAGCTTCTAAAGAGCGAATAAAATTGTTACGTATTCTGATAGGATTGGCACAGGAGGATTAAAATAAATACACAAAAATTTGTCAGCTTTATTATGTACTATCCGTTCGCGCTAAGTTTGACGTTGGCGATATAACATCACTTGAAAGGTAGCGTTAGTAAAAAAAGAAACTATATTTAAAATATTTTTAAAAATTTAGTTTAAAAAAAAATAGATACAATGATTTTATATACAAGATATGTTACCTTCATAGTAACTGACTCTTCAAATCTGATCGCGCCTTACCGATATCGATATAATGCACACATGTTGACAAGTAGCAACATTAATGAAAAGTACAAAAGATGGGCTAAGCACGTGAGTGAAAAAGATAGCTATAATTGGAACGAATTGAATTGAAGGATATTTCAATTCAATTTCGGTCAATTTAGACATCCAAGGTTACAAAAATTCCGACTAGGCTGAAAATTGGTAGGATCGTTCAATACACTATTATAAATGAAATGTAAAAAGTCCTCATCGATCCGGCACTTGCAAAAAAATTTACTCGGTATCAAAGGTCACAAAATTATCTATAAAAAATGTATATATACAGGTTGACTTTGACAAACCCGTCCAAATTCACACAGAAGAATCTTTAGTAAAAGTTATGAGAAACATGTATTTTAGGTTAGTATAACATAGTACAAAAATGTTGAGTAATCAGCATCACAAAGTCATTCAAAGAACTCGCAATTTACATAATACGGCGCGAGAGTGTCAATGACCTCTCCATATGACCTAGTAAAAGGCCGAGGACGGCGGCATTGCACCGGGCGAGCGAATACGCACTACTCATTTACGCGGGAGACACAGAGACAGGTAATAACAGGTTAACGTACGAAGGTTGCACCAAAGGACTATTCTTTACGATTGAATTATTGATCATATATGAAATATTTTATGGTGAAAATTTGACATACAATTTTTTTTGCAAAAATGGGTTCCTTAAATGATATTTAGTGCGTAAAAAAATTTAACCCCGCTGTTCTCCTATCGCCTACGCCCGGTCCCACGGATATATGGCCTTTGTCTTGAGGCGGGCCCCTTCTAAATTGTTGGCGCCAGACGGTCAGGATTACGTCCCCCAGCGCTCTCCTGAATCAACAGTTGAAAGAGGACCGCAGAACAGCACGCGGCCCTCTCCTTCGCGGCAATAGTGTGGGTGACAGATCCTCCCCCAAGGGGCCGCCCGCGACCGCTTTTTATTGGGTCATTGCTTGCCCTCCGGCGCCGCAGGCGTGGCCAGCGTTGGCGGGAAGGGAGTGTGGTGGTTGACTCCCGCTCCCGCTCCGCCGCCTCCTTTGCGGACATGACTGCCCCGCAGAAGGAGGCGACAGCCGTCCATCCAGGATCGCCCCCGACCATGGACAGAACCAGGGCCGGGAGCGACAGGTGCGCGCCGATTTGGACTACGAGGGCGCGGCGCTCCTCACGCCACGCAGGGCACACGGCGACAGTGTGACCCACCGTGTCCTCCTCGTTGTCCGCGCCACAGTGGCGCACACACCCCGACGTCATCTCCCGATCCTGCGATATCTTGGATCAACAAATGAAAATAATATTATGACAATTAATATAAACTACTCTTGTTATTAACCTACAATATATTTACCTATAATATTTTATAATTATTGCAGGCTTGCCGCAATGGGTTGGTCCAGCACTTGGATCACCTGCTCTTCTATGGAGCGGATATGAACAGTCGCAACGCATCTGGCAACACCCCGCTCCATGTATGCGCGGTGAACGCGCAGGACTCGTGTGCACGCCAACTGTTATTCAGGGGGTGTGATAAAGAGGCCCTGAACTTTGCTAATCAAACACCCTACCAGGTTAGTACAATTTTTTTTTCTAGGAAATACTGTGAGTCCTCCCAACTACGGGGTTTGCAGGGGTATGTGAGATTCTGTGAAACTACCCACTAAAAACGTTGACCGGCCGATTTTGTGACGCCTTTGCAATGGTTTGCGCCAGGTGGGCAGAATATCAACCCCTCGGCGCTCTCCTGTGTCAATCCATGATTGGGGGGCACGTGAAGCACACTGGACGCCCTCTGATGCTGTGGTTTAGTTTTACGTTAACGGGAGGTGAGATGGTTTGTTATCTCCCGCACCCGCCCCGCCACCTCCTTTGCGATAGGTCCATAACGACCATGAAGAAAGAGGCGACAATGGTATATCCGGACTCGTTCCCGATCATTACCAGAACCAAGGCGGGGAGCGAGATATAACATCCGGTATAGGCGACGAGGCTGCGGCGCTCCACGTACCACGTAGAGCACATGGCGACTATCTGGTCTACCACTCTGACATCTCTCCTCACCCTATATGACAGAGGCACCTCCTGATGTATCTGTGTCCCGAGAGCTATGGTAGCGAGTCCGACACTGGAATGTTTTCACCTAGTAAACCTTTCATAAAAAGGACATAAATAGCAGTTCAATAATTTTTGATTATTTATTAGCTTATGTTTTTTCTAATACGTGCCCTATTTTTGATTTTCCAGGTGGCAGTGATAGCCGGCAACCTGGATCTGGCAGAAGTTATAAAGAACTACAAATCTGAAGAAGTCGGTGAGTTTAATCCTCATTGTAGATATGTGCATGGCTTCCATGGCCGCTTTATACTTAATTTTATTTATATTTTCGGAGGGTTCTGAAAAACTATTATAAAAAATGCAACGCTTTATATAATATATTATTTTGGGAACTCAATTGCAGGTTTTATGGTTGTTTTTAGTTCCCTCCACAATTTTATTGTTATTTAATACTTTATGTACGCATTTAGCATTAATAATATTCTTATTTATTACCTATGTATGTATATAGTAAACGCATGATATCATCCGTTTATCTACATATTTATATTCCATTGCTTATAAATGTAATGGTGATGGTTGTAATAAATAAATACAGTATTATTCAATAAGGTATATCTTACTAAACAATTGTTAGTAGTTATATTTATTTATATACACAAATATGGATGTATGGGCAAATGATAGATGAATGGATATTATTTTATTGAGATGGATAAGGTATTACATACTGGATACTCAATGAGTTTCAGTATTAGATGAGGACTGAAAGTGACAATATTTGCATAAATATTGTAAACAAATGGTAAATTGTTCGAATACGTAAAAAAGGTAACCTGCTCGACAGGGATTACTTTGTGTTACTTTTTTTATTGCTAGGACAGCAGACAGGCTGACGGCCCGCTTAGAATTTAGCAGTTACCGTCGACTATGAGTGTTTGCAACGCCAGTTGCATCGCGAACACGCTGCTGTCCCATATGGGTACAGGAACTTGGGTCACTAATGCCGGAACAGAACACAAAGTTATTATGGGAGCATACTTAAGACCAAAGGTGATCGCCATCCAGGCGGACTTGAGGCCCTACCACGTAGCTAGGGTGGGTTGTTTTGTCGCCTTTTACAAAAGGCCGACCCCGGCCGCAGGGATTAGTATTCTTTCTCCGCCCCTGCACGGATAGAAATTACTAAGTAAAGATTACGTTGGTTAAATAAGGCGGATAAATCTTTTGATGAATGATATGGATACTGTATGCCTCATTATATCAATGTTAGGAGACTGAATAAATGTAGGTATTTTCTGAAGAAGACTAGATGATATTGTATTAGTAAAATTTTAGGACTATTTGTGATTTATTTAAATAAATTATTTTATGCACTGTTTTTTTTTTATTATACAAGTAGTACTGTCTCATACGCACGTTTTTTTTTTTGTTGGAGTGCTTGATACAATCTTTTCAGTGCCGTTTCGGGGTCCACCGCGGTATAATCCGAAGAGGCGGTCTGGGGCGTGGGGAGTGTGGTGGGGGGCAGGAGACAGATCTTCCCTCGCCTCTTCCACCAGAATACCCGCAGAACTGGACGCGATTTTGCGCAGACCGGCAGCGTCTCCATCCTCAGAAAGACCCTTCTCATCGGCATCGTCTAGTATCAGTGATGGGAGTCACCCAAGCCATGAAGACGACGCCAGTATTATTACAGGTAAAATCTAGGACCGCAGTTCAGGTTGGGTTGGTGTAAATACGATGTTAGCCCGTGCTGCCACTTCACAGTTCACATAACTACAACATATAGATATGAGTGGATGAAGCTGATTAATTCAAATATATTATACATTTAAAGGTCAATTTACACATGTGTCATTCAGTAAACTTTTTAAATAAATTCATAGTTCATTTTTAAATAATTTGGACAAACAGTTTGTTAGCTGAACTTATAAAATTATATACTTTCATCTAATTATAAAGTTCAAAAAGTATTTGTTATAATTACTTGGCAAAAACATGTAAATTATTAAAATACACTTTAAATAAGAGAAACTTAATAATTTTAAGAGAAACTCTCCATTAAAAAAACAATACATGAAATATTAACACTCATAATTATGTAGAACGTAGACTAAAAAATGACTTTGAGTTATTATTTATCTCACCCACTCACAATTTACTTATGATAATCTATTTCGGTTTAATACAATAAATAGTGTCAATAAGTATGAACGAATTGACTTGAGAAAAAAAAATTTTTTTTTATATATATAAACACAATCAAATCGCACAAGAGACCAATTCTAAATTATAAATAACACATAATGTCACTGTAATCCACTCATGTCGGCAATTTGATAGAATTTGTAGCAATACAGTCATATTTACACCAAAAGTGAGGTGGAATCCAAGCACAGATCAAATGTTGACACGAGCCCATGTGAGCGACAACCATCACCATGCACCGGCCTTGTCATCTCGAGCCCAGGGCACACTGAGCGAAAAAGATGGACAAAGATGAGCGAACTTTCAGATATGAGCGAATAATTGCTTACCTTAAATACAAACCCCTCAGATTGCAAGTGTTATTTTGAAAATGTCAAATCGAGTGAACAAAAGTTCATGCTACATAATTTCTAAAAATAATTCTTGATTACGCTCGTCTTTGTATTATATGCTTTGCTTTTCATTCAGTGCGTTCAGGGCCTTCAACGATCACATCGACTGCATGTATTATGTGTTTGCAAACTTAGCACGTAAGGAGGATATGGATATCACATTAATAATTTCTTTGTACTTAATTTTGTCTATAATATATAGTTTTTAGGAATATATTATAAAATATCATTTAAATTTTCCGAACTTCAATATGCAGTCGACTCTCGTTAATTTGAAACTGAAAGGACTATTAAAATATTACGAATTATCGAGAGTTTGAAATGTAAAATGGTTGGAAGTTCTCGAAAGAAAAAATATGTACATTCCAATTATTGAATAACATTATAGATTATTTTGCTACATCACTTTTCTTACTACATCTATCTATTTTTTCGGTTACCTACATAATAAACAACGAAAAAGTAATTGAAATGAAACTAACCAAACAAATTAGTGCGGAAGTATGTGTCAAACTAACAATTACAACAAGAAATGCTCGTTTAACGATGACACAAGTTTGAACTTGTTTCAAAATGCAACTCTATCCAATCTGATAACTTGGAATTGTCGAGTTTGATATGAGTTCCAATTAACACATTGTTTTGTTACGTAGCGATGGTTTTATGTTCGAATTACCAAGTGCTTAAAATGTATAGATTTGTTTCGAAATATAAAGAGATGTTCGATGTTGAATGTTCGAATTATGGGGTTTGATTTAGCGAGAGTCAACTGTGTATCAAATTAAATTATAACCATTTTTAATCCCGATAATTTGCACTAATAAAAATAATATGTCAAAAATATAAATATCATCAGAACAAATGGAAAAAGACAAACGTAAGCTAAATTTACACGTTTTTAAGTTAGTGTCTCTCTATATGTTGTATCTTTTCCGATAAACTTTTTAAAATAATTGAAATTGCAATTTGATGCCCTTACGTGCTAATGGTGCATTTCTGTTCAAACAGTAGATGTTTTCGTAAACCTAGCTTTCTAGCTTTATTCTTACCTAAAGTTTGTTTGTGGTCCCTTCCGATCTATTAAATATACTATTAGATATTTATGACGCATTCTTCTCTAACTCTTCAGTTTTGATTTGTGAAGATATATTTAATTTATAAAATTGACATACTTATAACATAATGAAGTATTCATCAAAAAAAAAAAATTGTTTTAGATACATTTCCCTGACTCAGTGACTAGTGTTGTATTTAATTTTGAGATTATTATAAAAATATTACTGCAATCGTTTTGCAACTCCATTCTATAAATGATAGAAAATTTCTCAATGATAGAAAAAAATAAGTGAAAAATAAATGTAACATAATTGTATTTAAAAAAATACGGCTAAAATGACCGTTGAGCGCCACTGGCACCACAGATAAAAGTGCGGGCGACACAAGCGACATCATCTCGGATTCGAGCGGGGTTGGAACGAGCAACTCGGACACGACGACGTGCTCGCTGCATCATGCCGGAACGACGCTTGTGTGCCTACAGCCTTACGAGGGCGTGGCCCCGGGTCACATACGTCTCAATCAAGGAGATATTATTGAAGGTAGCGTATGACGAAAAATTAATTGATGACTGATTTTTCTTGCAATAAATTCTACCAGAGGTAAGGAAATGTACAGGACAGAAAACAGTTCAAAGATACGTGTAATATTAGGTGTTGGAATTAAATCGTAGCGTTTTACGAGAGACGGCGTATGTAGGACAGTATTTCGTTGTCACCGACAGTAATGTATTCATCTTGAAACAGCTCTCATTGAACGTCATTTGCTGTACGTAACCTCTGAATCGTAATCAACAATGATAAAGTATCATTTATTAAATATGTCAACATTTGTGCCGAAAAAGTGTTTTTGCGGGGAATTTTACTTCATTATTTTATTATGAAAAAAAGTGCTGCTGAAGCTCATCATCGTATTTTAGTGGAAGTGTATAGTGAACATGCTCTAGCTGAGCAAACATGTCGGAAGTGGTTTGCACGTTTCAAAGCTGGTGATTTCGAGTTGGAAGACTAGGAGCGACCTGGCCAGCCGAAAAAATTTTAAGATAAAGAGTTGGAGGCATTCCTCAATGAAAACTCATCTCAAACACTTCAAGAATTATCTATATCATTGGAAGTTGACTTATCAACGGTAGGAAAACGTTTCAAAACTTTAGGCATAATCCAGAAGGAGAGACATTCTGTCCCAAATGAATTGAAACCAAAGGACATTGAGTGGCGTTTTTTGACATGTGAACTGTTGCTTCAACAGGAGGAAAGAAACGGATAAAAATTGTCACTGGTGATGAAAAATGGATCCATTACGATAATCCAAAGCGCAAAAAGTCATGGGTTAAGTAAGCTCATCATCAGTGACAAAACAAAATATTCATGAGTCTAAGCTCCTGCTGTGTATTTGATGGGATTAGAGAGGTGTGATTTATTATGAACTGCTGAAACCGAAGGAAACCATAACTGGGGATCGCTACCGACTGCCATTATTGATGTGATTGAGTCGTCCGATGAAAGAAAAACGGCCGAAATACTCCGAAAGATACAGTCATTTTGCTGTACGACAATGCTCGTTCGCACGTCGCAAAACCGGTACAAACGTACCTAAAAAACACTTAATTGGGAAGTCCTACCGTACCCGCCGTATTTTTCAGATATCGCTCCGTTAGATTACCATTTGTTTCGTTTCAAGGCGCTCATAGTCTGTCTGAGCAGAAGTTCATTTCTTACGAAGAGTGACAAAAATGGGTCGATTCGTGGATCGCATCAAAAAACGAGGCGTTCTTCCGACACAGTATTCGTACCCTGTCCGAAAGATGGTCAAAAGTTTCTATATTCCATTGATAATAATTATTTTTAATTTAAAAAACGCTACTAATTAATTCCAACACCTAATAAAAGAATTTAATCTTAAAAAAAATTACCATGAATGTGTTTTCCACAAAATAGATATGGCATATTTATATTTACATATGAAATTATCTAGAAATACATAATTTGTTCATGTCTGATTTAATTATTTCACATCTCTTGCTCTTTAAAATATATCAATAATATAAAGATATAATTAGGTACACTGTGTAATTGCGAATTAACAATTATCATTTGTATGTATATAACACTCATCTACATACATAATTAAAATACATTTTAATGAACATCATCATTTTTATAACAAAATTTGCACAAAATTATCATGTATTAATATTTCATGGGTGGACATGGGCCTCTCTTGTTGAAGTAATATTATCGGTGATTTTTCGTTAATCATCTGGCCTATTCCCTATACTAGATGATGAAGCCCAGTTTTTGATCATTGTTGTTATTCTAGAAAGTTCACCTTTTGTTCTTTAATCTTTGATTTTATTTTACTTTTAGTCGAGTTTATAATATTCCTAACAAACTTTAATATTGCTAGCTCGCCATGATAGGGAACTTAATAATATATAAAGATTAATATTACCTATGTTCATATTAACAGTCCATTACGTACCACTGTTCGACTCGAGCTCCCCCTAGACGGAACGGGCAGTTAACCCATCACGCTTAAGCAAAGCGGATTGCCAAGTTACAGATACCGGTATGAAGATTTACTTACAAAATTTTCCTTCAATGTCGGTATATAACAATTATGCTATTATAAGCACATAAGGCGAGCAAAACAGCCTAAACGATACTAGATTTCTTTAAACAAGGCCGCGAGTGTAACACCCCTTAGCTACCTGGTACCTCATGTTAAGGTTAGTTATTATTGATAAGGCACATGTTACAGTGACTGGCGCAACCGACGATGGCCTGTTAGAGGGAGTGGTCCGCGGCTCCGGCGCCTCTGGCCTATTCCCCACACATTGTGTGCAAGAAGTAAGACTGAGGCAGAATACGGCACATTTGCATCAGGTAATGGAAAACAATAAATAATACATTTTATTTTCGCATTTTTACTTTATTATTTAATTAAGACTTTCCTGAATAATGTTATGATGATTTGTATAGCAGAGATATAATTAATGGACATGTGAATCCAGACTAAAACAAATAAATAAATATACTGAAGCTATTCACAGAGCGCCATCTAACCAAAGTAAGCAGTTTGTGTTATGGGTATTACACAACTAATTTACTACTTATTTAGACTTTTATTTTCTACATAAATCACATATTATATACAAACACCAAGAGCCAGGACAGGAATTGAATCAATCATTACTGCAGGCGTTCCGAAATGTTTTATCCTCTATAGCGATTGAACACACAGACACGACCTTATTAAATTATTTAGTAACTAGTAAGCCAATCATGTCTGCGAACCCAACACGTACTCTTTGGAGCCACTGCCGGCTTTTCGAGATATCTCTTTATCCTGGGCTAAGAGAAATAATAAATTTGATGAAATACAAGGTCTCTACAGAAGGGGCTGTTGATTGAGCCTAGATAATTTCCTTTTAAGTCTCTTTGCTGCCTCTGAGCTCTCTACTCTCTACGTAAATAAAAATAATTATTTTACATATACAGGGTGACTGACAAAACCGTCCAAATTCACACAGAAGAATCTTGAGTAAAAGTTATGAGAAACATGTATTTTAGTTTAGTATCACATAATACAAAAATGTTGAGTAATCAGCATCACAAAGTTATCCAAAGAACTCGCAATTTACATACTACGGCGCGCAACTGTCAATGACCTCTCCATCGGTACCGCAAAAAACTGGTACAATGACCTAGTACGAGGCCGAGGACGGCGGTCATTGCATCTGTGCGAGCGAATACTACGCAATACTAATATAATTTGCGCGGGAGTGACAGAGACAGGTAATAACAGGTTAACGTAGGAAATTTGCACCATATGACTATTTTGTACGATTGAATTAGTGACCATATTTTCCTTGGAATGAAATATTTTATGGAGAAAATTTTACATACAATTTTTTTGCAAAAATAGGTTCCTTAAATGATGTTTATTACGGTATACGACCAATCGTAGTAAATTGAGATGTTATTATAATTTTGATTGAACATGACGCTGCTTACAATGATTTCACCTTTCAGGTATTGGCTTCGGGCCCGATCCACCATTCGCGGGTGACAGGGAGACGCGAAATGGCACTCAGCAAAACCTACAGCGCAACAGCGCCACGAATCAAGAAAACGTATGCTATATATACATTTTAAATTTGTATGAATTTTGATATCAGCAACTATTTGCAAAATATTTCATATTCATTCATTCATCATCAGATTTAGATGAGAATATGTGGAGGTAACAAATAATAAACTTGTTGAATCCAGTTATCTAATGAACAATTATTCGTAATATTTGTAACGTTCCTTCCTATTTGTATATTAACAAATTGTGCTCTAAAAAACCAGACAAATCAAACAAAAATAGAAGATAAGGATTATTTAAATTGACATTAACTTGAACGCTTCTGCACATTCTGCAGCTTTAAGCAACCTAATAGCTCGTTTGTACGTACCCACTCGTAATGTGTGGCCTTGGCTAAAAATGAGAATAAAACTACATTTCGTTCTATCTCATAAATAGTCATTATTAGTTTTTACCTGTTTTATTAGTTCCAAGATATGAAAAGCATTACACTGGTAGAATTCGTTCGCTGTCTATTCGCTTTATGTGTAGCATCAAAGCTTTCCTAAATATACTTTTCCAATGATTGACATATCTCAAACATATCTTATTTACCACGTGGTAACTGTAACTAAGCTTTTTAAAAGCCACAATTAAATGACTTTATATGGACCGTAGGTACGGTTGCATGGAGACCCGCACGGTGGTGCTGCACCGCGCCCGACGTGGCTTTGGCTTCGTGCTGCGGGGAGCTAAGGCTTCTTCGCCGTTGATGGAGTTGCGCCCATCGGAGCGCTGCCCTGGCCTGCAGTACCTCGATGACGTCGACCAGGGCGGTGTCGCCGATCGCGCCGGTCTCAAGAAGGGTGATTTCCTCATCGCGGTTAGTATTCACTATATGACAATTAATTAGGCATGACGACATTTATCGCCATGGAAATTTGGAATATCTTACTACGAAATAGTCATTTATAATTCATCATTCATCAATTTTTCTGCATTGAAGTTCTTAATGATTGATGTCGAAATAAAACTTAATTTGCATTTTCACCTTTTATTTCTTCTTAAACCATTTACAATCTTTTTCCTACCGATTTATTGTCTTATATGCCTAATCTATATTCTTCAGTCTGACATTTTATAGATCTTAAAAATTGCTATTACACGTAAAATAAAAATGTGTTAGAAGTAGAAAAGTTGCCACATTAAATAGGTATTAGGTCCGTACAATATCTCAACAGAAGTTGTTTAATTTGTATATTTTGTTATTAATATATTTGAGTTATAAAACATTTTCTCGAATAAATAAAATCATTAACGTTAGATCATTTCCTTTTATTGCTTGAGGTATGATTATTATTACTTATAATTATGAGAAAAAAATTCCCCATCGTGAAATGAGTTAATAAAAGTTTATTCCCTGGTTAACAGGTTAATAGAACACACGATATGAACAATATGAAAAATACTGTAATATTATTCCTCGAGTCAAAATAAAGCAGGCAAAAATGTTTGTAAACCCTGAAATGGAAATGTTTCTCGCTCTTTTGACAGTAAAATGGAAACTAAAATTTCAGTTTATTACCCATAAAAAATACTATCTATCGTTCCAGATTGAATAAGACATGCGTTGAAACCTTCATTTTGTAATTTAAAGTCTTATAGTTTGAACTTTATTAATTTTAGATTAATGGCGAAGACGTGTCAGCTGCGTCGCACGAGCACGTGGTGGAGCTGATCAGGAGTTCAGGAGCCCTCGTCTCCATGACTGTTGTCTCCTTAAACAGTGTCAATGGTAATCAATATTATTACATCACAATAATAATATATTTACGACAAAAGGTTAACGTGGAATAGAACGATATGGATCGTGAAACCCACTGTTTCCTCGAACACGACTGTCAGTAATGTAAACACAAGTATTATAATGTGTCTCATATAGAAGCACAATAATGAAAAAGTTAAAAAAAATCGATGAATTCCAGGTTTTCTCGTCTTGGAAGCCATTTTGTATTTGAAACTAGTTCAAAATGGGTGCCAAATCAGATCCATATATCTTATCTCATTGCGTTCAGCTATATTATTAAGTCAAAACATTTTTTAGTCCTCCAGTATATATACTCCAGTATGTATCTTTTATTTTTTCTTTTTGTTGGCTTGTATGCGAAGCCTCTTGGCGTATGTAGGGATAAAACAGAAAACAGAAATACTTCTGAATCGCAGTTTTATAACATTCTTATTAAACAAGCAGGTATTTTATATCAAATCACATTAACTTTTGCATTAAATTACATGTCTATGTAAATGCCTCATTAAGTTACATAAGAAAATATATACATGAAATGTATAAATATAGGTAATGTCGAGGGCAATCCATGCACTGTGCCGATCAGCAAATCCCAAAGCCAGCTGTCCAGCTCGGGGAGACCTTACGCCGCCACGTTGCCTCGAAAGGCCGCTGGAGGTAACCATACTATATAAACATATTCCTACTGTTTTGTTCTTTAATTCACAGAGAGGATATTTGTGAGATGAAATTAATAACGTTCTGGTCAACTCATGATCAGTATTCAAAATGAGACATTGCTTAGTCTTGACCAGAGAAAGTGGTATTGGCTTTTGAATTCAATGCTGGAATCCAACTTTGAATCTGTTTATGAAAACAGATTTGATATTATTTCATCCGTGCAGGGCCGGAGAAAGAATACTAACCTCTGCGGCCGGGGTCGGCCTGTCGTAAAAGGCGACAAAACAAACAGCTTTGTGGTAGGGCCCCAAGCCCGTCTAGATGGCGACCACCTTTGGTCTTTAGTATGCCATCATAATAACTTTGTATCGTGTTCCAGCATTAATGACCGAAGTTCCTGTACCCTTATGGGACAGCAGCGTGTTCGCGATGCCACTGGCGTTGCAAATAAGCATAGGTGCCGGTAACTGCTAAATTCTAAGCGGGCCGTCAGCCGGTTTGCTGTCCTAAGGCAACAAATTTTTTTTTTTTAGAAAGTGCACAAATGTCGTTCAACCATTTAGAATCGATTATCCTTATGACATATGTTTGCTAATTGTCGATATTCGATGTGATTTTATGCTGACTATTATGTAAAATTTCCAGGTCGTAGTCCTGCGCCTGCGCCGCCCCGCCGTGACCCGCGCACGACATTAAGCGTGGGCCGAGCCAGGGCCAAGTCTATGGTTGCAGGGCTTGGTAAGATCACATCATACTAGTAAATGAAAGTATTTTTTATTTTGCATGTATTTCCATAAAGCATATTCACGCAGAAACGATTCATAGCTCCAAAAATATAGAAAATAATTTAGTCGATATATACCGAGCATCTAAGATCTCGAATTAAACTTTACTTCTTAAAAAATCTACTCAGACTTGATCGTGATTAATTTTTTTATTAAAAGTTTAGAAAGTATTTCATATTTATTCAGTCTAATATTTGACTGTGTTAAAAATATTGTAGAAAATGGCGGGGAAAAGGAGGAGAGCTGTGAACCGTTGAGCGTGGCCGGGAAATCCTCTTCGGCTGAATCAGTGCAATTACACGGAAGCAATAGTAAGTGATTTTATTAATTCCAGCTATATTTAATACTAGCTGTGCCCGCGACTCCGTCCGCGTGGAATAGTGACTTTGGGCAGCATTTTTTGGATATATGAGATCAACTTAAATTGGAAATTCAACCTATAAGACCAGCCTAAGCTGAACCCTATTTCATATGATTGATGATATAAATATGAAGTCAACTTAAATTGGACTGTACAATTTCCGAAACTTATCATTTTTAACAAAATCTATTTTATTTTTCTAAAATAAAAATAGCCTATGTTACTCCTTGATACATCAGCTATCTGCCAGTGAAAATCCCGTCAAAATCGGTGCAGCTGTTTCAGAGATTAGCCGGAACAAACAGACAGACAGACAGACAAAAATTGTAAAAAAATTTGTTTTGGTATATGTACCGTGTATACGTCCGAATGCACTTAGTAAAAAGCGGTTATTTTAATATTACAAACAGACCCTCCAATTTTATTTATTTGTATAGATTACAACAATAACTCTTGGAGTCCAAGTAAAGCAGGCAAAAACAGGCAAAACGGTGCCATCTTGGAAGCCATTTTGAATTTTCAAGCCTCACTTGTTTCGCAAAGTTAAGAATTAATGTGATAATCATAACAGCAGTGTTCGAGCGTTTTGTGCGTGCGCTAGTTTTATTAATATTGCTCAGTAAGTGACGGGGACAAATGGATGCAACCATTTGTTCCCGTTCATTTGCAACCGTTTGTTGGGTATTTATGGTTGAAGATGTAAACATATCCACGTGAAGGGTATAATGATTAGTTATTACTTTGGGGAGGCCTTAAGCTTATCTTAAAGTTGTCTAAGAGTTGATATAAATAAATAAAAAGAAACCTTTGTAATTAGGCTTCATTTTCTTATTTTAAGGACAATTCACATAACGTCATTTAGTCCCTAAGTATTTATGCGATGACTAATATTCTACATATATATTTTTCTTTTGTAAATAAATAAATACATATTATATATAAACGCCAAGACTTGAGACGGAAATCCAACCCGTGACCTCCGCAAGCGTACCGGAATGTGTTAGCAGTTACGCTGTGGTCAGCATAAATGAGTTTACGAAACGTGACAGTTATCATAATGAAAACCTAATGTTGTGAAGGCGGTACACCGGTGGTGGGCACTCCAGTGGCGCCGCGCACGGCCTCCATCCGGCAGCGGCCAGCCTCGTCGCGCATCACGGCTGCCGAACTCGAGGAGCTCTTCCAGCGGCAGGCGGATGCCGACGCTATGTAAGCTTTCAATCATTACTACTTGAGTAAAATAGCCTAAAACTTGGAAATACACGACCCCTTTAAGGGGTGAAAAATTCTGGCGACCCCCTTGGGCCAGAGACAAAAAGTTATTAAAATAATTTATAAGACTATGTTTATGATTTTCTCTATTTTGGTACGTATATTCATTATTAAGACCTACATTCCGTAAAAAGTCATGAGAACTTTGAAAGTAAGTAAGAGGTAAGTTGGTAAGACTGCGTGCGGCTTTGATTTGGACGCCAGTTTGCGCTGACCTAATTTCGCGGCGTTGCCATACCGCATTGTCGTCGCTGACGAGAGCTTTTCCTTTTACCGGTGACCCCCAGAGTAAGGCTTCGCGACCCACAGATTGAAAAACATTATTGATTGAGTTACAGTAATACATTATGGATATTTAAAAAGAACAGCAAAATGAGAAAAAGTTAAAAGCAGAGACAAATGACAACAAATGAAAACTACAATGTTTTACTCAAAATTAAATGGTCAAAACATTTCTTTAATACTTCCAGTCTTAACCCTACTTAATATCTTTACGTGTTCAGTGGGGGCACAAACGCGATGATGACTCGATCCGCCTTCCAAGGGGGATCCAATTCGCCGCCATATTCGCCGGCTAGGGTTCCGGGGAGAGTTTACGCCTCTGTCGCCGAAATGAAGAGATCCAAAGGAAAGGTGAGCTTATCGTAATTTTGATTTTTCTTACATCTTTAATTAATGTTTTTATTTTGCATAAATTATTTAGTATAATGGTGAGGCTGAAGGACTATAAAAGAATGGTGCGATTTAGATCTAGAAAAATGGTAGCCGCGGTGCGGGATACAAAGGTAGTGCGGGTTCGATAATAAACGTGGAAAAGAAAGGAGACGGAAATACCCAACAAGTCAGCAAGAGCGGCGACACAACTGAGGTTCTCCGATCTTCTACCTTCCACGGCTCGTTCTGCAGTTTGGAGTCTAGCCTTTATAATTATCGGTTCACGAACAAACCCGCACGATTTTAACCAAGACTCGACAGTACGTGTCGTCAGCGCGGGCGGCTAGCCAAGAAGAGAGCGGCGCGGTGGTCGAGTAGTTTTTCGAAATCACCGTCAGGCGCCGCAGCATGTAAACTAACTTGTGGGTAGGCAGGGAAAAAAGATAGGATGAGGCGCCTAACCATATATAAAAATTATTAATTATTTTCTGTTTAGTTTTATCTAAATACAGATATTTTACGAGATTTTAAATATCGCAGTTCTTAATTTATGTTAACAATATATAAATTTTAAGTCAGTAGACCTCCAATTTCAAGTATTCTATAAAACGATTAAATTTTTTGATGCTGTAGGACAGCAGATAGGCTGACGGCCCGCTTAGAATTTAGCAGTTACCGTTGCCTATGGGTGTTTGCAACGCCAGTGGCATCGCGAACACGTTTCTGTCCCATAAGGATACAGGAACTTGGATCACTAATGCCAGAACACATGTTTATTATGGCGGCATACTTATGACCAAAGGTGGTCGCCATCTAGACGGGCTTGAGGCCCTATTACGTAGCTAGAGTGGGTTGTTTTTGTTGCCTTTTACGACAGGCCGACCCCGACCGCAGAGGTTAGTATTCTTTGTCCGCCCCTGCACGGATATAAATTAAAACATTTCAGTCAATATCATATTACGGAAATAGTACAAAAAAAACACTGAATAATATCACGATGTGTACCTAATAAGTAGCTCAGTGGTATTACACTTGAAGACCAATGTAAAGGGCTCCGGGCTCGAATCCAACGATGGCATGCACAGCTTAGGCAGTTTTTCTAGCCTATGTACATAATTATTAAATATATACCGACGGTGAAGTAAAACATCCTGAGGAAACCTGCATATCGAGATCACCGGTATGTGTAACCCGTCAATCCGTCTTACACAACGTGGCGAATATAGTGTCCGTTCTCTCTCTAGGAGGCCTGTGCCCAACAGTGAAACGCTCTGGGCTGTTATTCTGCAATTCTATATATACATGAGGTTGTAATATATAAAAGGTTTTAAGAAAACGAAACCGGGCCCCAAGCCCGTCTGAATGGCAACCACTCTTGGTCTATAAGTATGCCGTCATAATAACCTTATTGTACTCGGGTATTAATGATCCAGGTCCCTGTACCTCTATGGGACAGCAGCGTTCGCGGTGCCCCTAGCGTCCAAACATCCATAGGCAACGGTAACTGCTTACTAATTAAGTGGGCCGTCAGCCTGTCTGCTGTTCTTCAGCAATTAAAAAAAATGTGTTTCATGTGAAAGATGTACAAATGTCCTTTTCACCAATAAACCGAAACGAAAATTATCGGCCGGTACCATTTTTACATTTGCACAAAAAGGTGCTAATCTAGTAACAATATATAGAAAAACGGATTATTTCCATTTATGTTTCAGTTGTGGAGCAAATCAAGTAGCACTCTCAGACGCGACTTCCATTCGACGCCGGACTTGGCAACGGAGCACGCCACGCATCCCCCGAGGACTAGATCAAGTGAAGACGTCCACGGTATGTGTGCTGTAAATATGTCAAGTGACGTTTGTTCATTTTGAGAAGAATGTTTCGCAATCTGTCTGATAACCGATGTACCAACGTACTTATCCAAGACTGCTGCTAACACCTCTAGCGATTTTTTTTGTTTTGTTGTAAACGTTGTAACATGCAGACGCGTGTTAACTGTTCTTGTGTTTTGAACGAGATTAACAACCAAAAATTGGTTTATCGATATGACAAAGAGCTGCGACACTTGAACATCGAGTTAAATAATTCTGAGACTCAATGTGGACGTATCGTAGGCAATATTACATTACGTATCCAAGACCTTTTTATAATGTTTTTGCTGTTGTCTGTACCAAAATAAATTTAATATATTATAATATGATGTATTTTATAAAATCTTCAATTATTCTGTAATAACAAAAAACTGTTATTGCTCCTATTTTACGTTTCTACTAATTGTTGTCTCTCAGGTCTTTTCGTAAAATTTTCACTACAGGTTGTTCTGGTAATTTGATCTTAAATATTTTTGTATAATTCTATATTAAGTTTTGCTTATTTTGTATTGTCCTCTCAATCCCGATGTTCACTAGAGTTGTTTGTTGGGTCAGGCCACGGACGTGTGCCCCCGCCGCTGCACCCGCCGCCTCCGCCGCCGCCTGCTTCGTCCTTCCGGCCGGCGGAGGGCGCCAAGCTGTACGCCTCCCCGAGAGACCTCGACCCCGTTGCGTACAGGCCCACCGAAGCCAGTCTTAGTAATGTAAGTATCTGTGTATGGGGGGGCGCCTTGTTATCGACATTGCTGTAAGATACTAAAAATACATAAGCCCAAAAGTATATAAGACCCAATCTACCCTTTAAAGTCTAAAACCAAATGTGGCTCTCCGATATTAAATAAATTATAATTACTACTGACACACATAAGTTATTATCAATTATGCTGCGAATATACTCTCTAAGTTGAAATTGCGTTTATTTAATGCACCACAGACACAAACCACGTGTGATTTTAACCATAGTGCCGATCCCATCCGCATGTGTAACCACAATGCGCCCTGACATATTAAAAACAATTTCAGAGCCGCAAGGCGATGTCGTTGCGGTCTTGGGCGGGGCCTGCGCGAGCGCAATCCGCCGATGACGCCGCCAACCAATACGCACAGCCCTTCAACGCGCACAAACCCTTTCACAGACAGGTATGAAACGTCAACATCTCCCCCTCAAGTACCAATTAACCCATCAGTTTGTTTAGCTTTTCAACATTATATGTTTCGCGATATTAAAAAAAGTTGATAACAAGAGCGTTGCCCTCACCTGACCTCACCAACAAAGATTTTGTTATAACAGAATTGTTAATGTATCCATCTGTAGATGGTGTTTATATTACACAATATTTATGATTACATATTCGGTCATCATCATTAACTTGGCCTTGTCCCATTCATTTGGGGACAGCACATTATGTCCTTTTCTTCCATTTTATGGAGATCTGTCCCTTCTCAAACGTCATATAATGCATCACACATTCTTTTCATCACTTTTTTTTCTACCCCTGCTCTTAAACCCAACGTGGTCTGTATCCCTTCTCATTACTACGCGTCCCATACCAGTTCCTTTTCTCAAAGGAAGGGCACTGGTGGGAATTTTATCATTTGTAGGTGCTACTTTTAGAGACCCCCTTATATATTCGTTTCTTATCATATTCTTTCTTGTCACTCCATACATCCATTTCAACATTCTCATCTCAGATGAACGGAGACGCCTCTGGTCTTTCACTCTAGTGGCCCAAAAAAAAACCCCGCTGTTCTCCTATCGCCTACGCCCGGGCCCATGGATATATGGCCTGCCGATCTCGTGGCCCGGGCCGGCGCCGGCCCGCGCTTTGTCTTGAGGAGGGCCCCTTCTAAAGTGTTGGCGCCAGGGGGTCAGGGTTTCGTCCCCCCGACGCTCTCCTAACAACTCTAGGAGTTGAGGGGGGCCGCGGAACAGCACGCAGCCCTCACCCTCGCGGCAATAGTGCGGGTGGCGGATAGTGGCCCAACATTCAGCACCGTATAACATAACTGGCCTTATGAGAGATTTATAAATCTACCCTCTTAATTTACATATTCGGTATTTATAATATAAAATGAATACTTTATCAGTTATAAATAAAAAATTATTCAGCTTTATAAATATATTTTGTTTTAGACATCCACTCCAGCCCCACCCATCCCGGAACCCGACTACAGCATGTCGGAGTCCGATGACGATGGAGAGGCCAAGGGTGCCGAGCCCCCTGCGCTAGCCGAAACTAGCGCCAACAGCAATGCCAGGTATGATTAAGGAGTCATTAGTGTCAGGCACATCTCATGTCGCGTAGAGTTGCACCAAAACGTTTTATGAAGATATTGAAGACAACTAAGTTCACATAATATTTGTCAGTTAATAATCTACTCTAAATACGGCTTGAAGGACCATTAATCGCCATTTATACCCGAACAAGGCAATTCTTATAAAATAATTATAGCTTGGGGTATATAATTTTCCAAAATATATAAATCCGTATTGTGAGGACTCTCCAAATCCCCGTAAAAACCTTTCTGAAGTTTTATATTCCTAAAAAGCGATGTCTTACAACATAATAATATATACCTAGTCAGGTCATAAGTATTGTCACACAGTAAAAACTTTTCTTTTAGAATGCTGGCCACAAAAAAGTTTATTGAATTCGAATTTCGAATTGTTCATGAAAATAAAAATGTATAACTTTTAGAATTTTACTCATTTTTAAATATGGAGTGGACGCTTAAAGAAGACCGTGTTGCAGTTATTGCGTTGCATCGTTGCGGTTACGCGCCAATTCAAATTTTTAACATACTGAAAAATTTGAATATTAACAAAAGATTCGTTTATCGTACCATCAAACGATACAATGAAGACTCTAGTGTAGATGACAGGTCAAGAAGTGGTCGCCCTCGGTCTGTTAGGACTCCAGCAGTGATAAAAGCTGTGAAGGCACGAATTCAAAGAAATCCCAAACGTAAGCAGAAACTGTTGGCCCTTCAGATGGGGTTAAGCAGAACCACGGTGAAAAGGGTGTTAAATGAAGACTTAGGGCTTCGGGCATATCGAAGAAAAACAGGACATCGTTTGAATGCTCGTCTAATGGACCTGAGACTGAAGAGATGCTGCGCTTTGTTGAAGCGGTACGCGGGAAAAAAATATCGGGAAATTCTTTTTTCGGATGAAAAAATGTTTACCGTAGAAGAGAGCTACAGCAAACAAAATGATAAGGTGTACGCACACAGTAGTGAAGAAGCGAGCAACCGTATTCCGCGTGTCCAACGAGGTCATTTTCCATCCTCGCTCATGGTATGGTTGGGAGTTTCTTATTGGGGCTTAACAGAGGTACATTTTTGTGAGAAAGGTGTAAAAACGAATGCTGTTGTGTATCAAAATACAGTCCTGACGAACCTTGTGGAACCTGTTTCTCATACCATGTTTAATAACAGGCACTGGGTATTCCAACAAGATTCGGCGCCAGCTCATAGAGCAAAGAGCACACAAGACTGGCTGGCGGCGCGTGAAATCGACTTCATCCGGCACGAAGACTGGCCCTCCTCCAGTCCAGATTTGAATCCGTTAGATTACAAGATATGGCAACACTTGGAGGAAAAGGCGTGCTCAAAGCCTCATCCCAATTTGGAGTCACTCAAGACATCCTTGATTAAGGCAGCCGCCGATATTGACATGGACCTCGTTCGTGCTGCGATAGACGACTGGCCGCGCAGATTGAAGGCTTGTATTCAAAATCACGGAGGTCATTTTGAATAAACTTTAATGTCATAAGAATCTATGTTTTGTTAAGTTGATTTTGGTATATGAATGGTTACATAATTAATAAACTTGTTACAATTATTTTACATTAAACATGTGACAGAATTTATGACCTGACTAGGTATAATAGTTAAACAAAAATAGTAATAAGTTTTAACAATTTATATGTACATTAGAAAAATGTTAACAAACTAAAATTTTACAGGATATATGCAACAATCTATGAAATCGATGGTGAATAAAGTAATTCAATAAAATAAATATTTAAAGGTAAAAAGAAAGGCATTTCATGTGTGTTCTTGGGAAGGGCTTTACATGTTTGTGATTGGAAAACACTTGTGAAATGTTGGTAATTCATGAAATGATGTTGCACTTATTAATCGTAAATCACGCTGTTTTCATTTTATTTCACGGACTGTATAATAATGAATTCAAACCTATTCGTAGTATTCAGGTATTAAAACTATTGTGTTTCGTTAATAAAATTACAAGTTAAATAATCACTGCTTCAGTTGTATTACGTGTTTTCCTTGTGATTGTTTAAAACTTACGCAGTATTACGGACACGAGTAAATAATACGGTCATTTTAAACTCACTACACCATATTTGTAGGTTTTGTGTTTGTTCTAATTCAGGAGTTATTATCACATTTAAAAAATTAAAATGTTGAATAATTAATATTTAAAATTTGGAATAGTAATTAAAATAAATGCGTCATAACTAGCGTTGATCTATTAATTTCAGCGGCAGCAGTTCCGGTTCGAGTTCGATGCAACATTCTTTCTCAGTGGATGAGATACAGAAAATCCGAACTCGACTCAAATCATCAAAATCTTGCGGCGACGAATTGGGCACCGTGGAACGGGATGACGGCGACAACTCATCCTCCGGGGTCTCTTCGGATCAGGAGGCACAGGCCAAGCCGCCTAGGAGGGACAAAGTGTCCTTCTGCAGTTCGGTCACAGTGAAATCTTCGAATGACGTGATCAGCACCGAACCTGTGCACAGCTCCTCGGAGAGTCTCGCCACACCCCCTCCACCGATGCAGCGCCACAATTCGCTGACGAGGAAACGGGCGACTGCTGCTCTACTGCGGGGATCCATCGGGGCCGCGAGGGGTAAGTCTGCGGCGGAGAGGTTGGGCGTGGACGTGGATAAAGCACCAGGACGGAGAGCCAGGGCGGCGGTCTTGTTGGCGGAACTGCCGCCACCCCCCGAGGAGCCAGCCGGGCCGGCGGATCCCGCTGTGCCCGTTATTGCCCCTCCGCCGCAGTTTAGCGATAGGGTTCGAGTTGTGGCTGCACTGCCCAAACAAATCGCCCATCTTCAGTAAGCTTATTATAACGTTTTTTGTGGGAATTGAGAATAGGAACTGCTTCATGTAGCAGGATAGTGGGCAGCGGATATATATAAGTCGGGAATATAACCACCTATTTTGACCTGAGTGACGTCATATTACCAAGTCGCTAACAGCAATTTGAGAAATGACCAGTTCTGCAAGAATATTAATTATAAGAAATATCAACATGTTTTTGGTCAAAATTATATAATCAGACATAAAACATTAAAAGTCTACAATATTCTACGTCTTTGACTTATGCTCGTATAGCTTTTAGATCTAAAACAGGTGACCTAAACAGATTCTAGAACTAAGGAGTACCAATCACATAAGGAAATATAAATACTCTCATGTCGAGCTAACATAAGTCTATCATAGTGCCAAAAACTCATTTCAAATTCTGGACTTAACATTTCTCACAATTTTTCATAAAAGTATATAATCACTAATCGATTATGCGAGAGAAGTTGCGATATCGATTCTATCGATGTTCTATTGAAGCATCGCCGCTGCCATTTCAGCACAGTAAGGGGCAATTTCTTAAAATCTATTCTTTGGTATTTTTCGTTCAAGTGGAGTCTTGTGAACATGATCCAATCCATATTATTTAAAATTTTATTTTTGTCGGTTACTGTGTTTTGATATTGGGCAGCCGATCGTTCCCGTATCGCAGAGACCTTTGACGCCGGGAAATCAACCGTGAATTTTGCTCGGTTCAAATCGGTAGCGTCCGCAAGGATATTGATACAAATTCAAGACTCCGCGTTATTTTAAATATATATAAGTATATTGTGACAATTCACACAGCGCCATCTAGTTCCAAAGTGCAGAGCAGTCCCAGCATAGCATTTCTGTTATGGGTACTAGAAACAACTGATATACTATATATATACTTTTCTTTTATAAAAAAAAATACATATAATACATAAACACCCAGTCGCTGGACGGGAATCGAACCCGTAACGTCAGCAAACGTACCGAATTGGTAAACTGGTACGCCACGGTCAATTTTCGTACATTACGTGGATTGTTAAGACGATTTCAATGGAGCAAAACTCATGATTGGTTGGAATTGTTCTTATGAAGCGTAGATTTAATTCACTTTGGAAATTGTAAGCTTACACCATAAATATATTAAACGCGCGTTTATTTTCAAAAATCATATATTTCTTAAAATGTTTGTAATCAAGCTACTAAATGAAACCAAAGATTTATAGTATTTATTGTTGAGGAGTTAACATTGATATAGTTGAAACTAATTTTTATACATTCCCTATTGTGTAGTGTAGTTATTTGTTTCACACATTCATTGGTTTATAGTCGTTGTTTTGAATTCTCGTGTGTGTCAACATTATCATATAATTTATTTCAAATCAACGTTTTGATTAGACGGCGTTTGGTCAGAGTAAAAAAAAGTTTTGCGCTATTGATGAAACTTCGAAGCCATCTTGATTACAATAATCCCTGTAATTGTTATTTCAAATAGAATCTGGCAAAGATATTTCTAGTAATTGATGGCTGATGCTTTGTTATTTGCGAAGGTAGTTCTTGGCCTCCATATCGTGAACAAATCGTCTCTTCCTTCTTTGCAGCATGTCATTTGCAAGCACCAGTTTGGAAGTCGCATAATCCATCATCAGCTCTATCTAATCAGCTGTACTTGACCAATTATTGTCTACCTATCATATTCCCCGTCGTCCGCATTCATTTAATCACAACATTCCTATATTCTCAACAGAAACGCATTAAACCTTCAAATCACGTAAATAACAAAACGTGCATTATTTCTGCATCGTTTTTACCGCTTTGTAACCTCTGACTGAATGGCGTCCAATTCAAATCGGATTTAAATATATTTTCAACCTTTTAACAACGCAACCAAGTGCCATCGTATCTATGATTTCTAATATATTTTTATACGTATATATATCTGTAAATATTTAACAAAGCTATAATCGAGTTAAAAGAGTGGACCAGGCGCGCGTTCATACAAAATACATCCGGCCAAATCAAAACGATATAAAATATTTATTAATATAATAATTATTAAATACACATGGTTAATTTAACAATGTGTTAATTTGAACGAGTATTAATTATTTTTAATCGTCCATTATGACTAGTCCACTCTTTTGACGAATTCGTTAATTTCAGACATTTCCGTGCGACTCGGGAGTGTTTTGTTGAGTTTAGTAGGTCAAGTTTATTAGGTTTAAGTTTTAAATGACGAGACTAATTAATAATTTTTATTTTAAATACAGCCATAACTGCACTTTATTCGAAATGTGATTGATTTATTAAAAAGCATTGTACTGTCGCAATAAAGGTTGTCACTTTTATATAACCTACACTCCCATTTATCAAATAGCTGACGCGTATTCCATGTCTAATCATCGCCTCATAACTTTAATAGATGCAAAAAATCACGTAAATCTCTTTAATATTATTATTAATTGTTTAAACATTTACATATAAGCAGAGAGGAACTTTATCCAAATTAAATCGCGCGAAAAGAGACGGTAGAAAATGTTATCGACTTAATACTGCGCTATGAAAAATGTTTGGATTTGACAAATATGCGTCCGCGGTCCTGTATCTTATAGCACCCGTCATAAATTTGAATCCTGGACAGTGGACCCACATTAACTTTAAGACGTATCTTATTTTAAAAGATTAATGGGATTTCGTATTATACATAATGCGATTAACCTTTGAATAAATTTTCCCTGGCGTAGAGTTAAAAAATTAGTGACAACCGTAAACTGAATTTTTATATAATTTGAATTTATTGATATTTAGTGCATAGTTGAGTCGACTTGTGTCATTAGATGCGTGTTTTCACCTGAAAACGTGCATTTTGAGACGTTGCAGCGGAAGTCGCATGGAAATCGTTCAAAGGCGATAAGGTCTACTTTGAAATGTGTTCTCATACAAGACTAGCGCATATTGTCACGTTTAGTGTTTCATCCGTTCCATTTTATTGTACATTTTTATAATAATCAATCTAATGCATCCGTGCGTTAGGTATTATTCGCATTAAAAACTTTAAACACCAAAATGTTATATATTATGATTCCTATCATATTTTTGATGATGTCGTTTCTGAATATTTTAGTCAACTTTATTTTACATAATTCTGTCTGCAAACAAATTCTGTTTGCGTTTTAGGTAGAATAATGAATAGAGGATTTAAATTCAGAAATAGGGATATAGTCGGTTAATCCATTTTATTAAACAAAATCAGAATGATTAACTGGTAATAAATATTTACAATATTCCTTTAATGTTTCATATTTAGGTACATTGTAATAAACGTTGTTCGTTAAAAATATCAATCAATTCGTACAATAAATATACCACCATATGATTACATCTTCAAAATGTATAAACCAAAGTTGACCTAGAGTTCAGAATCGACACGTGTCATTTGCGAATCATCAATCATTTGCGAATTTTTTTCATATAATCGCAATTATCCAAATATTTATTCGTTGATAAGCGAAATATTTTTAGGAATTACGGGATAATATTGTAATTGAAGAAATAAAAGAAATAATTTTAAAACTTTTATTATAAAATTAGTCATACATTCTTGTAATTGGCGATCGAAGCAGCCTAATATAATAAAAAGTATTTTGTTTTAAAATAACAATATGGTTAGTTGTTGAAATAATTACACTTTTAAATGCCGGAGTAGTATCAAAGATCTAATAAATAGTACATCAAGAGTGATTAATTTAAGAACTTTTGAAAAAAAAACAGGAATATCACTGGTGTTATTTAATAAAACGTTATAATTGCCATAATCCTTATTATGAGGTTAAAACGTTTCAGAGATAAAATATCGCGCTAGTGTGTAATAATCAGTCCAATATCTTGTAGGACGAATAGACAATTTACCCCTATGGGGCAGAAGCGTGTTCGCGGTGCCCCTAGCGCTGCAAACTTCCATAGGCGACGGTAACTGCTTATTATTAAGTGGGCCGTTAGCGTCTGCTGTCCCTCAGCAATAAAAAAAAGATAAAATCAAAAGTTCTTAAAATAGACACTAGAGGCGCCACTATCATATTCGTTTCTGTGCAAAGTTAGTTAAATTTAGTGAATGTTCAATAGCTAAACCGACTAGTAATCGGTTTGATAGCCTTTAATTAGCACAATGGTTTATTATTGTATTATTTTGTTATTGTCTTGTCATTATTTTAAGTTGTATAAATGTATTTGTCTACCAAGACATAGCTAGGTAGCGATAATTATAATTAGGGCAATACTTGATTGATTGTAGTACGAGGCAGCGGACTTTGGACATACCACTACTTCCTACGATTATTTTTTTTGTAAAAACTACAAATAAATAAATAGAAAAAATAAAACGTATAATTCCTTCCTGAATTGGTTAAATTCCTTCGAACTTGCATACTCGGTGTAGCAAACATCAAGCGTTATCCCATTATCAATCTATTTTACATTTTGTAATCCATAAAAACAACTTCTAGATTATTAGAAATGGTCTATACGTTAATTTAAAATTTTTTTTAATCAAAAATACCTCTGCTCATAAAACCTTTGTTGTCAATGTCAAATATTTATTAATTAATATTTTATATGCCAGTGTTAAAGTTATTTTTGTTTAATTACCTACTAGAAATGTAACAATGAGCGTAGGGAGTGATGGTGCCGCCATCTTTCGCCATAATTTTGTATAATACCGTTTGTGTTTCATTTGAATCTCAGTATCGGACGTGTAATTACAACTTGGTATACTTTCAAATGAAAAATTAAATGTTTCATCACTTAATTTTTGTTTTAATTCTAATATCCTATTAAAGTTATATCAGCCGATTATGGTCGAGTCTCATTTAATGTAAGAGAAATCGTGTAAATACAAGAATTCGATGCCAAATATGTCACCGGATTAAACGGTGACCCGTTCCATCTATCTTCCCGTTCCAAGGTCTATATTTTTTTACCCTTTTATCTAATTATTTCTAAAAACTCAAGTAGACAATGTCGCCGTTAAAAGTATTAATAGGTGACGATAACCATCATAACCGGTTACTTACGTGGGGAACAAATTACTAGCCTCCTGCCGGGGCCCGGCGGAGGGGCTAGACCGAAAAAAAATCTGGCTCGACGTCGTAAAGGGTGAAATGCATGCCAATGGGCTCACTACCAGGGATGCCGAAGAGCGTGCGAAGTGCGGAAGTTTGGGTTGCAACCGGAATTAACGAGGAGATAATGATGACGTTCATCCAAGCGATTCGTCCGGTTGATTACTGACATACAAGTGCGTCGGATGGCCACCAACGCCGTGCCGATGAAGTTGAAAATATTTGGTTTTTACAGACTGCAAGTTCAGTAGGAAATAAGGCAAACTTGAACCCAGAATGTCTTAGATTTGATACTCATTCTCCATAAATACATGTCAAATAAATATAATAAGAAAAACATTTTGACTCCTTTGGACCAATCAATACAATAGTTTAAATTTAACTTCTTTCAAACTCCTAATGTATACAATTATTAAATGAGAAGAATACAGTTTGATTCGCATATTCAGACATACAGAACGAGGAATAGACCGAAATTGATATTATCATTATCATTAACCCTCTGACTTCTCTATTATATATATATATATATATATATATATATATATATATATATATATATATATATATATATATATATATATATATATATATATATATATACCTAGTCAGGTCATAAATTCTGTCACATGTTTAATGTAAAATAATTGTAACAAGTTTATTAATTATGTAACCATTCATATACCAAAATGAACTTAACAAAACATAGATTCTTATGACATTAAAGTTTATTCAAAATGACCTCCGTGATTTTGAATATAAGCCTTCAATCTGCGCGGCCAGTTGTCTATCGCAGCACGAACGAGGTCCATGTCAATATCGGCGGTTGCCTTAATCAAGGATGTCTTGAGTGACTCCAAATTGGGATGAGGCTTTGAGCAGGCCTTTTCCTCCAAGTGTTGCCATATCTTGTAATCTAACGGATTCAAATCTGGACTGGAGGAGGGCCAGTCTTCGTGCCGGATGAAGTCGATTTCACGCGCCGCCAGCCAGTCTTGTGTGCTCTTCGCTCTATGAGCTGGCGCCGAATCTTGTTGGAATACCCAGTGCCTGTTATTGAACATGGTATAAGAAACAGGTTCCACAAGGTTCGTCAGGACTGTATTTTGATACACAACAGCATTCGTTTTTACACCTTTCTCACAAAAATGTACCTCTGTTAAGCCCCAATAAGAAACTCCCAACCATACCATGAGCGAGGATGGAAAATGACCTCGTTGGACACGCGGAATACGGTTGCTCGCTTCTTCACTACTGTGTGCTTACACCTTATCATTTTGTTTGTTGTAGCTCTCTTCTACGGTAAACATTTTTTCATCCGAAAAAAGAATTTCCCGATATTTTTTTCCCGCGTACCGCTTCAACAAAGCGCGGCATCTCTTCAGTCTCAGGTCCATTAGACGAGCATTCAAACGATGTCCTGTTTTTTTTTCGATATGCCCGAAGCCCTAAGTCTTCATTTAACACCCTTTTCACCGTGGTTCTGCTTAACCCCATCTGAAGGGCCAACAGTTTCTGCTTACGTTTGGGATTTCTTTGAATTCGTGCCTTCACAGCTTTTATCACTGCTGGAGTCCTAACAGACCGAGGGCGACCACTTCTTGACCTGTCATCTACACTAGAGTCTTCATTGTATCGTTTGATGGTACAATAAACGAATCTTTTGGTAATATTCAAATTTTTCAGTATGTTAAAAATTTGAATTGGCGCGTAACCGCAACGATGCAACGCAATAACTGCAACACGGTCTTCTTTAAGCGTCCACTCCATATTTAAAAATGAGTAAAATTCTAAAAGTTATACATTTTTATTTTCATGAACAATTCGAAATTCGAATTCAATAAACTTTTTTGTGGCCAGCATTCTAAAAGAAAAGTTTTTACTGTGTGACAATACTTATGACCTGACTAGTTATATATATATATATATATATATATATATATATATATATATATATATATATATATATATATATATATATATATATATATATATATATATATATATATATATATATATATATCACATATCGGAGAATTTAAAAATGCATTTTAATCTTTTTTATTAATTAATTTCAATCGAATTACAATTAATTTCAATTTATTGCATAACATAAGTTGTTAAATATTAAAATTAAACAGGAAAAAAACGCGATGTGCTTTTTTTTTTATAGCGAAAGTTCAGCAGACAGGCAAACGGCCCACCATGGCAGGTGGTCACCGTCGCCTATGGACGTCTGCAACACCAGAGGCATTACCAACGCGCTGCCGGCCTCGAAGAAATTTTATAACGCCTTTTATGAAGAACCCCATATCGTACCGCGCTGAGAAAACCTCAGCCGGAAGCTCATTCCAGATCCTGAGAGTACGCAACATGAACGTTCTTGAGAACCGTTTCGTACAAGAAAGACGAGGCTCCAAGAAATGGGGATGAACATCCAGCCGATGGTGCTTTAAAATATAGGAAAAAAAAAACAAATGTCCATGGGAATCGCGGAATAAACCGCCAGAGGGTTAAACAACAAAAGTTCTTACAATATCTTGTGACAGATATAGATAAATGGCAACAAAGTAAGCAGATTATACGAAAATTAATAAATTTTTATCACTAACATAAAAATAGGTCATCGCTTCTTATCGATTACATATACTCGTAAAATTTAAAAGTTATCAACTTGTCTACAAATTAACATTTATGGACGGCTCAAAAATCACTATTTTGAAAATGTACCTTAATCCTTTGTATTAAAGTCTAAATATAGAGATACGTCGTCCAACTTGATTAAACGACGGTAGTCCACATTCTCACCACACATTGGACATTTTGCATTCTCTTGGAGTATTCTTGAAAAATAAAATGAAGTATTACAAAGTTTTATCCATACAGGGGCGGAGAAAGAATATTAAACACTGTGGCCGGGGTCGGTCTATCGTAAAAGGCGACTAAACAACCCAAGCTAGGTGAGGTGGTAGGGCTCCAAGCCTGTCTGGATGGCAACCACCCCTGATTTTAAAATATGCCACCTAAATAACCTTATGTTGTGTACCGGCATGTTGTGAACCACGTACCAGTACCACTACGCGGATAGCAGAGTGTATACCCATAGCGTTGCAAACACCCACAGGCGACGGTAACTGCGAAATTTTAAGTTAGACCGTCTGTTGTCCTACAGCAATACAAAAAACTCTTTCCAAGCCAAATCTTTTTTTAGAAAAAATATGAGACAATATATAGCATATCCCTTATGACGCTCAAAAATGTTTAAAGTACATGGCAGCCAATAATTGTACACCAAGCCAAAATGGATATGCATTCCCACGATGGGTCTCTAGGGCCAAAACCTCCCCAACCATAACATAAAGATGAGAAAAAACCCGAGAGAGCCCATTTTATTTCACTCGAAAACTAATATAACTGCACGTCGCTATTGATAATAAAGAACAGCAATTTGCTCCTTCAAATGTAATTACTAATTAATTCGAAATTTCATGAGTGGACAAACGTCAAAACGGCCATCATAGCGCGCCGGTATAGCAGTGTTAAAAACTGTTATTATTATGTATGAAATAAATACGTGATACAGTGTTTCAAAATACTTGTCTTCGGGCAAATTGAATACTCACTCGACAAACTCAGAGAGTATAGCTGGGAAGTCACATTCGGGACACGCGGTCAGGTCGTCTTTCACTATGTGGAGCCCCTGTTTAGTATATTGCATAATAATATTGTCAATTACGCCCTCTCTCTATTTTACTGATCAAATTATAATATGTGAATATCTCTTCGCTTACTGTATACTTTTTACATTTAAAAACAAATTCAAAAAGGAATAAGTACATACTTCAAAAAATGCAAACTGCGAAAGAATCGTATATTATTAACACATATTTTATATTAATTTTATAAATATTGAATTTAGGCACTTTCTTGTTTATACACTTTTAAATTTTAGCATTTTTGAATAAATAAATAATAAAGAAAATTAAATAATATTTGTAAAATTCAAAGATGTATTTATATTTAATTAGAATTGTTGTAATTTTCACGAAAAAAGTGTATATATTTAAACTTTCCTATAAAGAAATCTCGACCGTATATACTCACAGTAGCCAAGCAGAAGGGTATGTCAGTCTCGCAGGTGGTGCACCGCAGGTCCGCGACGGGGACCTCGGCCCCGCACTGCGGGCACGGCGAGCAAAGCGCCGGGGGCTGACCCTCTCTAGGCGCGTGCCGGACGACAGATTCGATTTTCTTCGCGTATTTTGGATCGATCTAATATCAAATAATTATTTTTTTATTGCTGACGAACAGCAGACAGGCTGATTGTCCACTTAATCGTAAGCAGTTACCGTCGCCTATGGATGTTTGCGAAGCTAGGGGGCACCGCGAACACGCTGCTGTCCTATGTAGAGAAAGCTGGGTCACTTATGCCGGAACACAACAAGGTTATTTGGCAGCATTTTTATACAGCAGGTTTGGGTCCCTACAACATAGGTAGGGTTGTTTTGTCGCCTTTTACGACCGACTTCGGCCGCAGAGGTTAGTATTCTTACTCCGCCCCTGGAGAACAAGTTTATTTTAATGAAATTTTCCATTAAGGGAATGTGTGTGTGCGAACCGCCATAAAGGCTCAGGATGGCGATTGAAGTTTCTAGTTGGTAGCCCGCCAATCATCGTTGGCTGTTAGTCAGTTGCCTAGCCGCCGAGGAGTAGGTAGATATAGATGGGGAATCCATCAAGATCGAGCTTCTAGGGAGTTCCAGGATGATATTTTTTTTTTTTATTGCTGTAGAACAGCAGACAGGCTGACGGCCCGCTTAGAATTTAGCAGTTACCGTCGCCTATGGGTGTTTGCAACTCCAGTGGCATCGCGAACACGCTGCTGTCCCATAAGGGTACAGGAACTTCGGTCACTAATGCCGGAACACAACACAAGGTTATTATGGCGGCATACTTAAGACCGAAGGTGGTCGCCATCCAGACGGGCTTGAGGCCCTACCACGTAGCTAGGGTGGGTTGTTTTGTCGGCTTTTACGACAGGCCGACCCCGGCCACAGAGGTTAGTATTCTTTAATTTAATCATCAAGAAAACAGGCGAATGTCTATAATATGTAACGGGACTTAAACAATAACTTATCTTTAGTAGGAGTAAAGAGATATGAGTTGGCTGACCTGTGAGCGGTAGTCGGGCTGCATCAGCACCTTGGCCCAGTGGTGGGCCTGGTGCTTCAGGCCAGCGCGGCCACACTCGATCACTGTAGACGTCAGTATTGACACCTGATCTACATATTCGAAATACACTGTATAATCGACGCCTCACATTTCACAATTGACTGGAATTGATATTTAACCTGTTAACCGAGGAATAAGTGTTTGTTTAACTCGTTTCACAATTGGGATGTTTTTTCCTTCATAATTATTATTATAAGTAATATCATCACATCTCTTAATAAAAGGAAAGGGTCTATGACATACCTATTTATTTTATTTATTTCGACAAAATATTTTATAACATACAGGGTGACTTTGACAAACCCGTTCAAATTTTTTTTACGCACTAAACATCATTTAAGGAACCCATTTTTGCAAAAAAAAGTTGTATGTCAAATATTAACCATAAAATATTTCACATATGATCATTAATTCAATCGTACAAAATAGTCCTATGGTGCAACCTTCGTACGTTAACCTGTTATCACTTGTCTCTGTCTCTCCCGCGTAAATAAGTAGTGCATATTCGCTCGCCCGGTGCAATGCCGCCGTCCTCGGCCTTTGACTAGGTCAGATGGAGAGGTCATTGACACTCTCGCGCCGTATTATGTAAATTGCGAGTTCTTTGAATGACTTTGTGATGCTGATTACTCAACATTTTTGTACTCTGTGATACAAAACTAAAATACATGTTTCTCATAACTTTTACTAAAGATTCTTTCTTCTGTGTGAATTTGGACGGGTTTGTCAAAGTCACCCTGTATAATGTAATATATAAATAAAACTTCAGCGCAGAAAATAATAGCTGAATGAATTTAAATAATTATTGCGTATATTCCAAATTTCCATGACGAAAAATGTCGTCATTTCCATTTCAATAGTACTTCGTGTATAACGAAATAATTCGTCATACCCAGTTAACAGGTTAAGAAATGTTTTAATTTTTAAACTACGAGTATCTATAATTTTTATTGCAATAAAATCCTGTTAGCTAGTAATCTCGCTAGGCTATGGATGGATGATAAATAGAAAATATTGAGAAAATCTTACGTTGCGGTGTTGGGAAGAAGGTGACATCGGCCGCAGTGCGCAGGAGTAGCCTGGCGGCCAAGTCGTGTCGGCCGCGTTTCACGTGCGCGCGCACCTTTAGTATTTTCACATGAAACACTTCAAGCGAACCAAGTAAAATATATTTACATATGTTAAATGTTAAGAAACAAACCAATTTGGTTACAGTCATGTTTTAAGCAAATGACTACTTACGCGAGAAGCAAATATCGAACCATACTGACTCTGCAGAAAACAACGTCAACGTATTAAACCCAAACTACGTGACTCGTTCGGGGGGGGAGATCTTCTAAAGGCCTCTGCGGCCGGGTCGGCCTGTCGTAAAAGGTGAAAAGGTGACAAAACAACCCACCCTAGCTACGTGATAGGGCTCCGAGCCTGTCTGGATGGCGACCACCTTTGGTCTTAAGTATGCCGTCATAACTTTGTGTTGTGTTACGGCATTAATGATCCAAATTCCTGTACCGTTATTGAAGAGCAGCGTGTTCGCGATGCCACTGGCGTTGCTACACCCGTAGGCGATGGGAACTGCTAAATTCTAAGTGGGCCGACAACCTGACTGATGTGCAACAGCAACAAAAAAAAAACACGGTTGGTGAAGGAGGAGCGGGAGGCTTAAATTTTCTTCGCGTCGTCAAAATCTCATACGGGAATATTTTTTGGAGCTCATATACAAATATAGCGCATTTAGTTTTACTCGTAACTTACTTTTGGCATCACGCGACAAGCGCTGTATTAATACAGACAAACATGAGCCAAAATATTATTTTTAAACTACTTGCAAAAATTACTGAAAACCGTATTTATGTTTTACTATGTGAAAACTAGAGGAGGCATATAGTATGGATGGTCACCACAGGTAGAGAGGACAAGAAAAATTGTCATAAATAGGTCACATAGTGTAAATACGTTTTCTAAATGGTGATATTAGACCAAGGTTGTCGAAGACCGTGCGAAGTGGAGAAGAAAAAGTCATAATACAGACCAGTCGCAACCAGGATTCAACGTGAACGATGTTATAATACAAATAAAAAAAATAAAAATAAAAAACATTTGTTTACACTAAAATAAAATGGTTAAAAATAGAGCCACTGCATTAATTTTCCGATTGTAAATATAGATTTAGAAAACGACACAAAAACGACATTTGATCCTCAAGTAAGTAGTCCTGAAGTAAAAAGTGCTGGCTTGACTTCACAAAGGGTCATATGAACGCCAATGGGTATACTTCCAGGTATGCCGAACGTGGAACGTTCGTACGTAACGAACGTACAACGTGGAAGAAAGAGTCAGAAAGCGGAAGTTTGGGTTCCAAGCGATATTCAACGCTAAGGTGATGATGATCCCAGTATAAACTCATCATAACACTCACTATAACAAAAAGTACAACATTTACCAGTATGTAAGAATGCAGTAGGGCGATCGCGTGCCTCATATCCCGGGGCACGGGCAGGCGGCGCGCGCGCAGCGACACGCACATGCCGCGCACCACGTCCCGCGCCTCCCGATATCTGCCCACGCGACACTCCGCCCCCGCTATTATTACCTGCGACCAGATTGCCCCAAATCTCAATTCTTACTTATAGTCCAACACTGGCCACCAACTCGGCCAGAATAGGGCTACCCTGTCACTTGGGCTTTTTAAGTAAGCCTTAACCATTTACAAACTATAAATTTCCGTGTAGTCCAAAGTTCAACGACAAGTCAAATACACGGAAGAGCATCGACGCAACTGGGATTATTTCCCTTTAAGGAGTTGATGGTGACAGAAATATCACGTAACTCAACGTTAAAAATATAACATTTCCAAACAAAACATATACACACTGAGTTAAGAATAAATAATATCATTACAATTATAAAAAATTAACACTGCGCTATATTAAATTTGCTCACCGCCGTTTTAGCTGCTTCGGCAAATTGTCTCTTCGCCATGTACAGGCGGAACAGGTGCCGAGGCTCGCGGGGAGTACCGTCCGTTTCGCCCAGAAGGAATTCAATCAACCTAAAATCATAGAACACCATTCATCAATCAATTCATATTTATATACTAAACGTATATATATATATATATATATATATATATATATATATATATATATATATATATATATATATATATATATATATATATATATATATATATATATATATATATATATATATATATATATATATATATATATATATATATATATATATATAAAGAAAATAAGCACCCAAAGGTACTTTTTTATTCTAGTTAGGTAGTAGCTAGTTAGGTAGTAGGGCTCTAACCCGACTGAATGACAACCACCCCTGGTCTCCAAATATGCCGCCATAATAACCTGGTGTTGTGTTCTGACATAAGTAACACAGGCTTCAGTTCCCCTAAACGGACGGCAGCGTGTTAGCGATGCCCGTCGCGCCCCGCAATTATCCATAGCCGACGATACCTGCCTACTATTAAATGTATATGTACAGAAAGTTACCGCTCTCTGAGACCAACCTAATGGTCACGTATTCGATTACCACAGTATTATGCGCGCACCGCTTAGACAGTTTGGCTTGCTAATGGTACTGACGTCGATGAGAAATATCGGGAAAAAACCTGCATACCGAGATCACCGGTGTACGTAACCTATCAATTCACCAAAGACAAGTGTGACCATTCCTTCTAAGGTAAAGGCCGAGCTAACTAATCAAATTAATCAATAGAATAGTTTTTATATATTTCAAAACGTTAAAATTAAATCAAATGTCAACATGTAAATACGTACCGCCTAGTTAACCGTTCATCGGCGCTCGCCGCCGCCGCATCAATGGCGACACTAATCGCCTCATTCTCCTCCTCCTCCGACCCCCCGGTCTTCAGCAAATGCGTCATAGCCCTGCTATACTCGCCAGCGTGGAAATAGAACTTTCCAGCCAGCAAATGGTTCTTCTCCCCTTCAAAATGTAACGCCAGACTCTTGAAATCTTCAGGCCTGGTCTGTGAGGTTTGGATCAAAATCTCTCCATACAAGCTCAATTTCCCATTCTTCCTAGCCAATTGGAATGCTTCGTCATAACAGAGGGACATAACAAGAAATTTAATAGCTGAAATTGGATCGTCTGTATTTTGAAAATAGTTTGCGACCATCTTAGCTCCTTGCACTGATTTAGACTCCTGAACTAAATTAACCGCTTCATCTATGTCATCTAGCTTTTCTAAATTCAAACGTATAGCTGCTTCGTAATCTTGCGCTTTTAAGTACGATTTGAGTGCATCGTGGTACCGCCCCTCACTCTCTTTCGCTTTGGCATATTGTAAGTGAATACTCGGCGAGTTTATTTTCGGTAGTAGCGCCTCAACTTTGAGCCAGGACTTGAGTTTTATATAGAGCGAAGCCGCTTTCTCTGTGTTGCCGGCGTGGTCATATAAGGCAGCCGCGTGGCTGTATTGCTTTTCTTCTTCGAGTAAATGTGCACATTCTCTTAGCAACATTGTATCAGAGGAATGCTTCATTGCAGTGGTGACCCCTCTCATCACATCTCCGCATCGGATCGCCATTCTGGCAATGCCGGCGTCACACTTTGCGTTATGCTCCATGATGTTTACGTCATCAATATTATCTGTTATTAGACTCTTCTCGTAATTCGCTAGAGCTTCATGGTAATCCGCTCTGTTGGTAGATTTAAGAAACTTGGTAGAATTATATTTAAAAAAAGTTACAATTTAAAAACACTTCGGTGTTAGTAAAATATGTTATGAATATTTAGATAAATCAAATTAGATGTCTAAACCTGTGCCACACTATCAGCCGGCCAATTGTCAATTGGTCCAAGCACTATGCGATATGGAAACAGCCGGGTTTTTAATGAGTAGTCAGCAGTATGACGCAGCTTCCCATGCCCCGCGATCCCTCCGTAGTCAGGGAAACTCGCAAAGGAGTTTTTCCTCAAATAAAAATTAACAAATTTAGATTTATTTTCTTTATTTGGGCAACAAACAATCAAAATAATTCACAATGTTAAGTGTCTGTAGATTAAGTGTCTACTTGAAAAAAAAAAGAAAATATTCTCTAAACAACAGTAACCTATCGTCAATGGCTAATGAAAATACTAGGAACTCTCTTTCTTGTTTATAAGGTAACGTATGAGGCCTTAATGGATTATTTTTACTACAGCCAACTGAAAAAACTATTTATGTTTTCTTTTCGGACTTAGGGGCACACAGCCACTCCTGTAAAAACGAATTGACTATATTTATATAACCAAATGTTTTCAAAAATCGTTTGCAGATTAGCACAAAAATTAATCACGATAGATAACAATATTTCGTTCTGGAGTAAGAACAAGTAACTAGTAAAACACAGACAGTAAATCTTGCTGCTCTATTCCCTATAAATCTACTCACGTCAATTCCAAATGTTGAGCGTGGTTCAGCGTAATCTCTGGCGCTTTGTCTGGACACGTGACAGCGGCCATTTCGGCCGCCTTGTGCCAGTCTCCCCTCGCGCAGTGCAGCTGCAACGCCAGCGGTCCACCCGAGGCGCTGCTTTCCAACCACCGGGAGGCGGCGTCCCCCTGGCCCAGGCATGCGCATAACATGCCGCTGTTTCAACAAACAAATGAATAATTTTAAAGAGTAATAAAGCTTACTAGCCTCACCACTTCAAAAGGAATGCAAGGTTTCAGAATCTTAGACTGTGTTAAATTGTTTCAAAACTAAACCATACTGCTTACCTTAGTATAGATAAATCTTCAATATACACAGTATCTTCTAACGCCCAAACCATAGCCACATCACTCAGACGCGTGTACACGCGAATAGCTAGAATAAAAATATTTTACAATCATGGACGGGTTCTAACAAAGTAATAGGTTTGCCTGGTATGGCCATATAATACGAAGAGAGGAGCGTCATGTAACAAGGAAGATCCTAGAAATGAAAGAGGATGGATACTGATGAAAGATACTACAAGAGGAGAGTTACATACATATAATCACGCCTCTTTCCCGTAGGGGTAGGCAGAGACCACTTCTTTCCACTTGCTACGATCCTTACATACTTGTTTCGCTTCGTCCACTTTCATTATTCCCTTCATACATGCTCTTCGGTTTAGGGTACTCTTAACGTGGCCTTTAGAGGAGAGATAAACCAACGAAAAGACGGATGGATTGTGTAAAAGATGATATGGTTAAAAAAGGGATGTGTTCCGTTCTTTGTGTTGTGTTCCGGCATTAGTGACCCAAGTTCCTGTACCCTTATGGCACAGCAGCGTATTCACGATGCCACTGGCGTTGCAAATATCCATAGGCGACAGTAACTCCTAAATTCTAAGCGGGCCGTCAGCCTGTCTGCTGTCCTACACCAATAAAAAAATGTGCTCGTAAACAGTCAAATCCGACACACAGATAATTATAATAATAAATTTGATTTAAAATTTCCTGACATAAATGACATATATTAAAATTTATTGGAACTTGAACCTTTACGGTGGTATACGGACTATGGGCTGAATTTGGATTTGTTATATGATATTTGCGTGTTTAACTATTAAAATATGTAAACTGAAGTGAAAGTGACCCGGTCACGTTAGTCACAGGGTCTATGTTGATGGAGTAGAGAGATCACGGCACTGAAAATTTATTATAAGTACCCTATGAACTATCTATGCAAGGTTTTATCCATTCAGAGCGAATTAGAAACCGTTATGAACGGCGCATATTTATAGAGGCTATCTGCAGCAATAGTCAAAGATTTGCTGATGACGAATTTGTTTTATAGTGTGGCGCGCATCGATTTACATCGTTCGCTATTACAATTGGTTGAGAATGTACTCATAGGCGCGAGTGCCGCTCACTGCTGTTCGGCGTAACTCACTCGGCATCGCTCGCCTATGCAATCGTTTACCGAGTGCCATAGCTAAAGGATGCAAGTCCGCCAATCTAACCAACAACCGCGAACAACAAGTACTTTTTATCTGTATATGTGTTTCTTTTTTACTATTCTTAAAATCTGACAATACAGTGCGTCTATTAGTAATGATTCCTTTGACTCATTTTCTATCTTTAGTTTTAATTTATATAACGTTAGGTAAAGACTCTACAATAGTTTTCTATTGACTTACACAGTCCACGCGTCGACAGAAACTTACCAAACTCAACATTGAGATCAGCAATGGCCGCTTCTCCTAACTTCTTCCAATACTCCTTTTCGTCCAGGGCATCACAAAAGAGCCACGCCTCACTAAAGCGTCTAAGTGCAATCAACTTGTTCACGTGGTTCTTTTGGTTCGCCGTTCTCTTTTCCGTGTCCGCATCCGCGAGCCCACTCGTGTGGTGGGAGTCTAATGCCAATTTTATCACACTGAAAAGATATTTAGTTCAAGGTGTCTGCATTCGTAAGGCTGTCTGAACGGATAACAATAATACAAGCGCCGTGAATCAAAAATTGTGTTTCAGAATGAATACTATATTATATATTTATAATATATTGATAGGAAATGATATGGCACAACAACGTTTGACAGGTCAGCAAGTAAATATATAATGGCGAAACCGTAACTCACACTGAAGAGGTAGTACGGGCCACTAATCCTGACTTTTTCATGAAATCAACCATTATCTCGTAAATGACAAGAGCTACAGATAAAATATAAATGACGGACTTATAGGAGATTTAATTAAGGGACGTCTTTGGGAAGCATGATACTATGAAATGCCGCTGAGCTATAAAAATAAAAAAATACTTTACGTGTATGTCAGATGGGAAAGCTTCAAAATTGAAAATAAAAGTACTTAGAATTAAAACTAAGCGATCCGCTTTGGACAGGATCTTGTTTCCGCATATTTTACTGTTGGAGCAAAAAAAAATGATGTCGTTTTGAGCGAATCACCCTAATATATATATGTACATTTATATGTATTAAAATAGTTTATTGATTTATATCAATAAACTATTTTAATACACCGCTTAAATTTTAAATAGATTTTATGACACATACACAGGCTAACCAAATATTTATCATACTGAAATTTGTCATACATAAAGGAAGCCTCCGTTCCCATTGTTTGCTTTTATTGGAGAATCTCATATTTAAAAATACTGCAATGTACTATACTATAAAAAAAAAAAAAAGAACCGGAAAAATCTCAGATTCTACTCTCAAATTGATGGATGTGAGACGTCAAATGACCCTTCAGTCCCCGGACGATGCTTCCCAGTATAGGCAGCTAAATAGACAGATCTCCAAGTCCTCGACTCGCGATATCCGCCGCCATAACACAGACTGTGTAAAGGCGGCTATAGAGCGTAACAAGGGCTCTAAAGTATTCGCACGAGACTTGTCTATTGGGCAGAGCCAACTGACGAAGCTGAAGACCGACGACGGCAGGGTCGTTTCAGACTACAGACTATATATACATTTATTAAATAAAAAAATAAATCAGTAACCAAGATAAATCTTGTTATATACTATAACTTAAAAGCTATGGCTGTCGCCATAATAATTTTCGCACAAACGATCGTCTGCGTGAATCACCGATTCGATTCCCATCCGCAGTCTGGTTGTGTATGTATTTATTAACAAAATAAAAGTATATGAATAGTATATCGGTTGTCTAGTACCCATAACACAAGTGCTATGCTACTTACTGTGAGAGTATATGGCACCGTGTGAATTGCCTTTTATTATTTATTTATCTATTAGTGTATTTATTTATTTCAGTGTTGTATGTTTCTATTTACTGAGGTTTCTGTCCTTTGAGTTACAACGGAAGCCGTTACAGCGGAAGCCTCTAGGTTGGTTATTTATACTATGATATAACTATGAAAGTGAAAAAGCTCGGGCGACATAGGGTGAGCAGTCGAAGCTACTGTTTGTTGGTTGGTTTATTTTTGATTAAAATAATTACGATAATTTTAATCAGAAATTAGCCATCGGTACACTAGGAAAAAAAGGTCTGCAGTTGTACGCGGCATCACGGCAAAACTACTCGATACATTTCAATTAAATTTTCTAAGTTTTATTTCTTAGACTAGTGTCTAAGAAATAAAGCTAGCTAAGGCCCTTATATAAAAAAGTGAGGCAAGCGGTATAGCGCGCATGCGTAAAAGAGGGAAGTCTCATCTACCTCTGCCTCATAACGAAAGCAATGGACGAAGTCGCGGCTATTAGCTAGTAATTTTATAAAAGTAGTACCTGCCGCCATCTGAATAACAGTAAACATCTCCCGAGAATAGAATCAGCGGCACCTGCCCGGGTAGGATGTTAGTTGTGGCCACAAGACCCACGTGGGATCCGCTTATGGAGGTCGCCGCGTAGTAGTACGTGTCTATCGTGTGTTCGGTGTACATTATGAACACATTCCTGTCTGATAGACAAATGTCCCATATAACGCCCCTGGATTACGAAAAAATAAATGTATTTAAAAAAAGTGTGCGTGTGTGCAATTTACACACGGTAGAAGTGAAACAATAGAAAAGTAGATTACATTTAATTTTTTTATTTTAAAATTTTTAATTTAATTATAGAAGCTACGAAATTCCGAACAAAGAGGAGATTATAGGAAACACTGTTTAATTGTATTCTATCTCATTCTCTCGCACGCTAAATTATATTTATGAATATGTTTGTCTCTTTTTGTAACGCTTTTTTGTTTCGTCGAATTTTCATATTCCAACGGTAGTAAAGATGTTTTACTTCAAAAAAAACATATGTGCAGTTCACACGTGATAAAAGTGAAACCTTGAAAAATGTAAACTTTATTATAACACCCATAGCTGGGCATTAACTCGTTAATCCGTTAATCGTTAATTAACGAAGTTAACATTTTGATTAACGGATTAACTTTTAAGTTAACTTTTAAAAATGTTAACGGACACGTTAACTTCCGTTAATATACAGAAGTCCGTTAATCTTTAATCCAATGCCTACTATTTACCGCACGGCACCGCGGCGCATTGCGAAAAGTATGAAACGACAAGTGCCGGGCGGCGCGGGGCAGCGAATGAAACAAAAACAAAATTAGATATATTTTGCCGGCGCGTGCGAGTGAGAAAACTGCGAAGAGATTTGTTTATTTCATTACTTAGCGCCGGTGCTTAGAGTGACGAGTGTTTTGTTTGTTGTTATTATAAATTACTGTCAGTGATCATTTGCGTGTTGATAAAGAAGAGTGCAGTCTAAGTCAGATAGAAAAAGTGTACTGTGCAGTGTAGTAATTAAAACCATATCATGGAAGACATGGAATCGGATTCCAGCGGTTCCGAAAGACGCCAAAATAAAAGTTCATGTATCAAGCCTGAATAATTTGAAACAATATGTAAGATGTACCCTACATGAGTCACAATACGTACAGTTTGAAGAGATTGATAAGGCGGGCTCTAACCGGGGCAAGACAAAAAGAAGAACTCATTCTGACAATATTAATGATCACCTCATGCCCGACGATTTAATTACACATTTGAATTATTATTAAAGTATTTTATGTTGTTCCTAACCTGTTAATTTCCAGAACTTAAACAAACAGGTTTTATAAGTTCACGATATAAAAATGCAATTTTACACATAATAACGGATTAACGATTAACGTTAACTTGCGTTAATTCTTCCGAAATGTAACGCTTTAACGTTTAACGAAGCTAACTTTTTTTTGTAGCGGATTAACGATTAACGAAGTTAACTATTTGATTAACGGTGCCCAGCTATGATAACACCGCACAAAGAAGAGACCACAAAAATCAAAAAAGGGAACTATTGGAGTTAAAGTCAGGATTCGAACCCGGACCGACCCGAAACCCAGAGACCCAACCCAAGAGCTGCAATCCGCTTGAAATTTAGGGTTAAAATTATTCAAATTATTAAACACTTAAAAAAAAAGACTTTTCCGTTTCATCGAGTTTCAGATCACGACGATGCTAAACGATGCGATTTTCACTTTAAAAATCTACCTGTAACGTTCCAATAACGTTCTATCGTCCCCTAGAGGGAAGGGACACTACGAGTACACCCGCCACGCTTGTCCAATGCTGTTTGGCGAGTTATACGTACCGGTGATAGAGGCATGCAGGTTTTCTCATAATCTTACTCTTCACCGTCAGTGCGTGGAATTTATATAATGAAGTGCACATCAAGCGAAAGAAAACTTAAAAGTTGAATATCGTCGTTGTTAAACCAATAATCTTTTTTGAGATTTCAACATTTTTGACTAGTTTGCCACCCAAACTTTGATATATAAAAACAGCTATGTGATTCGAATCATTACATTAATATAAATCACTTTAAAAGAAATTGTTTCATATAAAATTTTACTCGTTCTCTATTTCTTTTATATTAACCTATCTCAATTTTATACACATTCCTCACCTAACAACCCCATTATTAGTGGGTATGGCGCACAAGTCATCGGCGGCGGGGCTGTACACGTGCGCGCGTTTTTTGACGTCGACCAACGCTGCACGCGCGCCCCCTATGTCGCAGTACACGCCGCTCAAGCCACACGAGTGTTTATAGCGCACCGCGGAACGCCACTCCTCTACACCAAAGTACTCCACGTTGCCTTGCTAATGTACAATTATTAACATACTGGTTAAAATACTAGATTTTTTTAATAACCTTTGTCAAAGCCTAGAACTAACTCATACCTTGTTTGTTTATCTAATGTTAGTAGTGTTAGTATTAACTTATTGTTAGTTTGGTTAGTTGTGAGAGTATGGATCCCTGATTGGGGGAAGGCCTCTTCCGTCGCCTTCCATACTTCTTTATCCCTTGCTAGTGTTATCCAGTCGTGGTAGACTACTTGCTGTTATATCATCAGCCCACCGGTTTAATGGTCTATCAACATATCTTTTTTCGACTGATCCTCACCATTTGGTGGTCTTTATGGTCCACCTGTTGTCTATCAATCTTGAAATGAGACCGGCCCATTGCCATTTTAGCCTTAAAGCCTTTGATAGCGCGTCAGTCGTTTTTCTCAGTCCCCGTATGATGTCCCTTTTTAGTTTTTACACTTTCCTTATGTTTTTGGTGACACAGGGTCAGTACTTCACTGCGTGGGTCACCATTTGGGTTATAAATGAAGCACCAGCAGATGGTTACTGAATACTGAATAGGTACTGAATATTTATTTCGAATTTCGTGCTCTTTTTATATGATTTGGCTAGGGTTCGCCGACTAATCAGAAGCGTTAAAAATATAAACATATTGATTTATATTATAAAGAGATTTTTATATTATAAATTTTATTTATATTATAAACATATTATAAACAGATTGATTGACCCGAGACTAGTTCCAAGAAATGCTTGACGGTTTGGCTGACCAATCAGAAGCGCCGATGTAAGCGAAGTTATATGTAGGCGTGATAATGTAGGCGATGTAAATATAATGTTTATGTTGTCACGCCATCGATCAATGTACGCAGCGCTCGTGTTTGTTATCTGCCGCCGAGAGATCCTTGATGATATTATTGTCGTCGCCCGAAGGCTCTTCAGAGAAATGTAATGCAGTTGAGGACAGTGCTTCGTGGATAGTAGACTAGCGCGACGTGGCCGACATTGATGTCACCAAACAGTTCTTGTCAGAGCTAATCCTTTTTTCTGTTTCCTATATCTAATATACGGTGGCTACATGTTTAATATACTTTCTTGCTTGAAAACAATGGAGAAAAGTAAATTACAACCATAGATTAATTTAATAACTTCAATATTTAGTTTAGTGTAAAACCCATACTTTGTCATGTTGCTTTCCCAAGATGGATTAAAGTTCACTCACAAAACAAATAGAGTCCTGACCAAACATAATCTTCTATCCGTGGTCCTAGATTATCTTTAAAACTATAAACATTTCAAGTTTGGATAAATTCTTAGATTAAATAACTACTTACCTATCCAAACTCTGCCACAAAGTTGGTGAGCAGTTTTAATTGCATATTAATACTTACATCAGTTACGAATATGAAGAAATCACTGGTTAAATAAATATCGGCAATTGTGGCCCCCTGCATGTGGGGCTCCGGGAATATAATGGCTTCGCGCTCCGGCGACGAACGATCGCTTAATTGATCAATCTGAAAAGGATCAAGAAAGTTTATCTTTAATGTTATAAAATGTTTTCGTTAGTATTTAAAACTTTAATACTTTAAGTGGCTTAATGTTTTTAGATCGCAGAAGAAGAAGAAGAGATTATCCTACGGAGCCGAGACGTGGACACTGACGGCGGGGCTGGTTCCCAAATTTCAAGTCACTCAGCGGGCTATGGGGTGGGCTACGTTGGGTGTTTCTCTTACAGACAAAATCGGAAATGAGAACATCCGTAAGAGAACCAAAATAACCGATATAGCTCGCAAAATATGCAAGCTGAAGTGGCAACGGGCAGGACATTTGTCGCAGACCCGATGGTCGTTGGAACAAACGTGTCCTGGAGTGGCGACCGCGTCTCACCAGACAAAGTGTAGGACGCCCCCAGACCGATGAAGCAATGATCTGCGCAAGGTTGCCGATCGGAGCTGGATGGGAATAGCCAGGGATCCGAATTTGTGGCGCCAACTTGAGGAGGCCTACGTCAGCAGTAGACGACTGACGGCTGACGACGACCTACGAACTTTTCAGTCCACCTAATATAAAACAAATATTATCATAATAAAGCAAACGTTGTCAAACACATTTTGTAACTCACCGCATGTAACATGGCTCGTCCCTGGAATAAAGCAGCGGCGTAATTGCTCCCCAGGGTTAATTTATCTATTGGAGCTGGGTACTGCCTGCGATTGGGGGGGCCCCCACTCAGGGGGTAGTACCACGCGTGTACTCCACTCGCGCAGCACACGTGGGTTGCACCAATTCCTATCACTGTGGGCTCGGTCGGGAGGGAATACGTTGCCAGCGCTGTAGGCTCAGCTGTTATAACAAACCAAGTTGTAATAAAATAAATAAATAAGCCTTTATTCCTGCTATCTAATCTTCAGTATAACATAGAAAAGATGTGTTTAAAACTACCTTAAAATTAATATAACTCTAATTTATTTTTTAACCTAAGCTAACATCTTCATTCGGTTTTCGTTTCACAGCTAGTCCTTCGACAAAGGCTTCCTCTAAGGCTTTCCATTTGGTCCCGTCTTTGGCATTGCGCATTCATTTTGACCCTGCCATCCTTTTCATTCGTCTTCTTAACGTTTATTTATTTATAATGTATACAAAAAAAGCCCTTTTGCACACATTTAAAATGTTACCTTTACTAAGTTCGGGGTCCTCATTAACCGCGATACACTGGTACACAGTGACTTCGGTGAGACTTGTGAGGGTGAGTGCACGCGTGCCGTACGCGGCGTGGTGGCGCGGCAGGGCCGTCACGTACACCGACAGGTACGCGCGGCCCGCGCTCGCCAGCAGCCGCCCGTCGCCACTCCACGCGCACCGCTCGGCGCCACCCGAAGGCGTAACAGAGCCCGACACTTCGCCGTTGTTCCAGATAGATATCAATTTTAACCTAAATCCAGCAGAATATAGTAAAAAATAAATTCTTTGCAGTTTTAACTCATTTTATTTAGCAGAACTTGATGAAAAGAATAAATCCACAGAGAAAATTTTTTAAGACTACCGTAGCCATAAACTAAGTCCAGGAAAACTTACTATAAAGCGAAACTATAAAGTATAAAATTTTTACTTCACTACTGTTCTACTGATAGTTCTACACATCCTTTCTCCTCGTCGTATTTTTAGACATCCAACGGAAAATGAATTTACTAATAAAAAAACTTAATAAGATCGATGATTATTGTCCAAATGTTTCGTATTGTAGTCCGGTTACATCCTAACTTTAACGCTTCGACTCTTTAATATAAGTCCCTTCCTCCTTAAATACATTTCCAGTGTTTTCTATTTCCAGAGTGTATTTTAATTAAATTAATAGTGACGAGGGAATACAAAATTATGAGCAGACTTAGGAAACATCTGTCGTAATAGGTATTTTGCTAAGTGGTAGGTCCCCAAGCTTGTCTGGATGGCAATCACCCTTAGTCTATAAGTATGCCACAATAATAACCTTGTACTGTGTACCGGCATTAGTAACCCAGGTTCCAATTCCCCTACGCGAACGGCAGCGTGTTAGCGGCGCGTCAGGCATCTCAAACATCCACAGATGCCTGGAACTGCTTACTACTAAATCGGTCGTCAGTCTGTCTACTATTCAACAACAATAAAAAAAATCTATAGATACAAGATAACAAGATAAACTCACTGTCCATCGCCGCAAGAAGCAGCCTGTCCATTACACACGGCGATATCGGTTAAACTGTCTTTGTGGTTCTTCACTTGGAACAGTTCCTCGCCAACCTCTTTTATGTGGGTGGATATGGCGATGATGAAGCCAGCACTGAACCCGATGAGAATGTATCCATCGCCATACCACTTGTATGAGACGATGGAACCGTACCGTTGTTGGAAGGCCAGCTCTATGGGGTTCTCTGGGCTTAGGAGGTTGTATAAGTAGAGAGTTCTTTTACCAACTACTAGGCTTATCTGAAATAATAAAAAAAAACTAACTTTTCTCGCTTTCTTCTTGCTCTTATTTCAAAAGAAAGAGATTTTCATATATTTATTCAACATTTGCGGGAAAGATTGAAGGAAGATAGACATAGTAATGATAGGAGAGTCCCTCCCTCTCTCACCTACGCCGCAGAGGCGACCTACTTATTAATCAATAAATATACTGTGCCAATTGACACAGCGCCATCTACTCCGATAATAAGCAGCAAAGCTCTTATAATATGTTATGGTTATTAGAAAAATGACATTCTATTAAATTTATAAACTTTTCGTTTGTAAATAAATATACGTTATATTATGTATAATAAACACTGACTCGAGACAGGAAATGCAACCGCAAACCCCCCAGGCGTTGCGTCACAGAGGTCGTCAAATAATAAATACATATATACAGTGCCGGATTAACCATATAGCAAGAGTAGCAATTGCTACAGGCCCCGCGCAAAAGGGGGCCCCGCATATTTAAACCCTGCCTGGATATTTAATCTCGGCCTGAGCGTAATTTTTAAATGAAACTTATTAACACGTGCTAACATAATATATTGAATTTATTTGACGTCACAAAAAGGTGAAACGTTACATCTTATCCTACTAACACAATCTATGTTATACAATCCGTAACCCCCATTATTTCCTTGGCGAAAATAAAACAGAATTTCATACGATAAAATCACGTTACAAAAAGTCGCTCGTATAAATGTGAAGATTTTGAGTCGGCCCGATAATGAGCCCTAGCTCATTATCGGACCGCGGACCGAGTCAAATTCTCCTGTAGACTGGAGACACCACATCAGCAAAGTAGCCAACTGCAAGATCATATCCGATGAGACTGTCACTGCACAACATCGTCTTCATGTCATGGACCAAAGACAAACGTGTTGAGCACTTCCATCGCCGAATCAGGTGGTGGCTACTTGATGAAGTCACGCCCCAGGAGCTCGCTTGAGCCGTCGGTGGCAAGTGCATTGGTGATGTAGTTTTTACGTTGGTGCTGTAGTTTGAGGTATGGAAGCACACTTGCGCCCAGGTGCGGGGTCCTTTGAAAAGATTTGCTAGAGGCCCCGCGCTTGCTTAATCCGGCACTGCATATATAACTATATAGTTTTAAATGTTTATTTTAATATGATATAATATGGCCTGCTTTATATTTCTGTTTGCAGGTGTGGAGTAAGAAAACTGTCCCCTGCGGCCGAGGTCGGCCTGTCGTCAAAAGCGACAAAACATCCCAAACGATCTAGTACCCCAGTGCGGAGAGCAGCATGTTCGCGGTGCCCCTAGTGGCGCAAACATATATATATAGGTGACGATAACTGCTTACTACAAAGTGGCCTGCCAGTCTGTTTGTTCTTCCTCAGCAGTAAATCAAATATTATTATTTTGTTTGTTGATTATATCAAATACAAATCTTTTTCTGTCTTTTTCTCTCTTGTCCGAATGCCCTATCCCAAGATAAATAATGTATGAGAAACAAATTCCTCAGCAAATCTTATAGCTTGTAGATGAAATTAGCTCAGGTAAAAATATTTCGCTTTTTTAACTAAGACAACTTTAGACATCTATAATCTAGCGATGACAAATATAATGATCAAATTGAAATCCCTTCTAACAAGTACTCATGCTTAGTTTAAGGGCTTAGCAAGACTTGAATAAAGTATTAAATGAACTTACCGTATTCTCCCCAGCTACCCTCTCGTCAGTTTTCATCTCTGAAAACTGCAAATCATTCGGGGTATCCCTTAAAGAAATTATACGCAGGGTATCCCCATCAGAGTTATTTATTGACAGAGTTTTGTCTTCCGATGCCAAGACCAGTATGCTGTCTTTATTCCACGCCGCACATGTTATTTTCTTTGTGTGTTTACCTATTATTGGTATACGTCTGAAAAATAATCAATTTGATAATAGATATACACTATTTTTATCCGTGCAGGGGCGGAGAAAGAATATTAACTATTGCGGCCAGGGTCGGCCTGTCGTAAAAAGGGACAAAACAACCCACCCTAGCTACGTTGTAGGACCTCAAAACCCGTCTGGATAGCGACCACCTTTGGTCTTAAGTATGCCGCCATAATAACCTTGTGTTGTGTTCAGGCAGTAGTGACCCAAGTTCCTGTACCCTTATGGGACAGCAGCGCAATCGCGATGCCACTGGCGTTGCAAACACCCATAGGCGACGGTAACTGCTAAATTGTAAGTAGGCCATCAACTTTCTGCAGTCCTACAGCAATTTAAAAAAATACACTTAGGAAACATACACATACCACGTGACTTATTTTTATCAATTTATTACCCCCTCCTTTCCCTCCTTTTAGGTGGTTTTGCATTTGCAGTCAGCATCCGTAGTTATGAGAAGGAAAATCTAGTTTTCACGTAGTACATAATTCAAAAACACGTTTTTCAATCATTTTGCGCTACCTGAATAGTCCCCATATAATATATATATATATATATATATATATATATATATATATATATATATATATATATATATATATATATAGGCTGACTGACTAAACCGTCCTTTTACGCACTAAACATCATATATGGAACCTATTTATGCGAACCTATGTATGTCAAATTTTTAACATAAAATATTTCATTCAACATAGTACAAAATAGTCATAAGGTGCAAATTTCATACGTTAACGTGTTATTACCTGTCTCTGTCACTCCCGCGTAAATATCATAAGTGAGTAGTGCGTACTCGCTCGCACAGATGCAATGACCGCTGTCCTCGGTCTCGTACTAAGTCATTGTACCAGTTTTTTGGGGTACCGATGGAGAGGTCATTAACACTTGCGCGCCGTATTATATAAATTACGAGTTCTTTGGATGACTTTGTGGTGTTGATTACTCAACATTTTTGTACTATGTGATACTAAACTAAAATAAATGTTTCTCATAACTTTTACTAAAGATTCTTCTGCGTGAATTTGGACGGTTTTGCCAGTATATATATTCTTAGTAAGTAGTATCTATTAGTGACCTAGATATAAAAAAAGAATTAAAACAGGCAGTACCGAAGATGGGAGGATGATATCAAGGAGGTGGCAGGACCATGTTGGATGAGAATAGCAAGGGATAGCTCGTTGTGGAGAACACTAGGCCTATGCAAAGAGCAAGAGAATCACGGAACCGGTGTCTAATACAAATAATAACATTTAATCACGTTGCTTTCATAAACAACCATGTTTAATATTAGAAGTACACAAGTAGTAGTTATAAGATGAAATGAGATTGTTAATAAAGGCTTTTATTATTATTATATATTTTACTTATTTATTTTATTTCTTTATTTTACAATTTTTCCAATACCTTACATATATGCATTATTATAATTAGTATATACTATGCATACTTAGTAGTGTGATGATTATAGAGTGCTAGGTTTCCCTTCTGCGTTCCAACTGCTAGTAACGGTTCTCCGTACGCCCAGGCGAGGCAAGATGGCGGCTCGCGCAAGCCCGTCTCAATATTTACCCTCTTGTTCGCATGACACTCCCACAATAACACCGCATTACTGTTTGGCGTGATTATGGCTAAATAGTCGCCATCGTTGTCCCATTCCATGCCAGCACAGAGTCTGGAAAATACAATTTATGATGACTTGTGGTGTTTACATGACTTATGATTATAATTATGTAGTAGTAGAAACTTTTTCCAAGAAACAGAGGTATAATAACTACTAAATAGTATGCCAAATAGGACCACCGAATAAAGGGCCCTGAAAGACAATCTCGTTCTCGCTCCATCATGACCAAAAGCTAGGACTGACTCCGATTCCATGCCCAATTATATGACATAAACAGATTGTATAAAATCATTGACATGTGCATATTAGATAATCAGTCATATAAACACGAGCGCTGCGTACATAACTAGATCGACGGCGCGATGTGATAGCCAGGAAATGAAGTAGGCGGCTGCGCTGGATGAGGTCACAAACAATTTTTTGGAACTAGTCTCGTGTACCAGAACAAATATTTTCAATGCTTCTAATTGATCGACGAACTCTAGCCAAACCATATAAAAAGAGCACGAATATTCAGTAACTAACTGCTGGTGTTTCTCATATAAACTAAATGATGACCCACGCACTAAGGTATTGACTCCGTGTCCCCAAAAATATTTACTCTGGTCAGTTAAGGCCAGGGTAACGCTGCCAGACTGTTAAAGAATGGTACCCAGAAACAGTAAAAGAAAGAGAGAGTAAAGAACAAAATATGGTCTAACAAAGTCGTAAAAATTACAGAAAAATTTTAGTCGTGTCTGAAACAATGGAGGACACTGGATGAGGCTTTTGTAAAAAGGCAGACAGACAACAAAGACATAAAAAAGTTATTTCATCATATAGCTCTCAAATAAAATATTATAAACCAATTAATATGAGTCAGTATTTGATATATCTAAATAAAGGCTATGTTATTTTTAAGATATCACAGAAATTAGTAATGCTTGGGGGGCCAATGATTTTTGTTACACAAAATACTATATTACATATACTATTTATTATGTAAGGGGTTGCACAAAAAACTCCAGAAGTCAATGCCAACCTTGTCTGCAAAAAAATTTTGCCAGCAAATGAATAGCAGACAAAGAATACCCAATACCATAATTTCCCAAAGTATAATCTTAATTGAGTGTCATATAGACTTAAAGGTAAAATTTATAAATCCGTAATAAGACCTGTCATATTGTATAGATAGAAATACACGTGCTGGGCCACTGCATGCTGCGGAGATGCGAATGTTAAGCTGGATGAATGGAATTACAAAAATGGTTTAAATTAGATATGAAATCAGGGAAAGTTTGAAAATAGCACCAGTGATTGAGAAGTCGATAAGTAACAGACTAGTATGAATTGGCCATATAATGCAAATAAATAAATGCCATATTTCAGGTAAAATACTAGAAATCAGAGTAGATGGATACAAAAGGGGGGTAGACCAAAGAAAAGATGGATAGGTTGTGTAAAAGATGATATGGCAAAAAAGGTGTAAATGTTGAAATAATTAATAATAGAGGAGTGTGGAAGGAGAGAATATGTGCCGACCTCACATAAATTGAGATAAGGGAAGAAGACGACAAATCAACATAATCAAAATAAGTATATTGAAAATAACAAGCACCAGCAAATGTAACTTTCAATATTTATTGAATATTACCCTTGCAATTTTAATCTTTCAAGAAGCTGTCCTGCTCTATCATGTATGGCTACAGTAGCATCTGTTCCAGTTGTAGCCAGCAGTGAATGTCCTTCACCTTTCTGCCATAAAAAATATAGCTCGCCCAAACCATGGGGCTGCTCTATTGTATACAACAACTAAAAATAAAATAAAATTCTCAATGACATATAAAATTTTTATTCCTTTTACATAATACCAGTATTGTTGGAATATGGAAACATAGCATTTAGTTATTTTGTCTATTATACTAGTTGATGTAAGAATTATTATTATTTATTTGTGGTTACAGATTACAATTCAACATTACACAATAATTAAATTGATAATGTTACATGCATAGCAAAAAAAATTAACGGTTACACTGTCTCAACAGTGTAACCTATTCCATATCATATTCAGGACTGTCTCAAATGTAACAATAATGGGATGTAAGCACCCATAAGTATTTTGGAATTATTATGTGGTTTAATTTTGTCTGTAATTGAATAGAATAACAGTATTTCATTATTTAATACTTTAAACAGTCACTCGGGAACATTTTAGCTGTAAACACAGAAGTCTGGTGTCAACTTTTAAAACTAGTAAATGTAGAATAACCTGCTCCTCCACAACAATAATAAAAAACCTATACCAAAGTGTAATGTATTCTTCAGCACTGGTCCAACAAGCAGGTGTAGATGTGATTTAATTGGATCCCGAGAGGTTTGATACGATAGATACACATCCTTATCAAAGAAAAAGGCACACGTATCGTATAGTTAGTTCCTCAAATTATATATTTTAAATTCTTATATGAAGGCAATAAATTGAAATCAAACTTACTTTTGGTGCAGTCATTATTTACAGTATTTGAAACGTGAAAGTTTATTTCTTCTAAACTTTATTGTAAACATACCCCTTTATAGTTTTAATTTAAAAGAATTTATAATTATTCAATATTTTTTAAATAGTCCAAAATAGTAAGATACAAGTTTATCCTAACTTTGTTTGTTGACTGTTTGGAAAGTTTCATTTTAAACCGTTGCTAGGCAACTATTAGTACTGTCAATGTCTAGGTATTTCTGTGACGTACAAACGATGATCCTCATTGGAGGGTAAAAGTACTACGTACAATTTACTTACTTATTACTTCCATGCTACTATCGTATGAAACTTAAATCTGACGGTCGAATAGCTTTTGAATGGTTACAATTATTGACTTGAGTATTTGGAGGATTAACCGGACCTCTTAAGGGGTAGATTCTCTAAGCGAGAGATTTAAACAAACACATATATTTCACTGGCTCACTATTTTTAATCATGGTGTGTATCATGTTATTGTGTGATAACTAATTAATAATTACAAAACGTATCTAATATAATTATAAAACAATTTAGTGACAGACTCTGAATAATATTACATTTGTATTGACATATCATAACTTGTCGAAAATATATAAAAGGTATACATATATCTAGAAAGAAGAATATTTAAGAAAGTATACATGGCGCCACAAGTACTTCCACTTTATTTGACTAAAGTATATTTGGTTGATATATGTACCTAAATGACATCTTTCTCATCACTCCGGGATTTCGAATAATTATATCAGAAAATGTCCGTTTATTTTAAATTATGAAGTCTTCTTTAAAGAAGATACAATTTTGAGCAAAAGATATTGTATCTAAATGACGGTTGCTGTGGTTGTTTATCCGTGCAGGGGCGAAGAAAGAATACTGACTTAACTACTAAAAAACCTCTGCAGCTGGGGTCAGCCTGTCGTAAAAGACGACAAAATAACCCTTCTTCTCTGGCGTTACACTCTTGCCAGAGTGGTCGTGGCCGTCACGTTGAGGTTTTTGTAGCCTGTTTTACAACACGACGCCACTCTTCGCGAATTGCCGCTCTCCTTGTGCATTCGTGCAGAGGAACGTCGACGGCGCCTTTCACTTGGTCCGTCCACCACATCGGTGATCTCCCGCGTGGTCGGGTGCCCTCAACCTTGCCCTGCACTACCAGGCATTCGATGGATTCGCCTCCGCGCCGTGATACGTGTCCAAAGAAAGTGAGAAATAACCCTAGCTACGTGGTAAGGCCCCAAGCCCGTCTGGATAGCAACCACCTTTGGTCATAAGTATGTCGCCATAATAACTTTGTGTTGTGTTCAGGCAATAATGACCTAATTAAGTTCCTGTACCCTTATGGGACATCAGCGTGTTCGCAATTGCAAACACCCATGAGCGACGATAACTGCTTAATTCTAAGCGGACGGCAGCCTGTCTGCCTTTTTAGAGCAATAAAAAAAATACAGTATCAGCCCATCAATGTTGGTATTCCCCAGAGTTATATGCTATTGCCAACTCTATTCGTTGTGAAAATGTCCAATTTTTCACGCATCCGCATAACATTGAATGCTATTAAGGATAACATAACCTTATCTACAACAGCATTCACTGCCAAGTGGATATTATAATACACTTGCGATGTGCAATTCACTAGTCGTGTAAACCGTCTTGGTAGTTTTGAAAGGGTTAGATTTGCATTTGAAGTTGTGAACTCATTTGATCTCTGAATAAAGATGACAAAATCTTGTCTATTTCAACCCTTTGAAGACGCAGGTATGTTCATTCTCTGCCAAGAAAAACCTATTCGCACCTGCACTCCAGTTCCAAGGAACTGACTTCACTACCCTAAAGAGTATTGAGATTCCTAGCTACGACCCTATGAATGATGTGCAGTTAAACACGCTACAGACTTTGGTTATCAGCTTGGCTTGGCCCTTTGGCCAAGCTAACATTGTTTCCAAAAATCTCGTTAGGCTAAATCAGTTCAAGCAGTATGTTTTACCAGGATCTGATGGCAAAAAAAGTTTAAAAAATAGCGATTTTCATATGGCAATAAAAAAAATGTCAGCTGTCAACTGAAATTTCGAGGAATTATTTTTGGTTTGGTTTTTGGATGAACGAAAGGTCGGAGTGACAGGTGTCTTGTAACGTCTCACACGTGTCCGCGAAATTCAATTAAATTTTTAAAGCTTTTCTGTGATCCTAGGTCTTACTTCTCCCCTTTTGGTGCTGGTGGTGGCTTATATTTAATTATTTTTAAATTATTCCCACTTTATTATTATGTCAACATCTGTAGGAGAAAAAGTTCCACCAGATAAAGATCATGACCCCGTGTCGATAGAAATCCTGGAAAGTTTAAATTTGTCAAACAAATCCCACTTAAAGCGAGTAAGAGATGTCTCTCCTGGGCCCCCGGAAAAAAGGTTGGTGGCTCCTTCTTCTTCTTCACAACACACATATGTTCGTCCCGGCTTTGAATCTAATTTTGATCTTAAATATACTGAGACAGATTTTGGTCCATATTTGGTTCACGTCTCACGCTCAGAGAATGACCAATTTCCATCTTTAAACAGTTCTCTTAAACTAGCACAAATTATATATAAATCTAAGGTTTCGGGTGTTGAAGTTATCAAAAGTATAGGTCGTAGTAAGATTTCGGTCCAATTTAAAACCTTTTTAGATGCTAATAATTTTGTTTCCTCACCTCTCTTAGCTGCCAACAAACTGTCTGCCTTAGTTCCCAAATTTCATATTACTCGGATGGGGGTAATTAGGAAAATTCCATTAGAATGGTCACTAGAAGACTTAGTGACTATGACAGACTGCCGTTCAGACTCTACAATCGTAATTAAGGCTCGAAGGCTCAATAAAAAAAGAAGGATTGACAATAAAACAATCTGGGAACCAACAGGAACAGTTGTGTTTACATTCTTAGGCCAATCCCTCCCACAATACGTTTATTGCTGCAATATGTCCATACCAGTTGATATCTATACACTTCCATCCATACAATGTCACAACTGCTGTCGTTTTGGGCACATACGTGATCAGTGCCGATCTAAGCCACGCTGCTTCCGCTGTGCAGGACCCCATGACTCTCAATCCTGTAAAGTTCTTCAAGAAAATATATCTTGTATTTTTTGTTCTGGCCCACATCAAGCTATAGATTCCATTTGTCCTGAACATGCAAGGCAAAAATCTATTAAACTTATTATGTCAGAAGAAAATATTGGATACCTAGAAGCTGCTAAACGATTCCGCCCGATTCGAACCCCTTACTCAGTTGTGGCCTCATCAGGTCATAAAAATGTAAATTTAGCCCCTCCTTCTACACACTGCTCAATTCCAACTATGGATTCATCTCCTCTCAATTCTCAACCAAGCTCTATATCGTACAAAAAAACTGTTATGACCCAACGCAAACCTAGACCTGAACCAGGGCCTTCATATGATAAAATTGCTCACAATAACATCACTTCTCGGTCTCCTTCTTGTCTTCCCAATGGTTGTGCCCTTAATTCTCCTTCTTCTCAAAATTCCTCTCCTTCTGTCTCGTCCGCTGACCAGATATCTCCTGTGCTTTTGAACTTAATAGCTAAACTCAGTGAATTAATACCGAACAACGTCATTCAACTTATTCAAACTATTTTAATTAATTTTATCTCTTCTTTTTTTAATAATGGTCAATGTCCTTCAATGGAACGCTAGAAATGTCAAAAATAAAAAACACGAACTTATTTATTTAATAAACAAATATAGCCCTATAGTTTTTGCAGTTTCGGAAACATGGCTTAAACCAGGTTTTACTTTCAAGATTCCTGGTTATACATGTCTTCGTGAGGATAGACATGATGGATGGGCAGGTTGTGCTCTTTTTATAAATAGAAAATTCTCATTTACCTCTTTTTCCATTCCATCTCATTCCTCTGGCCTTAATATAGTTGCTGTGAAAATTATAAATATTTGTTTTGTTTCACTATACATTCCACACCCATCTGTTGATTTAATCACTGAATTTTCAAACATTCTGTCTTGCCTTCCAGCTCCTTTTCTCATTCTTGGAGATTTCAACTTACATCATACTCTCTGGGGTTGCCACTTTTGTGATGCCATCTCTAATAACTTCCTAGACACTTTAGACTCCTTTGACCTATGTATCCTAAATGATGGATCCCCTACTCGCAGAGTTTCCCCTTCCCAAAATCCAAGCATCCCAGATCTCACATTAGCTTCCCCCTCTATTATAAGTTTGCTGACTTGGAAAGTCCTGCCGTACTCCCATGGCAGTGATCACCTTCCTATTTTATGTTCACTAGCTGACTCATCCCTTCCTCATTCTGGTCCTCAACCATTATTAAAGTTCAGACTTAAAAAAGCAGATTGGCCTCGATTCTCAATTATGGTCGAAAATAAACTAAAATTGCTTCCAGAAATCTCTTATGAAAATGCTCTTCCTATCTACTCAGAATTTTATTCCATCCTTATGTCATCTGCTGAGGAATGTTTCCCCCTTAAAAACTCTTCTTTAAACATAATTCCTTCTCCAGCTTGGTGGGACTCTGAATGCACTAGCATAGTTAAAGAAAGGAAAGAAGCTGAAGTAAAATTTGCCAAAAATATGTCCATGGAAAATTACCTTGCTCATCAAAAGATTGCTGCCAAAACCAAGAAACTACTTCACAAGAAAAAAGTAATAAGCTGGAGAAATTTCTGTGAGTCCATTTCTCCTAGATGTCCCCCTTCCATAATTTGGAATAAAATTAAATCTTTTAGACGTGCACAAGTAGACAATAACATCAGCTCAAATGATACGTCCCTTTGGCTCCCAAACTTTTTAAATAAACTAGCTCCTCCTTTTGTCCCATCAGCTCATAGTTTACCATCCCCTTCTCTTATCTCTCCTCCCTCATTAAGTTCTCAAGATAAGCTAAATACCGTTTTTTCATATAGCGAACTTTTATGTGCTCTAGATAATCTTCGTGACTCAGCTCCAGGGAAGGACGGAATCCCCTATTCCTTCATTACAAAGTCATCAGATTCTATCAAATTATATTTTTTGAAAATAATTAATAGCTTTTTTATTACTGGCTCGATTCCTGAGTCATGGAAAACACAACTTGTTATCCCAATTCTAAAACCAGGAAAAGACCCTAGCAATGCAGACTCGTATCGTCCCATTGCCCTCACATCAGTTCTGTGCAAAATTATGGAGCACCTCCTAAAAAACAGACTGGAGTGGTTAGTCGAAAACCGTGATTTGCTTCCCAAATCTCAATTTGGATTCCGTAAAGGGGTAGGTACTATGGATAGCTTGAGTATTTTGACTTCGGATATTCGTATATCTTTCTCTAAAAATGAGCACCTGATCGGTGTCTTCTTAGATATTAAATCAGCTTATGACAATGTTGACCTTTCACTACTCAAATCAAAATTAACCCGTCTTAATATCCCGGAGAGGATGACAAACATCATAAGTAATTTATTAATGGAAAGATCTATTTCTATCCATGTTCCAGGAGTTTCTTTCCCTATTCGTCGAATATGGAAAGGTCTTCCCCAAGGCTCTGTCCTTAGTCCCCTCCTGTATAATATTTACACTTCAGATTTAGATTCATCAGTAAATTGTTTCTGCAAAATATTACAATACGCAGATGATATTGCGCTATATGCATCTTCTTCATCTCTTTCCGAAGCCTGTAATCGACTAAACAAAGCCCTATTTTACCTAGATAATTGGCTTACTGACCATGGTCTTTCAATTTCTATTTGTAAAAGTTCTGCTGTGGTTTTTTCTAGGAAAAGATTTATCCCCGATTTGAGGTTATCTATTAATAATGAGACAATAAGTTTTAAAGATCATGTTAAGTTTCTTGGACTTATATTAGACTCAAAGCTTTCTGGCAGTCCACATCTTAAATACATCTGCGAGAAAGCTGAAAAAAATATAAATATTCTCCGTGCCCTGTCGGGTATCAGATGGGGTGCTCATCCATACAACCAAAGACTATTATACAATGCCATTATAAGGAGCCACTTTGACTATGGATGCTTTTTATTGGAACCCTGCAACAAATTGGCCCTTACTAAGTTAGATAGAATTCAGGCAAAATGTCTCAGAATTATCACAGGCTCTATGAAATCCTCTCCTACTTCTGCCCTACAGGTAGAATGTATGGAACCCCCTCTTTACCTACGTAGGCAATTTCTAGCAGATAGATATTTTTGCAAATCTGTTTCAACTTTCAACCATCCTCTTATTTCAATCCTAGATAAACTTTGCTACCTTACCACATCTTCATCCTACTGGACACATAAGTTTCCTACCCCTCTTGTTATTGCATACCAAAAATTCCTCTCCCTCAATATCTTTAAAACATTTCGGTATCCTATATTTGATTTTAGTTTTGACATTTTACTTTTTACACCAAAAATTATTCTCAATTTGGATTTTAAAAATCGATCAGTTGAATCAAACATAATATTTAACAAAATTGTATCAGAAAAATGGCCACACTATCTCTACATCTATACAGATGCTTCTAAACTAAACCATACCAACTCTGTTGGGGCAGCAGTTTGGATACCAAAGTTCCACATAATTTTAAATTATAAACTTCCTTCCTACAATTCCGTATTTTCTGGCGAAGCTGTCGCTATTCTTGAGGCGTCTTTATTTGTGGAATCCCACAATATTAGCAAAGCAGTAATTTTCACGGACTCCCTAAGTTGCCTTTTGGACATTGCTAAATTTCCTTTTCACTCTAAAGAAAACTTTCCCATCACATTAAAAATTAAAGAGTCTCTCTTCAAATGCTATTCCTCTGGTTTCGATGTAATATTGGTTTGGATTCCCAGCCACAGTGGTATCGTCGGCAATGAATTCGCCGACCAATGTGCTAAAAATGCTTCTTCAATAGGCCTATTTACATACAATAAATGCTTCCCCAGTGACTTAAGAGCTTTCACTAAGTTAGATATGTTAAATAAGTGGAACCACTTTTGGCAACAAAGAGAGAGTCCTATTGCGCGGCATTATTACTCCTTACAACCTGAAATAAAAACATCTAAACCTTGGTTTTCCCGTTTTAAACAATTACCCAAAAAAGTGACTTCTTCAATTATACGATTACGCTTGGGACATTGCTGTTCCCCCGTTTTTTTGGCAAAAATAAGAATTAAAGATCACTCTCTATGTGAATGTGGATTAGAGGAAGGAACTGTTGAACATATTTTCTTTAATTGCCCAAAAATTTCTCATCCTATTTATGATTTATTACCCTCACATATCCCTCGTCCCATTAATGTCAACTTTTTATTAACTTTAGTTCATTCCAAACATGTTTTCATTTTAAGTAAATTTTTAATTAAAAACAATATATATTTATAACAAATATTTATTAATTTCTAAATATTGTTACCAATTTTATAACTATTTATTTGTACTGTCCTCAGGATTACAGATAGCTTTCGAACCGATCACCGCGTTTGACCCCCCCCCCCTTTTTTTTTCGCCATTAAACCTGTCACTTCTTTAACCCACTTAGACATTGGCAAAATCAATGCCAAGGGCGTTGGAGCCACACCTTCAAAAACTGAACTGAACTGAACTTGGTTTGGTTTCAAATTTCCTTTAAAAAGTGGTGAAAATATCGAAGAAACCTCTTCGATCGCAAGCAAGAAATATTGTTTTCAATGTTTATCAAAGAATATTTGATGAACAAGGTGCAGAACAAACACAATCATCGATATTGAGCCATGTGCGAGCGTTAACTGGTTACTAGGAATGACACAACTTGATACTTTGGATTATTGCATTTTTCTTGTGTATTATATTATTTATACTAAACTTTGGTTTATTTCAGGGGTTTCTAATACTACCATAAGACGAATTGTTGCTGAAGGCAGATCTAACAGAGGCGTATTTAGTACGCCCGGTAAAAAGAGGAAAGGTGGCAAAAAAAAAAGTTAACTTGGATAGTTTTGATTTAGAATTGATCAGAAACAAGGTAAATGAGTTTTACACTGTACGAAAAGAAATACCTACTGTCATGAAATTGCTACAAATTCTTCGGGAGGAAATCAATTTCAATGGAGGAAGAGAATCATTAAGGTAACAAAAATGAATTTCATTTTCTTTCAGTTTGAATATAATCTAAAAACATAGTAATCTAAAAATAACAATTTTATTTTGTCTTCAGACTTATTTTGAAAGACATCGAATTCGAATTCGTGAAGTGCCAATCAAAAAGGACAATAGTCCATTAAAATAAATGCTCGTCATGTTGCTCCATTAAAATATTAATGGAGCAACATGACCTAAAGTTACACAGATTCAAGTATTTGGAGCATATGCAAAAGAATCGAGAATCCGATGATAAGCTAGATGTGGTTTATTTAGATGAAACCTACATACACGGTTCATGTTCAGTGAACAAATGCTGGCAAAATAAAGATATCTAAAAGTATTTCGGCAGTCCCTAGATGGATCATTGTACATGCTGGTGGAGAAAATGGTTTTGTATCAAACTGTTGTTTGGTGTATAGGTCGAAGAGTACATCTGTTCACTACCACCATGATATGAATAAAGATAACTTTACAAAATGGGTTACGGAGAAGTTGATTCCCAACCTTACAAAACCTTCTCTAATTGTCATGGACAACGCCAAGTACCATTCTGTACAATTAAACAAACCGCCTACACAAGCCGACCGTATTGCTGTTATAAAAGAATGGCTCCACAAACCTTCTGTATATTCTAGAAACCGTAGATAGGTTTCAATTTAAATTTCTACCAATCGTTCGTTGATCCAAGCCCTCCCGCACCAATTTGAGCCGCTTGTTCGGACGAAGTATCCATATTATGGTTCAAAAACTCTCGATGAGTTAAAAAACTAACCCAACAATTCTGCTGGTAACAATAATTCAATTGATAAAAGAATAAAAAATCAATGAGAATCAATTTAAAACTTTGCTCTAAATAACACGCAAATCTGATACTACGAGTAAATTTTCTTTTCCCGGCTATTTAATTTGTTTTACTGCAGTTCTATTTTTAAATTTTCCTTTTTTTTTGAGATTATGAGCCAGTCTCCATATATATATAATTTAATCTAAAAAGTTTGCATTAAAAAAATAATTTCAAAGTAATCCAGAACTTTGATGCAGTTTAAGAGTCCGTCAGTTTAGTCTTGATATGTTTGACCTTTGAAAAAACTGTGTATTTATATAATATAGTGGAAAACTAAACTACTACCATAATAGTGGAAAATGTTCTAGTAAACTGTTTAAAATAGTGGCTTTGTCTTCTGTTTCCTATGGCACAGCACGCCATGCTGGGTGTTCATTCTCGTTATCTTAGAGCCTATTATTTCATATACGAAATGGTCCTTATGAACATTTTTGTTGTGATTAAAAAGAAGTTGACAAGAAAAAATATTTTAAAATAATACTTAAAAAGTCGCTTCAAAAGGTGCGCTGTGTATTTTCAATAGTTGATTTCGGGATTGAGGTCACGTGAAACATTGTCTAAGCAATCAATATGAAAAGCTTAGCGAAACAAGACGGGTCTTATTAAATCTATTTTTGTTACTAAACTTAAAAAGGAATTGACAATAGGTTCTAGATATATAATGGTTTTCAAGATGGTAGTCACCCTTTAATTGGTAGCGAGCATCTTAACTGACCCCATTGTGCAAAAGAATGAAAAGTATGGAAGTCAGCTTCTGACAACCACTGTCAAAATGTGATTTTTACCTACAGCATTGTAGTCACATTCTAAGAAAAAAAAACACTATTTGACACAACTAATAATGACGTTTAAACCTGTACTATGGATGTTTGAAAAAACATCGATAATTATTTTGAGTGTGCAGGCAGAGTCCCTAAAAGAATTGCTGTTTATGAAGCAATTCTTTAAAATAAATAAATTTGTAAGAATAACAAGAATGTATTTAATAAGACATGACAGAAGTAAGAATGAAAAAAAACAAGTTACGATGTAAAAGTCACTAGAATATTTTAAAGTGTGGCGCCTCACTCGCCACCTGATTTGTAACACTGATAAAATCTAAGAATTGTATACTTTCCTATATATTCTTATTTCTAGATATATGTATACTTTTTAGACGTTTCGAGAAGTTATTGATATGTCAATATAAATGTAATATTATTGGAGTCGGTCACTAAATTATTTTATAATTATATTAGATATGTTTCGTAATTTTTAATTAGTTACCACACAATAACATGATACACACCATAATTAAAAATAGTGAGCTAGTGAAATATATGTGTTTGATTAAATCTCTCGCTTACGTGCCTCTCGGTGCCGTGTGACCCCGGCCAGTGAAAAGAATAGGGTCACCCCAGGTCATTCCAAGGGAGTCGTAAAAGGCGACTGATGGACTACTCTTTTGCCAGCTTGCATGCGGCAAAGGAAGTGCACCTCTCGGTTTTTCCTCTAGGGGTTGGGAGGTCGGACGGCAGTCGCTCCCGTAAAAACCAAAACTAGCCAAATAATATGGTTCGGACACGTAAGGGATATGTCACGGATAGGGCGTCGCCGCAAAACGACGCGCAGGAACTTCGCCCGACTCCTGTGACAAGTGGACTAGGGCTGCCGTGCCGTGGGCGAGCACGGCTAAAGACACTAGCCCCATCCAAAAGGAAACTCCGCTTCGCAACGTGGAATATTGGCACGCTAACCGGACGCGCGAGAGAGTTGGCCGATGTGCTCTCCAGGCGGAGGGTGGCCGTGGCGTTCCTGCAGGAGACTCGGTGGAAGGCCAGCAGATCCCGGTTCATTGGGAATGGCTACAAGCTGATCTACACAGGTGCACCTGGTGGGGAGAATGGGGTTGCCATAGTGCTCTCGGAGGAGTTCCAGAACGACATTTTGGAAGTGAAACGTCATAGCGACCGGCTTATGGTCGTTAGGGTGCTTATCGATGGGGTAGTTACCCACTTGATAAGTGCCTATGCGCCACAGGCCGGTTGTGACGACGCCGATAAAATAGCGTTTTGGAATCAACTCGGAGAAGTGCTCCGTGGAGTCCCATTATCACAGGGGATCATTTTGGGGGGTGATCTGAACGGTCATGTGGGTGATGAATGTGGGGAATTTGAGCGTGTTCACGGTGGATTTGGGTACGGTACCCGCAACGCGGAAGGGGAGAACATCCTCAATACGTGTGCGGCTGCCGACCTTGCCATCGTGAACACGTATTTCAAAAAGAGACCCGAGCATCTCATCACCTACAAGAGCGGGAGGAATGCTACCCAAATCGACTTCCTACTCACTAGGAGACACCACATCAGGAAAGTAGCCAACTGCAAGGTCATACCCGGTGAGAGTCTCACTGCACAACACCGTCTTCTTGTCATGGACCTCTGCGTGAAGCCCAAAGGCAAATGTGTCGACCGCCTTCAACGCCGAATCAGGTGGTGGCTGCTTGATAATGTCAAGTCCCAGGTGTTCGCCTCTGCCATCGGCGACCAGTGCGCCGGAGGTGAGGGCGAACCGGTTCAAGCGTACTGGGACAGGATTCAGGCGGCTATCCTTGGGTCGGCGAGAGAGGTGCTTGGCGTGTCTAAGGGCGGACGCAAGTGTGACAAGGAGACTTGGTGGTGGAACGACTCAGTCCAGAGGGAGACCAGGGCGAAAAAAGCCCTCTTTAAGAAGTGGCAAGCGTCCAGATCTCCTGAAGATCGCGACGCATACAGAGATGCCAAACGCGCCACCAAGAAAGCTGTAGCCAGAGCCAGACGAGACCACTTACAACCACTTTACGATAAGTTGGACTCGTCTGAGGGGCAGAAGCTCATATATAAGTTGGCGCGCTCCAGGGTCAAAGCGGCACAGGATATCTCCAAGTGCCGCTGTGTAAAAGACCCCGGGGGCAACTTGTTATGCGAGGACCTCGCGGTGAAGGAGAGATGGCGCTCATATTTCCACGAGCTGCTGAACAAGCAGCACAAAGAGGTGCAGCCGCCAGATCTTCCTCCGAACCAAGGACTAGTGCCACTGATAACGCCTGCAGAGGTCCAGAATTGTCTTCGACGCATGAAGAATCGGAAAGCTGTTGGATCCGATGGAGTCCCCATCGAAGCCTGGAAGGCGATGGGCTCTCGTGGTGTGGGCACTTTAACCGACCTTTTTAACCAGACACTCCTCACCGGTACGATCCCGAACCAATGGAGGCTGAGTATCATTACTCCAGTCTTCAAAGGCAAGGGATCGGTGCAGGAGTGCGGTAACTACCGCGGTATAAAGGTCATGTCCCACACCATGAAGCTCTTCGAGAGGGTTATCGACTCTCGGATTCGACAGGAGTGCACTGTCTCGGAATGTCAATATGGGTTCCGCCCTGGTCACGGGACAATGGACCCTATTTTTGCCCTAAGGACTGTCGCGGAGAAATACAGGGCGAAGAATACGCCTCTGCATTGTCTGTTTCTTGACTTGCAGAAGGCCTTCGACTGTATTCCTCGCGCGATAATCTGGTGGGCATTGCGGTCCAAAGGGATTCCAGAGGCCTATATTGAGATCATCCGAGACATGTACCGTGATTCCGATTCCGTAGTTCGGACCGCTGTTGGCGACACTAAACCTTTTCCCATCACCGTCGGTGTGCACCAAGGATCCGTCCTTAGTCCGTTTCTGTTTAGCGTGGTATTAGACGTATTGTCAAACAGCATCAGAAACTCACATGAGCAGCCCCCGTGGCTGCTCATGTATGCTGATGATATCGCGCTGGCAGATTCGGACAGGGGTAGGCTGGTGCGACGTGTGAAGGTGTGGAAGGAGTCGCTTGAGAACGGTGGTCTGAAGCTCAATGTGGCGAAGACCGAGTACTTGGCCTGTAACTCCACAGATCCCACACCCGTACGCATAGACGGCAACACGGTCGAGCGCACGGACCATGTGAAATACCTGGGATCTGTGTTTCATGCGTCTGGTGACATCGATTGCGACGTCAAGGCACGCATTGCTGCCGCGTGGGCCAAATGGCGTGAGGTAACTGGTGTCATTTGTGACCCCAAGATGCCGGTAAAGTTGAAGGGACAGGTCTATAAGACCATCATTAGGCCTGTCCTTTTATACGGCTGTGAAGCGTGGCCGGTGTTAGAGCGACACAAGCAAGAACTGCGTGTCACGGAGATGAATATGCTGCGGTGGATGTGTGGAGTGACGCGGAAGGACCGCGTTAGGAACTCCCGCATTCGCGGTGGTCTTCATGTCCGTGACATTGTGGATAAATTGCAGGAGTGTCGGCTCCGTTGGTATGGCCATGTTTTACGGCAACCGGATGCTTACGTGGGAAACAAATGTCTGGCCATGCCGCCTCCGCCGGGCCCCGGCAGGAGGGGTAGACCCAAAAAGTGCTGGCTTGACGTCGTAAAGGGTGATATGCGTGCCAATGGGCTAACTACCAGGGATGCTGAAGATCGCGCGAAGTGGAGTAGAAAAAGTCGGAAAGCGGACCCCGGGCACCGAAACGAAAGTTTTGGTGGCAACCGGGACTAACGCTAGGATGATGATGATGATGATGATGATGATTAAATCTCTCGCTTAGAGAATCTACCCCATAGGAGGTCCGGTTAATCCTCCAAAAAAGTATACTTTTAAATCATGTCAGTGCTTTGATAATATAAATATACAAAACACGCAGGTTTTAACATTGAGAACCTCTGAATGGGGACGACAAAACCTTGTCCAGTTCAACCCCTCAAAGACGCAAGTCTGCGTATTCTCTGGCAAGAAAATCCCGTTCACACCTGCGCCATAGTTCCAAGGAACCCATCTTTACATCCCAAGCAATATTGGGATCCTTAGTGTCACTATCACGAATGATGTGCAGTTTAAGGGACTATTGGAGGGCTAAGCCTATAAAGCTAAGCTTACCTCCAAAAAGCTAGGTGTGCTAAACAGGTCCAAGCATTATTTCAGTCCAAAGCAACGGTTTGTGCTATACAAGGCACAGGTCAGATAGCATATGGAGTACTGCTCATATTTATGGGCTGGAGCACCCGCCTATCAGCTCAATCCCCTAAACTCCATCCAGCAGCGCGCAGTTCGTTTTATTGGCCAGCCCATACTCACAGACGGTCTAGGCACGCTTGGACTTCGGAGAGACTTTGTGTAATCTACCGTCTGTACAACGGGGAGAGTTCTGAAGAACTATTTAGAATGGTACCCTCGTTATCTATCTACCACCGCACTGCCCACGATCGGCTAGGTGTTCATCCCCATTTCTTAGAGCCTCTTCTTTCTTGTACGAAACAGTTCTCAAGAACGTTCATGTTGCTTACTCTCAAGATCTAGAATAAGCTTCCAGCTGAGGTTTTCTCAACGCGGTACGTTAAGGGTTCTTCAAAAAAGGCGTTATAAAATTTCTTCGGGGCCAGCAGCGCGTTGGTAATGTCTCTGGTGTTACAAACGTCCATAGGCGACGGTGATCAGGGTAGGCCGTTTGCCTGTCTGCTGAACTCTAGCTATAAAAAAACGTAGTGAGCATGTCACCTAAAGTATATGTAGACTATTGTAGACTCACGAAATCTATCAAACATGTCGAATTATATTCACCGACGTTTTTGTTTTCCATATAGACTGATATGTGGTTTATTGGAGCGTCGTCAAATTTTATTCTTTAAACATTATGTAAATAACCCTTTCTTAAATTGCAAAGCCCTAAATGAACTAATTGTTTATGAACTGTGATTATCATTATGAATTCCAGCCGAGGATTCGGGGTTTCGTCCCCGGCGCTCTGCTGCTTCAATACAAGATTAAACAGCACGTGTGACCACACGTTCTTAGCGTTGGTGCGGATGGTAGAGGGACCTCTTGTGCTTTCGTCTAGGCTTGCGTTGGTGAGATGGGAGCTGTCTGGCCAGCTCCCACTCCGTCGACAGTTAAGCTTTATTTATGCTAACCTTAAACCAGTGCAAGTTAAATGGTCCCACACCATGAAGCTCTTTCAAGAGAGTTATTAACACTGATCTGACAGGAGTGTTACATCTCGGACTGTCAATATGGGTTTTACAGGAACATGTCCATGGGTCCGTGTGTTTGCCCTAAGGACTGTCACGGAGAAATATAGGACAAAGAATATGCCTCTGCATTGCCTGTTTCTGAACAAGCAAAAGGCCTTCGACTGTATTGGATTGACGTCATAAGGGTGATATGCATGCTAGTGGACTCACTACCAGGTACGTAGAAGATCGTGCGAAGTAAGGGAGAAAAAGACTATTAGATGATGAAATAAACTAAACCATCGATTGTCATTCTTTTTCATATTTCAAGAACTTTAATTTAAGACATTATATTATAATTAATTTTAAATACCAGGCTTAATAATGTCAAGAGCAGACGAAAGAAAATATGGATGGATTGCGTAAGACTCAAGAGTTAATAAGGGTATGTGTGAACTGTGAATGTTAAACCTAATAAATAACAGAGGAGAGTATCCAAAAAGAATATATAGTGCTGTCCTCAAATAGTTTGAGATGGGAGCAGGAATTAAGATTATATTGTTATGCTAAACCGGATTTCCAAATGATATCGATAATTTTGCATCATTTATACATAGTACATACTACACTACTGTTTTGAAATTTTAACCATCAATAATATTTCAACTTGAAAATAGTAATAGGAACAAAGATAATGTTAGCTATTTATTAAGTAATACTGTAAAAAAGATAAAACCCTTGCCATGGGGCTAAAACCGCAAATAAATTTAATTAACAAGGTTTGTCATTAATTTTATGTATAACCCCTAAATTATTGTACATAAAATATATTAGCCTTGAATTTTGTGTATGAAGCAAGAAAATCAAAAACACAATGTTGTGCAAATTATGAATCAAACAACTTATATTTCACAAGATTTTGTAATATGAAATAAAACTGCAATACACAACAAAAAGAAATGGTCATCATATTTTCTTTCAACTTCAAATGAGGAGATTCTAAATTCGATTGTTTTTAATTTTCAGCTAATCCCAAACAAAAATTTCCAACCTGGACTAATTAAATATCTTCAAATAACATACAGACATGATGAGCATAACTTTACAGTTGATTTCCAAAAAGTAAATCACACAGAAAATGACAACAAAAATAATTTTAGTAATTTGAATCATTCTATTATTCTACGGACACAAAGAGTGGATAAAAATGCTCTTATAAATCAGACTCTTAACAGTATTAAGTATCCTGAACAACTAAATGTTTGTAATCCCAAGAAAGTAGTCATAGACTTCAGTTCACCCAACATAGCTAAACCATTTCATGTAGGTCATCTACGGTCAACTATAATAGGAAATTTCATAGCTAATATAAATGAGTATTTTAATAATAACGTAGTAAGAATAAATTATTTAGGTGATTGGGGAACACAGTTTGGTCTTCTACAATATGGCCTCAAATCTAGGAATATAAATATTAAAGACTGCGACAATAATGTAATGAAAACCCTTTACGAAGCTTATGTACATGCAAATAAATTAGCTGCATCTGATGATTCTGTACAAGTTGAGGCTAGAAAGTATTTCTCTGATATAGAACAAGGAAGAACTGATCTAGGAGACTGGAAAAAGATTAGACAATTCACTGTACAGGAACTGGAGAAAGTATACAGTAGATTAGGAATACGTTTTGACGAATATCATTGGGAGTCTGATTACAATGGTGGCAATATTATGAAACTAATGAAAGAATTAGAAAGTGAAAATATTATACAGAATGATGTTACTGGAATGAAATTTGTGACTATTGATGACAGAAATGTTACTATGCTTAAAAGTGACAACTCAACTTTGTATTTATCAAGAGATGTTGCAGCTCTTTTAGATAAATATAAAAGATATAATTTTGACAAAATGCTTTATGTTGTGGATAAAGCCCAGACAGATCATTTCAACACTGTCTTTAAGGTAGTTAAACAAATTGATGAGAAATGTGTGGAAGGCTGTGAACATATTAAATTTGGTAGAATTAAAGGCATGAGTACTAGAAGTGGAAATGTAGTTTTCCTTAATGACATCTTAGATGAAGCCAAAAGAAAAATGTGTGAACAACAGATGCAATCAAAGAGTGAGTCTCTTTTTATTATTATTAATATTAGCTTTTGTAAATGAAAACATTTTGAAATCTTGCTGAAACTTTGTGAAATGTTTAAACATAATACACAACAAAAACATTTGTTGTTTTATGTATATTTTTCTTTTTTAATTATATATAAATCAAATTTCCATTTTTCTCTGCAATGGTGAAGTAAGTAAATACTAAACTTTGCGGGTGGGGTCGGCCTGTCGTAAAATGCTCAAAATAACCCTAGCTACGTGGTAGGGCTCCAAGCTTGCCATCATAGTAATATTATATAGTTTTCCGGCATTCGTTTTTTTTTATAGCTAGAGTTCAGCAGACAGGCAAACGGCCCACCCCGGCAGGTGGTCACCGTCGCCTATGGACGTTTGCAGCACCAGAGGAACTACCAACGTGCTGCCGGTCTCGAAGAAATTTTATAATGTTGAATAAATATATAAATTTAAAATTTTATATATTTTTAAATTTTTTTATAAATTTAGTTACCCAGGTTCTTGTATCCCTATGGGACAACAGTGTGTTCGCAGTGCCCCTAGTGTTGCAAACTTCCATAGGTGACATAAATTAATCCCAGTTTTAAAAATAATTTTCATTTCAGATACAAGAAACTCTGCTATGAATGAAGAAACTTGTGATTCCCTTGGTATATCAGCAGTAATTCTCAATGATTTGAAACAAAAGAGGCTGAAGGATTACACATTCGATTGGAATAGGGCCTTACAAAGCGAGGGAGATAGTGCCATAAAATTACAGTATTTGCATTGTAGATTATTTAGCTTAGAGAAAAATGCTGGGGTCAATGTTCCCAATGAATGTGACCCAGGGTACATACAAGAAGAGATAGTTGGAAATGTTATTGCTGAACTCGCAAGGTTTGAGCATGTCCTTCAGAGGTCGCTAGAAGAATATGAAGCATGTATCTTAGTTGGTTATCTATTCCGTTTATCAAAATATGTCAACAGAATGTTCAATGAACTAAGAGTGAAAGATGAGAGTGTAGCTATAGCACAGCAAAGATTGTTAGTATTTCATTGTGCTCGAATCGTAGTTAAAACTAGCTTAGAATTATTAGGTGTGCAGCCCTTGGAAGAAATGTAAATTTTGCAATTACATTATTTACATTAAAATGGCATAAGTAATGTGTTTTGTGTGTTAATGTAATAAAAAAATTTACATGTGTCTCATATTCATGACATTGCGACATAATATAATAGAATCGACTAGTATTTGCCATTTAAGAATAAGTTATATACTATATGGGTTTCGACTTTTGCCACCACAGGATGTATAAACAAATAATATTGTTTGTGATTTTATAAATAGAACATGTCTCACTTCTTTTAGGTCTCTATTAAAAATAAATACATATTCATTACACTTGCTAGTGTTATTTATCAATTTTCCCCACATTAGAAATAAAAGCAAATAGACTTAAATTCTGCGCCAAAAGTTACCTGATCGATACTTTCGGAAATTGATCAAGCCCGTTCCTTAAAAAAAAACCGCTTAGGTAAATTGAGATGACAGTCAAAAGTTTTATGAATATGTCAAATGTATCCGATACATAATGTACCTTGTAATCGGTCTATGTTGACGTTTGTTGGTTGTAAAACAATCGTTTAAAACTATTAAAAACGGTATAAACCCTGAAATAAATCCTTTTAAACGGTTAATTATTCTACTATGCGGATAAAGAGGAGAAAAATATGTCATAAATAAAGTAGTTTTATTCATTTTACTATATATTAATTATTGAATAATGAATATTTTATTCATTATTCTGCTGTTCTAAATAAAAAAGATTTATTATATTATTAAAGTTATCAAACTTTTGTTAAATGTTATAATTATAAGCCTCTTCGAAAGATAAAATCGTTCTGTTGAAAATCCTGTAGTTCGGTCATTTGTGACCCCAAGATGCAAGTTAAGTTGAAGGGACAGGTCTGTAAGATGATCACAATGTTTGTCGTCATAACCAGCTTTGAAATGTGGCCGGTACTTGAGTGCCATAAACAAAGACAGTCTGTGATAGAGGTGAATATGCTGCGGTGGAAGTGTAGACTGACGTGGAGCTTTCAAATTCACAGCATCCTTCATGTCTATGACAATGCGGATAACCTCCAAGGGTGTCGTCTTCGCTAGTATGACTATGGTTTACAGCAACCGGTCACTCAGGGAAAAAATGTCTAGCTTTGCCGCCTCCGCCAGGCTCTAGGAGGAGAGGCAGGTTCAAAAAAGCCTGGCTTGACGCCATAAAGCGATGATAGACAAAGGTTGAAGACATTAATAAGTAACACTGAATCTGATATAGAAGCCTTAACTTAAATCTGCACCTTGTATAAAAAAAATTATCAAACATTTATACCAAAAAAAATGCTTTAAACTGGCAAGTTTTTTTCGTTTTAAATCGGCCTATCATCAATAGTTGTACGTCGAATTAAGGTCAGGCACCGAAAAAAACCACTGGCTAGCCATACATAAAATGTGGTAAACTAATATTTTTGTCCTGGAATAAAGTTATATCTGGTTCTGCTCTATGATGTGTAGTCGCGTATACTGAAGCTACGTCTGGCAACAGATCCGGCACGTAGACGTATTAATAAAAGATTTTAATAGTTCTCATCAATAATTATTATCACCAACTTATTGAGAAGCGCAAACCATCTCTACATCATAGCCATTGAAACCACGAAACCGGATTTAATGTTAGCTCTTCTCAGTTGAAACAAATGTAAGCACATAGAGCAGATCTCCAAGGCCTAATGACTTTTGCACGTCGAAGCGCTTGCACAGGTCACGGGATCAATACCCGTTAATCAGTTATTCATGTACAATCAGTGCCGGATTAAACAAGCGCTGGGTCCGTAGCAAATCTTTCCAAAGGACCCCGCACCTGGGCGCAAATGTGCTTCCATACCTCAAACTATAGCACCAACGTAAAAACTACATGACCAATGCACTTGTCACCGATGGCTCAAGCGAGCTCCAGGGACGTGACTTCATCAAGAAGCCACCACCTGATTCGGCGATGGAAGCGCTCGACACGTTTGTCTTTGGGCTTCACACAGAGGTCCATGACATGAAGACGGTGTTGTGCAGTGACACGACAGTCTCGCCGGATATGATCTTGCAGTTGGCTACTTTGCTGATGTGGTATATCCAGTATAAAGGAGAATTTGAGTCGGTCCGCGGCCCGATAATGAGCTCTTTATCGGAGCGACTCATAGGAGCAACTTTTTGTAACATATGCTTCTATCGTATAAAATTCTGTTTTATTTTCGCCAAGGAAATAATGGTGGCTACCGAGTGTATGACGTAGATTGTGTTAGTAGGAAAAGATGTAACGCGTCACCTTTTTGTAACATCAAATAAATTCAATATGTTACCACGTGTTAATAAGTTTCATTTAAAAAATTACGCTCCGGCCGAAATGAGCGAGTTTAAATATGTGGGGCCCACTTTGGCGCAGGGCTCGTAGCAATTGCTACTCTTGCTATGTGGTTAATCTGGCACTGTGTACAATACGTCGTTATTTACAAAAGAAAAGTAAACTACATTATACATACATATATATATATATATATATTATAAACTATATTATAGTTATCTAGTACCTAAAACACAAGTGTTAAACTTACTTTGGAACTACCATAGATGGCGCTGTATGAATTGTCCCAATATATTTTTATAATATCTTTTAAGTTACATGCTTTCTGTCCCAAAAAATTTCACAGTATACTTCACTATCAAGTAAAAACTTTTGCCGCAATACAAAATTATGTAAAACTATAAAATTACTTAATTCCTGAAACAGTAAATCATCTTTCACGAATCGGTAACGTTTAGCTCGCTCTTAAGGACAGATCCGGTCCCATATTCTTCGCCGTTTATTGGCAAACATACAAGCAAAGTCGTAGGTAAAACTAAACAATATTAAATATAAAACTTATGGATACAACAACATGGCCAATTCCGTCAAATAATTGTTTCTTTGCAAGCAGTCATTTCCGTATTATTATATTTCATCATCTATTCCATTTATTTTATACAATGTATTAGATGTTAGTATATGAATTATCAAAAGAAATATTATAAATTATTACTAATTTTTATGCGAGAAATAAAATTACGATTACAGGAAGTAAAAGTCAGAGTTATAATTTAAATGAACACCTGTTGCCTAAGATTGATTAAAAATAAATCAAATTTACTTTATGATCCCCCTTCTAGATCATAGACAAGCATAGAGACACGTCGTATTGATGATGGCCACTCCCGAATTGGAGGGAATTTTCAAATGTTATAAAAATATTTCCATTTCACTTAAAGTTTAATTAATTCTAGTACATGATTTCATGAAAAGTAGTAGAAAGAATTTTTGAGGAACTAATGTTATTAACAAACTATATAAGAACTAAAATTACCTTTATTTATAGATAAAGATCACTTTTACATGAAATTAATACATTCGGTTAAATTCGACTTTTCTCGTATGAAATCGGTTGACGTCAGACATATTGGACCGATCCTGCGTCAAATCAGTACTTCCGTTAGTCACGTGGTGTTCGTAGACCCAATCGCTGGACGTTCTGTCTTTATAGGCCGACATTTTCTGACAAGCGTAGAAAAAGTTTTCATCAACAGCCGCCATTTTGCGCTGGAGAGACTGAGAAGAATTTCGGATTTTGTCGTGTAAATTTTCTGTTTTTTCTTACATCATTTTATCATAAACTGTACCATTCCGTGTATTTTAAAGTGTTAATTAAAGTAGTGCTATTCGATAGGTAAAATAAGTTAATTTAAGTACCTAAATCTGGTGATATTGTTTTCATTTATTGTGCTAGTTCCGACGGAAGATGGTGAGAGGGTCTGTGTAGCTCGTCGATTCGGAGCTTTGTAATGGCGAATACTTGAGTGAGAAATTTTAATATGTGCCTTCAACTGTTTGAAGGACATCGAACGATCGCGATGTGGGTAAATTACATTATGATGAATGACAAATCGCTCTAAAATGTTATTTTATGAAGATATAAGACTTATTAGTGTTATTTGAATCGGCGGGCCGAAATATTCAAGTCGGCTTACGATTAGTAAACAGAGCCATGGCCGATGAGCCGCCTAACAAGCGGCCGAAGATGATTAGGGACCCTTTTCAGGGTCCCTCTGACTCCGCGGGTGAGTATTTTATTAATTTATTCAAGTTTACAAAGTGTTGGAACATCGTTCTGTCATTATCATTCTTTGAATTTTGACATTTTGCGTTCGCAGTGTTAGCGCCTCGCAAGTTTTGCGTCGAATTTACGTTTCCACGGTTTTAATTTTAATAAATAGTCGGTTTAGAGCATATTTTATTAAATTTGGCGTCAATGCCAGCCACTTTAAACAGTACATCATTCAGTAATATTAATTTTGAGCATACCCAAATAAAGATGTGTATTTGATTTTTTGTTCTCATACCATAAAAATTATTTATTTAAATCGATAGTTTTAAATATCTAATTAATAAGTTTTTCGTATTTACTACCTTATAGTAAAAACTTATGTTTTTATCCCTTCAAATGTTGACAAAGTTATGCTTAAATAAGGTCACCTGAATAAAATAGGTTTATAGCTTTTTTAAAAACAAATTATATACTCAATTGTGCACAAATGATACTTTGAAGATTTTATTTTTTAATGAGATGAAATTTTCATACTTCCAAACATTGACAACTCTTATTATGTTAGACTGAATAGTATACCATATTATGTGACAAGATATTTGTAACTTTAAAAAAAGTTGAAAGCCATAAGTTTATTAATATAACCTCTCAAAACTCATGCCCAGTTGTGTTTATGTTCAGTGGCTTGAGAGCAAGGTTATTTGCAAACACATTTTCCAAATATTCATATGTTTAGTATATATTTAATAAAATAATCATAATTCTGCGTTTTGTTCTAAATAATTACTAATAGACACAACTTACCTTGAATTTATAATTTGTTTTATATTTCTAACTTTATTTTATGTAGAAATAGATAATTTATTTAGTGTGATGATGCATATTTTTATTATAATAAAACTAAATATACTTCATAGATATTGTTTTTATTTTTAATTTCTTTGTTTATTTTTATAAAAATTGTGTATAATACAATATAAAATTATAAATAACCTTGTATTATGTTTCTGACAAATAAATGATTTTGATTTGAATATAATACAAGTATAAAACCAGGTACTAGGCTTAAACCTCTAATTTAAACTGCCCAGGTGGCCTGTATGCATTAAAAAAAAAAGTACAATATTGTATAACATATATTTGAGAATAATTTAAAAGTGTGAATTTAAAATTTCATGAAGTTTGTATAAGCCTGCCAAGGCACTATTTATTTGTAAGTTCTTATGACATATTTGGAATATGTAACAAACTTTCATATGCACAATGCAATTGTAATAATTGTCTTTTACAATTTTTGTTATTTTACTTATCTACTAAAATATTTATATACCTATAGGGTATTATTGTTTATTAAAAATAAGTAGTAAGTGTGCACATTACAGACTAGAGTGACATCACCTCCTGGCTTCAGTGGAAGATCAGTGCTGGTCAAAATAACCAGCAAATTGCTGAGCTGATGCCCATTAAAAATATTTAGATTAAGTTTTTTAAACTCATATTGTGTACTTGTTTTTAACACGCTGTTATTAGTTTCCCCTGTATGTTTATTTGTTTGTAATGATCCACTTTAAATGGTCAGTTTTTTATAAAAACATTGTAGTGTTGTGTAATTTTTCTAAATAAATTAATTTTTTTATATATTGTAAAGCCATTCATTATGACATTTCCCATAATTTTAATATCAATTTCTTATTTAGCTTAACCTGGCTTAATGACTTGTTCTAATATATATTTTATTTATATATTGTAACTAGCTGACCCGGCAAACGTTGTTTTGCCATATAAATAATAAAATGTCAAAAAATTTTAAAAAAAATTTAGGGGTGGACTACTCCTAACATTTAGGGGGATGAAAAATAGATGTTGGCCGATTCTCATTGATACCGGATAAGCACAAAAAATTTCATCAAAATCGGGCAAGCCGTTTCGGAGGAGTATGGCAATGAAAACTGTGACACGAGAATTTTATATATTAGATTAATTATCAGAATGCATACTCAATTTGGGTAAACTTTACAGGAGCAAGTAAAAACTGATTGCTTTTGCTATGCATGGGAATTATTTTACTCATAAAATATTAATCATATTTTTATAAACATACCACATAATCCAATAGATAGGCTTCAAAATACTCCACTAGTGATTAGTTAAATTTAGATGTCTTGATATTTTTTGGTTACACATTCTGTTAAAATTCTGTGTTCTAAATATTAGTTTTTTACCTATGTAATATAAATTATGGTATAACAATATAAATATAACTTGTAGATAAAAGTAAGAGAACAAATTTGTAAAGTCTGTACCTAAAAGTTGATAAGTTTGTAAATATGTTATATTGTTTGTTCAATACAATTTCATTATTACAATGTAACAAAACAAGTGTTTATACCAGAAATTAGGGAATCTGCAACCTCAAGGAAGTTAATTTTTATTCTACCCATTGCTTCTCACCAACCACATCCCTGGTGGAGGACAAAAAACTTGTACTTATAATAAAAGTTAAATTGATAATTATACCTAATTCTCTTTTAAATATTGAGTATATTGTACAATTTCACATATTATTTACATTCCAAAATAAAAATATATCAGACTATTTACTATCTTTACTGTGCTCAGTAAATGAAATTTAGTGGAATTTTATATGTACAAGTTATTTTAAATTCCTTTCCATAGTTAATAAACACAGCTTATATAGATAACTTATTGTTGTTTTAATTCTTACATAAAATAGTTGATTAAAATTTGTAAAATCAATAGTATTTCAAATAATTATTATTAATTCAAATTATAATTGGTCCCCAAATTAGGTTAACCTGTATTTTGGGGACTTATAATTGAAAGGACAAAGCATGAATCTTACATAAAATAAGATTATTACTCTAAGGTAGTATGCATAAATATGTGTGTGTGGATATATGAAATCTGCTATTTCGAATCATATTTTAACTCAGGTTAAATAGAATATAGATTAGTTTTCACTGTTAATTTGATATATATGAAACATTTCATCCTACATGTTTAAATTAATATTATTTTTTCATTTAAACTTATTTCTAAATTAAATTAGTTTTAAGTTATTAAAGATTATGTTTTTCCTAATATAAGAATTTGTATTGTGTTATATTTTTAATTAAACATATTTCTTCTTATAAACATGTTAAATACTACATATTTAAAAAATATCATAAATTATTCTCATCTTAATAATAGATAAGTTCATTAACTGCCTTTATTGTTTTGATTGAATATATTGACTTGTTTTATATGGCTTTGATAATATGCTATTTTGTCTTCTCATGTAGACTTAAATTCACTCAACGAAAAAACTCTACATTCTGTAGAGCAACCCGAAAATATGATTAATAAATCAGTCCATGGAATATCACAAAAATATTTATTAATTACTTGTATTAAAAAATACAGTATATATTATTATTAGTAGTTTTTCTCTTCTGTGTAATATTTAAAAAAATTGTTTACTTAGTGGATATTCAAAAATGAATTTCTTTGAAACTGTGTTTAGTCTACCATTTGAAGTGCCTAGTTAAAATATGAAACTCACATAGTATAATGTCTAAACATGATCAAATTGGTTTAAACTGTTGAGTGTTGATGCATAACAATGTTGTTACTGTGATTATGTTGATATTTTCAAATATATATTAAACACTGGTGAGCTTTTATTTAATTTAGTTCATAGGTTTTTAATTGCAGAAACCAGGCATTTAAGTGATAAGTAACTTGTATGAAATCCTCAGATGCTTTATTAATTTAAAAAACCAAAGTTTGAATTAGCAACTCATTGTATCATCTACTTATTTTATTCTCATTAAAGTTTTTTATTTTTATTATTCTGTTTCATATTATTATTAAATGACTAAATATCTATGGATTTTAATTGTATATGACATTGTTTTTCTCCCTGCAATGAGATTTGGCTTGTCAAAAAAAGTGACATTACAATCCTATCTATGTGGTAGGGACCTAAGCCCATCTGGATGGCAACACCCTTGGTCTTAAATATGCTGCCATAATAACCTTTTGTTGTTTTCTGGCATAAGGGCCCCAGGTTCTTGTACCTGTATTGGACATCAGTGTGCAGCGCCCCTTAGCATTGCAAACACTCATAGGTGACAGTAATTGCTTGCTATTAAGTTAGCTGTCAGCTTGTGTGATGTACCTTTGAAATTAAAAAACTAAATTTATCTGTAAATAAGGAAAGAAACTTGCATGTAGAAAGGTCGATTGATATTTTTATTATATATCAAAGTATACTGCAATTGGTTTTAGATAATTTAGCAATAAATATTATTATACACATATTATAGTTAAGGGTAAAGAATAAAATCTGAATGACAACCTTCCTCAACCTAAATCAAGGATGTAAAAGCCTAATTACCCTGAATTACCAATGACACTAAATACTTAAAATTGAAAAAGTCTACTTTAATAATTTATTACAAAATTGTGTATCCTCTGTAATACTAGGATGGTCTAGTTTTTTGTACATTCCTTTGGTAGCTAAATTTTAATAAACACACCTAACTCCCCAATATTTTTTAATCACTGCAATTAAAAATTTAAGTAGTAATGATGGGCTATATCAATATAATAAGGTCAGTAGTGTCAAATTATTGTCATCTGAAGAAATTTTCTTATTTCAATTCAAATAATGTTATGTCTAGGTCTCAGTTTTTTCATATTTTATTTTTAATTTTTACAGTGATAAACCTATTCTTTAAATCCTTATTTAATTTTTAATTTATAAAATGAAATTCTATTGTAATTCTGGCATATAGATTTCTTTTTATTTTCATTAATATTATCTAATCATTATGAATATTTTACATGTTTCGTGAGAATTTATGCCAACTTTTCCTATTTTCTAATACTATACACTTGTTTCAGCAGATGGGTTTTCAAACCTAGATATGTTTGACCTTGAAAAGGACCTCCCTGATGAGTTAATGGGAAGTTCTTGGGGTGAACAGCCGGGAGTAACAGGGCCCAAACCTCCTGCGCAGGGCCCAGGACCTGGGGGCCAGATGGGCCCCCAGCAGCTTAATGGAGATGATCCTACTGCTGCAATGCATAGACAAATAAGCAATCACCTCATGCAACAAGTGAGTACCTGAGACTGATAGACTTTCATCTTATATTTTATAATAAAATTATTTATGTTATTTGCTTTTAGTCATTGTATATATAAAGGTTTTTAAGTATAATTAAATACTTTTTAGGTAGTAGTTTATATCCTCCAAGAGGATCAGGCAAAGATTAAAAAAGTAAAGCCTTATCAATTGTAAAAATACTTTTTGATTAGTACAACAGTAATAGCAATAGTATGATACCATACTCTTGTATACCAACATTCCGTTTGTGTAGAGGTAATTCTGGTAGCATATTTTCTCTACCTTTTCATATCCTGTGAATTATGGTGTATTTATTATTTTACTCTTGTGTGGAGTAACATTATTGCTTAAAGTTATAAAGAGTTTATTAGGATATCCCTGAGAGTAGTATTTGTATATATTAAATTGAGAAGAGACTAGGTACAATGTAATGTAAGCCCTTTTTTATTACTGAGGAACAACAAATAGGCATCAGCCTGGCTGCTGTTCCTTTATAATGAACAGCAGCCCACTTCATAGTAAACAATTACCATTGCTTGTGGATGTTTGTGACGCTAGGGGCACTGGACACGCTCTGTCCCTGGGTCACTGATGCTACTAATGTTAGCAGAAGAATGATGAACCTGAAAGTGCATGGCTACAAGGCCAGGGAGAGAGGGAGTGAGATGTATATGTGTTGACAAATGGAGCATGCTATGATAGAATTTTCCAAATAAATACATATTAGTAATAATAAGTCTTTATTAGTAATTATGTAAGTGCCTCCTCCAGCTCAGCACAGCAGCTCATCTCCAAAATTGCTTGACTATCAGCTTCAGCTCAACCTTCCAATGCTTATTTGGCCTGTACCTGCTCCCTTTGCCATCTCTAAATACATAGTAGACAATCCCAAATAATTGTGATAAGGCCAAGCCAAGATGATGATGGTGGCTACACATTCACATGTTATACATATAGGTGATAGTAAATTTGCATGTCTATGTAGGAGAACAATATATGCATGAGTAATAAAAACCTGCTTACAGGTTTACTAATAGTGTGTTTTCGTCTGCTGGTCTTTTCACAGGGCAAGAGTGGCATAGTTGGTCACAACAATCCACTAGGATTGAATAATTTAGGAAGTAAGAGTCCAAACTTACAATCTCCCCCAAATGTGTCTGTATCAAAAGACCTCATGGGTGGTATGCACCCACAACTTATACCAAATACAAGTCATCCAAATCAATTACACTCAACAATGCCTATGAGTTCAATACAAGGCGGCATGAATGTAGCGACCATCGGAGGAAATATGATCATGACCAATAGCAACATGTCCGCTGCCAATATGCTGGGTAGCGGCATCATCAATAACGTCAACAAGCAGTTGCCCACCCTCATGGGCAATAGTCACCATACGCAGCCGCCACACCATCCGCATGCTCAGGTAAAATATCAATTACTCCTAATTCAAAATCATTGAAATTATTCTTTTAACAATCTTATACTTATTATTTGAACATTGTAGGCGATGCAAAACGGACCGTTGGGAGGGCGGGTTGGTGTAGGTATGCAAGCGCCCATTCGTGCGACGCTACCGCACCACAGGATGGCGGCACCCGGAGGCGGCGGCCACCCGCTCGCGCCTTACCATCCGGCATACGGACAGTCGCCGCAGGGGCCGGGCGCGCCACCCGCGCAGCGACCACAGGGCGTGCGGTTTGGCCCGCCCGGCGAGACGGGCGGTGGGGGCGCTGCGCCCGCCGTTCCTCCCGCTCCTTCGCCCCAAACGCCGGGCGCGCCTGCCGGCGGCCAGTCGCAGCCGCAGCCGGCCACGCAGGCCGCGGCCACTGCGCCCGTCACCAACCAGCCTCCCACTTCCGGCTCGATTGCCGACCCCGAGAAACGGAAGCTTATACAACAGCAACTGGTACTTCTTCTGCACGCGCACAAGTGTCAGCGTAGAGAATCCCAGGCCAACGGCGAGCAGTGGCAGTGCTCGTTGCCCCATTGTAAAACCATGAAAGCAGTTCTAAATCACATGATGGTGTGTCAGGTATGTTTTGAATAATGTATCTATTTTTGTGTATGTATCATTGTATCATTTAACAGTTGGTTTTCTTGGCACAACTGTATGACCTTAAAAACTCGTCATTTATTTATATTCCCTTGAATATAAGTAAAGGACGTAGAAAAGTATCAGAAAACTATAAGGAAGTATCTCGGAATGCAGAGATGCATCTTTTTCTGGTTGGGTGGGACTATATGCTCAAATTATAAAGGGCTTGGTAGCTATTTGTATTGTAATTATATATTATTTGCAGGCTGGAAAAAACTGTTCAGTGCCTCATTGTTCCTCATCAAGACAAATCATAAATCATTGGAAACACTGCAATAAGAATGACTGTCCTGTTTGCTTACCTCTCAAACAAGCAGATAGAAATAGAAATGTAAATGGTGAGTTCATGTAAATGATGATTATGTTTAACAATGTCTAATTGATGTTTGTTTGCTTATGATTATTCTATTGCACAACAGCGTCCGTACCCCACTCGACGACGGGGCCGAATCCAGTAGCAACGACGGGCGTGCAAAGTGTTGGCGGGGTGGGGAGCGTGGGCGTGGGTGTAGGTGGGGCCGCGAGTGTCGGAGGTGCGGTGGGCACTGGGGTGACGGGCACTGCGCCCGCGTCGCAACCACCCGACATGAAGCGCGCGTACGAGGCGCTGGGCATCCCGCCGCCCGTGTGCCCCACCTCGGTGGGCATGTACCCGCGCGCACCCCTTCGAATGGCAGTATCCCGCCCACCGGATGTTGTGCCCCAGCAGCCTCAGCAGCAACCCCAGCAAATGCAGTCACTCTTCTCGCAGCAAGCGCAACCTGACATGCAACAGCAGCAACAACAACAACAACAGCAGCAGCAGCAGCAGCAACAACAACAACAACATCAACAACAGCAGCAGCAATTGGTATGATTATTATGTTACACTAAAATTATTTTTTATAATAATTGTTCCTTAACCACCAAAACGGCGGAATTGAATTGAAAAATTGAATTTTATTAATTGCGTTAAAGGTGAAGCAGTGTGCATTAATAACTTTTTTAATGCATTTATAAAATTTAGTACAGGTTATAATGGCTGTAACATATAAGGGTTTTAAGGAACTTCTTGGTTATACATATGGAGTGCATCATATATGTCAAAAATTCTTTGAAAGCTACATTGTTACAAAACAATTGAACACTAGATTTAATGACTAGTTTTTAAAAAGTACTTTCCATGTTTTCATTTACTATTTTTTTTTTAATTTTTAGTACATAATAGTTTTATAGAAATGTTCAATTAATTTTAGTGCATCAGTCACATATCTAAGTTTTACTCAGTGTACACTTTCTGCCTACACATATTTAGCATATATTGCAAATGTGATATATAATAGCTTAAATATTCCTTGTAAGGGTTGCCTGAAGAGATCGCTTTAAGCGATAAGGTTGCCGATGATTTACTTAGGTTTTATGTTAATTTGTGTTTTTTCTTTGTAATTAAATATGTTGTGGATCAATAAAGGATTATATATCTATATATGTTTTTATAAAATATCCTGCAATGTTTATTATAAGTATATAATAAATTGAAACCAATTGTAGAATAAATGTCATTCATCATGGTTTTTCAATTCAAAATTAATTAAAATTGCAAAACCAGTCATTTTGACTGATACCGTAAATCTTATATTAAATCATATATTACATAGTACCTACAGTATTAATTCTTGAATATGTGGTGTAGTCAATATTGTATTTGAGAAATTCAGTGAAATATCTCAAATTTCCAAAATTTAAACAAGCTCAGGATAAAGTAGCAATTAGGAAAGCTCGTTTCTAATGCTTTCCTATATGTCTAATAATAAATATGCTGAACAAAAATGAGGTGGAACCACCAATGAAGAATTGAGAAGGGCTTTGAAATATATAGTGATGATGAGATTGGCATGTGTCTTAAGAATATGAGACAAGACATGCGCACTCGTCATTTCTGTTTTTCAGGATGCAATGGATTGAAGAAATATTTTTTCTATGATGATTTTACTGTTACAGTCCATGTTTTATACATATAATTTTTCAAAGAAAGAAAATCTTTACATTTTTGCTATTGAAACACAAAGAACCAGTTGCCTAGGCAAAATGTGTTATTACTTAGTCGCCTTTTAAGACATATGAAGAGATCTCAATGCAAGATGCAAGGAAGTTCTAAAACAGATATTAGCCGTTAATCAATGCACAATTAATTTGATAAACCAAAATAAATGGTCATTCATTTTTATTTTATTAAACCCTTAACAATGTTATTATTGTGTAGGTAAAACCTATTTCTTTAATAATATTTTTTTAGAATTAAGAACATTTAATATGTATTGTATTATATGTAGAAAAAGCTTTTCTTATATATATACTATTATTAATGCACACTCTTATACCATTGTGATTTTTGAAGTTATACTTATTTTTAGTCTTATTATATAGGCTCATTGTACGCATCTTGGTCTGCTATGTCTCGAGCCTGTTTCTAAGGATTATTATCCTTAGGAATATATATCCATAGTGTGACTTGGGTTCATGGTTCGATTCCCGGTTTGATCATTGCTGTTGGTGGTGGTTGACTCCAGAGATTTTCCTTAAATTATATTATTAAAATGTGTTTTAAATTATGTTAATATTTTTAGCAATAGTACAGAGTGGGTAGGTACGGTCAATAATTTAACCGTGTGTCCTTTTATTGGCAGGAATATGAGACGTTATTGCAGTTACGCTCACCGGCGGGTCCTTTTCAGATGGGCGCCTCGCTGCAGTTGGCGGGCGGGCCCGTCACCGCTGCGCCCGCCGCTGGCACCAAAGAATGGCATCAGTCTATCACAGCTGACCTGCGGAACCATCTTGTTCATAAGCTGTTAGTGCATTCATTGCACGTATTATATTATTCACATTTTTATTATATTAATGTTAAGATTATGAAGAAACATATGTTATCTGTCCGTGTGGCCCCCCCGGTTGGTGGAAATTGGGCCACCCCTACTCATTCCTGGAAGTAGTAAAAATGTGTTACTCCTTCTGCCAGCTCGCATGCAGTGGAGGAACGATACAATTCAGCTTTCCTTTAGAGGTTGGGAGGTCGGACGGCAGTCGCTCCTGTAAATGCTAAAATAGCTAAATAATAATAATGGTGCGTAGGGGTAACATAATGATGATGAAAAATATTGTCAATTATATAATTAAGTACATAGTGTATGTTGGAAGTGATTCATCTATTGATTATAAGAATGAAACTAACTATGTCACTGTATTACTTGCTTAACGCATATGATAATATATAATTTGAAGTTAGATTTTTTTTATTGCTACAGCAATACAGCTGTCCTACAGGACAGCAGACAGGCTGACGGCCCGCTTAGAATTTAGCAGTTACCGTCGCCTATGGGTGTTTGCAATGCCAGTGGCATCACGAACACGCTGCTGTCGCATAAGAGTACAGGAACTTGGGTCACTAAGGCTGGAACACAACACAGGGTTATTATAGCGGCATACTTTTAGACCAAAGGTGGTGCCATCTAGACGGGCTTGAGGCCCTACCACGTAGCTAGGGTGGGTTATTTTGTCGCCTTTTACGACAGGCCGACCCCGACCGCAGAGGTTAGTATTCTTTCTCCACCCCTGCACGGATAATATAATAATTTTTGAAGTTAGTTAGATTTTTTTACCTCTTATACATCCATTTCACGTAACTTACGGATATACATTTTGTTGCAGGGTGCAAGCGATATTTCCAACACCGGACCCCACTGCGATGCTCGACAAGCGTATGCATAATTTGGTGGCGTACGCGCGAAAAGTGGAAGGTGACATGTATGAAATGGCCAGTACGAGATCAGAGTATTACCATTTATTAGCCGAGAAAATATACAAAATACAAAAGGTGAGAATTGAATGACTGTATTAGCTAGCAAAATAATTTAATTTCATGATCATCATTTTAAAGGTGTCCAACAATTATTTTTGTCTTGCGTGCAACACTTGGACGCAATTGTTGGTTTTCTTTCTTGATTTACTTTTCAATAATTGTAATATGAAAAAGATATCTTGTCATTGGAGTACAATTTAAAGTATTGCTAAATGCTAATATGAAATTATCAAAAGGAATTGGAAGAGAAGCGGCAAAAACGCAAAGAACAACAACAGCTACAGGCTGCGCAAGCGCAGGCGGCCGCCCAACAGCAACAGGGCGTGGGTGTCGGGGTGGGAGCGAGAGCGAGGGCTCCTCCGCCAACCATGCCTACATTGCCGGCGATGGCGTCGCCCACGCTTTCGCTCGGTATGCCCAATCAGCGGATGCCCTTCCAGACAAACCTCGTCGGACCTCCTGGACCTAGTCCCAATCAGGTCGGTACCCTTTATTTCACGTTTCTTTAAAGCATTAAAATTATATTGATGATTTTAATTGTTACTCGGGAAGAAGTGTTTTGACAAATTAGTTGTTCACACTGTTATATTTGCTGTAGATGCCGCAGACACCGAACAGCGTTGGTAGCGTAGGGGTGGGCAGCGTGGGTACAGTGGGCGTGGGCAGCGTGGGTGCCGTGGGTCCCGGCATGTCGCCCTTCCAGGCGATGACGTCTCCGGCGCCCGCGCCCGCCTACGCTCCCATGCAGACCAACGGGCCTGCTCCCATCGCTTCGCCCAACCATCAGGCCGCAGATCCTACCAAGGTTAATTTCAATTAATTCATATAATCGTTATACGTTCATTGTAGAAAAATCTATATCGATATCTGCACGATCAAAAGAGATAAACCAGTAGGGACTGATTAGGCGCCTTATCCTATCCTTTTTCCCTATCTACCCGCAAGTTGGTTTAGATGCTGTGATGCCTGACGGTGATTAACGCCCGCGACGACGACACCTACCGCAGTGTTTGGCTAGCGACCGCATCGCTAATTCGCGCTATCAATGTAAACACCCTGCATGAGTTTTTATATGTGTGTTCTTGGCTTTGTGTTATTGTGAACCGTCAATACTCCAAACCGCAGAACGAGTCGTGGAAGGTAGCAGATCGGAGAAACTCCGGTGAGTCGCCGCTCTTTCTGACTTGCTGGGTATTTTCGTTTCCTTTCTTTTCCACGTTTATTATCGAACCGCACTATCTTTGTTTCCCCCCACCGCGCCTACCATATTTTCTAGATATAAGCTGCACTATATCAAACCGAGAAAACTGGAAGAGAAATTGATTATCAAAATTCTTATTAATGAACCGAAATATTGATAAAAACAATCCACAATGTTTACACGTTGATACTGTGGGCGCTTTATGAGTCCCAACATATAAAACATTAAAACTAAAGAAGACCGAAATTAAATAAAGGAATTACTAAAAGAGGCACTGTATTGCCAATAGAATGTACGTCACAAAAATACAATACGATCTATGATAAAACTAATAGCGTTTGCTGTTGTCGGTTATATGGCGGGCGCGCAGCATTCCGTCTGGGCAGTCCGTAAACGTGCTGTAGTGAGCGATTTGGAATGAGTTCCGTCAGACAGCAGAGGGGGGCGCCCGCTTCTAACGGTATTTTCCCGACCAAATATGATGACGAGCGGTGTGAACCGATGCGCGCCAATACTTTGCTTGCGTGAACATATTGTGATATACGGCATAGTAATACCTTAATTTTATGTATTAAAATTGTAAATGTATGTCACAGGTCCGATTAGGCAGCAACAGCGGGGGCGGGGGCCCGGCTGCGAGTCCGTTTGTGAGCCAGGGCGTCTGCCGCGAGGGGGCCGGGGCGGCGGCCTCTCCGCTCGGGGTCGCTCCTGGCACCCCCGCGACCCCCATGGCGCACCCGTCGCCAGCACCGCCCATGCACACGCACCTGCGCCACCCGCCGCCCGCCCAGCAGCCGCCCACTCAACAGCCTAACCAACCTCAAATCTCGCACCTCCAGCAACAGATGCACTCGAAAGTGCAACAGCACCACACATCACAGGAGAACAGGTACTGGTTTTATATTATCATTTTGCCTATTTTCCCCAATAACAAAGAGCATCTGGAAGAATAGTAAAACAAACTTGCATTGTATGCACCATATTGACTGTGGGGAAATTTATTAAAGGGATACCTTTGGGTCTAACCTAATGCGTGGTTTTAATAAGCCTAGTGTTGCTGGCAATGTTTATGTACATATAAATAATACTAAAAAGTAAATATAATAGTATTCAAATCTTTATATATATGTATAATTCTTATGTGTGTGTGTGTGTGTGTATGTCACTGAACTTCTCCTAAACGGCTGGACCGATTTTCTTGAAATTTTAACACAACCCAAAATTTTAAACAGTTCATTTTCTTTTTTATATTTAAATATATTTAGAATGTATTTGAGTCTTGCTATCACACATTTAATGTAAATCATTTGTTCGATAAATTAATGAAATATTAATTTGTAATTAGACGATCTACATAGCATAATGGCTAACGCACGTCGGCACGCCTGCGGCGGGCACGAGATCATTTACCGTCCTGTGTTTAGTTGTGTATGTATTATACGTATCTATTTACAAAAGTATATAAGTAATATATCAGCCAGTTTTGCTACTTACCTTAGGGCTATACGGTGCTGTGTGAATTGTGCCAGTACATTTAGTTATTTAATGTCCTGTTGTTTCATTCAGTCCGCAACAAGAGGATGTCCGGATAAAACAAGAACCTATAAAAGAGGAACCGGACGACGATTGTGGTGGCAAAGGCATGCGCGACGAGACTCCCTCGGACAAAGACGCAATGAACAACGACTTCGGATCAAAGTTAGACATAAAGAGTGATATAAAACAAGAGATAAAGCAGGAGATCAAAGAGGAGCCGGGTGAGACGAGCGTCGGCACGGAGGGTGGGGCGGAGAGGAGTGAGCGGAACGTGCGGCGGACGTTGGTGTTCAAACCGGAGGAGCTGAGGCAGGCGTTGATGCCCACGTTAGAGAAGTTATACAGACAGGAGCCCGAGTCGTTGCCGTTCCGGCAGCCGGTGGACGCCACCGCGCTTGGGATTCCCGATTATTTTGATATTGTACAGAAACCAATAGATTTGTCTACTATAAAAATGAAACTGGACCGGGGCGAGTACAAGGACCCCTGGGAGTATGTGGACAACGTCTGGCTCATGTTCGAGAACGCCTGGCTTTACAACAGGAAGAACTCGCGGGTCTACAGATATTGCACTAAGGTAGGATTTTCATGTTTTTTAACTTATAAACACGTTGAGCACCGACGCGAGGAAAGAAATATGTTTATATGCACCAACAAAAATACTATTTTAATGTAGTAAAGTTCTTGTCAGGCCACATAAAGCGCTGGTATTGTCAGTTTGCGAGACTAACGTTTCTATGCAGTAGAAGTTATTTATGTATAGGAAGGCCTTTTCAAGAAAGCAGTACGCCAAAATTCTATTTAGCCTAAGGCATCAAAATGCCCGTCAAACAGTGTGAAATATTTGTAATAGAAGTGATATTATTTATTCTAAAAAAATTGATGTTTTTTTATCATCTGAGCAAGAGGAGGAGAATGTTGGAGTGTGACATGACCCAAGGAATAGTCAGCCAAAGATTGTACAATTGACACATCTTGTTCCATAAATCAAGAACTGTCTAAAAATCATTGGATTATTTTTTGCATACATGCAGAGAAAGGACCCTTGCCATAGTAAAATCAGTAGAAAAATTCCATCCCTCGGCCGTCTACAGGATTCGGTAGTGATAGGGAAAATCTCCATTGCAACTCACTACTGGTTTAACCACGGTTTCTAGTCTGGCGTTCAACATGTTAATGTTCATACTATTTAGCTAGTTTATGATTTTTGGATGGGGCAAAGATGGAATGATACTTTTTCAGTTTAACATTTATGGTAATAAATGTTAAACTGAAAAAGTTGCCTATTTGGGAATTCATTCATTGCCATATAATAATATGGCATTGAATGAATTTCCACATGTAACACATTCCGGATTAAGTAAGAAAAACTCAACAGTCGACAGGTCGACTCCAGCTACAGAGGTCAATATTCTTTCTCCGCCCCTGCCCGGATAAACCTGTAGAAAGTAAAAGCTTCAATATTGATATAGTCAGACTATTACATTAGAGAAATTATATTTTAAGAAGGTACCCTAAACATAATATACTACATGCTTTATATTAACTGACCTCTATCTATTTATTTATGTCTTTGAATACGATTTTCACCCACTTAAAGTTGTCTAATTAAATAAAAAACTGCATACTTATCAAATATATTAGATATTCTTCCTCCTGCCCTTATCCCACTTTATAAACGGTTGGCACAACATGTTCTCTTCTTCCATTCTCCTCTGTTAGCAGTCGTCCCAAAATTCACAGCCTTTTTTGCCATATCATCTTTTACGCAATTCATCCATTTTTGTTGGTCTACCTCTACTCCTCTATCCATCCACTCTCATTTCTATTATTTTCCTTGTTATATGGCATTCTTCCCTGCGCATTACATGGCCAAATCACGCCAGTCTATTACTTTTAAGTTTTTCAATAACTGGCGCTACTTTCACACTTCCTCTAATATACTTAGTTCTAATTTTATCCATTTTCGTAACTCCACACATTCATCGCTCAGCATTCTCATCTCCGGAGCATGTAACACCCTTTCGTCCCTCCCTTTTGTGGCCCAGCATTCCGATCCATATATGACAGGCCTTATTTTAAATTTTAGACCAGACTTTTAAATTTTACCTTTAAGTCTAAACGGCACTTTTGGATCGCAAATTATTCCTGAGACCCTGTCGCCATTTCATCCATCTTGCATTCACTCTGACATCTTGACCTATCGCACCGTCATTGTGGATTAATGCTCCGAGATACCGGAAGTTGGAGCAAGTCTGCAGAGACACGCCTCCTAAGGTAATCGGGATGAAGGCGGAATTACCACCAGTTGCAAAATAGATGTTCAGTTTTGGTTCTATTTATCTTCAACCCAACACCTCATGAGCATTTTCTCCAACCAGTGGCAAAGAGTATCAAAGATCATCTATATAAATAAAATGATAGAGGTATGCAGTTGTGCGCACATCACGGCAAAACTACTGGATATATTTCAATTAAATTTTCTAAGTTTTATTTCAAAGACACTTGGCCCTTATCTAAAAAACTTATTGCGATATCTACATTTAATATAGTTATTAAAGTTTCAAGAAACTGTCTGTTTTTTTTTGCCTCAGAGAAGTGGAGCAAGCGGTGTAGCATGAATGCCTACTAAAACTTATATTTTTTTCTGTTATTGGACCAGCGAAGTTGGTAGGAACGGCTAGTAGAAAATATAATTTAAATTCTCAACACTAATAATAATACACGTGAATTCCCACAGCTGTCAGAAGTTTTCGAGGTGGAAATCGATCCAGTGATGCAGAGTTTGGGCTACTGCTGCGGTCGGAAGTTCACCTTCAACCCCCAGGTGCTCTGTTGTTATGGAAAACAACTGTGCACAATACCCAGGGACGCCAAGTACTTCAGCTATCAAAACAGGTATGTTTCACTTTATACTTTTCCGATAATCTGATTCTAGACAACATTTGTCTATGGTTAAGAATGAAGGTAATAAATATAAAACCAGAAGTGGAAGTAGCTAGTTGAACCTTCAAAAATATCAAATATTTAATAAAACAATTTAAACTTGATATTATCAGATTAAAATACATTCATATACAAATAGAAAAATTAATTATACTTTTTACGCAATGATGTGAATAATTTTGTAAATATATCTTATGTATAATTATATAAGAAATATTATGATTAGAAAGCTTAGGCCTTGTCCGCACTGCGATATTTCACCGCACGTTTTTTTTTCTCGTAATTCTGTAACACATTTAATCCTATAGGAGTAGCCGCACTGGCGGTAATAAAATCGTGCGGGAATAAAATTTGTGACTTGATGCAAATTGAACGTGAAGCGTTGCGATTTATTTCCGCGCTAATATTTTGTAGCGTATAAAGTATGGCTAAAATTCGCGCGTTTCGCTCAGTCGTGCAACGTCGCTATTGAAAAGATATCGCGCGCTTCTTCTCCCGCCCGATCGGCGGCCGTGCAAGAAAATGACGAGATTGATGTGGAGCAATTAATCTCGCTGATGCACAGTAGACCTCCCTTGTGGGACAAATTTGATAAAGCATACCACGATAGAATATTGAATTCGTAATTGTGGGAGAAAATATATAAAGATATTTTCGCAACTCTTATGTAGAAAAATCCTTTCATGGGTCTCAATGCCATAAGTCCAGTGTTCATGACATCTTTTGATACGTCTTTACGCCGCCTTAGTATTAGATAAATTAAAATTTTAGTTCGGTTATCCATTTTACACGTGCGTCTCAGCCGAGAACTGAATTAAACTGACAAAAATAGTACGAAATTTTATTCGCAATGCGTACCAGGTGTAATTCCGATCGCGGAATTTAATACGCGAGGATAAAAACCTCGCGGTGAAATATCGCTGTGCGGACAACAGGCCTTTAGGGGAATGAGTTTTACCATATTACTTTGTCAAATAATTTTATATTCCTTATATTGTATGAGTTATTAAAACTTACTTACAATAGTTATGAATGATGGACAAGAAAGAGTTATTTATACAAATAAAAGTAGTTTTATATAGCCACTCAGTTTACCGTACTTGTGCACGTTTGGCTGGCTTCGCTAAAGAAGAATTTAATACCATTTCACAGAAAAACCCCTATGAATTAGTTTATCTCACAACTTGTGTACTTAATAAGATTTTCAACCTTACTAATGCTATTTGTCATTCTCTTTTTCATCTTTTGATGCAAATTTTACAAAAACCTCTTTTTACATCAGTTAAGTTCACTTTAACACTTTTTTGTCTGTCATAATATCATTCTCATACTCTAATAAATGGTTATATAAATGTTTGGTAATTTCTTGTTTTCATAAACCTTATGTTCAGGTTCTCGATATTTTATTTGATGTGTTCCTATATGCAGTCTACAAACTTTAATGTAAATATTATTTTCGATACTTTTTCTATGAAAAATATATCACACTATTTATTTATATATATTATACAATATATTACAAAGTAGATTTTTATTTATAGTAAACTAACATGTGGTATAAATATGGAGAATCTTTTTCTAACAACATGAAATCATTTATGGGTTTGGTATGATTATCTCACACATGTGATTTGTATGATCCAATAAAGCAAATGATAGTACAAAATTCGTGTTAGTTACTATTTAATGGTTAATGCCTAGTATTGGGTTAGAATTGCAAAGTTTGGAAATTATAACCACATGTGTGATATTGTACAATACATGCTCCTACACTACCCTGACTACCCTCATTTAGCCATTTCACAACATAATATATCACTAATGCTTTTTCCATTAGGCTATTAATGTTAAATGTTATTTTTTTACTTTTGTATTCAACTAATTTCATATTGTTTCATTGTATACAAGTTAAACATGCATATCGTCTTTGGATAGGGTATTTTTTTAAACATAACGCGTTGGTTTGACCAAAATACTCCTCCGAATAAGATACCAATTAGAAACTTTTTCTTCACGAATATAGTCATTATTATTTTTGAATTAATCACAACAAAAATGCTATTTGACGACCTGACTAATGGGTAACGCACGTCGGTTCGCTTCCGGAGGTCACGGGTTCGATTCCCGTTCAGCGGCTGAGTGTTTATGTGACTAGATGGCGTTGTATGAAATGTCCCAATATATTTATTTATTATTATTTACCATATATTCAAGGAAATAAAGCTGTCCATTAAACTAACTGCACTTTATGCTATAATATTATCATTAGTCTCATATGAGACTTCGGGTAATTATATATTTTTATGTACTCAGCGTAATTTCAATATTGTATTCAGCAGAAATGTCTCGTTTTTATTACTCAACTTGACCTAAATATTTTGCATTGGTTTTAAATGATACTTAACGATTTTGATTTGCACTCGCGACGGCGAATACATCTGCATTATGCAGTTAGATTCTAACTGTTAGATTTCCATGGCCTAACGGCTTTCGCAAGTCGAGACGTCTGTTGCGATCACTGGTTCGATTCTCTTCCCGAATCGGGGTGTTTGTTAGGGTGGTTAGGTGTCTGAACCACAATTTTTTTTACCTCCCCAGCATAATATAATTCTTTATGCTGAAATAAGATCCTGTCCCAAGTGGGGTGTAAGGGGCCCTACCAACATCTTCGGGGCCCAAGTCAACCTCACCTGCAAGTCGGCGCACCCTGCTGAATAACGGACGAGGCTCTGACGACGGTTTTCCCTTTGGGGTTGCGGGGTCAGACGGCAGTCGCCACCGTAAAAGTCAAAATCTGCCAAATCACAGGGATAGCTTAATATTACGAGATCGGCTAAGGGCTAGGGCGCTGCCGCATAACGGCGCGCAAGAGCTTCACTCGGCTCTTGCGAGAAATGGACAAGGACTACCGTGTCATGGGCGGGCACGGCTAATGACGTTAGCCCCAACTCACGCAGCCCAAACATCTCGAATGATCCGCTTCGCAACATGGAACATAGGCACGCTAACCGGACGCGCGAGAGAGTTGACCGATGTGCTCTCCAGGCGGAGGGTGGCCGTGGCGTTCCTGCAGGTGACTCGGTGGAAGGCCAGCAGATCCCGGTTCATTGGGAATGGCTACAAGCTGATCTACACCGGTGCACCTGGGGGGAGAATGGGGTGCCATAGTGCTCTGAGGATGAGTTCCAGAACGACATTTTGGAAGAGAAACGTCATAGCGACCGACTTATGGTCGTTAGGGTGCTTATCGATGGGGTAGTAACCCACTTGATAAGTGCCTATGCGCCACAGGCTGATTGTGACAATGCCGATAAGATAGCGTTTTGGAACCTACTTGAAGAAGTGCTCCGTGGAATCCCATTATCACAGGGGATCGTTTTGGGGGGTGATCTGAACGGTCATGTGGGTGATGAATGTGGGGAATTTGAGCGTATTCACGATGGATTTGGGTGCGGTAGCCGCAATGCGGAAGGGGAGGGTATCCTCAATACGTGTGCGACTGCCGACCTTGCCATCGTGAACACGTATTTCAAAAGGAGACCCGAGCATTTTATCACGTACAAGAGTGGGTGGAATGCTACCCAAATCGACTTCCTACCCACTAGGAAACACCACATGAGCAGAGTGGCCAACTGCCAGGTCATACCCGGTGAGAGTCTCACTGCACAACATCGTCTTCTTGTCATAGACCTCTGCGCTAAGCCTAAAGACACGCATGCCGAGCGCGTTCAGCGCCGAATCAGGTAGTGGCCTCAGCCTGTTTGCTGTCCTACAGCAATAAAAAAATCTGTTTATAAAATAAAAATATATAAATATCAGTTGTCTAGTATTCATAAAACAAGCGCAGTGCTTCCTGTTTTGGGCTGGTTGGTGCTGTGTGAATTAAATCGTGAATTGTCACAGTATGTCTATTTATTTATTGGACTTGAATGAAATGTCTCCCTATAATTGAACACAATTGTCGGTATGGTAGTGCGCGCGATGACATTGGCGATATTGCACGTTGATCATTTGTATAATGTTCTTTCTGTTTCGTTCGATCTACACACTTAATAACTAGCACTAAATCATGTGCTCTTCAACTTTTATTCAAGGCCTGGAAAATTATCACATTGGTCGAAGTATCTGTGAGACATCTTTAGTTGTCTATGAGTTATGGTTTTTGTTGTCTAATGTAGTCTTTTATAATTAAAATATCCGGATGACCGAGCAAGCTCGGTATTTTTTTTTTTATAAATTGTGTTTTTTGGAAATTAACAATTGATTCTCTTAGTCTAACCTCAAAGCAAACACTCATTGACTTCTTGTTACTTAACAACGCCATCTGCTGGAATAGCTTTAGTGTTGTGTCGTTAAAGCAATTTAAAAAAATAGTATTATTATTCGCCGATAGATGTTTAATTTTTTATCAATTGCTGTGAAGACCTCTCCGTGTGCTTTTGACAATAAAAACCAATTATTTCATTTATATAGAAAACAAGTATTACCTTATTCATTTAATATTTTTCTTGCGTAGAAAATAAATATACTAGATATGTGGATGAGTTGTGAGATATATTTCACGTTGCTCTCTGTTTCTCCCCTCCTTATTACTATTACTTATTTTCTAAACATGTTTCACATTTCTTCCTCATGTTTTCATGACGTCTTCCGGTTGTTCCATTTCCAGATATTTTGAAATTATGTTTTTAAAATAAAAGGAATTAATTGTTAATGTTCTCAAAAGAAGCTATGTTTTATAGATTCGATAAAGAATGTAAATGAATTTTAAATTACTTGTTTGAATTTTTTGTATTGATATGAGAAAGACAGTTGAGATTTTGGAGTGGAACAGCCTCTCTTCACCCGCAAACTCGATTGCCGCTATTTATGTTGTCACATGCATATACTAATTTGTTTTTGGCTCTCCATGCACGTCTTTGCCCGCACACACGATTCACACCACTCGGATGAAACAAATGTATGAAATAAAAACAAGTCTTAAAGCATATGGGGTTGTGTCCGATAGATACACATTCTGCCAGAAATGCTTCAACGACATCGCCGGCGACACCGTCACGCTCGGCGACGATCCCATGCAGACGCAGACGTAAGTATACATTTGGTGAATTTATTTTTATTATTAGACGTATCTCTCATGTGTGTCCTTGCAGGGGCGGAGCGAAAATACCAAGGGGCCGGGATCGGCCTGTCGTAAGAGTCGACAAAACAACCCTAGCTGGTGTGGCCCCAAGCCCGTCTGGATGGCAATCACCTTTGGTCTATAAGTATTTCACCATAATAACTTTGCGTTGTGTTTCGGCATAAGTGACCTAGTTTCCTGTACCCTATGGGACAGCAGAGTTCGCAGTGCCTCTGGCTTCGCAAACGTTCACAGGTGACGGTAACTGCTTATTGTTAAGTGGCCCGCCAGCCTTTCTGCTGTTCCTTATAAATAAATTATATATATATTTTCTTAAAATAATACTGGACATGAAATATTTCACCTGCCACACTTAATAGACTACAGTCTCAGAAAGTTTATGATTGCATCTGGAATTATAAATTTATTTTAATAACATTCTGGATTTATAAATAAAATCATAATATGAAATAAAAACAGAGTTTTAAAAAAGCAACGAAAAAAGAAAGTAAATCACAAATGAGAAAGTCAGAAGACGTACCAGTCTCACGTCAATTGGAGACAGGTGGTATTTGCCCGTTGCTCGTATAGATAGATAGATAGATAGATAACACTTTATTGTAAACCAATTATATAAACACAATGAAACTTATTTACACAATCAATATGTACTTGACTTACAATGGGCGGCCTTATCGCTACAGAGCGATCTCTTCCAGGCAACCCGGCTCGTATATTTCATTCTGTAAATTTTTGTCATGCTTTGCAGCGTAATAAAGAAGGACCAATTCAAGGAGATGAAGAACGACCACTTAGAACAAGAGCCTTTCGTCGTGTGTATGGACTGCGGTCGGAAACAGCACCAGATCTGCGTGCTGCACCACGATCAAATATGGCCCCAGGGCTTCTGCTGTGATAACTGTCTGAAAAAGAAGGGCGGCAAACGGAAAGACAACAAATTCAGCGCGAAGAAACTGCCCACCACTAAACTTGGCATTTATATTGAAACTAGAGTTAATAATTTCTTAAAAAAGAAGGAGGCGGGAGCTGGCGAGGTGCATATCAGGGTTGTCTCTTCGTCAGATAAGGTGAGCAATGTTTTCACTGTATTCATCTAATTAACTACAATCGTAACATATTATCGTGTAATGGTCCTTCGAGCAGAAAAAAATTGTCATCATTAACTTAGCTTTAAATCCTGGTTGCAACCCAAACTTCCGCTTCGGTCTGTAGTCCGCTTTCCGACTTTTTCTTCTCCATTTCGCACTGTCTTCAGCATGCCTGGTAGTCAGTATATAAATTATATCAGATGATATTTACAATGAGTAATTTCTTTGTTAATCAATAATATATTTAGATAAACACTACTATTTGAAGGAAACCAATGAAAGGAATCCACCAATCCTGAAAGAGAAAGCAAAAGATGTCATTCTTTTGATGTCTATGGTATAGTAAAATAAGTAATAGGCTTATGGCCAATAATAGGCTTATGGCTCCTTGTTAGTTAAATGACTCCCTCTTCTTATTTCTGACCAGATACCTCACGGCTATAGACAATAAGAGAGTTATTGAGAGTACTTGCACGTATCTGCTGAAATAATTATTTTTAAAAGTGAAAAAAAAGGTGTTATTTTTTTTTATTGCTGAGGAACTGCAGCCAGGCTGACGGCCCACATGAGCAGTTACCGGCGTCTATGAATGTTTGCGACACTAGGGGCATCGCGAACACGCTGCTGTCCCATAGGGGTACAGGAATCTGGTTCACTAATGCCGAAACACAATAAGGTTATTATGGCGGCATACTTATACACCAAGAGTGGATGCCATCCAGACGGGCTTGCAGCTGTTTTGTCGCCTTTTACGACAGGCTGATCCTGGCCACAGAGGTATTCTTACTCCGCCCCTGCACGGAGAGAAACTGATTAAAAACTACCTTCTTAAAACTTTTAACGTTGTATTATTTATATTGAAAATGTTAATTTAATTTCGAGGTGGTGGAAGTGAAACCCGGCATGAAGTCGAGGTTCGTGGAACCGGGCGATCTCAGTGCGGAATTCCCGTATCGAGCGAAGGCGCTCTTCGCCTTCGAGGAAATCAACGGCACCGACGTCTGCTTCTTTGGTATGCACGTGCAGGTCTGTATCATCTATTCTGAGTGTATTAAAAAACTTGTGTGTTTGGACTTATGTATGTATGCACATAAGGAGTTATACTTCTTTGGCATAACAGAACAAAAACATTTTAAGATTTCATCCCTTATGCCACCACTCTTTGTTTATAAAAGGAATTATAAATTAATAAAAATTATTTACAATGTAAACAAATAAAAATAATTTATAGCGATAATTAACCTTTTTTTTTTTTTTTTTGTCTCGGGGAAAAACCTCTCTTGACGGGTTCCCCCGGCCCAGGGGGACCGAGGGATATGTGGGACTCCGGGAAAGATGATTGGCCATCCGACTACCCACTAAAAAACCCCGCTGTTCTCCTATCGCCTACGCCCGGGCCTACGGATATATGGCCTGCCGATCTCGTGGCCCGGGCCGGCGCCGGCCCGCCCTTTGTCTTGAGGCGGGCCCCTTCTAAAGTGTTGGCGCCAGGGGGTCAGGGTTTCGTCCCCCCGGCGCTCTCCTAACAACTCTAGGAGTTGAGGGGGGCCGCGGAACAGCACGCAGCCCTCACCCTCGCGGCACTAGTGCGGGCGGCGGGTCCTCCCCCGAGGGGCCGCCCGCGGCCGCTTTTTACGGCGGCCGGAGGTCGTTACCGACCCTCCGGCGCCGCCGGCGTGGCCTGCGTTGGCGGGAGTGGAGTGTGGTGGTCAACTCCCGCTCCCGCTCCGCCGCCTCCTTTGCGGACATGACTGCCTCGCAGAAGGAGGCGACGGCCGTCCATCCAGGATCGCCCCCGACCATGGACAGAACCAGGGCCGGGAGCGACAGGTCCACGCCGATTTGGGCGACGAGGGCGCGGCGCTCTTCGCGCCACGCAGGGCACACGGCGACAGTGTGGTTCACCGTGTCCTCCTCGTCGCCCGCGCCACAGTGGTGGCACCCCGACGTCATCTCCCGCCCTATGCGACACAGGTACCTCCCGAAGCAACCGTGCCCCGAGAGGACCTGCGTCAGGCGGAAGGTCAGGGCGCCGTGGCGCCTTTCCAGCCATTCGGCCAGGACGGGCCTCACCGCTTCGATGGTGGCGAGGCCCGCGCTGGGGTGCGCGAGGCGCTCCTTCCACTCCACCATGAGCACCTCGTCGCGCAGCTCCGCCCGCTTTACCTCAACTTCGCGGGGCGCGGGGCGAGAGCCACGCTCGGCCGCGCCCCGGCGCCACTGGTATAATAGCGCCAGGACCCGGGCCTCGAGGTCCCATGGTGGGAGCGATAATTAACCTTAAATATATAGATAAAAACCACTTTTATCGCGAATTTTTACACTATCACATACACACATGTATATTTAGGAATAAATATATATTTTTATCTTCATAGATATAAAACACACGTGATGTAGATTTATGAATATTTGAGAAACTACTTTGAATAGACTAGTTATGAGTTTTCACGGAAACTTGACAGAAAGTTATCAGCTAACTTCATCATGTCGCTTTTTGGCAGTCGGTGTGCACGCGTATCGTAAAAATTTTGCTCTCATATTTTTTCTAAACGCACCAAAAGAAGTATAACTTCAATAATGTTTTTAAATTTAAATATCTGGGACATTGGGTCACCGAAAATGTAAGTGATGAGTTAGGTATAGATAGGGAACGTAGGTCGCTGGCTTTTCGGTGTAATATGCTGGCTTCATAGGTTTACACAATGCACATTAGATGGTAAGAAATTCTCTTTAAGGTCTATTGTCGATCATTTTATACGTGCGGCCTGTGGGTCAATACACTTTTTTTGGTCTCAGGGAAAAACCCTCTCTTGATGGGTTCCCCCGGCCCGGGGGGACCGAGGGATATGTGGGACTCCGGGAAAGATGTTCGGTCATCCGACTACCCATTAAAAACCCCCGCTGTTCTATCGCCTACGCCCGGGCCTACGGATATGTGGCCTGCCGATTTTGTGGCCCGGGCCGGTGCCGGCCCGCCCTTTGTGTCAAGGCAGGCCTCTTCTAAAGTGTTGGCGCCGGGGGGTCAGGGTATCGTCCCTCCGGCGCTCTCCTGTGTTGATTCAAAGAGTTGAGGGGGGCCGCGGAACAGCACGTGGCCCTCTCCCTCGCGGCAATAGTGCAGGCGGTGGATCCTCCCCCGAGGGGCCGCCCGCAGCCGCTTTCTACGGCGGCTGGAGGTCGTTGCTTGTCCTCCAGCGCCGACGACGTGGCCTGCGTTGGCGGGAGGGGAGTGTGGTGGTGCACTCCCGCTCCCGCTCCGCCGCCTCCTTTGCGGACATGACTGCCTCGCTAAAGGAGGCGACGGCCGTCCATCATCGCCGAACATACAGCAACCTACGTGTCCAATATAATAATGGCCTGAGGATGCTGTTGCGGCTTCCGTTGAGGCGTAGTGCGTTGTGCGGGTTCGTGATAGCACCAACACAATCCTCAGAGTATTCTCTGATAGATGAGTCTCTCCATTGCTAAGTAAATAGGTTCAGTGTCACAAACTTCAAAAATAAAAAACTTGACATGTTAACTAAACGTACTGAAACTAAACCCATTTAAATTAAATTTATATTCAATGATTTTACAAGTTTATTAGTTTATTTGGTTTATTTTGTAATTTATTAATACTAATTTTGTTATATTATTACTTTTAATCACATTCCTAATTTGGTAACTCATAATGATAATTTTTCTCATTTTGACTGAATTTTTATTAAATAAAAAAATAAATAAATTATTATTATTAATATTCTGGAGAGTAAAATAAACGTTCACCCGAAAGGAAATAATACAATAATTTCGATTCAGAATGTTTGTAGCAACCGTGAATTACATAAATAGAAATTTTTTCGAATATGTGAATGGTTGAAATTTTGCCAGTTACAAAAATATTATATATTCTCAGCATATACTGCACTCGAAATAATTTAAGATTATATGTACTGTGGTACCAGCACTGTTATCATCGGAATTCGACCGTGAGTGCAACACTAGCTAAATACCCACATGATGGTGTCCCTTAGTTCTATGTCCCATACTATAAAAATGTTTTAATACTCCTTATCCTGCATGTCTTACTACAAGTGTATACATACGTAGACTTGGTATAATAACAGCGCCTAACGTTCCACGGCTGCGCTTGAGCTTCGTCTTAGAGGCAACTGACAGTATATCCGCCACACTTGTCCGAGGCGGATTACTCGGCGATCTCAATATGAAGGTTTCTTCACGACGTTTTGCTTCCTCGTATAACTCCAGTACGTGGCAATAGCAATTGTATTATAACATGCACATTATATGAGAAGAACTGCCCATGCAACTTCTAAGTTGGTTTCTGACTATCTATGACTTTGTGTACTTGTTACGAATTGAAAGATAAAGCGATTATCAATAAAAAAAAGTGGTGGTATATTGACCAGTATGTGTTTTGCAGGAGTATGGAAGTGAGAGTCCCTCGCCGAACACGAGGCGCGTGTACATAGCGTACTTGGACTCGGTGCACTTCTTTGAACCACGCCAGCACAGGACGGGGGTCTACCATGAGATCTTACTAGGATATTTAGATTACGCAAAGCAGCTGGGCTACACCATGGCGCATATATGGGCGTGTCCGCCTTCCGAGGGCGACGACTATATCTTCCACTGCCATCCCCCCGAACAAAAGGTGCCCAAACCCAAGAGGTTACAAGAGTGGTATAAGAAAATGTTAGATAAAGGAATAATAGAACGGATTATATTAGATTATAAGGATATTCTGAAACAAGCAATGGAGGACAACATCTCTTCGGCGGCTGAATTACCATACTTCGAGGGAGACTTCTGGCCGAACGTCCTCGAGGAGTCCATTAAGGAGTTGGATCAGGAAGAGGAAGAAAAGAGGAAGCAAGCTGAAGCCGCCGAGGCAGTGGTCAGTTTCTATTCTCATCATATTATTCGAGCTCATTATTATTGAATCGCTTAAATCGGAAAATTTTTGTATTTGATTGTATACTTATGGTGCTACATATTGCTTTAAACTGGACTCGGGTTCTAGCCAGAAGAAAAAAATACGTCTGTCACAACTTTCCTAGTGAGCCGTAAAAGGCATCAAATGATTTATTCCATTTTCTTAATAGACAGCAAAGATGCAATAAAACATGTGACTATTATTAGCGTACTATCCATCTCCGAAATAAAAGTCTTCGATTTCGGTTTTAATCCAGATATAAAACGCGTTAAACAAGTGCATCAAACCAAATGTCCGAAAATATACAAAAAAGTTTGTATTCTCAATTATCAGATCCTAAATAAATATCATACAAATCTAAAAGAAAAAGCCATTTTCGATGTCTAATTCAGATAAATCACGATTTATATGTGCCTAAGTTGCCTTTATATACTCAATTGTCTTAAAGTATAGCTAAAAACTAGTTATTTGCGTAGTTTATGTGAGATTGTTGCGCGGTTGACAACGATCGCTAACATTTTTTAGATATTCCAGTCCTCTGAAGAAAACGAACAAGGTCCGGACGGCAAGAAGAAGGGACAAAAGAAAGCGAAGAAATCAAACAAATCGAAGGCCGCTCAGAGGAAGAACAGCAAGAAGCAGAGTGACCAGCAGCAGGGAAGCGATCTCAGTGCAAAGATATTTGCCACCATGGAAAAGCATAAGGAGGTTTTCTTCGTCATTAGGCTACATTCCGCACAGTCCGCGGCCAGCTTGGCGGTGAGTATCGGCGTGTCGTGCAATTGAGTGATAATGGTGCGTAGCGGTGGGCGGCTACTGACGTGTTGTGTTGTTGCAGCCGATCCAGGACCCGGATCCCTTGATCAATTGCGACCTGATGGACGGCCGCGACGCGTTCCTGACGATGGCCCGCGACCGCCACTACGAATTCTCGTCCCCGCGGCGCGCGCGCTTCTCCACGCTGTGCATGCTGTACGAGCTCCACAACCAGGGCCAGGACAAGTTCGTTTACACGTGCAACAGCTGCAAGGCCCACGTCGAGACGCGCTACCACTGCACTGTGTGCGACGACTTCGACCTGTGCGTGCCCTGCTATGAGAAGGAGGGCCATCCCCACAAGATGGAGAAGCTCGGCCTGGACCTCGACATGGGCGCCTCGCCGGCTGACATGAAGCAGGCGAACCCGCAGGAGGCGCGCAAACTCAGCATTCAGCGGTGCATCCAGTCCCTGGTGCACGCGTGCCAGTGCCGCGACGCCAACTGCCGACTGCCCTCGTGCCAGAAGATGAAACGAGTGGTGGCCCACACCAAGATCTGCAAGCGCAAGACGAAGGGAGACTGCCCTATTTGCAAGCAGCTTATCGCGTTGTGTTGTTACCATGCGAAGCATTGTCAAGAGACCAAGTGCTCGGTGCCATTCTGCAGCAGTATAAAACAGAAGTTAAAGCAGCAGCAGGTGCAGCAGCGAGTACAGCAAGCGAAGCTGGTGAGGCGGCGCATGGCGGCGATGAATACGCGCGCCGCGCCGCCCTCTGCCTCGCCGCCCCCGCCCCCGCACCACGCACACTCCAACCTCGCGTCTCCCCTTGCCTCGCCGCAGCCTTCTTCCAAGCCTACCTCACACGTGCCCCACAACGTGCAGAAGGCGTTACAACAGGTTAGTATCACCATACCAACACAATATTTCACTACACTAACTGTATTCATTTTGAAACTTATTGTAAGAAATTAAAAACCTATATAACCTTTTCATAATATGTCCAGTTTACATTGTGAAGATAATAATCATAATTAGTGTATTTTTAGTGTAATCGATACCAATCAATTATTTCTATACTAGCTGTGCCCGCGACTCCGTCCGCGTAGAATAGTGACTGGGCAGCATTTTTTGGATATATATTCTGCTTTACTCTACTGTCCCACAGACAAATAAATCAACGTTATTTTGTATATCCGTTGACCAAGTAAAAAGTTAACCATTTTCGTTTATTTCTTTAAAATATAGGATATGCTGAAATCATAACAACTAGCACTATTATGAATATATTCGTAAACTGTGCACTTGAAAACATAGAAATTCGTAAAGATATTCAGGGCACCAAAAAAATATTTATTTTGTAGAGTTGTGTTATTATTATAACCAATAAGGAAATTATTTTGTTAAGTGGTTAAAGACGTATATATTTGTTTTGAGAACAAATCTGTAATGAATTTATGGATCCTGAAAGTATACTAATTTCATAAACAGGTACAAGAGGAGGCGGCGAGACAACAGGCGCCATCGTATGGAAAACAAGCGGCAATGGGTCCGCCGGGTGGTGGTGTAGGTGTGGGCGTAGGGGGCGGCGTGGGCGTGGTCGCGGCGGGCGTCGGCGTCGGCGTGGGGGTGCGTGGCGAGTGGGCTTCCCGATATCGCGCGCCGCCCCCGCTGCACCATCCGCACCACGCGCCCCACCACACGCGCCTGCCTCAGCACCACGCGCCCCCACAGCACCATCAACACACGCACCCGCATCCAAACGCACAATTACAGGTACGTTCCTGTAGCAAATCTAGCTGTTTGTTAACTCGATGTCGACGTGTGTCGTTTAAGTTAAGTTTTCACAATCTGAATACAATTTGTTTTCTAAGAGGTTCTTCTGATCGAAGATAAATGATGAGATTTAGTTTTACTTATATACTGAGGAATCGAATGTGCTTCATTCAAGATAGGCTTCGGCAACTGAGCGGTTGTCCAGGGCAGAGTGGCCGCCTGGTTCGGGAAGCGATGGTTATTGATCTTGTGTCTTCCTTCAATTTTGAACATGTTTTTTAATAAGTTTGTGAGATAGATTTTTATCTAAATTATTTTAAATGTTCTCTGGGTATGTGTCTGGTATTGTTGTATACACACATCAAAAAAGTCTAAGCAACGTACTAATTAAATTTTTAGGATGGTGGATGAGCCGCTGTATGGATGAACTTCCTGAATGCACCTGAGCCTTTCAGTATTTCCGGGCCGACGGTACACTCGCACCCTTCTTGTATCAGGTCTAAACCCGAATCGTGACTCATCGGAAAACATAATTTTATCCCACTGTTCCTGGGTCCATGTTCTGCGTTCTCTACACCATTCATTTCGACGAGCGCGATTCCCGTGACGTATCGGTGGGCACCTAATTAGGCGTCGAGCTCGTAGGCCGTACTCATGCAGTCGATTTCGCACAGTTTGGGGACTTACATCAACACCACTTGAATTTTGTAGCCTCAAATAAGTTTGTTTGATAAGTCTCTCGAGCGGTTAACATCGGCTGGCGTCTTGCAGTCAGTTGTATGTACCGATCTTGCCGAGTGGTTTTACTCCTTTTACGGCCTGGATGTTGTTCAGCGGGTTTCCTTGTATTATTGTAGCGCTGCCAAAGACGACAAATAAATAACACTTATATGAATGCCAAAATGCCGAGATACTTGAGATTGATTACTTCCCGCTTGCAACATCCCTATAGCTCTTTGCATTTCTTTTGCCGTCAAATGACGTCGCTCCATGACGTAAAGAATATCTAACAATTCAACTTTGTCGCTAACTTTATTTAAATGGTTAGTAAAATTATAAAATCAAGACTAAACGTAGCAATAAAAACGCACTTAAATTCAAACGAATTCCCTTTCATTTAATTTTATGAAAAAAACAAAACATAATCGTAATTTTTTTTTACAACCAGCCAGTATGTCATTAATAACAAAAAAGTTTACTTACCTACGCACTTTGAGTGAGTAAAGACTTAGAAATTAATTAGTATAAATGGTAAATTTGTAATATCATGCATATTGCTTAGACTTTTTTTATGTGTATACAGGGTGACTAACAAAACCGTCCAAATTCACACAGAAGAATCTTTAGTAAAAGTTATGAGAAACATGTATTTTAGTTTAGTATCACATAGTACAAAAATGTTGAGTAATCAGCATCACAAAGTCATCCAAAAACTCGCAATTTACATAATACGGCGCACAAGTATCAATGACCTCTCCATCGGTACCGCAAAAAACTGGTTCAATGACCTAGTACGAGGCCGAGGACGGCAGTCATTGCATCTGTGCGAGCGAATACGCACTACTCACGATATTTACACGGGAGTGATAGAGACAGGTAATAACAGGTTAACGTACTTTATTTTCACCATATGACTATTTTGTACGATTGAATTAGTGACGATATTTTCCTTGGAATGAAATATTTTATGGTGAAAATTTGACATAAATTTTTTTTTGCAAAAATAGGTTCCTTAAATGATGTTTAGGGCGTAAAAAAAATTTGGACGGTTTTGTCAGTCATCCTGTATATACACAAATTACAGAATGTGTTATGAAAGTATTGCGCATTAATTTTTTATGACGTAACTACCCATCGTAACGTGCCCGGATCGGTCGGATAACGTGGTGGGGAGTACCTATGCCCTTCTAAACGCGCCTAATCTCAGTTTTCTACGAGCAATTGGAGAGGTTGGACGTGACTTCGTACAAAGTCCTTTTATTGAGTTTATACTGCAGGGTCAAACTGTCAACGCAAACTGAAGACCTGGAGGTGCTCAAGAGATTGAGACACAGGGTCGCGTGTGTCAGGCTTGACATCAAAGACGACTTTAAGCCCCACCACGACAATGCCCCAAGCCACACGGCCGTCGTCGTTACCAACTATCTGACCCAGAACAAGACCCCCGCTGTGCCTATTTACAGCACAGGCTTGGCTCCGTGTGACTTATTCCTCCGACTGAAGAGAATTGAATGGAAAAAACACTCAGAATCGAATGTCCAAGCTCACATCACAAGGTACCTGAGAGGCATTCCAGTGGAGGAGTTTCAGAGTTAGAATTTTTTATCCGTGCAAGGGTGGAGAAAGAATACCGACCTTTGTGGCTGGGGTTGGTCTGTCGTAAAAGGCGACAAAATAACCACCTTAGCTACGTGGTAGGGCAAGCCCGTCTGGATAGCGACCACCTTTGGTCTTAAGTATGCCGCCATAATAACTTGCGTTGTGTTCCGGCATTAGTGACCCAAGTGCCTGTACCCTTATAGGACAGCAGCGTGTTCGCGATGCCACTGGCGCTGCAAACACCCATAGGCGACGGTAACTGCTAAATTCTAAGTGGGCCGTCAACCTGTCTGCTGTCCTACAGCAATAAAACAAGAGTACCTTCCAGGCGTGGCAGATTCGTCTTGGCAAGTGTATAATATAAAACTTTACAACAGTGAATTAGAACACTTACATAATTGTTTAATGCTATCGTTGGTACTTGCAGCAACGTGCGCCGGCGCCGCAGCAGCAGCAGACGCAGCCCCAAGTGCACCAAAAGGCGCTGCAGCAGCTGATGCAGACGCTGCGCTCGCCCACCAGCCACAACCAGCAGCAGGAGATATTGCACATACTCAAATCGAACCCACCACTCATGGCCGCCTTCATCAAACAGAGACAAGTTAGTCATTTTCTCTTTTTAATAACATATTCTTATGTCTCAAAAGCTTGGATTGTTTTGTGGAAGGGCGTGGATTACTAGATCGATTAGTCTCATCGTTTACTGGCCAGAATTCGAAATTACAAACTAAGCTAAGATGCATGGCCAGTAAATCGCAGATTCCGTGCAGGGGCAGAATAAGAATACTGACCCTGGCGCCAAGGGTGGCCTGTCGTAAAAGGCGACCAAACTCCCCCCAGTGTCCTTCTGGATGACAAATACCCCTGGTTTTAAATATTTCGCCATAATAACCTTGTGTTCTGGAAAAAGTGACCCAGGTTCCAGTCCCCCTACGCGCACGGCAGTGTGTTAGCGGTGCCTCTAGTACTATTAATATTCATAGGCGACGGTAACTGCTAACATACATACATATAATCTCGCTTTTTTCCCGTAGGGGTAGGCAGAGACCACTTCTTTCCACTTGCTACGATCCTTACATACTTGTTTCGCTTCGTTCACTTTCATTATTCCCTTCATACATGCCCTTCGGTTTAGGGTACTCTTGACCTGGCCTTTTTTCAACACGTCCCTGATCTGGTCTCGAAACGTCCTCCTAGGTCTACCCCTTCCAACACTTCCATTCACACTCACCTTATACACTTTTTTCGTCAATCGTACTTCATTCGTTCTCTCGACATGGCCAAACCATCTCAGCATACCTTTCTCAATTTTTGTCACTACAACTTCTTTCAGACCACATCGTTTCTTTATCTCACTCACTATTTCTTATCCTGTCACTCAGTTTAACTCCTATCATACATACTTCTTAACGCTCTCATCTCAACTGCATTTATTCTGCTTTCATGTTTCTTCTGCCATACCCAACTTTCACTTCTGTACATGAGTATCGGAACCAACACCCCCACATGCACAGCCAGGCGAGCCTTGTTAATCACCTTCCGACTGTTCATAAAGGAGTGCAAAGCTCCATTCACCATGTTTCCTGCATTCACTTTTCTTTCAATATCATTCTATTGTATATATTGTATAAAAAATCTACCCTTGGTTACCATCCATAGAATATGAGAAGACCAAACCTCCCTCCCCCTTCTAGTTTTCACGTAGTAATCCATAATTACGGTTTTTCATAATTTTTTGAAAACATAAAGTTAAAAAATGTAATTTGGCTCAGATTTGCCTTTATTAATACAGCGCTAATTGTTGCGCATCATCATCATATAGCTCGATAAAGCGTAAGATTTATTTTACTGGATGTTGACTATATATATAAGGAAAGCTTAAGCCCCACCCTCTCCTCTCTGTGACCAAGCTTGGTATTTTGAAGATCTCCCCTTTGAATGGGCCGCTAGTCTGTCTGCCACCCCGAGGCAATAAAGTTCTTTATTTTAAAGGTGGTCTGATTGTAATGAGTAAATCCTGTAATCAAGCAGCCCATGGAAGTAGTATAGAAGCCTAGTTATGTGCTTTATATTGCTTTAAGCGAAATAAAAAATTATGAGTTTAAAAATTTTGATCTGTTCAAAATGTTTTGACAGAAACAAAATGTATTACAATAATTGAGTTGTATTTTTTATTTCGTACTAGCTGTGCCCGCGACTCCGTCCGCGTAGAATAGTGACTGGCCAGCATGTTTTGGATAAATCTTATAGTTTAGTTTGGATTATAAACCCTAAAATATAAATAAATGAAATATGCAAACAGTCAGTGTTATCGAATGCAACTGTTACACTATGCGCCTCCGGAATACGTGCGTTCAAACCTACAAAGTCCAGCCTAAGCTAAACCCATTTCTCCGCCCCTGCACGGATAAATGATGCTGATTATATAGTATGTTAACAATGGCTGTTTATTTCAGAATACCCAAAACCAGCAAGCGGCGGCGGGCGCTGTTGGCGGGGTGGGAGGTGTGGGCGGCGTGAGTGGCGTGGGCGGTGTCTGCGGGCTGGGTGGAGGTGTGGCGCCGCAGCAGCCGCAGCTACCGCATATGATGCAGCCGCAGCAACAGCAACGGTTGCAGCAGATGCACCAGATGATACCCCAACAACAACAAGTAAGTGCATGGGAAAATCCCCAAAAGTATAGTTGTTATTAACAACAGTTGACTTTGATGCAGTGTGTGCGCGTGCGCATTATTGGTGTCCATGTCTAGTGTGTGTTGTTTAGTTCTAGTTCGAGCTTAAAATGTAAGTTAGTTGCTTCTTGAATATTACTAACGAGTGCCGAAACCGAAGTGTGAAAATGATTTGAAAGTCGTCTTTCGAGTTGCACTCGACGTGACAGCTTGTGTGTGTTCTACAAGAGTTCAAGTTTATTCCTCATGACTTGTTTGTTCAGTGCTTGCTGTCTGAGCTTGAGACGGGAATATGTGGAATATACCAGGTTCCAGTATATACATGGTTCCTCGATTTTACTTGTACTGTCCTATGCTATGACATTCTGTCGTATCCTTTAAGATCACATTTGAGTGCTGCCCTTTTTTATTAGCAATCAGAATTAATCGTATAAATGACTAAATGGGAGTTTTGGTAGTACAACTAGGGTACCACCTACTTCAACAATTAAACTTAATTGGGATCGAATTAATGAATGATTGTTGAATCATTCATTTGCCGATTGATTTCCAGTTTTCAAAATGTTTAATTTCGCCATGAGTCTGACGTGTGTTGTTGTTATTAGGTTGGCGGTGTGACTGGCGTAGGAGGTGTCGGTGTCGGCGTCGGTATGGGAGGCCCCGCGGGAGTTGGTGGCGTGGGTAGCGTAGGCGGCCTACCCCATGGCGCGGGTGGAGGGGGCTGGTTTAAACAAGGTGGCGGCGCGCAGGGCGTAGGCCCCGTGGCTGGCATGATGGGCATGCGCGGAGCATATGGTGGAGTGGGCGGCGGGGGCGTGGTTGGTGGCGCAGGCGGCGGCGGCGTAGCGCGGCTAGGTGGCGTCGGCGTGGGCGGGCGGTACGGCGGGTATGGGGGCGGCGTGGGCGTGGGCGGCGGGGGCGTGGTGGCGCGGTCCCCGCCGGCGACGCCCTCGCCGCGGCCGCCCACGCCCTCGGAGCTGCTGCTCCTACGACAGTCGCCGGCGCCGCCCCAACCGCACGCCCCGCCCGACGATCAGCTGCCACCCATGACCCCCCAGGACCAGCTCACCAAGTTCGTTGAACAGTTGTAGTGTACATAGCCAAGGCGCGCCCCGCACCCCTGTAACATATAGCGATAAGTCGGCGTAGGGCGCGCGCGCCCTGTCCCCCCAGCCCCCCTTATTTATTGTGAAGCGAGTGATGTGATGTGTGCGGAGTGGTGTCCGGCGCGAGAGGATGTTATTTAAGTGTTGCCGTGTCTGAATCGAGCGCTCAGTGTACAAAGTGTAAATACGAGAGGGTTACGTCCTATCCGCTTCTGCGAAACGTAATGTAAGTTGTTCGTAGTGTAGGTATATTATGATACTTATTCTGTTTATTGTAATTAAATCATTTTATATTATAATTATGTGATCATTATAAATCGTTGTTTTTGTTCTTCCAACCTCCTGCTCACTGCGCGTAAATCGAGCAAATTTCAGGATATTCACTAAATGTACTGCATAACTCTGACTGCCCTTGGTTGACAAATATCTTTACGATTGCATTTGTATTGATTCAATTTCCATACACTGTGGGATGAAACAAGAGTGCCTCGTAACTCCTTCTCACTCACAAGTGTTCGTGACAGCAGAAATTTTACTTATTTTTTTTTAAATATTAGTAAAATATGTAATAGATTATTTAATATGATGCAATATTATATAAATTTATATGATTTATAAAATATTTCTCTCATTACTCGAAGCTTCTGCTTTGAAGAAAAATTTTTTTTTATTATTGGCCGGAGATCCGGTTCTACACCCCGGACCCGATTGATCCTACGCCAGTTCTAGGGGAATTGCAGATCTGATTTGGTTGCGTCAACTCTGAACCCGCTGAGATGTTACTGGGTTGTCTTGAGATTATTTCCAAGACAATATAAATTGGTAATAGAAACACCCAACCTTCCTACTGCTTTTAGTTTACAATGACTTTTCCTTTGAGCGTAGCATGTTAGATAACATAAACCGTAAAAATATGATGTTCAAAAAAAAAGATGAACTGATCACATGACGAGCCAAACACCCAAAATTGTGTCACATTGGTACCACAAGGATAGCTAAATGAGCAGAGGTAAGCAAAACAAGCGTTGACAGGATGAGCTGTAATTGGCAATGGATTCATTTTGGACACTTGCGGCTCGCATGGCCTTGAGTTGGAGAAGACCTTTGGTTTGGTTTTATAATATTATTAATTCCAAATTAAAAGCTTTACTATATTATAAGAATGGATTAGAATGAGTCTAAATTATTTATTACAGAATATATCGTGTTTTGGTAGTCTTTTTTTCAGTCCTCAATAAAACAAAGCCCTTAATATTAATTTTAAGAAATTCCTCTGAGCGTGGATATATTTTTCATTTAAAATACATATGGGTAAATCAATTTTTTTTGTTTCTATAATTCGACCACATTTTTTTCTGCTAACGGTACAAAGTTATTTCGCAAACCGCTGAACGCTTGTGTTATGGTTACTTGATAACTGATATACTTCTCTTTTGTAAATAAATCTAACTAACATTATAAATGCGAAAGTGAGTTTGTTTGTTACGCTTTCACGCCTAAACAGCTGAACCAATTTTGACGAATTTCGGTAGTCATAGATTGGACCTTGGAAAAGGACATAGGCTACTTTTTTTAAAATTCATATGGCATAACAACGTTTGCCGGCTCAACTAGTAATATTTATTTACAAGAGATGTATGCAACTGTATAAACACCCTTATTTGGTACGTGACGCTCGCAGGCGTTTTTACATGCTTAATCATTGCACCACGTACCTACGTCGTGAGAGGGCACAGGGTACATGAATAAAACAAAATATTGGTGTTACGTCATCTGAGTTTGTATTTTATCAATTTACAAGGCCGATTCAACAAAAGAATCATCCAATTAAGTAGCGAATACAAGTGAAACACTTTCCTATATTCAAATGGCTTATATTTAAAACGTGATGCTGGTGCTCTCGGAACATTGCCCTCAAATTTCAATTAGAAAAATAATTGTTAAGGCTACGTAAACAATCAATCTCGATTCGCAATATGAAAGTAACTACATATATAGTGAATTTTGTAAAATATTGTCTGTCTATGATGGCATCATTTTAATTCAAAAATATGGCTTCTGCAGACTAGTGATTTTAACGTCAAAAAATAACAAATCACATGTTTAATCATAAACTGACCGATTACGATTTAGGTCTAAAGTGAGATAATATAACCGGCAGCATTGTACCGACGCACTCTATCGGCCAAACTAAGATTTATTTCGATATCTCTTTCCCACACTGAGTTACCGCTATTTAGTTATAAGTCAATATATGGGATAAGTAGTAAATGACCAAAACGTTTTTTGCGATTTCCCAAAAAACAGGTTTTTTGAGTTAGGTCAGTTTATGATTAAGCATGCGAAATGATCGCTATCTTCATTAACACTGTTGATCGGAATTTGTAAAGAAACTAGTCATGTCATCGGCTATTATTTTGTAATTGAATATGGAAGTAAAACGTTCTAAATAAACTCCAATAAATTTTATTTATACTGAATAAAATGAAATTACTAATAACTTTTGAAATCACTCGATCAGATAAAAAGTACCCGCGTATAATTAATTGAAAAGCTTTTCGCCGATACGTTCCGTTGTGGTTGAAATTTTTGGAATTATACTAAAATTATGATAAAAACCTAAATACCAAGAAAAGTAATGTCTGCTTTATAACCTAAACACGATACGCTAAGTTTTTACAATATTCTATCTATATATCGCTCTATGTACATATCATAAACTGAAATAGATAATTTAAGTACAGTGACGTATTAAATCGCCAACGGTCAGCGAAATATTGATATGACAACGTATTTGGTTTGTTTATGCGAACGGTACCGTTAGCGGAACTCTGGCGTCGCAAACATCCATAGGTGACGGTAGGGGAATGTATACCACAACCCGTTCAAGGGGAGAGAGGGGTCTTCAAAATACCACGCTTAGTTACAGAGAAAGATGAGTGGGCCTTAAGGTTTTCATCACGAAGTCAATATCTTCCAAAGGAAATCTTGCGCTTTCTCTTTTTGTCGTCACGCGGCAATCTATGTATTAACAAAAACATATGAACCAAATATTATTTTAAATTACTGGATGCAAAAAATTATAGAAAACCGTATTTATAAATTACTACGTGAAAACTGGAGGGGGTAAAAAAATTACAAATATATGTCACATATTCCCTAACTGTTATTGAGTGTGCCGTCTGCCTGTCTGCTATCGCACACCAATAATGAACAATTGGCCGTCATAGGGACTGCCGTTAAAAGTGAAAACTTATAACTTAGAATTTTAGTATTAAAGTTTGAAATTTCATAATGTTTAAATTAAAATTATCAACATAATTACATAATCCATTCAATTTTACTTGTAAAGATATACACATCACTAACGGTGTATAATACGTCACCTGTATAGCTACAGATATACTGCTATTACGCATGTCGGTGACGCGAACTCACAAGATTTCACCCATCCAAAAAGCGTCTAACGCGCACAGCACACGATTCGTGTACACAGGCCGCTACTCATGCACCAGTCTCGTATCAGAGCAGCTACTAATAGATATACAATTAACATTAGCATGTCGGTGACGCAAACCCGTGATTGTCCCCTACAAAAAAGAGCTCAACGCGGCTAAAGAAATTTTCACTTTAAAAACTTCTTTAAAGCAGTTAAATCACCGATAGAAAAGAACAATGTACCGAGACCCCGAACAAATATAATACCCACGTCACACACCAAATAACTTAGAAAACTAACACATTTCAATAAAAAAGAAAACAATGAACACGTTATAACTACTTAATTGATTATTTATTATAAAACTTTAAAAGGCATTTGCAATGATAACATTTGTACTTTAGTAACTAGCTTGTTGGGAAAATTAGTAACTTGCCGTGACAAATGGCTAGGCTTAATGATCGCGTGTATATAGTATAACTTCACTCAAACACATAAAGGATTACGGAGGCGACATACAGTAGAACCTTTAAGCCGAATACCCTGGGTGGCGCCGAAAAATTCGAGTTAGTTGTTTCTTGTAAATCTAATAAACTGTACCTTACTCACTCTATCTGCCTTAACAGTTTTAATTACACAGTACTACAGATTCCAATTGTAGAGGTTAAAAACTAAAAAAAATGTACTGAAAATATGTGGACACTGTTCATTTCGAAGTTTCGGTGCTTGAAGGTTACTTTTTTCGAATTTTGGAGGTTATCCACTTATCAAAGGTCTACTGTATATTATCATTTTCGTACATTAGTAAAGTCACTTTAATATAACTCGACTCCATGCCAGAACATTTTTCTGAAATCATTCTTATTTTTATATTTAACCTTTACTATCCAATATCCAAAAATGCATAAATAAGACATATTATGTAATAAAAATGAAAAAATACACCTAAAATAAGTTAGCAATTCAAAAGTTATTTTTATCCGAAATACGAGTAAATAATAACTGATACGGCTTCTTTTCTGTAGTATTGTGATGCAATCGACTTTTAAACGAGTTTGATACTTTTAATATATTCGAATACCGAATAAAAATAATTTTAAATTCGCATCACTATATCGATAGATCCTATGTGTAAAGGTCAATATGAAAAACTGACAACTGTTCAATAGAGGCTCTCAAAGGATCACGAGATTTCTAAAAGTCACCCGATTGACTTGAAATTTATATTACTCACTAAGTACAGAACAACGCTTGCCGGGTCAACTAGTTTGATATATATAAATTTTACATGCTTCAACGGACATTTGTGGAAATTGCGAATTATGTTATTGTTGACTATTAAAATATATTATCATAATGGAAACTTCGAACGTCTGTGTTGAAAAGTTTCCAAAGTGCGTGTTGGCCCTTGAGATATACATGGGACCCATCGATATACGCAAACTTGATAAGGCTTATTAAAATATTCTGTCAGTGCATTTTACAAAACTCACACACCACAAACCCACGTAGATTTAACACACATTAGCACACATAAATATATATTTATCTTTTTCTTTACTTGCCACACATAATAATTAATATAGTATATAAGTACCGTATCGAGTGGGATCCGATTGCAGATATAACCTTTGTAAAGGTGGATTTATATTTATCTGATGTGTCGTGTCCTGAATGATGGCTAGTTTTCACATTTATATGTCGTGTTCGGACGCCTTCTGACGATATTTTGAATCAATACAGCCCCAGAACATGAAAACAGGCGACTCTGACGCGTCACAACACGACACTGGCGCTTGCACATTCGTCTGACGTGTCAAGATGACGCCGTCCCCCGCCCCTCTGCTCTGACTCAACCGGGATCGTTTCTGATGCGACAAAACACAAGCCATCACGATACATTACACATTACAAGTATGAACGTTACCATACTAAATGTATGAAACCGATACCGTTCTGACGCGTCACGACACGACACGTCAGACAAATATAAATCCACCTTAAGACATCTCTTATTTTATAAACATTTCATTCCAAATATCACTTAATATTTTATATAAATGCTATAAAATGATTTTAATCCTTTTGTTTATATATTTAAAGATGAAAACCATATAGAATCTATCTGCAATAATAATTTATTTCATTTTTATGATAAATATACAATGTTATGATAAAAACTCTTTTTAGATAACATTGACTGGCTTCGCGTAGACATGTAAGATGTTTGCGTATAAAACTTAAGTCAGTTTTAGTAAACTAAGCACAATCTTTACATAGTTATTTTTAAATAAGAACAATGTAGTTCGTTAATGCTTCAAACGCGTGCAGTACGGCGGTACCCTATATAGTCGCATTGACTTGGTCAAACTGAAGCAATGCGTGCACCGTTACGTCACACAGTCTGCGCTTGCGCATATCAATCTCCAAAGCTTCCTTTCAGGTTAGCAGAATTTTTAAGACGGTTTAGGGAACATACCCACACTATATTATGTGACCCGTTCAGGGGGGGGAGGGCTTCAAAATACCACAGGGGGGGGGGAGTCAATATTTTCTAAAGAAATTCTCACGCTTTATTCAAATATGGCGATTGCAGCGTTAAGTTTTTACTTGTAACTATAAGTATGCATGCACTTGTCGGCGTCAGGTTGCAAGTACTGTATTGACTAACAAAGACAAATATGAACAAAGTAATTTTTTTTTTACCTTCTGTTTGCAAAAAATTATTGAAAACCGTATTCATTATTATCAACGCGAAAACTAGAGGGCAAAAAGGAGCGTCTCCTCATATACTACGGATGGTCACCAAAGGGAGGGGGGTAAAATTATCAAAAATAGGTCACGTGGTTAGGGTACGTTTCCTCAATGCACTGGGTGAAAAGCCTTATTAAATAGTTGAACACGACCTACATCAAAACGTAGTGTTTGCAGAATTACGCGACATACATATAATAATTATCATGATGAATTTTTTCCCGCAGTATAAACCCGCAAAGAGAAGATCGACAAAAACTCCCTAGTAAGGAATGTGCAAATAAATCGTTTCGATAAAAAATCCCTCCAACATAATATGCCATAACTCAGTCTTACGAATTCATGAAACCGTGAAAATATTTTATATATATATATATATATATATATATATATATATATATATATATATATATATATATATATACATACATACAATAGCAATACTAAATGTAAAAATGTTACATTTAATATAATAAAACAATTCGAGGACTATAGCGATATACATATATAATCTGTTATATAAGAAAATTTTTTTTTATACTAAAATTTATTTTGAAATCCTCTAATTTTCATTGCGGTTACATTAAAACTAGTTCCATGGTTAGGAAGGTCAAAATAGTGAAAATATGATAAATGATTAAAATAAACGCGCGCTGTCAATTTAGTCCTCAAATATTAGATCCGTGATGTTGATAAAATAGTATTAGAATAAAGTATTTCATTTTCCGTACAGGCTTTGATTCCGTGCTGGAGCGAAGCACGCATACTGTCCTCATCAATCAATCCTAAGTGGAAGGCTCCAAACCCGTCTGGATGATGTCCACCCCTGGTCCAGGTTCTTGTTCCCCTACGTGAGCGACAGCGTATTAACGTTGTAAACATTCATAGGCATCGTAAATTGATTACTATTAAGCGCGCCATCAGACTGTTTGATGTCTCAGTAATAAAAAAACAGGTGGTGAATTACACGTTATTATATTCATAATTCTAATTTTTTTTATAACTTAAGTCTGCATTTTATTGATTGACGTAAATTTGTAACAATGGAATATTGTTTTATATTAAAATATGCTGAGTATATACAATACACATTATTTTAATATTATCCAAGGGAAACCGTATAATCAGTGACATGTCAGTGCTCCAAAGCCGACGTGGTTACATGGGCCTGACCGTGCTAACCTGGCAACCTTTTCGTGCTTCTGATGATAACACAATAAAACCTTGGTCATTCTAAGCCTTATGTGGGATCATCGCAAGTTCAGTTTATGGCTTTACAACGGCTTAAATCCAGTAGCGCATCAACGATCGTATTTGCCCGTACGGTACTGTGGGTATACATAAATGATCATAATATCGCACTCTTTCTGACTAGACAATGATGAAAGAGTGTGATATACTAGATCGTGTGTGTCGAAAGAGTCGTAATTGCGAATCGTTTCGAGACGACAGTTGTGAAACAGCTACTGGAGTGATGGTGCAAGTTACAGGCTAGTTCAATGAGTCAAATAATTCGGCTACATCGCATACCGATTATCGCAGAGCAAAGTCGATTCAGCGATGTCCCCACGTGAGATTTTCGGGTGGCGACCGGGGTTTGAGTCGGTATGCCGTTGCGGCCGCCGCTGGCCATCACATCTCAGTCAGTATCACAAAGGCGAATGCTGTGGGATTAAAACGGTGAGGCAGACATAACCCCCGGTTTCCCCGGCATACAAAAAAGGCCAACATACAGTTGTTTGATTTTAACTATGACTTATATATACTTTAATTCAATAGATAATTTATTTATAAACTGGTCACCGAGTCCTTTAGGATAAAAATGGCCTGTACGAAAAATTCCGTTAAACATTCACAGGTAATAAGATGATTTTACAGGTCTTTCTTGTCAGACGGGCTGCTTGAGGAAGTGTCCGTCTCTTCGGGCTCTTCGTCCGAATAGTTCGTTGGCTCCTCACCAGGCTTCAAGAGTCTGCCGACGAGATCGTATTTCTCTGAAACGAGTGATATTTATAATTATTTGTGTGAACACAATTTGTCTGAGGTGGTCGTAAGAGGCCGTTCATTTAAATATGTTAAGACATTTCACACAATGCCATCTAGTTCCAAACTAAATAGCATAGCACTTGTGTTATGGGTAATAGACCACTGATACACTACATATATACTTTTCTTTTGTAAATAAATACACATTATACATAAACACCCAGACGTTGGACGGGACGGGAATCTAACCCGTGACCTCCACAATCGTACCGACCTGTGTTATCCGTTATATCAGGAGGTCGTCAATTTCGTTGAATCTCTTGCCTACGTACATTAGTTTTGATCTGGCGCGAAGAGGTGAAATAATTACATAAATTAACTGGACAAATCAAAACAGCATCTTGCCCTAAAGTAAGCAGAGCGCTTGTATTAAAGGCACTACTATACAACTGATACATATACTTTTAATTTAGATTTTTTTTATTGCTGAAGAACAACGGACAGATTGACGACGCTAACACCTAGCTAAGGTTGTTTTATCGATTCTTACGACTGCATTCTTACTTCGCTCTTGCACGGAGAAAAATTTATAAATATTTTACGACGTGCATTAATTAATCGTTGCGCCACGGGTTATTATGTTAATTAACAATTATTAATTTAACTATCTGTTTATTGGTTGTGGTAGCGGCCAGAATAAGTCTAACCATTACTTATCAAGGTATTCGTAAAAAGCCACAAGTTTTTGCTACATTTGATAATTTACCCACAGCATGAAGGATGTCGTACGTTTTCCCTACTAGAGGTCTGACAAAATCACTGTTACGAGTATTATATTCTTGCGGTTCTTTTATCAAGAACAGGAAGCACAGATTTACGACACACGTGTATGACCTCACACACACACGCACGCACGCACTCAAGCACGCACACACAAATATATATTGCTGTAGAACAGCAGACAGGCTAACGGCCCACTTGATAGTTAGCAGTTACCGTCGCCTATGGGTGTTTGCAACGCCAGTGGCATCGTGAACACGCTGCTGTCCCATAGGGGTACAGGAACCTGGGTCACTAATGCCGGAACACAACACAAGGTTATTAAGGCGGCATACTTAAGACGAAGGGTGGTTGCGATCCAGACGGGCTTGTGGCCCTACCACCTAGTTAGGGTTGTTTTGTCGCCTTTTACGACTGGCCCACTTCGGTCGCAGGGGTAATTATTCTTACTCCGCCCCTACACGGAGAAGATATAAAATACTTTATAAAATAAGTATTTAGTAATTTAATTTAGTTATTGATATTAGTTTACGTTAGGTGTTTTCTTTTATGAATAAAATCTGTAAGAGAACCATAATAACCGATATAGCTCGCAAAATATGCAAACTGAAGTGGCAATGGGTCAGTCACGTTTGTCGCAGGAGCGATAGGTGTTGGAGCAAACGTGTCCTGGAGTGGAGACCGCGTCTAGGCAAACGTACACTACGTGGTACTCGTAGGGCCCCAATCCCGTCTGGATGGCGACCACCTTTGGTCTTAGGTATGCCGCCATAATAACCTTTGTTGTGTTCCGACATTAGTGACCAAAGTTCCTGTACCCTTATTGGACTGCGTGTTCAGAATGCCACTGGCGTTGCAAACACCCATAGGCGACGGTAACTGCTAAATTCTAAGCGGGCTGTCAGCTTGTCTGCTGTCCGTACAGCAATAAAAAAAGCCAGGTATCGGGATTTGTGGCGCAAACTTGGGGAGGCCTACGTCAGCAGTGGACCACGGACGGCTAACGATGATTTATGTTTACATAATGAATCTTGAATAGATAGATATATTTAAACATTTTATATTATGAGTTCAAACAGTAAACATGTTATTTATAAAATGTTATTTAACTTATTACCAAGGAAATGATACGGGAAGTATTGTTATATAATTATTTTCTAAAGTGCCCCGTTTGAGGTAAACAAGGAGGACCTTGTTATTGTTGAATGTCTAGTAATTCATAATATGTATTATAAATAATAAGGTAGACTAAAGGTAAAGATGGATGGATCGCGTAAAAGATGATATGGCGAAAAAGGGTGTGAATGTTGAGAGGACGGCTAACAGAGGAGAGTGGAAGTGCCGACCCCACATCATTTGGGATAAGGGCAGGAAGCAGAAGATTATAAGAGTAATATCCATACTAATATTATAAATGTGAAAATAATTCTGTCTGTTATGTTTTGATGCCTAAACCGCTGAACCAATTTAGATAAACTTCAGTATAGAGATAGATTGGATCTTGGAAGGTTCTAAGTATATGAACATGAAAATGTTTATTTTTTTTAATTAAATGGCAGAAAAAGGTTTTTCGGGACAGCTAGTAATAAATAAAACTTGTTTACCACTTCTTGTAAACTACAATATACATATATTTTCTACATTGTATATCAAGGTATTATTTGAAATTTCAGGAGCTATTGAAGCGCCATTATATTCTCAGAACTCTTATTGTACTCGACAACTGATATAATTTTCTTTTGTAAATAAATATTATATATAAACAATCAGCTAAATTGAAAATTGAAGCTGAGCCTCCCGCAGGCGTTCCAACATGCGAAAGCTAAATATTTTTCAAGAATCGAGTCTGCAGCCTCAGTCTTTATAGCTAGGAAACTACATTGCTATAACACCTCAACTAGAGAAGCATTAAATGGATATATTTGACCATGTACTTAGTGATAATCTTTCTTTTTAGTCGCCTACTTCACTTAATGAAGGTTGTGTCTAGTCTGTAGAGACTTTGCCAGGTACTGCCATTTTCTGCTGATCTCATGGCCTCTGCAACTGGCATGCCAGTAAGGGGTCATTCATAAAATACGTCACGCTAAAAGCAGCCTTTTACCCCCCCCATTGTCACGCTGTGTCACACTTTCTGTGATCCCCTAGAAATATTTCGTCACAAAAACTTAGGCCCCCCCTCCTGAGTATGATAAATTTCAAATGATAGTACACAAATTTTGAGATTATAATAAAATTTAAATAAATGAATAAATATATTTTATAAGGAATATAATAAATAATGTTTCTATTAATCAGTACATAGTCCAAAGATTTTTCATTGATTTTTTATCCAGATAATACTTTTTATAAGTGTTAAATAATTTTTGATACAGTTCACCTCTTATCTATATCATTGTTTTCTAATATACATATATCTTAACTATTAAATCTAGGAGTTACAAATTTCGACAATAAAGAGTATTAAGTAATTAACGTTATAAAGAGTGTTAAATTGAGAAATATGAAAAAAGCGTCTTCTTCAAAGTTCATTGCTAAATGGCGAATGAAGGAATAATATAATAATAAATACATGAGAAACAGTATTTTCATTTGTTACTGAACAGAGGGCACAGGGTATGTGTAAACTTTACTCTCTCAATTGAATTTTTTACTGTTTATTTAATCAGTGATTATTTATTTAAGAATTGGAAAAACAAAGAAACCAGTTGTTATGGATCGCAACACCGACGCCACAGAGCTAGCTTTCATGTCGAAAAATATTGAACGGCGCACGTCACGTTGCCGTAGACCCCCCGTCCCCCCCTTGTCACACTCAGCAAGACCCGCCTGTATGCGAACGTATTTTATGAACGGCCCCTAAGGGAGATTCTTATTAATCTGTCCAACCATTAACTTTTCGAGGTTGCCTGGATCTCTTCGGGCAATGTGGCCAAAGTAACTGAGGATACTTTGAAAGCAGCTACCTATCATATTCATTGCTTTTTCTAAACAAGTTTCAATTTTGTTCACAAGTCTTTGAATACAAAATATTGAGAACAAAAACACCACTACAATACAAAAAAAAACACAATGGTCTGTCTGGCACTAATTAGAATTAATTAACCTTGCACATCATGCCCGGCGGGCGTCAGCGTCATGCTAACTAGCAACTTTACACAGCATTTATTAAGGCGTAAATCAATGTGGATTGTAACACAAAATATGTTCGATATTATAACTGTGGGGTGATACAGTAAAATGATATACCTATTTAGTAATTATTTAAAAAGTATTTGTAAATTTAAAAATAATTCTATTAAATTACAAGACATTTTTTTCCTTATAATGTGGCTCCAATGCTTTAGGCACCGATTTGCACATGTCAAAGTACGAAACGGTATGATAAAACTAGAAAAAGCAGATCAGGAGAAAATGACAGTTTAAAGTGGAATGATAAAACATTTCAATATTATTTACAATAAGGAACTGACATCTATGATATGCGTTCTTCAATTCACTTAATTAAATATAATATTTGATTATCTCAAGTTAGCCATGATAATTATGTTCCTAATATAAAGGAAGGAATTTTCATGGAGATATACAAAACTTTTTCGACTCATTCATAAATAAACCTTCAAAGACTAACAATATGCTACCATAATAATCTTTTCTTGTGTGTGTGATAATGCAGAGGCATAAATGGCCCTAGCTCCAGTTCTCCTACACGTATGGCAGCGTGGTAGCAGTACCCCTGGTATTGCAAACATCCATAGGCCATGGTAACTGGTAGACCAGTTAGTGACCCACTAACTGGTCTGTCAGCCTGTCGACTGATACACAACAATAAATAATAAATCTTATTGTACCTTAATATTTGATATGCAAACACAAATAGAAAACAATGTTGAAAGTGAATTGACTCAATAGCTTACAGTTCTTTTTTTTCATATAAAATAGCAGTAAAATTTCCTGTTAATTTTAGGAATCATTCAAAAAAAGAACTGCTTTTAGAGACAAGAATCTGCTTTATAAATAACAATAAGCTGCTAAGTGTTCTTATAAAGGGTGTAAACTCCGTTTTGGGTGGTGAAGAAGTATATGAAGAAGAATATGTTTACATTTCCTGTTACTAAACTTTTAGTAACAACTTTATTATTAAATAATGATGTGGAGGGTACAATGGTCCAAATGGGTCTTTGAATTAAGCTAAAGAAAGAATCCTTAACAATAGTGGACTGAAGCTTAATATTGCAAAGACCATGTAATTTGGCATATAAATCAACAGATCTCAAATTCAGCATCTGCAGAATTACACTCTAATATTAGATCTATTCCTTTAAATGTAAACAGCAAAAGGCACCCAAAACTCCATCCTTAAACTATATGCATACTGCACACCATGATGATGAACAAGACTGGGTATAGAAGATAGATTGGAATATAGATGGTATAGAAGATAGATGGATAGATTGGAAGTAGCTTAACCTGGAGGTTAAGCTACTCTGTTTCTCACAAAATTTATAATCTGTGCAGGTGTGGATGGAATAAGAACACTGACTCCTGTGTCCGGAGGTAGTGTCGTCTGTTGTAAATGGCAACAAACTAGTTCTAGCAATGCGCAAGGTGCGATTGGCAACCCCTGGTCTATAAGTATGTCAGAATAATAACCTTGTGTTGTGTTGCGGCGTAACTGACCAAGATTCCAGTTCCCCTATATGGATAGCAGCGTCAGTGGCACCCCTGGATTCTTAAACAACCAGACAGTAACCATTTACTGTTAAGCGGGCTGTTAGCATGCCTGCTGCTTCCACAGCAAAAAAAAAACACTAATAGCATAAGACACAAAACACTTACCAATTGTCGTAACACATTTAAAGCAGTCTTGTTAATTATGTCACACACACATATACCAATTGACCCCATTTAAATATAATTAAATCACCTCTGAATTGTTCTTCCCACTCCTTCACTGACTCCATCTGCATTGAGTTCAGATCACTTAGGTCATCATACTCTTTGTCTGGTAAAGTTACAGAGAAGGTGGCTAATCCTCTGGATGCATCTTTCCCACCAAATGGTGCATATGGACCCCCTGAAACCAGCCAAAGCATTTTTAGGATATAAAATATTAAATCGGTACATAAAAAAATTGGATTACAAATATTGGGATAATTGACACACTGCCATCTAGTCCCAGTGTCACAGGGGTTGAGTTATGGGTACTAGATACCTAATATAATTTTTATGTAAATAAATACATATTATACATAAACAATCAGATTCAAGACAGAAATTTTGACCTCTGCAGGCATTTTCAACACGGAGGTCATCAATAATAAAAATATAATCTTGGTAGTATTTATAGTAAAAAAGATAAGATATTCATAGAAGTATCCCAACTTGTCAGTTGTTGCACATAGAATAAACATTGAGTGACTCATTGACTCTATTAATAAACGTCGACGCAATGTAATGCACTCACCGGGGCCATAGAAGCGGCGTCCCCGTGTCACGTCGAATATCCACCCGTTTACCGCCAATAACACTCTGCCGTCTGGCTGAGTTCCGTCGTATTGACGCAGTTCTGCAACGGTCATGTCCTTTCTTAACTTCGGCAACACTACAGCCGGCGACTCCACATTCGTCCGAGTGAACTTCTTGAATATTTTATATACCACTACAGCGATAAACCCAATCAATATCAGATTTAGAGGAGAGAATATCACATCAATAAAAAAACCCCACATGCCGGTGTCATCCTTTTCATTTTCTGAAAACTTAGTTTCGGCAGAGGATGACATTTTCACAAAATTTTCTACAAAGTTTCTACTTTTAATGGAATTATTTATGTACGTAAATTTAGAAAAAGATCGCCATTCGCTTTTTAATTGAAATTGAAATGAAAATTCAATCAAAATCAAACAATTACTGACAAGTGACACCTGAAGTTCGAGACAAATATTGACACTCAATTGACAGTCATTATTTTTTGTCAGCCAGATCTTATGGTCAGGAAACAAGTCAGTTTAATCCGAATATATTTGGTAAATAATTCTTCTCCTTCGTCTTTGATTCCTTCCTCTCAAATTAACATTTATAGGTGCTACTTTCATATATCCCCCTATTTACTCTTTCTTACCTTGTCCATTCTTCGCACACCACATATCCATACTTTGAGAGGTCATTGATACTTGCGCGCTTATTAGGTAAATTGCAAGTTCTTTGGTTGACTTTGTGATGCTGATTACTCAACATTCAACTCACTCTGTATAGCACAACTACCAAACTATTGAAATTTAAAAGTTGAATATTATCTAGATGTATGTATGTATAAAATATGCTACCAAGTGAAGTACAGCGATGATAACTCATTGTACACGAAAGAAATAAAGTCAGGTGTCCCTCAGGGCAGTATCTTGGGCCCTATACTATACCTGATTTTTACAGCAGATATTCCAACAACTGTCTACACCACGACTGCAACATACTCTGATGATACGGCGTTACTGTCAGCTCATAGCAACCCAGAAACGGCATCATCACACTTACAAAACCACCTGACAGAAGTTGAGATGTGGCCGAAGCGTTGAAGAATAAAAGCCAATGAGAGCAAATCGGTACATGCAACATTTACACTTAAGAGAGAAACATGTCCACCAGTAACGCTAAACTGCAAAGTTATCCCTCGAGATAATAACGCAAAATACTTGGGCATGCACCTAGACAAGAAACTTACATGGCAAAAACCTATTTGAACAAAGCGTAAAGAACTAGATGGAAAACTGCGGTCACTGAATGGTTATTGGGACGCCAATCACAACTAAATCATAACAGGAAGATGCTATTGTATAAAACTACCTTATAGTCAATCTGGACTTACGGAATACAACTGTGGGGTTTCGGCCAGCATCAGTAATATAGATATCCTGGAGAGATTCCAGACCAAAGCTCTGAGAGCAATGTTTGGCATCCCTCATTGTAGTAATAGGTACCTACTTATACCTCGACCTCGGCCTAAAAACAGTTCGGCAGAAAATAGCTCAAAACAGCCTGAAATACCAGGAGAAACTGACCGTCCATGTAAACATACTGGCACACGCCCTGAGTAGAGAAGACGCTTCTCAGCATACCCGACAAAAAGAAGTGACTTATCGAGCATAAATAAAAGATTTACTACTTGACATCAAGCGGGTCGTGTGAAAAGGACTTTAATCATACAAGTATGGCTCTTGAGGAAAACACAAACTGAGAAATCAAACAAAGAAGTGGCTTAAGTTGGAAAACATATCAAGATCAAATCTTTTTAGCGCTAAGTCTAAAACAAAAAATATGTTCATGAATTTCACCTAAGATTCCTCTCGTCAGTGGGGAGTCCGATCTAAGATTTCTGTAATTGATTATTTCACTATTCTATTATCGATAAAACCGTTTTTAAGCCAAATCAAAAACGACACTGAGATACTAACCCACACAATACATAAATACCTACACGTAAAATAGATGTGTTGCGGGGGAGTTTCTTTCGCCGTTTCTTCTTCCTCAGCTATAAGCACTCCGAAACGATAGTAGATTAGAATATGATCGGCTTCACTGGTGAAGTCGATAGTCCCCAAATAAATAGCATTCTTGCCATTCGTGGCTGTTATCAATTGTCCCCATGCAGCGGTCGAGACGGAAACGCACCTCACAGGAGGCGCGTGACCGAGCACGCTGCCACGGCTGATCGACCCCGCTCCCACGGGGTTGGAATGCCTTAACGTCCGTAGGTCGCTCGCTGTCGACTTCGTCTGAGACCATGGAATTAATAATACTAACTCTAAGTCTGACACAACAACAGCTTTAGCCTTATATAAATGCATGGTATAAATGAAAATGTATCTTTTTATGAATAAATATATTACATTATTATTATCATTAAGAAAAAAAACACTGAGACATTGACAGGACAGACAGTTGAGACCTTGAGACAGTTGACAGTTGTGTTCTGTAATTCTGCCAAAGTCTTTTCTTTGGTTTGGTAAAGTTTGGTTTTGGTGTTGGCTGTTGGTAGTTGGTAGTGTTGGTGTTCTGTTTGATTTTCATAGGCGAATAGGCGTATTGTATTGTAAAATATCTTATCTATTAAATTTAGTAGGTAAATTAAGTAAGTAAATCGATAATAATGGGACAGCAAGACAGCATATTATAAAAATAATATTGGTTTATATGTAGTATTTCATATAATTTTATTTACGTTGAAGACGGTTTTAGTGATGTTCTTTTAATCATTCTAATAATTACAAAATTGTGTACTGACGTGTACCTACAGTTTGATAAGTTTATGTATCGTATCGTCGAATTACCGGTCTGGCTGTATGGCTTAGTTCCTTAAGTTCCATTGCCTTTCTCTTCGAGAAAAACCCTACTCTACTACTACGAATTACCGGTGTTCACGTTCAGTAAATATAAATAATAATAGATTGTATTACATACATATCACCTCAGTATAATAGTAAAATTAAAATAATGGGTGATCGCCGTACAGACTTATGTTCTCAATATATAAAAATATTCATCGTTGTGGCATGTTACTGGTAAGTAAGGATCTTAATTATTTATTTAAGCGTTTTCATTAATTTAAAGGGCAGCGTGGCTTTTGTTTAGAATAATATTTAGAATAATCAATTCAGTTTTTAAATTATAAATGTTTTAATAAAACCTAAAGATCCTTTATTATTGATTTATTTTAACTTACTTAATACAAAAACAACAGTAAATAGAGTACAATATAAAAATAAAATGTTTGAATTTTATGTGCTTTCCATTTGTTAAGTTCATTAAAATTCAATTTTTTGTTCTTCTGTGAAGTTCATCTTCATATTCTAAACAAACCTTGAATTTCACAATGAAGTTTATTTTGCCTATTTAATAATGGAATGCCTATATCCGCACATTACAACAATTAGAAATAATTTGTTAGTGCATTACACTATAGGCTCTGTCTATCTATCATAGGGCCTAGAAAGTTTTGTGGTCAAGAAATAAAAGAAGAAAAAAAAAAGGTTTGGTTCAAACAGTTGTTTTTATTTGTGACTCTTCGCTACCTAAACTTTATAAACACAACTAGTGATTAATTGCAAAATATACCTACAGTCTATCCCAGTGATCAGCATCCTTGTTATCTAAAAGAGCCAAATATAGATAATACACAAAATACATTATTGTGGAAATGATTTTAGAAAATAAGTAATATTCCTTGCCTGGACTATATATTTCACTTAAAGAGCAGCTGAGGAGAGAGAGATGCATGCGGCTCGCAAGTTTCGGGTTTCCAACTACTGTTTCATGACTGCCATGAGCCACATGTGAATTAGAAACTAATAATTGTTACAATTTTTAGGATAGTATCAATAGTCACAGTATTTGTAAACAAACGCCTGTTGAGCAGTAAAGAGGTGGCGTTGGAAGCTCCTCTGTTCATCACATGGTTCCAGTGTGTTGTCTCGTTCTTGATATGCTTTGTGCTCAGCAGTACGGGTGGTATACACAAAGTATTTGAGTTCCCAAAAGGCACACCATGGGATGTCAATGTTTTTAAAAAAGTGAGTGTTATTAATTTACTACTTCATGATCAGTTAATCCTGGTCCACTTTGTGACTGTTTCTCCAATTCGCAAAAAAAAAATAGCTGACCTGGCAAACATTGTCTGTCAGATAAATGATTTTTTTTATAGGATTTCCGTAAAACAGTATTTTCAAGTTAATTAGGTATATATAGTTTTGGAGATATTGTGATGAGTGGTATTTCGTTAACAACTTTACATACTATACATTTAATTTTAAGACAATTTTGTATTCACTTTTCACTCCAATGTCGGGTACTGCTACTGAATATCAGCAGATGGTTGTCATCCCAGTTGAAATCAAATTTAGTTATTATATCAGTTCTCGTTACCCCTTTGCTCAATGAAAGTAGTATTACAGACAGGATAAAAGTTTTATCCTGTCATTGTGCAATACTCAGTGAATTGATACAATACTCAGTGAATGTTTGAGATGGCCAGGAGGATGAAATATTATGACAGAAAAATTTTAATATTAACAATTATTTAGATACATACAGAAGCCTTAGTATCTTAATCGAAAAAAAAACCCCACATATTTTACGTGGTAGCACTAAAGCGCGATGAAATGACAAAACTCGTTTTTAACATACTATCAATTAATGAAAACTTGTAAACCTGGGATCAAGTAGAAGAAATCCTTAAAATCTATTGTCACCAGTACATTAAAAATGAAAATGTATGAAAAATGCCCCACTATCTTATGCAATTATGTATGAAAATAACTCGCCTATAATGTTGTTACATTGTGTTAAGATTTTAATCTTATTTGTCTGAAAATATACATAACATAATTGCTAAAATTTACTGATATGTCTTTAATAATTTTTATGATAAATTCCATTGTCTGGAAAATTTTATTTAATCTTTTCAATCTATACTTAGAATTATATTAATAAACTGGTGTTATTTAAATGGTTAGCATAGTATTCGTATTTTTGTGAGCAGAAAAATATAATCTGTGAGCAGAAATAGCTAATTGATCAGCAACTCATGGCCAGCAAACATTCCAAAATCAGTCAGCAATTTATGTCATTCTGGATGGCTGTAATTATTTTTGTACAGCATATTAATTATGTACGCTGCAATGAGCTGCTCCTGTTTAATAAAATTTTGGTAAGCACTCAGAGGGTAAGCAAAAAAATTCATTTTGAGCTGCATATAAAAGTAACAAAAATACTTTACTTGTCATGCGCAAAATGGGTGCATTCCTTACAAAGATTATTTAATTTATTTACTCTCTGTTTGGGTATGTATTATTTATAGAAGTGTAAATTAATTAAAGATTTTTTTATTCTTATAAAATGTAATTGAGATAAATCAAAAAATATAAAACATTAAGTAGGTACCTAAGTACTTAAGCTATATCTTTATTCTTATAAGAAAATTATAATCGAGATCGAAATTAAAAAAGCAACTTATATAATGTGAGTTTTAAAATTAAATATAAACAAAAATTCTTTTAACGTACATTGCCGATTTTTCAACAAAAACGCAATCCAAGTAGTTATTTTGCTCACCATGTTTTAAATATGCATACCAATCAAACACACTGCATATAGACATGTTTTCTCTGCTGATCAATCATGAAATCTTGCTGATCAAATAGTTATTTTGCGGACTGAATGTTTATTATGCAAACTAATGTTGTTGTAAGCTGCCTATTTATGATTAAATTTTTGACCATTATCAAAATTATTTGCGGAACAAGGATTGCTGCCTGATTTTTTTAATTGCAAACAAAATCTTTGTATGCCGACCAAATTATTTCAATGCTGTTTTTTGTGGCTCACCAAATTTTATAATTGCTAAATATTTAATTAATTCTGTTAATAAACTAGCTGTGCCTGCGACTCCATCCGTGTGGAATAGTGACTGGGCAGAATTTTTGGATATACCTTATGGTTTATTTTGGATTACAAACCCTATAAACCCTAAAATATAAATGAAATATGCAAACAGTCAGTATTATAGAATGCAACTGTTACACCATGCGCCTCCGGAATACGTGCATTGGAACCTACAAAGTCTAGCCTAAGCTAAACCCTATTTCATATGATTGATGACATAAATCTGAGGTTAACTTAAATTGGAAATTCAACCTACAATGTCCAGCCTAAGCTGAACCCTATTTCATATGATTGACGATATAAATCTGAGGTCAACTTAAATTGAAATATAAAATTTCTGAAACTAATCATTTTTAACAAAAACAATTTTTTTTTATAAAATAAAAATAGCCTAAGTTACTCCTTGATACATCAGCTATCTGCCAGTGAAAGTCCCGTCAAAATCGGTGCAGCCATTTCAGCCGGAACGGAAATTAGCCGGAACAAACAGACGAGACAGACAAAAATTGTAAAAAATGTTGTTTTGGTTTAGGCACCATGTATACATCCAAATGCACTTAGTAAAAAGCGGTTATTTTAATATTACAAACAGGCCCTCCAATTTGATTTATTTGTATAGATTTTTGGAAATTGTGGTATGTTTTTAATGTAGGGTGAGTGGGGGGAAGATCGAACGGTTTTTTGATGAGATGAGCAGTATTATGTTTGACGTCTTGTAGAAGTACATATTTGTAATATCTTAATAAAACCACAGTAATTAATTAATACTGATTTATTACAACGCACTTCAAAAACACCGGTACAGCGGTCCGAACCATATATAGCGACACACACATGAGTGAGAGCGAGTGAGGCAAAAGCCCGCGCTCCATAGACCCACATTCTATATACCACAATATTAACTTGAGCTAAAATTATATCTATAGTGAATAAAGTACACAGCATATTTTTATGTCATATCGACAAATCCCTGTTATATTTATTCGAAAGCAGAAAAAAAAATTATTACAATATTTTTATCGAAATAAAAAAACACGGGGAAAGATGAAAGGGTGGTGGGGTGAGATCGAAGTAGTTTCTAAAATCGTTCAAATTAATGTCAGACGATATTGACGGTCAGTAGGCTACAATTTTAATTGTCCTGACACTTCAGAACTGTCTATAATATCAAAATACCTTCAAATAACAGAGATAACACAAATTATTTGTTATTTATATTTCAATCTTGCCCCGCCGGGGAAAGATTGAACTAGAGGCTCTCAAACTTTTCACTTGGATAAGATTATACAGAAAATGAAAGATATCAAACATATAAAATATTTTATTGTTAATGCCAAGATAATTTTAAACACAATTACGTACATGTACCTTTTACCATTTTTGCAATTTCTGAAATCGTAAAAATCGATTTTCAAAAGTTCTGAGCAACCCTATAATTTTTTTTCAAGCTGTTTTTTGGAGGAGGCTCATAAAAAAAATGATAAAGTAACATATTTTTATAGGAGACTTGAAAAAAAAATCGTTTTTTTGGGGCGCCCTAATATTAATTAAAAAATTAATAAATAAAAAATTGGTAGTAGATCCACGTCTACAGTTTACTGCGACACAGAAATGAGCAGGGTCGACCGGTGCGATACTACCCTCTCACAGAAAATCAGCGTGAAGTGGCTAGCTTCTTAGTGGCTGCCATGTTTCGTCTGGTGAGTGAGTTCCGCATAGTCGTTTCTTTTCCCCTTTCCTTAAGGCCACCCGAATGTTGACGTTTGCTAGATAAACCGATGTGACGTTGCATTGTTCTAGGAGCTGTGATGTTGCATTTACTAGCGAGTGTCTGGTGGTCTTCCCCATTCCTACGAATTCTGTTCCTATACCTTATGAGAAGGCAACGCACAAGTAACACTCCTGTTGTTTCTTGTGTCTATGGGCAGCGGTGAAATCACTTGCCATCAGGTGACCCGCTTGCTCTTTTTACCTCTTATAACATACAAAAATAAAAATAAATACCTTTAGATAATATTAGTTGAAATTGTGCCGCTGACAATTTATTTATAATGGCTGTAACAAAAAAAAAAAAACATTTTTTCAGGTACACTGAGAACATGAGACCATTAGTATGACTTTTGAAAACGGGGCAACATGGAAATTTTTATATGTTTATCTTACCCCGTCAAAATTGGCAGGTAAAGACGGAATGTTACAATAAATCCTGAAATACAAAAAGTAGCGATATTTAGACCTAGCAACATAACTACCAATTAAAAATATTAAGTATGTATACAAAGAAAAAACTCGTACCTACCTAGTAAATGAAGTTACACGACACGGGGTAAGATTAAAACACTCGACTTGCTCGCGTAAAATCCACAAATATTCCCATATAACACACAACCGATCCCTCAAAACGACAAGTGTCGATTGAGGTGTGGAACGTAACAAAATGGCGGTCTTATGAATGTTGTCTGCGTTGGATAAATTACACAAAATCTGTCTTTATTGATGCCTTTTTGTCTTACCTCGTTTTTCATCTTCCCCCCACTCACCCTAATGTCCAATTTGTTTACAAAAAAGTTGTTAATTGAAGCATGAAGGATGAAAAAAGGCTCTGTAAGCCAAACAAATGAGTTTTTCTGATAATAGGAAGTGTACTTAGAAGATTTTCTATAGATGGATGATTTGTTCTTTTCTAGAACAATAGTGCAAGTTGTTTGTTCGGAATTGTTTGCTTAGTTCGGCTACAATTATACAGATTTTTATAAAGGAAACTGATAAAATGTTTTAAGTTTCCATACATAATTGATAAAGGGTGCAGTAAACTATTTTACAGTCGTGTTATCTTGGTTAATGGGTTTTACATGTCTTGATGATCCAAGATGTTATCAGATAATCCTTTGATGTTTACTGAACATTGCACTTATTTTATGTCCAGATAATTAGTGAATTTTGAAAAAATATAAATTAAAGGAAATTACTACATAGAAGAAAAAGATTTAGAAAAATGGTAGGTAATCCCTCGATACCACTACCTGACCCGGCGAACTTCGCACCGCCCGACAGCCAATGAATGTCGTGTTATTTTGTTGAACTGCTTTTAGGATTTAAGCGACGGTGATAACTTATTATCTGGTGGATCTTTTGTCTGTCTACTAGAAAACCATCGATATAAAATCTATGTATCTTTATAATTTACAGTTGGCTTATTATTTAAATTTTTTTATTTATTTATTTAAATTCTTTATTTAAACTTAAACTTTCATTATTTAAACTCCTGGCTCAAATTAGAGTCGGGACCTTCTGTTGGCCTATTATTGAGTGAAAGCTTTTATTCAGCCAGGATTATTACGGAAGTTAAGGATATACTTTATACCTGTATTTTTCACGAGCTTCTTCTGTCAAGCATTTTATAACTCAAACCTTTCAATTTCTGGAGTCCAAGCCTCTGGCGTGTGTTAGGCAAAATTTTCGCGTGTTCTTTTTTTATTGAATAATATATAGAATTGATGTTCTTCCGGCCTTTCAAACCCAAGATGTACTGAATGGGCCATTATTCGTTGCCTAAGATTGCTAGTCGAAGGAGTTATCTACGATTTTCTTTAACGATGTCCCACGATCGATCAATTGTTTTCGTTGCCAATAAGCCTTTATAAGAAATATTTAACTTTTAATATTCCAGGTAGTGCCCCTCTCACTGATGTTCGCTTTGATGATAGCGACGAATAACTTGTGCCTGAAGTATGTGGGCGTGCCCTTCTATTACGTGGGGCGGTCCCTTACTACGGTCTTCAATGTGGTGTTTAGTTGGCTCCTCCTTCGGCAGACAACTTCGTACAGATGTATATGCTGTTGCGCATTCATTATATTCGGATTCTATTTGGGTGTTGATCAGGAGAATTTATTAGGTAAGTATATTGTAATTCGATGACCTCTATGGGACAACGGCTTTGGGCAAGACTTTTTTTTAAACACTACTTTAGTACCATTGTGATTTGATTCGATATGTTCGATGAAACGAAAAAGTGAAACCAAAAAGAGACAGGCTACATTATATTATTATACAGTGAAAAAAATAATATTTTTTATTTCTCCCCATTTAATCATTTAACATTCACTCTAAAACGCCGGAAAATTTTCAGTCCCTTGTATACAGAGTTTACACTGTATTTGACTTTCAAAAAATGGTAGGATGTCATTTTGAATAAAAAGTTTGAATTTGTATACGAGCTAAATATGTAACTATTATAATACAGATAGTAATGCGGTACTAACAAAGTATGATATTATTATATCGACCACGAATCGTCCTCGAGTCGTTCTGATAACGCCTAGGGCCAAAAGCGATATTCGATCCGGGTTCTTGTTATATAAGACTAGTTGATCCGGCAAACGTTGTTCTGCCATATAAATAAAAAAAATATATATTTGGGACAGGATTTCCAAGAAATCCGTTATTAGTAAGCGTCTATCTACATCGCGAAATGAAACTAGGTATGCTAAATTTCATGTTAATCGGGTATATAGTTTTAAAGCTCTCGTGATGGGTGGTACAAGACAAAGACATCTAGAGGCCAGAGGTAGTTCCCCTCCAGACGGACTTGGAGCTCCACTAGGGTTGTTTTGTCGCCTTTTATGACAAGCCGCCGACGGCCGTAGGGGACGGTATTACTCTGCTTCTGCATGGAGAAATGAGCCATAATCTATATAAATAAAATGACAGAGGTCTGCGGTTCTGCGCGCATCACGCTAAAAATACTGGATAGATTTCAACAACCCTATAAACCCTAAAATATAAATGAAATATACAAACAGTCAGTATTATCGAATGCAACTGTTACGCCTTACGCCTCTGGAATACGTACGTTCGAACCTACAAAGTCCAGCCTAAGCTAAACCCTATTTCATATGATTGATGACATAAATCTGAGGTTAACTTAAATTGGAAATTCAACCTACAATGTCCAGCCTAAGCTGCACCCTATTTCATATGATTGATGATATAAATATGAGGTCAACTTAAATTGGTGTACAAAATTTCCGAAACTTATCATTTTTAACAAAAACTATTTTTTTTTCTAAAATAAAAATAGTCTAAGTTACTCCTTGATACATCAGCTATGTGCCAGTGAAAGTCCCGTCAAAATCGGTGCAGCCATTTCAGAGATTAGCCGGAACAAATAGACAGACAAAAATTGTAAAAAATGTTGATTTGGTATATGTACTGTGTATACGTCCGAGTGCACTTAGTAAAAAGCGGTTATTTTAATATTTATAACAGACCCACCAATTTTATTTATTTATATAGATTTGATAACCTTTGCTTTGCCTAAAAACGGGTCAATACAACTAAATTAGTAGATAACAAGCACAAACATTGTATTCATTTTTCCATTCTAACCATTTTTCTCCGCGCAGGGGGGTAGTAAGAAAACGTACACCTGCCCCAAGCTCGTCTGGAGGGCAACCATCTTTAGTCTATGGGTATGCCGCCATAACAACTTTATTTTGTGTTCTGGCATTAGTGACCCAGGTTCTCTCCCCTATGCGAACAGGCCGTCCCCCGTCACAGAGGTTAATATTCTTATTCCACCCCTACATGAATAAAAAAAAAACGAAACCATGTGTTATTGAACCTTACTTGGACTAATTGCAATATCACTTAACTATGACATCTTACTCATTAACGAAGCCCCTTTTTATATATTTCAGGTTCGTTGTCCGTAATAGGAACAATATACGGGGTTGTTGGATCTCTCATGCTCTCCCTGTATTCTATTTTCACCAAAAAGGTTTTACCTCATGTCAACCAAGAAGTTTGGTTGCTGTCGTACTATAATAATGCATACTCGGTGTTTTTGTTCTTGCCCCTGATCGCCATTAACGGCGAGCTGGGCGTGCTCTGGAATTTCACAAATTTCGGGAGCTGGTTCTTTTGGCTGCAAATGGTGATTGGTGGTATATGTGGATTTGCTATTGGATACTTCACCGCTCTGCAGATAAAGGTATTATCAATATTTTTTTAATGTATATTTAATTTTTGCTGTAGGACAGCAGACAGGCTGACGGCCCGCTTAGAGTTTAACAATAACCGTCGCTTATGGGTGTTTGCAACGCCATTGGCATCGCGAACTTTCTGCTGTCCCATGAGGGTACGGGAACTTGGGTTACTAATGCTGGAACACAACACAAAGTTATTAGGGCGGCATACTTAAGACCAAAGGTGGTCGCCATTCAGACGGGTTTGGGGCCCTACCACGTAGCTAGGGTGGGTTGTTTTGTCGCTTTTTACGACAGGCCGACCCCGGCCGCAGAGGTTAGTATTCTTTCTTCGAACCTGCACGGATAAGACGAAAGAGATGGTATTGGTGCAGAGACTTAAAAGCTACAATTGTCTCTGGAAAAAGTTTAGCTAAAATGAAATATTAGGAATTATATTAACCCCTCCAAATAAGCTTAAAGGCATGTGTTATTAGTTCAAGCAGTTTCTTCATCAGCCAGGATTCGAAATCTTCCTTTTGGTCAGGGATAATAAGTCCTCTTCAAATAAGTTTATTTTTACAATTATTTATTTTTATCAGGTGACGTCACCGCTAACACACAACATATCTGGCACAGCGAAAGCGTGCGCCCAAACAGTAATAGCGACCCAGTGGTACCAGGAGTCCAAAAACTTCATGTGGTGGACCTCAAACGTGATAGTCTTACTGAGTAGCGCCTTTTACGCGAGGTTCAAGCAGTTGGAAATGGCGGAGAACGCGAAAAAGCCTGTCCCAGAGGAGAAGCGGAGCCTAGTATGATGAATTTCAGAGACTAATTAGCATGTGGTGAAGTGACAATTCATTTTGTTAGTTTGGTACATATCATGCCATCTATTGACGCTCATTTTGTTTGAAATATGTAACAGGGGTTTTTTCCAATGTTTGGGTATCATATGAAACATTAAACTCGTTGACATTTAGGTTTAAATATTCTCTTTTTGAAGGGAGTGAAAGTACACAGACAATGAGAGAAGATAGACACTAGTTATTATAATTTGTCTAAATAACAGGTAAAGGCATTTAAGACAGATTTGGCCATTTAAAATTTGCCGGCCAATTATGTGGGCTCTTTGCCACATTACACATACATCCTGCATTAAATCTGACATAAATATGTAAATTTTGTACTTAATTTAATTTTGGAAACAAAACAACTAAATGTTGCGCTACGGATTCCCGCCAAAACCTTTATAGAAATAAACAATTACAACTCGTTCTAGGGGGCCGTCCATTAATCACGTGATGTTTTTTTTGGAATTTTTTAACCTCCCCTTCCCCCTTGGTGATACATGGTGAGGTTTAAGACTACCCCCCCCCCCCCTCCCATATATCACGTGTATTATTTAGTACCTACAAAGGATCTTAATTTTAAGTATCATCTAATTTTATTATAGAAAAAGACTACAATAATAACGTTTAGAGGTAGACAGAAAGGTTGCAGATTGTTTTTGACTGACATAAAAATAATGAAAGAAATGTGAAAAACTTTTTTATACTAATACAAGAACAATGAACATAATTTAATGTACAGTATCCTCGGACCACGGATTAGCAAGACTCTTCAACACCAATAACTGGATAAGCATCTTGCAAGTCAGTTGTTGGCACAGTGTTAAATTCGATTTTGTACGCGTTTGCCGAAACAATAAATACACGTGATATATTAGTACATCCCCCCTTGTGATATTTCGTGATTTTTTATGAACCCCTCCCTCCCCTTTCGAGCCTCACGTGATTAATGGACAGCCCCTAGTGATGTAACTATATATATTTTTTTATGCTGAGGACCAGCAGACAGGCTGACAGCCCAGTTAATATTAAGTAGTTACCGACGTTTATAGATGTTTGCATCCTTTAGGGGCACAGAAACGTGGGTCACTAATGCCCGAACACAACACAAGGTTATTATGGCGGCATACTTATATACCAGGGGTGCCTTCCAAACTGGCTTGGGGCCCTACCATGTAACTAGGGTTGTTTTGTCGCTTTTCACGACAGGCTGACCCCGGCCGCAGAGGTTAGTATTCTTACTCCGCCCCTGCAGGAGGGAATACATAATACTTTTTTAAATTCCATCTGAGCATTCTAGTTTTGTGTGATAATAAAATCGAAATTAGCGTCAACGTCCCTATCACATTGGCGTGGTGCGAACGACTATCATCAGATTTCTCATTGTCATATTTAGCATAATATTTCGTCTTAAGTGGTGTGATTGTGACCGAGAAATTGGTTCGTACAGTCGCGTTCAAAATTCATGTTTTCATATAATTTTTATTGGCCTTTATGATTATAAAATGTTATAAAAAAAAACTTGTGTGTAACAAAACAGAAGTAGCCTGATTCGAGCCGAGATGAGTTTTACACAAATAAAAAGAATGCTTACCGACTGTTAACTTGTACCATTTGGTACTGATGGAAGCATTGACGTTTTAGATCGCGCAATAGTTTCTAAATTAAGTTTCATACCACTGTGAATATTATTTAGTTCCGAGTTTTCACGGCACACAGATCAACATGGAACACTTGAGAGACTGTAAACTGCTAACTTAATAATGGCGCTTTGTAAAAATTTCCAAAAGCTCTTATATAAGAAGTATAACTTCTAAAATGTGTATAGCATACATATTATACTATATACTATTTTTCATTTTAGAAAATTTTGACTCGCTGTTCAGTATAAAAAGTTAAACGAACCTTATTTTGTTGTGAAAATAGATAATGTGGACTTTTGAACGCATCTGTATCTAGGTTACATGAAAAGGGTGCTGATGTTATGTTTAGTATATTAAATATTATTATAAAAATATTTAAGTAAATAAAGATACATATAATGTGCAATAATATATAATAATTCATATAAATATTATGAGAGGCTGTTTTTTTTTAATTTAATGACATTGTAAGAGAATTTTTAGTAATCCTGATGTGTAATAGGGAAATAGGTGTAAATGAGGTTAATAAAGGAAGGGTATTATTTCTTGTACTTTAATAAAAACGAGGACATAAGTTGGTCATGTTAAAGTCATTTATAGCATATTTATTATGTTTTTAAAGATAATCCCTACACTAATTGAAACCTTGTATCGGAGTTTTTACACATACCTAGATCAGAAACAAACTGCGCGATACTTATTCTGCACAAGAAAATAATGTTGTTATTTGCACAAGAAAATTCAATTCTTGTGATGTGTGAAGTTACAAGAAAATAGTTGAAATTGTAGGGTTAAGTTTAGTTTTACTAGGCGATGCCTGGTATAAAGCCGAAGCTAGTCTTCTTAGTCGAGCTAAACGGTCATTTAAAAATATATATACTGTATACAGGGTGACTTTGACAAATCCGTCCAAGTTTTTTTTACGCACGCATCATTTAAGGAATCCATTTTTGCAAAAAAATTTGTATGTCAAATTTTCACCATAAAATATTTCATATATGATCATTAATTCAATCGTACAGAATAGTGCTATGGTGCAACCTTCTACGTTAATCTGTTGTTACCTGTCTCTGTCTCTCCCGTGTAAATGAGTAATGCGTATTCGCTCGCCCGGTGCAATGCCGCCGTCCTCGGCCTTTTACTAGGTCAGATGGAGAGGTCATTGACACTCTAGCGCCGTATTATGTAAATTGAGAGTTCTTTGAATGACGTTGTGATGCTGATTACTCAACATTTTTGTACTATGCGATACTAAACTAAAATACGCGTTTCTCATAACTCTTACTAAAGATTCTTCTGTGTGAATTTGGACGGGTTTATCAAAGTCACCCTGTATAATAATAATAAAGCCTCATATTTTCTGATAATAATTGTTAGTTAAAGTTAGTTAAAGTTTATATTAAAATTTTATCTAGATGTAATTACATCTAGATTAGATTTCTAAAATTATCAGAGTACCTCTGGGTAAAGGCCTCCTCCAGTTCATTCCAATGTCGGTCGAGAACTGCTCTTCTCCAAAATGGACCTGCAGTTTTCTTTATTTCATCCTCCCACCAATTTTTTTTTAATGCAGATGTAGGACAGCAGACAGGCTGACGGCCCGCTTAGAATTTAGCAGTTACCGTCGCCTATTGGTGTTTTGCAACACCAGTGGCATCGTGAACACGCTGCTGTCTCATAAGGGTATAGGAACTTGGGTCACTAATGCCGGAACACAAGGTTAATAAGGCGGCATACTTAAGACCAAAGGTGGTCGCCATCCAGACGGGCTTGAGGCCCTACCACGTAGCTAGGGTGGGTTGTTTTGTCGCCTTTTTAACATCAAACAGGCTGACGGCCGACTTAATAGTAAGCAATTTACGTCGCCTCTGGATGTTTGCGACCTATTGCATTGTGTCCCTCTTAATCGTTCTTCGTCCCTAGCGTGCTAATTTGTTATAATTATGCTCCATTTTTTTTTCTTATTGCGTAACGTGTGTCCTGTCCACCTCCATTTACATATATGTAGTTTATAAAAATATTTTAAAAGTTAATAATATGTTTTAAGATTAAAATTATGTCCCAACGACGATATTATTTTTTGTTCAGTTTCTGAAAGTAAGTAGATGCAAAAAGTAAAGACGCATTTGCAAATCGATAAAATGAGTTTTAATACTTTATACTCATAAAAATATATTAATTAATTACAATAAGGAAATAAGTAAAATATTAACAGAGAAATACATACTGGTAAATAAGAGAGAAAGAGAAGAGAATAGATTGAGAATCTAGACATCATCATCTTAGCATTAAATTCCGATTGCAACCTATACTTCCGCTTCGGTGCCCGGGTTCCCTTTTCTAACTTATCCACATCGCAGTCTTCGGCATCCTTGGTACGGAGTCCATTGACACGCATATCAAGCCAGCACTTTTTAGGTCTACCGGTCAGGGCCCGGCGGAGGTATCGTGGCTAGACATGATACCTAATACTTACTACGAAGTTTGATGTAATTGTTAAGAGATGTAAAGGTTTAATTATCTTTAGTAATATAAAAATCTATCTCACACTACTTTTTTTTTTTTTTTAATAGCCTTTATTGCTGATACTGAACATTTTTTTTTACATTAATTTTACACACACACAGTAGCAAATTGTTTTAACTTAGATCTATCTAATACATCGGGTTTCCTGGTTCAGTGATCAGAGTGTCCAGTGACACATAGGCCTCTTCCAGCTGCTTCCATTCGTCTCTATTGGTAGCTTTTCTAGACCAGATTGTCCCTCCAATCATCTTGATATCATCTGTCCATCTTTTAGCCTTTCGGCCTCTTTTTCTTTTGCCATCACGTGGTTGCCATTCTGTTATAATTTTAGTCCATTTCATTCTGCTTTCCCTTGTCATGTGTCCTGTCCATCGCCATTTTAACAGTCTTATTTTCTTTAGTACGTCACACTACTTATATGGGGAAAAATCTGTCATCCTTTTTATTGAAATTATTTGTCTCGTTTCACATTGAAAGTAGGATCCTATCCTTACACTGTGACACTTATTAGTTTCTTCTTGAGTAAACAACATCTGAGTGTCGGTTTGGGTGTGCAGGGTGGTACTTTTGGCGGGTTGCCAACTTTTACGGGCTCCGTGCACAATTCACATTCGACAACTACGTCACGAGGGCTTCTAAATAGGAAAATTCATGAAAAATCATCGAATGCTCTTGGTCCTGCATTCCGTTGCGCCGTTCATCTTCATATATTTTGGTGGTGACTCACAGCAATCTTCCTCTTCGTAACATAAAACATCCTCTACATAACCTCATCTTCAGTTTTTTTAACTTCTAATATATAAATCTTTTCACGTGATTTATTTAATTTAACATATTAATTATAATAAAACTTAAATTTTTTGGGACCGTGCATGAAATAATAAAAAAATTGGTTTCAATGTTTTTGGTGTTATGAAATCAATTCCAATAGTTACATATGTTTTATAAAAATTAAAAAAAGGTTGCTCAACATAAATAAATATACTGACACAGCCCCGCGCGCCGTCTGGTCGCAAAGTAAGTTGCATAGCGCTTGTGTTATGGGAATTAGACAACTGATAAATGACATATGTATGTTTTCTTTTGTAAATACACTTCTCATCAAAAAAATCGAAACAACCCTGAAGTTAGGTTTTGAATGAGTTTAATTTTTTTTACATATAACTAAAAATATAAACAATGCCAGTTAATTGTGGATATAATAAGGTATCATTTAACGAATATTAATGTTTCAAATTAAAATTAAATTTCTTTAGCTATTGTGTTTTGTTCAGTATCTCGTATTTCCTCCCCGGGCTGTTAGCAGTGCTTCCATGCGGTTCCTCATGGAACGGATAAGCGTCACAATCTTGTGTTGTGGGATGTTATCCCAATCTTCTTGTATTGCTGTTTTAAGCTGGCCAAGCGTCTCCGGAGCAATCTAATCTCTCGCTCTGACTCATCTCTTCAACTCATCCCAAAGGTATTCTATTCTATGGGATACATATCCGGGCTTCTCGCTGGCCAGCCTATAACCACAATACCAACTTCGCTCAGGTATTCATTTACAATGCTTGCGGTATGAGCCCTGGTATTGTCTTGCATAAAAATGAAGTCTTCGCCAATAAAAGTTCGTAGGGTACCACATGAGGCTCCACACTTTTTGATGTAACGTGACTCATTTAATGACGGTAACCGAGGTCCAGATACAAACGCAAGTTCGGTTTTTCTATCGGCGCTTATGCCTTCCCAAACCGTCCATGAACCGTCACCGTAACTGACTCTTTCTTCAATGCAGCACTGTGCAAAACGCTCTCCCTCTCTTCGATACACCTTCTTTCTTCCGTCATTAACATACAGCATGATCTTACTCTCCTCAGAAAAGAGAACTTTGCTCCATTTTCGGTATGACCAATTTAAGTGCTCAAGTGCAAAGTTGAGGCGCGCTCTTCGGTGGTCTACCGTCAATTATGGGCCATTAGCTGGTTTATGAGGTTTCATGCCACGCTCCGCCAATTTTCTTCTTATGGTAGAATCGCTTACAGTCAATCCTCGAACCTCGTGGAGACGCTGCTGCAGTTGAATAGAGTTAAAGTGGTGATTACTTAGAGAAACTGACACAATATATCGGTCATCTTGCTCAGATGTGAGTCGATGTGACTAGATCCTGGATGGCGAGTAAATATACCAGTCTCCCGATAACGAAGATATACTCTATTGTCGGCGGAGACGCTTAGCTGCAATCGTGCAGCCATAACACACTGACTATGCCCTGCATCCAGCATCGCCACGGCTTCTGTGGGCGAGGCGATCTATATTTTTAGGAATAATTCTCTGGTGGGATATCACAGAGCTTAGTTACCAATCACGCTTAGCTCAGCTCAGAGCTCAGTTAAAAAAACGACAATTGATGCAAAAAATTTGATTTATGTGCAGAAATTCCGACGGAATACACATTAAAAACAATTTCTACATTCATTGGAGGAAAAATCGAAAATATTATTAAATTTTTTTTAAGTTCTTACATAAGAGACCTCCTAGAAGTCTTAAGTTATTACGTAATTAGCTAAATTAACAACATCTTAAAGTGACCATATTAATATTAAAAAATCTTATGTTTTAAATAAAATAGATTGACTTGGCAATTAGGTCTTCATATCAGGGAAATGTGATAACCTGTGACAAGGACGGGTGGAGGGGTTGAAAAGCCCTAAAATTCGTGTGACGTAATTTATGGATGGCCCCTTATAAGGAGATAAGCACTAAAATGGGCTCACTCTGCAACTAATTAGCATATGAAAATGAGAATTCAATAACAATATGAAAAAGGAATATTATTAAATTCATATTGTTATAATTGACTTTCATATTCTGTATTAGATATGATATTATGGATTACCTGGGGTAGCTCAGTGGTATTTATTATACTCTGAGACCAAAATAAAAGTCCCAGGTTCCCATCATTACCATGCATTCAGCATAATTACCATGTACCGACAGTTAAGGAAAACATCACGAGGAAATCTGTATACAGAGGTCACCGGTATGTGTAACTCGCGAATTCGTCTTGGACAAGGGTGATTGGTATAGTGTACATTACCTTTCTTTCTATTATTATTTATTCATAGCTTATGACATTATCAAAAATACTTAAGATTATTTCTGTTATTAGGAGAATCTTCGTCCTGAAGCGGGTAATTTAGATGGTGCCACAGGTGTATAGTGCAATGAATCAATCAACTTCAACCGCCGTTACTAGTTTGAATACAAGTCCCGCCTCGAGAAATGGATAAGCACCGTTTACGCGACGTATCACGAGAAGATATGAAAAAAAGTCCATACATTTGATTCCAAATTATAAATATTGTTTAAAATTGCGTGATTAAATAATAAACGTTTGTGAAATATTGTATCATTTTTTTAAGCAATGACAAATAAAGTTGGTTTGTGAACGAAGTGGGCAGCATCCTTATTCCCTTGGTAACTGATCTGCTTGTGTCGAATTTTTACTGTGATTAATTTGTAAACGGCATATAAACCTACCTACGTACATTTAAGACTGCAGGGATACCACGTAAAAACCGGTATTACTATTTTTTTTATAAAGATGCGATTTTAGGACAGAAAGTCCTGTCGTGACGGCAGTCGTACTATTCCAGATCTAAATAAATATTTAACCCTTAGAGCGCGAACCGTCGATAAATCGCCTCTATTAATGTGTACCAGCTGGATGACCGAGCTTTGCTCGGTATTTTTTTTTATAAATTGTGTTTTTTGGAAATTAACAATTGATTTTCTTAGTCTAACCTCAAAGCAAACACTCATTGACTTTGTGTTACTTAACAACGCCATCTGCTGGAATAGCTTTAGTGTTGTTGTGTCGTTAAAGCAATTAAAAAAAAAATAGTATTATTATTCGCCGATAGATGTCTGGAAGAGTCATTTTTCAGTTTAAATTGGGACTACTCAAACGCCACCTTTTTGTTATTTTACTTCCAATAAAAAAAAGCGAATAAAATGACATTTTCTAGAAATGATTCCTAGCTAGATCGATTTATTGCATCCGAAACCCCCCGTATACTAAATTTCATGAAAATTGTTGGAGCCGATTCCGAGCTTCCAATTATATATGTATATATATACAAGAATTGCTCGTTTAAAGATATACGATAAATTGCGGAGCGTCGGAATATCGACTTGCGCAATTTGATTTTAGGTATCGATCTGTGCGGTGCGGACATCTCATAGCGCGCGCATGTATAACGTTTATAATAAGTTAATAACATTTATAAATAACCATCTAAAATTTTTTTTTTGTAAATTTATCATTGATTATTGTATTTTTTAAAGTATTGAGAAGGAAGGCTTGAGCTAAAAACACCCCAGAGACACCAACCAGATCCAAACAAAATATTGGTTTAGAAAAGCTACCAGGGACGAAGCTTCGCCATTGTGTGGTGTGTAGTAATAAAGGAGGAAAAGGAGTGACTCGATCTTCGCTAGTTGGTGTGCGTTGTAAATAGGGAATCCATGGGGTTTGTGTGGGGAAACATTTTTGCCAGTACAGTTATAGTAAAAAAATATGTCATCTCAAACTACACTAAACAACAACACTACAAATGTAACATTGAGTAGTTTGATATGTCCCTTATACATAACAGAAATAATTACGAAAATCCAACTACATTTGAGGAAAAATATTTAAGATTCTGTGCACACTTTAATAAGATACTTTTTTCAAAAATCCTTTCGCAATTTATGCAAAATATTTGAAAAAAAAAGCTCAGCACTAAAAGGGTTAAATAATAACTAGGATCACTTGGTGCAATAACTAGCAACACTTGTTGTAATAACTGGTCTTGCCATAGATATAGAATTCTATATCTATGGGTCTTGCTGAAAGGGGTTGCGATGACTAGCAATTAACACTAAAAAGGTTTTCGGTGCCATTTTATCAGTCGAAAGCAACAGCTCACTTCTGAACGTTCTTCGCAGTGAAATCTTAGTGAAACCTTAATCATACCAGTGAATAACGTGCTTATCTTGCAGTCAGCTACGTGTCTTGCCACAGCGAGAGATATTCTAGCTAAGTGTTTGAGGCTAAGTATATATTCTAACTCAGTAGTAAGAATGAACGTGATGTCGTCTTATAAACAGTTTGTTCAGATACCTATTAACGTGCCGGCATCGGTTCTCGTTAAGTGAGCTCACCGATTTATTACCCATAAAACGCTAACGGGTTGCGTTGGGCCTGGTTTCTTGGTACCAACCAGGTTGAGGCAGGCCTGTGCTGAGGGCGCGGGCCGGGTCGTTAATTACTGTTAGATGTCTACATAGACACAGTAGTATTTGTATATTTAGATCTGATATATCGCGACTGCCCGTCGCGACAAGACCAGAATAAATTATTTGCAGCTCTTACTAATATACGGCTCCATGTGGATTGCATTCACCGACATAACCGTTTAAGCTTACTTGTGTAGCCACTGAAGTAGTGTGTCAGTTGGCATTCGTTTTTTATTATAATATTTAAGGATATAAATCAGAATATAATAATACATTCTGAAGGACGGCAAGCTTGATAATATTTGTCTAGCGTGTCACCTCCCTGGTGAATTCATCAGACAAGTTACTTCCTGTTGTTCTCGTCTTGCTGACATCGAATACTTGCACAGGCACAACTTTGTAACCAGGATTATAATCCAACAAATAGCTTTGAAATATAATCCTGTAACCTTGGAGGTGCCCAGATACGGTAAAGATATTAGGTTGCTACTAAACCTGACATCTTGATAGTGTACCAATCTACGAGTCCTGCTATGATTGTAGATGTCGCAGTTCCACATGATGGTAATCTCGTTGGCGCCAAATAATATACATTAATCTTCCGCATCGCATCGCAAAAAACAGCGGTGGCGCAGAAATTGACCGACGCATGACCACGACCACTCTGTCAAGCGTGCACGAATAAGAAGAAGAAATGTCGCGCACGAGAATACTGCTATGTGGAAATTGAAAAGTACAATCATAGTTCCGGTAATAGTGTCAGTGAATGGTCTGATAGCGAAGAGTCTTGACAGATTCTCTGAGTCTTGACCTTTAAAGCTTCTCGCTTGGTCCCCGGCTGAAGAGTCGGATACAGAAGACAGCTCTCTAGTAAACGGCACGTATTGTGAGGAGGTTCCTTACTCTGTTCTCTGACCACCGGTAATTTGGAACCGCAAGGAACCGCTGCTTTTGAAAGATGATTTTTTTTATATTTTTTAAGTTATTTTATTTTTGTTTTTTTATAAAAATATGATTATGGTAATGTTTATATAAAAAAATATAAATGTAAGATATTGTAAAAAAGAAAAAAAATTGTAAATAAAGTAATAATAATAAAACTTCTTGATTCATAACTATTGAACATACCTTATCAATTTGTGGTGCACTTGCACTGGAAGTTATACAGAAAATAATATCTGAATACTACTAATAATTATAATAGTGTAATGTGACTATGTCTAAAATCTTGGATTAACCAAGTGTGTTTTTTGAAGTGAAAACTTCTTTAGCGCCGTTGTGCACTTTTTTTGTGGTGGGTAAAAAATTTTAAACTCGCGTCAGGTCGCGTGTCCTGATCGAAAATTCGTAAGACGGAGTTTTCCTCCATTAATACCAACCTTATTAATAATGACTTAAGGTTTATTTTATAATGTAACTTTTAAATGATTGCATTGTGTTACTTATACATATCTATTCGAATTGCGACTTTATTACAATGAAATACACTTGAGTTTTTGAAGTGAAAACTTCTTTAGGCGCGTTGAGCACTTTTTGGGTAAACAATTTTTTATAAACCGAAAATAATAATCTAACAGCTCGACGATACAATTCACAAGTTATTTAGTTTTCACTTCTATCGGCAGTCCTCAAAGACTGGACCGCATGTTTTTTTTATTGCTATAGGATAGCAGACAAGCTGACGGCCCGCTTAGAATTTAGCATTTACCGTCGCCTATGGGTGTTTGCAACGCCAGTGGGATCGCGAACTCGCTGCTGAAAATTCTGCTATCTGCGAGCTTATCGGGTGTGCGCTGCAAAAACCGTTTAGTACACGTATATCTATACAAATAAATAAAATTGGAGGGTCTGTTTGTAATATTAAAATAACCGCTTTTTACTAAGTGCATTCGGACGTATACACGGTACATATACCAAAACAACAAGCAGGAGCTGCGTGTCACGGAGATAAATATGCTGCGGTGGATGTGTGGAGTGACGCGGAAAGACCGCGTTAGGAACTCCCACATTCGCGGTAGTCTTCATGTCCGTGACATTGCGGATAAACTGCAGGAGTGTCGGCTCCGTTGGTACGGCCACGTTTTACGGCAACCGGATGCTTACGTGGGAAACAAATGTCTGGCCATGCCGCCTCCGCCGGGCCCCGGCAGGAGGGATAGAGCCAAAAAATGCTGGCTTGACGTCGTAAAGGGTGATATGCGTGCCAATGGGCTCACTACCAGGGATGCTGAAGACCGTGCGAAGTGGAATAGAAAAAGTCGGAAAGCGGACCCCGGGCCCCGAAACGCAAGTTTCGGTTGCAACCGGGATGAACCAGAACAGTTGCATTCGATAATACTGACTGTTTGCATATTTCATTTATATTTTAGAGTATAAAGAGTTTGTAATCCAAAATAAACCATAAGATATATCCAAAAAATTCTGCCCAGTCACTATTCCACGCGGACGGAGTCGCGGGCACAGCTAGTAATGTTTATTTATACGTGTAAAACTCTATCGTTACGAATAGATTGACTTGGCAATCGCATGAAAACACAATGTATCTCACAAGTAATACATATTATATTAAATAAGATTGTTTAGTACGATTGTCAAGTCAATCTATTTTAATTTAAAGCATAAAATATTTTTTAATATTGATATGGTCACTATAAGATGTTGTTAGGTTAGTTAATTACGTAATAACTTAAGACAGAAGGTCCCATAAGTAGGGACTTATAAAAAGTAACCGAATTGGTATTACATGGAACTGAGTTGCGAGACTTCGATTTTTTAATAATACAAGTTTTGTTTTTAATGGCGTCTTATTTCTTTTTGTAGATTTATACAGGTACACTGAAACTGCAAATGTAACTTTGTAATCCTATACATTTATATGCGATTACAAAGTTATTTATGTAGTAGATATACCATCTAGAAAACTAGACCGATGTTACAAAATATTTTAGTTTTCCTTAATTTATAGGACAAAATTAAGAAATTTGACTAGTTATAATTCTTAAACTACTAGTTCAAATTGAATGAAATTTGAAATATACCGTGTTTATATAATGTCTGCTTGGTTACTGAAAATTCAGATTTCTAGTTTTATCCACAACGAAGTTATAGGGGGTCGAAAATGGCCCGAACTGCTTCGAGAAAAGGATAGTACGGCCGTGCCGCTTTTTTGCTCGACTTTGCGGGGGCACTGCCGTGCCCTTAATCATATGGTCAAATACTATAATTAAGCTGATTTTTTAAAAATATATTTGTTTTTTATTATGTCACCTAGGAACGTATCCCCTATATGCAGTGGCGGATTTGCCCTAAGGCCCAGGAGGCCCGGGCCTAGGGCGGCCAATCGTGACAAAAATTCACTGATGATAACAAGAACTAACTCAAAGTACGTAAATATTCTAAAGACTCGCGCACATAATTTCTTTCGTTCTTAATTAAGGGCAAATTATTATGGAATTGACATAAAAAATTAATACATATTATTTTATTAATTTGATAAATTATAAATATAATATAATTAAATATGATAATTATTTTATTATTTGTTAAAATTAATTTAATTATATACTTTTTATGTTTCAAATTAATAAAACAATTAGATATAATAAAATTATAATTGTAAATAAATGAATATGTTACTATTATTTTCTAATAATTTGAAGCATAAAAATGCCTTTATATATTACCTTTATAAATATTGTACGCCTTAAAAAGGCAAACTGTTGATACAAAATGTACTTACCAACATTATAATGTACACAGTTCTAACAATAAATAAATAAACATTATGGTGGGCCGCACTGCACCGCATCGTATGACAATAATCTTCCTAAATCACTTTTGTACTTTTTATAAATAAAATATAGATAATGTTATGTAAAGTAATTATTTTGTTCATATAAAATGTTATTTCGTACGTATAAAATGTACTTACCAACATTATAATGTACACAGTTCTAACAATAAATAAATAAACATTATGGTGGGCCGCACTGCATCGCATCGTATGACAATAATCTTACTAAATCACTTTTGTACTTTTTATAAATAAAATATAGATAATGTTATGTGAAGTAATTATTTTGTTCATATAAAATGTACGTATAAGTTATTTCGTACATATAAGTGATTTAGGAAAAATATTGTTATACGCGCGATAACTTAAGTAAATAGCTAGCAAAATATACTCTCCGAAGTTGCGATTGGCGTGTGCTGCGCGGCAGCCGTTGGAGTAAAGGTGGCGGTTCGCGCCGCGACAGAGACAAGCGACCGAGACAGGAGGCCACGACCGAAGACCGCGACAAGTGTCTCAGTCTCTTCGCGCCCGATACGTCAGTCAGTATCGGAGATTCTGTCGATGTAGTCAGTTGATTTCAGCTATGCTCTTCCAAATATTATTTTTCAAATTTTCGTCTCTGTAGGAGTCTAGTCGTGCATCATATATCGGAGGGTGCTGTCTGATCAGTTCAATCAGTGTATCACATGTCTTCATCAGAAAAAGTATTCATTTTAATGACTAAACACATGTGCTTTTTGAGCGCGACACGAGACACTACTGGTCCGGAGCGGCGACCGTCTCGCTGTCTCCTGTCTCGCGTCTCTGTCTCCTGTCTCTGTCTCGCTCGCGAACTGTCGCTTATACATTGCCTAACGTCAAGTGGCGGTCGCGGTCTTCGGTCACGGTCTCCTGTCTCGGTCGCTCGTCTCTGTCGCGGCGCGAACCGCCACCTTAAGGTGGCGGTTCGCGCCGCGACAGAGACGAGCGACCGAGACAGGAGACCGCGACCGAAGACCGCGACAAGTGTCTCAGTCTCTTCGCGCCCGATACGTCAGTCAGTATCGGCTATGCTCTTCCAAATATTATTTTTCAAATTTTCGTCTCTGTAGGAGTCTAGTTGTGCACCATATATTGGAGGGTGCTGTCTGATCAGTTCAATCAGTGTATCACAGTCTTCATCAGAAAAAGTATTCATTTTAATGACTAAACACATATGCTTTTTGAGCGCGACACGAGACACTACTGGTCCGGGGCGGCGACCGTCTCGCTGTCTCCTGTCTCGCGTCTCTGTCTCCTGTCTCTGTCTCGCTCGCGAACTGTCGCTTATACATTGCCTAACGTCAAGTGACAGTCGCGGTCTTCGGTCGCGGTCTCCTGTCTCGGTCGCTCGTCTCTGTCGCGGCGCGAACCGCCACCTATAAGCGAGTTTTAGCGTGGAGACCGTGTCTCAACTGATCAAGTTCAGTTTTTAGATATCAGATAATGTATTAAATACTCGGCTACTAAATGTTGGAATAACATTACTCTTTCTATAAGAAAAGTGTTAAGTAAATATAGTTTTAGAGCTAAATTAAATGCATTTATCCGCTCGCCTAGCTATAAAAAATATAATAAAGCTTAAAAAAACTCATATACTTTTCAAGTAACCGGTTGGATCATTCCGCAAATTAGTTAAATATTCCGCGCCCAGAATATTAATTACAATTCCGCACAATGTAAAGCTCCTAAAACGTGAACTTAATGCGAGTTGCACTCAAGCGCCACACACGATTAATAAAATTCCAAGGTCTTCTGGTTCTATATCTGTTTCCCGAAGTTATCGAATCAACTCGATTTTATAATACACGTCTACGAGTTGAATGTGTAAAAAAAGGGATCTTCATTAGTAAATATAATTGGAAAATAGGGCTAAAGCACTGTCGTCATCCGTGCAGAGGCGGAGAAGGAATACTGACCCCTGCAGCTGGGGTCGGTCTGTCACAAAAGGCAACTAAGCAACCCAAGCTAGATGGTAGGGCCCCAAGCCCGTCTGGATGACAACCCCCCCTGGTTTTTAAATATGCCACCATAATAACCTTGTGTTGTGCTACGTAATGTACTACTATGTGATGTACTGTCTACTTGATGTGGTATAAGTGACCAGGTTTCAGTACCATTACGCGGATGGCAGCGTGTTAGCGGTGCTCCTGGTGTTGCGGGCACCCATAGATGTCGGTAACTGCTAGATCCTAAGGGAGCCGTCAGCCTGTTTGCTGTTCAATAGCAATAGAAAAGAAAAATCCTCGTCCGTCTGTGGGTGGCAATCACTTAGTCTTGCTTTTAAGTGATATAACTATTTGAAGAGTACTGCAGACAGCATCAGTCGCGTCTGCGATTACACACTGCAGGTCCCGTGACTGGCGTTCGAGACATACAAAGGAACACAAAGGTAGGTAAACCAGCGCACGCGCAATGAACAGCGGCACATAGATCGTAGTAGCCCTGTAGCAACACCGCGCTTTGAAGTACTTTCTTTTGATAACTTTCACAGCACAAAGGTAGATTGCTTTTCCCAGGGGTCATTTCCTAAGGTCACTGCGTGCGGCCCCTATGTTCCAGACAAACGAGGGAACATCAGGTTGGTTTTTTGTTTATAAACTTCCGACGGGCGTCTCTTAACGAAAGACCCTGCACCTCCACATAGACGCATAGCACGAATATTTCACTGCCCTATCACGTTCTCAAGCGACAACATTTCCTTTGTCAATTTCGTCAAACTCTTCAAATCGGGAAGGAAAACAAAATCTTCTTTTGTCTGTGTTCTGGAATGGGAATAATACTTATGTTTTTTTTATACAACATTTCCACATGTGCGGCGGTTAGTACGTTTTTTTTGCGTGTTTGCAACGCCAGTGGCATCACGAACACGCTGCTGCCCCATAAGGGTAAAGGAACTTGGGTCACTAATGCCGGAACACACCACAAGGTTATTATGGCGGCATACTTAAGACGAAAGGTGGTCGCCATCCAGACGGGCTTGAGGCCCTACTAGTTCTTTCTGTGCCGATGCCTGTATAGGATATTGCCTTTTCAACCAAAAGAATAAAAGATCGTTGAAAGGAATCGTTATGATTTTAATTATATTTGAACACGACTACTCTCTGACTAGTCCGTCTCTCTACTCCGTCAGAAATTACCAAATGATGACTGCAGTTTATGCTATTTAGGTGTCAATGTCGCTGTCAAGAAATAAAACTCACAGGCAAGTGAGAGCGACATACAAAGGCACATCAGAGAGTAATATACGTGGACATTAGCGAACCAGTGAGGTATCTAGAACACGTTTTTTTATAATATCTGTAGGACAGCAGACAGGCTGACGACCCGCTTAGAATTTAGAAGTTATCGTCGCCTATGGGTCTTTGCAATGTCAATGGCATCGCGAACGCGCTGCTGTCCCATAAGGGTACAGGAACTTGGGTCACTAATGCCGGAACATAACATAAAATTATTATAGCGGCATACTAAAGACCAAAGTGGTCGCCATCCAGCCGGACTTGGGGCCCTAGCACGTAGCTAGGGTGGGTTGTTTTGTCGCCTTTTACGACAGGCCGACCCAGGCCGCAGAGGTTAGTATTCTTTCTCCGGCCCTGCATGGATGGAAGAAGTTAGTTTCGCCGGGTTTTGTTGTGCTTTATAGCATCACTTTTGTACAGAACTGGTCGAGGTGCGGCCTGATATTTTTATTGGACAAGATTTCAGATAGTGTCCTTCCGTTAAGTTGCGTTTTTATTTGCATCTCAAGCTCGCACTTGAGGTGATCGTACACCAAACATTTTAGCAGGAGATGCTGTATCGTTTCGCTAATACCGCGGCTACAAATACAATCGCGGCTGTCTTTGACTTTAAAGCGGTGAGAAACCTCCGTTTCCCGTCCCCACTTGTACCAACAGTTGGGTCAAAAGTAACTTTCTTCGGATGCGGTTTGCTTCTTTGACGCTGGTGAGCAAGTTTGGTTACTTCGGCGACCATCTTCGGCGACCACCTCGGCTCATTCCATTCAAGGACCGTCCGTTTTCTGAATTCATGTTTCACGCAAGATAGCAAAACCTAATAATATGCTGGCGTGACTTCGGTCCCATTCGCTGTTGCGTTCGAGGCCAGCTCGTCGGTGCGCTCATTTCCAGGGATGCCAACATGAGTCCGGACTATGATATTCCTTCGAATGTGGGTGGCGAGGGGATGGAATGTGTCTGGGTTGCATACCAGATCCAACGAAGATCTGGAGTCACTCATCACGGCAGCCCCGCCAAAGCTGCTCTAACCTATCAGCTCTGTGGCTTGATATATTACAAGCAGCTCGGCCTGAAATACCGTGTAGAATGCCCCAGCCTCATATTTTTAGTCTGCGCCTAAGTCGTTTCCCGTCAATAAACCCTCCCCCCAATCTTTATGGCAACGACATTCTAGGAGGAACTGGAAGAATGAAAATTTCGACAAGGACGAAAACTTCGATAGGATTTCGTCCAAAACTGAACATCAGACGCAATTAAACATTCAAATTTATACCAAAAATAATTTATTATATTTAAAATTTAAATTTCCGCATAATATAACTGACTTAACTCCATAATTCTATTTTGATTACGTTACCCTAAAAGTTATTCGATTAAAGTGACGCGTCAAATCGAGATCGAATAGCCAAGGCAATGATTTGTCCGAATATAAATATTAAATTATATCGAACAGTCTCACAGCAAAGCTTATGTGTGGCAATTGTCTTTGTGTAAAATTAAATAATTATTTAAAACAATAAAAATGTCAAAAGGACGTACGGAGTTGTGTTCGAGATACATAAAAATATTTGTCGTTGTGTCATGTTACTGGTGAGTGTAAATATTTATTTTTATTATAAAACATTCTTATTTTTTAATTTAAAATTATTTAGATGTTAATGAAGTTTTATTAATTTTAGTTACGAATCCTTAATGTTACTATGGAGTCGCAAAAGACAACTAACGCAATAAAACTTTTTGCTGATTTTGATTTGGTTTCCTCGCCAATAAATGGAAGTCGAGAGGCTTTGAAGCAAAATGTGTGCTGAAATTATGACCTGCAACAATTTTCTACAAAAGACCCCGGGCTTAAAAGTAAACTTAATTGTAACCGGGAGAACTTGTTAAGTATTCTGAGTTCGCTGATCTTGTCCGAAAGTATTTCAGAGATAGATAAAACGATAAAAGGTTAAAGGTTCAATAGATTATTAGGAATGAAACTGATAAGGAGTCAATGTCGGGTTTTAATAGCGTATCAACATTTTTTCAAAAAAGAATAATAGGAATTGAAGAGCTATCAAAACGATGGGACCGGAGCATGCTTATGTCTTAAAATCAGCGCATCTGTGTTTTTGTGGTCCAGACACAGTGTAGCTGAAAAATAGTTTTTTTTGTTGGTAAGATTCTGCGAGAGTCACAAACGCGTCGATTTCCTATCAGGTCGGGAAGAAATATTTTGCAAAACCAAAAATTATTGAGTATGAAAATCATTTTTTAATCTTAACTATTCTCCGGACGCCGAGCAGGAAGAATTTTGGCCATTGACCTGTTATTATCTGTCTCTGCCACTCCCGCGTAAATATAATGCCGCTTTGCTCGCACAGAGCAATAACCGATGCGACGGTGGTCATGACGGTGGTGGTGAGCAAAGCGGCATTATATTCACGCGGGAATGACAGAGACAGATAATAACAGGTCAATGGCCGAAATTCTTCCTGCTCGGCGTCCGGAGTATAGATATTCTTAACAGCTATTTTGAAAGTTAGTTCTTATTAGAAATAGTGTAAGCTGTTGGTAAAATCCTTGCCACTTCTTAATATAGCAAAACATTGTGAAGCGGCGGAATAACCCTGTAGCAAAGAATTTAGGATGAATGTTTTGGATGAAACAGGAATAATAGGACTGACAGATGGGCTTACCTAAAAAAAAAACATGCGGGGCAGTCTTTGGGGACTGCCGATAGAAGTGAAAACTAAAAACTAAATAACTTGTGAATTGTATCGTCGAGCTATTAAATTATTATTTTCGGTTTATAAAAAAATTGTTTATGATCAAGCATTAAAGTTTAAATTGGTCATTAACACTTCTTTACAAACCAAAAATTGTTCACCCAAAAAGTGCTCAACGCACCTAAAGAAGTATTCACTGCAAATCTCAACTGTATTCCATTGTAATAAAGTCGCAATTCGAATAAATATGTATAAGTAATGCAATTCAATCATTTAAAAGTTACATTAGAAAATAAACCATAAGTCATTGTTAATAAGATTGGTATTACTGGAGCAAAACTTCGTCTTACGAACCTTACGAATTTTCGATCAGGACACATGACACCTGACGCGAGTTTAACATTTTTTACCCATCAAAAAAAAGTGCACAACGTCGCTAAAGAAGTTTTCACATAAATAAAGAAGCTTCGATTATTTATTTCCTGAAGATTATGTAATAGCCCATTGAATACTAGCGATTATTCATGTAAGATTTTCTGGCTACTCTTATACTAGCTCTAGCACATAGTAGATACTGGATTAGGTTTGTGAGAATTTTACAGTAAAATTAGGATTTTAAACCCGTCTGGCAACCACACTTGGTTATTAAATATGCCGTCATAATAACCTTGTGTTGTGTTCCGGCATGAGTGACTCTGGTTCCAGTTCCCGCTCGAGTTCGACGCTGACGGGAGCGTGTTAGCGAGGCAACGGAAACTGCTTATTAAATTAGCCGTCAGCTTATCTTGAGTTTCATAGCAATAAAAGAAAATTAATCCTTTTGCTGGTTTAACTTTTCCGTTCGAGGTTGAGATAGAACTTGGTACAAATTCAGATTTGTTCCATCTATTTTTGAAGTGAAACCTGTTTGCGTGCATGAAACGCAATATTAGCGTCACGAAGATGTGAAACGTTTTTTTACCCAAGCAAGTACTGACCGCGCCCGACGCTCCTTAACTTCGGTGATCGGACGAGAACCGAAAATTCATTAATCCTGAGGATCCTGGTAAGGATAATGATACAAACTATACAGATTAATGCATTGTCATCGGCCCTCGATATATCTACAAAGTTTAAACGAAATCTGGCCGTTTAAAGTGGGTCATAATCTCCCCCAAAGGAGTCGGTTACAAACAAATAATTACAAACATAACATACATACAAGTGAAGCTAATTTATAGCGTGTAAAAATACATGCTGAGGTAGATCCGTCCTTTTAGGACATACATTTATTTTATTTTATTACTTTTTATATATATTTCTGCTTTGTTTATTTTATAAGTAGTTTTTTTTAAATTATTGTGTATGAGTATTATACTAAAATAAACTTATTTCTTTATTGCCTTCGATCAATGATAGTACTATTTGTGATCGAAGTTTATTGCTATATAAAGGGAGAACGTTTTTGAATTTTTCGTATACTTAAATCTCTGAATCATATTCGAAGGACTATTCAAAGTTAACTATGGCGTGCAGTCACCGTGGTGGGCATCTCTCTAGGGCTTGAATTCAGCAGTGAGACATTTTGAACTATAATTCATCAATCAAAACCAACTCGAACAATTTACCTGCATAATAAACGTATAGTACATCTATACACGAGTATACGTTACTACTACTAAATAATACATTTAATGGTGGCTCTGCGAGCTTAGTTATAATACTGTCGTTATTTTATGACACGCTGTCACCACGCATCTAATAATGACCTGAAGTAAACTTTAGTATTTTTCTAAGAACGCGACATGAATATTTTGGCGGTAATTTAAAAAGACACCCATTGTTAAATACATACATTTTTAGCGACGGACGATCGCGTTAGTCGAAAACATATGTTTAACACGCCTGTTCATAAAATGATGAATATCTTCCAGGACTATATCGCTGCTGACAGTATTTCTAAATAAACGACTGCTGTCCAGTAAGGAAGTGGGGCTGGAAGCGCCGATCAGTATCACGTGGTTTCAATGTTTGGTAACATATATAATATGCTGTGTACTTAGTAAGACTGGCGGAATTTACAAGGTGTTAACATTTCCAAAAGGTACACCTTGGAGTCTTGAGACGTTTAAGAAAGTAAGTATTACAAGTTTATCATCAGGCATTAATCACATCACATTTTATTTATTTCTCTCCTGGTCTAATTCCTACAGCCCGTTATTGAGAAGGTTTTGAGGCTCCGGTGATGTAGTTCAAGCTGCGGTGCTGAGTTCAGAGTCCGTGTTTGGCGTGGCTTCACCATACGTTGGCCAATCTTGGCTTGGTGGACCAATCTTGATTATTTATTCCAAAATGCTGCACTTGCAAAAAATATATAGTCTATCCGTGTTCTATTCCTGCAGGGGCGGAGAAAGAATACTAACCTCTGTGGCCGGGGTCAGCCTGTCGTAAAAGCCGATAAAACAACCCACCCTAGCTACGTGCTAGGGCCCCAAGCCCGGCTGGATGGCGACCACTTTGGTCTTTAGTATGCCGCTATAATAATTTTATGTTGTGTTTCGGCATTAGTGACCCAAGTTCTTGTACCCTTATGGGACAGCAGCGCGTTCGCGATGCCATTGCCATTGCAAAGACCCATAGGCGACGATAACTTCTAAATTCTAAGCGGGTTGTCAGCCTGTCTGCTGTCCTACAGATATTATAAAAAAAGTGTTCTAGATACCTCACTGGTTCGCTAATGTCCACGTATATTACTCTCTGATGTGCCTTTGTATGTCGCTCTCACTTGCCTGTGAGTTTTGTTTCTTGACAGCGACATTGACACCTAAATAGCATAAACTGCAGCCATCATTTGGTAATTTCTGACGGAGTAGAGAGACGGGCTAGTCAGAGAGTAGTCGTGTTCAAATATAATTAAAATCACGATTCCTTTCAACGATCTTTTATTCTTTTGGTTGAAAAGGTAATGTCACGGACAGGCATCGGCACAAAAAGAACCAAATTTTGATGAAAATATTTAAGAGCGAATTTTAGGATTTGACGAAATTGAAGTATGAATGTCAAAAAATATTGAAACCGACTTCAGTAGCTATCTGTTACATTTGCTATGAAGACAGTGGCCGCTTATAATTTATAAATGTGATATTCTAGCATATCCTCGTATAACATATGTTATACGATGATCACTGTTTTAAATTTGAAGTGCATAATAGATTTCGTATAAATTTTCTTTATAGTTGCTTATTATCTCAGCAGATCCGTAACTTTTACTTTGAAACCCATGCACTACTGAACTTTTTGAGCTTCTCTTCAGACATACCTTTACTGATGCGTACAGACGCTACGAAACAGAATATATTTCACTGGTGAAATTCACAATATCGAAAGAAAAACTAATTTGTTTATTTATTTACTACTTAATCTATTACAAACCAACTAAACTCGCTGGCACAATGGCTTTCACATGTCGAAACACTGCGCCTGTTTATGGTTAATATTTATTTGCAAAAGTGCACCAAGCGTTCTGCTCATTACTTTGAAACTAGGTCCCGAATACTGTTTTCTTCTTCTTCCTGGCCTTATCGCAGCTATGTGGCGACGGCACAACATGTCTTCTCTTTCCAATCTCCTCTATTAATAATTATCAGAACATTTACACTTTTTTTGCCATATAATGTTTTACACGATACAGCCACCTTTTCTTTGGTCTACATTTCCTTTTGTGTCCATCACTCTTATTTCTAGCTTTTTTCTTGTTATATGGCATTATTTTCTCCCATTAAGTATATACAGTATACAACAGTATATAATTAAATTATTGCCGTTAACCACACAGTTTACTTCGATATGTGAAGTCTTATAACATAGCATTGGATTCCATTCATGCTAATATATATTATGTATGAATTTGAATTTTACTTTGTCTGTCTGTTACGTTTTCCCGCCTAAATCGCTGAACCAATTTTGATGAATTTTGGTATAGAGATGGATTGAACATTGGAGAAGGATATGATCAAATTTTTGTCGCGAAAATGAAACTTGAAGGGGGGTGAAATTAGAAAATTACTGTTTTTTTATTTATATAACAGAAAAACGTTTGCCGGGTTAGTTAATTTCTTATAATTTATAATTTCCAGGTGATCCCACTATCAATATTGTTCACGTTGATGATATCAGTGAACAATTTGAGTCTAAAAAATGTTGGAGTTCCATTCTTTTACATCGGACGGTCACTGTCGACGGTCTTCAACGTAGTGCTAACGTGGGTAATTTTAAAGGAAACTACTTCGTATAAATGTGTCGGGTGCTGTGCGTTTATTGTTGTGGGATTTTGTATTGGCGTTAGTCAAGAAAAAGCATTAGGTAATTTTTAAATATGTATTTTTTTAAGGAATAGCAGACAGGCTAACGGCCCACTTTACCGCGAACACGCTACTCTCCACTTAGGAGTACAGGAACCTGGGTCACTAATGCCGGAATACAACACAAGGTTATTATGGTGACATACTTATACACCAAAGGTGTAACCAAACCAAACAAATGTCTGGCCATGCCGCCTCCGCCGGGCCCCGGCAGGAGGGGTAGACCCAAAAAGTGCTGGCTTGACGTCGTAAAGGATGATATGCGTGCCAATGGGCTCACTACCAGGGATGCTGAAGACCGTGCGAAGTGGAGAAGAAAAAGTCGGAAAGCGGACCCCGGGCGCCGAAGCGAGAGTTTGGGCTGTAACCGGGATTCAACGCAAAGATGATGATGACTTATACACCAAAGGTGGTAGCCATCTAGACGGACTTAGGGGCTTCCACGTAGCTAGGGTTGTTTTGTCGCCTTTTACGACAGGCCGATCCCGGCCGCAGGGGTTAGTATTCTTACTCCAGCCCTGCACGGTGTATCAAGGCCGTGGCAATTATTATTATTTACTTTATCAGTACAAGGATATTTTTATTGCTGTAGAACAGCAAATAGGCTGATAGTCCACTTAAAAGTTAGCAGTTACCGTTACTTAAAGATGTTTGCAACGCCAGGGTTACTGCTAACACGGTGCCGTCCGCGTAGGGTACTGTAACCTGGGAACATACCGGAACATTATTAAGACAAGGTTATTATGGCTGCATATTTAGACAGCAGGAGTGATTGCCATCCAGACGTTCTTGAAGCACGGTAGGGCTGCGACAAAATAAACCTAAATGGTAACCTAGCTAGGGTTGTTTTTTTAATCTGCCCCTGGATACGCCACTTAAGGGAGAGAAGGAACACTTGTTTTTGATTTCTGCAATTACCTTCTATTTTTGACAACCTCTGTGGCGTAACGGTTAACGCACTTCGGTACGCTTGCGGAGGTGACGGGTTTGATTCCCGTCTCGCGTCTGGGTGTTTATGTATATCGTCGGCTTATTGCAAGGACTCGTTAACTGCAAAAATCACTAAATACATTTTTATCTATAATGGACTCATTTTTACATACTCTACAAAATACAAAAACACAAATTTCTAGCTGGCCAAGTTTGGCCGTTACGTCTTTGGCTAATCAACATAACTACCTAACTAATTCCAACTAAAACGCTGTTTTCCCAAAATAATGAAATGTCACATAATGACTTCTTGCAATAAGCCGACGTATGTATTTATTTATAAAGAAAAGTATATACGTAGTATATCAGTTGTCTAGTACCCATAACACAAGTGCTAGTTGTTGTTACAAAACATTTATTTATTATTTATTTCAGGTACCTTACACATAATGGGAACGATCTACAGAATAATTGGTGCTTTCATCACGTCGGTGTACGCCATTTATATTAAGAAAGTTCTACCTCATGTCAAGGAAGAAGTGTGGATGATATCGTATTGTAACAACGCCTATTCCCTATTCTTAATGTTACCAATCATTCTCCTCGATGGAGAGTTGAAAGTATTGTGGAATTTCAATAATTACGGAAGCTGGTTCTTCTGGCTGCAAATGGTGGTCGGTGGAATATTCGGATTTGCTATTGGATTTTTCATAGCCCTGCAAATAAAGGTACTGGCCGAATATTTTTATTACGAGCTTGTCGCTTTGTACCATGTCGCTTCGGGAGACTAACTTTATTGCTTTATATTTATTGTCAATGCGTATTTTTTTATTGCTGTCAAACAGCAGACAGGCTTATGGCCCGCTATCGTCGCCTATGGGTGTTTGCAACGCCAGTGGCATCGCGAATCGAAAATCGCTACACACAACACAAGGTTATTATGGCGCCATACATACATACACCAGGGGTGGTTGCTACTATGTTGAAAACACCGGTTCTCGTCCGATCACCGAAGTTAAGCAACGTCGGACGCAGTCAACACTTGGATGGGTGACCGCTTGGGAACACCGCGTGACGCTGTCTTATTTCCGCGAGGATGAGGGCTGCGTGCTGTTTCGCGGCCCCTCTAAACTCCTTGAGTTGTTAAAGGAGATCGCCGGGGGGACGAAACCCTGACCTCCTCGCGCCAACATCATGGAGAAGGCCCGCCTTGAAACAAAGGGCGGGCCAGCGTCGACCCGGGCCACGAGATCGGCAGGTAACATATTCGTAGTTAAGCGGGGTTTTTATGGGGAGCCGGAGGCCAAACATTTTTCCCGGAGTCCTCAGTCCTCCCGGACCGGGGAAATCCGTCAAAAGGTGGTTGCTAGGGTTGGTTTGTCGCCTTTTAAGCCGCTGAAGCAATTTTGATGAATTTCGGTAGTCATAGATTGGACCTTGGAGAAGGACATAGGTTACTTTTTTTTAATTTATATGACAAAACAACGTTTGCGGGGTCACCTAGTTTATTTATAAAATAAAAGTATAAATGTAGTATTTTGGTTGCTACTTTAGACTAGATGGCGCTTTGTGAAATGTCCCAATATATATATATATATATACATTTTTTTCGTTTCCAGGTGACGTCACCCCTAACACACAACGTGTCAGGCTCAGCGAAGGGTTGCTTCCAATCAGTGATCGCAACCCAGTGGTACCAAGAATCCAAAAATGTGTTGTGGTGGACGTCAAATACGGTAGTATTAATCAGTAGTGCTCTATATGCGTGGTTCAAACACCTGGAGATGGTAGAAAACGATAAGCCACCTGTTTCAATAGATAATGAAAACCAGGTATGATCTATATTATACAGGGTGACTTTGACAAACCCGTCCAAATTCACACAGAAGAATCTTTAGTAAAAGTTATGAGAAACATGTATTTTAGTTTTGTATCACATAGTACAAAAATGTTGAGTAATCAGCATCACAAAGTCATTCAAAGAACTCGCAATTTACATAATACGGCGCTAGAGTGTCATTGACCTCTCCATCTGACCTAGTAAAAGGCCGAGGACGGCGGCATTGAACCGGGCGAGCGAATACGCACTACTCATTTACGCGGGTGTGACAGAGACAGGTAATAACAGGTTAACGTACGCTGTTTGCATCATATGATTATTCTGTACGGTTGAATTAATGATCCTATATGAAATATTTTATGGTGAAAATTTGACATACAATTTTTTTTGTAAAAATGGGTTCCTTAAATGATGTTTAGTGTGTAAAAAAAATTTGGACGGTTTTGTCAAAGTCACCCTGTATATAACTATGTAAGCATATACTACAACAATGTAAGCCAGGGATTCCCAAACTGGTCGACATCGACTCTTTGTGGTCGAAATCGGTTTCCCCAGGGGTCCGGTGGTATGGTGAGGTCCGTGCCCACTACGGGCCACCAGTGTGGCGGTAGTTGGTTCGCGCTATTTCCCGGCATCCCGTACAGAAGCGATCGGAGTAGGAGCCTGAGGGTGGTTTTTAGTGGGTAGACTACACTGCGAGTCCCACACGAGCCTGTCGTGGCCCCACACGGCAAGTAGTGTGTAAAAGCCATTTTGCATGTTTCCATCTCCGGAACAAAGAAAAGGAGGGTAATATAAACGAAAATTGATTTTGTGAGTCGATGAGGCCGAAAATTTAAACTTTATTAATTAACACAAGTTCTTATTTGAAATCTTCTAAATACTGTATATGTTGTATTATTACGAGTACGTGTACCAACTTGTTATATCTCTCTGCAGTCGTTACCTCATGGCTGAGGATCGTGGTCATCACTTGATGTGGACATCGTTGCTGTGGTGCACCTTGTTTTAATAATCTGCCTCCATTGGTGCCTATCTGTTGCGTCTGTGATGATCGAGCATTTGGATGAGGTTAGGGCCTTTATATAATCACACCATCTGGTTGGAGGCCGTTCGCGGGCCTGTGTGTATAGTTTTGTTGTTGGGTCTTCAGGCAGAGTTCTTCCTCGGGGGTCTTCTTGCTAGTAGTGTTCCAATGAATGTCGGTTCCATGATTCCATCATTTATTTGGGAAAGATTGTTTATATTTGCAAATTCGGTATATGAATAGATGCTATGTTACTACGATATAATGCAATGTACTTTGGAAAACACAAGACATCAGGACGGTGTGGAACAGAGCATGCATCGTGCTCGGTCGTCTCTCTCATATAATATGGAGGAAGAGTAAAAATTAGGAATAAGGTGACACTTTACAAAACCTGCGTCCGCCCCAACATGACTTACGCGAGTGTAGTCTTCGCCCATGCCGACAAATGCTACATCAACTCGATGCAGAGACTGCAAATCATGTTCTTTATATGCGTAACTCGGATCTACATCGTGACCTGGAACTCCTTCCTGTGAAGGAGTACACAGTATCCCTGTCGCGATATTTCTTCGGCTTCGTTCCGCACCACCCTAATCCGCTGGTTATGGAGACAGTTAATTAGATGCCCAACCGACGAGCCGCTCCCACGTGTCTTCGCCCGCGAAATGTGCCCACGGATACACCCGACCTTATTAGGATGCTAAAGCAAATGTTCTCGTGGACATAATTCTCCCTAGTCCGGCATAAACCAGCCCGATGAAATAGGTTTAAGGATGTCTTTCGCTCCCTATAGCCTATAGACTCACACATTCCACACAGGACACAAATTACAAGTAGGATAGATGTGTTGTGGAGGAGTTTCTTTCTCCGTTTTTTTAATGCGATAGGACAGCAGACAGACTGACGGCCTGCTTATAATTTAGCATTTACCGTCGCCTATGGGTGTTTGCAACGCCAGTGGCATCGCGAACACGCTGCTGTACAGGAACTTGGGTCACTAATGCCGGAACACAACACAAGGTTATTATGGCCGCATACTTAAGACCAAAGGTGGTTGCCATCCAGACGGGCTTGAGGCTCTACCACGTAGCTAGGGTGGGTTGTTTTGTCACCTTTTACGACAGGCCGATCCCGGCCGCAGAGTTTAGTATTCTTCTCCGCCCGTGCACGGATCAAAATCCCGTTTCTTCTCCCCTAGCTATACACATTCCAAAACCGTAGTAGATTCGAATAGGAGCGGTTTCATCGGTCTAGTCGACATAATCCTAATAAAAAAATCTTGCCATTCGTGGCGGTTCTCTTACTTTTCCTAAGCAGCAGTCGAGCCGGGGAAGTGTCTCACAGGAGGCGCATCCCCGAGCACACCGCCACGGCTGATTGACCCTGCTCTATGGGGTCAGAATGCCTTTTCCGCCCGGAGTCGCTGTTACGTAGTCTGAGAACACAATAGCCTTCACCTAACACAAAACAAAAAATTCTGCGCTCGCCGCATTTATTGCGCGAGAGTAAAGCGTTGTGCTGCTACACTAGTTTCATTTCGAAATGCAGTTAGTTTATAAATAGCACTCCACGCTTTTAGAACAGTGTCATTAATTTTCTCGTCAGTAATTTATTTATTATTTATTCTTAGCTTAAGAATTATTTTTTAATTTTTTAGTTTTTTTAAACTGTAATTTATTTGTAAATGTAATCGGTAAATGTTTTTATTATTATAATTTAACACCATCTTCCGGTAGAAGGAAAAGAAAGCGTCAATCTGATGATCCTCGGACTAAATAATTAAATTTCTGTTCAAAAACTTTTTTCACCGTTCAAAGTGGGTACCGTGTCCGAAAATTCTATTGCATATACATACAGTCAAGTTAATAAAAGTGTGTTAAGAAGGTAATGTCGCCAACAAAACAAACGACATTTTTCGTCCTGGCACAGCAGTAGAAATAGTATATAACCACTATAGCAGTAGTCTAGTAGTCAATAGAAGTATAGTGTAGTATCCATAACATAAGCGCTTTTGAACTAGATGGCGCAGTATAAATACGAAATTCGAAAAAAAAATGGATTTTATTTTGTGATTAGCAAAAAATGATAACCGTTGTTAAGAAATATAAAAATTGAATACCCCTAAATAAATTTGACACTATTTTTAAAAATATGTTTTGTATCGGAATATTTGTGGGAATCATACTAAAAACTGCGAATCGACACCCTTGGCTTTTTCCGCTAGCACGGTAACCCAATTAACACTCGTTCAGAACAACGTATTGGCCAAGCCAATATGTCTGTTGACCCAGGCGTTCTGGGTGATAGGAAGAAAGCGTGGTTTTTCATTGAGTACCCTATTAAATTTTACTTAAATCTTACTGTTGTATGTAGAAGCTATGGCTGCTTACTTCAGCTACTATTTCGGCATACGAAACTTAACACACACAAATAAACGTTGCCTCGTCCCTATCATACCCTCCATATATTTGAGTCTTTTAATAATTGACTATTTTCTTTCTAGGAGCCCGTGCATCCTGAAGAAACTCAACTGAATCCTGTCCAAAATGGTACAATTGTATAGCGGGAGTGTTGTTTCCTTTAATATTATGCATTTATTAAAATAAAAATATTATTACATAATATGAATTTTATTAATAAAAATATAAAAAGCTTTTCTACTTTAAAAGTTATGCGATGCAATACAAAACTATTCAGCGCTACATATGAAATTACTGCATTCAACAAGAGTATTTTTGGTATAGGCATTTGAATATATAATCATCTTCCAATTTATACGAGTATAAAGTCTATTCAATCTCCAAATGCTTTCACAATAAATTGATGATCGATTGAGAAATTTGTATACAAGAAAACATAATGCAATTATGATTAAATGTAGCAAATAAGTCATTGTTTTATTAAGCAAACCTCTATTTCTACAAGTCGAATCAATTGTCTGTCTAAATTTCTTTATGTCGAATCGTTTGGCATCTCTCTTGATATTCAACTTTAGAGGTTCTACTGTATTTATAAGTGTACTGTCATATAAATTTACCGAAGGTTTTAAAGATCATGTGTTCTTCATTGGCACTTAACAGAAGTTCTAGTTTAAGTTTTCTTCATTTACACCGAAATTAATTGATACATCTTGAGGAAACCGTACAACGCTGAACTTAGTGGGGAAACGCGTTTACGTCTTGCCGTTTTCTAATCGTCTTTCTGCTTCTAGACGAATGCGATAGTCAGTTCTGCGTTTTTCAATTTGACGCACTATTTAATTATTGAAAAACAAAACCGCATCGTGCATAATCAAATTACCGATACCGAACTGGTTACTATAAAGTGGGCCGTCAGCCTGTTTGCTGCTCCGTAGCAATAAGAAAGAAATGGTTAAAGGCATACATACATACATTCATGTTGTTTTAAGTAATATAACATAGATGTATATGTTGAGAATGACAAATTAAAGTAGAATTTACTTATACATAATTTAAATGTGATTTCAGTAAATTCGACAAATACTTTATAACATTTCTATATTGTTTATCACTAGATAAGTTTATTGTTTCGTAAGGATCTAGTTTGTGATCGTATAACTCAGCACCAAAAGTGCGGTTCCAGTTGATTGTAAATATGGAATTATTAAATGATACCCACCTCGTGTACCTGTATGTTTTAGTTCTAATACTGTACCCCATTATTTTTATGTCTTTCAAACGTGGTTTGTCCGAATTTCTTTGAGGGTAAACACTAGGACGCGGATACTGACTGATAGCGAATGTTCTCGGCATTTCACTGTCAACCATAAATGGCTTTAAGCTTTTACCTTCAGTACATAAGGTTTCTCTTTGTGTTGAACATTTTGGTATGTTAGGTAGGGACGCTACATCTACTAACGTAGGGAAAATGTCCAACAGCTCCACAGGAGTGTCAACAATCTTTTGTGATAAACCAGGCCCGACAAATATGAGAGGAGATCGTAATGCGACGTCAAAATTGCTGTATTTTGCCCACAACCCATTTTCGCCTAAGGACCAACCTGCAAACGAGATAGAGGAGAATATATACACATCAAAAAAGTCTAAGCAACATGCATGATATTACAAATTTACCATTTATACTAATTAATTTCTAAGTCCTTACTCACTCAAAGTGAGTAGGTATGTAAACTTTTTTGTTATTGAAGACATACTGGCTGGTTGTAAAAAAAATTTCGATTATGTTTTGTTTTTTTTTCATAAAATTAAATGAAAGGGAATTTGTTTGAATTTAAGTGCGTTTTTATTGCTACGTTTAGTCTTGATTTTATAATTTTACCAACCATTTAAATAAAGTTAGGGACAAAATTGAATTGTTAGATATTCTTTACTTCATGGAGCGACGTCATTTGACGGCAAATGAAATGCAAAGAGCTGTAGGGATGTTGCAAGCGGGAAGTAATCAATCTCAAGTATCTCGGCATTTTGGCATTCATATAAGTGTTATTTATTTGTCGTCTTTGGCAGCGCTACAATAATACAAGGAAACCCGCTGAACAACATCCAGGCCGTAAAAGGAGTAAAACCACTCGGCAAGATCGGTACATACAATTGACTGCAAGACGCCAGCCGATGTTAACCGCTCGGGAGATAAGTTTGAGGCTATAAAATTCAAGTGGTGTTGATGTAAGTCCCCTCACTGTGCGAAATCGACTGCATGAGTACGGCCTACGAGCTCGACGCCTAATTAGGTGCCCACCGATACGCCACGGGAATCGCGCTCGTCGAAATGAATGGTGTAGAGAACGCAGAATATGGACCCAGGAACAATGGGATAAAATTATGTTTTCCGATGAGTCGCGATTCGGGCTTAGGCCTGATACAAGAAGGGTGCGAGTGTAACGTCAGCCGGGAAACACTGAAAGGCTCAGATGCATTCAGGAAGTTCATCCATACAGCGGCTCATCCACCATCCTAAAATTTTAATTAGTACATGTTGCTTAGACTTTTTTGATGTGTGATATATGTAGTACCTAGCATGTTATAAAAGGAGACAAAAGGTTAAACACTTGCTGGTAAGTCACAAACCTTTCTTAATCTTCTTTTGAGATGGAAATGCTTTAAGCGCAGTTGTAGCAGGGTAGAGGGTGAGTGTCTGAAGCCAACGGAGAGTTGAGAGATCGGAGGTCAACACGTTCCACGCGTTACAGTGACACACGCGATACTATCGCTCACCCCACGCAAGAGTGAGGGTAGTTGACAAAATTCGGAAGTGAAATAATCTATCTACCCTTAATGCAAAGATTGAACAAAACCTATAACGGAAGTTTCTTTAAACTTACCATGGTCGCTAGTCAAAACCACCACCGTTTTCCTTATGTCAACGTGTCTAATGAGTTTCCCGATAAGTCTGTCCACGTATAAAGCAGCCGCGTAGTAACTCCTTCTGATCTTCAAGGTCCACTTTTTAGGCATTGTACCGAATGGAAATGATATATTCAGATGGTGAATGTCATCTCTCTTACGGATATCTGACCAAGGATGCCAAGCAACTAGAGGCATATCTTTCGGTTTATACGCCACTTTTGGTGGTCTTATTTTATTTAAGGGAATTTTATCTGAAAGAGATTAACATGCTATATGTTTTCTGGAGTCTATATAGTCTGGATGTCAAAAACTCTAGAGTTTTGCAAACTGCAGACTTTGCTATCCCTGACCTTTACGGGGATTTATTACGCAGTTACCATTTTCCATTACTTCTCACGTCTGTATGATCAAAAAGAATTTCATTGCAGTGGAACAGCAGACAGGCCGACGGCCCACTCAATAGTAAGCAGTTACCGTCGCATATGGATGTTTGCGACGCCAAGGGCACCGCTAACACCCTGTTACCTGCCAGATTTAATCCGTACAGGGGCGGAGAAAGAATACTAACCTCTGTGGCCGGGGTCGGCCTGTCGTAAAAGGCGATAAAACAACCCAACCTAGCTACGTGGTAGGGTTTCAAACCCGTCTGGATGGCGACCACCTTTGGTCTTAAGTATGCCGCCATAATAACAATGTGTTGTGTTCCGGCATTAGTGACCCAAGTTCCTGTACCCTTATGGGACAGCAGCGTGTTTGCGATGCCACTGGTGTTGCAAACACCTATAGGCGACGGTAACTGCTAAATTCTAAGCGGGCTGTCAGCCTGTCTGCTGTTCTACGCAATAAAAAAAAAGAACATAATATAAGGTTATTATGGCGGCATATTTAGAGACCAGGTGGTTGCCATTAAGGCGGACTTACAGCCTTACCATCTAGCCAGGGTTGTTTTGTCGCTTTTGACGGTAGGCTGCCCAAAGCCGCACGGAGCAAGAGTACTACGGGCTTGCTTTTGCTGTGATGCGCGCGCAACTGCAGGTCTCGATCATTTTATTTATATAGAAGAAGATTAAGACTACTTATTACACGTAACTAATGACATTCATGGAAATTATTTACTAACTCACCTAAATAATGTTCAGGAAATTTAAAAGGAATATGCGGCTTAAGAAAACCAACGGCCAAGAATAATGGTTTCGAGTTGTTATTTCTCAATATATTGACTGCATATTCAAGGATTTGCAAATCCGGTAAGGTGTTTTCGGGCTGCTTGTTAACATTCACAGGACATATCAAGTTTTTCTGATATCTCTTAGTTGTAGCATCCTTACATACTGCTGCGTCTTTGTATTGCTCTGTAGATGCATGGTATGGGCGATGCGACCAACTGTACGGGTAGTCATCTGTGTTGTCCGAACTCTTTCCTGGATGAAACACTTTACCAACTGAATAAGTCTCATAACCATGCTCCTTGAAGTATTGTGGGAGCGTCGTGAAATTGCCAGCGGTATTACGCCAATAACTGTAGAAATCGTATAAATGGAGCGAATCTGGACGTCGGCCAGTTAATATCGAATTCCTACTAGGAGCACAGAGTGCTTGCTAAAACACAATTTAACAATTATTAAATATAATAGGTGTAGTGTTTCACCAAGATAATGTGAGATCTCATACAAGTTTGGTAATTCGCTAAAAGCTTTTACAGTTTTTCAGATAAGGCACCTTCGGATTATTATTTGTTCCGGTCTCTATAATTTTTTAGAGGGTAAAACCTTCACTTCAAATGAGGAGGTCAAAAATAACCTGGACCAGTTTTTTTTTGCATTGCTGACAAAAGAAAAGTTTTATGAGTGTGGAATCATGCTACTTCCAGAAAGATGGGAGACGGTGTTGGACCAGAATAGACAATATATAATTCAATAAAATATGTGTCATCTATACAAAAAATGTCTTTAATTTTCACGAAAAGAAACGAAATTACTCTCCGAACAACTCAATAGTATAAAATTTAATTTAATTTTTAAATTAAAAGCTAAATTATGCTTTAACCATACTTCCAGCTGCACAATGTTAAAAATATTATAAAGTATCTGCTCTCTATGCATCTGATCACATAAAAGGATAAGGAATAGATAAAAAAGTAAAACTACAAACCTGTGTGAACGCATTTTTAAAATAGATGCCGACTTCCGAAATTTTTTTTATGTTTGGTAATATTACTTCGTCATCCGAGAGATGGCGCAAATCATCGACAAAAATAAACAAAATGTTCGGATTTTTAACATTCTCAGATATACCTATGTTTATAAATAACAACACAAACACAACATTTACTAACATTTTTGAAAAACTGATTTACTTCACTTAGGTTATATAAATAAATATTTGGAGTGAACAGTTAGCAAAACAAAGAAAATCAATAAAGAATTTCTCAACAACTACATGACTCTGTGTTAAAGTTTTTTAATAAAAACATTTTTTGCTTTAAGTTTAACTCAGATTTGTATAAACCTTAAATTGTTTACACTTTACCGTTGATCAAATTAAAAATTATTTTTATTTTTGATATCAATTTTTGTGTAATAATTAGTATCTTCAATTTTAAAATATAATTTTAAAAACTTTCAACATTAATATTCTGTGATAAATGGAACGGTAAGAAATATTTCCTCATAGAATAAACAATATGTTAAGAGGGAACTTCCACATATAAACGCACACGCAGCTGATCAGCATAAAGAAAACTTCCACAATATACATGGATATAGGGCTACTGTCTAAAAATACGAATTTATTTATCCATAAACCACCTGTGTCAACATTGTACAGTGCTCTCCGTAACCACATAACTAGCTGGTTTTTCCAAATTCTCATGTCAGGAAAGCCTACACTAAACTTCTGTTCGATTAAAATATGAACTGATCCGGTTAATTAGTTTCTTCATTTACCACTATCTATTTAACAAATAAAGGTTAGTAATGTAATATAAATATGTACATGATAACTAATTTTAGATTAAAATCTCACAGTTCCTATCTTCCGATAAAGACCCAAGGGACCATATAGAAAAATAAATTGATTTTTCATTATCTATGCAAATGCAAACTAGATTAAAAAAGTAAATTGATGTGAAAGTTCGAATACCGATAATCTTAGAAAAATTGTGGCTTTTAAAACTAAGGCTTGATAAATCTTTGGTTTTGCTGGGTAGAACTGTATGTAACCGTCGTAACTACTACCTTATGAAGATTTAAACATATTCACAAAAAGTGTTATGTCTGCTTTTATTTTTCTTTGACTATCTCGAAGTGTATTTTTCCACACAATGGTAAGTATTTGAATGTGTTAGGCACACATGCACGATTGTTTTGTATACAATACTGTTTGACAGACACACTCACACACCAACACACAACAAGTAGAGTCAGTATTGTCATTCGAATCATCTGTTTTCATAAATCGTTGTATATTTTGTACATAAAATTAATTTATTTTTGATTAATTTATTTAAAAATTCTTAGAATTAAATGTATTGATGTAGATAGTGTAGAGTGAGATGTGTATTGAAGTTTTGTTTTTATGTGTGTGACGTCATTGTTTTCGACTGCCAGTACGACGCAATTGCATTTTATTCAAAAATGGATTTAAAATGAGAATTGTTATCGTAAACGAGGTGAGTTATAATAACAACGCGTAATTTACTTTATTATTGCGCAGTTATTTCCTTTAGGTTCATGGATGTTGAAGGGCGATTTATGCGAATCGATTTCCTTTGTCCTCGGTCCCTTCTGTTTATGTACATAGCTGTATAGATGCATCCTAACCAGCTGTTTGGTATCAACAAAACATATTTTGTTGATAAAAATTAAGAATCATCTGAATATTCATTAGTTTGACATTGTTTGTTTCATAATTATGTAATAATATAACAATATACATCACACACAATATTTGATTCATATTAATTTTATGATAATATTTCAAGGTAAATTTCTACATTGCTCGTTAGTTAGTTATAGTGCAACTATAATTATTTATGTAAATATAGCTTGTTTAGATTCTAGAAAAATGCATAATAATTATTATTTTAATTAATGAACTATATTCTAATTAAAACTAATTTTACTTTGTTAATGGATTAAGGTCATTTAGTTTATAATAGCTGAAGTATTTAATAAAATGCTTGCAGGTGATTTTTTTTATTCTTGAGGAATAGCAGATAGGCTGGTGGCCCATTCAACAGTAAGCAGTTCCCACCTCATATGGACATTTGTGGCGTTAGGGACACCGCAAACACTGCTGTGCCATAAGGTATAGGAACCTAGGTTACTAATGCTGGAACACCACAAGGTTATTATGGCGGCATACTTATTGACCAAGGGTTGTTGCCAACCAGATGGGCTTGGAGCCCTACCATGTATCTGCGGTTGTTTTGTCGCCTTTTACGACAGGCTAACACCGGCTGCAGAGATTCTTACTCCGCCCCTGCACTGAGAAAATTAACGAAAAAATGGAAAATTGAAAAAGAAAAGTATATAAACACTTCAAGGATTATACTATACAGGTGTTGGGAATACAATAGTGGTTTTTTTTAATAATAAAAATCATATACTTCAAACTATAGGTAAATTATGCTAACTATAGGTAAAAATGTAATCTAAAGTAAATTATATTAGGTAAATAAATAAATGTATTTTGTAAAGAATAATTATGTAAATTATAAAAATAAATTATTCTTAAACTAGAATTGGACACAAGTCCTTTTGACAAAACACCCTTGAACTTTTTGGTATCACTGGCCACTTTACTATATGTTCACTATATGTTCACTATATGTTCATGCTCTCTTATGATTAATCTGGGAGCCTAGCCAAATGTTTTTGATATAATGAGAATACTCTCCATACTTCACATTACGGCAATCTGACAATTGGTTCCAAATCCACAATGGTGTCTGAATGTTATGCCATACATAAGGCAGTTTTCAATATGTAACAATGAGATATACACATTCTGAGGTTTGACTTAAAGATAACAGACATATTTGCAAAGCTTGTCCAATGATCATTGGCAGGTTAGACATGATGGTATCAGTATGTTATGTGTACAGTCAATGGCCATAAGCATGTCAACAATCATATTCATCTGCAAATTATATTGTACATATGTATGTATGTACAAATGTGAATGAATTCAATATACAGACATACCTATTACTAGGGCAAGTGATTATTATATCACACTATTTCTGACTAGATAATGATGAAGGAGTGCTATATATGAGACTGGTTGAAAACAGTCATATGTGTCACATGATACTGTGACTGCACTGTTGCATAAATTTTTAATATCCTACACTATAGGTAGGAGTGTTAATTATTTTGTCCATGTACTGTATTTTGTCTGTGGGTAGATTACAAGAAAGACAACATGTACTTTTTTTTTTTTTTTTTTTTACGGGGTGGGGAAATCCTCATGGACTACCTCCGCCTGGGGAAAGGCGGAGGGGCATGCCGGACTCCTACCGGCTAAAACCACCACCTCGGTGTCTCCTCACACGTGCGCGCGGGGCCGCGGGAATCCAGATTCTTCCGCAGCCCCACACTAGTGCTGGCCCGGTCTGTCCGGGCCTCGTCTCCTGCACGGGGTAGTGAGGTGTTTAACTACCCCGTGCATCGCCTCAGAGGCGCGCGCCGACACCCGCACGCGCCTCCGCCTCGGGTCCATCGAATAGGGGGCGGGGACTTCCCCAAGTCCCTCGCCCCTGGACCCATTCATGGGGGCCGGAAAAGGGCGTTATCCGCCCTTCCCCTGCGTCCGGTGCGCCTTCTGCGGCCGGGGAAGGGAGTCGAGATCTCCCTCTCCCGTTCCGCAGTTTCCTTCTGCGACATCACGTCCTCGCAGAAGGACACCACTGCGTCCCACGACTCTGCGCTACCGACCATCCTCCGCACTACGGCCGGCAGCGACAGATCTCCTCCTACTTCATTTGTGAGGACACGGCGCTGCTCCTCCCAAGCTACACACTCGGCGAGTGTGTGTTGCGCCGTGTCCTCCCCGCCGTGGACGCAGTGATGGCACCGAGCGTCCGGCTCCCTGTCTATGCGGCACAGGTACTTGCCGAAGCAGCCGTGCCCCGACAGCACCTGCGTCACCCTAAACGACAGGGAGCCGTGCCTTCTCCCGAGCCAGTCGTCGAGTACTGGCCGGATCGCCTCGACGGTAGCGAGGCCGGCGGTAGGGCGCAGAAGCCTTTGCCGCCATTCCGCCACCAAGACCTGACGGAGCTCCTCTCGGCGCAGCGCGATCTGGCGCTGCGCCGGCCTCGAGCCCCGTGCCCGCTCTTCCTCGCGCCATCGATATAATGACGCGAGTACTTTCGCCTCTAGGTCCCAGGGCGGGGATCCGGCCAGGACGCAAGCCGCCTCGTAGGAAATCGTGCGATACCTGCGGACGACTCTGACGGCCATCACCCTCTGCGGCTTGCGCAGAATGGCGAGAGTGCTGGCCGTCATGTCCAACGCCCAAACAGGGGCCCCGTACAGGGCCATGGACCGCACGATTCCCACGTACAACCGCCTACAGGCGGCGCTCGGGCCCCCCAAGTTGGGAAGCAACGTCGAAAGCGCGCCCGCTGCACCCATCAGCTTGGGCGCCAGCCGCCGGAAGTGGGGCCCAAATTCACATCGGCTGTCGAGCACCAATCCCAGATACTTCATGGTGGACTCGACAGCTATCCGGGCCCCACTGACCACAATGTGTGATCCCGGCGCCGGCGCACGTCGGGGGCCATGAAACACCATGGCCTCCGACTTGTTAAGGGCCACCTTCAGGCCCAGGCGCCGGATGCGGTTCACCACCTGTGACACCGCAGCCGTGGCTATCAACGTCGCCTCCCTGTGCGAGCTCCCCCGGGCAGTGACAAGCGTGTCGTCCGCGTAACACGTCAAGTCGGCGCCCGACGGGAGCTCGCCTCTCAGCACCCAGTCGTAGTCGATGTTCCACAGGAGCGGTCCCAAAACCGATCCCTGCGGAACACCGCACGACATGAGGTGCCGACCGGCACCGTCACGTCCCCGATAGGTGACGCATCTACCCTCCAGATAAGCCCCTACCGTACGGCGGAGGTAGGGAGGCACGCGATGGTATTTCAGAGCCTCCCGAATACAACTCCAGGGTAGGGTGTTGAATGCGTTGGAGATGTCTAAAGACACCGCCAGCACCACCCCACCCCGGGACACCGTCTCCTCCGCCAGGGCCCTCACGCGCATGATGGCGTCTATGGTGGAGCGCCCCCGACGAAAACCAAATTGGTTGTTGTCCAGGTCCGGCCCCTCTTTGCACAAGTGGCTGACGAGGCGATCTGCGATAATGCGCTCAAAAAGTTTGCCTGCCTCGTCGAGCAGCACTATGGGCCGATACGCGGACGGCGAGTCCGCGGGGCGCCCCTCCTTCCTGAGCAGGACCAGCCTCCCCTCCTTCCACACACTGGGAAACTGACCCTGCTTGAGACATGCCGCGAAGAGCCCCCTCAGCTGGGGCTCTAGCTCCTTCAGAGCCAGGACGAGAGCTCGACCAGGAACTCCGTCGGGTCCGGGCGCTGTGTTCTTAGCCCGGAGTCGCGACACGGCCGCTCTCGTCTCTGCTTGCGTCACCTCGGGGACATCGGTGCTCTCCTCCTCTGGAGAGTCTGTGGCTGAGGGCGAAGCCATCGCCGGGGGAACGTGTCCCGTTCGCTCAGGGAAGAGGGCCGATACCACCGCGTCTAGCAACTGGGGTTGCATGCTTTGTGCCAGTGGAGGCGCCCAGGGACGTAACTTGCCCCGTGCCCAACGGTAGGGGCGCCCCCACGGATCCCGATCTAGGGACCCCAGCAGCTCTTCCCTGGCACGCGACTTAGAGTCGCCGATGGCCAGCCGCAGAGTCTCCTTGGACGCGCGGTACACCTCATACAGCGCGTCTTCCTCGACGGGATCCCGTTGACGTCGTCTCCGGTATCGCGTGTACTGGCGGCGAGCCGCAACGCACGCAACGCGCAGCCGCGCGATCTCGTCGTTCCACCAGTACACCTGGCGCCTTGCGGACTGTTGGCGGACACGGGGCATGGACGCATCGCAGATCCGCGTCATCGCCCCGCGAAACCACAACGCCACCGCTTCGACGTCGACGGGGCCGTCCGTCGTCGACTCCCAAATCCAGGACTGGACTAAAGCAGCTTCCTCGAGTAGTTCCTTGTCAATGCGCTTAAGCGCCCAACGCGGGCCGTCGTTAATCGGGGTTGTTGGATGGCGGCCGCTCGCAGTCTGGGTAGAGACGTCGAACCGGATATACCGATGGTCCGACAGCGTCTCCACCCCCACGGCGACACGCCAGTCGCGGACTCGGCTGGCGACAGAGGGGCTAGCGAACGAGACGTCCACTATCGACCCGCCCCGCTGCCGCACGCACGTGTATTCCGAACCCCGATTCAGGACGACCAGACCAGTCGTCACCGCCCACTAAGACAACATGTACTGACTTATGTTTTGGTGGTAGTATGTATTTGTTCATAACTCAACTGAAATATATTTAGATCATTAACATATACTATATATAGTGTTCCTAGCATTGTTAATGTAGCACAGCTATTTATTATTTTAGTTAGTTATAAGTAGTCTAAAGTCTAGGTTGTTAAATTCTGTTAGTAATTTATATTTGCTTTCATTTATTAAGAGAGAAAGAAAAAAATGTAAATTCTTTACCCATTTATAAACAATATAAATAAATATATTGTATACTTGGATAGCGGACCCCGGGCGCCGAAGTAAGAGTTTGGGCTGCAACCAGGATTCAACGCAAAGATGATGATACTGTATACTTGGATACCTCACATAGCGCCATCCAGTCCCAAAGTAAGCAGGACAGCACCCATGCCATGGGCACCAGACAACTGATACACCACACATACATTTATTTTGTAAACAAACACAAACCTAGACGTGGGGCGGGAGCCGAACCCCCCCCCAGCGCAGTGAAGAGCGCCAGCCGTCACACCACGGAAGTTGTCCGTCCATGGAGGATTTATAATAATACTTGTATCACATCAAGTGTGTGGTAGTCAGGTTGTAGTAATATTGGAGACCAACCTGGAGGTTCCGAGTTCTAATCCCATTATGGCATGCACCGCATAATTACCACCTTGAACAAGCATGGCAGATATACGATATAGATGACGGAACTATCAGTAGATAGATCCGTCTGAAGTTACCGATCATCAGAACTGGATTAAAATGGTCTGGGTCGAAAAGATCTGCAAGCTCTTATGTATTCTTTATTTATTAGGTGACACAAAGGCAGAATGTCAGCGGAGTCGCCGCGGCACGTGCGGTCGGGTGGGCCGCTCATAGTGCCGTCGCAGCCGCCGAGCGACCGCAGCATCATCGACGCGGTATCCGGGTTCATTAATGATGTCACGCTGTCCTCTTCTTCCACGGTTGATCCCAAGGATGTTATTCAGTGGGCCCGGTGAGTTACCACTTAGACCTATAGAGTCTTAGTCAACATAGCTGGTGTTTACATGAGTGGTTTCTGAATTATTACCATGCGAACTTAAGATTTTTATATCTAGTTTATGGTTTAGCTGATATTTGTCTAACAACTGGCGATGTTTGGATCCAAGTTATAAGCATTTCATATTTCCTTTTTATTACCCGCTAAAAACTACCTCATGAGCGCCGTGTTGGAACTTCGGAGTAGCCGACATGGGTATGTGGGTATCTCGGCTCGGTTCCTGCGATCATGCATCTGATTAAGAACCCTGCTCGTCATCTAGAGCCTTTCTGGGGGAACACAAGAATAACTTTTGGTTTTTATAAGTAACCATTCGCTACTTTGCTTATTCGATATAATTTCTAAACTACCGTCGTATATATAAACGTGGGTAAGATTGGCCCATACTACCATAGTATTTCTGGTTAATGCGGTAGACTCAAAATATTAACCCTTTTCGGACGTATTTACGACGGACTTTGTCATGGGTCGTACTGATCGGAATCAGTATAAACGTTGTCACTTTCTATATCACTGTCAGTATTCAAGGTGTCAAAATAAAACTTCACCGCTATATTCAGACGACCATCTAAACTGATACATGGATGAATACAGTACAAGATTAGTACGGTTTCTTAATGTGGTGGCTGAGATTAGACACACCAATGCAAAGGGTTAAAGATGATCTAAATGTATAGCAATGGAATTACTATCTCTATCTTCGTAACAGTAAGATCCAATCTTGTATGGAAGATCGGAAATGTATTTACTATATTTGTACTACCGAAAAAGATTCGCAAATAAAACTATTGTAAACATTACGTCATAAGATGATAACTTATCAGAACCAAAATATTTACGTTTTTGTTTCCTGCTTGTAATTTGACTCAAATTAATTCTGAATATTTTTTTAAGAAACATTTTTTATTTATATTTCCAACATTGGGTACGCATTAATTTGTAAAACAACGCATTACGGGTATATTCTTATAGTCGTTTTTCAAATAATCAAGTTGTTAAGGTTGTAAAATCTAACATCTGTTCGAGATGCAGAGCTCCAATTATTTTTCGAGTTATAGAGGGTTGAGATTTCGTCAACGGAGGTTTACGTGGTTGAAGGGACGGAACAAAACTTTTTTCAAGGTTTTCGACTTAGAGGTTCTACTGTATACTGAAGACCAATCCACGATGGCATGACATCGCTTATGCATTTCTTCTCGACTAATGTGTACTCGTATATTGTACTATAATTGCCATGTACTGATGGTGTAACAACATGTGAGGAATCCTTCATGTCGAGACGTGGCGGGTGTGCTGTTCGTCCCCAGGGAAGTTCTTGCTCAGCAGTGTCAAAGCATTCCATCAAATATTGCGTTATGAACAACACATGGCCGGCATAACATGTTCTCTCTCTCTCGTCGTCTCAATATTCACACTTATTTTCGCCATATGAGGCGTGTAGTTGCAAAAGCCGCTATAACAATATTTTTTGTCAATTGAAAAACTTATGCTGTTTTAGTGGGATTTCGTCCAAATGCAAAATAAAAAGTTAAATTTTTTTTATTGCTGTAGGACAGCAGACAGGCTGACGGCCCGCTTAGAATTTAGCAGTTACCGTCGCCTATGGGTGTTTGCAACGCCAGTGGCATCGCTAACACGCTGCTGTCCCAATGTATAGGGTTGCCTGGAAGAAATTGCTCTAAGCGATAAGGCCACCCATTGTTCAGTAGCTTGTAAGTTTATTTCATTTTCTTGTATATATATTTAAGGTGAACAATAAAGAGTTTTCATTCATTCATTCATTCCCATAAGGGTACAGGAACTTGGGTCACTAATGCCGGAACACAACACAAGGTTATTATGGCGGCATACTTAAGACCGAAGGCGGTCGCCATCCAGACGGGCTTGAGGCCCTACCTAATATAATGTTGGAATACATAGAACATAGGGGCATTTAATGCAATAAAAAGTTGATAGCTATTTAGGTAGTTTAAAAGCGTTTTCTAACTATATATCGTAATTTTGTCAAGAAATGTTTTAGCGGGTTTTGCAACTACACGCCTCATATCATCTTTTACGCACTCATCTTTGTTCTAGCTATCCTTCTGTATCCATCCACTCCCATTCTCCTTGTTGTATAACATTCTTCCCTACGCATTATATGGCCAAATCACGCTAGTCTGTTACTTTTCAGTTTTTCAATAACTGACACTATTTTTACGCCTTCTCTAATATGTTTATTTCTAATTTTATCCATTTTACGTAACTTCACACATACATCCATCTCAGCATTCATATCCCCTCAGTATGTAACATCCTTTCATCCCTCCCCTTTGTGGCCCTGCTTCCGATTCATACAATACGTAACGTGCGTGCTGTCTATTTATTAGAAGTATGGAGAATGTTACTCCAGTGTGCTAGTTGCTCTTAGTAAAGCAATTATTCTATTAATAGTTTCGAGACTGCTGACATAAACGAGCCGACACCAGAAGGCGACAGCGACAATGACATAAACCCCCTCCTGCTCATACTCGGGTACGGGGCGGGCGTACAAGTGTGGCTGATACCTCCAAGCGGGGACGCTCAAGAGGTGTTATCATGGCGGCAGGGGACTGTGAGGGTGTTGCGTATACTGCCCACTCCGCAAAATGGCGACTGCTTCGCTTCGAAGCGTCCCCTGATCGCTCTGTGTGACTCCGCCAGTCCAGGGCTTGCGTTCTGCTCTCTCAGTTTCATTTCCATAAGAGGTGGTGAACAGGTCAGTTATTGTTTGGATACAAAATAAATACAAAAATAATTTAAACTATTTGGTACCAATAAACCCCTAGCACGTATCACTAACGTTTTTATCACGTAATCGTATTCAGTAAACTGTAAACGTCGAACGTCAAAAAATATTTTGGCTGCCTATTTCAATAAACGTTCGTTAGATAAACTATACGAAAGTCACGCGTCGAGTGTTAGTGCAGCCGATTTTTAGTTTTAAAATTTCGTTAGTCATAAAGTGCTGTTCAAGTTATCATACAAAATGTAATTTCTACGTTAACTATACGATAGTATCGAAATATTCGTGCTAGAGGTATAGATGCCTTCATTATCATAAGTTATCACCAGTTAAATACATAAAATATTGATTAAATATTAATGTTTTGGTTTCAATCTTAACACTTTATCGACCGGTCGTTTTTAAGTCTGCCCCTTTCCTTTTTCCTTGTTGCCCTTTTTCCTTTTGTTTCAAAGGAATGTAATTTTATTGATATTTATACTTTATTTTGAATTTATTTTATATAAAAGGGCCTTATAAACTAACAATCTTAACATAAATTCCGCAAGCCGATAGGCTAGCGGTCGATAAAGTGTTAAGTACCGCTTTGGTACTCTTAAAATTAACCTACTACTCAGGATGATTATATATTGTACTGGATTAAAGATAAATAAATGACCTACATCACTAGATAATCGACGGGATCATCGCTTTTCCTGGCTCCTTAAAGTAAATAGTTTGTCTGGAATAGATCTTTTTGAGCGATAAGGCCGCCTATTTTTTAGCATAGTTTATTTAGTTTTATTTTCTCTATCTATTTAATTTTTTTTAACAGGTGAAGATCATAAAATTCAAGAATCCGATATTAGACGTGCTAGCCAATAAACGTTCCGTGGTGGTTTCCTTCTCGGAACGATTCGCAGTGTTCGATGCGGGTACTCTCGAAGATAGGATGGTCGTAACCACGTGTTACCCTTGCCCCTGTCCATTGGGGGGAAGCGCACCCATCAACCCCTTGGCTTTAGGCGACCGATGGCTGGCATATGCTGATAAGAAGCTCAACCAAGCTAAAAGGAGCAGCGGTGGTTGTGAGGGTAAGTTTTCCAACAATTTTATATATTCGTTTATTTTTTACTTTATTTTTTTAGTATATTATAAAATAACCCATTGATTTTGAAGAGTAAGATGGTAACAAGCACATGTTTATTACTACGTTAATAGTAATTTAAAGAACGTTTCTTCATCTTCGACAGTCCCAATAAATATAGGGTAAATTCCCGCAGCACTATCTAGAGTCGAATTAATTGGCAAAATACATTTTTTTACTCGATACAAGTTATAAACGTGTGTCAGAGAATTTTTTGTGCAGAACTGTAACAATCTTTCACCTCTGTCATTTGTGATTCCAAGCCCATACTTGCCAACTATTTCTTTAAAGTGATGATATTTAGAAGTATCTCCTACTTTAGCATTAAGATCGCCCATCAATAGAGTAATGTCTCGTTTGGTCAAATTTCTTAACGTATCGTCGAATTGATTATAGAACTCGTCAATATCAGTATTTGTTGAGGTCGAGGTCGGTGCGTACACAACTACCACATTGAGACGGCAGGGTTTCGTATTGATCCTCAACGTTACTCTGCCCCTGCACGCAATAAATATTAATAAATATATATTAACAATGTTTACACATTTGTACAAAGTATTGCAAAAAATATGCAATAAATTATATATCTGATAGGTATAATTAAAACAGCACAATCATGCCATATATATAGAGTCAATGAATTTAAGACAAAGATAAAATAAGAACAAAGGCAACGTGTAATCCCTGCGATCGCATGACTTACAAAACTAGTTTGCAATGTCGTTGAAACGTTTTCGAAAGGATTTGTGCTGATTAATCTTTAATTTTTTATACTGTGGTACATACAGCAAACACGCTCACGGCCCCATTAAACAAAAAAAATTGTCAGTAAAACCTAGAAGAATGTTGAACATGAAAGTAGATGGGTACCTTTGTACGCTCCTTGACAGACCTAAAAACAGATAGAAAGAACGTGTGATGAATGATATGAGGGTTTGTGTTAGTGACAGATGAAATACTGGGATGAATAAACAAACAAAGAAGTATGATTAAAAAATTGGAAGAAAAAGAAATGTGGTGCCGACCCCAAATGATTGCCTTAGCCAAGCTAATAAGGATCGTGAGATCCAGACCCGCGATCTCTCTGTGTTGGCTCATCATCATCATCCCAGCATCAAATCTTTGTTGCAACCTAGACTTTCGCTTCGGTGCCCGGAGTCCGCTTTCCAACTATTTCTTCTCCACTTCGCACGGTCTTCGGCATGCCTGGTAGTCAATCCATTGGTATGCATATCACCCTTTACGACGTCAAGCCAGCACTTTTTGGGTCTACCCCTCCTGCCTGGGACAGGCGGAGGCGCCATGACCAGACATTTGTTCTCCACGTAGTTAGCGAAGGCGACACTCCTGCAGTTTGTCCGTAATGTCATGGACATGAAGGCTGCCGCGAATGCGGAAGTTCCTAAGCAGTTCCCGCTTGTGTCGCTCTAGCACTGGCCGCGTTTCATAGCCATATAAAATGATAGGCCTAATGATGGTCTTATAAACCTGTCCCTTCAACTATTAAGTTGAACAGGTATTAAGGGTCACAAATGACACCAGTCACCTCACACTGTTTCCTTCACCCTCGCTATGGCAAATAAGCTATAATATCCACATTAGGCGAGAACTGCCTAAGCCGCGCATACCACCGTGGGATTTGAACCCGGGATCTTTAGATTGGTCTCCGAGTGTATTACCAATGAGCTACCAGCTACCAGGTTCTTTATATACAATATTAGCTGACGCGGCAAACTTTGAACTGCCAAAAAAAAAAAACATTTTCGCTATCAAAATTAGCCTATGTCCTCCAAGGACCAATCTATCTCTATAGCAAAGTTCATTAAAATTGGTTCTGCGGTTTAGGCGTAGAAACGTAACATACAGACAGATACTTAATACTATACTTACTTAATACTAATTTATAATATTAGTATGGATATTCTCTGCGGTATGCTATAATTTTCGTCTATTCTTTACGTACTGAGCTCATACGCATTTCAAAATGGCAGTTGACCTTATGCACATTCATTAAATATATTTATGCAACATTGTTATAAATGATATATTTATTAATATTATAATACATATATGTAAAAGTTATAATATTTTCTTTGTTGTTATCGCGTGGCTATTGACTCGGCTGCGAACGGTTCTGTTGACCTTAGTATGCGTATCTCATTTTAATATTGCAAAACAATTCGTGCAATGACTAATTCAGATTGTTTACTTTTAGTTTAAAACTTGACCATTTGTTTTGGCTTCGTTTACGACCAGGCAACGGCTTTCGCACGTCTACGGGTTTCCCGTCCCGAGTCAGTTTCTAGGGACATCATTTAGAACACACCGGTTTATTGACCAACATCAAAGGTTTCAGCTGAATTTGTACCTAGTATTTTCGAGTCACCGGTTGTAACGACTACCGGTTTATTATGATTAAATTTGAGTAATTGTAATTCGTTTTGACTGTATGTATTTATTTACAAAATGAAATTATATAAGTTGTATATTGTTTTCTCCTACCCATAACACAAGCGCTACTTTGGGGATAAATGGCGCTATGTGAATTCTAACAATATATTTTCTATTTATTATTTTAATAAATCAAGTTAATAGATTTAGGTTCTAGATCAATGGATCAGATGTTGAATATTCTTGTATTCGATATAAATGCGAACTTAATAAAGTTATTATTTGAATATCATAAAAATAGCACACTCTCAGAGATATAAGATAACATATCTTTAATACCAAAAAAAAAACAAGTGTTCTCAAAAAGTAAAGATATTTTTTTTAATAAAGATAGGCGTACGTTTGATCGCAATCTCACCTGATGGTAAGCGACGATGCGGTCGACGGTGTAGCACGCTTGCCTATAAGAAACCTGTTCACTCTTCTCTTGTATATATATATTTTTGTACATATATTTGTAGAGCTTTATCACGGCTAGCAGTGCTATTTTATTGTTAAACAAGAGTTGTGTTAAAATTTAAACATTACAGCTGAAGGCGTAACCAGTTACACAGCAACGGTTCTCCACGCGGCCAAATCTTTAAGCAAAGGGTTGCGAGGGTTAGGGGAGAGTGTTGCCCATAGCCTGTCGGGTGGAAGAAGTACTTCTCAATCACCATCACCGCCAAATGCTGACATACAGCAGCCTGGGATTGTCACCATTTTAGATATTGAGGTATCAGTAATTTTTATAGTAAGTCTTTCACGGCGCAAGCAGTAACAAGTCGCTTAGACCGTAAATTCATTCAATAATCTTGTCTAGGAGCACTATTTGAAGCTGTGAACTGAATTCATTTTTTGCATAATTTATGCTATATGTGTATCTAATATAAATTATAATTCTTTGAATAATTATATATCAAATGTATTTTATTTTTGTGTTCATGAATATGTATATATTTGAATGTGTTTATGTATATTTATATGTAAATATTTCTTATTATTCTTATTGAATATTTGTATTATGTAATAGCATGCAAAATTACCTTCTTTCTTCTTAACTGTATTTCTATCCATCCAAAGGTTGTCTGGTAGAAATCGCTTTCAGCGATAAGACCGCCCACTGTGCTTTCAAATGTCAATATTTATCACTTGATATAAATATAATGTATGCAATAAAGTATATTTTATTATTATTATTTTTATGAGTCAAGTAAATTGAATCAGTACTCATTATTAAAAAAAATATAAAAATAATTGAAATTATTCCTAAACATTTTCAGGGTAATGATGAGGAAGATATTCAAGACAGTTCTGAAGAACCAAGCGATCCAATTGTTGCTCACTTCGTGGCGCACTCTGAAGCGATCATCGCCTTGAAGTTTGATGCGAGCGGTATGCTGTTAATCACAGCTGATAGGAGGGGACACGATTTCCACGTGTTCCGGATCAATCCTCACCCTTGTGGACCTAGTTTGGCCTCTATACATCACCTGTATATACTGCATAGGGGTGACACCACTGCTAAAGTTCAGGTATTTGTTTTTTTATTGCGGAATCTTTATGCCTTTATCCTACATTATGTACGTGACCCTACAGACAATATTCCCTCCTTCCGCTGTTAGCTGTTAACATTACACTTTGTCGCCTTATCGTATTTTACGCAATCCATCTATCATTAGTCTACCTCTCTATCCATCCACTCTTATAGAATGGGTTTTGATAATTTAATGTTTTGGATAAATATGTAAAAGTTTAATTGTGAATAAAATAGAATCTCTCAATCTTTGTCATTAATTTCATATCAAAAATATTTTTCCTCATTACTTCATTGGCTAATATTGATATATTAAGTGTTAAGAAAAGTAGTTTAACGTAAAATGCTTGCTTATTTTATCACATTTTTTATTGAAATCATTTAAATAATGATCTAATTATTTTGAACTAAGGTTGCATACAGTTTAGCTTCTAGTTCAGCTTATTGTAATGATTATGTGCATAGGATATAGCGATATCGGTGGACTCCCGGTGGGCGGCGATATCGACGCTGCGCGGTACGACGCACGTGTTCGGCATCAGCCCGTACGGGGGAGCGTGCGGCGTGCGCACGCACACGCAGCCGCGCGTCGTCAACCGCCTATCGCGGTTCCACCGCTCCGCCGGCCTGCCCATCCATCCCCAGCCCCCCAATCGACCATCTAGCAGCCCAGTGAGTATTTTTCAATGTATAATTATATAATATATAATAACAGCCTATAGAATCTCGCTTCTGGGCTTGGATCTCCCCCTAGAGGCAACGGACAGTATACACGATAACTCTTGTCCATCGCAGATTGCGGGTTACACATATTGATGACCTCATCGTTGGTTATGGCAATTATATGCACATTAGGTGAAAAAACTGCTTAAGCGGTGCATACCATCGTAGGATTCGAACCCAGGACCTCTAGATTAGTCTCTGATTGTAATTCCACTAAGCTACCACGTACTTATAATAGAATATTTTTATTTAGGACACATATTATTATACAAAATGCATAAATGTTAAATTTTGACATAAAATAAAATAGTTGATGAAGTCCTAAATGGGTCCTAGCTCAGCATATGCTGGTTTTGTATAAAACCAACGCTGGTCTTCAGCTAGACCCACGGAGTGACATTTATACCATAAATATAATAATAGTAATATGACCACACATTGTATTAATTGACAAAGCCAACACATCCGCCTTTATCGTAGACATAGTTGTACTGAACAATTAGAGAATTACATTATTAAAAATCTGAATAACGTGTGCTTTAGTAAATATATTGTTACGACTTTAGTAAATATACACATTTTACCAAATTCTTCGTACATAGTTTTTAGTTGTCATTTATCTCTGGATATCCTATAACTTTAATTGGCTATGAAACATTTTACAAGACTTTGTTTTAATATTAATTCCTTTACAAACAAACAAACATTTATTTATTTAGGACAAATTAACAGATGTTATAATACAAAAAATAAACAAAAACGCATTGTTGTCCTGAATTGAATTCATATATGTTTTTATAAAACTTTCTAAACAATTTTGAAGCTTAACGTGCTTTATATTATGTCTGAGATGTGATGTTCGTTGTATAACCGTAAACGTATTTGTTTTTGAGGTTGGGGACGGTGTGGGACACGGCGCTTGGTTCCCCAATCCACGGTTGCCGCCCTACCCTTTGCCTGTCACCTCATCTCCGTTGGCCCAACTGCGGCCAACAGCCAATCTGCCAACGCACACCATCACCAGGAACAGCTCCGGTGAGTATTTATTTTGATATGACTAATTATATATCCATGTTTTTACTTAATTCGAGCTCTAATTCTATCCGTGCAGGGGCGGAGAAAGAATACTAACCTCTGTGGCCGGGGTCGGCCTGTCGTAAAAGGCGACATTACAACCCACCCTAGCTACGTGGTAGGGCCTCAAGCCCGTCTGGATGGTGACCACCTTTGGTCTTGAGTATGCCGCCACAATAACCTTGTGTTGTGTCCGGCATTAGTGACCCAAGTTCCTGTACACTTATAGGACAGCAGCGTGTTTGCGATGCCACTGGCGTTGCAAACACCTATAGGCGACGGTAACTGCTAAATTCTAAGCGGGCTGTCAGCCTGTCTGCTGTCCTACGTAATAAAAAAAAATCATCATGGAATTTAAAGCCTTTGATTGGGTACTATGGTAAGACCTTCCTATTTGAATGTTTTGTTTGGTGGTAGGGTTCCAAGTCTGTAACCAATTGATCTCTAAATATATCGCTATAATAACATTCTGTTGTGTTCCGGGATAAATGTTCCAGGTTCCAGTTCCCGTACGCCGTCAGCAGCGTGTTAGCGATGCCCCTGACGTCGCAAACATCCATAGACGACGGTGACTGCTTATTATCAAGTGGGCCGACAGCTTGTCTGCTTTTTCACAGCAATAAAAAGAATGTGTTGCTTTTTATATTACTTGAGCCCTTTTTTATGCGGAGAATCATGTTGTCATATTTTGCTCTGTCTCTGCTGTTTGCGATTGCTCTCAATCGTCGTTTATTAGCCAAGTCTCGGCGTCGGTTTCTCAATTCTTGTGTCAACTCGCGTGGATCGCTCCATATCGCACGCCTCAGTCTGTGGCCACTGGTTTGCACTGTGGTGGAATACTGTCGATAGCTGTAATCAAACTGACATAATATTTGTTTCCCATGACTCCTAATTATGGTTGCAAAAAATTGAAAATGAAATTACGATTTGATCATGACTCCTTGTATTTGTATTAGAATTATATGATGAATTATTCTTTCCATCAGGTCGACAGCGATTATCATCTCTGTCGGAAGACAGTAACAGTGCACCTTTACTTGCGCGCGCGCAGTTTGGATGCGCGCCGCCATGTTCAGGCTCGCTGCGCTCCCCGCCACCCGTGACGGCGCTCTACCTCATGGCCGCCAATGGATCGTTACTCCATCTACTCCTACATCCAAAACCATTGAGTAGTGAGTTATTGAGAATTTCTTTATACGTTTTAATTTTAAATGTAGTTTTGTTTTAGAGCTGGTTTTAAAGTAGCGGAGTTATTTATATTTTTAATTTACTATTCAAATCAGTTTAACAATTCACTTGTAGCGATCTATTTATATAGACTTTTATCTAGAATCGTCTATTTTATTCCTCAGGTATACCTAAGGAAAAAGTGTGTGATGAGTCCCCCATAGAGGTGGAAGTAGAAGGCGTAGCTCAGTGGGTGCTGCAGCGGCCGGCTGCCACCGCAGACCTCCTGGCCCCGTTGCCGCCTTCCAATCCGCTGCTGCATCCACCTGCATGTCGGGTATGCCACAATTTCATTAACCCTTATTGCGGTACTGGTAAAGTCCAATTTTGGGATTAAGGATGGGTGTTTTCAATTCAATATTATTTGGAAAACTGGTGCTGTGTTACCATTGTAGTGTTTAGCAAGATAAATATTTATTTATGCTGTATGAATAGTTACAGTATATTTATACTGTAACTATTCATACAGCGCCATCTAGTCCCAAGATAACAAGCAAAGTGTTTGTGTTATGGGTACTAGACAACAGATACAATATATAGTTTATTTTTCTGAATATGGTTCATAACCACCCAGACTCAGGATGAAAATCGACTCCATCATCGACAAAGTCCTTGTGCCGTGGAGGTTGACTACTATTTCTGACTCTTCAACTTTGAAAAGAAAAACCAGGAGCTGGGGCTACCGTGTCCCCATATAAAATATGGGGGCAACTTTATTTTTCTTTCACTTACCACAATGCTATATTACAAGCAATGTATGTGGGATGGTAGATTATTGGAAAGAACGTTTTGTGAATGAGTTAGCGACAGTTATGCAAATTTGAAAGACGACGTAAGATGAGGAGTTGTGAACGATGTTGTATGAGAGAACGACGTGCTCGTGTTTCTAAAACTTTTATACAGGGTGACTGACACACCCGTCCAAATTTTTTTTACGCACTAAACATCATTTAAGGAACCCATTTTTGCAAAAAAAATTGTATGTCAAAAAAATATTTCATTCCAAAGAAAATATGATCATTAATTCAATCGTACAGAATAGTCATATGGTGCAAACGCCGTACGTTAACCTGTTATTACCTGTCTCTCCCGCGTAAATGAGTAGTAGTTTTTGCTGTACCGATGGATAGGTCATTGACACTCTCGCGCCGTATTATGTAAATTGCGAGTTCTTTGAATGACTTTGTGATGCTGATTACTCAACATTTTTGTACTATGCGATACTAAACTAAAATACGCGTTTCTCATAACTCTTACTAAAGATTCTTCTGTGTGAATTTGGACGGGTTTGTCAAAGTCACCCTGTATATAGTTAAAAGAGGTCTAAAATAGTTTTTTCCAAGTAATTATACAATTTTGTGGCTCAATCTGTTTAACCTGTTAAATGTTTGTTCAACTCGTTTCCCACTTGGTTTTTCTTCATAATTATGAAAAATAACGTCATGCCCATTGCAGTTGTACTATGTGTATGGCGAAATATTTCGTCATACTCGATTAAAAGGTTAATTGCATCTCTGAAGTTGGTCCCTCAGGTCTGAGGATCGTGTTGAGCATCAAGGTTGCATCTTGAACGGATGATTTGTCTCCACCGGTTAATTTTTTTTATCAGAGAATACTAACTTCTGCAGCCGGGGTCGGCCTGTCGTAAAAGGTGACAGAACAACCCACCCTAGCTACGTGGTTAAGCCCGTCTGAGTGGCGACCTCCTTTGGTCTTAAGTATGCTGCCATAATAACTTTGTGTTGTGTTCCGGCTTTAGTGACCCTCCCAAGTTCCTGTATCCTTATGGGACTTCAGCCTGTTCGCGATGCCACTGGCGTTGCAAATATCCATAGGTAACTGCTAAATTTTAAGCGGGCTGTCAGACTGTCTGCTGTAATATAGCAATAAAAAAAATTGCACGCATACTCCCGCGCTATATGTATTTTAGCAAAAACTTTTTGTCGGCCAGAGATGTTCGGACGTGTGTATGAGCGAAGAGGAGAGGTGGTTGTCGCAAGTGGAGATCGTGACTCACGCTGGACCGCACCGCAGGCTGTGGATGGGGCCGCAATTTGTCTTCAAAACTTACAACTGTACAGGGTATGTTTTATGTTTATATACATAAATAAAATGATCTGCTCAAAACTACTGGATATATTTCAATTAAATTTTCCAAGTTTTATTGCTTAGACACTTGGCCTTGTACCTAAAACAATATATTGTGATATATTCATCTAATATAAAGTTTTAAGAAACGATGATTTTTATAGGAGAAGTGGGGCAAGCGATGTAGCGCGCATGCGTACGAGAATTTCTCATATTTTTTCGATTTACTTTTTTCCTGTTATTCGAACAGCGAAGCGGATGGAAACGGCTAGTTATTTAATAAAAGAACACCATTTAGCGTGAAATATTTGGTGCGAAAGAAATTGTTTCTGGAATAAAACCCAGTCCAATCTCTTAATACTTAAATCATGATCTGGATGCCAGGCAAGCGCTTTTAATTTTTTTTCTTTTTCACGCGGCATTTTTTTTCGTTTTAACTTCTGTTTGCGAAAAATAATTGATCACCGTATTTATGAACTAGCTGTGCCCGCGACTCCGTCCGCGTGGAATAGTGACTGGGCAGAATTTTTTGGATATATCGGGATATATTTGGATATATTGGGAAATTGTCAAAAATAGTTCACGTGGTATTTTTATGTTCTACTTATGCCACCATAAAAACCTTTTATTGTGTTCCTGCATTAGTGACCCAAGTTCCTGTACCCTTAGGCGACCACCCATAGGCGACGGTAACTGTTAAATTCTAAGCGGGTCGTCAGCCTGTGCTGTCCTACAGCAATAAAAAAAATTATCCAAAAACTCTGCTGTTTATTTTCAAAAAAACCTGATTTTATACCTTCTTAGATCGAACTCGTCGCTATCTGAGGCTGAAACTGTGGAAGTGGAGTCAGTGGTGGGAAGGGGGGTTGCTAGGTCGAACCCTGTTAACATGCCTGGAGTCAGACCGATCGTTCCTGTTCTCATCGATTCTGGATCTGCGAGTAAGTGTTAGGTTTAAGTTAGAAGCGGTTGTCATGTTGCACGAAAGAGAATGCTGAGAGGGAGTAGGACGAAGACTGCGTTTATTAGAATAATTCCTTAAACAATAGATAAAATGATTCCAAAAATATTTTCTCTTTTTAACCGACAATTCTCATTCTCAAGTCGACGCGTATATTTTTTTTTTATGTATGAAAATATTCTTTTTTTATACCCCGAAATTGGTCCCATATAAATTTGGGAAAACAATTCCATCCCTAAAGGTTCGAAAACGTAGAATGATTGATTGTTCACTCACTGATTATATCTATGACCACGCATAACTTTTGACAGAATTAATTTATATAATCATGTAGTAATTATTTTTTTTTTTTTATTGCTTGAGTTCAGCAGACAGGCAAACGGCCCACCCTGGCAGGTGGTCACCGTCGCCTATGGACGTTTGCAGCACCAGAGGCACCACCAACGCGCTGCCGGTCTCGAAGAAATTAGTAGAATATAGCCGCAAAAAATTATAAAGTAAAAACTTTTAACAAAAAAATTAAACCACCGAAAAAATTGAAAAGCAAAAAATAATAAACCTTTTTTTATTAACATTAATAACTAAGTTCTTAAACTAATGTATACCTAAGTAATTTTGAGTAGATAATGACAACTTTGATTCATCGGATATAATAAACGGATTGTACTGTATATACATAATAAGTGCATTGGCGCAATAATGCGCACAAAAACTTGTTCTGTGACAGAACACATGCGCGGGGATGGGTTGGGATGTAACCGGGAAGAATTACTTCTAAAAAGGTTTCCTTCGATGTAAGCGTACTCGTTTGAGCAAGTCCGCACGGGTCGGAGGTGCACGCGAAAGCAAATCCCTTCTTGGGCAGTATAAGAAAAGCTAAGGTGGTTTTAGTGGGTACGCCACCACAGCGGAGACGCACGGACGTATTGTCGGGAGTCCAACAATGCCCCGCAGCAGCAGCCAAACAGTGGGTGGGCATCAAGTATTTCCACCTCATAAAAAAGGTTACCTTGGCTTCCGGGAGAAGAGTCCATAGCAGTAGTCTGCCGGGACTGTAACAAAAGTGTAACCTATTTAATGGTTCCACAGGTTCGCTAGAACATTCACCATCGGACAGTTTTCGTCGAAAATCTCTGCTCGCTGAAAGCGGACGTGCGGCCTCGGTATGCGACGTACAGCTACGCGAAGACCTCGCAGAAGCTATGAAAGAAGACCAAGGTGAGATTTATTATACAATAATTATACAATATATAACAAATATATTTTAATTTTATAAATTAATACGTGCTTTTTGGTAATAAAGAAAACGGATTCTTCAAATTAGCAATCATGTCAACAATCACAGTCTTTTATATTCTTTTTCTATAATTTCACCATATCTTTCTTTTTCTACTGTATTCTTGCCATGCCATTTTCTATGTTTGCATGTTGTTCTTTTATTTCTCAGTTACTTTTGTCATTGAAACATTTTTACTATACACAATTTTTTTTTCTGTTTGTTTAAATTAAATTTTCGTGCCGGCGGTGATCACAATTTCATCCTTTTCTCTAATTAATACGAACATTTACAATATGTATTTACAAAATTTGAAAAAATAGAGATTATATTAATACATTTCGGGAGTGCTTTATTTAAAAACACTAATATAATTAATACCGTAATTGTTGTGAAGTGTGTTGTAATACCATCGAAACATGGGGAGTCAAGAGAGAAGCAACCATTCATGTTATAGTACACACCTGCGGACCGCGACCGCCGCCGGCCCTCTACTAAGCCAAAGGCATCCATTGCACTACTTTTAACATCTATTTTGGCTTTCTAAACATCACAGCTCTCGTTGCGGACCGGTCATTAATTCCATTTTTACATTGCTCAAAAATAATTGAAATAACTTGATATCATAAATTGAATTTGATTAATACTAATAAAACAAAAATAAAACTCACTCTATCAACTCATTAGTTAAAGTTCAATTTGTTTTGTCTCTCGTTCAATTTCTTATGATACCGGTCGTTACTATGAACGCGTTTCGGGCTGCGGCGAGAGCGAGTCCGCCCTCTAAATTCTAAAGACGTGAAGTAACAAGGTTGCCTTTGGTTTGGTATAGGGTGCGGGCGCGAAGAGAGTCGTTCGCCGGCGATTGGAGGAGCGAGGGGCGGGCCGCATGGCGTGGAGCGCGCCGTCGATCCCCTCGGGTGGGTGGTGAAGCCACACAAAGGAGTCTCCCCGCCTGTGGTAGACGCCGACGCCCACACTGCAACCAACTGCGACGAGGCGCTGTTTCGGCCAGTGGTGCGCGCGCCGGCACCCCTCTCCGCCGCTCCCGACCTGCTCGTACGCCCACTTCCACGCACCACCACTATTCCCGTGCAGACTGTGCATCCGCAACCGGAGCCGCAACCCTGCCCCGACCCGCTGCCGCTTACAACGGCAGTGGTGATTCCAGCGGCGCTTACCGCAGTGCCGCCTTGGTCCCACCTCGACGTTTCTGACGACGAATGCGTGTTGCGTAGTGACGATAGTGTGGCTGTGATTGAGGAGCGCCCGCTGAGGCAATCTTGCGCGGGCGCTAGTGTGAATGCAAGTGGCTCGGTATGCAACGAGCGGGAGTGTCTCACTCCATGTGAATCACTGCCAAAATCGACTCGTCCGCCGGCTGATATTCAGCCGGTGGCACGAGATAGAGTTAAGATATCTCCCACCGCCGCGAGTAGTGAGATAGTTATCGAAGTTAGTTCTAAGAATAAAAAATGTAATGAAAGTTACGAAACCGCAGATAGCAAAATATGGGAATCTAAGGAAAAGAAGGCTGATAAAATAGCGGCACCTCTTATGCAAGTTATAGGTACCGGTAGTGATTGCAAAGAAATCTCAGTAACTGAAGTTAAATCGCAGAGTAACGTTATCTTTAGTAATAAGAGAAAGAAAAACGACACTGATGTTTTATCAGAAAATAAAGTAGTTAAAGAATCTAGTATAAAAGTAAAATCTAAAAGTGAAAGTAAAGAAGATTTACCTGTCACAGAAAAAGTGAAACTTCGTAAGGATATACGAAAAGCTGGTACAGAAAAAGACGAAAAGAAAATTACCAATATATCAAAAAAAGAATCGACAAAGATTGATGTTAAACAAATGAAAACAGATGCTAATGATGTTAAACCTGTATTTACTCAAGATCCAGTTATAACAAAAGAAAAAATACCTAAAGAACCCACTAAGGGTAAAAAAGAGATAAGCCCAGTAGCTAAAGAAAGGAACTCTAGCGAAGCAAAATTGGTTAAAGAAGTAGAATCAGTTATTCAGACAGATCAACCTGCAGTACTAGATCTGAAGCAAAATATTTCGATTGAAGAAGAAATACCTTTGAATTTGATGACCATGAAATCGCATCTTTGTGGTGATACTTTTGAATCTATCCCTCCAACTGAATTTGCGACCGCACAAGTAAAATGTGAAGATCAAGCGTGGGATATGTTGTTAAACGAACCTGATAGGCCAATATTTACACTCTATCAAGGCCCAATAGTTGCCGAAAAAACGGATGACTGCAAATCTAAATCTAAGAAAAATCGTAAGACAAAAAAGACTCAAGAAGAGCAACAAACTAAGGTCGATGAGGATAGTTTTGTAGAGATTCATGCTATAGAAGAAAAACAAGTTTTTAGTGGCGAAATGGTATCAATATCCACTCCTTTCGAAGATATAGAACCAACTGCATCATATTCTTCTAAAATTAAAAAATCTCGCTTAACTAAGAGCCGTACTCCTGAGCGAAAGGAACAAGATGAATCTAAAGTTGACGATTGGGCATTCGAATTAAAAGCAACTTCTATTATCGAACCAATAAAATTTGAAGATGACATAGAAATATTGCACGGGTCAACAGATTTTAAATCTGGGTTATTGAAAAAGGAAGCATATAATGCAGATAGCATTTTAGAGAATGAAGCAGATGTTATATTAATTCAAAGAAATTCAAAAGAAATTCCAAAAAAGAAAAGCAAATCCTTGTCTCCGTATTCTGATAGCCAAAAAACATCAGAAAAACACTATGAAGAAGTTAAAGATGTTTATGTAATCGATTCAACAATGGAAGAGTTTCCTGAGATTCAAATTACAACAAAAACTAGCAAGATGCGCAAGAGATCACCAATGTCCAACGATAAAAAGAGTTCTGAAAAGGAAGTAATGGATAAACCAATCAAGTCTTGGAGCACAATTGCAGCCACCAAGTCAGTGAAAAAAGCAGAAGAATGTGGTGTAAAGAAATACAAAGATATCCAACAGAAATCAGAAGAGGCAGAACTGGTAACTGTTTGCAATGAACCAGAGAAGCATAAAGAAACTGACCTAGAAATATCTTTGCAGGAAAAATTGATAGAGCTTTGTAAAAGAACAGATATAATGGTCGCAGTTTGTGACACACCATCAGAATTGAATTTCGTTGAAGAACATCATTCGTTATTATCCGATTTCCCACTTCTGGAACCGATGAATTTTGGACTGGAAAATTTTAAGTTAGATGTTATGAGAGACAGCCTTTTGGAAGAGAACGGTACAGAGCTTTCGAGTCCGATTTGCAAAATTAACATCGAAAGTATATCCGCTGCGAATGTAGCCGACAACCCTGTTGATCAGGACTTATTTAATTTAATCGATTTACAAAAGATTTCCGCTAAGCAAGAGAAAGGTTTTAGCGTTGTTGAGTTGGATAAAATAACAACACAAGAAGTGAAAGTCGATGATGAGGTGTCTGAGGATAAAGCCGATGTGATGGAGAAGTCATCAGATGATGATATAACTTCACCGGCTTTGTCTACGGACAGTGACAAGGAGGATAAAAAATCTGCCGGTGCTTGTCTAACCACGCCTTTATCAAAGCAATCAAATAAATCTAAGAAATCACGTAAGAAGAAGAAGTAATATCAAATAATGTGTTCTTAAATATTTTATCTTAAATTTTTCGATTGTTGCTATGTAATGTCGCAATGAAATGTTAGTTATTTGCTGCTATTTTAGTAATTTTAGTTAAGTGAAGCTATCTTATGGCTTGTGTTCAAGAACGAAATGTACGGTTTATATGATATATTTTAGAATTACGTATTCTTTTGATTTTGATTATGAAACGGTATATGTTTTCAATAATCTAAAATATATTTTACCTATTTCTTTGAATATGGAATAGCGAGTTTAGGTGCTGTCTACAGAAGTAAAGTAACCATAAATAACGTCGTTCTTGAACTCTAGTTTTAAAGGGTAAATGCACAGGTAAAAGACAAAAAAATATAAAAATAATATAAAAAAATGCTACTAATGCCCAATATCGGCAAAGTATTCAATCGTTGTCAATACAATAGCAGATTGTACGACATATCAAAAAAATAATTATAAAAATGTAAAAAAAGAAAAATATCTTGTTGGATTTTTTATGAAAATTAGCGCACCAATTTTAAACTATTATTTTTATTTTATGAATTTTTACTAAAATCAAATTGTTTATACTGTATGTGAATAAAATAATATGATATTTTAAACGAAATTTATTTCGATTTTTCGTATGATTAATTTATTTATTTGTATATAAATAGGTGTTTAATATTCATAAAAAATCGAATGGCATACTCTTTTAGTACTTATTTTCTCTTGTTTTTTTTAGTTTTATTTGACAATGTCATATTAGTTTTAAGTAGTAAAATGCCTTCGTTGTAAGCTGGGAGCTGAATTGGACAGCGTCGACTTGATTTTATTTAAAAAAAATACATAAAAATCTCCACAAGAAAATAAAAATATATAATCCAAAGCTTATTAATCTGATTGAAATTAAATACTTTGTGTATTTTTATTTTTTATATTATATTTTTGATATTTTTTGATATTCGACCTTAATTGGATTGAGGCTTCTGTTTTTATTACACTGTAAAATAATCATAATTCGTTTGATAGAGCTTGGATCTGACGGCAAACATACGAAATAGCAAGAATTGTAAATAAGGTTAATTGAATTATTTAATATTTCATAGTTACATACTTAATCCATTTTTTTTATTTAGTAATATTTCATATCGAATAGATAAATATATTCTCATCTAAATTGAACGGTCTTCTTTTGTTAGATGTGACATTTGCCGGCGACTAACGACAGTGACTTTGACGTTTGTGTTGCATATTCTATAGATTAAAGACGCGTTCAATTTAAACAAGCTTGGTTTAGATAATAGTTAAATATATGTTTGCCTTTTGATATGTAGCGATACCTCAGTATTAATTTACTCTTACTGGTTATAATCCATAATTAGTAATTTTGATATAAAATATCTTATATAATATGCTTTGGTATACAAATAATAAGAAATAGATTAAAGCTTGGCACACGTGGAATATATCTTGAAGGCTATCGTAATTTGCCGCTAGGGTCGCTAGTATGGCGTACAGTTCCGAAATGTCAATTTGTCTGGGATTTTCGCGGTATAATTAAATATCTAATTAAAGTTGTGAATATTGAAAGCCTTATTGAATTGATGATGGCATATCTAAATTACAAGCAAATAAATCAGGTTTTAAAGTAAATAATAAGTGGAAAAATACATGCCAAAAACAGTTATAGTTAAAATGTTACCGAGCGAACTTACTTGCCAGGGATGCCAACTAATGCGATAAAAACGATGCCATATTTGGAATTATGATCTGCAAATGAATAATTGTAAATTCACTACAAAAAATTTCACGATCGATTCTTGTTCCACACGTTATCGAACGATATCATTAAAATGATGCCGTTTTAAAGCCCGCGTGTTTGTCTAGTTTTATCCCCTTTAATATAAGCAGCGAAGAATCAAAATTATCTATTAAAAAACGTATTTATTGGCTGTGTTCCCGTATCTTTAATTATTTATATGATTTAGCGGAATTATAAAAATTGTATAGGTTTAATTATGTAATTATTCCAAAGCTCAAGGCTAGTATCCTCAATGGGTTTATAGCAATTTTTTTTTGCATAAAAACAAATATAGATACATATATAACGACAATAGACGATTAAATGTCCGAGTAGTATTAAAATTCTTAAAAAAATTCGAGTATTATTTTTGAATAGAAACTGTTGCACCATGATACGAGTGCTGACCAAAAATTTGAATAGGCTACCCGACCTTACCTATGAAGTCGTAAAAAGTGGATGTTTATATTAGATACCAGAACGGTACTATTTGGTTTCCTTTTTGGGTTAGTGGTGTTCAAATATCTACATCTGTCCTCGTGGCTCTTATGATAAGAAGCTGAAAGGTCTCCGGTCTCTGTATGGACACAGAAGTTTAACATTGTCACAATACTCCCCCTTGGTACCTGGCCTGCTATAATTGGCCTTGGTACCTAATAGCTTAATGGTATCATTCGGAGATGAACCTTAAGGCCACTATGTTTTGCACCGATTAGGTAGATTGTGTCTCCAAATAAGTATATTATCGACAGTGAAAGGAAACACCGCCTTGGCCAAGCGTGGTGGGTATACTACTCGTTCCCGCTAGGGGGAGACGCTAACCCTTATTAGTAATTCTTAGTAAGTCCCGAACGGAATCTGAACGAAATCCCAGAGGATTCTTAAAAGTGGGACCTTAATAATTATAGTTGAAAATAATGATATACAAAACTCGTTCGGATAATAGCCTAAGCTTCCAAACGGCTGACGAGTATTATTGAATTTATTTTATATTATTAATTTATTTAGCTTTAGTACGTTGAATCATGACAAAATATTTATTTCTCTAGTGTAAATCGTGATCAAGTTTTGAAATTATTTCGTTTATGGATAAGTGGTGCATATTTGTTATATAGGTTTCTATATTTAATAACTTATAATAGAAATGTAATGTTTGAATTTTTTCCTCTAAACAGTTTTAATGGACTAAGCAATTAACTTATTAACTATCAATTTTAATGTATACTAAAAAATAATAAATGCACATTAAAATCTTACATATATTAATAGGAAATATAAAATGTTCTCAGTTTAATATAACTGGCAGCAGTTGTAGTTAAGTGTTTTAAGAAATATTTTAAATATTTTTGTTTCATAAATTTATGATCATCAATAATTGTTTGTGATCAAACATTGTTAATATCTAAAAACTGTTGTTATCGATTTTTTTGTGATGTTGGCTAATAATTATATTGGTGCAATTAAGCAAAAGAAAATAAAGCTTTTAGCGACACACAGAAATGTAAACTTTTTCAGTTAGCTATTTGCTATTTTAAATTGGGTGCTACATGCCAGCATGTGGGCTACATGCTAGGTAAGGACTGGATGCAACGAGTCCAAGATAGGGCTCTGTGGCAAGCTTTGGGAGAGTCCTATGTCCAGCTGTGGACTTTGCTAGGCCGATGATGTTGTTATTTTAAATAGTAAACAGTACACTATCGTTAAATAGTAAGCTGTTTGTTCTAATAACATAGATTGACATATAATAATTTCATGTTGTAAAATTGATTTATCGATTTTCTGAAATGGATTTAACATTGGAATTATTTTCATTACGATGATTCTACAGATAAGCAGGATATTGGCAGATTTTTTAAACTGAAGCACCCATAACGTACAAATGTTTTTGTTTTGTGATTACGTTCAATTGAAATGACATCTAAAATTTATATTTGCACGCGATTATAATGCAGCTTATGTATTAGTTAAGTAATTTTGTTATTTAAATCAATCTTTAAGTATTTATTTAAATGTAATGTGTCGTCTTTTTATTATGTTTCTTAATCGAATTTGAAATTTAACTCTGCACTCGAGGCCTTTTTGCTTGCACGAATCAGCAACTCTGGATAATTTCTTCCAAATTAAGGAAACGTCAACACATGTAAAAATAATAAAATTTCTGGAAATATACGAGTATATAAGACATATAGGATCTGCTTTTTTAATACGATGCTATCGCCGTTGTAGCGTCGCTCGAGAGACAACAAAGGGTTAAAATTACGGTAATAGGAAATTATTATTTTCTTATAAATTTTTTCTCTTTCCTTGTATTGGAAACCCAGGCTTCGAATTATCACCTTTTAGACTTCTATGTCATCTGCCGTGTACTAACCGGGAAGCGTACACCAGGGTCCCAATAGCACAGGGAAGGTCGTAAGGCCCCGGTAATTATAAGTCGCGGGATGAACCTTTGCAACTGGGTTCACTTATTCTCGTTTGATGAATCAACCCATGTCGGTATTTAAATAAATTAAAATATTAATTCAATTATTTTTGACAGTTTAATCTAAATAAAAGACCCTAATAGTTGTCTGAATAATAAAGACGGCACATTTCAGCTAAATAACAATTTTGAGTGAATTAATAAATAGCCTTTGAAGTAGCAATAATGTGCCTGTTGTAGGCTGCAAGCATAATTTCGCAATGACGTCTATAAGATACCATTCTTTATAATCTAGCGTTTTGGTAGAATAGTATCAGAATGCAATTGGCAATTCACTGTTAACAATAATAATTAATTTTAGATACGGTCTGATTATATATATATTATGCAGGGAGCCTTTTGCACGGAAATGGTGGTAAAACAATTTAGTTTATATATTTCAGCGGTCCTGTAAGGGATATTACATACTTATGTTGCTTGTGATACGTTTTAGATAAATTAAAAAAAAAAACTGTGTGTGTCAGCTCCGACGCACGACTAGAGTTTACTCCTTAAGTACGATTGTCTAAACATACGCAAAAAGAGTTTATTTAACTGAAAAAAGATTAATACCATATGAAAGGGTAAATTAACAAATTAATGAAAATAATATACATATATAAAAACTATTATTGTGTTGATTATATAATAATAAGAAAATCGTTTCTTAAGGAGTAAACTCCAAATATTATACCAATAAGACGACGACACAAGGTCGTTCGAGCGTGCGTCGCCCGTCATCTTGATACAACAAGTGGTCGGCAGCGTTCGGTCGTGCGTCGGCAGGGGACGGAACGTAGACATGTCCGTACGTAGCGCTCGCCGGAGCTCGAATGTGATGAATTGTGATGTGTCCTAAATTAGAAAGTTGCGCACCATAGGTGTGCACCAAAAACGTAACGAGGTCATTCATCAGTAGATTTTACTCCTCACATTTTTCTCATACCGGGCGCCTTATATATGAAAATCGATTCTTAAGAAGTAAACTCCAATAAACAAAACACACACAAACAAAATATTCTTAATGCTTATTTTCAAGTTGTTACAAGTTATAAATATAAACACGTTTTAACATACTAGAACTTTTTATTCGAGCAGGGCTTTAAAGGTAGGGCTCCAAGTCCTAGGTGGTAGGGCTCCAAGCCCGTGGTCTCTAAATTTGCCGCCATAATAACTTTGTGTTATATTCTGACATAAGTGACTCAGGTTCCAGTTCCCCTATGCGTATGGCAGCATGTTAGCGGTGCCCCTGGCGTCGCAAACATCCATAGGCGACGGTAACTGCTAACTGTTAAGTGGGCTGTCAGCCTGTCTGCTGTTTCACATTAATAATAAAACTTGGGGTTTACAGTAATGCGTTTAAATTTGTGTTTTAAAAACCAAATTATAACTTATAAACTAATAAGTATTAATTAAACATTGTCGGTAAATTAAGTTACTGTCGGTACTCTTCGAATACTGCCATTTCCGTGCAAAGCAAGATGACAAAGGCTGGTAGTGCTATATCGCGTGCGATCATACTGATATGATTGTATTTAGTGTTAAATTTTGGCTGTTTTTTTTTTGTTGATAATGTCATGGAGTGTTTAAAAGTACCTTGTATGTCATAGTATCTGCGTAATAATAATAAAAAATGATAATTCAAAAACCGCATTTAAGTATTTTTATTTCATCTCACTAATTATTATAGTTTGCTCCAACAGAGGATTACGTTGTGTTAAAATCCATGGCAAATACGTATATTTCAGAAAAAATATTTTGTATATTTTTATGATAGGTTTTTAAGTTTGAATCAAAATAATTATTATTTAACGTTTTGAAATTAAAAAGGCGAGGTAACGATGGTTTTGATTTAAGAAAAAAAAAATCAGAAGTTAGAAGATCAAAAATAAGTGCATCCTGATCTACCATAAATAGAAAAAAATTTATACATATACATACATTGCGTAAAAACAGTAAATTTTAAAATAACTGTAAAATCACAAAACGTTTTATTCGCCAAATTTTTAATGGTTAATTTTATTCGTTGGTGATTTCAGGGTCATCTAATGGCAGGTACGAAGCTGAGCCTGAAGAGTTGAGTTCGAGCAGCTTCAGCTCTGCTTCCCGCGCTTCTTTGGACCCTCCTTCCTCCCCGACTCCGAGTTGCAGCGGTGACAATCTGCTTCACTTTCCAGGCGATTCAAGCAGCTCCGTTTAAACAACGGGATACATGACTTCATATATCTTTCATTTATTTAAAATATCCTAAACCAAAAAAATATTGTGTGGTTTTAAGAAACCACGATGCAAGTGAAATTTTTTTTCGGTTTGTAGGCAATCGTCGGATCTTTTGGCACTATTCTTGGTTTTTCCCTTGTTGACCGGTTTATTTAACTCATTAGCTGTATCGTTTTTTTTTTTTTTTTTGCTGTATCGTTATCCACGAATAATTGAGAATATAAACACGGTCAGCTGATGCGAGCTATGGGCGCCGCCATATTGGCCTTGGCTGCCATGCGCATGCGCTGGGGTAATGCGACATGCGATAGATGGACGAAAAATTTTGGGGCGATAAAATAAAAGTTTCACTTTAATATAAAATGACTATTTAAATTACTACATAAGCCAATGTACATGAAAGACAGGTTATACTGCTTTCAGAAATGTTAAAGAAATGCTAATGCTGAAGAATTGAAAAACGATTAAAAATCCTTTGGGTGAATATTTACCCCGGTTTGTAGATTACAGTAGTGAAAACATTTTTCTAAATTAAAAAAATAACATAAATTACAAAAATGTTTTAAATATGAAATTTTTTATTTTTTATTATCGTAATTTAACAGTTATATATCATCTTTAATCGCTCCAAATTTAGAGTAAATAAACTATTTTGGCACAATTTTAGGCGTATGACGTATAATTTATTAACGAATCATTTTAGCTAGAAGTGACCCTTAAGAATAAGGCTTCAACGTTCAATTTCCTATAATAGTATCACAAAACTTCTCTAACAAACATTTTGCACGCATACACGTTCTCGTATATCGCACTCTTTCATCGTCATCTAGTCAGAAAGAGTGCGATATAATGATTATTCGACCAAGTGACAAGTTTGTTACATTGAATTCACCCACACGCGAGGTGTGTTGTTAGAAAATCCGCTAAAACTTAATCAAAACCCACTAAATCAGCATGGGTTTAGTTCAATTTACGAGTTTCCCAAAAAACTTATTATAGCGGGTGTTCCAACTATACGCCTCTCCCATGTGTATACGTGCAGTACTATGCAGGCGTATACGATCGTTACATGCTGCTGGATTATGGCCCTAGGCCAGTGGTCGGCAACCTTGCCAAAAGAGCCAAATATAGATAATACACAATAACTTTTTTCAGTTGCTGAGGAACAGCGGACAAGCTGACGGCCTACTTAATAGTAATCAGTTACCGTCGCCTATGGATGTTTGCGACGCTAGGGTATCTAACCTGCTCCTGTCCGCGTTGGGGAGCTTGAACCTGGCTGATGAATGCCTGAACACAAGGTTATTATGGTGGCATACTTAAGACTAAAGGTAGTTGCCATCCAGACGGGCTTGGGGCTCTATCACCAAGCTAGGGTTGTTTTGTCGTTTTTTACGACAAGCCGATCCCGGCCGTAGGGGTTAGTATTCTTACTCCGACAGCCATTTTGTTAACACATGCCTTGCTTTGGTAGGAGATATTATTATATAATAATTATAGATAATCAGAAATATTCCGTGCCTCGACTTTTCGCGGAAGGGCCGTAGCCGAGGAGTCAAAGAGCCGCAGGTTGCCGACCACTGCCCTAGACTATTTTGAGACCTAATCGTATAGCATTAAGGTTGTTAAGGAGGGCTTAGTTTTAGGATTCACGAGGCTTTCATATAAAGCTTGTCTCATAAATTTCTAAATATTCGACTTGGCTTAGCTATATTAGGCTTAATGTAAACTAAGCTATTTAATACGATTACTCGTAATTGATCTTATGATCGATTATGATGAACAAACAATCGATGTTTATTTTAATTATGGCATTTGATCTACGACCGTTTATAGAATGGTTCTATAGTGATGTCAGTATCTAGACGGCCTCAAACATTGATAGAAATTTTATAGACCTGTTGAATTCATTCGAATGGTTAACTTTAAAGGTTTTTATTTTAAATGCGCTAATAAATAGGTATGAGAAATCAGGTATACAACAATAATTGCAATAATGTAATAATTGCTTACAATATTAAAATGGCCTGTGATTATGATTTTGTTTTTTGGTGTTCAAGTATTACGTAACGCAATATTAGAGAAGACTTGAGTCTCCCTCCCTGGATCGTACCGTAACGTTTTTCTGTACCCCCCATTCTCCTTCCCAAAAGATACATAAAATCTGATAAAAAATAAAATTTTCAATTAAATAATAAATAATAAGATAAAGAAATGAAACAACCAGCCATCTTTTGTAACCAGAAAGGAAGAGGGATTACTTTTTTATATTACAAACGGGTTGTCACTGGGCATGATATTTTTAAAAGTTTGTGGCCACACACCCGTAATATCCAAGTCACTATTTGTGCAAAATAAAAAAATTATGTACAATGCAATCGGGGGACTTCCCGGAAATAAACGAAAAGGCTTGCCAACCCGAGAGGTTTTTACCCTCAGTTTTTTATCTAAATGAAGAAAAATCGATATAACGCGTTGTTCGAACACCCCTCCACCAAATTGCGTTACCTAATACTTAATCACCCCCTTGTTATTATTGCGTTTTACATAACGTTTAGAATAAGAAAAAATAAAATATAACTCTTTTGATTAAATAATTTATAATCATGTAGTTTTTAAGACATTCTTGTAGTGTAATATCTCTAGCGCACTTAGTTTTGATCTTGTCACATTTAGTTTTTAAGTAATTTTGATAATTTACAGATAGCAAAGGGCACCGTTAACTTTTTGGGGTTGGAAAGTCAAACGACGCTCATGTGAAACAAATTTCGTCTATTTTTTTTGTCTTAGGTAAGAAATGGAAGTCACTGAGGCGTCAAAAAGACGCTTTAATTTTAACCTATCTATGGCTCGTAGCTTGAAAAATATTTTCTTAGGTTACAATGTTATGTAAATATTTTTTAATGTATGCCACATAACTTCTACACGTCACATGTAGATTTAAGATTGTTTGCTAGATTTAGTAAATAGTGCTTTGTTACATTTATGAGACATTATGCCCGAATCTAGAATTTAAATTAATTCACAGTAAGATTTTTAAATAAATATGTTTGGGCAATTCATACAGTGCCATCTAGTCGCATAGTTAGGTATTTATATTTTCTCCGTGCAGAGGCGAAGTAAGAATACTGTCCCTGCGGTCAGGGTCGGTTTGTCGTAAAAGGCGACAAAACCCTAGCTCAGTGTTTTTCAATCTTTTTGAATACGCGACCCCTTTAAGGGTTGAAAAATTCTGGCGACCCCCTTGGACCATAGAGAGACAAAAAGTTAGTAAGTAATTTATAAGACTACGTTTATGATTTTGTCTATTTTGGTACCTATATTCATAATTAAGACCTACATTGTGTAAGAAGCCGCGATAGCTTTGAAAGTAAGTACGAGGTTGAACACAAAAGATCCCATTGGGTCGAAGTGTCCGAGATATTTCTCGGCCCCAAAATAAGATAAGATAAGTACGAGGTAAGTTGGTAAGGCTGGGCTTTGATTTTGACGCCAGTTTGCGCGGACCTAACTTCGTGGCGTTGTCACACCGCATTATCGTGGTGGGAGAGATTTCCTTTTGCCGGTGACCCCCGAGTAAGGCTTGGCGACCCCCCTAAGGGTCGCGACCCACAGATTGAAAAACACTGCCCTAGCTAATTGGTGCCATTTGGATGGCAACCACCCCTGATCACATGCCGCCGTAATAAATTTATGTTCCGGCATTTGTAAGACTGTGCGGAAGGCAGCGTGTTAGCGTCGCAAACATCCATATAGGCGACGGTAAGTGACTATTAAGTTGGCAGCCTCCTGTTCCTCGGCAGTAAAAAAATCATAGCACTTATGTTTTAGTAAAAAATACATATTCCTTGTCTCCAGACGTGCGTTAGCCGTTTCCCCCGAACGTGATCAGAACATATGTAGTATTTATTTCTAGCATATTTTCTTGGATAGTAACTTTTCATTGATATAAGTGAACCTAAAGTTATAAAATGAAGGAAAATTATTTGATGGCTGGCTCAAATTTTAGTTTTTAAATATTAATTTTTTATATTTTGGATTCGGGAATAATTCTTTAGTGCATTTGTTTAATATAACTGTGATATGTAAACGAAATTATGAAACTTGCGTTACAGATCCCAATTCGTTTTTATTTCCACAGTTTTCACATTCCAAAAATATTAACAATCGTGGACATAGCTTTTAGAAATGTATGAAGAGTAGACACAAATGGTCAGCATTAAAAATAAAATTGCTTCCAAATGAGGTCTTCCTATTTTATTATTTTTCATTTATTTTTATACTATTGCGGCAGTTAGAATTTGCTGATACATTTTCTATTGATCGTTTAAAAAAATTCGAGGCTAAACTGATTATTGACGTGTACCCCGTCAACCCGGAGAGATCGAGGGGTATGTGGGACTCCGGGGAAGATGGTCGACATGTGACTAAAAAACCCCCGCCCTTTTACCGCCTACCACCTGCGCCAGCGGATAAACTAGCCCGCGATTCTTGTGGCCCAGGCAGATCGTTTTAACAATCTAAGTCCTGCGACAGTAATAACTGCAAAGTACTGCATAATATCTGTACTCTTATGGGATAGCAGCGTGTTCGCGGTGCCCCTAGCGTCGCAAACATCCATAGGCGATGGTAACTTACTACTGTAGTTTTAACTATAAAGCTTTTATTATTCTTTATAAATATTTACAAAAAAAAAGTAGAAATAGTTGAATGCTACATATAAAAATCCTTGTCACGGGTTAGTCTCTTTCCAAATCCTGATCTTAATCCTTCTATGCAGGAGAAAATAATATCAAAAAAGTGTGTGTGTAATTCTCACACGGCAGAAGTGAAACTTCAGAATAGATTATACGAAGGCCCAGAACAAAGAGGAGACAAAGACTATAGGAAACACTGTATATTTGTACGATCTCATTCTCTCGCAGGCTAAATTTTATTTATGAATATATATGTCTCTTCGGTGTCGCCTTTTCGTTTTATCGAATTTTCACTTCAACAACGTGTTGTTTACGAATAAATTTTTAGTAAAAAAGGCCAAATGGATTTAATTCGAGTTCGCTAACAAGGGCAACTACAACACTATTCATTGATTTCTTTTGCAGAACTTGTTTGTTGCTATTTTTAACGCGCTTTTATTACCTTGACCTGTCTGTATCTATGTAACGGAATTTTTAGACTAGATTCGTACCCAATGAACGATCAAAAAATCAAAATTTTGACCCACAGTCCTTATCAGGATTAGCGCTTTCTTTTTAAGAATTATTTTTTACTTTTTAGTTTCATTAACTATAAAAGCGTATTTTTTAATTTTTATAAACTATAATTTTTATACCTACACATGCGTTTATATTTACATAATTGCTTAAAAAGTACTAGCAAATATTAGGTTTGTTATTAGTGAAATTAGATGAATGAACGGTTTTAGTACTTATGCAGTAAGTTAGAGAGTTATGAAATTAGGTAAATTTTCGTTGTTTTAATTATTATAGATTAATTTTATAAGGCGAATGTCAAAAAATACTCTGTAGGAACAAGTTTTGATAAAGGATGCGATCGATTTACTTAGTGACATGTCACACAGCGCCACCTAGACCGCAGCAGTTAAACAGCAGTACTATGTAAATGTATGTACTACATAAACACGAAATGAATCAAATTACTTTCTTGTTTTTATAGTAAGTATAATTTTTATGAATTACTTGCATATTACGTAATTCGAGTACAACGTAATACTAATCCCTAATATCAACTTTAAATAGGTCGAAAGGTTTCTGTTAGAAGGTTCACTTCGTTTGGTCGCGTATTGACTAAGTTCCGAAACCTTTTTGTTACGTGCCTTTTGAACAGTTTTTAATATATTCTTCCAAATAATTATTTATGCTTTTGTTATGCTTGTTGCAAACCCCTCTAAAACCAACTTTAAGATATAAAAAAAGTTTGAAAAAGGATTTCTTCTTCTATTGATTAAGGTTTGGGAAACTTCGAGAATTCACGAAAGATATTGCTTTGATTGTGGTCTTTTTGAACAGTCGGTGTTGAACGGTGGAGTCGACGTTGGATTACATAGATAGATAGATAGATAACACTTTATTGTAAACCAATTATATAAACACAATGAAACTTATTTACACAATACACATAGTTATTTACAAAAGAGAATTGTATATGTTTAATATAAGCGCTCTGCTGCTGACTAAGGGGCTACATGGCGCTGTGCCAGCTGTTATAGCATATTTATTTCAATACAACTTATATACAAAGATTACTGTAAATTGATGAAAGTTATAGTATAGTTAATATACTAAAACCACCATTCTGTTTTGACTATAAAAATAGTTTTAGTTGCATCTTTTAGAGATTGTAGTCAATTTTAATTATTTTTATTTTATTAGTAAATAATGTCCTTTTTTATTTAATTAATAAGTAGGACAAAATATATATAAATCTTAATCATTTTTAGTGATTTTTAGACGTTTTTAAATACTTCACTATATTTTTGGCATGTTTGCCAAGTTTTAGGAATATAGAACTTTGTTTTAAGAAGCGATCCGCCGTTGCCATGTCTTATTGCATGTCTCTAGTCGCTTCGAGGTTTAAACTTAAAAATCTAACCTACTCGAGATATATAAGTAATTATGAAAATCGGGTTTTTATTTACCAACACATGTTATTTAGAAATGTAGGTAACGTAGAAACTTTCCTCCGGGTATACTAAAAATCGTATGCTGCCATAGTAATTTTGTGTTCCGGCATTAGTCTCAGGTTCCTATACTTCTAAGCGGACAGCAGCGAGTTTTCGGCGTCTTTGGTTTCGCAAACATCCATAGGCAACGGTAACTGCTTATTATAAAGTAGGCCGTTAGCCTGTCTGCGGTTTCTTACAAATAAATAAATTTTTCAAGGAACCCAACAAACATTCTGGTCTTTTGGGTGGGAATTATTTATTATGTTGCATGGTTTATGCAATATAAGGTCTCATTCGGTCTATATAAAAACGTGGGAATTATAGAAAAATGTGATTCGGCTTAAACGCTAAGTTGTAGAATTAAATAATATATTTATAGCAATAAGTTAATTCCTATATTTTATTAAGACATAGATTGTAATTTGGACTTTTGTAAGACGGAAAATAAAATATTCTGAAAATCAAGTGTTTCTTTTTTTAGCTTGAAGTGTTTTTGATATCTATAATTCAGCGTTTCTCAACCTTTTTATGCCGCGACCCACAAAAAAGGCAAAAAGTTAAGTAAAAAGTCTCCCGACCCCGTACTATAAAATTATAATAATATTTTAATGTTTATTCATACGTTTAATAACTAATTTTTATTTTTTTTACGTGTCGATATTGTATCATTTGTAAGAATTTTTTTTCGCTCTGGTATTGGGTATAGCTAGGCGAAGGGAAATGCTTAATAAGGGTACTCCTCACATTTCACGTTACTCGTCCTTATTTCGTGTGGGCCCACTGATGTGACACTCGTCAGAGTATTCAAACACACAGCTATTTGTATTATTTACACCGTTTTACACTCGATTATTAATAAATTATTCAGTTTTAAATCTAATAAGACGGAAGCGACTCACTCAAAATCACAATCAAATCACTCGAAAATAATTTACTAATTATGAGTGTTTGTAATGATGATCCACGTATAGAAATACTTTTAAGTGAGAAGTAATGCCAAACATGGCATTAATTAATTAATGTTCATGATTAATATCATTTTAATTAAATAAAGTAAGCTATAAGTTTATTTTTTCACGTTGTTATTTATTACTTGTGTAGCCAACGTATAATATTGATAAGGAACAGGAAAATAATTAGCTCTGAAAAGTCATCATACATAATCATCGGCCACGTCGCATATGTACTATCCACGAAGCATCGTCCTCAACTGCATTACATTTCCCAGAAGAGGCTTCGGGCGACAATAATAACAGCGTACATATATCAACCGCGCGACCACATTGGTGGTGGCCGCGCGGGACGTGGCCCCAACCAATTTCGTAGAATTGCTAGTCTCGTGTCAAGCCACGGATGAAATGCTTAATTTCCAAGCAATAGTCTCGGGTACAAATATCTTCATTTGTTTACATTTTTAGCGCTTCTGATTGGTCGACGAACCCTGGCCAAATCATATTTAGAGAGCACAAATTTCAAAATAAACTATTCAGTATTCAATACAGCTTCAGTAATGATTCAGATAACCATCACTGGTGTTTCATTTATAACACAAATGTTAACCCACTGAAATACTGACCCCGTGTCACCAAACTTGTAATATTTAATTTTATAACATAACACTAAAATTCATTCCTTTAATAAACGAATCTTTTCTATAGTTTGTGTTTCGATATCTTATTATTTTTTAAGATATTGCGACCCGCTATAATAAACTAGGCTCTAGTTAATATTACCTGTAACAATAAGTATAAATCAAATCTGGAAAAATGGCTGGTAACCCTTGGAGGCCAGAAACCCCTGCAAAATCTTCAAACCTTCGACCAGTAGTGGGTTTAAATGATTAAAAAAAAAACGCTTATAAAACTAATCATTATAAAAAAAAACTATTTAATATAATGATTTATTAAAATAACAATACACTTTTTTAAGGCACCTTTTGATATGGAATTTATATAATATAGTTGCTATAACTAAGTAAACATTGATTAAATACAAATTTGATCAGTGATTTGTACTTAAATACGAGTGCATCTTACAACTAAATAAGTAATAACATTTAATAATGCTAAGTTGGTAATAGAATCACCAAAATATTAAACATTTTTCAAGTCAACAAGTAAATTCAAATAGTTTAAATATCCACTATCTTACGAATCCCTCATAGAACAGGTTGTATTTTTAACTGGAAAATAAGTAAAGTTATTACCAACCAAACTTCTAATTTGGTTCCTAAGTTAAAAATAATAAACTCACAACCTGTATATGGTGTGGTATCTACATCATAAGCACTTCAGTTCAGTTTTTGAGGGTGTGGCTCCAATGACTTTGGCATTGATTTTGTCAATGTCCAAGTAAGATCAAAAATGACAAATACGATGACATTTAAAAAGTGTCTAGACGCCGACTGACATCTTAAACACTTATATTTTTACTAATACATTTTATTCGAAGACAAATCTCTGATAAATTATGGGCATATATTTAAAAACACGCCAACACATCACATCGATATATAAACAAACAAAAAAAAAAAAATTATGTATAAAGTTTGTAACGTATGGTAACATTAATTACAAAACTTCAGATATTCTGATTATAATGGCACTTATACACGCATATGTACTATAATTTCTTGGATACTTTGAATTTTTCCTCTTAAGAAAATTAATTAAGAAATGGTTCTATTTACTTCTACCTCCCATAAATACAAGGGAGGGACAATCGGCTGACGCATTAAGTATTCACATAGAACAATGTTGTCACATTGTGCGACAGAGACAACGCTATACGAAGCCGAACTATCTCCCTCTTTAATCCTTTGTATATTACTTACAGTCGTTTACTGAGGTAGTTTGTCTTAAGTTTAAATAAATCTAAAATTCAGTTTTGTTTGAATTAAATATTTAAAAATCGATACAAATTACCACTCAAAAATCCCTTTCACTTAAAAATTATTCCTAAGACCAGTAATTAGGATGGACCTTACGTAATTAATTGAAAATGGACGGAATGTCTAATTATAATACTGTTGTTGTTAATAATTTGTAAAAAAAGCAAATATCATTCAAAGGCATTCATTTGAATATTTCCTTCTATCAATCTCCGAAAATTTCAATGTTACAAACCATAGACAGAGATTCGTTTTTATTTTTTAATATGTTTTATAGAGATTCATGTCAATGTCAAAATAAGATGTAAAAATATTTGAGTATCTATGGATACAATGATTCTTTATTATTTACGAGTTACATGCAGTAGTCAGAGTTATGAGTAATCATTTAATAAATTTTAAATAACAATAAACGTTGATTATAGTAAAAATAATATTTTTTTCGTCGTCTTTTTCCAATCTAAAGTATCAGAAAAGAAAATCAAAATATTGTTTAATTATCATGGAATGTTATACATTAATAATAATTAAATTATGAGAAAATATAGAAAATCGAAAAAAAAGATTTTACAAGCTAATAATGTCTGAGCGTAAAATTTTATTATACCCTTTTAGATAGTATAATCATCTAAAAGGATATTATTATAATGTTTTATGAGTTAATATTAATTAAACATACGTAAATATACGTAAATAAAGATTGCTGTATGAAAAAAAGAAAAAAAAAAAGAATTATCGAAAAGTTTTTCCACAATCTCTTGATTTAAAAAATATAAGCCATTATTTCATATTGGAATGTGAGAAACATTCTAAATTAGGAATAATGTATATGATTTTAAAACCATTAAGCATGAGAAAACACAAAAAAACAAAAAAATCACTCCTCATGTCATACACACTTAATATTAATGCGAATAATCAGGATATCGTCGCGGACGAAGCCGTTCTTCATCACCTCACTCACAACCGCGTATTCTGTGTAACCGAAGCCCCTCACACATATCTCGGACGTGGGCTTCTTGAACGCTATGAGATTGGTATTGGACATCATCGTATCCCGCTGGGTCAGGTCAGGGTTGTACTGGTTGATCATAGCGAACGATATCCTGCCGTTGAAGGGCCACTCAAGGCAGTCGTCATTCTCAGTTTTCATGAGGTGCACGTGGAGTGCCAGGCAGTGGGGGTTTTGAGGGGATATGTTCAGACGTACACAGAACCTATGATAAATATTGGTTTAATAATTTACAATAAAGTTGTTTTTGAAGTGAAAATTTTTCAGCACGAATTTAGCCTACGGAAAAATGAGATGGTGAATGGGGCTTTGCACTCCTTTATGAACAGTCGGAAGGTGTCTAACAAGGCTCGTCTGGCTGTGCATGAGGTGGTGTTGGTTCCGACACTCATGTAAGGAAATGAAAGTTGGGTATGGCAGAAGAAACATGAAAGCAGAATAAATGCAGTTGAGATGAGAGCCTTATGAAGTATGATAGGAGTTAAACTGAGTGACAGGATAAGAAATAGTGAGATAAGGAAACGTTGTGGTCTGAAAGAAGATGTAGTGCCAAAAATTGAGAAAGGAATGCTGAGATGGTTTGGTCATGTTGAGAGAATGAATGAAAAAAGTGTATAAGGCGAGTGTGAATGGAAGTGTTGGAAGGGGTAGACCTAGGCGGACGTTTCGAGACCAGATCAGGGACGTCTTGAAAAAAGGCCAGGTCAAGAGTACCCTAAACCGAAGGGCATGTATGAAGGGAATAATGAAAGTGGACGAAGCGAAACAAGTATGTAAGGAACGTAGCAAGTGGAAATAAGTGGTCTCTGCCTACCTACGGGAAAGAGGCGTGATTATATGTTTGTATGTATGTAAGAATGAGATAGAATAGAAGTATAGTGGTTCCTATAATCTTCACATCCCCTTGTTCGGGCTGCTTACGCCCAAATCGAGTAAATAACCAAAATTCTAAAAGCAACTCACCTGTAACCATTGGGGGAAGTATAAAACCCGGGGCTGTACAACATTTTGTAATGGTCCCTTAGCATGGCGTCGAGTCTCGCTTTGAAGTTGTCCACCTTCCACACAAAACTGCCCATGCAATAGCGTAGTAGCATATCGTTGTTCTGCTTCATCTTCGCCACCGCGAAGGCGGAGAGCTGCTTCGATATGTTCGCTATTACGATGTCCTGTTCGCGGTTGCGTTGTTCTAGAATTACTACACGTTCGTATAGAGCTCTGGAATGAAAAAGAAAAAACTAATTATAATAAAACAATATGAAAAATGTTTAAAAAAATTATATAAAACTTTTTGTAATCTTTTGATTGCTTTATTATTAAAACTACTATTTACTGATTTAAAAATTATAGTTATAAAAAACAAACTAAAGAACACGCTTTTATAGTTGATTAAACTAAAACGTCACGTTGGGTCACTAATGCCGAAACACAACACAAAGTTATTATGGCGGCATACTTAAGATCAAAGGTGGTCGCCGTGCAGACGGACTTGGGGCCCTACCACAAAGCTAGGGTGGGTTGTTTTGTCGCCTTTTACGACAGGCCGACCCCGGCCGCAGAGGTCTGTATTATTCTCCTCCCCTGCACGGATAAAAATGTTATGAATAATGATAATTTTAAAAATTATCTAAACTATAATATATTTTTAACTTCTTAATTTCTAATCGGTAAATGTTTTTATTAATTTAATGCCATCTTCAGGCAGAAGGAAAAGAAAGCGTTTGATCCTGATAAGGACTATGGAACAAAATTATTAAATTTATGTATTTGCAAATTTTATTTTTTACAATACCAAGTATGATGGTAAAAATGAAATTCGTACCATTTTCAGAATCGACTTTGTTCTACGATCATGATGATATATTTCTTTCCCCCACTAGTGAAAATCGGTTGGAGAAAATTAGTCAAAATCTCGAAGTTTATATGTAAAAAAAAGAAAATTTTAATGATTTATAACAGTCGAGAAAATTTCAAAATGTTTTATGGTATAATTTACTAAAAATCCGCAAGTAACTTAAGTAAGATATATTCCATAATCAATAGAATGGTGTCATCTAGGTGGGAGCTGTATTAATTTTATTTAATAACGGGGCAACTATCATCATCATCATTATCTCAGCGTTCATCCCGGTTGCAACCTAAACTTCCGTTTCGGTGCCCGGGGTCCGCTTTCCGACTCTTTCTACTCCACTTCGCACGGTCTTCAGCATCCCTGGTAGTGAGCTCATTGGCACGCATATCACCCTTTACGATGTCAAACCAGCACTTTTTGGGTCTACCCCAGGGCCTGGCTTTTTGGGCCCGGCGGAGGTGGCATGGCCAGACATTTGTTTCCCACGTAATCATCCGGTTGCCGTAAAACGTGGCCGTACCAACGGAGCCGACACTCCTGCAATTCATCGTGTGTCGCCGCCTATGCGTACAGGTGTGGAATCTGTGGAGTTACAGGCCAAGTACTCGGTCTTCACCACATTGAGCTTCAGACCACCGTTCTCAAGCGACTCCTTCCACGCCTTCACACGTCGCACCAGCCTGCCTCTGTCCGAATCTGCCAGCGCGATATCATCAGCATACATGAGCAGCCACGGGGGCTGTTCATGTGAGTTTCTGATGCTGTCTGACAATACGTCTAATACCACGCTAAACAGAAACGGACTAAGGACGGATCCTTGATGCACCCCGGCGGTGATGGGGAAAGGTTTGGTGTCGCCAACAGCGGTCCGAACTACGGAATCGGAGTCACGGTACATGTTTTGGATGATGTCAATATAGGCCTCTGGGACCCTTTTAGATCGCAATACAGTCGAAGGCCTTCTGAAAGTCAAGAAATAGGCAATGCAGAGGCGTATTCTTCGTCCTGTATTTCTCCGCGACAGTCCCTAGGGCAAAGACAGGATCCATGGTCCCATGACCAGGGCGAAACCCATACTGACACCCCGAGACAGTGCACTCCTGCCGAATCCGAGAGTCGATAACCCTCTCGAGGAGCTTCATGGTGTGGGACATAACTTTAATGCCTCGATAATTACCGCACTCCTGCACTGACCCCTTGCCTTTGAAGACTGGAGTAATAATACTCAGTCTCCATTGGCTCGGGATCGTACCGGTGAGGAGGGTCCGGTTAAAGAGGTTGGTTAAGATGCCCACACCACGAGAGCCCATCGCCTTCCAGGCTTCAATGGGGACTCCATCGGCTCCGACAGCTTTCCGATTCTTCATGCGGCGAAGACAATTCTGGACCTCTGCAGGCGTTACCAGTGGCACTAGTCCTTGATTCGGAGGAAGATTTGGCGGCTGCACCTCTTTGTGCTGCGTGTTCAGCAGCTTGTGGAAATATGAGGCCATCTCTCCTTCACCGCGAGGTCCTCGCATAGCAGGTTGCCCACAGGGTCTTTTACACAGCGGCACTTGGTAATATCCTGTGCCGCTTTGACCCTGGAGCGCGCCAACTTATATATGAACTTCTGCCCCTCAGACGATTCCAACTTGTCGTATAATGGTTGTAAGTGGTAACTATGAGCCATACAATTGCAATTGCTCGTGCAACTGATGACCCATGTAGACTTTCACTATATAGCCTAGATTTCAGTCGGTAAATATAATATCGTTCCATAAAATTTAGTTTTATACGAACAAAACTTGGAAATGGACTAGTAGTGTTTATATTTTTTAATGACAGTTTTTAACGTGTTATGTTGTATAAATACATCAATTACACAATTTATAAACTAAATAAAAACTCCCATTTCACAGAATTTAAAAAGTATTAAATTAGTTTACAAACAGCATGATATGCATGCCAATGAACTGACTACCAGGGATCCGAGAAAGACAGTGCGAAGTGGAGAAGAAAACCTCGAAGTGGACCCCGGGCACCGAAGCGGATGTTTGATTTGCGACCAGGATTTAACGCTAAATTGACGATAGTGAAAATAGTTTACAAACAAATATAAAATGTAACAGCTCACCGTATAAGCGCGCTCGTGTTATTAATGGGCGGGGTAGCCGCCTGTTCTCCGTCCTTGTCTGGCGCCTCCCACAGGGTCATGGCCTCCTGCTCTTTCGCGTCTATACTCGCATTCGACATGTCATTGTTAATTTTTATTTCCGAATACGCGTTCATTAGGTACTGAAATTTGAAAGGATGTTATTTAGAGAACAATAAAGGACCATCGTATATAAAGACATGGGAGCAGTTAAATACAGCATTTCAGACCCAATTTGAGTACAATAAATAACCTCTCACGAATAACTCTCAACAAATAACTCAAACGTGTTGGACGACCTTCGTGGTGCAGCGGCTTTTACTCGTCAGTATGTAAATGGAGTCACCATTCCCATTCCGAATCTGGTTGTACATTCATTTACAAAAGAAAAGTATATAAGTAGTACATTAGTTGTTAAGTACCCATAAAATAATCACTCTATAGCTGACTTTGGAACTAGATAGAGCTGTGTGTATTGTCGAAGTTCAATGTGGCGAAGATCGAGTACTTGGCCTGTAACTCCATCGATCCCACACCCGTGCGCATAGGCGGCGACACGGTCGAGCACACGTACCAAGTGAAATACCTGGGATCTGTACTTCACGCGTCCAGTGAGATCGATTGCGACGTTAAGGCACGCATTGCTGCCGCGTGGGCCAAATGGCGTGAAGTAACTGGTGTCATTTGTGACCCCAAGATGCCGGTAAAGTTGAAGGGACAGGTCTATAAGACCATCATTAGGCCCATCCTTTTATACGACTGTGAATCATGGTCGGTGTTAGAACGACACAAGTAAGAAATGCGTGTCACGAAGATGAATATGCTGCGGTGGATGTGTGTAATGACGCGGAAGAACCGCGTTAGGAACTCCCACATTCGCGGCAGTCTTTATGTCCGTGACATTGCGGATAAATTTCAGGAGTGTCGGCTCCGCTGGTACGGCCACGTTTTACGGCAACCGGGTGCTTACGTGGGAAACAAATGTCTGGCCATGCCGCCGCCGCCGGGTCCTGGCAGGAGGGGTAGACTCAAAAAGTGCTGGCTTGACGTCGTAAGGGGTGATATATGTGCCAATGGGCTCACTACCAGGAATGCTGAAGACCGTGCGAAGTGGGGTAGTAAAAGTCGGAAAGCGGACCCGAGCAACGAATTGAAAGTTTGGGTTGCGACCTCCCGGTCTCGTTGTATCCCTACAACGCTGGAATGATGATGATGAGAGCTGTATAGTATATATATTGTCATAGTATATTTATTTTATTCTTGCTAGTTTTATGGAACCTAGACCTTCTAGGTTGAATAGATACACATCCTAAGCAGCTGAACCAATTTTGATTAATTTCTGTATAGTCATATATTGGACCTTGGAGAAGGACATAGCTACATTTTTTAAAATTCATATAGCAGAACAACATTTGCAGGGTGATACAATATATTAAACATGATGTAAATACCAAAAAGCTATACACGAGTTGACCATTTTAATAATAAGGGCGAACAATAGCATTACTCACACTCATATGTGTTTGAGTAGCATCATTCAAATGCTGATTCATTTCCTCTTGACTCTCGAATGTTTCTTTACAACCAACTGCATGGAACGAGCATGGAATTCTAATTTCTGGCTGTGAAGATGTCTCCGGCTGGTTATATTCACAGGCTGCGATATGTGCATCCAGGTCTAGAGGTGTCACTTTGACTGTGCATCCTGAAAATTTATTTATTTATAATAAATTACTTATTACAACAATTACAACCTAGCATAGCAGCAATATTTTAGGTACATATGTTACAACTATTTTATATACAAAATAAAATTATACAATGTTTTGTCTTACTGAGATGAAAACTAGCTCTGAAGAAAATCTACACTACGAAACAATGTTTTACATATTATTAACTTAAAAATAAAACATCAGTTGCTTCTGTAAAAAACTAAATTTAGCCCCTTTCTTGTGGCTTTTTGCTCAACGATAGGATGTATAGGATATAATAGAAACTTGGATATAACCTATATGAAATACTTATTAAAAGTTGATAATAATTCAAATAAATCGAATATATCACATAGAGCTTTATGATCTCTGTTATTTTTATATCAGACAAGGATATTATACATCTAATAGATTTTTTTTATTGCTGTGAGGCAGACATGCTGATGGCCCGCTTAGAATTCAGCAGTTACCGTCGCATATGGGTGTTTGCAACGCCAGTAGCATTGTGAACATGCTGCTGTCCCATAAGGGTACAAGAACTTGGTCACTAATGCCAGAACAGAACACAAGGTTACTATGGCGGCATACTTAAGACCAAAGGCCATCCAGGCGGGCTTGAGGCCCTACCACATAGCTAGGGTGGGTTGTTTGTCACATTTTACGACAGGACGACCCTGGCCACAGAGGTTAGTATTTTTTTTCCACCCCTGCACGGAGAGATAATATATTGGGTACTTTAAATACTTTGACACTATTCCTTTTCCAATCCCATCAAATTACCTAACCTAAAGCCCTTTCTCTCTCTTCAGTCTGATGAATACTTTTGGTCATTTACTATGTACATTACCTTTACTTGAAAATGGACAGTTCATTCGTTGTTCTTGTATTTCTCTTTTAGTGTAGTTATCAGGAAATATGTCAACCTTCATACTAAGGTTTATATTGTCAATGGGACAATGTCCGCTATTCCTGAAAGTTGTATATATTATTTAAGCATACTTAATACAAAGTTTCATTGAATATTTAAAAAAACATATGTGTCTATGTCAGTACAATTTAAAATAACAAGAAAAGACTAGAAAGGCAAGTGTATTAATTTTTTGAATTATTTATAATTACTTCACATTATCACTAACATGCTGTCATTTGCATAGAGGAACTAACTTAATCTACTTACTTACTTATATCAGAACATAACATAAGGTTATTATGGTGCCATATTTAAGGCCAGGGGTGGTTGCTATCCATTTGGGCTAGAAGGCTTATCATCTAGCTGGGGATTTGTCGCTTTCTATGACAGGCTACTCTTGGCCACAGGGGTGAGTATTATCAATATTTGAAGTAATTAATACTTAATATTTTAATTTATAAAATGTTTCCTTAATTAAAAAAAATAGAAACTTACTGTAACCAAGATGTAATACAACTCTTGCAGAACTTATGGCCGCAAGTGGTGATGACAGGGTCTCGCAGCCAATTGAGGCATACTGGGCATTCATATCTAGATTCTGGTTGGTTACTGAGAGCTGTCTCATTTAATGCTGTTATACCCATTGGCTGAAAGAAAATTAAATTATACTTTAAGAAATTATTCTCAGATTTCTTAACATCTGCTATGATTGCATGTTTAGACTAATTAAAATGGAGATGGACTGAGCGCCTACTAAGAAACTTTTAAGAATATCTTATTTTTCATCTAAATTCTCTTTACTCTTTTCCTACACTGATTGGCTAGGAATAGAAACATGATCATAATATGCAGATCCTCTAAAAATGTTTATTTAACATAATCATTTTATTATACTAAGACAAGACACATTAAACTAGAAAAACTGCCTAATTGGTCCATGAACTGTCTTTGGTTACTAATTGATTGCAATAAACTAGGCCATAACATACAGATTTATACCTACCTGCCCATATGTGGCAGTAGAATCCATGCAAGCCCAGCAGTAGAATTTCTTATATTTTTAGCAAATTATAATATGATTCTATAAACCGTTTACGGTTCATAGAATCTGCATTAAGAAAAATTGTTTATCACTATACTCTTTCCAAAATAAAATAAATACCACACAAGAGTGCTAATTCTACACAGGTATATAATGATAAATGCGTCTGCGTGTAAATTTGCGGAGTTTGCATTATTCATATTCTAATGACGAACGGTGACAATTAAGTAATGATTTGAAGTATAATTAATTGATGAATAAAAGGTACTTACTGCAATGCCTTCTGACGCGTTTTTTGTTCGGTTTCGGTCCATTATTTTAATTATTTCAGCATTCAGAAAACTTGGAAAGTAAAATAGAGTTCAAAAAACTAGAATGTAATTAATATTAATGATATGTAAACATAGTTAACATAGGTACCATATAAAATTGCAAAAATGCAGACTGCACTCAGACTATTTTTTTTTCTTTTAATGTGGCTCCAATGCTTTGGGCACTGATTTGCCAAACTGCAGACTATTGCAGACATGCAGACAGCTGATTTTTGTGACAAAATGACATTGACGGTAATTCTATTCTATGCAGTCAGCTGTCACATGACAGCTGACAACAAAGTTTTATAATTATAAATTACAATTTGAGTTTGATTTACGTTGATAAAATATAATCTTTAGTCGGCTTAACTATTTTGATGGTCATTTTTAATTCAAAATATACAACATTGCACGTAGGACAAAGAAATTTAGTTAGTTTCCATAATAATATTAATGGTAATACAAATGACACTATATTAGACGTTTGTATAAACAAAAATGATTGATTAAAATGTAATTGTACCTAACTGGATAGTAGAGTTTCAATACTGTGATAGGATTTTAATATATATCCAATAGTATAGTTGTAGACTGAAGGCAACGTTTTTCCTCGGAGGTATTCTTGGTAGAATTCTAATTAGAAAATGATTAATATTTAACAAATCTTTTAATTACAAACTTGCTTCGGTGACTTGTGTGGTGGTTAATATTATTTGCATCACTTGTTAATTCACAGACTAGCGTAAACGCTAATGCTAGTTATTTATCCGTGCAGGGGCGGAGAAAGAATACTAACCTCTGCGGCCGAGGTCAGCCTGTCGTAAAAAGCGACAAAACAACCCACTCTAGCTACGTGGTAGAGCCTCTAGCCCGTCTGGATGGCGACCTTTGGTCTTATGTATCCCGCCATAATAACCTTGTGTTGTGTTCCGGCATTAATGACCCAAGTTCCTGTACCCTGGGACAGCAGCGTGTTCGTGATGCCACTGGCGTTGAAAACACCCATAGGCGACGGTAATTGCTAAATTCTAAGCGGGCTGTCAGTCTCTCTGCTGTTCTACAGCGTTAAAAAAAACGTAACAAGTTGCAATAAATTGTTTTTCGTGCAGAGGCGGAGTAAGAATATGTTACTAACCCTTGCAGCCGGGGTCGGCCTGTCGTAAAAGGCGACACAACATCTCTAGCTAGATATGGCCCTAAGCCTGTTATCGATAGCCAACATCCCTAGTTTTTAAATATGGCGCCATAATAACCTTAAGTTATATGTTCTGTCATAAGTGCATCACAGTGCTATCACGCAGACGGCAGCGCGATGTTCCTAACATCACAAACATCCTTAAGCGACGGTATGTTGTCCCACAGCAATAAAAGACCTTCTTTTTATAACACGCTTTTATTAGTTTCATCTTTTGCTTGTTTGTTTGTTTGTTTGTAACCGGCTCCTTTGAATTCAAATTCAATTTTGACTCACTTTAAACGGTTAGATTTCATTTAAACGTTGTAGACTTATCAAAGACCGATGACATTACATTAATTAGAGTAGATTATCTCATTAGCCCGATTAGGATCACAAGTTTAAAAAAAAATGACGTATATATTACGCCTGATTAAATTTTTAAAGCAAATTGTAAGTATTTGTAACTAGCTTTCTGTAAAGGAACTTCCGTGGTGTAACGGCCTTCGTAAGTCGGAGCGCCTGCACGAGCCACTAATTGCTGTCCCGTGTCCCTCTGTTTTCGAATATTATGTATTTATTTACGATATAAAAGTATGTAAATAGTATATCAGTATGCATAAAACATGCTCTCTGTAGCTTATTTAGGGGCTAGATGTCGCTGTGTATCGTTGCAGTATATTTCTTTTATAATATTTTCAGTACTTGTGTTCCTAAAGCATCATTCTCTCTCTCTTGAGTAATCATTATTTGTATACCTTTACTGTTTTCTTAATTTTATAGTTTGATTTGACAGGTGGTGAAAAGGCCGAAAGGTGGATAATGATAAAATACCTACTTAAACTCTTTGAAGATAAAAAAATATGTTCACTGCACGACTATTTATAAAAAATATTTTAAATTTTAAAGATACAACCAATCAGATATATCGTTAAGAACACATTAGTGTTATCATTCTATGACCTATCGTCTTCTTTTGTTAAAGATCAGAATGGAATGTAAAAGATAAATGTCCCTTCGGTACATTGTAGGTTGGACTTCAAACAAATTTAGCATACAACGATTCAACCCTAAAATATATTTACTATGGTAACAACTGTTATAGAGGTTAATGGGTTGAAATGTACCGCGATTCAAATTCCGTGGTTCGGACCGCTGTTGGCGACATGAAACCTTTCCCCAGTACCTAGGACACACTACTTTACACTAGGACTAGGGATTTATCCTTAGATCGTTTCTGTTCTGCAAGGTGTTATATGTTCTGTCAGACAACATTAGAAAGTCCCATGAGCAGCCCCAGAGGTTGCTCCTATATGCTGACGATATCGCTCTAGACAGATGTGGCCAAGAGAAGGTTGGTGCGATGCGTGTAGGCGTGGTAGGAGTCACTTGAGAACGACGGTCTGAAGCTTAACATGCCGAAGGCTGAGTACAGACCCCACACCCGTGCGCATAGGCAATAATACAGTCGAGCGCATTGATTAGATCAAATACCTGGGATCCGTATTTTATGTGTCGGGTGACATCAATTGTGAAGTCAAGGCACGCAATGCTGCCGCGTGGGCCAAATGGCTTGAGGTGACTGGTGTCATTTGTGACCCCCTAAATGCCGGTTTAGTTGAAGGGAATAGTCTAAGTATAAGACTATCATCAGGCCTATCCATTATACGGCTGTGGAACGTTATAGCGGCATAAATACAAACTGCGTGTCACGGAGATGAATATGCTGCGGTGGATGTGTGGAGTAACACGGATGGAATGTGTTATAAACTCTCGCATCCGCGGTAATCTTTATGTCCGTGACCTAGCAGGCAAATTGCAGGATTGTTGCCTTCGCTGGTATGGCTACGTTTTACGGCAACCTGCTATTTACGTGGGGAAACAAATGCCTAGCCATGCCACCTCCACTAGGCCCCAGCCGGCGGGATAGGCGCAAAAAGTGCTGGCTTGACTTCGTAAAGGGAGATATGCGTGCCAATGGACTAACTACCAGGAATGTCGAATACCGTGTATATATGTTTAAATATTATAATACTAAATTACTAAACATTAATTACAAGGACAAAATTACGATACATTTAATAAACATATTAATACTAGTAGAATAAAATAGTAATAAAAAAGTTTTAAGTGTAATATTAGCAATAAATTATATATTATAAATAAATCAGTATTTTCTTTTATACGAAGCAGTGAATAGTAAGTGTTTAAACGTGCCAATTCAATGACGGATGGCATTAAAATTTCAACCACAATATTATGTCAACGGATAATCGTCAACTGTTGGCCCGTTTGTGCGTTATTACTAAATGTGATGAATGCTAATGCGGGCATCGAATTCATCGTAGGTCGCATTGAGCAACCCGTTGACGGGCGAAACACATTTATACGCAATAATAATCGAACAGTATTATACTTCTTACGCTTGTCTAAGGCGGATTGGCGGGTGACACGTGCCGATGATCTTGGTTTACAGGTTTCCTCAATTTTTCTTTCAGTTGGTACGTGGCATTTATTATATGTACGTAGAAGAAAAAGGTCTAAGCGTTAAGAACTCGTGATCTTTGTGTTGGTTTCTGTGTCTATTTAGCTAACACGTACGTGACAGTTAAAATCGAAAGAAAAAGTATTTTGACACTCCTACGTATATTTTTTACGATTATTATTATAATAACACAATACTATGGGCCAAGTAGCCCCGGCCATAAATAGTAGTAAAGAATCGAGTGCTACCCCACTATTTTAAGTAGTTGAAAAGGGCGATTAATGGATCGCTTCTTTTGCTACATACGGTTTTTTTCGTGATAGGTTGGACGATAGTAGCTCCTTTTTCGTTAAATAGCTAGATTTCAACAGACCGACAAACGGCCCACCTGATAACAGGTGGTCACCGTCTCTTATGGACGTTCGCGTCTCAGAGGTCAGTATTCTTTCTCCCCCCTACACGCATATAATGTAAATAGTTTCTGGTCAGCTTACAAATTTCTCTTAAATAAACACAGCTAAACTTAACACTTTTCAATGTATTGCAAAGTATTCCATCTGTTGTTTCTAATATATTCACACTTTGTTATTGAAGTTTATTACAAATATTGTTTTTTTTTCTTACAGAAACTTTTTACTTAAAATATGTTGGCTTCGCTATATAGTCCATTTTGCATATCACATCATGTAGACATTGTAGACATAAAAATAAATTATCACGTAATAAATTATCCATACTTATGTATATTATAAATGTGATAGTAACACGATCTGTCTGTTTGTTACGTTTTCACGCCCAAACTGCTGAATCAATTTTGATGAATTTTGGTATAGAGATAGATTGGACCTTGGAGAAGAACATAGGCTACTTTTTTAATTTACATGACTTAACAACGTCTGCTGGGTTGGCTAGTAGTTAAATAAAACGTGAAATTGTAGACTTATTACTTAACTCGGATATGTATAAGTCGTCCCTAACAGTCAGTGAGCTTACAGCGCGGGCAGGCGTTACATCAAGCGATATTGTGGCCAGTGGATATTATGATTCTATTGTTAGAAGACATGAATGTCAGCACGTGCTAACGGAATTATGTCAAGAAATGCGGATTTTTCATTACGATTGACGTTTTGTTGAGTTTTAGTTAAATTATTATGAATTAATACAAACATAATTGAAGAACATGATTTTTTTATTCTGTTATATACACTAATCACAAAAATTAAGATATATAAATTTATATCTCTTTATTTATGACTTTTAAACAGGCGATGTGACACGACCATTTTCTTCTTATAATAGTCGTATCGCAAGCAAAAAAGCAAATTGTACTTGGAGGTACCCAGTTTTCGAATATTACCATTAAAAATTTTGATCATGTACGATTTCGGAGTAATCCGAGTAATCTCCGTGTAGAGGCTGAGTAGAATACTAACCCCTGCGGCCAGGGACGGCCTGTCTTAAAAGGCGACAAAACAATCCAAGCTCAAGCCCGTCTGGATGGCAACCACCATTGGTCTTATTAAGTATGCCATAATAATTGTGTTGTATTTCGGTATTAGTGACCAAGGTTACCCTTATGGGACAGCAGCGTGTTCGCGGCACCCCTAGCATCGCAAACATCCATAGGTAACTGACGGTAACTGCTTACTACGAGTATTAAGTGGGGCGTCAGCTTGTTTGCTGTCCAATAGCAATACAAAAAATGCAAATAGTTTGTTTTACTCTCGGTGTATATACCAGTGGCATGTTAGCGAAAAAGCCATACGGTACAAATGTATATAGTGGTTCCAAGTGGCAGAACAGGGCCGGTTATAGTAGCCCACACAATGCTGAGTTTAGATCGAAGTTTGGACAAACTTAATGCATTATCAACCCAATACATATAATTTTAATTGTTACTAGCAGCCCGTCCCAGCTTCGCACGGGTATTTAACAAAAAATTAAAAATTAAACCCTTCTATTTTTTTTCGGTCTCGGGAAAAAACCTCTCTTGACGGGTTATCCCGGCCCGGGGGGACCGAGGGATATAAGGGACTCCGGAAAAGATGTTTGACCCACTAAAAAACCCCGCTGTTCTCCTATCGTCTACGCCCGGGCCCACGGATATATGGCCTGCCGATCTCGTGGCCCGGGCCGGCGCCGGCCCACGCTTTGTCTTAAAGCGGGTCCCTTCTAAAGTGCTGGCGCCAGGGGGTCAGGGTTTCGTCCCCCCGGCGCTCTCTTGTAACAACTCTAGGAGTTGAGGGGGGCTGTGGAACAGCACGGGGCCTTCTCCCTCGCGGCAATAGTGCGGGCGGCGGATCCTCCCCCGAGGGGCCGCCCGCGGCCGTTTTCTACGTCGGCCGGAGATCGTTGCCCGCCCTCCGGCGTCGACGACGCGGCCTACGTTGGCGGGAGGGGAGTGCGGTGGCGGACTCCCGCTCCTGTTCCGCCGCCTCCCTTGCAGACACTACTGCCTCGCAAAAGGAGGCGACGGCCGTCCATCCAGGATCGGCCCCGACCATGGACAGAACCAGGGCCGGGAGTGACAGGTCCGCGGCCAATTCCGGACGGGACTCGCATCCCCGTCGCGTGCTAGTCAGGCGTGGGTACGACTACCAGACGACACTCCAGAAAAAGCAGAGTCGCCTGACGTCGTAGCCGGCCCAGCAAGACCAACCGACAGCGAGGATGCAATTCCTGCCCCGGGAACACTCTGTACAGGCGCAGTCGAAATAGGCATGGTTTCGACTACCAAATCAGGTCCCAGGGTAGAACCCGGGACCCCAATCAGTATTCGCAATCATCCCACCGGGGACCACGCCACGAACAGAGAGCTAAGTTGGAAAGGATGTAAGAGGTAGACGGAAAGAAAGGTAGGACTCTGTCGCCTCGAACGGAGAGGGGAGTGAAGCGACGGATGCTCGGGCACCTCGGGTACGCACACCCGTGCACTCATCGGACAGAGGAGCGCCCCTGAGGGCAAACCCGTCTATTTGCGTCAGGTTACTAATAAAAAAATAAAATTATAAAGAAAGTTTGAATATTATTATTTCTATGAGCTTTTATTTTAATGATTTTTTTTTGTTATTATTACTTTTTATTTATTTTCGTTATTTTTTAATAAGTATTCTAATTTTTGTAAAAACCCCAGTGACGCACGCCTACATTACATAAGGTGCTGCCTAGCTAGCCGAACAGGGTGAGCGGCTACCACGCAACATTTTTCTAATACTTACATTTTTAAACTCGTGATATCTTTCGAATGGAATATCCGAATTGAATAATTCAAAAAGTTATACAAAGGTATTGAAACAGTTTTGAATATAATGTAATTTATTTTGATAAGGATTAATACCAAGATCCAAATAAAGAGCCTTTTCTAGGGGCGGCATTTCAATTAAATTTTTAAAATAAAAAAACACTTATTGTGGCATAACTATAATAGTTAGACATATGCTGTCGCGACACTTTTTGTAAATAATGATGTGTTCTGCAAAGTTGTAGTACATTATTTTATTCTATCATCAATAGTTTTCGCAACGCACACGATTTAAATAATATTTTAGGTAATTTTTTTACACTTTGGGTTACATTATTGGAGTTTTAGTAAGGATCCCTAATTTTTTTGAAAATATAATATAGCCTATGTCACCCGGGGATAGTGTAGCTTCCCAACAATGAAAGAATTTTTTAAATCGGGTCAGTAGTTTCGGAGCCTATTCAAAGCAAACAAACAAACAAACAAACAAACAAACAAACAAACAAACAAACAAACAAACAAACAATCAAATCTTTCCTCTTTATAATAGTAGTATAGAATTTATTTTGATAAGGATTAATACCAAGATCCAAATAAAGAGCCTTTTCTAGGGGCGGCATTTCAATTAAATTTTTAAAATAAAAAAACACTTATTGTGGCATAACTATAATAGTTAGACATATGCTGTCGCGACACTTTTTGTAAATAATGATGTGTTCTGCAAAGTTGTAGTACATTATTTTATTCTATCATCAATAGTTTTCGCAACGCACACGATTTAAATAATATTTTAGGTAATTTTTTTACACTTTGGGTTACATTATTGGAGTTTTAGTAAGGATCCCTAATTTTTTTGAAAATATAATATAGCCTATGTCACCCGGGGATAGTGTAGCTTCCCAACAATGAAAGAATTTTTTAAATCGGGTCAGTAGTTTCGGAGCCTATTCAAAGCAAACAAACAAACAAACAAACAAACAAACAAACAAACAAACAAACAAACAAACAATCAAATCTTTCCTCTTTATAATAGTAGTATAGATTATGTCCCAATTTGACAAACTCCGTAGCGTAGCGGGTAACACACTTCGGTATGCTTGCAGAGGTCTCAAGTTCGATTCCCGTCTCGCGTTTAGGTATGTATAATATTTATTTATTTACAAAAAAACATATATATATATATATATATATATATATATATATATATATATATATATATATATATATATATATATATATATATATATGTATAGTGCTAAGCTACTTATTTTGGGACTAGATGGCGCTGTGTGATAATGTGCTGATAATAATATTAATATATTTTATATTAAATAACATATTTCTTTCTTTCTTTACATTGGTGATATATGCAAGGGCGGAGAAAGAATACTAACCTCTGCAGCCAGGGGCCGGCCTGTCGTAAAAGGCGACAAAAGAACCCACCCCAGCTAAGTCGTAGGGCCTCAAGCCCGTCCGAAGCCACCGAAGCCCGGATGGCGACCTCCTTTGGTCTTAGTATGTCGCCATAATAACCTTGTGTTGTGTTCCAGCATTAGTGACCCAAGTTCCTGTACCCTTATGGGCCACCAACGTGTTCGCGATACCACTGGCGTTACAAACACCCATAGGCGATAGTAACTGCTAAATTTTAAGCCGGCCGTCAGTGTCTGTGTCCTACAGCATTAAAAAAAATGTGCAACCTGCGAATCCGCTTTAGACTAATGCAGCTATTATAACCAATATTATTGCTAATGGCCATTGCTTTGTGTTTATTAGGGGTTTACTTTGTTAGTGTTCTAACAGCGGACGTAGTGAGGTTATCATCTTGCAATAATGTGGCCAAGTCTCCGTAATTACGTTACATTATTTACAATTACATTAAATTATGCTATAAATGTCAATCCTGCTCGACAAGGGAATGCAAAATGGCCGACCCGCTACTCCCGGTTCACGGGCAGTTATTATAATAAGTATTGATATTTATTAAAGAGTTTTAGGAAAATTAGTTCAATATTTTGGTTTATTGACAATATTTCCAGTTCATCTAATATATAAAATTCTCGTGTCACAGTTTTCGTTGCCATACTCCTCCGAAACGGCTTGACCGATTCTCATGAAATTTTGTGAGCATATTGAGTAGGTCTGAGAATCGGCCAACATCTATTTTTCATCACCCTAAATGTTAGGGGTGACCCACCCCCAAAATTTTTTTTAAATTTTTTGACATTTTATTATTTATATGGCAGAACAACGTTTGCCGGGTCAGCTAGTCTAATATATAAAATTCTCGTGTCACAGTTTTCGTTGCCATACTCCTCCGAAACGGCTTGACCGATTTTGATGAAATTTTTTGTGCTTATCCGGTATCTATGAGAGTCAGCCAACATCTATTTTTCATCCCCCTAAATGTTAGGGGTGACCCACCCCAAAAATTTTTTTTTTAATTTTTTACATTTTATTATTTATATGGCAGAACAACGTTTGCCGGGTCAGCTAGTCATCATATAGTAATTATGAGCTCTGTGGCGTAACGGCTGACGCATATTGGTACAGAGGACACGAGTTCGCTTCCCCTCTAGTGTCTGGGTATTTATGTTTAATATTTATTTATTTACAAAAGAAAAATATGTAGTTTAATTGTTGTCTAGTATCCATAACATAAGTGCTATGCTACTTACTTTGGGACTAGATGTCGTTGTGTGAATTGTTCCATAGTATTTATTAGTATATTCTGTAGCGACCGCACTGGTCGCATACTATATTCTCATTTTATTATTATTATATTATAATGATACGCGTTTTCATCCTAAGTTTGGTAGAAGTCGGGGGATAGTTTATTTCAAGCTTCGTCTAGAGATGGAGTAAAGAATACTGAACTGTCGGCTGTTGGCCTGTTTTTAAAAGCAAATAACCCTAGCTAGATGGTTGAGTTATGCCTATTTGGATGGCAAACACTGCCAAACAATGCCAAATCCGTGAAGAGGCGGAGAAAGAATACTAAACTCTGCGGCCGGGGTCGGCCTGTCGTAAAACGCGTCAAAACAACCCACCCTAGCTACGTGGTAGGGCCCCAAGCCCGTTTGGACGGCGAACACCTTTGGTCTTAAGTATGCCGCCATAATAACCTTGTGTTGTGTTCCGACATTAGTGAGCCAAGTTCCTGTACCCTTATGCGACAGCAGCGTGTTCGCGATGCCACTGGCGTTGCAAACACCCATAGGGCCGTCAGCCTGTCTGCAGTCCTACAACAATAAAAAAAGCACAACTTGTTTTTAAATTTACCGCCATAATAACCTTGTATTGTGTTCCGGCCGGCATAAGTAGCCCAGGTACTTGTTCCTCTACGCGGATGACAGAGAGTTATCGGTGCTCTTGGAGTCACAAACACCTGTAGGCGATGACAACTGTTTACTATTAAGCAGGCCGTCAGTCTATCTGCTGTTCCAAACCAATTAAAAAATATTGTAAAGTGTATTTTATTTTAATGTAATAAACTAGAACTATTAAAAAATACTATGCAATAGTTTGATAACCTCATTCAGATTTAATAAATTATAGTTTAAAAAAACTAAAAAACACGCTTTTATAAAAAAATCAAACATAAAGGTAAAAAATAATTTTCAATAAATTTAAATTAAGGATAGTGGGTTTAACAAAAAAATTAATTTTATTGTAAAAAAGTGTGGGGTGCTTGTTGTCAATTATTATTTTTAAAGTGGGTCAAAATCGCCCCCAAAGGAGTCGGTTACAAACATACAAGTGAAGCTTATTTAAAGCGTGTAAAAATAAAAATATCTATTCTCATAGGCCAATTTCTGAGTTGCGATCGAAATTCTATAGTAACAGTAGGTTTTTATGCGTAGAGTACTAGAGTCGGTCGATCAACCTGGTTTAACGGTAAACAAAGCACAGAAAAACTAACAGTATTATCTTTATAAAATGTAAGGAATGTAAGACTATAATGATTTGATTGTCTCAAGTGCGATGCAAGTCTCAGAAAAAATTCGCATACCCATACATTTGCGTGCTTTTGCAGTTGACTCGTTGACTATGGCGTTCATGAGCGATGGACGAACCTACCAGCAAAAGAAAATCAATTTCACACCCTTAAAGTAAACGAAACCCAAAAGAATTGTATTTTCACATTAGGTATAATTACTTATTAAAAAATTAAATTAAATGTAAAAACCGCATTAAATGTGTCGAATAATATTTAAACTATTATATGTTTATACACAAAAAATTTAAGTACCGTCCAATTACAGGTTTAAATGCGATAACAATACTGTCACTTTACTATGACCGAGTCAATGACGACGTCCCCGGTCGGTTACATCATTATAGCACAAACGGAAGAGGATTTTTTAAGTATGTATTTAGATAACGGCATCTCATTTTGATCGAGGCTTTTGATTTTCTGATCTTATTAAATTCTATTTCGCGTTTACTATATTGAGAAAATTTATTTTTAAGGTTTAAGAATATAAAGTAAATGGAATATAGTCTAATTTGAATGTATGTAAAATATCACTGTCGTTGTATGGCTATGCATTTTTTTTCCGAGGAGTTGCAGACATACTGACGGCCCAGTTAACAATAAGCAGATACCGTCGCCTATGGATGTTTGCGATGCTAGGTGCACTGCGAATACGCTGCTGTATCCTAGGGGTACAAGAACTTAGGTCACTAATGCCGGAACATATTTATTATGGCGGTACAGATAAACCAAGGGTGATCAACATCCAGATGGGCTTGGGGACCTACCATGTAGGTTTTTGTTGCCTTTTACGACAGGCCGACTCCGGTCACAGGGGTTAGTATTCTTACTCCGCCCCTGCATGGAAGAAAATAACATGTAGAGGGATTGACCTAAATAGTTGTTTATAAACGTTGTAATATGTGTATGAATCTATCACCAGGGATACTGAAGACCGTGCGAATAGGAGAAGAAGTCGGAAAGCGAATCCTGGGAATATAGCGGAAGTTTGGACTGTAATTGGACTTTAGCCCTAATTATACACCGCCATCGGCTGGGTCTTCATCCTCATTTCTTGGGGCCTCCTCTTTCTTGTACGAAATGGTTGTCAAGAACGTTTATGTTGCGTACTCACAGAATTTGGAATGAGATTCCGGCTGAAGTTTTTTCAGCGCGGTATGATATGGGGTTCTTCAAAAAAGGCGTTAAAATTTCGTCGAGGCCGGCAGCGCGTTGGTAATGCCTCTGGTGTTGCCAACGTCCATAGGCGACGGTGACCACTTGCTAGCGTGGGCCATTTGCCTGTCTGCTGAACTCTGGCAATAAAAAAATATGGCCATGTGACTTCTTTATGTTTCGAGATAAAAAAATATCCTTAAGCACTGACTGTCGTATATGTGAACGACAGACTTGTGTGGAACTCACAGTAGATATTGCAAGAGCCTTCCGTATACGGCGACGCGTGTTGGTTACCCACTAAAACCACAACCAAGCTGCTCTCCTCCGCTGGTGCCTGGCGAGGGACGACAGTCCCAGGTACTCACTGGGTAGTTTACCACAGAGTACCAGGTACTTATAGTTAAGTTTTCATCATCATTTCAGCCGGAAGACGCCCACTGCTGGACAAAGGCCTCCCCCAAAGATCTCCACGATGATCGGTCCTGCGCTGCCCTCATCCAACCTATCCCGGCGATCTTGACCAGATCATCGGTCCATCTTGTGGGGGGCCTACCAACACTGCGTCTTCCGGTACGCGGTCGCCATTCGAGGACTTTTCTGCCCCAACGGCCATCAGTCCTTCGAGCTATGTGCCCAGCCCACTGCCACTTCAGTTTTGCAATCATCCGGGCTATGTCGGTTACTTTGGTTCTCCTGCGAATCTCCTCATTTCTGATTCGATCTCGCAGGGAAACTCCGAGCATAGCCCTCTCCATTGCTCTCTGAGCGACCATGAGCTTTCTCATAAGGCCCATAGTTAGCGACCACGTCTGCGTTCCGTATGTCATCACTGGCAACACACATTGGTTAAAAACCTTCGTCTTGAGACACTGCGGTATTTGGGACGAAAAGATTTTACGGAGCTTCCCGAACGCTGCCCATCCGAGTTGGATTCGACGAGTGACCTCTTTCGCGAAATTGGACCTGCCTAACTGGATCGTTTGACCCAAGTAGACGTATTCGTCAACAATTTCGAAAGTACAGTTCCCAACTGTTACGGGGGTAGGTGCGACATGGACATTAGACATGATTTTCGTCTTGTCCATGTTCATTTTGAGACCTACTCCTTGGGAAGCTGTATTGAGGCCATCAAGCATATGGCTTAAGTCTTCCATGGTTTCAGCCATGATTACGATATCATCTGCGAATCTAAGGTGAGTGATGTACTCACCGTTAATGTTGATGCCCAGTCCGTTCCAGTCCAGAAGCTTGAAGACATCTTCCAACGCAGCAGTGAACAGCATCGGCGATATGACATCGCCTTGTCTGACTCCCCGCTGCAGTCGGATAGGCTTCGAGTTCTGATCCTGGAGACGGACTGACATGGTGGCGTTTTCATACAAACACTTCAACGCTTTGATGTATCGATAATCAATGTGGCACCTCTGGAGAGACTGAAGCACCGCCCAGGTCTCGATCGAATCAAAGGCTTTCTCATAGTCCACGAACGCCAAGCATAGTGGCTGGTTATACTCCTCCGTCTTCTGTATAACCTGCCGCAGCGTATGTATGTGGTCTATGGTGCTAAAACCTTTTCAGAATCCGGCTTGTTCGGGAGGCTGGAAGTCGTCAAATCTGCGCGCGAGACGATTCGTGATGACCCTTGAAAACAGCTTGTAAACATGGCTCAGAAGTGATATCGGTCTAAAGTTCTTCAAAAGGGTTTTGTCGCCCTTTTTGAAGAACAGCACCACTATACTTCCGTGCCAGGCCTGCGGCGTTTTGCCATCGAGGATGACGGAATTAAATAGCTTCTAATAGTTAAGTTTTACAAGAAATTAATTCGGAACAGTCTTACTTAAAATTAAGAAATCCATATACCCTACTGTGAACAAAGGACGAGGCTTTGTGGCTAAATTTCTTTTTAGAAGGTCACTTAATGGAAACCTAAAAATAATCCAGACTCTATGTGATGCTATATAACTGAAGTATTTAATGATATTATTTGGTAATAAAAAAGAGAAATTGCGGATACGCCGTAGCACAGTGTTCTCTTTTGCTAACTCTTTGCACCGATTTGCCCACTGGGTATAAGAAAGTTAAACGAAAGATAATAACGTAATATTCGCTATACATATATCAATATAGTACGAGAGCTACTTCAAAAAGTTTTCTCATTGTTTAATATAACTTTTTTACGTTTTATATCATGGAAATAAACGAACAAATTACAAATTCCATCAAAACATTCTTCCTAAAGAAAAGTCCTGTAAGCATCGGACATAGTTGTTAACTGCGGTTTCTCACGTAGAGTCAGATGGCGCGCAGAGTTCTGTACCTCATGGCAAATGTGTTTAATTTAAATACTTGTAGATATTTGTCAGCCTTGTTATATATCTTAATATTAGGCAATGCCTTTAAATCATTACTGCAACACTTTCAGCTAATATTCTATGTAAAAATAATAAATATATTTAATTGAGGAAAACTAATATTTAAGATTTAGATCTCAACTGTTTAGAACCTAATAAATCTGGTATGTAAACATTTTATATCTTATTTCAAAATGATGTTTATTCAATCAAGTGTATGATTAAATACTTGTTTAATGTATAAGAAATTAAAACAATGTAAATTATCTTGTCAGATCAAAAACTCGCCGTAAGGCGTATTCGACATTTTAAAAATGTACATAACATTACTTCACCTATACGAGCCCGGTGAGATATAAAATCAGGCCACTCCATCTTTTGCATATAGACTACTTCTGTGCAGGAAGAGCCTCTGGATGCTACGGTCAAAAGTCTTTCGCTACTGTAAAAATCAAATCTATTAACCCTGGAACTACAAACCGGGGTAGAAATTTACCCCAGATAAATTTACAACTATGTTCCGAAGTTAGTGACGTTATTGACTTAAGACTGAATAGGTTCATCCTTAATGTTTTTTATAGCTGGGGTTCAGCAGACAGGCTAACGGCCTACCTCGTGGTGGTCACCATCGCCTATGGACGTTTGCAACACTAGAGGCATTAACAACGCGCTGCTGGTTTCGAAGAAATTTTATAACGCCTTTTTTGAAGAACCCCATATCGTACCGGGGCTGAGAAAAATTCAGCCGGAAGCTCATTCCAGATCTTGAGAGTACGCAACATGAACGTTCTTGAGAACCGTTTCGTACAAGAAGGAAGAGGCTCCTAGAAATGGAGATGAACACTTAGCCGATGGCGGGCAGTGCGGTGGTAGAAAGACGATGAGGGCACCCAATAAATAAACCCCAGTAAAAAAACTGTCGTTTTACTATTTTCTTTGGTATTAAAAGAACCAAAAATCATGTACCAACATTTTAAAGTCATATTTATTTTATCCGTGCAGAGACGGAGAAAGAACACTGACCTCTGCGGCCGGGGTCAGCCTGTCGTAAAAGGTGACAAAACAACCCACCCTAGCTACGTGGTAGGACCTCAAGCCCGTCTGGATTAAGTATGCCGCCATAATAACCTTGTGTTGTGTTCCAGCATTATTGACCCAAGTTCCTGTACCCTTATGGGACAGCAGCGTGTTCGCGATGCCACTGGCGTTGCAAACACCCGTAGCCGACGGTAACTGCTAAATTATAAGCGGGCCGTCAGCCTGTCTGCTGTCCTACAGCAATAAAAAAATATTACTGCTTTCAGAATATTTTATTTGATTAAATACCCGTGGGGTAAATATTTACCCCAGTTTTTATTTTACAGGTTAAAAAATGAGTTTGTAGATATAGGAATAAGTGCTTTTTTGTAAATCTTTGCATATGAAACTCTAATCGTAAAAACAAATATCTTCTCAAATTTGATAGTAATGTTGTAATTCCTTAGAAAGCCACTGTATGCAATATAGGCAAGAGATTTTTAGTTACATAAGTTAAATGGCATTTTAAAGCTGCTAATGCACAAACCTAACAAATTCTAGCATTGCTGGTACTTAATTGTTTAAGATAACTTCTTACATAGTTGTTATCGTAAGAGCTCTTTTAGGAGACAATATATAAATAAAATATACCTATTTATTTATTTAAAATGATAAAGCAATTCGGAAAGTATTTTAATTAAAGTAAAGTATGATGAGAGACACGCGTCCAAAATGAGAACAATTCCGCCTTGGAGCTCCTGGTCAGGCAATATATTCGTACAAGATAAATACGCTGCATTATATTGTGCTAATAACTGTTAGCGGCTTTTTCTTCGTGTATTTCTCTAATAGACATACAGGGATGTGAGCTGGTTAGACTCTTTTATTTCATTTACATGTATTTTTTTTTCGGCTGCTTTCTTCCTGACGTGGGCAGAATTTTTTTATGATATTGTTTTCTATAGTAGGATTTTATTTTTCCGAATATATTTTTTCTTGCCTATATATATTTTCCTTTCTTTTTATTTTTTGTTTTTCTATTTCGATTTTTTAAAATTTTTACTATCTGTATTATATGTCTTGATTATCTTATCTGTATTATTTGTCTCCAACACGGTGGACAGACCTCATCAAATCTGTGACGCACTCCGGCATCAATGATTACTCTCGCTCTGCCAGACATCGATGCGAATGACGGCGCATCGCAAAAACAGCGGTGGCGCAGAAATTGACCGACGCATGACCACGACCACTCTGTCAGAGTGTACGAATAAGAAGAAGAAGAATGCCTTGATTATATCAATTACAGTTTCTTATTTGTGTTACATTTACTTGTGTTATACAATATAATATAAATTACTTTTTTGGCTTAGTAACAATTTTCGTAAAGGGGTTTTCTTTATTGCTATAGAACAGCAGATAGGCTGACTATCCTCTTAAATATATTACAGTTACCGTGGCCTATGGGTGTTTGCGACGTCAAGCGCGCTGCTAACACGCTGCCGTTGGCGTATGGTAAACCTGGGTCACTCATACCAGAACACAAGGTTATTATGGTACATATTTTGAGATACGGGGTGGTTGCCATCCGGACGGGCTTGGAGGCCTACTATATAGGTAGGATTGTTTTGCTGCCTTTTATTCAGTCAGTATTCTTATTCTATCCCAGCACGGAGTGTTAATTTAATAGTTAAATGAATGTACCTGCTGATAGTTACCCCAATCATGAAAGAAGCCAGCAAAGTGACATTTTTAAAGTGCACGAAAATTTTGATTCAATAATGTCTTTTGTAATTGCTAACATTGTAGTCTGGAATAGTTTAGTGTAGATACTTATTGAAGAAGTATAATACCGGTTGCTTTCGAAACTTCTACTGTGAAGATCGAGATATCAGGTTAATATAGAGCCATAGTTAAAAACTAGACTTAAATTAATGTACCTTAATTTAAGTTTAAAGATAATAGTCTACGTAATGAAATGAAATTATTCACAGAGCTCCAATGTCTGGCCTACCACAATATAATGAAACGTGTTTATTATCAAGCCGTTATCAGACGCATGTATTATCAACATTATTCAACTATCATTTATCAAACACATTAAAAATCACTATGACAACATTGACAACACATGAACTAGTTGTTTGAACTCAAAAGCTCGTTCAGTGTTCTTGAAGACGGTGCGCTGTGCAGACAGCGCGGTCGCGAGCGATCCGCTATCTACGCCGCGAAGTTGTTTTACGAAGTGTTTGTCTAAGATTTGTTGACTGATAATATTAGGTTGCTATCATTTAATATATAGGTATATTTTTAATTTTCTGCTGCTATTTTTACAACACTAATCTGATTACAGGCGTTTATATCCGAACTTAATTACGGACTTACGTTTAGCGAACTATTGTAAATTCTAAGGATGATTTTCTAATAAAGATACGTTATATTTTGATATAAATAATAATAATTAAAAACCTTTTTATTTCCATTTTTAGATACATATATAATAATTAGTTTTAGTCAGTACTACTGAACAGTATAGTTTAATCTAAGTTATAGTGTTGTTATTTACTTTAGTTTCTTTTTCTGTTTCTCCCTAAGTTCCATCCGTCTTACTGCTGTTTTGCTTATATCTTATCTTAAATGAATTATTATTGTATTGAAATATTTTGATATAAATATTATATGATTGCAATTATATATTTAATTAAAATAAATATTTTTGAAAAATTCGACTGTTAAACCTTTATCCTTAAAAAGTTTATTTTACGGATTTTAAAAGCTTTCATCATAGTCGTTTTGGCTACTTTTCAGGAGCATACCGGTAGATAATTAAAACTTGCACTTTAATTACCCGTAAAATCACTTAAATAAAAGAAGTAGATCTTTATTGTTAGCCCTTTAATATATTTTTGTAGTATATTTAAAAAAAAATCTTTTAATCTTCAATATAAAAACTCTCTTCAAAACTGATTAAAAATATTATCACAAAATTTGTTTCATATTTTTGTATTCTTCTTTTTTACTTTATTTGGAATATCTTCTTTTTACTTTAATTTTAGTAGTACGTTTCCTCTGATAAAAAACATGTAAAGATACCAAACAATTCATAATCTACAAGATCGTGCTACAAACATTTTTAAATTGAACTTTTTAATATCAGTGATATTTTTACTAAGTTCAAAGTTCTTGTACTGAAATTTAAATATTTAAATGAGTACACAATTAATGTCACATAAGAATTCAATCTATTTACCTAAAAATCTAGTTTGTTTATTATGTAACCTTTTACTGAGGACGATATGGTTCTATGAATAAATTAATTAAAAAAGTGTCACAAAAGTTGTTTACCGGTTTCTTTAATTAGTGATAAAATGTATGGAAGTAAAATTTTTGCTAATATTCAGATATTGGTTATATAATCCCACCCTGAGAATAAATCTTCAATTATCTAGGAAGATTTAAAAGCCAGCAAAAGTTGATACACACTTGAACCTGATTTAGGAGTTTTAGTTTAGTCATAGAGTAAAATTTCGGAACGTCTTTTTGCATTTATGACATTTCGGGGCCAATTTTTGACCATAGGTACGAAAAATAGACGTAAAATACATAAATTAGGTTTTACTACTGCAAGGGGAGGGCACGTGTGCTGTTTCGTGTTGCCCCCTCAATGTTTGACTGACACATGACAGGATTGAGGGGTCAAAAACCTCCTTCTTGGCCCACATCGTCCTAACAAACAAAGGACTGTATTAGTCACTTTTCCGTCGATCATTAGGCGAATACCGGGGTTTTTTCATGGATAGGCCCGGAGAGCCCCACACTCCCCAAGACTCACGTAGTCGAAAGGAGTTGCTTTATATGAACTAATTTACGATTATTTATTAGATTATTCCATTATGGACAAAGTGAAGGAGTACTATTTTTGTTTCTGAGACTTTTTGAGCTTATAATGTGTTTGATAAGCAATCGAAGTAAACACAACACAAAGTTTTAAAACTGAGTCAAGTTTGAAATGTAGTTGAATTCATAAATTGTAGGAAATTATGAGTGTGAACATGTTTTCTATTAACCGACAACATGTATCGCTTTTAGTGAATGCAATATGTTATTTCTCACGCTTAATTATTAATGAAACGTTCGTTTCGTTATATTGTGTTGGATTTGGATAGATTTTATGTATAAAGCGGTTTATTTTTTTTTAATTTTTTTTATTGCTGTAGGACAGCATACAGGCTGACTGCCCGCTTAGAATTTAGCAGTTACCGTCGCCTATCAGTGTTTGGAACGCCAATGGCATCACAAACACGCTGTTGTCCCATAAGGGTACCGGAACTTGGGTCACTAATGCCGGAAAACAACACAAGGTTATTATGGCGGCATACTTAAAACCGAAGGTGGTCACCATCCAGACGGGCTTGAGGCCCTACCACGTAGCTAGGGTGGGTTGTTTTGCCGCTTTTTACGACAGGCCGACCCCGGCCGCAGAGGTTAGTATTCTTTCTCCGCCTCCTGCACGGATATTTAACTATTTATTCCTTCTATGCACAAGATAACGTAGAAGAAGTTTATTTTGTTCTGATCACATTTAAAGAAGAAACATACAAAGGGACTCTACCATGTTTTTACGTCATATAGTGCTCTTAAAAATACTTGCTCACATTTTTAGAAGTAATTCTAGGTTTTATACGGTTTCTACCGTTTCCCCGCAATTTCCAACTGCAAAAGGAAAAACTGATTATTGCCGGTCATTTCCTTAACTAATAATAGGAGTTTTGTTCAATAGACACTAACCACTCCTAGGACTGTCCTAATGGTAGATAACTAATTTTTTTAAAACTAATTTATCAAATTTACAGTTATTCCATTGGCTTAATAAAAATAATAGCACAAAAAACCACTAAGGTTTATACAATGCCATCGAAACTTAAGTCTACGCACGTTCAAATGAATAATTAAAATTAGGTAACAAATTCTCAAGTATTTTTATATGAGGTTTTAATATTTTTTGGGTTATATTAAATGGACACCTTTTTGAGATAGAAATACACACTCTACCGGTTGGGAGCTCGGCGAGGTAGTGTAAGAATCTTGTGAAATGTTTGTGCGTTTCCACAATTGAAAAGGCGACGCACGTTGCTGGTTTCCTAGTTAGATAACCCCAGTGTTCCTCGACTGCATGACCCGGGCGGGAGGGAGACACCTAACATAAACAAACAATTTGCAAGCTGTGATATATTTTCTCTAAAACATCGTTACACAACATCGCAAGTTACTAAGTGATATTATATTGCAAAATTTAGGAAACCAGTTCCGTTGTTACATAAAACTTAATTCCAACTTAACAAATTTTAGCCCTGCGCCAAATGAGGTAGGTAACCTCATTTTAACTTTATGGTAAACAACTATATGCCGTATAATAAGGCATTACTGACTCAGGTTCCAGTACCCCTACGCGGACAGCAGTGTGTTCGTGGTGCCCATTGCAAACTTCTATTGGCAACGGTAACAGTAAGGTTACTAACAAGTAGGCTATCAGCCTGCCTAAGCAATAAAAATAGTACAAACATTTATTTTTATTTCTATAGATAATTTTATAATAGTTACATCAGCAGTTCAGAGAACAAAATGTAACAAACGATTCCTTAGTTGACAATTTTCGGAAATAATTTCAATAGAGTTATAAAAAATATTTCCACGTAACGGTTAACTGGGTTAGAATAATTGAAATGTTTCGACATTTCAATCCCGGCAAAAAATCGCAGTCGTACCACAGAAAACAGAATATGCAGAGGTCGTCTACAAACTCAGCGTTCATTCCAGATTATGCAAAGAAGTTGTGAAATAATAAAGACTCGATAATATGTGGATACACACATATGCCCTATTGGTCACGATTCTGTTTCTCTTAGACGATGTGGGAACAGATGGTAGTCACCTCTATAGGTAACATAGTTTCCATCTATTTTCTTGCTGTCAAAAGAGAATAAAAAATTTCGGCGGAAAAATACTGGGATGAATTCGCAAGAGTACATCCTATCGGATTTTTATATTTATTGATATTTGAAACCGAAGTGAGAGTTTTGTATGGGATAATTCCAGTTATATACACTCTTAGAAGTCTCGACAATTAGAATATACCTCTCTGCCTCGGCGGGTCAAGTTCGTAGGTAAAAAGTGGGATTCACAGTCTCTCTCTCACTCGAGCCTAAATACGGATGTGTATGCAGAAAATATATCTACTTTGCTCTATCTAGATCAAACTCGATCGTTAAGATATTCTGAAATTACATGTCCATAAGCGTTTATGTATCGTGTTTAACTTCTATACTCTCAAGTAGTTTGTGGTTGTCCATTGTATGGTATGTCAAACGGTAACTTGGACCGTTATAGAACGATCTAATCGGCTACTATTATATTCCAATGTACTACAAATTGTAAGGTGTATAACAAAATAATGATTTCAATTACTTTTTTAAAGGTAAAGTTGGTAAAATAACAGTTGCATCGAAATCAAAAAAAAACTCTTGATCGTTATTCGAATTTCGTTAATCAAAATGTTACTGCAGGGGTTTCATTTTTTTTATTATCTAGTTTTTTAGGGGCTTTCGATATAAATATCATGCCAACCCCATTTTACCCTAATTACAAATTACTTAAAGTTGAATTATAAATTTATAAATTATAGTAAATAAAAACAGTGGCAGCAGCGTACTGCTTCGACAGAATGCTTTGAAAAATACCCACTTTCCACAAGCTGATTCCCAGAGACTGTACAAGTCGTTCCCTACTGTCGCGTTTCTTCGGACATACTCGTATTCCATCAAAAACTTGTGTATAAATTTTTCACAGTATGGGCAATTAGGACTACTGCTCCTGTCTACCAGGTGATAAAAATTTATCAAAACTAAGTTGTTTTGAGTATTATTGTCTTATTATCCATTACGTAGGTACAACTACTGTGATTTTTGATTTTTAGTTTAAGAATTTTCTTAAAATATGTTGATAATAAATATCGGTAACTTATTAATTGTTCAGTTTTCTTATTTCTATATTGCATTAAAAGCGTCCATTAACTACACTGGAGTGGTTATTTTGTGACAACGACTTGAGTTCACTTATTACGCGTAAATAAAACTTTGCGTAAATAGTTTACAAAATGTTTCGATGATAAGTTTTAGCAATTATTTTATCATGAATAGTTATAATATTTATTTATTTATAGTAACTGATTTTATTAACATGTTTTTGTTTTGTATAATAATAATAAAGTTTTCAACAAAAGTCACTTTCAAACTTCGATAGTTAACTACAAGTAATAAATCAAAAGGCATATTTGTCACGGTCTCTAATAGGCAATTATATTAATACTTAATAGCTTCTGCCAAAAAAACATTTTCGTGACAAAAAGTAATCTATATCCTTCTCCAAGGTCCAATCTATCTCTATAACGAAATTCATTAGAATTGGTTCAGCGGTTTAGGCGTGAAAACGTAACAGACAGACAGAGTTACTTTCACATTCATAATATTAGTGTGGATTACGAATTATGACTTGGTATGTGGTTGTCAAACTAAAAATGGATTTAATGGGATCTGTCTTATCTTTGTTACACTTTCTAGCCATTACGCCTAATATTACCCAAGCGAGCTGTACAGGGTAATCTGAGTTAATTGCTGTAATCAAGAACATTTTATTGCTTTTGAATTTGTATATTAACGGAGTATTTCGGCTATAGTAAAATATTTTGCAATGACTAAGAACTATGAGTTACCAGGACTTATTATTTTAAAGTGAAATTTCCTTAGTGCTGTTGTGTTTGAAAATTCTATGTAACGAAAAAGCGACATTAAAAATAGACAAATATGTTCATAAATAGGATATAGAAATAATGAGCGAGAAATGGCGAGAATGCGATAGAATACAAGTATACATATATACATTTTTTTTATTGCTGTAGGGCAACAGACAGGCTGACAGCCCGCTTAGAATTTAGCAGTTATCGTCGCCTATGGGTGTTTGAAATGCCAGTGGCATCGCGAACATGCTGCTGTCCCATAAGCGTACAGGAACTTGGGTCACTAATGCCGGAACACAACACAAGGTTATTATGGCGGCATACTTAAGACCAGAGGTGGTCGCCATCCAGACGGGCTTTGAGGCCCTACCACGTAGCTAGGTGGGTTGTTTTGTCGCCTTTTACGACAGGCTGACCTCGGCCGCAGAGGTATTCTGTCTCCGCCCCTGCACGGATAAACGTAATATAGCGTTTTTTCGTAGGATACTTTTCTGAAGTTTCACTTCTTTTCTGTGTGGATTGCACACACACACACACACACACTTCTTTTTGAATATAATTTCCTACACTACTTGAAAACATAAATAACTTTATTATAAACATACAAATCATAGTCGTATACATACCAGAATAACTTTTTAGTATGAAATAAATATCGGTTCTCCGCGGGTCTCGAAGCAAAAGAAGCGAAGCCATGTCGTATTAAGCTAAGCACGAGGATCAGTAGGCCAGAGTATGATTTTAAGATTGGGATACACATGTTCTCCGACTTAACTTACTTATACATAAATGCTATGCATACTACATAAATGCAAGATGGTTTTAAGAAAACTATTTTAATTTATTAATATTTATACATAATTTTTATTATTAAATAGATAAAGTATAAATAAAACGAGACCTAATTAATATATTATTTATGTTAAGGTTGATATATTTACAACTCAATCATCGAATCTACAGCAGCTAACCGATGCCATTAACACGTCGAAAATAATGTCAGAGATCTGCAATGCATGTGAAGTAGTAGGAAATGTTTTACAAAAATTGTTTGGTGACCCAGCATCGAATTTTAAGTAGTTACGAAAAGTTCTATTGCGCTAATGACACGGTTAGCAGCAATAATGAATATTTTTTGGCGTTTCTATTCCAAGCCCTGAGGTCCGAGGTATGCTGTTGAGAATTCACAGGGGCAACCTAATTATTATTAATGACAGGGGCAACGCGGACAATAGTTTTTTGTTCTTCCTTAGTAGTATAGTCAGTTTTATACTTAGTTTTCACTTCTGTTAGCAAAAGAGAAAATCGATTACAATACAAATATGATTATTATAAGCTAATAAACCGTTATTATATATAAATTACCATTGCACTACAAATATCCGTGCAGGTTTTTATCCGTGCAGGGACTGAGAAAGAATACTGACCTCTGCGGCCGGGTTGGGCCTGTCCAACCCAACCTAGCTGCGTGGTAGGCCCCAAGCCCGCCATAATAACTTTGTGTACTGTTTCGGCATTAGTGACCAGTTCCTGTACACTTATGGGATAACAGCGTGTTCGCGATGCCACTGGCGTTGCAGACACCCACAGGCGACGGTAACAGCTAAATTCTAAGCGGGCCGTCAGCCTGTGTGCTGTCCTACAGCTACAACTTACAGCCGAGTGTATGAAATATATTTGTAGTAGATGTTGACGAAGCATACACAAACGGTTTACCATTACTCCAAAAAGTTAAAACAAAATGAATATTTAAAAATAGATAGGTATTTGTATTTTCTATAAATTTTATAGTACCTATTACTCTAATCGACAATGCAAAAATTTTGTATGTAAATCGTAGGTCAGCAAATAATATTTATATTTAAAGTGTATGTTTCGAAGGCCAAGTTTCATAGTGAGTGATAAAACTGACGAGTTGAATCGTGTTATGAAACTGTGATGAAGAAATAAAAAGTGAAATGGCGGCTGAAACAAATATTAAAATTTAAATTTTGAATAAAGAATTAAAACATGGCGATGTGGGTGTGGTTAGCAGCATTGCTTTGCGGCAGTCAAGCCGCAGTGCTGCCACCACCGTGGGCTGATGTGAGGAGAAATCCATGTGCTGCGCATCCAAGAGGCTGGCTCATGCTGTATTGGCCTTCTGATGGAAAATGCTATACTATTTATACGGTGAGTTTAAAAAATCAAAGTATACTTTACTTTTATAAGGATCTAAGAGGTTCCAAAAATATTTTAGAGGTCCAAGTTACCTGTGTAAAAATTATAATAATAAAAGCCCACCACCAACACAAATATTATATAAGAAGACAGTACACCTACCAAACCTGTCTAAAGCGGTTTGGCGGGCTAAACAAACCCGTAATCTCGATATTCAGGTTTCCTCAAAATGTGTTCCTTCATTGGTCTCCGAATGTGATACCACTGAGCTATCAGATGTAAAAAAATTGTAACGTCTATTTCAAATTGTGTTGTTGATTAAGAAATGCTTTCTGTGGGCACCGACGTGCGCATTCTGTTTCCGCCCTGCATGTACTCAATATGTGTTCTGGCAAGAGAACTGTGCCCAAGAAGAGTAGGCGGAAAGCAAAATCATGGAATTCAAAAAAATAATCGATAGCAACAGCAACATTAAAAAATATAATCGATAAAATATGAAGTGTATCAAAATTGGTTCTAAGTATGAATCGGTTTTCTCAAATTGACATGAATCGTACATCGTCAAAACTGGAATAGAGATGAGCAAAGACAAAGAGCCGTGGGAAACCTCGTTACTCAGCCTGGCACGTATTACGTAACGTGACTATGACCTCTAGGGATCTACTAATGTGCTCTTTGTTAGTTTACAATCGAAATGCTTTTTTCGATTACTAAGGTTATTAAACAAGTGATTATATATTTTTTTAATACTGTAGGCCAGCAGACAGGCTGACGGCCCACTTAGAATTTAGCTGTTACCATCGCCGTGTTTGCAACACTAAATAACAAAAATAACGATGTCAATAACAATTAATTATCGACTGTAATCCAGTTGCAAAAAAATAAACTAGGGCAAAACTGCAAGATTAGTCACGTACGATCCTAATTATGATATCGTGGGTTTATTATTAAAAGCACTCGTTTGTGTAACATGCAAGCTCCTTGCCATCTACTTTCACAATTCTCTCAGCGTCCTTCATCAAGATAACTTACGAATAAATTTAGCTTGAAGTTTATCGAATAGTAAAATAAAGAAATAAATGAGTGCGTTTCAGACACTTATGTTAATGCAATTAAACTGATCGATTGGTTCTATTAAAATACCATAAGCCCACGTGAACCAGCCCGCTGATATTCTTTTGAGATGTATCGGTAAACATCATTTAAATAAAGAGGTAAACTCAACCGACGAAGCGCATTGACTCTAAGTTAAGGGACAATCTTGCTTTTAAAACAAAAGTCAACATTAGAAAAAGTAGAGCCTTACTTTTTATTGCTGTGGGACAGCAGACAGGCTGACGGCCCGCTTAGAATTTAGCAGTTACCGTCGTCTATGGGTGTTTGCAACGCCAGTGGCATCGCGAACACGCTGCTGTCCCATAAGGGTACAGGAACTTGGGTCAATAATGCTGGAACACAACACAAGGTTATTATGGCGGCATACTTAAGATCAGAGGTGGTCGCCATCCAGACGGGCTTGGGGCGATACCACGTAGCTAGGGTGGGTGGTTTTGTCGCCTTTTACGACAGGTCGATCCCAGCCACAGTAACAGGTCAGTATAAAAATAGGGCTGCCTCATCCTCAGTATACCTAGTGAGTCGCAAAATACTAAAATGGTTAGTTACACAGAAAACTCACTCTTCTTATTCAAACAAAACGTATTGACGCAAATAAACGCATAGAAGTTTGGCCTAGTGACATAACCCAAAAATTTCTAACCCTAAATTTTTTTATAACGATTGATATCGAACACCCCACGCATTTTAGAACAGTGACATTAATTTTCTCGTCAGTAATTTTATTCTTTTGTTATGAATTATTTTTTACTTTTTAGTTTCATTAATTATAAATAGCGTGTCTTTTAGTTTTTTAAACTATAATTTATCTTTTGTAATGAAAATGCCTATCTTCATATAGCCTCCTTTTTTTTTGGTCTCGGGGAAATACCTCTCTTGTCGGGTTCCCCCGGCCCGGGGGGACCGAGGGATATGTGGAACTCCGGGAAAGATGTTCGAACATCCGACTACCCACTAAAAATCCCCGCTGTTCTCCTATCGTCTACGCCCGGGCCTACGGATATATGGCCTGCCGATCTCGTGGCGCGGGCCGGCGCCGGCCAGCCCTTTGTCTTAAAGCCCTTCTTAAGTGTTGGCGCCAGGGGGTCAGGCTTTCATCCCCCTGGCGCTCTCCTGTAACAACTCCAGGAGTTGAGGGGGGCCGCGGAACTGTACGCAGCCCTCACCCTTGCGGCAATAGTGCGGGCGGCGGGTCCTCCCCCGAGGAGCCTTTTACGGCGGCCGGAGGTCGTTAGTTACCCTCCGGCGCCGCTGACGTGGCCTGCGTTGGCGGGAGGGGAGTGTAGTGGTCGACTCCCGCTCCCGCTCCGCCGCCTCCTTTGCGGACATGACTGCCTCATCTTCATATAGCCTTGTCTCAACGACACAATAGTGATATGGGATGATTTGAGTTTAACAACCCCATTAGTCGAGATCGTACAGCATATGGCAACGTGCTTGAGGAGGCATGGTATGACCTTAGCTTGACCGCTACCTGTAGATATAAAACATATCATTAACGATGAAAGCGGGTATTGTACCGACTTTGCCAGTGAATTTGATCCTAATCAATCAATCAATTACAGTAATAAGGGTAGACCAAAAAAGTATAATGGATTGATTGAAAAGAAATGCTGGACATATCAAGATGGGTTTTAAGAGTGGAGGTGGTCATAATGTTTTGACCCCATAAACAAACATCACCTACCGCCTATAAAAAATATGCACATATGTTTCAGGTCAATGGGTGTGCAACAACAGGTTTGGTCGGTCACGGTCTTTCATAAGTACGCTCGAAATTTATTGTGGTGCCAAGGACATATTATAATATTCTTAAACATGTTTATTATTGACTGTAAAATTATATGTTTGTTTTAATCGACCCAAGTCTCAAATTGATGTAAAATTTTTAATAAATATAAAACCATCTCCTTTTTGAAAAAGCAGAATAATTTATACATACGTATTTATGAATCAATGAGGTTAATAATTGAGAAAATCACAGTAAAACTTACAGATTACATAATTACAACATAAATATAACAAATGTCAATAGAATTATGATAAGAAAATATTTAGTATGTATTAATTAAATAGTGTCACAATCAGATTCAGGCAGCATTTGATTGCAATAATGTTTCTTGTTTATTCGATACATACATTCTACTCGTTATCATAGCTAGGAAGCTATGATACATGTTCAATACAGCGGTGTATAAAACCATATTTATCATCTAAGTAGTAATTCTAATTTAGTAATAGTGGTAGTATACAAAATTTTCGCATAATACTCATTCCGAATTTTTCTTCTCCACCTAACACGTTATTCAGCATTAATTCTCACGCATATCGTTATTAAACGTTTAGCGTCGTGCTAAACGCTTAAATAGCGATCAATTCTAAAATTCTACCGGGGTTAGGTTAATTCGCCCCACAAGTTCGCGTAAAACGTGGCCAAACTAACGAAGATCATTCTCTTAAACTCCGTTACAATGTATCTATTTTTCACTTTACGTCTGATTAGATGTTTTATATGCCTGGTATCACTGGCAACAAGTAACACCGGTTTTGTCATTAGCGGTATTATTTGTAATGATTAAGCTCATACCATTTTTCCATATTAAAACGTAACGATGATTGACGTGAATTATGTCAAGTTAGAAAAAATGAAAGAAAATACTTTTATTTAAATAAACATAATTTTAATATGTAAAATAAATATGTATCTTTCTGTAAATATTCGTATAAAATTGTATCATTCTATTTTAAAATTCATATATTTTTCATTTTCATTTCATTTCACTTTAAACAATCATTTTCTCTTGGTTTGCAGTTAACTAGTTAAAATTACTGTCAAAATTATTTCCCGATGCTTGCAATTATGCTCTTTCGCCACCTGCCTTTTCTAATTACTACTTATAAAACTCTATAAAATACTTTGACATTGGCAAACCAGTGCCTAAAGCATTGGATCCAAAGTAAAAGAAAAAAAATAATAATTTTAATATAAACGATTGTTTATACCCTCTTATATCAATCATCATTAACATATTAGTATTAAATCCTAGTTACCACCCAAACTTCCGCTTCGTTGCCTAGTGTTCATTCTAGAATTTTCTCTTTTCCACTTCTCGCAATTTTCAGTATAGTGTGGTATAATGATGATGCTACCAGGGAGTAGTGATAGTGCGCATTGGCACTCTCTACGACGTTAAGCCAACATTTGGGGTATAAGTTCCGGGGCTGGAAGGCTGTATGGCTAGACATTTGTTCCCCACCTATCTAGCCGATTGCCGTAAAACGTGGCCATATCAGTGAAGCAAAGTTCTACCACTTACCATAATGCTAAGTCAAAATTATCTGACCTCGTATTATTCAGTTACTACCAGTGAGTTCAAATTTATTTCATGGCACAAGTTTTTGTTTGTTTTTCACTGTACTGTTATTGTTATATTTAAATTAAACTCATACTTTAATCTTTATCTTAAATTTTTATCCGTGCAGAGGCGGAGAAAGAATACTAACCTCTGCGGCCAGGGTGGGCCTGTCGTAAAAGGCGACAAAATAACCCACTCTAGCTACGTGGTAGGGCCTCAAAACCTGTCTGGATGGCGACTACCTTTAGTCTTAAGTATGCCGCCATAATAACCTTGTGTTGTGTTCCGACATTAGTGACCCAAGTTCCTGTACCCTTATGAGACAGTAGGGTGTTCGCGATGCCACTGGCGTTGCAAACACCCATAGACGACGGTAACTGCAAAATTTTAAGCGGGCCGTCAGCCTGTCTGCTGTCCTATTTCGAGGCCACCACTGACAGCCTACTTACTTACCCCTATTTCACCCTATTCAAGTTTCATTTTCGCGACAAAAAGTAGCATATGTCCTTTTATAAGGGGCCATCCATAAATTACGTCACACCTCCCGTCCTTTTCACAGGTTGTCACATTTTTAAAACCTCCTCCTGATGTGAAGTCACACATTTTTCAATTTTATGCATGTTTGGATGCGTTAAACTTGCTAATAACAATTTAAAGTTGCGTTTACACTTACAGAAAAAAAAGGTTTTTAGGTTTTTCTGTGCAATTTTTCCATTTTTTCTCTCCATAAAAACCTTCCTAAGAGTTCAAAGAATAAATAAAAAAAATACTCGAATTGATCCAGCCATCTTCGAGTATTGCGCTTAGCAACATATTTTGCGATTCATTTTTATTTGTATAGATACAAACTAGTTTTTCTCGACAATCGGTTACATGTCTTCTAGAATAGCTTGTCTTTCGACAATAGCCTCTTCTAAGGCTTTCCAATTTTTCCGATTTTTTGCAATACGTAGTCATTCTGAGCTAATACACTGTTTTTTATATGCTGTTTTAGTCAGATTTGTAACTATACGTTACGGATTTTTAGAATGTTTTATATAAAATCTCATTGTCAAACGGTAAAAATCCTGACCTTGGCTGGAGGTTCATTCTCAGGAGCTTCTTCTTTCTTGTACGAAACGGTTCTCAAGAACGTTTATGTTACGTAATCTCCGGATTTGGAATGAGCTTGCGGTTGAGATGATTCCATCGCAGTATGGGATTTTTTTAAATCTATTCGAGTGACGACTTGCTGATGTTATGGCCGTTGGCCTGTCTGTTGAACGCACTCTATAAAAAATCGGTTAAACTTGTGTAGTATCTTAATCAGAAGTAACCATTATAAATGTTATAGAGCAAAACTATAGTTTAATGCATAAAATCTCTAATTTTATATTTTATGAGTACAATAATAGTCGTATAGTGTTATAATTCGCAACCGCCTGAAAAGCGACAGTAAAACCCGAGAGGGGTAATATATTGTACTACTAAAGATAAGTATCACATTAAACCATTTTACGACGTGATTCATATTTTGGACAATATTAACTTTCGTTTTTAACGACTTGTTTATATTATATTTATATTATATTTGTGTAGAATAGAAAAAGGATATTTATATTTTATTAATGTTAATTCTATATTTATTTTTTACTAGTTGACCCGGCACACGTTGTTCTGCCCTATGAATTTTAAAAGAAAACAGTACCGTATGTCCTTCCCCAAGGTCCAATCTATGACTGTACCGAAATTCATCAAAATTGGTTCAGCGGTTTAGGCGTGAAGCATAACAGGCAAACAAACTCAATTTCACATTTATAATATTAGTTAGGATAGGATTAATATTTATACTTTTGAATATTCAACAAAAATGTATCAATGAATGAATGGATGAATGAAAACACTTTATTGTTCACCAAATTAAAATTATCTTCTTAAAAACTAGGTACAATAATTGTTGAACAAAGGGCGGCCATATCGCTTAAAGCGATCTCTTCCAGGCAACCCCTAAACTAGGGAAAATATTGAAAAAAAGACTGGCGGTGAAGACAATATAATAAGAAAGATTTAGAACATAAATAAATAAATAATATACTTTATATACAAGCATAAAATACAGAAAAAATAGCAGTGTTAAACCTGAGAGGACCAATAATAATTGTTAACTATGATTTTGAAGGAGGATACTGATTTAGCTTGTCTGATGTTGAGTGGCAGTGAGTTCCATAAACGCACAGCCTGTACCGTGAAGGAGTTATCAACGAAGGAAGAAGTGTGTACAGGTGTCATTAACGAGAGATTATTACTAGAATGCAAATAACGGGAATGAGAAAGAGAAAGAATAGGAAATCAAAACGTTCCTTTAAATAAGGAGGGGTACGAGGATTAAAAAGGACATTGTACAAAAGAGAGAAAAAGTGAACATTCCGGCGAAGGTGAATAGGTAACCATTTAAGCTTCTTACGATATTCGGAAACATGGTCATATTTGCGTAACCCAAATATAAACCGTATACAGACATTTTGGAGTTTCAGTTGTTCTTGTGTCAAGTCGAGATAACTGGTGTCAGCATAATCAAGTATGGGTAGTAACAAAGATTGAGCAAGCATAACTTTAGTAGAAATAGGGAGGAAATTTTTAAGCCTTCTAAGCGAAGCTGACGACGCAAAGACTCTTCGGCTGAGATTGGTCAAGTGAGGCCTCCAAGACAGTTCTCTGTCAATGATAATACCAAGATTTTTTACAGTTTCGCTGATATCAACTGCCACACCATCAAATTCAAGCTGAGGAAGATTACACCAGTCTATCTTGGAGACTAGCCTAGAACTACCCACTATTATAACTTTTGTCTTTTGGGAATTTATTGACAGACCGCAGGCTTTACTCCATTCAACTATTTTAGAGAAGTCTCGGTTAGTAGTTTCAACTGCTTTAGGCAGTTCATCTAAATTAGCCTGCGTATAGATTTGTAGATCATCTGCATAGAGGTGGTATGACGAAGAAAGGTTGTTGGAAATTGAATTAATGAAGATAGCGAAAAGAAGAGGAGATAAAACGCCGCCCTGAGGGACACCAGCAGACAAGTCACACCACGATGAGTAAACATCGTCAATTCGAATGCGCTGTTGGCGTCCAAACAAGTAACTGCGAAACCAGTCAATAGACGTTGGAGATATGTTAAGAGAGCATAAAATCCCGAGTAGAAGGTCAAAATCGACATTATTAAAGGCGCTGCTAAAGTCGAGAAGTGACAGTATCGTTAGCAGACCGTTTCCCATACCGTAACGAATATCATCAGTGATCTCTACTAAAGCAGAAGTAGTACTATAACCAGGGCGAAAATCGGATTGGAGAGGATTGATTAGGGAGTTTGTGTTAAGAAAGATGCTGAACTGCTGATAAATAAGTCGTTCGAATACCTTGGAAAAGAAAGGAAGAATGGAGTCAATGATTTCATGTGTAGGATTTTCCCCTTGCAGGGGTGGAGTAAGAATACCGACCCCTGCGGCCGGGGGCGGACTGTCGTAAAAGGCGACAAAATAACCCTAAGTGGTTGGGCTCCAAACCCGTCTAGATGGCAACTACTCTTCTAAATATGCTGCCATAATAAACTTGTTGTGTTCCGGCATATGTGCCACAGGTTCCAATTCCCTTACGCGAATGGCAGCGTACTAACGCTGTGCCTGGCGTCGCAAACATCCATAAGTGACGGTAACTGCTGACTATGAATTGGACGGTCAGTCTGTCTGCTGTTCCAGACCAATAAGAAAGCTGATACAGGTGGATTTTGTAGTATAATTTAGTTTATTAACTATCTATGATATATCGTCTAATCTTATTGGGCTATTCCAGGTTCAAAGAGTTAGACTGAAAGCGTTTGAAGCTCGGGATTTTCAGATCATAAAGATTTTCTACATTTTGGCAACTGCTTAAGGATTTTTATCAGAATTTTATATCAAATAGCGGAATTTGGATTACATTTATAATATGTAATCATTCACGCACCAAAGAGAAGAGATGAACGGCACTGGCCACCGTTTGGAAAGGTCCTAGAGGGAAAAGAAGAAAGGGAAAGCCAATGGAGCGCTGGGTAGACGAGATTGGTAAAGCACCGGAAAGGACTGGATGTCGAAGGCGCTAGATAGGAAGCCTTGGAATAAAATGGAGGAGACCTTTACCCTAAACGGAGTCCATAATTAATTTACACATTTTATATTTTGTAATTTCAATTCTAGTTGTATATGCATATTATGGGATAAAGAGGTTTTATTATTATAACCGTTTAGAATTGTGATTCGAGATAGACGTCATGCACGTCACTTCTGAAGGATAAATGCACCGGTGAAGCTTAATAGGTTAATAGCGTTCATGCTTTAAACAATTCTGTGTTAGTTAAATCTTATAACCGTAGGTTCTCTCTATCCTAAATAAGAAACATTATCCTTAACGAGGGCGCTAACTTGGCATTGCTGCTTCATAAGTATCTTAGCACTAAAGTTTAAGGGCAACTTAGTCTACAGATTTTGGAATGAGTACTTTTGGCTATGCAACCCTGTGATGCATGAATATAACCTTATTCTGGGATAACATATGCTGGAACCAGACGAGGCGCATGTTGTTACTGTCAAAAGACTCCTACGCTCTATAAGTATGGCCGGCTTCGGGAATAAGCAGTAGTTCAACTTGTTGCAATCATAATAGTTTAATATTAAATGTAGCGACACTACAACAAACCTTACCTTGTGATGATTCTGCTACTTATAGCAGAATCATCTTCTCAAGTGAAAATAAATAAATTATATGAGTAAATTATATTTGATTTGGGCAAAGGATCCGGTCGGGTTTTTCATCCAAATATGGACAGTGTTTCCCCTTGATTAAATCCAAGCCTATCTCTTTCAGCTTTTGTATTGCGTCGTATTTGCAAAATAAAAATGTAAAGTCCCGCAGGTATAGACGCAAAAAGGTCTTGACATATAACGGTACTGTTCTTTCGGTGCAAATGAAAACTTTAACGATGAGGTCACGGCGATAAAAAAGTTAATCAGAGTAAAGCCCTCTCAAATGGACCCAGTTGCTGACAGCTCTTTTCTTGGCTAGATTTGTGACGAAGTTATCAAAGTATTCCATTTTAAATTTGCACAACAAACTGACGTAAACACGTGTTAAGATTTTATAGAGTAATTAATTGTTGCTCTATGCATTTTTATTGTACAGCCGTACATAATCGTTTATGTTGCATAATTCTATAAATTATGCTTGCTATTTGCGTATTATTTAGATTCATATGTTGAATTTTATTTTAATGACTTACGATGTGTACCCCATACGCTGCAAAGGCTCGTGATTCTAAGCTGGATCCAGAAATTATAATTCTTTTATTCTAAATGTTTAAAAAATTGTAATATCTAAATATAGATTTTTTGCCTTTTTTAATTTTTTTATTGGTGTAGGCCAGAAGACAGGCGGACGGCCCGCTTCGAATTTAGCAGTTACTGTCGCCTATGGGTGTCTGCAATACCAGTGGCATCGCGAACACGCTGCTATCGCATAAGGGTATAGGAACTTGGGTCACTAATGCCGGAACACAACACAAGGTTATTATGGTGGCATACTTAAGACCAAAGGTGGTCGCCATTCAGACGGACTTGGGTGCTACGGACGTAGCTAGTGTGGGTTGTTTTGTCGCCTTTTACGACAAGCCGACTCCAGCAGTAGAGGTTAGTGTTCTTTCTCCGCCTCTGCACGGATAAATTGCCTATGAGAAATGAAAATATCGAAATGTGGGTTGCCTGTAAGAAATCGCTCAAAGCTGGAGGCCGCGTCCGGAGTCAGCAGTATTATATTATTAGATTAAGTTGATGACAATAAGGGATTATCTACCTATCTATTTGTATTCGAATTTATTTAACATATTTTGCAGCTAATAAAAATATTCTACCTGCATTTACTTTCTTGTAGCCCTTTTATGCAAATACGCCGGGTAAGGCTTGGGATAATCTACAGCAGTGTATTTAAATCTGCAGTTTAAGCAAAAACGGCACACTGGAAATAATGAACCATCTCTTTAAAAACTTGGAATAAAGCTAAATGCAATGACGTGAGAAGACAGCCTCTTTGCTGGCTAGGATATCTGGAAGCAATAACACCATTCTAAACATCATAGCCAGTAAGCTCGATAGTCATCTGTTGTGGGCATTGACGCAGAGGACCCAATCACTCTTAGTTATTAAGTACTAACGTACTTTTAAGCTTTTACTAACTTTTGTGGACACAAACGTCTGATATAAATAAATAAAATACGAGGAAGTATAAACAAATAATATTAAACCCTTGCTACAGATTTTTTAAAACCTACAACAACATCGTTTGATCTTTCCTATTAACGAGCCATAGTTTTATACGTTTGAGATTGAGTTTCGTTCTTGATTAAAAAATAAAACCAATACAAAATTTATCTATGATAATATTATATTTGATACATTCATTGAGAAATGCGAATGAGACAAAAATAATCGTAGTACATTAAGTTAAAAATTAAATACAAAAGAAGTTGACTTTGATCGCAAACAGCAATTATATTCTGTAGTAATATATTACTTTTGCTTGTAAGTGCATGCAAGTACTGTATTCAGTACTTAATATTCGCATAACAGGTGATTAGCGGATTACATCCTTTATGATCTAAATATTGTAATCAGAATGCCTTACATAATGTTGGAAACAGTGAACAATATGCATTAGAACTCATAATTAACAGCTATTGTTTTACATGAGAAAATATTTGATATAACATCATTGTGAACATAATTTCAACATCAGATAAGTATTTTCTTCGTTCGTAGGCGGAGTAAGATTGTCCTCTTCGGCCTGTCGTAAAGGGCGACAAAATAACCCTAGCTGGGTAGGGCTTCAAACCCACCTGTATGGAAAACACTCCTAGTTTCTAAATATGCCTCCATAATAAACTTATGCTGTGTTTCGCCATAAGTGACTAGGTTCCAGTAACGTAAGGGATGTTGATGGCAGCGTGTTAGCGGTTCCCTTGGCGTCGGCCATCCGTTGGCAACGGTAACTGTCGACTATTAAGTGGGTCTGTAGTTTATCTACTATAGTACAGCAATAAAAAAACTCCCTGTTATGTTCAAAGTTTCCATTTTGGTATAATATATTTTTCACGTTAAATTTCATAGTGAATTAATCTAAAAGAAGTGGATGCTACGAGTGCCACTGTACTTGCAACTAGTGACAGCTCTTATCAATTCAAAGTCTCATAGATTACTTATTTAAGATCTAGAAACTCACGTTTCCAGTACAAAAGGTTGGCTAGAGAAGAAACTGCAATCACAAGTGAAGTGTTAATTACCGATAGTATCCAAAGCACGTTGAAGTCTGGGGTCCTCTGTTGAGTGCAGTCATGGTTAGGCAAATTTTACTTGACAAAGAAAGCTAGACTACACTTTAAACTTGATTTTTACACGAGCAACTGTCATATGAAAAAAGGAGAAACTCAACGATGCCCTTCATTTGCTGTTTCCACTATTATTATTTCAGGGACATAGACGGTTATACGATCATATTTATCATAATAAATAAATATACTGTGAAAATTTTCGCAGCGTCATCTAGTTCGAAAGTTAGCAGTAGAGTACTTATGTCAAGGGTACTAGAGAACTCACATGCAACTTATATACTTTTTTGTAGATATGTACGCATAAACACCCACACTAGACTCGAGTCCCAAGTCCCGCAGGCGTCCTGACGTGCGAAAGCCGCTGCGCACGATAATGGACTGAGCTGAATTAGAAAATGTACAAAATTGTAATATGACTCAGTACATAATATAATGTTAAATAGCCAGTTTATAAAGTTAATTGCATTATAAAAATAGTGATTCTTATCAACAATTACTTTTAAAACACACCATTACATAACTAATGTTACCTATATAAAATTATTGTATCTCACGTTCTAGGCTGCATTAATTATTGTAATTAATTACTATAAGAATTGTATTCCCTTTTTCACGGAAACCGTTGACTTTTTACCAACAACATATTGAGTACTTAATAGACTTTCAGTCTATCAAGTACCCAATTTTAGGCTATTAAGTGACAGAATCTGACTCGCGTCTTTCTCTTATCCTGATCTAAGACCCGTGCCTTAAATTTGACATAGATAGTCAGCGCGAAAATATCCAATACTGAAATATTCGATTATTTTATTGTTGTTGAACAGCTTGGTGGCCCACTTAATTGAAAGCAGTTACCGTCGCTTATATATGTTTACAACGCCAGGAGCTCCGCTAACACGCTGCCGTCCGTGAAGAGGAATGGGAATATACCTAGGTCATTTGTGCCACTCACAACACAAGGTTATTATGGCGCATATTTAGAGGCCAGAAGTGGTTGTGTTTACGGCAGGCTGCCTCTGAACACATTGATCAGTATTCTTTTTCACCCGGGGAATGAGGATGTGTGCTGTGTCCTCCCCAGAAATAAGAAATGAAAAATGAGCTAATCAAAATTACCTTTAGTAGGTTTCAAACAGGGAAGGAAGGATATGGCTTGATTTTTCTTCAAGGTTAGACGCCAGTCGGATTTGTAAAAAGAAATCAGTGTAAGCAAAAAAGTGACTTAGGAAAAGACATTTTTAAAGCAGTAACCGAAGTAAAACGTTAAGCACAAGTTTAATGTTGTGATGAGATAGCACCGTTTTTCAGCAGACAGTCCGTCATTATTAGAATGTAAAATAGTTTGATTTTTAAAGATTTTGGACAGGTTTTATGCTTTTGATCAATTTCACATAAGAAACATTGCGTTAATTTAAATTAATATATTATAATTATATTTATTTGCAGAAAGGATATCCCTGCCCCGAAACTCAAGAATTAAGCCCGGGAAGGTGGGGTGGGAGAATCATAGCCGAATGCAAATGTCCTCCGGGAACTGCCCAGTTGCCCCACACTACTACTTGCCACAAGTTATTTGGGAGGGGACCCTGCAGAGCTGGAGAATACTTCGCCCCAGTTGAAGAGTCTTTTAACAAACCAGGGTAGGTAAGCATCCCGTCGGTAACAGGATAAGATTATAATAGAAATTTAATTTATAAGACACGTTAATAGTAAATTATGATGATACACATTAATGGCAAAATTAACGGATAAAAAAAATTCCCTTTTCGACTAGCTTCGAAATCTTCGTTAAAATAGTCGCATTAGAGCCATAAAAAGAATAATTTTAAGTTTTAAAATTCTGGTCTTGAGATTTTTAGATGAAAATATTTTCAACGCAACGTGCAACGCTCAATCCTAACGAATACAGTGAATTTTTTTTATTGCTGTAGGACAGCAGACAGGCTGACGGCCCGCTTAGAATTTAGCAGTTACCATCGCCTATGGGTGTTTGTAATACCAGTGGCAACGCTGCTGTCTCATAAGGGTACAGGAACTTGGGTCACTAATGCCGGAACACAACACTAGGTGTTCACAACACTAAGGCTCACTTTACTGTGGACTGTAATTTATCTTTTTTGTAATGAAACGAAGACGTGTGTTCACAACCTTTATTCGATGCCAACTGACAAATCAAATACGGACGGTATTCATGCAATACAATTAACAATATAGTTAAGAATAAACATATCGCCCGCCAAAGGCAGATATGCCTTTTAAAACATCTACTTGATTATATAAAATAATTCAAATTGCATATAGAACGAGAACTATATCAAATTGAAACACAAACAATACAAAATTGTGGATAGTCAAAACTATGACAAATTGTAACGTTATAATTATCTTCTATAATCTCCTTTAAAAAACATGCATTTGACATAATGTTATATAAATTAAATAAAGGTGTTACATGAAATTACAATACAAAAATTCAATTAGAATAGTTCATATACAATCACTTCAATCACTCGATGTATCAATAGGCAAGAGACATAATTTTGTTACGGGTCTTTTCGTTATTTGTTCATTACTCCTTACACTATAAACTCTTGTCAAGCCATCTGGACCCGGGTGTTTGTCAACCACACGTCCTAGTTGCCATTTTCCAGGAGGAAGACCATCAGTTTTTATTAGAACAATTTGTCCAATATCTAACTCTTGAACCCTTTTTAACCATTTTGGTCTTTGTTGGAGTTGAGAAAGGTATTCTTGTTGCCATTTATGCCAAAAGTCTTGCATCACCTTTTGTGTGTATCGCCAACGGGATAGATTATTTATGGAGGCCGATCTTTCTACTGGAGCCGGCACTATAGCTGGAGCTTCCCCAATTAAAAAATGCCCTGGCGTGAGAACTTCAAGATTGTCTACATTCACATCATCTAGAGGACACAGAGGGCGAGAATTTAAACATGCTTCTACTTGACACAACACTGTGTACATTTCTTCAAAGGTAAGATTTGCATTAAGTATTCTTTTCAGATGATACTTCATGGACTTCACCCCAGCTTCCCATAAACCTCCAAAATTTGGACTATAAGCAGGAATAAAATGCCATTGAGTTCCATCCAGTGCTAATGTTTCTGAAATAGTACCCTCAAATTCCAGTTGTGCTTCTTTCCAGGCTACTGACAATTCTTTGTTAGCTCCCACAAAGTTACGCCCTTGGTCACTCCAGAGGTGTTGACATCGACCTCTACGCGAAACAAATCTTTTAAAAGCACTAATAAATGTCTCGGATGTCATATCTCCTACAAGTTCCAAATGGACTGCCTTTGTAACCATGCATATGAAAATAGCAATATAACTTTTAGCAGTCTTGGCCCCACGACCTCTACTCATCAACGTTTGATATGGACCAGCGAAATCTACACCACTGTTTAAAAATGGTCTGGCAGGTGTGACGCGGACCTTGGGTAAGTCTCCCATCAATTGTGTTCTATTTTTTGCGTTTTGCTTAGCACATATCAAACATTTTCTTATGTAAGGTTTAATTACTCTTTTAGCATTAATAATCCAATATCTTGCTCTTATATAATTTAACATTAACTGAATTCCTCCATGTAGCGTTTTAGCATGAGCATCTGCGATTAGTAACTTAGTTAGGCAATTTTTGTTATTTAAAATTATGGGATGCTTTCTTGCTTCATCTAGGTTAGCATGTTGGAGTCTGCCACCTACTCTGAGGATGTCACAAGAATCTAAGTAAGGATTTAAAGATTTCAAGTTACTTTTTCCCTTTACCCTTCCTGCTCTTTTTATATCTTCTATTTCCTCAGTAAAATACTCCCTTTGTGCTAATTTTATACAAGCTTGCATTGACCCTTCCAACTCTTCAGTACATATAGGATAGTCTAGAGGATGATGGTGTTTGCTTTTATATTTCAGAAATCTTTTACAATATGAGACCGCCTTTAACAATTCATCTAGTGTATCAAACTCTTCGAATTTGGTAAGCATACTTTTCACACTTTCTGCATTTATTTCCAACTTGGTGTTAGTTATTATATTTTTTCTTAGCTCTAAATCTGTTCCTATGTTATTCAATTGATGATATTCTAAATTTTCTTGTTTCAGATCAGTAGGCCCTTGCCACCACAATGAGTAATGCCTTAATTCTGGGAGTAGCATCCCCCTCGATGCAACATCTGCTGGATTATTGTTGGAGCGTATATGGAACCATTTATTTCCTATGTTATCTAGAATGGTAACTACCCGATTTCTCACGAAGGTTTGCCATCTAGCTGGGTCGCCTTTAAGCCAAGCTAAAACTATCGTGGAATCTGTCCACGCAAAAATCTGACCTTTAGGGATTCGAGTGGCTTCACTAATATTTTTCAGCAACTTAGATAAAAGAACAGCACCACACAGTTCCAGTCGAGGCAAGGAGACAGGTTTGACTGGGGCAACCCTAGTTCTAGCAGCTATAAGACTTATTTTGTAGAATCCATCATCACCGCGTACTCTCAAGTAAGCAACTGCACCATAAGCCTTATCAGAGGCATCACAATAACCATGTATCGTAACTTCGTTCAATTTCTTCTGTGTGGTATGTATCCATCTTTCTAATTTCAAATCTTCTAATATTTTGTAACTTTCTCTTATTTTTAACCATTCTGTTTTGGTTTCCGAGTCTACTTCATCATCCCAGCCGATCCCCTGTAACCACAATCCTTGTATCATAATTTTGGCAGGTAAAAGAGCCGGGGCAAGCCAACCAAGGGGATCAAAAAGCCGTTGAATCTCTGATAAGATATTGCGTTTCGTGATTTCACTTCTAATGGGTGGAAGCTGTACCTGATATTGAAACATATCCTGTCCCATATTCCAGGAAAGACCCAGAGCCTTTATTGTTCCTTCAATTTTAATATTCACGTTTACCTGTGAACTTCTTTTAGAACTTTCTATTTGATTTAAAAATTCTATATTGTTCGATGTCCATTTTTGCAAAATAAACCCTCCCTTTTTTAAAATATTTGTAATATCCTTTGCTAGATTTATAATTTGAGATAGAGAATCACCACCTGACATTACATCATCCATAAAAAAATCTTCTTTTATGATTTTAGCAGCTGCCGGGTGATCCTTTCCTTCATCTTCAGCTATTTGATGTAGAGTTTTTACCGCCAAATAAGGGGCGCATGCTGTTCCAAAGGTCACTCGTAATAGTCGAAAATCTTGCTCTAGACCGTTGGTGTCCTGCCAAAGAACTCTTTGGTAATCTGCATCTTCACTCGTCACAAGTATTTGTCGATACATCATCTGAACATCTGCAGTGAAGCAATAACGATGCATTCGCCAACGCATTATTATAGATCTCATATCTTCTTGTAATTTTGGCCCTATCATCAATTCATCATTCAAGGAAATATTGTTAGAACCCTTTGCTGATGCGTCAAACACAATTCTTATCTTACTTGTTTCCTTATCTTCACGTACTACTGCATGATGCGGTAAGTATACTGCAGGTTTTTCTTTCTGAGATTCTGGTACCCTTTCCATATGATTTAGTGTCTTGTATTCTTCTATCACCTTGCTGTATTCTTCCTTAAACTTAGGGTCCCTTTTAAATCTCTTATTAAGTTGTTCCAGTCTTTTCTTTGCTATTGCTCTTGTGTTTCCCTCAATTGATTTCGGCCTCTTAGTATTGAATGGTAATTTAACTATGTATCTTTTATCCTCATTTCTAGTAACTGTTGTATTATATAAATTCTCACATGCTTCTTCTTCTCTAGTAAATTTTTTTCTAAAGTCTGAATCTATCTCCCAAAAATTTTTAAGCATTGTATCCAAATCTAACTGATGATGCATAACGGCAATTTCTTCATGAGCGTTTGTTCCTTGTATTGTCCCAAATAAGATCCAACCTAAATTTGTATTTTGGGCACATGGGAATCCAGGGGGACCTTTGATTATTTCATTCTTTAAAATTTGAGAGCAAACTTCGACACCCAGAAGCAAGTCGATTTTTCCTTTTTCATAGAAATTTGGATCTGCCAATTTGAGCCCTTGTAAGTATTTCCAACCAATTTTCGGGGGCTGGATGGTTTTTGTGGGTAAGTGTGTGGTCAGACGCGTAGCCAGTACATATGCCCTAATATTGAGTTTGAATTCTATGTCTTCATTTGAAAGTAACTCGATATGTATCATATGATTGACAGTTGTTCTCGTGGAACCTACACCACATATATTGCCTTTAGCTGGGATCCTCTTAGCCTTTAGAAGTTGCGCAGCCCTTTCGCTGATAAAGTTGGCTTGTGAACCTGTGTCTATAAGAGCGCGCAATGTTGTCATGTACCCCTTTTCATCACGAACCGGTACTAATGCCGTTGCAAGTAAGGCAGTGGATTGTTTACGGACATGATGTGTAATAATTGTTTCGTTGGTACTGTATTCATTTTCTTCATTTAAGTCTTCGTTTTCCTCCATATGCGCATGGCTTGTTTGAGCCTTATTTACCACTGATATCTTTTTTTCATGTAGTAAAGAATGGTGTCGTCTTTTACAAATGCGACATGAGATAGGGATCCTACACTTCCACGCAGAGTGGCCTTCAACCAAACAGTTGAAGCATAAGTTTTTGCTCCGGACGAAGTCACTTCTGTCTTTAATCTCTAGTTTACTGAACTCCTTGCAGTGACTTAGCGTGTGCTCTTCTTCGCACTTAGGACAACTTGGAAACGCCGATGTGGATGCAACTTGTATTCTTTCCTTCGGCATATTTGTAAAAATCAATTCTAGCGTCCTAAATTTACCTTCAAGGAATTGTTTCAAGTCTCGCCAGGTAGGTAAGTCACTAGCGTTGAGATTATAAGAGTGCTCCTCCCAACTTTTATGGGTTTCTAAGTCTAATTTTTGTACTATGTGGTATACTAGTACTGGATCCCATGAAGTCACGAAAACTCCTTCATTTGTCAAACTGTTAAGGCACTCTTCCGTAGTATCCACAAGTGTTTTAATTTGTTTAGCTGATTGACTACTGCATTTTTTTTGACTGAATAATCGTCTCAATAATCCATTCACAATTAATCTTTTATTGCCATACCGTTTTTTCAAAATTTCCCAAGCTTGTTCATAATTGTTTTCTGTCACTTGCATATGCTTGAGCAGACTTTCTGCTTCACCCTTTAGGCTTAACTTTAAATAATGTAATTTTTGAACCTTGCTTAACGATCTGTCCTTATCGACGAGTGTGGTGAATAAATCATTAAATGAGGTCCAATCTTCATAGAGGCCCGTAAAGGTCGGCAACTCAATTTGTGGCAGTTTGGTAAAAACATGGGGCTGTTGCATGTCTGATGCCGCCGATGAATTATCATTACGGTTAAGAAGATCCTTCAAATCCGCCTTTAAACTTAAATAAGCTTCCTCTATTATATAATATTCATCATTCGCCAAATACGGTACTGAAGTATGTCTTTCTTTTGGTACTCCCTTCACAAGAGCGGCATGAGCCTTCACAAAATTCTGCCAATACTCGTTAATACATTCGATTTTGCTCTCAATATAACCCGTCGTTAATCTTTGCTTCGGACACTTCTTCAGATTTATTTGGTTTTTTCTTATCTGGTTACTAATATCTTCAATTAATTGTAAATTCTCCATATTTTGTATACCTCCAAAGTATTTTAATTATTTCCACTATACGAACTTAACATAAAATAAATTCATACATTCACAGATAATTTAACTGAAGAAGTCTATTTATTGTGCGTTTATTTATGACTCAAATAGGATTAACTATTGTTAGCGGCCGGGCGGCCGGGCGGCTGTTCGCGTCGCGAAAGGTCTTAAGTCACTAGTATCAATCCGTGCCGAAGTCGACCATATGTTCACAACACTAAGGCTCACTTTACTGTGGACTGTAATTTATCTTTTTTGTAATGAAACGAAGACGTGTGTTCACAACCTTTATTCGATGCCAACTGACAAATCAAATACGGACGGTATTCATGCAATACAATTAACAATATAGTTAAGAATAAACACTAGGTTATTATGGCGGCATACTTAAAACCAATAAAGTGGTCGCCATCCAGACGGGCTTGAGGCCCTACCACGTAGCTAGTGGGTTGTTTTGTCGGCTTTTACGACAGGCCGACCCTGGCCGCAGAGGTTAGTATTCTTTCTCTGCCCCTGCACGAATTTGTTTTTATTTAACCACCACATGGACCGGATAATATGCATCTTCAGCCAAACTAAGTTCACTGCTAGTATCTTTTCCATACTTGCATAGAGACATATCTTCGACTCTCCATATCCAGCCCTTACCTTGCGACTGCGATTACTCAAGTGGCTAACAAAAAGTAGTCTGGGAGGTCGTAAAAGCATATCTAATAAAAATCTGGTCTAACTGTCCCTTTGTTGAAATTTAATCATTGTTTTAATATAACCCCAACTCAAGCGCATACCTATGAAATTGTTTCTTCAAAAAGGTGCATTGATGTTTAACCTTGGGCTCCGTATTCAAAGACTCGGATACAGCCTGTATGAGCCGTTTGAAAGAAAGTTTTCTTCTTTGCTTATACTCTAGAAAAGTAGAAAATAAGATTTTTCAACAATGCATCTATTTTTGAGGTGAGTGTATGCTTTTTGTGTTAGAATACCAAACCCCTTAAAGATAAGGAGCACTGAGCGTGTATAATGTCATATATACTGATTACTAATAAAATTAGATACATAAATAAAATGATTTCGATAATATTTTCATAGGAATGAACAGTTCGGTAATAAAATATATTTGCAACTGTTTCTCTGAGGTCAGAATGTTACTGGTTGGATTGCACTAGCACATAATCCGAATCCACTGAAAACATTGCAACATTCAATAGTGCTTCCTAATTTTGGAAACATATAAAAGTTTAGTTGCGAGAACATTGCTTAATTAAAGAACGTGCCATTGATATAAAATTATTCATATCTGTTTGATTTAAGCATTATATGCGAAATACTGGCAATTAGCTAACCATTTATAATGTTGCATGATGTTTGAGTATATTAATTTGCATTGTGCATTATTTGAATACTTCTGCTTTTACCACTTTGAGCAGTTATTGATTCATTATTAGCAGTAACTAAATTTATAGTGTTACTGGGATTTAATACTTACAGCGGGACAGCGGGAGTAAATAATTCTTATAGACTTCAACGACTGCCATAAAAATTGTCTAAATTACTCAATAAAATTCTGTCTTTGGTCGTTACATATTTAGGTTCGAACTCTTAACACCTGTAGGTTTGTCTCCGAGTGTGATTCCACGTGGCTTGCACGTATCATATCACATAGTAAGATTAATTATCAAACTTTATCAAATAAAAATATTATATTACGAAAAAGCGTATTTATCAAAATCAACCAGATCACCATATAAATATCCATCTCACGTAACATGTGAGTAACGCAAATTTCCCATATTATGTATTCCAGCGAGAGGCAAGGCATGTGCGTGCGGCCGCAGCAATGTGCGGACGAGACCTTGCTCTACTGGCCCGCTGACGGCCGATGCTACTACCGGCTCAGTCAGGGCCCTTGTTACGTGGGCGATGTCTTGGACTTGGGAGATGATGGGCTTGCCAATTGCACGGTATGCATTCTTATTCTTTATAAGTGATCTTTTAGGTAACATAGCAGCGTTTTATACAATTATTTTTGCGACTGCGGGATGTAGCGAAATTTTTTTCAACACTATTTACTAGGGTGATTCGTTTTGAATGACTATTTTTTTCGCTTCTGCAGCTAAATATCATTTTAGAGTCTGAAAAAAAGACGTTTTCCAAAGCGAAGCTCTTAATTTTAATATTAAAATTAAGAGCTTATTTTAATATTAATATTAAAATTTCCTATGTGAAATACACGTCAAGTTACACTTTTTTTAAATTTTTATAGCTCAGCGGCATTTCACAGTATCACGCTGCCCAAAGATAGGTTTATCTCAGAATTAAATGCTAAAATGCAGAATGTAGCTGCTTGCTTCCACAACTTCGACAATATAAGACATCTCTTAATTTGAAATTAATATGTACAGTGCGCTCCAGACGGTCCTAACTATTGGCCGGCAGATGGCAGTTGCTACGCACATTATACTAGAGGGCCATGTGATAAAGGACAACTGTTCTTACCGGGTCCCAGGTGTGGGTGTGATACGCATCTTCCCCACTACAATAACGTCACTGGAGATTGCTATGAATTAGGTAATCTTAACAATTTTATGAATTATTTGGGAGTCCGACTTTAGTTTAACATTGCGTTTTTTTATTGCTGAGGAACAGCACATAGGCTAACGACCCACTTAGTAGTAAGCAGTTACCGGCGCCTATAGATGTAAACGACGCTAAGGGCAGCGCGAAGACCCTGCTGTCCCATAGAGGAACAGGAACCTGGGTCCCGGAACACAACACAAGGTTATTATGGCGATGTACTTTAGACCAAGGGTGGTTGCCATCCAGACGGGCTTGGGGTCGCAGGGGTTAGTATTTTTATTCCGCCCCTGGACGGAGGGAACTTGCATGTGTGGAAATAAAATAATTAAACATAGTGTTAAATATGCACAAAAAATTATACACAGTTTTAACGAAATATATGTAGTAGTCACATGTCGCATCTGTAGATGGCGTGAGCAGCATTCAATTACGATAAGTTTATCCTAATAATTTGTCTAATAAATACTTTGCTCTAAGATATCGTTCATTCATGTTAGGATATAACGGGATACTACTGGAATATTCAAGGAATTTATACTCTATTATTTACACTGGAAGTCCAATTTAACAGGGGCAATATTATTTATACTTTTCGTGATGTTTTCTGCCATTCAATGAAATGTAAAAACCATAATAGCAATATTCATAGCAAAGGTCCAGTATTATTTATGTTTTACTTATTATTCTGACGTGGTTATAATTTCTTACTAAGTATCCTCTCAAAAGTTTAAAAATAGATCAAAACATTAAAAAGCATAACAAACGCATTCATCTTATCTTACTTATCATATTTTTATATGATAAGTAAGTCAAATACTTGTTCAAAGGTGCACAAAGTACAGTAAAGACACTTATGGCTAGAATTATTTGAAATAGAACATAAAAATACCTGTTCAAAATTGCTTGGCTATATATCCCTTAATTACATTGCCCCAAATTATATTAATTTCTTATCTTAGTGAAAAGAACATTTTTACCTCTTTTTTTGTTTGGAGCAATTCCTAGTATTGCGCTTTAGTAGTAAATTGTCATTTACTTGAGTTTCAATAGGTCTTTTTACATTTAAATATTTTTTTAGATACAATTGGACCCTGTTCAAAAGGTCATACATTTTCAATTACCGAGGTAACGGCTTTCGGTTCTCGGGCAGAATGTAGATGCAAATCGTTCCATACGCGGGCGACAGATGGCGCTTGTTATAGATTGTATACTAGGGGGCCTTGCGGTCAAGGTGAGATGATTTCCAGAGGCGGAAGGTGCACCAAGGTAATGTATCACCTCTATAGAGTTTTCAGGCAGGATTAATTTGAGGGTAGTTTGTACTTTTAGAATATGAGGGTAGAGGTAAGAAGAATCATCTTATATGGGGGAGAAGTTGAAATAATGTTCACTTGTAAATCAAAGTTTAGAAACACGCTAGAAGGCAGCACTAGTGCAGCTACAGTGTATGTTATGAATGAAGCTGTAGGTGACGAATTGAAGTATACCTACATTCTCTACCCTCTGTAATAACTTTTGGCGTATTCCTCTAAAATTTTCACTGATGCGATTGTGGATTGGAAAAATTTGAAACACAGAGATTCTTCTCATCTCTTACTTATACTCAAAAATTAAAAATCCAATCATAGATAAAATTAAATACTCTATTTACTGCAACCAGAGCTTGATTTTCAGAAGATTAGTACCATTTTGTATCCCATTGCGGATCGCATGTCAACTATGACAAGAAAACTAGATTTCTGAATCACTAGGAAATGAACTGGTCGTCAAATTTGTATGTATTTAAACATTAATTAATATTTCCAAATGTCATTGATTTAAAGGTGGAAACCACCTTAGGGGAAAACAGTAACTATCATGCGGGTGAAATGGTGGGGAAATGGTTTTCTAGGAGGTCAGACTATCTTGTGTAGTGATACATAACCTCACATATGTCCACTATTTTTTATTATTTCTCAATTAACGAAAGTCTGGTCAAGGTCCTTTGCGCTTTGAAGTGTCAGATTCAGTAGAACTGAGTAGGATCCCTTTTAATAAGATGTCCACAGGCTGCTAAGGGGAGAGGAAAAAATCGGGTGCCATATGATCTTAAGACACCAAATTTTCCAGGTACCATGTGCCCGTGGTCGCCTATATATGCCAGAACGGCGCCGCTGCTACCGGCCCGGTACAGCCGAACCGTGTCCTATAGGTGAAGTGGTGGCTTTTGACTTCGAAGCTAGGCCGACTTTGGATGGTTTGAGCCATAACGGCGTCTGTGCTTGTGGGAATGGTCCGTGTTTAAAGAAAGAAGTGAGTGAATTGTATCGAAATATAATATTAAGTTAATTTCAGGCCAGGTACGTAAAGGTGTTAACTTAATAATGTATCAAGTTAACATTGAATTGGAATAGCATCTTAAGCTTCTTCAATGTTCCAAGTCCACTTTTCGATATTTCTTTCTCCACTATGAAAACAACTGTAAATGTTTTATACTTCGAGATAAAAAAGACTACCTGCAAGTAGTTTTAAGCTGAAGTATGTAGCTTTAATTACAAGCGCTTACTTATAAATATCGTTGCAACGCTAAAGGTATTTGTAACGTGTTGCCAGTATCAGGAATAGAAAGATAGTAAAGGGTAATAAAGGTCGATAAAAGGGTAGGGGATGTACCTAGTCAGGTCATAAATTCTGTCACATGTTTAATGTAAAATAATTGTAACAAGTTTATTCATTATGTAACCATTCATATACCAAAATGAACTTAACAAAACATAGATTCTTATGACATTAAAGTTTATTCAAAATGACCTCCGTGATTTTGAATACAGGCCTTCAATCTGCGCGGCCAGTCGTCTATCGCAGCACGAACGAGGTCCATGTCAATATCGGCGGCTGCCTTAATCAAGGATGTCTTGAGTGACTCCAAATTGGGATGAGGCTTTGAGCACACCTTTTCCTCCAAGTGTTGCCATATCTTGTAATCTAACGGATTCAAATCTGGACTGGAGGAGGGCCAGTCTTCGTGCCGGATGAAGTCGATTTCACGCGCCGCCAGCCAGTCTTGTGTGCTCTTCGCTCTATGAGCTGGCGCCGAATCTTGTTGGAATACCCAGTACCTGTTATTGAACATGGTATGAGAAACAGGTTCCACAAGGTTCGTCAGGACTGTATTTTGATACACAACAGCATTCGTTTTTACACCTTTCTCACAAAAATGTACCTCTGTTAAGCCCCAATAAGAAACTCCCAACCATACCATGAGCGAGGATGGAAAATGACCTCGTTGGACACGCGGAATACGGTTGCTCGCTTCTTCACTACTGTGTGCGTACACCTTATCATTTTGTTTGTTGTAGCTCTCTTCTACGGTAAACATTTTTTCATCCGAAAAAAGAATTTCCCGATATTTTTTTCTCGCGTACCGCTTCAACAAAGCGCGGCATCTCTTCAGTCTCAGGTCCATTAGACGAGCATTCAAACGATGTCCTGTTTTTCTTCGATATGCCCGAAGCCCTAAGTCTTCATTTAACACCCTTTTCACCGTGGTTCTGCTTAACCCCATCTGAAGGGCCAACAGTTTCTGCTTACGTTTGGGATTTCTTTGAATTCGTGCCTTCACAGCTTTTATCACTGCTGGAGTCCTAACAGACCGAGAGCGACCACTTCTTGACCTGTCATCTACACTAGAGTCTTCATTGTATCGTTTGATGGTACGATAAACGAATCTTTTGGTTATATTCAAATTTTTCAGTGTGTTAAAAATTTGAATTGGCGCGTAACTGCAACGATGCAACGCAATAACTGCAACACGGTCTTCTTTAAGCGTCCACTCCATATTTAAAAATGAGTAAAATTCTAAAAGTATACCTTTTTTATTTTCATGAACAATTCGAAATTCGAATTCAATAAACTTTTTTGTGGCCAGCATTCTAAAAGAAAAGTTTTTACTGTGTGACAATACTTATGACCTGACTATGTATATAAGCCCATAGACGCATAATTTTATCCGTGCAGGGGCGGAGAAAGAATGCTAACATATGCGGCCGGGGTCGGTCTGTCGTAAAAGGCGACAAAATAACCCACCCTAGCTACGTGGTGGGGTCCCAAGCCCGTCTGGATGGTGACCATCTTTGGTCTTAAGTATACCGCCAAAATAACCTTGTGTTGTGTTCCGGCATTAGTGACCCAAGTTCCTGTACCCTTATGGAACAGCAGAGTGTTCGCGATGCCACTGGCGTTTCAAACACCCATAGGTGACGGTAACTGCAAAACTCTAAACGAGTTGTCAGCCTGTCTGCTGTCCTACAACAATAAAAAAATGCAATGCAATCATTTAAAAGTTACATTATAAAATAAACCTTAAGTCATTATTAATAAGGTTGGTATTACTGGAGCAAAACTCCGTCTTACGAATCTTACGAATTTTCAATCAGGACACGTGACCTGACGTATATTTATTCTTAAATAACACACACACACACACACACACACATAAACAGACACACACACACGGTTTTATATGGTATATACACATCAAAAAAGTCTAAGCAACATGCATGACATTACAAATTTACCATTTATACTAATTAATTTCTAAGTTTTTACTCATTCAAAGTGCGTAGGTATGTAAACTTTTTTGTTATTGATGACATACTGCCTGGTTGTAAAAAAAATCGATTATGTTTTTTTCATAAAACTAATGAAAGGGAATTTTTTTGAATTTAAGTGCGTTTTTATTGCTACGTTTAGTCTTGATTTTATAATTTTACCAACCATTTAAATAAAGTTAGCGACAAAATTGAATTGCTAGATATTCTTTACGTCATGGAGCGACGTCATTTGACGGCAAATGAAATGCAAAGAGCTGTAGGGATGTTGCAAGCGGGAAGTAATCAATCTCAGGTATCTCGGCATTTTGGCATTCATAGAAGTGTTATTTGTCGTCTTTGGCAGTGCTACAATAATACAAGGGAACCCGCTGAACAGCTTCCAGGCCGTAAAAGGAGTACAACCACTCGGCAAGACCGGTACATAAAACTGACTGCAAGACGTCAGCCGATGTTAACCGCTCGAGAGATAAGTTTGTCGAAATGAATGGTGTAGAGAACGCAGAACATGGACCCAGGAACAATGGGATAAAATTATGTTTTCCGATGAGTCCGATTCGGGTTTAGGCCTGACCGCCTGATACAAGAAGGGTGCGAGTGTGCCGTCGGCCCGGAAATACTGAAAGGCTTAGGTGCATTCAGGAAGTTCATCAATACAGCGGCTCATCCACTATCCTAAAATTTAAATTAGTACATGTTGCTTAGACTTTTTTGATGTGTGTATTAACAGCCTATAATGCCCTACTGCTGGATTCGGGTCACCCTCTCGAAGAAATGGGCAGTATACCCATCATGCTCTAAGGCAGATTTGTTTTACATACATTTATTGTATATATTTTATGTATTACATATATTGTTTTACATTGTTTTGTTATACAAATACTTGTGATCTCGTTATATAAGTTTCTTCACAATGTTTTCCTTGAAACATAATACGAGAAAATATAGCCAATTGGAACATAATATCGTGAGATTCAAAAACGTTACTGGTCTTCGCATTTGTTACATTTTGGCTACGTATAATTTTTTTATTGAAATCCCTTACTATTGGTTTCAGCTTGAATCGTGCAACAGCCACAGAGGCACAGCGATATATGGCGGAGCATGCCACATCCTCCACACTCAGGGACCTTGTCCCGATGGAGCGTGGCTGGTGAGGGAAGTCACGGGCAAGGTCAAGTGCACTTGCCGACCTGGTCTACTACCCCCTGATTGCAAAGATAGAGTTAATGCTAAGAGTTGATACATTATATAGATAGATATTGAGGATATGATGAATAGACGTTTTGCGTAATACATGGTGACCTTGTTGGTTCCAACTATAAATAGGAAAAGGGCCACCTATCTATCTTGTACCTATATCATAGGAAAGATAGACTTTTGTGATGAAAAAACAACGTTTGTATTATTTTGAAAGAATTTGGTTTATAAATGGAATTGTAGTATTATCATGAAGTTGAAAGTACGAAATAAAAATCAAATGTTGTTTCTTCTTTTGTTGCCTATAATTCTTTTCTCGCAATTAAACCCTAGGAAAATTCTCGAAGGCTACAAGGCATAGATATAAAAATACGTTCTAAATTACTAAACTATCCAAATCAATATGTATTAGGATTATTGAGTAAGTTAAAACAATGATCTCGATTAACAGAGCTCTGCATAATATATTAGAAGATTAAGAAGTTATAAGCTAGTTTAGTTTTAGTGCGAATACTTAAGCAACAGCGTAAGCCTTAGAATACAATTTACTATCATCATCATTTCAGCCGGAAGACGCCCACTGCTGGACAAAGGCCTCCCCCAAAGATCTCCACGATGATCGGTCCTGCGCTGCCCTCATCCAACCTATCCCGGCGATCTTGACCAGATCATCGGTCCATCTTGTGGGGGGCCTACCAACACTGCGTCTTCCGGTACGCGGTCGCCATTCGAGGACTTTTCTGCCCCAACGGCCATCAGTCCTTCGAGCTATGTGCCCAGCCCACTGCCACTTCAGTTTTGCAATCATCCGGGCTATGTCGGTTACTTTGGTTCTCCTGCGAATCTCCTCATTTCTGATTCGATCTCGCAGGGAAACTCCGAGCATAGCCCTCTCCATTGCTCTCTGAGCGACCATGAGCTTTCTCATAAGGCCCATAGTTAGCGACCACGTCTGCGTTCCGTATGTCATCACTGGCAACACACATTGGTTAAAAACCTTCGTCTTGAGACACTGCGGTATTTGGGACGAAAAGATTTTACGGAGCTTCCCGAACGCTGCCCATCCGAGTTGGATTCGACGAGTGACCTCTTTCGCGAAATTGGACCTGCCTAACTGGATCGTTTGACCCAAGTAGACGTATTCGTCAACAATTTCGAAAGTACACTTTCCAACTGTTACGGGGGTAGGTGCGACATGGACATTAGACATGATTTTCGTCTTGTCCATGTTCATTTTGAGACCTACTCCTTGGGAAGCTGTATTGAGGCCATCAAGCATATGGCTTAAGTCTTCCATGGTTTCAGCCATGATTACGATATCATCTGCGAATCTAAGGTGAGTGATGTACTCACCGTTAATGTTGATGCCCAGTCCGTTCCAGTCCAGAAGCTTGAAGACATCTTCCAACGCAGCAGTGAACAGCATCGGCGATATGACATCGCCTTGTCTGACTCCCCGCTGCAGTCGGATAGGCTTCGAGTTCTGATCCTGGAGACGGACTGACATGGTGGCGTTTTCATACAAACACTTCAACGCTTTGATGTATCGATAATCAATGTGGCACCTCTGGAGAGACTGAAGCACCGCCCAGGTCTCGATCGAATCAAAGGCTTTCTCATAGTCCACGAACGCCAAGCATAGTGGCTGGTTATACTCCTCCGTCTTCTGTATAACCTGCCGCAGCGTATGTATGTGGTCTAAGGTGCTAAAACCTTTTCGGAATCCGGCTTGTTCGGGAGGCTGTAAGTCGTCAAATCTGCGCGCGAGACGATTCGTGATGACCCTTGAAAACAGCTTGTAAACATGGCTCAGAAGTGATATCGGTCTAAAGTTCTTCAAAAGGGTTTTGTCGCCCTTTTTGAAGAACAGCACCACTATACTTCCGTGCCAGGCCTGCGGCGTTTTGCCATCGAGGATGACGGAATTAAATAGCTTCTGGAGGATTTTAAGCACAGGAGTACCACCAGCTCTCAGAAGCTCGGCTGTAATTCCATCATCACCCGGCGCCTTGTTGTTTTTAAGCTGTTTAAGGGCCACACTAATCTCGTACAGACTGACGTCTGGGAAATCTACGGTGTAGTGTCGGGTTAATTTGGCTCTTGGGTCTTTAGCCTTGTTGTTAACAGGTGCCCGTGTGGTCGTGTATAGCTGTCCGTAGAACTTCTCGACTTCCCTCAAAAGTTCGGGTTTAGACGAAACGACCCTGCCGTCGTCGGTCTTCAGCTTCGTCAGTTCAATTTACTATATGAATAAATTATTTACAAATAATTTAAAACTAAATCAAAATCATTTATTTGTCAGGAATATGTCACAAAAAGTACACAACAACTGGAATCCGTCTTTTATCCGTGCAGGGGCGGAGAAAGAATACTAACCTCTGTGGCCGGGGTCGGCCTGTCGTAAAAGGCGACAAAACAACCCATCTTAGCTACGTGGTAGGGCCTCAAGCCCGTCTGGATGGCGACCACCTTTGGTATTAAGTATGTCGCCATAATAACCTTGTGTTGTGTTCCGGCATTAGTGACCCAAGTTCCTGTACCCTTATGGGATAGCAGCGTGTTCGCGATGCCACTAGTATTGCTAACACCTATAGGCGACAGTAACTGCTAAATTCTAAGCGGGCTGTCAGCCTGTCTGCTGTCCTACGCAATAAAAAAAAAAAAATACAAAATTATAATTTAATTTTAAATAAAAAGAATGTCTTCCATATTAAATTACTTTCATATCTTGGGTATTAAATTTGCCAATGTCACAGAAGAAAAATTCTTATTTGTTAGGCTACAACGTCAAGTTTTGATAAAAATTTTGTAGGGATTATTTTGCTCTTATTAATCTGAAAACATCAACTTGATATTTATATGGTAGTGCATGAAGATGGTGCTAAATATGTCAGCGACACCTAGCATTCGGTACGCAGTACATCGTGACAGATTAAAAGTCTATGCGACGCTTCATGGAGTTTATTTTTTTAATGATGTAGGATAGCAGACCGGCTGACGTGCGATGGCCCGCTTAGAATTTAGCAGTTATCGTCGCTTATGGATGTTTGCAACGCTAGTGGCATCATGAACAACGCTGTACCCTTATGGGACACCATTAGGGTACAGGAACTTGGGTCACTAATGCTGGAACACAACAAAAGGTTATTATGGCGGAATACTTAAGACCAAAGGTGGTCGCCATCCAGACGGGTATGAGGCCCTACTACGTAGAATGCAGTAAATGTACAATTTAAGATTTTTTACAGTATAATATGACAATAGTAGATTTCACCCCATTAATAGTTTTGATTAAATCAGCATCTAAAGGGAAATTATCCCACCGTGTTATTTATCATCTTTCGTGAATTATTTGTCACATATACATGGTACAAAATATTTTATAAAGACTGAAAATTTATATATGTCGTTAATTTAATGAAATGTAAACAAAATAAAAGATAAAACATATAATTATTAATTTTATTTCATTAATTTAATACGTTCCTTAAATCTAATCATTGTAATACAAAAGTCAAAAATTAAAATACATTCATTCAAAGACCTGTAGTCAAGATTTGTATTTAACTACAAAGATATTCGTAGGAGAACTATCTGGCACTTACTGTTCTTTTTATCCATTACAGCATAGAAAGGGATAGTATATGTGTTTATTTAGAGCCTGTCCAGATGAGGAGGCGTTTTACGCGCGAGTCGACTCGCGGGTAGTCACTCGCGCGTTCCCGAGATACTAGAGCTACATATATTCCGTCCAGATGATGACGCGCGTATCCTCACTCGTGCGTACAACGCTGGTAATGAGCGAGACTCTCGACTCGCGCGTAAAACGCCTCATCTGGACAGGCTCTTATTGCTACGGACTGTTGGTCATATTAATTATACTTTGACTTTAACATGCAGATTTTCTTCATTTAAAGTTGTCAAGGTTTTTCCTTTAGTTCAAGTTTTATATAAATATATAATAATGGGAAAATAATTTTCATCATCATAAATGTATTTTTTTCTATAGTCATATTCAAATACCTTTATTTAACAAGATACTTTGAACTGTAAAATAATTCCATCAAAAAATATTTGATTTCTGTTTTTTGGTATTCATTCCCTGTTATGCACCAGAAAGCATTGTACTCGTATAAAAAGTAAAGTACACATACTAGACAATATTATAGACGAAAATTAATTTAAAGTTTAAAAGATTAGTGTGTACAATAAGTTTTACAAGAGAATTAAAAAAAACTTCATAAAAGCATTAACAAATTTTGAGTATTATTTTATGCATACTACTGGCGACTAATTTAATGAACCCCAATTGCTACTCAGTGACAAGATAGTTTTATAAAACGAGTTTCAAATAGTAAAAATCAGGGACAATATATTGTAATTCGAAGTCTCCTCTTACAGTAGACTTATCAAAATAATAAATATATTGGAACATTTCACACAACACCATCTAGTCGCAAACTAAGTAGCATAACACTTGTGTTATGGGTACTAGACAACTAATATACTAGATATATACTTTTATAGATAAATAAATATTATACATAAACACCTAGACGCGAGATGGGAATCAAACCCGTGACCTCCGCAACCGTACCGATACGTAACCGTTATGCCACGAAGGTTGTGAAACTTAATGTTGTCTGTACAAGAAGATATTATTATCTCTGATCATTTCGGTTGTAGTCTTATGACTCTGTCGTTAAAACATGATATTTGACCTACAACTTACAAGCCCCAAGCAATTGGCCATTGCAAAATGTCTCAACACCAATTATTGGTAAAGAAAGCGCGGAAAGCGTAGTGTCAGTTGACATTTCGGTGACCTTTCTCGACACTAGCGACTCAAGTGGCAAATTTTAAATGCGATTACATTATTATTTATTTGAAATGCAGGATAATTGGTGTTCTTTATAATTTCATTTCGTTATAGAGAACAGTATGTGTCATGGTTAAATATAGTTCATACTATGTAGACCTTTATGTCTCCAGAGACGAAGACGACGAGAAGAACGGGAGAAATTGTGGGAGAATGACAGTCTCAGACGGACCCCGACGAACACGGTCAGTCAAATTTAGAAATACATATACTTTAACTTCAGGTCTGTATTATGTCTAACTTATATTAATTTAACGCTATAACACAGCACTGTGAATCTAGATATTTCACTTGTCCTTTAATTTTGTCTGTGATTTTCCTGAAAAATAAAAACAAGTGATATAGTGTCACGTTGTATGATTGCCAGCATAGATGTGATCATTAGATGTGAAGGTTTTTCGATTACAATTTTCTTCACCAACAATACGTGTCAATCGGCCATTTTTATAAACGGCAATGTTCCCAAACGCCCCGGGCGTAAGTAAGGCTTTAATTGGGAAAAAAGAGGCCTCAATGCTAATGCATGAATGACATTGGGTAGCGATTGTAACGAACAAGGTGTAATTTGTAATAATAATATATTTAGGTTATTGAATATTACAGTGGGTGTGGTCAATCTCTAGGAACACGATCCGCTGCCCGCACCTACGCCGCGAGGATGAGGGCACTCGTGCTATTTATTCTACGTAACACCCGTTTCCAGATTGACACAAGAGAGCGCCAATTAGTCGAAACCCTGACCCCCGAGCACAAACCGTGCTTTTTAGTGGGTAGTGAGACGTCAAAAATCTTTCCATCAGTCTCACATACACCTCAACAAAAAAAATTTGAATTACAAGGTGAAACAAAACTCGGATTTTTTAAGATTACCTTATTATTAGTTTTCAGCCATAAGCCAAAAATTTAACTCTTATTAAATTATTTTTTAAGTATTGTCTGATAACAGTGTTTATTCAAAAAGTGAACTTACCGAAGTATATCCTGTAGACTTGGTTGAAAGGCATCTCTATTGTGACCGTTGTGAGGATTGATATCACTACAATGACCAGCATCTCAGGTAAGTATAACTGGAAACAAGATAATTCAAATATACAATAAGAAAGAAAGAAGAGAAGAAATTCCAATTTTGTGGATTTTCTTGGTAACCATGGGAGCATTTGGGTCACACAGGTATAGATAATTTTTGTAATACTTTTTAATATTTCGATATCTCTTCATCATCATATCAGCCTACTAAAATCCACAACTGGACATAGGCCTCTTCCAAGGTTTTAGATCTTTGGCTTGCTACATTTATTTCATGGTAGCCGCTTCTCGCAGGTCCAATCTCAATAAAACCAATCTCTCAAGATAAATTGCAGAAGCGTTGCTTTCGTTGGTATGGTCACGTTTTACGGCAACCAGCTACTTACGTTTGTAACAAGTGTCTAGCCCTGGCCGAAGAGGCCCAAAACGTGCTGGCTTGACGTCGTAAAGGGCGATATGAGTGCCAGTGACTCACCAAGGATGCCAAAGACCGTGTGAAGTGGAGAAAAAAAGTCGATCCCGGGGAAGCGGAAGTTTGGGTAGTAACCGGGATTTAAAGCTAAGATGATGAATATTCGTAGATAGAACCGAAATAAGTACAATGAAATATTAATACGTTATGAAACATTACCGAGTTAATCGAATTATGAGTCAAGCATTGCAAAATCTGTGAATATTTTTGTAAGTATTGCTCATACCCTTGTAATGTTGTGATACTATATAATGCAGAAAACGTGTTTTTAATATATTAAAAAGGGCAGTGAACTGGATTGTACGTTTATAAGGCGACGATATCAGATATCAAAATTGACACGGTATTTACCGGTTAGATTGTTCGGTCAAAACTTCGTAGTTAGTGTTCATAACCGGTTTTAAATCTTATTTACCCAAATAAAGGGAAGATGATCCCATCTTCCAACAATTTAGATATACTTGTACGCTATATCCCAGGATATGTTAAACAGTGCTTTTAAATATATGACAAAACAAATTCTTCTGAACGATATATAAATATTTTTATTGGGTGGAGGTTATTACACGACATATTTAAATCTAATTTGAAATTTCTGTGTGGCACTGCCCATCCATGATTTTGTCTCTATTAAAACTATATTTAGTTATTTCCTCTTAGCATAAGGAATAAAAGATTGCAATTGTCCTGTGATAATACCCGACGGCTCCGGGATTTCAAAGTAAAAGGTTCAAATGCAATTAAGAAGAAAAACTAGTATTTTCTGAAGTCACATGAGTATTCTGTCTTACATGAAAATTCTTTACTCACAAGTAATAAAGGTGAGTAATATCCCGCATGCCTTTCCACGCCGACGTTGTAGAAGAATATCGGGAACTGGGTGAGATATACACTATACGCTATCTTGTTGAAGAACTTGAATATTTTCGAATCTATGAAGGCGTTTCCTGCACCTGAAACCAATGTTTATCAGAATGTGTTGTGTACCGGTTTCCATGAATCTTGTATCTCTTTTGTTTTAAATTCTTACGAAAGTTTTTTCAAAAGGTCTACTATATTTCTTGATGTCCTCTTAATTTTGACCTGGTGCTTTTACTAGGGCGTGAGGTTAAAAATACGCTTTAGTACTTGGGTGCCGATTTATTCCCGCTAATAAGACGAGTAGTTCAGAAGAATTAGTAGTACAGCGTTCTTCAGGTTAATGGTTTTTTGTTACCGGTAGAAATGATGTTACCTTTAAAGTGATTTACTTTTTTCTATCAATCGTTTTGGTTCTGTTACACAAATTATGATAAATATCTACTTAAATACATTTCAAGCGTTGACAATTTTCGTGTGTTCTGGTCATCCAAGAAGAAGCATATCAAATAATTCTTTGACATCGATATATCTATAAAATTGTCGCCATGCACCGCTATTTGCCCACAGTTGAACGTTTCCAAGTTAACGCAATCCTATATCAGGCAGAGCATCAAAAAAATTACCTGCATAATCATGGCATATGGCCCAATGCATGGCACTCATGACTACTCCCCATATAATTGGTGAGAACGCAGAAAATATGGCGGCCGGCGCGTGCTCGTATTCGTATCCCTCCAGCCCCATCTTGTAAGGGCTCACCATCGTGAATATTGCCAGTCCAAATATCGACGTCCATAGTAGTTTCACTTGTAGCTGAAATTAAAATTGAACAGCTTAATTGTAGATTATTTGTTTCTGTCATTTATTGTTTACATGTTAGTTTTCAATTCGTATTGTTTAGGACTTTTGTAAGAAGCACCAATCAATATAGATAAACTTTGTTTATGTTAATCGTTAATAGAATAGTTTTATTGTTTCTTTTTTTAAACTAGTTCAATATTTTTTCAGTTTATCAAATCGGAACAAATAATCTGGACTCTAGAAATTTATAATTTAAATGAAATATATTCATTTATAATAAAAGACGGACTTTTGAGATGCGCCTTGTTAATGAACTGAAATGAAATTAACCTCGTATGCTACCACAAAGCAAATAATTCATTGTTCAATTGTATCTTGGGGTATATTTAGGGAAAGAGACTCTCCCATCTTATAATATGCATCTATCTGCCATTGAAGTATGTAAAAACCAAAGTAACAAGATCCAGTTTTGGAGGAGTTCAATGACCCTTTTAAAAAACAACCTGCGCTATACAATCTCAGCTGGCAGGTCATCGCAAATTCTCATTGCACATTATAACTAAAAAATGTTGATGTAATACGGAGGAATTTTCTTAAGAAAAGAGCAAATATTCCAAAAATTAATTTAGTAGGTAGACTACTGTCTATTATATGTCGTAGTCTTAATCAGAAATAAAAATAAGACCATCACATCACTTAGTTACCGACAGATGGATTATATACTTCTCATCAAAAAAATGAAAAACTACTGCAAGTATTATTCAGGCGGCATTTAAATGAAAAAGAGGATTGATATCGTTAAAAAAATAAACCAATAAAAAGCTGACAGTTTAGTACACCATATACCAGAATTCCAAGAGTGAATTTAAATTTTCGAATTTTCATCCAATAAATGAATGTAGAGATTGTTTTCAATGTTTATTCCGTCGGAATTTCTGCACATAATCAATTTTTTTGCATAAATTATCGTTTGCTTAGCTGTTGATGAGTTTTTTGATTATTAACTAAGCTCTGTGACATCCTGCCTAAGTGATATTTTCCTAAAAAAATATGGATACCTCGCCCACCGATGGTAGACATCGAGTCACCCACGTCACCGATGGTAGACATCGAGTCATGTCTGAGCAAGGTGACCGGTATATTGTGTGAGTTTCTCTAAGAAATCGCCAATTTAACTCAATCCAACTGCAGCAGCGACTCCGTGAGTTTCGAGGATTGACTATTAGAGATTCTACCATAAGAATAAGATTGGCGGAGCGTGGCATAAAACCTCATAAACCAGGTAATGGCTCAAATTGACGGAAGACCACCGAAGAGCGCGTTTCAACTTTGCACTTGAGCAGTTAATTTGATCATATCTTTAATGGAGCAAAGTTTTCTTTTCTGACGAGACTAAAATCATCCTGTATGGTAATGACGGAAAAAAAAAGGCGTATCGAAGAGAGAGAGAGAGAGCATTTTGCGCTGTGCTGCATTGAAGAAAGAGTCAGTTACGGTGGAGGTTCATGGATGGCTTGAGGAGGCATAAGCGCCGATAGAAAAACCGAATTTGCGTTTATATTTGGACCTCGGTTACCGTCATTATATGGGTTACGTTACATCGAAGAGTGTTTGGAGCCTCATGTGGTACCCTATGCATATTTTACTGGCCAAGACTTATGTTCGAAACCAATCGGTAGTTTTAAGTTTTACGACGGCAACACTATATACGTCAAAGTCATGCGCTCAGCTGGACGAAGGGACGGTGCCCTGCTCGTAAAAATTGTACGGTTAGACTTGGGAAAGCTAAGCACCAAAGTACATTCGGCTCCCCAGTTTGCATAGAAGTTTAGAACTCATTACGGACAATTGTGAAGTAAGTGGAGTTGTGGTACCGCTATTTCCACGCGCCAGGAGATAGTTTCGCGGGTCGGCTGCGCCGCCACGCCGTACCTCATCATCCCCTACATTTCCTGCCACATCCTCACCCTGAACCTCCTATCCTAAGGTACGATACGACGAGGCCATCGGATTCGTGGCGAGTAATATTATAATTGTATTATAATAGTACTAAGAAAATTTACATTACGGCGCCGCGCGATCGCGGCATATGTTCGGCAGGCCCTTCGTCCAGATTTCCGTAGCCCTAGGCTCAACGAGGGGGCTGGATTTGGAACGAACAACTTAATTTTTATGCAGGACAATGCCAGGGCTCGTACCGCAGGCATTGTAAATGAATACCTGAGCGAAGTCGGTATTGCGGTTATGGGCTGGCGAGCAAGAAGCTCGTATATGGATCCAATAGAAAAATTCTGGGATGAGTTGAAGAGATGAGTCAGAGCGAGAAATCCTGCTCTAGAGACGCTTGGCCAGCTTAAAACAGCTATACAAGAGGAGTGGGATAACATCCCACAAGATTTTGACGCTTATCCGTTCCATGAGGAACCGCATGGAAGCACTGATAAGAGCCCGGGGAGGAAAAACGAGATACTGAATAAACTTTTTTTTATATTTTTCTGTTTTAAATCTTTTTTCTAAAATTTAACAATTTCTTCTTAATGGGTAAAGACATACCTGATGAACAAAACACAATTGCTAAAGGAATTTAATTTTTGAAATATTAACATTCGTTAAATGATACCTTATAATATCCACAATTAACTAGCATATTTTTGGTGAAATGTACAATAAAAATAAATTAAAATCATTCATAATCAAACTTCAGAGCTGTTTCGATTTTTTTGATGAGAAGGGTATAGGTTAATGAGAAAAAATGATGGGCACTGGAAGGTTTTTAGTTCAGAGCTGATTTATACACCTCTGGCAGTAGCGCTCCTGTAAAAATCAATTTGCATAACTCTTAACTTTACCTAAAATAGGACAAAGTTTTGATTTAAAATAAAGCGCAACGTATACAATGACTTACAAGTGAAAGGTTGGCACACAAATGAAGAAATACTTAGAAAATGAAGGATGAATCACTATAAAAATGGACCATTACATTAAAAAATGTCACCGAGATGAAAAAATAAATAATGCTTATATTAATAAAAAAGATCTTTGCAATAAACTTTTTATAAGTGATCATAAGTATCTTACCTTTGATAGGGCGTAATTTAGTTTCCGTGTTCTCATAAAGTAGGCCATTATGACTCCTATAAGATATATCGTTGCTCTGTGCGTAGGCAGGATATACGAATATCGAGCAGCATCTAGCAGTTTTTGAACTCTGAAATTAAATGGATTTAAAAAATATTTAAAATCAGACTTTTAGTCATCAGAATTATTTATTTGATATTTTATCGCGGAATTGCCATTGTCACTGGATTGATCAGAATCTCAATCAACAAGGATAATCCTCAAACATAAAAAAAATTCAGGTTTTGGAAATGACGTGTAAGTTTTCTTACAATTATCATATTGTATAATCATCATCATTATCTCTGCGTAGCATCCCGGTTGCAACCCAAACTTCCGTTTCGGTGCCCGGGGTCCGCTTTCCGACTTTTTCTACTCCACTTCGCACGGTCTTCAGCATCCCTGGTAGTGAGCCAATTGGCACGCATATCACCCTTTACGACGTCAAGCCAGCACTTTTTGGGTCTACCCCTACTACCGGGGCCCGGCGGAGGCGGCATGGCCAGACATTTGTTTCCCACGTAAGCATCCGGCTGCTGTAAAACGTGGCTGTACCAACGGAGCCGACACTCCCGCAATTTATCCGCAATGTCACGGACATGAAGATTGTCACGAATGCGGGAGTTCTTAGTGCGGTCCTTTCGCGTCACTCCACACATCCACCGCAGCATATTCATCTCCGTGATACGCAGTTCTTGCTTGTGTCGCTCTAACACCGGCTACGTTTCACAGCCGTGTAAAAGGACAGGCCTAATGATAGTCTTATAGACCTGTCCCTTCAACTTAACCGGCATCTTGGGGTCATAAATGACACCAGTTACCTTACCAATTATCATATTGTATGTTGGGCCACAAAGGGAAAGGATGAAAAGTATACATTCTGCGGAGATGCGAATGTTGAGATGGATGAATGGAGTAAAATAAATTGATAAAATTAGAAATGAGTATATCGGGGAATGTTTGACAGTATAGTGATTAAGAAGCTGAAAAATAATAGACTAGTCTGGTATGGTTATACAATACAAAGAGTGGGTCAGAGTGGATAGATAGGAGGATCAGAGTGGAGGAGTAGACCAAAGAAAAGATGGATGGATTGTGTAAAAGATGATATGGCAAAAAAAGTATGAAACGACGACTAATAGAAGAGAGTCGAAGAAGAGAATATGTTGTACCCACCCCACATAGTTAGGGGATAAATTGTGAACAAATTTCAGGAGAGTTTCTTTGGTATATTATCTTTTTTAGTAACCGACGGATTATATGGGAAACAAACTTCTCGCTAAGCCAGCTTTAAGAAGTTTTAGCTTGACATGCGCACCATTTAACTTACTAGCTGACCGTACTATGGTACAAGGAAAGCAAACCCATCGTAGCTTATACGCTCAGTACATAGTATGGTTAATTTTTTTTATTGCTGTAGGACAGCAGACAGGCTGACGGCCCGCTTAGAATTTAGCAGTTACCCTCGCCTATGGGTGTTTGCAACGCCAGTAGCATCGCGAACACGCTGCTGTCCCATAAGGGTACAGGAACTTGCGTCACAAATGCCGGAACACAACACAAGGTTATTATGGCGGCATACTTAAGACCAAAGGTGGTCGCCATCCAGACGGGCTTGGGGCCCTGGCACGTAGCTAGGGTGGGTTGTTTTGTCGCCTTTTACGACAGGCCGACCCCGGCCGCAGAGGTTAGTATTCTTTCTCCGCCCTTGCACGGATAAAGGTAGGTAAACTGCGCAAAATCAGCCTGATTTTTAAATTGCTAGTTGATTTTTAAGTTGTCATTTATTTGTAAGCAAATATATTTTATGTTGAGCAATGAAGTTTAATAATGCTTACATATATTTATTGTAATCAACAGAAAGTATATAAACGTTTTTAAACTTTCGCTTTATAACAATTTAATAGGTAAGATCAGTATATATGCCATGACATATGCCCTGACATATGTCATGGTCAGATTTGATTGTAAATAAAAATAATATTTTGACGGCTCTTCTAATTGAATGGGCAAGTAATCATGACACGTAGTTCTCGATAACAAGCTTATGTCATTGCAATATTGTGGTTTTTCTGATCACGCTGTGATGTGTCGCTCTTGTATGGTATAACATACATAACGATGAGCTTGTATTATCTACTTCTTTAACATTACGCATTTGTACATTCACCCATTAACGCCCAGAGGACGGAATTTCAATGCTTGAGTTCAAATTATTCCTTATGTTTTTGGCGGTGCTCTTTCGAACGGCAGTGTTCATAAGACCCTAAAATGAGTTTTAATCTAAAAAAAATTAATAATTAAAAACGCCCCTAATAATAGTTTATCCGTGCAGAAATTTTATTTATTTGGAGAAAGAATACTAACCTCTACGGCCGGGGTCGGCCTGTCGTAAAAGGAGACAATATAGCCCATCCAAGCTACGTGGTAGGGCCTCAAGCCCGTCTGGATGGCGACCACCTTTGGTCTTAAGTATGCCGCCATAATAACCTTGTGTTGTGTTGCGGCATTAGTGACCCAAGTTCCTGTACTCTTATGGGACAGCAGCGTGTTCGTGATGGCGTTGCAAACACCCATAGACGACTACTAAATTCTAAGCGGGCTGTCAGCCTGTCTGCTGTCCTACAGAAAAAAATACGAGTATTTTTAAACGAGTTTTTCCAATAAGGTGGTTTTTCGGATCGTTAAGATTTTTGATTCGTACTCAAACGTCGAAATTCCATCCTCTGAGCGTTAATGGGTTAACGGTACATATATAAAAACGGTTATACAAACCCGTAGGTCAGGTTGACTCTCAAAGGTCTTGAAGGGGAACTTGTATACGCTTTAATCCTACATTTGCATGTTCGTCAAAATAATTTAGTTACTAGGAAATCATTAACAGCATCAGAAAATTTAAAGTGTAGGTGCGTAGGCGCAAATACGAATGTATTAGTACCTAGTCAGGTCATAAGTATTGTCACACAGTAAAAACTTTTCTTTTAGAATGCTGGCCACAAAAAAGTTTATTGAATTAGAATTTCGAATTGTTCATGAAAATAAAAATGTATAACTTTTAGAATTTTACTCATTTTTAAATATGGAGTGGACGCTTAAATAAGACCGTGTTGCAGTTATTGCGTTACATCGTTGCGGTTACGCGCCAATTCAAATTTTTAACATACTGAAAAATTTGAATATTACCAAAAGATTCGTTTATCGTACCATCAAACGATACAATGAAGACTCTAGTGTAGATAACAGGTCAAGAAGTGGTCGCCCTCGGTCTGTTAGGACTCCAGCAGTGATAAAAGCTGTGAAGGCACGAATTCAAAGAAATCCCAAACGTAAGCAGAAACTGTTGGCCCTTCAGATGGGGTTAAGCAGAACCACGGTGAAAAGGGTGTTAAATGAAGACTTAGGGCTTCGGGCATATCGAAGAAAAACAGGACATCGTTTGAATGCTCGTCTAATGGACCTGAGACTGAAGAGATGCCGCACTTTGTTGAAGCGGTACGCGGGAAAAAAATATCGGGAAATTCTTTTTTCGGATGAAAAAATGTTTACCGTAGAAGAGAGCTACAACAAACAAAATGATAAGGTGTACGCACACAGTAGTGAAGAAGCGAGCAACCGTATTCCGCGTGTCCAACGAGGTCATTTTCCATCCTCGCTCATGGTATGGTTGGGAGTTTCTTATTGGGGCTTAACAGAGGTACATTTTTGTGAGAAAGGTGTAAAAACGAATGCTGTTGTGTATCAAAATACAGTCCTGACGAACCTTGTGGAACCTGTTTCTCATACCATGTTCAATAACAGGCACTGGGTATTCCAACAAGATTCGGCGCCAGCTCATAGAGCGAAGAGCACACAAGACTGGCTGGCGGCGCGTGAAATCGACTTCATCCGGCACGAAGACTGGCCCTCCTCCAGTCCAGATTTGAATCCGTTAGATTACAAGATATGGCAACACTTGGAGGAAAAGGCGTGCTCAAAGCCTCATCCCAATTTGGAGTCACTCAAGACATCCTTGATTAAGGCAGCCGCCGATATTGACATGGACCTCGTTCGTGCTGCGATAGACAACTGGCCGCGCAGATTGAAGGCTTGTATTCAAAATCACGGAGGTCATTTTGAATAAACTTTAATGTCATAAGAATCTATGTTTTGTTAAGTTCATTTTGGTATATGAATGGTTACATAATTAATAAACTTGTTACAATTATTTTACATTAAACATGTGACAGAATTTATGACCTGACTAGGTATGTATTAGTACATTTGTTTGATTTGTTAAAATATGTGAAATTCGCGCTTTTAACACTTGTAGAAAAAAATGTATGAAATGTATTTACATAAATAATTTAGCTATTTTGTTATAATATTAATAAATGATACCGTCATTCCCTAAGACTACAATGAACTAGATACTATATGAGCTAGTGTACAATCCAGGAGAGCGCCGGGGGACGAAATCCTGACCCCCGGCGCCAACAATTTAGAAGGGACCCGCCTTAAGACAAAGGGCGGGCCGGCGCCGGCCCGGGCCACGAGATCATCATCATCATCATCTCTGCGTTAATTCCCGGTTGCAGCCCAAACTCTCGCTTCGGCGCCCGGGGTCCGCTTTCCGACTTTTTCTTCTCCACTTCGCACGGTCTTCAGCATCCCTGGTAGTGAGCCCATTGGCACGCATATCACCCTTTACGACGTCAAGCCAGCACTTTTTGGGTCTACCCCTCCTGCCGGGGCCCGGCGGAGGCGGCATGGCCAGACATTTGTTACCCACGTAAGCATCCGGTTGCCGCAAAACGTGGCCGTACCACCGGAGCCGACACTCTTGCAATTTATCCGCAATGTCACGGACATGAAGACTGCCGCGAATGCGGGAGTTCCTAACGCGGTCCTTCCGCGTCACTCCACACATCCACCGCAGCATATTCATCTCCGTGACACGCAGCTCCTGCTTGTGTCGCTCTAACACCGGCCACGCTTCACAGCCGTATAAAAGGACAGGCCTAATGATGGTTTTATAGACCTGTCCCTTCAACTTTACCGGCATCTTGGGGTCACAAATGACACCAGTCACCTCACGCCATTTGGCCCACGCGGCAGCAATGCGTGCCTTGACGTCACAATCGATGTCACCGGATGCATGAAACACAGATCCCAAGTATTTCACTCGGTCCGTGCGCTCGACCGTGTTGCCGTCTATGCGTACGGGTGTGGGATCTGTGGAGTTGCAGGCCAAGTACTCGGTCTTCGCCACATTGAGCTTCAGACCACCGTTCTCAAGCGACTCCTTCCACGCCTTCACACGTCGCACCAGCCTACCCCTGTCCGAATCTGTCAGTGCGATATCATCAGCATACATGAGCAGCCACGGGGGTTGTTCATGTGAATTTCTGATGCTGTCTGACAATACGTCTAATACCACGCTAAACAGAAACGGACTAAGGACGGATCCTTGGTGCACCCCGACGGTGATGGGGAAAGGTTTTGTATCGCCAACAGCGGTCCGAACTACGGAATCGGAGTCACGGTACATGTCTCGAATGATGTCAATATAGGCCTCTGGAATCCCTTTGGACCGCAATGCCCACCAGATTATCGCCCGAGGAATACAGTCGAAGGCCTTCTGCAAGTCGAGAAACAGGCAATGCAGAGGCGTATTCTTCGCCCTGTATTTCTCCGCGACAGTCCTTAGGGCAAAAACAGGGTCCATTGTCCCGTGACCAGGGCGAAACCCATATTGACATTCCGAGACAGTGCACTCCTGTCGAATCCGAGAGTCGATAACCCTTTCGAAGAGCTTCATGGTGTGGGACATGACCTTGATTCCTCGGTAACTACCGCACTCCTGCACCGACCCCTTGCCTTTAAAGACTGGAGTAATGATACTCAGTCTCCATTGGCTCGGGATCGTACCGGTGAGGAGTGTCCGGTTAAACAGGTCGGTTAAGATGCCCACACCACGAGAGCCCATTGCCTTCCAGGCTTCGATGGGGACTCCATCGGATCCAACAGCTTTCCGATTCTTCATGCGGCGGAGACAATTCTGGACTTCTGCAGGCGTTATCAGTGGGACTAGTCCTTGATTCGGAGGAAGATCTGGCGGCTGCACCTCTTTGTGCTGCGTGTTCAGCAGCTCGTGGAAATACGAGCGCCATCTCTCCTTCACCGCGAGGTCCTCGCATAGCAGGTTGCCCATAGGGTCTTTTACACAGCGGCACTTGGAAATGTCCTGTGCCGCTTTGACCCTGGAGCGCGCCAACTTATAGATGAGCTTCTGCCCCTCAGAAGATTCCAACTTATCGTAAAGTGGTTGTAAGTGGTCTCGTCTGGCTCTGGCAACAGCTCTTTTAGTGGCGCGCTTAGCTACCCGGTATGCGTCGCGATCTTCAGGAGATCTGGACGCTTGCCACTTCTTAAAGAGGGCTTTCTTCGCTCTAGTCTCCCTCTGGACTGTGTCGTTCCACCACCATGTCTCTTTGTCACACTTGCGACCACCCTTAGACACCCCAAGCACCCCCTTCGCCGACCCAAGGATAGCCGCCTGAATCTTGTCCCAGTAAGCCTGAACTGGTTCGCCCATACTACCGGCGCACTTGTCACCGACGGCTAAGGCGAACTCTTGGGACGTGACTTCATCAAGCAGCCACCACCTGATTCGGCGCTGTACGCGCTCGGTATGCGTGTCTTTAGGCTTAGCGCAGAGGTCCATGACTAGAAGACGATGTTGTGCAGTGAGACTCTCACCGGGTATGACCTTGCAGTTGGCCACTTTGCTGATGTGGTGTCTCCTAGTGAGTAGGAAGTCGATTTGGGTAGCATTCCTCCCGCTCCTGTAGGTGATGAGATGCTCGGGTCTCTTTTTGAAATACGTGTTCACGATAGCAAGGTCGGCAGCCGCACACGCATTGAGGATGTCCTCCCCTTCTGCGTTGCGACTACCGTACCCAAATCCACCGTGAACACGCTCAAATTCCCCACATTCATCACCCACATGACCGTTCAGATCACCCCCCAAAACGATCCCCTGTGATAATGGGATTCCACGGAGCACTTCTCCGAGTAGATTCCAAAACGCTATTTTATCGGCGTCGTCACAACCGGCCTGTGGCGCATAGGCACTTATCAAGTGGGTAACTACCCCATCGATAAGCACCCTAACGACCATAAGCCGGTCGCTATGACGTTTCACTTCCAAAATGTCGTTCTGGAACTCCTCCGAGAGCACTATGGCAACCCCATTCTCCCCACCAGGTGCACCTGTGTAGATCAGCTTGTAGCCATTCCCAATGAACCGGGATCTGCTGGCCTTCCACCGAGTCTCCTGCAGGAACGCCACGGCCACCCTCCGCCTGGAGAGCACATCGGCCAACTCTCTCGCGCGTCCGGTTAGCGTGCCTATGTTCCACGTTGCGAAGCGGATCTTTCGAGATGTTTGGGCTGCGTGAGTTGGGGCTAGCGTCGTTAGCCGTGCCCGCCCATGACACGGTAGCCCTTGTCCACTTCTCACAAGAGCCGGGCGAAGCTCTTGCGCGCCGTTATGCGGCGGCGCCCTAGCCCTTAGCCGATCTCGTAATCTTTCTCTGTCCATGTTGATTTGGCAGATTTGGCTTTTACGGGGGCGACTGCCGTCTGACCCCCCAACCCCAAAAGGAAAGCCGTCGTCAGAGCCTCGTCCGTTATTCAGCAGGGTGCGCCGACTTGCAGGTGAGGTTGACTTGGGCCCCGAAGATGTTGGTAGGGCCCCTTACACCCCGGGCCACGAGATCGGCAGGCCATATATCCGTGGGCCCGGGCGTAGGCGATAGGAGAACAGCGGGGTTTTTTAGTGGGTAGTCGGATGGTCGAACATCTTTCCCGGAGTCCCACATATCCCTCGGTCCCCCCGGGCCGGGGGAACCCGTCAAGAGAGCTTTTTCCCCGAGACCAAAAAAAAAAGTGTACAACCTGCGGCCACCGTAGACGGCGGCTACAGGTGTCCTCTTGGGAGAAGTCCGCACTTAAACAGCGACGTGAGGGTGCGTGTGCTGTTTCTCGTGCCCCCCTCAATTCTAAATTGACACAGGAGAGCACTAAGGTGGTGACCGGAGAATAGTGGTGTTTTAGTAGACAGCCTCGCGAGGTCTCGTACCTCCCGGCTCCCCTTTAGCTGGGGGATTCCTGAAGGACTCTTTCCTCGAAGAAAATAATTAAATTGCAGTTATAGAGTTCCTTATTGTTTTAATATTGAACAAATATTATTACTAATAAATATAAAAATGTATATGATACACGTTAATTTAGATTGTAAATTTTAAAACCAAAAGCCTTTCATCAATTATTTACAACATATCATATGTTATGCGCATGGGAATATAAGTAAATAAGATTATATAAAATATCTTTGTCAACCTAAATTTTAATATAAAATTGTACATAAGTACAACATAATCAGGCATTTTTACTAATGTTTGGTCGCGATTGTTTTTAATATGTTTGTATATCGTCATGGCTTTAAAAATGACTCAACCATACCTTCTAAGATGAGCAGTCAAAATAACAGAGGTCAGAATGATTTGCAGTTTTATTCTTAAAAATAACACAGAAATACAAACTTCATGGTTTTGATGATTGAAGGTTATGCGTAGACATGATGATTGCACGTTTAGTTTCCTTATCTCAAAAATTGAATAACAGCTTTTTAAATACTCAAAAGCTTGAAGTCAGTGTCATATAAAATAGTTAAAAATAATTTAATAGCACGGTTATACGAGTCACTACTCGTAATACACTTAATAACAAAGAGCGTAGTGATGTTATTCAAATCTGGTACCAAGTCTAATGGAAGCATGCCAGATATGTATTTCAATAACTACCTTATGCTAAGAGTCACCAAATTTAAGTATCTTGGGCATTGGGTTACTGAAGACTTAGGAGACGCCTGTGATATTGATCGGGAACTTAGGTCGCTGGCTGTCCGTTGTAACATGGTGGCTCGCAGGTTCACTTATTGTACACCAGAGGTATAGAAAACTCTGTTTCAAGCTTACTACCAGTCGTTTTACACGTGTGGCCTATGGGTCAGGAATACACCTCGGGCATTTAGCGACCTGTGCGTCCAATACAATAATGGCTTGGGGGTTTTTTTGGGGCTGCCGTGGAGATGTAGTGTGTCGGGAGTGTTCGTAGAAGCGCGGATAGATCGCTTTGTCGCAATCGTCAGGAAGAGTTGCGCATTATTGCTAGATCGAGCCAGCGCTAACAGCACTTTCAAGCTATTTATAGACCGTTGGGATTCACAGATGCTGCCAAAAATGGATTCAGTATCATACTCAGCTTAATTCATATCTGAATCTATTTCTGTAGCACGTGTATATTTAATATTGTTATTATTGTTACTGCATGGAATCATTATATTCATTTTATTTAATTTCATTATTTAGTTGTAATGTAATTTAATGATTTTGTGATTATGTATGGAACATGGTTTCCGAAATCAATGATTACTATTACTATAGTTTTACTTTTAAACTTGTACCTGATACCAAGAAGAGCCTTGGATCAAGGAAATCTCTGAATCTAGATTTCCTACTTGGAAATGAAAAATTGGGTGGTGACATTCCAGGTGTTACGGAAGTTTAATGGATTAGAAGGATGAACTTGATACTGAAGTATGCAAGGATAGGGGAAAAGGGAAGAAAATACATATTGTACAGGTTTCAAATAATTGAAAGTCAATCTAATGATGATGAACAATAAAACTCGATAACGGTTCAATATAACTGACGACCTCGGTGGCGTAACGGATAACGCACTTCGGTACGCTTGCGGAGGTCACGGGTTCGATTCCCGTCTCGCGTCTGGGTGTTTATGTATAATATGTATTTATTTACAAAAAAAAAGTATATAAGTAGTATATCAGTTGTCTAGTACCCATAACCCAAGTGCTACGCTACTTAGTTTGGGTCTAGATGGCGCTGTGTGAATTGTCACAAAATATTATATTATTATTATTATAACTTAAATTAAAACTTTACCCCTGAAGACAAATCCAATATTGTGATCTGTTTACAGATGGGAAAATGTTTTGTGAGCAAATGATGATGATTATGAAACGTGTTAAATAATTAATTAGACAAATTTAATATTTTTTTTTATAAATCACAGGCCATTTTATAATTTATTTTTATGAAACTTTATTAATTAATATAAAAGATATAATCTGTTTTAAAAAATATAAATAAATAACTTACGATATTCCATAATACACGATCATGCTGATGTCATACCAATATATGGCCAGGTATCTTAATATGGTGGAGGCAACAGCAGCGCCGATTATCATCGTCCAGCCAAGCTTGTTCATCTTCCAGAGTAACAGCATTAGGGGTAGTGTAGCGACATACAGCTGCATATCCATACCAATTTGATGCGTGTGGGTAAGACACTTAAAAAAAAGAACCCTTTAAAGCAATAATTACGAATACAATGGTAAAATTATACAATATTATACTATTTAAAAAAAGGTCTTTGTTTTGAAAAATAAACAAATTAATTACTTTTATATAAAATCAGCTTAATTAAACAGAATAATTTTTGAAAGTCAAAATATTTCTAACACCTACAATAAAAGAGAATTAAAGAAAAATGGTAACACAAGCTCCCAGCGTTTATTTTCCATATTAATCTAAACCTTTTTTTAACCTATCTTTTTATTCATTACTAGCAGCCCGTCCCAGCTTCGCACGGGTATTAAACAAAAAATTAAAAATTAAACCCTTCTATTTTTTTTCGGTCTCGGGGAAAAACCTCTCTTGACAGGTTATCCCGCTCCGGGGGGACCGAGGGATATAAGGGACTCCGGAAAAGATGTTCGACCCACTAAAAAACCCTGCTGTTCTCCTATCGTCTACGCCCGGGCCCACGGATATATGGCCTGCCGATCTCGTGGCCCGGGCCGGCGCCGGCCCACGCCTTGTCTTAAAGCGGGCCCCTTCTAAAGTGCTGGCGCCAGGGGGTCAGGGTTTCGTCCCCCCGGCGCTCTCTTGTAACAACTCTAGGAGTTGAGGGGGGCTGTGGAACAGCACGCGGCCTTCTCCCTCGCGGCAATAGTGCGGGCGGCGGATCCTCCCCCGAGGGGCCGCCCGCGGCCGTTTTCTACGGCGGCTGGAGATCGTTGCCCGCCCTCCGGCGCCGACGACGCGGCCTACGTTGGCGGGAGGGGAGTGCGGTGGCGGACTCCCGCTCCCGTTCCGCCGCCTCCCTTGCAGACACTACTGCCTCGCAAAAGGAGGCGACGGCCGTCCATTCAGGATCGCCCCCGATCATGGACAGAACCAAGGCCGGGAGTGACAGGTCCGCGGCCAATTCCGGACGGGACTCGCATCCCCGTCGCGTGCTAGTCAGGCGTGGGTACGACTACCAGACGACACTCCAGAAAAAGCAGAGTCGCCTGACGTCGTAGCCGGCCCAGCAAGACCAACCGACAGCGAGGATGCAATTCCCGCCCCGGGAACACTCTGTGCAGGCGCAGTCGAAATAGGCATGGTTTCGACTACCAAATCAGGTCCCAGGGTAGAACCCGGGACCCCAATCAGTATTCGCAATCATCCCACCGGGGACCACGCCACGAACAGAGAGCTAAGTTGGAAAGGATGTAAGAGGTAGACGGAAAGAAAGGTAGGACTCTGTCGCCTCGAACGGAGAGGGGAGTGAAGCGACGGATGCTCGGGCACCTCGGGTACGCACACCCGTGCACTCCTCGGACAGAGGAACGCCCCTGAGGGCAAACCCTTCTATTTGCGTCAGGTTACTAAAAAAATAAAATTATAAAGAAAGTTTGAATATTAATATTTCTATGAGCTTTTATTTTAATGATTTTTTTGTTATTACTTTTTATTTATTTTTCGTTATTTTTTAATAAGTATTCTAATTTTTGTAAAAACCCCAGTGACGCACGCCTACATTGCATAAGGTGCTGCCTAGCTAGCCGAACAGGGTGAGCGGCTACCACGCAACATTTTTCTAATACTTACATTTTTAAACTCGTGATATCTTTCGAATGGAATATTCGAATTGAATAATTCAAAAAGTTATATAAAGGTATTGAAACAGTTTTGAATATAAAGTAATTTATTTTGATAAGGATTAATACCAAGATCCAAATAAAGAGTCTTTTCTAGGGGCGGCATTTCAATTAAATTTTTAAAATAAAAGAACACTTATTGTGGCATAACTATAATAGTTAGACATATGCTGTCGCGACACTTTTTGTAAATAATGATGTGTTCTGCAAAGTTGTAGTACATTATTTTATTCTATCATTAATAGTTTTCGCAACGCACGCGATTTAAATAATATTTTAGGTAATTTTTTTACACTTTGGGTTACATTATTGGAGTTTTAGTAAGGATCCCTAATTTTTTTGAAAATATAATATAGCCTATGTCACCCGGGGATAGTGTATCTTCCCAACAATGAAAGAATTTTTTAAATCTGGTCAGTAGTTTCGGAGCCTATTCAAAGCAAACAAACAAACAAACAAACAAACAAACAAACAAACAAACAAACAAACAAACAATCAAATCTTTCCTCTTTATAATAGTAGTATAGATAACCTATAATTTAGTGGAATTAGGAATAATATGAGTCAATTTAATGACAATTTATTATGAGTCAATTTATTGATTCCCAATCTTTGCGGTCACCAATGTAATCTTTAACGGTGTTATTACACCGCTAAAGATTCTTTTAGTTATGATCTATTGATAGTTACACTTAGATTATTTGCATGACTATGTCACATATACCTATACAAATCGCTCTAAATGGTAAATGTTTACAACAATTAATCTAGTCAGCTTCGTTAAAATTAAAGTAGTTATTAATTGAAATGAAAAACATGAAAATTTATAAAAAAAACTTATTAACAACATGTACAATTATGCGATTTAAAAAATATTGCAAGTGCTCTATTAGACAGGCAAAATGTGTACATGAAGAACTAAACAATTCAAAACATATTAACCGTGGCCCCGCCCCCACGCTAGATCAGAGTCTGACGATCAACAGAATTAATCAGTCTCGGTTATTTTCTAAGTTAGTATTAGTAGTAAATTTTTTATGATTTTTATTTGAATTGATAGTTAAAATAAATTTCTTCTTCTTCGGTTTCGATTTTGACATCTTCAATTTCGGTTGTTTTACAAGAGGTTCTCAATGAAACAATATCTGATCAGTAATTGCATTACATAAGAGCCATGAGAAGTGGGATATTATGACACGACATACATGCGTTTATGTCAACGATCTACCATAACGAATACTGTTACGGATTTCGATGTGACACATCTATAGCGGCGGATCAGGTCGACTGTTGGCGTGGCGACACGTCACACACTATTGAGTGATTAAGTCCACAATTAGTTAATTATATTTGTTCATAATTAACGTTTGTATATTAATTTTGATTTTAAATATAAATGTTTTATTAATTACACAGTCATCGTTTGTTGAAAAATTCTTAATATTTTATTTTTCGTTATTTATTTCCTGTCGTAAACTTCTCTTTGATGCATATTACCTGTTCAAAATTGTTTCACATCTACCAGGCGTCCCGTGACAGATCACGATTTTTTTTGTATTATTCAATTATAACTTTAATTTACATTTATATGGAAATATTCATAGACAAAGCATTGTATTTTTTAAATATTAATTTAGACGAAAACTTTATTTCAGACAAACAATAGACATGACTATTGAAAATGTTTTTGCGGGGTTTGATTGTAGATAGAAAAATTCGAACGATATTATTGTTATGGTGATGAAGTATGAACGAGTGAGTTTCAAGTAGTGTACAAGAAGTGTACTCGTCTACAATGGGTGTTTTGAAATCATTCAATCATCTGATTGTAACATGTGGTTGTCTTATGTATGAATATAAGAAAAAGTTGAGTGTATTTAGAAACAATATCTACTATGTGCAAAAAGTTTAACTTTGATATATGAAGTAAAACATTCTCATGTAAATTTTTGCAAGAAACTATTTTTAGTAAACTTTGTAAGTGATTTATATTAAAGTAATGTAATTATTAGAATCACATAGAGGTTTTTATATATCAAAGTTTGAGTAACAAACTAGTCCAAATTTTGAAATCTCAAAAAGTGCACATAGCCGATATTGGTCTGACAATGAGAAAATGTTAATTTGGAATAAACAAAAATCACACATCAAAGTAAAAGTAATTCGTAACTTGGGGTTCAAGCCCGGATTCACATTCTTTAAATATTTTTCAGCGTGCAGGGGCGGAGATACTACCCTATACGGCCGGGGTTGGCCTGTCGTAAAAGGCAACAAAACGAGCCCAGCTACGTGGTAACTGCTCACTATTATGTGGGCTAGTCTGTTGTTCCTCAGCAAAAATAAATACATAAATGTACAAGAAATAAATGAATTAAATTTGCATAAACAATTACCATCTCCTCAAATCCGAAGTAATTATGTATAAACAAGAAGCTCTTCCACATATTCTTCTCGCACATTTTGCTGTGTTCTTCTACCACTAAGTTCCACTGGGGTCCATTACTTACGTCAGGTAAGACGTATGTGCAGAATAGCATTAAACTAAGGAATAAGGGGAACAATCTGCAAAAAGACATTTCTTTAGAACGATGTTTGAGAACATTTTACTACAAGTTATTCCTCACGCGGCCAAAAGTGCTAAGTCATACAATTTTGTATAGGCTATGTTAGGACATCGTATGGAAGCGAAAACTACGTAGTTGTAAATATCCAACAGCTTAAAGGCAGAGATTCACGCTACCACATGGCGAAAATCTTCAGAGTGCGGCTAGCGCGTTATTTACGTTTTCTAAATATTGTAACTTGAATATAAAAAGGGAAAAGTCCAGACGCCACGAGATTTAATCCCATGAATACATGCACCGTTAAGATGGTGGAGGAAAATGAGGAAAGCTGGATATTGAAATCACCATTACGTCAATCCGACTTGGACAGGCGTGGCCAGTATACCATCCATTCCCTAGTAACCCAGGGACTAACAGCAGTGGGATGTTTTGGGGTGTGTATCGATTACATGATTATTGTAACCTTTAACATGATGATTAAATGTAGGTATATTTATTATCAACGAGCCCATTAATTGATGAAATTAAAACTATCAAATTTATAACACGTGTTTGTTAGACAAACCTTCTAACCCATTTTTTTTAAATTGCTGTAGTACAGCAGACAGGCTGACGGTCCACTTATAATTTAGCAGTAACTACTGCTGTCCCATAAGGGTACAGGAACTTGGGTTACTAATGCCGAAACACAGCACAAAGTTATTATGGCAGCATATTTAGACCAAAGGTGGTCGCCATCCAGACGGGCTTGGGGACCAACCACGTAGCTAGGGTTGTTTTGTCGCCCTTTACGATAGGCTGACCCCGGCCACAGAGTGTTCTTTCTCCGCCCCTGTACAGCAGTAGCAGTTTGAAGCCCCTGTAGCAGTTAGAAGTATATGGATTTTTAATTCGTTTTTAAATTCAAATAAATGGCATTTTGGTAAAATATTATTATTACTAAATGTGGTACAAATATGTGACACAAATTTAGATTATGTGACAAGGTAAGTTATAGTAATTAACACTTAAAATGAGATAAGAGTACTATATTGACGATCATATGGTTTAGCGGCTACCTCACTGCGGTACGCTTGCGGAGGTCACGGGTTTGATTCCTGTCTCGCGCCTGGGTGTTTATGTATAATGTGTATTTATTTATAAAAAAAGTATATCAGTTATCTAGTACCCATAACACAAATGCTATGCTACTTAGTTTGGGACTAGTTGGCGTTGTGTGAATTGTTACAGTATTATATTTATTTATTTTATTTATATATATCAGAACGATTACAGCTACATAAAAAATAATAACGATGAATAGTAATGATGTGACTAATAAAATAAATAAATATATTAAAACATTCAACACAGCACCAGCTAGTCTCAAAATAAGCAGCATAGCACCAGTATAACACTATACAATATATTTTGTAAATAAATACATACTATACCTAAAATCCAGACGCAGAACGGGAATTGAATCCGTGAAATTCGCAAGCCTACCGATGTGCGTTAACCATTACTCCACACAGGTCTTCAAAACCAACGACCAAGATAAAAAAGAAAAACTTTTAAGTGATAGAGCATAAGGATTCAACTACACGTTTACGTAACGCACCTAAACCATCGAGCAATGAGTCGGCTTTTAATATCAATCGTGTCCTTCTTTTCCAGCTCCTGTATCAGGTTATGCGCGTTCAAATATCCACTGATGTAAAGAAAGCTGTCTGTATAGAGTATAGCTGAACGACCAATCACAGCCCAGGGCATGCCGAAGACCTGAAACAATGTTTTTTATAAATACACTATGTAAAACTATTGCTATTAACTTTAATAATTATCTTTGTACATTCTCGTATATGATTAGGTAGCTGATAGTAAGAAATTTAACGAGTTTCTGAATTAAGATATATCTTCTTATAAGTAGTTTTATTTTTAATATCCATATTTTTTATTTTGGGGCCAACAATGCGTTCTATTGTTAAATTAATTAAAACAATTATAGATATGTGTTTTTCATCACTAGCCTTTGGAAAACAAATTAAATATTTTCCTTGTAATTTTATAACATTTTCCTTTCCCGTTTTGTAAATTTCTTTACTCGTTTTTTAAAATTATTTATTCCATTTTTGAAAAATTTTCTTTACCTTTTTGTAACATTTCTTTTAAGCAAGTTAACATAAGATATGGGGGAAATTTAGTTTTTTAATTTATCTTTCCGTGTATGATATATTTTGTAGACTGTTTTAATTAATGTGCATATTGTGAGGAAATACTTGTGTAAAAACAAATACAATATATTTTTGAATATTATTTTAAACATCTCTCTTATGCGTAGGGTTTATATTAAAGGCTTATCTGATTTGGCCGCCATCAAAGCGGCCAGTTGATGTTAAAAGCAATCAAGCCCTAAAAGTTTTTCACTTGAAAATTCAACATTCATCAACTTGACGATTGAGTTTTTGAGCGACGTTTGAATAGTAATTGAATGAGTTTGATTTTTGCATTTAAAAAGGATTTCCAAAGCGGATTTGATATTGCTGCTTAATCACTGACAAATCTGGGAATTTCACTTTTCGTGAAAAGTGTTTTAAAACATTATTTGTCGTAGTCTAAATAGCTTAAAATATATCTTTACTAGTCAAGACTCTTAAAGGAACGGCATACTCGATTAAACAAGAGTAAAACGTTCTTCACGTTTTACTTTAGTATATGGAAGTGGAAATTGTGCACCTAAGGCGGGAAATCCCGCTTAAAATGTGCACCCTACCATAAAACCCAAATTGCGTTCCCTGGTTGAAGCTTCGAGTATGATACAAATTGTATATCATCTTTTATATTTGATTTTTTTTAATCATTATTATTTGATTTATCATATTAGAATTCAGTACACACAATTGTTTTCAAATGTTAATTCTTATTTTAACACCTGTGTTTCATATGACTCATTACATTTATGCCTTTAATATTTATTACATTGTTGTATTTAATAATAATAATGAACTAGTGAACATGTGAAACATGTTTAATTATACAGGCTGTGTATATAATTCACATTGTAAAAGATATAACATTCATTTATGCAGAATTAGTTAATTAAAAATGGGAGAATAAACTTGCCCCAGAGATGCAGATAGATCTAGTTCCGGAGCAAGTGGAATCAATTATTTTATTTCATCTACTTTTAGTCATTTTATATAAGTTTGTAGTATTTAAGTTTCATCCTTATAATGTTTGGTGCAATAAAAATCAATTTAATTTAACTAAATTATTTGTATTTGTAATTACAAGAATCACCAATTTAAAATATGTAGCTTCCAAATCACTGTTAGATAGCGGGACTGTTCCCAGAAGAGAGGTCATGTTACCTCTTTGGATAATAATAACCTCTGGTTACGTGAGACCTCAACTGATTTTTTTTATTGCTGTAGGACAGCAGATAGGCTGACGGGCCGCTTAGAATTGAACAGTTACCTATTACCTGATAGTCTTTTAGAAGTGAATAGAATTCGGGGGTACAAAAATCAAGAGTTTTGAATTCTTACCTATGGCAGCAGTGTCAGCCACGACACATACTAGATGTGTCGCGGTTTTGTTTTGCGCGTCTCATTTAAATAACCGATACTACTAGCTGACCTCACAAACGTTGTTCTGTCATATAAATTAGAACTTAATTACGTTTATACCCTATTTCAACCCTTTCAATTTTCATTTTCAGCACACAAAGTCTATGTCATTTTCCAAGGTTCAATCTGTTTATATGCCAATCATCATCATCATCATTTTAGCCGGAAGACGCCCACTGCTAGACAAAGGTCTCCCCCAAAGATCTCCACGACGATCGGTCCTGCGCTGCCCTCATCCAACCTATTCCGGCGATCTTGACCAGATCATCAATTCATCTTGTGGGGGGCCTACCAACATTCCGTCTTCCATTCTTATATGCCAAAATTCATCAAAATTATTTTTTTGGGCGTGAAAAGGTAACAGTTTTTTTCACATTTATAATATTAGTATGGATGAGATCGCATTATATAACGCTCACTAAATATAAATCTTATATCGAGCTTTTTTTAAACGGTTTTAAAGCAGGCGTTAAAATTAAAGAGACGATACGGCACAACCTCCGGCAGTATTGGGTTTTGGAGGGCCGAGGTAATTAAAATTAACTCTTAATTAAACCTCTTTAAGGCTGAACTTCGTTGTTTCCAAACACTTATTTTTTGGTGCAACTCCACTAATATTTTAAATATAAAATAATATTTTTTTAGTATATTATCCAAATATGTGGTTGTATATCTAAAATGCACGAAAGAAAAACAAATATATATATATATATATATATATATATATATATATATATATATATATATAATATACACATATATATATATATATATATATATATATATATATATATATATATATATATATATATATATATATATATATATATATATATATAATATATATATAATATATATATAATATACACATATATATACATATAATTATATGGATTTTATTTTACACGGTTTTGTCGGGATCCTTATCTTCAGTGGTAAATTGATTGAGGTTGATATCTAATAACGAGCAACGATATCGAGTCAACAGATGCCCCTTAAATACTTGATTGGGTCAAAAGTGCAGAAAGGCGTATGATTGCAGAGACAAGGCGATAATCTATGTAAATTGGCAATCGCCATACTAATAACAAACTGGAAATGAAGTCTCCGACCGAGAATTAAGGTAATAGAAGTCTCGTCTATAATTGTTTACAAGAACAGTTGAATAGTGTGTAATTTGTTTATAACATTTCCTGATTGCAATGCTCTTCTAGGTGAAAATATTATGCCCCAACTAGGTTCACGCTTAACTCTACGAGATCCTGCGAATCCTCGAACCGAAGGTAAATTTTTATATCATACATGGGGCTACTTTGAGCTCAGAATAATGTCTATAAATGAATAACAAATAAATTAGTTTGCCAATGTGGCGTAACGGTTAACCCACGTCGGCACGCCTGCGAAGTCCCACGTCTCCGCTTAGAATTTAACAATTACCGTCGCTTAAGGGTATTTGCAATGCCAGTGGCATCGCGAACACGCTGCTGTCACACAAGGGTACAGGAACTTGGGTTACTAATGCTGGAACACAACACAATATTATTATGGCGGTATACTTAAGACTAAAGGTGGTCGCCATCAAGACGTTCTTGAGGCCCTACCACATAGCCTAGGGTGGGTCATTTTGTCGCTTTTTATGCTTATGTACCTATTTAAAAACAATTGTATATTATTTGTCTAGTACTGTGTGAATTGTCTTAGTATATTAATTTTCTATTATCTTTAAATTCTTTATATATATATATATATATATATATATATATATATATATATATATATATATATATATATATATATATATATATATATATATATATATATATATATATATATATATATATATACCTAGTCAGGTCATAAATTCTGTCACATGTTTAATGTAAAATAATTGTAACAAGTTTATTCATTATGTAACCATTCATATTCCAAAATGAACTTAACAAAACATAGATTCTTATGACATTAAAGTTTATTCAAAATGACCTCCGTGATTTTGAATACAAGCCTTCAATCTGCGCGGCCAGTTGTCTATCGCAGCACGAACGAGGTCCATGTCAATATCGGCGGCTGCCTTAATCAAGGATGTCTTGAGTGACTCCAAATTGGGATGAGGCTTTAAGCACGCCTTTTCCTCCAAGTGTTGCCATATCTTGTAATGTAACGGATTCAAATCTGGACTGGAGGAGGGCTAGTCTTCGTGCCGGATGAAGTCGATTTCACGCGCCGCCAGCCAGTCTTGTGTGCTCTTCGCTCTATGAGCTGGCGCCGAATCTTGTTGGAAAACCCAGTGCCTGTTATTGAACATGGTATGAGAAACAGGTTCCACAAGGTTCGTCAGGACTGTATTTTGATACACAACAGCATTCGTTTTTACACCTTTCTCACAAAAATGTACCTCTGTTAAGCCCCAATAAGAAACTCCCAACCATACCATGAGCGAGGATGGAAAATGACCTCGTTGGACACGCGGAATACGGTTGCTCGCTTCTTCACTACTGTGTGCGTACACCTTATCATTTTGTTTGTTGTAGCTCTCTTCTACGGTAAACATTTTTTCATCCGAAAAAAGAATTTCCCGATATTTTTTTCCCGCGTACCGCTTCAACAAAGCGCGGCATCTCTTCAGTCTCAGGTCCATTAGACGAGCATTCAAACGATGTCCTGTTTTTCTTCGATATGCCCGAAGCCCTAAGTCTTCATTTAACACCCTTTTCACCGTGGTTCTGCTTAACCCCATCTGAAGGGCCAACAGTTTCTGCTTACGTTTGGGATTTCTTTGAATTCGTGCCTTCACAGCTTTTATCACTGCTGGAGTCCTAACAGACCGAGGGCGACCACTTCTTGACCTGTCATCTACACTAGAGTCTTCATTGTATCGTTTGATGGTACGATAAACGAATCTTTTGGTAATATTCAAATTTTTCGGTATGTTAAAAATTTGAATTGGCGCGTAACCGCAACGATGCAACGCAATAACTGCAATACGGTCTTCTTTAAGCGTCCACTCCATATTTAAAAATGAGTAAAATTCTAAAAGTTATACATTTTTATTTTCATGAACAATTCGAAATTCTAATTCAATAAACTTTTTTGTGGCCAGCATTCTAAAAGAAAAGTTTTTACTGTGTGACAATACTTATGACCTGACTAGGTATATATATATATATATATATATATATATATATATATATATATATATATATATATATATATATATATATATATATATATAATTGGAATCTCGGAATCGGCTCCAACAATTTTCATGAAATTTAGTATACGGGGGGCATCGGGGGCGATAAATCGACCTAGCTAGGAATCATTTCTAGAAAATGTCATTTTATTCGCTTTTTTTTATTGGAAGAAAAATAACAAAAGGTGGCGTTTGAGTAGTCCCAATTTAAACTGAAAAATGACTTTCTGACATCTATCGACGAATAATACTATTTTTTTTTAAATTGCTTTAACGACACAACAACACTAAATCTATTCCAGCAGATGGCGTTGTTAAGTAACACGAAGTCAATGAGTGTTTGCTTTGAAGTTAGACTAAGAAAATCAATAATAATTGTTAATTTCCAAAAAACACAATTTATAAAAAAAAAAAATACCGAGCAAAGCTCGGTCATCCAGCTGGTTATTATTATTCTATTTCCTGTTTGGTGGTAAAATCAAATCGTCTAACAAAAAACAAAAGAGCAATATTGTTAATGATGTCGATACACTTATAAATAATAAAAAAAATTCTATGCGGGCAGTTTTTTTTGCATAATGCTGATAATACCCCAAAAACAATAAGTTACTTTTACTCACCGCAGCCAAACTGTATTTGTTTATGTACGGGTTATGCGCCATGGCCATAGACTTGTGTGCCACTACGAGGGCGAGCGCGTTCATTCCCCTGAAGGCATCCACGCCCCTCACCCTCGAGGGGGCGTCGGATAGATCGAACACTTTCCTCAGATTGCGTTTCAAGGAAAACGCGTTGAGTAACTTCTCAAAATTGGTCGCCCCCTCCTTGTCGTCGTCGAATAACGTTCCCAAGCTCAATAGCAAGATTATTGCCAGGAAGAATGTTCTGGAAAGAATGGAGAGGTTTATTTTATTATCTAAGACTAGGATCTATGAAAACGATTCATTACTTTTACTACTACCAGCAAAAAAATATTGTTTTAACATTCGGTTCGTATGTTGCAAATGATGCTTTTTTATTTTAAATTGCAAAATGAATCACGAAAATATAATATACGAAACGAACTATTAACTAAACTAAAAAAAAATTACATGCACGGGCGGAGTAACAGTACTGATTCCTGCGGCTGGTAAAAGACGACAAAACAATCCTAGCTAGGTGGTAGGGCTTCAAGTCCGTCTGGCAGGCAACCACCTCTGAATTCTAAGTATATCACGGTAATAGCCTAGTTGTGTTCTGCTCTGTTTTGTTGCACGTGACCGGGTTCTAGTTCCCCTATGCGTGTTTATAGGTAGGCTGAAGAACAGCAGACAGGCTGACGGCCCACTTAATACTTCGCAGCTACTGTCGCCTATGGATGTTTGCGACGCTAAAGGCACCGCAAACACTCTGCTGTACCATTATGCATGTAATATACTGCCATAATACAATTTTGCTGTTCAATGCTGCTTACGCGGATAGCAGCATGTTAGCGGTTCCCCTGGCGTTGCAAACACCCATGGGCGACAGTAACTGTTCAACGTATATGTTTTAAGTTCAACGTATTTAGCATAGTAAAAGCGTCAAAAATGCAGGATTGGCTAGTTTGGTAATTGTTTTCTTGATTCATAGTAAAGCTTTTTAAAGAATTTTAACACTTTAATTTTTACAAAAGCATACAATTGACCGATACGAGCATTCAGAGCGAATAAACTCTTTGCAATATACAAATATTTTGTCTTTTTTGAGATCATACTACAGACACGACCATAATAACTTTTTTTTTTTCGAAAAAATCTCTTTTCCAGTCCCTCCGAGTACGGGAGTTGGTATGTAAGACTCTTAGGGTCTGCCCAACAAAAATCCCCCTGTCCTATAGGACAGGACTTATAAGTCCTACCCCAGTATTGGTCCGCCCGTTCTTAGGGCGAGACGTGCGCCAAGGGATGGCGGAAGGTTATTGACCCCCCTGCGCTGTGTCGATCTGGGATTCAGAAGGTCAATCTAAAACAGCACCCGCGTCCTCTTCCTTGTAGGATAATAAACCAGTTGTTTAGCCGTTAAGCTAATTTGTTAATTGTAAAGCTTTGATTTGGTACTTACAAATAGCATACAACACGAAATATGCGTGATATTTCTGTGGATTTTTTGTAACGTTTTAAAATATTTAATAAGCTTGGCAAACTTCTAATGACTCAGATTAAATCAGAATAGGTGATTCCCCATTTTTATTTTTATTTACGATATCTAATGGTTGAAAATTGTAATAAAGAGTTAAATACCTTGTTATTGAGGTAGTAATTAAGTAACAGCAATTAAATATCAATATTGTTTTATTTTTGTACATTTTTATATACATATTCATATGGATGAGGAGAAAATAGTAGTTTTCGTTCATAGTGAGTTTTGTTCATCGTTAGTTCCTGGTTGCTTAGTGGTTTATACTCAAAGATTAATCTAGAGCTCCCGTGTTCCAGTCCCACGAAAGCAAGCACTGGGCAATTTTACTCGCCTAATGTGCAGGTTATGGTATAATTCACATGTACCGATGATTGTAAAGGAACATCGAGAGGAAGCTGGACACCGAAACCACCGGTACAACCCGCCATTCCGCCTTGAACAAGCCTGGTGGGTATACTGACGGACCCTCTATGGGAGGCCCTAGCCCAGCTGTGGGACGTCGTGGGCTATTATTATCTAATTCTCAGTCGGAATTTGCAATATACAATATTGATAGAAAGGTTGATTGTAAAACGGATTTCAACGGAGTTTTCACAATCCATATGCTTAAAGTATACATCTAGGTTATGATGGTGTGCGTGTAAATAAGATAGAGTTAAGCGAAAAGGAGAGGGAGCAGACTTTTTTGACGACCTCTGTACCTCTGTAACGGATAGCGTAATTCGGTACACTTGCGGAGGTCACGGGTTCAATTCCCGCCTCGCGTCTGGGTGTTTATATATAGTACTTATGTACTTATTTACAAAAAAGTATATAAGTAGTATATCAGTTGTCTAGTACCCATAACACAAGTGCTATGCTACTAAGTTTGGGATTAGATGGTGCTGTGTGCATTGTCACAAAATATTTATTATTATTGAAATGCATTCATATCTTCACGGAGTAATAATTGGAGCCCAATGGTAGGGCTCCAGTTCGGCCTGGATGGTAACCACCCCTGGTTTCTAAACATGTCGCTGTATAACATTGTGTTGTGTTCCGGCATAAGTGACCCGGTTGTAGTTACTACTGGATCTGGACGTAGAGGTACCTGACTATGCGGACGGCAACGTGTTCGCGGTGCTCCTACCGTCGCAAACATCCATAGGCGATGGTAACTGTTTACTATTAAGTGGACTGTCAGCTTGTATACTATCCTACATAAATAAAAAGAAAAAAACCCGCTAATTAGTGTTTAAGCTGCGCTGCTTAAGAGTTACATGCTTTCGCGGGCATTATTAAAATATGTACTATTCGAAGGTATAAAAAAAATTTAAATCACTTACATTGACAACGTTTTCCCAAACGAGTAGGGGCGTTTAAAATGTTTGACAGAACACATGTTGTTATGTACCCGCACTGAGATCGCGAGGTCAGATAACCTGTGGGACAGTTCTTCTTCCAAGTCGAAGCTGCTACAAGAACTTGGGATGCAGATACCCCAAAGGAGGCTGGAGTATCTGGGAACGCGGTGACCCATCTGTAACAAGACATTTTCCTTTTAATTAAAAGTCCGTGCTGGGGCGGAGATAGAATACTAACCTCTGCGGCCGGGGTCGGCCTGTCCTATAAGCCGACAAAACAACCCATCCTAGCTACGTGGTAGGGCCTCAAGCCCGTCTGGATGGTACCACCTTTGGTCTTATGTATGCCGCCATAATAACCATGTGTTGTGTTCCGGCATTAGTGACCCAAGTTGCTGTGCCCTTATGGGACAGCAGTGTGTTCGCGATGCTACCGGCGTTGTAAACACCTATAGGCGACGGTAATTGCTAAATTATAAGCGGGCGCCTGTCTGCTGCCAACAGCAATAAAAAAAGATGTCTAATAGAATATGGATTTCTTACGCATATAATATGCGCTCTGATGTGTTGAAGGAAAGGAGAATGAAAAAGGCTTCCGCATCGACGTGGATTTTTAGAACGCAGATATTAGATCTTTACCTATGAAATTGCCGTTTTGTATGAAACAATTTAAACGAATTTTTTCATGTATTTTTATTTGTATTAATCGAAGTAATCACCCATGCAATCAATGTATCTTTGCCAACGCAGTGGCAGTTTGTTGATGCCCGTCTTAAAGAAATCAGCTGGACGGGAGGCAACAAATTCTTCAAAAGCATTTTGTACTGCCTCGCGGGTATTGAATTTTTTCCCGCCAAGAAGTTATCCAAATTCTGGAAAAAGTAGTACTCTGTAGGCGCAAGGTCTGGTGAGTAGGGCGGATGACGGAGAACTTCCAACCCCAGTTCTTGCAACTTGGAGACCGTCTGCTGTGCAGTATGAGATCACGCGTTGTCGTGCAGGAGCAGCGGAGACGAGCGATTGACCAATGCTGGTTAGAGATGTGCCAGATTCTCCATCATTGTGTTCAGTTCTTCACAGTACACATTTGCAGTAATGCTCACCCTGTTTGGTCAGAAGCTGTGATGAATCACACCGGCGCTAGACCACCAAACAGTGACCATCACTTTTCTAGGGGTGAGTTTTCGTTTAGGGCATTGTTTAGGTGCTGAACCAGGATCCAACCAACTTGATGAGCGCTCGCGGTTATCATACAGAATCCATTTTTCATCGCAGGTAACAATGCGGTTCAAAATTCCTTCATTTGTGTGTCTGTTTAGCAGTGCAAGGCACGTCTCGACGTGTACTTCGCGCTGGCGATCATTGAGTTCGTGGGGCACCCATTTGTCATGCTTTTTTACCTTGCCAATTTGACGCAAATGGACTAATATTGTTTTGACGCTAACGTCGAAAGATGCTGCTAATTCAGCCGTAGATTGTGTATCATCAGCTTCCACAATCGCCTTTAATTCGTCATTGTCGACCAAAGTCTTCGGACGACCGCGAGGTTCAATTTTCAAGTCGAAATTCCTAGAACGGAAGCGAGCAAACCAATAAAAGGTGGTGCGTTGGTTTGTAGTGTTAGTTCCGTAAACGTCGTTGATGTTGCGTGCCGCTTGTGCCGCGTTGCTGCCACGACGGTACTCATATTCCATAATTACTCGAATTTTTAACGTATCCATGATGACGAAAAAGATTGAAATGCGATGAAAATGTAACACTAATCAATAAAAAAATGACTAGTTTTGGAAAAAGAATTCCATGTTTTTAAAATAAAATTAATTTGAAATTAGAATTTTAGCCAAACAAAAATTATTTTGATTTGAAATGGCCAGTGCTGCATTCATAGGTAAAGAGCTATTATTTTAATTTGATAATTGTTACTTATATCATTTTTAAAGTTTATATAGAAAGCGTAATGTGTCGCTTTCTGGTTAGGTCAACTAGAAGAAACAATTTTTCTCCACGAAGGGCGGAGTAAGTCTGACAAAACAACCCCAGCTATGTGGTAGGGCCTCAAATACGGCTGGATGGCAACCACCTTAGTTTATAAATATGCTGTCAACCTTGTGTTTTGTTCTGGAATTAGTGTACTATTACGCTAATTATTATCGTAAGTGTTAGTGGGCCTTCAGCTTATCTGCTGCTCTTTAGCAATAAAATAATCTTCGCGCACGTTTCCAAGTGTTTCTACAGGTAATATCCGAAGCTTCCATATTAGGCCGACGTATGCTGCTGGAAATACGCAGGCAGGAGGGGTAGACTCAAAAAGTGCTGGCTTGACCGTAAAGAGTGATATGCGTGCCAATGGACTCACTACCAGGGATGCTGAAGACCGTGCGAAGTGGAGTAGAAAAAATCGGAAAGCGGACCCCGGGCACCAAAACGCAAGTTTGGGTTGCAACCGGGATAAACTCTGAGGTGATGATGATGATACTGCTGGAAATAGTTGATATGTTCTAAGCCCTAAGTAGATGATGACTTCTGTGGCTTTCACACGCCAAAAGGTTAGAGATGCGATTCATCATGTGGTAAATTTTTTTGTGTTATAGCGCCATTCTAAGGTCAGCAGCAGAATGCATGTGTTATGTGTCCTAGAGGACTGTACTCATATACTTTTGTGAATAAAAATATATTACACATAAACATACAGCTTACACCCTATGTAATATTCTGTTTCCATAATAAGTCAGTTGTTGTTACATATACGTCAGTTTTATAATAGTGGCTTTTTGCCAAGATATTTGCAATTACAATTTAAGAAAAAACGCTATATGCATTTGTATTCATGTGTTCTATAAAAGTTTAAGCGACTAATATTTACATACTATAATATTTATATACTAATATTTACATACTACTCAACACAATAGTGTTGAAAATTTTTGTATCTGTTAGTAATAAATATTAATTAATACAGTTTTATTGGAACATTCTTTGATTGTATACAAGGTTGTCTTTTTATATCATTCAGACTTGTAAATGAGTTAGGAGTGATATATAGCAACCTCCGTGGCACAATGGCTTTAAGATGTTGGAACCACTGCGCCCCCGCCGGTTCACGGATTCGATTCAAATCCCACGTTTTGAGTATATGTATTTACAATATTTACAAAAAACATAAGTCTATCCGTGCATAGGCAGAGAAAGAATACTAACGTCTGCGGCCGGGGTCGGCCTGTCGTAAAAGGCGACAAAATGACCCACCCTAGCTACGTGGTAGGGCCCCAAGCCCGTCTGGATGAGACCACCTTTGGTCTTAAGTATGCCGCCATAGTAACTTTGTGTTGTGTTCCGTCATTAGTGACCCAAGTTCTTGTACGCTTATGCGACAGCAGCGTGTTCGCGATGCCACTGGCGTTGCAAACACCTATAGGCGACGGTAACTGCTAAATTCGAAGCGGGCTGTCAGCCTGTCTGCTGTCCTACAGCAACAAAAAAGTAGCATATCAGTACTATGTAATTTGACAGTAGATGCCGCTGTGTGGATTTTGCAGTTTATTTATTATCTATTTTTTTGTCAAGGAATAGATATGGTGGAACTTTTAGGTTTTTTTCGCATAAGGTGACCCACTTAATCGTGTAAAGTTTTGTCGTTGGTTTGTGGAGGATCGACTGTTTTGTTTTTGAGGACAAACTCTGATTATTGACGAGTCACCTTGACCCCGGGGATCGAGTATATATGACTCCGGGAAAGATGGTAAACACCTGACTACACACTAAAAACTCTGCTCTACTCCTATCGCCTGCTGCCTGGGCCAGTGGATGAAATGGCCCGCCGATCTTATGGCCCAGGCCGGCGCTGGCTCGCCACTTGCATCAGGGCGAGCCTCTTCCATGGTTTGCGCCGAGGGTTACGTCTCTTGGCACTCTCCCCTGTCAATTCAAGATGGAGGGGGGCACGTGGAACAACACGCTTCCACGAATTGACTGTTCTTAAAGCAACCGTGTGCAACCGGGACTAGCTGCTTGTAAAAAGAAAAAGTCTTATAAGGTGTCAACACTCTACGGCTTTATGGTGACTTCCTTAGGCTTTATAAAAAATGTTTGGTTTTTCCAACTTGGTTTCATTAGACTATTTGTATTGCACAACAACAATTATGATTCATTATCAGTTTGGATTCTAAATAAACCCTGCGTGTATGCGTACGGAATATTTTAACCAATCAAGAACCTTGGTCACCTGCGTGTTCATGATTCACGCGATATGTAATCGATGTTTAATGATCGTAATAAATTGGAGTAGTTTATTTTCCTCTCATCATAACGACCTATATGGCGCAACGGCTTTCGCACGATGAAATTCTTCTATAGTTACGGGTTCGATTCTCGTTCCGAATTTGAGTATTTATGTATAATATGGCGCCCAGTAACACAAATCTATCGCATCAAAATGCTCGTTACAAGAAAAATCGTAAAAGCCATGTCTCTTTTTCTTTTAACGAACATTTTGCACACATACACAATTTGAAATACGAATTTATAATATTATGATCATAATTAAATTATATAATTCACGAGTTTTACGTATTAGTACATTTTTTAAAGATGGGTTTGTGAGCGTACAATTTAGCGAGTATTCGCGAAAACCGCTAAATTACCCAAAGCAAAGAATATTTGTGGTAATACCCAAAGATAGATTTGCAAATATGTCTAGGCCATTGTTGCCATATCAAGAATCAAGGTCGCAATTTTATCTGAAGCAGAACTTTCTGATGAAGTCAAATATATAGGTTTTTTGGTTTAAGATACAAAAAAATGTCATAGTCATTTTCGTAGCAAGTCGTAAAACATTTTTGACAATTGCGAAATCATTCTGACTTGTTCTGATATAAACTACTAGTTGACCCGGTAAACGTTATTATGTCATATAAGTTTAAATAACCGGATGACGGAGCTTTGCTCGGTATTTTTATTTATAAATTGTGTTTTTTGGAAATTAACAATTGATTTTCTTAGTCTAACCTCAAAGCAAACACTCATTGAGTCCGTGTTACTTAACGCCATCTGCTGGAATAGCTTTAGTGTTGTTGTGTCGTTAAAGCAATTTAAAAAAATAGTATTATTATTCGCCGATAGATGTCAGGAAGAGTCATTTTTCAGTTTAAAATGGGACTACTCAAACGTCACCTTTTGACATTTTCTAGATATGATTCCTAGCTAGATCGATTTATCGCCCCCGAAACCCCCGTATACTAAATTTCATGAAAAGTGTTGGAGCCGATTCCGAGATTTCAATTATATATATATATATATATATATATATATATATATATATATATATATATATATATATATATATATATATATATATATATATATATATATATATATATATATATATATATATATATATATATATATATATATATATACAAAAATTGCTCGTTTAAAGATATAGGATAAATTACGTTTTGGATAGGACTTTCGTACAATCTGTTATTTGTAAGCGTCTACATCGCAAATCAGTAACTATGCCAAATTTTAAGTCAATGGGCGTACAAGTTTAGAAATCTTGTGATAGTGGTAAAGTCTAGATTAAAATACAGGGTTCACAGTAACAAAGTATAGTTAAATTTAAAGATAAAATATTATTATTAATACAATGATTCTGGTTAATTTAATTATAATAAGGACATTAAAATTTTGCTCCAGTAACTTTAATAACTGTCAACTTTCATGTCCCCATTTCCTTAATCCTTCATTATGAATGTCAAAGTCAATGCAATTAAAGTGATAATCAGTGTCTATAACAATTTTCGACATATTGACATGATGACTATCATCTTCTTGAGCAACAATGCTAAATTTTAAGTTAATTGGGTATAGTTTTAGAAGCCTCGTGATGTGTGGTATTTCGCTTATAGTTATATAAATACATTTTGGATAGGACTTTCGTACAATCATGTCCTTTCGCTTTTATGTAACATCTTATCTTAAAGAAATTTTATCGGTAATTAAAGGTTTATTCGCAAAATCGGCTATTAGAAATACCTCTTAATTCGTCTGATTTTTCAGGAAAGTCTTTTACTGTTCAGGCCACTCGCCTTTGGGAATCTCTGTCTGCTGATATCGACTTTCTAAATCCTTGCCAATCTTTAATAGAATAGTAAAGGAATATTATATGAAAAACTATTCGTAAGCATTTATTTATTTTATCTTCCTTTAACTTTTCTGTTTTTATTGTTGTTGTTTCTTTATTAAAAAATGAACTGGGTTTTAAAATTACTTTTAATGTATGTAAGTATTGTATTTATGTATTATATATGTATGTATATGTAAGTACATAAAATTGTAAGTACATTGTACATAAAATTTTTATTTGCTTAAGTCCTTTTTTTTTTTGGTCTCGGGGAAAAACCTCTCTTGACGGGTTCAACCGGCCCGGGGGACCGAGGGATATGTGGGACTCCGGGAAAGATGTTTGGCCATCCGACTACCCACTGAAAAACCCCGCTGTTCTCCTATCGCCTACACCCGGGCCCACGGATATATGGCCTGCCGATCTCGTGGCCCGGGCCGGCGCCGGCCCGCCCTTTGTCTTGAGGCGGGCCCCTTCTAAAGTGTTGGCGCCAGGGAGTCAGGATTTCGTCCCCCCGGCGCTCTCCTAACAACTCTAGGAGTTGAGGGGGCCGCGGAACAGCACGCAGCCCTCACCCTCGCGGCAATGGTGCGAGCGGCGGGTCCTCCCCCGAGGGGCTGCCCGCGGCCGCTTTTTACGGCGGCCGGAGGTCGTTACTGGCCCTCCGGCGCCGCCGGCGTGGGCTGCGTTGGCGGGAGGGGAGTGTGTTGGTCGACTCCCGCTCCTGCTCCGCCGCCTCCTTTGCGGACATGACTGCCTCGCAGAAGGAGGCGACGGCCGTCCATCCAGGATCGCCCCCGACCATGGACAGAACCAGGGCCGGGAGCGATTTGCTTAAGTCCTCACTTTATGTAACCAAACCATATCGATCGTGTCTTACTCATTTAATTTTATATAAGAAGATAGTTGTAAAAATTTATAATCTATTATAACAATAATGTTGAAGTCACTGGAAGGAACTAATACCTAAGGGACAGGCCATGCCTAGGTTAGGTGTTAGTGCTAGAATAAGTTTATAATTATGTGAAAGATGTCTTGTGTCAATAAAGAAATTTTTATTTTTTATTATTTTTTAAATATATGTATATGTAGAATTGCAACGCACTTCATTAATTCTAATCCATCCTAAGGTTGCTGTATAGTTTTTTTTGTGTGTTGTACATTAAAGAATAATTAATATTATTATTAAGTGGGCCATCAGCCTGTCTGCTCAGTAAAAAGAACACTATCTATAATTTGCTGAACGATGTTCAAAGGCATATCTGAGGATATCATAACAGCTTCAGTATCAAGGCTGTTGACCTAACTAAGTTAACTCGTTATGTTTGCAGTAACCAGCGTCGATAGCCTAACGGGATTCCCAGTCCATTCCCACAAATCCAATTGTGATCAGTTTGACCTTACCTGGATTTGTTTCGTACTCTTATTATACTAGTGTTTTACGTTTTAACTGTATATGTCAAATTGGGGGAGAAATTAAATACTGTGCAAATTCACACAATGCCACTTAGTCCAGTATACTCATGGTACTGGACTAGCCAAACTAAGCAGCAGAGTTCTCGTGTTATGGGTAAACAACTGATAAACAACTTACATATTTTTCCTTTGTGAATAAACATTATACATAAAGGGTTAAAAAGGCGTTAGAAAAATCTTTCGAGGCCGGCAGTGCGTTGGCACTGTGTTTGGTATTGATACAAAAAACACACAGGCCGTCCCGCAGATATTCTGTGCAAAAAATGCGATACAAAGGTCATCACCCCAAACATAAATTATTACAAGAATAATTTTATATAAATAAATGTCTATAATGGTAGGACTATGCAAATTGGTTACAAGCTATTCGGGCTAGCGTCATTTTTAGCTAGCATTGCAAAACGTAGCAAATGGATTAATTGAATGATTACTCTAATTCACATGTATTAATGAAAAATTAAAAAACTAGGTACCCGTTAGCTCAGTGGTATTAAACTCGGAGACAAATCTAAAGGTCCTGGGTTCGAATCCCATGGTGGCATACACCGCTTAGTTAGTTTTTCTCGTATAATGTGCATATTATAATTGCCATGTGTCGACGGTGAAGAAAAACAACGTGATGAAATTTGCACACCGAAAGTTACCGGTGATCTCAGGGTATACCCGCCTTGGGCAATCGTGGTGGGTATACAGTTCGTTCCCTCTAGGGGGAAGCCCAAGCCTAGCAGTAGAACTAGATAGATTTAGGTACGCTCCTAGACGATAACTCGTTTAGAATTGCGGCCTCAATTCGACTGGGGGCAACAGTTATAGTTCCTCATCGCTGTAGGTGTGGGGATAAAGTCGGAGGCCTAGCGCTCCATTGCTTATCGTGTAATAAAAGCGCTTGCCGAATACCACGACACGTTGCATTAAATGACATTATCCGTCGTTCTCTTGTCAAAGCCTTCAATTTTGGAACCGAATGAACTAAGTCGCGACGATGGCAAGAGACCGCACAGGATGACTTTGGTGCCCTGGAGGATGGGATGCCCTCTGGTATGGGACGCAACCTGCGTAGACACATTAGCGGCTTCTTATTTCCCAGATACAGCTCTGATAGCCGGTGCTGCTGCTGCATAACAAGAGGACCTGAAACGCAGCAAATATTCATCCATTGGCAGCGGATTCATATTTGCGGCTTTCGGTGTTGCGACTCTGGGGCCGTGGGGTCCACAAGCATATAGCCTTTATCTAGACCTGCTCAAAACGCTTGATAGATGTCTCACGGGATCAAAAAGCTGGTTTGTATTTAGGGCAAAGGATAAATGTTGCCATCCATTGCGGTAATGCAAGCCAGCGTTGTGGGAACGTTTCCGGCCGAAAGCGATTTCGAATCAATTTATTATTTATAGTTTTCATGTGTATTGTGTGTATAGTATTCGTGGTTTATCTCTTTTTGTAATATAGTGTAGTTTTAATTTAAGCATATTTCTTGTAAATAAAAAAACTATGCATTTTTTTACTAAAACTAAAAATTATTATACTTTATACATATATTTATGTATGCACTGGTGTTAAAGAGTTGTTTCTGTAAAAATAAATAAATTCAATCCAATCAAATAATTTACTTACGTAACTTTTGTTAAAATATTGATGATAATCGTACCAATCACAGTGCTGAATTAAATTAACATTTAAAAAATGACATCACGGCCGAAGGGTCGTTCCGCCTCTCTTCAGAGGCGGTATAGGAAAGTAAATATAAAAAAGATGTATCGTAGATATATATACTCGTACTAACAAAACAAAAAAGGGCGTAGCCATTCGACTTCCAAGTCTATTGCTGTGAAATATAACAGTATACCTCATGTTTCCTATAAAAGTTTATAAAGCTTCTAAAAGCTGTGATTTTTTATTTTTTATTTTATGTTGACTATCTATCTAATATAATGGGGTACAATACATATTGACCCAAGACAAAATATTGCGTGTCGTCTGCCTGAGTCCATCACATAAATACAGATAAAAAAAATGTATAGTCGACTACCATTTGATTTATCGTCCAGAAAATTTGCGTTCTTGTCCACTTGCGTACACGTTCGTTTAGCAAGATGTAGATGAATTTTGAAGAAAATGAATTAGACCGAAAATGAATGGAATTCCTTATAAATAAATATGTATTTGTTATAAGAATCAAATGTACCAAGAACTGTGTTACCAATTTATTTTAAATTATCATACAGTCGTCTATTGTTTATTTAATTTATTATCTGTTGGTCATAATAAAATATTCGTGCCTAGAATTTTAAACCATTTTGATGCCCAAACTGTGCCCTTGAGTTCTTGTTCCGTTTGCAATACAGATCGTCGCATATAGTCGCGTAACGTCATAGTTCAAATTTAAGATGCCTTTGTTTCCACTACGGTATCCATTTAGGAACGGCGAAGAAAACACGATGATACCTATATATAATAAGATACCTATATATAATAAGATACCTATATACCTATATGATGATACCTATATAATAAGATTATTTATATGTATCTTGCACAAGCTACCGGATACACTGTCCATTTTGTTTGAAAAATATTGATTTGAAGAGAATATTATTGATTTTATGTTTTTTATTGAATATTCGAAGGTGTCGTCCTTATTTTTTTTGGTTTTGGGGAAAAACCTTTCTTGACGGGTTCCTCCGGCCCGGGGAGAACGAGGGATATGTGGGACTCCGGGAAAGATGTTCGACCATCCGACTACCCACTAAAAACCCCGCTGTTCTCCTATCGCCTACGCCCGGGCCCACGGATATATGGCCTGCCGGTCTCGTGACCCGGGCCGGCGCCGACCCGTGTCTTAAGGCGGGCCCCTTCTAAATTGTTGGCGTCAGGGGGTCAGGATTACGTCCCCCGGCGCTCTCCTGAATCAACAGTTGAGGGCAATAGAGCGGGCGGCAGATCCTCCCCCGAGGGGCCACCCGTGGCCGCTTTTTACGGCGGCTGGAGGTCGTTACTTGCCCTCCGTCGGCGCCGGCGTGGCCTGCGTTGGCGGGAGGGGAGTGTGGTGGTCGACTTCCGCTCCCGCTCCGCCGCCTCCTTTGCGGACATGACTGCCTTGCAGAAGAAGGCGACGGCCGTCCATCCAGGATCGCCCCCGACCATGGACAGAACCAGGGCCGGGAGCGACAGGTCCGCGCCAATTTGGGCGACGAGGGCGCGGCGCTCCTCGCGCCACGCAGGGCACACGGCGACAGTGTAGTCCACCGTGTCCTCCTCGTCGCCCGCGCCACAGTGGTGGCACCCCGACGTCATCTCCCGCCCTATGCGACACAGGTACCTCCCGAAGCACCCGTGCCCCGAGAGGACCTGCGTCAGGCGGAAGGTCAGGGTGCCGTGGCGCCTTTCCAGCCATTCGGCCAGGACGGGCCTCACCGCTTCGATGGTGGCGAGGCCCGCGCTGGGGTGCGCGAGGCGCTCCTTCCACTCCACCATCTTATATCGTTGATTGATTATATTATTAAAAATTTTATGAGAAAACCTATAAAATTTTTAAACATACCAGTTCCAAACTAGTCTTTCCAATTTACTTAAACGTGCGTTAAATTATACCAAATTTGGATTTTACGTTAATTAAGTGGGAGTTTGTGATTCTTAAATATACATATGAATGTTCGTAAAGCACGTGTTTGTATTAAAGTTATGACTATACATCTAAAATGTAATAAATTAGGCAAGTGAAATGTCGCATTAGTATATGAGAATCGATTGAAGGATATGAAATATTTGCAAATAATATGGTGTATGGTTACTGAGATTAGGAAGAAAGCCGGGTTTGATGTGCTTTAATCGGCCACTCTGGTCGTAGGCTTCAACTTATCACGTCAGTCCCTTCCCAGTTTGGCATTCCAGTCCTAATCACCAATTTTGTATAAATTAGTGTTGTGTATAATCTATACTACTATTATAAAGAGGAAAGATATGATTGTTTGTTTGTTTGTTTGTTTGTTTGCTTTGAATAGGCTCCGAAACTACTGACCCGATTTAAAAAATTCTTTCATTGTTGGGAAGCTACACTATCCCCGGGTGACATAGGCTATATTATATTTTCAAAAAAATTAGGGATCCTTACTAAAACTCCAATAATGTAACCCAAAGTGTAAAAAAATTACCTAAAATATTATTTAAATCGCGTGCGTTGCGAAAACTATTGATGATAGAATAAAATAATGTACTACAACTTTGCAGAACACATCATTATTTACAAAAAGTGTCGCGACAGCATATGTCTAACTATTATAGTTATGCCACAATAAGTGTTCTTTTATTTTAAAAATTTAATTGAAATGCCGCCCCTAGAAAATACTCTTTATTTGGATCTTGGTATTAATCCTTATCAAAATAAATTACTTCATATTCAAAACTGTTTCAATACCTTTATATAACTTTTTGAATTATTCAATTCGGATATTCCATTCGAAAGATATCACGAGTTTAAAAATGTAAGTATTAGAAAAATGTTGCGTGGTAGCCGCTCACCCTGTTCGGCTAGCTAGGCAGCACCATATGCAATGTAGGCGTGCGTCACTGGGGTTTTTACAAAAATTAGAATACTTATTAAAAAATAACGAAAAATAAATAAAAGTAATAACAAAAAAAAAATCATTAAAATAAAAGCTCATAGAAATAATAATATTCAAACTTTCTTTATAATTTTATTTTTTTAGTAACCTGACGCAAATAGAAGGGTTTGCCCTCAGGGGCGCTCCTCTGTCCGAGGAGTGCACGGGTGTGCGTATCCGAGGTGCCCGAGCATCCGTCGCTTCACTCCCCTCTCCGTTCGAGGCGACAGAGTCCTACCTTTCTTTCCGTCTACCTCTTACATCCTTTCCAACTTAGCTCCCTGTTCGTGGCGTGGTCCCCGGTGGGATGATTGCGAATACTGGTTGGGGTCCCGGGTTCTACCCTGGGACCTGATTTGGTAGTTGAAACCATGCCTATTTCGACTGCGCCTGCACAGAGTGTTCCCGGGGCGGGAATTGCATCCTCGCTGTCGGTTGGTCTTGCTGGGCCAGCTACGACGTCAGGCGACTCTGCTTTTTCTGGAGTGTCGTCTGGTAGTCGTACCCACGCCTGACTAGCACGCGACGGGGATGCGAGTCCCGTCCAGAATTGGCCGCGAACCTGTCACTCCCGGCCCTGGTTCTGTCCATGGTCGGGGGCGATCCTGGATGGACGGCCGTCGCCTCCTTTTGCGAGGCAGTAGTGTCTGCAAGGGAGGCGGCGGAACGGGAGCGGGAGTCCACCACCGCACTCCCCTCCCGCCAACGTAGTCCGCGTCGTCGGCGCCGGAGGGCGGGCAACGATCTCCGGCCGACGTAGAAAACGGCCGCGGGCGGCCCCTCGGGGGAGGATCCGCCGCCCGCACTATTGCCGCGAGGGAGAAGGCCGCGTGCTGTTCCACAGCCCCCCTCAACTCCTAGAGTTGTTACAAGAGAGCGCCGGGGGGACGAAACCCTGACCCACTGGCGCCAGCACTTTAGAAGGGGCCCGCTTTAAGACAAAGCGTGGGCCGGCGCCGGCCCGGGCCACGAGATCGGCAGGCCATATATCCGTGGGCCCGGGCGTAGACGATAGGAGAACAGCGGGGTTTTTTAGTGGGTCGAACATCTTTTCCGGAGTCCCTTATATCCCTCGGTCCCCCCGGGCCGGGATAACCCGTCAAGAGAGGTTTTTCCCCGAGACCGAAAAAAAATAGAAGGGTTTAATTTTTTGTTAAATACCCGTGCGAAGCTGGGACGAGCTGCTAGTTCAATATAAAGTTCGTAATATCAGTCAAGTGTTTGATCCAATGTATCCTATTATTAACCTGGAAATCACTAATGAGAATTATTGGGAGATACAACTCTATTATTTTTTCACTTCCATTATGCCTCTTTATCTATACATCTATACAAATAAATAAAATTGGAGTGTCTGTTTGTAATATTAAAATAACCGCTTTTTACTAAGTGCATTTGGATGTATATGTACATGTACCAAAACAACATTTTATACAATTTTTGTCTGTCTGTCTGTTTGTTTGTTTCGGCTAATCTCGGAAATGGCTGCACCGATTTTGACTTTCACGGGCAGATAGCTAGCTGATGTAACAAGGAGAAACTTAGGCTACTTTTATTTTAGAAAAAAAAAATAGGTTTAGTTAAAAATTATCAGTTTCAGAAATTTTTCAAATCCAATTTAAGTTGACCTCAGGTTTAGCTTAGGCTGGACTTTGTAGGTTCGAACGCACGTATTCCGGAGGCGCATGGCTTAACAGTTGCATTCGATAACACTGACTGTTTGCATATTTTATTTATTTATATTTAAGGGTTTATAAGGTTTTTAATCCAAAGTATATCATAAGATATATCCAAAAAATGCTGCCCAAAGTCACTATCCCACGCGGACGGAGTCGCGGGCACAGCTAGTTCAATATAAAAATCGTAATATCATTCGTGTTTAATTCAATGTATCCTTTTATTTTATTAGCCTGGAATTCACTAATGAGAATTATTGGGAGATACGACTGTATTATTTTTTCACTTCCATAATGCCTCTTTATATACATATAATATCTGTACATAAATGCTGATATGTAACGGCTGAAGATATAGAATAGACATAATTTCTTTCTACTGCCCTTTTTTCTTTTTTTTGGGAGGGCGAAATGCATGACGTACACCTCGCTGCGTGGGAACGGGCGGGGGGAAGTGTAGGACTTCCCGTGCAATGCGCCCGTATGTCCCCTTCTCTAGACTGGGGGACGCATGTCGCTGGTGTACCCACTAAAACCACCCTGGTGTTTCATTATACGCCTTAAGTGTCGATGCCATGGGACGCGACGGGTTAGTCAGACCGCGGCCCTGGCAGGCATCGGCCCGCGAAAGCCTCTTCAAATCCGAGGGGTTTACGAGAACATCCGCGCGCGCCCCTCTCTCGACCATGTGTATGCGGGCTGCGGCCCTTTCCCCGGGGGCCGCCCCCACGACCTTTCACTACGATCGCCATATATATAGCTTTCTTTTGTATAATATGTTTTTATATACGGTTTTTATCCGTGCAGGGGCGGAGAAATAATACTAACCTCTGCGGCCGTGGTTAGCCTGTCGTAAAAGGCGACAAAACAACCCACCCTAGCTACGTGGTAGGACCTCAAGCCCGTCTGGATGGCGACCACCTTTGGTCTTAAGTATGCCGCCATAATAACCTTGCGTTGTGTTCCGGCATTAGTGACCCAAGTTCCTGTACCCTTATGGGACAGCAGCGTGTTCGTGATGCCACTGGCGTTGTAAACACCCATAGGTGACGGTAACTGCTAAATTGTAAGCGGGCCGTCGGCCTGACTGCTGTCCTAAAACAATAAAAAAAATGTATAAACAGCCAGACTGGGGGCGGTGAATTAATTAATTTAATGATTCCTCTGCTATCTTTCAGCTTTCGAAGAATTCCATTTACAGTTTAGTGATTAGAACAGATACTCTATGTAATTGTTCTCAGATACACACAGCTGGTTTGTACCAGCTGCCTTACTCGGCATTATTCGGGGACACTTGGTATACGGCCTTAAGTACGTAATGATCTTGGGATATGAGATTCAACACGCAATATGACAAGGTTAGTTCTCGCAACTTGCCTTATACACTAAAGGTCTCGTGTCGACCTGTCCATCACAATACTGCATGTCACTTGCAAGTGTTGCGACATAGATGCGATAAGTGCTGTCCACGGCTATTTCAGAGTGAACTTGAATTGTTTATGTACACGTACTGTTTTGTTGTCATAATTTGTATTGTAGCTATTAACAATATTATTGAACAGACGAAGTGACGCAATGAAGTGTAGTTTTAACCTGTGCCACTCAATAGTGGTTCAAAAGTAGGATTTCGGGCTTACCCGGTAGCATAAATTTTTTTTTATTGCTCCTTAGAACAATTTTAAAAAATTTATAATTTTATATATTAATACATATTTTAATGTATTAAAATATATGAAATTTATAATAATGGGATGTGTCTTGAAATTAAAACAAATGTATGTGTAAATTTTAATACTCTAATACCCATCGCTGGGCTAGGAGTTCTTCTTAAAGGAAACGGTCAATGTACCCGCGACGCTTGTCGAAGGCGGATTGACCGGTTACATATACCGGTAATATTATATTTCACTTTCTCATATTATTTTCTGTATGTTTATCCGTGCAGAGGCGGAGAAAGAATACTGACCTCTGCGGCCGGGGTCAGCCTGTCGTAAAAAGCGGCAAAAACTAATGGCGACCACCTTTGGTTTTAAGTATGTCGCCATAATAACCTTGTGTTGTGTTGCGGCATTAGTGACCCAAGTTCCTATACCCTTATGGGTCAGCAGTGTGTTCGCAATGCCACTAGCGTTGCAAACACCCATAGGCGACGGCAACTGCTAAAGTCTAAGTGGGCCGTCAGCCTGTCTGATGTCCTACAGCAATAAAAAAATGTCTGTATATGGGATAATTATGTAATAATTATATATGTAAAAAATTATTAAGGAATAATTAATAATGTTTATGGTTTGTTTAATGGGATTTCTTCTAAACATAACATGTGGGCAAAGTCTCTTTTACTTTGGGTAATATGTCAGTACACGAGAAAATTCTTCTGCGTAACTCGGTTTTCTCGAATCCCTCTAATACTCTACAAGTCAAAATAGCATCAAAATTTTCTTAATGATTGTGTTAAGTATGAACAAAATTCAGGATATATCATTCTCCGTTATTATCATATTATAATGAAGGATTACTTTCCCTCCCGAAGGTAAAAAAATCTTCAAAATCATGTACCAATATCTTTTACATGATTTTTTATATAATTGTGATCCTTATATGATTACTAAGTTAATTTACTTAAAAACAAATATTATTATTAACCTCCAAAATTATATCATATAATTTGTTTGCTTTTTTAAAAGTATTTTATTGCATGACCAATAACTGTTTTTTGCGTTGGCGTTCGTTTTTTACATGTTCATATTTGTGCTGCCAAAATATAACTAATGCAAGAGTACTCGTTGGCGATTGGAACTGAATGGGAAAGCCACGTGTGGAGTAAAGTTATAGAGGTTTTCATTCCACTCATCCCACTATTGGACAACGATTGGCTGATGACTATTATATAAATAGATCTAATGCAAAAAACTGCTGGGTTACATTTACATAGGTAAAGAATAAAGTGTGTCAGAAAACGCATTACATGCTAAATTGTAAGTGGGCTGTCAGCCTTTCTGCTGGTCTACAGTAATAAAAAATCAAATGGAAACCGTCTTTTAAAGAACTTAGTCTCACTTATTCCATTATATTCTTGTCATTTTTTTAGGTTACTATTTGGTTAAGAAAAATTAGTCATTAAAGAGGATTTATATCAAGAGACGATCAGAAATGTTGCCGTTTTCTTCGTAATGTTCATAATGAACCAGTTTATCCCAATATAATAGAAACATACTGTGACAATTCACAAAATGCTGTCTAGTCAAAGTAAGCTGTATAGCGCTTGCGTTATGGGTTCTAGACTGATGTAAATATATACATAAGCACTAAGACTTAGGACGTAAATCGAATTCCCTGAAATAAAGCCGCTAAGCAACAGAGCTCGTAAAGATAGGCTTCGAAAACAGAAAAATATACTTACATCTGTAACATTACTTCTAATGTAATGCCCACTGTGTATGAACTTGTCTATCTGATCCAGGTTCCTGCTGCCTGATAAGGTGACTTGGATATTGGCGAGACAGTATTTCCCCCTCACCGCCTCATCAATGCTCAGGCATTCGTCGAAATCGCCATATTGGTTTCCATTGCCACTTAAAAGTCCTGAGGGTAGTTTGGCTGTAGCGTCGAACACTGAAACAACAGAAATGAAAATTATTTCCTTCATCCTGACCTCATTTTCATATAAACTAAATGTTTTGGAATGCAACGTGTTTATTTTGATCATTATTTATTCGTTATTAAGCACCTTTCAACTTCTTTTTCGAATTAATTTTAAAGTTAAGTTACCCTATACAGAATTTTCAAAAGTTCTTGTATTTTTACTCGGACTTATAAGTGAAAACTTAAGATGCCATCGGAATGAAACATCTAAGAAAAAAAAAAAAGTGTATGTGTGTGTAATTCACACATATCCATGTATCATATACATTTTTATCCGTGCATGGGCGGAGAAGGATATTGACCTCTGCGACCGGGGTCGGCTTGTTGTAAAAAGTGACAAAACAAAACACCCTAGTTAAGTGGAACCTAAGCCTATCTGGATGGCGTCCACCTTTGGTCTTAAGTATGCCGCTATAATTTGTTCGCCGTGACACAGGCGTTGCAAACACCCATAGGCGACGGTAACTGCTAAATTCTAAGGTTGCCGTTAGCCTGTCTGCTGTCCTCCAGCAATAAAAAAACAGCAAATGTGAAACTTCAGAAAATTAGCCTACGAAAAAGTATAAAATCCATAAATGTTTAAAATACATAAATATAATAAAATATGCATTCGTAATGAATTAAATTTTCAAACAACCAAACATTGGATCAAACATTTGTGTATTGGATTATATAACTTGACACGCCTTCATTTGACGGTCAAGTTCAAAGCGGAAATAACTCTTGTCTTCAATGTAACGAAAGTTATCAACTAGATTTTCCTGAAATTAATTTATATGAGTTGGAAAGCTTATAATATAAACTTCTCCCATAAAATATAAACTCTTACGTACGAGTATTGTCTATCAAACGGGATCACGACAGGCTCATATGAGACTGGAATGTGTTTGCGTCTTTTTGTTGAATAGATACCCACTAAAATCTTTCCCAGACAGGCAAGTAGAAACTTAGCTCATATATCCAAGGTGCCGGAAAGTGGGGGAACTAGCTACCTTAAGTAGCACTGACCCGTAGTAGGTGGGGGCCTGCATCTATGAGTACTACGGGTCAGTGTTGTAGATAAAAAGTAGATAAAAAAGGTGGCATCTTCTTTAACTTCGAATTTGTTTTTATTAGCACTTAAATAAAACTGAATGAAATGATAAAAATATTAAAGTATAGGCAATTAATCCATTCATAGTTGTTTAATTCAATTAGTGACAATCGCGAATAGCTAAGAAATCATTACTCTTTTCCGGCCCGTGACACCATGACTAACAAATTTTTATGGCCCCTATGATAAAAAAGGCCACAAATGGTCTAGTATGTATAGGCGTATTTAATAAAGTTAGTGATGCTGGTGTAAGCTTTATAAGGTATGATGAGTTGGAATATTCAAGATGGTTCGTGAGCTAAATCAGACTCATACGGTGGTCACTCTAACGACGGTGCAGTTCCTTTGTAAAAAAAAAAACATCTGGAAAGTTAAATAAAATCAGGTCAGGTCCTAGTATTTTTTATAGATTTCGAGAAAGTTGCGACAATAAAAACTTCACTCCTGTTCAGCCTTAATTGCTGTTGTGCTTACAATAAACACCTATTATAATTTAATATATATTCTTTGATTGGGTAATACAATATTAATTAACCATGTCATAATTCTTAATTGCACACGCTAACGTCATTTTTACGTTTTTAACATATTGAACTGCTATATACGTCAATAATTGAGGTCGTAAATACATCGTCGTCAGATAATTGTGTACTGCTGTGGGCCTTTTCAATCCCAGTGCTGTAACGTTTCTGTCCAGTCCTGTCTTGTAGATCACCAGCCCGGTCTGGGGGCTTCCGATATTATATTTCTTAAGACAGAGTTTCTAGGACCTTTTTCATTGCTGAGGAACAGACAGGTAGACAGGCAGACAGTTACCGTCGCCTACGGATGTTTACAGAGCTAGAGGCGCTGCGAACACGCTGCTGTCTCATAGGGGTATCAAGAACCTTGGTCACTAATGCCGAAACACAACACAAGGTTATTATGGCGGCATACTTATAGACCTAGGTGGTTGCCTTCCAGACGGGCTTGAGGGCCTACCACGTAGTATTTCATATACTTTCCACGTTTCGATCCAATAGTTCAATCATATATATACCTAGTCAGGTCATAAGTATTGTCACACAGTAAAAACTTTTCTTTTAGAATGCTGGCCACAAAAAAGTTTATTGAATTCGAATCTCGAATTGTTCATGAAAATAAAAATGTATACTTTTAGAATTTTACTCATTTTTTAAATATGGAGTGGACGTTTAAAGAAGACCGTGTTGCAGTTATTGCGTTGCATCGTTGCGGTTACGCGCCAATTCAAATTTTTAACATACTGAAAAATTTGAATATAACCAAAATATTCATTTATCGTACCATCAAACGATACAATGAAGACTCTAGTGTAGATGACAGGTCAAGAAGTGGTCGCCCTCGGTCTGTTAGGACTCCAGCAGTGATAAAAGCTGTGAAGGCACGAATTCAAAGAAATCCCAAACGTAAGCAGAAACTGTTGGCCCTTCAGATGGGGTTAAGCAGAACCACGGTGAAAAGGGTGTTAAATGAAGACTTAGGGCTTCGGGCATATCGAAGAAAAACAGGACATCGTTTGAATGCTCGTCTAATGGACCTGAGACTGAAGAGATGCCGCGCTTTGTTGAAGCGGTACGCGGGAAAAAAATATCGGGAAATTCTTTTTTCGGATGAAAAAATGTTTACCGTAGAAGAGAGCTACAACAAAAAAAATGATAAGGTGTACGCACACAGTAGTGAAGAAGTGAGCAACCGTATTCCGCGTGTCCAACGAGGTCATTTTCCATCCTCGCTCATGGTATGGTTGGGAGTTTCTTATTGGGGCTTAACAGAGGTACATTTTTGTGAGAAAGGTGTAAAAACGAATGCTGTTGTGTATCAAAATACAGTCCTGACGAACCTTGTGGAACCTGTTTCTCATACCATGTTCAATAACAGGCACTGGGTATTCCAACAAGATTCGGCGCCAGCTCATAGAGCGAAGAGCACACAAGACTGGCTGGCGGCGCGTGAAATCGACTTCATCCGGCACGAAGACTGGCCCTCCTCCAGTCCAGATTTGAATCCGTTAGATTACAAGATATGGCAACACTTGGAGGAAAAGGCGTGCTCAAAGCCTCATCCCAATTTGGAGTCACTCAAGACATCCTTGATTAAGGCAGCCGCCGATATTGACATGGACATCGTTCGTGCTGCGATAGACAACTGGCCGCGCAGATTGAAGGCTTGTATTCAAAATCACGGAGGTCATTTTGAATAAACTTTAATGTCATAAGAATCTATGTTTTGTTAAGTTCATTTTGGTATATAAATGGTTACATAATGAATAAACTTGTTACAATTATTTTACATTAAACATGTGACAGAATTTATGACCTGACTAGTTATTTTAGAGTAAATTGTAACGTAGGCTTTTGTTGTTTACTAATACTGGGCTTTTATACTCATAATTATATAGGTCATATGGCAGGTCAGTTGTATCACACTCAAGATTAAACTAAAAATTATCACGTACCGACAGATATATTGTGTTATCCGTCAATCCGCTTTGGACAAGCGTGGGTATACTGCCCGATCTCTTCAAGTATAGGTACCAGCCCAGCAGTGGGATACGGGTTTAATAATAGAAATTAACTTAGGAGACCTGGTCTCCCTGCCCTGCGAGATGGACTCAAGTCCATCTCGCTGGGCAGGCACAGGCATCATGGCACTGGTATACTCGAGGCACTGCTGCTTTGGCCGGTACCTGTGTTGTAACGCACAAAAGGAGCAAATGACAGAGTGCCACCACTGTGATGCCGGCGACGAGGCACTGCACACCCTCCAAGTGTGCTCCGCATGGGCATTGGCGTCAAAACCTCGTCGCCACCATCGCTTTAGACCTCTCACTCTCGGCCATCATGCTAGCGATGGTCGGTAGCTAAGCTGAATGGGATGCCGTCGCCGTCTTCTGGGAGAAGGTCATGTCCGCAAAGCAGGTGGCGTAGAGGAAGAGGGAACATCTCAGACTCCCCTCCCGCTCACGCAGGGCTCCTCGTCACCTCCGGTGGCCGTAGTGATCGGTCGCGGGCGAGGCCCCTTAGGAACAGGTAGCAGCCCGCACACACATGGCCCAGAGAGGGGCGCGCGCAGATGTTCCGCGCGCCGAGTTCACCCCTGCGTGAGGAAGAATATTTCGGGGCTCATCACCTCCCGGATTTGAAGAGGACTGCGAAAGCGGGCTGGTACCCGTTGGAGTCTCGGCCTGACTAATTAGTCGGGTCACGCGATCTCGGCACTTAAGGTGTGTGAAGTAACACTGGGGTGGTTTTAGTGGGTATACCAGTGACATGCGTCCCCTAGTCTAGAGAAGGGCACGTACGGGCGAATTGCACGGGGAGTTCCACACTAACCCACCGCCCGTTCCTACGCGGCGGGGTGGCCATCATGCATTTCCACCTTCCAAAAAAAGGAGACCTCGTCTCCAACGGGACGCTTTGTAACTGTAAAAGTACTTGTATAGGTAATTTTTTATTAGGGACAAAGAAAAGATAACAGGATAGTATATTTGCTAATATGATCGAAAATATGGCAAAGTTAAAGGATTTAACATGAAAATGATAATATTGTCCTGTAGAAGTCCATTTTGTGTATTCGTTGAAGTCATCAACTTACCGGAAAAAACACAAATTGTTATACATATACCATAAAAATTATCCATGCATGGTAGCATCATAATGGTTTTGAAGATTTTTTGTTAATCATTTAATTCGTTTTCTTTGTTTTGAAATATAATGATTTTTTGCTAGAATCGTTTGATTTGTTTCTAAATTTAAATCATAATTTCAAATTCTGAATGCATATTCAGAATTTGAAATTAAAAATGTAATCTATAATGTTGGTGAGCATAAAGGCAAAGGCTTCTTCCAGCTCATATTGGTTTGCCAAATCCAAGGAAAACCTCTGCAAAATGGCTGATGGAGATCAGCTATCATCTAGCTTTTTATTCCTGTAGAACAGCAGACAGGTTGGCGGTTCATTTAACAGTAAGCAGTTATGGATGTTTGTGTACGTAAGGGAACTGGAATCTGAGTCACTTATGCTGGCACATAACATTATGTTATTATGGCGGTCTATTTAAAGAGCAGGCATGGAGCCCCACCACTCCCGGCCGCCGGGGTCAGTATTCTTAGTCCGCCCCGGCACGTAGAATACGAGTATTGGAATACGCACTATACAATATTAATGCCTTTTTAAAGTGCTCAATGTATATGTACAAACAATTATGAAATTCCGAGTGATTCACATAGAATCAAGTTGGAAATGTTATTTTAAATTCAGAGTCAGTTCATTTCGTTTACTCGTTTTACCCGTAAGTGATAAAACGGAGTTGGTACATGAGTTTTGAACTTATGAGTTGATTTCGTAAATTCGGCCATGGTTTGCGTGGCATTTTAAAACTGTTTAAATTCATTATCGTATTGGCGAAATTTTTGTTGGAATGAATTAGATGGTCGATTTGGTTGAGAAATTAACAATAAATTTAATTATTTTCTTTGATCACATCCAATTGTAAATGATGTTAATGATTTCCTCTGTTTATTGCTATAAGTAATATTATCTCCGTGATGTAAAGGTTAACGCATGTTAACCTACGGACGCCACGAGTGGGCGGATCGCCTGACGGCCAAAACGACGGCGCTGCTACGCAGGCCGCAGCGCGTCCTGGCCGTCAGGGCGATTAGGGGATACCGCACGGTGTCCTTCGAAGCGGCCTCCCTGCTGGCCGGATCCCCACCATGGGACCTCGAGGCCCGGGTCCTGGCACTATTATACCGGTGGCGCCGGGACGCGGCCGAGCGTGGCTCTCGCCCCGCGCCTCGCGAAGTTGAGACAAAGCGGGCGGAGCTGCGCGACGTGGTGCTCATGGTGGAGTGGAAGGAGCGCCTCGCGCACCCCAGCGCGGGCCTCGCCACCATCGAAGCGGTGAGGCCCGTCCTGGCCGAATGGTTGGAAAGGCGCCACGGCGCCCTGACCTTCCGCCTGACGCAGGTCCTCTCGGGGCACGGTTGCTTCGGGAGGTACCTGTGGCGCATAGGGCGGGAGATGACGTCAGGGTGCCACCACTGTGGCGCGGGCGACGAGGAGGACACGGTGAACCACACCGTCGCCGTGTGCCCTGCGTGGCGCGAGGAGCGCCGCGCCCTCGTCGCCCAAATCGGCGTGGACCTGTCGCTCCCGGCCCTGGTTCTGTCCATGGTCGGGGGCGATCCTGGATGGATGGCCGTCGCCTCCTTCTGCGAGGCAGTCATGTCCGCAAAGGAGGCGGCGGAGCGGGAGCGGGAGTCGACCACCACACTCCCCTCCCGCCAACGCAGGCCACGCCGGCGGCGCCGGAGGGCCAGTAACGACCTCCGGCCGCTGTAAAAAGCGGCCGCGGGCGGCCCCTCGGGGGAGGACCCGCCGCCCGCACTATTGCCGCGAGGGTGAGGGCTGCGTGCTGTTCCGCGGCCCCCCTCAACTCCTAGAGTTTTTAGGAGAGCGCCGGGGGGACGAAACCCTGACCCCCTGGCGCCAACACTTTAGAAGGGGCCCGCCTCAAGACAAAGGGCGGGCCGGCGCCGGCCCGGGCCACGAGATCGGCAGGCCATATATCCGTGGGCTCGGGCGTAGGCGATAGGAGAACAGCGGGGTTTTTTAGTGGGTAGTCGGATGGCCAATCATCTTTCCCGGAGTCCCACATATCCCGTCAAGAGAGGTTTTTCCCCGAGACCAAAAAAAAAAAAAAAAAAAAAAGGACGCCACGAGTTCTGTTTCTATTCCGTATCTGAATATTTATATACTAAAGAAAATATTAGTTTTCTAGTATCCATATAACAAGTGATATGTTACTTACCTTGGGACTAGATGGCGCTGTGTAAATTCTCCTGGGGTATTTATTCAAATTATAATAAAAATAATTATAATTTAATATTATAATTCAAATTATAATAATCTTTGTTCTTTTTTATATATGCCCGCATTAGAAATTGTGTGGGGTCGGCCCAACATTTTATGGCGGGAGTTGAAACCAATAAGCTATTTTCCCTCCTACCAACGCAGGACTATATTACGGCGCTGGTAGACGTTCAACCACCACCGGCCGCCGTAAACAGCGGCCGTGGGCTGGTTAGTTCAAACCTTGACCGCTTGGCACAAACCATGAAAGGGTCCCGCTCTGATACATAGAGCAGAAAAAGCCGGTGCTGGTCTGAGGCATGAGATCTGCCCGCCAGTTATCCATCGACCCAGGCACTAGGTTAGGAGAAGAGCGGAGAAAATTGTCATATACCCAAGTTTTTAAAGCCATAGAATTGGAACTGAAGTGTGTCATGGAACCAAAATACAATGAAAACTTCCGAACAAAAGAATGACAACTTACATTTTAAATCGATAAAAGTTTAAAAAGCTTTTAAATAATCTTTTAACGGGTCTTGCAACTGTTATGCTTCATTTCGACTTATTTTATAGTTATGTGCTCACGTGTGTGCTGCTCGACTGCTGATTATGTATACAGTGTCAATGACACGTGAATTTTTACTTTACCGAGCGATTCAAATGTAATATACAAATAACTGATTGTTCGCCCAGTAATAATCGTCGTCCTTGAACTACTGCGTCCGATATGTCACACAAATATGAAATGAAAAGAAAAATGAAAATAAAATTGATATGTATAAGTACAACATGTACAATTGTGTGATTTAACGAAATACACGTTCTTTATTAGGCAGGCAAAATATGTACAAACATACTGAAGAATCAACCAGTTCAGAGCTGTTTAACCGTGGTGCCCACGCTAGATCACAATGCGTGTAAATTAAGAAAATAAATATGTAACTTTTTGTTTTAGTGTTTATAGATACGAATTTTACAAAAAGGCTCGTAAGTTTTTTTGCAAAAAGTCTCGAGACAACTTTACCGTTACATACATATGTGGTTTGGTTAAGGAATTTGTTTCTGAGTCTATATAATTTATTATAATATTAAACAAGTTGTAACATTAGGCTACTCGCTTAATTGAGTCTTTCTGTCAATTAATCTAAATCGACTACCGCAAAAGTCTAGCACAGATAAATAATACCTAAATAAAAATATTATGATTGTCATACAACCCCACTTAGCTCCTATTGTAAAAGGAATCGATATTAATATAGTTTATGGTAGTATTTATGATATAAGTTTGATGTATCTGTGGTCAAAAAAATTAAAAAGTCTTTTTCGGTGATGTATGTCTAGAAAATGGTTGTTTCATTTGTGGCTGTATTAATTATTTACAACAGTACCAAAGTAAGCCGTACTGTTTATTAATATGGATGGATGAGAATAATATAGGAATAATTATTGATAGTACAATAAAAATTAATACTTGAGATGAGAACCTAGCCCGTGACTGCGTTCGAACGTGCAAAATCTTGTTTCATTTCCAGTCTTTGTTATGATCAAAAAATAATTCGGAATAACAAGCAAAAGTTCACTCGCCGTGTATAAAGAGACATTCATTATAAAGTTCATGCAGGCTGTTATCAAAGCAGACATCGCATTGCGAATACGATAAACATAAAAGAACGGAACCGTTTTCCGTCTGTTTAATTTGGAATTTATTAAAGTAATATATATATATATATATATATATATATATATATATATATATATATATATATATGTATGTATGTATGTATAAAATAATGTATACTAAGCCATATACTATCACGTACTCGATAGATTTTTTTGTATTCCCTTAAATACAAAATTTTTTTCTATTTTTCTATGTTATTAGACATATTTTTACAGAATATACACAATAAGAAAGTGAGTCGCAAAAAAAAGGAGAGGAAAGAGTGAAAAACACCGTGAGTCCCCCCAAAGGAAACATTGCTACTTAATGGATTAAGTTATAATTGTGATTTTAAAAAATACACAGCTTTGCATCTCTTAGTGGAAGTTAGTGTGATTGAGTGCAACACAGCTCTGGTGACCCAAGTGCTACATACAATATTGCTACAATTTTTTTTTTAAATGAAATAACCTTGAAATGCTTTTGTCCGTATACATGTTAAGCTGGTATGGTCACGTTTACGGAAACCGGTAACCTACCTACATTTTGTAACGAATTAGCGAAATATGAAACGTGTGCTTGATTCTTCATTTTTTTTTTTTGGTATTACTCATCAAATGTGGTATGTCTACAAACTTCCATAGATGGGTGTGGTGGTTTTTTGCAGAACATTACGATGAGTAGTTTGATTATGGCGTAGGTGTCATTAGTTTTTATAGTATGCCGATATGGAATCACTTATATTGTTAACTGTACATTATATTTTGATATAAATTTTCTAGAATTGACGAATTTGTTGGCGCAACGGCTTTCGACAAAACGCCTGCGGAGGCCACTGTTCCCTTCTCGAGACTGGGTGTTTAAGTATAACATGTATTTATTTGCAAAAGAAACATTTTAAATCAGTTGTTTAGTACCCAGGACGTAAGTGCTCTGCTGCTTTCTTTGAAGCTAGATGGCTTTGCGTGAGTTTTCACTATATGAAAACTGAGAACAAAATTTTGCTGGCTTATACACAGAAGAAACAGAACACTGATCTATATCTTAAAAATTTGACTAATTAAAATATGTAAAAAGTAATGACTTATTGTAGTTCCATGTTACAGGTCTAATTACGTTGTTAGTTAATAGCATATTTAAAAATGGTGTCTTGACCAGAAAACGATTTTTATGACAACGAGCGATAAAAAGAAGGCAGACGAAGGCCTTACCTACGCCGCTATTATCGTAATATCAAACGACTTATGAACGATCTTTCACTATTTTACTATTTAATAAAGCGTACGTTTAAACAACAGTGGTTTATTTCACAATTTCGGTGGAAATTTATCGACACTTCTGGTTTTGATTGAAAATGCTTTCAAAGAACAGTAATCTCATTCAATCTCCATTCAAAACTCAATTTTATAACGTCGCACTGCTCAGGTATCTCTGAAAAGGGAATAGACACTATACACGCCACGCTTACCTAAGGGGATTGGATTCTCACGATGTTTTCCTTCATCGTTTGTACCAAGCAAATACAATGTACATTCTGTACAGCGAAATTGACGGGACGGGATTATTGCGTAATAAAGAGTTTTCGTTGACCGGAAAAAGCAATATAATTAAATGAATATGTTTTAATTTTGACTAAATTAAGTGAAAAAATTTAAATAGTAATTTTGTAGTCATACATTACAATTAAAAATAGTTTAAATAAAAAGGAAGACAGATTACAACATGTAACATGTTGTGCCGACCCTATATAATGTGGGATAAAGGCAGGAGGAAGAAGAGTCATACATTACAATTATTTTTGTATTTCGCTTCTTACTATTCCAGTATTATAATTGTATTTTTCGTTGTATTTTATTCATATCTTGGGACACGCTGGGATCATCTTCGTTGAATATATAGGATCTAAAGAACGATGTATTGTATCGTTATTAAGAGTGGTTGCTACGTTATAAAGAGTATTAAAATATAAAAGTAACAATGCAAACCAAACAAACCTTAGCAAATTCTACTTAATTCTTTTCTTAGCATATACTACTTAATGTAATTTCGCTATATAGAGTTTGCACTATGTAAGAGTTGTACATTGTGTAAGAAAAACTGCCTAGGCGGTGCATGCCATCATGGGGTTGAAATGTGATACCACTAAGCTACTGTATATAGGGTTATTGGTAATTCGACGTATTCTCGTTAGGAGGTGTTAGGGGTGACTATTTGCGATAATTTTAACTCCATACGCATTACGCAAAAGTGAACCATTTTTGAGTTATCACGTTTTTTTAGCTTTTTTCAAAATAAGTTAAAAACGCAACATCAAAAATTTATTAATGGGAGGAGCAACTTAAAACTCATTTTTTCTTCTGATTTTTAAAAAAAACTATTAAACACTGGTTATTTATCAATATTAAGACAACAATTATTGGTTCAAATTTAACAATGCGAGACGTAAAACGATATTATTTCATTCAGAATATCCTCTTCTTAATTAACAACATGGTCTTCCGGCATTATTTTGCCGCCTCTGAACACTACCAGTTTCTCGGATTACACTATACACACCATTAAAATCTGATACATGGGAAACCGACGCGAATAATCTTGACGAGCAGCTTCACTGTTACCGTTGCAAAAACCGTAACAAAACACAATATCGGCGTATTCTTCATTTGTGTAATTTTGAAACTTACGCTGTTTATTTTAATCAAGCTCTTCCATATATCAATTCAAATTAAAAATTAAACTACAATCACGAGTGTATTTACTTTAAAAAACACGGCGCCAATTTGTAAAACAAGACTGATGCACGCGTTAAAAGTATTTGAAAAAAAAAAAGAAATCTTTGAAAACTTTTATTCTTAACCTGGTAGTTTGCTTATTGCATTGGCTTAGGTACACATTAAACCATTTTTATCATATTTTCATCATATTTGCAAGATATTCGAACAGCGATTTTAAGTTTAGTTGAATACGAATTTCGGCCTGCTTCTTTGTAATATTTTTTTATTTAGTTTTTTTTAAATAAGTTCCTAGTTGTTATGCATTGTTGGAGAGCTAAGAAAACGATCATGTTTTTAAAATATTCTGGAAGCCAAGTTTCAAAACGTTTTTTTGTTTTTAAAGCATTTTAGTGGAAAATAAATCTCTAAAAAATATTGAAATAATATCGTTTTTCATCTCGAATTTTTAAATTTGGACCTATAATTATTGTTGTTGTAATATTGATAAATAACCAGTGTTTAATCGTTTTTGTAAATCAGAAGAAAAAATGAGATTTAAATTGATAATTTAAATACATTTTTGATGTTTCGTTTTTGACTGATTTTGAAACAAGCTAAAAAACATAACTCAAAAATGGTTCACTTTTGCATAATGCATATGGGGGTCAAAATTATCACATATAGTTACCCCTATCACTTCTTAACGGGAATACGTCGAATTACTAATAAACCCGGTATATAATGTGTATGTATATGAAAGCAGAGGGACCCTCGACCTTGACCAAACCAACTAGTCTCTTACGTGTCTTGCATGCAATTTATTGATCGATGACTGACTTTAATAGCCTATAGAGGCTTATGCGTTGAAATGATATAATATTATATAGGCATTGTAAATATATGAATGAATTCCATTATAACATATACCATAAGCTCAGTTAAATTACTGGCAGTTAAGTATATATTAAATCAATAAATCTATGCAGAAAAGTACGTGAAACTCTAATAAATATTAAATAGTTCTTAAAATTTGTAATATAAAATAAAAACACATTTTTATTGATGAGAGCCGTGAAAATTTAACAACAAAGTTTTTATATTAATATTTATTGAATTTTAGCGTGAGTGTCGTGTTGTATTGTGTCGTGTTAATATTTAAAAAAAATTTGTGCCTATTTTATTATTGTTATTTTATGTCTGAATGTTAAAAATAAAAATAATTACATTAGTCATACCAAAGTGCACAGCAGTTTGCCGCAAGAATAGAGCTAGTTTTATCAATTTTTATTTTATATTATAGTAATTTAATATCACATTAGAAGTAAATTTAGTATTTAGTATATTATTTTGTTGACATTGATAGATTAATTGATTACTAAATTTAATAATAATTTAATTTATTAGTTTGGTTTAGACGAAAGTTTAATCAGACAAGAATATCAATTATAATATATAATTTTCTATAATTAATATTTCGCTCCAATTAGTGTCACTATATTAAAACTAAACTATATCCCATGAAAAGATAATACATCACAAAAGAAATATATTCTTAAAAAAAAATCATTTATAGTAGAGAAAAAGAATTATGATTTAAAAAATTCTATTTATCAAAATGTTACGCTAATTTTAAATATATAAATCGTATTTGATCCTAAATAGTTTGAACTTTGTTTAACTATGTGCAAATATTTAAAGATTTTGGGAATAAAATTCAAATCATATAACACCACAAGTGCAGTGGTAAGGCAATGGGCAGGACCTGTGGATTCGATATCTACGGAGTACAAAATATTGGTACAAGGCAAATAGTTTTACCTAGTCTGGGTGCATGTGTTCTTCAAATGTTTATGGAAAAGCCTTACGATACAGATTTTTAGCAAATTATCTCAAAACAATTACGAATTAAATTTTTCTAATTCATTGTACATTATTTTATTTAAAGGACGTTTTTATGTCTATTAAATAAAATATTGAACTTATTTATCTGCTTTGATAAATCTTAACGTCTTTAATCGCATCGCGAAAAATCAATTATATTTATATGATTTTTGTATATTTTTATTCATTTATTCATATTGTGTACTTGTTTATTTGTATTAGAAAATTACTCTTTATGTGCTGTATGTATTAAGACATTGTTGTACATGAACAAATATTTGAATTTGAAAAGATAATTACTTTTAAGTGCCCAAAGTTCCAGGCGGTCCAGACTGTCCAGGAACAACTGGCTATCCCTCCTGCACTGCTCACTTGTCCCGTTCCGCGGCACAATGACCTTCGGGAATCTGTCCCATAACTCCAAAACATTGTAACGCACACTATCATAATTCGACTCATTTTTCGCAACTAATTTTAATATTGTCCCATTCAGTATACTATCTGTGAATATGCTTTGGCCTGGCAAAGTGAGGCACACAGGTTCGAGGCACTCCCGCGCAGCCGCCGCGGTTATCGCGAGGAACAAAGCGCATGCGCGCGACGCCATGTTGCTCAAGACAATGATGCCGCGCCGGCATCCCCGGCGTATAAACTCTTACGGCGATCTTGGCGCTGATGACCCTTCGACATTCGATCACACATCACAATAGAATTGAGAAATTAATTGATTAATTAATATACAATATTTGATTGTAATTCAACTATAGAGGTTTTGAATTGTTTCGAAATTTTACACATTTTTATCACAATTTTAAAACATTACACAGTCGTTATTGTATTTTACGTTATTTTCATCAATATTAGCATTGTTATTTTTTATGAAATTTTCTTACGATGTATATTTATAATTTTATTATAATTGTTTTAGGAACACGTTACTCGACTAATTTCCGCGATCTACTAAACGGTGGGTATGTTTTGACGATTTTACAATAAGGTGTCTAGCTACTGCGATTTATAATTTATTTAGTGAGTACTTTTAGGGACATAAAATAATCACTTACATATTATTCAACGTGAACATAAATATTTATTTCAAAGCTTGTTAATTAACTACTGGTGAATGAATTGTATCACATAATTTAACGTAGAATTATGCCTGTGCCTAAAAATTGGAAATAATTGATACATATACCATGCCAGGTAGTATTTGTATGTTATTAACACTAGTAGCATGTTTTTTGGAAGGCTGAAAACGTGAATTAAATTAATTACGTTCTATAATTATATGGAATTCATTATTATATCATACAGTATTTTTTATGTTTTTATTGTTATTGGGTCACAACGTTGGAAGTTGATTTTGCCAATGTCGCAGTAAGAGAAACATTGACAGGCGTTTTGAATATATCAAATGATATTATGAATAATTTACCGGCTAAATTCTGTAAACCACTATCTACTACGTATTATCGTTGATCAATATTTTACGTTACAGTGCAAGAAAATTTCTAAAATTATATGTACAGAAAATAAGAAAAAGCTACTGAAAATCAGACGCGATGTCGCGGCTAGGTAGAGGGGTGGTCAATTAAGAACGCTACATGCACAACGCCCGTTGGGCTCCATGTTACTGGTTCAGGGTTAATCTAGTAAAAAGCAATCCCAATAGGTACACAGCTAGATGGATCAAAAATTGCTGATGACCTTGATTCGGGCATCGGTCTTTCAATGTTAAACACTGAAATATGCCGTGTTATTAAATGTAAATCTTGACATGTATTTTAAGAGATCAATCGTGCGCTGCCAGCCGAGACCTCGTAATCTAAAACATCTAATTGTTTGAGCATACAATAACCAATACATTATGTTGAATTTTTTTTCTCGCCAATTTCAGTTTGTTATTTAAAAAATATTTTTTTTATTACTGATACTGATTTTCTGATTCTTTTTATCTATCTTCTATGATCTAAAGACATCTATAATTTTACTTATTACCTCTATATACGGTGTACAAGATAATAATAATAATAAACATTGTTTTAAATAATATGTATTGTTTTTTTATATTGATAATATTATTAAAAATGTTTTAATAAGTAATAATACTTATGTATAAGATATAAAAATGTTAAACATGCAAAATGAAGGTATAATTTGTTATAAATAATAAATACATTGAGATAATTTACACACGCCATGTAGACCCTAAGTAAGCAGCATAGCACTTGTGTTATGGGTACTGGGCAACTTATATACCTTTATAAATACATATTATACATAAACACCCACAAAGGTTCTATCGTTTGCCGTAACGCCACAGAGGTTGGTAATTTAAGCATTGAGGTTCGAAATGGAGGTAGTTACGAATCTACATAATATTTTGCAATATTTATCCATGCAGAGGCGGAGAAAGAATACTAACTTCTGCGGCCGGGGTGGGCGTGTCGTAAAAGGCGACAAAAAACCCACCCTAGCTACGTGGTAGGGTCCCAAGCCCACCAGGACGGCAACCACCTTTGGTCTTAAGTATGCCTCTATAATGTGTTCCGGCATTAGTGACCCAAGTTCCTGTATCCTTATGCGACAGCAGCGTGTTCGCGATGCCACTGGCGTTGCAAACACCCATAGGCGACGGTAACTGCTGAATTCTAAGCGGGCCGTCAGCCTGTCTGCTATCCTACAACAATAAAAAATAAATTTAGGTATTATTAGCCTAGAATTATGTTATTACACTATTTAAGTTATTCATTATAAATTACTAATGTGACAAAGTCATTTGTATAAGGTACGTGGTAATCTATAATCACACTCGGAGACCAATATAGAGGTCATAGGTTCGATACCTACGAACAGCTTAGGCAGATTTTCTCGTCTAATATACGTATAGCATAATTGCCACGCACCGACGGTGAAGGGAAGCCTGCTTACTAAGATTACAAATATGTATAACTCGCCAACGTGTCTTGAACAAGCACGGCAGGTATAATATCCGCTCTCCCGCGAGGTGTGAGCCGTTGTGAGACGTTATAGGCTGTTATAATTATATCTATATGATAACAATAAATATTTTTCAATATTCGGCAAAGAGAGTTTATATGAAATTGTATCCGTTTTATTACAAATAAATTCATATTTTGCGAGAGGCTATCGAATGTGCAAATTAATTCGAAAAGTCCGCCCTTACATGAGTTCCGTATGCAAATTATTGACATTAATTTCTTGTAATGTATCGTCTATCAAAAGACCGATGAATGATGGAGCAAACGAGTTCTGGAATCTTAATTTTACTAAGTTATAGACAGAAATAATTTGTTATAAGGTTAAATAGTACCTGTCTGCGACAAATCTTGTCCCCAGATAATCACCACAAGAAAAAAAAAATGGGTATGCGGTGGACAAGGCGTAACAGAACAAAAATAGCTAAAGATGTTATGCCGTATGAAACACTCTTTTTTTGTAAAAGTAATGATAAATGAATAAAATAACAAAAAGATAAATACATGCCGATAATTAATCTCAAATTTATAAATGTACTTTTTTTTTAAATAAAAGTTATATTTAACACGAATTTTTACATTTGCATACAATTCAACGTACATAATTTCAAATCACATACACGAATCTATATTTATAAATAAATAAATTTTTTGTATCTCCACTGATATAAAACACGTGTTGTTTGTTGACACTTTGAACATAGTTATGAGTTTTCACGGAAACTTGACGCACAGTTATCAGCTAACTTCACCATGTCGCTATTTGGTTGTCAGTATGCGCGCACATCGTAAAAAATTTACTCCCATAATTTTTTTGCAAACGTGGCTAAAGAAATATAACTTAAAAATTATGGTATACGTTTCACGCTAATTGCTTCTTCAATTATTTTTGGGGATACTGAACCCTAATTATTTAAATGTCATTCATTTTAATGTCAATGTCGAAGTGTAACAATAGCTATCATATTTATATAGCACATATAATATCACATTATCTAAAAAATGCTGATAATTGATTTAATCACCATTTTTAGTGCAATGTAAACTATGAATACTGACTAAGTCTGGTACTTTAAGATACAAGACGAGCGCTCTTGTTTCTTACTTTAGAACTAGATTACACTACGTATAATCACTGAATATTTATTTATTTATACATAACTTGGTCAAGGCTGTTATTTAAGTTAAAATATATAGGCATTCCTTAATTCCAATATATTATCAAGCTCTAAAACTGTTAGTAATTGAATTTAAAATCAACTTCTAAAAATTCAACTACCCTCAAAGAAGGTATAAAAATTTACTTCCGACGCTGAACATAAAACTCTATTCTAGACTTTAAGTATATTCAACGAGCATAGTACATTTATTCGGAAAGTGATTTAATATCAGAAACTACGCTGAAAAGTCGAAGGTCGGTCAAGTTAACTATTATTGAGGGTACCCTAATATTTTTTGGCTTTTGTGCGAGAGAACGTTACGATCAGCCGTGATATTATCGGGACTATAAAAATATACTTTTACTATGTTATCTATATTAACGGTGGATACAACCTCCTGGAGTAATTGACTTAGCTATATTGACTAGCTTTACGTTTGTCTTCGCCTGAATGGACTTTGATGTGGGAATGATGGCCGAATTGAATATGTTTTTTGAAGCACTCACTTTTTAACTTAGGAACACATTGAAAATTAAAACAACATTATGAACAAAGGGATCAATCACATTGTAGTGTTTTACTAATATAATTGAAGCTGAAAGCTTTATAATAGGCAAAGGCTATACTTCAGTCGAAAGCTAGTTAATCTAGTCTTTTAATTGTACGCCTTGCGCTTTTATTTAAAAATTACAATTTAGCCCGCTTAGTTTTTTATTTAAATGGCTATACCATTTAAAATATTCAAAATTAGTGCTTATATCTACGTTTCGTTATTTATGTGTTATTTTTGATAAGCGATTTGTCAAAATGTACATTGTGTAGTGAAACACTGGAATTAGAGTTTGTCTGACGTCAAGTCTTTGGTGAAGATACTAAAATATATCCTATAAAATATTTTTTTTTTTCTCCATGCAGGGGCGGATCAAGAACTCCTGCGGCCGGGGGCAATCTGTACTAAAATCATCCCTGGTTTTTAAAAATATTGCAATGAGGTTTTTAGGTTTCAGTTCCCATACGCGGACGGCAGCGTGTTAGCGATGCTCTTGGAGTAGCAAACATCCATATGCGATGGTAGCTGCTTACTACTAAGTGGGCCGTCAGCTTGTCTGCTGTAACACAGCAATGTATGCGACGATACCTACAAGTTCTGCTTCTATACTGTTGTACTAGGGGTGTTTAATAAAAAGTGATAATGAATATGACGCAATATATTATTTTTCGACGTATTTAGCATTCAGGTTTATATACACTTTGTATATCTTTTTTCTAAAGCTAGAATTCCCTTTTTAATTTTTTTTGATCCCTTAAAAAATCTTGTACCGCGGCGACTACTGCGTCATCATCTTCAAATATATGGCCCCTGACATGTTCCTTTAACCGCGCAATTAGGTAGTAATCACTAGGAGCAAGGCCCAGTGGTCTTGATTACGAATTGGTGTTCCATCAATTCGAAGCCAGCTTCTTGAACGGCAGCCATCGCAACTCTGGACTCGTGCCCTTGGTGAAACAAAACAACTTTATTGAGTTTGCCACGCCGTTTCTTGCGTATTTCCTTACACAACTTTGTTATTTCTCCTGCGTACAAAGTCCCCGTAATAGTGGCTCCATAAGGTATTCGATTATTAACATCCATTGGCTGTCTATTTATTATTATTATCACTATTTATGGAACACCCCTCGTATTTAACGAAATATTTAGTTGTGTACTTGCACGGCGTGGTGTAATGAAAGGGCTAGCCGTGTAATTAGTGACTATAATATAAGCAATTGAATTAATTTTAAGCGTAGAATATCGTTAAAATTACAGTAAACAAAGACGTAAATGAACTTTTTTGATATATTGCTTAAACGACAAAAAAGTAAATTATAGAGCGTTGAATTTCTGATAGGATGGATAAACGCAAAAGGAAAGAAAAATACCATCATATAATATTATCTTTGTGTTTCCGAGTATCGAAACAAAGACAATTCAATGATTCAGTATGCATAATGCGTCAAATGCTTTGCGTTCTATGCATAGTCGATAAGGTGCGTATCGTTTAAAAAATCCTATTTGCATATATTTTGTAGTTTTGGGAATCAAGAATAAAATTATATTTGCAAGTCATTATTTGTTATGTAGTTTTGTTTTTCTCCGTGTAAGGGCGAACTATAATACTGACCTTTTCGGTAGGAGACAGCCTGTGATTAAAAGAGAAAAATCATCCTTAGGTCGTAGACCTGAAAACAAGCAATGCCGCCTTAATAACCCTGTGTTGCGTTCATAAGTGATCCAGTTCGCCTACTTCGAGGGCGGTAGCGCGTTGGCAATGCTTGTGGAGTTTCAAACGTCTTAGTTGTAGTGATTACCTGCTTAACTGCACCTTTTTTATTGTTGTAGCACAGCAGACATACTGACAGACCGATTAGAATTTAGCAGTTACTGTCACTTATGGGTATTTGCAACGCCAGTGGCATCGCGAACACGCTACTGTTCCATAAGAGTACAGGAACTTAGGTCACTAATGCCGGGAACACAACACAAGGTTATTATGACGGCATACTTAAGACCAAAGGTGGTTGCCATCCAGACGGTCTTGAGGCCCTACCACGTAGCTAGGGTGGGTTGTTTTGTCGCCTTTTACTACAGGCCGACCCCGGCCGCAGAGGTAGTATACTTTCTCCGCTCCTGCACGGATAAAAATAGATAACTGCACAACACCTACAAAACTGCACCTATAAAAAAGAGTTAACTCATTGAAACTTAACCTCATAATTTATCTCAGTTGCTTCTAAAGATAGAAGGTTCCTATACTGTTGAGTTTTGCCACTACATATTGCACCATTTTACGATGGCAATTTAGTACTTTTTCTTGGTCAAAGAGCAAGCAGAATAAAATTAAGTTTTTCTAAGGGCTGCTGCCGTCTGACACCAAACCTTAGAGGAAAAATCGAAGAGTGTTTTTATTTTTTGATTGAGACCACACCCCCAGATTAAATATTCATTTAATATTAGCAATAATTTGAAGAATTTCAGCCAGAGATGACTAAGCCTGTACAAACAGTTCATTGAATCAAAAAGAACTTTAATTAAATCATAATTTTATAATAGATAGATGATTATGAATCAGTGAAACAAGTTCAAACGATATTGAAAAATAAGCTTACTTACCGAGATTACGTATTAAGATTTTGGTCTAATATGAATTACAATAGATAATAGAAAAACAAGACTACTCTCCAGTGCCGGATTAACCACGTAGCAAGAGTAGCAATTGCTACGGGCCCCGCTCAAAAGGGGCCCCTCATATTTAAACCCGCTCATCTCTGTCTGAGTATCTACTGTACGATTAAGCACCCACAACACTGTAACCTATAGACGGCAAATAAACGTATTGAGGTATTGAGTACTGAACTGTTTTTTACAACTTTTTACTCTTAAATCCATAGCAGATCAAGATTCTTTCGAAAGAATTTGCTACGGGCCCCGCTCTTGCTTGATGCGGCAGTGCTACTCTTTACATGAAAGCTAGATCTTGATTTTCCTTTTGAAATTGAGGGTACTCCTAAAACTTTTGCGATTATTCTTATTGGAAAATTATGCAGTGCTTCCAAGTGGTCTGTACAACGGGGAGTGTTCTGAGGAACTGTTTGGAATGGTGTCTTCTTCTTCTTTCTACCACCGCACTGCTCACCATCGGCTGGGTGTTCATCCCCATTTCCTGGAGCCTATTCTTTCTTGTACGAAACGGTTCTCAAGAACGTTTATATTGTGTATGTACTCTTGAATTTGAAAGAGCTTCCAACTGAGGTTTTCCCATCGCAGTCGGTTTTTTTTTCTAAATATATCTTTTGTCTAAGACACCGACATAGCCCGGATGATTGCAAAACTGAAGTGGCAGTGGGCTGGGCACATAGCTCGAAGGACTGATGGCCGTTGGGGCAGAAAAGTCCTCGAATGGCGACCGCGTACTGGAAGACGCAATGTTGGTAGGCCCCCCACAAGATGGACCGATGATCTGGTCAAGATCGCCGGAATAGGTTGGATGAGGGCAGCGCAGGACCGATCATCGTGGAGATCTTTGGGGGAGGCCTTTGTCCAGCAGTGGGCGTCTTCCGGCTGAAATGATGATGATGATATCTTTTGTTCTGTAAAATTGTGTGGTGGACAATAAAGAATTATCTATCTATGTATCTATTTACGATATAGGGTTTTTCAAAAAAACGTTATAAAATTTCTTAGAGGCCGGCAGCGCGTTGGTAATGCCTCTGGTGTTGCAAACGTCCATAGGCGGCGGTAACCACCTGCTTTGAGATGGGAAGAAAATAGGCTATTAAGGTTATTAAGGAGTATCTGGTTAATTGCACGTACGCTTGATCCGGTCATGAAATTACTTAGTAGGTCGTGTGTGTTATTAATTGACTTTTTAATCTATCGAAGATAAGGGGATTCAAATTTACATAATATTTTTTTTAAAGACAATATCATAAAATTTTATACTAGATAAATTTAATTAATAAAGTACTTGAAACATGAGAGCTAGAATTCAAATTTAATTGATCTCGTTTATGTGTTAATTTATTTCAAAGAGTACTTTAATAGTTTTCGGCTCATAAATTAAAAATTTTAGGTATAGATGTTAAATCGATAATGAATTTCACAAGTATTTAGTGATCTTCATTATTACTACATAAAAATGAGATAAAAATGTCATTATTGCTTCTTGAATTCTTACATCTAATCTTATGTTAGTCCAGCATTCTTCTTCGCAGATAGGCTGACGGCTCACCTAAATAGTAAACAGTTACCGTCTCGTATGGATGTTAACAACGCCAGGGGTACCGTAAACACGCTGGTATCCGTATAAAGACACTGGAACCTAGACCATTAATGCCGGAACACCGTCCAAAGTTTATTATGTCGGCATACCTTTAAAACAGGGTGAAAGTAGCGCCAGTTATTGAAGAACTTAAAAGTAATAGACTAGCGTGGTTTGGTCATGTAATGCACAGGGAAGAATGCCATATAACAAGGAAAATGATAGAAATGAGAGTGGGTGGATACAGGACTAGAGGTAGACCAAAAAAAGATGGATCGCGTAAAAGATGATATGGCAAAAAAGGGTGTGAATGTTGGGATGGCGGCTAACAGAGGAGAGTGGAAGGAGAGAATATGTTGTGCCGTCCCCATATAATGTGGGATAAGGGCAGGAAGAAGAAGACTTATAAGACAGGGGTGGTTGTTTCCAGACGGGCTTGGGGCTCAACTAAGAGGGTCTTCTGAGAAACACTCCTAAATGTATCCACTCTATTTACTATGCTTGCCCATATTGGGCCTACTATTTTCTCTGTTGGCATCCATTCATCTTTGTGTCTAACTGTGTTCTTCTTAGTGTATTTTTAGGTTATCATTATTTTATTACTTTTTAGTCCATCATATTCCTTGTTTATTTTCCTGGTAGCAATTTTAGGTAGTACTTAGAGGTGGTAGTAATTTAATTTATATTAATGGTCGCCTAGGGGTCGAAATTCGACCATAATTCATTTAATTTTTAAGATTTAACTTTATTAGGGTTCTTTTTTCAAATGCTATAACCTATAACCTCTATAATACAAGGTTTAACACACAAACTCTATAATACAGACGACCTCGGTGGCGTAATGGATAACACACTTCGGTACGTTTGCGGAGGTCACGGGTTCGATTCCCGTCTTGCGTCTGGGTATTTATGTATAATATGTATTTATTTACAAAAAAAAAAGTATATATGTAGTATATCAGTTGTCTAGGGCCCATAACACAAGTACTATGCTACTTAGTTTGGTACTAGATGACGCTGTGTGAATTGTCACAAAATATAAATAAAAAAAATTGTCATTTTTCTACATCAGTTTAAACAGCATTAATGTAAATCTTCAAAATGTTTTGCATTGCAAAACCTGCATTGTAGATCCATTTCGTAACCATATGTAAACACTATTCTCACAAATAGGCAAGAGTAAATTAATTCAGATTACTTATACACCATTTTCTTTGCGCTTGAGCAAGATGTATTTCACAAAATCTATATATTAATACGTGAAGCGAAAACGTCGTACCCCTTTTTACGAAAACTGCGCGTTCGGAGGAGTATGAAATTTCGCAGATTTAAAGTTTATATGGAGGAGAAGTGGAGAAAACTATTTTTTGCCTAAAATACATTAAGAAATACATTAAATAAATTAAATAAGCATTAATACTAATGCTCGAATTATACACAACATACACACACCTTACTGACGATTTTGTTTCTTTCAAAGATTTTATGGCCTGGTAAAGACCATTAAGGTTAATTTTATAGTAAAATAATATTTAAATTCATAATATAAATTAGTAAATATAACAAAATAGCTTTTTGCACTTCTCCTCTATATAAACACTAATGGTGCCAAATTTCATACTCTTCCGTCCGTGCAATTTTCGTAAAAAAATTGTACCCTAAAGTTTTCGCGTTTACGTGAAGTATTGATTAGTGAGATTATAAATAATTTCATAAGTGTAAAATATATATATATATATATATATATATATATATATATATATATATATATATATATATATATATATATATATATATATATATATATATATATATTATAAATATATATTTGACTTTCAAGGAATGTTGGACTGAGGAACTATTTTGAATAAAAATAATATTTAGTTTGAGTTTATTATACTTGTGTAATAAATTTAAAAAGTTTAAAATGAAATAAAGTAAATATCTTTTAAAAATTAAATGTCCTTGTTTAAACTTTTAATGCAATATGTTACAAAGATCAAGAGCGATCAAAGAACTGAGAAATTTATACGGATGCAATTTACCCGTGGTAAAGAATAAGGTAAAATATCAAAATGTTTTCTATACAGTCATTGTAATTAACTACATTCCAATGCAAACAGCGAAAATATAAGTTCAATATAATATGACACATTTAAGTGAAATTGTTGAAAACCTTGACATTTAGGGCATTTCTTTACTCGTATTTTTTTCAAGTTCCAAGCACTAGGTGAAAACATGTATAACAGAGTTATTGTATGCTGAAATAAAATACAGACTCATACAAACAAATTATTTATATTATAAAAGTATTCGCTCTTCGAGGGAATCATAAATCCAAGCGAATCGGCTATTTAATATACGTAAACAAATATTAAAAGACTAGTTATCTTATTTTGTTTTATTTTTAAAATCATACATGTGAATATGTGACATTTCATACGCACTAAATTAGGTAACTAATTTCTTTATTGATTAAGTTTAAAGTCGATCATATGACTGTCATGTCCTAAGTATGACTACTAAGTCGATCCTTAAATACCGTCACAAGTCATCACAAAATTGGTCATAAAATAAAAATTAAAAGTTATTATTATTTATTTAATGTCAGATTAAATTGATCCATTACAATAGAATAATATACATAAATTATTTAAATATGGACAGTCTTCTCTGTTTGCTAGCGTGGATCCTGATGATCCTGATAAGGATTATGGGACAAAATTATTAAGTTTGTGTATTGTCATTGGTCGTGACAAGTGTGCAAGTTTTTGAATTTTTTTTTGATAGTTTAAAGTGGGTAAAAATCAAGTTCAAATTTTTTATTACATAGTTACATGGGTATAGGCCAAGTTTATATAAAACGTGGATGTTGGAGAGGGAAAGGGAGCGCGCTAAGCTTCCCTTCCGCTCACGCAGGGCCACTCGTCGCCGAAGATTGGCGACAGACCTCCGGCCGCCGCCGTAGTGGTCGGTCGCAGGCGCGACCCCCTGGGAAAGGGCCGCAGCCCGCAAACACATGGCCGAGTAAAAAGCGCGCGCGGGTGTTCCACGTGCTCAGCTCACACCTACGTGAGGAATAAGATGCTGAGGTATTGAAGCTTTGAGGCTGAACCCTCTTGGATTTGAAGAGGCTCGCAAAAGCGGGCGGGCGTCCATCGGGGCTGTGGTCTGACTGTCCCGTCGGGTCCCACGGCCTCAACACTTAAGGCGTGTGAAGGAACACCAGGGTGGTTTTAGTGGGAATACCAGTGACGTTTGTCCCCCAGCCTAGAGAAGGGGACGTACGGGCGTATTGCACGGGGAGTCCCACACTACCTCGCCGCCCATTCCCACGCAGCTGGGTGTGCGTTATGCATTTCCACCTCCCAAAAAAATCGTGGATGTTACGTTTACATGAGCGTAAATAATATAATCACATAAATTTTGAGGTCCTCAAAATGTGAAGTATGTAATTATTAACAGTAATATATAACGCAAACAATAAACCGTAAATAGTCTCACATAAACTAGGTCATTAATGTGTCCAAGCCGGATGGAACTTCGTCGCCTCCTTCTGCGAAACAGTCATGTCTGCCAAGAAAGCGACGTAAAGGCTCCCCCAGGCTCCCCTCCCGCTCACCCAGGGCCACTCGTCACCGAGGTTGGCGACAAGCTTCCGGTCGCCGTAGTGATAGGTTGCGGGCACGGCACCCTGGGAAAGAGCCGCAGTCTGCACACATGTGTGTGCCAAGCCATGTGGCCGAGAGAGGAGCGCGCGTGGGTGCTCCGCGCGCCCAGTTTATGCCCTGCGTGAGGAAGAAGATGCCGGAGCTCATCACCACGGTGCCAGTTGGGGCCACGATCTGAATAATTTGTCGCTTTCCGTGGCCTCGGCACTTAAGGGCGTGTGAAAGAAAACCGGGGTGGTTTTTTTTATCCAAGCTGGCATCACCTCACCCTCTGTGTCAAGGCGGACTTCTTCGATAGTATACCACCAGAGGTTGGCGTTTTTGCCCGCTCCTCAGCATTCTGTTGTGTCCTTCCAGGATTGAGGGGAGGGATGGTATCGCGGATAAACATATTCACCTTCTACTTCGTGACAAATATCCGAGCGGAGTACCTACCCAAAGAAGCTGCTCACGGCCTCAGTATACAGGTCAGTATACAGTATGGAGGTCTTTCAATGTCCTCCGGTACTATTATCGTGTCCTGCGTTGGCAGCAGGGAAGCTGTCTTTCTTTCTCTCTCTTTCTGAGCTCATAAGAGCTTATGCTTTGGCCACTAGTTTGTGAACATTACTGCTTCGCAGAAGTAAGCGATGGCAATCCATTCGGCATTGACAACCTTTTTCATGTATTAAGAAATCCTTTTGGTATCAGAATGTCAACCGAAAATTTATTCTTTGTACAATACTATTTACTTTTATATTTTTTAATATTTAAAAAAAGAGGTCAATTAACTCCACCATATATCTAGCCTCGGTTTATAGCTACGAAAGGCTTATCTATGCTGTCTTCACCGGGTCCGAGTAGGTGGTACAATATTATACCATGATTACCTTTATTTTTTTTTATTTAATTACAAACATAAATAAATTTATACAATCGATAGAACTACCGAAAACAATGTGAATCCTTACTAATATTATAAATGTGAAAATATCTATCTATATCTATCTGTCTGTCTGTTACGTTTTCACGACTAAACCGCTGAACCAATTTTGATGAATTTCTTTATAGAGATAGATTAGACTTTGGAGAAGGACATAGGCGTTTTTTAAAATATACATATATGGCAGAACAACGTTTGTCAGATCGTATAAATGATCTAATTTAAAATTTAATGCATACAAAGACGATGAAGTAAATGTTTCGTATTTAAAGTATATAGTTTATAAGAATTCTATAATAAGAGAACTGTTTATTTCAGTGTCGTTTATCTGGCTATGCCTAGCTTTGTAAATAAAAATAAACTATTTGAATTACTGGTATGTGGTACTGCAATCTAGAAACTAGTCTTGCAAAGTTGTCCTTAACCAGTTTGAGGGCTTTGACTGCCCTTGAAATATGTGTTACTGGAAATTTATAAAATTAGGGAATTATATTAAACTTCTAGGAAATGCGTTTTTTTGTTGCTGCAGGACAGCAGACAGGCTGACGGCCCGCTTAGAGTTTAGTAGTAGTTAACGTCATCTATGGGTGTTTGCAACGCCAGTGGCATCGCGAACACGCTGCTTCCCATAAGGGTACAGGAATCTGGGTCAATAATGTCTGAACACAACACAAGGTTATTATGGCGACCTACTTAAGACCAAGTGTGGTTGTCATCCAGACGGGCTTGGGGCCCTACCACGTAGCTAGGGTGGGTTGTTTTGTAGCCTTATTCCGGCATTAGTGACCCAAGTTGGTCACTAACGCCGGAACACAACACAAGATTATTATGGCGACATACTTAAGAACAAAGGTGTTCGCCATCCAGACGGGCTTCCGCCCCTGCATGGATAGAGTATAAGCATGTTTTATAAATTAATACTTTTGATGTGTTTTACTTACACTTTTAAGGGGTACCTATCTTCAGTTCGATTTTTATACCTAATTTATTTTACTTAAAACGTTTCAACTATTTTTGTTATGTTTTTTTTTTGCTTTGTCGTAATCACGTCTGCCACTGTATCGTTCCCACTTCGTTTTTATTCATTACACCGACGTTTCATTATGTCGAAAAACTTTTTACCGGAGTCTTTTTTTTTTGGTCTCGGGGAAAAACCACTCTTGACGGGTTCCCCCGGCCCAGGGGGCCCAGGGGAGAGGATATGTGGGACTCCGGGAAAGATGTTCGAACATCCGACTACCCACTAAAAAACCCCGCTGTTCTCCTATCGCCTATGCCCGGGCCTACGGATATATGGCCTGCCGATCTCGTGGCCCGGGCCGGCGCCGGCCCGCCCTTTGTCTTAAGGCGGGCCTCTTCTTAAGTGTTGGCGCCAGGGGGTCAGGCTTTCGTCCCCCTGGCGCTCTCCTGTAATAACTCTAGGAGTTGAGGAGGGCCGCGGAACAGCACGCAGCCCTCACCCTTGCGGCAATAGTGCGGGCAGCTGGTCCTCCCCCGAGGGGCCGCCCGCCGCCGCTTTTTACGGCGGCCGGAGGTCGTTAGTTGCCCTCCGGCGCCGCCGACGTGGCTTGCGTTCGCGGGAGGGGAGTGTGGTGGTTGACTCCCGCTCCCGCTCCGCCGCCTCCTTTGCGGACATAACTGCCTCGCAGAAGGAGGCGACGGCCGTCCATCCAGGATCACCCCCGACCATGGACAGAACCAGGGCCGGGAGCGACAGGTCCACGCCGATTTGGGCGACGAGGGCGCGGCGCTCCTCGCGCCACGCAGGGCACACGGCGACAGTGTGGTCCGCCGTGTCCTCCTCGTCACCCGCGCCACAGTGGTGGCACCCCGACGTCATCTCCCGCCCTATGCGACACAGGTACCTCCCGAAGAAACCGTGCCCCGAGAGGACCTTCGTCAGGCGGAAGGTCAGGGCGCCGTGGCGCCTTTCCAGCCATTCGGGGAGTCAAACTAAGCCGAAATAACATTAGTTCAAAGTTTTATGTTCCGTGATATTATACTACTGTTTTATGTTATTTTTTATTTTATTTATGTTAGGGTCACAAGTGAACTTAACCCCGCAGTTATAAGACGAGCCCTATAACCACTGACCCTAAATCACCGTGGCAGGGTGAGCAGAACTCCCGGTCTAGTTTCACTCGTACCCGCCCTGCTGGAATGATTTTATATTGTAATATTAATATGATAATATTGATCCTTTTTGACTCATATCTAATGTTTTTTTTTAGGTGACGCTAAAGACCTATAACCAATAACCGGTTTAACGAGAATTATATATAGTTTAATTAATTAGAAATAAATATATAGTTATGGTAAAGTAATTTTATGTATTGTTTTGGTGAAGGAAAAGTACGGTAAATGAGTCATCTGGCTAACGAAAAAAAGTCCAAAATAGACCTTGGCCAATAGGAAAAAGTTATTTCAAAAATCGGTGAGATGTAGTTCGGTAAAATGATACATACTTATATTAAAATATTTCATTGGAATAAAAACATGGAAAACAATACATATATTAAAAAAAGACTAGTTCAACAGTTTTAGGTCAAATGAAATTCGGTTAAGTAAATTTCGGACTAGTAATCGATTCCTTTCTTAAGCTATTTGATCAAATATCCATTTTTATGATATTCCTGCAACATAGGCATGTAGATTTCGTAGTGTGTGAAGAGAAATGTCTTTCTATGTGTACCTTTTGAGTACTAAGTAAAAGAGGTAGACCCAAACAGTGCTTGCATGATGTTGATGAGGCGGACAAATAATACTAATAACTACCTAGCTACGTGGTATGGCCCTAAACCCATCTGGATGGCAACCACCCTTGGTCTTGTATGTCACCATAACCTTGTGTTATCATCATCATCATCTCAGCGTTCATCCCGGTTGCAACCCAAACTTGAGTTTCGGTGCTCGGGGTCCGCTTTCCGACTTTTTCTACTACACTTCGCACGGTCTTCAGCATCCCTGGTAGTGAGACCATTGGCACGCATATCACCCTTTACGATGTCAAGCCAGCACTTTTTGGGTCTACCCCTCCTGCCGGGGCCCGGCGGAGGTGGCATGGCCAGACATTTGTTTCCCACGTAAGCATCCGGTTGCCGTAAATTGTGGCCGTACCAACAGAGCCGACACTCCTGCAGTTTATCCGCAATGTCACGGACATGAAGAATACCGCGAATGCGGGAGTTCCTAACGCGGTCCTTCCGCGTCCTTGTGTTATGTTCCAGCAAAAGTGGCCCGGGTTATTGTACCGTTAAGGGACAGCAGCGTGTTCGCGGTGCTCCTAGTGTGGCAAACATCCATAGGCGACGGTATCTGCCCACTATTAAGTGATCCGGTCTTGGTTTTTAGCAATGAATAAAAACGAGGAACAATGGTGTAGCCAAGGACCGTGATAAGGTGGGAACGGAGTAACGGCCTCTATACTAGAAATAAAGAATGCAATTGGGATATAAAGTTGATAATTGACGACCATAGTTTTGTCCGTGGTTACTAGTAAGTTGTAGTCGAATGAACACGTCTTTCAATTGTACGTCGGAGGAAATAAATAATAAATTAATATATGTTACTGGTATAAACCACACAGTGCCATCTAGTCCCAAAGTATGTAGCATAGCATTTTTGTTAGACTAGACAACTGATATACTACATATGTACAGGGTGACTTTGACAAAACCGTCCAAATTTTTTTAAGCACTAAACATCATTTATGGAACCTATTTATGCAAAAAAAATTGTATGTCAAATTTTCGCCATAAAATATTTCATATATGATCATTAATTCAATCGTACAGAATGTCCTATGTGGTCCTATGGTGCAACCTTCGTACGTTAACCTGTTATTACCTGTCTCTGTCTCTCCCGTGTAAATGAGTAGTGTGTATTCGCTCGCCCGGTGCAATGCCGCCGTCCTCAGCCTTTTACTAGGTCAGATGGAGAGGTCACTCTAGCGCCGTATTATGTAAATTGCGAGTTCTTTGAATGACTGTGATGCTGATTACTCAACATTTTTGTACTATGTGATACAAAACTGAAATACATGTTTCTCATAACTTTTACTAAAGATTCTTCTGTGTGAATTTGGACGGGTTTGTCAAAGTCACCCTGTATATATTTTTGTAAATAAATACATATACATAAACACCCAGAAGCGAGACAGGAATTGAGCCCACGTCCTCCGCAAGCGTACCGAATTATGTTAGCCGCTACGCAAGCTAGCCGCGAGGCTGAGGGCCCGCTTAGAATTTAGCAATTCGCAATACCAGAGGGAACGCGAATACGATGCTGTTCCATAAGGGTACAGGAACTTGGGTCACTAATGCCGAAGTACAACACAAAGTTACTATGGCGGCATACTTAAGACCAAAGGTGGTCGCCATCCAGACGGGCTTGGGGCCCTACCACGTAGCTAGGGTGGGTTGTTTTGTCGCATTACGACAGGCCGACCCCGGCCCTAGAGGTCAGTATTCTTTTTCCACCCCTGCACGGCTAAAGCGTTCCTCGAGATAGTGTGGGGTTTTTGGATTAAACAAAATATTATGGAGAAGAGATAGAATATGAGAATTCCGGCGAAAACGAAATGGGGGGCCACTTGAGTTCAGCATGACTAATAACACAGATCTCAAAGCTTGCATAGTTCAAAGCTAATTGAAGAAGATGTTTTTTAAAAGCGTAATATTTAAGTAAATATGCTCTAAGTCTTTATATGATCTATTGCATCCTTCATAGATCAGTTAACATATAATCTCAAAAATTTATATTATTTACAAAAAATAAATTAATAAAAAAGACAAAAAACATATTATCATATTATCTAAGAACATTCCACATGTGATAAATATCTGTAGAATACAATATATCTATTACAATAATTTCCTAGAGTTTCTAATCGACTTAACCTTTAAAGCGTTTTTAATGTTGTCTCAAAATTACTATTAAATTGAACAAAGAAAATCCAGTTTTATCTATGGCAGTGTCACGAACTCACGCTGGTATTTATTATGTTAATAAGGATTTTTTATTGCTGAGGAGAAGTAGACAGGCCCACTTAATACTACGCAGTGGCCGCCATCTGCAGTTGTATGCAGCGCCAGATGCATGTCTAGCACGTTGCGATCCACGTAGGATATAACTTAGGCCACTTATGCTAGAACACAACACAAGGTAATTATGACGCTATATTTAGAGATGAGGAGGTCGTTGCCATCTAGACAAACTTGGAGCTAGGGCTATTTTGTAGCCTTTTGCGACAGGCCTAACCGCAGTGATTTTTCTAACTCTATCCATGCACCGAGTCTACAAACTCTGAATAACATAACCTTGAGTCGATAAATATTTCATTTAATATTTATATATTTTGCTAATATGAACAAAACCACACGAGAATATATGTTATTTCCATTTCCGTTCTTATTAAATAAAAAATGATGTTAATGTTTTTGCCCTATCTGTTCCTGATCCGGTGTTTAGATTCTGATGAAAATTTGATATAGGATGTTTGGAAGACTCCCGGGAATATTACTCTGAGTGTATTTAAATAAACAATACATTTGTAACAATTAACACACTACACGACTTGTAGGGAAACGCACTGCAGAGTTATATATTTTTTAAAATAAGGACAAAACATGGTTTTCATTGATGATGTATGTAAGACATCCCCACACAACTAACTTAGGTACAGGAATATAGTTAACTATATAGTATATCTTTACGAAATCAGTTATAGAGTAAATAATATCTTTAGATATCAAAATTCTTGAGATTTAAAAAATACTTTATACATAATAAAGCATATATATAATGCGACGATTCGCACAGCACCATCTCGTCTAGTCTTATGTTACTAAGTACTTAAACACTTTTCTTAAACAGCCAGACTCTGGACGTCAATCAACAACGTGACCCCTACAGGCGTTACAACATGCAAAGGCCTATGTGCCATGGATTTCGTCAATATTTGTGTATCAATAAATTATTCTAGAACAGAAAAGCTTTTAATATAGCTTACATAAGTTGCTTTCATATGAACTTACACACGCATATGCGTACACAACTAAATTACATGGACTTTTCATATTTGTTTATATGTTTGAAATTGTGTTGAGAGGGACGGGTTTGTTAAGTAATACCTGATATTTCGTATTACCTAAGGCCCTAAATATATTGTGGGAGAAATAAATAAATAAATGAATTTATAACTAGCTGTTACCCGCGAATTCGTCCGCGTTGCTTGATACTTGTATATTAACAAAGGTTTCCTACGCATGCGCGCTACACCACTTGCCCCACTTGCCCCACTTCTACGCGACAAGAAAATATCACTGAACACGTAGTGCTTATAAAAGTCTTTGATTATTAAAAGTTTAATAACTTTATATTAAATGAAGATATTGGAATATATTTTTTGAGATAAGGGCCAAGTCTGTGAAATAAAACTTAGAAAATTTAATTGAAATCTATTCAATATTTTTGTCGTGATACGCACACGACTGCAGATCTCTATAATTTTATTTATATACATAAATGTAATATATAAAAAATAATTTGTACTATTTGTACCTAGTAGCTAGATAGATAGATAGTGTAATCACAGCTTTTCTTGTCTAATGTGCTTATTATAGTATAAATGCCATATACTGACCTGCATACCGGTATGTGAAACCCGCCAATATACCTTGGACGAGCCTGACAGGTATAGTGTTCATTCCCCCTAGAGAGAGGTTCAAGCTCAGTAGTGGGACTCGTGGGCTATGGCCTATGGACCTTTATTTTTGTTCATATAAAAAATAAGTTTTTATTACAATAATTTATTTTTACGTTACGTAGCGTTGCAACTTATTGTATATTTATAAGACTATTAAAGTCTTATAAAAACAAACCTTCGTTAAAACTGAAGTTGAAAAAGCATCAGTTGTCTATAATAATGTTTAGAAATAAGACCCGAGCCCTGCCAGTACCCTTGAGGCGCTGTCGCAATGGACTCTCATTAGCATCGACAAAGACGTATCACATTGAATTAAAATGCAGTACGATTGTTTGTTTATTGTACGGAATTTTAAAACAATTTGGACATTGACCTAGGCCTTAAACGATCGAAGCTATTAAGAAATATTAATTGATTAATCCATAATAATATTATAAATGTGAAAGTAGCTCTGTCTGTCTGTTATGTTTTCACGCCTAAGCCGCTGAATCAATTTTGATGAATATATAGATTAGATATATTCATCAAAATTGATCAAGATATATCTTAGATAGATTGGACTATCTAAGATATATCTTGATCAATTCTTCGATATTCAATATCTTAGATAATCTGTTTAGTACAGTATGGGTACGCAACAGAGCCTATTAAATTACAAATTAAATAGGCTATTTTAATTTTGGTATGATTAAAGGCGAAACAGTATTACAGCTAGCTAACAGAAAACAAAGAACACGAGAACAATTAATTGCGCATTTTTACTTAATTTGGGAAAACCAATTTGTGCAATAGACGTACACATTTCAGCTCATTAAATTTTTAATAAATGAACAAATGAATACATTTTCAGGAGATTAAAACTTGTATTATTAATTAAGAACTATAATAGAGATATTTCAGGAGTGTCAGCTACGATTTTTACGGCCACATTTTGCGGCAACCGGCTACTTACGTGGGGAACAAATGTCTGGTCATGCTGCCTCCGACGGGCCCCGACAGGAGAGGTAGACCCAAAAAGTGTTGGCCTGACGTTGTAAGGGGTGTTATGCGTGCCCATGGACCCACTACTAGGGATGCTGAAGATCGTGCGGAGTGGAGTAGAAAAAGTCGGAAAGCGGAGCCCGGGCACCGAAGCGAAAGTTGGACGCAACCGGGATTTAACATTGGGATGATGATGAGAATTATAATAGATAATGCTATAGTTAAAACATTTTAGTAGTACTATATGAATATTAAGCAACAGTCAAACTTAATTAAATCTAGCAACGTGATTTTTCTCAATGAGGAACTCGGAAGAGGCCTAAGGGGGTACCTGGTAGCCTAGTGAGATCCGGAGACACATCTAGAGATCACGGGTTTAAAGCCCACAATGAAATGTATCGTAAGGTGGCGTTTTAAGGTTAAAAACATGACGAGGAAACCTGCATACCGAGGCAAATACATACAAGGTTTACTGTCCGTTTCATGGCGAATCCTGAGCCCAACAATAGGACGATATAGGATATTATGGTAACAATATTGTAAGTGGGCAAACACACAATCGTTGGAAATACACGATTGTCATTATCGCTTTAAGGTCTTTAATTACATATAAAAAATAATAAGGTATCAGATGCGCCCTTGAAATACTTGAAACACTGGAAGTCTTTTGCTTCAATCCTACAAGACAAATTTTATTTCGTAAATTAATTAAGTAATTTTTGCGATATATTTTTGTCTAATGAAGCATGTTAAGTATATACATGCATGCCTTTAAGTATGTACCTACATGCATTTAAGTTTTTTTTATAAACATAGCTCCGAGTTACAAAACTATTAAGGTTCCTGAAATTTTATTTAGAGCAATACGAATATTTGTTATCGTGTTATCGATATAATTTGTATATTATTGCTATTATATTTTAATAGGAATATTTTGTATAATTAAATCCTAACTAATATTATAAATGCGAAAGTGAGTTTGTTTATTTGTTACGCTTTCACACCTAAACCGCTGAACCAATTTTAATGAATTTCAGTATAGTCATAGATTGGAACTTGGAGAAGAACATAGGCTATTTTTTAAATTCATATGACAGAATAATTTAAGTATTGTAAAAGTTACACATTGCATGGACTGTTAAAGAGTGTAAATATTTTTTTAAAAGGAGCATAACATGTTTCTAATTCATTATGAATTAAATAAATTTTGATACAACTAACTTCGGCACAGAAGTAAACACGTTACATAGTAAATAATATCTCAAGATAAAAAATAATTGAGATATTAAGGATATATTTAACTATATTTTAATTCTGCTTGCCTTCACATCAACGACATCGTAGTATTTACGGCAAGTGCTAAATACGTGGGTGATTTCGCCTTACTATCCGGGATGCAGAAGAACCGTGTTAATTTTAGAAGACAAATCGGGAAGCGGAGCTACATGTACTTTATAGGTGAAGTTCACAATATTTTTGGAGAGGCGGTATGTAAAATATTTGGTACTTCTTCCTACATCAACACATTAATACGAAGTACATACTGTTATTAATATTTTTATACATGAAGCACAAACTTTGTAACCCTTTTTATTAATTAAGTAATGAGAAGGAGTACGAAATTTGGCACAGTTAAAGTTTGCACATAGAAAAGGCGCAGAAAGCTAATATTTTTACAATCCATACTTAATATTATAAATTTGAAAGTAACTGTCTGTCTCTCTGTAACGTTTTCACGCTTAAATCGCTCAACCAATTTTGATGAATTTCAGATAGAGATAGATTGGACTATGGAGCCTTCTCCATAGTCACATAGGATACCTTTTGTTGTGAAAATAAAACTTGAAGGGGGTGAAATAGGGGTGAATGAAATATAAATAAACAAAGCTCCTGTTATAATATTAGAAGCAATGCACATAAAACGGTATCAATACTATTATAATAAACCTCCAGTAACAGATGAGAATTTGGTCCACTATAAAATGTTTTTTTAAAATATATAACAGAACAGCGTTTACCGGGTCAAGTAGTAATGTTATAAACATACATTAAATTATTAAAAATAAATACAGACTACCCTACGTTTGACACACATATACATACACAAATATAGTATTAAATACAATATAATATATTCTTTTGATTATGTTTTTAGAATATGATTAAATAGTATATCAGTTTTTTTATAACTAGCAGTTTATTTATTAGTTTACTAAACATAAAAAAATGCAAAAATCTACGATTATAGGGGACAATAGAACCATAAGTAACGTTCCAAATTTAAATTAGGACAACTTTGCGATCTCTAGTAGTTAAACCCAATTAAAGTATATCATCCCAAATGAGAAATGGTTTTCGTCATCCAAATTGTTAATACCGGATATATCCTCATTTTAAAGGTCGTTGTTGTGTTTTCAGGGCGAAAATAATGCTCATCATTTATATTGGAATTTGTGATACATTGCTATAAGATAATGAAATGAATGATATGAAAAAAATAATAGATTTACCTACGACGACCTTCGTGGTGCAACGACAAGGCATGTCGAAATGCATGCGGTGGCCACGGCTCAATTTTCATCCAGAATCTATGTGTTGACGATAACAACCCACTTAATATAAAGTTGTTACCGTCGCCTATGGATGTTTGCGACGCCAGGAGCATCGCGAACATGCTGATGTCCGTAAGTACAGGAACCTGGGTCACTAATGTCAAAAAACTATGCAAGGTTAGTATGGCGGCATACTTCACCAGCAGTGGTTGCCATCCAGCCGGTCTTGGGCCTTACGATCTAGCAAAATGTATACCTACGTGTGCATGGTAACAATGACTCACATAAAACGTATAAAATATCCAGAACATTATCTAATGTGTACATGTCATCATATATATATACCTAGTCAGGTCATAAGTATTGTCACACAGTAAAAACTTTTCTTTTAGAATGCTGGCCACAAAAAAGTTTATTGAATTAGAATTTCGAATTGTTCATGAAAATAAAAATGTATAACTTTTAGAATTTTACTCATTTTTAAATATGGAGTGGACGCTTAAAGAAGACCGTGTTGCAGTTATTGCATTGCATCGTTGCGGTTACGCGCCAATTCAAATTTTTAACATACTGAAAAATTTGAATATTACCAAAAGATTCGTTTATCGTACCATCAAACGATACAATGAAGACTCTAGTGTAGATGACAGGTCAAGAAGTGGTCGCCCTCGGTCTGTTAGGACTCCAGCAGTGATAAAAGCTGTGAAGGCACGAATTCAAAGAAATCCCAAACGTAAGCAGAAACTGTTGGCCCTTCAGATGGGGTTAAGCAGAACCACGGTGAAAAGGGTGTTAAATGAAGACTTAGGGCTTCGGGCATATCGAAGAAAAACAGGACATCGTTTGAATGCTCGTCTAATGGACCTGAGACTGAAGAGATGCCGCGCTTTGTTGAAGCGGTACGCGGGAAAAAAATATCGGGAAATTCTTTTTTCGGATGAAAAAATGTTTACCGTAGAAGAGAGCTACAACAAACAAAATGATAAGGTGTACGCACACAGTAGTGAAGAAGCGAGCAACCGTATTCCGCGTGTCCAACGAGGTCATTTTCCATCCTCGCTCATGGTATGGTTGGGAGTTTCTTATTGGGGCTTAACAGAGGTACATTTTTGTGAGAAAGGTGTAAAAACGAATGCTGTTGTGTATCAAAATACAGTCCTGACGAACCTTGTGGAACCTGTTTCTCATACCATGTTCAATAACAGGCACTGGGTATTCCAACAAGATTCGGCGCCAGCTCATAGAGCGAAGAGCACACAAGACTGGCTGGCGGCGCGTGAAATCGACTTCATCCGGCACGAAGACTGGCCCTCCTCCAGTCCAGATTTGAATCCGTTAGATTACAAGATATGGCAACACTTGGAGGAAAAGGCGTGCTCAAAGCCTCATCCCAATTTGGAGTCACTCAAGACATCCTTGATTAAGGCAGCCGACGATATTGACATGGACCTCGTTCGTGCTGCGATAGACGACTGGCCGCGCAGATTGAAGGCTTGTATTCAAAATCACGGAGGTCATTTTGAATAAACTTTAATGTCATAAGAATCTATGTTTTGTTAAGTTCATTTTGGTATATGAATGGTTACATAATGAATAAACTTGTTACAATTATTTTACATTAAACATGTGACAGAATTTATGACCTGACTAGGTATATACCTATATATATATATATATGGCACAGCTTAGCCTCTGCCATTTAATTTACATGTGAATTAATATCTAAACTATTTAAATGCATTATTATAATTCATACATCATTATAGTGCATAAATGCTGTCTGGTAATTAATTAACTAAATAAGTTTAAATTCTGATTATGATCAAATTAATGGGTACTACACATTCTTGACAATATAAACAATATAGATCTTCTTTCCATTACCATTTCCTTGGGGAGGTTTGGGGCCTTGGTTATTCCTTACCTCGCCATACACTCAGGAGGCAGCGAGATCCCGGTGATGTTACTTGAGCCGCAGGAGTGCACTTCCACATGATTGGCGTGGCTTCACCGCAGCTTTGCAGCTATTGTTGGCAATCAGTGGCTTCTATTGGCCCGTCTGTGCTTGATGGCTCTGCCATCTTAATTGCTCATCTCCTAGGTCCGATGAGTCTATAATTAAAATTCTGGAGGTCTGTAGCCAAATGCATGTGATTTGGTGCCGCCGGGCGTGCAGAGGGGCGATACCATGGAGATGTGTGAGGGGGTATTATCTGTGCGGTCGCCACAAAGTTTTCAACACAAGGAAAGGAGAACTGTGACTTCAGCGGCCTGTGTATAAATATACTGGCACAATTCACACAGCGCCATCTAGTCCCAAATTAAGTAGCATAGCACATGTGTTATGGGTACTAGACAACTGATAAACTACATGTATACTTTTTATGTAAATAAATACATATCTATACAAATAAATAAAATTGGAGGGTCTGTTTGTAACATTAAAATAACCGCTTTTTACTAAGTGCATTCGGACGTATACACGGTACATATACCAAAACAACATTTTTTATAACTTTTGTTTGTCTGTCTGTCTGTTTGTTCCGGCTAATCTCTGAAACGGCTAGACCGATTTTGACGGGACTTTCACTGGTACTTAAACACCCTGACGCGAGACGAGAATCAAATCCATAACTTCCGCAAGCGTACCGAATTACGTTAGCCGCTTCGCCACGAAGGTCCTCACGAGACAAGAGATGGGAAGGATGGATGCAGGGCACGGGAAGTCTCATATTAAAAGGTGAAGAGTCAGTTTGATCAGGAAGTTGAGTTAGCTTATACCAAGATCTTTGGAACCCAAGTCATCAATCCAGGTACTGTAACCTTATTTATCAAATGTCACTGCTGTTAATAAGCTTACCCACTATTTCTGTCATGTACTGATTTATCTCAGGAAAAATATTATGTATACTGCAACACAGCGCAATCTACCCCCGAAGAAAGCAGAAGAACGCTCATGTATAGGTACTAAATAACTCATACACTACTTATCTACTTTTCCTTTGTAAATAAATATATATTGGGGACGGGAACCACATTCCCGCAAGCATTCTGGCGCGCGAGAGCTAGCAAAGGTCATCGATTATTTATAATAGATAACAAGTTGTACAAGGATTCTTCTAACCAATAAAAAAACACAAATGTTTGTCTCTGTGTCTATTAATTATTTACCACATTTATTGACTGTCTTCCATGTGGTAGACCAACGTCATTCTTACTTCTGGTAAACTCATTTTCCATATACCTCCAATACTCTTCCAAAACTTATTGCGTGAATACTGAATTATATTTTGACAAGTTTATTTTTATCGTCATATTTTAGAGCTTTTTCCTGTTGTAGTTGAACTTTTCTAAGTTCGAGGTTAGGAAGAATAACTTCTGGGCTCGTTTCATTCTTACCTAAATAGGAAAATATGTGATAGATATGGCTAAGTTCCCGAGAACAGTAACGTTATGGCATAGACTCCTTCTTCTCTTCTCTTTCGTTGCGCTCTTGTCAGAGCGGTCGTGGTCATCATTTTTCACACGGCAGCAATGCGTGTCTTTACGTTGGAGTCAATGTCACTATACGCGTGAAATACAGATCCCAGGTATTTCACCTGTCGCTTGACTGTATCTTCGTCTATGCGCACGGGTGTGGGATCTGTGGAGAAAAAATTTACAATATTATAACATCGTATTTCTAAATATAATTTTTCTACAAAAATGTGCATAAAAATTTAAGTATAAAGCGCATTTAAATTTTCATTATCATTTATAACGTCAGAGTTTAATGAGTGGATACCGAAGTAGTCTTTCTCTTACTCACTCTCTCTTTCTACTTTTTACTCTCACAAATACTGAGATAAAGGTTACCTAGTTTAATTTTTTTTATACAAAAGCACGTATTAAATTAATTAAGAAGATTTATATGTCAAACGTATATAGGAACAATGATTTTCTTTATTTGGATTGAGCTGAGTACATTTTAACCACCAGCTGATTCAATTAACGATATAAAATAAAGATCCATCACTGCGGTCAACCTTATCACGACGCGGGCTGCGCGCCCGACAATCGCCCAACACTATTTTTATACTGATCTTGGCCGACTGCCATCAGCTGTGCCCGTTCGCCAGTCCATTAGTACGAAAGCCCGCGCACCTTGCCCAACCAAACAAATTCATATAACCACTTCCATAACCTAGACCGCGTATCAATGAAATTCCCCCGGTTCAATGGGATACAAATAAAATTGAGGTTCAGCCGGTAGAAAATACGTTAGTACGATTATGGCGCGGTGAGAGCACCGCGCGTCCATCATGGCGCGTCACAGAAATACGTTTGCTCTAATTATAATCTGCTTGCCTATATTGGCTACAGTGATAACCGCATTCCGTCTACGTGATCTGCCTAAAAGCCACGATGTTAAAAAGCAAAAGTGTGAAAGTTGTGAAGTGAATACGGGATATAAGGTAAATAGTGCTAACGTTGAAAGTGATAAATATGATCAACAAAAGACTTTACGTGAAAAACAAAAACATGTAGGATCTGAGAGTGATTATGATGAAGACGATGATGAAGATGAGACAGATTTTCTATTTCATTTTGGCTTTCGAAAAGAAATACCCTATAAGGATGACGTGAAATCAAAACACGTAGGGAAGATTTCATCTTCACATGAGAAGCCAAAGAAGCAAAACATGCCAAGTGATGAGGACGAGGAAGATAATGATGACGATAATGAGGACCACGATGATGCTATTCAAGAACATATAAAACTTCCACCGATAAAATCACCTATAAAAGTAGATATGAAATCAACAACTAGCAGCAAGTCTGCAAAGATGCCATTAAAACAAGAAATAAAAACCATTAGAAAATTGGACACATTGATTGAGAATAGTGACGACGACGATGATGACGACGAAGAGAAAAATGACATCAAACCTTTAAAAAACCCGTTGAAAACAGAATATTCAAAGAAACTTGAACCAATCCGAAAAACAGTGCAAATAAATAATAGAATAGTTTCGGACAAAAGCAATGAATCTGACAATAAAGATGACGAAGATGAGGATAGTAAAATAATTATTCCTCCTACCATAGGATTAAAGCCCAAAGTTTCAGATACAATAAATACAAAAATTACAAAAGAATCTAAAATAGAAAGAAAAAACAAAGAATATATTGAAAATGATAAGAAGGAGGAAATAAAAAAATCTGAAAAACTTAAAATAGCAAATAGTAAGAAGCAGACAGAAACAAAAACAAAAGCAGAAACTAAGCCACTAGTAGACACCAAAACGAAAGATCCAATGAAATCAATAGAAAATATTCTAAAATTTTTAACGGAAGAAGATAACAATGGAGACGAAGATGCTAAAAAGCGCCAACAGTCTAAAACTCATATATTTCCTTTACACCAAAACTCAAAGGAAAAAAAAGAAAAACCCGAGAAAAAACCATTAAAAAAAGAAAATGAAAATGATCAAATAATCACAAAAGATGCTGATATTGTATTAAAAGTTTCAGATAGCAAAAAACTAGAATTCGATAAGAAAATAAGTAAACCTATAGAATTTGATGAAAAATCTACAGTTAAAAAATCAGAAGACAAAAAAGCAGACAAAATAGGCGATAAGGATAAATCAACAGCCACAACTAGCACTAGTAAATTAGAAAAAGAAGATAATATATCTAAAAAGGAATCAGATAATATATTAAAAGCTCCTGAAAGAGGTCATCCCAAACCGAAACAACCTCAAGATAAAGAAAAAAAACTTGATAAAAAAGCTACGGTGCCAAAAGTAAAAGACGAAAAATTAAATGAGGATCCAGTAATAGTTCAAATACAAAAAGAAACCAAAGCTGAGTTTGAAAAGAAACGCTTATCAAAAGAACACGGACAAAAGGATAAATCGTCGAAAGAAAAGATCACTGACAGTCAAGAAGCGTACTCAAAGAATGAAAGTCATTTAAAACACGTTACGGACGCTTTACAAAGAAAGAACTTGCTCAAAAGTGAATTTGAAGACTTTTATGCATTCTTGCCAACTTTTGCACCGAATTATTCGCGCATCCATAATCCAGAATGCAGGCGTCACGGGCAGATCGTGCTCAGGCAATTACGTGGGACGAAGTTATGGGCGCTCAACAGTAAGTTGTAATGACAATGCAACTTTTTATATCGTCGATTTATTATTCTTAAGAATTTAATCCTAATTGTTAATTTATTTCTTACACTTATTCAAATTCAAAATTTTTAGGTAATTTATTACTATCAACCTTATTTAAATAGTAAATTTACTAATGTTAGGGCTTGGGCCAGTTTTATTCAAAACATATTCTTTGAGAGATGTTTCATCCATGCAGGGGCGGAGAAAGAATACTAACCTCTGCGGCCGGGGTCGGCCTGTCGTAAAAGCCGACTTAACAACCCACCTTAGCTACGTGGTAGGGCCTCAAGCCCGTCTGGATGGCGACCACCTTTGGTCTTAAGTATGCCGCCATAATAACCTTGTGTTGTGTTCCGGCATTAGTCACCAAAGTTCCTGTACCATTATGGGACAGCAGCGTGTTCGCGATGCTACTGGCGTTGCAAACACCCATAGGCGACGGTAACTGCTAAATTCTATTTGGGCCGTCAGCCTGTTTGCTGTCTTACAGCAATATAAAAAAAGACTATATCAACCAAAAATAAAAATATTTTACATGTATACAAATACAAAAATAGATAATAATACGTAGTACTGTTTTGGAAAGCCTTACAAACAATTGTTCTTGATTTTGCGTTAAAACTATTCCTTAAACTGATAAATCGTGAATATAAGGGCACAGTTCACACAGCGCCATCTAGTTCCAATTGCAATGTAAGTTGCTACTTACATTGCAATTGGAACTAGTACTTGTATTATGGGTACATAACATGGGGACAACCGATAAACTACATCTATACTTTTGTAAATAAATATACATATATACATAAACATTCAGACGCGAGGCGGGAAGCGAGCCTACTGAAGTGCGTTAGCTGCTATACCAAGGAGGTCGTTATAGTAAACTAAAGCATATTATTAGTAAAAATATCTTTTTTTATTGCTGTAAGACAGCAGACAGGCTGACAGCCCAATTAGGATTTAGCAGTTACCGTTGCCTATGGATGTTTGCAACGCCAGTGGCATCGCGAACACACTCCTGTCCCAAAAGGGTACAGGAACTTGGGTCACTAATACCGGAACACAACACAAAGTAATTATGGCAGCATACTTAAGACCAAAGGTGGTCGCCATCCAGGCGCGCTTGGGGCCCTACTACGTAGCTAGGGTGGGCTGTTTTATTGCTTTATACGACAGGCCGACCCCGGCCGCAGAGGTCAGTATTCTCTTTCCTCCCCTGCACGGATAAGTCTTCACAATAGACGCAATTTACGAAACAGTGTCATAAATAATGTTAGCTATTTTGAGTAATGAGCATGTCTTTTATATGGAAGTTAATGAAGTATTTTTAGATAATTATGGACTACTTTTTATGAGATTTGATTCAGAAGTGTCATATATAGTGATTTAGAAGTCAGTAAAGTCTTGTTTGACTACGATATTATTTTCATTAAAAGTTACAGGGTAGTTATAACACGTAGTGTCACGTAAGGGATTACACGGCCTTGAAACATACTAACTACTCCCAAGAGGTTTCTGTTGTTGTATTCAGGAATTTTTTATTACAGTGCTCGACGCTACGGCTAAGATCCCCTCGGGAATACTGCAGGGGAATGGAATCCAGCTTGGCGATTTCGACCAGTGCTTGGCAAGCCGGGCTCGAGTGCAGTTGGACACGGGCAGTGTGGTCAAAGTGCAGGGAAAGTACTGTCTAGCTAGAGTTGATGTGAAGGCGGAACATCCGGAGTTAGAGGCGCCGGTGCACTTGGCCCAAGCGAAGAATTTGATCAGGAGTCGGATTGATGATGTGAGTTTAGCTGTCCTTAACAATGTTTATCAGGGTGTAAGGAGTCCTAACACTGGGACACACCAGGACTAAACGCTGCTGAGACTCTGACGCAGTGGCACGCACTAGTTTCATCCTGTGACAGTATTTATTAGAACTTAAACTTCGGTTTGAAGGTAAAAACATTGTATGAAAACGGGATTAACGGATTGAGATTATCATATATTAGTTGACCCGGCAAACGTTGTACTGCCATATGAATTTTAAAAAGAAGTAGCCTGTGTCCTTCACCAAGGTCCAATGTATGACTACACTGAAATTACTGAATTAGCGGTTTAGGTGTGAAAGCGTAACAAACAAACTCACTTTCGCATTTGTAATATTAGTTAAGATTTATCTTAGAACTTGATTACACTTTTAGCAAAGTTTACTACTTTTCGGAAACTACTATCGTAACTAGGTTTGTTGAAGCCAAATGCATATTCGGAAACCAACCTTTTTGTCCCTTAATGCATATTACTTCTATAATATGTGTATATTATACGAATAATATAAATACCGATGATGAAGTAAAACATCGCGAGGAAACGTAGATACCGAGATCACTGGTCACACATCAACCCATTTGGAAATACCAGGTATTATAGGTATATTGTCCGTTTCACCGTCTCAGAAACGACATGTGTAATACTACTATCGAGAACGTTGTAGACTATTAAAAATATATATATCCTGATGTTGTAAACATCCATAGGTAACGACCACTTACTATCAGGTGGGCCGTTTGCTTGAACTCCAGCTATAAAGATCCGTTTGTTTTGCTCTGGTACTGAAGTATAAGCTGTCACTAGATTTACATCCAGCAACTCCATTTTAGCCCGGTAATTGTATTTTATAAACTTAGCGGTACCATACTTTGTTTAGCCAGGTCACTTCGTGCCGCGTTTTTCAACATTAAGCTGGGGCGTGTGCGTACCCTCGCCGTGCAATCCTGAGGATGTGGAGATGGTTCTCAAGGACGCAGTCAAACATTATCAGCACACAAGCGGAGTGGCCGTGAGAGTTAAGGTCGACGAACATGATTGTCAAATAGAAAAAGGGGGGAACTGGTGGGAGGAATGGTTGGAATTACCTACTCTGTTAACTTTGTAAGTGAATATGCTTCAGACTTTTTTTATAACATGCCTATCATACACCACTGACAAAAATTAAAGAATATTGGAAATACACACAAATTTTCTAGATGATTTTTTACAAGCTGGTAGCTCGGAAAAAAATTAACGAATAACAAAAAAGTCTAATTTTCAGGTGTCGGCATTTTTTTATAACGTTCGATCCCCATTTATTAAGAAAACCCCGAATTTATTCACTCAGAAAACTTCCGAACAGTTTTTTTTATTTCACTAGTCAAATAAGGACTACGGGTTTCGAAAAAAACGTTTATCACTGAAATCTTTTTTTTGGAAAATGAATGCCGTGTCGTGGAGTTATAGTTATTAATCAAAGTATTCAAATATTTTTAACTTTGATAGTTTAATGATAATTCGGGAAATAATGGTAGTACAAAAAATTTTGCGAGTATTTTGAATCATTCTTAACAAAATTTTATTTTGATCGTTTTCAGGTCCTTATATAGCATTATCCTTTTGCTAGTGTTTGCAGCTACAGTTCAAGACTTTGTTGCAAGAAAAGAACCGAACGAAGATAAAAGCGAAGAAAATGATCAAACAGATTCCAATCAGGAAGGAAAAGACCAATTTTCAGGTATTTTTTTTCGTATTTTATTGAAAAAGTTAAGTAAAAATTTAAATACACCTCAATAATTAAATCTAGAAAATTACTTACATAAATATATATATTGAATATAACAACATTTTGTTAATATTTACTGAAGTACTGTAGTTACTTAGGCCGTAAGAACTCTGAGTATAAAAACTAATTACATTTTAATTTATAATTCTCAATGTAAATTAATGTTATAATATTCTTATTGAGAAATACATTTCCTGTTGGATATTAAAGATAATACTTTTGTTAGCATTGAATTTGTTTCTTTTAAATTAGAACTTTCTTTTAAATACTTCTTTTAAATTATTATCTTTAATTTTATCAATGATATTCACGGTTTTATTACAGACAGTTTCTTATCCGCCTTCTCATTGTTCCGGACTATCCCAAAACTTATCGCCCCAGGAACGACGGATGAAATAGCCTGCATTCATGGGATCCGAGGAATTTCCACAATTGCACTTCTGATAGCTCATAAATTTCTACCTGTTGCTGCCATGCCGTATACGAATAGGCTTAAGATTACTGAAGTAAGTATATTCATTGATATATACTTAACTTTTAAAAATAATTCCTTGACGTAAGAACGTAAGACATAAAATTAATAAGTTGACGAACGGGAAGTTTAAAAGCAGCGCGTGTAGATTAGGTATTTTGGAATACTACTAGCTACTTAGGGGTGTCTCTGTGCAGGGGCGAAATAAGAACACTGACCCCTGCGGTCGGGCTTGACTTGTCGTAAAAGGCGACAAAATAACCTTAGCTAGGTGGTAGGGCTCCAAGCCCGTCTAGATGGCAACCACCCCTGGTGTATATGTATGCTGCCATAATAACCTTATGTTGCGTTTCGGCATTAGTGACCAGGTTTCAGGAATCTGGTGCCGTGCGACTAGCGTCGCAAACATCCATGAGACGGTAACTGCTTATTGTTAAGTGGGTCGTCAGCCTGTCTGCTGTTTCTCAATAATAAAATCTAACCCGTGCAGGGGTGGAGAAAGAATACTAACCTCTGCGGCCGGGGTCGGCCTTTCGTAAAAGGCGACAAAATAACCCACCCTAGTTACGTGGTAGGGCCCTAAGCCCGTCTGGATGGCGACCACCATCGGTCTTAAGTATGCCGCCATAATAACCTTGTTGTGTTCTGGCATTAGTGACCCAAGTTCCTGTACCTGTTATGGGACAGCAGCGTGTTTGCGATACCACTGGCGTTGCAAACACCCATAAGCGACGGTAACTGCTAAATTCTAAGCGGGCCGTCAGCCTGTCTGCAGTCCCATAGCAATAAAACAAGTTACAGACTAGCGAGATATGACCATATAATGCTAAAAGAAGAATGCAATGCAAGAATGAAAATGAAGTAATGATAGCGGATGGATATTAAAGGAGAGTTAGATTATAAAAAAGATTGGAGAAGATGGATTGCACAAAATATGATATGGTGAAAGATGGTGTGAATGTTGAGATGACAGATAAGAGGAAATTAGTAATGGATAACATTTTTTACACCTCCTTTTCACTTTTATCATCTGATATAACGGTAGGAAGAAAAAGTGTGTACCTATTATTTAAAATATACCATCTATATCTATAAAAATGAATGTTTGTATGTCCTTTATAAAATCGTAAACTATGCATTTGATCATGTCATGATCTTCATTAAAGTGTTATGCATGAGCCCACAAAGGTTTCTGAGTTGCTACGATCAATCTTTGATAGATGACGCCACTATCATTTCAATGAATTTCATTAATTGCCGTGACAGTTGAACATAAGAATTTATGTAAATTGTGAAATTAAAATCCATGTTTTAATATTATGGATATATCGAAAAAATTTTGCATCTTTGCATAAAAACTCTTTCTTTTATATTACGAACATATTTATCATAGCCAGTTTGATTCGATAATAAAATATTAGTGCAGACGTATTGTTGCCACGTATCCTAATGATCCCAACAGATATGCCATTCGAATTCAAATGTTTGCAGTTCCCGGTGCGACTCGCTTTCGCAATAACTATCAACAAAGCACAGGGACAATCGTTGCAAGTCTGTGGATTAAATTTAGAGAATTCATGCTTCTTACATGGGCAGCTCTATGTGGCCTGCTCACGCGTCGGAATACCTTCAATTTATTCGTTTACGCACCGATGCATTGCACGCATTTTTAACGATGGAAAAACAAGAAATATTGTGTATCCCACAGCACTTCAATAAATATCGAATTGAAACGAAACGCTGCAATGTCACAATTTTTTCGACATGAACATAATCAATAAAATGACTCGAAATAAATTCAATATTTCTGTAATGTCTTACCTTCAAAGTTATTTTAGTATATTATTTAGTAGTAGTAGTACAGCTAGGTGTAAATATTTTCCTTCTTATTAAAAAGATATATATAGTACAATTCCTATTTTACAATATTTTATGAACAAAAATGGTCTACAGGGGTACTATTTTTAATCCACTTTCGGACCTAGTCGTATATATTGCACGGTTTGAAATATACCATTGACGTTATTCATTAATAAATGAAATTTACAAGACTAATGTTCTGTTAGCAAAAATAGTCTGTAACCATTCAATTTAAACAAGGGGACGAACGAATACTTTTTCAAATTATTTTTTTTATTTTTATTACATAATTTATTTAGGGGCTTTTGATAAAAATACAATGACAGCCCCCTTTTATAAAAATTACTAATTTCTAAATCTTAAAATCATCGTAAATGAAAACATCGACAGCAGAGAGTGGCCTCGAAAGGATGCTCTTCCCACATGTGGACTCGCAGAGACTATACTAGTCGCTCCCTACTGTCTTTCGTTCGGACACATTCCACCAAGAATGGTGTACATCATCAATTTTTCCACAGTTTGAGTAATAAGGACTATTACTCCTGTCCACCAGGTGGTTACATATTTATTCACCGTCCAAAAAATTTCCCCGTCCTGTTAATCTAAATGAAGGAGCATTTAGATTTCTATACTCTATCTCAATCAACGTTCTCATTCTATCTCTTATACGGCTAAGAAACGTGGCCAGTACTAGAACGGTATATGCAGAAACTATATGTCCCGAAGATGATGCGGTAGATGTTTGGAGTAACAATAAGAATCTTTTGACAGTGCATAATCTTAACTAATATTATATATGCGAAAGTGAGTCACGACTAAACAGCTGAAGCAAACTTACTATGTTATTAAAGTACGTAGTAATTGGACACCGCTGAGCTGTCATCAGTTCGTAGGTGAATCCGATTTGGGCATCGAACGTTAAAATTTCTATAGCATTATCTATACATCTATACAAATAAATAAAATTAGAGCGTCTGTTTGTAATATTAAAATAACCATTTTTTACAAAGTTCATTCGGGCGTATACACGGTACATATACCAAAACAACATTTTTTACAATTTTTCTCTGTTTGTCTGTCTGTTTGTTCCGGCTAATCTCTGAAATGGCTGCACCGATTTTGACGGGACTTACACTGGTAGATAAATGATGTAACAAGGAGTAACTTAGGCTATTTTTATTTTAGAAAAAAAATTGTTTTTGTTAAAAAAGATAAATTTCAGAAATTTTATATACCAATTTAAGTTGGCCTAAGATTTATATCATCAATCATATGAAATAGGGTTTAGCTTAGGCTGGACTTTGTAGGTTCGAGCGCACGTATTCCGGAGGCGCATGGCGTAACAGTTGCATTCGATAACACTGACTGTTTGCATAATTCATTTATTTATATTTTAGGGTTTATAGGGTTTGTAATCCAAAATATACCATAAGATATATCTAAAAAATTCTGCCCAAACTCACTGTTCCACCGCGAACGGAATCGCGGGCACAGCTAGTATTAAACTATAGCAAATACAAAAAATCCTATTAAATCCCGATCTCCGTTAAATATCACGTATAAAAAAAATGAATCACGAACAACATAAGTCTGTTTGACTAACTCATGGCACCGATCCAATGAAAACACGTAGACAAAGCAACAATACGATTATATTAATAATTCGATTCACGTAAAATGACCTTTATGACATTAAACATAAGATGACCGTGATTGAAAAATAAATACCGAGAGTTTATAAACATTAAAATTCATGTTCGGATTGGTTTTAATTTGGGGTTAATTATAAATATTGCATTTTATTACAAACAAAAAAAAAAACGTTTGAAATTCAGTCATTTAAGCCATTTGGTGTTTAAGAATCATAATTACTTCATTATTCTTCTCTTTCTAAACTACTTGGGAACTCGTAAAATAAGTAATTTATTTTACGGCTGCCTTGTTAAATGATGGGAAAATTTTGTCCGCGTTATAGTCGTGAATACATTTTTGAATTTAACTCCTTGGGGCCACGGCACGTGTGTTTCCTTAGTGGCTTGGTTGCAATAGGAAGTCATGGCGTCTTGGTCAGCGAAGAGCGTCCACGCTGGGTGCGACATCCCGTGTCTCAGTGACATTGCCGCTTCGTTTTGACGTTGACATTTTGGCTAAAGATATCTTTGTAATAATTTAATTTTTATCTGCGACTACCAATTGCACCAATTTGTATTATCATATATAAGTTTTACGTCTGTTATGATTTTTTTATTGCTTTTTTACAGCGGATAGGCTGACAGCCCACTTAGAATTTAGCAGTTACCGTCACCTATGGGCGTGTGCAACGCCAGCAAACACGCTGCCGTCCCATAAGGGTACAGGAACTTGGGACACTAATGCCGGAACACATCACAAAGTTTTTATGGCGGTATACTTAAAACTAAAGGTGGTCCATCCAGACGGGTTTGAGGCCCTACTACGTAGCTAGGGTAGTGCTGTTTTGTCGCCTTTTACGACAAGCTGACCTCGGCCGCAGAGGTCAGCATTCTTTCTCCGCCCCTGCACGGTTATTTTTTTTTAAATTAAATTATTTAATTTTTATAATGACATAGGCTGTCCTCATTAAGACAGCCTGTGTCCCTATTGACAAATTAGTGCGCTATTAGGTAATTACCTAATAGTGATACCCGAAAATAAAGTCTGCAATGATATGTAAAAATGTAAAGTTGTTCTCCCATATGAATCTAAAAAAGTACCCTATGTTTTTTCCAAGGTCCAATCTATGATTATACCGAAATTCATCAAAATTGGTTGCGGTTTAGTCGTGAAAGCCTAAGAAACAAACAAACAAACTCACTTTCAAATGCGAAAGTGAGTTTGTTTGTTTGTTAGGCTTATAATATTAGTTAGGATTTGCATATACATAGTGCATGTGTTTTTTAATAGCGAGCGATGTCCAGTAGTGTGTCAAAGTTAAATTCAAACAGAAACAACTGTCATCAGTTGTTAAAGGTAGGAATCTGTTTTATGACATATTTAAGTGGCTTATTTTGTAAAAATTGTGCGAATTAACAGCGGCCAGAATCTTGTCTACGTGCACATCCATGCTATCACGGGTACTGCCAGTAACAGCGAGAAACGGGAGATTTGTTTCTGTCTTATGCAAATGCAACTTTGTAATTCATTGTCACGAAGCCATGTCAAATCCCAAGGGTGTAATAAATTTGATGTGCCAATATTTGTTGGTCCATTGTAACTCTTACTAATGACATAAATTATTATCACCATTTTAGTGTTATTCTTCTTCTTGTTTTTAAATTATGTGGGGTTGGCACAACACGTTGTCACCTTCCACTCAATCAATATTATGTAAAGAAACAGATTCTTTTATAACGACCAGAGAAACGTATTAACTTATTAATAGAACATTGTTATAATTTCACTTGTTGTACAATTTTCACTATGGCCGACTTCTTCAAGATTCCAAATTCAAATATGTTGCTGGACTAAAACCCTCGCCTACTGCAGAACCACCATCTTTTTTAAGGTCTTTTCCGGTTGTTGTTAAGCTGTCCCGCGATTAGACGAAGGTGTTACACAGGAACCGTCTTCTTTTTTTTTCTGCCCTCATCCCAAACTATGTGGGGTCAACACAACATATTCTCTCCTTCCACTCTCCTCTATTAGCTGTCATCTGAACATTCCCACCTTTTTAAACCATATGTTTTACACAATTCATCCATATTTTCTTTGGTCTACCTTCTCTTGTATCCACTCTCATTTCTAGCATCCTTCTTGTTAAATGACGCCCCTCTCTTCGTATTATATGGCCATACCAGATACCTTTTCAGCTTCTCAATCACTGGCCCTACTTTCAAATTTCCCCTAATATACTCATTTCTAATTTTATCTATTTTTATAACTCCGCTCATCCATCTCAACATTCGTATCTCTGCTGCATGCAATAACCTTTCATCTTTCCCCTTTGTGGCCTAGCAGTCTGATCCATACAGTATGACAGGTCTTATAACGGACTAATAAATTTTACCTTTAAGTCTAAACGGCACCTGTGGATCGCAAATAGTTCCTGAAACCTGTCGCCATTTCATGAATCCTGCATTCACTCTGTTTTTCACATCTCGGCCTATCTCACCGTCATTATGGATTAATGATCCGAGGTACCGGAAGTTGGAGCAAGTTGGCAGAGACACGCCTCCTAAGGTAATCGGGGCGAAGGCGGAATTTCCACCAAAGTCGCAAAAAAGATGTTCAGTTTAGGTTCCTTCTTATCTTCAACCCAACACCCTCCAATCTCTCCTGCCATTTAGCCAATCTGCTCTGAACCTCGTGTCTCCTCCTGTATTTCTGATGTTACTGCATCTACCACCAGGAGGAACAGATAAGGGCTAAGAGCCGATCCTTGGTGTAAATCCACCACAACATTGAACTGGTCTGTGACGCAAAGGAACAAAAATACACAGGAACCCTTTATTTAAAACTAAATCAATTGCTTGTTTGTACTAATTCAAACGAAAAGATCTATATCTACACACCAATTTATACAAATTCAACAATTTAATCTCTATTTAGTTTATGTCGCGACGAAGGCGACAATAATCACAGTGTATGTATACGAGTATTTGTGGGATGCCGCAGGATTGACTTTGGCCATTGCTCTGCGATACTCTTGCTAACCTAACACGATAATCAAATGTACCCACACACACAGCGCCATCAATTCCCAAATTAAGAAGATGAGCGCTTGTGTTATAGACTGATATATTACATACAGACTTGGGATGTGTATCGATTTTTTTATTGCTAAACAACAGTAGACAGGCTACCGGCCCACTTGGATAACAGTAAGCAGGGACCGTCGCTTGTGAATGTTTGTGACGCCAGGTGCACCACGAATACGTTGCTGTCAGCATCGGGTCCTGGAACTTAGGCGGCATATTTAGACAAGGGGTGATCGTGTGAAAGGAGTACACAATAGAGGTCGTTGGAGGTCCTAATTTACATTATCTGTTATTTCAGATGGCAACTTCACCGATGTGGTCCTGGTGTCGCGCAGGGTGGATATTCACAGACTGCTTCCTCCTCCTCAGCGGTACTCTAACTGCCCACCGAATAGCTACCGATCAGAATACCGGAGCTTTAAAACGACTCTTCTCCAGGTATCTTAGGTAAGTTTCTCTTTATGAGAAGTTGATAAATTGTATGCCCCTGCCTAATAATGTATCATTTACCGGGTTCGATTCAAACTCAAATACATATTTCTATTTCTATGCCTTTCATATAAATTACACCCTAACTTTTAAGGATAGAAATAAATGAAGATTTTGCTCACTCTCAATCTCTTATATGGTATTAGCTGACCCGGCAAACGTTGTTCTGCTATACAAATTAAAAAAAGTAGCCTATGTCCTTCTTCAAGTTCCAATCTATAACCATACCAAAATTCATCAAAATTGGTTCAGCGGTTTAAACGTGAAAGCGTAAGAAACAAACTCACTTTTAAATTTATAATATCTTATATATAAAATTCTCGTGTCACAAGTGTACTCCTCCGAAACAGCTTGACCGATTCTCATGAAATTTTGTGAGCATATTGAGTAGGTCTGAGAATCGGCCAACATCTATTTTTCATACCCCTTAGTGATAAGGGTTGTCCACCCTTAACATTTTTTAAAAAATGCTGCCCAAAGTCACTATTCCACGCGGACGGAGTCGCTGGCACAGCTAGTTAGGATATAAATTTAAAAGTTTAAATGTTGGCAACAATGTAAGTAACTCTTTATTTTTAGATTTTTTTGTGTTGATGAGGAGAAATTGTTTCGTTTTTTCTGAGTTTTACTCTACTTCCGTGCAGAAGCGGAGTAAGAATACTGACCCCCACGTTGTAAAAAAAATCAAAACAATCCTAACTAGGTTTGTTAATATGCCGCCATAATGATTTTGTTATGTTTTGACGTGAGTGACCAGTGCCTCCGACACCGCTTACATTCGTAGGCGTTGGTAACTACTTATTAATAAGTGGACCGTCAGCCTTTCTGCTGTCCCAGAGCTTTGAGGTTCGCGGTAGGGTAGTGTAGGACTCCCAAGCAATACGTTCATACGTCCCTCACACTTGAAACAATGAAGTTTGGCTCCAAATAAAAATTAAGATCATTCTGGGATTAATTAGGGATAATAATGATTTATGTGTTAATTTAGTAGTCTGTATAACTTAACGTGTCTTTTTATTATCATTTACTAAAAGCCATATATATTTTACTTACTGCAACTTTGCTCTTTACTTTATGACAGGAGTTAAAATAAATATTGCGGCTAATACATAAAATAAAATACGAACGATGATGGTAAAAATCTGAATATTTGCAAGTATTTATAAATATTTGGGAAGGTATTTATGTTAGACTATTCGTTCTAGTGCCATGGCTCCCAATAATATACTATTGTTTGACGACTATTGTGTCGTAACGGCTAATGCATTTCGGTACGCTTGAGTTTATCTCCCAAAGTATGCAGCATAGCTCTTGTGTTATGGGTACTAGATAACTAATAATATAATTTTCTTTTGTAAATAAATGCATATTATCCATGCAGGGGCGGAGAAAGAATACTGACCTCTGTGGTCGGGGTCGGCCTGTCGTAAAAGCTGACAAGACAAGCTATGTGGTAGGGTCCCAAGCCCGTCTGGATGGCGACCACCTTTGGTCTTAAGTATGCCGCCATAATAACTTTGTGTTGTGTTCTGGCATTAGTAACCTAAGTTCCTGTACCTTTATGGGAAAGCAGCGTGTTCGCGATGCCACTGGCGTTGCAAACATCCATATGCGATGATAACTGCTAAATTCTAAGTGGGCCGTCAGCCTGTATGCTGTCTTACAGCAATAAAAATAAGGTAAAAGGAAGGCTGACATCGACGTCAGCTTCCCCTCAGAGTGTAACTTGGTATTAGTAATTTGATTTCATCGAAATAGGAAAGGTATATTCATGGGTGACACTGACCCTTTAATTCCAATGTGGAAAAATAATTACAAATTGTTAAATACTTGCTTGCTAACAAAACTGACCTTATTTTAATGGTTGATGATTACCGTGTGGATATTGCTGAGATGAGATGCTATCTAAGTATAACATCACTAAGGTTGATATTCGGTTGTACTGCTCGGTTAGTTTAACGACATTGTATTTAAAATACACATTTTTTCAGACTGACCCCAGCATTGCTAGCAGTGGTGCTATTTTATGCATATGTATGGGACAACATAACTACAGGTCCCATGTGGGGTACGTGGGTCACGAAAAATGCTCAAATTTGCAAAGAGGGGTGGTGGTGGAACTTGTTGTATGTACAGAATTACTTCGGATTTGAGGATATGGTAAGTCATATTTCAATGAATTCGTGAATGAATTGAGTGAGTGATAGGAAAGAAATGTCTCATTTTAGTTGACCTTAATTCATTCGCTATATTATTCTTCCTCACTAGCTCAGTATATAAGTACTGCTAGGTGACTCTAGGTGATGATTCTAGACGTCTCTATTGTTTAAAAATATATATGTATATTACAAGGGCAGTTTGATAACTCCGTGACTTTTTCAATTTCCCGCGCAGTAACTTTAAAGGCACCACTGCTGCCGTCAACCACCATCTTATAATAGACTTTCTCAATTTTTGAGCAAGTTGCATCATTTAGTATGTGTTTGACAGCCAATAAAAGCAGAAAACCTCGAGAATTTTAACAAAAAATGGAAAAAAGTAAATTTCGTGTATTGATTAAGCATTATTTTTTGTATAAAAAACCATTACTGAAACCAAGTAAAGACTTGATAAATACTATGGGAACTCTGCGCCATTAATTTTAATGGTTAAGAAGTGGTTTACTGAGTTTGGTTGTAGTCGTACCAGCACAAGTGACGCCATACGTTCAGGTCGCCCAAAAGAGGTTATCGCGCCAGAAATCGTCGATAAAATTCATCGAATGATATTGGACGATCGGAGAATGAAAGTACGTGAAGTGGCTAAGGCTGTAGACATATCAAGTGAGTGAGTACATCACATTTTACATGAATATTTGGTCATAAAAACGCTATCTGCGTGATCAGTGCCGCGATTGCTCACACTCAACCATAAACGCAACAGTGTGATCACTTCAAAGGAGTGTTTGGCGATGTTCAACCGCAAGCGGGACGAATTTTTACGTCGTTATACATATAACCGTAGACGAAACATGGATCCATAACAATACCCCAGTGACCAAGGAACAATCAAAACAGTGGGTTTCATTGGGTGAACGTGCACCAAAGAAAGCCAAGTGAGTCTGTCAGTCAACAAGGTCATGGCCACAGTTTTTGGGATGCACGCCGTGTCATTCACCCTAGAGAAGGGTAGAACAATCACCGGCTGATATTATCCAGAGCTTTTAGACAGATTCGATATTGATTTAAAGCAAAAATGACCACATTTACCGAAAAAAGTGCTGTTCCATCAAGACAATGCACGAGTGCATACGTGTGTAGTCACTATGGCAAAATCTATAAATTGGGCTACGAACTGGTACCCTATCCAGTATATTCTCCAGATTTCGTCAGCCCATCCAGCCCCCTGCGACTATTTTTTTTTCCAAACCTGATGAAATGGCTGGCTGGTAAGAGATTAGGGTCGAATGAGTTCATAACCGGAACAAACGCCTATTTTCAGGGCCTTGAAAAAACCTATTATTTGGAAGGAATAAAAAAATTGGAAAGGAGATTATGTTGAAAAATAAAACGCTTATTTAATTTTGCCGAAAAAAATGTTTTTATTCAAATATTCACGGAGTTATTAAACAGCCCTCGTATGTATCCCAATATCGACCATCTTAGTGGTGCATTGACTTTTGAATGTAGGAACACCTGTGGTGTCCTATGTTCCCATCGTCTTTGTGCTAGTATAATATGTATTAATTTACAAAAGAAAAGTATATAAGTTGTTTCATACACATAATATAAAAGATTTCCTGCTCTGGGACTAAATGGCATAAATACGTCGAATTACGCTTTTGAGGGTAGATACAACTTGTTTGCCCAATTGATACATTCCTTCTAATTCACAGATGGACAAAAGTAAATGGATCACGTAAGGTTATATTTCATAAATATCAGGACATATTAATACACGAAAAGGAAAATCAAATAATGCCTATCTAGATCTCGTTACTAAATGTCAACCAGTTATAGATAGACACGACAAATCTGATTGCTTTGTGTGTGTCCCAATTAAAAATACTTTTACAGACCATAAATTCCTGATCATCGGCTTGTTTCTATTCAAAATAGAACTATGTACCTGATTTTAAATAATTTTTAGTGTGCTCCACAAACCCACCAACTCGCTCTGGACATGCAACTGACGATTCTAGGAGGTGTACTTGTTTGGGTAATTCAAACAAAACAAGGGTTCTTCAGACTGTTGCTGCCAGGAGTACACATCTTCGCTGCGTATTCCAGATATACAACTGTACGCGATCATCGTTTAACCATGTTGGCTTATCACGGAGTCAGGTAAATATGTTTTTGTCTTTTTATCATCATCCTAGCGTCAAACCCCGGTTGAAACTCACACTTGGTGCCCAGGGTCGACCCCTCGACATTTTTTCTCCTCTTCAGTAGTGAGTCCATTGTTACGCATATCACCTCTACACAATCAAGCTAGCACTTTTGGATCTACCTCTCCTGTCGGAGTCTGGCGGAGGGGTCATGGCTAGATATTTTTTCTTCACATAAGCAGCCGGTTGCCGTAATATGTAGCCATACTATATCTTGCTTATCTTTTATAAAAACATAGATTATTATGTTCTTCAGGTATATTCATCAAGCCTCCTTTCACATTTAATTTTAACATCTGTTTTCCATTACTACCTTCTTTATATCAATTCTTTCTAGTTCTAGATCAGCAGATGATCACAAACTCTAGGCCTGCTGGGTACCTGCAAAAATCTCGCGTAGGTTCTATCCGAAATATTTTTCAAAAATTGTTTGTCTTTCATTTAACAATATTATAATATGATAATTTAATAAATAATATACACAGTGTCACGTTGTAACATAATGTTGCGAAACAAAAGAATTTAATGAAAACGTGTCCGGTTACGGGGATGATAGACGACGAACATTTTGCGCGTGTGTTTAAAACAATAACAAAAATATTTTATTTTCACTATCCCGCCTCATTTTTCATTACAATTCTACATTAGAGACAGTTGTGGTGTGCTGTTAGTTAGCCAAATATGCGACTTAACATGATCGCTTGTCTCTAAGAGAGATATAAGCATTTGACAATGGGTGATTAAATTTTTCTCCATGCAGGTGCAATAAAACACTAACTACTGCAGCCGAGGCTGGCCCGTCGTAAAAGGCGAAAATACACCCTAGCTAGGTATTAGAGTTCTAAGTCCGTCTGGATGGGAACCATCCCTGGTCTCTAATTATGTCACCATAATAATCTTGTGTTGTGTTCCGATATTAGTAACCCAGGTTCCAGATTCGTTACGTGGGCGGCAGTGATTTAACGGTACGCCTCGCGTTCGCTTGTCCTCACAAACATCTATGTATAGGCAGCCCTTACGCAGTAAGAAACTAATACGTAGACCAGCAGCCTGTCTACGTTCCTCAGCAATAAAAAAAATGGCTGCCTAAATATTAAATGCCATGTCACGTAGCAGGAACTACGTGATACGAATATTTTGCATGTCTACCACTTACCTAGGGAGTCGTAAAAGACTGCTAATGAAGTATTTCATCAGCTAATTTACAAATAGCAAAAGATATACATCATTCTGTTTCTTACATCTGAATAGACGACAGTCGTTCCCCTAATAACCTAATTTTGCCCAAAATATACCCAAGGATGGGTCAAAAAATCGACTATTTTTTTTACTTTGTACCCTGAAAAATAGGTTACTAGAAACATCTAGAAAATTCTTTCCAAATATGAGCTCTTAATTTTAATTACTTTTTTTTTTCTTGTCTTAAAATAATCAAATTTCAACCTTTAATATCTTTTAAACGGTAGTTTACGAAAAAAATTATAAAAAAGATTTTTTGTAGAACGTTCAATTTATTACAAGTATATGAGAATAGATATTTTTAATGCACAGTTGGTAGAGATATGATTTTTTCTTCTTCTAATATTGAAGATTAAATGGAAAACTGTAAGTAGAGTACATTCCTATTAAAATTAAGCGCTCATATTTGGAGAGAATTTTGTAGAGGTGTCTAGTCATCTATTTTTCAGAGTACAAAGTAAAAAAATAGTAGATTTATTTGACCTACCCTAATATACCCTCCATATATTATTATTATTAAGAATAAGAAGAATCACAGAGAAGAAGTGACTACTTAAAAGTTCGAATGGCTTGCAATGATTATGAAGCTTTACTGTATTCACTTGTTTTCATTAGTAAAATGTCCTGGATATACAGACATGTGTAAATAAAATTCACATTTTAAATTTTCAATAAATTCTTCGTTTTTCTATTACATACTTGTTACTTATGTCATTTAATCACGTGTTATTAGAATAAAATAGTTTGTTTTGTTTAATAACTTAATGATATCATAATAATTCACGTTTATTAAATTCTTACAGGATTTTTGAAAATACTTTTGAGTGATGAGGGAAATCATTAGTACAACCTTTTTTTATGAGGTGTAAAGTTACCCTCGCACCCGACGCCCGGGCGGAGGGACGTGTATTCTTTTGCGACTTCCCCCGGTAAAGACCCTCTCATATATCAAATAGTAACCTCTGACTTCTAAAAAAATACACAAAATCCGAATGCCCCTTGCCATCTTATAAGCTCACAAAGATTGAGATGGTATTGAGACCAATTATGATTGGGTATTTTTCTCATATGCCAAAATCAATTAATACGCTACAGTTTTCTTGATTGCTATTGTTCAATAAATCCTTTTTTTATAGATAGATAGATAGATAACACTTTATTGTAAACCAATTATATAAACACAATGAAACTTATTTACACAATCAATATGTTATTGACTTACAATGGGCGGCCTTATCGCTACAGAGCGATCTCTTCCAGGCAACCCGGCTGCTACAGTACAGCAAACAGGTAGACGGCTCACTCTGCAGGTGGTCACCGTCATCTATGGACGTTTACAGCACCAGAGGCATTACCAACGCGCTGCCGGCCTCGAAGAAATTTTATAACTCCTTTTTTGAAGAACTCCATATCGTACCGCGCTGAGAAAACCTCAGCCGGAAGCTCATTCTAGATCCTGAGATTACGCAACACGAACGTTCTAGAGAACCGTTTCGTACAAGACGCCCAATCCTATACATAGTTGACTGTCTAGCCCCAGCCTCTGCATTTACCTCATCGCTGTCTTGGGGACATGCTTCTAGCTCATACTTATAAAATACAAATTTAGCCGTTGTCTCAATCCTCAGGAAAATTAATTATTAGGAAAGGGTACCGACGAAATTAAGCGTTTAACGTAACTACGTGGCGTATATCAGACTTTGGAATGTAAAGGACGGATAGTGTTAAAGGAGATAATAAATTAATTCCTTTTTTACAGCGTAAGCCAACTGTATAGAACAGCTCGTTTAAGCTATTCTTCGACATTACATCGATCGACACCGTATTTGATTGGATTGAGTTTGGGATTGGTTCTCGTTAAGCCTAGAAAACATGGAAAGGTAAAGTCAAACCTATTAATGAATGATATAATTTCAATCAACGCAATCTAGTTCTAAATTAAGCAGAGCGCTTGTGTTATGTGATAAACAACAAATATACTACTTATTTTTAGATAAATACATAAAAACCTCCAGACTCGGAACGAGAATTGTTATTGTGATGTACGCAGGTGCTGCGATGTGCAAAAGCCAATTTTACACGATAGTGGTTGATGCAGCGCAGTGGTCGACAACCTTGCCATCCAAAATAGCCAAATATGGATAATACACAATTGAAATTTATTCAAAGAGCCATTATTTTGAACATATGCTTTGCTTTAGTAAGATACATTGTTAGGGTAACAATTATAGTTAATAAGTAATATTCCGTACTAAACATATCGCGGTAGAGCCAAGTCGAGAAGTCAAAGAGCCGCGGGTTGCCGACCACTGACGTAACGTATACATTCAGACTTATGTATTTATAATATTTAATTCTATTTTCCAAGATGATTAGACCATAAGACTTTGATGAACACTATAGTGCATAACTCTAGATCGTCCACATTACTCCTGAAATAATGTCGTCTTTTCAGTTTTTACTATCTCTTGGGTGGATTCTATGCACATGCTTTTGGAGTCTAGTTTGGTGGGCTGGCTGGGACGCAGGCTCCTTGCAATATCGATACAGTGCTACTTATGCAGCCCAATACGCAGGTTTAGCTCCCTTGGCATCAGCTATAGCTATAGCTTGGGTCATCTATGCTGTTAATAATGGGGATGATGGTATGTTTTATATGCACTTAAAAATATATGTGTTTTTTTCTTTGTAAATAAAAACAAGAAGTTGGCTTCTTTAATCAACTTACCTCGAAAAGGAAACCGAATAGTTGCAATGTTTTTTGTGAGCTAGAAAGAGGATTATGGGAAAGTGACGGGAAGGCCCTATTCTCTACGTATTATCCTTTCAGGATACGGGGTCCAGTAAGAACGAAATACTTCCGTCTTCGTGGATTACTTAAAATAAGTATAATCAGTTAGATGGATAATCATTTTTTATTGAGGCAGGAATGCTTCATGAATATCTTATTCTTGGAGGGCTCGTGGCGGGTTAGTGTAGGACTCCTTCGGCAAGGCAGTCATGTCCGCAAAGGAGGCGGCGGAGCGAGAGCGGGAGTCGACCACCACACTCCCCTCCCGCCAACGTAGGCCACGCCGGCGGCGCTGGAGGGCAAGTAATGACCGCCCACGGCCGCCGTAAAAAGCGGCCGCGGGCGGCCCCTCGGGGGAGGATCCGCCGCCCGCACTATTGCCGCGAGGGAGAAGGCCGCGTGCTGTTCTGCGGCCCCCCTCAACTGTTGATTCAGAGAGCGCCGGGGGTCGAAATCCTGACCCCTGGCGCCTACAATTTAGAAGGGGCCCGCCTTAAGACAAAGGGCGAGCCGGCGCCGGCCCGGGCCACGAGATCGGCAGGCCATATATCCTTGGGCCCGGGCGTAGGCGATAGGAGAACAGCGGGGTTTTTTAGTGGGTAGTCGGATGGTCGAACATCTTTCCCGGAGTCCCACATATCCCTTGGTCCCCCCGGGCCGAGGGAACCCGTCAAGAGAGGTTTTTCCCCGAGATCAAAAAAAAAGGATTCCAGTGCAACACGCCCGTGCGTCTCCTTGTCAACTGTGGGGGCGCACCGGGTCGCTGATGTAGCCACTAAAACCACCCCTTTTATTCTTCGAGCTTCTGTGGGACACGGATTAAATTTTGTGCAAATGTCTATTAAAATATGATGAGTTGTATTTTCTCGAAATATATATTTTCTGATCTGGAAATTAATCATCATTTTATATGGAAGGCGGTGATAGACTGCTAAGTTATACACATATCATAATTTAAGGCCAAATATACTTAAATCTCAATTACCTCAAACATGTAATTTTTAAGACATTTACGGAGATATAGCCACCTGAATCTTCTGAAGAGAAAGATGTGACTTATGTCTGTTCTGAAGATATAATATTTATAAAAACCCTTACGCCCATAGTCTTATAAAATACTAAAGTTATTTATTAAGAAGATTGTTCAACCTAGTGTTGAAATTTATTACGACGTTGAGGAAAATCAATTTTAAAATAAGCTAATATAGATAGTAACACGACGATCTCCCAAGACAATGTTTTCAACTTTTTTAATCATTTGTTCAGTCACTACTGATGTAGGGCGTCCCGTGAGGGGGTCGTCGTTAATGGGAGTTCTTCCTTGCTTGAAAACCAACGCGCAACCATAGAATATGGAGGAGCATGAACCCTTAATGTTGTTCTCAAGTCTTGATTTACCAGCTCCGTAGTAAAATTTTTCAAGCAGAGATATTTTATTACCGCGTGAACTTCAATTTTATAAATTTTTTAAGAACTCGTTCCGACACGACGCGCGACGCAAGCAAGTGACTTCTTATTTTTAAAAACAAAAGAGAATTGAATGCTTTTTTATTGCTGTAGGACGCTTAGAATTTGGCAGTTACCGTCGCCTATGGGTGTTGGCAACGCCAGTGGCATCGGTAACATGCTGCTGTCGCATAAGGGTACAGGAACTTGGGTCACTAATGCCGGAACATAACACAAGGTTACTCTGGCGGCATACTTAAGACAAAAAGGTGGTCGCCATCCAGACAGGCTTGGGGCCCTACTACGTAGCTAGGGTGGGTTGTTTTGTCGCCTTTGACAAGACCTTTGACAAGAACAGACCGACCCCAGCCGCTGAGGTTAGTATTCTTTCTCCGCCTGTCTGGACTATGTCTGTTAGTATTTTTTTCCTTTCCACGGACAGTGTATAGTGATAGTGCGATTACTATTTATTGAACACCCCTTGTATAATAGTTTATAACCAATTTGAACTTGATTTGATCATTTTGTTTTCCAGGTTTTCTCTCTCGATTTCTATCCAGCCGTCCTTTGGTTCTTATCAGTCGTCTTTCATATTCAATTTATTTGGTCCAGTTCATCATATTCATCACAAACGTTGCTACAGTGAAGACATCAACGGAATTCACCTTGTTGTCTTTGGTAAAAAAACATATACATTATTGTTAAAATATTTAACTTTAAGATATTTTAAAAATAACTATGTAATTAGAATACAACAATACTAAATATGTAAGTCACTAATTTTTTTTATGTGCTAGGGCGGAGTAATAATACTAAGCAAAATACCCCTAGCTAGGTGGTAGGACCCCAAGCTTATTTGAATGGCTACCACCCCCGCTCTATAAGTATGCCACCATAATAATTTTGTGTTGTGTGTGAGGAGCGTGTTCGCAGTGCCACTAGCGTCGCAAACATCTGTAGCTGACGGTAACTGCTTATTATTAAGTGGATCGTCAGCCTGTCTGCTGTTCCACTGCAATACTTAAGGCACAATCTAGTGACCAAAGGTTTCCTTCCCCATAAATCTTCGCTCAGAAGTATATACTTCATTATTATCCTTTCAATACAGGTGAAGGAGTGCATCGTTAATATACAAGCATACGGAAATCACCACTAATCCATCTTAGACAAGTGTAAATCTTCTTTTTTAGGTAGAGGTACGAGTGTAGAATTTGGACTTAAGTGCAGTTATAAAATATTTTTATATCGCCATAAAAGTACCATAAAAATTACATGCCTATAAATCTATATAGGAAAGGGTTATATTTCTATCTAATTCACGTAATACAGCGTTGCCGCTCTTCTACTTGTTAGATTGTGTTCAATATGAGTCTACAACAAACGCCACCTACGACTATATTAACAAGCCTAGCGGAAGCGAGAGCGAGTTCACACTGAACCTTATGAAATCTTTTTCAGGTCGATGTCAAAGAAGTATCCTCTATAATTTTAGCATCGGTAATTTTGACATTAACTTTCGTAACACCAATGCAATCCCTGCACAAGCTATTGTCTGTCACATCCAAGGAATCGAAAGATCCAAACGAAACTCAAGGTAAAGAAGAACCTAAAATTTCAGAGTCAATTATAGAACAAACAACACCTACAAGAGAAGACAAAGTTGAACCACAAATAAGAAGACCGTCTCTTCTTGCCCATAGAGAAGTATTAGAAGAGATACCTGAAGTTGAAGTCGAGTACGAAATACAAAGAGAAAAAGAAGAACTTGAAGAAATTCTTGAGGAAGAAGAAGGAGATTACGAAAATTATTCACATAATCTAGATGATGATTTAGAGATAATAGAAGAAGACTGTGGCGAAGAAGAAGTGTGGGATGAAAGAGAATATGACCGTAGACCGGTATCGAGGGAAGAAGATAGAGATCTCGATGAATGGGAATGGACTACGAACGGGAATGGTCGGAGTGGAGCTCAATATTATCGTTATACAAGATAGCGTTATTTATGTGTTAATTAAATACTTCGAACTATAAAACGTTGATTTCATTTTACACTATTAAAACTATACTATTATATGATGTAATTTTATTTATTATTAGGATTGTTATACCCTTCAGAAAGGGTAAATCAGAGTGAAAGCCGCTATCGCAATATGTGTTATTCCAGTAGATGTAGTTGATAAGAACCATAAAAATCTTCTTTCATTCACACAAATAAAGTGATATGTAGCAATAAGACCGGTTAAAGCTAAATTTGTTAGAATAAGTCTGATATAAATATATTGTGATATAAAACATGTACCTATATATTGTTGTTTGAAGTATATATTCATATAAATTTTTTTTGGGATTCAAGATTGTAAAGAATATTCATCTGACGTAAGTTCGTGAAAACAACTTTTTTCTTTATGAGTTTTTTTGCAGATTGTTTACTAAGCTTTTAATTCTGAGATCAGATTTAGTAAATCACAGTTTCTTGTACAGAAAAGAACAAGAAAATAGGTTAAATATCTGTAGAGTAAGTGGGTTAATTTTAAATAGGATCGTTACGCTGAGTTCTACACAGGCGAAGTCGTGTACGTGCATAAATGAAACAAATTTAGTTTTTTTTAATTTACACTTTTATTTTATTTCTTTATTATATAATAATTAATCAAAGCATAATTGCCATATACCGAAAATATCGCAAGGAACCCTTCTTACTGAGATCACCGGTAAGTGTAACACGTCAATCCGCCTTGAAGAAACATGCAGTGAGACGCTATGGTCTGTATTAACGGAAATAACGAATATCAAATGATTAAATTGTTTTCTTTTCCGTTCAGCATTGTTGATGCTTATGAACGCGGTTCTAAACATTTTATTTATTTCTGTCCCATAGTAATAAAAAAAAAATCAGCAGCAAACAGACTTGCAGCCTACTTATTAGTTAGCAGTTAGCGTCGCCTTATGAATAATAGAGGTGTTGAAGGCCTCACTAACACACTGTCGTCACGTAGAGCGGATCTGGAACCTGGTCACTTATGCCAAAACAACACAAGGTTATTTTAGTGACTTACTTATTTAGTGACCAGAGCTAGTAGCCATCCAGATGGGCTTGGGACCATAGGGTTGTTTTTTCGCTTTTAACGACAGTCCGCCCCCAGCTGTGGGGTTTGGGTTCCGTCCCTGCACGGAGTAAAACGGACATGCTGCTTGGAACCTATTTTTTTTATCTTAATTATTTCTTTTGTTTTGTCTTGCTACCTAAAAATTCTTGAAAATTGGTGGAACTGATTAAAAAAGTAGACAGAGGCAGATGTCATTAGAAATAAAAAAGATTTTTATGTACAAACAGTCTTGATTAATTTTTTACTAGAATTACCTTCTACTCGTTGTATTGAGAAAGTCACGCAACCTAATTGAATTAATTATACTTATTAGTCAAGCACAATTTTATTACTTATATGTTTTTTAGCTTTGAGATTAAAATTCAATCATTTTTTATTACAATAATTCATAGAAAAATTCTACATCAATAAAATTTGGTATTCCCAACGGCCCAAAACCAAGAAGTTTTGACGCAAGAAGGCTATAGTTATGAATGGCGGGTCAAATTAAGGCTTCAGTTTGCCTGCGACAGCGGCGCGCGCGCACGCGTTCCATAATGAAATCATTAATTATAATCGTGTTCACGTGCGCGTTAGTGGCCGCGATCGATCAAACACTTAAAGACGATATTCTTAACAATTCAAATCTCGATGAACGTGTTTTGCAGCGAATCAAACCGTTACTTGATGCAGATTTGGCGCTGGATCTGCGAGATTTTGCTTTACTTAATCGAACTGCTAAAACTCTTGGTATCAACAAAGAAACAGTTGATAAACTTGCGAGTTTAGTAAATAAAACTGAAAAGGCATCCAGATCTAATCTGACTAGACCAGGGCCTGATGATATTGAGAGGGAAAGATCTTATAATGTTTACGAAGATGGGGAAGGTGCAAAAATGGATCCAAAGATAAAACTTGTAGAGGAATCTCCTGATTATGCGTCTTCAGTCGTTTTGGCGAGTGATCTCCTATCGTTGACAAGTGCTGTGGCCACGGTTAGAGAGACTGCGTGTAGGGAGCAAGGATACAAATTTCTAGATGGTCTTCTTTTAAATAAGAGATGGGCGTTAAAAAGTGAGTACTTTTCATTAACTCATATATTTACTATAACAATTTTTACATATTTTTCAAAATTGTGCACATGTTTTGACATATTTGCTTATCAATAATAATACTATAAATGTTAAGGTTAAAATAGATGTTGTTTGTTATGGAATCACACCAAAATGGTTGAACGGAATTTAAAGCTCCTCCTCCTTATAATTTTTTTCATGTAAACAAAATCGCGCAAAATATCCAATACACTAATTATTAAGATCTAATATTACAGTAAATTTTTTCTGTTAATACTTATCAGGCATATTATTTTAGGTAGTTTTTCCGGATTTCAATTTTATTATATAAATTAATTTTCAATAATCTGGCACACTGTGATACTCAAACATATGCAAAATATGCTTCGGTTTGTCCCATACGTGATTAGAAATATAAATTCTCGTTTTGGCAATGGAAGGACTTTGGTGCGGAAGTATTTTCTGAATGTTATTTGTTTCGATATTAAATTAGTAATAGTAAACACATTGTGAAATAAAAATATGTTTCATTTTTAAATTACGGGACAGTAACGCAACGGCCCTGTGAGCAAAGATGGAGATGATTCAATTAAATATATAATCGATTTAATAAAGTAATCTTGAAACCTTTATAACATAAATAAAGAACTAATTGTTAAATCCACACATTTTTTTCGTAGCAAGCTTGTTAAATCATAAAATCTAGGTAGATCATCTAAAATTATTATCACAGTCATTTACTTAGTCAAAACTTAACATTAAGTCCTAATGTGGTATTATTTAACTTTTTTTCTTGGTCTTCTAAATATTCCCTCAAAATTATAGTATTAAGATAGTAAAACAGTAATTTAGATTTTCGATGACAAAGTTCAGAAGTTTTCAATGCTGGTTAAAGGAATTTATGAGTTCTGAGCGTGTTAGTAATGAGCTTCTACGTCGCAAATTGATGAATTGAAATTTAAAGTCAAATTCAAAATGTAATTTTCATTAATAATTTATATGGCATAACCATGTGTGCCGGGACAGTAGTTAACCAACTACCACAACAAGAAAGATCTCAGAAGCCACGCTACCACACTACCATATCATCCACGCTGTCACATAGGCTGGTTTTAAATATGTTTGCTTCATTATATATACTTACAATATAAAAAATTATTTGAATGTTGCGATGCGGGCTAATAGAAATAAAAGAAGAATTCAATTCATGTGATAACCAACACAAGCAAGCATTAGTATTTTACATACATATATACATTTCCATAAATTACAATATAATCCTCTTCTTGATATAAAAGGAAAAGCTTTAAAAATGCCTCAGTTCAAATTTTCTTCAATCTTGAATTAAAGAATTGTCTTCTAAATATTATTTTAAAATAATTTCTAAGTGAACACTGTTAAATTGTATTCTAATCAAAGTTGATATTGACGTCAATCAGGTGTGTTATTAATGTTTAAATAGACAACCAGTGTATGTTTGCTTACATTTCATTTAGATTAATTAACACCTATCTAAAATGCTACCAAATATGTCCCAAAATAACTCAATTTGTATAGATAATACAGCTTTATATGGGCTGTATTAATATTTACTTAATGTTTTTCGACTTCTTTTTATCTTTTGCTTGAAAAGTTTTGCGTAGGATGTACTGAATACTTGGCTTTACCAGCGTCAAATCCCGCGGTCCCGGTGCTCAAAGCGAATGGTAGGATACGGTGAGTTTAGTCAGTAAACTAGCGATGGGCTTCCCTAGCTAAGAGACTAGCGTGCAAGATCACATGGCACGTGGAATCCCGGGGCCCTGTCGCACGTTTGCAAGTAGGAGGGTATGCGTGGTATATAATGCGAGTACATGTACTGAATATTTGTGATAGTTCACAGGCATTTGAGGAAATAAATCGTTTTTATTGCTACTGGCTTTGTCGATACAAAATTTTGCTACATCTCTTTTGTTATGGATGTATGGATGAACTTCCTGAATGCACCTGAGCCTTTCAGTATTTCCGGGCCGACAGTACACTCGCACCCTTCTTGTATCAGGCCTAAACCCGAATCGCGACTCATCGGAGAACATAATTTTATCCCATTGTTCCTGGGTCCATGTTCTGTATTCTCTACACCATTCATTTCGACGAGCGCGATTCCCGTGACGTATTGGTGGGCACCTAATTGGGCGTCGAGCTCGTAGGCCGTACTCATGCAGTCGATTTCGCACAGTTTGGGGGCTTACATCAACACCACTTGAATTTTGTTTGTGTCTTTTTTTCCTGTTCTATCTCATAGCATATGGGGTTGGCCCACCATATTCTCTTCTTTCACTCTCCTCTGTTGTTAACTGACCGCCCATTAGTAGTAAGCAGTTTTCGTCGCCTATAGATGCTAGTAAGGGGTAATGGAACCTGGGTCACTTATGCCGGAATACAATACGAGGTAATTATGGTGGCATACTTATAGACTAGGGTGGTTGCAATCGAGGGCCCATTTCGGCAGCAAGGGGTTGTAATCTTACTCCGACCCTGCACGAAGAGAAACACTCTTTTGTTTCTAATACCTAAAATTAATATTTAAGATCCATACTAATATTATAAATGCGAAAGTAACTCTGTCTGTCTGTCTGTCTGTCTGTCTGTTCCTCTTTCACGCCTAAACGGCTGAACGGATTTTGATGAAATTTGGTATGGTGATAGATGATAACCTAGAAATGGTCATAGGCTATAAATAATCACGCCATCGTTCTTAGGGGGTAGGCAGTAGGCAGATAACTAAATTGACTTAGTGATTTTTTGTGCTTATCCGGTATCTATGAGAATCGGCCAACATCTATTTTTCATCCCCCTAAATGTTAGGGGTGACCCACCCCCAAAAAATTTTTTTTTAATTTTTTGACATTTTATTATTTATATGGCAGAACAACGTTTGCCGGGTTAGCTAGTTTAAATATAAATTATCTCACAATTGATTCACACGACTTTCAATATTTGCTCATAATTATATTGTAGTATATCGAGTAAATACAAAATTACATGTTACATGCATATTATTGTTTGCGGATTCAAATGTGCTGACCGATGTCCATTGAAAATATACGCAGTTAAGTCAAACGTGACTATTTTGTAAATTGTATTTATTGTTAGTATATAATATTGGCATGACAAAATCATTATTAATCAGAAAATTATAAATATCATAGCGTGCAAGGCTCACCAAGACTTATCAGATTGACTGCCAACTGTCAGATTCTTAAAAAGGATCAACATTGAATCGGATCGAATATTGAATTGTTGAGCCGACACTCCTGCAAATTTCTCGGAAATGTCACGAACATGAAAACTGCCGCGAATTCGGGAGTTTTTAACGCTCCATCTCCGTGACATGCAGTTCTTACTTGTGTCGCTCTAACACCGGCTAAATAGAAATGGACTATGGACGGATCCTTGGTGCACCCCGACGGTGATGGGGAAAGGTTTTCTGTCGCCAACAGCGGTACAAACTACGGAATCGGAATAACGGTACATGTCTTGGATGATGTCATGTAGTTTTATCTGCTAGTGAACCCTGCTAAATTAAATATATGTATAAAAATATATGTATAACAAATTAATGTATTACTACACTGCTTTTCACACAACGCCATCTAGTCACACAGTACACAGCAGAGCGCTTGTATTATGGGTACCATACAACTGATCTACTTTACTTACTTTTAAATATTAAATAGTAATTAAGGTATATATTTCACTGTTTCTTAAATAAAATATTTTTCATTATTTCTTTCAATCGAGAAAACTTCTTATGAACATTTATATGGTATATTGATTCACAATATAAAAATAAATGGGATTATTTTTATAACATTCGTTTTTTAATTTATAGGTATGATTTCAATAAAATAAAATACAATGTCTAAAAGAGGAAGTTATGAAAAGCGACCAACTTGACAGGATGTAATATGAAGAACTTTGACCTTAATAGAGTTATCAAGATAATAATGGCTTTGGCCCTTGAGTATGCAAATGCATTTATTATCTGTTTATATTAATTTATTTTGATTAGACGTGAACTCTAAATTTTACAAAGAGTTACGAAAGTATTTTAAACCTTATTTAGATCTTAAGATCTTTACTTAAGTAAACATAACTTAAAAAAATAAAATAATCTTTGTTTAAAATGTAACCAACACCTACATTGCCAAACGGTTGTTAAACATGCACATTTTTGAAGTGAAGCTTCTATATGGACGTTCGGGCCGCTCGCATATAGGCGCTCGTCGCGCGGCCAGTCTATCCGTTCTAAGCGTCAAATTTTATCGTTGTACAAAATCGTCAGATTTAGTACCGTAACGTGAGCGGCGGCGCGCGCGCCGCATCTTCCTCCTCACATCAGTGTGCGTAGCAACATAGACGTTAACGACTGTTTATCGAATGGTTCTATAGGTAAATTAGTATATATTGAATATTATGAAAATAATGAAATTAATAGTTTGGTTAGAATTCGCTGAAGATAAAGTTGGAAAAAATAAGGTTAAAAAGTGCAGTAGATAAAGATGCATTGAATCTTAGCAGGACAGCTGTGCCGATTAAAAGGAAAAATGGTACTATTCCATTAAATAGAAGCAAAACAATTATTGTGAAGTGTTCGGTATCGGGAGTAGAATTACTGCAACACAAATGCACGACCACTTACCTCTTGTCTTCGTGCTGCTGGAGCTCTTCGATTGTGGCTGTAGGAAGCACTGGCACGAACTACTTTCGATTGCGCTAGTTAATTTATTGAAATATTGGAATAGAACAACGGAAACGACGCGACGCGTCCGCAGCGTATATTTTGAATGAACGAATCGAGAGATGGCAGCGTCGTCGTAGAATAGGGGTGGCAATGCATTTGCTTAGATACGATTAACTCAATACTAGGAAATATTCGCGGTAAATTGATTGTGCTAAATACGCAACACAATTATTATGAAGTCAATTCTGGATACATCGTTAAGATATTATAAGTTTCATTGCAAGATAACTAATGATTTATTTAGAATATGGAACAAAATTTATAGGAAGTAATGAACATACTATGCCAATTATTTTAGGTGGAGATTTCATTTGCTATTTTAAAGATGACAAATGTAAGCCGTTGGTTGATTTCCTTTCAGAAAAATTTAATTTAAGGATGAATAATGATTCAAACCTTTTGACAACTAAAACGGGAACAACTATAGATGCAGTATTTACTGGATTTATTGAAAAAAAAAAAAACAATTAAAAACCTTTGTATTATATTTTAGTTACCATCAACCAATAGTTCCTTTCGTATAATATAAGAATGAGAATAGTGGTGAACAAATAACTGAATTTACTTTTAATGAACGTACATAATGCTTTGTGAATGATTACAAAATTTATTTTAAAATTTTATGTTAAAACTTTGTACATATAAGACTATATATGAATGAACAACTAACATATGAATGCAATAAATTTTATTATGCAAAAGTACCGTCCAGGGACGCCTGAAAGAAGCGAAGCTTTATAGTATAAAGCGTAAAAACTAAGCATTACAAAAATAATGAAAAAAAGACGTGAGGGAAAAATAAAGCCTTGAGAAAATAAAAATAAATTGAATACTTGGGAAAATAAAATTAAATACATTAAAAATAAAATACATGTCTAAAAACGCAAGGCGCTTACAGCGCTGCTCTCTTCACGATTAGAAGAAAAAAAAATTGGAAAGCTCCGCTGTAGTCTTGCGTTTTTAGGCGTGTATTTTATTTTTAATGTATTTATTTTTATTTTCTCACGGCTTTATTTTTTCTCTCATGCCTTTTAGTGTTTCAAAACATACATTTTGAAAATTTGCTTAGGCTATATTCTTGAAAATGTGTTCAACAGTTGACATTCACGTGATGTATATAAAAATATAAGTATACCTGCGTCGCTAATATATTAATAATAAATGTAATAAAAGTTTTTCCGTCTACTCGCCAAGCAATATTCCTTGGCAAGGTTATCCTTTCCAAACGATGGTGAAAACATCGAATGGCAATGATAAGTTGTTAGTCGATAGAATATAAAATATAATCCTAACTAATATTATAAATGCGAAAACGAGTTAGTTTGTTTATTTGTTACGCGTTCACGGCTAAACCACTGAACCAATTTTGACGAATTTCGGTATAGTCAAAGATTGGACCTTGGAGAACGACATAGGTTTCTTTTTATAAAATTCATATGGCAGAACAACGTTTGCTGGGTCAACTAGTATAAAAAATAGAAAGATTTTATTAGTTCGTCACGGAGAAAGACTCTCATAGAACTTTATGAAGGCTGTTATGAAATAAAATGATTAACTTGTAAGAATTTGAAACGCTGTTTAAAATACACGTTTTTAAAAGTACGAGGTTTTCGTATTTTTATATGACGACGTAAAATGGTTTTATATTGTTTATTTATTATTAGATAAGCCACGATGATTTTTAATATAGACATTTTGAAATATTTTTCCTGACCTTATTCCATTTGATATTTCATTTATTTATATTTTTTAGTCGAAAAAAATTTAAGAATTGTGAAAGTCGAAACAGTTATATCGAATACTGAATTACTAACTACGCTTAAATCGGGCTCATTATTCTTTAATATAATATTTTAATTTTAACACCGACTAAATATATTCATAACTAAACTAGTTAACCTCAGATTATTATTTACTACTTCTAACCACGGCCGTAGCTAGGGGGGGAGGCATTGTGGGGCAACGCCCTGCCTTGAAATCACAATGCCCTACCTTTAAAATACTAAAAACTAAGATAAATTATTATAATTAAATTTTGTTCATAGTTTGAGAAAAAAATATAGTGATAGTTATCTAAACTTTTCCGAACATACTACAGTTTGTGACATTCATTTCATATTCTAATAATTCTTTGTACTGTATATAGATGGCATTTGAAGCGCCATTACATGAAGCGATGGATCTATTTAATCATATCTGTGATACAGAGGGGATTCCCCGTACCATAGATTGCAATATGGGCTATATTGCAATCTGTGGTACGGAGAATCCCCTTTTAATCTATAATTGCGGTACGCTATGATGGCCGTTTTGACATATTAAAATAGTGATGTGAAATGTCAATTTTTTCTCGAAAAAAATATAATGAAATCTATAAGTTTTTATTGCACCTGATTAAAAAGGTTTAATAAAACAAAAATATAAATGCTTTCATAATATATTTGAACAATCTGAATATTGGAATGAAAATGAATATACATATTTTATATGCACACAAGAAACAAATTAATACAAAAAGAAACCAAAAAAAGGTGCCACAAAAGGCTATATTTAATCAGATTAGTCCATACTGCTATTTTCACTGTCGTCGTCGTCACTGCTATCATCATCTACATTAATTATAAGTTCGTTTTCTTAAAATATTATATATGTTTACATTTTTTTCATAATCTTCCGTTATTAATTTAACAGTTCTATTCACAACCTTTTCCCAGTTTCCTTTAGTCACATGTTCACAAGCTTCTTCTTATATTTTTAACATTTTTGTTGTGGTAAATGGGGGTTCTGTATTGTGTGTTGCAGCATATCCCTTAATTTGAGCCCACACCAACTCAATTGCATTATATTCACAATGGTAAGGCGGTAACCGCATAACTCTGTGCCCATGTTCTAACGCTATTACGTCAATGACGTATCGTATCTTGGTTGGTTTGTTTCCTTTTTAAAGACGGACTAATTCCTCCTTTAACATATTTATGTATGCATCCATGCTATTTTTTGAAGCCATGCGACGATGTCAGCTTTCTTTTGGGCTTGGGATTGGGCAGGTGGCTTGTCAATTTGTATCGAGTGGTATGGGGCGTTTTCCATGGGGTGTTTGATTTAGGAGCCCGTGCTTCGAGGGCAGATCAATTATGATAAACTTTTTACTTCTGTCCTACCTGTAACCAATGCTGCCCTACTTCAAATTCGACTCTAGCTACAGCCCTGCTTCTAACGTTAACTACTTAATTGATGTACATATTGCTGTTTTACACATATACGCTGTATATAGAATTACGTATGTATCATTATAACTGGTTGGTTTTATTACTTTTTATATCTTAATTGCTATGCTATGCAATAAAATATAAATTCAAGAAAATTGTTCAATTTTGTTTTAATTTTCACGCATTGCTGATTTGAAACTAGAAAGATAGTAGTAGGTGGTAGGGCGCCAAGCTCGTTTGAATGGTAACAACCCCTGGTTTATTTATACCTAGTCAGGTCATAAGTATTGTCACACAGTAAAAACTTTTCTTTTAAAATGCTGGCCACAAAAAAGTTTATTGAATTCGAATATCGAATTGTTCATGAAAATAAAAATGTATACTTTTAGAATTTTACTCATTTTTAAATATGGAGTGGACGCTTAAAGAAGACCGTGTTGCAGTTATTGCGTTGCATCGTTGCGGTTACGCGCCAATTCAAAATTTTAACATACTGAAAAATTTGAATATAACCAAAAGATTCGTTTATCGTACCATCAAACGATACAATGAAGACTCTAGTGTAGATGACAGGTCAAGAAGTGGTCGCCCTCGGTCTGTTAGGACTCCAGCAGTGATAAAAGCTGTGAAGGCACGAATTCAAAGAAATCCCAAACGTAAGCAGAAACTGTTGGCCCTTCAAATGAAGACTTAGGGCTTCGGGCATATCGAAGAAAAACAGGACATCGTTTGAATGCTCGTCTAATGGACCTGAGACTGAAGAGATGCCGCTATTTGTTGAAGCGGTACGCGGGAAAAAAATATCGGGAAATTCTTTTTTCGGATGAAAAAATGTTTACCGTAGAAGAGAGCTACAACAAACAAAATGATAAGGTGTACGCACACAGTAGTGAAGAAGCGAGCAACCGTATTCCGCGTGTCCAACGAGGTCATGTTCCATCCTCGCCCATGGTATTGTTGGGAGTTTCTTATTGGGGCTTAACAGAGGTACATTTTTGTGAGAAAGGTGTAAAAACGAATGCTGTTGTGTATCAAAATACAGTCCTGACGAACCTTGTGGAACCTGTTTCTCATACCATGTTCAATAACAGGCACTGGGTATTCCAACAAGATTCGACGCCAGCTCATAGAGCGAAGAGCACACAAGACTGGCTGGCGGCGCGTGAAATCGACTTCATCCGGCACGAAGACTGGCCCTCCTCCAGTCCAGATTTGAATCCGTTAGATTACAAGATATGGCAACACTTGGAGGAAAAGGCGTGTTCAAAGCCTCATCCCAATTTGGAGTCACTCAAGACATCCTTGATTAAGGCAGCCGCCGATATTGACATGGACCTCGTTCGTGCTGCGATAGAGGACTGGCCGCGCAGATTGAAGGCTTGTATTCAAAATCACGGAGGTCATTTTGAATAAACTTTAATGTCATAAGAATCTATGTTTTGTTAAGTTCATTTTGGTATATAAATGGTTACATAATGAATAAACTTGTTACAATTATTTTACATTAAACATGTGACAGAATTTATGACCTGACTAGGTATATGCCGCCATAATAATCTTGTGTTCCTCTACGTGGATGGTTGTATGTTAGCGATGTCCCTCACAAACGTTCATATGCTACGGTAACTGCATCTATTAAGTGCGTCAACCTGTCTGCTGGTACACAGCAATAACCAAGAAGGTAGTAACCATGTGTTTACGATGATGACCACAGATCCAGAATACACTCTACAATAGGTGTTAGAGAGAGGGAGAACATTGGACTGCATAAGAGATAGAGGAAAGAGAAGTGGTTGATGAGAGATATTTGTGATATCATACAACGGGCATAGACATTCGCACCGACCTTGATTCCAACCCTTCCCCGTTCGGTTCGGTTTTTGCAGAGGAATTGTTGCACAGCATGACTATACAACAACTATACGTTACAGTTCTGAACTCTAAACACAATGTTTTAGAACTTACAACTCGAATTTTATTTCCTTGTAATAAACTTTTAAATTTTAATAAAAATATACAAGAACAATTCATACTAGTCTGGAAGTAAGCAGCAGAGTACTTGTGTTATGGATACTACACAACTGAAGTACTATTTATATACTTTCCTTGTGTAAATAGAAAGAAAGAAAGAAAATAATTTTTATTTAGGACAATTAAACTAATATAAAACTAAGTGTTAATGAAATTGAGTTTAAAACAAAACTTGTCCTAAAAGGGGCATCAGACTCAGCATAATGCTGGTCAGTTGACCAGCGCTGATCTTCCGCTGAGCCCATAAGGCACATAAGGCCCATAAGGTAACGGTACGGCAGACATTACACCTTAACTTAGCACATAGAACAAAACAAACAATAATATAATCTTATACAAATAAATATATATGTAGTATATGGTATAAAACTGTAAATATATGATAAATATAAATGCAATAACTAATAGTAATATTAATGAATATACAAGTGTTGCAATTAAGAGAAATAAATAAATAAACATTACATAAACATAAAAAGAGGTATTACAATTAAATACCACTTGTGTCCTGTCTTAGGTCGCCTTGTGAGTGTTGGTGTTTATTTAAGAAAGTCTTCAATTTGCATCTGAATCCAGAAACAGATTGCTGATTTCTAATGGGCGATGGAATGTTATTTCAACACCTTGAGGCTGCGTAACGAAAACTCCCCCGAAAACCAGCCGTACAATGGCGCTCAGAAGCGAGTTGTATCGCACATGTTCGAGAAGCGATCATTCTACGGCTTGATACCCAGGAGAGCTTATCATATAAGTAGCCTGGGACTTTGAATCTTATGACTCCAAAAAGAAGATATATGTAATGAAATAAATATGTAATATAGAGAAGTATCCAAACTTGGTATGGAAATCGAACCCAGCGTTTCTAAAATCGTTGCACTATGAGGGTCGTCGAATACGAATTCAGTCTTCCTTCTTTTAATTTTAAAAATAAGGAACATTATGTGTACGAGTGTTGTACCTATTTCACTGCTATTTGTGAAAAAATTAATTGTCTTAATGCTTAATTAAATATTATTCAAATATAACATGGATTATTTAATATTAATTCTACAAAGCGCCTTAATTACATTAATTACTACAGTGTTTTTGAAAGCAGACCTTCGTGTATGCCGGAAGTATAAATTATGTTACGAACGGGAATATTGTACGCTATGATTAGTTTATTTGCCTAATTAATTTTTATTTCAATATTTTATTTGGCAGTGAGTTGCGATCATAAATAACTGGTCTGAGGTAGTCCTTTTTATATCTAGCAAGAGAATCGAATGTGTCAACCTCTCGATGTCAAGATTACACATTTATTGAAGGCGGAAGAACAAATATAATAGTATTTTTTATTGCTCTAGGACAGCAGACAGACTGACGGCCCACTTAGTATTCAGCAGTTACCGTCGCCTATGGGTATTTGCAACGTCAGTGGCATCGCATAATGCCGGAACACAACACAAGGTTATAATGGCGGCATACTGGAGACCAAAGGTGGTCGCTATTCAGACGGGCTAGAGGCCCTACTCCGTAGCTAGGGTGGGTTGTTTTGTCGCCTTTTACGACAGGTCAACCCCGGCCACAGAGGTCAGTATTCTTTCTCCGCACCTGCACGCATATTCTTTAGACTAAATGATTGTACCCAGTTAAAATATACAACCATAATTGACTTAGTTTTTACTTACGATGTAATTGTGTTTTGATTAGTATTGAAATAGATTTATTCAACAATTGAACATTTTTGAAGTGAAATTTTTTTTATCGGCGTTGTGCAATTTTTTTTTGTGATGGGTAAAAATGTTAAACTCGCATCAGGACACCTGACCTGGTCGAAAATTCGTAAGACGTAAGGAGGGAGGTTTGCTCCAGTAATACCAACCTTATTTATAATGATTTAAGGTTTATTTTATAATGTAATTTAAATGATTGCATTGCATTACTTATACATATCTATTCGAATTGCGACTTTATTACAATGAAATACAGTTGAGGTTTTGAAGTGAAAACTTCTTTAGGCTCGTTGAGAACTTTTTGGGTGAACAATTTTTGGTTTGTAAAGAAGTGTTAATGACCAATTTAAACTTTAATTCTTAATAATAAACACTTCTTTATGAACCGAAAATAATAATCTAATAGCTCGACGATAGAATACACAAGTTACTAAGTTTTCACTTCTATCGGCAGTCCCCAAAGACTGCCCCGCATGTTTTATTTTTTGTACTGCGTTCTATCAAGACGTTCAAAACCCACGTCAATCCTAACTGCGAGTTATGACACCTTCACAGTCAACATATGAGAGCAAGGCTTTTATCCGGGGTTGGATATTCGATTACCCTTGTAAAAAATTCAATATCGAATTTATCCCATGGATTTTTCGTGTTGACTATTTCAGTACAAGAATTTCAATGGGCACCGACGTAAAAATAATAGTATAACAGTGAGCCTTAGACCCCAAAATGTAATTGACAATAAATGATAATTTAAATTTTTAGTAGTAACTTTGTACTCCGTGCAGGGGCGGAGTAAGGAATACTTACCCCTGCGGCTGGAGTCGGCCTGTCGTAAAAGGCGACAAAACAACCCACCCTAGTTACGGGGTAGGGCCGCCATAATAACCTTGTGTTGTGTTCCAGCATTAGTCACCTAGGTTCCTTTACCCCCTAAGAGACAATAGCGCGTTCGCAGTGCCTCTGGCGTTGCAAATATCCATTGGCAACGATGTTTAATATTAAGTCTGGCTGTTTGCCTAAGCAATAAAAAATTGTAGGCTCACATTCCTTTCGGTTTTAGTTCCGTTTGGGCAAGCTCGATTTGGTCTAAATACGAGTCAGTGACTTATTACAATAATATAAGCAATTTGTGCAACACCAGTTTACTAACATTAAACTTAATCGGCTTAGATCAAGAATGCGTAGCATAGTTGTACTTAATTACATATTGCAATGAAATAAATTAACTTAGAATATTTTACAAAATATTTTTATATTTTATATTAATAAATAATGTCAATACAATATATTATAATAATATATTGAGACAACTCACATAGCGCCATCTAGTGTCAAAGTAAGTAGCAAAGTAAAAGTTTAAATTGGTCATTAACACTTCTTTACAAACCAAAATTTGTTCACCCAAAAAGTGCTCAACGCGCCTAAAGAAGTTTTCACTTCTAAAACTCAATTGTATTTCATCGTAATAAAGTCGCAATTCGAATAGATATGTATAAGTAATGCAATGCAATAATTTAAAAGTTACATTATAAAATAAACCTTAAGTTATTATTAATAAGGTCGGTATTATTGGAGCAAAACTCCATCTTACGTCTTACGATCAGGACACGTGACCTGACGCAAGTTTAACATTTTTTACCCATCACAAAAAAATGCACCCCGCCGCTAAAGAAGTTTTCACTTCAAAATATACAAAGGAAGCCAAAGAAATTGGCCCCGAGAAAGTGCAAGTGGCAAAAAATACTGGCCATTAGAAATAGCAGTCTGTTATTATATAAAAAAACCTTCCACAACAAAACACTTAAAGATGGTGGTAATATTTAGTGTTAACAATGATTTCAAAATTAGGACGTTAATTCATTACAAGTTAAGATGTGAATTTACATTGTAATATTCCCGAATGTTGTCACATTGTGGTTTGACATCACAACTTGTCATACGAGTACATCTGGTTCCACAAGGTAATATTCGTATTATTATTACATTTAAATGGCTATTGTTTTAAAACATTTCAAGTATAGGATTTTTTACTAATTTATTATGTTCTCATCATCATCATCATCCCAGCGTCATGTCTCGGTTGCAACCCAAACTTTCGTTTTGGTGCCCGGGGTCCGCTTTCCGACTTTTGCTTCTCCACTTCGCACGGTCTTCAGCATCCCTGGTAGTGAGCCCATTGGCACGCATATCACCCTTTACGACGTCAAGCCAGCACTTTTTGAGTCTACCCCTCCTGCCGGGGCCCGGCGGAGGCGGCATGGCCAGACATTTGTTTCCCACGTAAGCATCCGGTTGCCGTAAAACATGGCCGTACCAACGGAGCCGACACTCCTGCAATTTATCAGCAATGTCACGGACATGAAGACTGCCGCTAATGCGGGAGTTCCTAACTTAATTATTATGTTCTATCTGCCTTTATTCCGCATTTCATAATAAAATATTTTTTTTTTTAACATTACATAATACTCTTTTAGAGCTGTGGAACAGCAGTCAGTTTGGCAGCCCGCTTAATAGCAAGTTACCATCGAATATGGATATTTGAGACGCCAGGGGCATCGCTAACACGATGCCGTCCGCGTAAGGGAATTGGAACGTAGGTCAACACACGGTTGTCATGGCGGCAGATTTAGAGACCAGACGTGGTTGTAATTCAGACAGTCTAGTAGTACTACTATATATTAACTAGCTAGGGTTCCTTTATCGCCTTTTCCGACAGGCTGCTCCCGGGCACAAAGGTTAATATTTTCACTATGCACCTGCACCGCATTAGGACGGTTCTCTTTTCTTTTAAGCTCCTTTCCTGACCTCTGATATGAATCTGATATCTTGTCTACTATGTATATTTCTATCTCTTTTAATTCGTATTTTTTCTGAACTAGATTCGTTTTTAAGATTGAGAGAAATTGGCCCTTGGATTTTCACAATGATAGACATAAGACGATTATAATATTACTAGCTTATTGAGGTGAAAGGTGATTTATTATATTTGTTTCCTGTAATCTACTAGTGAGTGAGATATTCAACTGACTTAAAATAAATAAAAACATATCTGTATATAATATGATGTCATCAAAACAAACATGACGTGTAACTTGTACGTAAAACTGAGACTGAATGATTTATATCAAATATTGACGGATATAATTAGTAGACATGTAACATTTCCTGGGACGTGGTGGGACCTCAGGCATTTAACAGTAAACCGTGTCGTACGAACGTGATTTCTGATTAAATTAGATTTATGATTCATCAGACACTGGATGCCTTGGTAGTGGAATTACATCAATACCTTTGATTGTCGACAAAAGCGTATATATTTTAGTAGTATATTTTTAATCATAAAGTAAATGTGTGTCAGGGCTAGTTTAGAACTAACAGTCGTACTCTCCTTCTACACACCTACCTACACACACTTACCTACACTTACACCGGAACTTTCAATTTGAGTTGTCGATGTCAACGAAGGGCTGTATAAAAGGCTCTTTAAATACAGAAAGGAAAAATAATTTTTCAAATTACATTTGATAATCGGTTTCAAATTCAAAATGGTGCCCACGATACCAACATAATATATTATTATTAAATAAAACTTACCTTTATCAATATATACCTAATACAGATAAAAAACACGTAAATATCTACTTGAAAGTTTCTATGCACATTATTTGTTCAACAAAGCGCTAATTACATGACCATAGAAATTCAAAGACAACAATACAAGTGTTCTAGCAACAAAATTGTCTATTCAACAGGTCTAGGAACTTAGTTTGCTTACCTTGTTATTTGAGTTAATAATAACACTACCAGGTATTAATTGGATTTAGTAACTAAAATTTGCTAACATATTTAATATTAACATTTGTTTTACTTAATTCATTTTATAATTTGGAACTAAAATTCGAATACGAATACGAAATTCTTGTCTGGGTCTTGTATCATATAAAATACTAGCTGACCCGGCAAACGTTGTTCTGCCATATAAATAATAAAATGTCAAAAATTTTGGGGGTGGGTCACCTCTAACATTTAGGGGGATGAAAAATAGATGTTGGCTGATTCTCAGACCTACTCAATATGCTCACAAAATTTCATGAGAATCGGTCAAGCCGTTTCGGAGGAGTATGGCAACGAAAACTGTGACACGAGAATTTTATATATTAGATATAAGTAAACATAAATATACTGGAACAATTCACACAGCGCAATCTAGTCCCTAAGTAGCATACCACTTGTGTTATAGATACTAGACAACCGACATACTACATGTATACTTTTTTGTAAATAAATTATATATAAACACCCGACGCAAGACGGGAATCGAACCCGTGACCTCTGCAAGCGTACAGAAGTGTGTTATCCACTACACCACGGAGTTTGTCAAAATTTTTTTTATTGCTGAGGAACAGCAGGGCCGAATTAAAAAAGTCCGGTCTTTCAAAATTTAAGGTGTTAACTTGGTGAAAAGGCTGTTTTTGTTGTTCGAGAGTAAACGGTCCTTTTTAGTGCCGCGTCGGAACTTCTGGAAAAACCGAGTTTGTAAGATTCTTGGGTATACTATAACGACCACTCGACTGACAAGTGAAGGATATCCAAAGCATTAGCGCACCCACTAAAATCTTGGTCTCCATTTCAAGTCAAGTTGTGGTGAGTTGCAGAATCAACTTTTAAACATTGCACTATGACATCCTGACCTCGTGTATCCACCTACCAAGACCTTCAAGAGCGTAATTAGCCTGGCGGCTGATACAACCTGTATAATTATAATAAACGAAGCTTTAGGTATAGATTTTCTATTTCCGGTTATAGGATCTTATTCATATTTTGTTTTGTCTTAAATGTTTTTTTTATATCTGTAGTTCACCAGACAGGCAAACATCCCCCGATGGCGGGTGATCACCGTCACCTAATAGACGTCTGCAACACAAAAAGAGACTGCCAATGCGCTGCCGCTACGAAATTCTACAACGCTTTTTTAAAAACCCCATCATGGATTGATTAAACGATTTGATAAACAGCGAAGATGCAACTCTGATCATCGTTTTAAAATTCCATAGTTCAACTAGAGTCCCAAGCAAGCAAAATCACGGAAGGTTACTATGCAAATGAAATTCTCGTTTCGATCACTGCACAATGCGTCCGGCATTGAGATCGGCATGCGATCGTTATGCAATCCATCCATTTAACCTGTTGATTGCGATGTTATTGCTACATAATATTATTAGTAAGTCGAAAGTAAGTCATACATTTAAAATAAAATTTATAACTAAGACAGCACAATAAAAACTAGACAGTAATTATTGTAAGTAACACAAAAATAATAGAGTAAAACAAAATGCGATCTTAGAAGTTGTCTCACAGCAATGATGTTATCTTCAATGAAGGCGGATTTTGGGCGTTCTTCGTGAGATTTGTCACTAACACTAGTATGTCCACGCTGGAATTCTAAATACCAGCGTTTGACAGTCCGCAGACATGGGGGTTCATCACTGAGAACAGATGTTAGGTGTTCAAAACACTGAAGCCGTGTCAGGCCTCTTCTAAAGTTGTAGAAAATTATTGCACGAACATTTTCTTAGAAAGATTCATTTTCGTACGTGACCTGACATTCCAATCGACGCTGTGACTAAACAATAGCATTAATCCTAATACTTTCAAATGTTTTGAGTTCAAAATTTAAACACATTCGAATATAGAACAGTTCCAAATTCAAAATGCCGGGAAATATGGAAACGACAAAACTTTATTTTATTATGTCCTCCAAAATAATGTTTATATTTCAATTTTATTTTATTTTTTAAGTTTCTTTTCAATTCTAGGTAAAGAGAAATACTTCATGTGTAGCAAAATGTAGATTTATTTCGCGTCGATTTCTAGTTGGACCCGAATATCTTTGTGAGGTTTCCCACTATCTTATTATTGAAATTCAATCACTGCCTACTATTTTTGATGAAATGAAATTACTGATGGTAGATTTATTATTTAAACTAGTTTTCTTTCAGTATTTATGAATAGGAAACAACAATATGTTTCCATTTTTTTAAATCAAAGTAGAAAGTGAATTAGTTATAAAAACAGTCTATTAATATAGATAGATAATACTTTATTGTCACCAACTTAACCTAATGATATACAAGTAAAAGAGAATATTCTAAATTTAATATTGGAGACAATGGGCGGCCTTATCGCTTTAAGCGATTTCTTCCAGGCAACCCATATATAAATATACCCATAATATAGTATTTTCTTAGATTTTTATGATGATTACTAAGATTAGAAATAATGTATAACAACTTTAAAGATTATTTTCACAAAAAAGAATAACATCACGGGATTCACATCCCCACAAATCAGAGCCCAATGTTTTTATTGCATTGACTTGTGTTACCTATTAAACACAATCAATTTACCGCGAATATTTCCTAGTATCGAGTTAATTGTATCTAAGCAAATGCATGGCTACCCCTATTCTACGATGACGCTGTCATCTCTCGATTCGTCCATTCAAAATATACGTTGCGTACGCGTCGCGTCGATTTACTCAATTTCCGTCATTTCTATTCCTTTTAAAAAACTAACTAGCTCAATCGAAAGTAATTCGTGCCAGTGCACCCTATAGCCATAATCGAAGAACAGCACGAAGACCGAGGTAAGTGGTCGTGCATTTGTGTTATCGAAGTTCCATTCCCGATACCGAACAGCTTGTTATTACTATTAATATTAATAAGAAAACGATCATAAGCACACAAATATTTGCAAGTAAATCAAAAGTACAGGAAAATTTAATATAAAAATAAAATAAACATATTCTCTTAGAATAATTATACATAGAAACCTAGTCCGTGCGTATATTTTGAAGCTACTTATTTGGAGCCATAAATGGCTCCAAACGCCCGATCGCTCCGTAGTGTTCAATGTCAAAGCACGCTGAACGTGTCTTGCGAAAAAAATTATGACGATTTGTGCAGTTAAATTGTGTCACAACAAATCTGAAATACAAAAGAAGTGTAATAACATCACTTTTCACGGGTAAGCTTTCAATATTTCATAGTATATTGTAGTTAATTAGGTCAAAATAGAAATGTTTTATTTCAATGCTCAGTTTTGCCCGAATGTGAAAATATTTTACCATTTTAACTGACTTTATTACTCTGACTAATTAATTTTAATACATTGTTACTGATTTTTACGCAGGTATGTGATACGTTTTTTAATGTAGTTGTTTATGTGATTTAGCGATGTTATATACCGGAAATTGTGTTACTTGAAAGTTGAGAAGTATAAACGAATTTTATTTTCGGGAACTTTCGGGAACTAAACCTTCACTGACAACATTACTCAAGTGTGCGTGTCGCCGAGCGTAAGCACTTAATCGTCACGCCTGTGTGAATCGGTTTAGTGCTTCACTTTTGACACAGCGCTTGTATGTAGACTATCTTTCTATGTACAATTATTCTAAGCATATTTTACACTTTTACTTGGTAAAACGATTTGTCTTTCAGAGGTGAGATCGGATTATTCTCCCACATAACACTTAATTTCAATAATAATTCAATTCAATAATTCAAGTATATTTTATTTATAAACTTGTTATGTAAATGTTACAAAATTATATGTAGATATCAAAACCAGTTTTTAATATATTTAAAATAAATTACAAGTTATGTTCACCTGTAATTATTAGGGTTAAAGCAAATGGTTTGTTTACAAAATTAACATTCCATATTTATAAAATACTACCTTAAATCATATAATATGTTCTGAATGAAATTCATAAATTAACACAAATTAATAATAACATATGTTTAAAATATTTAGTACGAGTTGACCCGGAAAACGTTGTTCTACCATATGAAATAAAAAAAATAGCCTGTGTCCTTTTGCAAGGTCCAATCTATGACTGTACTGAAATTCATTAAAATTGGTTTAGCGGTTTAGGCGTGAAAGATTAACAACAAACTCACTTTCGTATTTATAATATTAGTTAGGATAACAGCTTATAACGTCCCACTGTTGCTTTCTGTACCCAGTGGTTTTGGTGTTCTTGTTTCGTTACAATAATTTCTTTCATCTTCGTGTCAATTGTGCACATTAGGCGAGAAAAACTATAAGCGGTGCATTCCATCATGGAATCGGAACCTTCTAGACTGATCTTCAAGTGTGATCTTGGTTAGCACTTAACTCTTTGTATGCAATCATTGCAAAACTTAAGGTCTTGGCAATATCATTAATACTACAAAATAATCAACTTCAGCTTAGGAGTCTGTGATGAGGATTTATGTTAGATTCCCTCATCATCATTAGCTATAAATCCAGGTTGCAACTCAAACTTCAGCTTCGGTGCTCCGTCCGCTTTCCCATCTTTTCTTCTCAACTTTGCACGGTCTTCAGCATCCCTTATTATCCGTGCGGGGGCGGAGAAAGAATACTAACCTATGCGGCCGGGGTCGGCCTGTCGTAAAAAGCGACAAAACAACCCACCCTAGTTACGTGGTAGGGCCTCAAGCCCGTCTGGATGACGACTACCTTTGGTCTTAAGTATGCCGCCATAATAACCTTGTGTTGTGTTCCGGCATTAGTGACCCAAGTTCCTGTATGTTCCTTATGGGACAGCAGCGTGTTCGCGATGCCACTGGCGTTGCAAACACCTATAGGCGACGGTAACTGCTAAATTCTAAGCGGGCCGTCAGCGTGTCTGCTGTCTTAAAGCATTAAAAAAAACCATGTTAGTGTCTATTAGCACATATGTCACCCTTTTAGACGTCAAGCCAGACCTGTTAGATACGCTCAATTTGTGCCTAACTTCGCACTGGTTAGATATGTTAGTATTTATATATTCAATCTATAAAGATGACGCAATATTTGTATTATACAAAAGGTAAGTTCTAGTCTGATGATGTGCTCTCATCCACATCATCACCGCATCATATAATCGCAATTCTGCAATACAGGTTTTCTTCTAATTCGAAATTTACCTATTAAATATAAATAAATAAAATTAATGTTATATGATACGTTATTTACCTTATCAGGGGATTCACGAGACTAAACTAGTTATAAAATAAAAATAAAAACCTTGCTTTATAACATAGGTGTGTCAAAAATCTTTAAAACTTATCATATGTATGTCATTTAGTTTAATATATCAATTTCAGTATTAGAATAATTTTTTAGAAAGGGTATTTTTTAAATTCATCCGTAGTGAGAGTGAAAGAAGATATCATGAAAATCTGCACTTTGATATTACCCGGCAATTCACTTTAAGTACGAGTAAGTGAGGACATTCCACTCTCAGTTACTTCTTGGGGAAACCACTTATGGGAAAAGTCTTTTTTTTTTGATCTCGGGGAAAAACCCTCTCTTGAGGGGTTCCCCTAGCCCGGGGGGACCGAGGGATATGTGGGACTCCAGGAAAGATGTTCGGCCATCCGACTACCCACCAAAAAACCCCGCTGTTCTCCTTCTGTATTAATTCAATTTAACTGTATTAATGGTGGCAAATATAACCATTAACCAATAAATTTACCGGTAAAAAAATTAACACTTCTATTCGATAAATAAAATAAACCAAAACTGTTAAAAATACCGTTTAACAAATACACTACATGTAGTCACGTAGGTAATTATTGGAAATTATATACATGCAAGTTTCAACTTTATTCCTTAAGGCATAAGATTTATTTTCACCTTGCAGATGTTTTCAACTTATGTAAATATTGAATTTTGAAAATTCGATTGTATGCTCTATGGCCCTCAAAATAAAACACAATATTAAGAAACTCAACCATAAGTCGTCGTCGTCCTACCACCGCACTGCCCGCCATCGGCTGGGTGTTCATCCCCATTTCCTGGAGCCTCTTCTTTCCTGTACGAAACGGTTCTCCAGAACGTTCATGTTGCGTACTCTCAGGATCTGGAATGAGCTTCCGGCTGAGGTTTTCTCAGCGCGGTACGATATGGGGTTCTTCAAAAAAGGCGTTATAAAATTTCTTCGAGGCCGGGAGCGCGTTGGTAATGCCTCTGGTGTTGCAGACGTACATAGGTGACGGTGACCACCTGCCAGGGTGGGCCGTTTGCCTGTCTGCTAAACTCTCGCTATAAAAAAAAAAGTTTAACATTAGCAAAATTAATTTTTCAACGAAAATATTTACCGATATTTTCAACCAATAAAAATATCAATTACCAATTAACAGATAAATAATTTCAACAGTTAACGCCATCTTTAAACTGTATTCTTTGATATGCTTGGAATGAAATGTTTTAAAAAGAGAATAGAGTAAAAGAAGGAAACGAAGGATAAGTTAATATGTCCAACAGGCAGCTATAAGCCGACATACCTCTAAAAATAGGTCTATTTAAAAAATGTAATTCTTAATCAAAAATCTTTATCATATATCTATCCCAAACCTATATAAAATCCATATGACCTCACTTCGCCCTACGTCCAAACATATATCCCAACGTCACTTGAAACTTCTAGAATGTTGTTCAAACAATGACAACAACAGTACGCGGTTTGAATTTATAAATAAACGGACCGAAAAATTTATACAAGTCTATAGGATTATGTATATGGAATGCATCGGATTATTATTTAAAAATATAGGGATCCGTAGGTCAATGTTGTAATCAAATTAAGGTTTTTATTATATATAACTACGAAAATTCAAATCAGGGACATAAATAAGAAAAAAACTTGGGTACGGGTATGGGCTTCAAGAGGTATAAATTAGAACCCTGGGTTCTACTGCTCAGTATAGTTACAGAGTGTAAATTCAGCTTTTAAAGATGACCAGAAGACCTACTCAATGACAACATTATCATCTAAGTGGTGAATTATATTTGCATGCTTCACTTTGGAATGAATTCAAATCGTCGATCCCAATTCGTGGTTCTCTTTTTTTGAGTTAAATATTCGAATAATTATTCAAGATAAAAAAAGAAGAGACTTACCTTAGTTCGGTGCCTTAACTTCGTAAGAAAACCGAAGCCTTGAACCCTGAAGTTTTAGGAGACCCATTACGCCTCTGATGAATGATAATGGGATATTTTAATTTTCGACTCCTTATAATTTATAAAGAACCATTGACTTAATTGAATCTAATCACTAGATTAGATTCCCATATATATTGTCAAATGAAGTACGTAAGCATCGTTTCAATAACAATACTTTAACAAGCGTTAATATACTCGTATGCTAATTATTCATAATGTAAAATATTTAATCAAATCATATTCTAAGACAAGTTTTTTTTAATGCTGTAGGATAGCAGACAGGCTGACGGCCCACTTAGAATTTAGCAGTTATCGTCGCCTATGGGTGTTTTCAACGCCAGTGGCATCGCGAACACGCTGCTGTCCCATAAGGGTATAGGAACTTGGGTCACTAATGCCGGAACACAACACAAGGTTATTATGGCGGCATACTTAAGACCGAAAGTGGTCGCCATCCAGACGGGCTTGGGGCCCCCCCACGTAGCTAGAGTGGGTTGTTTTGTCGCCTTTTATGACAGGCCGACCCCGGCCGCAGAGGTCAGTATTCTATCTCCGCCGCTGCGTGGATAAGAATTTTCAAAAAAGAAAGAAAATTATTTCTTTTGCAACGGAACACAAGAAAATAAATATAGCTAAAACAGGTTCTACACAGAACTAAGTTCCATCACTAACTGAGAAGTAAGCCTAAAATGAAAAAAAAAACACATTGATTTTTTAAAGTCTGCTAGGAAATTTGACCATAAAGGTGGCAAATTTGACCTATTTGCCACCTTTATGGACTCCCAAAGTAAATGACGGATTGACCTTAGTCTATATTCGTATCTAGATACACAAAACTAAAAAAATATCAATTAATTAAATAATATTTTTATACTTTGTCCTAATCTTGTGTGTGTGTGTTTAATTTTGTGTTTAATCAGTTTTTGTCTCTCTCATACGTCACAAGTGACGTAGAAAAACTATTATGTTTGAACACACTGAAACAATGAATGGAATACAGGCTTTATATAGTAACGCAATTAAAAAGGACAGCCATGGCCCCTAATGAAATTTATATATGTAGTTACTGATTCATGACTCACGATGATATTTAATCAAACGTGGTTTAATAAAAATAATTAAATCAAGTGACTTTACACGGCCAGTATACTAAGGAATCTTCACTATATGGGTTGCAATCTTCTTACAACAGCTTCACTCTTGTTGCATTTGAATTAAAGAAGATGAGGAGTAGCGTACCTACTTGCATAGGTGCCCATCAGCAGGCAACCAGAAAATACACGTAGATGATACGTACATTATGTGGCTGAATTTGAAAATATGAATAAGGAATATTAAGGAAACTTTTGCTATTTCAATATTATTATGCTTGAGGTCTCTACAATGAATACGAGGCGAGATACTTCCATGTTATAATATTATTAACTAGCTGTGCCCGCGACTCCGTCCGTGGAATAGTGACTGGGCAGAATTTTTTGGATATATGTATCTTATGGTTTATTTTGAATTACAATCTTATCATTTTTAACAAAAACTATTTTTTTTTAAATAAAAATAGCCTAAGTTACTCCTTGATACATCAGCTATCTGCCAGTGAAAGTCCCGGCAAAATCGGTGCAGCCATTTCAGAGATTAGTCGGAACAAACAGACAGACAGACAAAAATTGTAAAAAAATGTTGTTTTGGTATATGTACCGTGTATACGTCCGAATGCACTTAGTAACAAGCGGTTATTTTAATATTACAAACAGACCCTCCAATTTTATTTATTTGTATAGATTGAATAATCTTTGGTCGTCGTTGCAAAAAATGCCGTTTGGTTTTCCTTTCGTAGTTGCAATCTGATGGCTTTAATTATTAGGTAGTAAATATTTTCATGAGTAGACTATATCAACATAAGAAACAGCGTATGCTAGACATGGTCCTATGATATTTCAAATCTCTGACTAAAAATTGATATGTATTCGAGATTACCGCTGGAATAAACAAATATTAGCAGCACAAAAACGACCGGCATAGGATAGATACGGTAAGCTCAATATAGCAATGTTCGTTCCCTTGAAAGTTCCCGAAGCCTGAGTGCAAAAATGCGTATTATTACTATGAATTTTAAATTACATTAAATGTTCAGCCCTATTGCCGCCGAAAACTTACCCCTCGCTTAGCGTGATGAAAACAAAAATTAGCGATGTAAGTTTGTAAGGCGTAAAATTACACAATTTAGGTCAATAACACAGTGCAAGCATTTGAATGCAAGCGACGCTACGATGCCATCTGACTCAGGTGGCATGCTCCCGAATGTGTTTAGGCATTCTCGACGTACCCCAAGGCCGGTAATGATGTGATTACTAATTCGCTAGATGGTGCCAGTTACCGTTTCGCTTTGACTATGGATGGATGGTTTATACATTAATTAAATATTTTTTCATCTAATAAATACAAAATATATAGTATTATGGTACTTAATTTTGCAATAATTATTTATTTATGGATACTTCATGTATCATCAATACTCAAGTGGTTGACATTGTTGCATTCAAAGAGGCCAACCACAGGCGCCCAATATCAAGTACAGGCATAGGACAAAACCTCATCACCTTTTTGCTTCAATGTCTCTCAGTGAATTTTCCTTTTCTAGAAGATAAACTGTGATAAAGTGTTCTGAAGAACTATTCACAATGGTGCCCTCGTCGTCTTTCTACCATCGCACTGCCCGCCTTCGGCTGGGTGTTCATCCCAATTTCTTGGAGCCTTTCTTTCTTAGATTAGATTAGATTAGATTACTCTTTATTGTACACATTATAATTACACTATACATTTCAATTTAAAGCGGTTCATCCCAATTTCTTGGAGCCTTTCTTTCTTGTACGAAACGTTTCTCTAGAACGTTCATGCTGCGTACTCTCAGGATCTGGAATGAGCTTCGGGCTGAGGTTTTCTCAGCGCCGTACGATATGGGGTTCTTCAAAAAGGCGTTATTAAATTTTTTCGAGGCCGGCAGCGCGTTGGTATTGCCTCTGGTGCTGCAAACGTCCATAGGTGACGGTGGTCACCTATCAGAGTGGATCGTCTGCCTGTCTGCTGAACTCTAGCTATAAAAAAAATAAAAGAACCTTTTAAAACTCACTAGGCAAGTGATACAATATTTCTTATTTCACGCGACTAACGTTTAATCTATGTATATATTTTAAATAAAAAGTCTTACAGCCGCATCCAAGATTCTTGCTTTGAAGGCCTCTCTTGAGACTTCTTTTTCTTCTTAAGAGTACCTTTATGCAACATTAACAATACAATAACAATTTTCTTACAGTACTTATTACTTGAAGCTACTTTTTTTTCTGGGTTACTTGAATCTCTGTTTTATTCCAAACATTTTTTTGCCTTTTTCTTCACACAAAAAACAAATGTTATTTTTTTAATACATATAAATGTATCCTGACATTTTTATCCGTACAGGGGCGGAGATAGAATATTGACCTCTGTGGCCGGGGTCGGCCTGTCGTAAAAGGTGATAAAACCCTAGCTACGTGGTAGAGCCCCATGTCCGTCTGGATGGCGACTACCCTTGGTCTTAAGTATGCCGCCATAATATCTTTGTGTTGTGTTCCGGCATTAGTGACAAAAGTTCCTGTACTGTGTTATAAGACAGCAGCGTGTTCACGATGCCACTGGCGTTGCAAACACCCATAGGCGACGGTAATTGTTAAATTCTAAGGTTGCCGTTAGCCTGCTTGGGGTCCTACAGTAATAAAAATGCAATATATTAACGATTAATTTGCATAAAACATTAGTATGGGACACCATAACTTTAACCTTGAATTCGACAGTGGTCAGAGTGTTATGAAACATTGTTCGACGGTAACCTTGACCTTGCATTACATTTTCCACAGTCACTATTAACTTGATGACTATATTTACTGTTCAGAAATATTAAATAAGGCCTGCAAAGTTAACTTTAAAATCGACTTTATTGTAATATTGATATATGAGGATTTTAAAGACCGATGCTTTGCATTTCCTAAATCGACCTCAACATCAACACGTTGAATACTAGAGTACAAACCATGAGAAGCCCAGTGGGCTGCGATTGACAGGCCCTCATACCTTATCACTACCGAATCTTCTAGGCAGCCGTTCCGGATGTTGAGTGTTATGAAATGGCAACACTGTATTCCAATTTTTACAACGATCCTCTTCTTCGATAATTCCTATTTTGTAGAGACAGTATGGCTCCTCTTCTGTTATCTGTGAGAGAAAACCAAACAACATTCTTCAGCTACATGTAGGTTGGAAGAAGTAATCCAATTTTGAACAAATATCCATATCAGTTATGCCAGCACCCAGACGTGAGGATGTGGACCGTTCGCGTAGTGGAAGTAGAACCTGGGTCACTTATACTGCGCCACAATATAAGGTTATATTGTCGCCTTTATAGGCCGCCGCCGATCACAGGGGGTCAGTTTACTTACTCCGCTCCTGCTCGGAGAAGTCGTAAAGAGTAAAATGGATATAGGATTATATTATACCAAGGATACTGAAAATCTCGTAAAAAGTTAATAAGTCAGTATATATTGTAGAAAGTATGAAAATATAATATTTGCGGGGGCTAATCAAGACACGTCAGTGCGTGTCGTCGGCGCGGGCGTTAGCCAAGAAGGGGGTGGCGCGGCGGTGGTCGAGTAGTTCTATTCGAAACCACCGTCAGGCGCCGCAGCATCTAAACTAACTTGCGGGTAGGCAGGGAGAAAAGGATAGGATGAGGCGCCTAACTAATATTGTAAAAAAAGTATAATAATATGAAGCAAATCCTGATATACTCGTACGCAATATAATCAAGATTCAACTTGATTGGTTCTATGTACTAAATCTTAGAGATCATCATCTCATCATATCCATCATATCATATATGATATCAATAGATATCAAATAAATTTAATCAATCAAATAAATGTCGAAACATTCGGAATCCACATTTCGCGATCTCGTTTTTTTGCAATCTCTTTATTAATATTCATATATTGTAATTAAGTTTCTTAATCAAAAGTAATAAAGTTAAAAAACGAAAACAAAACTATCGTACAAAATATTAGCAGGTTAATATTATTCATGTAATAAAGTCCATTAAATGTTTTACGTAAGTTTAAAATAGGCTATTATGTTTAATCATGATTTATGATTCATATTTATGAAGATTAAGGAGACGATTGTATACTTTATATTCTCGGCTAGAAATAAAAAATATACATACTCCATTACAGATTGAAGTAAATTCAAGACAGAGAGAGAGAAAGAGAGAGAGAGAGAGAGAGAGAGAGAGAGAGAGAGAGAGAGAGAGAGAGAGAGAGAGAGACAAAAGAGAAGTAAAATAACAATAAACTAAGCATGTGTGTGTGAGACTCGAAACTGTAGTTGCTCGAGCCGTCTTATAATATCCTGTGACTCAGATAGGTATCTGGAGGAGGTGTTTTTAGTAGATACTACAAAAACCTTCCCTAGATTCCTTTATCGTTCGCCTAGGTGCAGGATGCCGGATAGTGACGTGAGGCAGCTACCAATACTCTGAATAGCGGTAGCCCGTAGTAGGTGCGGGTTTTTCAAACTCAGGAAATAATATTCCAAGGGCCTTGGTTCGCCTTAAGCAACGGGACCGTAGGACGTAACGTGGACGTCGTGGCGTGGCCGGGCCGCTTTCGTCTTCGAAGCCGCTAGACGATAAGCCCTCGTTATCTTCTTCTTCACGTAGGAAACAGTCAAACTTAGACTGTTAAGACGATAATGATGTTGTATACGCGTTAGAACGAAATATATTTTTCTACAGTTTTTATGGCAAAAAATATGTAAAGAGTACAAAATAAAAGTGAAAACTGTTTATTATTAAATATTTAATAGGTTTGATAACAATTTCACTTAATTTACTAAATAATTTACTAATAATAATTAAATATGAAACATCAAGTTGTTATTTTTGAAATCTCTATGGATATTAGTCGATTATCCCATGGTCTACAATTGACTGAGTACGTGAATACTAATTAAACTCTAAAATTAATTACATTGAAGAACAATAAAAAAAATTATGGGTTAAGATCTTGTGTACCGATAAAATACATTAAATTCAGATGTCGAAACACAACACAAGGTAACGAAAATGCAGTTTTAATATTTCGAAACCATATTATTTTTGAATATATAATATTGTTCATGCTCACCTAACAAATAGGCACAAAAGAAAGTCAACGCTGAAGACAGCGATCCAGCAATAAATATAGTAAATAAAACTACAACTAAAGAGATATTTAAACCTAGTATCCTAAAATATGTGGAACGAGGCAAACCAGCTCCCTCAACATCAATAAACTCAAAAAAAAAAAAACTAAACAATACCAAAACGAACTAAAAAACCCTAAGAAAAACGAAACAAATACATGCAAACAAAAATCAGAACGAAAAGATACCTAGAACCAGAAAACTGATAAAGAAAACAAAACAAGTTATACCACAGAATAACAAATCTACTATCGGGTTCTAACGGAAGACCAGCGCTGGTTTTTTTTAAACCAGTTTATGCTGAGTAGAACCTTTTTAGGGTTAATTTTAAGTGTCTTCAATTATATTTTTAATTTTTTATATCTGTTTGTATGTTGTAGTCCTAAATAAATATTTTTCTTTCTTTCTTTCTTTCAAATGTCTCCCAACACGGCTGGTCACCGCGGGAGAACTAGACCAAAACCCTCCAACTAAACCACGTAAATCAAATAATAATTGCAACACTGAACTCAATAACACTGAGAGTTGGAGGAGGCCTATGTCAAGCGACACACCGAGCTAAAGAGACATTTTATAAAACCATAAGACAATCCAAGAGGAACTAGCTCGGAACAAAAGGCTATAATAAATAAAAATATTGTACTATTACTACCGCTCAAGTAAAAGTAAGAAAGAAATATTGTTCGATCTTTGCATAAAGGGTAGTTGAAATCTCGCCTCCTGATTAACCTGCGAACCTACCCTCACTTTCGGTGAGGTGAATGATGAAAGCGAGCGTGGAACGAGAGCAGTACCGCGTAAGCCTCAAACGCGCGGGACGGTCGACGTTCGACCACCCTGAAGACCACTATCTGCGCCATGCGCATTTGTCTTCAGTTACTCCTTACTAACTCTCATTGGCCGTGCCATAACATTGTGTGTTCAGTGTCTAGTTTGTGACAATTAGCTGGTGCCTTGCAACAGTTCTTCTGCGAGCGGACCTGAACCGAACCGGGAAGGGGTGGAATCAAGATCAGTGCGAATTTCTTAGCCCACTGCAAGGTATCGCATATATCTAACCACCGCTCCTTTCATACAGTCCACTACTCTTGAGCTACCCCTCTCATCTATTGTACAGTGCACTCTCCGTGACCGGCATCATATAAATATAATTAATTAGAGTGCTTATACTTTTGTAATATACAGGGTTGACAAGCACTTAAGTTCTAAATAGACTCGTAAATCAGCATCTGGTTATAAAACCAGCGCTGTTGTTCCGCTAAGACGTTTAATAAGCATCAGTTGGTCAAGTTTAAGAAGAGTTTTGTGCAAATAACGTAATAATGCACGGTCAATATCAGCTGAGATATATAGATAAGATTAAAAGTGTAGTCAAAACTATAGTAGAGCTTAAAGATGTAGATACTTCCATTCCAGCCGCTTTTGTATCATAAAAATGTATACAGAAAACACACAATCGTTTCATGAATACAAATGCATATGAAATAGGTAATAAAACCCCAATACTGTGGATTGGACACACGCAACATCGTTTGCAAGATAAAATTTGGTCTAGACGATTCTACTATTTGTTTTATAATGATTAGATTAAAATAATTCGTCATAATAGTTTATCTATTCGCCTTCATATGTATTGAACTTTGAAACAAAATATAAATACTTTAACTTATTTTTAATCTTATGTAGTTCTTATAAAAATTAAAATACTGTTAATTGGTAATTTCCTATAATATTTTCTGCTTCTTACTTTTCTTTGCTAGTTCATACATTTTTATCTGTGCAGGGGCGGAGAAAGATTACTAACCTCTGTGGCCGGGATCGGCCTGTCGTAAAAGGCGACAAAACAACCCACCCTAGCTACGTGGTAGGGCCTCAAGCCCGTCTGGAGGGCGACCACCTTTGATCTTAAGTATGCCGCATAATAACCTTGTGTTGGGTTCCGGCATTAGTGATCCAAGTTCCTGTACGCTTATGGGACAGCAGCGTGTTCGCGATGCCACAGACATTACAAACACCTATAGGCGACGGTGACTGCTAAATTCTAAGCGGGCCGTCAGCCTGTCTGCTGTTCTACAGCAATAAAAAAAAATACCCTGGCATTTATTACATAAATACGTCGTTCCACCTCTTTTTAAGTCTTCACTTCTTTTTTATCCCAAAGGTATTTTTTTATTAATCGCCTTTTATCGACTAACTGCCAATACGGAAAAGAAAACCGTAACTGAATTTTCTAGTTCTACGTACTACTTTTTAAAACTAGAACATATTTCTCTCATTGGAATATTCCACTCTAAATCATTTACGATTTAACGATTTAATTAGTTGTATTTAAATTGCAAGGCCGGCAGCGCGTTGGCAATGCCTCTGGTATTGTAAACGTCCATAGGCGACGGTGGCACCTGATATCGTATGAGTCGTTTGCCTGTTTTCTCTACTCCAGCAATATAAAATACAAGCAACATCAGAAAATTATGAAACATATAGTAATTTGTTTTTTTGAAGTACGAAATAAGTTTTTAGGACACTATCTTTTGTATCATAAAGTAATAATTAAGTATAATAAGTGTAGTATCTTTACTTACTGTTGTATATTATATTTATATCCGTGCAGGGGCGGAGAAAGAATACTAACCTCTGTGGCCGGGGTCGGCCTGTCGTAAAAGGCGACAAAACAACCCACCCTAGCTACGTGGTAGGGCCTCAAGCCCGTCTGGATGGCGACCACCTTTGGTCTTAAGTATGCCGCATAATAACCTTGTGTTGTGTTCCGGCATTATTGATCCAAGTTCCTGTACCCTTATGGGACAGCAGCGTGTTCGCGATGCCACTGGCATTACAAACATCTATAGGCGACGGTAACTGCTAAATTCTAAGCGGGCCGTCAGCCTGTCTGCTGTTCTACAGCAATAAAAAAAATAACCTGGCATTTATGACATAAATACGTCGTTCCATCTCTTTTATGTCTTCACTTCTTTTTTATCCCAAAGGTATTTTTTTATTAATCGCCTTTTATCGACTAACTGCCTATACGGAAAAGAAAACCGTAACTGAATTTTCTAGTTCTACGTACTACTTTCTAAAACTAGAACATATTTCTCTCATTGGAATATTCCACTCTAAATCATTTACGATTTATCGATTTAATTAGTTGTATTTAAATTGCAAGGCCGGCAGCGCGTTGGCAATGCCTCTGGTATTGTAAACGTCCATAGGCGACGGTGGCACCTGATATCGTATGAGTCGTTTGCCTGTTTTCTCTACTCCAGCAATATAAAATACAAGCAACATCAGAAAATTATGAAACATATAGTAATTTGTTTTTTTGAAGTACGAAATAAGTTTTTAGGACACTATCTTTTGTATCATAAAGTAATAATTAAGTATAATAAGTGTAGTAAGTATGTTTACTTACTGTTGTATAGATAATATTGCCTGTCCTAAAATAGACAACTTTCTTTTCTATAAATAACACCGAATCTACGTCTAACGCATGTTTAACCCAGTAATTATGTCTAATCCACAAATTTATTGTCTGGTGTTGGGCTTATGAAAAATTAAAGAGGTTATAGGGTATCAGATGTTTTAGATATCACTTGAAGATTTGTCTTTACTGTATCTGGAACTCGTTAAAAGTCCGATAATGATGGAATGCAAAATTATTGTCAGCTAATTCAATCTGCTAGCTGAGCATGTACACTATAATATATCATTTTATATTTACATAATAAGTAAACATAAATATGTTCATTATGGAACCTCGGTACACCAAACAGCAGAAAAATAATTTTATGTTATTAAGAAACTCAACCTGAATTATAAAACAAAATTTGAGAATCAAGCTCGGAAATACGAGTTTTAATAATTTCTATGAGATAAATGCAATTTCATAAACTGTTTTAGGTCAAGGCAAAGAAGTGGTCTCATTTCCGTCGACTGTTTCTAATATCATTAGTTTTTCTCAGAAACTCATTCATTAATCTCGCTATCCATTGTGTCGAGACAAAGGTGTTTGGTTGTAAGTTGCGGAAAACTGCGAGTCCTTGCTGATGTCCTTACATTGATGGTTTCCCTGTCTCATTAAACGGCTGCAATTTGATTTTGACGAGATGACAAGAATGTTTATCGGTGGAATATTAACGAGTTCAATGGCCGATGCCTTTGAATTTGTACGGAAGCTTGAATATTTTGGAATATGTGTTATAAGGTTGATCTCAAAAGGACTAATTCTTTGAATTCAATTTGTAATAATTGAACAGTAGATGGATGAATATACGTAAATATAGAAGTTTCTACACATCTAGAATTTTATTAAATTATGTTAAAAAAGTAACAAAAACTCTATCTAAAAACGAAAAAATGGCACTAATGTAGTGATGTTACATATTTCATTTCTAATACATCTTTTTCTTCATGCCCAAATACCACATAAGTCGGTATAATATGTTCTCCTCTTCTGGTTTCTTCTGTTCTTCTCTTATTTCTTCTTAATTTTTTTTCACAAATTTCGTTGTATGTGGATGGCGCAGGATGGACGGGGGGCGTTTTATATATTTTTTTAAATAAAACTTGCTAAGACACGACTGTATCTTTTTAATAGCGGCGAGAGAGAGCGTTTTTTCTTTTTACATTTAGGCTTGGCTACCTTGGTGTTATTATCTAACAATTATTTTTTACACAATCTATTCATTTCTACTTATATATTACTCTCATTTACCTTGTTACATGACATTTTTCCTTCGCATTATATGCCCATTTCATTTTAATAGTGAATATAATTTAATTTATGTACATAACTTTTCAAAAATTGGTTGGTTCTGGGTAAAACTAAAAATAGCACTATCCTAGCGGACCTTAAATGTGGAAAAATTAATTACATATTTTGCAAAGAAGAGGGCTCCTTGTTTTTTTGCGGTGGTTGGGGAGTCAGTTAATCAATCTTGTAATTACTAGATGTAATCTGGCTTTTGAGTACCAAATTCGAAGTTTTAGGAAAAATAAGAATGAAATGCTAGTAGCAAGAAGAAAATGTAGTTTCCCGAGAGCTGTTGAGAACTGTCAATGTTCATTGGGTGACACCCATTGGCGGATTTGCCCTAGGGCCCAGGAGGCCCAAGCCTAGGGCGGCCAGATATTAGGGGCGGCCAATCGTTACAAAAAATTCACTGATGATAACAAGAAATAACTCAAGTTTTGGAGAATGATCGTTTTCTTATTTGCGACGAGTAAAAAATTATTTTCTCACAACAATGACGGAGCAAAGGTTAAACGATCTTGCTTTGCTTATCATAGAAGTTGATTTTTTAAAGAAATTGGATTGCGGAGATTTAATTAATAATTTTGCTGCGCATAAGTGCCGACGAGTTTTGTAACACGTTGTAAAACACTTATTAAATCTTACCTTGTATGAGAATAAACCTGTAATTAAATAAATATAACCATTTTAAATATTTTATTTAAATGTGCAATTATCCCTGAAACCTCGAAAAATATTACAAATTAGCAGATATTATAGTTAACTAAATTTCTGAATTAATTTTGATAAAAGTTGCCAAAAAAGTAAATTCATTATGTACTCAATATGATGGATGCTGAGAAAAGGGTGGCTGGTACTTACTACATGGCCTGGGGCCTAGGACGGCCAAGACTGCAAATCCGCAACTGGTGACACCTAACTGACAATATTATCAAATTGTAATAGGACTTAAAAAAACAGGGTACCCATTTTAACCAATAATAATATAAAATTAAGAAATTTCATAATTTGAAATAGATAAAATTATATGATACACTTTTATTTTATATTTCTAACTTAAATATGACTTTGTTTATGTAATATTTGTAATTATTGTATCGTTATGAATACAAATTGCTTAGCAAAATATACGTTTAGCGTTATAATTATCTATTTTCTATGTAATGGATACAAATTTATAAATAAATTACATGTTTTAAATACGTACAAACATACTCAGGTGATTTTCCGATATTTTTTCATCTGGAACTAAACTAACCAGTTTAGCCTTTGTGTTTACGAGATAGCCGGATTAACATCGATTCTAATATTATAAAACATTTGTCTACAGTTAGTCAATGCTGTTACTTCTGGAATTTTCCATATTTTTTACATAAGTTATAGTGATTACCACAGACTAGGCTGATAGCTTATACATTTAATCATATTTGAGTTCTATTATTTTTTTTTCTTCCTGCCGTTTTCCCACATTATATAAGGTTTCGCCATATCATCTATTATACAATCCATCTATCTTTTCTTTGGTCTATCTCTCCTTCTGTATCCATCCACTTTCATTTCTATCATTTCTTTTAGTTATTTGGCATTCGTCCCCTCGCATTACATGACCAAACCAGGCTAGTCACTTTTAAGTTGCTCAACCACTGGTGCTACTTTCACACTTCCTCTACATAATATGCACAGTTCATCATCTGAGTTCTATTATTATAAATCTATCCTAATTAATATTATAAAAGCGAAAGTGAGTTTGTTTATTTTTACGCTTTCACGCCTAAGCCGCTGAACCAATTTTGATGAATTTCGGTATAGTCATAGATTGGACCTTGGAGAAGGACATAGGTTACTTTTTTTAATTCATATGGCAGAACAACGTTTGACGAGTCAACTCGTATTATCATAAAAGAACATTATTATGAATTAAAGGGTGGCAAAGGCACTGAACTAATATTTTACTGGTATTTTGGTTGAGTCATAAACCTGGTAGCTTAGAAGTATTGGACGTTCTAGACTAACGATGGCACCCCTTATGTAGCTTTTCTCGTCAAATTTGCGAATAAAAATATCATGAGAAAACCTACATTTGGAGATAACGAGTAAGTGCAACCCACCAATCCACTTTGGCCGAGCGTGGTGGGTATACTGCCATTCCTTCTAAGATAATGGCTCGTCCCAAGCAGTAAGATGTTATGGGCTGTTATTAAAAAATTCAATATCTTTTATAAACCTCTGTATTAATGCGGTTACAAAAAAGTGACAAACACACATTTAAATTTTAGAATATTTATGGCCAAACCTAATATTATAAACATTACCTACATATTTCTTTGTTTTTATTTATTTGTTTAGATACATAATATACACGCTTAACATGTTTTGTTTACTATTTGCATGTATTAGAATATTTGACCAATACGTGCGCACGCATATATATTATATAATAATGTTAATTTTGTAACTTTAATGTCTAACATTGTGCCATATTATAGAATAAAGGAAGCTACTCTGATATCATTGTGTTATACTTTTATAATTGGAATATCTTAAAACATCGTGTGGGGGCGGAGTTAGTTGTTTAGAATACTGACCCCTGCGGCTAGGGTGAGCCTGTCATAAAAGGCGACAAAACAACCCTAGCTTCCTCTATCTATAAGTCTGCCGCTATGATAACCTTATGCTGTGTTCCGACATTAGTGATCGCAAACATCCTTAAGCGACGGTAACTGCTTACTATGAAGTAGGCCGTTAGCCTGTTTGTCATTCCTCTGCAATAAAAAAATCGGTGTTGCTTTAGAACTATCTTAAGAATAAATAACTGCCTAACAGTTAAGACCTTACATTCATTGTACATATCTGAGGTAGGATATTTTAAAGGTTTGAAAAGCATCACCGTACAAAACGTTGAGATATTTCTGCACTTTGAAACAGTTTTAGAAGCTCCGCCCCAAGAAGTGATACAGTACATTAGGAGAGATTGACAAAGAGCATAGTAAATTTGCTTAATTAGATTTGTATCCATAATATGTCGTAAGTTACTAATTATATATACTAACTTACGAATTCTACAGTTTAAGGTTTTTATATGTTATTTAAAATTCATATTACAATCTATAGTTACACCTAAATATTTTATACTGTTTACGTTATTTAAAGGGAGGTAAGAACAAGTTGTGTTAATAAGACACTCATTTGAGACTGTCTTTAGGTTAAGAGGTGGTTTATAATTTATAATGTGGCCGATATAAGGCCACAACAGCAGTTTGTACATCAAACGTGCTTATTAAGCTTCTTGAAAATCAAGTTCATGGATAGCAAAATTTAAATGATCCTTGTAGTAAAAGACAATTCCATCATTTTGTTTATAATTATTGACAGTAGCATAGAATTTAATTATTAAGTTTAGTAATTGTTGACGGCCAACATTCGGTTAAAATTATAATATCACAGTCAAGTCGTATCCAAGATAATAAAATATTTAGTTGTGGCATATTACAGTTGATGCTGCGTATGTTTTGTGTAAGGCTGTAAGAGCACTGAAGCAGAAGTTTGTCACATTCCTCTACTTCAACTGTATATGATGCGGAGATAGATTGTCAATATTTTTAGTGAAATTATTTAAGCTAAACACTTATATTTATAAAAATAATAATGATCCAAGAAATTTTTCTTTTATACACAGTTTAATAAAGTATATAACTAGATACCAAAATATTGTGTTCACATTAAAATACAGTAATATTATGTTAATACTGGGATTTACAGCCTAGTTTAAACAAGATTTGTAAATGACAGTTGTTTGTAGATGACAAAATCAAATTACTTAAGACAATATTACAAATGCTTAGCTTTAATTCGTCCCATATAACATATTTCGTCAACAAGCTCGAAGAAAATGTTTCATATTTTCCCGAATTATGTCACTTTACACCTCCTTTTCGCTATTTTCCTTTCCTATTTTGCTGACGACGAGGGTCTCACGGCTAAGTGGCCCACAAGGAGCACTCATCCAGCATCAACTGAGAATATTGCGAAATAAACTTTTAGGTTAGAATAACGCTAGCATTTTGAAAAAAAATATTTATATTTTATCTAAGGTGTTAAATTTGATATTATTTATAATAATAACAGCCAGCGTTCCATTGCTGGGCTTGGGCCTCCCCCTAGGGGGGTCGTATAGTATACCTGCCAGCTTGTCCAAGGCGGATTTTTTCACGATCCTTTCCTTCACCGTCGGTAACTGACTAAGTGGTGCATGCCACAGTGGTCGAATTCGGATCCAGATTGTTCTAGATTGTTCTCAGAGTATAATACCACTGAGCTACCAAACACCTTGGTATTTCCCCACACACAATCACACACACACACACACACCCAATCGAACATAGATATGTAAAATAATGTGGAGCTAATTAATGATATTTGTATGTTTCGTTGCATTATTTGTAGGATTTCAATGGCCGTCGTTCCTTAACACAGGCTATAAGCTGGCCTATTTAAAGACGACGACTATTGCAGTTGAAGTGTATTGTTATTGTAAAATTGAATAAAGATTATTATTATTATTTTTAATGATATATTCATATACTGTGAATAGTATTAAATAAAAATTGATCTGCTAAATCATAAATACCGCTTCAATATTCTTTTAAAAGTGCACTACATGTTATTGACCCTGTTTTCATACAAATAATATATCTATTTATGTTTTTATATTTTGTATATTTATGTATGTATTACTTCTTGGTACATTTATTCGTAAAAATATACAATTGGGTATTTCGGGCTTAGACATAAAGCTTCTATAGTCATTTTTAGTTATTTCATCATTGTCTTATCTATATCATATACCTTCTATCTTGTTACAGTGTTTGACGCGTCAGCAAAATCACCTCAAGGTCTCTTGTTTGGCTCGTCGTACCATTTGGGCAATTTTGACGAGTGCGTGGCAATCGAAGACGCGGATGACAATGGAGTCACTATCGAAGGCCAATATTGCCTTGCGACAATTAAGTGGCCTCATCAAAAGGCTCAGGTAGGGATAACGTTAAAATTAAAGACATTATTACCATAAATATATAGATACAAGAAAGGATTAGGAGAAGTTTCAAAGGAAGACTGTTATTGAAAAAACAAAAAAGTAACATAAGTTATTAAGACGTTGCTAGTAAGTTTGACGAATAAGGGGGGACAGCATTCCCATCACACTTATCTAAGGTGAAATGGCGGGTTACACGTACCGGTGATTTCGGTATATAGGTTTCCTAATGATGTGTACCTTTACCGTCGGTACATAGCAATTATGCTATAATATGCACATTAAGCGTGAAAAGCTGCCTAAGCGGTGCATGACACCGTGGGATTCAAACTCGCGACCTCTAGAATGGTCTCCGATTATAATACCACACAGACAAATGGATTATTCAAATTAAAAATTCCAGCTCAAAATTATTCTATATAAGTCCAGTGTCCAGAAAATATTCGATAAAAAAGTTAATTTTTAAATATAATGACGAGTAGGTTTCTTATAGTTTTAATAATAATATTAATATTTACAAATAAGATTAATGCTTAATTAAATTATAAATGTTATATAAGTGAATTATCTCAAAAATTTATTTGAAATAAACTGATAGAAATAACTTCAGCAAAAAATTCTGGGTAGCTAAGTAATTATTTAAATTAGGCCCCTCCGAATTAATCTAATGAAATGTAAATATTAATTTGATAAGTTATAAAGTATTTTTATTTCCATAATCATTTATTAATAATTCGGGTACCGTATTAAGAAGAGAATCAAAAATATACGTTCTGTTCTTTTTTTGTTATATAACATCTATTTATTATGTTATTCATTAGTATATAGAATTTAAGAGTATTTTTATATGCTCCTTCCATCAAGAAAAGAAAGTGTCATAGATAGATAGCAATCCAAAAAGATGCATATAAGACTAATTCTTCAGAACAGCACTACAATGCAGTACCTCGAGCTCTGAAATGAGGATTCTGAATGTAATGGATAAATTAAAGGCAGCGAAAGAAAACTAATCCCTGCCACAGGGGGCTGCCGATCGAAAAGGGCGACAAATCCTAGCTAGGTGGTAGAATTCCAAGTCTGTGGATGAACTACCTCTGGTCCCAAAATTTTCCGCCATAATAACTTTGTATTGTGTTCTGGCATAAGCACCCCAGGTTCCAGTTATTCTACATGGACGGTAGCGTGTTAGCAAGCCGCAAGCGTCACAAACATCATTAAGCGACAATAACTGCTTAGGCGGTCTGTTGATCTAAAGCAATAAAAATTAGATTTCTTTAATGAAAACCCCTTTGTTGTCATTAGAGTATTGAAACGGAAGTGAAAATACTGAGTAATCGGAATCAGACTCGGTTGATGTGTAATACGTATTATAATCGGGTTTACCATGTAGACGTAAAGAGTATATACATAAGGAATTAGTGTATGTAAATTAATATTAACGAGTAGTTCATTTGTGATGAATGTATCACATACAAACAATACATTGTTTGAAGTTTTTACCACATGTGAAGATTAGATACGCGGAAAAACTGATGATTGTTTTGGGAACTTGAAATACCCGATTCACATCTCTGTGGTCGCGTTGTTAGATCATTATATGCTCAGCACCGGTGCCACTGTCTTTGATTACGAAAGAAATTTGGCCATTTAACTTGGCACACTTTTGTGCAAGTTTTTCAACACTGGTTTATGTTAGTCACAAAGCTCTGTTACGAAGTAAAACTTAAATATTAGTAGCGAGTTTAATTGTTTTAATAGTCTAAAAAGATACTTTTGAAAACTGTAATTAACCTAAACTTGAAATCTGAACTTAGGATCTCCCCATTTCAAGATATTGAGCATCCCTTAATAAAATTATATAATAAGATAACACGGAATCAACCCCCGAAAGTTTGGGACTAATCAAAAAACTTCCTAGCCTTGTTAGAAACAACTTTGCAGCAAATGCTTGTTATTGCCTTCATCCAGTCTTCGCTTAAACACTTCTTAAATGAACAAACAGCTAAAACGGACTTTTCTTATTGTTTTGCACGAATTTTCAATTACCAATATAGTTAGGGTGGTCTCATTACGAAGTTGTAACAGATAATACACTTATAAGTATTTTTAGACATTAAATCCATAAAAATGATAATAAAATGATTCCTTTTACATAACCTGAAACAAAAACATGTTTTAGATTTAACCCATTTTAAAAGATTTAGATAAAATAATTATAACGGAAGGAGATTTTACTGTTTATAATAAAAAATATAAATATCTGTTAACGTTCTAACTGAAAAAAGGAAATATGGTAGCTTTTACTGAAAAAAAAATAGTATTAAGGGATATCCAAGTAATATATTACGAATAATTTTGCAAATAATAACGACGGTATATTATCATTGTTTTATGAAGTTGCAGCCGTATGGTTCCTTGGTAAAATGGGAATTGTGTCCATCTCGTTTTAAAGGTGACATAATTTACAAAATTTATTACCCCTTTTGCAAGCAGAAAAAAAGGAAACACCATCCCCTTGGATTAGGGATCGATGAAATTCGCTTATGTAAAAACCAGATTTCTTCAGTTTACCTTTCTTTGTACGAGAAAAGTTTACTTACGCACACAGAAATCTTGTTTTTGATAATCCTTAATAGTAAACTGTACTTAAGCTCCAGATGAAAGTGGAACTAAACTCTAGGAAGGCTATTTTATGATCATAAAATTGTCATCGCTTTGACAAGAAGTGATCAAATCGATTCAAATTTTCCAATTCAATTCATTCATACCTCCTTTCAAAATTATACCACTTTATTACATAGTACAGTAAATATCCATTTCAAAATTTTGAAAACTTTCCAGGTGCGTACCGGACGTGGTGAGACACTAAGATGGGCGGTCTGTGTACCAAGTTCATGTAGCTCGAATGCCGTGAGGAGTTTTGTCAATAGCGTACTCTCTTACACTGTTGGAAATAAAACTACAGTTGAAGTTACGGAGAGAGATTGCTATAGAAGGCGACTCTTGTCAATCGATGATTTGGATATAGCTTATCTGTGAGTATAATGCAAGAAGTGATATAAATAATTGTCAATTATTATGGTTGAGTTATCTAGTCATCCTTTTGGATATGGAGAGTTTTTTTTTATAGCTAGCGTTCAGCAGACAGGCAAACGGCCCACCCTGGCAGGTATTCACCGACGCCTATAGACGTTTGCAACACCAGAGGCCAACCAACGCGCTGCTGGCCTCGCAGAAATTTTATAACGCCTTTTTTGAAGAACCGCATATTGGTGTCCATCAAAATGCTTTTGATTAAGATGGTACTATCATCGCATCAGTGTAAATTTTAGAGGAAAGCACCAAAAGTTATTAGGGTGACATATATAGTTTTTATCTCAGTCATTTCATCAAAAACATTCACATTATATAATATATTTACAGTAACCCCACTTTGGCGGGTTCTGAACTAATTTACAGCGTACAGGTGGTGATTTTTATTTCATATTATATGAAAAACTTGTCAATAACCAAAAAATAATTTCATAACTTCACCGACGGCTACTGACATTTTGGTGATTAGTGATTCACTACATTCGAGCTCACCTGTTCACATTGTTCTGCCATATAAATTAGTGATGAAAAGTACATTTTGGACAGGAAACACCACGTAACGAGTAACAATGAAACATTTAAATTTAATTGGGTGTATAGTTTAAGAAATTTCTTTATGAATGTTTCAAAGCTTAAAAGCTTCGTTAATATTATATCCATATAAAATTGACCCTAACTTGAGAGCAATATAATATTTTACATTTTTATGTCCTTTTTTTCATTCATTTTTATTATTGTCTTAAGCATGCTGCTATAATAATTTTGTGTTGGGTTCCGGCACTAGTTACTCAAGTTCCTGTACCCTTATGGGACAGCAGTATGTTCGCGATGCCACTGGCGTTGCGAACATCCATAGGCGACGGTAACTGCTAAATTCTAAGTGGGGCGTTAGCCTTTATGCTGTTCTACGGCAATAAAAAAATATCTACTTGTACAAAAAGTTTTATTTGTAAAGAAAGAAAGAAGTAATTTATTTACGAAACAAATATTAAAAAAAAAACAAGAAAACTCGTTCAGCTTCTTCAGCATAATTATGTTGTTTTTTTTTCTGTTCACAAATAAAAACCAGCGCTATTCTACCGGCTCGGATATTTTTCGGAAAGTCGATACTTGTAATTTATTCTTTAAATAATTTAGAAAGTTATTTAAAGGATATACACTCATTTGGCATACAAAACATACGATGATTAAATGTAAATTAAAATATATTTTATAAGTAAGAATTAATTTAACTTTTTTTTACTTCAATCTTAACTTTTTTAAATAAAACTAGTAAACAATTAATTACAGTACAAGAGAAGTCCATAAATTTTATCTAAAACAATTATCTAGTTAACAACATAAATATATATCACATAAGAAAAAAAATATAAAATACCATTATAAATATAACGGGGGTGAAATAGTAAGTTTAATAATTCAGTTTATTAAACTGCTGTGAAAATAGAATGAATATGACACTGGATAGTAATTACCTTTAATGCAAAAAAAAATATCACACTAATATAACAAATATTTACGACACTAAATTGTCAAAACAATGACATTAATATAAAAAAACCAAGTTTTTTTAAATGCAATACAAAAAAGATGCCGAATGAGAAACAACCCCTACCCGTATCTGAACCCGTTTTAAAAATAAATCTTTTACTTATGTAAATTATTTGAAAAATGTTGTTTTTGTCGTATTGTATGTTTTGTATAGATTCATTATAAGATTTTGTTAATAGTTATTTATGTGAATAAATAACTGGAAAACCCCTTTTAATATACAGCGGAATTTTACAATTAACCTTGCCTTAGAATTTCTTATTTATTTATTTTGAATTATAACAATACATAAAAATAAGACATATATGATTCATGATAATATTTAAAATTGCTAATCCCAGCATTTGCGTCTACCATAAATTATTGAGCTCAAAGTTTGGAGTTATAGGTTTATAATAATTAGTAAAATAAATAGTACGCCACTTTTACATCGATGCTGGAATAAAAAAGATGGAACAGATTTTGCTCTTGGTTTTTGAAATCTTTTGAAAATCTCAACAGTAGCCTTCTTTTGCGTATAATTTTTTTTGCCATATTCTATGTTATCCATACTATTATTATAAATGTGAAAGTGAGTTTGTTTGTTTGATACCCTTTCACGCCTAAACCGTTGAACCAATTTTGATGAATATCGGTATAGACATAAATTGAACCATGGAGCTATAGCTAATTTTTAAATTTAACGGCAGAATAACGTTTGCCGGGTCATAATATAATAATAACAGTCTACAACGCCCCACTGCTCGGTTCAGTCCTTGCTCTAGATGGAATTTTGTGTATACCCGGCACGTTTGATCAAACCAGCTTTGCTCGATATATCAGTGAAATTGGTATGCAAATTTCATAAAGATGTTTTCATTTATCGATTATTACCAATTATGTTATGAAGATTAGGAAAGAAAATTGAAAGATATCGAGGAAATTAAACCAATAACCTATAGAATGGAATAACTATAATATATTTATTTATTAGTAATATATTAATTAATACGGTATATAAAATTCTTATCAAAGAAGCGATTCGTCTTAATGCGTCAAAAGCTGCCAGCTCAATCGTTTTTCGCAGTGAAATATTCTCTCACGATAATTATATTAGGGGTAATAAATGAATATGCTTATAATGAATTATTTTTATCTACACAGATGAATAAAATAAAGGCAAAGGAAAGTATGCATGATATTTTTATGGCTGTAGAACAGCAGACAGGCTGACGGCCCGCTTAGAATTTAGCAGTTACCGTCGCCTATGGGTGTTTGCAATGCCAGTGGCATCGCGAACACGATGCTGTTCCATATAGTCTAAGATCCGGGATTAGAAAAATATACCCTCATCTGTTACTTAGATGAAACAATTTTTTATAGGCTGATATCAATATTATGAATTTATGAAAACAACCTCTGCCACCATAAGTCTGCTGCAATTAATAATAATTAATTAATTAATTAACAATTAATTTATACATAATTTTTACCTTTTCATGTTAATTACATATAGTGAGGTAAAATCGTCAAAAGTCAAAAAAGTCAATTTTTTTTTATTTCAAATACTTAGGCCTGAGTAACAAGCACTTTTAAACAACAAAAGCTAGGTGTCTGTTCCAAAAGTAAATCCTATGGAGAAGAACAGACAAGAAACTCCATGGATGTATTTTGTACAAACTTATTTTAATATGAAGTATATAATCATAATTATACAATACGAAATTGATATATTATTTGTCAGTAGGCCGAGGAAATGCAAGTGTTTAAAAGGATACAGCTGAGAATAACCAAAATGAACATACATTAAAAAAAATAAACAAAAATCACTGCAGTATTTTATATTATGTACCTTACTATAGTTGGCACCCATATCTATGATTGCTATACTTACATGCAGCCAGGTGGGAAAAGGTAGATACATGTAGCTTATTTCCCTCAAATTAAAAAGTAATTGAATGTATTTAGATGTGGCAGTTGTCTTGAAATCTTGCCCTATCTCAGAAAAGACGAGTGTCAGGAATGGTAACCGTTGATAAAATCCGCATTTATTTCACCATTTAACTACACTGAGCAGGAGAGAGAAAAAAATAAACACAAATTTAAAAAATATTATTGTAAACTATTTTCTATGTAGTAGATACTCTAGTTGATTAAAATCATGCTATATGTACTTTTAGTACAAAAACTAGCTAAAAATATATATATAACTTTTCTATAATTTTTCAGGTCTCTAATATTAGTATTCGTGGCCATTATGTTTTTAAGTACGTCTTTTGAAATCTACTGCATCTATGGTGGTCAGAAAAGGGAGTCAGCTATCAAAGAATTGATCATATCATTCTCTGTCATAAACAACCTGAAGAAAATTATCTCAACAAAGCAACATAGCAATCTTGGCTTGGACTGTGTCACTGGGATCAAGGCGTTGGCTATGGTCTTCATATTGGGAGGCCATGCTTGTCTCTTCATTGCCAGTGGACCGGTCATGGATGCTGCAGCATGGGATCGCGTAAGTATTTTTTTTCACTTAGTGTAGAACCCAGATATCGCCATGTGGCGCCGGCCGAAGAAAAATAAATATATATAAGGATATTTCAGATAACGCCATCTAGTCCCAAACTTTGGTAAGTAGCATAGCATTTGAGTTAAGGCTACTAGTCAACTAATATGCTACATATATACTTTTCTTTTGTAAATAAATATATATTATACATAAAATCCGAATCCATGATTTCCGCAAGTGTACCGACACACATTAGCCGTTACTCCACGGAGATCGTCGTTGTGTTTAAAGATATATATTTGACAATGTGAAGCTAATATAAATAATTTGTATTTTTAGAAATGTAATAAATTTGTAGTGTAACATTAATGTATGTTAATTATATCTAATATTTTACAAAAAAGTTTTACCAAATGCCTTTCGATATTATGACAAAAAAAATATTACTCGTCCGATATGATGTACATACATTGTCATCTACAAGTTAAAATTATTTATTGCTTTAATTATTTAAATAAGTATATTTCTATATTTATTATAAATATAAAATGTACAAACTACATAAGCGTTTAAATGAGCTGCCAAACTACAAATTAATAAATGTAATACTAATAAAATAAATAAATATAATGTAGAAATGTAACAAATGTAAATGACTAACAACTTTATTTACATACAAATTTATTACCTAGAAATTTTCAGACACAAATATTTTTTTTATTTTATGATTAAATGATATTTTATTGAATGATAAGAAAGAAAAGAATAGGCCCAAATCATCCCAAGGAGTCGGAAAAGGCAACTGATGGATTCGACCGATGAACTGATGGAAGGACACCATTCGGTTTTTCTTTAGAGGTTGGGAGGTCAGACGGCACTCGCTTCCGTAAAAGTCAAAATTAGCCAAACATCTAAAATGGTATGAACAAGAAAAGGCTTGTTCACGGATAGGGCGTTGCCACAAAACGAAGCGCAGAAGCTTCGCTCTACTCGAGATTTAATGCTAGTATGATGATGAGTCTAAAACCAGATATTATAAGCTACATGGTCACGTTTCAAGCAATTCGTAAAAACAATTATTTTATTGTGACAATTCAGACAGCGCCATCTAGTTTCAAAGTAAAACACAGGCCGCTTATATTGGGGCTAGGCATTCCGCAGGGTAGAAAATTCTAAAGGTCATGAAATGATAACATTTAAGACAATATTGTTTTTGCAGTTAGTTAGGGACCCAATGAATGGTTTCATGCTGAACAACGCGTTATTGGTGGACACATTCCTCTTACTCAGTGCATTCCTTTTTTGCCGACTACTTCTTATTGAACTGGACAAGAGAAGGGGAAGACTGAATATTGTACCAATCTTGGTGTTTCGGTACATTCGGTGAGTTATTAAAGATGTTTCTTCATGATATTATCAAAAAAAACGTTAATAAGTAAACCATATTCAGAGATCAAACTGGATTCCAGTTCATGTAACTTTCTTAGACCCGTTAATTCGCCTTGAAAAAGCAAGGTGGGTATAATGCCCATTTCCTTTAGAAGGAAGGTCGAAGATAACAGTGGACAGGTATGGACTGTTATTATTTTATTTTTCATTAGAAATATCCAAGTAGTAGTAGATGTGATAGTATTTATTAGCTTTTTCCCGTAGTTGTTGTCGGCAAATGTTTATCTTATAAAGAACTAGCAGCCCGTCCCAGCTTCGCACGGGTATTTAACAAAAAATTAAAAATTAAAACCCTTCTATTTTTTTTCGGTCTCGGGGAAAAACCTCTCTTGACGGGTTCCCCCGGCCCGGGGGGACCGAGGGATATAAGGGACTCCGGAAAAGATGTTCGACCATCCGACTACCCACTAAAAAACCCCGCTGTTCTCCTATCGCCTACGCCCGGGCCCACGGATATATGGCCTGCCGATCTCGTGGCCCGGGCCGGCGCCGGCCCACGCTTTGTCTTAAAGCGGGCCCCTTCTAAAGTGCTGGCGCCAGGGGGTCAGGGTTTCGTCCCCCCGGCGCTCTCTTTTAACAACTCTAGGAGTTGAGGGGGGCTGCGGAACAGCACGCGGCCTTCTCCCTCACGGCAATAGTGCGGGCGGCGGATCCTCCCCTGAGGGGCCGCCCGCGGCCGCTTTCTACGGCGGCCGGAGATCGTTGCCCGCCCTCCGGCGCCGACGACGCGGCCTACGTTGGCGGGAGGGGAGTGCGGTGGCGGACTCCCGCTCCCGTTCCGCCGCCTCCCTTGCAGACACTACTGCCTCGTAAAAGGAGGCGACGGCCGTCCATCCAGGATCGCCCCCGACCATGGACAGAACCAGGGCCGGGAGCGACAGGTCCGCGGCCAATTCCGGACGGGACTCGCATCCCCGTTGCGTGCTAGTCAGGCGTGGGTACGACTACCAGACGACACTCCAGAAAAAGCAGAGTCGCCTGACGTCGTAGCCGGCCCAGCAAGACCAACCGACAGCGAGGATGCAATTCCCGCCCCGGGAACACTCCCTGTGCAGGCGCAGTCGAAATAGGCATGGTTTTGACTACCAAATCAAGTCCCAGAGTAGAACCCGGGACTCCAATCAGTATTCGCAACCATCCCATCGGGGACCACGTCACGAACAGAGAGCTAAGTTGGAAAGGATGTAAGAGGTAGACGGAAAGAAAGGTAGGACTCTGTCGCCTCGAACGGAGAGGGGAGTGAAGCGACGGATGCTCGGGCACCTCGGGTACGCACACCCGTGCACTCCTCGGACAGAGGAGCGCCCCTGGGGGCAAACCCTTCTATTTGCGTCAGGTTACTAAAAAAATAAAATTATAAAGAAAGTTTGAATATTATTATTTCTATGAGCTTTTATTTTAATGATTTTTTTTTCTATTACTTTTTATTTATTTTTCGTTATTTTTTAATAAGTATTCAAATTTTTGTAAAATCCCCAGTGACGCACGCCTACATTGCATAAGGTGCTGGCTAGCTAGCCGAACAGGGTGAGCGGCTACCACGCAATATTTTTCTAATACTTACATTTTTAAACTCGTGATATCTTTCGAATGGAATATCCGAATTGAATAATTCAAAAAGTTATATAAAGGTATTGAAACAGTTTTGAATATGAAGTAATTTATTTTGATAAGGATTAATACCAAGATCCAAATAAAGAGTCTTTTCTAGGGGCGGCATTTCAATTAAATTTTTAAAATAAAAGAACACTTATTGTGGCATAACTATAATAGTTAGACATATGCTGTCGCGACACTTTTTGTAAATAATGATGTGTTCTGCAAAGTTGTAGTACATTATTTTATTCTATCATCAATAGTTTTCGCAACGCACGCGATTTAAATAATATTATAGGTAATTTTTTTACACTTTGGGTTACATTATTGGAGTTTTAGTAAGGATCCCTAATTTTTTTGAAAATATAATATAGCCTATGTCACCCGGGGATAGTGTAGCTTCCTAACAATGAAAGAATTTTTTAAATCGGGTCAGTAGTTTCGGAGCCTATTCAAAGCAAACAAACAAACAAACAAACAAACAAACAAACAAACAAACAATCAAATCTTTCCTCTTTATAATAGTAGTATAGAAGAAATACATATAATCAAAATACCCTCTCTTTTATTTTGTTAATTGTAGAAACAATTTCTAAATAAATGTTAACACCTAATACCTTTTAAATTAGGTTCAAGATAAGAAGAATAGATGGAATATATAAATCCGCTGTCAACCCTAAATTACGTAATCATTGTTTCAGAGTAACACCAGCATACCTTATAGTGATATTTTTCTACATAACATGGTTCCCAAAATTGGGCGAAGGACCGTTGTGGGAAGACCGATTGCTGTTAGAACAGGAACGCTGCAAGACCTCGTGGTGGACAAATATTCTCTACATCAACAACTATGTTAATACGGATAAAATTGTAAGTATTTTTTTAACTGGAAAATTTAGTTTCATAACACAAAATAACACCAATATTTTAACACAGAAAATTAATTGATTTCATAGATAGTTTTGTTATAGACTTACCCCTTTTTAATTTTGATATACATAATACAGTTTTTTAAGTTTAAGTAATATAAAATATTTTTCAAGATTTGAATGACTTAAGGTATATACTATAATTGTTTATATCTTTAAGCCTGCAATACATGTTGGTTGAGCGTCGCCGAGTGAACGCCAATACCAACGTTTAGACAGTATATTCGCATTATCTTGCCATCGCTCGGTGTCACTCGCTTAGTTAGCCGAGTAAAGTCAAGCGCCAACGTGTATAGAACTCATTTAGCGTAGCTTGTCATAACTTCGCTCTCGACCACTTGCCGCACTTCAGAGCGTTGTCGGTTTTTCTGCACAAATCAAAGGCGCTCGCGCGCACTCGGCCAATAGTGTCCACATGTTTGTCAGCGCGCCATTACGCGGTTGGCGTCGGTCGTGTGTAGCGTACAAAATGTCACTCTCAACAAACGACGATGTTTTCAAATCATTGGAATTTTACCAGAATGAAGAGGTTATCTGGAAGCGCTCATTAAATAAATAGCAGCAGCTGCAATAACTTCTACGTCGTCATCCATCTTGTTTCAATTCACAAACTCAAGTGGTTACCTATCCATCTTCGCCGGAAAACTCATATCCTTTCACTCGTTTACAAATTTATCTTTTATCCAAACGCCCCTATTTACCTCAGGAATCAATTCGAGTTTCTTAACTCGTCTGGCCTCCGAAATTTGCGTACATCTACTGAACTATCGCTTAAAACTCCTGTTCATACTTCTTCTTTTTATAATAACTCCTTCATTGTTCATGCTATCAAACTCTGGAATGCACTGCCTATTGCTATAAGACAAGCTAAGTCACTACCAACTTTTAAAAAATTGGTTAAAAATCACTACCTATCTTTAGTGTAACAACAAAACATATATTTATTTATGTATTCTACAAATATAGATATTTAAGTATGTTTATCTATTTATTTATTATATTTTATATATATTATTGAATTTTATGTATATTATCTATTTATTATGTAAATAAAATATAATTATTATTTATTACCATACCTCCCTTCCACATCAATGTAACACCAATAATGTTCTATAGCCCGGGTTGCCTGGAAGAGATCGCTCTGTAGCGATAAGGCCGCCCATTGTAAGTCAAGTACTCATTGATTGTGTAAATAAGTTTCATTGTGTTTATATAATTGGTTTACAATAAAGTGTTATCTATCTATCTATCTATCTACAAACTGACGGAGCCCAACGTGTGGGCATCTCTTCAAAATTCGTCTATATTGGCCATTTGCATTAGTTTTCGATAAACTTGCCGAACGTGTAGGCAGTAGCACTTGCCTTGTATTAATTTGTCTACGCTCTTATTGGCCTAAGCTCGACCAACATATATTGCAGGCTTTACATTTTCATTGAATCTATTCTCTGTAGAATTCTTCAAATCTACTTCTTTGTTCTATTACAGATTTTATTCATTATTCCTTTGAAAAATCTTTCTTATTTTATTTATTATATTGCATGTTGAAAAGTTTTGTGCGGCCTTATGAAATTCACTGTCTCTTTTACGTATAGTCCTAGTTTCAGCTCGTCGCAAGTCTTTGCCACATCATTACGTTTATTTATTATTCCATATTTTGAATTCCAGTGCATGTTCCAATCATGGTATCTATCAGTCGACACCCAGTTGTTCTTCGTGGCGCCAATCTTCATTTACAGCCTTTGGAGGTGGAGGAGATTTGGACCACTATGTTTATCCATTGCCCTCGTCATTTCACTTATCATTCCAGCTGTGATAACTTATAAGGACAAATTGGATCCTACATTATTATTTTATGCCAAGTAAGTTTTATGGATAGTAAGTATTATAAATATTGTTATAAAAAATACGGAACAAGCAAGTGGTATTAGACTCAAAAAACAACCTACAGCTCATAGATTTGAATCACCACAGTAAATTTTTCGGGTAATGTACATTTTTTATTGCTGTAGGAGAGCAGACAGGCTGACGGCCCACTTAGAATTGAGCAGTTATCGTCGCCTATGGGTGTTGCAACGCCAGTGGCATCACGATCATGTTGCTGTAGAGGAACTTGGATCACTAATGCCGGAACGCAACACTAAGTTATTATGGCGGCATACTTAAGACTAAAGGTGGTCACCACGCAGACGGGCATGGAGCCCTACTACGTAGCTAGGGTGGATTATTTTGTCGCCTTTTACGACAGGCCGACCCCGGCCCCAGAGATTAGTATTCTTTCTCCGCCCCTGCACGGATAAAATGTCTGTAAATGTATTGATTCATAAACCAGTTAGTGAAGCTTTTTTACAATGAATTTATAATTTATTTCTTTCCTTCCCACGGGTTTGGCATTTAGTAAAGTATCAAAACCAAAAAGAACGTTGTTTTATATTGTGCTTAGTATTGTATTAATTAATTTTTCAGAGAATTCACCGATATTGTCTCCAACTTCTATTTTAATGACGCATATATCAAAACTCACATGAAGATAGTAACGTACTGTATGGGATTACTCACTGGATACATTCTACATAGAATACAATCTGAAAAGTATGTGATATGGTTTATTATACTTTCTTTTTATAGCTGGTATTCAGCATACAAGCAAAAGATCCACCCGAAGTGGACCGTCGCCTATGGACGTTTGTAAAACCAGAGGCATTACCAACGTGCGGCCGTTAATAGCTCGTTGATAAGTTAGTAACCGTTCTACTGAAGTTTGTCAAGTCGTAAAATTCCTAAGTTAACGGTTTGAAGCATTATTTTTGCACATAAGAACTAATAGGTGAAACTGCAGAAATACTCATTTTCTTTCAACATAAAACTCTAGTCAAGTTTGACATGATATTGTTTAGATTGAAGATGTAAGTTTCCAAGTATCTCAAATCCTGCAAGTGCATCTTTTTAAACAATAGACAAGAATATAGCGCGATTTATTTCAGACTAGCTGTACCCTGCGTGCGTCGCTACGCTACTTACTAAAATAAATTTGAAGGAAAGACATTACACAAATATTGAATTTATTTCGAGTCATTTTATTGATTATGTTCATGTCGAAAAAATTGTGACATTGCAGCGTTTCGTTTCAATTTGTATATTTATTGAAGTACTGTGGGATACACAGCTTTTCTTGTTTTTCCATCTAGTGCGTAAACGAATAAATCAGAAGGTTTTCCGACGCGTGAGCAGGCCACATAGAGATGCCCATGTGAGAAGCATGGAGTCTCCAAAGTAAATCCACACACTTGCAACGATTGTCCTTGTGCTTTGATGATAGTCATTGCGAAAGCGAGTCACACCGGAAACTGCAAACGTTTGAATTCGAATGGCATATCTGTCGGAATCATTGGGATACGTGTCAACAGCACGTCTTCACCTTTGAATTTTCCAGTCAAAATTGTTGCCTCGATAACATTGTTCATTATTTTCTTGACTGAGAGTCTGGTTCCGTTGCAAAGTCGTGGTGGATTTATGTTTCGAAGAAAATTTTCAATGTAAGAACGTGCGGTGGCATGCCTGACAAATCAAGCGAATTCAAGAATTCAGTTGGATAGTTGACAACTACGTCTTGATTCACCACTGTGTCGATGGATTTATATGTCGTCGTTTCGCCGGGTATTCCATTCTGAATACTGAAGTTGATGATATTGACATCGATGTTTTTGGCCGCTAATATAGCACGCGTACTGAGCTACAGATGATTTTTGTAGTTCTGTGCAATGTTTGGGAAATCTTTAAAACTAACTAAATTAATTTAACTCACAATGAAACGCACAAAATGATTCGAAAAATGCTCCTAAATATAAAAATACGCACAATATTGTCGGCGCGCGGCAGGGCGATACAATAAAAAAGTTCTTAAATTTTAATTTTTAAATATTCCATTGTCGAATCAAGCTGGCTATAATAAATATGTTCGTATTATTAAGATGTATGATTAATGATGAACGTAAGATGCAAAACTTTTTCGATACATCCATAATATTAAAACATGGATTTTAATTTCACAATTTACATAAATTCTTACGTTCAACTGTCACCGCAATAAATGAAATTCATTGGAATGATAGTGGCGTCATCTGTCAAAGATGGTCGTACCAACTCAGAAAACTTTGTGGACCATGCACAACACTTTGCTGGAGATCATGACATGATCAAATGCATAGTTTACGATTCTATAAAGGACATACAGACAGACATTCATTTTTATAGATATAGAAGAAGATTTGGGAGCTCCTTTATGCAAATATCTGACTCCGATCTCTCGAAATTGTCTATAATGATAATAATGTTAGATGAATATATCTTTACATAAGTTATTTGACTGAAAAATTTGATACTTGGAGAGAAAAATTTATCCGTAAATACGTTTTATAAACTCACTGGGAAAATTCACACAGCCTCATTTAGTCCCAGAGTAAGCAGCAGAGCGCATGTGTTATGGTTTTTACTGATACAGACTGGAAACGACCTTCGGTCCCCGCGGGTGTTATAAGGTGCCAAACCCGTTGCAATTTGGATATCATCATCGTACTAGCATCGAATTAACTTGCAATAGTGATTTTTTCCATTCATTTTCAGTTATCAAATTTCGACTCTATTCAAAACCTTTGGCTGGGTGATAAGCATAATACTCGGCACAGTCACCACCTTCTCCGTGACGCTCTTCTATCAGGAGTGGTATCAGTACAATCGTATTGAGGCAGCGGCTTACATTTCATTACACAAGTTGGCCTGGGGCATCGCCAATGGATGGTTGATCATTGCTTGCGCTACAGGAAATGGAGGTAAACAATAATTGGAATTAACGTGAAAGCTTGTTTGATAAAAGAATAACTTGTATGTTAGTGATTTTGGTACGATTATTATTCTATGATAATTATTATTCTACTGATTATTTAGCATTCGTTTCTAGAAAAGAAACGGCTTAAAACTTTACCATTTTATAGTTCTGGAAGTTTAGACACATAAATTTTGGGAGCAAACAGAATTTATAGAATTAAAATAATAAATATAAAAGAAAAACAAAATATGTTGGAGAGTAACTACATACATTAATTTGAATACTCTATTTTCTGTTAATAAACTTTTAATTCAAATTCAGTAACTTATAAACGCTCTCTGAGATCAAACATATTTTTTGTTTTATATTTCTGTTTTTTCTCTGATCTATAATACTTTTGCAATTCAAAGTTGTCAGTTGTGTTAGTTTTACTTCAATGTTAGGAAATTTTATCTATGCAGGGGCGAAGTGAGTATACTAACCCCTGTGACCGGGTTCAACCAACCCTAGATGCGAGGTAGGGCCTCAAGCCCATCTGCATAGCGTCCACCCTTGGTCTTAAGTATGCCGGCATAATAACCTTGTTGTGTTTCGGCATTAGTGATTCAGGTTCCTGTACCTCTATGGAACAGCAGCGTGTTCGAGGTGCCACTAGCGTTACAATCATCCATAGGCGACGACAACTGCTTACTGTTAACTGGTCCGTCAGCCTGTCTGTTGTCCCTCAGCAATAAAATATATGATTTTAATTTTCAGGTGTTCTCGCCAAATTGTTAACTTGGAGGTTTCTGGCACCTATATCAAGGTTAACTTTCTGCGCGTACCTAGTAAACGGAATCGTCGAATTATATTACGTCGGCCAACTACGGCATCCACTTCACATTAATTTCTTTACTGTGGTAAGTAAATGAATTCTGTAATACGTATTTTAAGCCCTGTACTAGTCAAAATCATTGTCATAGTCGATGTCACGGGTTCATTTTCCGTCCAGCGTCTAGGCGTTTATATGTAATATATATTTATTTGAAAAAGAAAAGTATATAATATGAAATATGTAGCATATTAGTTGTCTAGTACCCATTACACAAGTGCTATGCAACTTAGTTTGGGGCTAGATAGCGTTTTGTGAAATGTCCCAATATGTTTATTATTATTTTATTTTAACATAAGTGACGAATACGTTAACCAATACAAACTACATGCAGATTTTTCGTCCTGAATAGGGTTGACAGCTTTCTAAGGCCTCTAACATTGTCCAATGACTAGTGTGAATAGACGTAAAAAATACGATAACCGTAAACAATTTGAAATAAACAAAAGTTTATTAACAAAAGCTATGGTATTACTATTTTCCATTAAAACAAATAAACTAAAATAATCTTGGGAATTTAGGATAGGAAAATCATATTCCCTGTTGAAATGTGCTCAAATTTAGAACAGATTGCATAAAAGAGATGATTATAAGCGATATAGTCTCCCAACGACATACATATAGAAAACCCCTTTCGCACCTGCGCCACAGTTCCAAGGACCTATATTTCCATCGCAAGTAGTAGGATCCTTGGTGTCGACTTGCAGTTTACGGGACAATTGGAGGGTAAAGCTAAGCTTACCTCCAAAAAGCTAGGTGTGCTAAATCGGTCCAAGCAGTACTTCAGTCCAAGGCAACGGCTTATGCTATACAAAGCACAGGTCAGACTGCATATAGAGTACTGCTCACATTTATGGGCTGGAACACCCGCCTGTCAGCTCAATCCCCTACACTCGATCCAACGACGCGCAGTTCGTGTTGTCGGCGATCCCATACTCACAGACGGTCTAGATACGCTTGGACTTTGGAGAAACTTTGTGTTTCTTTGCATATTCTACCGTACAACGGATAGTATTCTGAAGAACTATTCAGAATGGTGCCCTCGTCGTCCTTCTACCACCGCACTGCCCGCCATCGACTGGGTGTTCATCCTCATTTCTTGGAGCCTCTTCTTTCTTGTACGAAACGGTTATCTAAAACGTTCATGTTGCGCACTCTCAGGATCTGGAATGAGCTTCCGGCTGAAGTTTGCTCAGCGCGGTACGATATGGGGTTCTTCAAAAAAGGCGTTATAAAATTTCTTCGAGGCCGGCAGCGCGTTGGTAATGTCTCTCGTGGTAATGTCCATAGGCGACGGTTATTGCTAAATTCTAAGTGGACCGTCAGCCTGTCGGCTCTCCTATAGCAATAAAACAAAAAAACTAGTTGAAAAATTAGTTTTTCATATATATTTTCTAATTTGGATGTTCTGATATTAGTTTCATATATTTATTACTCTGAAACAAGCACAATTTTCTTAGTTTTGGAATATAAAATTTTGTGTGAACATTCCGTGAACAAGATCTTGAATTAGAATAGTAAATCTCGGTTAAAATGGGTTAGATAGGGGGAAAATAAACGCTGCAATGCAGCGCAAAAGCTCCAAAGACATTACGTAGCCGCAACGACTGCGCAGAAAAAGTGGGGATTTATTTTACCGATATAATTTTAAACCTCGCAGATACAGTTTGAATTATGCCTGGTTTTGGTTTTCTTAATACATTTCTCTGGTAAGTGTCCGAGGTACCATCAAGGCTGTTTAATAAGCCAGCAAGTATGATTCTTGGTTTCGTTGTAGATGGTAAAATTCATGGTTTGAATTCTTCTTCTTTCCGTCCTTATCCATTTATATTCGTTATTATCCGTGCAGGTGTGGAGAAAGAATACTAACCTCTACGGCCGGGGTCGCTCTGTCGTAAAAGGCGATAAAACAACCACAGTTACGAGGTAGGGCCCCAAGTCCGTCTGGATGGCGACCACCTTTGATCTTAAGTATGTAGCCATAATAACTTTGTGTTGTGTTCCGGCATTAGTGACCCAAGTTCCTGTACCCTTATGAGACAGCAGCGTATTCGCGATGCCACTGGCGTTGCAAACACCCATAGGCGACGGTAACGGCTAAATTCTAAGTGGGTCTTTAGCCTGTGTGCTGCCCTACAACAAAAAAAAAAAACCAAAATTAAATAGACCCTACACAATGTCTTTCCTCTTATTCTTCTCTTTTGTGTGTGTGCATAAAATTAGTTATAATCTTATTGTTAAAATAATTATAGGTATTTAAAGTTAAGTAAAGTTTATAATACTAAGTACATAAAAAATATATGGAAAAAATCTGACAACTGTGTTAGGAGGAAAAGACAAAAAAATGTGAAATACCCAATTCAGCTACATCTGTGTAATCTTTTGAAGTGAAACTTATTGTATTCTTGAATGAGATAGAATACAAGTGCAACCTCTTTGTTTGAGCTTTCGTAGCTTAACACTAATATATGAAATGTTAATACTTCTAAAGTTTCACTTCTAATGTATGTTAATTGCACTCACATTTTTTCCTGTGGGCTCTATTTTTGAGATAAAAAAGAGGCAACTTTAGGCACCGACGGAGAAAGGTTTTCTGAAATGTTTCCCCGTGGCACTATTTAGTAGCATGCCACTTCAAATACACTGTATACTTCAAGCTAAATGAGGTTGGATATTTTTAGATGGCCACAGCGATCTCACACATCATGCTGACGTTTTTCCTTGCCATCATTCTCTGCATCACCTTCGAGTCCCCTTTACATGGGATAGAAAAGATCCTGCTTAAAAAATTTGGTAAGTCCTCGCTATTTGCACATTTTGAGAATAATACATATTAATTATATATTATGTCTTTTTTTCTCCATGCAGGGGCGGAGTGAGAATACTAATCCCTGCAGCCATGGTCATCTTGTCGTAATAGGCGACAAAACAACCCACCCTAGCTACGTGGTAGGGCCCCAAGCCCGTCTGGATGACAACCACACTTGGTCTTAAGTAGGTCGCCATAATAACCTTGTGTTGTGTTCAGACATTATTGACCCAGATTCCTGTACCTCTATGGGATAGCAGCGTGTTCGCGATGCCCCAAGCGTCACAAACATCCATAGGCGACGGTAACTGCTTACTGCTCCTCTCTCTACTTTGCTGTTCCTCAGCAACAAAACAAAATTCTAGATGATCGCGATGGGGCAGCTTCCGCACATGTGCAAGTCCCGGGTCGTGTGTTAATGCATAATATGTATTATATTTAATATGTATATAATATATAATATAATACATAATATGTATTACATTATATATTTATAAAAGAAGCGAGATTAAGAAAGAATGTATACGACTATAACTAGTATATCACTAGTTTGGTACCCATTACATTACATAACACAAGTGCTTTGGTACTAAATGTCACAGATTCTATTTATTAGTATCATTATTAAAAAGTTAACGCACGAAAGTAGGTATAATTTCATAAAATATGCAGTGATAAACAACTTTTCGGACAGACAGGCTGACGACGGCTTGCTTAGAATTTAGCAGTTACCGTCGCCTATGGGTGAACGCCAGTGGCATCGCGAACACGCTGCTGTTCCATAAGGGTACAGGAACATGGGTCACTAATGCTGGAACACAACACAAGGTTATTATGGCGGCATACTTAAGACCAAAGGTGGTCGCCATCAAGACGGCCTTGAGGCTCTACCACGTAGCTAGGGTGGGTTGTTTTGTCGCCTTTTCGACAGGCCGACCCCGGCCTTAGAGGTTTCTCTGCCCCTGCACGGATGAAAATTATATTGGAATGCGAGAGATTTCACTTGCCAGCTGTAGCATCTGCTTTGGCATCTGTTTTTGAACAGCCTAAGTGTTGCATGGCATTCGCACTTTTTACCTCTAGGTTGGTCCCCAGATGTGATACCACCTAGCTTCCATGTACCTATAGTATATTATATACATGTATAGTAATTAACCTAGAACCAACTACGAAAAATTCCGCGTCAAAGAACCCTACATATTCATTTTATGTATAGTATAGATATATTTTAATATTATAGTTATTGTTGTTTTTTCAGCTGGTTCACCAAGAGATACTGTGAAAATAGAATCGAACGAATCCTCAAGAAATACTAGTCAATCTAAAATAGAAGCGTAGAATTTTTAGTATTTTTATTGTGTAAATACCGTTTGTAAATATTATAGAATAGTCTTTCTTAAATAGAAAAGGCAGTATTCTAATTTAAGTTTGACTAAGTTGTTTTTGTTTTGTAAATAGTGAGTCGTATATTTTTAATATTTTAAGTAGGAGAACGTATCAAAAATATCACCACTGAGTTGTGTTTTGTACTTAATATTGTTTTTGTGATTTTAAGAAGATACGTTCCCATTTTGAATACACTTACTTGCAAAGAAACTGGAAAACACAAGGATATTATGGCGGCATTTTTAGAGACTGGTTGTAATCCAGTCGCGCTTCGAGCCCTTCTACCTAGAGATGTTAAGTCACCTTTTATGACTGGCCTAATGCAGGGGTTAGTATTCTTGCTCCGCACCTGCACGGAGAAAATGAACAAGAGGAAATAAACGCACAAAATACAGAGTTTTCGAAAATGTCTTTACTTTTTACGTTCTGAATATATACAAGGATAAATTTACCCTTGTATCGTATTTAATATGACACAAGCGGATTAGATTCAAATCGGTATCTAATAGATATTCCAAAATATTGCCGATTATTAGGAAAATAAAGGTTTTAAACTGAGTAAAATAGTTTTAAGAGTTGTCAAATGGGTAGCAGTAAATATACATTTTTATCATTAGTATATATATATATATATATATATATATATATATATATATATATATATATATATATATATATATATATATATATATATGCTCGAGAACAGTCGTGGTCTAATGGTACAAAAAATTCAAAACAATATTCTTCCATGTGTTTTCATTTATCAATAAAAATGTTATTAAGAAAACTTATGACTTATTTACCGTAACAAAAAACCAAGAAATGTGAAACCAATGAAATGAATTTTCTAAAGATAAATACTACATATATATAAATATGTAGTTATATTAGATTTTTAATATAGATTTCTTCTGAGTCATTTAAATGATTTTTATTTAATGATTTTAATTAACAAAGTATGCAATGGTTATAAATATTAGCCTATTATTATATGGAATACCCTCTAAGGGAGATGTCATCAAAAGTCCAGTAGCTAGGCCCAGTATAACCACTAAAGAGTATTAACGCTTGTTAGAGAATTCGTCATCCAAATTACCATTTAGTCTTAAATTATTAGTTAATAAGTCATTTTTTATTGGTGTAGGACAGCAGACAAGTTTATGGCCCACTTAGAATTTAGCAGTTACCGTCACCTGCGGGTGTTTGCAACGCCAGTGGCATCGCGAACACGCTGCTGTCCTATAAGGGTACAGGAACCTGGGTCACTAATGCCGAAACACAACACAAAGTTATTATGGTGGCATACTTAAGACCAAAGGCGGTCGCTATCCAGATGGGCTTGGGGCCCTACCACGTAGCTCACCCTAGTTGTTATGTCACCTTTGACGACAGGCCGATCCCGGCCGCAGAGGTCAGTGTTCTTTCTCAGCCTCTGCACGGAAGTCTGTTAAAATATTGTACTTATGTGACTACTAGCGGGTTTGGTAGATTGTAGACATACTTCTTGCGTGCAATTGTATTAAACCGTCTAGGAGTTTTAAACATCCACGAGAAAACATTTGAAACGGATTAGTTGGTTAAAGAAAGTATACTGACCCCTGCGGCAAGGGTCGGCCTGACGTAAAAGACGATAAAACCACCCTAGCTAGGTGGTAGGGCCCAAGCCTGTCTGCCATAATAACCTTGTGTTGTGTTCCGGCATTAGTGACTCAGGTTCCAGTACCCCTAAGCGGACAGAAGCCTGTTCACGGTACCCATACGACATCTATAGTTGACGATAACTACTTACTATTTAAATGGGCCATCAGCCTGTCTGCTGTTCCACAGCAATCAAAAAACAAAACAAGCATCCAGATGTGGATGAGGCGGATGGTTGAAGCTCTTTCTCTACCACGATACGAAAAAAATATAGTTAACTTTAATATAATTATGTTAGACAAGTAATTGCTCAATATTTTGTATATCATATCTTATATATTTGTATTAGTTTTATAAAAAAATTGTGATTGTTTTTATATTAAATTTTTATAATATGTTTTAGTTTTATTGTTGTTTTTCTTAAAAATATTAAATTTTTAAAATATTAAATATAATCTGATGATGATTTTCCTGTTTAAATGCTTGGATCTGCTGTTATGTAAAAACAGCGAAACCAGTTAGATTGTTAGGCATAAAAGTATATATTAAAATTGGGGCAGAATTTGGTTTTACAAAGACTGCAATGACTCCTATATAACAGGAATTTTTGCCGTTGGAGCCTTTTCCATTGCATAGCATGATACACCAGGTAGATTGCTTTGAATCCAAAAGTTCTATTACTTCTTATTTAATTTAGTATATTATATCAAAATTAATAATATAATAATTGTCATTCGGCTCTCAGTCGGCTGATAAGTTCGCAGCTTAAGATACTTGACGATGACTTGATTGATGATGATTATATCGTTACTCCCATCACTAATTGCGAGACTCAGTGGTAGTATAAAAACCACTCGTAATCAAATTTTAGCTCATAATTAAATTACCTGTCGAACCACGAACATTCATGTCAGCCGATTCCGAAAATTCACGGAATTTTGAACACCGCGCCGTGATAAAAAAAATACGTATACCTCGTAAAAAAAAAACGTCGAAAAACTTTTTAAGAAATGTTATCGTTTTTTCAAGATTTTGTGGCTTCATGCACAACGGTGAAAAAATGGGCTCGCTTATTTCAAAGAGGACGAGAGAATTGCGACGATCATACCCGCGCGGGCTGCCTTGTCAGGGTGGTGACCGAAGAAAATGTTCAAAAAGTAGAAAAATTAGTACTAAGTGACAGAAGAATTTAAATTGTGGCAAATAGCTAAAGAACTTCAGATTATCAAAAAAGTGAGGGAATTTTATTAATAGATAACGAAAGGGACTACAGTAAAGGGTCAATACTATTCCAATTTAGTGAATCAGGCTCGGGAGGCTGTTGTGCAGAAACGACAATTTTTATCCGTGCAGAGGCGGAGAAAGAATACTAACCTCTGCGGCCGGGGTCGGCCTGTCGTAAAAGGCGACTAAACAACCCACCCTAGCTACGTGGTAGGGTTTCAAGCCCGTCTGGATGGCGACCACCTTTGGTCTTAATTATGCCGCCATAATAACCTTGTGTTGTGTTCCGGCATTGGTGACCTAAGTTCCAGTACCTTTATGGGACAGCAGCGTGTTCGCGATGCCACTGATGTTGCAAACATCCATAGGCGATGGTAACTGCTAAATTCTAAGCGGGCCGTCAGCCTGTCTGCTGTCCTACAGCAAAAAAATAAAAATAAAAAAAAACGACGTAGAAAGCTAGCGGGCGGAGTGTTGTTTTTGCAAGAAAACGCGACCGTTCACACCGCGCGTATTGCGAGTCTGGCCTTGAAGAACACGGGGTTTTCAGAAATTGATCACCCATCGTGCAGTCCAGATCTTGCACGAAGCAATTTTATCATCTTTTCCAAATTGGAAAATGGTTTACGGGGCCGGAGATTTTAGGATGATACGAAATGACAGCTGCTGTATGTAGATCGTCATTTTGAAGACAAAGAACATTTTTTGAGTTACTTAAAGTATTGTATGCTAAATGTGAGTAGTGTATTTCACTTGAGGGAGATTATATTAAAAAATAAAAAATATATATATCTCAATTTATTTTTCATTATGTACTTTTGGTTATCTTTATCTGCTGCTCCTTGTATATATAATACATTTAAGCAAATTAGGCGCATATCACATTGAACAGCTGAAGTAGAAATCGAATTAGTAAAGTCGAGTTTTTCTAAAAAGTAATATCACCCCTAAATAATTTATTGAACAGCTTCTGGGAATGTAAATTTAATCATATTTATTGTATTCCTGTTTGTGAGCCTCTTTAATCAATAGTGTCACAGCGAAGCGTGTACTCAATAATGAATCTTAGAATTTGGAGCAAAGGTCATTTATAACTGGAACGAAACACTTGCAAAAAAGTAAATTCAATCAAAATATTGTAAGGAAATAATCTATTTCAGAAATGATTGTATTCCACAACATCACATTTCGAATGCGTCTTTTGTAAAATGATTATGAGGGAATCATTTACAAATTTTCTCTTTCAGCATGTAACCATACAAGTAGATGCAGTGTTGTAAAGTCCTTCTCACCTTTTGACCTATAAGCAATGTACCTACCTGATGCAGGTAGCATTTCACTGCACCCGGAAGGTGATTACTCGATTTCAAGGCAATTATTCGGTGATTAACCCTGTCTTAATTAGCCGTGCTCGCTCCATGCGGTGAAATATGGTTGCTCAGGGAAGGTTTTCTTATCTTCTTATATCGAATGCGTGTTTTTGGATAATTGTGGTTTCTGTCACTGGATAATAATTAATGTGGAAAATACGTTATTTATAACGTTTTTCTTATTTTTCTCGCCTTTATTACACTAGCTAATTCGGAAAACGTCGTTTTGCCATAAAAAACTTAAACTTTAGATAGGAAATCTGTTCTTAGTGAGCAAAATGTAAAAATTTCTGTTAAATAAATAAGAGTATTTATAAATATAATGTAATAAAATATATATGTTATATTATGTTACAAAGAGATAAAATAAACGTAAATATGGGTTAGTCGTACCCACGCCTGACTAGCACGCGACGGGGATGCGAGTCCCGTCCGGAATTGGCCGCGGACCTGTCGCTCCCGGCCCTGGTTCTGTCCATGGTCGGGGGCGATCCTGGATGGACGGCCGTCGCCTCCTTTTGCGAGGCAGTAATGTCCGCAAAGGAGGCGGCGGAGTGCGAGCTTGAGTCCACCACCACACTCCCCTCCCACCGACGCAGGCCACGTCGTCGGCGCCGGAGAGCAAGCAACGACCTCCGGCCGCCGTAGAAAGCGGCTGCGAGCGGTCCCTCGGGGGAGGATCCGCCGCCCGCACTATTGCCGCGAGGGAGAGGGCCGCGTGCTGTTCCGCTGCCCCCCTCATCTCCTACAATACAGGAGAGCACCGGGGGGACAAAACCCAGACCCCGTGGCGCCAACACTTTAGAAGAGGCCCGCCTTGAGACAAAGGGCGGGCCGGCGCCGGCCTGGGCCACGAGATCGGCAGGCCACATATCCGTAGGCCCAGGCGTAGGCGATAGGAGAACAGCGGGGTTTTTAGTGGGTAGTCGGATGGCTGAACATCTTTCCCGGAGTCCCACATATCCCTCGATGCCCTCGGGCCGGGGGAACCCTTCAAGAGAGGTAGGAGAAATTTATAAATTTAAGAAAAATGTCTTTAGATATGTTTTATCTAGATAATTATGTAGGCTGAGTAGGCCCATAATAAAACTCGGCTACGAAGTCTAAGAAACAAGTTGTACGATGCCTGCCACGGATTGAGATTGCACCGTATAGGAATGAGAAGGATAGCTCGAGAGCAGTGGACTGTATGAGAGAGGAGGAGAGGAGCGGTGCTAAGAGATACGCGGTACCTTGTAGTGGGCAAAGAAATTCGCACTGGCCTTGATTATACTCGTTCAGGTTCGCTCGCGGAAGAACTGTTGCACGGCACCAGCTAAATGTCACGCACACTGAACACACTATCTCATGGCTCGGCTAATGAGAGTTAGGAGTAAATAAAGACAATTGCGCACGGCGCAGAGAATGGTGTTCACGGAGGTCTAACGTCGACTGTGCCGCGCATTAAGGAACTCACGCGATACTACTTATATTATTTTCGTCCTACCCTCGCTTTAACTATTTACCTCACCGAGAGGGAGGGTAGATAACAAAAATCAGGAGGTGGGATTTCAAATACCCTATAAACAAGGATCGAACAATTCAAATGGTGATAACTGATCGAGTTTGATCGTTTAGCTTCGGTGCCCTGAACTCGCTGTTCGGTCTCATTTTTGTTACAAAATTGCTGTGAAGTGTAGTTTATGTTTAAATTAAAATAATACCAACGATAATTGTGTTTTGTGCTCACATTTTACCCTGATGACGCCCACTAAACTCGTAACCACTAAAAACGATGTCGGCGCAAATAATGTTTCTCTAACATATATTACCCTAATAGATACAGTAGGGTTATAATATCTTCCGGATAAATGAACAATGCACGAGCAATAATAGAAAATAAATTAAATATTCTCTGACATGTCAAATAGAGCATTCCTGTCCTAAAGTAAGCATCAGAGCGCTTGTATTATGAAGGAACCCCCGATACAAAAAAAGGGTCAAACCAATGACCCCTGCAGGTTTTTCAACTCGAAAAATTCAGAGCGGATATAACCACGGAGGTCGTTAATATCAGATAAGTCGAATTAATGCGAAAATGTAATCTTAATTACATTAAATTTATCCTTACAGATATAGAGATATAAATGGTATATAAGATACATAGTACACTCAAAGCCCAGCTACGTGACTGGTTTGATTCCAGATGTATCCATCGCTTATGTATTGGTCAATTTCACCGTGCAGCGGCGGAGTAGAAACTAACCCCTGCGGTCGGGGTCGATAAAACAACTCTAGCTACGTAGTAAGGCCCCAAGTCCATCTAGATTACAACCACCATTGATCCATAAGTATGCCGCCATAATAACCTTGTGGTGTTCCGGCATTAATGACCCAGGTTCTTATACCCAGCACCGTGTTTGCGGTGCCCCTAGCGTTGCTAACATCCATAGGCGACGGTAACTGCTTACAATATATTAAGTGGGACCTCAGTAAGTCAGCTGTATCCAAAAGTAAACCGTAGATCCAGGGTTAATCACTTGAATGACGATGCAAGTAAAGGTATGGAATAGATTCAATGGCCATCAAGTCGTATTTCAGCCATATGTATGTACAGTCAGGAAAAATATAGCTATTCGCACAGTTATTATATCTATAACCGTAAACAGAATAGCATAAACAAATGTTCTGAGACATTGAGGTCCTATTATTAAAGCGATAGATAATGTTTCGTGTGATAAAATTAATTTCAAAGAGAATAAAATAAAGTATATATAATTTTTTACTATCTGCTATACTATGTTTTACATTATAATAAGCTTCCAATTACTGCGAAAAAAGTTATACTAAAAAATACAACATATTCTTATGTTTTTCGACTGATCTTTAAAATGATTGGCTTAATTTTAACAATACTCTTACAGATAAAAGGTCAACGTTATAAAAATATTTTTAAAATCTTTTTGACTAAATAATGACGAAAGATTGCGATATATAAGATGGTATATATGTGCAGAATGTTTGTTCAAGAAAAAGGTTCTTAGTCCGACTTGTTATGCGGTAGTATTAAAAATTGCTACTGGACTTATCTCTGCGACTGTCCTTGCATTCTTATAGCTATTCCCGCGTGGATTATCATACTCAAAAATAGATTTAGTTATTAAATGCAGTAATGGATTTAAATTTAAACTGGAATAATGATATAAGATTCAACAGGTGTTAAAGTTTGTCAGTTTTTTTTTATTGCGTAGGACAGCAGACCGGCTAACAGCCCGCTTAGAATTTTACAGTAACCGTCGCCTATAGGTGTTTGCAACGCCAGTGGCATCGCGAACACGCTGCTGTCCCATAAGGTTACAGGAACTTGGGTCACTAATGCCGGAACACAACACAAGGTTATTATGGCGGCATACTTAAGACCAAAGGTGGTCGCCATCCAGACGGGCTTGAGGCCCTACCACGTAGCTAGGGTGGGTTGTTTTGTCGCCTTTTACGACAGGCCGACCCCGGCTACAGAGGTAAGTATTCTTTCCCCGCCCCTGCACGGATAAAAAAAGTCAGTTGGCATTGTAAAGATTAAAAAAATAAACCATTCGATTTAGTATCGAAATATATACATAATAAGGTACTAGGTCTTAAGAGAGATAGGGCAGGAAACTTATATTGGGTCGTGAGGATCCCCCGTAAAATGTTATCGCGACCAAACAACCAGCTTACAAGTTCCCTCCTTATCTTTTATCTCTCTTGTCTAAACAGTTGCGTTGTTGTTTTGCTCCTCCTTAACTCTTTGAATTAACGTCTAAATTTTTATAAGATAATAAACCATGTACGTTTAGCTGTATAAATATAAAATTATATGTTCGGAAAGTTTTTATTTAGTCTTTTTTTAGAAAGTAAGCAGCTGGGCGCTTTTATTATGGATACTAGACAACTGGTATACTTATATTTGAACGTTGTTAAAGCATAGTATATTTTTACTTTTGTTCAGCAATGATTTCTTTGTTATTATGCATTTAATTATATAGTGCTTAAATAAATGATTTTTGATATTTAAATTTTAATATATATTAATTTACGAAAGGTAAAGACAACGAAGCGGTAATCCAGACTGGGGTGGAAATTCGACTGCGTGACCCTAGCATTCGACCATTCTGGCGAGAGTCGTGAATTTTCACGTTGTCAATGTTTCATGCATGTATTCGAAGATGTAATTTCAGACCCAAGGTACGCTTTTGAGTGCTAACAGGACAAAACATCTGCATGTCGATTCGCATTGAAACTTTTTAATAACATTTATTTTTTATGCGGAGGTACAAAAGCGAAAGAAAGTAGACTTAACAGATATATACAGTACAGTAAACTGTACTATAGTAAACTGCAGTGTTACTGTCTGTAACTCGTCAGTAGTAATAATTTGATTTTTACTACAAACATCACGGGTGTAACTTTGATGATAGCATTAGTCAAGCTAGATCAGAAAACAGAAAAGTTCTATCCAGCTGTATTAAGTCCATTAACAAAAAATTGTAACAAAAAAGAAAAAGAGAAAATATATAATGTTTAAAATTGAAAATGCCTACACTTGCCTACACAAAATTTTATTTAAACTTGATCACTCAGTATTACGCAAATCACTTTAGAGCACAAAGACTGAATTAAACTGATGACAACGGACGGGTGGAATTTTATACTAACTTTTTACCCTTTCAAAATTTCGTACCGTAGCTCGACACCTGCGTAACTTGAATTATGTAAATATTCCTTAACCAGCTTTTCCATTTGGATTATTTTATAAAATAGAGCTTTTTATAAAAAAATGGTCATCAGATCAAGTTTTATCAAGATTTCATCTTAATGGTAATTTTTTGTAAATTAAAAATATTTTGCTACCTCATAAGTGAATAAAATATGTTTGGTGCTAGCAACTAACCCAGTGTCGCAGTGAACCAGATCATAAAAGTACCTTACATTTATCTAAGTAATAAAGCAAAATTAGAGCATTTAATTTTGGACACACGTGTACACATAAATGTCTAGAGTTGATATCTTTTTCTATATAATCGTTTAAATACTATAAACAAAATAATTCATTATATTTTATACTAATATGCGACTAATGCCGCACGTTAATTATTATTATTATTGAAAAGGTCTGAGCTTTATTTAAATTTGAACTGCTTTCATAATAGCAAAAATTTGGATCGGCTACTTATTATTGTTAAAGAGCATATGAAATAACATTCAAAATAGGAATGGCGTGATTTCCAACGCCAAATGAAAACATTTTTTTTTCAAGATTTTTCAAGTTCATGTATATATTTTAAAATTATAGTTAATTTTTACAATATTTATTAAACAACATTCTTAGTGCAATGGTTTTCATCTTTCTAACTCCTTTTTTTTTTTTTTGGTCTCGGGGAAAAACCTCTCTTGACGGGTTCCCCCGGCCCGGGGGGACCGAGGGATATGTGGGACTCCGGGAAAGATGATTGGCCACCCGACTACCCACCAAAAAACCCCGCTGTTCTCCTATCGCCTACGCCCGGGCCCACGGATATATGGCCTGCCGATCTCGTGGCCCGGGCCGGCGCCGGCCCGCCCTTTGTCTTGAGGCTGGCCCCTTCTAAAGTGTTGGCGCCAGGGGGTCAGGGTTTCGTCCCCCCGGCGCTCTCCTAACAACTCTAGGAGTTGAGGGGGCCGCGGAACAGCACGCAGCCCTCACCCTCGCGGCAATAGTGCGGGCGGCGGGTTCTCCCCCGAGGGGCCGCCCGCGGCCGCTTTTTACGGCGGCCGGAGGTCGTTACTGGCCCTCCGGCGCCGCCGGCGTGGCCTGCCTTGGCGGGAGGGGAGTGTGGTGGTCGATTCCCGCTCCCGCTCCGCCGCCTCCTTTGCGGACATGACTGCCTCGCAGAAGGAGGCGACGGCCGTCCATCCAGGATCGCCCCCAACCATGGACAGAACCAAGGCCGGGAGCGACAGGTCCACGCCGATTTGGGCGACGAGGGCGCGGCGCTCCTCGCGCCACGCAGGGCACACGGCGACAGTGTGGTTCACCGTGATCTTTCTAACTCCTACAATACCACGGGTACTTTTCTCGCCTCTACTGTTTATACTCATATATTATATGTATTTATTTCATATATTATATATATTTATTTATTTACTGCTTGCTTTGTGGCTAGACAGCGTTGTGTAAATAAATATTTTAGGACAATTCATACACTACCATCTAGCCCTAAAGTATGCTACATAGCACCTATGTTATGGGTTCTTGATAAATAAAATCTTATATATAAAATTCTCGTGTCACAATGTTCGTTCCCGTACTCCTCTGAAACGGCTTGACCGATTCTCATGAAATTTTGTGAGCATATTGAGCAGGTCTGTCAACATCTATTTTTCATACCCCTTAGTGATAAAGTCACTATTCCACGCGGACGGAGTCGCGGGCACAGCTAGTAAATATTTAATATATATAAAACGACTTGGAACGGGAATCCGACCCGTGACCTCCGCATGCGTTAGATTAGAAGTTACGCTACGGAGGTCGTCATTTAAGAAAATTATTATTAAATATCCAAAGACATCCGCACGTGAACTTTGCATCTGTTCGTAAACGAGGCTCATAAAATCGACACGCTTCACGCAAAAAGTAGGTTAATTGGCTTATCGAAATATAGACGACGGCAGAAATTTCTTTCGGTAATGTTTACTTTGGAGAAGTGTGAATGGATCGCAAATTTATTTTCCGTACAAAATTGTGACATGCTTATTATAAATGGAAGAGTATTGGTTATTTGTTCCTCCGTGCAGGGACGGAGTAAGATTACTGATGCTTGTAAAAGCGCCCAATTTAGTTAATAGGGTTCTAAAGTTTAAATTAGGTAGTGCCAGGTTCAAATCCCACGGTGGCAGGCACAGCTTAGGCAGTTTTTCTCGTTTAATGTACATAATTGGTGGAAGATCATGACCAAAACCCTCCAAACAACCCTCCAGAAAATGAAAAAACCTCACAAAAAACGCTATACATTCTGACATATAATGTTAAAACACTTTCATCATATGAACGTTTGTTAGAGCTAAACGAAGCGCTCAAAGAAATTAAATACGACATATTAGGATTAGCTGAAACAAGACGCATTGGAAACAAAATTGAAGAGCACGAACACTTCATTTTCTGCTACACAGGCCACACACCTGGAAGACATGGCGTAGGTTTTATAGTTAAATATCATCTTAAAAATAATATAGAAGGCTACCTCGGCCTTTCTGAAAGAGTAGCCATACTGAACCTGAAATTCGAAAAGACCAGCTTATCCGTCATTCAAGTCTACGCCCCTACTGCACAAGCAAGTGAAAATGAAATCGATAACTTTTATGCAACAGTAAATAGAGCAATAGATCTAGCACACAAAGACTTCATACTGATGGGTGACCTAAATGCTAAAATTGGGATTCCAAAAAATGATGAACATTTAATCGCGAAAACACACGGATATGGAATCAGAAATGAGAGAGGACAAAGACTAATCGAATATGCCAGTGAAAACAAACTGTCCATTTTGAACACTTTCTTCAAAAAAAAACCAAAAAATAAATGGACCTGGCGATCACCGGATGGAGCCAACAAAAATGAAATCGACTTCGTGCTGTCAAACCGACCTCGTCTGTTTAAAAACATAGAAGTACTGAACATCAACTACCCTTCGGATCACAGGCCAGTAAGAGCTACAATATCACATGACACATATTTTAAAAAAAGTAGAAAAAAGTTTACTAACTGTCAACATAACAAAATAACAAGCGAAGAAGAAATCACCAAGTTCAAAGAATACCTAAACTCCTACATATCAAAAGATCAAATGCTCGCTGAGATTACTATCCCAGTCCAGAACTATTACGACAACTTAATCAGAATTATCACTTCAAGCTTGCAAAACGCCCGAATAGCACAAAACCCAAATAAATTCCACAAAATAATCTCGGAGCGAACATCAAAACTTTTAAAAAGAAGACAAGACCTGCAAAAAACTTCAAATAAAACCAGAGCAACAAGAAACGAAATCTCTGCGCTTTACAAGCTTGTCAATAAATGCATAAAAAAAGACTACACCAACTACAGACAAAAAACTATTGAAAAACACCTAAACCAAACTGGTAGCACAAAAAAAGCATATAAAGAGTTGAAACCAAATAAAACTTGGATCGAAGAGCTAAAACGAGGCGATCTAACTAAAAACAACCGCGGCGACATCATTAGCATAGCGACAGAGTTCTACAGGAATCTATACAGTACCAAAGAGCCAGAAGACACCAGCCACGAAAATCAAAATAACAGCAACGACGGAAACATAAGACCCAAATTTGAACAAAAGGACGTTATTGAGGCATTGAACAAACTCAAATTAGACAAAAGTCCGGGCTCGGACAACCTAGCAAACGAGACCCTAAAGATATCTGCCCCAATACTAGCTACACCATTTACAAATTTATTTAATTCTATCCTCGAATCTGGAGAGACACCCACCCAATGGTCAGAATCTAACATAATTCTGTTATATAAAAAAGGCGACCCAAAGGATATTGGGAACTACAGACCTATAAGTTTGCTGCCGAGTGCATATAAACTATTTTCTACAATCCTGACCAAAAAAATTAGCTCTACATTAGAAACAAGGCAACCTATTGAACAGGCAGGATTCAGAAAGGGATTCTCTACCATTGACCATATTCACACACTCGAACTTCTCATCGAGAAATATCAAGAAAGAAATAGACCGCTGTACTTGGCATATATCGATTACAAAAAAGCATTCGATTCAGTGTCACACAACTACATCTGGGAAACTCTAAAAACACAGAATGTGGAAAACGAATATTTAAGAGTAATCAAAAGCATATATAGGAAGAGCAAAAGTAGAGTTAAACTAGAAACAACCGGTCCCTGGTTTCCTGTAAAGAGAGGCGTAAGACAGGGGGACCCGCTTTCACCTATACTATTTATAGCCACATTAGAGTCGATAATAAGCAAACTTGACTGGAAAAAATGCGGAATAAAAATAAAAAATAACCATTTAAGCCACCTACGTTTTGCCGACGACTTGGTGCTGATATCAGAGAAAGGAAAAGAACTACAGTACATGGTAGAGTCACTAAATAAAGCTAGTAAGCTCGCCGGGCTAGAGATGAACCTCTCTAAAACTATGGTAATGACCAACAACACCAAAGTACAAATATACATCGACAACGAACCTCTCCAATACACCAACAAATACATTTACCTGGGTAAGCAAATAAGCTTCGACAGACTAAATAACTACCAAGAGACTGAGCGAAGAGCCCAACTAACATGGAATAAATACTGGAGTCTTAAAGAAATATTTAAGAGCAACATGCCAATCAAACTGAAGACAAAGGTTATGAATTCTTGCCTTATACCGTGCCTGACATATGCTTGTCAGACATGGAAGTTTAACAAAAACATTAAAAATAAAATTATAACGTGCCAACGAGGAATGGAGCGAAGTATGCTAAACATAAAAAGAATAAATAAAATAAGACATACAAAAATACGCAACATCACAAAAGCCACAGACGGTTTAGCACAAGCTCTTGCATTAAAATGGAAGTGGGCCGGACACATAGCACGCCTGCAAGATCAAAGGTGGACAAAAAGAGTGACAGAATGGAGGGGGCCAGTAGGGAAAAGAAAGATAGGGAGACCTACCATCAGATGGGAGGACGAAATCAAACGTATAGCGGGTCCAAACTGGGCACAAACAGCACAATCAAGAGAAAACTGGCTCAAGTTGGAGGAGGCCTTTACCTGCAGAGGGGTTCTTACAGAATAACTTTATTAATATATATATATATATATACTTTTAACAATCATAACAACGTATCTCAAATTATTTATTTTAAGCTAAAACTACTAATTATTACATATTAAACTAAAAAAAAAATCTTGATACTAACAAAACTAATTAACTTATGAACTAGAAATTTCTGTAAGAAATAAAAGGCTTTTTTATTTTATTTATTTAATGTACATAATTAATACCGATGGTGACGGTAAAAATCGCGAGGGAATTTCGATATCGAGATTACCAGTATGTGTAACCCGCCAATCCGCCTTGAACCAGAGTGGCAAGCACGCCTGAGACCCAAGCTCAGCATTGAGATGCTGGGGGCTGTTATTATTTATAACTGCTAATAGTTTTTCTACGTCTTTAAACAAGCAATTCTTGTATATATATATATATATATATATATATATATATATATATATATATATATATATATATATATATATATATATATATACCTAGTCAGGTCATAAATTCTGTCACATGTTTAATGTAAAATAATTGTAACAAGTTTATTCATTATGTAACCATTCATATACCAAAATGAACTTAACAAAACATAGATTCTTATGACATTAAAGTTTATTCAAAATGACCTCCGTGATTTTGAATACAAGCCTTCAATCTGCGCGGCCAGTCGTCTATCGCAGCACGAACGAGGTCCATGTCAATATCGGCGGCTGCCTTAATCAAGGATGTCTTGAGTGACTCCAAATTAGGATGAGGCTTTGAGCACGCCTTTTCCTCCAAGTGTTGCCATATCTTGTAATCTAACGGATTCAAATCTGAACTGGAGGAGGGCCAGTCTTCGTGCCGGATGAAGTCGATTTCACGCGCCGACAGCCAGTCTTGTGTGCTCTTCGCTTTATGAGTTGGCGCCGAATCTTGTTGGAATACCCAGTGCCTGTTATTGAACATGGTATGAGAAACAGGTTCCACAAGGTTCGTCAGGACTGTATTTTGATACACAACAGCATTCGTTTTTACACCTTTCTCACAAAAATGTACCTCTGTTAAGCCCCAATAAGAAACTCCCAACCATACCATGAGCGGGGATGGAAAATGACCTCGTTGGACATGCGGAATACGGTTGCTCGCTTCTTCACTACTGTGTGCGTACACCTTATCATTTTGTTTGTTGTAGCTCTCTTCTACGGTAAACATTTTTTCATCCGAAAAAAGAATTTCCCGATATTTTTTTCCCGCGTACCGCTTCAACAAAGCGCGGCATCTCTTCAGTCTCAGGTCCATTAGACGAGCATTCAAACGATGTCCTGTTTTTCTTCGATATGCCCGAAGCCCTAAGTCTTCATTTAACACCCTTTTCACCGTGGTTCTGCTTAACCCCATCTGAAGGGCCAACAGTTTCTGCTTACGTTTGGGATTTCTTTGAATTCGTGCCTTCACAGCTTTTATCACTGCTGGAGTCCTAACAGACCGAGGGCGACCACTTCTTGACCTGTCATCTACACTAGAGTCTTCATTGTATCGTTTGATGGTACGATAAATGAATCTTTTGGTTATATTCAAATTTTTCAGTATGTTAAAAATTTGAATTGGCGCGTAACCGCAACGATGCAACGCAATAACTGCAACACGGTCTTCTTTAAGCGTCCACTCCATATTTAAAAAATGAGTAAAATTCTAAAAGTATACATTTTTATTTTCATGAACAATTCGAGATTCGAATTCAATAAACTTTTTTGTGGTCAGCATTCTAAAAGAAAAGTTTTTACTGTGTGACAATACTTATGACCTGACTAGGTATATATATATATATGTATATATATATATATATATATATATATATATATATATATATATATATATATATATATATATATATATATATATATACCTAGTCAGGTCATAAATTCTGTCACATGTTTAATGTAAAATAATTGTAACAAGTTTATTCATTATGTAACCATTCATATACCAAAATGAACTTAACAAAACATAGATTCTTATGACATTAAAGTTTATTCAAAATGACCTCCGTGATTTTGAATACAAGCCTTCAATCTGCGCGGCCAGTCGTCTATCGCAGCACGAACGAGGTCCATGTCAATATCGGCGGCTGCCTTAATCAAGGATGTCTTGAGTGACTCCAAATTGGGATGAGGCTTTGAGCACGCCTTTTCCTCCAAGTGTTGCCATATCTTGTAATCTAACGGATTCAAATCTGGACTGGAGGAGGGCCAGTCTTCGTGCGGGATGAAGTCGATTTCACGCGCCGCCAGCCAGTCTTGTGTGCTCTTCGCTCTATGAGCTGACGCCGAATCTTGTTGGAATACCCAGTGCCTGTTATTGAACATGGTATGAGAAACAGGTTCCACAAGGTTCGTCAGGACTGTATTTTGATACACAACAGCATTCGTTTTTACACCTTTCTCACAAAAATGTACCTCTGTTAAGCCCCAATAAGAAACTCCCAACCATACCATGAGCGAGGATGGAAAATGACCTCGTTGGACACGCGGAATACGGTTGCTCGCTTCTTCACTACTGTGTGCGTACACCTTATCATTTTGTTTGTTGTAGCTCTCTTCTACGGTAAACATTTTTTCATCCGAAAAAAGAATTTCCCGATATTTTTTCCCGCGTACCGCTTCAACAAAGCGCGGCATCTCTTCAGTCTCAGGTCCGTTAGACGAGCATTCAAACGATGTCCTGTTTTTCTTCGATATGCCCGAAGCCCTAAGTCTTTAATTTTAACATCCTTTTCACCGTGGTTCTGCTTAACCCCATCTGAAGGGCCAACAGCTTCTGCTTACGTTTGGGATTTCTTTGAATTCGTGCCTTCACAGCTTTTATCACTGCTGGAGTCCTAACAGACCGAGAGCGACCCCTTCTTGACCTGTCATCTACACTAGAGTCTTCATTGTATCGTTTGATGGTACGATAAACGAATCTTTTGGTTATATTCAAATTTTTCAGTATGTTAAAAATTTGAATTGGCGCGTAACCGCAACGATGCAACGCAATAACTGGAACACGGTCTTCTTTAAGCGTCCACTCCATATTTAAAAATGAGTAAAATTCTAAAAGTATACATTTTTATTTTCATGAACAATTCGAAATTCGAATTCAATAAACTTTTTTGTGGCCAGCATTCTAAAAGAAAAGTTTTTACTGTGTGACAATACTTATGACCTGACTAGGTATATATATATATATATATATATATATATATATATATATATATATATATATATATATATATATATATATATATATATATATATATATATATATATATATATATATATATATATATATATATATATATATATATATTTTAAATAGCTTTTTACGACACAACAAAACTAAAGCTATTCCAGCAGATGGCGTTGTTAAGGAACACGAAGTCAATGAGTGTTTGCTTTGAGGTTAGACTAAGAAAATCAATTGTTAATTTTCAAAAAACACAATTTATAAAAAAGAAAAAAATACCGAGCAAAGTTCGGTCATCCGGATATTAATAATAATGCACTATAATTATATGACATTTAATTATTTCAAGTATTCCAGCATCAAACTTAAAATTATAAAAAATAAATAAAGAAGTATTAAACTGATTCAAACCGGGACTGAGTTGCACTAACTTCCGGTTTCCGTTGTCTGTCTGCTATCGGATCCGGTTTACACTGTGTCGTAATCAAGAGTGGTTACTTTAAGTCGCTGTATAATTTACTATACGATTTGATACAATAATACCCCGGACTTGCGATATGTGGGATTAACCTTGTAATTTGAATACCGTAAGTCGGGGTATTACTGTATAGCGAAAAGTATTTCAAAGTAATAGAAAAGAATGTATATGCTTTAGTGGAAAAGGTTACAAAAGTAAATATATATTTTTTATACGTATGTTCATTTATGGACAGATTTTATGGTTTTCAGGTCTCATGTTCAAGGTGTCAATAGACACAGTAATGGTGACTACCCCTAGCCGTCCCCGTTCTCCGAGCGTCAAAAACTGGCGTTGACGTTTAATATTTGACGTTGACATTTCATTTCAACTGTTTGAATTTTAGTCGCAATAAATTTTAAACAATCAATCTTTGACTTCTAGGTGTAAATTAACTAACCTTCTTTTCCAATTACAGAGCTTAATGCGACTCAGAGGCACACAATGTCGAATTATGCTTATGGTTAATTGGAACGTGAATTAGTTTTCAAATGCACCAGCAGAGTGCACCATCTATACTTACGAGTATATTTATTTTTTAACACAGTTTGAATTAACTTAGATTATTTTTAAAAAACTACAACGAAACGAAAACTTCTAACTATTACTACCAATAATATACAAATAAAATTTAGATCAATTCCAACTCAAAGAAAAAACACTTGTTAATTTTCTGTCACTGAGTTGGTATTCGATTGCACGCATCACTTTTGAGAGTGCTCGATTGTGCGAAGCGTTGCTGTAGTAGAAACATCAACGTCGAGCATTATGTCGCATAATGCGCTCTAGTGCTGTAATTGGAAAACAAGGTAAGGTTGCAATCAATTCTGGTCTCCCATTTAATATCGGAAACCTTAATTATGCTTTTCGAGTTTCGTTTTCTACTACAGGATTGCCCTTCGGTAATGTGATTGACTTAGGGATTCACTGCTATTTAAATTGTCATCTCGCAAATTCTGGATCAATAACAACAACATTCACCATCAGCCGCTTGTACTCTACTGAGCGACTTGAAGGTTATGGATAAATCACATCTCAACTGCATAAGTTCTTACAGCCAGAATCTACTTAAAATTACTGATATAGAAGGGATTTCCATTTTCAATCCAATCCAAAGGGCAATATTTAATAATAATTTCATTTTGTTTTCAGATACTTTTGTCAGCATCAAACGACCGTTTTATCAGTAGGGACCAGGATAGTTCGGGGAAATCCCCAGTATATTGAATCATCATCATCAGATTAAAATTCAAGTCGTAATATATAATACGAGTAAAAAGTTATATCTCGTTTGCAACTCAAACTTCCGGTTCGATGTCCAGGGGTACAGTTTCCGGCTTTTCCATATTTGAATAAGCTAATTTTGGTTTCAACGGGAACGGAAACGGAAAAAAAATTAACAGCCCTATTCTCTAACCAGCCTGGGCTACATTTTGCTACCAGCTAATTAAATCTAATAGATAAATCCGTCCTTATTTCTGCATTAGTAAGTTGTAATTAGTACCAAAACATACAAACATTTCAGAGCATACATGTTTACAGATATCGGAAATGAAATTTCTGACTTCAAGTTGAAACTGCTTAGTTCAGACTAACTTCGAATACTTACAGTTTATGAGTAGTTTACCAAGAATCTAAGTTTAACATATTATATAGCCCGTTAACTTAGTTTGGACTTTGACCTCTTGAAGCGGGGAGGTAATACGTCATTTACACTGGATTTTTTTTATCTTAGAATGTTTCCTCATAATAAAATGATTGAATAAATATTCGATGACTGTTTTTTTTTGGGAATATTTATGGCAGATTAGACCACTAAAATACTATGCTATCAAGAACTACCGCACTCACGAGTGCCTGCACTTCGCGCGGTCTTCGGCGTTTGGTTTTCAATTCATTGGCACGTATGGATACCCCTTTACGACGTCAAGCCAGCACTTTTTGGGTCTCCTGACAAGGCGGAGGTGGCGTGGCCAGACATTTGTTCCCCACATAAGGAGCCGGTTGCCGTAAAACGTGACCATACCAGCGGAGGTGACACTCCTGCAATTTATCCGCAATGTCACGGACATGAAGGCTGCCGCGAATGCGAGAGTTCCCAACGCGGTCCTTCCACGTTAATCCACACATCCACCGCAGCATATTCATCTCCGTAACTCGCAGTGCCTGCTTGTCTCGCTCCAGCACCGGCCACGTTTCACATCCGTATAAAAGGACAGGCCTAATGGTGGTCTTATAGACCTGTCCCTTCAATTTAACCTGTATTTTAGGGTCACAGATGACACTAGTCACAAGTCGGAAAAAACAAGTCCAACAATGTTTGCCTTAACGTCGGACTCAATGTCACCAGATGCGTGAAATACAGATCCCAGATATTTCACCTGTTCAGTGCGCTTTACTATATCGCCGCCTATGCACATGGGTGTGGGATCTGTGGCGTTGCAGGCCAAATACTCGGTTTTGGCCACGTTGAGTTTCAGAATGAATAAAAAACCTACATCATTTTTATCCGTGCAGGGGCGGCGAAAGAATACTAACCTCGGTCGGCCTGTCGTAAAAGGCGACAAAACAACCCACCCTAGCTACGTGGTAGGGCCTCAAGCCCGTCTGGATGGCGACCACCTTTGGTCTTAAGTATGCCGCCATAATAACCTTGTGTTGTGTTCCGGCATTAGTGACCCAAGTTCCTGTACCCTTATGGGACAGCAGCGTGTTCGCGATGCCACTGGCGTTGCAAACACCCATAGGCAACGGTAACTGCTAAATTCTAAGCGGGCCGTCAGCCTGTCTGCTGTCCTAGAGCATTAAAAAAAATCATAAAATGTTGGTAAATAGAGAACGCAACCATATTTATTATAAGTTGGCAACATTTTTTAATCTGTAACCTATGTGCTTATAATATACGTTCGTTGTATTTTCGCAGTAGTCGTTTATTTATTTAAATTATTTTCAATTAAATAACAACGTAAAAATATATAATGAACAAAATGGATCCCTTAAAGAACTGCCAAAATATCCACAGTAGCCCGATAGTCTTTTAGCTAAAAATTTTCACAGCAGTAAATTCAAAAATACACAGCTAACCCGCTTAATTCTGATGAATCTCATACATAATTCTGTGCTTATGTACGACCTTGTGACTTCACTTAAAACTTACCACCGAGCGACGTAGCCTTTGTCATTAATCAGCATAAATCAACTGAGATGACTATCTATTTATTATATTAAGGGAACCGTAGGCTTGAGAATATAAGTGATTACATACACTTTAAAACCTATTATTATTTAAGCGCATTAGTAGAATTTCTACTGTATTATTTGACAAAACAGTTGATGTAAGAAAATTAATATATAAAGAGGTGATGGGGGTAGCAGAAGGATATAATTATGTTCCAATAGTACTCAGACTGATAAGATAACATTATTAGTCTTTAATATTATATCTTTATCTTGAAATTATTATATTGATTTTTGTATAGTGGTACTGAACGTTGACTGAATGATAAAATTAGATAAAATTATGGATCTTTTTTTTTTTTTTTTTTTTTTTTTTTATTGCGTAGGACAGCAGACAGGCTGTCCTACCACGGATCTTCAATTAAAACCTTTTTTAATTACGTTCTAACTGAAAAAGTAATTGTATTACTAGGGGTGTTCAATAAAAAGTGATAATGAGTATGACACAATAATCTTTTATTAAATAGTAAGGGCTTTGAACTTAAAGTCCTTATCAGCACCCTAGAAAATGATAATATCTCTCAAATCACTATCTCTCAAATCTACATCCAACGAGAGATACAAACTACTCGCTGTGGAAGGCTACCATGACTCTACAGCGCCCGAAAATCCACATATCACCTATCAATGATAAAAAAGGAGGATGGGCCAGATCAGATAAAGAAAAAGCAACAATCTTTGCGGAACATCTGAAAACAGTTTTCCAACCAGTCCCTGAAAACAATCCCGAACATACTATGCAAATCAAGGAGGTATTCCTTCCGAATTTCCTTCCGAATCAGCGGATCAAATGTGTCTTCCAATAAAAAGTACCAGCCCAAAAGAAATTTTGAAAGAAATAAGAAACCTCAAGGATGGTAAAGCACCCGGTTATGACCTTATTGATGAAACATTACTTAAAAATCTGCCACATAAAGGGGTAATAAAATTAGTCATCATATTTAATGCCAGCTTAAGACTTCAACCGTAGTCATGGTACCGAAACCCGGAAAACCCCCACACGAAGCTACTTCATACAGACCTATCAGCCTACTACCAGTTATTGGCAAACTGTTTGATAGGATATTGCTTAACAGGATGAAAGAACATCTAAGTACAGTATTACCAAACCACCAATTTGGATTCCCGGAAAAACACGGGACAATTGAACAGGTACACCGTATAGTTGACACCATTAGCAGATGCCTTGAAAATAAATTATATTGCTCTGCAGTCTTTTTGGATATCAGCCAAGCGTTTGATAAGCTATGGCATGACGGTCTCCTGTTCAAGATAAAGAAGCATCTCTCGCATTGTCTATTCCGAATATTTAAATCTTACTTAGATAAAAGATGCTACCAAGTGAAGTACAGTGATAATATCTCAGAAGTACACGAAATAAAGTCAGGTGTCCCTCAGGGCAGTATTTTGGGCCCTATACTATACCTGATTTTTACAGCAGATATCCCAACAACTGCATACACCACGACTGCAACATACGCTGATGATACGGCGTTACTGTCGGCTCATAGCAAGCCAGAAACGGCATCATCACAGTTGCAAAACCATCTGACAGAAGTTAAGATGTGGCTGAAGCGTTGGAGAGTAAAAGCCAATGAGAGCAAATGGGTACATGTAACATTTACACTTAGGAGAGAAACATGTCCACCAGTAATGCTAAACTATAAAATTATCCCTCAAGATAATAATGCAAAATACTTGGGCATGCACCTAGACAGGAAACTTACATAGCAAAAACATATTTGGACAAAGCGCAAACAACTGGATGGAAAACTGCGGTCACTGAACTGGTTATTGGGACGCCAACCACAACTAAATCCTGACAGCAAGATGCTAGTGTACAAAACTACCTAAAGCCAATCTGGACTTACGAAATACAACTGTGGGGAACGGCCAGCAACAGTAATATAGATATCCTGGAGAGATTCCAGACTAAAGCTCTGAGAACAATGCTTGGCATCCCATATTGTATAAGTAATAGGTACATATACCTTGACCTCGGCGTAAAAACAGTTCGGCAGGAAATAGCTCAAAATAGCCTGAAATACCAGGAGAAACTGACCGTCCATGTAAACGAACTGGCTCAGGCCCTGAGTAGAGAAGGCGCACTTCAACATACCAGGCTAAAAAGAAGTGACATATCGAGCCTACATAAAAGATTTAGTACTTCACATCAGGATGGTCGTGTGAAAGGAATTTTCATACAAGTATGGCTCTTGAGGAAAACACAAACTGTGAAAACAAACAAAGTAGTGGCTTATTGTTGGAAAACAGATTGCCATGAAGCAGATACATCAAAAAAAAATAATTAAATAGTATTTTATTTTTAAAATACTATATAATACGTAGTCATGGACTGTTTTTTCGTTTCCGGGTTATGTAATGGTAAAGCTATGTTTTGTCCATAGTTATGAATCGAGCAAAAATCGGTCAAAATCTTGTTGTAACAAACCCAAACACTTTGTGAGATTCTCTGTCTCGTTTTTTATTCTACGCGTCAGAAAGCATTCTGGGTAACCAGCCTTCTTACATTTTTTTCATACCCAATTGGTTGTGATATTATGGATACTTTCAATAGATTATTAATATTTCTTCTGCTATAAAACAAAGAGTAACACGACGTACCGCCAAGACAATGTTTTCAACGTTTTTAATTATTGGTTCAGTCACTACGGATGTAGGGCGTCCCGTGCGGGGGCCGTCGTTAATGGAAGCTCTTTCTCGCTTGAATTCAGCACACCAACGCGCAACCGTAGAATATGGAGGAGCATGAACCCCTAATGCTGCTCTCAAGTCTGGATTTGCCAGCTCCATAGTACAATTTTTCAAGCAGAGATATTTTATTACCGCGCGAATTTAATTTTATCGATGTTTAAGGACACATTTCGACACGACGAAAACAAATGACTTCTATTTAAAAAAAAAGAAAAGAAAATTGTTTTCTTTTATTATAATTATATCTAATATCTGGGCTATGTCTGCCAGTAATATCACCACTGAGCCAGAAAGGAATGCAATTTCTATACGTACCTACTCATATTAATTTTTGCAGTTCATCAATCCAAATTTAAACTATCCTTTCAACGAAGGGAGGTTTTGATTACACACAACATCACGTTAACTAGCAATTAATCTTACGAAATAGATTTGCCTAATGTACTATGCAAACTTCCATTAATATCTGGTAACGTTGATATAACAACAATTTTAAGGGGTGTCTAGTTTTAAGTCAGATTATTAGCTTCCAGTGAGATTCTTTTTGATTTATTTGTTTAGTAGCTTCGAATTTATCTATATTTAGATATAAATATTATTAAATAAAAATATTTAGATATTTCACGCCAACGACAACCTGAACATGTTTGCGTGTAGGCTGGATTCCGCCTACATTAATCGGTACTGCAGTTACATAACCCTTAAATCTGTACGCGTAGGTATGCCTCAATTTGTCTCTGTTTTGCTTTTTTTATTGTTATTATTATTTTCTTTTTTACAATTTTTAATGTTTGTTTGAAAAATAAGTAAATTTTATTATATTATTATATTAAGTAAAATATCGAGCCAAGGTCTACCTCATAAAAATGCCTACTCGAGCAGTTGAATAATCCACTATTTTGATGAGAATAATTAAAACATATGTTGTCATGTTATCTAAGGGCAGCTGTGAGCGGAAAAAACAAAAATATGTGCATTATTTCTTGCTATAGATGAAGCTAGTAAAATAGAAATAAACTTACTTGAACGTGTCTTTAATATTTTACATTTTAGAACAATGAACAACTGTGTCACGTACATACAATGCCATGATAAAATAAAATATTACATTTAAAATCTAAGTATATAAACATACTAAGAAGCTTCTTCATCAACAGTATTATACAATTAGGATTAAACATTAGACTTTTCTACGTGGTAGGGCGCCAAGCCCGTCTGAATGGCGACCACCTTTGATCTTAAGTATGCCGCCATAATAACTTTGTGTTGTGTTCCGACATTAGTGACTATAGTTCCTGTACCCTTATGTGGGACAGCAGCGTGTTCGCTATGCCACTAGCGTTGCAAACACCCATAGGTAACGGTAACTGCTAAGTTCTAAGTAGGCCATCAGCCTGTTTGCTGTCCTACAGTAATAAAAAAAGCTGACTATTCTAGTTTATGTAGTTGGAGTGGGGAGACTCTTGGTCAGTTATTTTGTAGCTTAATTTTTCAAGTACAACGTAATGTAAAATCTCTAACCTTTAAAAGACTCACCTAGGTTAGAAATCTAGGACTGACTTTCCAAGAGGACTTATCATACTCAGTTTCACGTACACTATAATTTCTACAATTAATACTCAATATCCGGATGACCGAGCTTTGCTCGGTATTTTTTTTTATAAATTGTGTTTTTTGGAAATTAACAATTGATTTTCTTAGTCTAACCTCAAAGCATCTAACTCATTGACTTCGTGTTACTTAACAACGCCATCTGTTGGAATAGCTTTAGTGTTGTTGTGTCGTTCGAGCAATTTAAAAAAAATTGTATTATTATTCGCCAGTAGATGTCAGGAAGAGTCATTTTTCAGTTTAAATTGGGACTACTCAAACGCCAGTTTTTGACATTTTCTAGAAATGATTCCTAGCTAGATCGATTTATCGCCCCCGAAACCCCCCGTAAACTAAATTTCATGAAAATTGTTGGAGCTGATTCCGAGATTCCAATTATACATACATATATATATATATATATATATATATATATATATATATATATATATATATATATATATATATATATATATATATATATATATATATATGTGTATAATATATATATATATATATATATATATATATATATATATATATATATATATATATATATATATATATATATATATATATATATATATATACAAGAATTGCTCGTTTAAACATATAAGATGACATTGAAGCTCTCGTGTCCAGAAGGCTGAAAATACGTTATCGACGGGCCGTCATTATGATCCTCCGCTCACACAGGTGTTCTTGTTTTGGCGGTCCACTCCACGCTAGCGGGGTGTAGTGCCCCCCTCCAACCTTCTCTGCACAAGAGGTGACCCTAACTGATCGTGTTCAGATTCAGCCGATCTTATTTCGCTCTGTGTATGACCGTTGCCTTTCAGTATGGCAAAGCTTCACTTTTACTAAGCTCTTACTTTAGTATAGTAATAAAACGTTTTATGTTTAATAAATACATTTTGAACAGTAAAATTAAATAACCCATTAACAACCCATAAATTAATAGCTATTTTTGATAAAGAGTTACCATAAAAATGACAAAAAACACTGGCTATCGCCGAAAGATACTAGATTAGAATTCTTGCGATATAAAAGCTAACACAAACTTAACTATAATCAAAGAGGTAAACATTTTATATTTCTTTTGAATTGCGGGTGTATTATGTGATGCAAAAATTTAATTATCCCTTTTTTCCACGCTTTAACCGCTTCACGCTTCGTTATTGCGTTCCCATGATGAAAATACCTTGCCAGGCTGAAAGTATTTCGGGATTTTTCTGTTAATATTACCAATAGAGGCACGCCTGGCCAACGCATTTTGAATACACGCCCGTTTTATTATAAACATACCTGAAGAGAGTAATTTTATTTTTCATGTGAATATCGGATGGAGCAATCAAACTGTCTTGTAACAGTGGACATTATGCAGCGAACTTTTAAATTAAGAAAGTCATTAAATTATAATATATAATATATATATAAACAAATCTTACTGTAATGTATGTTGGTACCCACAGAATAAATTCTATTGGTATAATTGTAACTGTGGGTACATTACAAGAGTATGCAATCTTTCATTAACAAATTCATAATATGTGATAGTTGTATTATGGACATAATGAAGGACAGGAGGCTATTTTCTGTTTGACTAAAAGTATAACGAGAAAAGCAATAATACCGTAATGTAGCATAAAGTAAATCCAAGGCGCTAAAATATTAAGGAAACGATCAAATCGAGTAAATGTTTCATTTTGGTGATAATAAAATTCACAAGATTTACTTAATACTCACCTTACATTATTGAATGGTTTAACCTAATTGTGATGTTAATATAATTTACTCATTTTGTTCAGTTTAATACAATAATTACATATTTTTCACAATTGGTTTTATATTTATCCGATTTTATGTTAATCAAATACGGTATGTTATTTAAGAATTAACTTAAGGCTTGGCATTGTTTTACATTTCCCATTTCACATGATTTTTGACATATATCTTATGCTACCGGCACGCTATGATGGCCGTTTTGACGTTTGTTCACTCGATGAAGTTTCGTATTAATTAGTATTTACTTTTGAAGGAGCAAATTGCTGTTCTTTATTGTCAATAACTGCACGTTGCTATTGACAACAATGAACAGCAATTTGCTCCTTCAAATGTAATTACTAATTAATACGAAACTTCATGAGTGTACAAACATCAAAACGGCCATCATAGCGTGCCGGTATAGTAGAATATTTGCAAGTCATGCGTCATTCGATAACCAATAACATGGCTATACATATTTGTAATACACGTCCAACTATATTTGGTTTATGTTTATATTTAACTAATCAATTCAAAAATAAAGTTGCCTGCTGGTAACAGGTTTTTTGTTTTTTTATTGCTGTAGGACAGCAGGCAGGCTGACTTAGACTAAGAATTAGAACTTAGCCACTTAGAATTTAGTAGTTACCGTCGCCTATGGGTGTTTGCAACGCCAGTGGCATCGCGAACACGCTGCTGTCCCATAAGGGTACAGGAACTTGGGTCACTAATGCCGGAACACAACACAAGATTATTATGGCGGCATACTTAAGACCGAAGGTGGTCGCCATCCAGACGGGCTTGAGGCCCTACCACGTAGCTAGGGTGGGTTGTTTTGTCGGCTTTTACGACAGGCCGACCCCGGCCGCAGAGGTTAGTATTCTTTCTCCGCCCCTGCACGGATAAAAATAAATATTTTGTGACAATTCACATAGCGCCATCTAGTCCCAAACTATGGAAAGTAGTATAGCATTTGTCTTATGGGTATTCAACTAATATACTACTCAACAACAAAACACAATAGTATACTACTCAACAACAAGTCAACTAATATACTACTTATATACTTTTTTTTGTAAACACATACCATACATACCCAATCGCAAGGCGGGAATCGAACCCGTGACACCCGCAAGCGTACCGAAGTGCGTTATCCATTATGCCACAGAGGTCGTCAAATACTGGTTCCATTTGCTAATGTGCCAATTATGACCATGTTGGTGGTTGGAAAATACAATCATTATTCAGACACATAACTACAGTTTGCCTGTAACGCCACTGCATTTGTTACAATATGTCGGTGTGAATTTTGCCAACTGTGGAATGTAATATTGCAGGAAGCGTCAGACTACTCGCGACAATAGTCACTATTTTGGCGTAAAGTCACATTGAATTCGATTTGAAATTCGATTTTCAAGTGAATGAAATGTACGAGAGTGTACTTTTATTTCCTCTTATATATGTATACATACATATAAAATGGGGTTTCTTTGACGAACCATCACAACAAAACTACTGAACATATCGGGATAGGACTACTACGATTCGACGAGTAATTTTTCATAGATGGTTACTTGTTTTTGGATTCCATTGACCCTTCCTCATTTTTATCTACATTTGCCTGTTATTCGCCCAGCGGGGCGGGCGTGACCTGCTAGTGTTATTTATAAATATACACAAAATACAATGGATAATTTTGGAGTTGTTGTTAACTTCCTTTGTGCTGAGAGAAAAAACATATTACTATAATGTATTCAAACTAAAGGTTAATACTGAATATTGCCTGCAAACTGCTACCTGCACTCTAGGTTTTCTAACAAAAAATGTTAAGGCTGTTCCGAAGGCGAATTTCGTCTCAACCATCGACCTCTACGAGAAAGACGTTACCAAAGTCTCAAATATATGAAACTGCGCACGATTAGACAAGAAATATTGCTATTGGAGGTTTAATAGTATTGGTACCATTTGACCGCATTGCTCTTAATATTATTACAGGCGCTTTGTTTTATATTTATGTATTTATTTAATTTCTGTTCCAAAACACACGTCTTAGGCAACCCACTTATTATTATTTATCACCAATCCTACAATTGCTTTGGGCGATGAGAGACTTCGTGAAACATATTGCGGACACACAAACACATTTAATTTTGTATAAAATTAATTCAAATATCATTAATATATTGAAATTAGTTTTCGACTTTCCTCGTAACATCACCCTAGACTTTTTGATGACGCAATTAGACGTAATAATTAAATTTATAAGCATTGAGAGTAGCTGTCGCAAAAATATTTCAACGACACACATTATTTAACAGACATTATATTCTACCCAAAGTAACTTTGAAATTTTAATACAGACATAACACTTTACGTGAATCTTGCGCTCGAAATATCATAGTCAAGTAGGAAGGGTTTTGCCAGTGGAAAATTCATGAGTGCAACCCACGCACGCCCACGCAAAAGACGCCTGAGAGCGTCAATCATTTATTCATACAGGTAACATAGTATGCTTAAATAAAGCAAACTAATGTGGGTTGCAAATGTATTATCAATTATAAGGATTTGCTCTTCGGATGTGTAAGGAGCGCACAAAGACCTTGGAGCCCCAATTGTTTGATGTTAACAATTCTTGGCATTGCATTTTATTCGCGGAAATTATTATTAAGAAGTATCAACGCGTTTAAAATTCTCCTTCATGTCCGTGACATTGCGGATAAATTGCAGGAGTGTAGCCATCGCTGGTATAGCCACGTTTTACGGCACCCGGTTACTTACGTGGGGAACAAATGTCTGGATATGCCGCCTCCGCCGGGCCCCGGCAGGAGGGTTAGACCCAAAAAGTGCTGGCTTGACATCGTAGGGGTTGATATGCGTGCCAGTGGACTGAGCCCCAGAGATGCCAAAGATCGTGCGAAGTGGAGAAGAAAAAGTCGGAAAGCGACCGGGATTCAACGCTATGATGATGATGATTTTCCACCCGTTTAAAATTCACAAATTCACAAGGGGCGGAGAAAAAATACTGACTTCTGTGGCCAGTGTCGGCCTGTCGTAAAAGGTGACGAAACAACCCTAGATAAGTGGTAAAGCCCCAAGCCCGTCTTAATAACCTTGTGTTGTGTTCCGGCATAAGTGACCCAAGTTCCTCTACCCCTATGGGACAGCAGCGTGTTCGCGGCGTCTCTAGTGTCGCAAAGATCTAGCCATTATTTACTAATTGTCTCTTGTTCCTCAGCAATAAAAAAACTGGTAGCTCGTTGGTATTAAACTGAGAGACCAATCTAAAGGTCCCGGGTTCGAATTCTGTGGTGGTAGACATGTACCGCTTAGGCCTTTTTGCTCGCTTGATGTGTGTATTATAGAATATTTGCCATGTATATATATATATATATATATATATATATATATATATATATATATATATATATATATATATATATATATATGAAATAAAAATTTATTGTATACAGAAACATGTTTACAAGGTACAAGTATTATAGTTAACATAAAATAAAATGTTTCTTAAGATTAAAGCGTACCGATGAATACGTCCTGTTTTCCGCACTAGGTCTCATAAGAGCCTGTGTGGCGGAGGGCAGTGGAGTTCGTTTTGGTCTTTAAAACAGTTAGCATAATGAGAAGTTTTCTTGTTTACAAGTAGTATAAAATATAAAACTATAACTATACCTTATACACTACCATTTTTGTGTGGGTGAGAATATATATATATATATATATATATATATATATATATATATATATATATATATATATATATATATATATATATATATATATATAGTACATACAGTATATAGTATACATACAGTATATACATATATAGTACATACAGTAAAAACTTTTCTTTTAGAATGCTGGCCACAAAAAAGTTTATTGAATTCGAATTTCGAATTGTTCATGAAAATAAAAATGTATACTTTTAGAATTTTACTCATTTTTAAATATGAAGTGGACGCTTAAAGAAGACCGTGTTGCAGTTATTGCGTTGCATCGTTGCGGTTACGCGCCAATTCAAATTTTTAACATACTGAAAAATTTGAATATTACCAAAAGATTCGTTTATCGTACCATCAAACGATACAATGAAGACTCTAGTGTAGATGACAGGTCAAGAAGTGGTCGCCCTCGGTCTGTTAGGACTCCAGCAGTGATAAAAGCTGTGAAGGCACGAATTCAAAGAAATCCCAAACGTAAGCAGAAACTGTTGGCCCTTCAGATGGGGTTAAGCAGAACCACGGTGAAAAGGGTGTTAAATGAAGACTTAGGGCTTCGGGCATATCGAAGAAAAACAGGACATCGTTTGAATGCTCGTCTAATGGACCTGAGACTGAAGAGATGCCGCGCTTTGTTGAAGCGGTACGCGGGAAAAAAATATCGGGAAATTCTTTTTTCGGATGAAAAAATGTTTACCGTAGAAGAGAGCTACAACAAACAAAATGATAAGGTGTACGCACACAGTAGTGAAGAAGCGAGCAACCGTATTCCGCGTGTCCAACGAGGTCATTTTCCATCCTCGCTCATGGTATGGTTGGGAGTTTCTTATTGGGGCTTAACAGAGGTACATTTTTGTGAGAAAGGTGTAAAAACGAATGCTGTTGTGTATCAAAATACAGTCCTGACGAACCTTGTGGAACCTGTTTCTCATACCATGTTCAATAACAGGCACTGGATATTGCAACAAGATTCGGCGCCAGCTCATAGAGCGAAGAGCACACAAGACTGGCTGGCGGCGCGTGAAATCGACTTCATCCGGCACGAAGACTGGCCCTCCTCCAGTCCAGATTTGAATCCGTTAGATTACAAGATATGGCAACACTTGGAGGAAAAGGCGTGCTCAAAGCCTCATCCCAATTTGGAGTCACTCAAGACATCCTTGATTAAGGCAGCCGCCGATATTGACATGGACCTCGTTCGTGCTGCGATAGACGACTGGCCGCGCAGATTGAAGGCTTGTATTCAAAATCACGGAGGTCATTTTGAATAAACTTTAATGTCATAAGAATCTATGTTTTGTTAAGTTCATTTTGGTATATGAATGGTTACATAATGAATAAACTTGTTACAATTATTTTACATTAAACATGTGACAGAATTTATGACCTGACTAGATATATATATATATATATATATATATATATATATATATATATATATATATATATATATATATATATATATATATATATATATATATATATATGAGTTATATACATAGATAGAATCGTCTTTTTTTTCTGCATCGTTTGGTCAATCAAACTCAACATCCCAAAAAATGATGCTTATCCCTTTTAGGCTGTTAGGCATCGATATATATATATATATATATATATATATATATATATATATATATATATATATATATATATACGCAACAACGTTCTTATGTTAAAATAGTAAATTACGGTGGAAATTACGGTTAAAATAGTAAATGAATAAGATGAATGAAAAACTTTATAAATATTAAAATAAAAACTTCATTTTTATTTTAATCATCGTTTAATTCTATTTAGTTATAATTAGCAGTTACTAAAAACATTTAATTTGAAGAGGATAGATTTACAGTATCTTAAATATCACATATATTTTGAAAATACTGTTAGAAATTATCACACTTGCAGCGATCATTGACGCAGACCCCTCCTGGCAGTTTGATCCTGCGACAGGTACTGTTGCAACCGCTAGGGTCACATTTTGAACGACGCATGTTGTGATGGCTCGAATGGGGCTCCTCCACTGAAAAGCCAAATTATAAAATAACTTATATGTTGTATAGTGAGTTTTATATGAGGCTTCTGACTAAAAGGTTTTGAATTCTAGCTGGTCAGTGATTGACCAATATCAATTTACTCCCAATTAAATATTTGTGCTTATTAAGAAGGGTTTAATAATTTTATTAAAGTGAAACTTCTTTAGTTGCCTACGTGGTACGGCTTCAAGCCCGTCTCGATGGCGACCTTTGGTCTTAAGTATGCCGCTATAATAGCCTTGTGTTGTGTTCCGGCATTAGTGACCCAAGTTCCTGTACTCTTATAGGACAGCAGCGTGTTTGTGATGCCACTGGCGTTGCAAACACCCATAGGCGACGGTAACTGCTACATTCTAAGCGGACCGTCAGCCTGTCTACTGTTCTACAGCAAACAAAAATAGTACCGTTGTGATTTGACAATGCGATTAAAATAAAAAATTACATCAAATAGAGACAAACATATTGCATAAAGAGAGGATATACTCGTAGGTTGAGAGAGAATTAGATAGAATATGTGCTTGACCAGTGCTTATTTGAGTGTCCGTAGTGAGCACGCGGGAGGTTTCATATATGTTTAAGTAGCCGCGCCGCGACCGCCCCACGCCCGCGTGTGCAGTCTGGCCAATCACTTTAAGTATACAGTGTTTCCTATAATCCTCGTCTCCTCTTTGTTTAAGCTTTCGTAGCTTATAAACACTAAAATATGAAATCTTCTGAAATTTCACTTCTACCGTATGTGAATTGTACACACTGTTTTATTTTGATTAGTGTTTTTAAGTGTGTTAAACAATATGTATTTGAAATATGGTGTGTCTGTAAGGACTTGACTGAAATTGTAAATACAGCGTAACCTTGTGGAGTATGGCTAATAAATAAAAATATAAATAGAAGGAACGTTGCACTAAAGTTTCCAAATAAAGAATACGGGCAAAAGAAATTGAAGAAGATAACGTATACAAAGATTATATTAATATCAAACCTGTATATCTACTTTAATGGTTTCTAATCCAATTTTAATCTAATAATTATCTTCTCTATTTTAAGCCAACCCTACTTCCACATCCAGTTTCAACTTCTAGAAGAATAAATAAATTAAATATCCCGATATTGAAACTGGCTGGTTCTGGAATTGGAAAGAGAGCAGATGTGCTGACGACAGATTTAATAGTAAGTTATTCTCACTTAAAGATGTTTGCGACGCCAGCGGCACTGCGAATACGCTGCGGGTCATTAATGACGGAACACAACACAAAGTTATTACGGCGTTATACCTATAAAGCCAGGGGCGGTTGCCATCTAGACGGGTTTGAGGCCCTACCACCTAGCAAACCAACTCCAGATGTTTCTCTTATACATCACACATGTATTGTGAAAATATATGATGGTATACCCATTAATATTATTAACATTTATAATTAATAATAATAATTATATACTGTCCTTTTATACGGCTGTGAAGTGTGGCCGGTGTTAGAGCGACACAAGCAAGAACTGCGTGTCACGGAGATGAATATGCTGCGGTGGATGTGTGAAGTGACGCGGAAGGACCGCGTTAGGAACTCCCGCATTCGCGGTAATCTTCATGTCCGTGACATTGCAGATAAATTGTAGGCGTGTCGGCTCCGTTGGTATGGCCATGTTTTACGGCAACCGGATGCTTACGTGGGAAACAAATGTCTGGCCATGCCGCCTCCGCCGGGCCCCGGCAGGAGGGGTAGACCCAAAAAGTGCTGGCTTGACGTCGTAAAGGGTGATATGCGTGCCAATGGGCTCGCTACCAGGTATGCTGAAGATCGCGCGAAGTGGAGTAGAAAAAGTCGGAAAGCGGACCCCGGGCACCGAAACGAAAGTTTGGGTGGCAACCGGGACTAACGCTAGGATGATGATGATGATGAATTATAATTATATACTGTTTCAATTCACATAGTGCCATCTAGTTCCAGTGTTGTGCAAGAGTGCTATGCACTTGTGTTATGGGTACTAGACAACTGATACACTACTTATATAATTTTTTTTTGTAAATAAATAATTATACATAAACATCCAGACGCGGGATGGGAAATGAACCCGTGATCTCCGCAGGCATTCGTACGGAGATCATTTAATAAATAATTACAGATAATATTGAAGAGACTAGGATGTGTAAAACTTACCATCAGGTGTAGGTCCAGCAAAGGTCACGGCGGCGAACGCCAAGATAAGGGCGAATATGAATATGTATCGCTTCATTTTAGTATTATTTAGTCTTTCAATACTTGAAGTATATCTTAAACTGTGCCTGCTCTTCAAGATTCTTTGTTTATATACTTTCCTGCTAAGAATATTTGTAAATAAACTAGTATTATTGATGATGAATAGGATATTGAACCTTACGCATGTTGTAATACTGATTATCTGCTATCGTGCAAATGCAGTGATAATATTCACATTGATTAGATAATAAAGCGTAGAATACAATGTGAGTTCGTCTCAAATAATAAATGGTTTACATCTGTTACTAGTGACTAAGTAGTATATTTGAATAAGATGCCATGTTATTGCTTTAATAACTTGATCTATTACGTTGTGTTTTGGGTGGGTATTCATGATGGCGACCGAAAAAAATACATGAAGACCGGGATGGGAGACATGACTTGGACACCGTCATTTATAATTGTTGGTATATTATTCCTATTCGACCCTACGACCACAAATGGTCTAGGTAACGACCCGGGTTTTAGGGGCTATCCTATGGTAGCCAGATGAGTAGTCGCAGTAGCAAGGGAGAGGTTCCCACATACCAGCGTCGGTTTCTCCTGGAGTTTCGACGTGAGACTGTTAAGATGCAGTTTTCTCAGGGAAAGAGTGTTCCTATGGGTATATCACTGGGTAATGTCCACGTTTATCACTCGCCGAGATATACATTATCTGTATGTCACCACATCTTGACCGTGACAGTAACATTTTCACCATTTCATAATAAATTGTAGCATATTACATACACTACAGTTGGTATAGAAATGAAAAGTTTTAAAATGAGTATTTTAATTAAATAGTCATGCGGTGCTCAAGTCAAGCTAGCCTATAAATTACCATTTCGTAGAAAAAGAACGTGTTTTCGTTTTTCAATTAGTATTAATCGAGTCGATATCTCTTATAAATCCAAAAGTTGCCTGGTAGAAATTGATTTTAACAATAAAGCCGCCTATTGTTTTCTTTTGTACTTTTGTGTATTTCTTTGTTTTCATTTATTAATGCAATAAAGTTTATTCATTCATTAATGTGGTGAGGTTTTATATTTCTTAAATATGTTATTATTTTTACAAAAAAAACTAAAGTTGTTTTTTGTATTCGAATGGTAATGATGAATGTCAGAGTTCAATAACAGGGATAATAAAGGTCACAGAAATAATTTGTACCTTAGTATTATATGTATTTTCAGCGCAATGCACGATAGACTTTGATTTACTGCTTCTTATGACAGTTAGTTAACCGGGATTAAGGCTATCTGTAGCCCTTTACAAGAGTATGACTTAGGGCATTGGTGAGCCAGCGCTTCAGCGTTACTTGTAAGGCTCAAGTACTTACTAAGTAGCTACTTCGATTTCACATCAAAGGTCTAAGAAAGCCTCATACTGCAGGCGGTTTTTATTCATGCAGGGGCGGAAAAAGAATACTGACCTCTGCGATCGGGGTTGGCCTGTCGTAAAAGCCGACAAAACAATCCACCCTAGCTACGTGGTAGAGCCTCAAGTCCGTCTGGATGGCAACCACCTTTGATTTTATGTATGCTGCCATAATAACTTTGTGTCGTGTTCTGGCATTAGTGACCCAAGTTCCAGTATCCTTACGGGACAGCAGCGTATTCGCGATGCCACTGGCGTTGCAAACACCCATAGGCAACCGTAACTGCTAAATTCTAAGCGGGCCGTCAGCCTGTCTGCTGTCCTACAGTAATAAAAAAAATACTGATCATCGTGATTGAAAGACTTAACTTTTCTTTTAATCATGGCTTATCAATCTTGTGTATTCACCTTTATAATGCGGTGAAGTCCCGTGTTAATAATTTGATCTGCGTATGCAAAATGAATTCACATTTTTCCTTGTTTGTTCGAATACACTATTTAATGGAATGTACATGTTTTGGAATATTGATTGTTGATAGGTTAATTCCCCTGTTTTAGGTACTTAGTTTTAGGTACCTGGTAGCTGAGTGGTATTAGCCTCGGAGAGCAATCTAGAGGTCCAGGTTTGTAAACCCCACGATGGCATGCATCGGTCTGGCAATTTCACCTAATGTGTATATTATAGCATAATTTCCCTGTACCGACGGTAAAGGGCCCCTCTGCACGCCCGGCCACCAGGTCACCGCGGCGTTTTGCTACCGACCCCCAGAAATTTAATTATATGCTCATCGGACTGGCCAACAGAGATCGACCCACCAAGATGGGCTAACGTAAAGCTGCGGTGAAGCCACATCAATCATGGGCAAATGTGCTCCCGCGGCTGGACCTACGTCACCGGGGGGTCGTTGCACCCTGAGTTTATGCGGAGGTAAATAGTACAAACTTGAGACCTCAAACCTTCCTAAGGAAATGGTATAGAGAAGAAGACCCATTGGACGGTGAAGGAAGACATTGTTAGGATACCTGTATTCTGACATCATGTGTATGTGTAACCCACCAATCCGACGTGGACAAGCGTGTTAGGTATACTGGCCGTTCTTGCTTGAGGAAGGCTTGAGTCTAGCAGTGGGACGCAAAGAACTGTTATTATATTATTATTCGTTTTAGTCACTTGTTGTGTTAAGAATTTAGTTTTATAATATCCATAATGAAGTTATGCATTGTTCTAAAGTTATTATTAGATTGTGGCTTTGAAATTGAAGTTTTGGTCCAGCCTAAGTATAGTTCATAACGATGTTGGCTAACTTCTGTTCGAACCGCTTAAGTACGGTGTTCCTTGAACACATATTTTCCAAAGTTGGAGGAAGTTGGAGATTATTTATGTTTCAGTTGCGAGCATAGACTTTAAAGACTACTTTCTCGTCTTCTTGTAACTTGGTTGGGCCCAAAGCTTTTGAGCTTGAAGTACTTGGTATTGCCGCTGGGATATACTTACTTCCATTCGTCCATAGCTAATAAAATAAAGAAAGAAAAATTTATTGGCAGGAACAGTACATATAAATCAAGACAAAATGATATATACATATACCACCAACAATATATCGCATGCTTAATCATAAACTGACCTAACTCAAAAAACCTGTTTTTTGGGAAATCGCAAAAAACGTTTTGTCATTTACTACTTATCCCATAAATTGACTTATAACTAAATAGCGGTAACTCAGCGTGGGAAAGAGATATCGAAATAAATCTTAGTTTGGCCGATAGAGGGCGTCGATACAATGCTGCCCGTTATATTATCTCACTTTAGACCTAAATCGTAATCGGTCAGTTTATGATTAAGCATGCGATATGTATATATATACCACCAACGAGCTTGATATTCAGCATTATGCTGTATTGAAATCTGATCAACACAGGACTGATTATCAGTGTCCATCCCACTCTATTTACAACTCAAAAAATATTGGCATTGGTATTCTTGTGTGATACCTATATTTGAACCACTTAGCCAACTTTTTTCCCTAATGCACATACTTGCCACGTATCCACAAAGAAGGAGAACGAGGAAATCTGCATACCAACGACAACAATATTCGCAATCAGCCAATACGTTTTGAACAACGGTGGTATAAGAAAACGGCGATACCGTCTGATATTCCAGTCTCAAAAGGAACCGTCTGGAATGGAAAAGCTTTATAGCCAGTTTCACGACTTCCTAAGACGGAGTAACCCTATTCTTATCCTTGGCTGGCACCACACAACATTTTTTCAAGGTGATTATTATAGATGGCGCTTGTTTTATAAAGCATTCTCTAGACTTCTCTAGTTACAATGTGATTCTTAATGTCCTTGAAGTTAGCGCTTATCCGGTAAAAATAATTTTCGGACATATACATATTCGTATCTCGAATAGAAATCGAGCAAGGAAAAATTGCACATAATATTCATTGTTCGGGGCCAATAAACGAACAAGTACAAAAATTCAATTATTTTTTCGTTTTGGAAAAAGTTTTTACAACCAAAAATAGTTTTTGACAAGATCTCTAAAAATACTAGAGTACTCAAACACTTTTGAAAGTTCCTTGTTATTATTTATTGTTGAAAACTAACACGTGCATTCCAAGAATTCGATTTATTTAAGCTATGAGATTTGGTTTAAGGTAACTATTCCATTATTATTTTTTTATAATAGAAAATTTTACATGTAGATTTATCTGAAAACACACATGTACATTTTTTATTTTTAAAGATTGGTATTCAAAGTTTTTATTTTATTTTTTCGATACAAATATGAATCCAAAGCAATTTATTTATACAAAAGAAAAAAAAGGACTTCTTTATTATAATTAAATCTGTTTATACATTTTATTCTAAAACTTTCTATTATTTTCAAAGGTATTGAAAATATTCGTCATCGTCGTCGTCATCATATGTATTTACTTATAAAAGAAAAGTATATTAACCACACCTACAAGGAATTTTTCTGCTTATTGCGAACTAGATCATGCTGTATGAATTGCCAGAGTATATTTATCTAATTATTTATTGCGTGGATGTAACACGATGTGCCCGATATATATATCACTTCAACCATACGCCACTTAAAGTTGTTCTCATAAATATTGACGTGAGCACGTCGTTGTCGCATCACTATTCATAGCGTGTGTCCCTTAGTCGATGAGGTCACCCCTTTTTGTCCAGCGCCCTCACTGGCCAGCCGATGATTAAGCCGACACAGTTTTCGACTGAGCTTTTCGTAGTAATTTTCCAAATTGCTGTGAATATTAACAGCTAGGTGCTCATATTTCATATACCTAGAGAAGACATGGTATTTGGAAAAGTATTTATTTCTATATATAGATAAATGGCATATATATCGAGCTCTGTACTCTTGAATGTAGAGTTGTAATCACCACTTAGGTAGTTTTTCTCACCTATTATGGCACCGAAGAACCATAATAAAACCTAAACTACCCTAAACCGAAGGGCATGTATGAAGTGAATAATGAAAGTGGACGAAGCGAAACAAGTATGTAAGGATCGTAGCAAGTGGAAAGAAGTGGTCTCTGCCTACCCCTACGGGAAAGAGGCGTGATTATATGTATGTATGTATTATGGCACCGATGATGAAGGAAAACATCGTAAAGAAACCTACACACAGAGACCACTGTTGCATACCAATCCGCTATTCCATTAGGACAGGCGTAGCTGGCATATCATCAGATCTCCCTTGGGGCAGAACCATTTCTGGTACTATGTTGTTCGTTATATATATATATATATATATATATATATATATATATATATATATATATATATATATATATATATATATATATATATATATATATATATATATATATATATATATATATATATACATAATATGGTCGATCCCAACCACAGGGTTTGGTATTCTTTCTCCGCCACTGCACGGATTTTTTTAATAGCGTTGAGAGATAATTCTTAGTTTTTAAATTTATGGCTTAGTCATCTTGGTATTGTTACCTAGCACCTAGAAGTGGGACGTTACATGCTGTAATCTATATATTAGTTCGTGAAGTGAAAACGTTGTACCCCTTTTTACGAAAATTGCGCGTACGGACGTATGAAATTTGGCATAGCTAAAGTTTATATGTAGGAGAAGTGCTGAGAGCTATTTTATTTTTGCCGAAATCCATTCGAAATATGTTAAATTAATTAAAATAAACATTACATACATCTGTCCTTCTCTAACTAATGTAAACTTCTGTAAAATTCTGAAAATCTCGGGAATGATCTAGAAACTTCCAGAATGTGTGCAACTGATGTAATCAATCTAGAAAGTTCCAAAATGTGTGTAATTGATCCGAAATGGTCTAGAAAATTCTAAGAACTTCTGAAATGATCTAGAAAGTTCCAAAATGATTGCAATTGTTGTAATCGGACTAGAATGTTGTAGAAAGTTTCTGAAGTGATTTAGAAAATTCTAAAAATTTCTGGAATGATCTAAGTCCCAAAATGCGTGTAACTAATAAATAACAAAATAAATTTATTCGAACTTTTATATATACTTTTTAAACAATTTTTGAAAAAATTGGAAACTCGTTAACTTTAGTTGTTTTTAAATTATTTTTGGTTTTATTAATAAATAATCTTTCCTTACATTATTATCATATTAATATACATAAAATTTAAGTAACAACCTAAGCTTTTCTCAAATTAAACAATTCCAATATTAAATAGTTCAACTTAGATTATAAGTTATCACTTCTGTCGGGCACCCCGAGACGCACACGTTTTTTTATACATATGGCCTGGTAGTTATATATAATAATATAATATAAAATTTAAATTCATAATATACATTAGTAAATACTTAAATAATTAGTTATAATATATAAAAAATAATATTATACAATTATTAATAATATATTTATATTTAAAAAATTATCATTAATTGTCTATAGGCTTAAGTGATTATAATTATTCTCTTTATGTCAAAATTGACAATAACAAGGAATTGAACTTTGGAATTGTTTTTATTTGTATAGTTATACATATATAATTTGTGAAATAAAATCTCTCTGAAACATAAAGAATATTGTGTATAAGTAGTCGAAATTGATTTAGTCTTGCCTATTTATGAGAATAGTGCTACAATGCAGGTTTTGCAATGCAAAACATTTTAAGTTTTACAGCGATGTTGTTCAAACTGATTTATAAAAACGGCTAAGTATATTCTTTGACAAAAGAACACTAATAAAGTTCAAGCTTAAAAATTTAATGAATTATGATCGAATTTCGACTATCAGGCGACCACTAGTTAATATTATCTAAGTATATGGTGGCTAAGTAGCAGCACAATCTAATCGCAAGTCAGACTTGTCAGGTTTGATTTTTACTATAGTAATATGCATCTTTTAGTATATGCGTGCCAATGGGCTCACTACCAGGGATGCTGAAGATCGTGCGAAGTGGAGAAGAAAAAGTCGGAAAGCGGACCCCGGACGCCGAAACGAGAGTTTGGGCTGCAACCGGGATACAACGCAAAGATGATGATGATGATGATGAATATGCATCTTTTAGTCTCGTCAAAATGAGCATACGAATGTTGAATATTTTTAGAATTGCGAAAAGTTGGAAATAAATTATTGAATAAAGTTCTATAACTCACACATCTTCTTATTCCTGCCCTTATCAAACATTATATGGGATCGGCACAACATGTTAAATGTTGTAATAGTTGTGGCTTAGTTTTTACAACCGGCCGCCTGCCTGACGTCAACCCCTTTTTGGAGAAAAATCTGTCATCCTTTTTATTTAAATTATTTTTGTCGTTTCACATTGAAAGTAGGACATTAAATTTCATTGTAAATCATGTAATATATCCTCAAGCGACACTTTTATTGGTTTCTTCTTGAGTAAACAACACCCGAGTGTCTGTTTGGGTGTGCAGTGTGGCACTTTTGCCAGGTCGCAGACTTTTACGAAGTCCGCACACACAATTCACATTTGAAAACTACGTCACGACGGCTTCCAAATAGGAAATTCACAGTACCGAGCGTCTTCGAATGCTCTTGGTCCTGCATTCCGTTGCACTTGAATGCAGATACAGGCAACTTGCGCAAAATGCACCCATCTTCATATATTTTGGTGGTGACTCACAACAATTTTCATCTTGGCAAGTTAGAGGCCTTGTAACTCGCGGCTTCTTTCACAACAAAACATAACCTTCGACGAAGGACATCGTGGCAAGCAGGGATAGCACATAGGTGGATCTTCACAGCACGTTGTTGGACAAGGGGCCACTAACATCGGACATACTGCAAATTGTTCGCAGTCTTCAGGGTAAAAGCACGCCATTTTTAGTTAGATGTTACTTATTTTTCTTTTGTAAATTTTATATCATAATAAATTTTCACTATTTGACGTATTGTCAAACAGCATTAGAAACTCACATCAGCAGCCCCCGTGGCTGCTCATGTATGCTGATGATATCGCGCTGGCAGATTCGGGCAGGGGTAGGCTGGTGCGACGTGTGAAGGTGTGGAAGGAGTCGCTTGAGAACGGTGGTCTGAAGCTCAATGTAGCGAAGACCGAGTACTTGGCCTGTAACTCCACAGATCCCATACCCGTACGCATAGACGGTAACACGGTCGAGCGCACGGACCATGTGAAATACCTGGGATCTGTGTTTCATGCGTCTGGTGACATCGATTGCGACGTCAAGGCACGCATTGCTGCCGCGTGGGCCAAATGACGTGAGGTAACTGGTGTCATTTGTGACCCCAAGATGCCGGTAAAGTTGAAAGGACAGGTCTATAAGACCATCATTAGGCCTGTCATTTTATACGGCTGTGAAGCGTGGCCGGTGTTAGAGCGACACAAGCAAGGACTGCGTGTCACGGAGATGAATATGCTGCGGTGGATGTGTGGAGTGACGCGGAAGGACCGCGTTAGGAACTCCCGCATTCGCGGTAGTCTTCATGTCCGTGACATTGCAGATAAATTGCAGGAGTGTCGGCTCCGTTGGTATGGCCATGTTTTACGGCAACCGGATGCTTACGTGGGAAACAAATGTCTGGCCATGCCGCTTCCGCCGGGCCCCGGCAGGAGGGGTAGACCCAAAAAGTGCTGGCTTGACGTCGTAAAGGGTGATATGCGTGCCAATGGGCTCACTACCAGGGATGCAGAAGATCGCGCGAAGTGGAGTAGAAAAAGTCGGAAAGCGGACCCCGGGCACCGAAACGAAAGTTTGGGCAGCAACCGGGACTAACGCTAGGATGATGATGATGATGATGATGAATAAATTTTCACTAGAATTTTAATAATTTTGACGGATTTGACATATTTGATATTTGACGGATTTGATATTTATATAAAATTTCTATAACACACATATGCGATTCAATTGAGAAGTTCATCAAACTCGCAATTACTTAATCTATGTTACGCAGTACATAATTCATCGGAGTATATTCAGCTGGCCATCGATTCTGCTTGGCGGTTGACCGCGCCCGGGTGGGTTCCGTTTATTTGAATGGCCGGTCAAGTCACCCGACCGCAATGTCTGGGAATCTGACGAATCCCAAATTACGCGGTCGTGTAAGTTGTCACATTTTGGTCATACGCGTCGTTATGCTGAAGGACTTTTGTAAGACATACATAAGAGTTTTTGTGATAGTTTAGGTGATGATCCGAGCCTGTCTAGATAGCAACCACACCTGGTTTCTAAATACACGGCCATAACAACATTGTAACGTGTTCCGATATAATTGAATCAGATGCTGAGAAAATTCTCCGTGATTTTAATGACCGTGGAGCCTATCTATAGCTAAGAAGTACAAGGAATCCATAGAAATGATTCGAGAAACGACTTTATCTGCCGATGCTGCTCTGTCACTCATAGTGGAACTAAACTTATCGAAATCATAAAGTGATTCATGACAAATCCGCCATTTTGTTTTTGTATCAAATTTTGTAATCAGCGACCTCGAAAACCCTGACTACTGACTTTCAGCCAAATTTATAACGTTTTAGAATTTTGGCCAGCTTTTTAGAATTTGGTCCCACTGAGCGTCGCAATCATCCATAGAAGATTGTAACTGCCACGTAACTATTTAGTGGGCCGTTAACGTGTATGCCACATCAATAAAAAAAAAATAACAATCCAATAGAAATCCTTGTTATTAACGTAGCGAAGTTAAATTATTTCTTAGTATTAATTGTAAGGAGCATATTTAGCGTCGTAAAAACCAAATGTATTTTTAACGCATATAATACCAAACACTAATAAAGCATGTTCAGCCAGTAGTACATCTCAATAAAATAATAACCAGAGAAATATACAACTTCACCTGAAATCTATGGTTTAAATGTGTTCACGACTAAATTCAAGATAAGTCATAATATAAATTAGAAATGAATTTCCAAAGTAGATCATTTCATACCAAAGGTATTGAAAATCTTTAAAAGATAACAAACTTTCTGTTTTAACAAGTCAATTATTAAGGGAGGCTCAAAGTTTGTGGGATAAATTAAGTCTGAAGTTCCACATCAGGGGACGGTGATTGGCATTTCGTAATTGATAGATATCTTCTATATTAAGATTTATAAATGGACATGACAAAACCATTATCTTGCTCGTGTGCCAGTGAGTTGGGATAGATTTTAATGATCGATAGCACTTTGAATGGGTATACAGGACCAAGAATTTTTGGGGCCAAGCCAACCTCAGCCTAGCAGCTATACTCAAACCTAAATCTCCAATAGTTTCTTTTCTACGTTATCTTTATTTATTTATTTAAATTAATTAAAGCGGTCATAGCCAGTTCAAGTCCGTGATTTTTTACAGTGTCTCACAGAACTGAATAAAATAATGTAAAAAAGTTATTCCAATCATCCCCAAAAAGGTTATAATCATGATTTGGTTCTTAATTGATCCAGGAAAGTATTGAAAGCAGTTGCGTGGGAATGGAGACTGTGCTCGTGAGACAGTACGGCAAGACGGGATCGTGAATAATTTGTGTTTCCTTGCTCGCGTATAGTTATTGGTGACGTATAGTCTCATTAGCTCGTTGTGGAGATTCATTTATTTTCCCATTAAAAACTTTTCACATTGTTATAATTTGATGGAAAAAAAGTCTCATTTCCAAGCTTTTATAGGCCAGGCATCCTAATAGAAACATTGTGGGGTACATACGGGGATAATACCCGGTTACGCGTTTGTATAAAAAACGTAGAAAGACCTCATGTACTTTTTCTAATATGAGGCTGTATTTCTTTTCACAGGGATGCCAAATACAAGAATTAGCTTCGAGGTTATTTTGTAATAAGGTAGAATAAATACACTTTCTAGATAACTGGAGCGATACACTGAAATCCAAATCAAATATCATTTATTCATGAACAGTTACAAATTTAAACATTAACCACTCGACAACAAACTAGGCACAACCTGTATTTTGAAAACCGGATTATGTTAAGCAGTTTTTTTTGTCTCCGGGAAAAACCCTCTCTTGACGAGTTCCCCCGGCCCGGGGGGACTGAAGGATATGTGGGACCTCGGGAAAGAGGTTCAGCTATCCGACTATACATTGATCAGGATTATCTACAATAATTTTATTACAACTTTAGTAAGATATGCCGTTAGTAAATCTACCTTACGTCCTCATTTAATACGACTATGTAAAAGGGGAACTATAAACACAAAATAGATTTTTGCGAATATAACGTTTACAGCCATTTTTATGGGTTCGCTGTCGGGTCGGGAATCGAACCCGTTTACGAGGTCCGAGCTATAAAGTACGAACGAGCTTGCTGGCGGCTGTTAAGATGTATCGCAAAATGACATTAACTTGATGTACGATAAAATTAACAGTAAATCTCCTATATTTACCTATATATGCAACTTTGTAAGATTCTATTGTGGTATTTGGAAATCTTACAGAATGAATTTGTTGAACTGAACAAGATAAATGGATGAATAATTTAGATAAACATTTCCACGTTATCTGTCTTGTATAATATTAAGGAAAAGAGATCGAATAAAATAAGTAATTTCTCAGTATAAATTTTATTAATACTTCTATAACAATGATCACTTAATACTAAATTATATTTTAACTAGTTGACCCTGCAAACGTTGTTCTGCCATATGAATTAAAAAAGTAGCATATCTCCTTCTCCAAGGTCTTATCTATGACCATACCGAAATTCATTAAAAATGTTTCAGCGGTTTGGGCGTGAAAGCGTAACAAACATTGATACATACAAACTTTCGCGTTTATAATATTAATAAGAATACATAATTTGGAAGAAAGGATCTTGGATCATTATTATAGCCCGAGAGCTGATGACTAATTTGGGAAAATTCTTTAGGCAGTCTGTAATTGCGAAAAATTACAATTTCGTCAATTGCCGAATTTAGTCCTGAAAGTCTTTTAGCGAGTTAACGGTTATTTCGCTACTGCGCAGTATATAACATTTGCCAAAAAAAAAAAATTCAAAAGAAAAATGTTTTAGGCAACTTGAATTGTTTTTTATCTTTTAATTTATTATTTCTAGAATTCAAAATAAAATATCCCAGACGTTTTTGTCGGTTTTTAAGTATCCTTGTCGCACATACGGCTGCGCGTAAGACTTTTTTATCGCACTTATTTACAAACTTTATTAACGTCTGGGAATTGTTTATAACCGGCAAAACCGTCTGGCGATTTGCAGGTATTATTGAAATTACTTAATAAATATGTGATATAAATTTCAGATTGCCTAAAGAATTTTTTTTGGTAATATAAAAAATTACATTTTGGAGTCGTCTGGCAATACTTAATAACCGACAAAAACGTCTGGGATATTTTATTTTGTTTCTAGAAATAATAAATTAAAAGATAAAAAAAAATTCAAGTTGCCTAAAACATTTTTTTTTTGCAAATGTTATATACTGCGCAGTAGCGAAATAACCGTTAACTCGCTAAAAGACTTTCAGGACTGGATTCGCCAATTGACGAAATTGTAATTTTTCGCAATTACAGACTGCCTAAAGAATTTTCCCAAATTAGTCATCAGCTCTCGGGCTATTATTAGCCAGTAGATATATACTTTATAATAATGGTCCAAGATAAAAGTAGGCCCTAGGTCACCAGATGTTACTTACTTTTAAAGTATGTAGTAAATATTATTAGCATATTGTTGTCAATATGAGCTGTTACCCATTTTTCAGATATCAGGTTATAAAGTCACATAAAATTCTCAGATTTAAAAGTGAGTTTTTAAACAATATTCAATAAATTCTAATAATGCCAAATAAATTAATTTCTTTTTCGTATCTTAGTATATTTTTCAATCAAATTCGATTTAGAACTTTGATGCGCTTTGGAGAACAAGAAATAAGGCTCTGATGACCGCTTTCGTTGAGAGTTTGGGTTTCAAATAGTAGTCATCATCTTAAAACCGAACTAAAATAGAGGGAATCAAGAGCAATCATGAAAAGGCTAGCGCCAAATGGATAAGGATAAGTAGGGTAGCGGAATTCATACTACAACTGAAGTTGATGTTGGAAAAGTTGAAAACGTTTAGAGCTGCTAAAAATTAACGTTCGTTTACTAAGTCAGTTTTTATTATGAAATGTCTTAAGGGCTAAATTAAATATAATTTGCAAGTAAACACTCATAGTCGTAATTTATTAGTGTATCAAACGCGCCTATGGCGAATAAAGGAAGTATTACTCAAACACATACTTGTGATTATTTGCTACTCCCGACCATACCGAATTATCAGCTAGCAAGTTCATGCAGACTTAGCTTTCTCAAAGCATTGAGACCTTGTCTGCAATACGTGAATCGTCTAGTTTACTGCCCATTGGTTCTGTTATAGATATAAATAACCCACTGGTCTCTATAATGGTGTGTGGTTAAAGACGCCTTTGGATGTTGTTTTTGCAATTGTTAGGTTTTAATTACCCTTGCATTAAATATTGAAATTAAAAATATGGATTTTACATAAAAGTATAATGAAAAAATGATATTCGCAAGTCCTTAAAGATTATTATTGCTATTGTAACAGATAATGTATGTTAAAATGGATGCATCTAGAAGAAATGTAATCATCTAGTCTATGGCGACTAAATATCATTATAGTAGTGATAGCTTCTTAAATTTTACTATGAGTAGAAAACGAATACAGAGTCTTTGCAAAGGCCAATTTGATTCATAACCGCACCTTTCCGTTTTGCTCACGAAATTGCAATGGCAGTTAACCTGCGAGAAAGTTTTGCTTCACAACTATTAATTGCGAACAGCTGTAACTTTGTCCCGTTTAGTATTGTTACAGTTACTTGATAAATTATATGCCCAACTTAAAGTAGGGGTAATTAATTGCCACGAATCGGTAAGTTCTACTGGCTTGATAATAATTATGGCTTGAATTTCAGTTGAGACAGGTATGAACATTTTCTTTATTGCTACCTTTATTTTAATTTTCAATATTCCGTTAGTTATAATATTAATAGCTAAAAGCTTTATCATTTTAGTATTTATACTGTCATGTCAATAGTAATGTTTTTTCGCTACACTTCTTCCAGTTCTTATTTACCGTTTTTTTTTTTTTTTTTTGTCTCGGGGAAAAACCTCTCTTGACGGGTTCCCCCGGCCCGGGGGGACCGAGGGATATGTGGGACTCCGGGAAAGATGATTGGCCATCCGACTACCCACTAAAAAACCCCGCTGTTCTCCTATCGCCTACGCCCGGGCCCACGGATATATGGCCTGCCGATCTCGTGGCCCGGGCCGGCGCCGGCCCGCCCTTTGTCTTGAGGCGGGCCCCTTCTAAAGTGTTGGCGCCAGGGGGTCAGGGTTTCGTCCCCCCGGCGCTCTCCTAACAACTCTAGGAGTTGAGGGGGGCCACGGAACAGCACGCAGCCCTCACCCTCGCGGCAATAGTGCGGGCGGCGGGTCCTCCCCCGAGGGGCCGCCCGCGGCCGCTTTTTACGGCGGCCGGAGGTCATTACTGGCCCTCCGGCGCCGCCGGCGTGGCCTGCGTTGGCGGGAGGGGAGTGTGGTGGTCGACTCCCGCTCCCGCTCCGCCGCCTCCTTTGCGGACATGACTGCCTCGCAGAAGGAGGCGACGGCCGTCCATCCAGGATCGCCCCCGACCATGGACAGAACCAGGGCCGGGAGCGACAGGTCCACGCCGATTTGGGCGACGAGGGCGCGGCGCTCCTCGCGCCACGCAGGGCACACGGCGACAGTGTGGTTCACCGTGTCCTCCTCGTCGCCCGCGCCACAGTGGTGGCACCCTGACGTCATCTCCCGCCCTATGCGACACAGGTACCTCCCGAAGCAACCGTGCCCCGAGAGGACCTGCGTCAGGCGGAAGGTCAGGGCGCCGTGGCGCCTTTCCAACCATTCGGCCAGGACGGGCCTCACCGCTTCGATGGTGGCGAGGCCCGCGCTGGGGTGCGCGAGGCGCTCCTTCCACTCCACCATGAGCACCACGTCACGCAGCTCCGCCCGCTTTGCCTCAACTACGCGAGGCGCGGGGCGAGAGCCACGCTCGGCCGCGTCCCGGCGCCACTGGTACAACAGCGCCAGGACCCGGGCCTCGAGGTCCCATGGTGGGGATCCGGCCAGCAGGGAGGCCGCTTCGAAGGACACCGTGCGGTATCCCCTTATCGCCCTGACGGCCAGGACGCGCTGCGGCCTGCGAAGCAGCGCCGTCGTTTTGGCCGTCAGGCGATCCGCCCAGATCGGGGCCCCGTAAAGGGCCATCGACCGCACGGTCCCTTCAAAGAGTCTGCGGCACACTGCGCCCGGCCCGCCGATATTCGGCAGCAGACGGGAGAGTCCCGCCGCCGCCCGTACTAGCCTCGGCGCCAGGCACTCGAAGTGCGCCGCAAAGTCCCATCGGCCGTCGAGCACCAGTCCGAGATAATTCATGGACGGCCCGACGGCGATGCGGACGCCTCCTACCGTTATGCTCAGGCCCGGTGGCGGCCTCTGGCGGGGCCCGTAGAATATAAGGGCCTCCGTCTTGTTTAAGGCCACCTCCAGGCCGAGTAGCCGGATTCTAGCCACCGTTTGCACCACCCCAGCCGTGCCCAGAAGGCACGCCTGGCGGGGGTTCCTCCCACGCGCTGTGACGAGCGTGTCGTCGGCGTAGCAGATGACGCCGACGCCGGGGAGGAGCGCCCCTCTCAGGACCCAGTCGTATGCGATGTTCCACAGCAGGGGACCCAGGACCGACCCCTGCGGAACACCGCACACGACGTCTCGCCGACTTTGCCCACCCTGGACCGGGTAGACGACGGCACGATCATCCAAATATGCCTCGACTATGCGGCGGAGGTAGGGAGGCACCCGATGGTACTTGAGCGCCTCCCGCACGCAGCTCCACGGCAGGGTGTTGAAGGCATTGGCGATGTCAAGTGACACTGCCAATAGCACTCTGCCTCGAGCCACCGCGTCTTCCGCCTGGCTCCTCAGACGCGTGATCGCATCAATAGTGGAGCGCCCCTTTCGGAATCCGAACTGTTCGTCCGCCAGGTTCGGCCCCTCCGTCTCTAGGTGCCGGACGAGGCGGTCTGCGAGGATCCTTTCGAAGACCTTCCCCACCTCGTCCAGCAGCACGATGGGCCGATAGGCGGACGGTGAGTCCGCCGGGCGCCCCTCCTTCGCGATCAGGACCAGCCTCCCCATCTTCCATCTGCGGGGAAACTGGCCCGATCGCAGACACGCGTCGAAGAGCCTCAATAGTCGGGGCTCCAGGACGTCGTGGGACAGAACCCACGCACGCCCCGGTATGCCGTCGAGGCCGGGGGCGGTGTTCTTGGCCTTCAGCCGCAACATCGCTGCCCCCAGCTCTGCCCGGTCCACGTCGGGCACGGGGTCGTCGTCCGCGCTGGGGTCCCTCTCATCCCAATGAGGCGGGACCATGGCGGGAGGCGGGTGCTCAGCCCTCGTGAGGAACAAAGCGCCAACAAAACTGTCCACCTGGCGCGGAGGGAGTCTCTCGGTCAGCGGGGGCGCCCACGGGCGGAGCTTGCCCCGCACCGTTTTGTAGGGTCGCCCCCAAGGATCTTGATCTAAGCTGGCCAAGAGCCCCTCCCACGCCGCCGCCTTCGCCTCGCGGATAGCGAGGTGGAGGTCGTTTCTGGCGCTCCTATACTCCCCGTAGAGCCAAGCCTCCGCGGCTGCTCTGTCCGCGTCGCGGCGACTCCGTCTTCGGAGCCTGGTGCACTGGCGGTGGGCGTAGTTGCACGCCCTGCGGAGCCGCTCAAGCTCCGCACTCCACCAGTACACCTGGCGCGGGGGTCGGTGTGGCCCCCGCCTCGGCATCGCCGCGTCGCAGACGTCAGTCATGAGCGACCGCAGGTTCTCTGCCTCCTCGTCGACGTCACCGGAAGGTACGTCGCCCGGCCTCGACCACGTAGCGACAGTCAAGGCCTCGCGGAAAACCTCCCGATTCATCTTTTCAAGTGTCCAGCGCGGACAGTCACCCAACGGGGTCACCTGGGCTGGAAGCTCTCGCTGACGGGCGGAGACGCTGAACCGGATGTAGCGATGATCCGACAGCGTCTCGACGCCCGTGAGCACCCTCCAGCCTCGCACACGGCGGGCCAGGAGGGCCGACGCGAACGACACGTCAACGATCGACCCCCCCCAACTGCCTCACACACGTGTACTCGCGACCCTGGTTGAGGATTTCCAGACCCCTCTCCACAGCCCAGTCCTCGACCAGCTCGCCCCGCGCATCTGTCCGTGGGGAACCCCAAGCCTGAGATTTGGCGTTGAGGTCCCCGAGAACGAGCACGGGGCGTGGGAGGAACCGCTGGACCGCGTTGCCCAACTCTTCCATGTACCCTTCAAAGTCGGCAAGACTCCTGTTCGGGGAGAAGTAGCCGCCCACGACCATTATCTCCCCGAATCTGGCCGCGGCGAAGCCCCTGCCCCTCACTACTTCTGTGGCGAGCGGGGTACCCGCGGCGGTCCTGGCGTGTAGAGCCACTGTGCCGTCCAGGTCCCCAACCCAATCGCCTTGGGTGGGGACGTAGTACGGCTCGGCGGCCACGGCGATGTTGATATTCCACTGCGCCAAACTCTGAACCATGAGATTCTGAGCATTGGCGCAGTGGTTGAGATTCGTTTGGAGGAGATGGATATCCATTATTTGGTTGAGATATCCATCTCCTCAGTCCTCCGTGCCTGCACCTGCGGGGGGGCGATATCCCCCGCGGTGGCTTCGGCACGACGGCGCTTTCTCCTTTCCTTTTCCCGCCGCTTCTTGGCCTGTCTTTTGGCCACGAAGCGGCTATTCTTCTCCTTTTCTTTCATGTCCGTCACTGAATTTGCCGGACGGCCGGTGCGGCGGCAGGTGCACAGCGGCGGGCCTCCCCCGACCCTATGGTTAGCCGGTCTGTTGGCCGCCGCGCAGACCACGCAATTGGGCGTGGCCTTGCAGGTGGCAGCCGAGTGCCCTGGCTGACCGCAGCGGTAGCAGGCATCGCTGCGGCTCGTTGGGCACTTGCAATTCGCCGCGAGGTGACCCGGCGCCAGACACCTGAAGCACCTCAGCTCCCTCTTATCAAGCACCTCAATGAGAGCCGAGGCCCAGCCGACCAGGATGTGGCCCAGCCTCTTCAGCTCGTTGGCGGCCACCACCGGCACGAGCACGTTCGTTGTGCCCGTCCCATCGCGCCCCAGACGCATCCCCCCGGACGTGACTTTCTCCGCAGGGCAACCTGTGGCGCGAGCGATGGCAGCCGCCACGTCGTGCGCCGTCGTGCAGTCGTCGAGGCCCGAGATGCGCACCTTTACGCACTTCTCAGGCCTCGCAATTTTGACGTCCTCCTCCTTGAGGACGTCTTTCAGCCGCGCGGCGAGGGCATCGGCTTTCGCCCCCTGGTCGGCGCCAGAGAGCAGCATCATGCGTGCCCCCGTCCGCGCAGTTTTCATTTTGATGCCGCCCTGTATATCGAGGGCGGCGATATCCACCTTGGCTTTGGCCTCCGCCAAGAGGCCCCCGTAGGTGACCCCCCTCTCCGCCGCTTCAGGGCGGATGGTTAGGGTGACAGCGGCGGTTTTTGGGGCCCTGAGCTTGCGGGGACCCCTCTTCCTCCTCTTTTTAGAAGCCGGCGGCGGCTGCTTGGGCCTTGATGGTATGGCCGATGCTGCCGCCTGCCTGGCTGCGGTTGCTTGAGGGACGGTCGTCGCCTTCTTCTTTTTATTCTTCTTTGCCACGACTGCCCATCCTTCCTCCAGAGGAGGTGGCGGAGGCGTTATCCCTCGCTCGTTGGTCGCTGGCTGCGCTTTTTTCGAGGGTGCAGCCGTCGTCGCTCCTGGTACTTGTGCCGCAACCCTGCTCTTTTTCGGAGCGGGAAGCGTTGGGTATTCCGCGGGCGGTACTTCAGGCCGTGTGACCGACGCTGTCCGCCGCACCTCGTGGGCCAGTGGTGGCCGGTAGCGAGGGGCGGGCAACAGGCGGTCCTTCAGCCCCTCCAGTTTGGCGTCAATCATGGTCCCTACCTTGACCATGACGCCGCGCATGAAGAGCTGGTAGTCTTCCGGCTCAACATGCGCTGCTGGAGGGGGCTGGGTGGTCTCCTTCCTTGTCGTGGTTGAGGCGGAGCGGCTGGGCTTACTTATGTGTGCCGAGAGGCGAGCCACCTCCTGCCGGAGATCGGCCAATTCGGCCCGCATCCGGCGATTGGCGGCTGCCAGCCGTCCCACCTCTTCCGATTCTGTGCGGGAGGTTAGTTCAGTTATTACCTCCCGCACCTCCTTCACCGACTGTTTGAGGGTCTTTACGCATGTGCCTTTGAGACCCTTCGAGACCCCGGCTACCTCTAAAATTGCAGCCAGGGCCCCATCCACAGCGTTTTGGAGGTCGACCGACGTTTGCGCGGTGACCTCAAGCTGGTGACCTCTTTCTCTCTCTGTGCCCCCCTGGGCCCGAGAGGATTCCGGTGCAACTAGGGAGAGTTCGGAGTGGGCCCGGCGCGCCACCTCCTCCTTACGGAGTTGGTGGCGGAGCTCCTCTTCAAAATTCGCGAGCTCTTTCTCTTCTTGTCGGGCCGCTTGGAGTTCCTTCCGAGCCCTCCCTATCCCAACGTACTGCCCAGTTGACGCTGGGCGACCGCGTCCTCGCTTTTTTGGACCGCCTTTTGCAGCGGCCGAGTCAGCAGAGACCTCCTCAGAAGTTGAGGCTCCGGGGTCATTTTCCCCCCTGGAGCTGTCCCTGGACCTCCTAGATCCCCTCTTGCGCTTGCCCAGGAAGGATCCAGGACCAACGCAAGAGGGAGTGTTCACTCGGGAGCTTGTGCCGCTCGGAATTGTCCGAAAAGACATCCCCGAGCGGACCGAGCCGTCCGAGTCTTCTTCCTCGTTTCGCAACATTACGCCTTTCAGAGGCAACCGCTCCAACATCACCAGAGGTGATTGATCTCGGGAAATGTGGGCCCCCCCAGAATACGTTGGGCCCATGCCTGCACCCGAAGGCGCAGGGGAGGATTCTCCACCCTGTCGGGTGGTACCTCCCTGGGGTAGTATCTTAGCATTTACCGAACTCATGATTTCTTTTTTGGTGTGGCGCTCGGGACCGGGTTTACCCCCCGGCCATGCAGCCCATCGGCGCGCCACGGAACCTTGAGCTTCGGGAGGACTGTTATAGGTCCCCCAGCTCCAGCCCCCAAAGCTGGGGGATTCCGGACGGGACGGGACTTGCATCTCCACCACATGCCAGTAAAGCGTGGGTACGACTACCAGACGACACTCCAGAAACCAGGGAGTCGCCTAACGTCGTAGCCGGCCCAGCAAGACCGACGGACAGCGGAGATGCCGTTCCCGCCCCAGGAACACTCTCTGTGCAGGCGCAGTCGAAATGGGCATGGTTTCGACTACCAAATCAGGGCCCGGGATAGAACCCGGGACCCCAACCAGTACTCGCAACCATCCCACCGGGGACCGCGCCACGAACAGAAAGCGAATTTGGGAAAGGATGTGGGAGGTAGACGGGAAGAAAGGTAGGACTCCGTCGCCTCGGACGGGAAGGGGAGTGAGGCGACGGAGGCTCGGGCACCTCGGGCACGCACACCCGTACACTCCTCGGACAGAGGAGCGCCCCTGAGGGGAGTTCTTATTTACCGTTAACTGATATAGGCACAACTATTAATTTTTTACTCTCCTTTATTATTAGCCTTCATGAATGTTTGCAACTTTTTTGCATGCCAAGTTTTATTTCGTCTTTTTTCACTATAATCTAGTTGTTATCGAACATCATTTTTGAAAAAATACCCTAAAATTACTAAATAGTTTAAAAATTACAACAGCTAGAATCCAACTCAACTAGAAAGAATTGATGAAGAGCTACTTTTTTGTTCCTGTAGAACAACGGATAGATCTATGGATGTTTGGGACGCCAGAAGCACCACTAACACGTTGTCTTACATGTAGGGAAATTCGAATCTGAGTCACTTATGCTGGATTATAAGGTTTTTATAGCGATATTATTGAGAAACCAGGGCCACCCTTAGTTTCTTTTATTCAGACAGACTTGGTGCCTAGCCTAGCAGGGGTTGCTTAGTCATCTTTTACGACTGGCCATCCTCGGCCGTAGGGGTCAATATGCTTACTCCCCCCGGCATGAAGAATCATGAAAGCATTACCAAATTCAGCAGTAAATTCGAAAATTAAATTATTAAATTAGTTTATAAGTATATCTATTTAGTACCAATTAGATTTAACAACAACATCGAACCTCTAAGTTACGTTAAGTTACGTTTACACATTACAAAGCCGGCACTCAGCTTGGATCAATGTTGGGTCAACATTAGTGAAGTTGTTGGCATGTATACTGCTACTAAATTTGCATACGATATATCTAATTATTTAAATACTCCTAATCAAGATCCTTCCTTTGCAGCAAAAGTACTTCCTATATCTAACTAACGCAGCGGAATCCAATCAAACATTGCATCCCACAGTGTGGAATTTTTTAAATTTTGGTGAAAAACGCGTTGGCGAGTTCGGGTATGACGAAGCAAAGCAACGAGGTCGGAATACCTATGAAAAAATAATGAACGAAAAGTATTATTATTATTGTGAATAAAGCGTGATGCCCATATCGTTCGTACCATTTTTAGACTAATCATACCGGTCGAATAATTTCGGGGACCGATTTATCGAGCACTCCACGCTTTTTTTACAATAACACTAATATTTTTCCTATATTAGGAATTATTTTTCACTTTTTAGTACGATTTATCATTAAAGTGTGTTCTCTAGTTTGTGATTGGTCTACAAATATACCTATGCAATGTCTACAGAATAATTCTCGCCATTTCTGACGTAAAAAATTAACGATAAAACATATTGAACTTAACAATTTTATTAAAAGTTATAGCCTTGTTACTCCCAGTTAAAAAATATTTCGTTAGTCGTAATTTATAATACGTCACCATTTTTTAAATTCTGGCGATCCTAGTAAGGATAATAAGATAATCTTATCGAATTATTGTATTATCATCGGTCTTTGATGAGTCTACAATGTTTAAATGAAATCTCGACTGTTTAAAGTGGGTCAAAATCGAGTTAAAAGGAGTCGGTTACAAACAAACATATAGGTGAAACTAATAAAAGTGTGTTAAAAAGAAACTACGTCAGAGGACATTCCAAGCACCTCTTGAGCATACACACTCCCGTTCACTGTACAGATAACCAATAAATATTTACTTCAAATATACATTTCGAATACACTATTACTATTTCTGTTTTCTTCTTTCGATTTTCTTTTCGTGGTTTCAATATCCTTGTTCATTGTTGGGTTAGATGTAGTAACTTGTAGAATTGGCTTGCGAAGATATTGTGAATGCAATGGCTAAGTTGAACGTGACTTTAGTGTGGTGGTAAGATAGGTGGTAAATGATTTTATTGCCTGACCTATTTTCCTATTGAATTTATTGTATTTAATAATATGGGAGTGTTTCCAGTCTAATATAAAATATAACTATATAATTATTTATATAGTTATATTTTACTCTACTACCACTGCTACTCTTTTGATAGTTTTCAAACAGTAAAAGAAGGGGTTCTGTATTTTCTTCGAGGCTAAAGGTTCAGTAGTAGTAGTTTATGGCAGTTGTCTCTGTGAAAACGTGTAGTTAAAGAGCACCGATGTAAGTTTTTTAGCTATTTAAAAGAAGTAGAGATGTAGTATTATATACTTCAACTATCATAATAAAACTTTTAATACTTAAAATAATTAGTATCCTATACTTACCTTAATTACCACAGTGTCAAAATTATATAAAATGCTACCCCCAAAATTAATTGTGTTACTTTCAGCACAACTTTACGGAAAACAGTAGTTAAACTTTATTTTGTTGACACAATTAAATAGCTTATTAAACGCCATGTTTGTTATAAATGAGATGTAAATTGGAGCAATTTCATTAAGTCCCCGTATAAATTAGAAGTTAATGGGAACCCTTTTTGGTTTGAACCTCGCAGGTTGCTTTTATGATGGGACACTAATATAAGGGTGATTAAATGATAGTGTTATTAACTTTCTGAGGTAGTAGTTTGGGTAATTGCATCGTTTATTTGTCGTTGTGGAAGTTGATATAGAATTTTCCAACATCCTGTATAATTTTTACCTAATTTGAGGGTATTTTAGTCTTGCCTTTTCGTAGACATCATTGCAAACAAAAGTCTTTACCCAATTTTAAATTTATATGTAGGACAGAGATCATTGACGTTTTTTTAAATGTATTTAATTTTAAGTATGTATTAGTTACATTTTAATCTTGATAAAATCTTATTTTTTGGATGACTGCCGTGGTGTTTTGCAAATACAGCTTGCAAAATGCCTCCGGGAGTCACGGATTTCATTTCCCTCCAGAGTGGGTTATGTATAATAAGTATTTATTAACAAAAGGAAAGTATAAATGTATATCAATCTATAGTTATAATCTATAGTATATCAATCTAGTACCCTTAACACAAGTGTTCTGTTGTTTAATGTGGGACTAGATGACTCTGTATGAATTGTCACAGGCTATTTAGTTATTCTTCTTGCAAGCGTTGGTAGGCTGACATATAGATGGCGTGATAGTATTAAATTAATATGATTTTTAGTTAGCCCTAACCTTCAAAAGGCACGTGTATAAATTTGACAACTGTCGTACTGTTAGTTTGTGAGATATAGTATTTTGAGTGAAGGAATTATATAATAAAGCATAAAACTACAATATAATAAAGCTTTTTGGCGAAAAAAAAGACTATTGAAGTCAAGGCTTGGCTTGATAAATATTATTCGGACTCTGGACTAGGAAAATTAACCGTTTTTGAGTGGTTTGCTAAGTTTAAACGAGGGGAAATGAGCACCGAGGACGATGCACGCAGTGGACGCCCCAAAGAGGCTGTTACCGACGAAAACATCAAAAGTCCACAAAATAATTTCGGATAACCAAAAATTGAAGTTGATTAAGATAGATGAGACATTAAAGATATCAAAGAAATGCGTTGGATATATCCTAGATGAATATTTGGATATGCGATAGCTCTGTTCAAAGTGGGTGCCGCGCGAGCTCACAATCTACCAAAAACAACAACGAATTGATGATTCTGAGCAGTGTTTGAAGCTGTTCAATCGTAATAAATCCTAATATTTGCGCCAATATGTGACAATGGATGAAACATGGCTTCATTATTTCACATTGAAGTCCAATCGAGAGTCAGCCGAGTGGACTGCACGTGGTGCTCCAAAGCGTGGAAAGACGCAAAAGACTAAAAAGGGAAAATCCATCAACAGCGACGATTACGTAGCATTATTGGAGTGGTTGAAGGACAAAATCGCAGAAAAACGGCTCCATTTGAAAAAGACGAAAGTGCTGTTTCATCAAGACAGTGCATCGTTTTTTTATTGCGCTGTAGGCCAACAGACAGGCTGACGGCCCGCCTATAATTTAGCAGTTACCGTCGCCTATGGGTGTTTGCAACGCCAGTAGCATCGCGAACACGCTGCTGTCCCATGAGGGTACAGGAACTTGGGTCACTAATGCCGGAACACAACATAAGGTTTATGGGGACATACTTAAGACCAAAGGTGGTCGCTATCTAAGGTTATTATGCGGACATTCTTAAAACAAGCAAAGGTGGTCGCTATCCAGACGGACTTGGGGCTCTACCATGTAGGTAGGGTTATTTTGTCGCCTTTTACGACAGGCCAACCTTGGCCGCAGAGGTCAGTATTTTTTCTCCGCTCATGTAACGAGTCCTAACGTTTTTCTGTATGGGGGGGGGTAGTCCCCAGGTGGAGGGGGGGGGTCCCCTCAATAAGTTACATAATACCCAAGTAACAATTTTTATCTTAAACTCATATTTATGCAAATTACCGGAAAGTTGGTAAAATACCTTTGTTATTGTTTTAATCGAAATTTTCACTCTCTAGTTTTTTATTTCAATAAAAAAATCAATGTTATGTAACGCCTTGCTCGAATGCCCATCCTACTCTTGTAACGCATCGTAATGTTTTACAAGACTCCAAAATTGCGTTACGAAATAATCGATCGCCCCTTATGCGCAATCCAGATATTCACTGCATTCTAGAACTTGAATGCATGAAGACTCTGCTTCGAAAGTTTTTAACGTCGCTTCCAACCAGGCTGAAGTTGGACAAACCACATTTATAGTAAATGAACCAGTGAATATTGTTTGCATATTAAGTGATAAATAAGGCAGTCAAAGCCATTATCCAGCAACAAATTCCAGCAATAAATCCAACGAGTAAATTCTCAATTAGGATACAGAATACCTGTTACGCATTTTAACCCCGGAATCGCTTTGCATAAATGATATGGCGGTTACGGGGATTAAAGTTTCAAACGTCTTACTGAAATAATAAAGTTGCATAGGTACTACTAGTAAGAAAAAACAGTATAATATTTAATATTGATTAATGTAAAGGAGACTTTTAGCAATGAACATCTGTTATCGCATGCCTAAAGTAAATTCTGCTTTACGATTCAGCAGACAGGCAAAGGATCCACCTTCTAGCTAGTGGTTACTGACTTTCGATACTCCAGGATATTGACACTGACATATCGCCAGCGTCAACATTTTTATAACGCTTTGCTTGAAAACCCCTACATCGTAACGTGAGAAGAAAACCTTATCAAGAAGGTCATTCTGGATTTGGAGAGTACTCAACATGAACATTCTCGACAACCATTTTATTTAGAAAATAAGAGGCTTAGAGTAATGGGGATAAACGCCAAGCCAATGGCTGGCAATGCAGTGGTAGAAAAACGACGAAGACGACATTCTAAAGTTCTCATCAGAACATTCTCCGTTGTACAGATTTTCGATGACACAAAATCTTTAAGATGTAATACACTTGGTATTTAGAGCTATTTAATAAAAAGAAATGTTAGTAGTTAACACTTCTTCTTGAATAATTGTAGATTTTGCACGGTGACCAAAATCCAAAAATGTTGTATAAATCTGAACTAACAGCGATGCAGTCGGAGCTAACTCCGACCGACCCTAATTTGACGATATGGGACGTGTACTGCAGTGTAGACTCTCGGTCTACGAGGAGAATGATTTTCACCATTTTGTTCCTAGCGTATCCCAAAAGGCGACAAATAGATTGCCCATTTTGCTACTAAGCCAGTGCAGTGGTACCATTTGGCTTTCTAGCGCTCCTTTGCAAAAATAAATAAAGTTCATGGTTGGGTAGGAACGCAAACAAATGCAAAGATGTGATTGTGACAATTTCACCAGTTTACTTATCCTACGAAATCTTTGAATTTTACTAACACAACCACCAAAAGATTAGACAATGACTACGTAAATAAGATTGAAAACAAAGTATATGTGTGTTGTTTTTAATGCTTAGTTCTATATCTTCATCAAAACTTTCGCAATCACTATCCATTCTCATTTGTTTGTCAGTTTTAATTGTTACTTTTAGTTTCTTTCGTAGCCTTTCTAAGTGGCACCAACATTTTTATAACTGTTAAGACTTTATACTCAATTGCATACAGAAGAAATTCTGTCTTTATTTTTAAAAAATTATAGATCAAAATGTACTTTATTGCTCTCAAAAATCGGTTTATAATTTAAATAGAATAATTAGCGGTCTTATGGATGTAATCGATTATTTCCATATAATTTTTTTACTTCTATGTTTTATTCCTATGTGAAGCGAGAGTTGCTGCATCAAAGTTCAGAATTACTTTGAAATGATTTTTTTTAATAAGTATGCAAACTTTCTATACAGATTTAAATTGAAACCTCTAGATTGGTTCGTGAACTTTAAAACAGCGTAGGGTTATATCCTTAAGTTTAAGTTTGTGTACTGGAAAGGACCTCAAAACTTTTTTGAAGAAAAAACAGAAATTTAAGGAAAATTGGTTTAATTAAAAAATTGGTTTTAACAATAGACACAAACTTTATGCAAGGGTTTATTTATGTTTTAATAAGGTGTATTACCTCCACGTGCCCTTATCATGGATTCTAATCGGTTCCGCATAGATTTTATCAGGGTTATTAAAAGATCTTGCGGAATTCTTCTGAAAGTGCTGTTCTTAGTGCTGCCACTGTCGTGGGCAAAGGGTTTCTCGCATATAGAGCTCTTTTTAAATTGTCCCAAACATATGTATAATGTCCAAAGTATAATGTTCTTAATATATTATATACACTGGCACAAATAGCGAAAAAAATCAAGAAATTTGTAAAAGTAAGTTTTTATTTGAAAATAAAATAACTAGGCCTTCCTTTTTGCTTATGAGTACACTTGCTTTTAAGTTTAAAATGTGGTGATAATTATGTGACGTGTTTTCACATTTTGTGAAATGTGTTAATTATAGATACTTTTAAAAATTAAAGGAAATATGTTAAATGAAACGAAATAACATGTACAAAATGTAAAGAGAATTTTCAAGTGAAATATAAAATTATTATTTAATATAATCTCCAAGGTCAGCAGCGCATTGGCAATGTCTCTCGAGTTGTAAACGTCCAAAGACGGCGGTGAGCACCTGACATCTGGTTTACCTGTCTGGAGTTCAGCCAGCTAAAAATAAATATAAAAGGGTACCCAATTCAGCGATGCTGGTTAAAAATAATAATCGGAGCTGATTTTCCATTGGGGCCGTTTAGTGACGAACTGTTTACCTATAGTTTTTGAATGCCTGGACCGATTTGGCTAATTTTAATCTTGAAATATTTGTGGAAGTTCAGGGAAGTTTGAAACGATGAGAAACATAAATAATAAGTAAAGGAAAATACATACTAAAAAGGACAATTTAATTTCCTAATACAAACTACTGTGAAACATTTGATGTTCGTTTTGTCAGTACGGTACGTCGGAATGTCCGATCTCTTTGGTCTGTTGTTTGAATACAAAACAGTTATGTTTCAAAAATAAAAAAGGGTAAATAAAATTTCAAAATAACGTGTCAGTTGGTTATCGAAAAAAGAAAATAAATAAATAAATTTCAAGATGAGAACTTTATTTACTGTTATTATTTTAAAATGCCAAGGAGCAGACCTCACTTAGGTCGTTGAAGTCAATCAAATGTGTGACAAGCTACTAACGTGCAGACCACACTGATGACCAGCAAGATATAGATAATGATTACATTCGTATTGGTATGGCAGAATTGCGTTCCACAGTGAATAATAATGAAGTAGATAGGCTTAGAATAAAACGAGTTCGGGCACACCAAACACAACAACAGTGAGCACGACAATTAAATAGAGCGATTCCACACACACAGTGCTCCTGTAAACCTGGAACTAGTAGCATTCCACTTCGACCCGGATATAAATTATTGTGCCGACCAATCCGTAAAAATTGGGAAAATGACAAACAATTGTCAATATTGTAAAGCGTTAAGATACAGCGGTGTATCTGCTGGATTATGTTATGCTGGTGGTAAAGTAAAATGGGCACAATTGGTCTTATCACCAGATCCATTACGCTGATTAGTTTCTAGGGTGGGAAATGACTCTAAACAATTCTTGGCCAACATCCAAAACTATAACAAATAAATTTATTTTATGGGCAATCAAGATGCGGAAGTTGGTAACCGTTGTGCTCATAATCCAAACGTTTCTAAACAGAACAATGACTTAGTCAAAATTTTCAAAATTGCATTTTATCGAATGCCATCGTATAGCCATAATATCGTCATTAAAACTGACAAAACGCCTGCTAGTGAGCATGGAGGTTTGATTTTCCGACAATCGACGAAGTGGCTATTGTCGTTGTTGGAGAAAATTTGCAATATGGTGATATTGTGTTTTCAGCGTCAGAACAATAACTTAAAACGTGTTTCTGAAACACATAGGACTTATCGTATTAAAATATACGTTAATCTTCTGGCAAGGAGAAGACGGATACCATTTTAGTATCAAAATGGTTGGTCAAGTAACAGGTAATTAGATTAAATGATATTAAATAATATTTTTAAAATTAAATATATATTTATCTATGTAATTGTTTATCATTTATGATTCCAGGTGCTGAAACCAACAAAATAGTGTTATGAATTTTTATTCATACAGACTCATGATCCGTGAAAGTGACATAAATCACATTTTGATGTGTCAACGGCTTTTTCATCAGTTTGCAGATGACATGTATGTCAAAATTGAGACTAAACGATTGACTTACACCCGTTTGAACCAACGGCAGCTTCAATCTGAAGAATACACTCATCTCCGTGATGCTATTATTGTCGATAGCAACGTAAATAATGTGGGGAGAATGACAATTTTGCCGGCCACTTACATTGGAAGCCCGCGCCACATGCACGAGTACACGCAAGATTCGATGTCGTATGTTAGACAAAATAGCCACCCAGACCTATTCATTACATTCACCTGTAACCCGCAATGGATAGAAATCGAGCGTCGTGCGGAAGGCCAAGTCCGTTATTGGGTGTATCAATATTGTGTGGCAAAAGCGTGGTCTGCTACATGCGCACATATTAGTTTGGTGAGTTGACAAAATAAGGCCAGATGAAATTAATTCCATAATTTCAGCTGAGAGTCCCGATGAAACAGTTGACCTAAAATTGCATGCAGTAGTGATACATGGACCTTGCGGTGTTTTCAATAACAAATCACCATGTATGGTCAACAAGTGCTCCAAGCGATACCCGAGAAACCTGATTGCTGAAACCATCGCAGGAAATGACGGTTACTCATTGTATCGTCGGCGATCAATGGCGGACGATGGGCGATCAGCAGTTGTGAAGGTAAAATGACAAGATTTTGAAGTAGACAATCGTTGGATTGTGACGTACTTGCCAATATTGTCCAAAGCTTTTGAAACTCACATCAATGTAACTCCGTAAAATCGATAAAGTACATATGTAAATATGTCAACAAGGGTAGCACGGGCATCTTCGCTGTAACATGCAAAGATTAAGTATCAGATGGGTCGCTATAAAAGCAGCAACGAAGCTATTTGGCGCAAATTTTCATTTGCGATTCACGAAAGATACCCTACACTAATTCATTTGGCAGTACATCTAGAAAATGGACAACGAATGTGTTTCAATCAAGAGAATGCGGCGGATACAGCGGCATGTCCACTATCGATCACATTAACAAGTTTCTTCTCAATTTGTCAAACAGATGTTTTCGCTCAAACTTTGCTGTATGCTGATATACCACGCTATTAAATGTGGAACGCATCGTCGAAAACAAGGAACACCAGTTGAAGGATATTCAAATGTATTTGCCTCAGATGCTCTAGACCGCATTCAGAATTTTCTTCCAGGAGAGTCGTTTTCTTACAAATCAGTTGACATAGTTTCAAACCAGAATGACATAGTTAACTATCCCACAGAGTTTCTAAATTCCTTGGAATTACCTGGACTATCTACTAACCTACAATTTACATTTAAAAGTTAGGATTATGCTGCGTTACATTAATCGAGCTCAACTCTGCAATGGAACGAGACTGTTCGTAAAAAAGCTAATGAATAACGTCATCGAGACCAAGATGATCAAGGGAAAATATAAAGGAGAGGATGTCTTGATCACACGTATACCGATGATTCCAACGGATTTGCCATTCGATTTTAAGCATCTACAATTTCCCATGAGTCTGGCCTTTGCGATGACCGTAAATAAATCACAAAGTCTGTCGTTGCAAGTTTGCGGAATCAATTTGAAGTTTCCCTGTTTCACGCATGGGCAATTATACGTCGCGTGTTCGCGAGTCGGAAAACCATCATCTTTATATATTTACGCACCGCAAAAAAGACAAAAAATATAGTACATCGGAAAGCTTTAATTTTCTTAAGTGTATAACTATGTTGTATTTAATGTAAAATTTTTGTATTCATTTGAATTGTTATTAAAACATATTCGTCCGAAATTTCAATTTTATCGATAATTAAATCGACTTTCTGAGCTCGATCTATTGCTATATTGCTCGCCAAGCGACTCTAAGTTTATAGATCAAGCCAGCCATTAGTGTCCACGTTTCAACATCATTAGTAACTCTTTTTTTATTGCTGAGCAATACCAGATAGGCTGGCGGCTCACTTAATAGTAAGCAGTTACCATCACTACTAGATGTTTGTGACGCCAGGGGTACCGCGAACACGCTGCTTACTCCATAGGGGTATTGGAACCTGGGTCACTATTACCGGAACACAAGTTTATTATGGCGGCATATTTATAGATCAGGGGTGGTGGTCATCTAAACTGGGTTGGGGCCCTACCACCTAGTTAAATTGTTTTGTTGCCTTTTACAACAGGCCTATCCCGGCTGCAGGAGTTGGAATGTAGCATTGTTATCCCGCCCCTGCACGGAGAGAACCCTTACAGATAGGGTGCATTGCTTTATTTGGAAATATATATGAATTTAGATATTATTATGATACTTTGTTACTATCAAATAGCAATTGTGTAAATTGTTAGTTCTCTGGATTTCTAGCCATCGACCTGAAACAAACTAATGAAAACCAAGAGAGTAATCCAAAATACATTGCCCGTAGCATTTGCACGCATTAAACAGTTTTAACCACTTTATTGTGGCTTAATCTTCGTCCGTATATTTTGTTGTTATCCGGTTTTGACTGCATAATGGAGCTAATTTTAATAAATTAATATTTATAAGTTATTTTTCGTGGCTGTTGTATATTTTTAAGATACTGGATACTAATGTAGTTAAATGGGGAATTGGATGATTTATCTTCTGAATAAATATTTTGATATTTATTATTTTAATTTGTTCAAAAACGTATGAGAATATTTCAAAGCAACTCACTGCCAAAAATATCTTTTCTCTTGGGTAAACCTGTAATATCATGAATTTAAATTTTCACATGAATAATATTTCAAAGAAATACAATTTCAAAATTCATAAATAATCGAATACAAAAAGTATTTAGGATTAAAAGTATAGAAAAAGTATAATGTAGTCTGTCAAATTCATTAAGTTTTAAAACAGAACCCGCTGGTTTTCTGACAAGCCGTCACGCCCATCGATGTTCTTAGAGAATGTTTATGAAAAAAAAAATACTTTTGTATTTATAACTACATCTTATGAGTTTAATTCCGGGTGCATCGATGATTTAAACTCCCTCTTCCGAGGCTTTTTTGAAGTGTAGAAGAGTTAGTTACCTGCGTTATCACCTATCTTTAGCATGGTACTTCCAAGGTACCAAAAGATTCGCTTTCAGGGAAGCTGTAGGATTTATGTAGTGGAAATAAAAAGTTGGGAAGAGATCAAGTTACTTAAGCTGAAGTATGCCTTAAGTCTCGAATCGTAATGAAAGCTTGAGCTGTATTTGTAAAAACTAGTTTATTGTTTCTTGTGTAACAAAAACAATGTCTCTATTGTACTTATTTTTTTTTAATTTTGTTTATAATAATTTGATCCAGGTTCCTGTACCCTATGGGATAGCGGCGTGTTTACGGTAGCCCTAGTATCGCAACATCCATAGGCGATGGCAACTGCTTAGTGGCCCTTCAGCCTATTTGCTGTTCCTCTACAATAAAAAAATCATTCTTTCTGCATTATATATCTTACATTATATAATTTACTTTACCATTTAGCAAGTTAAATCTGCGCAGATTGACCGCTTCCCTTTATGTATCTTCTTCTTTCAGCCTTCCTCAACCATTTTGGTGTAGGCCTCCTCCAACGTTTTCCACTCGTCGTGACATTGAGCTTTCTGGATCCAATTTGAACCAGCGACCCTCTTTATATCGTCCTTCCAGCGCATTTGTGGTCTTCCTTGAGGGCGCTTATTTCCCCACGGTCTCCACTCAAGGATTCGCTTGCACCAAGACTCTTCCTTTCGCGCAACATGGCCAGCCTACCTCCATTTTAGGTAAGTTACTCGTGTTGTTACGTCTGCGACTTTACTTTGTTTTCGTAGCCATTTATTAGTTTTTCGGTTCATCAGTGTCTCTCCTACCAGCTTTCTCTCAACTGCCCTCTGGGCCACTTTTAATCTATTTATGATATCTTTGGTGAACACCCAAGTTTCGGCGCCGTAAGTGAGCACCGACAGGATGCACTGATTATATATCCTAGCTTTTTGTGTATATTTGGTGTTATTGTTAGCGACGCCAACTTGTGACTTGAGTAGATATGTTTAATTGCCATTTTTGCACTATACGCATGAGCTTTAAGCACAGTATTGGCTGTTTAATATTAATACAGTTATATACAAAAATCTTTAAGATCAACAAATATCTTGAGAGGGTTTTGTAAGCACTCCTGTATATTTCGAACTACTGACGAAAGTTGAAGGAGGCCTTAGTTGTCTTCTATCCAGGTATGTTAGCTAATGTCATATTTTTAAGTTACTGTTCACGACATGATGAAAACTTCAGCTTACAAAAAAGTTTGAAGGTTAAACTAATTTTTTCAAGGAAAATCTCTTCTTCTAATTGCTGAAGTGTAGAGGAGGGATTGCTGAGCGTATGATAGTCCATGGGACTAACCACTATAAAAATTCACTGTTCTTCTATCGCTTAATGCTTGGGCCGACGGACAACTTATTTAGATGTCTGGAGTTCGTTGGATAACCTTTGACGCTATGATCTAGTCCTGCGTTAGTAGGAGAAGAAATTCCTCATAAGTTCCAGGTCCCGCCCCGTTAACTTACTTCTAACTGCCTCGCAGAAGAAGAGGAGAGTGCATCCAAATTTGCTCCTGAGACCAGAAAAAAGACTGGAAGTGTAAAGGATCAATTAGAAAAACCTTTAGTATTTCTAAAGAACCGTTATTTGTTTTTTTTTTATTTAATTACACGAACCAAAAGTAATAAAAAAATATATTTAACATGAAAATTTATTATCATTTTAATTAGGTTTTCATGTTGCTAGGTTTTCATTATTATCATAGATTAGAATATTTTTAATCAAGAATACTGTTATGTCAAAGGTAGGCGAGCGTTTCTTAAATTCTTAACCTTTTCTTCGGGCCTCAGGGTACGTATACGAACGTACGTACGTATTTGGTTACAGTCGCAGATTCACATCGTGATTGTACCGAGATAATCAGCATATGATATGATATTTTTTTCTGATAATCATGAAAGCAAATGAGCGCATCGTCCATGGTTAGCAGGGTGCACCTGTTTTTAGGTGATTTAAGCCTTAAATATCTTGGTGGGTCACGTTAATTCATTTGAAAATAGTATGAGAAAATCTTCCTTGCAATATCTAAAGTATCAGGTTAAAATCATGGACAGGAACTATCGAATCAAGAAACTCCTGATTTTAATCCATTAAGCGAGTCCATTGTGCCGTGGGCACAATGAGTTCAGCGCAGTGTGACACCGCACCGTGCCGTGTCGGGTAATGCACCGTGAATTAATACCAAATCTGTGAAAATCACTGAGTTTTACTTTCAGAAGAGTTTTAAATCCTATTTCGTAAGCCATGATTTCTGTTTGTATGATATAGAATTAGATAAATCTATAATATTTCTATAGAATGTCTGGTTTTCAGCAGGTTTTAATCAATAAACAGATGTTACAGCTTTTTTACAATAAAATTCATTTTTTTATTAATCACACTATTCTAAATTTTAATTTATTTAAAATTACTTTTACCTTTTAGTTTGATTAACTGTAAAATAAAAGCGTGATATAATTTATTATATCAAATTGCATATATTGTACAATTAACTAAACTAGCACAATATTATGTTGATTGTCCACCTCTTCTTAGCAATATTAATTTAAATGACCAACGAGGTTCTTCAGATGCCCACAATACCTCGCTGTTCCCCACTGCTCCACCAACTATAGACAGAAATCATTTTTTGTTAGATAATCTAAAATAGTTAATAATAGTAGCTAATAACTCTGACTTAAATTTATTTAATAATTCTGTACGATCGTTTCTGTCCTTCAAGTCTAAAAGTTGGTATGCAAGTAATCTTTAATAAAAAAAATTCTTTACATGTAGGTATTCATTTTCTATATTATTTTTATTAATATTGTCTTTTTTTACCTATATATTGTTTAGATGTATGTTTTAATTTACCTAACTTTAAGATATGAGTTTGTTTCAGATAGATACCTGTGAAAACACATTAATATTGTTTTAGATTTAGGTATACTAAGTTTTAGTTTTTAGCTAGATCACTGTTTGTTATCCAATTAAAATAAAATAGCTAAGGAACTTCATGTAAAAGTTTTCTCATGGCGTATTCCATCACCTTACTTAGCAAAGAATATGCACATTCAGTAACATAAATTCTAAGAGGTAAATGCAACAATGAGAATCGAATTCGTGACCGATGAGTTACGTCTCGAATGAAATACATAGTTGCCACGTACATAATACAAACATAATTTTGCTGTTACCATCGCCTATGAACGTTAGCGGCGCCAGGGGCACCGATGATGCGCTGCTATCCACGTAAGGGAACGGCATATTAGGAAACCAGGGGTAGTTGCCTTCCAGATGGGAGTGGAGCCCTACCATCTATTTAATGTTTTATCGTCTTTTATGACTGGTTGCCCTTTGTCACAGGAAAAAAGAAAATAAAGAAATATCATATTTTGTTTCAATTTGAAGTAACGCCATTTTGCGCCAAGTGACTCTTTACATTCATAGAATCTTTAAACATATAAATTCTATTTTAAAGACATCAATATTGAACAAAACTAACTTAGCTGAAATTATGGCTTAATATACCTTTAAGTTTGGTTTAATCAGAACTAATAAGTTGTATGTAACATTCGACGAACTTTGAAACCGGTAGTGTCCCGGTCCACCTGCTTACCTCTGATTCAGCCTCCAGTCATGAATATTTCATGTACACCACATGCGGGCGCTGGACGTTTGTTATTTCCTAGTTTCATGCGAGTCGCGTTTGTATGGAGAGGATTTGTTCCAACTTGTTCTATATAATTTCTTTTAATGTTTTCGGTTATTGTGGTATTCCAATGTTTTGTCTTGTTTTGTTTTAACTAAATGTGTGTCCGATTATCTGAACAGCCCCGACCTATTGCAGAGAATTGTTATAACTATTTAAGGTATCCGTGCTGGGGTGGAGAAAGAATACTAACCTCTGCGGCCGGGGTCGGCTTGTCATAAAAGGCAACAAAATAACCTGTGGTAGGGCCTCAAGTCCGCCTGGATGACGACCACCTTTGGTTTTAAGTATGCCGCCATAATAACCCTGTGTTGTGTTCATGCATTAGTGACCCAAGTTCCAGTACCCTTATGGGACCGCAGTGTGTTTGCGATGCCACTGCGTTGCAAACACCCATAGGCGACGGTAACTGCTAAATTCTAAGCGGGCCGTCAGCCTGTATACTGTCCTACAGCAATAAAAAATAGTCAACAAAGTACAACACAGGTTTACAAAATTTCTACTACTATCACTCTCTCTACTTCTTTTACTTTTATTAAACAGAGAGTGTTCAAAATACAGCCAAGCTTATTTGATTTGTGCTGTTTTGGTTGTCAGGTCTTTACCCGTTGTTAATTGTTGTTGTATTATAATCAAAACGTTTTAGTGTATTATATCTCTATATCTATAAAAATCTTGTGTCACGATGTATGTTGCCAATAAACTCCAAAACTAACCGAACCGATTTCAATCAAATTTCACATCTACCCGTATTTTGGTCTAACTTACTGGATAGGATAGTTATCATCTCAATTATTCGCTTATGTCGTGAATGTAAAGGAATAAAATTTATCAATTAATTGTTTCTTAAGTAAGTGTTTATTTATTGTTTACTTTTATGAAGTTCTCATAGATGGCGGTGTACGTTGATTCATCGATTAAATTCTTCAATATTGTTTGACATCTAGGTTGCAAATACACCCAATAGATGGCGCTGTGTTCTGTTTCTTAGAATATAAATTCTATTACTTTATTTCACGTAATATTTATTTATGTTCATGTTCACGATATAACCGTATTATTTTAATGGATTGTGACTGATATTTTTATAATTATTTTATATTCAATTTAGCTAATTCGATTTTACCGGAAGGGTTTTATTTCCTCAGTTGCGATTAGAGAAATAAAATATGGCGGTACGAAGTTTACCGGGTCAGCTAGTAGGTATATAAAATAATTTTATTGTAATGAGAAATTTTGACTGACTGGTGGAAGATTTAGTGTAAAGTGGTGCAAATAATATCATGACTGAGGCATTATATTTACTTGGAAACTGCAATTTTGCCATAGAACACTAAAAAATCTTTTGTTTTTGGTGAAATAGATATGAAAATATTTCTTTAAGAGTTCGGAAAGTATTTCAGTTATTTATATGTCATATCTGAAATAGAAAATGAGAACTTTTAGTGAAAGCATTTATATTATTACAGAATCACTAGTGGATACAAAACAGTTGCGAGATGGAGTCATATTTATGGTCAAATTACCTACTATGGTAACAACTGAAGTTCATAGAAGATTGCTTAAAAGCTTGTTTTAAACATGAAGAAAGAAAAAAGCTTTGTGTAGGCAATTTGTATATTTTGATTGAAGGAAGAACCTTTTCATTTCTTATTACTCTTGACAATTTAATTTGGGCGTTGTAATAAAACGAGTTCAGTTCGATTATTACTAATCATAAAACAAGATTGTTCTCTAACTTCATCCGTAACTTTATCACGCTTTAAATATTTATATATTTTTCAGGCTTATAAGTAACATTAAAACTATAACACTGTATTCTAAGCATCATCCTTTACATTTCACATATTTACATGTATCGTAAAGTTTATAATGTATGTATATTGAAAGGAAATGGTGTAGAAAGAATATCCATTTATTAGTAAATATCGGTTGTTACAGGAATAATATATTGTTAGAAGAAACTAATAATAATTATTTGCTATAGGTTAATTAACTTTCTCAGAAAAATAATATACAATATCTTGTATAACCTGTTAATACTCCACAATGGGACCTCCCTCTGCGAACCCTGTAAGATATTAGGGAACTAACACAATTCTTACGACTACTGTTATTGCCCACACAATTAAGTTTATTTGGATTGTAACTTTATTAACATTCATTTTAGATTAACAGAATTTTGTACTGTTATAGGTAAATGTATTTATTAATAATCTTTCTGGAGCAGTATTTGATAACTATAGGTATAGGGTAAAATTTCTGTACACCGTTTTGCATCAGTATCCATTTGTAATATATTTTTTCTTGTATAATAAGAAAAAAGATTGAATAAGTTTGAGATTGATATAGGTTATCTGACTCTTTATTCTCAATAGAACTGAATCGTACTCTACTTTTGCAGCTTGTGAGCAGAAGGGGTATTCCGTTTCTTTCTCATATGTGTTTCCTATGGGTGTTTCTTGTTCTTATCTCTCTTTCTCTACCTGCACTTGGGTATTGACTTTCTTGACTAAGTCAGATGTTTTTTATCAAAAATTAGCAAGCGTCATTCAGGAGAGACAAGGAGAGAGGAGCAAGATAGACTAGATAGCTAGCCGAAACACGTTTTCCTGGAGCTGTTTCAAGCCATTTTAAAAACTTGGTACTCTACCACATATTCTGGAATACCCTTAATAAGGGAACTATCGTGTATATGGATTGAATGAGTTGACAGGATGTTTTAAAAGGAGTTAGTTTTTTTTTCCAATTTAAGTTGATCTCAGATTTATGTCATCAATCATATAAAATAGGGTTTAGCTTAGGCTGGAATTTGTTGGTTCGAACGTACGTATTCCGGAGGCGCATGGCGTAACAGTTGTATTCGATAACACTGACTGTTTGCATATTTCATTTATTTACATTTTAGGGTTTATAGGGTTTGTACTTCAAAAATACAAATAACAAAAAAATACAAATAATGCTGCCCAAAGTCACTATTCCACGCGGACGGAGTCGCGGGCACAGCTAGTATAAAAATAAATATTGTGCATTATAAGAGTTGTTTATTTATATCTCTGTACGTGGGCTGGTAATTTATTTATTGTTAACTATCTATTAATTCACAGTGCGTGAGTATAGTGCTCATCAGTATTCGGAAATCGAATGGGCATCGAGTGAAGCGAATTTACGATGACTTGCAGATGCATGGAAGCGCCATAACTCGTGTGGGGTACTGCACGTGTTTGGACTGACTGCAGATAGTTAGCTTGATATATATCGCACCTTTAGAATTATAGAGACATATCTAAAAAAACAAGTTTATGGGAAACATTGAATAAAGTTCGTATGTTTTAATTTTTTTTAGAAAAGGGAGATTATTCGGTTGCACTTTCATCAAATTCCTATAATTTTAATTTTATATCCTACCTAACTTATTTCTCTACACATTTTTAAATAAAAAAAATAATTAAAACAATTGATTATATATATTTTTTTATTTATATAAATATAGTGCTCATTTAGGTCTTTGTTTTTCTGAAACCATCGTTTTTTTGAAAGACCTTTTATTATTTAGGTCTCTCTAGTTCTGAATTTTTAATCAAAGTCTCGTTTCATTCCTAAATAAGTCACTGCATTAATAAATTTTTAAATAGTTTTAAGGATACTTTTATGTTCAGTACACAAAAAAATACATCGTAAGGCAATAAAAAAGTTTTATTAGAAAAGTAAACCGACAAAAGACTTTATTGCTTACTAATTGTACAACACAGTAAGTATGTCGTAAAGGAAACTAAACCTAAAAGATAATTAAAAAGTGACAATCAAATGCTACTCAGTCTTCTTTGATAATATTTCTAACAATAAAATCATAGTATATAAAACTATTCAAATATAAAAAATGTTTTAGCAATAACCATAAATTATGAAAAATGTAATAATTAAACTATAGAATATTAAAAAGCTGCTTAAAAACCAAGCGCTTACTAATTGTACAACACAGCAGGTCGTAAAGAAAACTAAACCTAAAAGATAATTATAAAAGTGACAATCAAATGCTACTCCTTCTTCTTTCATAGTATTTCTAACAATAAAATCACATTATATAACACTATTCAAATATAAAAAATGTTCTAACAATAACCATAAATTTTGAAAAATGTAATAACTAAAGTATAGAATTATAAAAATCTGCATAATAACCAGGTATTAAGTTTTTATTAAAGAGATCGCGTAAGTCTTTTTTCTTATGTTCACTTAGCTCTAGTCTTTGTAAATATGCTTTGGTTAGCGTTATTTCTTCTGGTCTGACCATTTTCTTTCGTTTATTTCTCATATTGACCATGCTGAACTCACTTTGAGTGTACGAGGATTTATAGTAAAATGTGAACTGTTCCGCCTTACGAAATTCCAAAACCTTAACATTGGTCCATATCATATTGTTTTTATGTTCATCTTCATTGTAATTATATCCCTACTTTTCTTGTAGAACCTTTAAATCGATGAAAAAGTCGTATGTCAACTCTATCACATTAAAAGGTTTACCATTCTTACGCGAGTTCTTAATTAGGGTAACATATTGGTAGGGTGCGTATATTGGCCCAGACAATATAGATTTAGATAATATAGATTTTTTATTTCTCTTAATCTCCTTTTCAATAAGGCTATGCACATTGTCCCCTTCATTCTGGGTATGCCCTTTAATTAGATATTTATGAGTGATTGGGTGAATATTTTCAAAAATAGATACAGCATAAGAATATAACGAAGCAATATATTTATTTTTATTTTGTCCGTAACAATTATCGGAATAAAATGTGACATGGAGAGCTTTGTTTGGGTTCTGCTCATTTAAACGGTGTAAATAATCTAAAATACATGAACCAATCTCGTTAGCTCCTCTTTTTCCCTGAACTTCATCCCAAAAATAGCTATATACGTTACTGTATGCCCCTATTTCATTATCATTATCTTCTTCATTTTTTACGCTTTTTAACTGTTGCTGTTTTCTTTAACATTTCTACTACTGTAAAATTAAGGCAATTTAGTTTGGATTTATAAAAAAAAGACGATGTTTCTCCAGTGGGACACTGTATAACAGCCTGCAAATCGTATACTGCGCAAATGTTGCTTTCATCAATTTTCTGGCGATCTAGACGTTTTTCATTTCGACACAGAACTTTTTCTTTCAGATGATCATCATATTTTTCTTTAATTTCTATCTTGCGATTCGGAGTAGCAAGTTCATAATCTAAGCACAAGTCGCACCTATCATTTTTCGGTTGAAACAATCTATATTAAATTCCTTTGTAAAAATTTCGTAATACAACCAATAGTCACATGTAGGTTTTTCTTCTTCTTTCTGAGATTTATCGAAATCTCTCCAAAGTTCCATTATCGTCTTCTCACCACTGATACACTCCCTGGAAGTTGCAGACCTTAAATAATGCGATTCAATCCTTGGTATACTATTAATGTGGTTTTTATTTATCTTGTATGATTGCTGGTTCTATCGGTTTTCTAGTCTGGTTTTTACCTCGGCTATCTTTCTCTACGAAACCTTGCGCATCTGTCTTTTTTTAACAGTTCTTATTTGCCTGTCATATATACCTAACGTGTTTATAAAGAATGTTTTGCAGACTCTAATTTTAATATTATTAACTGTGAAATAAAATGCATTATTAGGCTGTCTTGGTCTAGCTGCATTTGTGTATTTATATTTTGGTTTTACTTCTACCATGCAATTTCTAATAAAAGATCTTTGTAATTCTATGTTTCCCAGTGCCCAATATTTTTGAAATAATAAATTTCTTTCGATCTCATTTATGTTATCGACACATTTGATTCTACATTTTCTGGTACATGGATCTTTTATGAACGAGCAGGAATAATTTTTTTAGATTTAGTGTTAGAAACGTATTCACATCCAGTATTTCGCAAAGTTTTGGCAACAGTTTATTTCCACTTATTGGGATTTCGTAGACGTTTACGGGATTTCTTTGGACCTTCCACAACAGAAGCATTAACATTTTCGGGTTCACTGCCTGTAGTATTAGAAGATGAGGAACTACTGGACGCAGATACTCTGACTGTACCTCCAAGACGTGAACGAGGTCTATTTGAATACGAAGGGTCATCGTCACTCAAGTCTGCATCACTTTCGTTTGAATGAATAGGTGACTCACAATAATAATTAGGTGGATGTGTAGTGTTACGATAATAATATGTACCTGTAGAGGTTGAGGGTTCAACTATCTTTGTATTCGACTCAATTGCGTTACCATTATGGAGTGAGCTACTGCGACTAGCGGAAGATGAGCTACTTGAGCTAGAAGACGAGGAACTGCTGGACGATGACTTGTTGCGTGCTCGCCTAGGCAGTTCGTGTGCATAATTTGGAAACAGCATACTTTTTTCAGGTGTGCCTTCAATTATTGATGGACTGGATGGCCGAGAGGTATCGCTTTCATACTCACTCTGTAAATATTATAACCACTATTAAACTTTTTAAACCTAGGTAGGTACTTACCGTACCTACTTAGTTATAAAACCAAAAAGAAAATTGTGGGGGAAAAGCCAACAGGTTAGAAATAATTAGGTAAAATACATTAATATTTAGTTACCTGAGTCAACTTTCGTTTTCTTTGCTCAATAAAATTAGGAATATTCTCTTTATTAATTTCATCCTGTAACGAAAAAGCACAAAAAATATACATTTCATGTACTTACTGTAGGTAATAGATTTTCGTAAAAACGATATCTAACAAATAGAAACAAAGAATAGGTATTCAAAATGATCAAATTCATACAAACCACGTCAGTAGATTTCCGCATTTGGTCCGAGGGCCAACTTACATTTTCGTTATTGCTTGGTACTACGTACGCCTGAAAATGTCTAAGATAATTAAACTGTTAATAAAACCACTAAATGCAATTAATACAATGTAAATAACCTGTCGTTGCTCAATTATTTGTAATTTCTCAAATATTAGGTCTGCTCTTCTCTTCATTTTTATTCTTATCTGAAACAAACAGGGCCACTAATATAGTTTAAGTATTCGGTATTTAGGAAATACAGATTCTTAAATCTTATTATTGCAAATAAACACACCCATCTTATATAAATAAGGACTCATTTGATAAAATAGCTCATTTATTTGTCAGCAAATTAGTGTAGTAGGGACACATTTTTATGTAAATTGTATTGAAGTCTTTGGTTTTATTTTAAAAGGGACTCAATTCTGTTTAGTCCCTATCACTATTCTCAGTTTTAAGTATTAAAGGGACCCAATTACCAATAAGTCCTAGAAGTAAAAACCAAAATCGGTCATAAAAAGACCTAATATAAAAAGAGTCTCTCTTAAACTGAAAATTAGGAAGCTTACTTACCCGTTTATTCAGTATACAAGCGACTTATTATGTTTTAGGTCAGTTCACTAATAAACTTGCGACGACTTATTCACCTCATTTTCGATACATCACTAATCGTGTCACTACCGATCCGAGCGGCGCGGGTAAAGGGAGGTAGTGCGAAAGAGACCGAAGTATCGTTATCTTTATTCTACCATAAAAACGTCACTTCTTTAATATTCACCTAAAAGTACGTACCTTTTAGTGACCCTCTATGACCGTAACTCGATTTCTTAGATTTTTGAGTTAGGTCCATATAATTCTGAAAGTGCGATATTTTATATGCATAAACAGGTGTGTGGTATGTATTAAATATCTAAAACTAAATACGCTATGCTAAACACTAGGCGGTCTTATCGCTCAAAACAGTTCTCCCAGATAAATTATTACTTTTAAGTGCCGACAACAGTTATTATTCCTTATATTAAATGATAATTTGTATCGCAGAGCTATTTAAGAAAATAGCTATATATAATTGACGTATATATACCTGAAATAAAATAAATTACTAATTAAACCATTATACTGTTTTGAGAATCATGACAACTTGTGTAGCCCCTAGGATAACGCACTTCAGTACGCTTGCGGAGGTCATGGGTTCAATCCCGTCTTGTGTTTGGGTGTTTATGTACTTATTTACAAAAGAAAAGTATGTATATATATGTCAGTTGTCTTTTCCGCGCTGCTCGGGTGCATCGCACTCTCAATAGTACCGAAATCGGCATGCTGGGTCTTACCGAACGTATATACGTTAATGAACGACTTACGAAAACCAACCCTATTTTGTTTCGTTGCGTTTGAGAGGAATATCGTAAAAGAAACTGAAAGTACCCGTGGACAAAGAAAGGACGCCAGACAAAACGATGAATCTCCGGTGCATATGTTTTGATCTGATACCGACTTTTCACGTATTTTTAGGACAACTGTACTTCTCTGATGTTATTACATATAATAATTATTTTACGTTTACTCTCAACATTACATTTTAGTTAATTAGGATTTTTTTCTTTCTATATTTTTGTAAAAGTATTTTTATATCATTATTTTAAAATAAATAAGTTGTTTGTTTAAGGACCCGATTACGGCTGATCAAAATCTATATATCCATATTACGTTGTATAATATCCTTTTTTATTTATTTTATCTGTTTCAGTGACTAACAATTGCAACAAATTTGGTTTGATAAATGTTGGATCATTAGGTACAAACCATGACAACTTTGTAGTATCAGTATTACGGCATTACACGGACATTCTGGCAATCAATGAAACTTGGCTGAGACCTGGCGAAGAGGGTCTCTCCCCTCATCTGTCCGGGTATAAGTTTCGCCACATACCTAGACGTAAAGACATTCGCAGTCACGGAGGTCGTGTCAGTTTTTTGGTAATATTAATACTTGGAATCACCCCGTGGACTCACGTTACACATCCATTGAACAAATGTGGCTTACCATGTCTCTTGGAGGGGTCGCCCTCCGTGGCTCGACGTCGACCTTTTTTTCGATGCGATAACTGTTTCAATTAACTGCTATAGTAATTGTGATAAATTAGTGTTGATTTTAACATTGACTGTAATAACGCATTGGATACGAAATCGGGTAAATTGATTATATTTTTAAATTGTTTTAACTTAAGCCAAATAGATTCATCTCCAATTCACTTTACTGCTACATCTCAAACACCTACAGATGTTGTGTGCTCTAATTTGCCAGCAAAAAAATTATTCAGAAGCTATTAGGATCCCTTTATGGCCATTGTCTTGTAGTATGTGAATTCTATATTTAAAAAAATCTTCACCTGAAATTATTTACTATCGACTGATTAGGGATATTCTTTTGGGTAATTTTGACAGCGATTTACAGACTACTAGTTGGGATTTAATGTTAAAGCATGATAACATTAACAATACGACTGCCGCTTATAATCAATGAGTTCTTAGTTAACTTGATCTCTATGCTTCTTTGAAATCTTTTGTAGCCAAAAATACTCATTCTCATCATTGGCTTACGGACACGATCAAGGCAATGATGAGATTGCGAGATAGGGCTGCATCTATTTATCACAGGACCGTGTTAAAAAGTAAAAAAGATTATTATACGAGCTTAAAATTATTAGTCAAGAGAGCTCTCTTTGCTTAAAAATCGACTTTTTTAACATAGATTTTGCCAATAAAATAAACGACCCCAAAGTTGTAAGGAAAAATATTAAAATATATTTTTAAATTCTCACGGATTTGCCATTATTATTCAATGATGCCAATTTTCTAAATAATCAATTTTCAAACGTTTCCAACACCTTTATTTTATTTATTATATCCACAGATACAAGCTAGAAGTAGTTTATGAATACTTCTGACGAAAAAAATACAATTACAATAATAATTATAAATATCACATTAGATTTCTTTTTATTTTCACTTCTTTCACATTGTATATAAGAAGTTCGTCATCAAAACAAAATTTGAGACCCACCTAGTAATACGACTTACCTGAATAAAAGCTTATTTTGTGTGGCCTCCAGAATTTATAATCACTTGCCCAAATTGCTACAAGATACAAATTCTGAACATTCTTTTAAAAACAAATTGAAACAAATGTTAATTGAGAAGTCGTATTATAACTTAATGAATATCTGAAGGACAAGTTTTTTAATTAAGGGCAAATTATTATAGAATTGATATAAGAAATTCATACATATTATATTATTATTGATAAATGACTTCCAAATTATTTTTTCTTATTTGTTAAAATTAATTTAATTCTGTATTTTTTTGTTTCAAACCAGATAAACAATTAGATATAATAAAAATAAATGAATATGTTACTATTATTTTCTAATAATTTGAGCATACCGTTATAAAGTACCTTTAAATATTGTACGCCTTAAAAAGGCAAACTGTTGATACAAAATGTACTTACCAACATTATAATGTACACAGTTCTAACAATAAATAAATAAAAGTATATTTAAGCTAGTAAATAGATTGATTAAAGAAAACGAATGCTAAAAATATATTAAACGTAATTTAAAATTTCGAAAAACTTCAGTAAATATTAAAGAGTCTAAAATCTTGACGCCACTAAAATTTATAGTCACTTCCCGTTAGTAGACTATCAGCTGGCGTATTTCACGTACTAACCTTGCTGGCTTAGCGATATAAACTTTCTATTTCCCACGAATAAAGGTGAAACGGGTCACTGCATTCATCTTTTCACTCTTCTATCCACGGAATAAGCCCTGGCTTACTTTGAAAATGGAAGCCGCGGGCAAAAATACGGTCGCCTTTGCTTTGCCCCGACCCGCGTACCTTTTCACTTAAGACAAATATAAAATTTAAAATAGATCATAATTTCTGTTTATTAAGTTTTTTTAATTATGATGCAGGTTTTATCAGGCTTGGTGTTAAGATAACAGGGGTATTTATTTCTAGAACTTTGTTTAGTAACTATTTTCAAAAAATTCATGAAAAATAATTAGACCATTATCCACATAAAATTGTGTTTTAAGATACTGTCTTAACGATTTATGTAAATTTTGGCTGGTGTTTTCTCGTTTGCACAGCTGACAGTTGCAATTTCCATTCGATAAATCGTTGTTGATTCAGTTTGTGGAAGAGTTTGAAACTAAAGCTGAGGTTCAAGTACTTTTTCTACTCACTTTTGAATAATTATTACAATATTTTGAAAAGATTTCAAACTTACTTTATTCGTGCAATGGCGGAGAAAGAATACTGACCTCTGCGGCCGAGGTCTGCCTGTCGTTTTTTTTTTTTTTTTTTTTTTTTTTTGGTCTCGGGGAAAAACCTCTCTTGACGGGTTCCCCCGGCCCGGGGGGACCGAGGGATATGTGGGACTCCGGGATTTTTCCGACTACCCACTAAAAAACCCCGCTGTTCTCCTATCGCCTACGCCCGGGCCCACGGATATATGGCCTGCCGATCTCGTGGCCCGGGCCGGCGCCGGCCCGCCCTTTGTCTTGAGGCGGGCCCCTTCTAAAGTGTTGGCGCCAGGGGGTCAGGGTTTCGTCCCCCCGGCGCTCTCCTAACAACTCTAGGAGTTGAGGGGGGCCGCGGAACAGCACGCAGCCCTCACCCTCGCGGTAATAGTGCGGGCGGCGGGTCCTCCCCCGAGGGGCCGCCCGCGGCCGCTTTTTACGGCGGCCGGAGGTCGTTACTGGCCCTCCGGCGCCGCCGGCGTGGCCTGCGTTGGCGGGAGGGGAGTGTGGTGGTTGACTCCCGCTCCCGCTCCGCCGCCTCCTTTGCGGACATGACTGCCTCGCAGAAGGAGGCGACGGCCATCCATCCAGGATCGCCCCCGACCATGGACAGAACCAGGGCCGGGAGCGACAGGTCCACGCCGATTTGGGCGACGAGGGCGCGGCGCTCCTCGCGCCACGCAGGGCACACGGCGACAGTGTGGTTCACCGTGTCCTCCTCGTCGCCCGCGCCACAGTGGTGGCACCCTGACGTCATCTCCCGCCCTATGCGACACAGGTACCTCCCGAAGCAACCATGCCCCGAGAGGACCTGCGTCAGGCGGAAGGTCAGGGCGCCGTGGCGCCTTTCCAACCATTCAGCCAGGACGGGCCTCACCGCTTCGATGGTGGCGAGGCCCGCGCTGGGGTGCGCGAGGCGCTCCTTCCACTCCACCATGAGCACCACGTCGCGCAGCTCCGCCCGCTTTGCCTCAACTTCGCGAGAGCTCTGCCTGTCGTAAAACAACCCACCCTAACTACGTGGTAGTGCCCCAGCCCGTCTGGATGGCGACCACCTTTGATCTTGAGTATACCGCCATTATTATGAAGTGTTCCGGCATTTGTGACCAAAGTTCCTGTACCCTTATGGAACAGCAGCGTGTTCGCGATGCCACTGGCGTTGCAAACACCCACAGGCAACGGTAACTACTAAATTTTAAGCGGGTCGTGAGCTGTCCTGCATCATTAAAAAAAATATAAAATAAAACTTAATCAACTATTTGATATTATTATTTTTATTATAGGTGGTCACCGTCGCCTATGGGCGTCTGCAACACCAGAAGCATTACACACACGCTGCCGGCGTATATAATATTAGATAATTATTTTTTTAATCCAATCCTAGAAGCACACTATCTTTTATTTTCTTCCTCCTATCTTTATCTCACATTATATGGGGTTGGCACTACATGTTACATTTTGTAATAGTTGTGGCTTAGTTTTTACATCCAGCCGTCTGCCTGACATTACCCCTTTTTGGGGAAAAATCTGTCATCCTTTTTATTTAATCTCTAATCTAATATATCCTCAAGCGACACTTTTATTGGTTTCTTCTGAGTAACCAACATTCGAGTGTCAGTTTTGGTGTGCAGGGTGGCACTTTTGTCGGGTCGCTGACTTCGGTCCGTGCACAATTCACATTCGTCAACTACATCACGAGGGCTTTTAAATAGGAAATGCTCTTGGTCTTGCATTTCGTTGCGCTTGAATACAGACACATGCAGCTTGTGCATAATGCGTCCATCTTCATATATTTTGGTGGCACATAGGTGGATCTTCACAGCACGTTGTTGGACAAGACGCCACTAATATCGGACATACTTCAAATTGCTCGCAGTCTTCAGGGTAAAAGGCACGCCATTTTTATTTAGATTTTACTCCTTTTTCTTTTGTAAATTTTATATCATAATAAATAAATTTCCACTACAATTTTTATAATTTTGACAGATTTGATTGATTGAATGAATCACACTACTCTTTTATAAAAAAACATAATCAAGGCCCATACTTTGTGTACAACTTCATCGTCCTCCATTTTTCACCGAGTACCTACTTGACGTTACTTGTGTAACTTTCTGCAAAGATTCTGACGATTAATGCAGACATCGGTATGCAAATATATTCTAGTTGCATCTGACCCTTATTTTTCGAAATCGTTGTATTTTGCTGATACAAAGACGAACTTCGTAGTGCAACGGATTTTGTAAGTTGAAACATCTGTATGTCATAAGTTCGACTTCCATCCGGAGTCTAGGGGTTTATGTATAACTTGTGTTACTTTATAAAAAAAGAAACGAAAATTATCTTCCAAATCTGTTTTTAGTACAGGAATAAGATAATCTCTGAATGTATGTTTTACGACTCAAATTTTGATATTTTATGGTTGAAGGGTTGCGCAATGAAATACAAATTTGCATAACAATATTCGTGTAGTATTCCATGTTTGTGAGATGATAGCGGAAACAGTATTGCGTATCAAAAAGAAATCTTGTCTCTGGTTGACGCCCGATTACATTTCTACACACAGACGCTAAACATACAACACTTTATATTCGATACTAACTGTGCCCGCGACTCCGTCCGCGTGGAATAGTGACTTTAGGCAGCATTTTTTGGATATTTGAGATCAATTTAAATTGTAAATTCAACCTACTAAGTCTAGCCTAAGCTGTGTTCAGCTATTTCATATGATCGATGATATAAATCTGAGGTCAACTTAAATTGGTATATAAAATTTCCGAAACTTATCATTTTTAACAAAAACTAATTTTTTTATCTAAAATAAAAATAGCCTAAGTTACTCCTTGATACATCAGCTATCTGCCAGTGAAAGTCCCGTCAAAATTGGTGCAGCCATTTCAGAGATTAGCCGGAACAAACAGACAGACAAAAATTGTAAAAAATGTTGTTTTGGTATATGTACCGTGTATACGTCCTAATGCACTTAGTAAAAAGCGGTTATCCTAATATTACAAACAGACCCTCCAATTTTATTTATTTGTATAGAAGATATATAGGCTGTGTATTTTTCAAGGAATTTAAAATAGATTCAGCTTAATAATAACAGCGCATAGCGTCTCACAGCTGGGCTTGGGCGTCCCTCTAGAAGGAACGGACAATATACCCGCCACGCTACTATCCTATATTATATATATGTATATATATATATATATATATATATATATATATATATATATATATATATATATATATATATATATATATATATATATATATATATATATATATATATATATATATACATACATATATATATAAATTAATGCTGTATGCCAGCAGGCAAGCTGACGGCCCGCTTCGAATTTAGCAGTTACCTTCGCCTATGAGTGTTTGCAACGCCAGTGGCATCGCGAACACGCTTCTGTCCCATAAGGGTACAGAGACTTGGGTCACTAATGCCGGAACGAAAGGTTATTATGGCGGCATATTCAAGACCAAACGTGGTCGCCATCCAAACGGGCTTGAGGCCCTACCACGTAGCTAGGGTGGGTTGTTTTGTCGCCTTTTACCACAAGCCGACCCCGGCCGCAGAAGTTAGTATTCTTTCTCCGCCTCTGCACGGATAAAAACGTATACATATACGGTAATTATGTAATATGCACATTAGGCGAGAAAAACTTCATAAGCGGTTCATGTTACCATGGGATTTGAACCCGGGACCTTTAGATTGGTCTCCGAGTGTAATAAAATTAAGCTACCTTGTAAGTATATGTAGCTTAATTTTATTACATTAATATATTAAGTTTTGGTTACTAATTATTTTATAACAGGAGTAAGGAGCACCATCTGGCGCACACCGGTGCATATCACGTGATCGTTGCGATAGTAATATCATAATGCACGGGCGCTGCCGACTGCTATCTTATGGAGCTCACTCGGAATATCTCGCCGGGGCACTCGTTTTTAACTATAGCGAAAGGTTGCGAACCGTGGATGTAACTCAAATTCCTGTTTGAACTAACGAGTTCTATCGTATTACTGTTATTTTAATACTTATTCAACATTGTTCATACTTGTATTTTCTGTTTGTCATTTTTTTTCGTCTTCAGACGTGCTTTTTTGTTGTTTATTTTGTTCATCATTGTAAGCTTAGACGAAAATATACTTTTTGTGTTCGTAATTTTAGTTACTTTATTTCTTTATTTAGTTTAATGTTAGATTTGAACTGAAAAAGTGCCCAAAATAAAATCTTGCGAGTTTCAAGTAAGCTTTGCAGATATCCGCCATGCAGTGGTGGAGTAAGATTACCGACCCTTGCGGCCGGGGTTGGAATGTCATAAAATACATTAAAAAACCTACCTAGTTAGGTGGCCGCCACCATCCGTCCAACTGGATGGTAACTACGCCTAGTTTAAAAACATGCCATCGTAAAGATCTTGTATTGTATTCCAGCACTAGTAAACCAGGTTTCAGTTCCTCTTCGAGGACAGTAGCGTGTTGAGAATGTCTCTAGTGTTACAAACGTCTTCATGTGATGGTGACTACCTACGTTTGGCTGAGCCATTTGTTTGCCAACTATAAAAAAAACACATTAGCATCTTGCTTAACAATGGATGCGGCTTTGACGCTGAGTGACTTCATACGGAGTTGAAATTCTAGCGACAATTGCATTTGTAAAAAATAGTCGTATCTATTCCATTAATATTTTTATTGGTATAAACCAATTATTGCAGTATAGGAATAAGGATTGCCATAGAAGTCGATCGACGCAAGTTGCGCACAGAACCCTTTAGAGAAAACTATACTTAACCGGTCAACGCTCAAAACAACCCTGACCCAAAAACCATAACAATTCAGAACGCCAATTTTGAACATTAATACGCTTCTTTAGGATCTGTATGTCCGCCATGTAAAGGCTTAAATCCTACGCTTTACTGCAGCATCGGAGCCATAAGAGCGTAATAAAAAATTCTTGTTCGGCAAAATTGCCAACAGTATGCGTAAATTCTTTACAACACCACTTTGAGACCTCGCGAATAGGCACTTAATAAACATTCTACGATGTCTATAGAAACAATCGCTGGTTTTATTATTTTGATCGCGCTTTAGAATTTTGTATGTTGATTATGGTTTTTGTATAAATCGTTTAATGGTTATAGAACGCTGAATTTAGCTTGAATGTTATCCGTCTTCTATGGCTGATAAAGTGAGTTCATGAGGAGCGCCGTTCCCTCGTGGCCACAGTAGGTTCGAACCTGTCACTCTCGGCCAGTCACAGCAATGGTAGGGGCGAGCGGGTTTGGGACGCCGCCGCCTATTTTTGTGAAGCGGTCATGTCCGTGAAGGAGGCGGCAGAGTGGGAAAGGGAGCGAAGCAGTGACTTCCCTTCCCGCCAGAGCTGACAGCGGTGGAGGCTCGCGGCAGGCCGGCAAGGTGAAGTGGAAGGTCAGCGGGCCAGAGATGCCTTTCACCTTTATGAGAGTCCAAAGGCAGCCGGGATAAGACCGACTGACACAGGAGAGGCCGATCAAGATCAAGACCGCCTGGGCGGGAGGGCAGGCGTCAGCATATCCTCCCCTCTCGAACTCCGGGTATAAGAGGAACACTGGAGTGGTTTTAGTGGGCAACCCAGGGACGTGCGTCCACATTGTCAACTATGGGGGACATATGGGCTCCCTGCACAGGATTGCCACACTACCCGTCGTTAGTCTCGAGGCGGCGATTTGTGCATTAAAAATATTAAATGGATGAAGAAATAAATGAATAAACTTTTTTGAATTAATAAAAGAAAACACAAACAATTGACATGAATTGAGAAAATTAACTGTATTGATATATTGTATAGGTATAAATTCTACGAGCGATATATTTTTATTTGCATTATAGTAATATGTTGTGTTGACATTTTCCAGTGTAGCCGTAGACACATCTCCAAGAGCTGCGTGACATCCAGATGGAGATGAATATGTTGTAGTGCATTTATGAATGATGTAAAATAGTCAGACGTCGGTGACATAGACACGGTTTACGAGAACATTTATGCGAGGGATAAATGTCAAATCATGCCTTATCCGGAGTTTGCTTGTAAGTACATACATATAATCACGCCTCTTTCCCATAGGGGTAGGCAGAGACCACTTATTTCTACTTGCTACGATCCTTACATACTTGTTTCGCTTCGTCCACTTTCATTATTCCCTTCATACATGCCCTTCGGTTTAGGGTGCTCTTGACCTGGCCTTTATTCAAGACGTCCCTGATCTGGTCTCGAAACGTCCGCCTAGGTCTACCTACCCCTTCCAACACTTCCATTCACACTCGCCATAAACATTTTTTTCGTCAATCGTTCTTCATTCATTCTCTCGACATGGCCAAATCATCTCAGCATACCTTTCTCAATTTTTGTCACTACATCTTCTTTCTGACCACAACGTTTCCTTATCTCACTATTTCTTATCCTGTCACTCAGTTTGACTCCTATCATACTTCTAAATGCTCACATCTTAACTGCATTTATTCTGCTTTCATGTTTCTACTGCCATACCCAACTTTCACTTCCGTACATGAGTGACGGAACCAACACCCCCTCATGCACCGCCAGACGAGCCTTGTTCAACACCTTTCGACTGTTCATAAAGGAGTGGAAAGCTCCATTCACCATGTTTCCTGCATTAACTCTTCTTTCAATATCACTCTCACACTTTCCATCTCTTGTAAACTTTGAACCCAGATACACAAACTCATTCACCTGTTCAATTTATTCATCTCCAATCACAATATTGCAGTCTGTCACTGTTTCATCTCTTTCAAACACCATCACTTTCGTCTTCTTTACATTGTAAGTAGGGTAAAAAAATGTATTGCTAGCTCGACATCGTAGAAGGTAATATGTGTGCTAATGGACACACTACCTGAAATACTGAAGATTGCGTAATGTGGAAAAATGGAGGCAAAGTGTATCCAAAGCATTGAAGCGAAAGTTTGGATTACAAACGGGATTTAACGCTCCAATCCAATACACATACAATTGATTATTTGGGTCTGTTTCCTCCAGGGAATGCCCAGCAGTATGGCGTAACAGGCTATCATTCGAAAAAACATCATATATGTTATGTTCCAAAACTTACGTACATAATTCATGTGTACCTCCACAAAAGCTTTCAAACACTATCAAGATATTTACGGGCGTCCTGTGTAAACTAAAATTAATTACAGTATATTAAATTAATAAATTATTTCTATGCGGTAGATTTCAAAACATATAAGAGACTTTGTTAATTAATTTTCATTATTCTACTTTGTGTTTTAGATATGGTCTTGGTTTACCTCCTCTTTCGGTATGAAATTGTCTGTTAATTTAATTATATTGGTATTTAAGTTTATTATAATAGGTATGTATGAGGTTCAACCTGATACATACCTAATGGATTTCAATCCGTGCAGTGGCGGAGAAAGAATACTGACCTATCTGGCCGGGATCGGCTTGTCGTAACAAAACAACCAGGGTTGTTGTTTTGTTACGTGATAAGTACTCAAGCCCGTCTGTTTGGCGACCACCTTTATATAATAACTTTGTGTTGTATTCCGGCATTAGTGACCCAAGTTCCTGTAATCTTATGGGACAGCAGCATATTCGCGATGCCACTGGCGTTACAAACACCTATAGGCGACGGTAACTGGTAAATTCTAATTGGGCCATCGGCCTGTCTGCTGTCCTACAGCAATAAAAAAATGGATTCTTTGTATCAGAAAGATACATTGTAATTAGAATTCTTTTCAATAAACAGTTTTATTTAATATAAAATAATTAGAACAATTCTTAACGTCTCACTACTAAGCTCAGGTTTCCAACTGGAAAGGACAAACAGTATACTCATATCATTTTGTTCAAAGTGGATTGACAGGATATGCAAACCCGAAAGCTCAGTATATATTTCTTCACGATGTTTTCTTTCACTGTCTATATATATATATATATATATATATATATATATATATATATATATATATACACATATCGTCGTGATCGTAGAATAACGTCGGATTTGAAAAAAATCCAAAATTAACTTTTTACTATATTTGGATATTACATTGTCTAAATATTATTGCTACATTAAAAAAAATTACATGTATTTTAGATTTCAAATTATGCAGTCAGTAAAGTGACGGATATGATAGATTCTCATAGTAAAATGACGCTTGTGTATTTTTAAAATGGCTGTCCTGTAAAGTTTAATATATGTCAGATCCGTCACTATTCTACGACTACGACGATATATATATATATATATATATATATATATATATATATATATATATATATATATATATATATATATAGGCCAGTCGAACCTGGCCGCAACTGCTTCCAGGAGGCTGTTGGTACTACCGCGTAATCGTTGCAGCATTCAAGCGCACTTTTCCGTATAATTGTTTTACAGCCGTCCGTATACGCTTCGGAGAATATGTTATTAATATTTTTGATGAGCCCCGTGGCGTAGCGGCTATTGTACTTCGGTATGATTGTGGAATCACTGGTTTGATGTCCGTCTAAGGGTGTTTATGTATAGGTATATTAAGTATATATAATATTTATTTAATAAAAAAAAGAATACATTAGTTATCCCATAATATAAGTGCTATGTTACTTACTTTGACACTAGATGGCGCAGTATGAATTATTCCAGTATTTATTTACTTTAGGCAAGGATTTATTCTGTCAAGAACCGAATTCAGTAATTCAGTAATATCAAGCTCAATAGAAAAATTGCTCTAAACACTCGACTAGAGGGCGTCGAAAACAAGATGCAACCCAAAATAATCTCTAAACAAGCGATTTGTAAGCCAAAAGCGTATTGATTATGCAAATATAAAGTATGTGGAAGGTTTCCTGGCAGCATATGGTACTAATGGATTGCACGTATACCTATGCCAATCGGACCAAGTTACTGATTCAATTTACGTTAGTATTACATTATATGTATCCAATTAAATGAAAGTAATTGGCCTATTTTATACCATATCATCCAAAACTGCCATTAGCACTTTGACATGTGGCAATGTTGTTGCAAAGATGCTTGAGTGAAGTGGAAAAGTTTAATTGTTGATTAGTAATCTCAGATTATAGACACTCTTTTGATGTCAACTACGATTACTACTAAGTATTTGGTTTATGTATTATGTTTGAATTAATTTAAATTTGGAATGTCAGTTTTATTTATTCAGATTGAATTGTGTCATATTTGTTTATTCCGTGAAAATCACTTGAAGAAGTAACATGTCTAGTTATTTGACATAACTTTTGTATTTTATATAAATTTCATAATGATTACGCTTCATCAAAAATAAAATCTAAATGTTTAAGTTAAAATAAATAGTTTTCTAATCAGTCCTTAAGTGTTTTGGTTTGAAAGTGATTTTTTTTTATTGCTGTAGGACAGCAGACAGGCTGACGGCCCGCTTAGAATTTAGCAGTTACCATCGCCTATGGATGTTTGCAACACCAGTGGCATCGCGAACACGCTGCTGTCCCATAAAGGTACTGGAACTTAGGTCACCAATGCCGGAACACAACACAAGGTTATTATGGCGGCATACTTAAGACTAAAGGTGGTCGCCATCCAGACGGGCTTGAAGCCCTACCACGTAGCTAGGGTGGGTTGTTTAGTCGCCTTTTACGACAGGCCGACCCCGGCCGCAGAGGTTAGTATTCTTTCTCCGCCCCTGCACGGATTTATGAGTAATAGACACTTTTTTTGTGTTGGTAACTCGGTTCGACCAGTGAGCTGCACGGGAATCACCGAATGCAACGAGTGCGCCGGCGCGTACGCATGAAGACTAGGGAATGTCTGCTACATACCATACATTTTAAAGCTGGCTTTTGACTTTTTAGCGCATTTTTTGTTAGTATTTTCCATTTTCTAAGCAAACGAATAAAAAGGCTTAATTTGGTTCTTACGTGAATGGCTGCTGCTTATCTCCATCTTCTTTCTTCGTGGTCTATAAACCACTAAAAGTTTCAGCACGTATGGTATAAAGTATGACGAACACGTGACAGATAAAAAGTGTCCGGGTAGTCTAGAGCTCCCGAATTTTTGTTCAATAATAGAACGCTATCGTGATCACGTCTACAAGGACGAGTTCAATTTTTTTGGACCTTAAAATATAATTATAATACAGTATCAATATGAATATTTTCCATGTAATCCCCATCTAAACGTACGACAGCAATATTTCCAAAATAACTCATATTACAATTCAAATAGAATAATCACACAATGTCGTCGCCCTAAAAATATATTTCAAGATAAAAACATCAGGAGTAAGAGTTACGTAAACACATTAACTGAAACTATATCGAGAGGACGAAAGCTAAACTTTATCTCTCGGCCCAATGGGCAGTCCAATCAATGAGTGTCGGCCATCAGAGCAGCACAACGGAAATATTGACAAACTTTATATTGGACTTGGTAGTTTCGAACTTCTAGTTTCTGATCATCGTACGGCGTTTTAAATGTGCGCTGTACGCTGGCACGCTTCGATTATTATCTATATTCTAGAAAGTTCTACGATAAATCAATTTGATTATTGATTGATTTCATTAACAGAATTTAATATTATATCATGTTATTGGTCAAAATGAGGCACAATAACGGGAATAGATGTAAAAAAATATGCAGTGTTTTGGTGAATGATATGTAGTAGTCACAACGCTAGATGGCATGAACATTAAATTACATCGCGGTATTTAAGTTTATTAAGATTGTTTATTCTATTTTTGGTTTGTAAAATAAATATATTGCTCTGAGATGTTTTTTTTATTGCTGTAGGACAGCAGACAGGCTGACGGCCCGCTTAAAATTTAGCAGTTAACATCGCCTATGGGTGTTTGCAATACTAGTGGCATCACGAACACGCTGCTGTCCCATAAGGGTACAGGAACTTTAGTCACTAATACCGGAACACAACACAGGGTTATTATGGCAGCATACTTAAGACCAAAGGTGGTTGCCATCCAGACGGGCTTGAAGTCCTACCACGTAGCTAGGGTGGGTTGTTTTGTCGCATTTTACGACAGGCCAACCCCAGCCAGAGGTTAGTATTCTTTCTCTGCCCCTGCACGGATAATATTAATTTCGTAATAATAATAGCTCATAGGATCAAATATTTGCAGTCTTGAACAGGGAAGGAACACCAAAAACTTAAGAAGAATTAGAAAAGAAAGGAGTTTAGTCTTTCTTTAAACTAAGTAGAATAATGTGAAAAACCTGCATCACAGGGTTTTATAACTAAAATATATTTGACGGATACTTACATCATGATCAGATGATACGATCATACGAGATCATCTATAGATGGTACCGACTACACACAATTGGCTCTGTGGCTATGTGTTTAATGTTATAGGACTCTAATCTCTAATCTTTTTTTTTTTTTTTATTGCGTAGGACAGCAGACAGGCTGACAGCCCGCTTAGAATTTAGCAGTTACCGTCGCCTATAAGTGTTTGCAACGCCAGTCGCATCGCGAACACGCTGCTGTCCCATAAGGGTACAGGTACTTGGGTCACTAATGTCGGAACACAACACAAGGTTATTATGGCGGCATACTTAAGACCAAAGGTGGTCGCCATCCAGACGGGCTTGAGGCCCTACCACGTAGCTAGGGTGGGTTGTTTTATCGCCTTTTACGACAGGCCGACCCCGGCCACAGAGGTTAGTATTCTTTCTCCGCCCCTGCACGGATAAGATATCTAAGCAATATGAATTAAAATTCCACATAAACTCCACAATAGCATTTAAATCAATACTTTGTAAGAAAAGAAAGAAAAAATATTTATTTCATAAAGCGACACACACAAATAGAAGGCCAACAAAAGTATACACAAAAACGTTTTGCCGCATTTTGGAAATGAGGTTGGCACTCTGAAAATTTTTTAATTCATTTATTATTAATATTATTACTTTAGATAAATATACTCGTATTTGAAAGAACATTGTGAGAAAAGCTACATAAAAAGTGCATGCTGTGTGTGTCTCGAATGTTACAATCATGGAGGAAACAAGTGAAAGTGATATCACTTGAGTACCTACCGAATACAGTAAATGAGAGACCAAGAAGTGAAATTTTCTGTCCTATCGAATCTCAAGTGTGGATTCTTCTTCTTCTTCCAGTGCCTCTTCAATCCTGAAGGTTGGCCGTTAGCTTCCTGTATTCATTTCTATCAGCAGCTAGCCGGAACAGCTGTTCGACGGAGGCAATACCGGTCCACTCCCGGATATTCCGGAGCCATGACTTCTTTCTTCGCCCAGCGCGTCTCTTTTCGTTCACTTTGCCCATCATTATCAACTGCAGCAGCATGTATCTATCGTTCCTGAGCACGTGGTCGAGATATTCTATCTTGTGTGTTTTGATAGAAGGCAACATTTTCCGGGACATATAAACGCGCTGAAGCACGGTTTCGTTCCTGACCCTCTGCGTTCAACTAATGCATAACATGCGACAAGTGTGGATTGCCATGTATAAAACGTAACTATTTACAAAAAAATGCAATATATCAGTTTTCTAATATCCATAAAACCAACGCTTTACTAGTTACTTTGACTAAAGGAAACTATGCGAATTATCACAATTTTTATTATTTTAGGAACAAAGTTATAATGCATTGTTATGTTGACTTTTTTTCTTTTTTTTATAGCTAGAGTTCAGCAGACAGGCAGACAGCCCACCCTGGCAGGTGATCACCATCGACTATGGACGTTTGCAGCACCAGAGGTACCAACGCACGAGGTGCCGGCCTCGAAGAAATTTTATAACGCCTTTTTTGAAGAACCCCATATCATACAGCGCTGAAAAACCCTCAGCTGGAAGCTCATTCCAGATCCTGAGAGTACGCAACATGAACGTTCTTGAGAACCGTTTCGTATAAGAAAGGGGAGGCTCCAAGAAACAGGAATGAACACCTAGCCGATGGCGGCCAGTGCGGTGGTAGAAAGACGACGAGGGCACAATTATAAATAGTTTTTCAGAACTGTTACGTAGAATAAGCAAAGAGACGCAAAGTCTCACCGAAGTCCAAGCGTGTCTAGACCGTCTGTGAGTATGGGATCACCGACAACACGAACTGCGCACCGTTGTTGGATCGAGTCTAGGGGATTGAGCTGACAGGCGGGTGCTCCACCCCATAAATGTGAGCAGTACTCCATATGTGGTCTGACCTGTGCTTTGTATAGCATAAGCCGTTGCCTTGGACTGAAGTACTGCTTGGACTGGTTTAGCACACTTAGCTTTTTGGAGGCAAGTTTAGCTTTACCCTCCAATTGTCCCCTAAACTGCACATCATTCGTGATGTCGACACCAAGGATCCCAGTACTGCTTGCGATGAAAAGAGGGGTTCCTTGAAACTGTGGCGCAGGTGCGAATGGGGTTTTCATTTTATTATTTACACGAAAATACGTTATTGCTATGGAATGAAAATGAGCCGCTTATTTCAATTAACTAAGGCTTAAACGAATATTAACGAGGGTACCATATTGCATTCGTAATGAACTAATTTGCATTTACTTAAGATGTATTGAAGAGAATGTTTGAACTATTCTTAGTTCCAACGATCCTGGTGCAAATTTTATTTCATTTAATAAAAAGCCAATCGCTGCCTACTGCTGAATGTAGATCTCACCAAGCCTTTTTTTTGTCTCGGGGAAAAACCTCTCTTGACGGGTTCCCCGGCCCAGGGGGACCGAGGGATATGTGCACTCCGGGAAAAATGTTTGGCCATCCGACTACCCACTAAAAAACCCCGCTGTTCTCCTATCGCCTACGCCAGGGTCCACGGATATATGGCCTGCCGATCTCGTGGCCCGGGCCGGCGCCGGCCCGCCCTTTGTTTTGAGGCGGGCCCCTTCTAAAGTGTTGGCACCAGGGGGTCAGGGTTTCGTCCCCCCGGCGCTCTCCTAACAACTCTAGGAGTTGAGGGGGGCCACGGAACAGCACGCAGCTCTCACCCTCGTGGCAATAGTGTGGGCGGCGGATCTTCCCCCGAGGAGGTGGATATCGGAAGGCAACCTTGCTCAAGTCATTAGAGTCTTCTTTCTAAGACGCGGTCTCCAATCTAATACTCGTTTGTTCTGCGATTGACGTGACCGGCTCATTACCACTTCACCATGCATTTTTTTTAAATATTCTGTCTGCCGTTATAGCACCGTAGGTGCTTAGCGAAAGAACAGAGTTAGTTTCACTAGCCAACATTATTGCTCAGCCTGAGGCTAAATTATTGTTTTTTGTGACAGCACCGTAGATCCTAGGTGAAAAAACAGAGCTAGTCTCACTAGCCAGTGTTACTGCTGAGCTTGAGTCTTTTTACAAAAGTTCTAAAACCATTTTTTTATCATATTTTGCGAACTATGTCAGCAAGGCTGTAAGAGCACTTTGGTTATCTTACTGATATTTTCATTTTGGGCCGTGTCCATAAGAAAGATACCCAAAATTTCTTGCTCACCAATAATCTTGAAATGCGTAGCTGTTCACTGTTTTTTACCGTTTAGTGATAAATGTATTAAATATGCACATTAGCCGAGAAAAATTACATTAATCGAATATGCCATCGTGGCAACCAAACGATTGATGTCAAAATTAGTTTCTGAGTTTTTAATACCGCTTTCACGTATGTAGCGTCTAAAATCGCATGTAATCGCCATGTCACATAAAATTTATAAAATATCTCTTTATGCTACGGCCATCGTTAAATACAAGAAAATATGTAATATTTAGTAATACTATATATAATAGATCCCATCGTCCTAATAGATAGTTCAACAATGGGTAGAAATAGCTGTTAAGATTTAAGTGATAAATACGTATAACTAATATACAGATCACGACATCTAAGTGGACACCTAAAATGGCGGTCGTCCGCGCAGGTACAAGTAGGCACAAAAAGTTAGGCTCGCGATTACCAGATTAAGATTCAACACACAAACAAATTCACTTCCACATTTATATTATTTAAATTAATCTATACAAATAAATAAAATTGGAGGGTCTGTTTGTAATATTAAAATAACCGCTTTTTACTAAGTTCATTTCGACGTATACACGGTATATATACCAAAACAACATTTTTTTACATATTTTGTCTGTCTATCTGTTTGTTCCGGCTAATCTCTGAAATGGCTGCACCGATTTTGACGGAACTTTCACTGGCAGAAAGCTGATGTATCAAGGAGAAACTTAAGCTATTTATATTTTAGAAAAGAATAATAGTTTTTGTTAAGAATGACAAGTTTCTGAAATTTTTATTCTAATTTAAGTTGACCTCAGATTTATATCATTAATCATACGAAATAGGGTTCAGCTTAGGCTGGACATTGTAGGTTGAATTTCTAATTTAAGTTAACCTCAGATTTATGTCATTCATTCGAAATAGGGTGTAGCTTAGGCTGGACTTAGTAGGTTCGAACGTACGTATTCCGGAGGCGCAAGGCGTAACAGTTGCATTCGATAATACTGACTGTTTGCATAATTCATTTATATTTTAGGGTTTATAAGGTTTGTAATCCAAAATAAACCATAAGATATATCCAAAAAAATTTGCTCAAGTCACTATTCCACGCAGACGGAGTCGCGGGCACAGCTAGTTATTAATAAATGAATAAATAAGGATGAAACAGTTAATAAAATATCTGCTAACAAGAATTTAATAAAAATAATAAGTGTGTGCTATTATGTTTAGCCAATATGTAATAATTAAATCAGTAATTAAAAAAAATTTAATCACTGCCACTGCTGTCAATCATTGGCATGACTCCTTCTACATAATTTTTAAGTGGTACGGCACCGGAACTTGGACCTTGGTTTGCGACTTCATCTTCACTGTCGCTTGAATCACTGCTGGCAGAACGGCCAATTCGTATTGTAAATTCTTCACTCATTTCGTCGATGATGTAATCACTTAACGTAGGACGTCACCCTCTTCTATTGTTTTGACCTTACCGCATAGCTTTTTCCAGTCACTTGACCCCATTGAATTTACTTTTTCGTTCACTAACTCTATTACACGGGTCACATTCTACTGAACATTTTTGTTATTGACATGCCCTTTTATTGCTGCCCCTGCCATTTCAATGGGATATAGATCTGAGTGGTCCGATAGGGCAGCAGGCGAACTATGTCATTTCCAATTAAAAATTCTATCTATACTAAAAACTTTGAAGCGGTCTTTGTTTTTTATTTATTAAATTATACAACTGAGGTTTCAACATATCAAGAGCATAATTGATCTCATTTTCCGAAAGACAACCCATCATATCGGCTTTCTTCGTATTATTATTTGGTGCTAAATCATATTCCTTGTTGTGATATTTGGCATTGTCCACAACTATAACCGAATTCGGAGGGAGATTTGGTATTAATTGGGTGCGTACCCACTTCTCATAACTTTCATAGTTCATGCATCCTGATAGTCGCTGGTCTTCGTGTCTGACATGAATGCTAACAAAGCGTTTGGTACAAAACCATTCTCCGATTCTCCGGCATGTACTATTGAGACACGTTGCCCTTTTGAAATAGATTTTTTCAATCCCTGGGTGGACCGGACCCATCTGTCCAACCTTGCGGTGTTATGTGCTTGGCGTAAACATATTACTCATCTGTCTAAATAATTGAAATTTATTTTGTATAAATTGGTCTGATTTCTTGACGATATTTTTTTGTTTTTGAGTTATTTAATGATTCTGAACACTTTTTCTGAACCTTGAAAATTTATAGCTGAGCGTAATTTTGCAGAAAGTTTACCAACGGTTGGTAATTCCTTTTCAATTTTATGAAAATAGGGAATGCATCGTTTTATAACTCCCTTGTCAAAATCGTCTATGCCTCTCACTGGTTTCATTTGTTGACTTTTTATGCCAGGAGTCCTGAACGCAACTATTAATTCTGAACTTTTGCTTTCTTTTATAATCCTTTTAAACGTCAAATATTATCTTTCTCGAGTGTCTCTTTAAAGTTGGTTGGGGTCGAGACATTTTCGTGAAATTAAATTATCAGAAATTTGATAGTCTGAACTGAAGAAAATATGTATACTAGGACCACGGGGAGCGTGAAAATATAATATAACTTTTAAGTTAATAAATATTAAAAGACATTGAAGAACTGTTTAGAATATTAATTTAAACTCAATACGGCACTATAGATCAAGAAGGTTACACAAACTATATATTTTCTATAAGATTTTCAGTATTAAATAAATAAAATACTTCTAACAATTCATACAACCCCATCTAGTCCGTAGTATATACGTATTATATTTTATGGAAGAAATATTTTTATGAAAGAAACAAACGTAGTTAATTAATTACAAACAGTTCTTAATCCTGGTTCACAATAAACCTGTTAAGGTATATTTAACACAACGAATGACTTTAATGCGCTACCCGTGGATTTATTGAGCGTTCTTGCTGCGAAGGTTAATTACTGTTTAAAAAGTTTTATATCTAGAAATTGGTTACTTAAAAGTGTAATAATTAAAATGACGATCTCTCTAATCGGATGTTTGTCTAATTTGGGCGTTTAAAAATGTTCATATCCGGCAAGGTAAATTCAGTACCTATTAATTTACAATTACTATTTTATAGTTACTATAACAAAATTGCATTTGTTTCACGCAGTATTTAGCTAATATTAGTTCAAAATCAGTCTATAATGTGTTGAAAATAAAGTTTATTTTTTGTTGAATCTCCTTCAAGTGGGGTAGAAAAGCCGTTAACTGCAGTGGGTAACTTTGATGGCCCTCGCGTGTCTGTGGTCAAGACAGCTGACTTTCCGTTGTGTGCTCTACATCTGCTTGGTAATAGTCTTTTTTATCTTCAATATAAGTTGTTTGTGTTGAATCAAGTTTATAAAAATAGATGTCGTCGCTTTCGTCGCGACTTAAACAAAATAGAGTTTAAAATATTTAAGTTGCATAAATTTCCTGTTTAGTATTTTTATATTAGTACAAACATTACATATCAGTTTTGAATAGAGAGCGCTGGCTTAGAACAGTCGTCCAATCGTAGGATAGCTTACCAACCACCGGAAAAGGTCTAAAAAAGATGGTTGTCCGGCGGTGAGCGAGGGTTCTAGGTCAGCGGCAGACTCATTTGAATTTAGAATCTCGAAAAAGTCGGGGTCATATAATATCACAATAAAAGTGAAAATTGTAAAAATTGGAATTTTAAAAATAGTCTAAATAAAGTATTTGAATAATAAGTCAGTTTATAAGTTATTGTAAGAATCTGGTCTTGTAACATACAGAGTAATATATCTCTGTGTTTAACACCTCACGTGTCGTTATGTGCGTAATCTGTGTTTTGTGTGCATTGCAAAGAACTAGTAGGCTCTGAAATACATCGGAGTTTTTTTTATTGAACTTTATTATTTTCAACGGCAATTGTCATATTTTGTTATAAGGTGATGCTGCTGAAAATCAATGATCAAAATCGACGTACTTGGATACCATAAGCACTCTATTGATAACTGAAGTTTACAACTAGTATATTAATTTTCTTATATACTTTTGGGGTCGTATTTGTTGTGTTATGTCGGCGTAACAAGTACCCAATAACGAACCGCGATATCAATCTTAGTTTAACCTTCAGACAGGTTGGAACTACTTTGTCCCCACAGTATAGTTTAATCGATATCTTTATCGATGTTTAGAGGTTGATGCCACGCTCAAAAGTAATAATAATAGCAGGCCGCAACGTCTTACTAATCGACTCAGGCGACCTCCTAAAATGGAGAACGTAACTGCTATACTTGTACAAAGAACATTGACAGGTTACAAATACAGTGATCTCTGTATGCACATTTCCGCACGACGTTTTCCTTTACTTCACATCTATATCTATACAAATAAATAAAATTGGAGGGTCTGTTTGTAATATTAAAATAACTGCTTTATACTAAGTGCATTCGGACGTATACACGGTACATATACCAAAACAAATTTTTTTACAATTTTTGTCTGTGTGTCTGTCTGTTTGTTCCGGCTAATCTCTGAAGTGGCTGCACCGATTTTGACGGGACTTTCGCTGGCAGACAGCTGATGTAACAAGGAGTAAGTTAGGCTATTTTTATTTTAGAAAAGTAAAATAACATTTGTTGAAAATTATAAGTTTCAGAAATTTAATAATCCAATTTAAGTTGACCTCCGATTTATATCATCAATCATATGAAATAGGGTTCAGCTTAAGCTGGAATTAGTAGGTTGAATTTCTAATTTAAATTCACCTCATATATCCAAAAAACGCTGCCCAAAGTCACTATTCCACTCAAACGGAGTCGCGGGCACAGCTAGTTAGGCAAATAAAACTGCCTAAGCGGTACATGCCATCGTGGGTTTCAAACCCGAAACCTCAAGGTTAATCTCTGAGTATGATATCACTTAACAACCACGTACGAAGTTCAAAGGTTATGTGGAAATTTATTATTTATTAATTTAGGCAAACAATTCCGATTGTATTTCTGGTCAATATCTACATTTACTAGTAAATTAATGATAGATATTTTTAATGTTTTTTGGTAATGGTGTTCCAAACATTGTAAAGAATAAGTTTTCTAGCCAAGAGAGATCATGTGTGGTAGATTTGAACAGTGCTCTATTTTTTTTTCATTAAATATATTTTATTCTTTATTAGTGCCATTTATTGCATTTTTATTTATAAAAAGATGCCACCTGATAAAAAAATGCTAAAAATTAGAGTGGAGGAATTACAAATAAAAAATGATAAGGGGAAAAAACTTAAATGTTGAAATGACTGCTAATAGCTAATTGAATTGAGAAAGAGAACATGTTTTCCTGCCCCCTACTTAACGTGGGATAGGAACAGGAAGAAGAAGGTACTGCAATAAATAGGTTAACTATGCTTATTTAACAAAAAGTATAATCCGTGCAGGGGCGGAGAAAGAATACTAAGCTCTGCGGCCGGGGTCGGCCTGTCGTAAAGGCGACAAGACAACCCACCCTAGCTACGTGGTAGGGCCTCAAGCCCGTCTGAATGGCGACCACCTATGGTTTTAAGTATGCCGCCATAATAACCTACTGTTATGTTCCGGCATTAGTGATCCAAGTTCCTGTACCCTTATGGGGTAGCAGCGTGTTTGCAATGATACTGACATTGCAAACACACATAGGCGACGGTAACTGCTAAATTCCAAGTGGGCCGTCAGCCTGCCTGTTATCTTTCAGCAATAAAAAAAAGAAAATAGTATTTTTGAGAATATATATTCTCAAAAATACTTGACACTTTTCGTTACAAAATACACGAATTTAATAAAAAAATACTTTATTTTTATAAATTCTCTATTTTTATGACTAATATATCTATCTTTTTTTGAGTCTAAAACTCTAATGAATTTATTTACATAAATGTTCAAGTTTATGAATATTATTCGTTAACTAAAATTACTTGAAAGTAATCGCCCAAAAAGTTTTCTCATAAATATTTTCTTTGAAAAAGTATGAACTTGAAATTAATAAAGTTATTTATTTGAATTGCCGTACAATTAAATATAAATAAAAACTAATATTCATAATTTTATAGCGAATGAATATCAAAATAGCTTATTTAAAATATCTTTAGGCTTTGTTGTATAACAAAGGCAAGTAACTGCAGCAATAAGTATTCCTTCTAACCAAAAAATAAGAACGTGAGTACAAAGTACACATGTCAGAAGTGAAACTTCTTTGGCAAACTAATTTTAAATCTCGTTAATATTATTTAGACTAATCTAAAGCTTTAGATTTTTGAAACTTAGAGGGAGGAAAAAAGGAAGATATGTTAGGAATTTAATGAATTTAATTGTCATTAAAATATTAAAAGTGTCGAAAATTAATACAAATTTTAAATTTAATTTTAATTTATTTCATCGTTATCTACATTATTTGATGCATTTTTATTGGTATTGTTCTGACTAAGGCATTATGATAAGAAAAATATGCAATATAAGTTCGTGCTTTATGTGCTTCATGCTACGTTCGCCCTTTCTCACTCTCTCTCAATTGGTATCAATCGCTTTCTCCCTCTCCTTCTACAAAAATGTTTCACATATTCGTGACGTTTCATCCGTAAAAAATTTACACTCATGCACGCAAAGAAGTTTCATTTCAATAAAACGATATGTAATATAAATAGAATTTCTATATTAAAAAAAATATTCTTTGTATTTATGTAGCTTTCAGTCTTTGTAGTGTGTCACCCATTAAACGTGCTTGCAATGTGCTACGTATTATTTATAATAAATACTCGTAACCTAAATTTACATTTCCAACGCTAAGATGATGATAATGATGACTCGTATCCATTTACTAGTATATAGTGTTGTCATCTTCATCACGACATAAACAAAATAGTTTGGAACATTTAAGTTGAATCTTCCTGTTTGAATTAGTACAAACATTGTATGCTAGTTCTAAATAGAGGGTGTTGGCGTAGCACCGTCAACCAATCGCTTACCAATCACCGGAAAAGGCCTTAAAAAGATGGCGGTTTGGCGGTGTGCGAGGGTTTTAGGCCAGCGGCAGACTCACTTGAATTTGGAATCTTGAAGAAGTCGGTCATATAATACCACAATATATTAGTAATAATTGTAAAAAGTGAAATAGTTAAGAGTGTTTGAATAATAAAAAATCTGTTTACGTTACTCTGTTAGTTAATACCAGCTGGATGACCGAACTTTCCTCTTTATTTTTTTTTATAAATTGTGTTTTTTGGAAATTAACAATTGATTTTCTTAGTCTAACCTCAAAGCAAACACTCATTGACTTCGTGTTACTTAACAACGCCATCTGCTGGAATAGCTTTAGTGTTGTTGTGTCGTTAAAGCAATTTAAAAAAAAATAGTATTATTATTTGCCGATAGATGTCAGGAAGAGTCATTTTTCAGTTTAAATTGGGACTACTCAAACGCCACCTTTTTGTTATTTTTCTTCCAATAAAAAAAGCGAATAAAATGACATTTTCTAGAAATGATTCCTCGCTAGATCGATTTATCGCCCCCGAAACCCCCTGTATACTAAATTTCATGAAAATTGTTGGATCCGATTCCGAGATTCCAAATATATATATATATATATACAAGAATTGCTCGTTTAAAGATATAAGATATTATAAGAGTCTGTCTCTAACAATAGTTACCTGTTCTGTTATGTGGTGGAAATATTTTATACATTTCCCATCGCTTGGAGGCTCGTGGTGTGGTAATGTGGGACTTCCGTGCAATCCACCCGTTCCCCACATTAGGGGACACAATTCGCTGGTATAGCCCCTAAAACCAGTGTTACTCTACCGTCCCACGCCTGAGCAGGGATGTGCTTCGCGTGCGACTCCGACTCGGATGGGGTGTATGTACCTACCTACAGGGTAAATAATGAACCTAATAATATTTGTAACTGTAGATAGGTGTCATGACATTCCTCCATTATACGAATGGGCAGTCAGAACTAATTTTATTTAAGTGTTTATCATATTTGAAAATATAAATTATTTCTAATGATTTAGGTTGGGGTTTATATTTGATTTTAGCGAGAATAACAATGATAATTTGATACAGTAGGAGTTAGTATTGTTCTTCATCTAAGTCGTCTTTTTTTTCTTCATATTTGTGAAATTATACAACCATGGAGAATCTAGCTTTAGAAATTGATCAATAGGGTTTATTATTCTTATCCCCGTAGAAATATCATAAAGTAGGTATTTCTCGTATACAATATCAGTTCAATTCCACATGGAAGTAGAGCATTGATAATGAAAACTCACTCCAGAGGGAGTTTGTTCACTGTATTGAAAACGGAATTATATTCGTCGTACAATTTATAGCAATCTTCTGTCGCGATTGAAGTTATTGTATGTATTAAAAGATAGTTTAAGATAGAATCTGTGTCACGGTTGCCCTTATTATTACGAATTTATTTAAGATTTCATGAATATTAGATTCATGGAATATAGAATTCAAGGATCGGAAGAAGTGCCTTCACTAGTCATCATTCGGAATCTTTTTTTATTTAAAATTTATTAACATATATTTAAATACCAATACATCACATCGATATTAATGAAAGAACAAGAAAGGTTTAATGTATGAAGTTAGTTCTAATTTATCTAGAGTTTCTTTTTTGTATTGCTTTTCTGTTCATTGATAATAAGAAAAGATCTGCGTGTTCGTTTACATCGGTGCTTTATAATTCACTCGCTATATTAAAGCACAGAGATTCAAAAATAGATGAAATCGATATGGTTGGTTTTCGTTGAAACTACCGCTATCTAAACAATCTTCTAAAACAAAACCAATGTTTTCGTTTCTTTGCTAAATGTGAGCTAAAAGAACGAATAGTCCACGTCACCCTTTGCAACTCTTTAAGAATGACAAGAAAAGGTCTTAATAATCTTATTAGTCAAACCTTACCAACATTTAAACTGTTTTCGTTATTAGTTTTTTAATCCCATTTAAATCCTCAGTTTTCATTTTAAACTCAGAGCATGTTGTTGAGTTTTTCTCGCATTCCTTTCATGATTCTACTAGGACACTATCCATGTTAAAGACTACGCTTTTATAAAGGTAAAATTTTATGTCTCAAGTTGTTGAGTTACATATTGTAACCAATGAGTAAACATAAAAAGTAGTAAACGAGTAAATTACAATCAAATAAAGATTAAAAATACACTACGGCATATAGAGCACTACATTACATATCTGCTAATTGACTCACCACCAGAAACTTCAAAGACCATGCGGAATGGGTAGGAAAAAGTCATGAAGCAATCCCCGGGATTTCACGATGTTGATGAATGTCATAAACAAATTTGTAATGCTGACACAAGTCGGAAAACTTTTTCATCATAGTTAAGTACTTTGACCATATTAGCTTTCAAATAAATAAAAAAAAACAGTTGCCCTCACTCAAGATCTTTGATATCTCAGTAAAATTAACTAAAAATCATAAGATTTTCATCCTGAACGGAAGCAAAGCATCGAAATATATTTTTCTCAACAAATTTTCCCTTTGAATAAAAATAAAATTATACCCGGAAAATCATATAATTACAGAATGTGTAAAAATTACTTTTCTTCACGCAATTATTGAAAATTCTTCGAAAAACACACGTGCGTTATTCATAGCAGTTGGGCGACCTGTTCAATAAAAATAGCATTGGTATATTACGAGGAATCTTAAGTTCGTGCTTATTTCTAAGTTGCTAGAATTTCACATTACCTAGCCACACAGTTATTGATTTCATTTTTAGCAATAAAAATCATCAAGGTTTAACCATTTAAAATAAGATACAATTACTTCCAAGAGTCTAATAACAGATTATACATACATATATATAATCACGCCTCTTTCCCGTAGGGGTAGGCAGAGACCATTTCTTTCCACTTGCTACGATCCTTACATACTTGTTTCGCTTCGCCCACTTTCATTATTCCCTTCATACATGCTATAATAACAGATTATTTAGCTTTTAAATATTGTATTATTAAGTTTCAAAATAACTGAACATAAAAATATATTTTTTGGGCTTTGTTTGCTACCACATTTGGTCTATGGATGCTAAATAGCCTAAAATTGAAGAACGTTCGGTTTTGAATGAATATTATAATATGAGGGAAAGTGCAAGTTTATTGTTATGACAATGAGAATTAAATGGTTAGATAGGGGAGATATTAAAGATAAATGAAAAAGGTGATAGAGTAGATTACGATTAATTAAAAAATCGTAGGAGACAAAATAGAAGATTGCGTTATATATTTGAAGACAGCGTTACTAGATGGTGTAAGGCGATTTTTGATATGCTTCCATATTTACCCTGGATATTCTTTGCTAGCCCGCTGAAAAATCGTTGTAAGAAGGGTGAAGAGACTCATTCATCGAGGTCATCTTCTTTTTTGTTCATGAAGACTAAAAATGCCCTTAAACACTGTGTTGCGTATTTAGCACAATCAATTTACCGCGAATATTTCCTAGTATCGAGTTAATCGTATCTAAGCAAATGCATTGCCACCCCTATTCTACGACGACGGTGCCATCTCTCGATTCGTTCATTCAAAATATACGCTGCGGACGCGTCGCGTCGTTTCCGTTGTTCTATTCCAATATTTCAAGAAATTAACTAGCGCAATCGAAAGTAGTTTGTGCCAGTGCCTCCAGCCTACAGCCATAATCGAAGAGAACCAACAGCACGAAGACAGAGGTAAGTGGTCGTGCATTTGTGTTGCTGTAATTACACTCCCGATACCGAACACACTGACTGTCGCGCGGGCTCGCAGCAGGTGCGTGTGGGGCTCATACCCACTAAAAAGCCTCCCCCAGGCTCCTCCGATGCTGAAGTCCGAGGCGCCGGGAAACAGCGCGAGCCGACTACCGCCACCCCGAATAGCGTTGCTCCACAGTGGACGTTGGTCTGACTCCGAAAGAGAGATACTCAGGCCATGACCTGGTCACGCTCCCGCTTTTTTCACCCAACGTAGGGTGGGCTAGTGCACGAAGCGCACTTCATCACCAAGGTCAATTTGCAAGCAGCTTACCCATACCTCGATGTAGCTGCCTATAACCTCGTACTATGGTGGCTGATGGTCGTTCGCCGATCTCAGACAATGAATGCCCCTATGTGGCCCGGAAGCGTGCAAACCCAGCCGCTCTCACACCAGTACCGTCGTCTCCTTTGCGGGCATGATTATCACGCAAAAGGAGGCAACAGCATCCCAACCATTGCATCTAAACAGCCGGGAACGATAGCTCAGCTCTAATAACGGTGACGAGGATACGGCGCTGGTCATTCCACGCAGGACATACCTGGAGGGTGTGTAGAGCCGTGTCCACGTCACTGATGCTACAATAATGGCATCCTAGCGTATTTTACTGTCCGATATGATACAGGTACCTCCCAAAGCATCCATGACCCGTGAGGACCTGTATCAATCTGAATGGCAGGGTGCTATGGCTCCTGTCCAGGTTCGCAGGGCAGGCTACATTGCTTTTACGATGCGGTGGCCTGCATTGAGATGCTGTAAACATCTCTACCATACTAACACGAGATCTCTGTAGAGCTCGGCTTTTCACAGCTCTAGCGTTGGAGGTGCTAATCTTTCAGCCCCCAGGAGGGCTCGCCTTTAGATCCTATGGCGAGGATCAAGCTAAGATTTAAGCTGCTTCAAAGTATACTCTTTTGCTTTTCTAACGGCTAAAGCCCGCTGTGGTCTCTGCACGTCATCTCCTCCTGAAATTTATAAGGTTAAATTTTCCTCGGGATAAAGACTTTCAACCTTGATGCGAGTTTTAAAACTGTTTACTTAAACAAATAAAATATTAATTACGTTATTACTTATTTAATTGATTATTTCGAATTACTGTCATTTCTATTATAAAATATCGTGCAAAGTGAATTAGAGGTATTTCACAAACGCCATAATAAGCTACAGAAGTCGTAATGGCGTCGTCACTCTACATCTTAATAACAGTTGTCAAATATAATTCCTCATTATTCAAATTGTACGAGTGTTTTGCATGGATTATATTACTTAAATACAACATCTTCATAAACACCCACGGATATTTTGTTAGTTAATGTTCCGAAAAGTTTGTGACCCCTGCTTTTAGTATAATTTAGTTTAAAAGATGACTTTCAGAAAATATTAGTTTACAATATCCAGTTTGGAATTGGACCCAGTTTTCATGTCACTGAACATCACCGTTTAGAAAAATAAAGAACATTTTTCAAATCACTTTTGATTTTTCTTGTACAATTTTCTTAAGACATCCAATTTTTACTCGGCTTATTAAATAGAATTTGACTTATTGAAGCGAGCTACTTGTTTCATTTCTCGTCATCATTTTATGTAAATAAATATTTTTTAGGTCGTCAGCAGTTATAGTTTTAGAATAAATAAATGTAATGAACAATTTTAGATAGTGGGATTAATTCCAAAGGGCATTAACATATAGCAGGTATCAATGATTGTTTCCATTTTTTTAAACTCTTTAACGTCCGACTACAGGGAGCAGTATTTCCATAGAGGTCACGTACAATGCACCGTTTGTCAAAAGAAGTAGCCACACAGATAAATTCGTACGTAGGGTTTATAAGTGGCAATATTAAGTTAACAAAATCCAAGAGATGCATATTATAATGGGTGTAGAACCAAAATGAGCCCTTTATGTAAAAGATAATCGTTGCGGATAATAAAATCACTTACAGCCTTGACAATCATGAGTACCACTGAGAAATTACATAATATACATATCTAATCAAAAAATCTACATTTTATTGGTTTAAAAAAAATCTCTTCATTCGTATTTTAAATTTATTTCTAAACTAGTTGACCCGGCAAACGTTGTTCCTGTCATATGAATTTTAAAAAGTATTCTATGTCCTTCTCCAGGTCCAATCTATGCCTATACCGAAATTCATCATAATTGGTTCAGAGGTTTGGGTATGATAGCGTAACAAACAAACAAACTCACTTTCGCATTTATAATATTAGTTAGGATAATACCTACATACCGATCTGAAATTAAATTGACAATAATAATATGACATCGTTTCCTAGAATAGCATGTACATAATGCTATTAATATGGGCGTTATTCTATAACATACTTCTGATAGTACGTATTAAGTAAGTGACATAGATCACGTTGCTTTACAGACGGGTAGTTTGATGACAATCAATATGGATATATCAAAAGATATTTAAGTTTAATGCATTCGTCGGACAGTAGACCTCAACAAGTGAAAGGATGAATCTAATCTAAATAAATTTTGCGACACCATAGTTTACATCATTATTTTGTATCAGAATCTGATATGTTCTGTTTTTTCACAAAATAGGCTACGTCCACGAGGTTACTACCACGTCTACAATTCTACATGCTACCTAAAACTATTCTCGCGCTAAAGTTTCTAAAACCAAAACTATCTTTTCTTCTAAATTCAAGCTCATAGTCTGAACTATCCTTTCTACAGTGTCGTGCTCGTGACTACTTTTTCTTCTGTAACATTTTTGCAAACCTATAGAGAAATAAATATTGGTTGTTGTTCTAGCGACGCTTTATTGTAATTCCCCTATAAACAACAGTCCATGCTGGTAACCCCGACGTGATGAGCCCCTTTAAATAACCATGTGCAAAGATGATGGAAGTAGGCAAAGTCGGCATATATACCGCCATTTTGGCTAGAAGATCCAGAAGTGTGATTTGCACAGATTGAAGGTCAGTTCGCAATAGCTGGCATTACTGTAGACACCACGAAATTTTATTACATCACCTTGAACCTCGAACCACAGTATTTCAAATACATCAGGAATTGGAATCAAGCCAGTGTCTGATAAAGTGCAGGCTATGCTGCACTTACCTGCACCCAGGACGTTCCTGGGTGCAGGTAAGAGGTACGCCGTTTCTTGGGGATGTACAATTTTTATCGCCGTTTTACACCAGGCACCTTACAAGCTCAAGCACCCTTGACAATGAAAACACTTCACGCAGTAAATGCATTTGGCGTCGGACTAACAATATGTATTTTGAGATATCCTATCTATGAATCAAGCCATTCTTTAGTATATTTGAATTAATTTAAACGTTGCCCAGCCAGGCCATTAGCTATTGAATGGATTGGTTCAAAATCAGAAGAGGTTAACACAAACAAAGAGTTGAATAAAACTTCCCATTGAAGTGTTATCCAGGTTGTAATACTGGTTTTAGTAAAAGGTCGGTGTCATGTAACAATAAAACTTTGTCGTATCTCTCATTGTGTAGTGGCTGTTTTGCTTTTAAAGATCGACTTAAACGCATCGCTTGAACCCGATAGTTATCTCCCGTGAGAGCTTGATAGCGTAATAGTTTGAGCAGATCAAAATAAATTACACCCTGTAGATCTCACCAAATGCAGAGAGGATGCTTCAAACTTTGGGTGTGCCAATACCCATGATACGTGAACGATGTTGATGCACGAATACCCATATTTTTAGCTAGCCAAGCCCTGAAAAGTCTTTATACAAGCCAGTCTTTATACCAGCTGAAACTTTTATTTTTTCAAGCTCTTGCATGAATCTAGTTTATGCCCATTTTGTCGTCTGCTCTTATAATCTTTGATTCGCCCACGTGCCCAATAAAATGAATTGCCATTCCAGCCAGCATAACGTGAGAGATACCAAATATTGACGCGTGTGTGAGCAAATAAATCATTGATATGAAGTATTCCCTCCTCGATGATGTAATGTAAGGTGAGAGGGTGGTTGAAACTAATATTTTATTACTACGATTCACGCAGCCGTGACGTAGTTTATGTATTTTGTAATTTTAGACAGTGATTCAAAGTTTTTTTTTTTATTAAAAGGATATTAGAAATATGCTTTTATTAAATGTGCCCACAAACTTTCCCAAAAGTTTGTTTCGACGGTTCTTCTCTCTATGCACCTTCAATGTTTTGTCTCTTCTGTTTTCTCCATTCAGAAATTGATCGAGGGTCGTATCTCGTAGTGCCTCCTCAAACATGCTGCTACATGCAGGTTATGCTACACCACCAGGCAAGATTTTATGAAATCGCTATCGCCGTAATATCATGATCAACGAATGCCTTTTGTATTTACGAAACAAAAATTCGAGCTTCCACGTATGGGTTTCACATTTTAATATTTGCAGCGTATATGCGTACATTGAAAAAATATTACGGCGTTCATTAAAAATGTTATATACTATTTCTTCACAGTATAAACGATTTGGAGAACTTTTAACAATATTAAAAGTTCGTTTAGAATCGAAAAGACTCCGTCATGGTCAATTGTCGTGTAATCCGGAATATTGATTATATTGTTATTTAAGTACCACCTTTTCATAAAATTCCTGGAAATATGTTTAACATAAATTTAAATAAGTGGCTTTGGTTCGTTTGATGAGTTCTTGGAAGATGTTTTGAAAAAAGATTTCACCAAAAGAACTCTTATATAATTAATTATAACGTCTTAGACTTTTTGTCAAATACAAATACCCATAATAATAATACACTGAGATAATCACAGCGCCATTTAATCCAAAAATAAGTAATAAAGTGTTTGTGTTAGACCTATGTACCAGAAAACTCATACACTACATCTATATTACTTTTTGTAAATAATCACATCCTCGTAACCCCTATAAGGTACGTGTGAAATTGCGTCACGGAGATTACCAATGTATTAGTCTTAATGAATAGGGAATCTATTGTCAAATATCCATGCAGGGGTGCAGAAAGAATACCAACCTCTGCAGCCGGGGTCGGCCTGTCGTAAAAGGCGATAAAACAACCCACCATAGCTACTTGGTAGGGAGGGCCTCAAGCCCGTCTGGATAGCGACCACTTTTGGTCTTAAATATGCCGCCATAATAACCTTGTGTTGTGTTCCGGCATTAGTGACCCAAGTTCCTGTACTCTTATGGGACAGCAGCGTGATCGCGACGCCAGTGGCATACAGTGCAAACACGCATAGGCGACGGTAACTGCTAAATTCTAAGCGGGCCGTCAGCGTGTCTGCTGTCCCACAGCAATAAAAAAATCGTACATCATGTCCAATTGCTTTGAAAAATCTTATTACGTTATAACGTTTGGCAAGCTCCTCAGTTTGTTTGAAAAAGTTTGCTTCCAAACGGAAACCTAGCAATTTAAGTCATTAAAATATTACTCAGTAGTAGTTAGCAAATCTTATAAAACTATATACCCGATTGACCCGAAATTTAGCATAGTTACTCATTTTGCGTTGCAGACGCTCACTAAGAACAGATTTTATGGAAATTCTATCCAAAATATATATTTTTTTATTTATATGGCAGAACAACAAAGTTGTGTCATGTCAAATAGTTGATTATCTAAACAACAATTATTGTAAAACATACATTTGTGAGGTTTACTTAGGAGAGCCTGTTATGTCTTCAGTCATTGAAAAAGCACTTACGTTATTATAATTGCAAATATGTTGTATGCTTGCAAAAGAATCCCTCCGTGCAGAGATACAATAAGAATACTGACCACTGGGGTCATGCCCGTCTGGATGATCCCCCTTGATTTCTAAATATATGACAGCATATTTAGACATATATGACAATATAGTTAGATTTAATAACCTTGTGTTATGTTTCAGTACAGGTAGCTCAGCTTCCAGTTTACCTACGTAGAAAACAAAGTGTCCTAATCTTGCCTATAATAGCCGTTTGCTGTTTCGTTGAAATAAAAAACTTTTTCAATATATTTAATGCAAGAAGCGAATAAAACGAAAACAATTTTATTATTGTAAGAAATCGTTAAATTATATAAAATCAAACTATCAATTTTCTAACCATTAGCTAGTTGGGACTACTAAAACTTTGAGTTGAATTTGATAAGGGGTGAAATTATGTACGAAAGTAATTTTCTTCTCGGAAAAGTTTCATATTACCTGGCTTTACGGGTGGGAACGCGATCGAGCGTAGCTCGCTTGAAGTACGAGTACTTCGCAGGATTAATTATCCACTTCTTGCTGCGTAGGTGTAGGAAATTTATGATAGCAACTATAGATTACTAGAAATACGTCGTAGCCATATAGACACACTCAGAGCTCCAACAAAGATGGCAAGTACCTTTAAGGCAGATTTTCTTGTTTTATATCCATGTATAATCTATATATATATATATATATATATATACCTAGTCAGGTCATAAATTCTGTCACATGTTTAATGTAAAATAATTGTAACAAGTTTATTCATTATGTAACCATTTATATACCAAAATGAACTTAACAAAACATAGATTCTTATGACATTAAAGTTTATTCAAAATGACCTCCGTGATTTTGAATACAGACCTTCAATCTGCGCGGCCAGTCGTCTATCGCAGCACGAACGAGGTCCATGTCAATATCGGCGGCTGCCTTAATCAAGGATGTCTTGAGTGACTCCAAATTGGGATGAGGCTTTGAGCACGCCTTTTCCTCCAAGTGTTGCCATATCTTGTAATCTAACGGATTCAAATCTGGACTGGAGGAGGGCCAGTCTTCGTGCCGGATGAAGTCGATTTCACGCGCCGCCAGCCAGTCTTGTGTGCTCTTCGCTCTATGAGCTGGCGCCGAATCTTGTTGGAATACCCAGTGCCTGTTATTGAACATGGTATGAGAAACAGGTTCCACAAGGTTCGTCAGGACTGTATTTTGATATACAACAGCATTCGTTTTTCCACCTTTCTCACAAAAATGTACCTCTGTTAAGCCCCAATAAGAAACTCCCAACCATACCATGAGCGAGGCTGGAAAATGACCTCGTTGGACACGCGGAATACGGTTGCTCGCTTCTTCACTACTGTGTGCGTACACCTTATCATTTTGTTTGTTGTAGCTCTCTTCTACGGTAAACATTTTTTCATCCGAAAAAAGAATTTCCCGATATTTTTTTCCCGCGTACCGCTTCAACAAAGCGCGGCATCTCTTCAGTCTCAGGTCCATTAGACGAGCATTCAAACGATGTCCTGTTTTTCTTCGATATGCCCGAAGCCCTAAGTCTTCATTTAACACCCTTTTCACCGTGGTTCTGCTTAACCCCATCTAAAGGGCCAACAGTTTCTGCTTACGTTTGGGATTTCTTTGAATTCGTGCCTTCACAGCTTTTATCATTGCTGGAGTCCTAACAGACCGAGGGCGACCACTTCTTGACCTGTCATCTACACTAGAGTCTTCATTGTATCGTTTGATGGTACGATAAACGAATCTTTTGGTTATATTCAAATTTTTCAGTATGTTAAAAATTTGAATTGGCGCGTAACTGCAACGATGCAATGCAATAACTGCAACACGGTCTTCTTTAAGCGGCCACTCCATATTTAAAAAATGAGTAAAATTCTAAAAGTATACATTTTTATTTTCATGAACAATTCGAAATTCGAATTCAATAAACTTTTTTGTGGCCAGCATTCTAAAAGAAAAGTTTTTACTGTGTGACAATACTTATGACCTGACTAGGTATATATATATATATATATATATATATATATATATATATATATATATATATATATATATATATATATATATATATATATATATATATATATATATATATATATATATATATATATATATATATATATATATATATATATATATATATATATCTTGACGACCTATGTGGCGTAACAGATAATGCACTTCGGTACGCTTGCGAAGGTCACGGGTTCGATTTCCGTCTTGCGTCTGGGTGTTTTTAATATGTATTTATTTACAAAAAAAGTATATAAGTAGTATATCAGTTGTCTAATACCCATAACACAAGTGCTATGCTACTTAGTTTGGGACTAGATGGCGTAATTATATGAAGGAAAATGGGGATTTTTGACGCACCATCACAACAAAACTACTGAACATATCGAGATGAGACCATTCGACACGAATTTTTTTGTAGATGTTATGGTAGTTAGGCTATTTATTTTTATGATTCCATCGATCCTTCCAGTGCTACATTGAAGAAACAGTCAGTTACGATGGCGGTTCATGGATGGTTTGGGGAGGCATAAGCGCCGATAGAAAACCGAATTTGAGTTTGTATCTGGACCTCGGTTACCGTCATTAAATGGGACATTTTGGTCATCATGGGTTACATCGAAGAGTGTCTGGAGCCTCATATGGTACCCTACGCACATTTTACTGGCAAAGACTACATTTTTATGCAGGACAATGCCAGGGCTCATACCGCAGGCATTGTAAATGAATACCTGAGCGAAGTCGGTATTGCGGTTATGGGCTAGCCAGCAAGAAGCCCGAATATGAATCCCATAGAACACCTATGGGATGAGTTGAAGAAACGAGTCAGAGCGAGAGATCCTGCTCCGGAGACGCTGGTCAGCTGTAAACAGCTTACAAGAAGAGTGGGATAACATCCCACAATAAAAGATTGTGACGCTTATTCGTTCCACGAGGAAGCGCATGAAAGCAGTGATAAGAGCCCGGGTATGAAATATTAATAGATACTAATTAAACTTTTTTTAACCGACTTCAAAAAAGGAGGAGGTTATCAATTCGTCTGTATTTTTCTTATTTTTTTTATGTTTGTTACCTCAAAACTTTCGACTGGGTGAACTGATTTTGATGATTCTTTTTTTATATGAAAGCTGGTGCTTGCCGTGTGGTCCCATTTTAATTTGGTTCAGTTCTGACAATGGCATCTATGAGAAAACCATATTGGTCTTAAATATGCATTATGTATGTGCTTAACAAATGGACGAATAACAATATCATGCGAACCGATTTCGAAGATTCATTTTTTACTGGAAAGGATGTGCTTCAAAGGTAGTTTGATGAGAGTTTGGTTGGGTTCTGATTATGGGATCTATGATAAAGTAACGGAACTCTTAATTTCTTAGGAGCAAATTAACGATACTCGGCCGAATCTTTTATAGGCTATCTGGATATTTGAGTCACCTACCGTAACATCGTTATGGTCAAGTAATTTTCGTAGTCGAATATGATGATCAATGGAACTCCTCAACGGCTTACAGTAAGGCAGAATTTCTAATTGTCTGTAATCAAATTGTAATGCGCGTACGTTCGTTGCTGCATTGCAACATGACGCAAGCGTTCTAATTACATTACCTAAGGTGGATTATGTGTGAAACGGTGGTAGCCGAGTGGGTGGTAGAAACTTTTGCGTATTATAGATGAGCTTTATTACCATATTATAAAAGACTGGTGGTGGTAGCGGAATGGTAAAGTAACCGACCTGCAACGCATGCGGTTGCGGGTTCGATTCCGGGTGTGGGGGTACCGATGTAAAAAAATCTGAGTCGGTGGCTGACACCGACTCCAAAAATAACAATAATTGTAACTACATTATATTATCGTAATAGAGATCGTAACTACATATTGATGAGTAGAAAAAGTAAGTTGATTATTAAGTTATAGAAGAATATGCAATTATTTTTTTACTTTTTAGTGCATATTATTGTTTCTAACATTTAACAATATCTTCTTAAAGCGTAGAAATATAGCTGTTGAACAAAACACAATAGTTCAAGAAATTTAATTTTAATTTGAAACATTAATATTTGTTAAATGATACCTTATAATATTCACAATTAACTGGTATTGGTTGAGCGGGAAATTAAAGGATTACTCACCCGCCACTGGGACCCCGTGCACTGGTTCGTATCGGAAGCGGGCACTACGGGATCTTGCTCCCCTTTCTTTTTACTTGGTCAAGGCCGGGGGCAGCGGTTGCCTCTAAGCGCGGTTCGAAGTGGACTGTGGCGCGGGGGGCCGATCGCCGCGAGAGCTCGGCCGCACTCCTCGCCAGCAGCATGGTATCCGTCCCTCTTATAGCGGGTGTAGGAGCGGGAGCGGATAGCGGAAGCGGGTATAGGAGCGGATTACGGAAGCGGGTGTAGGAGCGGAAAAGGAAAAGACCGGTGCATGCTCAACGCCCGGCGCATACATCCTCCGCCGCCTTGAGAATACGTAGTATTCTCAAATATTACACATAAATAAATACATAGCATAAAATAATTACATAAATTACATAAATATAAATAAAGCGGAAATTACATATTTAAATATATATTATTGCGTTGGCAAGGGACATAGCTTTATAACAGGCCTCTTAAATGTCCCATTGCATGTTTTTACTAATGCGACGCGAATTATTTTATCCTTGCCAGGGTATACAGCAGTGACTATGCCCAATGGCCAATGAAGCGGGGGAAGATTATCTTTATTAATGAGCACTACAGTCCCAATTTTAACATTTTCAGAAGAATCTGTCCATTTTTGCCTAATTTGCATATTATGTAAATACTCCACGTGCCACTTTTTCCAAAAGTGTTGCACCAAATTATCCAACATCCGTTTCCGATCTAACAATGATTTACGCTCGGAAGAGACATCAACTGCGGGAAGAAATTGGAGTGGAGTGGACATTAGAAGGTGCGCTGGAGTCAATGCTTCCGGGTAAGGGTCTTCGGAAAGGACGCATAGCGGTCTGAAATTAAGGATGCATTCTATCTGCGTCAGCACAGTTAACATTTCTTCATATGTAAGAAGCTGATTTCCGACTACTCGGGCCTTCTTTGGTAAAATACTTAAATGTTGTGCCTCGAAAGGCAAGTCGGAGTTAGACAGCCTTCTTCCAACGCGTATTAATTTTTATCTACAAAGACTAAGGCGTTACATATTTGCGGGCAGCGGTATTATTTTTCAAACTTAAAGTATTTTGAAAAATAAATAATTTGAACTAAAATTATTAATTTGTTGGGCGGTATTTAAGACAGTAACATCTATATTAACTGATCGTGGTAAAATTTTTGCAATTGTAAAATATATACAATTGTATTTAATAACTTAGTAAAACATGAAAATCTTTGAGAAACGTCATAAATTATATTATTATTTAGCGGTGCGGTCGTAATACAAATTAAAGATTTATTATTATATTCTGGCAAGTCTTCACAGTTTTCAGGATGAAATTGAGCAATAGGCCACTCAGATATTTTATGGCGGAGCCACCTAGGACCCTACCTTGCCACCATAAGTTGTGATTTTGAGTTGACGATTTGTCGGGTAAAATCCCCCTTGAAAGGCAGTCGCTAGGGTTTTCCTTACCCCTGTCGTGATGAAAATATCTAGGATCTAGGTTTCGCTGACACTTGGCAATACGATTGCAAACAAAAACACTCCATTTATGTGGAGCTGACTTAATCCAGGATAGTGCGATTTTTGAATAAGAAAAAGCGTATATATTACTGATTTTTGTACGAGCGTTATACGAATCATATACCAATTTTAAGTGTTTGGACATCAGCAAAGCGGTACATATCTCCAACCGAGTCAGAGATACCACCTTTACAGGTGCCACTTTGGATTTGGCGCACACTAAATTAATGTAAATATTATTATAAGTATCAGTAACATGTAAATAAATTACTGTGCCATATGCCTTTAAACTGGCGTCAGAAAAACCAACAAGGTTTACGGTGCACTCGGCTGACACTGCAACGTGTCGCGGTATATTTAATGAAGATAGAAGAGATAATTGTTGCGTAAATTTTTGATAAAGAAGAACAATATCTTGAGGTGGATTTTCATCCCAACCAATGCGAAGTGACCACAATTCTTTAATTAATAATTTTGCGAATAATATTACTGGAGCGACGAAACCAAGGACATCCCATAAGCGGGCAATTGCTGATAGAATGGAACGTTTTGTACAGGTTATATCTATTGCAGAAGTTGCGAAAGTAAAGATATCGTCATAAGGTATCCATTTTAGACCTAAAATATTTAAATTATCTTTATTAGAGAAATCAATTGACGCGCAATAGGATTGCGGCAAATGGTTAAGCAATTGCTTCGAATTACTTGCCCACTTTGTTAGTTCGAAACCACCAGCCTTAAAGAAGGCGATGAGTTCATGCGATAAAGTTTTGGCTTCCTCTAATGATGTGACAGATGTCGCTAAATCATCCATATATAACTCGTGAGAAGCTATACTGGAGGCGCGGGGAAAGGTATCCTTTTCTTCCATGCATAACTGACGCACTGTACGCATTGCCAAATATGGGCTAGATTTTAATCCGAACGGAACACGATTAAATTGAAATTCACGTACAGGCTCATCGGTGTTAAAGCGGTATAATATCTTTTGATATTTTCTATGTTCCTCATTAATTCCGATTTGATGGTACATTTGTTTTATATCAGCGGTAAGAGCAATAGGAAATAAGCGAAAATTAAGTAATAAAACAAATATATCCGACTGAAGATTAGGGCCAGAATGTAAAATGTCATTAAGTGACACCCCGTTATGACACTTTGCACTGGCGTCTAAGACGATTCTAACTTTGGTTGTTGCTTTGTCACGTCTTATAACCGGATGGTGCGGAATATAATATCCTACGTCACTATCGGTGTCGGTGTATGGTATCTCGGACAAATATTTTTTGTTAATATATTCTTTGATAATGCTATTATAATTTTCGCGGAGATCTCGATCTTTAAGTTTATTTTCTAAGGTAAATAAACGACGGAGCGCCATAGACCGAGAGTTGCCGAGATTCGAGGGTTCTTTACAGAACGGCAAAGCGGTGCAATATCTGCCCGTAGAATCACGAGATACAGAAGTACAGTATAACTGTTCACATTCTGAGTCGGCGGGGCTTATAAATTTTTGTGCGGGGATTTCTTCGAGAATCCAGAATTTTTCAAGAGCGGTGTTTAATGAAGCGGGATCATTTTGCGTGATACAAAAAGATTTTGTATTTAAAGTTGCGGATAAATCGTTATTTTTATTAAAAATTGTGGGAATATCTCCCATGAGTATATACCCGAATACGGTTTCAAGCGCGGGGGGAGCGGGTGGAGAAATAATTTTTCCTCCTAATAATAGATAAGGGAATAACTGTGCGCCTAGGAGTAATTCAATGTCACCAGGCACATGCCACAAAGGATCAGCAAGCGGTAAATTAACTAAATGTTTCATAACAGAAACGTCAATATTTTCAGATGGTAATTTATCCGTGATACAATGAACAACAAGTGCAACGATGTCGAAATAATTCGATTTATTTTTATTAGTTATTTTTATTTGAACATATCCTATAATACTTTGTGATACGGAACCGACCCCTCTAACATAAGAATTAGAAAGAGGTATAATGTTCAAACCTAGTTGTTTACAACAAGAAATTGTAATAATATTATTTTGTGAAGCGTTATCAATTAAACATCTAACAGATACGTATTTATTAAAATTATTTTTTGTATATACTTGCGCGGTTGACAACAAAATATTTCTGTATGTTGCGCTGTTCTGTGGCAAACTCAATCGATTCGTGAGTACGCGCGGGCGATCACATAATACATTCAGTGAATCATGAGTGGGCGGCGTCGCGGCAAGAGTAGACGTCTCGCTCGCACCTGCGCGTGTTGCGCACACGCATGCAGCGGTCTCGCTTGCACTCATTACTTGATTGGGTTGTTGTTGCTTATAAGAATCGCAATGTTCTATTCCAACCGAAACTACGTTACTATTATTTTCAAATAAATGCAATAGGGAGTGATGACGTTTATTGCAATGTTTACATACAAAATTCGACTTACAGTTTAACGTAGAATGAGTTAAACTTAAACAATTTAAACACGCGCGTTTGTTTTTGACGAAATTTAAACGAGAATTAGGGTCTAATATTTTGAATGACGGACAGTTGTATAAATGAATATGCTCAATTTTATTACAAAATACACATTTATTTTGATTATTGCGGGTAACAAGAGATATTGGGCGGTTAATTGAATTTGTATTGAGCGGTGAATTATTTGTATTATTACGATATGAGACGGTAGGTATGGAACGTTCAAGTATTTTTACTTGAGATTTAATAAATTCGACAAAGTCTTTGTACGATGGAATATCTTTATGTCTCATAGACATCTCAAAGGCTTGAATTGTAGTTTGATCTACTTTTCGTAGGGCTAAATGTAACAGTAAAAAATCCTTTAAGTCTGAAATATCTAACTGCTCTAACGAGGCGACGGATGAATTAAAACATTCGATGAAAGTATTTAATGAGGTTGCATTATGACTCGCGTTTTTAATGTTTATTAAATTGTTTATATAATGGGAGCCTAGTACCCTCAGATCTTGATATTTTTGGACTAGACTTTCCCATAACGTGGTATAATTTTCCCCAGAGGGTATGATACCAGCAGTTAATTTTAATGCGGGTCCCGTTAGTTTTCCGAGTAAATATTGAATGCGTTGGGAATTAGTTAAATGTAAATTATTATGTATATTTGATTTAAAAGATTCATAAAACAAAGACCAATTTTCTATTCTTCCATCAAATGATGGTAAATTAATAGGCGGTAATTTAAGTTTGGGTTTTTCGTTATATAACGACTGATTTTCAAATTTTTGGTCTTTTAAATCGTTAAGTTTATTTTTAATACAAGAAAATATTTCTTCAAATGATAGAAATGCGTTATAATCGGGAATAAATTCGGGATCTAATTGAATTTTCTCGATATTTAGCTCGTCGAGCGAATTAGTGAAATCAGATCTTAGTTGCTGGATATTGGCGGACACTTTTAAGAAATTATTTATTGTTTCTTGAGAAGATATATTGCAAGATGCGTCATATATTTTCTGTAAAATATTAAAAAAGGCCTGCACACGTGCTTCTAACATTCGGGCCTTTGGAGATAACACCATTTCAGAGATTTTACCTTTGGGCATTTTAAATATTAAATATAAATACTAAGTATAAAAGTAAATATATAAATAAATGTAAATATATTAAATTAACAAATATAATATAACGGCAGCGGGCGATTTAAACGCGGGCGTTGCAATATGGCGGAGAGTAAAAACGGAATATTGCTATCCGGCTCGAAGGACCAGACTTTTATGGTTGAGCGGGAAATTAAAGGATTACTCACCCGCCACTGGGACCCCGTGCACTGGTTCGTATCGGAAGCGGGCACTACGGGATCTTGCTCCCCTTTCTTTTTACTTGGTCAAGGCCGGGGGCAGCGGTTGCCTCTAAGCGCGGTTCGAAGTGGACTGTGGCGCGGGGGGCCGATCGCCGCGAGAGCTCGGCCGCACTCCTCGCCAGCAGCATGGTATCCGTCCCTCTTATAGCGGGTGTAGGAGCGGGAGCGGATAGCGGAAGCGGGTATAGGAGCGGATTACGGAAGCGGGTGTAGGAGCGGAAAAGGAAAAGACCGGTGCATGCTCAACGCCCGGCGCATACAGGTATTACTTAAATTTTTGTTAAATCTTAAAAATAATTTAACTCATTCATAAACAAACTTCAGGGGTGTTTCGATTTTTTTGATGAGAAGTGTAGATTGTTCTAGTTTAAGTATAGATTTGCATGTTTGTGATATATATACTATATACTACTAGGGTTACCAGTACAATTTACGTTTCGAGTCTGGGTGTTATGCATAATTTATTTATTCACATATAAACGCATATATATATATATATATATATATATATATATATATATATATATATATATATATATATATATATATATATATATATATATATATATATATATATATATATATATATATATATATATATATATATATATATATATATATATATATATATGTAGTATATCAGTTGTGTAGAATCCATAACACAAGCGTTCTGTTACTACAATATTTTTTATATCTAAAAAAAGTTTCTTTGTGATCCTTTCATAATATCCCACCAACTGAAGTAAATACATGAAAAAATTTAGTAATATTTAAACCTTATGCACTTTAGGTAGGAATGAATAAGTTTGACTTTAGGAGTGCTGAATTTAAAACCATGCAACATCCACGAGTAGTTTTTCATAAAACTAATTCCGATATCCGCTATTCAATGCTTCAACAACTATTTCAATATTGCGTTTTTCAATTTCGATGTTGAAAATTGTATTATATTCAGTTTTTTAGAGGACTCAATGATACGAAAGACCGCACTCAAAAAAAAAAAAAAAATTAAAACTCATTCATATTGCTGTTCGGTTTTCGTTCATCAGAGTTCTACAAGTAGGTACATAAAAGTTAGCAACGTGACTATCCATAATAATATTATAAATGTGAAAGTTACTCTGTCGGTCTGTCTTTTAGGTTTTCATGCCTAAACCGCTAGAACAATTTTCATGAATTTCGGTATAGTGGTAGATTGGACCATACAAAAGGACATAGGGTAATTTTTTAAAATTAAAACGGCCATTTTCTGAGTCCGCTAGTTAGATAATATATAGGTAGTTTATAATTATTTTATAATGATTAATTTCAAATAAATAACGAGGGAAAACGGGCAAGTTATTGTCGTTCGTAGGGGCAAAAAGTGGGTTAGGCGCGTGGTGAAGTTTAGATGTTACGCGCCTCGTTTAGTTGGTCATGCACTAAAATAACATTCGCAAAATGAGCTGCGTTTGATCACGCTCTCTGCACCGGCTTCCCTCGGTTGCAGTTATATCATAAGGTTCAAATTGGCGTTGAAAATCAGTCAAAATTTCGAATTGGCATATCAGGTCGCATAACGACTCCATAGCATAACGACTTTGGACATCGGGGTGACTGCCGGGGTCACAGGTTTAATTCCCGTCCAGATAGTGGGTGTCTACGCCAGCATTTACAGAACGCGCGAGGATGGCAACACCCGATGGTCAGCACTGCGGGTGCATACTCGACATCACTAGAAAAGGACGTCAAGAGAAAATAAGTGTAATGTTATGTGTAACCTTACTTGGGAATTAAAAGAAGTTTTAAACCAACAAGAGTTATAATTTAATCTCCGCTCGCCATCGCAAGCACGTTGCATTTATGTATAAATGATATTTATTTACAAAAGTATAAGTGTAAATAGTATGAAGAGGTTTTGGGATGAACTATCCGTACTCTTCTTATTTATTTATTTGACTGTTATGGACGCGGTATGCGTGAGAGTCACAGACACGACAGTGTGCGGCGAAAGAAAGAATGTGACTGCCTGTCGGAGTGTCGTCGGAGTAAGAGCCGCCCGAATTGTGGTACGGCTCGAGATCCGTAGATTCTCCCTCGCATTTCGTCCCGTGAGCAATGGGCCGGGATAAAGCCGCCACAAGTATATCAATATATTCAATATCTAGTATCAATACAAGCTCTCTGCTGCTTTCTAGATCGTTCTGTTTAATTTGTCCTAGTATATTTGTTATTCCTTCCTTAATATCAAAATCTCTAGTTAACAATAGGAAATAAAAGAATGGTCTCACAAATTCGTTGGCATAAGTGGAGAAAGTATTGTCAAAATAACACGCCTAACTTACCTATTCGTGCTGAACTTTAACGATCCCTTGGTAATATCGAAAAGCGAAAAAACTTACTGCCCATTAACGTCTCCGTAACGAGTCACGCTTAGGCCGCCCTACGTGATACGAATTGGTGATAAGAACCCTTTCCATAAGGATGTATACATACAAAAGCAATTTCTGTTCACCGTCAAATGTAATAAAAAGAAACAAGGCACTAAGAAATTCGGCTAAATCTTTATGTGATAATTTTAATTGATAAAAATGATTGGAAAAGTAATAACACTTTTTTAATGTTTCTGAAACATTAGGTTACAAGTTACGCACAGCAATTTGTAAATGCAATATTTATATTAAGTTAAGTATTTTTTATAGCTGTAACAGTTAAGCAAACGGTGCACCCGATGATAAGCGGTCGCCATAGCCAATAGACGTTTGTAACGCTAGAAAACAACTGGAGTCTGATTTATTAGTACCGGAACACAACACAAGTTTATTATTGTGGTATACTTAAACTTATAGAACAAGAATGGTTGTATTCCCGACGGGCTTGTGGCCCTACTACCTGGCTAGGGTAGTTTTGTCGCCTTTTACGACAGGCTGCCCGGGGGTCAGTGTTCTTACTCCACCCCTTCTTTGAGAAAAAACATATTTAAAATACCAACCATGCAACTACCTTCTTATTTGAATGCTAATGAAACTTAAACACTTTATAGAAATTTACATATTTGAAAACCAAATCTTCTGTGTGTATAACATGAAAAACATTTTTTTTGTATCTACAGTTCAGCAGACAGGCAAACGGCCCACCCTGGAAATGGTCAACGTTGCCTATGGAAGTTTGCAACATCAAAGGCATTATTAACAACGCGCTGCCGACCTCGAAGAAATTTTATAATGCCTTTTTTGAAGAACCCCATATCGTACCGCGCTGAGAAAACCTCAGCCGGAAGCTCATTCCAGATCCTGAGAGTACGCAACATGAACGTTCATGAGAACCGTTTCGTACAAGAAAGAAGAAGTTTAAAGAAATGGGGATGGACACCCAGCCGATGACGGGTAGAAAGACGTAGAAGGTGGTAGAAAGACGTAGAAGGTGGTAGAAAGACGTGCGGTGGTAGAAAGACGTAGAAGGAACTATTATAAACAGTTCCTCAGAACACTCCCCGTTGTACAGACGGTAAAATAAGCAAAGAGATGCAAAATCTCTTCGAAAGCCAAGCGTGTCTAAACCGCCTGTGAGTATGAGATCGGCGACAACACGAATTGCACACTGTTGGATGGAGGGGATTGAGCTAACAGGCGGGTGCTCCAGCCCATAAATGTGAGTAGTACTCCATATGCGACCTGATCTGTGCTTTGTATAGTACAAGCCGTTGCCTTGGAATGAAAGACTGCTTGGACCGATAAAGCACACCCAGCTTTTTTGAGGTAAGCTTAGATTTACCCTCCAATTGTACCCTTAACTGCACATCTATCATGAAGTCCACACCAAGGATCCCTATACTGCTTGCGATGGAAAGAGAGGTTCCTTGAAACTGGCGCAAGTACGAACGGGGTTTTCTTGGCAGAGAATAAGCAAACGTGCGTCTTCGAGGGGTTTAATTGGACAAGCTTTTGTCGTTCCCATTCAGATACTCTCTCTAGAGAGTTCTCTACTTCAGACACAAGTCTGACCCGACTTTATTCCAAAACTACAGGAGAGGTTTACACGACCAGTGTACCGTGCATCGCCGGTGCTATCATCTGCATAGCAATGAATGCCATCTATGGGTAACATGTCATTTATATGCAGAATAAATAGCATCGGCGACAGCACACAACCCTGAGGTACACCAGCATTGATAGGCTTCACACTGGAGCAGCACCCGTCAACAACGACCTTAATATTGCGCCCAGTGAGAAAGCTTGATAACCAGGTGCAAAGACAGATATCCCGAAAGATGGAAGCTTAGCAAGAAGAGCCATATACCAGACCCGATCGAAGGCTTTAGCGATATTTAGACTAATATCCAGGACTTCTCCCTTGCTTTCAACAGCTTTACAGCCCAACGGTGGCTTAGGTAAACCAGGAGATCCCATGAAGACCGACTATGCCGAAAAATATGCTTGTAAAATACCTGAGATTTAACTAAGAAAACCGGCCCAGCTTAAGAATTATTTTATATTTATATTCTTCACTAATGCCGAGAAGCCTATAAATCTAAATTCCAGGCTCTAGAAAAATTGCTTAACGACCCATGCAACTAGGCATTGTCAATTTAACTCAATGAAGCATTTATTTTTATTGACTTATATGTAGGTATGTACTCTTTTAATTAGTTTATATATTTTTATATAGATAGTTGTAAAAGGCCTCCAATGAATACTTCTCCTGCTAGTCCACAGATAGCAAACCCTCAAATAGATAAAGAAAGAAACGAATTCCTTTATTGTTCGAAAAGTGCATAAAATAGCTACCAAGTTCAAATTCAAAATATTTTATAACTATAAATATGTAACTCTTGTATTCAGAGAATGTTTTAAAACACGGGCCCTTATTATTGTATAGATAAAAGCAATGTGTCTCCTTATCAAAAACGACATTGTTCCCGGTATACAACGGCGGAGAGTCCCAATGCATTGTATAATTGTACGATACTGTTGTACCCTATGCTCTGAAAAAATAAAGTAGAACCGAAACAAATACTTATCACTCTAATAAAAAAAGTTAGTGTTTTTAGTCGTAAATTTAAGGTATAAATTTTAACTCTTTTTTATATTACAGTGAAAAATGAAATAGTGCCCGCTGAAACTCAGGGAGAAAGCCGTCATAATTATGTGGAGTTTTCTTTACTACTACAATCACCAAAATGACTAGCAGATAATCAGTGTGCTTGCGGTGGCACACCCACTACAAAGTTTGGTAGCTAAAAGAGCTGCAACAACCTACTATACAATATAGTTCAAGAAGACCTTAAGGAGGACTATTTTACTTTAAGTGGTCAAAATACGAAATAATATGAGATAATTAAAAGTTGTATGTTGGTCGCATTATAAAAAATCATAACAATATTTCTTAGTTAGATGTAAGAGAAAAAATCATTTTCACGTCTATATTGAACAAGATTCGACCTAAACATATACAGGGTGACTTTGACAAACTTGTCCAAATTCAAACAGAATAATCTTTAGTAAAAGTTATGAGAAACATGTATTTTAGTTTTGTATCACATAGTACAAAAATGTTGAGTAATCAGCATCACAAAGTCATTCAAAGAACTCGTAATTTACATAATACGGCGCTAGAGTGTCAATGACCTCTCCATCTGACCTAGTAAAAGGCCGAGGATGGCGGCATTGCACCGGGCGAGCGAAAACGCACTACTCATTTACGCGGGAGAGACAGAGACAGGTAATAACAGGTTAACGTACGAAGGTTGCACCATAGAACTATTCTGTACGATTGAATTAATGATCATATATGAAATATTTTATTTTAAAAATTTTACATACAATTTTTTTGCAAAAATGGGTTCCTTAAATGATGTTTAGTGCGTAAAAAAATTTTGGGGAGTTTGTCAAAGTCACCCTGTATACATTACATGATTATTTTGTAACCTTGGCGGAGTGAGAATACTAACTTCTACAACCGGAGACGGTCTAACGTAAAAAGCGACAACACAACCCCAACTAGGTGGTACACTTGTAAATTCATCTAAATGTCAACCCTGATCTCTAAATATACGACCATAATCACCTTGTGTTGTATTTCGGAATAAAATACCTAGATCCCAGTCCCCCTACATGGAGGGCAGTGCGTTAGCGTTGCCACTAGTGTCGCAAACATCCATAGGTGACGATAACTCTTTATTAAGTGGGCTATCAGCCTGTCTGCTGTGCCCGAGCAATATGAATAATAATAATAAAAAATATAATTATAATTTTTCATGTGCAGCTTTATACATTAGGGCCTTCGAGTGCAAAATGTATAGATAAATTCACATTTGAAAAGTTGAAGGAGTTAAACCCTCAGGCCGTCTTGTCATGAACAAGCGTCGGAAAGTTTCAGCGGTAACATACTGGCTCTGATTTATAACGGGGATAACTTTGTTTCCTTACTCCTCATACAAGTTGTAGGCTTAAAAATATATTCGAATTTGTTGAAGGTACTTTGTGGGTTTTGTTATTTAATGTCTTTTGACAATTGTTTTTAGGTTAAGTGAGTCTATATAGAAAAAATACTTCGCTAAATTAAAGCTTTTAAACATGGTTTAGGAACTGTCATATCATCGTTTTTACTATGTATTTTTGTGACTTTCTGGTTAGCATTGTCAGACAGCTACATCATCATCTGAAATTTAAATCCCAGTTACAAACCAACTTTTATTTCGAGTCTACTTATCTGCAGGGGTAGATAGATTGATAGAAAACGCTTTATTAACATCGGAACAAAGTAAATTTATTTACAAAATCAAAATTTACTTAGATTTCCAATGAGCTATATAACTACATAGTGGTTTCTTTCAGGTATCCCGGATTATGCTTTACCCAGTTACATGCTTTTCAATGAAAACTGCTAGATTATTCTCTGCAATCTATTATAAAAATAAGTAATTTGGCGCTTATTTCAATCTCTGGGATATTATCTATAATCCTGTTTCTTTCTGTTATAATTCGGTTACAGTAACTCAGTGGTTTTATACTCAGAAACCAATAGAGCTATGGGCTTGAATTCTGTGATGACATTCACTGCTTAGTTAGTTTTCTCACCACATTGTTACCTTTGGTCTTAAGTATGCCGCCACAATGAACTTGTATTATGTTCCGGCATTAGTAACCCAAGTTCCTATACCCTTATGGGACAGCAGCATATTCGCGATGCCACTGACGTTGCAAATCCATAGGCGACGGTAACTGCTAAATTCTAAGTGGGACGTCAGCCTGTCTGCTGTCCTATAGCAACAAAAAAAATTGGACTATGTATGAACCCTAGTATAAAGCACTGATTTATTTCTGTTAACGTTGCAGTAACTAATATTCGTGTATGTGAATGGTGAAGGTGAACATCTTGAGGAAATCTGCATATAGAGGTTACCAGTATGTATTACTCGTCAAACTGCTTTAGTTACCGTACCCTTATTGGACAGCAGCGTGTTCGAGATGCCACTGGCGTTGCAAACACCCATAGGTGACGGTAACTGCTAAATTCTAAGCGGGTCGTCAGACTGTCTGCTGTCCTACTGCAATAAATAAAACATACTTACCACATACCGGTAGTTAAGGATACCATGGTTAGAAAAGCTGAGATCATCGGTATAACCTGCCAATTCACCTTGGACAAGCGTGATGTTTTAATTTTTTTCATTTCTGAGGATGAGAAGACAGGCTGCCGGCCCACTTAATAGATACTGTCGTCTATAGATGTTTACGATTCTTTGGGCACCGCGAACACGCTGCTGTCCCATAGGGGTACAGAAACCTGAGTCACTAATACCGGAAGACTACTCAAGGTTATCCCCAATAGCAACCGCTATTCGAAAAGTTGAGAACCGGGCGAAGTGAAAACAGGCCACGATCGATTTTTAAGGACACGACCTTCAACAATGAAGAATTCGACCTTAAAGAAGACACCAGGTTATATGGTGGCATACTTAAGACCAAGGGTGGTTGCAATGCAGACAGGCCTAGAGTGTACACGTAGCTATATACTATCCACTTTACCAAAAAATATAATGTAATTTCTAATAAATAATTAAAAGTTGTTATGATAATTTTTATATCATGTTGATTATTATAAAATCGACATCCAAAAAACCCTTTTACAATTTGTTTACATTTTACTTTTTGGTAAAATGGATAAGGTATAGGGCTGTTTTATCACGTTTTACGATAGGCCAAACCCCGGTCACAGGGTTTAGTATTCTCACTCTACCTCTGCACGGAGAGAAAAGATTATATTATCTATATTCTCTTTAGAAGGCCCAAGGTCAGCATTTTAATATTATACTCGTACGCTGTTATTATTATTTTCAATTCTACTCGAGATCACGTAGCCACTTATTTATTTGCTATTAAATTTCCTTGTCGGTTGTTAAGTCAAAGACTCGTCTGATATTAAATTGAATTTACATCGAATTGTCTTGAGAAATGAGATCCGGCTCGAAAGATATAATATTAAAAGAAGCTGAAACGGATCTTAAATTAAATTCTGGACATCTGTCGTACACCCGCCTTCGGTGCCTACAGATTTGGCATTAATGAATATTTGAATTAATAATTCCTTAATAAAATAAATTTGTACCGCCACCAGATATCAGAAAGTTGCTAATGAAAAATTCCATTGATTCGAAATGGGATCACTTTTTAATATATTTATGTCTTGTATTTATTAAATTTGTTTCATTACGGAAACTCTCTTACATTTTGTTATAAATAATTACTGATTCACTGTTTGTTGCTTGAGTCCCAGCCGGCGAACTTTCACTAACATATGAGATTATGAATATAATCTCATATTATGTTATATGGGATCATCTTTTTTGGGTATACAAGTATACCCAAAAAAGATGAATCATTGTCGATAATAATACAGCATCTTCGGTTTAAAATTATATTTATTCTATAAGGAGAAATATACTATAAGGAGATAAGCTGGATTTTAATGAAAATATACCACAACCTTTGACAAAGATAAACCAATTGAAAGATTGACAAAGATAAACCTTCGTTTATCTTTGTCATTAGTTTGTTACACTTGTATGACTTCATATCTTATTAAGAACTCTAAGTGTACAGAGCAGATCTATCTGATTTATTTCTATCAGACTGAGAAAGAGTATAACAAAAAAAATACAAGGAAACAGTAGTAGTAGAAACTATGAATAAGTAATTAAGTTACTTTATTTAATAAGTATATAAATTTAGTTATACGATTTTCGCATAATGTAAAAAAACAACTTTTTTTTTCTTTTCTCAATGGCTGGGGTCGGCCGGTCATAAGTAGTGACAAAACACGTGGTATGGCCCTAAGCCTTGATCTATACCGCCTTAATAACCTTGTGTTGTATTCCGGCATTAGTCACCTAGGTTCCTATACTCCTATGGGCGATAGTAACTATTTACTATTAAGCAGGTCGTTAGCCTGAGTGCTGTTCCTCAGTAGAATCCTTCGTATTTTATTTATTAATGTCACAACACAAAAGCATTCAAAAATGTCATATACAATGGTATTGTATACATCTTTATTGTAAAGACTTGTAGAGTAATATGTAAATTATATTTTTGTGTACTTATTGCCGCGTATGTGATGCTGATCACGCAGCCTTCCCAATTTATTCCTGGGCACGTCTTATCAGTCGCCTCAGATAGCCTTGAAAGACGAGCAAAGAAAATATTTTGCGAAATTTTGTGCGGTGCTACTAAATATGCTACTAAATGTTTGGGGTCTCACCGAGATAAAGCACCATGCCAACCTCATGTGCCATATGGTGCCCTGTAAATAAAGAAATATCCTTTTATGTAATGTTTTCTTTTAGAATTAGGTTTTAAGTAGCAATCGCTGAAATCTAAATTGAACCAAATAAACAAATAATAATAAATAAATATACTAACACAATTCACATTTCGCCATCTAGTCCACAGAACACTATACTTCATCTAGTCCCAAAACAAATAGCATAGCACTTGTGTTATAAATACTAGAAATCTGATATATTTCTCACTAAAAAATCAAAAAACTACTGCAAGTATTATACAGGCGGCATTTAAATGAAAAAGAGGATTAATACCATTAAACAGCCAATAAACAGTTAACAGCTTAGTCTATACAATGGTTTACCAGAATTCCAAATATGAATTTCATTTTCGAATTATCATCCAATAAATGAATGTAGAGATTGTTTTCAATGTGTATACCATCGAATTTCTGCAATTTATCACATTTATTTTGCATAAATTATCGTTTTTTTTTAACTGAGCAATGAGCTCAGCTGAGCATGATTGTAAAGTAAGCTCTGTGACATCCTACCAAAGAGATCTTTTCCTAAAAATTTGGATATCTCACCCACATAACCCGCCGAAGTCGGGGCGTTGCTAGATGCAGGGCACAGTCAGCGTTTTGGGGATGCACGATTGCATTTAAGCCACTGTGCTGTCAATAGAGTGTATCAGCGTTATCGGGAGACTCGTATCGCCGTCCAAGATCTAGTAGAAACCGAGTCCCGTCTGAGCAAGATGACCAGTATATTATTATGTCAATTTCTCTAAGAAATCGCCACTTTAACTCTTTTCAACCACATCAGCGGCTCCGTGAGGTTCAAGAGATGGACTGTAAACGATTCTACCATAAAAATAAGATGGGCAGAGTGTGGCATGAAACCTCATAAGCCAGCTAATGGCCCAAAATTGACGGTAGACCACCGAAGAGCGCGCCTCAACTTTGCACGCACTTAAATTGGTCATACCTTAAATCACAGTTCTCTTTTCTGACGAGATTAAGATCATGCTGTATGACGGAAGAAAAAGGTGTATCGAAGAGAGCTAGACCATTTTTCACAGTGCAGCATTGAAGAAAGAGTCAGTTACGGTGGCAGTTCATGGACTGTATTGGGAGGCATAAGCGCCGATAGAAAACCGAACTTGTGTTTGTATCTGGACCTCAGTTACCATCATTAAATGGGTCACGTTGCATCTAAGAGTGTCTTGAGCTTTATGTAGTATCCTACACACATTTGATTGGTGAAGACTTCATTTTTATGGAGGACAATGCCAGGGCTCATACCGCAGGCATTGTAAATGAATACCTGAGCGAAGTCGGTACTGCGGTTATGAGCTGGCCAGCAAGAAGCCCAGATATGAATCTCATAGAACACCTATAGGATGAGTTGAAGAGACGAGTCAGAGTGAGAGATCCTGCTCCGAAGTCGCTTGGTCAGCTTAAAAGAGCTATACAAGAAGAGTGGAATAATATCCCAGAACACAAGATTGTGACGCTTATCCGTTCCATGAGTGAACGGGGGGATATACAAGATACTCAATAAAAAAAATTAACATTTTCTGTTTTACATCTTTGTTTCTAACATTTAACAATATCTTCTTAAAGGGTAAAACATAGCCGTTGAACAAAACACAACAGCTTGAGAAATTTAATTTTTATTCGAAATATTAATATTCATCAAATTATACCCTTTTTTTTGGCTCGGGGAAAAACCTCTCTTGACGGGTTCCCCCAGCCCGGGGGGACTGAGGGATATGTGGAACTCCGGGGAAGATGTTCAGCCATCCGACTACCCACTAAAAAACCCCGCTGTCCTCCTATCGCCTACGCCCGGGCCTACGGATATGTGGCCTGCCGATCTCGTGGCCCGGGCCGGCGCCGGCCCGCCCTTTGCCTCAAGGCTGGCCTCTTCTGAAGTGTTGGCGCCAGGGGGTCAGGGTTTCGTCCCCCCGGCGCTCTCCTGTATTGTAGGAGGGGCCCCGGAACAGCACGCGGCCCTCTCCCTCGCGGCAATAGTGCGGACGGCGGATCCTCCCCCGAGAGGCCGCCCGCCACCGCTTTCTACGGCGGCCGAAGGTCATTGCTCGCCCTCCAGCGCCGACGACGTGGCCTGCGTTGACGGGAGGGGAGTGTGGTGGTGGACTCCCGCTCCCGCTCCGCCGCCTCCTTTGCGAACATGACTGCCTCGCAAAAGGAGGCAACGGCCGTCCATATCAAATTAACAATATCCACAAATAACTGGCATTATTTATATTTTTGGTTAAATGTTAAAAAAATAAACTCATGAAAACCAAAATTCAAGGGTGTTTTGATTTTTTTTTGATGTGAAGTGTATGTATAAATCCCCTTCCCTGTCAAAAAGATACAATATTAGCTGTCTGATATATGATCTGATAATTAGAGAGGTTATTTTTAAAATTCTCAACCTACAAGGTCTTGACAAAGAAAAAAGTTATGAGGTGACCTCAAAAAACCCTTGACGTGTACATTAATCTCATATCTCATACACATGGAGACTGAAAACCTCAAGCTATTAGGGGAATATAAAAGACTGGCCGGAATTCTTGAGTGGTGCACATTATGAGTCAAGTTAGGGTTGCATTGAGACAAGATGGTAAAACTCATAATTGTCACAGATGTATACTAGATATTTTTTTTTTAAATTTATTACACAACGATTTCATTTTAAATTATAACTAGTACATAATATTTTTTTGCATAACTACCTAGTTTCAAATATTATTTCTTTTTCCGCTAGTAGCCTGGTAGATTGCTTTTTAGCAATGAGCCCGCCTATAGTCTTCCTTTCTACGTACGTTTATTGTCAGTGTCTTTCTGGGTTCATGTAATAAAGAGAACTAAATTCTATAGTGTAGTATATTTTAAAGTAAAAATGTTTATCATAAAAAATTTGAAATTTCAAATATTTTAATTTGATATGTTGTTTAGATATTTGAAAATTATTTTCGAATTCTATATAGCGTATAAATTATTATAGATCTATATTAAAGTAATATTTCAAATAAACAGTTTCATTATAATTAAAATTTTACACGTCCGCTATTTGGTATTTCACTCACAAACGGCTCAAATCCCGCTAAACAATATAAGCTTATCTATCCGACGATGCACCCATAAGACTTTACAAAGCTTCAGAAATATAAAGAGCAGTATCGGAGTTATACAGTAGTCGATTCTTCAATATCTATATTATTTAATTTCTGACACCTATTTTTATATTTCTGGTTTTAAAAAGATAGCAGGTAATGAAAATTGTTGGATAGAAGAACACGTTAGGTATATTATAGTTTTCTTATTGTTTATTTTGTTTTCTATATTTATTTAAATTATAAGAGTTCAACTAAAAATCCTGTAAATAGATTTAATTGAGAGCATTCGTAAATCCAGCATTTAAACGATCTATCCATTTTAATACAGTGCCGGTGGCAGTCAATCAAACTTAAGCCGAAAGCACTCTGTACGGATATTTTTATCCATACGAATAGGCATGATCAAAAAGTACCGATTTATTGGCCATTTGTATACAATTCCGCTCTCCTGAACAGTTAGCCTTATGTTAGGCTTTACGAAAAACATTTGCGTTATATTCACTTATATAAAAAAATATTGCTTTCAAATTACAATATTTTTCAAGAAAGCATATGAAATTATTAAGTGCTATTCAATATGAAGTAGATGTTGAGCCAATGCTAGTTAATTATTCTAAGTAACTGAGAATGACTGAAATGATGATGATAGTTATATACTTAGAAAAATGAACCCAATTTCAACAACATTATAGTACCACGTATACTATCCTTCTTATATTCCACTGCTGAGTGCTGGCATAGGGCTGAAGTATTCTGAGTGATCTGCGTTAAAGTACCTCATGAATAGTAAATGAATGGTATCAATTTGACGATTTTTAGTTTTAATAGTACTATCACCAACTCCTGAAATAAAAAACAAAAAACTATTTTCATCCGCCACAGGGACTCTCAAGGGACCCAGTGCGAGGAATAGAGATTCACTTTGGAACATCTTATAGGCTGCATTGTTGTATCAAAAGTTTGTTTAATGTAAACACTTCTGTACCTAACAAGACTGGAAAGGTGAATAATAAATTTCAATTCATTTCAGCTTCAATTTTCTCAGAGACTCGTAAGTTCTTTATGTGAATACCAGCTATACTATAAACTTATTATAAGGCGCTAAAAATTTGCTTACCGCATATTTGGTACCAATATTTTAAATAAAACTTTTGAAGACTAAAATCTTTTCGATATCTAGCAACCCTGTGTTGGCGGCCACAGGTCGTTAGTCCAGAGTGTGCCACTACGGCAATTCCGCTTAAAAACCTGGATAGAGCACGCAGGCACACTGTTACCCTATTTCAGAGTTAAGTTGACAATACAACGTCGTTTTATACGAACCGTATGTGAACTTATTGTTCGAATATACTGTATAGAGTGCTGAGTGTGTTCCTATATCATATCACCTTTATTTTTATTGTCCTATGACGATAGGTCACCGTTAAACTGGTTCTCTCTTATAATTAAGTAACTATGTTTTATTGAATTTTATAGTAAATTTATGATGTGTGTATGTGTGTGTTTGTGTAGTGTATTTTGTGTATGTGTGTCGAACAGATAAATAATTAGAATTAAACAGATCTGGTTTGGGTTTCAGGAAAGACAATTCATCAAATATATATTTATCCGTGCAGGGGCGGAGAAAGAACACTAATCTCTGTGGCCGGGGTCGGCCTGTCGTAAAAGGTGACAAAACAACCTATCCTAGCTACGTGGTAGGACCTCAAGCCCGTCTGGATGGCGACCACCTTTGGTCTTAAGTGTGCCGCCATAATAACCTTGTGTTGTGTTCCGGCATAAGTGACCCAAGTACCTGTACCCTTATGGGACAGCAGTGTGTTCGCGATGCTACTGGCGTTGCAAACACCTATAGACGAGGGTAATATATATATATATATATATATATATATATATATATATATATATATATATATATATATATATATATATATATATATATATATATATATATATATATATATATATATATATATATGTGTGTGTGTGTGTGTGTGTGTGTATAAATCCTTGTCATACATAGAACTAGCTTTAAAGCTATCGCTATCTCGTTCCACTGTACTTCTCTGAGTAGGAGTGGATTAAGACCACTAACCCTTGCGAGTAAGAGCAAACTGCTGTAAAAGACAACAAAACAACCCTATCTAGCTAGCTGGTAGGGCTCAAAACCCGTTTAGATAGCAGTCACCCTTGGTCACTATAAATATACCGCGATAATAATCTTGTGTTGTGTTCCTAAAAAGTGACCTCAGGTTCTCGTATACGGACGCTGCGTGTTAGCCTTTGGTGTCACAACACCCATTGGCAACGGCAACTGTTTACTGTTTAGTGAACAAACAGCCTGAGTTGAGAACAACATTTCTGTAGAAACAGAAATATAAAAAATACTTATACTAAATGGCCGGGACCATACGACCTTGTTATTTTTTTCTATTATTTATTAGAAAATACCAATATTTGCATATTCTATTTGATAGCATACTTTATGTTGCTGGTTATAAATACTGGCAGAAAATGTGACAGTTATAAGGTTTTTTTTTAATGTGGCTCCAATGCTTTGGGCACTGATTTGCCAATATCAGTTACAAGGTTATATGTTAATATTTGTATTATGTTTAATATTTTCTTTGACATAAAAAATGCCAGTTTTGTGGTTTTTCAAATTTCAAAATAAATAAAAAAAAACACTAGCATCTTCATTTCACTCACTTTAAGTTTCTCTAAAGTTAGTCCTTAATAAATCAACTTGAAGGCTTCATGTCGAAGTAATGAAATGAAAAATTTCGCAAGGGATATTTTTCAAGTTTTTTCTAGCTCATTTAGTATTTTGACTTTCGGCATCTCACGATTATTAGCCATTTTCAGCACGAATTATCTATCGCCTACGTTTTAATACTTTGGTAATATTTAGTAAATGGCACTTATTTCATATATTATAATTTACGGGTTCGATTCCTGTTTCGAGTCTGGGTGTTTAAATATAATATTTATTTATTAACAGAAAAAAAGTATACATGTATATCAGTTGTCTGAAGAACGTTGTCTGAAGTTCTTCGGGCACATCACCCGTAACGAGGACTCGATGGAACGGCTGGTCGTCTAAGGGAAAGTCGAGGGCAAAAGATCTCGCGGGCGCTCTCCGACACGGTGGACAGACCTCATCAAATCTGTGATGCACTCCGGTATCAATGATTGCCCTCACTCTGCCGGGAATCGATGTGAATGGCGGCGCATCGCAAAAACAGCGGTGGCGCAGAAATGGACCGACGCATGACCATGACCACTCTGTCAAGAGTCCACGAATAAGAAGAAGAATCAGTTGTCTAGTACCCATAACACAAGTGCTATGCTACTTAGTTTGCGACTAGATCGTGTTGTGTGAATTGTCCCAATATATTTATTATTTATATTTAAAAGTAAATAATAGATTGAAATAACGTTTTACTTTTTTTGCTAAGCTGAGCAGACAGGCAAACGACCCGCCCGATACTAAGTGGTTACAGTCACTTATAGACGTTTGCAACACCAAAAACATTGTTAACGTGTTGCCGACCTCAAGAGAAACTAGAACCTGGTTTACTAGTGCTAGAACACAATACAAGACCACAAAACTAGGATGATTGCCACCCAGTCGGGCTTGAAGCATTGCCACCAAGAAAAAGTCTTAACCAATTTCTTTAGAATTTACATTCAAATGCCATTTTAATCAATATATTACACATTTGTAATATATTATTTGTACTATGTATGGCTTAAAGTCAATCATTATTGAATTTATGCCTCTAATCTAAATAGCCTGCCTGTATTTTTATTTAGAGATGTAATAATCCATAATAATATGAATTTAATAACAAAATTTTATACTTGTTATTATGATAAAAATAAATATAGTTTATTAATTTACCATTTTATTCATTATAATAACCAATTTGAAATTCATACCATAATGTCATTCGCAATTTTCTTATTATATTTTTATAGTATTATAAGAAAATTAATGTGTGAGTTTGTTTCTTTATTACGCTTTAATGCCTTTAGGCGTTCAATCAGTCAATTTTTCCTTCCTGGCTTCTCAATCAATTTTTTTTAATATCGGTATAGATAGATTGGATTTTGGAAAAGGACATAGGCTACTTTTTAATTTATATGGCAGAACTAATTTTACCGGGTCAGCTAGTAACCCGGTAAAATTAGTTTTAAAGTAATTTAAGTACTAATATACATAAATTGTAAAAAAATTCTTGTGTAGCAAAATGTAAATACAAGGTTGATCCAAGGACCCTTAATAATCGACTTTATATCGACAGCAAAACCATTTAACGGTCAAAATACACGGTTTTCAACCAAATTACCTGACAATCACGTGAGTAATTTAAAACACAATGAAACAGAAATGAAGCAATAAATAAAATGGCGAACTCTCAGTGGACTTTGAATAAAAATAAAAATGTTTCAACTCCGTTTTACGATTTTAGAACTGTACGAAACGTTACTTTATTAAAATTTATGTGAATCATGCTTAATTAATAAACAGAATATATAACATTATTTAAAAATTAAAACAAGTTTATTTTAGTAGTTTTGGTGTTTTGGTGGTAAAGGTAAAGAAAGTAAAGATAAAAAAAATATGGAAGAGAATAAAGATGTAAAATTCCTAATAGCTACTGTACAGGTTCTCCGAAATGTTAATTTCCACAAATTATGAAGTCTTAGGTTCCGTATAATCTAAAAAATTATTAAAATGGTAACTACTACGTGGCTCATATATTCATTATTTAAACGTCTTGCGGTCGAGTAATCTTAAGCATATATAAAAATTAAGCTACCCAATACTTACCAAGAAAGTTAAAAAAAAGACCGATTAAACTTTTGCTCGTTGATTAGTTGATCGCTTGTAGATTTTTGGTCTCGGGGATATGTGGAACTTCGGGAAAGGTGTTTGGCCTCCGACTATCCTCTAAAAACCCCGCTGTTCTCCTATCGCCTACGCCTGGCCCCACGGATATGTGTCAAGGCGGGCCTCTTCTATGATGTTACCCAGGGCGTCAGGGTTTCGTCTCGCCGGCAATCTCCTTTGACAATACCAAAAAGTTGTGGTAAATTCCAGTAACAATATAATGTTCTCATATTTTTTTTTGGTTTTTATCCTCCAATTTCATTATAATTTTGTAATTAAAGTTTCATTTTATTGCTGAGGAGCATCAGACAACTTGACGGCCTGCTTAGAATTTAACAGATACCGTCGCCTATTGGTGTTTCCAACGCCAGTTACATCGCCAACACTCTGCTGTCCCATAAGGGTACAGGAACTTGGGTCACTAATGCCGGAACACAACACAAGGTTTTTATGGTGGCATACTTAAGACCAAAGGTGGTCGCCATCCAGACGGGCTTGCGGCCCTACCACGTAGCTAGAGAGGGTTGCTTAGTCATCTTTTATGACAGGCCGACCCTGGCCGTAGAGGTTAGTATTCTTTCTTCGCCCCTGCACGGATAAATAGATTCAATCTACGGTATTCATTTATCGCATATCTACGCTGTCTCGTATGTCAGTAGTGAAGATGTCACTGTCACTGCCAAAGACATGAAAGCCACGGGCCAGTGTGGATGACATACAGATATCGGCGAGTATTATGCAAAGACATTGTTGTACCAGTGAATCACATATAGGAACACTATAATGAGGATTTTAGTACATTTGTGTTCTGTCATACAAATGTACTAAAGCTTTGAGCGAGTTTCTAAGCGTTTAATACAAGTCTTATTTATTTAAAATCATATTAATTCAAGAAAACAAAAAATTGGGAGATACGAGTTGAAAGACGCGGGCCAGACCCTGACCTACTTTCAAGTAATTATAGAACTGCTATCTGTCTTGGTGATGGCAAATGAAACCACGGACCATTAGAACATCTAAAGTATAATTAAGAATGAGCTATACTCAACCAATTTATAAATATGTGTTTATTTGTTTACTTTGGATTCTTTATTTTTCTTTTGTACCCATACTATTCGATACACATATTTTTTCTTGTCTAAATAAAGATACGTTTTTTATTGTCTACTCAACAGTTAGCAGTTATCATCGCCTTTGGATATTTGCGATGCTAGGGGCACCGCAGATACGTTGCTGTCCGGGTACGTGGTAGACAAATGGTATCACACTCAGAGATCAATCTAGAGAACATTGGAACAACATTCATGAAGAGATGCACCTCGAAGGTAGTTTTTTCAACTGATATGCATATTAGTTGTTACATATCAACGGTTAAGGAAAACATTGTGAAGAACAGATATATAAATCATCGGTGTATCTAATTAGTTTTATACAAGAGTACCAATAATACTACAAGTTTCTTCTAAGTGTTGTGTAGAGCCCAGAAGTGGGGACGTTATGCCTGGTTATAATATTTGATATGTTGGGTAGTTACTCTGAATAGTGCCTAATTGTGCTGTTTGTGATTTAACGATATGAGTCATCATCAGGTCTTCTTGTGGGTTCGTGTTTAGATTGAACAAAATTTGTTTTTGATAAATTTGCCTTCAGATTTTTTTTTCGTTAGCCATTGCATTAAAGATTATATTGTATTTATTTTAATGTCAAAATTATTTATATTTTCATACGTCACAATAATAGAAATATCGTCGGCAAATAAAACATGTTTAAGACTCATCGTAAATGTGTTTTTACTATTACTAATGATGTCGGGAAGGTCATTTATATATATGAAGAACAATAATGGCCCCAGAACACTCCCCTAAGGTACACCAAAATTATTTGTAAAAAACTTCGATCTCTCTTTGCTAACGAGCGAATTATTAATTACCGGAATATCTACGCAGTGCTGTCGATCCTTAAGATAATTATTAATCCAATTTAGTGCAGGACCTCTGATCCCGTAGTTATCCAGTTTATAATTAAGTAATTTATGTGACACAAAATCAAATGCCTTTGACAATATGACAATGGTTTGATTTCTAGTTTCAATATTTTTAGTAATGTTATTGACTAACGGCGGCTTTCAATATTTAATGTCTTTCTAAAAGACATAACCTAAAATCCATATTTCAATCCATTTCCTACTATTAGCATTTCAATGTTGGATCCAAAGCTTCAAAGATGATTCTGCGTAAACAAAACGTTCGAGAGGACACAAATTTATGCATAAAACAGTCTGACTTTTCAAAAATTTTGGAAAATATTAAAGTTATCGGTCTATAATTAATCACATTATCTTTGTTACTATTTGTAGTAACTATATAAACGCTTTTTTTTAGTATGTTAGTACATACTAGTATCATCGATACCTACCGCCTTATAAGTATTATTTAATGCCATGATTATAATTATTTCTAACTTCAATGAACGAGATAGGTTGGATGAAGATACTATTAATTGACCGATTATTATTAATATTTGATAGGTCCTCATTTTTTTTCATTATTTAAGTTTATGAAAGACTTATTAAATGTATTTGATATTCTATATATATATATATATATATATATATATATATATATATATATATATATATATATATATATATATATATATATATATATATATATATATATATATATACCTAGTCAGGTCATAAATTCTGTCACATGTTTAATGTAAAATAATTGTAACAAGTTTATTCATTATGTAACCATTCATATACCAAAATGAACTTAACAAAACATAGATTCTTATGACATTAAAGTTTATTCAAAATGACCTCCGTGATTTTGAATACAAGCCTTCAATCTGCGCGGCCAGTCGTCTATCGCAGCACGAACGAGGTCCATGTCAATATCGGCGGCTGCCTTAATCAAGGATGTCTTGAGTGACTCCAAATTGGGATGAGGCTTTGAGCACGCCTTTTCCTCCAAGTGTTGCCATATCTTGTAATCTAACGGATTCAAATCTGGACTGGAGGAGGGCCAGTCTTCGTGCCGGATGAAGTCGATTTCACGCGCCGCCAGCCAGTCTTGTGTGCTCTTCGCTCTATGAGCTGGCGCCGAATCTTGTTGGAATACCCAGTGCCTGTTATTGAACATGGTATGAGAAACAGGTTCCACAAGGTTCGTCAGGACTGTATTTTGATACACAACAGCATTCGTTTTTACACCTTTCTCACAAAAATGTACCTCTGTTAAGCCCCAATAAGAAACTCCCAACCATACCATGAGCGAGGATGGAAAATGACCTCGTTGGACACGCGGAATACGGTTGCTCGCTTCTTCACTACTGTGTGCGTACAGCTTATCATTTTGTTTGTTGTAGCTCTCTTCTACGGTAAACATTTTTTCACCCGAAAAAAGAATTTCCCGATATTTTTTTCCCGCGTACCGCTTCAACAAAGCGCGGCATCTCTTCAGTCTCAGGTCCATTAGACGAGCATTCAAACGATGTCCTGTTTTTCATCGATATGCCCGAAGCCCTAAGTCTTCATTTAACACCCTTTTCACCGTGGTTCTGCTTAACCCCATCTGAAGGGCCAACAGTTTCTGCTTACGTTTGGGATTTCTTTGAATTCGTGCCTTCACAGCTTTTATCACTGCTGGAGTCCTAACAGACCGAGGGCGACCACTTCTTGACCTGTCATCTACACTAGAGTCTTTATTGTATCGTTTGATGGTACGATAAACGAATCTTTTGTTAATATTCAAATTTTTTAGTATGTTAAAAATTTGAATTGGTGCGTAACCGCAACGATACAACGCAATAACTGCAACACGGTCTTCTTTAAGCGTCCACTCCATATTTAAAAATGAGTAAAATTCTAAAAGTTATACATTTTTATTTTCATGAACAATTCGAAATTCTAATTCAATAAACTTTTTTGTGGCCAGCATTCTAAAAGAAAAGTTTTTACTGTGTGACAATACTTATGACCTGACTAAGTATATATATATATATATATATATATATATATATATATATATATATATATATATATATATATATATATATATATATATATATATATATATATATATATATATATATATATACCTAGTCAGGTCATAAATTCTGTCACATGTTTAATGTAAAATAATTGTAACAAGTTTATTAATTATGTAACCATTCATATACCAAAATGAACTTAACAAAACATAGATTCTTATGACATTAAAGTTTATTCAAAATGACCTCCGTGATTTTGAATACAAGCCTTCAATCTGCGCGGCCAGTCGTCTATCGCAGCACGAACGAGGTCCATGTCAATATCGGCGGCTGCCTTAATCAAGGATGTCTTGAGTGACTCCAAATTGGGATGAGGCTTTGAGCACGCCTTTTCCTCCAAGTGTTGCCATATCTTGTAATCTAACGGATTCAAATCTGGACTGGAGGAGGGCCAGTCTTCGTGCCGGATGAAGTCGATTTCACGCGCCGCCAGCCAGTCTTGTGTGCTCTTCGCTCTATGAGCTGGCGCCGAATCTTGTTGGAATACCCAGTGCCTGTTATTGAACATGGTATGAGAAACAGGTTCCACAAGGTTCGTCAGGACTGTATTTTGATACACAACAGCATTCGTTTTTACACCTTTCTCACAAAAATGTACCTCTGTTAAGCCCCAATAAGAAACTCCCAACCATACCATGAGCGAGGATGGAAAATGACCTCGTTGGACACGCGGAATACGGTTGCTCGCTTCTTCACTACTGTGTGCGTACACCTTATCATTTTGTTTGTTGTAGCTCTCTTCTACGGTAAACATTTTTTCATCCGAAAAAAGAATTTCCCGATATTTTTTTCCCGCGTACCGCTTCAACAAAGCGCGGCATCTCTTCAGTCTCAGGTCCATTAGACGAGCATTGAAACGATGTCCTGTTTTTCTTCGATATGCCCGAAGCCCTAAGTCTTCATTTAACACCCTTTTCACCGTGGTTCTGCTTAACCCCATCTGAAGGGCCAACAGTTTCTGCTTACGTTTGGGATTTCTTTAAATTCGTGCCTTCACAGCTTTTATCACTGCTGGAGTCCTAACAGACCGAGGGCGACCACTTCTTGACCTGTCATCTACACTAGAGTCTTCATTGTATCGTTTGATGGTACGATAAACGAATCTTTTGGTAATATTCAAATTTTTCAGTATGTTAAAAATTTGAATTGGCGCGTAACCGCAACGATGCAACGCAATAACTGCAACACGGTCTTCTTTAAGCGTCCACTCCATATTTAAAAATGAGTAAAATTCTAAAAGTTATACATTTTTATTTTCATGAACAATTCGAAATTCTAATTCAATAAACTTTTTTGTGGTCAGCATTCTAAAAGAAAAGTTTTTACTGTGTGACAATACTTATGACCTGACTAGGTATATATATATATATATATATATATATATATATATATATATATCGGCGCCAAACCAAAGGAGGCCAGTATCAAAATAGAGACGCGCGAAATGTAAACAAACCAAACACGAAAACAAAGCAGCTGTTAGCAAAAAATATGTTTACGTTAAAAATATCTTTGTCGGCTGACATGTCGGCGCGTTATCAAAGGACAGCGGTATCAAAATAAAGTCTCACGAAACGTAAACAACTCTTTGTCGGCGTAATAGCGAAATACGGCGGCACCAAGATCAAATAGTATAATTATTTAACAAACACAAAAACATGTTTACATAAATATTATTTAGGGGAATAAGCCCATCTTTGAGAATACCGACTGGAAAATCCCGAGCACATATTGTTTACCTCAGAATTTCGTATAAATACGAGGTCTCTGGCAGTACACAAGTCAGTCAAGTACTAACCGCCGATACGAATCGTCACCTATACGCGCCTCAAAGAATCGGCTCTGGTAAATATTGTGAATAAACTACATACTAGTAACCAAGTTTGTGTTTTGCTTCACTCATCATGAATACCAACGATGTTGTCGAAGATAGTGGCGCCAGCTCTGCTGGTGCCACGCATTTTTAAAACATTATTATCACCGAGCACCCGTCATCAGAAGTGGGATTGAGACCACTCTCAATCCCAACCATTGCCTCATCGGTTCATCCATCTTCTGGAGATCAGCAGATACAACTGGCTGGACGAATACCGCTAGACGTGTCATCAAACTCCTCGACGGCGGGACCAGCAGCAGAACAAATTACAAGTTCCCGATTGCAATTGAGCATGCCGTACGTAATTCAACTGTGAGTGAAATACTACCACAATTTTTGATGTAATTAATGGAGACTATGCAGAAAATGTCAGAGCACTTATGTGCTTCGTCTACCAAAACGAAAATAAGGATCAAGGAGTATTTACCATAATTTGATCCGGACACCCACATCGGTATACGAAAATACTGCTAGCATATAGATCAAGTAATTGAAGTATACAAACTGAATAATTTTGATGATACAAATGTGAATTGATGGTCACTACTACAACGTGAAGAGATGCAAAAAAAAGCAATCACCACCGTAATCAAGGTGATCAGTTGACTGTACTGACGGAAAAAGAATCACCTATGCATCAGGATCCTACCGCACAATCAACCGATGATATTACACCAAACTCGCGATAAGGATTGCAAATACAGCCAAACCACGATCTACTGGATGAAGACAATTCATCACAATAAAGTGTAAGTAAATTTGATAATTGTAAATAACACCACGAGAGCCTCTTATACAAATAAATCTACGAGAATCTTCGAGTATTCTACGAGAACTTTCGAGTATTCTACGAGAACTTTCGAGTATTCTACGAGAATCTCCAAAAACTCTACGAGAACCTTTTCAACCTTTAGTTACCTTACTAGCATGGCTATCTCAAACTTACATGACAGTTCTGTTCGTGTAATAACTAAGACAAAGCAACGCAAGTTGCTTACAGATGCTCTACTCAGAGGAACTTCTTTCTATTTTCGCAGGTCAATGATAATCTACGAGAACCTACATGAATCTGCGAGGATCCTCAACAAATTACAAGAATCCATTACATCTGCTTTACCTGGAAAAAGAACCTTTGGGTTCTTAACTTCTTCCATTAACTACTTGAAGGGAATCGGTCAATTTCCTGCATTATCTTTGACCAAACTGGTGGCTATTACCACCATCGACGACATCCGAGTAGAAGAACTACACTTTTACAAACTGCCAGATAATCAAATGTCCACTAACGTTTTGGTCAACATGGATTTAATGTATGAAACAAACCTCAGCATTATTATCACATCAAGTAGAACAAAACTTATCCATCAGAAACCAGTCAATCATGTGAGCAACAACAATCCAGTGTTCAACGATTTAGATACTGCAATGCATGCTCTGTTTATCAACGATGTATCAACCGGGCACATCACCAATCCTTGGAACCATGGCGCAGGTATATGTTGATGACGTATTAAGCAAATATGCAGATTTTTACCAAGGATTGTCAAATCTCGAGGAAATTCTCATAACTCTACAAGACACATAATATCTGACGGACAAGTAAGACCAAGTTCACGAAATGGTGAAGCTCTCGTCAAGGAACCATTACCTAAAACCGTCAAATAAGTACGACAGTTCAATGGTTTGGCGGGATATTTCAGAAAATATATTCCAGACTTCTCCAGAATTATGGCGCCTTTATATGAGTTGACAAAGCAAGGTGTCAAATGGAAATGGGAACACAAGCACGATAAAGCACGAAACATGATCATAGAATGTCTGACACCTACTACAGTACTATGTCCGAAGAAACTGCACCTATACAACTATATACTGACGCAAGTAGCCTTGGATTTGGCGCAGTGCTAGTTCAATTAATTAATGGACATCAACACGCAGTGGCATTTATGAGCATGAGGACCACTGAAGCGCAAAGCCGTTATCATTCATATGAACTAGAGACCTTAGCGGTAGTACGCGCTATAAAGCACTTACATCAATATCTTTATGGTCGTAAATTCACCGTGATAACTAACTATAACGCACTTAAGGCATCGATACATAAAAAGGATCTACTACCAGGAATTCACCGCTGGTGGGCATTCTTACAAAACTATGATTTCGAAGTAGAATACCGTAAGGGCGAGCGGCTACAACATGCTGATTTCTTCAGTCGAAAACCTAAGTGAACTAGCCGTTAACGTCATGGCAAAGGATTTTAACTGGCTAAAAGTTGAACAACGAAGGGACGAAGAACTACGACCAATAATGGACACTTTAAGAGAAGACAACCTAGTTGAAGGCTACACCTTAGAAAAAGACGTCCTAAAGAAAAAAAAAAAGTTAATGACCCTATCACTGGACTTCAGCTTTGCACAGTGGTACCAAAAAGCTTTCAATGGAGCATCATTAATTCTTTTCACACTGCATTGAAACACCCTGGTTGGGAGAAAACACTGCAGAAAATCAAAGATACCTACTAGTTCAATAAAATGAGTTCTACAGTCCGAAGATTTGTCGACAACTGTGTGATATGCAGGACATCAAAAGGAACGCCAGGAACAGTTCAAGCACAACTACATCCAATACAGAAACCTGCCGCTTTCCAAGTGATTCATATGGATATAACAGGAAAACTAGGAACTCATAACGATATGTCATCGTTACTATTAACGCCTTCACAAAATATGTTTTATTTTATTTCACCATCAACAAAAAACCCACATAGCACACTTGACGCTTTGAAACGCACAGTGTACCTGTTTGGAACTCCAACACAAATCATTATTGACGGAGGAAGAGAATTTCTTGGTGAGTTTAAGGATTATTGTGAATATACTGGAATAAATATTCACGCAATAGCACCAGGAATTAGCCGAGCGAACGGACAAGTGGAAAAAGTGGTAGTTACTACGAAGAATGCATTGAATATGATCAAGAATTACGAGACAGAATCGTGGTACACTACTCTCGAAGAACTCCAGTTAGCTATGAATTGTACACCTCATCGCATTACCAAAGTAGCGCCGCTCACACTCATCACTCAGAGAAAACATTGCGCACCCCCTGAACTTCTGAATCTAGTAAATGTTGACAGCCAAAGTATCAAGATGGAAGCACTCACTCAGCATGTACAACAGAAGATGTCTCAAGCTAATGAACAGAACAGACTACGCTTTAACTTACGAAAAGCTAAGATACGTCCCTTTGAGATAGGAGACTATGTTTTAATTAAAAATAATCCACGTAATCAAAATACTTTAGATCTGAATTTCAGCGAACCTTATGAAGTTTCCAAGATATTGGAAAATGACTGCTATTTGGTAAAGATAGTCGTCGGCAGAGGACGTCCTAGGAAAGTTGCTCACGATCTACTCCATCGTGCCCCACAACCCGGTGATCAGGAAACCGAGTCGGCGCGAGATTGCTCACCAACTCCACAAGAAATCACTACAGTACCATCCTGTTTCAAGCCTTCTACACCATCTGCAGAGCCACCACCATCGAATGATAATGCAATTATTACTTCATATAATTAACATGTGAGTATCTTAATTAATAAACATATTTATAACAAATATCACGCAACAAAAACACATAACACACAAAATAATCATTCGCCGAGAATCTCCGAGATCCTTCGAGAACCTCCGAGAATCCTTCGAGAAACTCCGAGATCCTTCGAGAATCCCCGAGATACTCCGAGATCCTTCGAGAATCCCCGAGATACTCCGAGATCCTTCGAGAATCCCCGAGATCCTTCGAGAACCTCCGAGATACTCCGAGATCCTTCGAGAAAATCAAAAACTTCTTACTACAAAATTATTGAGCTTTTGTTAAGCCTCAATTTTATTAACAAGCGAGATGTTAACATCTCAATAAACCACACATGTTAGATGTGTCTATTTTCTAATTATTATCAAGCAATATCTATTGCTTACATATACCAAACTCAGGGCAAATAACTTTCATTACAGACAAACACAACGAGGCTGGTGCAGAGCACGCACCGCCTGTCAGTATGGCCGTGTCGGCGCCAAACCAAAGGAGGCCAGTATCAAAATAGAGACGCGCGAAATGTAAACAAACCAAACACGAAAACAAAGCAGCTGTTAGCAAAAAATATGTTTACGTTAAAAATATCTTTGTCGGCTGACATGTCGGCGCGTTATCAAAGGACAGCGGTATCAAAATAAAGTCTCACGAAACGTAAACAACTCTTTGTCGGCGTAATAGCGAAATACGGCGGCACCAAGATCAAATAGTATAATTATTTAACAAACACAAAAACATGTTTACATAAATATTATTTAGGGGAATAAGCCCATCTTTGAGAATACCGACTGGAAAATCCCGAGCACATATTGTTTACCTCAGAATTTCGTATAAATACGAGGTCTCTGGCAGTACACAAGTCAGTCAAGTACTAACCGCCGATACGAATCGTCACCTATACGCGCCTCAAAGAATCGGCTCTGGTAAATATTGTGAATAAACTACATACTAGTAACCAAGTTTGTGTTTTGCTTCACTCACCATGAATACCAACGATGTTGTCGAAGATAGTGGCGCCAGCTCTGCTGGTGCCACGCATTTTTAAAACATTATTATCACCGAGCACCCGTCATATATATATATATATATATATATATATATATATATATATATATATATATATATATATATATATATATATATATATATATATATATATATATATATATATATATATATATATATATATATATATACCTAGTCAGGTCATAAATTCTGTCACATGTTTAATGTAAAATAATTGTAACAAGTTTATTCATTATGTAACCATTCATATACCAAAATGAACTTAACAAAACATAGATTCTTATGACATTAAAGTTTATTCAAAATGACCTCCGTGATTTTTAATACAAGCCTTCAATCTGCGCGGCCAGTCCTCTATCGCAGCACGAACGAGGTCCATGTCAATATCGGCGGCTGCCTTAATCAAGGATGTCTTGAGTGACTCCAAATTGGGATGAGGCTTTGAGCACGCCTTTTCCTCCAAGTGTTGCCATATCTTGTAATCTAACGGATTCAAATCTGGACTGGAGGAGGGCCAGTCTTCGTGCCGGATGAAGTCGATTTCACGCGCCGCCAGCCAGTCTTGTGTGCTCTTCGCTCTATGAGCTGGCGCCGAATCTTGTTGGAATACCCAGTGCCTGTTATTGAACATGGTATGAGAAACAGGTTCCACAAGGTTCGTCAGGACTGTATTTTGATACACAACAGCATTCGTTTTTACACCTTTCTCACAAAAATGTACCTCTGTTAAGCCCCAATAAGAAACTCCCAACCATACCATGAGCGAGGATGGAAAATGACCTCGTTGGACACGCGGAATACGGTTGCTCGCTTCTTCACTACTGTGTGCGTACACCTTATCATTTTGTTTGTTGTAGCTCTCTTCTACGGTAAACATTTTTTCATCCGAAAAAAGAATTTCCCGATATTTTTTTCCCGCGTACCGCTTCAACAAAGCGCGGCATCTCTTCAGTCTCAGGTCCATTAGACGAGCATTCAAACGATGTCCTGTTTTTCTTCGATATGCCCGAAGCCCTAAGTCTTCATTTAACACCCTTTTCACCGTGGTTCTGCTTAACCCCATCTGAAGGGCCAACAGTTTCTGCTTACGTTTGGGATTTCTTTGAATTCGTGCCTTCACAGCTTTTATCACTGCTGGAGTCCTAACAGACCGAGGGCGACCACTTCTTGACCTGTCATCTACACTAGAGTCTTCATTGTATCGTTTGATGGTACGATAAACGAATCTTTTGGTTATATTCAAATTTTTCAGTATGTTAAAAATTTGAATTGGCGCGTAACCGCAACGATGCAACGCAATAACTGCAACACGGTCTTCTTTAAGCGTCCACTCCATATTTAAAAATGAGTAAAATTCTAAAAGTTATACATTTTTATTTTCATGAACAATTCGAAATTCGAATTCAATAAACTTTTTTGTGGCCAGCATTCTAAAAGAAAAGTTTTTACTGTGTGACAATACTTATGACCTGACTATGTATATATATATATATATATATATATATATATATATATATATATATATATATATATATATATATATATATATATATATATATATATATATATATATATATAAATGTATTTGTGATTTCAGTTTCTGAGTAGGACCTTTACAGATGTCTTTAAGTGAATCTAACTGTTACTTCTGCATTGTAATTGTCTTTTTTTAGTTTATTTATTTATTTCTAAATGAAGATTATCAATCTCATTGTTAGATATATTTAATTTTCTTTTCAGCTCTATATTTTCAATTCTGATCTTTTCCATTAAATTCATTAAATAAATCATATTACTTTCCTAAATATAAAGAAACGATAGTTAAAGTGTTCTTAAACTTCAACTCACGTTAATTCCATCTTACTCAATCTACAATTGTATATTTACCTAAAAACAATCTTAAAAGAAAAATCACGACATCTTTGACAACTATCAACATAGCCCGATTTACTGACAGAAGATAGTCGCCATTATTGTAAGTTCATATCATTATTTTACCCTGCTAGTTTCCCATCGTTTAATTAAACATTCTGAGTGGAAATAAAAACAAAGCCAACAATTCATAACCGAGAAAATGAATACCTCTTAGTTAAAGTGTAAGCAGAATGCAGTCGTTTTATAGACGTGGCCCTCGAGATTTTAATGAGGAGATTGAAACTTAACACTACGGTTACTGTTCCCTTTGTCATAGTTCGTAATTAACACCGGCTGATGCTGAGATACATACTAACCTCTGTGAATATTAAATTAATATTCTCTCTGCATTCAGGGGGGGATTGTGAATACTTCTGTGACCGAGGTCGGCCTGTCATAAAAAGTGAGAAAACCACCCTAGCTACGTTTTGAGCTTCAAAACGATCTGGGTGGCAACCACCCTTGGTCTATAAGTATGCTGTCACAATAATTTTCTGTTGTAGTCCAGCATTAGTGACCCAGGTTCCTGTACCCCTGTGGGACAGCAGCGTGTTGGGGGAACCCCTAGCGTCACAAACGTCCATAGGGGACTATAACTGAAAATGTTTGGTGTTCCTTAGCAGAAAAAAATATAGTATATAAATTTAATTATTAATATTTAGAGAATCTACGAACATTTTTTGGTGAACGTTCTTTTAAACTTCGCAAGTTAACAACGAGGTCATTTAAGCCCAAATGTTTAAAATTTCTATTTATATTACAGGTGTGAAAATGTTGTTATTAAGATGTTTAAAAATCAACGATGGAATTTTAGAGGATGTACTCGTAGTTTGGAGTAGATCCCCTAATGATTGGTTGATGATTTGGTGGCAGCAGGACGCGGAGTCTCGGCGGGCCGCTGACAGCATTGTCAATAGTAGTCGACTCCGTTGATTTGTTTTACGACCAATGAAACACACTTCACTATACTTGTATATCTTCTATATTGAATGTAATTTACAAAAATCATGAAAAAGAAAAGTAAAAAAAGAAACAAAACTTAATTACGTTCACCCCTATTTCAGTCTCTTTAAGTTAAATTTACACGTTAAAAAGTAGGCTATGTCCTTTTCTAAGTACTGTCTACGTTTATACCAAAATTCATCAAAATTTTTTCAACGGTTTAGGCATGAAAACACAAAAATCACAATCAATAATAGCGTAATAAATTAAATTTTTCATTACAGTCAAATCAAATTGTCTGGCAGTTGAAATCACGGTTATAATATTTCATATCGATAAATTCATTAGACATTAGAAATAAGAACCGAATTATAAATGTCAATTCACTCAAACAGAATGCCACGTTAAGCCACACAATTAAAGGCTTAAGACACGTAATACCTCTTCTTTCGATAGAGAAACCGCAAACATCAAAGTTAAGACTAGAATTAAGGTCCAAAGGTTTCAAACACACACGACCTCCAATTTGGCGAACAACAACCACAACACTTTAATTATCTACCTAATTATCTCGGGATATTTGACCCTCTAAGGTTGATGAGAGCGGTTATCACCCGACGCTAATTACCATCTCGCTTCTTAAGTTCACTTTCACTTATATAGCGATACGGGTTGTGTTAACACTGACGTTTTAAGATGCTAAACATATATACTTGGCAAGAATTGAATGTGTGCAATTAACATACGGCAGAAGTGAAACTTTAGAAAAGTTGTCTACGAGAAAATGAGAAATATTCTATCTGATTCTATATTTATTATATATCTATTATTATATACACAATTTAAACAACTTAAATATTCTAAGCTCTATTTTGTTTATGTCGCGACAAAGGCGACAACAAACATCTGCCATGTCTAGACATTGTAATAAGTGTTCAGAATACGTGAACTGATACCGTGCCATCTACAGTGAGAAGAAACCTTAACCGAACCGGGAAGGGAAGGAACCAAGGTCAGTTTGAAAGTGCCTACTGTAAGTTCACATATCAACAAGTCTTTTTTTTTATTGCTGTAGAACATCAGACAGGCTGACGGCCCGCTTAGAATTTAGCAGTTACCGTCGCTTATGGCTGTTTGCAACGCCAGTGGCATCGCGAACACGCTGCTGTCCCATAAGGGTACAGGAACTTGGGTCACTAATGCCGGAACACAACACAAGGTTATTATGGCGACATACTTAGGACCGAAGGTGGTCGCCATCCAGACGGGCTTGAGGCCCTACCACGTAGCTAGGGTGGGTTGTTTTGTCGGCTTTTACGACAGGCCGACCCCAGCCGCAGAGATTAGTATTCTTTCTCCGCCCCTGCACGGATAAAAAGGATCTTTTTATCCTCTTGATTACTCTCTCTCATACAACTGTCTGTTCTCTATTTATTTTATATTCCGCGCAAGTTGTAATATCACTGTTTTTTTAATTTACATATTTTAAAAGCATTAATTCTTTATACGCGTAGAAAAAATATTTTTATTTCAAAAATGTAGGATTGTATGTTCGACAATTTGAGTCCGTAAAAACGCCAGTGAGTATAAAAAAGTCCTCGTTTTCTTAAGCATTCAACTTTGTATTGTATACCCACTCAGAAAGTTGGACTAGAAATTTGATGGAGTATCAGCCACTTCTGTCTTCTTTTTAATTCTTTGACGTGTTGTTTATAGTAAAAGTCTTTTGTTGTCAAAGCTTTTCAACGAGCCGATTATCTGCAAAAACTTTGACAGATGATTGGCGGCCTTTTATAGTTCCAGCATATTTCCATAAAATCTGTTTTTGATGTTGTTGTCGTGGTCAAAAGGTTTTAACGTGAACTTTTTTAACTTCGTGGGATGATTGATATACAACAAAATGGTTGATTTTAAGACACGCGTCATTATTACACTCTTAATTGTGATGGTAGATATCCTATAACTCTTTTTTCATTTGAGAACTCTTTTTTTTTACAAACGTTGCTTTTTTATCAAAACATTTTTATTAATATTAAATGAATAAACGTAGCGACTGTGTCATGGACACTAGACAACTGATGCGGCATGATGTATTAAATAAATGCATAACCATCGCGACACGTTTCGAAAATCAATCAATCGTGACCACGCAAGTATTCCGACGCGTATAAGGCACTGCGCCACAAGTATAAGAATAATTACAGCCTATAGCAGCCCACTCCTGGGCTCGAACCTCCAAAATATATTCCATAAAATGTTTTCTGTTTACAGGAGCGATTGACATCTCATTCCACACATTCATTCCCTACAAGGTATAGTCCGTTCAATTTAGATATAAAAATAGTGGTCAAATAACAAAAAATCCCGGAAAACCAAATATTGGTGTAGAGCTGGGGTAAACCCCAGACTCTTAGAATCGCGATATCTCACGAATGGTAACTCTTAGGAAAAAAATCATAAGGACCATTTTTGTAGAAAATTTAAAGATCTACAACTTTGGTTTGAAGTTTTGCTTTGACCCCGAATAACTTTTGAAGCACACATAGGATCGATGGGGACTTTTAAAACTTTATTTGTAAAGGTAAACCCAGCTCTCCACCAATATTTGGCTTTCCGGGAATTTTTGGTATTTTAAATGTCTATATTGACCGGATTAGTAGGATAAGAATGTATTAAAGAAAAGCGAGCAAAAAGTTACTAAATCTTTTTTTGAAGTGAAAATTTCTTTAACGGCGTTGTGTACTTTTTTCTGATGGGTAAAAAATGTTAAGCTCCCGTCAGGTCACGTGTCCTGATCGAAAATTCATAAGATTCCTAAGGCGGAGATTGCTCCAGTAATAATGACTTAAGGTTTATTTTTATAATGTAAATTTTAAATGATTACATTGCATTACTTAAACATATCTATTTGAATTCCGATTTTATTACAATGAAATACAGTTGAGTTTTTGAAGTGAAAACTTCTTTAGGCGTGTTAAGTATTTTTGAGTGAACAATTTTTGATTTGTAAAGAAGTATTAATGACCAATTTAAACGTTAATGCTTGATCATAAACCATTTTTTATAAACCGTAAATAATAATCTAATAGCTCGACGATACAATTCACAAGTTATTTAGTTTTCACATTTATCGGCAGTCCCCAAAGACTGCCCCGCATCTTTTTTTTAAATACCACAACATAGTCTAGCATTACTCACGACGTATTACAATGTTTTGTTTTTTATTCAATACTAAAATCATTATTTCAGTATCTTTAACTAATAATACTAATAGCCTCAGTAATTTTGATAAAAACACTCGTAAAAGGTAATTAGGGCGGGAGACATATTACGGGGTGGCATCGGCCCCTGGTTAATAACTCGCATCAATCACCTTTGTTGTACTCCTGTTGGAGATTTTTAAAAGATAATTTTAAGAATAATGGTGTCTTTGTTTGATTTGTTTTTATTTAGCTATTGTTAAATTATTAAGTAATTTTTTAATGATGTGTAAGTTAGTTATTACTAACTTGCTATTATTATAGCAACGTTTTGTATCGACGAAGAAAATGTGCGTTTAAAATTGTGATTTCTGAGCGTCATCATAATTATATGTGTATTGTATGATTGCTTCCAAGTCTTCCTTTTCTTTACCAAAAAGGCGTACTAAAAGCAGGAAAACAGAAACTATTTTCTAGACAAAAATTTTGCAAGAGTGATTGCAGTCTGTAATAGTGTGTCTGCCATACGTAAATAAGAAACTGAACGAAACCTTTCCTTTGGTATCTACAAACTAGAAAAATGAGGAAGCAATAAACGACCTTCTACGAGCTTTCGAAAACGATACGGTAGTCCTGTTTTTATTTTTAACCGCTACAATACGGCCAGTTATTTTCTGTGAGCATGTTCTTAACTAAACATTATGAAAAGTCTTTCCAGTAATTTCGTAAATTTGCTCAATAAACTCTGTTTTTTCTTCGTCTATGGGCATAGTAAGAACTGACCCTTTTTTTTGTTCTCGGGGAAAAACCTCTCTTGACGGCCCGGGGGCACCGAGGGATATGTGGGACTCTGGGAGAGATGTTCGACCATCCGACTACCCACTAAAAAACCCCGCTGTTCTCCTATCGCCTACGCCCGGGCCCACGGATATATGGCCTGCCGATCTCGTGGCCCAGGCCGGCGCCAGGGGGTTAGGGTTTCATCCCCCCAGCGATCTTCTGTAACAACTCTAGGAGTTGAGGGGGGCCGCGGAACAGCACGCGGCCCTCTTCCTCGCGGCAATAGTGCGGGTGGCGGAACCGCCCCCGAGGGGCCGCCCGCGGCCGTTTTCTACGGCGGCCGGAGGTCGCTACCTGCCTTCCGGCGCCGACGACGCAGCCTGCGTTGGTGGGAGGGAAGTGCGGTGGCGGACTCCCGCTCCCGCTCCGCCGCCTCCTTTGCAGACACTACTGCCTCGCAAAAGGAGGCGACGGTCGTCCATCCAGGATCGCCCCCGACCATGGACAGAACCAGGGCTGGGAGCGACAGGTCCGCGGCCAATTCTGGACGGGACTCGCATCCCCGTCGCGTGCTAGTCAGGCGTGGGTACGACTACTAGACGACACTCCAGAAAAACCAGGGAGTCGCCTGACGTCGTAGCCGGCCCAGCAAGACCAACCGACAGCGAGCATGCGATTCCCGCCCCGGGAACACTCTCCGTGCAGGCGCAGTCGAAATAGGCATGGTTTCGACTACCAAATCAGGGCCCAGGGCAGAACCCGGGACCCCAATCAGTATTCGCAACCATCCCACCGGGGACCACGCCACGAACAGAGAGCTAAGTTGGAAAGGATGTAGGAGGTAGACGGGAAGAAAGGTAGGACTTTGTCACCTTGGACGGAGAGGGGAGTGAGACGATGGATGCTCGGGAACCTCGGGTACGTACACCCGTGCACTCCTCGGACAGAGGAGCGCCCCTGAGGGGAAGAACTGACCCCTGCGGCCGGGGGCGGTTTGTCGTAGAAGGCAACAAAACCACCCATGGTTTTAAAACATACTGCCATAATAACCTTGTTTTTTTTCTGGCACTAGTAAACTAGATTCAAGTTTCTCTTCGAAGCCAGCAACGCAATTCTTCTTCTTCAAGTGCCTCTCCAAATAGTGAAGGTTGGCTACCAACTTCTGGAATTGTTGTCTGTCCTTAACGAGTCGAAACAATTCGGATACGCTCACTATTCCAGTCCACTCTCGGATGTTACGGAGCCACGACTTCTTTCTCCGACCAACTCGCCGTTTACCGGCAATCTAATGTTGGAAACGTCTAAAGTGACGGTGACCACCAGCTATCGGGTAGGTCTTGCCTTTTTTGCCTCTCTGACAATCTTAGCCATAAAACAAATTAAATTTTAGTAAAAGGGTAAATATAGATGAGTTTAATCATCTCATCTATAGTCAAATCTTTGATAATTTTGTTTAAAAGTTTTTGTAAGTATGTATAATATGTGGGCGTTGTTGCCATTATTGTGTAGTATTTGTTATTTGGTTCAAGATAGAAAAAAGTGTTTACACTTCTTAAAAACTTGTTAATGAGCAAAAAATTTTGGCAGTCTGCAGATGAGTCGACAAATAATGGAGGCATGGCTGATAAAATGGCGCACGGGCGACGGGCAACGGAGTCATACTGGAGACGACGGCTGATGAAATATTCTTCCGCTTAAATCTCTTTAGCTATGAGGTTCACTAAAATGTAGTTTTGCAACGTTTGATTTGGCCAGTATCATAATCTTGGCGTTGAATCCCGATTGCAATCCAAACTCTCTCTTCGGCGACCGGGGTCCACTTACCGACTTCTTCTTCTCCATTTCGCATGATATGAGGCATCTCTGGTGGTCAGTCTATTGGCACACATATCAACCCACACGACGTAAAGCCAGCGCTTTTTGGATCTATCCCTCCTGCAGGGGCCCGGCAGTGGCGGCATAGTCAGACATTTGTTCCCCACGTAAGTAGCCGTGGTGCTTACGATCAATTACGCCTACATATAGTTGAAATAACACAAAAAATACTACAAATCACACTGTATCAACATATTGTTGTGACCCATAAACAATTTCCTATAGCATCTAACAAACTAAACCCGATCACTTGTTCCCATGTCACAAACATCGACACCAACAAAGTAAAGAACAGAAGGAAGCAAATCAAATAGAGTCGAGATTGGATATAAAACAGTCCGGGCGCGAAAGAAGCGGATTCCATCCAAAATTGCTAGTCTCGTTCACTATATTAATTCCTGTCTAAGAAATTCCAGTTAGAGGGCTCTTTACGTAACAAACACAAGTTAATTGTGTTAATGTAATTTAAAAAAAATATTTAGGTCAATCTGATAGCATTACTGGCAAATAGTTCTATTTCTATATTTTGTTTTTCATGATTTATTAACTCTATCGCAGTTTTATTCTGTACCTAATAAACAAGTGAAAAGAAATTCTTTTTTTTTAAGTTAATTCGTATTACGTTTCTTATGAAAAATTCTCGTTTGTATGTGAAATATAAATGAGTTATCTATATTTAGTTACTATTTAGTAAATTTATGGTAGGAATATATTAAATATATCTATTGAACAATTAGCTTGTTATGGGCTATTTAATATAACAATAATTTAGTATTATCTTTCTTTTTGCAATTCATATGCTTATTGCTATTATTTGCAAGAGATTAACTCGGTCCTAAAGATATAGCGGAAACTACTTCAGTAGTCAGGAGAATTAATTTAATATTAGGACATCTTTGAACTTGACTTATTAGATCACTATTCAGATGAAATAAAACGATCTAATATAATCAAATTTGTAAAATATTTCGAAGAAAATCGGAATATACAATTTTCCTAGGGCATTGTAAATGGCGCAAATTTCTTATACCAGCTCACAGACTGCAAAAAAATGAAATCCAAACATCCCTTCTTTCATCTGTCCTGGTCAAGAAAAGTATCCCAGAAATACGATGACGCAAAAAACTATAAACATGAGAAACAAATATACACTTACGTCATATTATTCCTCAGTATGCATTAAGAACTCCAACTCATTTATTTCACGAACTGCAGCAAACATTACGTCGGTCGTATAAGCAGCCAGTTACTTACGAATCCTCGCCGAGGATCGTTAACCCGCGTTTTGCAGTCTTCTTTTAAACAATAAAAGCAAATTGAATAAATGGCTGACCTTTCTTATAAAGTACGCTCCGGGCTCTGTTTTAATTGTGACAAAGCCTGCGATGTCCCGGATGTTTTTATACCGGGTTTTATCTTCGTCTTTGTTTTGTCGCATTTGATTGTGATAGAAGTGATTGTTAATTCAGTGTATTCTTTTGTTAACGTAAAATATGTTGTTTATAGGCGACTTCGAAATGTCTCCATTAGGGAAATTGCAAATGCTTTATCAAGTATACTGATTTTACTAATTGAATTGAAATTACAAGATTGATATTCTTGAAATATTTGTCCGGTATATTAAAAACTAGGTGCACGGAACATTTCTATATACTATACTCTTCAGATGTTTTTTTTATCTCACTTCTTTCTAGGCCGACATATAGTATCCATAATATGTTATATTTACATAAATAATAGTAATCAATTATTTACTATATCAGAAGTTTATTTGCTTTGGTTCAATATTAAAAAAGATTTTTTTTTATTGCTGAAGAATAGCAGACAGGCTAACGGCCCATGACAGTAACCAGTTACCGTTGCCGGTTGTTTACGACGCTAGGGGTACCGCAATCACATTGTCCCATAGGGATACAGGAACCTGGGTCAGTAATGAACACAATACAAGGTCATTATGGGGGCATACGTTATATAACAATACTTATATCACAACAGTGGTTGCCATCCAGACGGGCTTGGGGCCCTACCAGGTAGCTAGGGTTATTTCGTCGCCTTTTACGACAGGTCGACTACAGGCTATTCTTACTTCGCCCCTGCACGGAGTTGCGTGAAACTTTTATTGCTTATGATGAAAAATACGTTTTATCTATCTATTAATAGTCACTATAGACAACGTAAGAAAAATGTAATGAAATATTAACATTTAGTCCAAAATCAGCAGAGAGTTTGTATTATGGGTATTTGACAATTGATAAACTAATTAAAACTATTTACTTAACACAAATGTATATAATCTATACATCTATACAAATAAATAAAATTGGAGGGTCTGTTTGTAATATTAAAATAACCGCTTTTTACTAATAAATGCATTTGAATGTATACACGGTACATATACTAAAACAACATTTTTTAAAAATTTTGTCTGTCTGTCGGTCTGTCTATCTGTCTGTTTGTTCCGGCTAATCTCTGAAACGGCTGGACCGATTTTGATGGGACTTTCACTGGAAGATAGCTGATGTAACAACGAATAATTTAGGCTACTTTTATTTTAGAAAAAAAAATAGTTTTTGTTAAAAATGATAAGTTTCGAAAATTTTATATTCCAATTTAAGTTGACCTCAGAGTTATATCATCAATCATATCAAATAGGTTTCAGCTTAGGCTGGACTTGTAGATTCGAACGCAGATTGAATCTTTCATTTTTTTATATTTTAGGGTTTGTAATCTAAAATAAACCATAAGATAATCAAAAAATGCTGCCCAAAGTCACTATTCCACGCGGACGGAGTCGCGGGCACAGCTAGTTCGAAAATAAACATATATTATACTCAAACACCAAGATGCGGTATGAGAATCTAATCCGCGATCATCGCATTCGTTCAAACGGCAACTTTGTCGTTTGAACGGATTGATTTGAATGGAAATCGTGCCATGCCATCTCCTAAAAGAAAAAGATGAATCAACAATAAATATACGGAAAACCTGACAACAACAAATTTGTCTCTAGCAGCTAGTGTCATGCTGAGAATAGTCGGTTATCGTAAATGCGACGTCTCTTATCTTCTGCAAGTATTATGGTGACCCCTCAGTCGCAAACCATATTTATTAAATCTGCTTTTTATTTATAATTTTTGGTTATTAAACATATATTTTTTTACTCCATATATGCTTGTAGTCATAGCTGTCGAGATTCGCCATTCTGGCTCGAGACTCCGCGTCATCAACACATCACAATTTTGCCAATTTATAACGTGTACAAGTATAGTGATGTGTCTTTCATTGGACGTAATCCACATCGGCGGAGTTGACTACTATTGACAACCTTGCCCGCGGAAACTCCACGTCCAACTGCACCAACACAACAACTTATAATTAGCGGATCGCCTCCAACCTTCGTCCCCTAAAGTATTAAGTACAAGAAACATTCTATAGAACTAAATTAAAACATAAACAATTTATGAAAGTATTCAAATCTAATTACTTTAAAACACAATAGCGATAGAATATTTATTTAAAGTATCAACAAGGTCCAAACCACCTCGATGATTGTGTAAAGGGCTTACCACCCCCACCTTATCCTTTGTTTTCGATATTAATTTAATTTTATCACTGTACGAGTTGTTTATAGTAACAATTTTACGTTTAACCTAAATTCTGTTATATCGCTAGAGGTTTCCAAATTGTACGTGTAAATCAAGCTTTACGATACGATATAGGTAGATAGATAGATAGATAGCTCTTTATTGTATACTCAATTTATCTACAAATATAGAAGTTCTTACAACTAATACACAATAGGCAACCTTTTATATAGATATATTTTATTATTATAAGGAGTCTGGTGATGAGGTACGTTGTAGACAAACCACCCCTGCTCTCTAAATATGGCGTCTTAATAACCTTGTGTTGTGTTCCAGCATAAGTGAGTCAGGTTCGCCGGTATCTTATCTTATTTCGGGGCCGAGAAATATCTCGGACACTTCGACCCAATGGGATCTTTTGTGTTCCCCTAGATAGCAATCACTACTCTCCAATCTCATTGAAGATTTGAGTCTTCCGGTGTTGGATATCCTACCCCCAAAAGATTCATTCGCCTCCTGGGCAATGCATCGCATGTACACAGTAGATGTTCCATGCGTTCTGTATGTTCCCCACACAACCTGCACATGGGTGTCGCGGTTAGACCCGTCTTCATGAGCATGTTATTGGTTCCAAAGTGCCCAGTAAAGGCTCCAAGCAAGTAGCGTATTTGCCCCCTGCTCATGTTCCAGATGGATCCTCGTGCTTTGTACGTGGATCCCAAAAATTTTTTGGAGTGTTCCAGACCGATTCTAATCAGCCAGTGTTGTTGTTGACTGTGGTCTGCAAAATCCCTGAATGTGGCTTTCACGAGGCTAGTCGGAATGCCTACACATGGTTCCGGACCCATAAAATCATTAGTTGAGCCCTCTCTTGCCAGTTCATTTCAGGTTCGCCGGTAAAGCGGACGGTAGCGTATTTGCGGGGTCCAACATCCCTAGGCAACAAGAACTGCTTACTACTAAGTGTGCCATCAGATTTTCTGCTGTTGCCATGCCATGACAATTAAAAATGTGGTAATACTACTGTGTTGTGTGGTAAATTTGGAGACCAATTAGCCACAGGTTTGTTTTAGCAATTTTTCTAGCTTGAATACTCGTTGTGAAGGAAAACATGGTGAGAAACCTAGATACCGAGATCACAGATTTGTGTAATCTGACAATCAGGTAAGCTGTTCATTTCCTCTAGGGGAGGGTCGAACGTAGCAGTAAAACACTATGAGCTGTTTTTATTAAGACTACTGTACGTCACATTCCCTGGAATTAATAAATTATACGAGAAAAATTCAAATGTCATTTAGACTCAGTGTTGCCATGTCAAAACTCAGGACGACGGTGATTCCATTGAAAAAAAAAACGGTAGGTTCTCAGAAATTACGGTAATTGTGCCAGGAGGAATACGGTGTAAAATACGGTGCATTAATTTTTAATAAAACAAAAATTTCAGAATAAAATTCACTATTTATTGGGAAAACTACAATATTATTATATTATAAGAATATTATTAAAATTTAGAACACTTAGATATTATTTATTACACATATGAAAAACTGCACCGTACTCACTTTTATTGTCCTTTCTTAGCCAATCGCGAAACTCTGGTTTCAATAACCAGTCTTCTCGGAACTTCTGTTTGTATTGCTTTCTTTTTTTCTTTGGCACTTCCATCTCAGATTGAGTATTAGAGTCACTTCCACTCATTTTCTTTAGTTTATATACGAAAAAGTGAATTAAATATGTGATAAACTTCCAAAACAATAACTCAAAGAATACTTCAAGTGCATATTTTAATGTAGTGTAACTAAATGCAATATTTATCAAATTACTTGAAATTAAAACAACGCTTAATACGTCTACTCAAGTTTGTCGCATTATATTGCGGCAATGCATGGGTAAATCCCCGAGCAACAACTCATCGGTAAGGATAAGGATGCGTTCTTAAAATGTAATTTATTCTGTTTGTTTGTGTTTACAATGAAATACTTTTCACAAAAGGTTACTTTTTTAATTCATTCATGACCATGGATACAGAGTCCTTCAAACAAATAAAGGTAGCAATGTCACGATGTTGCGAAGATATCATTGTTAACTTTAACGGATTATGGTTTCAAATCGTAGGACTACAGACTTTTTCAAATAAATAAACATTCGCTGTAAAAAATTGCTAAGCAGTGACCCACAAATTTTTTTTCTTTAAATATTCATACCTCTATAAATTACGGTGGATTTTATCACCGTTGTCCGGCTTATACGTAATTACGGTGCACATGGCAACACTATTTAGATTTAAGCAGTTGTATGTCTATACTATGGGGAATAGACGACTGATATGTTACTTATATACTTGTCATTTGTTAATAAATACACATTATATCCTTAAAACCCAGACTCAGTGCAGCCAGATCCTGCGTAAAATGAACCCTAACTCTAGTAGCGCGCACGCCTCGCGCAATATATAAGCGACCAATCTTGCGTGTCGAGAAGCCGAAAGTTGGTCACGTGATTGGTCGCTTACACTTCTCGATATACCCGGTTGGTCGCTTATGAGTTGTGCGAGGCGCGCGTGCGACTATAGTGGGGGTTCATTTTACGCACGATCTGGCTGCACTGCCTAGACTTAGTAGATTGTATCCGTGACCTCCGCATGCATTAACCGTCATTCATCATCATCATCCCAGCGTTATGTCCCGATTGCCACCCAAACTTTCGTGTCGGTGCCCGAGGTCCGCTTTCCGACTTTTTTTTTACTCCCTGTAGTGAACCCATTGGCACGCATATTACCCTCTGCGACGTCAAGCCAGCACTTTTTGGGTCTACCCCTCCTCTCGGAGCCTGGCGGAGGCAGCATGGCCAGACATTTGTTTCCCACGTAAGCATCCGGTTGCCGTAAAACATGGCCATACCAACGGAGCCGACACTCCTGCAATTTATCTGCAATGTCACGGACATGAAGACCGTCGTAAATGTGGGAGTTCCTAACGCGGTCCATCCACGTTACTCCACAAATCCACCGCAGCATAATCGTCATTATATAACCATAACCGATTTTTAAACTATTAAACTTGATTTGGATTTTAAACATTATATTTCTTAGTATGTGTAGAATTTTCAAGCCTCGTACGGACTTTGAGTTCCAAGGAACGCGTACCCTAGTTACACGTATAAAAAGGTACGCGTACCCGTTTATAAAGCGACACGAGTCAACTACGCGTAATTAGTGCGAGTCGAAAGAACCCAGTGCACGCGCGACCCTTGTGTAATGCTTTCATTATCGAAACACAGGAACGCATGGCTTGCCACTGTGCCGTCCAAATAACGCGTGACAACTTCTTTGACTCGCGACTAAATACCGACTGCGAATGGATCGCCGCGAGCATGGCTCGCGGGGTACGCGTACAGCGAATGTATACGCGTAGCAACACGTCCGGATTGTGCGTTCCAGGGTACGCGTAACCGAGCTACACGTACCCTGGAACGCAAAGTCCGTACGAGGCTTCAGAATTTAGTTTTTAGGCAGAGTTTAGCGTTTTTATTAAAATACCGTTTTAATAAAATAGAAATATCGTCCAAATTTGTGGATTGCCTGGAAGAGATCGTTTTAAGCGATAAGGTCGCCCATTGTATAGCATTACATTTATGTATTTTCTAAGTTAGTTTTAAGTACTTTTATGCAACAAAGAGTTTTCCATTCATTCATTTATACATTTCATGGTTGTATGTCTTGTATCATAGTTTCAGTTATCTTACTACCAATTGACTTATATATTGAAAATAAACATAATATTTTAAACATAAATCAAGTCGTAAAACATCTATTATTTATGTAAACATAAACGAAGAGCAGCAAATACGGCGATAAAAAAGTTTTTTGTTCTCTTTGTCCTTATCCGTACATTATGTAGGGTCGGAACAGCGTGTTCTATTTTTAAGTTGTGTTAGCCGTCATCCTAACATTTACAATTTTTAAAACACATTTACGCTAACCATCCTTTTGTTTTGGTCTGTCCATGTCTGCACCCTTCCTTCTGTAATATGTACATGAATTTACTCTCATTTTTAGCGTCTTCTTTATCACATGGCATTCTTCTTTTGGCATTAAGACCATACTATGCTAATCTGTTACTTTACATTGACGATTAGTAAAAATGTATTAGCGTAAAACATTACATCGAAAATTCAACGCAAAACACAATTAATTTCAAAGCGCTATGATTTATGACACCCAATAATAAGGAACAATATCCGCGGGTCCCGAAATAACCGGGGAGTGTTTACCTGCCCCTAATGTGGAGGAGATTTTCATTTTAGATCCAAAGCTCTTTGCATAGATGAAAATTAAATTTTCATATCGGTATATTATAAGGGTTCTTATTCGAGATTGTATTTGGTGATTTTGTATAAGAAATAAACAAAGCATGTTTTATGGGTTTTTTTGGTATACATGAAGGGTTTATAAAGTGAAAAACAATATTTACATTTTTGTTTTACTCAATAGGTACCTAAATGAATTTTTCTCTAATCTTAATTTAATCAAATATCAGTAACGAAAATTATTAGTCAGTCTTTTAAAAATTATTTGAGACCTATACCTCACCCATGATCTAAGATTGGATACAATTGCATCTAGTAGCATCTACGTAAAAAAAATATGGAAATATCAAACAGCAGTGGCGCGGATAAATAAATAAAATTTTGGATATATAAATAAAACGATTTGGCCTATTTTCATTTCTGAATGAAATTTAAGTCTTGCTAATTAGAGATGAATACATTCATATAAATATTAGATATTTTGAGTATTCCAGAAGGTTCTAATTCAATATTCCGTATACGTAATATAAAGACAGTATCCCAATTTCTAGAATACATTTAAACTTAATATTTATTTGTATACTAGTATTAAACATAAATGAAAACATAATTTTATACCGATTTGTTATAAATATATTTATTATTATAATTCTATGAAAAGGGAACATTGACATTCGTTTGTCTGTGAAACGAAATATCCGGGAAATGAGTTATGTTATTTTCTTTGAATATTTTTTTAATACTATATTTCTTTAATTTATATAAATTTACATCTTTGTGTTTCTTATTGCTGTAGGACAGCAGACAGGCTGACGGCCCACTTATAATTTAGCAGTTACTATCGCCTATGGTTGTTTGCAATGCCAGTGTTATGGTGATATACTTAAGATAAATTGCCATCTCGACGGGCTTAGAGTTATACCACGTAACTAGGGTGGTTTGTTTTTCCGCTTTTTACGACAGGCCGACGCCGGCCGCAGAGGTCAGTATTCTTTCTCCGCACCTGCACGCATAAAAGGGTTATAGATTGCTTATAAAAGCAGGTGAGGCTGCTTTAAGTAAGATATGTTGCCGTGAGTCGTTTCAAAAGGTTATATACGGTGAATTTGGCGAGGAAGAAATAGAACTCAGTGGAATACTGAAGGTGTACGAAGATAAGGAAGTGTAGGAAGTATTAGTAAAGGATCAATCGTTCCAAATACAAAAAGTACTTGCACTTACGTTACAAGTGACTGTAACCGGAATTTCACATTGTTGAAAATATTGCAAATGTTCAAAAACATGGGTTCTATATCAACTGAAGCTAAGAGACGCTGAACGGCTATAGTTTTCTTATAGGTCCTTCACTGGCTTCAATGTCCACCTTTATGCGCTCACACTTATCCGTGGATTTCGTGTCTTAATCGTAATATTAATATCTTCACAAATACGTAGATACGTAGAGAAACGAGATCGAGTAGGTAGGCTTAAATGTATACCATAGACTACAAGGCCGTGTAAAATGCTGCTTACCAGGCATAAAAGTAAGACTTTTTTGGACCGTTTGGAAAACCCAAAGAAAATAAGATCATAGGGAACACCTGGTCATGTTTCAATACTAACAGCCAAACAGAATATTTAACGTATATTAATAATAAACAGAAAAACGCGCTCACTACCTACCTTAAAACACTTAATTGGGAATTCCTGTCCCACCCGCTGTATTCACCAGACATGACCCCTTTCGATTACTACTTGTTTCAGTTGATTAAATGTGATCTGTCTGAGCCGTGCTTTGCATCAGGAGATGCCGAAAATTGGAATTATTCGTGGATAGCCTCAAAAGGTAATAGTTGAGATTCATTCGTTTTATTGATATTAAAAAAAACTAATTGGCGTTTTATTATTTTAATTTACATTGTTGAATTATTTTATTTTTTTAAACCTAACACAACAAAATTTTAGTATCTAGATCAGATGTAATCTTAAAAAAATACATGCGGGGCAATTTTTAGAGACTGCCGATAGAAGTGAAAACTAAGGATCTTGTGAATTGTATCGTCGAGCTATTAGATTATTATTTTTGAACTATTTTTGGTTTACAAAGAAGTGTTTATGATCAAGGATTAAAGTTTAAATTGGTCATTAATTCTTTACAAACCAAAAATAATTCAAAAATAATAATCTAATAGCTCGACAATACAATTTATGTTAATTAGTTATCAATTCTATCTGCAGTCCACAAAGACTGTCCCGCATGTTTCACTCCATTACTGCTCCAGTGTGCATTTTCTTTATATATTTTTTTTATTATTTATTTGAAAATTTATATTGAAAGCAAAAAGAAGAATATAATAGTCAATGTAAAAACACGTGCTTGTACTTTGTGAACTATGTATATACTGTGGAAAAAGTACACGTTTTTTGTTTACCCAAAAAGTGCTTAACGCGCCTAAAGAAGTTTTCACTTCAAAAACTCAACTGTATTTCATTGTAATAAAGTCGCAATTCGAATAGATATGTATAAGTAATGTAATGCAATCATTACATTATAGAACAAACCTTAAGACATTATTAATAAGGATGGTATTACTGCAGCAAAAACTACTGCGTTCGGTGACGATGACGCGAGTTTCATGATTTTTGTTCACCCAAAAAGTGCTCAACGCGCCTAAAGAAGATTTCACTTAAAAATTAAATCTTCCACAAAAAGTGTAAAAAAATATGAATTTGACAAAAATGGTAATCAACTAGATACTTAAAATTCTCTTTCTATTTCTGAACAAAAGGGAATATACACAATTTTAGCAATTAAAGCGTTTGGCTTTTATTAAAATTCCTTTTGAAAGGAGTGAAAAGGTTAATCGCTTACTTCGTGCTATTTAACACGACAAATTTGAAATTTTCTGCAAGGTAAGATAAAAACTTTGATTAATGAGATATTTCAGATGAAATGGAAATTTTATTCGTGTAGGAGCGGACCTCTGAGGCCAGGGTCGATCTGTGGTAAAAGGCGACTAAACAACTCAAGCCAGGTGGTACGGCTCATATCACGTCTAAATGGCAACCTCCTCTAGTTTTTAAATATGCAACGGCAATTATAACGATAATAAGCGGGTTATACAAAATGGTGCCCCTGGCGTTGGAAATATCCATTGACGACAGTATCTGCCAACTACAAAGTTTAATAATTACGTAAATTGATTAATGAGTTATCATGATGCAATTGAAATTAATATCAAGGTTAGTACAGAGTGATCGTATCGCCCTAGCCATTATATATCTGTGTGTCGAACACACTTCCCGTAGTTCTCCTATCCTGACAGTCAGAACGACATATTCACAAATATACAAAGAAATTTGAGACTGAATAGGTATGGAGCAAATGCATATCATAAATTTAGTACACTACAGCTAGCATTAAACGTAAAAATAGATAGATATAAAAAAGTTATTGACAACTAAAATCAGATTAAATTTAAAAAATATGAATGAAGTTAGTTTGAATAAATGCAAACATGATGAAATGATTATTAGCAACATGGTTGGTGGCTACGTTATTGAGTTTGTATAGTTGTGTTTTTCGCTTCGATCCCGCGGAGGATATAATATTGTGATAAGACTAGCTGACCCGGCAAATGTTGTTCTGCCATATATTTAAATAAGAAATTAATTTTTTAATTGATTTAAGTAACATCTGTTTATAGTGAGCATCTACGTCGCGAAAAGATATGTGAATTTTCAAGTCAACCGGATATATAGTTTTAGAGATCTCGTGATGCGTGGTGTATAATATATACATATGTATTTGAATATATTTTTCTGGTATGAACAATATTTTTTTTAAATTTAAGACCAAAACTACAAAGATAGTGCAAGCAACTAAAATAGAACTACCGATTATAGATTCAATAATCATCTATTTCTGATCAAATCTACCAGTACAGGTCTTCTGTTACATTTAAAAATTTAACTTACAAATAATATTTTGTACTAATGCGCTTTATTGAATATTTTTATTTTAATAATAGAAGACGTCTTGGATACAACATTTAGAACTACTCATTATAACACTTAAAGTGTTAAGTAACTAAACGAGACAGTAAAACTAAGTTTCAATTAATTGACTTGTTTAACACCTTTAAGATGTTAACGGTTATGTTTAGTGGTTTTTAACAATTATAAAATATTCTGTTTATTTGTAAGTCCATAAGTAATTGTGTAGAATCAAGTTTGCAGAAGAATCTTATTGGCTAGAAGAAAAGAATTAAACTCATACTTAATTTTTACATCATAATAAGTTGCAGATCATTTTTTAAATAGTTATGTTCTAAACATTAATTAAATTATTTATAATATAAACTAATTATATATAACTAAATACTATCGCTTCACAAAGTGTTTGGATTGTTTTCCTAGAAGAAAAATTCATTGTGAGTCCCCCCCAACTGCGGGAAAGTCGGGGGCTATGTGAGAATTCGTAAAAATCCACTACAAATACTCATCTTCTTACCGCCTAGTGTTTGGCTGACGGACAACAAACTTTTGAGTAACACGTTAAATTTAATATTAAATTTATATAAATTCGTTTGTTTTCATCACATTCCTGGATAGTTCCAGAAGTTAACGTATGAATCACTTCGTTTGTTAATTCACAAATAGTGAAAAAAGGCTACTGTTTTGTTTTCCTTAAGAGTGTTGTAGTCAATACTCTTCTTGCAAATCAAAAATAGTCTAAAAAAATCACACATTAAAAACATGGCGTGGCGTCCTTAGAACCTATCGTTTAGGATGTTTTCTATATTTAGGATCGAGACTACGTAGTAAACAGTGTATATTTATAGCATAGTTGGTGATAGCAAGTTCACCATCAAATATACTTTTTTTGTCTCGGGGAAAAACCCTCTCTTAACGGGTTCTCCCGGTCCGGGGGGACCGAGGGATATGTGGGACTCCGGAAAAGATGGTTGGCCATCCGACTACCCACTAAAAAACTCCGCTGTTTTCCTATCGCCTACGCCCGGCCCTACGGATATGTGGCCTACTGATCTCGTGGCCCGGGCCGGCGTCGGCCCGCCCTTTGTCTCAAGGCGGGTCTCTTCTAAAGTGTTGGTGGGGGTCAAGGTTTCGTCCCCCCGGCGCTCTCCTGTATTGCCTCTAGGAGTTGAGGGGGGTCGCGGAACAGCACGCGGCCCTCTCCCTCGCGGCAATAGTGCGGGCGGCGGATCCTCCCCCGAGGGGCCACCCGCGGCCGCTTTCTACGGCAGTCGGTCGTTGCTTGCCCTGCGGTGCCGACGATGTGGCCTGCGTATGCGGGAGGGGAGTGTGGTGGTCGACTCCCGCTCCCGTTCCGCCGCCTCTTTTGTGGACATGATTGCCTCGCAAAAGGAGGCGACGGCCGTCCATCCGGGATCGCCCCCGACCATGGACAGAACCAGGGCCGGGAGCGACAGGTCCGCGCCGATTTGGGCGACGAGTGCACGGCGCTCCTCGCGCCACGCAGGGCACACGGCGACAGTGTAGTCCACCGTGTCCTCCTCGTCGCCCGCGCCACATTGGTGGCACCCCGACGTCATCTCCCGACTATCAAAGATACTAACTCAACTTTGATTGTCCAAAATTGCGAAGTATGGTGGTGAATAGCTGTGTGTTTTATTTTTAAATTTAATTTTAATGTTATAAGATTTAAAAGCTGATTTATATCAGTCCATATCGTCCAAATGCTGATATTAGATTTCTGGAGTTGTGTACCACGCTTTTCAAGGATTGTCGGGATTCAAATATCGATATGAAGGTTTTACGTTTTGTGTAACGATTTGTTCCTTCGCGGCCAATACGTGGCCATTATATTATTTTATAAAACCTCGTTAAGCGGTGCAGGCTATCGAAGGAATCAAATTTATAGCCTCTATCTTGGTTTCCAAGTGTGATACCTTGACTACATGTACAACAGTAGACAGGCTAACAGCCCACTTAATAGTAAGCAGTTACCGTCGCCTATATATTTTTGCGAGGCTAGGGGCCCCCAAACACCGCTGCTGACCGCATAGAATTACTGTGTCACTAATTCCGGAATACAATTTGGTTATTATGACGGCCTACTTATGTACCAGGGGTGGTTTCCATTCAGACGGGTTTGGAGCCTTACCACATGGCTAGAGTTGTTTTGTTGACGTTTATGACAAACGAAACCTGGTCGCAGGAGACAATATTCGTACTCCGCCCCTGTAAGGAGAAACAATATTAAATCTATTGAAACATTGTTCTAATTTCGCTATAATCCTCATTACTTGCGTTGTCATCGCTACTTTTAAATATTCATGAGCAATATTTTGTCGCTTGCTCCCTAGCAGATACTATGGTACATAGGTTAAATGCTATTTATTATGAACTCGAGTACTATTAGGATGCAAATGAGAATTCGACGCTCGCCACACGGACTATGCGTAATTGATTGGGTCAGCCCAGCTGCCGGTTTAGGTATTATTGTGTGTTACGTGCATTTACGTACTTTAAACATTTACTTTCAGAAATGGACTTATCAATCAGGACGAATTGTAAATATACAATGACTTTTGAATTTCAAATTATTTTTATATATTTTTCATAAAGTTCCTAATTAAAACATTTTTGTAAGCGCATCAGAAACGTGTAACTTAATTGTCAGTACAAATTGCCCGAACTTGGATTATGCGTTGATATTTAACAGTTACATTTAATGTAATAGAATATATATGTGCTCATATATTAAATATATGTATACATACACCCTCGCACACACAGTCACTTTATATAGCTCAAGCATCACATTTACCGGAGACTGTTGAAAGTACTTTGTGATTATAATTTTAGTAGGTTTTTTTAGAGAAATTTACACCTACAGGTTTTTGCTTAAATTCTATCAGGAACTAGTGATATAATTCTCATATTTGACAGTAGAGTCACGCTTGACCACCTAAAACTTGCGTTTCTATATTAATAGTAGTTACCAACCTTGATCATCGATATAAATAATTCAGTTCGGAATAAGGTATAAAGTTACCAACTTAAATTAAATAATTCATATCTTCTAAGCTAGATCAAAGTCTGAGTCATACACGCTAAAAGAAAAAATAATAATAGCTAATGAAAATTTAAAGCATAAAGATTATTCACTTGCGTCCTTTTGGGCGTACATAAGCTTTGAGAATAACTTAATGACTATTCCATTAGCGTCTGTATTTTCCCACACAATACCTGTACTAATATTGAATCATTCCCATCGAGATAATCGACGTTTGATGTCATACACACGACCCGTTCCGGATCATTTGCACATTGTTTGATTACAGTGTAAGGGTTATAGATTGTGGCTCCTGGCGGACAATCCATGACAAATTAGGCATTGATTGCGCTACATGAAGAGACTGGCTCACTAATTGAAATTCTAGCAGGACAGTTATGGAAATTATAATAACACAAACAGTAACATGTCACGTTTTATTTTAGAACTCGTTGGATTATATGTTTGTAATTTGGAAAAAGTCATTAAAGAGTGTTATGGAAGTTTACATGATGGTCTCAGAATGTTACGCCATGATTTGCGAGAGTAAATTATTTAGACAAAATAAAAGTACGGATATGGCAATATATGATTTTTATGAAACCATTTTAACTAAGGCTGATATATGGATACCAGTTTGTGCAATATACTGTGACATGACGCAGGCTTTTGATTATGTTGACCATGACATTTTATTAAATAAACTAGAAGCGTACGGACTTAGGGGAAATGTATTAAATTAATAAGATTTTATATAGAAAACAAAAACATATATCTTAAGGATTGATTTTAACGATAAAGAACAAAAGATACACCAATTGAAAACCAGTTGTACTTTATTTGGAGTGCCACAAGGTAGTGTTCTCGGATCACTTTTGTTTATTATTTATATTAACGATTTACAAAGAACTAATCATAACTAATCATCGTATGGTTTTATTTGCTGATGATAGCACAGTATCTATAATCTCCAAATCAAATGGTATCTATGAAACTGACATTAATGAAACTCTTTATTCTCTTATACAATGGTTAAATAATAACAACTTGAAAATAAATTTGAAAAAGACGCAGGTGATGCATTTCAGCCAAAGAAATCGTGACATTAACATAAATATTAATTATGAAACCAATTCAATCGCCTCGGTAGATTCTGTAAAATTTTTAGGTCTTGTTGTTGATAAACACTAATTTGGAAATCTCACATAGCTGATCTAAGTAAAAGGTTGTGTAGTGCAGCTTATGCCCTATACAAAATTTCCTGTATTGTTAATTTAGACAGTCTCATAACAGCCTACTACGCAATAGTAAAACCAGTAGTAAGATATGGCATCATATACTGGGGCAAATATACCGATACAAATATTGCTTTTAAACAACAAAAACGCTACATCCAAGCAATGTTTAAGCTACAAATAACAGATAGTTGCAAACGGTATTTCGCTGATTATAAAATTCTAACACTCCCCTGCTAATATATATTTGAAATAAATGTTTATTTGTTAGAATAAATCGTCATACATTTAAGAGTGTCGGAGAAGTGCATAAACGCAATAGACGTTATAAAAGTAACACAAACTTGATGTAAAAAAGTTTACTATGTAGGCTCCAAAGAGGTATATAATAAAATACCCAAAAATATAAAAAAACAAAATGTTAACTTATTTAAAAAATATTTATATACATTTCTTGTTTCAAAATGTTATTATAAAAAAAAAGACTTTACGAATGATAAATCATGATATTTTCTTACAGCTTTGGCAAATTTTATTTCGATTAGTATTTGATATTATTTTAATTTTGACGTTTATTGTAGTATGATGTTAACTGTAGTGTTGTTTTAATTTTAATCTTTATTAAAGTATAATAATAAGGATTCAATTATAAAAGGACAATGAAATTTTATATGACGATTATAAATAAAATAATAAATTGACATTATGTAAGCATTTAGAATTTATTTTAATAAAAGTAATTATTTTGTTTTACCAAGAATAATATTATATAATATAACAATAATGTACGCCTTATGGCAAAAATGCACTAGAATTCTTTTTTTTTGTATATACCTAGTCAGGTCATAAATTCTGTCACATGTTTAATGTAAAATAATTGTAACAAGTTTATTCATTATGTAACCATTCATATACCAAAATGAACTTAACAAAACATAGATTCTTATGACATTAAAGTTTATTCAAAATGACCTCCGTGATTTTGAATACAAGCCTTCAATCTGCGCGGCCAGTTGTCTATCGCAGCACGAACGAGGTCCATGTCAATATCGGCGGCTGCCTTAATCAAGGATGTCTTGAGTGACTCCAAATTGGGATGAGGCTTTGAGCACGCCTTTTCCTCCAAGTGTTGCCATATCTTGTAATCTAACGGATTCAAATCTGGACTGGAGGAGGGCCAGTCTTCGTGCCGGATGAAGTCGATTTCACGCGCCGCCAGCCAGTCTTGTGTGCTCTTCGCTCTATGAGCTGGCGCCGAATCTTGTTGGAATACCCAGTGCCTGTTATTGAACATGGTATGAGAAACAGGTTCCACAAGGTTCGTCAGGACTGTATTTTGATACACAACAGCATTCGTTTTTACACCTTTCTCACAAAAATGTACCTCTGTTAAGCCCCAATAAGAAACTCCCAACCATACCATGAGCGAGGATGGAAAATTACCTCGTTGGACACGCGGAATACGGTTGCTCGCTTCTTCACTACTGTGTGCGTACACCTTATCATTTTGTTTGTTGTAGCTCTCTTCTACGGTAAACATTTTTTCATCCGAAAAAAGAATTTCCCGATATTTTTTTCCCGCGTACCGCTTCAACAAAGCGCGGCATCTCTTCAGTCTCAGGTCCATTAGACGAGCATTCAAACGATGTCCTGTTTTTCTTCGATATGCCCGAAGCCCTAAGTCTTCATTTAACACCCTTTTCACCGTGGTTCTGCTTAACCCCATCTGAAGGGCCAACAGTTTCTGCTTACGTTTGGGATTTCTTTGAATTCGTGCCTTCACAGCTTTTATCACTGCTGGAGTCCTAACAGACCGAGGGCGACCACTTCTTGACCTGTCATCTACACTAGAGTCTTCATTGTATCGTTTGATGGTACGATAAACGAATCTTTTGGTAATATTCAAATTTTTCAGTATGTTAAAAATTTGAATTGGCGCGTAACCGCAACGATGCAACGCAATAACTGCAACACGGTCTTCTTTAAGCGTCCACTCCATATTTAAAAATGAGTAAAATTCTACAAGTTATACATTTTTATTTTCATGAACAATTCGAAATTCTAATTCAATAAACTTTTTTCTGGACAGCATTCTAAAAGAAAAGTTTTTACTGTGTGACAATACTTATGACCTGACTAGGTAATATTATGTAATATTAGCCTGCATTTTAACAAATAAAGATTTATGACTATGACTATGATTATGATCATGGCTGGTTTTTAATTTTGGTTTAAATATAAGGACCAAAAAGTATTTACAACTTTAAATAAATTTAAACTAAAAATACAAAGATTAATACACAAACATGAATGTACATGGTATGTACAACTTAATAACTTTTTGTCATACTACTTCGCCTCCTTCAATTCCAAGGGTAGCAGTATTATTGATGCATCGAAATGAGAGATGGAAAAAATGTAATCCAAAAAAAACACACCATACGGACGGTATTAGTCAAATACCGCCTACAGACTAATAAATTAATAACATTCAAGAGTCTAATAAAGTAACTCATTCGGAAAATGGAAGAACGTAAGAAAGTTTCTATGAAAGTTGACTTTGAAGTTCACATAGTTTATTAAATTCATTAATTTTTGTTCAGTCCATCCTGGCTGCGCTAACTTTCCCTAATTGATTTTAAAAGATCTTAATACTGTTAATTTCACGGAAATATTGATTATACAGGATTATTGGTAATTAGACGTATTCTCTTTAGGAGATGATAGGGGTGACAATTTCTGATAATTTTAATCCCATATGCATAATGAAAAAGTGAACCATTTTTAAGTTATCATGTTTTTAGCATTTTTTGGGCGAGGAGTATCCGTTCCGTGATCTGCGAGGAGTCCGAACTTAACGCCGGTTGATTTCTATGTCTGGGGTGACATGATATCCTCTAGTTCCACGTGTGTCATCCGCGGAAGAACTCCAAACACGAATTATAAACGCAGCAAATGCGATGTGGAATATAATTTGACTACTTCGGTTATTAAGTCACAACTCGGATAAAGAACGTGACTTTGCGTACGCAATAGAGGAAGTCACTTCACAAAATGTCTTAATTGCTACTTATTATTAATTGTTAATTGTTATTACTACTAAACTGTTACTGGTTCTAAATTTTATTTTAAATTTGTATTTTTTGTTTTATTTATAATACATTGGGTATTGTTTTTAATTAATTTTAGGGAAATTTTAAAGAACGACCTAAGTTTAGTTCGAATACGAATTTCCGCCTACTTTCATTGTGATCGTTTTTTTTTTCAGTTTCTTTGGAATAAGTTCATAGTTATTACGCATTGTTCGAGGGCTAAAAAACGGTTATGTTTTTAAAATAATCTGCAAGCCAAGTTTTATAACTTTTTTGTTTTTAAGGCACTTTATCGGAAAAAAATCTCAAAAATATATTGAAAGAATATTTTTTTTCATCTCGCATTTTTAAATTTGGACTACATAATAATTGTTGTTTTAATATTGATAAGTAACCACTGTTTAATTGTTTTTATAAACCAGAAGAAATATCGAGATTAAAATTGATATTTTTTTAAATAAATTTATGAAATTGTATTTTTGACTTATTTTGAAAAAGTTATTTTGAATATCAAATACTAAATACATGATAAATCATAAATGGGTAACTTTTGCATAATACATATGGGGTTAAAATTATCGCAAATAGTCACCCCTATCACCTAACGGGAATACGTCGATTTGCTAATAACCCCGTATTTCATACACGGTTTGAAATTTCATTTGAAATCGAAAATTAAATGGTTGTTTGAAGTTTGTCTTGAATTTGTGTAAGCCTTTAACATAATTAAATTATTGAATTCCGTATTAATTGATCTACAAAGAAATTTACTCTAAAGCAATTGGAATTTCTTTGTACCATACTAGTATTTACGTAAATGAAATATCACAGACCAAAACCGATCCTATCGACATATATCGTAATAAATAAAACCTTAAACTCTGTATAACGTCGACATAATTATATTGTTATTAAACAAAGAGTTGAAGGTTTAATTTTATTATACATTTAATGAGTACTTCTGAAAAGGTTTAAAATTAGACGCGATTTATTTATTTAAGTATAATATTATCATGTGAAAATAATTCACTCCACAATACTTCGCAGTATAATTAACAATCAAACTGTTGGTACTTTGCGAGGATGGATTGTTCCAGACAGAATTCAACTCTTCACAATAAAGTAGGGGTAATCATTAAATCGTTATTTGGATATTTGACATTGAAATTCAATATCAATTATTATTTATTTATCATGTTTGACATTGACATTTAAATAAATAAAGCAGTGACCGTATAATGGTGCCATAGTACAATACTGAAAAGTCACTTAAAATAGGGTTTTCATCAACAGTAATCTTCGTCTTTCTTCTCTTCTTTTGATCTACGCCTCGAGTATTATTGAATTTACAACATTATAAAGGTAAGTATTCTCTTTGTCAATGACATTTTGCTGGTTGGAGAAAAGGCTTAGGAGGTCCAGAGCAAATTGGCTAAATAGCTAGAGAGATTGGAGGGTGTTAGGTTGCAGATAAGTAGAACATTTATTTTGCAACTTTGGTGGAATTTCCGAATTTTCCCCATTAGTTAATGGGGAAAATTCGGATTAGGAGGCGTGTCTCTGTCAACTTGCTCGAACTTTCAGTACCATGGATCAATAACCAAAACGACGGTGAGATAGGCCGAGACGTGAAAAACAGAGCCAATGCAGGATGGCTGAAATGTCGACAGGTCTCAGAACAATTTGCGATCCACGAATGCCATTTATGTTTAATGGTAATAATATACGACGACCTCGGTGGCGTAACGGATAACGCACGTCGGTATGCTCGCGGAGGTCACGGGTTCGATTCCCGTCTCGCGTCTGGGTGTTTATGTATAATATGTATTTATTTACAAAAAAAAGTATATATAAGTAGTATATCAGTTGTCTAGGGCCCATAACACAAGTACTACTTAGTTTGGGACTAGATAACGCTGTGTGAATTGTCACAAAATATTTATTATTTATTTATTTTATTTATGTATATAAGACGGTAATAAGACTCATATTGTATGGATCCAAATATTGGACCATAAAGGGAAGGATGAAAGGTTATTTTAGGCAGCAGAGATTGCGAATATTAAGATGAATGAGTTGACTTACGAAAATTGATAAAATTAGAAATTAATATATCAGGGGAACTTTGAAAGTAGCACCAGTGATTGATAAGCTGAAAAGTAATAGTTTAACCTAGTATGTAGAGAATGCGAAGAGGAGAATGCCATATAACAAAAATGAACAATAAATTAGAGTGGATAGAGGTAAAATGAGAAGTAGACCAAATAAAATATGGATGGATTGTGTAACAGACGATATGGCCAAAAAGGTGTGAATGTTTCTCTCTTCAATCGGTTCCTCATTGGTGAGGATCGTGACTCCGTTTGATTCCGTCAACTAGCTGTCTCCATCGATCCCGTTCTGCAGCTTGTTTGCTTGCTGTGAATGTTTAGATGATGACTAATAGAGGAAAGTAAAAGAATAGGACATATTGTGCTGATCTCACATAGTAGAAGCAGGATCAAGAAAACTATAAAATTGAAAATAGCTGATAATTTAATTCACTCTTTTATGAATAGCAATAGAGTAATTAAACTTAATAATTTTGACGACCTCTTTAGCATAATGGCTAACATCGGCACGCTTGCGGAGGTCAATTCGGGGTCTTTATGTATTATATATTTAATTTCAAAAGAAAAGTACATGTGTAGTATATTAGTCAGACAATAATAATACCTTATGTTGTATGGATCGGAATGCTCGACCACAAAGGAGAAGGATGCAAGGTTATTGTATGCAGCAGAGATGTGAATATTAAGATGGATAAGTGGTGTTACAAAAATGGATAAAATTAGAAATTAATATGTTAGGGGAAGGGAATATTAGTACCTATAACACAAGTGGTGTGCTACTTACTTTGAAACTAGATGGCGTTCTGTGAAATGTCGCAATATTTAAATTAATTTAAATTTAAATCAAGATACAAATTGTGCACTGGCTGCGAGTTCAACGAAGTTTTCAGATAAATTTAAAAGTATTTTATCCGTGCAGGGGCGGAGAAAGAATACTAACCTCTGTGGCCGGGGTCGGCCTGTCGTAAAAGGCGACAAAACAACCCACCCTAGCTACGTGGTAGGGCCTCAAGCCCGTCTGGATGGCGACCACCTTTGGTCTTAAGTATGCCGCCATAATAACCTTGTGTTGTGTTCGGGCATTAGTGACCCAAGTTCCTGTACCCTTATGGGACAGCAACGTGTTCGCGATGCCACTGGCGTTGCAAACACCTGTAGGCGACGGTAACTGCTAAATTCTAAGCGGGCTGTCAGCCCGACAGACATGCTGTCCTACGCAATAAAAAAAAAGTGTTTAAAAAGTTCAAATGTATTGTCTGGAACACTAGATCTATGATTATTAATGATTATTATAAATGAAAACAAACAAGCCTAACTTTTTTCTTTAATGGGAGCATGTCCATCAAAATTTCTGTCACGTTTCCAATAACTCCACACTGTGTGTTATTCGCTTCATAAATTCTACGGCTCGTGAGTAATAGAGTCGCCTCGGAGTCAAGTTCGTTGACAGCATACATTATATACTCTGTAATTAGTGTTACTAGGTGCAAATATTAGATTTTATTATTACTTATAAAAACATAACTTGAAAAATATCTATATTTACAATATTTTATATTAGTTTGTAAATAATTTAAATACAACGCTTGTTTTAGTATATTTACTTTGTGCTTTCAATCATAGATTCTGCATAGCATCAATTGCTTCTTAAATTTCTACTTTTAAGAATGTACGTTGGCTAACGATTTTTATATATTATATTTTGTCACAATATATTTTGTATTAAATTTATGTTAATCATCTCATAACGAAACCTCTTGTATCTAATCATACATCTCGATGGAAACCTTGCCACGTGGTTTTAAGGCTTATATTAGTTTGAGTGGACTAGATTGTGGGTCATGCACTTTCATCACAGTATGCAATTTAATAACAGTATGTGTTCATGGATGTCTAGATTGCATCGTCTAGCATTACTAACGACTAGATTTCTCGTAGTTTGGTCTAAGTCGATTTAGGTTTATCTTAATACTACGTAGTTTCAATACGTTGTTTGCTATAGATACAAATATAGGCTTCATTTCACGTTTATTTACGAGGTTATTTGTAATAGGTAAGATACTCAATGGAGGCCTCCCGAATTTTTTTTATACCTCAAATTCAGCAGACAGGTAAATAGCTCATTCGATAGCAGGTGGTTACCTCCGCCTATGCAAAACTTATGATTCATGTATCATGTACAAATCACTAGATTTCATTTCAGGAGACCTCCAGTGAGTATTTTATTTATTACAATGTTTTATTGCTGAAGAACAGTAGACAGTAATTAATAGTAAGCAGGTACCGTCGCCTATGAATGTTTGCGAAGCCAGAGGCACTGCGAACACGCTGCTGTTCCATAGAGGACACGTACAGGAATCTAGGTCACTTATGCTGAAACACAACACAGGGTTATTATACTTAAGACTAAGGGTGGTTGATAACCAGACGGGCTTGGGGCCGTGCCATGTGCCATGGCCGACCCCGGCCGAAGGGGTAAGTGTTCCTTACTCTACCCCTGCACGGAGACAAATTTTGATATTTTGAAGACAAATATTTGATTAAATTTCGCTATGCAATATTTATGGATTGCCAACCACGTATATAACAATACTATTAAATATTTGTAGTTCATTGGATAGGCCTAAAACTTCAACCGATATACACCGATATACCGGTAACAATAATTCAATTGACAAAAGAATAAAAATCAATGAGAATCAATTTAAAACTTTGCTATAAATAACACGCAAATCTGATACTACGAGTAAATTTTCTTTTCCCGGCTATATTCATTTGTTTTACTGCAGTTCTATTTTTAAATTTTCCTTTTTTTTGAGATTAAGAGCCAGTCTCTCCATATTTATTTAATCTAAAAAGTTTGCATACTTATTAAAAAAAATCATTTCATAGTAATCCTGAACTTTGATGCAGTTTATGAGTCCGTCAATTTTATTCTAGTGTTTATAAAAAAATTGGTTATTTAAAATACATCGCGTCTACAACTTAATAACATAAAGGTTTTTGTAACTTGTTATTACAACTACTTTAAGAAATTGGTAGAAAATATATTGTTTAAGAAGAAAACTTTAAAATGCTAACGGGCTGTCACACAATAAAATTTAAGTAAAAAAGTTATAACAAACAAAATTTAAAACGTTATTTTAACTCTGAATTGGCGTGCAAATGTTAAACTCGACGGTTGTCAACGAGTTCGCAGCTTGTTTGAGTAAAGTTGTTAAAAGGTAGCAGTTTCATTGTATTTTTTCTATTATTAAATATAAGTGCTTCTCTCCGTGCAGAGGCGGAGTACGAATACTAAATCCGGCGGCTGGGGCCGGCTTGTCGTAAAAGGCGACAAAACCACCCTAACTACGTGGTAGGGGCCCAAGCCCGTTGGGATAGTAAACCACCCTTGGCGTATAAGTATTCCGCCATAATCACCTTGTGTTGTGTTTCGGCATAATCAACCCAGGTTCCTGTATACGTATGGGACAGCAGGGTATTCGCGGTGCCCTCAGCGTCACAAACATCCATAGGCTATAGTAACTTCTTACTTTTAAGTGGGGGCAGTCCACCAGTCTGTTATTTCTCAGCAATAAAAATAATACATGAGGCGTGTAGTAGCAAAACCCGCTATAAAGCACTCTAAACAATCTACATAACTATCAACTTTTTATTGCACAAATACCTGTATAAAAATACCATATTCATCCTTTTATTTTGCGTTTTGAATGAAATCCCACAAAATTAGCATTGGTTTCAATTTAATTTATGAGTTAAAAAAATGTTATAGCGAGTTTTGCACCTACATGCCTTACATGTTAAATAACATAACACAATTTTTTATGATCACTAACTACAGTGACGCAACGACCCAAAGTGAGTCTTGGCCTCCGACAAAAGACTAGGTATATATACCTAGTCAGGTCATAAATTCTGTCACATGTTTAATGTAAAATAATTGTAACAAGTTTATTCATTATGTAACCATTCATATACCAAAATGAACTTAACAAAACATAGATTCTTATGACATTAAAGTTTATTCAAAATGACCTCCGTGATTTTGAATACAAGCCTTCAATCTGCGCGGCCAGTTGTCTATCGCAGCACGAACGAGGTCCATGTCAATATCGGCGGCTGCCTTAATCAAGGATGTCTTGAGTGACTCCAAATTGGGATGAGGCTTTGAGCAGGCCTTTTCCTCCAAGTGTTGCCATATCTTGTAATCTAACGGATTCAAATCTGGACTGGAGGAGGGCCAGTCTTCGTGCCGGATGAAGTCGATTTCACGCGCCGCCAGCCAGTCTTGTGTGCTCTTCGCTCTATGAGCTGGCGCCGAATCTTGTTGGAATACCCAGTGCCTGTTATTGAACATGGTATGAGAAACAGGTTCCACAAGGTTCGTCAGGACTGTATTTTGATACACAACAGCATTCGTTTTTACACCTTTCTAACAAAAATGTACCTCTGTTAAGCCCCAATAAGAAACTCCCAACCATACCATGAGCGAGGATGGAAAATGACATCGTTGGACACGCGGAATACGGTTGCTCGCTTCTTCACTACTGTGTGCGTACACCTTATCATTTTGTTTGTTGTAGCTCTCTTCTACGGTAAACATTTTTTCATCCGAAAATCACCTTTTACGACAGGCCGACCCCGGCCACAGAGATTAGTATTCTTTCTCCGCCGCTGCACGGATATATGGAAGATGTTAGTGTGAAAGATTATTATTTATTTTCTTATTTTATATTTTGTTATGTTGTTTTATAAAGTATGTGTAGACTTAAGTTTTTATTGGATCTTTAAGCTTTTAGTATAAGTTGTTTCTCATATAAATGGGTTATTAATTATGAAGGTTTTAAGGTGTATTCGGAAGTATGTGAGCTAAGATTCGTGGAATGTCTGGAAACATGAAAGCAGGATGGTCAAGTGTGGGATTGTGAAAATTACATATGGCAAGACAGAGGACGAGTGACATCGGATGGTTGAGTGACAGAAGGATAAAATATAAGAAGATGGAAAAATGTACATAAAAAGTGTATTGCTAAAAGATTTGTTACTTTAATATGTAAAATAAAAAGTCTAAACGCCGACTCAGTGTTCTTATTTATCTCACATATATTTTTTTTTTTATAAATACATACATATTTTACATAAGCACGCACTCGCTGGACGGGAAGCGAACCCGTGACCTCAGTAAGCGTACCGAAGTGCGTTAGACGCTACGCCAGGAGGTCATGGAAACTACATTTAGTTACTAAAGAAATATACGAATAGAATCGCCCCAAAGTAAGCTGTTACTTTTAGAATAGTTAGATGACACTGTGTGAATTTATTTATATACGTAGCATATAACACTCAAGTGTTCTGCTGCTTACTTTGAAACCAAATGACGCTGTATGAATTGTCATAATGTGCATTATATGCATTTTATATAATTTATTTATATCTATTCGTGCTTGCCCTAAGCACGGTCAGTAATGTGGCCGAGGGCGACCTGTTGTAAAAGCTAGGGGCTTGGAGCCCGTCAGAATGGCAACCACCTCTAGTCTCTGATGTATTAGTCTCTAATGACCTATTTCCAATTCCTACACGGACGGCTGCGTGTTAGTGGTACCCTTTAGATCACAAATATCCATAGGTTACATACGGTAACTGCTTACTACTGAGTGGGGCATCAGCCTGTTTAATGTCCACAGCAATAAAAAATAAACATTAAAAATAAATTTATTTGAAAAGACTGCGTTATAAAATAGGAATAACATATAAAACGAGTATTATAAAGAGCGATGGTTAAATTACAAAAGGAATTGTTAAATTTAAGTAGCCACAAAAGAAGAATTTGAAGAGCGCCGTACAAAATGATTCGTTTAATAAACTCGACACCGCCCGAAGGAACCGTAAGCTTAATAAATTTCCTTTAACCGCAATCTCTAGGAAGATATTTTCCTTAAATATAATCAAGAATGTTGAGCCAGAGGCAGGGTTAATGTTTCTTTTGTATATATGCACGATTGTATATACAAAACGACGAGTGGATAGATACCTTTTCTGTGAAAGGCTTAAGCCTATTTTAATAACGCACATGAAATTTCGATGTACAATTCTCAAACTGAATTATGTGTAAAAATAATTATAGCCTGTTACGTATGTACATCAATGAGCGACGAGGTGGGTGCGCCCACCTTCTTACACATGTAATATTAAATCAGTTACCAACTAGGCGACGTTTGACTTGAGTGGGGTGATAAAGAGAACCGAATCGCTGTGATTGCATTACACAAAGTAGGTATGGAGCCAAATGCAATTTTTAAAACTACGCTTGGTATTAGTAAAATGTTTGTGTACCGGGCTATTAATAGGTACAATGAGACTTCCTCTGTTTGTGACAGAAAAAGATCTGGCCGTCCACGCAGTGTTCGTATGAAAAAGGTGGTCAAAGCAGTAAGGAAAATAATTCGGTCTCCGTGCGTTATTTTAATAATCTACAGATTATAAGAAATACTTTAAACGCGTGTGATTTAATGAGCGACACAGTGGATGCTTCCAACTTCTTATATGTAATATTAAATCAGTTAGCAACTAGCCGACGTTTGACTTATACCTGTACGCGCTCCGTTATAACATAGCTCTTAAACATCCTACTGCTGGATTATAGAAGAAGATGTGTGAAAGTAGCATCAGAGGTGGAAAAACTTAAAAGTAATAGACTAACATGGTTTGACTATGTAACGCGATGGGAAGAATGCTTTATAAAAAGAAAAATGACAAAAATGAGAGTGGATGGATAGAGAACAGGACGAGAGGTAGACCGAAGAAAAGATGGATTGCATAAAATATGATATGTTTTTTTTATTGCTGTAGGACAGCAGACAGGCTGACGGCCCACTTAGAATTTAGCAGTTACCGTTGCCTATGAGTGTTTAAAACGCCAGTGGCATCGCGAACACGCTGCTGTCCCATAAGGGTACAGGAACTTACGTCACTAATGCGGGAACTCAACATAAAGTTATTATAACAGCATACTTAAGACCAAAGGTGGTCGCCATCCAGACGGTCTTGGGGCCCTACCACGTAGGGTGGGTTGTTTTGTCACCTTGTACGACAGGCCGACCCCGGCCGCAGAGGTCAGTATTCTTTCTCCGCCCCTGCACGGATAATAAAACGGTGCAAAAGGGTGCGAATGTTTAGATGACGGTTAACAGAGGAGAATGGAAGGAAAGAACATGTTGTGCCGACCCCATATAATGTGAAATAAGGGCAAGAAGAAGGAAAAATTTCCATTGCTGAGCTCGGGGCTGCTTCTAGCAGGAACGGACTGTATATCCGCCACGCTTATCAAATGCGAATTGACGGGTTATACTTACCGGCGATCTTGGTAAGCAGGTTTCCTCACAATATATTCCTTCACCATCGGCTCATGGCAATTATTCTATAATATGTACATTAGGTGAGGAAAAACTACCTAAGCGGTGGATGCTGTTTAGGCTTAAATTGAAGGTAACAGTTTAGAAAAACAGACCGTCAGGATAGATGGACGGAATAAACAAGGGTTTTGTACACACAGTTGTTTCGCCACATTAGATATGACTTCACCAATTTTAAGTTCTATTTGTATCCTTATTTTTCCCGCGGGACTTATTAAGCATAGTTTTAATATATTATTTAATGCCGCGTCCGCACGCTTGGCAAACGTCAACAAGCAGTCACAAATTCAAACGTGTGGATAGAATGTTTGGATTGGTTTGCGTAGGTTTGCAATCGCTTGTAGCCGATCCATCGAGTGTCGGTTTTTCTGTCACAAATCAAAGAGAATTTGCTGCAAGCGCTTGCGTCGCGTTCCCACGTTTGTGCGCACTCAGTCTCGTAGTAGCGCACTCACTGGTAGTGAACAGGCGTCTTTGCGTTAAAAATGAGTGATTGGTTTAATGAAGATGTCTTTTGCTTCCTAGAATGTTACTAGGGAGAGCCATTAAGCCAAATGTTATGGCCGACACATCAACCTCGATGCCCGTCATGCTTGCCTCTTCAGAACAAACTAACGCACTCGCAAGCGTGTGGAATGGCGACGTTTGATTCCCAAAACAAGCCAAACGTTTGTAGAAATTTGGAGTTTGCGGCCAATGCCAAGCGTGCGGACGCGGCATAAGATATTTTTTGGTAGCAGACGCTCGCACTGCCGCACACGCTATTTATGTTCTAGGTGTCGCGTCGATCGATAGTTTTTGACGTTTTGTCTTACCGCAAAGATTCAAAGGTATGAAAGTGGAAGGGTTTGGGAATGACAAGCCTGTTCAGATGCCAATGTGGGATTCTAATCAGGAACCTCTTGATTATGTTCGGTTAATACCATTAAGCTGCCAGGTGTGTTAATGGATTAAAAAGAAAATCTAGAGGCTTTACTCACAAACCCCACTGGACATACTCGGCAAAGTTGTTTCAAAAAATATTATTTATACTTTTTAAAGTTAATAACAGTATAATATTAAAAGTTTACTTGATGATCTTCGTGGTGTAATGGATTTTGTATGTTGAACGGTTTGATTTCCGTATTAAGCACCGGGTGTTTATGTATTATATGTATTTATATACAAAAAAAACTACTTCAGTTGTATATCAATAGTATATCCATAAAGTAAACGCTCCGATGTTTACGTAGGGAATAGATGGCGCTGTTTCAATTACCACAGTGTATATTATAATTTTTGTCAAATTTACCTTCTAAGTCTATTAAGAGTAGATTAAAAAGTTAGTTGGAATAAATTATGTTAATAATTAGTAAAATAAAAAAATATAAAAAATGATGGGAGAGATACGAGGTGCATTCAATCGTACAATATTAAGATGATAAGATAAAACACTGTTTCACAAAAACTATCCTCCGACGAGCGCTAAATGGCTTGAATAAATTAAAGCTGTTTTGTTTATAATTATCAACGGACATCCTATTAGGGATGTAAAACTACGTGAAATGAAAAAGTATAAAGTGAGTTCAGTGCTTCAAAGTATCCATTACTTGATTAACAAACGGCAACCCTTGTAAAAACGACTCACAATAATATTATCGTTATAAAAGAGGACAATTAAGTATAATAAGGGCTAGTTCAGTATCTAATTCGCAGTATTTAGGATTTCTTAATACAAACATATAAAAAGTATTTTTCGCGCAACAGTTAGGGATTACCTTATTAAAGAAATATGATTCTTGTCGAAAAATAAACATGTAAGTTATTTATAATTTGACAACCTTCGTTAACACTTTGGTAGACTTACGGAGGTCACGAGTTGATTCCCGTATCGCGTCTGGGAGTTAATTTATGTATTTATTTAGAAAATAAATGTCTATAATAAGAGATTTCCACCTAAATATGGACTCCTCACGATATCTCTGGAATCATAAGGCGTAGACATTTGAAATTTACTAAGAATATTCCTTTCACCGAGTAGACGTTTGCTAAGAACAGATTTTACGAAATTCCACTTACAAGGGGTGTTGCGGGTTTGGGATATAAGAGATTTCCACCTATCTCTGGAACCATAAGGCATAGAGACTTGAAATTTGGTAGGAATATTCCTTTCGCCGAGTAGTTTCACTAAAATCAAGCTTACTTTTTTGTCAGTATATTAATAACAAAATAAATTTATTCGCACTTTTATATTTACTTATTTCTGTTATTCGACCAGTGTAGCGGGCGGGAACGGCTAGTAAATGTATATATGTATTAGTTTTCTAGTACCTATAAGACAAGTTCTATACTAATATGGGCAATTTTATTGCTGTAGGACAGCAGACAGGCTGACAGCCTGCTTAGAATTTAGCAGTTACCGTCGCCTATGGGTGGTTGCAACACCAGTGGCATTGCGCTGCTATCCCATAAGACTACAGGAACTTGGGTCACTAATGTCGGAACATTGCCCTACCGCGTAGCTAGGGTGGGTTGTTTTGTCGTCTTTAACGACAGGCCGACCCCGGCCGCAGAGGTTAGTATTATTGCTCCGCCCCTGCACATATAAAATTGTCATGATTAAGTCAATGTTTTTAAATTAACCTTTACTGTATTGCTATTATTATCAATTTTATTTCGGGTGGATGTATCGATAGCAGGATCTATACGCAATGATGAAACCGGTGCACTATACTTATAGAAGTCGTATTCTATGTCATAGTTGTTTTTTTCTGCAACTGAACTGAACATTCACAATTCTTTAGCATATCCTCTTTTACATAATCCATCCATGGTCTACCCCTCCTTTTTAGGGTTTCCCTTGTTTCATGACATTCTATTCGCATTATATGGCTAGGCTATAACTTTTCAGCCTCTTAATTTCCGGCATTACTTTCAAACTTCTCCTGATATTAAATATTCATTTATAATTTTATCCATTTTTGTAACTCCACTCATCCACCTCAACATTCATTATTCATCAAATAATGAATGTGTGAATAGTTTGCAACATATAACATTCGCTATATAACAGCCCTCCTTTTACACTTTATCTGTTGTGTTTTATTGCAAAATTTAAGTTACGATCGTAATCTTTTTGTGTGAACAAAACTTAAAATTTTACTTTTTAAATTAATTAAATATTGATAGTTTTATATTTGTAATTTATACGATTTATATATATATATATATATATATATATATATATATATATATATATATATATATATATATATATATATATATATAGTATTGTTGATATATCTACGTATATCATTTATGCGAATTATTTTTTTAAATACATCCCTCAATCTGTAATTGATTCATTGAACAATACGATTACAGTTACATGAAACTCTTATTATTAAACAATAGAATTCATTACTCAGGTAGAGTATTCGGAGGGAAAACTAGCCTGTTCAACGTATTTTCCAGTCACAATCTGTGGCCGAATAGAGTGTGCCCAGTTATCAGTCACGGTGTAACGCGAAGATTTTCTAATTGTTTTCTTTTTCTTTGATAATTAAAATAGTTTCAGACTGCAACACAATGCGATACATCACTTAAGTTGTTATTATAATACAGCTTAGAGAATAAACCGGCTTCATGCGATAAAAACTTACATTTTTAAAGCATTATAGCAAGTTTCAAGGCGAAAAGTCATTTTCCTTTAGTTCAAAATTTTCAAAAATATGTCGTTTCTAATTCTATTAACTATGTGTTTAATTTCCAATAACAATAAAGTACGGTCGAAAAATAATCTATTATTTACGTGCAACTTAACAACGTGGTAGAATGTTTCCGTTCATCTATGAATAAAATATTGTTTTGTGTGTGTATAAAAAGTTTTTTCATCGTCACTGATATTTTATTACATAATTTAATGATTAAAATAGAAATATTGTCGTTAAATGGCGTCTTGTGTAAAGCTATAACTAAAGTTATTGTTACCTATAATTAATTTTGTAAGATAATTTATATTAATATCTAACAACTTTAATATAACGCATTTTTACTGAAGTAAATGATGTGAAAATTTTAAAAGACCGGTTACAAGGAGCTAATTTTGGTGATTGGGTTAACAATAATTAATTAAAATATAATATAAATAAATACACTGCGACAATTTACACAGCGCCATCTAGTCACAAAGTAAGTAGCATAGAACTTGTGTTATGGAACAACTGATATATTACTTATATAATTTTGTAAATAAATACATCTTATACATAAACACCTAGAGGCGAGACGGGATTCGTACCCGTGACCTCCGCAACCGTACCGAAGTGCGTTAGGTGTTACGCCACGGAGGTCGTCAAAATTAAATATACATCACAAATTGTGCGTAGTACCTAATTTTTTTCACCAATGAAAAATATCACCACAAATTCAGACCATATCTCAACAATCCGTACAACGTACCGATATGCTATTCATGTCGTATTTTGTCTAGACGTATTACATAAACGTTTAAGCGCAAACACAAATACATTAAGCTTTTTACGTAAATCAATACAAAGTCGTCACTTACTTCATTCAAAGTTGTAACTAAATGTTATTTAATCTACGTTTTCATTGCTCACATTTATATATTTCTTATTATCACGTAATTCGATATTGATCTTTCTTTTTACAATATTCAAATTCACCTTGAATTAAGCTTTGAATATTTGTACTTTTATATTTCATTTTATAGCTGGCTTATATATATATTTCTTTACTTTTTCTCCTATGCGTGGAGTAGCTTGATAGCGGTGTCCCTGGTGTCGCAAACTGTAGGCGAAAGTAAATGCTCAGTTTTTACTGGCATTTTATATATAAATATGAAATAGAATAGTATGAAAAATGTTATTTATATATATTGTATTTACTGTTTATAACAGTAAATAACAAAGATAACAACAACACTTTTCTATACTTTATAAGTTGTAAATTTTAACACATCAAACAAAAGCAATTTTGTTTGATGTGTTTGAGTCTTATAACAAAGGTATAAAAAGAATCTGGTTTTGAATCTGTTTAAATTATAAATATCTTATATAGTAAGTAACCATAGTAGCTATTTAATATTGTTTATAAATATGTTTATAAGTATACCTATACTTACCCGGCACTATTTTTTTATTATTGTGGGACAGCAGGCAGACTGACAGTTCACCTAATAATAAGCAGTCACTGTCGCTTGTGAATGTTTGTGACGCCAAAGGCACTGGAATCTGGGTTATTTTTTTATTGTTGTAGGATAGCAGACAGGCTGACGGCCCGCTTAGAATTTAGCAGTTACCGTCGCTTATGGGTGTTTTGCAGCGCCGTCGCCGCTTCTGTTCAGCGTGATATTAGACGTTCGTCAAATATGATCAGAGGTGCACATGAGCAGCCCCCATGGCTGCTCATGTATGCTAACGATATCGCGCTGGCAGATGCGGGTAGGGGTAGGTTGGTGCGAAGCGTGAAGGCGTGCAAGGAATCGCTTGAAAACGGTGATCTGAAGCTCAATGTGGCAAAGACCGAGTACTTGGTCTGTAACTCTTCAGATCCCACACCCGTACGCATAGGTGGCGACACGGTTGAGCGCACGGACGAGGCGAAATATCTGGGATCTGTATTTCACGCGTATGCTGACATTGATTGCGATGTCAAGTCACGCATAGCTGCCGCGTCGGTCAAATGGCGTGAGATGTTTCGTGTCATTTGTGACCCTAAGATTCCGGTTAAATTGAAGGGACAGGTCTATAAAACCATCACTAAGCCTGTCCTTTTATACGACTGTAAAGTGTACCCGGTGCTAGAGCGACACAAGTAAGAACTGCGTGTCACAGAGATGAATGTGCTGCGGTGGGTGTGTCGAAAGACGCTGGAGGGCCGCGTTCGGAACTCCCGCATTCGCGGCAGCCATTATGTCCGTGACATTGTGGATAAACTGCAGGAGTGTCGCCTTCGCTGGTATGGCCACGTTTAACGGCAACCTGCTAACTACGTGAGGAACAAATGTCTGGCAATGTCACCTCCGCTGGGCCCCGGCAAGAGGAATGACCCAAAAAGTGCTGGCTTGACGTCCTAAAGAGTGATTCGTGTCAATGGATTGACTACCAGTGTTGCCGAAGACCATGCGAAGGTAAAACAAAAGCCGGAAAATTGACCCACGGCACCGAAGGGAAAGTCTAGGTTGCAATCGGGATTTGACGCTGGGACGATTATGATGATGATGATAGCAGAAGGTGGTTTTAGCGGCATATTTAGAGACCAAGGAGACTCCCTAAATATTCCATCCCTAGCGTCTAGCTATGTTTATTTAGTCACTCTTTCACACGCACGTGCGTGCGTGCGTGCGTGACAACTTTTCTCTTATTTATACATCTGTGGCATTAAGGTCGCGGGGCGTGACGTTAATCTGACCGCAGCCACGACTACCGCTCGTCTCTTCAATTATATAACTCCAGAAGTTCTAATTTAAAAAAAATTTAACTCTTATGTTAGCTAATACGCGACTTCCAGTTTGTTACTGAATGGGTATATCTTGTAATACTGTAATAACTGCGTAGCTACAATCATACCATGTTTATGACGAGTAATGTTATTCGAAGGTATTACCTCCCAAAACACATCGTGTTTTCTTTCTGTCTGAAATAAAATTCCTTATCCCATTCTACAATGCAAAATTAAACTAAATAACTGAAGAAATGAGCTACAAAAATGAATCCAAAAGAAAACACGAATGTGCAACATTTCATTCTGTTATTCTTTTGTAGGAAACATTTGGCCGTTGTTTACGTCAAAAGCGGGAAAGCTGTTATCAGAAATAAGTCGTCGGTATAAATCAACGGTAATCTTGTTTGTCAGCTACGATCGAACGGCTGTTTTTGCATGTATAGGATATATACAGATTTATACGCTTCAATTTTATTATTAAATTATTTAATTATTAACATAAGTTTAACTAAGTTATAATAGTCTTCTTTCAGGTATGTGGGGTCGTTCTTTTATAACACAAAGACTATTTCATCTATTTTATTCTGCCTAAATGGGCACCAGTTTCTTGGGAAGTCTTGTAGAAGGGGATCGACTCAAAAATATAGACTAAAGTTCTGTACTGTGAGAATACTTAGTTTTATATCTAGGGGTTCTAATAAATAATATAAATAAAATTCTCTATTTATATAAAAATTCTATATAAAAAACACTCTAAAAGAAATATTTTATTAGTAATAATAATCGGTGTTATTTTGACTACTTACTAACTACTGTGTTGCCAGTGTTGACATACGGAACGAAGACGTAGTCGCTAACTATGGGCCTTATGAGAAAGCTCATGGTCGCTTAGAGAGCAATGGAGAGGGCTATGCTTGGAGTTTCCCTGCGAGATCGAATCAGAAATGAGGAGATTCGCAGGAGAACCAAAGTCACCGACATAGCCCGACTGATTGCAAAACTGAAGTGGCAGTGGGCTGGGCACATAGCTCGAAGGACTGATGGCCGTTGGGGTAGAAAAGTCCTCGAATGGCGACCGCGTACCGGAAGACGCAATGTTGGTAGGCCCCCCACCAGATGGACCGATGATCTGGTCAAGATCGCCGGAATAGGTTGGATGAGGGCAGCGCAGGACCGATCATCGTGGAGATTTTTGGGGGAGGCCTTTGTCCAGCAGTGGGCGTCTTCCGGCTGAAATGACTAACTATCCAACTATCATTGTTTAACTTTTTTAACAGTAATATGTTAAGCTTTCTTTTTCTTACACCACTGTTTGTATTGTCACAGGATGTCTACAAGCATGTTTTTTCTGGCTTTATCGCGTCATGCCACTTTTACTTTTCTTAAGCTTACGTAGATTTATTGAATTGACTTAAATCTCAACTACGAAAAAATTTCACGTCTGTTTTTATCAGAACGTGCTGACTGATTTACTTTCCAACTTTTATGGCTAAGAAATGGTTCCGCGATAGAGCGGAGTGCTTGGCAAATATACTAGGGGCAATTCACACAGTGCCATCCAGTCTTGAAGTAATTAGCAGATCACTCGTTTACTAATAAATATACCACGTATGTGTATTATTTACATATAAACATCCAGATTTGAGTCAGGATTCGAACTAGTGACGCGTACGAAAGCCTTTTGCGCCACGGAGATCATCGGAGCATGTTGATAGTCCAGAAGGTTAAGCCGCATCTATTAAATATACTTTATTTAGTTGTAGTTTATTTTAAATAATAGAAATGACAAACTAAATCAATAACTAGCGTAAAAGTGTGAACAGTCCTAACAACACGAACCAGTAGATACTGATCGTAAAATTTTCTCCTCTTCCCTACTTTCATTCGAAGTAAAGTTACTCGCCTAAGATGTCATATCCTGTCTTCAAACCCTGAGATCTTATTCAAAATCCAGGTCTCCAAGATTTACTTAATCAAGTTGATCTGACGTAACTTTATCAACATAAATAAGGGTATAGGTAACTTTGTCGTAAAAGAATTGGATATGAGAAATGTTTTGTTTTGTTAAAAGACTGAAAATGCGTACGTTGAATTCAGACTCTAAACAAATTCAACTTGAAATCCTTATTAAATAATGTTAGTTTATTTATTATTTATTTACTCAATGATTGTAATTTGCTGAACTATTTCACATATAGGCAGTGAATGTATTACTTAACTAGTTTTAAGGCAATAGAAATCAATACGTCTTAAAGACTGTTTAAAATTACAGTTTTTGGTAACTCCTAGAGAAAGGTTTTTACGACAAAATATTTCTTAAAATATAAATAATTTATTTCATGATGTAATATTTATAAAATCTCAAACATTTGAAAATTAAAAAAATAAATAATTACATTTGATTTGAAAACATATAAAAGGAACTATTTTTTTCCTTTTAGAGGTCTACAAAAAAGTTCTGCCTAGTTCAAAGCGCCGGGTACAACCATGATGAAAATACTGTAAGAAGAAAGATTCCATACTCAGTTTAAAGCTTGCTCTTCGATGTTTTATTCAAACTTGTTCATTGATTATTTTGAAACGATAAGTCATTATCGTTTCAATTTTCCTTTTAATTAGTCGTAATTAAATTATTCACAACACAATTCAGCAGATGGATTGTTCTTTTTCCTTTAAAATGATTAAAACTTCGAAACTCTTGGAAATTAATTCCATCCGCGACCGAAATGAAGCCAAATTGGAAGATATCAGTTGAAAATTTAATAAACTGTAAAACGTTTGTCAAGGATTTATCGGCTTTAAGCTTGTAGTAGATTAACAAAATGATTTTTGAAATAGTACTGTATCCAGTGACAATGGTTTGATTGAGTTAAAATTCATCATCATCATCTTAGCGTTGAATTCCGGTTGCAACCCAAACTCTCGCTTCCTCCACTTCGTACGATCTTCGGCATCTCTGGTGGTCAGTCCATTGGCACGCATATCGACCCTTACGACGTCAAGCCAGCACTTTTTGGGTCTACTCCTCCTGCCGGGGTCTGGCGGAGGCGGCATGGTCAGACATTTGTTTCCCACGTAAGTAGCTGGTTTACCAACGAAGGTGACACTCCTGCAATTTATCCGCAATGTGATTGAGTTCAAATTTTAAAATTAAATTCGCATTTTTATATCGCTAGAAAATTTATAGGAATAAATAAAATTTAAGCGTCTTTATGTAATGTAAAAATCATGGCTTACTTCTGAATATAGCAAGATAATTTTTCCCCTTTGGAATTTTGAAAATGAAATAAAACCGGGAGCTGAAAATTAATGCTCAAACGTAACATTTTATACGAAATATACGTATAAGATATTGATATCAAAAGAAGTAATTCAGGCTAGTGTAATTAAATTTTGTGCAAAAAATTAAAGCGCCTGCACGAAATCCATTCAAGTACAGCCGCGTCAAGTTTAATCTGAATCTAGGTCAAAATATTCACAAAATTAACTTTGTATTAATCAAAATCTATAAAATGTCTTACTGCAGATATTCCGTACGAATCGTGAGTTTCAATGTTGCAATAACCAGATAGTGCCTGCTTTGTTGGCTACACAGCTTGTGTGGTTTTATTTCTCTGATAAAATTAGCAAAGCTTTGTAGGTCATGAGAAAAGTGCTTGTGTAGAATAATTCAATTGAACAACCTATACTAATATTGTAAATGTGAAAGTAACTATGTCTGACTATTACGTTTACAATCTTGATGAATTTTATACTTTTTGTCAAAAAAATTAAACTTGAAAGGGGTGAAGTAGGAGTGAACGAATTTAAGTTGTGTATTTTTAAAGTTTATATGGCAGAACAACGTTTGCCAGATCAGGTAAAAAATTTTTTTAAGATAATGATTTTACCGACTTAATTTCGTAAAGAATGACAAATAGATACAATATTACAATATATCGGGAGTTATCGAAGTTTTGAGTAGTAGAAGTAAATTATTTCCAACTTTTAAATTATCATCAATATTTATATCATATATTTTTAAGGAGGATTCGAACGCATCGAGGATTGATGCGTTCGAAATGTGGTGCTGGCGTCATATGCTGGGAATCTCCTGGACAGAACGCCGCACAAACGAGTCAATCCTTAAGCAATTGAATGTGGAAACCAGACTTTCGGCAATTTGCAGACCGAGAATCCTCAAGTTTTCGGACACACAGTCAGGCGAGACCCAGACAGTCTTGAGAGGCTGATTATTACAGGCTGTGTCGAGGGAAGAGGGGCAGAGGGCGTGCTCCTACAGGTTGGACACAGACGATTCGAGACGCTACGGGAGCCACCCTTCAAACCGCCATCCGGATGGCGCAAGACAGAAGTGTCTGGAGGGAGTTGGTGGCGAGCACTACGCACCGCAGTCACGTCCCTCAGTCATGAGGTTACGACGGTGAAGAAGATATTCTTAAGGAAATTAGCAAACTTGTATAGTTGTAATTTATGTATAAAATTATTTACTATTGTGCGGTTGCACTCTGTATTGCGCGTACATAGAAACACGAGACAGCAAGTTTGCTATAAATGCTTATCATAGACTAAATTGTATACAGTACATCTCTCCCTAAAAATTGAATTTTTAATAAATATGAACTCGATTTAAATGTGATTATATAAACATATTCGATAACAACCTTTCTTTTACTTGCTAGCTCTGATTTTATTTGTATTTTCTCACTATTAAAAAAAACTTGAAAATATTTATCTAATTCACACTATTGGTAATTTAACCAATATTATCACTGAAATATAGATATCTAACCATTTAAAGACAAATATTTTGCACTTACACTGCGCAATTGCGGCAAATGCACGAGGGATCTCTCTTTGTGCTAGGTTGACAGCCTTTGTGCACGTCAATGTGTTTGTGCATCGGTGTTCCAGCCGAGACGACGATGTTTATTGTGGTGATTGTGTTTGTTTTCCACTAACTTGTTGTGCTTTGTTCTAGTGGATAAGTAGAATATAAAATCCGGGTGAAAATTGCGCTCATGAGAAGTAACTAATGAAGCTTGATTGGTAGTTCTCTTATTTTTTTCTTAAAATCTACTCGGTTCGCCACGATTTTGTTTATATTAAAATTACATTATATATTAATATTAAATAATTATGATTAAAAAGTCAAATTCGATCTCTAGCCACTGGATCAATACGGCATTAGGCTACCGACCCTCAGGGATTTAATAATACCCGTCAGTCTTGAAAGATGGAGGTTACGAAATCAACGAGTCACAAATAGACCATCAGAAGCCGCTGACGGCCAAAACGACTCAAGATTGACCTACCAAGCCAAGAAGGGTTAATGTAAAAATGCTGTGAAGCCACGCCGACCATATAGATGTGCTCTCCTGCAGCTCGAATGACGTCACCGGAAGCTGTTGCTTCTGAGTTTATACCGTGTTTAAATAATAAACTATATGACGAAAATTTTGGGAGAAGTATGTAATGTATGTATATTTAAAGAAACATCGTAATATTTTAACATGGGTATTTTTCTTAAGAAATCCTATAAGATCCAGTTAAATGATCTTAACCTTATAATAATAGTTCTCTATATTAATTTTAGAAGATCATTCTTTCTTAACGTTTCTTTGTGTAGCTAAAAACGTCTAAACCAGTAACTGAAACATTTTTTTTATTATTTCATTTTTAATTAAATATAATATTAGTAGTAACCTCAAGAATTAAATTTACTTTACATCAACTTACTTCAAAAAGTTTCTATGTAAAATTTGCAGATAGGTACTTAGTATTATTTGATTTATTAAAATAAATCTAAGAAAGATTAAGCGTAAATTACTTCAAGAGCATCTTTTTAATTTTTTCGGCAACATTTTAAACTAATATAGTCTTTTTAATTATTGAATGTACCTATTAATAATGAAAAAGATAACATTAAAAAGTTATTCATTTTATTGAACTTCAGTCCTCGTAAATATTTATTACTAGCAGCCCGTCCCAGCTTCGCACGGGTATTTAACAAAAAATTAAAAATTAAACCCTTCTATTTTTTTCGGTCTCGGGGAAAAACCTCTCTTGACGGGTTATCCCGGCCCGGGGGGACCGAGGGATATAAGGGACTCCGGAAAAGATGTTCGACCCACTAAAAAACCCCGCTGTTCTCCTATCGTCTACGCCCGGGCCCACGGATATATGGCCTGCCGATCTCGTGGCCCGGGCCGGCGCCGGCCCACGCTTTGTCTTAAAGCGGGCCCCTTCTAAAGTGCTGGCGCCAGGGGGTCAGGGTTTCGTCCCCCCGGCGCTCTCTTGTAACAACTCTAGGAGTTGAGGGGGGATGTGGAACAGCACGCGGCCTTCTCCCTCGCGGCAATAGTGCGGGCGGCGGATCCTCCCCCGAGGGGCCGCCCGCGGCCGTTTTCTACGGCGGCCGGAGATCGTTGCCCGCCCTCCGGCGCCGACGACGCGGCCTACGTTGGCGGGAGGGGAGTGCGGTGGCGGACTCCCGCTCTCGTTCCACCGCCTTCCTTGCAGACACTACTGCCTCGCAAAAGGAGGCGACGGCCGTCCATCCAGGATCGCCCCCGACCATGGACAGAACCAGGGCCGGGAGTGACAGGTCCGCGGCCAATTTCGGACGGGATTCGCATCCCCGTCACGTGCTAGTCAGGCGTGGGTACGACTACCAGACGACACTCCAGAAAAAGCAGAGTCGCCTGACGTCGTAGCCGGCCCAGCAAGACCAACCGACAGCGAGGATGCAATTCCCGCCCCGGGAACACTCTGTGCAGGCGCAGTCGAAATAGGCATGGTTTCGACTACGAAATCAGGTCCCAGGGTAGAACCCGAGACTCCAATCAGTATTCGCAATCATCCCACCGGGGACCACGCCACGAACAGAGAGCTAAGTTGGAAAGGATGTAAGAGGTAGACGGAAAGAAAGGCAGGACTCTGTCGCCTCGAACGGAGAGGGGAGTGAAGCGACGGATGCTCGGGCACCTCGGGTACGCACACCCGTGTACTCCTCGGACAGAGGAGCGCCCCTGAGGGCAAACCCTTCTATTTGCGTCAGGTTACTAAAAAAATAAAATTATAAAGAAAGTTTGAATATTATTATTTCTATGAGCTTTTATTTTAATGATTTTTTTTGTTATTACTTTTTATTTATTTTTCGTTATTTTTTAATAAGTATTCTAATTTTTGTAAAAACCCCAGTGACGCACGCCTACATTACTTAAGGTGCTGCCTAGCTAGCCGAACAGGGTGAGCGGCTACCACGCAACATTTTTCTAATACTTACATTTTTAAACTCGTGATATCTTTCGAATGGAATATCCGAATTGAATAATTCAAAAAGTTATATAAAGGTATTGAAATAGTTTTGAATATGAAGTAATTTATTTTGATAAGGATTAATACCAAGATCCAAATAAAGAGTCTTTTCTAGGGGCGGCATTTCAATTAAATTTTTAAAATAAAAGAACACTTATTGTGGCATAACTATAATAGTTAGACATATGCTGTCGCGACACTTTTTGTAAATAATGATGTGTTCTGCAAAGTTGTAGTACATTATTTTAATCTATCATCAATAGTTTTCGCAACGCACGCGATTTAAATAATATTTTAGGTAATTTTTTTACACTTTGGGTTACATTATTGGAGTTTTAGTAAGGATCCCTAATTTTTTTGAAATTATAATATAGCCTATGTCACCCGGGGATAGTGTAGCTTCCCAACAATGAAAGAATTTTTTTATTTCGGGTCAGTAGTTTCGGAGCCTATTCAAAGCAAACAAACAAACAAACAAACAATCAAATCTTTCCTCTTTATAATAGTAGTATAGATATAGAAGTATAGATAAAGCATTTATTGTTACAACTAAAAGTAAACGTTAATCAACTTTTATCTCTAAATAAGTATTAACTTATTAACTATTAACTTATTAGTATTAACTCTTAAAAGTTTTTAGCGAAATGTAACCAGGGATCATAAACCTGTACAATTTGGGATATAAAATAAAAGGCCTAACGGCTTAGCTGGCAAGTCGGTACAACGGGCCAGGGCTATCTACGCTCGTAAACAAAAGATTGCCGATGATTTACGTTTGCAGAACTTTACCCGGCACAGGGAATGCCTATACGGACGCCTCTTCTCGCTCAAGTAATATTTAATATTTTTTAATATTTTATTGACAACCTTGATGCCCTAATGGCTAATGAACATATGAATACCTGTTTAAGCCTTGCCTTCGGAGGTTCTAAATTCTAAATTCCGAATATTTATATATATTTACTTATTTTTTTACAAATATATATAATTTATATTTATGTACACAAGAAGTACAAAAGTAGTATTTATTAGTTGTTTAATACCCCCATAACGTGCTTTATTTTGAGATTATATAGCGTTTATGAAATATTCTGGTATATTTATTTATCATATATTTATATTATTTTATTAAGATAATTTAATGGAAAACTAAGTAATGCGTTAATTAGCATTTATTTTGACTCTACTAATTGTTTTTTACAAAATATTTGCTGATCATACAGATATTTTATAATTTGTGTGTATTGAACCTTTATTTTGAGAGATTCTTGCTTGCTTGCTATAGTAGCTACAGTACCAGTTATATTGTCGACTAATTTGTAACAGTTTGAGAACCTCTGCGTTGGTAATGAAATTTATGTTCATCTAAAGCTGGATATTCAATAGCGCTCATCTAACCATCTTTCATCTATATCAATATATAATAAATGAACGGATTAAATGAAAGTCAAGAAACTACAATCGGTTCATTTACAACACTTTGGCTAGCGCTGCAGTTATTGTTTATTCAACTATTAAATATACGGAAATGTAGAATAAAAAATAATGTAAATATATAAAATGTAATATTATATAAGAACAATCTAAAATACTTAGAATTACATAATTAAAATAAATTAATGTATTGGGTATGAGACATAAATAAAATAAAAGGAAATAAAAAGTATGAATGCAGAATGTATGCGGAAAAAATATACCGATGGGGCAAAAAAGATAAATAGTCAGATAAAATAAACCCCAAAGTAAAAAAAATAAACATTAACAAAAAAGATTCTGGCCAAGCCAAAAGAAAAAAGCAGTCCTAAAAAACAAAATCCATAGGTATATTTTTTATATAATACTTACATCTGTATCTAACCTTTTTTTATCTTATCTTTGTATTCAGTGTAATTTATAATCTAGTATTTACAGGAATTGAAAGTATGAGTAGTAATATCATTGTTTTGTTGATCTCGTTGAGTCCTAAGAAAGGTTGTAATAATTGAAAGAGTGATAAACATTTGTGATGTGGAGTAGCATAATTTAAAAGGTAGACCAAAGATGCAAGTTTTAATATTTTGTTCTAACTACAAAAAGATATTAAATTAAATAATTAAAATTATTAAAAAGCTACAGAAATTGATCAGACATCTAATTCTTAACTGCGAAAGTGGTATTACATACTGTATGCGCCGGGCGATGAGCATGCACTGGTCAGTGGTCTTCTCCTTCCCGCTCCCACACCCACACCCGCTTCCACAATTCACTCCCGCTCATGCACTCTGCATCTACGGCCCGCTTACCATATTATCCATCTCTTACCAACACACCCGCTATGAAAGGGACGGATACCATGCCGCTGGCGAGGAGTGCGGCCCGGCTCTCCCGGCGATCGTTCTCTCCGCGACCATAATCCTCTTCGAATCACGCGTAGAGGCAATCGCTGCCCCCGACCTTGACCAAATCCAAAAAGGGGAGCATGGTCCCGTAGTGTCCGCTTCCAATACGAACCAGCGCACGGGGCCCAGTGGCGGGTGAGTAACCATTAATTTCCCATTTTATATATATATATATATATATATATATATATATATATATATATATATATATATATATATATATATATATATATATATATATATATATTAGACGTGGAAACTAATATATTTATTACATCCTAAAAAGTGTATCCATCCAAATCATATCGCCGATCGTCAATCAACACCCAAGGATTCAAATAGGCCCGACAGAGCTACCGTGTAGGCAACCCCACAATATCTCCCAGAAAGTAAATTCCATTTTAAACTGGAAACTGAGTTATTTGAAGCGGTTTATCGCTATTGAATTTTCTTTTTGTTTTTCATAAGAATAATATTTTTGTTTTTAGCTGAAATTTTCTTTGGACTGATTTAAATTTGGTCTAGACAGTGCCTTTGTATAATGCATTTCTTTTCATTTCGAGTATGTAAATAGTTTTTTATTCTATGTTTTTGTCACAAGTGTCCATCCTAGTTTATCTACGAAGTTAAAGGTACACTGTCTTCAGTAAAATTATTGATATCTTCTGGCATTGACACTCTTTCACGATAACACCTCTTCTGGTGAAAAAAAGCACAAATATAGATGAAATATAAATGGGTAATTTTGTTTTTATGGAAATCGTTAAACTGTCGCTAGCCCCCGTCTTAAAAAAAAGAGAAGTGTATCATTCTTCTACTTTTGTCAGCTTTCACAATGATCATATTCTCTTCGTTGTCCAAAGCAATAAAATTCTCTCCATCTGAACATTTTTCTTTCTTTGTCAATAAATTATGTCTAGAAATATGACGACCTCCCTGGCCTAACGGCTAACGCACTTTAGTACGCTCGAGAACATCACGGTTTCTATACCCGTCTCGCGTCTGGGTGTTGTATTTATTTAGGAAAAAAATAGGTATTATATCAGTTGTCTAGTACCCATAACACAAGTGCTATGCTACTTCCTTTGAGACTAGATGGCGCTGTATGAATTGTCCCAGTCTATTATTATTATATAGACCTAGAAAGTGATTTTAACTAGAGTCAGTGTCCTGTGAAGCTCGTCACACCATCAACGAAAAGTTAATTAGTTTAATTTTTATTTAATTGTTCTCCTTGCAGGGGTGGGGTAAGAATACTAAGGCGGCCAACGAAAATCAACCCATAGCTACGTGGTAGGGCCACAAGGCCGGCTGGATGCCAACCACTCTTGGTTTATAAGTATGCCGCCATTATAACCTCGTGTTGTGTTCCGGCATTAGTGACCGTGGCTTCAGTATTCCTATGTAGACAGCAGCATGTTAGCGGTACTCCTGGCGTAGCAAACATCTATAGACGACGGTATTATTAAGTGGGCCGTCAGCCTGTTTGCTATATACCCCACCCCTGCAAGGAGAACAATTAAATAAAAATTAAACTAATTAATTTTTCGTTGATGGTGTGACGAGCTTCACAGGACACTGACTCTAGTTAAAATCACTTTCTAGGTCTATATAGTAATAATAATAGACTGGGACAATTCATACAGCGCCATCTAGTGCCAAAGGAAGTAGCACTTGCGTTATGGATACTAGACAACTGATATAATATCTATTTTTTTTTCTAAATAATACAATGCTGAGCTGGAAGTGACATTTATGTATATGTAAATTGGTTAAAAGTAAAATTATCTATATCTTTTGCTATTATATTTTAAGGAACACGTGAAAGGTACATTGTACGCTTTAATCCTCGCCCTTTCATAATCCAACAATGGGTTTTGCTCTCGTTCGTTTCATTCTCGTCGACTATAGTAACCAAAAATTTAGGTGATCTCCGTTTAGTTTATATTTTGTCTAATTAATTCAGCTAAATCGCATATTGTTCTATAAAATACATTTTTGTAAGTAGTATATATAAGTATTTTTATACTTATATCAACTATTTCGTGTATTATAACAATTAAAGTACACTTAACACATGAAAAAAGTTTAAAAATTTAAAAAGCGGATATTCAGCTAGCTTAGGTTTTGTATTTGAAAAACACCATCATAAAAATTAAAACAAATGAGTAAATAAAAATAAATTCCAGTACATCATGCTACATAACTAAGCATCTGTCGGTGCAACCAAGCGCGTCTGTATGGCAATCACCCCTAGTTTCATCATCCTGCCTTAATAAACTTGGATTGTATTCGACATAAGTGACTAGCTTCCAGTATTTCTACGCGGACGGCAGCGTGTTAGCGATGTCCCTAGCGTCGCAGACGTCCATAGGCCGTCGCCTATGGACCGTCGCCGTTACCGTCGTAACTGCTAACTATTTTATAGTGGGCTGTCAGCCTGTCTGTTGTCCTACAGCAATAAAAAAAGAAGAAAAGTTAATCATGCTGGTGAATATCGTCATCACATAGTATAAAACAAAGTCTCTAGGCCTCCAATAGGTTTGTTGAGAGTTCTTCTTCGAAGGTCTTCTTAGGAGTAGTGTTTCAATAAAATACGTTTCCATGATTGCAACATTCCATGATTCCATAATTTAAGCTAAGATGCTAAGTTACTACGATATTGTATTACATTAGAAGTTATACGATACTGCAAATGTGTGAGTGAGACGGAAGATTAGTGCGTATCGTGTCGCACACCGTAAATATAAAAAGTTGCGGTTTTCTGCGCTCTAGGGGGAGCAATGCTCCCCCAACACCGCGCACGTCGACCCGGCCCACCTGCGCGAGGTGGACGCCGAGGTCGAACGGAGATCCTCTCTTCCCGCGGAAGACTCGCTCGAGCCTGTCACGGTAAAAGAGGTACAGGACCTAATAAAAGGCCTCAGGCCCCGGAAAGCTCCCGGAGCCGACGGCATCTCCAACAAGCTGCTCAAGCTACTCCCTATACATCTGTTGATGATTCTGGTGAGCATCTTCAATGCCGCCATGGATAACTGATCCTTTCCCTCCGCCTGGAAGGAAGCCGACGTCATCGGCATCCGAAAACCAGGAAAGCCCGCTGCGAAACCCTGCAGCTACCGTCCGATCAGCTTGCTCAGCGCGCTGGGCAAGCTGTACGAACGCCTCCTCTTGAGCAGACTCAGAGACTTCGCTTATGAAAATAAGCTGATCCCCGACGAGCAGTTCGGCTTTCGAGCCCTACACTCGTGCCCCCAGCAAGTGCTCCGCATCACGGAGCACGTGCTCGCGAACTTCAATCGCGCCTCCAAACCCTGGAAGACGGGTGCTGTCTTCTTCGATGTGGCGAAAGCCTTCGACAAGGTCTGGCACAACGGCTTGATTTACAAGCTGTACAAACTAGGAGTGCCGGATAGACTCGTGCTCATCTTACGAGACTTTCTCCTTGATCGGAGCTTCCGCTTCAAAGTGGAGGGCACGCGCTCATCTCTCCACCCCATCAGAGCCGGAGTCCCCCAGGGCTCGGCTCTGTCCCCCCTACTTTTCATGCTGTACACCAGCGACATGCCCCGTACCCCACAGGTACATCTCGCCTTATACGCAGATGATACCGCCCTCTTCACTTCCGACATCAGCCAATATCGGATCTGCAGTCGTCTCAACACGGCGGTTGAGACGCTGGGCAACTGGTTCCGCACTTGGCGGATCGAGTTGAATCCGGACAAGAGCGCAGCGATCATGTTCGCTCGCGGCCCCCGCACTCAAAATGAGAGTCGGCCGACTCGCACGAGGCGGCAGTCTCTCTTCCCCATACAGCTATTTGACCGCGTCATCCCTTGGGTTGACGAGGTCAAATACCTAGGAGTCACTTTAGACAGAGGCCTGTACTTCAGCAAACACATCAGGACGGTAAGGAACAGAGCACACTTTGTGCTCGGTCGCCTCTACCCAATGATATGCGGGAAGAGTAAGATGTCCCTTAGGAATAAGGTGACACTTTACAAAACCTGCATCCGACCGATCATGACGTACTCGAGCGTAGTCTTCGCCCATGCCGGCAAATGCTACATCAACTCGATGCAGCGGCTGCAGAATAAGTTCTTGCGCATGGCAGTCCAAGCGCCACTTTACATGCGCAACGCGGACCTTCACCGCGACCTGGAGCTCCTTCCCGTGAAGGAGTACATGGTATCCCTTTCGCGATCCTTCTTCGGTCTCGCTCCCCACCATCCCAATCCACTGGTGGTGGAGACAGTCAATTACACGCCCAACCGCCGAGCACCCCACGCACGTCGCCGCCCGCGTAACGTGCTCACGGATAGACGCGACCCCATTTCTAGGACGCTAAAGCGAATGCTCTCGCGGACGCAATCCCCTCCAGTCCGGCATGGACCAGCCCGACGAAACAGGTTTAGGGATGCCTTCCGCCCCCCATAGCCTGTAGACGTACACAACCCACACAGTACATAAATACACGTAGAATAGATGTGTTGCGGGGGAGTTTCTTTCGCCGTTTCTTCTCCCCCAGCTATAAGCACTCCGAAACGGTAGTAGATTAGAATAGGATCGGCTTCACCGGTGAAGTCGATAGTCCCCAATTAATAGTATTCTTGCCATTCGTGGCTGCTACCAATTATCTCCATGCAGCGTTCGAGCCGGGAGCGCGCCTCACAGGAGGCGCGTGACCGAGCACGCTGCCACGGCTGATCGACCCCGCTCCCACGGGGTCGGAATGCCTTTTCCGCCCGGTGTCGCTGTCGTTGGTCGTCTGAGACGATGACAGCTTTAGCTTTAAGAAAAAAAAAAAAAAAAAAATTCTGCGCTCTAGGAGTCCCTCTCGTTAAAGGCTTGTACTTTTCAGCAAACATATCAGAACGCTGAGGAACAGAGCACACTGTGTTCGGCTGCCTCTACCCTATGATATGCGGGAAGAGTAAGATGTCCTTTAGGAATAAGGTGACACTTTACAAAATCAGCATCGGTCTCGCTCTCCACCACCCCAACCCACTGGTGGTGGAGACGGTCAATTATACGCCCAACCAATTTAAATGTAACAAACATATTTTTGTGCACTTAAATCTCAAACACTGGCTAAACCTTATGAGATTGACAAATTAATGTACTACGGAATTGTATACCTTGAAAAAATCGATAAAAAAGACCGCGATTGCCAAACCAATTTTGATGAATTTTGGTATAGAGATAGAGTGAACCTTGAAATGACAGAACAACGTTTGCGGGGTCTGCTAGTGAGTAATAAAATAATGTCTCATAAAAAAACATCAATCTAAAAACGTATACAGGTAAATTTATTAATAAATCACACAAACTTAATACACGGAAATGAAACAAACTACAATTTATTAAATTCAGAACTAACTATGGGAAGAAAACTATTTTATTTGAGAGTGTCTAAATATTAAAGTACCAGATTGTATCAGAAACTGCAGTGCATATCAAATTATTTAAGAAAAAAATCTAATTAATTTTATAAAGACCAGCAATATGTGAACCACTACAACGTTAACTAACAAAGTAATGTCGTAAGAATTCAGGAATTAATAATTACTAATTAAATTTTGATGTATTTTATCAATGTAAGTGGATTTTTATAAGATTATTATTGAGAAATAAATTTATTTATATCGAATGTCCGCAATAATAACTGAAAACATTGTCAACCTACTACAATTGCCTGATCACAGATTAAGGTACGACTACAACAAAAGAGCCGAATCCATTATAATGTGTAATAAGTAAATAAGCACCTTCGTACACATAATAGTCGCCCACATAAGTATCCGCATTGTATCTTAGGCTAGGCAATTATGTACGGGGCAACATTTTATAAAAGAGCTGTATTTATTTTAAGGTATAAAACGGATATGTAGTCTACATAGTAATTACCTATATATTTAAAATAGGAATAATACAATTGTTCCCTGGTTTTCTAATTATTTTAATATTTTGTTTACTATGTGAATATACTAAACCATTTGAAATTAGAGCAATTAAGAAATAAAACTGGGATTGAAAAATTTGTTTTGCTTCTTCTGTCCGTAAGCAAGATTTTTTAGGAAAGGGTTGGAAGTTATTCAATAACGCGTAATTAATTTGAACATTTTAATGTCACGGGGTGAAATATTAATAACGTAATACTATAAATATTACAAACTATAAGTAGCTGCGAGCTATAGTGGACGTGTCCGATATTGTTCTGATTTCTAATGATTTTCTTTTTGGGGTTAAGTGTTTGACAGTCGATTACCAAAAGATCTGGATTTATGCTGATTTTGTCGGCACATGAAAGTTTCACGGATCGTCGACCAACGCTAAAGACACACACTGGATTTACCACGTGATAGAAGGAATTGATCGGAAAAGCCACAGAACAAAGATCTACTTCAATGTAGATACTGACAAATAATAATAGCGGCATTAAGTACATTTGTGAATATATGAGTATTTTTTAAAATAAGAGCATTACAGAGAATTTTATTATTAATATTTTTATGCAGAAAATAAACTAAAATGATTCCAATGTTATCTTCCTTTTCTTCTTCTTCCTGTCTTTATCCCAAACTATTTAGAGTCGACACAACATATTCTCTCCTTCCACTCCTCTAATAGTTATCATCTCATCAACATTTACACCTTTTTTACCATAGACCATATACATTACTTTCTATACCAAAGACAATGGGCTGTCAGTCTGTGCGATATACATATCAATATTTTGAAATACTTTTAGGAAAAGCAAATAAAAAAAAAAACAATTGCGTTACTCTGCAAATAAAGTTTTATTTCATAATTTATATGGTACACGATAATAAGAACAATTTGTTTAAACTTAAATCAAATCAACCAAAATCATACTAAACAAAACAATACTTGATCAAAATATAGTTATAAAAGCTGTTAAGAATTTAATAGTAAGCATTTACCGTCGCCTATGGACTTTTGCGAAACTAGGGGCACCGCGAACACGCTACTGTCCCATAGGGGTACAGGAACCTGGGTCACTAATGGAACGGAACACAACACAAGGTTATTATGGCAGCATACTTATACAATTATATTATATTTATTATATTTAAAGAACATTATATCGGTATAAAGGAGAGATAATCTCGTTTGTAATATCGTTAATATTTTAAAGGGTCCGTTTGATAACCTTTGTTGGTTTAGTGATGTAGTCAACATTTCTATCTCGATTCCAATTTTTAACACACTTTTATTAGCTTCATCTGTATGTTTGTCTGCTTGTAATAGACTCCTTTGAACTCAATTTTGACCCACTTTAAACGGTTTCATTTATATTGTTATGCACAAAATACAGTTGTACAATAAAATATGTTTCGATAAATTCTACTAATAAATTTTATATATTTTTACATGCTTTTTATTAGCTTCATCTGTATTTTTGTTTGTATGTTTGTACCCGTTTGTACTCCTTTGGGCACGATTTTGAGCCACTTTAAACGGCTCGATTTCGTTCAAACTTTGTAGATATATTGAGGAACGATAACAATACACTAATTTGATAAGATTATTGTTATTATCCTTACTAGGATATTCATGAATAATGAATCGACCGTATTAGCGTGGGGTACTTTTTAAGATATTTTCAAAATGACTACTTCTACCAATATCTGTCAATAAAATATTTATAACAATTGACATCAAGCACCGCACACTTACAATAAAATTTATTTTTTGTTAATACCACTATCCTTAATTTAAATTTATTGAAAATTATTTTTTACCTTTTAGTTTGATTTTCTATAAAAGCGTGGTTTTTAGTTTTTTTTAATTGTAATTTAATATACATATGTATATAAATATGCTTAGTTAGTGAAAATAACCAGCAAAATATGTATGGTGTTCTTATGAGTGCTTTGCTGGCTCGACAATATCCTTGTATAACACTCTTCTTCTTCTTTATAAATTATTAGCTCCAACGCTAGTGACATTGATTTGCCAACTTCAAAGTATATAAAAAAATACCAGGTGTAAGAAAAATATTAAATGATTAAATTTTGACAGTATTATGTTTTCTGTGAACCTAAGGACAACATAAAAAACTTAGGATAAAAAGTTAGGATTTTAAATAAACTATTATAAATATAAGTTGTTTTCTGCAATAAATTTATATAAGATATGTACAAAGCTTTTGTATTTTTTAATGTTGTTGGACTGCAGACAGGCTGACGGCCCGCTTAGAGTTTAGCAGTTACCGTCGCCTATGGGTGTTTGCAACGCCAGTGGCATCGCGAACACGCTGCTGTCCCATAAGGGTACATGAACTTGGGTCACTAACGCCGGAACACAACACAAGGTTATTATGGCGGCATACTTAAGGGTGTTGGTTCCGACACTCGTGTACGGAAGTGAAAGTTGAGATGGTTTGGCCATGTCGAGAGAATGAAGAACGATTGACGAAAAAAGTGTATAAGGCGAGTGTGAATGGAAGTGTTGGAAGGGGTAGACCTAGGCGGACGTTTCGAGTCCAGATCAGGGACGTCTAGAAAAAAGGCCAGGTCAAGAGTACCCTAAACCGAAGGGCATGTATGAAGGGAATAATGAAAGTGGACGAAGCGAATCAAGTATGTAACGATCGTAGCAAGTGGAAAGAAGTGGTCTCTGCCTACCCCTACGGGAAAGAGGCGTGATTATATGTATGTATACTTAAGACCAAAGGTGGTCGAAATCCAGACGGGCATGAGGCCCGTCCACGTAGGTAGGGTGGGTTGTTTTGTCGCCTTTTACGATAGGCCGACCCCGGCCGCCGAGGTTAGTATTTTTTCTCCGCCCCTGCACAGATAAAAAGTTTTTGTTAGTAAAAGTTAACATAAAATTCAAATTGATCGGTCTGGGGAAGTCTCTGGGTAAGGGATTATACATTTATGTGGTTATATCAGGACATTCAAGGCTCGTGAGTTTTTTGTGTCTTGGCAGTGACAGTGACATCTTCACAATTATACATAGACACACAAGACAGCGTAGGTATGTTATAACCATAGACTAGATCGCATACACTATAATTAGTAATGAAGGTGTGGCATAGCAATATCGAATCAACAACAGACCAAAAAAGGTGTAACAGCTATGACCACACTCACAATAAAAAATATTATATTTTCTTGTCATTATCTGCTAAATAATTTTGACCTTGACAGTATAGAATCAGCACTGTCTTTATCGAGAATAGGAATGTGTAGTGTGCGATTGTACCGATTTGTTCACCCAAATCGAAAATTGAGATGTTTCGTCTAAATCGGAATAACAGATAAGAATTAAGAAAATACAACTCGGTTGTTGATATTTGGTTTTGTAAAAAGTAATGCTTGGTAGAATAATAGTCAAGAATCTGTTTCATTAATTTGCCAACCAGTTGACGGTACACAGCACCCCACAAAGTAATAGTATGCAGTGGTAGGTGTTTTTTCTTTCAAGGTTCGTCCTGGTGTCAAACGGAAATCGTTTTTTGGTGACCGAGGTCAGTATTTCAGTGAGTCACTATTTGGGTTATAAATGAAACAACAGCAGTGATAGATTAACTGAATCAATACGGAAGCCGTATTGAGTACTGAATCCGTACTGAATAATTTATTTAAAAATTCGTGCTCTTTTTAAATGAATTGGCTGGGGATCGTCGACCAATCAGAAGCGTTTAAAAAGTAAACAAATGCAGATATTTTTACACGAGACAAATTCTTGGAAATTAAATATTTCAACCATGGCTTGACAACAGGATTGTCATTTCTTCGAAATTTGGATGAGTCCTCGTCCCGCACTGCCGCCTCCGTAGGCGATGTTGATACGCGCGTTCGCGTTCATTCCTGGCTGAGACGTTGCGCAGTGAGCATGTGATCGCGTTGTCGATATATGTACGTTGTTATTATTATCGCCCGAAGTCTCTTCCGAGAAATGTAATGCAGTTGAGGGCGATGCTTCGTGGATAGTATATATGCGACGTGGCCGACGATGATGTATGATGACTTTTCAGAGCTTCCCTGTTCGTTATTATTATTATACGGTGGCTACAATTTTCATAAAAATTAAACATTGTTAGAAAACAATGTTTAATTTTCTGCAACGAGCTTAGGAATAAACGCGTTATAACGGTCACCGTGGACCAACGATTTATGCATGTCGGAACGCTTGCAGAAGTCACAGATATGATTGACAACCTAATCCTGAGTTTATATGAATAATACCCATTTATACACAAAGAAAATAGCTTAATTAGTATGTCAGTTATCTAAAATGAGCTATCTAGTTCCCATAACACAGGCATTCTGCTGCTTACTTTGGAGCTACATGGTGGTTTTAGTCTTGAGACAATGTTCAACGTAATTCAGGCTCTAAAATTCACGTTTCAGATGCTAGTGCAGAAGAAGTATCATACTAAGAAGATTCTTTCTAATAATTCATATCTTCCGCATAAACAGAGTGTTTCCCATCACTACAGCGAATGTTGGACCAGCCGTAACCTCTGTCATAAAAATTGTTTTATCAACGCAAATAAAGATAATTAAACGATAACAAACATTTGAATGAGCGGAAAAATGTTTTCACCGCTTCACACGTCAGTAACATTAAAGGAAAGTAAAATATACAAAGGAAACGGTGCCTGTTTATAAAATATTATTATACCCGCTTTTATATATTTAAACTTGGAGAATCTTCCACAATGAAGTTAATCGTGCGTTTATTAAAAGCATAAAATTGGTAGCCACCTCTTTTCAAATTAATATAAAAGAAAACCTGCACACTTTGCAGTGGAGGAGTAATAATGCTGACGGGGGTAGGGCTAGGTGGTAGGGCTCCTAGCCCCTCTGGGTGGCAGCCACCCTTGGTCTCTAAATATGCCGCCATAATACCCTTATGTTGTATTCTGGCATAAGAGACCCATAAGGACCCAGTCCCCTACGCTTACTGCAGCATGTAAGCGGTAGCGCAAATGTGCGAAGCCAGGACCTAGAAGACAGTACCTATTAAGTGGTCCATCAGTCTGTTTCCCCTTCCCCAACAATAATAAATACCGATATTGCCATTGTGTATACAAATAAACACTTTAAACTAGCATGGCGGGTATAATGTTTAGTTTTTTTTTATTTTTGTAGGACAACAGACAAGCTGACTGCCCGCTTAGAATTTAGCAGTTACCCTCGCCTATAGGTGTGTGCAACGCTAGTGGCACCGCGAACATGCTGCTGTCCTATAAGGGTACAGGAACTTGGGTCACTAATACCGGAACACAACATAAGGTTATTATGGCGGCATACTTAAGAACAATGGTGGTCGCCATCCAGACGGACTTGGGGCCCTACCACGTAGCTAGGGTACCCACCCTAGCTACAAAGGTGACAAAACAACCCTGTTTTGTCACCTTTTACGACATGCCGACCCCGGCTGCAGAGGTTAGTATTCTTTCTTCACCCCTGCACGGATAAAATGTTTGTTCCTTCAGCACTGATGCTGAACTCGATAGCGGACGGGTGTCATAGGTTGTTATAATAAGTTACTAAAGGGCAATATTTGGTCTCAACTATCTCTGATGTCGGCGTAAAGCTATTGGCTAAATTTGGTTATTATATTATTTATTTAGTCATTTTATACAATTACATTTTTTTCTTGGAAGCGTGTATATTACACCTGGGGTGAGCTTTCGACTATTGTCACAGGTTGCTTTTCATTTGTATTTTCTATATAAACTTTTTTCCTGAGTAAAAACAAAAAACGGTTTAAATAGATGTGTCTGGTCTTCTACTACCAACCATATCTGTGGTGCAACGGCTTTCGTACGCCGGGATGCAGGGAACGTGGTTTCCAACCCGGTCTCGAGTCTCAGTGTTTATGTATGTATTTATTTAGAAAAAAAGGTATATGTAGTATATCAGTTGTCTAGTACCCATAACACAAGTGTTTTGCTACTTTCTTTGGAACTAGATGACGCAGTGTGTATTAGCAAAGTAATCCTTTAGTCACGTACTCCCTAAGTAATGTGTTTGTTCTACGCTTAATTCTATCTGAAACCATACGTCTATTTGAAAACAGTCTATAGTGAGAACTTTCGTGGCGTACAGCTAACGTACTTAGATTCACTTGCGGAGGTCACGGGATCGATTTCCCTCTCGCGTATGTATTATATCGTACTAGCCGATCACGCTCGCTCCGCTGGGCGATTAACAGGCAAAATTAAATCGAAAAAAAGAAAAATTTTCATTTAAAAGTATCCAATGTTACATCTAGTACCTCCAAGAATATGTGTACAAAGTTTCATGATGATCGGTTAAGTAGTTTTCGCGTGAAAGCGTAACAAACAAACTTACTTTCACATTTATAATATTAAAGTATGGCGATTATACTTATAGAATACTAGCAGCCCGTCCCAGCTTCGCATGGGTATTTAACAAAAAATTAAACCCTTCTATTTTTTTCGGTCTCGGGGAAAAACCTCTCTTGACGGGTTCCCCCGGCCCGGGGGGACCGAGGGATATAAGGGACTCCGGAAAAGATGTTCGACCATCCGACTACCCACCAAAAAACCCCGCTGTTCTCCTATCGCCTACGCCCGGGCCCACGGATATATGGCCTGCCGATCTCGTGGCCCGGGCCGGCGCCGGCCCACACTTTGTCTTAAAGCGGGCCCCTTCTAAAGTGCTGGCGCCAGGGGGTCAGGCTTTCGTCCCCCCGGCGCTCTCTTGTAACAACTCTATGAGTTGAGGGGGGCTGCGGAACAGCACGCGGCCTTTTCCCTCACGGCAATAGTGCGGGCGGCGGATCCTCCCCCGAGGGGCCGCCTGCGGCCGCTTTCTACGGCGGCCGGAGATCGTTGCCCGCCCTCCGGCGCCGACGACGCGGCCTACGTTGGCGGGAGGGGAGTGCGGTGGCGGACTCCCGCTCCCGTTCCGCCGCCTCCCTTGCAGACACTACTGCCTCGCAAAAGGAGGCGACGGCCGTCCATCCAGGATCGCCCCCGACCATGGACAGAACCAGGGCCGGGAGCGACAGGTCCGCGGCCAATTCCGGACGGGACTCGCATCCCCGTTGCGTGCTAGTCAGGCGTGTGTACGACTACCAGACGACACTCCAGAAAAAGCAGAGTCGCTTGACGTCGTAGCCGGCCCAGCAAGACCAACCGACAGCGAGGATGCAATTCCCGCCCCGGGAACACTCTCTGTGCAGGCGCAGTCGAAATAGGCATGGTTTTGACTACCAAATCAGGTCCCATGGTAGAACCCGGGACCCCAATCAGTATTCGCAACCATCCCATCGGGGACCATGCCACGAACAGAGAGCTAAGTTGGAAAGGATGTAAGAGGTAGACGGAAAGAAAGGTAGGACTCTGTCGCCTCGAACGGAGAGGGGAGTGAAGCGACGGATGCTCGGGCACCTCGGGTACGCACACCCGTGCACTCCTCGGACAGAGGAGCGCCCCTGGGGGCAAACCCTTCTATTTGCGTCAGGTTACTAAAAAAATAAAATTATAAAGAAAGTTTGAATATTATTATTTCTATGAGCTTTTATTTTAATGATTTTTTTTGCTATTACTTTTTATTTATTTTTCGTTATTTTTTAATAAGTATTCTAATTTTTGTAAAAACCCCAGTGACGCACGCCTACATTGCATAAGGTGCTGCCTAGCTAGCCGAACAGGGTGAGCGGCTACCACGCAACATTTTTCTAATACTTACATTTTTAAACTCGTGATATCTTTCGAATGGAATATCCGAATTGAATAATTCAAAAAGTTATATAAAGGTATTGAAACAGTTTTGAATATGAAGTAATTTATTTTGATAAGGATTAATACCAAGATCCAAATAAAGAGCCTTTTCTAGGGGCGGCATTTCAATTAATTTTTTAAAATAAAAGAACACTTATTGTGGCATAACTATAATAGTTAGACATATGCTGTCGCGACACTTTTTGTAAATAATGATGTGTTCTGCAAAGTTGTAGTACATTATTTTATTCTATCATCAATAGTTTTCGCAACGCACGCGATTTAAATAATATTTTAGGTAATTTTTTTACACTTCGGGTTACATTATTAGAGTTTTAGTAAGGATCCCTAATTTTTTTGAAAATATAATATAGCCTATGTCACCCGGGGTTAGTGTAGCTTCTCAACAATGAAAGAATTTTTTAAATCGGATCAGTAGTTTCGGAGCCTATTCAAAGCAAACAAACAAACAAACAAACAAACAATCAAATCTTTCCTCTTTATAATAGTAGTATAGATATTTATTCACAAAAGAAAATTATAGATTTAGTAAATTAGTTATCTAGAATCCATAACTTAAGCTTTGCAACTTACAAAAAATAGCTTTAACGCAATATCTGAAATATTTATCAAATAAACCAAATGTATATTAGTTTCACCGTGCTGAACTAAATTAATAAAGTTCTTAACGCAGGTGCAGCAGTTCTCAGTACTGGCCAAGTTTCAAATAAATAGCAAGAAGTTGCGGTTTTGATGCCAGCATTGCTATGTGGAGTCCTGCGAAAAGCGCTATTAGATGTCGTCTAAAGTTATAACTAAAATTTGTTTGTTCCTTCTCGGAAATAAATAGAATAAGTCCTAAATGTACAGGTTTGGAAATAAAGACAGTGTAAGTAGACTTTAATAATACCTATACATATACCCTTAGTATTATTTAAGAGAAAAAATAGTCCTGATACTCGTTATAATCTGTTAATTTATGATATGTTGGATAGGGCTCGTCTTGAGACAAAGGGCGGGCCGGCGCTGGCCCGGGCCACGAGATCGGCAGGCCATATATCCGTGGGCCCGGGCGTAGGCAATAGGTGAACAGCGGGGTTTTTTAGTGGGTAGTCGGATGGCCGAACAACTTTCCCGGAGTCCCACATATCCCTCAGTCCCCGAGGGCCGGCCAATGATATGTTGGATAACTCGTGTAATTAGCGTTCATGATCCCACCAGGGCCTACGTGGCCTACGTCAACTTGCCAGGAATGTCACCTCTGGCGTGTGATTTTCTTTTTACAGTTGGAGGGTAGACATTAGTTGCTCCTGTAAAAAAATACTATTATATTTGTATCTATCGTATATAATTTTTTTTTTTTTTTTTAGGTGTAAATGCATAATGCACACCTCGCTGCGTGGGAATGGGCGGTAGGGTAGTGTGGGACTCCCCATGCAATGCACCCGTACATCCCCTTCTCTAGGCTGGGGACGCACGTCGCTGGTATACCCACTAAAACCACCCTAGTGTTCCTTCACACGCCTTATGTGTCAAGGCCGCGGGACGCGACGGGTTAGTCAGATCGCGGCCCCGACGGCATCTTCAAGTACCTACCGTATTGTATTAACGTAAATTAAGTTCATTGCGTTCTCTTTATGACAGACACGACAGTGACAGTTTATCCGTGCAGGGGCGGAGAAAGAATACTAACCTCTGTGGCCGGGGTCGGCCTGTCGTAAAAGGCGACAAAACAACCCACCCTAGCTACGTGGTAGGGCCTCAAGCCCGTCTGGATGGCGACCACCTTTGGTCTTAAGTATGCCGCCATAATAACCTTGTGTTGTGTTCCGGCATTAGTGACCCAAGTTCCTGTACCCTTATGGGACAGCAGCGTGTTCGCGATGCCACTGGCGTTGCAAACACCTATAGGCGACGGTAACTGCTAAATCCTAAGCGGGCCGTCAGCCTGTCTGCTGTCCTACGCAATAAAAAAAAAAAAAAAGTGAAATATTAGTTTTATATGTAAGTCGATTAATCGCTTGAAGATGTTGTTGATACGTGATGAGACGGTGGTGCTTGGCTGGACTAAATAGATTCGTTAAGTTAACCTTAACCAAATTGATAAAATTTGCGTTATATTGGTACCATTGTACCTCTTACAGGTCACGTGATTACGAAGTTGGTACACAGAAATCTAGTTTCTGTCCTTATCTACAATATAGGCTATTCTTTCTCCACTCTCCATGTTACTCATGTTACCACTTACCTATCTCAACATTCACACCTCTTTTACTATATTACGTTTCACGTAATCCATTCATGTTTTCTTCGGCCTACCTCTCCTTCTGTGGATACAGAACAGATGAATGAATATCTGTTCACATTTTCAGAAAGAAAGAAATAAAGACTATCGGCTATCAATAATGTTTGTGACGCCAGAGCCACAGATAACCCGCTGCCGTCTGCGTAATGGAACTGGTATTTGAAAAATGAAAAAAATTCTGATATATAGCCTAGATATTAATAAATATATATTTTACAGGGGCTAATGTATATCTCCGTAAAAACTAGTACATCTTCAGCAAAGATGCTCTGATGATGGCTAAAAAAATATATAATGCAGTCACTTCTATAGAAACTAAAATAACAATCATAACGAATAACTAATGGTAACTTAAATCAGTTTGTGAATTTTAAAGCAATCCTATATAGATTAAAACATTATGGGATAATAAAGTAGTTACTTACAACGAGGAAAACCTATCATTGGATTAAAGTGGATCTAACATATAGTGATGTGCTTAATCTGAACACATTTATACTAATACCATATTTATTACAATACTAGATACCTAGAATTACAAAATATTTTGTTTACTTCTAAACGAACTTAAAAACAAACGTCAATGTCAACGTTGACAAGCAACAAACCTCAGCAGCGGTTATTCATCCTCTTTGCTCTCTACAATCCTTACTACGAACACATGCGTTTTTAAAAACCTTGTAAAACATCAAAAATAAACAAATATAATAAACACTTTATTTGGTATTCCATTCCCTAAAGACCCTCATCGCTGACCAAATATAATTCTAAAAAACCCTAAAAATCAATCATATTTAATTAATTTTAAATGATATTATCTTCTGTTAAAATCTAATATAAAATATTTAAAAAGATAAACGCAGGGCTCTTCCAAAAAACAAAATATTGGAGGACATCTCAGACCAGAACAACATAAGTAAAATGTGCTCCGTGAATATCAAAAATGAAAAAATTAAAGATAAGTATACAAAAAAAAGACCGTAAAAGAAGGACCGCATGGGCAAAAGAGTAAAAAGTGGAAAAATATAAACAATGAAAAAATGTAAAAATAAATTATTAGCCACACTAATTATAAAAAGCAGCCCAATAAATAAATAAAAAAATAACATACATGATTATTCCAGTCTACTAGAGTCGTCAATAGTATACAAGGCTTTCTTGGTCATTTTGTTTTCGACGACTTTAGTGAATTATAATTAACACTTATTTCATATTCTTAAAATCGGTTCAAATTCAAAACTTTAGAAATTGGGTATTCGAATAACAATACCGAATACCAGTATTGATTCCTAATAGCCTATTGGCATACTCGATCTCCAGCAGTTGTAATATACAAGTTGGCACATCACTATTCTTCGGAATATAGGTCTAGGGTTAAATCGATGATGTAACTTCCACGACCCCTTAAATTGGAAAATCTTAAGATTTATGGAGCAACTAAATAATTCATAGCGGATTTATTCAAATTCAGATATGATTAGCTGTGATCACATAACCTTCGGTTGAATAACTTTTGTGCAAGGTGCCTACCCACGGAGTGAGGCAAAAAAAGCGTTATCGTTAGTGATCCACTGCTGTATGTGAGTTTCCCAAGTTATCACTATGCACTTCGATACAATATCTTTCGGTCCTGCTCGTAAACCATTTTCTATTCAACAAAAGTAATCATAAATAAATAAAAAATGCTGACCCGGCTATATTCTTCTATTTAATACTTTCTTTCAGTTCTGTTATATCTGTTCGCAAAGAACTTAAAATCGTTGATAATTTATTCATAATTGCAACTTCCAAAGATCGACCAATATTTTCAATTTTTTTGGATATTATATCCTGAATTGAATCTGCGGAGAGTTTAGTCACTTTATCATCGTCTATAATTAAGGAGGTAGAAACGCAGGCATCCTCACGGCGTACTGTGATGTTTTGTTCAGGTTTAGAGATTGGTACTACGGGTTGGCAATTGCTTCGTACTTTTTTCATTTTCGTATTGTTTTGGTTGATTGTTGTTGGTTTGGTTGAATGTTCTATTACATTCAGGGAAAATGCAAACTTTTTTAAATTCAGTACTAAACTGTTTATTTTTCTTCGTAGGAAATAGACAAGCAGTAAGTATGGTAGTTGTCTCTACATTTTGAACATATAAGAGTGCCAACAGTTATATCTATCGCAGATATTTTTATAGTATGGGCTATTTCTATGCTTTCTTGCTTGGCAAGAATTGTTGGCAATATTTTTTTCTAAATCCCTTTTACCCTTTTAATAATAATCTATCATCAGCGTATCAATCAGCCTATAATGCTAGTTAATTATTTTTTAAATTTTTTAATCATTCTTTCTGTGATTATTTGTATTTGCTTTCTATTTCCTCTGCCTACTATTATTTACATTTATTTTTATGTTTACACATATGTAAATTGTTTATCTATTACTATGTAAATTATTACTATTATCAATTTTTGTTTATATGTATTGCGATTTGTACAATTTTTCTTGTAGATTTACAACAAGTGAAAAGATTTACAGATTAAAATTTCAGTAATTAAAACCCGTTCCTGAGTACATGATATTGTGAAGTTGATTAAACGATGCAAATGATGACGATGATATTACACCTTCGCGATATACCTACTATTTTTAGAAGAATTTAGAAAGTCTGAGAACAAATGCTGGAAAACACTTCTGTATTTTTTATATTCTGTATTTTTATATATGTTTCTTAATACGGCTTAAAACAGATTAAAAACTCGATAGCCGTATAATAATAAGAAATCTAAAAAAAAATCAGTCTTAGTTCTTTAAATTGATATGCTATGAGACGCAATCGGCTACACTGTTTAACCGCTACGTCCTTAGAATGCTATACTAATCTTTAGTTTAACCTGGTACACAAACAAAATTTTGTATTAGGACAGAACATGAACTGACAACAAATTTCTGCGTAGTTTATTATAAAATATTTTCTACTACTCTATTTTTGAATATACTCTCGCCTTACATGTATTGCAACTTCTATTTGATCAAGGGAATGAAGAGAAGGCTCTTTAATATCGAAAAGAAATTATGTCTCTTTTTGTAGTCCATTTGTATTCATTTATAAAACAATAGAAAATAAATAGAAAGACTACATAGAATTTTAAATAAGATACAATAATGAAATTTAAAAATAATTTATAATTGTACATTCTCCACAACTAAATATGAGATAAAAATCAACTGAGAACCACTAACCGTTATTACCTAGCCCACAACGAATATAAATCAAATGATTCTTTACTTACCTTTAGATCTTCGGACCTTAACGACCTCTAAAACTACTTACGAGGAAGATACCCGTGATATACTGGATCCAACTTTATACATTTATTTCCTTTAACATTTTAGCTGTGCATACTCTGTTAAGATGTTTTCGGATAACTATTCTCATTTCCAAACTACTATGATATATAAGAAAATTATATCAAAATATCCTCAAAAATAAGCACGTGGAAGTCAAGTGGTCCCACTTTGATGATGAATTTGATGCCCAGCCTTCAGGAATGAAATTGAATTGAAATGGAAGGGCCCAGCTGAAAATCAGTGTTGTGCTAAAATACAGGGTACGCTGAGTTAGTATCCCTGATAAAATATCAAGGAAACTTGCACTCTGAAATCATTGATGTGCAACCATCAACCCGTTGAATAAACGTTGCAACTGCAGCAGTATAACTACTACATATTGTCCCTTTCCTGAAGGGAGAGGCTTGAGGCTAGGACTGTAACATTGTTAGCTTTGTACTAATATATTATTTAAAAAAATTAAGATAGCAAAGGAGAAGTGAACCGTTCGTAAAAACAAACGGCTATCGGTCGATCAAATTCGATTATGGATTTCCGTAATATATCGCCATCGATCTAACTGTATACATTCACCATCGGGTAAGTTTTAAGTTACTTAACAGTAAGTAAGTTGTTCAGTTAGGTAGGCTTTTTCAGTACTTGCTTTAATACCTGCTTTTATGCTCTGCGGCCGGGATCAGCCTATCGTAAGAGGCGACAAAACAACCATAGCTACGTGGTAGAGCCCCAAGCCTCTTTGGATGGGAACTACCCTTAGTCTAAATATGACACCATAATATCGGCATTAGTGACTCAGATTCTTGCACCCCTATGGGACAGTAGCATGTTCGCGGTAGCCCTAGCGTTGCAAACATCTATAGATGGCGGTAACTGCTTACTATTAATTGGGCCACTAGCCTTTCTTCTGTTCCTCAGCAATATTATAGCAGAACATTTGGATATCAAGGGTGATTGTTAAGATGATCTTGGGGCCTTATCACCTAGTTAGGGTTGTTTTGTAACCTTTTACAACAGTTTTATTAAAACTACTCCTCAATTTACAATAATTAATACAACTATTTATTATATACAAACAATGTTTTTTAGCCATCATTGTTGGTAATTTCAGGAAAATTCATCAAACCCAAGCTCTAACAAAAAATAAAAACTACGATATTAAAAAAGTCTCACTAAAAAGAGAAATCATTAACTAGGTTCACCGTGTATAGCCTGTAGCAACAATTTACCGGCCGCCCCACTAATATTATTAAAACCTAGGCGAGAACTTACTAAAATTAAAATCTCCTCTCGTGAGATATTAAAAAGAAAAATAAAAAAGTATAACAATAATATTTAAAACCTCTCCTTTTAAACAGTTTGTAATCAAATATTTACATTGGTGAAGTCGAGTCTAAAAACAAGTTTAAATACAATATACAAATCTTTTTTATCCATGCAGGGACGGAGAAAGAATACTTTCGAATACGGTCTGTTGTAAAAGATGACTAAACGACCCAAGCTGGGTGGTATGGCTCCAAGCCCGTCTGGGTGGCAACCACCTGGTCTTTAAATATTAATAATAATAATAATCGCTGTATATACTCGGGCCGCTGCTCAAAATCGGTTTGCTACCAGCGGCGCGAAAAATATGTACGGCAAGCGCACAACTACCTACTTAGTTCCAAGATTATTAAACGATTTACCAACAAATATAAGAGATAATATAACCCAAAAAAATATTAAAGCCTCACTTAAAAAATACTTTTTAGAGATATTGTAATCTAAATTTACTCAGTCATTTGAACGTGCGTAGACTTAAGTTTCGATGGCATTGTACAAACCTTAGTGGTTTTTTGTGCTATTATTTTATTAAGCCAATGTAATAACTGTGAATTTGATAAATAAATTAAAAAAAAAAATAAAAAAAAATAAGCCGCAATAATAACCTTGTATTGTGTTCCGGAATAAGTGACCAGGTTTCAGTACAACTACGTGGTTAGCTGCTAAATTTTGCCTGTCTGCTGTTCTACAGCAATAAAAAAAATTACCATTTTACATGAATTCACTCAAACGATACGTAATAGCCAATTTGTATCACATTCGGAGACCAATCTTCACGGATTAAATTCCCACGAAGCCATACATTGCTTTACATTTTGTTATCTAATGAGAATTTTATGGTAATGATAGGAATCATATGAAATCTCTTAATATTTTATGAAAAATGATAAATAACACAAAAAAAGTTGTAGAGTAGACCAGCTCTGGTTGACTATCATCAAGCAACCACCAAGATAGAGCCAATTTAGATAAATCATTCCTTAATAGTATTAATTTATTAAGTTTCCTAGCTATGCCCGCGACTCCGTCCGCGTGGAATAGTGACTTTGGGCAGCATTTTTTGGATAAATCTTATGGTTTATTTTGGATTACAAACCCTATAAACTCTAAAATATAAATAAATGAAATATGCAAATAGTCAGTGTTATCGAATGCAACTATTACGCCATGCACCTCCGGAATACGTGCGTTCGAACCTACAAAGTCCAGACTAAGCTGAACCCTATTTCATATGATTGTTGATATAAATCTAGGATTCAACTTAAATAGGAATATAAAATTTACGAAACTTGTCATTTATATTTCTATTTATCTTATCAATTATGTTATATGTATAATTTTATATACATTATTTTGGTAAATAATACTTTTACGATCATTATTTCTTTTGTTATTTAAAAATATAGGTTTGATAGGTTTTAATAAGAAGTCCAAAAAAAAAACTTTGCTAATCATGACTATATCTTTTCTACCCTTTAGTTAGCTCGAGTAAATTATCCCAAATGAGCGTTACATAGCCAATCATGAGGGCGCAGTCACATTCAGTACTCACAAAATAAAGTGTTCATTTTAAAAATTTCATATAATATAATATATAGACAACATCTAAGATAGTGAGCTACATTAAAATTCACATTTCTGTGTTCTCCTTCACACGAGTTTTTTAGAGAATTCATTCACGTCACGACAGCGGAGTGTGATCGTTCCGAACCTCGTAAAAGGAATAAAATTATTAGGAATACGCTGAAGCTGTTGAATTTTATTTGGCAATTTGCTAATGCATTTTAAAATATTAGACGTATATGCGACGTGTATTTTTAAGATCGTTCGATGCCGTATATTTCGTTATTTAGAAAACTTTATCGTCTTAAATGCATTTTAATTTAGAATTATAGCTTTGAGTTGAAGTAAAGGTGTTGTAGGTTTTTATTTCTTTCACTATATAAAACTTCTTTATAGATAACTTTTTGTTTTTATTTTATAGCTGGAGTTTAGGAGACAGAGAGAAAATGAGACTTTTGCAACACCAGAGGCATTAAATACGCGCTGACGGCTTCGAAAAAAAATCATAACGCATTTTTTGAAAACCCCATATTGTACTGCGCTGACAAAACCCCAGCCGAAAAATCATTCCAAATCCGGAGAGTACGCAACATGAACGTTTATGAGAACCGTTTCGTACAACAAAGAAGAGGCTCCAGGAAATAGGGATGGACATCTAACCGATGGCGGGCAGTGCGGTGAGAGAAAGATGACGAAATATTTAGAATGCCTAATTATAGTTTGGAATATTACTATTGATCATCCTGTTTTGTATTAGTGTGGCTCAGATAAGACATAAGATTAACGCTATCGCGTTCCTTCCTTGAGGCGACAGCAAAAGGAACGGAACACATGACTTCATCATAATTTTCAGTCTGAGTAAGAGAAACTATCGCCAAGCACTAGAAAAATAGAATAGGAATTAAATTCATGTCAATATTTCAACAGGAATTGAACTCCCAAATTATTGAAAATTCTTTGTTTAAGAATAAATTATCAGAACATTAAGAGAAGGCTATAAAATCACCGCTGTAAATATTTATTAAAATTAATGGTCAGCCAAGCGCGTTTAGTCTAGTAAATAGCAGCGACGCCGTGAATACTATCTCGAAATCGTAAACATGAACAAAGCGTAAAGCGCGGGAAGCGGTGTTATTTACTATTAACTAAATAACGTAAAGTTTAAGGCGGTTTTAGTTTGCATGGAAGCGCTTTTTATGCTTAAAAACAATTCAGGTATATTAGGAGATGGAGATGTAAGTCATTCATTTAAATTGTATTTTAATTGAAAATGTTTTTATCCGTGTACGGGCAGAGAAAGAATACTGACTTCTGCGGCCAGGGTTGGCTTATCGTAAAAAGTGGCAAAACAACCCTAGCTACGTGGTAGGTTATCTGAGCAACTTCTAATTCCAACTGTAGTAATGTTGCACACCACTAGCTGTCAGAGTTATGTGTCAAACATCAACTAGAATGACAGCTGTGACTTGTGCAATGGCCATCCTCCATCACAGTATAAGAACACCACAGTTATACTAAATATTAAATAATAAATAATAAGTATTAATAACACAATAATAACTAAAAATAACAAACATTAAAATAATATTCCAACCTCGGGAGGAAAATCAAACTATCCCTAATAATTGTATTTTTTGGTTTCTATGAACTAGAAAATCTGTGGTATATTTTAAGACCTCAGTGCCTTCACTATAACTTGATTGGACACTCTTATCCATACTCTTTTATGTATTTATTTAAAAAAATAGATAGATTTTAAGAATTATTTTAAAATGAAACAAATATCTTAATACCGATTTCCGTTTAATTAATTAAACAATCTTCTCGGAACTATTTACAAAAGAAGGTAATTAAATATCATAGAAATTTTTTCGTAAATATAATCACCTTAAATTATGCCACCCAGGCCGATGAATTGTTCAACTTTTGGGCAATGGGCAGATTTTGTTTTAAATGTAAATATATGTTAACGGAATTTCGACGAAGTTTTGTTTGTGGATCAACTTATTTTAATGATAATGTCACTTCTAATAAAGAATACTTCCAAAACTTTTTCGCTCTCAATAAATAATATAAAAGGTTTTCAGTTGTGCCACTAAGTAAGTTTAGTGTTGAACTAATCTTACTATACTTGCATTTTAAAAATTAAATTAATTAAAATTTCTTTATTGACACATCTTTTACATAATTATAAACTTATTCTAGCACTAACACCTAACCTAGGCATGGCCTGTCCCTTAGGTATTAGTTCCTTCCAGTGACTTCAACATTATTGTTATAATAGATTATAAATTTTTACAACTACCTTCTTATATAAAATTAAATGAGTAAGACACGATCGATATGGTTTGGTTACATAAAGTGAGGACTTAAGCAAATAAAAATTTTATGTACAATTAACTATTTATAATTTTGAAGTGTTCATTAAACAAAGATTTCCTTTAATATTTGATATGATATATATATATATATATATATATATATATATATATATATATATATATATATATATATATATATATATGATATATACCCCATTCATATTCTAATATACAAAAGTAAATTACTAATAGATATAAATTGAAACAACAACAAATTTTATTATTATATAGTTATAAATTAAATAGTTTAAAATAAATATGCATATTGAAGAATAAATAGAAAATGAGTAAATTATATAATAAATGAGTTGAAACATTTGTTTTCGTAATTCAATTACGTAAAAATTGAGGTAAACAAAAATGGGATTTGTTACAATATGTTTAATAAACCTCAATAAATTAACAGATGCATTTATGCCAATAAATTTTAAAATTTTTGTTACAATAATTATCAACGTTCTTATATTGTAGTTTAATTAAAATCAGTCTCTCAGATGCTAATTTTAATTGTAAGTGTAGTTTATTTATTTAAGTAGTAGTATAAAAGTAGTATTATATTCATGTTATTTTTTTTGTTTCAAATCTGTAGTCCACGTAGACATCATAGGAAGTCTGTATATGGCATATTAGGTGAATAGAGATCAGGTCAACAGATCCGAAGATAAGCGCGATTTCTATAATGTGAAAACATATCTAGTTCTATTTGTGCTGTTGTATGGTATCTTTTAAAAGTATATTGTTATGCCATGTTATTGCCTAGAAGTAAAATTAATTGAAGAACAAAGAGTTTTAACTCTTGGAATATTCTCACTGTGAACAGTTTTCTTTTCGTTCTCATTGTGGGCATTGAGATCTAAAAGGGTTCCAGAGGCCTATATTGACATCATCCAAGACATTTACCGTGACTCCAATTCCGTGGTCGGACCGCTGTTGGCGACACAAAACCTTTCCCCATCACCGTCGGGGTGCACCAAGGATCCGTCCTTAGTCCGTTTCTGTTTAGCGTGGTATTAGAGGTATTGTCAGACAGCATCAGAAACTCACATGAGCAGCCCCCGTGGCTGCTCATGTATGCTGATGATATCGCGCTGGCAGATTCGGACAGGGGTAGGCTGGTGCGTCGTGTGAAGGCGTGGAAGGAGTCGCTTGAGAACGGTGGTCTGAAGCTCAATGTGGCGAAGACCGAGTACTTGGCCTGTAACTCCACAGATCCCACACCCGTACGCATAGGCGGCGACACGGTCGAGCGCACGGACCAAGTGAAATACCTGGGATCTGTGCTTCATGTGTCTGGTCATATCGATTGCGACGTCAAGGCACGCATTGCTGCCGCGTGGGCCAAATGGCGTGAGGTAACTGGTGTCATTTGTGACCCCAAGATGCCGGTAAAGTTGAAGGGACAGGTCTATAAGACCATCATTAGGCCTGTCTTTTTATACGGCTGTGAAACGTGGCCAGTGTTAGAGCGACACAAGCAGGAACTGCGTGTCACGGAGATGAACATGCTGCGGTGGATGTGTGGAGTGACGCGGAAGGATAGCGTTAGGAACTCCCACATTCGCGGTAGTCTTCATGTCCGTGACATTGCGGATAAACTGCAGGAGTGTCGGCTCCGTTGGTACGGCCACGTTTTACGGCAACCGGATGCTTACGTGGGAAACAAATGTCTGGCCATGCCGCCTCCGCTGGGCCCGGCAGGAGGGGTAGACCCAAAAAGTGCTGGCTTGACGTCGTAAAGGGTGATATGCGTGCCAATGGGCTCACTACCAGGGATGCAGAAGACCGTGCGAAGTGGAGTAGAAAAGTCGGAAAGCGGACCCCTGGCACCGAAACGCAAGTTTGGATTGCAACCGGGATGAACGCTGAGATGATGATGATGACTAATTTCTTTGGAGATTTGAGTACCCTCATCTGGTTTTTTATTTATCAATTCTTGCGGACAGTTTTTAACTAAATGTCCGAATGTATTGCAGGTAAAACATTTTAAGGCATCATTAGATACATAAATCCAGTAATGTGTCCTTTTATACGCTACTTGAAAGGATTCTAGAAGAGGCGTCTCATCCTCTAAGCTAATGTATCTTCAGAAACTTAATATACATATGAGAAAATTTGGTTCTCTCACACCAGCTTTCATAATTTTGGAGGAGACATTATTTTTTATATTATATTCATCAAATTTTTGTTATCGAACATAATTTGGAATCACAGGACAAACGTTAGATAAGACGATCCTTTTATTTCTTGTTATAAGTGGTTTAATTAGTAGTACACTGTTTTTGATTGTAATATTCTTTTTATCTTCTATCAGTTTGTCAGCTGTTGTTTTAGAGTCCAAATAGATACAAATACGCGCATTATAAATTCTGGAAATGTAATGTATAGAAGCCGATGGGTTTACAGTCGACAAACCAAGTAGGTATTCTCTCAGGGTTATTCCGTCAAGAGAATTTAATATAATTGCTTGATTTTTTTTTGAGAAAACATGTTGATGAGGTAACATTTGCGTAACTTACTGGTTGGGATACTGTGGATAGAGTACTGTTCTGTGACTTTGGAAGGTTTTGGTACGTTGAGATGTTGGTCATTATTATTTTAATGGTCTCCTGTTATCAAAAGTTATTTACACGATTACACTAATAATTAACTTGATTATTTTTAACACAAAATAAAATCACAATAACGGGTAGATCGACGGAGCGACGGAGCGAAGACACGCGTGTCCGCTGTGATTACTATCTATCTATCTATCCTTTACTAGCCATAAGATTTAAAAAATACAATTCACAAAAATATGCAATTACTTAAAAACTTTTGCCCTAAATTCTTAATGTTTTTATAACGTTCTATTTATTATGGTCCATAAATATGACAAATAATGCTTTAAGCGTCTCTTACTAATAAGATAACTTTAAGTACTTTATGAAGTGCTATGAAAGTTATATATGAATTAAGTTTAAGTTTATCTAGCTTTTGAAAAGGGTTTTCTGTTAATAAAATGATTTATAGCTTTGATTTATAATTATGAATTAAAGTTTATAAAAGGAAAATTACATTTTTTAAGGTGATAAACTTGTGTTCTTGTAGGACTAAAATCTTTTTCATGTCTTAGCTTCGTATGTACTCATGTTAAAGATAAAGAAGAAAGTACGTTAGAACATAAAGAGAAAGAAAGAAATATATTTAATTGTTAAAAAAGAGTAAATAAGTAATCTTAACACATTAACAACCCTCTCTATGTAGGATCGGAGAAAGAATATTGATCCCTGTGGCCGGGGGCGGCCTGTCGTAAAAGGCGACAATACAATCATAACTGGGGTAGCAAGCCAGTCCAAGCCCAACAGAATGTTAAACACGTCTGGTTTTTATAACATGCTGACACAATGATCTTATATTGTAGTCTGTAAAATTACTCACGTCATGTAGTAAAAGTAAATCAGGTTCCAGTTTCTCTTTGGTCGCCAGCAGCGATTGGCAATACCTTTGGTGTTGCAAATGTTAATAGGCGACGATGACCACTCACTGTCGGGTGGGCCTTTGACCTATTTACTGAAGGAATAATGAAGTGAAGTCTCAATTCACTAGCATAATGTTAAATAAATTGTAGTGAAACCGACAAAGTTAAAAATTGGCCATTAAATGCAGAATATTTGGGTAAATCCCTGAATTATAAACATATATCCAAAGAGATAAATATAGAAGCTCAATAATACGATCGATACATAGCATAGAACTCAACGCTAGATTTATACTCCAATCTTATACTAACAGTCGCTTCACTATATCTATTCTACCTTCGATGTAGGTACAATTCACAAACTTTTGCTGGGAAAGGTTCTACAATAGTAATTGCATCCTTCATTTGTTTTTTCTTTTTCAAGGGTTTAATTTTTTATTACTGCGGAACAGAACATGCTGCGAACCGCGTAGTGGAATACAACACAAAACAGGCCACAGGAATATTTTTACTCCGCCTAAATCTGAGTTGCATCATCATCAATTTTCATTTTAAATTAATTATTATATATTGAACTTACCGAATTACTTATTCTTATATTTGTAAAAGCTGGTTAGAGCGTCGTGTTAAAGCTATTTACCACAGTTATTTACACACCGAGTGTGGATCTACAGGCACGTTACCTAAAAGGTTAGTGAGAGTGCAGTGACGGTGATACATTTGATAGGAACCGTAACTTCGTCATGGCTTTTATCATACTAGATTTTTGGCTGTCTTTGGCATGGTGTATCTTTATAACTAATAGTAGCAATCCTAGTTACTTTTACAACTTTGCGTTGGGACGTCACTTTGGCGTGTGTACAACGAGATCTCCGAGAGGTGGTTTTTCATGGATTTGTCGTAGTCAGAGTGCCCTTAATTTGTTTGTAAACTAGTAAACGGAGAAATCCGCTAGTCCTATTTTATAATTACTTAGCAAACAAATGGGGAAGCGAGATTCAATTTCTGAGCTAGTAAAAGAGCATAATTATTGTAACCATTAGATAGTTACTTGACGTTACACCCCTTTATGCTATCAGGAATGTATTATCTCTTGCCGTATGTAACTTTTACCAAACTATGCCGGTATATATAAAGGTGTCGACTCTCAGGTACATTTGGAGTTATCTCCCCGGTGAATAATGTCCGCGGGCAGTGATCGACGACTCGCGACAATTTTGGTACAATACTCGTGTCTCTTGGATTTATGGAAAAATCAGTATTGTCTTCGCGGTAGAAATCGCTTATCATCGCAAAACATTAGACTGTCATTTTGAGATAATTTTATAAAACTGTGAACTTCAGCTACGAATCTACTTGGAACTTTCTCCAAAATAAATATTTTATGCTGTAATACTAATATGGAGGACGGTATTAAGGTGTACGTTTATTCTGATGCACCGTTATAGTATTATTTATGGTTCTTATTTTACTTCTTGTTGTATTATGGGTATCTAGCGTATTGACTGTTATTCTTTATTTAATTTTTCAGTTAATATAGCCAAGTAATCAAAGAAATTAAAAGTATATAAATACATTCTAAATATATTAAAAAAAAATTAAGTTCCATCAAGTCCTACGTCTAATTTGAATCCGGTGCAGCTTCAAAATTATATAAAATTAGACATTAATTTATGTTAAAAAAATCGAAAGAGTTAAAAGATTTTTCTTATCTTTATATAAGAAAAGACAGCAAGCATACATGCCGACATAATCAATAATTTTGTGGCATTCCCAAAAGCGGGGTTCGGGCTTCAAAGTGAAAGCCAGCACGGATTATTCGCTTATAATGTGAGTTTAGCATTACTATGCCTCTTCTTTCTTGTACGAAATGTTTCTCAAGAATTACGGTTGCGTACTCTCAGGATTTGGACTGAGCTTCCGGTTGAGGTTTTCTCAGCGCGGTACGATATGGGGTTATTTTATATATCTCGCCAAATTTATATATCTCGCTTGGAGAGTATTCAAAAGAAATTTTTACGATATTTAGATTTTAAGACTAAACAGAATTCTGAAAACTATCACGATCGATGCTTACGTTATCACTTTTTGCCACTTGAATACAGAAGATCCGTAAGTGATGTCTGTTTACTTATTAACATTGCAAATGGATCATACGACTGTCCCGAATTTTTAGCTAATATAGGATTCCGTACACAGCACAAAAATTTTAGAAAGCGACAATTGTTAAGTGTGCCATTTGCACCTACTAATTATAGACAAAATAGCTTTTTTATTCGAGGTGCAAATGAATTTAATCAATTATATGCCCAGCTCGATATCGGTTTATTCACAACTAAAATTAACAGATTCAAAGTAATGATGGGTAAATACTTTTTCGACACTGTTGAACATTGAATATAAGTTGTTATTCATTTTTTCTTTTCTTTTTACTGTGTAGAGTAGTGGTAAATAACTAAATGTTAAGACTTGTAATCAGCAATAGTTTTTAAGAATCTTAGATTATATATACATATTGTAATTTTTATTAGCCTGTAAGTCTTACTAAAAATAAATAAATAAATAAATATTCAAAAAAAGCGTCATAAAATTTATTCGAGACCGGCAGCACGTTGGTAAGTCCTCTTAGAGTGTTGCAAACGTCTATAGGTGACGGTGACCACTACCAGAGTTAGTCGTTTGCCTGTATGCTGAACTCTAGCTCTAAAAATTCTAGCTATAAAAAACATAAGTTTATGGTTATAAATATAGTAATGAATAATAGGGACGGAGTAATAATACTGATCCTGCGGCCAGGGTCAGTGTGTCTTAAAAGGCAACAAAATAACCCTGGGTGACAGGGTCCGAAACCCGCCTGAATAGCAATTACCCTTGGTCCATAAGTATGCCGCTATAATAACCATATGTTGTATTCCGGCATAAGTTATCCAGGTTCCATTACTCATATACGAACAGTAGCATGTTCACTTACTCACGCAACTATCGATAGGCGACGGTAACTATTTAAGTAAGCCGTCAGCCTTTGCGGTCAGGGTTACCTTCATACCAAAAGCTGGAAAACCCACTTATGAAGAAGCTAAGGCTTACAGGCCGATTAGTCTATCATCTTTTCTGCTGAAAACTCTGGAGAAACTGGTAGACAGGCATCTTAGAGAGGGGCCATTGAAGAAATTCCCTCTACATAGGTTACAATGTGCGTATAACCCTGGCAAATCAACAGAAACGGCTTTACACTACGTTGTAAGCCGAGCTGAGGCTGCGCTAGAAGGACAGGAAGTATATGTAGGGGCCTTCCTCGATATAGAGGGAGCCTTTGACAAAACAACTTTCGAGTCTATTCACAATTCTGCAAAGGAACATGGTGTCAGTGACACTATATGCAATTGGATTGACTATATGCTACGAAGCAGACTAGTCAGATCGGAACTAATGGGAGATAAACTTAGCGCAAAAACAACACGCGGCTGCCCTCAAGGCGGAGTATTGTCTCCATTATTATGGTGTCTGGTAGTAGACTCACTACTAACCAAACTCAACACCGGACCTTTTTACACGGTAGGTTATGCTGACGACATAGCCATAATGGTCAATGGTAAATTTCCGAACATAGTCTCTGGATTATTACAAAAGGCTCTGAAGATAACAGAGAAATGGTGCATGGAGAACCACCTCTCCATTAATCCAAATAAAGCAGTTATAGTACCATTTACAAGGAGAAGGACACTAGCAAGTCTAGGGAATCCCTCCCTTAATGGAACCAAACTGTCGTGGTCCACCGAGGTCAAATATCTAGGCATAACCCTTGATAAGGAACTCAGGTGGAAGACTCATGTGGAAAAGACAATGGCGAAGGCTCTGAGAGTATTTGGCATGTGTCGTTCCACTTATGGCAAAACCTGGGGACTAAAACCCAAAGTGATACGATGGCTTTATCAGATAATGATAATACCCATCATTACGTATGGCAGCGTAGTATGGTGGCCCAGAATAAAACTTACTACGTGCAAAGAGACACTCAATAGGCTACAAAGAACGGTGTGTCTTGGAATCACGGGTGCTTTTAGAACAACACCTACGGCAGCTATGGAGAGATATCTTAACATTCCTCCTCTGCGTATTATGGTTGAACTTGAGGCAAGGAGGGCACTATATCGCCTTGCAGTAGCTGGCCTATGGGACTCCACCAAGCCAAAAACCAACCATACAAAATTCGATGGAAATGAGGACCTGGATCGGATAACACATATGATATCCGATAAAATGCAAACCAGGTTTATATTTGAAAGGCTTTTCAGGGTCCAAATTCCAACAAGATTGGAATGGACAAAGGGACCAGATCCACCGGAACATAATAGTCTGGTATGGTACACTGATGGATCCAAAATGGAATCAGGTACAGGGGCGGGAGTATACGCGAAAGACTACAAATGTAGTAAAAGCTTGGGAAAAATGGCAAGTGTATTCCAGGCTGAAACATATGCCATAATAACCTGTGCTCAGGAGAACATAGATAGAGGCACCAGAGGCAAATCTATATATATTCTCAGTGACAGTCAAGCTGCAATCAAGGCCATCGCCTCCTTCAAAGTTGACTCCAGACTTGTCCTGGATGCCATTCAAACCTTGAATGGGCTTGGAAGGCATAACAGGGTAAGATTAATGTGGGTCCCGGGACACGAGGGAGTACATGGCAATGAAATGGCAGATGAACTGGCAAGAGAGGGCTCAACTAATGATTTTATGGGTCCGGAACCATGTGTAGGCATTCCGACTAGCCTCGTGAAAGCCACATTCAGGGATTTTGCAGACCGCAGTCAACAACAACACTGGCTGACTAGAATCGGTCTGGAACACTCCAAAAAATTTTTGGGATCCACGTACAAAGCACGAGGATCCATCTGGAACATGAGCAGGGGGCAAATACGCTACTTGCTTGGAGCCTTTACTGGGCACTTTGGAACCAACAACATGCTCATGAAGATGGGTCTAGCCGCGACACCCATGTGCAGGTTGTGTGGGGAACATACAGAACGCATGGAACACCTACTGTGTACATGTGATGCATTGGCCAGGAGGCGAATGAATCTTTTGGGGGTAGGATATCCAACACCGGAAGACTACATGCTCCTATCTCCATACCTCATTGTTAGGCTCATGAAGCAGATCTTCAATGAGATTGGAGAGGAGTGATTGCTATCTAGGGGAACACAAAAGATCCCATTGGGTCGAAGAGTCCGAGATATTTCTCGGCCCCAAAATAAGATAAGATAAGCCGTCAGCCCGTCTGCTGTTCCTCAGCAATAAAAAAATTATAATATTGCACATTCAAACTGTAACATTTCACAAACTGTATAAGTTACGAGAACTGTTCACGCGAATTATGGTTTATGTCTGCAAGTAATGGCATTTTATTGAGGATAGTCAACTTTAACGCGCAAATGCAAGTTTTCGAGTAGCTGGAGGACGTGTTTTTTATGTCTCCGTTGTAGAATTTATTCTCTAAATATAAAATTAGATAACAGTTTTTAAAGTTCAATATTTATTTTTTCTTTTAAAGCTGAGTTTTATACGACGATCATTACCTCCGTGGCGTGACGTCGCGTGTCGAAACGTTTTGCACGTCGAATCGTCTACTAGTCATGTATGGTTCCCGTCCAGAGTCTGGGTGTTTGTGTATAGTATGTATTTATTTATAAAAGACTAACATAAAAGTATGGCCAAGCTGAGGTTAGTGCAGCACTAAGACAGTTAAAAAATGGTAAGGCTGGTGATGATGGAATCACGACCGAGTTGCTCAAAGCAGGAGGAGCTTCAATCCTCAAGGCTTTAGCTGAGCTCCTTGATTCTGGTATATACCAGGGGACTACCAGAGGCATAGAATAGAAGTGTGATTGTCTTGTTTTTCAAAAAGGGCGGTAAAACTTTCTTAAAGTATTATAGACCAATCTCGCTTCTGAGACATATAAACAAACTGTTCTCGATAGTTGAATCGAATCGGTTTGAAAAAAGACTCGACGAATTCCAACCTCCAGAACAGGCCGTTTTTCGAAAAGGCTATAGTACCGTGGACCATATACATACTGTTCGGCAGATTATACAAAAGAGCGAAGAGTATAATCAGCCGCTGTGTATGGTATTCGTGTACTACGAAAAAGCCCTTCAACTCCGTCGAAACCTAGGCTGTTTTCGAGTCCCTGCAGCGGTGCCATGTTGACTGGCGCTATATTGAGGTGCTGAAATGTCTGTAAAATGCTGCAGCGATGACCGTCCAAATTGGAGACCAGAAGACAAGACCAACATCTGCGTAGAGGCGTTTGACAAGGGGATGTTTTTTCTTCAAAAGTGGTCACGAATGCGATAGAAGACGTCTTCAAAGTTGGTCGGGACGAAGCATCAATATAAACGGAAAGTAAATTTCGCATCTTCGATTTGCTGACGATATTGTCATCGCTGCAGAGATGCTAAAAGAGCTGACTATAATGCTGAACGACCTAAACGATTCTTCCAGGTGGTTCGATCTTGGTATGAATTTGGACAAAATAAAAGTTATGTTCAATTACCATGTCGTGTCGGGGCCGGTACATATCGACGGTGCTCTTCTCGAGGTTGTACATGATTCTGTCTATCTTGGACAAATAATCCAAGTTGGCAGATACAACTTCGAGAGAAAAGCCAACAGAAGGATTTAGTTGGATTAGGCGGCGTTTGGTAGGCTCCGTCGGATCCTTTCGTCGACCATACCGCAAAGCTTGAAAACTAAAATCTTCGTGCAATGCGTCCTGCCTGTGATAACGTATGGTGCCGAGACATGGACACTAACCGCTGGCTTAATCCACAAGTTTAGAGTCACGCAAAGAGCTATGGAGCGAGCTATGCTCGGTGCCTCGTTTATTGGGCTATCCGTGCAGGGCGGAGAAAGAATACAAACCTCTATATTCTCTACCTCTGGGGTCAGCCGTCTGGGGTCATAAAAGGCAACAATACGACCCACCCTAACCTACGTGGTAGGGCCCCAAGCCCGTTTGGATGGCGACCACCTTTGGTCTTAAGTATGCCGCTATAATAACTTTGTGTTGTGCTCCGGCATTAGTGATCCAAGTTCCAGTACCCTTATGGGACAGCAGCATGTTCACGATGCCACTGGCGTTGCAAACACCCATAAGCGACGATTACCGCTAAATTCTTAGCTTTCTGTTAGCCTGTCTGCTGTCCTACAGCAATTAAAAAAAAGGATGAAATCCGAAATGAGGAGATACGAGAAAAAACTAAAGTAACAGACATAGCTCGCAAAATATGCTTGTTGAAGTGGCGATGGGCTGGACACGTATCTCGCATGACCGGCAGCTATTGTAGTAAACTAGTCCCAGATTGGAGACCGCGTCTTGGCAAACTTAGTGCAGCCCGGTGGACCGATGACATTAAAAAGGTAGTGGTTGAATGAGAAAAGCTGAGAATCGGGTGTTATGGCGTGATTTTGGGGAGGCCTCTATATCCAGCAGTGAGCGACGTAAGGCTTATTATTGCTTAAATAGAAAAGTATTATATCATGAGCGCTCGCGTTCCTTGGGACTGGATGGCGCTTTGTGCATTGTCACAGTATATTTATTTATGTATATTATTCGTAAAAGTAACGGATTTAAATTTGAAATCTCTATCCATTAGTTAAAATCAGGAATGTAATTACATATGAGTTTTAGTCAAAAGGTTATACAATTTATAATAATACTCAGCACACAATCGCAACATACGGCTCATTCGTCGTACTCCAAACTCACCACCCCATACAGATAACCAAGACCAAAAAACGGCTACTATGTTACATTAGTGGCATAAAGACTCTAACTTTAAGAAAAGTGTTATTTATACCTTGAATTATGACAATGTTAATTAGCACTAAAATAATAATGTTTGAAACAATTATTCTCATCATAACTCACTTCATCCCTATAAAAAATTAATAAATGTAATTTAAATTAACTAAAGTATGATCATTCTTTAATATTGACAATATTTTATACCAGATATTATTATATAATTTGCAATCCTTTTATTATTTTAAAATGATTTATATGTATATATTTTTACCACGATTTTATTAGTTTCACCTGTAGGTGCCCTTTTATAGCTTCAACCTTAGAGTATACATAAGCAAGCTTATGTATACTCTAAGGTTTCAACTGACTCCTTTGAACTGGATTTTGACCCAATTTAAACGGTTAAATTTCATTTTATCGTTGTAGACTTATCAAGGACCGATGACAACATTATATAATAATTTGGAAATATTATCTCATTATCTTGATTGAAACTGCAAGAATAAAAAAAAATGTGACGTATTATAAATGGCTAATGAAATTTCATACTGATAGTTTAATTAAAAGTTTAATATCAGGCTATTAAATTTTAATAAAATTACTAAATTCAATATTGTTTAATCGTTAAAATTGTTAATTTTAAAATATCAGTGACAAAGGTAAACATGCTATTAATACACGTATAGTATACAGGAATAATTTAATTCATATACGCTGTGCATCAGAAGTTATGCGCAGTAAGTAGGTAGGTGCTTTGCCCTGTGAAATTGGCATGCAACATTCATAGAACATGTAACAAGCTTATGAATTTTTAACGATATACGTTTTGGGATAATATTTTCAGTATATGTAGTTTGTTTATTTATTTTATTTGTTCTTTGTACATAACAATAATTACATACATAAAAGTTAAAGATAAAAAACATGTACATAGGCGAGTTCAACCCTATAAAAGTTTTCTTCCACCTACCTAACGTTGGAGAATGGAAAGTATAATGAAACAGAATTGTGTACACAAATTTTGACGAAACTAATTCAACAATAAATATAATATTGTTAGGAATATCGAACTCAAAATTATCTTATTGGCAACACTGACTAATATTTAAAACAACCAAAGAGAGTTTCCATCACTTCCGGAGTATAAACGACCAATGAGAATATTATGGTTGGACAACCAATGAGAACCACTTCTGGAATATAAGCAACCAATGAGAGTCGCCTCCGGAGTGTGGAGTGGAGACGAGTGAGGGACAGGCCAACCGCTTCTATATAAAGCGTCGCAAGTGGGTGCCAGGGCCCTCTTTCCCCATGCAGCGTTCGAGCCGAGAGCGCGCCTCACAGGAGATGTGCCCCGAGCACGCTGCCACGGCTGATCGACCCCGCTCCCACGGGGTCGGAATGCCTTTCTAAGACCGAAGACGCTGTCGTTAGTCATCTGAGACGATGACAGCCTTACACCTACACAAAAACAGGGCCCTCTTTTTCGTTCAGTCGTCGTCGCGTGCGGATTCTGTCGGTCTGCCTGCCATTATTTTTTTAAATCATCCACCACTGGTTCATAAAAATATATAATAATATGTATAAATAAATGTATAAAATCTGATTTAAATAAGAATAGGAACGTCAATGGCCTCTATCTGTCAAATGTCACTTGAAAAGTACGGTTTGCAACGAAACATTATTTGTGTATCAATAACGGTTTTTTATTGTTTTACTGAGTATCAGTTACTCAAAGTGAAAAAACGTCTAAATTAATTAGTCATAATTACAAAAAAGAACAATTTTTTTTATTTTTTATTTTTTTCATTGTTGGCAACAATTCCTTAGAAAGTAAAGAAGACGACAGCCGCCATCTTGTCGTTGTTGATGTGCCTTGTCAAGTGCAAGACTGAGTGTTATCCTGATAAAATTTTGTAACACATTTAATTTTATTTTAAACAACAGTTGGTGGAATAAATGTTAAAAACCTACATATCCATATTTTATTTTATAGGGGAATGCAAAAATGAGTCATTAATGAAGAGATGAGCGAAAGTGAAGAGCTCAATTCTAATTAAAAATTATTATTCGTTCATGATTCGTAAATAAATTATATTTATTTAATTTAAAAATATTTTGTTTTGCTGGCCCTACCCAACTGGTTCAAATTAACAGCTATGACGTCACAACATATGACACGTCGATTATATTATCACAAATGCACTAAGACACACATAATATATAATAAATACATAATATATAACAAAATATAAAGTTGTGATATTATTAAATTGTTATTTGTTTCAATATTTATTTCAATATTATCATTCCTTACTCTAATAAATAATTAAAATATGAAATAAATACTTTAGATTGATTTTTTAAATATCTAAGAAACTAAATTTTTCAATTTTACCCATATTTCTCTACTTCCTTAGACGACTTGAACCGACTTTACACGAATGAGCGTTACGTATCAGAGCTTGACGGCTTAGAATAATGTGATACCCACAAAACAAGTTTTTAGCGGTGCTAAAAAAGTTTTTACTTTAATAATCTATTTTTTCCTGTCCTTATCACAACTATGTGGGGTTGGCACCTGGTATCTCCTTCCACTCTCGTCTATTATTCGTTATCCGAACATTCACACCTTTTTTCCATACCATCTTTTACACAATCCATCTATTTTTTCCATAGTCTAGTCCTCTTTTTGTATCCATCTCATTTCTAGCATTTTCTTGTTACTCTTATAATCTAGATATTAAATAAACTTTGTTATATTGTCTTCTTGTAATTGAACCCGTCAATAACATATGTCAAAAAGGATAAAATTTGTGCGAAGACAATTTCACTTCCGCAAGGATTCATTACATACGACGTAAGAAACACAGATCCAATCTATATATGCCCTAGGGGTGCTTTCACAATGGGGTATAATATTTGCGGTCATGGGGCGCGGTCCGTGGCTGCCCGTTCACAAATCAACCTCTATTGTTGTTGCGAGCGTTATTGCGTGTGAACTTGGGTTTACAAATGTGTGTATGTGTTTAGGGTTTACAAATCCTTGCATTAGTTACGTACATGTAACACAGCTTTAGTTTGTATATGATTTTATACAGTGCTCATTTTCTATGTTCACGTATGACGTCTTTACCTATGAAATTGCCGTTTTGTATGAAAAAATATAAACGATCTTTTTTCATGAATTTTTTATTTGTATTAACCGAAGTAATCGCCCATGCAATCAAAGCATATTTACCAACACAGTGGCAGTTTATTGATACCCTTCTTAAAGAAATCAGCTGGACGGGAGGCAACAAATTCTTCAAAGGCATTTTGTACTGCCTCTCGGGTATTGCATTTTTTTCCCGCCAAGAAGTTATCCAAATTCTGGAAAAAGTAGTAGTCTGTAGGCGCAAGGTCTGGTGAGTAGGGCGGATGACGGAGAACTTCCAACCCCAGTTGTTGCAACTTGGAGACCGTCTGCTGTGCAGTATGAGGTCGCGCGTTGTCATGCAGGAGTAGCGGAGACGAGCGATTAACTAATGCTGGTTGGAGATGTGCCAACTTCTCCATCATTGTGTTTAGTTCTTCACAGTACACATCTGCAGTAATGCTCATCCCGTTTGGTAAGAAGCTGTGATGAATCACACCGGTGCTAGACCACCAAACAGTGACCATCACTTTTCTAGGGGTAAGTTTTCGTTTAAGGCATTGTTTAGGTGCTAAACCAGGATCCAACCAACTTGCTGAGCGCTTGCGGTTATCAAACATAATACATTTTAAATCACAGGTAACAATGCGGTTCAAAATTCCTTCATTTGTGTGTTTGTTGAGCATTGCAAGGCACGTCTCGACGCGTACTTCGCGCTGGCGCTCATTGAGTTCGTGGGGCACCCATTTGTCAAGATTTTTTACCTTGCCAATTTGACGCAAATGGCCAATATTGTTTTGACGCTAACGTCGAAAGCTGCTGCTAATTCAGCCGTAGATTGTGTATCATCAGCTTCCACAATCGCCTTTAATTCGTCATTGTCGACCAAAGTCTTCGGACGACCGCGAGGTTCATTTTTCAGGTCGAAGTTTCCAGAACGGAAGTGAGCAAACCAATAACAGGTGGTGCGTTGGTTTGTAGTGTTAGCTCCGTAAACGTCGTTGATGTTGTGTGCCGCTTGTGCCGCGTTGCTGCCACGACGGTACTCATATTCCATAATTACTCGAATTTCTAACGTATCCATGATGACGAAAAAGATTGAAATGCGATGAAAATGTAACACTAATCAATAAAAAAATGACTACTTCTGAAAAAAGAATTCGATGTTTTTAAAATAAAATTAATTTGAAATTAGAATTCTTAGCCAAACAAAAATTATTTTGATTTGAAATGGCCACTACTGCAGAACGGCAATTTCATAGGTAAAGGCCTATTACTATTTTGTCGCTATATGCGCTCACACTTGCTCGTAGTGCGTATATGAGGGCTGTTTGATAACTCAGTGACTATATAAATAAAAACATTTTTTTCGGCATATAAGCATTTTATTTTTCAACATAATTTCCTTTTAGATCAATACATTCGTTTTTCAATTTTTTTAATTTATTTACCACAACGGAACTCAGTAAACCACTTCTTAACCATTGAAATTGATTCCCATAGTATTTATCAAGTATTTCCTTGCTATTAGGCATTGTTTTTTTACGTAAAAAACAATGCCTAATATACGAAATTCACTTTTTCCCATTTTTAGTGCTCAAAATTTGACAGTAATCTATTAAAAGGTGGTGGTTGACGGTAGCAATATTGCATTTATAGTTACTACGCAAGAAATTGAATAAGTCGACAGAGACAGTAAAATCTTGACAACTTACATAATACGCACGGGACAGTGTTGGTTTTGTATCCGGTCGTTTGATCGTACTAGCAAACTGGGTGGAATTCATGCGATATTGATGCTGTACTATCTTGGATCAAACAGTTAAAGTAAAAACACTAGACGTAACTGAACGACATTGTGATAGCACGATCATTTAATTTGGTGAAGTTATGATTTGCTAATTTTGAGTTTTTTTTCGGTAACACGTGAAAACCGTTGATGCGCGCGGAATTCACGTCACTACCATTCTATCTCTTTTTTTATAAAGGCCTCGGTGTCTAGCGCTTTTGATTGTGTCAGTGTTTGACAGTCAGAAAATTGACGTCACCTGATACTGTCCGAGAGCCCACCAAGCCAACACCGACATACGCGTGAGCCGCATAATTATGGTAACAAAATATGCCGCCCACCAAAACGCGTTATCGTTTTCTATCCAGAAACAACTCATATAAAGACTATAACGTTATGCAATATATTATGTTAATAAACAATAATATTATAATTAAATTAATTGTATTGAACTTCTGCTAAACTATTTATATACAATACGTTAACTGTGATTGAATGTTCACAACAGAAATATAGAATTAGCTCTTTATAGGAAGAGGGCATAATTTAGCTAAGGATCGCGACAAGACATGATTATTTGCAGGTTTTACTAAGGCACTCCTAAATACTTTATCTGCACCTAAGTGAAGATCAGATGAAGAAAAAAGATAAGATGAAGATATGCTGTTAATGCACCTCTTTTAAAAACAAATGCAATTACATCTCTACTGTACTTTAGCAACTCACTCTTAGATAACCAAGTTTCATATAATTCTAAAATTGTAATTCTTTTCTATTTCTCTTTTTATATTGTATTTGTGGGTTCAATATCAACGTGCAAATGTTTAACGATACCTCATTATTCGGCAACCGTTGAAAGATAACATTTTTAATTTTCCTTCCGGAGTTTTGATCTTTTGTGACATAATATCACGAATGAAGTCGAGGAAATTTGTTGAATTATTTTTATCAGTTGCATTAACATTGAATATTTTTATCGTAAAATAAATAGCTTTAAATAATTGTAATACCGTCATGTAGTATTAAATATTTAGCATACTATATTTACTCTATAGTATATATAGTATGTATTTTACTATAGTATGTATTTTACTCCTCCCCTGTATAGAGTCTATACGTGCAGCAATGACGTTGCAATCGATGTCTCCAGACGCACGAAATATAGATCCCATGTATTTTACATGATCCTTACGGTCGATTGTGTCATCGCATATGCGTACAGGTAAGTGATCTGTAGAGTTATAAGCCAAGTACTCGGTCTTCGCCATATTGATCTTTAGACTGTCGTTCTCAAGCGACTCTTTCCACGCCTTCACGCGTCGCGATTCATATCTCTGACAATGTCAACATAAGCCTCTGAAATGCCTTTAGACAGTAGTGCCCACCAGATTATCACGCGAGGGATACAGTCGAGGGCCTTCTGCATGTCCAGAAAAACGCATTGCAGAGGCGTATTCTTCGTCCTGTATCTCTCCGCAACAGTACCTTACAGACAGTTACCTCAGGGTAAAAACAGGGTCCACGGTCCCTTGACTATAGCGAAATACATATTGACACTCAGAAACAGTGCACTCCTGTTGAATCCAAGAATCTATAACCCGCTCGAAGAGCAAATAACCCATCCTAGCTACGTGGTAGGGCTCCAAGCCCGTCTGGATGGCGACCACGTTTGGTTTTAAGTATGCCGCCATAATAACTTTGTGTTGTATTCCGGCATTAGTGACCCAAGTTCCTGTATCCTCATGGGACAGCAGCGTGTTCGCATCACTGATGTTGCAAACACTTATAGGCAACGGTAAATGCTAAAATCTAAGCCAACCGTCAGCCTGTCTGCTGTCCTACAGCAATAAAAAAAAAATTAAACAAAATGTCCGCCTCCATTTTTATACACTCTCTCAATCTTATCAGCCAGTTGTCAATAGCGGCAGCATGTAGATATTTACAGATATATACATGTCTACAAGTATATTTGCCGTTGTTTTCGTTAAAAATGCCTCTCAAACTTTTAATGCGATCTAAAACGCACTTTTTTTCTAGAATCTATCATACCATGTAATTCAAGGGATTAAGATCTGGGCTAAAGGAAGGCCAATATTCCCGCTTGGTGAAGCCGATATTTTGTTGCTCGAACCAGGTTTGCATTGCTATGACGTTATGGGCTGGTGTAAAATCTTGTATTCTAACAAGAATTTTGAAATATGGCAGCTTTTGGCAGAGCGCCTAAAAGAGACCTTTCACATTGCCATCCAAAAAAAACTTTTAGTATACTTTGGCACTAAGTTTGATAACTTTTTCGCTGAAATATGTGGTTCATTAATAAGTAAAGCCAATCTGCCCCTTACCGAGGATCCAACGCCTGCACCTTTGCCGCAAGGGTGCCGCAAGGGGGGCTGTGTGGTGTTACGCGCGCTCTTCTTAGTTTTAAAAGAAAATCCTGACCATTCGGTGTCAACCGTGGAAGAGGCCCGCCCTGATACAAAGAGCGGGCCGGAACCTAAGCTCCGATCGGTCGGACTTTCACCATCTTTCTTGGAGTCTCGTATACGTTCCGATCCCCCCGGGTCGGAGGCACGCGTCAAGTGAAGTTTTTCCTAAAAAACATATAGTTAACCAAATAATTAATGATAATGACCAGATTTTCACCAGACTTTGCCGGCTTCCTATGAGCTTATGGCGTATACCTTGTCATTCCATTTGTTGTAAGTTTATTAACCGACTTCATTTAATTTCCACTTGTTGTATACAGCATGTTCCGCGGCTGGTTTTTACTGTAACATAATGTAAGATATATTTTTAAATGTTAGTCACTGTTTTAGAATATCGCCACTTTTTATTGTAAGTTACAGTTAAAGGTGTAGACTGTTGCACTTTTTTATAGTTCTTTTCTGCTTAATCCCATTTGTTCTTGTTTGTGGATGAGTTTATAACTTCTGTTTGCTTATAGAATTTCTGGCAACTTATGCCTCGATGGTTTTGTCCACAGCTAGATTTCTCATGAAACTAGGTCAATTGCTTTTTCTCCAGCCAGGGATACTTTATTTTTCATCATAAATTTTGGTGGTACGATACACAAATTAATTGGCCGCAACTATGAGTATATGTAATGTCATTATTGCCCCGCGATTCACTTTATATATTTACTTATTCGCTATAAATGTGTATATATATAGTAAATTATTTTATTTTTTTAATTACGGGCCAGTAACATTATTTAAGGATCGACTAGGTACAATACCTATTATACTTTATGAATTGTGTACCAGATTCAAGCATTACGTACCCCTTACGTTCCTTAATAGGAATATCAATGCCATTCTCGGATGTATAACTCGCCATTAGCCCCATGTGAGAGCGCCTCACGTCCAAACCGCAGCAATGGAAATGCTAAGGTGCGGTTTGCACTTTAATGACCAATTCAGCAGGTGTTTCAGACCCTTAAAAGCGCTTATGGCATTCAAAGCAGTCCAGTAGGTATATTACGTTGTAATTTAATTGTAGTTATGGAATGTGTTACAAAGATTTTAATTTAGGTTATTCTTAAGTGTTCCACCAAAAACTTTGAGCCTAGCTAGGTGAAGTTATCATATAGATAGTTCAAGGTTTATTGTTTTTCCTAAAAATCTATCTTTATTGCTGAGCAGCAGACAGGTTGACGGCCCCCTTAATAATAATAGTAAGCAGTTCCCGACGCCTATGGATGTTTGGGATGTCAGGAGCATCGCAAACACGCTATCCACGTAAAAAAACTTGAGCTTGGGTTACTTATGCCGAAACATAACACAAGATTATTATGGTGGTATATTTAGAACCCAGGGATGGTTGCCATCTAGGTGGGCTTGGAGCCCCACTACCTAGCAAAACTACACTTATCATCAAAGGAATAACATACATACATACATATAATCACGCCTCTTTCCCGTAGGGGTAGGCAGAGACCACTTCTTTCCACTTGCTACGATCCTTACATACTTGTTTCGCTTCGTCCACTTTCATTATTCCCTTCATACATGCCCTTCGATTTAGGGTACTCTTGAGCTGGCCTTTTTTCAAGACGTCCTTGATCTGGTCTGGAAACGTCCACCTAGGTCTACCCCTTCCAACACTTCCATTCACACTCGCCTTATACACTTTTTTCGTCAATCGTTCTTCATTCATTCTCTCAACATGGCCAAACTATCTCAACATACCTTTCTCAATTTTTGTCACTACATCTTCTTTCGGACCACAATGTTTCCTTATCTCACTATTTCTTCAGTTTAACTCCTATCATACTTCTTAACGCTCTCATCTCAACTGCATTTATTCTGCTTTCATGTTTCTTCTGCCATACCCAACTTTCACTTCCGTACATGAGTGTCGGAACCAACACCCCCTCATGCACAAAAACTTGAAAACAAAAGGAATAACAAAAATTTAAAAAAATGTCTTAAACAATAATCGGTAACTTCATTTATTTCAAACCTTAATAAACGAACATATAAGATTTTTGAATTTTTATATTGCTGTAGGACCGCAGACAGGCTGACAGCCCACTTAGAATTTAACAGTTACTGTCGCCTATGGGTGTTTGCAATGCCAGTGGCATCGCAAACATGCTGCTGTCCCATAAGGGTACAGGAACATGGGTCACTAATGCTGGAATACAATAAAGTTATTATGGCGGCATACTTAAGACCAAAGGTGGTCGTCATCCAGACGGGCTATCACGTAGCTAAAGTGGGTTGTTTTGTTGCCTTTTACGACAGGCCGACCCCGGCCGCAGCGGTTAGTATTCTTTCTCCGTCCCTGTACGGATAGAAAAGATAATTGTAACCAACATCAATCACGCTTGACCAGGGCACTTGTCCGATTCTTCGCAATATATCTTAATCGCTAATCGGAAGTTGACTAATCCAATATTAATCTCATATTACGAGCTTTAGGAAGCGGATAGTGGTACATAGTATAATTAAATATCACACAGGCTCATCATATCGTGATGGTAAGGGTTATTTTAGCGGTTTTACCTTTAAAATGCCAGAAATAAGTATAGGGCCTCCCCATCAATTACCCAAGTAGCAAGTGAAAGTGATAAGTATGTATAATATCTCTTTTGCTAGTTCACGAAAAGTAGTGGAAGGGTGCCGTTTTGTTTTCCTTTCTTTTTTCCCCAAAAAACTGTCCCTCATCAGCCATGTTGAAGTTTAAAGGGAAAAGTGAAAAAAATCACAAAGCTCCATCTTATCCCAAAGTAAAGCAAAGTGCTTGTATTATGGGTATTAGATAATTGAGTACTTAAATACTTATATGCTTTTTAATAAATTCATAATATATAATACATACGGTTTCAAAAAAAAATACACGTAACGGCATGAACCAAAAAAGGCATGTTCAAGTTTTATACTGTGAAAAATTTACATAAAACATTTATTAGTTGAAGAAGTTCTACTGTTTTTCAAAATCCTATACATACAAATAGCCGGCTATGGTACATGCAATATTTTAAATCATGATATTTATATAGAATATTCTAAATAAATAGTTCAAGATTAAAAGGCTTCCTTTTCAATATAAAATATAGAATAAAATAATCAAACATCAACTACTAACATGAGGCAATACACGAGCCTAATATAATAGTATAAGGTCAAATGGATATAAAGTAAAAGTTTAGGGATTTCTATAATTTTATTTTCAAAGTAATCGTTTTTAAATCGTAGAGATAATTATTTGTTAACGAATAGAATCAATGAATAATAGCAATCAAATCAATGACTATTGTGAGTAATTCACTACAAATCGATTTTTAGAAAATAAACTGTTTAAAATCCTGCCTTTTAACTTTTATGAAATACTAATTTCAATCTGATTATTGTTCACTGCTGGCATATATTGTCCCTTCCTAATGAATCTTATATTTAAGTATCACTTTTACAAATTCGTTGCATTATTTTTTAATATTGTTCTATGCGATAAATAGTGCACCCAAATTTACACGGAAAAGTTTTTTTTACATGGAACAGAATGTAAAGTAACATCAGAAATCAAAGTATAAAAATCATCATCAATTTCTTGTGCATACGATACGAATTGAATTCTTTTCTCAAATAAATAATAACATGTGACGTTATTATACTAATGTCAAAGTTAAGACGGGGATTTTAAGTCTGTGGGTGGTTTTGTATTTATAAATAGTATATTCCTGTTATTTAACTAATTTTATTATTATTTAGATTGTCACAGTACAGGCGTGTAATGAGAGGAATGTTGAACCTGTAAATGAATGGGCAATCTGGATGATGGATATAACGTGTGAGGTTATATAAGATTTTTGAAGTGATAGATGAATATACTGTGCCCATCCCAAATAACATATGTGGCCTGTAATCACCAAAATCTGACAAGAGACTGGTTTATTTGGTTTTCATCTTAACTTTTAGTCGGTTTAGTCAATATTAGTTAGAAGAAAACAATTTTATTAGGTCCTCATTGTATTATATTTTTCTACGCGAACCGTGTCAGTAGTTACTAAGGACTGAAATTAATCTATTGGGTTGGCAAGAAAAGGTTCGGCTTTCACTATTAATATGTTTGTTTCGTTAATCTTTTGTCAATGTTAGAATTTTCTCTTTTGGTAGTCGACACCTTTTGCTATAGAAACCAATTCCGTGTATTTTTTTTTACAAATGTCGGTTTACGGGTCAGCTTTGTTGGGCTTTAGGGATTACAGGGTTAACGAACGTTAGGGGCTATTATTATTTATCAAACATCTATTTATAATGCAACTACAATAAAAGCACGCAAAATTTTAGTCCATGTTACTTGTCAGCACCCGTTTGGCTCCAAAGTACTAGCTTCGAGTGCCAGCCACTACTATTAAACTTTTACAAAAGTGCACAATTTACCGTAACATAAAGTCCTATACAACACCATCATCATCATCCCAGCGTTGTATCCCGGTTGCAACCCAAACTTCCGTTTCGGTGCCCGGGGTCCGCTTTCTGACATTTTCTATTCCACTTCGAACGATTTTCTACATCCCCGGTAGTGAGCCCATTGGCACGCATATCACTCCCTTACGACGTCAAGCCAGCAGCACTTTTTGGGCTTACCCCTCCTGTCGGGGCCCGGCGGAAGCGGCATGGCCAGACATTTGTTTCCCACGTAAGTATCCGGTTGCCGTAAAAAGTGGCCGTACCAACAAAGCCGACATTCCTGCAATTTATCCGCAATGTCACGGATATGAAGACTGCCGCGAATGCGGGAATTCCTAACGCGGTCTTTCCGCGGTACTTCACACATCCATGGCAGCATATTCATCTCCGTGACACGCAGTTCTTGCTTGTGCCGCTCTAACACCGGCCATGCTTCACAGCCGTATAATAGTGCAGGCCTAATGATGGTCTTATAGACATGTCCCTTCAACTTTACCGGCATATTCAGGTCACAAATGACACCAGTTGCTTCACGCTATTTGGCCCAATCGGCCTTGATGTTGCAATTGATGTTACCAGACGCGTGAAATACAGATCCCAGGTATTTCACTTGGTCCGTGCGCTCGACCGTGTCGTTGCCTATACGCACAGGAGTGGAATCTGTGGAGTTACAGGCCAAGTACTCTTCCCTACATTGTGTTTCAGACCACCGTTCTCAAGCGACTCCTTCCACGCCTTCACGCGTCGCACCAGCCTACCCCTATCCGCATCCGCCAGCGCGATATCGTCATCATACATGAGCAACCATAGAGGCGGCTCATGTACGTCCATGATGCTGTTTGACAAGACGTCTAATATGGGGAAATGTTTCGTGTCGCCAACAGCGGTCCGAACTACGGAATCGGAGTCCTATACAACACCAACTCTAATGAAAATGAGACTCAGAACATTTTCACAAGAAGCATGTTTCATTTCAAAACAATTTATTCTTCTCGTTCATAAATCTTAAACAAAGCGGTAAACAGTTGCAAATAGCAATGATAGTAAAAATAACAATAAATTTCCTACGATCAAAACAATATAAGAGCCACTAATGCCGAATGACAAACAGTAAAATGAAATCTAGCCAATACGGTTCTTTTATTGTGGTACGCAACGAATATTGGCCTCCTTATGTGTCTCATTGTAATCTTAAGTACTAATAACTATATAATTTGTGTTGACTATTTTATTTTACCATCAAAATTTCGGAACATTAAAACAATCATTGAATATCTCTTTTCATTGCTTATTAAAAGCAAATGTACTTTAAGTACAAAAACGCTGAGTGAAACTGAGAAAGAATCTTTCTGTAAATGAAGAAGAACAAAACTAAATTGCTTTAACCTTTTACGTAGTTTTCTCGTCCAATGTGTATATTGTGATAATATAATCGCTACATTCGACGTTAAAGGAAAACATCATGAAGAAATCAACTTACTAGCATTACTGGCATCTAACCGCTCAATCTATTAAATAATCTAAAATCTGTAACCCAATTACATGCGTAATGGGTATATAGTGAGTTCTCTAAAGAGGCCCGATTTATGAGAATTAAAATATATCTAAAACTGACTCTAAGAAGTATTAAAGTTCGTCATAACTCTATATATTATATTTAAGATAAAAAGTATTTAATCGTTTTCAGCGGAAAAAGTAGCAATAATCATAAGTTAAAGAGGCATCGCGCATTTCTCACTAAGTTTTAATTGGCCATTGGCAACTTGAGATATTAATAAAGGGCCTTTAATTTCTGGACATCGTCTGAGCAATATCGAGCCAGTTGCTCTTTGATTTAGGACGTATTTGAACAACGCGAGTTTAAATTAAGTTTTCTGGCGTTATTACGTCATTTCGAATCTTTGTTATTTGAACAGAGATCTTTCGTGCTGCGGTATTGTAAATTGCTTTTCATCTTTGGAAAGGTTTTCAATTCCTTGTTAAATTCATTCATACTTAACTTTATATAATATGGTTAATTCTGATTACATTTTTTACAGTTCTACAGTTTATTGACCGTGTGAGAGTGCATGAGCCTTTTAATCTTTACACCCTAATCACTGTTGTTAACAGTGCACCCGACTAAATAAGGTATGCGACTCTTATTCTCGTATCAAAATTTAATTTTCATGGATTTCAAATAACCGTCGTCCTTTCAAAAAATAATTTTACACATAAATTCTTTGAATTCTTAAAATAGGTAGCGAAATTTCGTATAAACCAATTTTATTCCTACACAAAAGCTTTTAAATTATTACTTTTATATGTATTACTTAAAAATAGTTCTTTTGTATTTCCAGTCTAATGAACGTATATTTTATTTGCCGACCGTGTGAGCGAATATTCTATGGCGCTTGTAATAATGATTCTTCTCTTATTAGAAACTCTAATGTGCGTGTAAAATTCGTGTGAATGAAATGCAAGAATTTTATTAGACTCAATTCGCTTACAAAGTTATAGGCTTAATAGTAAATTATGTGCTATTTAAGAATTTAATCTATCTCAACTAAATAAATAATAGTAAAATCTGCCTTAATTCAAAAATCTAACTACGTTTTACCTCGGCTTATAAAATAACAGCCTAGAACGTAAACGTGAGTAAACGATAAGAAAAAAGACATTCTAGTGACATTTAATGAGATGTACTCGATGGCTCAGTTTGGATAACATTTTATAGTATGTACTATTGTTTAGGGTATAATAATAATTTGTGCTCATAACGTAGTCTTATGTTATATTAACACCAAAACCAGTTTTCTATTTATTTGCTACACAGATGTTTTCTCGTTGTGTATCGTGGCGTAGCTTTAATTAAATCTCGACGTGAAGCGATGGAAGTGGGTCGGAGTGTGCGGTCTGTGAGATCTAGAAATGAGCTAGATATGTTGACATTTGTCGGCATTTTGTTTATTTGTTAATACGAAGAAGTTATATGAACAGATTATATAATTATTTAGTTTTAGACCATTTATTCGTATGATAAATCCGTCTCGAAGGATTAAATCTAAAACCTAAGATTTTGATAAGTGGATGGTGCTACAATATCTTAAAAACAAGTTGTTCGAGTATCGATAACTTATATTGCTTCGTCACGCTTAATCACATATATAACACAACACCAGTCTAAGCCAAATAATGGTACCGCAAGAAAACCTAATATTGAAACTAAATCCTTAAAATTTATAAAATTCGAAATACTCGTAAATATAAATATTAGGAACTCCCGCATTCGCGGCAGTCTTCATGTCCGTGACATTGCGGATAAACTGCAGGAGTGTCGGCTCCGTTGGTACGGCCACGTTTTACGGCAACCAGATGCTTACGTGGGAAACAAATGTCTGGCCATGCCGCCTCCGCCGGACCCCGGCAGGAGGGGTAGACCCAAAGTGCTGGCTTGACGTCGTAAAGGGTGATATGCGTGCCAATGGGCTCACTACCAGGGATGCTGAAGACCATGCGAAGTGGAGAAGAAAAAGTCGGAAAGCGGACCCCGGGCACCGAAACGTAAGTTTAGGTTGTGACCGGGATGAACGCTGAGATGATGATGATGACTCGTTAATATAAAAATATACATAAAATTTGAAAAAGTAATGTTTCTTTTAACATAAAAATATTATTCATTTTGTTATTTGTATTAAAGAAAAATATTTCTTTATTGGCGTATTGTTGTCGTCATCAGCAAATCATCAAGGTAACGCATCCATTTCTCGGGTGTTTGCTTATTTTGGATAAACTAAAACTTACTAATGAAAACAAAGAATTTTAAAAATGAAAGAATAAATAAGTTTACATACGTGTATTATTTATCCTAGGACAGTTTATAAGCTTATTCGTATATAATCAACGTTTTTAAAGTTTCAGGTTTATGAATGTTTTAATAAATTATACTTAGCTGTCCTTAGCCCTTATAAGTTCCTCCTGGTTGTAGATGTAGTAACATCAGAAATACAGGAGGAGCCACCTTGGTATATGCTCTTTGCCGATGATATTGTGCTGGTTGGAGAAAATGCTCACGAGTTTCAGAGCAGATTGGCTAAATGACAGGAGAGATTAGAGGGTATTGGGTTGAAGATAAGTAGAACCAAAACTGCACATCTATTTTGTGACCTTAGTGGAATTTCCGCCTTAACTCCAATTACCTTAGGAAGAGTGTCTTTTTTTGTTCTCGGGAAAAACTCCCTCTTGATGGGTTCCCCCGCCCCGGGGGGACCGAGGGATATGTGAGACTCCGAGAAAGATGTGCGGCCCTCTGACTAAGCACTAAAAACCCCGCTGTTCTCCTCGCGCCACGCAGGGCACACGGCGACAGTGTGTTCCACTGTATCCTCCTCGTCGCCCGCGCCACAGTGGTGGCACCCCGACTAGGAGGCTTGTCTCTGCCAACTTGCTCCGAATTCCGGTAATATGGATTATTAATCCAGAACGATGGTGAGATAGGCCGTGATATAGAAAACAGAGTGAATGCAGGATGGATGAAATGGCGACAGGTCGCAGGAATAATTTGCCATCCACAAATACTGTTTAGACTTAAAGGTACTCGTAAAATTTATAAGTCCGTTATTAGACCTGTCGTATTGTATGGAGCAAAGTACTGGGCCTCAATAGAGAAAGACGAAAGGTTATTGCATGCAGCAGAGATGGGAATATTGAGATGGATGAGCGAAATTGCAAAAATGGGTAAAATTAGAAATGAATATATGTTAGGAGAAGTTTGAAAGTAGCACCAGTAATTGAGAAGCTGAAAAGTAATAGGTTAGTCTGGTATGGCCATATAATGTGAAGAGAGGAGCGTCATGTTACAAGGAGGATGCTAGAAATGAGAGTGTATGGATACGAGAGGAGAGGAAGACCAAATAAAAGACGGATGGGTTGTGTAAAAGATAATATGGTTAAAAAAGGTGTGAATGTTCAGATGATGGCTAATAAAGGAGAGTAGAAGGAGAGAATATGTTGTGCCGACCCTACATAGTTTGGGATACAGGCAGGAAGAAGAAGAGAATTAGCTGCTATGCAGTGCAATGCCACTGTGACAGTGTAATGAGTCCCAAGTACTGGATTGAGTGCTTGGGATACTAAAGAAACTTCTAGAAAGAGAATGAAAATTTCCATCAGTTAAAACAAACTATAGGATAACAGTATTTAATAATGTATACGACAACAATGATATATCATTAGACTACTGTTTACTGAGTGCATCGATGAGCGGTTAACCGCACTAGTTTGTACTGTGATGGCTTGGATCTGCGATTACGGTCGTGAAGCGCTGATTGCAGAGATAATTATTCAAGCAAATAATACTAATGAAGGTACGGAAGCAGTCTGCTGACGATTGTCTTATCGTCTTTACGTGTTGGTTCAGTAATATCTCCTCACACGCCTGAATGATATATTGACTTAATAAACAATATCAGTGCCAGTTAAACTCTCTTAGTGAACTAAATCGTTTTTATCCACGTTTAATAGCTGTACCACTACTTGCTTTGCGAGTCGTAAAAAGCACCAAATGAACTGTTCCTTTTGCTAGTTAATCGATATCAGAGAATCTGGCTGTGTAGTTTCAGTAGGAAATAATAATAAGGCTACTCCATTATCTGCTTAGGGAGTTGTTAGAGATATTAAAGCTTACTGAAGCTTGCCTACCTTTTATTTGTAGGAAATTAGACGGCTCTATTATATTCTTACTTTTGCTCCACGATACAATAGCGTAGCTTAGAGACATTTTTTGCGGAGATTTGGGACCTCAAGACTTAGGAACTCTTTACCCGATAGAAACATAGAGAGTAATGACACCCAAATGATATGGTTCCTGTCGCAGGAGAGTATATACATGCGTTTGGTGTTGCTTCACCGCAGCTATACGTTGGCAGCTTATCTTGGTAGAACAGCCTTGGCTATTGTTTGCAATCATTAGTTTCTATTGATAAGGGCCTCTTTAACCTAAAAGCAGCTTTAGCTTAGAGATCTTGCTGCTTAACTGCTTATCTGCTTGGTCCAATGTCCGTATGGTAACCGTCCGTGACTTGTGTAACTTACATAGAAGTCGTAATAATTTTATTTTGTAATTAATCATCTAAAAATACCTTTAGTCAAATATAAAATTGTCTTATAAAATTATCTATTACAAATAAAAAACATAACTTAAACTTATTTAAGTAACCAATCGTATCTATTAAAGAGCTGAAAGTGCTAAACATGCAATTTACATTTTAAACAGATTTACAGAAAATACGTTTTCAGTGGCCAAAACTTAAGTATACACCAAGTTTACTAGCGATATTCTTCATTTAATGAAAGCACAGCTCCACGTACTGAAGATGTAATTAAAATTTTTACAACCCTCCACAGGTTTACACCGAGTCGTTTTCGTTTTAATATCTCAGCTGAAAGACTTTTATTTTTTAAATTATCGTTGAGACGTGTCTTTAAGTGCAGGATTGCAGATAAATTATCGTAATAAGAAATCCATTTTCAAATATATTAAAATGTAAAAGCTTTGCGTGACATGAAGATTATGCGATCATGAATATAAAATAATGAATGATTTAAACTGGTCACAATAGATATTTTAAATAGATTTATGCTAAATGATCTCTTTGAGTGGTTATAGCAGATATCCCCGAGCTATTTAACCTTAAAGGACCAGCCTAAAAGTTCCTCGTAGAATAAAATCAAAGCAAATTATGCGGAAATTTCTCAGCTCTAGGTTTTTTGGGACATAAAACTGATTGTTTCCTATCATAAGAACAAGTGCTCTAAGTCGGACATATCTAAGGCTTGTATATTGTTATCTGACGCACGCTGAACATTTTCTCTAAATGGTTTACACCCAGGGTCCATTGGTATGGCCACGTTTTACGGCAACCGGATGCTTAAGTGGGAAACAAATGTCTGGCCATACCCTGCCGGGCTAGCTTGACATCGTAAAGGGTGATATGCCTGCCAATTGGCTCACTAGCAAGGATGCTGAAGATCGTGCGATGTGGAGTAGAAAAATTCGGAAAGTTGACCCCGGGCACCGAAACGGATGTTTACGTTGTAACCGGGATACAAAACTGGGATGATGATGATGATTAAACTCTGGGTCTCAAAATATGCCGCCGTAATAATTTTCTATCGTGTTCTGGCATAAGTGGTTTCAGTTTCCCCTAAGTGACAGTAGCAGGTTAGCAGTGCCCTTGGCATTGTAAACATTCATAAGCTTTTTTTTTCGTCTCGGGGAAAAATCTCTCTTGACGGGTTTAAACTCCCGGCCCGGGGGGACCGAGGGATATGTGGGACTCCGGGAAAGATGTTCAGCCATCCGACTACCCACTAAAAACCCCGCTGTTCTCCTATCGCCTACGCCCGGGCCTACGGATATGTGACCTGCCGATCTCGTGGCCAGGGCCGAAACATTCATAATCAAAGTAACTTAGTGTAACTTCTAAGTGGGCCGTCAGCCTGTCTGCTGTCCCGCATCAGTAAAAACAAAATAAAAATATTCTAGAATACTGAACTTTGCGACACTTTTTATACTGAATAAAATTTCTGTTTTATCTAAACCGCAGAACTCTGAATACATATGAGTTTGTCGTTTATCGAATCTTATTCATGAATTGAATCGTAACTTCCAAAGCAATAAATCTAAAGGATTTAGCGTTGAATTTCATCTAGAGCGATTACTTCACTTTGTGGATAGAATACTTTGTATTCTTGTTTTTAAAGAGGTATTGATTTTGTTTGTACTGCATTTTATTTTACAAAAAAATATTTTTTTATTTTTAATTCGATTATTCTTTTTTATGCCGTAGGACAGCAGACAGGCTGACGGCTCGCTTAGAATTTAGCAGTTACCGTCGCCTATAGGTAGTTGCAACGCCAGTGGTATCGCGAACACGCTACTGTCCCATAAGGGTACAGGAACTTGGGGCACTAATGTTGGAACACAAAACAAGGTTATTATGGTGACATACTTAAAACCAAAGGTGGTCGCCATCCAGACGGGCATGAGGCCCTACCACGTAGCTAGGGTGGGTTGTTTTGTCACCTTTTACGAGAGGTCGACCCCGGCTGCAGAGGTTAGTATTCTTTCTCCGCCCCTGCACGGATAATACTTACAATAAGAACATTTCTTATGAATTTTATCTTTATTAAACTCAGAATAAAATATATTCTATTAACTCATGTAGGCAAAGTTGTTTATTTTACATGTATATTATATTGTACATAGAATGTACAACTTTGAGTACATGAGGTTGGATAAAATAAGATTTTATACAACAATTATGAGAGATAATATATAATAAATACATATGTCATTCATATAATTTAAACTTGAAATAACTAAGTAGTATCATATATGAATCGAAGCCCATATTATATGTAATTATATATATTTTAGTGCGTGTGTGTGTTTATACATTATTATATTTACATTATTATTATATATTATATTTAAATTTGATTTTATAGTTTCGTCAGAGTTTATGTGCACAACCCTGCCTCTTTATTCTTTCCAATCTCCAACATTAGGTTTGCTGGAAGAAAACTCTTTTAGGGTTAAGCACGCCTATGTACATGTCTCATATCTTAAATTTTATGTGTGTAATCAATGTTGTGTACAAAGAAATAAAAATGAATCGAAGCCCACAGGTCCCAAGTTTAATTTTTTCAATTGAGTATCGTCATCAAAACAAACTACTTCAGGCTGTTCAGCGTCGTCAACATTTTAATTTCACCAATTTTCTGCAGAAGAGGTGTATGTACGCTCTGAAAATCAAACTACATTTTTGTTCTTGCTAAGAAACACCAAACATACTGACGGCCCACTTAATAGTAAGCAGTTACCGTTGCCTATGGAAGTTTGCGACGCTAAGGGCACCTCGAACACGCTGCTCTCCCATAAGGGTACTGGAACCTGGGTCACTAATTACGAAACAAACACAAGGTTATTATGGCGGCATAGTTAAGATCAAGGGTGGTTGCCATACAGACGGGCTTGGAGCCCTACCGCGGTTGCTTTCACGCCTTTTACGACAGGCCGAACCCAGCCGCAGGGGTTAGTATTCTTACTCCACCCCTGTACGGAGAAAAAAAGAATTGTGTATTTCCTGTCACTTATGAACTACCAGAAGAAATAATCAGGCAAAAATAACAATGTTTTAGAAACTTATTAAGCTGGCACAATAAACCATGAACATAGAGCTCAAAAATAAGTGAAACTTCGACCGTAAAGTATATTAGGACCTTAATAAATATTATAACGTTCTTTTATTTAGATCGATTTCATAAAAGTCTTTTATAACTATAGAAGTGTTTTTTGTTTAATGAAAATAATTTTTTATTAATATTTTAACAGTCATCACACAAGGAGTTGCATCAGGGTAATTAGAAAAAGCCCTCAGGGGCGCTTCTCTGTCCGAGGAGTGCACGGGTGTGCGTACCCGAGGTGCCCGAGCATTCGTTGCCTCACTCCCCTTCCCGTCTGAGGCAACGGAGTCCTACATTTCCTCCCGTCTACCTCCCACATCCTTTCCCCAATTCCCTCATCTTGGGTCGGGTCGGCTGTGTGTCGGTGTGGCTGGGGGTGTTTGATGTCGCTCTATGCCCTGGATTGGCGTTCGACACTCACGGCCGTTCTCTCACTGCAACCACTTCCGACCGAAGATGTTACGCCTTGCCCTAGACTTTGTGGTTGGGTCTGGGGTGGCGTGTCACAGCCACCTGCGTTACGGCCTACGCAGCGGAGCCGTACGTCGGGATGATGGGATCCTGCGAGGCTGAGCCGGTGTAGATGGGCAACCTGTCATCGGCAACACGCCCGTTTGGCCCGGATTTCTGACCAGACGGCTGCCTTGTAGCTTAGCCAGCTGCAGGGAAATGGTCATGGGTGGTAGTGTCAAACACACCCGGCTAGGGAAGGTCGTCAGGTAGGAGGTCATGGTGATGAGGCAAGAGTTTCGTGGCCTAACCATCTGCGTCTCTCATGCCTCGGATACCGCACCCACCGCCTCCGACTACCCCTATATCCCGTTGGTAGCCCTGGCGGCCCTTGCGTAGAGCTCTGCTCCGCCTGGGTCGTCCCCACTTGCGGACTCCATGGAGGGTGGGGAGCCAATGGGATGAAACCTATAATTACATGAGCATGGATTATTCGGTTGAACTTAATAATAATAAGGAAGGAAGTAGCAGACAGGAGGAAGAAGATAGGGAGAGAGACAATAGTAGTGGAAAGAGCAGACCTCTGAGGAGGTCTCTAAGAACAAGGAGGAAAGAGGTAGATAAGGAGTCAGATTCCTCCATCTCGTGTGCTGATCTTCCTCCGATTTCCGCCAGAAGGATGTCCTACGAGGATGGATCCGAGGAGATCAGGATCAGCAACGAGACGGGGGACAAAAGGTTTAAGGTGAAGGATGGGGCCGAGACTGCTGCGAGAGCGGTGGTTTCAGACCCCGATACAAGGGCAACAAGTACCCTCAGAGCGCGTAGGGGCAAAGGGGGGAAAGTAGTTATTTCCAGGCGTTCCAGCGCCGCCCCCGGCCCTGACAGTGAGTCGGACTTCAATGTCGGGGAATCTGTGAAAATTATGGGGGAGCGGATGCTGGAGCGCATATACAACAAGTCGGGGAGTTTTTATGTGCCCACAGCAGACATAGAATTTGAGTCGACCGAGGAGACCCCAGAAAATCTGGAGTCCATGGACCTCGTTCGGCTCAGGGCCGCTGCGGGCCATGAAGTGTCCCAAATTCAGCTTGTTGCCACTCGATCGGGCAACCTGAAAGGGACCTTCATCAGGCAGCTGAAGGCGTCGGCCGCCAGGATCACAGACATCGTGGAGATCCTGGCGGAAAAATCAGAAAGCGGAGAAAACCGTCGTCTCCGGATTGACAACGACCGCCTCAGACGCGAGCTCGCGGCTGTCAAGGGCGAGCTCAAGGCGCAGAGGCAGGCCTACGCGGAGGCGACGGCCAATAGGCGCTCCTCCCCCCCTCCTGCCGTCTCCCCGGCCGCAGTACCAACATCCATCGTGACCGGGTTTGACATTGACGACCTGAAGAGGTCGGTCTTAGAGACGGTAGGGAGGTTGATCGAGGCCCGTTTTGAGGGCCTCGAGGAGCGTCTGTTGCCGGCGATCAGGAGAAGGCCCCCCCTCGCTGCGGACGCCAGACGAGAGAATGGGGTCTCGGCGTCCCAGAATCTGCTAGGGGCGATCAGGCCTCCGACGCCGCCTGCTGGGGGCGCTACTGGGGCGGCGACTGGGGGACCGCGTGGTCCCTTGGCGGGCGTGGCGAAGGGGAAGCGCCTGGCAACCCCGGCCCAGGAACCCCGGATGGGTGCAGCCCAGGAGCCTGGGAGACTGGGCATGAAGAAGAAGAAGAAGAAGAAGAAAAAGAAGGCGGCCCAGACTCCCGGGCCCTTTACCGAACCGGAGGTTTCCCGTGCTCCAGCGTCCCTACATCCCAGGACGCTAGGGGCCCGGAGACATGTGGCGGCGCGTGGTGTTGGACCACCAGGAACGCAACCTCCTGTCCGGCCCACCATACCGCCGCCACCACCTCCCATGTATGGAGCAGCGGGCCCGTCGTACGTACCGTCGCCGTGGCCCGCCTTCCACCCGCCAACTTATCATGCGAGGTGGAATCGGGAAGACTTCCCCCAGCTGCCACCCAGGAGGGGGCAGACGGCCATAGAGCCCCAGCCTCCCCTGCGACCCCTCGGGGAGGCATGGACGGTGGTGGCCCGCAAAAAGGGGAAGAAAAAGAAGGGCAACAGTGCCACGGCGCCTCCGGCCCCCTCTGCTTCTCCCCCCAAAACCCAGCAGGGGGGGAAAAAGAAAAAGGTAAGGGTAGATCCCCCTAAGGTGGCAGTAATCCAACTCTCGCTGCCACCGGCCGCCTCAGAGAGGGGGATTTCTCTCCCACAATTGGCCCTGATAGCGGAGACCCAGGTGGAAATTAAGGACCTGGGTTTCCAAAGGGGCCTCAGGAGTCGCCGAGCTGCCGATGGCAGCATCTTATATGAGGTTGAGGGGGAGGGCAAGGAGGAGAAGGCGGACCTCCTTGCCTCCCGTATGAAGGTGGTCCTTGGGGACAGAGGGCTCGTGTCGAGGCCAGCCAAAAGAACTGGCCTCTACATACACGGGCTATCTGTCTCCGTCACGGAGGAGCGCCTTCTGTCGGCGCTGGCGGAGGCAGCACAGGTCCCTGCTGATTCCCTCAAGGTTTCGGAGATCAGGCAGGGACCAGGGGGCTTGGGCTCATCAATTGCCCAGTGCCCCATCGAGGGAGCTCTTCGGCTCACTCGTACCGGGGAGTTCAGCATCGGCTGGGGGGCGGCCCAAGTGAGGCTCCTCGAGCCGCTCCCCAGGCGGTGCTATAAGTGTTTCTCGATGGGGCACACCAAAGCGATGTGCCCCTCGCAAGTGGATAGGTCGGACCTATGTTTCCGGTGTGGGAAGCCGGGACATGGGTCCAACAAATGCAACGAGCCCCCGCGGTGCGCCGTCTGCGCTGATGCGGGCAAAACGGCGACCCACGTGATGGGGGGCAAAGAATGCCGCCCCCCCAACGTTAAGGGTATCTGGCGCTCCCTGCCACGACAGGGAGCGTCAGAACCGACGGTTATGGAGGTTGTGGATGCCCCTGTCAATGGATAGCGTAGGGGGCATGCGCATCCTCCAGGGGAACGTTAACCACTCCGCGGGGGCGCAGGACCTCTTCCTGCAGTCCCTCGCGGAGTGGGGTGGTGATGTTGGAGTTATTGCAGAGCCCTACTTCGTCCCGGTCCGTGACAATTGGATCGGTGACTGGGACGGCACGGTGGCAGTGACCGCCCGGGCAGGTGAAAGCCTTCCTCTCCAACTCCTGGAGAATGGGTCGGGATATGCGGCGGCAGGTTGGGGTGATTTCGCCATTATTGGCGTGTACTTCTCCCCCAACCGCCCCCTGGTGGAGTTCGAGTCATTTCTCGACTCCGTCGGGGCCGCCGTCGGCCGGATGCCGCCGAGGAAGACCTTGGTCCTCGGTGACTTCAATGCCAAATCCCGAGCCTGGGGCAGTCCTACCACCAATGCAAGAGGTAGGGCCGTAGAAGAGTGGGCGCTGCGGAGTGGCCTCGTCCTCCTGAACAGGGGGGCGGTTCCCACTTGCGTGCGACCACAGGGCAGTTCAATTGTGGATCTCTCGTTCGCCACTCCTGTGGTCGCATGCAGGGTGGTGGACTGGCATGTCGAGGAGGAGGTAGAGACGCTATCTGACCATCTGTACATCAGATTCAGCGTCTCCCCCCTCCGCAGCATTCCGCAGCCGCAAAGAGGTGAAAATTTCCCTCGCTGGGCACTCGGCCGTCTCGACAAAGAGATGGCTGAGGTCCAGGCGATTGCCGAGCGCTGGGTATATAACGCATACCCAGCGCCCGCGGGGGAAACAGCAGAGGAGGCGGCCGGTCGCCTTCGCACGGCCCTCACAAGGGTCTGCGAGGCGGCTATGCCACGGGTCCGGCGACGTCCGGCTCGGAGGCAGGTGTACTGGTGGTCAGCCGAAATAGCGGAGCTGCGCAACGCTGCGCAGCGCGCCCGCAGAGCCGTCCACCGGTACCGACACCGGAATCCGCAGCCGGACGAGGAAGAACTCCGGAGGATTAAGGGGGAGCAAAATGCTGCCAAGAAAGCCCTTCAGCGGGCAATTAGCCAAGCGAAGGCCCGGGCTTACGAGGAGCTCCTCGAGGGCCTTGACAGGGATCCTTGGGGGCGTCCGTACAAGTCAGCGCGCAAGAAGATGCGTGCTGCGGGCGCCCCGGTAACGGCGACCCTATCGGAGGAGGCCCTCAATCGCATAATTGAGGGGCTCTTCCCGAGCCCGGGAGCATTCACTCCCCCGTCTATGGCCGTCCCTCTGCTTAGAGTGGAGAACGTTGATCCTCCCCCCACAACAGAGGAAGAAATAGAAGATGCCCTGCGACACCTTCAGGGCACCAAAAAGGCACCTGGACCCGACGGGATTCCGGGCAGAGTGCTCCTCCAAGCCGCCACTCACCTTGGCGGCTGGCTTCGGGAGCTGTTCGATAAGTGCTTCAGCACCGGACAGTTCCCGGCCCAGTGGAGGGAGGGCAGGCTTTGCCTGATTCCCAAAGAGGGCCGTTCCCCAGATGATCCCTCCGGCTACCGCCCGATCGTCCTATTGGACGAGACGGCGAAGACCTTTGAGAGGGTAGTTGCGAGCCGTCTCGTCCAGCACCTGGACACGGCAGAGCCGGGACTCTCCGCCGCCCAGTACGGATTCAGGGCGGGGCGCTCCACGTTGGATGCGCTAACCGCTCTGAAGGGCATATCACAAGAGGCGGAGAGTCAGGGAGAAGTGGTCCTGGCGGTATCGCTTGATATAGCGAACGCCTTTAACAGCCTCCCGTTCGAGACGATACTGGAGGCGCTCCGGTTCCATGGAGTGCCTCTGTATCTGCGGAGGCTGTTGGAGGCATATCTCCGGGACCGTTTCATAGTCTGGGAGGATGGCTACGGTCGGGTCCGAAGGAGGCGCGTTGCGTACGGCGTTCCGCAGGGGTCGGTACTGGGACCACTTCTGTGGAATATCGGGTATGACTGGGTCCTACGATGCCCAGTCCCGCCCGATACGAGGGTGTTGTGTTATGCGGATGACACCCTCGTCGCAACTCGGGGTGAGTCTTACGAAGATGCAGTCCGGAGATCCACCATCAGCACCTCGCTGGTGGTGGACCGAATTGAGTCGTGCGGTCTGAGGGTCTCCGTAGAAAAGACGGAGGCCCTCTTTTTGCATGGACGACGCAGGAGAAGACCACCCCGAGAAGCACGCATCGTGCTCCGGGGCGCAGCGGTCGAAGTGAAGCCCCAGATGAAATACCTGGGGCTCACACTAGACCCTAGGTGGAGCTTCGGGCCACATCTTGCCCAATTGTGCCCGAGGCTGGTCTCGGCCGCTGCCGCCCTGGGCAGACTCCTGCCCAATGTGGGGGGGCCGGGCACAGCCGTGAGAAGATTGTACACTGGCGTTGTGCGGAGCATGGCAATGTATGGTGCGCCTGTCTGGGCAGACCACCTCACGTCTCGTAGCAGGGCCCTCTTGAGAAGGTCTCAGAGGGTCATAGACGTGAGGGCCATTCGGGCGTACCGTACAGTGTCCTGGCGGGCGGCTGCACTCCTGGCAGCCGACCCGCCCTGGGAGCTGCAGGCGGTTGTCCTCTCAGAGACGTACCGCCTGCGCCACGACGCCAGGGAGAGGGGACTCCGGCTGTGCCCGGAAGAGTCGCGACGGGTCAGGGATCTCGCCCAGGAGGCCTTGACCCAGTCTTGGTTAAGGATCCTGGGGCCTCCCGAGCCGGGCCGGGTTACTGTTGAGGCAATCCGCCCCTACTTGTCGGAATGGGTCTCGCGATCAAGCGGGACCCTGACATACAGACTGGTGCAGGTGCTGACCGGCCATGGCTGTTTCGGCAAGTACCTGCACCAGATTGCGGGGCGGGAGCCGAACCCGGCCTGTTGGGAATGCGGCGCGCCAGTAGACACCGTAGAACATACGGTGTCCGAGTGCGCCGCTTGGGGGCCCCAGCGGTTTAATTTGCAGGGTGTGGTGGGAGGTGACCTCTCGCTGCGGGCAATCGTAGGTCAAATGCTCCGCAGCGAGAGGAACTGGAACGCGGTGGTCTCCTTCGCTGAAAGTGTCATGCGGCAGAAGGAGGCCATCGAGCGTGCGAGGGAGGAGGACGCGGCGGCTCCACCGATTCGTCGGCGTAGGACGAATCGGGGAAGGAGACGCTATGCGCACCTCATCCCACCCTGAGAAGGGGTTGCCGGTCGCTCTCTTGTAAGAGCGGCCAGCCGGGAGTTCCGGGGGAAGCTCCCGGCGAAGGCAATGAGACGGAGGGTGCCCTACCCCGACTGGACACTCTGTGTCTGGTCACCGGCAGGTCTAGTGTGACCGCCGGCAGCGGGAACTGTCACTCGGGGTACCCTCATTGGAGACGTCTGGCTGGGGGCCTAGCAGAGTAATGCCAAAAGGCGATCCTGCGAAGCCCCCTCTAAGGCCAAGAGTGGCGACCGGGGTTTTTAGTGGGTAGGACCGGCGGCCTTGGCCCCCGGTCCGCCCGAGGGGAGTAGGCAGCCCCCTCGGGAGGTAATCCCACATACCCCACCGGCCTTCCCCCGGAGGCTGGTGGAAACTGTAACAGTTTTCCTCGGTATAAAAAAAAAAAAAAAAAAAAAAAAAAGGGTAATTAGAAAAAAGGGATTTTTTTACAAACACAATGATAATGATGGTAAGTGGTAAAATGGAAGCTATAATAAAACTATTTGCAGAAAAACATAGATTCGAACTTTCAGTAATTTAGCCAGGGGTACACTTGTGACGGTTATTACGCACAGTCAGCTAGGATAAGCCGGAACCCAATTTAATTTGAGATTCGCGGTAAGCACAATTTGATTGGAGGCTACGCGATGACGGACATCCATTTATGGAGAAGGTGAGAGCTGTTACTTTGCTTTGTAATTGAATAGTTTCCACAGGAGTTAAAAAATGACAAAATGTAGTATAAAAGCAAATTTTTAATAGAGTTTGTTCATATTCCAGTGAGTTGGTATAGTTTATTTACGTCTACTTATAATTGCAGGTGATAATATAATCAACTAAGGAAACCTAATTCCGATTTAATATATAAGATTTTCTTAATACGAGCAAGTATAACTATTTAAAAAAAAACATTGCCATATATTTTTGAGTGTGTTTTTTTTTTAATTTAGTAAGCAGCTTTTGTTACGTTAACAACCAATATAACTCATATAATTTTCTTTTGTAATTAAAGATATTTTGTATATAAATACTCAGTATCAGGTAAGGAATCAAACTCGTGACCCCTGCAGGTATTCGGACCACCACGGAGATCGTTGATTTACTGCTAAATGCTGATTGGATGTTTAAAAAGCATGCGTGCAAGCTGGTGAATTTAAAAAGGCCAAAAATTAGAAAGTCGCCCGAGTGAATTTATGGTTTACTATGATTTGATGAGTATTAATAGCGGTAAAGTGTAAATCATAACATATAAAATAACAATCCATACAAGCAATATACATGGCATCAACATAAGGAATATCGTTATGGACGAAATAATCCAATAGATTTGTACGTGTTCGTTAGGGGTGGTGAAGCATAAGATCGAAACGCCTATATCTACGCGATATGACGCCGGAGGCTCATAGAAAATATGGTTTCCGTTTTCCGCTTACGTGCCTGGACTTTGCAGGCAAATATTTATATTCGGTTATCACTGTCCTGAAAGGTCAAGAATATCCGCCTCTGTTGCTATTTGTATCTTAATGAAGTAATTATATATTTAACTAGATGTGCTCGCGACTCCGTCCGCATGGAGTAATGACTTTGGGCAGCATTTTTGTGAACATATCTTATGGTTTATTTTGCATTACAAATCCTATAAATCCCAAAAAAATGAAATATGCAAACAGTTAGTGTTATCGAATGCAACTAAGCCATGCGCCTCCGGAATACGTGCGTTCGAACTTACATAGTCCAGCCTAAACTAAACCCTATTTCATATTATTGATGATATAAATCTGAGGTCAACTTAAATTGGAATATTAAATTTCCGAAACTTATCATTTTTATGTTAAAACTATTTTTTTTTTTCTGAAATATAAATAGCCTAAGTTACTCCTTGTTACATCAGCTATCTGCCAGTTAAAGTCACGTCAACATCGGTGTAGCCATTTCAGAGATTAGCCGGAACAAACAGACAAACAAACAAAAATTGAAAAAAATGTTGTTTTGGTATATGTACCGTGTATACGTCCGAATGCACTTACTAAAAAGCGGTTATTTTAATATTACAAACAGACACTCCATTTATTTTTTGTATAGATTTAGGGCATTTATATTTTAAACGCTGTTTTTTTAAAGGCATTAATATTTTATTGTTCTAAATAAAAAAAAAAACTTTCTTTCTTCCTAATTCAAATTATTGTTCTCACTATTTGAATGTGTTATTCTAAAAACGGCTGCTTCTCGCCGCTTTAATAAATTTAATAAATAAAAATGGCGTGGAAAACTCGGTAAGTACAAAGTTCATTTCTCTACTTTTCATTAAAAATTTAAAACACGTCCGCTTAAATAATTAAGGTAGAGTTTGTATTTTACAACATATTCCAAATAATAAAAAAGTCTCACTCGGACCTGTAGTTTTGTTATGCAATATCGAAATAAACAATAACTAACCTCGTTCTAATTGCATATTTTTATTTGTTGTTGGTCAAAAGAGTTATTTTTACGAGAAAAAAAATTGATAAAATGTAATATCAAAAAAAACACATATTTATAAATAGATTTTGTGAATGAATAAAAAGAACAATGCGTTTGAAACATTATACGAACAGTTCATGTATGTCTAAAGATTTTCTTTGAATACTCAAACATATTTGAGCTAAAATGATTACAACATTCTCTTTGAAAGCTCAATGGAAGCCAGCGATAAAGTGTATCTAGTGCTGAGCCCCAAAAGGCACTTGATTACGTCACTCGATACCCAACTGTAATGCATAGAATGCACCAGTAAACGTGAATGATTGCGCAATTAATGTGAGTAGCACACACCTAACTCAAATGGTGCTCGAATGCATTTATAATTAAACGTATATGTAATTTCGATATATGATCAATTTTAGTTCATAGCTAGAAATAATACTTGATCAAGTTGGCCATGTGTTTTGAATACGTTGGAATAATAAGTATAGTAACTACTATTGAGACTACGCTCTGGACATATTCCATCAAATAAGTTTGCATTTCTCATGAAAATGATACAGTCGCCAAATTGTAGTACATGTAATAAACCAGAGGACATAATTCATATTTTAACAGAATGTACTCGCAATTTTCAATTGAGAGTTCAGCTATTTGGAGTTCATGGTCTATCCACGTTGGGAGATTGCAATGGCTTATTGTCATCCCCTTTGTCCGGGGAGGTCAATAAGCTTTGCAGACTATATTATTTGTTTTTTGCACATTGTAGTTAAGTAGTAGTAAGTTTACGTTTTAGTAAATAGTTTAAGTTTTAATCTTTTCAATAAAGAAAAAAAAAGAATACGATTATTTTGCTGGGTAGTCGTAAAAGATAACAAAGGAAAAATATAGTGCCTTTGGGGGAAGGTAAGACGGTAGCATTTAGCGCTATCTATTTCATGTATTGTCTTGTAGCTCTATAAAAAATCTATTTAAGAAAGGCTTAGACCAAACTAGGAGCGCCGAAGTTTAGCTCTGTAACTTTATTCCACAGCTTACTTTGGCAACTGTAACAAAAAGTGATTTTTTTTTAAACATGAAAACTATTTTATTAAGTAATCCTATTTAAGTATAAACATCCTATTAAGTCAAAATTCCGTCAAAATTATCAAAATTCTAGTGGAAATTTATTTATTATTATATAAAATTTACAGAAGAATAAGAAGTAAATCTAAATAAAAATGACGTGCTTTTATCCTAAAGACTGCGAACAATTTGCAGTATGTATGATGTTAGTGGCCCCTTGTACAAAAACGTGCTATGAAGATCCACCTATGTGCTATCCCTGCTTGCCACGATGACCTTTGCCGAAGGTTATGTATTATTGTGAAAAAGCTGCGTGTTTCAAGGCCTCTAACTTTCTAAGAGGAAGATTGCTGTGAACCACCACTAAATTATAAGAAGATTGTGCGCAAGCACCTGCGCAAGCTGCCTGTTTCTGCATTCAAGCGCAATGAAATGCAGGACTAAGAGCAATCGAAGACGCTTGACACTGCGAATTTCCTATTTAGAAGCTCTCGTGACATAGTTGTCGAATGTGATTGTGCACGGACCCCGTAAAAGTCGGCGACCCAGCAAAAGTGTCACCCTGCACATCCAAACCGACACTCGGATGTTGTTTGTTCAAGAAGAAACCAATAAAAGTGTAGCTTGAGGATATGTTAGATGACTAACAACGAAATTTCGTTTCCTACTTTCAATGTGAAACCAGAAAATAATTTAAATAAAAAGGATGACTGATTTTTTTTCCCCCAAAAAGGGCTTAACGTCAGGCAAGCGGGCGGTTGTAAAAACTAAGCCATAACTATTGCAACATGCAACATGTTGTGCTGACCCTATATAATGTAGGATAAGGGCAGGAGGAAGAAGATTTTCATAAATGGAGATCAGCAGATCTTATCTTTATGCTATATATAAAAAAATAGCGCATCGTTTACTACTTATTTTAATAATTATGTGTGTGATTGAACGTTTGAAATCTGAAAATATAACCCATTTCAAGACTATACTACAATTTAGATAAGTTATTATAAAACATACTCCATTAATAATAGTGTTTATAAAGATAATACAAATCAACTGTCATTATCATGTATTATAATGGATCATTATCGTTTATTTTAGTTTATTGGAATTTTTTATTGGTGTCGCTCATATATATGTGTAGAGTTTAAAAATAGTTGTGTGAAATTGGAATACTTTGTAAACTATGTTGTAGTTGCCCATTAATTACTACCTTTTATTGTCACTGTTGTAGTGTGTGGTGTCGCACCAGAATAGCACCACCCCATCTCCTCCCTTGGGTGTCGTAAGAGACGACTAAGGGATAGAAAGAACGGAGGATGGGCAGCAGCATCTTTCCGTGAGAGCATCACCAACTGCGAATACTGCGATCGCCAACCCGCCTGCCAAGCGTGGCGATTATGGCAAAACCCCCCCCTAAAATGACAGATACACACAGGCCCCGGCCCCTAGTCCCCGGCGGCCCCGTTCGTGGTGGTCACGGTAGCAGCCACATAAGCGACGGGGCAGGGGGTGCGAAGAATCCCCGGGTTCGGATTCGCTACCAAGAACGACGACCTTTGGCCCTGGCAACATACAATGTCAAGACACTGCGGACCAACGAGAAGTTGGAGGAACTGGAGGAAGTTTTGAGCAGACTGCGATGGGATGTTGTGGGGTTATCTGAAGTCCGAAGACAGGGAGAGGACTCAATAATCCTAAATTCCGGAAATCTGCTCTACTTCCGGGAGGGCGACCAACTGTCCCAAGGTGGTGTCGGATTTCTCGTTCACAAGTCTCTTGTGAACAACGTTACTGAGGTGGGGAGTGTTTCGACTAGGGTAGCGTACCTAATACTCAAAATTACCAAACGGTATTCGTTGAAGGTCATTCAGGTTTACGCTCCGACTTCGACACATCCTGACGAAGAGGTGGAAGCCATGTATGAGGACATCTCAACAGCCATCCACACTTCTAAAACCCACTTTAACGTTGTCATGGGAGACTTCAACGCAAAATTGGGGAAACGTAGCGGCGATGAGTTGAGAGTGGGGCAATTTGGGTTCGGAAATCGGAACACCCGAGGCCAGATGCTGGCCGACTTCATGGAGAAGGAGGACCTGTATATGATGAACTCCTTCTTCATGAAGCCAGAACAACGCAAATGGACTTGGATTAGTCCCGATGGTGCCACCAAAAATGAGATTGACTTCATTATGTCGACCAAAAGACAGATATTCAATGATGTCTCTGTGATCAATTCGGTGAAAACTGGGAGTGATCACCGCTTAGTAAGAGGCACATTGAATATCAATCCAAAATTGGAGAGGTCTCGACTGGTGAAGTCTACGCTCCGACCTGCACCCATACAGATCCAAAACCCGGTAAACTTTCAACACGAATTGCAAAACCGCTTCGAATGCCTCGGTGACTGCGTTGACGTGGACGAGTATAATAACAGGTTCGTGGAAGCTGTTCAAACGGCCGGGTCTAAATTCTTCAAGGCCAGCCGTTCAAAAAGAACCGGAAAAATCTCAGATTCTACTCTCAAATTGATGGATGTGAGACGTCAAATGACCCTTCAGTCCCCGGACGATGCTTCCCAGTATAGGCAGCTAAATAGACAGATCTCCAAGTCCTTGACTCGCGATATCCGCCGCCATAACACAGACTGTGTAAAGGCGGCTATAAAGCGTAACAAGGGCTCTAAAGTATTCGCACGAGACTTGTCTATTGGGCAGAGCCAACTGACGAAGTTGAAGACCGACGACGGCAGGGTCGTTTCATCTAAACCCGAACTTTTGAGGGAAGTCGAGAAGTTCTACGGACAGCTATACACGACCACACGGGCACCTGCTAACAACAAGGCTAAAGACCCAAGAGCCAAATTAACCCGACACTACACCGTAGATATCCCAGACGTCAGTCTGTACGAGATTAGTGTGGCCCTTAAACAGCTTAAAAACAACAAGGCGCCGGGTGATGATGGAATTACAGCCGAGCTTCTGAGAGCTGGTGGTACTCCTGTGCTTAAAATCCTCCAGAAGCTATTTAATTCCGTCATCCTTGATGGCAAAACGCCGCAGGCCTGGCACGGAAGTATAGTGGTGCTGTTCTTCAAAAAGGGCGACAAAACCCTTTTGAAGAACTTTAGACCGATATCACTTCTGAGCCATGTTTACAAGCTGTTTTCAAGGGTCATCACGAATCGTCTCGCGCGCAGATTTGACGACTTCCAGCCTCCCGAACAAGCCGGATTCCGAAAAGGTTTTAGCACCATAGACCACATACATACGCTGCGGCAGGTTATACAGAAGACGGAGGAGTATAACCAGCCACTATGCTTGGCGTTCGTGGACTATGAGAAAGCCTTTGATTCGATCGAGACCTGGGCGGTGCTTCAGTCTCTCCAGAGGTGCCACATTGATTATCGATACATCAAAGCGTTGAAGTGTTTGTATGAAAACGCCACCATGTCAGTCCGTCTCCAGGATCAGAACTCGAAGCCTATCCGACTGCAGCGGGGAGTCAGACAAGGCGATGTCATATCGCCGATGCTGTTCACTGCTGCGTTGGAAGATGTCTTCAAGCTTCTGGACTGGAACGGACTGGGCATCAACATTAACGGTGAGTACATCACTCACCTTAGATTCGCAGATGATATCGTAATCATGGCTGAAACCATGGAAGACTTAAGCCATATGCTTGATGGCCTCAATACAGCTTCCCAAGGAGTAGGTCTCAAAATGAACATGGACAAGACGAAGATCATGTCTAATGTCCATGTCGCACCTACCCCCGTAACAGTTGGGAACTGTACTTTCGAAATTGTTGACGAATACGTCTACTTGGGTCAAACGATCCAGTTAGGCAGGTCCAATTTCGCGAAAGAGGTCACTCGTCGAATCCGACTCGGATGGGCAGCGTTCGGGAAGCTCCGTAAAATCTTTTCGTCCCAAATACCGCAGTGTCTCAAGACGAAGGTTTTTAACCAATGTGTGTTGCCAGTGATGACATACGGAACGCAGACGTGGTCGCTAACTATGGGCCTTATGAGAAAGCTCATGGTCGCTCAGAGAGCAATGGAGAGGGCTATGCTCGGAGTTTCCCTGCGAGATCGAATCAGAAATGAGGAGATTCGCAGGAGAACCAAAGTAACCGACATAGCCCGGATGATTGCAAAACTGAAGTGGCAGTGGGCTGGGCACATAGCTCGAAGGACTGATGGCCGTTGGGGCAGAAAAGTCCTCGAATGGCGACCGCGTACCGGAAGACGCAGTGTTGGTAGGCCCCCCACAAGATGGACCGATGATCTGGTCAAGATCGCCGGGATAGGTTGGATGAGGGCAGCGCAGGACCGATCATCGTGGAGATCTTTGGGGGAGGCCTTTGTCCAGCAGTGGGCGTCTTCCGGCTGAAATGATGAATCCTATTTACATCCCAAGCGCTGTATGGATATATTCACGCGAAAGAAAGATCATCATCATCTTTGCGTTAAATCCCGATGCAGCCCAAACTCTCGCTTCGACGCCCGGGGTCCGCTTTCCGACTTTTTCTTCTCCACTTCGTACGGTCTTCAGCATCCCTGGTAGTGAGCCCATTGGCACGCATATCACCTTTTACGATGTCAAGTCGCGAAAGAAAGATGACGAAGGCAAATAAATAAGAAGAAGGTAAAAAAGAAGATAAAATATCTGATAGTGTTACTATCAATATTGTTTTATTGTAAAACCTCAAATTTATAACGTTTTATTATTCTCTTTCCTATCCTGATAGAGAATGAAATAGAGTGTGTCTTGAAATTCCTTTTCAGTATTGAAAGGTCAAATGGAAATCACTCCCATGTCCCATGTGTCCCATGAGATTAAGCCAAATCTATTATATCTATATCCCTTGGTAGTTGCACAAAAAGGACTGCAAACACTAATTTAATTACAGCTCCGAATTAGGATAGATAACGTTTGATGATACTTGATGAAATGTTATCAAAACTATAGAACAATTTGAATATCATGGAGATTTCCTATTATATTTATATACTAAAAAATGTTGGTCTTCTTTTGAAGACCACGCTAGAGCTCAAGGCTTTCAATCCCACTACGTCACGCAACGGTAGACAGTTCTCACCTAATTTTCATATTAAAACATAATTGCCTCATACCGATGGCGAAGGATAACATTGTGAAGAAACCTACTACGTATCATTGATATATGTAACTGAGACGTAGAACAATGGGCTAATAAATTTATTTTCATACTCAGCATAATAGAACACCGAGTTATAAATTATTATAAATCACAGATTCTCCTCTCATACTAAACTTTTGAAACCTTATTACGCAAAAGTAGAATGATTGATTTCATTCAATTAGCAAACAATGCTAGGCCGATCCAATAAGAATTAACGGTACCAGGTCCTGGTTTGCGGCCAATGGGAATCAATGACGGGCCTTTTATCTGGGTTAATGGTTTCGTGTTTTCGATAATTGTCGCGCTCATTTTAATGGCGTAAGCATCGCTACAATATATGCTCCTCGTAACTGAGTGCATTTGGAATTAATTAATTTACGTAAGTTTTGTAGAATTGTCTGTTATTTATATGATTGTGATAAATATTTTTAATTTATTAGTTTAATTAATTGATTTGACTATGTAATTTTGGGCAGTAAGGATATTGGTACCGCACCTCTGGAAAGCAGAGGTAGTTAAAGAGATGAACAAACTTTAAGTTTATATGCATTAATACGGTCTTTTATGAAAACCAATGTGCGTTTAATTTGTTACATTTTTTTCTTATGGTCTCTTTGGTTTTGATCAAATCGAAGTGTGGTCTTACTCAGCATCATCTTGAGCATATTCTGCGCCGGGGTGCAGGGTTGTCAGCCTACGCCTCTTGTTCCTCCTCCCGCTCTTGTTAACAAAAAAATGCAATGTTATTTTAATAAAATAATTTAATACTGGAACCTATATTTATATTTTGTACATGCTTTTGTTGTAACAAAGTGTATAAAACGGTACAATGACGTTGATATTGAATGAGTTAGAATTTGATGAAATATCAAAATTTCTAGCACTCGGCTGGTATGTGTCTCCTGGGACTCTGCACACGAGTGTTACCGCACCCCATGAACTCCCAGGTAAAGACGGCTCTGGTCTTACTGTCTTTCTCTTCTGAAGAATATCTTCGTAAAAACTTGCAAAAATCTAAAAGAAATCATGTGACATTATTTAATAGTATCTTATGGACTCCAAAAAAGAGTTTTCATTTTTCTTAAAAAAACATTATTCTGCTGAGCTAAGTATACTCTCCACGCTTGTCTATGGTGGCGAGTTATATATAACAGCGATTTGGGTATGCAGGTATATCGAGATATTTTCCATCACCTTCTTCACTATTATGGGCTTAAATGAAAATTTTTAATTATTTAAATGCGAATCATTAATAATGATGAAAATCTTTTGTATATACTTGTATTATATTATTGTATTATATTATTGTATTATATTATATCTTTGTATTAATCTTTTTTATCCGTGCAGGGGCGGAGAAAGAATACTTACCTCTGTAGCCGGGGTCGGCCTGTAATAAAAGGCGACTAAACAACCCACCCTAGCTACGTGGTAGGGCCTCAAGCCCGTCTGGATGGCGACCACCTTTGGTCTTAAGTATGCCGCCATAATAACCTTGTGTTGTGTTCCGGCATTAGTGACCCAAGTTCCTGTACCGTTATAAGACAGCAGCGTGTTCGCGATGCCACTGGCATTGCAAACACCTATAGGCGACGGTAACTGCTAAATTCTAAGCAGGCTGTCAGCCTGTCTGCCGTCCTACCCAATAAAAAAAAAAGAAAAATATACAAAGATTTATATAAAAAATGAGCATCACCATAAGTGATATAATTTAATATCAATCAAAACAATGTTTCAATTAATCTGAAATCGTATTTCTTTTTTTTAATGCTGTAGGACAGAAGATAGGCTGACGGTTCGCTTAGAATTTAGCAGTTACCGTCGCCTATAGGTGTTTGCAATGCCAGTGGCATCGCGAACACGCTACTGTCCTATAAAGGTACAGGAATTTACTTAAGATCAAAGGGGGTCGCCATCCAGATGGGCTTGAAGCCCTACCACGTAGCTAGGGTGGGTTGTTTTGCCGCCTTTTACGACAGGCCGACCCCGGCCGCAGCGGTTAGTATTCTTTCTCCGCCACTGCACGGATAAAAATACAATAAAGCTAGAATCAATATAAGCAAGTCAAACAAAAAAATTACATCGATATACTAATAAAGGTAAAAACAATGTATGCATAGTAAAATGTCAGGAACGAAGAATGTCTTCGGCATCCGTACTTTGTAAACATTCAGAATATAAAGTTAGTTTGAAAAGTCGCACGATCGGAACTTTACGCGTGGAATGCAATTTCCTTCTGAATTCAATTACACACTGGACTTTCCGGACTATCGGACGTTTGTTCTGAGCATTGCAGACATTTGCATCGTTATGGTCGTGTTGTGGTGGTGCGGTCTTTTACAGTTTTATTGCGTAGACTGCTTTCTTGTTTCGTTTTGTCGCTATACAATCGGTTTCATATTGAACACGTTGTATAATGAGTGTTAAAAGTTTGGAGTGGTTATTAAGATATCTCCTATTAAAGTCATATCAGTTATTAAATTTTAGGCTGTTTATAATTATATTAAGTATTATAGAGATTACGGATAAATAACTAAAAATAAAAAAGAATCAAGTTCAATTTCAAATGAACTACAGCCTAAAATTATTTCAAAATATTATCTTGTTGGAAGAAATACCATTCCTTACAAATAATAATAGTCTAAATGTACCATTTAATTTTGACAAATAGTGACCAAATGCTCTGTCAGGATCATTATTGGACTTGTTTATAACACAATCTATTTGAATGTATGGCTAAATCAAACATCAAATATCATGTATCACACACAGATATTATAATCAATATACAGTATACATATTATACTGACAATAATATACGAGTACATATCATATTTAACATAACACAAAACGTTTCAATGTGCCACAGGGATACCAAATCAGTACGCTGTGTTTTTAGTACAACACTGGTTTTCAGTTGGGCTTTTCCATTTCAACATAACAGTTTTCTTTGACGCACAAATTGTATTGAAGTCGATTATATAAGAGATAAAAATGACTATAACTAATATTTTGTTACAATATTACAACTCAAAAAAAGTCGCTATTACCAATCATTCAGAGAAAAAAAAAACAAATATTACAAATGTATTAATTGAAGTAGCATTTTGTTAAATGTATTTTGAAAAAAAAAATCAAAGTTAAGTTAAAAGACACAGTTAAGTTAAAAATAAAACTTGTGTCTTTTTCAGCTATACAAATGCAGCTCAACAGCTCAAGTAAGTTTAGAGACGTGGAGTCCATCTTGTTAGGCACCAAAGACTTCACTTATTTAGAATTTTTTCCACCAAAATTAAATGTTTTTATTAAACTAGACTGTAACTGGATTTCAATTTGTTTCAAAACAAATAAATGGTTTGACAAAGTCCACTCGATCATTAATTCGGGCCAGCACATTGACTGGTCCGTCCGTAATGGAGTGAATTCGTGACGTCACGTTCTGTCTTGTTGGTTAAACGATCGCGAAAGGACGAACTGCGTATTGAGTAAAACGAACCTTAGTAAACTGGTCATACAGATTATTTTCCTTAAAAATAATTTATTAACACCGTCATATAATGTAAAATATTACAAAAAATACTTAAGAATAGAATTTACTTTTTCTTTTTCAAAACCTGCAATCAGTTGTCTAGACTATAGTCAAGACTATAATAATCAAGTTTGTTGTATGAGAATGTGGTTTAGCGAACCATATCCATTGTTTTTTTTCCCTTTATTAAGGCAGCACATCTGCTCTATTGAGTCATCTGAATTGTATTGGCTGCAAGAGCAAATTGTATAACGGGTTTGGATGAATTATCAAACGGTCTTTGTAGCTGGCTGAGTAGCGTTTCGCATTATAGAAAATTGTTGGGATTTCCAGATACTCATGGATTTCCGAGTTGCGAGCATACCAGGACGCCGATGAAAGTACTCTTAGAATACTGTTTTGAACTCTTTTCAAGCACATAATGTTGAATTTATTATTGTTACTGCACATACTGTTATTGTTGGAGTTTGATTTAATATTAAATATAAACATAAAAAATATACCCCGGGACAATTCATACGAGGCCATCTAGTCCGAAAGGAAGGTGCAAAGCACTTGTGTTATGAGTACTAAACAACTAATATACTACATATACACATTTCTTTTGTAAATAAATACATATTATACATAAACACCCAGACGCAAGGCGGGAATCGAGCTCATGACCTCCGCAAGCGTACCGACGAATTTAATAAAATATTAAAGAAACAAAGAAAGGCGTTATGAAATTTTCCCGAATTCTGCAGCTCATTGTCAATGATCCTGTTGTTGCAAATGTCCGTAGAAGAGGGTGTCCACTTGCTATCAGGTGGGCCGTATGTCTGTCTATTGAGCTTATTGTAACTTAACTAAAAACGAACAATAAACCTTTTAAGATTTTCATCAGCATCATCTAAAATGTTCATTCTTACTGCATCTATAACATTGTTTTTCAAACAGACTACAAATTGGTGCCGTAATAATCAAGCAAGATACCAATATGTACTTATTAAATAACTTTCTTCTCCCTGCCCTCACTCCAAACTATGTGAGGTCGGCACAAAATGTTTTATACTTCCATTCTTCTCTAGTAGTCTTCATCTCAATATTCACGCATTTTTCCATATAATCTTTTACAAAATCCATCCATATTTTTGGTATACCCCTCCTTTTCTATTCATTCACTCTCATTTCTAGCAACTTTCTTCTTATGTGACTTTCTTCTCTTATTCATATTTACCCTAATATATTAGTATCTAATTTTATACATTCTTCTAACTCAAGTCATACCAACATTCACGATTCTATAACAAGCAATAACCTTTCATTCTTTCCATTTGTGGCCTTAAAACTAACAGAATGCTTACACCAGAATCCTTAATATTCCAATGTCTTCAATAAATAGTTTGATCTTGGTTTAATGTTTTTACTTAAAACAGCTTATGCAAATTATGGAAATTGTTTGTTTTAAGGTAAAAACTTACGCTTATCCTTTCCGTTTTCTCTATAAAAAACAAACATATAATTTAATCACTGTTATACACTAAAAGAGATTAATATTTACGTTATTTCTATGTTGTTAGCATAAATTGCGTTTATTTAATATAAATTTTTATACCTATTTTACTTTTATTTATAAAACATTTTAGTATCTAAATAGTTTACAAACAATTGTAAATTATTAAAAATTAAAAAATGTGAATTAATCGTACTTAATCATGCGTGTTTGTCGTACCTTTGTAGCGAACGTAGGGTATATAATAAAAAGCGAAAAGATTTTATAAAGACAGTAAGCACTTCAAGCCATATGGCATCAGGAATAACTCTTTAACAAAATTCACAGCAGCGTAGACTGAGCACCGTCCACTCCGCCATTCTCCGCACGTACCGCCCCATGCCTTGTCCGGGACACGTGCAAATAACGACAACAGTTCGCCCACTCCTGAGCCTCTAGATTATCATTAATTTAACAGCCCGAGGTTCCCCGGATAGTTTCCATGTCGGTCATTTGAGTTCGTGACTCGATTACTTGTTATTTATTGGGATAGACGTAGTTTGAATACATTTTTACTAGTTGTACGCAAATTTTACAACAGTGAGGTAACGCGCATTCTAGGAGATTATATCGTTACGATTTTGTCTTACAATATTTAATCATTCCTGGATCATCATCATGTAAGATGATTTAAATATAACTAAAATAATGCCCTGAAAATGTAGTAAGAGATTTGTACGTCACAGATTATAAGCGGGTTTGAATAGCTTAGGGTTCCCAATCGTCCTGAAACAACAACATAGTATATTTTGTTCAAAAAACCCTTTTGTTAAGAATCTAATGATGTTTTAGAGAAGTATAAAACATAGTCAACGTCTTAACATAACTTATCAAATGACATAAATTTTGAAGAGAGATGACGTAATTTCCTTTAAATATTTTTATAATATTTAATATGACAAAAATATTATTAAATCTTTTAATATATTTTTTATGAAACGTTATCATTATATCAAAAATATGATAGTCGAGAGCTCTTACACGAAAACTCAAGGGCAAAGTGCGAATTTGGTCCGGGCCCTGATCCGTTCTTTATTCGCAGTCAAACGTCGTTTTGACACCGACCTCCGTCAACCATCTGACAGATCGGACAAGCGAAAATGTCTTCATTGTGCTCCAAAACCTCTAAAATATAATTGAAATTGTGGGTCCTTTAAAATTGTCTATACTTAACGGGTACTTTAAATTATTTGAGTGGGTACTCTCGCGAGTTTAAATTTTGTGCTATTTTTTTAAATCTAATTATCAATCAAAGGTGATTTCCAGGTTCTAAAAACGATGTAAAGGAATTGAACATTCATAAAAAGAAATATATAGTGTATATCGTCGGCTTATTGCAAGAAGTCATTATGTGCCATTTCATTATTTTGGGAAAACAGCATTTAAGTTGGAATTAGTTAGGTTATGTTGATTAGCCAAAGACGTAACGGCTAAAATTGGCCAGCTAGAAATTAGTGTTTTTATATTTTGTAGAATATGTAAAAATGAGCCCATTATAGATAAAAACGTATTTAGTGATGTTTGGCAGTTAATGAGTTCTTGCAATAAGCCGACGATATATAAATATCATATACAAGACAATACAAGACTTGAGTGGTGTATGCCTTCCATTAGAAGTGGCGATTCGCTTGCATTTTTGTCAATGTAGTGTACAAAGATACTCACATTACACGTACACGAACTTTCATTACAATATGCTTAACAAAAACATCAAAAACTGAAATAATAATAGATGAGTTCCATGGCATGGCTTTCTTGTACGAAATATCCTCAAGAACATTCATGTTGCGTACCCTCAGGATTTGGATAGAGCTTCCGGCTAAGGGTTCTCAGCGCGGTACGATATGGGGTTCTTCAAAAAAGGCGTCATAAAACTTCTTCGTGGCCGGCAGTGCATTGGAAATGCTTGTGGTTTTGCAAACATTACCTGCCAAAGTGGGCGGTTTGCCTGTCTGTTCAACTCTAGCTATAAAAAAGTCATTTATACGAAAGCATTTAAATGTGAACAATATGCAAATAATGTATTAACATTAAATAAATGTAATAACTAAATAAATGCGAACATTAAATACTATGCTCTCAAATAAACTAAGCGAGTGTACAAATCTATATATATTAATAAGTGAAGGAAAAACTTTATACCCCTTTTTACGAAATTTGTCTGGACGGAGGAGTATAAAATTTGGCACAGTTAAAGTTTATCTGAAGAAGACGTATAGAATGCTATTTTTTGCCTAGAATCCATTAAACCTACATTAAATTAATTAAAATAAACATTAGACACAGTACTGTTTGAATGATACACAACTTACACACAGAAACATTTACGCTTTTATTCTTTTTATAAGAGTTTATGGGCTGATAAAAACCATTAAGGTTAATTTTATAATAATATTATATTTAAACTCATATACATTTGTAAATATTTAAATGATTAATTAATTAGTAATAATAATATGTAAATAATAATATTACACAATGATTAATGATTATTAATAATATATATTTAATGTCGAGAGAATGAATGAAGAACGATTGACGAAAAAAGTGTATAAGGCGAGTGTGAATGGAAGTATTGGAAGAGGTAGCCTAGCCGGACGTTTTGAGACCAGATCAGGGACATCTTGAAAAAAGGCTAGGTCAAGAATACCCTAAATCGAAGGGCATGTATGAAGGGAATAATGAAAGTGGACGAAGCGAAACAAGTATGTAAGGATCGTAGCAAGTGGAAAGAAGTGGTCTCTGCCTACCCCTACGGGAAAGAGGCGTGATTATATGTACATATGTATGTATATTTAATAAATTAATTGTCTATAGGCTCTTGAATGTCAAAATTGACATTAACTATTATAGGAATTAAACTTTGAAATGGTTTTTATTTATATTTTCTGAAATACATCTTGCTTAAGCAAAAAGAAAATTATGTATTAGTAATGTGAATTGATTTACTCTTGCCTATTTGTGAGAATAGTGTTTACAAAATATGAAACTTGTTACGAAATTGATTTATAATGCAGGTTTAACAATGCAAAATATTTTGAATTTCTACAGCGATGCTGTTCAAACTGATGTAGAAAAAACCTTTGATTAAAAGAACCTTAACAAAGTTCAACCTAAAAATTAAATAAATTATGGTCGAATTTCGACCACTGGCCGACTATTAGTTATATAATATTACGCATTGTCAAATTATAATTTGGAGTTACGGTTATATTTAACAAACAACAAGGCTGTTATAAAATTGTGTGTGTGCAATTTACATATGGCAGTAATGAAACTTCAGAAAAATAGCCTACGAAAGAATTAGATAAATAACAAGAGTATTAGGATAGTTACATATAAGGTTTATTATTTTCATATATTATTACTAAGCTCAAAGATTGTTTTATATTTTAATGCAAAATATTACATTTCATATATTAGTGTATAAAAGCTAGGAAAGCCCGAATAAAGAGACGAAGATAATAGGAAACACTGTATATTTGTGTTCTATCTCATTTTCTCGCACGTTTAATTTTGTTTATGAGTATGTTTATCTCTTTTTGGTGTCGCTTTTTCGTTTCATTCAATTTTCAAATCACAACGACATTAAAGAAGTTTCACTTCAGTAATTCATATTACACAATTTTTTTTAATAAAACCCTTAGTTGTGAACCATAGATTTTCTGGTACTGTTCATTTTTGCATGCGTTTTTTACTAAATATTACTACAGACTTCTCATTGCCTATTTTCGTCAATACTCTTTAGTGAAAATTTCCTGTCTTCAACAAAAAGCTACAATAGATCAAATATATGTGGCTAAGTATAGTTTTTAAAAGATCGACTGTCTTCTGATGTAGAGTGCCAAAAGAAAACAAATACCTTATGTAGTCTATGCGTTTACGGCATATCTGTGTTGTTTTGTGTATCTATGTATAATTAACAAGATGTCACTGTCACTGTCAAGTTAAAAAAAGTTACATGCAAGGGTTCTCCACTGACTGTTGTTTACAATAGTTATTTTCTACATTAGTGATATACCTGTACAGAGATATTGGTGATTCAGTGAGGCAAGTCAAGGTCACTGAGGCCCATAGTAACACTATAATACCCTCCTTTTTCTGTGAACAAGCAAATAATAAGTAGGTACTCCATACAAAAATGAAGGGATAAAAGGCTACACAAAAGGTCTAGCCGTAAGCTAATGTATATTTGTTAAAATAAAAGCAAATATCTCACGAGTTCATTAAACTTTTCTTAACAACGCAAAGCACTCAACAAAAGTATCAATGACGTCACAGAAATAACAAGAATAGCTTGTAGTAACAAACAAACATGTAACGATGGAGTATTTAATTAAGTCCCTTGAAGGTTCCGTTGGGTATTTATTTGGCCGAAGGCTTCATGTTTATTTGTAAAGGACCTATTTGCTCAGACTTTATTGGAAAGTGACAGGCATCGTATTGCAAGACGGTTGAAGACAATTTTCAAAATATTGAAACTAGACATTGAGGAATAAAGAACTGTTTCTTTAAAGATAGATCACTAAAGTGTGTAAAAACTGTTTTTTTATAAATTTTTTATTGCTGTAGGACATTAGACAGGGTAACGGCCCGCTTAGAGTTTATCAGTTACCGGCACCTATTTTTTTTTTTTTTTATTGTACAGGAAATTGGGTGACTAATACCGGAACACAACACAGGATTATTATGGCGGCATACTTAAGACTAAAGGTGGTCGCCATCCAGACGGGCTTAAGGCCCTACCAAGCTAGGGTGGGTTGTTTTGTCGCCTTTTACGACAGGCCGACCCCGGCAGCAGAGGTTAGTATGCTGTCCTACAGCAATAAAATATACATGGACCCAACCTTTCCAAAATATACCGCTCGTACAAGGGTATCAAATAAACAAAACACTTCAACAGTTTCGTAACTGAATATCCCATTTGTTTTCCACGTTAAACAAACAGTGAATCCCTCGAAAAAGTTTCGTTCAAATCAGAAACTACGCGTTGAAGTATCTTCACAGCTAAATTTGGAAATTCTCGCCCATTCCATCAAAACTCTTAACTACATTCGTTGCGTGTCCCGGGCAAATATTAGTATTCGAAAGAGATACCCGGGCTTAATTGGTTAGGTTAGGTTCGGGTTGCTATCGGATTTCTTCTTATGAAAGTTGTTTAGATTTCACGCGAAGTGTCGAAGTTTAGAGCAACTGAGGATTTCGTGTAGATCTATATTGTTTTTACAGCGTCTGTTTTTAAAGATCATAAATATGTTGCCAGTATTAAATAACAAAATACCATAATGACGAATGTATGGACACACTGATCCAAGACGACTTGGCTGATTACACATATACCAGTTAGGCATAATAAAAAGTGAAAAATTATTCGAACTGTTATTTAGGCATGAAATTTGCCCTATTTAGTTTCAGATTTGCTTTTAGTAATACTAAATTTATATAACTCAGTGGTCGGCTCCTCGGCTATGGCTCTTACTCAAGATATTTAGTCCAGGCACAGAATATTATTTATTATCTATAATTTATTTCCGCAATAATGTCTCCTGCTGAAGCAAAACATATATGTTAAAAAATTACTCTTTAAATAAATTTCAATTATGTACTGATAGTAATATGGGTCTTTTGGATGACAAGGTTGCCGACCACTGATGTAACTGAATGATGAACTAAACTTTAGTATATGGATTTTACTTGCTTCATATTTTATTCGATACTCTACGGATCCTACAGTTTCTAACACTAAGAACACCACTATTATATTCTTAATCAAAAATTAAAACGAATTACAATATTGTATAAATAACAGGAAATAAACAGCCCTAAGATGATTTATTTTGGCAATAAGTGTCGTGTTAAGTTATTATCGACCGGGACCGTCTAAAGACGAAATGCGAGGCGGTTCAAGTTTCAGTCTTTTAACCCTATACTTTTTACTTTATATTAAATATTCGTAATATTAGCTGTGCTACAACGACGAAATTAAATAGAAATTTATATATAATTTAAAAAGCGATATATACCAGCTTTAATAGATATCGAAAGAATCGACTAATAAATGTTTCTGACTAAGCCACAGGTAAGAAGTAAGTAAAATATATATAGAAGTTGTATATATAGTTTAAAAAGTTGATTTATAATTATAGTGATCAATATAGATTATTATACACTTCGTCATATAAGATTACTGTCGTAGAAAGAGGGTTGTTAGATGTTATATTATTATTTATTTATTTATATATTAATGTAACTTGAGTGTTAATATGTGTGTGCGTGTGTATGTTATTTATTATTGATTATTAAATTAATTTATTTAATAATTTTTATTTAATAATTTCGAGTTTAAATGTACAATGTACAGTTTTCTTCCGTGCAGGGGCGGAATAAGAATACAAACCCCTCCGGCAGCAACTAATGCCGGAAAACAACACAAGGTTATTATGGCGGCGTACTAAGACCAAAGGTGGTCGCCATCCAGACGGACTTGAGGCCCTACTACGTAGATAGGGTGGGTTGTTTTGTCGCCTTTTACGACAGGCCGACCTCGGCCGCAGAGGTTAGTATTCTTTCTCCGCCCCTGCACGGATAGAAAACTTGTTCGGGAAATTGAACCATAATAATTATGAAAAGTATCAGTATGAAAATAAATCATCGCTGCACCTTATACAATGAGCCTCTCATGAAAAGGAAGTAAAGAGAAATAATGTTTATAACGTTTATTAAACAAGCAGCAATGATTGACGTCAGTTTCATAAATGAAGCAGCATGTTATTGCCGGGTTGCTATAATATTCTTTATTTTTTTCATGTCTTGGTAAATGTATCAAGATTGTACAAATAGAAAATCTAGAAATAAAAGCAAAATGTTTTCTTCTGCTTTGACTCGTCTAAGCCTGACAATATAAAGTATACGAAGTTATGTGAAGTATATTTTATTTCTGCTATATTTTTATTTAATAATTTTGATTACTCATTTATATTCATACGTGAAGTAAAAACTAATAACATTATTAATAGAATTACTAAATTATGCTCAAGTAAAGTTTGTATAGAGCAAGAGTGCAGAAAACTAATATTTTTTTCATAGCACTATATATGTAGAAAACAAAATATATTAATAAAAAATATTACACACACTACCATGCGTTTAAATCATGCATTAGTATATCTTTTACTTAGATAAGATGAATAAAGTTATATCTTAAAATTTAAATGAATCATGGTCAAATTTCGGTCACTGGCCGACCAGTAGTTTTACATTCGGAGCCTAACCAAAAAATAAAGGTTGTTTTCTAATTGTATTCTTTATTATTATTTAGACACTCAAAATAATTAGACACTGTGTGTACTATTCCGATTCCGGACCGAGAGTGCACCGTACAATAGAGGAGACAGGAGAGGGATAACTCGAGAACAGTGGACTATTTGAGAGAGAAGGGGGAGAGGAGCGGTGGTTAGAGATATGCGATACCTTGCAGTGGACAAAGAAAAAATATGTTCGGTATCGGGAGTAGAATTACAGTAATGTTATGAATTTTGGCTCATAAAATTTGATCTTTTTACATCTAAGATAAGATCTAAAGATATAGGACATAACTCGAAGGACCTTTGGAAAGGAAGGAAAATTTTCAAAAAATGTAATATCGTTAAAATTGGACTCTTGTGTCACGTGTACAATCTTACGACGTTCTTCGTCATTAGTAAAGTCGACTTTTGAAACCAGCCACATCATCTCACATTTAGTCATCCAATCTGGACTACTAAAACATACGACGTGATCCCAGTCTGATGAGAGAATGCCTTGAAATACAAAATCAGCTGGATTGTCTTCATAACGAATATGTCTCCAATGTGATGCCGGAATAGCACCAGTGATCAAACTGATCCGAATAGACACAAATATTTTCCACTCATCAGAGCACGAGCGAGTCCATGTTAACGTAATTGAAGTATCACTCCATGTGTGTATATTTTCAATTTGGACGTAAGGTTTATAAACATGATTAACCTTGTTTAGTAATTTTGTAAGATGAGCGGTACCGGAAGGGGTGGAATTGATTCCGATTGTTAGGGGACCAAGTTAATACAACTATTTGTATACTTAAATAATATTACGAATATAACATCATGAAAAGCGTCGTTTGTTGTTGAACAGATTTCTTAGTAGGCAGAAATCTTTAAGAATGTCCTCTCTGTTGGCTCACATAATCTATGATTAAAGATTGAATGTTAATCGGTCAACAGCACTTCTGTTTCCTTACTTGTTGATGAAAGACATAGTATAATAGCGGGACAGTATAGGAACTTTGTGCAGAAGGATGGGGCGACGATTCAGCAAGTCTAGAGCTTGGTTGAAGTCTAAGTAATAAAATAATATTACGAATATAACATCATGAAAAGCGTCGTTTGTTGTTGAACAGATTTCTTAGTAGGCAGAAATCTTTAAGAATGTCCTCTCTGTTGGCTCACATAATCTATGATTAAAGATTGAATGTTAATCGGTCAACAGCACTTCTGTTTCCTTACTTGTTGATGAAAGACATAGTATAATAGCGGGACAGTATAGGAACTTTGTGCAGAAGGATGGGGCGACGATTCAGCAAGTCTAGAGCTTGGTTGAAGTCTAAGTAATATTAGATGTATATAATGTACTTAACATCTCTTGACGTTGGATAATGTAGTCATTATCTATTTAGTTTTACTCAATAAAATAACCATGTCCACACACTGTAAAGGACTTTTACTGTGACACGTAAAACAATGTTTAACATCTTTTTATTATGACGAGTGGAAAAATATTTGAAGTACAGTTAAGGGATTGCATTGGATTAACGATATAAGGAAAGAGGTCGCAATAGTGGGGCGACTCTTATTCGGGACGTCACAAAGAGCGGATCAACAAGCGCATTCTCAGGATTTGGAATGAGCTTCCGGCTGAGGTTTTCTCAGCGCGGTACGATATGGGGTTCTTCAAAAAAGGCGTTATAAAATTTCTTCGAGGCCGGCAACGCGTTGGTATTGCCTCTAGTGCTGCAAACGTCCATAGACGACGGTGACCACCTGCCAGGGTGGACCGTCTACCTGTCTGCTGAACTCTAGCTATAAAAAATCAAGGAAATCACGATTAAACAGGAGACTAATTCCAGGCTTTGCGTCGTGTGATATTTGTTTTTATATGGAGGATTGATTAAGGTGAGTTACGTTATATTGAATCTGAACGTGGGCAGTTCTGATCCTTCATAGCGTAGGTCGTAACTTATTTTCTGTCTCATGATGCGCGATAATTTTAATGCATTAAATTCCGTGGAACTCCGACGTAGGATTTTATTAGAGTCAGTGTTGCTTCTTATTCCACGATTTAATTTAATAATAATTCACGGGTGTGCCTCTAACCCTTTGCTTGTTATTTTCTCGAACTAGGGTCCAGTTAAGTCAATGTTGTATTAGGTTAGATATCATTTTGCTAGCCATTCGATAGGCATAGGCGTATCGCCAATGGTAAATATGGTCTTCGATCTCCAACGTACAAGTGCTGCTCACAGCAATTTCATGCGTTGCATTATAATATAATATATAATAATAAAATTATATTATAATTCACTTATTCCTCTTTTCCCCAAGAAATTATACTAAGAAGGTGTTTAGGACACTAAATGTAGAAGGTTATAGTCGCACTTTCGCGGGTTTTAGAGGCGGTGGGTTAAATTACCGAGAATTATAATCTGTTGTAGAGCTTCAGCTCTTCTATAAAATATTCCCGATTCGTGATTGTGGTTAGGTTAGCAATATTTCCAATATTAAAGCTACTAGAATTACTTTAGGTTAAGTTTATATAAGTAACTGACTTTCAACTTACTCGCACTATACACATTACAAAACACTTTACAATCATTACATTTTACTCACGTTATATTTCCTTTAACATTTATCTACCTATATGTATTATAAGTATGTTAATTATTGTCGCATCATCCGTTAAGTCCCATAGGAATAAGTAGGTGTATTCCAACATATACAGCTACCGATGTCTCAAATCATCGGTTAATAAAATAATCTTACTACTTTGGGAAAACACAACGTAGGTGTCCTAGCCGTAAAGGCGATCTCCGGCAGAGCATCACCAGAAACCGTCGTTCATCGTGTTCAGTGAGTGATAGAAATTTATTTATTATTTTTATTTTATATGAAAATGTGTTATTTTCTCATCAAACAGGATTTCGTATCTGTGACTGCCCATTTTATTACTATTTCATCCAACCTACTTAAATACGTATTTCTTCATTAAAATTATTATTTCGATTTGTCGTTATCGATCGAATCTCCGCGTACATATGTGTACATCGGTATATACACGGATATATTACAATAAGTGTCGCAGGGGGTGAACGTCACAAGGTCCGCTCGCGGAGGAACTGGAGCATGACACCAGCTACTTATCGCAAACTAGACACTGAATACACAATTTTATGGTAAGGCCAATGAGAGTTATTAAGGAGTACCTGAAGCCAATTGCGCACGGCGCAGGGTTGAATTCAGGAAGGTCGAATGTCGATTGTCCCGCATGTTTAGAGGCTCACGCTTATTCCATTCAACTCACCGAGAGCGAGTGTAGATAACAAAATCAGGAGGCGAGATTTCAACTAACCTAGAGACTAAAAGCTGACTATATTTCGGTATTATTTCTAGGATTATGTGAAATATGTGATTAAAATGCGTCTTACCTTTATTGTTTACTTGTGTAATATATAAATTAATACTGTTTTTCGCTCAATATACCTCACCTTACCCCACCTTTAGTACTCCAATATCTCTTACTTTGCAAACAACTGGATAATTAACTAACCTGATCATTTTGGTGAATCTAAAGATTTTTCCAAAGATAAACAAAGTCTATTCTAAGTTAAACCTGTATTCTAAAATAGAAAGATCAACTGATAGCGTTCAGGTTTCAATTAGTATAGGAATTGTACGATCGTATGCAAATCCATTGAAGGCCGGAGATTGCTTTTCTAATAGTGCAAGACGCTTCGGGCTAATCGGACCTGCTGTGTAATTTACTGGCGATATCTGAGAGCGATTCAATTGTCGACCCGTTTGATAGCTGACATGTCTTTTTAAAAAGTTTAAATGGCAATTAAAAGCTAGCAACCGATTATATAGTAATCTGTAGTCCCTTGTATAGCATGTTATCTGTTTCTAGCCACTCAATATCGGCGTTTGGAAATACTTGCTTTTATTATCTGCTTAGAAATTTTCCATAAAAAAAATATCTGCAATAAAGAAAGTGTTGTCAGATTCATCTCAAGTATTTAATTGATGTTGTGTATTTTTCAATTTATTGCGTCAAATAAATATCTTAGAAGTTATTTTCTTTTGTATTTACGTACATTTATATTTCGGTTGAGAAGTCACATAATGGTCATTCGAGCTGTAATTTTTAGTTGTGTATTATTATTTTAAACAATAGAGTTATTATTTATAGATAGTAATAGATGCAATAAGCATTTGAAAAACGACCATTACATATTGCACTTTAAATAAGTTCATATATTATTTCTTGTAAAAAGATCGACTGAACGAAAAATAAATTAATACTATAATAAGTAGTAAAAAATAACCTTGCTTTTAATATACTTGAGACTGCTTTTGAGCTTTTATATTGCTGTGGGACAGCAAGCAAGCTGACGACCTGCTTAGAATTTAGCAGTTACCATCGCCTATGGAAGTTTGCAACGCCAGTGGCATCGCGAATACGCTGCTATCTCATAAGAGTTCAGGAACTTGGGTCACTAATACTGGAACACAACGCAAGGTTATTATAGTGGCATACTTAAAACCAAAGGTGGTCGCCATCCAGACGGGCTTGAGGCTCTACCACGTAGCTAGGGTGGTTTGTTTTGTCGCCTTTTACAACAGGCTGACCCCAGCCGCAGAGGTTAGTATTCTTTCACCGCCCCTGCATGGATAAACATAAAAGATTAAAAAAACCATTGAATACTGAAGCAGTACAACAATTCAGAAGATGGAGAATATTTTAACCGATATCAAAATTAATGAAAATGTATCCAACTGAACTTAAAAATAAATGTATTATAAAGTCTCACAAAAAAAGTGTTTAATGCCATTTTACGATTGTTATGATTAATTATGATTTTAGTAAACTATAATATTTCAGAAATAAATACCATAATCAAAAATAATGTACAACACGCGTACATTCGTTTGCATAAATGAATATCATTCAATCTAATTTCTCCGTCAGCACTTAATTATACTGAAATATTATCTAATAAGCCTGTACTTTTAATTAAGTTTCTTTATTAAAAAATATGTTTCGTTCTAAGATTGTAACGGACTAAAAAATATATCTTGGTATAGCCAAGTTGAATACAGCATATTCCATAAGTGTTCCGTATGTGACTACATTTTTGCATTTTTTACTTATATAATTATACCTATAGTCACACATTTCAGTTTATTTTGAGCTATTAAGGTAAATTAATAGTTATTAATTTAATACCAAAATTGATACTCTGAGATTACTGTTTTAGACAAAATAATAAATAGATTGCATGCTTTTCTCTATACGACATATCAACATAGAGGAACTTCAGAAATTCGAGGTGTTTATTTCTATTATTTAAATAACTAGGTCCAAATAATAAGGTAAACTATATTTAATCCTTAAATATAAATCTAATTTTTATATTTGAAGCTGTTTATGACTGGAATCGGTAAAGAAAGAGACACTGAGCACGTTTTACTGGCCAACTCAAAAGATCCCTAAAAATATACTATTAAGCGAGCCATCGCTGAGACGGTTGATTCCACAAAGAACACGTTTTCTTTAAGGTATTTTTGCTTTTGTGCTTTAGAAACATGATATTTTATCGAATTTTATTTCACATCTTAAATATTCGCTTCCATTTTAGTCCATTTATAGGTAATTTACAATATGATAACCAATTTTTATTTATTTAAAAAACAATTCCTTGCACTGGCTAAAAATAAATGCAGCATTTTTTATTAATATTCTATTTACAGAAACCTATACCATGAGCAGAAACTATTTAGAGATAACACAAATATATTGTCCTCTGTGAGGATGAAACCCGTGTCACTTAACTGTGCCGTGGATTCATCTGGTATATGATAATGGAGCTCAGTTATTTGATACCAAATTAGAGCAGCGTGAAAAGTGTCATCTACGAAAACCTGCCCAAATACCAGTTAATCCGAATTAAATTTAATTTGTTACGTTTTGACTCTTGGCGATGAGTTGTCTATCTAAAACGTCCCCTTATTTCTACACCCTTTATCCTTCTTATTCATATTTCTTTCAAGGCCGACAGTACATAGTTTTCAGTGACAGTAACCTCGATTTAAGATGTCAGCAAAGGTATTCGCCTATAATCTGTTTGCAAAATTTTAGTGATTTTCTACCAGTCGCAAGTAATCATTTTTGACTGTCACATATTTTTGCCGGTTCATCTGTTTACAGTATATCTGATACCCGGATATTTTTTATCTATTTTGGTACCCTAAGTAGCCCTGTTGATTGTCAAAATTTCTGAGAATTTGACCAAAAAGGCTCAATACAATATAATACATAACAGTACTTTCCTCTATAATATATTTTTTGCATTTAACTTTGCATAAGACAAGTTATGGCTTATTTATTTCATAAGTTGAATTTATACGTCTACGGGTATTGGTTGTCTACAAATATGAAGCATACAATTATAATTATTTGTATCTCTATCTATGGTTACCTGGCTGATATCAATATGTTTCTTTCAGCTACAACACTATTATTAAAATTGTTTTTTTTAAAAAGAATTTTGCTCTATTAATTAAAACATGGCATGTTAACAAAACTTTGCGATGTATTTCGAAATACTCCATTTCCAACGTTCATTGGGAATAGAGGGCCCCAGCAAATATTTATTTTATGAGAGCGCGACGGCTCTAATGACGTCACTGCTCGTGTTTCACGATTTACTATAAGAATCCTGCGATAGTACTCCTATAAATTAATGAATAAAATTAAATTAATATAATTCTTGAGTGGTTTTAACTTTCACACTGAAGGGAAAACTATTTCTGTATATATCGTACGATAAGCCACTTACCACTATGGGGCCACGCCCTTGCACTTCCTATTAAATCATGTTTAACTAAATTATTTTTTATTATCTATATTGTTACGGTTGTGTCGGCTTGAGAGAAAACTTGTCACAGAAAATCACAAAGTAATGTCAAGAGACCGAAGTGCTTTTATCTTTCATATGAGATAAACAAAAAGAAAGAAACTCACACGCGCACACACGCACACACACATAAACAAAGGCGCGCGCGCGCATTCAACGAAGAATGAGACACAAGTATCTAATACAAATTATTTAAATACAATTAAAACTAATTTAATGGTATCTATACTACTATTATAAAGAGGAAAGATTTGTTTGTTTGTTTGCATTGAATAGGCTCCGAAACTACTGACCCGATTTAAAAAATTATTTCATTGTTGGAAAGCTACACTATCTCCGGGTGATATAGGTTATATTATATTTTCAAAAAAATTTGAGATTCTTACTAAAACTACAATAATGTAACCCAAGGTGTAAAAAAATTACCTAAAATATTATTTAAATCGCGTGCGCTACGAAAACTATTGATGATAGAATAAAATAATATACTACGACTTTGCAGAACACATAATTATTTACAAAAAGTGTCGCGATAGCATATGTCTAACTATTATAGTTATGCCACAATAAGTGTTCTTTTATTTTAAAATTTAATTGAAATGCCGCCCCTTAGAAAAGGCTCTTTATTTGTATCTTGGTATTAATCCTTATCAAAATAAATTACTTCATATTCAAAACTGCTTCAATACCTTTATATAACTTTTTGAATTATTCAATTTGGATATTCCATTCCAAAGATGTTGTTCCAAAGAGTTTAAAAATGTAAGTATTAGAAAAATTAGAAAAATGTTGCATGGTAGCCGCTCACCCTGTTCGGCTAGCTAGGCAACACTTTATGCAATGTAGGCGTGCGTCACTGGGGTTTTTACAAAAACTAGAAAAAAAAATACTTATTAAAAAATAACGAAAAAAAAAATAATAAAAAAAATCATTAAAATAAAAGTTCATAGAAATAATAATATTCAATCTTTCTTTATAATTTTATTTTTTTAGTAACCTGACACAAATAGAAAGGTTTATGTGTGTGTATATAATATTTAATTTTGAAATTTTTGTTAAATACCCGTGCGAAGCTGGGGCGGGCCGCTAGTATAATATAAAGTTGTTTGATTGTCTCCTTATATATTTTAGTTCCACGAAATTCGACGTTGTTCGATTAAAATTTATGTTGTGAAATGTCTACAACCTCAGGAATCCGCTTTTAACCCATATTGGGTTTCGCTTTCCTCTGTTTAATTGGATCTATGGAAAATTTCTTCCTTAAACGTTTAAGGAATTCTTTGAGAGTATAATTAGAGAATGTAATTTCAGAGTCTTTGTAAATCGTTATAGGTTTATAATTAACCGCAGCGGATGTTTTATTATTAAGATTTATTTTCTCATCAGATTAAAAGGATCTAATTCCCGAACAAATTATATTTTTCAGTGCTGTAGTGCAGCAGACAGGCCGATTATCCACTTAATATTATGAATTTACCGTTGCCTATAGATGTTTCCAAAGCCAGATGCACCGCTAAGACGCTGCCGTCCGCGTAGGGGACCTGGATCACGTATGCCGCCGGAACACAACACAAAGTTATAATGCTAGCAAACTTAGAGAGCAGGGGTGGTTACATCAAGATCCACTCTTAGCCGCAGATGTCACTAATCTTACTTCGCCTCTGCACGGAAAAAGTTTTAATAAAAACAATTAAAATATATAATTATATTTTTTTTTATTGCTGTAGGACATCAGACATGCTGACGGCCCGCTTAGAATTCAACAGTTACCGTCGCCTATAGGTGTTTGCAACGCCAGTGACATCGCGAACACGCTGCTGTCCCATAAGGATACAGGAACTTGGGTCACTAATGCCGGAACACAACACAAGGTTATTATGGCGGCATACTTAAGACCAAAGGTGGTCGCCATCCAAACGGGCTTGAGGCCCTACCACGTAGTATGGGTTGTTTTGTCGCCTTTTACGACAGGCCGATCCCGGCCGCAGAAGTTAGTATTCTTTCTCCGCCCCTACACGAATAGGGATCCGATATATACGGATGTATATATCGGAGGAAGCTATATTGTACTATAATTGGTTATGATGAGCTGTAGTCTAATTTTTAGTCTCCTTGTATGCTTGACCCATAATATTATTTGTTTAAGTTATAATTACTTATAAAAAACTTAATTTAAATTGATTTGTTATACATTTCTACACTGTAAAAGAAACATTATTAATTTTTCAAAGGAATGTGGAATTGATTGTTATGAGCTGCTCTCAAATTAATAGTCTCTGTAAGCGTAACTCGGAATATTATTTGTTTAAATTATGATTACTTTTAAAAATTTTAATTTCATTTAATTTGTTACATGTTTCTATAATGTAAAAGTTATGAATATTGTAATTAATTTAAGGTATATTGGCACACACTGGATTGCTCGAGTCTATCACTCAGACTGCCGTAATATCGTCCCGGAGCCCCACCTAATTTACCTCCATTTTACGGGGCGAGGAACAAGAAACCCGGGCGATAGCTTCCTGATGCCACTGATACAGCGACTCGAGGGGCCGAACTTCAAGATGTGGATCGCCATAAGACTTGCTCTTAGGTACATAATGGTTAGGTTATTGGCTTGATCCATGTATCATACTTTTTTTTTTTTATTTTTTTTTTTTTTTACGGGGTGGGGAAATCCTCATGGACTACCTCCGCCTGGGGAAAGGCGGAGGGGCATGCCGGACTCCTACCGGCTAAAACCACCACCCCGGTGTCTCCTCACACGTGTGCGCGGGGCCGCGGGAATCCAGATTCTTCCGCAGCCCCACACTAGTGCTGGCCCGGTCTGTCCGGGCCTCGTCTCCTGCACGGGGTAGTGAGGTGTTTAACTACCCCGTGCATCGCCTCAGAGGCGCGCGCCGACACCCGCGCGCGCCTCCACCTCGGGTCCATCGAATAGGGGGCGGGAACTTCCCCAAGTCCCTCGCCCCTGGACCTATTTATGGGGGCCGGAAAAGGGCGTTGTCCGCCCTTCTTCTTCGCCCGGTGCACCTTCTGCGGCCGGGGAAGGGAGTCGAGATCTCCCTCTCCCGTTCCGCAGTTTCCTTCTGCGACATCACGTCCTCGCAGAAGGACACCACTGCGTCCCACGACTCTGCGCTACCGACCATCCTCCGCACTACGGCCGGCAGCGACAGATCTCCTCCTACTTCATTTGTGAGGACACGGCGCTGCTCCTCCCAAGCTACACACTCGGCGAGTGTGTGTTGCGCCGTGTATTCCCCGCCGTGGACGCAGTGGTGGCACTGAGCGTCCGGCTCCCTGTCTATGCGGCACAGGTACTTGCCGAAGCAGCCGTGCCCCGACAGCACCTGCGTCACCCTAAACGACAGGGAGCCGTGCCTTCTCCCGAGCCAGTCGTCGAGTACGTCGAGACGGTAGCGAGGCCGGCAGTAGGGCGCAGAAGCCTTTGCCGCCATTCCGCCACCAAGACCTGACGGAGCTCCTCTCGGCGCAGCGCGATCTGGCGCTGCGCCGGCCTCGAGCCCCGTGCCCGCTCTTCCTCGCACCATCGATATAATGACGCGAGTACTTTCGCCTCTAGGTCCCAGGGCGGGGATCCGGCCAGGACGCAAGCCGCCTCGTAGGAAATCGTGCGATACCCGCGGACGACTTTGACGGCCATCGCCCTCTGCGGCTTGCGCAGAATGGCGAGAGTGCTGGCCGTCATGTCCAACGCCCAAACAGGGGCCCCGTACAGGGCCATGGACCGCACGATTCCCAATGTATCATACTTGGACCAAGTATGAAAATATTCAACGTTCAAAATTTATTTAAGGTTTTTTTTTATATTTATATACATAATGTTATAATTATACATAATGTTAGTATGTATATACAAAATATGCTGACAATACTATTATTTTACGTACGTAAACAATACTCGAAGGCAACACCTTCATATTGTCTTGTTTTAATTTTCAATGTTTAATTTTTAATTATAAACAAGGCGTAACCTTCATATTAAATAGGTCTGAAAGAATGCCAAGAAAGTGAACATGTGAGTGCCTTTTAAGTGGCTTGCTCGCTTTGTGGTTTTGCCTACTCTGCCAATGACCACTTCAATAGTTCAGCTTTATATTTATGAGTGTGTGTACCAGTTTTGTATTGCAATACACAATATACACATCTCAGCATCTCATAGACATTAATTTATTTTGGTACATTTTATACTCGAACAGTTATCATTATTACAATTGATAAGTTTTGTACTTGTCTTCAAGAAGTAATAGTTTCAATTGTTTTGCATGCTGTTATAGCATAACATGTCCACTTGTTGTTACAAAATTTCAATGTACAATTAAAAAAGTGATTATTTTACTTATTGTGAACCCTTAATACAACATGTTAAAGCAAATAAATATATATTATCTTATCTTCATAATTACGATTTTTGTTTTCAACTTTCAAATATTTTTCGTTTTGTCTTGCCATTGTATTAATATTCATTATTATTTGACAAATTTTAGCTTCTACTTCATAAATTTCCATCACTGTTAAAGTTATTATTAATTAACAAATTTACTTTTGCTCTAAACACCGCATTATTTACACTTTGATTTAGATATTAAAATAAAAAAGGAAATTACTTTTTAAAACTTATTACGATAATTTGATAGTTAAAATATATACCAATATTGTAAAATCACATTTAATTATGACAAAATTTTGTCAACGAGCTTGCTGCAATCGGTCACAAGGTTTAATTTACTTTGAACCTAAGTTCATAGAAATAAAATTCATGTTCTGTTAGCAGTGAGCATTCATATCCCAGGCTAGCACCAAAAATAAATGCAAAAGAATTTCTCTATTCGCTAATTCACGGACTGAAAAAGAAAAATCTATTCGATTTCATAAAGAGAAAAAAGTCACATTATTTATCCTTTTATATCTTTCTTTGAAGAGTGGGAAGCGGCACTGATGGAAAAAAGAACTTTTTATCCTACGATAACACTGAACAGAGCATCCCAGGCAGCGAAGTAAGGAATACGGAATTACTATGATGATACTATTATATTTAGAGTCAGCAGTATTGTATTATAGACAAAACAGATAGCAATAAAGGCTACCAACAAAAGCAAAAAAAAAAAATATTACAATAAAATTTAAATAATATAAGCTAATGAATGCGTTGATACGAGTATTGAAGTGACGCTTTGGCTTTAGCCTTCTCATTTACGTAGTCAACTTGAACCGATATGAGCCGACTTTACACGAACGAGCGTTATATATTCAAACGTGACGACTCAAACTTATTCGATCGCCGATCCTGCATAAATAATTTTCAACTTCTAAACCGAATTATTGTACTAACAATTAATTGTCATAGAATTCATTCAATCCATTCAAAGAGAGCCACGGTCATATGTACTTTGGTAATATCTTACTACTCACAGCTAGATTGCTTATCAGATCCCAATGTTCCGTAGATTAAATAGAGGCTTGGATGTTTTTCACATGAGTGTATTTGCTGGCTCCGGCCCCACGTTGAAGTATTATTCCGCAAGAATAGGATTACAAGATTATTTTTGTACATTGCTAGGATTTCTCTTAATTTGTATTATTCGCTATTCTTATTTATTTTGTGATGACTTTCTTATTATTTGATATCCAATAATATGATATTTTATAAGTTTTTTGGACAAGAATACATATTTTTAATTCGTATATAGAATATAAATTACAATTTTTTTAATAGATATTATATTCGTATTATTATTGTGGCTCAAACTCATACAATAGATTTTACTACCGCGTAAACAAAATATAGGCTTTTACGCAAGCTATTTCTATCCGTGCAGGGGCGGAGAAAGAATACTAACCTCTGTGGCCGGGATCGGCCTGTCGTAAAAGGCGACAAAACAACCCACTCTAGCTACGTGGTAGGGCCTCAAGCCCGTCTGGATGGCGACCACCTTTGGTCTTAAGTATGCCGCCATAATAACCTTGTGTTGTGTTCCGGCATTAGTGACCTAAGTTCCTGTACCCTTATGGGACAGCAGCGTGTTCGCGATGCCACTGGCATTGCATACACCTATAGGCGACGGTAACTGCTAAATCCTAAGCGGGCCGTCAGCCTGTCTGCTGTCCTAGGCAATAAAAAAAAAAAAAGCTAATTTCTCTCTCAAATCTCCAAAACCTGAAAAGTAAAACATATAGAAATAAATAAGTATACTGCGATAATTCAAACAGCACCATCAAGTTCAAAGTAGTAGTAGTAGCATAGAATTGTGTTATGGGTACTAGACTACTTATATACTTTTCTAAATATGCATTTTACTCGTATACATAAACACACACACACACATACGCACACAAACACGCGCGCGCGCGTGTAAAACCGAACCCAGGACCCTTTTTGGTCTCGGGGAAAACCTCTCTTGAGACAAAGGGCGGGCCGGCGCCTGCCCGGGCCACGAGATCGGAAGGCCACATATCCGTAGGCCCAGGCGTAGGCGATAGGAGAATAGCGGGGTTATTTTAGTGGGTAGTCGTATGGCTAAACATCTTCCCCGGAGTGCCACATATCCCACGGTCCCCCCGGGCCGGGGAACCCGTCAAGAGAGGTTTTTCCCCGAGACAAAAAAAAAGCTAACTGCCAGCGAAAGTCCCGTCAAAATCGGTGCAGCCATTTCAGAGATTAGCTGGAACAAACAGACAGACAGACAGACAAAAATTGTAAATTTTTTTATTTGGTATATGTACCGTGTCCGTGTCCGAATGCACTTAGTAAACAGTGCTTGTTTTAATATTACAAACAGACCCTCCAATTTTATTTATTTGTATAGATTTCAAATTAATTTGAAAAGTAAGTCCCTATAAAAAAATAATTCTCAATATTTTGTACCAAAAATCGATAACCCAGTAAAAGGGAATAAAGGGATTTTTGTCACTCCATTGTATACAAAGCCAGGATATGAGTGGAGGCGACTAGCCGTAATGCACTCCGCGAAACGAGTTAAGTGACTGCAATCCCCATTATCCGTGAGTGGTAACGAATTTTCCTTTGTTTTCAACACATTTTTTATGAGTGTTAGAAGTTATAACTTATTTGAGAACTGCTTTAGTATATTAAATCAATTGCACTCTATGCACAAATTCAGATAATATATTAAACCTTATTTTAAAGCGTTGGTTTGATTGAAAATTTATTAAAAACCTATAGATTTATCCGTGTTATTTTTTTTATCCGTACAGGGGCGGAGAAAGAATACTAACCTCTGTGGCCGGGGCCGGCCTGTTGTAAAAGGCGACAAAACAACCCACCCTAGCTACGTGGTAGGGCCTCAAGCCCGTCTGGATGGCGACCACCTTCGGTCTTAAGTATGCCGCTATAATAACCTTGTGTTGTGTTCCAGTATTAGTGACCCAAGTTCCTGAACCCTTATGGGATAGCAGCGTATTCGCGATGCCACTGGCGTTGCAAACTCCCATAGGCGATGGTAACTGCTAAATTCTAGGCAGGCCGTCAGCTAGCTTGCTGTCCCACAGCAATAAAAAAAAGATTTTTTCATTGCCAAGGAATAGAAGACAGGCTGACGACCCACTTAATAGTTTAATAGTAAGTAGTTACCGTCGCCTATTAATGTTTACGACGTTAGGCGCACCGTTAATATACTGTTGTTTGCATAGGGGTACTAGAACCTCGGGGCATCACAGAGTAATGACCAAAAATCGATCCTCCGATCCTCCATAAGAGCTTAGGTGAAGACCGGGGTTTTCAGTAGATATACAGGCTAGCGTTGCCTATTGTCTGCTAGCTATGTGAGTGTTTGCAATAGGGGAGTTAGGTGGTGAACCCGACATACCCGCGTCAAGTTTCCCCACGAAATTTCGATACGGCACTGATAAGGTACAGTTTTCCCGAGATAAAAAAGAGTACTGGGACTTAAGTCGCTAATGCAGAAACACAACATAAGTTTACATACTTAAAGATCATCGGTGGTTGCAATCCTGGCGCGCTTGAGGCCCTAACACCTAGTTAGGGTTATTTTGTCACCTTTTACAACAGATCAACCTTAACCACAGAGGTCTGTATATTTGATGACTAAATAAAATATATTTTTACAGATATGAGTAATTTTCTTTGTACAAACAAATCGTTTTAAAAATAATGTATTTATATTTTGCAAAATGAACTAAAATATATATTTCTCGATAAGAAATTCTGGGAAAGGTTTAAAAGTATTTATATACGGTAAATATTACTTTTTCAATAATGCAAACAAAACAAGTTTGTTTTCAAATTAAATTAATCCCTAAAAGTTTTCGATTGAAACTTTTGCTACGAAATAGTTTGGTTCAGTTAAAAATCAATTATTTATTGCATATCAATTTTCTATTTTAAAAAACAATGATTTATTATTAATGGTTAGGCGCTTTATCCTTTCTTTTTTCCTTGTCTACCCGCAAGTTAGTTTAGATGCTGCGGCGCCTGACGGTGATTTTTGAAAAACTACTCGACCACCACCCCGCCGCCCTCTGCTTGGATAGCGCCCGCACAGACGTTAGGTACCGTCGAGTCTTGGTTAAGCCCGCAAGAGGTATTATATGTTTGTTATTATCGTGAACCACTAATTATAAAGGCCTAGGCTACAAACCGCAGAACCAGCCGTGGAGGGTAGCAGATCGGAGAACCTCAGGTGAGTCGCCGCTCTTTCTGACTTGCTGGGTATTTCCGTCTCCGTTCCTTTCCACGTTAATTATCGAACCCGCACTACCTTTGTTTCCTGCACCGCGGTTACCATCTTTCGAGACCTAAGCCCCACCATTCTTTATACGGTCCTTCAGCCCCACGAATTAATATGAAAGTTTTTGATTTAAATTTATATTAATAAGTGGAGTTAGTTTCTACATAGAAAGATTTTAAATTTAAATTAGTTGGATTGTCCAGCCAACACATACGACATTGTTATAAATTGTCCTTTATACGGATTGCATAAATTTTACTTAATTATAAACTATTAATAATATTTGTAGACCAACATGGTCCATTATGTACATTATAAAAATTAATCCTAAAATAATAAAGAAATACAAATTTAACACTTAAAATCATAAATATAATTCAAACTAAATTACATAAAATATACACGCTCACAAGTACACACACAATAAAAACATTCAAACAGATTGTGCAACCTCCAGCAGCAGTTAATGTAACATCTAGTTTGCAAGCAAACACTATAGTATAATGTAGTTTTTTTTTAAATATAGTCTTACAGTTAAAAGTACTTCTTAGCCTATTATTTCAATGACATAAGTCCTTTTAGAGATTGAGTTATCAAGCACAGGTACATTTATTTGTCGTATAAAGCATTTCTACTTCTAACACTATATCTAAACCTGATGTTTGTAGTGATTCCGCGAGAAAAATAGAGAACTGAGTATTACGAGGTCTTAGACCTAATGGTCCTCAACCTCTTACTGATCTTCCAGCCGTAGACTTTGAAGTTGTTAATGATAACTATTATATGATGATAACTATTGTCAATTACTAGAAAGACTTTTTTCTGTCTCTACATTTTTCCCATATTACGTCAGTTAACTAGAGACGTGAACGGCGGTAAATGAATTATTCTTTTTGAAAGCTTACTGTATGCAAAAAGGTAAATAGTTCGATATATTATGGGGTGGACGATAGTCTCTCTAAAAAAACTAAAAAAGACTTATGAGAGTATTTATCAGTATTATTTGAAGTGCGTCTAGAGACTCCTGAATAATAATTAATATACTATTTATTGTCTTACATAATCTGAAGCTCAATGTAGCGAAGACCGAGTACTTGGCCTGTAACTCCACAGATCCCACACCCGTACGCATAGACGGCAACACGGTCGAGCGCACGGACCATGTGAAATACCTGGGATCTGTGTTTCATGCGTCTGGTGACATCGATTGCGACGTCAAGGCACGCATTGCTGCCGCGTGGGCCAAATGGCGTGAGGTAACTGGTGTCATTTGTGACCCCAAGATGCCGGTAAAGTTGAAGGGACAGGTCTATAAGACCATCATTAGGCCTGTCCTTTTATACGGCTGTGAAGCGTGGCCGGTGTTAGAGCGACACAAGCAAGAACTGCGTGTCACGGAGATGAATATGCTGCGGTGGATGTGTGGAGTGACGCGGAACGACCGCGTTAGGAACTCCCGCATTCGCGGTAGTCTTCATGTCCGTGACATTGCAGATAAATTGCAGGAGTGTCGGCTCCGTTGGTATGGCCATGTTTTACGGCAACCGGATGCTTACGTGGGAAACAAATGTCTGGCCATGCCGCCTCTGCCGGGCCCCGGCAGGAGGGGTAGACCCAAAAGTGCTGGCTTGACGTCGTAAAGGGTGATATGCGTGCTAATGGGCTCACTACCAGGGATGCTGAAGATCGCGCGAAGTGGAGTAGAAAAAGTCGGAAAGCGGACCCCGGGCACCGAAACGAGAGTTTGGGTGGCAACCGGGACTAACGCTAGGATAGCTAGCTAGCTTACATAATAATTTAAAACCATACGAAATCGTACAAAAAGTCAATATCTTCATTTAAACACCTCGTTAATCAACAATTTCCAAATTGCTCGTGTCGATTATTACAAGTTTCAGTCGGTAGTTAATTAACGTTAACCGCAGCTCTCTGTGCTGTCTAGTTTTAGGGTGTGGTATAATTTTGAAAGCGGAGCGATTTTATAATTAATAAAATACTTAAAAATAAATAATAAAAAATATGAGTCTGTTACAAGCATTTTATCGTGATTCAAACAAAATGCTCACTTGACGCCACGACGCACTCCGACGAGTTATGTGTCATGACTGACCTATCTATTAGTTATATTATTAAAACAAAATTATATAAGTAGTAAATCAGTATAATACCCCTAACACAAGAGCTCAGTTTCCTATTTTTGTGGCACTGTGTGAATTATGTGTGAATTACAAAGTCAATCTCACCTGCAAGTAGACACACCCTGCTGAATAACGGACGGGACCCTGATGACCGCTTTTCTTTTGGGGTTGGGGGGTCAGACGGAAGTCATCCCCGTAAAAGCCAAAAGCAGCCAAATCAAACAATGGAAAGACTAAGATTACGGGATCGTCTAAGGGCTAGGGTGTCGCCGCATAACTGCGCGCAAGAGCTTCGCCCGGCTCTTGGGAGAAGTGGACAAGGGCTAACATGTCACGCGGGCATGGCTAACGACGTTAGCCCCATCTCATGCAGCCCAAACATCTCGAAAGATCCGCTTCGCAACATGGAACATAGGCACGCTAACCCAACGCGCGAGGGAGTTAGCCCAGGCGGAGGGTGGCCATGGCGTTCCTGCAGGAGACTCGATGGAAGGCCAGCAGATCCCGGTTCATTGGAAATGGCTACAAGCTGATCTACACAGATGCACATGGTGGGGAGAGTGGGATTGCCATAGTGCTCTCGGAGGAGTTCTAGAACGAAATTTTGGAAGTGAAACGTCATAGCAACCTTATGGTCGTTAGAATGTTTATCGATGGGGTAAAATAGCATTTTGGAATCTACTCGGAGAAGTGCTCCGTGGAATCCCGTTATCACAGGGGATCGTTTTGGACAGTGATCTGAATGGTCATGTGGATGATAAATATGGGGAATTTGAGCGTGTTCACGGTGGGTACGGTAGCCGAAACACGGAAGGGGAGGACATTTTCAATACGTGTGCAGCTGCTGAACTTGCCATCGTGAACACGTATTTCAAAAAGAGATCCGACCATCTTATTACACACAAGAGCGGGAGAAATGCTACCCAAATCGACTTCCTACTCACTAGGAGACACCACATTAGCAAAGTGGCCAACTGCAAGGTCAGACCCGGTGAGATTCTCACTGCGCAACATCATCTTCTTGTCATGGACGTCTGCGCTAAGCCTAAATATACGCATGCTGAGCGCTTTCAGCGCTGAATCAGGTCAGATCAGATCGCCAAATCAGAAAATCAGGAGTTTTCCTTAGCCGTCGGTGACAAGTGCGCTGGTGGTATGGGCGAACCAATTCAGACTTACTGGGACAAGATTCAGTCGGCTATCCTTGGGTCGGCGAAGAAGGTGCTTGAGGTGTCTAAGGGTGGTTGCAAGTGTGGCAAAGAGACACGGTGGTGGAACGACGCAGCCTAGAGTGAGACTAGAGCGAAGAAAGCCCTCTTTAAGAAGTGGCAAGCGTCCAGATCTCCTGAAGATCGCGACGCATACCGGGTGGCAAAGCGCACCACTAAGAGAGCTGTTACCAGAGCCAGACGAGACCACTTATAACCAATTTACGATAAATTGGAATCATATGAAGGGCAGAAGCTCATCTATAAGTTGGCGCGCTCCAGAGTCAAAGCGGCACAGGATATTTCCAAGTGTATGTATTTCCGTATTTAGCTGGCTATGCCGCCTCCGCCGGGCCCCAGCAGGAGGCATAGACCCAAAAAGTGCTGGCTTAACGTCGTAAGGGTTGATATGCATGCCAATGGACTGACCACCAGAGATGCCGAATATCGTGCAAAGTGGGGAAGTAAAAGTCGGAAAGCGGACCCTGGGTGCCAAAGCGAGAGTTTGGGTTGCAACCGGGATTCAACGCTAAGATGATGATGATGATTTGTGAATTATTATAATATATTTATTTTACCTTTCTTTAGTAAATAAATACTTTTTATATGTTATCACTTAGACTAAGTACAAGAAATGAAACCATAACCCCGTAGGTGTTTTGAAGTAAAGAAATATCTTTTATATTTTCTAATATAACCGTTCTCGAATATAACTTGTACCAAATAAAAGCAATGAGCATTCGCGTGGAAGAGTACTATAGCTTACAAACACACCCAAAATCAAAGGTAGCTATGAATAACCACGAAAATAATACATACTATATACATACGAGTTCTAACATTTGAAGCATTAGAGTGATATTTCCCATAAAGAAGAATATTGAAATATTTGATGGTGTATGAAAATCAAATTTTTACCTTACGACTGTGATGAAAATGTAAATAACATATCTGATAAATATTTATTAGTTATTTTATTCCATATTTCTCATATTTAATTTTAAATATTGGATATATATGTAATTTTGAATATATTACATCATTTCTATATTTTATAATCCTAGTGTAATTTCGACTGGTTGTGCCTCTTTCAACATACGCCTTAAACAAGTGCGACAGGTATAGTGTACGTTCTCTCTAAAAAGGAGATTGAAGTTCAGTAATGGGTCACCATGAATTGTTACTGTTGTTGTTGTTACTATCTAAGATAATGATAACAAAAAATATTGCAGTATTAAGATGAAAATTAAATAAATTTAAAAGCAGATATATTTTACTGAGAAAATACAATTCGAGCTGAAAGATGAACAAAATGAATTTGATTAAAATACACCAGACAAACGAATAACTGAGAAAACAAACCATGTCTTAAAATAACATCTAGAATATTCCGCTCGTTGCAACCAAATGAGCACTCTTGTCCCACTTATAAATATTTAAGGCAACGTTATTTCTCAACCACAGGGCACTTCATTACTGGAAGGTATCTTAATTTATGTAGGTTTGGATAAAACTGCCTAATTACCTCAAACCATTATTATAAGCTTTAATGCTCCACTTTGTTAAATAGTTAAGAATAAATTTATCATCGTTAGTCAGGTATCTGGTAGCTCAGTGGTATTACGCTTGGAGATGAATCTAGAGGTGCCGGGTTTGAATCCTACGGTAGAATGCACCGCTTTAGCATTTTTCTCGCCTAATGTGTGTATTTCTTCTTCTTATTCGTGCACTCTTGACAGAGTGGTCGTGGTCAAGCGTCGGTTAATTTCTGCGCCACCGCTGTTTTCATGATGCGCCGCCATTCACATCGATGCCCGGCAGAGTGAGAGCAATCATTGATACCGGAGTGCGTCAAAGATTTGATGAGGTCTGTCCACCGTGTCGGAGAGCGCCCGCGAGATCTTTTGCCCTCGACTTTCCCTTACACAACCATCCGTTTCATTGAGTCCTCGTTACGGGTGGTGTGCCGGAAGAACTTTAGGATTCGTATTTGCACAGTTGACGATAATCTTTCTTGGATGTTAAGTTCCTTCAGGATCGAAACGTTGGTATGGTGTGCGGTCCACGGGATTCTGAGCAGGCGTCTCCAATACCACATTTCCAGTGCGAATGTGTGTATTATAGCATAATAATTAATTGCCATGTACCGACGGTGAAGGAAAACATCGTGAGGAAACCTACTGCATACTTCCTTGGACAAGCGTGGTGGGTATTCTGTCTGTTCCCCTACGGGGAGGCCCGAGCCCAACAATGGGACGGCATCTCCATTGGCTTCCAAGATCTTGTTATTATTAAATATTAGTACAGTTATTTACACTTTTTATCAAAAATATTATCATTCCAATAAGCGTTTCAATTTCTTTGTTTACAAAGATTTCACCTCAAGCTGGCTCACTAAAGTAGCGTTTTGAATTGGAACCAGTGGTAGCTTCTTGAAATTTAATAACTGATCTACAAGATTTGATATTGATATAAATAATTTAGAATTTGGTTATTACTAACTAAATAATAAAATAAAGTTACTGCACGTGCAGTATTAATAGTAGCATTAATTTTTTAATACCAAAATAAAAATACGCTTTTGTCTATTTATATATGATATACATATATATTAGTGACAAATATTTATAAAATTACAATCATTGTAGTAAATAGTATGCGTCTTTAAAAACGTCTTATGAAGCAGTAAATAAATCATATTTTATTCCTTTATAACTTTTAATTCCTTATCATCGAAAAAATATCTAAATCAATCAAGCAATCTCTTCCTAGCAACCTATTATTGCGAAGGCTAGAACAATATGGTAAATAATTAATTATTATCATCATTTACCTTTATATTTCAGGTAATTATAGGTTGTAATTACTCATCACAGGTTTTGTGGTCCAGCATGGATTAGGCTTGGGACTCAGCAGTGCGGCATCGAGTGCGAGGTCACTAAATGCACGAGGTAACTGGGTCACATTGTGAACGCAATGCCCGGCAATTAGAGTCGCTACATCGAAATATAGTTACATTTTTATTACTTGACATGTTATTTGATAGTCGTAATGTAACAATAAGCATTTACCATACTAAAATGTTGAAAATACATTATATAGCTTTACTTAGTTACATTAAAATAATGCGTAGTACGTAAGGGTTATTTGAACCTATACTACCGGCACACTATGACGGCCGTTTTGACGTTTGTCTACTCATGAAGTTTCGTATTAATTAGTAATTATATTTGAAGATGCAAATTGCTGTTCTTTATTGTCAATAGAGACGTGCAGTTAGTCATACAATTTATTGAATGTATTATTTTAGGACACAAAATTTATTTATTACATTGATTTCTAAACTATATAGTTCTAAACTATAACTATATATTAGAGTCCCGCAAACATTTACTTTTTATTTTTATAAGATATTTATTATAGGTATTTACCACACAACTCGGCGTTTGAATTTCGAAATTCAAAATAAAAAAAAAAAAAATTAGTACGATCGTCACATAGGATCGCTGGCCACATAACTACTACCTCCGACAAACTCGCGTCAATGCTCTATGAAAAACAAAGCAGTTTCGACTTGACGTTGCTACGAAAAGTACAAACTGTGAGTGCACTGTAATTGTGATATAGTTTTGACCTGGCTTTGGATTTCGGATATTGATACTGCAGTACTGTACTGTACTGTAGGTACTATTTGCAATAAAAACTTACATTATATTTATTTTTATTATATTTTTTTCGAGAATAAATTGACATTTCACATCACTATTGTAATAATTATGTCAAAACGGCCATCATAGTGTGCCGCAATAATAGTTATTTTAAAATATTTTGTACATTTATTTTAATTATTGCTCAATAAAAATTAAATTTGGTAGTTGGGCATACCCTGGACGGCACACCGAACTAATGTGTCGATCCTGAAACGGCTGGGCATTGTGACTAGGCTCTCCACCATCTGCTTGCGAAGGGTCCTAGAATACTTCGGCCACATCGCCAGAAGGGATGAGGACAACCTGGAGAGACTGGTGGTAACAGGGAAGGTGGAGGGAAGAAGACCAAGAGGAAGGAGCCCCATGCGATGGACCGATCAGATTCGCACTGCCCTGGAAACTACTGTCCACGACGCTTTACACTCTGCTTCCGATAGGGGCAGATGGCGGCAAATAATACGCACCAAAGTACTCCGTCGAGATGATCACGACCCTCAGCACTGAGGAAACCGACGCGAGGAGGAGGAAAATTTAAATTATACAATTACATGTCCAATTATATGTTTAATATTTTTAATCTGATCCAGAGTGTAGGAACTGCGAACCAAAATTAGGCTCTGGAGCCTTTAGCCAAAAAGCAGTAAAGTAAATGAAGTAACTTAAGTAAGGTACATAAACTTAAATGTTGTTATTATTAGTCACCAAATTAACGGGGTGTTACATAAACAACAAGAAATTGAAGACATCTCGATATCGGTATAAAATATATCAAATGTAATTTTCCTTAGCTCATAACATAAAAGCCACGACAAGGCAGTCCGTTTCTCAGGGCACCTATCATGAAAAACGCAATACCCCGGTAAAAAAAAATCTATCGCATCTTTGCTAATATTATAATTTGTTTGCAAAAGAGTCTAAAGGAAGGCGTCAATGCAATGAATTGTCGCCGAATTTTTAACCTGTTACAATATTTATCAGCGCTTGGTGATCTTTTTAATAACTTTTGATTCTTATCAGATTGAAATAATTGTAAGAAAATTGTTTTGTGTATTTTAGAATATTTGCTACTTTTTCTTTTTAAAATACACAAAACGTAGAACATCAATGTATAATGGCTCAGAAATATGTCATAGATACAAAGTCCAACGTAGATAAGGCATATGGCGCCTAATAGATATGACATCGACTGATAGTGCAGTTACAAAAATCGAATGAAGAAAATCATGTTAAAAGATCTGTAATTCAATATATAGAACTCGTGAGCAAGAGACGACCCACTTACCTAAATATGTTAGGAACAAACCTCATTTTTGTGTTGAAATGAGAATACGCAATATATTTACGCAGGTACACAAATCAGTCAATAGTTGCTGAAAGAGTACAAAAAGGGCTTATACAAAACGTCACGCGTCTCAGCACAAACGGAAAGGTTTTCAATAAGCATCTACATACACGAAGGGACTCGATAGGGAAAAGGTTTTAAATGTACAATTCCAATAATGGATCGAATGGTGAGTGAATAAGGACGTTTTTCTAGGTTCGCCTTACACGAATTTAAGTAAATTTCTAAAGGGAGCAAATTGGTTTAAGCCTGTGACGTGCGATTGTTATTTGATATGGCATATAGTTAATTTAGTTTAATACTAATCGAATTGGGAAGCCAGTAAAAATATTAAACTAAAATTTGTTTTGAGCTTTTGTGTATTAGAAGAGAAAAAAATAATCCACTATTTACATTTACAGCCTATGCGTATGAACTAGTATATAAAATAGTTACTCAGGTTAATTTCATTAGTACTTCATGTCATTCCACACAGGGCGTACAAATATTATAAGTAAAAGTATATAAATTACTAAAAAATATTTGTATGATTTTATTACACAACTGTAAGATGCACCGGATAATAAGACGCCCTTCAAATTTGCTTTATATAACATTCCGTGATGCTTCCCTTTGCTAGGCTTGGGCCTTCCATTACAGGGAAAAATATATAAATGCGATAGTAGTACATCGCGTACACGCTTATCGCTGGCGGATTGGCGCGTTACATCAGTGAGCTCTGATAAAGGTTTTGTTGCTGTAGGATAGCAGACACGCTGACGACACACTTGTAATCTAGCAGTTACCGTCACCTATGAGTGTTTGCAATGCCAGTGGTATCGCGAATACGCTGCTGTCCCATAAGGGTACAGGAACTTTGGTCAGTAATGCCGGAACACAACACATACTCAAGATCAAAGGTGGTCGCCATCCAGACGGGCTTGGGAGTAGCTAGGGTGGGTGGTTTTGTCACCTTTTACGACAGGCCGATCCCGGTCGCGGAGGTCAGTATTCTTTCTCTGCCCCTGCACTGATAAAATAAATAAAAAAATATGATATACAGGGTTATTGGTTATTCGAAGTATTCCTGTTAGAAGGTTTCATGGGTGACGTTTTGGAATAATTTTAACCTCATGTGCATTATGCAAAAGTGAACCATAAATAAGTCAAAAAGGTAAGATCAAAAATTTATAAAAAAATAAGTATTAATTTAAATCTCATGTTTTCTTCTGATTTATAAAAATACAAATTTAAAATAAAATTTAACACCAGTAATAGTTTAGTCGTAATAACAATTAACAAATAATAATAAGTAACAATTAAGACATTTTGTAATTTAACCTAATTAAAGTTTTTGCTCGAAGTGACTTGCCATATTGCGTACGCAGGAGCGTCTTGCGCATCCCAGTGCGGGCTTTGCCACCATAGAGGCGGTGGGGCCCGTCCTGGCTGAATGGCTGGAGAGGTACCACGGCGCTCTGACCTTCCGCCTGATGCAGGTCCTCTCGGGGCACGGTGCTTCGGGAGATACCTGTGTTGCATAGGGCGGGAGACGACGTCGGCGTGCCACCGTTGTGGCGCGGGTGACGCGGAGGACACGGTGACCCACACTGTCGTCATGTGTCCTGCGTGGTGCGAGAAGCGTCGCGCTCTCGTCACCTAAATCGGCGCGGATCTATCGCTCCCGGCCCTGGTTCTATCTATGGTCGGGAGCGAACCCGGAAGGATGGCCGTTGCCTCCTTTTGCGAGGCGAGGCAGTCATGTCCGCAAATAAGGCCGTGGAGCGGGAGCGAGAGTCGACCATCACACTCCCCTCCCGCCAACGCAGACCACGTTGTTGGCACCGGAGGGCAACAAACGATCTCCAGCCGTCGTAGAATGCGGCCGCGGGCCCCTCGGGGGATGATCCGCCGCCCGTACTATTGCCGCGTATGTGAAGGCCGCGTGCTATTCCGCGGCCCCCCTTAACTCCTTAAGCTTATACAGAAGAGCATAGGGGGACGAAATCTTGACCCCCTGGCACCAATACTATAGAAGAGACTCGCCCCGATACAACGGGCAGGTCGGCACCGGCCCGGGCTACGAGATCGGCAGGCCACATACCCGTGGGCCCGGGCGTAGATGATAGGAGAACAGCGAGGTTTTTAGTGGAGAGTTGGATAGCCGAAGATCCTTCCCGGAGTCTCACATATTCCTCGGTTCCCCCAGCCCGGGGAACCCGTCAAGAGAGGGTTTTTCTCCGAGACAAAAAAATTTCGTACGCAAAGTCGCATTCTTTTTCTAAGTTGTGACTTAACTACCGAAGTAGTCAAATTATTCCGCTGCGTTTATAATTCTTGTTTTGAGTTCTTCCGCGGAAGACACAGGCGAGACGTCGTAAATTATGGATTTCATGTGACCCCAGACATAGAAATCCACTGGTGTTAAATCCGGACTCCTTGCAGGCCATGGAATAGGTCCTCCTTGCCCTATCCAACGATTAGGAAAAATGGCTATCTTCTGTATTAATTTTAATTAATATCATGTTTAGCCTTGTAGCCAAAAGCACGTTTTCAAGGAGGTCAAACATTTCATGTGTCAAAAAATTTCGTAAGCTGCAGCATTTAGATTTCTCTGTAAAAATGTGGTCCGATTAAATTGTCGTCAATTATTCCCATGCACTCATTGACCAAAAAACGGCGTTTTAAATGTTACCCAGAATGTAAAAAAACGCAATAAAATGGGGAAAGTGCAAAAAAATGCCGGTCTAATATTAACCCAAAATCAATATAACTTTGGACCACACATATTTCTGTCTCTATCTCAGGATTCACTGATCATTTGTAAACTTTTTTATGTAATTGGTAGTAATAACATCAAAATATCACATAAGACATCATTGTAGGGTAGCAGTTTTATACATTCTATTTACTAACTACCGGAAATTGTGTCTTATATGGTCCAAAGTTACCCGGAATGACTGCATTCATTAACAATGCCTGCGGTATGAGCTCTGGCATTGTTCTGCATAAAAATGAAGTCTTCGCCAGTAAAATACACGTAGGGTACCACATGAAGCTCCAGACGCTCTTCGATGTAACGTAACCCATTTAATGACGGTAATTGAGGTCCAGATACAAACGCAACTTCGGTTTTTCTATCGGTGTTTATGCCTTATCAAACCGCACATGAACCGCCACCGTAATTGACTCTTTTTACTATGCAGCTGTGCAAAATGATCTCCCTCTCTTCGATACACCTTCTTTCTTCCGTCATTACTAGCATGATCTTACTCTCGTCAGAAAAGAGAACTTTGCTCCATTGAAGGTATGACCAATTTAAGTGCCCAAGTGCAAAGTTGAGGCGCGCTGTTCGGTGTCTACCGTCAATTTTGGGTCATTAGCTGGTTTATGAGGTTTCATGCCACGCTCCGCCAATCTTTTTCTTATGGTAGAATCGCTTACAGTTAATTCTCGAACCTCACTGAGGCGCTGCTGCAGTTGAATAGAGTTAAAGTGGCGATTTCTTAGAGAAACTGACACAATATACTGATCATCTTGCTCAGACGTGACTCGATGTCTACCAGATCCTGGACGGCGAGTAAACATATCAATCTCCCGATAACGCTGATACACTCTATTGACAGCAGAGAGGCTTAGATGCAATCGTGCAGCCATAAAACGCTGACTATGCCCTGCATCCAGCAACGCCACAACTTGGTCGGCTTTTGTGGGCGAGGTATCTATATTTTTTTAGAAAAAAAACATCTTTGGTAGGATGTTACAGAACTTAGTTAACAATCACGCTCAGCTCAGCTTAGAACTCAGTTAAAAAACGATAAATTATGTAAAAAAAGGTGATTAAGTGCAGAAATTCTGACTGTATTCCACACATTCAAAACAATCTCTACATTTATTTATTGGATGAAAATTCGAAAATTTAAATTCAAATTTGAAATTTAGCTAAATAGTACTAAAATTCTTCTCGGTGTATATTACTGTCCTTCTTTGCGTGTTAACTTCCTATCTTTTTTTGAGTCGCGGTCACACAAGTCGCCCGACAGCGCTTCACCACCGCGCGCCATTTGTCTACTGAAGCCTTTCTTGCGCAGTCGTTTAGGGATGTGTGTGTCAAGTCCCTTATCGAATCTTATAACCTATCTTTACTTCCCTTAAGTGCTTAATTCCCTTAAGTGCCCTTAATTTCCTAATTCTTTTCCTTCTCTCTTAGATCTCATTCTGGTTACATCTACGGATCATATCGTTAAACATGGAAATGCTCCGCTGACTGCTTCTCTTATCACGATCTTCTCTACCTTTCATATAAAATCCGTTTTCCAATAAAGCCTTGCCCTAGTAAAAATCACTGATGATATCAAATTAGCTGCGGAAAAGGGTAACGTAACAAAGCTTTTGTATTACTAAACTTTAGCAATGCTTATAATACCGTTGAATTTGATATTTTGCTTGGTATGCTATGCTCTCTTAACATATCTCCGACAGTCATTGATTAGTTTTGTAGTTGCTTGTTTGGCAGCCGGCAGTGTATTCGAGTCGATGACATATTTTCTTCGTTGTGTAATATTGCAGCCGGCGTGCCTCAGGGTGTCGTTCTTTCTCCTCTGCTTTTTACAATTTTTATAACTTAATATCTGTTTAACTTCGCCGTTCCTATCACCTTTATGCAGATGATCTTCAAATTTACAAAAGTGCCCCAATTTTCTAATTTCATGATTTAATAAATGCCATCAATATGGACTTGGAACGCACATTCCATTAGAGTCATAAACACGGGCCAGTAATAAATCCCGATTAGACACAATCTATTGTAATCGAAAGTAGTAGAATGATCTCTAAAATTGATTGGTTGACACTGCTTCCAATTTTGTTGAATGGTGTTATCATGATTCTAAGTAATTTTGTTAAAAATTTAGGTATTTACATAGACCAACAACTGTCATGGGCCACAAACTCTAAAAAGTCAGCCAGAAGATATATGCATCCGCTGCTTCTCTAAAAAGTATCCAAAAATTCCTTCCTATCCACACTAAGATTTCACTTGAGCAATCCCTCCTTCTCCCAATCCATGACTATAGTGATGTCAGCTATCTTGATCTCAATCAGAACCAGCTAGGTAGCTTGAGCGGCTCCAAAACTTCTGTATTATGCAAATATGTATACTTCTGCAAATATGATCATATATCTAAATTTTGCGCAAAACTCAAGTGGCTACTAATCCGCCTTCGCCGAAATACTCATGTTTTATCATTTGTCTACAATATATTGTTTGAACCCAGGAGCCCATCTCAACTAAAGGAACGTTTTCAATTATTTCAATAGAGTATTGGAAACTTCAGAGAATATTACATTATTTGCGACTAAGGACTCTTTTAAACATAACCCAGTTCTTTGCAAAATCATTTTCTGTACAAACTGTCGCTCTTTAGAATGCACTGCCTTTATAAATCAGATCTGCGAAGTCAATACACAGCTTCAACAACCTTTTAAAAGAGTATCAACCTTTTAAGAGACTGTCTATCATTACAAGCTAACCATTATCTAAAAAGAGACTAATCTAATATAATAGATTCATATATGTGTGTATATCTTATATATCTTATATGTTTGCCTCATTTATTTTTTATTTATTAAATTATTATGTGTGTATACTACACGCCTTATGGTACGTATTTTTTTTAAAGTGAAAACTCCTTTATTGGCGTTATGCAATTTTTATGGGTAAAAAATGTTAAACTCGCATCAGGTCACGTGTCCTGATCGAAAATTCGCAATATTCGTAAGACGAAGTTTTGCTCCAGTAATACTAACCTTATTAATAATGACTTAAGATTTATTTTATAATGTAACTTTTAAATGATTGTATTGCATTACTTATACATATCCATTCAAATTGTGACTTTATTACAATGAGATACAGTTGAGTGTTTAAAGTGAAAACTTCTTTAAGCGCCTTGAGCACTTTTTGGGTGAACAATTTTTGGTTTGTAAAAAAGTGACCAATTTAAATTTTAATGCTTGATCTTAAACAAATTTTTATAAACCGAAAATAATAATCTAATAGCTCGACGATACAATTCACAAGTTATTTAGTTTTCACTTTTATCCGCAGTCCCTAAAGACTGCCTCGCATGGTTTTTTATTTAAATTAATTAAAACGGCTGTACTTACATAAAATTGTGTCCATCCAAAGGTTGCCTGGAAGAGATTGCTTTTAGCACTAAGGCCGCCCATGGTATCTTAAAACCATTTTAAATTATATTGTATGGTGTAATTAATTATAACACATTAGTGTACAATAAAAAATAATCTAATCTACTTCCAAATAAAAATCTAACAACATTTTTTTTGTAAAAAACTTCTGGACTATAGTCCAAAATAAGTAAGTAAGTATGGCTTATGTTAAATAAGAGGTTTCAAAAATAGCGAAAAATGGTTATTATTCGCTATTTTTGATGACCTAAAAAATGAACTAGATAATTTTCTCATTTTATGGTTTGAAATACATAATAAACAAACATTCATAAAAAAGCACTTGGCTATCTAAACAAAAACAAAACTTAAACAAAAAATAATAGAAGATTCCTAATGAATACGATTTAACAAAGATGGAACGTTCCACGTACACCTTTACAAATAAATCTATTGTATGTTACGTACAATAAAAACACTTTCCCATTTAATTCACAACAACTCGGCGCGATAATAAGTGTGTCACAGCATTTTCATATTCAAGTTACCCGTTACACGTTTTCCGGACCGGGAACACCAATGTTGATATTATTCAAATACAAAAGGCTGTCTATTTTTTTATTGTTGTTGCACAGACAGACTGATGGCTCACATAATAGTAAGCATTTACCGTCTATGAATGTTGGTGGTTGCAGAGGCACCGCTAACACACTACCGCCAACGTAGGGGAACAGGAAACTGTTCACTTATGTTGGAACCATTTTTTGGACGTGTTTGGAGCCCAACTACACTTAGTTGTACCACCTGGTTGTTTTGTCACTTTTTATGACAGGCCACTCCCGGCCGCAGGGGTTAGTATTCGTATATTACCCTGTACGGAGCATAAATAATAGAGTGTATTTATGATACACATATTATTTTTCTTCCTATCTAAAAACGGTCCGAGTGTTTCAAAATTACGGCCGATAATCGTTGGAGCCTCGCAATAAAGTAAAAAATTGTATGGTGGTCCTTTTCCTACCTGGAAGCAGAATAAGTTACTCATTTAACGCCTATTACGATGCCCTAAGAACATGATGTGACTTTAATTTTTAATTAGCACGCGGCTTACTTAAGTACAAAAGTATAATAGATAAAAAATGGTGTTTTGAAATGTAAAATAAATCATTTGAACCATGAAACAATTTGATTTGTAGCAACGCCTATGGATAGTTTCTGATTTTGTCTATTTCAAAAGTCTGAGTACCAAAATATTCAAAATATAAAGTTATTTTGAATAGAAATTTCTGAGTAATTAACTTACAAAATGAATATTGAAAATTTAATTTTAAATAATTGATATATTTAATTTTGAGCTATGTTAAAAGATACAAAATAAATATTATATATGAATGAGTGTGTGCAAACACGCGTTTATTGATAAAATTTTCTTATTCAAGACGAATTTACTCTTTCTTAGAAAGGTATTTTTTATTTCATAACATATTTCCTAAGAAATCTGAAAAGATTTGTACTGTTCTTTGAAGTAGATTTATTTCTTTGTTTTTTTTCTCAGAACGGTATTACTATATGTTTGAAGTGAAATCACTATGAAGTTAGTTGTTATTTTTAAAGGATTTTACATTTAACTAAATAGTAGTTGATCTTGTTATATTTTTTAATCTTTAATATTTATTATTTTAATGAAAACAGTATTTAACATAAAACATTTTATATAGTAAATCGTAATTATAAGGCAGCCGAGTGTTAAAAGTAACACAATTGGTTTGGAGATGTAATGCGAAGAGAAGAATGCCATATAACTAGAAAAATGATAGAACGAGAATAGAGTGGATGGATAGAGAAAGAAATGTAGACCAAAGAGAAGATTGCGTAAAAGATGCTGTGGCGAAAAAGGTCGTGAATGTCGAGGATGCCGACTAAGGGTCGAGTCACACCGGAATGGCAGCGGCCGGCAGCGGCGCGGCGAACACTTTCAGTGTGAAATAATTTTAAACCTTATCTACATAATTAAAAGATCAATATCGCGGTGCAGCGAGCGGACTTGTGTCGCCGCTGGCAGCCGCGGGCGGGTGGCGGCTGCGTCGCGCCCTTTTCAAGCGATACTGATCTTTTAACTATGTAGATAAGGTTTAAAATTACTTCACACTGAAAGTGCTCGCCGCGCCGCTGCCAGCCGCTGCCATTCCTGTGTAACTCAACTCTAACAGTGAAAAATGGAAGAAGATAATATGTTGTGCCGAACTCATATAATGTGGGATAAGGGCAGAAAGAAGTTGACAGTCCAGTATTATTACACTCGAAGATGAACCAAAAGGTCGTCAGTTCGATACCCACGATAGAATAACTTAATCACTTCTTATGCATTTTTCTTGTTCATGTACATATTACTTTTCTCCATGCAAGGACGTAGTGAATGTAAGCCTTGCGAACTGTCTTAAAAGGTGATAAAAACCCTAGCTAGGTGGTAGAACTTAAAAACATCTGGATGGCAACCATCCTTGGTCGCTATAATAACCTTGTATTCTGGCATTTGTGACCCAGGTCCCTGTACTCCAATGGGACAGCAGCGTGTTCGCGTTCCCCCTAGCGTCGCAAACATGTATAGGCGACGGTAAGTGCTAACTATTAAATGGGCCGTCAACCTGTCTGCTGCTCCTAAGCAGTTTTGTTTTGTGGCCGTTTACGACAGGCTGACCCTGGCCTCAGATGTTTGTATTCTTACCCGTTTTTATTTATGTAATAAATCAAGCCTTCCAAGCTAGGAATTTTATCACGTAGAAAGTTGTCCAAATCACGAAAAAAAATTGTAGTACGTTGGAACAAGGTCTGGCGAGTACGATGACGTATGGTTTCTAAATGCAGCTCCTGTAGAGTTACAATAGTTTCTCGTGGAGTGTGGGGTCTTACGTTATGGAGCAGTAATGGTGAAAACCGATTCAACAGTCGGAGCTGTTTCACTGCCAGTTTTGCCATCACTTTTCGATGTTCTGACCAGTAAGTATATGCTGTTAAGCAGACTTGAAAAAGCTATAATGAATGAAGATGATATGAAGATATTACCAAACAGTTACCATTACCTTTTTATTGCTAAGCTTTGCTTTAGAACACTGTTATGGTGTTGACCTGGGGTCAGCCATTGTATTTTGCGCTTACAGTTATCGTAAAAAATCTACTTTTCGCCACATGTCACAATTTGATATAATATTCCTTTATTTCTCTACCGATTCAACAAGGCTGCAGTCAATTTTCAACACGTACCCATTTTTAATTTTTTTTGACCCTATTCACTTGATGAAAATAACTCAATATTGTAGGTTGGATAACGTAAAACCATGCTGCTAATTCCTATGGCTGGAAAGGCGCCACGGCGCCCTGACCTTCCGCCTGACGCAGGTCCTCTCGGGGCACGGTTGCTTCGGGAGGTACCTGTGTCGCATAGGGCGGGAGATGACGTCGGGGTGCCACCACTGTGGCGCGGGCGACGAGGAGGACACGGTGAACCACACTGTCGCCGTGTGCCCTGCGTGGCGCGAGGAGCGCCGCACCCTCGTCGCCCAAATCGGCGTGGACCTGTCGCTCCCGGCCTTGGTTCTGTTCATGGTCGGGAGCGATCCTGGATGGACGGCCGTCGCCTCTTTCTGCGAGGCAGTCATGTCCGCAAAGGAGGCGGCGGAGCGGAAGCGGGAGTCCACCACCACACTCCCCTCCCGCTAACTCAGGCCATGTCGTCGGCGCCGTAGGACAAGCAATGACCTCCGGCCGCCGTAGAAAGCGGCCGCGGGCGGCCCCTCGGGGGAGGATCCGTCGTCCGCACTATTGCCGCGAGGGAGAGGGCCGCGTGCTGTTCTGCGGCCCCCCTCAACTGTTGATCCAGGAGAGCGCCGGGGGACGAAATCCTGACCCTCGACGCTAACAATTTAGAAGGGGCCCGCCTTAAGATAAAGGGCGGGCCGGCGCCGGCCCGGGCCACGAGATCAGTAGGCAATATATCCGTGGGCCCGGGCGTAGGCGATAGGAGAACAGCGGAGTTTTTTAGTGGGTAGTCGGATGGTCGAACATCTTTCCCGGAGTCCCACATATCCCTTGGTCCCCCCGGGCCGGGGGAACCCGTCAAGAGAGGGTTTTCCCCGACACCAAAAAAAAAATGCTGCTAATTCCTGGGTAGTTAGGTTCGGATCAGCTTCCACCATCTCCTTCAATTCAGCGTTATTCTTCCATGTGAATGAAAGACCACCCATCTTCCACGTGGTTCATTCTTCAAGTCAAATATTCCATTACGAAAGCGTTTCAACCAAAAGCGCACAGTTCATTCATTAGCAGTCTCTTTTCCAAACGCTGTATTGATATTACGAACTGATCTGCCGCGTTAGTTCCGCGTCGGAACTCGGTTTCAAAAGTGACTGCAATTTTCCAAGTAATCATCTTTCAAATCTAAGCTGAATAAAAAAAAAATACAATTGAAAGTTGAAAATCGAATGTTGCTCGTTTTTTTAAAGAAAAAATTCATAGGTATTTTGTGAAAAAGTTTCACTCGAAAATCTCACACCACGAAGGTTGTATGTCAATTTAAAACATCTATTACTATACAACGGCAATTTCATACTCGAACCCCTATTACGTTGTAGTAAAAAATCTAAAATATAATACTTTAAATCACAGGATTTTTAGTTATATTTTAGATGAATAAGTTTGAATAAATAATTTAAGAATTAATAACTTTTTCCTGTATTTATGCCACAATAAAAATTGCATGCCGAATCGTAAATACCATGTTGCGTGACTAAAATTAGTTATTATATTACTATTGCTGCAATTTTATACCACATAATGCAACTTTTTGAAGCAGTTATCTCATTATACTAAAAATGAGTTATCATTTCTCTGAATTTTACCCGATAAAATATTATACATGATATAAAATATTTTCTAGCAGTTTTTTCTCCGTGCAGCAGTGGAGTAAGAATACTAACCACTGCGGCCTGAGTTGGCCTGTTGTAAAAGGCGACAACTGCCCCCCCTAGCAACGTGGTAGGGCTACAAGCCTGTCTGGATGGCAACCACCCTGTAAGTATGCCGCCATAATAACCTTGTGTTGTGTTCCGGCATTAGTGACCCTAGTTCCTGTACCCCTATAGAACAGCAGCTTGTTCGCGGTACCCCTAGCATCGCAAACATTTATAGGCGACGGTAACAGCTTACCATTAAGTGGGTCGTCATCCAGTGTGCTGTTCTTCATCAATAAAAAATGGTTATGCTTTTTGAAATTAACGATGCCTTTTTGGATAGTCTAGATAGTCCTTTTTCTTCGTGACTATATTATTAGTATTTTATAATAATATTTACAATAACAAAATTATTACATAATAATTAGAAAACTAATTTCTTTATATATAAGAACACTTAGCCGTGTAGTTTTGATGAAAATGGGGCGAGAGATTCATTCAATGTGAAAAAAAACTATTTTGAAAACGAGTTTATACGATCTATTTAAAATAAATTTAATTAATGTTAGGAATCACTATTAAGCCTACGGGAGCGTCAAAAGGAAATTTCCGAAAGCCAATACTGCAATTCTCTTAAGGCTTAGAGTAAGTGGCGAGGCTTCAGCCTCCACAGCAGTACAAAAGGACACCTATCGTAGGTTAAAGATAGTGGGCGCTAGATAATCACCTCGCATTCCCTCTGAGTTTTACTTTGGTACGGTGTTTTGCTATGGACAATTTTAGTCAAAGTCTCAGTCATTAAAGATACACAAGCTGACAGTTAACGTTTACTAAAGTGACACAAGTGAGTGAAAAAACTGACAATGCATACATTATATGAAATAAATATATACATATATATGTATGTATGACATAAGTATATAACCATTTAGCAGTAGCTAATAAATACTATTTTTGTGCTTCGAATATACGTCAATATTCGTACACTAATTTCCAGTTACGTTTGTAACGTCGTTGGAAATTTCGATTGACCACGCGTAAGTATAGTCACGCAAACAGTCACTTAATATTTTTTTGTATTATGCCACTTAATACTGGTGATTTCAATTTTAAGTTGATTGACTTGTTTAATTTTTTAATAAAGTCTGCTTTGAGAATGTTTTTGTATTGAAATCTTAAATTGATTATTTGTTCGAAAAACATTAAACGTTAACTCTAATGTAATAAGTATAGTGGATGTACTATAGCGTCAGCAAAAAATACTATTGTAATATTTCATAATAATATATATAGCACAATAAACGATTTTTAAATAGATTTAAAGCGCGTGTTAATTTATAAACCGTGTCTAGTGTTTATATTGGCTACAAATGACAATCATATTTGTAAAAATATGTTCAAACGTATAATTTTTCATCTTTGTGTACATTTTTACATAATAATATGCAAATTTTCTAAAAGTAAATATTGGGTTATAACAATTGGGATATAGATTATGAAAGTGATAATAATAATTTGGTTTACAGTATAGAAAAATATAATATCAAATCTTCAACCTATGGGAGCTTAACCTAACTTCACGCCATTTCATAGCGTACAGTAGCAGAAGAGAAAGAATTTTATAATACAGACAGGCTAAAATTCACATTTTTTTTAATATTATTGTCATCATACAAGTAGAAAGGAAGTAGGAAGAGAAGAATGAATATAGAAAATATGTAATCATATGCTATTTGTTACGTGCAACGTTGATGACCTCTATAGTGTAAATAATAATTACAAATAAATAATAATTACACTTATATACATATGTAGGTACATAAAGAACCAGAAATTATAAGTGGAATGAACCATTTTTCCACTATTCGCTTTACCGGGGAAACGTGTTTTGGCCAAGCTCATTTTATAGAATTCTGTTGACATGGCATCCGACCATTACATTGGCTATTGCTACGGATTTATGCCACTACGGTGCTACGTTGTCTACGCATTGCGTAGTCAGACTGCGTGCATAAATTTAAATTAAAAATGGGATAAAGTTTAGGACAAAATTTAGGTACCTTCAAAAATTAACAACAAAAATATACATATAGCCTATATTAAGAATCACACAAATATTTTGATTTAGCACTTTGTTTTACATATAAGAAAGCTTTTTCAGGAATATTAAGTTCAAATGGCAGAAATAGTTTGATAGTTCAATTTTGATAAGCGTTTATTATATTCTACAACTAGCCGTCCCGCCCGCTTTGTTCTATTTATTCTAAAGTAAAAGTATCCCAAGTTACTCCTTGTTACATTTGCTGTCTGCCAGTGAAAGTCCCGTCAAAATTGGTCCAGACATTTCAGAGATTAGATGAAACAAACAGACAGACACAAAAATTCTAAAAAATGCACTTAGTGAAAAGTGGTTATTTTAAAATTACAGACAGATACTCCAATTTTGTTTATTTGTATTGATTATATTCACGCTTTGATAGTTTTTCCGCTTCTTTTAGAGAGCCACTTCTTTTGGTTAATATTTAAAAATAAGATTTACATATGTAAGATTTAAATTCTAAGATGCCCTTAAGATAAGGTTGTCTTGGATTTTGAAAGAACTTTGTGTTTTGTAATGTATGGAGAATATGGCATAAATATTTGATTAATATTTAAAGAGGCTATAAAAGTTAAAATATAATTAACTATTAAAACAAAATCTAGTTTATAAAATATTAAAATTCATTGACACGCTACATTATCAAACACTATTTTATCCATGAATAAATAAGAAACGCGTCAATCCATTTATCATGCGAATCGAGGTAAATTAAAATATCACAGAAATAGTAATATATAAATTTCGACAAATTTATTTTTTTTAATCCATAATAACATAAAATATTTGTGCAAAATATCTTACGTTTAATATTTTTCTAAAAATAATGTATGTGTAGGCCAATTTACAGACGACTCTGTTCTATAACAAAATTGTAATAATGATGTATTATTATATACTGTAAAAACATTACAAAAGGCATTAAACAAATTCAATATTTTGTTTGACGAATTGAGATTAGAATGATCTTCTAGTAAAACAAAATTTTGTATCTTCCATAAGGGACTGCAAAAAATTCCAAATTGATCTTGAAATAAATAAGAAAAAATAGAGTATGTCTAAACTTAGAAATATTTGGGACTTTGGTTGGACAAATCTATGAAATGGGGAAAACATATAGGTATAAACGAAGTTGCAGAAAAGACACAAAATGTGCTTTTGGCTGGCTCTTTGTAGAGCGTCCACCAGATGAAATTGTGTAAAATATATTTTTCATTATTAATAAGTAGATTATAGACTATGGTAGTATTTTATTTGATAGGAGTACTAAAGTTCATCTTTAAAAATGAGACAAGATACAAAATTCAGTCCTTAGAATTATTGGTGGATTTATCAAAAGTAGATGAGGGGCTCTATACATTTGCGAATTGCGAATATGAGTGTGAATTGTGTGTGTCTCGACTGTTCTTACGAAGGCGATGCTTAACTCTTAAGTATGATTATAAATGTCGCTCATAGTGCCATAATGCAACTACTAATTTGTTGATGCAACTCAGTAATTTTGGTAATTTACCGCTGTATTGCAATAAAAGTTTGGTTGACATTCAAGATAAAACAAAATATAAAACAATTTATGCATCATCTATGTCAAAAATATTTAGCTTTGATACGTGAACTACTAACTTCAACATAGAGAATGTAAGAGCTTTTAACTTAGATTATTTAAACCAACCAAAGAGAAAATACGGCGTGTCTTGTCTGTTTGAAGTAAAATAAGAGCTGAATTAAAAATATGATTAATTGAATTTTATATTCACGGATGGTTTTAAAAGTACTGAGGGCCAGGGAGCAGCTTATTTTGATCCACTTAATCTATTAGAAAGACAAAACTCTTTAAATATTTATGGTTATACTTTTCTCATGTCGTTGGAGCTCATTGCGATCTCGGAAGCATTAAATTTTGCGCATAAAAGGAAGTACGATCAAGTCGTGATGTGTGTTGATAGCAAATGTGCACTGATTTATAAAGCTCGATGTGCCTCTGGTTATAGCTGAGGTATTTCTGTAGCATATAAAATCATCAGTAAACTAGATTATATGATAACTAATGGAATAAATCTTAAGTTGCAATGGGTTTCATCCCACATAGGCTTTACAGATAACGAGAGGGTAGACTTTCTTGCAAAACAGAGCCCTAAACATAGTAAGACATATATATCCCGGAATACTTCGAGTTACTAACGGATGCTAAGCAACGTGTTTTTTTTTTTATTGCTGGAGGACAGCAGACAGTCTGACGGCCCGCTTAGAATTTAGCAGTTACCGTCGCCTATGGGTGTTTGCAATGCCAGTGGCATCACGAATACGCTACTGTCCCATAAGAGTACAGAAACTTGGGTCACTAATGCCGGAACACAACACAAGGTTACTATGGCGGTATACTTAATACCAAAGGTGGTCGCCATCCAGACGGGCTTGAGGCCCTACCACGTGTTCGTGATTTATGGAAATAGTACTTTAACAAACAATCTTTAGATCAAAGTATTTGGTACAAGACCATAGTAAGTGAGCCCCCTCGGATATCTTGGTTTCATTGTAGCAAATTAAATAGGCTAACCTTATTAATAGCATATAGGATCAGATCCCGACATTTTCCTTACTAACCCATAACTGTAAACACACACACACACACACACACACACACACACACACATATATATATATATATATATATATATATATATATATATATATATATATATATATATATATATATATATATATATATATATATATTTCTAAATATTATAATCTAAATAAATCAGTAAACTATACAGAAAGGTAGCGAAAATGGCAGCCATATTTAAACACCACGCGTTTATATGTTGTGTTTTTTCGTTATTTATTTTATCAAAGATTACGTCGATTCAATTCTAATTAAAATTTTAATACAATTACATATGACAAGATACAATTTTTGTCATTAAATGTTTGTTATAGTTATTATAAATAAAAATGTTGGTACATTTATTTAAATTTATTTATCAAATTCACGGTTATTACATTATCTTGATAAAAATAACAGCATAAAAACCACTAACGTTTGTACAATGCCATCGAAACTTAAGTCTACGCACGTTCAAATGAATAATTAAAATTAGGTTACAAATTCTCTAATATGTATTTTTTAATTAAATATATACATACATATTATCAAAGTTCACCCGGCAAACGTTGTCTTGTACACAAATAAAAAATGAAATAAAAACATTTTGTAGTTGACCAAATTTTGAATCTAATCTCCTTGAATACACTCAAAAAATTTATCAAAATCGATCCAGCTGTCTGCAGACTTCAGTCACATACACATGAATAGAAAAGTTAAATATATATTTGAATTTTCGAAGGCTTGCTGGGTTTGTTTTATTTAAGTTTTTCGTCCTCTTTCATTAAAACACTAATTAAAATATCTTAATTTTATTTTTGATCTTTAAACGCCATATAAATCTTCAAGATTTATACAGTGTAAAATAATACTTTTAGCAATATTTAAAACTAAAGAATTAATAATATATAAAACTACATTTGAGTTAGTTTTAAATATGTTTATTTTTACAAGGGTAGCAAAACAAACCAATTACTTTTAATAAATGTGAAAATAATGTTCACTTGATGTCAGTAGGGATATTGCGTGTTGAAGGGTTCAATAACCTGTAATGTCTTAGCGTGATGAGAAAATTGCTGTTCAAGCCTCAAGGCATTTACAACATTCAGCTAATAACTGAGCTGGTGCATAGTTGAACGAACAAAGTAAATGCATTATATTTCAGGGGTGCGATAAAAACTTTTCAAATATGTAATCGATCAGAATCGATTTCACATAAAATCAACTAAATAGAGTTGTCAAACTTTTATGAGAAAATGAATTTCTTTCGTATCTGGCAGATTAATGAACAATGTAATCTAAAGAAAGAAGAAGAAAAGAAAGAAATCCTGTAGGTCTTTTCTTTTTAATATATAGGTATTATTTATAATATTTTAAAATAAAATACTGTCTTGAGAATTTTTTCAACATTTCTTCTCTTGTCCTTTTCCTTTAAAACGGCCGATTGTCAATAATATTTTGGTTTTCAATAAATTAATATGATTAATTTAATAAATTTTAATTACATGGTTGTAAAAAGATATTCCACTCTGAGACTAACATAGAGGTCCCAGCTTCGTATCCCGCGGTGTATGTTAAAACATAATCACCACGTACCGACGATGATGGAAAACATCAGGAGGAAATCGGCTTACCGAGATGAGGGATATGTGTGACTTGCCAATCTGCCTTGGACTAGCGTGGCGGGTATATTGTCCGTTTCTTTTTGGGGGACTAAGGCCAGCAGTGACAGCCTATGGACTGTTATTGAAGTGGTAACTTCTTATGGGAGGGTAAACTGCTTCGTTACGTAACGCGTTACGGCGTTATAGTCTGTCTGGCTTCCCTTTTCTCACGCATATGGCAGCAGTAGGCAGGATCCTCCTCTCTCACTCTAATCCACAGCGCTGGATCTATTCGAATTGCGGTTTTATTACAATGAAATACAGTTGAGTTTTTTTTTATTTATAAAGAATCTACATTAGGGAATAATTTAATTTAGTTTAATTTTGAAACAGTTTATGGAAAAATTGGAAATTCGTAAACTTTATTTATTTTTAATTATTTTTGGTTTAGTTAATAAATAACCTTTCCTTACATTATCATATTAATATACATAAAATTTAAGTAATAACCTAAGCCTTTATAAATTTAAAGTTTCAATTTCAGTGCTAAATAGTTCAACTTAGATTAGTTTAAGTTATCACTTCTGTCGGGCGTCCCGAGACGCACACGTTTTTTTATTATATTGAATTTGTATTATATATTAATTTCAGACCGTAGCAATTGGTGTATTTTCACAAGGTATATATTTTTAATTTTTAAATATCTTAAACTGTAAACATAAACAATGTTATTTGAGAATTTGACAACATATCGTACAAGCATTATTCTTTATGTTTTTTTTTATTGCTGTAGGACAGCAGACAGGCTGACGGCCCGCTTAGAGTTTAGCATGGAATTTATTTACAATTTATGTCATCAAAGATGCGAATCCATTTTCATTGTTCCTTTGATAAGGATCTCGGGACAACATAATTTACTTCCCTCTAATCATCGCGTTAAGTCACGCGATTTGTAAGTTGTACGATTATTCGATTAATTCTATTCGATTCCGATTCTCTCTGATTAAATATTCATATAGATTAATTAAAACATTTAAACTATTTCAATTCGTAAACGTGTTTCAGTTCAATTTTAATTTTAGTGAAAGTTTTATGAAATTATTTGTAGTTGTTTTCATTCAGCAATTTATCTCCAAGTAAGGGCGGATTTAGAATACAGACCTTTGCAGCCGGAGGCAGCTTGTCATAAAAGGCGATAAAACTACTCCAGCTAGGGCTAGTCCGCTAGACTAGCCTTGGTAGAGCTCAAGCCCAGTCTGAATGGCAAACACTCCTGGTTTTTAGAATGCCACCATAATATTGTGTCGTATTTCGTCTTAAATAACCAACTAAGTTCGAGTTCCCCAACGAAGAAGGTAATGCGTTAGCAATGCCTCTGGTATTACAAGTCACTAGGCTACGGTGACTTACTATCGAGTGAGTCATTTGGCTAATAAAAAAAAATGATTAGATTTGTATTGATCTAATGCATTATTTTTGTGTTTGCAGGAAACAAGCTCCACATGCGTATTCAGTTTGGATACAGATCTATAATTCTGAATATGATACTTATCAATATTAATTTTTTTCCATACTTTTTTTATTGCTGTAGGACAGCAGACAGGCTAACGGCTCACTTAGAATTTGGTAGTTACCATCACCTATGGGTGTTTGCAAGGCCAGTGGCATCGCGAACACGCTGCTGTGCCATAAGATTACAGGAACTTAGGTCACTAATGCCGGAACACAACATAAAATTGCTATGGCGGCTTACTTTTTTTTTTTTATTGCTGTAGGACAGCAGACAGGCTGACGGCCCGCTTAGAATTTAGCAGTTACCATCGCCTATGGATGTTTGCAACACCAGTGGCATCGCGAACACGCTGCTGTCCCATAAAGGTACTGGAACTTAGGTCACCAATGCCGGAACACAACACAAGGTTATTATGGCGGCATACTTAAGACTAAAGGTGGTCGCCATCCAGACGGGCTTGAAGCCCTACCACGTAGCTAGGGTGGGTTGTTTAGTCGCCTTTTACGACAGGCCGACCCCGGCCGCAGAGGTTAGTATTCTTTCTCCGCCCCTGCACGGATAGCTTACTTAAGACTAAAGGTAATCGCTATCTAGACTGGCTTGGGGCCTTACCACGTAGCTAGAGTGGATTGTTTTATCGTCTTTCACGACAGGCTGACTCCAGCCGCAGAGGTCAGTATTCTTTCTCTGCCCCATGGATAAAAATACTTGTATAGACTGGTTGATTTACTTCAGCATGTATTGTTGTTGTACTAAAACAAATAAATCCGTGGATCCGATTATTATAAATATTTAGAAAACTTGTTGAAGTGACTTGATCAGCATATACAAGTAAACTATTACAATATTAATAATGAATTAAATTATTTTACATCTATCAAGAGAGATACGGTTTAAATGTTTAATTGATCGTCTTTTATTAAATTTGAGTATATCATAAATTGAGTATATAAGTTGCATTGTAACTCGAGTCCATGTAACTATAATAAATAATTAAATGTTTTTATAATGCGTTTAATCTATTTTATTTAACCATCAGAAGTAATAACATATTTCAGAAATTTTCATACTGAAGTCCAACAAAGTGTAAACGTAATAAATGTTTGTAATTATAAATGAATGTATTTAATGGTGGAAAATTAAAACTATAGTAATAAGTATATTATAATGTTTTTAATTTATCGTTCAAATATGAAACATGGGAAATTATTCCAAATTTTCAGGAATTTATTTTCAGGACACAACGGTTTTCTATAATGTTAATTTTACGTGCATTTCTGATTTGGATGGTGGATTCTGACTTAGGTTTTTTCCGCGTAATATTTTTTTAATGGTATTATTCTTCAAGTGCAAAGCGATTCCGGTTTTTAAGTTAGTTCTACATGAACCCAAAAGGGTTCATGTAGAACTAATAACCCCAAAAATGGGGTTTTTTAACCTTGTTATTAATTTAGGAGAACTAGTGGTCGCCCAGAGGTCGGATTAGACCATAATTCATTTAATTTTTAAGTTTGAATTTTTTTATGATCCTTTTGTCAAAGACTCCTCTATAAACCAAGGTTTCATCATAGATACTCAGTTAATTTAATATTTTCTACGTCAGTTTGAACAGCGTCACTGTAAAACTTCAAAATGTTTTGCATTGCAAAACCTACAATGTAAATCAGTTTCGTAACCATATATTCGCATTTTGTAAACACTATTCTCACAAGTAGGCAATCAATTCAGAATACTTATCCTCCATTTTTTATATGCTTGAACAGGATGTATTTCACAGATTCTATTCTATTCTTGTTAATTTTGCCTCCAACGCTTTGGGCATTGATTTTGCCAATGTCGGGGTAAGAGAAGATTTGACCCGTGTTTATTGCGAGTCAAATGTTAATAAAGATTGGTATAATAATTTAGCTGAAAGTATATAAATACCTTTTTCTTCATACAAATAAAAACAATTCCAAAGTTTCATTCCTTGTCATAGTCAATTTTGACATTCAATAAGACCAAAGAGAATATAATCACTTAAGCATATAGACAATTAATTTGAATTAATTAGGTATATAATATTAATAATTGTATAATATAATTCTTTATATATAATTATTAATTATTAATAAATTATTTAAGTATCTACTAATTTATATTATGAATTTAAATATTATATTATTTTAAAATTAACTTTAATGGTCTTTACCAGGCCATAAACTCTTATAAAAAAAAACGTAAGTAAGGATGTACGTTGTGTATAATTCGAGCAGTAGTGTGCATAATGTTTATTTTAATTAATTTAATGTTATTCTAATGGATTTTAGGCAATAAAATTACTTTTTGCACTTTTCCTCTATATAAACTAACTGTGCCAAATTTCATACTCCACCGTCCGTGCAATTTTCGTAAAAAGGGGTACAAAGTTTTCGCTTCACGTATTAATATATAGCTAATATAGTTACTGAGCTTCATTTAGATCTGGGATATAATTCTTAAATAGTATTATTATCATTAACTCACAATGAATTAAATTATTGTGAGAAGTGATATGTGTCATACTCATCATACTGTACCTATCAGTCCTAGAGGAGCATCATATTAATCACGCAGCATATGGGACGCCCGCGATGTCATTGACGGTTTCAACATGATCCTTTCAAATCCTGTTCCTAGTCTGGTTGTTTATGTATAACATATAATTATTTAAAAAGTAAAAGTATATAAATACTATATCAATTGTCTAGTGTGGGGACCCTGCCTACTCAGCGGTTCGCATCGTACCTCAAGCGATGCGCTCCGAGTGGCAGTTGTTTTCCATCACTTGTCCCGTACACGCGCTACTCGCAAACAATGTACATTAGCGAAAAATGAGTGATAATAAAAAGACTATAGTTATTTAAACCAACCATACACGCCATAAGTGCACATCTAGCACCCATAAAATCGCTCTGTTGGTTATGTGAATTGTCACAGCACATTTCTTCTTTTGATATTTTATAATTTACTTATAACAAAGATCCTGTAATATCAGACAAATCGGTTAAATAAAGAGATAAACTAATAAACCAAAGGTACTGATTGTACAAGTACTTCAATAAACTTAAATTTAAAATTCATTTCTTCAAAGGCGCAGAACAATCACTGTTATCCTCTAGTGGAATTTAGGTAATTGTATGCTAAGGTAATTGTTGTAATTACCATTTATACAAATGGAATTAAACTTTGGTTTTATACTAATTGTTGTTTAACCATGTCCGCGACAGTTACGATTTCATGCCCTTTTGATTAAACTCCCCTCTTTATTTTTGTCTAAGTTTTGTGACTTGTTTTTGATGGCTTGTTTTCTGTTTTAATTATTTCAAATTAATAATGATAGAAGAAGTATTTGGTAATCATAATTAATTATTGAAGATATAAAAACTTTATTATTACTTTAACATCTTCCTACTGTTCAAATCATCATACTCGGACACTATATACATAGGTCCCTAGTTAAAATCCCACGATCCACCAGTGAAGTAGTTTTTCTTAGAATAATGTACATATATTATAACACTATTGCCATGTATCGACGATGTACCGATATGTTCGGTATGTGTAAACCGTTTATCCGTTTTGTCTTTTCGTTGTACCGCTTTGGAATTCGTGGTAGGGTAATGGGGGACTACCTAAAAATGCGCCCGTACGCTCCTTCCGGATGGGTATTAAGGACGCGCACTTAAAAGTTCGGGTTCAGAGCCTTGATTGCGTTCTCTTCCTGGCACGGTACTGTCCTGACGTCACAGTTGCTGCAAGAGGTCAGCCGGTGACCACTTAAGAGAAGAGAGCGAGAGAGAGATGCCGGGGTGCCTTTCATACGTAGAAAACGCACTGGCTGCAACAGGCGACGATATGCTCACCTTCTTCCACAAATGCCGTAAGCTGCTGGCTCGAGCAGTTTGTGGGAGAGCTCTTCCTCTGACATACAGCTCAAGTTAATAGTTAATAAAAGTGAATAGTCGCGAGACTGGCCGTGTAATACCTCCTACCTTTCTTTCTATGGCGTAGATTGGTGCTGGGTTTTAATGGGTAGACTCTGACAGCACTGCACTAGTGTTTTTTTAGGGTGCTAGATGACAGGGGAGTCCCACATAACCATCCTCGGCATCTCCGGCGAGATATCCCCTAAGGATTTTCCCAGATATAAAAAATAAAAGGAGGCCAAATGATGATAGGAGTTTCGCCGAAGACCGTTCGATGGTAAGAAATGTCCCGTTGAGAGTTGAATGACGAGAATTCCCAATTAAATAATTCCAATTAAATAATCCCTGTGCCCCAAATGTAGAACTCTAAACGTGGGTCCCAAAAGATATATTTAATAAGATTGCTTTAGAGCGTCGAAAGCGGATGATCAAGATTTAAAAATGTCGTTACTAACGAATTAATAAAAGAACGAGTCTTTGACGTGCTTTCGAGTGTTGCAATGGTGGTGGCTATGAGTGTGGGTGCTGAAATACGACCGACCTACATCACGCGCAGCTTCACCAATCAGCGCAAGGCTCGCAGAAGCTAAAAGTTTGATATTATGGGCTGTTATTATTTATTTTACGTATATTTTGTACTTCTTGAGGATCGAATGCACAGAGAAGATTTTACAAGATCATATAGTACATTTATATAGTACCATCTTCTAACAGTGTAATCAACGTTAACCTGATCTTCCATATTTTGCAATATATGCCAGTTAATTGCATATTTTTACGATCGAAAATTTTGGACCTTCCAAAGAACAAAAACTATTTTACAAGATATTTTTCATGTTTACCTGGAAAGAGAATGTTTACAGTCCTGAAAGTATGGAAAGTGACGTAGACTTGAGATCCGATATGGAGCATAAAGCAAAAACAACCTGCGTAGCGCTAGGGGTTTTACACGTCGTAACGCTTGCGTACGTCATTGTTTTGTTTCTTATGATATGTATTTATTGTGTATAATATTTATTTACAAATAGTAATTAAGTAGTATATCTGTTGCCTAGTATCCATAACACAACTGCTTTATCAGTTAATTTAGGATCAAATGGCACTGTATGAATTGTGTCAGTATATTTATTTATAATAAATACCATCGTTGCTAAGACTGTTAATTCCGATTGCACTAAAATATTTCACTCTTAAATCCAATTCTACGGTTAAGTAAGGAAAATAGGGAACTAACTTTGTCAACCGTGAGAATATATTTTTTTGTGCCTAGAAAATCACAAATAAAAATAAAACGAAAATGTTTCGTTTTACAGGAGTTCTCTCTCTCTCTCTGAATCATAAAACAAAAATCTTCGATAATATTATGCTACGCTTAGTTAAATGTAATATCAAAGGTCATAGTGACCTGCACATAATAATATTTAAAGTTATCATACATTATTAAATATAACACAAAGCATGTATCCTAGATTTGAAATGATTTCCCCACAATTACTTTTACACGACGCCAATAAAAAGTATGTATACTTTCATTAGAATTTAGGAATCCGCAGCAGCAGGATATTAAAAACGGACATACTAATTTAATAAAAAAAAAAAACTATACATCGCAAGCTCAGTCAGCCAAATATTTACTTGATTTATTAGTCCCGCGAGCACTAATTCATCACGCTGTCGTCATTTCACCGCAAGCCCCTACGGTAGTTGTTTACACGACGAACATCGGACGACGTGTGGTACATTCCTCTAACTATATTTTCCATAATACACTAGCGGTGCAGCGAAAATTCATAATCTGTTTCGCTGGCGGTTAAAATGCGCTGATTTCGACTTTTTTTTAACAGTGCGTATTAGTTTGCTTGCATCAGTCTGTTTTCATCTGAGACTAAGATAGGTCAAAGCGTTATAACTTTGCAACGTTCTTTCTTTCTTTACGTCCCTTTTACCCCTGCATTTACCAAAGAGGAAATTGTATATATTTGTCTCTCTCGAACACTTACAAATTTTGTGTGATCCGTTATGAGTATATAAATTTGATTTAATTTTAATATTTATTATATACTAGCTGTGCCCGCGACTCCGTCCGCATGGAATACGTATAGTGACTTTGGGCAGAATTTTTTGGATATATCTTATATTTATTTTGGATTACAAATTCTATAAACCCTAAAATTAAATGAAATATGCAAACAGTTAGTATTATCGACATTCGAACCTACAAAGTCCAGCCTAAGCTAAATCCTATTTCATATGATAGATGACATAAATCTGAGGTCAACTTAAATTGGAATATAAAATTTCCAAAACTTATAATTTTTAACAAAAACTATTTTTTTTCTAAAATAAAAATAGCCTAAGTTACTCCTTGATACATCAGCTATCTGACAGTGAAAATCCCGTCTAAATGGGGCAGCCATTTCAGAAAAAGAAAAAAAAATAGTAAAAAAAAAAGTTTTTCTTAAAAATTATAAGTTTCGGAAATTTAATAATCCTACTTAAGTTGACCTCAGATTTATATCATCAATCATATGAAATAGGGTTCAGCCTAGGCTGGACTTTTTAGTATAGTCTGATAAGTGATAGACTGGAGTGTGTTGGTCACGACCCTCAGACATGAGGACTACGACTCGAGGAGGAGGAGGACTTTTTAGGTTGAATTTCCAATTTAAGTTGAACTCATATATCAAAAAAATACTGCCCAAAGTCACTATTCCACGCGGACGGAGTCACGGGGACAGCTAGTGTTGAAATAAAAATACCTTATTTGCATTCAGAAAAGCTCTATTATATCACAATATTGTACAAGCGTGCCGATCGAAGTTGCAGTCGATTTTAATGTGCATTCGTGTGTAAAATAAATTGTTTGCATAATATTTACATTTAGATGATCATATTAAAATTTACGTTTAATAAATAATTATAACACGGAGTAGGTTTTGTATTATCCGCAAAAGGCCTATTTGTGTATTAAAAAATATGCTATAGAAATTTAATATATTTTTCACTAGTTTCTTTTTTGGCAAATATTATAAAGTTAGGGCCTTTTTTTTTCTTACTAGCGTTTTTTCATTGCAATCAATTAGTAAGTAGTGTCCTAAACTGATCCAAGCATTATTTCACTCCAAAGTAACGGCTACAGAAAGCACAGTTCAGGCCGCACATGGAGTATTGCTCACATTTATGAACTGGATCACCTGCTTGTCAGCTCGATTCCCTGGTCTTCATCCAACGGAGCGCAGTTCGTGTTATCAACGACCTCATACTGATAAATTCTTTAGATACGGTTTGCCCTTCAGAGAAACTACGTATTCTACCGTCTGTACAACGGGGAGTTTTTTGAGGAACTGTTTAGAATGGTGCAATGCACGCCATCGGCTAGGTGTTCATCCCCATTTCCTGGAGTGCCGTTTTTCTTGTAGAAAACCGTTCTCAAGAACGTTCATGTTGCGTACTCTCTGGATTTGTAACAAGCTTCCGGCTGAGTTTTTACCTTCGCAGTACGATATAAGGTTTTTTTTTTTAAATGTCCATAAGCTGCGGTGATGATGCTTTAGGGTGGGCCATTTGCCTGTCTGTTGAACTCCAGCAATAAAAATAAATAATAAAATTGTATATTCATCTTTAAATCAATCGAATTCCGCTGTAGGTTGCTAAGAAACGCAAGGGTTGATAATAAACATCTATTTTTATTATTCGATCAAATATCCCCTTCATGAGAAAAAATAATAAAGGGGAAGGTTCTAGAGTTACGAATTTGTTCTCTTCACGTCATAATAAAAACCATAACATGTCCCCTCATTGTTCACCCCTGTTGTTGAAAGATTTGTTGCCATGACTAGACGATTTCTGCTTTAAGGATGATTCACGCTACACCGTGTTGCGACCGGACCGGGTCTCGGCAGGGGCACGTCCACCGTGCGCCGGCCGGGCCAGTCATTAATGTTATACCGGGCTGTTTGGGTGTATTCTTTGCACGGCCGTGCCTGTGTTATGTGGTTTTTGTCAGCTAGTGATTTTATCTGTCGATAGACTTGACGTTTAAGAAAATATGCATATTTCACAATTTGCATTGGCAGCTATTGCAATTGCCATCGATGATGAAGTATTGGAAAAACGAAGCGAAACTACTAAAAGAAGATGGGGTGTACATTCAACCTGGAGAAAGCGAGAAGCAGAAGTAGCTTTACTTTACAAAGAATTAATAGATGACGAGAGCAAGTTTTATGGTTATTTTAGATTGTCTAAAGAATGCTTTACTTTTTTACTTGAAAAATTAAACCAGACCTAACCAAAAAAATTCTCATCGTCCATTTTGTTGTTGAGCTGCTCACCTTACTAAGAATTGACGTTGCTGCTCTGCGGGCGCCCGGGCGCATATGTTCATATTAGAACGTGTCGGGGCCGGACCGTGCCGGATCCGGGAAACAATACCCACCGACATTTCAACGCCCTGCCCCGGCCGAGCCCCGGCGGCGCACGGCTGGGGCACGGCCGAGCCACGGTCAGGTATGAATCACTTCATACAAAAAGTATACCATAATGTTTGACCGTGCCCCGGCCGGGGCATTCTCCGGTCACGACACGGTGTAGCGTGAATCATCCTTTATGTTTTAATTTTATTTTACTCTCTCTATTTAATGAGTTAATCTACTTTAATAGGCTTTTTAAAAAGTTCCCTCGCTTATGGATATTGGTGACGCCAGGGACACCGCAAGCACGCTGTCATCTGCGTAAGGGAACTGAGACCTGGGCCACTTATGCCGGAACATAACAAAAGATTACTTTTAAGGCATATTTAAAGACCAGGAGTGGTTGTCATCTAGATGGGCTTAGAGCCGGCCACCTAGCTGGGATTATTTAGTTGCCTTTTACAGTTGATATTCCTACCCTGTCCTTGTGGCCCGTCACCTGTCTGGATGGCAAACACCTCTGGTATCTAAGTATGCCACCATAATAACCTCGTATTGGGTTCCAGGTTCCAATATTCGTACGTCGATAGGAGCGTGTTGCGGTACACCGGGCATTGCAAACATCCATAGGCGACGAAACTGCTTCCTATTAAGTCAGCCAGCTACCTGCTGTCCACACCAATAAAAAATTCATAAAATACACTGTTATAGCCTAAAATGCTATCAATATTAAAACTGCTTATTTTTAATAAAAAAAAAACTACTAACATACAAAAAGTTCTGAATGATGGATTATACAAATAATTGAAAATAATTCATACCAACCAGCTTGGAAATTTAAGAACATTTATCATATATAATACATAAACTATTTAATATTAATAAAATCAAAATTCAAAATAACAAATAGCGAAGCAAACCAGAGTTAAAAATCATCATTATACATCATATATTTAGATATCTCATATCCTTAAGACAAACTCTATTGGTGAGGATTGTTCAATAGAAAGTTGTAATACCCACAGGTTCAATACGTGAGGGTAGATTGGGTGGAGGGTGTTCAGTCCGATTCAGTTAATCGCCGTTCGGTAATCAAACGTGGGAGGATCTATTTGATTACGTGGCCGTACAATGTTAGAAAGTTGGTTACTTGGTTTCCACTTAGCCAGCGAAGTCTTGTTAATATTCACATCGTCAGGAACTACAAAATTTAAGTCCCATACTTGAAGGTTATTTTGTTCGAAATTTAAATTGTAGTCGTCTCGTAACTACCTTCTTCCTGCTCTTATACCAAGCTATGTTGGATCGGCACAATATGTTCTCTCGTTCCATTGTCCTCTATCAGTCGTGATTTCAACATCTTTTTTTGTCATATCGTGTTTATATTATGGTCTCATATCTACCATTCTCGGTTAAAGAAACATACAAAATGGGCAACAAAAGGAATAAAAAATTGTAAGAATAAGAGGAAAAATTAAATCCAGATAAAAATGACGCAGAAATGGGACACGAGAGGAATTAGCTCTCTGGAAATTGTCTTTTACCTCAAAATCTTAATATTATACCCACCCTAAAGATAATATACCCTAAACTAATTTTTGTGAGAAGAAATTCGTGCTAGATTAGACGTTCGTTGCATCCGAAAGAACACCAGGGTGATTTTAGTGGAAAAAGGGGAGTGCAAACTTTCAAAAATCAAGGGTTACATTTTTCCATACACATGGTATGGAAGTTACGCATATTTCTAAACGGAGCGGTTTTTAAATAACTTTAATTTCACAATAAATTATATATGGGGCAATACATTTAAGGAATAAACCCTAGTCTCAATTTCAAATTTTATTCATAGTCGTTTGACGCGAACCCCAATATTTTCCTAACCCCTATCTTAGAGGTCACTCGTGATATTGCATATCTACAATAACAATTCCACTTTTGACCCTCTACTTATAATTTTACGAGAGCTTTTGAAGGAATCTTACATTTGATCGAAATGAAGTTTATCGTGTAAAATTTTCTTGTGTTTTTTATATATAAAATTATTATTTGCTTAATATTCAATTATTTTTGATCGTAGTGGTCAAGTGGTTCCATTAAGTCACAAATCACAGATTAGATTCCTATGGAATACATATAACATCAAAACATTTTTTCTCGTCGAATGTTCACATTAAAACTTATTGTCTCGTACTGAAGATGCACGAAAACATCTTGAAATATTTGTACACCTATATCACCATATGTTGTGGGGAAATAATATTTCGTAATATTAAAAGTACAACTTTTTATGGGTCACGTAGCCAGCATGTAGCATTTATTATATATATTATTGTATACTTTTCAGTCAATTTTTCCATTAAACTTTGATATATTTTCGTACTAGCTTGAATTCAGATATTAGTTATTCCATGATGTCCCATTAAGATATTGCTAGCATACTCGTATGTACTTAGTTTTAAGAGAAAATTTAGAATAAACGTAATAAATAAAAACTTTTTATCAATTAAATTAAACCGCCGAAAAAACTGAAAAGCAAAAAATAATAAACTTTTATAAACCTTTTTCTTTTTATAAACCTTAATAACTACGTTCTTAAACTTATGTATGAATACCTAAGCAATTTTGAATTGTTTTTAATTTATTATTATCTTTTACTTTTGTAAAATTTAAAATAAAATCAAAATCATAGATGTAATTTTTACAATTGGAAATATTGCAACTATATTAATATTTGTGATTGAGTTGTATGGAAATAGTTTTGCAAAAATCTAAAAGTAATCTTTTTGTTAATATAATTATAATATTCTTAACAAACACATTGTTATCTATGTATTTATAATATAGTTATAAATGCAGTTCATAAATACATATATTGATATTTTAGCATTATAAATAAAGTGAATTCGGGACTTTCATAATAATAAAATATTTTATTTAATATAAAAATGATACATTGTTACCCATACATTGTTCATTCCATTCCATTTCAATATGGATAGGTATTTGTAATTTACTACCACTAGTCTGTGAGATGGGGAAGTGAGCACTTACGTCAGCTTGGATAAAACCTTATACATTTCATTTTGGGAAACGAAGCTTTTCCCATAAATGGTGTAGAAGAGGTAAGCGTTTGTTTCATTTTGAGTTGTCAGCTTTTAATGAAGAGATACTTAATTTTTTTATGAATTAAACTCAAAATCCATTGGTTCCATGATACAAATATAAATATCTCCGTGCAGGCACGAAGTAAAAATATTGACAAAACAATAATACCTAGGTAATAAAGCTCCAAGCCTGTCTGAATGGCAAACACCCCTGGTCTCTAAGTATAACACCATAATAATCATGTGTTGTGTTCCGGCATAAGTTAGAGCCAGATAAACCTCTATGAGACAATGCTATTCAGGGTAGTGGTGGTCGGCTCGCACCATTTTCCGGCTCTCTGAACGTGAGCACTGACGAGGAATCTGGGTTTTTTGTTTTTTTTTTTTTTGGGTTTTAGGTTTTTAATGGGTATACGACAGGCGCTCTTTAAAATAGGGTAGCGTGCTGAATTGCCGTAAGTGCTTGTTGCGGGCCCGCGTAGAAGGTATTGTATAACGGTATTTTTCCTCCTCCGGAAAAAAAATATGTGACCCAGGTTCCAGATCCCTTGCGCTTACGGCAGCGTGATAGCAGTGGAGTCTCAAACATCCGTAGACGACTGCTTATATTTAAGTGGGCCGTCAGTCTATCTGATGTTCCACAGCAATAAAAAACCTTTTTAACAATATTTTGGCCAAATTGAAATATATTTTTTAGGCGTTTCATTCTTTTATATATTTTGGAACCAAAAATACGCTCCTGGGAATAAGACTAACACTTACCAGCGTATTTTATATCGGTTTCAGTAACATGTTGATGGATAAAAATAAACTGAATACAATTTTTCTTTATACAAATAGTTGATCCTACAAATCCATGCTGCGATTTCGTCGTCCTTTTCAATCTTTTCAAGACTACATGGCCAGGTAATGGTGAACTTTAATGCTATATGATATTATCTTTCTATATAATTATCTTCTTCTAGCACTCCTCGTATTAGCAACTGGTGAGGCTGAAGAACCGTATAAAGAATGGTATAAACAAGGGTAGTGCGGGTTTGATAATTAATGTGGAGAGGAAAGGAGACGGAAATACCCAGCAAGTCAGAAAGAGCGGTGACTCACCTGAGGTTCTCCGATCTGCTACCCTCCACGGCTGGTTCTGCGGTTTGTAGCCTAGGCCTTTATAATTAGCGGTTCACGATAATAGCACACATTTAAAACTCGTGCGGATTTAACCAAGACTCTATGGTACGTGTCGTCGGTACGGGCCAAGCAGAGAGGGTGGTGCGGCGGTGGTCGAGTAATTTTATTCGATATCACCGTCAGGCGCCGTAGCGTCTAAACTAACTTGCGGGTAGACGGGGAAAAAAGGATAGGATAAAGCGCCTAACCAGCAACAAGTCCCAATTTTTTTCTATTTGTTAATCATTGTGACAACACGTACTTTATTTTAATCATTAAATAAAGGGTTTTTTTGTGTTTTCTTTCTTTTCGTCTATGTATAATTTTAAAGTAACATATTTTGTATGTTTATATTATGTCTGTATTCTTCTACATTATACAATCCTTAAAGTGTGTTAACATTTTCGCCAATTCCCAATTTATTATATATGTAATTTTGACCATTATGCTATGTAAAATTTTTATAATAAATAAAATTTAATTCTGGATTGCATTTAAACTTTTCCTCAAAAATTAAAAAAGATAATTATAAATATGTCTCACTACGTTATTTATAAAAAAAAGATAATTATATTATAACACTCAAATACTTGTAATTTCAATCTTCTTCCTCATGCCCTTGTCCCACATTATATGGGGTTGGCACAACATGTGGTTCTCCTTCCACTCTCCTCTGTTAGCCGCCATTCTAACATTTACACCCTTTTTTGCCATATCATCTTTTACGCAACCTATCCATCTTGTACTTGGTGCATCAATAGTCCTATATCCATCCACTCTCATTTGTATCATTTTCCTTGTCGTATGGCATTCTTGCCTGCGCATTACATGGCCAAACCACGCTAGTCTATTACTTTTAAGTTTTTCAATAACTGGCGCTACTTTCACACTTCCTATATACTCATTTCTAATTTTATCCATTTTTGTTACTCCATACATCCATCTCAGCATTCTCATCTCCGCAGGATGTAACACCGTTTCGTCCCTCCCCTTTGTGGCCAAGCATTCCGATCCATACAATACGACAGGCCTTATTACGGATTTATAAATTTTACCTTTTAGTTTAAGTGGTACTCTTGGGTCATAAATTGTTCCTGGGACGTGCACTCACTCTGTTTTTCACATCTCGGCCTATCTCACCGTCGATCTGGATCCGAGGTACCGGAAGTTGGAGCAAGTTCGCAGCGCCACGCCTCACTTGTAATTTCAATATAGTACGAAATATTTTGTCAAAACAAAATATGTCTTCTTCATTTTATACGTTCCTTTATATATTTTTTGGATTCAGAATAAGGAACCAGAAATAATTACAAGTGGACTGGTTTTCTCGAATACTACGGAATTATTTAGTGCTCGGTTACATGAAAAGCAAAACAGTAGCGCAGCTGTCTTACGGATAGCGTGTGTGGCAATACGTGTTTGTAAGAAACTGTTCCGGGAATTATAAATCGGAAATTTGAAATTATTACAACGTTTCAATGTTTCAATGAGACATAATAATTATGCACAATTTCGAACACTTTGATTTATTATACTCAAAGTTATATTTAAACACCCCTTAACGTTGAACACTATTATAATAATATCTATCTAGGTAATCTATATTAATACGTGAAACGAAAACTTTGTACCCCTTTTTACGAAAATTGCTTGGACGGAAGAGCATAAAATTTGGCACAGTGCAAGTTTATATAAGGGAGAAATACAGAGAGCATTCTTTTGTCTAAAATCCATTAGAAATAAATTAAATTAATTAAAATAAACATTAACCTTATACTATTGCTCTAATGATACATAACATACACATACATCCATACCTTACTTATGCTTTTGATTTTTTTATAGGAGTTTATGGCCCTATAAAGACCATTAATGTTAATTTTATAATAATGTAATATTTATATTCATAATATACATTCATAAATACTCTTTATTTGTTATATTTATTAATGTCAAGAGAAGGTTCTTATGGAAGAAAACAATTAAGAAAGTTGAGCCAAACATTATAAAATTCAAGAAAATTTAATTTAACAATATTAATTTTACGTAACTGTAAGTTTTTTGACATAGCTGTCAGTTGTTTGAAATAACTGTCAGCGATTGACGGAATGCGCGCTGCAAATATCGTTTATCACAGATGGATACGTTGATAAATAATTAATTTATCATTTCGTGTAGTTTTATTTCAATTATACAGTGAGTTTTTGAGAATTCTTTATTCATCACGGTAAGTTAAGAGTAATCAAGCCTAATATTGAAAGTTCAATTGAATATAGAGATTTTGGTAGGTTTTAATAGACTGTTTTGATTGGTTTGGTATAAAGAAGAATACAATATTTAAAATTTAAAATTTAACTGATATATATATATATATATATATATATATATATATATATATATATATATATATATATATATATATATATATATATATATATATATATATATATATATATATATATATATATATATCAGTTAAATTTTAAATTTTAGTTTCTTAAAATGCCAGTAATTAGACGGACAAACATAAGTCGCAGAACTCGCAGTCAAAGACATATAAGAGCACGTCAAACTGACGAGCAACGCGAAACGGGGAATGAAGTTGAACGGAATCGATGGAATTGAAATTAACAGCATAGAAATGTTGATTTTAAACTTTATCGAGCTGCATTTAATTATAACATGGAAATTAATTACAGTTCACAGCAAATCGTTGCTATTGGATCAATGAACGTTGTGTGTCAATATTGTAAAGCATTTAAATTTAATAATGAAGCCCCTGGATTGTGTTGCGCAAGCGGTAAAGTCAAATTGACGCCATTGGTACCGCCACCAGAGCCTCTGCATTCATTTGTTTCCGGAAATGGGGCAGATTCTATATATATATTTATAATATATGTATAGAATAATAATAGAAGAATAATAAAAATAATATTCATATATTTCTGCCATCTGCGAGCTATTCTGGGGTGCGATGCAAAATCCGTTAGAGACACATATACCTATATAATATAATAATGGAAATGTTTATCTTAAATAGTCTTACGTAAACGTTTACGATAGGATATATCTATATTTTATGTGTAAGCTATTATATTGGCTATAATAAACAGTGAACCATAAATACAATAAAAATTGATGATTTCTAATGCACATTTGGTAGTAACAATTCTTCTAAACTATATATTCTAATTTATTTTTCTGAATATTACTGAAAAGAATTCATTTTGATTGTTTTCGGAGATATTTAAATTTAATTATTTATTATTACATTTTACTATTTTTTTTATTGCTGTAGAACAGCAGACAGGCTGACGGCCCGCTTAGAATTTAGCAGTTAGTATTTGCAACGCCAGTGGCATCGCGAACACGCTGCTGTCCCATAAGGGTACAGGAACTTGGGTCACTAATGCCGGAACACAACACAAGGTTATTATGGCGGCATACTTAAGACCGAAGGTGGTCGCCATCCAGACGGGATTGAGGCCCTACCACGTAGCTAGGGTGGGTTGTTTTGTCGGCTTTTACGACAGGCCGACCCCGGCCGCAGAGGTTAGTATTCTTTCTCCGCCCCTGCACGGATACTAATGTAAAACTGGATAAAATTGGACTCCCTCCAAGAGTGATGAAGTGACGAATTTCCCTTTTGATGTTAATCTGTACTTCACTTGATTTTTATGTTATTTAGTCCTATAATTCGTTTTGTTCGGCTTAATTTTTGACCACATTTTACACAAATATTGAAGTTCACCAGATACTTACATGGGAAACAAATATCTGGGCATGCCATCTCCGCCGAGCCCCGGCGGGAGCGGTAGACCCAATAAGTGCTGGCTGGACGTCGTAAAGCGTGGTATGCGTGCCAATGAGCTCACTACCAGGTAGCAAGGAGATAATCAAGTTCTTGATTACCAACTTGGGGCGTTATTTTTTTCAACGTTTTAGTTGATATCTTTTAAACCCCGCTATGCAAAATAAAAACATTAACGGTTCCTCAATAGATATTAAAAATCCTATACAATGATCCAATTTTGGTCGAGTCTTCTGCACTTTTGCTGTGGGACAAATGTCCAAGGAAAATGGGCCGTCTCCTTTAGAATTTTTGATTGTTCAAAGTGGCTAAAAATCAAATCGGAAAATTCCGTTACATCCTGAGGATCCTGGTTAGGATAATGATACAAACTATACAAATTATTGTATTGTCATCGGTCCTTGATAAGTGTGCAAAGTTTCAAATCAATCCGTCGTTTTGAAATGGGTGCAAATCACGTTCAAAAAATTCCGTTACATAGATACATACCAAGCTAATAAAAGCGTGTTAAAAATTAAATGAATTATGGTGAAAAAACTAGCAGAGCAATTATTTTATGGGTTATATACAACTGATATACTACTTGTATATTTTTAATTTTCACATGTTTATGTACAAAACCGAATATAGGTGTTGATTTACTACGGGAATCGAGCTTGCCACCTCTGAAAGGGTTCTGAAGTGCGAAAGCCGATGCGCCACGGATATCTATACTACTATTATAAAGAGGAAAGATTTGATTGTTTGTTTGTTTGTTTGTTTGCTTTGAATAGGCTCCGAAACTACTGACCCGATTTAAAAAATTCTTTCATTGTTGGGAAGCTACACTATCCCCGGGTGACATAGGCTATATTATATTTTCAAAAAAATTAGGGATCCTTACTAAAACTCTAATAATGTAACCCGAAGTGTAAAAAAATTACCTAAAATATTATTTAAATCGCGTGCGTTGCGAAAACTATTGATGATAGAATAAAATAATGTACTACAACTTTGCAGAACACATTATTATTTACAAAAAGTGTCGCGACAGCATATGTCTAACTATTATAGTTATGCCACAATAAGAGTTCTTTTATTTTAAAAAATTAATTGAAATGCCGCCCCTAGAAAAGGCTCTTTATTTGGATCTTAGTATTAATCCTTATCAAAATAAATTACTTCATATTCAAAACTGTTTCAATACCTTTATATAACTTTTTGAATTATTCAATTCGGATATTCCATTCGAAAGATATCACGAGTTTAAAAATGTAAGTATTAGAAAAATGTTGCGTGGTAGCCGCTCACCCTGTTCGGCTAGCTAGGCAGCACCTTATGCAATGTAGGCGTGCGTCACTGGGGTTTTTACAAAAATTAGAATACTTATTAAAAAATAACTAAAATAAATAAAAATAAATAAAAAGTAATAGCAAAAAAATCATTAAAATAAAAGCTCATAGAAATAATAATATTCAAACTTTCTTTATAATTTTATTTTTTTAGTAACCTGACGCAAATAGAAGGGTTTGCTCCCAGGGGCGCTCCTCTGTCCGAGGAGTGCACGGGTGTGCGTACCCGAGGTGCCCGAGCATCCGTCGCTTCACTCCCCTCTCCGTTCGAGGCGACAGAGTCCTACCTTTCTTTCCGTCTACCTCTTACATCCTTTCCAACTTAGCTCTCTGTTCGTGGCATGGTCCCCGATGGGATGGTTGCGAATACTGATTGGGGTCCCGGGTTCTACCATGGGACCTGATTTGGTAGTCAAAACCATGCCTATTTCGACTGCGCCTGCACAGAGAGTGTTCCCGGGGCGGGAATTGCATCCTCGCTGTCGGTTGGTCTTGCTGGGCCGGCTACGACGTCAAGCGACTCTGCTTTTTCTGGAGTGTCGTCTGGTAGTCGTACACACGCCTGACTAGCACGCAACGGGGATGCGAGTCCCGTCCGGAATTGGCCGCGGACCTGTCGCTCCCGGCCCTGGTTCTGTCCATGGTCGGGGGCGATCCTGGATGGACGGCCGTCGCCACTCCCCTCCCGCCAACGTAGGCCGCGTCGTCGGCGCCGGAGGGCGGGCAACGATCTCCGGCCGCCGTAGAAAGCGGCCGCGGGCGGCCCCTCGGGGGAGGATCCGCCGCCCGCACTATTGCCGTGAGAGAAAAGGCCGCGTGCTGTTCCGCAGCCCCCCTCAACTCATAGAGTTGTTACAAGAGAGCGCCGGGGGGACGAAAGCCTGACCCCCTGGCGCCAGCACTTTAGAACAAAGCGTGCCCGCTTTAAGACAAAGCGTGGGCCGGCGCCGGCCCGGGCCACGAGATCGGCAGGCCATATATCCGTGGGCCCGGGCGTAGGCGATAGGAGAACAGCGGGGTTTTTTAGTGGGTAGTCGGATGGTCGAACATCTTTTCCGGAGTCCCTTATATCCCTCGGTCCCCCCGGGCCGGGGGAACTCGTCAAGAGAGGTTTTTCCCCGAAACCGAAAAAAAATAGAAGGGTTTAATTTTTTGTTAAATACCCATGCGAAGCTGGGACGGGCTGCTAGTCGTCAAATAATAATAAATCTAGGACTTTTCCTTGGGAGCTCATAGTCCAGTATTACAAAGGGTGAAGTGCAGGTCGATTTGAGGATTTGGCGATCCAAGACACATATATACTGGGATAAACCAGCGAAAGAGAATAGATAGAGTGTACATTTTATAAGAGCGTATCGTTTGACCCTCAAATGCTGAGATGAATGGATCATTCATCATAAGAAAAATTGAATATATAATAGTATAATTTATTTATTTATTTACTTTAATGATTACTATGAAAATATTTGATTAAAATCTATTTTTTCTTAAGTAATAGCTAATGTGTCTTATGATACCGGATAATATTGCGTGGTTAATCTTTCATTTTAATAGATGTAATGTTCAATAGTACAGCTACAAACTTTAACGTTATTGGAGAGTAAATATTGTAAGTCAAAAGTACTTTTTAGATCACAAGCTAATAAAAATATACCAATACTGAACGAAATTATTTTCACCCTAGCCAATAGCTCCTCCCTTTAACTTGTAACCGGATACAGCGCCGCGAGAGTCACGTGACCCCCGACTTCCGACTGTGATCCGCCAAAACTGACGTGCCATATCTCCACCAGTACATCCTGACCTACCCTTCTTTCTGAATGCACCAGAAACTAGGTCACGTCGGGGAAGCGAAGCAGAATGTCAGAGGTCAAACAATTGTGGATGATTGTAACTAACCGACAACCGATCCATCTGCCGAGGCAAATAAATCGACAGTTTAATTTCGATGCGGCAAATGGCTTGGTGTTTTTCTTAGTTAACTTGCTTTGATTTGTTTTATAGGAGAGTTGTTTTTAAACACAACGTACATTGACATAAATGTAGATATATACTTAATAACTTATTATTATAGACGTTATAGTAAGTATTTAACGAAAGTAATATAATTCTAGCTTATGAGAATGCCTGTTTTATTAAAACTCCTTCTTAACCTTCTATCCATTCAGGGGCGGAAAAAGAATACTAACCTCTGCGGCTGAGGTCGGCCTGTCGTAAAAGGCGACAAAACAACCCACCCTAGCTACGTGGTAGAGCCTCAAGCCCGTCTGGATGGCGACCACCTTTGGTCTTAAGTATGCCGCCATAATAGCCGCCATAATACAACATAAGTTGTATTCCGGCATTAGTGACCCGAGTTCCTGTACCCTTATGTGTACCCTTATGTGTTGCAAACACCCATAGGCGACGGTAACTGCTCAATTCTAAGTAGGCCGTCAGCCTATCGGCTGTCCTACAGCTTTAAAAAAATACCTTCCAAACCTAACCTGTAATCATGATAATCAATAAAATAGTCTAAGAAGATTCAGAAATCATTTCGGGAAAATGATTAGCGGTATCTGGGACCTATTTTTGTAGCCTATTGACCTAGCTTTCGCCATCTAATCCTAAAGTGAGTAGCATAGTACTTGTGTTGTGGGTACTAGTCTACACTGATACTTTTATTTCGTAAATAAATACATATTATACATAAACACCCAGACACGAGACGGGAATCGAACCCGTGACCTCCACAGACGTACCGTTAACCGTTACGCCAATGAGTTTGTCTCATGTTATTATTATTCCCTGTAAATTTTTTATGAATGGTATGAGGTACCTTAGGTCCAGATTCGAATTCTTAAAACTTAATTTTGATATTAGGAACTCGTACGATTGTAGAATCTTATTTTTTTATTAGCTAGGTTATTTAGGGGCTTTTTATAAAAATATAAAGTCAGCCCCATTTTATCATAATTACATACTACAAAAAAATTGTAATTTCTAAATGTTTTTATTGCTGTAGGACAGCAGACAGGCTGACGGCCCTCTTATAATTTAGCAGCTACCGTCGCCTATGGGTGTTTGCAACGCGAGTGGCATCGCGAACATGCTGCTGTAAGGGTACAGGAACTGGGGTCACTGTTTCCGGAACACAACGCAAGGTTATTATGGCGGCATAAGACCAAAGGCGGTTGCCATCCAGACGGGCGTGGGTTGTTTTGTCGCCTTTTATGAGAGGCCAACCTCGCCCGCAGAGGTTAATATTCTTTCTCCGCCCCTGCATGGATAAAATTATAATATTAAAATTTTTAAATTATCGTAAATGAAAACATCGACAGCAAACCGCGGCTTCGAAGGGGTGCTTTGGAAAACACCCACTTCACACAAGTTGACTCGCAGAGACCACATACTAGTGCCCCCTACTGTCTTTCGTTCGGACACATTCCATCAAGAAATGGTACATATCATCAATTTTTTATAATCTTATGATCATCTCTTATTAACACACTGTAATAATTTCGACACAGCACTGTACTGAATATTAGATATATAATAGATGTTTTATGTAAATTTGTGAAAATATATTCCACCAAATAGAAGTATTATATCTTCTTCTTGTTAGAAATGTGGTGTTGGAGACGAATGCTGGGAATATCATGGACAGAATTTCAGACCAATGCCTCCATCTGTGAAGAACTTCGCATCAAGCAGCATCTGTCCACTTTGGTCCAGTTACGTATTCTCGAAATTTTCGGCCACGTTTCAAGGCGAAACAATGACTCCATAGAGCGTCTCGTTGTCCAGGGCAAAGTGGAGGGAACCAGATCACGTGGAAGATCACCCATGCGATGGACCGACCAGATCAAATCGGCTGTGGGCGGGCCTTTGCATGAGTGCATCAGAATGTCTGTGAATCACGAGAAATGGCGTAAAATCATACAGCGAACAATATCTGCCTCTAATAGTTACTTACCTTACCAGTTGATCACGACCGCTCTGTAAAGAGTGAAACGACTAAGAAGAAGAAGATCTTCTTTCTTCTTCCTTTCTAACAAGTAAATCTAGAGGCGTATGTTGTATATTTATTCAATAGCAATTACTATTACTTACAAATGTAACGATCGCTGGTGTACCAATATTATTATTTACTCCAGCCTTATTGCGATGCCGGTCACGTAAGGAAAAGGTTCCACCGTCTAGGGAACGCGCTTTTATATTGTTTTTGCCCTTTTTTCTTTAATTAGCCGACGGCGGGACGTGGCATGATAAAATATTAAAGTGATTGCCCGAGTGTAATTTAGTGGAAGGTGTTCTTTGAATCATAGTGTTTTTGTTTCTGTAAGGGACGGTAATAGGTACAAGTTGAATGTTAAGAATATCGAATTTGGTAAGTATCCGAACTCATTTTTGATTCAAGTAACCAGTTTGTTGTTAGAGTTGTCCATTTTGGAAACGTTTTTGTTTCTTCGATTTCTAAATGTAAACATTTTAATACCGAACTTTTTATACTTGGTTTCAACGTGTTTCTTTTTTAGTTCATGTAGCCTTTACGTGAAACTTTCTTCACTTGAAGATGCATAAGAAATTTGACTCTATTATTTTCTTAAATACTACAGGACTTCTCAACCCTGAAAAATAAAACTAAATGTTCATTAGTATATTCTACTTTTAAACTTCTTCTTCTTGTTCCTGCCAAATTATATAATATATGAATATTTCGTCAGCGTCATTTAGTTCAAACGCAATAAGCGTAGCACTTGTGTTATGGGTATTAGACAACTGATATACTACTTACATTTTTTTTAATAAATACATATTAAACATAAATACCGAGGCGTGAGACGGGAATCGAACCCGTGACCTACGCAAGCGTACCGAAATGTTAGTTATCAAATTATGTGATGTTGGCACAATATCTTCTTTTATTTTATATCAACATTCGCACTTTTTTACCATATCGTCTTTTCCTTTTTATTTGGTCTATCTACGTCTCCTTTTGTATCCTCTATTTTCCTTGTTTCATACTAGTTTGTAAAATTTCAGCTTCTTAATAACTGACGTTACTTTCAAACTCCCCCGGATACATTCATTTTTAATCCATCCATTTTCTAACTCCACACACACATCCATCTCAACATTAGCATCGCCGAAACATGCAATAAACTTTAATTCTTCTTCTTTGTGCCCAGTATTCCAATTCATACAATATGACAGGTCTATTATTTGTCTCACAGTGTTGTTAGGGGAGTTCTACGTTGACTTGGTGGAACAATCTTGGCTATGGGTGGCCCTCAGTAGTTTGTGTTAGCTTGTCCGTATGGCAGTTGCCCATCTCCCAGGTTCAACGAAAGTACTATTAAGTCTCCCGTCAGGGGCGGTTACAAAATTTCTGAAGACCGCCACATGTGCATACTCGTAGAGAGATGTTCTGTTGAACATATTATTATCAACCCATGCTGGAGATGCGTACGTAAGTTTGAAATGAACACAAGTCTTATAAACCCCGATTTTGGACCTCATAGGCAAATGAGAAGCGGAAACAGGTCGAAGTATGCCCCTTGAAACATGCGCCTGGATTATGACGTGTCCATGTAAACTCCGAAGTACTTCACCGAGGTTTCACCCGATGTCCTGTACTCAAAATTTCAGCAGCTCTAGCATGTAGTGTCAGTTGCTACCATGGGTAACAGTTAACGCGGCGATCTTGCTTACATTGACTGTCAGCTATCCAGCCATGCTAGCAAGAGTTCCATCAACCGCTGCATTACTGCAGCGAGCGGCAACGACAAAATGCATTTTGAGGTCCCAAAGTAGTCGCTATCGTCTGCCAACGCTACATCAGTCCACCACAAACGGAAATAACCCGATAAACCCATTGGTGTATATCCCATATAACGCCAACGATAGAGAGCTGTCTTATAGAACGCCGACGGAGATGGCCGAGTTGGTTCGGGAGTTGGTTCGAAAAAACTTAAAATTTCCCACCCTTCAGGTTTAATTTATTTTTATTTTGTATAATGTTTGTCGAATATGGCGGGGTATGGTTTGTTTTTGAATTCCACTAAACTGTTTTTCCCAAATGTAAATTAATGTCTTTTGTAAAGTTGTAAAACACATAAATATTTATTTCAATTTTGATTTCTTTTTGCTAAATGTATTAGCACTTAAAATTTTTCTTGTACTCTGTAAATCATACAAAAACGAGGAAGAAACAAAATATTCTACGAGTATTATAATATATACGATTCCTTGCGATCAAATTATCATTTCCCGTTTTTATTTATTTCCTTTCCTTTTATTCATTCTGATAACTCGTCGATCAAAACCTTCGTATCAAATTATTTCCATCCAAAACTCCTTTCATAAACAACATAAAGCAATCGCTTCGTATTAAGGTTCCATACATTTTTCCGACAAGGATGTCTTGATTAACCAATACATGGAAGCGACTTGTTACATTACCATAATGCCATCTGACATTGCTGCCTATTTACATGTTATTTGAATATGCTTAGGAATTGTCGATTATTGTGCTGGCCTGTGAGTGGTTCAAAATATCAGCTTATATAATATAGACAATGTTACTTACATAAAGAGGTTTAAGACGTCCTCCCAAGACCACGTGAGTGTAAATTAACTTGGAAGCTTTTTTTATTGCAGAAGGTTAGTAATCAGGATGGTGGTCTACTTAATAGTAATCAGTTACCGTCGTCTATGAATGTTAGCGACGTTAAGTGCACCGCGAATACGCTACTATCCCATAGGGGTACAAAAACCTGGATTTTTTTATTTTTTTTTATTGCTGTAGAGCAGCAGACAGGCTGATGGCCCGCTTAGAATTTAGCAGTTACCGTCGCCTATGGGTGTTTGCAACGCCAGTGGCATCGCGAACACACTGCTGTCCCATAAGGGTACAGGAACTTGGGTCACTAATGCCGGAACACAACACAAGGTTATTATGGCGGCATACTTAAGACCAAAGGTGGTCGCCATCCAGACGGGCTTAAGGCCCTACCACGTAGCTAGGGTGGGTTGTTTTGTCGCCTTTTACGACAGGCCGACCCCGGCCGCAGAGGTTAGTATTCTTTCTCCGCCCCTGCACAGATAATATCTGTGGATCTCTAATGCCGGAATACAACATAAGATTATTATGGCGACATACTTATAGACCAAGGATGGTTGCCAGAGCTTTGGACGCTACCACGTAGCTAGGGTTGTTTTGTCGCCTTTTACGACAGGCCGACCCCGGCCGCAGAGGTTAGTATTCTTTCTCCGCCCCTGCACAGATAATATCTGTGGATCTCTAATGCCGGAATACAACATAAGATTATTATGGCGACATACTTATAGACCAAGGATGGTTGCCAGAGCTTTGGACGCTACCACGTAGCTAGGGTTGTTTTGTCGCCTTTTACGACAGGCCGACCCCGGCCGCAGAGGTTAGTATTCTTTCTCCACCCCTGCACAGATAATATCTGTGGATCTCTAATGCCGGAATACAACATAAGATTATTATGGCGACATACTTATAGACTAAGGATGGTTGCCAGAGCTTTGGACGCTACCACGTAGCTAGGGTTGATTTGTCGCCTTTTAGGACAGGTTGACCCCGGCCGCAGAGCTTAGTATTCTTACTCCACTCCTGCACAGAGAATTCAAGCTGATGAACTATCATGAATAAATTAATTACTTCTTATATCCTAGTAAAAAGAGTGTGAAATTTATTTCCTACACAATTAAAAATATTTTCTGCTATTTTAAATCTACGTGTCAAAGAATTACTTCGCCCTATTCAGAATGCACTTTTTAAAGTAACCCAAAACCTGCCAAAAGCTCTAAATGTTCACAATTCAGTTTTTGTGTAGGTTTTTTCCAGGCGGGAGAATAATCCTATTGCCTCGTCGCTTCAGGCCGACAGTGGTCGCTGGTTTCATAATTGTATTTGAAAAGAGTTCAGAATCGTTTGGCAATTGTGAACGGGGTCGAGTGGATTAAGTCTCTAATACCTCTGATCGTCCTCAGAATAAGCATAGTTGAGTTCGTTTTTGCTGTAATTATAATTAATGTTAGTATTTTAATTGTTTGTTTAATTACCTTCATTTCTTCGCATTGCTTTATCCCGTTTATATCTAAAGTTTACATTTGGAGTCTGAGGTCCGCAGTTTAATGTTAACACTGTCTTTGCGTTAGTTTCCTTTTCTCGAACAAATAATTAAACGAAAAATTTTGGAATAAAAATATAGTTAAATTTAGTTTTTTTATGGGCAATCAACGACAACCTTTTCACTCTCGCGAAACTAAAATAAAAAATTCATCTTTCATTCAGTAATTACATGTTTCTGAAAATCTTCAATTTTTAGCTTTAAGCTACAATAGCTTTAAGAAAAATTGAAGCTAGTATTGGACTAAATATTTGTGTCATCATTTTAATCTTAGCGTTAAATCCCGGCTGAACCCCAAACTTCCACTTCGGTGCTCGAGGTCTGTTTTCTGATTTTTCCTCCACTTCGCTCGGTCTTCGGCATCACTGGTAGTAAGTTTCCACATATATCACTCTTAATGACGTCAATCAAGTACTTTTTGGGTCTTGTAATATATATGGGTAATATTATTATACCTGCCTGATTTTTAATTTTATAAATAAATAAAATTAAAAATCCTTTACAAGGGTTAGAGAGGAGGATATAAAAATTGTTTTGACTGGTTTCTTAAATAATATTTATATTAAACTTATTTAAAAGCAGAATCAAGTACGTACTAGTCAAGTGGTAATCATACACAGAGACGCCATTACGCATAGGACTGTAGTAACGGTAAGTTGATGTTAATCGATATGACCATAGTCGGTCTATGGTCATAATCCCAATTATCTATGGTTGTTTCGGAACAACACTAATTAAGAAGAGATCGGCTCGAAGACATCGAACCAACAATACAAGGACAAGTGTGGTAGTTATACTGTTCATTCTATTAAGGGAACGCCGGAGTCCACAGGTGGATAATTATAATTTCATATAATGCTATATATGTGTATGTATATATATATATATATATATATATATATATATATATATATATACCATTATTATAAAAGAAACTAAATATACCATACTTGATCAAATTTATTCCTAGTAAATTCTTTAAAAGTTCAAATTTCACTGATACACCAACAAAAATTCCATTCACGACCCAGGCCGTTTACCTTTTATTCCTGAGCGTCGATAAAATGTTAGTATCATGCCTCGGAATCCTCCGCGTTCGGATATAATGACCCCAACTACTTACGGAGGCCTATTTCCTTACACCCAAAGGCGTTTCACTAAATTGGTCCGCATGACTTGCTACTCCGTGACGTGTTAGCACTGCGGCTTGGTGCTGGGCTATTAAGCCAGAATAAAATGTGATTAATTGGTTCGTTTATTTTGATGCAAACGGTATACTTTAACATTAGGTTATGTTCCTGGTCAGAAAAATAATAAGGCTTTCCGATGAAGTTAAAAAAGGCAATTATTTTTATTCAAAGGAATCAATGCCCTTCCTTTACTTACAATTTTTTATTCCTTTTCAGTGTTGCAGATTCAAAAGATGAATTTAGGACATTTTATCCCAATTTAACAATTTTGGTTCATGACTTATCGAACAAACTTTTATAGCTTAGAAGAATTTTATAGATATAAATGACATGTTATAAAAGTATAAAATATATGTAATAAGTTTATGAATTATTAAATATTACTTCTAACAGGGGTGTAAGGGGCCCCACCAACATCTTCGGGGCCCAAGTCAACCTCACCTGCAAGTCGGCGCACCCTGCTGAATAACGGACGAGGCTCTGACGACGGCTTTCCTTTTGGGGTTGGGGGGTCAGACGGCAGTCGCCCCCGTAAAAGCCAAAATCTGCCAAATCACATGGAAAGATTAAGAGTACGAGATCGGTTAAGGGCTAGGGCGCCGCCGCATAACGGCGCGCAAGAGCTTCGCCCGGCTCTTGTGAGAAGTGGACAAGGGCTACCGTGTCATGGGCGGGCACGGCTAACGACGCTAGCCCCATCTCACGCAGCCCAAACATCTCGAAAGATCCGCTTCGCAACATGGAACATAGGCACGCTAGCCGGACGCGCGAGAGAGTTGGCCGATGTGCTCTCCAGGCGGAGGGTGGCCGTGGCGTTCCTGCAGGAGACTCGGTGGAAGGCCAGCAGATCCCGGTTCATTGGGAATGGCTACAAGCTGATCTACACAGGTGCACCTGGTGGGGAAAATGGGGTTGCCATAGTGCTCTCGGAGGAGTTCCAGAACGACATTTTGGAAGGGAAACGTCATAGCGACCGGCTTATGGTCGTTAGGGTGCTTATCGATGGGGTAGTTACCCACTTGATAAGTGCCTATGCGCCACAGGCCGGTTGTGACGACACCGATAAAATAGCGTTTTGGAATCAACTCGGAGAAGTGCTCCGTGGAATCCCATTATCACGGGGGATCGTTTTGGGGGGTGATCTGAACGGTCATGTGGGTGATGAATGTGGGGAATTTGAGCGTGTTCACGGTGGATTTGGGTATGGTAGCCGCAACGCGGAAGGGGAGGACATCCTCAATACGTGTGCGGCTGCCGACCTTGCCATCGTGAACACGTATTTCAAAAAGAGACCCGAGCATCTTATCACCTACAAGAGCGGGAGGAATGCTACCCAAATCGACTTCCTACTCACTAGGAGACACCACATCAGCAAAGTGGCCAACTGCAAGGTCATACCCGGTGAGAGTCTCACTGCACAACATCGCCTTCTTGTCATGGACCTTTGCGCTAAGCCTAAAGACACGCATACCGAGCGCGTTCAGCGCCGAATCCGGTGGTGGCTGCTTGATGAAGTCACGTCCCAGGAGTTCGCCTTAGCTGTCGGTGACAAGTGCGCCGGTGGTGTGACGGGCGAACCAGTTCAGGCTTACTGGGACAAGATTCAGGCGGCTATCCTTGGGTCGGCGAAGGAGGTGCTTGGGGTGTCTAAGGGTGGTCGCAAGTGTGACAAGGAGACATGGTGGTGGAACGACACAGTCCAGAGGGAGACTAAAGCGAAGAAAACCCTCTTTAAGAAGTGGCAAGCGTCCAGATCTCCTGAAGATCGCGACGCATACCGGGTGGCAAAGCGCGCCACTAAGAGAGCTGTTGCCAGAGCCAGACGAGATCACTTACAACCACTTTACGATAAGTTGGAATCGTCTGAGGGGCAGAAGCTCATCTATAAGTTGGCGCGCTCCAGGGTCAAAGCGGCACAGGACATTTCCAAGTGCCGCTGTGTAAAAGACCCTGTGGGCAACCTGCTATGCGAGGACCTCGCGGTAAAGGAGAGATGGCGCTCGTATTTCCACGAGCTGCTGAACATGCAGCATAAAGGGGTGCAGCCGCCAGATCTTCCTCCGAATCAAGGACTAGTGCCACTGGTAACGCCTGCAGAGGTTCAGAATTGTCTTCGCCACATGAAGAATCGGAAAGCTGTTGGATCCGATGGAGTCCCCATCGAAGCCTGGAAGGCGATGGGCTCTCGTGGTGTGGGCGTCTTAACCGACCTCTTCAACCAAATACTCCTCACCAGTACGATCCCGAGCCAATGGAGACTGAGTATCATTACTCCAGTCTTCAAAGGCAAGGGGTCGGTCCAGGAGTGCGGTAGTTACCGAGGGGTTAAGGTCATGTCCCACACCATGAAGCTCTTCGAGAGGGTTATCGACTCTCGGATTCGACAGGAGTGCACTGTCTCGGAATGTCAATATGGGTTTCGCCCTGGTCACGGGACAATGGACCCTGTTTTCGCCCTAAGGACTGTCGCGGAGAAATACAGGGCGAAGAATACGCCTCTGCATTGCCTGTTTCTCGACTTGCAGAAGGCCTTCGACTGTATTCCTCGCACGATAATCTGGTGGGCATTGCGGTCCAAAGGGATTCCAGAGGCCTATATTGACATTATCCGAGACATGTACCGTGACTCCGATTCCGTAGTTCGGACCGCAGTTGGCGACACAAAACCTTTCCCCATCACCGTCGGGGTACACCAGGGATCCGTCCTTAGTCCGTTTCTGTTTAGCGTGGTATTAGACGTATTGTCAAACAGCATTAGAAACTCACATGAGCAGCCCCCGTGGCTGCTCATGTATGCTGACGATATCGCGCTGGCAGATTCGGACAGGGGTAGGTTGGTGCGACGCGTGAAGGCGTGGAGGGAGTCGCTTGAGAACGGTGGTCTGAAGCTCAATGTGGCGAAGACCGAGTACTTGGCCTGTAACTCCACAGATTCCACACCCGTACGCATAGACGGCAACACGGTCGAGCGCACGGACCAAGTGAAATATCTGGGATCTGTGTTTCATGCGTCTGGTGACATCGATTGCGACGTCAAGGCACGCATTGCTGCCGCGTGGGCCAAATGACGGGAGGTAACTGGTGTCATTTGTAACCCCAAGATGCCGGTAAAGTTGAAGGGACAGGTCTATAAAACCATCATTAGGCCTGTCCTTTTATACGGCTGTGAAGCGTGGCCGGTGTTAGAGCGACACAAGCAAGAGCTGCGTGTCACGGAGATGAATATGCTGCGGTGGATGTGTGGAGTGACGCGAAAGGACCGCGTTAGGAACTCCCGCATTCGCGGCAGTCTTCATGTCCGTGACATTGCGGATAAATTACAAGAGTGTCGGCTCCGTTGGTACGGCCACGTTTTACGGCAACCGGATGCTTACGTGGGTAACAAATGTCTGGCCATGCCGCCTCCGCCGGGCCCCGGTAGGAGGGGTAGACCCAAAAAGTGCTGGCTTGACGTCGTAAGGGGTGATATGCGTGCCAATGGGCTCACTACCAGGGATGCTGAAGACCGTGCGAAGTGGAGAAGAAAAAGTCGGAAAGCGGACCCCGGGCGCCGAAGCGAGAGTTTGGGCTGCAACCGGGATACAACGCAAAGATGATGATGATGACTTCTAACCTGTAATAATCACTTGAAATTAATTTATTAATATTAGACTGTTTCACTTTAGTGTCACGAAAGCGCATTGACGCAAAAAATTGCAAAAAAAACTAAGTCAAAAGATGTTTGTGTTAGACAGCATAATATTTTTACTCGTTTCCTTCAAGGTTGAAACTTGATGATACTTTTTCTACGTTACAAAATCGATGTGAGGTCAAAGTAATATCATAAACTGATAACATTCGCCTGCCTGCCGCTTTTTGTTTGCTAGTTTTAAAATCCCCGACCAACGTTTATAGGCATCGGTACAGTTTTTCATACTTTTTATGTCTTTTTGTTTTGTAAAAAGTTAAAATTCTTTATATTAATTTATTGTTGCTGGGCTATATGGACTTTGATCAATATTTGTGTGCATTCCCGTTAATTTTTTTAAATAAAAATATAACTATCGTGTATTTTGCACTTTTCACTTTTAAGTCCTACAAATACAATATTTAGCGTTGGTGACATTTCTACATTCTTCATCATGGTCAATCAATTGTTACCCTGTCTGTATATATTTTTTCCTCTTTTGTATATATTTTTTCTCAAGCTCACGCTACATATCCTGGTAGTTTACCTTTCCTATTCAGAACCTTGACCAGACCAAATTAGAACCAGAAGTTGCGCAAACTGCTGGCCTATTAGAGGTTGTGCTTTCTTCATCACGCTTACTCAATTAATTTTAATTTCAGGTTTCGTCTGCTTGTCTATCATACTGGCTTTCTGCTATTTTACCATACTTATTTTGCAAGTTACACGAGACTCTAGGCCTTAATATCTGGCCACCCTTCGATAGTCTACATAAGTAAGGCAATAAAAATCCATTTGTCTTTAATTTTTCTATCTATCTATTATGTACTTTTCTTGTTTATTTTACATAAAATTAAATATTGTTCTGCTCATATAAATTTAACAGCTTCTATTATCATATAGCTCCATCATGTCTTACCTCCAGAGTTCTTTAATGAACTCAATAATTACTCTTATTACTTGATATTAATACTTCAGCAGTAGGAAATAGCCGCGACAAGTTGCTTTGTACAATTAATTTAGGTGACTTTTCAGGTCATTCTTTCTCAGGTTCGTACTAGCCGCTTTTATTTTTTTTACACATATCATCAACAAATGATTTAATTCTTCGAAATTCTCGCAGTTATTACGATTCATATTATTCTGTGGCAATGTTAAATTGCTGGTAATATATGAGCACTCACACACAATCATCTAATTAGCATTCCTCATTATCAAGAGTTAAATAAGTATTCATAAAACTATTTCCTTCTTCAGTTCTATCCGGAACCTTTAAATTTGTCAATTTACAAATATTGCCTAAACTTTAATATAATACAAAACAATTTTGTATTTGGATTTTTATTTTTATGGGCAAACCTCAAATCAAATATATTATTACTGTTTTTATAAAGCAACTGAACCTAATAAATTACGGACAAAGTTATATTCAAATTACTCGCTATATTGTGCAATCAAACGATTTGAATAATTGAAGAATTGAAGTTTCCAATACCAAGAACTCAGTTATATGGTTAGGGAAAACAATCACGAAATTCTAAGTTGGTAACAGATATCTTAGGGACGTCACTGTAAGTTCTCTGCGTGTTTTCACTGCGTAACTTGAGCGTTTGGTCTACTTGAACGTATTTAAGTATATAGATGTAATAATCGAAACTGTAATTGTAAATTAATATATATGATGTGTAAAAATAAATTTATTTAAGCTGAACACGAGTGTTCAGTAATTTATTACGACACATTTTAGAACTAAATGGTTTCGGATAGATTTTAAACTATAATACCAGAAGGCCAAGTGTACCTGAGCTATCATATAGGTAGTAAATCTTCCTAAACAACGAGCAAGGCTCTGAGAGAAGAAAGATTTTCCTTTCGGAAATCCTGTCAATACCAAACTTAACCGGAGCTACTTCATATTGTTTTCTTGTGCCAATTATCAAAATGTAATAAAAAATATGAAAAAATTTGAAGCCAACAGCGTGAACAACCGACTGTACTTTGCAGTAGATCCCAGAGGGAAAGGTATTTATGAAGCCAAAATCACAATATTGGATAAAGATCTTTCTTCAACAGAGAAGCACTAGTTTTGATAATTGTTTGAATTAGTTGAGTAAAGTATTTTGTATGCTTAAACTAAATGTTTGCAACTAATTGATTAGTAAAAAACGTAAGTAATTAATATAAAGTATATACGAGTTTAAAAATAATCTTTTAGGTGTTCTATTCAAAATCTAAAAAAAACATTTGAGAGTTTGAACATTTCCAGAACAAAATACCTACTTCTTAGATTTATTGAATAAACACAAACACGTGGGATATACGTTCAAGTTAGGATTCTCTTTGTTGTCAGTATTCGGAATACGTTCAAAATACACAAATTCGGAACTGGGTTGATATCTGGAAGGCGTGTATGTATTTCAAATGTTACTTACACGAGAGTAAATAAAATAAACTAGAAATTCATAATGTTCTTCCTTCTATACCAGGAACTGTAAAATAAATAATTTTTTTTTACAATTTCTCTTTTTTCTTCTTTAGTTATATTTCATTTTAATAATTAACGGTAATTGCCCCTCAAGTACTCAGGCATAGCTTCAGGTCCTTAGATAGATCGATAGCTCTTTATTGCTTAGTGTATACTCGTATTTAAAATAAAACTTATAACTAGGACAACACAATAAGAACTAGATAGTAATAACAAGTAATAACACAATAATAAAATATAAAACAAAAGGCGATCTTATCGTTAAAAGTGATTTATTTCTTAGCTAAAAAAAGCTATCATTCGACCAATAGGTTAAAAATAATTAAGCAGGGAAAACATAACGAACGAATACACAAATTACAGACCCATTGACTTTCAGTCATAAATAAAATCGTCGAAAAGACATAGTAGGAGAGGTTAGTATTTTTATTGAAAAATATGGACTACTATCCAATGCTCAGCATGGGTTCCGAAGAGAGAGAAGTACGACAACTGCGCTTACACATTTTGCGGACGATGTCAATGTCTACCTCAATTACCAACAGCAGCTCATCGCGCTGTTCACTGACTTCAAAAAGGCATTCGACATCCTTGACCACGATGACTTCTTGAGGCCATTAAAGATTGAGGGATAAGAGGACCGGTCAAAAGATGGTTCCGGAGCTACCTTAGCGGAAGAAGCGTACAGGCAATGATTGACGGTGTGACTGGAAGGGAGTATGACGTCGCCGTCGGAGTCCCGACAGGCTCTATGTATGGACCAGTAGGGTACATCATGCACGTCAATAGTGTGTGCCACGTGGTTCAACAATGTAGAGTGTATATGTACGCTGACAACATGTACTTACTGTACTCTGCAAAGGATGTGTAGGAGGCAAGAAGTGCCATACAGTCAGACTTCATCAATATTACAAAATGGGCTCATGATAATGGGATTATAATAAATATAAATAAAACAAAGGCCTTACACATATTTCTCCATATAATATTAAAGCTAAATCTATTGAAAATTGTGATATAGCGATAAAAGGACACTCATATAAGTGCCTTCATACGGATATAAGTTGCTGCCGTTGTGTGTCCATCGAATATGTGAAACACATTAAGACGACACTAAGTGCTAGCGACCTTGAGCGAGTGGGAGGAGTTTGAGCTAGTGAGAGTAGCACGCGCGGGGCCCCCCCGCAACCCGCATTGAAAATTCGCAGGCGACGTAATTGTATATTTTAGAGAAGTTCGTTGGGTAACCATACGTTACAGATTATGAAGACTATCTAATAATCATGAAATTTTTAACCGCTTATTTAATATTAGTTAGGATTATTGTTTCATGTTCTGTATCTTATATCATTCCCTGTGGTAGGATATAATATAATATAGGTATTTCAATAAACGGAAAATATAATTATATCAAACGAACACAGGTTTTCTGTCTACAGGTTTTGTAACTATAAATAAAAAAGTGAATTAGGTATTTATAGGATTTTATTTAAAACTCCTCGAAATTTAATACTTTCACAGCAACTATACTGTCTTCTTTTTCAGCCGTCACTGCTCGTTTTTTTATTAGTTTGTTTTTATTTTCTTTTTCCTCTTCCTTTTTCCTTTTGCGTCCGTGTATGGCACTAACTATATAAGAGGGGTCCCTAATTACCATATTCCTCGTATATCTAGGATCAACCAGTTCGGGAAGCATACAATCTGTATAAAACTTAATTAAATTATTTTTCATTTTAGTGTCCCAAAAAGCGTCATCCTTGTAAATTAGTTCAATTTTTACAGGAAAGTTTTCACCAGACCAAATACCAAGCATACATTTATCTTTTCCTGTTATATGCAGCTGTCCCTGTATTTGATACCACCAATTATGTTCTTTGTTTATTATGTAATTACCGTTTACCAGTTTTTTATAAAACAATATTTTTTTTTCATGGATGGCTTTATCTAGTCCTAGTTTGTAAGCTGTGAGTGGACATTTTATTTCTAAAATGGTGTTTTTATTAATAATACCGTCTGGTGATGCGCCGAGGAAGGGTATTTCTTCATCAAGAAAAAGTCCACACGGTTCTATTTTAATATTTTCTTGTTTCGACAATTGTTCTTTCGCAAAATTTTCGTTGTCTTGTCCATGTTTTATAGACTTAATGTGTCCTATAGACTCTTTATATAAAAGATCTTTAACTAAATTGCAGCAACTTATGTCATTGCGTCTTTTTATAACACGTCCAAAGTTGGAAGCGGTCAAAATCCGTCTTCGTAGTTCTAGCCACTCACTAGAACCACTTTGTAATATAGTCTTCCTTTCTATTTGTTCTCTTTGTTTGGCAGTTTCCGCCAAATTTGCTAAAAATATTTTTTTTGATTCCTCTAATATATCATCATCCATATCCGGTCTTGAACATTGCTCACCATAGTTTTTATTACTTTCTGTGTAGTGTTCATGTAATCTCTTCTTTATTCTATGATAATTTTTTGTTAAATGTAGGCGTTTTTGTTTACGTATTTCCATCTTTTTTAATTCACCATTTGGACTCCTGCCCGTGATTGATTTTTGCAACAACGATAAAGGTTTATGGGTATTAAATGATAAAGCAGCTGCATTACAACGCATATGGTATTGGTTCTTCTGGGAAAAATTTACCCGCTTACCCCCTACAAATTTTGCAACAATACTATGGAAGCGCTCCACAGTGTTGCTGTCAACGTCTTCAATCAAGCTTCTTGCATGAGCAGCTATATGTGTCAATACAAATTTTATTCTATGCCACAAACTGTTTGTGAAAATATCTCTGTCTATGTTGTCATCTTCTCCCATTTTCGAGCAAAAATATGTCTTACAATTAGTATGAACTCCAAATGCATGTTCTGCGGCTAACATGATATCATTATGTAAACTAGTGACATTGCCAGAATTTTTATAATTTCTTATAGCGGTTACTATTACCTTTCTTATTGACAGTATTCTTTGTTTTGTTATATATTTTCTGTATTTAATTAAATATTTCGTGTCAGTGATAAGAGCTTGTAACTTATTGCAAAGGTTTCTTAACAAGTGGTTGCGGCATTCGATTTTTTCAATTGTTATATTTTCATACGGTCTTGACTGTAACAATTTTGCATAAGTATTTGCATCACCATCTGATATTAACCTTGAATATATTAAATTATGCATTTCTATGCTGTTCTTGAATCCTTCTACCAAGATCGTGGATTCCATTCCAGTTGAAGGACCTGAAAATAAAGTAATAATTATTCCAACCATAAAATTTTAGTTTCTTTATTATTATTACAACATATTTAATATTATGAATTTACCAGAATAATTTTTATAGCAAGCATGCTCCTTAGGTGTGACATTTTTCTTGGCAGTTTGGGCGCATATGCAGCAGTATTTATTTTTCACTGCCATATAAATAATTTTTCCAGTTCTTTTCCCAATTATCGCAGCTGCGCCTGATAGGGATGAGTAATTTTTTTTATAAGATCTTTTTCCCCAACATCCATCTGCAATAACGTCAATATATGGAATGCCATTTTCAGTAACTCTACCGTCTTCCAAAGCCATTTGACGTTCTTCATTAGCGGCTTCATTCATAGAATTCAAAGCTTCTTTTTCCCAAACTTTGTTAATTGTTCCCATTCTTTTATTAAATAACTCATAGGATATATGAGGCAAGTCCATTGCTGCCAATAATTCATTAAGCTGTGTATAGCCACAACCTATTGCCACTGCACCCGCAACTGTATTAATATTTAAGTCAATTTCAGGATCATTGCAACAAATGACAAAAGTTTCGTTACACATGTTGCATTTTAGTTTTAGTTTAGAAACAAGGCCCTGTTTTCGTTCAGATATAATTTCTACAGATTTCAAACCACAGTCTATATTACCATGTGAAGATATTTCTTGAAGCTCTTTAAAAAAATGTTTAATATTTAATATTCGCATTCCATTCACTATTTCTTGATTATTTCTGAAAAGGAAATATACATAATAAGAATTTTGCAATATTAAACAGAATAAGGCCTTTAACATTTGTTTTGTAATATCTTTTATTGTTCACATTCTTTGCTATCACTCACGGGTTCTGCAATATTATATTGAAAATTTTCCCCTTTTTTATTAATTTTATTTATCGAGAGTTTTACTATATAAAACTTTATATTGACAGACTATCCTGACATCATAGAAATAATAATACGTTTACCTGACCGAATTTGACTTCTCGTTTTCAATATCCATTTGAAAGCTTTCTTCCTGCTCAGCAAATATCGTTTCGGTTACTTGAGAACTGCAACAGTTATAGTAATTAATATAAGTTAATAGAATTAGGTTTCAAATATGCTAAAATCAGAATATTGAATTAGATATGCATTTACTTGTCAACAATCTTGTTCTCATTTTCATTGTCAATATGGGAAGATCCTTTAATCACTCCAAGCGTTTCCGTAAATTCAGACCTACAATATAAATGTATTTATATTTAGTTATACAGTGACAATAGTAATAGCATTCAAATATTTTTAAAACTCGAATCCGGACTGTCCCGACTACGATGTAGTATTGTCATACTACACTACAATACACACCTCGTCTCTGTCTCCTCATTTACGTCGCGATTATCTTTGTTATTATGTAATCTCCTAAAAAGAAAATAATGTCACTTAGTAAAATAAAAAATAATAATATATGTAACAATTAAATGTTATGATTAATTTATCTGGTCCAATTTACATCAATGTGCTAAAATACACAAATGATAATTATGATTGAGAACACGTTACTTACCTTAGTAATCTATTTTTTGCGAGCGTTTGGCGTTTCTTTTTTAGTAATCTAGATTTACCACCCATTTTAGCGCGAAACTTATAATAGAGTTAAATCGTTTAGTGATTGCTCCGAGCGTCAACGTCTACCCGTGACAGTGGTCAGCGATGCACTGCCGCCCGTCGCCCGCAAGGGCCCCTGCTAACCCGAGCATAAAGATTATTCGAAAAAGCATAATTGTATATTATCCTTTTACTTTGAAATAAAAAGTCGTATATTAAAAGATGGGTAATTAAATTGTGTTTAAGATGGTGAAGGTTTCATAAAAATACGCTTGATAGTTTTTACGTGATTCTCAGATTTTTATCTGCGTTAGACCTAACTTTACAAATTAATTACACTATGTAATATAAACATAATCTAAAATATTCACATATTAAGTTATTGAGAAAATGCTCAAATTTAACATATATTTTTTCCAGTTCATTAACACCACTCGTTTAGATGTGATCTTCAGAATAAAATCATTAAAAGTCTCTTGTCGTCGCCTTAAATATTTAGGTCTTACTGTAGATCAGCACTTTAACTGGCAAACGTATGTTGGCGAAGTGTGCACCCAGCTTAGGGCAAATATGTCTAAGTTTTATGTACTTAAATAAGCTTTAAACAAAAAGACTATATTATATACTAGCTGTTTACGCACTGGTGGAATCGATAATAGGATACGGTCTGTCTGTTTATGGACGAACTTTTAAAATATATATTTTAAAAAAAATTAGTAAATAAAAATGTAAAAAATGCTAGCAGTAAAGATTATAATAAATTGTTCTCAATTTGTAAGATTTTCCCAGTGCTCTTGCAGTTTATATTCGTGCAGGGGCGGAGAAAGAATACTAACCTCTGTGGCCGGGGTCGGCCTGTCGTAAAAGGCGACAAAACAACCCACCCTAGCTACGTGGTAGGGCCTCAAGCCCGTCTGGATGGCGACCACCTTTGGTCTTAAGTATGCCGCCATAATAACCTTGTGTTGTGTTCCGGCATTAGTGACCCAAGTTCCTGTACCCTTATGGGACAGCAGCGTGTTCGCGATGCCACTGGCGTTGCAAACATCTATAGGCGACGGTAACTGCTAAATTCTAAGCGGGCTGTCAGCCTGTCTGCTGTCCTACGCAATAAAAAAAAAACTTGAGAGTTAAATACCAGCTAGCTATAGTAAATTACTATAATAACTAATATATTTATTAATATAACTATAATAATTACGAATGCAAAGAAACCGTAACAAATATATATATATATATATATATATATATATATATATATATATATATATATATATATATATATATATATATATATATATATATATATATATATATATATATATATATATACCTAGTCAGGTCATAAGTATTGTCACACAGTAAAAACTTTTCTTTTAGAATGCTGGCCACAAAAAAGTTTATTGTATTAGAATTTCGAATTGTTCATGAAAATAAAAATGTATAACTTTTAGAATTTTACTCATTTTTAAATATGGAGTGGACGCTTAAAGAAGACCGTGTTGCAGTTATTGCGTTGCATCGTTGCGGTTACGCGCCAATTCAAATTTTTAACATACTGAAAAATTTGAATATTACCAAAAGATTCGTTTATCGTACCATCAAACGATACAATGAAGACTCTAGTGTAGATGACAGGTCAAGAAGTGGTCGCCCTCGGTCTGTTAGGACTCCAGCAGTGATAAAAGCTGTGAAGGCACGAATTCAAAGAAATCCCAAACGTAAGCAGAAACTGTTGGCCCTTCAGATGGGGTTAAGCAGAACCACGGTGAAAAGGGTGTTAAATGAAGACTTAGGGCTTCGGGCATATCGAAGAAAAACAGGACATCGTTTGAATGCTCGTCTAATGGACCTGAGACTGAAGAGATGCCGCGCTTTGTTGAAGCGGTACGCGGGAAAAAAATATCGGGAAATTCTTTTTTCGGATGAAAAAATGTTTACCGTAGAAGAGAGCTACAACAAACAAAATGATAAGGTGTACGCACACAGTAGTGAAGAAGCGAGCAACCGTATTCCGCGTGTCCAACGAGGTCATTTTCCATCCTCGCTCATGGTATGGTTGGGAGTTTCTTATTGGGGCTTAACAGAGGTACATTTTTGTGAGAAAGGTGTAAAAACGAATGCTGTTGTGTAGCTCATAGAGCGAAGAGCACACAAGACTGGCTGGCGGCGCGTGAAATCGACTTCATCCGGCACGAAGACTGGCCCTCCTCCAGTCCAGATTTGAATCCGTTAGATTACAAGATATGGCAACACTTGGAGGAAAAGGCGTGCTCAAAGCCTCATCCCAATTTGGAGTCACTCAAGACATCCTTGATTAAGGCAGCCGCCGATATTGACATGGACCTCGTTCGTGCTGCGATAGACGACTGGCCGCGCAGATTGAAGGCCTGTATTCAAAATCACGGAGGTCATTTTGAATAAACTTTAATGTCATAAGAATCTATGTTTTGTTAAGTTCATTTTGGTATATGAATGGTTACATAATGAATAAACTTGTTACAATTATTTTACATTAAACATGTGACAGAATTTATGACTTGACTAGGTATATGTATGTATACGTATTATTATGTATGTAATTTAGTAATTTCGCTTGTCGTACATGTAGAGGCAGGGCGATCCAGCGTTGGACAGCCTGCACCATAAAGGAGTTTTTAATAAAAGATAATTGCGTCATACTCATTATCACTTTTTATTGAACACACCTAGTATATTAAGCATTAATGGTACTTAATAAATGATAACGAATTATTTCACAAGTTTCTTTCTTCAAATATTTCCATCCGGATTACATTAGACTTCCTTCCTTTGGAGTATGAGTGAGTTGAGATTTACAGCGAGTGTTGCAGATTATCTATTCTTCCGGAATGTTAAAGAATATATGTTAAAGAATATTTAATTCCGGTAAAATAGATAATCTATCTGCAATACTAAATGCCTAAAGTCATAATATATGATTAAAGACATAATTAATGTGACATTATGGTATTAGTTTTGAATTTATTGTTACAATGACTAAAATAGAAAAATCATGAATAATTATAATGTATTGTGATTATTATTATGTTATAACTAGTATAATTTAAATATTAGATGTAGTAGATGATTCGTATATTATTATGTATTACCACGTCCCCAAAATACAGGCCATGCCTAGTTTGGAGACGTAAAGGCAATCAGTTGTATAAAACACTTGAATAAAAATGATAATTGAATTGATTTGATTGTCTTTTCTCTTTTAAACATGCTTCTCCAGTAGATATAAACATTCTAACCTGGTATTTATAGGAGTAACAATATCGAAAAAGAAGCCATAATTGAAAGAAAGAAAGAAAGAATTTTCTTTCAAAACAATTTTTATTCAGGACAGTTAAACTAAACTAATGTAAAACTAGGTATTAATAAAATGAAACTTCAAACAAAACTTATCCTAAAAGGGGGCGTCAGTCTCAGCATAATGCTGGTCTGTTGACCAGCGCTGATCTTCCGCTGAGCCCATATGGCGCATAAGGCCCATAAGGCACGGCAGACATTACACCTTTACTTAGCACATAAAACAAAAAATAATATAATCTTATACAAATATATAATTGCATTATTTCTTTACTATTCGTAGCTTAGAAGAAATTAAAATAGATTAATTTCAATGATCGATATTGAATGAGATTGTCCTTGAATTGTTGATTCTCGTTGAACATGAATACTATATTCATGAAATCAGTTGACCAGTTAGCCCATAGCAATAAATGGCGGACACATATCTGAATGAAGTGTGACCTCCTGACCTTCACCCTCGTTTTTCTAATCTATTTTTATTGGCCTTTCAAGCCGGACTTCGGTGCTTGACTTTTTATCGCCGACTAAACTAACATACGGTTTAATACTAACAATATATTTAAGTATTCGGCAAGATATAAAAAGAAAATGTCATGGGAAAGATTTACTATCAAACGCCTTTTGCCGTATTTAATTCGGAGAAATGTTGACAAACAAATTTTATTGAACGGAAGGTAATAAAGTGATCGTATTTTTAAGTAATTAGATTTTGTTTCATATAACATCGTTTTGGCTTTATTAAAATTTAACTACAGGTTGTTAGGATGACATATGTTTTTTGTTCGAAAGTTAGAACATTGCTAGAGAAACGTTTGACATATATACGAATATCATCTATATTATATTTATCTATCATGCCACTCTTTTTGGCGTCTTTTCTATTACTGGAGTGCGGCAAAATTGAAAACCGGTAGCGCTGAGGTCCCATACTACGAGTATATATATTATTGAAGAGAATGTGTTTCATTTAATCCAATATATAGGTATATTTTATGATATACGTATTTCATAATTCTCCTCATAACACCAAATAATATTGTACTGCTTAGTAAATTGAATATACCACTCATTTCTGGATAAATACATTTCCCTTAATAAAACATGCTTGATGTACCATGTAAATAAGTCTTTGCGAATTACGGCAGACATCTTTCATCTGTGTTCAGTCCGATTAGATATTCATAAGGCGCCAGGGCCTCCCTACTCCCCAGAAACGCCCAGATACCAATATTTTCCATAACTTATTTTTGTATGTAAACAAAAAGTTTGTTCTTGCAAAAGTAATATGAATCTATAATGCGCTACTTTTTCTTTCGTTTTGCACCCCTGAAGGAAATTGCTTTAAATCTGTTTTGTTTGTTGTTGCCTTATTTGAGGGTGTAAGAGCAATTTAACACCATTTTGCTTCACACTTTCAAAGCATTTTTCTTCGTGCTGGGGTGGAATAAAAATACTAACATCTGCGGCCGGAGTCAGCCTGTCGTAAAAGGTGACAAAACAACTCTAGCTACGTGGTAGGGTCCCAAGCCCATCTGGATGGTGACCACCTTTGGTCTTAAGTATGCCACCATAATAACCTTGTGTTGTGTTCGGCATAAGTGACCCAAGTTTCTGTATCCGTATGGGAAAGCAGCGTGTTCGCGATGTCTCTGGCGTTGCAAACACCTATAAGTGACGGTAACTGCTAAATTCTAAGCCTGTCTGCTGTCCTACAATAATAAAAAAAATATATAATTATAACCTTTTGTTGTTTTCCAGCATTAGTGACCCAGGTTTCTGTACCCTTGTGGGACAGCAGCGTGTTCGTGGTGTCTCTATTGTCGCAAAAATCCATAGGCGACGGTAACTGCTATTAAGTGACCGTCAGCCTGTCTGCTGTTAACAGCAATAAAAAAGCGTCTCTAAACATATATTGTCTTGTGAATCAAACCAAGTATAGAATGGGACTATACAAATAACTAGGTGGCACTGAATGTTTTTACAACCAGTCAGTAAGAAGCACTGGCTATTGTCGAAGTTTAAAGAAGTTTTTATTAAAATTTCTTTAAATTTCGATTATAGAAAGAACTCTTTGTCTAATGTCCTATATTGCATGCATTTGTCATTTGTTTTTGTTAATTGGCGGAAATTCATTATTAGAATTATCAAAATGCTCCTTTAACGCGTAAGAATTTTTTGTTGAATGATTTATTAATAACTTTCAATGTGGGCTTAATCAAGAAAAAAGTTATAATAGACTTCGATTGGCATTTAATTATAAAGCCCCATCGCGTCACTCTTTAAAAAGGATTTAATGAGTTAAGTGTAGGCTTAGCTATTTTAGTAGTAATCTGTGTGAGAGACGTCCTTCAACAGCGATAGCAGTGCTCTGTCACATAAGACAGAGGAAGATAAGAGAATGACTTACCAGTAGATGCGGAAAGCATTGGTATGGGTCAAGACCAAAATAAATTACACAAACATTTAGGCGTCAGACAACTTCGCACCAGATGGATTCCCCATACTTTGATCGAAGAATTGAAGACCAGAAAGCCTTCATATGGACTGGTGTAGTGAAATGTTAGGAAAGTTCCGCGCCGGTGACTGTAATGGTGTAGATATCGTTACACGATCCCTTTCGCTTGTTACGTCCATTTGATTTGTTAGGCATTGGCTTTTATGGGAGCGACTGCCGTCTGATTATTTGATTGAAAAAATTTCATTTTCACGAAAAGAAAGTCCCAACTCTCTTCTAAGTTTAGATGAATGCTCATTTCAATGTCGATTTTTCTAGGTTTCTAGATTCTAGCGGGAGCGGAAGTCGATTACCACACTCCTCTCTCGCCAACGCCGGCGGCGCCGGAGGGCAAATTCGGGCGGAGCTGCGTGACGAGGTGCTCATGGTGGAGTGGAAGGAGCGCCTCGCGCACCCCAGCGCGGGCCTCGCCACTATCGAAGCGGTGAGGCCCGTCCTGGCCGAATGGCTGGAAAGGCGCCACGGCGCCCTGACCTTCCGCCTGACGCAGATCCTCTCGGGGCACGGTTGCTTTGGGAGGTACCTGTGTCGCATAGGGCGGGAGATGACGTCGGGGTGCCACCACTGTGGCGCGGGCGACGAGGAGGACACGGTGGATCACACTGTCGCTCCCGGCCCTGGTTCTGTCCATGGTCGGGGGCGATTCTGGATGGACGGCTGTCGCCTCCTTCTGCGAGGCAGTCATGTCCGCAAAGGAGGCGGCAGAGCGGGAGCGGGAGTCGACCACCACACTCCTCTCCCGCCAACGCATGCCACGCCGGCGGCGCCGGAGGGCAAGTAATGACCTCCGGCCGCCGTAAAAAGCGGCCGCGGGTGGCCCCTCGGGGGAGGATCCGCCGCCCGCACTATTGCCGCGAGGGAGAGGGCCGCGTGCTGTTTTGCGGCCCCCCTGAACTCCTAGAGTTGTTACAGGAAAGCGCCGGGGGACGAAATCCTGACCCCCTGGCGCTAACAATTTAGAAGGGGCCCGCCTTAAGACAAAGGGCAGGCCGGCGCCGGCCCGGGTCACAAGATCGGCAGGCCATATATCCGTGGGCCCGGGCGTAGGCGATAGGAGAAAAGCAGGATGTTTTTAGTGGGTAGGGGGATGGTCGAACATCTTTCCCGGAGTCCCACATATCTCTCGGTCCCCCTGGGCCGGGGGTACTCGTCCAGAGAGGTTTTTCCCCAAGACCAAAAAAAATATAAAATGGATACGAGATAATTAATATAGTAAATACACACTTTTCTTTTGTATATAAATACATATTATAAATAAATAAACACCTTTTTTTTCTTAAAGCTAAGGCTGTCATCGTCTCAGACGACTAACGACAGCGACACCGGGCGGAAAAGGCATTCCGACCCCGTGGGAGCGGGGTCGATCAGCCGTGGCAGCGTGCTCGGGGCGCGTTCCTGTGAGGCGCGCTCCCGGCTCGAACGCTGCATGGGGACAGTTGATAGCGGCCACGAATGGCAAGAGTTCTATTAATTTGGGGACTATCAACTTCACCGGTGAAGCCGATCCTATTCTAATCTACTACCGTTTCGGAGTGCTTATAGCTGGGAGAGAAGAAACGGCGAAAGAAACTCCCCCGCAACACATCTATTCTACGTGTATTTATGTACTGTGTGGATTGTGTACGTCTACAGGCTATGGGGGGCGGAAGGCATCCCTAAACCTGTTCCGTCGGGCTGGTCCGACTACGCTCGAGTACGTCATGATCGGTCGGATGCAGGTTTTGTAAAGTGTCACCTTATTCCTAAGGGACATCTTACTCTTCCCGCATATCATTGGGTAGAGGCGACCGAGCACAAAGTGTGCTCTGTTCCTTACCGTCCTGATATGTTTGCTGAAGTACAGGCCTCTATCTAGAGTGACTCCTAGGTATTTGACCTCATCAACCCAAGGGATGACGCGGTCAAATAGCTGTATGGGGAAGAGAGAGTGCCGACTCGTGCGAGTCGGCCGACTCTCATTTTGAGTGCGGGGGCCGCGAGCGAACATGATCGCTGCGTTCTTGTCCGGAATCAACTCGATCCGCCAAGTGCGGAACCAGTTGCTCAGCGTCTCAACCGCCGTGTTGAGACGACTGCAGATCCGATATTGATTGATACCGGAAGTGAAGAGGGCGGTATCATCTGCGTATAAGGCGAGATGTACCTGTGGGGTACGGGGCATGTCGCTGGTGTACAGCGTGAAAAGTAGGGGGGACAGAGCCGAGCCCTGGGGGACTTCGGCTCTGATGGGGTGGAGAGATTAGCGCGTGCCCTCCACTTTGAAGCGGAAGCTCCGATCAAGGAGAAAGTCTTGTAAGATGAGCACAAGTCTATCCGGCACTCCTAGTTTGTACAGCTTGTAAATCAAGCTGTTGTGCCAAACCTTGTCGAAGGCTTTCGCCACATCGAAAAAGACAGCACCCGTCTTCCAGGGTTTGGAGGCGCGATTGAAGTACGCGAGCACGTGCTCCGTGATGCGGAGCACTTGCTGGGGGCACGAGTGTCGGGCTCGAAAGCCGAACTGCTCGTCGGGGATCAGCTTATTTTCATAAGCGAAGTCTCTGAGTCTGCTCAAGAGGAGGCGTTCGTATAGCTTGCCCAGCGCGCTGAGCAAGCTGATCGGACGGTAGCTGCTGGGTTTCGCAGCGGGCTTTCCTGGTTTTCGGATGCCGATGACGTCGGCTTCCTTCCAGGCGGAGGGGAAGGAGCAGTTATCCATGACGGCATTGAAGATGCTCACCAGAATCATCAACAGATGTATCGGGAGTAGCTGGAGCAGCTTGTTGGGGATGCCGTCGGCTCCGGGAGCTTTCCGGGGCCTGAGGCCTTTTATTAGGTCCTGTACCTCTTTTACCGTGACAGGCTCGAGTGAGTCTTCCGCGGGAAGAGAGGATCTCCGTTCGACCTCGGCGTCCACCTCGCGCAGGTGGGTCGGGTCGACGTGCGCGGTGTTGGGGGAGCATTGCTCCCTGAGACTCTTGGCGAGACACTCCGCCTTTTCTTCATCGTCAAACGCGACAGTGTTGTCGGGTTTTTCGAGAGGCGGCATGGTCGAGAGGGATTCCGCTTTCAGCGATCTCGCCAACCTCCAGTATGCCTGGTGCGTTGGGGAGATCTCCGAGAGCAGGCTCTCCCAGCGTTGGTTCCTGAGCTCCTGAATGCGGGCTTTCACTTCCCGATGAAGTGAACGAAAGGCGACTCGGTTTTCCTCTGATGGGAAGCTGTCGTAAGCTCGGGCGGCGGCTCTCTTCCTCCTCAGCAGCTCCCTCGCGTCCCTCGGGAGTGCGAATCGGCCGTCTCCGCACGGGACTTGCCGAGTGGACTCCCGAACGACGTTTTGGAGGTGGCCGGTGAGGGCTTCGATCGCCCATTCCGTGTCCTGAAGGGTCCTAATGGGGGCTGGGGCCTGCTCAGGGTCAGCGAGTCCTCCGCGTTGGAGTGAGTCCCTGACCCTGGACCAGTCGGTGATTGACTTGGTCTGAGGCGATAAAAAAACACCCAGACGCTTAACCTTGTATTATGTTTAAGCATAAGTAACAGGTTGCAGCTGTTCTACGCAGACGGCAGTTTTTGGCGATACCCCTGGCGTCGCAAACATCCATCAGGGATTGTAATGTAACTGCTTATTACACAATTTATTGTTATGTATAGTTATCACAATTGTTATTACTTGTGCGTTGAATTATTATTATGTGTCCGTGTTATTATTTGTGCAATTTCAAAGAATAACTTAGTCGTTGTTTAGGACTAATCATTCCAATGTTTATACTATTCTATATTTATACTAGACTCCAGAATATAAGTACATAAAACCATCACTGACCCCTCCTATCAGTCTGGTGGAGGTAGCATGCATATTTGTAACATAGACGAGTAAGTGATCAATGGTAAAGAAAACGCAATTACTTTTTTAAAACTTTATTGTGTCTTTATAATGTTTGTTACACATGTAATTTATATGGTGCTTACGCACTTTCTGTATCATTATACATAGAACAAGTTTCATTAACACTATTGTTACTTGTATACAATAATAAACTTTCGACATATATAACTGGTTATATTTAATCGTGATCTGTAATTTATTCTAATTTAAGAAAAAACTTCAAAGTAATAATTTTAATTCAATGTTTTATATTACATCCGCTGTGTTCAGTAAACAGCTTTATGTTGAGGAAATTAATGCTAATTTTAAAGACAGTATCTGTCGAGAAAGCACTTGGAATGTTTATATTATATTTATTTATAACAAATAATAGGGACGGGGGTTGAAACAATGATAGATTTCGTAATAGTGAAATTTTATATTGATAATAAATATTTTATAATGGATAGACATAACAGTAGACATAACTGTACAGAGAATAATCATGTACACAAGAGTTATTGCAATAACTTTATGAAAAATATACATTTATACCTAAGAAGAGTCACGGGAAGAACAATACAAAATAACATAAAGATCAGAATTCTTTACTAACTAACCTGTAAAATTTATGTTATATCTTATACTACACTATATATAAATTACAGTTTACTTACAGCGAGTTACATCAATTTGCAGATATCTGAAATAAAAGTCGCATCGCGAATTTTTTCACTCTTAAATGCAATTCAGTATTAAAAACTGTAGCTAGCACTAATGAAACATATGTAAAACACAAATATTTTGTGACGATACACACAGCGACACCTAGGCAAAGTATATAGCAGAGTGCTTGTGGAATGGATGTTAGACAATTTGTGTACATAAACAATAAGACTTGAAACAAAAATAGAATCCGTAGGCGTTTTGACGAGCGTAAACCGTTTCGTCACGAATTTTGTTATTGAAAATATACTTTACTAATATTTTAAACTCACATAATCTTGAGATCTGAGAGACGCGTGGATTAATTTTTTAACTAGTGCACACACTTTGCTAACGACAAATGCATCATTCCGTTTTTCGGAAATTAAAAAAAAATACAACAGAGAAGAAAGTAGAATTCAAAAAATCCATTACTGGCGCAAACAGGCACACACATGTTAAGCCTTATGACATTACGCAATGACGTATTTCGGGTTCCAAATTCGGCATGAACCGCTTGAAAGAATACTCTGAACCCAAACTTCGAAATCCACCCCAATAAACTATATATTTAATATAAAAAAAATCTAATTTTAGTTTAGATTGTATTAATATGCAAATTAGTTGAACATTAAATTAAATAAAAATGGATATTAATTTTTAAAATAATTTTTTTCGTCTTACATTATGATTCACTTCAGATATCTACAGATACGTTTATCTTATTTATACTATTTACATTCATTTAAATCCACAAATTCACTAATAACTTATTTTAAATTTACATCACTTAGATAAAGTAAAGCTAGACAGTGACTCGTATATCTTTAATCTTTATTTACATGTCCTCGGCTAATCATTTGTGTTTTAATTTAGTATTGTCTGCTGTTTATACATTCCTGTTTCCATTAACATTTATATTCTTTCAATGGATATTTTAATCAATACAACTCAACTTCTACACCATATTAGCCATACATATTGCAAAAGAATTTTAAACAATCTAATTATCTATGATAAGTCAGCGCAAAAGCCACAGCTAAATTACTTTTTTTTACTAACATTCAGCCAAATCGTCGAATATGGCAAAACCGGGAGCCAACAAGCTACGAGTTTAAAAAAAATTCAATTTTCAAAATGCGATTGGAAAACCTTATCCGGAAGTTCATTCCAAATTCAAAGAGCAACTTGATTGTCAAGAACCATTTCGTACAGGAAAGAAGAGGCTCCAGGATATGGGGATGAACGCCCAGCAGATGACTACAAATTATCGGTAAACGTATATATAGTTAGCTTCTGCGCCGAATTATATTATACATTTTGGAAAAGGATAAAAAAAGAGTTAGCAGAAAAGAAAATTTAATATATTTTACACTATTTACATATATTAAACAAGCACATTAGCTACTTGCTCAGGGAATTATTATTATATAGTATAACACAACCCACTCTATAAAATAGCGAAATCATTTAGCTGTTTCCTTTAACGTTTGGAATGAAAAAAAAAGTTTATTAATGCTACGGTAAAGACTTTACCAAGCATCACCGAAAACAGCTAAATTTGATATATATCCGTTTATGTAAAATCTAATTTTAATATGTGTCAAGAAAGAGTTATGAAGAGACATGTAGCGAGGACCAGGCAGTGGGTGGGCGACGTCGGTGCGAACGCCTGGCCGCCACGTTGCATCGCAGCAGGGTATTCTCCTGATAATGGGAAAATCGAGTTTGCTTCTTTGGCAAAAATTAATACTGTCTTCGTCAAAACAATTTAAAATAAAGCTGACAATTTCAGCTAATAATATAAAGATATTCTCAGTAGATAATAAACTGTATATTTTGGCCGCATGGGGATCAAACCCAAATTGACCGTATACGAGTAGAGCTATTAAAGTAAAACTGAAAAGTCTAATTAAAAAATCTGGAGCCGACGATAACAACTTAATTCCATTTTGACGTTGTAATCTCACAATAAAAATGATCGCTCCTAGCTTAAAATAAAATCTAAAATGTCATTCAGTCATTGTATTTGCACTCCTATGCATAGTATGTATGTACCGTAAAATTATAACAATCTATAGCGTCCTGCTGCGGGGTTTGAGCCTCGCTCTGGAGAGAGCGGACAGTATAGACGCCATGCTTGTCCAAAACGGATTGGCGGATTATACACCGGTCACAGATAAAACATTGGTGTGCCGGTCTCACTATGATGTTTTCTTTCTCCATCGATAAGTGGCAATTATTTTATAATGTATATATTACTATACATATTATTCGAACCCGGTGTGAGACAGTATATATTACGTAGAGTAAATTGATAAAATACACAAATCATAGAAATTGGCCTTGCAATTCACTGGTTACATATGGCTACGTACTTATATACATGTAAGTAAAAGCTAATTAGAGGGTATTCGTTTTAAAATAAGAACATCAAAGAGGGATGAATCAAAAACATCAAGTTTCACGTCCATTCTCCGTTAATAAAAAGGTTGAAATCGATATTATTGTTTTAATAAAAAAAAAGGTATTTTATTATTTAATAAGCTTGGTTACTTAGACGGAAAGATAGGAATACTAATACCCCATCTTTTGGAGGAAAATCTAATTACAACATCTAACTCCTGCTGCGCGGAAACGTTTCATTCCCCTGATTCATTGTTATCATTTCTTTAATGATTGGCCTTTATCCAGAATTTTTATTCTCCACAGAACCTTTGAAAATGTATTTTCCGTTATCTTAAAAAAGTCGTTTATCATGGAGATTGGGATGCGAATAACACTGTCAGGATTTTTAAAGACTTTTTTCTTTAATAGATTATAAATCAAATGAAGTTTTTGAAAGGGCTTTTCTTACCATTTCAATATTGTTATTTAATTATGGGTATAGTTTGTTAAATAACATATTATTTTAAGAGGAATTTGAGCCTATTTTAGATTCAATATGAGCCACTTAAAAATATTCAAAATTGTTCTATATTTTAAACGACGATTCAATAATAGACAAACGAAATTTCATTTGAAAGAATTAAATAGTTTTAGCGAGAATCATGAATATTTTAATCAGAAATTTACGCTTCTGAAACTACCATATTTGTATTTAAATTAAAAATACGATAGAAAAATCTAAGACTACTGGAATTTTCTTCATCTGAAAATAACATTGTCTTCATTTCTCATTTATCTTATACGTATGTAATTTGCTTTATTTTTCTTTCATATATTTTCCATTTTATGTAGTTTTACATTATTTATTTAACTGTATTTAATTTTGTATGCGATGTGCACAGTGACCGACCTATTCCAGTAGATACATATTGATTGTTAAATACGATGGTGGTCTTTAAGAAATCACTATTCTCTCCGTGAAGGGGCGAAGTACAAATACTGACCTCTGCTGCCGGGGTCGGCCAGTCGGCCCGGGCCCCAAGCCCGCCTGGATGGCAACTACAGTAGGTCTATAACTAAACCGCCATAATAACATTTTGGTATTCCAGCATTAGTGACCCAGGTTTCTGTACCCCTATTGGACAGCAGCGTGTTTGTAGTGCCCTTGGCGTAGCAAATATCCATAGACAACGGTAATTGCTTACTATTAAGTGGGCTGTCAGACTGTCTGCTGATCCTCAGCAATAAATAAAAAAAACTAATAGTGATAAGACCAGACATTTGTTAAGTTTATGATATTATTTTGCTGTGCGCAATAAAGAATCAATTCTATCTGTAAAATAAATATGGACTTTGGCTTACACTCACCGTTTAAGACGTGAACAACAACGCTCTTTGCCTGTGCATTACTCGGGTTACATTGGTAAGTCCCTGAATCGGAAGGCCTCGCTTGCTGGATTAGGAGAAACGAGGTGGTCGTCTCCCCCTTCTCTGTCACCACTGATACGCCCCCTCTGGGCGAGTCATAGCTTATTATCTGTTATAATTTCAGATTTATTGTAATATATTATTATATTATATATCTAGCATTATTATATGTAGAGTCATGATTTGGGTGACCTACGTGGCACATCGTTAACGGACTTTGGAACTCTAGCGTAGGTCACAGTCGAAGCTGGGTGTTTATGTAATAATATGTATTTATTAAAAATATTAATAATTACTATATACTAATTTATGTATTTATTCAAGTGGTTGTAGTAGTGGTACGAGAATAGGGCAAAGTTCAGCGAAACTTTTTTACAGTTAATTTCTTAAAATGGCATTTTATTATCTCGATCAAGAAAGCCCAAGTGTAAATTAAAATATTGTGTCCTAATTTCACAGGATCAAACTTCTAATAACATACATTCATTGTTCGTCTTTTTAGAGTTCCTAGATAAGTGATAACGAAGCCGTATGTATATACTTGACTATTATACACAGGTATGACTATAACATTGGCTCTTAAGTAACATAATATTTTATTCAACTATAGTTTTTTAATTTCAATGATTAACTAATTGTGCAAAAGTCGAAAAGTTTTAATCACTGACATACATTTTGAATTTCTAATTTAAAAAATATATACATTAGATTTGTATGTAGGATACATTTAAAAATCGAAGGCAAATGGTTCATTTATTTAATTACACTGTCAGAAAAGTGTATGGCAAAAATAAATGAGAGATGGGAATGAATCAAAGGGCATATTCGCCTATCGGTTTTTGCCACACAGATTAATCAATGACATGACAGTTGGCATAGCTCTGTTCTTACCGCATCGTTGTGATTCCAGAATATGTACGCTGGTGGCTCTGGGGAGTAGCGTACAACGCAGGTTAAATTTATTGTGCTGCCCCGATCGATGTATAAGTCTGGCCCGCCAATTATTTCAGTTGTTGGCTCTGCAAAGATATATTCGTATTGATAAACTAGTACTATTCTAAATACGAGGAAACGTACACGGAGATTTCTGGTTTTTGTAATCCAATAATTTACGACTGCCCGTCAACGCCCTACGCACTAAAATCTTCACGAGGCACGGTGGGTTCTCCGCATACTTATATCGTTGTAAATATAAAGAAGGCCCGTCGTGTATTTGTGAACCTAGAATACCAGGATACGAGCATATCCTCTTTCATTGCTCAGTTTTAGACAGTTTTCGATAAGGCTGGGAATGGCAATAAAACCAGAAAACATCTCCAAGCTGATGGACCATAACAACTGCGAAATCTTCCTCAAATACTGTCGTGAAGTAAGTAGGACACTTATAACCAAAAAAGTAATAAAATGGTGCTTTATGTATATATATTTATTATTATATATACAGTAATATATAGTACAAATATAACCAAAAAGATTTAAAAGAAAAAATAGTTGAATATAAATTTAATTTTTTTATTTCATTTATGATAAATACAAATTTTCGAAATCTAAATATAATTGAAAAAAAGAGCTCCGAAAATTTATTTAAAAAATAGCGAATTACAAGTTATAGAATTGAGGTTATATCGTTCACGTTACTGTCAAATCTTGCCTCACACGCACACATACACATCACTTGCTTGCATTGGTTGCTTGAAGAGGGTTTAACGCTTTTTCGTTACGTGACGATTTCTACCAGTTCTCTCTACTGTCAGCCGCAAAAGAACTTCGTTCCACAAAAACCACAATCTAACTAAAACAAACATGGCGATAATAATTTACCTCTAAGAAACATCTCCAGCAATGCGACATTGTGTGCTGTTATTAATATTAAACCAAAAGAAACATAAGGAACCATACCGTTACGTTAATTTAAATTTTGTTATAAAGGTCGACGCAAATTTCGTTTTTCTTCTGGAAAGTAGCGTGCGTGCCCTCAATAAGGAAAGCTTATTTAACATTGGCATGTTTAATATAAATATTTAGAGTCGTGATAATATGTAAGTATATTTGATGACCTTCAACTAAACTTTTGGTAACATAGAGTACAAATAAGAACGTCATACGCGAATTGGATACACAGTAGAAAATTTGAACATATTTTCTAAATATTTATTCAGAATCCGCTGTTGCATGTTGTAACAAGCCACATGATATTATTATCAATGTCTTCTAGAATTAGTTTGGTGTATTTATATAGATATGTAGATGTGACGAATTTTTTAAGGACGTTTTTCGTTTGATCACCCAGTCCGGAAGCGTAAAACTAAATGATGCCCTTTATATTTATTTTATTGCTGTGGAATAATAGACAGGCTGACTGCCCATTTAATAGTAAGCACTTACTATCGCCTATAGATGTTTGTAACACTAGGGGCACCGCTAACACAATGCCCTCTGCGTGGTGGGAAAGGTCATTATGCTGGAACACCCATGATTATTTTGCGGCATGTTTAGAGACTAGAGTTTATTGTCATCCAGGTGGCATGGAGACGTACTACCTAGCTAGGGTTTAGTATTCCTAATCCTGCCGTACACGGGAAAATAAGTCAATGAATTACTTTTTATTATTTTTTACAACTCCTTAGACAAGACACAGCAAGATATCGAGCACTTGTCAAGGACTTGCAACTGTGATAAAACTCAACTGCATATAATGACTTGGAAGAAACCAGAATTAAATTGAATTAGAAAAACTTACCAACAACGTTCAAATGTATGAAATGACTCATATGTGGAGTGGTTGATATCTGACACTCGTATATTCCAGAGTCTCTGTGCTGTGGATATTTTATCTGTAAAAAAAACATAAATAAGATGAGAAGTTGCGTGTTTGTGGTTGACTTTATAAAGTAGGAGTATTTAAGGTAATTTTAATATAACTATGGTATTTAAAGTTACATTTTATTTGTTATGAAAAAAGTTTATATACAAGTATATGCTACATCAATTTGCTATGAAAGCTATACTATTTTAAGTTAACAAACTTTATAACATTATATAAATACACTAGTGTAGCCCATTTTGAACAGTCATTGCAAAATTAGCATAAACAGATCGTTGATGGACCTAAAAATGTATAATAATAACTAACAACTTATCTTCAGTGTAACAACAAATCAAATATTTATTTATTCTACAAATATAGATATTTAAGTATGTTTTTTTATTATATTTTATATATTATATGTACTATTAAATTTTATGTATATTGTCTATTTATTCTGTAATTTAAATATTATTATTACTATATTATTTATTGCCATACTTCCCTTCTACATCAATATAGAAGGAATAATGTCCTATAGCCCGAGTTGCCTGAAAGAGATCGCTCTGTAGCGATAAGGCCGCCCGTTGTAAGTCAAGTAGATATTGATTGTGTAAATAATTTTTATTGCTTTTGTAAGTTATTTGGTTTACAATAAAGTATTATCTATCTATCAATCTAGCAACTATTGTTTATTATGATTGGCAACCGTACAATATAGCTAGTGCGATGTTAGCCACCAAAAAAAGAAATAAAAGAATTATGAAAAAAATAACGGCAAACAAAATAAGAATAGCTCCAGGCTTACTATTTGAAGCCGGTTTTATTTGAAGAAATGCTAACACTGGATTTAAAATATAAAAACTCTATTAATACAGAAAAACAGATAACATTTAAATATGAAATTGCCGTTTTACCGCACTGACCACTATGAATAAAAATTAAACCACTATGCAGGTTTAATTTTGGAGCGAAAGTTTTTACATGGACATTTTTTTTTCAAATAACATACATGACATTAAAATGTTCCGCTTTTTACATACAGTTTTAAAAATGGATACAAATATCTAAGTAAATTTGTATTTATGCTCCGTTGTGGGACAAATGTAGAAACTGTTTGGTGAAATGGTCTAACTGGTTTGGCTGAACCACTTCCAGAGTGGAGGACTTTTAGAAACAATTACAAAGAAAACTGGCCACTGAAGAAAATAATTAATTAGAAACTAATCAATATTATACTACCAAGTATGAAAGTTAACGGTCAGCAATATATTATCAGGAAATACAATAACATTATAGGTGGTTGTACTTATGATTTGAGACACTGAGAACAGCTTGAGTTGAAACTTTTCATGTCTGGTTCTGTATTGTTTAATTAATGTTTTCTTAAAATTAATTATAAATTAAAATTACAAATTAATCATCGTTTTAAATAATTTTACAAATTCATAACTAACAATCATTTTGTGCAAAATTAGGATGAGTTGACCAAAAATGTATTTCTCAGAGGCGCTACAAAATGCCTCGATATATCGTCCATGTCCAAAGTGTTAAATGAGCAAATTTTAAATATTTTTTTATTGCTGTAGAAGAGCAGACAGACTGGGGACCTGCTTAGAATTTAGCAGTTACCATCGCCTATCGGTGTTTGCAACATCAGTGGTATTGTGAACACGCTAGTGTTCCATAAGGGTACAAGAACTTGGCTCACTAATGCCGGAACACAACACAAGGTTATTCATCATCATCCTAGCGTTAGTCCCGGTTGCCACCCAAACTTTCGTTTCGGTGCCCGGGGTCCGCTTTCCGACTTTTTCTACTCCACTTCGCGCGATCTTCAGCATCCCTGGTAGTGAGCCCATTGGCACGCATATCACCCTTTATGACGTCAAGCCAGCACTTTTTGGGTCTACCCCTCCTGCCGGGGCCCGGCGGAGGAGGCATGGCCAGACATTTGTTTCCCACGTAAGCATCCGGTTGCCGTAAAACATGGCCATACCAACGGAGCCGACACTCCTGCAATTTATCTGCAATGTCACGGACACGAAGACTACCGCGAATGCGGGAGTTCCTAACGCGGTCCTTCCGCGTCACTCCACACATCCACCGCAGCATATTCATCTCCGTGACACGCAGTTCCTGCTTGTGTCGCTCTAACACCGGCCACGCTTCACAGCCGTATAAAAGGACAGGCCTAATGATGGTCTTATAGACCTGTCCCTTCAACTTTACCGGCATCTTGGGGTCACAAATGACACCAGTTACCTCACGCCATTTGGCCCACGCGGCAGCAATGCGTGCCTTGACGTCGCAATCGATGTCACCAGACGCATGAAACACAGATCCCAGGTATTTCACATGGTCCGTGCGCTCGACCGTGTTGCCGTCTATGCGTACGGGTGTGGGATCTGTGGAGTTACAGGCCAAGTACTCGGTCTTCGCCACATTGAGCTTCAGACCACCGTTCTCAAGCGACTCCTTCCACACCTTCACACGTCGCACCAGCCTACCCCTGTCCGAATCTGCCAGCGCCATATCATCAGCATACATGAGCAGCCACGGTGGCTGCTCATGTGAGTTTCTGATGCTGTCTGACAATACGTCTAATACCACGCTAAACAGAAACGGACTTAGGACGGATCCTTGGTGCACACCGACGGTGATGGGGAAAGGTTTTGTGTCGCCAACAGCGGTCCGAACTACGGAATCGGAATCACGGTACATGTCTCGGATGATCCCAATATAGGCCTCTGGAATCCCTTTGGACCGCAATGCCCACCAGATTATCGCGCGAGGAACACAGTCGAAGGCCTTCTGCAAGTCAAGAAACAGACAATGCAGAGGCGTATTCTTCGCCCTGGATTTCTCCGCGACAGTCCTTAGGGCGAAAATAGGGTCCATTGTCCCGTGACCAGGGCGAAACCCATATTGACATTCCGAGACAGTGCACTCCTGTCGAATCCGAGAGTCGATAACCCTCTCGAAGAGCTTCATGGTGTGGGACATGACCTTTATACCGCGGTAGCTACCGCACTCCTGCACCGATCCCTTGCCTTTGAAGACTGGAGTAATGATACTCAGCCTCCATTGGTTCGGGACCGTACCGGTGAGGAGTGTCCGGTTAAAAAGGTCGGTTAAAGTGCCCACACCGCGAGAGCCCATCGCCTTCCAGGCTTCGATGGGGACTCCATCGGATCCAACAGCTTTCCGATTCTTCATGCGGCGAAGACAATTCTGGACCTCTGCAGGCGTTATCAGTGGCACTAGTCCTTGGTTCGGAGGAAGATCTGGCGGCTGCACCTCTTTATGCTGCTTGTTCAGCAGCTCGTGGAAATATGAGCGCCATCTCTCCTTCACCGCGAGGTCCTCGCATAACAAGTTGCCCCCGGGGTCTTTTACACAGCGGCACTTGGAGATATCCTGTGCCGCTTTGACCCTGGAGCGCGCCAACTTATATATGAGCTTCTGCCCCTCAGACGAGTCCAACTTATCGTAAAGTGGTTGTAAGTGGTCTCGTCTGGCTCTGGCTACAGCTTTCTTGGTGGCGCGTTTGGCATCTTTGTATGCGTCGCGATCTTCAGGAGATCTGGACGCTTGCCACTTCTTAAAGAGGGCTTTTTTCGCCCTGGTCTCCCTCTGGACTGAGTCGTTCCACCACCAAGTCTCCTTGTCACATTTGCGTCCGCCCTTAGACACGCCAAGCACCTCTCTCGCCGACCCAAGGATAGCCGCCTGAATCCTGTCCCAGTAAGCTTGAACCGGTTCGCCCTCACCACCAGCGCACTTGTCGCCGATGGCAGAGGCGAACTCCTGGGACTTGACTTCATCAAGCAACCACCACCTGATTCGGCGTTGAAGGCGGTCGACACATTTGCCTTTGGGCTTTACGCAGAGGTCCATGACAAGAAGACGGTGTTGTGCAGTGAGACTCTCACCGGGTATGACCTTGCAGTTGGCCACTTTGCTGATGTGGTGTCTCCTAGTGAGTAGGAAGTCGATTTGGGTAGCATTCCTCCCGCTCTTGTAGGTGATGAGATGCTCGGGTCTCTTTTTGAAATATGTGTTCACGATGGCAAGGTCGGCAGCCGCACACGTATTGAGGATGTCCTCCCCTTCCGCGTTGCGGCTACCGTACCCAAATCCACCGTGAACACGCTCAAATTCCCCACATTCATTACCCACATGACCGTTCAGATCACCCCCCAAAACGATCCCCTGTGATAATGGGATTCCACGGAGCACTTCTCCGAGTTGATTCCAAAACGCTATTTTATCGGCGTCGTCACAACCGGCCTGTGGCGCATAGGCACTTATCAAGTGGGTAACTACCCCATCGATAAGCACCCTAACGACCATAAGCCGGTCGCTATGACGTTTCACTTCCAAAATGTCGTTCTGGAACTCCTCCGAGAGCACTATGGCAACCCCATTCTCCCCACCAGGTGCACCTGTGTAGATCAGCTTGTAGCCATTCCCAATGAACCGGGATCTGCTGGCCTTCCACCGAGTCTCCTGCAGGAACGCCACGGCCACCCTCCGCCTGGAGAGCACATCGGCCAACTCTCTCGCGCGTCCGGTTAGCGTGCCAATATTCCACGTTGCGAAGCGGAGTTTCCTTTTGGATGGGGCTAGTGTCTTTAGCCGTGCTCGCCCACGGCACGGCAGCCCTAGTCCACTTGTCACAGGAGTCGGGCGAAGTTCCTGCGCGTCGTTTTGCGGCGACGCCCTATCCGTGACAATACCTTTCCGTGTCCGTACCATTTTTGTTTGGCTTGTTTTGGTTTTTACGGGAGCGACTGCCGTCCGACCTCCCAACCTCTAAAGGGAAACCTAGAGGTGTCCTTCCCTCGCCGCATGCAAGCTGGCAGAGGGAGTGACCCATCAGTCGGCTTTTACGACTCCCTTGGGATGATTTGGGGTGGCCCTATTCTTTCTTCGGCCGGGACCACACGGCACGCCAGTGGCATCGCGAACACGCTGCTGTCCCATAAGGATACAGGAACTTGGGTCACTAATGCCGGAACACATCACAAGGTTATTATGGCGGCATAATTAAGACCAACGGTGGTCGCCATCCAGACGGGTTTAAGGCCCTACCACGTAGCTAGGGTGGGTTGTTTTGTATATAGCCTTTTACGATAGGCCGACCCCGGCCGTAGAGCTTAGTATTTTTTTTCCGCCCCTGCACGGATAAAACTACGAGTACATATATTTCTATTATGTGAAATAAATATCAACATGTTTATTAACTTGCACAGTTTTAATATATAATATTACGTATCGTTTTATATCATATTACGTAATATTAAACGTAATTATCCCCAAAATGAACGCTTCAGTAATGTATATCTCAATTAAATTTTGCTAGAGGCGTGTAATATTCTGAAACGTGAAGTTATGTTTAAACTGTTCAAATATTTGCTACTGGCTTAAAGCCTCAATTTAAATTTAAAGAACCTACATCAACATTCCCTCATGTTTATTTAGACTTAGCCTTTTTACTCTCCCTATTTTATGACTCATTACGCTTCAGGTAATAGTTTGTTTTGAAAGAATTCCACGAGTAATTTTTGGCGGCCATTTCATAAGTTACACCAATTGTCAAATCCAAACATTTATTATTTTAGTGACAGGCGATCTCTTTACATCGAAAATATATGGCAAACTTATCTCATCTTCTTTTGTGACTCACCTAATTTATTCTGAGGTAATGTTGAATTAAGCTCATAATTTAAGTTTTTATTGGTTCAAAATACCCAATATTTTGGTATCAACTTCTATTATAATGCTTTTATTTTAAAAACAGCAACAACTTATTGAAGATCCATTTCATTCAAAAGTCCGTTGACTTAAAATACTCTACTAAAATTTATTATAATCTATGGTTTAAAAATATATAGATAACAAACATATTTGTTTCACCAACACTTTGATTGGATATAGTTATTAGAAACTAGTTCTATCTTTGGTTACCTTTGGTTACCTAGATATTGTATTTTTACCTGCAAGGTCCAATCTTCAGAATGTGGCAAATGTATCGCCCTGAATCTTTGGTCACTAGTATACGTATAACGACCGACTGTCAGTAAGTGGATATCTCTATGCCGTACCCACGATACCTGCATGTTCAGCTGTAACAAAGATAAATAAATATATTATTATAATAATATAATATTATAGGAAAATGTCGGCTTCTGAGAGAATGAGAAATTGTCATGTGAATGTCAAAGATGAAGTGTTAGTTAAGTGTTGAATATTAATGTCATGTTAATACACAAAATAAGACAAAAAAATCTAGACTAAAAGTTCATTATTGATAAAAGCAAGTTTTTTTAGATATATTTTTTCAAATATGTAGTGAACTTTAAAAATATTTGCTCATAACGTCCCAAAACCGGTACAGTCTAATTTAAAGCAATAAGTAATGCAAATATTCTTAGAATATGGCTTAGTATTATACTCGTATATAATAACATGGATAAGTGTCTGGTAAAAAATAGTACAATAAGATGAAATTGTTTCTCCGTACAGGGGTGGAATAAAAATACCCCTGCAGCCGTGGGCGGCCATAAGTCTGCAAAACAGTCCTATCTAGGAGGTAGGGTTACAATCCCGTCTGGGTGACAACCAGCCCTGGTCTTTAAGTATGCAACCATCGAACCGATTTAGTGAGAGTCGAGTAGAACCTTGTGTTCCGACATAAGTGACACAGGTTTCAGTTCCTCTACTCTCACGGCAGCGTGCAAGCAGTGTCTCTGGCAGCACAAATATCCATAGGTAATGATAACTGCTTACTATTAAGTGGGCAGTCAGCCTGTCTGCTAGTTCACAATATTTAAAAAATAAAAAGCGATACTCAGATGGTTGATTTTGAATATAAATGTGTATAAAGTCAAGTTGACAGCGCCTATTTGGTCCCAGCCAGATCACCGGAGGGCAAGTAACGACCTCCGGCCGCCGTAAAAAGCGGCCACGGGCGGCCCCTTGGGGGACGACCCGCCGCCCGCACTATTGCCGCGAGGGTGAGGGCTGCGTGCTATTCCGCGGCCCCCGTCAACTCCTGGAGTTGTTACAGGAGAGCGCCGGGGAGACGAAACCCTGACCCCCTGGCACCAACACTTTAGAAGGGACCCGCCATAAGACAAAGGGCGGGCCGGCGCCGGCCCGGGCCACGAGAACGGCAGGCCATATATCCGTGGGCCCGGACGTAGGCGATAGGAGAACAGCGGGGTTTTTAGTGGGTAGTCGGAAAAATCCCGGGGTCCCACCTCGGGTCCCCCCAGGCCGGGGGAACCCATCAAGAGAGGTTTTCCTCGAGACCAAAAAAAAATGGTCCCAGCTAGATAGAATAAGACTACCTAAGAATATTCTTTGGAAGTCGTGAAAGGCTAATGTATCATTATTTTCGCTAGGTTACATACCTATACATAAAAGCAAGGACACAGTCCTGTTTCTCCTTTCAAGGTGAAGTATCTCCCAGTCGGTAATCGTTAACCAGATCTGATATGTATAATGATATGTATCAAGTTACGAACAACAACGTCTAAGCTTTGAATGCAAATGAATTTACTCACATCGATGGTGAGATGAAAACGGCAACAACAAATTTTAATTACTTTGTAAAATAAAATATCTATAAACCGCTAGATATAATGTTAAATAATGCTTCTGGTAGAAAAACATTAACGCCAAACGCAAGTAATTATGATAATATTATAATATATTATTAAATCCAAAAGATTAACCAGCCCTCAATTACCGCTGGTGGAATAAATTTTAAATGGGCCGTCCCACCCTGCTTTATAGCTTGCGTGAAAGAAACAAGGGTATCTCGTTAGTACTAAACACCAAGAGGGAAGAAGTAAAGTTTGCATAGATAGTTCATCTTTTATACCTACGTTCAATGCTGCCACAGCTCACAGCCTCGAATTATGTAAAAAGGGACGTAACAGGTTAAGTACGAGTGTAATTTTCATAGCACATATGAACGCGCTGATGAACGGTTTCGTTCCTGACCCTCTGCGTCCAACTAATGCATAACATGCGGCGGTAGCACCACATCTCGAATGCCTGTAGGCGTCTTGTAGCGTCTTCTTTCAGGTTCCACGTTTCGCAACCATACATGACGATAGGCCAGATATAGCACATGAGTAGCCTGACTCGGAGCTTTATATTCAGTTGACTACAGCAAAGAATTTTCCGCATTTTATTAAAAGAGGCTCGAGCAATTTCTATACGGGTCTTGATTTCTTGATCAGATTCCCATGCTTCATTTACCCAAGCCCTCAAAAACTTGTATGTCGTACCCACTCTAGTTGTTTCCCGGCTACAGATACGCTTGGACTCAAATCCGCGTTTCTTGAGACTACCATGAACTTGGTCTTGCTTATGTTTATCGACAAACCGGCTTCCTGACTGTACTCATTAACCTTATTCACAATTGCTTTCAAATCGGCTTCCGATGCTGCAATAAGGACAGTGTCGTCTGCATAATGCAAGTTGTTAACGACCCTGCCTTTGATTCCTATTCCCACTTCTAGGTTTTCAAGAGCTTTTGACATCACAGCCTCTGAGTAGACATTAAAAAGCAACGGAGATAAGATATACCCCTGCCAGACCCCACGACAGATATTAACTTGGTCAGTTTCCTCATTTTCGACCCTTATCGTAGCCACCTACTTCTCGTACAGGTTGCGGATGATTCTGAGGTCCTTACCATCAAGACCATCATCATCATCATCCTAGCGTTAGTCCCGGTTGCCACCCAAACTTTCGTTTCGGTGCCCGGGGTCCGCTTTCCGACTTTTTCTACTCCACTTCGCGCGATCTTCAGCATCCCTGGTAGTGAGCCCATTGGCACGCATATCACCCTTTATGACGTCAAGCCAGCACTTTTTGGGTCTACCCCTCCTGCCGGGGCCCGGCGGAGGAGGCATGGCCAGACATTTGTTTCCCACGTAAGCATCCGGTTGCCGTAAAACATGGCCATACCAACGGAGCCGACACTCCTGCAATTTATCTGCAATGTCACGGACACGAAGACTACCGCGAATGCGGGAGTTCCTAACGCGGTCCTTCCGCGTCACTCCACACATCCACCGCAGCATATTCATCTCCGTGACACGCAGTTCCTGCTTGTGTCGCTCTAACACCGGCCACGCTTCACAGCCGTATAAAAGGACAGGCCTTACCATCAAGACCAATGTCACATAAAAGGCTGAAAAGTTGATGATGTTTAACTCGGTCAAATGCCTTTTCGTAGTCTATGAAGCACAAAAAGACATCTGTTTGCATGTCTCCGCATTTCTGTACAAGAACATTGAGAGCGAAAAGAGCTTCTCTGGTTCCAACACCAGATCGAAATCCAAATTGGCTATCGCCCAGTTGTTCGTCACATTTTGGCCGTATTCTATTCTGTATGATGTTCAAGAATACTTTTAGGACATGGCTCATCAGACTAATCATACGATACTCTCCACATTTTTTGGCGTTTTGTTTCTTGGGTATCGTGATGAATGTGGATTTTAGCCAATCACTAGGAAGATTGCCAGTTTCGTAGATGTTATTGAAGAACTGTGTGAGAACGTCCAGTTGGTTTTCTTCCAGTAACTTTAGTATTTCGATCGGTATATTATCAGGACCTGGTGATTTACCAGTTTTAGCAGCTTTCAAGGCCCACAAAACCTCAGATTTCAACATAGCTGGACCAGTCTGATCAGTGATCGTTGAAATGTTCCTTGATGAGTCCGCAAACATCTCTGCAACATAATCACACCACACTCTCTTTTTGCCATCGGTATCAAGAATGAGATTCCCACCTGCATCAGTCAGGGTATTCATTGATTTCCGCCTATGACCAACCATTTCCTTGATGTGCTTGTGCGCATTGAAGCTGTCATGTTTACGAAGGAGATCTTCCAAGTGCGCGCAATTATTGCTGTAGTAATCATTCTTGGCTTTCGCAATCTCTTTTTGAATGGTGACATCGACTTGCTTATACCGTACCGGATTTGTACCCTTAAATTGCATCTTGTCTTCCACAAGCTGCAAAATTGAATCTGTCATCCAATCTTGTTTTTTGACACGTTTGGCCTTCTATCCATTCTCTTTGGCTGCAACTTCTTCAGCTTGCATGCTACGTCTACCACCAATGGGTTATGATCTGACCCAATGTCTGCACTAGGGTAGGTTTGCGCCTTCTTGATACAGTTTCGATACCTTCTGTCGATCATAACATAGTCAATTTGGTTTCTAACTACGCGGTATACTGTGTGCATTGGTGATGTCCACGTGTACAGCTGACGCAGTGGTATCTTAAAAGTGTTCGCAATTGTGAGGTCATTATACTGGAAAAATTCAATAAGCGTATCACCCCTATCGTTTCTGTTTCCAAGGCCATATGCACCAGTCACTCCAGGAGTAATGGTCGAACCCACTTTCGCATTCAGGTCACCCATAACGATAATTAACTCGTGACTTAGTAGTTTTTAATAAGGTATCAATAGCCCTATATAAGTCCTCTATCTGGCCTATTGGTTTATGCCCCGTAGGCGCATAAACTTGGACAATTTTGATGTTAAATGGTTTGGCTTCTAATTTAATCAACATGGCCCGGTTTGAGAGGGAAACAAAATTTGTGATTGACTTGGAGATTTCCTTTGTGAGAAGAATTCCCACACCATATCTTTCCAATCGTTGGTCTCCTCCTGAATATTACAGGACGTAGTCATCCGATATGAAATTTGTGCCTAGATCTGGCCATTTGGTATCATCACTTATGCTAAGAATGTTAACATGCAACCGTTTAATTTCTTTTATAACATTGGGGAGCTTTCCATCTTGTTTTAAACTTCTCACGTTCCAAGTTCCTATTCTAAGAGTGTTCCGCCCGGGGATTCTTAGCACCCCTGTCCCATTAAGATGTTATGCTCCGTTCTCCCCTTACTCCCCCTAAAAAACAAACTATTCTAGTCGTACTTTATTTATATCAGATGTTTGAGTAATGATTACTACCTAAGAATGCAAAGTGTGAAGACTAAATTCTACCCTCCCAGTTTTTTGTGACTTTAGGTTAGCTTGTTATTTATGTGGGATGTGGCGACGGCCTAATGAGACTTTTATTTATAAAGTTCGCGCACAATAGGGACTTTAAAGTTGCATTGTGCTATTGTTACGTTTCATTTTAAACGGCGAGTTTGCGGTACACCGCTATGTAAATTGGACTGCCCGGTTAACGGGGTGGCTTGTTACGCGCACGGGTACTCCACTTTGCACATGTATTGTGTGATTCACGTTGAATGTATTTTGGAAAGAGGTTTTTCGCTGAAAGACCGGTAAATTCGAGATTAAAAAGCCTGATTAGAGTAATGTGTATTCTAGTTTTAAATTTCTTTTATGATACTATGTCCAAATTTCATAAATTACTACACGTTTTTTACCAGACACCCACCATAAACACTAATTTGGAAACTGTACGTGTAATTTGTTTATAACATACACATTCTTAGGTATTCGCGTTATAGTGGGAAGATTGGGATGTTGAGTTTCGAGATAAGGGCGTATACACCTCGGCGGCTTCTTCATTAGAATAGAATAATGGCGGTTCCTCAACGAGAAGTGTACAGGACGAACGTATTTCGTATGTCCGTACGTCATTTGTTGATATTGACGTTTTTATTTGACGTTTTACACTTTGAATACATTTAAAATTCAAATGTAATAGAAACTAAAAAGTGGATAAAGATTATCTAGAGGTGACGATTTTAAAGGTATACTTACAGTCTTATTCCCTAAATTCTTCACGCGACAGTTAAGGTACGCTGTCTTTCCAAGTAAAGCCGTGACGTTCTTTGACGCCACCAAGTCAAAGTACGGTCCAGTGCGAGGAGTAGGTCTCGGTGCATCGACACCTGACCCAGGTCTGATAGCATTGTCTGCAGATCCAGCCGGCGAAGATGTAGCCGACGCGTTTGCTGGAGTACCCTTGCCGAGCTCGCGTTGAGCAGATGATACTGTTGAAAAATAAAAATGATTAGTAACATTTTAATGTAATCTATACTAATATTATATAAAGCTGAAGAGTTTGTTTGATTGAACGCGCTAATCTCAGGAACTACTAGTTTGATTTGAAAAATTATTTCACTGTTAGATAGCCCATTTATTGAGGAAGGCTATATAACTAGACTATATAACATTACGCTAAGACCAATACGAGCGGAGCACCAATAAAGAATGTTTCAAAATCTGGATTTTTTTCCTTTTGAGAGCTTCCGCTGCGTGCGCTGCGGAAACGGTTAAAGTTTCGTTAAAATAATGTATTAATGTATGACAAAATTGTTCCCCTTTATAAGTTCTAAAAAAATTTTGCAACAGCATATGTCTATCTTTTAAGGTTGGCTCACTATAACCTTTTTTATGCTTAACAAATTTATTTTAAAATAAAACATTAATTGTGAAGGTGAAGGAAGCGTGCTGGGCCCATAACCTGTTAAAAGGTGTGAAGAAGGCACGCAGTGGAAGCAATAAAAACGACTTTTCTCTAAATAGTATAATAATATAATAAGTTTATTAGCAGAGTGCGACCATATTAATATATCCCTAAATGTCATTCTTTATCAATTACAATTCATTCTTTATTCTTTAAATTTTAGAACTGTACATAAAAACAAAATATTCATGGCAACACTGGGTTTTGTAACTGGCACATATTATGTACACAAGAGTGAATACAGCGAAACGAAAAAATCACCAAAATACGAGTAATGTTAAAAAAGTCATACGAAATTAGATTGTTCAAATACCTCACTTGATATACTCAATGGTGTTGGTTAAGACTAAACATTACACTAATTTGGTGAGTATTAAATAAATATATTGGTAAAATTCAAACACTCTTCGACCCGGGTGGTCTCTGTGGGGAGTTAGACCAATACCCTACAGCACATTTAAAAAGAGATCAAAAATGTTCAACAATCAAGTCAAGCTGGTCCCTCTTGAAGACGAACAGCTCGGAATAGAGCACACTGGCATGAGCTGGGGAGGCCTTTGCCAATAGGCACTCCGAAATTAGAGATGTGATCTAAATAATTGAAGGAGGAAACTACGAATTCGGAATATGGTTTATTATTATTATAACAAATCAAAGAGCGGCATCTAGTCTCGAGAGAAGATGAGGGAGTAAGCTGCAGAAATCGTGTGTTATTAGTAATAAACAACAAATATCAACTTATGTATTATTCTTTTGTTAATAAATAAAATTAAATATTACATATAATATAAAAACTTAGAAAGAAACGGGTAGGGCAAAAACCGTTGCGGCACCAATTGTTCGCTAGCTGATTTGTTTTATTCACTCATATTTAGCCATAATACCTAAACCATATAGTTCTGTCAAGAATTAAGAAATATCATATCCCGTCACATTTCTCAGTTCGTAGACAGAAGGAGCATCTTTAGGTATTTTTATTATGATTAGAAGTCAGGCAGAAACTTTTTCTATATGTATGAATTTACAGCATACCTGTACCTACGCTGTCTTCTATGTTTATGTGAAACTCGAGTTTTCATTGTTACTGTCAAAACACAAGAGGAGGATTTAAGGAGGATACATACAAAAGTGCCCATAAAGACACTACAGTCTCTATAAAATCCATAGAAAGTGAAAAGGAAAGGACACCTAATCACACTCACACAAACAGACGTGCAGAAGTTTAAACCTGTGACGGCTTTACCAGTGAAGACTACTAAATATATAATTACAATAAATTAAAATGAACTATCAGCCACATTAATCACGTGAGAAGTTTTTGCGTTCAACCACAAAATTTGCCTGTCATTTATCCTTATTTTAAACTCTCAATTCAAAATCTGTATTAAATTTTTAAACGTGTCTGAAGTTTACATTTGTAATTTTTAGGTACATTTGAGCAGACGTTTACAGGAGTGAAAACTTAAGACAATATCAGTGTACTCAACAGTAATAAAAATCACAAGTTTATGCGTGCTCCTAAAAGCATAACACGTGTTAGGGTTACTTCTACGAGGGTTTGTCGCGATTATTTATGCTTCAGTCACTTTTTCCAGGCAAATAAACACGACCCTGTCTGATATTTTATTATAATAATTTAACGTGCTTATACAACTTTTATTGGAGTTGAAATCAAATGTTCGTAAAATTTATGCGTCGGTGGTCTAGAGAGTCTCTGAATCTTACTCGCATCCTTGTGACAGTATCACAAGGATTTGATTGACGTAAATCCAATCCTAATACAATTTTTTGGAATTTATTTAGAGAGACTAGAAGGATTCGATACTACTGGGTTATAATTATGTCATGCTGCATGCAATTACAAAAATATATGCGAAAGTAGCGAAAAAACTACTACGTATTCAACTATTTTTAAGCTATTGCATAGATTTTATCGTGGGCTTTGAGCGCGGCGACCGAATCAAGAAATTCCGTAACGAAAAAAATCTAACACCCCCCACTCCGCCTACCATGTAGCTCGGCCGAGCGTTCGCTTAACGTGTATGTATATGGTACGACTGTACGTAGGGATGGGCGATATTGAAAAACATTTTAATCAACTTATGCAATTATAATTATTTATTTATTTTTTATTTATGCACTAATTATTTGATATTAATTCAAGTTTTTTCTTTGATATTAATTCAAGTTTTTTCTTTGATATTAATTCAAGTTACACTTTTTGAATGTACACCTATGTATACATATATACCTACATGTATATTAACGGGGCGCACGTGCGGTGAGTGTGGTACGGATGGGCGATATCTATCGATATTTCAACTATCGATGTTTTTTTCTTAAGTATCGATATTTTTTATCGATATTTTATGGACAAGATATATCGATACTCGATAATAAAAACATCGATATCGTAACATATATAGTTTTAGTTTATTATCGAGTATCGATATATCTTGTCCAAAAAATATCGATAGAAAACATCGATACTTTAGAAAAAAAAAACAATTACTGCATAAATAAAAAATAAAAATTATAATTGCATAAGTTGATTAAAATGCTATGCAATAGTTTTACCGCGGCAGTCCCCGAGTGCCATTCATAGTTTTTATTTTATTTTTTTGGGTATTATAGAATTTTTTTATCTTTCATGAATCAATGCAATGAACATATTTTTTAATTTTTTTATCAAGTCACTAATTCCAAGCGAAGTTGGCTTCTTACCAACAATTTTAAAGTACAACGTACTTTACTACAGCTCTGAAACAAGCCGAGGACAGAGTGGTGTGGAGGCAGTTCATCAACGTCTCCGTAAAGGCTTATCAAGACGGACACGGCCTTCAAGAATGAAGAACACGACGAAGAAGAAGAGAAGTACTCTACTGGACATTTACCTATTACATTTTTATTAAATATGAAGGGTCGCGAATCAGACTGCTGTCACTGCTGTAAAATACATATATTTAGCTTTTTATGTTCTTTTGCAAAAAGATGAACTCATACACATAAATACGTTCAACATTTTTGTTGATGAAATGTATCTCATTGCTCTGTGAATAGACCTGCAGTGGTTATAGAATAAAGTAAATTAAATTATCATATATATGTACTACATATGTGAAACAAACCAGAGGGATGAAGCCTCCACTCCTTTATTATCTGAAATTGGTCATATGGAAACATGGTGAAGCCAATCGTGCGTGTGAACATCACTTCAGGGGCTGTGACGTCATAGTGAATATCGAAAACCTAAATATACCTAAAATAACATCCTCCCACTGCACCTAATTTACTACTCTAATAATATACCCTGATGTGATTTCTTGCTTAGCTATTTAGTCCCATATTTCGTAGTAAATTAAACTTAAGATCCTTACGCATCTAATCTCCCAGCCCGTAAAATAAACTCAAACGTTGTCACATCTTCGCTGTTTGTGCAATAGCAAACGGTATGACTATTTACTAATATTACTCTTCTTCTTCCTGCCCTTATACAAAACTGTATGGAGTACTTGGCCTGTAACTCCACAGATCCCACACCCGTACGCATAGGCGGCGACACAAAATATATATAGGCGAAATACCTGGGATCTGTGTTTCATGCGTCTGGTGACATCGATCGCGACGTCAAGCCGCGCATTGCTGCCGCGTGGGCCAAATGGCTTGAGGTAATAGATGTCATTTGTGACCCCAAGATGCCGGTAAAGTTGAAGGGGCAGGTCTATAAGACTATCATTAGGCCTGTCCTTTTATATGGCTGTGAAGCGTGGCCGGTGTTAGAGCGACACAAGCAGGAACTGCGTGTCACGGAGATGAATATGCTGCGGTGGATGTGTGGAGTGACGCGGAAGGCCCGCGTTAGGAACTCCCGCATTCGCAGCAGTCTTCATGTCCATGACATTGCAGATAAATTGCAGGAGTGTCGGCTCCGTTGGTATGGCCATGTTTTACGGCAACCGGATGCTTACGTGGGAATCAAATGTCTGGCCATGCCGCCTTCGCCGGGCCCCGGCAGGAGGGGTAGACCCAAAAAGTGCTGGTTTGACGTCGTAAAGAGTGATATGCATGCCAATGGGCTCTACCAGGGATGCTGAAAACCGTGCGAAGTGGAGTAGAAAAAGTCGGAAAGCGGACCCCGGGCACCGAAACGGAAGTTTGGGTTGCAACCGGGACGAACGCTGAGATGATGATGACTATTTACTAATATTACTCTTCTTCTTCCTACCCTTATCCAAAACTGTATGGATTCAGCACAATCTATTCTCTTCTTCCACTCTCCTCTATTAGTCATCTCAATATTTACACATATTTGCCACGCCACCTTTTACACAATCCATCAATTTTTCCTTTGGTGTACTCCTTTATCTTACTCACCCTCCTTTGGTTGGCATGGATACATCCAACCTCATTTCTAGTATTTTCCTTGTTATATGAATTTCTTCTCTTCATATTATATGACCATACCAAGCTAATATATTACTGATCAGCTTCTCAATCACTGGCGGCGTTACTTTCAATATTTATCAAAGTAATTTGATAGAAAAGTAATTTGATTAAATATACATCTTTAAAAAACTAGGTTCAATTTTCGATACAAATCTGCACTTTAACACCTAATATTACAATCAGTGACATGATTTACATTTAACTTCAGAATTTCGAACGTGATTCTCCAAAAACGAAATAAATTATACATATTGATTAAAATCACGTTAATAACGTGGAAAATTTTTATATGGTTTCAATAATTGAATAATTTAATCCACATTTATTTTAGAAGATTTTTATATAAATTTTTAAAAACTTTATTTAGGATTAGCAAATGAGACTGAGCCGTTATTAGTTCCTAACATGTTCTAATAATTTGGAGAATTTAAAAATATTACTATGACATGTAAATTTTGGATTTATTTTTTGGTTGTTTGGTCTCCGATAACAGTGATAAACATATAAAAGGTACACTTTATGCATATCTAGAGCGGTGTGCAAAAAGATACACAAAGCTTTCAGGCTTTTTGTCCTACCTTACCGGGCTAAATGGCAGTCGTCCCTGTACAAGCAGGTTTTATACAGTAATAACATAATTATGTTGAACAACTGTGTGATTTATCGAATTTACGGGTGCAATAGATAATTGACCTGAATTTTCAAGCATATAAACTTGAAAAATAACATTTTATACTGTCAGTACATGTGCAGTAGCAGTAATATTATGTTACATTACATTATAAACATTATATGAATAAAAATACAGAACGGGTACATGCCCGCGTGTAAGTTGAAGCAAATCGTGTGTGGTGAATGATGAATATACAAGTATTACTAGTTGTCATTTTTTATTTGTGCTGGTAGGTACTAGTAAATATAATACTAACTTTGAAGTCATTGACTTAGTAATTTTAAACACTATGACATTATAACATCACGTATAAAGCTTAATTAAGGTTGTTTTTAGAATAATGCACGTGACCTTTTGAATTTTCAATACCCATGCAACCGGTAAGGTCATTTATCGCCCCTTCATGTTATTAATAGCTTATAAGGGAGACTAAAATAGTTGCGTTGAAGCCTTTTGCCTTTTAGATTTATCGAAATCATCCAACTTTAAATTTGGATGAGAAATTAAATTGGTGTTTGCACATTACCTTGTCACACGTACCCGAAAACTTATATGAGTATTTAATAAATTACGTCACGCCGCTAATTTGTGTACTTACTACATGTATATTTTGCCCTAGTGCGGTCTGTTCTAGGATATTAATGTATGAGGAGCATGTAAATTCTACATGATCTAGCTTGAAAGAGCTCAAGGATCACTGCTAAAAACTGACATTTTATATTTATTTTTATTTATTTTTTATTTTTTTTCATCCACTAGAGAAACAAATTTAAATTAAAGGAATGGCTACTTACTTTAGATTGTCATGAAACTGAAACTGTGGTATGATAGCATCATAGAACACACATATAAACACAAACGCATGCACTCAGATTAGCTCATTCATAGACACACTCACACACATACACACACATGCACACGCACTCTAATATTATTTAAATGTTAGTTTACTTTCTTATAATTTTGTAAAATATTTGAACTATTGTGGGCACTTTTTTTTTTTGGTGTCGGGGAAAAACCTCTCTTGACGGGTTCCCCCGGCCCGGGGGGACCGAGGGATATGTGGGACTCCGGGAAAGATGTTTGGCCATCCGACTACCCACTAAAAAACCCCGCTGTTCTCCTATCGCCTACGCCCGGGCCCACGGATATATGGCCAGCCGATCTCGTGGCCCGGGCCGGCGCCGGCCCGCCCTTTGTATTGAGGCGGGCCCCTTCTAAAGTATTGGCGCCAGGGGGTCAGGATTTCGTCCCCCCGGCGCTCTCCTAACAACTCTAAGAGTCTAGGGGGGCCGCGGAACAGCACGCAGCCCTCACCCTCGCGGCAATGATGCGGGCGGTGGATCCTCCCCGGAGGGGCCGCCCGCGGCCGCTTTTTACGGCGGCCAGAGGTCGTTATTTGACCTCCGGCGCCGCCGACGTGGCCTGCGTTGGCGGGACGGGAGTGTGGTGGTCGACTCCCGCTCCCGCTCCGCCGCCTCCTTTGCGGACATGACTGCCTCGCAGAAGGAGGCGACGGCCGTCCATCCAGGATCGCTCCCGACCATGGACAGAACCAGGGCCGGGAGCGACAGGTCCACGCCGATTTGGGCGACGAGGGCGCGGCGCTCTCGCGCCACGCAGGGCACACGGCGACAGTGTGGTTCACCGTGTCCTCCTCGTCGCCCGCGCCACAGTGGTGGCACCCCGACGTCATCTCCCGCCCTATGCGACACAGGTACCTCCCGAAGCAACCGTGCCCCGAGAGGACCTGCGTCAGGCGGAAGGTCAGGGCGCCGTGACTATTGTGGGCACTGGCTTCTGTAACACAGACTTTGGTCTAGGTCAGAAGCCAGGGTAAATTTATTGTATGTTTTAATTATTATTATTTTTTTATTATTTAAAAAAAATTATATAAATAATGGAATGGAATCATAAAATATGAATATGAAAATAAATTATTTGTTTAGTTATATTTTGGTAGTAGAAGCCTTTATTACTTTAAAAACACGTAACAAACAGGCGGCTACAGGCATTTCCGTTATTTTAAGTAATCCGGATAGTGTCATCATACATCCATATTAATATTACAAATGTGAAAGTAACTATCTGTCTGTTACGTTTTCACGCTTAAACTGCTGAATAAATTTTGATAAATTTCGGTATAGAGATACATTGGATATTGGAAAAGGTCATAGGCTACAATTTTTGTCGTTACGTTTACCGGATTAGCTAGTATCCTATAAAACTTAAAACCAAATTTGAGCTTATACATTTCATAAATAGATAGATATAATATTAAATAGATAGATAGAAAATTATTTTTAATGTTTATAACAATATAATCGATGTACCGACTGCTATGTGAGTCTGTTTTGCAGTGTTATCGCCGAACATGTCACAATTTTTTTTTTCAATCTATTTTTCTTAAACTGATTTGTAAATAGAAAAGTATTTGTATGTATAATAACATAACATTAACAATAACAATAACATTTGAACTTGCTCTTTCATGACTTTATCCGTGCAGGGGCCGAGAAAGAATACTAACCTCTGCGGCCGGGGTCGGCCTGTCGTAAAAGGTGATAAAACAACCCATCCTAGATATGTGGTAGGGCCTCAAGCCCGTCTGGAGGGCGACCACCTTTGGTCTTGGACAGCAGACAGGCTGACAGCCCGCTTAGAATTTAGCAGTTACCGTCGCCTATAGGTGTTTAGAACGCCAGTAGCATCGCGAACACGCTGCTGTCCCATTAGGGTACATGAACTTGGGTCACTAATGCCGGAACACAACACAAGGTTATTATGGCGGCATACTTAAGACCAACATTAAACAAAAACCAACCTTAACATTAAAAAAAAAAAAAAAAAAAAAAAAAAAAAAAAAAAAATGTCAAAATTCCGTCAAAATTATCAAAATTCTAGTGGAAATTTATTTATTATTATATAAAATTTACAGAAGAATAAGAAGTAAATCTAAATAAAAATGACGTGCTTTTATCCTAAAGACTGCGAACAATTTGCAGTATGTATGATGTTAGTGGCCCCTTGTACAAAAACGTGCTATGAAGATCCACCTATGTGCTATCCCTGCTTGCCACGATGTCCTTTGCCGAAGGTTATATATTATTGTGAAAAAGCTGCGTGTTTCAAGGCCTCTAACTTTCTAAGAGGAAGATTGCTGTGATCCACCACTAAATTATAAGAAGATTGTGCGCAAGCTCCTGCGCAAGCTGCCTGTTTCTGCATTCAAGCTCAATGAAATGCAGGACTAAGAGCAATCGAAGACGCTTGACACTGCGAATTTCCTATTTAGAAGCTCTCGTGACATAGTTGTCGAATGTGATTGTGCACGGACCCCGTAAAAGTCGGCGACCCAGCAAAAGTGTCACCCTGCACATCCAAACCGACACTCGGATGTTGTTTGTTCAAGGAGAAACCAATAAAAGTGTAGCTTGAGGATATGTTAGATGACTAACAACGAAATTTCGTTTCCTACTTTCAATGTGAAACCAGAAAATAATTTAAATAAAAAGGATGACTGATTTTTTTTTCCCCCAAAAAGGGCTTAACGTCAGGCAAGCGGGCGGTTGTAAAAACTAAGCCATAACTATTGCAACATGCAACATGTTGTGTGACCCTATATAATGTAGGATAAGGGCAGGAGGAAGAAGATTTTCATAAATGGAGATCAGCAGATCTTATCTTTATGCTATATATAAAAAATAGCGCATCGTTTACTACTTATTTTAATAATTATGTGTGTGATTGAACGTTTGAAATCTGAAAATATAACCCATTTCAAGACTATACTACAATTTAGATAAGTTATTATAAAACATACTCCATTAATAATAGTGTTTATAAAGATAATACAAATCAACTGTCATTATCATGTATTATAATGGATCATTATCGTTTATTTTAGTTTATTGGAATTTTTTATTGGTGTCGCTCACATATATGTGTAGAGTTTAAAAATAGTTGTGTGAAATTGGAATACTTTGTAAACTATGTTGTAGTTGCCCATTAATTACTACCTTTTATTGTCACTGTTGTAGTGTGTGGTGTCGCACCAGAATAGCACCACCCCATCTCCTCCCTTGGGTGTCGTAAGAGACGACTAAGGGATAGAAAGAACGGAGGATGGGCAGCAGCATCTTTCCGTGAGAGCATCACCAACTGCGAATACTGCGATCGCCAACCCGCCTGCCAAGCGTGGCGATTATGGCAAAACCCCCCCCCCCTAAAATGACAGATACACACAGGCCCCGGCCCCTAGTCCCCGGCGGCCCCGTTCGTGGTGGTCACGGTAGCAGCCACATAAGCGACGGGGCAGGGGGTGCGAAGAATCCCCGGGTTCGGATTCGCTACCAAGAACGACGACCTTTGGCCCTGGCAACATACAATGTCAAGACACTGCGGACCAACGAGAAGTTGGAGGAACTGGAGGAAGTTTTGAGCAGACTGCGATGGGATATTGTGGGGTTATCTGAAGTCCGAAGACAGGGAGAGGACTCAATAATCCTAAATTCCGGAAATCTGCTCTACTTCCGGGAGGGCGACCAACTGTCCCAAGGTGGTGTCGGGTTTCTCGTTCACAAGTCTCTTGTGAACAACGTTACTGAGGTGGGGAGTGTTTCGACTAGGGTAGCGTACCTAATACTCAAAATTACCAAACGGTATTCGTTGAAGGTCATTCAGGTTTACGCTCCGACTTCGACACATCCTGACGAAGAGGTGGAAGCCATGTATGAGGACATCTCAACAGCCATCCACACTTCTAAAACCCACTTTAACGTTGTCATGGGAGACTTCAACGCAAAATTGGGGAAACGTAGCGGCGATGAGTTGAGAGTGGGGCAATTTGGGTTCGGAAATCGGAACACCCGAGGCCAGATGCTGGCCGACTTCATGGAGAAGGAGGACCTGTATATGATGAACTCCTTCTTCATGAAGCCAGAACAACGCAAATGGACTTGGATTAGTCCCGATGGTGCCACCAAAAATGAGATTGACTTCATTATGTCGACCAAAAGACAGATATTCAATGATGTCTCTGTGATCAATTCGGTGAAAACTGGGAGTGATCACCGCTTAGTAAGAGGCACATTGAATATCAATCCAAAATTGGAGAGGTCTCGACTGGTGAAGTCTACGCTCCGACCTGCACCCATACAGATCCAAAACCCGGTAAACTTTCAACTCGAATTGCAAAACCGCTTCGAATGCCTCGGTGACTGCGTTGACGTGGACGAGTATAATAACAGGTTCGTGGAAGCTGTTCAAACGGCCGGGTCTAAATTCTTCAAGGCCAGCCGTTCAAAAAGAACCGGAAAAATCTCAGATTCTACTCTCAAATTGATGGATGTGAGACGTCAAATGACCCTTCAGTCCCCGGACGATGCTTCCCAGTATAGGCAGCTAAATAGACAGATCTCCAAGTCCTTGACTCGCGATATCCGCCGCCATAACACAGACTGTGTAAAGGCGGCTATAGAGCGTAACAAGGGCTCTAAAGTATTCGCACGAGACTTGTCTATTGGGCAGAGCCAACTGACGAAGCTGAAGACCGACGATGGCAGGGTCGTTTCGTCTAAACCCGAACTTTTGAGGGAAGTCGAGAAGTTCTACGGACAGCTATACACGACTACACGGGCACCTGTTAACAACAAGGCTAAAGACCCAAGAGCCAAATTAACCCGACACTACACCGTAGATATCCCAGACGTCAGTCTGTACGAGATTAGTGTGGCCCTTAAACAGCTTAAAAACAACAAGGCGCCGGGTGATGATGGAATTACAGCCGAGCTTCTGAGAGCTGGTGGTACTCCTGTGCTTAAAATCCTCCAGAAGCTATTTAATTCCGTCATCCTCGATGGCAAAACGCCGCAGGCCTGGCACGGAAGTATAGTGGTGCTGTTCTTCAAAAAGGGCGACAAAACCCTTTTGAAGAACTTTAGACCGATATCACTTCTGAGCCATGTTTACAAGCTGTTTTCAAGGGTCATCACGAATCGTCTCGCGCGCAGATTTGACGACTTCCAGCCTCCCGAACAAGCCGGATTCCGAAAAGGTTTCAGCACCATAGACCACATACATACGCTGCGGCAGGTTATACAGAAGACGGAGGAGTATAACCAGCCACTATGCTTGGCGTTCGTGGACTATGAGAAAGCCTTTGATTCGATCGAGACCTGGGCGGTGCTTCAGTCTCTCCAGAGGTGCCACATTGATTATCGATACATCAAAGCGTTGAAGTGTTTGTATGAAAACGCCACCATGTCAGTCCGTCTCCAGGATCAGAACTCGAAGCCTATCCGACTACAGCGGGGAGTCAGACAAGGCGATGTCATATCGCCGATGCTGTTCACTGCTGCGTTGGAAGATGTCTTCAAGCTTCTGGACTGGAACGGACTGGGCATCAACATTAACGGTGAGTACATCACTCACCTTAGATTCGCAGATGATATCGTAATCATGGCTGAAACCATGGAAGACTTAAGCCATATGCTTGATGGCCTCAATACAGCTTCCCAAGGAGTAGGTCTCAAAATGAACATGGACAAGACGAAGATCATGTCTAATGTCCATGTCGCACCTACCCCCGTAACAGTTGGGAACTGTACTTTCGAAATTGTTGACGAATACGTCTACTTGGGTCAAACGATCCAGTTAGGCAGGTCCAATTTCGCGAAAGAGGTCACTCGTCGAATCCAACTCGGATGGGCAGCGTTCGGGAAGCTCCGTAAAATCTTTTCGTCCCAAATACCGCAATGTCTCAAGACGAAGGTTTTTAACCAATGTGTGTTGCCAGTGATGACATACGGAACGCAGACGTGGTCGCTAACTATGGGCCTTATGAGAAAGCTCATGGTCGCTCAGAGAGCAATGGAGAGGGCTATGCTCGGAGTTTCCCTGCGAGATCGAATCAGAAATGAGGAGATTCGCAGGAGAACCAAAGTAACCGACATAGCCCGGATGATTGCAAAACTGAAGTGGCAGTGGGCTGGGCACATAGCTCGAAGGACTGATGGCCGTTGGGGCAGAAAAGTCCTCGAATGGCGACCGCGTACCGGAAGACGCAGTGTTGGTAGGCCCCCCACAAGATGGACCGATGATCTGGTCAAGATCGCCGGGATAGGTTGGATGAGGGCAGCGCAGGACCGATCATCGTGGAGATCTTTGGGGGAGGCCTTTGTCCAGCAGTGGGCGTCTTCCGGCTGAAATGATGATGATGATGATGATACTTAAGACCAAAGTCTGTATGGCGGCATACTTAAGACCAAGTCTGTATGGTGACCGCTTTTGGTCTTTAGTATGCCGCCATAATAACCTTGTGTTGTGTATAATTGGTTAGCCACTAAAGCTAACGACGTGCTTCACACTAGAATTCAACACTGAACCTCAAGCTCCCGAATAGGATACTATTGAAATACACCTACCTGGATAAACTGTGATGAATTGTTCGTTATTTTAATAGTGGATTACATAATTTTGTGCTTTTGAACAACGCAAGCGCAAATAACTCCTATATTCCGATTAATTTGACGTGTGTCACAAGAAGGTGTGTTTTAATAAAAGACAATAACAATAAAAAATAATAATACGAGAACTTTATTGTAGTTTCGATTTTAGGTTAATTGTAACTTTATCCCCTGACCCAAATAATGGACCATAAGACTCTCACTTAGGTAATAGGCAATATCCTGCACAACTGCTGTGTATTCTATTGTCATTTAGACGTTATGTTACATTGTAGACCGTATTCTAGCAAATTTTAGATTTAAATAGGTTTAAAACCTGTATCATGATAGACGTTGCCAGGAAGAAATTGCTCTAAGCGTTAAGGCCACCCATTGTTCAGTAGCTTGTAAGTTTATTTCATTTTCTTGTATACATATTTAAGGTGAACAATAAAGAGTTTTCATTCATTCATTCATTCATGATAGACGTTTTACCTATCGTTACTAATAAAGATTAAATATAATAAAATTAAATACAAAATAACATTTGAACTTGCTCTTTCATGACTTTATCCGTCCAGGGGCCGAAAAAGAATACTAACCTCTGCGGCTGGGGTCGGCCTGTCGTAAAAGGTGACAAAACAACCCATCCTAGATATGTGGTAGGGCCTCAAGCCCGTCTGTATGGTTACCGCCTTTGGTCTTTAGTATGCCGCCATAATAACCTTGTGTTGTGTTCCGGCATTAGTGACCCAAGTTCCTGAACCCTTATGGGACAGCAGCGTGTTCGCAATACCACTGGCGTTGCAAAAGTACTGAATTGATTTGTATTGAATTTTAAAACGTCATGAATAAAAGAGTGCTATGAATGCGAATAATGTCTAAGGTACTGCCTATAGACAGTGATATTTGCACAGTCTTCATGCAGAGGTGGAGTAAGAATACATACCTCTGCAGCTGGGGTCCGCAAGTCATAAAAGGTGACAATCCTAGCTAGGTGGTAGGGCCTTATATATGTCTGCTACCATATAACCTTGTATTGTACTCCAGCATTAGTGACCCATATTCCAGTACCCATATGCAGACTAGCTGCATATTTTCCATGCTCTTAGCGTCACAATCATACATAGGCGGTAACTGATTACTAATAAGTGGACCTTCAGCCTGTCCGCTGTTCCTAAACAAAAAAAAAGATACTGCCTAAGAGGTCAAACGTGTGTGTGAACGGATTGTGTGGGATTTAATGCAAATTTTAGTGACCAATGCAAATATTTGTACGTGTAATATATGTATAGATATTAGAATACTATACGTAGTAAAATAAAATAATTTTGCTTTGTTTTGCATAATAGATGTTGTCAATCAAGTATAAAACTCGGTTTTGGTTTCCCTTTGAAACAGTAAAGAATTTGATATGCACAAGCTACTTTATCTCGACCACTTCTATAGATAGACTTCCATATATACATGTAATTTACTTGTACCCCAACCGGCTACATTTTTAATACCGACCTACGTTTTGTTTTTTCGTTTTGCTGGATTGCTTGAAACCCGCGCTGATAGTGTTTTATCTCTTCGTTTAATTTTAAGAAAATACAAGTAATATTTAAATAGCTTATTTATCTTCTTTATTTTTAGGATTCTGATTTCAATAATGAAATAATAGAAGTCGTATATTAAACATTTTGAAATATTTTTTTTCTTATATTATATATAATTTTGCAGATCTATTACCATTGTTGCCCGCTAATTAGCGTCCACAGCTGGAAGTAGGCGTAGGCTTTTCCGAATCCATGCTGCAAATATTTCTCACTTAACCCCATGCGACGAGCTTAAGTAGCTCATTCTTTCGACTGGAAGGCATACTTCACGCTTTCTCTATGAAATACATACGACGTTCATACATTCGTTCGAAATACTCGAATCGTTATGAATTCATAATCGTTCGAACATGATTTTTATATTTTCAGTTGGGGGGATAGCATTCATAAAAATACCGCCCAACGTATATTTAGCACACTGAGCGAACTAATATTATGAATCAGTCTGGGTGATCCCCCCAGCCTATCAAATACATTTGCCCTTTCTAAATTTCTTAAGTATAATAAATTAGGACAAGGTTTTTTATTATTTCTGGATTTAGCACAAAAAGAGCGTGAGCAAACACTGAAAAAGCTCTCTCAACGCTAAAACACTCTATACAGTTTATCATATTACGTTTTTATATAACACAGATGGGACTCGTCTGATTATAATTTTGTGAAAATGTATGTCCAAAAATATTTTTAATGATAGCGGATTGGTACTAGATATACCTAGTCAGGTCATAAATTCTGTCACATGTTTAATGTAAAATAATTGTAACAAGTTTATTCATTATGTAACCATTCATATACCAAAATGAACTTAACAAAACATAGATTCTTATGACATTAAAGTTTATTCAAAATGACCTCCGTGATTTTGAATACAGGCCTTCAATCTGCGCGGCCAGTCGTCTATCGCAGCACGAACGAGGTCCATGTCAATATCGGCGGCTGCCTTAATCAAGGATGTCTTGAGTGACTCCAAATTGGGATGAGGCTTTGAGCACGCCTTTTCCTCCAAGTGTTGCCATATCTTGTAATCTAACGGATTCAAATCTGGACTGGAGGAGGGCCAGTCTTCGTGCCGGATGAAGTCGATTTCACGCGCCGCCAGCCAGTCTTGTGTGCTCTTCGCTCTATGAGCTGGCGCCGAATCTTGTTGGAATACCCAGTGCCTGTTATTGAACATGGTATGAGAAACAGGTTCCACAAGGTTCGTCAGGACTGTATTTTGATACACAACAGCATTCGTTTTTACACCTTTCTCACAAAAATGTACCTCTGTTAAGCCCCAATAAGAAACTCCCAACCATACCATGAGCGAGGATGGAAAATGACCTCGTTGGACACGCGGAATACGGTTGCTCACTTCTTCACTACTGTGTGCGTACACCTTATCATTTTGTTTGTTGTAGCTCTCTTCTACGGTAAACATTTTTTCATCCGAAAAAAGAATTTCCCGATATTTTTTTCCCGCGTACCGCTTCAACAAAGCGCGGCATCTCTTCAGTCTCAGGTCCATTAGACGAGCATTCAAACGATGTCCTGTTTTTCTTCGATATGCCCGAAGCCCTAAGTCTTCATTTAACACCCTTTTCACCGTGGTTCTGCTTAACCCCATCTGAAGGGCCAACAGTTTCTGCTTACGTTTGGGATTTCTTTGAATTCGTGCCTTCACAGCTTTTATCACTGCTGGAGTCCTAACAGACCGAGGGCGACCACTTCTTGACCTGTCATCTACACTAGAGTCTTCATTGTATCGTTTGATGGTACGATAAATGAATCTTTTGGTTATATTCAAATTTTTCAGTATGTTAAAAATTTGAATTGGCGCGTAACCGCAACGATGCAACGCAATAACTGCAACACGGTCTTCTTTAAACGTCCACTCCATATTTAAAAAATGAGTAAAATTCTAAAAGTATACATTTTTATTTTCATGAACAATTCGAGATTCGAATTCAAGAAACTTTTTTGTGGCCAGCATTCTAAAAGAAAGTTTTTACTGTGTGACAATACTTATGACCTGACTAGGTATTTCTTATATGCTAAACATTATATAATCTATTACATAATGTTTAACATATAAGATATTATTTGTTTGTTTTTACTTGAAATAATAAATTAATAACAAAAAAATATATACTGGCACAATTCACTCAGCGATTCCTAGTCCCAAAATAAGTAGCCCTAGCTTTATGAGTACTAGACAACTGATATAACATACGTGCCTTTTTCGTAAATAAATAAATATTATACATAAGCACATCAGACGTCAGACGGGAATCGAACCCGTGTCCTCTGCAAGCGTACCGAAGTGCGTTAGTCGCTACGCCAGGGAGGTCGTCGTAACTAATAAAGATATAGAAAACGTATCAGGCAAACATCACCGTATTAGTATTAATTTTGATTACGACATAAGCTCAGTTTACAAAAGCTGATATGTTTTAAGTAATAACAGCTCATATTCGCCATGCGTGTTCAAGATGAGTTATCATCGATGATCTCGGCGGAGTAAGACTAACCCCTGCAGTTTGTCATAAAAGCTCACAAAATAACCTTAGGTACGTGGTAGGACCCCAAGCCCGTTTGCATAGCAACCACCTGTTATCAATAAGTATATCGCTATAATAACCTTAGGTTGTGTTCCGGCATTAGTGACCCAGGTTCCTGTACCCCTACGGAACAACAGCGTGTTGGCAATGCCCCTGGCGTCGTGAAAATCCATAGGCTTACTATTGAAAGGGTTGTCAGCCTATCTGCTCTTCCTCAGCAATATTTTTTTTTACTTTCAGTGCGTAGTAATTACATTAAATTAAAACAACAAGCAACTGGAATTTAAATATTATTTATATGAGGTAGTTTTTTTTTTTTATTAAACCAAAAGAAATGTAACAAATATGCTTGAAAAAAATATCCAAAGTAAATCCATATCCGGTTAGCCATTGTAGTTGTGACATACGAGTGGTTGAAGGCCGTTGGCAAACATTTCGGCGTTTAGTGTCCCCTCATTCCTACATAATATTTGTTTTGCTAAAGGGAATGTTCAAGCATTAGTCGGCGTTACACTGTATATATACCTAAGCTTTAGTAGAATACTGATAATTTTATCTATACAAATAAATAAAATTGGAGGGTCTGTTTGTAATGTTAAATATAACCGCTTTTTACTAAGTGCATTCGGACGTATACACGGTACATATACCAAAACAACATTTTTTACAATTTTGTCTGTCTTTCTGTCTGTTTGTTCCGGCTAATCTCTGAAATGGCTGCACCGATTTTGACAGGACTTTCACTGGTACATAGCTGATGTATCAAGAAGTAACTTAGGCTATTTTTATTTTAGAAAAAAAAAAAATTATAAGTTTCGGAAATTTTATATTCCAATTTAAGTTGACCTCAGATTTATATTGTCAATCATATGAAATAGGGTTCAGCTTAGGCTGGACCTTGTAGGTTGAATTTACAATTTAAGTTAACCTCAGATTTATGTCATCAATCATATGAAATAGGGTATAGCTTAGGCTGAACTTTGTAGGTTCGAACGTACATATTCCGGAGGCGCATGGCATACCAGTTGCATTCGATAATACTGACTGCATATTTCATTTATTTTTTAAGGTTTATAGGGTTTGTAATCCAAAATAAACCATAAGATATATCCAAAAAATTCTGCCCAAAGTCACTATTCCACGCGGACGGAGTTGCGGGCACAGCTAGTATTATTTATATATTTTCTCGACCACGTATCTCTGTCAATAATTTCATCCTATAGCATCTTATCTTATTTTGATATTATTAAAAAAAAACTCGTTATAATTTAATAAGAGCTTATAACCCCTGGGCTCCCTTAAAGAAAATAGACTACTATGGTTGTAGGCAGACTGGCTGGAAACTGTTTTTTTAATTGCTTGGACAACAGACAGGCTGACGGCCCGCTTAGAATTTAGTAGTTGGGTGTCAGGGTATACTTTTTTAATAAACAGTTTAATTAATATTTCTTTAAATCGTATTATTTCTACACTTACTGTAGTAAGATAGCTTAGTATTACACTCGGAGACAAACTAGACAACTATCCATACTTAATACGCTAACTTAAATCTGGCTTAGAAAATCACATAAGCTCACATTGAGTACTTACTGTTCATGACGCTCTAAAACCAAAACGACGATAAGGGTAAGTAACTAATGTTATTTTAATGTTCGAGGGATGTTTTGATATTCTCATAAATAAGCAATACTTATCAGAGTTCTTTATACAAGATAGTATAATCTCACAATGACATTAATTTGTAATGTCATTATGAGATAAAAGTTTAATGTCATTATAATTTTGTTTAATAATAATATTTTTTATTGCTGTAGGATAGCATACAAGCTTTGTTCCAGTTATAATTTAGCAGTAACCGTTACCTATAGGTGTTTGAAACACCAGGGGCATCGCTAATATGCTAACCGCGTAGTGGTACTGGACTTGGTCACTTATACCGGAACACAACTCAAGGTTATTTTGGCAGCATATTTAAAAGCAGCCATCCAGACGGGCTTGGACTCCTACCACTTAGCTTTGGTTGTTTAGTCACCTTTTACGACAGATCGAACCCTAGGTCAGTATTATTTCTCCGCCCCTGCACGGCTTTTTCCTTAGCAGTAGGATTTTGACCCAACAATTGAACAGAACTAATTCTATTGGTATTTTATTTTACGAACTAACAGTCAGGTATTGGGTAAATGTTATTATACTTAATTTATGTGAAGCCATAACCTGTGCCATCTAGAACTTTATATTTAAAAAAAATCAAGATACATCATTAAAATTTACACAGAGTGCTGATTATAATTTATACTTATTTTGAAGAATTAAAATAACAAGGAGAGATGTAAATAATATTCGATATCAAACACCCAAGGAAAGTGAAAAAATTTTGACAACATGGCTTTTCAAATATATCATTTACGACCAAGTCTGAATAAGAATGATATAATCAAAGTAAAAGAAGAGCTGGGTTTATCAATAATTTTGATATTGGCAGACATTTATTTTCGTATTGTTTGGTTTTGATTATTTCAGTCTTACCGGCTTGCTAGTAAATATTTCTCGGAAAGACGGATAACCCAAAGGCTGGTAAACAGCGGAAAGTATTGGTTGGATTGACGAGAAAATATTATTAATAGAAAATTTGTTATTTTGATTTGGTATACGAAAAATAGTATCATTAAGGTATTAATTGTAATTTAAGCAAGATTGCGATAAATATATTTTAATGTAAAAATGATTATATTGCTACTTCTTGTAATTTACTTATTAATATTCTTTGTCATTTTCTTCTTCTTACTGAGAAGGAGAGCTTCTGTTCTGAATGTATACTATATATACTGTTTAATTTTGCCATGAAAATCTCAGCGTGCGATTTCGAATCGGTACTACAAGAAGTAAAAAAAAATAGATTTGGTGTTTTTTATTACTTAAAAGTTAGCATATGAATGTTTTCAATGCCCGGAGCACCGCTAACACGCCTTCATCTACGTAGGGGAACTAGGCTTGCAGCCCTACCACCCAACAAGGGTTATTTTGGCGCCTTTTACGACAAGCTGCCGCATCAGTTATCTTACTCTGTCCCTGCATGGTGAAATTGTTGCTAAATTGGGGTATTCTGAAGTTACTGCATCGACAGTCAATCCTAAAAAGGAAATCAAACGGTGCCCTTCCTTTTTTGATGGTTAACTAATACAGGGTTTTTTGACCAGGATTACACAGGTTGATAGTGTTATCACGTCATTACATACTTCGTTTCTTTTCAGAGACAGGAAACGACATATATATTATTGAAAAATTAACCTACTGTATGTATAGAGCCTGGAGTTGATAAACATGATTTTTCGTCGAAACGGTGCGTCAGTTATATTATTATATCAAGTTTAATAATGTAGCACAAGAGCAGGACAGAACTCCATAATCGTATCAAGATACAAATTGGCAACAACAAACAATACATTCCTGACGATAATGGCGTTACAAACCCCTTTCACGACGGAATATAAAGTATAAACACAGAACAGTACGTATTATTCATACAATATAGATCCGGTCGAACTTCGAGGGTTGAAAGTTGACAACAATTCCGTCGCTACAATAAATTCAGTACGGTCCTCCGTTGTTATACAGTTCGATGCTAATAACATACATGATAATAAAGAAGGCTCCCGCCATTGTCATTGCGGCTGTATTGTATGTACTGAGTCACAGTATATTGAGTTCAGTGGTTTGAAATTAAATAAATATACTGTACAAATCATACAGCGCCACCTAGTCCCAAAATAAGTCCCAAAATAATAGTACTTGTGTTATGGGCACTAGACAACCGATAAACTGCATGTATACATTTTTTTAAATAAACACATATTATAATTAAATACATTAAAATTTTTTAACCAATTCAAACCTTCTGCATACTTATAAGGCGGTTAGCGAGAAAAGGAATTATTATGATGTTTCAGTAAAAACGGTGCATATGAGAATAATAAATTTTGTTTCATTTAATATATACCTAGTCAGGTCATAAATTCTGTCACATGTTTAATGTAAAATAATTGTAACAAGTTTATTCATTATGTAACAATTCATATACCAAAATGAACATAACAAAACATAGATTCTTATGACATTAAAGTTTATTCAAAATGACCTCCGTGATTTTGAATACAGACCTTCAATCTGCGCGGCCAGTCGTCTATCGCAGCACGAACGAGGTCCATGTCAATATCGGCGGCTGCCTTAATCAAGGATGTCTTGAGTGACTCCAAATTGGGATGAGGCTTTGAGCACGCCTTTTCCTCCAAGTGTTGCCATATCTTGTAATCTAACGGATTCAAATCTGGACTGGAGGAGGGCCAGTCTTCGTGCCGGATGAAGTCGATTTCACGCGCCGCCAGCCAGTCTTGTGTGCTCTTCGCTCTATGAGCTGGCGCCGAATCTTGTTGGAATACCCAGTGCCTGTTATTGAACATGGTATGAGAAACAGGTTCCACAAGGTTCGTCAGGACTGTATTTTGATATACAACAGCATTCGTTTTTACACCTTTCTCACAAAAATGTACCTCTGTTAAGCCCCAATAAGAAACTCCCAACCATACCATGAGCGAGGATGGAAAATGACCTCGTTGGACACGCGGAATACGGTTGCTCGCTTCTTCACTACTGTGTGCGTACACCTTATCATTTTGTTTGTTGTAGCTCTCTTCTACGGTAAACATTTTTTCATCCGAAAAAAGAAAATCCCGATATTTTTTTCCCGCATACCGCTTCAACAAAGCGCGGCATCTCTTCAGTCTCAGGTCCATTAGACGAGCATTCAAACGATGTCCTGTTTTTCTTCGATATGCCCGAAGCCCTAAGTCTTCATTTAACACCCTTTTCACCGTGGTTCTGCTTAACCCCATCTGAAGGGCCAACAGTTTCTGCTTACGTTTGGGATTTCTTTGAATTCGTGCCTTCACAGCTTTTATCACTGCTGGAGTCCTAACAGACCGAGGGCGACCACTTCTTGACCTGTCATCTACACTAGAGTCTTCACTGTATCGTTTGATGGTACGATAAACGAATCTTTTGGTTATATTCAAATTTTTCAGTATGTTAAAAATTTGAATTGGCGCGTAACTGCAACGATGCAATGCAATAACTGCAACACGGTCTTCTTTAAGCGTCCACTCCATATTTAAAAAATGAGTAAAATTCTAAAAGTATACATTTTTATTTTCATGAACAATTTGAAATTCGAATTCAATAAACTTTTTTGTGGCCAGCATTCTAAAAGAAAAGTTTTTACTGTGTGACAATACTTATGACCTGACTAGGTATATATATATATATATATATATATATATATATATATATATATATATATATATATATATATATATATATATATATATATATATATATATATAAGTATTTTATTAACGAGATACACATTTAGCAACAACGATGCTCTAACATATTACCACTGACCTTTCATCAAACAAGACAGACTGACGGTCCGCTTAGAATTTAACAGTTACCATCGCCTATGGATGATTGCAACGCCAATGACATCGCAAACACGCTGCTGTCGCATAAGGGTACAGGAACTTGGGTCACTAATTCTGGAACACAACACAGGATTATAGCGGCATACTTAAGACCAAGGTTCGCCATCCAGACGGGCTTGGGACTCTACTACGTAGAATTATTTGCGTCACATAGACACATATAGATTCTATTTTTATTAACAATACCTTATTTATCCGCTATTTATATTAACACTGTGTCGATATAGCTGACTATACATTCATACAAACAAAGCAAACAGTCGAAGGGTAAGGGAAATTTTATAAGTGAAGCCTTACAATTTTTTACGACAGCAAACTGAATGTAATATAAGAACTTTGCAAACACAACTGGCTGTTAATGTTTTCGGCTTTTTGTTGGCTGCTTTGGAAAATTAAATTTTCGCTGAATGAGTTCATCCTTGAGGAAGCCGAAGACGAAGGTACGAAGTCTAAAGAATTTTTTATGTTAATTACTGGCCTTTAGTAAATTGAAAAAGTTAACTGAATGTCATATTTATAAATTTTGTATTATTTATTGTAGTATATTATAAGTAAATGATTAATGATATTTAACTAGGCAACATTTTTGTTTATTTGTATTAGAACTTTTCTATGTATGTGTTTTATCCGTGCAGAGACGGAGAAAGACTACTAACCACTGCGGCCGGGGTCGGCCTGTCGTGAAAGGCGACAAAACAACCCACTCTAGCTACGTGGTAGGGCCCCAAGCTCGTCTGGATGGCGACCACCTTTGGTCTTAAGTATGCCGCCATAATAACCTTGTACGACAGCAGCGTGTTCGCGATGCCACTGGCGTTGCAAACACCTATAAGCGACGGTGATTGCTAAATTCTAAGCGGGCTGTCAGCCAGTCTGCTGTCCTACAGCAATAAAAAAAATGTAAATTTTTGATGAATTTTTTTATAATAGATGGGCTTAATTAGGTTTTTACAGGGCTGAATGTTACCTGAGCCCTAGGTTAAGGTCTTATTAGGTCAGGACTTTTAAGGAGAGGGTCTTCAATGAAAATTATTTCGTCAGAGAATTTCGTTTGTTTAGCGGTGCTTGACTTATATCAATTATAATGAAAATATTGATTACTGTAAAACAAATATGATATTGATTATTTAACGATTATAGTATTGAGCAAAATAGATATAAGTTCAAATAAAAGAAGCAGTAATTAACTATTCAAAAAACATTTTTAATTCTGAGAATTCTCAACGAATATGCTCGCAAAATATGCGATATAAAGTTAGGTAAATCAAAAAGGAAAAATCACTGTCTGTGACGAAATTCACAATGGTACTACGGTGCTATGCGGTATCTGCATTGCGTATTACGTAACCAGTGACTTAAAATAAATGCGTTTTTCGAGCACTTCTTAAGTTCTTGCTGTTCTGTAAAGAGAACCTAGAAAATGTTTATAATTTATGATGTCTCAATATTAACTCGATCGATACCGAATCTTAACGTCTTTATTTTAAGATATATTTAATATTTTGAATAAAAATGATATTATATCAGTTGAGCAACATTCATTCTTGTAAGAAAACTCTTCCTGTATAAAATCTAATTTTGGAAATAATTTCTACAAACAACGTAACAATTTCTTACCGTTTGTATTGTTAAGGTATGTAGTAGTCAAGTTGTAAGCTTGGTAGTGAGTATTCTTACTAATAGTAAGTATACTTGGAGACCACCCTAGGAGTCTCAAGCTCAAATTTCACCATGGCATTCACCGCTTAAGCAGTTTATCCCCCTATACGTTTTTTTTTATTGCTGTAGAACAGCAAACAGGCTGACGGCCCGCTTAGAATTTAGCAGTTACCGTCACCTATGGGTGTTTGCAACGCCAGTGGCATCGCGAACACGCTGCTGTTCCATAAGGGTACAGGAACTTGGGTCACTAATGCCGGAACACAACACAAAGTTATTATGGCGGCATACTTAAGACCGAAGGTGGTCGCCATCCAGACGGGCTTGAGACCCTACCACGTAGCTAGGTGGGTTGTTTTGTCGGCTTTTACGACAGGCCGACCCCGGCCACAGAGGTTAGTATTCTTTCTCCGCCCCTGCACGGATAAAAATAAATACGTATTGTATTTGTAACATAATTGCCAAAACTTCGCGAGGAATCCTGCATTTTAAGATCACAGGTATGTTCATCATACTTTGTCAATCTACCTTGAATATATGCATATGTAAAGGATAAACTATCAATTCCATTTAGAGTAAGGCATGTGCCCAGTACTAGGACGTTCGCTATTATTTTGCAATATCCCATTAATTTATTATCATTTTTTTGTATGTTATTTTTATCTCTCTTGCATAGTAAGAGGTTTATTTGGTTCTCCATTTATAGTTTATTTACTTGTATGTCCTCATAGATTTCCTAATTCCTTAATATACTACTTTTTCCTATTTATTTATTTACACATACAATATCATCTAGTTTTGTTTCTATATATTACTTGTTTTGCCATTTTAATGCAAAATCGTCTCAAATGTGGCCTGTTCTACTTATGTGCCATGAGTTCACTAATTGTGTTTTCTGAAAGTTTAGTCTTTGTTATGGTCTCAAGTTCACACCTGTTGGCTCGTGTATTTCGTATTCTAGAACTTATTAATATATATAAAATAAATTTACTAATTTGTGAAATTTTTAATTTGTGACTTCGTAACTAGTGATGTGCCCCAAAGTATCGTTATAAACTTAGTTTATCTTTGTATTATAGTTTGAGACTGTATAACAAAATCAAGACACCACGTTCAGCACTAAGAGAAGTAGATGTGTGTCTTCAGCTCGTACTTCGACAGTGCACACTCTTGTTTCATTCTTAGTATAAGAGAGAGAAATTTATACACGCTTTTTCAAGATGGTGAGATGAAAAAATATATCAAAATTTAATTTTTACGATGCTACTACCATTTGACCACTAAGTCCATAAGAAAAAAATAGTAAAGAGCCATGCCCATTGCCCGCTAACATTCAGGTTTAGTCCATTAGTCCCTTATAACGATACCGTCAGAAAAAGATTGGATGGCTCATAATTCCGTCATCTTAGACCATTTTAGAGCGTCACGTCGTGTTCAAAAATTAAAAATTTAAACCGTTTTTCAGAAACTTTTTTATCCGTGCAGGGGCGGAGAAAGAATACTAACCTCTGCGGCCGGGGTCGGCCTGTAGTAAAAGGCGACAAAACAACACACCCTTACGTGGTAAGGCCTCAAGTCCGTCTGGATGACGACCACCTTTGGTTTTAAGTATGACGCCATAATAACCTTGTGTTATGTTCCGGCATTAGCAACCCAAGTTTCTGTACCTTTATGGGACAGCAGTATATTCGCGATGCCACTGGTATTGCAAACACCCATAGGCGACGGTAACTGTTCAATTCTAAGCGGACCGTCAGCCTGTCTGCTGTCCTAATTCAATAAAAAAAAAGATATTTATTCTCACTTATTGTATATATGCCAACGGCTGTATAAATGCTTTTAAGTTAAGAATTTGCAAATATGCAGCAGCTTACACAATAAATTAGTTTTGTATCATGAAAACCGTAATACTATTCACAAAATAAGATTTTCATTAGCATCAGTTGAATAAAAGAATTAATTTATTCAATCAAAATATATTTGGATAAAATACTCAACCTAAATATGTGTCCAATACACCCTTAAGCACTTCCAATGTATCTAACAGTCCATAACATTAAAGTAAGGGAATAAACTGAACCGATGGATAGTATCAATAAAACTGGCCATTACGGGTAAACAAAATTAGGGCGAGTTCAAGCGATAAATCTTGTGAATAACCAAAGACGACTTCTAGTGAAGTACTACTGAAATGAAAATGAGTTGTACATAAGTTTAGATTGTTATTGTAGATAAATATTGACTGTGTGTGTAGCCGTTTCTCTGGTTTAATTAAGTAATAATAATAATATACTTTATTGCACTCATTAAGATCAACTTTAACAAGAAAATACAGACAAATAAAGTACAATCAGCAATCTTATCTAGCTGTGAGCGATTTCTTCCAGAAAACCTCTAGAGAGGATTTATTAATAAATAAAAGTGGGCAGGTTTTGAGTGCACACAACGTGTTACATTGTGTAACAGAAGTAAAATAAAACAATACTTATATTAAGATACATTACAACATACACATAAATCATACAAATACACGCATACATACATATACATACATAGTCAGGTCATAAGTATTGTCACACAGTAAAAACTTTTCTTTTAGAATGCTGGCCACAAAAAAGTTTATTGAATTCGAATTTCGAATTGTTCATGAAAATAAAAAAGGTATACTTTTAGAATTTTACTCATTTTTAAATATGGAGTGGACGCTTAAAGAAGACCGTGTTGCAGTTATTGCGTTGCATCGAAAATTTGAATATAACCAAAAGATTCGTTTATCGTACCATCAAACGATACAATGAAGACTCTAGTGTAGATGACAGGTCAAGAAGTGGTCGCCCTCGGTCTGTTAGGACTCCAGCAGTGATAAAAGCTGTGAAGGCACGAATTCAAAGAAATCCCAAACGTAAGCAGAAACTGTTGGCCCTTCAGATGGGGTTAAGCAGAACCACGGTGAAAAGGGTGTTAAATGAAGACTTAGGGCTTCGGGCATATCGAAGAAAAACAGGACATCGTTTGAATGCTCGTCTAATGGACCTGAGACTGAAGAGATGCCGCGCTTTGTTGAAGCGGTACGCGAGAAAAAAATATCGGGAAATTCTTTTTTCGGATGAAAAAATGTTTACCGTAGAAGAGAGCTACAACAAACAAAATGATAAGGTGTACGCACACAGTAGTGAAGAAGCGAGCAACCGTATTCCGCGTGTCCAACGAGGTCATTTTCCATCCTCGCTCATGGTATGGTTGGGAGTTTCTTATTGGGGCTTAACAGAAGTACATTTTTGTGAGAAAGGTGTAAAAACGAATGCTGTTGTGTATCAAAATACAGTCCTGACGAACCTTGTGGAACCTGTTTCTCATACCATGTTCAATAACAGGTACTGGGTATTCCAACAAGATTCGGCGCCAGCTCATAGAGCGAAGAGCACACAAGACTGGCTGGCGGCGCGTGAAATCGACTTCATCTGGCACGAAGACTGGCCCTCCTCCAGTCCAGATTTGAATCCGTTAGATTACAAGATATGGCAATACTTGGAGGAAAAGGCGTGCTCAAAGCCTCATCCCAATTTGGAGTCACTCAAGACATCCTTGATTAAGGCAGCCGCCTATATTGACATGGACCTCGTTCGTGCTGCGATAGACGACTGGCCGCGCAGATTGAAGGCTTGTATTCAAAATCACGGAGGTCATTTTGAATAAACTTTAATTTCATAAGAATCTATGTTTTGTTAAGTTCATTTTGGTATATGAATGGTTACATAATGAATAAACTTGTTACAATTATTTTACATTAAACATGTGACAGAATTTATGACCTGACTAGGTATATAAGTACATTAACAGGTAAAGCTATTTTTACTTAATCAAACTTTGATTTGAAATTGGAATTAAAATATTTTTTTTACTCTTACTACACATACCAGAAATTTCTCCTAAGCGATAAGGCCACCCATTGTTCAGTAGCTTGTAAGTTTATTTCATTTTCTTGTATATTTAAGGTGAACAATAAAGAGTTTTCATTCATTCATACCAGATTTAATGCAGTACCTTCTCTCTTTCTCTCTCTATTATAGTCTGCCTTTTGACATAATCACCTTTCTTATCCATATCCTCTTCTAAAGAATACACATGTTTCTTTTCTAAATTTTACACGTCACAAAATATTTTTAATTTTTTTCTATTCTAGGACATATAGTATATGCTACAATTTTATTTTACGAGCTACTTTTAATACCCAGACTCGGGTACTCGTAGGAGTTATAGTAAATGTTTGTATTCCCACAAGCATAACTAATAATGCAGTTCAACAATCTACACACCTGAAAAGAAGAAAGAGCAAAATAGAAATAAACAAGTCTGATATCAAACTAAAGTAGTCGAAGGGTTTGATTAAATTCAATAGATATGAATGATGTATGGACCTAGGATCGTCTCGAAAAAAAATATTAGCACAGCTTTATTCAACTAGTAAACTCATATTAAACATTAAAACAAAAACAATTTCGAAATAAAAGTTGGAATAACAAATGTAATCAATCCATTAGAATCCAATAAATGTTAAACAAACTGAAACCTTAAAACCCTTGCTTAATCAAAAACTAATCCGTTTATAATAAGATTATTTTTAAGTAGCTGAATGTAGAAGTTGTTTTTTTGGATGCTATAATTACAGAATATATATGTGTAGTTACTTTTATTGAAGGTTTATTTATGTAGAAAGAAATAATAATAATTAAAAAGAGTTGATAAATATGCTACATCAATAGCATCATCGAAATGACGGATATCAGTTGCAACCAAAACTATTAATATAGGTACTGCATTATTGAGTACATCGTTTTTAGGTTAGATCCCTCTCAGTGACATTTCCTGACCAAAAAAGCATGAGAAAAATCTAACGATGTCTTCCTTTTGCTTTTAAGTTTGCAAACTAAAAGAAAAAAAATTTAGTTTTCTACGCCTCGCTATTGAAATAATTGGCTAACCTTCTCTTTTTAGTCTAAAATTACACGAATTTCTACTTTTAAAACCATTTTTTAACAATTTTGTTTTATTTGATATATTAACAATATTTTTTTTATTAAATAATAAAATCTTATATGAGTACATAACATAGTCTCAGTAAAAAACAAATTTACTGGCAATATACACATTTTATTGATTTAGCTGTTGCTGACTAGAGATTTTTTAAGGGTTAAAACTGTTGCCAAACTATTTATACAGGTCTAGATTAAAAGTTAAACTAATTATAATACAAATAAAGGTAGAACCTTAAACATAACCTGAATTAAGGGTAACGATGATGATATTATGTATATATTAAATCATTAACTCGATCTTGACATTGAGTAATACAGGGCTTATACTATGAATGATTGATTACCTACAACCTGGCGTGGTATTGTCAGTCGCAAGAATTAATTATTCTCGTACAATATAATATGTCTAGTTAGATTCCATAATTAACTTGAAATAATGCTACATCTATGAATGTTAAGCAGTGTGACATTATTAACTAACAGTGAGTTTCAAAAAATTCTAATTATTATATAAATATTATTACGATTCCTTATTAATTACAGATTGCAAAATAAATTAATATAGAATCGATGAAAACATGCATATGAATATCATAATAATGATAATCCATTAAATTATAAGGGTTACTGATAGCAAATAGAGTAAAACCTTTAAACCGAAATTTAAGACGTCACTTGGCATCTTAAATTTCAGCCCAAAGAAATTTATTTCTCAATAAGTATAGGTATATTATAAACATTCACTTACTAGTTACAATTATAGAGACATTACAATTGGATCTGGAAATGTGAAATTTTAGTAAATGAAATGGATGTCGTAATACAATTATATTCTCAGCTTTTACATGAACAACTTCTATTTGATTTAAAAAATTGTAAATAAATAGATCTAGACTAATTTGATTCAACCCAATAAGTTTGAGCCATATCTAATATTTATATTGAATGTACTGATATTATCTGCCAAGTTCTAATCACCACTGGTGTTTCAGCTGTTCTGTAACCTAATGGCCAGGTCCTTGACCATGGTCGGATACTAGACAGTACGACACTTCCTTGCTGAAACATAATTTGTCAAAGAAGTTCATAATTTTAGTCTTTTGAGAGAGTCCTCTATTTTATAAACATCACTTTGTTGATATACTTCCCAGGACGTATTGTTATTTGGTAAACGGTGGTAATATTTGATATCGACACAGAAATTAATTTGATTTCAATGCGACGTTATAATTCGGGTATCAGTTCACACATTTCTGCCAAATTGGCTATAAACAATAGAACTGTCGAACAGTTTTGGAACACACATTGTGTCGGTCTAATTAATTATTGTGACTAATGTTTAGTGGGCCTGCACAATTCAGTAAAGCTAATTATTTAAGGGATAGAAATTGAAGGATCGTACGTAATAAAATATTTGTATATTGTAACTTATTTAATTATTATAACAAATGAATTCATTGAATTACGACATGCACTTAATTTTATGACTTACTTTAAATTGCCTTATACTTTTGTGCACAAAACCATAAAGCTAAAACTCAAGTTAGTAAAATAAATATTGTTTTTGAACATGCCAATTTTTTTATACAAGCAACAGCTTGTGTACTGCTAAACATGACTGTAACACGTTTCGATATTTGTTATGTTGTCAGTATATACAATCTTACAGAAGACCATAACGATTACGTAGTAATATCTCTTCACTTCTGGTATGCTTCACTTTACGTCTGAATTAAAGTTGACTGCTGTTACAACCGGTTTATGAGTTATGATGTATTCGGGCATTATCGTTTAGTATATTAACCAAATCCTAAGTCCACAGTTGAGACTACACTTAATTACTGAAGACTGAACTCATTAGAAGAGTTTTGGAACACTATTTGAGTCAAATTGATATTCGCTGCTTATATCAGTTGAGCTGAAGACACGTGGAGGATGACCCCTCCCCGACTGGGTGTTTTTTACTTGGTCGGAAAAGTGTCACCAGCGACACTCGCAAAGGTACACGCATGAGCCGAAGGCGTCGCAGAACAATGACCAAGAGTCAATCTTGCAACCCCCACAAATGCTTTAGGTGGCGACCGGGATTTTTAGATGTATACCGCCGCAAATAAATTGGCCATCTCGTGCTAGCCAGTTGAGTGGTCGCAGTACCAGGCCAGTGAACTCACATACCTGCGTCGCCTTTCCCCCGGATTCCGACACGGCAGTAATAAGGTGTAATTTTCTCCGGGCAAAATGTTAATGCGAGTTCCATTACTTGTTATTCAAATTGCGGCAAGATATTTTTGTGACGAGTCTTTTTGTCTATCTAAATTATGCAGCCACATTCAAGCTCAAGTTCGTAACATTAAGGTTATACTGAAGTTTACTTCAATATATACAAATAAAATAAATCAATTGAATACTCGGCTGGCTTAGTGGTCTGGTACGGATGTGTCTATCCTTCAAGGCGAACAAAATATATGTAAATAGTTTGTTCTGGTCTGTGTGTATGTATTTTTTCTAAGTGCATTTATTTTTATTTATAGATAAACATAATAACTGATGTTTATAATATATAACATAATATCGCTAAAAATAGATTTTATGACAGTTTCACAAAAATGATAAATTGTATAAGCAATATGTTAAGAAATGTGGTCAAATTAAACATAGTTTATTGCTACAAAAGCAAACACTAACTTGCCTTTTGAAGTGAAACTAACAAACAACAGTCGTGGATGAATACAATTACAAAAGGTCTTCTGTATATAGGAGTTGAATTTCCAAAAGCCTTGTAAATATTTCATCTAATTCTCAAAAGGGGCCCTTTTGTTTTAAAATTCAAGGCACTGTTCCACAAAGATACGCAAGTGAATAAACATATTTTGCCCGGAGCACGCCTCATATTAAAGTAGCCAACGTAAAATTTAAAATTTCGCGTTTTATGCGACCTTTGGTTTTTATTATATATTATATAAAATTCTCGTGTCACAGTTTTCGTTGCCATACTCCTCCGAAACGGCTTGACCGATTTTGATGAAATTTTTTGTGCTTATCCGGTATCTATGAGAATCGGCCAACATCTATTTTTCATCCCCCTAAATGTTAGGGGTGACCCACCCCCAAAATTTTTTTGAAGTGAAACTTCTTTAGAATCGTTGTGATTTCAAACCGGATGCAACGAAAAAACGACAGGTAAGAGACACAAATACAAAAATGTGTAGGATGAAGCCAGCAAAGAATGAGACAGAAATATGTATATTTCGGTCTCTCCTATAGTCGCCTGTAATTAGTGAGCCAGAGCGAGAGAGTAAATGTCGGTGTGTATTTATTTTGAAGTATTTCGACATTGTGAGTACAGTTTCCGTGGTGTAGCGGTTATCACATCTGCCTAACACGCAGAAGGCCCCCGGTTCGATCCCGGGCGGAAACAATACTTTTTAAAAAAAATCTTTAAATGTGAGTTTTTAATTATAATCGCCTGTAATTAGTGAGCCAGAGCGAGAGAGTAAATGTCGGTGTGTATTTAATACTTGCTTGTATTTTTGTCGATTTACTGAAGTTTCACTTCTATCATGTGTGAATCGCACACATGTTTTTTTTTAATTTTTTGACATTTTATTATTTATATGGCAGAACAACGTTTGCCGGGTCAGCTAGTCTAATATATAAAATTCTCGTGTCACAGTTTTCGTTGCCATACTCCTCCGAAACGGCTTGACCGATTCTCATGAAATTTTGTGAGCATATTGAGTAGGTCTGAGAATCGGCCAACATCTATTTTTCATCCCCCTAAATGTTAGAGGTGACCAACCCCCAAAAATTTTTTTTTAATTTTTTGTCATTTTATTATTTATATGGCAGAACAACGTTTGCCGGGTCAGCTAGTTTTTACTATAATATACTTAAAATATATAAGGCTTATATAAATTTAACGATTTAAAAGAATGGCGGCGCTCATAAAATGTGTAGTTTTATTTTTGATGTTTTATTAAAGATCATTTGTTTTATATGAAAAAGACTAGTTTATAAACAAAATGTTTATTATATATATTATATGTGTTTTTAAATATCTCATAGAATAAAAAAATGGATAGAGTTGAATTTATTTATCTTGAATAAATATTTGTAGAAGAAACTAAAGCACCTCCATTATCTACTATTGTAATCGAATATAGTGATAGAAATGTAATGTAATATTATCATCATCATAATCTTAACACGTGATCACGTTGCAATCCAAACTTTATCTTTGATCTCCACCAAGATCCCGGATGGTAAGTCCAATGGCACGTACATCATCTTTTACAACGTCAAGTGTAGGCTGTTTGGATCAACCACTCCTGTAGGAGGGATCTCTGTAGAGATCCATTGTAGGCAGAGTGCCAGAAATATACTTTTAAATTCGTTCGCAATGTCATGGATATTAAGACTTCCGCACATTTGGGAGTTCCTAAAATTTTTTTAACACTTAACAGCCTTTCCGGTTTAATCCTGATATCCACCGCAGCATATTTATCTCCGTGAGATGTTATTCTTACTTTTATCGCTCCCAGCTACCAGCATTAGTATTTTTTTTTATAAAAAAATAGTCTTATTGTTTTTTTTTAACTTGATGGTCATCATGGGATCACAAATGACGCCTCACGCGATTCGGCCCACACGGGTCATAGTATTGCATGCCTTGATGTTGCAATCGATATCATCAGACGTGTGAAATACAGTTCCCACGTATTTGACACGATCTGTACTCTCGACCATATCGTCGCCTAAGTGCAAGAATGTGGGATCTGTGGAGTTATATGCCAAGTACTCGTATTCGCCACACTAAGCATCAGACCGCTGTTCTCAACAACTCCTTCCTCTGTTTTACGCGGTGCACCAATCTACTCTTGCCCGCACCTATTAAAACAATATTATTTGTATAAAACAGAAACCATACGGTCTCGGGTGACTTTTAGAAGCTCTCTGAAAAAGAGTCTAATACTACGCTGAATAGAAACAGACTAAAGACACCAACAGCGGTTCGAACTAAGAAATCAGACTCACGGTACATGTCTCGGAAAATGTCAATAAAAGTATCTGGATCTCCATTGAACTGCAGTGCCCAGCAGATCACTACGCAAAGAATAAAACCGAACGACTTCTGCATATTTAGAAAATAGCAACGCAGCGTTTTCTTCGTTCTGAATTGAAATTGAGAGTTGTTTTATAGGATATTAATGAATTAACGTTTATTAAATCTGTGTGTGTGTGTTTTCGTAATCCTAAATAAGTCGAATGACCAAAAAACATTCGTAAAAATACAAGCATTCCTCTCTACAATATCATTTTATTAGAATAATTTACGAAGTAGCGTTGCTATATCGTATTTCACATACACTTAAGTGATATTGACTTACTAAATATATATATATTTACTATACCTAGTCAGGTCATAAGTATTGTCACACAGTAAAAACTTTTCTTTTAGAATGCTGGCCACAAAAAAGTTTATTGAATTAGAATTTCGAATTGTTCATGAAAATAAAAATGTATAACATTTAGAATTTTACTCATTTTTAAATATGGAGTGGACGCTTAAAGAAGACCGTGTTGCAGTTATTGCATTGCATCGTTGCGGTTACGCGCCAATTCAAATTTTTAACATACTGAAAAATTTGAATATTACCAAAAGATTCGTTTATCGTACCATCAAACGATACAATGAAGACTCTAGTGTAGATGACAGGTCAAGAAGTGGTCGCCCTCGGTCTGTTAGGACTCCAGCAGTGGTAAAAGCTGTGAAGGCACGAATTCAAAGAAATCCCAAACGTAAGCAGAAACTGTTGGCCCTTCAGATGGGGTTAAGCAGAACCACGGTGAAAAGGGTGTTAAATGAAGACTTAGGGCTTCGGGCATATCGAAGAAAAACAGGACATCGTTTGAATGCTCGTCTAATGGACCTGAGACTGAAGAGATGCCGCGCTTTGTTGAAGCGGTACGCGGGAAAAAAATATCGGGAAATTATTTTTTCGGATGAAAAAATGTTTATCGTAGAAGAGAGCTACAACAAACAAAATGATAAGGTGTACGCACACAGTAGTGAAGAAGCGAGCAACCGTATTCCGCGTGTCCAACGAGGTCATTTTCCATCCTCGCTCATGGTATGGTTGGGAGTTTCTTATTGGGGCTTAACAGAGGTACATTTTTGTGAGAAAGGTGTAAAAACGAATGCTGTTGTGTATCAAAATACAGTCCTGACGAACCTTGTGGAACCTGTTTCTCATACCATGTTCAATAACAGGCACTGGGTATTCCAACAAGATTCGGCGCCAGCTCATAGAGCGAAGAGCACACAAGACTGGCTGGCGGCGCGTGAAATCGACTTCATCCGGCACGAAGACTGGCCCTCCTCCAGTCCAGATTTGAATCCGTTAGATTACAAGATATGGCAACACTTGGAGGAAAAGGCGTGCTCAAAGCCTCATCCCAATTTGGAGTCACTCAAGACATCCTTGATTAAGGCAGTCGCCGATATTGACATGGACCTCGTTCGTGCTGCGATAGACAACTGGCCGCGCAGATTGAAGGCTTGTATTCAAAATCACGGAGGTCATTTTGAATAAACTTTAATGTCATAAGAATCTATGTTTTGTTAAGTTCATTTTGGTATATGAATGGTTACATAATTAATAAACTTGTTACAATTATTTTACATTAACCATGTGACAGAATTTATGACCTGACTAGGTACTTACTTATGTACATGGCAATAATTGGTTACAAAAAAATCAACATTGCTGCGTTTAATCAATGACTTGGAAATCGTCATCATTATTATAGTGTAAAATCCCCAGATCGCCAAAAGTTGCAACCCAAACTCGCGTTTTGCCGGCCAAGGCTTTCGATTTTTCTACTCCACTTTACACGATCTTATGCATCCATCTTTGAAATATCGTTTTTTCTATATTCGTTTGTAATCCATAACGAAGTTAAGATTCAAAATAATTTTAATCTAATATATAAAATTCTCGTGTCACAGTTTTCGTTGCCATACTCCTCCGAAACGGCTTGACCGATTCTCATGAAATTTTGTGAGCATATTGAATAGGTCTGAGAATTGGCCAACATCTATTTTTCATCCCCCTAAATGTTAGGGGTGACCCACCCCCAAATTTTTTTTTTTAATTTTTTGACATTTTATTATTTATATGGCAGAACAACGTTTGCCGGGTCAGCTAGTTTTCCTATAAATTTTTGAATGCTAAATAATACCGGCGAATCGTAATATGATACTGAAACATTATAATATTATATTATTATTGCATTATACTTCCCTATATGCTTTTTTTTAACTGTCATTTATCTTATGCTTACGTTGCCAAGATTCAATCATCTTCCGCATTTCAGTGGAATAATGACAGCCCTCATCAGAGACTCAATCAACTTCCTCAGAAATCGCTCAAAGAGTCGACGAGCCGAAAGGTCAGTCCAAAATCGATTTAAAATTAATTGAACGACTATGGATTCGCCTTGTATCTTTAGTTGCCAGTTCAGCTTTGATCCAGTATGAAAGCCGTCTCCAATAGCACTCAGGCTTACTGTATTGAGGTCATCTATGTTTTTCCTTTTCGTATCTAGGTTGTTCGCTATACGAATATTACCACATAAATACGCTGACACACTTCGTCGGTTGTATTGACACTCTTTGATAATATGATTCACTAGATTATTGCTACACATATTGTTTAATATCAAGAATTTCTGTCAATTTTTTAGTGACATTAAATAAACGAATAAAAATTAAATGAAGTAGAATGATACTAAGACTTGAATCTTTATTTATTAATTGATTAAATAATTAATAAGTGTAGGAAATGGCACATATAAATTCAAGAATATATTGTAAATACAATGATTTCTTTATAAATTCGACACTTTATGATTATAATCAACTAAATGAGCAAAACGAGATTAAAGACTATTTATTTCATTCACGTTTCTAAAACGTTCCGTAAACTATATTACATGGAATACTATAAATAATACCAGAACTATCTAGACCTTTATTATTGAAAAAATTACATGACAGAATTATGTAAGTTTTAAAAAGACTTGTATCATTAAGAAGTTATCAAAAAACTAGTTACATACCGTGACAAAAATGATTTAAAGCATGGCTGACTCTGACAAGTAGGCGGTGTTAATTTTTTGTATGTCCATCCCTACTCGTGCTACGTAGTGTTTTAATTAATGCGATGATGGAAATGCTGACAAAAGTATCGGGAGGCGAAAGCAATTTTCTGGTAGTGCCTGATTTTGGAAGAAAAATGAAAATCTCATTTACGAAATATACGGGCAAAATAGTAAATTTATGGAAGAGATTTTTATGTTGAATATAAAGTGTATTAATTATTTTTAACGTTCGTATGTTATATCTAAATAAAGATTTGATGTTCTAGTGACATCATACTTGCCTTGTCAACATAAATTCTTGTGTGTATAAGGTTATGATAAGCATCCGTGCAGCAGTTTTATCCGTGCAAGGGCGGAGAAAGAATACTAACCTCTGTGGCCGGGGTCGGCCTGTCGTAAAAGGCGACAAAACAACCCACCCTAGCTACGTGGTAGGGCCTCAAGCCCGTCTGGATGGCGACCATTTGGTCTTAAGTATGCCGCCATAATAACCTTGTGTTCCGGCATTAGTGACCCAAGTTCCTGTACTCTTATGGGACAGCAGCGTGTTCGCGATGCCACTGGCGTTGCATACACCTATAGGCGACGGTAACTGCTAAATTCTAAGCGGGCTGTCAGCCTGTCTGCTGTCCTACGCAATAAAAAAAAAAAGCATTTATTAAGTTGGAAGAGGCATATTATAAATAAGTATACCTTAACAATTTACGCAGAGTCCTACTAACTACAAATGTATAATTATATTTATTTAGGCTCAAATCCTAGTAAATTAGGTTATGGCAATATTATATTCTAATAAACACATTTATGGTGACATTGAGTTTTGTAACTGGTATAGCGTGTGCCGCTGCTCTTCAACACTTCCCTCGCTCCGTACCTGAGCCTCAGACAGTTCCTGCGCGCGTGGCTTACGCGTTTTAGCCGATATAGACAACGAAACAAAAACATTACCGAAATAAATCAAATTCGTTTGTTTTTAGAAAAAAAATATAATTATAGTTAATTATAATAAAGTAATTCTAATAAAAATAAGCGCAGAATTAGTGGTAGTTAGTGTTAAACGCTAGGAAACAAACTTAGATTTCTCGGATTCAAATCCCACGATGACATGCACAGCTTAAACAGTTATTCTCACAAGTGCATATGCAAGTGCAAAGTGTATAATATATATAGACGGTGAAGACATTGTGAGAAAATCGAATAAAAGAAAGATCAGCTTTGTGTTACCTGCTAATCGATCATGGAAAGACGGGTATAATGTCTGTTCTCTCTAGAGAGACGCCACAACGTAGCAATAATGCTGTCGTAAAATTACATGCTAAAAAGTCTTATAGTGAAAAAATTACGGCACTCTAGGCCATAGGCTAGTGTTGGTTGCATTTTTATACTTCAGTGAAGTATAAAAATGCAACCAACACTAAACGCTTGTACGAGTTTAAAACAAAGAGAACGACATAATATAAATAACAATATATACAAAGTAATAATAATAATAAAGTCCCTATCCCTGATAGGGAATCCGCAGGGGAAAATGCAGTCCCTTACAAAAAAAAAATACTTTGTAACTAGAATAAGACGTTGAAAATAAGAGAATATCAGCTAATGATTAAACCATTACGCGTTTCCATAATATTATTATTCATGACCCATCTAAAATATGTTCAAGCGAATTCTAAATAAGCAAAGTTATATTAAGTTGAAGAAGTTAGATTAACAATTATACAAATACTGTATACGTTTTTGCAACTCGTTTATGTGCTTTTATTGTTTATGTTTGGTTGTGTCAAACGATATTTATTTGACACGCTTTTAAATGTTATTTTCTATTGAAGTATTTTATTATTATAACTAGCTGTGCCCGCGACTCTGTCCGCGTGGAATAGTGATTTTAGGCAGCATGTTTTGGATATTTGAGATTAATTTAAATTGGAAATTCAACCTTCTAAGTCCAGCCTAAGCTGAACCCTATTTCATATCATCAATGATATAAATCTGAGGTCAACTTAAATTGTGTTTAAAATTTCCGAGACTTATCATTTTTAACAAAAAATATTTTTTTTCTAAAATAAAAATAGCCTAAGTTACTCCTTGATACATCAACTATCTGCCAGTGAAAGTCCCGTCAAAATCGGTGCAGCCATTTCAGAGATTAGCCGGAACAAACAGACAGACAGACCGACAGACAGACAGACAGACAAAAATTGTAAAAAATGTTGTTTTAGTATATGTACCGTGTATACGTCCTAATGCACTTAGTAAAAAGGGGTTATTTTAATATTACAAATAGACCCTCCAATTTTATTTATTTGTATAGATGTATAGACAAGGGAAATGCTAGAAATTAGCGTGGATGGATATAGAAAGAGAAGACCATAAATGGATCGCATAAAAGACGATGGCTTGAAAATTGTTAATGTCGAGAGGCCAGCTTAAGAAAATACGCTGGCCCAAATTAAAAAAAAATATTAGAACAATTCACACAACGATAGTCCTAAATTAAGTAGCATGGCACTTGTGTTATGGGTACTAGTCAACTAACAAACTACCAACATACTTTTATTTTCGTAAATAAATTTAACATAAACACCCATATGCGGAACGGGAATCGAACTCGTGCCCTCCGCAAGTGTATCGTCATACGTTAACCGTTACGTCATGGAGATCGTCTAATAATGTGAGATAAAGAGAGGAAGAACAAAAGAGTATGTTATTTGTAAAAGTTGATTATTTCCTAATATTTGGCAATTATTCGCTGCAGTAAAATCCAATGTGATATTTTAAGCACTAGCTACGCTATATTTTGTTCATTCATCATCATCATCTTAGCGTTTAATCCCGGTTGCAGCCCATACTCTCACTTCGGCGCCCGGGGTTCGCTTTCTAACTTTTTTTCTCCACTTCGCACGATCTTCGGCATCTCTGGTGGTCAGTCCATTGGCACTCAACCCCTACGACGTCAAGCCAGTACTTTTTAAGTCTACTCCTCTTGCCGGGGCCTGGCGGCGGCGGGATCAAATTTTACTCATTGTATTAGCTTTATTATTTCACTTGATGGCGCACCCTTAAACATTATCTTAAGTAGTTTTCGATGTTTCGTAAATATTTTTTTTTTTTATTAACGGCTGTTTGAATATTACTCATACATAAAGTATTTATCCGTAGAGGGGCGGAGTAATAATACTAAACCTACCGGCCAGAGGCGGCCTGTCGTAAAAGGCGACAAAAAAACTCACCCTAGCTACATGGTAGCGCCCCAACTCCGTCTGGATGGCGACCACCTTTTGTCTTAAGTATGCCACCATAATAACCTTGTGTTGTGTTCCGGCATTAGTGACCCAAGTTCATGTACCCTTAGGCCTGGAATACACATGCTACTAGAAAAGTATGCTTGTTTGCTACTAGGTAGTATGCTCATTTATAGCATGCTCTCCAACTGTGCACATTTGCTCATGAGAGCACATACCTCAGAAGCATACTTATTGCTAGCATGCTTCTTTCTAGCACGTGTGAGATACACATGCTTATAATCAGCATTCAAAATGGACGTTTCTTTGCGGAATGAATTAAATTCAGTTATATTATTACTTTCATAAATAAAAATAAAAACTTTGGTACGCATTTTCTTTCGAAATTTTATTTTTGTATTGTGGTGAGCGTACAATCCATAAAAACTCATAATATTTTGGTAATGAAATGTAAAAAATTTAAAGTTTTGTCATCGCCCCATCGAGTCATCGTGATAAACAAATCAAGTAGCATGCTCGCATAGAATACACGTTCAGACTTGCTTTGGAGCCGCCCCTTTTTCGCCCACGCCTCACACCGTATGCTAACTAGCACGAAAAATAGACCGGCTTGCTATTTAGTAGCATGCTTGTTCACAAGCATGCTCTTTTGGTATACACGTGCTAATTGTATGCTATTAAGTAGCATGTGCTCGAAATTAGCATGCTTATGTGCTACTACGTAGCATGTGTATTCCAGGCTTTATGCGACAGCAGCGTGTTCGCGATGCCACTGGCGTTGCAAGCACCCATAGGCGACGGTTACTGCTAAATTCTAAGCGGGCCGTCAGACTGTCTGCTGTCCTACAGCAATAAAAAATAACCTTATCGTGTTCTGGTATAAGTGATTCAAGTTCCAGTTCCCCTATGCAACGTGTAACTGTTTACCGTTAAGTGGGCCGTCAGGCTGTCTGTTGTTCTAGACCATTAAAAAAAAAACATAAAATACTTCGTTTAATTTTTGTATTATTACTTTCTTACTACTTATCATATGATATCAAATGGCCATCAGATTATGACACGGCTAAAACGTATCCATTTTTTTAATTGTTACAAAAACACTGTATAATTACCTAATCGCAGGAGTGTTTACAGCGATCGTGGCTTTACGAAATAGCGGGTGACTAAGTAAATTTTGGTGTAAGACGGAACGTAACACATAATTATGACTAAGCGTGTTACTGAGCTACCCTTAACAGTAGACTCCAGACTGATAGGTTTTAATACTGTAGGACAGCAGACAGGCCCGCTTAGAATTTAGCAGTTACCGTCACCTATGGGTGTTTGCAACGCCAGTGGCATCGCAAACACGCTCCTGTCCCATAAGGGTACAGGAATTTGGGTCACTAATGCCGGAACACAACACAAGGTTATTATTACGGTATACATAAGACCGAAGGGGGTCGCCATCCAGGCGGGCTTGGGGCCCTACCACGTAGCTAGGGTGGGTTGTTTTGTCGCCTTTTACGACAGGCTGACCCCGGCCGCAAAGATCAGTATTCTTTCTCCGGCCCTGCACGGATAAAGGATACTACCTGTTACAATAAATATAATACATATTTTAGTCTTAAACGTATCACAGACAATATAGTAAACTTTTTTGTCGAAATAATTTTAAACACAATCTTTGGGGAAACTGGCAGAATGCTACGGAACTTCCGTGAAACAAACCTGCACACCCCTTAGCAACAGAACGCATATCGGTGGTATACATGACGACCTCTATGGCGTAACGGATAACGCACTTCGGTACGCTTGTGAAGATCACGGGTTCGATTCCTGTCTCGCGTCTAGGTGTTTATGGATAATATGTATTTTATTTATTTACAAAAAAGTTAGATAAGTTATATATCAGTTGTTTAGTACCCATAACACAAGTGCTCTGCTATTTAGTTTGGGACTAGATGGCGATGTGTGAATTGTCACAAAATATTTATTATATGATTATTTAACACATACTAAAACCAAACCAGCATATTTTATACGCCTGGAGCATCTGGGCCGCGGAACGTGACGAATTATGACCGCGATCTAAGAGTGCGATTTCAATGTGTCAGTGTGTTGAGGGTTTACCGTTTCCAGCAGCGCCCCTTCAGCGTCTATAAGGTTCATGTTTACAGCAAAAATACCATCTTATCTCGTTCCTATTGTATAATATGTAGTAGTAGTATATAATATATATCCCTTAAGGATAGAATCTGAAATGAGGAGATACGAGAAAAGATAATATATAACGATACGATATCACACCGGGGAGTGTTTTGAGGAGCTATTTAGAATGGTGCCCTCGTCGTCTTTCTACCACCGTACTGCCCACCATATGATATGGGGTTCTTCAAAAAAGGCGTGATAAAATTTCTTCGAGGCCGACAGCGCGTTGGTAACGCCTCTTGTGTTGCGGACGTCCATAGCTGACGGTGACCACCTGCCAGGGTGGGCCGTTTGCCTGTCTGCTGAACTCTCGCTATAAAATATATAAAATATATATATATATATATATATATATATATATATATATATATATATATATATATATATATATATATATATATATATATATACCTAGTCAGGTCATAAGTATTGTCGCACAGTAAAAACTTTTCTTTTAGAATGCTGGCCACAAAAAAGTTTATTGAATTCGAATTTCGAATTGTTCATGAAAATAAAAAAGGTATACTTTTAGAATTTTACTCATTTTTAAATAGGGAGTGGACGCTTAAAGAAGACCGTGTTGCAGTTATTGCGTTGCATCATTGCAGTTACGCGCCAATTCAAATTTTTAACATACTGAAAAATTTGAATATTACCAAAAGATTCGTTTATCGTACCATCAAACGATACAATGAAGACTCTAGTGTAGATGACAGGTCAAGAAGTGGTCGCCCTCGGTCTGTTAGGACTCCAGCAGTGATAAAAGCTGTGAAGGCACGAATTCAAAGAAATCCCAAACGTAAGCAGAAACTGTTGGCCCTTTCAGATGGGGTTAAGCAGAACCACGGTGAAAAGGGTGTTAAATGAAGACTTAGGGCTTCGGGCATATCGAAGAAAAACAGGACATCGTTTGAATGCTCGTCTAATGGACCTGAGACTGAAGAGATGCCGCGCTTTGTTGAAGCGGTACGCGGGAAAAAAATATCGGGAAATTCTTTTTTCGGATGAAAAATGTTTACCGTAGAAGAGAGCTACAACAAACAAAATGATAAGGTGTACGCACACAGTAGTGAAGAAGCGAGCAACCGTATTCCGCGTGTCCAACGAGGTCATTTTCCATCCTCGCTCATGGTATGGTTGGGAGTTTCTTATTGGGGCTTAACAGAGGTACATTTTTGTGAGAAAGGTGTAAAAACGAATGCTGTTGTGTATCAAAATACAGTCCTGACGAACCTTGTGGAACCTGTTTCTCATACCATGTTCAATAACAGGCACTGGGTATTCCAACAAGATTCGGCGCCAGCTCATAGAGCGAAGAGCACACAAGACTGGCTGGCGGCGCGTGAAATCGACTTCATCCGGCACAAAGACTGGCCCTCCTCCAGTCCAGATTTGAATCCGTTAGATTACAAGATATGGCAACACTTGGAGGAAAAGGCGTGCTCAAAGCCTCATCCCAATTTGGAGTCACTCAAGACATCCTTGATTAAGGCAGCCGCCGATATTGACATGGACCTCGTTCGTGCTGCGATAGACGACTGGCCGCGCAGATTGAAGGCCTGTATTCAAAATCACGGAGGTCATTTTGAATAAACTTTAATGTCATAAGAATCTATGTTTTGTTAAGTTCATTTTGGTATATGAATGGTTACATAATGAATAAACTTGTTACAATTATTTTACATTAAACATGTGACAGAATTTATGACCTGACTAGGTATATATATATGTATATGCTTGTTAAAGTGGCACTTGGCTGGAGAAGTAGCATGACTGACAGCCATTGGAGTGAGCTAGTCCTAGAGTAGAGACCGCGTCTTGGCAAACTTAGTTAGGACGCCCTCTAGACCGGTGGACCGATGACATTAAAAAGGTAGCTGGTAGTGGCTGGATGAGAAAAGCAGAGGATCGGATGTTATATCGTGATCTTAGGAGGCCCATCTCCAGCAGTGGGCAAATTAAGACTGTCTCATACCCTATACTGACTTCTATATACCCCTATTTAGAGGTATTATTATGGTCTCATTTTATAATCAGTGATGTATAGAAGATATAATAAAAACAACATGAATCATCGACTTTACGTACTTTAATAGGTTGAGGCATTACACCACAATTTTGTCGTTCTAAAAGCAACCGTCTGAGGCAAACTATAGACCGGTATGCCGCAATGCCGTGTTGTGTTCGGCAATTAGGGTTGTTAGAAAGAAAAATTGGCTACATATTAGAACCGAAGCTAATATGGGAAAATACTAATAAATTTCCGTGTACCTACAATATTGTATAGTAAAAAAATCTACTAGTTTTAATTTCGGTTGATGTTACGTGTAATGTTAATATTATAATTTAATTAATTCACTGATTAAATGTTAATTACTTTTGATGTGTTTAATTATTTGTTTGCTCATTTCTCATTAGAAAAGGTCACGTAAAAATAAAAATTAGATTTCACGTTTCTACAGTTTATAGTACCTAGTCAGGTCATAAATTCTGTCACATGTTTAATGTAAAATAATTGTAACAAGTTTATTCATTATGTGACCATTCATATACCAAAATGAACTTAACAAAACATAGATTCTTATGACATTAAAGTTTATTCAAAATGACCTCCGTGATTTTGAATACAGGCCTTCAATCTGCGCGGCCAGTCGTCTATCGCAGCACGAACGAGGTCCATGTCAATATCGGCGGCTGCCTTAATCAAGGATGTCTTGAGTGACTCCAAATTGGGATGAGGCTTTGAGTACGCCTTTTCCTCCAAGTGTTGCCATATCTTGTAATCTAACGGATTCAAATCTGGACTGGAGGAGGGCCAGTCTTCGTGCCGGATGAAGTCGATTTCACGCGCCGCCAGCCAGTCTTGTGTGCTCTTCGCTCTATGAGCTGGCGCCGAATCTTGTTGGAATACCCAGTGCCTGTTATTGAACATGGTATGAGAAACAGGTTCCACAAGGTTCGTCAGGACTGTATTTTGATACACAACAGCATTCGTTTTTACACCTTTCTCACAAAAATGTACCTCTGTTAAGCCCCAATAAGAAACTCCCAACCATACCATGAGCGAGGATGGAAAATGACCTCGTTGGACACGCGGAATACGGTTGCTCGCTTCTTCACTACTGTGTGCGTACACCTTATCATTTTGTTTGTTGTAGCTCTCTTCTACGGTAAACATTTTTTCATCCGAAAAAAGAATTTCCCGATATTTTTTTCCCGCGTACCGCTTCAACAAAGCGCGGCATCTCTTCAGTCTCAGGTCCATTAGACGAGCATTCAAACGATGTCCTGTTTTTCTTCGATATGCCCGAAGCCCTAAGTCTTCATTTAACACCCTTTTCACCGTGGTTCTGCTTAACCCCATCTGAAGGGCCAACAGTTTCTGCTTACGTTTGGGATTTCTTCGAATTCGTGCCTTCACAGCTTTTATCATTGCTGGAGTCCTAACAGACCGAGGGCGACCACTTCTTGACCTGTCATCTACACTAGAGTCTTCATTGTATCGTTTGATGGTACGATAAATGAATCTTTTGGCTATATTCAAATTTTTCAGTATGTTAAAAATTTTAATTGGCGCGTAACCGCAACGATGCAACGCAATAACTGCAACACGGTCTTCTTTAAGCGTCCACTCCATATTTAAAAAATGAGTAAAATTCTAAAAGTATACATTTTTATTTTCATGAACAATTCGAGATTCGAATTCAATAAACTTTTTTGTGGCCAGCATTCTAAAAGAAAAGTTTTTACTGTGTGACAATACTTATGACCTGACTAGGTATAAAATATATATACCTGGTTTTAGCTAACAAGAAGAATAGGGTCACCTCTTTAAATAGTTGGAAAGGGCAACACACGTAAATATGTTGCATTTAAATATAATATGTAATTTTATTAGTTTATAAACAGGACTGTTTGGTTTTTGGTAATGAGTATCAAAGTGAAGTCGCCATAGAGTCGCCAAGAGTACCATAAAACGAAACTTAGACACATTTATTCCATATATTTCATTGTACATGTTGAGGCAATAGCTGCGGATAAGTAGTGATATCACTATAAGATCAACCACAAAGTCACACATTCAATTATCTCGATGGAATTCATCCCTTATGCGGTTTCTCTCTCTTTACGTTAATATTGTCACGTACCGACGGTAAAGGAAAAAACGGCGCGAGGAAACCTGTATACTGATATCACTGAAATAGATCTGCAAATCCACCTAAGATAAGGATGGTATACTATCTATAAAGAGACCCAAGATCTTGTAACGTTATGAGCTGTTATTATTGTTATATTGGAATTGAATATTTGTTTTATTGGTGCAGGGGCGAAGAAAGAATACTGACCTCTACGGTCGAGGTCAGGCTGTCGTAAAAAGCGAAAAAACAAGCCACCCTAGAAACATGGTAGGGCCACAAGCCAGTGTGGATGGCGACCACATTTGGCCCTACGTATGTCGCGATAATAACTTTGTGTTGTGTTCCGGCATTACTGAACCAGGTTCTAGTAACCTTCAAGTAACTGCTTATTATACAATGGGCCATAAGTCTGTCTGCTGTTTCCCAGCAATTAAAAAAAACTCATTCCATTAATACAGAAAACTGCTGTATAACCCTAATAGCAATTTAGTTAATCGTGCCGCACGTACACTGGCCTAAGTAAGAGTAAATGCGAGAAGGCTTTGTGCTGCGTGACTCCGTACAAACTTCCACCGAATTACAGCGTGTGTTAATACAGTTTGTTATGTCACGAAAGTTTTATTAAATAATTTTCAAACCATAAATTAAAAGAAAACTTACACTAATATTTGAGCTATAGGACTTCCTAGGTACTTGGAGAGTAAGGATCCTTACAAAGAGTTTGTATACGCTGGTTATCAACATTAATAATACACTTTTTTGTATACAGGCGAAACCGACTGACCAGTACTACGCCGGAACTCGCCGTTTAAAGCCTATACCAGCCACCTTTGCAATACTGGCCGAGATATTATAGCCAGCGGAGGTCACATTGGTATACCGACTAAAACCCCGGCTGCAACCCAAAGTCTTACAATGCAGGATCGACTTTTGGCTATTGCTCTGCGATAACATCGACAATACACTGGCGTCATGTTCAATTTGTAAAGACTGAATTTATATGACTTAAGATCTCCGCGAGCACATTACTTCCATGGTCAGAACGCATGTGGGGGAGGGAGGGGACTGATTATTCGAGTTTGAGTATTTATGTATTTTATATAGAAACATTACATACCGATATAAATTATATCACTTTTCTTGGAACTAAATGGCGCTGTGTGAATTTTCACAGTATCTACATACAATATTTATCTACCTAAAAACATAATAAGACCTAAAAATGTACTACAAATTTTATGTCACAAACCAGAAACAGTTTATTCTGTTCTATTGCTTACGAAAAAAATTGAATTCGATATTTTTCCCCAATCTAAAAAGCCATAGAATACATTCGCATTCATGAAGGAACATAAAGAGACCCGTTAAGGCCATCGGCTCACATATCGTATCCTATAATGTCAAGTTTATGCCTCTTATCTATAAGAATTTGGACGTTCAACCTTGTTCAGGGCTTTGTCTTTAAGATAATGTGAAGTATGAATGAATTCCGGCATCAGCAGTTTCACTTTTTTATAAAGCTAGTCGATATTGATGAGTTTGATGAAACGTTGCAACGTTTCATCTTTGAAAAAACAGCAAAATCGATGAATTTGTTCGGGGTCCAAATTGAATTTAAATACAGTTAATAATATAGTACAAATAAGTGTTTTGTTCTATAGCATACATATATTTTATTCATTGTTTTCTAAATTAATAACATAAGTAACAGTTTAGAGCGGTATCATATTGTTCTATTTCAACTTTTAAAACAATTGAATTTTGGAGTAGTGCAATTGAATAGAGAATTTACGTTTATACTTTTATTTGAAATGTTTATGATACTTTCCAGTCTTTAATCATTACATTTGCGGTCTACTTATGCATGTCACTAATAAGTTGCACGATTCGTGGCGTTCTTAACTGTAACTTAAAAGTGCACTGTGTTGTGGAAAATGAGTGAAAAGATTTTGTATTTTATAATTCTATGTTAATAATTTCTGGGGTGATTTTTAAGACCTATTTAGTCGGACCTTCAGCGCGCTTCTCCTACTATGTCACTACTGAGCTTAGACCCCCCTAGCGAGAACAGACACTACACCCGCCACACTTCTCTGATATCCATGACTTCTAATTTGATCTTTCAGTATTATATTTTGATATTGCATACTAATAAACATATATTAATAAATATATGTAAATTTGTATAAGTAATATATTTTTCATTTGAATCCATAATAATAATTAAAAATAACTGTTTCAGTCATAGATTATTCTATATCTATGGTTTCAGCTATAACTTTAAACAAAGAAACAATATTTCAGGTGGGTATAATAAAGCGCCTATGGGTGTTTGCAACGCCAGTGGTATCGCAAACACGCTGCTGTCCATAAGGGTACCATAACTTGGGTCACTAATGCCGGAACACAACACAAGGTTATTATGGCGGCATACTTAAGACCAAATGTGGTCGCCAACCAGACGGTTTTTCGGTCCTACCACATAGCTAGGATGGGTTATTTTGTCGGCTTTTACGACAGACCGACCCCGGCCACAGTGGTTAGTATTCTTTCTCCGCCCCTGCACGGATAGACATTTTTACATTGTACTTTTTTTTACTAAATGAGAAGGATATATTAAATTAACAATCCGCTCCAGCTTTGTTCAGATATAAAATATATTATGACCCATATTACTCACGTATATAGCTTTCTACTAGAGAAAAAAAAGATTTAATAGTTTTAGATTTTATCCGGAACAGACAAATATTTTCCCTTTACAAAATTAGTACAGGTAAATATATATCATTTAACGTAGCAGTCGCGTTAAAGCATTTTTCCCGGCGCTTCCAATAGGGTTTGCTCAGCCTACTTTCTCTGTTTATCTTCATTAAATGAACTTCACTTTGCTTTAAGTTTGTCCACGTTGTTTATACCCTAGGGTAATTGGAATTTCATTGCCATTTTAACTTTGGAAAATTGCTTTTAAAGTTAATTTTGTAATATTGTTTATTAACTAAATTAGTTTACAGGTATGGAAAATTTTTATATGCCTTACTATATTACGATATTGATTTGCAGATGTACCCAAGGTGATATATGCTGAGTATTTCCATAGATCTCAACTTCTGTGAGTTTTATTACATAATAAAAGTAGCATGCTCGACCACTGCAAGACATAAAAGATAGCCGTTGAAGCTGGAATCGATTTAGCTAGCGAAGCTGATCCTTATATGTTGTATTACAGTTTCTCAGCATGTTAGATCTAGGATAAGTGTATATTATGACGTAAATGGTACGTATTGAAGGTAAAGGATTTTTTTTGTGAGAATACCTGCGCATCGTGATTTTGTAACCCGCTAATCAGCCTTGTACAAGCATGGCGTACAAGCATACTATTTTCTTTAGAGAGAGGTTAGAGCTTAGACAGCGAGAGTAAGTTATGTTATTTTTATTTTATTTATTTAATGTCAGATTACTTTTATTATTGCCGTAAAACAGCATACAGGCTGACGTCCTGCTTAGGATTTAGCAGTTACCATCGTATGTATGTTTGCAACGCCAATGGCATCGAGAATACGCTGCTGTCCCATGAGGGTACAGGAACTTGGATCACTAATGCCGGAACACAACACAAGGTTATTATGGCGGCATACTTAAGACCAAAGGTGGTCGCCTTCCAGATAGGCTTGGGGCCCTACCACGTAGCTAGAGTGGGTTGTTTTGTCGCCTTTTACGACAAGTCGACCCCGGTCGCAGAGGTTAGTATTATTTCTCCGCCCCTCCACGTATAAGATTGATTGATCCAATTTCACATTACATTTACATTACAAAGATAACAATTAAAATATTAAAATTTGTTAAAAGCAATTTTTGTTAGTAAATGTTAGAAATAAAAAATTTAGTTCATTATATTAGATACAATTTATTTCATCTTAGGTCCCGAGATCCAGTTTATTTATACAATACTGCTTACAATCGAGCCAATAATATTTTCTATTGCCATTTCCTGTTTAATAAAAATTGTTTCCTTTTTGACCAGCACAGTCCAGTACCCCAACTTAGTTATACAATATCAATTTGGTATAATTAACTTTTTCTTTAAAATGTTTATCGAAGGACTACTTAAGAAGGAAACTCGGAAACACTAATTGGATAAAGTTTGTAAGGAAAAGTTGAAATCGTTATTTCTTCGTAATTACTTTAAGGCAATAAGGTCATCAAATATTTTAATGATTCATTTTTGGGCTGAATAAGTAATTACATTCGTTTGTCAAATTCGTCAACGAGTCATGTTAAAAAATGTTATAATTGAGTTTTATAACATTAATTTTATACATTATGGTTATAAAACAACTCTCAGTTTTAAGAGGCGCTGTTGTGTTAATATTTTACAGTGTAGCATAATATATATTGCAGTAAGGTACTATTATACTTCAACAAGACTATTTGGGTCCAAGTCATACTCACCATCTAGGGGCACCCTGCTACAAAATTAGGATGTAACGCGTTTTCTTCTTCAAATTCGGTTGATCGAAGGACGATTAAAAATTAGTGAGAAACAGCCAAATTTAAATATAAAAAGTATATACATAGTCTATCAGTTTGGCGACTCGCTTAGAATTTAGCAGTTACCATCCCTTATGGGTGTTTGTAACGCCACCACCGGCGTTCACGATGCCACCATCGTGAATACGCTACAGCTGCTGTCCCATAAGGGTACAGCAACTTGGGTCACTAATGCCGGAACACTACACAAAGTTATTATTGCGACATACTTAAGAACAAAGGTGGTCGCCATCCAGACGGGCTTCGGGCCCTACCACGTATCTAGGTGGATTGTTTTGTCACCTTTTACGACAGGCCGACCCCGGCCGCAGAGGTCAGTATTCTTTCTCCGCCCCTGCACGGAGATGAGAGAGAACAGTTGTTTTATTCCTTTAACATTCTCCCTCTGCTGCTTAATTTGAGACTAGATCTGCGTGAATTGTGAACTGTATATTTGTTATTGTTCTAAATTAGCTCACTTTTACTACAAGTTTAACCAAATTATTACTTATAGAAAGAATAAATACCATTAACAGTACATGCCATAATTATCATTTATATATCTCAAACTCAAACCATAATTTCAGTGAGTTTGAAGCCAAAACGACACAGAGTTTCGAGTTTGTACTGGTCTGCCATCGTCGTAATTAAGGAAAAGATCTCTCCAATATTTACTCAGGTCAGTGTATTTTACGAGCGGCTCCAGAGTTTCACCTTGTATGCCACACATGATCCAGAAATAATTTTCACCGTTTGAATAATTTCACCATTTCTATTTATTTTATTTATTATTAAATTATATACAAATATACATTTACAATCATGACAATGTATGTAAGGGAGGCCGCACACCAGAGATACATTTGTATTAAAATAAATGTGGCGCCACATTTAAAACGTATTTATCACATATTTATCGCCCCCGTATATTTGTGTGTAAACACGCACACCAAGGACACATTTGTAGTAGGTGCAGTTTGTGTCGAAACGCTTGTTGCGCCACACGAATTCAAGATCGAACACGTCCGTTTTATGTGGCGCCGCACTCTAGAAAAATGAAAGGCAACATTGAATTTCAACAAACAACATTGAAGTCTTTTCAGACATTCTATAATATAAATGAAAAATTTCTTCATCGGATCGTAATTCTTGCGAAATTTTGAAATTTCCCTAATCTGTACAATTTTTATTAAACGGATGAACCCAACAACGTCTTTTTTTTCTCATTAATCGCCACATCAAAAAATCGTCGTCGTCGGACGATGATGTCGATATTCAGTTGCTGGTGCCACGCCACAACTGTGCTTCCTATGTGAGTATACACGATACATTTGCTGTAAGCTGAATTGTAGCGTCGTAATTGTAGCGACGTAAATGTATATTGCGTGTAGCGTGTGGCGCCGGTGTGCGCATTATTATTCTGTCGGCTGTTCAATTTCAAAATACAGTAATTAATTGTAAAAAATAAAATTTTCCATATAACCACATATACTTTCAACACACATATTTTCCTGTAGCTATAAATAAAAAATATAAAAAAAATTCCCTTACTATATTTTAAAATTAGGCAGCCGTTGTTCAGCAGGTTCGATTTTGGTTGGTATTGAAACATCAAAATTATTTACCGTTGAGCATGATTTACTGCATCCCTTATAATTAGAGCATTTTTTACTTAACTTACCTCTATTATGATGTCAAGCCCCATCATTTACTCAAAATCACAACTCGATAATACCTAAACTCTATAAAACATAATAAGTATAAATATAAAACATTATAAAAGTAAGTAAAATGTGTAAAATTATATATTTTTCACTGAAAATTGTAAATATAATATTGAGAAGTTGGGTGGAAAAATCATCAACTCTCTAATAAATGACGGCTGTACAATTTTACATACTTAATATAAATAAAAATTAAATTTCATGGATTATTTGCAGTACGCACCTAAACATTTAATGTTTTTATCAGTATTTCTATGGCCTTTTCACATGATAATACTGTTTAGGTCTTTAAAAACTAAGTTCCGTTTTAACTAGAAGGTCTTAATCGTCGATTCGCGTGAGCTTATTCGTTCGTATATATGACCTTAATTGTATTTTATTGGGCTATAGGTAAGCAGGCGAAGGTAATATCAAGGCCAACTTGGTTTATTATGATTTTACTCTGATTCGTATAAGGAAAAAACATTTCTTAGTATGTACCTTTGAGATACCATTTGAGAAACACAGAACCGCTAGATATAGACCTCCCTCAAGGTTTGCTACTTAGCCCAATATTTAATTTATGGTATCTTCTGGTTGGTTTGGTTCTATTTTATCATTTGCCATAAAGGACGATTCTAATAGTCAACGGGGTCTTAGTAGACCAAGATATATACCAATAATTTCTAGATATCTAATAATTAAACAATGAATGAAAAATATATATTATTTATTTTCTTAATCCTCTTTTTGATTTCAATAATTCTAAATCCTTTCAAAAATTTCCAAATAATGTCTTGAAAGGCATTCCTAATTATATTTTCTAAAGTACTCTTAATGCTTTGAATAGCGAGTATAGTGACATCTCTTCAATGCCTGAAAGGATTAAAATATAGAGCCGCTTTTACTGGAATTTTGTAATTAATTATATCGCTGAGGATTTTTTTTAAACAAACCTCTCTTCACAGAGACGCTCAATGCAGTTAAAATAGTATAGTAAAATTATAAAACTATTATATTTACGTATATTTTATCTCTTTGTAACATAATATAATGATTTTATTACATTATATTTATATATAATATAAATACTCTTATTTATTTAACACAAATTATTAAATTTATTATTCTCGTGAAAGTAGGTAGGTAGTATTATTTAATTATGTCTAAAAGTCGTGTGGATGAGTCTCCTACTTCACCTGAACTAAAATTATTAGTTATTTAGAAAGAGAAAATATTTGAAAGGCTACAAAAAATATTTAATTTATCGATCAATCTCATTGATAACGATTCTGAGTAAATATTTTTATTATAGTGCTCAGAAATCAATGACTTACGGCAAATTTTTGAAAAATAAATATTCATAATTTACGAATATGAACTTAGTCATAACCCTGATGTATTGATAAACAGTCAAGAGTTAAACATTTTTGATGAAAATTATAATAAAATGTTCGCATCCAAATGTACGCCTTCGAAAAGTAGTGATAAGGTTTAAATTCATATACAACAATCTCGCCATCATCTGCCGAAATTAAAATTATTAACATTTGACGGTAACATCGAAAATTTTGCCACATTCTACGAGACATTTTGTTCGTTGGTACATAACCAATCTAGCATACCTCAAATTGATAAATTTCATTACTTATTATCGTGCACCAAAGGTTCCACTTTAAATATTGTTAAAAGTGTGCCGATTACCGCTAGTAACTACGACGTTGTTTGGCAATCGTCGATAGGTATTTGGATAAAATGTAATTTTTGTTAACTCTTAGTAAGGAATCTTTTGTCAATTTAAATATGTTTTTAGAAACATTTGAAAATTTGTACAAGGCAATTCAAGCTGTAAAAATTTATAATTTAAGCAGTTATATCCTTTTTTTTTAGTCTCGGGGAAAAATCCCTCTCTTCACGGGTTCCCCCGGCCCGGGGGCACTGAGGGATATGTGGAACTTCGAGAAAGATGTTTGGCCATCCGACTACTCACTAAAAAACCCCGCTGTTCTCCTATCGCCTACGCCCGGGCCTACAGATATGTGGCCTGTCAATCTCGTGGTCTGGGCCGTCGCCGGCCCGCCCTTTGTCTCAAAGCGGGCCTCTTCTAAAGTGTTGGCGCCAGGGTTTCGTCCCCCTGGCGCTCTCCTGTAATAACTCTAGGAGTTGAGGGGGGCCGCGGAACAGCACGTGGCCCTCACCCTCGCGGCAATAGTGCGGGCGCCGGTTCTCCCCCGAGGGGCCGCCTGCGGCTGCTTTTTACGGCGGCCGGAGGTCGTTACTTGCCCTCCGGCGCCGCCGACGTGGCCTGCGTTGGCGGGAGAGGATGTGGTTGTCGACTCCCGCTCCCGCTCCGCTGCAAAGGAGGCGGAAACATGACTGCCTCGCAGAAGAAGGCGACGGCCGTCCATCCTGTGTCATATAATACACATATCCTGTGTCATATCGCCTTGAGAACCTTAAGTGTAGAAACTCGGAAGTATTTTGAACAAACTCTAAACCAAAAATTTGCCAGATTTTTTGGATCTTATTTCTTTTATACACAACCAAAAAAAATCTTGATTGTTTGCGTGGTGCAACCGAGGAAATTTCACCCTGTCTTGTCTTAGTTTCTGTAAATTCTCAGGTAGTGAAATAAGTCAAGTTTCTCAGTAAAAAAATAAATTTCGCACCTCTATCTATTTAAAAAATCTTCCAATAAAGTGTTACAAAAATGCCAGACGGAGAAAGTACTAAAACTATAACAGGTTTAGACGTAATATATCTATTACTTTTACAATCTTGTGAGAAGTATTATTCTCATTAATCAACACATGACTGTAAAATATTTTGTTTAAAAGACCAACTTTAATGGGTCCACTGTTTCAAGTAGTTTTAAATTTGAGGGCTTACATGTCAACGTTGACGTTTCGTTTCAAATAAAATAAAAGTAAGGCTCAAGCGCGTAATTGTGATATTGTTTGTAGTAGTGCTATTGTTACACTTAACTTTACATAGGAAAATAGTTGCTCACTCGCTTGGTTCCATTTCAAAGCGGATTGTTTGAAGTTTTGTGCTTATTCAGCTCCTTTAACATTTCCTTTATGGCGCAAAGGGAAGAATTAACTTGGCTGCTCCCAAACGTATATTATTTCAAAACTTTACACTCCAGTGAACTAAGTTTTTGATTTTCAGTTTCATCTCTTTCGTATCGTCCTTGACAAATTGTAAGAGATATGATATTGTTGAATAAGCATCATTACATTATGTGAGTTAGTGGTTTTAGTGCAGCGACACGTCGCGGTCGCTGGCACAAATAAATACAATAAAATCTGTACCAAGTATTATATATTAGTAGGCCACTCATCCTGAAGGTGAGATAAACAGTACAACACCACCACCTTCACAACAATTGTCATTGTAATAATCTTAAAGTTTATTCCACTTACAACCCAAACTTCTGCTTTGATGTCCGTAGTCCACTAATCAACTTTTTTTTTCTTTACTTTGCACGATCTTCGGCATCCCTGGTTGTGATTTCATTAGCATGCATGAAATCCTCTACAACGTCAAGCCAGCACTTTTTGAGTCTTTGTCTTCTTCCGTTGGAAGCGGCCTAGATATTTGTTTACAAGTTAAGTAATAGTTTATTTGCAATGTCATGTACATGAAAATTGATGCAAATGTGGGAGTTTTGAACTCGTTTCTTCCACGTTACTCCCTTAATTTAATTTTCACTTTATACTTCTCCCACCATCACCTGAGTACTTCTAGCACCTGTATCATTTTACATAATATCAAATATAATTATATCTAATATTAATCTACTAGTATCCTTATTATTTCTATGCAAATAGGTTGCCTGGAAGAAATCACTCACAGCAATAAGGCTGCTTAGTGTTTAAAATGTTTTTTTTCTTGTTTAAAATACTATATGTCAAAATTAACCTTTGGGTTGAGGACTTAAATATTTCGTATGCTTAAAAATATTTAAAAAGAACAGAAGTATTATCAAAGATTGTTTTAATAAACGTGTTACCATAAATTTTTCATTATAACTGCTCAATTTTGTATATTCTGGTTTTGTTTATTTTTTTCTTATTATTTTGGCTGTTGTTAAATTCAATGTAATTATTAATCTTAGTATATGCATAAGTTTGGTTAATTAAATCAGAGTCATTTGGTTCACTTTTTGTTTTCAAGAAACTGTAATCAGCAAACTGCAACAAAGAGCTGTTTGTCGCCAAACTCAAAACTAATTTGGCAGAGATCTCAAACCAGTTGTAATACGAACGTTATGGTATCTTTGATACAATGGAGCAGGGAATTTGAACTTTGCGAAGTAATGAATTTGTTAAAGACTTAGTTTCCCTTCTGAGAAGTTGTTCTTAAGAACTTCGATGAAAACTTAAAACATAGTTACATGAATGCATAATCGATTTTACAGCCTTTATCGTACAGAGTAATTAAGTAAACGATAGTAGTGTAAACTCTGAACAATTTTAGCATAAGTATAAGCATAGATTACATACTATTGAAGTGTAATAATAAATTGGAAAGAGAGAAGGTAATAAAAGTATTAACAAAAAAATGTAATAAAAAAAGCTCGATATCTGTTTCCCATGTAGTACAAGCAGGTCGTAAATAAGCTAAATTTAAACACCTTTTACTATACGTAGACAATAAAGAGATAACACCATTTCCTTTCCTTTGTGGTATTAGGGCCAGTCGGACAGTAGTCTCTGCTGCAAATAAATATCAAAATCGACTTATGACATTTTCTTGAAGAAAAAAAACTTATCCCACTTTAATATATAGAATATAAACTAGAAGAATAAAACGCTTATAAGAATAATGGGGCATTTGCTGTCTTCTTATCAGTGGCTGATGAATAAATCTTATTTATATAAAATTTTACTGGAAATCGAGTTACATAGGTGAGGTAAACCACACACATACACACACCCCGTTTGATAAGCATCAAAGGCTGTCCTAAGTCACCACGGTTAGCCCAGACTTCTGGCAGTAGCAGAACACTGGCATGATTTTAGTGCGTAGGTATGTTTCAACGCACTTCCTCGAACAAGAGGAAGCGCGTTGTGAACGTGTGGACGCGTTGCATACATCGTTGCATTGATCCACACTACCCCGCCACAAACTCCAAAAGAGTGAGGTGCTAAAAAAGTATTCAGCGCTCTTTAGATTGTAAATACCAAATTAATTTGCTCACTGTGTCATTCCTAAGAGTTCGTCATTAATTACGTGGACATTACGTATATAACTCTCTTATGTACATCTATATGTCACCCACACTCGCCCGAAGCTCTCGTATATTAACAGTGACAATGACGTCTTCGCAACTATACATAGACACATAAGACAGTGTAGATATGTCGTTGATGCATACCATAGACTAAATCGCATACACTTCAGTCACTGATGCTCTTATATGCTGCTTAATACTAATTTCTCATTAAAAGACCGATATTCAGTTCTGTGAACATCTTTATCAAGTTCAAAGCAACGAAGAATGTTCTCGACAATTGTTTCTATACTGTATACATATAATAGCTTAGAATTAAATGATAAATTCCTGAAGAGGGATGCTTACTGACTTAATAACGTTGTGTACTCTAACATAATTATAAATATTTACACGGTACGCGTTCATTGTTCCTTGGGACTATTCGTACGGAATATTTAATTTTCAGTGTACTAAGCCATATCCGACCTTTTGTAAAACGCATAAAGTTGCTTTTTAAGTAAATAAACAGCGAGAACTTAATTCTCAATGTCACATAGGTTAAAGGACGAACTTGAATAAATTTAAAATTGTAGCATATAGATAGAATTTTACAGAGATCGAGTTATTTTGAGAATTTAATAATCTTAAAGTATTTTTAAAGAAAATAACTATTTAAAATGGCGTACATATTTGACGTTTTATTATGTGAAAAATATAAATAAAATTTTAAATTACGAATTTATTGATTTGATTATTTGAGTTGACAAAAATATGGCTACCTAGTGCGTTCCTAAATCATTATTGGAGGCAAGAAATTGATTATTTCTTCTTCTAATTTATTTTCTGTCAATGGAACTGCAATATTCGATCTTGTTTACGGTTCAGGATATCAGATGAACGTCATATGAATAAAATAGCTTATTTGTATATGTGTCTTTGAAAGTACCTATTGAGAGGCACGCAATTGTAAGAAAACGCTTAAAGCTTTTGTAGCAAACGTATCTCGCACCCCGAAATGAAAGTTTTGCATAAAGCTTTTATAACGAAAAGCCAAACTGATTAATTATTTTCTGATTTTTCAAAGGAAGTGTTTCGAAATTCATAATAATTCAATACGAGTACTAAGCAAAGCATTTGCGTTTTGTTTAGTATTATGAATTTAAATGCTTATTTGAGTTTAATTTGGATTAAATTTCAAGAACCAAAATTTTAAAGGTGCGATAAAAAGAACGAAAATACAATAATAAGAAGATCAACAATGATAAAAGCAAGATCGATACACAAAGGGTGACTTTTATCCCGGTCGCATCGTCAGCTTTTATTTTGGATTCTCTATACAGTTATAAGTATTCACAAGCCTTCAAATGACCTCCATTTTACTCCTTTTTATTGATCTTTTATACACATAAAAATACTCTAATCAGGACCTTGAAAGAAAAATGGAATGATATACTTATTTTGCCGTCTGTGAGCTATCAGATGAAGTAAATAATTTTATATTATTTACCACGTTTTAGGAAAGAAATGGAGTGATCCTACTTCTTCTATTTTAAGTTCTCTTAAGTTCTAGTCGAGTAGCCCACGTAGTAGACACTACGTCACCAACAAAAAAATTCCCTTGACACAAAAAAAAACTCGATAATAAAAACATTATCAGGCGTGTAAAAGTAAACATATGCCTGTGAATCTTGCGATTGTTAATATCTATTTTAATTAGTTCTACTGTACTATTCATTTAAATGAAATCAGTTCTTAACACTACATATACTAAATATAGAGTGTGAGTGTTAGTGTAACAGATGTAACAATATTAAGGGCATTATAACACCACCTGCCAGTCAGTTGTGAATCGGTTTATTTCTTCAACTCACCTGTCTTATTTATAAACATGTCCCAACTGGAAGACATACAATTAGCCCAAAAGAGCCTTGAGGATCTTTTCCTTAAGAAAATGGACGAGTTGGAAGCGCATTTGCAGACAGGGGGCACAGCGAAGGATACCGTCGCCAAGGTCGCGGAAGAATTCAGAACCTTTCGAGAGCTTGTATATCGTATGTTTGGCTTACTTAGAAAACAAATAAGTGAATGTGCTAAATCCATCGATCTCATTGAAACAAGAAAACGTAGGAAGGCGCTTGTTATCACAGGGGTCCCAGAAGTGGACAAAGAGGATTGCAATACTGTTGTTCATGGCATTCTTCAGAGAAAAATGACTCATAAGGATATAAATAAACAATCACTCAAGGTCTGTTATAGATTGGGTAAGCAGAGTAAAGATCATCACCGGCCAATTTTAGTTTGGTTTTATAGCATTGACGTTAAGGCAACCGTTTGGAAACCTTAAAGGGAACTTCCATAACAATCAAGGAATTCTTGACCAAGGCTAGACAGGCTGTATTCAGCAAAGCTAGATTACACTTCGGTGTTCGAGGGTGCTGGACGCAGGACGGGCTTATTATAATCAAAACTCCTGATGGAAGTCGCCACAAAATTTTGTGTATGGATGACCTGCAGCCAATTCTTACAAAATATCCCAAGGTATCAATGGCTGCCACCATGAGTGAGTCACAGAAGACATAGTAAGGTGCTGTCCAGTTTTCAGTGGTCAAATTTCTTTATATAGCTTAAAATATTTTTTTTAATAACTGTTTATTGGATGACTCTTCTTTTATACCTACACGGTTGTTTTGTTGTAGTGCTGTTGATAGTTTTACACATTGCCCTATAACCTAAGCTACATGTTTAGTGTGACGAAAATGAAACAAAACGTTTAGTCCTTGCTTAAGCTAGCTGTCATATTTTGGTTATCCATAATGATAGGGACATGATAACACTGTTGTATATATATAAATAATAATCATATTGTTAATTTGTTAATTACAACTTATTTTTACATGATATATTGCTATTCTACACTGAGTTTGGACATTACTAAGTAAGTTAAATCATAATTACTGAGATAACATGATTGTATTTGATTCATGTCGTTATAACATCATCTGTGTTTGAAATATTAATGTGCCTACAGTGAGAATTAATGGTTTAAGTATGTATATTAATATAGGTATATAATAATATAATATATTATCTACATCAACAGGTGCAACTAACTTACTGAGTGAGCACTTGTTGGATGATGTTTGCTTTTGCTGATTACTCAGTCTGGCCTAGTGCTATGTAAAATTAAATATGTCATGTGTTTCTTTATTTGTCTAATTGTTGTTAGTTGTTTTGTGTTTCTGTATTACTTTCACAATACATATTTAGTTTTTATTTTACTTGTAAAACAAACCATTTTTGTCTAATAGTATATTTATTTTATTACCAGTAATTTATAACTTGCTGATTTGCATAATGCATGTGTTTGTACATAATTTGTTTTGTTTTTGTATTACTTTCACAATATTTAGTTATTATATATTATTATTCCTCATAGATTTTGTACATTAATAAGTAGGTTAAACAATACTAGATATAATAATCTTTGTATCATGTTCTCATAACATCAAATTTTCATTTGTATTTTAACTATTAATTTTTACTACTACTATTATTATAATGTCAAGTGTCACTTGTACTTGTTAGATGATGTTAATTCCTGCATCCTGATTACTTAGACTGGCCTTGTGCAATGTGATAGAATTAAGTATTGTTACCTACATATCATTTGTTTATTGAATTGTATACCTTATGTATTTGCATATCATTGATTTTGTGTTTTTGTATTACTGTCACAATATTTAGTTATTATTTTCCTTGTAAAACCTACCATCTATGTCTGATTAACAGATACAAATTAGATATAATATTATCTGTTATTTAAAACTTTCTATCACTGTTTATTACAATGTATCTCATTTTGTTATTATTGGTTCAATTGAAATCCAATAGATAAAACGAATTTACCTAGTGAATGTTTCAATGTGTTTAAACAAGTAGGTACCTACTCTATTTCTTAGTTTAGTGACTGTTCTCACTGTATGCCATACATTTTTAGGTATTGCAGCATGATATTGATTTAACCGTGTAGGATTGTCTTCATTAAATGTCATTAACATATCCTGGGTCATCTTGATCAACACTGTTGTTGTGTCTGTAATTCTGTATTGTTAATGATAACATTGTTTCAACATAAGTTTCAACTATCTGTTTTGTTGTTTTGTAGTTTTGGAACGCTTGTGGCTGGCGGGTGGTGCAGAGATATTGTATCTATACAGCTAGTAAGCACATATCTTTGCATATTTTATTAATATAAATTTATATATAAGTATTATAGTTTATAATTATATATTTTTTTATATATATTTTATTATGTCGTCTTCTGATGATAGTTCATTTCTCAGTGCCATTGATTCTGCTATATCTTCTGATAATGATAGTTTTCACTCAGTGTCCGACACACTTGGTGACACACTGGGTAAAACGTTTGGACGGTCTGATCAACTGCTCAATGTATGTGATATCAACGCTCAGAGCTTACTAAGTCACTACTGTGACTTCTTGGATGCATTCGCGAATACCAATGTCCATGCTGTTTTCATTTCGGAGACTTGGCTCAAACCACATCTTCTCTCCACCTACTATCCACTCCCGGGCTTTGTCACAATACGTAATGATAGGACCGATAGAAGAGGCGGAGGTGTTGCAATATATCTGCGCAGTGACTTTCCATACAAAATTTTAACAGCTTCCACATCACAGTCCTCGACCACTTCCGAGTATCTCTTTCTTGAAGTTGCTGTTAAAGGTGTAAAGATAATATTGGGTGTAGTTCCCCTTTGGTTGATTATTACACTGATTTAGAATTGGTTTTAGAATCTTTAGGGTCTGATTATGCACATCACATTGTCATGGGAGATTACAATACCGATCTTCTATCAAATCGCTCTGCACGTTCCCTCAAATTCCATCACATCATTCATTCTGTAGGTCTCCATGTGTTACCCCTACAACCTACTCATCACAACACCCATGAGGAAGATACCTGGCTTGACATTATACTTACCTCCAATCCCTCCCTTGTCTCTTCTCATGGGCAATATCCCGCTCCTAATTTCTCCCATCATGACCTTATTTTCCTATCCTATATCCTCAAGCCTCCAAGAGTCCAACCCAGGGTTTTGCATATGCGTTGCTTCTCGTGCATGAATATCGCCTTACTGCAAGCTGATGCTTCTAATATTGATTGGGAGCCTTTATTGACGGCTAATGCTCTAAACGACAAGGTTGACATTTTTAATAATATCATCATTAACTTGTATAATATCCACGCACCAGTTAAAAGAACTAAACTAAAGCGTCCACCCGCTCCATGGATGACTAAGGAGATTCATGAAGCGATGAAACGTCGCGACAATGCCTTTGCAAAGTTTAGGAATAACCGCTGTGAAATCAATTGGAATTCTTTCAAAATATCTAGAAACCGGTGTAACCAGATGATACGTAACGCAAAGTGCCGACATATCCAAAGCTGTATTTCTTCTTGTCCCCCTGCTGGTGTCTGGAAATTCCTTGGAACACTAGGCATTGGCAAACATCAATCTTTAGATCTTCCTAGTACTATTAGTTTGGAAGACCTGAATCGTCAATTCTTTACTCCAGGAAAACTAAATGACGTCTCAAGAAGTCTAACTATTAACTACATATCTTCCTTACCACAACCTACTCATGGCCCTTTTTACTTCTGTCAGGTAAGCTTGGAAGATATCCGAAAATGTGTTCTGTCTATAAAATTTTCAACCATAGGTTGCGATAACATTAGTCGACGTATGATGGTAACCGTCCTTAATCAAGTTCTTCCAGCTATCACCCATCTCGTAAATTTTTCACTTGATTCTGGACAATTTCCATCCTTATGGAGTAGAGCGTTTATACGGCCCATTCCTAAAATTTCCAACACTTCCCATCCCAAATACTTCCGCCCTATATCTATTCTTCCTTTTCTTTCTAAAGTGCTTGAGGCCTGCGTCCAGAAACAGTTGTCTCAATTTGTTTATCAAAACAATATTCTCAACCCGCTTCAATCTGGCTTCAGGCCTGGACATAGCACTATCACTGCTTTGCTCAAAGTAACTGGCGATGTTAGAACAGCAATGGAGGAACACAAGTTCACTGTACTAGTCCTAATTGACTTTTCAAATGCGTTTAACACAGTCAGTCATGAAGTCCTGTTATTTATCCTTGCCTATCTTGGGGTATCTCCCAATGCTCTGACATGGTTTTCCTCTTATCTTCGGGGGCGTCAACAGTCGGTTCGCATCGATGAAACTTCCTCTAGTTGGTGTAATGCTGATTGTGGCGTACCCCAAGGCGGTATACTATCTCCTCTTCTCTTTGTTCATCAATCTTATTTCCACTGTTCTTCAATGTGCGTATCATCTGTATACCGATGACCTACAACTTTATATCCACGCTAAGGTTGAGTCCTTACCATCGGCAATTGCTAGTCTAAACCGCGATCTGAATATTGTACATGATTGGTCGGATAGGTTTGGATTAACTGTAAATCCTGACAAATGTCAATTTATAATAATAGGTAGCACGCATATGATTAAGAAGGTATATACTTCGAGCCCCCCAACAGTCATGTTTAATGGATCTATCATTCCGGTCAGTACGAGCGTAAAAGATCTCGGCCTGCATATTGACTCCACCTTGGACTGGCAATCACAAGTCGCGCATGTTTGTCAGAAGGTCACTGGTACGTTGCGTTGTTTGTATCGCCTGAAAAACTTTCTACCCTCCCGATTGAAGGCTGCACTTGTGCAAACCCTGGTTTTCCCTGTAATCGACTATGGTGATATATGCTATCTTGACCTGAATGCAGATCTCCTCAACAAACTTGATCGCCTTCTCAATAATTGCATTCGATTCGTTTTTAACCTTCGTAAGTACGGCCACGTCTCTTCATATCGGTCTCAACTCAAATGGCTGCCTATACGTCAGCGTCGTAGTCTACATACACTGACACTACTGTTCTCTCTATTACACACTAGCTATTCTCCTAACTATCTTAAGCCTCAATGCCAATATCTCTGCTCCACTCATAACAGACATCTTCGCTCTTCCAATAATCTCCTCCTTGCTTGCCCCTCTCATACTTCTAGTTTCGTTCACTCTTCTTTCTTTATCCAATCTATTCTTCTATGGAATGCGCTCCCTCCTGAAATCCGAATGCTGACAAGTCGTGAAACCTATAAACGCAAAGTACGAGTACGTCTCCTTAAACAACTGGCAGATTCAGGTTAAATCTCCTGTTTATTTGTTATAATTAGATATATATGTATGTATATATGTATAAGTATGTGTAGTATATTGCTTTTATGTATGATCTTGTTTGATTAACATACTCCTATTCAATTGTGCACCTACCATGTAAACTATCTCTGCATCACCCCAAGGTAGTCTGGCAGAGAATGCCTTAAGGCATTAAGTCCGCCTTGTACTTTAAGTGCTAAAGGTTAAAATAAATAAAAAAACTTAAAATCTTTTATTGAATAGTAATAAGTTATAATTTTCACAAAAATGTATCAATAATTAAAAAAAAATATTATATAATGTTTATTGGTTTTTGCAATTTAATATTCATATACTTTTAAAAAGCTTGTAAAATATGAGCAAATACAAATTGAAAATGCCTCAGGTAGATGTTATTGAATTATTCCACGAATTTTATTATTTAAATACACACTATGGAAAGCTCCTCTAATATTTTTATGAAATGTGATAAAATTTATGGTAGCGTATAGACACTTGTCTATGAATGAATTGAATATGACGATTTTTAATGAATTTATCACTTGATAAATTCATTAAAAAACGTCAAATATTTTAGAGAGAAAATAATATCGTGTTTTATTATTTTATTTATGTCTTAGGTTTTGCTAAGTATAGTTATGATGAAAAAGTTTAAAAAATAAAACAATATTTTAGACCGATCTTCTAACATTCCACAATTTTTCCATTACGAGTTTGCTCCTTTTACAGGAAACGAATGGATACCTGCCATGGCAGGTTAAACACAAATGTGACTTTGATGTGTAAGTTTCCACACAATGTTTTATTTCAGCGTTACTACGTAGCAATTGTGTTATAATGTGTACTCATTAGATGAGATTGCCTAAAAGATATTATAGTGAGAATTGAATCCGTTACATCTGGTTTGTGTTTCAAATATGAGAATCCACTCAAAATTTCCATACGGAATAAGACAACAACCCTTTCGACCGGCGCAACCTGTCGTAAAAGGCGACAAAACCTAACTGGGTGGTAGGTTACCCAGCCCGACTAGATGGCAACCACGCTTGGTTTTAAAAAATCCACCTAATGACCAAACCACTTCTCAGATCCTCTTCGAGGCCGGCAACGTGTTGGAAGTGCCGTTGCAAACGTTCGCGACGGCGTCGGCGATGATTAAAATGTCATCATCATCATTTCAGCCGGAAGACGCCCACTGCTGGACAAAGGCCTCCCCCAAATATCTCCACGATGATCGGTCCTGCGCTGCCCTCATCCAACCTATTCCGGCGATCTTGACCAGATCACCGGTCCATCTTGTGGAAACTTACACATCAAAGTCACATTTGTGTTTAACCTGCCATGGCAGGTATCCATTCGTTTCCTGTAGAAGGAGCAAACTCGTAATCTAAAAATGTACATTAACTTTAATTTCAGACGCAAGGTAATACTTTTTCTTTGATTCCTTCTAAGATTGTATTATGCTGCTTTACACTGTTAAACGCTGTACAGAAAATAATTTAAATCGTCAAAACTTGGGTGCAATAATAAAATAAAGTCACTTCAATAACAGTAAAACATCGAGTAATTAGTATTGACTCCAACAATTATAGCAACGTTTTACGTGACGTAAAAGCTGAATAGTAAATTGTACATTTGAAATAACATTTACGTCAAAATAGACTGGACAATAAAAGTGTTGTAGCGTACCCGATCCGGTTAGCTTTCAGAAAATTCTCCGTTGAACCAACTGCAATTTTACTCTGAATCTGCAGGCATGAATGCATGGATAAATTGACGTGTTTGAACTACAAGGCGAGCTTTTTATGTTATTTCTAGCTTGATATTTGCATTTGCTAATACGATATAAATATATTCTAAATTTTCGTTAGCTACATGTAAATAGTTAAGCATCTTTTAAATTTTTACAATGTTATTATTTTTAAAATAAATAGATATTATTACTATTTCAATTTATACAGGGTTATATATAATTCGACGTATTTCCGTTAGGAAGTGATATAGGTGACTATTTGCAATAATTACAACCCCCATATGCATTTTGCAAAAGTGAACCATTTTTGAGTTATCATGTTTTATAGCTTTTTTCAAAATAAGGCAATAATTCAATATCAAAAAATTAATTTTTTTCTTCTGATTTATAAAAAAGAATAAACACTGGTTTTCATCAATATTAAAACAACAATTATCAGTTCAAATTTAAAAATGCGAGTCGAAAAACAATATTGGTGCAATATTTTTTTGAGTTTTTTTCCTATAAAATGCCTTAAAAACAAAAATAAAGTTATGAAACTTGGCTTGCAAATTATTTTAATAACATAACCGTTTTCTTAGCTCTTCAACAATGCATAACAACTAGGACCTTATTTCAAAGAAACTGAAAAAAATGGATCATAAAGGAAGCAGGCGGAAATTCGTATTTGAACTAAACTTAAAATCACTGTTTGAATATCTTGCAAATAGGTTTAATAAAGAACTCAAAACAAGAATTATAAACGCAGCAAATGCGATGCGGAATAATTTGACTACTTCGGTAATGCTACTTTGCGTACGCAATACGCGTCACTTCGAGCAAGAACTTTAATTAGGCTAAATTACAAAATATCTTAATTGTTACTTATTATTAAATATTACTAAAATACATTGGGTATTGTTTTTAATAAATTTTATAGAAATTTTAAAAAACGACCTTTTTTCGAACTAGTTTAGTTCGAATACGAATTTCTGCATGCTCCTTTGTGATCATTCTATTTTCAATTTCTAAATTCCTAGTTATTATGCATTGTTGGAGAGCTAAGAAAACGTTTATGTTTTTTAAATAATCTGCAATCCAAGTTTCAGAACGTTTTTTTAAAGGCATTTTAGTGGGAAAAAAATCTTAAAAAAACATTGAAATAATATCTTTTTGTCTCGAATTTTTAAATTTGGACCAATAATAATTGTTGTTTTAATATTGATAAATTACCAATGTTTGTTCATTTTTATAAATCAGAAGAAAACATGAGATTTAAATTGATACTTTTTTTATAAATTTTTCATGTTGCATTTTTGACTTATTCTGAAAAAAGCTAAAAACATGCTAACTCATAAATGGTTCGCTTTTGCATAATGAATATGGGGGTTAAAATTATCGCAAATAGTCACCCGAATCATATCCTAACGGGAATACGTGGAATTATCAATAACACTGTATAAATCTTATATTTTGTACCAACACAACATTAATATAGTATATAAGATATTAAATTAAATTTTTACTTTATTTTAGAATACTTACATAATAACTAGAGTGTAGTTCAATGTATTAATAAAAAATATTATATTAAAAACTGATCAATAAAAGAATAAATACAAACACTATGTCTTTCAAAGGCATTTGAAAATTTCAATTGTATGCCTATTTAAAATTAAAAATAGTAAAATTTCGTAAGATACCCCAAAAGATCACCAACGTATTCTATTTTTTTTATGAATACTAAAATAAGTTATAGCATCTACATAATTTAAAAGCAAATACAATAAAATACTAAATAAAGAGGGGGTTAAACCAACCCTCTCAGCTATTCGGAATACCTCAAACCAAAGACTTTATGTTACCGGTTTTATTAAAACGTTCCAATGACCGAACGGTTCCCGACAATAAACCAACAAATATGGGTCTCGCATGCCGACCTCGCTTCCACAAAGACTAACCAGCCTCGCAAATTGTTCCCAAACCCAATTATACGAGGTTACGAGCCCAAAATTTCGCAAACACAAGACCCTTACAAATTTCCACGCACACAACTAGTTTGGGAATTTACGTATACAACCAGGTAGATTATTAAGTGATTGTAAATCTAGTAATGGAGACGTTTTGGGATCCAAACTTTATTGAATAGTACGTCGGAATATGTCTAAACTTCAACTGTAACGATTTCTTCAGCTATAACCTTAAAAACTATCTCAATCACAATTATTGTAATTAGCAAAGTATTTGGCGTTATTTAACTACCCTCACAAGCATTTACTTTTGAGAACATATTTGTCAAAAATACCTAATTTTAAACTATTAAAAAAAATTTTTCACAGATTCTTCAGCAATTATTGTTTCATTATTTATTATATCATATTAATTTTGTGCTACTAACTACTCAGTCTACTACGTACTTAACTAGTTTAAAAGCTACTAATCCAAAGGTTATGAATGTTGATAAAAACATTTCTTCTTTAGGGATAGAGTAAAATACTGGCCGCTGCGGCGACGGCGGCCTGTCGTAAAAGGTGACAATACAACCCCAACTAGGCGATAGGGATCCAAGTCCATCTATATGACATAACCATGTAAGCAATCATAGGTAACGGTAACTTACTATTAAATGGGCCTGTTGTTCCAGAGGAATAAAAAAAATACTAAATAAATAAAGTAAATGTATAAAATACTCACCGTATTCCGGACAAATGATGCAAAATGCGACAGCTAAGAAAAAGCCGATCACTTCGCCACCGATACTTATTCCAGCCATTTTAGTATTCTTTTAACCAACACTAGTTTGAACCGGCATTTTTCTGTCTCCGATATTCACAGAACACCCTCAAGCAATACCGTCCTTTGTACGACTAACGAGTGTATCCACATCTTTACTTCGTTTGAGGAATTATTTCTTTTCGTCTCCACTCGCCGTTACATCTGAAACAAGATAATCATTTATTAGATTAGTTTTGGTTTCAGTTAATTTTACTATAGCAAGTCCCACAGTGATTCACATTTTATATATGCATTATAATATAATCTATGAATTTTATTCAAAACTCAAACATATTAGAATTAAATCTATTTTTACTTAACTACCCTCAAATTTATATATTCATTTATAGTGAACTAAGTTTGGTAGGAGGTAGGGCCGAGCTTGAGCTCGTCTAAATAGTAACCACCTCTGGTGTATAATTATGCCGCCATAATAACTTTGTGCTGTGTTCTAACATTAGTGACCCAAGTTCCATTACCCCTATGTGGACAGCAGCGTGTTCGTGGTGCCCCTAGCGTCGCAAACATCCTTATATGGTAACTACTTATTGATAAGTGGGCCGTCAGCCTGTATGCTGTTCCTCAGCAATGAAAAAATAAGTGCTTACAACAGATGTAGATTGTTCATTGTAGAATTACACATGTCAAAAGGTTAGTTGGCCCACTAGGCATTATTAAGCATCATAAATAGTTATAAAATCAAGTGATTAAAGAAATGCTTAGAAATCAACTCTACAAAATATTTAATTTCTATAAAGTTTTATTAATAAGTTATTTTAAACTAATCCATTTAAACATGATATTAATTAATAAATTACTTAAAAATGGATTGATTTTGATAGTAACCTTCTGAAATTAATTATTTTATCTTATAGAGACCGACAAATTAATATCATCAATATTTATGTAGCTTTTAAAACAAGAAAGAGTCACGGAAGGCCGTTCACGTAAAAAAGTAGAGTGTAAGACGGCTTCGGACTAGTAGACCAAAGTTCATAAAAACAGGAAGTTATAGCTTTAAGTTAAAAGAAAAATTCAATTATTATTACATGACCTTTAAACAATTATAGCTAGCAGTTACTACCTACAAATATATATTTCTGAATACGAGTAGTTATAAGGCATAAAACAAATCGATAAAAATTTTAAATACATCTTTTGAATATATAGGCTTTCAATATAAGCGAAACATTTAATACTTTATGTATCGTATTTGTAGAGAAATTTCTTAATTAACAACTTCTACCTACGCTTTGAGATAAATATGAAAATGTTAATTACTGAACTTGTTAAAGAGAATAAATGAAAATCTTTTCCCTTGTAAAGGTTGACTGTTCAAACGATTCACATTTAATTCATATATCTCAAATATGGAAATTAATTTATGTTAAGCCATCATCGTTAATTTTACTATAGCAAGTCCCACAGTGATTCACATTTTATATATGCATTATAATATAATCTATGAATTTTATTCAAAACTCAAACATATTAGAATTAAATCTATTTTTACTTAACTACCCTCAAACTGGCAACTCATCTGCCTCAACTGGCATCATTCATTATCATTAAACTAAAAAGACTAAGAGTGTTTTTCGTACAAAAATGGATGGTGTACAGTCTATTACTATTAGAAAATTCTTAAATTCAGTAAAGAATAGCTTATAATCTGATATAACACAGTATAGCATAAGTTCTATATAACGACACTTAACGGACCTAGCATTTTTCGGCGCTATAGATAGTTGTCGGTAAATAGAGATAAATAAAAGATATGATTTTTATTCAATTCTTATATTTACTATTATAGATAGATAGATAGATAGCTCTTTATTGTATACTCAATTTATCTACAAACATAGAAGTTCTTACAACTAATACACAATAGGCGGCCTTATCGCTTAAAGCGATCTCTTCCAGGCAACCTTTTAAATAAAAATTTAATTTATTTTTATAAGGAGTCTGGTGATGTAGGTGTAGTGCTTTGAGTTGAGTATCCATGCTTATTATTTACTTCTTCTTATACATAATTTGTATTATATTACTAAAAATACATAATAACCATTACAATCAACATAAACAAAATGTTACATCACGACACGTAGTTACTGAGTTTGAAATAGTGAATACGAAGTAACTTCTTAAAACTTGACAGTGATTTAGCTTGCCTAACATCGAGAGGCAAAGCATTCCAAAGTTGGACAGCTTGCACTGCAAAAGAATTTTTGTAAAAATACGAAGTGTGTGCAGGTGTCTTGAGCTTACGATACGTACTAGTGCGCAAATTCAAGGAAGTAGAAAGGCGCAGGAAATCGAAACGTTCCTTAAGGTAATGTGGACTAGTAGGTGAGTATAAAATGTTATAAAGTAGAGTGAGGAGCTTATCCATTTTGGATCTTTCTAGAAAGAAGCTAATGTGGGAGCAGTACATTGGGACCATGTTTGCTGATGACAAGCGTGCTTCTATCATTGCTTCTATCGATACCAGTATTGATGGTCCTCCTATCCTAAAAAATGAAGTCTGGAAAGCATTGGAGAGAGCCAAAACCGGAAAATCAGCAGGGCCAGATGAAGTTCATGTTGAGGTGCTTAAACTAATTTGTGACGAACAGTTGGATGTCATCGTTGATCTTTTCAACCGCATTTATGATTCTGGTCAACTGCCCCAAGACTGGCTTACATCGACTTTTGTGACTCTTCCTAAAAAGAAAAACGCCAAGAGGTGTGAGGAGTTTCGAACTATAAGTTTAATGAGTCAAGTTTTGAAGCTCTTTCTCTCGATTATACATGAGCGAATCAAAGGAAAATGTGATGAACAACTGAGTGAGAGCCAGTTTGGATTTCGGTCTGGGGTTGGAACGAGGGAGGCTCTGTTTGCAGTGCAGGTTTTGGTGCAAAAGTGCATGGACATGCAGCAGGAAGTATTTCTTTGCTTCGTGGATTACGAAAAAGCGTTTGATCGAGTGTTGCATGATCGCCTTATAGTGATTTTAAACGATATTGGACTGGACGGTAAAGACGTACGCATTGTTCGAAACTTGTACTGGAATCAGCAGGCAGCGGTGCGCATTGATGGCGAGTATACTGAACAGATTGAGATCAAGAGAGGAGTGCGGCAAGGCTGCATTTTATCGCCTACCTTGTTCAACTTGTATTCGGAGACGATTATAGCAGAAGCTCTTGAAGACCTAGATTGTGGAGTTAGGATTAATGGGCGTGTTATCAATAACATTAGATACGCAGATGATACAGTGCTTATTGCATCTACAGCAGCAGATTTGCAGGTGATCGTCGACAGAGTTAACGAGTGTAGTGAAAGGGCTGGCCTTCGGATGAATGTCAGCAAGACTAAGTTTATGGTGATTTCCAGGAATCTCAATATTGACCCGATTATCACAGTGTCAGGGCAATCTCTCGAGCGGGTGCGTAAGTATAAATACTTAGGCACATGGCTCACGGAAAACTGGGATAGTGAGTTGGAAATAAGAACCCGCGTGGAGATTGCTCGTAGTGCCTTCAATACCATGAGATCCGTACTGTGCTGCCGAAGTTTAAAGATCGACTTGCGTACACGACTGTTGCACTGTTACATTTGGCCTATACTTCTGTACGGGTGCGAGTCTTGGACTATTAAAGAAGACCTCAGGAAGCGAATTGAAGCTTTTGAAATGTGGGCATACAGGCGTATGTTGAGGATAAGTTGGACGCATAAAGTCACAAATGAGGAGGTTCTGCGGCGAGCTGGACGGAAAAGGGAACTTTTGTCTATCATCAAGAGACGAAAAACTGCATATCTCGGTCACGTGCTCAGGCACGATAGATATAGCCTCTTGCAACTCATAATGATGGGCAAGGTTGCCGGTAAACGTCGAGTTGGTCGAAGAAAGAAGTCGTGGCTCCGTAACATCCGAGAGTGGACTGGAATAGCGAGCGTATCCAAATTATTTCGACTCGCTAAGGACAGACAGCAATTCCAGAAGTTGGTAGCCGACCTTCACTAGTTGGAGAGGCACTTGAAGAAGAAGAAGAGTGAGGAGATGAGTATTCCTGCGAAAAGTTATTGGAAGCCACTTGAGTTTTTTACGATAATCAGAGATATGGTCAAATTTGCGTAATCCAAAAATGAACCTTAAACAAAAATTTTGAATGCGCTCAAGTTTATTTAACTGTTCTAAGGTTAAATTCAGATAGCATGCGTCAGCATAGTCCAGTATAGGGAGCAGGAGAGACTCTGCTAGCCTAATTTTGGTAGCAGTAGGCAGGAAGTTTCTAATTCTTCTCAGAGATCTTGAAGATAGAAATACCTTACGACTTATCTCAGATATAGTACACATTTTACACAGGAAAATTATTATTCATACAAACAACAATACTTATTGCATGTAGTCCATTATCTTGGTCTGGTGTTTTATTGCTGCTTCAATATTTAATAGTATTTTCTTACATATTTTACTCAAATCTTGAGATATTGCTGGATAAACATGATTATACAGAAAATATTCTTTTAATAGTTTCGTTTCATTAAGTGCTTGTTTGATGCGTGGTGGAGGGACATGATCGTCTGTTTCATCTTCTTCATCCACTTATGTTTCTTATCGCCGTATTATTGTCGTTAATTAGAGTGAGCGTGACGTTATATAGAGCGTATAACGTATAAAAACAAGGTAAACCTAACTAGTCAAGCAATTTCGGTGTTTAATTAGTTTGTCGTTAAATCGAGTGATATTATAAAGAGTTTACACTGTATAATACTATATACTGTCCTTTTATACGGGTGTGAAGCGTGGCCGGTGTTGGAGCGACACAAGCAGGCACTGCGAGTCACGGAGATGAATATGCTGCGGTGGATATGTGGAGTAACGAGGAAAGACCGCGTTAGGAACTCTCGCATTCACGGTAGCCTTCATGTCCATGACATTTCGGATAAATTGCAGGAGTGTCGCATTCGCTGGTATGGCTACGTTTTACGGCAACTGGCTACTTACGTGGGGAATAAATGTCTCGCCATGTTACCACCTCTGGTCCCCAGCAGGAGGGTTAGGCCCAAAAAGTGCTGGCTTGACGTTGTTGGTGTTGATATGCGTACCAATGGACTGACCACCAGAGATGCCGAAGATCGTGCGAAGTGGAGAAGAAAAAGTCGGAAAGCAGACCCCGGGCGCCGAAGCGAGAGTGAGGGCTGCAACCGGGATTCAACACTAAGATGATGACAATACTGTATATATAATTAATTAGGTGAATGAACTTCACCAAATTCTACAATTTGTCGAGTTTTATCGAGTAAAAGGAAAATCCTATTTCTTCTCTAAGCACGATTATCTAGACCAGCTTAGTGCATGGATTTTTTGTTGATGAGTGGCTGAAGTGAATAGCTTATAGAAATAACCATGATAAGCCTTCTATTTCATTATATATACTTATTTCAGTGAAACTTTAACTCAAGACAGAAATAATAAATTATTCTGATACTGTTATGTCTCTTATTGCGGATAAATTGGAGGAGTGTCTGCTCCGTTGGTACGGCCACGTTTTACAGCAACCGAATGATTACGTGGGAAACAAATGTCTGGCCACGCTGCCTCCGCCGGGCCCCGGCAGGAGGGGTAGACCCAAAATGTGCTGGCTTGACGTCGTAAAGGGTGATATGCGTGCCAATGGGCTCACTACCAGGGATGCTGAAGACCGTGCAAAGTGGAGTAGAAAGAGTCGGAAAGCGGAGCCCGGGCACCGAAACGGAAGTTTAGGTTGCAACCGGGATACTACGCTTAGATGATGATGATGATGATATGTCTCTTAAATTATTAGAAAATATTTCATCACTGGATGTTTCAAAAGTTCTCGTAAGTTAAACAGAAGATCGCTGTTTCGCAAGACGAACCTTTAACTATGAAAATAGAACCAAAGTAGGACGGTTTAAATAAAAACGAAAACTCCTTGTTTAAAACACAATAACTGTCAACGCCTTAATCACATTACAAAGCCGCGATAAAGTGTTAAACAAACATTTTTTAACACAATAGCTGCCTACTAATTATTTGTTGAACATGTTACAACTGGAAGTGACCTGAAAAGGACGACATGCATTGTACAAAGGCGTCCGAGGCAGAAATTATATTGTACTCAACAGCTTTTATGTCCGCGAGTGCCGCTTCTCTTGCGTTCCTATATCTACTCATTGCTGTCAGAGAGAGTTCTTACAGCGCTATTGTTCATTGATTTTGTGCAGACACATAATATATACTTTATGTAGATATATAGGTAATGTTTTATATATTAATGCTTAGTGATTAATTGTGTAGTTATCTCTCTTTGTATTTATTTGACTTTTCTGCTAACTATTATACAAATATTTCTCTCAATAATGTTCAGTGATTAAGTGTTGTTAAGATGGTCAGTCAGTGAATTCTATTTATTTTCTAGAGTCAATTTATACAAGAAATGATCAAACACAGATATTTATAATTGTAATATAAAACCTCGCTAAAATGCTAGTTTGTAGATGAGTACATGCTTATTACTCAGGTTCATGTACCCCTATAGGACAACGGCGTGTTTGCGGTGTCCCTAACGTCACAAGCATCCATAAGCAACGGTAACGGTTTATCTATTAAGTGGGCCATCAGCCTGCTGTTCCTCAGGAATAAAAAACTATTATGCACCACTATTATCAATATAATAATTATATGTATTAATGTAAAAATACTTAATATTATATTGTTAAAGAAGAAAACATCTTGAGGTATTTATTTATTTATTGCTGTAGGACAGCAGACAGGCTGACGGCCCGCTTAGAATTTAGCAGTTATCGTCGCTTATGGGTGTTTGCAATGCCAGTGGCATCATGAACACGCTGCTGTCCCATAAGAGTACAGGAACTAGGAACACTAATGCCGGAACACAACACAAGGTTACTATGGCGGCATACTTAAGACCAAAGGTGATCGCCATCCAGACGGGCTTGAGGCCCTGCCACGTAGCTAGGGTGGGTTATTTTGTCACCTTTTACAATAGGCCGACCCCGGCCGCAGAGGTTAGTATTCTTCGCCCCTGCACGGATAAAAAGGTAACCTAAAAAGTAGGGATACCAGTGTTTCTAACTCTCCAATCCAAGGAGATAAGTGTCACAAAAGACACGAAACATGAAAAGTAGGTACGCAAAGGTACCAAGTAGACAAAACTCTTTGCGCGTTGTGTGCTGTAACTTCATGCTGCAAAATTAAAGTCCTTGAAACAAGAGGTAATAAAAATTAATATAACAAGCATTAAACAAATTGAAAGAGTTACGTTCGTAAAACCGCACATTCCAATTTGTGTTTATTTAAAAAAGCAGGGCCTACAATTTCACTAATCTTAATGAAGTAATAAAAATAATTCGTTCTGAGGAAATAAGGGACGCGTTGTGATTACTCAAAGAGACCCCGAAATCCTATCATTTCTTTGCCCTACAATCTTTTTTCCAATTTATCTTAATGTTAATGCTGAGATAACAAGATTTTGTACGCTCTGAAACTCTTTTAATGTTCTCTCTCATGTAAATGGCAAAATATGCAGTAGAGATGATTTATTTAATATTATTTGCTTACTTAATAAATATTTTCAGAAAAATAATATATAAATTATATTTTTACATCATATACAAGAAACATGATTTTAGTTGTTATAAACATAAATGGAATTTTACGAGATACATTATTTTGCACCTTCATCTAAGTTTAGTAATCTTCATAAATTAGGGAATATGTATTTTCACATTCTACTTAATTTCGTTTACCACCTATAGAAATTTACGGCTGCGTGGAGGAACTGGAACCTGGATCCCTTATACTAGCACACAACAAGGTTATTATGGCGGCATATATACAGACCAGGGTTGGTCACCATCCAGCGAGTTTAGAGCTCCACTGCAGACCACAGGAGTCTTATTTTTATTCTGCCCCTTCACTGATTAAATAATACTATGTGTCTTATTCATTTTCATATATGTACTAGCATAAATGAACTGTTTAAAATTATGGGATTATGTTCTGATATGCGAAAAATAAAAATCTCAGAACTGGATCGCAGCGCCACCTACCGGGTCCAATTGCAAATTTAAACGATTCTCGAATCCACTTGAATACACACAAAAAAATTCAACAATTTCGGTCCAGTCGTTTAGGAGGAGTTCAGTTACATACACACGCACATAAGAATTATATAAAGATATCGATAGAAATAATATATTGAGACCTAAGATTTAGAAAAAATAAGTATAAATCAGAATATTATATTCGAAATATTCATTACATAGAAAAATCTTATTTTTACATCATTATCTATATGCATACAAAACACCAACAAATCAAATTACTATAATTTACAGCAATATAAAATATTATAGATTTACTCATTGAAAATTAAAAGCTACTACGGTTTTCATTACATAATTCTGGCTCTCTAGCGGCAAGAAATGGCGAAGCAAAATCCTCAATGACTTTTACCTAGTTTTTTTTTTCATATCATTAGAATATCCCATCCGTTATATAACCCGTCCATACAGTTGACGCCATATAAACACACCATAAAATAAGTTGTGTATTGTCGATAAAAAACCGATTTTACGACGAGCCAGTAAATGTTTACGACAAAAAATAAATTATGCACATTTTAGGTGTGAAAAAGGGAAAACAATAGTGTCTTGTAGTAGTGTCTAGTTTTCTTTTCGAAAACATTTATTCATACAGGTTTATTTATTCTTTGCGACATTGTTGTTTTTGACGAGTACCAAAGTAAATTAGACAATTGTTTTTCTAACTGTTCTCTTCAAAACCCTTTACAAATCAATCAATACATATATAGTTATCATTATCTCACTCACATAGATACAAGGCTTTTAATGTTGTTTAGTGCAACTTATTAAGTCATTATCATTGAAATTGTCTTCGTTTTTAACTTCGCCAATTCAATCTATACATATGTATACACATGCATATCAACAACTCCTATCTTCTGTTTCTAAATCAAACAACATGTCAATCAACTGAAACTTTGAAGTGATATGTTATAATTATGCTCTGGGCTATATGTAACTGTTAGATTGTGCAATCACGGTAATACGACCCCAGACGTTGCCTGTCACGTCAGTCTACATTGTAACGAGATACTGTGACATGAATAGATATGTTTCGCTTTCTTGAAATTCTTTTCAGTATTATCTTGAAGAAATCATTCTATGAACTTTTAACGATGTATTTTAAAAATAAATAAAAAATCTGCCAGTTTGAGCAAGACTGATTACTATATCTAAATCCAAGTATTGATTGATGTTGTCATCAAAGCTTGTCCTTTCACACATCAAAACGTCTGCAAGGGATTCGCTTTTCGTTCCGAATCTGGTTTTTTTTTTATATAATATGTATTTATTTTCAAAAGCAAAGTAACAACAAAACAGCAATTACTTAATGATTAGAAGGCGCTGTGTGAATAAACACGGTATATTTTGCCAAAACATTCATTCAATATTTTAATCAAGTCGTTGTGAGATGTTTAGAACTATATTCGTATTACCCTGTTGATAACTTATAGCAATTTAAATAGTTCTCTCAAGGAATTAGCTACCAGCTTCGAATAAATGTGATCTTTATATAATGGGCCCATTTTGTAAAATATAAATACCCTAGCTGGATTCGTATTTCAAATAAAGCACACGCAAAAAGAACGTTATAATAAAACTTGATTATATGCATAAGCAAAATGACTTTAGGATATTTAACTCATAGAACTCAATACTCGACGAAGAAAAGAAAGAAGCTTTTCTTTTTTCTTCGTTGACTTTACAAACGTTACAATTTTATCAATTCTTTAACTGGCAGAACTGCTTTCAGTACATAATTCAATAGTATAGTAAGTTGTTTAATATATTTCTTATTGTAGTCCTAAAATCCAATATTTTTCAAAAATACGTTTCGTTTACAAGCGCTGTGAATCTGATGACTATTATAATTCCAAATAAAATGTCGCCAAAGAAACATTTTTATTCAAGAAGTCGTTCGAAAGATGAAATAGGCCAAGATGTATGTGCTTGAACGTGACTGGGCAATCCAGATCGCAGAATCAGGGCGCGCGGACAGACGGTGAATATCAAACGTACTCTTGGAATATTTCTTTATATTGATATATCTTATATTCGTGTTCTTATGTATTAGGAGTAGCTATTGAAATTGGATTTTTTGGTATAAATTATTACTTTGTTCTTTTAGATTTTTATCTTTATTGGTTTTATATTATATATAAAACAGTAACGTTCTAGTTGAATGTACGAATAGTTTTATTGAGAATTTTATGAAATAGAATATATATTAGATCGATTATGAAATATGTTACATTTTGTATAATTTAAATAAGATTTTATAATACTAGTATCTATGTTTTCGTATTATGATGATGTTTTCGTATTATACAATTAAAACCGATTGATTTAAACCTGCCAAACTCCATATCAGTTTATTGACATAACATACTTGATTACTAAATATATATAGGTAAACATATATATTTAAAAGTTATACAATCTTTTATAATGTGAATGTAATCAATATTCATTTTTATTAATTTGTTTACGTCAGGAAAAATATTAATTTATTATTTTGAATTTTCGTTTCTAAGTTAGTTTTATAATTTAAAAAATACATTTCTCTAATTTATTAACTTCGAAACACATTGTATGATGGTTCTTTTTGACATTAATATATTTTTAGTTAATCGGCGCGGACCTGTCGCTCCCGGCCCTCGTTCTGTCCATGGTCGGGGGCGATCCTGGATGGACGGCCGTCGCCTCCTTCTGCGAGGCAGTCATATTCGCAAAGGAGGCGGCGGAGCGGGAGCGGGAGGAGTCGACCACCACACTCCCCTCCCACCAACGCAGGCCGCGCCGGCGGCGCAGGAGGGCACGTAATGACTTAAGATAAAGGGCGGGCCGGCGCCGGCCCGGGCTACGAGATCGGCAGGCCATATATCCGTGGGCCCGGGCGTAGGCGATAGGAGAACAGCGGGGTTTTTTTAGTGGGTAGTCGGAAAAATCCCGGAGTCCCACATATCCCTCGGTCCCCCCGGGCCGGAGGAACCCGTCAAGAGAGGTTTTTCCCCGAGACCAAAAAAAAAGAAGTGTAGAATATTTTTAAGTATTTCTAGCTATCTATCTACTCAACACTCAAACGTTACATATATAGTAATTCTTTTGTAAACAAATTTCAACTCTTGCTTGTTAAACCAATTTAGTTTCATATCTGATAGAAAGGTATGAGTTTAGTCAAAAATCGTATTTGAGACCATGTTTGTCTAAGGATAAAGTTATAATGAGTTGCAATATTTCACAAAACATTTAAACAAGCCTTAATGGCTTACAGCAAAAAAATATTACAGTTTTCTCTTGGTTTTGAACAGACGCAGTAACTTTTGTTTTCAGTACTAAATTAGTCAGCCGTTTGTGCATCTTTGTTGAAGTTTTTAATGTCAAGTTATTTATGAAGCGGTCCCTGGCATGAGATATTCAATGAAAATATGATTAATGTTCGCGGTGGATACAAATATATAAATAAAGCTAGCTAGCTAACCCGGCAAACGATGCCGTATAAAATTAAAAAGTAACCTATGTTCTTCTCCAATATCTATCTCTATACCGAAATTCATCAGAATTCGTTCAGCTGTTTAAACGTGAAAACATAACAGACAGGGTTACTTTCACATTTATAATGTTAGTATGGATGTATTACGACCATTTAGCAGTGTCATCTAGTCCCAAAGTACACTTGTAGCATAGCACTTGTATTATGGGTAGTATACAACTGATATACTACTTATATACTTTTCTTTTGTAAATAAATACATATTATACATAAATATCTAGACGCGAGACTGGAATTGAACCCGTGTCATTCGCAATCATAGACAAGTGCGTCAGCCGTTGCATTACGGAGCTCGTCAAAATATTTGTTAATTATTTATTAATATCTTTGTCATTTTAGAAAGCAATGTAATTTTAAAAAGTCTTATTGACGAGGCTATCGATGATTAGTAACATCCGTCACATTACCAATAATTAAACCAGTACTTTTTGTATGAACCCTTTCCGTACGACAAGAAGGGTAGATCTAAAGGATGCGGTTTTAATATACATTCATCACCCTCGTAAATGACCTGCTGCATTATAAGGATCGCTTTTGATTAGGCACCATTTTTCAGTTTTTTCCAAATGCCGTAAAAATGTGGCGTGAATACGAAAGTTCCTAAACCAGGTGTCTGCGTCATTTCCTACACTGACCGCAGCAAATTCGTCTTCGTGCTATGCAGCTTGCCTTGTAGCGCTTGGCACGTAGAAGAACCTAGAGTTTAAATGTGTTTTTTTTTATTGCTGTAGGATAGCAGACAGGCTGACGGCCCGCTTAGAATTTAGCAATTACCGTCGCCTATGGGTGTTTGCAATGCCAGTGGCATCGTGAACACGCTGCTGTCGCATATGGGTACAGGAACTTGGGTCACTAATGCCGGAACACAACACAAGGTTATTATAGCGGCATACTAGTACTTAAAACCAAAGGTGGTCGCCAACCAGACGGGTTTGCGGCCCTACCACGTAGCTAAGGTGGGTTGTTTTGTCGGCTTTTATGATAGGCCGACCCCGGCTGTAGAGGTTAGTATTCTTTCTTCGCCTGTGCACGGATAGATTTATTTATATGTTTAATACTAGGTTTGCTCAATATATATTATTGAGTATATATTATAAACAATATGTGTATTCAGTGATATTTCAAATGGTTATTAATTTAAATAAGTTATATTTATAATAAAATTAGACCACGAAAACAGTTTGAAACTATTCTTCTCCATTTACCCTTTTCAGTTCATTTATTTCAAGAACACCGTTTGATATGCAAAATACAATGAAAGAACTTCTGCCTTTACACACTAAATCAAGAAGTTAATCTGCAACTCTGCATCTCTGCACAAAGTTTAACTCGCAGACATTGTTTACGAGAATTTTGTGCAGAATTTTTTAGCGGCGAGCACTTCTCAAGAGTTTTCGAATTACAACTTTCTGTCTCATTATTTTTCTTATTTACGTTTAAGTTGTTTGTTTCGAGAAGTATTTGGCTTTTAGCAGCATAGCACATTTGACAGTTTTGCACACAAAACGGTCAAAAGTCATTCATCGCCCTGCATGAACACGCTTTTATTGACATCTATCATCATCATCCTTATGTTAAACCCAGGTTACACTCGAAACTTCCTTCCAATTTCGCTTCCAATCGCTTTCCATTTTTTTTTTGTCTTCAATTTGCACTGACTTCGACATCCCTAGTATCACTAATAAGTCTATTGACATGCATATCATCTCTTGTGGTGTTAAGCTATAAATTTTTAGATCTTTCTACTGCGGTCTAGCAGAGGCGATATGGCTATAAATGATCTCTCACATAAGCCGTTTGATGGCTTAACATGATTAAAAATGCCACACAACGATATAAATTATTCTATTAATCCTTTTTTACTATTTTTATCATTTTTTACAGTTTTTTTTTTGTAAACTATAATTCATTTCTGTTCGAAACTATATAGGCATATTTATTGTTAACTAACATATGGTTTATTTTTTAACCATACAATCACAAATTCGTACAATACTGTTACATAGCAGAATAATAACTTAATCCAGACGTAGAGCTTAATACCGAAGACCATTAAAATAAAACTCACGTCTCGCAAACAGCATTACATACTATGTTACTGATGTAACCATCCGTTAAGTAACATTTACGATCTACTGTAGGATATTGCTGGCAATAAATTCACTTAGTTGCCTCAGTCCTTGAAGTTTTTACATCAGCTCACAGTGTTATAATGCAAATGAGTTCCGCAACTCTGCGCCTTTTAAATCTCCTCTAAGACGTGACGGCTTAAATCTGTTGATCGCACGAACTTGTACACGATAAATAAATAACATCACGTAAAAGCGGAAAAATTAGCAAAAGCTCTTTATCTTCAAAAGCGAGAGGATGATTAGAAAGTTTCTTAACGCATATTTCATGTATATTATTAAATTTATGACACGAATTTTTAATTATCATAATTTTGCATATATGTAGATTACAGTTTTTTAGGAATAATTAATAAGTGTCAGATAATTGATAAATTCTAACTGTATGTTTCGAGAGAGAATTAAGTTACCGAATCAATTAAAGTTGTAAAAAAATCACCACATGAATCGTTGGCTAATATACGTTGTTGTCGTTCGCTCGTCGTTAGCCGTCCGTTGTGCACTGCTGGACGTATACCTAGGCCTCCCCAACTTTACGCCACAAATCTCGGTCCATTGTTTTTCCCATCTAAACCCAACTAACAACTTGCACAGATCATCGTGCTCATATACATATATTAATAATTAAGGACGTTGTAAATATTTTACTTCCGAATTTATATCATCATCATCATTTCAGTCGGAAGACGCCCACTGCTGGACAAAGGCCTCCCCCAAAGATCTCCACGATGATCGGTCCTGCGCTGCCCTCATCCAACCTATCTTGACCGATGATCTTGACCAGATCATCGGTCCATCTTGTGGGGGGCCTACCAACACTGCGTCTTCCGGTACGCGGTCGCCATCCGAGGACTTTTCTGCCCCAACGGCCATCAGTCCTTCGAGCTATGTGCCCAGCCCACTGCCACTTCAGTTTTGCAATCATCCGGGCTATGTCGGAATTTATATAAGTTTTATTAAATTAATATAAGTATCACTTGTCCAGAAAAGCTCTGAAATGAACAAAAATTCATCTCCAGTTCATCCGTCTAACCCTTTCATAGCCTGCTCCTGCTTATTTTGCCATGCCTGAGGGTCTGATGTGTTACTACTTGGTCCATTTGTGATGTTTTTGATTTTTTTCTGATCAAATGGCCATTTCCATTTTAAAGCATCTATCTATACTGTCCAACATTATTAATCACTTCGATGATGCTAATGACTTAATATTTTTTAATATTCAATATCCTCGGCACTAATTTTGTAATATAGTGTTGTGTTTATAGCCGAGAGACAAATATTTCATATTAATAATAAATAAAGGAATTAAGTGATGCGTCAGAGAACTAAAGATATCGGCTACGCTACGATACGATATGGATAAGCAATCTGAGTAGACCCTGTTTTAGAGTGGAGACAACGTTAAGAAAATGGTAGTGTAGATGCTACCTGATAAGAAGTAACAATCCAAATATTGGGTTACGTGGCGGATCTTGGGTAAGGCTTATGCCCAAATGTAGACTTTAGTAGGCTATATTGGTGGTTATATTTATTGGGCATTCTATATTCTTCTGTTTTTCTTCAAGAAGTGTTTGAAAAGGATTACTTCAAAATTGTTTATTTTAACATCAATTTAAGACCTTTTTGATCGAGTGGTTAGAGTCTTCTGCGAGTCACTCATCACGAATTTCGGCTAAATTAACAAATGATGTTTCCAGTTATTGGGATTCGGCCCTATATATTTACGGTTGGATTGACTACAAGAGCATAAACTGCATGCATTATTTGTTGATATGAGCTTAGTTTGGGAATATTTTGTGATGGTGTGCCTTCTCTTGTGCTTTCTTCCAATCTCCTCTGTTAGCTTTCATCTCATCATTCACAACCCTTTTCCCTAAATCATATTTTAAGCAATCCATTAATCATTTCTTTGGTGTACAAATTTTGCTGTATCCATCCCAGGTAGAGAGTCCATAGGCACGCATGTCACCTTTTACGACGTCAAGGTAGCACTTTTTGCGTCTACCCTTCCTGCTAGACCTTTACAGAGGGATTTAACTCTGTCCTTATTACATGACATTCTTCTCTTCGCATTACATTGCTTTACTACGCTAGTCTGTTACCTTTTAGTTTGTCAATCACTGGAGCTATTTTTGAACTTTTGATGCTATTATTTGACTTACTTACATAAATTTTTTTTATTGTTCTAGGACAGCAGACAGGCTGACGGCCCGCTTAGAATTTAGCAGTTACCGTCGCCTATAGGTGTTTCTAACGCCAGTGGCATCGCGAACACGCTGCTGTCCCATAAGGGTACAGGAACTTGGGTCACTAATGCTGGAACACAACACAAGGTTAACATGGCGGCATACTTAAGACCAAAGGTGGTCGCCATCCAGACGGGCTTGAGGCCCTACAACATAGCTAGGGTGGGTTGTTTTCTCTGCTTTTACGACAAGCCGACCCCGGCCGCAGAGGTTAGTATTCTTTCTCCGCCCCTGCACGGATAATATAATGTGCATTGATATGGATGGATACCATAATTGCCATTATATTTATTTTGTTGCAGTGGAATTTCAGACAGGCTGACGGCCCACGTATAGTATGTAAGTAGTTACCGTCTCCTATGGATGATGCTGCACGGAAAAAATAAATGAATAAAGTGATTAAAGATATAGATAGGTACATATTTCCGTGTAGTAACGGCGTTAGAATACAATATGTTACCACCCCTTCTCTGTTCTAGGGTGCCATAAAAACTGTCAAGGGAAACTACACAACCCACCAGTGCAAGAGGAAAACTAGATACAAAACCCTTTACCAACCCGCCTAGCCAGCATGGTAAAGTAGACAATCCAATGACAGAGCATGAAAAAACCAGGCCCCTAGTTCCCAGAGGCTCCGCTAGTCCTGACTACGGTAGCGGCCACGGTAACGGTTGGGCAGGGGTGCTAGGAATCTCTGAAAGAGATCGGGCTACTACCCCACTACTAAACAAAACAGTATAGTAGTCATGGCTGAAACAATGGAAGATCTAGGGCAAATGATCGGTGACCTCATCAGAGTTTCTCAACAAGTGGGGCTTAAAATGAATATAGACAAAATGAAAACCATGCGTAACGTCTATGTTGCACCCACTATAATCACTGTTGAGAACTCTATTCTCGAAATTGTTGATGAATATGTATACCTAGGACAAGCAGTCCGATTAGGTCAAACTTCGAGAGAGAGGTCAGTAGACGAATACATCTCGGCTGGGCAACGTTCGATAAACTAGGCAGTGTCTAGCATAACATGTTCTCTCCTTCCACTCTCCTCTGTTTGCTGTCATCTCAACATTCACACACATTTCATCATAAGATCTTTTACGCAATCTAATATTTTCTTTGGTCTACCGCTCCTCTTGTATCCATCCACTTTCATTTCTAGCATCCTCCTTGTTACTTCGCATTATATGGCCATACCAGGCTAATCTATTATTTTTCAGCTTCTCAATCATTAGCGCTACTTTCAAACTTCCCTTAATATACCCATTTCTAATTTTATCAACGATTTCTAATATATCTAAACTATTTAAGTTACAGTAAAAAATACTTTATTTCTTAATAATTATAGATTTTAATGCCCTTTCTTGCATAATATCGTCTAAATGTTTGTTTGTTATAATTGTTAATAACGATTATTTAAAAATATTAAAGATAAAGAAATTTCATGAGAATTTTAAAGGAGTGGCCGCCCTTCAAACCATAAATCGTCTCTAAGGCTCTCAAAAATTGTCGTTACTGCCGGTTTTATTTTGTAATTTGCCTTTTTATTAAACTTTTTGCCATCTTATTAATTAAGAGGGTTATATAGCAACCGTTCCTGGCATTTATAATAATCATAGCAGGATTAAGACAATTTAGGCTTATTAATCATATTTAAAGAGGATTTACATTTAGATTAAATGTATTCAGTAGCGATATGGCCTCAATGAAAAGTTGCTCTGATCAAAATAACCAGTAGGTCACTAGGCAGATGTCAACTTAGAGATTATATGAAGTTGATTCAGTTGAAGTTGAAGCCATATAGTACTTATTCACAGATTTTGCTCAGCGAGCGTTGGAGCAAGCTATGCCGGGTGTATCTTATGGACAAGATCCAACATGAGGTCATCCGTAAAAGAATCAAAATGACTGGAATATCTAGCAATATATTCAAACTGAAGTGGCCTATCATGTCTGTCGCAGGACCGATAGAGCTAACGAGCCACGAAGTAGAGACGCGTAGTGTAGGACGCTCTCGAGTCCAATGAGCTGACGAGCAGTGCAAGGTTTCCGGTTCGGGCTAGATGGGAAAGATCCGGGTAGAACGTTTGGTGCACATTTGGGGAGGCATATATCCAGCAGTTTATTAGTTAGAACATGCAATGTATTCCATTTTTAATTCTTCAATAGCAATTTCTTTTATTTTTGTATCATAAACATCATGACAGAACTTGTAAATGTACCTTAATTTTGATTTATAACAAGATAAGAGCCGTTTCTTCACACAAACACGAAAACAAAAACATTTTTACCATAATTATGATACCAGCTAATGATTTTTTAAACTTCCTTTAATTTAAAATTAAGCTACGGTGGCCTATAAAAACAGCTCGTCTTTACATGTATTTCTGGGTATAAATTTTATGAGTTTATAACCGTGGATTAGTGGATAACATAATAATCGTACAAGAGCTTACATAATGAAATATAAAATTAAATAATTCATTAGAACTGCTTTCAAAATACATTATATTTTTTTCATTTAATACGATCTGAATATATGTACTATTTCTTATTGATAAATATCAAACGTATCTGCATAGTTAAAAAAAAATTAAGGACTCATAAAACTACATTTTAATAAATCTTACGACTACAAATTTCAATGAGAGGTTGTTTAAATATATGGTCCCCATTTGAATGTGTGGCGCCTCACTCGCCACCTGATAAAATATAAGAATTGTATACTTTTTTATATATTCTTCTTTTTAGATATATGTATACTTTTTAGATATTTTCGAGAAGTTATGAGATGTCAATACAAATGTAATAATATCGGAGTCTGTCACTAAATTATTTTATATAATTAGATACGTTTTGTAATTATTAATTAGTTATCACACAATAACATGAAACACACCATGATTAAAAATAGTGAGCCAGTGAAATATACGTGTTTGATTAAATCTCTCGCTTTGAGAATCTACCCCATAGGAGGTCCGGTTAATCCTCCAAAAATGTTTTGATTAATTAAAAACAACAGGGTTTTCATCAAACAGCCACCATGCTTATGTAAATTATGTAAAATTTTACATCACAAGAGAAACTCCCTAAAACCTTCTTTAAATTCGCCTAAACCTTGATGAAAATGTTGGTGCAAAAAAAGAAAAATGCGAGTCGTCTTTTTGAATAATCACTGTCATTTTGTTGACGCCGGTGGCGCCCCCTCCCGGAGTAATCTTCAAGTTATTGCGTTAGTATTAACGCGTAAAATAAACATCAGAATGTTTTAACATAATGAGCCTGCTCGTGCGAAATATCTGTGATGAAATTAGCTTTTTTATTCGTCGAAAGCTGTCGCACTTATAGTGGAGTATTTATTTGAATGTTTTATGTATAGTTGGATATTGTTTTTATGTAAGAGCGATATAAGCTTCTATGCTTACATTAACACGAGTCGTTTCCTCGTGGAAACTTTTATAGGTATTGTACATTTGCCTTAGCGTATCTTTCTTGGGATTGACTACAGTCTTGTCTCACCTCACTATAGCAGAAAGTTTCCGAGTACTATAAATAGATCAAGTTATTTTTCTCTGTTAGCACTATATGATAGAAACAACTAAACTTAACACAACTATTACAACATGTAACATGTTGTACCGACCCCATATAATGTGGGATAAGGGCAGGAAGTCTATCTTCCATCGTACAGGCTCGAATTCTCACTTTCTTTGGTCACATGACTAGGCGTGACGATGTCTCCATCGAACGTCTGGTTGTCCAAGGGAAAGTAGAAGGAACAAGACCCCGCGGCAGATCGCCTATGAGATGGACGGACCAAGTAAAGGCTGCAGTGGACGTCCCAGTACACGTGTGCTCCCGAAAAGCAGCTGTCCGGGAGGAATGGAGACGGATTTTCAGGCGTGTGACTGAAAAATGACGACCACGACCGCTCTGACAAGAGCGCAACGAAAGAGAAGAAGAAGGGCAGGAAGAAGAAGAAGAATTAATTAGGTAATCCTATTCTGTTAAAATAGCTATATCTTGTTGAGTAAGACCGCTTTATGATTACAAAAACAAAGTTTTTTTTATTTTTATTTGCAAGTGGGTAACTGATACGAAACATGACTGAATCTAAGAAGAAATGTCGACAGTATAGTAATGATTTTTTTAAATTTGGGTTTATTCCATCAAAAGCAAGTCCATGTGCCTTTTAATCAACAAAATTTTGACCAGTGACTCTATGAAACCATCGAATCTCCAAGATCATCTAAGAAGGTGCCATCTTGATAAAATAGATAAATATTGGAAATATTTTCAAGCATTGAATGAAAAATATGAAAAGAGACCCACCGTGTGTACGTTCGCTTTAACATCTGGAAGTAACGATTATGGCTTGCGGGCATCTTACAATATCTCATTACTTATAGCGAAATCTGGAAAACCACACACCATTGGAGAGCAGTTGCGCAAACCTTAGTAGTTTTTGTGCTGTTATTTTTATTGAGCCAATAACTATGAATTTGATAAACAAATTAAAAAAAATGTATTTTACCCGCTGTTGAAGAGATTTTAAAAACTGTTCTGCACAAATCACCATTTGATACACTCAAAAGAATTCCTTTGAGTAACAACACTGTGCAAAGACGTATTGATGAAATGAACTCTGATATTGAAAGTTTGTTGTGTCTAACTGAAAACAACTAATTTTTCTATTCAACTGGACGAAACAACTCTACCTGGTAATGAAGCATTAATATTGGCATATGTTCGATTTGTTATGGACGAAGAAATTTATTAAGAGCTATTCGCGAAAACTTTGGAGGCGGACACTAAGGGTGAATCAATATTTAATGTCCTGAGTGATTTTTAAGGAAAAATCGATTCCATTCACAAACATTATTTTGGTGGTAACAGATGGAGCTCATACCATGGTCGGAGGATATCGTGGATTTTATAAGCTATCTTAAAAGAATTATAATGGAGGTAACTGCAATTCACTGTATCATCTACCGACAACACCTAGTAGCGAAAAATTTGAGTGACAAATTGCACCAATCGCATCAATTTGTGATTAATGCAGTTAACAAAATAAGAAGCGATGCGTTGAATACGCGTTTATTTGCACAATTGTGCGATGAAAATGATGAAGACTTCCAACGATTGCTCTTACATACTGAAGTACGCTGGTTGTCGAAAGGTGCATATTTAACAAGATTTTACTCACTTTTTGAATTAGTTTTAGAGTTTCTGGGAACTAAAGATTTAAAAGAAAATCTCACGATCAATTTGAAAGCAGACATTGTGTATTTGACAGATTTGTTCAAAAAAATTTATGACATTAACTTACAATTATCCGTGCAGAGGCGGAGAAAGAAAACTAACCTCTGTGGCTGGGGTCGGCCTGTCGTAAAAGCCGACAAAACAACCCACCCTAGATATGTGGTAGGGCCTCAAGTCCGTCTGGATGGCGACCACCTTTGGTCTTAAGTATACCGCCATAATAACCTTGTGTTGTGTTTCGGCATTAGTGACCCAAGTTCCTGTACCCTTATGGGACAGCAGCGTGTTTGCGATGCCACTGGCGTTGCAAACACCCATAGGTGACGGTAACTGCTAAATTATAAGCGAGTCGTCAGCCTGTCTGCTGTCCTACAGCAATAAAAAAAAATTATGTAAGTAAGTCAAAAATAGCATCAAAAGTTCAAAAATAGCTCCAGTGATTGTCAAACTAAAAGGTAACAGACTAGCGTAGTAAAGCAATGTAATGCGAAGAGAAGAATGTCATGTAATAAGGACAAAGTTAAATCCCTCTGTAAGGGTCTAGCAGGAAGGGTAGACGCAAAAAGACCTTGACGTCGTAAAAGGTGATATGCGTGCCTATGGACTCTCTACTTGGGATGGATACAGAAGAATGTGTACACCAAAGATAAGATTAATGGATTGCTTAAAAGATGATTTAGGGAAAAGAATTGTGAATGATGAGATGAAAGCTAACAGAGGAGATTGGAAGAAAGCACAAGAGAAGGCACACCATCACAAAATATTCCCAAACTAAGCTCATATCAACAAATAATGCATGCAGTTTATGCTCTTGTAGTCAATCCAACCGTAAATATATAGGGCCGAATCCCAATAACTGGAAACATCATTTGTTAATTTAGCTGAAATTCGTGATGAGTGACTCGCAGAAGACTCTAACCACTCGATCAAGCCTCAATTTAAAAAAACAAAGGGTGTAATTTCAGCTTTTCTTGGAAAATTGATATTCATGAAGCAAAATATTAGTCGGTGCGAATTTTCCCACTTTTCAAACTTGTCACATGTAGAATGTCTTCATGAGAATATTCAGACATACGTTAAACATTTAATTGCTCTGCATGATGACTTTAAAAATCAGATTTGAAGATATTCTGACGATGAAAATACCATCATGGATCATAAATTCATTTGATGAAATGGAAGTGGAGAATGTAATATTAAAAGAGTAATGAGAAGCTGAATGTGAAATTTAAAAGAGGATATCAAACATTTTGACTGCAAGCAGAAATACTTAAAAAATATCGTGGACTGTGTGGAATTGCGAGAAAGCTTTTGATAGCGTTTCCCTCGTCATATCTTGTCAAAAAAAGTTTTAGCGTCATATATCATATATCAATTATTCATAAAACAAAAAATATTTGTGTCTGAAAATTTCTAGATAATTTCGTCGTTTCAAACCTTTTAACAAAAAAGGAGCAGACTGAATATCACCGAACGAGGAGATTTGCGGTTATTCCTAACAAAACTGAAGCCAAACATTAATTATTTGCTATCAATCCATCAAGTACATCCCTTCCATTAAAATTATAACTATTTTATGATTGTCATTGTAGAAGTTACGTTACGTTATTAATGTTTAATTTTAATTATATTACGACTGTTATTATATTACAATATTATTTGATAACAATAATAATTAATAGTGTAATAATGACATATTTGAATAAATACAACACAAAAAAATGTAATATTTTTATTTTTACCACTCCGAATGGAAAGTTTTCTAAATGAAATAAGTAAGAATTGATTGGTTCCTTGTGCTTTGATTAGATGTCATAAAAGTAAAGTTTGTTGAAATCCCTTTATTGATTGGCCAACTTTACTTTTTTAACATCCACTCACAGCACACCCAAATAATTTATTAACCAATCAATTCTCGAAAACTAATAATTCGTGGTTGGAACTAAGCTGCAACGCACGTTCCGTAGTAACATCTTATCTTCACATGTTTTGTTGAGTTTTGGGAATATGGTAGAAATATGCAGGGGAACCACCAGAACGAGTTAAATTTGGAAAGTGGTCTATGAGAAAAAAAATCTGGGCACTTCTGTTTTAAACAGATAACAATTAAAAATATATAGATATGCCAATACTCTCCGGGTTGCCTGGAAGAGATCGCTCTGTAGCGATAAGGCCGCCCATTGTAAGTCAAGTACATATTAATTGTGTAAATAAGTTTCATTGTTTTTGTAACATTGGTTTACAATAAAGTGTTATCTATCTATCTATTTTTTTTATTGCGTAGGACAGCAGACAGGCTGACAGCCCGCTTAGAATTTAGCAGTTACCGTCGCCTATAGGTGTTTAGAACGCCAGTGGCATCGCGAACACGCTGCTGTCCCATTAGGGTACAGGAACTTGGGTCACTAATGCCGGAACACAACACAAGGTTATTATGGCGGCATACTTAAGACCAAAGTTGGTCGCCATCCAGACGGGCTTGAGGCCCTACCACGTAGCTAGGGTGGGTTGTTTTGTCGCCTTTTACGACAGGCCGACCCCGGCCACACAGGTTAGTATTCTTTCTCCGCCCCTGCACGGATAAAAATCTACCTACTCTGCATTCCCTTTTTCTAGAGCTCTTGCCCACGAAACTTGAATATAATGTTCCTATAGGTACCTCACTGGTTCACCAATGTCACCGTTTATCACTCTCGAATGTAACTCTGTGTTATGGAGGCAGAGACAATGAGAACACTGTGTTAAAAAAGTGTATGTAAAATTTAAATTAAGATGGCATCAAAATACTTTTATTTGCTGTTATTGTTACTAGCAAAACGAGTGGATGGATAAAAGAGAATATGTGCCGATCCCATATAATTTTAGATAATAACAGGAAGAAGGTGCTACTACATAGCAAATCGATTAATTATTTCATCGACTCGGCTCCATAGGAAAGAGATAAGGTGCCCTTGTTCTCATTTCGGAAAACCAGATAACATTTAATAAAATAACCATATTTACCAACCAGAATGAAACCCTTATTGAATAGTATGTTATAATTTAACACTGCCTATTTAGCGCTTGTATCGGTCCCCGAGCTCCGTTTCAAAAGCAAAACTAACGTAAATTTTATGCTATTAATATAAATTACTTACGATTTACAATCCCTTTGGGGTGTTAAATAACTGTTATTTCCCCTACCAGTATAGGGGCTTTGTTACCAGTCAGTTGGGCAACGTTTCAGCATCAATTTTAATTATATATGTTGGCTAATAATTGGGTCGGCGAGTTCAAATGGGACAAGCATTATTGTTAATATACGATAGTTTTAGCTGATACAATACATTATGAATTCGTTTATTAATTAAGAAATTATAGGCATACTAGATTATAATTTTTCGGATATTATAAGGAACCAAAACAATTTTTTCTGTACTTGCCGTCACCTGTATTTGTTGATGAAGGTTATTTACGATTATGTTTCAAAAAAAAATTTTACCAAAAAAAATGGTACCATATGGTGTCCTTCGGATGCAGCCTCCGTCCTCACTGGATCCATGCCGTGGGATCTTGAAGCTCAGCTCCTGGCAACAGGAGACCGTGGCCCGGGGTTTTCGCTCCACGCCTCGTGAAATCGAGGTTAAGCGGACGAAGCTCCGGAAAAATCTCACGGCTGTTTCGAAGGAAAGACTTGCGCAACTTAGTGCGGGCCAAAACACCATCGCAGCGGGCGACCCACCCTGACAGGCGTGACGTCTGCCTGTCGTTTCTCGTGACATAAGTACTCTAGGAGCACGGCTGCTTCAGGCGGCCTGAGTCACATAGCTCAAAAGGTGTAAATACCACCACTGTGACGCTGGCGGAGAGGCAGAGGGAGCGCGTGAGGCTCCCCTCCCGCTCACGCAGCGCCACTCGTCGCCGGAGGATTGCAACAGACATCCGGCAGTCGTAATGATCGATCGCAAGCGCGGCTCCCTGGGAAAGGGCCGCAGCTCATACACACATGGTTGAGGGCAGGTAATCCGCGCGCCCAGATCAATCTTGCGTAAGGAACATACCGGAGCTCATCACCCCCTCAGATTTGAAAAGGCCCGCGATAGCGGGCCGGCGTCCGTTGAAGCCGCGGTCTGACTAATTCGTCACGTTCCGCTACCTCGGAACTTAAGGCATGTGAAGGAACACCAGGGTGGTTTTAGTGGGTATACCAGCGACGTGCATTCCCCACCTTAAAAAGTGGTCGTATGGGCGCATTGCACGCGAAGTCCCACACTACCTCGTCGTCCGTTCTGAGTGTCCGTCATGCATTTCCACCTCCCAAAAACTTGTCAATAAAAGGCAATGCATAAAAAAGTACCTTTAAAAATTTACGTTTTAATATAATTTAATGCGTTTTAATATAATTTACGTTTTAATATTATTTATGTATTGAAAATACAAATTGATTTATTTAATTAGATCATCAACATACACATATTACACAGACACATACACATATACACATTTACAAGATACACATTACACAATTATATTATATAGTCAGGCATAGTAATACTAAAATGTTCTAGTAAAATCTTGTCACAGTTATAGGTTACGACTGCATGGTCAAGAAGAAAATGCTAAAACAGAAAAGTAAATTTATAAATACAGAATGACCATACATAAAATACAAATTGTCCAAAAGTATTACATTCACCTTGTAAAATTTTGTTTTATATTAATTAAATACACTAAGTTTTTGTAGTCAATCTTTGGCTTATCAAACGTGTTGGAAGACAGGTTTTGAAAGTTGCTGAAGGAATGTGCTATTCACGTATCGATAATATCTTCACGCCAGTTTAGCATTGTCTAGCACTTTCCTTCTCAGATGAATTTTCCATTTTTCTTAAGTTATATTTAAGTTATGTTATAAATCTTTACACAACCCTTCCAAAAGATAGAAACAAATCTACGATTCACCAAACATACAAGAAATGGAATAAAAACGTAATCTGAGGCGACATTACGTTAAATCAGGTATGTTTTCTCCCGGTGTAGTGTCATATATAAAAATAACCCTATTGGAGCTGGGTGAGATACATATTTCACTAACTTCAGGGCTGTCTCTTTTAGGATATTCCTGACTGAATAGGATTTAAAAATTTTGTAACTAGGCGGAGTAAAAATACTGACCTTTGCGGTCAATGCGGACCTTTGTGGTTGGCAACCATCCCTGGACTATAAGTATACCGCCATAATGACCTTGTTTTGTGTTCCAGCATTAGTGATCCAGGTTCCAGTATCCCCATGCGAACAACAGAGTCGTAAACATCCATAGGCGACGGTAACTGCTTACTATTGAGTAGACCGTCAGCCTGTCTACTGTATCTCAGTAATAAAAGAGATCATCAAGAAGTTTTGTACACAAGTTTACAGAGTGCGACAGTACTGTTTCTCAAGTTTATGAAAAATAATATAAATGCAAGTGAAACCGTGAATTAAAACTTGCAAGTACATTTGGGATAAATAAAACAAAAATAGTTCGAAAACCTTGCCCAAGGCGAAATCCTGCGTGAAATATTTTTAAATTATTTATTAATTATGTATTAATTGTATATTTGTAATAAATTACAATTATACAATTTATGGCATACATAATGCATAAAGCAGAGCAAAATATTTACAAATCACACGACAGGGGGAGATTAAACTCACAGACTCAATTGTGTAACACACTTAACGTATACATAACATCATCCGTACTGAAAATTATTGTCATTTAGGTATACTGTATGGATCAGAGTGCTGGGCCACAAAGGGGAAATATGAAAAGTTATTGCATGCAGCAGAGATGGGAATATTGAGATGGATGAGCCAAGTTACAAAAATGGATAAAATTAGAAATGAGTATATTAAGAGAAGTTTGAAAGTAGTGTGTTTGAGAAGGATTCGATTCGATACTTCGCCAATGATTGAGAAGCTGAAAAGTAATAGGTTAGCCTGGTATGACCATATAATGTGAAGAAAGGAGTATCATGTAACAAGGAGGATGCTAGAAATGAGAGTGGATGGATACTAGAGGTAGACCAAAGAAAGATGGATTGTGTAAAAGATGATATGGTTAAAAAGGATATGAATGTTCAGATGACGGCTAATATAGGAGATTGGAATAAGAGAATATGTTGTGCCGACCCTACATAGTCTGGGATAAGGGCAAGAAGAAGAGTATAATTGATAAAGCAATGAACAAAAGTAAAGTGTACAATAAATGCACGATAAATAATTATGTTATTTTATTGATCTGATCAAAAGGCGCATAAATATTATTCCGTCAATTAGATATAGTAAACTGTCATCGGTAGATAGAAAAAATAATTGGAGGTATGTAGTTAAAAGCTTTTGTTACTACTTAATAATAATAAATCTTTATTAAACTTAGTGTACAATAAGTATACATGGGTTGTGGGAACCTTTTATTAAGTATATAATACCTGTATCAAAAGGTTCCGCTCTTCACTGGACTTTACAAATAATACGAGTAAATGTATGATATAAGTATATACTTAAGAGATGATAAACTTCTACTTTAACGACCACCGTGGCGTAACGGTTAACGCACATTGGTACGCTTGCGTAGGTCTTGGGATCGATTTCCGTCTGATTCGTCTCAATGTTTATGTATAATACTTATTTATTTACAAAAGAAAAGTATATATTTATTATTATATAAGATTATTTTATATTATTTTTCCTCCATGCAGGGGCGGAGTAAGAATACTAACTTCTGCGGCCGGGGTCGGCCTGTCGTAAAAGGCGTCAAAACTACCCTAACTACGTGGTAGGGCCCCAAGCCCGTTTGGATGGCAACCAACCTTGATCTTAAGTCTGCCACCATAATAACCTTGTGTTGTGTTCCGGTATTATTGACCAGGTTCCTGTAACCCTATGGGACATCAGTATGTTCGCGGTGCCCCCAGCGTCACAAACATTCATAGGCGATGGTAACTGCTTACAATTACGTAAGTGGGCCGTAAGCCTATCTGCAATAAAAAAATCTAGTACCCATAACACAAGTCCTAAGCTACTCATTTTCGGACTAGAAAGCGCTGGATGAATTGTTCTTAAGTTTTATTTTAAATTGTTGTTAAATGACTGACAAGTAATACTTTAGATGAATAAACGCTGTTTAAAAGTGTGAATGTATGGGTAATAACATTTTAAGGGGACAACCCTATGTTAACTCCTCTTGTCGGATGAATCTAAATCTTCCCATCGCTGCTTTGGCTCTCGGCCCAACGGTATTACAATGTTGGGTCATCAGGGCGACGGCCTTTATGTACAAATAAGAGATTGTGGCTGTTGTAAGACTAACTTTGAACATTTACGAAATTATATTAGCAATTTTATAGGGAATTTTCAACATATAATCTTGGTATTACTATTTTTTCTTTCTTTTTTCATTCTATTTTTTTTTATTCAACCATAAAAAATAACATCTTATTTATTATATTTTCCGACGCTGATATGTTGCGTTGACATTTATATAAATATAATCTTCGAGAACAAATGCACTAGCCCATGCAGAAACGGAGTATGAATATTGACTCCTGTGGTCGGGGGTGGACTGTTGTAAAATGCGACTAAACAACCCTAGCTAGCTTGTAGGGCTTCACGGCCGCCTGGATGGCAATCACCCTTGATCTCACAATACGCCACCACAATAACAGATTCCAGATCCTAATCTATAGTCCTAAGCCGTCAGCCTGTGTTCCAAAGCAATAAAAAATCGCATCTCGATTATAATAGGTCTTTACCTATGAAATTGCCGTTCTGCAGTACTGGCTATTTCAAATCAAAATAATTTTTGTTTGGCTAAGAATTCTAATTTAAAATTAATTTTATTTTAAAAACATAGAATTCTTTTTCCAAAAGTAGTCATTTGTTTATTGATAAGTGTTACATTTTCATCGCATTTCAATCTTTTTCGTCATCATGGATACGTTAAAAATTCGAGTAATTATGGAATATGAGTACCGTCGTGGCAGCAACGCGGTACAAGCGGCACACAACATCATCGAGGTTTATGTTATTGGTTTGCTCGCTTCCGTTCTGGGAATTTCGACCTGAAAAATGAACCTCGCGGTCGTCCGAAGACTTTGGTCGACAATGACGAATTAAAGGCAATTGTGGAAGCTGATGATACACAATCTACGGCTGAATTAGCAGCAGCTTTCGACGTTAGCGTTAAAACAATATTGGTCCATTTGCGTCAAATTGGCAAGGTAAAAAAGCTTGACAAATGGGTGCCCCACGAACTCAATGATCGCCAGCGCGAAGTACGCGTCGAAACGTGCCTTGCACTGCTCAACAGACACACAAATGAAGGAATTTTGAACCCCATTGTTACCTGCGATGAAAAATAGATTCTGTTTAATAACCGCAAGCGCTCAGCAAGTTGGTTGGATCCTGGTTCAGCACCTAAACAATGCCCTAAACGAAAACTTACCTCTGGAAAAGTGATGGTCACTGTTTGGTGGTCTAGCGCCGGTGTGATTCATCACAGCTTCTTACCAAACGGGGTGAGCATTACTGCAGATGTATACTGTGAAGAACTAAACACAAAGATGGAGAAGCTAGCATATCTCCAACCAGCATTGGTCAATCGCTCGTCTCCGCTGCTCCAGCACGACAACGCGCGACCTCATACTGCATATCAGACGGTCTCAAAGTTGCAAGAACTGGGGTTGGAAGTTCTCCGTCATCCGCCCTACTCACCAGAACTTGCGCCTACAGACAACTACTATTTTTCCAGAATTTGGATAACTTCTTGGCGAGAAAAAAATTCAATACCCGAGAGGCAGTACAAAATGCCTTTGAAGAATTTGTTGCCTCCCGTCCAGCTGATTTCTTTAAGAAGGGCATCAATAAACTGCCACTGCGTTGGCAAAGATGCATTGATTGCATGGGTGATTACTTCGATTAATACAAATAAAAAATACATGAAAAAAATTCGTTTCAATTTTTTCATATAAAACGGCAATTTCATAGATAAAGAATAATACTTCTAGGCAGCAAACGATGTGATTTTTCAATAAGAACTGGATTAGTTATAAACAAGTGATCAATATGGGACGCAGGAATTTTGTTCTGTGATAAATATAACAAGCTCGAGCTCTAAATGCTACTTGTACACTGCACTGCTTGAAAGAAGAATGTAACACTTAAACGTACTATAAGCCTCTGAACATAGGATGGAAAAGATCAATATGATCTTTTCCAGTGCAAACAAAGAAAGCAGGAAAACTTATGAATTTAATTATAAAGAAATAACAAATAAACACTCCATTTATTACAAAATAATCACCACCAAAACTTACCATCACAGTATTGCGTCTTTAACACTGTAATATTTCAACATACTGCCCAAGGGTTGACAGCTCAAAACATAAAGTTTATAGTTTATGAAAAACCATTTCTAGCGTGAAATTTACGAGCATTGGACATTTATGACCAGGTAACTGCAGTATCAGGATGAGCGACTCATTTATGTGCGAAGTACAGTCCGCAAATAATTAGAGAAAGATTATATAAACAATATTCCATCAGAATGCAGATTTTATTTTTAAATTATAAATCGACTCAATAGATTAAGACAAATCTCAATTTACATATATAAAACATATTTAACGATACGAGTCTTTCAATAGCTATGAAAATGACTTTATTATCATATAATAATAATAATCTTTATATATATTATATAGAATATTTATAAGGACTTTTTATAAGGATAGATTATTTTTATCCGTGCAGGAGCGCAGAAAGAATTCTGACCTTTGCGGCCGGGGTCAGCCTGCCGTAAAAAACGACAAATTTAGCTACGTGGTAGAGCCCCAAGCCCGTCTGGATGGCGACCACCTTCGGTCTTGAGTATGCCGCCATAATAACCTTGTGTTATGTTCCAGCATTAGTTACCCAAGTTCCTGTACCCTTATGGGACAGCAACGTGTTCACGATGCCACTGGCGTTGCCACCCATAGGCGACGGTAACTGCTAAATTCTAAGCGGGCCGTCAGCCTGTCTGCTGCCCTACAGCTGTAAAAAATAAGGATATTTCTGGTCTCCAAATGCAGGGAACCTAGAATTATCAAGACACCATACTGAGAGCGATATATTTATATTATAAAATATTTAATATTTTATTCAACGCTTAGATAACTTTTAATGACCACTTAATAAGTTAAGATTTCTTATCCGAACGGGTCACACACTAGTTACACTTATTAAGACCATAAATTTTCTCGTAGTTATTTGCTTAGGAAAAGGCAGTGTGAACAAAAACATCGACACTAAAAGATGCACAGAAATGATGTTGCAATCGCTTGAAATACGATGAGGTTGAATTAAACTAAATACAATGTAAACACTATTCAAATGATACCCTTTCTAAGAGAATGTTACCTACTCAATTTGCTCACGTATCTTATTGTTGCCGTTTTCTTTTGTAACACAATTTTGAAGTCGCCGTAACAAATCCAATTGGGACCGGTCTTGTACTCTTGTGTCGAATACTGTTTCAAATAATACAGAGACGTATATTCTTAAAACTGCAGCAAGTTTTGCATTATTTATTTAAATTTTCTTTTCAAAGTGTCATGAGATAGTTTAATATGTACATTTTGTTGTATTCGAGGCCTATTTTTACACGCTTTATATTAGCTTCACTTGTATGTTTGTATGTTTGTAACTATTTGTTTGTAACCGACTCCTTTGGGGGCGATTTTCACCCACTTTAAACGGCCAGATTTCGTTCAAACTTTATAGATATATCGAGGGCCGATGACAATGCAATAATCTGTGTAGTTTGTATCATTATCCTTATCAGGATCTTCAGTATTAATGAATTTTCGGTTCTCGTCCTATCACGAAAGTGAAGGAAGGTCAGGCGCGGTCAGTACTTGTGGATGGGGTGACCGTCTAGGAAAATCGCGTAACGGTGGATTTTTGTTCTTTTTTATATGTTTTATATTAACTTGACCTATATGTAATGGAATTTTTCGGAATTCGACTCGATTTTCACTTACTTTGAATAATAAAATCAAAATTCTGCCGAAACGCCATCTGGAGCGTAATTAATAACATTGCCAGAAGATGGCGTTAAATTAATAATAACGTAGCCGGAAAATGGCGTTATATTAATAAAAATATTTACCGATTGAATATTGACAACAAATCATTTATATTATCACACTTTTATTTTATATTTAATGAAACTAAAAAGTTAAAAATAAAATATAGTATAAAAAACTAAAAGACAAGCTTTTATAAAAAATCAAACTAAAAAGTAAAAAATATTTTTTTCAATAAATTTAAATTAAGGATAGTGGGATTAACAAAAAAAGTAATTTTATTGTAGAAAAGCGTGGGGTGCTTTTTAAGATATTTTCAAAATAACACTTATTATTGACAACAAGCACCCCACACTTTTCTACAATAAAATTACTTTTTTGTTAATCCCACTATCCTTAATTTAAATTTATTGAAAAAATCATTTTTCACTTTTTAGTTTGATTTTTTATAAAATAATGTTTTTGGGTTTTTTTATGTGCTAACTTACCGTGTAAAAAAATGCTCACGATATTAAACGCAATATGCAGAATCATTTGTTATCAAAAATAACTAATAGGTATACTAAAAATAATGTGAATTTTTCATTTAAAATAACGCGAGCTATTTTAATATGAAAACAATATTTTTGTTAATTAATATGTAAAGAGATTGTCTTTTCCAAAATAAATAAAACTACATGAAAAACTCTTCTCCATATTTTAAACACAGAAAATTGTTTTAAAAACAGATTGTCCTATATGAATATGCAATAAAAATTTATGAGCAAATGTTCAGGAGTTTATATCTCTTTACTGTTATCAACAACTAACAAGTTAACAACTATTCATATATTTCCGGTGATCGGATTTCGTGCCTGTCAACTAATCAAATTAAGTGTGTTTGTGTTTGAAACAAATGTGACATTCAAATTATAAACTAAATTAGTCATGTCATATTTGTAGATTACATACATACATATAATCACGCCTCTTTCCAGGCAGAGACCACTTCTTTCCACTTGCTACCATCCTTACATACTTGTTTCGCTTCGTCCACTTTCATTATTCCCTTCATACATGCCTTATTACTACATATTTGTAGATTGATATTCTTTTTCTTTCTGTCCTTATCCGACACTTAGTCGGCACAACATGCTCTCCTGTTAGTCCTTATCTCACCATTTACAATCTTTTCCGCCATCTTCTACGCAATATATTCATAATTTTTTTGATCTACGACTCATTCAATATCTATTAACTCTCTGTTTATGCAACTTTCTTGCTACTCGAAATTTTTCGTTTCGCAATATATAGCCCGAATACGCTAGTTATAGCTGGTGCTATTTCACACTTCTTCAAATATTCTCAAGTCAAATGTTATTATAGATTGATATTAATTAAGTTTGCATATTTTTTTAATTATTTCTCGTTTATCTTTTGCTATTGTAATTTTATTAATTTAGGCGTAATTTTCAAACGAAAATATGATATGAAGAAGATAATATCGGTTGAATTAGATTATATAGAAGATAATATCGGTTTATTCTATATTCTATATTAGTTAATATAGAAGATAATATCGGTTGTTAATGATGGCAATGTGCAAATAACATGCGTACATTGTACGCAAAGTCGCAAAATCTGGAGTGTGCATATATGGCTCTGGGGAGAAGACCGAAGGGTTTAATATGATGTCGAATAGGTATGAGCTTCTTTTAGTCGACGTATTGTATTTGTAATATCAATTAATAAATAAATAATATATTAAGAAAAGATTTTGCATCTTTTTGTTACCAATTATTTTATATTTTTTGTTTCCCCTTACTAAGCAATAGCTCTCTTCGTTATTATTATATTAAAATTCAATGATAGGTGTAAATTTTGCTTCAGCCCGCTTTCCAAACTTTTCTTAACCACTTTCCACAATATTTGTCATCCGTTCATCGTTTGATTATCTATATACATTTAATTCATTCATTCTCCTGCATACGTACTCCTATGCAGTTTCTATAGTATATTATGTAGTACCCTTAGCGAGAATATTTTTTCTAATTTCGTAAAGTTAACGTTAAACGTTAACGTATAGTCACGATTTTGTTATTTTTTTATGTAAACTTGAACAGCGCTCGGTGGATGTTTACCAAACTACAAAACGGCAGCAGCGAACGACAGATATCGAATAGTTTAGGTACACGGTAATTACAGGAATGCTGTATTGAAATCGGTGAGAAGATGTGGTGCTATCGTATAGTTGACGCGATACAATTACGAACAAGTTTCATATGAGTTCAATAAAGATTGCTCTCTGTTCCATTCAATATATATTTATCATTTATACAAATCAATTAATAATTTATTAATATTCATATTAGGTGGCAATAAAAGACAAGGCATTAGTACTGCAATTTGCAAGCGGCTTTATCCGTGCAGGGGCGGAGAAAGAATACTAACCTCTGCGGCCGGGGTCGGCCTGTCGTAAAAGGCGACGAAACAACCCACCCTAGCTACGTGGTAGGGCCTTAAGCCCGTCTGGATGGCGACCACCTTTGGTCTTAAGTATGCCGCCATAATAACCTTGTGTTGTGTTCCGGCATTAGTGACGCAAGCTCCTGTACCCTTATGGGATAGCGGCGTGTTCGCGATATTAACTGCTAAATTCTAAGCGGGCCGTCAGCCTGTCTGCTGTCCTGCAGCAATAAAAAAAGCGGCAAGGTTTAAATTAGCTTCTATCCTTTCTTGTTTTAGACGATCTCACATGTTATATTATAATTCCAATACAATGTTAAGTACGCTCGGTATACATTATTAAATTATTAATATAAAGTAATAAATAAATATATCAACTAAAAAGCGGTAACAAGATTTGTTACAATATTAGCATATTTATGAAAGCTTTCTACCCTTATTTCGCTGGCAGTACACTGGCCTAGTATGTCAACTCATCACATAGTAAACATGTATACAATATTGTAAGGACGTGGCCTAGTTCGATTTAAAGCCTCCATTGTATACCTCCCTTTGATACAGTGAGAAAATTTTGTTTTAATATTGTACGGTAGGCTAACAACTTGGAATGTACTGAGAGATTATTTAACATATTATCGTTCTTCTTTATTATTCTAGAGGACATTAAAATATGCCTGAATTTAGTTTCCACAACAAGAATAGGACCACCCTGTACTGTTGTCTAAGTGTAAGCACTTTCACTGATTCTTTTAGCAGCTTTAATATTTCTACTACTCAAAGTTTTAAAACTTAGCATGGCTTTATAAGTACAACTTACTTTAATGCTAGAATATCGTAGTCGGCGTTGAAACGCGCCTGGCATGCGCCATTTATTTTTGAACGCTTTATTAAATATACGCATAAACAACATCAATCACAGCTGTGTACCAGAATTCAAACCAAACCTACTTCCCTCGGTCATTTAGAGGTATTTGACCCGACCCGTGGATTGTATTTAATTATTCACCTCAACTTCGTTCTTTGCTAGACTTGGCCTGTCCCCTTTTACTTCAGCGTATTTTGTGAACTATGTCAGTAACTAAGTCCCTCAACATCTTAACAAGTGTGTACAAATATCTTCGTTCACATAAGATAAACATTATTTACTGAAAAATCTATGGAATAATGCCATCGTTTTAACTTCATTGATACTGGTAAAAGTCATATATTATCCGTGCAGGGGCGGAGAAAGAATACTAACCTCTGCAGCCGGGGTCGGCCTGTCGTAAAAGATGACAAAACCCACCCTTAGCTACGTGTTAAGACCCCAAGCCCGTCTGGATAGCAACCATTTTTGGTCTTAAGTATGCCGCCATAATAACCTTGTGTTGTATTCCGGCATTAGTGACCCAAGTTCCTGTACCCTTACGGGACAGCAGCATTTTCGCGATGCCACTGGCGGTGTCATTTTCCTTTTATTCTTATTGGCCGAGATTACATAGACACTCCTATTATTTAAATTCTTCTTCTTCCTCCTGCCCTTATCTCACATTATATGGGGTCGGCACAACATGTTACATGTTGTTATAGTTGTGGCTTAGTGTTTACAACCGGCCCCTTGCCTGACGTTAACCCCTTTTTGGGGGCAAACCTGTCATCCTTTATATTTAAATTATTTTTTTCGTTTCACATTGAAAGTAGAACACAAAATTTCATTGTCAATCATCTAATATATCCTCAAGCGACACTTTAATTGGTTTCTTCTTAAGTAAACAACATCCGAGTGTAGGTTCCGGTGTGCAGGGTGGCACTTTTGCTGGGTCGCCGACTTTTACGGGGTTCGTGCACAATTCACATTCGTCAAATACGTCACGAGGGCTTACTATTTATAAGCCCTCGTGACGTAGTTGTGAATGGACATTTGCATTGCCGAGCGTCTTCGAATGCTCTTGGTCCTGCATTCCGTTGTGCTTGAATACAGACACAGGCAGCTTGCGCACAATTTGACCATCTTTATATGTTATGGTGGTGGCTCACAGTAATCTTCCTTTTGGCAAGTTAGACGCCTTGAAACTTGCGGCTTCTTTTCACAACATTACATAACCTTCGGCGAAGGACATCGTGGCAAGCAGGGATAGCACGTAGGTGGATATTTACAACACTTTGTTGGACAAGGGGCAACTAATATCAGGAATACTGCAAATTGCTCGTAGTCTTCAGAGTAAAAGCACGCCATTTTTATTTAGATTTTACTTCTTTTTCTTTTGTAAATTTTATATCATAATAAAGGAGACGACCCATTTTCCATGGACATTTGCCCCACAGCAAATGTGCAGGAGACTCGATCAAAATTGGATCATTGTATAGGATTTTTAATATCTATTGAGGAACCGTTAATCTTTTTATTCTGCATAGCGGGGTTTAAAAGATATCAAATAAAACGTTGAAAAAAATAACGCCCCAAGTAGGTAATCAAGAACGTGATTATGTACTTAATTAGCCCCGAAGACCTAAAAAAGTTATTTAATTAAAATAACATATAATTAAATAATGCAAACAGTACATTCGGACGGGGCGGCATATTTGTCATTGAATTGAACACTCACGTGGAAGCCCTCGTGAGTGATCGCATATCAGGAACTTTGATTCGTGGTCGCATACGGTCCCGGCATTCTAGTAAGGTATACATATGTAACATACCAACAATGCATCGAAGACACGGAAGATAGCATCAGGCTATTACTGCAATTGTAAGGCTGGTAGTAGAACTGTTGGGTGCTGTTCCCATATAATGGTTGTAATATGGTTTTTGTCTTGGGCAAGATACAACCCTGATCGCCTTCATCCGCCCGCGCCGTTTTTAGATAATTTAATTATTGATGAGTAATAAACAATATTGGTAATTAACATTGCATTTTTTTATTTTTGTATTAATAATTTAATAACCATCATTCCAAGAAAGATTAGAAAAATAAAGGAAATATCACTAAATTATTGAAATAGGTACTTACGACTTGTTAAAATGAGACTTGGCTAGATTTTTCCAGTTTCATAGAAACTCTGGTTCCCCTTTTGCAAACACTTAAATTCATCTCGAAATGAGCACAGTAAGTCGCCAAGTAATGAATTTACTACCTTCTTTTAGTAGTAAGTACATAATCACGTTCTTGATTACCTACTTGGGGCGTTATTTTTTTCAACGTTTTAGTTGATATCTTTTAAACCCAGCTATGCAGAATAAAAACGTTAACGGTTCCTCAATAGATATTAAAAATCCTATACAATGATCTAATTTTGGTCGAGTCCCCTGCACTTTTGCTGTGGGGCCGTCTTGGGGCAGAAATGAGCCGTCTCCTTTCTACTAGAATTTTGATAATTTTAATAATAGGCGCAATACTAACAAAACTCATATTTTGTGATGAGAAATGCTTCTAAATTTTACTATTCGATATTCACCAAAGTTTCTTGTGGTTTCCATTACCAGTATTAGTAATCAGGCTTAATGGATGTTCGTGTATCGCGCCTTGGTTTTGAAACGTCATGTTTGTAATTACATGAGACGACATTGTGTAACGCAGAACGACGGTTTAATAATTTTTTGTTTATTAAATCTTGTTGTGTACCACTCCTTACTTAATGGTTTTTGTAACTAAGCGTTTTGAATTAATGTTTTATTAAAATCGCTTTAAGTTTCAAACAATATTTTACGCACATGTTAGGGCTAAATTACGCAGCTATTTTCACTTGGTAGCCATGGTCTGATTATAGTTTTGTCTTAATGTTTACTTCGTTTAATTACAGATACATATTTCTGTTTTTCTGCTTCATATTTCGTATCTCAAGTATACTGATAGTCAAATAGGTAGGCTTCTGGGTTCCTGCTTGTGTTGCTACTATTCAAGTCAGTTCTTTCAAAGTATAGCAAAAAAGTAAATGAAATGTGGCTAAATTTAGTTTAATGGAGTGATTACTATTTGAACATATAACCACGAAAACGCCAACCATTGACTTAGTGGCATAATAATAATATTGTATGACAGTGTCTATGATTTTGATCACAAAATATTTATACTTACTGGTTTATATTTATTTATCCCAGCCTACTTATCCCAGCTATGTGGGGTTGGGTCAACATATCCTCTCCCCCACTCTCCGCTATTAATCGTCATCTGAACATTCACACCTTTTTTGCCATATCATCATTTACACCATCCATCTTTTCTTTGGTCTACCTCTCCTTTTGCATCCATCTACTCTCACTTCTAGCATTTTCCTTGTTATGTAACAATATTCTCTTTAAGACTCGCTATATGATATGGGACCCATAGTTCAATTATCATAAGGATGGAGGAAAAATTAAATTAAATTTATTTATTTTATTGCCATCAGTGTTATCAAACTACCCCGTAAATACAATTCCCGGCAAAATTCACATAGAGCATTTTCATCCACGCTACTTAAACATTTTACGTCATCACTCCAAGCTATGAAAGCTATAAGCTATCAAATTTTCCCCTCCGAACGCTTTCGGGGTTCCTTCAGAGAGGCAATTTCCTTAAGCTGAGTTTCATGAGCGATATACCTACTCCCCGTATCACATTGTCAGAGTTAAACGTCGAACGTGTTGGCTCGTTTTCTTTTAAGGAATTTATTTGGAAATAACATTCAAGGCAGAATGGTTTTTGAGGATAACGATTTTAAAGTACTTTTACTCGAACTTGGATACGAAAGATTTTTGATGTCAAGATTATTAATATTATTATTTCATAAATTTTATTTAGAGAGAATGATATAAATGTACTATCAATTTAATGTAAAAAGGTCTCACACAACGCCATCTGCCATGGCCGATGCCACTGGCGTTGCAAAAACCCACAGGCGACGATAACTGCTAAATTATATGTGGGCCGTCAGCCTGACTGCTGTCCTACAGCAATAAAAACAATGATATTGACTCTTGAAAGGCTTATTTATTTCCTTGTTGTTGCTTGCTTGTTGGATAATTTCAATTCAAAAGTTAGGTGAGGTATTATAATTTTATTTTTATTTGTACTTTCCTGGAAAGTTCACTCAATTTAGCTTAGTACAGGTTGCCTTTCAAGCATCAATGTACAGATGTAGCACCGTGATTTTATTATAGTGCATACATATTTTTTCTTTTCCTGGACCAGAAGGGTCAGACGGTAGTCAATCCTGTAAAAACCAAAAAATATCTCATATTCTTATTTGAAATGTGCGAATTTTCCTACACAAACCAATAAGTTCTGGTGATTTTGGTAACAATCTTATCTATCTCGTGATTTACCAGTTGTTTAAATAACACATTTGCACTTTTGTGACCAAAAATTAAGTCGTTCTACAAAAATTGTTCTTTAACCCAAGAATTACATAATAGAAAGTATATAATAATTAAATAGAACAATGCCTAAACAAACGTAATACTACAACGATAATAGAGTTGTATATTCAATCTGTCAGGATTATGAAAGCTTTTGTGTTCACCGTCTTTATTATCACGGTTACGAGTGGACGCGATCCATTTTCATTGAGATACAATGGGCTTCAAGATGTTGTTCTCCACGTAATGTTGCAAATTTATGAAAATCTCAATAGCGCAAACAATATTTGATTTGATATTCTTACAATATAATCTTCTTCTTCCTGCCCTTATCCCAAACTGACTCAAACTGTCCAAAGGTCCAAGGGCATCAAAGTCGGGGAAATGAAAACTCAATTCCCGGAACGTATAAACAAACTATTTGTAAAATATGAATTAATAGCTGTTAAGATTATACGATCAAGACACGATAGCGCGATTTAAAATTGCTAGTGGCGCCATCTATTGACATGTAGATTAAATTAATAAATATTTACTACTCAAGACATTTGAAATTGGACACAAACTATGTGGGGTCGGCGCAACATGTTCTCTTCTTCCACTCTCCTATATTAGCCGTCATCTGAACATTCACACAATCCATCTATCTTTCCTTTGGCCTACCTCTCCTCTTGTATCCATCCACTTTCATTTCTAGCATCCTCCTTGTTACATGACGCTCCTCTCTTCGCATTATATGGCCATACCAGGCTAACCCATTACTTTCCAGCCTCTCAATAACTGGCGCTACTTTCAAACTTCCCCTAATATACTCATTTCTAATTTTATCCATTTTCGTAACTTCACTCATCCATCCATCTCAGCATTTGTATCTCTGCTGCACGCAATAACCTTTCATCTTTCCCCTTTGTAGCCCAGCACTCTGATCCATACAGTATGACAGATCTTATAACGGACTTATAAATTAAGCCTTTAAGTCTAAACGGCACTTGTGAATCGCAAATTGTTCCTGATACCTGTCGCCATTTCATCCATCCTACATTCACTCTGGTTTTCACATCTTGGCCTATCTCGTCGTCATTTTGGTCAAAGTCAAAAAGAAAGTATGGCGAAAGATAGTGGTTAGACCTGTAGAAAAAGTAGCTCACAAGAAAAAAAAATGTAAATAAAGATTAAATTAAATAATTAAAAAATAAAAAATATATGAAAGAAACACAAGATCCTGTCAAATCTACTAGAAAAGTAAAGATGAACAAAAATAAAAACAAAATCGCTAATACAAAGTTTTGAAAGGACTTCTACTACATATCACTATAAATGTTACTACCATGAAACAGAAAATGTACTGTCAGTGGTAGAATAAAAATCCAACGTTAACACAAAAACACTCTACAATTACTACATACACAGACACGGACACACACTCATAAAGTAATTAAAATTATTTATTTTTACACCTTAATTGATATTAGTTCTAAGTTAAATAGTCGAGGACCAGGAGTACTATAGCACAGTTTTTACCTAGTTTAGGCTCCCGTCTTCCCCCCTCTATCTAATAAATATTTATATACTCAAATATTCTTTCAATATTTTAATATCACTTGTGGGAAGAAATAATGAATTAATTAATTATTATTATATATTATTAAATAATTTGAGAAAGGAATATACTAAAATATATTTATTTCCATTTTTCAAACATTTCTGTTTTCTTGTGTTGTTATATTCAATCACATCTACTACTTACTACCAAAGGCGTCTTGCAAAAAACTTTCAAAGGTATTGTCAATGTTCTTTATTAATGTTTTCTAAGAAATTATAGAGTAACATCAAATTCTAGAACACATTGCCTCACTATTAAATTACGCATTCCTCGAAACAAAGACTCTAATAAAAATATTCCTGTAGATTCAATAATTATATGAAACAGAAATTGTATTCGTCCGTTCAAAGAAAGAAAAAATTGAAAGCAACCTCAAAATATTAAACATAATCAACAATAACAAGCTTTTGATCCCAGCCCCTTATCCATAATCAAGTGCTCCTCACGATTACCTAAGGAAACGAAATTTTCAAAGAAATACTTCCTTTTATCATTTACAATACTTTAAGGATATCAACAAAGGACAAAACATTGAAGGAACAATATATCATGTATTTATTTCATCAATCATACAATTTCAAGGAAATGTGTATGTGGGAACGGGTTTAAAAACATCATCGAATGTCAGTGAACTGTATAAACAAGTTCGAATATCGGTATTAGTGTATTTACGTGATTAAATGCCAATAATTTTGGAACAAGCATCTAATCTTGTTTGTTACAAAATTTATATAGTAATAGACGTTCCCGTCCGCTTTGCTAGTCGAATAACAGAATCCAAAAATATGAAGTTTTCGCACGCATGCGTACTTTCTTTTGAACAAAGAAAATGAACTGTTTAAAATTTTGGGGTTATGTTCTTATATGCGAAAAATATAAATCCCAGAACTCGATCGCAGCGCCACCTATCGGGTCCAATTATGAATCTAAGCCATTCTCGAATCCACTTGAACACACATAAAAAATTTCAATAAAATCGGTTCACTCATATTATTTACAAACAATTAGAAAAAAAAAAGGTAAAAAAAAAAAAACAAAATAAGAAAAGATCCATTTTGTTACAACTAGCGTAATGATAAAACGATACAATATTCTTTAACATGTGATTGTATCGTCTTTACAATATACTCACCTGAAAAAAACCAACACCAAGGCAAACTACTAAGATGCAAACAAAACGAGTGCGGAGCCTAACCATAGGCCACGTATTTGGGCGCCATTTGTTAGCCGAATTAGCTATATTAAAAAAGATGGCACCTGATTTTAGTAAAAATCGCATTTAACACAAATGACAGAGGGTAAGGTGTTTTCCCTAAACAACATTAATCCTGTTTATCAGATTGAAATTAATAACAAATTCGTGTAAACTCGGCGCCAATGGACCGAAAAATGCCATCGCAGATTAAAGCACAGTTAAGCGCTTCCCGATTACGCAGCATTTTGGAAAGTGAAACGACACCTTTCCAGCAACCCTCTATGGAGGTCATGCTATTATGGATGTGAACAAGTAGGTCATGAATTTCGGTACTATGCAAAACTTTGCTCTAAGCAACTTTATGTTTTGAACTATATGACTTTGCAAATTTAGAATAAGTATTACACATCGACGTATAAAATAGAATTAGCTATTATTAGTTTTGTGGTCATAGTATATCAAAGTATATAAAAAATACCAAGTTACAAACGTAAGTTACGAATGGCTACAACGCCAAAGTAATCATGATTCCAACTTATCCGATGCCGTGTAAGTCCCCACGAACTAGCATCTTACTTGTGGTAGGAATGGGCTGGAATTGACCTTAAGCGCTTTCACAATCGATAGCAAGAATAAGAATCGGACGCTTGCTGAACTTTGACTCACTTGATGCGCTTTTCTTTCTTCTTTGATTGAGTTGAATATTATTCGTTTGCTTTATGTTTTCCCGATGATATATTTTTATTGCTTTAGAACAGCACACAAGCTGATTACCCACTTAGTAAGTTATTATAATATGTGCTGCGACTAGGACGCCGCTAACACGCTGCTGCCATCCACGTAGGGAAATAAAACAAGGTTATTATGGTGGCATACTTAAAAATCAGCAGTGGTTGCCATCTAGATAGACTCATAGCTTTAGCCTGGTAAAGGTTGCTTTATTGCCTTTTACGACAAGCCGCAAGGGTTAGTATTCTTACTCCGCCCCTGCACGGAGAAGAAAGGGTACCCTCACGTACATTATATATTTTGAACCAGTTTTAATTTTATTTTCTATACAATAACTTTTATAGAATCTACTTCATCACATTTTTTCAATACTTTCCAAAAATGAAAAACATAAATACATTGGTGTTGCCATAACGATCCCTTTGAGGTTACGCTTGAGTGTCCACCCTCTTTAATGAGCATCTCGCCAAATGACATCGCATTATCGCAACTCGTAAGCTCCCAAGATCTACCTTAAAATGTTTTGAATTAATGCTCCGTTGAACATAAAACTTCGATCAATATTTGACTTTTGATTCTTACATGAGTTGAAACTTCCCTAATTTAAGTAAATTTGAAGAATTTAATTATATAGATTATGTATCTCTTAATTTATATGTGTCAGTATATTTTTATCGTGTTTCTCAACTATTTATTCCGTGCAGGGCTGAGTAAAAATACTAACTCCTGCAACTGAGGTCGGCCTGTCGTAAAAAGTGACAAAACAACCCTGGTTAGATGGCAACCACCTGGTCTTTAAGTATGTCGCCATAATAACCTTGTGTTGTGTTCCGGGATAAGTGAATCAGGTGCCAATTTGCCGACGCACTCGAGAACATATTAGCGAGAATATATGCTTCTGACGTCGCTAACAGCCATAGGCGATGGTAACTGCAAAATTTTGTATAGTGGGCCGTCAGCCTGTTTGCTGTTTGCACAGTAATAAAAAACTATACATTTAAGATTCTGGTTGAACTAATGCTTTCCTACGCCCCTATATAAATAGCTAGTTATATTTTACCATTTTGATATGTTTTCATTGCTATCAGTTTTATCTTCAGCATATACCTATTTAATTACATAAGCTTCCAAGATTTTATGTTTGTTAACACTTCACTAAATACCAGCACCCTTCTGAATGCAGCACCTTTCGTGTCAGCTTTACAGTGAATTACTTAGTGTGAGGTAAGTTAGGCATTACTTATATTTCAGTTTCGTTTAACGTTATTTTCGCATACAGAATTATTACCAGCGGTAAACGAATGGCTGATGATTGATATAATAATTCTTACTTGGTAATCGAGAAGTCAAGTCAAAAGCCAAGAAAATTTAAACAATATAGTTTTAAAATTAAATATGTTAGCTATTAACAGTGATGAAGCAGACAAGTTATTAAAATTCCATACAACATGGCAAAACGTAATCCGATATCTGTGAAGTAATATCGTTAGAAAATCGATATTCAGATACTGACAAAATAATTAGTATTCAAATTGCTAACAGATAAGGACTAAAATTTATGTACAACAAGAGGTTGAAAGGAAAAGGGGTGACTATATAAGAAAATATCTTCTAACTTCTATCTTTTGTTTATATTCTGAGAATTACGATTGTTTATTTTTGTGACAAATAATTCGTTCATCTATTAAGAACATAACTATTGTATAATAGTATATATACATTATTATTGAAACGTTTGGATACAAACAGGCTCAAAATAGGTTTTAAATATGTCGAAGGAAGCTATATTAAGTTAGTTATTATGAACTGTACTCAAATTGATAGTCTTTTTGTATGCATAATTCTGAATATTATTTGTTTAAATTGTAATTACTTATAAAAAATGTTAATTTAATTTGTTACAGATCTCTATACTGTAAAAGAAACCTTATAAATTTGTCTAAAGAAGCTACAAGAGTTACTACTTATAACAACCAATCCCACATAGCTAGTAAGCTATGTGGTAGCTGCTGTCATGTTCATTTTTTTCTTTATACGTATAACTCAAAATATTATTTGTTTGAATTTTAATTACTTTAAAAAATCTTAATTTTATTTTATTTGATTCGTTACATGTTGCTATATGTAAAATTTATGAATATTGTAATTCATTTAATGACCAATCAGAGCAAATGACGTCTACAGGGGGTTGAAGCCTCATCTTTACATGAATGAGTCCATGGTTTTTGGTGGATATATTCAAGTGGTGATAGCTGATCGAGTTGGGTCGTTGACGTTTGTTAAAGTAAGATCGGTGCCCTGAACTCGCTGCTCGGTCTTATTTTTGTCACGAAATTGCTGTGGGGTGTACTTTGTGCATATATGTATAAATAGAGGCGACGATATTTTGTGCTCGCATTTTATCTTGATGACGCCTACTAAGCTCGCAACCACTAATGACGATGTCAGCGCAAACAATGTTTCTCCGACATAAGTTTAAATTTTTCTTTGGTTTTTATGGAACGTAATTCCCAAATTCAATCTACAATATTAAATATTATGTTAGGTCTGGAAAAAGTTAAAAGCATTTTTAACAATATTGGGATTTTTTTTAATTGATGTAGGACAGCAGAAAGGCTGACGGCCCGCTTAAGATTTAGCAGTTACCGTCGCCTATAGGTGTTTGCAACGCCAGTGGCATCGCGAACACGCTGCTGTCCCATAAGGATACAGGAACTTGGGTCACTAATGCCGGAACACATCACAAGGTTATTATGGCGGCATACTTAAGACCTAAGGTGGTCGTCATCCAGACGGGCTTGAGGCCCTACCACGTAGCTAGGCTGGGTTGTTTTCTCGTCTTTTACGACAGGCCGCCCCCGGCCAGAGAGGTTTAGTATTCTTTCTCCGCCCCAGCACGGATTAGTAATCTTAATAAAATTAGGTTTGTCCCAGAGCACGTGCACCTATGCATCTCCTCTATCCTCGGTCTGTGTGACCAATCTTCTTAAACTAATGAGGCGCTTAGCACTTTGGCAGCCGCCTACTTCTCCCTAATCCGATGAGTTTGTAACGAGAACTTTGGAGGTTGGTAGCCAAGATTTAATAGAACTTTTCGCTAATAAAACTTCCTGTTTGGATAAATAGGTAAGGATAATCATAATTTCCCACGTCAATAACATTTTCAAAATGTCGGTAAAGTAGTCATCATGTATCCCCACTTAAAAACAATAAACATTAGATCACATCGCGAAAAACAATTTTATAGGAACAGCCAGGGAACAATTATGAAACCTCAAGTTACGTTATTCACGAAACCATCAGTCAGAAACATAGTATAAGCAGAATAGTACTCTAAAAATAAAGCATTTACTAAAAAGACTGTTTGCTCTATGGACATTCAAATTTTTTCTGCGCAAAGTTTTCAGCATAAGTTTTGTGCAGTGGCTAGAAAACGTGGCAATGGGCGATCACGTATATGACTTGGATTCTCAGTATTAAATACTTGTATGAGTTCTTTTAAAACTTGTATATTCTATATAAGTAATTTATTCTAGTCTGAATTTATGTATCTGTTAATATGTATATTTGGTAATTATAACGAAACTTATTTTTATGTTTTTTTTTATATTAAATAAGTGCAGAAATATATACGTGCTGTACCTAGTCAGGTCATAAATTCTGTCACATGTTTAATTTAAAATAATTGTAACAAGTTTATTAATTATGTAACCATTCATATACCAAAATGAACTTAACAAAACATAGATTCTTATGACATTAAAGTTTATTCAAAATGACCTCCGTGATTTTGAATACAGGCCTTCAATCTGCGCGGCCAGTCGTCTATCGCAGCACGAACGAGGTCCATGTCAATATCGGCGGCTGCCTTAATCAAGGATGTCTTGAGTGACTCCAAATTGGGATGAGGCTTTGAGCACGCCTTTTCCTCCAAGTGTTGCCATATTTTGTAATCTAACGGATTCAAATCTGGACTGGAGGAGGGCCAGTCTTCGTGCCGGATGAAGTCGATTTCACGCGCCGCCAGCCAGTCTTGTGTGCTCTTCGCTCTATGAGCTGGCGCCGAATCTTGTTGGAATACCCAGTGCCTGTTATTGAACATGGTATGAGAAACAGGTTCCACAAGGTTTGTCAGGACTGTATTTTGATACACAACAGCATTCGTTTTTACACCTTTCTCACAAAAATGTACCTCTGTTAAGCCCCAATAAGAAACTCCCAACCATACCATGAGCGAGGATGGAAAATGACCTCGTTGGACACTCGGAATACGGTTGCTCGCTTCTTCACTACTGTGTGCGTACACATTATCATTTTGTTTGTTGTAGCTCTCTTCTACGGTAAACATTTTTTCATCCGAAAAAAGAATTTCCCTATATTTTTTTCCCGCGTACCGCTTCAACAAAGCGCGGCATCTCTTCAGTCTCAGGTCCATTAGACGAGCATTCAAACGATGTCCTGTTTTTCTTCGATATGCCCGAAGCCCTAAGTCTTCATTTAACACCCTTTTCACCGTGGTTCTGCTTAACCCCATCTGAAGGGCCAACAGTTTCTGCTTACGTTTGGGATTTCTTTGAATTCGTGCCTTCACAGCTTTTATCACTGCTGGAGTCCTAACAGACCGAGGGCAACCACTTCTTGACCTGTCATCTACACTAGAGTCTTCATTGTATCGTTTGATGGTACGATAAACGAATCTTTTGGTTATATTCAAATTTTTCAGTATGTTAAACATTTCAATTGGCGCGTAACCGCAACGTTGCAACGCAATAACTGCAACACGGTCTTCTTTAAGCGTCCACTCCATATTTAAAAATGAGTAAAATTCTAAAAGTTATACATTTTTATTTTGATGAACAATTCGAAATTCGAATTCAATAAACTTTTTTGTGGCCAGCATTCTAAAAGAAAAGTTTTTACTGTGTGACAATACTTATGACCTGACTAGGTATAAATGCTGTCAATTAGGTAAAAATCTTGAATACGATTGAGCGATAGAATATAGTATTTTTATTTAAATTTAAACTATAACGGATTTTACTTTAAACGCACTCAAATTCGCTACAATAGTTTTTTTTATTCGTTCCCTAACTATTTTTATCATAAGGAAATATTGCGTTCATTGCAATGTTATTTAAGTTTAATGATTTTTACTAAGAATTTTCTTTTAAATACTTAAAATTCTTGCTTTAACCGTTAAATAAATATTTAAAAAATTATGTTTTTTTTTATAAATCCATCAAAAGCTATAACATAAATATTTGTTTCCTAAATCGGGCAACCCTGCATTCTGGGGAACACCGTCCTGCAATTGAAACTTGCTAAAATAATTTTCTATATGTGTATATGTTAGTTTTATTTTCGTCAAAGAATCAACATTTAACAATTCATATCATAGCGCATTACATTACCTATTGAAATTATAGTCTGCTATTTGGTTATGAGGCGAGTAAGAAATTATAAAAACTACACTACTAAAAAACATGAACTATGTCCCTTCACTTGCATACTCGTAGTAAGCGGTAATGGCGCGCACTAATTTATTCATTACGATGTTATCTTGTGTCGCGGTGGGCCTGTTATTAGTTAATAGCTGGTATTGTTGATAAATAAACTGTTTTCATTGCTTTACGATAACAATTCAGTGATCATATTACAATTTTTTATATTACAATAATTAATTTCATGTCGAAAAATGTCATTTTTTTGCCTTTTATTTCGATTCTTCTCCTTCCTGCCCTTTGCCCACATTATATAGGGTTAATTAATTAGTTAATTTAAAATTATATGATCATAGTAAATAACAAATTCTTCTTCCTGCCCTCATCTCACATTATATGGGGTTGGCACAACATGTTCTTTCCTTCCACTCTCTCCTGTTAGTTGTATTCTTAACATTCATACCCTTTTTATCATCTTTTACGCAATCCATCCATATTTTCTTTGGTCTACCCCTCCTTCTGTAACCATCCACTTTAATTTCTATTCTTTTTCCTAGATATATGTCATTCGTCCCTTCGCATTACACGACAAACGCTAGTTTTTTTACTTTTAAATAAGAAAGGCAGGAAGAAGATTTATGTTATTTACTATGATCACAGAATTTTATATTAATATCATAAATAAGTATTGTAAAGTGTTGATTTTTAACCTATGCAGCTCGTACAAAAAAATCTAGTAAACATGATGGAAAGAGGCACATATTTCCCATAAAGTATAAATGAAACGATCTTTTAGTGTTTCTCCGATATTTCTCGTTTTATGAGGTAGGCATAATTTATTGTAAATCCACATTTTATTACCAGCTCTGGAATGAGCGCAGTTGACTATTTGACATAAATATGTCAAAATTTGATCTGCATACATATTGACTAATACTGTAAAATGATAAAATAATATTTTTATCCGTGCAGGGGCGGAGAAAGAATACTAACCTCTGTGGCCGGGGTCGGCTTGTCGTAAAAGGCGACAAAACAACCCAACCTAGCTACTGGTAGGGCCTCAAGCCCGTCTGGATGGCGACCACCTTTGGTTTTAAATATGCCGCCATAATAACCTTGTGTTGTGTTCCGGCATTAGTGACCCAAGTTCCTCTACCCTTATGGGACAGCAGCGTGTTCGCGATGCCACTGGCGTTGCAAATACCTATAGGCGACGGTAACTGTTAAATTCTAAGCGGGCCGTCCGCCTGTCTGATGTCCTATAGCAATAAAAAAAAAGATTTTCAAAAACATAGTTTAATATTACCTGTAGTCTTACACAAATGATATTGTATTTGTGATTTGACTTCATTACATTTATTTATTTCCCAATCACAGAACTCAATGTTTCATGTTGACAACCTGTAATAACCCTCAGACTTGGTAATGTGAGGAATCGATAGCGATTGCTGGAATTATGTCAAGGTAGCGCACTTCACGTTGTATTACTTTAAGTAATCGCTTTGCTGCTGTTGATTAAATTTAATTAAATCGTTTGAGTTTTAATAAGTCATAAACAAATTAACCTTCTAGCTTATTATATGAGTTTGTGATTTAACTCACACGACATAGATTTCTAACATTTTGCTTTCTTTTAATGCTAACTTAGGTCCTACTAGATTGTACTTAGGTCATATTGATCCATTTGACTAAACTTGAACCTTGATAGGAAAATCTTACGCTAGAACTTTTGTTGTTTAACATTAGCTGGCAAATGAGGACGAATTATGTCCCAAAGATGTTGTTCGAATCCTTTACTATGTCTAATGAACTATTTTAAAAACGACGGAGTCACAGAACATGTCAATATTTGTTAATTATCAAATTGTGGACTACCGTTAAGCGCTAGATTTAATTTGTGAATGGGATTAAATTCTATATTTTTAAAGAATTTAAAAGGCTAAAACTTAAATCGATTCTCTCCAAGATCTAGTGGGTTTGGATGAAAAAAAAACGGGTACTAAAATAAACTCAATATCATTTCGAGGCAAATTCAATCATTGGAAAAACGTAAGGGCATGGGATGGAACCCTGTTTTATAATATTAGACGAACTCGGCAATTCTTTTCTGGCTACGTGTCGCGACGTAAGGTTAAAAAGAGATCGTTTCATTCGAATATTTCTTCTGAAGCTTAAAGAAATGGGATAGCTTACCTTTTGATAAGAAAGGTTGTTTTTATTCTTGAAAGGAAGAAAGACTAGAAAATTAACTTGATGTTTTTTCACTTTCCAGAGTAAAGTCTTCTCCGTGCAAGGGTCAGTGCAGGGGACATAAAAAATCGTAAAAGGCGACGAAACAACCTTAGCTAGGAGGTAGGGCTCCAAGCCCGACTGTATGGCAACTACTTCTGATTTTAAAACATGCCGCCATAATAATCTTGTGTTGTTCTATCACAACTTTGTTGGATTAATTGAATATTGTAAAAACAAAAGATATTGAATATTGGAATATAATGCTATTCGTTTTTTAATTTAGTTATATTTAATACAGCCCTAAAAAAATAAACTAAAAATAAAATAAAATGAGAGCAACTACGAGTATTTAGCGTCTATTTACCAGGGCAACAGAGCAGTGTAGGAAGTCGTAAATATGGTGTTATTTGAAATGAGCTGGAGCACAGGCATTGTGTGAAATAACGGCACCCCGGGGCCATGTACCACCCGATTCTGGGGCATTTTGTTCGTGACCGGAGACCGGCCAAGCGGTAACTACCTGCAACTAGCGTGAACAAAATTTGTGTTAATGTTTACATTAAATAGGATAATTTATTCTAAGATGAATTCTCTTTTTACTAAAATAATTTTAGCTATGTTTTTATACGTATTCTTGTTATAGTTCTAAGGAATGCATCATATACCATTATGTCAGCAACCTTGTCATTCAAAAGAATAAGAAAAATAGAAGATATCATTATGGAAATAATTAGTAATATTCCGTGTAAAGACTAAACATTTCGAGTAATAGCTGTAGCCGTGGAGCCAAAGAGCCGCATGTGACCGGCAAGCTGCGGTTGCTGACAACTGTCTTATTCTTTCTATATCATTATCTTTTTTTTACCTAATTCAACAAATTTTAACATTTTCAACTCAACCAAATCAAATCAAAATCATTTATTTCAATCCTTCTCCCTCCTCGCGTCGGTTTCCTCAGTGCTGAGGGTGGTGATCATCTCGACGGAGTACTTTGGTGCGTATTATTTGCCGCCATCTGCCCCTATCGGAAGCAGAGTGTAAAGCGTCGTGGACAGTAGTTTCAAGGGCAGTGCGAATCTGATCGGTCCATCGCATGGGACTCCTTCCTCTTGGTCTTCTTCCCTCCACCTTCCCTGTTACCATCAGTCTCTCCAGGTTGTCTTCATCCCTTCTGGCGATGTGGCCGAAGTATTCCAGGACCCAACGCAAGCAGATGGATGGTAGAGAGCCTAGTCACAATGCCCAGCCGTTTCAGGATCGACACATTAGTTCGGTGTGCCGTCCAGGGTATGCCCAACATCCTTCTCCAGCACCACATTTCGAAGGCATCGATGCGTTTTCGGTCGGCTTTCTTTAAAGTCCATGTTTCAGCGCCATATATGAAAATGGAAAACACCAGTGATCGCACAAGCTTGGTCTTGGTTTTTATGCTGATGGTTCTACTCTTCCATATCTTCCCTAATTGTGACATGGCGCCTTTTGCCATACCGATCCTACGACGAATCTCTCCCTCGCAAGAACCATCGTTGCAGATTTCAGAGCCCAGATTTATTTCAATATAAGATCATAAAGATCACTTACTGAATGTCAAAAATCTACGAGTATTACCGTTTCCAATACAAAACGCTGGCTAGAGAAGACACTGCGAAACAAATTCTCCAGCGAAGGTTTTTAGTCTTATTTTATATTTGTCTTTTATTGTGTACAACTTTAATTACAAAATGAAATAGAAGGAAAAAATGAGTTAACATAATGTTAATATAATTGTTTATATTTTCAGTCTGTGCAGTTGTCAATATAACATTTAATGGTGTAATATCCTTTCCCACACAGACGTTGCTTCCTTGAATTCTACTGGGATTTTATACTATTATATACTTTCCAGAATCTACAAGAAGGTGTAATCAATTTATCTTTGCTCCTTGTGTCTTTGCTATGAACATCGCTTAATTTAGGAAAAACTGTTATATTTGACTAAACATATAATATAGTTTCCAAAATGTATTAAGAAGCAACAGTAAAAATATTAATTTCTTTAAATTTATTCATTAAGGAGTCCCTCGGCCCCAGCGGATCGCACAAATAGCCCGTTTCTACAGAAAAAAGGTGACATGAATATCGGCAGCATTGATCCATAAGAGTGAGAGTATCATATGACATGATGCTGTGAAAACAGCTATAATAAACAGTATCAACATCAGTCATAAGTCTAATTTATTGCACGGCATAAGCCGCTCAGCTCAGTCTATTCGCCAATAGATGAATATGAGGACCCCGCATTAATTTGGAATCCATAGTAATACCGAGAAAGACGGCCGACTCTATGGTTTCCAACGGCACATTATTTAATAGTATATCTGGTTTTTTTTTTAATTTATTTGGGAAACAAACAAATACAATACATCACAATATAAAGAAAACATAAAAATTAACAAATCAGTAAAGTTTCCACTTATAAGTAACTAGTAGTAGTTACTTATAACTAGTATAAGTAGTTTTTACCTATTACATTAGGCAAAGAGGACCTAATACATTTTATTGTTATTTAATAATAAATTATTAACACCAAACCAGTATACTATATTGGCTAGTGCATTGTTTACGTCGGCAGACCCAAAGTTTACTTTCGGTTCTTGGACTCTACCCTTGGTAGACCAAGGGTAGAGAGTATCAAAATATATCAGATAGCACTTCTTTATCTCTTTTTTGACCTAGTGGAGGTGGATGGTAAGATATTTGTTTTTTCATAAGCAGGAGGTTTATATAAAAGATAGCCATATATAGTATAGCATAAGATAGCTATAGTTTTAAATTAATGATTGTTATACATTTGAAAGTATTCTCTACTTTTAAATCTAGGCATCACCTAATGGTGGCTGAAAACACAAAAAAGTAAAATAAATTGTTAATAGCCGGTTAGATAATTCTCAAATGATAGTAATAAAGTTAAAAGCGTTACAAAACTATCTGAAAAATTAATTTTCTAAAATTGGTTAAGTACGACTCGTAATACAAAACATTAAATATACCAAGAATTTCCAACTGATTTATTCACAAATAGCGTCGTAATGCATTCTTGAAATAAGCAACACATTTAGATTTCGTGAGATAAAAATTATTTTTAGACATGTTACGTATTTACTTGTTCTATTTCTTTTTAAAGTTAATTGAAATAGCTTTAACAATTGGTTTTAGAAATAACAGAAAATATAATATAACATATTATACCTATATATACAGTTAAAGCTCCTTATTCATGCTTCCTTCATTCGCGTTTTTACTATTCGCGGATTTAAAAAAATGCGACCCAATTCCTATACTCGCGGCTAAAGATTTCTTTATTTGCGGGTCTTATCGGTGAATCGGCACATACATATTAATAAATAAAAAATTCGGTCGGGGGACCCCCTTCAGGAACGAAGTTCCTTACGTTTTAAAAAATAAAACAGAAAAAGAATTAATCTTCCTGGATGACAACCATCTAAATATGCCGATTTAATATCCTTATGTTTTGGCATAAGTAACCCAGATTCCAGATGCCTTTTGCACAAAGCTATAAAAAAAAGTGTGTGTACTTATGTACACACGTAAGAAGCTATATATACCTATACTTCTTTGGTGTAACGAAATAAAAATCATTCTAAAAATTTTATCCTTCGCGTTATCCTACGTTTGTAGAAAAAAGATTTTTAGTTTATGATGTTAATAAATAAATAAATACCGTTTTTTTTTTTGTCTCGGGGAAAAACCACTCTTGACGGGTTCCCCCGGCCTGGGGGAACCGAGGGATATGTGGGACTCCGGGATTTTTCCGACTACCCACTAAAAAACCCCGCTGTTCTCTTATCGCCTACGCCCGGGCCTACGGATATATGGCCTGCCGATCTCGTGGCCTGGGCCGAATAAATACATACCGTCAATTAACCTCAAATTCTACAAACGAACTCAAAGTAATATGTAAAAACCACTTTTATCATTTATAATTTAAACGGATTTTTTTATATAAGTAATTGTTTTTTTTGATACCTAGGAACGTATCCCCGTATTATAATCCCATATAAATTACCCTTATACCCCATATTAACGGTTTTCGTATTCAGGGCATATTTACGGAATAAAAATAATGAAAGTGGACGAAGCGAAACAAGTATGTAAGGATCGTAGCAAGTGGAAAGTAGTGGTCTCTGCCTACCCCTACGGGAAAGAGGCGTGATTATATGTATGTATGTATGTTGTATACTCTGCAAATAAAGAGCTTTTACTGTATATTTTTTGATAATTCACACAGCGTCATCCAATCCCAAACTAAGTTGCATAATACTTAAGTTATAGGTACTAGACAACTGATATACTACTTATATACTTTTTTGTGAATAAATACATATTATACATAAACACTCAGACGCGAGACAAGAATCGAACCTGTGCCATCCGCAAGCGTACCGAAGTGCGTTATCCGTTACGCCACAGAAGTCATCCATCGTATATAACCAAAATATAATTCATTCAACTAAATATCATATTAAAAATTCCTGCGTTTACGACGTAAATAATTGTATCGTTATGAAACATGAAAGCTGAAGAGCGGTAACAAAAATGGGACAGCGGTACATCTTGATGAAACATACGTTAATATATTACGTGAAAAGAGGACGGTGGAAAAAGTTTTTAATGTGCACACTGTCAGAGAGATGTGTTGATTTCAATTTAATATACATATCTACAGACTAGAGTGTATTAATTTTGCTTAATATGCTTATGTTCCAAAGGATTTTACTATTAATAACACAATTCGACGCTTTGACTGTTTGGATACAAATGACATATACGCTTATAATCAGAGATGTTATGGAGCTCCGTAACCGTAACCGAAACTATCGGATATCCGAAATCATTGCATATCCGTAACCTTATCCGAAACCGATATAATTTTATTCCTATATCCATATCCGTATCCAGATCCGAAATATCATATCCATAACATCCCTGGTCTAAATAAAACGACATGTTTCGATATATTTGTGTCATTTTGTGTTTATATTTTTCTTCAATCTAATATCCGTAACCGAAACTATCCGAAACTAACGGATAATCCGAAATAATTGCATATCCGTAACCTTATCCGAAACCGATATAATTTTATTCCTATATCTATATCCGTATCCAGATCCGAAACATCATATCCATAACATCCCTGGTCTAAATAAAACGACATATTTCGATATATTTGTGTCATTTTGTGTTTATATTTTTCTTCAATCTAATATCCGTAACCGAAACTATCCGAAACTAACGGATAATCCGAAATAATTGCATATCCGTAACCTTATCCGAAACCGATATAATTTTATTCCTATATCCATATCCGTATCCAGATCCGAAATATCATATCCATAACATCCCTGCTTATAATAAAAAACGGATATCCAATTTTTTGGGTTAATTCATTTATTACACCAAAGTGTCATTATATCTCTGATACACTATATCATGATTTTACAGTTATTTTATATTGGCTTTTATAGTCGAAGTAACTTCTTGAATGTCCCCTACATTAGCATAATTATCAACTACTTTGTTCCCTAGTATGATTATCGTCTGACATCTATACGTTAAAAGAATTTAATCTTGCATCTCTTTAATGTTAGTATGCTAAAAAACAACAATCTATTGTAACATTCTATGGTATTTCAGTACCACATTCCACCATAATAACCTTGTATTTTGTTCCGGCATAAGCGACCCAGGATCCAGTTCTTCTACGCAAATGGCTCGCAAACATCCGCAGGGGACGGTAACTGCTTATTATTCAGTGAGATGTTAGAATGTCTAACGTTCTACAGCACTAAAAGAAAGTTTAAAAAAGAGATGATATATTATAGTTAAAAATTTGGTAGAAAATTTATTTGTATTTTATAAGAAGTATTAAGGCAGTAAAAGATATAAACCCTTTGAAACATAGCCCAATGTCAATACTTAGCAGCGTTACTAAGGCACAAATCTGACTTTGAATGTAACCTGCATAAAATATTACTTACCACATATCTCTCATCAACATTTTATGCTCTTGTTATCAATAACTCTAATAAAAATGCACAAATGTCGTTGTAATTATGTAAATATATTTCGTACTCGTATGAAATGACCTTAAAAAAATAACCTGCAAAAATACTCGTATGTCGCATTCAATCGCTTTGTTCAGTAACATTCTGATGGCGGTACGTTTTTCCAATTTGTTTCTTTATAAGAATTCCCTGTGCGTTGGCAATCACGCATTTGTCTGCGGTCACCGGCGATTGTACATTTATTATTTTGCCTCGACTTTTTAAAATCTACTTTAGCTTTTATGCTGCTACCATGTTATGTATCTTATAACTTCTGTCTTCATTTTATAGAAATAATCTACTGAGGTTTGTCTAACTCTTGCGTGCATATTGTTAAGTGTAAACCCGTTACGTCACACCAGCTTTTGCACGTTAAAATACCAGCTGTGTCCATATTCTATCCGTGTCCCGATTGTTTATGTATTATACGTATTATTTACAAAAGAAAACGTGCAGAGTTAGAAGACGCACGTTTCTAGTATTGAGTATACTGAAACTACCCCGGTGTTCTTTCAATTATCCGGAACCGCGTAACGTAATGTTGCCTTAATAGATGCCTTATCCGTATCGTATTTGCTTGGACTACACAGTTAATATTTGTAAAGCTTATATTAATTTAAAACAGTACATAACTGCACCATATTAAAATTTTATTAAGTGGATTCTTTATAATATTATAAAGGGTATCCTAAAGTACCTATAGTATAATTGAGCTATTTTTATACAAAATGTGGAAAACTACCCTCATACATCATAACTAGAGAAAATACTGATCTTTATACCTGTACATTGTTTTTAATTGAATATTAGCTGTGTGATCAAAGGTCCCTCTATTTGAATTATACGGTATATTAAAAGGTAACCTATGGTTACTACTTCTGCTTTCTCATAGGCAAGGAAGAAAATATATCGTTCTGTTTTCATTTATGGATTCAGATGTGAGACGACACCTGCCCTTTTTATTGCTATGGAACATCACAGTCTGACGGTCCATTTAGTGGTAAGCATTTATTGTTGCCTATATATGTTTGTGACGCCAAGTGTTAGTCCTGCTCTCCGGATAGGAGTCCTAGAACCTGGTTTACTTATTCTAGAAAACAAGACAAGGTTGTTTATAGACCATGGCATCCAGATGAGTTTTGAGCCCTGCTGCAAACCTACGGTCGCGGAGACCAGTATTCTTACATCGCCCCTACGGAGAAAGAACAACTATACTAATGTAAAAACGAAGTTATCATTTGCTTTTATTCAATAACTGATTCTAAATTCCAAAAGATGAAGCAAAAGAGTTAATTTAGGCTATACACTAAATAAACAGTAAGTGAAAACGGTATAGCATTTTCATACCGCCACGAGGTATTTGGAATATATTTTATAAATAGGTTTTGCGTAGTACAATACGAAAACAGCCCTTCAGGCGAACAGCGAAATAATGAGGGAACGTACAGCGTCATGTAGTTGACGTGGAATAATAAGCATTTTTTGTCGTGAAAATGTCGAATACTTTCGGTAATTTACTTTTGTTGATGACGTTATTATTTTTTGAAGATATAATATTGCAATTAATGAATATTCCATAAGTACTGAGCCGATAGATTATATTGTTTTATTAGATTTAAATACAAATGAACCCAACGCGAACGCAAGCGAAACGCGTCTGGTAACATTGATTGCGACGTTAAGGCACGCATTGCTGCCGCGTGGGCCAAATGGCGTGAGGTGACAGGTGTAATTTGCGACCCTAAAATACCGGTTAAATTGAAGGGACAGGTCTATAAGACCATCATTATATGTATTGTGTGTGTCTATAAGGTCTGTACTTTTATACGGAAGTGAAGCGTGGCCGGTGCTGGAGCGACAGAAGCAGGCATTACGAGTCACGGAGTTGAATATGTTGCGGTGATTGTGTGGAGTAACGCGGAAGGACCGCGTTAGGAACTCTCGCATTCGCGGCAGCCTTCATGTCCGTGACATTGCGGATAAATTGCAGGAGTGTCGCCTTCGCTGGTATGGCCACGTTTTACGACAACCGGTTACTTACGCTGGGAACAAATGACTGGCCATGCCACCACCGGCGGGCCTCGGCAGGAGGGGTAGACCCAAAAAGTGCTGGCTTGACGTCGATGCCGAAGATCGTGCGAAGTGGAGAAGAAAAAGTCGGAAACCGGACCCTGGGCGCCGAAGCTAGAGTTTGGGCTGCAACCGGGATTCAACGCTAAGATGATAATGATGACAAATGAACGCAATAATTGTCTGGAATTAGAAATTTATTCATCCTTCAGTTGTAAGACTCGATGACCTGCGTTTTTTTTTAAATTTATATTTATTTATTTTATTCGTGGTAGGGACCCAAGCCCGTTTGGATGGTGACCACCTTTGGTCTTAGTATGCCGCTATAATAACTTTGTTGTATTCCGGCATTAGTGACCCAAGTTCCTGTACTCTTATAAGACAGCAGCGTGTTCGCTATGCCACTGGCGTTGCAAACATCCATAGGCGACGGTGATTGCTAAATTCTAAGCGGGCCGTCAGCCTGTCTGCTGTCCTACAGCAATAAAAAAAAAACCTGCGTAAACTCTCTAGCCGAGGCTAGACGAGTAGAGAAGTCCGTGGTTGGACCTCAATCATCGTTACCCATATGTTGATATGGCTAACGATCAAGCTCAATGATGCATGCTTCAGAATAACATTGCCAAGAATGGAACTTACTCCTCTCCTAACGGTTTTTCATATCCAAAGCTTTTACCTAGGACTGCGGGGTTGTCTTTACAGTTTTAGCCACAATTTTTTTTTTATATCGGCATTCTTTAATTCCAACTCCTTTCCTAGATTCATCGTAATCCCTCCATTAAATCCTGGTTGCGACCTAAACTTTCGCATCGGTGCCCGGGGTCCGCTTTCCGACTTTTTCTACTCTTCCGTCCTTTCCTGATCTATACAGCAATTAATACTATTGACTAAATTAAAATTAAATTCCATAATAATTCATTTGAAAGTTCGTGCTGAATGATTTCGTATTTTGAAGATTCAAACTGTAGTCGTTCTCTTATAGACAAAAAATTTCATACAACAACGACTCTAGGATTTTACTTAAGATTTATTTACTCCTAAAAACAACATTGTGCTTATAATTTTTGTATCTTTCATGTCATAATGTCACACGACAAACATACCTTTATTAAAGTGTAACATTCAATAGGCAACTGCCTAAAACTTGCAAACTGCAACAATATGCAGCGTAATCGGACATTATTACCGCAAATTATGCCTTGCACAATGGGTCAAAGACGGTCACCTCTCGGCCATATTTTGGACAATTGGCATCCAGCCCAGTGTTGGGTTGTGGCCAACGTAAGCCTTTGAATACCTCTGACGCAATAGGTCGACATGATAAACATTACAAGAGTTGGCATGCGGTTTGGTGAAGGCATTAGAACTTTCATATCGAACATTCAGTACTTAGATGCAAAGTAGTTTGGAAATATGCTTCATTGCTTCAGCTAACTGAATACGAGTTGTATTAATCTGTTAGAACTTTGTATTGGGATAATATGTATTGACTATTGCACAAAGTTTGTAGAAAAATATTGTGCATACTCGATATAACGAAAATTCTAAACGGAAGCTTGTAATAGAACTAAAATTTTCGAACTCAAAGAGAACGATTATTACCTACTTGGTAAAACTTGTAATACACACTTTAATATAAAGATACAACGGAAAGTTACTGTTAGTAAATAAATATTATTGGCTAATAAAATGAAATTATTGATTAAAAGTACGTTATTAGTGTAATTTAGTGTTGAGGACTAGCTAGTTATACGGGGAGCAAACATCTTGGAAATCGAGGCCACCCCGTTTCAGCTGAAGGAATTTAAAAAGATCAAATAAACAGTCCATAGAAATCTATCTAAATTGAATGAGGATTGCAAGAACGCAGATGAAAATGTACCAAATCTCAAGTTTTGGGAACAACGTTTTAAGTAATTTTAACAATATTATAACATCTACGTCTCAAAAGCAGGCAAATAACTGGAGGTGTAATATGAATATAAATAAAAATGTATATTTTATCAATTTACTTACAGGTTCTTATTCTATTTTCTCTTTTAATATTCTTCTATGTGTAAGGAAACAAACGCTAATAATACATGTATGTGTGTGTGTGTGAGCGCGCACATGTCTTGTACTGTAATAATAATCAAAAAGAGACTTCGTTCGATATAACGTTATTAATAAGAATATTTTACCGCTTACCGCAACTCAAACTTTAGTAGTTAAGATATACGAGTACAAATACAATACAAATTATTAATACATACATGTATTATATTCGCTTAAAAAGTAGGACAAAATACAATGCCACTTCAATCACTACTTCGACCTAAAAATATTGGAATTTATTTAACCTATAATTTATCAAATACTGTCTTATATTCCATTGGATAACAATTGTATTGATGTTTTAAATATTAATGCTTTTTGATGTTACAAGACTTATTAATCATTTGGAAGGAACGATCGTTTCCAGGAACAATCCTTTTTATACATAAATGAGTCATTCATAAATGTGTTAATATTAGAGTGGTATATTTATTAAGAAATGAATTGATAATAACGTGAAAAGATGAATGAATAAAAGGCGTCAAGGCTTTTGATAGTTATATAAATTGTACAAATAATCATAAAAGCGTCAAATTGCGGCCGGAAGTAAGTTTTCCCATTTTTTCTATAGGTGAATGTCGCCAAAAGTTTTTAATAAAATTACAACATTTATTCACATTCTAAATATAGGAAAAAACGGTTGAGGAAAAAAGGATTGGGAGTTTTTACACATATGCAATAGATAGAAAGGTATATGTGACTTGACCAAACTCGTATTTGCTTCAAGTTTTCATTTACTAACTTTATACCAATACATTTATAATAAATTATACATATAATAAGTTACATAACTTAAAGAAGTACATACATAATAAGTTAAACAAGTTTTTATAAAGAAGCAAGAAATAAAAAGTTAATAAATTGAGTCAACAACAGACCAAAAAGGTTGTGACAGCTATGACCACACTGGCAATGAAAAATATTATATTTTCTTCTCATAATCTGCCAAATAATTTTCAATGCGAATGACAGATAGATATTGAGAAAATAGAATCGGCTTTGATATTTGATTTTGTAAAATGTGTTGGTTAATATAAAAATAGTTAAGAATCTTTGTTTCATTAATCTGGCAACCAGTTGACGGTACACAGCATATATTATAGAACAAACAGATATAACAATTTATTTTTTTAAGTCAGTTCCATTTACTTCTCACAAACATACAATCAACAGATACATTACATTTTGCTTCCCGTGGTGATAGAAACTACAAACGCCAATGCAGATGTATAACTATTAAGCTAGTCGTGTTGTTTGGAATAAATTATAAATTTGTGAAATATATTTTCTGGTCAGGTACCTCAGTGGTATTACATTTGGAGACCAATCTGGAGGACGCGGGTTCAAATCCCACGATAGCACTGCTTAGGCAATTTTTCGCATCTGATGTGCATTTTAGAGCATGATGGCTACGTACCGACGGTGAAAACACCGCGAGGAAACCTGCATATCGAGATTAAATTAGCCTTAGCTTGGTGGGTATACTGTCCGTTCCCTATAGGCGAGGTCAAAGCTGAGCAGCAGGACGCTGTGGGTTATTATTGTTGTTGGTTTGAAGGTGTTGTTTTGAGAAAGAATACTGAACTCTACGGCCGGGGTCGGCCTGTCGCCTAGCTACGTAGTAGGGCCCCAAGCCCGCCTGGATGTTTTTTTTTTTTTCTTAAAGCTAAGGCTGTCATCGTCTCAGACGACCAACGACAGCGACACCGGGCGGAAAAGGCATTCCGACCCCGTGTGAGCGGGGTCGATCAGCCGTGGCAGCGTGCTCGGTCACGCGCCTCCTGTGAGGCGCGCTCCCGGCTCGAACGCTGCATGGGGATAATTGATAGCAGCCACGAATGGCAAGAATACTATTAATTGGGGACTATCGGCTCCACCGGTGAAGCCGATCCTATTCTAATCTACTACCGTTTCGGAGTGCTTATAGCTGGGCGAGAAGAAACGGCGAAAGAAACCCCGCGACACATCTATTCTACGTGTATTTATGTACTGTGTGGGTTGTGTACGTCTACAGGCTATGGGGGCGGAAGGCATCCCTAAACCTGCTTCGTCGGGCTGGTCCATGCCGGACTGGAGGGGATTGCGTCCGCGAGAGCATTCGCTTCAGCGCCCGCCTGGATGGCGACTACTACCTTTAGTCTTAAGTATGCCACCATAATGATTTTGTGCTGTTGGCATTACTTAGTTCCTGTACCCTTATAGGATAGCAGCGTGTTCGCGATGCCACTGGCATTGCAAACACCCATAGGCGACAGTAACAGCTAAATTCTAAGTGAGCCGTCAGCCTGTGTGCTGTTTTACAGTAAAAAAAAAACAACGGGACTACACCATTTCATTTCTACGGTGGCGAAAAAAAATTTTCTCTTCTATAAGGATAGTTTAATATGAAAAATACCTTTAGATCTTAAGGAGTCATGGTAACAAGATTGCAATACAGACTATTAAAACCAAACATGGCCACATTTATATTGCCTTGTAGCTCTTTGTTCAAAAATATAAAGAATTACGAATTTATAAAAGTGCGCTAAAATTTTACTCTTGGACAATACTTAACAACGCACTTGGGATGTTGATAGCTACAATGTAATGATAAATTCAGAAAATCCTTCAGTTTTACTTGTAAAAACACATTTATTGTATGAACTCCAAAGTGCTAAGTACACATACATGAAACCACAATAAAGTCTCATCTAATTTCTGAAGGTAGCAATCTCTGTAAAATTACTTCATAAAATCCTAATTTGCAAGTCTGTTTATTAGAACGCGAAAGAATGTAATGCGATGTTTTAATGAATGAACCATTAACATAAACATTATGCTAATAAAATTAGCGTTTTTAAATGAATTGCTTTCAAAAGTTGAAAACAAAACCATTATTACGTCTTCAGAATAGAAAATATTAGGTTTTGTAAGCCTAGCTTTATATTTTAGGTAACCTTTGATAGAATTATATATAAGACAATTGACAGGACGAGCATGGCGTTATACCACATATGGCGTACGTTGGAACGCTTGTGAAGGTTATGGGTTGGGATCCCGTTCCGCGTGTGGGTGTTTATGTATAATGTGTATTTATTTACAAAAGAATGTATGTTAGTAGTCAATTTGACTAGATATCGTCGTATCCCAATAAATTAATATTATTAACTGCATCACCTTTTCAAAGTGACCAATCATTTATTAGTTAATTTTTAATACAAAATCTGTGCCTATATACTATAGTTATAACAAAAAAAGCTTAAAACAGTAAAATCTATGCTAGCATTAAGTTCACAACTGAATTGCATTTTTCATAAAAAGAAAGGCTTTTAAACCGCGCACTGCTGTTTTTGCGAAGCTCTTTTACTCTCACAAAATTCCATTACCACCCATCTTGTATGCACGCTTCAAATATGCAAGATGTTAACCTTTGCTCTTTGTAAAACGTACCGTAATTTTTGGTCCACTTTTTCATCTTAATCAAGGTTGAGCAATGTTGAAATTTTGAAAAACAGTGATCCTAGCAAAGTTTGAGAACATTCTATTATTTTTTTATATTTATATATTAATGCGCGAAGCGAAAATTTTGTACTCCTTTTTACGAATATTGCGAGGACGGAGGATTATGATATTTGACACAGTTAAAGTTTATGTGGAGAAGTGCAGAAAGTTATTTTTGCCCAAAATCCTTTAGTAATATATTAAATTAATTAAAATAAACATTACGCACTCTACTGCTCGAATAATAATTATACACAACATACACACACATTCATACTTTACTTACGAATTTGTTTTTTTTTACAAAAGTTTATGGCCTGGTAAAGACCATTATGGTTAATTTTATAACAATACTCGTATAATATTTAAATTTATAATATACATTAAGTAAAAACGTAAACAACTAATAAATAAATAATATTATACAATTACTAATAATATATATTTACAATGATGATGATGGTAATGACGACGAGTGACCACACAGTCAGTGATGCAGATATAGGCGAAAGTGAAAAGCTCAATTCTAATTAAAAATTATTCGTTCATGATTCGTAAATAAATTATATTTAAAAAATATTTTGTTTTGTTGACCCTACCCAACTGATTGGAGTTGACTCCTATGACGTCATAAGATGGCGCAAAGCTGAAGTGATTATATTCTCTTTGGTCTTATTGAATGTCAAAATTAAATAACAATAAAATGAAACTTTGAAATTGTTTTTATTTGTATTTTGTGAAATACATCTTGCTCAAGCATAAATAAAATGGTGAATAAGTAATGTGATGATATAGTCCCAAACCATCAATTTGGTTTTCGAGAGCACCATGGTACTATAGAGTAAATACACAGTATCGTGGATACTCTAAACAGAACGTTAGATGGCAAAAAGTATTGTTCTGCTGTTTTTCTGGACATAAGTCAAGCATTCGGCAAAGTGTGGCATGAAGGTCTCATATAAAATAAAAAAATTGCTACCTAATTCATTCTTTCTTGTAATAAAATCGTATATACAAGACAGATGCTTTAAAGTAAAACTTAATACTGACCTATCAGCCTTATATGAAATAAAATCTGGAGTACCGCAGGGCAGTATACTGGGGCCAGTATTGTATACGATATATACAGCTGACCTACCAACCACGGAAAAAACGACTGTCGCCACATATGCAGATGATACCGCAATTCTGTCTACGCACATCAACCCAGCAACTGCATCTGCACAGCTTCAATCGCATCTTTTTCAAATCGAGAACTGGTTAAAAGTCTGGCAAATAAAAGCTAATCAAAGTAAATCGGTCCACGTCACATTTACTCTCCGAAGAGAAACTTGCCCCCCAGTGACATTAAATGGCGAAGATATCCCTCAGGAAGAATATGCAAAATACTTGGGAATGCACTTAGACAGAAGGCTAACATGGCAAAAGCATATATGGACAAAACGAAAACAACTGGATACCAAGTTACGTAATATGTACTGGATACTGGGTCGACATTCACGACTGCGCCCTGATAGCAAAATGACAATTTATAAAGCCATCCTTAAACTTATATGGACATACGGCATTAAATTGTGGGGTGTTCCCCACTAGCTGTTGCCAGTAATAGTAACATAGAAATACTCGAGAGATTCCAAACCAAAACACTGCGAACAATCTTCAACATTCCACAATACATAAGTAACAAATTGATATACAACGACCTAAAAATAAACACTATCAAGGAAGAGATAACCAATTATAGCATTAAATATCAGCAGAGACTATTTGGACATAAGAATAATTTAGCTATTGAACTAAGTGGACACGGATCGCTTCAGCACAAACGATTGAAAAGGCATAGTGTGCCTACGTTGTTCGGTAGATTTAAACAGACAAAGTGACAGCTCCACCATTTAGTGAAGGCTCACTGATATCAATAATTAAATTGTCTTGAGATGTTGTGGAGGCCTTAGAGGTCCAAAATATCTTCAACATAAAAATTGATCTCGTTTATCAACTGGGATCTTATAAGTACTAAAGAGCAGGTAGCAAAACCAAATTTAGTCCTAGTCAAAATAACTATTTTTATTGCAGTTATCTTGGTATAAGAAGAGAATAAAAAATAAAAATTATAAAAAATAGGAACTGACGCAATCAGTTATGCATACAACTGGTATAAACCACTTAATAACTTACTTAATGATCAAGATATGAAAGGATTATATCAATCCGTTGATGAAATGAATGGATAAATATGTTAATCTAACCAAAAAATAATTTATAATCCAACGTCAGTATCCGAGAGAGAAAATCGACAGCAAATATACTCTAAAAACAAATTAAAATTCGTGTGTTCACAGTTTCCGTGAAAAAACAGCGCAATCAGTGTTATTTTTAAATTAAATCAATATTGATTCCCGCAGTCGTTCCAAACAAAAATAACTTAAATTATTCAAATTCTTGCTCACACTAGAATAACAGTGGACATGTTATGTTAAATAGTTTTTTTAATTGACTTTAACAGGGCCATGTATATAGTATAGTCAAAACCAACCTCGACCATAATTCAGATTCTAGTCCTCCTCCAATACTCAGAAATTTTGCGGAAATGGTATTGATTCTCTTTTATCTGCAAATTGCAGTTTTGCAAATATTTCTTCCAGATCTGTACTCGTATATAGTATAAAAACCACCTCGAACAATTCATACCCCAAAAAATAGTACTCAGAAAATATTTGGGGTACTTTGTTATCATTTTGATCTTCGAACTATTATCGTTATCGAAATGTTTAATCGCAGTTTTGACCTAAGTTTTTATGTAAAGCAAGCTGACTCGAAGAAGAACATAGCCGCAAGGCCGATCTATAGGCCGTTTTTACTCAGTACGTAGTATAAGATTTGGCTAAAATTAGGTTAAACCATCCACCAGCGCGGTTGCTACTGGTTACCCGTTGCTAGCAAGCTCAATCTCCGCCCTACGGATGATAGGTACGAGTAGCATCCGCCCCTATCAGTCATAAGGTGGGTAACTACAACCCCGGTAACCCCACATAACCTTCTCTAATAAGTAATTTTAAATAATATTAGTAGTTAAACTTGAGAATTCTCAGAAACATGTTTAATGAAAATAATTATCTTATTTCGTCTGGAAATTTCGTTAAGTAACTTGTAACGGGTCTATTTACTGGCAAAGTTTCATTTGCGTAATCCTGATATAGCTTTCAAAAACTTTGTATTTTTTTTCTTTGTAAATATCTTGTCTTTCACGGATTCATCATTCATTTTCAGGGACGTGATTATTCACTTTTTTGCGAAGTTTTCAGTCTGTCCTATTTTGCCAGCCTTGTTATGTTTATAAATTGTATGTCATAGTCTTAAGTACGTTATTACTACTATTATTAGTACTGTATCTCTTAATAATACTTTTCTAACGAAAACTCTTCCTATTATCTATTAGAAACTTTTTATTAAATATCTATAATTCTTTTAATATTATTAGAAGGTATTAAGAAAATAATTTTTCATCAGAAAACTGCAAGGAGCCGTATAACACGTTTTATAATAAGATATACTAGTAGCAACATTGCCATTTCATTTAATTTCAAATGTATAATATGATCAAATGTAAAGCATCTGGTCATATAGGTTATTTTCACCAACTTCTTTCTACTAGTAGATCATACATAGAGCTTCATTCATTAGTTCTAAAGACTTCAGTGCCGCTACGCCACGGAAGTCAAATGCACTATGATAGCTGATAAAAGAAAGTGGAATAAGAGAACATATTACATATATGATATATGGGACCACCATTATTATGGATAAGAACAATTCTCTCTGGTTTGCTACTCCTAAACATTGCTGCTAAATATTGAACAACTAAACTGAAATAAATAAATACACATATGCGAAGAATTCACACAACGCTATCTAGCCCCAAAGTAACATAGCACTTGTGTTATGGGCACTATATACATATATACTACACTTATACTTTTTGTAAATAAATACATATTATACATAAACACCCAGACGCGGGGCAGTAATTAAACCTATGACCTCCGCAAGCTTACCGATATGCGTTAGCTATTACGCCACGGAGGTCAATTATTAGTATCCCATTGAGAAATGTAACATTTAACAATCAGTGTTCTTTGTTCTTTTTAATTACATCACTTAAATATTTTATAAACATAATTTTCTTGAAAGAATTCGCAGATTGGTTTTCCTTATACATCAGTGTATATAAGAAAAAAACCTTACCTTTAAATATTATGTTAATTACGCTAATCCTAAATAAACTGGATATTTAATTTTATGCGTTATATTTGTTAATTAGAAGAATCTAATTAGAATTTTTTTATAGACGATCTGTTTGATTCAGTTAATAGTTGTTCAAATTAATCTATGTGTTCGATCGGCCTTACATGATAAAATAATAAAGTATCATGCACAAATTATTTTATTAATTAATTAATATTTATTATATACTACCTGACCCAGTAAACGTTGTTTTACCACATAAATAAAAATAAACATTTTGTAGAGGACTGAATTTTAAATTTACACCATTCTTAAATCCACTCGAAGACACGCAAATTTTTTTATTTAATCAGTTCAGCCGTTTAGAAAGAATTTAGCTACATACACGCACAGTAGAATTATATGTATAAAGATAACTCTCCCCGTTGTACAGATTTGTACCTATATTTCGACATCTCTTTTACGACACCACATAACCTTATGCGAGATATTCTACCAAATAACAAGACTAGTAAAGCGGTAACATTGGTAATGACCAATGTTACCGCTTTACTAGTCTAGTCTAAGTGGGCCGTCAGCCTGTCCGCTGTCCTAAAGCAATTTAAACAAGTGTTTAAATTGCTTTAGGACAGCGGGCAGGCTGACGGCCCACTTAGAACTTAGCAGTTAGCGTCGTCTATGGGTGTTTGCAACGCCAGTGGCATCGCGAACACGCTGCCGTCCCATAAGGGTACAGGAACTTGTTATTATGGCGGCATACTTAAAACCAAAGGTGGTCGCCATCCAAACGGGCTTGGGGCCCTACCATGTAGCTAGGGTGGGTTGTTTTGTCGCCTTTTACGACAGGCCAACCCCGGCCGCAGAGGTTAGTATTCTTTCTCCGCCCCTGCACGGATAACAAACTAACTAGGTATCTGAACATAGATCAACAACTTATGGTTTCGAATTCTGATTAGTACGCAACGGATGCGAACCTAGGAACTCGAAATTTATAATATCGGAATCGTGCATTTATGATTTGTGCGAACGTTCTTCAAAGAGCGTTGTAAAAAAACATTGTCGTTGTTGTCTTTGAGATCGATTGACACTTGAAGCAGAATATTAATATGATCTGCTACTATCAAACTAGTTTGTTCCGATCTGGGCAAGTGAGTTAATTGGTGTTTTTTTATTGCTGTGGGACAGCAGACAGACTGACGGCCATCTTAGTAAGCAATCACCATCGCCTATGAGCGTTTGCGACGATAGGATTTGGTTGTATGGTAAGCTGATTTATAAAATGAATGTGGAAGTAGTTTTATACCAAATTGATGCATTCTTAAATTTTCATTTACCTGGTTTTTTATTTATTTTATTAACTCCTTACCTAGCAAAACTACCTAAAGGGTTTTGCATTAACGCGCTTCTAGAACATCAATAACCCAAATAAAACCTGATAGCCTAGTTGCTTATGTAAGGAATCCATGAGATAACGTAACAAGACAGTTTTCATCATACGATTGCCAACGTGCAGTAGTAATACCATAACCCTCCAGGAAAAATTCCAAAAGAATTCAATTACATGAACGCAATTATTCTCCAAATCTCTCCATCTCCAATTCTTGCCTTTACTACGCTATTTGATATCTCTCATAAACGACAACATTTCCCCGTATTATTGAACTTTTAATAGATATTTTATTGTTATTTCATAGCGTTATATCGTATGAAAAAGTTGTATAAGGTTTATCATCTTAAATATTGTGTACTAAATGGCTTAAACGTATTTCTTTTAAACGTGTCATTATTTTAGTACTGTTAATAATTAGATACGTAAATTCAATTTTGTATAATTATTTTCAGTTAATGAACAAGTGCATGTTTCATACTTTAATCAGATCAAAAGTATAATAATAACATAATATCATATTGAGCTACATAAAAGTAAATGTTATTTTAGGTTTATCGTTTATTTCTCATATTTTATAATGCGTAATAATTTATAATATAAAAAATTATAAATTGAATCATAACTAATGTTGATAAACTACAATCATTGCAATATATTTTTAAATAAAATGAAAAAATTTTGTACGCAGAAATATTTTTAAGAAGAATAACATCATATGTTAGAAACCAATAATAATTAAGACTAATTAAACACAGTCATAATTTCACTAATTACTAATTGTTTTTCTTTTTATAACTGCCAAAATTAGGATGAAAAATTAATAATTATGTTGAAATACTTAATTTAATATTCCGTTTCGAAAGCTCGTCTATTTTTTGAACCCGAATTAATTATTCAGACATTAATTACTGATTTCAACAAATGTACAGCCTTTAGGAATAATTTATGATCAATTTAACATCTACGTACTGAATAATATTTAACTGTTTTATATATGTAACTTAAATATTATTAATAAAACAATTTAAATACAGAACACTCACGCACGGCCAGTTTTTCGAGTAACACCAACTATATAAACTCGATAAAATCTCACTGAAACCAATCACATCACAAGTCACTACGAGTCGCTCCTTGGTTCTAGAGTAAAAACATAGTACACACTATCACGTTCACTGACACTCTGGGAGATCACCAGGTCTATAATTTTTTTACTCTATGGCACTGACAGGCGTACGTCGGAACGTCGCAGCCTCAACTGGCTGGGGCGGCTCCAACGCGCGTGCCTAACATCCCCGCCGCCCGCCCGCCTTTCACCTCACTTAAGGCTACGGGAAAAATAGAAATAAAGTATGCACTGTAAGGACAAAACGTGGAAAAAACGTATGAGAATGCTTTTGAGGATGCTGAAATAGAATGCCAAGTAGCAAGAAATGATGATGATGATATTAATTTATCCCTAATGGAGTAGCAAGAAAGTAGCAATGCTGTCAATTGGATACTCGATTTATTGGAAGCGGTAAATTATATTCTAAATTTAAACCATTCAGTCAAGTTTTCTAATCGCTTTTATTTTACGCCTTAGCTTAGCTTGGGTATATGTTATTAGCCATCTAACTTACTAAACGGCATTCTATTGATAAAAAGTGTTAAAAATTGGTTACGTATTTTTAGTTGAAATTCAAAATTTTATTTTCACTTCTAAGTGTGCTAACAAAACATTTTGTAATTACATGGTCATTTAAGTAGGTTGTATATGTATATACTGAAGATTTTTTCAAGTATTTACTATGATCTGGGTATTAACGTAAAAAACAAAATCAAAAGAACAAAAAATATTATGTATGTAGCAATTCTAAATTCTAATGTGAACCCTACAGGAACTACGCGTGACGTAAAATGTGAAGGATGTGTGGAATGACGGCGAAGGACCACATTAAAGCTGCACGACCTCTGTGGTGGAACGAATAACGCACTTTGGTACGCTTGCGGATGTCACGGGTTCGATTCCCGTCTGGCATCTGGGTGAAAAAAAGTCTATAATTAGTTTATCAGTTGTCTAGTACCCATAATACAAGTGCTATGCTACTTTGTTTGGGACTAGATGACGGTGTGTGAATTGTCACAAAATATTTATTTATTTAATTCTATCTGCAAGATAAGGGTAGCAGTCAACTAGTACTACTTGTGGTAAGTAGTCAACTAGTTTATTTAGTTAATTAGAAGACACGGAAATTTAGTTTTATTTTCTGTAGGCATTAGGCATTGTCTACAAATAATAACTAATATTAACAATAATAACAAATTAATAAAAATCTCTTAAGCGCTGCTACAATCTACAATGGAATAAAATTTAACCAAGTGAAGAACTTAGGCAGCCCAGGAAGACTTCCTAAAATCCTTAATACAATCCAGAAGAAGCCAAAGCAATTACCGTTGTAAATAAAAACGGCGCGAGTATGTCGCCGAGCTGCAGTAGAAAAAAATATTAAGTTATTTAAAATTAAATCATAATGAAGAGTTGGTTAGTAATAAAATTACTACTAAATATTATTTCTTTATTTTAATTGATAGGAATTATGAAAATCAAAACCTCCGCTTCCACCACAATCCAGTATTGATCGCTAACCCATACTGATTCACCTGAGGTTATTTTGTAATAAACGTTTGAAACAAGTTTAACATTGGCCTTGTTCCGACAGCGGCGTACCGAACTTATCCCTCAGTAGGGCTGGTCTGTTCCCTAAAGGCTTTATCTTTTTATCTATAACAATGCCTTGTGTCTGTTTTTTGTAAATTATTAGTAAAGCTCATTGCCTTTTTTATTGCTGTAGAACAGCAGACAGACAGCCCACTTAGAATTTAGCAGTTACCGTCGCCTATAGTGTTTGCAACTCCAGTGGCATCGCAAACACGCTGCTGTCCCATAAGGGTCCAGGAACTTGAGTCACAGATGCCGGAAAAGAACATAATGTTATTAGCCTGTCGTAATGCCGCTATAACATGGCAGCATTACGACAGGCCCCGGCTGCAGAGGTCAGTATTCTTTCTCTAACCCGAATTTAAAGCGATTTATAAAAGCAGATTCAAGCAAAAATTTCAAATTCTCTGAAGGTCATAAATTTGAAAACAAATTCCTTAATATTTATTCTCCATGCAGGGGTGGATTAAGAACATTGACTCCTGCGGCTGGTGGCAGCTTAGAACTCCCAATCTGGTTAGCAACCACCCCTGTTCCCTAAATATGCCGAAATAATACCCTTATGTTGTATTTGAGCATAAATGACCTAAGTTCCAATTCTCTTACCTGGATGGCAGCATGTTAGCTATGCACCTGTTATCACAAATATACATAGGCAATGATAACTGAAAGTTATTAAGTTAGTGAACCGTCAACTTGTCTGTAGCTCGACAGCAATAGTAATAATAACAGAAACCTAATTCATCCGAGCTGATGATGATAAGCTAAGTTTAATGATGATTGAATTCAAAAATTATAACTTTTTCTGTGTATTACATTTGCTTTGTTTTAAATGAAAGTTTAAAAACCATAACAAAATTTAACGTATAACCAATAATTCGATAAACTTCATGGTGATTCTCGTAAAAGTAAAGTCGTTTAAGTATGTTAATTGTCAGTCTAGGATACAATATAAGTATTAAAAAAAATTTAAAAAAATTTTAGAGTTTACTTAACAGAAATAGAAACTATAATTTGGTGGCTTATTAACACATACGTGATTGATTGAGTGATTGACCAGAAATAGCTATGTAATGATAATAAAAAATATATTACAAACACTACATTATAAAATAATACAAGAGGAAATTATTCGATAAAAGTTGTTGCAAGATTACATGTCCTAACAATTTAATATCGCAATATTATCATGTCCATTATTAGCTATAATTATAAAAACTTAAAACTTACAGACTAGCGTGGTTTGGCCATGTAATGCGAAGCGGGAGATGACATCGGGGTGCCACCATTGTGGCGCGGGCGACGAGGAGGACACGGTGGACCACACTGTCGCCGTGTGCCCTGCGTGGCGCAAGGAGCGCCGCGCCCTCGTCGCCCAAATCGGCGCGGACCTGTCGCTCCCGGCCCTGGTTCTGTCCATGGTCGGGGGTGATCCTGGATGGACGGCTGTCGCCTCCTTTTGCGAGGCAGTCATGTCCGCAAAGGAGGCGGCAGAGCGGGAGCGAGAGTCGACCACCACACTCCCCTCCCGCCAACGCAGGCCACGCCGGCGGCGCCGGAGGCCCAGTAACGACCTCCGGCCGCCGTAAAAAGCGGCCGCTGGCGGCCCCTCGGGGGAGGACCCGCCGCCTGCACTATTGCCGCGAGGGAGAGGGCTGTGTGCTGTTCTGCGGCCCCCCTCAACTGTTGATCCAGGAGAGCGCCGGGGGACGAAATCCTGACCCCCGGCGCCAACAATTTAGAAGGGGCCCGCCTTAAGACAAAGGGCGGGCCGGCGCCGGCCCGGGCCACGAGATCGGCAGGCCATATATCCGTGGGCCCGGGCGTAGGCGATAGGAGAACAGCGGGGTTTTTTAGTGGGTAGTCGGATGGTCGAACATCTTTCCCGGAGTCCCATATATCCCTCGGTCCCCCCGGGCCGGGGGAACCCGTCAAGAGAGGTTTTTCCCCGAGACCAAAAAAAAATGTAATGCGAAGGGATGAATGCCATATAACTAGGAATAAGAATTCAGAGTGGATGGATACAACAGGAAAAGAAGACCAAAGAAAATATGAGATGAATGATGACATGACGGCTAACAGAGGAGAGTAGAAGGAGAGAACATATTGTGCCGACCCTACACAATGTGAAAAAACTGTGTGTGTCAGCTCCGACGCACGACTGGAGTTTACTACTTAAGTACAATTGTCTAAACATACGCCAAAAGAGTTTATTTAACTGAAAAAAGATTAATAACTTAAGAAAGGGTAAATTAACAAATTAATGAAAATAATATACATATATAAAAAAAGTTTCAAAACAGTTTTTAGTTCAACCGAATTACAACTATGGCACCTAGTAATAAAGTCACAAATCTCCAAAACATTATCTAATACTTACGATCATTCGTTATATAAAATGAGCAAAGCCATAAATTACTCTTGTCACTTACAAATGAAAAGACATATGTTAAACAACATTTAATGAGAAATCAACCTTAAGTTGTAACAAATAAAGTAATTTTTGCCTTGAGAGATACATCGTTTTGTTTTGTTTAGTGTGTTCCGGTGCACGCGCACCAAAAACGTAACGAGGTCATTCATTAGTAGATTTTACTCTCACATTTTTCTCATACCGGGCGCCTTATATATGAAAATCGATTCTTAAGGAGTAAACTCCAAAAAGCAAGAAGAATATTATTGGCTATATACCACTTTAATACTTTTAATACAAATATCATATGCTAATGAATAAATGGATAAGATTATAAATATAAATATGATAGAAGCTATTAATTTAATATTATACATTGTTGCTACTAGCTTAAAGAATGCTACAGCTTATGATTGCACTTTTTTATCGCGTCTATAACTGAACCATACTTATAAATAGTGTGAGTTCCTAGCCAATATTTTTCAAACTCCTATCACTACTCTCTAGTAGAGATACATCTCTATGTATCATCACATTAGCATTGAATCTCGATTGGATTTCAGTTTCCACATCGGTATACAGAGTAAAAGATTTACTAACTTGAAAATTACTTGGTGATATATCATAGTTTGATGTTAAGTCCGTCATCGCTTAAATATAAGATTTCAGTGTATCCACAAATGTCAGCGCATTCTCAATTATAGGGTATTTCTAAAATGACCAGAAATCTACAAAAGTCGATTTAAGTGTTTAATTTTGGATATTTTTATAGTTCCTTATTTGATCAGTATCGTATTAGCTGATCAATCCTCGTTTTAAGTTAAGCTATCAATAAAAAAATCTAGTTTATTAAATTTTTTTTATTGCTGTAGGACAGCAGACAGGCTGACGGCCCGCTTAGAATTTAGCAGTTACCCTTGCCTATGGGTGTTTGCAACGTCAGTGGCATCGCGAACACGCTGCTGTCCCATAAAGGTACAGGAACTTGGGTCACTAATGCCGGAACACAACACAAGGTTATTATGGCAGCATACTTAAGACAAAGGTGGTCGCCATCCAGACGGGCTACCACATAGCTAGGGTGGGTTGTTTTGTTGCCTTTTACGACAGGCCGACCCCGGCCGCAGAGGTTAGTATTCTTTCTCCGCCCCTGCACGGATAAATAGGTATAGCAACTGTACTAATATATGATATATTTTGAGTTCTAAAGGTTGCTCGTGCTTCTTTAAATTAAATAATAATAATATATTATAACATTCCACGCTGCAAAACATCATTTGCGCAGAAATTCGCGGATTATCTGGGCCCTAAATTATATAACGAAATTAGCAAAGTAATTAAATTAAACAAACTTCCCATTGGTAGGTGTAAGAAAGTTTTGAGTGATTATTTGTATGAGCTGAATTATCAACAGTCAGAAGAGATTATCAAAGCAATTATTTAAATATAAAATTACATTTTACTTATATATAACTTACATACATTATATTCACATACAATCATTGTTTCAGTTAATATATGTATCATATATATATATTTCTTTCATTAATATTTTATTTTAAATTATTATTTATTTTTACTACTATATCTCATTTAACTACTATATATTATTTAATTATTAATATAATGGTAATTATTATATATTAGTACTTATCTTAAAAATACTGGCCCACTGAGATACAGTATTCACTAGTTCAGGGGACAGTGTGATTTTCTCTAAGTCAAATTACTTGTTGTACATGAACTGCTGTGATAATTATGTATCTTTTATTTTTAAAATTTGTATTTCATGTATAAATAATTAAATAAATAAATAAAATATTAAAATTCTATTTATTCTACTTCAAAAATTCTACAAGTTTTAGCCGGTAATAAAGCAATAATCAAATAAAAATACAATCCAAAAGTAGATATTTCAAATTAGTTTCTACCGTGAACTTATTGTGATATAAAAGTTTTATATAAAAAACCAAAATACAGTTAAGTAAAAAATATCAACCCTAGTCGTGGATTACTCAGTTTTCTCGTTCGATAGTCTAGTATCAGCATGTAACTTGATTACTTATGTAACCTATGAACATAATATTTGCACACAAAGCGACCTCTGGCACAGCGAAATTGAGATTATTTACTGATTGTAAGGCTTTATTTGAAACCTTTATAATAATTGAATAAAACAATGTTCATTTAAAGTTTTTCTACACGCTGAGGTGAAATAAGAATATCCCCTGAGGACAAGAGTGGCCTATCATATATGACAAAATAACCCTAGCTAGGTGGTAGAGCTTCAAGCCCGTCTAGAGGGAAAACACACCTGGTTTCTGAATATGTCACCACAATAACCTTGTGTTGTGTTCCGACATAAGTAACCAGGTTTCAGTTTCTCTGTGCGGACAGCAGGGTGTTCGCAATGCACCTAGAGTCGCAAACATCCATAGGTGATGCTAGCTGCTTACTATCAAATTCTTTGCTAGGGTGGCGCCCTAGCAAGGGCTATGGCATGCAAGAGCTTTAGTGAGAAGTGGATAAGGGCTACCGTGTCATGGGTGGGCACGATTAACTATGTTAGCTCTAACTCACGCAGTCTAAACACCTCGAAAGATCCGCTTCGCAACATGGAACATAAGCACGCTAACCGGTCGAGCGACAGAGAGCGACAGAGCGAGAGAGAGTGCTTTTCAGGCGGAGGATGGCCGCGGCGCTCCTGCAGGAGACTCGGTGGAAGGCCAGCAGATCCCGGTTCATTATATTCATATAAAAATAAAAATAATATATAAAAATAAAAAAGAGTTGTTTTGTCGCCTTTTACGACAGGCTGACCCTGGCCGCAGAGGTTAGTATTCTTACTCCGCCTCTGCCGAGAGAAAAAATATAAATTGCATGTAAAATTAAATAATCCGTAACATTTTCAGAGAATTTGATGTTATCATATAAATATTATTTATCGTAGCCATTATATACATTTTTATAAATGAGAGCCATAATAGCTCGTAATTTTCTTTTTATTACGCCTAATCATACAGGCACAGGTACGTAAAGTAATAGGCATGTTTCTATCAGACAAAAGATTTAATGCAACGTTTTGAAAAATATTCCTTATTGAACAAAAATATATATATTTAATTATTTTAATAAAATAAAAATTTATTATATTTGGACATTAAAAATAAAAAAATATTTACCAATATACAATTAACGTAACATCTGATCTTTTATCGTTATGACAAAATTTAATTTATTGCTAATACATAATTTGAAAAACAGCCGTCCACGGTATAATGCATCAAGAGGCAAAAAAGAGGGTCAGCATTTTTTTATAAGATTGATTTTTTTAATTAGTCTAGCTAGTAAATGTGTTTCCTTGTCTTTTCTTTTATATTTTACACCGGTTATTCTGCATTATTTGTTTTGTTAGTGTTTTGTCTCTTTTTATTTCTTTTGTTAAATGTAATTAAAATTTTAGTTTCATGTACATTTAATTGTTCTGTTTTATGACCCATTTTATATTTTACATTTTTTTTTCAACTTCAGTGTGTGTACTCATACAAGACACTCGCCTTTCTTGAGCTAAGATTAAACATCATAATACAAATTGTGCTTGTTGAAGCTCAATTTAATATTACAGGTAACTGCTGTCTGATCTTCAGCTTTATACTTGACTATAATCAAAAATGAACAAAAGTAAAAATTGACGTTTAGGGTATGAACAGTATCATAAATAGAAATAAAATGCATTAAATATTAAATAACATGCATGAATGTGAATCTACATTCTAAAAACAAATTTTTAAAATAATTATATTTACTAAATATTATTAATTTCATTTGATTACAAAGAAAGGATAACAAAGGAAATTTAGAGATTTATCATTGACACCATGTATCCTGAAGCTATTTTTTATTTCTACTATTTAGGTAGGTATTCAAAGATTTTATGTAATATTTCTATAGATAATAATCTAGTCTATCTATCACATCAAGGTTAAATAGACTACAGTAAGTCAATGTGAATTGGGTATAAAATATGGGGAAGGCGTCTGTCAATAAATGTCGTGAAAATACTTTAAATATTTTAAATAATAGTTATATACAAGATTATTTCAAAGTAAGTTACAATGAGGGAAACAAGATCTATGGACCCACATTGATTTTAAATACCGTCATTTTTATAAAGTCGCAAATATCATATTAATTAGTTATTAAGTGCTGACTTCAAGCTTCAACAAGACATAATCCAAAAAACCGATTGTTGAGCTAAATTTCAAAGATGTTAATGAAAATTATACGTTGTTACTAAAAGGTAGTCGCAGAGCTATTATATAAATTATGCTATAATTAAATATAAATTAAGCTATAAATTATGTATATGCGGTGCAATCATAAACACACACACACACACACACACACATATATATATATATATATATATATATATATATATATATACCTAGTCAGGTCATAAATTCTGTCACATGTTTAATGTAAAATAATTGTAACAAGTTTATTCATTATGTAACCATTCATATACCAAAATGAACTTAACAAAACATAGATTCTTATGACATTAAAGTTTATTCAAAATGACCTCCGTGATTTTGAATACAAGCCTTCAATCTGCGCGGCCAGTCGTCTATCGCAGCACGAACGAGGTCCATGTCAATATCGGCGGCTGCCTTAATCAAGGATGTCTTGAGTGACTCCAAATTGGGATGAGGCTTTGAGCACGCCTTTTCCTCCAAGTGTTGCCATATCTTGTAATCTAACGGATTCAAATCTGGACTGGAGGAGGCCAGCCAGTCTTGTGTGCTCTTTGCTCTATGAGCTGGCGCCGAATCTTGTTGGAATACCCAGTGCCTGTTATTGAACATGGTATGAGAAACAGGTTCCACAAGGTTCGTCAGGACTGTATTTTGATACACAACAGCATTCGTTTTTACACCTTTCTCACAAAAATGTACCTCTGTTAAGCCCCAATAAGAAACTCCCAACCATACCATGAGCGAGGATGGAAAATGACCTCGTTGGACACGCGGAATACGGTTGCTCGCTTCTTCACTACTGTGTGCGTACACCTTATCATTTTGTTTGTTGTAGCTCTCTTCTACGGTAAACATTTTTTCATCCGAAAAAAGAATTTCCCGATATTTTTTTCCCGCGTACCGCTTCAACAAAGCGCGGCATCTCTTCAGTCTCAGGTCCATTAGACGAGCATTCAAACGATGTCCTGTTTTTCTTCGATATGCCCGAAGCCCTAAGTCTTCATTTAACACCCTTTTCACCGTGGTTCTGCTTAACCCCATCTGAAGGGCCAACAGTTTCTGCTTACGTTTGGGATTTCTTTGAATTCGTGCCTTCACAGCTTTTATCACTGCTGGAGTCCTAACAGACCGAGGGCGACCACTTCTTGACCTGTCATCTACACTAGAGTCTTCATTGTATCGTTTGATGGTACGATTAACGAATCTTTTGGTTATATTCAAATTTTTCAGTATGTTAAAAATTTGAATTGGCGCGTAACCGCAACGATGCAACGCAATAACTGCAACACGGTCTTCTTTAAGCGTCCACTCCATATTTAAAAATGAGTAAAATTCTAAAAGTATACATTTTTATTTTCATGAACAATTCGAAATTCGAATTCAATAAACTTTTTTGGGGCCAGCATTCTAAAAGAAAAGTTTTTACTGTGTGACAATACTTATGACCTGACTAGGTATATATACCTAGTCAGGTCATAAATTCTGTCACATGTTTAATGTAAAATAATTGTAACAAGTTTATTCATTATGTAACCATTTATATACCAAAATGAACTTAACAAAACATAGATTCTTATGACATTAAAGTTTATTCAAAATGACCTCCGTGATTTTGAATACAAGCCTTCAATCTGCGCGGCCAGTCCTCTATCGCAGCACGAACGAGGTCCATGTCAATATCGGCGGCTGCCTTAATCAAGGATGTCTTGAGTGACTCCAAATTGGGATGAGGCTTTGAACACGCCTTTTCCTCCAAGTGTTGCCATATCTTGTAATCTAACGGATTCAAATCTGGACTGGAGGAGGGCCAGTCTTCGTGCCGGATGAAGTCGATTTCACGCGCCGCCAGCCAGTCTTGTGTGCTCTTCGCTCTATGAGCTGGCGCCGAATCTTGTTGGAATACCCAGTGCCTGTTATTGAACATGGTATGAGAAACAGGTTCCACAAGGTTCGTCAGGACTGTATTTTGATACACAACAGCATTCGTTTTTACACCTTTCTCACAAAAATGTACCTCTGTTAAGCCCCAATAAGAAACTCCCAACCATACCATGAGCGAGGATGGAAAATGACCTCGTTGGACACGCGGAATACGGTTGCTCGCTTCTTCACTACTGTGTGCGTACACCTTATCATTTTGTTTGTTGTAGCTCTCTTCTACGGTAAACATTTTTTCATCCGAAAAAAGAATTTCCCGATATTTTTTTCCCGCGTACCGCTTCAACAAAGCGCGGCATCTCTTCAGTCTCAGGTCCATTAGACGAGCATTCAAACGATGTCCTGTTTTTCTTCGATATGCCCGAAGCCCTAAGTCTTCATTTAACACCCTTTTCACCGTGGTTCTGCTTAACCCCATCTGAAGGGCCAACAGTTTCTGCTTACGTTTGGGATTTCTTTGAATTCGTGCCTTCACAGCTTTTATCACTGCTGGAGTCCTAACAGACCGAGGGCGACCACTTCTTGACCTGTCATCTACACTAGAGTCTTCATTGTATCGTTTGATGGTACGATAAATGAATCTTTTGGCTATATTCAAATTTTTCAGTATGTTAAAAATTTGAATTGGCGCGTAACCGCAACGATGCAACGCAATAACTGCAACACGGTCTTCTTTAAGCGTCCACTCCATATTTAAAAAATGAGTAAAATTCTAAAAGTATACATTTTTATTTTCATGAACAATTCGAGATTCGAATTCAATAAACTTTTTTGTGGCCAGCATTCTAAAAGAAAAGTTTTTACTGTGTGACAATACTTATGACCTGACTAGGTATATATATATATATATATATATATATATATATATATATACATATATATATATATATATATATATATATATATATATATATATATATATATATATATATATATATATATAGGCGGATTACGCTTAGCAATCCGCCATTTTATTATAAATTGATCTATTTTATACTTATTATGCATCCAAGTTTTATTTTCATATATTCGAGACTAGTAACCAGATGTTACTAGGATAAGATAAGATTAATAACTTTATATTTACATAGATATCTGCAAGTTTGGTTTTATATCACCTTTTAATACTAAAAGGATCTGCACCACCATTTTTGGGAGAAGTTTATGTCCAATAATGCACTAGGACTAGAAGATTATTATCTAATAATAGTAAATTGAGAAAAAAAACTTAAGGTCTTTCAAAATTTATACACATTTTAATAGCGGTATCTTTTTAGATCGGGCCAATGGACGGGTGAGTTGACGCCTTCAACGTGAAGCTTCATGGTAGAATTTTAAATACGTTTGTGATTCCTACAACACTATTAGCGACTTGAATGACAGTCTTCCGTCCGACTCAGACATACAATTGCGTTCCAGCGTCTAGCTCTCCTAGCTGACAATAGCCTTACCTATAATTTTATAGCGTCTAAAGCCAGTAAATTTAAGTTTACCCTTGAAGCTTATCGATTTTTTAAGACATTGCCCTCATTTTTGGGACTGTCGTTATTCTTTCATCGATATAAATTAATTGTGCTACTTTATACAGGGTATAAATATATAAGAAGTTTGCTGATTGATCGAAATAGAATAATTAAACTGTCATCATCAATTACATAAATTTAAAACAAAACAGCCAATTGCGTATATTTTATTTATCTACATACAGAGGTAAGTGCTTAAATACTGGCATGTTTTGTTTAATTAATACTACAAATATCTTAGAAAAAATGTGGTGTCAAGCGACCAATATTGTCATTTATATATATATTTTCATTTCAGCCGGAAGACGCCCACTGCTGGACAAAGGCCTCCCCCAAAGATCTCCACGATGATCGGTCCTGCGCTGCCCTCATCCAACCTATTCCGGCGATCTTGACCAGATCATCGGTCCATCTTGTGGGGGGAATACCAACACTGCGTCTTCCGGTACGCGGTCGCCATTCGAGGACTTTTCTGCCCCAACGGCCATCAGTCCTTCGAGCTATGTGCCCAGCCCACTCCCACTTCAGTTTTGCAATCATCCGGGCTATGTCGGTTACTTTGGTTCTCCTGCGAATCTCCTCATTTCTGATTCGATCTCGCAGGGAAACTCCGAGCATAGCCCTCTCCATTGCTCTCTGAGCGACCATGAGCTTTCTCATAAGGCCCATAGTTAGCGACCACGTCTGCGTTCCGTATGTCATCACTGGCAACACACATTGGTTAAAAACCTTCGTCTTGAGACACTGCGGTATTTGGGACGAAAAGATTTTACGGAGCTTCCCGAACGCTACCCATCCGAGTTGGATTCGACGAGTGACCTCTTTCGCGAAATTGGACCTGCCTAACTGGATCGTTTGACCCAAGTAGACGTATTCGTCAACAATTTCGAGAGTACAGTTCCCAACTGTTACGGGGGTAGGTGCGACATGGACATTAGACATGATCTTCGTCTTGTCCATGTTCATTTTGAGACCTACTTCTTGGGAAGCTGTATTGAGGCCATCAAGCATATGGCTTAAGTCTTCCATGGTTTCAGCCATGATTACGATATCATCTGCGAATCTAAGGTGAGTGATGTACTCACCGTTAATGTTGATGCCCAGTCCGTTCTAGTCCAGAAGCTTGAAGACATCTTCCAACGCAGCGGTGAACAGCATCGGCGATATGACATCGCCTTGTCTGACTCCCCGCTGTAGTCGGATAGGCTTCGAGTTCTGATCCTGGAGACGGACTGACATGGTGGCGTTTTCATACAAACACTTCAACGCTTTGATGTATCGATAATCAATGTGGCACCTCTGGAGAGACTGAAGCACCGCCCAGATCTCGATCGAATCAAAGGCTTTCTCATAGTCCACGAACGCTAAGCATAGTGGCTGGTTATACTTCTCCGTCGTCTGTATAACCTGCCGCAGCGTATGTATGTGGTATATGGTGCTAAAACCCTTTCGGAATCCGGCTTGTTCGGGAGGCTGGAAGTCGTCAAATCTGCGCGCGAGACGATTCGTGATGACCCTTGAAAACAGCTTGTAAACATGGCTCAGAAGTGATATCGGTCTAAAGTTCTTCAAAAGGGTTTTGTCGCCCTTTTTGAAGAACAGCACCACTATACTTCCGTGCCAGGCCTGCGGCGTTTTGCCCTCGAGGATGACGGAATTAAATAGCTTCTGGAGGATTTTAAGCACAGGAGTACCACCAGCTCTCAGAAGCTCGGCTGTAATTCCATCATCACCCGGCGCCTTGTTGTTTTTAAGCTGTTTAAGGGCCACACTACTCTCGTACAGACTGACGTCTGGGATATCTACGGTGTAGTGTCGGGTTAATTTGGCTCTTGGGTCTTTAGCCTTGTTGTTAACAGGTGCCCGTGTGGTCATGTATAGCTGTCCGTAGAACTTCTCGACTTCCCTCAAAAGTTCGGGTTTAGACGAAACGACCCTGCCGTCGTCGGTCTTCAGCTTCGTCAGTTAGCTCTGCCCAATAGACAAGTCTCGTGCGAATACTTTAGAGCCCTTGTTACGCTCTATAGCTGCCTTTACACAGTCTGTGTTATGGCGGCGGATATCGCGAGTCAAGGACTTGGAGATCTGTCTATTTAGCTGCCTATACTGGGAAGCATCGTCCGGGGACTGAAGGGTCATTTGACGTCTCACATCCATCAATTTGAGAGTAGAAGCTGAGATTTTTCCGGTTCTTTTTGAACGGCTAGCCTTGAAGAATTTAGACCCGGCCGTTTGAACAGCTTCCACGAACCTGTTATTATACTCGTCCACGTCAACGCAGTCACCGAGGCATTCGAAGCGGTTTTGCAATTCGAGTTGAAAGTTTACCAGGTTTTGGATCTGTATGGGTGCAGGTCGGAGCGTAGACTTTACCAGTCGAGACCTCTCCAATTTTGGATTGATATTCAATGTGCCTCTTACTATGCGGTGATCACTCCCAGTTTTCACCGAATTATATCTATTTTACCGAATATATATTTTAATGTATTCTAATCGTATAACCTGGTTAGTACCAGATTATACGGAGCTGTAAGTTCAATCAGTTGTTTTTATTCTCAGAAGGTTGGTTATTAGATCATGGATCCCGTTTATTGGTATACCAAGGCAAGTTATATTCTAAACATATTTTGCAATTTTAATTTCTGGATTAAAAACATTTCTAAAATTTGTCTTTTAACCGAAAGTGCGTTTTTTACTCGTAATAAGTTAATTTATGTAATAATTATGGTGTTAAATCTATTTGTATGATGTGAGGTTTTCGACGCTAGGGGTACCGCGAACACTGTACTGAATAAGTTCTTGAACCTGGGTTGGTTGGCATCCAGCCAGGCTTGGGCCCTTACTACCTACCTAGAGTTGTTTTGTTGCATTTTACAATAGGCCGACCAAGGTCACAAGGGTCAACATTCTTACTCCGCCCCTGCTAGAGAGAATTGCAACTGCTCTATTTCATCACAGTTTTTAAGTTTAGCTAAGAAATAAATATAAGATCATTGTTTAATTTTACTTAAACTGATGAAAACGAGTGGACAGATCCATATCCTTAATTGCCCTGGGTGTAACAAATAGCTGTCATTGCCCCAGAGATAAAATACAAGTGGAGGTAAAATGGGTTGTAAGCAAGATTGATGTTTCCGGGAAGGGATTTTAAACTTCCTGATCAAAACATTTGTGATGGTTAAAACAGGAGTTAAAGGCGATTTCTATATAAAGTCATTTTTTATACCGGTGGTTTGAAAATTGTAATCTATGCCTGCATATTATGGTAGCTTTTTATTTGACCCTACAATCGCTAAATACATAAATATGACAGTAACTTTCAAATAGAAAGTATTTATTAAAATGTTTGTTATTATAAATAAATTAGTTGTTAATTAATTTATTATTATTAACTAGCTGACCCGGCAAACGTTGTTCTGCCATAAAATAAAATAAAATGTCAAAAAATTAAAAAAAAATTTTTTGGGGGTGGGTCACCCCTAACATTTAGGGGGATGAAAAATAGATGTTGGCCGATTCTCATAGATACCGGATAAGCACAAAAAATCACTAACTCAATTTAGTTATCTGCCTACTGCCTACCCCCTAAGAACGATGGCGTGATTATTTATAGCCTATGACCATTTCTAGGTTATCATCTATCACCATACCAAATTTCATCAAAATCCGTTCAGCCGTTTAGGCGTGAAAGAGGAACAGACAGACAGAGTTACTTTCGCATTTATAATATTAGTATGGATTGCAGCAGACTTATGGCGGCACAGGTTGTTTTCATAAATTCATAATATTGATATATAGCCTATAAAAATTATTTCGTCTAATTAACAGATGAGGATATATTTTTCGAATCTCGGATCTTTACATGTCTCTGGATACATCCGGATGATGTGTTTTAATTGTATGTTCACAAAAAAACTTTGCAGGTTAAGGTTATTAAAATATGTTAAACGTTTTCATATTTCTGCATCCGTTATACGATTGATAAATTAATTTACAGACCGCTTATGATTTAAACTATTAAATATTCGCGAAGGTACGAAATAGAACTCAAAAAAAGAAAAGGCACTCTAAATCGTTCGTGCAAGAATTGCGGGTTGTTCCAAATCGGCTTATCTCACATTTAAACTACATTGAACTGAAATTTGCGAGATGTTTTTGTAAAGTTACTTAACTTTATCTAAGTAAACGTGTAAACACTGTAAACTTAAAACAAACATAGTAGAGTAGGGTGCTAGAGATTCTGTCAGAGTCTTCATAACTTGTCAAAATATACTAACCGATGCGTTTGCAATTTAAGCTTTTGTTACTTATTTCCGAAACTAAAATAGAAATCCTTGCAATAATTTGACAGGTCTCCTGCGTACAGGGACGGAGAAAAAATATTAACCCCTTGCGGCCGGGATCGGCCTGTCGTAAAAAGCGGCATAACTACCCTAGCTACATGGTGTAGCTCCAACCCCGTCTAGGTGGCTACCACCCTATATATAAGTATGATTATATATATTCTATAAGTATGCCGCCATAATAACCATGTGTTGTGTTCCGACATTAGTGACAGGTCCCTACGAGACAGCAGTACCCCTGCGTGTTTGCGGTGCTCCTTGCGTCGCAAACATCCATAGGTGATGGTAACTGCTTGCTATTAAGCAGGCTGTTAGCCTGTCTGCTATTAATCAGAAATAAAAAAAGTCCCCTGAAAAGCAAAATCCATGTATGTTTATATTTGTATGTCGCGAGCAAATATTTAAAAAAATATAATTTGAAAATCCATGTTTAATAGTAATAAAAACCCGTAAATAAACTCATTTATTCCACTGACACTCATATTTCCTCTGAAAACGCAGCAGTGCATATTAATAAATTGGAATTAAAAGCTTTTCACGTAGTCTGACGTATTTGGGGTTGCCAGTTGCAATTTTTAATACTTTAAGAAAAAGTTATGTATAAATTTTTTATTAAACTATATTTTACTTCTTTAACCATTAGAGTGCCCACGAGCGCCATCCCGCGTGTGCAAGTTACAACTAAAATAGTTCGATAGATATATAAATGTAACAAAAGTAATTCGAGTAACATTGTGGTGCGCTCGCACCGAGTAATGAAAATTTTGAGTGAAAGTGATGATAATGACGATAACAATTTTTTTTGTGACACGGAGTGCCTGCAGTAAGATGGACTGATGAATGGACTCCATGAAGTCTGTGCGGTAAAGCACACATGTTAACTTTTATTTAAAGCTTTTATTAATAAAACACCGAAAAAAATAAAATATAAAATTGGATAATTTTTGGAAGAGATACAGTTTTTTTTCGAGACAAGGAAATTATATCTAAAACAAAAGATTTCTTTGTTATATCTAAGTAGATGTGAGTAAAAATCAATGCCACTAAAACGGTCTAACAATTTCTTCTGGCAGCAGATAAAACCTTTAATCCCATGTTCATTGTTGAGAAAAACTACTCCGTGCTTTTTACATTAGTATTTAGTACTATTAATGTAAAAATCAAGTATCTAAAAACTAAGTATCCCGCCTTTTTAACCGGACACTCTTTACCGGTATAATCTCGAACCAATGGAGGCTGAGTATTTAGTAATTACTCCAGTCTTCAAAAGGGAAGGGATCGGTGCAGATTCGGCTGGAGTGCACTGTCTTGGGATGTCAGTATGGGTTTCGCCCTGGTCATGGGACCATGAACCCTGTTTTTGTCCTACGGATTGTCGCGGAGAAATACAGGGCGAAGAATACACCTCTGCGTTGCCTGTTTCTCGACTGTATTCTCGACTGTATGCTTTTGCGTGGACCAAATGGCGTGAGGTGACTGGTGTCATTTGTGACCCCAAGATGCCAAGTAAAGTTGAAAGGACAGGTCAATAAGACCATCACTAGGCCTGTCCTTTTATACGGCCGTGAAGCATGGCCAGTGTTAGAGCAACACAAGCAAGAACTGCATGTGCGTTAGGAACTCCCGCATTCGCGGCAGTCTTCATGTCCGTGACATTAAATTGCAGGAGTGTCGTCTCCGTTGATATGGCCACGTTTTACGGCAACTGGATGCTTACGTGGGAAACACATGTCCTGCTATGCCACCTCCGCGGGGCCCCGGCAGGAGGGATAGACCCAAAAAGTGCTGGCTTGACTCCATAAAGGGTGATGCGTGCCAATAGGCTCACTATCAGGGATTCTGAAGACCGTGCGAAGTGGAGTAGAAAAAGTCGGAAAGCAGACTCCGGGCATCGAAACGGAAGTTTAGGTTGCAAACGGGATACAACGCTGGGCTTATGATGACCTTTAAGTAGTGACATGATAAGAAATATATAAAGAATAGCTTTGTAATGATTTTGCTTTACAGCAGCGATGTGTTTTTAATCTTCTACCCGATAGAGGATACTCTATTTTTTAAATAATATCTCCAGATTAAAAGTTGCCTGGAAGAACATGCTTGGAGCGATAAAGCCGCCTATAGTGTCTGGTTTTGGTTATAAATATTTTAAGTTTACAGTTAACTGAGTTTACAATAAAGTGATATCTAATATCAATATGTCTTTCGCAAACCATGAGTTTGTAATTCTTTAGATAATTCTTGATAGGTCTGTGTTAATATATCTATCTATTAACCTAAATTTTTAAAACACCCTGGCAGTAGGGATTTTTGTAGTCCAAGTAAAATATTTTAAAAAGAGAAAATTAATCCATATTACATAATTGAACATTTGCCATCACATTTTTTTCCTTAATAGTTTTAAATATATGCTGAATAAATTATTACTTGAATAAAATTGACATAATTCAACAAATTTCTGGCAACACTAAATACGTCTCATGTACAGAAGCCGGTCAAGTGTTAACGTGTATCTGAACATTGTAATTGGTTCGTGATAATGAAGTTAAAAGCGTTATACATGAAATGAAAATAGTAATATTTATTTACATTTTATGATACTTTTATAATTTTCTTTGAATCTTTAAATATCTACTTAAGACCAGATCTAGTTCTTCTAACCGTTATGAATATTATAAAATTGGCTAATTTTAATTTTACTAGATAGTGCACCCTGCTACCCACCGGGAAAATGCATGGAGAGATTGACTTGGCTCCTGAAATCTTGCTAAAATCTCTTACCGGGTGTAGATTAAAAAATATATACATATATTCGAAAAATTCGTACAGCATCATCTTTCCAAAGTAAATACCAGTCCCAAAGTAAGAAAATATAACTGGTTTACTGTATGAAATATATATGCTATGTACCTTTATTTTGTACATAAATACATAACATATTATATAAACCGGCATCAATGATTGCTCTCGCTCTGCCAGACATCATCGATGCGAATGGCGGCGCATCGCAAAAACAGCGGTGGCGCAGAAATTGACTGACGCATGACCACGACCACTCTGTCAAGAGTGTACGAACGAGAAGAATTATATAAACACCCAGACGTAGGAATCGAACGTATGACTTTCACAGGCGTTCCGACATGCGTTAGCTGTTACGCAATAAAGGTCATCGAGGTGTGGTATTAAGGTATAAGAGTCAAAAGTGTATTTATAAATTTATTAGAACATTTTTTTTGTGGTCGCCATCCAGACGGTCTTGGAGCCCTACCACGGCCGAACCCGGCCGCAGAGGTTAGTATTCTTTCTCCGCCTCTGCACGGATAGAAACATACAGAACATATTGATTATTAAACAAACCTTGTATTACCAAATCTCCAACCAACAGTAATCAGTAGAAATCTGATTGTTTGCCTCACAACTCTGCCTTGATCAATAATCGCCACCAGGTCCGCTTACGCTTATATATCACTACATCCATTCATCTAGGTTCAAACTAGGCACTGTTAATTTCCGCTAGCTTGTATCGGCTGAGCGTAGCGGCAGCAGAATTATTACGCCTTCCCAGCAGTTTGCGACGTATTTCATAATATACATAACATTCATAAGGTTGCGTGCATAGTGGATTAGAAAAGCGATTTGCAAGTATATAAATTAAAATTTTGTATATATCCCACTAATATATATTTGGAATCATAACAAATGTATATACTAACTAGTTTATAAACAAAGACAAAAGGTCTTGATTCAAATTTTCAAATATATGTAAATATAGGCCATAGTGATTTCATAATTTTCATCTTAATAAGTAACTATTAGGATACTCAAGTTATTCTGAGATATTCCGCAGATAAAAGTTATTGGAGTTTCAAAAACTTATTTTTTAATAATATATTCTTACTGAAAGCGTTTTCTTTAACTTCAAAGTGACCAAAATTGATTTCCTTAATAAATATTAAATTTACACAAGTAACTAGCGCCAAACCCTTTCAGTATTACATGTGTTAAGTTTCCCTACTCAATTTCTCCTTCTTCAGTTCTCATGAACATAACACCTAAAGTGTGTTTATGACTACTTTCCTATTTCGGTCAAGAATAAGCAGTACGATGGCTGTACTATTTACGACCAAAAGTAGCATATAGATACTGCTCTCCACGCTTATCGAAGGTACATAGCATACCAGGTTCTACACGCCGCGCACCGGTGTGAAATCCAGTTCTATTCAATTTACGATACAGTTTACTCTTGGCTATAGCCAAGCCAAGGTATATATACCACACACCAAAATATATTTTTATTCCTTAGATTATCATTTTAAATTCAATATTTTATAATTTACTATATTATTTACTTACGTTTAAATGGAAAAATTTAAAGAAAAAAATTCTAAGTTTACTTGTAAATCGTTTTAAATTATTTTAGAAATGAATAATAATTATTATTATTACTATCCTTACTTATTACTGGCCTTAAAATACTGTTAGCAACAACTTAATTACCGCATAGTGAAATGACGAGTCTCCTAAAATTATGATTTTTGTCACTATAGGTGTAAAAAGAAATAATTACCGCTGCCGCTTATGAAACCAGTCACTACCTTATCAAACGCTCATAGGCCGCGCTGGTTGGATATTGAGGAAATGACACAGATGTTTCGGATCACATGTAATTCTATGTAGGTAGACGTTTGCTCATGCATCCGCTCTTTATGAGGCTGTGCTTTCCGGTTACTGGCTACAATTTTCATGATTATATCCTATCACATTTTAAGACTACATCGTAAAATATATTTTTATTAAACTTATTTATTATAATAAAATGTCTTCGAATTCAAAACCACCTAAAGGTTTTCAATTCAAAGACAATTTATATCCCATCAAGATAAAAGTAAAGACTTACGGAGAAATACGCACTATTCTTTTAATATATGGTGATTTCTTCGCGAACGACAGTATTTCTCTGTATTTAATAAAAATATCAACTGTCAATCTATGTGTCGTTTTGTTACGGACAAACACAAGTCTAAGATACTGTTAGAATGATAAAATTATCATATCTTTGACAATAATTTTTGGTGAATGATTAAAGAGTTATTAAGCTCACGATTTTCATTTTCTGAAAATAAGTCATTTTGTACTAATTTAATAATAATTAAGCGTATAGCACGGAGTAACGCGTTATTCCGGGATTTACCGAGAGGTATGAGCCGCTCGTTTGTGGCCGTAGCTAGGCAGCGGCGGCGGGGAGTCACTGCGATGCCTGGCCGCACGGCCTCCTTTACTTGAGTTGTTTAATAGATACATAGTTGTAATTCGGAGAGTGAGTCCAGGCTGCGAAGAGTTTTATTGGTATTGCGATTTTCTTACTCATTTTCTACAGAAAATCGTAGATCATCAATGTCTTATATCAGTTGTTACAAATTGTTACCCGTCCCATTACAAGCGTTATATGTACATTTTAAATAAAATGAAAAAAATAACTACAACTGTGAATTACCTTTATCAAAAATCTTTAGACTTCACTGAATACTGAAATATTATAATATATCAATAAAACCTAAATTATTAAATGACAGACCCCAAAGTAGTGTAGCGACAGTCGCAAATAATTAGTTTTATTATTATTGTATTATTTGATATTTTAATGATATCACAAAAAACAATAAGCTTCAAAGCGTTTTTTCTAGAAAGTATTAGAAGCTTACATTTGAGTTAAAATACGTTGATTATTATTTTCACCAAGCTTTCGTACGTCTATTTGCATAGAAGCTTTTACGTTATACTTAGCTTTTTTAAAAGAATAATACACACAGCAGTTGAAGATTATACTTACATTTAACTAAATTAATAATTCATTCAATGAGTTTACTTAAAATACTCATCAAGAGATTTTCTAAAGACTCATTAATCTCCAATAATCCAAGTAAAAAATTAAATACGATTAATCCTCAACATAGAGACATAGAATCAAAAAACAATCTCTTTCCAAAATAAAGGGGATCAAATATTCCGAATTTCAAATTGGATAAAACCAAGATACTGTTTGCAATATGCAAATGCACTGCTTTATTATGATACGAGTGGAAACTCGGCCCAACCGTGAAATCGTTTAAGATTTACTGTCTACGCTAAAACAAGCTCACTGCACAATGAAACTTAAGCCTGGACAATCCCGCGCTGGCCTTGCATAATATTTCCATTTTGCTAACACAAAAATTGTGCGCAAATAATACGTTTATAAATTCTGGACTACGACATACATGCATTGCTCGTTTGAAACATAGACATAGTCAATATAGCTTACATAAAGGAGATTAAATTTATTTGTTTTCTAGAAAAGAACAATATATTTGGTAAGGATTTTAAAAAGAAGACTGGAGAAGAATAGGAAATTGAGTAATTGATTTCCAAATTGGCATTTATTTATGAACTCAGCCACCATCGCCTGTATACTTCAATTTATCATTGCATTGGTTCATTCTATGGTTAATTAGTTACTTACCGAAAGAAAATATAGTAATCCTGCATACTGAGTTTTACTAATCCACTTTGAAAAAGGGTGGTGATTCACGTTCTTTCTATGAAAAGGCCAGCAGTGCGTCGTTATAGGTTGTTATTATTTAGTTCCAGATGCATTTAAAGTTTAAGGCTCTAGGATCCGCTGTTCAGAACATTTGCAGGAATACAGCCAGTGTACCTCTTACGTAGATGACTGTTGGCTGTTTAAAAGTAAGCTGATGTAGATATCGCTAAATTCTGTTCTAAATAGAGTGACTTATCACTCTCAAAATCCAAAAGGAACTGGAAGGAAGGCTTCTTTTGCTGATCATAAAGTACCTAATAGATAATTAAAAGCTATTTTAACAAATTTTCATCCGTGCAGGCGACATAACAACTAGCTGGTAGGATTTCAAGCCCGTCTGGATGGCAACCACCCTTGGTCTCAAATATGCCGACATAATAAACTTGTGTTGTGTTCCGGTATTGATGACCCAGGTTCCTGTACCTTTAGTGTTGCAAACATATAGACGACGGTAATTGCTTATTATTAAGTGGGCCGTCAGCCTGCCTGCTATTCCTCAGCAATATAAAAAAATAATAGCAAATAATAATCTATCTATCCCTATGTGTGGTAGCTTCATTATTATTTCCGCAGTCACGTGATTTATTTAGGATTATACGGAGCAACCTGAGGCATAAAAACAAGAGATTAAAAGTAATCATTCATATTGCAGAACATTTACCCATTCCTTTATCTAAACAAAAATTTCTAAATAGAGCAGATTATTGTTTTACAACATTTCTTAACTATCGTACATAAAACCACTTTAAAGGAAATGCTTACCGACCCTAATTAACCACTAATTAATTGTGTTCTTAGCTCACTTTTATAGTTTTCAAGCGAAGATGGAATATCTTTAACGATATGACGTCGTTTATAAATTAAATGCCAAACAAATAAAATTATTTCTATTCGAATTTAATGTAGTTTTTACTCAATAAACTGACTGATGTTATATAACAGCCAAATCCAAAGCTAGATTCAGATTTCCTTCTATAGAAAGTGACAGTATATCTGCCACGCCTGCACAAAGCATTTGATATGCTTGTATGGTATATCCACGGTGATATCGATGTCCTGGTTTCCCCAAGAGGTTATCCTTCACTGTCAGTGTGTGAAAATTGTTTTTACAATAATTTACAATTAGTGGAATATTTCTATAAATCGCTTAACACGGTGGAAAATGTAATCTGTAACCTCTAGATTATATTTATTGTATTAATATTTTATATAATAATAACATTAGCTTGGCCTTCATACAAAAGGTTTGTATTAGGCATAATCTTTTTTCTGTTTCTTTAATAAACTTTTATGTTATTGTAACAGATTCTTTTCATCGCTTTTTAGGACTTCTCATGCATTTAAACCCATCAAATTTTTTTTACAATAAACAGGCAGACGGCTCTTAATAATAAGCAGTTACCGACGCCTATGGGGGTTTACGACACATTAAGGGCACCGTGAACACGCTACTGTCCGTGTTAGGGTACTGAAACCGAAGTTACTAATGCCGGAACACAACACAAGGTTATTATGGCGGCATACTTATATATAAGGGGTGTTTCTCATCCAGCTGGGCTTGGGGCCCTACCACCTAGTAAATAACCTATTTCAGGATCAACATTCTTCTGGTAATATGGTCCGCATCCCTTCTCATTACATAGCCATGCCATGCCTGTCACTGAAATAAATAACTCAAAATAATAAATGTTCATATAAAATACATATTAAAATTCATACTTTATAAACGCAACTTATAAGAATGACTTATACGATATTAGTGAGCTATAAAGAATGTGATGCATGCAATATTACACGGCGGTGTGACGGCGGGATATTCGCAATAAAATGATTCCAAGTTCCTCAAGCGTTATTCAATTTGGTTCTCGGTCGGCACCCAGCTGCACTGCACACCGTAAAATACACTCAGTGTTGATATAAAATACTGAAAGTGCAGAAAAGACAACTATCGTAGAGAAATTAATGACCTATTTGACGGTACATGGACATACATAGAATTGTGACAGAAAAAAGAAAAAAAAGCAAGCCCATTGAGGCCCGTTTTGTGTTAATACTCACTGTGAAGACGCTGGTTCCGATGAATTTTTAAGGATCTTCTTTTTGTTGTCATGCAAAGAACACCCTATTGAAAGACAACAAGTATAGACAGGACTCACCGAACTCGAGAGTTCTTCTTTCTCGTACTGTCGTTGTCCACCTTTATTTCTAGAAAATCGGTACACTACACAACTCAAAATAATATTATAATGTACAACACTAATGATAAATACATAGGATATTGTTATTTAATTATTTATACAAGATGCTAGTGTATAAGGATATTGTTTATCCTTCCACTGTTCTACACACACACACACACACTGTCATACGTCACGGCTATACGACCTCTCTTGGCGAGAAATGTGTAATAGAATAGTGTCGTAGGACATACAGGTGTAAAGAAAACGGCACATGAAGCTTTCTCCCGTGACTATGTATTTTATCCAAATTTTAATAACATTCAACGGCCTAAACACAATGTATGAAATATCATCATTTCAAAGTTAAACTAAAAGCCAGCATTCTAGAAGTATATCACTCTGATAATGTGCTTAAGTCAAATTGATCACGGCTGTCGTTCTAGTCCTGTATTTCGAGTGTAAGAAAAATATTTACATAACAGAAAAAAATTTAAACTATTTATTAATTGGTGATAAATTATAAAAATATGCAATTTTCTATGCCATATAAAAAATCTCAACATACTCAACAGACACAACGAGTGTACATAAAACATTTGACTGAAAGAAAAGCCCAACAAGTATGTTAAGTCTACTTAATTTCTGTGAAAAATAGTCTTTAACCAAGTGCGTTACTTATGTAAAGTATGAAATTCATTCTCTGTACACTGCGGTATTTGGTGATTCTTATGCAAAATTCACTGAAATCAAGTACTTTACTTCGCTTTTGTTCTCTTCGATTTGTGGTGGAGCAAACTTATCATGATAACGAAATGTATATTGTTTATTTTATTATGTTTACTTATTATTCAAACAATGATTGTTATTTCAAATTTAATAAATTATAGTTAAGAAATACTAAGCACAACCCTTTATATTTATCAAACTAAAATGTTAAAAATAATTCTTATAAAATTACTGATGAGAAAATTAATGTCACTGTTCTAAAAAGCGTTTCGGCAGAAGGAAATGAAAGCGTTAATGCTGATGATCCTGATAATGATCTATGGGACAAATTTATTAAATTTGTATATTGTCATAAGGTCTTGAAAATTTTTATTTTTTTGAACGTTCAAAGTTGATAGAAATTGAGGCCGAAAATTCCGTTACATATATACATAGTTACATAGATACAGGTCCAGTTAATATAAAAATTAAATAAAAAAACATACAAATAAGAATACTTCCAAAATGTTTTTTTAAGTAACTCGTACAATAACAATGAGTGTTATAATAAATACATACATGAATTACTGCTATGGTAGGTTATTTAATTTAAAATAACCCCTCATCAAATCTGTGTAGCATATCTTGGGGCAAGGAACTAAGAAACAAATAAATAGCCGTTATATGCGCATCCAAGTGGGTGGCTATCAAACATAATATTTTAAAAACAACAAATATAGTGGATCAATAAGTCCCGGGACTAATTAAGAAAAACACAATTTTTTGGCAAAACTCGACTATATTCATCAACATAGTCTCCTTTAAGAGCAACACAATCAGTCCAGCGCTACTCTAACATTTCAATGCCTTTCTTGTAGAACGATTTATCTTTGACCTATAAATAAGGGTTCGTGTCGGCGATGACTTCCTCGTTGGAGTAAAATCTATCTCCTTAGAGCATTTTTTTGAGGTCCGCAAATAGATAATAGTCGCTGGGGGCTAGATCCAGTGAATATGGTGGGTGCGAAAGAAATTCGAAGCCCAATTCATGCAATTTCGCCATGGCAGCTGCGACTCATTGTATTGGTGAAAGAACACATTTTTCTTCTTCATTTGGAGCCGTTTCTCACCGACTTTGTTCTTCAAATGCATCAACTGGCCAATGTAACTTTCGTTATTGATCGTTTTACCTTTTTCAAAGTAGTCGATGAACAAAATAAATATAAACATGGGCCATAACTGGCCCACATTTGCGTTTTTGGCCGCTTTGGACGCTTCTCACCGACTTCAGTCCACTCGACTGACAATCGCTTTGACTCCGGAGTGTAGTGATGGATCCAAGTTTTGTCCATTGTCACATACCGATGCAAAAATCTGGTTTATTTTGGAGAAACAGCTCCAAACAGGGATCGGAATCAACCACATGTTGTCGCTTTTGATTCACCGTGAGTAAACGCGGTACCCACTTTTACAGCAGCTTCTTCATAGCCAAATATTTATCCAAAATAGCGTACACACTGCCGTATGATATTTTGAAGGTGTTATATATATCTCACGCAATTTTAATTTACGATTTATAAAACGATTTGGTGAACTTTTTTGATGGTTTCCGGTGTAACTACCTCATTTGGCCGGCCGGAGCGTTCAGCATCTTCAGTATCTGTACGACCACGTTTAAACTTAGCATTCCACCGACAAATGATTGTTTTTGATGGAGATGGAGTAGCACTTTTCAACCCATTGCTGGCTTGCACTGTGTTTTTTTTCATCGTAAAGCAATGATAAATCAACACATAAAATTGTTTCGAATCCATTGTTTTGAGAATTTCAAGACTAGCGTCACTTAAATCACTGTAACTTGAGGACCAAACAACAGAATGTAATGAAATTTTGACAGGCACTGAAAATCAGTGTTGTGTCGTATATAATTTCGCCACAGCAATAAGCTGAGTGCAATCCTTGTTTATTGAAAATGCAGAGCACAAATTCTCTAAACATATTGTTATTTTTATTTATTTGTGAGTAATGTAAGTACATCGCTATTTATGCAAATAAATATTTTCTTTCTTTCTTTCAGGTATCTTTTGAAAGGTTGGTACTCATGAAAAAACATACGGAACTTTTGTTGGCCACGCCATCTATGTGTCAATCCCGGGACTTATTGATCCACTACGATAATTCACACAACACTATCTAATCTCAAAGTGTGTTGTGGGTACTAAATAGCTAATAAAGAAAATATATTTTATTTCTTTTGTGACGAGAATTGAAACTCAGTATGTAAAAAGTGAGTTAGCTGTACGCCAATTTTCACTACTAGTTATTACTATTGTTATAAAAAACCATAATATTTTTAAACTCGCAAATTATTATAATTACAACGCGATTACGTTTTAAAAGTTTTGGTAAAAGAATTCATTTTCCTTGACACTTTTTTGCTCATCATGGACGTCTTTATGTGACTGTCCCCACTAAGTACATTATGCAAGTTTAACACTCGATGTATAACTGTATTATACTGAAATTTTACGTCTGTTCTTCGAAGCATTCAAATGGTCAAAACGTTCTTAACAAGGTAACATAGTGTTTTATTTTAAATTTTAACTGTATGTGCTCGTTTTTTCTGCAAATATTTTTAGACAATTTTTTTTTTCTATATATTAATACTTATTTCCAATTGGAGATACCCTGTGTATTTGATTGAACCACAAATGAAAATATTCGATCACAAAAGTGATTGACTAGATGAAGTCGTTATATTAGTTTTTTTTTTTTTTTAGTTGAACACTGGATAGTATGACAATGAGAGTAATGTAAAAGTTTTATAAGATTAAAAATTAATAAATAAAAATAGTTTCTTGAGATCTATAATATCCATATTAATTAAATCATTGGTCCCCAAACTAGGTTGACCTGTATCTTGGGGACCTCGATTAATACAATACAATCTATGAATTTACGTAAACTAAGCTTATGAGATACGTATGTTTGTCTTACAGAAAATACTTCATATTCATTAAGCAATTGAAAAATAGGAAACCTTAATAATCGGAAATAACCAGAAAATGGCTAAAGAACATCACTTTTAAAACACATCTGAGTGCCCTTTGAAGCTTAATAAGATAAACCACACCAAATAGAAATGCAGTATTGCATGATGGATAAACCCATAGCTTTAAAAATAGTTAAGTGTGTAAGTCTTGCAATATATCGAAGTTTTCTAAACACCGAGATCAGCTTTCGTACTCTGGAAGTGACAAGCTCAATATGTTTATGCCATTTACACAAGTTATCCACAATAACAGCTAAATACGTAGATTCTCTAGTTTTACGATTTTCTATTCGTAAAACTAGAAAACACCTATAAACACCTACAATGCTGAGATTCTGCAGAATTACATGTGTGTACTCTTAAATTATACTTCAATGCAGAGCTGGATAGGTTTTTCAGAGCAAAGTTCATGTAATTAGTTTTATTTAGGTTAAGTGTCTGATTCAACCATTTGTAAACTGAGGATATGCCTTGTTCAGCCAGTAAATGGACATCTTCTCATGTATCTCCATGAAAAACCAAGGTTGTATTATCTGCAAAGCTAAATAAAAAGCCGTTATTAAGCTTCAAGTGATACAAATCATTAATGTAGATCAAGAATAGGCTTGGCCGGGTATACTACCCTGAAGCAATCCGAAAAGCATTTTTGGTATTTACTATTTATTTACTATAATATTTATTTACTACTAGCTGACCCGGCAAACGTTGTTCTGCCATATAAATAATAAAATGTCAAAAAATTAAAAAAAATTTTTTGTGGGTGGGTCACCCCTAACATTTAGGGGGATGAAAAATAGATGTTGGCCGATTCTCATAGATACCGGATAAGCACAAAAATCACTAACTCAATTTAGTTATCTGCCTACTGCCTACACCCTAAGAACGATGGCGTGATTATTTATAGCCTATGACCATTTCTAGGTTATCATCTATCACCATACCAAATTTCATCAAAATCCGTTCAGCCGTTTAGGCGTGAAAGAGGAACAGACAGACAGACAGACAGACAGACAGAGTTACTTTCGTATTTATAATATTAGTATGGATAAATGATTATCTATTTGTACTACTTGTGATCTTTTATCAAGGTAATATAGGAATATTTTGAGAGGTAAACCACGTATACCTAGCCTTTCCATTTTATTAAGGAGTATGAGCACTGAAACAGTATCAAATGCTTTTTAAGGTCAAGAAAGACGTCTATTACCTTTTTTCTACTACCAACAAGAGACGTTACTTAGTTACTCAAGTGTTGGAATGCATTCTCTATACACTTGCCTTCGCGAAAGTCGAATTGACTATCAGCTAATAATTTATTAGCTTCTAAGTACTTTAACAAACTTTTGTTTAAAAAAAATTTCAAAGATGAAATGAACTACCTCTACTTTCCTCTGAAATTTCAGAAGAAAATACAGGCAGAGTGATATGGGACGATAATTATTAATTTCGTTTGGATCCCCTTCTATTAGTATGGAATGAATTAAACTCTTTTCAAAAACATCTGGAAATATTCCTTTGGCAATACATAAATTACATAACTTAGTTAGATACGGTACATTTATGATTCTTGCCTTGGCAACTAAATTAGTTGATATACCATCCCAACCACATGCATTGCTGTCCTTTAAACTGAGAATTATAGAGTTTATTTCTAATTCAGTACATTCTATAAGTGCAATGGAAGTTGGAGTAGGATCAAGTAATTTTGGTATGCTATTATTTTGCTAATATTTAGAATACATAATTATATAAGCATAGCCATATAATAATAATAATAATCATTTATTTCAGACATTTTTTTATCATATGATGGCTCAAACAATTATATGAGCCAGATTTTTACCAATAGATGAAAAATATTTATTAACAATATTAATAGAGATGTCGGTTATCGCCAACATTTAAAAGTCCAGATACAGGTGTATTCATTTTCATTATAATTATTTGTAAAACTTTTAACACTATTCCACAACAACTTACCTTCAGCGTTAAATAATTAATTTTTTTTCATAATTGGCAACGACTTTCTTAAAGATTTTATTACAATAATTACTGTAACGGATATAAGTTATTTTAATAATAAGATTATCAGGATTTTATTTTATTGGAGGTGAAGCCTGTCTCTGTTTTTGATACACCTTAATAGACCGGGAGTTATCCACGGCTTTAAGATTTTTTATCGACGAGATACAGTTATGGTTTGAGTGTGCAATTCTAAAGCGTTTGCTAATATATTCAATATAAAATTTACTGACAAGTTAGGATCATTTGAATTAAATTTTGAATTAATATCTAGTTTGTTGATATAATCTAGAACTTTATCAAGTTCTGGTTTTTTATATCTTTAGTTTTTGTGACTTTGTTATCCAGTATTTTGTCAGTATTCAACATAACAACTTTGTGATCCGTTATGAATGTGTTGAGTACAAGGCAGGTGCCTATGCATGATCTTCTGAGTGGGATGCTCTTGTTAGAGTGGTCGTGGTTGCGTTGAAGAGGCACTCGGAGTGGAGTTTACGAGGTTCATCAACATTTTCTCGAAGATCGCCTTCTTGGCAATACGCTTCCAATTTTGAGGCATTCTAAGTGCACTGGACCATGGTGGATGGGCTCTATGTTTTAGTAATTAGCTTAGTCCAGCAGATTGGTAATCGGCCACGTGATCTCTTGCCTTCGACCTGACCCTGAATCACCAGTCTCTCCATTGAGTCTTCCTTTCTGGAGATGTGACCAAAGAACTTCAACATTCGCAGTTGCATAGTTGACGAAAATCGGTCTTTGATATGAAGTTCAGAGTGCGGAATGCCGTCCACGGGATCTTACTGAGGCATTTTCAGTACCACATCTCTATATCATTGATTTTACGGCAATCCTGCAGTTTCAGAGACCAAGTTTCGGCTCCATAGAGAAAAGTTGGAAACACATCTCATCAGTCTGACCTTTGTCTTTTTGGTGATATTCCAATCCCTCCAAATCTTTCCAGCCGTTCCACTGCTGACATGGTGATTGCACACCGTCGTCTGATCTCATCGTCACATCCTCCAGTATTGCAGATAGTAGAGCCGAGGTAGATATAGCTCTGTACCACTTCACAATGAACAATGAATGCTGTTTAAGTTGTTTCCACTTTGCTCAGCCCGGTCTAGTATCATCATTTTCGTCTTGTCTCTGTTGATAGCAAGTCCGAATGTGAGGCTGGTAGTATACGAGACACTAGAATTTCTATGTCTTCTCTAATCTGTGCGCGAAGGGTAGTAGTAGTAGTACCTACGCATGATGCTTATATAAAAATGTGATCTAGGCAATTATCACCTCTTATAGGTTATATATTAGGTAAGTTATGAGCCGGATAGAAGCCAAAAGAGAACTGAGATGAGGTGATCTATAAATATCATTAATAGAAGAATGTTTAAGTTCAAGAATAAAAGCAGTTCCGCGACCATGCAAACTATTTGGTCTTGAACATATATTATGACCCCATCATTTTGATTTTTCAACTTCTGTGTATAATACAATTCATAGTTAGGAATGTGTGCAGGGGCTTTACCAGTTTCAAGCCAGCATTCTGTTAAAACAAATATAAGTAGATTGTAATTGTGTCGAGGAGAACTAGAAATTGATCCAAGTTTTTGTAAACACTACGTATGTTCAACATCATGATGCTCATACTCACATTTCTAATATCAATGTATAAAAGACACTTCTGGGTAGCATTCATATGCTGATATCATTTTCTGAAAAAGCTTTCAGTTGTAAAAAAAGATTTATGAATAAAAAATTATATTGAATTGAATACTTACTTTACAAAGAAAGCATTAGACACGTCATAAAAAATATATTACTAGAACTAAAAATATTTAACTAGTAAAATACTTAAAGTATTATTTAAAAAAAGAATATTATTTATTAACAACATATTAAGGAACGTCAAATTATCATAAAATCTATAAATATTAATTTAAATATTCATCGAATAGTTATGTAGATTCTTTTATTTTTTTTTATTGAAAAAATTGGCTGTCAAAATAACTTAATTTTAAATTGAAATTGTGATAACTACGAAACTAGCGAACTTCTTGGAAAAGCTAATAAGAAAAGTTATTGTTTAATCTTATTAGGAGACAAACAAAAAGTAAAAACATTTTTAAAATGTTAGAAAAATACAATTGCTAAGTCATCTGAAATGTACGCAATTTGTAGACGAACGGCGCTTTAAGTTTTCTCTCAATAATTCAATACACGTGGCACATAGTTTTTTATTTGCGAGAAAATATTCTGCAAGACTTGCAACAGTTATATCGTATTTTAGTAATAACGAAACTAATTCGATATAAGAATGTTATTTTAGATAAGTATTAACTGTTAAATATTGGTTCTACAAAGAAACTAGCCAGATCCCAGCCACTAGACTTTCGTATTTGTGATAACCAGTAACTTTGTTTTTTTTTCCTCATTAAAAGAGAAAACCATAACATAATACAGTGGCGGAATAATAATACTGACCCCTGCATTAGCGGCGGCCTAAAAGATGAAAAAACTAGCTAGGATTTAAGCTCGTCTGGATAGCAATATCCCCTGGTACATTAGGATGTACCGCACTAATAACCTCGTGTTATGCTCCGGTATAAGTGGCCCAGATTCAAGTTCCCCTACGTGGGTAGTAGCTTATTAGTAGTAACTCTTTCCTCGCAAATATCTATAGGATAGTAACTGCTTTCTATTCAGTGAGCTGTCAGTCTCTCTGGTGTTCCACGACAGCAATAAAACAATAAAGTAGTTCCACCAACTAAAACAGCTGAGGCATATATTCTAATTATTTTATTTGTACTCAACTTCTTTCAAGTACGTATTTTTAAACTCTATTTTAAATAATTATACTTTTATAGCTCAGTTCTGCTTGAGGATATGCTACGACAAATTTTAATTTAAAACGACTTTACCGGTCGATTGCTGTCGGCGATGGGGATTAAAACTTTCACGCTCTCCTTGCTGGAATGTGTTAAAGTACCTGTAAATCAAAGAAATGCAAATAAAGTTTTAAGTTTGCGCTTAGTCTGTCTTGAGCGTGGATTTAAAGTTTTGTACTTTGTGGCAGTCTAGGTTTAACTGTATAAACTTTCATCATTAAACGTAAGTTTTGCGGATTTCATTTGTGTTTATTGAGAATTGAGAATTATTATAAGAGATAATCAGTATCATCTCTCCGTACAGGGCGGATTAAAAATACTGACACTTGCGACCTGTCGATATGAACGATAAAATAACCCGAGAAAGGTAGTAGGGCACCAAGCCCGACTGGGTGCCAACCTCTGGTTTCTAAATATAGGGTCATAATAACCTCGTGTTATGTTCCGGCATATGTGGCCCAGGTTTCAATTCCCCTACGTTAACGGCAGCGTGTTGGCGATGCCCGTGGCGTCGCAATCTATTGATATTGGTGACGTTAACTGTTTACTGTTAAGTAAGCCGTCACCGTTTCCACTGTTCAGCAGCAATAAAAAGTCAGCCATGTTTACCATTAAAGATGTAGTTTACTAATCGAATAAGTGACCAGGTCGCCGGTGTTGGCAACATTTAGGTTAAGTCCCGAAATTTGGCATCCTAAAGTAATTCATAAATAATGACAATAAACTTTAAAAACAAGATTAAAAATAAATCCGTACTTTATTTTGAGACGCGGCACATAATGTCGTGGTGACTTAGGCTGGGTTTAGAAGAAAATATTTACTTTGAAGCCGCGTCCAGCGTCTTGTAATTAGTTTGAATGTTTACGTTACTCGCTAAGGCCTCCCAAGACATGCCTTAACACTGTGTACATAGGCGCGGCAGAATTGCGACCGTGTCTTGTCTTTAAGTTTGAAAACCTCCATTTTCGTGAAGAGATATTATTATTACGTTGTGCTTTGACTTTCTATTTAATACTGCACAGATTTGAGGCTGATTATTGCATATATCAAGTAAAGTCATTTAAGATGCAGCACGCAGCAGCGATTCAGCTCATATCAGGGGCGGTTATTGACTCCAGACATGAAAACACACAGGTTATGATTTTTTTTATAGCTAGAGTTCAGCAGACAGGCAGACGGCCCACCCTGGTAGGTGGTCACCGTCGCCTATGGACGTTTGCAGCACCAGAGGCAATACCAACGCGCTGCTGGCCACGAAGAAATTTTATAAAGCCTTTTTTGAAGAACCCCATATTGTACCGCGCTGAGAAAACCTCAGCCGGAAGCTCATTCCAGATCCTGAGAGTAATCAGCGTGAACGTTCTTGAGAAACGTTTCGTACAAGAAAGAAAAGGCTCCAAGAAATGGGGATGAACACCCAGCCGATGGCGGGCAGTGCGGTGGTAGAAAGACGATGAAGGCAGAAGACCATTCTGAATAGTTCTTCAAAACACTCCCCGTTGTACAGACTGTAGAATACGTAAAGAGACGCAAAGTCTCTCCGAAGTCGAAGCGTATCTAGACCGTCTTTGAGTATGGGATCGCCGAAATAATTAATTAAAAAATTAATCAGTCTTAAATTTGCTGCCATAATAACCTTGTGTTATATTCCGTCATAACTGACCTAGGATCCTGTATTCCTATGGGACAGCGGCGTGTTCACGGTGCCTCTGGCTTCACAAAATCCATAGGTGGCGGTAACTGCTTAGTGGGCTGTCAGCCTGCCTGCTGTTTTTCAGCAATAAAAAAAATGTAGCCTATGTCCTTCTCCAAGGTCCAATCTTCTATCTCTATACCGAAATTCATCAAAATTGATTCAACGATTTAGGCGAGAAAACGTAACAGACAGACAGTGAGTCATCACATTTATAATATTACTCGTATAATATCCATTTAATTAAAATTTATATAAATAAAAATGAAAGCGCAAATCTCGAGAACGGCTTGACCAATTCGGTTGATTTTTTTTCGTATGTTCCTTAAGGCACACGAAAGGTTTAATAATAAAAAACTGCGAGGACAATAGTAAAAAGAAAACTTTTTTTCACATAAAAATTAACTGTCAAACAGTTGATTTAAATTATAAAAGTCAATCTAACTGTATGGATATCAATTTATGCATGCATATAAAAAAATAATCAAATACAATGTTAAATTAATATATTGTTAATTGTATTGTAATCACACATTTTTCAATTTCATGCATCTTTGGATGCGTTCAAATTGCTAATAGCAATTTGAAGTTGCATTCACAATTACAGAAAAATAAAATTGTTTTTAGGATTTTCTGCGCTATTTTTCAATTTTTTTCTCCATAAAAACCATTCTCAGAGTTCAAAGAGTAAATCAAAAAATTTCTCAATTTCTCCAGCCGTCTTTGAGTTTTGCGCTTAGCAACATATTTTGCGATTCATTTTTATTTATATAGATAGATATCATTATTTGTCCAATGTGTTATATCAAATCCATCCATCTACCCAAAGTTAATAGCAAAATTAAATAAATTTAACTAAATTAAATAATACATTTTTCCGAGTGACCCCGTTATTTATATCTCAACAATAATCGACGATTACTTACAAAAATAAGTTTTCAATTTTGTGGACTGCAATACTTTATAAACTTGATGATACTCATTCTGAATGCTTTATGGTAAACAATATTTTTGTTTGACTACTTGGCACGTAAACAATTAAAGCTGATGGTTTCTCAACGCGGGAGCTACATACAACTGACCATGAGAGAAGCATGGGTTTTCCAGATTAACGCCGCAAATACTGGAAGACTGACCCTGTGATTGATCTATGGTCTTTGCAAATGCAAGCCGCACTGGAAATTGTAGTCGTGTAAATTCATATTGTTTGTCAGTTGGTATTATTGGGATGTGGGGTATCAACTCTTCTTCTCCCTTCCATTGTTATGTAATTTTTTCATTGATAGCCGTGTGCCGTTACAAAGTTCGGTGGGTTAATATTTCGTAACATTGTGACTATCGATCCTACTTTCAATTGAAGATTATGGGGTGGCAAACCTGGAAAATCCAATTAGTTTAAAATTCTGGTGAATAGTTGACGACATCATCTTGATTTTAGTTGCGCAATCAACAGATTTGAAAGTGAAAATATAAAAAAAACCAAGAACCACCACACAGAAAAGAATTAATTTTAAATTACACTATCACTTTTAATAAATAAAAAAGGATGTGTACAAAAGTAATTAATGCAAGTAATGAACATAACTATAGAAAGCAAAGGTATTATTATTATTATAAATAATTCTAAGACCCACTTGTAATTTATTCCGGGGCAGTTTCATGTATTCCATGGCGAGTAATTTTATTCTAGTTTCAGACTTTGTCTAGTTGTAGGTCTCTGGAGTCCCAAGTTGCGTGCAATATTACGGTTACAAGTCATATATAATAATTATTAGGCCAACGAATGTGTTTCAAGGATTAACGTTAAACCATTTTTAATTTTGTATGTGACTTGGTGATTAATTTTTTATGACTATATTCTTTAATAGGAATAGAAGAGACGAAGTGGAAGGATTCAAGAGCTCGAGAGATCGCGGCATGGTATAAATTCTACTATTGCGGAAGTGATGGTAAAAGAAACGGTGTGAATGTGGTATGATACAGTGAATTGAAGAAATGTGTGACGGATGTTTAGAGAATAAATCATAGAGTGATAGTGGTAAAGTTTTTGGTTGATATATATATTTATAATTAATATAATGCCAAATAAAGTCAGTTAAAGCGCCCATATAATCTATTATTAATGCCAATTTAGAATAGTTTAAGAGTTTTTCAACAGTTCATGTTAGATTTTATTAATTACGCGATTGTACTAATTTTTAAGTCTATAGTTCGTTATAATAAACTCATCTCACAGTGTAGGAGATATCAAGCTTGTGGTCACACTCAGAAATACTGTAACAAGGAATCCAGATGTGTGAAATGCACAGGAAAAAACCTCACTAGAGATTGTAATAAGCCAGCTGAAGCGAAACCTAAATGTATTCACTATGGCGAACCTCATTCGGCTAGCTATAGAGGATGTGTAGTAGCCAAAGAATTACAAAACTTTAAAAATAAAGTTGCTCCTAAAAACGTGCCAGCACCGGCCAGTCAAGTGCAAAGTACGAGCAAGAATAAAATACAAAGAACAAGTCAACCAGTAGACAAAAATGTCTCATATGCACAAATAGCAAAAGGTCCTTTGCAATCACAGCAACAAACAAATAAAATAAGCTCTCTCCCAGAAGATAAGCTTAGTCAAATCCTTAATCTTTTAACTACATTCGATGAAAGATAAAGAAAATTAGAATGTACTAGCACTAAAACAGCTACCTCCGTGCCTAAGAAATGACTCGCTCACTTAAAATCATGGAGTGGAATGCAAATGGGCTCCTGAATCACCAAAGTGAGCTACAAGCAGTCCTAAACATGAATAATATTGAAGTGTGCCTCATATCCGAATCACACTTCACTAGAGAATCCCACATCCAGATAAAAGGTTACAAAATTTACCACACATTACACCCTAAGTGACTTCCCCTTAATAGAGACATTAAAAAAAGTGTTAATGGACACATTCTTAGTAAAGTCTACTTAGCAAATTAAGTTAAATTTATATTATTAATTAGTCTACGTATAAGGCTAGATTGTAATTTCAAATGAGTTACCAATAGGTAGCTAATTTTCAGGAAAAAAAAATAGTTCGATAAAGCCAAATTTAATAACAGTAATTGGTTTTCTAGTCTACGTCTAAAATATCTTGAAAAAATAAACGACGGTTGTACTTTTAAGCAAAGCTAACATTTATCGACATGATGAATATAAATTATTTCTATAAATAAAATAAAATATAATTTAAACTTTTTGTTGGTTGCTCCAGTTTGTTCGGATGTATATCTTTCGTGTATTAATTTGTTTATTCCACTTATTTGGGTATAAACGGGAACCATAACACTATTGGGCTTGCCGCTATACGAAACGGATAATATACCGATTTCCAAGGATAACATTGATGGGTCTAACATTGTCTTTCACAACGTGAAATTTAATATTAGCATTTAGGAATTGTCGATCATGGCTTTTGCATTCAGTATTCCTTCAGTACTTAGTTCCTTTCCGGCTATTCCAGTTAGTTGTATTTTTACTTCTTCATCATATTTAGAATTTTCTGTCCTAACTTTTCCAGTTTCAGTTAGTTTTATTAAATTTATATCGCTTTCAGTACCAATCAATGCTATTATTTCAATTAATTTTAACTTTATTTATTTTTTTATTACTTTCGGACAGCAGACAGCTTGACGGCCTACTTAGAATTTAGCAGTTACCATCGCCTACTGGTGTTTGCAACGCCAGTGGCATCACGGACACGCTACTGTCGCATAAGGGTAACTCTTATATATCTTTATCTTCTTGTATGGTAATTTTACTTATTTTTCTTCTTTATCAATATTTGTCATCGTATTATATTGAATACTAGCTGTGCCCGCGACTCCGTCCGCGTGGAATAGTGACTTTGGGCAGCATTTTTTGGATATGTGAGGTCAACATAAATTAGAAATAAAACCTACAAAGTCCAGCCTAAGCTGAACCCTATTTCATATGACTGATAATATAAATCTGAGGTCAACTTAAATTGGATTAAAATTTCCTATACTTATCATTTTTAACAAAAACTATTTTCTTTTTTCTAAAATAAAATAGCCTAAGTTACTCCTTGTTACATCAGCTATCTACCAGTGAAAGTCCCGTCAAAATCGTTGCAGCCATTTCAGATATTAGCCGGAACAAACAGATAGACAGACAGACAGACTGTAAAAAATGTTGTTTTGGTATATGTACCGTGTATACGTCCGAATGCACTTAGTAAAAAGCGGTTATTTTAATATTACAAACAGACCCTCCAATTTTATTTATTAACAATTCACGGAAAAATAATACAGGAAATCATTATATTGAGTAGAGAACATTTATCTCAATCCATCTTACAGTTGTTATCGTGTGACAATAACTGTCAAATCGATTTATCTGTATCATTCTAAGAAAAAATCATTCGTGTTGTTATGACCTTTATGCATAAAATGTTTTGTATTTATAAAAATAACTTCCTTACTTCGGCCACTAACCGTGATTAAATGACCAACTATGTGTGTCGATAATCGTAAGCGACCAGCTGTGTGACAACTTTTGGCTTCTATCCGGCAGCACTGCGTAGGCATTGTCGAGCCAGTTAAGCACCCTATAAAGATAGGAACACTAGAATTTGGTTTGGCCGTAGAAGATTTGATTACCGATAACACAAATGTTTACGACTTCTCTCGTTGCCTACGGAATGTATAGCAATGTTAAACTATACTGGTTCACAAATTTCCATAGATATAGGGCTATATCGGATGTTTGTATAATAAATAAGACACTAGATGAATTTTTTTATTGCTGTAGAACAGCAGACAGGCCGACGGCCCGCTTAGAATTTAGCAGTTACCGTCACCTATATGTGTTTGCAATGCCAGTGGCATCGCGACACGCTGCTGTTCCATAAGAGTACAGGAACTTAGGTCACTAATGCCGGAACACAACACAAAGTTATTATGGTGGCATACTTAAGATCAAGGGTGGTCGCCATCAAGACGGGCACAAGGCCCTACCACGCAGCTAGGGTGGGTTGTTTTGTCGCCTTTTACGACAGGCCGATCCCGGCCACAGAGGTTTGTATTCTTTTTCCGCCCCTGTACGGATAATTGAGAAGTAAGTGCACGGAACGCCTGCAAAGCTTCCCTACTCGAGTCTAGGTTATACTTTATTTAGTTACAAAAGAAAAGTATGTAATTATAATATATTACGAATAAGAAACGTCCGTAGTGTTTTAAAAATGTAAAGTCACAGTTGTTCTCTTCACGATGATAACTCTTGTTTGGGTCTTCGAAATAAAACTTTACACTCACTTGATAGGCTTCGTATATTCAATGGGTAGTGTAAAGATATCCCAAAGAGATCCGTAAACGACAGCTCGAGCTCGAATTGCCTAGTGCGGACAGTGTGGTATTTATATGGAACGGCGCACCTGCGTGCTGCAGGTATTTTCACACCTGAGTGTTGCACGTATTATTTAATAACGCACTAGTATTTTGTACTGGTTGTAGAGCGAGCCCCATGACAACCCGTACAAAATACTTACACAATCAATCCATTTTTTTCTTTTGGTTTGGAAGGATGGGCCTTTTGTATTCATCCACTCTCATTTCTAGAATTTTCTTGTAACATGACATTCTTCTCATCGCATTATATGGTCATACCAGGCTAGCCTATTACTTTTCAGCTTCTCAATATAAAATATACTCGTATTATATATATACTCGTATTATGTATATACTCGTATTACAGATCACTACATGTGTAAGTCAGGTGTATCGCAGGACTAACAGATACTAGAGTAATCATAATCTTTATTTGTTAAAATGCAGGTAGTTACATGATGTCAGTTTACAATTTCTTCCCAGTGCATTTTTGCCCCCAGGCGTACAAATATATATTATTATTTGGGAAATTAATTAACTACAATACTTCACAATAAGTTCTTAATTCTAAAAACTTACATATATTGTTAATTTATGTTAATTAAAATCGTCATTCAAAAATTCATTAATAATAATTTTAATTTTCTTTCAAAATTTGACATGTCAAGATTTTTCAACTATGGGGTAATAATTTATTAAAAAATTTTGGTGCCATACCAAATATACTCTTGCTGGATAGGGATGTATTCATTGAGTTTGTTATTAAAGTACATACATACATATAATCACGCCTCTTTCCCGTAGGGGTAGGCAGAGACCACTTCTTTCCACTTGCTACGATCTTTACATACTTATTTCGCTTCGTCCACTTTCATTATTCCCTTCATACATGCCCTTCGGTTTAGGGTACTCTTGACCTGGCCTTTTTTCAAGACGTCCCCGATCTGGTCTCGAAACGTCCGCTTCCAACACTTCCAATTACACTCGCCCTAAACACTTTTTTCGTCAATCGTTCTTCATTCATTCTCTCAACATGGCCAAACCATTATTAAAGTAAGTCGTAGTAAACGAGTGCTGAACTGAAAACCGATTCTTATGAAACATAATACCAGGAAAAATAAGCCACAATCTACGCGAGATTGCCGTTCAGGGTTTGATAGGCGGTTGGGCACGAGATTCTTGGTAAATTATTACTAATAATTAAGTTTGTTTGCAAGGTGATATGGCGAAAACGGGTATAAATATTGAATTGACTGCTAAGAGAGGAGAGTAGAAGGAGAGAATATTACGTTTCATATACATGATACGTAATATACTGTCGTGTTGTAACTTTTTATAAAAGTTTGCAAAATACAGTGACTAATATACGAAAATCCCCTAATTGCCAAATTAAACCAGCCTATGTTCCAGAAGTTAAATCTCTATGTTGCTGGTATAAACTATTCATATTAGGACCAACTTTTGCAAAATCAAAGGTTTTCACTACAAATAATTCATATACTTTCTATCACTGAATATCTTCATTCCACCATTACATATGTATTAATTGAAAATATCTAAAGAATCCTAAATTAATATACAGTTTATCAACGACATATTTGGAATTAAACTTGGAGATAGTTCACGTGTAATAATCTAATGCCGTGGTAGCACGTAACTAGCCCCTTTTACCAACGATCGAAGTTTAATTATTCCTTAGTAGAACAATACCTTCTTATTATCAAATAATTGAGAAACTAATATTAAATTGCAGTTCACTCAGTTAACTTACACTCAACAGTGACCGCTTTAGTTTGATTAAATAATATATTGTAGATATTAAAAATTTAAAACTAATTTCAAACGCACATTTTTATAATTCATCATCATCATTTGGTTTTAAATTCTGGTTTCAAACTTCAACTTAGAGTCGCATAATTTTAACTATTATATTTCTGGTAGTAAATCTATTATATTAATACTAAGGACAATAATTATTCTTTGCTTCTACCGTAAAACGCAAGTAAGTTTTGTTATATTTATTATCTGCCACGTAAACGTTAGTACACAATATCAAACTTCAAAGAAGAACAGATCTGTCCTTAGTCCGTTTCTATTCAGCGTGTCGATGATAACGTCTAATACAGACGTACTGTCAGACAGCATCAGAAACTCACATGAGCAGCCCCCGCGGCTGCTCATGTATGCTGATGATATCGCGCTGGCAGATTCGGACAGGGGTAGGCTGATGCAACGCTTGAAGGCGTGGAAAGAATCGCTCGTGAACGGTGGTCTGAAGCTCAACGTGGCGAAAACCGAGTACTTGGCCTGCAACTCCACAGATCCCACACCCGTGCGCATAGGCGGCTATACAGTCAAGCACACGGAATAGGTGAAATACCTGGGATCTGTATTGCACGCGTCTGGTGACATTGACTCCGACGTTAAGGCACGCATTGCTGCCACGTAGGCCAAATGACGTGAGGTGACTGGTGTCATCTGTGACCCTAAAATACCGGTTAAATTGAAGGGACAGTTCTAAAAGACCATCATTAGGCTTGTCCCTTTATACGACTGTGAAGCGTAGCCGGTGTTAGAGCGACACAAGCAAGAGCTGTGTGTCACGGAGATAGATATGCTGCGGTGGATGTGTGGACAAACGCGGAAGGACTGCATTAGGAACTCCCGCATTTGTGGCAGTCTTCATGTCCGTGACATTGCGGATAAATTGCAGGAGTGTCGGCTCCGATGGTACCATGGTAGCCATGTTTTACAGCAACCGGATGCTTACGTGGGAAACAAATGTCTGGCCATGCCGCCTACGCCGGGCCCCGGTAGGAGGTGTAAGCCCAAAAGTCGGAATGCGGACCTCGGGCACTGAAACGGAAGTTTATTTTGTGACCAGGATAAAACAATGGGATGATGATGATAATGATGAATTACGATAGCAAAATTTGCTTACAGCTGTAGATACATCACTTTTAAATGACCTCATTGCTTACACTCATCACAGATATAATTTTTATAACGACACCGATACGCACAATGTAATGGTACACCAGATGGCCACCAAAGCTGCGCTGGCACCGTGCCATATGCGCCGCCCGTGCCCCTTGCGCCGTACGCGCTTTTTGCACCGCATCCGCGGCGTTCGTGCCGTCCGCGCGCACCGTTAGTGTCGTCCGCCGTACCGGTTTTATATTGTTTAATAAAATATATTGATTCACACGCCTGATATATGCGGGCCATTGTTTTAATATAAATTAAACGGTTCTAACTTTCCAATAGGTATTATTTAAATAAAAAATAATATTTTAACGCGTGGTAATTAATAATCACGGTACTCGTCGCAAAACACGGGCGCGTTGAGCTGACTGGTTAATATAGGTAGTACCAACATTCCCGAGGTGCAGGCGCGATGCACGGGGTAGTTAAACACCTCACTACCCCGTGCAGGAGACGAGGCCCGGACAGACCGGGCCAGCACTAGTGTGGGGCTGCGGAAGAATCTGGATTCCCGCGGCCCCGCACGCACGTGTGAGGAGACACCGGGGTGGTGGTTTTAGCCGGTAGGAGTCCGGCATGCCCCTCCGCCTTTACCCAGGCGGAGGTAGTCCATGAGGATTTCCCCACCCCGTAAAAAAAAAAAGGTAGTACCAACATATCAAATAAAAAAATATGCAGCTGAACAACACTACATTCTATTCCAAAATTTTCAATTATTTTAATAATATATTATCTATATCTATACTACTATTATAAAGAGGAAAGATTTGATTGTTTGTTTGTTTGTTTGTTTGTTTGCTTTGAATAGGCTCCGAAACTACTGACCCGTTTTAAAAAAATCTTTCATTGCTAGGAAGCTACACTATCCCCGGGTGACATAGGCTATATTATATTTTCAAAAAAATTAGGGATCCTTACTAAAACTCCAATAATGTAACCCAAAGTGTAAAAAAATTACCTAAAATATTATTTAAATCGCGTGCGTTGCGAAAACTATTGATGATAGAATAAAATAATGTACTACAACTTTGCAGAACACATCATTATCTACAAAAAGTGTCGCGACAGCATATGTCTAACTATTATAGTTATGCCACAATAAGTGTTCTTTTATTTTAAAAATTTAATTGAAATGCCGCCCCTAGAAAAGACTCTTTATTTGGATCTTGGTATTAATCCTTATCAAAATAAATTACTTCATATTGAAAACTGTTTCAATACCTTTATATAACTTTTTGAATTATTCAATTCGGATATTCCATTCGAAAGATATCACGAGTTTAAAAATGTAAGTATTAGAAAAATGTTGCGTGGTAGCCGCTCACCCTGTTCGGCTAGCTAGGCAGCACCTTATGCAATGTAGGCGTGCGTCACTGGGGTTTTTACAAAAATTAGAATACTTATTAAAAATAACGAAAAATAAATAAAAAGTAATAACAAAAAAATCATTAAAATAAAAACTCATAGAAATAATAATATTCAAACTTTCTTTATAATTTTATTTTTTTAGTAACCTGACGCAAATAGAAGGGTTTGCCCTCAGGGGCGCTCCTCTGTCCGAGGAGTGCACGGGTGTGCGTACCCGAGGTGCCCGAGCATCCGTCGCTTCACTCCCCTCTCCGTTCGAGGCAACAGAGTCCTACCTTTCTTTCCGTCTACCTCTTACATCCTTTCCAACTTAGCTCTCTGTTCGTGGCGTGGTCCCCGGTGGGATGATTGCGAATACTGATTGGGGTCCCTGGTTCTACCCTGGGACCTGATTTGGTAATCGAAACCATGCCTATTTCGACTGCGCCTGCACAGAGTGTTCCCGGGGCGGGAATTGCATCCTCGCTGTCGGTTGGTCTTGCTGGGCCGGCTACGACGTCAGGCGACTCTGCTTTTTCTGGAGTGTCGTCTGGTAGTCGTACCCACGCCTGACTAGCACGCGACGGGGATGCGAGTCCCGTCCGGAATTGGCCGCGGACCTGTCACTCCCGGCGCTGGTTCTGTCCATGGTCGGGGGCGATCCTGGATGGACGGCCGTCGCCTCCTTTTGCGAGGCAGTAGTGTCTGCAAGGGAGGCGGCGGAACGGGAGCGGGAGTCCGCCACCGCACTCCCCTCCCGCCAACGTAGGCCGCGTCGTCGGCGCCAGAGGGCGGGCAACGATCTCCGGCCGACGTAGAAAACGGCCGCGGGCGGCCTCTCGGGGGAGGATCCGCCGCCCGCACTATTGCCGCGAGGGAAAAGGCCGCGTGCTGTTCCACAGCCTCCCTCAACTCCTAGAGTTGTTACAAGAGAGCGTCGGGGGGACGAAACCCTGACCCCCTGGCGCCAGCACTTTAGAAGGGGCCCGCTTTAAGACAAAGCGTGGGCCGGCGCCGGCCCGGGCCACGAGATCGGCAGGCCATATATCCGTGGGCCCGGGCGTAGACGATAGGAGAACAGCGGGGTTTTTTAGTGGGTCGAACATCTTTTCCGGAGTCCCTTATATCCCTCGGTCTCCCCGGGCCGGGATAACCCGTCAAGAGAGGTTTTTCCCCGAGACCGAAAAAAAATAGAAGGGTTTAATTTTTAATTTTTTGTTAAATACCCGTGCGAAGCTGGGACGGGCTGCTAGTCACATAATAAAATTTTTGTATAAATCAAAAAAGTGCTATGTTTTATACTAAAAAATCGACAATTAATAAATTGTGTATATTGCTCCAGTACTTTGTCTCCCATTTTCGTAAATAAATGTTCATTACATTTCAAAATAAGTTTTACTTCTAGACAGTATCGTAATTTCGCGTTTTTGTCTTCTTGTATGTTGTTATCCTTCTCTGAAATTTTTTTATTTAACGTAGCAATGGCAAACAGGTGTTTTTATTTGATTTGAAAAGGGCCAATGTCGTTCAATTATTTGGCAATTGCTGTTCCTGATACCAACCCGCCAACTTGTGGTTCCTCAGAACGGCAGGTAGGCTGGCGGCTAACTTAATAGTAAGAAGTTACCATCGCTTAAAAACCACAATCCTAAGGGCACCACAAACACTTTTCTGTCCCATAGGAGTACAGGAACCTGGGTTATTATTATAGCGGCAAACTTATAGACCAAGGGCGGTTGCCATTCAAAAAGGGTTGGGACCCTACCCCCTTTTTTGTTACATTTTAGGACAATCCGATACCGACCGCAGAGGTTGTATTTTTACTCCTCCCCTGCATGGATAAAAATGAGATTATTTTCTGGGTAGTTTTTATTACATAGCAAGGGTGTGAATGTTGGGATGACGGCTAACAGAAGAAAGTGGAAGAACATGTTGTGCCGACCCCAAATAGTGTGGGATAAGGGAAGGAGGAAGAAGAAGAGAAGCAGACTTTTATATCATATCATACTAATAATATCGTAGTAAATACTTATATATTTTCTTAAATAACCTCTTGTATGTTTTATGTGTAAGACTTATCTATTAATTTAGATACTTTTTAATCTATCGCTGGCAACTTTAACAAGATCAGGTAGTCACAAGTGCTTTCTTCGGCAATACAATCGACGAACTTCTCAGCACGCCATTTAAACTTAGCAAAGTAGCTTTTCAGTTAATAGGAGTCATTTGGGAGCAGCCCGCTAGGATTTGAGTATTGTTATGTCTTCTTGTTACTTTAATTTTCATTTTAAATCTTAAAAAGCTCTTTTATCTTTTTTGAGGTTCACAATCGTGTACATTAATATCTAAGGCTTTTTTTAACTAGAAGCACTAGAATATGTTAGTGCTTTCTTGGAACATTTCCTTTACTTTATCGAAGAAGACACAAAATCATAAATATATGAAGGCGCTATGTGACGATACACAATTCCATCTAGTATCAAAGCGCTTGTTATACGGGTATCACAGTACCCGTATAACAAGCGCTGTCGTCGCTGACGTTGTCTAGTGACAACTGATATACTTTTTTTTATAAATAAATACATGTGGGACTTTAAAAATTACATATGGCAAGACAGGATGAATGACAGCGGATAGTTGAGTGTCAAAAAATATAAAACAACAAGATGGAGGAATGTATATAAAAAAGAGTGTATTGCTATAAGATTTGTTTCTTTAATATGTAAAACAATAAGTCTAAACGCCGACTCAGGGCTTTTATTTATTCCACAAATTTTGGGGGTTCGTCCGGGATGTGCTCAGAGTCGGTCCGTCGATGGAAGACGATTTAATAAGAAGAAGAAATAAAGAAAAAAAAATTGCCCCTGTGGTTATGACGTCCGGCCGAAAAAGAAAAAATATCAAAATAAGACGTGAAGACAGAATATTTTTAAATTATAAGACGTATAAGATGAGAAGGTGATATGTCAGTGGCATTGCGCATAGACTGCTGCCCCATAAGGGCACAGGAACTTGGGTCACTAATACCGGAACACAACACAAATTATTATGGCGGCATACTTAAGACCAAAGGTGATCGCCATCAAGACGGGCTTAGGTTCCTACCACGTAGCTACGATGGGTTGTTTTGTCGCCTTTTACGACAGGCCAACCCCGGCCGCAGAAGTCCGTAGTAGTTATTTCTCCATCCCTTCACGGATACACCTTCCAAACGTATACATCAAGAGAACTCTGAACTAGCTGAAGCAAAAATTTAATTTATATATACATTTTTAAATCTAGAGTAGGCAGTCCCATTATATACCTATATTATTATCTAATAACAGGTCGGATGGATAGGCTGACTTTTAACAAAGCCTCTAGGGTAATGCATATTATTTTAAATATATTTGGTATTTCTTTATTTGTCAAATGTTTTACACATTTAAATACCTTATTATTATTATTTTCAAAAAGAGAATAAATTATCCTAAAAAATATAAAAATCGTCTTCCATCATTATACGAGTTCTATCCAAAAGAGCTGCCTTTTGTACCCGACACTTCCGCCAGGGACCAATCAAGAGTCTTTCAAGATGTTGGTCAAGGTTCTTTGCTAACGGACCTATATATACGAGTACACTTCTCATCAAAAAAAAAATTGTGACACCCCTAAAGTTTCCTTTTGAATGAATTTATTTTTTTTTACATTTAACCAAAAACAATAAATAATTCCAGTTAATTGCGGATATTATAAGGTATTATTTTACGAATATTAAAGTTTCAAATTGAAATAAAATTTTTAAAATTAATTAAAATTATGTTTTTACCCTTTCAGAAGAAATTGTTAAATGTTAGAAACAAAGATGTAAAACAGAAAAATGTTAAAAAAGTTCGTATTTCCTCACTGGACTCTTAGCACTGCTTTCACTCGTCCACTTTTTTATTTAAATGTCGTCTGAATAATACTTGCAGTAGTGTTTCGTTTTTTTTGATTAGAAGTATAGTATATTTGTATTCAAATACAGATCATTTTAACTATAATAAATATGACAGGTAGAATTTACTAGGGATGTTCAATAAAAAGTGATAACGAGTATGACTCAATTATCTTTCATTAAATTTCATTTTATTTTTCGACGTTGTCGCCTTTCAAGTTTATACACTTTATATATATTTTTTCTAAAGCTAAGATTCCCTTTTCAAAAAAATCTTTTTCCTGATCCTTTAAAAAATCGTGTATCGCGGCGACTACTGCGTCATTATTTTCAAATTTATGGCCCCTAATATGTTCTTTTAACCGCGAAAAAGAGTAAAAATCTCTAGAAGCTAGGTCCGGTGAATATATAATTTTCAATTGCTGTAGAACAGCAGACAGGCTGACGGCCCGCTTAGAATGTAGCAGTTACCGTCACCTATGGGTGTTTACAACGCCAGTGGCATCGCGAACACGCTGCTGTTCCATAAGGGTACAGGAACTTGGGTTACTAATGCCGGAACACAACACATGGTTATAATAGCGGCATACTTAAGACCAAAGGTGGTCGCGATCCAGACGGGCTTGAGGCCCTACCACGTAGCTAGGGTTGTTTTGTAGCCTTTTACGACAGGTCGACCCCAGCCGCAGAGTTTAGTATTCTTTCTCCGCCCTTGCACGGATAATATGGAGAATGTTCCATCAATTCGAAACCAGCTTCTTGAATGGCAGCCATTGCAACTCAGGAGTTGTGCGTGGGGGCGTTATCTTGGTGAAACAAAACCACTTTAGCGAGTTTGCCACGCCGTTGCTTACGTATTTCATCACGAAAATTTGTTATTGATCCTGCGTACAAAGTCCGCGTAATAGCTCCATGATTAAAGTATTCGATCATTGCTACCCCTTAGCTGTCCCAAAAAAACAGCCTATGATCTTACCGGTGTACGGAATCGCCTTCGGTCTCTTCCAAGTCATGGACTGTTTCTTTGTTTCCATTTGTTCAGTCACTACCGATGTAGGGCTTCCCGTGCGGGGGTCGTCGTTAATGGAAGTTCTTCCTCGCTTGAACTCAGCACATCAACGCGCAACCGTAGAATATGGAGGAGCATGAACCCTTAATGTTACTCTCAAGTTATGACTTACCAGCTCCGTAGTAAAATTTTTCAAGCAGAGATATTTTATTACTGCGTGAACTTTAATTTTCTCCATTTTTAAGAACACGTTCCGACAGGACGTAAATAAATGACTTCTATTTTTATAAAACAAAAGCGAAATGGATTGCTTTATTATTATTATATCTAATGTCTGGGCTATACTATAAAGTATTTATTTTCACTATTTATTTAACACTCCTCGTAAAAAGTAATACTATAATGTCAATGACTGATTTTGTTATAAGAATTTCCAATTTCTTCAAAATGTTTATTGAATATTTTCGGTACCAATAAGTAATAATTTGCCCGAAATTCTTTTGTATCAAAACAAGAAATTAGTGTTAATGATTCACTGAATAAAATAATTTCTTTGGTCTCTCATTTCAACATGATTGGATTAGTTGGAATACTACGTAAGTTAGAAAAATTGGGAATTTAATCCAATTAACTTGATGCATTTTCTCATTATACGCTATTTAAATGAAATATCTAAATAAGTATAGTTAAATTTAAAAATAAAATATAATACTTTTATACTTTTTATATAATACGTTTAATGTACGTACGTTTAATAGTACATGGTATCTTTGTAGTATTAAACTCCGGCTTCAACCTGGAACTTCACGGGTTCATTTCCTACGATAGGATGGCATACATCTCTTACGCAAATTATTCTTACATTATTTGCGTATTATAACATACAATTCTTTCTCTCCATGCAAGGGAGAAAGAGTACTGACCCCTGCGACCAGAGCGGTCTGTTGTAAAAGCTGGCAAAACAACCCTAGTTGATAGGTATTTAAGCTCGTCTGGATGGCAATCACCCAAGGTCCCTAAATATGCCGTTAGCCTTGTGGTGTTTTCCGACATAAGTAGCTCAGGTTTCAGTTGCCCTACGTGAACGGAGTTAGCGGTGCCCTAGGCGTCGCAAACATCTATAAGTGACTTAAGTGGACCGTCAGCTTGTCTGCTCTTTCACAGCGCCTAATATTGTCATGCAATGACGATGAAAGAAAATATCGTACCTGCACATAAATGTATGTAACCCGCTAATCCGTCTTGAATAAACAAGACTGATTTTGATAAACAAGACGGATTTCGCGGCTGTTATTATCATATTTATTATATTTCAGAGAAATGATTAGACAGAACTAAGTAGGTTTCATTTATGAGGTACGGAAATAGTTGTGATGCGAAATCGGTTAAAATTAAGTTAAAAGAGATTTTTAACTCAAAACATTCCCGAAGCTGTCTTACATAATAAAAAGAATGGTAGCAGCACTAAAGCTTACCGCTAATGGATGTACCCAAAACCCATTTGAGATCATAAATACCGTTGAATCCTGATAAGCTCCCGAGGAGAAACTTTTTTACCTAAAATCGAAGCAGAAAAGTTAGGTAGTGCCCTTCGATCCAGTCTTTGTTTGAAAGTTAATCGGAAATCTAATTTTTCTTGATTGAGGAAAAATTACGAAGTTAAAATTTACCTTATATAGAAAATGTTTTGATCTCTAAAATAATTTTACACGGCGTGTTTTGAGCAAATATAGGTAGACCATTTTATCAAAAAATCATTTCAAATTTTAATTACTCGTTAAGTACGAAACTATAAGTTGAAAATGATAATTATAATTACCATATTCGTATATAAATGTATCAGAGACTGTGTTATTGACTTATATGCATCTTTTTTGTGGATTCCCATTTAGGAAAAATATTAAAATGATCTGAAATCACTTTTTTCTATGAACCTTATAAAATAAGATTATTAGTTAAAGTAATAATTAAATTCTAATTGAATACGAGCAAATATGTATATAAATACTCAGCTAAGTATACTGAGTCAGCGGGCTCAATGGCTACACTACTACGGTCGTATAAGTTCAATTCTAAACGAGGACAAAGTGTTTTTCTCTGTGCTGGGGCGGAGTTAAAATATTGACATCTGCGGCCTAGAGCGGCCTGTCGTAAAATGTGGTAAAACTACCCAAGCTAGGTGGATGCTTAACCCCCCTAGTCTCTAATTAGGCCGCCATAATAACCTTGTGTTGTGTTCTAGCATAAATGAGGATCCAGTTCTCCTACACTGACGGCAGCGGTTTCGCGGTGCTCCTGTCGCAGACATTCATAGGCAACGGTAACTGCTTATTATACTATGAAAATGATACATTAATATTATTAATATTTTTTCTGTTTTGGGTATGAAGCGTCAATTACATGGTTGTAATTATCCCTGCAATATAGGTTCAACAAGTAAAGGGAAGTATATACCATATAATAACAGCCTACAACGTCCCACCGCTGGGCGTGGGCCGCCCTTTAGAAGATACTGTTAGTTTACCCGCCACGGTTGTCTCAAGTGGATTGGGGGATTACACATACTAATCGCGGTATTTAAGTTTACTCATGATTTTTTTAAGAACTACCTTACGGTTATTTATTTAAAAGTATTTGTTAATTATATTTATTCCTTTTATGATCTAGATCTAATTTCCTACTTTTTATCTGATAACAAAACAATATAATCAAAGACAATATTATGAGGAGTACTGTTTTTAAACAGCTATTTATTTATTTATTAAAATCTGTCATGTTGACAAATTTCATTATACTATCTTTTGGCAAAAACGAAGACAAATTACATTATAACTATGCAGAATTTACAAAATAACTTATTACGAAAATATCTGACATAATTAAGTGATTCATGTGGACGAGATTTGTCAGCACAATACTTGATTCTAGTAATCGAAATAAATGTATTGTATTCTGTTAATATGTCTTGTTTACTTTATTCGATAATAATCACATTATATTTTACATACATACATACATATAATCACGCCTCTTTCCCGTAGGGGTAGGCAGAGACCACTTCTTTCCACTTGCTACGATCCTTACATACTTGTTTCGCTTCGTCCAATTTCATAATTCCCTTCATACATGCCGTTCGGTTTAGGGTACTCTTGACCTGGCCTTTTTTCAAGACGTCCCTGATCTGGTCTCGAAACGTCCGCCTAGGTCCCCTTCCAAGACTTCCATTCACACTCGCCTTATTCACTTTTTTCGTCATTCGTTCTTCATTCATTCATTATATTTTAGTTTCGATTTAAAACGACTTTTTGATTCTAGTTATGAAGGTATTAACTTGTAATTTGATTACATAAAGGAAAAAACTGACACTAAGCATAGGGGTAGATAGCCTTTACTGGGCACTTTGGAACCAACAACATGCTCATGAAGATGGGTCTAACCGCGACACCCATGTGCAGGTTGTGTGGGGAACATACAGAACGCATGGAACACCTACTGTGTACATGTGATGCATTGGCCAGGAGGCGAATGAATCTTTTGGGGGTAGAATATCCAATACCGGAAGACTATAGGCTCCTATCTCCATACCTCATTGTTAGGCTCATGAGGCAAATTTTCAATGAGATTGGAGAGGAGTGATTGCTATCTAGGGGAACACAAAAGATCCCATTGGGTCGAAGTGTCCGAGATGTTTCTCGGCCCCAAAAAAATAAGATAAGATAGGGGTAGATACAGAGCGGTTACAACTGAACAACTTTAATCATTTTTATAGAAATTTCTCCGCACTAGGTTCCTTGTATCTCAAGTATTTTTTTCACAAACATACAGTTGACACATATGCACCTAGATCAAAACAAAATATTTGTATACGATAAAAAATGTTGTCCTTCGTGGAGATTGAATCCAGAAGGGATATAAGAAAGGATGTGTTTAGATTCAAAATGGAAAATCCCTTGATTAAGTTTACATTTACGTCATACGTCAGCACAGTCTACCGTATAGGATGAGATGATATACGGTAGTCGAATGTGTATATGATTGACAAAAACGTAATAAGTAAAAGGTGTTTGTCACTATCGGACTATTACGAGCTGGTGGGTTGAAGGCCACCACTATAATCGACAGCTTATAGAAAAAAAAATGTTAAAAATGTTAAGAATCATAAAGAAGTTTTTGAAAGTAGACGATACACTCATAAACGCTGTAAACATGCTTGGATTTCAGAGAATCTTTGCGTTTCTTTGCGTATTCTATACAAAGCGGAATTTCCTGAAAAGATTTTTAGAATGGTGTCTTAGTCACCACCGCACTTTCTGGTCATCGGGTAGGCGTTTTCTATACGAAACGGTTTCAAGAACGTTCATATTAAGAACTTTTGCATTCAAGATAAAATTTTGACTCAGGGTTTTCATCGCAGTGCAGCGAATTTTTCAAAAAAGATATTTGGTGTTGCAAACGTCCACAGGCGACGGTTACCACCTGCTATCGGGTGGGTCATTAGCTGGATGCCACTGACAATGTGCAATGGCTTATTGAGAATGTCCATAGGTGACGGTGACCACTTGCTCTCAGGTGGGCCATTTACTGAACAGCAGCTATAAAACAATTACAACGCAATAAAATAAAATTTAAAAAATTTAGGTCTTTAAATTTAATTTAAGCAACTTTTGGTCCCCAAATTCTAAGCAAAACTATGCGTGAAGGCCACTCCATTGGCTAGCAACGTACGTTAGCTAATAGGTATACCTTTGCATCCTAAGTTTATCTTAGTTATACAATCCATACTAATATTATAAATGCGAAAGTAACTCTGTCTGTCTGTCTGTCTGTCTGTCTGTCTGTTCCTCTTTCACGCCTAAACGGCTGAACGGATTTTGATGAAATTTGGTATGGTGATAGATGATAACCTAGAAATGGTCATAGGCTATAAATAATCACGCCATCGTTCTTAGGGGGTAGGCAGTAGGCAGATAACTAAATTGAGTTAGTGATTTTTTGTGCTTATCCGGTATCTATGAGAATCGGCCAACATCTATTTTTCATCCCCCTAAATGTTACCCACCCCCAAAAATTTTTTTTAATTTTTTGACATTTTATTTTATTTTATTTTATGGCAGAACAACGTTTGCCGGGTCAGCTAGTATTAAATAAGATCGCTTTTTGCACAATATTATAGAAATAAAATTTGTGGATTTTTAAAAAAAGCTTTTATTCTAACCTCTACTCACCTTTCCCATATATTATAGGCTCTCTGAAAAATTACCTTTTGAGTTAATCAGGCTCATCTATTATCGATGAAGGATCATAAAATATTCATCATTACAAATAACCATTAACAAATTTACGCAGTTGTTAAAAGTTTTTGTGAAAAATATTTTATCAAAATCCCTGAGGATTAAGTAATCCATCCTATATGTTATATATATATACGTAACTCTGTATGTCTATGTGTTACGCAATTACGCCTAAACTACTGAACTGATTTAAATGAAATTTGGTACAGATAGTTTAGAACCTGAAAAGGGACATAGGCTATTTTTGAATGTGAAAAGTGAGCTGTAAGGGGTTGAAATAGTGGATGAAAGTTTTAGTGTGATGACGTCGGCAAAAAAGCTTACGGCCCAGAAAATAAATAAACATACAGAGAATTATGGAGTCATTATGTACACTGTGAAATTGAAATTAACGGAAGTAAAAAACTTGCCAATCGCCGCGCGCCACATACAATGAGCGCTGCGCGGCCGCCGCGCCTGGAAGTGTGTCGTTAAAACTAAAAAAAAAATTCCCAGATAAAAGTAGCCATCATTAGATACTCATTTTAGATTATTTATATTAAAAATAAAAGCTTTACTTTCAAATGAAATATTTCATTCTTCCAATAAGCCTATCATCTTTGCTATAGTTTCTACCTGTAGCTTTCTATTTAAAACCTAAAACGTGTTGGTGATTATTGTACTTGATAATATCATACCTTTTGCGTGTGTTCTTTCATCAACTTTCTTCTGTGACAGATTATGATCTGTAGCGCAAAGAGGCAAGTAAATAAATTAAATACGCGCTTCTAAGTTTGGTAAGAATTAATAACCCCAAAGGGATAACCGAGAGGTTGAGGTACTTTGCTGTATTTAATAAGATACCAACCATAAAGAATAGTTTTTCTATTTAAAATATGATATAAACATTCTATTTTGCACGTAGATCACAATGAGACAATTATTATTTAGCGAATGTATTTTTTTTAAATAAAAGACACGCAATTGTAGTCTCACGTATAATTAGCTTTGCTAGTATTAATTCGGTGCTATAAAAGCATAAAGCCATCGCACACCGGTTCATATTCAGAACAATTTCCTAGCGATTTCCTCCATCGGCCAATGCGCTTGTGCGACAAAAGGGACTAATCTATAGAAGGAACTCCATTATACGGTTGATTTCATTCCCTGGTTTCTTAAATCTCCATTTTATATCGAGATTCAATGGTTTCGATTGGGTTATGTGATTTTTATAAAAAACAATTTAACTAATTCTCGTATTTAGAGCTCATCAAACAGGCAAATATGATAAAGTTGAAATAATATCTTTCTCACATTATGGTCCTCATATAGATGAGTAGCGACATCTAGAAATGCAGACTAAATTGTTCATATCTTCTTCCTGCCCCATGGACAGGAAGCGGTACTTCCAAACTATGCGGAGTCGTCCACTCTCATTTCTTAGTCATTATCTCAATATTCACACCTTATTTGCCATTTTTTTTAATGCTGTTGAACAACAGACAGGCTGACGGCCCGCTTAGAATTTAACAGTTACCGTCGCCTATGGATATTTGCAAGGCCAGTGGCATCGCGAACACGCTGCTGTCCCATAAGGGTACAAGAACTTGGGTCCGGCCAGTACTCGACGACTAGCTCGGGAGAAGCCACGGCTCCCTGTCGTTTAGGGTGCTGTCGGGCACGGCTGCTTCGGCAAGTACCTGTGCCGCATAAACAGGGAGCCGGACACTCGGTGCCACCACTGCGTCCATTGCGGGGAGGACACGGCGCAACACACGCTCGCTGAGTGTGTAGCTTGGGAGGAGCAGCACCGTGTCCTCATAAATGAAGTAGGAGGCTATCTGTCGCTGCCGGCCGTAGTGGGGAGGATGGTCGGTAGCGCAGAGTCGTGGGACGCGGTGGTGTCCTTCTACGAGGACGTGATGTCGCAGAAGGAAACTGCGGAACGGGAGAGGGAGATCTCGACTCCCTTCCCCGGCCACAGAAGCCGCACCGGGCACAGGGGAAGGGCGGACAGAACCCTTTTCCGACCCCCATGAATGGGTCCAGCGGCGAGGGACTTGGGGAAGTCCCCGCCCCCTATTCGATGGACCCGAGGCGGAGGCGCGTGCGGGTATCGGCGCGCACCTCTGAGGCGATGCACGGGCTAGTTGAACACCTCACTACCCAGTGCAGGAGACGAGACCCGGACAGACCGGGCCAGCACGAGTGTGGGCTGCGGAAGGATTTGGATTCCCGCGGCCCCGCGCGCACGTGTGAGGAGACACCGGGGTGATGGATTTATCCGGTAAGAGTCCGGCACGCGCCTCCACCTTTCCCCAGGCGGAGGTAGTCCGTGAGAATCCCCCCCCCCCCCCGTAAAAAAAATAATGCCGAAACACAACACAAGGTTATTATGGCGTTATACTTAAGACCAAAGGTGGTCGCCATCTTTCTCGGCCCCTGCACGGATATCATCTTTTAGGGGATACCGCACGGTGTAGGGGATACCGCACGGTGTCCTTTGAAGCGGCCTCCCTGCTGGCCGGATCCCCACCATGGGACCTCGAGGCTCGAGTCCTGGCGCTATTGTACCAGTGGCGCCGGGATGCGGCCGAGCGTGGCTCTCGCCCCGCACCTCGCGAAGTGGAGGTAAAGCGGGCGGAGCTGCGCGATGAGGTACTCATGGTGGAGTGGAAGGAGCGCCTCGCGCACCCTAGCGCGGGCCTCGCCACCATCGAAGCGGTGAGGCCCGTCCTGGCCGAATGGGTGGAAAGGCGCCACGGCGCCCTGACCTTCCGCCTGACGCAGGTCCTCTCGGGGCACGGTTGCTTCGGGAGGTACCTGTGTCGCATAGGGCGGGAGATGACGTCAGGGTGCCACCACTGTGGCGCGGGCGACGAGGAGGACACGGTGAACCACACTGTCGCCGTGTGCCCTGCGTGGCGCGAGGAGCGCCGCGCCCTCGTCGCCCAAATCGGCATGGACCTGTCGCTCCCGGCCCTGGTTCTGTCCATGGTCGGGGGCGATCCTGGATGGACGGCCGTCGCCTCCTTCTGCGAGGCAGTCATGTCCGCAAAGGAGGCGGCGGAGCGGGAGCGGGAGTCGACCACCACACTCCCCTCCCGTCAACGCAGGCCACGCCGGCAGCGCCGGAGGGCCAGTAACGACCTCCGGCCGCCGTAAAAAGCGGCCGCGGGCGGCCCCTCGGGGGAGGACCCGCCGCCCGCACTATTGCCGCGAGGGTGAGGGCTGCGTGCTGTTCCGCGGCCCCCCTCAACTCCCAGAGTTGTTAGCAGAGCGCCGGGGGGACGAAACCCTGACCCCCTGGCGCCAACACTTTAGAAGGGGCCCGCCTCAAGACAAAGGGCGGGCCGGCGCCGGCCCGGGCCACGAGATCGGCAGGCCATATATCCGTGGGCCCGGGCGTAGGCGATAGGAGAACAGCGGGGTTTTTTAGTGGGTAGTCGGATGGCCAATCATCTTTCCCGGAGTCCCACATATCCCTCGGTCCCCCCGGGCCGGGGGAACCCGTCAAGAGAGGTTTTTCCCCGAGACCAAAAAAAAAAAAAAACGGATATCATCTTTTACACAATCCATCCATGTTTTCTTTGGTCAATCCTTTCTTTTGTATCCATTCACTTTCATTTCTAGCATTTCCTTTGTTACTAACATTATTTATTTTGTTAGTAACAAAAGAAATATTAGACATGAACATGACAAATTTCAAAAGAACTCTAGCCAAAGTTGTGCCTACAAATATTTATCCCTTTTTTTACGTGTTCGGAATAATAAAGTAAAACACAAATCTATTATTTTGGGTGATGTGATCCCCACCTTCTCCCAACCAGACGACGGCCTATTCCTAAGACTATTTTAGCCATTTAACCTGCCTTTTACATATGTTGATTCCACATGAGTTTTTGATCCATAGTAACCCCCAGATATTTTACCTCCGTGGAAAACTATATTTCCTTTAATGTAGGAAGTTATAGCTTACTTAGGATTTTCTTTTTAGTAAACGGAACGATAACAGTCTTGTCAGCGTTAATCGACAAGTTGTTTACTATACACCATTGTGATATGGTGTTGAGTGCCTTTTGTATAAGAGAGGATAGGGTATCCTGACAGAAGCCTCTGACGTTCACTACTTGGTCATCAGCGTACCCCAGTGTCAATTTTGAGGTGTAACATCTCATACAAGAGTCCATGGCAGTAGCGATAATACTCCGCCCTGCGGGCAACCTCTTGTGGTAGTAACCTCGAGCAGGATTCCATGTAGGGAAGTCCTGGCTCTACGATTAGAGAGCAGCGACTGAACCCATCTTACCACTGTGTTGTCTACTCCCTTCCGCTGTAAGCCGTGGACCAGAGTGATTATGGGGGTGTGGTCAAAGGTGCCCTCTATATCTAAAAACGCCCAGAGCGCTATCTGTTTCTCCTGTAACGCATTTTCTCTAGGTCTGCTAGGTGTAGTAGAGCAGTCTGAAACAATTTACCTGTTCGGTAAGCGTGTGGTTTCGTGAATAGGCTTAAAGGCTATGACTTCCTCTCTTATGTGTCGGTCTAGAATTTTCTCTAGCGTCTTCAGAAGAAAAGAAGTCAGGCATATTGGCCTGAAAGACTTTGGAAGTGAATAGCCTTTCCGACCTGCCTTAGCGATAAATTTTATATTTTATACTTTAGCCACAGTCCATTGTTTTGGAACTTGACCCCAGGCGAGGCTCGCCTGGAAGATCTTAACTAAGAGTACAAGTTCTTCCATGCCTTTCTGGAGAAGGATTAGATATTATCAGTACCACCTGACTTGTAGGGTTGGATGACTTTATCGCCCACCTTACCACTCCGGGTCTCATTATCCTTGACACCTTCCGCCAGTCCTCATTCTAAGGCCTGCGCGTGATCGGTTCAATATCGGGGTCCCGAGCCCTAGGGAAGTGAGCGGCAACAAGCAATCCAATATTTCCATCTCATCCACTGAGAAGGAACCGTCTGGTCTTTTTAGTAGTTCCAGTTGATTAGGTTTATCCTTTGCGAGCAGTTTGTGGATTTTGGTTCTCTGAGGCGTGTTGTTCAACTCCTCACAGAACCTCCGCCAGGAGGCTCGCTTGGCTTTCCTAATCTCATTATTGTACTCTGTTAGGGCTTTGCAATAGGAGTCCCACTCCAGTCTTTTTAGCTTTGTTGAAAAGTGTCCTCGTTCTCTTCCTGAGTTTCTCCAGTTTGGAGTTCCACCAGGACACTTTACGATTTGAGTACATTGTCTTGAGTGGACATCTTTCCTCGTAGGCAGTTTTTAAGCCTTTAGTAATTACGTCCACCACTAGGTTTAGCTCCTCATCAGTTCTAATGGTCTTTGGACAGTCCTATAGCTTGAGCTTTAGTGTCGTTTGGTAAACGTCCCAGACCGTAGCTTTCGGATCCCTGTAGCTACATGTTTGTTTGACCAAGTTGCCTAGAAATTTAAAGTGTATACGTCTGTGATCAGACATTGACACCTCATTGCTTACTTTACATAAGCCGATTCTCCTTGCCAAGTTGTCAGTGGCGAAAGTTCTGTCAAGTACTTCTTCTCTACAGGCTGTGACAAAGGTTGGCTCACAACCTTTGTTGAGTACCTGTAGGTAGAACTTACGGCGACAGGGTGAGTCTTCGTGTCCTCCATGTCGCCCGCGCTACAATAGTGGCACCCCACCATCGTCTCCCACCCTATGCGACACAAGTACCTACCGAAGCAACCCTGTCCCGAGATGACCTGCGTCAGGCGGAAGGTCAGGGTGCCATGGCGCCTCTCCAGCAATTCAGCCAGTACGGGCCTCACCGCCTCTATGGTGGCAAGGCCCGCGCTTGGATGCGCAAGACGCTCCTTCCATTCCACCTTGAGCACCTCGTCGCGCAGCTCTGCCCGCTTTACCTCAACTGCACGAGCCGCGGGGCGAGAGCCATGCTCGGCTGCATCCCGGCGCCACTGATATAACAGCGCCAAGACGATGCGCCGCACCACCTGCCTTGTTAATATCATAATATTTTTAATTTATTTCTAATATTTTTATAGTTATAAGCTCACTGTAAAATGTTTAATTATTTAAAATTACTCAAAAGTTTGATTTTCATGAATATAAGCGAATTTTTTGAAGAAATACAACTGTTTTGGTCCCATAACAAAACTGCTACAATAATAATAAAACATTATAATGCTAATATAGATAAAAAGATTGCTAATACAAATCGTATATGGCTTGCAAGATAAGAAAGCGAACTAATCGATTAAGCGAGAACATTACAGCGTATCAGGCAGTTAACGTAATGTACAGTAATCCCATCCGGAACCCTTAGCTATCTGTGTTGTTGGCTCAATCAGTACAGATTTAGAGGAGATCTCTTATAACGTTTCTTTTGACGGTTACAGGATTACTGCGAGTTGATTCAAGGAAATAAAAGTAAAAATAGCATATCTCCTGTAAACGATGTACCTATCTAAGAACTATCAAGGCTCGACAAGCCTTGCTGCTATTTTGTGACTTTAGTGGAATTTCCGACTTTACCCCAATTAACTTAGGAGGCGTGACTCTGCCAACTTAATCCAACTTTCGCTACCTCGGATCATTAATCCAGGACGATGGTGAGATAGGCCGAGATGTGAAAAACAGAGTGAATGAAAGATAGATGAAATGGCGACAGGTCTCACGAACAATTTGCGATCCACAAGTTCCGTTTAGACTTAAAGGTAAAATTTACAAGTCTGTTATAAGACCTGTCATATTGTATGAATCAGAATGTTGGGCCTCTGAAAAATAAATCATCTGTTATCGATGAAGGATCCTAATATATTCATCAAAACAAAAACCATCAACAAATTTACGCAGTTGTTTAAAATTGTTGTAAAAAATATTTTATCAAAATCCCTGAGGATTAATTATTATTATTATTATTAATAGCCTTTTGTTCCGAGCTAGTTTCTCTTTGATTATCTTATGGTTTATAAAATGTCTTTTAAATCGATGTGTCGCTTGACTTAGGTCTCCTCCAACTGCTTCCATTGTTCTCTGTCTACCGTGACTTTTGTCCAGTACGGTCCCAGGGCAAGGCGAAGATCATCTTCCCATCTTCTTAGTGGACGTGCCCTTAGTATCGCAAACATCTATATGGGACGGTTACTATTAGGCGGGCCGTCAGCCTGCCTGCTGTTTCTATGCAATAAATATTGTAACACCATTCTTTACTTACAGCGGAAATATTGGCTGTTGTTGTAGGCTGACGGCCTACTTAATAGCAAGCAGTTTCTGTCCCTTATAGATGTTTGCGATACCAGGGGCACCTGGGTTAATAATGCTAGGACACAACACATGGTTATTATGGCAGCATATTTAAAAACCACGGGTATTGGCCATCCAGTCGGGCTTGGAGCTTTAGAGCCAGCTAGAGCCACCCAGCTAGAGCCTTCTTGTCGCCTTTTACGACAAGCCAGCCCTGGCCGCAAGTGTCAATATTCTCATTCCACCCCTGCAATAACATAATTTCAGATGAGTTTAGATTTGTTTTAGAATAAGCTCACTGTTGTATTTTCAGCTACATACATACATACATATAATCACGCCTCTTTCCCGTAGGGGTAGGCAGAGACCACTTCTTTCCACTTACTACGATCCATAAATACTTGTTTCGCTTCGTCCACTTTCATTATTCCCTTCATACATGCCCTTCGGTTTAGGGTACTCTTGACCTGGCCTTTTTACAAGACGTCCCTGATCTGGTCTCGAAACGTCCGCCTAGGTCTACCCCTTCCAACACTTCCATTCACACTCGCCTTATACACTTTTTTCGTCAATCGTTCTTCATTCATTCTCTCAACATAGCCAAACCATCTCAGCATACCTTTCTCAATTTTAGTCACTACATCTTCTTCAGCTACATACATTTTTAATACATAAAACAAACATTATTGACAGTGTTAGGGCAAACGGGTTCATTTGGAATCGAAAACGGTCGAACTTATTTTTGTACATCCATGAATAAACTAGAAGTCATTGTTTCTATCCGTTTTAATGTGCTCAACAAGCAGGATACACCAACAAACTACGCCGTTCGTTCATTCATATTATTTATTCATTCAAACAATAGCCAACCATGTCGTTACACATTAAAGAAGTCCGACAATGCATTGAAATCTAAGGGAAAGCTTTCCTTAGTATAGTAAAATGTAATCGTTAACCACTTCAAGCAAAACCGTTTGAGCGTCCCGGTACACTAATTCCAGAACTGATTCCTATATACTAAAACTTAATGAGTCTTCCTTAATTCAATTTGTCATTACGGTTCATTTATCGCCATTTAATATAGAATTGAACGAAAATTACTGTAATAAATGATTGTTCTATACATTGAAGAATTGGTTACAATTTGTTAGAGTTAATAGCGAGGCGAGAAATGATAGTTCTCAAATTGATTAACTACGTCGTTTATAGTTGACTGGATAGAATATTTTTATTTATTTTATTCTATTTTATTTAATACGGTACACTAACAGCATACATAAGATACAATTTACACAACATTTACAATAATAAAATTCATATATGTATGCCAATTATAGGTGCACACAACATTTGCCGTCGTAGTAGTTGTTTAATATTATATCTATAAAATGCAATATCAAATAAGAAAAATATCATGCAATATCAAATAAGTCAAACATTAATAACAATAATCACAAAATAATCACAATATATTTATATAAATATTTTATTGCTATACATAGGCTGACAGCTCACATAGAATTTAGCAGTGACCGTCGCCTATGAGTGTTTGAAACGCTAGTGGCATCGCGAACACGCTGCTGTCCCATAAGGCTACAGGAACTTGGTTCATTAATGCCGGAACACAACACAAAGTTATTATGGCGGCATACTTAAGACCAAAAGTGGTCGTCATCCAGGCGGGCTTGGGGCCCTATCACGTAACTAGGGTGGGTTGTTTTGTCCCCTTTTACGACAGGCCGACCCCGGCCCCAGAAGTCAGTATTATTTCTCCGCCCCTGCACTGATATATACTAATCATATAAATATGAACAAATTTAAATGCGAATAAAATCCCGTACTAAATTTAGTTATTTATGACTGTGGACTCCAAAATAATAGATTTTGGTGTAGCTGGGATTGTCCCTTGGATGCTCATCGCTAAGATATACACAAAACTTTGTAAGTAATTCCTGATTCAATCCCACGTAGCACTGTCAAGAAAACACGTGATCAGAGCGTTTTTTCTTATGATACAATACGATCTTACGATATGCTCACCTCCTCCCGAAAACACCTTGAGCTCCAGGCTCAAGCAACTCATGGAAGAGCTCTACCTCCGGCAAACAGCTCAAATTAATTGACGCCATGGGGAGATAAATATGAATAGTCGCGAGACTGGCCCTGCAATGCCCCCTACATTTCTATGGCGTAGAATGGTACTGGGTTTTTAGTGGGTAGACTTTGCTCACTAGTGCCCGTTAGCTACCAGGGTAGTCCCACATAACCATCGCCGAAGTATTCCTCAGCGAGGCACCCGCTAAGGATTTTCCCAGTTAAAAAAATGGCTCCAAGCCCGTCTAGATGGTAGCTTGAGCTCTAAATATATCACTATAATAGTAATAATAACCTTGTGTTGATTCTGATGGCAACACGTTAGCGATGCCCCTGGCGTCGCAAACATCCATAGGCGACAGTAATTGCTATTAGATGAGCCTTCGGCCTGTCTGCCGTTAGCGATAAAAAGGTAAAGTGTGAAAAATCAACTTGAAACTGTGTTGCGACTCGAATATGATGATACTACTAAGCTATTAAGTTTTAACACGCTTTTTAAGATATGAAATACATATAAATATTAAAGGAATTGCGAGTCCTTGGCCTGTAACTCCACAGATCCCACACCCATGCGCATAGACGGCAACACGGTCGAGCGCACGGACCATGTGAAATACCTGGGATCTGTGTTTCATGCGTCTGGTGACATCGATTGCGACGTCAAGGCACGCATTGCTGCCGCGTGGGCCAAATGGCGTGAGGTAACTGGTGTCATTTGTGACCCCAAGATGCCGGTAAAGTTGAAGGGACAGGTCTATAAGACCATCATTAGGCCTGTCCTTTTATACGGCTGTGAAGCGTGGCCGGTGTTAGAGCGACACAAGCAAGAACTGCGTGTCACGGAGATGAATATGCTGCGGTGGATGTGTGGAGTGACGCGGAAGGACCGCGTTAGGAACTCCCGCATTCGCGGTAGTCTTCGTGTCCGTGTCATTGCAGATAAATTGCAGGAGTGTCGGCTCCGTTGGTATGGCCATGTTTTACGGCAACCGGATGCTTACATGGGAAACAAATGTCTGGCCATGCCGCTTCCGCCGGGCCCCGGCAGGAGGGGTAGACCCTAAAAGTGCTGGCTTGACGTCGTAAAGGGTGATATGCGTGCCAATGGTCTCACTACCAGGGATGCTGAAGACCGTGCGAAGTGGAGAAGAAAAAGTCGGAAAGCGGACCCCGGGCGCCGAAGCGAGAGTTTGGGCTGCAACCGGGATTCATCGCTGAGATGATGATGATGATGATTAAAGGAATTGCGAGCACCTATTTTCCGTGTACATGAATGAATCACTTAAAAGGAACAATCCAGGGTTTCAATGTGAAACAATACAATAATAAAAAGAGTTCATTAGCCCCGTCCTTATTCTCTATGACACATGAAAACATTCTCGTAAACGAGTACCTAATTATCGCGTTACTGCTGATGTAATGAGGTCGTAATGTGAGTGACTATGAGAGATGCCAGATTTTATTTTATTTCTTATTAGTTTCCTGTACGAGTATATCAGATCAACGTTCGTATATCAATAAATGCTTTTGTTTTATACTTAAAAACGCCAACTAGTTATTTTATTTTCAAATTCAGTAGGACATTTTTGAGCCTATTGTGATGGGTCATCTACATAGAAAAGGTCTACGCGCAAGAGTGAGCAATTAACACGTGTGATTTAGTCAATGTTAACCAAGTAAATGACAGCTTATTAGACATACATTGATGACAGTGAGCCTGTCTGCTATTCTTTGGCGATAAAAAATATTAATATATTATTATATTATTTATAACAGGTAGGTAGGTGTGTTTAAAATAAACGACTTCAACATTAAACCCAATTTGTGATGTTTACTGTCAGAGTTCCTAAATTCTACGCATGCGCTTGTTTCAGTATATTAAGTAATAAAATACAAAAATATTGGATAGGTATACATTTTATTTTATATTTTAAATTCTCAAATAATTCCTTGACATGATAAATAAATATTACACATTATTTCATAAATTGGAACATTCATTTCATTCCACATAATCATATCATAATTTTTTAAAGAATAGAAACCTTGTGTGTTAAGTAAAGTCTACCGCAATCACAATTTAAAGGTCATTCAACTTCATCTATGTATTGTATAAAGAACATCTTGGATTCCATACTAAAAGTAATCCTGCGAAACGGAATTTCACTAAGCTCAGATATTAAGTTTGGAGCTTTACATTGTGTGGTGTACCAACGTTGTCTTAAGATGTAATGAGAAACTTATTTATACAGAACTTCATCAGTTTATTTTGTTTTACAGCCTGAAGAAGTAAAAAGGATTTTCATAAGTTAAGAAGTAGATTAGTATAATAAAGACAGAGCAACGTAATAACAGACTTATATAAATAAATAAAAAATAATATAATCATGAATAAATAAAAACCATAAATTTACAAATATGCGGTACAAGCCAACAGCGTCCCATTGCCGGGTTTGGGCGTCGTCCTAAAAGGTTGAACAGTAAATGCGCCACGCTTGTTCAATACTTAAACAAGAGAAGTATTGGCGGGTTATACATACCAGTGACATTGGTATGCAGATTTCTCCATGACTTTTTTCTTCATGGTCGGCACGTGGTAGCTGTGTAATATGTATATTAGATGAGAAAAGCTGCCCAAGCAGGTAAGGTACGAGCCCGTCGCCTCTAGATTGGACTCCGAGTGTGATATATTTATATTTGTTACCAGGTATCTAGGTGCCATAATCAACGGTATTCTTATTTGGAAATCAGCTGAACTGTACTAAAGAGCTAAAATTGACATAAATCAACCGTTGAAACTACAAAGAAATTTTATCCGTGGAGGGGCGGAGAAAGAATCTCTGCGGAATCCCTGCACCCTAGCTACGTGGTAGGGCCTCAACCCAGCCGGGATGGCGACCACCTTTGGTCTTAAGTATGCCGCCATAATAACCTTGTGTTGTGTTAGTGACCCAAATTCCTGTACCCTTATTGGACAGCAGTGTGTTCGCGATGCCACTGACGTTGCAAACACCTATAGGCGACGGTAACTGCTAAATTCTAAGTATGCCGTCAGCCTGTCTGCTGTCCTACAGCAATAAAAAAGGTGACTTTGAAAGGGATTTAAAGGGTATCATTGTATCATATGAGAACTCAATGTTTCACTTGTAATTTGGCCCTGAAGAAACAGATAAGACTGTCTGAGACGAAAGGATTAGAGGGTGGCAGACAGCTGATCGAAAAGTGTATAGAAAACATCAATTATGTAGATGGATATGAAATGGACTAAAAAAGTGTAGTATGAAAACAAATGAATGAATGGAAGGAAAAGAAAAACTAAAGAAAGAAGATTATTATCAAAAACTGTCTTAAAATTACAATATTTTTTATTGCTGCTTGCCATATACCTATATGGCCCACTTAATAGTAGTAGTTACCATCATCTATGGATATTTCTGACACCAGAGGCACCACTAACTCGCTACTGTTCACGTAGGAGAATTCGGAGTGCGTTACTTATGTCAGAACACATCACAAGGTTATTATAGTGAAAATATTCAGAGACCAGAGGTGGTTGCTAACCAGGCTGATTTGGAGCTATACCATCTAGCAAGGCTTGTTTAGTCTTTTACAACAGGCTGCCCCTGGCCGCATGGTTTACATTCTTACTCCATCCCAGCACTGAAGTGACGAAGAATATAACATCGCTACTACGAATTGGTGGCAACAAATTGAGGTCAAGGAAAAAAAGACTTACCTTTGAACATTGTTCTTAGAAATGTCTAAAACCAGAGGGGCAGGATATTTATCCAATTATTTGTAGAAGTGAATACTAACACGCACGTACGGTTTTTTGAGGTTTTTGAGGATAATAACTGTCTATTTTTTCCTTTGTCGTAATAGTTTTGAATGAAAATCGGATAGACAAAAGAAGTACAGATTCAGGACTAAGCAATTGGTATATACTAAACAAATAAAAAGACAACAATCGCACACTAAAATCAAGCATTCTCAATATAACGACTCGTGATTAGAGCAATAACCCCCAAATTGATACAAACGACTGTTTAACCCAATAAATTAGACTACGGGAGGTATTAGAGTGGAAGACTGTTAGATATATTAAGCCAAGTGGCGTTCGTGCGACAATTGATGGTGGTTGGTTTTAGAAAATAAATATAACTGTTTCATAGAATTTGAAAGAAAATGAATTTAAGTCACTAAAAAAAATGGTCGACGTTTTTATATTGTTGATATCAATAATGACTGACGTCTAAGGGATTGCCCGTTCGTTTGGATAGAACATATATTATAATAATAGAACTGTCACATACTGACGACAAAGGAAATCATGGTGAGGAAAACGATCTAGATCAATGGCATGTTGACCCGCATATTCGTTTGGACAAACATAGGTATAATTTGTTCTTCCTAAGAGGAATCCCGAGCCAAGGAATCAGATGTTATATCTATATTACTACCTATATAACAAGTCAATCTCGCTCCCAGCTGGTGAACCCAGCTACACGATGGACAATTTGACACAAGATATTATTTTTTTGGAGTTAACGACTCATACATTCATTTAACCCTATCACTACCAAAATCTAAAGCGTCAAATCGATATTTTTTAATTTGATTTTCACATTTTTTTTAAAGTCTTATTTTGTTATTTATGACAGAAAAATACACATCTATAAAACTATTCATATTTTGACAATATCCAAATAGGAACACGATGGCTTTGTATAGTTTTTTCAAAGTTTTTCTTAATATGACTATCATGAATGTTGAGATCCTCATAAAAAACTAAGAGAGAAGTGTGATAGAGAAACTGGTGCGTATCTTTTTAGATATTAAATATTTTTCGAACATATTTGTAAAAAAGTCATAAGAAATATATCTGTGATGTTCTTTTAAGGTTCATAAAAAAAGCGAAAGTAAAACCTTTTGGTTAACATTTGGTTCTCAATATTTTCATCTCATTATAATTTCAATCGCTAACTTATATAAACGCAGGGTCTAGAAAATTCATAAAAAGTCAAATACTTGTAACTCGATACTAGGTCTTCAGACTTAAAGCTTTTAATATTTCTTTAACTCAGTTAATGCTTATGACTGTAGTTTTGAAAGTGTAAAAATGTCTTAGCTTATAGATATATTTAAGCTGTAAAATTTAAGAATACCTAACGCTCAAAGTTATATTCTAATGATCCGTTATGAGACATTCTCTTAAAATTACATTTTATAAAGTATGAAAAAAATTATAACTTGAGGTTATTATACAGTTCTCCTTGATAGAAAATCTGAGCCTTGAAAAAAATTTAAAATATTTGCGCAAATATTGTAATATTTCGTATTCACTCTATGTAAGTGAATATGAAATTTCCTTTAAAAATAATATGCTAAAATTTTAAATCTATATTTCACATAGTCTATGAATTACAGCCATCTAAAGTGTAGCCGCTCAAGTATTAGAAAGTTTTCAGGTAGTAAAGACCTTTGCTACGGAGCCAACCAGAGCCAGAAGAGCCAGAACCAGAACCCTGTGGCCATCACATCCCATTATAATATTTTTAGTAGTATTTAGCAAGCGTAATATGAAGAAGATGAAGGTGAATTATATGGGCCTGGAATAATAAATTAGCTGTAAGTATGATTTTAATCTATTGAAAACAATAAAATCAATTATTTTATCTTTAAACGCGTTTTTGTCAAAACCACATTTTTTCAAATTGGCTGCAGTTGTAACTGAAGACAAATCAATTTGATCGCTTAGATTTTTTTCTGCTTGTTTTATATATGTATTTCTGTACAAAGATCCTTCAGTTTTTCGATTGTATGAAAAATGTAATTTTGGGGGGCCAAAAAATAATCAAATTTTTGAGTGAAATTCGACATATATTTTTCAGTCTGCCATTTTGATAATTTTCAATTTTTTTAACAGTCGTGGGTCATTGTATAGACAATACCTTACAGATTAATAATTTTTATTTTTTTTCAGCCACGGTGAAAGCCACAATCAAAGCAGCAGCGGAGGACTTTTTTTTAGTAACTTGGGAAATAACGAATAACTCGCTGCATTTTTTGTGTTTATTAAGTAATTATACATATGTAAATATATCCTTCATCTTTTAAAAATTCCCAAAAATCTCCTTTTTTAGGCGGTCACACTATGTGTGCCCCTTAATATTTCCAGTTCTAGATGTCCTTTGAAATAATAAGTTACTACAAATGTAAGTAACGACTTGTCAGAGTTTTGATAGTACTTTTTATTTTATTTTAATTACGGCTGCTGCTGGAAGTAAGTTTGTAATATAAAGATATTTTCCGACAGTAAACGCGTTTATACGTATCCAAACCCCATAGGAAGCTTGATTAATTAAGGCGACGACAAGAGACTTTTAATGATTTTATTCTGAAGATCACATCTAAACGAGTGGTGTTAATGAACTGGAAAAAATATATGTTAAATTTGAGCATTTTCTCAATAACTTAATATGTGAATATTTTAGATTATGTTTATATTACATAGTGTAATTAATTTGTAAAGTTAGGTCTAACGCAGATAAAAATCTGAGAATCACGTAAAAACTATCAAGCGTATTTTTATGAAACCTTCACCATCTTAAACACAATTTAATTACCCATCTTTTAATATACGACTTTTTATTTCAAAGTAAAAGGATAATATACAATTATGCTTTTTCGAATAATCTTTATGCTCGGGTTAGCAGGGGCCCTTGCGGGCGACGGGCGGCAGTGCATCGCTGACCACTGTCACGGGTAGACGTTGACGCTCGGAGCAATCACTAAACGATTTAACTCTATTATAAGTTTCGCGCTAAAATGGCTGGTAAATCTAGATTACTAAAAAAGAAACGCCAAACGCTCGCAAAAAATAGATTACTAAGGTAAGTAACGTGTTCTCAATCATAATTATCATTTGTGTATTTTAGCACATTGATGTAAATTGGACCAGATAAATTAATCATAACATTTAATTGTTACATATATCATTATTTTTTATTTTACTAAGTGACATTATTTTCTTTTTAGGAGATTACATAATAACAAAGATAATCGCGACGTAAATGAGGAGACAGAGACGAGGTGTGTATTGTAGTGTAGTATGACAATACTACATCGTAGTCGGGACAGTCCGGATTCGAGTTTTAAAAATATTTGAATGCTATTACTATTGTCACTGTATAATTAAATATAAATACATTTATATTGTAGGTCTGAATTTACGGAAACGCTTGGAGTGATTAAAGGATCTTCCCATATTGACAATGAAAATGAGAACAAGATTGTTGACAAGTAAATGCATATCTAATTCAATATTCTGATTTTAGCATATTTGAAACCTAATTCTATTAACTTATATTAATTACTATAACTGTTACAGTTCTCAAGTAACCGAAACGATATTTGCTGAGCAGGAAGAAAGCTTTCAAATGGATATTGAAAACGAGAAGTCAAATTCGGTCAGGTAAACGTATTATTATTTCTATGATGTCAGGATAGTCTGTCAATATAAAGTTTTATATAGTAAAACTCTCGATAAATAAAATTAATAAAAAAGGGGAAAATTTTCAATATAATATTGCAGAACCCGTGAGTGATAGCAAAGAATGTGAACAATAAAAGATATTACAAAACAAATGTTAAAGGCCTTATTCTGTTTAATATTGCAAAATTCTTATTATGTATATTTCCTTTTCAGAAATAATCAAGAAATAGTGAATGGAATGCGAATATTAAATATTAAACATTTTTTTAAAGAGCTTCAAGAAATATCTTCACATGGTAATATAGACTGTGGTTTGAAATCTGTAGAAATTATATCTGAACGAAAACTGGGCCTTGTTTCTAAACTAAAACTAAAATGCAACATGTGTAACGAAACTTTTGTCATTTGTTGCAATGATCCTGAAATTGACTTAAATATTAATACAGTTGCGGGTGCAGTGGCAATAGGTTGTAGCTATACACAGCTTAATGAATTATTGGCAGCAATGGACTTGCCTCATATATCCTATGAGTTATTTAATAAAAGAATGGGAACAATTAACAAAGTTTGGGAAAAAGAAGCTTTGAATTCTATGAATGAAGCCGCTAATGAAGAACGTCAAATGGCTTTGGAAGACGGTAGAGTTACTGAAAATGGCATTCCATATATTGACGTTATTGCAGATGGATGTTGGGGAAAAAGATCTTATAAAAAAAATTACTCATCCCTATCAGGCGCAGCTGCGATAATTGGGAAAAGAACTGGAAAAATTATTTATATGGCAGTGAAAAATAAATACTGCTGCATATGCGCCCAAGCTGCCAAGAAAAATGTCACACCTAAGGAGCATGCTTGCTATAAAAATTATTCTGGTAAATTCATAATATTAAATATGTTGTAATAATAATAAAGAAACTAAAATTTTATGGTTGGAATAATTATTACTTTATTTTCAGGTCCTTCAACTGGAATGGAATCCACGATCTTGGTAGAAGGATTCAAGAACAGCATAGAAATGCATAATTTAATATATTCAAGGTTAATATCAGATGGTGATGCAAATACTTATGCAAAATTGTTACAGTCAAGACCGTATGAAAATATAACAATTGAAAAAATCGAATGCCGCAACCACCTGTTAAGAAACCTTTGCAATAAGTTACAAGCTCTTATCACTGACACGAAATATTTAATTAAATACAGAAAATATATAACAAAACAAAGAATACTGTCAATAAGAAAGGTAATAGTAACCGCTATAAGAAATTATAAAAATTCTGGCAATGTCACTAGTTTACATAATGATATCATGTTAGCCGCAGAACATGCATTTGGAGTTCATATTAATTGTAAGACATATTTTTGCTCGAAAATGGGAGAAGATGACAACATAGACAGAGATATTTTCACAAACAGTTTGTGGCATAGAATAAAATTTGTATTGACACATATAGCTGCTCATGCAAGAAGTTTGATTGAAGACGTTGACAGCAACACTGTGGAGCGCTTCCATAGTATTGTTGCAAAATTTGTAGGGGGTAAGCGGGTAAATTTTTCCCAGAAGAACCAATACCATATGTGTTGTAATGCAGCTGCTTTATCATTTAATACCCATAAACCTTTATCGTTGTTGCAAAAATCAATCACGGGCAGGAGTCCAAATGGTGAATTAAAAAAGATGGAAATACGTAAACAAAAACGCCTACATTTAACAAAAAATTATCATAGAATAAAGAAGAGATTACATGAACACTACACAGAAAGTAATAAAAACTATGGTGAGCAATGTTCAAGACCGGATATGGATGATGATATATTAGAGGAATCAAAAAAAATATTTTTAGCAAATTTGGCGGAAACTGCCAAACAAAGAGAACAAATAGAAAGGAAGACTATATTACAAAGTGGTTCTAGTGAGTGGCTAGAACTACGAAGACGGATTTTGACCGCTTCCAACTTTGGACGTGTTATAAAAAGACGCAATGACATAAGTTGCTGCAATTTAGTTAAAGATCTTTTATATAAAGAGTCTATAGGACACATTAAGTCTATAAAACATGGACAAGACAACGAAAATTTTGCGAAAGAACAATTGTCGAAACAAGAAAATATTAAAATAGAACCGTGTGGACTTTTTCTTGATGAAGAAATACCCTTCCTCGGCGCATCACCAGACGGTATTATTAATAAAAACACCATTTTAGAAATAAAATGTCCACTCACAGCTTACAAACTAGGACTAGATAAAGCCATCCATGAAAAAAAATATTGTTTTATAAAAAACTGGTAAACGGTAATTACATAATAAACAAAGAACATAATTGGTGGTATCAAATACAAGGACAGCTGCATATAACAGGAAAAGATAAATGTATGCTTGGTATTTGGTCTGGTGAAAACTTTCCTGTAAAAATTGAACTAATTTACAAGGATGACGCTTTTTGGGACACTAAAATGAAAAATAATTTAATTAAGTTTTATACAGATTGTATGCTTCCCGAACTGGTTGATCCTAGATATACGAGGAATATGGTAATTAGGGACCCCTCTTATATAGTTAGTGCCATACACGGACGCAAAAGGAAAAAGGAAGAGGAAAAAGAAAATAAAAACAAACTAATAAAAAAACGAGCAGTGACGGCTGAAAAAGAAGACAGTATAGTTGCTGTGAAAGTATTAAATTTCGAGGAGTTTTAAATAAAATCCTATAAATACCTAATTTTTTTTTTATTTATAGTTACAAAACCTGTAGACAGAAAACCTGTGTTCGTTTGATATAATTATATTTTCCGTTTATTGAAATACCTATATTATATTATATCCTACCACAGGGAATGATATAAGATACAGAACATGAAACAATAATCCTAACTAATATTAAATAAGCGGTTAAAAATTTCATGATTATTAGATAGTCTTCATAATCTGTAACGTATGGTTACCCAACGAACTTCTCTAAAATATACAATTACGTCGCCTGCGAATTTTCAATGCGGGTTGCGGGGGGGCCCCGCGCGTGCTACTCTCACTAGCTCAAACTCCTCCCACTCGCTCAAGGTCGCTAGCACTTAGTGTCGTCTTAAGTGGTACACTCTGGGTACGGAATTAGAATACTTAACCCTGGGGCGGGAGGTTTCTCGTAAAAAGTGATAAAACACCCTTAGCTAGGTAGTAGGTCCAAGCCTGTTTGGATAGCAATGGTCTCTGTATAATATGCCATCCTAATAACCATTTATTTTGTCCCAGTGTAAGTGACTCAGGTTCCAATACCCCTACGAGACTGCGTTTTAGCAGTGCCCATGACGTCGCAAAAATCCGTAGGCGACGGTAACCGCGTACTATTCAGCGGGCTTTCAGCCTGTTTACTTTTGCATGGTAATAAAAAAATAACAGAATAAAATAGAAGAATCTTTTGAATTTTTCAGAGTATTCTCTGATTCTAGTTAATGTACCAATTTCACAGAGACACTAATATTTACTAATAATTCTAACTTTTGACGAGTAATTGAAGAATTCTAACTTTTCATGAAATTGTCTAGTCCACAACACAAGTGCTTTACTGATTTCTTTGGAACTAGATGGCGCTGTTTACATTATCGCACTATATTTATCTATTCAACTGACTCAGAAAATAATAAAGGTTGAAAGTACCCCCGTACTGCAAATATTTTGTCATTTTCTTTTAGATATATGCAAAAGAAGGTCGCCCATAATGAGTATGAAAATAATCAGAAAACTGAACAATAACATGAAGTAATTGTTGCGGTAGGGTTGACCCAAAAACACGTGTCCGAAAGGGTCATGGATGTAAGATTGTCCGGCCGATAATAAGATCAACAATCACAAATGTCCCTTCAACAAACATGTAGCATCGTATTTTCTTACATAAGCGAATCCCGAAAACATGATTTCGGGACATTTCCTGTTATTCCCTAATGAATACGCACGCAGCCGCCATTTTTGTGGCGGATCAACCCTATCTTGGGTGAGTGGTGATATATAATATCTGTTCGGTAAATGCTTGCTATGATTTATGTTATTAAAGTATGCGTTCTGTTTTAGCTGCGTAATCCCAGAGAGAAATAAAAACCGGATGAACCCGAAGTCTTAGGCAAAAGTTAGCTCAACCTCCAGAGGGGCCATCTACCCTCTAGTTTTGAAGAAGCCCATAAAAGCGAAAAGTCGCTAATCAGATTTGCAGCTCCGGGGCTCAAGACGAACGAGATAACATCGGGATGGTTCTAGTGGGTACACTAGTGATGTGCACCTCCTAATCGTGAAACGGGAACGTACAGGCATTGCTTTTTTTTAATTGCTGTAGAACAGCAGACAGGATGACGGCCCACTTAGAATTTAGCAGTTACCGTCACCTATGGGTGTTAGCAACGCCAGTGGCATCGCGAATACGCTGCTATCCCATAAAGGTACAGGAACTTGGGTCACTAATATGAACGTGAATACGAAAGTTCCTAAACCAGGTGTGTGCGTCATTTCCTACACCACAGCAAATTCGTCTTCGTGCTATGCAGCTTGCCTTGTAGCGCTTGGCACGTAGAAGAACCTAGAGTTTAAATGTGTTTTTTTTAATTGCTGTAGGATAGCAGACAGGCTGACGGCCCGCTTAGAATGGCAGTGGCATCGTGAACACGCCGCTGTCGCATATGGGTACAGGAACTTGGGTCACTAATCCCGGAACACAACACAAAGTTATTATGGCGGCATACTTAAGACCAAAGGTCTTTTCCATCCAGGCGGGCCTACCATGTAGCTAGGGTGGGTTGTTGTTTCCGTACCCCGGCCGCAGAGGTTTAATTACCACACTACTTAGAGATACTAAACTATGTTGCTGAACGCTACTAGTGGGGTGTAAGAGAAATCAATTTTGCAACCTCGAATATAGACGACGAAGACGATCTGGGTTTTTTGTCGTTGCGACCTCCAAAGGGTATCAATGAGTTCGACATAACCCCGTCGGGTTCTCAACTGCTTCTGCGTGGCACTAATAAGACGGTTTCTTCTGAATAAATAAGACGTAAGAATTGACTAATCAATTAATTTTGTCCTAGTTCACACGCACTTGACGTCTGAAGCAAGAGCTCCGAATGCCCCCAGAATGACATTCTGAGAGGGTTAAAAAGTATTTTATTTGCTACAGTAGCTGCAATACTTTTTAGTTACTTTATTATACTTTCAGTTTTTACAATCGAGTTACCCTGCCATTAAAATTTGAAGTACTTCATTTTATTGTTTGAATTGTTACTTGTTTAAAAGTAGCTTGTTTATACAACAAGGAAGGATTCCAATAAGATACTTTTATTACTTAGGAGCAGCAGAAAAAAATGATAACCCACTTAATAGTTAACTCATTTACCACCGCCTATCACGCTGCCGTCAGCACCTTAGTTTTGTTTAGTTCTCGTTTAGCTTGGACCCCTACCGTATATCAAAATTAAAGGATACTGATTATTTTTATATCTAAGGCTGATCAATTTTATTTTGGCAAATTTAATTTTAAAAACATTATATTACAAACTACACGTCATTATGCGCAGGCGCAATAGAATTTATTTCGATAAATTAATTTTTATTGGAGCTACTCCTACTTTGCAACTCCGGAAATAAAACAATGCGCCTTAGCATTATCCATCGATTACTAGTCTTGTTACTTAGTATTTTGATATACCTAGTCAGGTCATAAGTATTGTCACACAATAAAAACTTTTCTTTTAGAATGCTGGCCACAAAAAAGTTTATTGAATTAGAATTTCGAATTGTTCATGAAAATAAAAATGTATACTTTTAGAATTTTACTCATTTTTAAATATGGAGTGGACGCTTAAAGAAGACCGTGTTGCAGTTATTGCGTTGCATCGTTGCGGTTACGCGCCAATTCAAATTTTTAACATACTGAAAAATTTGAATATTACCAAAAGATTCGTTTATCGTACCATCAAACGATACAATGAAGACTCTAGTGTAGATGACAGGTCAAGAAGTGGTCGCCCTCGATCTGTTAGGACTCCAGCAGTGATAAAAGCTGTGAAGGCACGAATTCAAAGAAATCCCAAACGTAAGCAGAAACTGTTGGCCCTTCAGATGGGGTTAAGCAGAACCACGGTGAAAAGGGTGTTAAATGAAGACTTAGGGCTTCGGGCATATCGAAGAAAAACAGGACATCGTTTGAATGCTCGTCTAATGGACCTGAGACTGAAGAGATGCCGCGCTTTGTTGAAGCGGTACGCGGGAAAAAAATATGGGGAAATTCTTTTTTCGGATGAAAAAATGTTTACCGTAGAAGAGAGCTACAACAAACAAAATGATAAGGTGTACGCACACAGTAGTGAAGAAGCGAGCAACCGTATTCCGTGTGTCCAACGAGGTCATTTTCCATCCTCGCTCATGGTATGGTTGGGAGTTTCTTATTGGGGCTTAACAGAGGTACATTTTTGTGAGAAAGGTGTAAAAACGAATGCTGTTGTGTATCAAAATACAGTCCTGACGAACCTTGTGGAACCTGTTTCTCATACCATGTTCAATAACAGGCACTGGGTATTCCAACAAGATTCGGCGCCAGCTCATAGAGCGAAGAGCACACAAGACTGGCTGGCGGCGCGTGAAATCGACTTCATCCGGCACGAAGACTGGCCCTCCTCCAGTCCAGATTTGAATCCGTTAGATTACAAGATATGGCAACACTTGGAGGAAAAGGCGTGCTCAAAGCCTCATCCCAATTTGGAGTCACTCAAGACATCCTTGATTAAGGCAGCCGCCGATATTGACATGGACCTCGTTCGTGCTGCGATAGACAACTGGCCGCGCAGATTGAAGGCTTGTATTCAAAATCACGGAGGTCATTTTGAATAAACTTTAATGTCATAAGAATCTATGTTTTGTTGAGTTCATTTTGGTATATGAATGGTTACATAATTAATAAACTTGTTACAATTATTTTACATTAAACATGTGACAGAATTTATGACCTGACTAGGTATAATATTCTTAATGTATTATATTAGTTCACTGTAATAACTCATTCTGTATATACTCACGCACTGAATCAAATGCATTTCTAATTCTCTCTGAGGAAACTTGTAACTAAACTTGATGCAACTAAGAGTGGCCACTAGAACGGCGATAAATAACTGCAATATGCTTAATAATTTCTTATTTAAACTCTTTAGATCGAATTGAGGCGTGTATTTGCAAAATCCTATTTTTTTTTTGGTGTCGGGGAAAAACCTCTCTTGACGGGTTCCCCCGGCCCGGGGGGACCGAGGGATATGTGGGACTCCGGGAAAGATGTTTGGCCATCCGACTACCCACTAAAAAACCCCGCTGTTCTCCTATCGCCTACGCCCGGGCCCACGGATATATGGCCAGCCGATCTCGTGGCCCGGGCTGGCGCCGGCCCGCCCTTTGTCTTGAGGCGGGCCCCTTCTAAAGTGTTGGTGCCAGGGGGTCAGGATTTCGTCCCCCCGGCGCTCTCCTAACAACTCTAGGAGTTGAGGGGGGTCGCGGAACAGCACGCAGCCCTCACCCTCGCGGCAATGGTGCGGGCGGTGGATCCTCCCCCGAGGGGCCGCCCGCGGCCGCTTTTTACGGCGCCCGGAGGTCGTTATTTGACCTCCGGCGCCGCCGACGTGGCCTGCGTTGGCGGGAGGGGAGTGTGGTGGTCGACTCCCGCTCCCGCTCCGCCGCCTCCTTTGCAGACATAACTGCCTCGCAGAAGGAGGCGACGGCCGTCCATCCAGGATCGCTCCCGACCATGGACAGAACCAGGGCCGGGAGCGACAGGTCCACGCCGATTTGGGCGACGAGGGCGCGGCGCTCCTCGCGCCACGCAGGGCACACGGCGACAGTGTGGTTCACCGTGTCCTCCTCGTCGCCCGCGCCACAGTGGTGGCACCCCGACGTCATCTCCCGCCCTATGCGACACAGGTACCTCCCGAAGCAACCGTGCCCCGAGAGGACCTGCGTCAGGCGGAAGGTCAGGGCGCCGTGGCGCCTTTCCAGCCATTCGGCCAGGACGGGCCTCACCGCTTCGATGGTGGCGAGGCCCGCGCTGGGGTGCGCGAGGCGCTCCTTCCACTCCACCATGAGCACCTCGTCGCGCAGCTCCGCCCGCTTTACCTCAACTTCGCGAGGCGCGGGGCGAGAGCCACGCTCGGCCGCGTCCCGGCGCCACTGGTATAATAGCGCCAGGACCCGTGCCTCGAGGTCCCATAGTGGGGATCCGGCCAGCAGGGAGGCCGCTTCGAAGGACACCGTGCGGTATCCCCTAATCGCCCTGACGGCCAGGACGCGCTGCGGCCTGCGTAGCAGCGCCGTCGTTTTGGCCGTCAGGCGATCCGCCCAGATTGGGGCCCCGTAAAGGGCCATCGACCGCACGGTTCCCTCGAAGAGCCTGCGGCACACTTCGCCCGGCCCGCCAACGTTCGGCAGCAAACGGGAGAGTCCCGCCGCCGCCCGAACTAGCCTCGGCGCCAGGCGCTCGAAGTGCGCCGCAAAGTTCCATCGCCCGTCGAGCACCAGTCCGAGGTAATTCAAGGACGGCCCGACGGCGATGCGGACGCCTCCCACCGTTATGCTCAGGCCCGGTGGCGGCCTCTGGCGGGGCCCGTAGAATATCAGGGCCTCCGTCTTGTTCAAGGCCACCTCCAGACTGAGTCGCCGGATTCTAGCCACCATTTGCGCCACCCCAGCCGTGCCCAGAAGGCACGCCTGGCGAGGGTGTATTTGCAAAACCCGCTATAACGTTTTTCGACATAATGACGATATATCGTTTTAAAACACTGATCTATCTACATAGCTATCAACTTTTTATTTTATATATTCTATATGTTTCAATATTATTTACAACCTTTTATTTTGCATTTCGAACCTAAACCCACTTTTTTAACATGAAAATGTTTTTATAAAAGCTTCCATAGTGAGGTCGTCCAGAGTTAGCGATGAAACGCTTATATTGTCACCATAAACGTCGATATATCTTGTGACTCAAGGTTTTTACTGCCAAGTGTTGTATATATTTTAAAAATAGACAATATCATATGGTTGATAGAATACCTATGATATCGTGTACGCGCGTATTAGTGTGGGGGGATGAAAAAGGACCTTGAAATACACTCCGCTTGATCAATGAATATGTCATAACTCCACAACGGACAGCGTTAGAAGAAATATTTGTACGTTGTCGTGAAGATATAGAAGTGCTCTAAAACGTAAGTTAAATAGAAAATAGTATAATAAGCTTTAGAATAAAAGCTATACCAGGTGAAAAATTACAAAACGTTATAAAATCGTTTGTTTTAGGGTATTCCACGCATTAACAAGAATATTCAGTGCCAGCGACAGCGGGAAAGGATCTGAGCGCTAAGACCTACTCATGATAAACCAAACGAACGCTAGAATTTTTGGTTTCGGGGGACCGAGGGATATGTGGGACTCCAGGAAAGATGTTCGGCCATCCGACTACTCACTAAAAACCTCGCTGTTCTCCTTATTGCCTACGCCCGGGCCCACGGATATGTGGCCTGCCGATCTCGTGGTCCGGGCCGGTGCCGGCCCACCCTTTGTGTCGGGGTGGGCCTCTTCCATAGTTTTGGCGACTGAGGGTCAGGGTTTCATCCCTCCGGCGCTCTCGTATATCGACTCGAAGAGTTGAGGGGGGCTGCAGAACAGCACGTGGCCCTCACCCTCGCGGCAATAATGCGGGCGGCAGAACCTCCCCCGAGGGGCAACCCGCGGCCGCATTCTACGTCAGCCGGAAGTCATTAAATGCCCTCCGGCGGCGATGACGTGGCCTGCGTTGGCGGGAGGAATGTGGGATGGTCAACTCCCACTCCCGCTCCGCCGTCTCCTTAGCTGACATGACTGCTTCGCAAAAGGAAGCGACGGCCGTCCATCCAGGATCGTCCCCGACCTTATACAGAACCAGGGCCGGGAGCGACAGGTCACCGCCGACTTGGGCGACGAGGGCACTGTACTCCTCGCGCCACGCAGGACACACGGCGACAGTGTGGTTCACCGTGTCATTCTCGTCACCCGCGCCACAATGATGGCACCCTGACGTCTTGTTCAAGGCCACCTCCATTCCAAGTCGTCGAATCCTTGCCACCGTCAGCGCCACCTCGGCCGTACCCAGAAGGCATGCCTGGCGGGGGGGTCCTCCTGCGCGCTGTAATAAGCGTGCCGTTGGCATAGCAGATAATGCCGACACCAGAGAGGAGCTCCTCTCTCAGGACCCAGTCATATGCGATGTTCCACAGCAGGGGGACTAGGACGGACCCGTGTGGAACACCTTATACGATGTCTCGCTGATTTTGCCCACCCTGGACCGGATAGACGACGACACGATCATCCAAATACGCCCTGACTACGTGGCGGAGGCAAGGAGGCACCCAATGGTACTTGAGTGCCTCCCGCACGCAGCTCCACGGCAGAGTGTCAAAGTCGTTAGCGATGTCGAGTGATACCGCCAACAGCACCCTGCCTCGAGCCACCGCGTCCTCCACCTGGCTCATCAGACGCATGATCGCGTTATAGTAGAGCGCCCCTGGCGGAAACCGAACTTCTCGTCCACCAGGTTCGGCCCCTCCGTCTCTAGGTGCCGGATGAAGCGGTTTGCGAGGATCTTCTCAAATGTTATCTCCACCCCGTTCTGCAGCACGATATCAAATCCCACTAAATCAGCATGCGCTTACTTCAATTTACGAGTCTCCAAAAAATATTGATATAGTGGTTTTTGTAACTACACGCTTTAAATTTTATTTAATATATTCCTATACGAACTTACAGTTATAATAATTATCCAAAGACCTACAAACTATTTTAAATAATAACAGCAAATAACGTCCAATTGATAAACTCAGGCAGAAGAACAGGAAGAATCCTGTTCTTCCTGACTATTTCAATGATTCATTAGCGGGATATACATACCGGTGATATTTGTAAAGAGGTCACCTTTTTATTTAGCCCAACTTAAAGTTCACAAGTTCGATTACCACAGGCATATACACTTATAATTTTATGGAGAAAATAAGGTATTACTGGCGTCACAAACATCTATAGACAACGGAAACTGGTTATTATTAAGTGCGCCGTCAGCATGTTATTGGTCCAGTGAAAAGGAAATATTGCGGATTGACACCGGCAGTAGTAGCGCGCAATAATTCAGACTGTGTTTATTCCTCGATAGTACTCTTTAGTGGACTCCAGGTACTAAAAACGCTTTAGGTGACTACGTCAAGCAAAAGTTTAATTCATTAACATCTCATAGTACCACGCTTCGAGTATGGCCACACATATTCAATAAATTTACAATAGCCTGAGTCGAGAATCCAATTGTAGTAATTAAATATTTAATTATTCCTATAATTGAAGTTAGTTCAAGCTATAACATACCCTGAGCCGGAGGCGTCGCAGATCAATGACTAAAAGTCGATTCAGCGACCCCTCACAAAGGCTTTACCGATGGCGACCGGGGTTTTTAGTGAGTATACCACCGCAACCACCCTGGCTATGTTTTGCTAGTCAGTGGAGTGGTCGCAGTACCAGGACGATGAACTCCACATACCCGCGTCAGCTTCCCCGTGGATTTCCGATGTGGCACTAATCAGGTTTACTTTTACCGGGCAAAAAAAGCTGTACTGTGTGTATTATTAAAGTAATTCGCAGTATTTTTTGACGTAACTACCCATCACAGCGCGCTCGTACTGGTCGGATAATGTGGAGAAAAGCCCTTTCAAACGCGCTTATTTTCAGTTTGTTACTAGTAGTAGGAGAGGTTGGACGTGTCTTCGCACAAAGTCGTTTTATCGAGTTTGTACCACAAGGACAAACTATCAACGCAGACTTTTATCTGGAAGTGCTCAAGAGATTGAGGATGTCAGGCCTGACATCCGGGATTCTGTGTCTCAACGATGGCAGACCCATCACTCCAGCACACACACACAGCAGCGTCGGGTTAGAAGAGTGATCAACGAGCTTGAAGTCGACTTCAAGTCTAAAGAAGACTTCAAGCTCCACTACGACGATACATCAAGCCACACGAACTTCGTCGTTATTAACTATCCAACTCAGAGCAAGAGCCCCGTGGTGCCCCAACTTCCTTATAGCCTAGACTTGGCTTCGTGGGACTTTTTTGGGTCACCCGACTGAAGAGAGAGCAGAAGGGAAACACTGGGAGTCAGTAGGGAACGTCCAAGTTCACGTTATGAGGATCCTGAGAGGCATTCCAATAACAGAGTTTCAGAGTGCCTTCCAGGCGTGACAGAATCGTCTCCGCAAGTGTATTGATGCGGGAGAAGACTTTTTCAACAATTTGTATCAATCGGATCAAAAATTTATTTTTTCGAGAAAATGCGCATTAGTTTCATTATGCACCCTGTACTTATCCTGGTAACGGCTTTTAGAGTAACTAAGTCAATATTCTAAGTCATATATTTCAAATGTCAAATATTTCTAGATGCTTCTACATTTATTATAGTTTTATAGCTAATTCAACAGCATAAAAAGTGTTGCAGTCGCGAGGATTTAAATTCTCTGACACTTAGCATTAACGCTGACAGCTTGGGTTGTGGTACAAGTGAAAAGCACAAAGTAAAATGGAATTTAATACATATCGAGCTGGCTCCAATTTAAACTATTACGAATTTTATTCCAACAAATGCTACAAGTAGAGTCCTAGTAATAAAATCATCTAACCGACTAATATTGTATGTTGGTAAAAGTGAAGTAAAAAGTAAAAAAAGTAACTACCAACGAAGTATGGTCTGTAAAGTATTCCCCCGGCTCAATAATGATGCTTCACTGGCTTAGTAAAGTCAGTAGATGTCAGCGAAGTGTCATTTATCCGTATGTCGTCCATACTTGGCTCTCGTGTCTTAACAGTGATACTGACAACTTTACGACTATACATAGATACACGAGACAGCGCAGGTATGCTTTAATGCATACTGGTTCGGTATCGAGAATGGAATTTCGCCAACACAAATGCACAACCACTTACCTCGGTCTTCGTGCTGCTGGGGCTCTTCGATCATAGCTAGGAGGAGGCATTGGCACAAACTATCTTCAATTGCACTAGTTGGTTTGTAATATTGGAATAGAACAACAGAAAGCGAAGAAATTGACACGATGCGTGCGCAGCGTATTTTTTTTAAAGAAAGAATCTTGAGCTGGTAGCGTCGTCGTAGAATCGGGAATACTAGGAAATGTTCGTGGTAAATTGATTATGCTAAATACGTAACACATACCTTAGATTAAACCACATAAACTACAGTCTGCAATTAGTTAACTCAGTGACAATACAAAGTGCACTGCACTGAAAGCTAATTCGTACGGAAACGGAAAAGTCACAATAAAAAGAGACACCTATCTTTATAATATAACGTGGCGAGAATGAGATAAAAGACATTGTAAAGTATTTCCTATATTTGTGGTCTCTTCTTTGTGCGGTATTGCAGTTCACATTTTTTGTTATTCTAAATCAGTTTTAACTAAATTATTTCTTTAATTATTACTCATAAAAACATTACTTAAGTTATATGTATATTTATATTGTTCGCGCCAAAGTTGTCTATCTAGCTTGCTAGAGCAATATTTTCTCGCATAAAGTTTTCTTTTTAGCACGCTTAATAGGTATGTAAAAGGAAATTATAATTAAGGTAATGTCTGAAATCTTAACAAACAAGCAATTGTAACAATGATCAAAACAAATATTTGCTTTAATTGCGGTAAAATAATTGATAATTACATTATTATTTATAATGATTCTATATTTTTTCACATATTAAAACACGCTGAATGCTTGTGAATTAGACATTTATGCAGTGGTGCAGTGGCTGGTCTACGCGCGCCGACTGCTCCATTATTCAAAGGAACCCTCCATATAAAACTCACCCCAGCCAGGTTTAAATCGAAATACATCGCAGACGGTATAAACGTGCGCACATCTTGATCAATAAGTAGTCGAAATTTCAATTTTATTCGTATAAAATAGATTTTTTACACTATTTTATTAAAGCACTTTAGAGATTGAGACTACTTTTTAAAGGTGCTTTAATAGTTACTTGAGAATATGCTTCAAATAGTAAAAAATATTATACGCGTGAAGGCGTGAAAGGAGTCGCTTGAGAACGGTGGTCAAGATTAATGTGGCGAAGACCGAGTACTTGGCCTGTAACTCCACAGATCCCACACCCGTACGCATAGGCGGCGACACGGTCGAGCGCACGGACCAAGTTAAATACCTGGGATCTGTATTTCATGCGTCTGGTGACATCGATTGCGACGTCAAGGCACGCATTGCTGCTGCGTGGGCCAAATGGCGTGAGCTAACTGGTGTTATTTGTGACCCCAAGATGCCGGTAAAGTTGAAGGGAAAGGTCTATAAGACCATCATTAGGCCTGTCCTTTTATACAGCTGTGAAGCGTGGCCGTGGTGTTAGAGCGACACAAGCAAGAACTGCGTGTCACGGAGATGAATGTGCTGCGGTGGATGTGTGGAGTGACGCGGAAGGACCGCGTTAGGAAGTCCCGCATCGCGGCAGCCTTCATGTCCGTGACATTGCGGATAAATTGCAGGAGTGTCAGCTCCGATGGTACGGCCGCGTTTTACGGTAACCAGATGCTTACGTGAGAAACAAATGTCTGGCCATGCCGCTTCCGCCGGGCCCCGGCAGGAGGGGTAGACCCAAAAAGTGCTGGCTTGACGTCGTAAAGGGTGATATGCGTGGCAATGGACTCACTACCAGGGATGCTGAAGACCATGCGAAGTGGAGAAGAAAAAGTCGGAAAGCGGACCCCGGGCGTCGAAGCGAGAGTTTGGGCTGCAACTGGTATTCATCGCTAAGACGATGATGATGATGAGTAAAAAATATAATACTACTACTACTGGGTTACAAGGGTTGAACTTTGGTTTAAAACTATTAATAGTTTTGCATCATTTGTATATGCTAAAATGATTTGCTTGTTTTAATTAAATAAATAAATTAGTTAATTAAACACTATTTTTTTCCTGAAGTGAAGATGTATTTCTAATTTCTAAAAACTAACATCTTTTAATGATAAAATTCAAATTTTCACCAACATATATATGTTATTTTATTACTCTTATAAAGGGTAGCAAAAAAACTTGCGCGCTTTTTGATTACCAATGATTTCCAGTGACATTCTTTTTTATGACGAAAATAGGTACAAAAAAAATAATATATATGGTTGAAATAATCAACCATGCATGGAAAAGCTGAATAGTTTCCATTCTTTAGTAACTCAACTAACAAAGAAGCAATCTATCCATATCGCCTTTTCACTACACTAAAAACTAGCACTATTTTTCTCGTATTCTAAAACCTTTACAGCCGATATTATATATGAAATAAATAAATATAAAGGGACAATAAACACAACACCTCCTTGTCCTCAAGCACCAAAGCGGTTGTGTTGTGGGTGATAGACAACTGATATTTTATTAATGCTTTCTAATACACATTATACGTAAACATTCGAGATGGAAACCGAACCTATAATCTTCACAGGCATACGACAGCCGTTGCGCCAAGGAGATCAACTAAATATCGGTAAGTGTAAAAATTATTTAGCTAAGTGAGTTAAGTTATATTAAAAGCTTCGCCACAAAGTATGTATTGGCTTTCGTTGCATGTCCGCACAGTAAGCTTATTTGGTTTAAATTTTCATGTGTACAATATGAATTAAAGGATTTAGGTAATGAACACGTCAATTAAGGAGAGTTAGCATCTGTCTTATCTTAAAAACTTTTGTGAACGTTGTTTGATAAAAGACATGACTTTTCCAACAAGTTTTCTGGTCAATGGTCTGCAAGGTGGTAGAATCTTAAACGTTGACCACTCGAGTGCAATCAAAACTTTACCGATAACGTAAATAAGACGTAGGTATTAGTTGTGCTTACAGATTTTACAACGAAGATATAGAAAGTTTTGAGATGAAAAAATGCTCGTTTAACGTTATTAAAAATAAAGTCGTGACTAATTTTTATATCAGATAAAATATGTTCATGATAACAAAATAATATTCACATTGGTCAAATTAACAGACACTCGATATTTCACTCCATTCGCTCAATCAATTAAAAACAAAAAATTTCCCAACAATCCAATACGTAACAAAATGCATATCATCTGCGTCACATTACGAAACGCAATTTTCAAAATACGCAAAAAGGTACTGAGTTCCGGATTGGATCCTTGGAGTTATGAGGGTCGGAGGACCATGCGTCACAATCACTCTCTGTCTGCGAACTGCGCCCTGTCTCTAAATATTGTTTCAGACTAGCAAAATACAACAGATAAAAATCGACTATATGTTGGCGGAAAACGGTAGTATTTTCTCTACACACCTACTCGTTAACACGTTTCCTTAGTTTGCACAGAATGTTCCTCTTGGTAATTGACATCGTAATATTATGAACATAAGTAATGTGAAATTTTCTATTGATAAATCTACATTTTATATTATTTAAAATCATCATTCATAATTTAAGAGTTACCGCTCTTGTCGGTGGATCATCTTTCAGTCTTCTCTACAAAGTACATTTTCTTTGACTTCTTGACACGACATATAATATTTTCTTTACTTGATCCTATGACCTTCTTGTTCTCCCCCCTGTCTTCTGCTTTCCTTCAATTTTCCCTTCTTCTATGGTTTGATTAGATCGTCGTGTTGTATCAATTGTCCCAGCATCTATCCTCTGCCGTCTTCAATAATTATCAAGACGTCCCTTTTCTCTTTCGCTATGTTCAGCACTTCCTCGTTGGTCTTTTTCTGTGTCCAGCTTATGCTCAGCATTCTTCTCCAACACCACATCTCAAATGCTTCTAGCCTTTCTCTGTCCCTTTGTGTCAGGGTCCACGTCTCACATCCATACAACGCAATGCTCTAGATGTACACCTTTATTTTTTTGCGAAAAATGCTCTGATATTTTCGCGCTTAGCAGATGTCTTTTATTGTTAAATGCTATTTTCGCCATTGTCATTCTCGCTATAATATCAGATGCACATCTGGTGTTACTTGTAATTAGACTTCCCAAATTAGCTTTAGCTCTTGTTTAAAATATAAATAAATAAATAACGCTTCATTAATTTCGGAGGTGGATGCAAACAGTTTCAACACAGTTTTTTACTAAAGCAACTATATACGATAGGTATTAGTTATTATAAATTTTTGTTACATTTATTATTTATTTAATTTCATATTCGCTTTCTCAGTAAACATAAAAATACAACACACAATAATACACAATAGTGCATGTCTATAGTTGTATTTTTATGTTAGGCGGACTTAGCGCTCAAAGCGATCTCTTCCAGGCAGGCAAAATTTAATCTGGAGATATTATTTATTAAAGTTATGGTTATGCAGATCTCGAGATAGACAAGTTTTTAGTGTCGAGTTTTTATTATTAATCCGATTATTAATATATAATATACTAACTCTCCCGGCAAACGTTGTTCTGCCATATAAATTAATGGACGCCACACAATACGTTGTAGTATATGGAATATAAAAATAGTTGATTTTGCAATTAATTATAAATATACGTGATAAAAACTATCCCATCTTGATACGCCAGCAATACATACATTCACAAAAAGAAGTGAAAATCGGTTGGATAGTTTCAGAGGTCATCCTAAGCAACAACGTGACTCAAGAAATATATATAATAGATAAATAAATACTATATATTTGTAGGACAGTAGACAGGCTTATGGCACACTTAGAATTTAGCAGTTACCGTCGTCTATGGGTTTCTTTCTTCATTTGTAAGTAATATAACCATAATAATACCCATACAACGTGATTTATATGAAAAATCTTATACCTACTGAATGGCACATTTAAATATTGAAAAAAAAATCAGATACTCGGTTCTTCAAAAATTTCAGTACAATTTAATAATGTAGATGAATGAGATGCTTTGACAATAAATGCCACTACAACTATAACAGTAACTTTGGGAACACTCTAGATTATTGCCGCTTAAAACTACAAGTGTCTTCTCATCCATAATTTAGCAACTCTACGCGAATCCAAGCGCTGGCGTGCATAACTTATAACTTAAACTTTTAAGAGCACTTATATACATAAAATAAATAAAGATGTCTGCTGCAAGGATGAGCCAATTTCATATTTGCTGCTCTGAAGCGGTTTCTTGTAAAAGAAATTGTTGCTGGCAAAGAATAAATAATTTATTACAGATCACCTTCAATATTACTTAAATTGTATCTAGCCTGTGATAAACTTTATGTGTATTTTTTTGTAAACAAAAAAGTATTTATTGGTCTACATTATAGACTACTGAGGTCCATTACTAGGAAATGTATGTAGGTCTTGTTTTTTTGCCTTCCAATTCTTTTTGCTATCCATTTCATTTTTTTTTCGCTCATTCATTCATTCAATTCTGTCTTATCTTCATCATTCATATCTCTTTTCATTGCATATGGTATATCCCTGCAGCCGGGACCGGCCTGTCATAAAAGGCGACAAAGCAACCCACCCTAACTACGTGGTAGGGCTCCAAGCCCGTCTGGGTGACAACCACCCTTGGTTTTAAGTATGCCGCCACAAATACCTTGTGTTGTGTTCCGGCGTTAGTGGCCTAGGCTAGAGTGTTCGTGGTGCTCCTAGTGTCACAAACATCCATTGTTGATGGTAACTACTTACAGTCTTCAGTTCCTCAGCAATAAAATACAATAAAGTTTAAAAACTTTCGTCTCAAAAACGTGGGGTTCTCGATATCAATTGTTATATACAGTGGTACCTCGACATATTTATTGCACAAAAACAAAAAAGAGAATATAAAGAAATAATTTAGATATCCTCACTGGTCTTTGCCTTTTTCGCTACATTTTTCTCGCTTTCACCTGTAGGCCGTTTAGAAAAAAACATGTCCAAGGAGTTTTGTTTCTTCCTCCCTCTCAGAATGTTCCGGAAATGAGTTAGGCAAGTGTCATTAAAAAGGTCAGATGCACGACCTGTTGCAACTTTTTCTGGGTGTTTTTTTTTCCACGAAGCACGCTGCTAACTGATCGTGATGGCGCGACTGCGTGTTACTACCGAACCGAACCAACTCGTATCTCGAATTTCGCTCGTAACTAAAAGCAAAAAATCACTTGCTCGTCGGCTCGTATCTCGAAAAACTCGTATGTTGGGGCATTCGTATGTCGAGGTACCACTGTATTTATTACTAGTTTCATTCCAAAATGCAGTTTACAAACATTGTACAAAGCACTCCACGCTTTTAGAATAGTGACATTAATTTTCTTGTCAGTAATTTTGTTCATGTGTTAAGAATTATTTTTTACTTTTTAGTTTGATTAACTATAAAATATAATTTATTTGTTGTCAATTCCCAATCGGCAAATGTTTTTATTAATTAAACGCCATCTTCCGGCAGTTTTATTATTAATTTATCGCGGCTGTTTCATTAATTAAACACCAGATGGCGTTTCGGCAGAAGGAATAGACTGCGTTAATCCTGATAAGGACTAGGGGACTAAATTATTGTGTATTGTCATCAGGTATTGACAAGTGTGCAAAACTTTGAATTTTTTTGTCATTTCCAAATAGGTAATAATCGAATCCGAATTCTGTTACATAGATACAGGTCAATTTAATATAAAGCGTGTAAAGAACTTTGACTAATGCGATGAATAATGCTTGTGTGAGATGACAAGTGAATTACTTCTTCTGCTAGCTTACATGCAACAAAGGGGGACACCATTTAGTTACTACTTTATCACACCGCACCAACGACACATGTCCTGGTAAAGTCTACTAGCTACATCCCAACAATTCTATTACAACTTTTGCAAAATTAACACGAAGTACCAAAGAAGGACAGCGACATAAAAATATACATAGGTACATGTATAATATGCTTACAGCTCATATGTAACGTAAAAATATATTGTATTAAGATGAAAACGTTTTACACAAGCTTATTCTATGTCACATGATAGTTCGAGCGCGAGTCGTGGTTCGAGAGCTAAGCAAATAGAGCGCACTCGCGAAGTTAGTTCAAACTTTTACGAGTGCTACATTCGTCGCGATGCTTCAATGTTGATACAATTGACTTTTCATATATTGGAATATTAAAATAAACACTTGATAATCCACTTTTCAATTTTAATTGATTAAAAATTCACGAATTGTTAATATAATTACGCTTAAATATGCCTAGTCATCGTTATCATTGTCTTAGCGTTATGTCCCAATTGTGACCGAAATTTCCAATTCGATGCCCGGAGTCCACTTTCCGACTTTTCCTCTCCATCTGACACGGTCTTCGGAATCCCTGAGAGGGAGTCCTTTGGCACGTACATCACGTCAAGCCAGTGCTTTTTTGGATCCACCCCTCCTCATCCCCGACAGAAGCTGGAAGTAGGCGATATGGCTAGACATTTGTTCCCCACATAAGTAGCCGGTTGCAGTAAAATGTAGCCATACCAATGTCACGAACATGAAGATTACCGCGAGCGCGATCCTTCCGCGTCATTGCACACATCCACCGCAGCATATTCATCCCCGTGACACGCAGTTCCTGCTCGTGTCGCTCCAGCGAGGTAAACTAAGTAAGGCACACCTACTGTGTATAAATATTCCTCATACACAAGTTGCAATCAAAGTTATTCAGGGTCTGTTCTCGCTAAGGCAAGGCATACTGGTGTAGTATTTTTATTTAACGTATCATAAGGTGTATACTGGGTACTTTCAGGAAAATAAAACATTATGAGCCAATCTGCACACCAAGGTTATTAATTTATCTGACCCACTAATCCGCCGTGGACAACCATGACGAGCACGGACGAACCTCATAGTGAGGTTAAAAGACTGAGTCGATCAAAGAAAAATGAGGGGTGAGGAGTTGTTATTTGTTATAAAATATAGACCAGGGATCAGTCGATAAATATTCAAATTTAATCACTTTTGTTCATATTTTATCTATGATTTATTTTAACCCCAATCAGTGTGAGTTACCTTGGAACGACCTAGAATACAGGCCAGTTCCTAGTTTGAGAGTCAGGGATCTTACTTTTGTGCTCCGTTATAGACAAAAGCATATTCAAAGTTAAATTAGTACTTAATAATTAATTTTTTTCCAAGGCTGTAAAAGGTGTTTATTATTATATTATCGATTGACTTTCCTCTAGATTAGAAACAGTTATAGAAGGCTTAGTCACAAATAAGCGCACAGCTTTGTGACAATATTCAACAGAGTATTTCAGGCTCCATAAAATATTTGGAGGCAATCGGTTTTAACTGCTTGTAAGAAGATAACAAACACTTCTTCCTGACGTGATCTTCCTGTGATCGTAATCAATATTGCACTTTATTATGCGAACTGTCCAAGTACTACTTACATGTTCTTTAGCTTTTCTATTAGTGAAACGAGAAAGGTAATGCACGCCAAGCGGAATCACGTGAGAGCAAAATATACAGTAAAAATATGAATAATTACAAAAATACTTTTATCCATACTAATATTATAAATGCGAAAGTAACTCTGTCTGTCTGTCTGTCTGTCTGTCTGTTCCTCTTTCACGCCTAAACGGCTGAACGGATTTTGATGAAATTTGGTATGGTTGTAGATGATAACCTAGAAATGGTCATAGGCTATAAATAATCACACCATCGTTCTTAGGGGGTAGGCAGTAGGCAGATAACTAAATTGAGTTAGTGATTTTTTGTGCTTATCCGGTATCTATGAGAATCGGCCAACATCTATTTTTCATCCCCCTAAATGTTAGGGGTGACCCACCCCCAAAAATTTTATTTTAATTTTTTGACATTTTATTATTTATATGGCAGAACAACGTTTGCCGGGTCAGCTAGTATTAAATAAACTGCTACCGATTAACTAAACACAATTGTGGTACATGTTGCCGTCCACGCAAGGGAAGTGGACCATTTATGCCGGAACACAACTCAAAGTTATTATAGTGCATAAATATGCGCCTATATAGCGATCAGCTTTGGTCTCCAAATATAGACCATAGGTGATCGTTATCTAGATGGACTTGGAGCTCTACCACATAACTTGGCTTATTTTATCGCCATTTACAATAGGTCGCTTCCAGTCGCAGAGCAATAACCAAAAGTCGATCCTGGCCACAAAGGCTCTAGGTGATGACTATGGTTTCTAGTGGGTATGGCGCCTCAACCACCCTGGTTTTTCTTTGCTAGCCAGATGAGTGGTTTTAGTAGCAGGATGGAGAATCCCACAAAACCGCGTCGTCTTCTTCCCGTAGTTTCGTCGCGGGACTATTAAGTTGCAGTTTTTCCCGAAAAAAAAAGGCCGCCCCAAGCCGCAGATGTCAGTATTCTCAGTCTTACTCCACCCTTGTACGGAGAAAAGTTTATCTTAATATAAATTTTAAAACCATATATGTAAAAGTGCATTACAGTCTGAGACTAACGCTCTTCGGCTACAATTGATTTAAAAAACACTTAATCCTATAAGATCGTTAATATTTTACTAAGCACACTATAACAGGCAAAACGGATCTCCTCAAATTTGTATCTGAATTGTTCATTTAAATAAATAACGTCATCTTATTTCAATCCCATAAATTACTAACAACTCTATTTAGGCCTTTAATTGTTTTGTATCTGGTTGCAATTTATTGCCTCAGCGGATCACTGTGCCCGTAAGTAATGTACCAATGTGGGATAATGATTTTGGAACATAAACAATGCTTGATTAAATTGGTTAACTGAAAATGGACGGTGATAAGGTAATTAGACGAGTTGAATTGAAAATGTTGGCTACTACGCCATCTATGATCATATAGTTATGCCATCATCTCAAATAATTACATTGCTATTGTAGCAGCACCGTGCTTTTCTAAAACTACGTGCGATGCGCAAGTAGCACGTCTCCTGTCTCGCTCACGTAACCTTTGTCTCGTTTAAAATCATTTATCTAGTTTTTTAGCATCTTTTTATACACAATTTTTGTTAATATAATAAGCACATTTTGTTCGAACAAAACATAGAATTCCAGAACCTGGATCTGCCTCTTATTGCAAAAATATCTAATAAAAAAAACCTCCGGAAATGGCTCTGTATTTCCATACAGAAATTCTGTTCTCCTGGTTTCCACCAATAACCGCATCCTACAGGAGAACAGAAAACTCTGCACCTCCGTACTATAAAATATTTTAAGGCGTTAAGTCATTTTCAACGTTAAGATATTCACACGTTTCAGACTCGTTTTTTTTTCAGTCTGATGCCGTTCGGGGTCGCGATGCTTTGGACTCGTACTACTTCGTAGAGTCCATAATATCTGTGAAGGCGGTGAGTCTTGTAATGGTTTTAGTGGATATTTGACATGCGTCTTTAAAAAGAAAGGTGAGTATTATCTGTTACAAGGTAAGCACCAGTCAGTCGATATTTCTTATAGCTTTTTTATGCACTTACGACTAGATGAAAGTGAACAAATGAAATAGATATTACTAAACTTTGTATTTCAGAGATGTCTGTCTTAAATTCGTAAGATTATTTGGTTACCTTAAGATTAATAATTTTATCCCCTTAGCTCTTCTACAACTACTACTACAACTTCTATGGGGACATGAGTACTTGACCAATACCTTTACTTTTAACCATTTTACTCTTAAGTACCGTAATAAATTTTAGTTTTAATTTCCTTCGACTGCTTGCTAGATCAGTAGTAAAAGCGATAGATAAATCATCTATACAAATAAATAAAATTGGAGGGTCTGTTTGTAATATTAAAATAATCGCTTTTTACTAAGTGCATTCGGACGTATACACGGTACATATACCAAAACAACATATGGAAGCAGTCAAAATGCACGAACCACTTTGCTTTCTTCAATTTTATTTTATTTTATACGAGTATTGAGGAAACGAATAAAAACAGTGTAACACTTATACTTTATACAGCCTGACAGCCCACTTAATACCAAGCAATTACCGTCTATGGATTTTTGTGACACAAGGGACACCGCTAGCACGCTGCCATTCGCGTAGAAAAACTAGAACACTACACAAAGTTATTGAGTATTAGTATTATATACATTTTTAGACCATGGGTGGTTACTATTCAGACGAGTTTGGGGCACTACCCCATAGCTAATGTTGTTTTGTCGCTTTTAACGACAGGCTGACACGGCTGCAGAGGTTAGTATTCTCACTTCGCCTCTGCACAGAAGCACGGTCGTCTGATGTTCCTCAACAATAAGAAAATGACCAAACGGGAAACAAACAAACATAATACGAAGGATCAATTAAGGACCTTTAATTATTAAATAATATATAATCGGGAATTAGTCGATTGGTGACTGGCATATTCGATATTGGCTTTACCCGCTTCAAATTTCACTAAACGTATACAAGGGTTGACTATGTAGCGGTAAACCACATATTGATAAGGGTTGATGCAGTATTACTCAGCATTTGAAGGATTACAGATTTGATGTGTAAATATATGGTATATTTACACGTCAATGTGAATCGTATCGTGTGTAATATACCAAATATGTTTTATAATATTAATCTTGCCAGTTTATCGTTGTTAGCCTTCGTGTCGCAATGGTTTTTACACGATGGAACCCCTCCGTGGGTCACTCACAAGATACTGATACTGGTGATATATGTCAAGTACCATCTGACGCAGAAGCTTATGAAGCTTCTGAAGCTTAGGTGTTTCTCTTAAAGACTTGTTTGAAAGACAGGAAGAATCGGATCCCATACAGTTATTACAACTGAAGCGCATCAGGAACTTGGCCGCAATGAAAAGAAGTGATTGATTACATCAAAGATTAATAACATCAAAGATTATTGGAACACTACTACCAAGAAGACCTCCGAGGAAGAACTCTGCCTTCATTCAATAACAAAATTATAAGAGGCCAGGAACCCCTGCACTTCCAAAAACATTTGCAAATATGGTATAGAATATAAGTGATTTTTAAACTGAAAATTTATTGCCAGAACTTTACGGCAAAGATTATTATTTTTATCCGTGCAGGGGCGAAGAAAGAATACTAACCTCTGCGGCCGGGGTCAGCCTGTCATAAAAGCCGATAAAACTACCCCCCTAGCTACGTGGTAGGGCCTCAAGCCCGTCTGGATGGCGACCACCTATGGTTTTAAGAATGCCGCCATAATAACCTTGTGTTGTGTTCCGGCATTAGTGACTCAAGTTCCTGTACCCTTATTCCCATAAGCAGCAGCGTGTTCGCGATGCCACTGGCGTTGCAAACACCCTTAAGTGACGGTAACTGTTACATTCTAAGCGGGCCGTCAGCTTGTCTGCTGACCTACAGCAATAAAAAAAAATTAATCTAAGATACATAAAAGTCCATATTCCGCTGGTAAAATAGAAAATTTCTTTTTTAAATTGAAACTCTTTTAGTTTGAATTTTTCCATGTGAAAGTAACATGAGCCGACAAATTTTATAACTCGTGTAACGTGTAATAGCTTTTGTTACACAGTACACTGTTAGGGTCTATTCTGACGAAAATATCTTAGCCTTTTCTCATTAAAAGGTTTTTGACACATCATATAATATTTTTTGCTATAATATTAAGTAATTATTATAGTTAAGCGTATAACAATTAAATTATACATTATTATGAAAGTCCACACAGTGACATCTAGTCCGAAAGTAAAAAGCAGAGCGTAGATAACTGAGTATAATAATATACTAGACTAGCTGTGCCCGCGACTCCGTCCGCGTGGAATAGTGACTTTGGGCAGCATTTTTTGGATATGTGAGGTCAACATAAATTAGAAATAAAACCTACAAAGTCCAGCCTAAGCTGAACCCTATTTCATATGATTGATGATATAAATCTGAGGTCAACTTAAATTGGATAAAAAATTTCCTAAACTTATCATTTTTAGCAAAAACTATTTTTTTTTTCTAAAATAAAAATAACCTATGTTACTCCTTGTTACATCAGCTATTTGCCAGTGAAAGTCCCGTCAAAATCGGTGCAGCCATTTCCGAGATTAGTCGGAACAAACGGACAGACAGACAAAAATTGTAAAAAATATTGTTTTGCTATGCGTCCATGTATACGTCCGAATGCACTTAGTAAAAAGTGGTTATTTTAATATTACAAACAGACCTTCCAATTTTATTTATTTGTATAGATAAATGATAAACTACTTACATATGTTTCTTTTAATTTTAATAATTCCATGTATCAACTTTTTAACTAGTTCATAGGTTTTAGCTTGGAGATAAGGCTCCAAGCCCGTCTGAATGACCACCACCCCTGATCACCAAAACCAGTGACCTAAGTTCCAGTTCGCATGCGCGGACTTTAACGTTTCATCCGTAGCCATTGCTTACATTCATAGGTGACGGTAATTGCTTATTATAAAGTTAGCCATCAGTCTACTATTCCACAATAATAGAAAAAAATTCAATTCAAAAAGCATTCATTGTGTTTTTCTTATAATATTTGCGGGGATTCGATGATAGTTACCTCTGCAGAAACCGAATGTAGGCGGGCCTACTCCATGTTACCATTTAATTTCCTGATCTATGTAAAACAAAAATATGGGTTACGGTAACAGAATGACACAAGCAGGTACTGTATGTCACGGAGACGATTATGCTATGGTGGATGTGTAGATTGACGAGAAAGGACAGCTATAGGAACTCCTACATTTGCGCAGCCAGTTCCTAGACATTACTGTTAAATTGCAGGAACTAAAGGAACAGCCGGCTACATTGATCCAAAAAGTGTTGGCTTGACGGCATAATGTGTTATTTGTGTCAAAGCACTAAAAGCCAGGGACGATAAAGAAAAGTGGGAAAAGAGAAATTGGAAAGCGGACCCCGGACACTAAAGCGGAAGTAAGGATTGCAAATTGGATATAACGCTAAGATGATGATGAAGCTGTGGGCTATTTAGATTTAATAAGAAATCACCGTGCAGGCATAGATGTAGACACATTGCATTACGTAGCTTAGCCTAATTCACATACATTTTAAAGATTTAAATATAAAACTTAATAAATATATCACATTTTTAAAACAGTTTTAATGGATTTGATGAAATAAACGAATGAATTGTGGAAGTTATGCCAATATTGTAATTCATTCGCCAAGTTATCACACCGCACAGCTGTTTAACAAACAGCATTCTCCAAATAAAATGCTTTGTTGTGAGAACGAACCTTTACACGCAATGTTGCAGCAATTCAGTGTCGGTGTTCAGAATAAACAAAATGGAATTTGCGGTGCATATAACGGACTAAAAATAAACTAACATGCCATCGTATTTTGAATGTTGTCCAAACTTCCAAATAAAGGTTTAATTTTAGACGATGCATTTATATTTGTTTTGCTGAATTGATATTTAAATTAGATTCTTCTTCTTCTTTCTTTGTACTTATGGCTCCAATGCATTTGGCATTGATTTTGCCAATGTCTATGTTATTAATAAAAGTGACAGGTTAAATGTAGCAATAGTATTAGATTTATTTTATACAGCTGATATCGGCAGATACGAAAATGCATTACCCGTTAGTAGTAGTTATCGCCTAGACTTATCAACATCAGAGGCACTGTCAACGTGCTTTCGTCCCTAAATATGAACGAAAAGCTAGGTTACTTGTGCTTATACAACACAAGATAATTATGGCGGTATGTTTTTTAAAACCAGCTAAGGTTACCTAAGATTGTTTGGTCACCTTTTACGACAGTTCGCCCCCGGCCGCAATGTTCGTATTCTTGCTCCGCCTGTGTACAGAGAAAAAGTATCACTTAGGGTAAAAGCACTAAATAAAATGTTGACTTGATTTTAATAAGTATCAGTTTGCATGATAATAAATTATTTTTGATAATTCTATTACCAAACCGTATCACGTAACACGTTTTTATCCGTGCAGGGGCGGAGAAAGAATACTAACCTCTGTGGCCGGTGTCGGCCTGTCGTAAAAGGCGACAAAACAACCCACCCTAGCTACGCGTTAGGGCCTCAAGCCCGTCTGGATGGCGACTACCTTTGGTCTTAAGTATGTCGCCATAATAACCTTGCGTTGTGTTCCGGCATTAGTAACCCAAGCTCCTGTACCCTTATGGGACAGCAGCGTGTTCGCGATGCCACTGGCGTTGCAAACACCTATAGGCGACGGTAACTGCTAAATCCTAAGCGGGCCTTCAGCCTGTCTGGTGTCCTACAGAAATAAAAAAATAAAACAAGGAAAACTCTCAATTTTTTGTAAATCTATAAAAACGATCAAATAAAGACGGAAATTCCCAAGAAATTTCTTAGTGCTTTTATCCCACGTTACGTGGTACTAACATGTTACTTTCCACTCTCTGTCCTGTTAGCTGTAATCTCAACATTCATACCTTTGTCGCAATAATAATAATAATCTTTATTCAATTTTACTACACTTCAACTGCAATATTCGTCGTCTCTAAATAGGCCAGCTTATAGCCTGTGTTAAGGAACGACGGCCATTTAAATCCTACAAATAATGCAACGAAACATACAAATATGAATAATAAGCTCCACATCATTTTACACATCTATGTTCGATTCAGTGTGTGTGTGATTGTGTATGGAAATAATTATATATTATTATGACATTATATTAATGATTCAATATACTGCTCGGTTTCATCATAAGTTTTGGAAAGCAGGAAAGTACAAACTTTCTCTCTCAGTTCAGGCAAAGACAAGCTATATACAGAAATATCATAATTTATTTTATTATAAATAAGAGGTCCTAAATAAATAGAAAATTTTCTTGTAAAAGCTACATTTGAATTAGGAAGAGTGCAAACTTTGTGTTTAAAACGCTTATTCACTGCTACAAATGGTGTGACACAATGCTGAAATATAACTACATTTTTTTTTTGTTTCGGGGGAAAACCCTCTCTTGACGGGTTCCGCCGGCCCGGGGGGACCGAGGGATATGTGGGACTCCGGGAAAGATGTTCAGCCATCCGACTACCCACTAAAAAACCCCGCTGTTCTATCGCCTACACCCGGGCCCACAGATATATGGCCTGCCAATCACGTGGCGCGGGCCGGCGCCGGCCCGCCCTTTGTCTTAAGGCGGGCCTTAAGACAAAGCCCTTCTAAATAGTTGGCGCCAGGGGGTCAGGATTTCGTCCACCGGTGCTCTTCTGAATCAACATGAGTTGAGGGGGCCGCGGAACAGCACGCGGCCCTCTCCCTCGCGGCAATAGTGCGGGCGGCGGATCCTTCCCCGAGGGCCCGCCCGCGGCCGCTTTTTACGGCGGCCGGAGGTCGTTACTTGCCCTCCGGCGCCGCCGGCGTTGGCGGGAGGGGAGTGTGGTAGTCGACTCCCGCTCCGCCACCTCCTTTGGAGACTTGACTGCCTCCTGCCCCTAAATCTGGAAGATTCTGGACGGGGCGGGACTTGCATCTCCGCCACGTGCCAGTCAGGCGTGGGTACGACTACCAGACGACACTCCAGAAAACCAGGGAGTCGCCCAACGTCGTAGCCAACCCAGCCAGCCCGATGGACAGCGGAGATGCCGTTCCCGCCCCAGGAACACTCTCTGTGCAGGCGTAGTCGAAATGGGCATGGTTTCGATTACCAAATCAGGGCCCGGGACAGAACCCGGGACCCCAACCAGTACTTGCAACCATCCCACCGGGGACCGCGCCACGAACAGAGAGCAAAGTTGAAAAAGGATGTGGGAGGTAGACAGGAAGAAAGGTGGGACTCCGCTGCCTTTGCCTGTTAAGATACTAATATATGTTTTAAAGTTAAGGTTTCTATCAATGATTATACCTAAGTATTTTATATATTCAACAGATGCAGAAGTAATGTCCTACGCAATCCAACCTCTTTTGGTCACTCTTTATCCATCTACTCTCATTCCTAGTCTTTTTCTTATCACATAGCATTCTTTCCTTCGCATTATATAGCTTTGGATGAAGCACATATTAGCATTAAATCGTTGTAACAACCGAAACTAGCCCTCTGCAACAGTTTCCGTCAATGAGTTTTTCTAATTTATCACTTTGTGTTCTTATCTCTAGTAGTGAATACTGCTTCAAGTACCCATCCTGCCAAGGTTCAGAAGGGTAAGATTCTGACAGAAATATTTATTCCCCACAAAAGTAGCCATTTGCTATTATAATACATATACATAAAAAGACTATTTTTTTTATTAAATCTTTTACAATGTCATTACAACAACCAAATCGATACTGCAATTTATTGATACAAACTTAAATAGACGAACTTATACATTGTAATGCATATCTCGTGAATTTCCCCAGAGAATATGTAAAGATATCCAAATCTGGCGAGTCCTCGCTGATCTGTTTAAAATGCGCAGAGCCCGAGTTAAGGGTGCTTGGAAAAGCACGTTGGTTTTACTGGCTGGCAAAGCGAAAAACGGACGCCGTCTTAAACGTATATAATTATTAAGTACATAAAAATTAATACACATTAAGACATTGGGATTAAAAATTAGACCTTTCAATAATCTGAATATGTAATTGACTAAGTAAAGATCCCTCCTGACTTCTAATTTCTCATACCCAACCATACCCAAAACAAACAGAGAAGGATACCTTAGCGGAAAGAAAGGATATACTCCATATAGTTTAAGGTACAGAAAACGGGTAAATTTGTTTTGTATTTTGTCTACCACTGATTTATATTTGTATTCAGAGGGGTTCCAAATTATATCACTAGTTTCTAATTTACTTTTTACTAATACATTGTACAGTGCTTTCACTGCAAGAATGTTAGTAAAATTATTACACTGTCTTAAAACAAACCCTAGATTTCTAAAAACGATTTTACAAATTTCTATATGAGCAAGAAATGTCAATCCAGCATCCATCTGAACTCCTAAATCTTTCACTGATGCTAGACGTGCCAAACTATTCGTGTCTAGTTTATAATTGTAAGGAATGGGAAGTTTATATTTAGTATAAGTCACGATTGAGCATTATTCTGCATTAAATTTTAGTTAGTTCCTGTAGCTCCACTTGAATACACTTTCAATGTCCTCTTATAATTTTCCACAATCCGCTCGATCCTTAATTGGTAAAATAAGCTTCAGATCGTCAGCAAAAAGAAGTCATAAATAATGGTTTATCAGCGGCAAGTTGTTTATTATTGACATTGACATTGAATAAAACAAAAAAAAATCGCTGGGGAGTTTGTTTCACCGTTCCTTCTCTAGTCAGCGTTTTATATTGGAAACGGTAGTAGATTCTTGGCACTTAATATCTATCTGTAAGGTCTAATATTGAAATAAATTGGATTTCGTTTGGTACTAACAATCTTAAATAAAGAAAAGCATTGTATCTCATTCACGCAAACTTATTTAATAGAATTATGTAAATATTATTTGAGTGTTTATTAAATATATATGGTCTAGAATTTTTCAAAATAAAATCCACACGTAATTACATATCTTTATTTTATTATTAAATTTATTTTTTCATATTAAACCCTTTTATTATTAAGTAATCTAAAGCATGGTTCACAATAGTTAACAAAAAGTAATTGTAACATAACAGCACTAATTTACGAACTCTATATCATGGTTTACAACTCTTAAAGAACACATTTAATAGTGAGAGAATAGAACAATAAAACCCAATAAACCTAGACTATTAAAGAATACCCACTAAAATTCTTACCTTGAAATATAAATCAATACATACAGTTACTACTCATTTGGATTACTAAGCTATTATTAATTTATAAAATTTAATAATTGAATAAATTTAAGATATTCCTTCTCAATGTCTTTAAGTTCTTTTTTAACTATCTTACAAGAATTTAGTTTACAATTCAAGAATGTTGAAATGCATTGCTAATTTTGCAAACTAATTGTCAATATTTTATATTAGATGCTTTGGTAACTTTGCCCGGAACGGTAAATTTAAAAACGATATTTCTATTATTGTGATGCTAGAATCAGTTCCATTTTTACGTATTGCATATTACTCAAAATAGAAATATTAAAGCCTTAAATGGGGATATATCTTGCAGCACTATCGTTTTTGCTAAAAAAGTTACTTTAATTTCATATATAGTTTTTTTTCTGAATATGACATATAAAATACTTTATCACCCGTCAAACCCTATAAAATAAAAAATGGTACATCAAAATTCATCGATAAGTCTTATCTACTGGCTTTTCTTATCTTCGTTCTCATCGTCGCTGTATTTGTTTGGTGTTTCGCCCGGTTTAAGGAGACGTCCCACGATGTCATATTTTTCTGCAAAATACAGAAACTTAACTAAACTAAAAGCAAAGAACCAATTTATTTAAAAAAATCGACAGCAAGACATACCACAGAATTATATTTCCACTCCAAGACGGGGTGTTTATGTAAATGTGTATAGTGAGTTTTAATTTACAAATATAAAAATAAATTAAAAAACATGAGGTAATAAGTCAAAATTATATTTACAAAACTATAACTCCTTCATCAACAATATAAAAACTGACCTCTGAACTGTTCCTCCCACTCTTTAGCTGAGGCAACTTCATCGGGAGACAAATCACTGCAGTCATCCCATTCTTTATCCGACGCAGCCACCTGCCCTGTAGCTAGACCACGCGTAGCATCCTTGCCGGCAAACGCTGAGTAAGGGCCTCCTGAAATATTAATTAGTTACTTTTCTTTCACATTTATTTACTGACTGACTCGTTTGTCATCATTGTCACCTTAGCACTAAATCCCGGTTACAACTCAAACTGCCGCCTCGGCGCCCGGAGTCCGCTTTCCGACTTTTTCTTCTCCACTTATACCGGTCTTCGGCATACCTAGTAGTGAGTCCATTGGCACGTATTCCTTAACGATGTCAAGCCAGCACCGTACCCTACAGCTATCCTTCTTGAATGGGACCGGTGAAAGCAACATAGCTTGACATTTGTTTCCCAAATAAATAGCCGGTTGCCGTAAAACGTTACGTTGTCACACAGTACATTAAATATCTCTACGATGTGCAAAAATTTAGTACTCATTTGTACTCGTAAATACGTATCCGTCACTTGAAGTATATGTACAAAAATGACCTTTTAGTTAGTGTTAATTAGTGGGTAGTCTTTAAAAAAGTTAAAACATAATACAATGTTTTTTTCTATTTTAAAGGCTCCTGTGATCTCAAGGTTATCGAGGCAAACAAGTTCTTATTTCGACTGTTTCCCCAATTAAGTTATCACTCAGAATACATTATGCCCTATTGCTATGCGGAAAAGGTACTAAATAACCTTGGCTGCTCATTATTTAACCAAAAACTCACCAGTGCATACGAAATTCATATACGATATACGACGAAATTTGATATACGACATATTCGGAATTTGTGGTCGGTAATTCTTCATAACTTTTTTTTTTGATTCAATGAGAATCATTTTTCGGATTCAGTGAGAATCAATCGGGTTTCTGTTTCTGAATTTGTTAACTATAAACAATTTTTCCTCGTATAAGATTAAATATCGATTAAAATAAACGAGTTTAGCTCTAAGCGATATTAGCTTCAAGCTATTATCGGCGTTTAATCCCGTCTCATCTAAGGATTCACTATAGATGCTCTTCCGTGACTTATTCTTGTTCAACAATTAATTAGACGATGTCATTTAGATATCACGTCTATTAGATAACGACTTGCGTAATTACTTTTTTATTGCTGAAGAACAGCAGACAGGTCAACTTAATAGTTACGATCGCCTATAGTTTGCGACGCTAGGGGCACCGCCAAAACACTTTTGTCCACTTACTGGAACCTGGGTCACATATTCCGGAACACAATACAAGGTTATTATGGCGGCATACTTATAGAATTTTGCCATCTGGATGGGCTCGGAGCCCTGCCAGGTAGCTTGGTTTGTTTTGTCACCTTTTAAGATAGGTCAACCGCAACCACAGGCCGCGTCAGTATTCTTATTCCGCCCCTGCACGGAGATGCAGATTTCGTATATTTATAAAGACATTTTTTATTACTTAAACATATAGTGATAAAATAATCAGGTCACATCCCGGAGTTCCGCAACCGAAACTATCGGATATACGAAATAAACAAATTTTTGATTTTTCCTGGCCGAACCAACAAACGAGCAGCGCGCATCACTCCATGCATTATTTATTATTTCTATTACTTAGACATAGCCAGTTGCATTTTATTTTTAATGAAATTACTATTTCTTCGACATCTAATATATAACTATCGAAAAAAAAACCAATTATCCGAAATATTTTCATATTGATAATATGAAAATGATATAAAAACCAATATAAATACTATTTATATCGAGATCCGGAATTTGATATCCATAATATACTTGAAAATAATGTAAATTTCATATTTCAATACATTTTAACCTGAATGGGTGCAGACAATATACAAAATAATTGTTGACCCGATTTATTTCTCGACAGACGACGTCAAATCATTTGAAAAACCGTGACTAATTTATTTGGGGAACTTCGTATAATTACACCAAAACAGACCTTACAGTACGCGCTTTATAGATGATATTCACTTGTTTCTTAGCACAAACAATATAATTATAATGTATTGGCTATTCTCTCCTGTTTTCATTGCCACGAGTGTTTTTGTCGAATATTATAAAAATGTTCGTATATATTTGCTTATATGTGTCTATAATAACGACTGTATGTAAAATTTGGTATAATTCAACAAACAAAATGGTTTAAAATGAATTTTGAATTCTATAAGCTGGAGTCTGTACGCGCTGGTGGGCACGTCAGTCACGCGTGCTGTTCCATCATGTTAGCGTAGAGGATTTTAAATCGTTACCCTCTAGCGTAAACCATGGACGAGAAGTGCAACGGTAGTGGTACCGGCAGCCCAATTGTCCGTCGGCTCGAGCTCTAAGCGTTAGAACAGCAGGGTTTTTAAGTGGCTAGCAGGCAGTCTTATAGAGTTCCACATACCCTCCGACCTTTCATGATCAGGGGACTTGCAAAAGAGTTTTCCTCGAGAAGAAAAATCATGGAACCTTATTTGTTTTTAAAAGTATTATATATGAAACACTTGTTTCTAGCCGATAGATACCATACTGCGTTTTACTCAGATCTATTTACAATGGAAAATTCTAGATACAAATAACATATAAGATTCAAATAGACACAAATAATTTTACAATTCAATTATTCTCGAAGGAAAGTTTTCAATGGCTGTATAGTGATGTTTTATGATAATTTAAAATACGTATCTCTATTTATTTAACGATTTCCTGTCGCATTTCAATGTTATAATTTAATTGTTATTCATTGGAACGTAAGTATATAACATAGTCACTTTAAATACGAATAACCTACATTTGCATAATTTATGCTTGACTAGTTTACTCATACAACAAGACTATCGCTGCTAAACTCATTTACACATGCTGTTTAAAAAATCGTCTGTTCATGATTTAACATCATTATGGTAGAAGTACTTTCAAATTACAAGAATTTTGCCCGAAGGTTCACTGTTAAATTCATTAGCAAACGAGCTAATCGTTGCCAATAGTCCAAGATCCCAGTCCACATTTTGTCTGTCAGAAAATACGTGCCGTCTGGTGGCCCTGGGATCTTGCTCTACAACAACTGGTTGTAGGCCTCCCAAAGTCCGCGCCACAAATACCATACTTTTCCCATTCAGCTCCGATTGACAATCTTTCAAAGGTCATCGATCTGTTAAGCTAGGGGACACCCTAAATGCGTGCGAGGGAGGAGGACGCGGCGGCTCCACCGATTCGTCGGCGTAGGACGAATCGGGGAAGGAGACGCTATGCGCACCTCATCCCACCCTGAGAAGGGGTTGCCGGTCGCTCTCTTGTAAGAGCGGCCAGCCGGGAGTTCCGGGGGAAGCTCCCGGCGAAGGCAATGAGACGGAGGGTGCCCTACCCCGACTGGACACTCTGTGTCTGGTCACCGGCAGGTCTAGTGTGACCGCCGGCAGCGGGAACTGTCACTCGGGGTACCCTCATTGGAGACGTCTGGCTGGGGGCCTAGCAGAGTAATGCCAAAAGGCGATCCTGCGAAGCCCCCTCTAAGGCCAAGAGTGACGACCGGGGTTTTTAGTGGGTAGGACCGGCGGCCTTGGCCCCCGGTCTGCCCGAGGGGAGTAGGCAGCCCCCTCGGGAGGTAATCCCACATACCCCACCGGCCTTCCCCCGGAGGCCGGTGGAAACTGTAACAGTTTTCCTCGGTATAAAAAAAAAAAAGGACACCCTAAATATGGTTTGGCGATACGTTGTCTCTACTCCAGGACGTTTTAGCATCGTTTATATATTTTACTACTATCTTTTATATTTTTTACTTTTATATAGATATAATCATTTCGAATTTTATCTACAATCACCCAACATAGCCTACTCCATAGTTCGGTGAGTGAGTCGAAATTTCAATCAATTCTGCCTTCAATTTACACGCCGCGATTTGGTAGATATTTATAAATTAAAAAAAAATTAGAGCGCTTTTTAACCAAGAATACAAAAAAGTTAAATTAGACGTGGATAAATGTAGCTTTTACACAATCTATTGCCATCTAATCCACCAACCGTTAAAGGAAACCCTGAACGGTATTCTTTCCTTATAATGTGTTACCTTGCAAAAATAATAATCCATCCAGAGACGACCTCCGTGGCGTAACGCATAACGCACTTCAAGTTCGCATACAGAGGTTACGGTTTTTCTAGGTTTGTAGCGCCAGGAGGTCAGGGTTACGTCTTCCAGGCGCTCTCCCTTGTCCACCCTAAGGGGTTGAGGAGGGCCGCGGAACAGTACACGGCCCTCACCTTCGCGGCAATGGTGCGGGCGGCGGATCCTCCCCCGAGGAGCCGCCCGTTGCCGCTTTCTACGGCAGCCGGAGGTCGTTGGATGCCCTCCGGCGCCCTCGATGTGGCATTGGCGGGAGGATGCTAGTTAGCTCCCGCTGCCGCTCCGCCGCCTCCTTTGATCTAGTACCCATAACACAAGGGCTATGCTACTTACTTTGGGACTACATGAAGTTGTGTGGATTGTCCCAGTATATTTATTTATTTATTATTATTAATTTATTAGCCATCATTTGCGACTCCCTTGACCAGTGGTAGGGTACCCGGTCTAACTAAAGCTGCCTGTTTTGATAATATAACATGACATGAGGATTTCTTGGAATTTAAGCGTCATTGTATAACTATTATTAATAGTAATATCAATAAAAAATATCATAAAATCAACTTCAAAGAGCTAAGCACAGAATTTTACAGTAAATAAACCATATTCTCTGAAACTGAATTTTAATAACTACTTTTATTAATGTAAATACAATTTCATGAATATTGAAATTGCATATTAATTTAAAACCGTATGCATTTAAAATATTCATGGACTCAGGCCTAATTTTTTAATGATATGGTATTAAACGTACCATAATTTAATTCCAATAACACGTTTTTCCATGTTGGCATGCACCGTTTAAACTGTTTTTCTCGCTTAAGCATACTCGTACATATATAACAATTGTCATGTACCGACGGCCAAGGAAAACATCGCGAGGAAAGAAGGTATGCCAGCAGTGCGACATTATGGACTGTTAAATTATATAACGTTCCAAAACCCGCTACAACAATATATGTTGTAAACCCGTTAATTGAACTAAACCCACGCGTAAAATAAAAGGTTGAATATAATATTGGAACATATAAAATAAAGAGGCATTTGTGCAATAAAAAGTTGATATCTATGTAGATAGTTTACAACATTTTCTAACGATATATCGTCATTTTGTCAAAATACATTTTAGCGGGTTTTGTAACTACACGCCTCATATATATCTATCTATCCAATAGGTATCTAGCATATAAATTTGCCATACAGAGTTGTTTCGCTGTCATAGACGTAGATTTCTGATTCGAGTTCGAGGGTGGCATAAATGCCGTCTCCAATCCTCCGGTCTTGTAGGCAAAGGTAGGCCGGCGACAGTCGGAACCGCGGCCTGACTAGTTCATCGCATCCCACAGCCTCGGCACTCAAGTCGCGTAAAGAAACACCGTTATAGTAGGTATACCAGCGACGTACTTCTTCCAACCTAGAGAAGGGGACGTATGAGCGCATTGCACGCGGAGTCTCACATTACCCCGTCGTTTGTTCCCACGCTGTGGGGTGTGCGTCAAGAATTTCCACCTAAAAAGATGCCGTCTCCAATTTACTTTTGCTTCCTCGTCTATTGGGATACCGAAATATGTGTCCGACCCCCTGGCTCTTCGGGTTTTTTAAAAATTTTCTTCATAAGATAACACGTTTCAAAGCCCACCGAGCGACTTAAAATTTGTGAAGCAGTCATGTTAATAACACGTTATTAAAACTCGAAAACGAATCATAGAGGCTGGGAAAGTCGTTCGCTCAACCAATCTCAGCATGATATTCGCTTAGGAATTAGAGACACTGAAGTCTTTCAAAATATCGGTAAGTTACCGCAGTGATTCTACTGAATTAAAAATATTTTCAGCATATCTGATAATAAAGATATGTTAATTTTATACCCCGATTTAATTAATGATTTTTAACAAACTTTTATTAGCTTCACCTCTATGTTGTTTGTAACCGACTCCTTTGAACTCGGTTTTGACCTATTAATTTTGAATATAATTATTAAGTTCGGTATGGTTTTATCGTAACTGTTTTTTCATATAGTACTAAACCTGTACCATCTTCGTAGCTTGAAATCCAAATCTCATCAATACATAACCGTCAACATTGCTTATATGTATATTTTAGCTTATATAATTATGTATGTTAGGCCAGGTCAAGAGTACCCTAAACCGAAGAGCATATATGAAGGGAATAATGAAAGTGGACGAAGCGAAACAAGTATGTAAGGATCGTAGCAACTGGAAAGAAGTGGTCTCTGCCTACCCCTACGGGAAAGAGGCGTGATTATATGTATGTATGTTATAGAAATATAGCTCGTATTGAATAGGATTTAATACATTGTTTTGTCTACCGTCAATATTTTATCGATATTTTTTACGATGCAATATTTTATTATTAATAAAATAATATTTCCTCACTAGTTGTTCCCGCTCGCTTCGCTGGTCGAATAACAAAAACGAGTAAATCGAAAAAATATAAGAAGTTTTCGTACGCATGCGCGCTATACCGCTTGCCCCACTTATACTATAAAAAAAAAGTTATTTCTTAAAACTGTAAAAACTTTATATTAAATGTAGATATCGCAATATTTTTTTAGAGAAGGGCCAAGAGTCTAAGACATAAAACTTAGAATTTTTTTTGAAGTCTATCCAGTAGTTCTGCGCGATGCGCGCACAACTGCAGGCCTCTATCATTTTATTTATATAGATTAGCATGAAAATAACTTTATCAAAGTGTGTTAATTTATTTAAGGTCCATGTAATAATAAGTTCAATAATAAGTGTTGTCATCATATAACTTGCTTATATGCTGTAGCTGCCAATTATCAAAGCAATCTTCAAACTGCAAGTAACAAATAGCTGCAAACGGTATTTCACTGAGTATAAAATTCTAACCCTTCCCTGATTATATATGTTTGAAATATGCTTATTTGTCATATATTTAAGACGGCCCGAGAAGTAAACGCAATAGATGCGATGACAGCAATAAAAGAATGGGTTTCAACATGATATTTGTTACCCAATAATTTGTATGCCTAAGGTCAAAAATGCGTTGGAAAGTTTTTTTTGTATAATAACATCTTATTACAATAACCTGCATTTTTACAAATAAACAGTTATAATTAAGGTAATTTAGTTTGGGGCTTCGATCAATAATTTGTGATCGAAGGTTTGGCTATTTTTAATAGAATATTAATTAATTATTATCATTTACATTAAAATTAAATAAAAGTTTATATAATTATTATTTCAATTTAGACATAGAATGTTTGTTGTTCAACAGCTTCTAACTAATTACTTGAGGAAAATTCAAGTACACAGCGTCATCTGGTATATAAGTAGTATTGCACTTGTGTTATGGATATTAGATAACTAATATAGTACATATATACTTTTCTTTTATAAATACATTAATATTATTATACTATACTACTACTAGCTGACCCTGTATTATTTAAAGAAAATATAAAACACTCCCAAAAATTCAGTATTCAATACTTTCATGGCCTATATCGAGCCGATTGTCACTATTTGATGGATCGTAAACCGATAACATTCGGCGTAGAATATTGTATGCTAAAATCGTGAATGTAAACCGGATATGGTAAACACTATCTCTCTCTTTCACGATTCGAATGGTAGACAAAGATGGATAATGTGTTATACGATATCAGTCATTGCTTTGATAATACGACCGGTTTTCAACAAATATGAGAATTGAAGGGTTTACGGAATACTTTTATACTGTCGATACGTCTGGGCTTGGTGCCTTGCAACCTAGCAAAACTAGAAATAAAACAGAAATTAAAAACATGTAAGGTTAATTTCAGATGAATCCTTTTATTGTTGTGGAACAGCAGACGGGCTGACGGCCCACTCAATAATAAGCAGTTACAGTCTTCTATGGATGTTTACGACGCCAGATGCGCGTCCCGTGCCCGTGGATGCGCTGCTGGGAAATGGATCACTTCGTCAGGGATATTTTGCATGCAGAGCGTAGAGCACTACCACCTAGCTATCAAAATCTATGGTTCTTTTTGAAAGTTTGTATAGTTGAGGATCGTCTGATGAGAACCACGTTAGAGTCCGAAAATATCAGATCATTTCCAAGGTCTGTTCTAAGCGAATAAATCCAACTATACTCCTCAATGGAGCTATTTAATATATTTATCTATTTATTATATTTATAGTTTTACTCATATACATATATGGTGTACCTGGTAGTTCAGTAGTATTACACTCAGAGATCAATCTGGAGATCCCAGGTTCGAATCCGACGAAGACATATACAGCTTAGGCAATGTTTCTCAAATCTAATGTGCAATAATTGCCATGTAGCGTCGTTGAAAGAATATATTATAAGGAATTCCATATAACGAGACCATCGGTATATGTAACCCGCCAATCCGCCTTGAACAAGCGTGACAGCCCCGATCACAGCAGGGATGTTTTTATACTCATATACAAGCATTTAGTTCCAACTCTTCACCAAAAACAGTGCTTTGGGTTTTGGACATTATTATTCTTCTTCCTCCTGCCCTTATCCCACATTATATGGGGTCGGCACAACATGTTACATGTTGATAGTTGTGACTTAGTTTTTACAACCGGCCGCCTGCCTGAGGTTAGCCCCTTTTGGGGAAAATCTCTCGTCCTTTTTATTTAAATTATTTTTCTCGTTTCACATTTTGGAAGTAAGACACGAAATTTGAAATTTGTTTTGGACATTGTTCATCTGCAATAATACAATACAGTGCAACAATCATTTTGAATTAACGAAATAGCTAAATTTCATGATCAAATTTATAGTTTTACAATTGTATCCCCCATTTAAATTTATGGTGGTGATAATTCTAGCAACAGTCACATCGAATAATAAAAATATAACGGTTTTTACGTAGAAATTGTGGATTGAAATTTTGTAAGTCATTGTTTGTTGCGATAATATGTATTCAACTTATCATCTTTTGTGTACAAACTGATAATTATTTATAAGTAGTATTTTTAGAATGATTTGTATTGCAGCAAATACATCATAAATCTGAATACTATGTATATTTAAATCCCTGACTGTCATAAATTTGTACCGGCAGAAAATTTTATTCAATTGACCTTAGAACACTGCGCATTTGCGGGCAGGGTTGCCAGTAATTTTCAAAGTGCATACAAATTAAATCTGAACGCAAGCTGAATTCACAGCTAAAACAATCAGGTTTTGTGATTGTTTGCAAAATACATAGGTCACCTTGGATATCAAAATACTACCACTGTACAACAAGTGCAAAGTTGAGGCACGCTCTTCGGTGGTCTACCGTAAATTTTGTTTCATTAGCTGATTTATGAGGTTTCATGGTATGCTCCGCTAATCTTCTTCTTATGGTAGAAATGCTTACAGTCAATCCTCGAACCTTACGGAGCCGTTGCTGCAGTTGAATAGAGTTAACGTGGCGATTTCTTAAAGAAGCTGACACAATATACCGGTCACCTTGCTCAGACGTAACTTGATGCCTACCAGATCCTGGACGGCAAGTAAACATATCAGTCTCCCGATAACACTGATACACTCTACTAACAGCAGAGAGGCTCAGATGCAATCGTAACACGACAACAAGCTGACTATGCCCTGCATTCAGAAACGCCACAACTTGGGCGGCTTCTGTGAGGGAGTTATCCATATTTTTTAGGAAATGATCTCTTTGGTAGGATGTCACAGAGCTTAGTTAACAATCACGCTCAGCTCAGCTCAGAGCTCAGTTAAAAAAACGATAATTCATACAAACAAATGTGATTAAGTGCAGAAATTTCGATGGAATAGATATTGAAAACAATCTCTACATTCATTATTTGAAAGAAAATTTGAAAATTTAAATTCAAATTTGGAATTGTGTAGTGTGCTGTATTTTGTCTTACACCATTCTGTAGACTAAACTGCCAGCTATTTATTGGTGTATTTTTTGTAATGATATCAATCCTCTTTTTCATTTAAATGGCGCCCGAATAATACTTGCAGTAGTGTTTCTATTTTTTATATTATTCATTGTATTATAACTACAGAATCATTATCATCCAGTCGCACCTTTAACTATTTTCGGTTCTTCCGTTTCGACTTCTTCGCGTGGCCATTGTTCACAATGATTTTATTAGCTTAATAGTATCAATTGCGATGTCAAGCCAATTTTTTTTAAATCCCCTTCGCTTCACGGACGAAGTTCGACGGGATGGTATTGCAAGTAATTTGTTTTTCACTTTTAAAGCCGTAAAGCTGTAAAACATGGTCATACCACCACTGGCGGCCTTCCTATATTTTATCCGCAATGTCACGGATGAAGGTTACCGCAAATGCGCGAGTTCCTAACTTGATATATAAGAACTTTATAAAATATAAATTTATAAAATTAAGTTGAATATAGCAGTAATTTATGTTTACAGCTTTAATTTTATGTTTGTGTCTACATCATCTTAAAATTGTAATTAATTAATTTTTTTTTTTTTTATCGCGTAGTACAGCAGGCAGGCTGACAGCCCGCTTAAAATTTAGCAGTTACCGTCGCCTATAGGTGTTTGCAACGCCAGTGGCATCGCGAACACGCTGTTGTCCCATAAGGCTACAGGAACTTGGGTCACTAATGCCGGAACACAACACAAGGTTATTATGGCGGCATACTTAAGACCAAAGGTGGTCGCCATCCAGACGGGTGAGACGGGCTTGAGGCCCTACCACGTAGCTAGGGTGGGTTGTTTTGTCGCCTTTTACGACAGGCCGACCCCGGCCACAGAGGTTAGTATTCTTTCTCCGCCCCTGCACGGATAAAATGATTATATATAATTATTATATTGTCATATAATAATCATATAATATTTAGTAACATTATCATAAAATACCTGCTTAGTTATTATTTAATTAGAATGAAAATACTTAATTTTACAATCTGGCAATTAATATTTAAAAAAAACTTACCGGGTCCGTAAAATCTCTTCCCACGCGTCACATCAAAAATCGTCCCGTTCACAGCCAGTAACACTCTTCCGTCGGGCTGAGTGCCATCGTACTCTCCCAACTCAGCTACAGTGAAGTCCTTTCTGAGTTTGGGAAGCGGCGGTGGCGGTGCAGGAATATTCGCTCCAGAATCGAAATTCGACCTTATTATCTTATAAACAAGATACACTATTACAGCTATCAACACTAGGTTGAGGGGACTAGTTAATTCGTCCCATAATGTCGGTGAGGTTGTTTCAGATTCCGCCATTTTGAAACGTCCACGTTGCGCGAGCGTCGCTTACACACTGGACTGCTGGACTGGAGGGAGAGGTTACGTTATCAAGCGCACATTTGTGGGGTCAACGGGTATTGATATTGATGGTAAAGCCGATAAAGTACAAAACAAAACTCTACGGACGGAATGTTATTAAATAAATGTTTTGTCACACGATGCGAGCACTACACTTGGTAAAGTGAACGTAACTGGAGAATGGAGAAATCACCTGTTGTGGAAGTGGTAGTTGCTAATCAAGCAGCTTAAGCGATGTTTATAGCATTTGACGAAATGTTTTGATAATATGTACCGTTTAGAAAAACAGCGCTTGATTCTGCTTTTGTAACTAGTTTACCATCACAAGAAATAGAATACTGTTTGTGAACATGTCATGATGATGAAACGAATTTTAAAACATTGAAATAAACGAGGCAAATTGCGACATAATGTTTTAAAATTACAAGTTATTATGACTATCCATATTCATGATATTATCACCACAATCCACATATATTTTCAAGATAATTCTGGCCAGCAAAACAAATTAAAAACAAAAAAGTCCTTAACTCAACATTGATATAAACTAACACTACTATTTTGTCTAGATCTTAGTAATATACAACTAGCAGTAATACTTGAATCAGAAATCTATCAAAAAAAGAAGTAACAATCTTCCTGCTCTTATTGCACATTATGTACAGTCAGTATAATATATTATATCCTTGACACCTTTTTTCTCCATGTCATATTTTACCCAATACATATATTTTCTTTGACACACATCTGTCTGTTACCATCCTTAATAAAATGATACAAATATGCACAGAAAAGTGGTCAAATTTAAAACATGATACAAATAACAAACTTTCAGTGATACTGACAGAACGCAATACAAGTAAAATATGAAACAAATAATGGATTACATTAATAAAACAAACAAAAATCGATATATTGATAACTAACCTTGTCTTTATTAATGCTCAAAAATGAACTTTTTTATTTAAATTTAAACCCATGACAATTGAGTGAATTCCTAATAATTAATTTTACTGGGACAAATCATATATCTAATCCCAAACTAAGTAGCGCAGCATTTATTACATGAGTACTTCATAACTAATATACTACACATAAACTTTTACTTTACAAAAAATATAGTTTAAAAAAACACGTTTAAAATTAATCAAACTAAAAAGTAAAACAAGTTCTTACCATAAAAAGTGGTACTCGATATTAATCATTATAGAGTTAGTTTAAAAATATCGTACCCACGCTTTTAGAACAATGGCATTAATTTTCTCGTCAATAATTTTATTCGTATGTTAAGAATTATTTTTTGATTTTAAGTGTTTTAGTTTTTTTTTTACTATAATTTATTTTTATTTTTTAGTTTTATTAACTATAAAATATAATTTATATGTTATCAATTCCCACTCGGTAAATGTTTTATTAATTTAACGTCATCTTGCAGCTGTTTTATTAATTAAACGACAGATGGCGTTTTGGTAGAAGGAAAAGATAGCTAATGATCCTGATTAAGACAAATATAAGATATAGGACAAAATTATTAAACTTTTGTATTGTCATCAGGTCTTAACTAAATTCTGATTTTTTTTTATTGTTCAAAGTGGCTAAACATCGAGTCCAAAATCCTGTTACATACAGTTCAAGTTAATATAAAGCATGTAATAAACACATATGATACATTAACATCCAGACGCGCGACGGTAATCGAACCCATAACCTCCGCAAGCGTACCGAAGTACGTTATCTGTTACGCCATGGGGGTCGTCTATCATGTAAGATATTTTTCTGATTCCTTCAACTATTTCAACATAGATGTTTCTCAAGCTTTTATTTTTTTTTTACTTTTTTTCCAAATATATATCCGACTGACTTAAATAAATATGGCCTCTTCCATAGGGATCGAACTCACAGACCACTTGCGGAGATACAAAAGCAAACGTATCTGTCGTGCATTATGTTTTTTTTTTCTAACAATCTACGAGAAAATAATTGAAATTGATACCGGTTCATTTGGTTTTGATACGGTTGTTTGCCGTTCAATTTTCTAACTTCAAAATCCTGTTTTGTTGAAATACAGCAAATTTTTCCTGATCAAAAGCTACTAGAAGAAATAACGTAGTCCATTTTACGACGACCTAAAATTCATGTTGAACATCAAGTCAAGTCAATAGTCAAGCAATAAGAATAACCGGCAATTGGTTTGATTGTAATAGTAATAACACCAGCAAATGTAATATGTGTAGCTTTTATTTCTAAAATCAGATTTAAATGTAGCCAGGTTTGAAAATTGCAAGAAAAATCAAATGATCGCCTTACAGTAACATGTCGAAAATCGAGAGATGATGAGCATCTAAATTGGTTTCATTGGTTAACTTTAAAATTTAAAAATCGACAGTAGACAGATAGAATTTATAGCACTTTCTTACATTAAACTGTTAATGTAGTGAAAACGATGATTTTAAACTGAAATAGAAATACAAACTCATAAAATTTTCAGCTTTTAAACCGAAAATAGCATAAATATCAACGAAATCATATTTTGAATTCACGAACGAAATCATACAATAAAAAGCATACAAGCGCAATTAAAAGCGGCTTGAATAAAGCGAAAACATTTTAAAGCTGCTTCAAGCGCTTAATTACAACGAATCACCATTATGAATGGTCGAGGTATTTTATTTACGCAGACTGTTTGCACAGCAGTTAGCATCAATTTACAACACCTAAATATCTCTTTGTTATTAACATACATAATCAGAATATTTGTAATTAACTTACAAATTAAAATAAAACTGAGTCGCTTTAACATAGACTAAATGATTAAATTCTTATAAAGAGACGATATTTTTGCTGAGATCATAATAAAATTTGCTGAACTGGCAAAAGTTTATAACTTCTTTGTTCGTGTTTCACCACGCAGTCTCAACTGTGTCTTGTGTGAGTTTTTTTATAAATATATTGGACCTTTCATACGGCGTCATCAAGTCCATAGTAAGTAGTCCACTTGTAATATGGATACTAGACAACTAATAAACTACATATATTTTTTTAAATATAAGCATATTATACATACACGGCACGAGTACATACCGTCCCTACCGTGGGTTTAAACACCCAGACGCGGTACGGGAATCGTACTCGTGATTCCCGCAAGTGTACCGACGTGTGTTAGTCATTACTCTACGGATTATATGAATTGCTACGTAACAAAGCAAGTATTATAAAACATTGAGAAACTCTGGTAGTTATACTGAAATTCTCAGTGTATGAACCCGCAAATCCTCCTACGGCAACCAACCAACGTGGTGGTTAAGTATCCTCTCAAAGGGACCAAATACTTCATCCAGACTTCATATTATAAAACAAATTGAAATATCAGAGTTGCTTATTACATAAAAACACACGAAATATTTTGTTTGTTTCTAAGTGACGTCACAGGCATAAAATCAATGAGTTTGAGAAGACATTAACCAGTAGGCCGTGCCGTGATGGCTAATTTATGAGTTCTTTTAAAAGAAATTTATTACACATGTATTCAGTTATATAAATATGATTATTAATAGTGATAGTATATATGTATATATCACTAGCTGTAAGTAAATTAATTAGTCTATTAAAATAAAGTCCACCTTTTATAGCCATCAAAATGTCATAAATTTATGTAAATGGTTTTTAACTGTCCAATTAAAACCGTTTTTCAAATGTGTGCATTATATAAACACCTATTATTACTTGCATTTAATTGTTTTTTCTTCCTATAGTAATTCTTTGTTATCAATTATTTTAATTTTAAATTTTGGGTTACCCTATACTTTTTTTATGAATTACCTTCCATAGACTTTTTTCCTCATCTAAAATCCCAACAATGAAAAGAAAACCCGAATTCTACGACTAGACTAAACGAGTGGTGAATTATTTTCCGCGTCTTACATTAAGTTCACACAATCTCACGTGGTCAGAATATATTGTATCATCATTATCACTTAGTGTTGAATCCCGTTTGCAGCCCAAACTCTCGCTTCGGCGCTCGGGGTCCGCTTTCCGACTTTTTCTTCTCCACTTCGCACGATCTTCGGCATCTCTGGTGGTCAGTCCATTGGCACGCATATCAACCCCTACGACGTCAAGCCAGCACTTTTTGGGTCTACCTCTCCTGCCGGGGCTCGGCGGTGGTGGCATGGCCAGACATTTGTTCCCCACGTAAATAGCCGGTTGCCGTAAAACGTGGCCATACCATATCAGAATATATTGTATAATCCTAACTATATGTTATAAATGCGAAAGTGAGTTTGCTTGTTTGTTACGCATTCACGCCTAAATCGATGAACTAATTTTAATGAATTTTGGTATGGGTGATTGGACTCTGGAGAAGGACATAGGCTACTTTTTTAAATTCATTTGGCAGAGCACCGTTTGCTGGTTCCACTAGTATAATATAAATAATTTCAAAGAAGCTTTCAAATTATAATTATTTTTATGACTATGTTTCTCACGAAGACGAAATTCTATGTCACGTAACTGCACTGTGCATGTCGACTCAGTCATTACAAAATATTCAGCTCAAGCGTGACTAATCATTTCGTAACATAGTAGGAAATATGTTTTATTTCCATGCTTATTCTTTTTCTTACAGACGAAGATATCATACCACTTCGTTACATATTTACGTATGTATACACTACACACAATACATATTTTAAAATAATTGTTTAACATTTTATATTTTTCGTTATCATTTAACAGTAAAATATAAAATGGCTAATGATATTGTAAACCCCTATCGTCCGTGCAAAGCCTTTACTCACTCACCGAATAAGTCGTGTCATCGAAAATTCTTAACTAGTTTCAGATATAGATAAATATTTAGTTGTATTTGACTATTTTGCAAAAAATGTACAGGAATATAACAGAATTAAAATTGTATTTTATATCAATTAAATAAATCATAGGGATTTAGCTGGAAACTGTGTTTAAATACCGAAACTAAATCGTTTCCAACAGACAGTAATCGATTACTGACAACCAGTTTAATTGGTACCCTGGCAGTTTAATTAGCTTGTATTATTTCACCAGAGTTGCAAATATAGATATTGCTTATGGAATGTTTCCGAGGCCTTCTCTATTTGATTTTCATCAAACATTATTATACATAGTTTATTATTATATAACCTTAATGCACAAGTATCGGGTAACCACCGCTTAAGCGATTTTTCATCAAGATATGTACAGCCAAAGTCAACATAACCCGCTTGATGCTTAACTCTTGACGCGGCTCTCATACAAATCTATTTTCTTGTCTCTTTGCGTATATTCTATTTTACACGCTTTTTATTAACTTGAACAATATGTAACGGAATTATCGGAAACGATTTTTACCCACTTTAAACAATCAAAAATTTTTTTGCACACACGTCAAGACTTGATGATAATTTTTTTTTTTTTTTTTTTTTTTTATTGCGTAGGACAGCAGACAGGCTGACAGCCCGCTTAGAATTTAGCAGTTACCGTCGCCTATAGGTGTTTGCAACGCCAGTGGCATCGCGAACACGCTGCTGTCCCATAAGGGTACAGGAACTTGGGTCACTAATGCCGGAACACAACACAAGGTTATTATGGCGGCATACTTAAGACCAAAGGTGGTCGCCATCCAGACGGGCTTGAGGCCCTACCACGTAGCTAGGGTGGGTTGTTTTGTCGCCTTTTACGACAGGCCGACCCCGGCCACAGAGGTTAGTATTCTTTCTCCGCCCCTGCACGGATAAAATAATAATACAAATGAAAATACAAATTTAATAATTTTGTACATAGTTCATAACAGGTCGCTTTCTTTTCCTTCTGCCGAAATGCCATCTGGCGATTAATTAATAAAACTGCCAGAAAATAGCGTTAAATTAATAATAACACTGCCGGAAGATGGCATTAAATTAATAAAAACATTTACCGATTGGGAATTGACAACAAATAAATTAAATTTTATAGTTAATCAAATTAAAATAAATTATACTTTAAAAATATTTAAAAAAACACGCTTTTATACATTACTTTTATACACAAACACGCATTATTACACTAAACTTAAAAGTAAAAAATATATTTTTTTTTTTATTGCGTCGGACAGCCGACAGGCTGACAGCCCGCTTAGAATTTAGCAGTTACCGTCGCCTATAGGTGTTTGCAACGCCAGTGGCATCGCGAACACGCTGCTGTCCCATAAGGGTACAGGAACTTGGGTCACTATGCCGGAACACAACACAAGGTTATTATGGCGGCATACTTAAGACCAAAGGTGGTCGCCATCCAGACGGGCTTGAGGCCCTACCACGTAGCTAGAGTGGGTTGGTTTGTCGCCTTTTACGACAGGCCGACCCCGGCCACAGAGGTTAGTATTCTTTCTCCGCCCCTGCACGGATAACATAAGAATAAAATTACTGACCAGAAAATGTATGTCACTTTTCTAAAAGCATGGGATGCTTTGTATGATATTTTTAAACTAACTCCGCATTTCGGAATAAAAATAGATAAAAAAGTTTTATGATTGATGTCGAGCACAGTTATATACATTAATATCGAGCTTTTTAGAACAGTGACATTAATTTTCTCGTCAGTAATTTTATTCTTTTGTCAAGAATTATTTTTTACTTTTTAGTTTGTTACCGCAAAGGCGGAGTAAGAATACTCCAGTGGATGTGACCTGTCGTAATTATATGTATATTGCTAAGTGCCGACGGTGAAGAAAAACATTGCGAGGAAACCTGTATACGGATCATTTTTGCATTAACATAACTGTTCACTCTCTGACGTCTGGGCCGCATTTAAATATAAAATTTGGATATGCATACGTTTTGCGAATAGTTGACAAATATATGTATGTAGATAACAAGTCTGACCATGAGTTTGTGTCGAGGTAAAGTAACTGGTGTTTTTCAAAACCCAAACGATCCAAACTAGGGGAAAAGAAACGCCATGGCTTAAATTTTATATACGTACACACGTCCTAAAGGTCCTATTTACTAGTGTAACTACGAAACCAGGTTCAAGAATATTGAAGATATGAATTCATCTCAAACTATGACTACTGTAATGAAAACATTTATTTCAATGACAAGGCAGTTATACGTCTTTCCACAATATTCAAAGTGAATAAAAGATTAAAGGCGAAATTGATGTATTTTAAATATAAACTTAACCATCATATCATCTGATTTAAAAAAAAACTCTTAATACAAAACTGTTTCCATATGTAATACAAATAAGTACCAAAAATAACGCAGATAAGTCCAAAACAGAAAATATAATTGATAACTTTAATATAAGTGATCCGTATAAAAGTTTAAGCGCCTGACAAAAAACTACTAACATGGTTTATAATATCAGTAAATTTGAAACGATCCGTGAAGGAAGACATAAAAATGATAGATTTTAAGTTTGTAACTTGCCGTCAAAGTTATAAATAGTTTCCGACGGAGTTCCCGAAAATTTATATTGTTTCACTCTTTTTTTATGTTCATATTTACATATGTTTATTCAAAGTATAAAAACTTTTAAAAATAGTTTAAGGCAATATTGTTATCAGAGATATTTCAGGATGAATTCAAGAGCTTATTATATACATTTTCCGGGAGGTTCGACCGGTTTGAATCATAAGCTTTAATTTTAGGGTCAAATAAATAAATAAAGCCAACAGAACAACAAATTTGAGCCCCATTTTGCATATATATCCGTTTTCAATCCACAGAATTTTAATCATCAACAAGCATGGTTTTAACACCACAATACAATATGGCTTTTCATAAAAGGCGCTGATGTTCCGAACTTCCATTGGCGATGAAGGCCATCTGCTATCAGTTGGACCGTTCTTTCCATATAAATAAATTACTATAAAAATTCACACGGTATATCTACGGTATAATCTACTCATAAAGTAAGAGTCAGGGCGTTTGTGTTCTGGGTAGGTACTAAATTACTGATTTACTACTTACATACTTTCTTTTTACAAATAAATAATACTATACATAAACGCAGACTTGCTCTGTAGCCCGGCCGGTGAGAATAGGGTCACTCCATTTCAATCCAGGGGAGTCGTAAAAGGTGACTGATGGACTCCCTCTGCAAGCTTAAGACAAATAGAGATTCGTGAGAATGAGTTAACCAAGACCTCCACAAAGTTGTGAAGGTATTTCGGGGATCAAATCATTGTAAATGGAGAATGTTATTTAAACTTTATTTTAAGGATACATAAAAAAAATATAATACTATAAAAAATAGTAAAAAAAATAATAATACTTTTTAAAATTTATTTAATTATAGATTCCGAGCCAATATTAGGGAAAAGTTCGTGTGAACAATTAAATTTAATTAAAAGAGTTTTTACTGTATCACAACATGAATACAACAGTGTGCTGCGAGAATATCATGATGTTTTCGAAGGCTGCCTTCCCGGGGAATATAAGATTCAACTAAAAAAGAACGATCATCCGATAGTTCACCCTCCGCTCAAACTGCCTTTGGCTCTTAAAGAACAAGTTCGGAAAAAATTACTAGAAATGCAACAACAAGCCGTAATAGATATGGTAGAAGGGCTCACCGACTGGGTGAACAGCATGACTGTTGTTAAGAAACTGAATGGGGACATACACATATGTCTAGATCCGTGAGCTTTAAATAAAGCGATTAGGCGGGAGCATTTTAAACTTCCCACTTTCGAGGACGGAACTCAGTTATCTGGTGCTAATGTATTTAATACCTTGGATGCCAAACATTCGTTTTGGCAAATAAAGTTAGCCGATACAGATTTGTGCACTTTTAACACAGTGTTTGGTAGATACAAATTTTTACGAATGCCTTTCGGCATTTGTTCTGCTTCCCAGGTTTTCCACAAATGGTTGTTTGATCATCTTCACGACCTTGAAGGAGTCATTCAGTTCGCAGACGATAGTAGTGATGTAACGAATATCAATTCCTAAACATTTCAGTTTGGCGGCATTTGTATGTGGCTCTGATTTGACAGATGACATGGTGCGCAACTCGCTAGCACTCACTTGTCATTGTTCGTTTGTTTATTACATGTAGAAAAAGTGAAATTAGTAATTTTTAACATGAGTAAATCAGTTACTAGTGAAATATGGACCTATTTTACGCTGTGCGATGCTGAACGAGCTAGATATAAACTTTGTAACAATGAGTACTCTCGTAAAGGAAGAACTATAACGTCTATGAGAAATCATCTGAAGTCAATGCATAAAAACGAATTCTCTGAGTTGGAAAAATGCGAAAAAGAAAAACGAGACGCAATTATTCGACCTGCGTCATCTTCCCTTAAATGTTCTCAATCAGACGTTAAACAAATGACGCTTCAAGAATGCGTCGAAAAAACCAAACTATGGGATCAATACATTAAAATGCATGGTTTTATAATAAAAATCGTAACAAAATCATGTTTTTTTGTTTAATTTATATGGACTTATTAAATTTTTAGAATGTTCATATTCGCAAAATATTCGCATAAATTTAGCGAATGCGAACGCGAATACGAATACTCCAAAATATGCGAATATTCGCGAATGCGAATACGAATATTCGTTACATCACTAGACGATAGCAATCAAAATCAATCAATCAAAATAATTAATTTATTCAAAACATAGTTATAGAAGCTTTGATATTTTAGTATATGCTCCTAATAAAAGTATTTATGACCAAAGATTGAAAGCTGTGTTGCATAGGTGTAGAGAAATTAATATTAAATTAAATAATCAAAACTATAAGTTAGTCTTATAAAAAATATAATATTTAGATCATAAAATTTCAGAGAAAGGAATCTCGCATGACGATTTACGTATAGAAGCGTGTTACGTTGTAACAAGAGTAGGATAATTAATTTTCTTTATATAATATTTAATCCTTAAATACTTAATGAAAATTTCGAATTAATCTCAACAATATATAATATTTAATCTTGAGGGTATTTGGGTGAAGCGAACCAGATAATAATTTCGATCGCGCACCTTAAAAGTAGGTAGTTAAGAATTAAACGACGGCTGGGAAGAATCTTCGAGAAATCGTTCAGTTGAATAGCGTCCATCGATAAGTAAAAAGATGAATGAACGCGAATCATTCGATCGGTTACCGGTCATCGAAAATACTACAAATGAACGAAGAACGGGAACCAAGTGTCGTCAGGGCTTACGTCACAAATAATTCTTTGCCCCTCTGGCCTATAGCTCTGTCATTGTCTAAACGAGTAGCGGGTCAAAGTACAGGTGCTACTCAGTACTTTTCCATGCCACACCATTAGAAGCCAAATCTAGAACCTTCGAAAAAGTGGGCGGTGTCCTGACGGCCAGTATAAAAAGGCGAAGCTGCGATGGACGCCAAGATTCGCACACCGGGAAAGACGCCTGAAAGTAACCGTCCTTCAACAGTTAAGTTTTTTTAACGTGCGCGTGTTGTAAACATATTATAAAGTTGTAATATAAAGTTTTAGTGCATAACCCTCAGGTGAGCTCATAAATTTAAGTCCATTAGGCCCGGCTAGCTCAGTCGGTAGAGCATGAGACTCTTAATCTCAGGGTCGTGGGTTCGTGCCCCACGTTGGGCGCCACTTTGTTACGACGACCGTCAGGTTGTCGTAACAAGCGATCAAAAATTATCCCATGCCGAAAAATGTAAAAGATATTGAAAGGTTTCTTGGGGTTGTGACATGTAAGTGGGTTCATTCCAAACATTTCTGAGGAAACGGCTTATTTACGAGAGCTATGTGTTAAAAAAGATTTTGAGTGGCACTGGGATCATAAGCACGAAAGTTATGACAGAATAAAAAAGTTTCTCACAATGGCTCTGGTTTTACAATATTATTCATTAGAAAAACCTACAACTATATCGGTGGACGCTAGTAAAAACGGCTTAGACACTTGTCTGTTACAAAACAATTTGCCGATTTCATACGCATCTAAAAATAAAACAAAGCAGTCGTACGCGCAAATCGAAAAATAACTATACGCGGTCGTATTTGGTTGTGAAAGATTCTATACTTATATTTATGTTATATGGCAGGTCACATGTAATAGTTGAAGCGGATAAAATACAAAAATATACTAGGAACGATGATGATACAAAGTTTAAGCAAAATCATTCGCAATGAGTGGCCGAATAGTAAGGAACATTTAGATAATATCTTAAAACCATATTGGGATTACAGGGATGATTTAATAGTGTACTTCAGCGTGGTATGGAAAAAATGCCGAATAGTAATACCGAAATTTTTAAAATACGAAATGTTCAAAATATACATACGTGTCATTCAGGTGTAGAAAAATGCAGTCAGCCATGAGATGCCGTGGCAAAAACTTGGCGCCGACAGTTTTCATTACAAATATAAATAATTTATTGCAGTTGTTGATTAATATAGCAAATTTAGAGAAATTGAAGAATTGGATTGTATGAAATAGATTTCGGTAATTAATAGATTAAAAATATTTTCTCCCAGCATGGTATTCCACAATTATTAATAACAGACAATGGCTCAGAATATTGATCCCATGATTTTAAAAAGTCTTCTTTTGACTGGAATTTTGAACATAAGACTTTTTCCCCACGATATTCACAATCGAACGCCCAGGAAGTGCGCGATTCAAACTGTAAAAAATATGATGAAAAAGTCTGCATACAATAGTTCTGAATTTCGGCTAACTTTATTAGAATATATTAAAATTTCATATATATACAGGGTGACTGACAAAACCGTCCAAATTCACACAAAAGAATCTTTAGTAAAAGTTATGAGAAACATGTATTTTAGTTCACATAATACAAAAACGTTGAGTAATCAGCATCACAAAGTCATCCAAAGAACTCGCAATTCATACTACGGCGCGCATATGTCAATGATCTCTCCATCGGTACCGCAAAAAACTTGACCAATGACCTATATATATATATATATATATATATATATATATATATATATATATATATATATATATATATATATATATATATATATATATATATATATATATATATATATATATATATATATATATATATATATATATATATAACTAGTCAGGTCATAAATTCTGTCACATGTTTAATGTAAAATAATTGTAACAAGTTTATTCATTATGTAACCATTCATATACCAAAATGAACTTAACAAAACATAGATTCTTATGACATTAAAGTTTATTCAAAATGACCTCCGTGATTTTGAATACAAGCCTTCAATCTGCGCGGCCAGTCGTCTATCGCAACACGAACGAGGTCCATATCAATATCGGCGGCTGCCTTAATCAAGGATGTCTTGAGTGACTCCAAATTGGGATGAGGCTTTGAGCACGCCTTTTCCTCCAAGTGTTGCCATACCTTGTAATCTAACGGATTCAAATCTGGACTGGAGGAGGGCCAGTCTTCGTGCCGGATGAAGTCGATTTCACGCGCCGCCAGCCAGTCTTGTGTGCTCTTCGCTCTATGAGCTGGCGCCGAATCTTGTTGGAATACCCAGTGCCTGTTATTGAACATGGTATGAGAAACAGGTTCCACAAGGTTCGTCAGGACTGTATTTTGATACACAACAGCATTCGTTTTTACACCTTTTTCACAAAAATGTACCTCTGTTAAGCCCCAATAAGAACCTCCCAACCATACCATGAGCGAGGATGGAAAATGACCTCGTTGGACACGCGGAATACGGTTGCTCGCTTCTTCACTACTGTGTGCGTACACCTTATCATTTTGTTTGTTGTAGCTCTCTTCTACGGTAAACATTTTTTCATCCGAAAAAAGAATTTCCCGATATTTTTTTCCCGCGTACCGCTTCAACAAAGCGCGGCATCTCTTCAGTCTCAGGTCCATTAGACGAGCAATCAAACGATGTCCTGTTTTTCTTCGATATGCCCGAAGCCCAAGTCTTCATTTAACACCCTTTTCACCGTGGTTCTGCTTAACCCCATCTGAAGGGCCAACAGTTTCTGCTTACGTTTGGGATTTCTTTGAATTCGTGCCTTCACAGCTTTTATCACTGCTGGAGTCCTAACAGACCGAGGGCGACCACTTCTTGACCTGTCATCTACACTAGAGTCTTCATTGTATCGTTTGATGGTACTATAAACGAATCTTTTGGTTATATTCAAAGTTTTTCAGTATGTTAAAAATTTGAATTGGCGCGTAACTGCAACGATGCAACGCAATAACTGCAACACGGTCTTCTTTAAGCGTCCACTCCATATTTAAAAATGAGTAAAATTTCAAAAAGTATACATTTTTATTTTCATGAACAATTCTAAATTCGAATTCAATAAACTTTTTTGTGGCCAGCATTCTAAAAGAAAAGTTTTTACTGTGTGACAATACTTATGACCTGACTAGGTATATATATATATATATATATATATATATATATATATATATATATATATATATATATATATATATATATATATATATATATATATATATGTGTGTGTGTATATATATATATATATATATATATATATATATATATATATATATATATATATATATATATATATATATATATACACGCATGAAATTACTTATATATGTTCGTACTCACTATTTAATAGTATGAGTATTCAGATAATTGGTGAAGTTTTCTAAACAATTTTGTCGCTCAGAAAGCTGCTTGACATGACCGTATTTACTTAGTACTTTAGTGGTTCTAGGAATAAGTACTTATATTGACATCAACAGAAACATTTTTAAGGCTTTTCATCCCAGCCGACATTTACTTATCGCTTTTCCTTGTATTCCCGTTTACTGCTAAAAAACAAACTGTAGTGCTGAGACAAAAAATTGGTAATTGAGTATTCGCGAAACGCACTCGGACAGCCGCGGACAAATTATTCAAAACATTTTTCCTTGTTCATGTACGAAATTTAAGTATGAAAATTATTCAGTAAATATTTTCTTCACGTTTGTTTCATTTCTTTTGTGTTATTTTTAGTAGTATTATGTACTAAAATAGCTACATTATCCGTGCAGGGGCGATCACCTTTGGTCTTAAGTAAGCCGCCATAATAACCTTGTGTTGTGTTCCGGCATTAGTGACCCAAGTTTCTGTACTCTTATAGGACAGCAATGTGTTCGCGATGCCATTGGCGTTGCAAACATCCATAAGCGACGGTAACTGCTAGATTCTAAGCAGGCCATGCAAGAGTGAGTGAGAGTAGATGCACTGGGGTATCCTGCGCACTCCGCTCAATTCCGGTTTGAAATAAGCAAGCGCCGGAAGGTAGAAATTATTAAGGTAGGCGTACCATGGCAGATATGGCAGGCATGGATGAGATTCGCCCTGATAAGAGGCGAGCCGGTGCCGGCCTGCGTCACGGTATTGGCTTGTGGGCCCAGGCACTAGGTTATATGAAAACAGCGAGGTGTTAGTGGATAGTCGGTAGGCTCGATAAGTTCTACATACCCTTTGACTGTTTCGTGATAGGGAAATTCAAAGTAGTTTTTTCTCGAAAAGAGTTATATCGGTCGTGTGGTCCAAATAAAAATAGGGGGGCCAACCCATCACTTTTGAGTTGTAAAAGACGACAGATAGATTATGATAGGTTAATATAGCAAAGGAATGACTACTTTCGAGTTTATCATTTCTAATAACTCGGAATCCAATTCTACTCGATATTCTAGCTTTTGTTCTTGTAAGTACCTTCTTAGTTAAGAAAAAGTTAGTCACACAAAGTCATTCATTATGGAATTTTAAATTACTATCCATTTTTGCACACATATATTGTAGCTATGGATCGGCCTATAATGGGTGTTTCGGCTTATATTAAGTGACTAAAATGACTGACTTAATACCATAAGCATGCGATCTGAAGCTGATGTCGTCTTAATTAAATAAGTACTGGCACACATATATAAACAGCTACACTCAAAACAGGGATCGTACCTATGACTCCGCAGGCGTTACGTCGCTGCGAAATCATCGTACGCTTTCGAAATCAGTTTTAAATCGCATTCGTTGATATAATTCTAGAATAATCCACACAAAGCACACGGTTAAATATAAATTCCATTGAGCTCAAAGCTTTAGTGTAGTCTGCGCACAGCATGAATTTTTATTGCTCCATCCCACTCCATTCCCTTTGGTTAAATTAGCCACTTCACGTGACAATGTATTTCATTTCGTTCTCGTTTCGTTTTAATTCCCCTAATTACTACCATTGAGCTGTTATTCCTGGAGCTTCATTGCTTTCAAGGTTTTAATATTCACTTCGTATTTAAGTAGCTCTTAATGAAAACCTGAAGATACAACTTCGTTTCGCCTTTGATAGTTCTGAAAGAGGATTTCAAGAGAAATCTTGTTATTACATATTTCGAAACAATATTGTAATATTTTGTCGAGTCGAAGCTTATTGTACTAAATTTAAATTAAATATTGAAATTATTTTTTGTATTATATGTGTCAACTGCAAATAAGCAGTGACAATGCAATGATGACCACTTACTGGGCATCTCTCGTAATAAAAAGAGTGATGAATAAAGATGAGTGACTTTAAGACCATTTAAGGTAATAATGTTTTCTGATCCGAAATGACGCGGTTTTTAATTATAGAAGTCTCTTAGATAGCTGCCGATTCTCCGGTTAAGTGTCGAACTTAATCTTAATTAACAAACGGTATTTCCAACAATATTAGAAACATATTACTATTAGCAGTATAATATAATTAGTAGTTAATATCTTTCTTCTAAAAATCAATAACATAGTTTCTAAAACTTCATTCTTCGCTAATAATATTCATTTCGAAAAAGAACAAAAATTTGTATTTTAAAATTTAGATTATAAGACAATATTTTTTTATAAACATATAAGCAATATAAAAAATATTGTGTCCTAAAATAAAGATCAGAAGACTCAGCAATAATGCTGAGACCATCATTGTTTTTCCTTTTTTCATAATATCCTAGGAAAACCGAATGACCAGAATCACGCCGGAACTCCGCGGGGAAGCTGACGCGGTTTTATCAGCCTCACTCTAACCTTACGGCGGCCACCTTCGTGATATAGGACGAGATAATATGGCCAGCGGCGGCTGCAACGGTATACCGAGTAAAACCCTGGTTACCACTTAAACCTTGCGTGGAGACATCGCATGATGTTTTGGTCGTTGCTTTGCGATGCAAATGTTATTCCATGTAGAATCTAGGTTACAAAAAGCATTGACAGCAAAGTACATACTTATGAACGAATATTATGGATCCCAAATCTTTCCTATGACGAGAATAAACTTTGTATGTATCTGTGACAAATTTCAATTCTCCTGCAACTATTGTAGTTTGCACTACAATCATCAAAATCAGATCAGACACGACAGTCATAACACCTAGACCATGTAGAATGCAAACACTTCTGAAACTTACTCGATTATTCCGCAGACGTATATCTTGCAGTACTGTGAGTTTCCATTGTATCTTAGTATTCTCGTACGTTACTTCCGATATTATTTATATGTTTTGTATAAATATAATGAACGTATTGTATAAATCAGTTTTGAGATAAAATCTTTACATTTGTTCATTTTGTTTGTTTCTTTAATTGTCGTAAAATAATAATTACTTTTAAAAATAAGAGGAAAATTTGCACTATTGAGTTTAATGTAAATGTGTATTTTACATTTGATTATAACAATCTAATCAGTAATATACTTCCTTAAATCGTTATCGTTCTTTAACCTATTTTCACCGCCATGTAGTTATTATAGACGCTGGGTGAAACAAACTTAAAATTCTTTTACCAACTAGGTATTCGAAATAAAGTAAATAAGAACAATGAAAAATTTACTTTATCAAGTTATGCAACCTGTGTAACCGGCCTTATCTCCTTAGAAACGTTTAAACCAAGTTGCATCCAAAGTTTCAAAGTATTGACAAAAGGCCAAATTTGGAGTGGCTTTTTTGTACTAGTGACACTTCCATTCAAATGATCTAATATTTGGGCTGGACTGATATCACATCAGAGAGAAAAATGAAAAGTGTCAGATATTCGCAAGAAATAAAATATATTCACCAGCTATTTTAGATATCTATCTATAATAGCTGATAAATAAATATAAAAGAGTTATGTATACATCTGTATATTTATATATATATATATATATATATATATATATATATATATATATATATATATATATATATATATATATATATATATATATATATATATATATATATATATATATATATATATATTCCTTTAGTTCCCGCAAGCTGAATTATCGATAAGAGATATCTAGATAGATCTCTTCCGGGCCGGGCCGTCAAGAAAGGGTTTTAGCCCGAGATAAAAAAAGTCAAGTATAGGAACTAGAAGAGACTCTGCAACCATAATCTTGGTGGAAGTTGGCAAAAATGAACTTATGGCAGAGATAACCACAGAATTTTCGCCTGCAATCTAGAGCTACCGAATCATCGGCTATTATGTACATAACGAAACACTTACTGACGAACCCGAGTTTATCCGTAGGCATTTTATTAGTAATTTCACGAAGATGAAGGCTGCTGTTTTAATGTCTCTATATTTACTATCTGCTTAATTTTATTATATTCATTTCATCATAATTCTATGTTATATTAATGATATCCCAAAAATGCACTGAATTCCCTATGACTCTTTTTGCAGATGACAGCACAGTGATTATACACAAACAAAACAATGACTATGTAGAAAAGATAAATAATGTATTAATTGACATAATAAAATGGCTACAATGGAATAATTTAAGTATAAATATAAATAAAACTAAAATAATGCACTTTAAACAGCGCACTAATGATTCAAAATTTGACATAATTTATGGTGATGACATAATTAATGAAATTAATTCTATAAAGTTTTTAGGAATACACATTGACAGAAAGTTGACTTGGAATGAGCATACAAATAATATAACTAAGAGAGTAAATAGTCTTTCATATGCTCTCTATCACCTAAGAAAAGTAGTCAATTGTGATACAGCTCTGACAGCATATTACGGAAGTGTTGATTCTATACTGCGCTATGGTATAATCTTCTGGGGCAACTCAAGTAACAAAGAAGATGTATTTCGATCACAAAAGAGGTGCATAAGAGCAATATGTAATATTAAACTTATCGATAGCTGTAAACCCCATTTTAGGAATATGAATATTTTAACTCTAACTGGTCTATATTTATATGAGGTAGCATTATTTGTTAAATGTAATCCAAACAGCTTTCCGAAATTCGGATATCAACAAAAATATAATGAAAGACATAAAAATAAGTTATTAACAAACTCAATGAATACATCCCTAGCCAGCAAAAGTATATTTGGTATGGCACCGAAAATTTTTAATAAATTACCCAATAGTTTTAAAAATCTTGACATGGTAAATTTTAAAAGAAAATTAAAATTATTCTTAATTGAGAAATGTTACTATAATATAATGGAATTTTTGAATGACGATTTTAATTAATATAAATTAATAATTTATGAAAGTTTTTAGAATTAAGAATTTATTGTGAAGTAATTAATTAATTTCCCAAATAATAACGTATATTTGTACGCCTGGGGGCAAAAATGCACTGGGAAGAATTTATAAACTGACATCATTTGTAAACAGACCTGCATTTTAACAAATAAAGATTATGATTATGATCATCATCATCTTTGCGTTATATCCCGGTTGCAGCCCAAACTCTCGCTTCGGCGACCGGGATCCGCTTTCCGACTTTTTCTTCTCCACTTCGCACGGTCTTCAGCATCCCTGGTAGTGAGCCCATTGGCACGCATATCACCCTTTACGACGTCAAGCCAGCACTTTTTGGGTCTACCTCTCCTGCCGGGGCCCGGCGGAGGCGGCATAGCCAGACATTTGTTTCCCACGTAAACATCCGGCTGCCGCAAAACGTGGCCGTACCAACGGAGCCGACTCTCCTGCAATTTATCCGCAATATCACGGACATGAAGACTGCCGTGAATGCGAGAGTTCCTAACGCGATCTTTCCGCGTCACTCCACACATCCACCGCAGCATATTTATCTCCGTGACACGCAGTTCCTGCTTGTGTCACTCTAATACCGGCCACGCTTCACAGCCGTATAAAAGGACACGCCTAATGATGGTCTTATAGACCTGTCCCTTCAACTTTACTGGCATCTTGGGGTCAGAAATGACACCAGTTACCTCACGCCATTTGGCCCACACAGCAGAAATGCGTGCCTTGACGTCACAATCGATGTCACCAGACGCATGAAATACAGATCCCAGGTATTTGACTTGGTCCGTGCGCTCGACCGTGTTGCCGTCTATACGTACGGGTGTGGGATCTGTGGAGTTACAGTTACAGTCTGTAGAGTTACAATTTTACTATATTCATTTGTGGCTATATATAGATTGCTCACAGTAATTTCTTCTAAATACTAGCTGGACTAATGTATATTTTGTTAGTAGTTTTGAAATTATTGTATGCATTATTACCGTATTCAAATATCGTGTGACAATGATAACAGTCATTTATTTAACCAAAATCCCAGACTTAGTGCATTAAAACATTATGGATTTGGAAGTTAGAGAACTTGGGGACTCAATCTGCGTATTTACTCTAGAGTGTTATTGTGGAAGTTAATGTACACTGCATTTACCGTACTACTTCGAATCAATTTTAGGACTAAAAAATAAAGTTTGATTTATATAAATCAAACTTTATTTTAATAAGGGACTCTCATATGAGAGTTCCTTATTTTTATATATTGTCTTTAATCAACAAAAAAAAGTAATATTTTTAAAAGTTCATCTATCAATATAAAGAGACAACCTCCGTGGTGCATCGAGAAATATTTCTTCCTTAAAGTTTGTGATTTATGGATTCGAGACAATAACTATCAAAGATGATATTAAATTATCATTTCTACGTCACCATACATTAATATGATCTGAATTTATTACCACCATACCAATGTCTTTTAGCATATTATAGTTGGCGACCTTCGTGGTGTAATGGCTTTCGTACGTCGGAACGCCTGGGGATGTCACAGGTATTGTTGCCGTCCCAAGTATTGGTTCTTCGAACGCTCAGGCATAAAAAAACAATTCCTGGACCTCTGAGCGTTCTTAGGTTATGTCGTTATATAGATATCACCTGTCAGTCATTCAATCAGAGTCGAGTTAAGAAACTTCATTGAAATAAAATTATTTTATGACATTTTTTTTATAGTAATTGTAAAGGAAAGAATGTTTTTTTTACGAATTTCTTTATTTTTCTGATAAATCAATTCAAAGAAAGGCGTGAGACCTGAATTGAATTTAGCATCTGGGGTCGTTTGTGCTAGTTACTTGAGAAATTTCCATACCCTTCAATGAATTCAAGCTTTGTTAAAAATGAGGGAACTAATTTTTCGTAACGAATAAAGATTTTTACATCTCTTTCATGGAGGTGGAATAAATTCTTTGGTAGCTTTATTTGCTTTAACTTTAATTGTAAGATGGTTTATTTCTAAAATATTCTAGATATTTTTTCTACTTGCTTTAGTAATACAGGAAGTAAATTAATTTAAACAACTTGCATTTATTGATATTGGTTGCCCATTATATCATGTAGAAAAATCATTTTCATTGTAGAAACATGATTTTACAACAAACTTAGTACTCATTTGGATAGCTTATAAATATTATTAGCTTAGGCTTTATAGAGCTAGAAAAAATTCTATATTATAAAGAATAGAATTATATAGTGCGTAGGAAAAGCATAATGGGGTCTTTTTCAGATGAGAGCGGGTCACAGCAGTTACCCCTGTATAGAGCATTACTTCAGCGTTGAAGGGACCCATGAAAGCAAGTGACTGTCGGCGTCTATCTGACTTACATCACCTCTTGTGGTCCCGGAGCTCGAGGCGTACGAAGGCGCACCGAGGTGATTTTAATAGGTATGCCAATAAACGATGTCCTACGGAGTGCGGAGATCATAAATTCGATTGTCGTCTCTCGTCTTGGTATTTATGTATAATAAGTTATTATAGTTTATTCACAAAAGTATGTTAGTAGTATATCAATGGTTTAGTACCCATAACGCGAGTGCTATGCTACTTTTTGTGGGACGGCGTGGCGCTCTTTGAATTGTCCATATTTTTTTTATATAAATGGTGTCTCAGTAAGAGTGCACTTTTTAAAATTGGAATATTTTTTTTTCACGCAAGTAGCAACTCTGAAATTTGACAGTTGTCACCGATGTTTATTCCGATTATTAAAAATGGAGTGCTTTTCGAAAGAACAACGCGTTATAATTGTGAAAACTCATTACAAATATGGGGAAAGTTACGCTGAAACCGCTCGCAAACTTCGCCAAATTTTCAGCCGAGAAAGTGCACCTAATGTGTCAACCATTCGAAGAGTGGTCAAAAAATTTAAAGAAACTGGATCAATTATTATCCATATAAGAATCTTTTGCGTCAACGTACCGGTCGGTCTCTTGAAAACATTGCTGCTGTAAACGAGAGTGTCGCCGAAAACCCGAAAACATCAATTCGACATAGTTCTCAACAACTTCAAATTTCACGAAGCACTACGCAGCGAATTTTGACTAAAGACCTCCACCTTCATGCGTACAAGAACTCAGGAGCTCAAACGCCGGCAATTCGTTCAATGGGTAATGAAGCAAAGTGAAGTCGATGCCAATTTTTCGAAAAAAGTCATTTTCTCCGATGAAGCGCATTTCCATATGGCTTCGTGAATACACAAAATTGTCGAATTTAGGACTCAGAAAATCCTCATGCAATCCATGAGAAACAAATGTACCCACAACGAGTAACTGGTGCGGATTATGGTCAGGCGGCGTGATTGGACCTTACTTTTTTGAAAATGAGGCCGAAATTGCAGTGACTGTGAACGGCATTCGTTACAGAAATATGATAACGGATTTCTTGTGGCCTCAACTGGACGGCATGAATTTAGACAACATATGTTTTCAGCAGAACGGCGCAACCTGCCACACCGCGCATGAAACAATCGACTTATTACAGCAATGATTTCCAGAACACATTATCTCACGAAATTCTGATGTCAACTGGCCACCAAGATCGTGCGATTTAACGCCGTGTGATTTTTTTCTTTGGGGTTTTGTGAAACCCGAAACAATTCCTAGGTTCAAATTCGAAATCCAACGCGTCATCGGTGAGATACAGCCCCATCTCTGTGCAAAAGTCATGGAAAATTTCATGAAAAGAGTAATGACCTGTCATCGGAGCCGTGGGGGTCATTTGCCGGATATTTTATTCCTACAATACAATAAAAATATCACTACTCTGTCATAAAATATTTGTTTTTATTTTAAAATGAACAAGTGCACTCTTAATGAGACACCTTTTACATACATTTTTTATAAAATACTTCAGCTTGCCGAAAGTGTACGCATGCGTATATTCAACTGCGTGTTAAAAAGTATAAAGGTATTTTACCGTTTTTGTGCGTTTCATACAGGAAAAAACCTCGCAGTTTTTATATAGCTCTAGGTCGCCTAAGACGTTTGCGACACCAGAGGCATTGCCAATGCGTTGCTGGCCTCTAAAAAATTCTATAACGGCTTTAAGACCTCATATCGTACTGTGAAAGACTTTAGTCGGAAGTTCATTCCAAATCCGCAGAGTACGCAACTTGAACTTTATTGAGAACCGTCTCGTATAAAAGAGAAGAGGCTCTAGGAAATGGGGATGAACACCCAGCTAATAGCGGTGACTTATAGTAACGAAATATGACCCGTATTTAGTTTTGACCTCTAACACAAATCATAGCAGACTTCGATATTCGAAAGATGTATTTTATACTTCCAAAGCATTCTGTAAAGATTAAAAAAAAAAAGCCATTTATATCTGTACTCATAAATTATAAATGAAAAGTGACAATATCATCTTCATAGTGCTCTGGGAAACTTCAAAAAGTTTCCTTTTCTGTAAAGTACTAAGAAAAAATCAAGGCGATGCTCGGAAATATTTAACTTTAAAAGTTCCACGCAAACTTTACACATTTTTTTAACTTTTCACTCAGTTTCCATTGACCATAATACAGTCGCGAAGTTACTGCCCAAGTTTTGAGCTAGCGGTAACTACGTAGGAGTTGAAAATCGTCCTTAAATAATTTTATGAAGCAAAATTTTATTCTAAAATTAAATAAATAATCATGTGGTTAGGTTAGATTAGTTTGTACCAATTTTTTAAGGTTTTTATAACTTGAGCTTAGTACACAGCCAAAATGCCCACTTTGTAACAGATGATCATCGTCTCCTATGGACGTTTGCAACATCAGAGGCATTGCCAACGCGTGTCTGGCCTCAAAATTTTTCTATTATGTTTATTTTTCGTCTTTTATAATAATCAATATTCATAATTTATGTGGTTGGTGGAGAACTGGTGACTTTCCAACCTGAAATACTAAACCGAAGCCCTATACTGTCTATACCGGAACCAGACACCGATAAAGTTCATAACTTTAGGCTATAAAAATCACACTTATTTCAAGAACTTGAATTAATTAAAACCGTGATCAAAAATTGATTTTCAGTGTATAGAAAATTATTACAGGTTTCAATTTAAAAGCCCGAAAATTCTCGAACAATAAAATTACCAAATAAATTATTAAATAAAAAACTCATTCTATATAAATAAAGTAAAACAGAATGGATGGGAATGAATCATCGAGTGCGGTTGACGTGTAGTGTGCACCCTATCGACCAGTTCCTCTTCACTTGGTATTGATTTTATATCGACGTCTGCGTGCAGTTGTAGCTGGACTTAGAATATTTATGGGTTTGTCTGTTATATATTTTTCCTGCCGTGATCGGCACAATATGTTCTCTCCTATTTTCCTCTACTAGTCGTCATCTCATTCATCCCTTTTCATCAACATTAATCTTTTACGGATTACATACTTATTTTCTTTGGTCTAATCCTCCTGTGTCGATCCACTCTCATTTCTTGCATTATTACTATCCCCGCTAATTTAGGACGTTTTACTTTATTTGTCTATTTCTTATCTATAACATTATACAAGTATACTAGCTGACCCGGCGAACTTCATACCGCCATGCCGCCGCTTCATAACTTCATTTCTCTAATCGCAACTGAGGAAATAAAACCCTTCCGGTAAAATCGAATTAGCTGAATTTATATTCTAAGAAACAGAACACAGCGCCAGCTATTGGGTGTATTTGCAACCTAGATGTCAAACAATATTGAAGAATTTTATCGATGGATACACACCGCCATCTATGAGAACTTCATAAAACTAAATAGTAAATAAACACTTGCTTAAGAAACAATTAATTGATACATTTTATTCGTTTACATTCACGACATAAGCAAATAATTGAGATGATAACTATCATATCCAGTAAGTTAGACTAAAATACGGGTACATGTGAAATTTGATTGAAATAGGTTCAGTAGTTTTGGAGTTTATTGGCAACATACATCGTGACACAAGATTTTTATATATATAGAAAGATAGATTTGCAAATAAAAAGTGTTTGTGTTATTTATTCTACTCTTTTTGTCAGCAAAACAGTGAGAGATGACGCTAAGAGTAATGGCGGCTAACTCGGTTGATAAAACAGGCTATTATTGCAGTTAACAAAAGTACCATAATCTTTATTGAAGCTTGTTGTTTAGATAAAGTAATAATAAAAAATTGTATTAGAGTAAAAAGTAATTGACAATTTGGAAAATATACTTTAAATGTAATTCTATATGGAGCAACTAGAATCAGTTATTTTATCTACTTTTTGTCATTTTATATAAGTTTGTAGTATTTAAATTTCACCCTTATAATATTTGATGCAATAAAAAGCCTAAACTTTTTTTTCAGTGCCCGGAGCCCGCTTTCAGACTTTTTCTTCTCCACATCGCACGGTCTTTGGCATCCCTGGTAGATAGTCATTTAGCACGAGTATGGACGACGAGAAGCCAGAACTTTTTAGGCCGCCCCTCTTGCCAGGCTTGGCAGGAAGGTAGTAAAGTGTTTTTATTACTAAATAGCTTAAATTATAAGGTAATATAAGCTTAAAAGATTTGGTGAGGATTTATAACAAAAACCGAATTTGCACTTTAAGTGATATTATGAAAATAATATTTAAATTATAGTGTTCGTAGTTTTTAATTTTATAATAAGAAAATATTCATTTTATGTTGCTAAAGTTTTTGGCGTATGTCAACTACTAAAAATTATTCCAATTTATTGCGTAATATAAGTAAGTATTCAATATTCATGAAGAAAAGGTGGATGTACTACATTAAAAAGGGTGTTAATGTTGAGATAACATCTAACAAAGGAGACAGGAAGGAGAGAACATCTTGTCTGTTTATAATGTATGATAAGAGCAGGAAGAAGATTATCCAATTTTCATTACATGCAACTTAATAGTCTTTTCTCGATATATGCTCCATTATAATAATTTAAGCCCTTTTATTAGTAAGAATTCATTCTAGAACAAAAATAAAAACAAATATCCGCTCACTGTTCTTTTAAAAACAAATTTATATCATTCTATAGTTCACGTTATTGAGACGCGTTACGTAAGCATGATTAACGAATGCACAATACAGAAACAAAGACATTGATAAATGAATTTATATATTGACTGGTGCAGACTTGTTTTAAGGATTGAGTATATCTTGATAAAATGAAAAGTTCCATTAGGTGATGTACGTATAAGTTATAGGAAGAACTCTATTATTTTTTGTCACGATTGATGACTCAATATAGGTGTTTTCTTTTAACTAAGACTTTTCTGTTTCATCGAGTTTCAGATCACAACAATGCTAAATAAGTTTTCACTTCAAAAAGAAAAACGTCAATGAGTCAGGATTCGAACTCAGGCGGATCCGATACCCAAAGACCATGTCTAAGAACTAGAATCCGCTTGAATTTACCCGTTGAAATTATCCAAGTTATTAATTTTAATTATTACAAATCTTTCCAAAAATTTATTCTAAATTTATATTAAATTAAAAACATAAACAAAAAAGGAAAAGTGTTTTGGACTTACGCAAGTAGAATTCGAACCCAGGCCGATCCAAAGCCCAGAGACCCTAGAGACCTATGAAGTGAAATGAGTGTTAAAGTTAACAAAAGTTTACAAGTTTCAAATTTTTCCAAAAACTGTTTCAGAATTATATTAAATTAAATTATTCCCCAAAGTAGATTATAGCAGATATTGGATTGACAACGACGAATGCTTATAAAAAATCCCTACGATACAGATATTCAATCAATGCAGAGAATTGTTAAAAAAATTGGTCACTCGACATTCAAGTACTTTGAGAACTGTGAACTTTATTCCCCGTTCAACTCAGAACATAACTGAACGAGTTCTTCAAAACTTTTAATGCTCCTAAAGTTACAAATGTCAATAGAGAACTTACGCTTTTCATTAAACGGGATATCCGCTTAACAGTCCCGCTTTAACCATAAAATAATGCAAACTCAGATTTTGTAGAATTGTAAAAGTATATTTTATGGCGGATTTAGGTATATAAAAAAATGAAAGCAGAGTTTATATACACATAGCAGAAGTGTATTGCATGATTAGTTTGAAAGAGAAGAATAGAAAAGTCAAAAATATCACTGACATAAATTTCCTTATATGTATTACAATAGTATACCAACCAGGTGTCCCGTTGAATAAACACTAAGATCTGATATTAACGACCTCTGTCGCGTAACAACCAACACACATCTATGGGGCTGTCCATTAATCACGTGAGGCTCGAAAGAGGGGGGGGGGGAGATGCCCATAAAAAATCACGAAATATCACAAGGGGAGAGGGTGGGGGGTGTAATAATATATCACGTATATTTATTTTTTCGGCAAACGCGCACAAAATCGAATTTAGCACTGTGCCAACAACTCACTTGCAAGATGCTTGCTTATGCTACGTGGTAGGGCCCCAAGCTCGTGTGGATGGCAACCACCCTTGGTTTGAGTATGCCGCCATATAACCTTGTGTTGTGTACTAGCATTAGTGACTCGAGTTCCAGTACCCCTGTGCGGACATAAACATGTTCGCACTGCCCCTGAGGTCGCGAACATCCGTAGGCCACGGTAACCGCTTTCTATAAGTGGGCCGTCAGCTTTTCTGCTCGTCCTAGAAGATAAAAAAGGTACAGCACCTACTTGAAGGATCATAGTCTAAAACATAGATTTCAGGCAACATAGGAAATGAAGTAGTAATAGCTGGTCAAAGCCATTATTTAAAAATCGAATTAATAAAATTTTAAATTATTTTCAATTCAATCCAACCAATAAAACCTCTATAATAAAACCTATTAAGAAACCGTTCAATATTTTTCGTATTCAGACGGCGAGACAGCGAAATTCCTGAATAGCAGGGTGAAGAGTTAAGCAGTGCGGCACTTTATCACACATACCGAGAGAGCTGAGGGCCGCGTTCCTCGAGCGCCGATGTCACTCCTACCAATGGATCCTGCCAACATGGAAATGGCTTCACGTCGTATTTAAGATTTCAAAGGACTATATTAAGGAAACTATATTCGTGTAGTACTTGGCATCGATTCAGGTTTTTATTATTGTCAAAGATGGCAATAAAAAGTTTTGCATTGAATACTTAAAAGCCTTCAATGTACTCAAATATTTGCATCATTAATCTTACTTTGTATAGTTTTTATTTTGGCATACTATTTTATTATTGGCGCTATTGGTAAGATGCTTTTGCGCTAGTATATTTTTAGTGATTGAGTTTCAAATTAAAACTTTGAATTTTGAGCTATAACTTCAATATAGTTTCAGCTTAAATATTGAAATCTAGATTCATCAATGGAAGGAGTAAATTTAACAACATTAAAAGTCAGCATGAGTATTATTGATAGACACTTTGTTATATGTAAGTATATAATTCTAAAAATGCTGTTGCTATTGTTTTGACCACCAGAGATGCCGAAGATCATGCGAAGTGGAGAAGAAAAAGTCGGAAAGCAGATCCCGGATGCCGAAGCGAGAGTTTGGTTTGCAACCGGGATACAACGCTAAGATGATGATGATGACATATATAAATGACAAAAATTGCAAGCAAAGCTATAAGCAAAGCTTGAATCCACAAACATTTGCATAAAGTGAATATACACATATTTATGTTAACAAATAATACAAATTGTTAAACTGCAGTTGATAAAGCCATATCAATAGTTGGAGTTTGTACAAAGTTGAACGGTGGGCGTGAGACAGCCGACCGAGGGAAATAGAGAGCTGCGGTCTGCGTGCCGACAAACTGGCTTTAAATAATTCCATTAGACAACCAGCGTTGCGTACAAAGGAAATCACTTAGGACTTTTGTTACATAAAAATTTGAACATTTTACTGAGCCTTGTTGTATTAAATTCTATCAGAAGCATTCATTTGGAAAGCTGTGTCTCCGTTTCGAGTTTTCTCTAATCCATGTGCTGACTTGCTGTAGCTGTCAATAGCTGTACGAAATCTTTCTCATGTTAGGTCTACTAAGGAGGAGAATCTTATGCAATTTAAAATTGGCTCCTCAGGTTGGTATGATACAGCACTAGCCGACTCGCTTCGCTGGCAAATAGAAAAAAAAATAAAAAATGAGAAAAGATCAATGGAATCCAAAAAGTAAGTAGCCTAGAACGATCTACGTAAAATTCCTCGTCGACTAGTCTCATCCTAATATGTTCAGTAATTTTGAAGTGTTAATCAATAATAAATGTTAGTTAATCTATATCTACATATAAAAGGAAAATGTTTTCTTTAAGTACCATATTTAAAAAAAACATTTTACTTTTATATGTATAGATTAACAGAGGCGCAATGATTCTAAATCACCTCAGCAAATATGTCTTATCACCGTTCACGTAAGTTTCGAAACTTTATAAAATAGTTTAATAATATTATATTCTTTAAGGTATAACCTAATAAATCTGAGATTAGTATTAGAAAGATAAAAAAATATTTTTATTTAGGGCTATAAATAAAACAAATATAAACAAAAAATCTTAATAATAGAAAGGTCTCAACTCAGCATGACAAGTTAAAAATCCAGCGCTGGTCTTCCGTTAGAACATGGCAATAACACCACGTTGCCATTTTTTTATAATAATAATAAAACTAATAATAAATTTACAAAGTTATAAAATATAATTTAGCAAGCAAAAAATAAATTACAATTTAATTAAATATAAACATTGAGGAAAGTAGAATAACATAAACTAGGCTAAAAATTATCAATTCACTATCACCTTCATAACATATACGTAATAAGTAAATGGTATAATATAATAAACATACATTTTTACATTATCTATTAAATTTTAATTCAATTTAATATATAAAAAATTAATGAGGCTTTCTGTATGATACAAATTGAATTTAAATTCTTAATAGATCACTCAGTTTGCCAACGAATTATATTTATTTGGCTAAGGATAATGAAAGTGGACTCAAATGAATACAATCATAGATTTTAATTACACACGAAGGGTTTAAATGATTGTTATATAAACTACAATATTGAATATTAATTAAACTTGTCAACTGTATTTATTCGTTTCTTTTATTTATAGTTTTAGATATTCATTTTGGTTTTATTTTTAAATTGAAAAAGTTTTAATGATAATATTTCTTTGATCATTATTGAAGTGAATGTGCAGTCTATGGTATGGTATGCATTTACATCATATCTACGTTTGTCTTTGTAAAATTGTGAAGATGTCACTGTCAAGACACGAGAGCCACGAGCGAGTGTAGATCATATAGGTACAGATCATACATATCAATGTCTCACATCCGTGAGTGAGATATTGCCAAGCCAGTAGTGGACCCGTAGCAACACTATAATTATCGTACTTCATTAAGGAATTGAGTAACATTTAATCTATACAAATATGTAAATAAAATTTACAATTTTCCAATTCTAGCCTAAGCTGAACCATTGATGATATAAATCTGAGGTCAACTTAAATCTATACATTCTATACATATACATACAAATAAATAAAATTGGAGGGTTTGTTTGTAATATTAAAATAGCCGCTTTTTACTATCTTATCTTATCTTATTTTGGGGCCGAGAAATATCTCGGACACTTCGACCCAATGGGATCTTTTGTGTTCCCCTAGATAGCAATCACTCCTCTCCAATCTCCTTGAAGATCTGCTTCATGAGCCTAACAATGAGGTATGGAGATAGGAGCCTGTAGTCTTCCGGTGTTGGATATCCTACCCCCAAAAGATTCATTCGCCTCCTGGCCAATGCATCACATGTACACAGTAGGTGTTCCATGCGTTCTGTATGTTCCCCACACAACCTGCACATGGGTGTCGCGGTTAGACCCATCTTCATGAGCATGTTGTTGGTTCCAAAGTGCCCAGTAAAGGCTCCAAGCAAGTAGCGTATTTGCCCCCTGCTCATGTTCCAGATGGATCCTCGTGCTTTGTACGTGGATCCCAAAAATTTTTTGGAGTGTTCCAGACCGATTCTAGTCAGCCAGTGTTGTTGTTGACTGCGGTCTGCAAAATCCCTGAATGTGGCTTTCACGAGGCTAGTCGGAATGCCTACACATGGTTCCGGACCCATAAAATCATTAGTTGAGCCCTCTCTTGCCAGTTCATCTGCCATTTCATTGCCATGTACTCCCTCGTGTCCCGGGACCCACATTAATCTTACCCTGTTATGCCTTCCAAGCCCATTCAAGGTTTGAATGGCATCCAGGACAAGTCTGGAGTCAACTTTGAAGGAGGCGATGGCCTTGATTGCAGCTTGACTGTCACTGAGAATATATATAGATTTGCCTCTGGTGCCTCTATCTATGTTCTCCTGAGCACAGGTTATTATGGCATATGTTTCAGCCTGGAATACACTTGCCATTTTTCCCAAGCTTTTACTACATTTGTAGTCTTTCGCGTATACTCCCGCCCCTGTACCTGATTCCATTTTGGATCCATCAGTGTACCATACCAGACTATTATGTTCCGGTGGATCTGGTCCCTTTGTCCATTCCAATCTTGTTGGAATTTGGACCCTGAAAAGCCTTTCAAATATAAACCTGGTTTGCATTTTATCGGATATCATATGTGTTATCCGATCCAGGTCCTCATTTCCATCGAATTTTGTATGGTTGGTTTTTGGCTTGGTGGAGTCCCATAGGCCAGCTACTGCAAGGCGATATAGTGCCCTCCTTGCCTCAAGTTCAACCATAATACGCAGAGGAGGAATGTTAAGATATCTCTCCATAGCTGCCGTAGGTGTTGTTCTAAAAGCACCCGTGATTCCAAGACACACCGTTCTTTGTAGCCTATTGAGTGTCTCTTTGCACGTAGTAAGTTTTATTCTGGGCCACCATACTACGCTGCCATACGTAATGATGGGTATTATCATTATCTGATAAAGCCATCGTATCACTTTGGGTTTTAGTCCCCAGGTTTTGCCATAAGTGGAACGACACATGCCAAATGCTCTCAGAGCCTTCGCCATTGTCTTTTCCACATGAGTCTTCCACCTGAGTTCCTTATCAAGGGTTATGCCTAGATATTTGACCTCGGTGGACCACGACAGTTTGGTTCCATTAAGGGAGGGATTCCCTAGACTTGCTAGTGTCCTTCTCCTTGTAAATGGTACTATAACTGCTTTATTTGGATTAATGGAGAGGTGGTTCTCCATGCACCATTTCTCTGTTATCTTCAGAGCCTTTTGTAATAATCCAGAGACTGTGTTCGGAAATTTACCATTGACCATTATGGCTATGTCGTCAGCATAACCTACCGTGTAAAAAGGTCCGGTGTTGAGTTTGGTTAGTAGTGAGTCTACTACCAGACACCATAATAATGGAGACAATACTCCGCCTTGAGGGCAGCCGCGTGTTGTTTTTGCGTACTACTTCATAGAGTCCATAATATCTGTGAAGGCGGTGAGTCTTGTAGTGGTTTTAGTGGATATTTGACATGCGTCTTTAAAAAGAAAGGTAAGTACTATCTGTTACAAGGTAAGCACCAGTCAGTCGATATTTCTTATAGCTTTTTTATGCACTTACGACTAGATGAAAGTGAACAAATGAAATAGATATTACTAAACTTTGTATTTCAGAGATGTCTGTCTTAAATTCGTAAGATTATTTGGTTACCTTAAGATTAATAATTTTATCCCCTTATCTCTTCTACAACTACTACTACAACTTCTATGGGGACATGAGTACTTGACCAATACCTTTACTTTTAACTATTTTACTCTTAAGTACCGTAATAAATTTTAGTTTTAATTTCCTTCGACTGCTTGCTAGATCAGTAGTAAAAGCGATAGATAATTTATCTATACAAATAAATAAAATTGGAGGGTCTGTTTGTAATATTAAAATAATCGCTTTTTACTAAGTGTATATGGATGTATACACGGTACATATACCAAAACAACATTTTTTACAATTTTTGTCTGTCTGTTTGTTCCGGCTAATCTCTGAAACGGCTGGACCGATTTTGACGGGACTTTCACTGACAGATAGCTCATGTAACAAGGAGTAACTTAGACTACATTTATTTAAAAAAAATGATTTTGTTAAAAATGATAAGTATTGGAAATTATAATCCAATTTAAGTTGACCTCAGATTTATATCATCAATCATATAAAATTCTGTTCTGCTTAGACTGGACTTTCTAGGTTCGAACGCAGTTTGTATATTTCATTTATTTATATTTTAGTGTTTATAGGGTTTGTAATCTAAAATAAACCATAAGATATATCCAAAAAATGCTACCCAAAGTCACTATTCCACGCAGACGGAGTCGCGGGCACAGCTAGTTAGAATATAAAATTTTCGAAACTTACCATTTTTAACAAAAACTATTTTTTTTCTAAAATAGTAATAGCCTAAGTTACTCCTTGATATATCAGCTATCTGCCAGTGAAAGTCCCGTCAAAATCAGTGCAGCCATTTCAGAGATTAGCCGGAACAAACAGACAGACAGACTGACATACAGATAGACAGACCAAAATTTGTAAAAAATGTTGTTTTAATATTACAAACAGACACTCCAATTTTATTTATTTGTATAGATTGGTACATTTATTTTTATATGTACGGAGTAAGAACACTAACCTCAGCGGCTGCGGCCGTGGTCAACTTGTCGTAAAAGGCGACACAACAACCCTAGCTACGTTATAGGACTCTAAGCCTGTCTGGATGGCAACCATCCATGGTCTATAAGTATTTCGCCATAATAACCTTGTGTTGTGTTCCGGCATTAGTGACCTAGGTGCCTGTACCCCTATTAAACAGCAGTGTGTTCGCTGTGCGTCTAGCGTCGCAAACATCCACAGGCGAGCCTGTCTGCTGCTCCTTATCAATAAGCTCCTCACCCCATGAGGGTTTTTGATATGACCGGGTCTTAGCACTAAATATTATTTGTTCCTCGCGGTTCAGTTCATTTTACAGCTAAATAAAAATAAAGGTCTAAAAATGATCTCATGAACCAAAAATCACAACGACGTACATTTCCCACCCAGTATAAGGGCCATTAATGAAATAAAATACTAAGTTTCCAAAAGTACGAAACATCCAGCTCTCCAAAAATTCCAAGTAAAAGTACCCTCTCGATGCAATTTAGGGGACTCCATTATTTTTAGAAGCCGGTATAAGTCACGTTCATTGCCTCTCGAACGAGTACGCTTTCAGTGGGCCCTGAAAAAATGTAATTTTAAGACAAGAAATAAGAGGTTTTGTTTGTCATTCCTCAAGAAAGTAACTTGTACTTTTCTTTTCGCATTTTATCTTTCGCAACCGACTCCAAGCCAAATGAAGGCAGTATTTTGCGGTGGAAAATGTTAAACACTTAACTGTAGATTCTAATGATGTTATTTTTCATATATCTTCTTTTTCTGAATGTTTCATCCCTGTTACATCTGGAACATTTGATTATGCTGTCATAATGTAATGTATGTAATTTAGTTTTCGAATGTGATTTCTTACAATGTGGCCTTAGATATACTTGTAGCTTAATTAAGTTTACAGATGCGACTATCATATGACCTCCCCATCTTGAAAAAGTGTCTTCATATTGCCACCTGCAATTATTAGGTGGAGTGATTGATTTCTAGCTTCTTTCGTTACCCGAAGGTGGTAATTATTTTATAATCCAAAAAATGTTAAAAAGTTAAAAAAAAGTATGAGGATGTTTAAACTATATGTTTAAGAGTAGTAAGTTTCTAGAAGATTCTACCGCTGTTTTCTACCTGTCTACACAGAGGTTATCCAGAAATAATCAGCCAGAGATACTTGCCTCATAATATATATACCAAAAAACTGTTTCATCTTTTTTTTGGCAAACTATGTTGTTACCATGGCAGCGATGACAAGCGACAGGTAGTATCATTTAGTGATATTTCTTTGTAGTAGACCCTGAGTCCCAAAAAGAAAAATCCAGTAGATAGAAACGATTAGCGATTGATGAACTAATGATCAATTTAATGAAGTTAAAGTAAATTAATACATCATAATAAAGTAAAAAGTCTAAATGTATTAAAAATTGTATTATACTAGTTGACCCGGCAATCGTTGTTCGGCCATATGAATTTAAAAAAGAAGTAGCCTATATCCTTCTCCAAGGTTCAATTAATGACTAAACCGAAATTAATCATAATAGCGGTTTAGGCGTGAAAGCGTAACAAACAAACAAAGTCACTTTCGCATTTATAATATTAGGTTTCAATAAACAAAACTGTACTAGTTGATATTATATCAGTAAAATATAGTCACGGTTCGTTTCAAAAAGCAGTATTGTAAAATACGAGTAGCCCCGCAATAGCCATGTGAAGGACGGTACCCCCGGGATTACTTGCAACGTCCATTTACGTCTCATATAATGAACTAGCTTAGCTAAGAGACCATTAAGTAACCTTACACTATACTTAATGAGGTAGTGATTAATATTAAAAGATGAAGTAACTTGAACATACAGTCGATTTAAGTAAGGCATTATTATATTGTTTCAGAACAAAATAAGTACTTCTAAATAATATTAACAATAATTATTTTATACATTTTTTAGAATAGTATATTATTTTTATACAAATAATATTTTGGTACTGTTTTTATGGATAAATATATATATATATATATATATATATATATATATATATATATATATATATATATATATATATATATATATATATATATATATATATATATATATATATATATATATATATATATATATATATATATATATATATATATATATATATATATATATATCTATATATCTATATATATATATATATATATATATATATATATATATATATATATATATATATATATATATATATATATATATATATATATATGGTAATATTTTATTATTTCATATATAAAGGTATTGTAAAAAATATAAGTAATTTGTAAAATAATAATATAAATTCCTTATTGTAAAAACAATAAAATGATTTTAATCTATTGTAACATTAAGTAATAGTATAGAAACTGATAAAAACTTGACAAATTATATACATTTTTCGAGAAACATCAGCTTTTGCACGTCAGAACATCTAGGAGGCTCATGTCATCAATTCTCGTATTGAGTCAATGAAAAGTATATAAGTAGTCAAGTATCCATAACACAAGCGCTCTGGTTCTTACTGTTGGACTAGCTTCACACAGCCCCATGCTTTATGAATTGTCGCAGTATATTTCTTTATCCTCCTTCTTCCAAGCGTTTATTCCAGGTTTTATCCCAAGTTTCCCTTCAGAAGAAGGGACGTCTTAAAAAAAGGCTAGGTCAAGAGTAAACCGAAGAGCATGTATGAAGGGAATAATGAAAGTAGACGAAGCGAAACAAGTATGTAAGGATCGTAGCAAGTGGAAAGAAGTGGTCTCTGCATACCCCTACGGGAAAGAGACGTGATTATAATATGTATGTATGTATGTAAAGATAAGAAATTTTTGGAAAGAATCACGCAGCTATTTTCGCTTTTATTATAAACATAACAGCTGACTACGTGGGCTTTGAATACGACTTGAATGTAATACAGAGATTGTATACCTAAAATTAACTGTATATTTTAAGATATTTTTTTATAGCTACAGTTCAGCAGACAGATAGACTGACCCACCCTGGTAGGTAGTCACCATTGCTTATGGACGTTTGCAGTACCAGAGGCATTACCAACGCGCTGCCGGCCGCGAAGAAATTTTATAACTCCTTTTTTTGAATACTTATATATCGTACCGCGCTGAGAAAACCTCAGCCGGAAGCTTTTGGAGAAGTTTTTGGAGAACCTAGCCACTCAATATGATGAGCATTGAAGTCTCCTAAAACGATCACCTCCACGGCAGGATACTGCGTAAAAACTTTGTTGGTGGCGTCTTGAACATGCCCGAAAAAATGAGCCCTTCGTATTTTCTGCCATGGGATGGATACAGGCAGGAAGTTCACCCGGTTGGAACCACCGAAATCCACTCGTACCTATATGATGGAAAAATCTTCACTGTCTTCACTGTCTTCGAGACAGTGAAGACGGCGGCAGCATATATCCTCCCGGACGTACGTCTGGGAAGATATATACTGGAGTACGCTTTTACAAGCATACCCCAGCTTTTGAAAGGAATAAATGTTCCAAATTCTAGCTGGGGTAGCAAAGGTACGATGAGTCGTCCGGGGCAGATATCTGCGTCTCCGTCAAAAACAGTAGAGCAGGCTTTGTCGTTTCAAGATGGTGGTGAAAGGCATTAAGGTTGTAAATGTTAATTGTGAAAAAATAGTTATTGATTTTTAAAGCATTGCTTTAAAAAACTTTTTAACATACAAATTAAACCGCCGAAAAAAACTTAAAAGCAAAAATAATACCTTCGGGGTATACCCTTTCCAAAAAAACTTTATAATCGGACTACTCTGTAAAAAGTTATGCGTGGTCATACATAAAAAAAGAAAAAAAAACATATACGCGTCGACTTGAGAACCTCCTCCGTTTTTTCGTCGGTTAAAAAAAGAAGTTACCACGAAAACATCTTAAACATGTTTATTTTTTAAGTCAATTATTTTGGAGTTCAGTATAAATAAATAACATTTTGTACCATGTACATGACGACTAAATGAAGTTAGCTAAATTTGTATTTAAGAAGGACAATAGATTAGATCTATGAAAGAGGTTGTAAACGGAGTAAATATTTGAACAGAATTAGAATTAATGTACAGCGAAAACTTTGGCGTACTGTCTCGGCATAGGAAAAGGGCCCTACGCATCCCCAGTGTGTCGTAAAACTTGAGGAAGGGATTGTTAGTTCACAAGCAGCCAAATGTCAACATTTTTTCATTCGGAGTTAAGGGACAGATGATACCATCTGATTTAAAGTTTACAATTGAAAACATCTCATACGTTGTCTACTAGTAGTATGTATTTTGTAAAAATCTTTTTTTATAGCTGAGCAACAGCTGCCAGGCTTGACGGCCCACTTAATAATAAGCAAGGTCGCCTATGGATGTTTGCAACGCCATGGGCACAACAAATACGCGTCCGTACATAGGGACAGGAAGCTGGGTTCACCAGCGGTGGTTTCCATCCAGATAGGATTTGGGCTCAGGCACAGAGAAGTCTGACTTTCGCGTTAACACATCGCATAGCTAGTTATGAACGGTTTATATATCAAAATTAGATCTTTTTTATTGCTGTAGGACAACAGACAGGCTGACGTAAGGATAAACGGGGCACACACTGAATGGTTTAATATCGAAAAAGGTGTTAGACAGGGATGTGTAGCGTCACCGTGGCTGTTTAATCTGTTCATGAACAATTGTTTGACAGATTTAAAAGAGAATGAAAGTGGGTTGAGAATAAATGAGTTACTCGTCAAATGTTTTCTCTATGCTGATAATCAAGTTTTACTTGCGTCTTCGGCCGAGGAGTTGCAGAAGATGGTAACTGTTATGAGTGGAGCTTTTGTTAGAAAGGGAATGAAGATGAATGTAAAGAAGACGAAAGTGATGGTGTTTGAAAAAGATGAAACAGTGACAGACTGCAATATTGTGATTGGAGATGAACAAATTGAACAGGTGAATGAGTTTGTGTATCTGGGTTCAAAGTTTACAAGAGACGGAAAGTGTGAGAGTGATATTGAAAGAAGAGTGAATGCAGGAAACATGGTGAATGGAGCTTTGCACTCCTTTATGAACAGTCGGAAGGTGTCTAACAAGGCTCGTCTGGCTGTGCATGAGGGGGTGTTGGTTCCGACACTCATGTACGGAAGTGAAAGTTGGGTATGGCAGAAGAAACATGAAAGCAGAATAAATGCAGTTGAGATGAGAGCGTTAAGAAGTATGATCGGAGTTAAACTGAGTGACAGGATAAGAAATAGTGAGATAAGGAAACATTGTGATCTGAAAGAAGATGTAGTGACAAAAATTGAGAAAGGTATGCTGAGATGGTTTGGCCATATTGAGAGAATGAATGAAGAATGATTGACGAAAAAAGTGTATAAGGCGAGTGTAAATGGAAGTGTTGGAAGGGGTAGACCTAGGCGGACGTTTCGAGACCAGATCGGGGACGTCTTGAAAAAAGGCCAGGTCAAGAGTACCCTAAACCGAAGGGCATGTATGAAGGGAATAATGAAAGTGGACGAAGCGAAACAAGTATGTAAGGATCGTAGCAAGTGGAAAGAAGTGGTCTCTGCCTACCCCTACGGGAAAGAGGCGTGATTATATGTATGTATGTATGTAAATTATAGGTATTAATTATCCGTTAATAAATATTATAATATTCTTTCACCAGTATATTGAAGGCCACAAGAGATTGAGCGTTTCTTATATTTAATGGCAATGCATTACATTAACCCTAGCGCTTGGATGGTCAATGATTTGTTATATGATTGCGTTGTATGCAGGGGTTTTATTAATCGCAGGTTTGCTGAAGATCTCGAAAGTCTTGAAGTTCTATCTTGAAGGAATTTAAACCTTTCTATAAGAACGTTACGTACTTATATAATAAAAAAAAACATGCGGAGCAGTCTTTGGGGACTGCCGATAGAAGTGAAAACTAAATAACTTGTGAATTGTATCGTCGAGCTATTAGATTATTATTTTCGGTTTATAAAAAATTGTTTATGATCAAGCAGTTTAAATTGGTCATTAACACTTCTTTACAAACCAAAAATTGTTCACCCAAAAAGTGCTCAATGCGCCTAAAGAAGGTTTCACTTTAAGAACTCAACTGTATTTCATTGTAATAAAGTTGCAATTCGAATAGATATGTATAAGAAATGCAATGCAATCATTTAAAAGTTACATTATAAAATAAACCTTAAGTTATTAAGCAAAACTCCGTCTTACGAACCTTACGAATTTTCGATCAGGACACGTGACCTGACGCGAATTTAACATTTTTAACCCATCACAAAAAGTTGCACAACACCGCTAAAGAATTTTGCACTTCAAAAATATAACAATATTATTATTTAAGATACCATAAAATTAAATAAAATGTGAGCCGTTGCGGCGGGCAAATGTCAGGTTTCGAGAAACAATGTCACATGTTATACGGAGTTTCTCATATCCGTGAACAATCAGAGTGGAATCCCGAAGGTAAATATTCATCTCATAAATTAACCAATCAAGCGATATTGTGCCTTATTTCTTCCTTATACAGAGTTATATAATACGTCTTCAGTGTATATTGAAGTAAATTTAAGGTTGCGTAATTTACCTCCCCAATTATAACAATCAAGCATTACGAAGTGGAAGCTTGTTTGTGAATTATATACCGTAAATGTCATATTTAAGTCATCTCCCTTAAATTTGAGAAAGGATTTCGCTTATCTTATTATAGTTACTGTTGTCATTACATAATACTGAGACATTATAAAACAGCCATCCACCTTGCGTTGTGTTCTGGCATAAGTGATCCAGGCTCGATTCCCTTACGAATACGGCAGCATATTAGCGGTGCTCCTGATGTCTTAATATAAGCAAAAAGATTAGCCTTCAATTCTAAAAAAATATACTTAAATTTAAATATAATATGTAAAACAAATATGGCGGCTCCTTTAGTATTTTACTGTTAGTTTTCGTCACTTAATTATTTCACGAATTATATTTGTTTTTCCTTTATAAAAACTGCACCGTGACAGTGTCGCATCCGAACTCCAAAGGGAAACCGACGGCCGAAGCCACCGGGCATGTAGAAATCCCTATTCTGCTATTACGATCACTCAGCTAGCTAACAAAGGACAGAGTAGTCGCACCGGCATATCCACCAAAAACTACGGTCTTCACGTGAAGCCGTGGTGGATCGCATAATCGTCGTTTGATCATAGCTCTGCAACACTCCTTGCCCTACGTTCTAGGTGAAACTTTTCCGACCGATATCAAAAATAAAAAAATTAAATTTGAAGTTCTTAGATAGAAAAGGGACACTGTCAAGCGCCGTTACTCTTGGCCTTTCCGGCGGCGTCGCTCGGTAGCCTTCAGAAAGAGTCCATCAATTTTAAGATGGCCTAGCTACACAGCATGCATTCAAGACTCCGTAGCGAAAGGTTTGGCCTAATTATATCTTAAATTTAATTATACATAATCTCATCATCATCTTAGCGTTGAATCCTGGCTGCAGCCCAAACTCTCGCTTCGGCACCCGGGGTCCGCTTTCCGACTTTTTCTTCTCCACTTTGCACGATCTTCGGCATCTCTGGTGGTCAGTCCATTGGCACGCATATCAACTCCTACGACGTTAAGCCAGTACTTTTTGGATCTACCCCTCCTGCCGGGGCCCGGCGCCCAAAACGCAGTAGAGGGGTAGTAATTATATATAATCTAACTTGACTTAATAATATAATGTATACTGAAGTTTTTCTAAGTACTGGAATTTTTACAAGCAACTAGTACAAAATGGAACCATTACTTCGACAAAGATTATTCAAATTCATATCGTTAGTAAAGTTTGTATCAAACTTTACTAACTAACTAACACTTAGATGTTAATCAATTGACCCAATTACATATCCGAAAAACAATTGAGCCGAAACTATCTTTTTTACCACTATCCCAATAAATTCAGGTGGAACTAGAAATTAAGCAATACGTGAATAGCATCCCATAAATCGTCTATGTGACCGAAATATACGCTAAACTCTAAGAAATAAGGTTTAAAATACATTATTAAAATATAAATACTTGTACAACAGAGTTGCAGGGTGAAACTAATCACTATAATTGAATTTTCTGCAGCGCGTCCGCTTCGTGCCTTGAATTCAGCTAATTCTATTAGCTGTTTTAACTGCTAACTAACGCCTTTATTTTCCTCATGAGTGTAATTGCGATCACGTTTAACTTTGTTTAGTTTTTGAATGTGTTCTCTGTTGAAATTTGGGTAATATATGTTGGAATTTTACGTTGATTGTTTGCGTCATTAGTCGTTTCCCGGTTTAATGTTACCAACATATCATTAGTTTAAGTGAAAACCACGTTAGCAGTGAAAATACACACATCAAAGAAGTCTAAGCAACATGTACTAATTTAAATTTTAGGATGGTGGATGAGCCGCTGTATGGATGAACTTCCTGAATGCACCTGAGCCTTTCAGTATTTCCGGGCCGACGGTACACTCGCACCCTTCTTGTATCAGGCCTAAACCCGAATCGCGACTCATCGGAAAACATAATTTTATCCCATTGTTCCTGGGTCCATGTTCTGCGTTCTCTACACCATTCATTTCGACGTGCGCGATTCCCGTGACGTATCGGTGGGCACCTAATTGGGCATCGAGCTCGTAGGCCGTACTCATGCAGTCGATTTCACACAGTTTGGGGATTTACATCAACACCACTTGAATTTTGAAGCCTCAAACTTATCTCTCGAGCGGTTAACATCGGCTGGCGTCTTGCATTCAGTTGTATGTACCGGTCTTGCCGAGTGGTTGTACTCCTTTTACGGCCTCGATGCTGTTCAGCGGCTTCCCTTGTATTATTGTAGCACTGCCAAAAACGACAAATAACACTTCTATGAATTCCAAAATGCCGAGATACCTGAGATGGATTACTTCCCGCTTGCAACATCCCTACAGCTCTTTGAATTTAATTTGCCGTCAAATGACGTCGCTCCATGACGTAAAGAATATCTAACCATTCAATTTTGTCGCTAACTTTATTTAAATGGTAGGTAAAATTATAAAATCAAGACTAAACGTAGCAATACAATCGCACTTAAATTCAAACAAATTCGCTTTCATTTAATTTTATGAAAAAAAAAAAACAAAACATAATCGAATTTTTTTTTTACAACCAACCAGTATGTCATCAATAACAAAAAAGTTTACATACTTACGCACTTTGAGCGAGTAAAGACTTAGAAATTAATTAGTATAAATAGTGAAGTGCATGTTGCTTAGATTTTTTGATGTGTATATTATGTAGTTTAAACTAAAAAGTAATATTTCTTTTCTTAGCATCTCATAGCATCCAAACTGAACCGGAATTCACTATATTGTATTCTTAACGAACTAATGATTGCCCGATTTTTTATGTCGGTATGCTAGCATAGGTTTTTAGGATACAAGGTCTTTGCTTTGAGTCTACATTTAAAGCCAAGAACAAGAATTATGTTATGAATAATTTTAATTGTAACAGGTTAAAATATTTTCAATACAACCTCTCAGCCATTGAACTGTAATTTAATTGAGAAATATTAAACATTTTTGACCCTAATCTCGTTTTATTATTCTATGATGTCGAAATTTTAATATAATACCAGACGCCGTTGGCTTCCCTAGAAATTGTGGGAAAAAATTAATTTCGGCTGTTTTAATATCTCAACACAAGGAAAGGCTTACTTATAAACCTTCTGAATCACATAATAAAGTAGAAAATTCTGGTTATTAAAAATAATATCTTACTTAACTAGGGAAGATGCTAATTAATTTTTTGACAAAATATTACCTTAGTTGATTATGTAGTTTCGGCGAAGAAAAAAGGGACACCCTATTTCACAGGGTGTTGTGATAATTTACAAATTTATCTTATTGTTGCTCTTGCTAGCTCGGATAGTATTCTGATTTCAGTTTGGGATTGAACCAAATTTATAAATAACTACTTGACCCAGCAAACGTTGTTCTACCATATAAATTTAAAAAAGTAGCCTATGTCCTTTTTCAAGGTCCAATCTATGACTGTACTATAATTCATTAAAATTGGTTCCGTTGTTTAAGCGTGAAAGCGTAACAAACAAACTCACTTTCGCATTGATAATATTAGTTACGATTATGCTACCAAATGAATTTTTATAGGGTTGACTGTTGTTATCTTTTATTAGTTATCTATGGGCTGGTAAAGGTAGTTATCAACTTTTTTTGTTCCTCAGGATCAACAGATGAGCTGACGGCTCCCTTAATAGTTACCGTTGTCTATGGACATTTGCGACGCTAGGGGCACCGCGAACACGCTGATATCACATGGCTTTAAAAGTCTACTATTAGTTAATATCGGCTACATCCAAAGATTTATAAAAACTTTCTAAAAACATGAAAACTATTTATATAGATAGATATTTTTTTATTTTTCTCCTCTCAATTTTACAGGATAAAAATATATTCTTAAAAAAAAGTAATAGTACAACATAGTGAACAAGCGGTGATCTTATCACTAAATAGGGATTTCTTCCAGACAACCTATCAGAAATATTTAAAGTAATTGTACAAGGCCCTTGACAACAGACATAATAATCAATATTAGTAAATATGTATTATAATTTTTTTTTATCTAAAATGTAATAGCAATACCATAAAGCATACATGGAACAATGCAGTTTATGACTTTATGTAATAATGATCATTAACCAAGTTTTTAAAAATGGCACGGATATACGACAACTCTTAAATATAGTTTCCACGTTATTTCTTATCTAACAATATAAACATTTATTTATTACAGTACAACAACAGACGACAGAAAAAGAAATAACTATAATACTTGAATAGACATTGTGTATATACCAGAGCTGAAAATCGCTAAATTGGATGTCGGGGTGATATTTTATTCCTTACTTCATCATTACATAATAGTTATTAGTGTAATAATTAGTATCAATAAATGCACCCCTTACATTCAACTACAAGCTATTATTTAAGTCCCTATTCGTTGGAATTCAATAAAAATGCTTAGAACGTTAACTGGAAACTGAACAAAAATAAATTTACTGTTCATATCAATAGGACAATCACACCTGTAAATGTTCTCTAAGAGTGCGATATTTCAGATGCGATGCCACTCGTAGAGCCCAATTTCCATTGAAGTTATACGAAATCGATGATCATTAGCACGTCTATGTGGTATATTAGTATTCTGCAAGTACTGTGTCATTTATCTCAGCCCACATTTTATATTCGATAGGGGCTAATGCACGACGAACATTTCATTCTTAATATTTGTAATATCCGGATGACCGTGCTTTGCTCGGTATTTTTATAAATTGTGTTTTTTTGGAAATTAACATATGATTTTCTTAGTCTAACCTCAAAGCAAACACTCATTGACTTCGTGTTACTTAACAACGCCATCTGCTGGAATAGCTTTAGTGTTGTTGTGTCGTTAAAGCAATTTAAAAAAATAGTATTATTATTCGCCGATAGATGTCAGGAAGAGTCATTTTTCAGTTTAAATTGGGACTACTCAAACGCCACCTTTTGACATTTTCTAGAAATGATTCCTAGCTAGATCGATTTATCGCCCCCGAAACCCCCCGTATACTAAATTTCATGAAAATTATTGGAGCCGATTCCGAGATTCCAATTTTATATACCTAGTCAGGTCATAAATTCTGTCACATGTTTAATGTAAAATAATTGTAACAAGTTTATTCATTATGTAACCATTCATATACCAAAATGAACTTAACAAAACATAGATTCTTATGACATTAAAGTTTATTCAAAATGACCTCCGTGATTTTGAATACAAGCCTTCAATCTGCGCGGCCAGTCGTCTATCGCAGCACGAACGAGGTCCATGTCAATATCGGCGGCTGCCTTAATCAAGGATGTCTTGAGTGACTTCAAATTGGGATGAGGCTTTGAGCACGCCTTTTCCTCCAAGTGTTGCCATATCTTGTAATCTAACGGATTCAAATCTGGACTGGAGGAGGGCCAGTCTTCGTGCCGGATGAAGTCGATTTCACGCGCCGCCAGCCAGTCTTATGTGCTCTTCGCTCTATGAGCTGGCGCCGAATCTTGTTGGAATACCCAGTGCCTGTTATTGAACATGGTATGAGAAACAGGTTCCACAAGGTTCGTCAGGACTGTATTTTGATACACAACAGCATTCGTTTTTACACCTTTCTCACAAAAATGTACCTCTGTTAAGCCCCAATAAGAAACTCCCAACCATACCATGAGCGAGGATGGAAAATGACCTCGTTGGACACGCGGAATACGGTTGCTCGCTTCTTCACTACTGTATGCGTACACCTTATCATTTTGTTTGTTGTAGCTCTCTTCTACGGTAAACATTTTTTCATCCGAAAAAAGAATTTCCCGATATTTTTTTCCCGCGTACCGCTTCAACAAAGCGCGGCATCTCTTCAGTCTCAGGTCCATTAGACGAGCATTCAAACGATGTCCTGTTTTTCTTCGATATGCCCGAAGCCCTAAGTCTTCATATAACACCCTTTTCACCGTGGTTCTGCTTAACCCCATCTGAAGGGCCAACAGTTTCTGCTTACGTTTGGGATTTCTTTGAATTCGTGTCTTCACAGCTTTTATCACTGCTGGAGTCTTAACAGACCGAGGGCGACCACTTCTTGACCTGTCATCTACACTAGAGTCTTCATTGTATCGTTTGATGGTACGATAAACGAATCTTTTGGTTATATTCAAATTTTTCAGTATGTTAAAAATTTGAATTGGCGCGTAACTGCAACGATGTAACGCAATAACTGCAACACGGTCTTCTTTAAGCGTCCACTCCACATTTAAAAATGAGTAAAATTCTAAAAGTATACCTTTTTTATTTTCATGAACAATTCGAAATTCGAATTCAATAAACTTTTTTGTGGCCAGCATTCTAAAAGAAAAGTTTTTACTGTGTGACAATACTTATGACCTGACTAGGTATATATATATATATATATATATATATATATATATATATATATATATATATATATATATATATATATATATATATATATATATATATATATATATATATATATATATATATATATATATATATATATATACAAGAATTGCTCGTTTAAAGATATAAGATATACAATTAGATATATCTATGCTTTTTTATTGCTGAAGAACATCAAACAGGCTTACGGTCCACTTAACAGTTAGCAGTTACCGTCACCACGAGCACAACTGTCCCATAGGGGTACAGGAACCTGGATCATACTACCGGAACACAACACAAGATTATGGAGGCATACTTAAGGGTGATGTATGACCGTGTATGCCATCCACAGGGGCTTGAGGCCATACCACTTAGCTAGAGTTTTTTTTGTCGCCTTTTATGACAGGCTAACCCCGTGCAGAGTTTAATATTCTTACTTAGAAAATGTAAATTAAAATGTATTAATACAGATTTATACAAATAAATAAAATTGGAGGGTCTGTTTGTAATATTAAAATAACCGCATTTTACTAAGTGCATTCGGACGTATACACGGTACATATACTAAAACAACATTTTTTACAATTTCTGTCTGTCTGTCTGTCTGTTTGTTCCAGCTAATCTCTGAAATGGCTGCACCGATTTTGACGGGACTTTCACTGGCAGATAGCTGATGTAACAAGGAGTAACTTAGGCTATTTTTATTTTAGAAAAACAAAATAGGTTTTGTTAAAAATGATAACTTTAGGAAATTTTACATTCCCATTTAAGTTGACCTCAGATTTATATCATCAATCATATGAAATAGGGTTCAGCTTAGGCTGGAATTGTAGGTTTTTTTTCTAATTTATGTTGACCTCACATAATCAAAAATGCTGCCCAAAGTCACTATTCCACGCGGACGGAGTCGCGGGCACAGCTAGTCATTCATTAAAGTGGTCAAATTTGTTTATTGATCTGATGTTATATCCTAAAATTAGAAGTTCGTGAGTTCGTTTCTATTATACGGAGAAACTGGTAGAAAATGTAGTGTAATAATAGCCTGAATTCCCAGGGAATGGACAATATGCGACACTTCTCCAAGTTAGTAAACACATCCCAGTGACCTTTATATGCAGTTTTTACACGATATTTATCTTCACCGTACATGGCATTTATAACAGGCTTTTAGGCAAAAAACAATGTTAAAATGTGATGGTGTTCAAATATTATACATTCAAATGAATTTAAAGTCACAATTTGATGAAATTAGACAAATTAAAACATTCATCAGTACAGATCACATCGTATATCACTAAACGGAGCAACTACCTTTTTCTTATATTATTTGGGGCGTTACAACATGTTCTCTCTTTCCACTCTCTTCTGGTAGCCATCATCTCAATATACATTTACGTATATTATGTACATTTTTTTGTTTACTTCTTATTCGGGATCTTGTATCAAATTAAGAAAAATATACTTATAAGCACACAATGTAAATTTTTAGGATTAAATTTCTGAAGAGACTTGAGAAAATAATGAAAGATTAGATTATAAAGAACAAATTTACTCTTCCGGAAATAAAAGTTGGAGATCTCAAAGTATGAGCATGTTAAAGCGTATTACATTGTGTTGGGCGATTCAATAATCTAACAAATTTTAAACAGATTACTTCTAAACACGATTCTTTGTTCTTCTAAACTTGTAAAAATTATATGTATAAAATTTACTATATTATTTGACGATTTGGACACAAAAGAAAAATTTCATTATAATGTAATTGCTATCATATAGAACAACAATTAACACGTACATAGAACATGCAATTAATAGAGCCTCCAAACAAATAGTCTTTCATTGACATAGAGTGCAAATCTATTGGAAATCAAACCCTTTGTGTCTGTTAATCGATGGTAATAAAAGACTGAATGACCCCTGATGACCTGACATAAATTCGAAAACCCAATTAGAGGTCGTATTAAGACCTTGTTGAAGGTCACAGGTAAGCGGATTTGAATAGCTAAACTTAAACATATATTTTCGAAATTTAATAAAGTATATCTTCATTAATTTGTGAAATATTATATTGTGATTTTTTCTGATATTTTGCTTTCAATTACAATATCTTTCTCTATTGACGAGGTCTTTGAAAGATGTACTCTGTTTTTCTGACTTGAACTCATATCCATATTTTGGATATGCCTCACAGACTAAAGAGTTTATATTTATAGACTATAGAGTTTATAATATGTCCTATCATTAATTTATAAACGTAGAGTACGTCGTTTCTAAATTAATAAGGGGACATTGAAAGCTGTCGCTAACATAAACGGTACAACTACTGACCTCTGCGGCCGGGTCGGCCTGTCGTAAAAAGATTGCTGGTAAAAGGCTCGAAGCTCATCTGGATAGCAACCAGCCCTGGTTTTTAAATATGCCTGTATAATAACCTTGGGTTGTGTTCCGGTATAAGTGAGCAGATTCCAGTATCACTACGCGGATATCAGAGTATTAGCGATGCCTCTGGCGTTGCAAACACCCATAGACGGCTACTGCTAAATTCTAAGTGGACCGAAAAGTAGTCCTACGCCTGTTCGCTGTAGGTCGCAGCTCCCACTGATAGTTTTAGGCCTTTAAACCCGGGGGTTAATGCGCCTCCGAAGTAATGAATACTGAATTAACAACGTAGAACAAATATACTTTACAATATTTGTTATAATTATTTATTTACTTCAAAATCAATATAACAAATCATCATCAACTGCGAGTACTCCGCAGAAGTTAAATAAATCAAAGTCTGTAACATAAATTCATACCTGTCTAAATCAGTGCTGTCAGCAGATGAAAAGCGTTTTAATAATTTTAATTCTCGGTGTCCCAGTTCCGACGGAATGATCTGGATGTGAGCCCAGACTGAATAAAACATTCATGTGTTATTCTTGCTATTGCAATAACTGAGGGAAACAAGCTAATATTGTACTATTTTTGCTAATTCAACTTATTTTTTCTCACGTTAAAAACGGGGTTGATTCTGAGCTGGAATTTGAGATAATTGTGAATATATAATTTAAATAATTTTTTTTGCCCACGTGGCATAATACATAGATGCAAATATTGTTATATTTTCACCTTGTGTAATCTGTGATTCGCAAAATATATAGAACTTTGACTTTATAAGTAGTAAGTAATACTAGTAAAGTTTGTCTAGTATTCATAATTAAGGCTCTACTGCTTGCTTTGAGATAAGGTGACGCTGTGAAATTATCTCGGTGCGTATGCACTGCATATTCATAAATTTATATTGTCCATTATTTATAATTTATTATATTATTTCATTTATAAATACCAAATAATGTTTAAATGATTAATTATTTAATATTTTACATGAAAATACCCCTCCGAGAAATATAGCTCGAGAAAATAAAACTTGTCTCTCTGTGTACGTTTGAATAGGATTTTTTATTCTGGAACGCAAGGTAGTTTTATGTAATTATTTAATCAGTACGCACTCAGATACATCGCACACGTTCTTCTCGTGCGCTAATAATGATTTCGACATATCGTGAAAAATCATAAGACTTGCGTGATTAGGGGTGACAAAAAAATAACAAATAAGTGCAAGTGGTAAAAATAAATTATATTCCAACTGTTAGTATATATTTAGTGAATTGGAGTTTTAGTTTGTGAAAATTTATTCTTAATTAAGTAAGGCCAAAAATTACAAAAATACTATTAAAGTCAAAATTATTTTATCTCAGCGTCGAAACATCAATAAATCTGCAAAGACATTGTAAGACATCCAATTTTCTCTAAAGCTAGAGTCCACTCGAGATCTTTGTCGTGATGAATAGGGTGCCCAGGAAACAAATCTCACGGAGTTACTCTACGCCGATTTAGAATGATCCTTTCTACTTATTTACTTAACGGGTACAAATTCCAGTTTTTTTATCTTATGATAGTACTCGTACTTATACATAGGTATTCAGTCTTTCATTACCAGTTAGTTATATTGCCCTCGATTAACTATAAAGATCCTTTATAAAAATTTTAAACAATATTTAAAAAATATTTAAGGACAGCGCTAATGTTATATGATAATGCTTTGTTGAAAATAGATTTTACTAGCATACAATCAGGCCGAGCGCCTGGCGCCGAGGCTAGTTCGGGCGGCGGCGGGACTCTCCCGTTTGCTGCCGAACGTTGGCGGGCCGGGCGCAGTGTGCCGCAGACTCTTCGAGGGAACCGTGCGGTCGATGGCCCTTTACGGGGCCCCAATCTGGGCGGATCGTCTGACGGCCAAAACGACGGCGCTGCTACGCAGGCCGCAGCGCGTCCTGGCCGTCAGGGCGATTAGGGGATACCGCACGGTGTCCTTCGAAGCGGCCTCCCTGCTGGCCGGATCCCCACCATGGGACCTCGAGGCCCGGGTCCTGGCGCTGTTATACCGGTGGCGCCGGGACGCGGCCGAGCGTGGCTCGTGCCCCGCGCCTCGTGAAGTTGAGGTAAAGCGGGTGGAGCTACGCGACGAGGTGCTCATGGTGGAGTGGAAGGAGCGCCTCGCGCACCCCAGCGTGGGACTCGCCACCATCGAAGCGGTGAGGCCCGTCCTGGCCGAATGGCTGGAAAGGCGCCACGGCGCCCTGACCTTCCGCCTGACGCAGGTCCTCTCGGGGCACGGTTGCTTCGGGAGGTACCTGTGTCGCATAGGGTGGGAGATGACGTCGGGGTGCCACCACTGTGGCGCGGGCGACGAGGAGGACACGGTGAACCACACTGTCGCCGTGTGCCCTGCGTGGCGCGAGGAGCGCCGCGCCCTTGTCGCCCAAATCGGCGTGGACCTGTCGCTCCCGGCCCTGGTTCTGTCCATGGTCGGGGGCGATCCTGAATGGACGGCCGTCGCCTCCTTCTGCGAGGCAGTCATGTCCGCAAAGGAGGCGGCGGAGCGGGAGCGGGAGTTGACCACCACACTCCCCTCCCACCAACGCAGGCCACGCCGGCGGCGCCGGAGGGTCAGTAACGACCTCCGGCCGCCGTAAAAAGCGGCCGCGGGCGGCCCCTCGGGGGAGGACCCGCCGCCCGCACTACTGCCGCGAGGGTGAGGGCTGCGTGCTGTTCCGCGGCCCCCCTCAACTCCTAGAGTTGTTAGGAGAGCGCCGGGGGGACGAAACCCTGATCCCCTGGCGCCAACACTTTAGAAGGGGCCCGCCTCAAGACAAAAGGCGGGCCGGCGCCGGCCCGGGCCACGAGATCGGCAGGCCATATATCCGTGGGCCCGGGCGTAGGCGATAGGAGAACAGCGGGGTTTTTTAGTGGGTAGTCGGATGACCGAACATCTTTCCCGGAGTCCCACATATCCCTCGGTCCCCCTGGGCCGGGGAACCCATCAAGAGAGGGTTTTTCCCCGAGACAAAAAAAGCATACAATTAGAACATCAATTAGATTTTTATATCTGTATTAAGATTAATCCATTTTGATTTCTACTTTCCATAGTAATTTTTTTTTCTATTTTGCTATCTACGATCGACTACATAGTAAATAAATACTTTGTTGAAGTGCTTATAATTAAGTATAACTAGCCGTTCCCGCCCGCTTTGCTGACTGAATAACAGAAAAAAGTAAATCGTAAAAATATGCGAAGTTTTCGTACGCATGCGGGCTACACCGCTTGCTCCGCTTCTCCGCGGCAAATAAACACATATCACTGAACACGTAGTGCTTATAAAAATTGATGTTTCTTAGCATTTTACTAACTTTATATTAAATGAAAATATAGCATTATTATAAGCGGAGAAAGAATACTAACCTCCGCGGCCGGGGTCAGCCTGTCGTAAAAGGCGACACAACAACCCACCCTGCTACGTGGTAGGGCCTGACGCCCGTCTGGATGGCGACCACCTTTGGTCTTAAGTATGCCGCCATAATAACCTTGTGTTTTGTTCCGGCACTAGTGACCCAAGTTCCTGTACCCTTATGGGACAGCAGTGTATTCGCGATGCCACTCTCGTTACAAACACCTATAGACGACGGTAACTGCTAAATTCTAAGCGGGCCGTCAGCCTGTCTGCTGTCCTACAGCAATTAAAAAAACTCTTTTGGGTTTAATAGATTCCTTTTAATTATTAAATTATGGTTAATTACTTAAAAATGGTTAAACTATAAACTCGGCTTACTATTGCAATATTATAGAGTGTATAAAAACTTCATATCTTTTCTCTATGAACAAATAAGTTATTTTCCGGCACTAAAAGTACAGGAAAAATCTTAACACAGGAAACCTCTCTGCTCTGAGATTTACGACTTTCAGCGGGTGCAATAACGAGTGAATTGACGAATTCGTCAATCCAATAAAAGCATCATGAGAATGTCAACTCATAAAAAGGAACATTCTTCACTGATACTAAAATGTATATAGGTATAATTATTACTCTGGCTCATAGAAAATACCTAGTCAGGTCATAAATTCTGTCACATGTTTAATGTAAAATAATTGTAACAAGTTTATTAATTATGTAACCATTCATATACCAAAATGAACTTAACAAAACATAGATTCTTATGACATTAAAGTTTATTCAAAATGACCTCCGTGATTTTGAATAAAAGCCTTCAATCTGCGCGGCCAGTTGTCTATCGCAGCACGAACGAGGTCCATGTCAATATCGGCGGCTGCCTTAATCAAGGATGTCTTGAGTGACTCCAAATTGGGATGAGGCTTTGAGCACGCCTTTTCCTCCAAGTGTTGCCATATCTTGTAATCTAACGGATTCAAATCTGGACTGGAGGAGGGCCAGTCTTCGTGCCGGATGAAGTCGATTTCACGCGCCGCCAGCCAGTCTTGTGTGCTCTTCGCTCTATGAGCTGGCGCCGAATCTTGTTGGAATACCCAGTGCCTGTTATTGAACATGGTATGAGAAACAGGTTCCACAAGGTTCGTCAGGACTGTATTTTGATACACAACAGCATTCGTTTTTACACCTTTCTCACAAAAATGTACCTCTGTTAAGCCCCAATAAGAAACTCCCAACCATACCATGAGCGAGGATGGAAAATGACCTCGTTGGACACGCGGAATACGGTTGCTCGCTTCTTCACTACTGTGTGCGTACACCTTATCATTTTGTTTGTTGTAGCTCTCTTCTACGGTAAACATTTTTTCATCCGAAAAAAGAATTTCCCGATATTTTTTTCCCGCGTACCGCTTCAACAAAGCGCGGCATCTCTTCAGTCTCAGGTCCATTAGACGAGCATTCAAACGATGTCCTGTTTTTCTTCGATATGCCCGAAGCCCTAAGTCTTCATTTAACACCCTTTTCACCGTGGTTCTGCTTAACCCCATCTGAAGGGCCAACAGTTTCTGCTTACGTTTGGGATTTCTTTGAATTCGTGCCTTCACAGCTTTTATCACTGCTGGAGTCCTAACAGACCGAGGGCGACCACTTCTTGACCTGTCATCTACACTAGAGTCTTCATTGTATCGTTTGATGGTACGATAAACGAATCTTTTGGTAATATTCAAATTTTTCAGTATGTTAAAAATTTGAATTGGCGCGTAACCGCAACGATACAACGCAATAACTGCACCACGGTCTTCTTTAAGCGTCCACTGCATATTTAAAAATGAGTAAAATTCTAAAAGTTATACATTTTTATTTTCATGAACAATTCGAAATTCTAATTCAATAAACTTTTTTATGGCCAGCATTCTAAAAGAAAAGTTTTTACTGTGTGACAATACTTATGACCTGACTAGGTATATATCTTTAAATAAATTCATACTTCATCTTTATCAATTAATGCATAAAATATTAAAAGAAAAATTATGGCGCTATGGTAAGTATGAAAAGTATATATAAAACTAGCTGTGCCCGCGACTCCGTCCGCGTGGAATAGTGACCTTATCACTAAGGGGTATGAAAAATAGATGTTGGCCGATTATCAGACCTACTCAATATGCTCACAAAATTTCATGAGAATCGGTCAAGCCGTTTCGGAGGAGTACGGGAACGAACATTTTGACACGAGAATTTTATATACATATAAGATAGTAATTAATAACATTTAAAAAAATTATATAATACAGTATGCATGAAATATATTTAGATAATTATTTACTTCTACTGAAATTCAAATACCGTGTTTCCTAATTAAATAAAATTTGTTTAATATGATAACATTTTAATGTATTCATCATATATTAGGACACTGGATAAGTTCTCGTTGTTCCTTTAAAGATGGCTATAGTAATACTACGTACATGGAATTTCGAATAGTAACGCACTTCTCTCATCTAATCTTAAACAGATATGTCATAGTTTACTATAGGGAAAATATTTTTTTCTTTTTTAATTTTTTTGAAAATGTCTAAAGTGGCGGTGTTCAAAATTGCTTTACAATTGTTTACAATCCCGGAGGACGGCGGTCATTGTTCTGTGCGAGTGAGGACTCATTATATTTACGCGAGAGTGACAGAGACAGGTAATAACAGGTCAACGTACGAAATTCTTCCTGCTCGGCGTCCGGACTTTATATACAATACTAGTCGAACTGGCAAACGATGTTCTATCATATGAATTAAAAAAAACGTAGACTGTGTCCTTTTCCAAAGTCCAATTTATGACTATACCGAAATTCATCAAAATTGGTTCAGCGGTTTAGGCGTGAAAGCGTAACAAACAAATAAACAAACTCACTTTCGCATTTATAATATTACTCGTAGTGAGGATTTACTAAGGGAAACAAAAAGGTTAACAGCTGTCAATAAAACTCAATGTGAATTTTATTGGCGTAAAAGGTGCTGTTACTATTTCTGTAAAAAAAGTATTAACCTGTCGAAAACTAGCTATCTACAGAACAATTCCAGGATCAGAAATCCCGTGGGAGAGACATTGAGTAATCTTTATTTACTAGAGCAGCTTATAAAGTGAGTTGATGTTAACTGTCAGAATCTACTTATCTCTTTTCCATAAGTATACTACCATTGCCGTTTTATATCACCAGGGAACCGAATCACCAGTAGCCGACTTAGTTATGTCAGCTTCACAGTTATATAACCCTTCGATGTCCGCGCTTGTACTACTGCCTAAAATGTGATCGCTGGTAGCAGCCGCAACGGTATATCCACTTAACATAAAGATCTATATCGATATCCTTGGAGTTGGCAATGAAAACTAATTTTAGTAGTCGACGGTCTAAAAATCGACCCTTATTAATTAATACAAGTCCTTATTTGAAACTTTTAAGATATATTACGTGTACCAACATGTATAAGAACATAAGAATAATTAATATTTTAGTAGAACTTTTTTTTTTTTAATAAAAATAGGCGTACGTTTGACCGCAATCTCACCTGATGGTAAGCGACGATCATCTTGTATGAACTTATGCACGCTTATCAACTCGTTGAGATCTTTTTAAGAGTACAATAATTATTAGACGTTGAACATCGATGCAAAGTTGCCAGTCTCTCGGTGTTTTACAGGATGACAGGATGCATTTCGGACAGTGTGCGGCGGAATTACACAACTTAATTCCTCCGTCTCCCTTTCATCACAGGACGACCAGACGTACGGCAATCCGCCACCCATTTATGGTCGACTTGCCCCCTATCCGCACAAAGCGTTTTGCTTCCACATTCATCATGCGAACCGCCAAAGAGTGGAATTCTTTGCCGGCGTCTGTGTTTCCCGAACATTATATTTAGGGGCCTTCAAGAGGAGAGTGAACAGGTTTCTTATAGGCAAGCGTGCTACACCGTTATAGACATCGATAAGTCAATAAGCGTGGGGAAAAGTTTAAATTGGTAAGTACTTTGTATCTATAGTAAAAAAAAACTAGAAATTGGATTTTTAAAGTAATTTTGCATTGAAACTCTGAGGTATCAGTTCATTTTGGAAAAGAGACCCCTCTTTCCCAAATTAGTTTGGGAATCTCTGATCTAAATGGTAGCAAGATCGACTGAAGGTTAGGGCTTTCCAGTGCTCTTGGTTTGAGAGTCACCTGAGATGTATCCCGAATTACATTTTCCCCAACCGAGTCCATTGCCTTCCTTTCCAAATACTGTTACCCAAGTAACGGTTATTCTGCTTCTTTTTTATATTTCCTCGTACTTGTAACTGAATTATTCACTACGGGCTTAAAAAGTGTTCCAGTGAAGTATTTTAGCACATCTTTTTTGCCTTGATATTGACCAAAGGAGGCATAAAAAACGCAACACCTAATTCTCCAAGTCTTATGAGAAAATATAATTTGACCTACCTCTGCAAGTTCAGAACTAGCAAAAGGTCCTGAGGAGTCTAGAATGGAAAACAAAGTAGCCGCAAGTGCTCACCGGACACGGTGGGTTTGCCGCTTACCTCCACAGATTCAAATTGTATTATTGTTATAGACATAACAATCAGTGAGCTGATGGCCAACAAGAAGACCAGGCCACACCTGGAGCGGTTCTGTATGAAAATAATGAAAATTCTAATGAAAAGGAATACCAATAGTAGAAAGTAGTGTAATCTAAGTAATAATTGTAATCCGAAGAAATATGAAAATTGAAAATGTTAGTAATCAAGAATAATAATAAGAATAATAAATACTTATTATTCCGGTAGCTTGGGCCCTAGGCCTCGCTCCCAGCGACGGACAGTTTTTTATATTTTTTAATTTAATTTCTTTGTAAATATCGTTTTATAAAATAAATTATTTTTTTAATATTAATAAGTATTTTATAAAATGAAATGTAAATTATTTTGAAAAATGTAAATAACTAGAAAAGAAAATAATTAAGAAGAATAATAATGTATAAAGTAAAAATTATGGTGCCATTCAGCTAAAATCTAAATATTATCAGTTCAAATCTGAAATGTAATTAATCGTAAAATAAAATAAAATAAATTATGTTAGTATTTATGCAAATTGTAAAGACAAGAAAAGACAAATCAAAACATATAATAGCTTAAGGAAGAATTGTGTTCTGCGTGGCGCGAGGAGCGCCGCGCCCTCGTCGCCCAAATCGGCGCGGACCTGTCGCTCCCGACCCTGGTTCTGTCCATGGTCGGGGGCGATCCTGGATGGACGGCCCCTCGGGGGAGGACCCGCTGCCCACACTATTGCCGCAAGGGAGAAGGCCGCGTGCTGTTCTGCGGCCCCCCTCAACTGTTGATCCAGGAGAGCGCCGGGGGACGAAATCCTGACCCTCGGCGCCAACAATTTAGAAGGGGCCCGCCTTAAGATAAAGGGCGGTCCGGCGCCGGCCCGGGTCACGAGATCGGCAGGCTATATATCCGTGGGCCCGGGCGTAGGCGATAGGAGAACAGCGGGGTTTTTTAGTGGGTAGTCGGATAGTCAAACATCTTTCCCGGAGTCCCACATATCCCTCGGTCCCCCTGGGCCGGGGAACCCGTCAAGAGAGGACGAAATGACATTAGCGGAAAAAATAACCGGATGGAAAAATAAAGACTAAAATGTTTGTCTAGCCATGCTAGAAATAAACAACGATCCCATTAAAAAAAAAAAAGAAAAGGAAGAGACACTATATTTGAATTTCATGGCTAGCTCTGGTGACAGTTTGGTATACATGTGTCATAAATATCGAATAATGCATTTCCCGTACTACTAAAATATGTATAAAAAATGTCAAACTATATAAGAAAGCTAAATTAAAGTTATTAAACGATGTACGAATGATTTTGGTATCACTGCTCTAGTAGAATACACCTATACCTCAATGAAAGAGGACAACTATTCACACTGTCGCGTCGCAACGGACGCTTGCAATGCATTCACTTCTATTTCATTTCCAGCACTTTTTCGCCAAAAGCTTTTAACTTTTATAGATGTTCATATATATGGGCATTTTTGCGGTAAATTTTGAAGGCGCACCATGCACATTTCAACGTCACGTTAGATGTATACCAGAGTTTTAGAAGTTAAATAGAATTAAGGGGCTTTTCATGTTCTTTTTCATTTAAATGAAGTTATTATCGGTTCTATACGTTAGATGTGAACTGCCGACTGAAGTCAAATTTTATATCGGAGGTTAAGTCAATTAATTATGACTACTGACCAATAATAACCTTGTTTCAGTTATAAAATATCCTAATTTGTATAGTCCGTTAAGTAGTTTGAATGTTGTCCACTCCAAGCTATTTTACGAGCAAATTCCGAAACGAACTTTTCGGATTCGAACTGTTTTTTATCTAACCTGAGACTTACTTATGGGTTTCTTCTAAGTATTTTATGTACTTCTAGTATATTAATATTGCTATCAGTATCTATGTCTCAGATTAAGTTTAGCTGTGGTATGTTATGGGCTGTTTTCTTATCATCGATATATATTTTATACACATATATAATTTCAACACTGAACATAGTACATATTTCTTTATATAAGTTCAAATTTTTAACTAAAAGTAAAAACAAAATTGGCAAAACATAATTAATTAAAGCAAGCTTAAAATAAATTTAATATATAGAACAAATACTATATACGAAAACAAAATAAGGTACCTTAGAAACTCTAATATTAAGTTATTCATAACATACCTGTTTATAATATATAGGGACCTAAAATAAAATGTCCTTTATTCAATATAATTTGAAATGTAATATTATATTTCATACGAGTTTTTTTCTACGTACGATATACCGAAGCATCGTACTAATGGGGATTTTATTGTCTGTAAAGAATGCTGTAATATCATTTTAAGCCGCGATAAAAATGGTCGGTCATTTTTCGAGGAATGCCTTTTGTAATGTTTTAGACTTTATTTGGATTATTTTGCAGTAAAATCATAAAGTAGTTGAAAGGGTGGCGCTAAAACGACTTGTGACCCTCTTTTGAGAGATAAAGATATCGTTGTGTTTGAGTTGGGCAAATTTTGGATCCATTTCTAATTCCATTTCTCTCTCTGTCTCTTTCCTCCCTCTGAAATTGACAAGGTTTTTATGAATCTTATATCTTTAAACGAGCAATTCTTGTATATATATATATATATATATATATATATATATATATATATATATATATATATATATATATATATATATATATATATATATATATATATATATATATATATATATATATAATTGGAATCTCGGAATCGGCTCCAACAATTTTCATGAAATTTAGTATACGGGGGGTTTCGGGGGCGATAAATCGATCTAGCTAGGAATCATTTCTAGAAAATGTCAAAAGGTGGCGTTTGAGTAGTCCCAATTTAAACTGAAAAATGACTCTTCCTGACATCTATAGGCGAATAATAATATTATTTTTTTTAAATTGCTTTAACGACACAACAACAATAAAGCTATTCCAGCAGATGACGTTGTTAAGTAACACGAAGTCAATGAGTGTTTGCTTTGAGGTTAGACTAAGAAAATCAATTGTTTTTCCAAAAAAAAAAATACCGAGCAAAGCTCGGTCATCCGTATATTTTACTTTATGAAAACAACCGATAAAGTTCCAGTACTGGCCTCGGATTTCTAGAGGGAACGAACTGCTAAAGTGAATTGGGGGTTCCACATGTAAGTAGTTCCGTATGTATAATAACTTTCACAACTACATTATATTAAATTTACAATATTCTATGGTTACATCATCATTGGCTTGGCCTTGTCCCAATCATTTGGGGTCGGCACAATATGTCCTTTTCTTCCATTTCATTCTATCCTGGCGTTCTTGATATATATATCACTTCACAAACCCTAATATCATGCAACACCCATTCTTTCTGTGACTTTTTAGGTCTACCTCTGCCCTTGTACCCATCTATTTTTATATTCAACATTCTTCTAGTAATGTGGTCTGCCTCCCTTCTCATTACATGCCAGTACCGTGCCAATCTGTTTCCTCTCAATTTATCATTAATTGGTGCAACTTTCAGAGATCTTCTTATATGCTCGTTTCTCACCCTATTTATTCCTGTCACTCCACACATCCATCAGACATTCTCATCTTAGCTGAATGGAAACGCCTAAACGCCTCTGGTCTTCTACTTTAGTGGCCCAATATTGAGCACTGTAGAACATGACTGGCCTTATGACAGATTTATAAATCTGCCCTTTTAATTTAAGTGGCGTGAATTTATCACAGGTTACACCAATTACTTGTCTCTATTTCAGCCGTCCCGCATTTATTCTTCTCCTAACACCTTTCCCTGTTTATTCATCACTCTGCATTCTAAACATAGAATTCCAAAAACCCCTAGAATCTATTCTATAGTATATGTTCTGTGATTTTGGTGGAGCTTCTTGTGTAACACCCCTGACTTTAGACTCATCCTCTGTACCAACTAGTTCCGAATTCAGATATCTTGGTTCCCTATTACAACCCTTGTAGGTTGTAATAAGAACTAAAGTCAGACTCAGCTGCCAGCTGCTGCATATAATTTCCGGTGTTAACAAATATCAGATAGCAGGATCCATTTATTTAAAAAAAAATAGCCAATTTACTATATGTATTCCAAGTAGAGATTGATTGATTATTTATAAAATGAGCAATAATAAGCATAAAATTTATGAGCAATACAAACTTAGCATTAGTACGAATAGATGCTAACGCAAGTGGCTTTATTTTCAATCTGAGACTGTTTTTAATAGTGAATCCTGGTCTGCAAGGTATAACTAAAACGAGAAACTTGAAGAAGATGATATTTGGCTTAATTTTGATAGATCTTGTAAATGGCCGTCTATTTAAAGACACAATTATATGGCCGCTTTAGTAAAATAAATATTAAGCATTATATTTTATGACACTGTGGATAAACTGAAAGAGAATCGCCTACGCTGATACATATAACTACATTTACGGTAACCAGCTGCTTCCGAGTGGAATAAAGGTCATGTAGCTTCTAGCGAGCTCCGGCAGATGAGGAAGGCCCAAACATTTTTATCGTCACGTCATAAAGTGTGTGATTTGTCAATAGACTCGCTACCAGAGATATAGACTGTTGGAAGTGGAAAAAAAGACGGGGTTTGGGTTGCAATTGGAATTCAACGCATGACATGCAAGTCAGTAGAGAGGTTTTGGGAGAGAACATGTGTATCTTTGACAGATTTTTACATAATACCATAGTGCAAATGAAAATATTAACATGTCTAGAGTGATTCTGTCAAACAAAGGCTGATTCGTCCGCGCGATATTCACTTAATCCGTGATTAAGCCGACCGCAGATGCGTGTGATGTGGGTCCGAGGACTGTGACAGCGCGATAATTGTGATGCTATGATATCGTAGAGGTCGCGCGTGTGTGAAAGCTTTTGGCGATAGGGGCAGCAAAAACTTTGTTCTACAATCGTGGTTGAAACAATGAGCTGAGACCCTCGATAACGCTGTTAAATTAAATTGAGGCCCTTGTTACATTGTAAAATTCAATTTATTGAAATAGGAAGACCTCCAACGGTGTGCCGTGTGGTCCCGGCCGAAGAAAGAATAGGGCCACCCCAAATCATCCCAAGGGAGTCGTAAAAGCCGACTGATGGGTCACTCCCTCTGCCAGCTTGCATGCGGCGAGGGAAGGACACCTCTAGGTTTCCCTTTAGAGGTTGGGAGGTCGGACGGCAGTCGCTCCCGTAAAAACCAAAACAAGCCAAACAAAAATGGTACGGACACGGAAAGGTATTGTCACGGATAGGGCGTCGCCGCAAAACGACGCGCAGGAACTTCGCCCGACTCCTGTGACAAGTGGACTAGGGCTGCCGTGCCGTGGGCGAGCACGGCTAAAGACACTAGCCCCATCCAAAAGGAAACTCCGCTTCGCAACGTGGAATATTGGCACGCTAACCGGACGCGCGAGAGAGTTGGCCGATGTGCTCTCCAGGCGGAGGGTGGCCGTGGCGTTCCTGCAGGAGACTCGGTGGAAGGCCAGCAGATCCCGGTTCATTGGGAATGGCTACAAGCTGATCTACACAGGTGCACCTGGTGGGGAGAATGGGGTTGCCATAGTGCTCTCGGAGGAGTTCCAGAACGACATTTTGGAAGTGAAACGTCATAGCGACCGGCTTATGGTCGTTAGGGTGCTTATCGATGGGGTAGTTACCCACTTGATAAGTGCCTATGCGCCACAGGCCGGTTGTGACGACGCCGATAAAATAGCGTTTTGGAATCAACTCGGAGAAGTGCTCCGTGGAATCCCATTATCACAGGGGATCGTTTTGGGGGGTGATCTGAACGGTCATGTGGGTAATGAATGTGGGGAATTTGAGCGTGTTCACGGTGGATTTGGGTACGGTAGCCGCAACGCGGAAGGGGAGGACATCCTCAATACGTGTGCGGCTGCCGACCTTGCCATCGTGAACACATATTTCAAAAAGAGACCTGAGCATCTCATCACCTACAAGAGCGGGAGGAATGCTACCCAAATCGACTTCCTACTCACTAGGAGACACCACATCAACAAAGTGGCCAACTGCAAGGTCATACCCGGTGAGAGTCTCACTGCACAACACCGTCTTCTTGTCATGGACCTCTGCGTAAAGCCCAAAGGCAAATGTGTCGACCGCCTTCAACGCCGAATCAGGTGGTGGCTGCTTGATGAAGTCAAGTCCCAGGAGTTTGCCTCTGCCATCGGCGACAAGTGCGCTGGTGGTGAGGGCGAACCGGTTCAAGCTTACTGGGACAGGATTCAGGCGGCTATCCTTGGGTCGGCGAGAGAGGTGCTTGGCGTGTCTAAGGGCGGACGCAAGTGTGACAAGGAGACTTGGTGGTGGAACGACTCAGTCCAGAGGGAGACCAGGGCGAAAAAAGCCCTCTTTAAGAAGTGGCAAGCGTCCAGATCTCCTGAAGATCGCGACGCATACAAAGATGCCAAACGCGCCACCAAGAAAGCTGTAGCCAGAGCCAGACGAGACCACTTACAACCACTTTACGATAAGTTGGACTCGTCTGAGGGGCAGAAGCTCATATATAAGTTGGCGCGCTCCAGGGTCAAAGCGGCACAGGATATCTCCAAGTGCCGCTGTGTAAAAGACCCCGGGGGCAACTTGTTATGCGAGGACCTCGCGGTGAAGAAGAGATGGCGCTCATATTTCCACGAGCTGCTGAACAAGCAGCATAAAGAGGTGCAGCCGCCAGATCTTCCTCCGAACCAAGGACTAGTGCCACTGATAACGCCTGCAGAGGTTCAGAATTGTCTTCGCCGCATGAAGAATCGGAAAGCTGTTGGATCCGATGGAGTCCCCATCGAAGCCTGGAAGGCGATGGGCTCTCGTGGTGTGGGCACTTTAACCGACCTTTTTAACCGGACACTCCTCACCGGTACGGTCCCGAACCAATGGAGGCTGAGTATCATTACTCCAGTCTTCAAAGGCAAGGGATCGGTGCAGGAGTGCGGTAGCTACCGCGGTATAAAGGTCATGTCCCACACCATGAAGCTCTTCGAGAGGGTTATCGACTCTCGGATTCGACAGGAGTGCACTGTCTCGGAATGTCAATATGGGTTTCGCCCTGGTCACGGGACAATGGACCCTATTTTCGCCCTAAGGACTGTCGCGGAGAAATACAGGGCGAAGAATACGCCTCTGCATTGTCTGTTTCTTGACTTGCAGAAGGCCTTCGACTGTGTTCCTCGCGCGATAATCTGGTGGGCATTGCGGTCCAAAGGGATTCCAGAGGCCTATATTGGGATCATCCGAGACATGTACCGTGATTCCGATTCCGTAGTTCGGACCGCTGTTGGCGACACAAAACCTTTCCCCATCACCGTCGGTGTGCACCAAGGATCCGTCCTAAGTCCGTTTCTGTTTAGCGTGGTATTAGACGTATTGTCAGACAGCATCAGAAACTCACATGAGCAGCCACCGTGGCTGCTCATGTATGCTGATGATATCGCGCTGGCAGATTCGGACAGGGGTAGGCTGGTGCGACGTGTGAAGGTGTGGAAGGAATCGCTTGAGAACGGTGGTCTGAAGCTCAATGTGGCGAAGACCGAGTACTTGGCCTGTAACTCCACAGATCTCACACCCGTACGCATAGACGGCAACACGGTCGAGCGCACGGACCATGTGAAATACCTGGGATCTGTGTTTCATGCGTCTGGTGACATCGATTGCGACGTCAAGGCACGCATTGCTGCCGCGTGGGCCAAATGGCGTGAGGTAACTGGTGTAATTTGTGACCCCAAGATGCCGGTAAAGTTGAAGGGACAGGTCTATAAGACCATCATTAGGCCTGTCCTTTTATACGGCTGTGAAGCGTGGCCGGTGTTAGAGCGACACAAGCAGGAACTGCGTGTCACGGAGATGAATATGCTGCGGTGGATGTGTGGAGTGACGCGGAAGGACCGCGTTAGGAACTCCCGCATTCGCGGTAGTCTTCGTGTCCGTGACATTGCAGATAAATTGCAGGAGTGTCGGCTCCGTTGGTATGGCCATGTTTTACGGCAACCGGATGCTTACGTGGGAAACAAATGTCTGGCCATGCCTCCTCCGCCGGGCCCCGGCAGGAGGGGTAGACCCAAAAAGTGCTGGCTTGACGTCATAAAGGGTGATATGCGTGCCAATGGGCTCACTACCAGGGATGCTGAAGATCGCGTGAAGTGGAGTAGAAAAAGTCGGAAAGCGGACCCCGGGCACCGAAACGAAAGTTTGGGTGGCAACCGGGACTAACGCTAGGATGATGATGAGGAAGACCTCCAACGGCGCCTGCGCGCACTAATTACATGATTTTGAGTATGTCCAGTTCTATCTTGTATATTATTTTGATGTTTAATTAATTTAAATCAATTTCAAACAATTTTATTAATTAATTTTTGCAGGGAAAGTATTATTGAATGCAGACTGCTTTATTTTCTTCTATGCGTGTTATGGCTCCATCTTATTTATAACTTTCCCTCGGGGGTATTATACAACTTACTATAAATGAGGTTGCGTGTATTTTTTATGATTGTGATTGTGTCCTATAATAGGTTGAGACATGGGGTTACGGCCAGAAATCATTTCCCACAGCAAAAATATTTTGAATGTGCGCCTAGCCTCAAAGGATTAGAGAAACATTTAACTAAGGTCTGACTATTTCACGCTAAATTTTTACAAAATTCACCGGTAATCTGCACATCTAAGTGTTCAATTATGTAACTAAATCAGGGCGTCAGCTGGACTTCGTCGAAACTTCATCGTTCTTTTTTAAATTATTTTATAAATTAAATTATTTTTTAATCTGTGACTTTTCTAGAATATGACCAAAGGAATTGGAAGCATTATCCTTTCCGATAATATCTATAGCTGATATTTAGCCTGGGGACAAAATTCATAATTATTTTAGAAAGGTCACAGAACAAACATGTAATTTCACCTTTTACGTCGATGTCTTCCTACCAATCTCTTTTTCGTGACCAAGATATTTAAATAAAATAATAATAACACACCCACACAGCCCATAACTTTCCACTGCTGGGATTGGGCTTCCTCCTAAAGGGAGGACTGTATACCCGCCACGCTTGTCTAACGGCCCGTTCACGACCTTGCCGCTATGAGCGGCAGTTAAATGCAGGACGGCGAGCGGTAATATCAAAAGTATAAAAATGTTTGAGGCACGCCACGAGAGGCTTCGTGCCGTTCACAGCGGCAAGGTCGTGAACGGGCCGTAAGGCGGATTGGCGAACTGCCCATATCAGTAACATTGCTATGCAGGTTTTCTCATGATATCTTCATTCTCCATCGGTACATGCCAAATATTCTATGTAGTATTCGAACCCTGGACCTCTAGATTGGTCTCCGAGAGTAATAGCAGTGAGCTGCCAGGTAGCTCAGTGTCAGATATTACAATAAAGCGATTAAATTTGTTTTGAACTGTCTTTGTAAATTAGTATAATCAATAACCCTTTTACATACATACATACATATAATCACGCCTCTTTCCCGTAGGGGTAGGCAGAGACCACTTCTTTCCACTTGCTACGATCCTTACATACTTGTTTCGCTTCGTCCACTTTCATTATTCTCTTCATACATGCTCTTCGGTTTAGGGTACTCTTGACCTGGCCTTTTTTCAAGACGTCCCAGATCTGGTCTCGAAACGTCCGTCTAGGTCTACCCCTTCCAAGACTTCCATTCACACTCGCCTTATACACTTTTTTCGTCAATCGTTCTTCATTAATTCTCTCGTAACCCTTTTGCACTAAAATAATATGTTGTATAGTTTGTCTAATTCAAAAATGAATATCTCTCCACTAAATACAAGTACTTTTGTCTGTGGAGTGAAGACAGTGACTTAACGATAGAGGCGATGGCCAGTTTTGCAAATTACGTCAACTGAAAATACAATGAAGGAGTTTACATTAGTTAGAACGTTTACGAGTATATTACTACTAGTTGACCCGGAAAACGTTGTTCTGCCACATGAATTTAAAAAAGTGGCATATGACCTTGAAGAAGGCTCCAAGGTCTAATCTATGACTATACCAAAATTTATCAAAATTGGTTTAGCGGTTTAGGCGTGAAAGCATAACAAACAAACACACTTTCACATTTATAATATTAGTTAGGATAATTAAGCTCATTAAGTAATTACGAATCTGATATATTAGTAGAATCGTCTATAATGAACTCACATTTTCAACATATTAGTCTTTTCCTGAAATTATAATAATGAAAAGCTGTTTTATGTTTATATTTGATACATATAGATTGTTTGAGCAGAACCTCTTGCACAAATAATCAACATTTTGCCACCAGCTGGATTTAGTTCACCCTGTCAAAATTCATCATAATCTGATTAATGGCTTAAAAATGAATAGAGAAAGTTTCTATTTAATTCATATAGAAGCCACCTATTCAACTTACAAACTGAAATATGGTAAAAAAATTCTTATAAGTAGCTGTCATAATGTTGAATTAGTATAGTACTAGTGTACTATATACTCTCGCCAGAACACTCGGTTATTTGAATAATTCAAAAATTCACGTCCAACACTCGCGAAAACAGGTAAAGTAAACTTGCAGTGTAGTTGGCGAAAAAATAACACATCGTTTTCGAAGCTCATGTTAATTATTCCCTTTGAATACAGGCTTGTTGACAACACGTGTTATTTGTGGGTTATGTTTGTTTACCTTTATATCAAGGCTGTTTTTGTTGTACAATTTCATATTTTATTATCTGTTAAGATTCGGAACCTTATGGTATAAAATATGAATACCAATGGAGAAAGTATCAGAATCAAGAAGCAACATTATTTCGTTTGTTTTAGGTGTATAGTCGTATGGCACCTACCAAACCATAACCAATCAATATAGCCACATCTGCTTTTTTACATATACCTGGATGTTTACAGCCTTCAGACCAGACAGTATACCCGCTACACTTGTACAAGGTAGATTGGGGTTATAATTGCTGATCACGGCATGCCGCTAAAACACAGTTATTATGGCGACATACTTAATTAATAGGATGTTTGTCTCATAATTTATAATAAAATGATAGAGGTCTACGGTTGTTTTTTTATTGCTGTAGAACAACAAACAGGCTAACGGCCTGGTTATAATTTAGCAGCTACCGTCGCTTATGGTTTATGTTTGCAACGCCAGTGGCATTGCGAACACACTGCTGTCCCATAAGGGTACAGGAACTTGGTTCACTAATGCCAGAACACAACACAGAGTTATTATGGCGGCATACTTAAGACTAAAGGTGGTCGCTATCCACAGGGGCTTGGGGCCCTACCACGTAGCTAGGGTGGGTTGTTGTGTCGCCTTTTACGACAGGCCGACCCCGGCTGCAGAAGTCAGTATTCATTCTCCGCTCCTGCACGGTTTTCACTTAGTTTCCGAGTGTTACATCTTAGAATAAACAAAACTAAGACAGACATCTTCCCAATTATGTAAGACAATTACTGCGTAGATTTGCTTTAAATCCATACCATAGACTAAATGGTATACACAGTCATACACTACAATAACTATTTTCATTTTGTGTATCTCATTTTATTAACGAATTAAATGTTTTTATTTTTGACTAGCTGTGCCCGCGATTCCGTCCGCGTGGAATAGTGACTTTGGGCAGCATTTTTTTGAATATATGAGATCAAATTAAATTGGAAATTAAACCTACTAATTCCAGCCTAAGCTGAACCCTATTTCATATGATTGATGATATAAATCTGAGGTCAACTTAGATTGGTCTAAACAATTTCCGAAACTTATCATTTTTAACAAAAACTATTTTATATTTCTAAAATAAAAATAGGCTATGTTACTCCTTGATACATCAGCTATCTGCTAGTGAAAGTCCCGTCAAAATCGGTGCAGCCGTTTCAGAGATTAGCCGGAACAAACAGACAGACAGACAGACAGACAGGCAGACAGACAGACAAAAATTGTTAAAAATATTGTTTTGGTATATGTACCGTGTATACGTCCGAATGAACTTAGTAAAAAGCGGTTATTTTAATATTACAAACAGACCCTCCAATTTTATTTATTTTTATACAGTATAGACAATCGATATTATTTTGATTACATCTTTATGCCAAACCACGCCCATGCACATCCCTTATCCATGAATGTAATAATATTGTAATTATTGTATTAAGATGTTTCAAATAAAAGAATTACATACAAAAATATTGTGTTAGATTTAAGATGGTGAAAATATAATCTAAATAAAGTCACAGAAATATATATTACCTAAACTCAACATTATTCAAATAAACGCAAAGCCTTCACTTGAGATTTGTTAAAACATTATTCTGAAAAAGAGTTTATTGAATTTATCCCAAATAAAACGGCAAAGTGATTATTTCTATTCAAGACACGTACCTTCATATAAACTATTAAAAATTTGTAAAATGTGCTTTAACTACCCTCGAGAAAATGGTTTTACGAGGGCGTTTTATTGCTGTGATAAAGTTTTATAAATGTAAATCAGAACCATATTCATACAAATTATAGGGACAGATAAAGATTTTTTTAAGTGATAATTTGTTATGGGAGGGTAAACCGTTTATCCGTGCAGGGGCGGAGAAAGAATACTATCCTCTGCAGCCGGAGTCGGCTTGTCGTAAAAGGCGACAAAATAACCCACCCTAGCTACGTGGTAGGGCCTCAAGCCCGTCTGGATGGCGACCACCTGTGGTCTTAAGTATGCCGCCATAATAACCTTGTGTTCCGGCATTAGTGACCCAAGTTCCTGTACCCTTATGGGACAGCAGCGTGTTTGCAATGCCACTGGCGTTGCAAACACCTATAGGTGACGGTAAATGCTAGATTCGAAGTGGGCCTGTTCAGCCTGTCTGCTGTCCTACAGCAATAAAAAAATAAAAAACTCTTCGTTACGTAACGCGTTACGGCGCCAATCTATCTGGCTTCCCTTTCTCTCAAGCATACGGCAGCGGTAGGCAGGCTCCTCCTTTCTCACTCTAACCCACAGCGCTAGATCTATTCAAATTGCGACTTTATCACAATGAGATACAGTTGAGTTTTTTTTCTTTATAAAGAATCTACTTTAGGGAATAATTAAATTTAATGTAATTTTGAAACAGTTTTTGGAAAACTTGGAAATTCGTAAACTTCAGTTATTTTTTAATTATTTTTGGTATTTTTATAAATAACCTTTCCTTTCCTTACATCATCATATTAAGGCAGACAGGCTGACGGTCCACTTAGAATTTAGCAGTTACCGTCGCCTCTGGGTGTTTGCGACACCCTACCACGTAGCTAGGGTGGGTTGTTTTGTTGTTTTGTCGCCTAAATAGTGGACTGTACTCGTACATAAAATTAAGTGCGATTATTATCTATTGTTATTAATTATATCTATAATCATTGTTTTGGAGTACTTCGCTCGTGAAGGTATTTTAGGTATTTATTCCCCGCATTATTAACCATTAAAAAACTTTAGCAATATTAAATAAGAATTAATTACTCGACTTATTCACAAAGCTGAATATTTTATAAGAACTTCATTCGTTGGAAGAAATAAAGAATTTCAATAATGGCTAATATGATACAGTCCCAATAGAATGAAAGTAAATTAAAACTGTACGAGAGAATCCGGTCACATTGTCCGAGATCTCATTTTTACATCAAAGCTCCTTTGAGGCGTACTCTACAGTGTTAATTATTCAAATAATTTGAATTTACACATTAAATGATACGCATTTATTTGTCCTTTATAAATACGGCTCCTTGGTTTTCATTATTTTGCTATTTTCACTCGCATTATAGTGACACAATATTATAGTTTAACATATAAAATGATTTACCAGTCCATTTTGTTCCTAATATATTTTGTTCCTAATTTTCTGGTAGGTTCGTATGTCTTATAAAATGTATAATAATAGTATTTTGTTTAAAATTTTGTCATTTGTTTTTCTCTTGATCGTGTTTATAATGAAATTAAATATTTGATGTGCATTGGTATGAATAGATTTTATTTTGAAGATAATTAGTGTCCATGGTTGTATTGATTGGACAATTTGAATTAATAATTCATACAATTAATTAAATGGTTTTATTACAATTATTCTTCAGTGTATAGAGTATTTATTGATTTTTTAAGATCACAATTAATATATCCAAACTATTCTAAATTATGCTTGCGTAATGACAGACAAGGGAAATATTTGGGGCCATTCTCAATATTTTTAGATATTTGCTCTCATGTAAATCGAACCCGTATCCTGGAGATTGACTACATACAATGCTCCACTCACTCCGACGGAAAATCGTCAAAAACTAAAGCTAATATAAAGTAACGAAATACATGCAATAATAAACTAATAACAGTACAAAAATACTATTGTTGATAAAAACACTTTTATTCTATAATGTAACCTGTAATTATTAAATTTAATATAAACTTTTTAATGAAATACTACAATAACTTTTTAGTCTTTGCAGAATATGAATTGAAATGAGATATTATTTAGCTACAACTTTAAATGACAAAGTTCATTGATCGTCTTTTAGACGTGCAATGAAAACAAAGCAATTTTTAACCATATTTTTAATATTTATTTTTAATATTTTAACGTCTTGTTAGGCTTTTACTATAATTCTTACATCGTGAAAGAGTAACAACAGCATTAGTTGTTAGTTCCATTCTACTTTATGGATGGTGAAAATTTCCTACATCTTAAAAGAGAATATTATGAGTCTTAAACGTATCATTGTTAAAAAAAATACATATATTGCTGAACATTTTGGTGGTAAAATCATCGTATGAGAACTATTACGGACTGATTCGAATCCAAGCCGCAGTTTACATATTAATTCAAAAAGCTATACTTAGAAAATTTATATGGAATCATCAGCAGTTTTATAGTTTGTTTTTAGCTCATAAAAGTACACTACTGGGCTTGGACTTCCAACTAGAATCCGTGCAGGGGCGGAGAATGAATACTGACCTCTGCGGCCAGGGTCGGTCGTGGTAGGGCCCTAAGTCCGTCTGGGTGGCGACTTCCTATGTCTTAAGTATGCCGCCATAATAACCTTGTGTTGTGTTCCGGCATTAGTACCCTTATGGGACAGGAGTGTGTTCGCAATGCCCCTGGCGTTGCAAAAGCCCATAGGCGACAGTAACTGCTAAATTCTAAACGGGCCTTAGCCTGTTCGCTGTCCTACAGCAATAAAAAGGCCGACCCCGGTCGCAGAGTAATCTTACTCTTTTTTTTTTTGTATCGGGTTGGAAAATCCTCATGGAGGCCCTCCGCCCTCGGGGAAGGGCGAAGGGGACTGTCAGACTCTTACTGACTAAAAACCAAGCCGTGTTCCTCATGTACCCGTGTGTCGGAGGGGCGGGTATCGCCGAAGCATTCGTCGCCACCCCCCAAGAGTAATCTTACTCTGTCGCTGCTCGGTTGTCTCAAGCTAGGTCTTTTTCAGCTCTTACATCTATAGCAAGCGATTAGTACTTTTTATATAGTTTAATAAAATTACTATTTTACATTAATGTGTAATAAATTAACAGTGTCTGTCCATCGACGTGTAAATAAACTATTAACCCCAAAACGATCGCAGTCAATCGATAGAGCCGACGGAGTAATATAGGCTACATTTTTATAAGGTGTCGAGATTTATTAAAGGGCGGGGGCCGTGTGACGTGAAATATTCAGCTATCAGGCCGGGTGTCCTGTAAAGGATCCTCGCTTTAGATGATTTATTTGGCAGCGCCAGTGTTAACATATTCTTCATTAAAATTACTTATTTTCTATAATCTTCAAAATTTTAATATAAAAATTATCTTAATATAAACATCACAGAGCAACCTCATAGGATTGTGTGAACAATGCAGATAGCGTCTTCTAGTTCTAAAGTAGGTACTAGATAACTAAAAACTAAGTATACTGCAAAAATATTTTTGTTATTAATATGTATCACCGTAATGGGTGATCCGTTTTGAATAACAAATTTTTTTTTCGCTCCTGCAGATTATAATATATCATTGAATGTGGTGAAAAAGATCCTGTTCAAAGCGGAGCTAATAATTTGAATTTTAAGTACTTTTATTTTCAGTTTTAAAGATTTTCCTTATAAAATACACGTAAAGTTAGGTTTTTTTATAAAAATAATGTGCGGCATTTCATGTATCATTCTGCCCAATGATAGGTTTTTCTCAGAATTAAATGACTAACACTAACACCGTAAAAGATTCAAAACGAATCACCCTAGTACATACATAAACACCCAGACGGGAGACGGAAATCGAACCCGTAATCTCCGTTATCCTACCGAAGTGTATTTGCCGTTACGCCACAGAGATCATCTAATAGCTAGGATATTAACCCTTTGTATCTTTATAAGTGATTAAATCATAAGAAACTAAAAAAAATTAGGGTCAACAATCCGAATTACGCGAAGTTAGTTATACAAGTTAGTATAATATACATGTATAGTTAGTATATATAGAAGTTAGTATATACTTTTAGTCGACAACCTCGGTGATGCAACGGCTTTCGCAGATCAAAACGAATGTATCCAAAAAAAATTATACATTATATTAATTTAAAAAAGTGTTTAAGAAGAATATAAGTTGTCTAGTACCCAAAAAAACGAGCACTACTACTTATTTTAACAGCAGGGGTGGAGAAAGAATAGAAAGAAAGAAACTGACCTATGTGGCCGGGGTCGGTCTGTCGTAAAAGGCGCCTAAACAATCCAAGCTAGGTGGTAGGGCTCCAATCCAAGCTCGTCTGAATGTTAACCATCCTTGATTTTTAAATTTGCCGCGATAATAACCTTGTGTCGTGTTCCGGCCTTAGTGACTAGGTTCCAGTACTACTATGCGGATGGTAGCGTGTTAGCGGTGCCCCTGGCAACTTAAATACCCATAGGCGATGGTAAATGTTACATTTTCTACTTTCATCTTCTCTATTTCACACGGTTAATCGTATCTCAGATAATAAAAATATTTTCACGCATATCGTTATTCACGTAAAAGACTTCTTTTATTTTAAACAATGCATAATTTTCTCCCTATTCCGGTAATTAAATTATTTTCAATGCCTATAAAATCAATCGTACTAGATAAATGGGAAACATTCTAAAATCTGGCAACACTGTACGGGCAAAGGTCAGAGGTGCGTTGTTGTGTTCACACCACACGATCCTACGCACGAAAAAACATTATTATATTATGTCTTAATATAAGGATTCCATATAAAGTAGCCGCGGTTTTTTTAAGAACATTTATGTGAGCCAATTAACGTAGGACTTCTAGAATTCACCATCTGGCTAATGTCAGGTACCGGGGGTCCAGCGCTCAAAGCAAACAAAGAAACACCGAGATATAGCAGCGACGTGAGTCTCCTAACCTAGAGACGAGGGCGTATGAGCGCATTTATGGGGGAATCCCACACAACGCTACCAAGCAGCGGGGTAATGGACGTGAAAGTTTTTTCTCTTCGTAAATTCGGAATCCTATATTTTACTGGGGTCGTCGCAGTTATAAACATAGTTGATCCAGCTCACTCCCATATGTTGCTTTAAGTTGCAAAGTGATAAGAATACAATCCTGGAAACTACTGCCTAAAACTTGCAAGCCTTAAAGTAGTTCACCCAAGTTCTAAAGCGAAAGCTTGCCTACGACGTCTTTCTACCACCATACTGCCTACCATTGACTGGGCTTTTCTTTTCTGTACGAAACGTATCTCTATTATATCGTCTCCGTGCAGAAGCGGAGTAAGAATACTAACCTCTGCGGCCGGGGCCGGTCTGTTGTAAAAAAACCCGGGTTGTGCGAAATCTCATCACATCCCTGCAGGCGTGACGGATTGGCACGAGGGTCAGGGGAATCCGATGAAATGGCTGTCCGCTGGCCGCCCACCAGTCAGTTGGAGACTCGAACCCGAATTATCCAGTCTGGGAAGCTGTCCCTCCAACTGGTGTAAAATCTTTGGGGATTATCATCATGCTGGAGCGAAGACTGAATGTGATGGTCTCTGAGGGGCGTTGGGGGCCGTTCCGTAACCCGCTCCAACTCTTCACATAACAAATCCAATCCTGATCCAACAACTTCCGACCTTAAGAAAAATATAACGTTGCCACTAGGACCCTCAAAAAACGGATTGCGAGAGCAAAATTTGAGCACATCAGCAGAATTGGTAAGCATCCCTCAGGCTTTCCCTCTGGAACTAAGACTTTTTAGGCTTTTGCCAAAGCTGTCGAAGGAAATTTTGTCAGGCGTCCATACCACCACTACGCGCAGCTGATGATCGTCTAACTCACACTGCTAACGATAAAGCCGATCTTTGAGCCACAGTTCCAAGGAACCCCTCTTTCTATCTCAAGTAGTACTGGAATCCTTAGTGTAGAGACATCACGAATGATTTGCAGTTTAGTTGACAATTGGAGGACAAAGCTAAGCTTACCTCCAAAAAGCTGGGTATGCTAAACCGGTCCAAGTAGTATCTCACTCCAAGACAACGGCTTGTGCTATACAAAGCAGTTGTTCTGAGGAGCTATTTAGAATGGTGCCCTAATTATCTTTCTACCACCGCACTGCCCGCCATCGGATTTCTTGGAGCCTATTTCTTATGAACTTGCGGCTAAGATTTTCTCAGTGCGGTACGATATGGGGTTTCTCAAAAAGACGTTATAAAATTTACGTGAAGCCGGCAGCGTGTTTGTAATGCCTCTTGCGTGTTTGGTGTTGCAAACGTTCATAGGCGACGGTGACCACCTGTTTTGCCGTTTGCCTGTCTGCTGAAGCTATCCGTGCAGGGGCAAAGAAAGAATACTAACCTCTGTGGCCGGGGTCGGCCTGTCATAAAAGGCGACACAACAACCCACCCTAGCTACGTGGTAGGGCCCCAAGCCCCTGTGAATAGCGACCACCTTTAGACTTAAGTATGCCGCCATAATAACCTTGTGTTGTGTTCCGGCATTAGTGACCCAAGTTCCTGTACCCTTATGGGACATCAGTGTGTTTGCGATGCCACTGGCATTACAAACACTTATAGGCGATGGTAACTGCTATATTCTAAGCGGACCGTCAGCCTGTCTGCTATCCTACAGCAATAAAAAAAATAAAAAAAACTAGAGAGCTAAAAAAACTCAAAAACGTTCATGTTGCGTACTCTCCGGATTGGAAATGAGATTTCGGCTGAGGTTTTCCCAGAATATAATTATATACATAATATTTTTTAAAGCGTTAGAAAATCCTTCGAAGCCAGATGTGCGTTGACAATGGTTCTGATGTGTAGGCGATTATGACTACTAATATTGGGTTTTTGCCAATTGCTGAACACCAGCCATAAAGAAGCTTATAATTTTACACATCAAACGCTTTGATGAAATTGGATTTAAATAATATATTTAAAAAAATTACCTCCGTGGTACATCGGAATTTTCTGCAGATTTGATTCCCATCTCGAGTCTCCGTGTTTACGTGTTTACGTATAATATTTATTTATAAATAAGTACATATTAGTATAATACCAAACGGTTGTCTAATACCTACAACACAAGCGTTATGTTGCTTACTTTGGGACCAGAAGGCGCTATGTGAATTGTCCCTATATACGAGTACTTATTATTTATTAAGTATAAACATAATACAATATGTTTAATGTATTCTAAGTTCAATCAGTAAATGTGAACGTTAATAGTTTAATAATATTTTTAATAACAGACAGGAAAGTTAAAAAATTTAAAGCAATCGTAAATATATATACATTTTACCTATAAACTGATACAATACTTGTAAATTTTATACCACCAAATAAAATATGTATTTGAACGCGATGTGCTACAACACATTTGTACAGAAAATAACGATTTAAGGGCTGATCTAAGATTTGGCAACGTATCGAATTTCCAGATGTGTGAATTTCACACATAAATGATTCACTAGGTTTATGGGAGACAACTTTATTTCTATTGTTTTGTGGGGTAAATCTAACAGATTCAATGTCGAGTGAAGATTCGAACAGTTTCAGTACTTTAGATGAAAATAATTAATATAAATGGAGGGGAACCCTACACCAATTAGTCTGTGAAGACCATTTGCCGCCAGAGTGACTGACCTCGGGTCTTCGAACTGCTCAGCTTGGGACGCGGGTTTTGAAATAATATAACAACCCGCACATCATAATCGCGAAGCGAAATTTCATCACACCCTGTACTTCTTACATGAGATTGAAGATGCCACGAGCCAATTAGCTCCAGTCAGTCCAAGCCACAATCCGGCTAAAGTCACTTCCGGCATTCTTAGGGTATGAAGTAAAATCGCGATTGATAGATGGTAGAGAGTATACAAACGCTGTGCGCATTTATAAACGAGGGCCACGTGCAAAACGGCCTAAAAGACGAGAAAACAGCGCTCTTAACCTGACTAGATAGCAACCACCCATGGTTTGTAAATATGCCACCATAATTACCTTGTATTGTAATGATTATGAGTGACAGGTTTACAGGTTCCAGTTTCCTGACGCAGACGGCAGCATGTTGGCAGTGCCTCTATCATTCATAGGTGACGATAACTGCTTACTACTGAGTGAGCCGTCAGCCTGTCTGCTGTCCAAGTGCTATGAAAAACCCCACACTTCCGGTTCCGCTTAACTCATGCTTCGGGGTAGGCGGAAAATTATCCGTACAGGGGCGAAGTAATAATACTGATCTCGGCGGCCGGGGCCGGCCTTAAAAGGCGACAAAACAACCCTAGCTAGATGGTAGGACTCCAAGCCTAAGACTACTAGATAGCAGTCACCCCTGATTTTAAAACATGCCGCCATAATAACTATGTGTTGTGTTCCAGCTACAGAAAACCAAGTTCCTGTTCTTTTTCGTGGTTGACAGTACGTTGGCAATGTCTTTGGTGTTGCAAACGTCTTTAGACAACCGTTTGATGATCTCAACTTTAATTTCGATAGTTTAAAAAAATACCCCTAAACACCTCCTAAGTTACAAATAATTCCATAAAACGAGTACAGTAACTTGATTTCAAAGCTTCACTATTTTTATATTTACTTCAAAGAACCCTGAGTTGATTATGTTACAAATATTTTATATTTCATTCGTGTAAATACTACTAATCTCTGGAGACAAGCTACGTTGATGTTTATGTGGTTTGAAACAATATGATATTGTTTATGTTTTAATACCAGCCACGTTATTGTGTTAAATGTTAGTTATTAGATACGTTTATTATACGAACTTTTATTATATTTTAAATAGTATTATATACTACGTGTTTGTAGATTTAAAGAGTAGAAGTGCTTGCAATTACTAACTTGGAGTCGTCAATCATTCATATTCAGTAATCGGTCTGGAATTCGGGCTTCTTATATAATCGAGATGAAACATTTGTAATAAATAATAATGTCAATAATACAAGTAGTGTTAATGGGGCATTAGAATGTAGATATTTCTCTTATAAGAATCGTAAATCAACAATCATACAAATATTTATTTCAGTCGCTTGCTACTGGATAGTTTTCTGTGAAGCTCAATTCAGCTTAATATTTTCATAAGACAAAATTTGTTTTGTGTGACTCTTGCATGACTTTTTTTTCAAGTTAGTTTTCTACACTAGTTGAGACTATATCACAGAGTTTTTGTGACTACAACTGAAGAATACATTCACCCATACGCGAGCTGTAACGTCAATAAAATAGTAGTATCTCAATAATTAGTTTACAGAGATACCATAATCCTAAGCAAACTAATAGTCTTTAATTTTTTGAAGGTGATGTAATTATTATTTTTTTGATTTACGATATTCTAAAATAGAAATAGATTCTGAAATAAGAACATGAGCATGATTTTGAATGCAAAATAGACTCATTAACTCTTGGTCTAACTTTAAAGAAAGATAAAATATAGTAGGACCATGTTATGGGAACAAAATATAATAAAAAAATATGTTTCCAGAATAATAAGTAGCAGGAAGAATCAACCTCATAAGCGAGGTAGAATAATGATATATAATAATAGACATTACATTATTCTATGATATGTCTATATTATTCTATGTTATATTCTATGATATTCGTATGATAAATCATATGGAGCTAGGTTTTTAAAGTTAAAAGAGTTTGTAGACTAAGGTCGTTAAACTATAATGAAAACATGAGTAGCAACTGAGAAATAATAATTTTAATAACTAATTAAGTAAATATAATGCCTCTTTACAATTGAAGGGACAGTTGAAGGGACAGGTCTATAAGACCATCACTAGGCCTGTCCTTTTATACGGCTGTGAAGCGTGGCCGGTGTTAGAGCGACACAAGCAAGGACTGCGTGTCACGGAGATGAATAAGCTGCGGTGGATGTGTGGAGTGACTCGGAAGGACCGCGTTAGGAACTCCCGCATTAGCGGCAGTCTTCATGTCCGTGACATTGCGGTAAATTACAAGAGTGTCGGCTCCGTTGGTACGGCCACGTTTTACGACAACCGGATGCTTACGTGGGAAACTTATTTCTGGCCATGCCGCCTCCACCGGGCCCCGGCAGGAGGGGTAGACCCAAAAAGTGCTGGCTTGACGTCGTAAAGGGTGATATGCGTGCCAATGAGCTCACTACCAGGGATGCTGAAGATCGTGCGAAGTGGAGAAGAAAAAGCCGGAAAGCGGACCCCGGGCGCCGTAGCGAGACTTTGGGCTGCAACCGGGATTTAACGCAAAGATGATGACGAATGCCACTTTACAATAATCTTTTATCTAAAATGGAAGGTGGAATAAATATTTTTATCCAGAACAATTAAACGTACCTAAATGAATAAAATAGTTGTCCCAAGTCAGTTTTCTTAAAACAAAAAAGGCTACTAAGTTACTTGCCACTTAGTATTGTGTAGGCTTAAAAAGCTTTCGGGGATTACTTAAAAAGTTAAAGGAATTGAGTTGAATTAATTATTAGACTTTTGTACAGGCATCGTCTCGTAAATTCGTTTTCGTTTCTATACTCGACGTCTCTGCTTTTATTGCAGAATATAATGCAGTTGCTTTTGAACATTTCTACACTACATTATGAAGTTAAAAAATCAAAATAAGTTGTAATAAATACTATGTACTTAAGGACATAGTACAAAATTTAAATTCTATTTGATTTGAAGAGCTTTGCAATTAGTCTACTTTGCAACTGGACAATGGTACAAAATTTTATCTTTTTAACTTGATCGGCAACTTTTCTTTTCTATTCTATCAAGAAGAATAAAAAAGAACTGAAATTAACCTAAGCGAGTTCAATCTATTTAATTTTCAATTTGATTTTTTCAAAAGGTCTGAACCTGAACCCTGATAGGAGATACCGAACGTTGTCATTTTTTGATATTTGTAAAATGGCAAAAGGAAGTAAACCACTAGTTATTTTTAAAAACTTCCTGATGTTCCTACATCTGTAATCATACCCGCATTTGCAACACCACTCGCAAACATACATGGTAAAATGACCATAATCTGTCATAAGTGGATATCCACAATCTTATCAACAACCGCTACGGCATATGATCCTGCATCCACACCTGTAACCACGCCCACGGCTACAATAACACCAGCAACCGCACTTTCAACTATATTTGGAACTATGATAATAATCGCTTCTACTACCATAATTATACATATACCGGCAACCGCATTTATAACTAAACCTATAACATCAACAACCTCGTCAGTAACAGCAAATATTACAACTATGCTCTTGTTGTCACTTATCAGCATTTGTAAACACCTATTGTGAACAAACATTTAAGAAACATTAAGAAAAATATAGGCAGTCTCTACTACTTAACCCCATCTAAAGTTACACGTCCTGTTTAATTATAAAGAGGAGACAGTGTTTGTTTCTTTTGTCGCAATTTTCATTCCAGTTAGTGTTACAAAGAAAATATTCCAGCACCCAATGTTTTGAGTACAAGGGTAAACTCTCTACTTAATGGCACTTTGATTAAATAAGTGAAATGAATATTTTGCAGTGACTAACTTCATAGTATAGAAACCATAGTATAAACCATAGTATAAAAATCATCGTTCCTATAGAAAAAAAAATTAAAGAACTTCCACCACGCAATGGTTTTCATCGAGTTCATCGAGCATCGAGTCACTGTAGAGAGGAGAGTGGTTCTTGCAATTTATCTTTGCCTTTATCCACTTTTTGCCACCGACTATTTGTCATTGGATAGGCTAAATAGTAAGACACGCAAAAGTTCTCTAAAAAGTTTATTTAGCATACAATAAGGGCGCCTTCAAATTAGCCGCAAAGTGTCGCGCTGCAGCAGCGTGGCTGCAGCGCTGCAGCCGCGCGGCTGTCGCTTGGTTCGAGTATCATAGTGTTGTATACACGATGGACTCAGACGAAGAAACACTGCTCTTAGTGTTATGATTTTTCTCGTCATATTTTTTGCGAAAAATGCCTAAAGTGAAATCTAAATCAATTATAAATTTTGTAAATCAGAATTATGATTTATTAGCAACAGATGCAAAATAAAAATAGAATTTTTTTTGGTCACATATTCTGTCTGTGCGATTATTAAAAAAAAAAATAAACAACATTCTTGTGATTATATTATAGTAGTGTATTTTGTTTTTTAAAAAAACCCTATAGAAAACCGGTTTATTTTCAAAGTAATCAGTACATACCGGTGTTGAAAATCGTAATCGATTCACATCACTAGAACTGATGCGTGGCCGCAGCGCGGCTGCAGCGCTGCAGTCGCGCGTTATTGATTTATATGGATTTAGAAAACAGCGCGGCCGCAGCGCTGCAGCCGCACTGCTGCAGCGCGACACTTTGCAGCTAATTTGAAGGCGCCCTAAGGGTGACGAATGAACTTATGGAGTAAAGAGTTTCCCATCGGGCCAATCGCAAATATTTATTATCTCTTGCTATTAAGAGGACTGTTATAACAATACCGAAGGGCATTAACTCAACAGTGTACTTGGATTTGCTAAATAAAGATTTAAGTACTGTCTGTTACAAAGCACGGTGTAAACGAAGAAAATTCAATTTGAAAAATTGTAAAATCTGTGAATGCTGAACGTTTATTGATTTATATAAATGAAATGTTATATGTTACGTTTGTACTCAGAATACCGTTTTTAACTGAGATTTATTGTGAAACAATTTCAATATCATTCCAGTGAAATATCATTGCAATAAATTTAAATTGTCAATTACCATATATGAGACTTAATAATTTCATAAATATTATTACAGGAAATGGACAGTAAGACGTACTGGGATTTATCCAACAAAGGAAGGTGTTTGGGCATCATCAGTTCCCGGTTTATCATTCATTATCTCTTTTTCCTAGAACGGTAAAGGGCGACCCCCATCAGCCTAATGTTGTTTGATGAGGCATTAGTTGGGTGCCATTTAGTGCCTCCTGGCACCCCGGAAGTAAACGAGGAAACGGATTTTCTCCTTTATAATACTCTAAAACATTCCTTTCTAACAGTCTATCCTAGGTAGCTCATATAACTCATAAGGATCATTTTATCACGTAAGTCTAGTGACACGAAAAATGAGTTACCTCTTGACTGTCAACAACAGGCCCGTTTGCCCTAAAATATCGGGCTCTTTGATTCATAAGATGCTAGTTAAGAGGTCTCTAATTAAATAGGTAAGGTTCTCAGACATCTAGCGAAACATTACTCTCCCGCCGTCGGCTAACGAAGAACCATTTTTAATGAATAATTAAATACCATCGATCGGTGTAATTTTATATAGAAATTCTTTGTATTTTTAGTAACTTTTACCCTGTTATTTCACTCTTGTAATAACAGCTAATTAGTGGAATGACTGAGAAACATTTTTGTATTTTAAATTTGAACAGGAGTGTACGCGGGGGCTGTTATTTATTTTAAAGAAGGGCACTGCTGTAGGGTTCGTGTCTATAAATTAAATGGGTCACGAAATATTTATTCATTATCTTAGTAATTTTAGTAGGTACTGATACATTTTAAGAACTCGGAAGTTTACAAAAAACATAATTTAACGAGTGAATGGCAGCATAGTTCGAATTTTTACAAAAAGACTAAATCGTTGACGATGCCTATTTTAGTATTTTTATAGTTTAACAATATTATTATAATATTAAATTTCTTCCTGTTTGCTTCCTTTCATTTTGAAGCACTTTATACAATGTTCCGCAATACTAAAGCACCTATCAGCAAATAGAACCTTGTCGGAAACTGTCACCTTTCAGGTTTATACACTTTGTATATATTTTTCGTAAAGCTAAAATTCGCTTTTAAAAAAATCTTCTTCCTAATCCCTTAAAATATCGTGTACCGCGGCGACTACTGCGTCATCATCTTCAAATTTATGGCCACTGAGGTGTTCCTTTAACCGCGGAAACAGGTAGAAATCACTAGGCGCTAGGTCCGGTGAATATGGAGTATGTTCCATCAATTTGAAGCTAGCTTCTTGAACGGCAGCCATCACAACTCTGGACTTATGCGCTCCCCACGTTATCTTGGTAAAGCAAAACAACTTTAGCGAGTTTGCCACGCCGTTGCTTGCGTATTTCGTCATGCAACTTTGTAATTTGTCCTGCATACAAAGTCCGTAATAGTGGCTCTATGATTAAGGTATTCGATTATTACCACTACTTGGCTGTCCCAGAAAAAATAGCCCATGATCTTAATGGCGGGTGTAATCGCCTTAAATTTCTTCGGAGTTGGAGATGACAGTCTCTTCCAAGTCATGGACTGTTTTTTCGTTTCCGGGTCATAATGGTGAAGCCATGTTTCATCCATAGTAATGAATCGAGCCAAAAATCGGTTAAGATCTTATTGTAACAAACCCAAACAACTTTATGAAATTCACAGTCTCGTTTGTTTCTGCGCGTCAGAAAGAATTCTGGGCACCCAGCGCGCTAACACTTTTTTCATACCCAAAAATGGTTGTGTATATTTCTTTTAAAATTGTCATTTCTTCTGCTATAAAACAAACAGTAACACCACGATCCGCCAAGACAATTTTTTCAACTTTTTTAATAATTTTTTCGGTCCCTACCGATATAGGGCGTCCCGTGCGGGGGTCGTCGTTAATGGAAGTTCTTCCTCGCTTGAACTCCGCGCATCAACGCGCAACTGTTGAATATGGAGGAGCATGAACTCCTAATGTAGCTCTCGAGTCTTGATTTACCAGCTCCGTAGTAAATTTTTTCAAGCAGAGATATTTTATTACTGCTCGAACTTCAATATTATCCATTTTTACGAACACGATCCGACACGACGCAAATAAATGACTTCTTTTAAAAAAAAGCAAAAGATAATTGGTTGCTTTTTATTGTTATTATATCTAATGTCTGCGCTATGTCTCCCAGTATTTATTTTTTTTCTTTGCAAGGAGAATGTATCGCATATCACTATTTATTGAATACCCCTCGTATTTACAGTAAAAGAGTTTTATTCTAATTTTAAATGGACAAACAAAAGGGGAACATTTGTAATATTGACACAAAATCCATTTATCTCGGCGCTTGTATTCATTACTCTGCTCGGATTTAAATTGTGCGTAAACGTAATGACTGCTATAATTTTTGGGCTATGAAAACAGCGATTACGTCAAAAGCGTCAAAAAGACCAGACGTTCTTCGTGCAAGGACGGAGTAAGAATACTAGTCCCTACGTCCTCCAGCCCATCAGGATTAACCACCCTTGGTATATAAGTATGCCACCATAATAGTCTTGCGTTGTGTTCCGGTATTAGTGACCTAGTGCTATCCGTGCAGGGGCGGAGAAAGAATACTAACCTCTGCGGCCGGGGTCGGCCTGCCGTAAAAGGCGACAAAACAACCCATCCTAGCTACGTGGTAGGGCCTCAAGCCCGTCTGGATGGCGACCACCTTTGGTCTTAAGTATGCCGCCATAATAACCTTGTATTGTGTTCCGGCATTAGTGACCCAAGTTCCTGTACCCTTACGGGGCAGCAGCGTGTTCGCAATGCCACTGACGTTGCAAACACCCATAGGCGACGGTAACTGCTAAATTCTAAGCGGGCCGTCAGCCTGTCTGCTGTCCTACAGAAATAAAAAAAAAAAGGTTCCTGTACCTCTTCCCATATGGGACAGCAGCATGTTCGCGATGACCCTAGCGTCGCAGACATCCATAGGCGGACGGTAACTGCTTACTATTAAGTAGACCATCAGCCTGTCTGCTGTTCCTCAGCAATAAAATAATCATTTTCGTTTTTCAAAGTACATTTTACCCATAATCTATTTAATCTATTGATGAATAAGCTTCACTATGGCATTAAGTTTTTGACTTTACTACAGATTTCTACACCACTACCATATCTTAGAAATCTTGTTCGTCTGGTCTATATCTACGAGAAGAATATAATTGCTACTTTTAATTTCTGGGGTACCATGAAATTATATGGCAAATGGGTTGAATAATAAATATCCTCCTGTTAGTTAATAAGCAGCTAAGAATTGAAATTTCCAGTTTTGATTCTGATAAAATATAAGTTTAATTATTAGAAAAAATCTAGTTTGGACCTCTCAAGAGAAAAAGATGTGTTTATGAAAATCGCCGATACAAAAAAGAGTGCAGCGATTTGCTAATAATAATAATTCTAAGCAGCAGTACTGACTCGCGAAATTAAAGCATAAAATGCAACTTGTGTCGTAGGGTAGTAACCAAAATTCGATTCTGCGACTCCCTTACCGGCTACGGCCATCACTTGGCGTCCGGCAGTAGAAAGGCAGCAGCCATAGAGTTAGAATGGTGAGGCTGACATAATCACGTCGGCTTCACACGGAGTCCAGCTACTGCTACTACCACCAGCTCTGCCTCCCTACCTCACCTCAGGCATGTTTGCTATTGCGCACACTAATTGAAACAGTGAGCATTCTTGTTGCGCTTGTTACTTAAATAATACTTTATATTTTTTATTATCACAATAGTTTTGATTAATTTTTGTTATTATATAATTTGATGTGATTATGTAATTTGTAAGTTTTCTGTGGCTTTTTTATTGATTTGACTTAAATCGTAAATAGCAATATTTTTTCTAAATATACCTATAACAATTCAAACAATAAAACCTTTCATTATTTTTGGTTTGAATGTATAAGAAAGCAATCTCATGAATCATAAATTAAATTGAAGAACAATCGGATAAATTGAATTATGTATTTTTCTTATTGTAAAATTCCATGAATGTAAAATAAAATATTTAATTTTATGGCCGTAAAATAAGTCCGAGCTTGACTCGCGTACATTTAATTCATCCTTTTCCCAGGGGTTTTTTGTACAATTTCTATAGTTAGGGGGCTGAAGCACCCCATTTCTATTCTTAACTTGTAAGATCTATTATAAATCCTAGCAATTTAAATGAAACGTCGTAATGTAAAAAGTTGTGGTGATATAGTTATCCGTCACTCATTAAAAGTATAGAACTGTAATGGATAGGCGCCCATGGGGACACTTTTAAGGCCCATTCATTTTATATACGTATTAAACAAGAAATGCAGTTTAGCCGCGTGGTTTTAGGGTTATCGTCTAAAGACTAAATTTAGTTCAAAAAATTTCATTTATATTCTTGAGTAGATCATGACTACGGTTAATAAGTTGGTCTAGCATTTTACCACAAGAAATGAAGAATATACTGAATATAGATTGGATGAAGCTAATAATATTGGATTATTCCGAAAGTAATATCGTTTCTTTTTATGAAAATAAAAGACATTTTTTTTATAGATAATAAATATCTTATTTATTTTATATTGTTTGTTCTGGTCTAATACCGTCTGCTATCTTTCTAGCAGTAGCATGATTCCACACTCATAAAATTCATAGTCTTAAAAAACTAATCCAGGTGATTTTTAACCTACTCATTTGAAGTGAAGGTTTTATCGCCTAAAAAATGTAGCGACCGAAACAAATTATAATCCAAAGGTGTCAAATCTACAGAATATGGTGGATGTGACAGTACATCCCATTCAAGCTGTAAAAGCTTTTGGCGAGTTACCAAACTTGTATCAGGTCTCACATTATCTTCTTCTGCGCCCTACCGCCGGCCTCGCTACCGTCGAGGCGATCCGGCCAGTACTCGACGACTGGCTCGGGAGAAGGCACGGCTCCCTGTCGTTTAGGGTGACGCAGGTGCTGTCGGGGCACGGCTGCTTCGGCAAGTACCTGTGCCGCATAGACAGGGAGCCGGACGCTCGGTGCCATCACTGCGTCCACGGCGGGGAGGACACGGCGCAACACACACTCGCCGAGTGTGTAGCTTGGGAGGAGCAGCGCCGTGTCCTCACAAATGAAGTAGGAGGAGATCTGTCGCTGCCGGCCGTAGTGCGGAGGATGGTCGGTAGCGCAGAGTCGTGGGACGCAGTGGTGTCCTTCTGCGAGGACGTGATGTCGCAGAAGGAAACTGCGGAACGGGAGAGGGAGATCTCGACTCCCTTCCCCGGCCGCAGAAGGCGCACCGGGCGCAGGGGAAGGGCGGATAACGCCCTTTTCCGGCCCCCATGAATGGGTCCAGGGGCGAGGGACTTGGGGAAGTCCCCGCCCCCTATTCGATGGACCCGAGGCGGAGGCGCGTGCGAGTGTCGGCGCGCGCCTCTGAGGCGATGCACGGGGTAGTTAAACACCTCACTACCCCGTGCAGGAGACGAGGCCCGGACAGACCGGGCCAGCACTAGTGTGGGGCTGCGGAAGAATCTGGATTCCCGCGGCCCCGCGCGCACGTGTGAGGAGACACCGGGGTGGTGGTTTTAGCCGGTAGGAGTCCGGCATGCCCCTCCGCCTTTCCCCAGGCGGAGGTAGTCCATGAGGATTTCCCCACCCCGTAAAAAAATAAAAAAAAAAAAAAAAAAAAGGTCTCACATTATCTTAGTGGAACACTACAGCATTTCTATTGATTAATTCTGGACTTTTGTATTTGAGTGAAACATTCAGTTTTTCCGATAAAATTTAAAAAACGATTCCTTTGAAATCCCACCAAACATCACATTTTTTGATGAATATTGGCTTTATCTTTTTTACTCCATGATCTCTTGCGTTTGATGTTATAGACAACCCATATCTCGTCCTCAGTGATGATGCGCTTCAAAAATGGATCATTTTCTTGACGTTTTGATCTCGCGAGTTGTTATCGCCGGTTTGCATCAACTTGTCTTCATGAATTTATCAGCTTCAACTGCCCTTTCAGAACGTGGAGCATGATCAACATCAAAATTGCCAGATCGACATTTTGAAAACCACTTTTGGCACTAGTGTGCTATCAATACATCTTCTCCATACACATCGATAATTTTTTTCTTGCTTGAACCGCATTTTTACCTTTTCAGTAGTAATTTTTCACCCCCCATATTATAAAAAGGCCAAAAACTACTGCGTGAAGTCAATCGGTCTTTTTACAAACAAGCCTTGCTAAACCCACTGTTGAAACAAATAAAGATCGTGCAGCTCGAGTATGAAGTTGGGTGTGAAAGAAAACCAAGCCCTCTTAAGCCCTCTGTCAGGAAAAATGAAACTACTTTCCGAACAACCTTATATTAACTGTATCGATCAAAAGCTCAATGCCATAGCGATACAAAGGCATCGATAGATTAAATATATGTTTTTAAATTTATAATTTTTAAAACTATTTATGCAAACATAGAATATCACGAAATAAGAAAAATGTCATTATGATCTGTCGATCATTCATAATGTGTCCCACTTAGTGTCCTAAGTACCTAGTCAGGTCATAAGTATTGTCACACAGTAAAAACTTTTCTTTTAGAATGCTGGCCACAAAAAAGTTTATTGAATTCGAATTTCGAATTGTTCATGAAAATAAAAATGTATAACTTTTAGAATTTTACTCATTTTTAAATATGGAGTGGACGCTTAAAGAAGACCGTGTTGCAGTTATTGCGTTGCATCGTTGCGGTTACGCGCCAATTAAAATTTTTAACATACTGAAAAATTTGAATATAACCAAAAGATTCGTTTATCGTACCATCAAACGAAGACCATGAAGACTCTAGTGTAGATGACAGGTCAAGAAGTGGTCGCCCTCGGTCTGTTAAGACTCCAGCAGTGATAAAAGCTGTGAAGGCACGAATTCAAAGAAATCCCAAACGTAAGCAGAAACTGTTGGCCCTTCAGATGGGGTTAAGCAGAACCACGGTGAAAAGGGTGTTAAATGAAGACTTAGGGCTTCGGGCATATCGAAGAAAAACAGGACATCGATTTGAATGCTCGTCTAATGGACCTGAGACTGAAGAGATGTCGCGCTTTGTTGAAGCGGTACGCGGGAAAAAAATATCGGGAAATTCTTTTTTCGGATGAAAAAATGTTTACCGTAGAAGAGAGCTACAACAAACAAAATGATAAGGTGTACGCACACAGTAGTAAAGAAGCGAGCAACCGTATTCCGCGTGTCCAACGAGGTCATTTTCCATCCTCGCTCATGGTATGGTTGGGAGTTTCTTATTGGGGCTTAACAGAGGTACATTTTTGTGAGAAAGGTGTAAAAACGAATGCTGTTGTGTATCAAAATACAGTCCTGACGAACCTTGTTGAACCTGTTTCTCATACCATGTTCAATAACAGGCACTGGGTATTCCAACAAGATTCGGCGCCAGCTCATAGAGCGAAGAGCACACAAGACTGGCTGGCGGCGCGTGAAATCGACTTCATCCGGCACGAAGACTGGCCCTCCTCCAGTCCAGATTTAAATCCGTTAGATTACAAGATATGGCAACACTTGGAGGAAAAGGCGTGCTCAAAGCCTCATCCCAATTTGGAGTCACTCAAGACATCCTTGATTAAGGCAGCCGCCGATATTGACATGGACCTCGTTCGTGCTGCGATAACAACTGGCCGCGCAGATTGAAGGTTTGTATTCAAAATCACGGAGGTCATTTTGAATAAACTTTAATGTCATAAGAATCTATGTTTTGTTAAGTTCATTTTGGTATATGAATGGTTACATAATTAATAAACTTGTTACAATTATTTTACATTAAACATGTGACAGAATTTATGACCTGACTAGGTAGTTGGACTAAGAGGAGCAGCATACAAACATATGCGGGTAATATCCTGATTGGTGTATAAAATTGGTGTAGATATAGAATACATACCGTTTTTATCCGTGCAGAGGCGGAGAAAGAATACTAACCTCTGCGGCCGGGGTCGGCCTGTCGTAAAAGGCGACAAAACAACCCACCCTAGCTACATGGTAGGGCCCCAAGCCCGTCTGGATGGCGACCATCTTTGGTCTTAAGTATGCCGCCATAATAACCTTGTGTTGTGTTCCGGCATTAGTGACCCAAGTTCCTGTACCCTTATGCGACAGCAGCGTGTCCGCGATGCCACTGGCGTTGAAACACCCATAGGTGACGGTAACTGCTAAATTCTAAGCGGGCCGTTAGCCTGTCTGCTATCCTAGAGCAATAAAAAAAACATACATGACATCTATAGCTATGTATAATATCACTGTAATAGATTTAAGATAAAATGATCAATGAGAACAGTGCCGAGTGCGTCAAATTCTAGTTACAAACCAAATTTCGCTAATTTAAATTTTCAAACCCGCTCCGCTGCCTGGGGTTCGCTTTTGGACTTTTTATTTTCTACTTTACATGGTTTTTTGCATCCCTGGAAGTGAATTAATTAGCATATACTAGTACACCACCTTATACGACGTTAAGCCAGCACTTTTTAGATTTACGAAGAAGGGTAGACCCGAAAAGCATCAAGTTCCCGGCGGAGGCGGCATGGCCTAGGCATTTGTTCCCCACATAATTAGCTGGTTGCTGTAAAACCATTAGTGGAGGCGCAACTTATCCGCAATGTCCGCTTGACGCAAATTCGGTAGTTACTAACCCAGTCGTCCTTCTGCGTCGTAGTTTGATAGATTTTATTTATGTAATAAAAAGTAGTAGTATAGAAAATAAGTTAAAAAATATAACAGGGCATTTGAAACCAATATATGTATATAGGTATTGTTTTCCAGGCGATGATCTTTTAAAAACATGTTGGAGTATACAATAAAATAATATCTATAATAAATAATAATCTTCTACGTGGTAGGGACCCAAGCCGGTCTGGATGGCGACTACTTTTGATTTTAAGTATGCTACCATAATAATTTTATGTTGTGTTCTGGCATTAGTGACCCAAGTTTCTATACCCTTATGGGACAGCAGCGTGTTCACAATGCCACTGACGTTCCAACCACCGATAGTGGACGGTAACTGCTAAATTCTAAGCGGGCCGTCAGCCTGTCTGCTGTCCAACATCAATAAAAAAAATATCCATCATTTCTTCCCTCAAAGACGCCTTCAGCTTCTGCCAAACTTTTGGAAACAACCAGAACAAGAATTAAGCAGAAACTTTTTAATGAGATTATCAGCCTAAAATATAGCATCTGGAAAATCATAAAACAATCCAATTACAAAATTACTTTTCCATAAAGCTGTCAAAGCTCCGAGTTAAACTTAATATGGGAATACCTCATAAAGAAGTTGGGGTTTATACATTTTCCTGTTCCGAAGTTGCCCTTACGTAGTTCCTAACTTTCATTTCCCTTATAAAACTTAGTCTTTATCATAAATAAACGTCTCGATAATTGGATTCGTTAAATTGTTTTCATAACAATATTATTTCACATTTTATTAATAGCTCATCTCACTGATAGGCTGGATTCTAACCCTAGAGAGAACAAGAGGTATATATACTAGGCACGCCCGCCCAAGGCGAATTTGTGGGTTACACATCACTGATCGGTATGCAAGTTTCTTTGCGATATTTTATTTCACTGTCTATATTTACACTTTCTATGGTACATACTTATTTCTACATAATATGCATATTAGGCGAAAAAACCGCCTAAACGGTGCCTAAGCTATCTTGGGATTCATACTCATGACCCCTAGATTGGTTTGCGACTATGATATCATTTGGTTACTATATACTTTTGTGGCGAAGGCGAACCTACAGGCATATTTTAAATGATGGCGCGGACTGCGCGCTCGCCGCATACGACCGGTCACCTGTTGCCGGGCGCGCCGCGCGCGCCAGTACACTCAAACTCCCGCGTCGTATGCATGTCGCTGTGCTAACTACATTATTTTCATAAATTTTCCAGTAATATTTTTACCAGTATTGATTGTGTTCATTTTGTCAAGCATTATACCTATATATTATATTAATACACGCATTCCTACACTTTTTTATTGCTGTAGGACAGCAAACAGGCTGACGGTCCGCTTAGAGTTTAGTAGTTACTGTAGCCTATGGGTATTTAAAATGCCAGTGGCATCGCGAGCACGCTGCTGTCCCATAAGGGTATAGGAACTTGGGTCACTAATGCCGGAATACTACACAAGGTTATTATGGCGGCATATTTATGACCAAAGGTGGACCAAATAAAATAGTATAGGAATAATGGTTTTAATTTATTATTATTATTAATATATAATAAAAGAGTAAACAAATTATCCGTCTCGAAGGACCAGCGACCTATGAATGGTTCTATAAACTCTAGCGGGCGAAAGTGGCATTCTAAAAACCCCTTAAAATTAGAAAATGTCATAAAGGATCAGTCTTCTAAAAACAGATTAAAATTAAGATAACGTTTCAATATTATACTAATTTAGTTTACAGTTATTATTGTATTAAAATCTAATTTTATTAAATGAGGCTTAATTTTATTAATAGAAGGAAAGCACTTAAAATCACGATTTGAAATGTTTGTTTTATAAAAACATCACAAGAATATTTCATGATTGTTGGCTTCAAGTAAAAAGATTTAAACACTTATAAGAATCCACTACAAATTGCTTCAATTGGATAAAATTTTCCATTTACACAAAGAAAACGAAGCACTCCAACCCTTACAAGAAAGAACAATAAGTATAAATCTTTAGTTAAAACGCTAATACAAAAAGCGGTGTAAAAATATTATGGTAGCTGCTATATTGGCACAGTGTAAATATCAATACAGTAAACCTTTATAACTATTTAGAGAAAAAAATATGAGTATTTTTTCTTTGTCATTACAATAAAAATAAAATACTTTTAGTCCTAGAACATTACTCATTCATTAATGAGTAATGTTCTAGGACTACAAGTACTTTATCCTTGTTATACCGAATTTTATCCGAATTTTACCCTTCGGACAACGTGTCACAATGAGCGTGGTCTTGTCATAGGACGTCTTTGGGTGAATCACCTGACGGCCAAAACGACGACACTGCTACGCAGGCCGCAGCGCGTCTTGACCGTCAGGGCGACAATGGGATACCACATGGTGTCCTCCTCAGCGGACTCCTTGCTGGCTAGATCTCCACCATGGTACCTTAAAGCTCGTGTTCTGGCACTGCTATACCAGTGAAGCCGGGATGCAGCCGAGCGTGGCTCTCGCCCCGCGCCTCAAGAAGTAGAGGTAAACCGAGTGGAGCTGCGTGATGAGATGCTCATGATGGAGTGAAAGGAGCGCCTTGTGCACCCCAGCGCGTGCCTAGCCACCATCGCAGCGGTGAGGCCTGTCCTAGCCGATAGGAAGGCGCCACAGTGCCCTAGCCTTCCGCCTGACACAGGTCCTATCGGGGTACGGTTGCTTCGGGAGGTACCTGTGTCGGGTGATATCAGGGTGCCACCATTGTGACGCGGGTGACGAGGAGGACACGGTGACCCATACTATCGCTGTGTGCCTTGCGTGGTGCAAAAAGCGCTACGCTGAGCTAACTAGCACACTCCGCTCCCGCCAAGCAGGCCACGTTGACGGCGCCGGAGGGCGTCCAACGACCTCTGGCCGCCGTAGAAAGCGGCAGCGGGCCTCGGGGGCGAATCCACCACCCGCACCCTTGCCGTGAGGGTGAGGGGTGTGTGCTGTTCCACGGCCCCCATAAAATAAAACAGCCCAGGCCACAAGATCGGCAGGCCACATATCCGTGGGCCCGGGCCTAGGCAAAAAAAAGAACAGCGGGGTTTTCTAGTAGGTAGTTGGAAGGCCAAACATCATTCCCGGAATCCCACATATCCATCGGTTACTTCGAGCCGAGGGGAACCCGTTAAAAAAGGGTTAAACGTCTTAGAGAATGCGTGTCTGGGTTTCTCGCGCTTTAATGATGTTGGACGAACACCGCCTCATCCTGGCTTCTTTTATAGCTAGAGTTCATCAGACAGTCAAACGGCCTACCCTGGCAAGTGGTCACCCTCGCCTATGGGCTTTTGCAGCACCAGAAGCATTACGAACACGCTGCCGGCCTCGAATAAATTGTATTGTAACGGCTTTCAAGAGTCACGTGAAGTTAGGGCCGCGGTAAAAGTTTTGTAATGTACCGTGGCTCCAGTGTTCAGAAAAGTTAGCAAAAAGTATTACCACCTTAAAATATACACGGTGATTTTGAAAGCGTTTTGGAGCCGAAAATTTTGAATTTGGAATCATCTATAGTACCAATAAAAATGGTTAAATCAATTGTAATGTTAACTAAAAAAAAGTTTCAGTTTTAATATTCATTTTTACTCGATCGACTTGGAAAGTAGTAAGGTCCGTGCGCGTTTCGGCGGCCCCCGCGCGCCGCTCACGCTAACAACAGCTGATAAAAGTATACCTATAGGCGCGATTGTTATTTTCACAACAAATCAATTTATCAACGGACTGTAGGTAAAATATTTCTGGCGTATTTAAAAAATCGGAGCTATCTACAGAATAATTAACTTACATACCTATTTACAGTTTGTTTAAACTATTTACACTTCTCTGTATCGAAGCAACTGCTCAAAATGGAGTTCACTGCGTTCAATACACAATCCACGTTTAATACAATTGTCTTTTAATTTTCTTTTTCACTTTATCAAAAGCGTCCACTATCGCAATGCGTAAATCATCACGGCTTTCATATTCACGTTTAAAAACAAGTCTTTTTATTTCCGACCATAAGAAAAAATCCAGAGACGTTAAATCCGGGCTTCTAGGTGGCCAAGGCACAGGCCCTCCTCGACCTATCCACCGATCACGAAACTCATTGTCCAGGTATGCAGTAGCGTACAGCTGTACCATTGCCAAGTACTCCACGTTTGAAAATTCGTACTGTCGATTCATTTTAGCGCTAATCAACGTAACGTGCCTTCCCGATGTTATGGTATTACTGACCCAGTGACCGATTAAAGCCAAGGACGCCTGACGATTACAGGGGAATCCCGCGCATGCGGATACGGGCATCCGACTCAGTGCACTGCCGTCATTGGTTGGACGACTCCGGCGCAACTCCGTAGCTGTGTTTTTATTGGCGAATACGATTTTATGTGACTCGATAGTATTTCTATTTGTAGTATGTACCTACGTGTGATTAAAAGCGCTACTACTGGTTCTCACTTTTTCTCTGTAGACGATATGAATATCGACTTTGATGAAAAAAAATATACCTAGTCAGGTCATATGTATTGTCACACAGTAAAAACTTTTCTTTTAGAATGCTGGCCACAAAAAAGTTTATTGAATTAGAATTTCGAATTGTTCATGAAAATAAAAATGTATAACTTTTAGAATTTTACTCATTTTTAAATATGGAGTGGACGCTTAAAGAAGACCGTGTTGCAGTTATTGCGTTGCATCGTTGCGGTTACGCGCCAATTCAAATTTTTAACATACTGAAAAATTTGAATATTACCAAAAGATTCGTTTTATCGTACCATCAAACGATACAATGAAGACTCTAGTGTAGATGACAGGTCAAGAAGTGGTCGCTCTCGGTCTGTTAGGACTCCAGCAGTGATAAAAGCTGTGAAGGCACGAATTCAAAGAAATCCCAAACGTAAGCAGAAACTGTCGGCCCTTCAGATGGGGTTAAGCAGAACCACGGTGAAAAGGGTGTTAAATGAAGACTTAGGGCTTCGGGCATATCGAAGAAAAACAGGACATCGTTTGAATGCTCGTCTAATGGACCTGAGACTGAAGAGATGCCGCGCTTTGTTGAAGCGGTACGCGGGAAAAAAATATCGGGAAATTCTTTTTTCGGATGAAAAAATGTTTACCGTAGAAGAGAGCTACAACAAACAAAATGATAAGGTGTACGCACACAGTAGTGAAGAAGCGAGCAACCGTATTCCGCGTGTCCAACGAGGTCATTTTCCATCCTCGCTCATGGTATGGTTGGGAGTTTCTTATTGGGGCTTAACAGACGTACATTTTTGTGAGAAAGGTGTAAAAACGAATGCTGTTGTGTATCAAAATACAGTCCTGACGAACCTTGTGGAACCTGTTTCTCATACCATGTTCAATAACAGGCACTGGGTATTCCAACAAGATTCGGCGCCAGCTCATAGAGCGAAGAGCACACAAGACTGGCTGGCGGCGCGTGAAATCGACTTCATCCGGCACGAAGACTGGCCCTCCTCCAGTCCAGATTTGAATCCGTTAGATTACAAGATATGGCAACACTTGGAGGAAAAGGCGTGCTCAAAGCCTCATCCCAATTTGGAGTCACTCAAGACATCCTTGATTAAGGCAGCCGCCGATATTGACATGGACCTCGTTCGTGCTGCGATAGACAACTGGCCGCGCAGATTGAAGGCTTGTATTCAAAATCACGGAGGTCATTTTGAATAAACTTTAATGTCATAAGAATCTATGTTTTGTTAAGTTCATTTTGGTATATGAATGGTTACATAATTAATAAACTTGTTACAATTATTTTACATTAAACATGTGACAGAATTTATGACCTGACTAGGTATATATTTTATTAAATTAACGTTATAAATAGCTTCTGTTATTGATAAATAATTCAAAATTTTCGGCTCCAAAACGCTTTCAAAATCACCGTGTATAATTACTAATTCAAAATATTTTTTAAAGTCGTATGTTACTTAGTCACGAGAAAATTTTGTATGCTTAAAAGTCATTACACCTTTTTTGTCATAATTATACATCATAATAATATCATCATTAACAAAAACTAAAATATTAATTTACCAAGAATAAAAAGACTTTTATACTGTTTGGGTGTTTATACTATGGTAAAAATGTGATAGCGGTTGCGATATTAGTTATCTCGAGGTTTATCCGCACTCGGCCCCTGGGGGCCGCTAAATCAGTACCCGGGGCCTGGGGCCCACGCGAAGATCACGACGATATCTCCCGGCTCCGTATCTTCCAAAATATATCATTTGTTTGAATAGTTTGTGGTGTCTGAGTTTAAGAAATGTCTATTGGAGATCCTAAAATGTTTGCTCTCATCTTTTCTCAATACTGTTTTTATTTGCAAACTGTTTTCGTAGTGAAGGTCAGTGAACTTTGTACGGTGTTTACTTTTTATTCAATGAAATAGATTAAATTTGTTAAAAATTTATTTAAACTAAAAAACCAAATTTATTTAAATAAAAAAATACTTTATATTTTGGGAATAACACATTTAAAAAATTGACGGTTGGTTGCATGGAAAGGAAACTTGTTATAATACCATTTATATTAATTCAAATTATAAGTTGCTAGTTATCTGTGTGTTGTAATATCTCGTCAATTATTAATAAATGTTTGTCTCATAATTTATAATAAAATGATAGAGGTCTACAGTTGTTTTTTTTATTGCTGTAGGACAGCAAACAGGCTGACAGCCCGATTAGAATTTAGCAGTTACCGTCGCCTATGGGTATTTGCAACGCCAGTGGCATTGCGAACACACCGCTGTCCCATAAGGGTACAGGAACTTGGTTCACTAATGTAACACAACACAGAGTTATTATGGCGGCATACTTAATACCAAAGGAGGTCGCCATCCAGACGGGCTTGGGGCCCTACCACGAAGCTAGGGTGGGTTGTTTTGTCGCCTTTTACGACAGGCCGACCACGTTCGCAGAGGTCAGTATTCTTTCTCCGCCCCTGCACGGATAGTAGTGCACGCATCACGGCAAAACTATTAGATAGATTTCAATTAATTTTTTTTGGTTTTAAAAGTAATTATATTTTCGATATCTTCATTTAATATAACTTTATATTATTATATTAAAGTTTTAAGAAACAACAATTTCATGTGTGTTTTCTTGCCATGGTGCAAGCGGTGTAGCGCGCATGCGTACGAAGTCGCGGGTATCAGCTTGTATTCATTAAAAGTACTTTTTATACACCGTATTTTTAGTTTTATTAAAATTTTACGAGTTGATTGTTTATATGCGGGAATTAAAATAAGTTAAAATAAAATAAGAAAACTTGATCTGTGAAAGAGATAGAAAGGATTAATATTAGTGTTCCTACGTCAATCAAAAGCTCAAATAGTTGACTAGTCTTGTAAATTAAAATATTATGCTCCCGGCAAAGTGGCATGAACTGATTCCTTTGCCTAATATTTAAAAAACAATGAAGTGACAATTGATGTTGACGACTAATATTAGTCGTTTTCCGTTGATAATTGGGATATTCTTTTCATACTTAGACCTTGGCAAATCTGTGCCAAAAGCATTGTCGCCATTAAAAAAAATTGGATATTCCTTCGTTTTAAATTATATATTCCATTATATAATATAACTATAATATTCCTAATGTAAGTACAATGTGTTCATGTGTTACTTATTCTGAGTTAAATAAATAATAATAAACTGGCGCTATTCACCCAGCACCATCTAGATATACTACATACTTATATGCTTTTCTTTTGTAAATAACTACATATTGTATATAAATACCCAAACGCAAGACGGGAATCGAACCCGTGGCCTCCGAAGGCGTACTGTAGTGCGTTAGCCACTACGCCACGGAGGTCGTCAAAAATAGTCGCATATATCCTTTTCCAGAATATATAAAATTTGGCCACAAATGTACCAAATTTTATCCTATTCCGTTCACTCATTCTGGCGTTATTAATAAATAAACAAAGGCCTATCGATTGAAATATTTTCATTTATAAATTTGTCGGTTATCCAATGATTTTAATTGAAATCGTAAACTTGGTTTAAAGTCAGCTAGCTAACCAGTAAAACCACACCTTTTTTTTGTTGTTTGCTTCGATCACAAATAGTACATTATTGATCGAAGGTTGTTTGTGTTACTATTTAAAACATAATGAACAGTTTGCTATAAAATAGAATAAGTTAAACATAACTACCTACTTCATAGATATTCATATGATTATTATCATTCGATATCAATTGGAATATTTCTACGATTTTGTACGTTTTGAGAATGAGTATCAAAATTAAATTAAAACTTAGATAATTAAAAATATATTTGACAGTGGTAGAGAAATTTTGGGCGTAACAATGTCCCCCAGCGACCGGAAGATCCCTTGACCGGATGATCTCAATACAGGCCACCGGTTTTCAATATTGCAGAAGACGGTTAATTTAAGAAGGAGTTAAACCTTTTCTCATGTAAGCGATGAAGAAGTCTTGAGATTTTTTGGGATATTCAACACCCTACAAAAATTGGGGTCAGTTAGTTTCAGCTACAATTGTGTCACGACTTGTAAGCGCGACTGGCATTTTCTTTCTCTGGGACAAAAAAAAGTTATATTACCGGCTACATCGAAGTATGCTCCTCATAAAAAGTAACGTATTGCTGCATCCAGTGCCTCAATATACTAAATAATATTAGCAAGTAAAGAAAATAATCGAAAGTATTCGATATGTCCACCAATTATACTTATATTACATTGATTTGATTACAATATGTTTATGCCATGGTTATTAGGGAAATACAAAAGTTCGCAGCTGTTGTAATTATGACTATTGCTTCTGGTTGAGTACAGCTTTTATATCCGATAGCGAATGAGTGACGGGGAGCATCGCATCTATAGATTGAGTAAAACTGTCTATACTGTTCCTTTGGATGCCTCACTAGCTCACCAATGTCCACGGATATCACTCTCAATGTACACAATGTACGCCTGCATGTCGCTTATAATTGGCCGTGCTCTGTCTTTTGAATCACATTGAAAGAGTGACAGTGACACATAAGCTAGCGTAGGTAAACCTTACATTAAATCGCATACATAATAAGTACACTGTCTTCACAGTGGGGAGGTAGAGACGTGATTATATATTGTTTCCGAGATTTTAAGTGGATATTTTGTATGTGCTTTTCAGTTGTTTAGATAAATTTGATTATACAATGAATTTGTCATTCAAAAAGTTTAAAGACGTATGTTTAAATTACATATAAACAGTGACAGAGACATTAGAATGTATCAGCTATATATGGTTAGAATACTAACCATTTAGTACACATAGTACAATGGTTACTCACATGCGTGATCTAATAAAGATTTGATAGTATCCTATGTTGAAACTAGTATGTTAATTCTGAAAAATTTTGTTTAATAAAATATTGTTTATACTTTATTTCAGAGTGCTTTGATTAAGTACACTCAGTGATTTTTTTTTGGTAAATTATATTATACAGCTCATAGATTTAACAAGTTATTAGACAGAAAAGCAATACATAAACAGATAAAAATATCTAATATTGTAGTATTACCTTTTTTAGTCACCAAAAGTTTTTTTTTGTAGTGTGGGTTTCAGAGAAGTAATAACAGGTAAATGAAGAAGTTGAAATGAAGCGTGTAAAATGAGATGGAAGATTCTCAGCAAGTAACATTAACATGTAACTGAGGTCCTCTAAACTGCTGCGGCTAGTTCCACAGCGTATAGCGTCCCACAGCTAGGCTTGGTCATCTTCCTAGAGAAAACGCATATGCAATACGGATCAGTGGCTTACACATACCGGTAATCTCGGGATGCAAGTTTTCTCACGATATTTCCGTTCACCAGCGGCACGAACAAATTCTAATATGCTCATAAGACATTAAAACTGCCTATGCGTCTTGGAATTCGTGACCAGAGCCTCTAGACAGATGTGATACTACTTGGCTACCAAGTACTATGAAATAGTACTTAGTGACATCATCATCATCTAAGCGTAGTATCCCGGTTGCAACCTAAACTTTTGTTTCGGTGCCCGGGGTCCGCTTTCCGACTTTTTCTATTCCACTTCGCACAGTCTTCAGCATCCCTGGTAGTGAGCCCATTGGCACGCATATCACCCCTTACGACGTCAAGCCAGCACTTCTTGGGTCTACCCCTTCTGCCGGGGCCTGGCGCAGGCGGCATGGCCAGACATTTGTTTCCCACGTAAGCATCCGGTTGCCGTAAAACGTGGCCGTACCAACGGAGCCGACACTCCTGCAATTTATCCGCAAGGTCACAGACATGAAGACTACCGCGAATGTAGGAGTTCCTAACGCGGTCCTTCCGCGTCACTCCACACATCCACCGCAGCATGTTCATCTCCGTGACACGCAGTTCCTGCTTGTGTCGCTCTAACACCGGCCACGCTTCACAGCCGTATAAAAGGACAGGCCTAATGATGGTCTTATAGACTTGTCTGAAAGGACAAGTTGAAAAACTTTACCGACATCTTGGGGTCACAAATGACACCAGTTACCTCACGCTATTTGGCCCACGCGGCAGCAATGCGTGCCTTGACGTCACAATCGATGTCACCAGACGCATGAAACACAGATCCCAGGTATTTCACTTGGTCCGTGCGCTGGACCGTGTCGCCGCCTATGCGTACGGGTGTGGGATCTGTGGAGTTACAGGCCAAGTACTCGGTCATCGCCACATTGAGCTTCAGACCACCGTTCTCAAGCGACTCCTTCCACGTCTTCACACGTCGCACCAGCCTACCCCTGTCCGAATCTGCCAGCGCGATATCATCAGCATACATGAGCAGCCACGGGGGCTGCCTATGTGAGTTTCTGATGCTGTCTGACAATACGTCTAATACCACGCTAAACAAACGGACTAAGGACGGATCCTTGGTGCACCCCGACGGTGATGGGGAAAGGTTTTGTGTCGCCAACAGCGGTCCGAACTACGGAATCGGAGTCACGGTACATGTCTTGGATGATGTCAACATAGGCCTTTGAAACCCTTTTAGATCGCAATGCCCACCAGACTATCGCGCGAGGAATACAGTCGAAGGCTTTCTGCAAGTCAAGAAACAGGCAATGCAGAGGCGTATTCTTCGCCCTGTATTTCTCCGCGACAGTCCTTAGAGCAAAAACAGGATCCATGGTCCCATGACCAGGGCGAAACCCATACTGATATCCCGAGACAGTGCACTTCTGCCGAATCCGAGAGTTGATAACCCTTTCGAAGAGCTTCATGGTGTGGGACATGACCTTTATACCGCGGTAGTTACCGCACTCCTGCACCGATCTCTTGCCTTTGAAGACTGGAGTAATGACACTCAGCCTCCATTGGTTCGGGATCATACCGGTGAGGAGAGTCCGGTTAAAAAGGTTTATTAAGATGCCCACACCACGAGAGCCCATCGCCTTCCAGGCTTCGATGGGGACTCCATTGGCTCCGACAGCTTTCCGATTTTTCATGTGGCAAAGATAATAACTAGACTTCTGCAGGCGTTACCGGTGGCACTAATCCTTGATTTGGAGGAAGATCCGGCGCCTGTACCTCTTTATGCTGCTTGTTCAGCAGCTCGTGGAAATACGAGCGCCATCTCTCCTTCACCGCGAGGTCCTCGCATAACAGGTTGCCCCCGGCGTCTTTTACGCAGCGCCACTTGGAGATATCCTGTGCCGCTTTGACCCTGGAGCACGCCATCTTATATATGAGCTTCTGCCCCTCAGATGATTCCAACTTATCGTAAAGTGGTTGTAAGTGGTCTCGTCTGGCTCTGGCTACAGCTTTCTTGGTGGCACGCTTAGCAGCTCTGTATGCGTCGCGATCTTCAGAAGATCTGGACGCTTGCCACTTCTTAAAGAGGGCTTTCTTCGCTCTAGTCTCCCTTTGGACTGTGTCGTTCCACCACCATGTCTCCTTGTCACACTTGCGTCCGCCATTAGACTCGCCAAGCACTTTCCCCGCCGATCCAAGGATAGCTGCCTGAATTCTGTCCCAGTAAGCTTGAACCGGTTCGCCTTCACCACCGGCGCATTTGTCACCGATGGCAGAGGCGAACTCCTGGGAATTGACTTCATCAAGCAGCCACCACCTAATTCGGCGCTGAAGGCGATCGACACGTTTGCCTTTGGGCTTCACGCAGAGGTCCATGACAAGAAGACGGTGTTGTGCAGTGAGACTCTCACCGAGTACGACCTTGCAGTTAGCTACTTTGCTAATGTGGTGGGTCCTAGTGAGTAGGAAGTCGATTTGGGTAGCATAGTAGTATTCCTCCCGCTCTTGTAGGTGATGAGATGCTCGGGTCTCTTTTTGAAATATGTGTTCACGATGGCAAGGTCGGCAGCCGCACACGCACTGAGGATGTCCTCCCCTTCCACGTTGTGGCTACCATACCCATATCCACCGTGAACACGTTCAAATTCCCCACAATCATCACCCACATGACCGTTTAGATCACCGCCCAAAACGATCCCATGTGACAAAGGAATCCCACGAAGCACTTCTCCGAGTAGGTTCCAAAACGCTATCCTGTCGGCGTCGCTACAACCGGCCTGTGGCGCGTAGGCGCTTATCAAGTGGGTAACTACTCCAGTAACAAGCACCCTCACAACCATAAGCCGATCGCTACAGCGCTTCACCTCCAAAATGTCGTCTTGGGGCTCCTCTGAGAGCACTATGGCGACCCCATTTTCCCCACCAAGTGCACCCGTGTAGATCAGCTTGTAGCCATTCCCAATGAACCGGGATCTGCTGGCCTTCCACCGAGTCTCCTGCAGGAACGCCACGGCCACCCTTCGCCTAGAGAGTACTTAGGCCAACTCTCTCGCGCGTCCAGTCAGCGTGCCAATATTCAAGATGCGAAGCGGAGTTTCCTTTTGGATGGGGCTTATGTCTTTAGCCATGCTCGCTCATGGCACAGCAACCCTAGTCCACTTATCACAGGAGTCGGGCGAAGTTCCTGCGCGTCATTTTGCGGCGACGCCCTATCCGTGACCAATCCTTTACATGTTCTAACCATGGATTTGGCAAGTTTTGGTTTTTACGGGAGCGACTGCCGTCCGACCTCCCAACCCCTACAGGAAAACCGAGAGGTGCACTTCCTTTGCCGCATGCAAGCTGGCAAAGGAGTAGTCCATCAGTCGCCTTTATTATTTAAGTTATGGTGAATAATTAAATAACAATTCTCTACCAATTAAAGATTTTATCTTAAATCTAAAACAAAAACGATGCTCTTGTCAAATCGTACAACTAAATTACAACAAAGAGTGATATTTCTATTTGATTCTCAAGTCCAGATAAAATCGGCCCGTATCAGAGACGTCTGTGATCGTTCAATTCCAATATTTACTTCCGCATTTGTATGAATGGGATGCCGGGACGGAATTACTGAAGCGTACGACACTTTTCCATCAATATTCATACATTTTTGGAGTTCTTTCGGCTTGTGACGATGGGATATTATTGTAAGAGCTTGATTTTCTCCAAAACCAAAAATTTTGACACCAAATAGTTTATAGTAAGGAACAAGCTGTTACAGGCATTATTTTTTCTGGAATAAACACAGTTATCAGTCTTAATCTTAATTTAAATTGTATAATCTTACTCTATGCAAAATTTCACCCCATTCCAATCAGCCGTTCTAGCGTTATTTAGAAGCGAACATTCCCGGAAGCTAAGACCCCTACATATATCTATTTTGATTAACATACTTCTGTATTATATTTAATTACAAACGAAAAATATATTGATTATGTATATTTTACTAGACGTACACATATATAATTTTTCCAGTGGACATAACTCAATTAATTTGGGACGAGGTGTCTAAAAATAACTTTTGAAATATTAACATGCATTCAGTCAGGTAACCATAGCCAGGCTAGGCCTGAAGGATACATTTTAAGAAACTTGGAGCCAGGAGTGTCGTACTGAAATGTTTTATTGAGTATGCCAGTGTTACTAGCAAATAAGTTTTTCTCAGATAGAAAAAGTGAGAAATAAAATCAATGTAACATTCAAATTTTTGACGACTGAAAAATCTTTTTCTTACGTGCCAGTTTCAGGGGTCCCATTAAAACCTACGGAGCCCTTGCCAATGTCACCTATTTATTTTCGGCACTAGAACAAATTATCAGAGATGGGTACTGATACAATGTGACAGTACGCGCCAGTGATGCCAGTGAACCTCAAACAAACATTTATTTTTATTTTATTGATGTAGTACAGCAGACAGGCTGACGGCCCGCTTAGAATTTAGCAGTTACCGTCGCTTATGGGTGTTTGCTACGCCAGTGGCATCGCGAACACGCTGCTTTCCCATAAGGGTACAGGAACTTAGGTCACTAATGCCGGAACACAACGCAATGTTATTATGTTAGGTGGTCGCCATCTAGACGGGCTTGAGGCCCTACCACGTAGCTAGGGTGGGTTGCTTTGTAGCCTTTTACGACAGGCCGATCCCGGCCGCAGAGGTTAGTATTCTTTCTCCGCCTCTGCATGGATAAAACTAATTAAATGAGACACGAAATTTAATGATATATATATATTGTCATATGATATCACTTACAGAACCCCATAAAAGGGGAGGAGTCCATCATCCCAGCGCACTCGTTTTATATTTATTAATTTGTCTCGTTTTTAGCGTGCCGTCGCATATTGAGCGGCTCAAAGCAATTAGTGAGGAATGCCCGCGAATTTCTGTCGTCCATTTTGTCGAGCATCTGCCGTGTTCTATACAACCTTTTCGTGTGCACTCCTATTAATTTAAATGAAACCTTTGAAGGTATGTGTAATTTAATTTAAGTTTTATGCACATGAATATAGGTATTTTATACTTAATTTTGCCTACCCTATTGTTATTTTCGACCTATATATTTTACATATTGTAACAGTTAACATACTCTTAATAATCATCATCCGTATTGGAATTTAAATTTGATTTTGTAGCCGTTCTGTTCTTACATAAGTACATTCATAGAGAAAACTTGCAAGCTATGTGTAATTTTTGCTTTGCACATGACGCAAAAGAACTGGAAATTATTATCATCATCACCTTAGCGTTGAATCCTGGTTGCAATTCAAACTACCGCTTCAGTGTCCGGGGTCCGCTTTCCGACTTCTCCTTCCCCACTTCACACAACCTTCCCTGATAGTGTCCATTAGCACGCATATCACCTCTTACAACGTGAAGCCAGAAATTTTTGGGTCTTCTCCTCCTGCTGGAGCCTGGCGTAGGCAGCACGGCCAGGCATTTATTCTTTCTATACGTAGTTAACATTCAAGCATCGTATTTTTATTCAGGAGTAACTCCTGTCCAATCCCCCAACCCGAAAAATAGACTGCTTCCCTTGCTCTTTGCAAACAAGTTACTCTAATATATTTAATATGCTTTAATCATAGCTGAACCGTTGTTGTATCTTACACAAAAACTGCTAAATCACATTACCTCCACTAGTATTCATTACTATTATATTAGTGAAAACAATACAATCCTACCAAAATTACTACTGTACACGCAACCTAGAGCGTCTGTCTATCTGTTTGAGTGAAGCGATTTATACAAATCGTCGTGATCGTAGAATAACGTCGGATTTGAAAAAAATCCAAAGTCCCTTTTTACCATATTTGGATACTACATTGTCTAAATATTATTGCTACATTTAAAAAAATTAGATGTATTTTAGATCTCAAATTAAGTAGTCGGTAAAGTGACGCATATGATAGATTCTCATAGTAAAATGACGCTTGTGTATTTTTAAAATGGCAGTCCTGTAAAGTTTAATATATGTCAGATCCGTCACTATTCTACGACTAGGACGAAATGCTCTCTTAATACAATGATTTTCATCGTATTTTATTGCACATGTTAATCAGAGATTTCTTTGTTTATTTTCTGTAATAATTTGGTTTATCCATGTTGTATTGGAAACTTACACAACGAAGCATGAGTCACTATAAAAATATATGTCACTATAACAAAAAAAAATTCTAAGCTATACATTTATTTTTACGGTAGTGTCTGCTCTCTAATCACGAGGAAGGAAGCTCAAAAAGGAATCTTAAGCGATCAAGTTTCTTTTGTTGCCCATACATTAGAACAAACAGTAATCAATTTATATTTTATGACTTCTTAAGTCATAGACCACTTATCCACCCCGGGCGTTGAACTGTACAGGAATACTGGATACACCAGAGACGTACGGCCCCTTGACAACTGTACGCAACTGATGCGCACGAACCCATTGCACGACCCCACACTACCCCTTCACGACCTCCATGGGTGTGCACAAGTATCTCCACCTCAACAATAAAAAAAGACCTTAAGGCCATTAACTAGTGGCGTACTCTATTTTTTAACAATAATTAAACACTATTAATATTTTTTATTGCTGTAGGACAGCAGACAGGCTGACGGCCAACTTATAATTTAGCACTTACCGTCGCCTATGGGTGTTTGCAACACCAGTGACATCGCGTACAGGAACTTGGGTCACTAATGCCGGAACACAACACAAAGTTATTATGGTGGCATACTTAAGACCAAAGGTGGTCGCCATCCAAATGGGCTTGGGGCCCTACCACGTAGCTAGGGTGGATTATTTTGTCGCCTTTTACGACAGGCCGACTCTGGCCGCAGAGGTCAGTATTATTTCTCTGTGATTAATTTCGTCTCTACTACATAGTTGTTTTGTCGCCGTTTTATGATAGACCAACCCCAGCTGCAGATGTCGATATTCTTACTCCGCCCCTGCATGGAGAATAATGGAAAAACTGAGTTTATATTTTCAATGTTATTAAGTAATTTGTATTTATTATTGTATCTATCCCTGCAGGGGCAGAGAAAAATAGTGACCTCCGCGGCCGTGGTCGGCCTGTCATATAAGCCGACTAAATAACCCAAGCTAGGTGGTAGGATTCCAAGCCCGTCTGGATGGCAACCACCATTGGTTTTTAAATATGCCGCCATAATAACCTTGTGTTGTGTTCCGGTTTTAGTAACCTTGGTTCCTGTACCCCTATGAGTCAGCAGTGTGTTCGCGGTACCCCTACCGTCGCAAACATTCGTAGGCGGCTGTAACTGCCTACTATTTAGTGGACCGTCAGCCTGTCTGCTGTTTCTCAGCAATAAAAGTGTCGCAATGAATTATTAAACTTTCAAATCGCTTCCTGTAAGCAATGTGACAAAATCTCTATGATTAGAATAATACATCGCCACATTCTCTAGTTTGCGACAGATAAACCTGTCTTTTGAGACCTACTTTCTGTTTTATGTGTTCATATAAGTGCTCGTACGAATAAGGGTTTTATTTATCGTATTGTGATAAATAGTATTTTATGATAACCCTTTACAACCTTTTCTTGTACAGTGTTTACATAAAAACACGATTTAATGTAGGAGGAATAAAGTCAGATAGATAGATATCTTACTTCTTTAATGATGATAATACATCTGTGGCATTATTATCAACGGCCTTTTGTCAAAAGTAGCTGACCAAATAAAATACTGAAAAGTCGTTTTCATTGTTACCCGCAAGAATTTAAATTAGATGTGTTTAATGGCGAAAATTCTACCTACCAGTCATCAATGTGAATAAAATAAATATACTGGAACAATTCATACAACGCCATCTAGTTCCAACTTAAGTAGCATAGCATCTGTATTATGGGTATTAGATAACTAATATGCTACATACATGATTTGTTTTGTAAATAAATACATATTATACATGAACCCCAAGACGCGAAACGGGAATTGAACCCGTAACTTCTGCATGCGTACCGAATTGTGTTAGCAGCTACCCCACGGAGGTTGTAAGATTATCGATTATTATATTCAATACGGTTAATCCCAGTTGAAACTAAATACTTTGGAGCGTGAAATCCTTAGTCAAATGGGAAAAATTTATAGAAAATTTTACGTCAGTAATAAAAGCCGTGTGAGATAGTAACAGGAATCCAGTGGATGAGTGAAGCTATAGACCGAGAAAACTGGATAAAACTGGAGGAGGCCTATTCCCAAATAGGGATTCCTATCCCAAAACAATACAAAACAAAGGATAGTGTATGTAATATTTAATGTTTTTTGATAATAACATTTAGTTGAATCTAATTCATAATAATATTACATTTTATAAGTTTTTTTTTTTTTTTTGGTGTCGGGGAAAAACCTCTCTTGACGGGTTCCCCCGGCCCGGGGGGACCGAGGGATATGTGGGACTCCGGGAAAGGTGTTTGGCCATCCGACTACCCACTAAAAAACCCCGCTGTTCTCCTATCGCCTACGCCCGGGCCCACGGATATATGGCCAGCCGATCTCGTGGCCCGGGCTGGCGCCGGCCCGCCCTTTGTCTTGAGGCGGGCCCCTTCTAAAGTGTTGGCGCCAGGGGGTCAGGATTTCGTCCCCCCGGCGCTCTCCTAACAACTCTAGGAGTTGAGGGGGGTCGCGGAACAGCACGCAGCCCTCACCCTCGCGGCAATGGTGCGGGCGGTGGATCCTCCCCCGAGGGGCCGCCCGCGGCCGTTTTTTACGGCGGCCGGAGGTCGTTATTTGACCTCCGGCGCCGCCGACGTGGCCTGCGTTGGCGGGAGGGGAGTGTGGTGGTCGACTCCCGCTCCCGCTCCGCCGCCTCCTTTGCGGACATGACTGCCTCGCAGAAGGAGGCGACGGCCGTCCATCCAGGATCGCTCCCGACCATGGACAGAACCAGGGCCGGAAGCGACAGGTCCACGCCGATTTGGGCGACGAGGGCGCGGCGCTCCTCGCGCCACGCAGGGCACACGGCGACAGTGTGGTTCACCGTGTCCTCCTCGTCGCCCGCGCCACAGTGGTGGCACCCCGACGTCATCTCCCGCCCTATGCGACACATTTACCTCCCAAAGCAACCGTGCCCCGAGAGGACCTGCATCAGGCGGAAGGTCAGGGCGCCTTGGCGCCTTTCCAGCCATTCGGCCAGGACGGGCCTCACCGCTTCGATGGTGGCGAGGCCCGCGCTGGGGTGCGCGAGGCGCTCCTTCCACTCCACCATGAGCACCTCGTCACGCAGCTCCGCCCGCTTTACCTCAACTTCGCGAGGCGCGGGGCGAGAGCCACGCTCGGCCGCGTCCCGGCGCCACTGGTATAATAGCGCCAGGACCCGGGCCTCGAGGTCACATGGTGGGGATCCGGCCAGCAGGGAGGCCGCTTCGAAGGACACCGTGCGGTATCCCCTAATCGCCCTGACGGCCAGGACGCGCTGCGGCCTGCGTAGCAGCGCCGTCGTTTTGGCCGTCAGGCGATCCGCCCAGATCGGGGCCCCGTAAAGGGCCATCGACCGCACGGTTCCCTCAAAGAGCCTGCGGCACACTGCGCCCGGCCCGCCGATATTCGGCAGCAGACGGGAGAGTCCCGCCGCCGCCCGAACTAGCCTCGGCGCCAGGCGCTCGAAGTGCGCCGCAAAGTTCCATCGCCCGTCGAGCACCAGTCCGAGGTAATTCAAGGACGGCCCGACGGCGATGCGGACGCCTCCCACCGTTATGCTCAGGCCCGGTGGCGGCCTCTGGCGGGGCCCGTAGAATATCAGGGCCTCCGTCTTGTTCAAGGCCACCTCCAGACCGAGTCGCCGGATTCTAGCCACCATTTGCGCCACCCCAGCCGTGCCCAGAAGGCACGCCTGGCGAGGGTTCCTCCCGCGCGCTGTAACAAGCGTGTCGTCGGCGTAGCAGATGACGCCGACGCCGGGGAGGAGTACCCCCCTCAGGACCCAGTCGTATGCGATGTTCCACAGCAGAGGGCCCAAGACCGACCCCTGTGGGACACCGCACACGACGTCTCGCCGACTTTGCCCACCCTGGACCGGATAGACGACGGCACGATCGTCCAAATATGCCCCGACTATGCGACGGAGGTAGGGAGGCACACGATGGTACTTGAGCGCCTCCCGCACGCAGCTCCACGGCAGGGTGTTGAAGGCGTTGGCGATGTCGAGTGACACCGCCAATAGCACCCTGCCTCGAGCTACCACGTCCTCCGCCTGGCTCCTCAGACGCGTGATCGCGTCAATAGTGGAGCGCCCCTGGCGGAACCCGAACTGTTCGTCCGCCAGGTTTGGCCCCTCCGTCTCTAGGTGCCGGACGAGGCGGTCTGCGAGGATCCTTTCGAAGATCTTCCCCACCTCGTCCAGCAGCACGATGGGCCGATAGGCGGACGGTGAGTCCGCCGGGCGCCCCTCCTTTGCGATCAGGACCAGCCTCCCCGTCTTCCATCTGCGGGGAACATTTTATAAGTACATTAAGTGATAGGAAATAAAAAACCTTTATTATTATTATTATCTCCTTATTTAATTTATTTCCTAGTTATTTACATTTTAATATATTATCATAATTTACAGTTTTAATAATAATTACATATCATTTTATAAAGTAGATATTAATAAATGCTTTATTTAATAAAACGATACTTACAGTTAAATTAAATTAAAAAATATATAAAACTGTCCGTCGCTGAAAGAGAGGGCAAGGGCCTCAGTTACCAGTGGTTAAGGCTCCAGAGACAGAAATTTCCTCACTATGGGTACTGCGCTCAGGAGAACCGCCTTCTGTATCCGGACCTTCACCTATTTACCTAGCGAAAGCCTCTCTAGGTGTTCGTCGAGACTCTTCGCTATAAGCCCGTTCACTGACATCACTATCGTTACGATGCTCATTAATTCCATCCGCCACATGGCAGTAACCTCGTGAGCGAGATCTAAATACTTTGTAATCTTGTCAGTTTCTGCTTTCACGAGGTTACCATCATGTGGGACCTAAATTTCAATGATCATCGCATGTCTCGTAGATCGATCTTTTATCACAATATTAGGCTTACTGAGAACAGTAGTCCTATCTGTGATAATAAATCGATCCCAGTAGAGCGTGATATGGCTACTATCTAGAACTGGCTCAGGCATGTATTTATAAAAGGCCACCTCTGAAGATATTAGCTTGTATCGAAGAGCAACTTGCTAATGGATGATTCTGGCCACGAGGTTGTGTCTGTGCAAATACTCAGAGTTAGCAAGACGAGAACATCAGAATCAACATGCCTAATCGACTCACCAGGACAGTGACAAGCTCTACACGTGTCGATCGTGCCGTCTTTTAGGATGTACTTCCGGTAGTTGTTCTTCTTAATAACCTCGCCTATAATTGCACAGACAAAACCTTCGGTTTCCCCAAAGAGGTCACCGATTATTATTACTATAAGCCATAACGTCTCACTACCGAGATTGGGCCTTTTATGGGGAATGGACAGTTACACACCACACCAAAGTAGATTTGCTGGTTGCACCGTTGATGTCAGTACGCAGGTTTCATTAAGATGTTACCCTTTACTCGTACCGTTATAAATATTAGGCGAGAACTACCTAAGCGGTGTAACTATTGATTGATTGGTCTCCGAGAGCGATGCCACTAAGCTGCCAGATAAATAAAAGTTACATTATAAAATAAACTTTAAGTAATTAATAATAAGCTTGATATTACTCGAACAATATTCCTTCTTACGTCTTACGAATTCTTACAATCAGGACACGTGCCCTGACGCGACTTTAACATTTTTTACCCATCACGAAAAAGTGCACAACGCCGCTAAAGAAGTTTTCACTTCAAAAAATTTAATGTTAATGTTTCTTTTTCTTCCTGCCTCTATCCCACATTATATGGGGTCGGCACAACATCTTCTCTCCTTTCACTCTCCTCTGTTAGCCGTCATCTTAGCATTCACACTCTTTTTCGTCATATAATTTTTACGTCATGTCATAGCCATGTCTATTTAATGGCAATGTTTATTGTTAAATATTTCTTGACAAAGAAAGCATAAGAAAAAAAATTGATTTTCACTTCCGTGAGTGCTAAGTTATATAAGACTGTCTGAAAAGTGCATAGCTTACTATAACTAGCAAATGCTTTCTGCTCTACTTAAGTATAGTTAAGCTGGATTTTTATGGGACTGCCGGAAAAGTGATAAGCTTGCTATAGCTATTTGAAAACTAGCAAATGAAGTAACAATTAGTGCTCCTAATTCCCTCGAAAGTCTCTATTATAACTCGACCACGGCCAAACCTGTACAAAACTATTCATGAAATTCAAAAAGCTTTATATTTCGCCAGCGAATTTGCCATCACGTGACAGCAACCTTAAAATATTTCATACAAACTAACCCGCAAATATTCACACTGCACACGGCCTGCATTACTTTAATTGGTATGACATAAAATTTTAACTTTTAATTAACCATTCTCACGATAGTTTTTCCATGCATCCTTTAGCATAAAATTGAATTACATTTTTTTTATTGCTGAAGAACAGCAGACAGGCTGATGGCTCACTTAAAAAAAAACAGTTACTGTCGTTTATAGATATTTGCGATACTAGGAGCACCGCGAACACGCTGCTGTCCCATAGGGGTACAGGAACCTGGGTCACTAATATCGGAACACAACACAAGGTTATTATGGCGGCATACTTAAGACCAAAGGTTGTCGCCATCCAGACGGGCTTGAGGCCCTACCACGTAGCTAGGGTGGGTTGTTTAGTCACTTTTTACGTCAGGCCGATCCCGGCCGCAGGAGTTGGTATTCTTACTCCGCCCCTGCACGGATAAGAATTATTTATTCCTGGAATTCAGTAGAAAAGCAAACCTGATAGCAAGTAGTCAACGTCACCTATAGACGTTTGTATCACCACATTATTAACGAATTACCAACCTCGAAGAAATTTTCTACCGCCTCAAAGGTTTAATAATTCACAACAACGATTGTCATATTTTCTCACTATCAACAGCTAAAACATAAACTATGATAAAAATAAACGTAGTATTAATAATACAGAAATTAGTTAAATATAATTAATGCTCGATAAGCAAGCGTTCTCTAGTAACGATCTAATTAATTATGCTCTATGCCCTCTTGCATAACCATGTTTTTATTATCACAGACTGCAAAAAGCAAAAGCTTTGTTAATGAATATACGCATTTTAATATGAAAAAGATTTAGCGGTTAATTTAAACATAAATGCATAAAGACAAAAGAGAAATTTGTTAATTTAAGCATGGTTTATAATTATATCTTATCTGTTTAAGAAGTCTAGGAACGAATCGTAATAGTCGTAGTCGTAGTCAAGTAGAAAATTAATAAGAATGGCAATTGCTTTTCTTCTAATGGGCGTTTCCATTTCGAAGCTTAAAGTATGCTACAGAGTATTTCTACATAACTAAACGTTTGCTAGGCTGAAATAAGTTTCACTAAACAATCTTATTTAATATAATATGTATAATATGTATTACTTGTGAAATATATTGTGTTTTCATGCGATTGCCAAGTCAAGATTTTTAATATTGATATGATCATTATAAGATGTTAGGTTAGCTAATTATTACGTAATAACTTAAGACAGAAGGTCCCTTAAGTAGGGACTTAACACTTTATTACACAATCCACTTACCTTTGCTTTCTCGTCCAATAGAGATAAATGTTTACCAAGGCAATTTCGCTATCTAGACTTCATCTCTCAATTCACGAGCGATCTGAAGTACTTACCAGGCTCTTTGAACGTTGTCGCCAATGCATTGTCTCGTGTCGAAGCAATTGCTACGCCGATCACCAGGCTCTTGCACAATCTCAGGACGACGATCCAGGGCTGTAAGACCTGTTTCAACAGAAACAGGTCTTGCAGCTCTTCTTCAGAAGAGGATGTTGAAATTAATTAATTGACAACACTGGACTCACACTTGTCATAATTATTGACGTACTGTCAGAATAAAAAAGATTATTGCCCAGTTTGCGTGTTTTATTAAATAAATAGTTCTGGAATTACATAAATTATTTCATAAAATATCAATCATATCTTTTAACCATAATAAAATGCTCTTACAATACAATAGCAATAAAACAAGTTTCAAGTTTAAGTTAATTTTTAGTAAGAAACTTGAATGGTTTATTTGTTCTCTAAATAGTTCGCGATTAATGATTGACGACCTCCGTGGCGTAGTGGCTAACGCACTTAGGTACGCTTTCGGAGGTCACGGGTTCGATTTCCGTCTTGCGTCTGGGTGTTTATGTTTAATATGTATTTATTTACAAAAAAAAAAGAAAAGTTTATATGTAGTATATTAGTTGCCTGATGGCCATAATACAAGTGCTATATACTATTTACTTTGGGACGGCGCTGTGTGAATTATCTCAGCATACAGTTTATTTATTAATTTTTAATTTAATAATTTATTTACACTATAGAAATGTATGTATGTATTCTAAGTCGTAAAGGGTGATGATATACTTGCCAATGGACTGGACCAAGGATGTCGAAGATCGTGTGAAGTGAAAAAGAAAAAGTCGGGAAGCGGACTTCAACGCTGGGATTTAATGCTAGGATGATCTTTAAGGCCGACTTGAACAACCAATTACTAAACCGATTTAGCGCTAAACTTATTTAAATCGTCATTCTGTCCCTGCCAAATGTTGTCAATGTGACAGGGACAGAATGACGATTTAAATAAGTTTAGCGCTAAATCAGTTTAGTGATTGGTTGTGCAAGTCGGCCTTAGTCTTAACAGATTTTAAACGCGTACCTTGGTATGTATAAATCATTGTTGCCTTACTACAATGTTGACATCTCAGCAGCGTTAAAAAATAATTTCACTATTAAGTTCAAGTTAGTCTTAGGTTTTACTAGGGCGGCAACATGTGTTAAGTATTTTAAAGGTATTGTTAGATAATAACAACTGAACTCAAAACTTCATAAATATAAGAGTTATCGTAGACTCGAATATATAGCCTCTCAACCGAACAAGAAACCGGAAACTGCCTGAAACTGTCAAACTTCGCTCCATCTACCCGTAGTGGTGTACCCCTCATTAATGATGGTGAATTCGCAATTGATGATTAAATTCTTGTTATTAGTAGATAGCTCCAACCAAAAAATAAATAAAATTGTACATCTACATTCACATTCTATTTTTCCTGCTCCTCGCCTGTAATAAATCAACATTTTTCGGTATGGTAACACTTTCTAATGGCGTGAACGATGGAAAGGCCCTTCTTCAAGGTGGTTATTATTGAGTTTCCGGCGCACGTGTTTTCGAAAACGAAAGTTGTGTCATCAATCATCATCCTAGATTAGACATCTAGGATATTCAGTTATCTAACTTTCAAGTTGTCAGCAGTTATCTAACTTTCAAGTCTAGTGTTTTCATTTCGCACATTAACTAATGTTTTTGTTTATGCTAAATGCCATTTATACACAAACAATGCGATTTTAGAATATTTCGAAAAAATAAATCCTATTCATAATATCTGAAATGGTGGAAATTTTAATCGGGCCACCAAGCCCTTTAAAATAACAACCACCTTAGGTCCATAAGTATGCCGCCATAATAGCCTTGTATTGAGTTTTAGCATTAGTGATCCAGGTTCCAATACCCCTATGCGGACAGCAGCGTCTTCGCGGTACCCCTGGCATCGCAAACGTCAATAGGATAGGATGGATAGTAACAGCTTATTATTAAGTGGCATGTCTCAATGTGGCAAAAACCGAGTACTTGGCCTGTAACTCCACAGATCCCATACCCATACGCATAGGCGGCGACACGGTCGAGCGCACGGACCAAGTCAAATATTTGGGACCTGTATTTCACGCGTCTGGACACATCGATTACGACGTCAAGGCACGCATTGCTGACGCATGGGCTAAATGGCGTGAAGTAACTGGTGTCATTTGGGGTCAAGATGCCGGTAAAGTTGAAGGGATAAGTCTATAAGACCATCTTTAGACCTGTCCTTTTATACGACTGTGAAGCATGGCCGGTGTTAGAGCGACACAAGCAAGAACTGCGTGTCACGGAGATGAATACGATGTGGTAGATGTGTTGAGTAACGCGGAAGGAGCGCGTTAGAAACACCAGCATTCGCGGCAGTCTTTATGTCCCTATGACACTGCAGATAAATTGCACGTAGGAAACAAATGTCTGGCCATGCCGCCTCCGCCGGGCTCCGGCAAGAGGGGTAGACCTAAAAAGTGCTAACTTGACGTCGTAAAGCGTGGCAATGGGTTCACTACCGGGGATGCTGAAGACCATGCGAAGTGGAGTAGAAAAAGTAGGAAAGCGGACCCCGGGCACCGCAACGGAAGTTTAGGTTGTAACCGGGATACAACGCTGAGAAGATGATGATTAAGTGGCATGTCTGTATTTCTCATCGATAAAAATACATCTAGTCAGCGAGAAGGAAGTTTAGTTTGCTACTAAAAATTAATGCTAGAATGATGAGGGTTATAATGAGGATACTACAATGAGCATCTACTAAGAATATAAAATTTCTTGAATAACGTAAATTATTACAGTCTACCTTAAACACTTAACGTCTATAATAAGAATATAAACGTAAATACATTGTCAAACGAACGACCATGTGAGAAGCGTAAAGATAAAAAACACCGCAATGCAGAACTTCGTTTTAAAACTTGGCATCTACCACAAGCGAGAGTGAAACTAAACAACACTACTATTTTGCATAATAAAATTTACATCTATATTTTATATCTATATTTTACTTATTATACTATTTTAGTATTTGAAAGTAGCGCCAGTGATTGAGAAGTTGAAATATAAGATACTAGCCTGGTACGGACAAATAATGCGAATGTCATGTAATAAGCAAACGATGTTATTGCAAAAAAAGTGTGAATGTTGATTTAACGATTAATAGAGGAGAGTATTTTTTTTTATTGCGTAGGACAGCAGACAGGCTGACAGCCCGCTTAGAATTTAGCAGTTACCGTCGCCTATAGGTGTTTGCAACGCCAGTGGCATCGCGAACACGCTACTGTCCCATTAGGGTACAGAAATGCCGGAACACAACACAAGGTTATTATGGCGGCATACTTAATCATGATTGTTTAATCGCCATTTTGTTCAGATTCAGAATCTACAATCAATTTCGTCCAATCTACATATATGCATGTCTTGGTTGTATTAATGTGTATGCTTGTAAAAACTGCGATGCAAGTATTCGACAGTGATTCAAGTCATAATCATGGTAACGTTAAATCTCGGTTGCAACCTAAACTTCCGCTTCGGTGCCCGGGGTCCGGTTTTCGTATTTATTTTCTCCACTTCGGCATCCCCGGTAGCGCGTCCATTAGGACACATATCACCCTTTACGACGTCAAACTAACACTTTTTGGATCACTTTCCAGGCCTCAATGGAGGCCGTTCGACTAGACATTTGCTCCCCACGTAAGTAGCCAGTTGCTACAAAACGTGGCCTTACCAGCAAAGGCGACACTCCTGTAGTGTATCCGCAACGTCACAGACATGAAAGGTGCCGCGAAAGGGGTAGTTCTTAACGCGGTCCTTCCACGTTAGTCAGATAGAGATTCAAAATAATACTATAAACTAACCTTTTATATCTTAAGATAGCTTTGCCTTAGTGTGAATCTTGCATTAAACACTGGAAGTACTGAAGTTTAAAGTTGCCCACCTATCGTACTAAGTATGCAAAGTGAATGTTTAAGAAGGTTGAAATAGGATGCAGCTGCACGTCGTGATAAAACTAAAACAGATAGCCGTAAATACGGAGTGAGCTTAAGTTGTGGGGAGTTGATGTAAGAATATTGCTTAAAAGTTCTTAGAACTTAGATATATTTGTATGCATGAAGAGCGAAATTGAATATATTATTTATATAAAATATTTTACAGCTCGTCAAATATTAAATTTTTACTTTAAGTTGACATGTTTTAACATCACTCAAACTCACTTCAGAATCATATATGTATAGAATCTTTATCTTCCTGCCTATATCCTACATTATATGGTATAGGGTCGGCACAACATATTATTTCCTTCCACTCTCCTCTATTAGCCATTTCTGTCATCTCAACATTCACACCCTTTTCCTCATATCATCTTTTACGCAATCCATTAATCTTTTCTTTCTTTAACTTTTCTTCTGCATTCATCGACCCTCATTTTCTATTATTTTCCTTGTTATATAGCCTTGTTTCCTTTTTATTATTCGGGCATACCACGCTAGTTTTTTTAAGTTTTTCAATAACTGGCCTTACTTTCACACTCTCTTTAATATACAAAATATATGAAGTAAATATACGAATAATCTATTTTTAATTTCATATGTCATTCTCCTTGGCACCCAATCCCATTTTAGAGCATTTGAGTATGATCACAGGTTACAACAGTCAATGACTTTTCGTTTCAATGAATAAGAAGGCACAAGAAAAAAGGTGAGGTAGATATAACTAAATTTGATTTTAACGGAATGAATCTTCTCGTAACCAAGGGGGTTTTCCTTTTCTATTAGCGAAACCAAACAGTAACCTGCCATTAGTTTCTATAACCACCGTAGTATAACGTCTAACGCAAGTTGGGACGCCTGCAGATGGTACAGCGCTGATTCCCCTGCAGATTCTTATTGATACAGATTATATTTGTTTATACAATAATCGTATTATATCACTTGTTAGAACTTTTTTCTCTTACTTCATGCTTTTTTATTTAAATGTCAAATTAAATCCGTGCAGGGGCGGAGAAAGAATACTAACCTCTGCGGCCGGGGTCGGCCTGTCGTAAAAGCCGACAAAACAACCCACCCTAGCTACGTGGTAGGGCCTCAAGCCCGTCTGGATGGCGACCACCTTCGGTCTTAAGTATGCCGCCATAATAACCTTGTATTGTGTTCCGGCATTAGTGACCCAAGTTCCTGTACCCTTATGGGACAGCAGCGTGTTCGCGATGCCACTGGCGTTGCAAACACCCATAGGCGACGGTAACTGTTAAATTCTAAGCGGGCCGTCAGCCTTTATGCTGTTGACAGAATAAAGAATATGTCTTGTTGTTAAAATAATAGTAAATATAAATATGATAATCTAAAACAATAAAATATGTTATTTTCAGTATCGTATCGTAGTATTAATTTATTTTAACTTCACTTGGCTAGTTTCTAGCGTTGTGTGAATTGTTCCAATATATTTATAAACAAAGGATGTGGGTGGTTGAGGAATAGTAGACAGGTCGACAGCCCATTTAATACTGAGCAGTTACCGTCGCCAATGGAATTTTGTCACGTTAGGGGACCGTGGACATCCTGCTGTCCGCTTTGGAGCCAACGGTATATTGTTGAATACTCCGAAATGAAAGAAAGAAAATTATATTTAAAATTATTATCTCATATAGGTGACTAAATATCGTAGTATTTTGGAATATATTAATGATAGACGAATATATCAACGATTTTCTGGTTGTAAGCAAGCATTGTTAATCATCGGAGGGTGTCACAGAGAGAAGTGACCAACGTACCATATTTCTATATTTTTTTATATAATTTTATAGAATTACTACATGTATGATGGTACGATATGGGGTTCTTCAAAAAAGGCGTTATAAAATTTCTTCGAGGCCGGCAGCGCGTTTTTAATGCCTCTGGTGTTGCAAATGTCCATAGGCGACGGTGACCAGCTTCTAGGGTGGGCCGTGTGCCTGTCTGCTGAACTCTAACTATAAAAAAATGTATTTTCTGCATACAAAACAACAATAAAAGCAAAAAATTAAATAAAACTACTAAAAATATAATAAGCAAACGACCTTAAAAAACAAAAAATAAAATGAAATCATATAATAAAATCTAAAAAAAAAATGGATGAGATGAATAATATGTAGTCAAGTCGAAACTTGAGTTCATAGCATTAGCATCAGTATTAGTTTATTTTTTTCAGGAGGGAACGGAGTCTTTCCAGTTTTCCCCAAAAGGAATATTTGCATCCTAGACTCGTCCCTTATTTAGCATGTTGTACTAACTAAAAATTTCTTGGATTCATTCTAGCTTCTTGGTTCCTTTTTTATCTTCTAATATATGTTAAATATATGTTTAAAATAATTAACTGCTAAAATAAACCATCGCACTTGTTAAATCTCATTTCCTGTATATCTTTAACAGCTAGGTGATATCCATTTTATGTACAAAAAATGTGCAGTTTTACGGGATTTTAATAATTTAAAATGTGTTATGATATGTACTATTTCTTAAACTAGTATTCACTGTTGTCTGTCGGGATAGGTATAGTATTTATAATAAGAATAGTAGAGTTCAATATTGTGGAATTGATACAATTCTCAAAGCGAATAAATACTTGAGGAAATTGTTTGATCGTTGAAAGTTTTCTAGCGTCTGTTGTCAACATCGGATGAATGAGGAATGAGGAAAATAATTGTCTTTTTTAACAATTATTGTACTAGTACAATAAGGTTTTAATATTATTTATAAGTAAATCTCACATATCCTTCGATGAAAATGTGATAAAATCTATGAAAAATTATATACGTTTCAAAAGGAGCGTCTGATCTATGGTATGTTTACTCTTTGGTGAAGTTTCCCACACGTTTATTTGATAGAAATATTAATAACGAGAGTTTTTTTTTGTTTGTAGAGTTATTTTTCTATTATTTTACCCAAAGTTTACTTATTAGCAATCTTGCTACTTGACAACTATACATGTTATACTAACTACATTCTAGCTAGGTCCAGATCGAACAAATCTGCTGCAAACTAAATATTATTTGATATCATACATTAACAGCCTATTAGGTCTAAATACTGGACTCAAATATTTTCTTAAAGATAACGACAGCGCCAAAAGCCCTCTATGTGAAGTGTATTTTTTAAAGTTTTTTTTTTCTATCAGCACGTAACAGCTACATTATAAATGCGCACGCAGTACATGATTAACTGCCTATGAATCGCGCTTCGAGAATACAAATTGTTTATAAAAATTTGTTGATTTTCACTGTGCAATGGAGTAAGAATACTAGCCCCTACGGTTGGACTAGAATCGGAATATCGTAAACGGCGACAAAACAACTGCTCTGAATCCGTCTAGATGACAATACTTGGTCATAGACTAAGGTTATTACGACGGCATACTATAAGTATGCCGCTATAATAACCTTGTGTTGTGTTCTGGCATTAATGTCCGAACACGTACCCCTATACGGACAGTAGCGTGTTCGCATTGGCCCTAGCGACGAAAACATCTAACTCATAACTGCTGTTCGTTTGTTTACTAAAAGCCTTAACAAAAGGAAACTTTGGTGTCATTTCAAAAAGTAATTCCACTTTATAAATGTACCTATATATATATATGCAGTTCATATATATGCAGCGTTTGGGGTCCGAAAACCCACAAACATTATCAAAACCTATGAAAACATTTGATTTAAGTATCGTATAACTAGAATGCTGTACAATTAGGAATGTTATTTCAAGAGGCAATACGGTCGGTCTGCTGGAAAAGTAACGCGACGATGATTTCGGACTCTGTTTTCCTTTCTGTTGGTTCAATTACTTTAAATTTTATTTTAATTGAATTAGTGTTTTATAATTTATTCTGAATATGTGACCAATAATTAATTATTAATATAAAAAAACACGAACATTTAAATAAACAGTAAATCACATTAAACCAGCAATGCGTAAATGTATATTTTTCAACCAATTTCCCCTCTCATAATAAGCGAATTACAAAACTTAAACAATACAAAGACGGCAACAAAGCAAAATAAAACTCATTTCTGCATGACGTTACTGAATTTGGTAAGCTGTCTCGGCGAGTTACTTCCCTTTTGTGAAACTTGCTTATATCCCGACAACATTATTTTAATACGGGTCTATGCTATCCTTCCACAAAACACTTAAAAGCCCAGAGGTTAAACTCAAGTATAGCTGGCCTTTAATTATTATTATTATCTCCGTGCAGAGGCAGAGTAAAAATATTGACCCCTGCGGTCGAAAACGGCCTATCGTAAAGTCGACTAAACAACCTTTACTCAGTGGTAGAGTCCCAAACCTGTCTGGATGGCAACCAATCCTAGGCTCTATATACGCCACCATAATAACTTTATGATATTGAACTTAAATTCTAATCTACTACATTTACTGTCCTACATAGTATTCTTTTTACCCCTTCTTCTCCTTTATATCTTAAAAAAATGGTTTACTTTCATTCATACACCAAAGCTCATACTCTACGACCAGCCGAAGTCTAAAATTAGTAATCCCGAAACACACCACTTCATTTCTTGGGAGTCTGTTCTCAGTCCAAGCGGTGAAACTATGGGATTCCCTACCTGTATGCATCCGTAAAGCCAAAACCCTTCATAGCTTTAAGAAATTGGTCTATAAACATTACCTGTCTCTACAAAATCGCTAAAGTCATTCAGATCTCTAATTTTTAATTACGTCATGCTTATTTATTTATCAATTTACTGTTATTAATAAAAAAAATTATCTCTTTTATCTTTTTCCATATATTTTGTATAAATAAATTGAAAATAAAATTATTTGTTTATAGTTTTATAAAATAACACTATGTTATCATTACGTAGAACCAGTTTGTACACAGCTATCCACAGTTGCCTGGAAGAGATCGCTTTTAGCGATAAGGCCGCCCATTATATCATTGTAATTTATTCTAGTTTTCATTATACATAGATTTAGCTGGTGAACAATAGTTTTCATTCTATAGCTCAATGATGTGTCATAATTAAGGCTACATCTAAATACTCGTACAAATATATGTGTTATATTTGCTAGTATAGAGGAATATACCGAACTTTATCAGAATGTTCGACCCAAATGTTCTCTGAACTTATAGTGGTATTATTAATCTTGCTTGTAGCGCGATAGCTTATAGCTTGTTATGTAGCGAGAAATTATGATCAAGTATCAAATTCATCGATCAACTATTCGCTTCATAGTATTATATTGAACTAACTATATATTAAGATGTATTTTTTTAACCTATTTCTATGTAACAAATACAAATATGCAACGCGTGCCAACATGGCCCTAATATTCGAATTACTCTAAGGTATAACTATCATATTATGTCCTTTTCTACGGCTGTGAAACGCGACTGGTACTAGAGAAACACAAGCAGGAACTGCGTATCACGAAGACGAGTGTACTGCGGAGAATGAATGAAGTGACGTGTAAGGACCACTTTTAGAACTCCCGCATTTGTGGGCTTCATATCCGTAATATTACAGATAAATTGTAGGAGTATAGCCGTTGGTAGCATGGCCCCGTTTTATGGCTACCGGATACTTACGTGACGCATAAATGACTAATCAGACCACCTCCGCCGGGCTTCGGCCGAAGGAGTAGACCCAAAAAGTGTTAGCTTAACGTTATGTGTGCTAGTAGAGATAATATCCGGGTTACCAAAGACCGTGCAAAGTGGAGAAGAAAAAGTTGGAAAGCGATTATAACCGGGATTCAGTGCTAAATTTTACACCATAAATACCAAAACTTTGCTTTTTCTATCCCTGACATTCGCAAGACATCGTTTCATTGAGATACGTTTTCCACACTCCAGGACTCATTTCTCCGGTACCTGTCAGCCCTACGTGAGGTATTACCAACCCACTGCCATTACCGCTTGCATATTTACGAACTATATTAGTCTGTATAATTTTCTTACAGATATTAATTCAGATCACATCCATAATAGAAACATCCTAAATAGCCCCTAAACGAATTAAAATTTAAATCAACCCCGCCATCCTTCCGTCCATATCTTGGCTCCGTAGGTCATCATTGATGAAACGTATTTCTCAAAGTCCGCGTTCAACCTCTATGCTTCAAAAATAGTTAATGTGAAGGCTTAAGACGTTCAGGGTTTATTAGTCTGCGAGTTTGTACATCTACATATGTTACTTTGCTTAAAAACACAAATATGACTCAATATTTCTATATTTAAATTATCTGTGCCCTGCTCCCTAGGCCCCTCCAAACATGATTTATCGACTCTCGCCCGTATTAACGTCGCACTTTGTAAACTTCGTCTTACATATACTAAAAAAATATTAAATTTTATAGACGGCCTTAGCGCTAAATATTGTTTTGAAGAAACGTCGTAAACCTGTTAATTTATAAGTAAACAATGAGGCAGCGTATCTATTTCTCTATTATTATTTAACAATTTTAATAGTAAAGTAGTTAAATAACATTTTGATATAATATATATATATATATATATATATATATATATATATATATATATATATATATATATATATATATATATATATATATATATATATATATATATATAATGACGATACGAGTTTTATACGCAGTTAAGCGAAGGAAACACAAATAAAGTTTATTTCAACTCTGTAACTTCTTATAATCATAGATTTACTACATTTCTCCAATTCTTCACCCCTTACAGATAAATCTTGTACAATAACTTTAGTTTTTTATAGCTGCATAGGAAATAAGCAAAGGACCTACCTGATAACGAATATGGTGACCGTATCTTATGGACTTTTGCAAAATCAAGACACTGCCAACGCGCTGCCGGCCACGAAGATATTTTATTGCTGTTTAGCAGAGGGCGTGAAACAATCTGCTTAGCAGCCTGGAGTCACAAAGATTTTTGTGAAAACTTTCATCCAAATAATTATAACCACTCCCTTTTTTCAATTTCCGTATTCCCAACTCTTGTCAACATAAGTAACGAAATATTTACTTTATTGTACTAAAGATAAGTAGGTACACTTAAGTGATACACTCCTACGTAAACACGTCCTACCATAACCCGACAATGATATATAGAGACCTTGGCATAATATTACCATAGTGAAATTTGGGTAACTACGCTTAGCAGTGATAAATTGGCTGGTTAGTCTGTGGCGTTGTTTGCTTGTATTATATATTTCTTCAATAGTAACAAAATATTTAATTTAAAATAAAATAAATTACTTATTGCATGTATCAAACTTCCATCGTTTCCTAAAAATTTAAATTAATAGGCTCATCTATATTACTCCTACTATTTTATTTTATTATATGCTTTATCCGTGCAGGGGCAGAGAAAGAATACTGACTTCTGCGGCCGGGGTCGGCCTATCGTAAAAGGAAACAAAACAACCCACCCTAGCTACGTGGTAGCACCCAAGCCCGACTGGGGGCGACCACCTTTGCTCTTAAATATGCTGCCATATCGTAATGTGTTCCGGCATTAGTGACCCAAGTTCCTGTAGCCTTATGGGACAGCAGCGTGTTCGTGATGCCTCGGGCGTTGCAATCACAAATAGGCGACAGTAAAATTTAAAATGTCAAATAATACTCTACGTTTTTTTTTTGTTATTTTAACGTTTCAAGTATTATGAAGTAATTTTAAACAGATCTATGTCTAGCATAACGATTTGATTGTCTTTTTTACAAAAGTTTTATATTGCAAGCAAAGCTTATATTTGAGATCGAGGTGTACTAATAGATTCTACGGAGCTGAAATTGGCCGTCAGCCTGTCTGTTTTTTTACAGCATTAAAAAAAATTGCACGCGCCTCTTAATGTCAGTTCCCATTCAATACATTTATTCCTCCTGAGTAGAATAGTAATAAAAATAAATCAATCAGATAAAATAAATAAAGAAAAAATTTATACAGCCACAGTCTACATAAAACTTAAAAAAAAACTGAGACACGTCCTTTAATGGCTGCCTGTGATTAAAAAACAACTCATTTTTTGAATACTATTGTAATTTATGATGACAAAATAGATTACTTCTTACTAATAACTATTCGTAACTCACCGAAATGCCCCTTTTAAATACTATAGAGAGTTTTTTTTTAATATGTAATACGAGAATTTATTGTAATTAATAATTTTCTATTTTGCACTTTTTTCGTTTTTAATACGATACGATTTATACGATTTCTACTATACTGCTTCCTATTTAAAAATATATTTCAAATGTATAACTAGTTTAATTCTTCTTATCATATCTAGACATACTTGTAAGGGTGTTGATCATACTGTTCACTTTTTTCGAGGACAACATTTTTGTATGAGTTCCCCCTGCTACACCCCTGACTCCCTAGTCAGGGGAATTCTACGCGTCTGTCCACAAACAACCGCTGTACTCCTATCGCTTAGTTCCTGGTTCAAAGAACATTTAGCATGGCCAATAATGTGACCCTGGAACACCCTAACGAAAACTAAAGTATTGTTGATATTAATTTGCATGGCGGCCTTTACTGAAAGGTCCAAAATGATCTTCATTGTTTATTTTTATAGCGACATTAGTACAATATATTCTGCGGAAACTCTATCATGGTTCATGAGATTAGCCCGCTGATATAAAACGGTGGCGTGGGCCCCAATTATAAAAGAACAATACATGCGTTATTAGTAAATTTTAAATAGATATGATCTTCTTTCTTCTTTTACGTTACACTCTTGCCAGAGTGGTCGTGGCCATCACGTCGAGGTTTTGTAGCCTGTTTAACAATACGACGCCACTCTTCGCGAATTGCCGCTCTCCTTGTGCAATCGTGCAGAGAACCGTCGACGGCGCTTTTTTAAATAGATATGATAATAGAACATAAATGAGAGCGGATGGATACAGGAGTAGAAGTAGACCGAAAAGATAGATTGCGTAAAAGATGATATGGTGAACAAAGAAGAGTGAAAGGAGAAAACAAGTTGTGCCGACTCCATATAATGTGGGAAAACGCAGAAAGAAGAAAAACATCTTAAGTAAATTTTAAATATCACTTCTTACATTAATTAAACACCTTTGTACTGTTTGACATTTATAATTGAACAGTAAAACTCCCACAGTATATCAATACAAAACTAATTTATTCCTCAAACTGAAACTTTCATGGAAACGGTAATTGAAAAAGTTTTAAAGTTCATTTACCTATATCCCTTGCTAATGACAAGATGAACGCCCGCCGCACAGACAACTTTCATGGTGTAGTGTTTGCTCATTCTTAATAACAGAAAGGAACCTTATCAGTAAATACATAGCATTGTTTATTCCTACCCTAACATGCATATTCTGTTCAATAAGTATCGCGAATTTTGTATTTTCTTAAAAATTATATATTTATTCAGTATCTACATCAAATATACACTTGTGCTAACATTTTTTTTCAATCCTTGAAGCACTTCTATAATTTTTTATAATCTTGTTGAGCTCCTGCTTCGATACCGTGTAGTGTGTAAGTCGATTTAGTCAGTATAATTAAAGTCGTCGTACAGACAATACGTGATTCAATTAACGACCTATACCCCCCACACCTCATGGCGACCCTGCCTTGCGCTATCGCCTAGGTATCGGGTTTCGCCCAGGTGCCGGGCGACGCGACGGCGCGACGGATAAATAAGCGAGATCAGCGAATTCCTGTGTGCCTCAGTGCACGAAGTTAAGACTTTTGAATTATAAAAATTAAAAAACATGATATAATGACGCCAACCACTGAACTGACAACGTCGTTTGAAGACAGAAAAATTATATATTATAAAAATTACAATGGGCAACGGAAACAATAAACAAGAAATAAAGGAGGTGATTATTGGAGAGAATACTATTATAGAAACTCATATCCAAAGAAACAACATCCTACTGCTGTCGGCCTTGGGATTAATCATACTTTTCATTTTGGTTGTACTTATTAAAAAAGTACTGGACAGACAGAAGAAATGGATAGATAAGAGAATTAATGCTGAGTTTGTCAGAAGAATGCGTATGCGGCTGTCCAAAAGGATCTACGGCGAAGGAGAAGGAGTTGAGGATGTGTAGTGCTTTTATTATTTTTTTAATTCTTTTTCTGTGAGCTATAAAACTAAGAGTGCTATGTTTGTGTTTTTGTGCGCTACTTATTCCAGAACAAGGTGCCGTTACTGATTTTCTATTGAACTTTAAATTTAGTTAATAATTAGTGAGTATATTTTAACGTCATTAAAAAATCTATGGAAGAAAATGTAGAACAAATTTTATGTGAGTTAACTGACATACAAATATATTTAAGGAAATTGGGCTCTAAAAGAAAACAATATAAAATTATTGTAGACGAAAAAATATTAAAGGCTAAAAAGCTATATTCTTCTTATGAAAATATTATAAGTATTATTCCCGAGCATAAAATTTCTTTAGAATTAGATGAACTTATACTTGAAGTATTAGGAGAAAAAATTGAATTAGCTTACTCAAAAATTCTTACTTATAGTACTGAATCTAGCTTAAAATATAATAATTTTTGCAAAATGGAAAACTTTGAGATAAGAACGGCAACATCATTAATTCCTATAATGGATGGTTCTGAGGAAACAACAGAAAAAATTATTGACACTGTAGAATTGTATAGTGATTGTTTAAAAAATAAAGATCAGATAAAGTTACTAATATCTTTCGTATTAAAAACTAGGCTTACTAAATCTGCTAAGTTAAAATTAAAAGGTGAATATAATGATATAGAAAGTCTCGTAAAAGACATGAAATCTTATTTGCTTACAAAAAAATCTGCAAATTCTATTCTTTCTCAAATAAATAACTTGAGTCAAAATAATATGTCTATCAGTGAATATGGAAATAAATTATCAGAATTATTCGTAGGCCTGACTATCGCACAAGCTGACGGTAACGAAAAAGCATGTGAAATACTAAGACCTATAAATGAAAAACTTGCAATTAAAAGATTTTCTGATGGGTTAAGAAATAGGCGATTAAGTACCATTATTTCAGCACGTAACTATTTGGACCTCAAAGATGCGGTGCGAGCAGCTGAAGACGAAGAGTTGGCTCAACCTTCTTCATCCAGCAATATTTTCAACATGAGAGGTAGGTCAAATAACAGATATAATAACACAGGAGGTCGAAATAATTATTATAAGAATGGTTTTAATTCCCTAAAACCATTTGGATATGCTAATTATGACACAGTTAATAAATATAATAATTTTAAACAACAACATTTCAATAATAATTCCCGTGGTGGATATTACCGTGGAACGAGTAATAACAGGGGAAATAATTATAATTATTCTTCGACAAGATCTTATCGTGGTAGAGGAAATCGTGGTAGAAGTTCACAACATAAGATGTTCCCTGTTCAATTATGTGACAATACGGAAAAACAAAAAGAAAAATTGGAAAATGAAAATCGGTTTTTTCGGGGTTAAATATTTTAATATTATGACTTGTAATGAAAATGTTAGATATGCTCATTTTAATGTAAATAATAACAAATGTTCATGGCTAGTAGATACCGGAGCATCAATTTCAGCAGTTACCAAGAAAGTATTAACGGAACAAATTCCACTATTTAGAGACAACATCGAAATAAATGGTATTGGGGGAAAAACTCAATCTGAAGGTTTTGTTTATCTATCTTTATATGATCAAAATGGAACTTGCTTTAATCATAAATTTTATTTGTTTGATAAATTACCCTGTAAATCAGATGGAATACTTGGGCTAGACTTTTTATCAAATTATGATTCACATATTGACTTAGAAAATAATATATTAAAATTACGTAATGTGCACGAGTGTACCATACCACTTTATACGACACCAACTATTTCTTATAGCTGTCTGACTGTACCTGCTAGAAGTGAATCAATCCATTATATACAATTACAGAATAATAAATTGAACCATGATATTGTTGTTTTACCAAAACAGTTAAATGAAAATTTGTATTTAGCAGCCTTAATAGTTAAACCTGTTAACAATGTTATACCGATTAAAATATTGAATACCGGTGAGGAGTTAGTTACTATACCAACTTTTCAGCCAGAAGTACATTCGTTAAATGAATACCAAATCTGTCAATTTACTGCATGTAAGTCGAATGCAGAACGAGCTAGTACTTTGTTATCAACCTTGAATATAGACCATTTACACCCTACGGAACGGACGACTATAGAAGCTATTTGTTCCAAGTATAGCGATATATTTTATCTCCCAGGAGATAAACTTACTACTACCAATATATACGAACATAACATTTATTTAAAACCAAATACGAATCCTATTTATACGAAACCGTATAGACTACCAAATAGTCAAAAACCAGAAATAGATAAACAAATTAAGCAAATGCTAAAAGACGATATTATAGAAGAAACTCAAAGTGAATGGTCAAGTCCTATTTTACTTGTACCAAAAAAGTCCGACGATGTTAATAAAAAGTGGAGATTAGTTATTGATTACCGTAAATTAAATGAAATTATTCAAGACGATAAATTCCCATTGCCTAATATAACGGATATTTTAGAATCTCTTTCCGGTGCAGTTTATTTTAGTCATTTAGACCTTAGCCAGTCATATTACCAAGTAACCTTGAATCCAGAGTCTAGGAAACTTACGGCATTTACAACTAATACGGGACAGTACCAGATGAAAAGAATGCCAATGGGTCTTAAAACCAGCCCTAGTTCTTTTTCAAGAGCTATGACTATAGCTATGTCAGGATTAAACTATGAGAAATGTTTTATCTACCTTGATGACCTTGTAATTTTTGGACGTAATTTAGAAAGTCACAATAAAAATTTAACTGATGTTTTTGAAAGACTTAGAAAAGTAAATTTAAAATTAAATCCCAATAAATGTAATTTTTTAAAACAAGAATTATTATATTTAGGTCATACAGTATCAGCAAAAGGAATCTTGCCTGATAAAAACAAAATTAAAATAGTTGAGAATTACCCTAAGCCTAAAAATACAGATGAAGTAAAACGCTTTGTTGCATTTTGTAACTACTATAGAAAGTTTATTCAAAATTTTGCTGAGATAACTATCCCATTAAATAACTTGTGTCGTAAAAATGTACCTTTTGTTTGGTCCAACGAGTGTGAAAATTCATTTCAAATTTTAAAAAAAAAGTTGATATCACCACCCGTTTTACAGTACCCAGATTTTTCGAACAAAAATGAGTTCATTTTGCAAACTGACGCTTCAGGTATTGCCGTTGGAGCAGTACTTTGCAATAAAGATATGCGACCGATTGCTTATGCAAGTCGACCTTTAAACAAAGCCGAACGAAATTATCAAACAATTGAAAAAGAATTAGTTGCAATCGTGTGGGGAGTAAAGTATTTTAGGCCATATCTTTTAGGTAAAAAATTTACAATTATGACTGACCATAAACCGTTAATATATTTGTTTGGAATGAAAGATCCGTCAAGTAGATTACTAAAACATAGATTAACATTAGAACAATACGATTTTAATATCACTTATATTAAAGGAAAAGATAATTGCGTAGCTGACGCATTATCTAGGTTACCAACAAACTCGGACGAATTAAAGTGTATGAACTCAATATTATTAACAGTAATGACTAGAGCACAAAAGAAAAAAATAAGCAACGTGGAAGATAATACAGAAACTCATATCAATAGCAATGACACGGACAATCGGACTGATCACCCGAAAGTTGTGGAATTGTTACGGATACCGAGTGACGCTGTAGAGATGGTTTTAATAGAAGGAAAGGAGATAAATAAACTTAAGAAACAAAATAATATAAATGTAGAAACCGAGTGTTTTGCATTTTCTCAAAGTAAGAAAACGTTATACATTAACCTTAATTTCAAAGCGCAATACACGCGAGCCGTTTTTGTGAAGAAATTAAGTCAGTTTTGTAAAAACATAAACGTTGATAAAGTATGTATAATAAAAGGAAATAATAACGCGTTATTTATTAAAGATTTAGTAGACGAAATTAAAAATGACGAAATGTGGACCGGTCCACGCATTTGTATTTTGCGAGGTGTTGAAAGAATTAATGACGACAATGATAAAAGATTTATTATTAATGACTATCATTTACTGCCCACAAGTGGTCATGCTGGTGTGCGCAGAATGATTAATAACATAAAAAGAAAGTATTACTGGCCAGAAATGGAGAAAGATGTTAGAGAATTTGTAAGTAAATGCGATAAATGTCAATTTTCAAAGTATTCAAGAAATACTAAGGAGCCTATGGTAATAACAACCACAGCTTCGTATGCTTTTGAAAAAGTTTTCTTAGATTTAGTTGGTCCACTGGACAAAGATATAGATAATAATAGTTATATACTTACATTACAATGCGAATTAACTAAATTCGTAGAGGCGTATCCACTTCAAAATAAGGAAGCTGTAACCGTAGCTAAAGCATTTGTTAACAATTTTATTTTAAGGTTCGGAATACCGAAACAGATAGCTACAGATAAAGGAACAGAGTTCATGTCATCTACAATGACAGAAGTCTGTACTCTTTTGGGAATTGAAAAATTAAATTCAACTTCATACCACCATGAATCAATAGGATCTCTTGAGAATGCACACAAACATTTAGGTGCATATCTGAGAATACAATGTGACCAATTTTCTGAAACTTGGAGCCACTGGCTTCCATTCTGGTGTTTTACTTTTAATAACACTGTACATTCTTCTACAAAATACGCTCCATATGAGTTAGTTTTTGGGAAACCTTGTGAAATCCCGAGTAGAACAAGTAAAAACATTGAACCTTTGTATAATCCAGATAATTATAGTTTAGAATTAAGGTATCGTTTGCAAGTTGCACACAAAGATGCTAGAAATAATTTGTTACAAAATAAACAAATAAGAAAATGTACTTATGATAAAAATAAAAAACAGGTATTATATAAGAAAAATGATTTAATATTGTTAAAAAATGAACCTGCAACAAAATTAGATAAATTATATATTGGCCCATATACTGTAATTGAAGATTTAGAACCTAATGTAAAAATTATGAAAAACAATAAGATAGAAATTGTGCATAAAAATAGAACTAAGTTGTTTAAAAATAATGTTTAATATGCTTAACATTAATTGAATTCTAGTATTAAGTCACTATGTACATACTAATATAATACCAATTTTATTATAATAACTGTTAAAAAAAAAAAAAAAATGTTTAGGTTACATTTTTTTTTTTTTCTTGTACCCCGGTGGTGTAGTGTGTAAGTCGATTTAGTCAGTATAATTAAAGTCGTCGTACAGACAATACGTGATTCAATTAACGACCTATACCCCCCACACCTCAACCGTCTTTAGCTCATTAATCGTAGGGAGCATCGTCTTTTCACGGATCTCTTCCATTTTGGGAAAAGTCACAGGGGGGATAGATCTTGTGTATACAGTGGCTGCGGCATCATTATTGTCAGTTCCTGTACAATCACTACTCTACAACAGCTGCTCTCCTATACTTGTAAACCTCCAATAACCTCGCCTAATTAATCGAATTTCGTTTGTCTTCACATTTTTCCTGTACATAAAATTGGAGAAGATAAAAGAATAAATAACTTATCATACAGAATTTCTACAACTAAGTATAAAATAAAAGTATAAAGTAAAATATATGGTTCTTTCTAGAAAATAAACATGAGTGATATTATAAAACCATTGGACGGGCAAATAATGCTCATTTTTGAATTCAGAAGTATCATAATAGAAAGCATTAATTTACGTAGAGTAGGGTTATTCGACGGATCAATATAACTTAAGTTAAATATTCTTCGACACTGAAGACACTAATTGCAATAGATTTCAATAATTTGTAACAGAAAATTGTACAGGGAACAAATTATTTATCCTAAACAATATAAAACTTTCAAAGATAATGAAATTCTCTTACTCAATTATTACCACTAAACTCGATCCGTCTTAAACAACCACCATATGGCCTTACTTCGACCGCTTGAAATCATTTAACTTTAAAATATACTATAGTCAGAAGATGACTTTGAGGTATACCCGCAAGAACAAATAATATATTGTATTATTGTTGTAACAGGGAACGAAGATTATTATATAGAAAGGAAGAATGCCATATGACTAGGAAAATTATAGAAATGAGAGTAGATAGAAGCAGGCGTAGACCGAAGAAAAGATGGATGGATTGCGTAAAAGATGATATGAGGAAAAGGGTGTGAATGTTGGGATGACGGCTAACAATGGAGAGTTGAAGGAGAGAATATGTTGTACCAACTCTATATAATGTGGGATAAGGGCAGGAAAAGAAAGAAGACGTATATTACTGAGTACAATTATTGTGAACGTCATAGTCCTCGTCACTGTACGCAGAATTTGAAGCAATAATTTAAAAAAATATTTTTAAAATTTCTTTCTTATCAAATGAGTTGTTACTTTCAGTCTCTTTCTCGTTTATAATTTGATTCGCATGGCTTATTTAGATATATTTTGTCAATTTTATACATTTAGGGTAATACAACGTAATAATTCATAATTTTTTTTTTGAAAAAATGATTACTATTAATATACGGTTATACTGATTCATATAATATGTTGCTATTCGAAATGTAGTTGAAATATAATAGTATTTCATAGAAAAGTTTAAAAAAATATATTATATGATTATGTCAATTAATTTATGGAATACTAATACTCGCTAATCATGAGATTAAATTACTGACTATGGAGATTCGGTAAAATCTATAATAGCAGATAAGTATTTTTGATTCAAAGGACGACTGTGAAGGGAGTGCGAACTAAGAGACCGAGCTTCGACCTCTAATTTAAGATTTGTATAAAAACACTACGATGACAGCGTGTATGTATGTTCTTCCTGCCCATAAGGCCAGAAACATATAAATGTATGCATACATATTATATACGTCAGGTACATTAATATTTGAATGTACATTTTTCCAGTTGAACCTACGTGTATATATGATTCATTCATTCGCATTATTCACGTGGCAGCTATGAAGCCCCCGAATCCTAAGCCCGCCCGCCCAACAAATCATTTGTCATCACACCTTTTGGATAAAACTTTTTGAGGTCCAAGGACAGATAAAAGATGGCTTGTTTTAGTTTTCTCTTGTTTTACTGAATAAAGGTACATTTTTACGTGATTTTTTGTATGATTTTATTATATTGCAGTACTTACTGATTGATACTTTAGATTTTCATGTTCAATAATTATGTTAGTTATTTAGCCAAATAGACAAAGGATTGTCATTTCTAGGATACCGTAAAACGCTAAAAGTGAAATACTCTTTTAACTAACTCACAGGCAGCATAAGCAAGGCGCTCAATTGCTTGCTGAAAAAAGTTAATAAAGTGCTTGAAAACTCAAAGATTTTCTCCGAATAATTCATCCTATCCACCTACGGAGCCGAAACGTAGTCATTAAAGGCAGGATTAGATCAAAGGTTTCAAGCCGTTCAGCAAGCGTGGATTAACTACCAAGTCCAGTACGAATATCAACTCCTGTGGCCGGACGGCCTGTAGGTGTCTGTGTAAGGCTTGAAAGTCAAGAAAACCACCTCAAGCCTGTCGTGTTACGGCATCAGTGGACAAAATCAAGTACCCCTGTACGTGACGGTAGTGTATTAGTGATACTTCTGGTGTCGCGTCCATCCATGGGTGGCCGTCAGCATCTGCCGTTCCGTCTGCCGTTCAACATTCGCCTATGAATCCCGCTCCAGTCCGTGTATCCGTATGTCCAATATCCTGTATAGTATGTTTAAAGTCCAAGGATGATTGCCACAACTAGGGTTGTATCGTTGCCTTTTATGAAAGGCCGCCGCCGGCCGCAGGGGTCAGCATTCTTACTCCGTAACTTATAATATATTTTATATGTCTAATATATATTATTATAATATATTTTAGTTGACTAACTCGTAATATATTAAAACATTCTTACTATACCTAGTCAGGTCATAAATTCTGTCACATGTTTAATGTAAAATAATTGTAACAAGTTTATTCATTATGTAACCATTCATATACCAAAATGAACTTAACAAAACATAGATTCTTAGGACATTAAAGTTTATTCAAAATGACCTCCGTGATTTTGAATACAAGCCTTCAATCTGCGCGGCCAGTCGTCTATCGCAGCACGAACGAGGTCCATGTCAATATCGGCGGCTGCCTTAATCAAGGATGTCTTGAGTGACTCCAAATTGGGATGAGGCTTTGAGCACGCCTTTTCCTCCAAGTGTTGCCATATCTTGTAATCTAACGGATTCAAATCTGGACTGGAGGAGGGCCAGTCTTCGTGCCGGATGAAGTCGATTTCACGCGCCGCCAGCCAGTCTTGTGTGCTCTTCGCTCTATGAGCTGGCGCCGAATCTTGTTGGAATACCCAGTGCCTGTTATTGAACATGGTATGAGAAACAGGTTCCACAAGGTTCGTCAGGACTGTATTTTGATACACAACAGCATTCGTTTTTACACCTTTCTCACAAAAATGTACCTCTGTTAAGCCCCAATAAGAAACTCCCAACCATACCATGAGCCAGGATGGAAAATGACCTCGTTGGACACGCGGAATACGGTTGCTCGCTTCTTCACTACTGTGTGCGTACACCTTATCATTTTGTTTGTTGTAGCTCTCTTCTACGGTAAACATTTTTTCATCCGAAAAAAGAATTTCCCGATATTTTTTTCCCGCGTACCGCTTCAACAAAGCGCGGCATCTCTTCAGTCTCAGGTCCATTAGACGAGCATTCAAACGATGTCCTGTTTTTCTTCGATGTGCCCGAAGCCCTAAGTCTTCATTTAACACCCTTTTCACCGTGGTTATGCTTAACCCCATCTGAAGGGCCAACAGTTTCTGCTTACGTTTGGGATTTCTTTGAATTCGTGCCTTCACAGCTTTTATCACTGCTGGAGTCCTAACAGACCGAGGGCGACCACTTCTTGACCTGTCATCTACACTAGAGTCTTCATTGTATCGTTTGATGGTACTCGTTTATCGTATCTTTTGGTTATATTCAAATTTTTCAGTATGTTAAAAATTTGAATTGGCGCGTAACCGCAACGATGCAACGCAATAACTGCAACACGGACTTCTTTAAGCGTCCACTCCATATTTAAAAATGAGTAAAATTCTAAAAGTATACATTTTTATTTTCATGAACAATTGGAAATTCGAATTCAATAAACTTTTTTGTGGCCAGCATTCTAAAAGAAAAGTTTTTACTGTGTGACAATACTTATGACCTGACTAAGTATATGTCATTTCACTTCTCACAATCAATTAGGAACGTATTCATTCAGTAATTCTTCTGCAATCAATGTCTTTAAGCTTTTTCGAAAAAATCATAGCCCATGAATGCCGAGACAAAAACGCTCATTATTTCCCCGGTCTCTTAATGACGTCATTATCTGTAGGGGCACCAGCGGTGGCCACGTCCGCGCTAATTCTGCCAGTGAGCCACGGGAGTCCATGATGGATTGTCTGACATTTATGAAGCCGGAATTATATTGCACGACCGTGGAATTAATACAAGCTGTGTATGGGTTATGTTGAATTTTCTTCTTAAATGTAAGTTTCGAAACATTGTAATGTAGGTAGTATAAAACATGTATTTGTAGTATGTAGGTAGTATCGAATATTCTTATTATCATTAATAAGTGTCTTTATATATAATTTCAATGTTATTGCATAATATTATTGATAACGCTCCAATTAAATTACAATTTTAATAACTAATACGGGAGATAACAAGTTTGGGAATAAAGGTACCCTATCCTACCTTTAAAGATAAGTAAAAACTTATAGATTGTTTCTCCGGTGCTAGGGTCCAATGCTGTACAAAAACCTGATCCAAATTTATTTCCAGCACTTATTTAATAATAATAATAATAATAATAATAATAATAATAGCCTTTTATTCAGATCACTTAACTAATTACAGTGGGTTTATACTTATAATTAAATAACACTTTACATTTAAACTAATTAAAACTATTTAAGTTAATATCTGTTGCTTGGTTATCTTTCCTAGATCTGTTTGCCAATCGGCATAGGCCTCCTCCAACCTTTTCCATTCTTTCCTTTCCTGTGTCACTCTGTTCCACGTGACTCCTGCCACTTGTCTAATGTCCTCATCCCATCTTTTATGCGGTCTGCCTCTCTTCCTCTTGCCCTCTCTGGGATACCACTGTGTCACCCTGCGGCTCCATCTATCGCTTCCTCTTATCACGTGGCCAGCCCATCTCCACTTCAGTCTTTTGATTTTAATTGTTATGTCTGTAGTTTTTGTTTTATTTCTGATGATGTAGTTTTTCAATCTGTCAGACTTTCTGATATTTAGCATGCTCCTTTCCATTGCATACTGACAAGTTGCTAGTTTGTTTACTACATCATAATTTAGCACCCATGATTGACATCCGTAAGTCAGAACAGGTAGTATGCAGGTGTTAAACAGTTTAGTTTTTAAGTTTATATGTAGTTTTTTATCTTTCATAGCCTCTCTTAAACTAACCTAAACCTCTATTTAATAATAGGTAAAGTTAAATATATAAGAAATATATCATTTGTCTATATTCGTTATGTAACAAGGAGGATGTCTAGCATCCTGAGATGAGAGTGAGAGAGAGATGAGAGTGGATGGATACAAGAGGAGAGGTAGACCAAAGAAAAAATGGATGGATTGTGTAAAAGATTATATGGTTAAAAAAGGTGTCAATGTTCAGAAGACGGCCAATAGAGGACAGTGGAAGGAGAGAACATGTTGTGCCGACTCAACATAGTTTGGGATAAGGACTAATAAGGAATAAGAAGATCATTTGTCTATATTCCTTCTACCTTCCTTTGGAAATAGATGACGTTGACGATGACGTATGAATTGCCACAATATATCTGTTTTTTATTTACTCGTATTTACTTTCTGGCGCTCTTTAATCAGGAAAGTATTACTTCCATTGGTTAACACTGTTTTGAGCAATACTAAATTATAACTGTTATTACTTCGAAATACGTGTCATCATTTCATATGTGATGATATTCATTTTATTTGTTGCTGAGGATTACTAAACAGGCTGGACTCCTACTTAATAGTAAGCAGTTACCGGTGCCTATGTTTGCGAGGCTAAGAGGGTATCATATATTTGTAAAATAAAACTAACGTGAACGATATTAACCACAAATATAATTCATCATCACTTCTCAATTATATTTCTTACATTGTCCATTTCTTAGTATTAGATCGTCTTTTATAATATTCTGTCGCTAGTTTTTATATCCCGTCGACAGGTGTCTGCCCTCCTGCCATTACTTGCCAATAACCATAATTAAATATCTAACAAAATATTTATAACAGAAACGGAAACAATTCCGCTACTTAATATCTATAGCAGAATTATGATATTATAATATTAAATTAAAAATATGAACATCAAACTATTTAGGCATTAATTATTATATTATGTATTTCTATAAGTATTTTGTGTTTATTTTGGTTATTGCGTTTTTAAACATTTACAAACTTCCGGTTAGTTTATGTTAAGGAAACCTGCCTACATTTAGAATATAAGTTAAACTTGAATCTAACATATTGTCTGGACATAATATTGGGGCCCATTTATATATTGGCTGTGTATTCTCGACTAGAAATAAGAATAGGTCAAACCCGTCAATGTATAGAAAGTTGTTTACTTCTTTTGCTCCTTAACATACCCCTTTGGACAGCTAAGTAGGCCTTTATTTGACCGTAACTATCCCAGAAGTTTCCTGTACCGTATTGTTCAAAAATTAGAAGAATATTCGACAAGCAGCGATTGTATTGTATTAACAAGCAATCCCGGAGCGCTTAAAGTCCTAATTTTAGATGGAAAACTAATAAATGCGCGATCACGCGAAATATACACACTTATAAATACAAATGTACCTTTTAAATAATCCGGATACACTTGCGGACTTTTACAAATCTTCGCAGATTGCTGAAGTCCCCATCTTGTAACTAATTTAATATTATGGCATCAAAATGGCTGCTTGGCACTTTGCCTGCACTACACGTCTTTGAACAAGGCTTAGTTGCCCAACGTTTGCCTAAACACGTTCATTATGTACGTTGCATGGAAACACAATCCTAGTGACATAAATTTTGAAATTTAAATACCATAAGATCTCAGTTATAGCCTTCCTAGATTGAGGTGTAAGGGATCCCACCAAGACCATCGAAATCTTTATCTACTTTTAAAACCTGCTAAATCTTTTTTGTCTTAAAAGTTTTTTTACTATCTTGGCACAAGAAAGGAAGCCAAAATTCGGATGCAATATTTTACTTCCTCATACTATATAGCCAGGATGTGTATTACATGCATATAAATATAAATTGTAATATTCCAACACTTCACTGACCTTTATACAATCATTCTTGTGCTCGATGACACATCAGCTTTTGCTCACGCGAGTAATCATCTGTAAACAAACACTTCGATTCCTGTAGTAACCAGACTAATGGAATATTAATTATAAACTTGGCAATAATTCTCTCAGTACTTGTGTAAATGATTGACTGACTTATATTGCAATAATTTTATAATCGTCTATAATAATTATAATTGTCTCGCACTGACCATGATAAAGCTCGTATATAACGGCACACTTGAATGACTAATCTGTATTACCTGCCAATTTGCTAATAATCTCGTAACTACCGCGGAAATCCTATGCCCAATCATAGCATTATAGTATTCATCTGATAATATCACAGAAAGTTTTTGAATACTAAATAGAATATACATTATTTATTTTCACTTAAAATAATTTATCATCAACATATTTCAATATCATTAATGCAATAGAGCACTGAAATCAGTGAAGACTTCCAGGCTTCGTGGCCAGCAATCGTAGCTAGAGTTAAGATGATAACGCAGATTAAAAGGTCAGCCTTAACAATAATATATATACACACATTAAAAAAGTCTAAGCAACATGTACTAATTTAAATTTTAGGATGGTGGATGAGCCGCTGTTTGGATGAACTTCCTGAATGCACCTGAGCCTTTCAGTCTTTCCGGGCCGACGGTACACTCGCACCCAGATTTGGTTCCAAACAAAAGTTATTACTATTGAAAGATGTTAGTCGTAAGTCAATCTGAACATTGTACGAAATTGTTTGTCTGACCCAAAATCACGAATTATATTACAGAAAATGTTTCAACGCGGTTTTTGAATGAAATGAAACTTTTCAAATGTTGTTTTGTGGCTTGACGTTTTCGGTGTTCTCTGTATTACTTTTCGTTTACAGTTTGGACCGCAAAAAGGGCCATGAATGAAATCCTCACCGCAATGGCTATTTTAATCATGCATTGATTTAATAAAAGTTGAATCTAATATAACAGGTGCGCATTTGTAAATTGGTATTTCAGAAAAAGGAGACTGGCGTGGCGACAGACGGAAAATCATGCATAGTGGATGTGAAAAATAAAAAAACTTTGGGTTTAGGCATACGCCCAACTACAACACTTTGTAGGAATCCTCGAAGGACCGTCAATTATATCCAGAGATAGCGATGTAAAGGTCACAGGTATACTTCAGCAAACTTTTCACCACATATAAATCTGAAAAATCTAAATTATGTAAACCCATGTCATCCGACTGCTGGACTCGGACTTTCCTCTTTGAGGAAGCAGTGTATAGGCGCCATGCTTGTCCAAGGTGGATACACGTATGGATGGTGGGTTACACATAGGAGATATCGGGGTGCTAGTTTTCTCGCGATATATGATCTCCATTGGTGATAGGATTACTGGGTCACAAAAGGCAACAAAATGAAAGGTTATTGCATGCTGCGAATATTCAAATATTGAGATGGATGAGGGGAGTTACAAAAAAGGATAAAATTAGAAATGAATATATCAGGGGAAATTTTAAAGTAACGCCAGTGATTGAGAATCTGAAAAGTAATAGACCAGCCTGGTATGGTCATATAATGCGAAGAGAAGAAAGCCATATAAAAAGGAAAATGCTAGAAATGACAGTAGATGGATACAAAAGAAGAAGTAGACAAAAGAAAAAGATGTGTAAAAGATGGCATAAAAAGGTGTGAAGGGTTAGATAACGATTGATACAAGAGAGTAGAAGGAAGGAACATGTTGTCCCGACCCCACATAGTAGGGATAAGGGTAAGAAGAAGAAATATGATCACCATAGGTAAATAAAAACGTAAAAACTACTTTTGGCAGTTTTTATTGCATACCGTTATAGGATTCGAATACTTGATATCAGGTTAGTTTCCTAGAGGGGTATATTATGTACCTTCAATCTTATACCTACGTCTATTATCATTAAATATAATAAACGTCTCTTAAGTGACGCGGCATTTACGAGGCAGAAAATCAAGTAATTAGACATTCTACTAAGCCCTTATGTAAGGCTAGTAATAGATAAGAGACCTTGAGCCTAACGACATTGCTGTCTACTCATTGTTCTGCGCGTTTCCACACACGAGACAGTATCAAAACTAAATTGTTTAATTAAACTTGTATCTTCTTTTTAATTTTGATTCCTCCTTTTGAGTGTTTTAAAAGTATGTGTATATTGATTATGGTCACAGATTTACTGTGCGCATTTTATTATCTAGTTTTACTATATACTTTCATTTCTCACGTGCAAGAAAAAAATTATTTATATATACCTAGTCAGGTCATAAATTCTGTCACATGTTTAAAGTAAAATAATTGTAACAAATTTATTCATTATGTAACCATTCATATACCAAAATGAACTTAACAAAACATAGATTCTTATGACATTAAAGTTTATTCAAAATGACCTCCGTGATTTTGAATACAAGCCTTCAATCTGCGCGGCCAGTCGTCTATCGCAGCACGAACGAGGTCCATGTCAATATCGGCGGCTGGATGTCTTGAGTGACTCCAAATTAGGATGAGAATGATGGATGATATATATATATATATATATATATATATATATATATATATATATATATATATATATATATATGGACAGCAGCTAGGCTGACGGCCCACTCAATAGTAAGCACTTACCGTCATCAATAAATTTTTTTGCGACGCTAGGAGTACCGTGAACACGCTACCGTCCCGTAGGAATACAGGAACCTGATCACTAATGCCGGAACACAATACAAGGTTATTATGGCGGTATACTTATAGACCAAAGGTAGTTGTTATCATGACATGTTGACCTTGGACGCAGAGGTTAGTATTCTTACTCCGCTTCTGCACGGAGAGAATATTATTATATACTTAGTACAAAAATATTTTTATACACAATAGACGGGCACTAAGCGCCGAATACCAACGTCATTCAAACCTGCGATTTTTAGGATAATCCTCGAGTGAGGTGCCACTTGGCTATAAATAGCCTGAAATCCCATTTACATCCATCTCCGCAACTGAGAGTGTGTTCTTCCATTACGTAATTACAATATTATTATCTATCCTAATATTATGAAAATTTGTTTATTTTTTATTACTGTAGGACAGCAGACCGGCTGACAACCCGCTTAGAGTTTAGCTGTTACCGTCGCTTGCTGCTGTCTCATAAGAGTACAGGAACTTGGGTCACTAATGCCGGAACACAACACAAGTTTACTATGGCGGCATACTTAAAGCAAAGGCGGTTGCCATCCAGACGGGCTTGGGGCCCTACCACGTAGCTAGGGTGGGTTGTTTTGTCGCCTTTTACGACAGGCCGACCCCAGTTGTATATAATACAGAGCGTATTCTTTCTCCAGTCCTGCACGGATAAGTTTGTGTTTATTTCAGATAAACTCAAAAAATTTCTTCTATCTATTTAGGGTTTAATAGGATAGAAAATGTTTATTCGAACAAAACTATTTTTCATTGTTGTTAATTCAATTCATAAGTTACAATACATTCATATATAACATTTCATCATAATTATATAACCTGATGCTGAACCTGAAGCTCAATGTGGCGAAGACCGAGTACTTGGCCTGTAACTCCACAGATCCCACACCCGTACGCATAGGCGGCGACACGGTCAAGCGCACGGACCTAGTGAAATACTTAGGATCTGTATTTCACGCGTCTGGTAACATCAATTGCGACGTCAAGGCACACATTGCTGCTGCGTGGGCCAAATGGCGTGAGGTAACTGGTGTCATTTGTGACCCCAAAATGCCGGTAAAGTTGAAGGGACAGGTCTATAAGACCATCATTAGGCCTATCCTTTTATACAGCTGTGAAACGTAACCGGTGCTGGAGCAACACAAGCAGGAACTGCGTGTCACAGAGATGAATATGCTACAGAGGATGTATGGAGTAACGAGGGAAGACCGTGTTAGGAACTCTCGCATTCGCGGCAATTTCATGGCCGTGACATTGCGGATAAATTATATGAGTGTTGCCTTCACTGGTATGGCCACTTTTTAGGCTGGGGAACAAATGTCTGGTTATTCCGCCTCCGCTACCAGGAGGGGTAGACCCAAAAAGTGCTGGCTTGATGTATTTATATATTAAGATTATATATATATATATATATATATATATATATAATCTTAATATATCACACCGAGATCACAAGCCTTGGACAAGTGATACCATGCCAACGTAGACAAATTATAATCAGACCTACGTACATATTATCTCACATATAATACTAATGAGGTTTAATGTATGTGTATTAAGTCTGGCGTAATTACTCCGCCATATCGATCTCTGGCATCAAACTTGATTACTGGAGTTATGGGTAATTAACAAACAAAGCAAGGGAATTAGTTGGACAATTTGGTTAATATAACCTGCATTTGTGTGTATCTGTTGATGTGATTGTAAGTGTAAAGCACGTTTGCATATATTTTTGTTACTGCTGTGAAACAGCCTGACGTTTTTCTAATAGTAGATAGTTATGCCTATGGATTTGCAACGCCAGGGATGTATCCGCGGGAACTGGAACTTAGGCCATTTATACCGGAACAGAACACAAGTTCAAGCAGCAAATTCATCTCCAGAGGTAAATTTCCTTCCCCAGGGATGGTGGTCATCCAGACGGGTTAGCGTATTTTGTCGCCTGTTACGACAGAACACCCCAGGCTTAGGATTCGGTATTCTGATTCCGCCACCAAACGAATAAAATATATTGAACTCGAATAGAAAGGAGACTATATGAAAAATGGTGAATAGGTTTACGCTACAATATAAACTCAGCACCGTACCTGAAAATTTCTTAAGTATTCGCTGTATCATTACAAGGAATATGATAAAATTAATACAAAAATTATGAAATATTTAATTAAATTTATAAAAAAAAACCCGGAACCGACCCCAGACTCAAAATTCAAATCAAAAACAGAACTAAAACAAAAAAATTAAAATTTCACCAAAATTTATTCCAAAAGTAAATCTAATATCCTAAGTATGATTTAAACCCAAAATTATATCATAAATTACCAAATTAAGAATTCTGAAATTTTCATACTAACTAATTATATTAAATACTAGCTGTGCCCGCGACTCCGTCCGCATGGAATAGTGACTTTGGGCAGCATTTTTTGGATATATCTTTTGGTTTATTTTGGATTATAAACCCTATAAACCCTAAAATATAAATAAATGAAATATGCAAACAGTCAGTATTATATCGAATGCAACTGTTACGCCATGCGCCTCCGGAATACGTGCGTTCGAACCTACAAAACCAGCCCAAGCTAAACCTTATTTCATATGATTGATGATATAAATCTGAGGTCCACTTAAATTGAATAACAACCTACAAAGTCCAGCCTAAGCTGAACCCTATTTCATATGATTGATGATATAAATCGGAGGTTAAGTTAAGTTGGTCTCTATAATTTCCGAAACTGGTCATTTTTAACCAAGACTATTTTTTTTCTAATATTAAAGTAGCCTAAGATACTCCTTGTTACATCAGTTATCTACCAGTGAAAATCCCGTCAAAATCGGTCCAGCCGTTTCAGAAATTAGCCGGAACAAACAGCGATACAGACAGACAAAAATTTTAAAATATGTTGTTTTGGTATATGTACCGTGTATACGTCCGAATGCACTTAGTAAAATGCGGTTATTTTAATATTACAAACAGACCCTCCAATTTTATTTATCTATATAGATTATTTATCTTAAATCAATTTTATTTATCTTAAATCGAAGTAATATTAATTATTAATATTAAATCTAGTACCTGATGTAAACAAATCGTCTAAAAATAGATTTCCAAGATGGCGGACGGAATGCGACTCTCGAATATATAAAAAAAAATATTATTTATAAATAATGTAAAAATAGGGTAAACTAAAATTGCAATTAAATTTTTTTGACTATTTCTCCCGTTGTATTTAATATTTCGAAGCGAGATCGAATCAGAAATGAGGAGATTCGCAGGAGAACCAAAGTAACCGACATAGCCCGGATGATTGCAAAACTGAAGTGGCAGTGGGCTGGGCACATAGCTCGAAGGACTGGTGGCCGTTGGGGCAGAAAAGTCCTCGAATGGCAACCGCGTACCGGAAGACGCAATGTTGGTAGGCCCCCCACAAGATGGACCGATGATCTGGTCAAGATCGCCGGAATAGGTTGGATGAGGGCAGCGCAGGACCGATCATCGTGGAGATCTTTGGGGGAGGTCTTTGTCCAGCAGTGGGCGTCTTCCGGCTGAAATGATGATGATGATTTAATATTTTATACCTGTGTTTGATATCGCCGCGTAACTCGAAGGGAGAAAGCGTCCGTTCCGTGTATACGGGGAAACTATTGATATTCTACTATGAGATATTGGGCTCAAAAGAAGCGAAAGCTCAAGTTCTAACTGCTGGTTTACCTTTTCTGACAATTTTTGTTTGAAAATTTCTCAGCAGAGACTTTTCACTTGGAAAACTTTTTCCCACTTTTCTCACTCATTTATTTATCTTAAAATCCAATTAAAACCCTAATGTTCCTAGTTGAACTCGACCAGCCGAAGCCGGATCCGTTGTCAAAACCCATGCGTCTTGGAACCGGAAGGAGTTATGAATGGTTCCAGGACTGCCTGGTTTTGTCCTGGTTGTCCTTCCGGGTTTGAATATTTCCCCAACATCTCTACTGTTCCCGAAGTTTTCGGAGACGCTCTATCCGCTCTATCTATTCCAAGGATTTCCACCACCTCATTTTCTCGGGGCCTCGATCGTATCTCCGTAAATCCCTGGCCGTAAAAATCTTATGAGATCAGGAATCGATATGACTCGTCAAGGCGCACCTGGAAACAATTTATAAATAGGGGTCTCCGATCGCTTTTTCGAGATATTGGGGGTCAACATTTTGGGAGGGTTTTCTGCACTTTTCCCTCGTTCAGGAAGAGCCCCTTCTTACCGTGTTATATGTTTTTGGAATCGCCGTTTCGCAGCACGTCTAATAGTGTGTTTCTCGATTCGAAGACGATTTAAGGACCTCGGGATATTTTCCAGGAGCGTCTTTCCCTTATATCTCCGGAGTTATCCACGCGATGGGAGGCAGACTTCACCCACCGTGTAGAAGGCGTTTCATTCTACACCAAAAAGTGGGGGGTTATCGATAGGATTCCGGGGATATTCACACTTTTCCACACTAGTAACGACAACTTTTGATCCTTTGTAGATCCTTACACTGTTATCCAATTTTTTTAAATCACTGTGACATGCGCTCAATCTGGCAAATCGAATGACATAAAACTTAAAAAATTGCGATTATTGATTTTAAAAAGTACATTCATTGCACAAAGGAACGTAACGCCTCACTTTTAGTTAACGTTTGATTTTACTCCTAATTTTCATACGGCAGGCTAAATATTAAAATCGTTTCTTAATGAGTAAACTCCAAAAATATTTCACCCTAATAATTACAATTTAACCAATCTTTATTAACAATTATTAAAAACAGGAGATAATGTTTATTTATTTGCAAATTAAAGCTCTTCTAAGAATAAACCTACCAGGGCAGTCTAAAATAAAATACGGCATTACCTTTTCAAGTGTATGCGATATTGAAAAGCTATGTGTACAGTGCATAAATCCTTTTTATCTACACGGACTTTTTTCCTTTTACTGAACAAAGATTGACAGCGGTTCTATTTTGCTGACACCTAGATAAATAAATTTATCGATAAATAATATAGAATATACGCTGACAGAGACAGATAAATACAGATTACGAAGTCTATTTCTATATCTAAAAGAAATCCATTTTTATTTTTGTATTTTTATTGTTTTAAAACATACTATTGAATTAATTTTTTTTTATATATCTTAGAAGAACTTAACTATGAATTATAAGACCTACACTATATCCCAAACTTTTATTAATTCTAGTTCCGTATTTACAGAATATTGACCCCTGCAGCAGAGCCTATCTTGGAAGCAGCAAAACAACCCTAGGGAATGCTCCAACCTCGACTGGATAGAAACCACCGTTAGTCTCTAAATATACCGTCGTAATAACCTTATGTTGTGTTCCAGTAAAAGTTACATGGGTTCCAGTATCCCTAGGAATACGGATCGTATTGATGTCCCTGGCGTCACAAACATTTATAGGTGACGGTAACTGCTTACTATTAAGTTCTATCCGTGCAGGGGCGGAGAAAGAATACTAACCTCTGTGGCCGGGGTCGGCCTGTCGTAAAAGGCGACAAAACAACCCACCCTAGCTACGTGGTAGGGCCTCAAGCCCGTCTGGATGGCGACCACCTTTGGTCTTAAGTATGCCGCCATAATAACCTTGTGTTGTGTTCCGGCATTAGTGGCCCAAGTTCCTGTACCCTTATGGGACAGCAGTGTGTTCGCGATGCCACTGGCATTGCAAACACCTATAGGCGACGGTAACTGCTAAATCCTAAGCGGGCCGTCAGCCTGTCTGGTGTCCTACAGCAATAAAAAAAAGTGGACCATCTGATGTTGCAAAGCAATGAAAACAAATTCACTTGCTACTCTTGTTCTGCTACTGCTAGTATTATTATCCTTTCAGTCCCGTTGGAGGCAGCTGCAGGATGTGACGTTTAATTATTGACTTTGTAAGTAGTTAATTATATAGTGTAACAAAATTCAGGTATATTCACTTACTCAGTGTCATATTATCTTCATTACTAACGACGAAGGTAACTTACCACCTAGTTATTCGCTTATCTGCCTTAAACAAGCGTGTTAACGCTCTCTGCTTTCTCCGTTTCCTCTTTAATGAACATTAAGAACTGATATTTTTAATTTCCTAAAGGAAATTTGATCCTTTGATGAAAAACCTACGAAACAATAGAACATAATTATTATAAATTATCATTAGTTTGTATATCCCTTTCTTTTAAGTGTATTCTTCCATATTTCATCTGTTACTTCACAGATCCTAATGTCATCATCGTCGTCACATTCTTTCCATCGCTTTTTAGGTTTACTCCTGGCATTATACCAAACATTTTAAGTTCACTGTTCTCCTAGTGACATGATCTGGTGAAATTATGTACATTCAAATATTGTAACTATTAATTGTCCACATCACATTGTTCTCCTTCGAATCAATTTATCATTTACTTTCAGAGATCACCTATACATCCTTCCCACTCTATCCATTCTTATTATACCACACAACTCAACTTTCTCATTTCCGCTGAGGGAAGTCGCTTTACTAAACAATAAAATAATTTAATATATTAAAACTACTAATAACTGAAATCTGAATTTAATATAAGTAAAATTTCATGAATTTTAAATAAATCAAACTGCTAAAATCCCTTACTTCGTAGTGGACTCAGGGCTCCGATAAAATCGGCGTGTTTGGAAGAAGGCCAATTGAAGACAATATCTTAAAATTTTGAATCATTTCTAACCGGGTTTCACTTGTTTACCCAAAGCGTATTTGTTTACGATACTTAAGAATGTCTAGATTGCGACATTAGAGACATTGTTGCTAGATTATTACTTTGATAAAGTAATTAGGACACTACACAATTCAACTAAGTTTATGAAATTTTTTTTCTTTTGAAATTTATTGAAAGAAACCACATGAGTAACTAAACGTACGTTTATTTACTCATGTGAAGAAACATAATTGTTTGGCTATAATGGGTCTAGGTGAGGATGCTATATCCTATCTCTTTTCCTCTTGCCTAATATCCGCTCCCCGTCCTTGTCAAATGAAGTGCGACCAATTTTAAATTCCTTATAACGTCGATGGCCGAAAGGTGATTATCGGTTCCGTCTTATTTTTAATATAAACTGAATAATTTAGTAATAATCGGGTGTAAAATGGTGTTAAAGTGTGTTTGATTACTCCTACGAGTGGAACATCAGTGGGTCCACGCGAAAATAAGGACGAGTAATGAGAACTATGAGTACCCTAAAATATTCACTTCCCTTCGATAGCTCTTCGCCTAGGAAGACCAACGCAAACAATCATTAAAAAGTGATATGATATTTTCTACTTAAAGAATTTTTAAGATTTTTATTATTCTATTATGAAAATAACATCTTAACGTATTCAAACTTAAAAAAAACTTAAAATATGATGAGCAACATTTTGGTTTTCTTAGATGCATATATACAATTTGAAAACAATGTAGTTTTATTTGGTAGTTTTATATGCTATGTATTCAAAAACTGTATGTATTTCAATCATAACATTTATAGTTTTCATTCAACTGGGCTGTCCGTCCTGGACCACCTTTCTTCCATCTTTCCGTCGACCCGTGCTAGGCAATAGAACGCCGCTGGTTTGCGGTGTCCATTCGTGATTATTATTTTTTTATGCCGACCAGTAAAAGATTTGGCAAATTTATGAAGAAGCAACTACGTCGAATCCCGAAAGTAGAAACCAAAAAAAGTTGTTGATAGGTAGCGAAGTTGACTTGGGTCCCAAAAGTTTTGGTATTTCTCATATCCAATACATTTAGCCATTTACATACAATATTTATTTTACGCCGGAGACAAACTCGCTCGGTGAATTTATTCAATAGGTTTTTTGTTCATGCATCCGGGCGTAAATCAATTTTTGTTCCAGCCAGTAATAAATTTGGATCAACTCGGACAGGGAATAACGGCACTGTGTATGGATGTGTAAAAGCCACAACGTAACTTAATTTCAGCTCAGCAGTCTACATAGGAATCAAATTTATAAACAGTTTTATTCAGTACTTATAAAATTATAGCAATATTAAGTCAACGAGAACTATCCTTAAACATAAGATGGTGTAAGTTAAGTAAATATTTAGATGTTATAAATTGGCTAAATTTAAACGCTTAAAAGCTCTTTATGCGTGCCTAATGGAACGATTTTGAACGTCAATATGTTTGCGCTATTTAATTATGTGTTTAATTACTTAATATTTTTTATTGCTGTAGGAAAGCAGACAGGCTGACGGCTCACTTAGAATTTAGCAGATACCATCGCCTATGGGTGTTTGCAATGCCGGAGGCATCGCGAACAAAATGTTGTCCCATAAGGGTACAGGAACTTCGGTCACAAAAACCGGAACACAGCGCAAAGACGGGCCCAGACGATCTTGGAGCCCTACCACTTAGAAAATTACCTGCCACGTATTTCCACGTGTAATTAATCGATATGTCAAATCAAGGCGTATCTGCATAAGTCTTTCCTATGTCAAAATTAATAAATTTAGCACGTCAATTGTCTTCCGTCCTGTTCTCTCTTGTAGCAGAAATATAATACTTTCGTGAGTTTTCGTTTCTTGATCAGAAATGTAAATATATGTCAATGCAATTATTAATACCGTCAAGCCCATGTTTATTTTGTATAAGCCATATGTGAGTATATTATGATGATAATTTAAGTGCTCAAAAAAAATAAAATATCATTTATTTCGGCACTATACAATTTAAATACAGTATTACAGGGATATCGTTGCTACGCAAAAGTAAAATCATACTGCTATATTTAAAACTAGCTTCTTTATAGATTACTTTTACTTCTAGACTTCTATGTTACTTTTAAGATTTATTGTAGCTATAGTAAATTTTATCAAACCGTTAGCATTATTTGCAATAGTTACTATATCTTATTAGTTAAGGCACGTTCGGGATGGGATGTTAAGCTTTTTATTTCTATAATAAAAATACTATGACAATTTACACAGCGCCATCTAGTTCCAAAAGTAAGAAGCATAACGCTTATATTTTAGACATTAGACTGCTGATACTCTTTACATACTTTTGTACAATAAATAAATAGATATTATACATGAAGTCCCAGACTGGGGACAGGAGTCCAACAAAAGACCCCGACAAATATTCTGACTTGCGAGAGCCGTTGCACTACACGGGTTATAAATTAATATTAGATAAATGTTCTTATTGGACAATCAGAGTACAATAGTAAATATGGACAATACGACATATTTTATGTACAGTAGGTACAACAAGATAAGGCGGCAACTCTTGTTTATATCACGAAGGAAGTCTTTAGCGTTGACGGCGTAGAACGGGGGGCGGTGCTGGCCGGCGAATTACGTCGTTAGGTGACGCTTTTACACACTGACATTGAGTTCGATAGACAACGTTTTAACATTATACAAATATTAAAACGCTTAAATAGTTTTTCTCTTTGAGATAAATATGAAACAAGCCTTTGCTACTAAAGGCAAAGAAGATATGCATCTTTATATATATACACAATATATTTTATATATACACAGGTTATAAATTACGCATATTTTAATAATATTGCACGAGGGGTGTTCAATAAATAGTGATAATGCGATACATTCTCCTTGGAAAAAATACTAGTAGGCATCATAGCCCAGACATTAGATATAATAATAATAAAAAAGCATTCAATTCTATTTTGTTTTTTAAAATTAGAAGTCACTTGTTTGCGTCGTGTCGGAGTGTTCTTAAAAATGGATAAAATTGAAGTTCACGCGGTAATAAAATATCTGTGCTTGAAAAATGTTACTATGGAGCTGGTAAATCAAGACTTGAGAGCTACATTAGGGGTTCATGTACGGGTGCGCGTTGGTTGGTGTGCTGATTTCAAGCAGGGAAGAACTTCAATTAACGACGACCCCCGCACGGGAATACATCGATACTGACTGAACAAATGATTAAAAAAATTGAAGCATTGTCTTGGCGGATCGTCGTGTTACTGTCGTTTGATTTATAGCAGAAGAAATGAAGATTTCTATAGGAAGTGTCCTTAATATTATACACATCCATTTGGGTATGAAAAAAGATTCAGCGCACTGGGTGCCCAGAATGCTTTCTGAAACGCAGAAACAAACGAAACTGAGAAATTCACAAAGCTGTTTTTTTATTGCGTAAAACAGCAGACAGGCTGACAGCCCGCTTAGAAGTTAGCAGTTACCGTCGCTTAAAGGTGTTTGCAACGCTAGTGGAATCGCAAACACGCTGCTGTCCCATAAGGGTACAGGAACTTGGGTCACTAAAACCGGAACACAGCGCAAAGACGGGCCCAGACGATCTTGGGGCCCTACCACGTAGCTAGGTTGGGTTGTTTTGTCGCCTTTTACGACAGGCCGACCCCGGCCACAGAGGTTAGTATTCTTTCTCCGCCCCTGTACGGATAAAATGGGTTTGTTACAACAATATAACTATGAACGAAACATGGCTTCACCATTATGACCTGGAAACTAAAAAACAGTCCATGATTTGGAAGAGACGGTTATCTCTAACTCCGAAGAAATTTAAGGCGAATCCATCCACCGGCAAAATCATCGGCTGTTTTTTTCTGGGACAGCCAAGGGGTGGTAATAATTGAATATCTTAATTACGGGAACTTTATACGCAGGACAAATAACAAAGTTGCGTGAGGTAATACGCATGCAAAGGCGTGCCAAACTCGCTAAAGTTGTTTTGTTTCACCAAGATAACGCCCCTGCGCAGAAGCCCAGAGTTGCGATGGCTGCCATTCAAGAAGCTGACTTCGAATTAATGGGCCACTTAGAGTATACATAAGCAAGCTATTATGTATACTCTACGATGGGCCATCCTTCATATTTACCGCACCTAGCTCCTAGTGATTTCTAGCTATTTCCGCGGTTAAAGGAACATCTCAGGGACCACAAATTTAAAGATGATGACACAGTAGTCGCCGCGGTACACGGTTTTTAAGGGATCAGGAAGACTTATTTTAAAAAGGGAATTTTGACTACGTTGAAAAATAAAACAACATTAAATAAAACATAATTGCATCATTCTCATTATCATTTTTTATTTAACGCCCCTAGTACATATGAAAATTAAAAAAAAACCAGCATCGCAAGGAAACCTGTTAGTAATAAAAAAAATCACAAATAAGTTTAAATTATTAAAATCGTTCGTAAAAATATTACATGTTATATGTGATTTCTATTCTTTTATACACTTCAGTATTACGTTTTCATAAGGCAATATAATCTGTGTCCAAGTTAAAAACCCAGCCCATCATCAGCTAGGTGGGGTCCTTGAAGCCCGTCTAGATAGCTATCACTCCTGGACTCAAAATATGCCGTCATAATATATTTGTGTTCTTTTCCAGCACAAGTGACTCAAGTTCCAGTTTCCCTACGCGGATGACAGCGTGTTAACGATGCCCCTAGGGGCATGCTAGCATCGTGAACATTTATGGACGACTGATTATTATTGAGTTGGCCGTAGGGCCGTCTACTGTTCCCTAGCATTAATATTATTTCTGAATAAACCTCATCCGTGATGTGATACTTGTGAAAAATTATATTATGTTAAGAGAATAGACCTTAAAATGGAATAACGACTATTGCAAATAAAAGTCTGCTTGCCAATGCACCCGTATATGACAACAAAGGCAGTTGGCGGTCAAAGGAAGTCAGTCGATAACATACTCCTGGTTCCTTGATAAGCTTTGTTAAGCGAATGTAACACATTATCTTCATGCTGCCATATTGTCCGAACGACGTTGTTCATTGTCACAATAAATTGTGACAATATTCCACTATGATTACCGTGAAAATTACTTGTTTGTATAAATTATACTGTTAGGTAAACTCTTGTATCATCTTGGTCAACAGCAAGCACAAAGACGGCTGCCGTATTAGAATGATGAGCAGGCATGCAGAAGTCGGCTTCAACCTGGAGTTCCAGCGTAAAGCTAATGATTTTATTTCAGCTGGATATAAAAAAGTAAATTCACCTACAGTTTCTGTTCTCCCAAAATTAGATATCACTTATTTTTTTAAGAAAAAATATAATATGTATAGTTGAACAGAAAATAATGTTTTTATTTTGTTAAATATTGAAACAGCAAACTTCTTTCTTTTTCTTTCTTTTTCAAATTTTCACCACCCAATGCTGAGTGTAGGTCTCTCCTAATGCACGCCATTCTTCTCGGTTCAGCGCCTTTCGCATCCAGTCCTTACCGGCCACTCTAACAAGGTCGTCGATCCAACACAGTCGTTACTTAATATAATTGTATATGTACACTACTCTGTCCAGTCTGTCTGTTTCTTCCAAAAACGCAAGTAATCCTAGTCTCTAGCATGCTTTCGAATACGATCCCAAAGAATCTCTGAACATGGGTCTGTACGTATCCTCCTAAGCGCGTCTTTGAATTGCTAGATTTTTTTATGTGTATGTGGAGACGTGTTTGAAGTGAACATATCTCTAATATTTAAAAATTACAATATAGTTTTTTACTGTTTTCTATTTTGACAGATAGGTCTGTCATTCTCGTGTATGTACGACCTGTATCAAAATGTGTACTATGTGTTATGTATTTTAAATACTTGGTTATAAATCTCATTTAATATATTAAACGTATTTTTAATAATGTATCAAGTCACCACAATATTTTTTCTCCTTTAACTCTTCTCTGTTAGCCGTCTCCTCAACATTTACAATTTTTTTCGCCTTATCATCTTTTTCTGTTTTCCTATCCATTCACTTATTTCTTGATTTTCCTTTGTCACGTAGCATTTTCCCCTTCGTACTATATGGTCATACCATTGTTAATCAATTACTTTATATTATACCAATCACTGGCGCTACTTTTAAACTTTTCCTCATTTCAAATTTTATCCATTTTCGTAACTCCATACATCCATTTCAGCATTCGCATCCTGCAGCATGTAATATTCTTTCATGCTTCCGTTTAATGACATAAAACTTTGATCCAGCCAATTAGTGAAAACTAAAATTACATTTTGTGTAACGCCAGTAGATGGCCCACCTGTTGTCCGATGTCCATTTTAAGTTCTGTTCAAACAACATCAATGATAATTAGAGGGTTATAAAAGCTGTGAACGAGATAACACACGTATAATCGCATTTAGCATTATTATCTGCCAGAATTATTTATTTAATTAGGCAACCAATTATTTTAAAATACAGTAAACTTTACTATGTATTTAGATATTATATGAATGAATACTTATGGGAATTGTATGTAAATTATTTAAATGATTGTGACTATTTCGCGTAAAGTTGAAATGTAAATATTATATAATATATTTATTAGGGTCTGAACTCACCGTCCCTGAGGATGATTTAGGTTGAAAATCCACCATATTTACTGGACCTAATTAGGCAAGTTTTACTACATACGTAATTATAGATAAATAAAAATTGATTTATAAGTATTTTTTACTTGTTTTGTAGGTAATGTGGATCAACGTACCGCAATTATTAAATTATACTTTGACTCGTCAAAAACTCGCTATTGGTTAAAAGCATACCGTTACTAAAATATGTCGATGGGTTATTAATATGATTAATTACAGCCATGTTTGTACAGACGGCGACACTTTATAATATCCTTTGTTAGGACGGGCCTTGACGTAACTTGGGAAACTTTGTAATATTTGTGACAGGAGAAATTTATTCTATTACCAACTTTGAGTATGCATGATTGTTTCATCTTTTATTAATGTTCAAATTTAGAATTACTGAAATTAGAGAATTAAATTTTAGCATTACTTTGGCAGAATAGTGTTCAAAAACAATATTTATTTATAATCGGTTGCAATATTAAAATTAAATGTGTGTTTTGTTTAACATATATACTATATAATAACATTTGTCTTGTTTAGTTCTCTATTTAATAGATACTTACTAATATATTATGCTTTATTAGTCTATTTTTAATTAATTTAAATTAAATATATTGTGTTCAGATTCACCGAATCTTCATTGGAGACTGACTACATTTTGTATTCCCTAAAAAATTACTTAGGTATACTTACATTAGTCTAAGAACTTAATTATCAAGGTTACCTAATAAAAAGAAGGTTTATTATTTATTGCTTTTCAGTTTTTTCGGCTGTTTATTTTTTTTTTGTTAAAAAGTTTTTATTTTATAATTTTTGTGGCTATAATCTACTAATTACTACATGCTTAAATATATCAATTCTGTCAAAAGTTATGCGTGGTCGTAGATGTAATCAGTGAGTGAACAAGCAATCATTCTTTGTTTTTGTACCCTTAGGGTTGGAATTTTTTCCTAAATTTATATGGGACTAATTTAGGAGTATACCCTTTCCAATAAAAAAAGATGTTTTCAAATTGAACTACTCTGTAAAAAGTTATGCGTGGTCATACATAAAAAAAAATATACGCCTCGACTTGAGAACCTCCTCCGTTTTTTTCGTCGGTTAAAAATCATTTTAACTTTCATGCGTCTAATTTTTTAACCTTTTCCTCGTTGGCATTTTCCAAACATTGGGACAATAATTTAAAAGAAGTAGTGTTCATTTTGATTTTGACAACGCGGTTGCTGTATGGTCGTATTTGACCTCAATTTGCAACAAATTATTTATATAATGCAAATAGTTTATTCTGATCTAGATGTATGTTACCGTCAATTGTATGATACCCTGCGATACAATAACTAATGCTAGAAATCATCTTTAAAAAACTATGTATTGTATTAATAATAATAACTATGTAGTTTATAATAACAATAATAATATCAATTTATATCAGATTCGTAAAATCCATACATTACAATTCAATTAACATTAATTATAGTTTTTGGTGTTTGAACTTCATTAGCAAGTGTAACACCAAAATGCGTGCATAGGCGGAGTAAGAATACTAACCTATGTGGCCAGTCGCCGCCGCGATAATCACCATGTATTGTGTTCTAGCATTAGTGACCCAGGCTCCTGTATCCCTATGGGACAGCAGCGTGTTCGCGGTGCCTCTGGCTTCAGCAGAAGGCTAGGCAACGCTAACTGGTTATCTGTCTGATGTTCCCCAGCAAAAAAAAAATTAACATGTGATGGAATTTCTTCTTAATAGAGTTTCATTTTCATTTGTGTAATTGTCACAGATCATACATATAAACCGATTTTAGACTTTAGATTGTACCTAGCTTAACCATGCCGAGTAAGGTAAGGTTATTAACTAATATTATATGTTAGAATGAAAATGCTAATCCTCGTAATAATAGGGGTTAATTAAGGAACAGCTATCCATGCGATTATTATGCAAACTGTATTAAACAATCATTCAACACAAATAATGGTTGGCGGTCCTTCGTTTAGTCAATTTAGGGTTTATGAAATAATCAATTCCAAGTACTCATATTTCATAGAGGAATGTTAATTATGATTGAACAGTATAATTGAGTGAAACTTTATTAGTGTGTGGGAATTCGGACGACATTACTGGCGCAATGGATTTCGTACTTCGGAACGCCTGCGGATACTTCCGCATTATAATATATATTATACTATTGTTAGGAATATCGAACTCAAAATTATCTTATTGGCAACACTGACTAATATTTAGAGTTTCCATCACTTCCGGAGTGTAACACTTCCGAAGTATAAACGACCAATGAGAATCTAATGTTCGGACAACCAGTGAGAATCACTTCTGGAATATAAGCAACCAATGAGAGTCGTCTCCGGAGTGTGGAGTGCAGACGAGTGAGAGCCGCAAGACCGCTTCTATACAAAGAGCCGCAAGTAGGTGCCAGAGCCCTCTTTTTCTTACAGTCGTCGTCGCGTGTGGAAGCTATTGGTCTGCCTGCCATTTTTTTAAATCATCCACCACTGGTTTATAAAACTATATTTATTAATAAAAAAAATGTATATAAGTATTATATCAGTGGCCTAGTACCCATAAGAGGAGCGCTCTGCTACTTACTTTTTTAATGCTTTGGAAGAGCAGACAGGCCACTTATGGATGTTTGCAACACCAGAGACATTGTCAACGCGCTCTCAGCCTAAAAGTAATTTTGTAACGCCTTTTTCTGAATAACCTTCTGGGGTATGATATATCATACAGCGATGGAAAAACCTCAGCTGGAAGTTCATTCCAAATTCAATGAGTTCGTAACATGAATGTTCTTTAGAACCATGTCGTATAAGAAAGAAGAGCAGGAAATATAATGAACGCGCAGATAATGGCGGGCAGAACGGTAGTTGAAAAATGATGAAGGCACCATTATAAACAATTCATCAGAACATTTTCCGTTATACAGACGGTAGAATACGCAGAGAAAGTCTCTTACAAGGCCCAGCGTTTCTAGGTAAGATGAACTGCATTTTCAGAACATGCATGTGGGCAGTACTCCATATGCCGCCTAACTTGTGCTTTGTATAGCACAAGCAATTGCCGCGAAATAGTTCCTGGATCGACTTAGGGCACCCAGCTTTTTTACAAGTAGGAAGAAGAGGACATTTTGTGACTATCCTGTATACAGGATAAAAGCAGGAAGAAGTTACCCCTCTCTTTCGGTATTTTTACACTAGTAATAAAACCCGCTACGCCAGACTATAAGAATTACCACAAACACTTTTCACCGTAAACCACAATCATTATATCAACATACCTTAATTGCAATCAACCCGAAACTTCTATCATAGCACGTTAAAATTATGAGCTAAACAGGTAAATTTCCCGCGTGCTCGCTCTTGCCTCATTAGGGGACGAATTTAGCGGCAATTATCTGAAGCGCGCACTCCAGGGTCATATTTCCAAGTGGGTAAATCCATTTTGCATGCAAAGTTGCATGAGTTTCTCGCTTCTCAACGAAGACAGATGAGTGGTTTAAGTGGTACCTTCCCTTCATCCCATTTGTGTTTGTACGTCATTCACATTAAATAATGAAATTGTGTGACTCATTACCTTGACCCTACACTTTTGTAGATAAATAGGCTTAGATAATCTAAATGTTGTTAATATTCTTTATTTTAGTTGTACAAAGTACTTAGATATAGACTATAACAAGTTAGCAGACAATCTGTTAAAGATACCGGTCAAAAAGTTATCAATGAAGTGATTGTACCAGTGGACTGGTAAGGTAATTAATAATGATACACATTACTAATTGTTCGTACAATTTATATTAAAGCAATCAGAAGGATGTTAATAATTAACTGCTGTGTGTGTATTATCAAAACGTTTGATTCAAAAGGACCAAATAAATTATTACAACAATTACAATTATTTTATTACAATTACAACGGCAACAACGACCTCTGAAAATATTACTAAAACGAGCACACGACACAAGACCACAACGACCCACGACCTCAACGACACCCTTGCGTTAAATTCCCATATGGATTTGTATACGTCGTTGAGCTAATATTGCCACAGGTGCCATCTAGTGGTAGCAGATTTGATTCCTACATCTACAATCAACATATATTGTAATTTGCCATCACATACATTGATATAATTTGTTAAAGCTTATTCCATGTTTCAAATGTTTTGAAATTAGTCCAAGGGCTCACAGTCCCAGTTCTAAATTATATATATCATTAGATAAGGACTTATGAGTGTATTCCAAATAGTCAAATTATATAATATTCATACCAAGTTACATGAAAACTGGTGCTGTTGTTGAGGCAGACAAAGGTTATGTCACGTAATAGTTGATTTGATATGGGTACAGTCTCCGTCAGTTACCTAGAAACTTTGTTGTCTAGACATCCCTTCAAGCATTACGGTGGAGTGACTCTAAAATAGAATCTCAGTATTTAATAAATTTAACCCTTTATATATGAATTCTATATAGAATCATACTCGACTTGGTTTTGAATAGCTTAAGCTAGTTTACGTATTTATGTTTTTATGAAAAATAAATTTAGTTGTATGCCGCCATGCGTAGATAATCAAGTTCTTTTTAACACGCTTTTATTGGCCTGGTATGTGTCTATGTTACGGAATCTTTGAACGTGATTTACACCCCTTTTAAACCGACGGATTGATTTGAAACCTTGCACACTTATCAAGGACCGATGACAATGCAATAATTTGTATAGTTGGTATGACCATGTTTATCAGACGTTAAGCAGCGTCGGGCGCGGTCATTACTTGGATGGGTGACCGCCTGGAAACACCGCGTGACGTTGGCTTTTTGCTCTCTTTTTACACGGTTTATATTAACTTGACCTGTATGTAACGGAATTTTCAGATTCGATTTTTACCCACTTTGAACAAATATAAAAAATCATAATTCTGCCGAAACGCCATGTGGTGTTTAATTGTTAACACTGCCAGAAGATGGCGTTAAATTAATAAAAACATTTACCGATTGGGAATTGACAACAAATAAATTATATTTACTTGTTGTCAATTCGCAATTTTGTTTTATAGTTTCAAACTAAAAGGTAAAATATAATTTTCAATAAATATTAATTAAAGAGTGTGGTTAACAAAAAATTATTTTTTTTATTTCAATTGTGTATATATATATATATATATATATATATATATATATATATATATATATATATATATATATATATATATATATATATATATATATAACTTTTCTCGGCTGATATTTTACATTAAAAGGACAATTGACGAATTTTCGATAACGTCGACTGTGATCAAAACAAACATGCGTTTAAGGTTTAAAATTCCTAAAAAGGTTTTTATTATTACTTTTAAAGTTGAATGTAACAAAATAATCACATACATGTTCGGCAAGATGAACTGCTACGCTCGGAACCATATTGCCGGAGGGTCGTTGGTTCCAAATGTATATTAGGGTAAAGAACATTCGCTCTAGATCCAATCGACAATTTCGAGCATGTTAACAACAGAAACGCAAAAAACCCTCTCTCTATAGCAAGACTTTGCGCAGAAATTTAAACTATATAATTAATTTCAAATTTGAAGATTACCTTACATTCATTTACGAAGTATAAAAAAGTTATCCATTATAGACTAAAAGATTTATTTCTATTGATAAAATCACGTGCAGGTGCAGGCAATAAATATTTGTTAAACTGCCATTATCTTTGATGTGTCGAATAGAATTTCAATGATGAAATTCTGTTTCGTATTCAATTATTCCAATAGCATCGCTAAATTGAATTATATTTTAGTCTTCTAATTTATTGAAATTATATACTGAGACGCTTAAACATTTTTAAAAGACACAACTGTAATAATAATAATTGTAATTGATTCCGCTGAAATGTATTTTTTATTGCTAAAGAACAGCAGATGGACTGACGGCCCATTTAACAACAAGCAGTTACCGTCGCCTATAGATGTTTGCGACGCTAAATGCACCGCGAACACGCTGCTGTCCCATAGGAGTACATGCGGTAAGTTATTATGGCGACATACTTATTTGACCAAAGGTGGTTGCTATCGAGGCGGGCTTGGGTCCCTACCACGTAGCTAGGATTTTTTGTCGTCTTTTACGACAGGCTGACCCCGGCCACAGGGGTTAGTATTCTTTCTCCGCCCCTGCACGGAGAATAATATGATATAATAGTTTGATACAAATACATTTTTCTGGTGTATCTAGTGTATATGAGCATTGTATATTTATTTAAGTTTTAAGTTTACGAGTTCGAGAAACTGTGTTTTATATATTTTCGATATCTTACACTGAAATAACTTTGAAACTATTTCGTAAAGTGTTATTAATTGTAATTAAAAGCAGTGCTTCTTATTTATGCATTTTGAAACAAACGTGTCTATATACGTGGGATCCTCTGCAATCAGAGGATGGATCCTGTGGGTCTGATCCGATGGGAACCTAACATCGACATTCACTGATCTACTTACTGATGACATTTTAATTTTATCTAATAAAATATACTTCCAACATATCCCGTGAGAGTTACCGTTAAAAAATTTTTCGTATCTCTAATTAATTAATATAATGCCTCTCTGTCACACATGTTTGCTCGCTCTAATTTTTTATTTGGAAGCATAGCAACCGTTCTTTCTGAATGGTTTTTTCGCAAGCAACCCTATTCTAGTGTATTTGCAATAAAATTGCCTACATTTTAATATAATTATGTATTTCAAGCGGTTAGCAGATGAGCGCAATGACAACATCAACTTACCTGACTTACATAAAAATATTAAGTTTCAAACAATGTTTAAAATAAAATGTTATTATAGCTTCAAATATTCTTTAAACTGTGTTAAAACATAATATTATCTGAATAAGTATTATATTTTACATTGTATTACAAAAGTTATTCCGCTAAAGACATTAGACGCCTCCCGACCCACTAACATCTGATACGATCCGTACCATTAGTCAGACACCTTTGGGGTCTGATATCCTGACAGATTAATCCAATTAATATCTCCTCAGTTACCTTATTAAGACCTAATTATTACATTGTTCCATCGAAATATCGTTTAACATATATATTACGACTTGATTAGTTTTGTAGTTCTAATTTCAATAATATTCTCATGCTGATGGTATTATATTATTTCCTTAGTTTAGTCTTTCAAGGATCTTTTTTAAGTCCTCACGCTATGGATCTTGGACATCTAAACTATTATTTACCGAGTTATTCAATATAGTACCTAAAATATAACGAGCTCATCTATTGAGATGCAGTGCACATTCACTTCTTGCCGATATTCTACCACAGTTCATATTTATACGTCAGAGGAATTATTTACAGTACGTTTGTCTAGATACAGTTTTTTTTATTGCTATGAATAACAGACAGGCTAATAGTACATATAATTGTGACCATGTGGATATGGCTATGGATGAATAATAACGCCGGCGATGAGGACACAGCGCGCCACACCCTGCAGGTGTGTCGTATAGGCATAAGAGCGCCGTAATGTTGTCGCCACCATTGGTCGTGACCTCTCGCTCCCAGTCATCATCCTAGCGATGGTCGGGAGCCAATCCGGATGGACGCCGTCGCCTTCTTCTTCGAGACAATCATGTCCGCAAAAGAGGTGGTGGGGAGAGCGCACGAGGCTCTGATAGAAGAGAATACGCAGAGGGGTCTCCTCGAAGACGCAAGACTGCGTATTCTCTGCCAAGAAAACTCCGTTCGCACCTGGAACTGTGGCGCAACTGTGCAAGCAGTATTGGGATCCTTGGTGTCGACATCATGAATGATGTGCAATTTAGGGGACAATTGGAAGGTAAAGCTAAGCTTGCTTCCAAAAAGCTAGGTGTACTAAACCGGTCCAAGCAGTATTTCAATCCAAGGCAACGGCTTGTGCTATACAAAGCACAGGTCAGACCGCATATGGAGTACCTACTGCTCACATTTATGGGCCGAAGCACCTGCCTGTCAGCTCAATCCCCTAGACTTGATCCAACAGCGCCTAGTTCGTGTTGCCGGCGATCCCATACTCACAGACGGTCTAAAAACGCTTGGACTTCGGAGAGACTTTGCGTATTCTACCGTCTATACAACAGGAAGTGTTCTGAAGAACTATTTAGAATGGTGCCCTTGTCGTCTTTCTACCACCGCACTGCCCGCCATTGGCTAGGTGTTTATCCCCATTTCTTGGAGCCTCTTCTTTCTTGTACGAAACGGTTCCTAAAAACGTTCATGTTGCGTACTCTCATGATCTGGGGTGAGCTTCCGGCTGAGGTTTTCTCAGCGCAGTACGATATGGGGTTCTTCAAAAAAGGCGTTATAAAATTCCTTTGGGGCCGGCAGCGCGTTGGTAATGCCTCTGGTGCCGCAAACGTCCATAGGCGATGGTGACCACCTGCCAGGGTGGGCCGTCTGTCTGTCTGCTGAACGCTAGCTATAAAAAAAATTGCGATACATTTAGAGTCTAGGGGTAATTGCCATCCAAGCAGACTTTGACTAGCTAGGGTTCTTGCCTTTTACGTCAGGCCACCTCCGGCTGCCGGAGTTAGTATTCTTACTCCGCCCCTGCACAGAAAATCTGATCTCTAAAACACAGTCAATAAAAACCGCGTTCACTTGAATTCCTAGGAATATCACTAAGTAGTCCATAATTCATTTTAAGTAATAGAAAATTCTCGACTCTGGTGACTGAGCATCGAATATCAAAGAATTAATTAATAAGCAGGTACCGGGCAGGATCAGGCTGCACTGTAATTATCGACGAAACACTCCACGACTCGTATTTTGACTCTTTTGTTTGTGAAAGCTATTAATTAACTTCCTTGAGTTTGGCGAGAATATTTATCTAAGTTGTTTAAACAATGGGATTTATTTAAAATTTTTGACACAAGAAATATAACGCATTTTCATCAAAACGCTTTCTCGTGTAGAAATTTCTGAGCGTCATGAATTCAATTTCCGTCTAGAGTCATCATCAGCATCCTAGCGCTAAGTTCCAGTTGCAAGTCAAAATTTCACTTTGGTTACCGGGGTCACTTTCGAATTTCTCTTTTTCTTTCTCAATTTCGCACAGTCTTTGGTATTCCTGGTAGTGAGTCCTTTTCCATCTGTCTGGGTCCAGTTGAGGCACCATAGCTAAACATGTGTTCCCCACCTAAGTAGCCGGTTGCCGTAAGACATGGCCGTACTAGCGAAGACGACACACCTGCAATTTGTCCACTATGTCACGGACATGAAGGTATACCTGGATGCAGGAGTTCCTAACGCAATCCTTCCGCGTTACTCGAGCCCGTTGGTGATGAATTTCATGTCACCAACAACTAATCGGAATAGCTGTACCTAAGTCAGATGATGTCAGTATTTTAAAGCTTTTGGAACGCCTATAAACGACATTTCCATGACGTAGGCCTTCTGCATGTCCAAAAACAGACAATATAGGTGTTTTATTCGTCCTGTATTTCTTCGAGACAGTATTTTAGCAAAATCAGAGTCAGTGGAACCCATATCTACTACACTCCGAGACAGCACACTTCTCCTGGATTCAAGAAGCGATGCCCCTCTGTAAGAGCTTCATAGTGTTATACATAAGAGACGTTGACTCTTGTTTGTTGGCGTTATTATACGAGTACACACACAAACGTTGACATAAGAAAAAGAATTTATTGAACTACCCTCGCTTCAAACAGACATGAAGGTAGTCGCCTAAAATTGGCTGAGCAATAATTTTGTACCTAAATCTAGGCAAGGACCGAACATATATATATACTTATATGTATATATATTTATTACTGTTACTCAGCAAACATACAGACGGCCCACTTAATAGTAAACAGTTATCGTCGTCTATGGATGTTTGCAGCACTAGGGGCGTTGTGAACACGCTGCTACCCCATAGGGGTAAACCGAATTTATCGGACTCCTGTACCTATCCCTTGCTTTTAAAGACTAGAGTAATAGATTTGTTCCGTTCAAAGCGGCCGATTTGCCACAACACTAAAAGAGCTATAACTTTTAAAATAATTTGAATTTTGAAAAATCCTTTCAGGGTATTTATTCTTGAATGTCTAAAATATGGAAATATGAAAATATATCGATTTTTTCAATTTTCTAGACTAGAATACCACATTATAATCATAAGCATTTAATAAAACCGCAACGAACAGTTTGTAAAATATATCACATCGCAAAAAATCATTGTGCCGTGTGACCCCGGCCAGTGAAAAGAATAGGGTCACCCCAGGTCATTCCAAGGGAGTCGTAAAAGGCGACTGATGGACTACTTTGCCAGCTTGCATGCGGCAAAAGAAGTGCACCTCTCGGTTTTCCTCTAGGGGTTGGGAGGTCAGACGTCAGTCGCTCCCGTAAAATCCAAAACCAGCCAAACAACATGGTCGTAACAGGAAAGGGTATTGTCACGGATAGGACGTCGCCGCATAACGACGCGCAGAAACTTCGCCCGACTCCTGTGACAAGTGGACTAGGGCTGCCGTGCCGTGGGCGAGCACGGCTAAAGACACTAGCCCAATCCAAAAGGAAACTCCGCTTCGCAACTTGGAATATTATCACGCTGACTGGACGCGCGAGAGAGTTGGCCGATGTACTCTCTAGGCGGAAAGTGGCCGTGGCGTTCCTGCAGGAGACTCGGTGGAAGGCCAACAGATCTCGGTTCATTGGGAATGGCTAAAAGCTGATCTACACGTGTGCACCTGGTGGGAAAAGTGGGGTCGCCATAGTACTCCCGGAGGAGCTCCAGGACGACATTTTGAAGGTGAAGCGCTGTAGTGATCGACTTATGGTTGTGAGGGTGCTTGTTGGTGGGGTAGTCACCCACTTGATAAGCGCCTACGCGACAGAGGCCGGTTGTAGCGACGCCGACAGGATAGCGTTTTGGAACTTACTCGGAGAAGTGCTTCGTGGGATTCCATTGTCACATGGGATCGTTTTGGGCGGTAGTCTAAACGGTCATGTGGGTGATGAATGTGGGGAATTTGAGCGTGTTCACGGTGGATTTGGGTATGGTAACCGCAACGTGGAAGGGGAGGACATCCTCAATACATGTGCGGCTGCCAACCTTGCCATCGTGAACACTTATTTCAAAAAGAGACCCGAGCATCTTATCACCTACAAGAGCGGGAGTAATGCTACCCAAATCGACTTCCTACTCACTAGGAGACATCACATCAGCAAAGTAGCCAACTGCAAGATCATACCCGGTGAGAGTCTCACTTCACAACACCGTTTTCTTGTCATGGACCTCTGCGTGAAGCCCAAAGGCAAACGTGTCGATTGCCTTCAGCGCCGAATTAGGTGGTGGCTGCTTGATGAAGTCAAGTCCCAGGAGTTCGCCTCTGCCATCGGCGACAAGTGCGCCGGTGGTGAGAGCGAACCGATTCAAGCTTACTGTGACAGAATTCAGGCGGCTATCCTTGAGTCGGCGAGGGAGGTGCTTGGGGAGTCTAAGGGCGGACGCAAGTATGACAAGGAGACATGGTGGTGGAACGACACAGTTCAGAGGGAGACTAGAGCGAAGAAAACCCTCTTTAAGAAGTGGCAAGCGTCCAGATCTCCTGAAGATCGCGACGCATACCGGGTAGCAATGCGCGCCACTAAGAGAGCCGTTGCCAGAGCCAGACGAGACCACTTACAACCACTGTACTATAAGTTGGAATCGTCTGAGGAGCAGAAACTCATCTATAAGTTGGCGCGCTCCAGGGTCAAATCAGCACAGGAAATTTCCAAGTGTCGCTGTGTAAAAGACCCTGCTATACGAGGACCTCGCGGTGAAGGAGAGATGGCGCTCATATTTCCACGAGCTGCTGAACACGCAGCACAAAGAGGTGCAGCTGCCAGATCTTCCTCCGAATCAAGGACTAGTGCCACTGGTAACGCCTGCAGAGGTCCAGAATTGTCCTCGCCGCATGAAGAATCGGAAAGCTGTTGGATCCGATGGAGTCCCCATTGAAGCCTGGAAGGCGATGGGATCTCGTGGTGTGAGCATCTTAACCGACCTCTTTAACCGGACACTCCTCACCGGTACGATCGCGAGCCAATGGAGACTGAGTATCATTAGTCCAGTCTTCAAAGGCAAGGGGTCGGTGCAGGAGTGTGGTAATTACAGGGGGATTAAGGTCATGTCCCATACCATGAAGCTCCTCGAGAGAGTTATCGACTCTCGGATTCGGCAGGAGTGCACTGTCTCGGGATCTCAGTATGGGTTTCGCCCTGGTCATGGGACCATGGATCCTGTTTTTGCTCTAAGGACTATCGCGGAGAAATACAGGGCGAAGAATACGCCTCTGCATTGCTTGTTTCTGGACTTGCAGAAGGCCTTCGACTGTATTTCTCGCGCGATAATCTGGTGGGCATTGCGGTCCAAAGAGATTCCAGAGGCCTATATTGACATCATCCGAGACATGTACCGTGACTCCGATTCCGTAGTTCGGACCGCTGTTGGCGACACAAAATCCTTCCTCATCACTGTCGGAGTACACCAGAAATCCGTCCTTAGTCCGTTTCTGTTCAGTGTGGTATTAGACGTACTGTCTTACAGCATCAGAAACTCACATGAGCTGCCCCCGTGGTTGCACATGTATAATGATGATATCGGGCTGGCAGATTCGGACAGGGGTAGGCTGCTGCGACGTGTGAAGGCGTGGAAGGAGTCGCTTGAGAACGGTGGTCTGAAGCTCAATGTGGCGAAGACCGAGTACTTGGCCTGTAACTCCACAGATCCCACACCCGTACGCATAGGCGGTGATACGGTCGAGCGCACGGACCAAGTGAAATACTTGGGATCTGTATTTCATGCATCTGGTGATATCGATTGTGACGTCAAGGCACGCATTGCTGCCGCGTGGGCCAAATGGCGTGAGGTAACTGGTGTCATTTGTGACCCCAAGATGCCGGTAAAGTTGAAGGGAAAGGTCTGTAAGACCATCATTAGGCATGTCCTTTTATACGACTGTGAAGCGTGGCCGGTGTTGGAGCGACACAAGCAAGAACTGCGTGTCACGGAGATGAATATGCTGCGGTGGATGTGTGGAGTGATGCGGGAGGACCGCGTTAGGAACTCCCACATTCGCGGTAGTCTTCATGTCTGTGACCTTGCGGATAAATTGCAGGAGTGTCGGCTCCGTTGGTACGGCCACGTTTTAAGGCAACCGGGTGATTACGTGGGAAACAAATGTCTACCGCCTCCGCCGGGCCCCGGCAGGAGGGGTAGACCCAAAAAGTGCTGGATTGACGTCGTAAAGGGTGATATGCGTGCCAATGGGCTCTACCAGGGATGCTGAAGACTTTGCGAAGTGGAGTAGAAAGAGTCGGAAAGCGAACCCCGGGCACCGAAACGGTAGTTTAGGTTGCAACCGGGATACTACGCTCAGATGATGATGATGATGATCACATCGCAAAAAAAATTGAAGTTCAATTCAAACGAAAACCAAATCCACATATTTGCCTCATAAATAATAAATGTAACAATATCAAATTCACTTAGAAAGGGATCTACAAAGAAATAATTGTTTGTTTTCGTAACAAATTCAGGGACCCTCGTCAAAAAATCATTAGTGAAGCAAAAATAATTTGTCGTTGCGCAATTAATTGGCGAATTGCGAGAGTGATGGAAAAATAATACGATTTACCATAACGCGGGCGAGGAAACGCTATTTGTTTTGACGCTTATTTTGTGTTGCCAAGATTTTGCTTATTCGAATTTCATAGATTTAGCGCCTAACATTGATTTATTGACATAATGTCAATAAATCAAAATACGAACTACAAAACGAAGATACATTTAAATCAAACCATCTTGCAAATATAAACACAAAAAATCTATATTATACTGAAATTCATAAATCTGTATAATTTGTTCTTCATCATGGGATTTAAAAACATGTCTACATTGTCATTAACCGTGGAATTAGTGAAGAAATTCGTTTCTAAAGTACATAATGATTATCAAGTTAATTATCATTTCCCAAACAAAGTACGATTTCTGATAATTGAATACTCAATTTTAAAATATATCTGCCTATAATTTATTTCAGATCATTTAATATTTGTTCTACGTTGGGCGTCAGAGCGTAACACTGATATCGAAAATTGATGATAAATAGTGAGGAATGATTTATACTCATTATATCTTTATTAGTATTCAGTATTAGTTAATAGTAATGTTGGAGGTGATTTATATTTTATAATAGGTCTTTACCTATGAAATTGCCGTTCTGCAGTACTGGCCATTTCAAATCAAAATATATTTTGTTTGGCTGAGAATTCTAATTTCAAATTAATTTTATTTAATTTTATTAAACATGGAATTCTTTTTCTAAAGAATTTAAGAATTTCTAAAGTCATTTGTTTATTGATTAGTGTTACATTTTCATCGCATTTCAATCTTTTTCGTCATCATGGATACGTTAAAAATTCGAGTAATTATGGAATATGAGTACCGTCGTGGCAGCAACGCGGCACAAGCGGCACGCAACATCAACGACGTTTACGGAGCTAACACTACAAACCAACGCACCACCTGTTATTGGTTTGCTCGCTTCCGTTCTGGGAATTTCGACCTGAAAAATGAACCTCGCGGTCGGTCGAAGACTTTGATCGACTATGCCGAATTAAAGGCGATTGTGGAAGCTGATGATACACAATCTATGCCTGAATTAGCAACAGCTTTCGACGTTAGCGTCAAAACAATATTGGTCCATTTGCGTCAAATTAGCAAGGTTTAAAAGCTTGACAAACGGGTGCCCCACGAACTCAATGATCGCCAACGCGAAGTACGCGTCGAGACGTGCCTTGCACTGCTCAACAGACACACAAATGAAGGAATTTTGAACCGCATTGTTACCTGTGATGAAAAATGGATTCTGTTTAATAACCGCAAGCGCTCAGCAAGTTGGCTGGATCCTGGTTCAGCACCTAAACAATGCCCTAAACGAAAACTTACCCCTAGAAAAGTGATGGTCACTGTTTGGTGGTCTAGCGCCGGTGCGATTCATCACAGCTTCTTACCAAACGGAGTGAGCGTTACTGCAGATGTGTACTGTGAAGAACTGAACACAATGATGGAGAAGCTAGCACATCTCCAACCAGCATTTGTCAATCGCTCGTCTCCGCTGCTCCTGCACTACAACGCGCGACCTCATACTGCACAGCAGACGGTCTCCATGTTGCAAGAACTGGGGTTGGAAGTTCTCCGTCATCCGCCCTACTCACCAGACCTTGCGCCTACAGACTACTACTTTTTCCAGAATTTGGATAACTTCTTGGCGGGAAAAAAATTCAATACCCGAGAGACAGTACAAAATGCTTTGAAGAATTTGTTGCCTCCCGTCTAGCTTATTTCTTTAAGAAGGTCATCAATAAACTGCCACTGCGTTGGCAAAGATGCATTAATTGCATGGGTGATTACTTCAATTATTACAAATAAAAAATACATGAAAAAATTTGTTTAAATTTTTTTCATACAAAACGGCAATTTCATAGGTAAAGATCTAATATATCACTTTAAATGTAGTTATAAATAATCGTGATTATTTTATATTGATTTACCTGCCATATAAAATATTTATAGTTTTGATGACGTTAAAATATTTGATGCACACTCCACTGTTTGGTTCATAGAAAGGTAGTGTGGGACTCTCATTCAATGCGCCCTCACGCCACCACGTCGCTGGTATACCCACAGAAACACTCCCAGCATTCCACTGAAGCCTGACACTCGGGCGGATGGATATGCTTTTGCATGAGCCTCCTTCCGGGTTTGTCTGAACAGGCCATGGTTACGTAGACCAGCCAATCATGCGTGTAAGCCAGGGTATGTGTGGTTTATCCCAGGTGCCTGTGGATTCTCACAGAGGTGAGAAAACCACGCTAAACACTGCACGCCTCGTCTCCAATCGGTGGTTCTGTGGTTGCCCTTGCCAACAGACCAGTGGTGTGGTACTAGCCATAAATAAAAACAGAGCCACTCCACTTACGGTTATAAAATGTGAATGAATTACTTACTTTACAAGTTCACTAGCTTTTAAGTTTTTGGTGCTATTGAGATATAATGCATGTCTGGAAGAAATAACAGGGTTTTCATCCACTTTGAAATCATATTGAAATTCACAAAAGTCTTCGGTTATTGTGATTTCTTACACAATTATAGTTACTATATTCGTTAAAGCATATCATATGAAAGTAACCTGCTGCTTTCTAGTTTTAATAGACATTACTTTTTTTTGGAAGATGGAAATGGTTGCCGCAAATCTCGCCACGTGGGAACGGGTGACGGGGTAGTGCACCCCGTGCAATGCACCCGTACGTCCTTCGCGCGCCTTGAGTGCAGAGGCCACGGAATGCGACGAATCAGTCAGACCGCGATCCCGACTAGTGTTGGCCCATTTTCATGGGCCTCTTCAAAGTCGGGGTATGATGCACCCCAGCATCTTCTTTTTCATAGAGAGGTGTGCAGGGCGCGTGGAATACGCACGCCCTTTCTCAGCCATGTGTGTGCGGGCTGCGGTCCTTTCCCAGAGCGCTAGGCTGCTAGCCAAGAGGTCGGATCCAGTGGTGGCGACGATGCCCATGCGGAACAAACTTGGATGGTACACAGCGCTGTATCCTCGTTGCCAGCATCACAGTGGTGGCACTTTGTTGTTTGCTCTTTCTGAGCGATGCAACACAGGTATCGCCCAAAACAGCCGTGCCCCGATAGTAATTGTGTTACATGAAACGACAGTGTCGTGACGCCTAGTCAAGTCATTGTTGCAGGGCGTGCCGCATCGCTGCGACGATATTTGGGCCCGCACTGGATCGTGCAAGTGTTTCTTTCCAAACAGCCGTAAGATCGTCCCGGAGCTCTACCCGCTTTACCTCAATTTCATGAGGCACAGAGCGCGAACCCCGAATGACGGCCTCCTGACGCCATCGATACAGCGACGCCAGGAGCCGAGCTTCGAGATCCCACGGCATGGATCCGACGAAGAGAGAGGTCGCCTCGAAGGACACCGTACCTCGTGTATCCTCTGATGGCAAACGGGGGGCTCCGTAAAGGACCATTAACCGTACGGTCCCTTCATATAGTTTCTGGCACGCTTAGTTCGGTCCCCCGGTGTTGCGAAGTGGTCAGGCGAGCCCCCGGCCGCTCCCGTATGTCGAGGCGCCAGCCGCTCAGAGTATGCCGGAAAGTCCCATCGGCGGTCGAGAACAAGTCCCAAGATACTTGCTAGCTTTACCCTGCTAGCTTTGCCCTGACGCCGATGCGATCACCTCCAGCCTGATATGCAGACCCTGAGGCAGCCCGCGTCGTTGGTTCTATAATACTACAGCTTCAAACTTGTGCCGGGCGGTGGCCCTTAGAGGTGTCTAAGCCCAGACTCTGGATTTGATATACGTAATAGACATTATGTGTATCAACATAAGCCAACCTGATTAAAAAAGTAAGGTATGAAGGGCACTATTGCTACTTTTCTGTCTATGAGGTAGTAGCACGAAAAATCCACGTTTACCTTTTATTCTTAAGACGTGACACCAAAGCCCATAAAAAAAGTAATCCTCTATTAACAGTAAATATATTACAAAAATGTAGAGAACAATTTTCCAACAATGATAAAGCATGGAGGATACAGTCTCCAACACTAAAATGAGTTTAATACATCAAAACAAGCAATGATTTAATACATGTTTTCCGCAACCACCAGCAAGATGACAACTAATATATCACAATAAAACTAAACACAAGATGGATATCGCACGCGAATCTTATTCAATAGCGAAATTGCGTCTATATTACATATTGCTGTAATAATTCAACAAAAGCATATAAGGGCATCGCATGGCAATTTTAACGTACAACGAGCCATAAAATTGGTAGGAAACCAACGGATACATTTAAGGGTTATTTTTCACGAAGTTAGAAAATATTCAAGATAAAAGGTGTAACTTTATCACTTTTAGACATCTTTAAGGTTAAGACCGTAGACCTGTCAGTTGACTTCGACTTGCAGTCTCACAATATGATCTCTTTATTTAATAACACAAATCAATATAGTACAAAAAAAAAATCAATATTATGAATATATGAAAACAACCTCTGCCAACATAAGTCTGCTGCAATTAATAATAATTAATTAATTAACAACTAATTTATTTATAATTTTTACCTTCTCATGTTAATTACATGTAGTAAGCTAAAATCGTCAGTATTTTATATTATTATGTACCTTACTATAGTTGGCACCCATCTCTATGATTGCTATACTTACCTGCAGCCAGGTGAGAAATGGTAGATATATGTACCTTATTTCCCTCTTAAATTAATATTTTTTTATGAGAAGTTTAAATTACAAAGACTAATAAACATTTTAACATATATCTTTCTTTCGTCTTTATACGATAAGTGTATATTTATTTTCATAATAATAAACAAAAAATTAACTGTGTTGAATTACTAAATTATTATGGTGTTCAAGAAAGTTTTTAACAGTTCTTTACATTTGGTAAAATGTGTAGAGCTGAACATTTTCAATTATGCAAATTACTAAACCATACGCCCAGTTCTGAACAAACTATTTAATCATATTTTATTGTTAGGGGAGGAACTCACAAACACGACCGTAACCAGCCGTGTCGTTTGCCACGGTACAGCTAATCAAATTGAATTTATGCTTACATAATTAATTGATTTATTCAGGAAAACGTATAGACAGACGTATAGAAACAGTCAAACGTATACACGTTTGACGACGACGAGTCTGAATTCTAGCATTTTTTTATATCATGAAATTTTTCTCTTCGCATTATATATTTATTTATTTATTTATGGCACACCAACAGTACACACATTATTAAGTCACATTACAAATAATTTAATATAAATGTTCTTATGTGTGGACCCATTATAGGAGTGCACAGCATTTACAATTCAAATATCGTCAATGGAGAAATAATTTAATTAATTAATGTCGATATTATACATAGTCACAATTATAATGTCAAGTACTAACACAGTCAAACATGAATCAATTTGGTATTATCAAGATTAATAAAATAAAACAAAAAGAGTGTAAAAAAATTAAGGTAAAAAATATAAAAAAACAACAATGAAATACATTAAAATATAAGCGAAAACATGAACCGGCCATATCAATCGTTTTACAGTCGCAAACTGAGCTCAACACTTTACCCTTAAACCAATTATAAGATTTGTGAAAGATATCGAGATCTTCGAAATTAGAGTTAACACGATTGTAAGTATTGCACATTCTTGTGATAGGGCATTTGAGGCCTAAGTTGGTTTTGACCGGAGGGATGTAAAAAATTTTCGTTATAACATGTCGTGGAATCAGACGAGGCACGCTTATTTTTATGTTTTGGACAAATTTGTACACTTTATGCTATTGTTGAGAAGCTTATGCAAAAAACAAACATCATGCGGCGATTGCTAAGCGTCTGCATTCTAAAATGTGACTATTGCATAAAGTAGGGACAACGATGTGAGATTCCAGACGAGACATATGCTAAGTGTTTCGTAAAAGATCTTTGAATTTTTTCCACTCTTTGAGAATGGACACTATAGAATGGACTCCAGATACATGCACAATATTCCAAATGGCAACGTACTAAAGTGTTATATAATATAATTTTAGTGAGTGGTTGTTTGAAATCTTTCGTATTTCTTATTAAAAATCCCAACATCTTCGCTGCTTTCTGCACAATAGAGTCAATATTATAGTCATATCATGCTAGTCTATTACTATTCACACTTACTCTAATATACTCATTTTACCTTTATCTTTATTTTTGTAACTTCACAATCCATTTCATTATACTCGAACTTATCCTTTCGTCCCTTTCTTTGCTGCCCAGCATTCAGATCCATACATTGCAACAGGCATTATTACGGACTTATAAATTTTGCCTTTATGGTGCGTTCGTGGGTAGTAAACAGTTCCTGACACCGTCCCCTCTTCATCTATCCTGTATATACCCTTTTTATATCTCGGTATAGCCTGTCGTTCTGGATGACTGAACTAAGGTAACAGAAGTTGGAGCATGTTGCCAGTGACACATCTTTTAGAGGATGGCTAAGGCAAACGGGATAAAATCAGAACTCCCACCAATGTTGCAAAATATGTTCAGTTTTGTATAACCAATACAAGATGGGAGAGAAGATAATTTGAAACTTCAAACTTCAACCCAGCACTCTCCAATCTCTCATATCATTTAGACAATTTGCTCTGGACTTTGTGAATATTTCTTCTAACTAGCACAATGTCGTCAACAAATGACATACCTAAGTACCTCTTCCTATATTCCTGATGGTACTGCGTCTACCAGGAGACACTGGGCTAAGGGTTATTCTTGGTGTAACCCCGCGAAGCGAAGCCAGCAAGTGACCCGCCATCTTTACTTGTCTTATAGTACTCCACGTGGATAAGCGGCTAATATTAAATTAATTATGATTATAGACCATTTTTTAAACTTGCATTGGCTGAAACCCTGTAATGCAGGGCTTTTTTACAACCACTCAACTACTGGGCATATACACCAATGTCAAAGTAAACTATTTGCAACATACTTACATACATATATTTTGTCCTTCTTAGAAATCAAACCCTAAGGCACGTAAGTTTAGAGCATTATCTGTTCACTTTTTCCGACCTTAGGGTTTCATGTCTGGTTTATCAAACCAGTCAGTACTGCCTGCGTTACGGGATGGCCTGTAGTAAAAGGCAACTAAACAGAACTCCAAGCCCGACTGTATGACAACCACGCCTGGTTTTAAAACATTTCGCCTTAATGTATTGTTTTTTGACACTAGTAAACCAGGTTTTAGTTCCTCGTCGAGGCTGGCAGCGCGTTGGTAATACCTCTAATATTGCAAACGTCATAGACGACAGTGACCACTTACTATCAGGTGCGCTATCTGCCTATCTGCTGATCACTGCTATAAAAATCAAGAAAATATCTCAGTTATATCGACTATGTCGCTTAATACAAATAAAGTTTGCTTAGCTCGCATGTACATTGTAATACGGTTCGCCGATTATTATTTATTGCACTTAGTCAACATTGTCACAACACAAATTCAGTACACAGTTTCCATATCCAACTAGATCGTACGGTTGAGCACCGTGTTCGACGACACGGCAATAGTTTACGACGTTGCGAATGCGTCGATGCGAACGTATCATGCGCCAGTGACGCTAACACGTAGCTATATCGAGAGCTCATAAATTCTACTCAAGTGTTTTCGAAGCATCAGAATAAACTTGTAGATTGTATAAATTTTTAGGCATTACAATTTATACTTGCAAGTGGACTCCGGGCGCTAGCCAGGCATATTGCTCTTTCCTATGCATAAAACATAAGCATGTAAAAATATTGAAAATAAAATTAAATAATGCATAGACATAAACTAAGATTTTAAATATCGTTGTTTTCGAACCAATATCTACTATGGCCAAAACTAAGATAAGTAGTAAAAACATTCTCGTATAAAATTGGTTTGACAACGACGATTGTAGCTAAACAAATTTAAGTGCGAAAACTAATATTCGTAAGAAGGCAAATGTGGTTTTTCCGCCTTTGTTCAGGGGTAAAACCGAAACGACTTGACGGATTTAAAACATTGGATTCCTCCAAATTCCTTGATTAAGACTTTTGAATACTTAATGCGCATTTTAACACTTTTAGATCCAATTATACAAATGATACATTTTTGTGATACAAAGCTATGTCTTGGGAGTTAAGTATGTAATGACACGTTTGACACAATGTTCACCAAACTGTGGTGTATATGCCAAAAACATATTTTCATAATTATAAATTAAGTTTCATCCGTATTAGGAAGGTTAAGAAGTGTTACATAAAGCAAACTTTATCACTGTCCGTTTTCTCTCTTAAAACTAATGTTAGTATTATAGGCACGCAGTGGAAGTAATTTAAATTTACTATTTGTGTTTGACAATACTATATTTTAATCTAAGCGATTTGGATACATTACCTTGCGTTTTAATACATTGCCTAAGAATCGTGTCATTGTAGTTTCTTAGATAACCAATAACAACACTTGAACACTTGTCAAACATTAAAGATACGAGTAAGATAAAGTATAATCGCAATAATACCTAGTCAGGTCATAAATTCTGTCACATGTTTAATGTAAAATAATTGTAACAAGTTTATTAATTATGTAACCATTCATATACCAAAATGAACCTAACAAAACATAGATTCTTATGACATTAAAGTTTATTCAAAATGACCTCCGTGATTTTGAATACAAGCCTTCAATCTGCGCGGCCAGTTGTCTATCGCAGCACGAACGAGGTCCATGTCAATATCGGCGGCTGCCTTAATCAAGGATGTCTTGAGTGACTCCAAATTGGGATGAGGCTTTGAGCACGCCTTTTCCTCCAAGTGTTGCCATATCTTGTAATCTAACGGATTCAAATCTGGACTGGAGGAGGGCAAGTCTTCATGCCGGATGAAGTCGATTTCACGCGCCGCCAGCCAGTCTTGTGTGCTCTTCGCTCTATGAGCTGGCGCCGAATCTTGTTGGAATACCCAGTGCCTGTTATTGAACATGGTATGAGAAACAGGTTCCACAAGGTTCGTCAGGACTGTATTTTGATACACAACAGCATTCGTTTTTACACCTTTCTCACAAAAATGTGAGGTACATTTTTGTGAGAAAGGTGCTGGAGTCCTAACAGACCGAGGGCGACCACTTCTTGACCTGTCATCTACACTAGAGTCTTCATTGTATCGTTTGATGGTACGATAAACGAATCTTTTGGTAATATTCAAATTTTTCAGTATGTTAAAAATTTGAATTGGCGCGTAACCGCAACGATGCAACACAATAACTGCAACACGATCTTCTTTAAGCGTCCACTCCATATTTAAAAATGAGTAAAATTCTAAAAGTTATGCATTTTTATTTTCATGAACAATTCGAAATTCGAATTCAATAAACTTTTTTGTGGCCAGCATTCTAAAAGAAAAGTTTTTACTGTGTGACAATACTTATGACCTGACTAGGTATATTTAACACCAAACGCATATATTTATTGCCAAACTCCTGATGATATATCCACCGTCTTGATTATGATAATTTCCGTGTTGTATTAGTATGAGACACGATAGAAGAATATAATATATTTGTTTTCTGCGTGCATGGGCGGACTAAGAATATTAACCTCTGCGGCCAGGGTCAGCCTGGCGTATAAGGTGACAAAACAATACTAGCTACGTGGTAGGGCCCGTCTGGGTGGCAACCTCCCTTGGTCTATAAGTATGCTTGTGTTGTATTCCGGTATTAGTGATGCAGATTCCTGTACCCCTATGGGTCAGCAGCGTGATCGCGGTGCCCCTGGCGAGGCAAACAACGTCAGCCTATCTGCTGTTTCTCAGCACTAATAAAAACAAAAAATATTTGCGGCCGTTGTCGTAGTATCTTACGTAAACCAAAGTTCTGCACAATTTGTTATCAATCCTATAACAATATTTCTGTCATTTGCCATATAATCTCATGTAATAAGAAATATTCTGAGTATTGTCCTTTTTAAAACCAAAAAATAAGTTAAATAACCTCCATATTCTAAGAGGACATTGAACTCTCTGATATTATCACGTAAAAATATTAAATGCAGAAGTGAATGTGTAAACTCATACTTGATTTTAATACTCAGACTAATTCGGTGAGGTTGCACACCCAGCTTGTACAAACAAACAGATGGTGTCCAGATATATGGTGGGCATATCTTTACAAAAATAGGTGGATTTCATTGACAGTCTTCTCAGGCTGCAAATGGATCTTTATATATTCTACGCTAAAATTCTTATGGAAATCATAGTAATAAAACATTCTTAGGGCAGGGACTCACAATCAATAATGTTTCCAAGTCTTTCGGTTGTTCCATGTGCGGTCTTGCTTGGTACATACATACATTTCAGAGCCCGGGGTCCTACCATATGAAAATTATTACAAGAAGACCTTGGTTGTCGTCCATATCCATAGATAAAATTCCTATTTGCGTCGAAATAATCATCACGATAATAAAAGGTAAAATGGTCTTCACAAAATTTAGTTTTTATAAACCACTACTGTGTGATGCCTCCTCTGTTGTTATGTAAGGTAGGCTTGGCCCCCAAAGTCTAGATAAAATTCCTTACGGTATTAACTAAACAAAATAAATATGTGAGGGATTGTGAAGAATACATATTGCAAGACAGAGGACGAATGACAGCAGATGGTAGAGCGACAGAAATACAACAGAATAAGATGTCGAAATGTATGTACCAGGAGTGTGTTGCTAAACGATTTGTTACTTTAATAAGAATAAATTATAGTTTAAAAAAAAACTAAAAAACATGCTTTTATAAAAAATTAAACTAAAAGGTAAAAAATAATTTTCAATAAATTTAAATTAAGGATAATGGGATTAACAAAAAAATAAATTTTTTTGTAAAAAAAGTGTAGGGTGCTTGTTGTCAATTGTTATTTTGAAAATATCTCAAAAAGCACCCCACGCTTTTTTACACTAAAATTTATTTTTTTGTTAAACCCACTATCCTTAATTTAAATTTATTGAAAATTATTTTTTACCTTTTAGTTAATTTTTTTTATAAAAGCGTGTTTTTTAGTTTTTTTTTAAACTGTAATTTATTTTTAACTTTTTAGTTTCATTAGCTATAAAATAAAAGCGTGATAATATAATTTATTTGTTGTCAATCTTCTGGCAATGTTATTAATTACGCTCCAGATGGCATTTCGGCAGAATTTTGATTTTATTGTTCAAATTAAGTAAAAATCGAGTCGAATTCTGAAAAATTCCATTACATACAAGTCAAGTTAATATAAAACATATAAAAAAGAACAAAAATCCACCGTCACGCGATTTTCCTAGGCGGTCACCCATCCAAGTACTGACCGCGCCCGGCTCCTTCACTTCGATGATCGGACAGGAACCGAAAATTCAATAATCCTGAGGATCCTATTATGGATAATGATACAAACTATACAGAATATTGCATTGTCATCGGTCCTCGATATATCTACAAAGTTTGAATGAAATCTAGCCGTTTAAAGTGGGTCAAAATTTTCCCCAAAGGAGTCGGTTACAAACAAATAATTACAAACATACAAGTGAAGCTAATTTAAAGCGTGTAAAAATAAGGAGTTAAAGTGCCGACAGGGCTTTTATTTATCCCACATATATTTATTCAAATCATTTGTAAGTATTCTCAAACGAGTATCTACGGCATGTAAAATGAGATGTATTTATCTACTAATGTTTATTTTTGCATTGTAATTAGCGTAACGTATACATCTTTATATCTATACTTTCCGTATATTGTGGTTAAGGCGCGAAACACTTAATTTATTTCGAATAATATGGCTATAAAAATTGGTAGCTCAAGTGGAAAATATAAATTGTGCCACTGAAGTTTTATTTGAGATGCTAATTTATGTGATTATTCCTGACCCGAATAAAAATTATTCTTATGTATTTGCGTCTTGTTTTGCCGAATATATTCCATTAGTTAATTATTTTGTATTGGAATAAATATAAAAATATGTACGAATTACTATATTTTTCTCCGTAAAGCAAACTTCTTAGGATTAAACCAAACACACACTTTATATTTCTTTATTTTTATACGTTGACATAGACAAGCCATAAATACTTTTTAAAATATGTAGACTGATAATCTAACTCCAACCATATATTTATTTATTAAATCATATACAAAAATACAATTATAATGGAGAAAATGCACAGCAATGTATAAACTGTGAAAAAAAATGTAAGTGCGATTTAGGATTTAGATTCCAAATTTATTTTTAATAATAAAAACTTAAATAACAACTGTTGGCCAATAAACGAAACCAGTTTCATCTTACAAATAGTTCGTCGTAGTCCTAGAATAGTGACGGATCTGACTTATATTAAACTTTACAGGACAGCCATTTTAAAAATACACAAGCGTCATTTTACTATGAGAGTCTATCATATCCGTCACTTTACCGACTGCTTAATTTGAAATCTAAAATACATGTAATTTTTTTTAATGTAGCAATAATATTTAGACAATGTAGTATCCAAATATGGCAAAAAGTGATTTTTGGATTTTTTTCAAATCCGACGTTATTCTAAGATCACGACGAGTTAGTCTTCCAATCTTGGTTGCATTTCCATTCGCAAATAATTGCATAAGATAACTGTTGTAATAAATATACATATATGCGTACATATGGCCAAATTTGTTTTACAAAGGCCATTCCAAAATATATCTTAATGACAATTGAGTCGTAGTTGCAAGTATACGCGTATGGATAAATCTGAGAGAAAAAAAAATAAAAAATAAACTCTGTGCAGAGTCGGAATAAGAATACTAATGCGGTCCGGGGCGGCCCGACATAGAAGCTAGACTGGAACTGGAAGGCAATCAGCTCTCTAAATAACTTAGTGTTGCTAAATCCAGGTTTCAGTTACCTTACGAACGGCAGCGTTAACTATACCCCTCGCGTTGCAAACGACGTTAACTGTTTAATATTAAGTGGGCCGTAAGCCCCCTGTTTCATAGCAACAAAAGAAATTTACTCCATTTACAGAGTCCAGTACTTACCTGTCCAGTACACAGCCTGTCTGCTGTTCACAGCAGCTATACATTTTTTAATGCTGTAGGACGGCAGACAGGCTGACGGTTCCGCTTAGAATTTAGCAGTTACCGTCGCCTATGGAGGTTTGCAACGCATTGAGATCGCGAACACGCTGCTGTCCCATAAGGGTACAGGAACTTGGGTCACTATTGCCGGAACACAACATAAGGTTATTATGGCGGCATACTTAACACCAAGGGCAGTCGCCATCCAGACGGGCTTGAGGCCCTACCACATAGCTAAGGTGTCCACCCTGTTATGTTGCCTTTTACGATAGGCCGACCACGGCCGCAGAGGTTAGTATTCTTTCTCCGCCCCTGCACGGATAAAACATCAACTATAACGCATGAATAAATAAGAACTAAACGAATTCATTCAGCAATTTTTATAAACAACCTTTTCTATGATAAAATAGCGCTTGTTGTTATAAAACAGTCATATAAAAATATCAAAGAACACACATCAATTCATAAAACATACACGCAGCTAACATTTCAAATACACACCACTTTTCCAGAAACCTCCATAAATCTTATAGAATCGCAGCAATATATCTAACGTTTGCTTACTGCGTGCGGGAGATTCTAAAATATGTGTAGAGTAGAGATCGCTCGCCCACCGCGGATATTGCAAACTATCTTTTCAATCGCTGATATATTCAAAGGTTGCGCCAAAATATTGATATCAGTTTCGTATTGAAGTAAAAGAACATATTTTATGTCTTCTATATTTGACTAAACCAATTTATTACCTTTTATTTTTTACTGTTATTTTTAAAATTTGATATTAATATTTTGTATCATTTTTTTTTATTGCCAAGAAACAGAATATAGTCTAACGGCTGAATTGATTAAAAGCAGTTACCGTCGCATATAAATGTTTGCGACTACAGGGGCGCCGCTAATACGTTGCCGTCCGCGTAGTTACCGGTCTCACCTGGAACCTGGGTATCTTATGCCGGACACAACACTAAGTTATTCAGAGTCCAGGGGTGGTTATCATTCAGTCGGGCTTGGAGCCTTATCACCTAGCTGTTTTGTCCCATTTCCGTCAAGCCCTCAGCCGCATGGGTCAGTATTTTTACTCCGTCCATGCACAAAGACATGTTCGACAGACACTTATTGTAATGATGTGTACAGTCTAGTACAGAAAATTAACTCAGGGTTTTACCAAACTGGAACCGATAGAAGATAATCACAATTCTATTAAGAATTCAAATCTAATCATATTTCCATCCCCTATATACGTATCAATGTGATGCTAATTGAAACACTAGTATCAAAAATATTTTTATGGTTAATTGTTTATATGCTACATTAAACAGCTTTATATACATATAATTTGGCTCACAAAAAAATTTTAAATTGTGTTGGGACTCGCGAACATAAACATTTAAAAACCAATTATTCCTTCTGTTGAGTTTCTTTTTTGTTCTGTTTGTTGTATCTGTAAACTTCAGTAAAACTCGTGCCATTCGCTGACCAGCTTAGACCATAACATTATTGAGAATAATTGAATTGGTTTGTTTAGAGACAGTAAATCTGAACGTATTGCTTTCTTCTAAAGCTTTTAAAACAAATTGTATATTTTGAATAAGCTTTAGCTATTTAAAATAAGTAAAATACAATCAGTTATAAAATAAGTAAAAAGTTGACATTAAAAAGCTTTTAGATTATACAATACCTATTGAAGCATAAAATATTTACGATTTATGAAATACATAAGTCATAAATATTCCAGTCATATAAGCGTCCATCAAATAGGAGTATTCTCAAAATCTGTTGACGGCCTGAGATCTCGGGGGACTTTGTGAGTCTCGCCATTCACTACGAAAAGGGTTGACATTCACGCGTGCGTCTCGCGAGTACTATCTAGAAAAGGTGTTTACGTCTCCATACCTACTTTCTGAGGTCATCTTCAGTCTCAATGTGAAGTAATTATAAGTCTTCCTTGGTTTATACTTTGGTGTGGTTTGTATGAAAACATTTTAACATAAAAATATAAGTATTTGAAAACAAATAAAATAATTTTTTTGTAAACAGCCTATACAAATATTTCACTCACCTAGATGCGATGACATATGCTCATCAAAAATCTCATCAAAAAATTTAAACACCCCTAAAGTTTGGTTTTGAACGAGTTTTTTTTTTACATTTAACCCAAAATATAAATAAATAACGCCAATTGATTGTGGCTGTAATAAGATATTATTTAACAAAAATGAATGTTCAAAATTAAAATTAAATTTCTTTAGTTACTTTCTTTTGTTCAACAGGTATGTTTTTATCCTTTAAGAAGAAATGATTAAATGTTAGAAATAAAGATGTAAAACATAAAAATGTAAGAAAAGTTTATTCAGTATCTTGTATTTCCTCCCCGGGCTCTTATCACTGCCTCCATGCGATTCCTTGTGGAATGAATACGAGTATAAGACAAATGTTTATCCATGTTTCTGTAGGTTCATTAGGACTATCGTAGAGCAATGATCAAAAGTCAGTGATGCGATGTCTCCAGGTAAGGCTTTGAGTAGACAACCGGTGTTTTAGTCGGTACTCCGTTGCGCGGCCGCCGCTGGCTATAACACCTGTATCACGAAGATGACCGCCGTAGGGTTAGAGCGGCGAGGCCGACAAAACCACGTTGACTTCCCCTGAAGTTCCGGCGTGGTACGGTCATTCGGTTTCTCCGGTTTATAAAAAAAAGGTTCAATAGGACTAAAATTACCGTTAGTTTAGTCGGTGTTAGCAAAATTTATGACTATTATATTTATGATAATATTTAAATCAATCTTAATAATATTAATAGGCGTACTGTTTTTGTGTTATTTATATTATATAGGTATAACGCAAGAATAAGGAGCCGTGATCCCTTGACAATAGATTTGCCACACCTTCCGTATGAATAGATATGAGAATACGGCAACATGGAGAGCCATAAGTATGTTTAGTTGACTGACTTGTAGGCATGTTTAAGGTTGTTTTGACTTCATTCTAGTGACTTCGTTCCAAAAATATTACAAAAATGTCATTAATTTTAAGTGGGAAAAACTACTTTACAGTCTATTTACTCGTAAGATTTCCAAAGTCCCATTGTACGTGCTGGGGAGGAAGAATACTAACCTCTGCGTCCGGGGTAGGCCTGTCGTAAAAGTCGACAAAACAACCCTAGCTACGTGGTAAAGTCCCAAGCCCGTCTGGATAGCAACCACCCTTGGTTTATAAGGATGCCGTCATAATAACCTTGTGTTGTGTTCCGGCATTAATGACCCTTCCTGTATCCCAATGGGACAACAGTGTGTTTGCGGTGCCCCTAGTATCGCAATCTTTAGCAGTATAAATACTAGCCCCGATGCAAAATAGTTCGTCTAGTGTGAAATTTTCTCTGTGAGATTTTTTCTAACTTCATTATTTTTGTATATCTATATAAAATATTACGCTGTTCTACTATCACATGTCGCGTTACTTATTCCATTTTTTAATTATGAACCAATAAACTATTTTAGCTTTTTAAATTTATACATATCCTATTTTCGAAGAATTACATCCGAAGAAGTTACAAGCAAAATAGTTCGTCTAATTGTTAATAAATGCAAAAGAGTTCGTCTATCGGTGAGTTAAATAAGATTATTCCTTCTATGTACAATTATTTGCATAATTTAAATTTGTAAAAGTAATTCTGTGTCATTTGTCAAGTGAGACAGTATAAATTCTGAAAATTTCAGTTTTTTTCATTAGTTTTCAAATAACAATGGGTCGTGGCAAACCCGTGAGTGAAGAGCTTCGAAAGCGAATAGTTTGTGGGGTCGATGCTGGCAAATCAAGTTACCAAATATCTAAACACTTGATACTTCCCAGGTCTACAGTCCAATCTATCATTCAGCACTATAACAAGAATAGAACGACTTCTTGTTTGAAGAAAACTGGTCGACCACGCATCACAAGTGCACGAGAAAACAGAATCTTGAAGAAAATTATCAAAAATAATCGTCGTGCTCGAGCTGGAGAACTCACGATGCAATGGAAGGACATGATTCACAAAGACGTCTCAACTGATACTTGCAAAAGAGTCCTAAAAAGAATGGGTTACGGATTTTACACCGCTAAGGAGAAACCACTGTTGACTGCTGTACAAAAGAAAAAGAGCTTGAAGTTTGCTCGTGATCATTTAAATTGGACTTCCGATCAGTGGCGTAGTATCATTTGGAGTGACGAGTCCAAATTTGAAGTGACAGTAAGCGATGAAAGGAAAAAAGTGATTCGGAACAAAAATGAGGCATTTCATACTGATTGTCTGAAACGCAAAGTGAAGTTTTCGGCGTCTCTTATGATATGGGGCTGCATGTCTGCACAAGGTGTTGGTGGTATGCAGTTTTTGGATGGTTCTATCAGTGCTGGAAGGTATCAAAACCTTTGGGAAGAGAATTTACTGCCCTCTATTCCGTCACTTAAGCATCAAGATTCCTTCATTTTTCAACAGGATGGTGCTTCCTGCCATACTGCAAGGACAACAAAGACGTGGCTACTGGCGAAAAGCATCCCTGCAATCGAATGGCCACCTAACAGGCCAGACTTGTCGCCGATCGAAACCCTATGGTGGAAAATGAAAAAAGTTCTCCGTAAAAATCCATCAAGATCGAAGAGCGACTTAAAGGCTAAACTCTTGGCTGTCTGGGAGTCAATTACGCCTGAGGAGTGTGCAGCGTTGGTTGCAACCATGCCTCTTCGCATTAAAGCTGTCATTGAGAGCAAAGGCGATATAACTAAGTGGTAGACGAACTATTTTGCGTGAGTGACTAAGGGTAGACGAATACTTTTGCGTTATGTTTTTTAGAATATTTTTTTTAATTTTTATGTTATGTAAAGTCATGGAAGAATTTCAGTTATGTTAAAATAAACTTTAAAATGTTCCTCAAATTGTGGTTTACTTATTATTAAACGTTCTTAATTATTTTACCAATATTTACTTTCTATATTTTACGCTTTGCACTACTTTCCATACTAGACGAACTATTTTGCATCGGGGGGGTAAGCATTACACTTAACCGAGACTGCTACAGACCTTCGGCGATTAGAATTTTCCGTTTTTATTCGAAAGCGCACACGTATTTTAGCTGAATTTCATGCACGTATGATGTAATTCTAAGCTTTGTCTGTAGGGACGTGCTTGACAATCAAAACTTTGGCGTCTCGATACTGTTAAAAATGACGACACTCGAGCATCGATACAAATGAGTAAAATAATATCAGGATGAAACAAAACTTAAGTAAAATATGTAAACTGTAATTTGAAAAAAGAAATACCCTATTCGGCCACCTAGTACAGATCATCCTAGAGCCAGAAAATCAGGAGAGCCGAGCCTACTTTTTTATCCCGAATACCAGTTTAGTTAAGATACCGAATTACGAGTATTTTGCCGGGGCCTCGAAAGAAGCTTACAGGGACCCCACGGTCTAATACCTTTTATATATTAGTAAATAGTAAATAATAATACTGTGACAATTTACACAGCGTCATCTAATCCTAACTAATATTATAAATGCGAAAGTGAGTTTGTTTGTTACGCTTTCACGCTTTTATCCGTGCAGGGGCGGAGAAAGACTAACCTCTGCGGCTGGGGTCGACATGTTGTAAAAGGCGACAAAACAACCCACCCTACCTACGTGGTAAGGCCCCAAGCCCGTCTGGATGGCGACCATCTTTAATCTTAAGTATGCCGCCATAATAACTTTGTGATGTGTTCCGGCATTAGTAACCCAACACCCGGCACCCTTATGGGACAGTAGGATGTTCGCGATACCACTGGCGTTGCAAATATCCATAGGCTACGGTAACTGTTAAATTCTAAGCGGGCCGTCAGTCTGTCTGCTGTCCTACAGCAATAAAAAATATTGTTGAACCAATTTTGATGATTTTCGGTATATCGACTATAGTCATAGAATGAACCTTGGAGGACGTAGGTTATTTTTTTTTAAATTCATATTTCTGAAGAATGTTTGCCGGGTTAAATGCCTAGTTACAAAATAAATAGCCGATCACTGTGTGTGCACTTGTGTTATGAATACTAGCCCACTGACATACTAATTATAATCCTTTTTATTGTAAACTAAATCGTAAAAAAAAAGTAAATCGAATAGTTATCGTACGCATGCGCGCTACACCGCTTGCTCCATTTCTCCTATAAAACCGTTGTTTCTTAAAACTTTAATAACTTTGTATTAAATTAAGCTATCGCAATATCTTTCTTTTAGATAAGGGCCAAATGTCTAGGAAGTAAAAGTTAGAAAATTCAATTTAAATATATCCATAGTTTTGCCATGATGCGCGCACATCTGCAGACTTCTATCATTTTATTTATATAGAACATAAATACAGATAATATAATACATAAACACACAGACTCGAGACAGAATAGAACTTGTGAATCCCGTAAGCCTATCGACATGCAAAATCCGTTGCCCTACTGTGGTTGTCTCTAACCTCTAACTTATTTTAAAATATTATTTGAAAATACTCTAAAAAGATTGGATATCAACGTATTTTAGCTTATATTCTTTTAAAATACGGTTGAAATTAGACTGCATTAAGATTTATTTAATGATGTTTGACTAACGATGTTGCAACTCGTTAAGAACTTTGTCGACTTTTGTAAATGAATTGAAATTTCTATAAATGGAAATTAATTAATCAAACACCAATTATAAGTTTTTCATCATTCGAATTTATCGACAAGGTTTAATTAATAGGTATGAGATAATGGCCCGTATTCGCCATAATTTTTGGTTATTGCCAGTTGCATCTAAAATTTTGTTGTGAAGCCTGAAGACTGCTGTAGATAACGTCAGAATATATCTTCTCTTTTATCTTAACAGTGACCGCGGTCTATACCTACCCGTTCCACTTAATTTTCTTATGCTGAGCTAGGATAATTTATTTATTATTTATTTATTAATAGCCTTTTGTTCCGAGCTATTTCCTCTTTGATTATAACCATAGTTTATAAAATGTCTCTTAGCTCGGTGTGTCGCTTGACATAGGCCTCCTCCAACTGCTTCCATTGCTCTCTGTCTGCCGGGACTCTTAGTACGGTCCCAGGGCCAGGCGAAGATCATCTTCCCATCTTCTTAGCGGACGTTTCCGTTCTCTTGCACCCTCCCTTGAATACCACAACGTGACCTGTTGGCTCCACTTGTTTACTCTGCTTCGTAGCATGTGTCCTGTCTAGGACAAAAAACAGAAAAAATTCTTAATCAAGTTTTACAGGAACAATCAGGAAAATAATGCGTCCATAAGCTTGTTTGTGTAAAGTGCACTCACTTGGTAGGCAGGGTTGACTTATAGCAAAAATAAATTCTTCTCTCCGTACAGGGACGGAGAAAGAATACCGAACTCTGCGGCCGGAGTCAGCCTGTCTTAAAAGGCAACAAAACAACCCTAGGTAGGCAACGTGGTACGATAAAAACCCCTGGTGTATAAGCAGGCCGCCATAATAACCTTGTGTTGTATTCCGGCATTAGTGACTCACGTTCCTGTACCCCTATGAGAATGCAGCGTGTTCGTGGTTTAGTATTAAGTAGGCCGTCAGCCTGGCTGCTGTTCATTGGCATATTAAAAAAAAATGAAATCCCACATTTGACGATATTATATTTGATAAATTTCTCATAAACCGCTGAACCAATTTAAGATAGATAGATTAATCTTTATTGTCCACCAAAAAGTATTTACAAAGTAACTTAATATTAAACTTGGAAATAAAACCGCACATTAGGTGGCTTAATCGCTAAGAAACGATATCTTCCAGACAACGTTAAGGTCGAAATACATTCAAGTGCGTTTTGCTTATGTATAAATAAAATATAATAATACCATAAATAATATAACAAATTTAAATGAAATAATTTATGCTTTTACGAGCCTTATTACACTCGGACAACAATCTAGAGGTCACAGATTCGAATCAAACGGTAGCATACATCGTTGAAGAAGATTTTCTAGCTAAATATTATAACATAATTACCATATACTGACGATGAAAGAAAATATCCTGAGGAAACCTGCTTAGCGAGTTAATATGTGTAATTCAAAGACAAAGAGACAAAGAAATACTTTATTTGAAAAATCTATTTGAACAATTCGTCAATCTACTTCGGACAAACATGGCGGGTGTAGTCTGTTCCTTCTAGGGGAAAGCCCGAATCCAGCAATGTCACCTTATAAGGTGTTATTTGATTATTTGTGGTTTGGTATCAAAATATGGTGGTCCTCACTATATTTTTACTCAAGAACACAAAAAACATTCAGATCTTCGTGTATATTCAAACTAATCCCTCTCTTAGACTAACCGTTCCATGCTCTTTAAATAGGGCACTTTATGAGTCCCAACATTATAAATCAATAAAACTAAAGAAGACAAAAATTTAACAAAGAAATTACTAAAAGATGCGCTGTATTGTCAAGAATTACAAATAACAAAAGAATATAAAGTACGGAAATGGATAGAAAGTACGTCACAATAACACAGTGCGCTCTGGGATAAAGTTAATGGCGTTTGCGGTTGTCGGTTATATGGCGGCCGCGCAGCCGATTACATGGCGGGCGCGTAGCCTTCCCTCTTGGAGATCGGTTAATGACTGTCTGTTGTCGCGAGCGATTTCAAATGAACTCCCTCAGACAGCAGAGGTTGGCGTCTGCGCCTAACTATATTTTCCCCATCAAATATAATGGCGAACGATGTGAACCGATGCGCGTCACAACGCTGAGGTATTGGAGCTTAAATTGTTTGGTATTATATGAGTTGTGTATAAAAACAGAGATTTTTCTAACATTTATGTAATCAAAAATTATTTCTAAAATTGTAGAAATACGAAGACATGGCAGTGTCCCCGCCAAGTCGAGCAAAAAAGCGGGACAGCCGTACTATCCTTTTCTCGAAGCAGTTTAGGCAATTTTCAACTTCCTATAACTTCGCTGTGGATAAAACTAGAAGCCTGAATTTTCAATAACCAAGCAGGCGTTGTATAAATACGGTATATTTCAAATTTCATTCAATTTGAACCAGTAGTTTAAGAATTATAACCAGTCAAATTTCTTAATTTAATATCTTTTTTCTACATTTCACATGGTCTTCAACACACTTGGTGAGTGAGTGTATTGGTACGCATGCAACCTTCACCGCTCCAGACTCAGTCAAAGTTGCGCAAACTTTGTTCAGCACGTAAGTAAATATAGTAATAATATACATTTTTATATTTGTAACTCACTTTAATAGTAATATATAATTTACTTTAATTAAGTAATAGAAAATGGGTCAGATGAAACAATGTACCAAAAAATATCACACACAAAGGACAAAAATAAATAACATACATTCAAATTAAGTCAAAGAATACGCGTTTTATCGTCCCGTCTTGTAATTCGACTTTATGAATATACAGTATGTTAGATCTCAGGGCCGGATTAGGACATCTATTTGTATTTACACGTCAAATTATAATTATAATATTCAAAAAGATTGAACGATCATTTTTGACCCAAACGGTAGATTTAGTACTATACCCTATCCACTTTACCAAAAAATAAAATGTAAACAAACAAACCAATGTTTCTCAAACAAAGCTAGAATAAAACAACATGGCGGGTATAATCCGACCGTGATAAAACACTCCTTTCAATCGACAATAGTACGTGTACACTTATAATTACCAGCATATAAAACCAGTAAGAGATTCTGAAACATTGTCTTTTTAGGTTCTTTATAATGTAAGTTAGTTATTACAATTAATGTTGTAAATGTGTAAATTTTATATGCATTAATATTTATAATTGTAAAATCATAATTGTAAAAATAAAATTATTTTGTTTATTTTTCTAAAAGTAAGGAATAGTAATTTAAAAAAATAAGAATATAGGAGATATTTCTAATAAATAATTAAAAGTTGCTATGATAATTTTTATATCATGTTGATTATTATTAAATTGACATCTAAAAAACCCTTTTTACGATTTGTTTACATTTTATTTTTTGGTAAAATGAATAAGGTATATTCACTTCGGTATGATGTTTTGCGATCCTTTTTATTTAGCATGAGTATGCTCGCCATAGTGTAATAATATTGAAGAGTTATACAACTAAGAAAAATATTGATTGACTCATTTATTTTGACTTGCCTGTATTTTATTACAATCTAATGAACCCCCCCCCCCCCCCCCCCGCCTCATGAAGTAGAGGTAAAGCGGGTGGAGCTGCGCGACGAGGTGCTCATGGTAGAGTGGAAAGAGTGCCTTGCGCTCAGCGCGGGCCTAACCACCATCAAGGCGGTGAAGCCCGTCCAGGCCGAATGGATGGGAAGACGCCACGGTGCCCTTACCATCCACCTGACGCAGGTCCTCTCGGAGCACGGCTGCTTCGGGAGAAACCCGTGTTGCATAGGACGAGAGGTGACGTCAGGGATCCCCCATTGGGCGTGGGCGACGAGGAACCCGTTGAGAAAAAGGTTTTTCCCCAACACCAAAAAAACAGTCTGACAAACCAATCCCGAACTGCAAAACAGATTAATGCTTTTCCCACTATTATTATTTTTATTTCCATTATTACAACATTCAAGTACTGCATTTAGTTATCACTTAAAACGTAAACTCAAAAGTCTGGCTACATGAAAAATATACACATAAGGTAAATCTAATAAATTTTAGTAATAAATTCTCTCGTCTCATATTACTGGCAATATGAAATTTGTTTCAAAATTTGCAATTTCATTTGTGAAGCAATATCATTCCACACATAAAGCGAATTGAATGAAGCACTAACTTACTGCACAAGATACGTCCCTGGTAAACAAATTACGCTCAACATATATTGCGCATTGGGAAAATTACTTAATATACGAACGCTGAGGTCGCTATTTCATTGAGACTGAGTGATAAAAATAAAATTTCTCATCGCACAAACGCTCATATAGCATATTTCGACAAAAGAATGGCTTTCATTAGGATCTGTGTGTAAATCTTTGTACATGTACATACATGAGGTGTAATTAGGTAACTTTATTCGTATTAATACATCGCTGGGGATTTTCCGCGGCGGTAATATGTTGTTCGATACCGCGATATTAATCATTAACATACTAAACGTACGGAGATATTTTACAGTATTAATTTGGTTTGATAACTATGTAGATGATGTATCAACAAGCCAAAACAAAGATATGTACATATAAAAAAAAATTATAATAAAATACCCTATTTTTAAATATCGGCACGGACATTTTTTTTATTGCTGTAGGACAGCAGTAAGAAATCTAAAGTTAAACAAGTCAGCCGGAAGAGACACTATATTTGCTGAAGAGTTAAAGCATCTTGGGGACACAGGTGTCCAAATTCTGAAGGATCTGTGTAATCAAATCTGGACAACGGGAAAATGGCCTAAAGATTGGAAGGAATCTCTTTTGACACCATTGCACAAGAAAGGCTTGACGAAGAAATGCGACCACTATCGGACAGTGGCGCTTGTATCCCATGCTAGTAAAATTATGCTCTCTATCGTTAATGGATGCTTACTACCGTATTTGTAGCGCCAAATACCAAGTGAGCAGGCCGGTTTTGTCAGGGGGCGTAGGACGAGAGAGTAGATTGTTAATGTCAGGCAACTGATAGCAAAAAGCAGGGAGTTCAATGTTCCAATGCTGCTATGTTTTATTGACTACTCCAAGGCGTTTGATTGTGTAAGATGGAACTGCCTATGGAAAATCCTTCAAGAAATGGGCGTTCCTCTGCACTTGGTTTCGTTGATTGCGAACTTATACACTGGTGGAGAGTCGATGGTGCGAGTTAATGATGTGGTGGTAAGGACCTTTTCAACCCCAGAAGGGTGTCCGGCAGTGTTGCATTTTCTCACCTCTTCTATTCAATGTCTACGGCGAATATATCATGAGAGCAGCCCTGGAGGAGTGGGAGGGAGGCATCTCAGTCGGAGGTAACAAGATCAGCAACCTTCGATATGTGGATGACACTACATTGTTTGCTTCCTCAGAACAGGAACTGGCTGCGCTGTTTGAAAGGGTGGAGCGCGCGAGCGAGAGGGTTGGTCTCTCCATCAACAAGGCCAAAACAAAAGTTATGGTGGTCAATCGGGGTGGACAACTTGCACGTACAGGGGAACTAGCAGGCCTGGAATTCGTTAGCGAGTTTGTTTATCTGGGTTCTTTGATCAGCGACCAGGGAGGCTGTAGCGGAGAGATCCGTAGACGCACACAAATGGCCAAATCTGCAATGAGCAAGATGACTAGAATTTGGCATAACAGAAGCATCTCTAATACAACAAAGATGAGAATTGTGCGATCTCTGGTCTTCTCGATCTTTCTGAATGGCTCTGAATCATGATCTATTCGTGCGGCTGACCGGAAAAAATCGAAGCTTTTGAGATGTGGTGTTGGAGGAGGTTGCTACACATACCGTGGACAGCAAAAAGAACCAACACATCCATTCTCGACCAGCTGAAGGTCAGAACCAGATTGTCCACGACCTGCTACAAGCGAGTACTCGGCTATTTTGGCCATATCGCTCGAAAGGAGTCAGACAACCTCGAAAAACTGATAGTGCTAGGCAAAATAGAGGGGAAAAGGCCCAGAGGACGGTCACCAATCCGATGGTCGGATCAAATTAAGGCTATCACGGGGCTCACTTTGCCTGCAGCTCTGAAACAGGCCGAGGACAGAGTGGTGTGGAGGCAGTTCGTCAGCGTCTCCGTAAAGGCTTATCAAGACGGGCACGACCTTCAAGAATGAAGAACACGACGAAGAAGAAGAGGACAGCAGACAGGCTGACGGGCCGCTTAGAATTTAGCAGTTACCGTCGCCTATGGGTGTTTGCAACACCAGTGGCATCGCTAATACGCTGCTGTCCCATAAGGGTACAGGAACTTGGGTCACTAATGCCGGAACACAACACAAGGTTATTATGGCGGCAGACTTAAGACTAAAGGTGGTCGTCATCCAGACGGGCTTGAGGCCCTACCACGTAGCTAGAGGGTGGGTTATTTTGTCGCCTTTTACGACAGGCCGACCCCGGCCGCAGAGGTTAGTATTCTTTCTCCGCCCCTGCACGGATGAAAAAACAATAACGGATGAAACATTTTTTAAAAACTACCGTCAGCAACAGTTTTTCGTGCTGCGCCGCGAAAATTATACGCGCCCTTAAAATAGTAAAAAGCTAAAATAGTAAATTGTAAAAAAAAAATTAATAATCACGCCACACATTACTAATATTATGGACAAACAGTAGAACATAACAGAAGTAGTAAATAAATAGTATAATGCGAAGAGAAGAAATCCATGCGACAAGACAAGAAATAAGAGCGGACGTATACAGAAGTATATACCACAAAAGATTCATGGATTGCGTAAATACAGGGTGACTTTGACAAACCCGTCCAAATTTTTTTTACGCACTAAACATCATTTAAGGAACCAATTTTTGCAAAAAAAATTGTATATCAAATTTTCACCATAAAATATTTCATATAGGATAATTAATTCAATCGTACAGAATAAGCATATGGTGCAAACAGCGAACGTTAACCTGTTATTACCTGTCTCTGTCACACCCGCGTAAATTAGTAGTGCGTATTCGCTCGCCCGGTTCAATGCCGCCGTCCTCGGCCTTTTACTAGGTCAGATGGAGAGGTGTCAATGCACTCTAGCGCCGTATTACGTAAATTGCGAGTTCTTTGAATGACTTTGTGATGCTGATTACTCAACATTTTTGTACTATGTGATACAAAACTAAAATACATGTTTCTCATAACTTTTACTAAAGATTCTTCTGTGTGAATTTGGACGGGTGTCAAAGTCACCCTGTATATGACGAAAAGTGTGTGAATGTTGAGATGACAGCTAACAAAGGAGTGTAGACGGAGAGAACATGTTGTGTCGACTCCATATAAAATGAAATAAGAACAAAAAGATCAAAAAGTAATAACGAAAATTAATATACGTAACATTTTTCTAAACCTAGCTAGCTTTTTCATTCCAAGCTAATTAAATTGTTTATCTGCATTTGCAAAAGTAAAAACTTGTTAGGTTAATCCCAATGATATAAAATTTATGAAACGTCGTCACTACCATTGCTTGAATAATAATAAATATAAAATTTACAGAACTATTAAACTCATTATGTAATGAAATTAAATTATAATGGCATTATCGGTGTTGATAGATTTTATTTGAGTCATCATATTAAATGTAAAACATTACCAATTTTGTATAAATGTAATCTTCATTGATCACCAAAAAGAAAGTGATGCACAGAAACTATATTATTATAGAACAGTACGACGATACAAAGGGCAGCCTTGTTCCCTAAATCAATATTTAAAAAAAATACATTTTACCAAATATAATGAACCCGACAGAAGTTGTCCTGTAAACACATCACAAAGTCGAAAATTTAAAACTCAAAAAAAATCATGGACTGAATTGTGAATCTAAACCAATCTCAAAGTCACTTGAACACAACAAATTTCATCAAAATCAGTCCTGCCGTTTAGTAGACATATATATTACCCACCTACAAGAATTTTGTCCTATCTATCTATGCTAATATCAAGTGATACATGTGAAAATTTAGATGGATAGTTGAACTTAATAAACGTAATTAAAGGAACAAATAAATCATAGTCATGGTATAGGACTATTTATGCAAGAAAAGTACACTAGGAATTTCCACATGAAAGAATCAAATAACAACTAATAGACATTATTACATAAAATTATTTAAAACTGAGTCTCAATACATCAGTGACGTAATAATGTCAATCATTTAAAAACAATTCGTATTTCCAATAATATATAATTCATTCAAAACGGTACCAACCAACTTCGCTATACCCGTTTGTTGTCCAACTCTGAAGCTCCTCAGAGTAAATTCAAACCACAAGCTCCATTGTTTCAGTAAAATTATTAATTCACCGACTAAAAGTTCATTGTTGTTTCCGCTACAAAAGTTTTACCAACACAGTAGAAGGTTTCAACATAGCTCCTGCTACGTCATCACTTTTAACGCTTGCTTAGACTCAAATATCGAAAACGGCTTGATTTCGATTCCACCCAGTAATTTCGATTGCAGAGACCTTATGGTATACATAAGCAAGCTATAGAGCACCCGTTAGCGAGTATGAACTGTTAGCACGGGTTTGAACAGTATCAAAGTCGCAAAGGCGACGCTATTACTATTAGTCACGAAGGGTCGAACGCGCTGATTGTTGCTCCCGCCGATATTTATTTAAATTTAATGTTATAATGGTGAAATGTGCAATACCAAGTTGTAATAATGATTCACGGAAGCAAACTAAAAAGAACAATGATATTTCTTTTCATCGGTAAGTAGTGTTTTGATCAGAAAACATTGATTTTAAGAAAATTACTCAGAACGAGAAAGCGAACACTGCCAATTACAATCAAATTCCTGAAACTTCAACCTAAAATTACTGCAAAATAGTCTATTTTAGTCCTTTGGTTGACCACAATGTACTATTAAATTATAGAAAGACGGTATTTGCCTGTTTAAAATACTATAAATACAGTTATTTATATTAAAAAATAAAGTTGTATGAAAAACTGTTCTGAGTTTTAATTTATTCATTTTCAAGACATCTCTCTTCTACTTTAACACCTTCTAAAACAGTGTATATTTTAATTAGACTGACATAGAGAAATTATCTTAAGCAATTTTTTTTTAAATTTAAATATAATAAAATTAAAGTAAAATATGTGGACAGTATAGACTAATTAATGTATGGAAACATTAATATGCGCTGAAATCTCATAAAACAAAGTGTTGATTATGTTAATATTGATATATTTGTGCGTTTTTAAAGGACAGAAGACAGACAGAAAGGCAAAACTGACAAAGCGGAAGTCAATGTCATTAAAACGCCAACAATAATGCGTAAACACAATTAAAACGCACTTAAAGACGTGCTAGATGGTCCGACAGCTAAGGATAGAACTAAATGGAGTTCCATGAAGGAGACTTTTACCCAAAGGGGGTCCATACTGTAACAAAGAAAAAAGCAAACTATATCTTCTTTATTTTAATCTTTCTTTCATGAAATTAAGTAAAGCTTTATTATGACTATTATATTATTATGATTTAGACGTAAAATGTTATTTTAATGACCAATAATCGTCAAGAAATCATAAGAAATTTTTACAGAATGTAAAAATGTCAATTTTGGTGTTATAAGAAAACAATATTTAAGGAATGGTGTATAAAAGAAATTAGGGCATTGAGCATATTTTTAATATATTCAATTCTAAACTCATGCGAATATTTTACATTATCAATTTATTTAATACTATCACAAACGTCATTGCGAAAAGTCCTCATAAAATCACGTTACAATCATATTCAGCCAATAAATGATAACACCATACAAATATTCGAAACAACTGCAATGCATTTGAATAATAGTTATTTTTAAATTCATAAATGAAATTCATTGTTACGAAACGGTTCTCAAGAATCTTTCTTGTACGAAACAGTTCTCAAGAACGTTCATGTTGCGTACTCTCAGTATCTGGAATGAGCTTTCGGCTAAGGTTTTCTCAGCGCGATTCGATATGGGTTTCTTCAAAAAAGGCGTTATAAAATTTTTTCAAGGCCGGCAGCGCGTTGGTAATGCCTCTGGTGTTTCAAACATCCATAGGCGACGGTGGCCATCTGCGCCGCATGAAATGCATCCACAAAATACATACATACGATATTTGTGTGTATAACCAATATTTGTGTGTGTCTAGGGAGATGAATGAGATAGAAACCAACCTCACGGCGTATCGTGATCGGATGCTGTCTCTGTTTCAGGTTCTTCACCCAAATACCACTGTCACGGCACAGCGCTTGTCGGATCTGGTGCGGGCCATCCAGCGGTTAAATCTGCTGGACGAGCCTGTACTTGATCGTCTACACACTGAAGTAAGGAACAGTCTTAGGATAAATGATAATGCACAATATCCGATTCTACAACATAACGATGTTGTGATGGATGTATCCTCAGCATCACCTATGCCATCTAATACGGATTTGGATATTCATAGGACTGATTTCGTAAGTAGCCAGGACTTAGAGCATATAAGGAGAACTTTGGAGGAGGCAATTAAGGAGTATAAAGACATACCTACCCTAAATAGACCGCAGCTACCTCGTCTACCCATACATAGACATAGTTTGTCTATTATACATAGGTAATTTTAACCCACTTTTAGAACCGTATTTATTATCAAGTAAAGATCTGGCTGAGACACATTCTATTTTGTACTGTGGGGCTGTCGCCGTGTGTCGTTGGTGTGAAATTTAATAATCATCCCCAATATGGAGAAAAAATGATGACAAATGAAAAATGATGAATGACAAACCAGCCTGGCACTACAGAATAGAACGTAAAATTAATACAACACGAACTCTAATAGCTAAATTAATTTGTTTCCGATCAGGAAATACTCGACCAAGGGTAATGCGTTTCGTGACTCAGGCATTTGCTGGAACCGATATTGGATCTAGTGACTACATGCTTGAAGCCACGTAGCGCATAGACTTCTTAAAACAGAGAGTCTATGCCTGGGCAAACCGGGTTCGCAGATATAAAGAACGCACAGAAAGATATTTCCTTAATTGTTGCTTCCAAAGAAACCAGAAAGGTGTGTATAGAGGCTGGGAGCATTCGGAGGTATTAGTGGCTGACAGGCAGTTGCCAAATGGCGATGCTACGCTGGAATTCTGACGTGGCATTTGGTCGGTTCCGGGAAGTCACACTGAGAACGAATGGAAAGGAGCTGTTGAACAGAGGGTGAACTTATTCCAGAGATGGAACAAATCATAGTGGTTCCATCAGACGTAAGTTATGCAATCCGTTTGTTCCAAAACTGCAAAAGTCCTGGGCCGAACGGCTTGCATAACTTTTGCATCAAACAGTTTAAGATTTCGCACTCCTGTTTGGCAGCTCAGTTCCAGGATTCTATAAACTCGTGCTACCTCCCATCCTTTATGACCACAAGGGTTACGCACCTTAGACACAAATCTGGTATCACCATGGATCCTAGAAATTATAGACCCATAACTTGCTTACCTACCATCTACAAATTGCTTACATCCATTTTGAGAACAAAATTAATTAAACATCTAGACAACAAAATTTTTGCTGATACTCAAAATGGATGTAGGCCGGGGTTCCCGTGGTACGAAAGAGCTCCTCATATGGCTATCAATAAACAGGTCCGTTGAGACAGAAAAAAATCTCTGCACTGCTTGGGTTGACTATAAAAAGGCTTATGACTCAGTGCCGCATTCATGGCTTATGAGGGTGGTGGAGTTGTATAAAATTGATGCTACTCGGCGCACCTTTCTAGGTTATATGTATAATATAAAACCAAGTTCGTTAAGCTTTTTAAAAGTCACCGAGTAATAGTGTAGTTTCTTTTTACTATGAAACAGTAGACAGACTGATGGTGCATTTAGCTAGTTATCCTTGCATATAGATGTTTACGACGCCAGCTGCACCGCTTACACATTGGCCTTCTCATAGTAGAACTGAAATTTGAATCACTTTTGCCATAATGCAACACAAGAATAATCTAGTGGCGACATACTTAAAGACTAGCGGGCGTTGAATCGAGACGGGATTGGAGCCCTTGAAGCACCCAGGGTTGTTTTGTCGACTTTTACGTCAGGCTGGCCACGATCGCAGGACTCAGTATTCTTACTCCGCCCACATGTGGAACATTCTTGCAAAGAAGTGCAAAATATAGCAGATATGCTTAGATTATTTCAAGAGCTTCCGAGAATATATGTCCATGTGCAATACTTTCAGGAAAGCGAAAAGTTGGGAGATGAATTTCTGTAGCCTCTCTATTTTACGCGTATGTTCTGTAATAAAGCTTACCAGCTTTTGTCTTGTTTTACTCGTTCGCGTATCGAGTGCAGACAATAGAATTTTTATCAATATATTATGCCAGTGATAACTTTGTTTGTACAGTATACGGGTGGGCGATTGAAGAGGTTATTGTGCTTGGTAATACACCAAGTATTGTAAACATTGGTTTGTACAAATAAATAGCACCGCATTGATAAAATAACAAGTACTCAGGACTATTCACAATCATAACTGTTTTGATTTCGGTAATAATGAATTTTGATTCTGTTTTCTTGATAATGCAGAAATATTTATTACAAAAAATATATTATATAGATGTTACTTTAGACATAAACTTGATAAATAGTAAATAAATATACTATAATTAATTTCTCAATAAAAACTCAACATATGCCTTTTTGAAGATTACAAATATTAACAGGACAGCATATCCGCTATGCTTGTCTAAGCGTATTGGCGGATTACACATACCATTGATCTTGGTATACGGGTTGCCTCTTGATGTTTTTCTTTACTATATATAGCAATTATATTATAATATGCACATTATAATAAACAACAACAAAACTATAACTATTGCAACTAGCAGATTCTCCAAAATAAATTTCTAAGGTAACAAAAAAATACGCACAGAGAACTTTGTGTTTGAAAAGGCGATCAAAAAAATCTGAATCGTTGTAATCAGACACAGAATGTCATTTTAACACGAAAGTTTCAAAGAATTGCAAAAAGGTCAAACGGGAAAGTGGTCTTATCGTGATTTGAATATGGTAATTCCCGCTGTTATGTTAACAATTTTATGTTCCAATTAGGAATTTAAAACTCTAATTGTTTAAAAATACACGGACTTCGTGTTATATTTATTTATGTTAATAAGACTTTACATTCTAATGTTAAAAAGGAAGCGCTTGCAGGTTAATTGCATAATGAAAAAGGAAAATTGGGATAACAGATATTTTTATTTTTTTATTGTTGAAGTTCAGCAGACACGCAAACGGCCCGACCGATAGCAAGTGGTCACCGTCACACGCCTATGGACGTTTGCAACACCAGGGCATTGCCAATGCGTTGCTAGCCTAGAAAAAATTTATAACGCCTTTCTTGAAAAACTCCATATCTTCCTGTGATGGGAAAACCCAAGTAAAAAATTAATTCCAAATCCGGAGAGTACGTAACATGAAATTTCTTGAGAACTAGAGGGAGCTTAAAAGAAAATAGGGGCTCTAGGAAATGGCGATGAACGCCTGGCCGGTGACGGGTGGTAGAGTAGTAGAAATATGACGAAAAAACAGTTCCTTGGGACATTTTGTATGACAAAAAGAGACGCAAAGTCTGTTCTAAATATCCACATTTTGAACGAACCACATACTACATTTAAACATGGCGAAGTATGCTCATAAATACGTGGTAGTCAAGTAACATAACTTAGTATCAGAATTTCAAAGTGGGATCAAGGGCTCGAGCCCCACGACAGAATATACCATTCTGGCAGTTTTTCATCGAATGTTTTAATTTTAATTATAACTCAACGTCGTGAAACTTATATACTGAGATCATCGCCATTTGTGACCCGTCTAAGGCGAGTAAATATAGTCAAATCCCTTCAAAGAGATGCTTGAACTTAGCAGTACAGTAAAAATAACAATGCCCGGGCAAGTAACGTTTTGCAAGGAAAACGTTTGAAAAAAGAACACACGTACGTTTTGTATTGAGGATAGCCCTAAAACATTACCCACACTCGTGATATAAAGCCGCCGAAGGTACAACAATGTTTATCTACCTAATTCATTATTACGTTGTGGGTAGTAAAATAATATCGTGTATATTTTACATGACGTCGATGTGCTCCATGTCATGAGAATTTCCATTTAGGCAACGCGTATGCGCCACCCTTTTGCGTTTTAACGAATTTTCACAATCAGAAACTGATAATTCGCACGTGGTCAATACATCTTCAAACTATTGACTGATGTAACAAGTGTATACATCTATGGAACTTCTAAAATTAAAATATAAATTCAAATATGTTCTAATTAATTGAAATGGCCTTTGCTGAGCTTTTTAATTCTTATTACTTCAGAGCTGAACGTTGAATTGAGTATTTGGTTAGATCAATTCCTATATTTTTAGGTTAGTTTACTCTCGTTACAATATTTATGATCTTAAGTGACATAAGAGAATACATATACTCTAATTTATTATTACAGTTTTTAAGGGATCAATCAATTGGAGTTACATACCGATATCACCTATGTAACCTGCCAATTCGCCTTGGGCAAATGTGGCGGGTACACAGTCGGTCCCTGTTGAGGGTGGCCCGAGCCAAGCAGTGGGATGTTATGGGCTGTAAATAATATACATATACTATTCTGGATCATCCATAGGATTATACATTGAAGTATGGATAGTAAATATATTACTAAGGCCAACCAGTTTGCAATATATACACAGAAGTCAACAGCGCATTCACAAGAAACTTTGACTGACGAAACACTGACCGCGAGAGCTTGTAGAAAACATAACCGCTGCCGACAACAGGTGTTACGTGATAATGACTAAACAGCCTTTGAATTTGTAATGAAGGCCCTGAGTATGGTCATAAAAGTGTAGCTGAAGGGGATAGTGACATCACCGTGCGTTTAACGAGATAGCTTTAAAGCAATGGAAAAATATGAAAGGGTTTAAGCAATATTTTGATGTATGGAGATAGCTAGAGAATGCTAGAGATAAAAGAATTTGGTACTTTTCCGTTAGCCGGGTGCAAAGGGTAGGTTAGGGTAGATTATTTTTTGTTTACTATTAATTAATATTTATTTATATTTTATTACTATTAAAATTATTCTAATTGCGCGACAGATACGGGTGATCATAAAAAACAACTGTAACCTACAAGTAGCCTGTGTCGGAACGCATGGACGCCCTTCGGTACATTTCAACCCTTTTCCCCTCCTTCATACACATATATAAGCCCCCTTGCTCTGTCTCCGGTACGGCCTGGAAATATTAATTAATAGTAAGCAAAAGATAATCTAACCTTTTTTTTACGGGGGGTAAATCCTCATGGACTACCTCCACCTGGGGAAAGGTGGAGGGGCGTGCCGGACTCTTACCGGCTAAAACCACCACCCCGGTGTCTCCTAACACGTGCGCGCGGCGCCGCGGGAATCCAAATTCTTCCGCAGCCCCACACTCGTGCTGGCCCGGTCTGTCCGGGCCTCGTCTCCTGCATGGGGTAATGAGGTGTTCAGCTACCCCGTGCATCGCCTCAGAGGCGCACGCCGACACCCGCACGCTCCTCCGCCTCGGGTCCATCGAATAGGGCGTGGGGACTTCCCCAAGTCCCTCGCCACTGGACCCATTCATGGGGGCCGGAAAAGGGCGCTGTCCGCCCTTCCCCTGCGCCCAGTGTGCCTTCTGCGGCCGGGGAAGGGAGTCGAGATCTCCCTCTCCCGTTCCGCAGTTTCCTTCTGCGATATTACGTCCTCGCAGAAGGACACCACCGCGTCCCCCGACTCTGCGCTACCGACCATCCTCCGCAAAGATAATCTAACCTAACCTACCCTTTGCGCCCAGCTAACGGAAAAGTATCAAGAACTTATCTCTATTCCACAATTTATGTAAGTAAACAATGTTTATTAAGCCGTTTTGCTGTAATGTATTCCATTATTATATAGTCAAGCAAGAACGCTATGTGCTATGTCCTTCACACATGTACGACCTCTGTCACCTTCCTCTTAAGTTTTGTCGCCAAGAAATATCGTAGCCGCGTCATGTTTACTATTTTTTAAATTGCCGGTGAACAATAGACAGGTTAATGGCTCACTTGATAGTAGACAGTCATCATCGCCTATGGATGTTTGTGACACCAAGGACACCGCTAACACGCCGCCGTCCGCGTAGGAGAACTAATCTGCGGTCACTCATGCCGGAACACAATACAAAGCTATTATGGACGTATATAGAGACAAGAGGAGGTTGTAATCTAGACGGACTTGGAGCCCTACCACTGCGAAAAATAATTTATTTACATTTTTTTATTGATGTAGGACAGCAGACAGGCTGACGGCCCGCTTAGAATTTAGCAGTTACCCTCGCCTATGGGTGTTTGCAACGCCAGTGGCATCGCGAACACGCTGCTGTCCCAGAAGGGTACAGGAACTTGGGTCACTAATGCCGAAACACAACACAAGGTTATTATGGCGGCATACTTAAGACCAAAGGTAGTCGCCATCCAGACGGGCTTGGGGCCCTACCACGTAGCTAGAGGGTGGTTTGTTTTGTCGCCTTTTACGACAGCCGACCCCAGCCGCAGAGGTTAGTATTCTTTCTCCGCAAAATATTATCACATATGTAATATTTAATTACATATGTTACAATAAGTAACTTATTTGCGATCATCATCTGAATAGTCTTGCATTTATATCTTACTAGTTGACCCGGAAAATATTACTCTACCATATGAATTTAAAAAAGTAGCCTATGTCCTTCTCTAAGGTCCAGTCTATGACTCTACCGAAATTCATCAAAATTGGTTCAGTGGCTTAGGCGTGAAAGCGTAACAAACAAACAAATTCACTTCCGCATTTATAATATTAGTTAGGATTACATTTTTACACATGAGAGTAAAGTCATTGTCGCCACAATGGCAGTACATGACAGAAGAAATAATCCGAAAATATTTATTTCGCTTAATCCTGTCTTCTCAAAAAAGGATGTTTTTCGTAGGACTATATCAAATTAAATCATCATTATAATCTTGATATTAAATCGTGCTTACTTCTTGAAAATTTACTTCAAATCCAATGTCTACGTTTCTTTTAATTTTCTTTACACCGTTCAGTACTAAGCAATAACAATACTAGTGATAGATAAATATATGATAAAGATGATTTGATTTACTAACTTGTATGACTTAAATCATCGATTTTCTTTTAATGCAGCCGCGACTGACCAAATGTGCTTTGGGACAGGCAATGACGTTCTATCGCTTTTTATGGCACACTCGATATTTTGCGAAATAGTTTTGTTCCCTCTGATGGGTTTCTCCGTTGTAGACAACAGAAACGGATTTAGAAACACAATGTATAAAATTAACAGTAGTTTTTGTTGTGAACTATTTGAGTTAGACCAAGTGAAATAAAAAACTTTGTAAAACAAGACACTGTAAATATATGACTATATAAGCCAAAACAACACAAAAATATTATGGCAACTTATTGAGAGACCCGTGGTTTTTTTTTACCAGTTCAATATACGATCTCACTCAATTCATTAGATTTATAAATTCATGTGTACCCTGTACCACATAAGTTAATTTACAACAATGTTACTTAACAGCTTTTGAGAGCGACTTATCTTATATAATCCGCAATAAAACTAAGAATGTAGGGTACCAAATAAAATTATTTTTATGCCTCCTACGTGATTCCGGCGGCTCAAGATTTCTTGACTTTTAATGTTTCAAAGGGGCTTAGCTAAACATATAAAAACAAACAACAAAATTAGTTTTGTATTTCTATGGATAATTCAAGGACTATTCATGCCCAAGATCGGTTACTGGGGAATTTTGCATTATTTTTTTATTAGGATGTCCTTATTTCCAGTCTAATGTCTTTTTTTGAGAGGTGGAAATACATTATGCCCCGTCCCGTGGGAATGCGATGGAGTAGTGTGGGGATCCCCGTGTGTTGTCGTCTCTTGGCTGAGGGACATATCGTCGTGATCGTAGAATAACGCCGGATTTGAAAAAAATCCAAAATTCACTTTTTACCATATTTGGATATTACATTATCTAAATATTATTGCTACATTAAAAAAAATTACATGTATTTTAGATTTCAAATTATGCAGTCGGTAAAGTGACGGATATGATAGATTCTCATAGTAAAATGACGCTTGTGTATTTTTAAAATGGCTGTCCTGTAAAGTTTAATATATGTCAGATCCGTCACTATTCTACGACTACGACGATATGTTGGTGATATAACCACAAAAACCACTCCAGTATTCTTTTACAGCCTTTAGCACCGCGTCCGCGGAACTTAACACTTATCTGGTGGTGGTTCTGACTGGTGTCTTTTCAAGCCTCTTCAAAGTTTTCAGGTGTGGCAACTTCTTTATCACGCAGGAGTGAGCTAAATGCGCATTACACTGACGCGCGTCTCTCGGTCTTGTGCATGCAGGTTGCGACCCTTTCCCTGAAAAAAATCTATTGTCTCGCTAAGTTTTGTTATAACAATCTTATATTTTACAGTTCCTTTTTAAAATAATTCTAAATCCACACCTGCTTATTGTCAAATTCCTTAGGGAATCTTTGAGCAGTATGAACATCGTGTTGCACGATTACGGCAAATGGAAAAAGTTGTCGTTTTATATGAGAAATGATGTAATTTTTCCTCTACTGCGTGGTTTTCAGTATAATTTGCGTATAAACCCATTTCCATTGCTCCCGGGGAGATGGGAGACGTGTCAGGCGAGCCGCTGTTCCCGCGTGATAATTTGGGATGTGTCAACGATATTTTTTCGCTATTTTAGTTGAGGAGAGTTTTTTGAACTGCTACTAGAATCTAGTATGATCTGACAATTTAATTATTGTTAAAAGCAATCTGTACATTATTCATTATCATAAGGATCTTCACGGAATATGCATTTTAATTGTCGAATATTCATGAACCATCGACATACTACAAAAAACAAAGTGGAAAATGGAAAGTTGAAATTAATACGCACTTATTCTTATTTAGAACCATTTATCTGATTGTTTCACATGTTCTCATTTACAAGCCTGGAATTTGATCTTGAGAAGGGCCACATAACAAAAATCTTTTGCGGTACAAATATTTCGTGATACTACGATTCCTAATGTAAAATGTCTTACAAGACATAGATGAAGTAGATGTGCTTACTGTTATAGAATCTGCCTGTATTTACGTCCTCTGTGGTGCAACGACTTTTGGAACGCTTTTAATTTCATGTCTGAGCGTATTTATAATATGTGTTTATTGATGAAATAAAAGTATATTAGTAATATATCAATTATCTAGTACCCTTAACCCTGGTGCTAACTTGCTTTAAGACTAGATGACGTTCTATCAATTATGACAATATATTTATTACTTGATATCCGTTTGTACTCTTAGTCTACCTATTTTAACTAAAAAGGGTTTTATGCAAAAGTCATCAAATCATTTGTTAATGTGTTAAAACAGTGCTTAGTAAAAAACTTTGAAATTGAAATTTGTTTGTGTGATCTCTAGAGATAAACTTAAAATCTCACTTTGTGTTTATGTGTCAGCTTTGTTCTCTCATCAAACGTACAACAAATCGTCCGTTATAAGATTCTCTGAAAATTGTTTTTGAATGACGCAAGCGTTCTACCTGTCTAGACATCAACTCACAACTTTTAAGTACTTGTCAGTTTTTCTTTGGGTTGACTCAAGTAATTTTGTTGTTCTAAACTTTTAATTGAATATTTTAGTTTCAATTTATGTTACTTATAAAGTTTACTATTTATTACGTAAATTGGAATACTTGATTTTATTTTAAACTAGACCAATTTCAAGTGTATTATTGCTTGAATAGTTAAAAGAAATTTAATTGGACTATAGATTTTAAAATTTATTTTTATAACTAGAGTTCAGCAGACATCCAAACAGCAGAAACATTGCCAACGGGCCGTAAAGATATGTAAGAACGCCTTTTTGTTAAACCCCATAAGGGTAAGGGTACAGGAACTTGGGTCACTAATGCCGGAACACAACACAATATTATGGCAGCATACTTAAGACCAAAGGTGGTCGCCATCCAGATGGGCTTGAGGCCCTACTACGTAGCTAGGGTGGGTTGTTTTTTCGCCTTTTACGACAGGCCGACCCCAGCTGCAGAGGTTAGTATTCTTTCTCCAACCCCGCACGGATAGGATTCCAAACACCCGTTGCAAACACCCATAGGCGACGGTAACTGCTAAATTCTAAGCGGGCCGTCAGCATATCTGCTGTCCTACAGCATTAAAAAACCCATATAACATGAAACGGAAAAACACCAGAAAACCATTTCACAGTCATTTTTATCCGTGCAGGGGCGGAGAAAGAATACTGACCTCTGCGGCCGGGGACAAAACAATGGTACGACCAAAAGCCCGTGTGGATGGTGATCACCTTTGGTCTTAAGTATGTCGCCATAATAATCTTGTATTGTGTTCCGGCATTAGCGACCCAAGTTCCTGTACCCTTAAGGAACAGTAGCGTATTCGCGATGCCGCTGGTGTTGCAAACACCCATTGGCGACGGTAACTGCTGAATTCTAAGCGGGCCATCAGCCTGTCTACTGTCCCACAGCAATAAAAAAAACAGAAGTTTAGTATTTAAATGAATAATTTTTTGGCAAATAATGTCATTTACAACATTCATTTATACTACTATTAGATATTCAAATTTCATTTGAAGAAAAACATTGTTACTATAAATAATTATTCAATAATTATGAAATTATATGAAATCGAGAGCTTTTAAAGGTATGTGAGTCACACTGAGTCTAGAAAATAAAACAACGGTCTTCAGAAAATAAATAACGCATTCCATCTCAATGTAGATGGTAGGTGTTGAAATAATGAGTCATCCACCGTATAGTCATGACCTGGTGCCCTGTGACTTTCAAAAAACCTATTATATAAAACTAGAGGTATTCGCCGTACGAGTTTGAAATTGCCATAAAAGAGACCTTTAAAGAAGAATTAACGTTTCTGATTTTCTCAGTGATTCTAAGTTTTTTGAAGACTACTTCAAAAAACAAAAGTATGGGTACCTCCTACATTGCTCCGTTTTTTTTTAAATTCATGTCATTTAGTCATATTTCATGCGAACACTTACAAATGAATGTACTTAATAATAAATAATGTAGATCGTTTTGTCTTGTATACTACATATTTCAGTATATCAATGATTTGATTTGAGTATACTATTTGCGTCCGCTAAGGCATATCTCACATAACACTTTTATATAACACTTTCAAAGGGTAAAATTTATGCCAATTTGATTATCCACAAGCTATAAACCGGCATCCATTACACCAGTTCAGCTGGTAAATAAGTTACGAGTCGTATCACGCCCGGGACCACTTAAAGCGAGTAGCTCTCGTAAAATGAAATAGATTGCTGACAAGATGCTCCGTTGATAACACGCTAACCTCACAAAAACCACATCGACATTCTAACTTACTAAGACGTGAGGGTTCTGTTATTGAACTGTTTTTTTTTTCGTGCATAGGTAGAACAACTAACTTCTGCTTCCGGGGTCGGCCTGTCATAAAGGCGACAAAACTACCCTAGCTACGTGATAAGCCAACCCTAGCCCGTCTGGATAACAACCACCTTTGGTCTATATATATAAGTATGTATAATAACTTTATCTTGTGTTAGTAACGCAGTTCCCTGTACTCTTATGAGACAGAAACGTGTTCACGGTGCCTCTAGTGTCGCAAGCATTCATAGGCGACGGTAACTGCTTACTGACTGGTCTGATGTTATTCAGCAAATAAAAAAACAGACTGTTGCATGTCATATAATTTATTTTAACCCCTAGCAACGACAAATGTCATATTTAAGCGTATATGTGACATAATAGCTAATCTATGGATCCCAAAACGTATGCTTTTTAAAGCCATTATGATTAATAATTAAATATTTTTGATACAAATCAGTGAGCAGATCCAAAGTTAAAATCAGTTACAATTTACATATGGACCTATTTGCATGTACTTTTTCTTACCAATAACTTGTTCTTTTGGGCAGCTTAAGAACCTATCTTATTAAAAAAAAATCTAATATATAAATTCAAAGATATAAAGTTTTTATATTCTAGTAACGAAATCTACTCAGTAGTATGATGATTCTATGCCTTAATAAATTCTGAAAGAGACAAGTAAGTGATGGTCACAGCACGCACACTTAAGAAATGTTTTAAAATAATAAAACATAATTGAATTAAAATAAGTATGAGCCCTAAAGGCAGATTTTAATGTGATATCTGAAAAATTAATAATATATTCATGAAACAGTCGAAGCTGTTAAAGAATGATGAATTTTCAATAATTGTAGGCAATTTGTTTAATTCGCAAAAGTGAGAGACAGAATAATATTGACCGAAATGTAATTCAAAAGTCGATCCGCTTACAAAGTGCTAATTTAAATTCTCGTTCCTCACCAAAAGACCAAATACTTGGAGGTAACAAGTATTAAGTGAGGAGCCAATCAACCGTAATATTTTAATTTGCCGACTCACGGTTCGACCGCAGAGGAAGCAGTCCGTGAAACATCCGCGGTTTTTCACTCTCTCGGCTTTAATTTGATTCCAGGGTGACTCTCGACTAACTTTTCTTGCTAGAATCCATTATCGGCCTGTCTATAGTTAGTTGTTACTATAGAGCATTATGCCACCTGGAGGTGATATGAATCGATTACATCTCGATAATATAATAGCGATGAATAATTTCCTACCAAAACTTTCGGGGTAAACTATCCCTAAGGTACCAGTTTGCTCTGCTCACTGAACTATAAGGCTCTGATGTAAGACTTTGCTTTCAGAATTGCCAAGCTTTTCCATTTGAAAATAAAACCATTTTGAAAATGAAATTAGAGTGGTGTCTTACTTAAATGTACATTATAGAAACATCTTCAAATCCCACAATGGTGTGAGTCATTTAGGTATCCTTTCTCGTCTAATGGGCCTATAAAAATAATTGCCATTTAATTGTAAAGAAAACATGATAAAAAACTGTATACCTATACAAACTTTTCGAGTATACTGGTCATTCCCTCCAAGGGAAAGTCTTAGTTCAGTCGTCGCATATTACAGGTTTAAAAAAACTACACTAAATCAATATAATAACCTAAACCTAAACTTAAACATTAAAATAAATTCTCTGATGTATCCTGACGTGTCTTATATCATTATTTCTTTATTTATTGTCTATTCCCGTGAAGCAGTAGAAAAACTGATGACCCACTTAATAATAAGCGGTTACCGATGCCTACGGATGTTTGCGACGCAAGGGTCACTACTAATACGCTGCTATTTGCATAGGGGAACTGGAATCAGGGTATTGTATACCAGAACTTAAAGCGAGGTTATTATGGTAATATATTTAAAGACATGGCCGGACTTGCTTCGTCACCTTGTACGATAGGCCACCCCCGACAAAAGGAATCAATATTCTTGCTCTACCAATACACGGGTATGAAAACTGAAAAAGAATTTTAAGTATTTTGGTTACTCCGACAGTTCTTGCTCTAAGCTTGTACCAAACAGTCGGATGAAATCGGCATTTGAAATTCTTATTAGCCCCCTCACATCTGAGAATTAGATTGTATTCAGAAATTGCAAATTTTGTTAAGAACGCTGACGGCTTTTCCTGTCATCTGATTAAAAGAAAATCTTTCGTAATATTCTGAAATCGTTATGGCTGGATTAATCCAGCCATTGAAGCATATACTAATATTTCTGAATCCAAATTTGTTTCTTATTTCTAACTTTATTTTGGTTGAAAATTGTTAATGGTTATTCAGAGAATGTTTAGATTTAGGGCGTGTATTGGCCTGCCTGTGGTTCTTTAGCAGGAAGCTAAAGTCCATGTACTGTTTTACATGTGGAGCTTTTCGTTTGAAAAATTATATGGTCTTTATATTTCTTAGTAATACTAACATTATTGATAAAGTATCTGTAATATAATATCTGTAGATATTTTTTAAACAAAATAACATTTATAAGCTATATATCACAAGGCCCCGCAGTCTTCAATGGATAAATAAAGTTTAAATGTTTTAGTGGAGTCTTTTTTTTAAATCTATGAATAATGTTGGTTCTAGTAGTGTAGAACCTTCGTTTTTATCTACTATACTTACTAATAACCTTATTAGTAGTATTAATATCTTTCTTTTTAAGGAATCTTTGCTTCCTTCTCCGAGGCAGTCATGTCCATGAAGAAAGCGGTGAAAAGGGAGCGGGAACACTGTGCTCCCCTCCCAATCGCGCAAGTCCACTCGTCGCTGGAGGTTAGCAAATTATCTCCGGTTCCCGTTGTAGCAGAACTCGTGGGCGTTGGCCTCGGAGAAGATTCGCAGTCCACACTCACAATCAAGAGTGGATGCGTTGACTATTTGCACGTCTCAACTTACCCTGCTTGAGAAGGTGCTGGATGCCATCGTCTCCTGGTTTGAACCATGTCTAACCGCTCTAGGTGTGCGAAAATATCCTGCAATGGTTTTAGTGGGTATTGCAGTACGATTCACAAACTCTCTTAATATTTATGGCTTTCCGAGGGTGACTTCTGTGTCCCTGATTTTAAGTAAATTGTAATATTTATTAGGTACCTTTACTCCGAGTCCTAGGTCTAAACTTTATGTATCCGTGAGTAATATTTTTATCCATGCAGACGCGGAGAAAGAGTACTAACCTCTGCGGCCGGGGTCGGCCTGTCGTAAAAGCCGACAAAACTATCCACCCTAGCTACGTGGTAGAGCCTCAAGCCCGTCTGAATGGCGACCACCTTTGGGGTTAAGTATGCTGCCCTAATAACCTTGTGTCGTGTTCCGGCATTAGTGACCCAAGTTCCTGTACCCTTATGGGACAGCAGCGTGTTGGCGATGCCATTGGCGTTGCAAACACCCATAGGCGATGGTAACTGCTAAATTATAAGTGGGCCGTCAGCATGTCTGCTGTACTACAGCAATAAAAAAAATGTTTTTATCATTTATAAAAATGTTTTTATAAATGTTAACTCAAAAATAATAGCCATGCGCTTAGTACATATATACTTTATGTGCATTGAATTGTTTAAAAAACTAAGCAGATCGGGTGATGGTAATTGAAAGTGCCCTTTTGAAAAGTCCATAATCAGTTGGAATCGGCATCGTTCTAATTGTCAGGGGCAATTTCCGTGGCCTTGAAGGACCCTTACACGGACGGCTTGATTACGGCTCGTGATAAATTGCTTTCAATGAACCCCGCCATCAGCTCATTGGTAACTGAGCATTTCAATATTTTGTTATTTAGTTCATCTGGTTATAATCAATGCCTTATTTTACAAGTATTTCATGTAGGTTACAATAAATATTTTCATTTCGAAGCTTGAAGTAAGTATAGTAGATAAAAACGAAGGTTCTACACTACTAGAACCAACATTATTCATAGATTTAAAAAAAAGACTCCACTACAACATTTAAACTTTATTTATCCATTGAAGACTGCGGGGCCTTGTGATATATAGCTTATAAATGTTATTTTGTTTAAAAAATATCTACAGATATTATATTACAGATACTTTATCAATAATGTTAGTATTACTAAGAAATATAAAGACCATATAATTTTTCAAACGAAAAGCTCCACATGTAAAACAGTACATGGACTTTAGCTTCCTGCTAAAGAACCACAGGCAGGCCAATACACGCCCTAAATCTAAACATTCTCTGAATAACCCTTAACAATTTTCAACCAAAATAAAGTTAGAAATAAGAAACAAATTTGGATTTAGAAATATTAGTATATGCTATATGCTTCAATGGCTGGATTAATCCAGCCATAACGATTTCAGAATATTACGAAAGATTTTCTTACATTATTAATACTCAATTTTATATGATTTATTTATGTTATAATAATACTTAAACAAAATAAACTGCAAACTTAACTAATTTTAAATAGCTAACATTTAATTAAAACTTAGATGAGATTAGAGTTAAAATTAGTAATGAAAATTATTTTGCATTTTCTTTCAATAATTCAGTATTAACAGTCGTATTTTAATATTAAATTGTAAAACTTAGTATATTTTTAAATTGGGTTTAATTTATTACTTACTTTAATAAACACTTAATAAAAGATCATGAATTAATCAGTACAGTAGCCCCTAAGCTTACTTTAACTTAAGTACTTAAATATAAAAATAATTAATTAATATAAACTATTTTCATAATCTGTATCTATTAGGTTTAATCGTATATACGACAATTTTTATTGGTAGATTAAAAACTTATCTATAGGTATAAATAAAAACTTATCAGTGCGTGTATGTACTTATATGCGCACGTAAGGTATTATTTTTTTTTGCATAGCAGAACAAAAACAGCCAAAGATCTCATCCCGTATGTCACAAAGCTTTATTTGTAAAAGAATGACAATTAAATTAATAAAATTAAAAGAATACGTACTGACAATTAAACACAAATATATAAATATATTTTTTAAAGATTTTTTTAAGATAAATGTCACTTTTATCACGAATTTTTACAATGGCCTATCAATCACCACATATATAACTTAAAATTACATACATATATACTATTTATGATTAAATATAATTTTCTTATTTCCATTGATATAAACCATGTGTTGTAGATTTATGAATATTTAAGAAACTACTCTGAATATAATTTTGAATTTTCAAAAAAACTATCAGCTATAGTACTGTAATAATTTTACGAGTTTAACTTCAACAATTCTGTAATAACAATAATGAGTTTAATATATTGATACATTGTAACAAATTATTATAAGTTCCTACAATGACTTTTTAGACGCATAAATATTTTGACTGGAGGCTAACGACTTGTCAGGGACTGACCTGAAAAGACCTAAACATCATACGTGACATGGCAGTAAATGGCAAGAAATACCGAAGCATGCACGAAATGGAGAAGATATTGGAAATTTTATCCCCGGTACAGAAACGGAAGTTTATATAAACTAACTTAATATTAGCTACGGCTGGATGCAGCATTGCCAACGTTTCCAGACGTTAAGGGACTTGCCATCGAGTTATTAACTTTTTTATTGTTGTAGGTCAGCGGGTCACCTAATAGTAGGCAGTTGCCGTTGCCTACAGATGCGACACCTCCACTAACACGCTACCGTCTGCGTAGGGGTATTGAAACCTGGTAACTTTTATCCGTGTAGGGGCGGAGAAAGAATACTAATCTCTGCGAGTCGGCCTGTCGTAAAAGGCGACAATACAACCCACCCTAGCTACGTGGTAGGGCCTCAAGCCAGTCTGGATGGCGACCACCTTTGGTCTTATGTATGCCGCCATAATAACCATGTGTTGTGTTCCGGCATTAGTGACCCAAGTTCCTGTACTCTTATGGGACAGCAGCGTGTTCGCGATGCCACTGGCGTTGCAAACATCCATAGGCGACGGTTACTGCTAAATTCTAAGCGGGCCGTCAGCCTGACTGATGTCCTACAGCAATAAAGAGAAACTTATACCGGAACACACCACTAGATTTTTATGCTGGGGTTTTTAGAGACCAGGTTGGATGCCATCCCGACGGACTTGTAGCCTTACCACCTATGTAAGATTGCTTAGTCGGCTCACTTCCCCCCTGCATGAAGAAAATACATGTACTCTGTTCACGCCTGTGTTGGGTCTGGCTAGGCGAAGAGCTAGCGAATCTCTCTATATCAGACTATTTAAAACACACACAGCTATTTATATTATTATATTTACACTCACTAATAAATTATTCAGTTTTTATATTAAGTAAGACGGAACCTACAATCACCGTACGACCATTGACGTTATGATATTTTTTAAGTTGGTCGCACTTGTTTTGACAAGAATGGAAAGCGGATATTAGGTAAGTGGAAAAGAGATACGATATAGCCAACCCCTTATAGCCAAATGGAGTTAACAAACTCTATACGATGAACAAAGAGTATTGGAATAAATAATCTATGTCATATTTCCCATTACTACACATAAAACTCATTACCAACACCTAAATATTTAATCAATAAAATATATCAAATATATAATCAAATATTTAACATATCTTAATAAACACTGGATGTTGAAAATGATGCAAAGACGTAAATTACACCTGGCTTGTTTTCTTTTCGGAGTCATCAAGGACAAAACGCCCATGTACCTATACAACAAGCCCTCCAGGATATCAAGTCGCAGGTCCACTGGACGGAGACAATGCACTTTACAGTTAGCAGCACATCATCATTTTTAGCTGCTTTCAGAAGCAGTTTTAAGTATGCCGCTTAAAAGTGCTAGAATAACATTCCCCCACCAACAGAAACTTGACCTCTATTACCGGGTTTAGAGTTCAAAACAATTTATCCATACATCAAAAACTTCAAGCAAATCTAAGAAACGTTATTAGTATAATTAATTCCACCACTTTGAAACAATTTATTTTTGTTTCCTTTTTTTTTTTGTTTATTTTAGTTTTTTTTTTTTCGATAAGTAATCTGTATTTATTTATAATATTCATTATTAATTTTACATTCATTGGTTCGTCCTTATTGCACCCTTCTAGGCACAGTTACTAACAAATTATATAATTTTGGGTCGCACATATTTTTATTGATTATTTTTCTTTACCCTAACTTGGTTTTCTCTTGAGGAACTATTTTTTTAATTGTATAACTTGTTCTTAAATAAGATATTTCTTTCTTTTTTTCAACACTCAAATATTTAATCACGTCTCCGAACTTACAGTTCCCTGCCGTCAAACGTGTTTTTGACTCGGCTCAGTTTACGTAGAGTACCAAATTGATTTCTTGTTACCGGAGTTTCGTGAATTCGAAACACATTCGAGCCTTTCTTGAAACTTGAACACTCGAAACTTGTAGTAATTGACTTCATTGGTAAAGATACAAGTTTAATGAACAAGAATACGTGGTTACTGTATTGTTTTGAAGAAAGCAGCAGAAGGTTTTTAAGTGCAATCTCTTAAAAGCCTTCTGCTAGTGTTGTATAAGAGATTATTTTTCAAGATGGCTCGATCGTCACTTAACAATCAAATTCGAATTACCTAATCTTAAATCGTTTGATGGAATTAGATGAGTATGATAAAAGATTTGTAAAAGCTAGTTCCGATAATATACCTGATGTGGATATATTTATGATAACAGATTTTCTGAAAAATGACATTCGGTTCAATTCAGCTGAAGTTCGAGGTACTAAAGCATCAAGATAAGTTTGTAAAAAATAATATTGTAAATTAAAATATTATACAAATATTATGAAAAAAAGAAGACAAGCATTTAAAGATCACATTTCGGAGAGCAGAGCACCAAATCAACCAAATCACAACTATACTAAGAATTACGATACTTTTCTTTTGTACGATGCCGGTCACGGACCGAGATTACACCGTACAATAATGTATAGAAGGATAGCTCGGGAGCAGTGGACGAACGATAAAATAGTGGAGTGTTCAGTTCGGAGTAACTGAAAGGAAATCGAACGTCGACCGTCCCGCGTGTTTAGAAACTCAGACGTTACTATTTATATTATCCGTGCAGGGGCGGAGAAAGAATACTAACCTCTGTGGCCGGGGTCAGCCTGTCGTAAAAGGCGACAAAACAACCCACCCTAGCTACGTGGTAGGGCCTCAAGCCTGTCTGGATGGCGACCACCTTTCGTCTTAAGTATGCCGCCATAATAACCTTGTGTTGTGTTCCGGCATTAGTGACCCAAGTTCCTGTACCCTTATGGGACAGCAGCGTTTTCGCGATGCCACTGGCGTTGCAAACACCTATAGGCGACGGTAACTGCTAAATTCTAAGCGGGCTGTCAGCCTGTCTGCTGTCCTACGCAATAAAAAAAAATTATTATATTCGTATTAACTTATATTCATCCCACCCTCGCTTTTACCATTTGCCTCACCGAAAGTGAGGGTAGGTAACAAAAATCAGGAGGTGGGATTTAAAATACCCTTTATAAAAGGATCGAACATCTTTAGTCTGGGGAAACCCAATTTACAGGTACCATGCCAGCTGCGGGCGGAAGTCGGCGAGGCAATGTCGGTGTCACCGTCGGTCTGTAGCCACTGGTCTGGCTAGCTTGTGGCTGCCAGTGGTAGCCACCGGCTTACCCACTAAAACTCCATTCGCCACCCAAATCTTTGTGTTGTACTGCTTGGCAAATAAAATCGGAAAAAATGGCTCTTTCATCAAACACCTGGAAATCGCAATCGACTCGCGTTTAGGTGTTAATGTGTTGATAATAGAGGGCGATTTTTTTCTCGTATTAGAATCATTGTGCTTGTTACCTGCTTATGTAAAGTTAAAACAACTTCGTTGTTATTGGATATTCCACGACATTTATTTATTTTCAAATTTCGAATTTAACATTTTTTCTGAATTAAGTTTTACTTCGAATACTAAATCAGTGATACATGCTAGCACAATATATACCTCATTTTAATTTATGCCTGCTCTATAATCTCATGGGGACCAAAATTTGAGTGGTAACCAAAAAACGTTCATTAATTTCCCAAAAGATCGGCCGGCTAATTATAAAGGTTTTTCCCTAACCGGTCCTTAGGGTATTTCTGTGCTTCAATGCTATACCATCCGAATTTTCATTGCGAATAATCCTTATTTTATTTATTATACCTAATTTAGGTATTTACAATATTTATCGTCGACTTTTAACCAAGTAGTATCCCACTCAGATACCGGGCTTGTGGTATAATTAAATAAGTCTCTCTCTCTCTCCGGGGTTGGGCTCTCATGGTTGAGGATCGGACAGTTTATATCCGTTTATATCGCGTCTTCTACGACCGTGTAGAATTTGGATGACGACGATCATCTTTCATTTGATCAGTCCATCTTGTTGATGAATGTCGCGAGATCTTTTACCTTCGGCGTTCCCAACTACAATCAGTTTTTTCCAAATTCTCGTCACCTCTGCACATTGTGTGGCCACAATATGAAAGAATACGTTGTTGGCATATGTTGAATAAGCGAGTTTTTATTCGGTTGGTCAAGAGCTGAGTTAGGATCGATGCATTGGTGCGTTTTGCAGTCCAAGGTACTCTCGAAAGCATCAATCCTTCGTCTTTCTCAGGTTAGGATTGCCTAGTTTTCCACTCCAGACAGAAAGATAGGGAATACCAAGACTCATATCAATCTTATCTTGGTTTTGATATCGATTTCTCTTTTGTTCCAGATGTTTTTTAAATGCGTCATAGCATCTTTGCACATCCCAATTTTCCTTTTTATCTCAGGGACAAAGCTGCTATCGTTGCAGATTTGGGATCCCAGGTAAATGTACCAATCGACGATATTAATACCAGAGATATTGCAGTTATCGTTTGCTAATTTTCTGCGATCCACTATTATTACTTTAGTTTTCACTCAGCTAGTGAGCAGTGTACAGTGGTAAGACCAACGTCTTCACTTTTTAACTCGAGTCTTTGGAACAGGTCTCTCAAATCGTTCAATTCGATCATCGCGGATGTCAAAGCGTTAACGGTGCCTCTGGTTAGGCACTGGTGGAGACCAGTGCCTAGCCAGAGACAGCGTTAACGCTTTGACATCCGCGTAGGGGAACGGGACCTGGTCTCTTATGTCAGAATACAATACGGCATATTTAGAAACCAGGGGTGTGACTTGGGGCCTAAAGATCTAGAAAGAAAGACCTTATAGACTTTAGTGTCTTGAGGCTTAATGAATGCAAAATAAAAACCTTAATAATTAAATCGTAGAAAACAAAATAAATAATAAATAAAGATCACTCTAAATAAAATAAAATTTTATCGCTACGGTAATAAACATCTCTAAAACAAGTAAATAAAATAATTCAATTGATAAAATCGCATATTTCATAGCACTCGAACCCAATTCAATAGCAATATATCAATGAGCAATATACGGCTTCCGTCCGTACGCAAAATAAAAATGGCCGGCTATATCAATGAGCAAAACAAAATAAATAGAGTTCAGATTGAGGTAGAAGGAGTACATTTTTATTTTACTATTAAAATAACTTGCTCTGTGTTTAATTCTTATTACAAGTGTACACAAGTGCTATGGCTAATTATTTTGAAACTAAATTTGGCCCTGTGTGAATTTTCCCAGTGTATTTAGTATTATTATTATTATATCATTAATACACCAACAGCATACATATATAAAAATTCATACATAACAGCTATAATTCATATTATTTCGTCTTCTTCATATTTTAAAGACAGATTTTTATACAAACATACATATCGTATAAATATTTTGTCAAGCATGGAGGTTAAGCTCACAGAAACATTCGACCAGGACACAAACCAAAATAAACGAGTAACCAGTAAAAAAGAAGCAGGCTGACAGCTCACTTTATAGTAAGTGGTTACCGTCACCTATAGATACTATTTACGACGTAAAGGGCAACAGGAACACGCTGCTAACCCATGCATTGGAAATTGGGTTATGCCTGAACTCCACACAAGGCTGATGATATTCAAATACAAAAGTTACAATGATTTGGAATAATAAGGAAAAACCAAAATTGAATTAGTATTTGTCAAAATAAAACGAAAGATAGAGTCAAGTGTATAGAATGTCTGAATATTACAAAGAAGAATATCTATTATTGTGGGACGCATTTACTACGAATACGGCCTTAGAACAAGAGACATAAGAGCCATAAGAAGTGAAAATGTGTTCCATGAAAGGAAAGGCTATTTTATATAAATTTTGGTATGTAACTAAATTATAAACCTTAATATATAATTGTGAACATAAATAGTTAATAGTGTTTTACATAGCAAATTTTCTACAAGTATTTTATTGTATTATTCTTTTTTTATAGCTACAGTTCAGCAGACAGGCAGACGTCCCACCTTGACAGGTGGTCACCGTTGCCTATGGACGTTTGCAACACCAGAGACACGAACGCGCTGCCAGCCTCGAAGAAATTTATAACGCCTTTTTTGAAGAACCGCATATCGTACCGCGTAGAAAAAACCTCTGCCGAAAGCTCATTCCAGATCTTGAGAGTACGCAACATGAACGTTCTTGAGAACCGTTTCGTACAAGAAAGAAGAGGCTCCAAGAAATGGGGATGAACACGATGGTTGGCAGTGCGGTGGTAGATAGACGATGAGGGCACCATTCTAAATAGCTCTTCAGAACACTCTCCGTTGTGCAGATGGTAAAATACGCAAAGAGACGAAGTCTCTACGAAGTTCAAGCGTGTCTAGACCGTTTGCGATTATGAGGTCGCCGACAACACGAACTCGCCGCCGTTAGATGGAGTCTAGGGGATTCAGCTGACAGGCGGGTGCTCCAGCCCATAAATGTGAGCAGTCCATATGCGGTCAGATCTGTACTTTGAATAGCACAAGCCGTTGCCGTTGCCTTAGACTGCAATACTGCTTGGACCGGTTTAGTACACCCAGCTTTTTGGGGGCAAGCTTACCTCTGCCCTCTAATTGTCCCCTAAACTGCACATCATTCGTGATGTCGACACCAAGGATCCCAATACTGCTTGAGATGGAAAGGGCGTCCTTGTCCTTGGAACTGTGGCGCAGGTACGACCAGGTTTTCTTGGCAGAGAATACGCAGACTTGCGTCTTCGAGAGGTTGAACTGGAAATGATTTGGTCGTCCCTATTCAGAGACTCTCTCTAGAGAGTTCTCTACTTCAGACACAAATCTAACCCGACTTTCTTCCAAAACCATAATAGAGAGGTTTACACGACCAGTTTACTGTGCATCGCCAGTGCTATCATCTGCATAGCAATGAATGTCATTGATATGCATAATAAATAGCATCGGTGACAGCAAATAACCCTGGGGCACACCAGCATTGATACGTTTCACACTGGAGCAGCAACCGTCAACAACGACCTTAATACTATGCACAGCGAGAGAGCTGGATAGCCATGTGCAAAGACTCCCAGGAATCCGTAAGATGGAAGCTTCGCAAGAAGAGCCCTATGCCAAACCCAATTGAAGGCCTTAGCGATGTCTAGGCTAACAGCCAGGGCTTCTCCTTTGCCCGTTAGCCGTTGAGGCTTCAGCCTGGTGCGTTAGGTAAACCAGGAGATCCCCAGCAGACCGACCATGCCGAAAACCGTATTGGCGATTATTTAGCAGCTGGGAATCCTTCAGGTAACCCGAGAATTGTGTGTTAATAATCCGCTCCATCATCTTTGAGAGCACAGAAGTTATCGCTATAAGTCTGTAGTTGGACGGGTCCATCTACTCACCCTTTTTGGGAATAGGGTGAATATGAGCCTTCCACGAAGCCGGGACACAACCTTTGCGGTAGGGTAACGTATAAAGTCGGGAAAGGACTAGAGACAGCTCAGCGAAGCACGAGGTGATGTACAGATTTGTAACAATTATAGAGGGATAAAGCTCATGTCGCACAGCATGAAGATTTGGGATAAAGTGATTGCAAGACGACTACGAACGAACGAATTGTTTTGTTGCCTTTTACGAGAGGCCGACCCCGACCGCAGAGGTTAGTATTCTTACTCCAACGCTGCACGGAGTAAATTATTTTGATTTGATTGTAATGTGATTTTTACATATATCGCATTTTTTTACTCTGTCTGCGTTACATTGATTACTACGTGAACGTAGAACAAAGCTCAAACCGCAGTGAGTTATCTCCGGATCAATTTGAAGACATCCTCGCTCATTGTTTCCTTGACAAAAGGGCGGGTGTCGGCGCCAATTGATCACGTGCCTACCCATCCCTACGTCCGTCCCACATTGTGTCTAACACATGATTTTTCATGGAACCTTTTCCCTATAAATAGATGGTTATTCAAAGATAATGGAGCAATGCGGTGATTTTCGCCATTAGTGCTATAGAGAAATTAATCGTTTAGTTGGAATACAGTTTTCTACAGACGATTGTCACCTATACTTGTTGTAGACTACGTTATATATGGCACTTAGCATGTCACTGTTGATTAGACTTATTACGTACCTTGATTACTTTTAAAATATTTTACTACTTCAGTCAGCCAGTCCAATAATTCAATATAGGTTTCAACCATTCGCACAAATGTGCCAGCATCCTTAGCCACTGTAGTGGTTTCATAAGAACCACTATTTACAAATTAGTCTGTTTATAGATGAATAAATTAATATATAAATAAATATATGTATAAATTTGCTATAACAATTAACAAAGAGCCACCTTCAAGTCTCAAGGTGAGCAGCAATTCACTTATATTTTGGACATTAGATAACTAATATACTATTATATGTATGTGTTCTGTAAATAAAGCGCTGGTTTGACGTCATAAAGGGTGATATGCCAGTGGACTCACTAGGGATACTGAAAACTGTGCGAAGTGGAGAAGAAACATTCCGAAAGCGGACCCCGCGCACGGTAGTGAAAGTTTAGGTTGCAATCGGGATTCAACGACACGATGAAGTTGATGATTTAGAAATGAATGATGAATGTTTTGTATATGAATACATGTTATAAATAAAAGTCCACCGAGTCGGCGGACTCGAGACTCCCACAGGTGTTACAGCGTACGAAAGCCGTTGCGAGACGCAGGTCAATAATATGTGTAAAAACCATAACAACATGCCAATACCCTTTGATTTCTGGGTTACAGTGAAAGACTTTATTATAAATAAATAGCTCGATGTAGAAATTTGCCGATACTTTTATTATTTTTCGAAGTAGTCTTCGTTTCCAACCAAAAATAAAAGCAGTGGGCCCATTGATCCTTAGATGTCTCTTCTATGACGTTTTCGAACGCACTCACTGTATCTTGATGACTCGTAAAGCGAATACCTCGAAGTTTATCTTTGGTACTTGGGAATAAATAAAAGTCGAAGGCGCAAGGTCATGACCATATGGCGGATGACTCATCATCTGGTGATCTCGTGGTGAAGGAGGATCCTGCTAAGGATAGCTCATAAGGAGGCAAACAACAATTAACATAGCAGTCTGCAATAACTGTCCTTCCATCTTCCAGCACGACTGTCACGGAATGACCTTTCCGACCAAAGAACGGGTCAACCGTCTTTTTACCTTGAGTCTTTCTTTACCTTAGTTGGTCGAACTTCACAAGGAAACACTCACTGAGCAGATTCGCTTTTGGTTTAGAGTTTGTAGCAATATTTATTTCTTAGCTTTCATCATCTGTGACGATGTCAAATACAGCATTCGGGTCAATTCCGTTGAACTTTTATAACATTTCGCTACACCAGTCCATGTGAAATCGTTTCTGGTCTTCGGTCAAAGTATGGGAAATCCATCTAGTGCAAATCTTCCTAACGCCTAAATGTTCTTGTTACTATTTTTCTGGACTTGACCGCATACTAATATCTAAGTTTGCTCGCATCTACTGGTAAGTCACTCTCTTATGTTCTTCTCTATCATGTGTCGCACAGCGCTGATGTTATCCTCAGATGTTGCTATTAAAGTTGCCGTCCCTGACGCAGATCGTCAGTGAGATTTCTACGCCCACGCTTAAACTCATTAAACTACTTGTAAACAGTGTGAGATGGGGTTTCATAATTAAATGTCAATCGAAGTCTATTATAGCTTTGTTGCTGATAAAGACACAACGTCGTAATAAATCATGGACCGAAAACTTTCTCCGGTTAAATTCAATTTAAAGTGTAACAAGACTTTTGGAATTGCCGCAAATTCATACGAACAAATGACAAATGAATGCAATATATCACATTACGTAAACAAATAGATCTTATCTATGTACTTCTTTTAAATTTTGATTGTCAAAATTTAAAAGAAGTTTTCATTACCAATATTTCTAACTAGTTGGATCTAAAAACTTTCAGTGCTACCAAGGCTGTATAAATTTAAAAAAGTTTACAATTTCGCCGATAGAAGACAAGAAGTAAATAGTAATGAGATATCATCTGCCATCTGGCCGTTAACCCAAGCCTATAAGGAAAATCCTAAACTATAACTTGTCCGTTTAGTATGTGAAAAAGTTGATTCGGGGGAATATGATTCTTAGAATCATAGTTAAGAATTTTTTTTAAATATTTGGAAAATAATATCTAAATATACCTATTTATTTAACTATAGAATTAAGTAAAATATTTACTAAATACAAATTATGTATACCAAATATATAAATAAACAAGAATAACATACTACCAAATATTGATACATGTAAATCATTGTAAGAGGAAAACGGTTCGGGGTACGTCATAATTGACGTACGTTTATAATTAAATGGACTTGTTTGACAAGCGGGATACTGATCGAATTAATTCTGAAAAAAGTTCAATAAACTTGAAAGCAAACTGCTGTGAGTGTATTAGGAATATGGGTATACAAAAAAGGAGGAACCAACACAAACAGTACTAACATTAAACTAGCTATTATCCGTCGAAAATATCTGCGCACCCGGCTGGAATGCGCTTCGCATCTCGTCTCCCCACGCATCGCCGACGCAAATGTATAATTCTTGCTATCGTAATCTCATTCTTGTTTATTGTTTCTCTGTTCAATGAAATATTAATAAACTACCTATTTAGTATTTTATTGTAAGATGGAATTTAATGCTCAAAGTAATTCAATTCTTTGAAAATGAGAAAAAACACGGCTCTTTCATTATGCCGGTTAAACAAGCAAAAAAGGGCGTTTGCCCTAGTTTATCTAAAACGACGATAATGAAAATAAAACGTGAAACGAAAACATTACAAACTTTGTCAAAAACAGCGAGGGAGGCAAATGTTCAGGAAGACACGTCCTTCGAAGAAGATCCTCAACCTAGTACTTCAGCTTCAGTTGCCACGGACACTATCAAGCTTTCGACACCAGGTAAAAAGCGTAAAAAGTACAAAAAGAAAATAGATCTAGACAATTTTGATTGATGCGCGATACGCTCTTTTGTTGAAAGTTTTTATACCACAAGAAAAGAAATACCTACTTCAAAAAAGATTTTGAGAATAGCCAAACAGGAACTCAACTTTCCCGACCAAATAGATGCCCTAAGAAACATACTAATAAATTCTTTGGGGTACAGGTTTAAAAAATGTAAACGAAAATGCGATTTTTTGGCGCAAAGACCTAAAATAGCAGCCTGGAGAGCAACATATCTAATACGACTGAAAGAAAATGAAGAACGCGGTACCGAAAAAAAACCAGTAACATTTATCGACAAAACCTGGATACATTTCACACTATACTGTCTCGAAATATTGGCAAAATAATAGTGATTCCAGCATCCGAACAAATCACTCTCCTGGTCAGCGCTGGATTGTGGTACACGCAGGTAATGAGAACGATTTCGTACAAGGAGCTGAGCTCTCTTTATGTGTAAATCAATAAGCGGTGATTACCATGACGAAATGGATGCGTCCAATTTTACAAAATGGATCAAAGAAAAATTGATACCGAATCTTCCACCCAACGGAATAATTGTCATGGACAACGCGCCCTATCATAGGAAGCAGGCGAATAAGACGCCGAATTTCAGTGCACGTAAAAAGGAAATGCAAACGTGGCTGCAAGAACATAACATCCATTTTGATGTCAAAATGACTCAAAGAGAACTGTATATGTTGATCAAAACAAATAAGCCAGAGAAAGTATATTTCATCGATGAAATATTTAAAGCTCATGAACATGAGCCACGTTTGCCACCCTACCACTGTGATCTCAATCCTATTGAGTACGTTTGAAATTTGATGAAGCAAAGGGTGGCAGACAAAAATATAGACCAATCTGAAAAAGATTTAGAAAGATTATTAACAAAGGAAGCGATACAAAGTATAACCCCGGAAGATTGGAAGAAATAATGCAACCATGTTGATCGCTTAAGAGATAAGTTTTGGCATGATGACATGTTATATGAACTTGAAGAACTCGAATGAATAATTTCATTAGGAGGAGAAGACAGTGACGTTGAAACCGATCACTACATTTTGAGTGATAATGAAGACGACACTGACAGCGTAACGATGTCTGGTGTTGAGGATCTTCCAGAACAGTTTCGCCACTTTCCTTTGCTTTTTACTTTTTCTGTGTATTGTTTTTTTTACTCTATAAAGTACATATTGATGTAAAAAGTGTAAAAAAATAGATACACATAAATAAAATATTTTTTAATTTTACACCTGGTATTTTTTTCCAACATATCGAATTTTTTTGCTATATATATATATATATATATATATATATATATATATATATATATATATATATATATATATATATATATATATAGGTTCGCAGATATTTCCGACAGGTTATAAACAGTTTGGAGCGGTGCTATGCTAGACATGATTTACATATTACATATTATACCTGCGAAAACATATTGATAGTGTTTTAGATCTATATTAAGTTTTAGTTTTAACAATTCACCACTGTTTTTCAAATAAAATAAATTAGATAAAAATAAAATCACAATAAATAATTTGTAGCTAATTAAACCCCAGTATTCAATTGAAATATGAAAATTTGGAAGCTAAATGTATACTCGTAATTATCACTTACTAAGGCCCTATTTTTACACTCCTCTGATTACTAATTTTATTCATTTTCATAACTCCACACGTTGGCTACAAAAGTATACTTACTAGAACCCCGATCGCCACACAAAGCGTTACGTGTAGGCATCACAGGTTCGACTTTTGGTTTTGAAAAACAAAAACCTGTAGAAAGGTGAGACTTTGAAACTGGCTGTTTTATAATGCTGTCATAATGTATACTATTAACTACTGCTAAAGTATCACACCTGCTCTCGATTAACCGTCGACCGCATCGTCGCTTAACATCAGGTGAGATCGCGGTCAAACGTACGCCTATCTACAATAAAAAAACCATTTTAACGGTAACCAATGAAAATAAAATCTTCATCTATCCCAATATTTGAAAATAGAAAATATTTGTTAGTTTTTGCAGAATAAATTGAAACACTTTGTATTACATATATAATACAATAAGCTATATATTTTAGAAGAAATACTTTTCAAAACTGTGATCAAATAATTGAAAATATAAATAAATACTTGAAGAATGCTTAAGAAGTCATAAAGGTACCCACAGCGAAGCGATGACGTATCGATAGTCTAAAATATATAGATGAATATGTTATCTCTAACAATATAACATTTTGACTTCAGCACGTAATCCACTTTACCAAATCGAATGAGTTACCCAGAATTGAGTCAAATATTAACGGCTGAATGGAAACCTACCGCATATAAAATCGAACGAAGTGGAGTTCCGTGTTGTACGATGGTTGGGGCTTCACTAACTAGCGTTAATTGTTGCCAGGTATCAAAGAGATATATTTAGTTGAATCAATATTAATGTTCAACAGAAGTTTTATTTAATTAAATACAATAATTTTTTATAAAATCTGAAATTACGTAATGATTTTAATTTTGCTTACATCCTAATCTTAAGATATGAGTTAACCAAGTGGTATCATATTCGGAAACCAAGGTAGAGGTCACGGGTTCGATTCCAGGACGGCATGCACTGCTTAGGCAATTTACTTACCTAATGTGCACATTACTATTATAACATAACTGCCACGACGGTGATGGAATATTATAACATGAGGAAATTTGCATACCAAGACTACTCGCCAATCCGTTTTAAACAAGTATGGCGGGAAATCGGGAATACTGTCTGTATGGGAGAGGCCAGAGCCTAGCTGTGGTATGTTATGGGTTGTTAATATTCAATCGAAATATCTTTAGAGTTCAGGATTGGTAGATAAATATTGTCAATGAACGAAACTTCTGTGAAATGTTTAGGACAGTCTTTCGTGATACCTTATTTGAAGGAAATTAATTGATTTAATAGATTTAATATTTTTTCTAAAATTGACTTGCTATGAAACTAAGAGAGCTGTTGCCAGAGCCAGACGAGACAACTTACAACCACTTTACGACAAGTTGGAATCGTCTGAGGGGCAGAAGCTCATCTATAAGTTGGCGCGCTCCAGGGTCAAAGCGGCACAGGACATTTCCAAGTGCCGCTGTGTAAAGGACCCTGTGGGCAACCTGCTATGCGAGGACCTCGCGGTGAAGGAGAGATGGCGCTCGTATTTCCACGAGCTGCTGAACATGCAGCATAAAGGGGTGCAGCCGCCAGATCTTCCTCCGAATCAAGGACTAGTGCCACTGGTAACGCCTGCAGAGGTCCAGAATTGTCTTCGCCGCATGAAGAATCGGAAAGCTGTTGGATCCGATGGAGTCCCCATCGAAGCCTGGAAGGCGATGGGCTCTCGTGGTGTGGGCGTCTTAACCGACCTCTTCAACCAGATACTCCTCACCAGTACGATCCCGAGCCAATGGAGACTGAGTATCATTACTCCAGTCTTCAAGGGCAAGGGGTCGGTCCAGGAGTGCGGTAGTTACCGAGGGGTTAAGGTCATGTCCCACACCATGAAGCTCTTCGAGAGGGTTATCGACTCTCGGATTCAACAGGAGTGCACTATCTCGGAATGTCAATATGGGTTTCGCCCTGGTCACGGGACAATGGACCCTGTTTTTGCCCTAAGGACTGTCGCGGAGAAATACAGGGCGAAGAATACGCCTCTGCATTGCCTGTTTCTCGACTTACAGAAGGCCTTCGACTGTATTCCTCGCGCGATAATCTGGTGGGCATTGCGGTCCAAAGGGATTCCAGAGGCCTATATTGACATCATCCGAGACATGTACCGTGACTCCGATTCCGTAGTTCGGACCGCTGTTGGCGACACAAAACCTTTCCCCATCACCGTCGGAGTACACCAGGGATCCGTCCTTAGTCCGTTTCTGTTTAGCGTGGTATTAGACGTATTGTCAAACAGCATCAGAAACTCACATGAGCAGCCCCCGTGGCTGCTCATGTATGCTGACGATATCGCGCTGGCAGATTCGGACAGGGGTAGGTTGGTGCGACGTGTGAAGGCGTGGAAGGAGTCGCTTGAGAACGGTGGTCTGAAGCTCAATGTGGCGAAGACCGAGTACTTGGCCTGTAACTCCACAGATCCCACACCCGTACGCATAGACGGCAACACGGTCGAGCGCATGGACCAAGTGAAATACCTGGGATCTGTGTTCCATGCGTCTGGTGACATCGATTGTGACGTCAAGGCACGCATTGCTGCCGCGTGGGCCAAATGGCGTGAGGTAACTGGTGTCATTTGTGACCCCAAGATGCCGGTAAAGTTGAAGGGACAGGTCTATAAAACCATCATTAGGCCTGTCCTTTTATACGGCTGTGAAGCGTGGCCGGTGTTAGAGCGACACAAGCAAGAGCTGCGTGTCACGGAGATGAATATGCTGCGGTGGATGTGTGGAGTGACGCGGAAGGACCGCGTTAGGAACTCCCGCATTCGCGGCAGTCTTCATGTCCGTGACATTGCGGACAAATTACAAGAGTGTCGGCTACGTTGGTACGGCCACGTTTTACGGCAACCGGATGCTTACGTGGGTAACAAATGTCTGGCCATGCCGCCTCCGCCGGGCCCCGGCAGGAGGGGTAGACCCAAAAAGTGCTGGCTTGACGTCGTAAAGGGTGATATGCGTGCCAATGGGCTCACTACCAGGGATGCTGAAGACCGTGCGAAGTGGAGAAGAAAAAGTCGGAAAGCGGACCCCGGGCGCCGAAGCGAGAGTTTGGGCTGCAACCGGGATAGAACGCAAAGATGATGATGATGATGACTTGCTATGAAACTGAAAATGAAAAACTATTGATAATCAAATCAAATCTAATATATTCGTTAATAGATACAAATTAAAAGATTAACCACTCGGCACTAAACTAGGCACAGCCTGTATTTTGGAAACCGTACAAAAAATTGTAGGTATGTGTTTATTCACAAAAAGTCAACGAGGCGATAATAAACATATTGCCAAGTAGTGTACGAGTAAAATAAATAGAATTGGATGTCGTCATTCGTACATTAATATGGATTCAACAATTTTCATATTATATAAATTTATTCTTAGAATTATTTGAATCAGCATTTTGTTTAGGTGCAACAACAGATGTTTAAAGCGAAAATTACTAGACAGTAAAATGATTGCTGTTTATAAGGGGAATAGTTCTCCTGCTTTTAACCTACATTATATTGGGTTGGCATAACATGTTCTCTTTCCCCGTTTGTCTCATTGTTCAATATATACACCATTTCACTCAACATAAACACCCTTTACGCCATTCAATACTCAACAGCCGTAACTCGGGCTCTGTAAAAAAAATTCAACAGAATCAAACACTTAATAAAAGCGTAGTAAAAATTGTTAAAATTTAACAATTTTTACTACTCTGTTTCCATCCGTGTAACGACAGTCTTTAGATATTTAAATTCTAGCTATGGCAACATTTCTCTATAACTAACTATAAAAGAAGGCGCCTCGTAATTGATTCTGTTACAGATTTTATCAGATATGCAGATATTGAATTTCATTTTAAAATAAGTATTAAAGCTGAAACTATATATACATAGGCTTGACATCTAATGTAGAAAGCTATAGAAATCGCAGTGCCAAAATAATCTCAAATATAAGAAGAGAGCGCATTTTTCTGGTATACCTACTGAAACCATGCGGTTTGTTCAGACACCTCAAACACAGAGGCCGTGAGACGTGACGTAAATTTGATCGCGATTCCAATTGACGCCGGACTAATTTTGCAAGACTCTACAAAGCACTTGTGATAGGACCTTGGCATATTCTGTCATACTCAGGCTGAGTATGGAACGCAGAACACCAACACTCCCTCTCCGCGCTTGTGGTGGCGGAAACTACGAACTTTTCCCAAAAATAACGGATCTTTCCCAAAGAACTAATAATAATAGACTGAATACGCGGTTGGAGGTCAGTCGCTAGTCTGGTAGCGATTGGCCCTGATTGGTCAGAAATTGTGAATTTAAACTTAATCATGTTTTGTATGGTGACTGATATTTCCAAAGCCCATTCTCTCTAAGTTCATTACTGGCCTATTTATTCTCTTTCCGTTCCTGGCCCGTTTCTCATACCATCCTATTTATTCTATTGCAAAACTTTTAAAACAATGCCAGCTTAATATTGCCATGGATTTAGTAAGAAGCTCACACTAAATCCAGTCCACTCAGTTTTTAAAATCATGTGTCGAACGAAAAATAATCCACCTCTACATTTTTACTGCTCATAGAATTGGTGTTTTTACAACGTGCTTTTGCACTTATAAAATACGTAGTATGCTTAGGCGGTTTCCTATAAAAGAATTAATGAAGGGAAATTAACCTAAATATAGCTGTTCAATATAACCTAACCAGTCTAAGTAAGTTCCCGATTTCATTAATCAATACGAGACCGATTTCATCTCGGGCTAATTGACGGGTTGCAGATTGCCCAACGAGTGGCTCGGAATAAATCGACTCTAGCTTACTTCATTCGTTCCTTCAACAAATATTTTTAACACGTTATTTATAAAGAATTTTTGCTTGTGCCACCATAAGATAAAATCTCCTTAATGTATAATAATAGCAGCTCATAACAAAATGTCATTGCTGGTTTCGAGCATATAGGGTCCCCATCACGCTCACAAGGGAACAACAGTGTACACATCACGCTCATTGGTGGGTTATTCACGCTAGTGATGTCACTGTGTAGGTTTGCTCACGATTTTTTCTTTCATTGTCAGTGTGTGGCAAGTGTGTTATATTAAAACACTAGCTGATACGGCAAACGTTGTTTTGCGATACTAATTTAAGAAATATACACATCAAAAAAAGTCTAAGCAACATGCATGATATTACAAATTTACCATTTATACTAATTAATTTCTAAGTCTTCACGCACTCAAAGTGCGTAGGTATGTAATCTTTTTTGTTATTGATGACATACTGGCTGGTTGTAAAAAAAATTCGATTATTTTTTGTTTTTTTCATAAAATTAAATGAAAGGGAATTTGTTTGAATTTAAGTGTGTTTTTATTGCTACGTTTAGTCTTGATTTTATAATTTTACCAGCCATTTAAATAAAGTTAGCGACAAAATTGAATTGGTAGATATTCTTTACGTCATGGAGCAACGTCATTTGACGGTAAATGAAATGCAAAGAGCTGTAGGGATGTTGCAAGCGGGAAGTAACCAATCTCAGGTATCTCGGCATTTTGGCATTCGTAGAAGTGTTATTTGTCGTCTTTGGCAGCGCTACAATAATACAAGGGAACCCGCTGAACAACATCCAGGCTGTAAAAGGAGTACAATCACTCGGCAAGACCGGTACATACAACTGACTGCAAGACGCCAGCCGATGTTAACCGCTGGAAAGATAAGTTTGAGTTGAGGCTACAAAATTCAAGTGGTGTTGATGTAAGTCCCCAAACTGTGCGAAATCGACTGCATGAGTATGGCCTACGAGCTCGACGCCCAATTAGGTGCCTACCGATACGTCACGGGAATCTCGCTTGTCGAAATGAATGGTGTAGAGAACGCATAACATGGACCCAGGAACAATGGGATAACATTATGTTTTCCGATGAGTCGCGATTCGGGTTTTGCCTGATAAAAGAAGGGTGCAAATGTACCGTCGGCCCGAAAATACTGAAAGGCTCAGGTGCATTCAGGAAGTTCATCCATACAACGGCTCATCCACCATCCTAAAATTTAAATTAGTACATGTTGCTTAGACTTTTTTGATGTGTGTACATTTGGGACAGGATTTCTTTAAACTCCGTTCTTAGTGAGCGACGACATTGCGAAATCAGTATGCTAAAATTCAATTGTGTGTATAGTTTTAAAGATTTTGTGATGAGTGGTATTTTCTTATATATATATATATATATATATATATATATATATATATATATATATATATATATATATATATATATATATATATATATATATATATATATATATATATATATATATATATATATATATATATATAAGCAAAAGATCTGGGATTTTGTCATTGGCTACGAGTGCACCCTGATGTCTAAAGACGAAACAACGACTGGGCAAAATTACCTTTTGCCCAGTCGTTGCCCTCATGTTTTTTTTTAATTGCTGAAGAACAAAAAATGGGTGATGGCCCACTTAATACTAATTTTGTGTTTTAGATGTTTGTAATGTCAGGGGCACCGCTAACATGCATTTCCGGAAATAGAACCTAGAAATTCGTCGTCTAAACAAAAACGGAGTCATTTTTATAAGTACCTGTAAGTGCTACCTTTTTTTAGTGCTACCTATACAATGAAAGGGTATGCTCCACTGGGAGTGTTATCACAGTACAAAGCATTTGGCCTATACCATATTTGCTTAAAATTTTTACTTGTATTTAATTATAGAATTTAAAACATTATTTATTATTCTAAAACTTATTGACCTGGTAAACATTGTTCAACGATGTGAATTTAAAAAAAAGGTAGCATATGTCCTTTTGCAAGGTCCAATCTATCTATACCGTAATTTATAAAAAATGTACAGCGGTTTAGGCGTGAAATCGTGACAAACAAACTCACTTTCGCATTTATATTATTAGTTAGTATATATACAATAATGATGACATATGATAGTCCTTTTCACAAATTTATATTAGACGTTGCCAAACTAAAATCATTTCAAGAAGCCAGGCATTATCCTCCACCGCACAGACATGTTTGTACGGAGTGATTCAAACAGCGCCGGCTGAATTAATTTAGTGATTCCCTCGAACCAAGTCCGCTGTGCAATGACTATTCAATAAGAAAATTGAGGAGTTCCGGAAAGCTCGGTGAAACCACTGAGTAAACATAATAACCAATTTATTATACTCGGTTATATAGTTCACTGGACAAATGAATGGAAGATATAATAAGGTTTTTAGTGAGAATATTTGCAAAGCTTTTTCTGCTGTAAGTTGTTCTCATATATGTTTTTACGAGATTATACAAGACAAGCTGGCCCGGCAAACGTTGTTCTGCAATATAAATTAAAAAATAAACTTAATTGCGTCATATTTCAAGTTCTATATTAGCGACAAAAACGTAGCATATATCCTTCTCCAAGGTCTATCTCAACACCGAAATTTATAAAAATTGGTTATGCGGTTTAAGGGTGAAAACGTACCAGATAACTTTCTGAACACCTATTAATAGTTAATAATAGGGGTATAAAGTATCAAATTGCCATTCTATAGTAATAGATACTTTGAATTGACATAAACCTTCATGGTGTGAGATTTTCGGGTAAAACTTTATTTTACATGATACCTATGAGATTCTTCTTTTAAAGAATGTGAAACGTTCTATTTTCGACTTTCATTTGTTGTTTTTATTGAGCTTAGACCTAAAAGATGTGTTAAAGTGGTTCGAATAAAAAAAGAGCTATTTTAAAAGAATTTTATTTTATCTACAAACGTAACTTCATTGCGAACCGCCATTACTGGTGGTGGTTTATATTTGTCTGACGTGTCGTGTCGTAACGCGTCAGAAGCATATCGGTTTCATACATTTAATATAGTTAGGAGGCCGCACACCAGAGATAAATTTGTATGAAAAGAATTGTGGCGCCACATTTGAAACGCGACACATTTATCGCCGCCGTATATTTGTATGTAAACATGCACACCAAGGACACATTTGTAGTAGGTGCAGTTTATGTCGAATCCCTTGTCGCGCCACACGAATTCAAGATCGAACACGTTCGTTTTATGTGGTGCCACGCTCTAGAAAAAAGAAAGACAACATTGAATTTTACGTTAACTTTATTGCAGAAGTTGATAAAAACCCTATTTTATAAAATGATGAGTAAACGCTCTTCAGCCGGAATACACTCTCTGAAGTGGTTATTTTGTTTCGTTAAACTTGATTGAACTAAATTTAATAATAATTGTTAAGTCTTTTCAGACATTATATTATGTAAATGAAACTTTACAACAACGTCTTTTTTTTCTCATTAATCGCGCATCAAAAAATCATCGTCGTCGGACGATGATATCGACATTGTTACTGGTGCCACGCCACAACTGTGCTTCCGATATGAGCATACACGATACATTTGCTGTAAGCTGAATTGTAGCGTAGTAATTGTAGCGACGTAAATGTATGTTGCGTGTAGCGTGTGGCGCCGGTGTGCGGCCTAACTTAGGGATACATTTGTATGTCGTGACGCGTTCTGTCGTCTGTCCTAAATGTATCAAACCATATGCTTCTGACGCGTCACGATACGACACGTCAGACAAATATAAATCCACCTCGAACACAGAATAATTACTTTGAAAAGATGCTAGATGGCGCTACGTACACCATATAGATAATTAGGATTATAATATTTACCTACCATATTACAACAAGATGGATACTTCGAAAATCCGAGTAATTTTTGAATATGAGTTCCGACATGGAACTAACGCGGCAGGAACGGCTCGCAATATAAATGCTGCGTTTGGAGAGGAGACTGCTAATGAATACACTGTGCGTTTTTGATAAACGCTTTTGTTACGAAAACTTCGAATTAAAGAACGAACCACGTGGAAAACCGCCTACTCAGGTGAATAACGCTGAATTGAAGATGGTGATAGCCGATCCGAGTCAAACTACTCAGTAGTTAGCGGCATGATTTAACATTACCCTACATACAATATTTTCATCATTTGCATCAAATCAATAACATAAAAATATGAAAAATGGGTGCCTCATGATTTGACTGATCTGAGGAAGAAATGCGTGTTGAAACTAATAAGTTTATTAGTTGTATCTGTACCGATTCAATAAGATAATAACCTTATTGAATCGGTACAGATTTTTTTAATTCCGTAGGAAAGCAGAGAGGCTGACAGCCCGCTTAGAATTTAGCAGTTACCGTCGCCTATAGGTGTTTGCAACACCAGTGGCATCGCGAACACGCTGATGTCCCATAAGAGTACAGAAACTTGGGTCACTAATGCCGGAACACAATACAAGGTTATTATGGCGGCATACTTAAGACCAAAGGTGGTCGCCATCCAGACGGTCTTGAGGCCCTATCACGTAGCTAGGGTGTTTTGATTTGTCGCTTTTTACGACAGGCCGACCCCAGCCGCAGAGGTTAGTATTTTTCTCCGCCCCTGCATGGATAGAAATTAAGGAATATTAGATCAAATTGTGACATTTGACAAAAAGTGAATTCTTTACGATAACCTTAAGTGAAAAATGGACGGCTGATGCAGGTTTCACGCAGGTGAAAACCTGGGGCAGCTGCTTAGCTTAGCTGCTAAACCTTACCATTAAAAAAGTAATGGTAACTATTTATTGGTTTCTTCATGGTGTTATTCACTATAGCTTTCTCAGGTCTGGTGAAGCAATAACAGCATACGTTTACTGTGCCGAACTTCGAACAATGATGGTTAAACTGGCAGTGAAACAGCTCTGACTCTTGAATCAATATTTACCATTATCACTCCATGATAACGCAAGAACCCACACTGCACGAGAAACCGTTGTAACTGGACAGGAGCTACAGTTAGAAACCATACGTCACCCACCGTACTCGCCAGATCTTGCTCCAACAGACTACCATTTTTTTCGTGATTTGGATAATTTTCTACATGATAAAAAAAATCTTCCCAGGGGTCAGTATAAAATGTTTAATGGGGAACAAAACCATCAGAAAATAATTTTTATAATTGGCCTTTTTTGTGACAAACTTGTTCAATATGACGATAGAATAAAAATTTAATGGCCAATTTGGCGACCTCTACGCTTGCGGAGGTCACGCGTTCATTTTCCGTCCCGTGTCTGGGTGTTAATGTGTAATTTTTATTTATTGATTTATTTACAAAAAATATATATGTGGTATGTTGTTGTCTAATATTCCAAAGACCAAAGACGGAATAGTACAAGTTTTTTCACAAGAGTGCAACTACGATGCACGTTCCCCACGCGACTGTGAAAAGCAATTCCACCTCCATAAAAAGATTTAAACGTTCAAATCCGTCAAAATAATCAAAATTCTAGTGGAAATATATTTATTATGATGTTATAAAATTTACAAAGAAAAAGAAGTAACATATAAATAAAAATGGCGTGCTTTTACACTGAAGACCGCGAGCAATTTGCAGTATGTCCGATGTTAGTGGCCCCTTATCCAACAACGTGCTTTGAATATCCACCTATGTGCTATCCCTGCCACGATGGCCTTCGCCGAAGGTTATCTATTGTAGAGAAAAGAAGCTGCGAGCTTCAAGGCCTCTAACTTGCCAAGAGGAAGATTGCTGTAAGCCACCACCAAAATATATGAAGATGAACGCATTGTGCGCAAGCTGCCTGTGTCTGCATTCAAGCGCAACAGAATACAGGACCAAGAGCATTCGAAGACGCTCGGCACTGTGAATTTCCTATTTAAAAACCCTGGTGACGTAGTTGTCAAATATGAATTGTGCACGGACCCCGTAAAAGTCGGCGATTCGACAAAAGAGCAACCCTGCACACCCAAACCGACACTCGGATGTTGTTTACTCAAGAATAAACCAATAAAAGTGTCGCTTGAAGATAATTATATTAGATAATTGACAACGAAATTTCGTGTCCTACTTTCAATGTAAAACGAGAAAAATAATTTAAATAAAAAGGCTGACAGATTTTTCCCCAAAACGGGGTTAACGTCAGGCAGGCGGCCGGTTGTAAAAAGTAAGCCACAACTATTACAACATTTAACATGCTGTGCCGACCCCATATAATGTGAAATAAGGGCAGGAGGAAGAAGAAGAAGAAGAAAAAGGTTTAAACCGTTCCACTTTATAAGTACTAACCTAAATATATGATATTATATTTATATTCTAGTACATGACCAATAACATATTAAAATGGCACACTCTTAAACAATCAGCTTAATAAAGAAAATAAATTACTAAACAAGTTATCAGTACCATCATCTGATGTATATCATATCGACGTAACAAATTAGAAAATACAATTATAAACTTTAGGTATACACGAAATACCTATCTCAAGAACTTGTTTTAATGTGTTTTTGATGATAACATCATCTGTGTTACCTTATATAAAGTTGTAAAGTTTTACCAAGTTTCTCTTGTATATATAATAGCGATATTACATCACAAAACAACTTTTTTAATAATTCTGCCCAATACAAATCAGGACTCATTTCATATCTTACACTCATTCTCTCCGTGCAGGGGCGGAGTAAGGAGTAGAGCACAAAGAATACTAACCCTTGTGGCTGGGCCTGGGCCTTGTGGCCTAGCATAAAAATTAAAAAAAATAGCTTGAAATAAGTAAATTATAGCTACGCCAGGCGCGAGGCGCTCGCTGCCATTAAGCTTGGCGAAGACACACTCCATTTATTGCGGGAGTGGAGACCAGGCTGTACCTGCAGTGGTACTGCATAAGACTACAAGAGATGCCAAAACCAAAATCAAGAATCAAAAGAATACCAGTCCCTTATACCACATGCTAATAACATATGACATATATATTGTAATACTAGCTGACGCGGCAAATGTTGTTCTGCCATATAAATTTAAAAAAGTAGCCTCTGTCCTTCTCCAATGTTCAATCTATCTCTATACCGAAATTCATCAAAAATCGTTCAGCGGTTTAAACGTGTAAATGTAATAAACAGAATAGACCTTATCCGTGCAGGAGCGGAGAAAGAATACTAACCTCTGCGGCTGGGGTCGGCCTTTCATAAAAGGCGACAAAATAACCCATCCTAGCTACGTGATAGGGCCTCGAGCCTAATAACCTTGTGTTGTGTTCCGGCATTAGTGACCCACGTTCCTGTACGCTTATGGGACAGCAGCGTGTTCGCGATGTACTCTCATTGTAAACACCCATAGGCGATAGTAACTGCTAAATTCTAAGCGGATCGTCAGCCTGTCTGCTGTTCTACAGCAATAAAAAAACGTAGGTTTCCTCACGATGTTTTGCTTCACCATCTACATATATAATTAATAGTCAAAAAAACCTAATTAATCAGTGTATGTTACCTGACTGTAACTGTAACTTAGCGGCTAACGCACTTCAGTGCGCTTCTGGGGTCTGGGTTTTTATGCATAACAAGTAGTTATTTACAAAAAAAAGGATAATGTAGTTTATCAGTTGTCTAGTACCCATGACACAGGTGCTATGCAACTTACTTTGGGACTAGATGGCGCTGTGTGAATTGTGCCAATATATTAAAAAAATACTCGTACTTCTATCATGATCATTCATAGCTCTCGTGCACCAATGCGTATAATACTTAAACCCAATACAAAACTAGACTTATCATAGAATTAATTAAGCATATATTGAATAGCATTGTGAGGTTTGCCGCGTGGGAGTGGCGGGGGGGGGGGGGGGGGATATCGTGTTGTGAATAAAAGCGCTTGATTAATTCAAAGAGAAATTTCCAGAACCAATTTACAACAATTTATAACTTCCTTTCTATCTTTCGCCGTTCGATTAAATTAAATTTTCTCTTTGTTTTAAGCTTATCGAGTTTCATGGTTTAGTTGGATCAAAAGTAAATTCTTAGTTTCCATTTCTATGATAATTTTTCATTTAAACATATTATTTGCCTAAGATTTTTTAGCTAAAACAAGTATATGTCACTAAAAGATCTAATGACATGATACGATGAAAACAGATTCTATAATGTAAATCTCTAGAGGGCATCGGCTACGAGTACAGCACAGATATTGCTATTAAAGTTGCGAGTGTCAAACTAAGTATCATATTAAACCAACAAAAAATTTTATTTTTATGAAGGAATTAGTTCAAATATCACAGATTTTAAAACTGTCAAGACACAATTTTGAGATAGTCAATCACATCCCTATTGTCGAAACCGAGATTTACAACACTATTTCGTTCAAACACAAGAACAGTTATAGGTCAAGCTGTGAGTCTTCTTCTTCTTTTTCATCCCAGCGTCAAATCCCGGTTGCAACCGAAATTATAGTTTCGGTGCCCCGGGTCCGCTTTCCGACTTTTTCTACTCTACTTCGCACGGTCTTAAGCATCCCTGGTAGTGAGCCCATTGGCACGCATATCACCCCTTATGACGTCAGACCAGCACTTTTTGAATCTACCCCTCCTACCGGCGGAGACAGCATGGCCGGACATTTGTTCCCAACCGATTGCCGTAAAACGTGGCCATACCAGCGAAGGCGACACTCCTGTAGTTTGTCCGCAATGTCACGGACATGAAGGCTGCCGCGAATGGGGGAGTTCCTAACACGGCCCTTCCGCGTCACTCCACACATCCACCGCAGCACATTCATCTCCGTGACACGCAGTCCCTGCTTGAGCCGCTCTAGCACCGGCCCCGCTTCACAGCCATATAAAAGCACAGGCCTAATGATGGTCTTATAAATCTGTCCCTTTAACTTAACCGGCATCTTAGGGTCACAAATTATACCAGTCACCTCACGCCATTTGGTCCACGCGGCAGCAATGCGTGCCTTGACGTCGCAAACAATCAACCGGCAGTCTTGAGTAAGTTACGTTTTTTATATTTGCTATCTGAAATTTTAACTGCTTAAGACCCCGAACATCGATTGCAAAGTATTCTTCCCAAAGCGAGTAAATGTCACTAAGACATACAAATATTAGAGACACATATTACAGACATGTGTATTCGAGCAGTACTTCGACTTAGTTTATGGTATATAATGCATACATTTACAGCACACCTACGCTATCTCATGTATCTATTTATAGTTGTGAATATATCACTGTCAAGACACAAGAGTCGAGTAGGGCGACATACAGATATCATGGGCGAGTAATATACGTGGACCTTGTCGAGTCAGTAAGCTCATAGTAACAATAGGTACACGCCACATTTTAACAAACCGGACAATTGCTCTTAGGAAGGCATGGGCTATTGAAGTACTCTTAAATAATTGAACAGTATCAGTATAGACACTTTTACCGTAATTTGTTTTACCTGTATTATTTGATTGTTCGCCGTGAGAACGTTTATCTCAGACACCACTTCTCGGATGCATTTTAAGCGAACGGTCCTTTGTCCTCAAATAACGACTTATTTTCAGAAGGAGACAAATCTGCTCATTTTCTTTAACCTATTGTGTAACTTATATTTTCTTTAACCTATATTATAACCTACTGTGTAAAAATTTATTAATATATTGATAATAATTCTGAATAACTGAAAATTTATTTTATTTAATATATGTATAAGACAACCTAATTTTTCATGCATAAATCATGAGTAAAAACTCCCTTTGTTAACAAATGTTACCGCTAAGAAATATTACACCAATATAGCAGGAATCATTAAACATGAGACGCAACCTATAGGCAAAACGAATCTAGTAAAATGTTAATCAATATTACAGAAAAGTAAACTTTAAGACGTTTACTTAAAGTTAGAATTCAATTGCTAATATCAAACAATTCGTCTGTAGTTAACGCGTATCACGCATTTGGGATGCCGTTTCCACTTTCCACAGTGGTAGAAGTGGTACAGTACATTTTAGCAACCAGTATTATATCTCATTGAAAAAACACGCTTTGGAATCTTTAGATATAACAGTTATGATCGCTTTGCAATTACGTCAGATTATAATAACTGACACAAAATTATCAACTGTTGTATTGAATTTATGAACATTTTACATTAAATAGCAACTAACTAAATATAATTTAATTAATTAAATATCAATTAACAGTAGGGTAGAGCGGGGCTAGTTGATATAGGGATACATGGGGCAATCTACCGGCACCGCAAACTAATGCATCAAATAGTGGAAAGAAAGAGTCGCGGAGGGGAACTCATTGCACAACTACAAGTGAGTGAAGTCAACTAGTTAATTGAATGAAGTATACGTGCACATTGTTTATTTTCATACCAAAAGGTAAAATAATCATAAACCGGAATATTGCGTCTGTAATAGTCAAACTTAATCTGTTTCAAATCCGGTAAGTGTTAACGTATTGTAACTATAAGTTTATTGTACTTTTGATATGTTTAAAGGTTCTGGGTATAATTCACACAGTTTTTTTATACCCTCACTATTGTTTTAAAATTTCGGGTTGGGTTACTTGAACAATTATAGCTCAACAAAAGTATTAATAATATAATAGTTTTCTGTTGTGCTTTTTTTTCAAGCAACCAAACTAACAGAAGAAAGAGGAAAGCTGCGGTTCTAATAGACATCCCCGAAAAGAACGCATTACAAGAGGAACAAAATGAAACTACTAAAAAACTTAAAAAGCCAAGAAAGAACATTGATTAAAAAAAGATGTGTCTTAAAAAACACTCCAGTTAAGTGAGAAAAGCAACGATGATGATTATTCCTGACTGATTTGTTGCGACAGCTATTCTGAAAGTTATCCAAGTGAAACATGGATCCAGTGTCAAGTTTGCAAGTAATCGGCACGTACAAAATAAGTGCCAAATGCTAGTCATACTTTCGTTTGTTTCAATAGCAACAGTGATTATTATTTATAAATATAATATTTTCTTTTAAAGTATAAGTTTTTTAAAGTACTAGTATATTGATTATTTAATAAATATTAAACTGAATTTACTCCTCAAATTAAGCTTAATATACTTTGATGTTTTGTTGATTCTGTTTTCAGTTTATTATTCAAAGAAAATTACTTATAGTTTTGTTGTTTTGTCACTAATAGACTATAAGTATAAAGTTCATTGTTAAATAGAAATTTTACTTTATGTCTAGCTAACATTGAACTCATGGTTTGACTAAACCTTCTAACTGTTAAATTTGCCGCATACCGTTGCTCAACTTACCCCACCTATGGGGTACATTTAGCATACTTGACTTTCTGCATTTAAACAGCTGTAGCTCTTAAATACGACTGGTTAAAGACAAATTACTATGGACATTTTTGCAAAGGCATAGATTACTAATGGAACAGTATCCATTACAAGCCACTAAAACTTATCGTTGAGGAGCTATACACAATCATGTGAAAAATTGCTCAAATAGCACTTTTTTTTTGGTCTCGGGGAAAAACTTCTCTTGACGGGTTCCCCCGGCCCGGGGGGGACCGAGGGATATGTGGGACTCCGGGAAAGATGTTCGATCAACCAACTACCCACTAAAAAACCCCGCTGTTCTCCTATCGCCTACGCCCGGGCCCACGGATATATGGCCTGCCGATTTCGTGGCCCGGGCCGGCGCCGGCCCGCCCTTTGTCTTTAGGCGGGCCCCTTCTAAATTTTTGGCGCCAGGGGTCAGGATTTCGTCCTCCAGCGCTCTTCTGAATCAACAGTTGAGGGGGGCCGCAGAACAGCATGCGGCCCTCTCCCTCGCGGCAATAGTGCGGGCGGCGGATCCTCCCCCGAGGGGCCGCCCGCGGCCTCTTTTTACGGCGGCCGGACGTCATTACTTGCCCTCCGGCGTGGCCTGCGTTGTCGGGAGGGGAATGTGGTGGTCGACTCCCGCTCCCGGCTCAAATAGCACTGCTCTACCCTACTAAATTTGGCTAGTCGCTGTCATTGATTTAATATAGTGTACATTTTTGCCCAAATTTTTACATACATTTTTTTTAAGACATCAAAGACCTGCTGTTGTTCGCAATTTTATACTCAATACTACTTCCGTGACACTTTATGTGCTGACAAAATCCACTTAACATGAAAGGCTGAATGGTCGAACCCCTAAATACCTAACAGAATACTCCTGAGCAGAACCTTACCCTTTATTCAGCAGGATACAACAGCAAACAGGTGCGGTTGACTTGAGCCCCAAAATTTAGGTTGGTTTTGGGAAATGAGTGGTCCAGCAAGATTGTTCACATGAGTTCAATAACTAGAAATAATATATTTAAAAAAAACAATAATGTTGTATGAATTAGTACTCGTATATACCTGTATATTTGTTTTACAGACGCTTTCTCGTAGGAAATACTATCCAACCAAGCAATTTATGAGTAAATTATTTCTAAAATCCTATCTAAATAAAATGCTGTTTTCATTTCTATACTGTGGCCAGGTAGCAGCGTCTTGATCGATTGCCCCTTTATCGCGGTGCGTTCCTCCCCTCCCGATATTAGGGGCAACATTTCTTTGCTTGTCAACGCCCTCTACCTTTTGCCACTGGAATTATTCCTGATAAATTGTGCCGCGCGAAAGATGACGTTGGAAATGTCAAAAATTTTGAATTCCCTTTTGTTTGCCTCTTTCATATACAAATGGCTTTTAGTAACCGTCGATCGCTACATAGAAAACTTTTAAGCCATTTTACATGAAAACTATTATTTGATATTATTTCTAGTTTTATTGAGAAATATTTTGGTTATTTACCCCAATATTATTGTCTCGTTATTGTATAAAAAAGCAGCCTATAGTATTCCACTGTTGAGCTCGGGCCACCTGTGACGGGACAGTTTATTCTCCTCACTTGTTCAGTATAAATTGGCCGGTTAAACACCAATAATCTCAGTGCAAATTTCCTCACGATATTTACCGTCAGTGTGTAGCGAATATGTTATAGTTTTTTTTTTTTTTTTTTTATTTTTTTTTATTGCTTGAGTTCAGCAGACAGGCAAACGGCCCACCCTGGCAGGTGGTCACCGTCGCCTATGGACGTTTGCAGCACCAGAGGCACCACCAACGCGCTGCCGGTCTCGAAGAAATTTTATAACGCCTTTTTTGAAGAACCCCATATCATACCGCGCTGAGAAAACCTCAGCCGGAAGCTCATTCCAGATCCTGAGAGTACGCAACATGAACGTTCTGGAGAACCGTTTCGTACAGGAAGGAAGAGGCTCCAAGAAATGGGGATGAACACCCAGCCGATGGCGGGCAGTGCGGTGGTAGAAAGACGACGAGGGCATCATCCTAAATAGTTCTTCAGAACACTCCCCGTTGTACAGACGGTAGAATACGCAAAGAGTTGCAAAGTCTCTCCGAAGTCCAAGCGTGTCTAAACCGTCTGTGAGCATGGGATCGCCGACAACACGAACTGCGCGCCGTTGGATCGAGTCTAGGGGATTGAGCTGACAGGCCGGTGCTCCAGCCCATAAATAAGAGCAGTACTCCATATGCGGTCTGACCTGTGCTTTATATAGCACAAGCCGTTGCCTTGGACTGAAGTACTGCTTGAACCGGTTTAGCACACCTAGCTTTTTGGAGGCAAGCTTAGCTTTACCCTCCAATTGTCCCCTAAACTGCACATCATTCGTGATGTCGACACCAAGGATCCCAATACTACTTGCGATGGAAAGAGAGGTTCCTTGAAACTGTGGCGCAGGTGCGAACGGGGTTTTCTTGGCAGAGAATACGCAGACCTGCGTCTTCGAGGGGTTGAACTGGACAAGGTTTTGTCGTCCCCATTCAGAGACCCTCTCTAGAGAGTTCTCTACTTCAGACACAAGTCTGACCCGACTTTCTTCCAAAAACGCAGGAGAGAGACTTACACGACCAGTGTACCGTGCATCGCCGGTGCCATCATCCGCATAGCAATGAATGCCATCTATAGATAACATGTCATTGATATGCAGAATAAATAGCGTCGGCGACAGCACACAACCCTGGGGCACACCAGCATTGATAGGTTTCACACTGGAGCAGCAACCGTCAACAACGACCTTAATACTGCGCCCAGCGAGAAAGCTGGATAGCCAGGTGCAAAGACTCCCAGGTATCCCGTAAGATGGAAGCTTCGCAAGAAGAGCCCTATGCCAGACCCGATCGAAGGCCTTAGCGATGTCTAGGCTAACAGCCAGGGCTTCTCCCTTGCTCTCAACGGCTTCAGCCCAACGGTGGGTTAGGTAAACCAGGAGGTCCCCAGCGGACCGACCATGTCGAAAACCATATTGGCGATCATTAAGCAGCTGGGAATCCTCCAGGTAACCCAGGAGTTGTGCGTTGATGATCCGCTCCATCACCTTTGAGAGCAAAGAAGTTATCGCTATAGGCCTGTAGTTGGACGGGTCCGTTCGGTCACCCTTTTTGGGAATAGGGTGAACATGGGCCACCTTCCACGAAGCCGGGACACAACCATTGCGGTAGGATAATGTAAAAAGTCGGGAAAGGACTGGAGACAGCTCAGCTGAGCACATTCGCAGCACAATAGCGGGGATACCGTCTGGCCCGGTGGACTTCTTGACGTCGAGGGATCGGAGGACACGTCTCACGGCTTTTTGGGAAAACCGTACCTCCGACATTGTGGAGTCTCCACATCTTCTAATAGAAGGTGGAGACTGTCCCCCGTCATCAAGAGTCGAATTGGCTGCAAAGATTTCACCCAGGAGATCGGCTTTATCCTTAGCAGCATGAGCCAGACGGTCGTCAGCTGCACGTAGTGGAGGAATGGACGCCCGACAAAAGTTTCCTTCGACGGCTTTAGCAAGCGACCAGAAAGCCCTAGTCCCAGAGGGATAGCTGGCGAGACGCTCGCCAATCCTGCCGATGTGCTCAAATTTTGCTCTCGCAATCCGTTTTTTGAGGGTCCTGGAGGCAACATTGTATTTTTTCCTCAAGTCGGAAGTGTTAGGATCCTGACAAGCCCTTGCTGTAGTCCAGGCTCGATAGGCCTTTTGCTTCAGCTTAACAGCCTCAGCACTAGGCCTATCGAACCATGGCTTTCCCGAACCACCAATGGGCACCACAGAGTTAGGAATGAAACATTCCATTCCCTGCAGCACCACATCGGCAATCGAGTTCGCACAAGCGTCAGGATCGTCCGAAGAAAAACACAGCGGCCCCCATGGGTAGGACGCATAGAATTCACGCAATCCATCCCAATCTGCTGACCGATAGCGCCACACTCTCCGCTTCACGGTGGGGCGAGCCCATTCGGGAATTGGAGGGCGCATCACGGAAGATATCAAGCAATGATCAGAGGTTCCTAATGGAGTCCCGATCGAGACCTGATAATCTTCCGGATGTGTGGTCAACAGAAGGTCCAACAAAGACGGCGCATGGTCCACTCTATCCGGTATGCGGGTAAACCCTTGAACCACCTGAGTGAAACCATGGGCAAGAGCAAAATTAAAGGCAGCAATCCCCGGCAGATCAGTTTTTGGAGAACCCAGCCACTCAATATGATGAGCATTGAAGTCTCCAAGAACGATCACCTCCGCGGCGGGATACTGCGTAAAAACTTTGTCGGTAGCGTCTTGAACACGCCCGAAAAAATGAGCTGTTTCAGTCCTTTCGCATTCTCTGCCATGGGACCGATACAGGCAGGAGTACACCCGGGTGGAACCACCGAAATCCACTCGCACCCATATGATGGAAAGGTCCCTGTCTTCGAGACCGTGAAGACGGCGGCAGCATATATCGTCCCGGACGTACAAGCATACCCCAGCTTTTGGGAGGAATAGATGTTCCAAATTGTAGCCGGGGTAGCAAAGGTACGATGAGTCGGCCGGGGCAGATATCTGCGTCTCCGTCAAAAACAGTAGAGCAGGCTTTGCCGTTTCAAGATGGTGGTGAACGGCATTAAGGTTTGAGTGTATACCTCTGATGTTGCAAAAATCCACTCTGAGTGTGGATTTGAGGTCCGCTGGGTTACGCTTACTATTTTTCATTTTCCGATCCATTTTATAGACATAAAGGGCGTTTTTTGGAAGTTCTAGAGTATCCACGAAAAAATGGAAAAAAATTGAGTGTTCTCTTCCCACCCAAACCCACAGGTTGTGTGATGAGTTAGTGCGGGGCACGGAAGGGCCCCCGATCCCTCCCGGAGAACATCGCCGGGTCCACGTCCGGTCTCCGCTCCGGCACGACGATACCCCCCAAAGATTTTGCACCAGTTGGCGGGACAGCCTCCCAGACTGGATAATCTGGGTTCGGGTCCCCTACTGACTGGCGGGCGGCCAGCGGACAGCCGTTTCATCGGGTCTCCCTGACCCCCGCCCCAATCCGTCACGCCTGTAGGGATGTGGTGGGATTTTGCACATCTCGAGTTCCAAATTTCGTGGGCACTCCAGAACTTCGGGTAAGGGAGGCTAGAACCTGGGTCACCCATGCCGGAACACAACACAAGGTTATTATGACGGCATACTTAAGACCAAGGGTGGTTGCCATCTAGACGGGCTTGAGGCCCTACCACGTAGCTAGGGTGGGTTGTTTTGTCGCCTTTTACGACAGGCCGACCCCGGCCACAGGGGTTAGTATTCTTTCTCCGCCCCTGCACGGATAAAATAAGTATGAACATTAGGTGAGGAAAGGAAGAAAGTGCTGCCTAAGCGGTGTATGCCATCGTAGGCAATGAACCGTAGCCTCTATATTGGCCTCTGACTACACTCAGAGGCCGATATACGAATATATGTATGAATATACGAATGAGAACGGTAGTCTGAAGCTGAATGTGGTGAAGACCAAGTACTTGACCTGTAACTCCACAGATCCCACACCAGTACGCATAGGCGGCGACACGGTCGAACGCAAGGACCAAGTGAAATACTTGGAATCTGTATTTTATACGTCTGGTAACATCGATTGCGACGTCAGGCACGCATTGTTGCCGCGTACGCTAAATGGCGTGAGGTAACTGGTATCATTTGTGACCCCAAGATGCCGGTAAAATTGAAGGGATAGGTCTATAAGACCATCATTAGGCCTGTCCTTTTATACGACTGTGAAGCGTGGCCGGTGTTGGAGCGACACAAGCAAGAACTGTGTATCACGGAGATGAATATGCTGCAGTGGATGTGTAGAGTGACGCGGAAGGACCGCGTTAGGAACTTCCGCATTCGTGGCAGTCTTCATGTCCGTGACATTGCGGATGAATTGCAAGAGTGTCGGCTCCGTTGGTACGGCCACGTTTTACGGCAACCGGATGATTACGTGGGAAACAAATGTCTGGCCATGCCGCCTCCGCCAGGCCCCGGCAGAAGGGGTAGACCCTAAAAGTGCTGGCTTGACGTCGTAAAGGGTGATTGATATTCGTCCCAATGGGCTCACTACCAGGGATTCTGAAGAACGTGCGAAGTGGAGTAGAAAGAGTCAGAAAGCGGACCCCGGGCACCGAAACGGAAGTTTAGGTTGCAGCCGGGATACTAACTACGCTTGGATGATATGATGATGATGATGACGAATATATACGACTAACCGTAGTGGTTACTACAATTATTTGCTATCATACAATGCTAGCATACAGCACGTTTCGACTTCATTTAAAAAAGTCAAAAAGGCCAGCTCAAATAATTGCAGACCAGATATATTCAGACTAGTACGAACTGCATGTCATACTTAATAATGTCCCGTAAATATTATCTCCACTCAAGGCCGAAGTAAGAATACTGACCCCAGCGGCCTGTATCGACCTGTCATAAAAGGCAACTAAACAACCCTTCCTAGGTGGTAGGGCCGCAAGCCGGACTGCGGGTAACCACTCTTGGTCTCAAAGTATGCCATTATAATAGCCTTGTGCTGTGTTCTGGTATTAGTGACCCAGGGTCTAGTACCCCTATGTGGACAGCAGCGTCGATTTCCCCTGGCGTCACAAACCATATGCGATAGTAACTGCTTATTATTACGTGGGCCGTCACCCTGTGTGCTCTCAGCAATAAAAAAAGTTCTGCTTGGAGCTCGACACACATGCACGACCTTACTACTAACACATGACACTGATCCAGCAGTAGCGTGAAAAATAACTTTCAGCAGAAAATATATTTAAAACGATTTATATACAGGGCAAACCTCAACATTTTAAGGAAATATTTTTTAAACACAACGTTATACCTATATATTGTCTTCTCCAAATACAATAAAGGTGTTTCGAACAGACACTGCTCGTTTGTGCGGAAGGAAACTGTGATGAGATCATTACAAGTTCACAAGTCACTTTAACCTATTATCTTTTGACCTTCGATCAACATATTGTTGATCGAAGCTTTTGACCCACTTTCGTTGCCTCTTTTTTTTCACTATTGCCCCCAACTATGATTTATTAAATGCTATAATATGTTAGCTTCAACTAACATATTATACTTCTATTTTACTTATACATATTTGAACTTGACCTTGAACATTATCTTTTTGGAAGAAATAACGTAATATAGTTTGTGCAATTATGCTAATTTATTTAATATTTTATATACTAATTATTATAGAATATATATATATATATATATATATATATATATATATATATATATATATATATATATATATATATATATATATATATATATATATATATATATATATATATATATATACCTAGTCAGGTCATAAGTATTGTCACACAGTAAAAACTTTTCTTTTAGAATGCTGGCCACAAAAAAGTTTATTGAATTAGAATTTCGAATTGTTCATGAAAATAAAAATGTATAACTTTTAGAATTTTACTCATTTTTAAATATTGAGTGGACGCTTAAAGAAGACCGTGTTGCAGTTATTGCGTTGCATCGTTGCGGTTACGCGCCAATTCAAATTTTTAACATACTGAAAAATTTGAATATTACCAAAAGATTCGTTTTATCGTACCATCAAACGATACAATGAAGACTCTAGTGTAGATGACAGGTCAAGAAGTGGTCGCCCTCGGTCTGTTAGGACTCCAGCAGTGATAAAAGCTGTGAAGGCACGAATTCAAAGAAATCCCAAACGTAAGCAGAAACTGTTGGCCCTTCAGATGGGGTTAAGCAGAACCACGGTGAAAAGGGTGTTAAATGAAGACTTAGGGCTTCGGGCATATCGAAGAAAAACAGGACATCGTTTGAATGCTCGTCTAATGGACCTGAGACTGAAGAGATGCCGCGCTTTGTTGAAGCGGTACGCGGGAAAAAAATATCGGGAAATTCTTTTTTCGGATGAAAAAATGTTTACCGTAGAAGAGAACTACAACAAACAAAATGATAAGGTGTACGCACACAGTAGTGAAGAAGCGAGCAACCGTATTCCGCGTGTCCAACGAGGTAATTTTCCATCCTCGCTCATGGTATGGTTGGGAGTTTCTTATTGGGGCTTAACAGAGGTACATTTTTGTGAGAGAGGTGTAAAAACGAATGCTGTTGTGTATCAAAATACAGTCCTGACGAACCTTGTGGAACCTGTTTCTCATACCATGTTCAATAACAGGCACTGGGTATTCCAACAAGATTCGGCGCCAGCTCATAGAGCGAAGAGCACACAAGACTGGCTGGCGGCGCGTGAAATCGACTTCATCCGGCACGAAGACTGGCCCTCCTCCAGTCCAGATTTGAATCCGTTAGATTACAAGATATGGCAAACTTGGAGGAAAAGGCGTGCTCAAAGCCTCATCCCAATTTGGAGTCACTCAAGACATCCTTGATTAAGGCAGCCGCCGATATTGACATGGACCTCGTTCGTGCTGCGATAGACAACTGGCCGCGCAGATTGAAGGCTTGTATTCAAAATCACGGAGGTCATTTTGAATAAACTTTAATGTCATAAGAATCTAGGTTTTGTTAAGTTCATTTTGGTATATGAATGGTTACATAATTAATAAACTTGTTACAATTATTTTACATTAAACATGTGACAGAATTTATGACCTGACTAGGTATATATACACACACAAAAGCAAAGTACTTCTTAAACACACTCCACGGCTGATGAATACTAGGGACAGGGCTTTAGTGGGTATACCAGTGAAGTGATTCCCCCCACCTAGAAAATGAGATGCACGGGCGTATTACACGTGGAGACACTATCCCGCTACGAGCCGCCAGGGGGGGGTTGTGCATCAAGCATTTCCAACAAGAATTCTCTTGCTTACTTTTGGACAATTAAGCGCAGTGTGAATTATTACAGTAAATCTGTTATTTATTTATTATTGAAGCCTACCCTTTAACTAAAAATGTCACAATATTCAAAAATAAATATATTATTATTTACGAAAATTACAATATCTTGAATTAGATGGTTACTGCACCAACTGGCACCCAGCGAGTCGCGTACTCTGTTCAAACAAGTTCCTCGACCGGTTACCAGTGAAACCGCCTGTTGGCGAACTTAAATTGTGTTTCCGATTGGCTGTTTGCACTGGAGATGGGACACGAAATAGAAAAGGTATTTCCCAAAATATTTGTCAAAACAAATTTTGTTTGACAAGGAATAATTGTGGGCCGTCGGACGCCCGGTATTCTAATTTATCAAGCGAAATTATTATATTATTTTAATAATATGAAAATGAATAATTCATTAATATTTAAATATACAATAAGTCACACTTTCACTAAAGATTTTTTATTGCTTTTTTATTGTTGTAGGACAGCAGGCCGGCTAACGGCCCACTTAGAATTTAGCAGTTACCGTCGCCAATGGGTGTTTGCAATGTTAGTGGCATCGCGAACACGCTGCTGTCCAGGAACTTGGGTCACTAATGCCGGAACACAACATAAAGTTATTATGGCGGCATACTTAAGACCGAAGGTGGTTGCCATCCAGACGGGCTCGGGGCCCTACCACGTAGCTAGGGTGGGTTGTTTTGTCGCCTTTTACGACAGGTCGACCCCGGCCCCAGAGATCAGTATTCTTTCTCCGCCCCTGCATGACTAGTAAATATAAAACTCGACACCTTATAAAGAAAAAAAAACAGTTGTGGGTAATTTTTAAATGTAACCACCGTATAACGTCCGACATACTTTATTTACTATTTTAAATAAGGGTTTTATAATTTTATATTTCTGGGCGTAAAGTTGGCTAAACAAATAGCGGAGAGCCAAGATCAGAACAAATTGATGATCATAGAAATACCATACACCCTAGTAGGGATTAAAACTGATATAACTGCATAGACCACTACGGTAGCAGTTACACAAGCTGTAACTTCTTTTTCCAGCCCTTATCCCATCTATGTAGGGTCGGCACAACATGTTCTCTCCTTCTACTCTCCTCTGTTAGCTGTCATCTCAAAATTCACATCCTTTTTTATCATATCATCTTTTACGCAATCCAATCATCTATCTACCATCCATCTTGGTTTACCTCTCCTCTTGTATCCATCCACTTTCATTTCTAGCATCCTTACACAAGCTGTAACTTCAAACAAAAATTAATGAAGTTAATTTATAAACTAAAGCAAATCACATACATCTAGCCTATAAAAAATACTTTAGGATCATGCGAAAGTTTTGAATGGAATTTGAAGCCACATGATGTTAGTTATCAAGTCATAATAGTCAATATTCAAGAGATTTTTAAACCATATGTGAACAAAGTATAATATCTTCAATTTTTAAATAAAGCTTGAAACTGCATCTAAGTGAAGCTAGATCGTAACACAAAACAATCATGTTGTAAAATCCGCTACTAACAGTGTGAATAATTTTACCAATGACTGACTTATGAAACTTTACAACTGCCTACGAACAAAACTATTCTTCACCTTAGCGGTAACTATAGACGCACTAAGGAGAATCGTCATATATTTGTCGCCATCATCCATTACTTGGACGTAGTCTGCTTAAATTAGCGCCGTAAATTTCAGTTCCGTGTCCTACCTATCCAGCTTAGACTAAAAACTTCAATCATCAGCCTATCGAGTTGAGGGATATCTAAGTCTTCCGACACGCTCTTCATTTCATGATTTATTTCCATCATTGATTCAGAGAAGGTTCTACTGCCAATTTATACATTACAGACCGACGTAGTAATTTTCATATCTGTCACTGGCTCTCATTTTAATGTGGTCCATAAGTGGCACTCGGACCAGCTTGTGGTGAACATCGCTTCACACAGCTTGCCATCAAAATTGGCCACGAGTGTATAATGCGTTTCAAATAAGAATAGGATCGACTTTGCGCCATGTTGTAACGTCATAGCATAGGTTTTAAATATTTATTCCACTAACTGTTGTTTAAAATAAAATTAGGTATGTTACCTGTATTTATGACTTTTTTTTTGATACGCAAATAAGGTTTCGTTCCAAACCGTACTTTTCTAGTGACATTTGAAAAATAGAGGTCATTGACGTTCCTATCCTATTTGAATCGCATTGTAAACGGTGCATCGCAGGATTCGACACTGGGACTTTTAGTTCGGTATCCGAGTTTGACACCACTTGACTATTACATATCACCATTATTGATACACAAATAACGTTTGGTTCCAAACCGTACTTTTATGGTGACATTTGTGTCACTGATGTTCCTTTATTATTTGAATCGCATTGTACCGTTAGGCGCGCGCGTCACCCCATGTCCCCGTCGGAGCAGACTCGGCGTCGCTTACCGTTACAGTCGTTTACCGAGTGCCATAACGAAAACCTAAACGACAAACGCGAAAACTACATATTAGTTACGAGCACAATTACTATTTTCTTGCTTAATGACTGTGCGTATGTTTCTTTCTTTACTATTCCAAATTTAGTAATAATGCTTTGTTTTATTTTCTATCCGTAGATTTTAATTAATGTAATGTTGGGTAAACACTCTTAAAGCGCCTTATAGGTCATTAATTCTAGTCAGTAAATATAATTGTATCTAACAAGGCTCGTCTGGCAGTGCATGAGGGGGTGTTGGTTCCGACACTCATGTACGGAAGTGAAAGTTGGGTATGGCAGAAGAAACATGAAAGCAGAATAAATGCAGTTGAGATGAGAGCGTTAAGAAGTATGATAGGAGTTAAACTGAGTGACAGGATAAGAAATAGTGAGATAAGGAAACGTTGTGGTCTGAAAGAAGATGTAGTGACAAAAATTGAGAAAGGTATGCTGAGATGGTTTGACCATGTTGAGAGAATGAATGAAGAACGATTGACGAAAAAAGTGTATAAGGCGAGTGTAATTGGAAGTGTTGGAAGGGGTAGACCTACGCGGACGTTTCGAGACCTGATCAGGGACGTCTTGAAAAAAGGCCAGGTCAAGAGTACCCTAAACCGAAGGGCTTGTATGAAGGGAATAATGAAAGTAGACGAAGCGAAACAAGTATGTAAGGATCGTAGCAAGTGGAAAGAACTGGTCTCTGCCTACCCCTACGGGAAAGAGGCGTGATTATATGTATGTATGTATGTAAATATAATTCGTAGCAATACTCCAAATAATAATAATACCATAAGAACTCAAGTTCTTTATATACACAGGTGGTACATAAATATAAATGTTGAACATACAAAAACAGTACAAAAGAATACATTTAAATTCAATTTAAACGTTCTCTGTATTTACGTGGAAAACATATTAAAATGTTGAGCTCTCTGTGTCGTGAAGAACGTAAAATGAAATTATTTAGATACTTTCCACCTCACATTCGGATTCTTTAGGACTTATCTCCGAGTTAACGCGTACACGAGATTCCTCTAACGTGATGAAAATTAACCTGAGTTTTTGAGTGGATTTTCTCTTCGTATCTTGATAATTTTTGACAGTTTAATCAGTTCAAGGTGATAATTTAATTAATAATTAAAAATAAATAGCCAAAAATAATTACTTTAAATTTAATTGTTTAAAATATATTTTAATGATATAAGATGTATGTTATAAATAAGGATAACGACGATTCATATTGCAAAGGGAAATTTCAAACTATTTGAATATATCGAGCCACTATAACCTCAAATTTCCATGCAGGAGAGGGTAAATACCAAAACAACTTTTCTAGTCTAGATGTTCTAGGAATGAGTAGATAGTTTTCTTGTCACCTACGACATAAGCTACCTTAATATGTATTAATATAAATAAAAACTATAACCATTCACATAGTGCTTTCTAGTTCCAAATGAAGTACCACAGTAGTGTCACGGGTACTACACAACTGATATACAACTTTTATACTTTTCATTTGTAAATAAATACATTTTATAGATTCTTTCTCGAGACGGGAATCTATAATCGGACATATACAGGCGTTAACAACCGTTACGCCACGGAAGTTGTTTCTCTATATACCTCTAGTTTTTAATGACAGTCAACAGAATAATGTAATAAAATATTTAGTAAAATAAATGACTTTATTTGTCTCTCTACAGAACATTAAACAGAGAGTTATATCGAATAAGGCAGCGCCAACCACTAAACTGTACAGTAACAAGCTGCTGATAAATTAAGTTGCCGAGTTTTCCTCCAGGGGTGTATTTAGAAAGTATCTAAAAACTGTATATTTTTACTGGTATGACTTTATTATAATTTATTATTAAGTTATACTAAAAATGCGACAAATGGCACCTTAATTTGTAATAAGCTTAGTTTAGGCGAAAAATCTGGAAAAACCTAATTCGGTACAACAAATATCAATAAAAATTCATGATTTTATTATATATCCATTTAAATATATATAAAAGCTTATTAGCCAAATCTATACCAAGCAGATTGGTGTGCTCTAAGAATTTTATATCAGAAGTATGATGAGAAAAGTGATACAACAATTATATATTAAATATTTTATCACTTCCAAGTTTGACCCTGTGCTTAAGACGCATTTTCCAGGCTCTAAGTCGGATACTTTTTGCAGATATTGTTATTTCTTTGTACTCTCGTGTCTTGTATTTGTAAAATAACAATTACCAAATAATTTTGTTTTATTGCTGTAGGCCAGCAGACAGGCTGACGGCACGCTTAGAATTTAGCGGTTACCGTCGCCTATGGGTGTTTACAATGCCAATGGCATCGCAAACACGCCGCTGTCCTATATGGGTACAGGAACTTGGGTCACTAATGCCGGAACACAACACAAGGTTATTATGGCGACATTTTTTTTAGCCTTTATTCTGACATGTAAATACATTTTTTTTATTTTCAATAAGCTACTAAATTGTAGACATCGACGACTATGTCAGTTTGCCCTTGTGTGGCAAAGGCCTCCTCCAAATCCTTCCATTTCCTTCTGTCTCTTGCCTGTCTGGTCCATGTGGTTCCAGCTAAAGACTTAATCTCGTCCTCCCATTTTCTAAACTGCCTCCCACGATTCCTTCTCTTGTCTTTAGGGTACCAATTCATTACCACCTTGCTCCATTTATCTATTCCCCGTATAGTATGCCCAGTCCATTTCCATTTTAGTGTCCTTATTTTTTTAACACATCGCTTATTTTTATCTTCTTTTTGGTGTCGTCTATATTTCTGATTCACTGTGACTTTCTTATATTCAGCATACTTCGTTCCATGCTTGTTTGGCAGGTTTTCAGATTGTTTGTGTGGGTTTTTGTTAAGGCCCAAGTCTGACATCCATACGTGAGCACGGGTAGAATACAGGTATCATATAACTTCCTTTTATACTGTAATCTAACAGAACTGTTTTTCACTATTTCTTTTAATCTCCAAAAGCTCTTCCATTTACTGCCTATTCGAGTTGCTACTTCTTTTGACATTATCTCATTTAGCGAAATCAACTGATTGAGGTATGTATATTCTTTTACACATTCAATAGGTTTGTCTTACAAAATTATCGGTTCTTCTATTGCGTTGGTCATTAACTTGGTTTTTGACGTATTAGTATTATGGCGACATACTTAAGACCAAAGGTGGTCGCCATCCAGACGGGCTTGAGGCCCTACCACGTAGCTAGGGTTGTTTTGTCGCCTTTTACGACAGGCCCACCCCGGCCACAGAGGTCGTTATTCTTTCTCCGCCATACAAGGTACAATACCTTTTATCATCATACACAAATCTAGAATATACTTGTTCATTTCTGTTGTCCATTTCTAGTAGCATTACACTCTTGAACTATTTATTGTATTACTATCTGAACCGGCAATTGTTGTTCTGTCATATATTTATATTTAAATGTCATATATTTATTTTTAATTAGAAATATTATCCAAAATGTATTTAAAAGAAAATATATTTTACATAATATTTCCATAAAATTCGTTCTTAGTAAGAGTCTATATTGCAAAATGAGAAAATATGCTAAATTTCAAATCAATCTGGTGTATAATTTTAAAGATGTGGTGAGTAAAATTTCGCTCACCATAAAACCTTAAAACATCTGTTCGTAAATTAGAATGGGTACTATTAGAAGAGCGGTCGAGTATAGGAGAAAGTCATGACTAAAATATCTGGGAATGGACTGGAGTCACAAGTGCAACAACTTTTCAACCTCGCCAAATATCGAAAACAGTAGGAGCAGATTGCTAAATTTCGCTACTTGGAAGCATTAAACAAGAATGGACATTAAAAATCATGATAATGCGAATCACTCTTTAACTAAAACCTGAATTACCTGGGTTACTTCTATGGTAAGATCTAAACCCAGTGGTGAAAAAGATGACAGCGATGTTGTAAAAGTTAAAGGTGAAATAAGTACTTTCAGTAAATACTTGCATGTTTTCAAAGCGCACGTGTTGACATCTGTTCTTCTGGTACTCAAATCCTTATTTGAAACTCAGGATCATGTATTCAGTTACTTTTTATTGCTGTGGGACAGCAGACAGGCTGACTGTGCACTTAATACTAAGCAGTTACCGTGGAAACAGGAAGTGACTTGGTATTATATATCCGGCATACTTATATCTCCGCCATAAGCATGCCGGAATACAACATAAGGCTATATATACAACGGCAGTATACATATATGTATTGCGTTCAATAACGTACATGTACATCTGAACGTATTAAGTTCTTACAAAAATTATAAGCGTATATAAATTTTGTTATCCTAACCTGACAAGTTTTCTTCTTTTCACGTTTCATATTTTTTTTAGATGGAATAACCCAATTTTCTTGTTATCATTCCTAATATATACACATCTTATTCATTCCATCTATTTACTAAGTCGATTATTTGATTGGCTTTAGTAAGTACGCCACGTCTTACTTTCTTCCGTACTAAATATAAGGCCCTTGGTTTGGAATTAGGCGTTCTCCCGGGACACGTACCTTCTATCCAGGTGAAATGGGAAATGTCCGTACGTGTTTATGACCGAGAAATTCCTACACGATAGTGAGCGTCTCCACGTAGTCTTACCGGTTTATGAGGATGTATTCCAAATCGTACATTGTAGGCACTTTACAATATACTGTTTGGAGAGGTTATTTTCAGTAATTCCATGTTTTATAGCTGGAATTATCCATACAGGCATACGGCCCACCTGATATTAGGAGGTCATCATCGTTATAGACGTTTACGATACCGCTGCTGGCCTCGGAGAAGGGGAATTGGAACCTGGGTCATCTATGCCGAAACACAACACAAAGTTATCATGGCGACATATTTAGAGACCAGAAGCCATCCAGACATCCTACCACCTAGCGAGGGTTGCTTTGTTGCCTTCTCCGACAAGCTGCTCTCGACCGCAGATCTCAATACTTATTACTCCGCCCCTGTTTAGGAAATTTTAAATTCCATTAATCACAAAATTATATACTTTCTTCAAGCTTCTTGGTCTTTAATATAATGGTTTCATTCTGCATCTTATACATCATCATGATCTCGACCAGCTTTACCGGCGAAGCCGATATAATACCCTGCTCTCAGCCTTAAAAGCTATCTTTCATGCTCTTCCTATGCAACGGCCGGGTCATAATCGTATCTCACAGGTGCCTCCCCGAGCATGTTGTGAAAGTGTGCGATCTAGACTCTCTAGCCGAGTTTGCTAAGCCTAAGTCATCCGGTATCGCTGTTCGAGACAGAAAGCATCTCATATTTACGAAAAATCATTGTAATTTTCTTATCAGTTCACACTGCAAGGTTGATGAAGCTTTTGTGCCATATCAAATTATATCCATAGTAATAAATTATATTTTGCTGTATACATATGCTCCACAAGAAATAGTATTTATTAATTCATTAATAAACTTACTTTTATATAATATTGCTTTCCTTTTCAGAATAAGCATAAGGTGTACAAATAAATTTCCACCGTTTGATAAAAGATGGTCCCACCAAAAGAATATGCTGTGATGAGATATAATACGTGATATAGTAAGTTTGGTCATCTGGTTACAACGTAACTTTTAAATACGAGTATTAGTGACTCCGTAATAGCATTACATTCCTTTTCATCCGAAAAAGTCAAATTTTTTTCCCAAGTAAGCGTCATTTGCGGGAAATTTTGATTAAACTCTTCAATTTGAAGAAATCTGCAAGCGAGGAGTATTGGTGAAGCTTCTTCAAGTGAAGCTGTCGTGGAAAACAAAGAACATAGTGGAAGACGAAAGTGTACGAAGACAACGAATTAAAAGCATATTAGAAGAAGATTCGTCCCGAACACAAAAATATTTCTGTGTATATTGAACGTCAATTGAAACTCAAAACAAAAAATAGTTGTGAAAGCATCCAAAATATGTGATATTAACATAATGCTAATGTAATTAAGATACGAGGACGTTGCTATTCCACAATTGTATTTCCAATACCAGTTGTTCACTTGTATTAACAATACTGCAATATATTTGAACTTAGAATTTATCACTAAATTACAACAAATTTTGACCGAATGTTTTAATGAGTTCATGACATTCATTTTGTAGGTATTTTATCCAGCGTTTTTTTTAGTCAGGGCATAAATAGTATATGGTAAAAAACTTATTCATTTGTCGTTACCCCAAAGTTGAAGCTTTGCTACCTTAATTTTCTCTTCCGAGCCCAGTGTAGTTAAATTTTAGCAGAGAGCCCGTCTGTTTTATTTAGGTGCGTCAAACTACAATTGTGTCCGAAGCTATTGCTGGAGATCCATACAAACATTCATTATTCGCTTATACGTGATAAATTCAAATATATAACATACACAATATTTCAAAACTAAATAAATAAAATGTCTTTCAAATAAATATTAATAACGTTTTCTGAGAAAATCTTCGTTAGATTTATTAATTTACTATTAAGATTATTAAAGTGGATACTGTAGCATTCTCAGAAAGCAGTTATAAGTGTATTTATATTAATTTCTTTTTATATTGAAACTGCAATAGAAATTATTTAATTATTGCGTTTGCTCATATTATTGGATAAAATAATTAAAATAAAATTGGATCTATTTGTGTAAATTGGATACTTGACAAGGCTATTTTTTCAGAATCATCGCTAATCGCTATAAGAGAAAGATTAACTTGGCAATTACTTAACAATTCAAAATATCCTCCAAGATGGTGGTCATGCTCCTTTTAATATGATCATATTTATGTCTTATCCGTGCGAAGGCGGAGAAAGAATACTAACCTCTACGGCCGGGGTCGACCTGTCGTAATAGGCGACAAAACAACCCATCCTAGCTACGTGGTAGGGTCTCAAGCCCGTCTGGATGGCGACCACCTTTGGTCTCAAGTATGCCGCCATAATAACCTTGCGTTGTATTCCGGCATTAGTGACCCAAGTTGCTGTACCCCTTATGGGACAGCAGCGTGTTCGCGATGCCACTGGCTTTGCAAACACCCATAGGCGACAGTAATTGCTAAATTCTAAGCGGGTTGTAAGCCTGTCTGCTATTCTACAGCCATAAAAATGTATATTTTATCGAAATATTTACATAATCCAAACCAGCAGATTTATATATTTATTACAAAATTTACAATTGATTATATTTTGTATAAATTAATGTAATGTAAAATTATTATCAATAGTTATAAATGTCATGTACAAAATTATAAACATTAAATCATGAAAACGTTTTTAATTGTCAACAGAACTCAGTCTTTCTATCTCAATCTATCTCACAGAATTCTAGAAGAAGGTTTATCTAGAAGATTTTGGAAAAAACAATAGCACCTTACTTTACTCGGACTCATACTCTAAATATGGTAAACGATTTGTATTTAGATATTAGTTAAACATTCTTACTTGAAATATAATTCATTGACAAACATCAGTAACCTCATCGCTTACAGAGAGTCAGTGGGAGCTATTACGGTATACTCGTACAGGGATGTAACGCTTTAAAATGGTAATAAAAGGGTAGTATTTGATACTCCATTCCGGAGAACAATTATATTTTAGGTAGCAGAAATACTAGGTACATACTAAATACTAAAAATACACTATGAGTTTAATCTATGTCCTGACGGCGGCAAATCATCTAGGGATGATTCTGTCATTTGATTTATTTTAAAAATTACCTATCGGTAAAATACGTTGCATATGGTTGCTTACATGTAAACAAATATAAAAAAAAATTGTTTTATATAATTTAAAAATAAATAAAATATAATTTATCTGTGGATTACAAGAAATTCCATACTGATGGCCATATTGTGACTTGACATTACATTAAACAAATGATTTGTGGTTATGAAATATGGCAACAATACAAAGTTTTCCATTTGTACATTTTTCGGGGTGATTTCATAAAATTTATTGTAATATTTATATCTCACATCATATAAATTATTTTTAGGTATTAGGTTTGAGAAGTATAATTGTGATTTTAAAATTACCTTTTTTTAATGCTGTAGGCCAGCAGACAGGCTGACGGCCCGCTTAGAATTTAGCAGTTACCGTCGCCTATGGGTGTTTGTAACGTCAGTGACATCGCGAACACGCTGCTGTCCCATAAGGGTACAGGAACTTGGGTCACTAATGTCGGAACACAACACAAGGTTATTATGGCGATATATTTAAGTCCAAGGGTGGTCGCCATCCAGACGGGCTTGGGGTCCTACAACGTAGCTAGGGTTGTTTTGTCGCCTTTTACGACAGGCCGACCCCGGCCGCAGGGGCCAGTATTCTTTCTCCGCCCCTGCACGGATAAAACCTTACTCAACTTACTTAATTCAACCGCTTGGAGACCCGCGGCTGACTAGTGTGGGACTCCCGTGCCATATGCCTGTGCGCCCCCACAGTTGACAAGGAGACGCACGTCATAGGTATTGTTATACCAATATTTTCGAAAAATTAGAGTTTACTCAGAGCATCCCAATGTTCCTTTATTGCTTGACGCCCGGCCGGAGCGATATGCTCTCGCGTGCGCGTCTAACCCGGGCGGTAACTTACGTAAACTCTAAAATATATATTTTTAAACCGGACAAATAACGTTACAACAATAGTAAACATAAGCCTATTTCGTCAATTCATATATTTTTACCAGACGGCCAGAATCGATGTTATGCCCGGTGCAGGCTACATCCCCTCTCAGACTGCTCATGACGGGAACAAAATAATTTAATCTCATGTCGGCGCTCGTGACCCCGGCTGGCCCTCAGGGAGCGAAACGTTTGCTTCCACTTTCTATAAAGTTGCCTTGTGGTAAGGGCAAGGAAAATGAAAATATTAGATAATGTTATTTATGTGTAAACTTTTTCTCTTAGGACGCTAGGCTTTCAGACCCCTGTTATTTTCTGCTGAGAAATTGTACGCTACTTTTTGTTTGAGTATTTGTGTAAATTTTTCTTTCTTTCTTTTATCTTATATCTTTAAACGAGCAATTCTTGTGTATATATATATATATATATATATATATATATATATATATATATATATACCGCAAGACCTTGACGCACCAGCTACTGGATGACAGTAACCACCCAATATTAGACCTAATGAAGAAAAAGAATACCTGGGAAGAGTACATTAAGAGAATGTTTGCTGATGACTCCAGAAGTGAAAGAGGAATGGTTCATTCTGAGGACGGTCCTCCGATACTGAAAACTGAAGTCAGAAAAGCGCTGCGTAATTCCAAGATAGGAAAAGCTGCAGGACCTGACGACATTTATGTCGAGGTACTCAAACTCGTTGAGGACGACCATTTGGAGGGGCTCACGAACCTTTTCAACCTTATTTACAACTCGGGACAGTTACCAGCCGATTGGTTGAGGTCGGCTTTTATCACACTGCCTAAGAAGAAGAACGCAAAGAGATGTGAAGAGTTCAGAACGATAAGCCTTATGAGCCAAGTATTAAAACTGTTTCTTAACATTATTCATGCACGCATAAGAGTTCGGTGTGATGAACAGCTAGGGGACAGCCAATTTGGATTTAGAGCTGGAGTAGGAACAAGAGAGGCTTTGTTTGCTGTACAGGTTTTGGTCCAAAAATGCAAAGATATGCAGCAGGATGTTTTCCTTTGTTTCATCGATTACGAAAAAGCGTTTGATCGAGTGCTCCACGATCGTCTTATAGCAATCTTGAACGACATTGGATTAGATGGCAAAGATGTACGTATCATCCAAAACCTGTACTGGAACCAGACAGCGACTGTCCGTGTGGATGGTGAAGAAACTGACGAAGTGGAGATCAGAAGAGGCGTTCGGCAGGGGTGTGTGCTCTCACCAACACTCTTCAATCTGTATTCGGAGACAATTATCGCTGAAGCACTGGAAGGGCTTGACTGTGGCATCAAGATTAACGGGCGTATAGTCAACAATCTCAGATATGCGGACGACACAGTCCTGATAGCTCCCACAGAGGCTGAATTGCAACAAATTGTTGACCGTGTTAATGAGTGTAGTTTGAGGGCGGGACTGCGTATGAATGTCTCCAAGACGAAAATCATGGTTGTCACAAAGAAAGAGGCTATAAACCCTGTGATTTCTGTGGAGGGCAAGGTGTTGGAACGGGTACGTAAATATAAGTATCTGGGCACGTGGGTAGATGAAAACTGGGACAGTGACACTGAAATAAAAACCCGCATTGAAATCGCCCGTAGTGCCTTTAACAACATGAAAAAGGTACTTTGCAGTCGCAGCCTCAAAATATCTTTGCGCACTCGTCTACTCCAATGCTATATATGGCCCATACTTCTATACGGATGTGAGGCCTGGACCCTTAAAGAGCAACTCCGGAAACGTGTAGAAGCATTTGAAATGTGGGCATATAGACGCATGTTGGCCATAAGTTGGACGCATCGGGTGACGAATGTTGAGGTCCTTCGTAGAGCTGGGAAGAAACGCGAACTGATGCAGACCATCAAAAGAAGAAAGGTTGCCTACCTCGGTCATGTACTTAGGCACTCCAGATACGAGCTTCTTCAATTGATAATGATGGGCAAAGTGGCCGGAAGAAGAGCTGTTGGACGTAGGAAGAAGTCGTGGCTGCGCAATATCCGGGAATGGACCGGAATCACAAGTGTCGCGGAGCTTTTCAACCTCGCCAGGGACCGGGTGAAATATGCAGAGCTGACTGCCAACCTTCACTAGTTGGAGAGGCACATGAGGAGGATATATATATATATATGTATATAATTGGAATCTCGGAATCGGCTCCAACAATTTTCATGACATTTAGTATACGGGGGGTTTCGGGGGCGATAAATCGCTAGAAATCATTTCTACAAAATGTCATTTTATTCGCTTTATTTTATTGGAAGAAAAATAACAAAAAGGTGGCGTTTGAGTAGTCCCAATTTAAACTGAAAAATGACTCTTCCTGACATCTATCGGCGAATAATAACTATTTTTTTATTGCTTTAATGACACAACAACACTAAAGCTATTCCAGCAGATGGCGTTATTAAGTAACACGAAGCCAATCAGTGTTTGCTTTGAGGTTAGACTAAGAAAATCAACTGTTTATTTATATTTGTGTCTTCTTAATGCACGTGTTCACTTAAAAATGCCTAAACGATCTTGGAAAAAAACGCTTATAAACAATCTAACTTCACGAAGCCGAAAAATACCGAGCAAAGCTCGGTCATCCAGATATTGTTTCTAATTCACGTATCTTGTGACGTCTGCGTTTAATTTTTCTATAATGCTACACTAGTATTTTCGCATTTCAAGTTCTACGGAACTCCTCCTTCCTTGGATTGATTCAATCCTTGGTGTTCACATCACAAATTATGTGCAGTTTAGGGAACAAATGGAGGGTAAAACTAAGCCTCCAAAAAACTGGATGTGCTAAACCGATCCAAGTAGTATCCTCCACGTAACGATATTCGGTCCTACTCCTAGTCCTCCACGGTAACGACTTGTGTTATACAAAGCATAGATAAGGCCGCACATTGAGTACTGTTAACATTTATGGGCTAAATCAGGTGCTTGTCAGGTCAATCTCCTAGACTCCTTTCCCCGACACACAGTTCGTGTTGTTAACGATCCAATCTACTCACAGAAGGCTTATATATACTTAGCCTTCGAAGAGACTTTGCGTCTCTTTGCGTATTCTACCGCCTGTAAAACATTCCGTTCTAAACACCTGTCCAGATTGGTGCGTTCCTTCTCTTTCTACCACCGCACTGGCTGCCATCAGCTGGGTGTTTATGGGGATAAACACCCAGCTGATAGAAAAAAGAAGCTCTAGAAAACGGGGGTTTTCTAGAGCTTCTTTTTTCTTGACGAAACGGTTCTCAAGAACTTTCATGTTGCTTATTCTCCGGATTTGAAATAATCTTACGGCTAAGGTTTTTCCATCGTAGTACGATGCCGTTATACTTTATAATATTTCTTCGAGATGGCAGCGCGTTGACAATGCCTCTGGTGTTACAAACGTCCATAGGTGATGGTGACCACTTGTTATCGGATAGGCCGTTTGAAAATCTGCTGAACTCCAGTCTCCAATTTTCTTAGTCTTCAGAACTAAAAAACGGCAAAATTATATCGCTAACATTATATTCAATAATTACAATATATACCATTTATTTTGTAGCGTTAGAAGGTCAAACAGTAATCATCTCTTTATAAAACAAATTTAACCACTCCTAATTCTTCTATTTTTGTATGCCTCTAGACAAGAAAAGAAAGTATGAAGACGGAAATTAACTAAATCTTGTGTCGAGACAGTTGTGAACAAAGAACCCCGAGAACAAACCTAGATTAACGTATTTTGTGTTTTTCCGCTATCTATCACAAACGACCCGTCCAGACGAGTTGTCAATAGCTACGAGTATGTTATTTGGATGAGGGTAACGAGTCTTATATGAAATGCACAGGTCGATTGAATATTAAATTAGCGGATGAAAAGCGAATAAACCGGAATTACCATATTTCTGGGTCGAATATCATCTATAATTTATCGGGGTCCAGTGTCCTTTGAGTTAAGTGAGCTGTGACAGGGGGGTTTAAATTGACATCCGATTAAGCGGTACTTAGTCCTCCGACCATTACTGTTTATAGTCTGTTCCGTATTTACTGTGAAATTGCTTTGTTAATATATTAATATCATGATTTATTTTGTTTTCGATTTAGCCAGAAACAAGTTGCCAGAAATAGAGCTATCTCACTGATTAGTACGGTAGCCATGTCTATAATAAGTCCTTTTATTACATTGTAATAAATCAGTTATCAAAACTCGGTTTTTCTGTCGGTACTGGGAGTCAAATAAAAATCTGTAAAACCAAATATGACCTGATCTATTTTTGTGAATTTATTAAAGAATCTTTTCTTTGCCATAGCCATAAACTTTATTCGTGCTCGCACAAAATACCAGCACTTTTCTTCCGTTCGGACTATAAGCAGTCGTTTGGTCTACGCACCAACATGCGTCCGTGCTCTATCCCTGAGTATGCCTATTCTGATCAAATAGACATTTTTTGTTGCTGTAGAACAGCAGACAGGCTGACGGCACGCTAGGAGTTTAGCAGTTACCGTCGCCTATGGGTTTTTGCAACGCCAGTGACGTCGCGGCCACGCTGATGTCCCATAAGGGTACAGGAACTTGTGTCACTAATGCCGGAACACAACACAAGGTTATTATAGCGGCATACTTAAGACCAAAGGTGGGTCGCCATCCAGACGGGCTTGGGGCCCTACCACGTAGCTAGGGTGGGTTATTTGGTCGGCTTTTACGACAGGCCGACCCCGGCCGCAAAGGTTAGTATTCTTTCTCCACCCCTGCACGGATAAAAAGACATGAGGTAATATGGACCTACATTTCATTTTTACAAGCGTAAATACAGTCTGACCACCACGACCACCACCTACAATGAAGTTGACTAGTTCCCCAAATGCCTTAGTAGAACTTCTTACAGCCCCATGAAATATTATTACCGCATATAACATGGTTAATATATCAAAATCCAAGTGCTTAATATCAATTTCGTTACTGTAACAAGCATAATGTAAACAACGGTGATCGGCGACCGGGTTCGTACGGATAGGTCATTAGTTGAACATCCGGGTCCGGATAAACAGATTACATAGTGATCAATCACTAAATTATTTGAGGTCCTAAAATAACTGAAGGGAATGTAAAATATGTTCGAAAGCTATCAATTGCTGTGAAAAAAATAAAACTAACGGTGTTTTCATAACTAATGTATTTTTATAGGTTAAATTTGTTTGTATATCCACAGAGCGCACTGGTCGATATAACTTGAACCGCCTATTTCAAAGTGATCAGAAAAGGGTGTATAGAAGATGGGAGAACCTAGGTAACCCTGTGCCTGAGTGTCAGGGGCCAGATATTGATATAATGACAACGTTCTGGAGCAATATCTGGTCGGCGCCAATTAGTCACAAGAATGGTGACTGGACTAGACTGGTTGAACAGGCTTGCTACGAGATAGCTGATATGGAGCCGATACCCTTGAACTACCAGACATCTGTTATAATATGTAGCTCACAGAATTGGAGGAGCCCAGGATCAGATGGATTACACAATTTTTGGATAAAGTAGTTCAAAAGTTCGCACCCCTGTTTAGCTAATCAATTCCAGGAAGTCATAAATGCTGGGCTACTTCAATCTTTTATGACTACTGGTGTCAACCATCTGCTCCATAAAACCGATAGTACTACTGGTGGAGTTACTAAAAATTACTGAAAATTTTAGCAGCTGCATTGATATGGAGTTTGGTGTGAATAAATGTGCGATCATGCATGTGCAAAGGGGGAGAAAATATACAACTCACTGAAAATATAACTCTCAGATCTCTTTTCGAAGATGAAATCTATAAATATCTTGATCAAAGTCATTGGGTATTCCCAACAAACAATAAGGGATCGCTTTTTCTCCCGCTTAAGAAAGGTCCTGAAAGGTCTTCTTTCTGGGGGGAATTAAATTCAAGCATTTAATTGTTGGGTCGTACCATCGTTGGTATACTCCTTTGGCATACTAAGATGGACTCAAACTGAGTTGGATACCATAGATAGGGAGTCCATTATTTGCTGACAGCATATCACATTCATCACCCACGCTCGTCGATTATGAGATTGTACATCCCACGAAAATGTAAAGGTAGAGGGTTCTTAAATGTCAAAGATCTCCATAACCGCGAGGTGTTCCCAGAGAATATTTTCTAAATGCCGATGGGACTCGGAGTATGCATTTTGATGTGGTATCAGTTGACAAGAGACTAACTCCGTTATCCTTAGCGATACATAGCTGGCAAAGTCCAGTGGTGATGAGTGCTTCTGACCGAGCAGTTTTATGGAAAAGCAAGGAGTTGCATGGTAGATTCTATAAGGCTCTGAATGGGCCCGATGTGGACCTACTAGCATCGGTAAACTGGTTACGCTCTCTCCAGAAGCCATATAGGTCTCTACCTATTTGGGTAAACCGAAAGTTTTGTCTTTGCAATTATGGACGAAGTTATCAAGATGAACAACTACAAGAAGTACATTCTGAAGGACGGTACACTTGATATTTGTCGAGCCTGTCACCTCCCTGGTGAATCCATCAGACATGTTACTTCTTGTGGTTCTCGTCTTGCATAGGGAGGCCAGGATTATCCACCAACAACTAACTTTTAAATATAATCTTGTGATCTTATTTGCTCTACTGTGATCGGTCAATTATCACGGACAGGTGTATTGTTGCTAATATATCAGAAATCGTGATAGTGGACCGATTTGCGAGACGTGCTAAGATTGTAGATGTCGCAGTTTCACATGATGGTCATTTCGTTGGTGCCGAAAAAGAAAAACAATTGAAATATATTGATATTGCCCACAAAATTACAGCTATGTGAAAGTTCGATGATACAATCATAGTTCCGATAGTAATGTCGGTGAATGGTCTGATGGCGAAGAGTTTTGACCGACACCTTGAAAGGTTCTCACTTGGGATGGCTGAAAGGTCGGATACAGAAGGCAGATCTGTTGGATACGGTACGCATTGTGAGGAGGTTTCTTACTCTGTTGCCTGACCATCGGTAGTTTGAACCTTCAAAGACCCGCTGCAGTTGGAAGACGATATTTTTATATTTTTAGGACATTTTATTCTTGTTTTTTATAAAAATAATATTATGATACTGTTTTTATAAAAAAAATATGTGTAAAAATATAAAAAATTCATTGTGAAATAAAGGAATTAAACAAAGGTCCTTATAATAAATGAAATATAAAATAATTTCACTTTATTACTCTTTGAATCAATCATTGAGTGAATGTTATTTCAAACTTTTATGTTTGTTGCACCCACTAACCGTTCGAAGCCTCTTTATACGATTATATTATCAATTTACCTATATAGTTACCAAAACATTCACAAATATACTTTTTTATGACATTACGAGTATTACCTCGATGGTGATTATAAAGGTTTTAATGCCGGAAAGGTGTCGTTAAATATATTATTCTATCTGTAAGTTAGTGGTAATAAAATGAATTCGTAATTTAATTAGAGATATATATGTATTTGGTAAATTACTGTTTCGCCTTCTTCACGTGCACGTGGTTTACAAAAAAGTAAAAGAAAAAAAGTTTAGCCACTTATAAAAGTACAATAATCTACTAAAGGTAATTATAGAATTTCTGTCCATATAAATAACTAAATAATAAGAAGCCGAAGTAGATTATTTAGTAAAATTTCCATTTTTCAAATAATTATTTATATTGTATACAGGGTGACTTTGACAAAACCGTCCAAATTTTTTTACGCACTAAACATCATTTAAGGAACGTATTTTTGCAAATAAATTTTATGTCAAATTTTCACCATAAAATATTTCATTCCAAGGAAAATATGGTCACTAATTCAATCATACAAAATAGTCATATGGTGCAAATTTCGTACGTTAACCTGTTATTACCTGTCTCTGTCACTCCCGCGTAAATATCGTAAGTGAGTAGTGCGTATTTGCTCGCACAGATGCAATGACCGCCGTCCTCGGCCTCGTACTAGATCATTGAACCAGTTTTTTGCGGTACCGATGGAGAGGTCATTGACACTCTCGCGCCGTATTATGTAAATTGCGAGTTCTTTGGATGATTTTATGATGCTGATTACATTTTTGTACTATTTGATACTAAACTAAAATACATGTTTCTCATAGCTTTTACTAAAGATTCTTTTGTGTGAATTTGGACGGTTTTGTCAAAGTCACTCTGTATTATAACATTGAAAATGTTCCTTATTCCCGGCACATCATAATAATATTTTTAAATTATTAATAGCTTGAGATATCTTGCTTTTACAAATAAAAACAAAATTTTGCTAATTTTAAATTAATAATTAAGAATTTGCAAAATGGACGATTGTGTGAAATGAAAAACGAAGACATTTCAGAGTATATTAGCATTCACTAGCCGCTTCGGCTTCGCTTGGATGCATCTCAAATGCTACTTTTTTCTTATAAACTATAACAACTATCCGTGCAGGGGCGGAGAAAGAATTACCTCTGGCGACAAAACAACTCACCTTAACTACGTGGTAGGGGCCCAAGCCCGTCTGGATAGCGAACACCTTTGGTTTTAAGTATGCTGCCATAATAACTTTGTGTTGTGTTCCGGTATTAGTAACGCAAGTTCCTATATCCTTATGGGAAAGCAGCATGTTCGCGATGCCACTGGCGTAGCAAACACCAATAGACGACGGTAACTGCTAAATTCTAAGCGGGCCGTCCGCCTGTCTGCATTCCAATAAAAAATCTAAGTAGTATACACAAGTACTCAAGTGCTATTTAAGTTTTTGACTAGATTGTACTGTGTTAATTATCCCAGTATATTTTATCATAAATTATTGTGAATCTTGTATTATACATAGCTTACGTCTTCTTCATAAAATTTATATTTTTTATTACAGGTTCAACAAAACAATGAAGATTTTGTTTATAATAGTTTTCCTTTGTGCTTTTCTATCTTTCATGACAGTCAATGCTAGTAAGTTTAAAAATTTTAAAAGCTAATAATACTAATCATAAAAATTAACCGAGCACTATGTAAGTTATGTAGGTAATGTGATAAATAATCTTTATATAAACCATCTTGCATCTTTGCTAAACGTGTCATTCCGATTATATTCGAAGCTTTTTCTCCAGATTCTGAGGTATTCTTTTATGTTAGCATCGTCACAGGGTGAAAATTATAAAATCATTTTTGCATCCATGCCATAATAACAATTCTCCAATGCAAAAAAAATATGAATAAAATTTGTTTTTACCGTAGTGACCACCTTGTGATGTTTAACCTTAAAAAAAATTACATGTTTTTTTTTGGCTACCTATAGGTATAGGTATTATAATTAAACTATTAATTTAACGAGATGGATGACCCTACTATTCTTGTCCGTATACCAAGTTAAATTCACACACACACACAATTCACACAGCGCCATCTAGTCCGAAAATATGTAGCATAGCACTTGTGTATGGTACTAGACAACTGATAAATTACATATATACTTTTTTTTTTGTATATACATATTATACATAAAGACCCAGACACTAGACGGAAATCGAACGCATGACCTCCGCAAGCGTACCGAAGTGCGTTAGCCGCTACGCCACGGAGATCGTCGATGACTCATCATCATGACACACATGAGTAGCAATAAACACGTCATTTATTAATTATGCCATTCCAGATACAATTATTCCTAAAAGGTTTCTTAAATTGTGATATATATTTAGTAATTCTAAATAAATAAAATATAATTCTAAATAAAATATCCCATTTTAGGGTCCTCGCATATAATGAAAAGACAGGCAGAGTTTTTAGGTTGTAAGTTCACCTGTAACATCAACTGCAAGTTTAAATCTAAGAACAGTGGATTCTGCGTAGCTCAGTTGTGTTTATGTCGAGAATAACGTGAAAGGGATAATAAAGATTTTTGAAACTCGTCTTATTTGAAATTTATACTATGACGATCTCAGAAAGAAGAGAGCACAGTGGACCCTATGAGACAATAAATAAGAAAATGTAAAAGAGTGTGATAATTAAGACTATTTGCATTGAGAAAAAAATTCCTACGGACCTTGTTCTCCCCCTTCCCAGTTTAGTTAACTATTACTACACTCAACTATTACATATGTTGTATTGGCATGGAAAATAAAAAATATAAAAATACAACTATCTGAAGCCAATTGCGTAAGTTGCAGAATGTCGTCAAACATTCAAAACGGTCAGACGTCAATACATTCTGCGCGTTACAATGTTACTGTACGTGTTACAATATTTTTTTTATAAATATACTACGCGAGAGTGAGGATAGTTTACAAAATCAGTAAATTTAATACTTCTATACTAGTCCAAATCCTGTTTCGGATATATATAAGTACAAATAACTTTAATATAAGTTAGAACTGAAATATTGAAATATAACATTTCTAAATAATTTCTAAATAACCTAGTAGCTAAATCAAATTATATAAGTACAAGTTCCCACTGCGCCGGACCGGCAAAATTGCCGGAAATCGGACACCGGACAGAGGTGTTCACATTACACCAGATCCCACAAGAAAATCGGACGGTCAGTCAAGTACTCACCTCAGTTGTATTTGGACCTGTGCGCACAATGGACGACAAAATTGTTGTATTAATAGAAGGTTAAATAGAGTAAAAAGAAAACATCGGGTAAATCGTATTTTACAGGAAATATTTTCACTCTGAACATTTGAAAATTAACTGAGAAGTGACGAATCAAAGTTCTTCAATTATTTTCGAATGACAGCATCCACAAAATCCACTTTTGACGATTTAGGGAGGCCGCACACCAGAAATACATTTGTATTAAAATAATTGTGGCGCCACATTTATCGCCACCGTATATTTGTGTGTAAACACGCACACCAAGAACACATTTGTAGTAGGTGCAGTTTGTGTCGAAACGCTTGTCACGCCACACGAATTCAAGATCGAACACGTTCGTTTTATGTGGCGCAGCGCTCTAGAAAAATGAAAGACAACATTGAATTTTACGTTATCTTTACTGAAGAGGTTGAAAAAACCCCTATTTTATACAATGATGAGTAAACGCTCTTCAGCCAGAATACTCTCTGAAGTGGTTATTTTGTTTCGTTAAACTTGATTGAACTAAATTTAATAATAATTGATGTCTTTTCAGACATTCTATAATATAATGAAACTTTTCTTTATCGGATCGTAATTCATGCGAAATTTGAAATTTCCATAAACTGTACCATCTTTATTAAACGGACGTCTTTTTTTCATTAATCGCCACATCAAAAAATCGTCGTTATTGGACGATGATGTCTACATTCTGTTGCTGGTGCCACGCCACAGCTGTGCTTCCGATGTGAGCATACACGATATATTTGCTGTAAGCTGCATTGTAGCGTAATAATTGTAGCGACGTAAATGTAAGTATGTTGCGTGTAGCGTGTGGCGCCGGTGTGCGGCCTGACTTACTGGGTCGACTTTCAATAGACATAATAGTACAAGATACAAGTTTCAGAGAAAAGAAGAAAAAAGAATGTGCGTCTCGAGACGCCCGACAGAAGTGATAACTTAAACTAATCTAAGTTGAACTATTTAATATTGAAATTGTTTAACTTCAGAAAAGCTTAGGTTATTACTTAAATTTTATGTATATTAATATGATAATGTAAAGAAAGGTTATTTAATAATAAAACTAAAAATAACTCAAAAATAACTAAAGTTTACGAATTTCCAATTTTTCCAAAAGCTGTTTCAAAATTATATTAAATTATTCCCTAATGCAGACTCTTTATAAAGAAAAAAATTCAACTGTATTTCATTGTAATAAATTCGCTGTGGGTTAGAGTGAGAGAGGAGGAGCCTGCCTAGCGTTGCCGTATGCGTGAGAGAAAGGGAAGCCAGACAGACTGGCGCCGTAACGCGTTACGTAACGAAGCGTTTTACCCTCCCATAAGAAGTTATCACTTCAAAAATACAATAATATTGTAGCAATGTTTAAGTTTCTTGAGTTATTATTACGAGAATTTATGATCGTGATTTACAAAATATTTTATTACTTATTATATTTGACGACCTCCGTGTCTCAATGGCTAACGCAGTTCGAAACACCCGCGGAGGTTACAGGTTGGATTCCCATCCCAAATCTGGTTATTTATTTATAATATGTATTATTTATAAAAAAGGATATAAGTTCATCCGTAGTCTAGTACCCATTACAATTTGCTGACTTTGAGACCAGATGTCTCTGGATGCTACATGGCGGCGGCTGCGAGTAGCAAGAATGCAATATAGCCGGCCTCCGTCACACGCTGCTCCGCCCATCAGCCGGTTTTATTAAAACCGTCATTTTTATAATATTGTAACTAAGACTTACAACATGAACATGAATATTCTGAAATATTGTATTTTATTTGAAAGTATGTCTTCCCCACAAATAAAGCGGCACAATAAATAAACTTCCCACATTTATACGGTGTCTTTCATTTTACACGGTTCGCGTAACAAATAGTTCAATTTCAAAACAACGTTTATTCATTGAATCAAAAAAAATATTAATATCTATCGCTGTATTTTAAATTTATCAGAAACGTTTACGCAGGCAGTACTTTAAAGTTCAAGTTAAAGTAAAAAGTTATTTTAATAAGTCTCCTATAGATGTTTGTGACACTAGAGGCATCGAGAACACGCTGCTGTCCCATAGGGGTACATGAACCTGGGAACAAATGCAGGAACACAACACAAGGTTATTATGGCGGTATACTTATACACCCAGGGTGGTTGCCCTCCAGACGAGCTTGAGGCGCTACCACGTAGCTAGGGTAGTTTTGTCGCCTTTTACGACATCCCGACCCCGGCAGCAGGGGTTAGTATTCTTACTCCGCCCCTGCACGAAGGAGGCTCATTTTTCTTGATAAGTCCGATCTTTTAGCGCTCGAATCAAGCTGGCATTGTTTCGGCCTTATGGGCCGATGCAGAATCATGTTGAAGTACCCATGATGCCCTTGAAGCGCCTGAAATTTTTTAAATAATAATTACCATACAACACATAACAGGAGCATGCACAACCCTACGCATAGACAGACTACACTCACAGACACAACCAGGTTGCAAACATCGTCCATCAAAAACTAGCACTCAAACACAGTCTCATACAAAACACTAACACTCCCTACTATAAGTACGCACCACAAAATATCCTAGAAAATGAAACACAAACTGTATTACGATCGCGCTATACTTACTGATAGGACTATCCATTATAATAGACCAGACATAACCCTACAGGACAAAATAAGAAAAATCACTTACCTAATAGACATTGCAACTCCCAACACCCATAACCTACAAAAAACAATCGCTGAAAATATAAGCAAATACGTTGAGCTTAAAGAAGAAGTTACAAGAATTTGGAAACAAGATAAAATTTATATTGTTCCTATCGTTCTCTCCACGACAGGTGTTATCCCTAACCATCTCCTCCGTAGCTTAAAATTAATAGACCTAGAAGAATCCCTATACATCAATCTGCAGAAAGCAGCCATCCTAAACACGTGCAGAATCGTTATAAAATTCATGCAGTTAGACGAAATTACACTCTCACCATAAAATTCACCACACACTGCATTTACTTGGCTTTGGCCCGTAAATATAGCAAAAACCAAACCTTAGAGCTGAGAAAAAAGAACAATAAATAATACTTTGAGGCTACAAAGATGGGAACCTACCTCACGGCGTATCGTGATCGGATGCTGTCTCTGTTTCAGGTTCTTCACCCAAATACCACTGTCACGGCACAGCGCTTATCGGATCAGGTGCGGGCCATTCAGCGGTTAAACCTGCTGGACGAACCTGTACTTGATCGTCTACGCACTGAAGTACGGAACAGTCTTAGGATAAATGAAAAAGAACAATATCCGATTCTTGTACAACATAATGATGTTGTGATGGAAGTATCCTCAACATCACCTATATCATCAAATACGGATTTGGATATTCATAGGACTGATTCCGTAAGTAGCCAGGATTTAGAGCGTATGAGGAGGACTTTGGAGGAGGCAATTAAGGAGTATAAAGACATACCTATCCTAAATAGACCACAGCTACCTCGTCTGCCCATACATGGACATAGTTTGTCTATTATGGGTAATTTTAACCAGCTTTTAGAACCGTATATATTAACAAGTAAAGATCTGGATGAGACACATTCTATTTTGTACTGTGGGGCTGTCGCCGTGTGTCGAACTATTGGTGTGAAATTGAATAATCATCCCCAATATAAAAAAGAAACATATGACAAACCAGCCTGGCAGTACAGAATAGAACGTAGAATTAATGCAACACGAACTCTAATAGCTAAACTAATTTGTTTTCGATCGGGAAATACTCGACCAAGATGCGTTTCGTGACTCAGGCATTTGCTGGAACCGATATTGGATCTAGTGACTATATGCTTAGAGTCACGGAGCGCATAGACTTCTTGAAACAGAGAGTCTATGCCTGGGCAAACCGGATTCGCAGGTATAAAGAACGCACAGAAAGATATTTCCTTAATTGTCGCTTCCAAAGAAAACAAGAAAGGTGTGTATAGAGGCTGGGAACATTCGAAGGTATTAGTGGCTGACGGACAGGTGCCAAATAACGATGCAACGCTGGAATTCTGGCGTGGCATCTGGTCTGTTCCGGGAAGTCACACTGAGAACGAATGGAAAGGGGCTGTTGAACAGAGGTGTGAACTTATTCCAGAGATGGAACAAATCATAGTGGTTCCATCAGACGTAAGTTGTGCAATCCGTTCGTGCCAAAACTGGAAAAGTCCTGGACCGGACGGCTTACACAACTTTTGGATCAAATGGTTTAAGATTTCGCACTCCTGTTTGGCAACTCAATTTCAAGATGCTATAAACTCGTGCTGCCTCCCATCCTTTATGACCACGGGGGTCACGCACCTTATACACAAATCTGGTAGTACCATGGATCCTAGAAATTATAGACCCATAACTTGCTTACCTACCATCTACAAGTTGCTTACATCCATTTTGAGAACAAAATTAATGAAACATCTCTTAGACAACAAAATTTTGGCTGATACTCAAAATGGATGTAGGCCGGAGTCCCGTGGTACGAAAGAGCTCCTCCTCGTAGATATGGCTATCAATAAACAAGTCCGTCGAAATAGAAAAAACCTCTGCACTGCTTGGGTTGATTATAAAAAGGCTTATGATTCAGTGCCGCATTCATGGCTTATGAGGGTGTTGGAGTTGTATAAAATTGATGCTACTCTACGCACCTTCCTAGGTTCGTGCATGCGACAGTGGGTCACAAGACTTAGCCTCCCAGGAAGAGGACGGTTTTTAGACGGACTATTAAGAATAGAGCGTGGGATTTTTCAAGGTGACAGCCTGAGCCCATTGTGGTTTTGCCTAGCATTGAACCCTTTGAGCGCACTGCTTGAGGATTCAAGACTAGGTTTTCAACTTCGCAGAGGGGGTGAAGTCATATCTCACCTACTATACATGGATGACCTCAAACTGTTCGCGTCAAAAAAAACGGACCTACTAGAACTATTAAAACTAACTGAAAGGTTCAGTAGTTCTATAGGAATGGAGTTGGGCGTGGACAAGTGTGCGGTTATGCATGTACAGCGGGGGCGAGTTGTCAATTCAAACGAATTACAACTCTCTGAAAATATGTCCTTCAGATCTCTCTCTGAAGGTGACACCTACAAATACCTTGGTATATCACAATCATTAGGTATCGATGACGTAGACATAAAACAGCTGGTAAAGGAGAAATTTTTTAGCCGCCTGAGAAAAGTGTTGAACTCCTTCCTCTCAGGTGGTAACAAGATTCGCGCCATTAACAGCTGGGTTATGCCATCGCTGACCTACTCCTTTGGTATACTAAGGTGGACTCAGACAGAGCTGGATGCCTTGGATCGAAGGGTTCGTTGCATGATGACTTCATATCGGATTCATCACCCACGATCATCGGTTATGAGATTGTATATCCCACGGAAGTGCGGAGGGCGAGGTCTGCTAAATGCCAAAAATCTGCACAACCGTGAGATATGCAAGCTCCGGGAATACTTTCTCAAAACCAACGTGGGGATGCATCGGGATATGAAGGCAGTAGACAAGGGACTCACCCCGCTCTCTCTTGCAAAAGAGAGCTGGAGCAGGCCTGAAGTAATGAGTACTGCTGAGCGTATGGATGTGTGGAAGAGCAAGGAGCTGCACGGTAGATTTTATCGAGCACTATATGGGCCCGATATAGATCTGCTGGCATCGGTGAACTGGCTTCGATTCGGTGACCTCTTTGGGGAAACCGAAGGTTTTGTCTGTGCAATTATGGACGAGGTTATTAAGACGAACAACTACCGGAGGTACATCCTAAAAGACGGCACGATCGACACGTGTAGAGCCTGTCACTGCCCTGGTGAGTCGATTAGGCATGTTACTTCTGGTTGTTCTCGTCTTGCTAACTCTGAGTATTTGCACAGACACAACTTAGTGGCCAGAATCATCCATCAGCAACTTGCCCTTCGATACAAGCTTATATGTATCTTCAGAAGTGCCCTATTATAAATACACGCCTGAGTCAGTTCTTGATAGTGGCCATATCACGCTCTACTGGGATCGATCTATTATCACAGACAGGACTATTGTTGCCAATAAGCCTGATATTGTGATAATAGATCGATCTGCGAGACATACGATGATCATTGATATTAGTGTCCCACATGATAGTAACCTCGTGAAAGCAGAAACTGACAAGATTACAAAATATTTAGATCTCGCTCACGAGGTTGCCGCCATGTGGCACATGGAATCAACGAGCATCGTACCGATAGTGGTGTCAGTGAACGGGCTTATAGCGAAGAGCTTCGATAAACACTTAGAGAGGCTTTCGCTAGGTAAATGGGTGAAGGGTCGGATACAGAAGGCGGTTCTCCTAAGCACGGCACGCATAGTGAGGAGATTCCTGTCTCTGGAGCCCTAACCACCGGTAGCTTGGGCCCTAGGCCTCGCTCCCAGCGACGGACAGTTTTTTATATTTTTTAATTTAATTTCTTTGTAAATATCGTTTTATAAAATAAATTATTTTTTTAATATTAATAAGTATTTTATAAAATGAAATGTAAATTATTTTGAAAAATGTAAATAACTAGAAAAGAAAATAAATAAAGAGGATAATAATAATAAATCTTTATTAAACTTTGTTTACAATAAGAATACATGGGTGGTGGGAACCTTTTAGTAAGTATATAATACCTGTGTCAAAAGGTTCCGCTCTTCACTAGACTTTAAAAATAACAAAGATATGATTTACAAATAATAAAGGAGTTTTGTTTTATATATTGTTTTTTATTATAATAATTGATACACAATCACGCAACTACACATTACAAGGGAAATCTCTGGAACTGCTCAGACTTGGGTAAGTATCGGGATAATCTCTTTCCTGTTTACTCCACAAGGAATTGCACGATAAATGAACAGCTGTTTGTCTAAACCGCCCTGCCTGAACAATGCTTTAATCGACCAGAGTTGCTCTTTAACAAGGAAACACCACTATGTTCATATTTATTAAGTTAAACTTTAAAATAATTCGAAATAACTTCTGAGTAACTCTTATTAACTAGAATATTTTGTGTAATTATTTATATTCGTCTCTCGGAGAAAAATAAGGCTTCGGCAACTTTTACACCTAAAAAGTTGTAAAAGGTGATAAACCGACTAAATTATTTCTATAAAATTAAAAGCATAAAGATATATACCTAGTCAGGTCATAAGTATTGTCACACAGTAAAAACTTTTCTTTTAGAATGCTGGCCACAAAAAAGTTTATTGAATTAGAATTTCGAATTGTTCATGAAAATAAAAATGTATAACTTTTAGAATTTTACTCATTTTTAAATATGGAGTGGACGCTTAAAGAAGACCGTGTTGCAGTTATTGCGTTACATCGTTGCGGTTACGCGCCAATTCAAATTTTTAACATACTGAAAAATTTGAATATTACCAAAAGATTCGTTTATCGTACCATCAAACGATACAATGAAGACTCTAGTGTAGATGACAGGTCAAGAAGTGGTCGCCCTCGGTCTGTTAGGACTCCAGCAGTGATAAAAGCTGTGAAGGCACGAATTCAAAGAAATCCCAAACGTAAGCAGAAACTGTTGGCCCTTCAGATGGGGTTAAGCAGAACCACGGTGAAAAGGGTGTTAAATGAAGACTTAGGGCTTCGGGCATATCGAAGAAAAACAGGACATCGTTTGAATGCTCGTCTAATGGACCTGAGACTGAAGAGATGCCGCGCTTTGTTGAAGCGGTACGCGGGAAAAAAATATCGGGAAATTCTTTTTTCGGATGAAAAAATGTTTACCGTAGAAGAGAGCTACAACAAACAAAATGATAAGGTGTACGCACACAGTAGTGAAGAAGCGAGCAACCGTATTCCACGTGTCCAACGAGGTCATTTTCCATCCTCGCTCATGGTATGGTTGGGAGTTTCTTATTGGGGCTTAACAGAGGTACATTTTTGTGAGAAAGGTGTAAAAACGAATGCTGTTGTGTATCAAAATACAGTCCTGACGAACCTTTTGGAACCTGTTTCTCATACCATGTTCAATAACAGGCACTGGGTATTCCAACAAGATTCGGCGCCAGCTCATAGAGCGAAGAGCACACAAGACTGGCTGGCGGCGCGTGAAATCGACTTCATCCGGCACGAAGACTGGCCCTCCTCCAGTCCAGATTTGAATCCGTTAGATTACAAGATATGGCAACACTTGGAGGAAAAGGCGTGCTCAAAGCCTCATCCCAATTTGGAGTCACTCAAGACATCCTTGATTAAGGCAGCCGCCGATATTGACATGGACCTCGTTCGTGCTGCGATAGACAACTGGCCGCGCAGATTGAAGGCTTGTATTCAAAATCACGGAGGTCATTTTGAATAAACTTTAATGTCATAAGAATCTATGTTTTGTTAAGTTCATTTTGGTATATGAATGGTTACATAATTAATAAACTTGTTACAATTATTTTACATTAAACATGTGACAGAATTTATGACCTGACTAGGTATATATGAACAAACATCTTAAAATTCTTAAATATTTAATTACAAATATTGTATATTATATTAAATATTCTTAATTACATATTTTAAAATATTTTACTATTATTAAATCTTTAATAAATTGTGTAACATAATACTTGTTGTAAACTGACCGACATTTTTAATATTTTCCCTTGTTAATAAGCTGGTAAGGCTTTAAAAAGTATGCCGGTATTGTCGAAGGCACAATGATCCTACCAATTAGAGACAAATCTTTGATCACTTTTTTAGACCCTGTTCCAAAATAATACGCCTGAATGACAAGCTTGGAGCAATAACTCGGATTAGTCTTCCAAATATCTGTAGTTATTTTATAAGTTATGTGCTTAAGTTTCTTAGCGCCCCCTGACGGATTGTAATACGTCCGATCCGCCCAGCTGGCAGCGCCCCTTGCTGCAGCGCCGTCCGGACACCGATAAACCGTGGTCCAGTCGGATGCGTGCTTATCGAACCACTTGTCCTTACCAATCTGTCGGTTATTGTCCCTTATCCCGTGCTCCCATCCGCGTCCCCCGGGCATTTCCAATACCCAATAATCCGAGGTCATTATCGCCGCATGGCCAACCAACCCTCCAATGCCACGGCCCGTGATCAAAATATCTCCTTTCTTCACGGTATTAATAAATCTCCGCTTATTGTCCGCGGTGCTACGTTTACTGATTTTCCTTTGAAGCAGCGATTCCTGTGTGTCGGGTAATAATCCGAAGTTGTTCATAACGAGCCACTCCGCGTAATTAATCGGTAGGCTGCCATTCATTGATTTGTATTCACCGTACAAATCTCTGAAGATGTTCCGCTCGTCTCTCTCGAATGAATCGAATGGATATTTTTGGGGATTGATTATTCCCATGTCGACTCCAATCCTGTAAGCTTTATAAGTGGTCTCGTTCGCTAGAGCGTTATTTTCGTCTGAAAACAATAAATTACACGTCGCTTTATTTGATTGTAATTGTTCAGAACATTCAGCCCAATTTGTCACGAAAGCGGACAGATTAGCGCGCCTTCATTTTTATATCATTCGCATCGAATTACGAATATGCTATATAGCTTTATGTACGGTTAAATTAAGATATTAATTTTGCTCACAAGCTAGTTATTTATGTACCCATTATTTATGTAAAAAACAACTTAAAATTCTTAATTAAGTAGATATGTAAATTGGATTGTGTAAATAATTTTCATTGTTTTTGTAAGTTATTGGTTAACAATAAAGTGTTATCTATCTATGTATCTAAATTCTTAAAGAATACGAAAAAAAATTATCTCTCCAGTCACATTTATTCACATGTTAAGTGCATGTATTTTTTAACCGACGAGAAAACCGGAGGAGGTTTTCAAGTCGACGCATATATTTTTTCTTTTTTTATGTATGGCCACGCATAATTTTTTACAGAATAGTCCGATTTAAAAAATTATTTTTTTATTGGAAAGGGTATTATATACTCCGAAATTGGTCCCATATAAATTTGGGAAAAAAATTCCAACCCTAAGGGTACGAAAACAGAGAATGATTGATTGTTCACTCACTGATTATATCTATGACCACGCATAACTTTTGACAGAATTGGTTTATTTAAGCATGTAGTAATTAGTAGATATAGCCACAAATATTATAAAATAAAAACTTTTAACAAATAAATTATTAATTACCATATAACACATTGCCGTAATCATTACTTTAATTAATTTTATCATTGCATAATATTAGTGTGTTTATAGCATTTTTTTTTGTCGAAATTATGTCATATTTTAAGACAATACATTATTAATTCGTGATTAGAATACAATAAAAACATATAAGTCCACAATATTTCATATGTCTTTTATTGATATAATAATATTAATTTTTATTTAAGTATAATTAGATTAGTGAATAGTGCTATGATAACTTTTACTATACCTGACAAAATAATAAAATATTATATATGTGCAAATATTATATATATGCTGGCCTTAAATAATCAGGATAAGGTTAAACTATAATGAAGGACAATTTGTGACCCCACATAATGTGGGATAAAGACAGACGATAACGTCGTGATCGTAGAATAACGTCGGATTTGAAAAAAATCCAAAATTCACTTTTTACCATATTTGGATACTACATAGTCTAAATATTATTGCTACATTAACAAAAAAATTACATGTATTTTAGATTTTAAATTAAGCAGTCGGTAAAGTGACGGGTTTGATAGATTCTCATAGTAAAATGACGTTTGTGTATTTTTAAAATGGCTGTCCTGTAAAGTTTAATATATGTCAGATCCGTCACTATTCTACGACTACGACGATATGACGGTCTAACTTGAAATATGTCTTACCATATTGTAAACTGCAACTGACACCTACGGCCAGTAGGAAACCACAAACCTGAAGAGTCTTCATGATGAACTGTATTAATAATAATTCTTTAAGGAACTTCATTTATATATTGAATGTTGTGTAACGTATACAAACAAATATTGCGAGAATGGGGATGTCCTGATGATAATTCTATGAAACATAAGATAATACTTGTGAGCTGTTGCAGATTTTTATAATACACAAGCTGTGCCTGCGACTCCGTCCGCGTGGAATAGTGACTTTGGGCAGCATTTTTGGTTTATTTTTGATTTGGGCAAGTTTTGGTTTATTTTTGAATACAAGGGTTTGTAAACCCTAAAATGTAAATAAATGAAATATGCAAACAGTCAGTGTTATCGAATGCAACTGTTACGCCATGCGCCTCTGGAATACGTGTGTTCGAACCTACAGGTCCAGCCTAAGCTAACTAAACCCTATTTCATATGATTGATGATATAAATCAGAGGTCAACTTAAATTGGATATATAAATTTCCAAAAACTTATAATTTTTAACTAAAACTATTTTTTTTTTTCTAAAATAAAAGTAGCCTAAGTTACTCCTTGTTACATCAGCAAGTCAAAGTCAAAGTCCAGCAATTTCAGAGATTAGCCGAAACAAACAGACAGACAGATAAAAATTGTAAAAAATGTTGTTTTGGTATATGTCCCATGTCATCAAAACGTACTTAGTAAAAAGTAGTTATTTTAATATTACAAACAGACATTTTATTTTGTTTATTGAAATTAATGATTTGATTAGATTTATTTCTTTAAACTTCTTTAATATGCTAAATGCCTTTATTATATACTAATGTACATAAGTACGAACTAGGAAAACATTTTAAACACCACATACGAGTACTAATGAAGATAATTAAATCAACGGAAGTAATAGAATTATTTATTTAAATCAATTAATTTTCGATTGTTGAAATACATTTGCACGTCTTTGATATACAGTATCCGGTACTTTTGCCAATTGTTTGGCAATAATCTTCACAGTCGAGTTTGCAATCTTTCCTTCTCTCGACGAAAGCTGCATCTGTAAAAGAAAATATCAATTACTTTTTTGTTAGATTTATTTATTATACTAATTGACCCGGCAAACGTTGTTCTGCGATATGAATTATAAAAAAGCAGTATATGTCCTTCTCCAAGGTGCAATTGATGACTATACCGAAATTCATCAAAATTAGTTCAGAGGAGCGTAAAAGCATAACAAACAAACTCACTTTCGCATTTATAATATTAATTAGGATAACTTTTTTAGGGCATTTTGATTAAAAATATCGTGTCAGGCCCATTTCACTATAGTGACAGGTTTAATGGTAAAATCTTGCCTGAAATGACTAAATAATAAATTAGCAAGAAATTAAAGACCTAAGTCAGGTGATTTAACACCAAATACAATTTGTTAAGTAACTGGTGAGTTCCAGAAGATTTGTATATCCTAACGGCTTACCGTTGACAACTGATCCCAAAACATTCTAAAATCAAATTAAATTAATGGTTAAAAAGCTTCTGACGTCAAGCAGGACTCACCGCCAATATTAACGAAGATATTAATGTTTGAATGTAAACGAATAATAAATACATTATGACAATTCACACAACGCCATCTTGTTCTGAAGTTAGCAGCTGAGCGCTGGTATTATGGGTATCAGACAAGTAATATGCTAATGTTCTTTTCTTTTTTACATCGGATGGGAATCGAACTCACAGGCGTTCCGACGTGCTAAAGCTCTTGATCTACAAAGGTTACCTCATTAATAGCACCAGTATGTCACCAGTGTATACAAGTCATATTATCATGTATAATATTAATATTTTTGTAAACATAACAATATATGTATATAACATGGCATATGTGTATAGATGTATATATGTATGTATGAATATGCATATGTGTATGTATATGTATCCATGTGTATGTAATTTATGTATGTATTAATCTAAGAAACACATATTTTATTAAATTTAATGTGCCTCCCAGTGTCTACATATCCAAGCTTAGTCCAAGCTCGAGTTGTCTGGAAGAGGTCGCTCTTTAGCAATAAGACCGCCCTTTGTGCTATCTAGTTTTATATGTTATTTATACCCTTTTTTTAGTACAATAAAGATTTTCTATCTATCTATATCAAAATAAATTTTACTAAAATGAGACCGCATGAGCTGAGTTCTACCCGGTGACATTACATTATTTACAAATAAAGTATACAACGTGAAAATATCGTTCTGACTTTAACATAATACTATTACAAATTTATGTACCTTAATATGAATGTTATGTCTTATGTATGTACATCAATAATTAAATTTATAAGTTGTTGGAAAGTCGCTGGTGTGGCCACATTTTGTCGCAACCTACTTCTACGTCTTAACTTACGTAAAGAACAAATGTCTAGTAGGTCTCCATGCCGCCCCCATCGGGCTCCGGCAGAAAGGGTAGACCCATAAAGTACTGGCTTCACGGCATATAACAGACGATCTAATGAAATCACTACCAGAAATGCGAAGACTGTGCAAAGTGAAGAAGAAAAAGTCGGAATGCGGAAAATTTGGATTACAGTCGGGACTTAACCCTAGGATGATAATAAATGATATAACAATACATATAGTTACTAACTATAGTGCATAATTCAATAATCGTTCGTTATTCACGTGCTGAGGTCATCGGCCGATTGGCTCAGGGGCATCCCGCCAACTCAGTAATGCTAACATGACACACTGATAAAATGTAACAGAAATAACTCATTTATTTATACATATGATTATCCGTTATTGTTTTAACCTCTTTAAATAATAATTAATATACATACATACTATATATTATGTATATACATTTTTTATCCGTGCAGAGGCGAAGAAAGAATACTAACCTCTGCAGCCGGGGTCGATCTGTCGTAAAAGGCGACAAAACAACCCACCCTAGCTACCTGGTAGGACCCCAAGTCTGTCTGAATGGCGACCACCTTTGGTCTTAAGTATGCCACCATAATAATCTTGTGTTCCGGCATTGGTGACCTTACTGTAGCCTTATGCGACGGCAGCGTGTTCGCGATGCCACTGACGTTGCAAAAACCCATAGGCGACGGTAACTGCTAAATTCTAAGCGGACCGTCAGCCTGTCTGCTGTCTTACAGCAATAAAAAAAATACAATAATAAATAATAATAATGATATAAAAAACAATATTTTTTATTGCTGACGAACAGCAGACAGGCTGACAGCCCGCTTAATAGTAAGCAGTTACCGTCGCCTATGAACGTTTGCGGAGCTAGGGGCACCGCGAACACGCTGCTGACCATAGGAGAACCGGAACCTGGGTCACTACACAACACAAGGTTATTATGGTGGCATACTTACACACCGGGTATTGTTGCAATCGAGGCGGGCCTTACTATCTAGCTAGCTTTTGTCACCTTCTACGACAGGTCAACCCTGGCCACAGTATTTTTACTTCACCCCTTCACGGAGACCTCTTGGTGCTTTTATCGCAAGACTTTTTCACCAACATACTACGAGTATTAACGGGACTAGATACCCAAACCAACGTAGACAATTCGCAACATACAAATATATTTGACAACCTCCTGGCGTTACGGCTAATGCATGTCGGTATGCTGGTGAAGGTCACGGGTTCGATTCCTGTCTCGCATTTGGGTGTTTATTACGTATTTATTTATAAAAGAAAAGTATATATGTCAGTTGTCTAGTACCCATAACAAAAGTGCTATGCAACTTAGTTTGGGACTAGATGGCGTTGTGTGAAAACAATAACACGATAGAATACTCAGGCTTAAGTATTTTTTCTCCATCCCACTTTATTTTGATAACAACAACAGGCTCTCTGTCTCAATCCGTGGTGATGGCGCAGCCCGTGGCAGCTTGCTCGAGGAAGCACCTATTAGGTAATCCAGGTAACACCTCGACTCGACTGTGGCTGGGTGTTAGTTCTATTGGTGGGCTTGACTCCCCCTACATAATATGGACATGCCACGCTTGCCTAAAGCGGATTGGCTGTTTGCGCATACCACATACGTATGCATATTACCTTAGTTCAAGGACTTGAGAAATTTGGTAAATGTTAAATTATAAAATTATACCCATAGATTTTTTATCATAATTGGATTATCTTCAATTACCCCAGTTACAATAACTAATTATCGTTTCTGATCTATTAGAAATTATTAGAAATTAGAGAATTTTTGGATATAATTTTTTTAACCTACCAATATTTTATAACTGAAAAACTTTTATACCACGAAACCACCGTGAATAACCAAAGGACATTATTTAGTAGGGTAGTAAAACATGGCACTGATGTTATGACCAACTGCGTCTCATGGAGAAAAATATGCTGGGGTACATGAGGTCACATCATGTGTGCCGCGCCAAGAAAGAAAAGCGCGAGAGAAACTAATTCTCCGTAACAATGCAAACAAATCATAACAGTTCCCTTCGCGTATCCCGTGTATAAAGAATGGGTAGATGGGTCTACCCGTGGTAGTGGTACTTCACACAGCGCCATTTAGTCCCATTGTAAGTAGCATAGCACTTGTGTTATGGGTACTAGATGACAGATATACTATATATATATATATATATATATATATATATATATATATATATATATATATATATATATATATATATATATATATATATATATATATATATATATATATATATATATATATATATATATATATATATATATATATATATATATATATATATATATATATATATATATATATACTTTTCTTTTGTAAATCGAAGATACATATTATACATTTTTATGTATAATATGTATCTAAACGCGAGACGGGAATCGAACTCGTGACCCCTGAAAGTGTACTGAATGCTATTGTACGCTTTTTTCTGCGGAACAACAGACAGACTGATAGCCCTCGTAATAGTAATCAATTACCATCGCCTATGAATGTTTGCGACGCTAAGGGCACCGCGAACACGCTACCATCCCATAGGGGTACAGGAACCTGGGTCACTAATGCCGGAACACAACAAGGTTATGACAGCATAATTAAGACCAAGGTTGGTTGCCATTCAGACGGGCTTAGAACCCTACCATGTAGCTGGGGTTGTTTTGTCGCCATCGTAGAATACGTAATTTACTCGTAATTATAAAATGTTAATAACTTTCCTCGTTTTGTAATGTTATCAATAACACAGCAATGTTTCCATTGAAATGTTTTTAAATACTACAATGGACTTTATTAATTAATTTATCGGAAATGAATAATGGCACCTCCATTAAAATCATTTAATGTACCATTAGTGAGATTGCAACATACGCATTACTCACATTGTAGTCCTACTGTAAACAAAATACATTATTGAATATAATAAATTAAACGGGTCGAAAAATTATTTTTTCATGTATGACGATTTGGAGTTTGGGTGTTTTGGGGAGCTACTTACCCCGTACGTATAACGTAACTTTTGAGGATTTTTGAGTCTCCCTCGGGGGAGACTCCATGTAACGCGCTGTAACATCCACCCCACTCCCTCCCAAAAATTACAAAACACCCATTTAACTATGTTTACCTAAAAGTCACTTTTATGTTGCGCTAATTACCGGAAAGTTGATAAAATATCTTTGTATTTAAACAAATCGCATTTTTATTAAGCCTCCTTCACCATCCTGTCTCCTCACATCCATGGTAGCCATTCCCAATGAATCGGTATCTGCTAGCCTTGCACTGATTCTCTTTATCACTTTAGCTGCGACAAATAAATGATAAACTTACATCTGGTGCGGCGGCAAGTCGAAATGTACCCCCAACGACCTTCCCACCAATACGTGGCAGGTCTTTTTTGACCCAACAATATTAGGTATCTAATCTAAACTTAAGTGCTGTAACCTTGCGAAAACATGGTGTCTACATTTTTTTTACTCTTGGAATGACCTTGAACCTAACCTATTTACGTTCGTTTCGCGCCTGGATCTGCCAAACAAGAAATGATGAATAAACCAAGGGAAGAGGTAGGCTAATAACGACCTGAACTGCACTAGAAAATTGCACTCTAACCAGTAAGAGAGATATAGTTTACACCGTGCCCACCGTGGCGGGGGCCTGTTCCACACTAGAAATGTTAAAAAACAAAACGGCCATATTTAGCCTGAAGCCAAGTACGTCCAGTTTGTGTGCCATTCAGTAAGTTTTTGAGTGGCGGACTTGCACATTGAGCAGTGCCCGTCCTTGACACTATAGCCTTGTCTACTTTTCACTAGAATCTGGCAAAACTCTTGCGCCTATACAACTTTTTTTTTTTTTTTGGTCTCGGGGAAAAACCTCTCTTGACGGGTTCCCCCGGCCCGGGGGGACCGAGGGATATGTGGGACTCCGGGATTTTTCCGACTACCCACTAAAAAACCCCGCTGTTCTCCTATCGCCTACGCCCGGGCCCACGGATATATGGCCTGCCGATCTCGTGGCCCGGGCCGGCGCCGGCCCGCCCTTTGTCTTGAGGCGGGCCCCTTCTAAAGTGTTGGCGCCAGGGGGTCAGGGTTTCGTCCCCCCGGCGCTCTCCTAACAACTCTAGGAATTGAGGGGGGCCGCGGAACAGCACGCAGCCCTCACCCTCGCGGTAATAGTGCGGGCGGCGGGTCCTCCCCCGAGGGGCCGCCCGCGGCCGCTTTTTACGGCGGCCGGAGGTCGTTACTGGCCCTCCGGCGCCGCCGGCGTGGCCTGCGTTGGCGGGAGGGGAGTGTGGTGGTTGACTCCCGCTCCCGCTCCGCCGCCTCCTTTGCGGACATGACTGCCTCGCAGAAGGAGGCGACGGCCGTCCATCCAGGATCGCCCCCGACCATGGACAGAACCAGGGCCGGGAGCGACGCGCCTATACAACTGTTGTATACGTATGTAACGCGTAGGTCACTGGCCCTGAGTCTTATACGATCCTATCTTAGTCTTTCCATTTTTGATTCTCCTTTATTCAGAAGCAGCTAACATCCTACACACTAGCACTTGGTTTAAGTGAGGCCTCTTTCAACCTACTTAACTCGAATACTCTTATCACCTTCAAGATGATGCTCAGTCAAATGCATTTAGTACCAATATGATAACAATTCTTAATTGAAACCTAGCTAATTAACACACTACTTGATTAACTGAAACAGAGGCATGAATAGAGTGGTGTAATGGGTTCCACCAAGACTGAGAATTTAATTCAACCTCATTTGGTGGTGCATTCTACTAAACAATAAAGTTTTACGTGAGTTCTCCTTTTCAGTAGAAGGTTCCAATGACAATATTTCTTATAGCGAAATTATTAAATATAATCCACCTATTCTCTTATGCTGGGATATACATTAGCAGAAAGTTTCCTATGACAGTATTCAACAATGAAACCAGGCTCCAAAGTGGAAACTTTGAATTCAACTAGGATTAAGTAGTTGAACTATGACGACAAGAAATATTTATTCCTCTTAATACCTTCTATACATTTTATCGAAGATATAAAATAAATATCATATTTTTCTCTGTGCAGGGGCGGAGTAAGGATACCCCTGCGGCCGTGGTCAGCCTGTCGTAAAAAGCGACAAAACAACCCTAGCGTCGTGGTAGGGCCCCAAGCCCGTCTGCAACCACCCTTAGTCTATAAATATGCCGTCATAATAACCATGTGTTCCGGCATTAGTGACTCAGGTTCCACTACTCCTATACAGAAAGCAGTACGTTCACAGTGGCCTTAGTGTCGCAAACATCAATAGGCGACGGTAACTGCATATTATTAAGTGGGCCGTCAACCGGTCTGCTGTTCGTTAGTAATAAAAAAACTGTCTCAAACAAGAAGATAGAGTGACGCTGTCGATCCATTCGCTACATTAGTAGACAGACGAAAAAATATAAAGTATACGCAAATAAATTTATTCAACCTAGGTGTAGGTGTCCATTAATTCATTTTTAAATAAGCCCTGCCACAGATTTTCACTTAGTCCAGATCCAGACAGCATATGATTTAAAAATAGTTTCGCGCGTAACATACTTCTGTTACAGGGACTCGTCATTTACAATAACAAATTTATACACTTAACACGCTTATCAGTTAAATAAACATGCATAGTTAATCATGTCTCGATAAAATTAGCTCTGAGTAATAATTACAAAATACTTTTGGATATATTTATACAGTCCGCATCACCTGTCAGCAGTATTCCACTTAGTAACAAGGTTTTTATACGAATATCTTCATTGTCAAACCAATATCTGCTATGTGCGCTTTTTTGAGACTTCAAAATTTTGACTATTATGACTAGTTTGCCAAAGTTTGGATAACTTTGAAAAAAACGCTATGTGATTATAATCATTACAATAATATAAATGACTATAAAATAATTTTTTCTTCTAAAATTGTACATGAACATTCTCATGTACAATTAACGATAAATAATAAAATGATATAAATTAACTCATGCATATACAGAGGTAATGATGTTATAATAATAAAAAATTACCTTGTATAGCAAACAGGCTGAAGACAACAAGCAAAAACATAACTATATTAAAATTCATTTTTCTCAAAATAATCACTTTAATACTAAAATTCACTGAGTCAATTAAATTATATCTCACCGTAAAGTAAATTAACCTGAATTGAATATACCTATATTATTTGTACATACACTTGTGTTTTCATAGTGAAGTTTGATAACTTAAAATACTTTGAATGTCTCGAAACTACTGGTAACAAAAATTTGTTAACAGCGCCATCTACTATGAGTTGACTATTTACAACTTATTTTAAAATAATTTGTGAATTATTAAACTTTGCAGTAAATATTTATATTTTTATATATAATAACCAATTTACTTTAATTTAACAGTACTTGAATGGTTATAAAGTATTATAAAACGCCTTACTCAAGATCGATATTGAAATGACTAAATACACAATTGCTCGTGTATTTATATGAAGAATAGGAACAAAACCTGTTGCACCTATCGTCCTAACAGTACATCATTATACGAGTATTGTGTGAAGTCATTTATTGTCAACTAATCAATATAAGCTCAGCTGGATCTAAGGTCTATTATGCCTTCCCAAGTTTACACCACACCATTATCTTCTTCGTGCCGGAGAGCAGTAAAAATACCAAAACCTGTGGCTGGGAGACCTGACGCAAAAGGTGACAAAATAATCCAAGAAGTTGGTAATGCTATCAGCCTGTCTGGATGGCAACCGGAGTGGTTGTAACAGTAAAACATGTACCTGCAACGGTAAGAGCTTACTAACTGATGGACCGTCAGCAAAAAAATCCAGTCTGACCAGCAACCTCTTTTATTTGATTATATTTTTTATTTTATAGCGAGAATTCAGCAGACAGGCAAACTGCCCACCCTGGCAGGTGGTCACCGTCGCCTATGGACGTCTGCAACACCAGAGGTATTACCAACGCGCTGCCGGCCTCGAAGAAATTTTATAACGCCTTTTTTGAAGAAACCCATATCGTACCGCGCTGAGAAAACCTCAGCCGGAAGCTCATTCCAGATCCTGAGAGTACGCAACATGAACGTTCTTGAGAACCGTTTCGTACAAGAAAGAAGAGGCTCCAAGAAATTTTAGGTTGTCGATTGATCAGGCTTGCTCCATAGTCTATCCAGCTATATAAATAAGTTAAATAGTGGAAATTCAGTATCTTCTTCTTCTTCCTGCCCTTATGTATGGGGTCGGCACATTGTATGGGGTCGCCACAACATGTTCTTTTCTTCCACTCTCCTCTGTTAGCCGTCATCCCAACATTCACTTTCACATCACCCTTTTTTGCCATATCATCTTTTACGCAATTCATCCATCTTTTTTGGTGTACCTCTACTCCTGCATCCATCTACTCTCATTTCTATCATTTACCTTGTTATAGGGCATCTTCTCTGCGCATTACATAGCCAAACCCCGCTAGTGTATTACTTCTAAGTTTTTCAATAACTGGCGGTACTTTCACACTTCCTCTAAAATACTCATTTCTAATTTTATCCATTTTCGTAACTCCACACATCCATCTCAACATTCTCATCTCCGCAGAATGCCCAGCATTCCGATCCATACAATACGACAGGTCTTATTACGGATTCATAAATTTTAACTTTGAGTTTAAGTAGTACTTGGGTCACAAATTGTTCCTGAAACCTGTCGCCACTTCATCCATCCTGCATTCACTCTGTTTTTTTACATCTCGACCTATCTCACAGTTGGTCTGAATTAATGATCCGAGGAATCGGAAGTTGGAGTAAGTTGGTAGAGACCGGGGTAAAGGCGATGTGTCCAAACATAAGAATTCAATCACTCTTCGTCATTTAAAAGGCAATGTAACCGTAGACTAGTTTTCTTAAACTTTATACGAAGGCTCTTTGTCGATTCGTTCAGTATTTGCACCTTTTGTACTACTCGTTGTTTTACAATTTCAACCAGTTAAAACTAACTATTATTAGTCATTTTTATATTAAAATTAAACTTTCCTGGTAAACACTTAGTTGTTAAAGAGCATTTGTTAATTTTTTTTTCTTGCTGAAAAACAGCAGTCTGTCAGCCCGATAATGGTAAGTAGTTGCCGTCCTCTAAGAATTTTAGAGACGCCAGGAGCACCACTAACACGCTGCTGTCCGCCTAGGGATACTGATAGACCAAGGATGGTTGCCATCCATACGGGACCCTACCACGTAGCTTGGGTTATTTTATCGCTTTTTACGACAGGCTGACCCCGGCTGCAGGGGTCTAAATTGAGAAATCCTATCAAATCATATTAAAACAAAATCCTAAGTGTTTATTTTAATTAACTAACTTAATCCATATTTAGTTAATTTAACGTTTTTGTATGGCGGTTATGTCTAAATGTTATCCCAGATATAAGATCAGGATAAATTTATCAATCACCTACCTAATTTTTTACCTACCTAATTAATTCATGTTTTCATTGTAATAATTTTTTTTTACTGTAGGACAGCAGACCGGCTGACGGCCCGCTTAGAATTTAGCAGTTATCGTCGCCTATGGGTATTTATAATGCCAGTGGCATCGCGAACACGTTGCTGTTCCATAAGGGTACAGGAACATGGGTCACTAATGCCGGAACACAACACGGTTATTATAGCGGCATACTTAAGACCAAAGGAGGTCGCCATCCAAACGGGCTTGAGGAATAGATGCGGATTACATTTGAAGTCTTAGTGAAATTTAAAGATCACATTCCGCCAACTTATTAACTATAAAAAAGTATATTCATCTAACTCCTTTAAAAAAAAGTCCTGTGCCGCAAGAATTGTAGGTTCTTTCTACGATACCGACAGCATGTTGGCGATGCCTCTGGCATGGTAACTATAATATTTATTACTATCAAGTTGGCCGTTTAGCGTTCTACAGTTTCATAAGAATATAAAAGCCAGTAAATTCACCAACAAATAAAGATTTATTTTATGCGATCTATAAGTATATTCTCGCCTTACCAACGCTGTAATTATTGCTTTATAAATTAGAGTAAAAAAATTGTCGATGTATCATACTTGACTCACTTCCTTTAATTTCCTGAGGTAAAGCCCCGCCATGGCGCCATTCCCTATATAAGAAGCGTCGGTTAGATAACAATCCCCACAGTCCATTTTGTGTCTATATGAAGGATTGTTTGACAGTTATTTGAATTTCGAACGTTTTCATTTCAAATTAACAAGATGCCTAACTATGTTTTGATATTAATTGGATCGCTTTGTGTTGTTAATGCTTCTATTATCTCCATTGGTATTTACGATGGTAAAATTTATTTAATAATTTCTGTATTTGCTTTAAGTAATAATAATGTAAGTCGGTTAAATATTTTTTTTTGTTTATTAAGCATTTAGAAAACTTAGAATATAAAATTAAAAATCGTCATTTGGAATCCTTTGACCGTAAATATTATAGAATTAATTCATAAAAGTTTGGTCTATTATTGATTTGATCTATTATTTATATGCTAGACTAAAATTTAAATAATGAGTTAAAAAAATTTATTGCGATATCTTCATTTAATATAAAGTTATAAAAATTTTCTTGTGAAGAAGACAAGGTTCACAGACAACGATCCCAACTAATCATTAAACTTTCTTCCTCTTTAATATATCATCATATTGTTACAGAAGGGAATGAAGGAAGTACTCATAATCAACTTCAATACTGCAACAACTTAGATTGTGACCAAAACTGCCGAAGGATTGGATTTCCAGGGGGTGTTTGCGTGAACGATCGTTGTAAATGCGACATAATCAGAAATGGATTTTTAGGTTTGTAAATTTATACCAAAGTTTTCATTTCCTAATTTTATATTAAATGTCGTGGTTGTTAGTTGACTTGTTAAACAATATTGACGACCTCTTGGCGTAATGGATAACGCACGCACGCTCGCGGAGGTTTCGGGTTCGATTCCCGTCCAGCGTCTGGGTGTTTGTGTATAATATGTATTTTTTTTTTTTTTGAAATAAAAGTATTTAAGTAGTATATCAGTTGTCTAGTACCCATATCACAAGTGCTGTGCAACTTAGTTCGGGACTAGATTGCGTTGTGTTAAATGTCCCAACATATTTATTATTATTATTTATATATATATTATAATTAATATTTTTACCAAATAGCCCGTATACGTAGCAAACCGAAATGAGTTTTTGTTTTATTGCAAAAAACCTGATTTATTTAGTACAGGTTACATAATATCGTCCCACAGCTGGGCTTGGGCTGTCAGAATGCAGGTTGCAATATGGAATTACAATCGGTTAAAAAAAGAGTCTTAATGATGCATGCCATCATGAAAAGCGGGTCCATAGCCTACGTTATCACACTCGTTGACAAAGTGGTATCCCAGTTGGCTACAATTAGAATAAAGAAAACATTCGACAATTTTACAATAATTTGTAATCTTGCAGATTCTCATAAGGTAAAGAAAATACCGTCGTTTGAGGTAGAAGACTGCAACAATCAAGCTTGTGATCAGCTATGCCGCAGACTTGGGTTCCCGTCCGGAGCATGCGTGGGTGATAGGTGTGATTGCGACAACTTCAAACCAATAGGTAAATAATAACCTAACCTCATCATCCAAGCGGTCAATGCTAAATATTCTTATTTCTCCGTACAGGGGCGAAGTAAGAATACGAACCTCTGCGGCCGTGGTCGGCCTGTCGTAAAAGGCGATTAAGTCGGCCGTCAGCCTGACTGTTGTTTTTTAGCAATAAAAAATAATAAAATATATGTAATGGGACAATTTCAATAGCTAGTCCCAAAATAAAAAGGAGATTTTCTTGCCTAAGTGTATATTGCAATATAATAATACTGAAATTAACGAAAATATTGTGAAGGATGCCGAGATCTTCAATATATCTAACCTGCATTGAATAAGTATGGCATCGTTCCCTCTACAAGGACGTTATTACTTGTTTTTAATAACGGCTTAGTGCGAGCTCCGTATGTAAAACATATAGAATTCTGTACTCTCTAGACTTCTGTGGTCGCACGGGTATTCCCTGAACGCTCGTATATTTTACTCTCGCTTTTGCTCATAAACCTCGACACTTATCTATGATTCGTTGTACCTTACTGTTTTATTACTGTGTGTAATCTCCAATACTTTCACTTGAGCAGCAATAGAAACTGGTTCGTAAGTTTCTATGATTTTTCAATTCACTTGTAATATAAGTTGAAAGCGTACGAAGACGTATAAATACAGCGTCCTGAATTGAAGTAACCAGAATCATATTAGAGTTACAATGAGAAATATCTTAGTTATAACTATTTGTGTTGTTGTTTTTGCCTTAATGGCTGCAGCTGAATATGTCGACAATACCCGTGGAGGTAAGTAAAAGTAATTTATAATTGATTGTATTTAAAAAGAACATGCATATCATTAATATTTTTACATTACATTATACATTAATACAATTACTTCTATTATGATTTTTAATGAACATAATTTTAATGTGTTAATTTTATGTTTTATTATATTAGATTAATATATATTTAGATATGTAATAGTCAAGTGGTGTCAAACTCGGATGCCGAACTAAAAGTTCCAGTTTCGTATCCTGCGATGCACCGTTTACAATGCGATTCAAATAAAAATAGAAACGTCAATGACCTCTATCTTTCAAATGTCACTAGAAAAGTACGGTTTGCAACGAAACCTTATTTGCGTATCAATAATGATGAGTGGAATTAGTCATAAATACAGGTAACATACCTAATTTTATTTTAAACAACAGTTGGTGGAATAAATATTAAAAACCTATGCTATGACGTCACAACATGACGCAAAGTCGATCCTATTCTTATTTGAAACGCATTTTAAGTAGTTTTTCGCACCCAATGTGGATATTATAACATAATTGTCACGAAATAACGGTGAAGGAAAACCTCGTGAGGAAGCCATACCGGTACGGTATGTGTAACCCACCTTGGAAAATCGTGTTGGGCAAACTATCCAGCGAGGGCTGAGCCCAGCAGTGGAACATTACGGACTGTTATTTTAATGTATAACTATTAGATTAGAGAAAAAAATTCTGATTGTTAAAGTATTCTTTCAGATAAACAGCACTTACTGCACAAGAGAGACACAATTTTCGTAAAGCCCACAAACACTTGTGTGTTTTACGAATGCATTGCCAGTTGTAAACAAAGAGGTCATAAAAATGGGGGATACTGCACCATCAATGGATGTCAATGTATGCGGTAAAACTTCTTCGAGAATGCAATACTTGACAATAATGCGTGTAAAATCATTACATTATTATTGTAACATAGTTTTGTGTTATTTCTTTTTTATATTCGAAATTTAAAATATAATAAAAATAAAGTATAAAATAATAAACTATTTATTTCTCATACTGTCAATCACAGCCACAACAAATACTTACCAGATAATTTGTAACAACTAAACGATTACTTTCTACCACTATGGATGATACCTAAAGAGTTTCTCTGCAGCCGCTCGTGGAAGATCTAGACCAAGTGACGAAATAAATGACGACGGCGTACTAGGCAAGCCTACCTAATCGGCGTCCCTTTTTCATAGTTAAAATTTTAAAAGCCTAGGGGGTGGGGCTTATCCCACCCCTCTCTCACTCGTAATAATGTATGTATGATGTGTGCATAGCGTGATTTTGCCATGAATCGAGTGATGTAGGTATAATCACGCTGACAAAAGTGATCCGAAGGATTTATTAAAGTAGTTATTTTTTATAGAAAAAAAATATTTCTACGCGGGCAACAGGAACTCTCACTGCCTGAACCTAGAACACAAATAATAGCAATTATTCGTCGATACAACTATACAATTATGTTTTATAGTTATGAATATTTTTAATAGATGAAGGTCAGAACGATTCAACCTTTTATCTTCACCATGGTCACTATCTGTCAATTCTTTCATATACTTGAAATTTTCTATTCTTAGCGACGAAGTATAGTCACATTCGAGCGAAATCTATCAGAAAACCTGTGCTCAGATATGATAAGTAGCCTGTTAAAATGTCAGACCTCTATATGAAATTGTACCAGAATGTTTGATCAAGGTTGTATAGGTAAAAACTTAATGAGGCATGTACGAAAAATCTTATATTAGCATTATATGTGAAAATTCGCTTTTCAGAAAACCCTGAACGAGTAAAACATATATTATCCATTCCAATGGACGATTGCAACTTCCAAACTTGCGACCAGTTGTGCCGCAGGCTGGGATTCACTGGCGGAGCCTGTATGGGTGACCGGTGTGAATGCGCCAACTCTAAACCAAGAGGTAAAGATACTAATAGCATCCGAGTAACTCAAACTAGTATCTCGGGTCTCGCAATGTCAAGTTTCTGAAGTAACAAGAACGATATACATGTAATAATAAGTTATAAATGCTGAATACTTTCCTATTACAATTACCCTGTTTGTTTTTGCACACAACTTACAATTTACTACATTTTTCTTTAATCTAAGGATTACATCATGTTACTTTCTTATGGTTAGCACTTACCGTCAGTGGCGTTCCTAAGGCTGGCAGGAGCCAGTATTGAAAAAAGTAAATAAAGGCAAACGTCTTCTTACATGATATATTTATTTAAATAGATCACTACCATGACCACACATTTAACAATCATAGATAATTCAGGCATAGATACATTTAAAATGTTGTCACAATTGTAGGTGACGACTGCATGCATGAAATAAATTGCGACAAAGGAAATAAATGTATATATTCAGAATGATAATAAATTCAGTACACGTGCTCCAAAAATTGATGTTGCCTTGACAAATAAAGTAAAAAAATTACATTTTTACATTAATTAAATATTTATAGATTTTAAAATATTCTAATCATTAAAAATGTCAATGACGTTGAATGATGAAGAAAAGAAAAGAGATAGGAAACAAGCGGAAACAGAAATGCTATACCAATTCTTAAACTTCGAATAAACGGTCAAGTAATTAAGTGTACTAAATAAAAGATATTTAATATTTAACATGATAAGGCTATATCTATAAAATATAACAGTAAACTGAAAACCTTGATTTCTTGCTTTGTTATCATTATACAAATTGTTTTAATAGATTGTTTATCAGGCACGAGGTTTCGAAGAAATGTGACGAGTGGGGGACGATATTTTATCAACAACGGGTTTAATCAAAACAATTTAAATTTTAAAATAAATATGTCTTTTAGACAGATCTAGAGATCTAGAGATCTTTTAAACGTAGTAGTAGCAAACAAGTCAAATATGCTCAGGATCTTCCCAGTACCATATAATGAAATTATATTATTTTTATCTACTTTTCTGAATCATAACAATTAAATACATGTTCAATTGTTAAATGATCTCGTTTATATTTATTTGATCTGACAATCGTATTGTCGATACACGCGTTACTAAATATTGTAATTATCAATGTGGCATTAAAATAAGTTATTATTATAAGTGTTATTAAGTTTTCCTCCACCAGCCACAGAAATATTATCTCAATATATGAATAGTGCTTAAGGATACGGCCTCATAACATGTGAGAACAATTTAACACAGAAACGCGGTATACGACACATAATAATAAATAATATTAATAATTATTCATAACTTCAGAATAGTCAGCGTTGGTATCATCCATCGATCACGTTAGTTAAAAAGTTATTTAGTTTACGCTTAATTTGCACCGGATTTCGACGAATCGTCGTTAATTTGGTGCACCAGCGCTTCTCGCTTCAAAAATATTACGATGTTCCGTCAGAGTGACAACTTGTCATTCAAAATGGCACCGTCGTATGTAACATTTATGGCAACCATCTCATACGGGGGAGAAGTTGAAAAATGTCCAGCTGTACACTATAAATTATAGTCAAAAACCTGCCAGAATGGCGCTAGTGAATGTAGCTAATAATAATATGAATGTAGCTGTTGTCTGTCCCACTGTAATAATTTTTAGCGGTTTCCTCTAAAAGTTACACTAGTGCTATTGTAACGCCACCTTAACCTTAATTTAACGCACTTTTTTCAAATACCTCTGAGTTATCCTTACCTCCCACGTTTCACAATAAGAAGACAATGGAACAAATAGTTTTTTTTAATAAATATTTAGTTAATAATAGCATTAATACCAGTATACGATGTCTGTTCAAAAAGAATCGCGAATTTAAAATTTCCATGGGTTATGTTATATTATTTGATGTGCTGTTTTATAAAGAGTAATATTTACTTATAGTAACGAATATTTTCATTTTTTGAGCTCATTTATGGGCTTCATTTATGGGAATCACATTCAGAGATTATCCTTTTTTTACCCACCAAAATAGCTATTATATCGATGGAAACTCAATCGTTTATCGTTACAGAATTCCGTACTAAGAAATGTGAATATAACTATCCCATTCCTAGGTAGAAGTAGAGAAGTAAATTTAAATAGATTTAATCGAACATTTATGAAAAATCTTGAATATTACGAGTAAATACATATTTTTAGAACAACCTGCACAAGTAGGACACAGAGTATCCACTCCAATTGATGATTGCAACTTCCAAGCTTGCGACCAGCTGTGCCGCAGACTGGGATTCCCCAGCGGAGCGTGTGTAGGTGACCGGTGTGAATGCGACAACTTGAAACCAAAAGGTAAAGAATCAATCACGGTGCCAAAGAAAATATTGTGCAGGAATTTAGTTTCGCGACAATCATCAGTAGCGTGCGAGTTTCGGTTGCAACTGAGATGAAACGATCTTAAGAAGAAATATAAGGAATTACCCTCACACCATTACGTTGTATATTAGATATAGTAAATAACTCATTATTGTACATGAAAAAATACAGTCACAAACAACATATGATTGCAGGCAGGGCGATCTTATCGCTAAATGCGATGTCTTCTATCTGTAGGTAAACAAATATATCATAAAGAGTAATGATACATTATTTATATAGGCATATATATTATCACTGCAGTAGCATTAGATGGCGATGGATGCAGTAGATGGCGGACATCGGCTGGGCGCTTATTCCCACATCCTGGAGCCTATTAATTTATGTATTTACAGCATAATCGTGAAGAAACTTGTATTACGGCTCTATCCACTTTAAACAAGTGCATATTCCTTCCTTTAAGAAGACCAGAAACTAATAGTGAGATTAGTAATATATTATCATGATCACAATATTATTCTTCTTTTTTAATATGTGATATTGCTAATTATGGAAAAAAATGTTGTCCAGAAATTATATATAATTTTCCAGGTCTCCAATATTTGCTGACAAATTGTGACACGATGCAATGCGACAGGATTTGTCAATCGCTGAATTACGCTGGAGGGGTATGCATCGGAGATTCTTGTGACTGTTATTAAATTCTTTTAATAAACATTTTGATCATCGTTTTGGCTTTTAATTGACTCTAAATAATTTTTCTGATTCCTTACCCTACCGCTGTAGCTTATTCGAATTTGTAAGACTAATATCGCCTATTTGACACCTTTTCATCTTTAAAATTAAAATAAATATATAAATATACTGTCACAATTTACACAGCGCCATCTAGTTCCAAATTAAGTAGCATAGCACTTGTGTTATGGGTACTAGATGTTCGGGAGGTACCTGTGTTGCATAGGGCGGGAGATGACGTCGGGGTGCCACCACTGTGGCGCGGGCGTCGAGGAGGTCACGGTGGACCACACTGTCGCCGTGTGCCCTGCGTGGCGCGAGGAGCGCCGCGCCCTCGTCGCCCAAATCGCTGTAGACCTGTCGCTCCCGGCCCTGGTTCTGTCCATTGTCGGGGGCGATTCTGGATGGACGGCCGCCGCCTCCTTCTGCGAGGCAGTCATGTCCTTAAAGGAGGCGGCGGAGCGGGAGTAGGAGTCGACCACCACACTCCCCTCCAGTCAACGCAGGCCACGTCGGGGGCGCCGGAGGGCAAGTAACGACCTCCTGCCGCCGTAAAAAGCGGCCGCGGGCGGCCCCTCGGGGGTGGACCCGCCGCCCGCACTATTGCCGTGAGGGTGAGGGCTGCGTGCTGTTCCGCGGCCCCCCTCAACTCCTGGAGTTGTTACAGGAGAGCGCCGGGGGGATGAACCCTGACCCCCTGGCGCCAACACTTTAAAAGGGGCCCGCCATAAGACAAAGGGCGGGCCGGCGCCGGCCCGGGCCACGAGATCGGCAGGCCATATATCCGTGGGCCCGGGCGTAGGGGATAGGAGAACAGCGGGGTTTTTAGTGGGTAGTCGGAAAAATCCCGTGGGACACATATCCTTCGGTCCCCCCGGGCCGGGGGAACACGTCAAGAGAAGTTTTTCCCCGAGATCATAAAAAAATGGGTACTAGACAACTGATATACTTTTCCTTTGTAAGTAAATACCTAGTCAGGTCATAAGTATTGTCACACAGTAAAAACTTTTCTTTTAGAATGCTGGCCACAAAAAAGTTTATTGAATTCGAATTTCGAATTGTTCATGAAAATAAAAATGTATAACTTTTAGAATTTTACTCATTTTTAAATATGGAGTGGACGCTTAAAGAAGACCGTGTTGCAGTTATTGCGTTGCATCGTTACAGTTACGCGCCAATTCAAATTTTTAACATACTGAAAAATTTGAATATAACCAAAAGATTCGTTTATCGTACCATCAAACGATACAATGAAGACTCTAGTGTAGATGACAGGTCAAGAAGTGGTCGCCCTCGGTCTGTTAGGACTCCAGCAGTGATAAAAGCTGTGAAGGCACGAATTCAAAGAAATCCCAAACGTAAGCAGAAACCGTTGGCCCTTCAGATGGGGTTAAGCAGAACCACGGTGAAAAGGGTGTTAAATGAAGACTTAGGGCTTCGGGCATATCGAAGAAAAACAGGACATCGTTTGAATGCTCGTCTAATGGACCTGAGACTGAAGACATGCCGCGCTTTGTTGAAGCGGTACGCGGGAAAAAAATATCGGGAAATTCTTTTTTCGGATGAAAAAATGTTTACCGTAGAAGAGAGCTACAACAAACAAAATGATAAGGTGTACGCACACAGTAGTGAAGAAGCGAGCAACCGTATTCCGCGTGTCCAACGAGGTCATTTTCCATCCTCGCTCATGGTATGGTTGGGAGTTTCTTATTGGGGCTTAACAGAGGTACATTTTTGTGAGAAAGGTGTAAAAACGAATGCTGTTGTGTATCAAAATACAGTCCTGACGAACCTTGTGGAACCTGTTTCTCATACCATGTTCAATAACAGGCACTGGGTATTCCAACAAGATTCGGCGCCAGCTCATAGAGCGAAGAGCACACAAGACTGGCTGGCGGCGCGTGAAATCGACTTCATCCGGCACGAAGACTGGCCCTCCTCCAGTCCAGATTTGAATCCGTTAGATTACAAGATATGGCAACACTTGGAGGAAAAGGCGTGCTCAAAGCCTCATCCCAATTTGGAGTCATTCAAGACATCCTTGATTAAGGCAGCCGCCGATATTGACATGGACCTCGTTCGTGCTGCGATAGACGACTGGCCGCGCAGATTGAAGGCCTGTATTCAAAAATCACGGAGGTCATTTTGAATAAACTTTAATGTCATAAGAATCTATGTTTTGTTAAGTTTATTTTGGTATATGAATGGTTACATAATGAATAAACTTGTTACAACTATTTTACATTAAACATGTGACAGAATTTATGACCTGACTAGGTACATATTAGGTCTTTAGCTATAAAATTGCCGTTTTGTATGAAAAAATTTAAACGAATTTTTTTCATGTATTTTTTATTTGTATTAATCGAAGTAATCACCCATGCAATCAATGCATCTTTGTCAACGCAGTGGCATTTTATTGATGCCTTTCTTAAAGAAATCAGCTGGACGGGAGGCAACAAATTCTTCAGAGGCATTTTGTACTGCCTTTCGGGTATTGAATTTTTTTCCCGCCAAGAAGTTATCAAAATTCTGGAAAAAGTAGTAGTCTGTAGGCGCAAGGTCTAATGAGTAGGGCGGATGACGAAAAACTTCCAACCCCAGTTCTTGCAACTTGGAGACCGTCTGATGTGCAGTATGAGGTCGCGCGTTGTCGTGCAGGAGCAGCGGAGACGAGCGATTGACCAATGCTGGTTGGAGATGTGCCAGCTTCTCCATCATTGTGTTCAGTTTTTCACAGTACACATCTGCAGTAATGCTCACCCCGTTTGGTAAGAAGCTGTGATGAATCACACCGGCGCTAGACCACCAAACAGTGACCATCACTTTTCTAGGGGTAAGTTTTCGTTTAGGGCATTGTTTAGGTGCTGAACCAGGATCCAAACAACTTGCTGAGCGCTTGCGGTTATCAAACAGAATCCATTTTTCATCGCAGGTAACAATGCGGTTCAAAATTCCTTCATTTGTGTGTCTGTTGAGCAGTGCAAGTCACGTCTCGATGCGTACTTCGCGCTGGCGATCATTGAGTTCGTGGGGCACCCATTTGTCAAGCTTTTTTACCTTGCCGATTTGACGCAAATGGACCAATATTGTTTTGACGCTAACGTCGAAAGCTGCTGCTAATTCAGCCGTAGATTGTGTATCATCAACTTCCACAATCGCCTTTAATTCGTCATTGTCGACCAAAGTCTTCGGACGACCACGAGGTTCATTTTTCAGGTCGAAATTCCCAGAACGGAAGCGAGCAAACCAATAACAGGTGGTGCGTTGGTTTGTAGTGTTAGCTCCGTAAACGTCGTTGATGTTGCGTGCCGCTTGTGCCGCGTTGCTGCCACGACGATACTCATATTCCATAATTACTCAAATTTTTAACGTATCCACGATGACGAAAAAGATTGAAATGCGATGAAAATGTAACACTAATCAATAAAGAAATGACTACTTTTGGAAAAAGAATTCCATGTTTTTAAAATAAAATTAATTTGAAATTAGAATTCTTAGCCAAACAAAAATTATTTTGATTTGAAATGGCCAGTACTGCAGAACGGCAATTTCATAGGTAAAGACCTATTATTATACATAAACACCCAGACGCGAGACGGGAATCGAACCCATGACCTCTGCAAGCAAAGTTAATTAACTCCTTAAACATTTTTAAACATATTTTTCTTTGGCGCCAATCTCACACTTAAACCGCATGCAATAAAAAATCGTTTCTTTTATAATTTAAAATTAACTAAAATTAGTTTGAGCGATACAAACTTAAATATACGTATAAACTCTACGTGGTTGTAGTAGCTACAACCTTTGATCCGCAGACTTCTAGTTTAATATTTTGAGTGGGAAAAAACATTTTACGTTACCTTAGCTATGTAGAAGTGTAATGCATTGTCGTGTATAAGCTAGGAAGAAGTGCATTTAGTCACACATTTGTTGTCTGAAGAATAAAATTAGATCCTATTTTTCACCTTTGTTATTGTCATTCGGTATTTATTAACATAAAATGTTCTCCATATTTTGTATATAGATTAATATAAAAACTATTATTTCTAAAAAGATTAGCCCAATGAAGTAACTATAATGAAGTAAGTAAGTATTTAGATACAGAACAATCCAAGTAGAAACGTCAGCATACGTTAGTAAGCAATCTTGAATCTCGGAGGGCGCTCCAAAGTTCCAGATAACAATCAGTGAAGTCAGGACGGCTGTGTCCTTCAAGTTAATTGTAAGAACTTATACAAAGGGCGAGAGGTCTCGAATAAGTACCTCCTTAACGCTTTAAGAGATGTTCGCCCCATTCTTTGACATTGTCGAGATGAATTTTCTTTTCATTCCACTTCGATGGGCACTTATCAAAAGATAGATTTATGTTCTTAATTTCAATTGTGGAGATTAGGTCGATTTTAACGTTAATTTGGGGACTTTAATGAGAATATCGATTTAAATTTCCATTTATGTATATATAATATATGACGGATACCCGGTGTTATATTGTTTATAAAATGCGTGGCACCAGCAGGGCTGGCGCCACTATCTTCGACAACATCGTTGGTTTTCATGGTGAGTGAAGCAAAACACAAACATGGTTACTAGTAGGTAGTTTTTTGACAATATCTACCAGAGCCGATTCTTTGAGACGCACACAGGTGACGATTCGTATCGACGGTTGGCACTTGACTGCTTTGTGTATTTTTTTTTTCTTAAAGCTAAAGCTGTTGTTGTCTCAGACGACTTGACAGCGACTCAGGGCGTTAAGGCATTCCAACCCCGTGGGAGCGGGGTCGATCAGCCGTGGCAGCGTGCTCGGACACGCGCCTCCGCCTGTGAGGTGCGTTTCCGGCTCGACCGCTGCATGGGGACAATTGAGAACAGCCACGAATGGCAAGAATATTATTTATTTAGGGACTATTGACTTCACCGGTGAAGCCGATCCTGTTCTAATCTACTACCGTTTCGGAGTGCTTATAGCTGAGGGAGAAGAAACGGCGAAAGAAACTCCCCCGCGACACATTCATTCTACGTGTGTTCATGTCATGTGTGATCGTGACTCTAATAGGCTATGGGGGGCGGAAGGCATCCCTAAACCTATTCCGTCGGGCTGGTACTGCGTTGTGTAACGCAGTACCAGTAAACCTCGTATTTATACGAAATTCTGTGGTAAGCAATATGTGCTCGGGATTTTCCTCCACGACGTCGCTTGACTTCACAGCCAGCAATATCAAAGATGTACTTCGGGTTTATTCCCCTAAATAATGTTTATGTAAACATGGTTTTCCGTCAACAGCCGCTTTGTCCTGTTTACATTTCGTTCGTCTTTATTCTGGTACCGGCGTCCTTTGACTTGGCTTATATATATATATATATATATATATATATATATATATATATATATGACGGGTGCTCGGTGATAATAATGTTTTAAAAATGCGTGGCACCAGCAGAGCTGGCGCCACTATCTTCGACAACATCGTTGGTATTCATGGTGAGTGAAGCAAAACACAAACTTGGTTATACTAGTATGTAGTTTATTCACAATATTTACCAGAGCCGATTCTTTGGAGCGCGTATAGGTGACGATTCGTATCGGCGGTTAGTACTTGACTGCTTTGTGTACTGCCAGAGACCTCGTATTTATACGAAATCCTGAGGTAAACAATATGTGCTCGGGATTTTCCAGTCGGTATTCTCAAAGATGGGCTTATTCCCCTAAATAATATTTATGTAAACATGTTTTTGTGTTTGTTAAATAATTATACTATTTGATCTTGGTGCCGCCGTATTTCGCTATTACGCCGACAAAGAGTTGTTTACGTTTCGTGAGACTTTATTGTGATACCGGTGTCCTTTGATAACGCGCCGACATGTCAGCCGACAAAGATATTTTTAACGTAAACATATTTTTTTGCTAACAGCTGCTTTGTTTTCGTGTTTGGTTTGTTTACATTTCGCGCGTCTCTATTTTGATACTGGCCTCCTTTGGTTTGGCGCCGACACGGCCATACTGACAGGCGGTGCGTGCTCTGCACCAGCCTCGTTGTGTTTGTCTGTAATGAAAGTTATTTGCCCTGAGTTTGGTATATGTAAGCAATAGATATTGCTTGATAATAATTAGAAAATAGACACATCTCACATGTGTGGTTTATTGAGATCATAACATTAACATCTCGCTTGTTAATAAAATTGAGGCTTAACAGAAGCTCAATAATTTTGTAGTAAGTAGTTTTTGATTTTCTCGAAGGATCTCGGAGTATCTCGGAGGTTCTCGAAGGATCTCGGGGATTCTCGAAGGATCTCGGAGTATCTCGGGGATTCTCGAAGGATCTCGGAGTTTCTCGAAGGATTCTCGGAGGTTCTCGAAGGATCTCGGAGATTCTCGGCGAATGATTATTTTGTGGGTTATGTGTTTTTGTTGCGTGATATTTGTTATAAATATGTTTATTAATTAAGATACTCACATGTTAATTATATGAAGTAATAATTGCATTATCATTCGATTGTGGTGGCTCTGCAGATGGTGTAGAAGGCTTGAAACAGGATGGTACTGTAGTGATTTCTTGTGGAGTTGGTGAGCAATCTCGCGCCGACTCGGTTTCCTGATCACCGGGTTGTGGGGCACGATGGAGTTGATCGTGAGCAACTTTCTTAGGACGTCCTCTGCCGACGACTATCTTTACCAAGTAGCAGTCATTTTCCAATATCTTGGAAACTTCATAAGGTTCGCTGAAATTCAGATCTAAAGTATTTTGATTACGTGGATTATTTTTAATTAAAACATAGTCTCCTTTCTCAAAGGGACGTATCTTAGCTTTTCGTAAGTTATAGCGTAGTCTGTTCTGTTCATTAGCTTGAGACATCTTCTGTTGTACATGCTGAGTGAGTGCTTCCATCTTGATACTTTGGCTGTCAACATTTACTAGATTCAGAAGTTCAGGGGGTGCGCAATGTTTTCTCTGAGTGATGAGTGTGAGCGGCGCTACTTTGGTAATGCGATGAGGTGTACAATTCATAGCTAACTGGAGTTCTTCGAGAGTATTGTACCACGGTTCTGTCTCGTAATTCTTGATCATATTCAATGCGTTCTTCGTAGTTACTACCACTTTTTCCACTTGTCCGTTCGCTCGGCTAATTCCTGGTGCTATTGCGTGAATATTTATTCCAGTATATTCACAATAATCCTTAAACTCACCAAGAAATTCTCTTCCTCCGTCAACAATGATTTGTGTTTGAGTTCCAAACAGGTACACTGTGCGTTTCAAAGCGGCAAGTGTGCTATGTGGGTTTTTTGTTGATGATGAAATAAAATAAAACATATTTTGTGAAGGCGTTAATAGTAACGATGACATATTGTTGATCGTTATGAGTTCCTAGTTTTCCTGTTATATCCATATGAATCACTTGGAAAGCGGCAGAAGGTTTCTGTATTGGATGTAGTTGTGCTTGAACTGTTCCTGGCGTTCCTTTTGATGTCCTGCATATCACACAGTTGTCGACAAATCTTCGGACTGTAGAACTCATTTTATTGAACTAGTAGGTATCTTTGATTTTCTGCAGTGTTTTCTCCCAACCAGGGTGTTTCAATGCAGTGTGAAAAGAATTAATGATGCTCCATTGAAAGCTTTTTGGTACCACTGTGCAAAGCTGAAGTCCAGTGATAGGGTCATTAACTTTTTTTTTTTTTTTTTTAGGACTTCTTTTTCTAAGGTGTAGCCTTCAACTAGGTTGTCTTCTCTTAAAGTGTCCATTATTGGTCGTAGTTCTTCGTCCCTTCGTTGTTCAACTTTTAGCCAGTTAAAATCCTTTGCCATGACGTTAACGGCTAGTTCACTCAGGTTTTCGACTGAAGAAATCAGCATGTTGTAGTCGCTGGCCCTTATGGTATTCTACTTCGAAATCATAGTTTTCTAAGAATGCCCACCAGCGGTGAATTCCTGGTAGTAGATCCTTTTTATGTATCGATACCTTAAGTGCGTTATAGTTAGTTATCACGGTGAATTTACGACCATAAAGATATTGATGTAAGTGCTTTATAGCGCGTACTACCGCTAAGGTCTCTAGTTCATATGAATGATAACGGCTTTGCGCTTCAGTGGTCCTCATGCTCATAAATGCCACTGCGTGTTGACGTCCATTAATTAATTGAACTAGCACTGCGCCAAATCCAAGGCTACTTGCGTCAGTATATAGTTGTATAGGTGCAGTTTCTTCGGACATAGTACTGGAGTAGGTGTCAGACATTCTATGATCATGTTTCGTGCTTTATCGTGCTTGTCTTCCCATTTCCATTTGACACCTTGCTTTGTCAACTCATATAAAGGCGCCATAATTCTGGAGAAGTCTGGAATATATTTTCTGAAATATCCCGCCAAACCATTGAACTGTCGTACTTATTTGACGGTTTTAGGTAATGGTTTCTTGACGAGAGCTTCACCATTTCGTGAACTTGGTCTTACTTGTCCGTCAGATATTATGTGCCTTGTAGAGTTATGAGAATTTCCTCTAGATTTGACAATTCTTGGTAAAAATCTGCATATTTGCTTAATACGTCATCAACATATACCTGCGCCATGGTTCCAAGGATTGATGATGTGCCCGGTTGATACATCGTTGATAAACAGAGCATGCATTGCAGTATCTAAATCGTTGAACACTGGATTGTTGTTGCTCACATGATTGACTGGTTTCTGATGGATAAGTTTTGTTCTACTTGATGTGATAATAATGCTGAGGTTTGTTTCATACATTAAATCCATGTTGACCAAAACGTTAGTGGACATTTGATTATCTGGCAGTTTGTAAAAGTGTAGTTCTTCTACTCGGATGTCGTCGATGGTGGTAATAGCCACCAGTTTGGTCAAAGATAATGCAGGAAATTGACCGATTCCCTTCAAGTAGTTAATGGAAGAAGTTAAGAACCCAAAGGTTCTTTTTCCAGGTAAAGCAGATGTAATGGATTCTTGTAATTTGTTGAGGATCCTCGCAGATTCATGTAGGTTCTCGTATCATTGACCTGCGAAAATAGAAAGAAGTTCCTCTGAGTAGAGCATCTGTAGCAACTTGCGTTGCTTTGTCTTAGTTATTACACGAACAGAACTGTCATGTAAGTTTGAGATAGCCATGCTAGTAAGGTAACTAAAGGTTGAAAAGGTTCTCGTAGAGTTTTTGGAGATTCTCGTAGAATACTCGAAAGTTCTCGTAGAATACTCGAAGGTTCTCGTAGAATACTCGAAGGTTCTCGTAGAATACTCGAAGATTCTCGTAGATTTATTTGTATAAGAGGCTCTCGTGGTGTTATTTACAATTATCAAATTTACTTACACTTTATTGTGATGAATTATCTTCATCCAGTAGATCGTGGTTTGGCTGTATTTACAATCCTTATCGCGAGTTTGGTGTAATATCATCGGTTGATTGTGCGGTAGGATCCCGATGCATAGGTGATTCTTTTTCCGCCAGTACAGTCAACTGATCACCTTGATTACGGTGGTGATTGCTTTTTTTTTTGCATCTCTTCATGTTGTAGTAGTGACCATCAGTTCACATTTGTATCATCAAAATTATTCAGTTTGTATACTTCAATTACTTGATCTATATGCTAGCAGTATTTTCGTATACCGATGTGGGTGTCCGGATCAAATTATGGTAAATAGACCTCCTTGATCCTTATTTTTGTTTTGGTAGACGAAGCACATAAGTGCTCTGCCATTTTCTGCATAGTCTCCATAAATTGCATCAAAAATTGTAGTATTTCACTCACAGTTGAATTAGGTACGGCATGCTCAATTGCAATCGGGAACTTGTAATTTGTTCTGCTGCTGGTCCCGCCGTCGAGGAGCTTGATGACACGTCTAGCGGTATTCGTCCAGCCAGTTGTATCTGCTGATCTCCAGAAGATGGATGAACCGATGAGGCAATGGTTGGGATTGAGAGTGGTCTCAATCCCACTTCTGATGACGGATGCTCGGTGATAATAATGTTTTAAAAATGCGTGGCACCAGCAAAGCTGGCGCCACTATCTTCGACAACATCGTTGGTATTCATGGTGAGTGAAGCAAAACACAAATTTGGTTACTAGTATGTAGTTTATTCACAATATTTACCAGAGCCGATTCTTTGAGGCGCGTATAGGTGACGATTCGTATCGGCGGTTAGTACTCGACTGGCTTGTGTACTGCCAGAGACCTCGTATTTATACGAAATCCTGAGGTAAACAATATGTGCTCGGGATTTTCCAGTCGGTATTCTCAAAGATGGGCTTATTCCCCTAAATAATATTTATGTAAACATGTTTTTGTGTTTGTTAAATAATTATACTATTTGATCTTGGTGCCGCCGTATTTCGCTATTACGCCGCCAAAGAGTTGTTTACGTTTCGTGAGACTTTATTGTGATACCGGTGTCCTTTGATAACGCGCCGACATGTCAGCCGACAAAGAGATTTTTAACGTAAACATATTTTTTTGCTAACAGCTGCTTTGTTTTCGTGTTTGGTTTGTTTACATTTCGCGCGTCTCTATTTTGATACTGGCCTCCTTTGGTTTGGCGCCGACATATATATTTTATTAAATAAAAAAATAGAACCAACAACAGAAAACTATAAAAAGCCTTTACTTGGGTCTTTTTTAGCAACAAGATCAATTAGCGTTCTCTCCCAGAGATGGGAGAGGTTTTTCTTGGCCGAGCCTTTCATCATTTTCAACAGTTCCATGTGTTTTATAATAATCAATTGCATTAAAAACTTTGTAAACAGAACAATTTAAATGCTCAGTTACTCTTCTGTACGCCCACTTATGATCTATATGTAAATTAACAATTTATTTGCCTGGTTGACGCGTCACAACTTTTGATGTGAAACATCTATAGCCGCACGTAAAACCGATTTCTGGCGTGGCGACGCATGCCGCATACCGCTAAATGATGGTATATAATATATACAGTCTATATGCAGTAGTGTGTACGGTGTGGCGGCGCAATCGACTGTGCTATATTCTCTCCTACTCGATCCGGCGTTATTTGTATTTAATGAAAATAAATGTTTATTCAATATACAGGGTGACTTTGACAAACCCGTCCAAATTTTTTTACGCACTAAACATCATTTAGGGAACCCATTTTTGCAAAAAAAATTGTATGTTAAATTTTCACCATAAAATATTTCATATAGGATCATTAATTCAATCGTACAGAATAATCATATGGTGCAAACAGCGTCGTTAACCTGTTATTACCTGTCTCTGTCACATCCGCGTAAATGAGTAGTGCGTATTCGCTCGCCCGGTTCAATGCCGCCGTCCTCGGCCTTTTACTAGGTCAGATGGAGAGGTCATTGCACTCTCGCGCCGTATTACGTAAATTGCGAGTTCTTTGAATGACTTTGTGATGCTGATTACTCAACATTTTTGTACTATGTGATACAAAACTAAAATACATGTTTCTCATAACTTTTACTAAAGATTCTTCTGTGTGAATTTGGACGGGTTTGTCAAAGTCACCCTGTATAGTCATCGTTTTCTGGAAAAAAATCGTAATATTTTATTTTATCATTATGACATATTTAGTTCCTATATGCGTGCCAATGGGATGCTGAAGATCGCACGAAGTGGAGTAGAAAAAGTCGGAAAGCGGAGCCCGGGCACCGAAACGAAAGTTTGGGTGGCGACCGGGACTAACGCTAGGATGATGATGATGATGACATATTTAGTTCCTATCACAATCTGTTCTTTTCTGCATATTATTACAAAATAATGTTTATAAAATAATTTACATTTCTGAATATAAATACTGCCATCTAGGATGTACAAGAACAATTACGTTCACGTATTAAAAACCATAGAAGTTCGTTTGAATATTTTTTTAATTAGTATTGCTAGTGAATCATAGATGTCGCTGTTAATTTACAAGTGTAGAGTTTTAAGGTATGGATGGATGGTAAGGTATGGATGTTAACCATAATTATGAATTATAGTTGGTGAAATTAAAAAGTTAAAAATAAATCATAGTTAAAAAAAACTAAAAAACACGCTTTTATAAAAAAATCTAACTAATAGGTAAAAAATAATTTTCATTAAATTTAAATTAAGGATAGATAGATGGAATTCACAAAAAAATGACAAAGGAAACTAATAATTTCTAAACTTATTTTCTTTTTTATCATTATGACATATTTAGTTCCTATCACAATCTGTTCTTTTCACATCTGCCAGGCGTCCCGTGACGGCTCATTTAGTTTTTTTATTTTTGCTCATTTTGAACAAAATAAAATTCAGATTAAATTTTGAATTGCCACCAAAATAATAGAAAAAGCCAAGAAAGAAATGTTATTCTCTAATTTCAAAAAAAGAACGAGCTATGGATGCTTTTTTAAAATGTTTCTAATTAGGCGTCCAAACGGCCAGTAACAGAAAATAAACTCCTACATGTGAAAGACTCATTTTGTAATTAAAAGTAAGATATGTTTTATATTTTATGCATTTAATGAGTTTTTTATTTGAGTGACTATATTATTGCGTGATTATTAATTATTGAATGTGTATATTTTTTACGAACATTTGTGCGTTGAAGTTATACTTTATTCCTAAGAAGTGTTTCTAATTATATGACCACCACTGTATATATATTGTATATGAAAAGTCAAAGAATCCTCGATGTGGAAGCAAGAAGTTTAAAAGTAATTCTTCTTCATCTAAAGTAATGGAAATATGAAATTTAAAATTAAATGAGGAAGATCGTTAAACTTTTTCCAATGGCTCTAGTTGAAAGATCCGCTTCGCAAACTTACTCGGATTCATTGATGCAACTCGGGTGTATAAAATTCATGAGAAATGTGCAGGGAATTTAAATTTGTTTTCTTTTTAAGTATTTTCAACTTAAAAATTTGCATTGCCTGCAAAAGGGTCTAAATGTAGTCAGTATACAGAATTTCAATTTACTGATTTTATTTTTATCATTAGTAAAGTTGCATCATTAAGATCATTAAAAAAATCGGCTAAATCCTATTTATGAAGATGTTTGTCTCTTTTTGGTATTGCTTTTTCAAATCAGAATTTTCAAATCACAACGGTACTAAAGAAGCTTCACTTCAAAAAGTAAAATGCTAGCTGGGGATAGATTTAAAAACGGTTCACTTAAAGTTAGGCATTAACGGAAACAAAAATTTAAATACTAAAGCGCTCACAATCCGCAAAAACTAACTTTAATTTTAACTAACATCTATGAAAGCTTGTAAGTTGCAATATTTTTAAATATCGATTATTAAGTAATTTACTATTAAAGAGGGTAGCAGATAAAAGAGATTATTAAAAATTATTAGAAAAGAAAATATTAATAGAGAAAGTTCGAACAAATTCATTGTCGAGCAAAATCTGGAACATTCGTCTGTGGGTATTGTCACGGGGGACCAAATATTGGTCGTTTGTTGTGGCTAGTCTTAGTATAAATAAATGTCATGTCAATCAGTACGAGGATGCTCTTCAGTCATTTCCCTTGTAATATACTATTTATAACTAAAAAATTTTGATTATTATTTATGTTTTTTTAATATCTCGATTAATGCACAATCATTTGTTTTTACTGCTTGTGAATTATTAATAAATCTTAGGTTTCGCATTTGTGCTTTACAATACATATTTATATTTGCGTTGAAGGTCCATCTGAACTATCTGGGTTATCGCCGAAATGGTATACCAAATAATAAATATTTTTAATGATATACGAAAAGGGAAAAATTACATGTTAAATAAATAAATGTTCTTATTTTTCATCAATTATAATTTGACTACAACCTTTGAATTTACAAAACATACAAAACTTTGAATAAAAAAACAACAATAATTTTTAAGCTTAAATATAGATTATTCCATTAATTGACCATCAAATCGTTTTACATTCATAAATTATAATTAGTTACCAACCGTAATTCAGTCTAGAACCTAGTTAATTCAAATTCTAACCGAAGTTTAGTTATAGTATATATGACTGATAGACCAAAATCGGAGCAGTCAGTCATGAGAACTAGGTTAAACGCACACCCGTTTAAGAAGCATTACATAAATTAGCTTTCACGCATGACGTAGGGCTAGTCCATGAGCTTTTCAAAAATAGAATATTTCTCAAAGATAAAAACATCATGCGAATTAGCGAATTTCATTAACTACATAACATTTTCAATTCAATTGGATTATTATTTTATAGGGTTTAAATGACTTGGCTTTGAAGCCTTAGAGTCAGATTGTTATTTTATTTCAATGTTCTTCATTGTCTTCAAGTACCTGACAAGTATGTGGAGTCTCGACCAATAGTCAACTATCGATATTGCAACCCTTTTAGTTTTTTTTTACCTTCAATCTTCAATCAATTTCTTAACATTTCAAAATTTAATGTCGCTTTCAAAATGATTATATGTAACCGAATTATGAAAATAATTTACTATACTATAAAAAAATTTAATATTATACAGTTGTTTAAATCGACTTATTGCAGCTGACAAAATTTGTCTAAATTAGGTAAACGAACAAATTTCTGACACCCCTATTCCCGCAGAATACGAATAACATAGACGTTGTTCATAACCTCAAAACAACCGCGCGTGACGCATATTAATTTAAGTTTTAATGAGTAAGGGCCTAAATTCTGAAAGTACTTGCAACTAAGTTAATTAAGTTTGTTTCAAAGAACTATGTTTACAGACAATGCGAGAGGTTGTAGTCAAATTATAATTGATGAATAATTTTCAAGAACGTTTTAGTGTGTGTGTTAAAAGTTTGTGTTTTTGTCCTTTATCTTTTTAATAATAAAACCGTGATCCCAGTTCCTTCCAAGGCTGTAAAAGTATACAAGCGCACAGGGGCCTTAACCAGAACTCATTGTATCGTGGGCGTAAATGTAATCGGAGGCTTTGTTTGTAAGAATAATAGTCGAAATTAATACTAATCACAATATATCACTAAATTATAAGCCAAATAAAAGCAATTCGTCGCAGACCAAGTGTACTTGCGGTTCACGCTCAAAAAGTAAGAAAACCAGTTGGCCGCGCCACTACCATAGACGCGATGCTCCGCCAGAGTGAATTTAAAAACCAAGTCATATTTAAAAAAAATTTTTTTTTTTTTTATAAACTGCAATCAGTCGCCAGACTATTATCAGCTCTGTTGAGTGATTATTATCTTTTCAAATATGACGACATATCAACAACAAGAAAGCACGTGCCGTCAAGTATTTGATGTATATATATATATATATATATATATATATATATATATATATATATATATATATATATATATATATATATATATATATATATATATATATATATATATATATATATATTATTTGAATTCTCTATAACGTTAGCATTTCGTATTTTCCTAAAAGCAGTAGTGCTTTTACCTGTTGCATCCGTGTCATACATGTATTCCCACCTTATTGTTACAAGGTAAACTTCCACATCTCATTTCGACACTTTATTAAGAAATGTATCATAGGTTCAAACTCTATTTTATAGGAGCAACTGCTGTCTAACAATGTTCCCCGCTTGCATCTTATTTTAGAATCATCAGTAATTTAAACATTATAGAATAAGTAATAAAACCTAGGTAACTTTAAAAAAAATTTATAGATAAAAAAATGTTTATTTAGAACAAAAAAAAATAGTGTTAGAAGATACAACCTTATAATAAATAGTGTTAGAAGATACAGAAGATCCGTAAGTGATGTCTGTTTTCTTATTAACATTGCAAATGGATCATACGACTGTCCCGAACTTTTAGCTAATATACGATTCCGTACACAGCACAAAAATTTTAGAAAGCGACAACTGTTAAGTGTGCCCTTGCACCTACTAATTATAGACAAAATAGCTTTTTTATTCGAGGTGCAAATGGATTTAATCAATTAGATGCCCAGCTCGATATCCATTTATTCACAACTAAAGTTAACAGATTCAAAGTAATGATGAGTAAATACTTTTTCGACACTGTTGAAGATTGAATATAAGTTGTTATTCTTTTTTTTTTCTTTTTACTGTGTTTATGAGTAGTGGTAAATAACTAACTGTTAGGACTTGTAATCAGCAATAGTTTTTAAGAATGTTAGATTATATATACGTATTGTAATTTTTATTAGCCTGTAAGTCTTACTAAAAACAAATAAGTAAAAAATATTAATGCCCTAAAAAGGTCCTCTGCTCTGCATAGTTGGTTAAAAACCAAACCGGTGTTCCGCAGAAGCCTACAAGAATAACAACAAATTTTTATTCATGAAATGTCTTGAAAAATTACAGCTGTCTTTTTATACAGCACGGATCATTTCTAATCCGATTCAACAGATGATAAAGGTAAAAGAAGTGAAAGAGCTCTAAACATTAAATTCATCTTCGATGTACATACCATACACAAGTAAACTGATATTAAATTTATTATAAGATTATTTTGTTTATTATATTATATATTTAAATCTAATAACATTTACCGTTTAATGCTGAGTAAAGATGTCAGGAAGGTTATATTGATGGCTCTGATGTAAAAGTTATATATGGATGCTGAAACAGCGAAAATTCCTAGACGCAACTAGAGTTTTCGACTATCGCATTTATCAGTTTAACGTTTTATTTTATTAAATTATAGAGAGAGTTACTATTCTTTCTGAGGATACCGAACTAACAACCTCCAAAACTTCAGAATAGGTGCTCTACTAAATATTTTAAGAGGGTTAAAGGAGAAAGAAGAAGAAGAAGAAAGAAAAATTATTTATTGGAATATTTACAGATTTAAACATTATTATACTAAACTGTAACAATTAGTACCAAACGAGGCTAACAACTCAGCAAATTGCTGCATCAAAATGAATCGACACATCACTGATTGACCCCGACTGCGAGAAATCATTTACAACCCAAATCACATAGGCACTTCGTAAAACTAAATATGTACACAGATGTACTGGTGTGTATATATTTAATGATGTGTGTATATATTTGATATTATTATTTTATTATTATTATTATTATATTATTACAATGTATTAAATTTAAGTAATTAAATTTTAAAATAAAATGATCAAAATAAAATTTGTAAACTACCTACTTAAAATCTAAAACATGCAAGAATTTAGAATATTCATTAGTAATACATTTTCGGAATAACTGGTTATAAAATTTCCTCGATAAGTTACTATTACCAATTTTTAAAACATATACCAAGATGATTCGGATTAAAACATTATTCTTTGTATAATATCATGATTGATTCCACTAGTCCCAGAACTAGTTTTAACTGTATCTCTGGAACTAGTTTTCTCTCTCTGATATGTATGTTATGGGGATGATACGAGTTAGAACGTAGCGAAGCGCAGTAGAATTGTGTGTGTGCGCGTGTGTATGTGTGCGTGCGTATGTGTGAGTGTGGTGTGTGGGTGTGAGTGTGCGTGCGTGTTATGCATGTGTATCAGATATAAATAATTTATCGGTTTACTCACCTATATGTATTAATTTTTCTGTTTCATGGTAGTCCATCTTTAATAACCAATCTCTTATGAAATGTCTTGAAAAATTACAGCTGTCTTTTTATACAGCACGGATCATTTCTAATCCGATTCAACAGATGATAAAGGTAAAAGAAGTGAAAGAGCTCTAAACATTAAATTCATCTTCGATGTACATACCATACACAAGTAAACTGATATTAAATTTATTATAAGATTATTTTGTTTATTATATTATATATTTAAATCTAATAACATTTGATTGTGTAAATAAGTTTCATTGTGTTTATATAATTGGTTTACAATAAAGTGTTATCTATCTATCTATCTATCTCTTAATTTCTGTTTTATTTCAAATTTGTTTAGGCTTACGATATGAAGGATATTATCAATTTCATTATACAAATACGAACTTGTAACAACATAATTTTTGCTGGCAAATGAGGTTCTTGAAGCGATTTCTGTGTATGGTTTTAGTCTTCTTCTCAATGAATCTCGCTTGGGTAAGTGGTTGGGTAATTCAGAGTGTTTACGAAGAATAGTGCACAAAATATATAATTGACGGACAGTGAGTACTTGACACTCGTTATATAGTTGAATAGTCGGGTATAGGAATGGTTTAAAATGCATAACTTTCAGCACTGCTCTTTGAGCTCTCTCAAGTTTTAAAAGAGATGATTTATGAGTTCCCCCCACACAGGAATGCAATATCTAATTATGGAGTGACACAAGGCATCATATGTCATCCTAAGGACATCGGGATTTGCTGAGCTACGAAGCTTTTTCATTATGAAAATTAGTTTACGAACTCGGGCACATACGCTATCTATGTGTTTTTTCCAGTTGAGCCTTTCATCGATAGTTATCCCTAGATATTGTATACTGTTGGTTCTACTAATTTTCAAACAAGAGCAAGACTTTGATAGTGACAAGCAGGAGTGCGCTTTTATGTCAAAAGTTACGGGTGGTCTGTTACAGTCAGATAAGTAAAAAGCTATATATTTGGATTTTTCGATATTTAGTGTAAGTAAATTATTATTTAACCATCTCATGATTATAGACAAAGCTTGTTGAGCACTATTTTTAACTTCGTCCCAGCCATCGCCCGAGATGACTAATGCGGTGTCGTCAGCGTAACAGTATATTTCACATTGAGGAATTTGAAGTAGGCAAAGTTCATTTACGTATATTTTAAAGAGGGTAGGTCCTAAGACACTGCCTTGAGGCACTCCATAATTAATTGAGAGCTCAGTGCTTTCGTAAGTGTCTATTTTAACTTTTTGAAGTCTACTATTGAGATAACTGCGAAAAAGGTTAAGACAATTGCCTCTGATTCCGATAGCTTGTAACTTTGATAAAAGTATAGGTATGGAGACGGTATCAAAAGCCTTAGAGAGATCAAGGAAAACTGCAATACATTTATTTTGTTTATCCAAGTTATTTACGATACAGTTTGTTAAATTAATTACAGCATCCTCGGTTGATAAGCCAGGTTGAAAGCCAAATTGGTTCATTGCAATACATTTGAATTTTTCCAAATAGTTTTGTAAGCGTTTATTAATTACTTTTTCAAGAATCTTTGATAACGTTGATAGTACAGCAATAGGTCTAAAATTGTTAAAGGTATCAGAAGGACCGACCTTCGGGATAGGGTGAATTAAGGCAGTTTTGAATGCAGTAGGGAAAATACCAGAACTAATTGATAAGTTACAAATATGGACAATTGAAGGAATGAGATAGTTTCGAAAATGTTTAACAAATCTGGTAGATATGTTATCATATCCAGTAGCACAATCGTTTCGCAATTCTAATATTATAGATTCGACTTCAGCGTCGTCGACCTCGAGCAAGACGAACGATTTATATGAATTGTAATTATTTTTATTTTGTGTCATTTTAGGGGATAAAGTTATATGAGGTGATAATTTTTGTGCCAGCTGATTGCCTATATTAACAAAGTATTGATTGAGGGCATTCACTGTTGTAACAGGGTTATTTAAGAATGGAGTGAGACAAGTGGAGGTACTCGGTTTATTGTGTAAATCTGTTACAGTTTTTATCAAGTCCCAAGTTCGCTTTATGTTGTTTTTAGCTTTATTAAATTCGTTTTGTTCATAGTCTTTTTTTAACCTTCTTAGTAATTTGTTGCAATAATTTCTATAACGTGTATAAATAATTCTAGAACTTTCATCACTAGGGTTCATTTTAGTTTTCTTATGAAGTCTATCTCTATGTTTTATACATCTTAGCAAACCAGGAGTGATCCATGGCTTTAAAATTGTCTTTTTCCTAGAAATTGTGACTTGTTTAGAGTTTTTGCGGATAATGGTTTGAAGCTTATATATCAATTCTTCGGCCGCGTAATCAACATCTTTAGAGTATAGTATTTCATTAAATTTCAATTGTTGCATATCCACCGCAATTTGTTCATAGTCGATGATAGTTCTTTGTCTAATTGGTACATTATATTTATAGCATTTTAGAAGTGCAACTAAAGGAGTCTGCCCACTACACCGTTCCATACCATGTCCGTGCTAGGAACGTGCCAGGCAAAAAAATATTCTTTGTATTAAAAAGTATGTGACTATGCCCACTAGACCGTTTCGTAACCGACCGACCGTTTGCTTTTGTGTCTGATACGGTCCTAGCACGGTCATGGTATGGAACGGTGTAGTGGGCAGACTCCTTTATGCCGATGCCCGATGGTGACGTCATACGTCGCGTCGTTCTAAAGCACCACAAGAAATTACATATTATTTACATTTTTATATTTCAATTCAATTTTACAGGGGTTACTAATCTCTTCTGACTAATTTAAAATCGTTGATATCCCTTTGTGTGCTGAGCTGAATTGATTAGCAAATGGATCCATCTCTCTCTCACTCTCTCTCTCTTCTCTCTCTCTCTGTGTCTCTTTCTTATTACACATTGCACTTATACAAATCTAAAATAAGAATCAGTATAAACTCGTGTTTATTTACCGCTATTAATATGTTAGGATCAGTATAATATTAAGTATACTGAACATTATAATATAAAATACGTGCAATGGGCATTAGGTATTATGTTGAATAATTTACCTTGGTAGATCTAATTATAGGCAGTAGTCCCAGTGTACATTGCCGTCGCCAGCAAATGCCGAGCGCTTCATTTATTAACGTCCTCACGCCCACGTGGGCGGCATGCCTAATTCACTTTGACAACACAAAAACATTGACGTAAAATACAGAGGATTAAAAGAAAACAAATTACCCAAACCTCGAAATGCTTCTACCAAATTATTTGAGATGTTTACAAAAACAAGACACACATAGACACCGCGACATAAACGCACTCGTTTTTCGTGGGAGGCTAACTAAATTCATAAGGAATTCGACATATTTTTTGATAAGCATCAATCTTAAATGTAAGATGTTGAGTTATGCAACCTTCGGGAATTCTTTCTCAAAACTAACGTGGGGATGCATCGAGATATGAATGCAGTAGACAAGGGACTCACCCCGCTCTCTCTTGCAAAAGAGAGCTGGAGCAGGCCTGAAGTAATGAGTACTGCTGAACGTATGGATGTGTGGAAGAGCGCTCTATGGTAGATTTTATCGACCACTATATAGACTATACTCCTACACATAATTCTTCTTTTTTCACAAACTCTCATAGTAAAAGCTATCTGACTTTGGAATGAGCTGCATATTACTATCAGATAAGCTAAAACATTGCCCATATTTAAAAGTAATTTGTACCAGCACTATTGGTCTTTGCAGTAGATATTTAGTGTATATGAGTGTGCGTGTGTATATATATTATATATGAATGTATGAGTATTTACTTGTTCAAACTATTAATTATGAAATTGTTTAATCGTCAAATTTATATATTAGTTATCCCACCAGCAACTTTTATAAATTATTTGTTTCCTGTACTGGGTTGTCTGGAAGAGATCGCTATTAGCGATAAGACCGCCCTTTGTGCAATATTGTTAACCACAAAATTTCAATGTAAATTACTTTTATACAATGTACAATAAAGTGTTATCTATCTATACGGACCCGATATACGAGTAGCTCTGCTGGTATCGGTGAACTGGCTTATATTCGTTAACCTCTTTGGGGAAACCGAAGGTTTTGTCTGTGCAATTATGGACGAGGTTATTGAGACGAACAACTACCAGAAGTAAGTCACTGTCCTGGTGAATCGATTAGGCATGTTACTTCTGGTTGTTCTCGTCTTGCTAACTCTGAGTATTTGCACAGGCACATCCTAGTAGCCAGAATCATCCATCAGCAACTTGCTCTTCGATAAAATCTTTTTTCAGAGGTGCCCTATTATAAATACATGCCTAAGCCAGTTTTTTCTAGAGAAAGGTACTGAACTCATTCCTCTTAGGTGGTATAATACGCCGGTAGCTTGGGCCCTTGGCCTCGCTCCTAGCGATGGACAGTTCTTTTATATTTTTTAAATATTTTTTTGTAAATATCGTTTTATAAAATTAAGTATTTTTCATTATTTTTTTATAAAATGATATGTAAATGAAGAGTATAATAATATCAATTTATTTCAGATACATAAAATCCATACATTAGAATACAAATAACAATATGCGAGTATTAATTATACATTACATTAATTATTGTGTTATTATCATAAATTAACTTAAATCTATGTTAGTATTTAAAAAATCAAATTAGAAATTACATATTGAAAGTACACTTTTCCTATTACAATCGCTATCCAATGTTAATAATCCAATTTAAATATTTAGACAAACGTCTTATAATTTTAATTGTCCGAACAAAGTTGGAAATGGTTAGACCATTTCCCACTTTATTCGGGGTACAAATAATGAAGAAAATGTATTTATGAATATACTTTTAAATGAATAATATTTTTTTTTAATTATTATGAAATAGGGAACATTATATTTTCATATAACCCCTTTACCTGGCTGTAATTAGTGTCAACTAATTTTCCGTTACGCGGTTGACTCAGAGCTGTGAAATGAGCTTCGCTTCGCCTTAGGCACTGAACCCACAAAATGGGTTCCGAATATGACGACGTGCTACCTTAAACACGATGGAACTAATTACCATCTCCACTTCGCAGGTAAGACATGTCACGCGAAACTCATTTAATACTGGATGGCAACCGCCCCCGGTCAGTAAATAAAATAAAATGTGACCCAAGGCCAACTAGCCCTACACGGACGCCAGCACGTCGTGGTACCCCTGGCGTTGCAAATACCATTAGGCGACGGTAACTGTATGCTATTAAGTGGGCCGCCAGCTTGTCTGTTGTCTTATAGCAATTAAAAGAAAACAGTTTGTATATATCAACAACATCTTTGTATACATATATCATAGATGTAAAAATAATATTATAACTATTTCAAGACTTTCAATAAATTTTATTAACTTAGATTTACTAACTACTTTTTGGCTTGAAGAACTTTTGTCTTTTGAATTTATTTGTTGAAATAGTGAAAATTTAAATCAATTACTTTTATAAAATTTTGCAAAGAAATTAAATACCTATTATACATTGAAAGGAGTATGTTTAAAAAAATGCAGATTGATGTTTCTCAGTGTTGATCGATATGCAATGATGTAGATTCATGATCGTGAAAGCAGTTAGAGAGCATTTAAATAATCATATATTGGTACATATATCATATCCTCATTTATAATAAAATATCCAATCACATATAATTACTACAAATTATTATGTCTAATCTTAGTAATAGACATTACATATGTTTTAATTATAATATTCGTATGACCCCTAGATGGGCTAGAGGGCGTCCACAGCAACATCTCCGTCCCGAACAGTCATGTGCGTCACTTTTGATCTCACTCCAAGTATTTCCGATGGCCTTCACTTCGTCAGTAATTGACCTCCGCCAGGTTTGTTTTGGACGGCCACATTTACGTTTTCTTGGAGGTTCCAGTCTAGAGCTTGTTTTGGTATATTGTTGGAATCCTTCCAAAGGATTATTCCTCCATTACATATGTATTATATTTATTAAAGTGTAAAATATTAACAGCACATAATCAACCAAGAGTTGGCAGCTGCTGGACACAGCGCTCCAAGCCACAAGTCCCGGCCCCTTATCTTTTTGTCTATCATTAAACAAAATCTTGCATAAATCAACATACTCGTATTAAACTTATGAGGTCCAAATTATAATATAATAACATAAAATAAACAATTATAACTTTCATACGTTATATTAATATGTTATCTATGAATTTCCATTTTAACCTTATAGTATTATATAAGGATCAAACTATTTACTACTTATCACCTACTTAGGTTCACAACAGTATACAGTGCAATCTCAATATAACAAAACTGAAGGTAATTAATCTATTAATCTGAACATTACATAGATACTCATTAACGTAACTTGTCAAACCAAACGAATTCCACTAATAAATGGAAACACGTTGATGAAAACACAGTAATTTTTATTTGAAAAGAGTTTACACAATTTCCACCAAAAAAAACACAAATTTGTTAAGTAAAGGTTAATAATATATGTGCATATTGCAATGCAGTTATTAAAAATTCGTTATAAAGAGGTTTTTGATAAATGTATTCATAATGTTAAGTTAAACATTAGCTCTTACGGGTAGTCCTAGAGAAGAGAACATCGAAGAATTCGTTATATTAAAGCTCGGTATATAAAGTATTACACTATATATTTCACTTTATTCTAATCGTTTATCTAAACGTAAAGTGACACCAACAAAAAGATTTTTGTAATCCTTATTCTCCTGTCTGGTCAATTTAGAAACAAAAACCCGAATAAGTTAGAAATTGTTATATTTCCAATAACAGTAACCATTTCCAGTATTAGGGGTCAGCGATAAAAGAACTTATGCCAATTATCGAATAAATGTCGAATTCATTCACAGCAAATGTTTCTTTTATTGCGTCTGTTCGTATTTGAAGTATTTCTTAGGTTATTATTTACCTATTTGAATAAAAATACAGAAAGCTTCTTATAAAATATCTGCACGATAGAGATATTCAGTTAACGTCGATATTTAGAATTTTTTCATGTTCGCTATAAGATATGGCGACTCAATTCGAATTTCTGACGAGAATTTTCTCAAATCTTTTTATCCGTGCAGGGGCAGAGAAAGAATACTAACCTCTGCAGCCGGGGTCGGCCTGTCGTAAAAGGCGACAAAACAACCCACCCCAGCTACGTGGTGGGGCTCAAGCTCGTCTGGATGGCGACCACCTTTGGTCTAAAGTATGCCGCTATAATAACTTTGTGTTGTGTTCCCGCATTAGTAATCTAAGTTCCTGTACCTTATGGGAAAGCAGCGTGTTCGCGATACCACTGGTGTTGAAAACACCCATAGGCGACGGTAACTGTTCAATTCTAAGCGGGCCGTCAGCCTGTCTGCTGTCCTACAGCAATTTAAAAAAGTAAACCATTATCATCTTTACATCTCGGTTACAACACAAACTTCACGAGCATTGGCACGCATATCACCCCTTACGACGTCAAACCAGCACTTTTTGGGTCCCCTCCATCTGCCAGGGCCGTAAGGCATAGCCGTCTATATTGTTCCCCGCGTAAGTAGGCGTTTGCCGCAAAACATGGCCACACCAGCGAAGGCAACACTCCTGCAGTTGATATGCAATGTCACGGACATGAAGGCTGCCGCGAATGCGGGAATTACAATGTTTATTATTAGTAAGCCAATTACGACTAATAATTACAAGAAAACCAAAGTACATTTTAACATTACTTAATTGCAATTGTTTGATGTAAATGTAGTTTTTTTTTAATCGTCTCTAGTGATCGCGAATCACCATTATTTTATCTATCACACTTACGCCATAGCAGACTGCGCCGTTCAGTAAAATATTTAACAAATAATCAATTCTCCGATCCCGAGGCTAATGCTTGAAGACGAATGGATCTTTGTATCAAAAATCCCAAAATTCTCTAAATTAATTTAAACTTTTAGGCGCCGTTGTCCAAAAACGTTTGACCTTGAATAATCCCGAATTATCTTTTCCAGGCTCTGAAACCCATAATGTTCTGTCCCCATAGTTCAATTCAAATGCACATTAATATCTATTATATGGGACCGACAGATAAACTCGCCCAGCTAAGGGCCGGGTGTACCCTAATAAATAAAATAAGAGAAAAATCGCTGGCGAGACGAACCCTTCCCTTTGGGATGCATTGCGTACAGGAAATACTTATTTACATACGTAATGATGTCCCCTTGTGTCCTCTGAGGTCCAAAAAGTAATTTTTCCAGGTACGGAAGGTAAGAGAGTATTTTATATTGATTTTTTTTTATAGCCATGGCACTTTGGTTATTTATTTTATATTACAAGCCTGTTCCTTATGACCTTTTGTTATTTCGCTTTATAAAATATACATTTACACTTTGCCAAAAAAATAATTTGATTTCTTTGGCTTAAAGGCCTAGCGTGATGGAATAAATAGTTCTATGAATTCCTGCAAAACAATATATTTATCGAAACATTTAACACATTATCTATACTAGTATGATTAGAGCATAACTATAACGACATAATATATAAAGAAAATAACCCAAATGATATCTGAGCAATTCCCTATTACTGACACGATCGCTAAATAATATTGCCAACAATAATTAAATGTAGGAGTGTGGACTTTTTGACAGTAACCAAAAAAATAATTCAGTAATTCAATTTTCAAGAAACATAAAATAGATCTTTATTAGCAGATAACAACTCTTCATCAGCGTCTCCGTGCAGGGGCTGAGTAAGAATATTGATCCCTGCGTGGTAGGGCCCCAAGTTCATCTGAATGGCAACTACCCTTGGTCTATAAGTATGCAGTCCAAATAACTTTGTGCTATGCTCCGACATAAGTGACCCAGTATCCAGTACCTACGGACAACAGTGTGTTTGCGATGCTCCTCACGTCATCCATAAGCAGTGGTAACTGTTTACTATTAAGTGGACCGTCAGCCAGTCTGCTGTTCCTCAGCATTAAAAAATACTTTCGTATGAAAAGAAACATTAATTCCGCCTCTTTTAAAGTTATTTTGTAAGTTTCTGATCCTGTCTAATACGCTGAAAAGAAAAAAGCGAAGAAAACCCCTGTATAATCTAGCGGTAATGAACTTCAGGTCTCGATACATACTTGCAAATTATCAGCATTAATTAGTAATCCTGGCATACTATTCCGGAATAATTGTACCAGTAAATACCGGTATATAAATAATTTTAAACTAGCAACACCAAACTCGGAGATGGCCATCTCGCAATATCGGAATACCTATGCGACGGAATTCGTTTAATAGTTCCGTATTAATATCCTCCTTAATTACTACTTGACTACAGTTTAGTGGCTTCAAGTGTGTTTGCGAAGTAGTTTTTTAATAATCCAATGGTATTTTTTATAACAAAAATATCACAATACGACGCCGGTCAGAAACTTGCCTAAAAGACGCATATGCATAGATCACTAGGATAAGCAACAGTTTAATTAAATTACAAAAAAAAATAAGTTCATACATTAAGAATAAGTAGTCTAGAAAAAAATTATTCTTTTGATTTTAAAATCGTCGTTGTATTTGTATTGCCACACTGAATTTTGTTAAAAGGTCCTATTGTTTTTCTGTTACTAGTCCTTTCCTTGCAATAAGGTCCACAAATAATAAATAAAATACACGTGGTAGAATTTTGCTGCAGACGCAAGACTTCAACCCCAAATTTAAAACCTTGTTGCTGCCTGTAAAATTAGGAGTAATCAATTTGTCCTCTTTAAGAGTCAGTAGGAACTAACATGTTGGCCCTTTTAAAAAAAAAGAAATTGTCTTTAGTGATCGTCGCCTTGAGTGAGATCATTAAGATAGCGGAGATGGCAGGACGCGAGCCGATACGGCTTTCCGTTCTTGAAGTGGCATTTTTCACTGAAGGACGGCTAACAACCTTCGGCCATCGAGAAACTAGTACGTGAGTGGCTACATAGGGAAAAATAAGCATCGTGCGCCGCCTATGCTTTTGGGTGCACCATTTAGGAGAATTTAGTGAATCCATCTATTGAAAACGATGTAGACGTGTAGTGTTTGTTCTGAGTCTTAAGAATAGTTTTCTCCTCCAATCAAATATATGTCCGATTTATTAACTGCAATACCATTGAATAAGCATTATACGTAAATTTTACCTGCATATAAAACCTTCGTATAAAGTTATTTATTGTTGGATATTTTTTTGGTTTTATTTTAATAAGACTTGTCCATCAAACAACTACACAATCTTGGACTTAAAAAGTACAAAGAACCCGCATTATAACGTCAAACACAAGAATAAATCTCAAATCAACCGAGACCATTGAATGAGCAGGCATTGTCTTCTTATTACCTTTGTAGAATCTACAAGTAAAAAGGGCATCGCAAGAGAAAGCAGACCCCGAGGCGGCCGACTCCGTTGAGCCACAAAAGATCTAGAGTATAGAAACGTGAAAATGTCGTACGTTTTCTAAGAATAATCATGCGAAATTACGCTCTTTTAAATTGAAATAAATTTTTTTTATAAAATATCTTCGAGACTGGTTGGTAATGCCTTTGGTGTTGCAAACACGCAGGCGGCGATGACCACCTGCTATCAAGTGGACTATTTGCATGTTTGCTGATCTCCATCTATGAGAAAAACAATAGCATCTTTTTTTTTGATATGAAAACATGAAACTCAGACCTTTAAATATATAACCGACAGACACCCAAAACATTTTCATTATTTGAATTATCAAATTCACTAATGATGCTACGAGACTACTTGAGTCAGTTGTGTTCAGCCTACCAAGATAAAATTAATCTACCCAGTTAAGATTGATCAACTAAATAAAAAATATTGGCTCATAGAGCCAAGATGGGTCAACAGTGAAGTCCTCTCGTTTGTTGTAGGAACTTCAGTGGAACGAGTGACGTCACCAGGGCGTTACTCCTTGGATTTACGCTAGTGTAATTCCTCAAGTTACACTGTAAGACGACATCCAGACAATGTGGAAAAATACCTCACTACAGGTTAGGTCAATCGATAAGGAAGCAGAAGAAGGCCACTTATGTCAGTGTTCAGACACACACCATACAGGAGGCAACAAAAACCACCCTACAGAATACTCTAAGTCTGGCCCAGAATAGTACACACTGGAAAAAATATTGCAAAACAGTGAACACCTTAATTAGGTTCCTCAGTCATGAGCCTACGATAAAAGAGAGAAGAAAAAGAGCATCAGCTCATGACCTCAATACCAGCAGAGAATAAGACCGCGATGTTAAACAAAATACACATTCATTGCTCACGAGCAATGAATGTGTGACATATCTTTAAATCTAAATCAGGTGGAATTATAATGTGACCGCTGGGTACCGTCAAATGAAGTACATTCATGAATATAACTTTTGTACACTCCGATCGTCTATGATTGGAATTAGCTCATCCGAGAATAAGGATCTGTTTGTTATTGTTACTTTACAAACATATTATAATTGTAGTACTGATATTCGCAAAACTTTAATATTTTTACCGTAGATAAAACAAAGAGTAAAAAGTATGTAGTGTCTATATCTATGACAACTGACGTAATGGAAATGGTTCTTAATTGATGACGTCTATAATAGACCACCATATCAGGTCAAGATAGACATGTGAAGATATTAATAATTTTCCCATTTCGATAGCATCAAGGTGTCTTTCTAATACCAGTATTGTAGCTAAACGAATATGAATGAATGCGGTTGCAACAGAAACTTTTTACGCCCCAGCAAACTTTTATTATAGATCTGCAGATAGAGAAATATATATTTTATACTAAGTGAAGAAATCTCTGTTCTCTTAATTATTTGATCAATTATGTTAATCATGTATTTACTTTATCAGATCATTAAAATATCCCAACTCTTCAATAACATATCTATAGCGGGCGTCTTAAGTAAGCCCCATTAAATAAAACGAATATAAAGCCTTTCTTATTTTTTTAATTTTAAATATATGTGCCTATATTACCCACAAATAGTGCATTTTTTTCCGACAAAAGTCTCCTCTGATGATTTCCACTCTATCTGATTCTAATGTATATTTATATGTGCTCCGCTGTTTATCTATTCCTGATATCATCTTTCCAGTTCTTGGTCTGTCTATCTCTGCTTCTTTTGATGTCTCTTTGTTATTTTATTTTGGTGTTTTTCTCATCAAGTGTATCATTAGCATAAAAATAATGCAATAATTAAAACTAAAATAAAATTTATTAAAATTGAAACTCAATTTGCCGACATCATCCGACAAACATTTGTTGATAATTAATGTACTCACATTTTTCTGAATTATTTATTTTTTTAAATTTTTCATAAATAAATATTTGGTTTGGTTCGGAGTACAAATTCTTAAATGCTCCCGAAAGAAGGAAGGAAGGAAAGCACATTGCGTAAGGAGCTCATTAAGTGAAAACTTAGGTTATAACCGGGATCAACCGCTTGATGTTGCGTCTTACCTGTTGACACTACGAATTTTCAAGCTGTAGTCTGAACGATAAATTGAACAAGTCTCTTAATATTCCAGTTGTCTATATTCACGTAAAATATTTTTTATAGCTGAGATCAGCAGGCAGGCTAACGGCCCATATGATAGTAGTTGGCCACCGTCATCTATAGACGTTTGTAACACCAGAGACATTACCAACGCGCTGCCAGCCTCGAAGAAGACTTGTAAATTATTTTACTAATGCCGGAATACCACACACTGTCACTATAGTGTCTAGTGTTAAAACCATAGGGGGTGGCCATCCAGTCGGACTTGGAGCTTTACTACATACTCGTAGTTAGGGTTGTTTTATCTACCTGCAGGGGTCTTACTCCGCCCCTACAAGGAAAAACAACAACTTAAAATGAGTACATAAGTAAACGACATACACCCACATACACACATGCTTACATTGTTTATGTCATATGTTTGGAAATAATCGATGTCAATGCAGCACAGTTTCCTGTAACTATTGCAGTGCATCACCACTATTGTATAAACGTGTCCATTAACATAAATTATAATATTCGTAAATAAATAAAAAATGCCAGATGATCAAATTCTGTTAATATATTTCACTTCATCCAACATGTGAATTCATAAAAAGTTAGAATTTATTTATTACCTATTTTATTCTAAAGTCTTTCTAGTCACAAGTTCGAGAGACCAAAAATAATTCGTCTGTAAAAGGCTATATAGCGCCATCCACGTCTTTGAAGAAGTCCATTAATTTTCCCCTCAAAGGAACTTAAACTTTTGAATTTAGTGAAGTCGTACTAGCATAAACAAACCTAGTTACAAAAGTTCATCATTTAATTAGTTTTAAAATTTTGCGACAGTACTGTCGATAAGATTTGGAAAAAACAGAGCAGAAAATACATGACGCATACTTGGAAAATTCTAGGTCTTTTTGCGTATTGTCATCAGCCAATAATAGTCCACTGCTGGATGTAGGCCTCTCTATGTTTTTAAACACCTTTATTACAAATGCAAATATAAAATGAAACAACAATCTTTAGCCTTTTCGGTTAAAGTCGTCTATTCCAAGACTCAATTCTTGCTTGTCGAACGGATTTTTTTCTGAGAAATTTTATACTAATATCAGGTTAGATATTCCCGATGTAGGAAACGCGGAAAAACCTGTTTAGCGATATTGTTGTGATATTTACGTAGCGCCATGGTCAGTCTGACGTTACGCTGTCCCGGTAAGCCAGGCGTACAAAAGAACACCGCTGGCCTTGAACGACTGGTCTATATTGTCTATACTGGTCTGGTCGTCTATACCAACGACTGGTGATTATACCAGCGACCCGTTGTTTCCCCTGAAAATGGATGTGAAAAAAGCATTTCCACCTTGATAACAAAGAAATTTAATGTCTGTTCTCACTAGAAGGATACACGATATTTTATTTAAAAATATATAAACTCTTAATAAGTATATAAATAATAAAAATAGAATATAATGAACTCGACTGGTTTTTATAGAGAAACAAATCCAAATAATAATTTAACAAAATAAACCCATTAAAAATCTTTCAAAGTTAAAGAAGTATGAATACTTTTCGTATTTACAAAATTCGCCGCAAGTACAGAAACGTAAAATATTAATTTACCCCGTAAAATAAACACGAATTAAAGCAAATTGAAAAACCGCGGTCTATCAAAGAGTTTCATTTAAAATTAAATATCTTCTGATCGTTGGAAATGACTAGAACATTCGGCAAAATGGAGTGCAAGTTAAACCTTGTCTGACACCTACTGAAAGGCTTTTGATTCTGGTTGAGCTTCAATCGTATTCATAAAACCGAAAATTATTTAATTTATTCTCAAAATTATGCGATCAAATTCAATATTCAGTATTGTTGTTGTTGTGTTTAGACTAAAAATAGTCGATAATCGATTATAAGCTGTAATTCAATTTAAAAATATTTATAAAGATCTGCTATTGCAGCAATTGTGGTTTTATATTTGTGACGTTATTATGTGTATAGAGCGAATCTACACGAACTTTGTCATTCGCAGTAATTTCTATGTTAGGATATTTTCATAGTGATGAAGTTATCTTAGCTATAAATATTGAAAGTAAAATTAAACTAAATATACTGAAATAAAACACAGCACCATTTAATCTTAGTAGGCAGCAGAACAATTACTAGGTACTCTACTATTTATATTCTTCTTTGGCAATAGAAACCGTGACCTTCGCAGGCGTGAAAATGTGTAAAAGGCGTTGTCACGGCGGTAGAAAAATATTCTCCAAAACATAGCTTAAATAAGAACTAATGAGTTCAGCCATTTACAACTATACATCATTATTAGCGTAAAATGCTAGTTACATCTTAAATTTAGTATCTGGAGACCGCAGTCCTTGTTATCTTTTTCATTCCAGACAGTCACCATTATATCAAATAGAAAGTTGTAATACGTATCACCTTTTGCCAATTCAGGATTACTTTCCTTAATAATATAGTCCTCTTGGAATAAAGAGTTACGAGTCCTTTGACCTCTGTTGCGTAACGATTAACGCACTTCTATATGTTTGCGGAGGGTTCGATTCCGGTCTCACGTCTGGATGTTTATGTATAAGTAATATGTATTTATTTGCAAATTTTTTTCCGTGTAGGAGGCGGAAAAAAATACTGATCTCTGCGGCCGGGGTCAGCTTGTCGTAAAAGGCGACAAAATAGCCCACCCTAACTACGTGGTAGGGTCCCAAACCCGTCTGGATGGCGATCGCCTTTGGTCTTAAGTATGCCGCCATAATAACTTTATGTTATGTTCCGACATTAGTGACCCAAGTTCCTGTACTCTTATGGGACAGCAGTGTGTTCACGATGCCACTGGCGTTATAAACACCCATAAGCGATGGTAATTGCTAAATTCTAAGTGGGCCAACAGCCTGTCTGCTGTCCTACAGCTATTGCTTGCCTTTGATTGTGATTGATTGCCTTTTATTTATTAATAAAAGCATACATTAGTTATCTAGTTCCCATAATACAAGTGCAATGCTATTTACTTACTTTAGGACTAGATGGCGCTGTGCGGTCTCAGTATATTTATTATTTATTTAATCTTAGAATAATAACACTTAAACATCTAAATGTTAAAAAAAATATAATTGAATCAGTGAAAGTCGAATCCATTTTAAGTAGTAAGCAATCGACTTAAAAACAACATTTCAATGTTTTATTTATCTTAGTTGGGTTGAAAAGCCGCCGATAGGCGCCCTCGGCCCAAATCAAATCGCTTTAAATGAATTCCACTTCATCAGTCGTTACCAGTTGGCTCACTAATTAATGTACTTAATGGAGAACAAAATATCCGTTGGGTAAGGTGCCGTAACGGAACCCGTTTATCTTGTGTGGATTACCGTCTTTGATCATGTTATATTTTATACTTTAGTTAAGTATAATTTCAAAAAGAATTAGTTTTTTTTTACAAATAAGATTTTTATCTATTTGTACTAAATGGTTAATTCTAAACCAAAAGCATTTATGAACACAGTCGTCATTAAATTTAAACTAAAACGGCCTCTGATACCTTGGTATTGTCAATTGGCATGTATACCAATACTTTTCGAGGTTATATTTACGTACAACCAGCCGCTTGGGAACGTGTAGTGTTACAGTGGTAGTAGACTCCCGAGACTCCCGTAGAGTGCGCCCGAGCGTCGCTTATATGTATAACAAAACAACTCTAGCTAGGTAGAGCTATATTCTATAAGCTCATCCAACGAAACCAAGATACTGTCATTTTTTCAAACATCTTTAATCAATTTAGATTTAGATTCGTCCAAACGAATCAAATTTATAAAACAAACTAGTGACTTTATAAATTAACAAATACTTAGAAGACTATCAATTCTAAATTTATTTAGTAGCGACGCCAATGGCATCGCAAACATGCTGCGTTCACATAAGAGTACAGGAACTTAGGTCACTAACGCCGGTACAAACACAAAATTATTATGGCGGCATAATTAAGACGCTAAGATCTCCATCCAGACGAGCTTGAAGCCCTATCATGTTTAAGACTGTATTTTTCAACATTAACAAATATTGATTATAAACTTTACCTACGGTGCAGGGTGTACGTTTGTACATTGCACTTTAAATGAACCTTCGCCCGAGGTATGACGGCGTTACAGATATGAGAAGCTTGATAGGAGGCCAGAGTACCTATTGTTTCCCGACATGATTTAAGACTGCAGCATTTGCACCCGGATCTATTTCACTGTTGTAAATACTATATAAGGTGATTGGTAAACACCCTAAAAAGCCGAGACATGTTAACATGTTAAAAAATGGAAATTGTAAAAAGAATTATCTCTCCATACAAAATGACCGATCAGCTAATCGAGTTAGTATGAGTGCCGATTTTATTTTCTAATTCCATTTTTTAACATTGACATAATAGTTATGACGCACATTTAAACATAACATGTTAACATTTGTACCAACGGAATACCATTTTGACCGCGCGCTTACTAAGGTTTTAAGAACTTTATATCTCAGAAGAACTTTACAGCTCGCTTGAAGTGAGATTAACATTAAAACATCATCTGCTTCATTAGATCTGACATGTTTTTACAATATAATAGTTTTAGTTTTATAGTGTTAAATAGTGTTAGTATAAAATGTTCTAGAGGACGCCAAAATAAGGATTGCACACGCGCGCTATTTGAGCTAGAAACTTTTTTGATTATAAATAGGTCTGATATGGCCATATAAGGATAAGAAAAGAACATCCGTGCAGTTTTATAGTGCATTTTATCCGTGCAGGGGCGGAGAAAGAATACTAACCTCTGCGCCCGGGGTCGGCCTGTCGTAAAAACCGACAAAACAACCCACCTAGCTACGTGGTAGGGCCTCAAGCCCGTCTGGATGGCGACCACCTTCGGTCTTAAGTATGCCGCCATAATAACCTTGTGTTGTGTTCCGGCATTAGTGACCCAAGTTCCTGTACCCTTATGGGACAGCAGCGTGTTCGCGATGCCACTGGCGTTGCAAACACCCATAGGCGACGGTAACTGCTAAATTCTAAGCGGGCCGTCAGCCTGTCTGCTGTTCTATAGCAATAAAAAAAAATCATGTAACAAGAAAATCTTCATAAGTACAATTTACACTGCGAAAAGAGGAGTGTTATGTAACAAGGAGGATGCTAGAAATGAAAGTGGATGGATGCAAAAAGAGAAGTAAAGAAAAGAAAAGATGGATGGATTGTGTAAAAGATGATATGGCAAAAAATGTGTGAATGTTCAGATGACGACTAATAGAGGAGAGTGGAAGGAGAGAACATGTGGTGTCGATCCTACATAGTTTGGGATAAGGGCAGGAAAAAGAAGATTATAGATAAAACTTTTTGTGAGCATCTTAGAGCATTGAGTCTGTCGTGTTTGGTCAAAAATCCAACAACTTTCCTGACGGCTCTCATATACTCTGGCATACATAAAAACAAACTTTGAAATTCAGTACGGGTATAATTAAAATTTCGCCGGTGCTTCGTAAACACATCGTTTGAAACATTAATTTGTTTTCAAAGTCCACGGCTCGACGCCACTCTCGCTTCTATAAGGCTCATTCTACACTGCTTAGTTCTGAAACTGCTTTTCTTCGTGTAGGGACGGAGTAAGTATACTTCTGCGGGCTGAGTCGGCCTGTCGTAAAAAGCGATAATTGTTTTATCGCCTTTTAGCCCTAGCTACCTGGTAGTATCCCAAGCCTGTCTGGATCACAATATCATGTGCTAGTTATATCATAACAATCATGTGCTGTATTCTGGCATTAGTGACCCTTTATTTTTAGTGACCCCTATTGGATAGCAGCGAGTTCGCGGTGCCCCTGGCGTTGCAAAAATTCATACGCGACGATAACTGCTTACTATTAAGTAGATCGTTTCCTACGTAGTAGGGCCTCAAGCCCGTCTGGATAGCGACCACCTTTGGTCTTAAGTATGCCGCCATAATAACCTTGTTTTGTGTTCCGGCATTAGTGACCCAAGTTCCTGTACCCTTATGGGACAGCAGCGTGTTCGGAATGCTGCTGGCGTTGCAAACACCTGCCTGCTGCCTGTCTGCTGTCCTACGCAATAAAAAAAAAGATCGTCTGCCTGTCTGCTGTTCTTCAGTAAAAAAAACGTACACAGTAAAAAATCATCTATCATATACATCTTCTTCTTCTCATTTTTAAGTTCGACATCTTATTATGAGTATTATCACAAGTCTTGTTAGTTATGTTTACTATAAAAGAATAAACCATTTCGTCTTAAAATTGTCTAACATTAAACTTGCTACATTTATTACTTACTTTTATTAACTTAAAATGTATAAACATTAAGTTTTGATTCGTCGCGTCATTTTATACTTCTTCTTTCCTTTTTTACTCTTCTTATCTCCTGTTAACGCAGGAAGATCTTGGTAACAAAAACATTTAGAAAAAAACATGCGGACAGTCTTTGGGGACTGCCGTTAGAAGTGAAAACTAAGTAACTTGTGAATTGTATCGTCGAGCTATTAGATTATATTATTATTTTCTAATTATTTTTGGTTTATAAAGAAGTGTTTATGATCAAAGTTTAAATTGGTCACTAACACTTCTTTACAAACCAAAAATTGATCACCCAAAAAGTGCTCAACGCGCCTAAAGAAGTTTTCACTTCAAAAACTCAACTGTATTTCATTGTAATAGAGTCGCAATTCGAATAGATATGTATAAGTAATGCAATGCAATCATTTAAAAATTACATTATAGAATATACCTTAAACTATTTTAAATAAAATTGGTATTACTGGAGCAAAAATAGCTCATGGAAAGCGTTCGGTAACGATGACGCGAGTTCCATGATTTTTGTTCACCCAAAAAGTGCTTAGCGCGCCTAAAGAAGTTTTTACTTCAAAAAATTCATGACGTTATATAACAGGTATAGGTATACCATACTTATATAGATATAACGTCCTAAAAGGTATCTCGGCAAACGTAGAGCAGATGCTACGTTTCATAGAGCGTGTCGTAGCACGCTCCCACCTGATGTACTTAGAAAGGTCGTTGATTGATGTAAAAGGGGAATGTTATGGCGTGATATTAAGGAGGCCTATATCTGGACACGGACTGATGCTAGAAATAAGTAAACTAATGTTTATGCTATGTATACGCTACATATTATTTTAATTAAACACAAAATTCATATAAAAAAATGATTTACTGAAATTAAGATTAACGGTGAAGATTAAGACCAAATGTGGAACGAGCCTAACGCCAACATAAACGTGACTCCCAGATCGCTACTTCTGAGTAAATAGATGTAAGTTCTCAAACACTTCTTTGTTTTAAATATGCTTTGAATGGAACATTGTATACGAGAATGAACTAAAAGTGTTATTAAAAGTAACTCGCGACATAATGACATTTTTGAGACATTATTTCAAACAATTTACACTACGCTTAAGCGATATAGTTTCTAACGTATGTAAACTATGTAATTTTACTGAGGCTTCTTCTAGTAGATCAAGTCAGTAGAACCGCCACGCTTATCTAAGGTCTATTTTCCTTATCATGTTTTCTTTCACACTAAATATATGGTATTTTTAGATAACCTAACAAGTCTTGAAAACCTACATTCTTGGGCTTAATCTTTACGCACACATATAAGACTAGAACAAATTATTGACAGATATTTTTATCCTTTGTTACTTTACCCACAGACTATGTAGAGTATATGTAAAAGGAATCCTCTCATATGGAGGAGAAATTGAAAAAAAAAGTGTCCAGCTATACGTTGTAAATTATAATTCAAAAACCTGCCAGAATGCGGCGCTAGTGCAGCTACATTATATGCTATAAATGTAGCTAGATGAGGAATTGAAGTATGCTGATTTAAAAAGTATTTTGGAGCTTTCCTCCAAAATAATAAATTAACGCATTTCGACAGACACTATTCTAATCAGACACGGGTAGTTCTCCTCACTAGCTACCAAATCAGTTACAATTGAAAAAAAACACAATATGACAAAGCATACCACCTAGAACTGAACGCAGGCCCTTTTAATCCCAATTCGAGTTATATACCCCTAGACGTACATATTGTTTGTAGGATTAATAACAACCTATACCATAAATCCCAATCTACTCGTACCCCACCATTATTAAAACTATTCCATTTGATTAAATTCTTGAAACAAGTCACAAAATAACTCACCCTTAAAATAAATTACAAGTAATCAGAGCAATGATAACAAATTACATATGGCCTTCCTCTTTCATCGATTTTATGTAATACAAACAAGCCCCGCGGCGTTCTATCGGAGATATTTACGTTCTTAAGATATAGATAATAAATAATATATTTTCGTTGTATCAATTACGGACATTGAATATTTTATTTAACATTGAACATTATTAGCAGAATATTTTATTAAGAACTAATAACGCTACATTCTTCAATATTTTTTCTACGTGCTTTTATTCTACATATGTCTTTATAAGTCTTTTTTCTGAGGAATAGAGACAGGAAGACAGGCTGGCGACCCACTTAATATAGTTTGCAATGCTAGCATCGCTAACACGCTGCCATCCAGAGTAACTGGATTTCAAGTAACTGGAACCTGTATCGCTTATTCCGGTACACAACACAAGGTTATTACCGTGGCATATTTGGAGACCAGAGATGGTTGTCATCCAGACGGTCTTGGGGCCCTACCATCTAGCTAAGGCTGTTTTGTCGCCTTTTACGACAGACGACTCTATCCGCGGGCGTATTCTGCACAAAAAAATGACTAAGCCGGGATAAAAGATTCAAATAGTACATAAATTTATGCTATTTCAGATTATCTGTGGGTATCGAATACATCATATAAACCAAATATAAACCGAGTTTATTAATAGCTGATGTAGTATAAAGCACAAGTATATGCTGTATAAAGCTGAAATTATAAAATATAGCGATGACAGAGAGAATTAAAAACATACACTTTTATAAAACTGACATAACATAATATGTGGTCTAACAATTGTAACAGGAAGCCAGCAAGTTTTACTTTTGCTAGAAGGGGTAAGGGCGTGGATGGGCGGAGGAAGAATACTGACCCTCGCGGCCAAGGCCGGTCTGCCGTAAAAGGCGACAAAACAACTCTAGTTTGTAGGTGGCCTATGTGGTAGCTCTAAGCCCGACTGAATGGCAACCACTCCTGGTTTTAAAACCTCCTGCCATAATGATCTTATGTTGTATTCCAACACTAGTAAACCAAATTCCAATTCTCGCTCGATGCCGGCAGCGCCTTGGCAATGACTCTGGTGTTACAAACGTCTATAAACAACGGCGACTACCTACTATCAGATGAACCATTTGCCTGTCTCCTGATTTTATTTTTAAAGAAGAGAAGGTAATGGTACTTATCTTACTTGCGATAATTATTTTGAGTATTCTAACAATTACTGCTGTACTTGTTGTGACTTTGTTTCGTAACTGTATTATAAATTAATATATCCCCAAGCATTATCCCCTAGCATGTTATATTGGAAGTAAGTACAGTCAGTTGTAGAGGTCAAGTTTTGAGGCGTGGAATTGAGATAGTGTCGATAAGAGAGTTGTTGCAAGGTCACCACAGAAAATCAAGTTGAATGAAATACATGATTTAAGCGCCTTTAGCAGATTTTTAGTATTATATAGTTTTTTTTTTTTTATTGTTATAAGACCATTTCGTGTATTTAAACAGAATATCTTGTAAGTTAAATATTGTTATTCAAGTTTATTTATAATACTAGCACAGTAATTAATGGTATTGTATAATTAATGTAATTGTTATTTGTAATGTAGTGCATGGATTTTATAAATCTGAAATAAATTGATATTTTTATTATTATTTAATTATTATTATTAATGATAGTCTCCAATGTATTTAGTCGCAAAATCTTAACTTTAAGCAATTTATCCATGTAGGGGCGGAGAAAGAATACAGACTTCTGCGGCCGGGGTCGGACTGTCGTAAAAGGCGACAAAACAACCCACCATAGCTATGTAGTAGAGCCCCAAGCCCGTCTGGATGGCGACCGCCTGTGGTCTTAAGTATGCAGCAATAATAACTTTGTGTTGTGTTCCAGCATTAGTGACCCAAGTACCTGTACCCTTATGGGACAGCAGCGTGTTTGCGATACCACTGGCGTTGCAAACACCCATAGGCAACGGTAACTGCTAAACTCCAAGCGAGCCATCAGCCCTCTGCTGTTTCTTAGCGGTAAAAAAACCCAAAGTGAGACACAGCTAGCAATACATGCAAGCTGAAGTGGCAATCGGAGGGTTACGTTTAACTTTGCACTCTTGGCTTTGCTCTTGCAAAAGAGTCCTGGAATGGAGGCCGTGTCTCGAAAAATGTAATTTAGGAAGCAGTCTAGCCCGACAGTCTGAGGACTTGCGCAAGTTTGCCGATTGGGACTTGTTGGTAAAAGCACAGATCTGGGATATGTGGAGCAAACTTGGGCAGGTGCACAACAAAAATAACTCATCACTTTGCTATTGTCAGATGAATTTCTCTTTTTCCATTACATCTTTCATTTGTAACACGTTTTTTTTTTTCTTGTGTTTATAACTCAATATAGGTAATAGTAATAAATTATCTTTAGTCTATGATGACACTGAAGCAATTGCTACGTTACACGGACTTATTTATGCGTATTTATAAATTCGATCCCCAATCAGAACAGACAGACAGATAGACAGAATACTTTTATCTCTATCTGCATTTGATTTATATTGGTATGTGTCCTCAAAATTGTATTATTTGTGAAAACAATGTGAAACAGACTTTCAACAAGCGCGATTCATTATACACCGTTGTAAAGTGACACGGATAGCGCAATTATTTCCACTCAACTCAATCACAAAACTAATCCTAACGGCAGCTTCAGATTTGTGGGAAAAGCCTCCATATGTAACCGAAACGACAATTATAAATACATTTCAATCTGGATGAAATAAGGCAAATTTAGTTTACACCATTGTGTCACTCATGTAAATAAACTAACTGACTCGGCAAACTTTGTTATGCCATATAAATAAATAAATCTCTATACCGAAATTTATCAATATTGATTTAATGTTTGTTTAAGCGTAACAGACAGACAAAGCTACTTTCACATTTATAAAATTAGTATGGACGTTTACATTACATATCGCAATAAATAATAAATAAATTAATAGCAAATAACAAATCTGGTCACATAAAAATAGAGTAGGCGAGCCACTTTATCTAATCAAATCCCTTAAGCTCTTGTATAAATGCATATCTCAAAAGATTCATTAGGCCGTCCACTTATCCGAGCACTCGGCTAATATCCCTCAGGAGTGGAGACAAAATGACACCTAATACGGGTGGAAAAAATACTGGCAATCTTTCTTTCTTTCGTGAAGGTCCGATACCTGCACGTGACGGAGCCATTAATCAACACGCTGGATGTGCTGACTTCTGATATAAAGCCGAGTGTCACTCACTTTTTTTTATACAAACACTTTGGGAATGGAGTGTTTTGTTTATACAAAATCAGCTTGAAATAAAATTTGAGGTTATATAATATTACTTAAGCTCAATAAAAACAAAAACAGCTTATAAACGTCCCGCGGCTGGACTAGTGTCTCCCTCTAGAAGGAAGGGGCAGTATACCCACCACCCTTATCTAGGGCGTTCTGGTGGGTTACCCATGCCGGTCACTTTGGTATGCAGATGTCTTCACGATGTTTTCCTTCACCGTCGCTACATGGTAATTGTGCTATAATATGCTCATAAGGCGAGAAAAACTGGCTTAGAGGTCTGTACCCGTGCAGGGGAGGAGAAATACTGACCTCTGTGGCCGGGGTCGGCCTGTCGTAAAAGGTGCCGTGACCTTGACGCTACCACCGAACCAGACTTCTTCTGGCTATCGTCCAGGTAATTACCAACCGGATGGGACGCCCTTGCCTTCTACGACACAGTTATGTCCGCGAAGGAGAAATCGGAAAGGGAGCGATGTCAAAATGGCTGGCAGGCGCAGCCTGACCCACATGGCCCAGAGAGGGGCGCGTCGGTGATCCGCATGCCCAATTCACTCCTGCGTAAGAATGAAGATGCAAGGAGCCCATCATATATTTAGTAATTATCAACATTATAGCTCTAATGGCCTTGAGCAGCGAAGTGGAACTGTGAGTTACAATCTGGATTTAACGGTAAGATAATAATAATAAGGTGGTTAGTTTCAGAATACAGGCCTTACGATGTTTAGCTTCACTGTCGATATGTAGCAATTATGTGTCAACATGCCGTCTATGCCCTTATAGAAAATGTAACTTTTCGTTTGGTTTCAGAATATGATACGTCTTGGCTACCACATACCTCAATACTTAAGGCTATTCTTCCTTAAGATTTTCCGCTTTATTCCACACCCCAATTGCTTTTTGCGTATTTTTGGTTGGCAAATAGCAATACCATTCTCCCTTCAAAAGTTAAAAGAAGTAAAAGAACACCTTTTGTTCAATCGCGTCCCTTATTTATGAATGAGCCATTAGGTCACGCGTCGGCCCACGTAGGGGTGTACGGCCCCGTACGCCGATAATGGCAGGCTGGATTTGTTACAGACAATTTTTTTAAAAGATCGATTGAATATACAAAATATAAAGTTATTTTAATATATTTTATTCTTACGATAAAAAAATCATATGTTGAACATAGAAAGATATAAATAAATAAAATAAATAAATATTTTTGTGACAATTCACACAGCGCCATCTAGTCCCAAACTAAGTAGCATAGCTCTTGTATTATGGGTACTAGACAACTGATATACTACATATATACTTTTTTTGTAAATAAATATATACCATACATAAACACCCAGACGCTGGACGAGAATCAAATCCGAGACCTCCGCAAGCGTACCGACGTGCATTAGCCGTTACGCCAGAAGGTCGTATAAATAATAATAAAAGCCTTTATTAACAATCTTAGATGTTACATTTCATCATATAACTACTTGTGTGCGAGTAATATTAACATGGTTGTTTATAAAAGCAACGTATTTAAATGATATTGTTTGTATTAGACACCGGTTCCGTGATTGTCTTGCTCTTTGGCAAATATACTATAAATAATAAATTGATACCAAATCGCTTTCAGTCGGAAACGTTAAATAAATAAAGTAAATAAATTATAGTTTAAAAAACTAAAAAAATACGCTTATTAAATATACGCTTTTTAAAATAGTGAATCAAACAAAAAGGTAAAAAATAATTCTTAACATATGAATAAAATTACTGATAGAAAACTAATGTCACTGTCCTCATTTTTATACTGTTATAATTTGCCCATTTTCAAGATGCCGTGCTGTTCTATAAGTAAACTAACCAAACGGGATAATTTTTTTAGGTAGGCTATCGGTGCTAACCCTAGCGAGATCTGCTAGCGCTCCACCAAAAGCACAACATCCATTGTCTAGAGTAGTGTAAATCATTTGGCAAAATAAATGAACCTATAATGAAGTATATTTTTACTTTTAGTTAATAATTAAGTTTATTTAACCATGACAAGATATATAATAAAGTATAAAAAAATTAATAAAAGAACGGGCAGGACAATGTTTTTTTTAATATTGATAAAGTATGAACCTATCTGAACATATTGTCACGCTTAAACTTACCATTGAACTATTAATTTCCAAAATTATATTAATTCATTTACGTTTTACTAATGTTCATATAAAAAAATCTTAGTGTAATTCACTTGTAGATAGCGGATGACGTTAGTTTGATCAATACAACCGGCATGAAAAAATTTAATGCAAATTATAATTTTTGTGTTGATCTCATATAATTCCAAAGTTATAAATTAAATACGGGTCTTATCCGCGTAGTTTTCGAGGGCTCCAAACCTGTCTTGATGGCAACCGCTTTTGATCTTTAAATACCATAATAACCTTGAGTCATGAGGCAAAAATGACCAGGTAAGTTCCTCCAGGCGGACGGCAGCATGCTAGCGGTGCCCCAGCCCTAGCATCGAAAACATCTATAATAATAAATAAATACATGCCTGAGCCAGTTCTTGATAGTGGCCATATCACGCTCTACTGGGATCGATCTATTATCACAGACAGGACTATTGTTGCCAATAAGCCTGATATTGTGATAATAGATCGATCTGCGAGACATACGATGATAATTGATATTAGTGTCCCACATGATGGTAACCTCGTGAAAGCAGAAACTGACAAGATTACAAAATATTTAGATCTCGCTCACGAGGTTGCCGCCATGTGGCACATGGAATCAACGAGCATCGTACCGATAGTGGTGTCAGTGAACGGGCTTATAGCGAAGAGCTTCGATAAACACCTAGAGAGGCTTTCGCTAGGTAAATGGGTGAAGGGTCAGATACAGAAGGCGGTCCTCCTAAGCACGGCACGCATAGTGAGGAGATTCCTGTCTCTGGAGCCCTAACCACTGGTAGCTTGGGCCCTAGGCCTCGCTCCCAGCGACGAACAGTTTTTTATATTTTTTAATTTAATTTATTTGTAAGTATCGTTTTATAAAATAAAGTATTTTTTTAATATTAATATTTTATAAAATGAAATGTAAATTATTTTGAAAAATGTAAATAACTAGAAAAGAAAATAAATAAAGAAGAATAATAATATTCAACAACAAAATATTGACAATATAAAATACAACATCGATTACAAGTTACAATTAATTAAGATAAAAATAGCAATAGATTATTGTACTTTAAATTAAATTAATTAAATTACATAAACATTATGACGGTGAAACTTAAATACTACAAACTTATATAAAATGACTAAAAGTAAATAAAATAAAGTAATTGATTCCACTTGCTCCTGATCTACATCTATCTGTATTTCTGGGGCAAGTTTATTCTCCCATTTTTAATTAACTAATTCTGCATAAATGAATATTATATCTTTTACAACGTGAGTTATTATGCGCGAGTGTGAGGAAGTGTTTGTGCGCGCGCGCGTGTGTGTGTGTGTTTGATAGATGCTTACCATTATGTGAGCAGTCAGCTGCTATCCCACAGCAATAAAAAATACATTATATAACGTAATATATAACTACCTATATACGTGTTCGTTCAGATAGTTTTTGTTAAAATCGTGTACAGTGTGGGTTAGGAGATTAAAAACGTAATTTCCGATGGCTCTCGGGCCACTTCCTTCGTCGGACAAACCCAGACAGCGGACCATGATGTATTAGCTCCGGACATACACTTTGAAACTTTAATGTCCATCTATTGAAGGGCTATTACAGAAGCTTAACACAAGGAAGTTAATTTCTTCACAAATCTTTTTATAAAGTTATTATTTTAATTTTGTTTTTATATATTGAAATTATTTATTATGTATATGTGGAAAAGTTAAAAATGTCACAGTTAAAATAGTGAATTTATATAATTTATGCATACATACTCTTTTAAAATAAATAATTAGTCCTACTAATAATTGTCATTATTTTTGATTTTTCATCAAGAGTGAATATAATATCTTAATTCACAAGAATAATAAATAAAAACAATAAAATCACCAAACCAAAGTCGCTGTAATTACATACAGTTTTAGTCTGATCTGTCTAAGTCTAGTCAAGATGACGATCTAATATATAAAATTCTCGTGTCACAGTTTTCGTTGCCATACTCCTCCGAAACGGCTTGACCGATTTTGATGAAATTTTTTGTGCTTATCCGGTATCTATGAGAATCGGCCAACATCTATTTTTCATCCCCCCAAATGTTAGGGGTGACCCACCCCCAAAATTTTTTTTTTAATTTTTTGACATTTTATTATTTATATGGCAGAACAACGTTTGCCGGGTCAGCTAGTAAATTATATTATTTATATCATGATTACACTAGTCCCAGAACTAGTTTTAGAATATGGGTGTTGATTGCAGATTCAATTTAATCTATATTCAATTCAACCTATATGTATTAAACGTAAGTTAATAAGTATGTAGCATAAAATTATTTAATCACGAAATTACAATATCGACTTTCTTCTTTAGCATCGGATGAATACAATATTTAAATAATGGTTTAGCATTCTAAAACAATTTTCTCGCTCATCTCGCTTGTACATGTCTTGAGTAAAAATACTTAAATTGGGCTAAAAATACCCAATTCCTTCCTTGTTTGACGAGTTCTTTCAATTCTTCATGAATCTTTAGAAATGGTCATTGGTAAAATCATTTGCAGCCTAAATGTATGAAGCAAAATTTTCTCCGTGCAGGCGACAATATAACCCTAGCTAGCAACTACCCCTGGTGTATGAGTATACCGCCATAATAACCTTGTGTTGTGTTACGGTATTAGAGACTCAGGTTTTTGAACCTATATACACGGACAGCAGCGTGTTCACGATTACCCTGGCGTCGCAAGTCCATGATGGGCTATCTGCGCCAATGATGAAATATTGTGATCGCCACACACGACGAATACGTAGTGCAGAAAAAAAACTAATAGATCCTAATTCGCGTTTCCTGGTGATATTTGCTTAAATATTTAGTGTGAATTAAATATATTTAGAAATGTGCCAAAGAAATACATCCCATTTCGGGAATCAAACGCGTGACTCCTGTGTTCAAAGGGTGATAACCACTTGGCTGCCAAATACTTACAAATACATTTCATTGTTGACCCGGCAAACATTCGGTCATATAAATTGAAAAAAAAATAGATCTTATCAAAAAAGATATTAGGTGTTTACTTAAAAGGTATGTTTGAAATAATATACAATTTTTTTTTTATTTGTTTTTACTACATAGAAATGAAAAAATTAAGAAATTATTTCAAATTTTACAAAGACCCTCTAATTGTAGCATTCGCACGTAGTGCTGGATGCACACTTGCCGTGTTTGTAGCCGAGAGCGTGACAAGCGGCCTCGCACTTTGCGCTCGAGCATCCATTTAGACACGTAGAGATAAATAGATTATTATCTATATCAGCTGGCACTGGTGCGGACTCTGAAGCAAAGAAATAATGTCCAAACTTAAATTCAATAAAAAATATTTTGAAAAACAAGGATACTCCCTTTATCAAAATATATACATATTACTGTATATATTATTAACCTGTAAGTCAATATTAAAGGGCATTATAAGGACGCTATATGGGATGTCTTAATATTTTCCCCTTATTTAGGATTTCGACTTGTAGAGGTAAAGATTCATAATTATATAATAATTATATTTTGATTTGATATTTTGATGATCGAAAAATCAATTCAAAAACTAAGATTTTCTCCGTACAAGAGCGGAGTAAGAATCACTCCTGCGGCCGCAGAGGACCTGTCGTCAGTGACAAAACAAGCCTAAGTGGTAGGGCCCCAGATAGACAACCGCACATGGTTTCTAAATACACCGCCATAATTACCATATGTTGTGTTCCGGCTTAAATAAGCTTTTAGTTACCGTACGTGGACGGCATTGTGTTAGCGGTGCCCCTAGCGTCGCAAACATGCATAGGCAACAGTAACTATTTACTGGCAGTCATCCTGTTAATCATGAAAATTACTCAACAAAATTAAACTAGAGAACATTTCCTTCAATTTGTGTCTTCACAATTTTTTGGTAAAATCAATAGTTTTTGCGTACGAGCGCCACGCCGCAAACTATTATTCATCTACACCAGCAATGTATTTTTCGTATATTTTACTATGCGTTGTAGGTTTATGGGAATGCGTCGCGTCGTTTGTCAGGCCCCCCCTCTCCCTTCTACCAAACGTCTGCTGGCAGAGCTCAATAGAAATATTAGGGGTGTAAACTTGTAAATATGAAATTGCCGCTAGAACCCTGGGGGCAATGTGAAAATTCGAAGAGATCACGTCGACCTCAATAAAAACACTAGTTTAAAATTTCCAGGTAAAACTACCAAATGATTGGACTAACCACAGATATTCAAGTCGATAGTCGTCCTTTTTAAGACGCAGTAACGAATTAGGTAAGCTCAATGTTTATCTGCGTAGATACACTTGACGTTGTAAGTGTTCAGATATTTTTGGTTAGTTGTTTGTATAGAAATTATTGACAAGCATCTGCTCAGATATTAATGAAGTAATGAATGTCAGATATTAATGGTAACTTAATGTAGTGTATAGAACTTATTGACATTTTAAATTGTTCAGAAGTATTTGGTCACCTTGTCTGCTACAATATCTGAGGGCGACTGTACAAGAATTTTTCAAACTTGTCACAAAAATAAACTTATTAAAAACAATGTTTAAAATAATGTGAAAAATACAATTTAATGGCAATGCAAAAACAACTTATCAGCGTACTCATAGCATATTAACCTAAATTAAAATACATGTACATAACAATTTATGCCTATACATCGAAACGTACGTCTCTTGACGACACGACCATAGTGTATGATCCGCGACTGTTAGCGTTCGCGTCAGGCGATAGCGGTTCTGATTAAACATTTACAGATGGGGTTAAATTTAATATATAAGCTGGGTTTAAACGACCTATAGAAATATTAACGTTGCGATTTGAAATTGAATTTTATAAACTTTATTTATTCTATTTAATACACGATCGGGACCGTTGAATGTACCTACATAGCTAAATCTTTGCAACCTTCCAAAGATTTAGCTACAAGATTTGCACAAGTCTGGATGCACGAAAAATATCATATCCCTTACATGGTTTTAACTAGGTCCAAAGTACCTGTCAAAACGTTTTGAAAAAATTAATTGGCTTCACTGTTTTATGAAAGCGTTCTCATGGGCATGCCATGCTATCAGATTCTAAAATCTAAGACCATGTTCCAAGTTAAAATAATATTGTACTATTATCAAACCTGTGAGTAAATTTTCAAATTAATCTGACTTCCTCAAGCTGTAAAATTTTACATTATGATTATAGTTTTTTTGATATTTGATATTTTGACACATATCTATCGTACTTTTTTTATGTGCCTGTACCTAAATGTGTGCTGTGTGCTATGTAATTTTAAATCCTTGCTAATAAATCTGATTTAATACATAAATATACCTTTTTAGGATTTTCGACTTGTTAAAAACGGTCAGAGTTAAAACTATTTTTGATGTATTTCTCTAATTCATATGAAATTTTAGTCCCCTGGAAGCAACGTACATAAACTACCAGATTGATTTAAGTTCAGAAAGTCTAGACTATTCACATTGCTCCCAAACCTACCCAAATAAAAGTTTATGATAAACATTATATGTATTATATATTATGGTTTGGAAAGACATTATATTGAATACTAGCGACAAACGTTTTGCCAAAAAAAAACATTTTCGCAACGAATGTCAGTAACTCATGTCCTTCTCCAATGTCCAATCTATCGGTATAGAGTACCAAATTAAAATAAGTTCAGCGGTTTAGGCGTGAAAACGTAAGAGAGTTACTTTTGCCTTTATCTTTTTTATTACTGAGGAACAGCAGACAGGCTGACGGACCACTTAATAGTAAGCAGTTACCGTCGCCTATGGATGTTTGCGACGCCAGAGACACCGCGAACACACTGCTGTTCCAGGAACCTGGGTCACTAATGTAACACAATACAAGGTTATTATGTCGGCATATTTATATACTAGGGGTGGTTGCCATCCAGATGGGCTTGACCGTTTGACGCCTTGACCATGATGCCTCTACTCTTTTCCAAATAATACATATATGCCCAACCACTAAATTTAAAACCGAAAATTGTCTATGAGAATATTCGAGATTATTGTTAAATTCGACACCTATGAGAACGACCCGGATGTTAGATTGTAGCCCTATAGTGCTTGCTATACCTATACCACACGTTAAAAAATAACAAAAACAAAATTGAATAAAAAAATATTAACAACACTTACCTATTTCCTCAGGATCTGGCTCCTCGCGCATTTTCAATACGCCAGAAAGTTTAAACGTGTGGGCGTGTACTGCCACCGTTAGCACGACGAAGGTAGCAACCAACAACAATAACTTCATCTTCAAAATTAATGCGCACGTTTCGAATTTAATATATGCAACGAGAACTAAAGTTCGAATGAGTGTGAATAGCGTGTAAGCTGATTTATATACAGCACTTTTTGTTAGGCAAACAACACATACAATGAACAAGGGGTCTAAAATAATAAAACTCTTTGGCCATAAACTTTAAGGCGAAGAACAACAACATATAACCTGTATAATAAGAACCGTTTTCCTCTGTACAGGGACAGATCCTGTCGTAGAAGCCGACAAAACAACTAGCAAGCTAAACAAACCTGACCAAGTTCCCAGTACCCCTGTTCTGTCAGCAACGAAATTCCTCTGTCCCGTGGCATGCTTTTCTTCCCATTATACATCCATACCACTCTTATCCGTTACCTTTTAGTTTGTCAACTTCCCCAAATGTAAAGTAAAAAATAATATGAAATATACTTTTACATAAGAATGAACGAACATATACTCTTAGCTTTTAAAATGATGATTATACACATAATTTACTAGCAGACCTGACAGGCGTTGTCCTTTACACAAAATAAAAAAATAAACGGAAAAACATTCTATAGTAGGCCGAATTGTGAATCTCGAACCCATTTGAAACCTTAGAATTTGAAACTCGCACAAAACATTTAATCATAAAAATCGGTGCAGTCTTTCAAGAGGAATTTTCGTCACATACACAGAAGAATTTCATTTTTAAAATTTTAATAATATGGCGATATATATATATATATATATATATATATATATATATATATATATATATATATATATATATATATATATATATATATATATATATATATATATATATATATATATATTATATATAGGTATATATTATTCATGTTATTATTTCCTTTATCTGGTCTGGAAAGTAGTCTGGTCTCAAAGAAAATGTAGTGACAAAAATTAAGAAAGGTATGCTGAGATGGTTTTTCCATGTCGAGAGAATGAATGAAGAACGACTGACGAAAAAGTGTATAAGGCGAGTGTGAATGAAATTGTTAGAAGGGGTAGACCTAGGCGGACGTTTCGAGACCAAATCAGGGACATCTTGAAAAAAAGGCCAGGTCAAGAGTACCCTAAACCGAAGAGCATCTATGAAGGGAATAATGAAAGTGGACAAAGCGAAACAAGTATGTAAGAATCGTAGCAAGTGGAAAAAAGTGGGCTCTGCCTACCCCTACGGGAAAGAGGCGTGATTATTATGTATGTATGTATTTCCTTTATTCAGCAGCCGGTTTCGCCTTAAGAAAAATACTGGTATCTAAAAAAAACATTTGTCCCCTTTATCTTAATTACAGGAACCCAAATTTAAGCATAATTGAATGTTAAAATAACAGTTTTATAATAACATCCTTCGCTGTTCTAGAAATAATATGTTCTTTATTATGAGGTTACACTACACGCTTGTCGAAATTCGAAATTACAATATAGGCTTGTTGTAATATATTAATGAGTCAACTGTTGAAATAACGGAACGCTTGTCAAGCATGTACTGGTGTTATCCGCGTTATACATACTGTTTTACCTTAGATTATAAACCACTCTGTTTTACATAGCTACAAATAATATAAAAATCCAATGAAAAGTCACTTTTTCTTCCTTTTTCTAAACCCTGCAAACAGTCGTATATACTATAATCGAGTGTTGCATGAGAATGAGGTTTAAATAAATAAAATAAATAAATATTTTTGTGACAATTCACACAGCGCCATCTAGTCCCAAACTAAGTAGCATAGCACTTGTGTTATGGGTACTAGACAACTGATATACTACTTATATACTTTTTTTTTTGTAAATAAATACATATTATACATAAACACCCAGACGCGAGACGGGAATCGAACCCGTGACCTCCGCAAGCGTACCAAAGTGCGTTATCTGTTACGCCACCGAGGTCGTTTAGCGAGGCAGAGCCATTGCTCTTTCTTCCCTTATTAAGACAGCTCATCTGCTTCTTGAGCCTTCGGGTTTGGGTGAATTTTCAAACGGTTTTTGTATGTACTTCTCCGAGTAGCGTTTCGCTTCATCGAAAATGGTTGGGATTTCCAGGTACTCATGGATTTCCGAGTTGTGAGCATAATTACAAGTCATACAATGCAATCGAATCCTTTTTACCTCGAGGAAACTGCCTTCTGCCTTATCTGTGCCGCGTCGGAGCTTAAAGGGAAAGCTGAAATTCCACGGAACCTCCGTGGGTATGTGGGATTTACTGCCTTAATCCCCGATTTCGACCACTCAGGTGACTAGAGGATGATAGCCAGCAGTTTTCGGCGGTATACCCATCAAAAACCCGGACATCGGAGCCCTAGTGAAGGGGCACAGGATTGAATGTTGGTCATATTACTCTGCGATGCTGGCGAGCTCACAACCTTTCTTCGTGGCGACCCCCGTGACAAAACCGATAACATACTTCAGAACGCTTACGAAGGTCACGGGTTCAGTTCCCATCTTGCATCTGGCTGTTTATTTATATACATATAATATGTACCTAGTAGTTTACGAAAAACACGAAAATTAGTTGTCTAGTACCCATATCACAAGTGCTATGCTATACTTACTTTGGGACTAGATGGCGTTGTGTGAAATGTTTCTTCAATACATATATTTATTTATCTCTATTGTAAGTAAACACTAGACGAAGCCGTGATCCTCTCAAGCATATCAACGTGCGAAATCCGTTGCACCATGGAAACCTTTGCTTTAACTTTTTTTATTGCTGAGGATCAGCAGACAGGTTAACGGCCCACTTGATAGAAAGCAATTACCGTCGCCTATAGATGTTGGCGACGCTAGAGGCACATATTAAAGCAGCCATTTCAAAAATACACAAGCGTCATTTTACCGACTGATTCATTTGAAATTCAAATTAAGTACATATAATTTTTTCTATAATGTAGCAATAATATTTAGGTTATGTACTTAGTAACTTGGGACATAGAGTTTATAAGTCCCATTTCCACGATGGCATACACCGCTTAATCGTTAAATTCCGGTTGCAATCCAAACTTCCGCTTCGGTGCCCGAGGTCCGCTTTCCGAATTTTCCTTCTCCACTTCGCATCTTCGACATCCCTAGTAGTGATTTGACACTATATCACCCTTTACGGCGTCAAGTCCGCACTTTTTGAGCCTACCCTTCCTGTCGGGGCCCAACGGAGGCGGCATGGCTAGACATCTATTCCCCACGTAAGTAGCTGATTACTGCAACGAACGCGACTCTCGTACAATTTGTCCGTTATATCATGGACATGAAGGCTGCCGCGGATGCGAGAATTCCTAACGCAATCTTGCGTCACCCCACACATCCACCGCAGCATATTCATCTCTGTGACTCGCAGCTCCGACGACTATACTCGTAACACATAATTGCCAAGTAGCACGGGTGAAGGAGAATATCGCAAGAAACCTACATAGCGAGATCACCGTTATGTGAAACCTTTATGCGTGCAGGGATGGATAAAGAATACTGACCTCTGCGGCCGAGGTCGGCCTGTCGTAAAAGGCGACAAAACAACCCGCCCTAGCTACGTGGTAGGGCCCCAAGCTCGTCTGGATGGCGACCACCTTTGGTATGCCGCCATAATAACCTTGTGTTATGTTCCGGCATTAGTGACCCAAGTTCCTGTACCCTTATGGGACTGAAGTGTGTTCGCGATGCTACTTGCATTGAACACCCATAGGCGACGGTAACTGCTAAATTCTAAGCGGGCCATCAGCCGGTCTGCTGTCCTACAGCAATAAAAAAACCTTCAATCTGAATCAAATAAGTTAGGGTATACGGTAAGTTTCCTCTATTTCTATGAAGCCCTAAGCCTAGTTGACATTTGACTGCAATATCTTTTCATGGGTAATCAAACATACCTACCAATATTTGAGTCTTCCTTGTTTTTATTGCTGGAGGACAGCAGACAGACTGACGGCCCACTTAGAATTTAGCAGTTACCATCGTCTATGGGTGTTTTCAATGCCAGTAGCATCGCGAACACACTTCAGTCCCATAAGGGTACAGGAACTTGGGTCATTAATGCCGGAACACAACTCAAAGTTATTACCACCATACCAAGTGAGACCAAAAGTGGTCTCCATACAGACGGGCTTGGGGCCCTACCACGTAGCTATGGTGGGCCCCTGTACGGCTAACTTCCTATCGGAGCCCGGAGTCCGTTGATGAGAATAATCATAAGGCAAAACGTAAAAGATAGACACTTAAAAAGAGATTGAATGCCGTCAATAAATACCTGTTACAGTTGGAGGTTTTAATGTGAGTTGTGTTTGGTTTTTGACAAACGTTCAATTGTTCTCGGTTACCTAGGAAACTATGATAATATGAGTGTCACGTAATGTATATAGATGCTAGGAAAGTCGACATTGCTCAAAATAAGAAAGTATTGCCCGACACAAATGGTTTAATTGCTTAAGCGTGCCCATAATCTAACAATACCGATTTTTTTTTTTTTTTTTTTTTAAATTTATTTATTAAAAATAATAATTTTACAAAATATTCAACTACATCCAATAAACCCGAGAGGGTTTGTCTTGGATGTCACATTCACATCTCAAAGTAATTACAATTCTAAATATATATTATTCATTCGCATCCTAACTTTAGTAAAGTACCTACAATTTATTTATTCCTACCGTACATTCATAGAAAGTTTGTTGAATGACAACAAAACAGTACAATGAGATCACTGCATAATAATATCAGGAGTGAGTAGGATGGCAATAACATAAATCTCTTTTCACATAGATATTACATACAGGTTGATGTTTTCGGTGCAGTATATTATATGGTATATTAAATAATATAGATTGAAGCCTTAATACCTAGCAAAATGTATGCGTCGACGTTTGCAATACTCTATGACAGAAATCAGGGTTTATTCTTAGGCCGCGACCATACGGTCTAGAAAAAATGTAGTATGGTCACATGGATTCTCCCCCTTTATCGAAGTCTCATGACTGAGAGCCGAGATAAGGTCACTCGCTTGCGTTATTTTCTTCTAGTCTTTCCTGTTGTGGGACAGCCTTAAAATATTCTATAGGGTAGTTGGAACGGAGTGGAAATGGAATGAATTTGAATATGGTCAATGGATTAATCCAATTTTATTCAGATCACATCTTCGTTCCACTAAATTGATAATTTTGTGACAACATTAATTACGGAACAATCGCAAAATAATTAAAAGAGAAAATTATTCATCAAGATTCGTGAAAGGCGTTTAATTAACTTCAATAATGAAGCTTCGGCATTGAATCGAGTGGAATACGAGTAGTAACGTGAGAGGCATTCCATTATTTCCATTGTAGAGGAATTCATTGTTTGATTAATTCGAGTTTTACGAAGTTGTAAAACTTTCATCACTTGAATCACTGATTGGACGGCATTGATTCTCTACAGCACAGATCTGGCTTTGAAATTACGTATATATATGGCACATATATGTAATATATTTTATTTTTTAGAGCTTGTAGTTGGTTGTCACGATCTTTGGCATATGGTTATTGTATCAGGATAAAAGGCTTATGCCAGTTGAGAATTTTCGGGAGGGTACGGAAACCAATCAAGTATTAAATGTTCTCTACCCTATTGGACCCCTATAGGAAAGCCGCGTGTTCGCGGTACCCCTAGCGTCGCAAACATCCATTGGCGACGGTAACTGCTTATTATTATATTAATAGGCAATAAAAAAAAACCCTGGCTAATAAAGGATACCCAAGATTGTTAGGCGGCATGGTATAGACACTATAAGCCTTACCTTCTTATGGATCGCAGCAACAACTTTAGGCCATTGCTCTGCGAAGACTCTCATATCACCTTCGTTAAGCCAATTCTTGTGTCTTCTCTTACTTATAAAAGAGACTTGTATATTGTTTTAAAAAGATAATTTAATGAATAAAAACGAAATTGAAAAAAAAGAATAATTTTAAAATTTAGTTACGTCCCATTTTATCACTAGCGAGAGATATTGCATCCTTTTTGTAAATGTTTTTTTTTTTAATAATTATTCATATTTAGGTGTGTAATAAATAAATCGTCGTAGAATAGTGACGGATCTGACGTCTAATAAACTTTACAGGACAGCCATTTTAAAAATACACAAGCGCCATTTTACTATGAGAATCTATCATATGCGTCACTTTACCGACTGCTTAATTTGAAATCTAAAATACATGTAATTTTTTTTTAATGTAGCAATAATATTTAGACAATGTAGTATCCAAATATGGTAAAAAGTGAATTTAGGATTTTTTTCAAATCCGACGTTATTCTAAGATCACGACGAAATGTTTCTCTTTCTTGCTTTTTACCACACTTATTAACTTGACCTATATATATATTTATGTAATGGAATGTTTGGACCCGATTTTTATGAACGATCAATATCGATACCGTACAAAACAACCCACGCATAATAGAACAGTGACATTAATTTTCTCGTCAATAATTTTATGATGATTGATTGATGAGATGATTGATTTATGCTGCAGTTGAATAGAGTTAAAGTGGCGATTTCTAAGAGAAACTGGCACAATATACCGTTCAACTTACTCAGACGTGACGATGTACCGGATTCTGGACAGCGAGTTAACATACCAGTCTCTCGATAACGCCGATACACTCTATAGACAGCAGAGGCTTAGATGCAATCGTGCAGTCACAACACGCTATGCCCTGCATCCAGCAACGTCAGGACTCGGGCGGCTTCTCGGGGCGAGGTATCCATATTTTTTTAGAAACATAACTCTTTGGTATGATATCACAGAGCTTAGTTAATAATCACGCTCAGCTCAGAGCTCAGTTAAAAAAACTATAATTTATGTAAAAATGTGATTAAGTGCAGAAATTCCGACGGAATACACATTGAAAAGAATCTCTACATTCATTAAAGCCGAAAATTCGAAAATTTAAATTCAAATTTGGAATTCTGGTACACCACTGTGACACTGTGTAGACTAAACTGCCAGCTATTTACTGACGTATTTTGTTATGATATCAATTCTCTTTTTCATTTAAATGCCGCCTGAATAATACTTGCACTAGTGTTTCGATTTTATTGATGAGAAGTATGTCATATAATAAAATATATACTATAATAGCACCGCTTCACAATGTGCAAGGCTGTTACAAGAAGCAGCAAGAAACTACCTCAACACGTCCTCTACTCAATGATGTTATAGTAAAAAGATCATTGCCTATACTAATCTATCTTTTTAAATAATTTTTTCCAAAAATATTATTTATACAATAAAAGTAAAAAAATAGACTTGTAAATAAGAATTCAGGATGATCTACAATGTTGTAGATAAACTAATTAAATTAGATTTATAGAATAAAAGAAGTAATGATATCAATGTTTTATTTTCTTCTTGGATACATTGGCCACATGTTCCGTCTCGTATTCGACCTCCACACGGGGTTTCTTCTTCCTTATCAAGGACTCCGCCATATCCTGAAAGATAGAATTGTTTGCTAATAGTTTTCAGTGTATATTTAATTTTTTTATAACTTTTGAAGGGCAGATACACTGACGGCCTACTTAATAGTACCACCAGTAGTCACCGCGAACATGCTGCCGACAGTATAAAGATACTGGAACCTGAGTCACTAATAATAATAATAAATAAATATGTTGGTACATTTCACACAACGCCATCTAGTCCCAAACTAAGTTGCATAGCACTTGTGATATGGGTACTAGACAACTGATATAATACATATTATATACTTTTCTTTTGTAAATCAATACATATTATACACAAACACCCAAAAGCTGGACGGGAATCGAACCGAGCGTACCAACGTGCGTTATCTGTTACGCCAAGAGGTCGTCAAACTAATGCCGGAACACAACACAAGGTTATTATGGCAGCATACTTATAGACGAGGGATGGTTGCCACCCAGACGGGCTTAAACCCCTACTTTTACCTGGGGTTGTTTTGTCACCTTTCACAACACGTTTTCCCTGGCCACAGGGGTCAGAATTCTTACTCCGCCCCTGCTCAGAGAGAAATTTGGAAACAACCTAAATAAATGGGTAAAATTCTATCATTTTAGTATTTCAATATCTCCATGAGGATAATTAGGCCCAGTGAGAAGAGCAACTAAATTTATGGGTTGACTTTGTAAAATTTATTACCTCAATATCAGATGTTTCAGATTCAAAGTCACTGCCAACATCTGCACTTTCTCTCTTTCCAGAATCACTCTCCTGCAAACAAAAAAAAAATTAAAAAGTGTCATATTTAAGATGATGTTCTACCAGAGCATAAGAGAAATAGGCATTTCATTGAGTTAGTGGTCTCCTATACTCTATTAGCCTCTGGATCGGAGAATTGATTTATTTGTTAAATATTTTACTGAGCGGCGCAATCTGCTATGGTGTAAGTGTGATAGATTTTTTATAAGTAATGTTAAAATGTACTTTGGTTTTCTTGTAATTATTACTCGTAATTGGCTTACTAATAATAAAAATTGTAATTCCCGCATTCGCGGCAGCCTTCATGTCCGTGACATTACATATAAACTGCAAGAGTGTTGCCTTCGCTGGTGTGGCAATGTTTTGCGGCAAACGCCTAGTTACGTGGGGAACAATATAGCCATCGGGCCCCGGCAGATGGAGGCGACCCAAAAAGACCGTGCGAAGTGGAGTAGAAAACAGAAGTTTAGGTTGCGACCGGGATACAATGCTTAGATGAAGAAGAAGTGGTCACCTATACAAAGAGACCTAAAGAAGTTCCAGTTGTCTGAATTACTGTTCATAAACATTTATTTCTCAAAAGAATATTCACTTAAAGAGAAATAATTAAGTAATATAATCCGATTTTGCAGTTTACCATTTTTTGTTATATAGACTAATTATTAAAAGTTGCGACTACCCTCAATTTAAAATACGTAACGGCTAATGCACGTCGGTGCGCTTGCGGGGGCACGGGTTCGATTCCCGTCTAGCGTGTGGGTGTCTATGTATAGTATGTATTTATTTACAAAAGAAACGTATATATTTAGTATATCAGTTGTCTAGTACCCATAACACAAGTGTTTATGCAACTTAGTTTGGGACTAGATGGTGTTGTGTGAAATGTCCCAATATATTTATTTATTTGTTTATTAATTATGACTTATTAGTACATATATGATGAGCGATTGAGGAGAAAAAAGTAGTTTAAAAGTAAAAGCAAATTAAAATTATGTTTAGTTGTAGACAAATTAACAACAGGTGTTGACAACTTGCAATTGACAACCCAAGATCACAATAATTGGTGCAAAAGTATGAGAAAAGTCAACAGTGATTGATAAATGGCATGACATGAATAATATGGCCAATGAATAAATAGATAGATAATACATCTGACACACATAATACGTCTGAACATCGGAGACAATGGGCGGCCTTATCGCCTTAAGCGATTTCTTCCAGGCAACTCGCATATAAATTTATTATGAAGGATATTAGTAGACAAATGTCGTGTGGTGTACAAAAATAAGTGTGTGTGTGTGTGCAATTCACATACGGCAGAAGTGAAACTTCAGAAAAGTAGCCTAGGATATAATACAATAAATCTATATTTATCGCATTTTAGGAGTATCGCGAGTATTAGGATAACTGGTATATGATAAGGTGTATTATTTTTATAATATTTTTACCATGCTCAAAAATTTCATATATTAGTGTAAAAAAGCTACAAAAACTAAAACAAAGAGGAGACAAAGATTATAGGAAACACTGTATATTTGTATTCCATCTCATTCACTCGCAGGCTAAATCCTATTTATGAGTATGTTTGTCTCTTTTTGGTGCGACTTTTTCATTTCATCAAATTTTCAAATCACAATAGTGCTAAACAAATTTCAAGCTTCAAATCAATAATCTTGAATAAATGCTTCAATTAGATATGCGTTCACGTCGTACATTTACGAGGAATCAAAACACAGGCAAAGATATGAAACGCATCCGGGAAATGTTGTTGGGATACAATTGAATTTTAAATCAACCTTGGTTTAATATTCGGTGCACCATCATCGGAACGTCCAAAATCAAAATATTAAAAAGCATTTTGTTTAGTAATTCCTTCTTAAAGCCTCATAGACAAAAAAATATAAAACTATAAACATTTAAGACATAAATTATCTAGATTATGATTGGAACATTATGACATTTGACACATCTTGTCACAAATGACATTAAATAAAGATAATAAATATACTGAGACAATTCACACAGCTAGATGGCTCTAATCCCAAGAATCAGAGCAAGCAGCTAGGTTATGCATACTAAAAAGAAAGATTTTTTAATTTAGGACACATATCATCACATAAAATACACAAATATTAAAATAGTGACAGTCGATGAAGTCCTAAATGGGTCCTAGCTCAGCATATGCTGGTTTTGTATAAAACCAGCGCTGGTATTCCGCTAGGCCCACGGAGCGACATTTATACCATATATATATCATAATAGTATGACCAGAAATGTCTGGTCAGTCAATTAATACAATGGTATTAATTGACAAAGCCAACAAATCCACCTTTATCATAGACATAGCTGTACAAAACAATCTCAATTTACAAAATACCATAGCAGAAAAACTACCAAAATATGAAAACCTAAAAATCTAAGTCTTCATAATTATCTATGAATTTTTTTGCCACATTACCTCATCACTATCCATATCACTGTCTGCTTCGACAAACTCATCTGTCTCTTCCATTGTCCTTTGTAATTCTTTTTCCAATTCCGGCTCCATCTCCCTCTCAACTTCTACCTCATCTTCTTTCTCACTCTCGTCTGAAACTTCTTCCGCTTTGAGTGCAGCATCAAACGCCATTTGGGGGAAGTTGTATATATCATTGTACTAAAAAAGAAGTATACATTTAAATTAATAAATTCTAGGCATCTTGTCACCAATATTATTTTTCAGAGTTCACAAAGGTTACCGGCTAATCTGTCTGTCCCGAACCTGTTCTATGGTTCTTTTATTAGGAAAGTGGCAACATCGATCAGCATGAGTGGGGGGGCGGGGGGAGGCGGGGGGGTCTAGTTGATATGTTAACTTTTCTGTATAAACATCTTACAAGAAAATGCAACACATAATAAATTTTGACTTCACATCCAAGCATCCATTTTAGCAACAGTATCATATGACCTCTTAGTTCACAAAGTGGTCCAGGTGGACTTCCAGGGTTCCACGGGAGACTCGACGGGGGTCTACGTTGGCATGACAAAAAATGGGGGTTCACAATTCGTAAGCGGGGGTGCACGAAAAGGAGACGGCCCATTTTCCATGGACATTTGCCCTACAGCAAAAGTGCAGGAGACTTGACCAAAATTAGATCATTGTATAGGATTTTTAATATCTATTGAGGAACCGTTAATCTTTTTATTCTGCATAGCGGGGTTTAAAAGATATCAACTAAAATGTTGAAAAAAATAACACCCCAAGTAGGTAATCAAGAACGTGATTATGTACTTAATTAGCCCCGGAGACCTAAAAAAGTTATTTAATTAAAATAACATATAATTAAATAATGCAAACTGTACATTCGGGTGGGGCGGCATGTTCGTCATTGAATTGAACACTCACGTGGAAGCCCTCGTGAGTGATCGCATATCAGGAACTTTGATTAGTGGTCGCATACGGTCCCGGCATTCTAGTAAGGTATATTATACATTTATGTAACATACCAACAATGCATCGAAGACACGGAAGATAGCGTAAAAGGCTATTACTGCAATTGTAAGGCTTGTAAGTAATGAATTTACTACCTTCTTTTAGTAGTAAGTAAATAATCACGTTCTTGATTACCTACTTGGGGCTTATTTTTTTCAACGTTTTAGTTGATATCTTTTAAACCCCGCTATGCAGAATAAAAACATTAACAGTTCCTCAATAGATATTAAAAATCCTATACAATGATCCAATTTTGGTCGAGTCTCCTGCACTTTTGCTATGGGGCAGAAATGAGCCGTCTCCTTTATTTGCTTTCGATAGTGAAGAACTAAAATGTTGGCTTGTGACTTCACCTATCAATGTAGGCAGATGATATTTTAAGATGCTCAGCAACTGTTACTTGTAAAAACTTGCATATTCCATATTCAGTACAACAACATTGGAGAACAGTTAATTCTACCAGCTATTGAAGAGGTTTTAAAACTGTTCTGCACAAATCTCCATATGACATACTCAAAAGAATGCCTTTGAATAACAAACAACACTGTCAAAGACGTAATGATCAAATAATCTCTGATATTGAAAGTTTCTTGTGTAATAATATCTGCAAACAACTCATTTGACTTGTAATGAAGCATTATTATTAGAATATGTTCGATTTGTTATGGACGAAAAATTCTTTCCTGAAAACTTTGGAGAAGGACAGTAAAAGTGAATCATAATTTAATGTCCTGAGTGATTTTCTTAAGGAAAAATCGATTCCATTCACAAACGTTATTTCGGCACCAACAGATGGAGCTCCTGCCATGGTCGGGCGATATCATGGGTTTATAAGCCATCTTAAAAGAATTATACCAGAGGTAAATTTATGCACTGTGTCCTGAACAATTTGAAAGCATCGCCTATTTGACAGATTTGTTCAAAAAATTTTATGACAACTTACAATGACAAGGACAGCCTCAATTTAATAAAAACAAAGGGTGTAATTTCAGCTTTTCTTGGAAAATTGAAATTTTTGAAGCAAAATATTAGTCTGCATGAATTTTCCCAGTTTTCAAACTTGTCACAGGTAGAATGCTTTGATGAGGATAATCAGACATACTACAATGTATATCTATCATATCATATTACAACGTAATATAATAACAATAATAATTAATAGTGTAATAATTACATATTTAAATAAGTATAACACAAAATAATATACTATTTTTCTTTTTCTTTTTACCATTTGGAGTGGGGAGTTTTCTAAATTTAAGTGATAATTGATGGGTTCCTTGTGCTGTGAGTAGATGTAAAAAAATTAAAGTTTCATGGAATCACTTTTTTGATTGGCCAACTTTACTTTTTTGACATCTACTCACAGCACAATCAATTAATTAATTAACCAATCAAGTCTCACTTTTTTTCCGAAAACTATCAATTTTTGGTTGGAACTCAGCCACAACGCAAATTCCCGTAGTAAGATATAATCTTCACATTTTTTGTCGAGTTTTGGGAATATCGTAGAAATGTAGCTGCAGGGGATCTACTGGGACCAGCAAAATTTTGAAAGTGGTCTATGAGAGAAAAGTCTGGGAACCTGATATAACCACTTATAAAAGTCAATATAACAAGCGTGTTTCAATTGAAAGAAAATTTTAATTATTTTGTAATTAAATTGAATAAAAAAATCTACTCACAGTTCCTTTCTTTAATCTTTCTAAAAGTTGTTTTTCAATTGCATTATCTATTCTTGCTGCTACTAATGCCTTTTCTTCCCTTCTTCGTTCACGTCTTTCTATCTTACGTTGTATTGGAACTATTTCTTTCCTAAAAATTTATAAATAAATACCATAATGAAATGTATGAAAATTGTAGTTTATAGCTTAAATTTATTCACAGTATTTAAAATCTACACAAATAAATAAAATTAGAGTGTCTGTTTGTAATATTAAAATAACCACTTTTTACTAAGTGCGGATGTATATATGGTACATATACCAAAACAACATTTTTTACAATTTTTCTCTGTCTGTTTGTTCCGGCTAATCTCTGAAATGGATGGACCGATTTTGATGGGACTTTCACTAGCAGATAGCTGATGTAACAAGGATGTTGGCCAGTCACTATTCCACGCGGACGGAGTGGCGGGCACAGCTAGTTCCAAATTTTTATTTCTAGCCTTACTAAAAGATAAGAGATGTTTGATACATATATTAGACATAGATTTGCAAATCTTTACGAATCCATAAATCAGAATATAAGTTCAAATAGCAATCACAATTGAACTCTACATAAAATTTTGTGCTTATTTTGTGAAATTAAATGAAATCTGTCAATGTTCGACCCTTACATAAAAGGCAGTTGAAATCTCGCCTTCTGATTATTGTTATCTACCCTCAGTTTCGGTGAGGTGAATGGTGAAAGCAAGCATGGGACAAAGGTAGTATCATGTGAACCTCTAAACGCACTGGATGGTCGACGTTCGACCTCTCTGCACCATGCACCATTGGCTTCAGTTACTCCAAACTTACTCTCATTGGCCATGCCATAAGATTTTGTGTTCAGTGTCTAGTTTATGACATTTAGCTGGTGTCATGCAACAATTCCTCCACGAGTGGACATGAACTGAACCGGAAAGGGGTAGTATCAAGGTCGGTGCGAATTTCTTTGCCCACTGCAAGGTATCCACATAGCACTACCCACCACTCCTCTCCCGCTCCCCTTACATACAATCCATTGCTCTCGAGCTATCCCTCATCTATTGTATGGTGCACTCTCGGTCCCTGACCGGCATTGCACAGTCAATAATGTTTGCATATTGTTTTCCTATAATTTGTACCTTTGTTATTTAGCAAATACTACTACAATAACTAGGTAATAATACGATAAGGTTCAATTGCCCCCTAAGGCCATCTCTGCAACCAATTATGCCCTTATAATACTATACAGGTTGACTTTGACACACCCATCCAATTTTTTTTAAGCACTAAACATCATTTAAGGAACCCATTTTTGCAAAAAAAATTGTATGTCAAATTTTCACCATAAAATATTTCATATAGGATCATTAATTCAATCGTACAGAATAATCATATGGTGCAAACAGCGTACGTTAACCTGTTATTACCTGTCTCTGTCACACCCGCGTAAATGAGTAGTGTGTATTCGCTCGCCCGGTTCAATGCCACCGTCCTCGGCCTTTTACTAGGTCAGATGGAGAGGTCATTGACCCTCTAGCGCCGTATTATGTAAATTGCGAGTTCTTTGAATGACTTTGTGATGCTGATTACTCAACATTTTTATACTAAGTGATACAAAACTAAAATACATGTTTCTCATAACTTTTACTAAAGATTCTTCTGTGTGAATTTGGACGGGTGTGTCAAAGTCACCCTGTATATACTTATAACTTTGAACCACTATTTATTAAGTATAGTAAAAAAGATACCAAGTTTGAACTAAATACTTACACTCTTCTTAACTTGAGCTTTCTCATTCGTATTAGATATTGTGTGATTTTAACAAATCTCTGCTTACATTTGGCTTTAATAAAAGCTGGCCAATATAACAGATTCTCATTTATCTGATGTATGGCTTTCTCAAAATTCCTTGATAATTTCACTTTTTCCCATTGCTTAGCTGGAAACATTACTCTGAAAGTGTAAATTCATCATTAATGTATTAGTAAACATTTTTATAGCATACTAGCAGTGGTCTGAATTGAGAATCTAAAACCATTCTCAGATTCACTTGAACATACACAAAAAAATCTCATCAAATTAGTCCAGCTGTTTAGAAGAAGTTCAGTCACATACACATACATGCACAGGAGAATTATATGTGTTAAGATAAGTCAAGTGCAGTCAGGACCATAAATCTAGGAGCATTTGAATGATCCTTTCTCTTGCATGGTACTTATATGTATGCATACATGTATGAGTAATTACAAAATGACAGGCTTGTCACTAAAGCCAAAAGTCATTATACCAAACTCTGAATAGATAATGACGAAAGAATGAGACATATGAGATAATGTATGTGTGCAAAATGTTTATTAGACCTGTAAAATTCCTCCTGAACTTAAGGCTTACTGTACATTCTATATAAACATGTTTTATAACAAACCAAATGTATTTTTGTTAAAGCAAATGATGCAAGTTAATGTTTTATAAATCATTTTATATAAATAAAGACACTTTTTCGATTGAACAATGTCAATAATGTTCAAAAATAGTATGTTGACCTAAAAATTCAATAGTTGGCTTGGATAGCAAACAAATTAGTTAAATCAAAATTCTAGCCAGTACTAAGTATTCTTAGCTACTAATGTCAAGCCTTTCCTAACTAGTGTCTGAGCTCAGTTGGAACACTAACATTTCTACAAATACAGTGTAAACTATTTACAGTACCACTCATAGTCAATACTTAAATTGCTTATTCATTTTTAAATATTACTTTACCATTTTTTGCAATTTTAGAATTATAAACTTACCGTTCAGCGGTCTTCATAAACAAATAAATTATACCGTTTTCCTCTCTCACCGTGGCATATTTACTATTAGCCAAGGGGCATGATGCCCTGCTACACAGACCGGTGAGGTTATATTCATTACGACAGAAATGTTGTGTTTTTGTACTGTAAAATTATTAAAAGAAGTTCAATAATATATAATTACATAGAATTATATATAATTACATATACTTTACGACATTGAATACTTACGTTACTTTATGGGAACAATGTGTTTTGTTGATGATAGCCCATACAACCTACAACAGTACACATAAACAATTTGATTAAAGAGAAAAGGGATGATATTGAGAGTTTTAAAGAAATTCTAAGGGACTTACATCGTCATGTTGCATTTTTATATGTAGCTAAATTTAAATTATCTTAAAAATTAGATTTATTTAAATATTTCACATGCAACAACACAAGACCTAACCATAACCTCAATCAATTTCCATTTTCCAGTAGGGAATTAGGGATGATCGATTTTCATCGATGTTGAATAAACATCGATGTTTTGGGTTCGATAACATCTACACATCGATGTTATGAAAACAAAATATCGAATTATCGAAACGTCCATATATATATTTTAGGGCCATCTAACGGTGGATGTACATTCTAGTTAGTGAGTCCTCCTTTCACAACAAAAAGGTTACGCGAGGCTATTGAAATCAGGAAATGGAAAGATGGATGGCAAGTACCTCAAGTTTGGGGCCCCATAATTAAAACTATTAAGTCTCAAGCCTAGCGAGCAATAGGTCCCAGACCCAGAGACATCTTGAGTGCCTTCTGCGTGAGCCGGAACACACCTCAGTTTTTTTCCTTTTCATTTTAATAGTTTTTCCTTTCATTATATTTCATATTTGGATCCCTCTCTTGACATTATGTAAAATATTAGCTTAGGAACCGTATAGTAGAGATTTTCTGCCAGTCTTTTTCTCCACATTATACAACATACATTTCTCATAAGAAAGGCTATGTAATCGACTAGGTCCCCTTAGAGTTAGAGTAACCATAAAACAAAATAAATTAAAATAACAATCAAATAAGTTGAGGGTAGATGTAAATATCTTTAATGTTCTTATTGACATTTGTAATCTGAGTCATTCCGTGAATATGACTGGTGAAAACAACCGAAATGTCGGAGTCAAGTCCAATAATTAAACGCCCACTTATAATCCGTAAAAAGTAGTTTTAATCGTAGTTTAAACACGTATAATAAATAAAATAGACAGTTTTATTTTCTACCAAAAAAATCGATGTTTTGCTATCCATGTGTATCGTACATCGATACTTTTAAATCGATTTCAACATCGATGTTTTTCTAATGACGAGCATCTCTATTTTCCAGTCAAGTTTTTATTTTTTAGTAGTGATGACTGATGAGCGAAGTGAAATATTCTAATGTAATCATATGATTAAGAAAATGACTCGGGAAACCTCGATTAAAGCTAGATAAAAGCAATTAACGCCCTTGTGACGTCATCAGCAAGTACAGTTAACAAAACGTAATATTCTCATTTATTAATAAAAGTTAATAAAGAAAATTTGATATGCTTTTTTATAATTAAAAGTAAATGTTTGAATAATGTTTAACTTTTAATCATCATCATCACTCATCACATTTTTGAAATCCTAACTCAACTCCATTCTAAAATCTACATTAGACTCAGAATTTGTATCCGAGTCTGATGTCTCGTCAAAATCAGTATCATTGTCCGTGTTAATAATAAATAACTCGTCGACCAATCTATCTTTTTGTCAGTATTCTTCTTCCAGTCTCTTCACATGGTCTACCTCGTTTTTCCAATCTTCAGGAGTGATTGATTGCAAAGCCTCTAAAGTTTCGATCTTACTCTGCAATTGTTCAACATTTTTGTCTGAAACTCTTTGTTTTACGAGGTTCCAAATATATTCTATGGAGTTGAGGTCACAGTTGTACGGTAGCAGTCTAACAACTTCGTGACCATGATCAGCCATTAATTTATCAATAATGTATTTCTTCGGCGTTTGGTGATGTTTTATTAATAAATATAATTCCGGTTTTGTGAAATATTCCGGGAACTCAATGTTATGTGCTTGGAGTCACTCAACCATCACTTGTTTTTTTGAGCTCATGGTGGGAGTTCTTTCTTCCTCTTTACTATGGTAAGAGGCGTTGTCTATTACAACAATACTGTTCGGAGCTATATTGGGTATAATTATTAAGCTTTAATGGTTACAAACCATTTCGTGAAATTTTGAGTATTCATCGGGTCATGATAATCGCCTATTTTTGTATCCGCTTTAAACATTAAAAGAGCGTTAATGACAAATCCTAACTCACTCCCACCATGAACTATAATTCAGCGGTGACCAGGGCTATAATTTTTTCGGATAAAATTTTAAAATTTATACTAAAATTTTCTATATTGTCGGACTGCCAACACGTTTTGACTGTGTAAGTAAAGGTGTGTAACTCAGGATAGATTAACTCAAAAGATATATATCCCAAGTGAAGAGTTATTTTATCTCTATATCTCTTGTATTCAAACTGTATCTTTATATCCTTATCTTTACAGTACATATTTCGATACATTTCATATCTCACTTCACATTGAGTAGATCGAGAAGAAACGAGACAGAATGATTATACGGGTGCAACGCGTATTTTATTATAATAGAATGAGTTTGAATATAGTAGCAAGCCAAAATAAATCGTATTGTTATGATGTTATCCTTTAATTTTGTTTGAATATACGTGTTTAACAAACACATGTTTAAAAATATTGTTTTAATACTTTTTTCGGTTTAGTTTTGAGCAGCTTCAGCTTAGCAAATCATCTTGTTTTTTGCAATAGATAAATTATTGTAATTGTTTCGTTTAATTTTAAAATTTTTATTTAGTTTACGGTATTAGTTACGCAAGCTTAGTTCCAAAAGATTAATAAAAATAGATTTATTAGATTTGTTCGGACTTTTGTAACTAAGGTTGACAGTCCTAAGCCTGTCAAGTATGAAGGAAAATTAGACCACTGTTTCAGTTTTAATATTTAAATTTAAAAAGGAGTTAATATCACTAACTCATCTTATCTGCAATTGATATTATTCACGGTAAAAATTAAATAAAGAGTTACAGATATAAAAGAATGATATATATCTTTATATCCAAAAGATATATATCTTTCTTTTCTTCTTGGTGAGTTATTTTGTTCATGACTATGTGTAAGTGTGTAATGGGCGTGTATTAGTGTACGTTAAACCTCGATAGTTCTTGAGTTCGATAGCTATCGATATTTTACAAAAAACTATCGATAGTTATCGATACTGTCGATAGTTATGCAAAATTGCAAACAGTGAATAATAAATGTTAGATTAGAGTTAATGTTTTAATTTTATTGAATAAAACAGTGACAAGAAATTTTAAAACTTAGAATGATAATTTTAAACAAAAATAGAATCGTTTTGACTTATAAATAGAAGTTATTACTCAGTTTGTCTTTAAGTCTGTTTTTTTTTATTGCGTAGGACAGCAGACAGGCTGACAGCCCGCTTAGAATTTAGCAGTTACCGTCGCCTATAGGTGTTTGCAACGCCAGTGGCATCGCAAACACGCTGCTGTCCCTTAAGGGTACTGGAACTTGGGTCACTAATGCCGGAACACAACACAAGGTTATTATGGCGGCATACTTAAGACCAAAGGTGGTCGCCATCCAGACGGGCTTGAGGCCCTACCACGTAGCTAGGTTGGGTTGTTTTGTCGCCTTTTACGACAGGCCGACCCCGGCCACACAGGTTAGTATTCTTTCTCCGCCCCTGTACGGATAAAAACTGTTTCTACGTTCGGTAATAATCTGACCAGCTTTCAAAGTAATTTTTTAAAGATTTTCTCACTTTCGCTCTTGGACCATCATCTTGATCATCAGTTGTAGTCGCTTGATTAATAGGCACTGGTACTACTAGTACAGAAGACCACACATCATTATGTTTCCTTTTGAAATGATTAATAGATTGATTAGATTGGTCGTATTTCCACTTAATTTAAACTCCCCTTGACTCAACGAACACTTGGCAAACTTCTCGTTTATCTTTGTAAAATAGCCCCAGACACGTGATTTACTCGTATTTTACTGTATTAAATTGAGTTGAGTGACAAATCTAATGATAACTGCGAAGTAATTTGAACTAAAAGGGTTACCATTCCTATATACATTACATTTACTAGTAAAATTTCTAGCAGAATAATTTGTTCAAAGGATAATTTGGGTAAACAAATTACAAAAGTACCAAATATTGTTAAGTAGTCCCGTCCCATAAAGTAAAAAAACATTCAAAGAGAAATCTTTTGTGTTATTGCAATTTAAATAAAATTTTATGATTGTGGATCCTCGCGATTTTTGTTTAAAATCTTTCTCATTATGAAAGAAATACCTAAACTGATCACACTGATTTTTAAGTCTGCGAAATATTAGGTTTTTCGGGAATTCCCCATAGCGAAGACAATAGCCGCTCAATAGCGTGACTAGTGTTGCGAGTAAAAAGTATTTAATAATATCGTATCGATTGTTTTTCAAAAACTATCGCTACTATATCGCTATAGTACACGACTATCGATAGTATCAATAGACTATCGATGTTTAACGAATACTAGCGTGTATCCACGTCTCGTCGATATAAATCACTTGTTTTTTGTCAGCGCCAATTAAGTCATTTTGTCTCATGCGACGTAAATATTTAGCCATCCAAGCTTGATTATTATTATATTATTAACATTTTTCAAATTGGTATCCTAGTTTTACCTTTATTATTCCACGTAATGTATTCACACTTCCTGTATAATTTAAGTTTTACAGCAGCCATAATTTTACGTTGATAACGGTACCGACGTGGCCAACATGGCCGCCAGGCGCATTATCAATTTGTGTGGCTTTAAGGAGCTAATTCGAAAATTTTACAAATATCGATATTTTGCGAGTGAATGTTTATGTTTCACATCACTAGTCATTAGCTATCAATATCCAGCGTTGCCAGATGGGGGGGATTCCCTGCAAATTCGGGGATTTTTTTCGACTTTGGGTGGGAAATTCGGGGAAAAGATTCTTTGGGGCACCTACGGGGGGAAAAATTAAGTTGGGAGAAATTTTGGAGATTTTTAAGTGCCAATAATTCATCCACAGACACAATTACCATCATTACAATATACAGGGTGACTTTACCTCACCCGTCCAAATTCACACAGAAGAATCTTTAGTAAAAGTTATGAGAAACATGTATTTTAGTTTAGTATCACATAGTACAAAAATGTTGAGTAATCAGCATCACAAAGTTATCACAAGAACTCGCAATTTATACTTGACACCTACACTCGACAAGTGTCAATGACCCCTCCATCGGTACCGCATAATTCGCTACATTTCATTGATAAATACAGTACCTAACATAATGTCGAAATACAAAAATTTCATTAAAGGGCGCGTTTGTAATAAGTAAAAAAATACGTAAATCTTTAGTGATATGTACAATAATTAGTAAAAAATCAATTGGAGGTTAACTTACCATTACTGCTTTACACGTATTTTAATAAATGTTCAAAATGCAGTCCGTTTGTCTCTAAGCACAGTCTAGCTCGTTTTTGAACATTTTCCTTTACCTTTCTAAGCACTACAGTGTCATTACGCACATCTTCAAACGCTCACACAATTTTAGTTTTTAAGTTCGCGAGGCTTTGGCCCTCTTCCACATACACGTGTCTTTTAATTTCACCCCACAAATAAAAGTCCAATGGTGTTAAATCCGGTGATCGAGGCGGTCATAGGACGGGACCACCACGACAGACCCAACGATTACCGTATTCCGTATTTTTGCACTGTCGACGTCGCGAGAGAACGAACGGTAAACACAATGCACCAACGCGGAAACACGCGGCCGACTGATTATTAATTAATTATAGCTGTGTGTCGTTCACGAATGAATGTTTCAAATGAAGTACTTCAGTTAGTTTCTGTCCTTCATTCTTTACTTCAGTTACAATTCAACCATCTCTTTAGTTCAGTTGTTTAGTTCACCGGCCGCGAACGAACTAAAATCGGCACTGTTCGTATCTCGTTCGTATTTCACGAACGAGACTTGTGCAGTGCTGAATGCTGATTGATAATTTGTTGTCACGCTCTGTTGTACCTACCATAATGATGTTCTATTTCTTTCACTCAAACGTTCGCTCGGTACGTACCCAGTTCTTAAGCGGTCGGGTCCTCTAACGATTTGTCATATCTTTGTCTAACTTGTCATACAAAAAAGCTAATTTAGAACTGTCAAGCAAAATGACAATGTACTACTATAGTAACTACAGTTTACAATATGTTTGTTCGAGTTTCAAATTTTAAATATTAAATGAAGTGCATTGTTTTCATTCTTAAGTATAAAAACAAATAAGAAAGCTGATTGATCAGACTATCCCTTCTATCACAAAACTGCTCCAAAAATTTAACACGGAGTTCGAAGGAAGGTTTAATTTTATTGAATTTTCCGTGTTACATACGGAAGAAGCTTTGTAATACAAAAAAAATAATGGAAATTATCTAGATTGTCAGCCCTAAGCCTGATCAAGTATGAAAGGAAATCTGTGCTGTAAGTTTTTTTATTGCGTAGGGCAGCAGACAAGCTGACAACCCGCTTAGAATTTAGCAGTTACCGTCACCTATAGGTGTTTGCAATGCCAGCGGCATCGCGAACACGCTGCTGTCCCATAAGGGGTACAGGAACTTGGGTCACTAATGCCGGAACACAACACAAGGTTATTATGGCGGCATACTTAAGACCAAAGGTGGTCGCCATCCAGATGGGCTTGAGACCCTACCACGTAGCTAGGGTGGGTTGTTTTGTCGCCTTTTACGACAGGCCGACCCCGGACACAAAGGTTAGTATTCTTTCTCCGCCCCTGCACGGATAATTTTTTTTATCGGAGTTTTATTTTTACGAACCAATTTCTCTGAACAGATATACGTATTAACTTCAATTACCTATTTAAGTATTCGATACGAGCTCATGTCTCAACTCGTCGAACTAATTTAAGTTTCCGATAAGATGACTCATTGAACTCTTCTTTTAACAACCTATTTCATATCTCTTGATAAACTAGTGAACGAAAACTGATCTACAAAGAAAACAATTTTTGTTGAACAACTGAACCTTACTGAACTACTGAACTAAAAGATGGATATAGTTCAAAGTAATGAAAAGACACATTTGTATCTTTTCATTTCAGTCACATATTTTTCGCAAGGATAATTAATTATTTACGGCAGCCAGGGTTGGATTTGGACCCTTTGAAAATTATTGTGTATGGAAATTAAAATACTACTTGACTAAAATTATACTACGTTTCTGGTTTCTTCGATTATGTTTTGAATAGAAATAAAATAGGTAGCATTTTTAGTGTGATTTTTTTTATAGGTACTAATTAATTTAATTGGTACTAAATTTTTACAAATTAATCAAATTGAAGCAACTGGATGTCTGTCTCAGCCAATACGTCAAACTCCTCTTTCAATACGTTTCCTCTTTGGTGTTGAAACACCACACTTTTCTTCGTCCTCGCTTTCACTCATCACTACAAATTGTTGAAAAGAATGTATAAGCACAAGAACAAAATGTATAAATACTCTAAAATTAGCTTCTTCAAATTCAAATATTCACTATCGACTACCAACTTACACTAATGGGTCTAATGGACAATATTATTTTGTCGTAATATCATCGTCTCACTCACACTCATGCATAAAAAAACATGTATCCTATTCTGTCAGAACGACCGGTATAGTAAAACATTACGTTGGGGAAATCCCCAGTGGTTGTCGTTGCCTGATTTGATGCTGCCATACGTACAGAAGAACCCTATAATATTGTAGGGTACATTTTTAAAAGCAAAATCACCACCAAAAAACAAAGGAGTCCGGTCGGCCTGAACATAAAATAATGGTATTTTCGCGTAGTATACTTGCATTACGATACTACATACTACATATCACGAAAATATGGTACGAATAATACTAATACTTTGGTTGTATAATTATACAATTATACTACCAAATCCAACCCTGCCGGCAGCCGTATTTCGCACGCCGGATTTCCCCGGCAGGCCTCCACTCGCTCAAGACCACACACACCGCTACGCTGCAACCGACATAGGGCTGCCAAACTAAAAAATAAATCAGGGTATTTATTTATAAATGTACATAGTAAAAAACATAACTTCACTAGCTTCAATGATTTGTTACAGTAGAAACCGAATGTTGACGAAACTACACTGTACACTCATTTTAAAGCCTATAATAAAGATTCATATTTTTATGGTGGGCTAAAAGTCCCACCTGAAACGTTTAGAAAAAGTATTTTTAAATAATTTTGACAACGTCTTAATGAATCGGCCTGGTAGCACCATTTTCTTTTTTTTTGGTCTCAGGGAAAAACCTCTCTTGACGGGTTCCCCGGCCCGGGGTGACCGAGGGATATGTGGGACTCCGGGAAAGATGTACCCACTAAAAAACTTGGGTCACTAATGCCGGAACACAACACAAGGTTATTATGGCGGCATACTTAAGACCAAAGGTGGTCGCCATCCAGATGGGCTTGAGACCCTACCACGTAGCTAGGGTGGGTTGTTTTGTCGCCTTTTACGACAGGCCGCCCCCGGCCACAGAGGTTAGTATTCTTTCCGCGCCCCTGCACGGATAAAACTTAAACATTTGATTGAATAATAAAAAATATGGTTGAATTGCAACATTCGTTTTATTACAATAATCATCATAGGTACAACCCTAGCGCATTCTTACGAAGACGTGTTGACACGTGTCCCGCACGGCGGGCAACATAGTCTCGACTCTTTGTACACGTACTTAAGGTACATTTCTTCTCGTTTACAATACCGAGGAGGAGTTAGGTAATAAAGGTCAATGTACGAACCTTGGAACATATGATTATTTGCACGATTGAATAAGCAACCAAGTTACTAAACATTTTCCTTGGGATGAAATATTTTATTTTGAAAATTTTACATACAATTTTTTTTGCAAAAATGGGTTCCATAAATGATGCTAAGTGCGTAAAAAAAATTTGGACGGGTGAGGTAAAGTCAGCCTGTATAATACGATATATTTTTATCTTATAATTAATTATATGTTTATTTATACATAAACTTCAATTCAATCATTCATTCATAATTCAATTCATTCGTTCGTTCGTTAATAAGCCACCTCTGTCTTTTTACTCATGTTGTAGTACACAACACATATAGTAAACAACGTTTTTACATATTATCGTAGATATTAGTATCGTATTTTACCATAAGTAGGTACATATGTTCTTCGAAAGGCAGCTGGCAGGAAGTGAATAGAAGAGACGAAGATCGGGCTCAGTGGCATGCTTTGGGAGAGGCCTATGTCCAGCATTGGACTTGAATAGGCTGATGATGATGATAATGATGATGAGGTATGTTCTGTTGAGTACCAGGTTGTTATTATAGAAACTTTACTCGGAATGAAACATAAGTAATCATTAATATCGTAATTATTGGACTTCAGAATATTTCAAAAAATAATAGTGTCCCTGTTTAGACATACTACGAGTATTTATATATAGCTACTTACTCAGTACATTAACATTTTATTTTTATGGCACAGATCGTCCTGTTCATGATGATGTCCATCATATGTTTATAAAATAGAGATATACCATCCTATCAAAAAGTTACGTAAGTAAAGATGAAGTTGGTGGAGGCAAATTAAAAACTACGTTTGCATTGCATTATTTTCTTTTGTGATTTGATTATTGTGTGAATGGGTATTGATGTTGGCCGATGGGTGGTGGTACAATCTTAATTCACTGGAATGCACTAACTAATTGAGTATTGGTGTCGGTTAAATAAAATGAGTAAACTAACTAGGGTTTAGGTGAGCCTATCAGTCGTTTCATTCTGTCTGGCTTTCTGCTCTGCCGCCTCCTGCAGGAAACAGTAGCAGAGCAGGTTTAGTGGCTGTTTTGTACATCTGTCACTTAAGCTTATGCAGCATTTTATTTTATATTTGAATTAACTCTAAAAATGAGGTAAACAATGAAGAATTATCTATCTAGCTACTTTTGCTATTTTATTTCTCTTTTTAAAATAAGTAAAAACTGTTTTGGGGCTTTTTTTCCAAAAAGCTTATTTTCGGGGTATTTCGAAAGAAGTTGGGGGAAAATTCACATGGCCATCTGGCAACACTGTCAATATCATTCTATTTTTTTCTGTTTGAAATTGTATTGTCGGTTATATTCGCGTTCGTAGTTTCAGTTTCATGGTGAATTGGTGAAGTATTATGAAGGTTGCACTTCTTAAAAATTGGAATACATGTTAAAATTGGAATACATAAAATGCAAGTGTAATTATTAATCTTCGAATACACAAATAATGTGAAAATGAGTGACAATATTAAAGTAGTAGTCAAAGTTCGGCCACTAATATCTCGCGAAATTGAAGAGAAGCTTTGCTACCAATGGCGCGTAAAGAATAACACATTGTATACAATTGACCACTCGGGGAAAGATCAAGTACAATCATTTACTTTCGGTAAGTATAGTTTATGAGTTATGTCATTGAAGAAATCAGAGCTCCATATTTAAATAAATGTAAACGCCTCATACGCGATTGTGGGTAACTGAACAATTAATTTTTCCAGATAAAGTGTATGATGAGTCCACGAAAACGTCTGATGTGTATAATGATGTTGCCAAACCAATTGTGGAGGCTGCCACGGCCGGCTTCAATGGGACCATATTTGCCTACGGGCAAACTTCTTCCGGCAAGACGTACACCATGTCTGGTACAGATGATTCGCCGGGTGTCATACAAATGGCTGTCTTGAATCTGTTTGAACTTATAAAGAACATACCAGATAGAGATTTTTTAGTGAGGTATTTGTTTGTTCAATTTACTAATTTCATCTGATACTGAGTGCATTCTTCTTGCAGCTAGTCATTCTTAAACAATTAATTGATGTTTTTAGCTATAACATACTCTTCAAGGGCAACTATAGTTTGTACAATTTGAAAATACTCAACACTTCATTCAATGTACCTTATGAATAAAATATAGCATTTCTTCAGAAATATTATGCGTCTACATATTTTGATATCTGTACAATGGAGAATGTACTAAGGAGCTGTTTAGAATATTTCTATTAATCGTTTTTCTGCTACCACACTGCCTAGCATTAGTTCGGTGTTCATCTCCAGTTTCTGGAGCGTCTTTTTTTTCTTAAGAAACGGTTCTCTAAAATGTTCATGTTACATTATCTTCATATTTGAAATGAGCTTCTAGATCCCATCAAAATTTCATATTCATTTTAAAAAAAAGGTGTTATGTAATATATTGTCTAAATTGTTTAGACAAGAGCACGCCCCTGTAGAACAAGTCCACAGAGTTTGTGCCGCTGTGAGAGATGCTCTGGAACGCAAACAATATTGCTCTGCTGCCTTTCTCAATGTCCAGCAAGCTTTTGACCGAGTCTGGCATAAAGGGCTATTATATAAAATCAAAGTACTCCTGTGCCACACTTATTACCAAATCCTACAATCATACTTGTTGGACAGAATATTCCAAGTTAAAGAGGATGACTGTACATCGGACTTTCATGAAATCACAGCTGGAGTGCCCCAAGGATCAGTCCTGGGACCTATTGTATATACGATTTACACGTCAGATCTACCAGAGACCCCAGGTATTACAGTTGCCACGTTTGCAGAGGACACAGCGATCTTAGCTTCAAATGTACATCCAGCTGAAGCATCAAATCGCCTGCAAGAGTCACTCACGGAAATTCATAAAATCAGTTCACGTTACTTTTGCCCTACGAAGAGGAAATTGTCCACCTGTTCATCTTGGCAATAATCAATTACTACACAGCGATACGGTTAAGTATCTGGGGATACACCTGGACCACCGGCTTATCTGGAGGAAACACGTCCAGACTAAGAGGAATGAAATAAATTTAAAATTCTGGGAAATACTCTGGCTATTGGGCAGAAACTCTAAACTGTCCATTGATCACAAGCTGCTGATATATAAGGCAATACTGAAACCCATTTGGACCTATGGAATACAACTGTGGGGTTCCACTTGCAATTCCAACATAAATATTATGCAAAGAGCGCAGAACAATATTCTTAGACAAATATCCAATGGACCCTGGTTCACTAAGAACACAGAATTACATGAACCATCTGAATGTCAATACCGTAAAGGAAGAAATTAGATTGAACTACACGAAATATAAGTCCAGACTGGAGAACCACCCAAATCGTCTGGCAGTGCAGCTCACAGTACCTGAAACTATTAAATGACTGAAAAGACGTAGGGTGCTGGAATTTGAAAATCTTTAGACATTAATAAAATGAGTGTAGCCTCGCTGGAGATGAGTCTCTGAGTCCCATCTGCTCATAGTCGAAGGCAAGATTTATAAAAAAAAAATAATAATATATTGGATGTCAGCAGCACTTTGCATCTAATATTGCAAATTTTTTTTTTTTCATTTTTGATTCTTCTGCAATCAGCCATCATTAACGGCTATAATCAGAAGGGTTGTTGGCAATCAGGCGTTGAGAGCAGTACATCCAGTGATGTGCTACTCTATATGATGTCTTTAAATTAGGTTGATTCATTGTCTCTCGTTGAGCTCGAATATTGCAAATATCAATAGGCCATTGCTCTTTGGTCACCATACATGGGTTAGGTAGTCATACCTGCTAACATTTGGCTGTTTGCCTTTCTGCTGAATAGGTTTACCTATGAAAGAAGAATGTTTACAACCTTTTCATACTACTATACCCAACTTTCAGTTCCCCTACACAAACGGTAGTGTGTTAACAGTGCCTTTAGCGTCGCAAACATCTATAGGTGACAGTAACTGCTTACTATTAAGTGGGCCGTCAGCCTGTCTGCTGTTCCTAAGCAGTAAAAAAAAAACCTCATTGTGGTTTTGGATATAGCTGCCTGTGAGTTTGCACGAAAGTCAATTTTGAAATGAAACCTTTTTAGCAATATTGTCATTTGATAATTTTATTAAACAAAAATGCAATGCCAAAAATACACAAACATCCATTTGAATAAACTTTACAGGACCAAGTAAAAACTTTATTTTTGTTATGCACGGGAATTATTTTACCATAACACTGTCATTCTACAAATTAGCCATATTTTTGTACAACATAGGTAGTAATCCAATAGATATGCTTCAAAATTCTCCACTAGCCATATACCTAGTTAAATATATTCATAAATAGGATTTCACCTTTGAGGGAAGAGATATAATACAAGCATAAAGTATTTCCTCTAATCTCCTATTTCTTTGGGTTTACATATTTTGTTGTATGGGCCCTCATATTACTTTTCTAAAGTTTTACTTCTGCCGTGTATGAATTGTACATACAATCTTTGTTTTTTAATTTTAGAGAAGTGGTGCCTATTCTAGTTGATTAGAATCACATGTAGCCTTGATATTGACATGTATATGTCTTGTCCTACTATATTAGGAATGACCTTAATTAAAATACAGATAAACATAGTATTCAAGTCTATAGTATATTTTGCTCAACTTGTCTAAGTGGGTGTTGTAAATTGCTTTGATGTGCTTTTTAAAGAACATTTGTTTCTTACTTAATGTAAAAATTCAATAATTTAGACTTTGATAATATTTTAGAATCCTTGGGATTTTATTTACAAATATGAATTGGGTATTCTTGATCAAAAACAAGAAGGAAATCAATACAACTAATTAGCTTTGTTCATCTTCTGTTTTCGTGTTTATTTGGGTGATAAAATATAATGTAACATAGTAAATATTTTAATTAGTAACTTAAAGAGTGTACACATACCACATGACATATTTTTGTCAATATTTCAACCCCCCTCCCTCCCTTTGGCGAGAATCCATGGTATATAAGAAGACCCCCCTCACACACAAATAGTTTGGGACTTGATGATGTTTTGTGAAATGTCTCAATATATTTATTTATTTATTTTAATTGATTGAAAATAATTACTCTTGCTAAAAATCATATAAATTTAAAAGTGATATGTCTGACTGGTGAATTTCTATTCAGTCTTCTTTCAAGCGATAACATTCCAGACGTATCTCATGACTTTTGAGTTGGGTTGAAAATGTTATCCGTGTACTTCAGAGTTTGGCAATTATATAACTTCCGATTAAATAGTCATTGGAAATGATACTCTGAAATCTTATACTATCTAAAATATATGTAAACAAATCCTTTCTTAGCAATTGTGTATTCATGCATGACATTTTTTTTTCATTGATGAAATTCTACTCTACTCAACACTGGCCTGTAAAAAGTGTTTCCTACAAACAAAAAATGAATTATTAAGAGCAAATTATCCCTTTGAGACTTCTCATTCACAACATCAAATAAAAATATATTAATTTTTTTATAATTAACATTTCAAAATTGTATTCATTTGTTTACTTATTAACTAATACTATAGAAAACAATATTACTTATGGTTCTCGAAACACTGACAGACAGGATATTTTGCTTGTCTCTGTGCCCTAGTTCAGTTACTTGTCGTCCGTCAGTGACCGGTCTTTGGTGCGGTCCCCTGGGAAAGCATCGCAGCCGTATACTCAGCTCAACCTTGCGTAAAAAAAATTATGCTAGGGCACACTACCCATTTGTCTATGAAGAGGCCTGCGAAAGTGGGCCGTCACCCTCAAGGTGGTCTAATTTAGTCTGCCGATTCCCTCAACAGCCTCAACGCTCATGGCGAATGAAGGAATACGAGTGGGTTTAGTGGCTATACCAACGACGTGCCTACCCAGCCTAAAGAATCCATCCGTGTCCATCTTGCACGGGGAGTCCCAGGCCGCATGTACTCGGTGAATGTGTAGTATATTTCGTCTTCAAAAAAATATCTTTACTAAAAGACAGAAAAACATTTTATGCAGCAATAAGCCTGGGTTTCATAACTACAATGCTAATGTTACACAAATGATTAACACTTCACCATGATTATGTAATTGAGAATTAGAAAAGTAAATGTCACCAGATTGCAATTGCTAATCAGTTGAATTATTTTACACTCTTAAAGTGCTAATATATCATTAATGTGTCACTCTCAGTTGAATTTAAATCTTTTATTTAGGAATGGACCCACTGTTGCATACCGCCAGGTGTCGACACTAATTAGTGTTGGGGCCTATCAGTGACACTGATATCTTTATACAAATACATTGAAGGAGCTCAATTTATTTTTGTTACTTATGATATTTTATAGCTTACAGTCTCATTTGAAGATTTCATTTCTGTGTTTGTGTGTTAGTGCTCCTCTATGACTTGTCTTTTTATTTACTTCAGAAGTACTACAAAGAAGGAATGAACTAAGCCGAAACAGAACTATGCCTATCTATTTCTATCTGTATAGTATAACCAATTAATCACAATGTTTTTTTTTTCGGGGCAAAACTCCTTTATCAGTCCCACCGGCCACAGGAATCTGGGGGCATGTGAAACTTACGCGTCTACCCACTAATGAATCCCGCTGTTCTTTTATCACTTGGGGCCTGAAGCTATAGAAAGATGGCTTGGCCAGTATTGTGGCCCAGGTTTACTGCGGCCCGAACCTTGTATCAGACTGGCTTCTCCTATAGGGTTATTTTATTTATATACAAAGCGATTACAATCTCAAACATTGGCCTTAGTATATGTACTTAGGGTGTTTCAAAAAAATCGACTTTTTTATTCTTCAAATGGTCGGCAAATTCTCTTAGAGAATGTCAACACAAAGACCTCGTCAAAATTTGAGCTCTTAATTTGAAGATTTAGAGGACGCGGATCGCAATTTTCTATTATCCATTTAAATAACAAAAAATTATTTTTAACTTTAGAATTTTATACCTCTGTATCAAATTAACTTATGGCAAGGATCATCTTAAATTTTCATAGTAAATTTAACACTACAAAAAAGGATTCTTATCATTTTTCGATAAATGGATTTCTTCCAGTTATTCGAAGTCAAAGTTTGATTTCCATCTGACTTGTTCCTCAGCAATTAAAAAAATGTATCCATTGTTTACAAATACACACACACCACTTCTAGCCTTTAATTCTAATGCATCCTTAAAGTTGCCTGGAAGAAATCGCTTTCAGCGATAAGGCCGCCAATTGTATATAATCTTTGTTGTTTCTTTGAAGGTGCAGGGATTCCTGGCCTCCAATAGTTTAGTTATTGAGTGAAGAGTTTTAGCTTGGAGGTCTTCTTATTATTTGAGTTCTCAATAAAAGACTCATGATTTATTCTGGAAGTGTGCTTATTATGTTTACAAAAATAGTATGTAAATAGATGCTAACTAAGATAGATAAATTAAGGAGTATGAGGCAAAATATGTGTGAGCGAAACAGAAGATGTGCTATTATATTACATTAATTCATTAATATTAATTTTTTTCAGGGTATCCTATATCGAAATATACAATGAGACTGTAAAAGACCTTTTAAATATTGAAAAAGAAAACATAAAAATTAATGAATCTCATAATGGTAGCATCAAAGTGGATGTCATTGAACGACCCACTTCGTCCCCTGAAGACGTGTTCGAGACAATGAAAGAGGTAAGTCCTAGGAACAAATGAACTATTTTGTGCTAAAATCATTAAAAACGTGTTTGAGTTTATTAGTAATGTACATACAAATCTTTCTTCTTTATAATTATTCAAGTAATAATTTAAATACGAAAGGCGGCTGATAAGTTCGCGGCCTTAAGGTACTTAACGATGACTAATTATATCCTTACTTCTATCACTAATTGAGGCGTGTAGTTACAAAACCCGCTATAGCAATATTTTTTTAAACTCTTAAGTTAAACTAAACCCAACATGGGTTTAGTTCAATTAAAGATTTAGTGACATTTGATTTGAAACTTAAATAAATGGTTGAATATAATAAGTATTGGAATATATAGAATATAGAAGCATTTGTGCAATAAAAAGTTGATAGCTATGTAGATAGTTTAGAGTGTTTTAAAACGATATATCGTAATTTTTCCCTAGAACGTTTTAGCGGGTTTTGCAACTACACGCCTCAATTGCGGGACTCAGTGGTAGTACAAAAACAACAACAAATTTTAAGTGTAAAAAAATTTGCCATAAATCGCATGCGCTGGAGAAATTATTGATAGAACATAATATTTTATTTTATTATTATAGAATATTTTCTATAATAATAAAAAACATATCAATATCTACACAGAAAAAAAACTTTTCCAACTCCCCCTGACCGCGGGAATGATTGGTATATTAGACTTCGTGAGACTACCCACTAAAATTCCCGCCTCTTGTGTCAAGGCAGGTAGCTTCTACCACAAGTTGGGTTTTTGTTAGGGTCATTAGTGTTTCATCCCCCGACCCTCTCTTACATAAATCTAGGATTTAGACTCGCCCCAGCCTCGCGGCATAGTTGCAGGCACCCTATTGATGCATAATATACTGTATTAATGGGTTCAATCATTACTAGGATGAAAATAAAGTATGAAATCCTTTTTCTACTATCTAAAAACTGTAAATTTTTCTATAATATAAAGCAGTGTTTTTCAATCTGTGGGTCGCGACCCTTAGGGGGGTCGCGAAGCCTTACTCGGGGGGTCACCGGCAAAAGGAAAAAACTCTCACCCGCGACGCCAATGCAGTGTGGCAACGCCGCGAAATTAGGTCCGCGCAAACTGGCGTCAAATCAAAGCCGCACGCAACCTTACCAACTTACCTCGTACTTACTTTCAAAGCTGTCGCAGTTTCTTACAGAATGTAGATCTTAATAATGAATATACATACCAAAATAGAGAAAATCATAAACGTAGTCTTATAATTACTTACTAACTTTTTGTCTCTCTATGACCCAATGGGGTCGCCAGAATTTTTCAACCCTTAAAGGGGTCGCGTATTCAAAAAGATTGAAAAACACTGATATAAAATAATAAAAACTAATACTTTAATGTTACGAAAATCATTATTGGCAGGCACATGGTTTGTTATGTGTTTTGTATTACACATAAAGATTTGGCCAAGTCAAAAGTCAAATATTTGTTCAATTAAAACTTTAATGTAAATAATGATTTCATAGAATGTATGTAATGTTTTGTTATTATGGATATTTGATCAAACATTGTTCTATACAGTGTACAAGCTGCATGTGGCAAATTTTTAGAATTACATATAAGTTATTGTTTTAAAATATGTTTTTGTATTTGAATGTTGGTTATGCAACATTCAAATATTATATTCAACTTACTTGATTTTATGTGTACTTTTAATTTCAAGAACCAAGTTTGTTGCTACATAGCTACAGTTACTCCATGTCCATACCGATGTATAACATCTGAGGAAGTTTACAATAATTATACGAAATTTTGTTACAATAATCAAATGTAACAAGAATTTAGTAAATATGGTTGTGTGCTTATTAGTATTTTAAATAAATAAATAATAAACTATTCGTATTCTAAAGTCTATTACTGTCTATTTTTAGGGAGAAGCCAACAGGCAGACTGGGGCTACTAATATGAATGAAAAGAGTAGTAGATCTCATTCAATATTCCAAATTGTGAGTATTATTTTTGATTTAAAAGCTGTGTAAAGTCTACTGTTTTAAAAAATGTTTCAACTGCTCGTTATGCAAAATGAAAGACTCCTATCTTGTATTAATGATCAACAATTTTACAATTATTGCTTAATATGTTATCCCATACAACACATAAGAGAGGATGTTGATGGAAACTAATGGAAATATTAAATAGATATACTCTGGGGACTGTACTGTCCTGTCTTTCCCTAGTCTTAGAACTTATTAGCTAAATATTTTCTAGGACAAAATGTACCGACAGAGAAAGAAAATGTCTCGAGGAAACCTGCACTTTTTTTGGCTTGGGAAAAGCTGAAAGCCTGACGGTCGACTTAGCAGTGAGCAATTACCATCTCCTGTGGACGTTATCGACGTTAAGGGCACCGCGAACACGCTATTGTCCGCATAGGGGTACTGGAACCTAGACCACTTACGGGAACACAATACAGGGTTATTAGGAGGGAAACGGGCTTTGGGGTCTTAACACCTAGATAGGGCTGTTTTGTCGCCTTTTACGACAGACGGACCGACCGACTCTGGCCGCAAAGGTCAGTATTACTCCGCCCCTGCACGGCGAAAGAGCATAATGAATACCGAGATCACCAGTATGTAACCCGCTAACCCGCCTTGGACAAGCTTGGTGGCTATACTGTCCATCCCCTCTAAGAAGACGGAGCCCAGCAGTGGGACGTCATGAACTGTTATTATATTTCGCTGGTTTATTTTGCTACTTGTTGCTCTAGAAATATTACATAATAATACTTATATAGAGCTGCTTTAATAGCCGGAATATATCTTGAACCAATAAGGCGGTAGTAGTAGGGCGTCCATATTTTTACACGCTGCATATTAACTTGACTTACACGCTCCATATTAACTTGACCTGTATCTATGTAATGGAATTTTCGAACTCTATTTTTATCCACTTTGAACGATGAAAAAAAATTCAAAATTTTGCACACTTGTCAAAACCTGATGACAATACTTGTGTATTTTGTTTTGTATTTAATAATTTTATCCCATAGTCCTTTCAGGAATAACGCTTTCTTTACCTTCTGCCGAAATGCCATCTGGCGTTAAATTAAAAAGAAAACGGCCAGAAGATGGCGTTAAATTAAAAAAAGAACGGCCGGAATATGGTGTTAAATTATTAAAAACATTCACTGATAAGAGAAATTATATTTTATATTTAATTAAAGTAAAAAATATTGTTAATATAAGAGACACCACACCTTTTAGATTTAGAACATTGACATTAATTTTCTCGTCAGTAATTTTGTTCTTATGTTAAGGATTATTTTTCACTTTTTAGTTATTTTTTTTATAAACACAAATAAGTGACAATTGTAATATGTATTTCCAATCATCCAGATTATAGAATCTCGTAAACACATCGAAGGAGACCAGGAAGCTGGTTGCGTGAACGTCTCCCACTTGAATTTGGTCGATTTGGCCGGATCGGAGAGGGCTGGTCAAACCGGCGCCACTGGCATCAGGTTCAAAGAAGGCACGCATATCAACAAGTCACTGTCCGTCCTTGCTCTAGTCATCAAGCAGCTGTCCGAGGACCCTAATAAGTAAAAACACCTACATTTACTTCACTAATCATAGAAAACAAAAATTAAATTATTTACTTCTAATTACTTTTGTATTTACTTTTCCATAATGGAAAAAAATAACCTAAAACATGTATGCAGTTAACACGTGATAGAAGAGAAACCTTAAAAAATGTAAACTTCAATATAACTCCGCACAAAGAAGAGACCACAAATATAGGAAACACTTTATAATGTCTTATCTCATTCTCTCCATGTTACATTCTAAAGATATTTAAATATATAAAGATGTATGTATAGGTGTCTCTTTTTACTGTGACTTTTTCGTTTCATCGAGTTTTAAATCACAATGATATTAAATAAGTTTTCACGTAAATAACTTAATAATTTTAACATAAATATTTTCTTAACTTAATTTTACCAACCTAAAATGAGACTATTAGTATTTTAATTTATTTATACAAGAGTTTTAAAATATTGTATTGATTTCAGACAAACATATTGTTTTAGATATGTTTATGCACATATAATTCTAAGTGTAGTAATATGTGTGGTATTCTTAGGTGTGATCATTATATCGCACTCTTTCTTTCTAGATAATGATGAAAGAGTACGATAGACGAGATCGTGATCGATCGGACAATTTAGCGTGAAGAACCTATCTGTGATGCATTAGTGTAATTTGTGATAAATAAATAATCGTGTATGGGTAAAAATTGTTTCGATGCGTGTTGTAATGTAAAACTGCCACTGGACTTAAGATATTAATTTTATGTACGCATTATAAATGTTGTGTTTTATACAAGGAATATTTTTTTATAGATATGCGAACTACAGGGACAGTAAACTGACGAGGATTCTGCAGAACTCTCTCGGTGGCAATGCCAAAACGAGTATCATATGCGCGGTCACGCCGGCGGCGGTTGAAGAAACCATTTCTACACTACAGTAAGGAAGTTTTTGGGACTACAAATTTTATAAATTTTTAAGGTTGCCATCAATATAATAAAACAAGTTCTATGTTTTTTTTATTGCTGTGGAACGGCAAATAGTCGTCTAACGTCGCAAACATCCATAGGCGACGGTAACTGCTTACTGTTACTGGCCCACTTAGGGCCATCAGCCTGTCTGTTGTTCCTTAGCAATAAAAAAACTGAATGGTTTTTTTTATAGATTTGCAAACCGAGCGAAAGCTATAAAGAACAAACCTGAGGTGAACGAAGTAGCGACGAATGCGACTATGATCCAAAGCCTCACTAAGCAACTGTCCAAATTGAAAACGCAGCTGGAGACCAAAAAGACCATAGAGGTAAGATCAACATATACTACTTGATTTACTCACCAGACTAGTATTATATTGAGGAAAACACAATTTATAAATTCAAATCAATGTGTATATCATATATCTATTATTCTTACTGTTTCTTGTTTTTACTTTATTTATCAAAGCATTAGCTATTTTTGAACAACTTGCACAATATTGTACATAAAAGTACACTTGTATACACAACTTGTAAATACTATCAAAATGTATTTATAAATATATTTTTTGTTTTCGTAATTTATTCTGCATAGAGCGTCACTTATAATTGTAACAACATTTTAAATGTATCTATGCCTAAATTCTACGACCCTTTACGAAAATGAATATATGCACGCCCAGGTCCCAGGAATGCCATGCGAACTAGAGAAGAAAATGTCGGAAAGCGGACCCCGGGTACTATAGAAGCGCAAATTTGGATTCCAACTGGGATTTAACGTTTTAACAGACGATGATGATGTTTTGTGAATGAGATGATTTCTTTGAACTAAACAAAATTTGTTTTATAAAATTAATTTACATAATCATATTATGTAAATTTTAATATTAAACATTTATTGCAGCAAGATAATTACAACCTACAAAAACAAATAGCCAATCTTCAAAAATTTATCTTGAATGGATTGGGCCAGTCGAGGGACATTGAAGCCCCTAGTCGAAGGAAAATCGACTATTTGCGAAGGAAAACAATATCCACCATACATTCTATAGAAGAGGACCTCACACCCGATGTGCCACAGTTCCGCACACCTATATTGAAATATAAGTAAGTGAAATATAAATGAAATAGTGTATGTATTTCTATAATGTCGATAGTAATTGAATTCACTTGTCGATAAAGTTAGCGGATACTAGGAAAATTTTCCTTCGTGCAGGGGCGGAGTAATAATACTGACACCTGCGATTGGGGTCGGCATCTCGTAAAAGGCGATTAAACGGTGTCATAAGCCTCAGCCTACTACGGATTAGTAGAATCAATACTAAGATATGGCATCATATTCTGGAGCAACTCTACAGACACAAATATTGCTTTTCTGAGCAATGTTTACGCTACAAATAACAGATAGTTGTAAATGGTATTTCGCTGAGTATAAAATTCTAACACTTCCCTGCTTATATACATATATTTGAAAAATGTTTATTTGTTAGAGGAAATCGTCATATATTCAAAGGTGTCGATGATAAGCTATGTCCACATTGTGCATTTTCATCTTCAATTTTCGTCTTCGTGTTTCTATTCAAGTTTCGTTTGGCGCTTTCGATCATTGAATGCGTTAACGAACGCAACGCCATCATAGTAATTTAGTTCAGTTGTAGTTTATGTCTCAGCTTTTAGAAACATGTGTGACAAGAATATTTTATGATGTTGATGTTCTTTAGAAAAATATGACTGAAGAATTTTTATCTTTTTTTTTACGCCATCGATATCCATATGATATTTACTAGCTAGGACAGCCAAAGCATCGTTTCTCTTTACTTTATTTGTGTAGAGTTTATTATTAGGATCCCAGAGTTGTGGGAAACTTCTATAATCTTCAATAAACTTCAATGTATTATCTTTTTTCTTTGTCCGCCACCTTGTTGTTGAACGCTTTATGGCACAGAATCCATCTGACGCAGGAATACATGTATGACAGCGCGCGCTTCGCTTTCAACTGTCATCGCGCATGCGTTAGGGGCATGCCATGCCTCACGTGCGCTGTTGACTGCACTGTGACGCATGCCCTTGATGAACAAAAAAATGCACAATGTGGACATAGCTATAGCAAAATATGCATTCATAAAAGTAACACAAACTTAATGCAAAAAAGTTTACTATGTATAAATATAAAAAATCAGAATGAACGTATTCAAAAAATATTTAAAAACTGTTTCAAAATGTTATTATAAAATAGAGGACTTTATGAATGATAAATTACGGCGTCGTCGTCGAAAGTCGTAAAAGGCGACAAAACAATCCACTCTAGCTACGTGGTAGGGCCCCAAGCCCGTCTGGATGGCGACCACCTTTGGTCTTAAGTATGCCGCCTTAATAACTTTGTGTTCCAGCATTAGTGACCCAAGTTCATGTGCCATATGCCACTGTCGTTGCAAACACCTATAGGCGACGGTAACGGACGGGCCGTCAGCCTGTTTGTTGTCCTACAGCAATAAAAAAATAAATAATTCGAAAACAAATATTAAATTGAGTTATCACAAGTAAACTAAAATAATATTATACTATATTTAATTTTATCCTTTGTCAGCCCAATGACAATACCCGGTGTGTCCGAGTTTGCTGCAGTCCAAGGGCGCAGTACTCTGGCCACCTTGCCAGAGGAGCCCTGCGATAGAGCTGTCACGCCACCCCGTGATAAACAAGTGAACTTCAATGATGAAATTATCGAAATTGGTAAATATTATATACAATACTAACTAATACTACTAACACGAGATTAATATACAATATGTCAACATTGTACGCTAGTCGAAAAATAGCTGATATACTCTTATTATTTAAGGTAATCTAGTACTATATATTCCCGTTAGGAGATGATAGGGGTGACTGTTTGCGATAATTTTAACTCCGCATTATGCAAAAGTGAACCATTTTTGAGTTATCATGTTTTTTTTTAGCTTTTTTTCAAAATAAGTCCAAAATCAAAAAGCAACATCAAAAATTTATTTTAAAAAGTATCAATTTCAATCTCATTTTTTCTTTTGATTTATAAAAACGATTAAACACTGGTTATTTATCTATATTAAAACAGTTATCAGTCCAAATTTAAAAATGCTAGATGAAAAACTATATTATATCAATAATTTTGAGATATTTTTCACTAAAATGCTTTAAAAACAAAAATACGTTATGAAACTTGTCCTGCAGATTATTTTAAAAACATAACCGTTTTCCTAGTTATCAAACAATGCATAACAACTAGGAACTTATTTCGAGAAAACTGAAAAAAAAATGATTACAAAGGAAGCAGGCGGAAATTTGTATTCGAACTTAACTTAAAATCTCTGTTTGAATATCTTGCAAATATGTTTAATGCGTACCTAAGCCAATGCAAGAAGCAAACAGGCAGGTTAAAAAAACACGTTTTCAAAGATTTCTTTTTTCAAAAACTTCACGCGTGTTTTGCTTTTGTTTTACAAATTAGCGCCGTGTTTTGTTGAAGTAAATACACTTACGATTGTAGTTTAATTTATAATTTAAATTGAAATATGGAAGAGCTTGATCAAAATGAACAACATATTTTTCAAAAGTACACAAATGAAGAATACGCCGATGTTGTGTTTTGTTACGGCTTTTACAACGGTAACAGTGAAGCTGCTCGGCAAGATTATTCGCGTCGGTTTCCTAATCGCCGGTTACCCCATGTATCAGTTTTTAATGGAGTGTATAGGCGAATCCGAGAAACTGGTAGTGTTCAGAGACGACAAATTAATGCCGGAACACCCCCAATCCATGTTGTTAATTACAAAGAGGATATTCTGCAAGAATTTATCGATGAACCAACAATTTCGACAAACACCGTAGCCTCGCCACACGACTCTGTAACACTATGGAAAGCGTGATAATGCAGAATTCTATTCTTACCATTTTGTCACGGGTTGACTTTGTTTCGGTAACATGCATTGTTTGGGGTGCTCCTCTATTGTCAGACGTTTGATGTGTTTTCGTACGGGCCTCTGATGCTCCTGCGCAGTCTCTTTCAGGGTCAAGAGGGCCGGCGACATGTTGTTTTCTTCTCTAAAATGTAGTCTATTTGCTCTTTGTAATTTTAATATCCCTCGCATTACATTACAGACAGTGACGATGACAATGACAAGGACAATTCCACTCAGTGTTCTCCGTATCATAAATGTTATGGTATGTATATATGTAAGACAATAATTATATATGGTGATAAAATAAATGAAATGTTGCACTCTAAGAATAGGAAAATTTTAATTGTTCAACAATTAACACTTACGTACACTATTCACAATTATTTCTTTAACATATTTACAATCTTACCTGTAAAAACAGGAAACGACAATTAAAGATTACTATACTATTATCCCTTTTTATAGTAACTGCAATGTAATATAAACAATAATATTATATAAACTTTTATTTCTGAATTATATTATCTATATTAAAATAATAAAAACCGCGATCTTCGCATGAGAAGCGCGGCAAATTCAAAACTAAGGAAAGTATACTTACTTTCATTACATACATAATATGTAAATCATACTAATATTATAAATGTGAAAATACGTCTGTTTGTTACGATTTCACGCGTTGTTGGAAGGGGTAGACCTAGGCGAACGTTTCGAGTCCACATCAGGGACGTCTTGAAAAAAGGCCAGGTCAAGAGTACCCTAAACCAAAGAGCATGTATGAAGGGAATAATGAAAGTGGACGAAGCGAAACAAATATGTAAGAATAGTAGAAAGAAGTGGTCTCTGCCTACCCCTACGGGAAAGAGGCGTGATTATATGTATGTATGTGTAATCCGCCAAAAGCGTAGAGGGCGACTCGAAAACGGACGCTCCGTTACCTATAAGCGAAAGCCAAAGAAGTTTCTGGAGTGGTTATAATAAAAAGGTTGACTAGAAAGCTACGATTAAAATGTAGCATGTATTATAATGAATGATCTTGTTCTCGCTGTTCTAATGAATTGCTTTCTTTTAGGTGCAACCAAAACGCCACCTTGCATATTACGTAAAAACGCCAAAGCAGCTGAAAAGTCTCTCAAAGATATTTTACATTTAACTGAAAGAGAAAAAATCTATACACCTTCAACGGTAAGCTATTGATAATGTTTACAGGAATATATATAACATAAAAGCATTTATATAATTTAATCCTTTGCTTGGTTGAGTAGACATTAATCCTAAATATTGAGGGATATAAATAAAGACTAAGGAGGTAGGCCCAAAAAGTGCTGGCTCGATGTTGTAATGGGTGATATGAGTGCTAATGGTCAAGGATGCCGAAGATCGTGCAAAGTGTAGAAGAAAAAGTTGGAAAGTGGACCTCGGGCACCGAAGCGGAAGTTTGGGTTGATCGGGGCCTAAAGCTGGTAAATGAAGACTTAAGACAAAAATAGTAGGAAAATTTTGAAAAAGAAAATCATGCCCGGATCTGAATATTGAACATTTGTAGCTGAAATTTGATTTTTTTGCTGTATGATCATTTTTCTATCGACCATATTTTTTTTTTATATATCATTCATATAAACTATGCTTTAAATCTAAAAAGGGTAGCCGAAACAAATGTTTTGAATGCGACAAGTATTTAATGACAGGTGTTCGGTATCGTGAATGGAATTTCGATAATCCAAACGCAACCACTTACCTCGGCTCTTCGATTATGGCTGTTGAAGGCACTGGAATGAACTATTTTCAATTGACCTAGTTAGTTTCTTGAAATAATGTAATAGAATAACAGAAATCGACGCGACGCGTGCGCAGCGTATATTTTGAATGATATAATCGCGAGATGGCAGCATCGTCGTAGAATAGGGGTAGGACATTTGCTTAGATTTGTGCTAAATACGTACCCAACAGGTTAAATAAGTTTGTATGTTATTTTGCTGCATAATGTTTAAAATAATATCAGAATGTACACATTGTTTACAGGTGGAACTTTTGGAAAAGCTAGACCAAAACTCGGCTATAATATTAAGATTACAGGACGAAGTTGAGAATCTCAACAAAAAGGGACGAGATAAAGATTTTGAAGTCGAACAACTAAAGGCGAAAGTCAAAAAGACTCAGGATGAAATGAAGAGTGTTTTAAACATAAAGGTGTGTAGCGTGAATAGTAGTTGAGTGCGTGAATCAGACCAAGTTGAACCTCCAGAATCTTCAATTGAAAAAGTAGGAGTTCTGCAATTCGAAACGCCTGCGGCGGTCACCGGCGTACCCGTTTTCTGTCCCGTCTTTTTTTTTCACTATACTACACACAACACAAGACAAGGTTATTATGGCTGCTTACTTATAAACCAAGGGTGCTTGCTATCTAGACGGGCTTGGAGCCCTACCACATAGCTAGTGTTGTTTTGTCGCCTTTTACGACAGGCCGACCCCAGCCGCAGGGGTTAGTATTCTTACTCATCCCTTGCATGGAGAAAAATAAACAGTTTTAGATAAATTACATAGTGGTGGTTCACGTGTAGTATAAAGGTCTCTCTTCAATCGGTCCCTCATTGCTGAGGATCGTGACTCCGTTTGATTCCGTGAACTAACTGTCTCCATCGATCCCGTTCTGCAGCTTGGTGGAGTGCATCGCTGACAGGTATTTTCAGTTCCTCCGCTATTTGGTCCGACCATCGTTTGGGACTTCAACCCCTAGGCCTTTTTTCCTTCGATTTTACCGGTCACCACAAGCCGTTCCAAATTGCTGGTATCCCTGCGTGCAACATGACCAAATTACCGCAATATTCTTTGTAGGCAGGTTGTGGATAGACGTTGAGTCTTTTCTATTTTCAACTGCTTGAGAATAGAGATGTTGGTGCGGCGGGCCGTCCATGGTATTCGCAGCATACGTCGCCAGCACCACATCTCAAAAGCATTGATTCTCTGCCTATCTGCGGCTTTGAATGTCCACGTCTCTGCACTGTATAGAGCAATGGAGAAGACAAGGGTGCGGACCAGATGTATTTTAGTCCGGTGGGTAATATTACGGTCTCTCCAAATTTTGCAGATTTTGCCATGCCAATCCGTCTTCGCATTTCGGGTTCGCTACTGCCTTTGTTGGTAATCAGTGAGCCAAGGTATTGGAACTGGGTTACGGTTTCGTAGTCATGTAGGAGATTGTTGCGTTGGATAGCTGTGAAACGGTCAATGATCATGAGCTTGGTCTTGGATTTATTAATAGCAAGCCCCATTTCCATACTGATGGTTTCCAGTTCGTGAAGCAACTCCGCCATTTCATTTCCCGATGATGCGAAAAAGGTGGTATCGTCCGCGTACCTGAGATTCGATATCTTTACTCCGCCTATCTTTATGCTACCTTCCCAGCCATCTAGAGTTTGTCGCATTATATGTTTTCCATAGATATTAAAAAGGATGGGAGATATTACGCATCCTTGTCGAACACCCTTATGGAGTTTGAAACGGCCTGATGTTAAATCTCCTACAGTCACAGTGCCGTATCCCGACTCATACAGCCTGCGAACTAGCATTACGAGGTGGCCCGGTACACCTGTCTTGGAAAGAACTTTTCACAGTCTCTCCCACTTAACACAGTCGAAGGCCTTCTGGTAATCCACAAAACACATGAAAATCGGGGTATCATATTCATAGCACTTTTCTACTATAAGCCGAAGGTTTAGGATTTGTTCTCTGGTGCCCCTCCCCTTCACAAAACCGGCTTGTTCTTGGGGTATTTGCCAGTCCAGGTAAGATCTTAGTCTCGCGTTGATGATATAAAGCAGAATTTTACTGGCATGTGATATCAGTGCAATGGTTCTGTAGTTATTACAGTTCCGTACAGAGCCTTTTTTGTGAAGAGGAAGAATAGAGGAGTGTACCCAATCAGATGGCCAATGGCAAACCAGATGGCAAGCACATTACTCCATTTGTGCCCAATCCTTTCAAAACTTCAGCTGTTATTCTATCAGGTCCTGGTGCTTTATTGTTCTTTAGCTTCCGGATTGCGGCTTCAATTTCTGAACGGAGTATGTAGGGCTCCTCTTCCACCGTGACTTCGAGAGATGGAGTAGATTGGGGTTGGTATAAAGGTAGGTAGGTATAAATTATTTGATATAGCATTTATGTACTGTTACAAAATATTTGGCTACATTTGCAACATATTGTCTACAACTTTGTATACTATTTGTCTTAAGAGCATATTTAGGGTCCAGGTTGTTGTCATGCTTTTTAAAACTCGATAATTATTTACAGGAGGGGCTAGAAATTAAATGCAACGAATATGACACTAGACTGACAGATTACGAAGTGAGTTACGAAACACTCAAACAAAAAGCGAAAAGGCGAGAAGAGGAACTCCTGTCACTTCTCGAAGAACAAGTCGATAAAAACAAAATAGATGGTAAGTTAATCTGTTAAATTGCACATATATTAGGTTGCATTTGAAGTGGTTACACTTATCCTGGGATTTGCTATTCATTATTTTAACTAGGTGAATTTAACTTCGCGCATTTTGTATTGGTACAATTTAATGATAATAGTTTATCTTGTGCAATAAAATCTAAAATTTATATAGTAATACTTGGTTGAGCTCACTATTAATACAAATAATTTTGTTGATGTTATTCTAATGTTGAATTGTATTGTAGGTGCAACTTTAACAAGAAAGTTAGATAAAGAAATAAGTAACTTTATGGACATTTCAAAAGAAATATCACTTGTTGATAGTGATAGTGAAAATAGTGTAGTAGTGCCAAATCAAAGTGAAAAAACTTTACAATTACTATTAGCAGATTTACAAACACAAATAACATGTAAAAATAATACAATCTTAGAACAAGAAGAAAAATTGCAAATCCACAAACAAAAAATAGAACAGTTTCAAAATACTAGTCAAGAACTCCAAGAAATGATTTCGAATTTGAGAAGCAAACTTAGTTTTGTTGAGGAAGAGAATTTGTTATTCAAATCCACAATAGAAAATCTAAATTCGACTATCAAGAATCAAAAAGAAAATTTAGAGTCCGCTAACAATGATATGGATTCCTATAATAAACTTATTCAAGAGCTGCAAATAAAGTTAACAAATAAGGAAAAGATTACAGGCTTAAATCTCAGCGATAGTGTATTACAAAATATGCTAGAGAATGAAGAGAAGTTTATTGCTAATAATGAAAACATGAAAAATATAATGCAATGTTTTAAACTTGCATTAGATAGCCGAGATAAAGAAATTGACCTTTTAAAATCAAACGTACAAAATATGGAAAACAAAAGAGATATTTTCGTTCAAGAAGAACTAAACGCCAAAACTATAGAAATGGATGTTCTAAATAATAGAGTCATTAATTTAAACAAACAAATAGAGGAACATGTTTTAAATATAAACAAATTACTAGAAGATAAAAAGCACTGGGAATCAGTGGAAATAGAATTAAATCAGAAAATAACATCACTTACGAAGTATAATAAAGAATTAAAAACTTTAAATGAAGAAAATGCTATTTGTATACTCAAGCTAAAAGAAGAAATTAAAATACTCCATTTGAATCTAAAGGATAAAACTACGACCGAAGAAAATCTGGTAAATGTTAATAAAAACCTTTCAAAGCAAGTTGCAGACTTGTCTCTTTCTGTTAAAAAGTTAGAAAAAGATGTAAAAGAGCATACAGAACATATTAGTTTACTCCAAAATCAAAATCTAGAAACTGAAACGCATTTAGATGTAGCTAAATCAGCAGTAAGTAAATTAAAAAATGTTTTGCTGTTGCTTGAAAATGATATTCAGAAAGTTCCCGATAGCATTAGCAATTTCGTTGAAATGATCACAGCTACTGACAACTTAGAAGTTAATTTAAAAAAATATGTCAGTGACAGAGCTGAGTTAACTAGAAATAATATGGAATTAAACAAATATCTTGATGACAAAAGTAAGAAGTTATTAGAAATGCAAGCAGAATTTGATAGTAAACAACAATCAATAGACAAATTGACACATGATAATCAGTTATTATCGCAGCAGTTACAAGAATCAAATCTAGAAATAGATATTAAAACAAATAAAATCTTTAGTATGGAAAAAGAATTAGAAGAAGTAAAAGAAGCTCACAAACAAGATCTAGATATTGATATGGTGATAAGACAAGATGAACCGTGTTCTATTAGTTTGGAAAAAATCGAATCATTAGAAAGAGAGAAAGAAGAGCTTACTGAAATACTTCAATCTAAAGAAGATAGTTTCACTCAGAGCTTATTAGAGAAAGATAAAAATATAGAATATTTACAAAAGAATTTGCAAGACCTTAATATTCAATTATCAGAGAAATGTTCTGAGCTAGATTCTGTGACACAACATATCACAGATATTCACACTCGAATGAATCAAGCACAAAATGATAGAGATCAGTCAATGGTAGATATATTGAGCAAAGTTAATTCAATAACAACTGAGTTTCACATTACGAATGATTTATCGTGTCAGTTTGTTGATGCCAACATAAATATTTATGAAAAAATTATACTGACTATAGAAAAAATTAAAAATCATATTAAATTAGTTGATTTGGAAAATTCAAACAATGATAACCAACGAGAAAATGTTGAGAAGATATTACTGGAAGCTAAAGAAGAAATAAGAGAACTAACAGAACAAAATTTAATTTTAAGGGAAACACTTAGTAAGCTTGAGACCAACACACGTTTAAATATAGCTAAGGAGGTTGACCAAATACGAAAAGAAAACGATATTTTGAATAAGAATCTTATAACAAGCGAAGAGTTATTGGCTTGTTTGAAAAATGAGGTTGCAGAAAAAGCTGCAGAATTAGATGCTATGAAAGGAAAAGCTAAAAGCTGGAATGAAGATTTTAACCAAATTGATCTTAAAGTGAAAGAGCAAATGGAAGAAATGGACATAGATAATGAAAGACTTAAAATCTTATGCCAACATGGGGACTCTGAAGCATTTCTAAATAATGACGACATGCTCGATTTAGATCACTCAATAAGAAAAAATTTGAATAAATGTACTGGGCTTGTGGCACCGCCTAGTCTGTTAACTATATGTTGTAATAAAATATTTGATTCAATACAACCAAAAGAAAGCGAAAGCAATTTAACAATATCTAGTATATCTAGTTCAAACCTTGAATTTGATAAAGTGGTCAAATCCAAATATGACCAACTTTCTATGAATTTGGATATGGTTCAAACACAATGCTCCGAACTAGCTCTTACTGTACAAAATTTAGAAAAAATAAATAAGCAACTCCTTGAGGAAAAAGAAGAACTTCAACGAGAACATGAAGATGTGCGCTCTGAGCTAATTTCACTGGTTGAACCGGCACTCGAACTGAAAAAGAAAATAGCGAATCATAAAACTAACTTATCCATTTTAACAGCTACAACATACGCCGAAAATAAATTACTAAAATCTCATGTGACGGCCTTGCAACATCACCACAACAGATTTCATAAAATATGCCAAAAAGATTTAGCATCATTTAAAAGGCAGCTGCAAGACTTGTTAATAATATTAAAAGAAACTCACGATTGTAACAATATGAATCTCAAAAGATATTCTTTACCTGATGTATTAGAGAAAAATACGTCGCTAAGGAATTTTACAAATGAATCTACTCTTGATGGAGACATTTTGATGTTAGATACAAACATTACCTCAACTACTGCAGCAGATAATACACAAGTAGGTTGTGATCAAAGCTGCTTGGATTTAACTCAAACTTTATACAACGAAGCTTCGTGTCAAACAAGTGACGTAAACGAAACAATAGATATCCGAATGGACCTTGAACTATTAAAGACGGACAATCAAAACATGATTGAAAAAATTAAATCATTGAATGAACAAAATAGTAAATTAAAAGATCAGGTAAATGAGTTAAACAACTGCAATAAAATCGACGACGAAGACGTAAAATATAATAATCAGCTAATTAGTGCTAAAACAGAAACAAATATTTTGGATCTTCATATATGTTCAAATTGTCAAAATAATAAAGATATGTTAACAAAATATGAAGAAGTCTTACAAGAAAGAGATAGTTTAATTAGTGAAATATCCATTATTAAAAACGAGAGGGTTGAATTAGAACAAAAGTGCAATAAATATTCATTAGAAATACTTTTAAAGGATGAATTAGTTAACAAAATTAATGCTTTAGAAAAAGATTATGCCAAAAAATTACAAGAAATCATGAAACTAACAAATACTGCACACAGCAAAAATAAGCAACTTGAAGAATTACAAGAAGAAAATGATTGCCTGTCAACCCAATTGATGGAGAGTGTATCAGAGCTCGACACCCTTACAAAAAAGTTAGAAAATTACGAACGAAGAAATACAGAGCTGCTTGATACTTGTTCCAAGTTAGAAAATGAATTGGAAACATTTAAAACAAACAATGATAGTAATAAAATAAATTGTCCTCGATGTACATTAAAAGATGGAATACCATCGCAATCGCGTAAAAGTGTTGCTGAAACTCATACCAAATTAAATAGAAGTTACAGTGACTCCGAAACTTCGTCTAGATACAATAAAATCTGTACGCTCCAAAATGAATTGCACGCGGGAAGGGAGGACTGCATTGAACTAACAGAAGATGTTACAACTATAAAAAATCACTTGGACAGGAGTAATTTGTCCATGAATATGGATGTCTCAATGGGAGATCCAAATGTATTCACGTGTAGTAAAGATTTATCTATTGATCTTCAGCCAAAGAATATGCCACATATACCCGAAGAATGCCATCAAGATATTTATTTAACTGAAAAAAGTGATTGTTTTAACTATTTCCTGGACATTTGTGACAAGAAAGATGAATATCTTAATCAAAATATGAAAATCATAGATATTATGAAAATGCTTTACATTCGTCTCACGACGAAACACAATAATGAAGTTGAAAATTTGTTAAACAACCTTAAAGATTATGAAGAATCCAAGTGTGAAAAGCAAGATATGATAACAAATTTAATGCAAGAATGCGCCATGTTAAAATCAGAGTTATGCAATAAAGAATCTAGCACTAAAAATAGAAATGTCCTAACACAAATACGAAACAATCTTAACTTGTTACAGACTGAATTAATTGGTGCTGACAATATAGATATATATTCTAGGGCTGTAAGTTTTTTCAAGGAGAATGTTTTGAAATCCATCGACTGTGAATTCGAAACTTCCACTTTAAGTACCTTCGAATTATTAATAACAACGGTTTTGAAAAAGCATGAAAGTGAACTGAGTGAGATCATCAGTAAATATAATATATCAAAGGATTTATTAAATAAAGCTACATCTGAATTATCATCAACTAAAGAGAGTTTAGCTCAAATGGAAATTCAGTTGACTGATAGAGTAAAAGAGTACAATTTGTTGAAAGCACAGAAGGATAAAATTTTCGAAATAAGTGATGCCCTAACTAAGGATATACTACACAAAGAAAAAGAGATAAATAATTATATTTCGGAATGTTGTCGAATGTTCAAACAACATAATATCATTGATATAGTAAACATTGATAGTAATGACACAGCATCTGAAAATCTGAAATTATTCCTTGAACAAATAGTTACGAAAATTGGCCTCCGACTTGAAAATGACAAGATAGCATCTTCCCAAGAATTTAAGAGTTATAAAGATGCTTTACAAGCTAAAGAAGCAGAACTGGCAGATCTAAAAATGAAAAACCATGATTTAGAAATAAACTTTAATAGTAAAAACAAAGATATAATTGCCAAAAATGAACAGTTAGAATCATTAATACAACTTCATAATAATTTAGAAAAACTATATGAAAACACATTAAACGAGAATAAATCAAACTTAGCAGTTGTTGGAAAGATGACTCAAGAAATAGAATTTTTGAGAGAAACTATAAAAGCGAAAGATGCATTGTCTATTTTAATGAAAGATGACAAAATAACTGAGTTAATAAATCAATTAAATGAAGATAACCAAAATCTGAAAACTATGAACGAAGTTATAATAACTGAAAGAGATAAATATAAACTGGAAATGGAAAATGCTCTGGAAATGATAGAAAGAAACAAAGAAGAGTTGAATAAAATGAATTCAGATATTCTGATACTTAGAGAATCGGTTAAAGAACACACTGAAGTAGTTCATGTGTTGAAAAATGAAGCAACATCACTATTGACTGAGAATTTGGAAATAAAAAGTAAATTTGATGAGAAATGTCAAGAATGTTCGAGAATGCAAACTAACATCAAAACTCATTTGAAAACATCAGAAATTCAATGCAAAATAATAACAAGGTAAGTTATTTTTAATATTTCCATATCACTTATATTTAATCCCTTTTTAGGGCTGCCCTAAAAAGTGATAAAGTTGGGACAAATAGATCGATCTGTTAACAGACACTAAACAACAGACACTGTTCGGTTGGTTCGTTTTTATAAAATCAAATGTTGCCAATACTCAATGTGAGATATGGTGATATCCAAAATGACAGCTTCCAATACAAATGGAAAAACATGATTTTAAGATGAGCATGTCATTCATTTCATTTAAATCTTGGACATGCGAACTTAATTAATAGTCATATCGAGAAGTTAGAATGCTGTTGAGTCCACGACTTATAAAAATGTTACTCAACATGACGATCTCCGTGGCCCAACTTTTGCACATCGGAACCCCTGCGAAGCTCTCGGGTTCTGGGTGTTTAATAATATCTATTTATTTACAATAGAAAAATATCCATTCTCAAATACCCATAACACAAGCGCTTTATTACTTACTTTGGAACTAGATGGCTCTGAGTCAATTGTCCCAATATATTATATCGAGGAGTGATTCTAATTAATTCGATGCTATTTAGAGTTATCTAAAGTTTTGCAGAAAAATCACTGATCCGGGATATGTATATAACTCAATATCCCTCAAAATGTCGATTACAACAATTAGCCTTTCATTACTACTTTTCATATCTACTTGCTAAACAAACAGCTGACAGTAGTGTAAGTAATCTATGCTCCATATTCATTAAAAAATTTCAGGCTCAAAAAACAAAAGGAAGAGGACGATGTATTATTCAAAGAAAAAGAGAAAGAGATAGAAGAGTTGAAGCGGAATTGTAATAATTTGAAAGCAGATTGTGATAGTTTACAATCCAAAGTGGATACTTCCAATGAAGCTGTGCAACAAATGAGGATAATTAAAGAATCTTTAGAGGTAATAATAATAACTTTAAACAAAAAATAGTAAATCCGTTGTAAATTGATTTTCATTAAAGCTAATGTTCTGCTTTTGAGGCGTTTTAAGAAAAAAATACTAACAAAGCTACGAACGATAATGTGTAGCCTGTGTAAAACGTTTATTTATTTACAAAATGGAAGTTGTTTCGTCTGCTTAAAATGGTAAGAATTATACCTGAAATTTCTGTTTCTATATTTTATCTCTTATGAACACTTTTTTTGTTAACTTGAGGTATAATTATTATTTTCAAGTGTTGGTTCACCATTATTTCTGTAATAATCTTATATTTTTCATGAACTAACAAGCCATTTCTAACAAGCTTGTTCGTGATTTATCTTTGATACTCTAATGAGATGCTGGAAGGTTCATCGCTACTCAGAATGTGTCGTTATTCATACATTTGAACGTCACCAATTCTTCGACCTCATAAAAGCGTCATAAAAACTATTCAAGTCTCACAGTGCGTTGACTATACCCCTGGTGTTGCAAACGTCCATAGACGACAGTTAGATAGACGACACATTACCTGTAATTAGGTGGACCGTTTACTTATCTGCTGAGCAGCAGCTATAATAAAGCTCTCCGTACCGGTAAGCCCTTACAAAAATATCGCGATGAGGTTCATGAGATGAGATGGTCACGTTCTAGGCGCGTCTAGCAGAACTGGCGTTGAGTGGCGAGAAGCGGAGGTCTATCGAAGCCATCGGTGAGTCGTCGCGGCGACGGCGCCAGAGTTTATACGATTCCATGAGAATATTTGCCGACGACAAATTGGTTGTTGAGGGTAATTTTTAATTATTTGTATTTTTATCTTGCCATTCCCTCCGATTACGTCTTAGACCAAATCAATTTAGTTACTGCTTTGTGTCTGCGCGCCGGTGACTCCAATGTCCGTAGTTGAGGGGGTATGTGGAACAGTGCCAAAAGCCTTTTTTCCTCGCAGTATTGAGTGTGAGTAGCAAAACTCTGTCGCAGCGAATCGACGATCCACCCACGGCGAGATAGAAGCATAGATGCAATGCAGCCAGATCGTGCGTAAAATGAACAATCTCCCGACCTATGACCCCAACTCTAGCATCGCGCGTCGCACACACCGTTAGCGACCATGTCGGTGTAACGAGAAAACGAAGGTAGCCGGGGGAAACCGAAGTTAGCCGCCAATTAGAGGCCAATTTAATGGCATTATTGCACTTATTTCCACCGCACTGCATCAACGAACTAAACTTTACTCAACAGTGGAAAACCTTGAGCTGCAAAATGCGATCATTAGATGCAACGGGATTAGATGCTTTGATGATTTGGTACTTATTTTTTTTTGTTGCTGTAGAACAGCAGACAAGCTGACGACTCGTTTAATAGTACTGTCTATGGATGTTTGCGACACTAAGAACATCGTTAACACCTTGCCGTCCGCATAGAGCAATTGGAACGTCGGTCACCTAATGCCTGAACACAACACAAGGTTGTTATGGCGGCATATTTATCGGTGCAAGGGCGGAGAAAGAATACCGACCTCTGCGCCCGGGGTCGGCCTGTCGTAAAAACCGACAAAACAACCCACCTAGCTACGTGGTAGGGCCTCAAGCCCGTCTGGATGGCGACCACCTTCGGTCTTAAGTATGCCGCCATAATAACCTTGTGTTGTGTTCCGGCATTAGTGACTCAAGTTCCTGTACCTGAAATGGTAACTGCTAAATTCTAAGTGGGCCGTCAGCCTGTCTACTAGTCCTACAGCAATAAAAAAAAATATTTAGAGTGCTCTAACTAGCTAGTTTGGGTTGTTTTACGAAAGGCCGACAGGGCTCAGTATTCTCACTCCGACGATTTGTTTGAAAATATAGAAGCATAGAATTGACTGTGGTTATATTTTCTTTACTATTGTAGAAAACAATGCGGAAACCATATTTAATAGTAAATCCAAACCAGACGACCTGTTCATGGACGTTGATGGCGACGTGTCCAACAGAAGCACGCCGATCAGGCTTAGCAAGGGGCAAGTATTTCAAGAAATATATTATAGTCATTAATCTGTAACTTATTTAGCACCGTTGTTATATGAAAATTCGATGAAACAAAAAAGCGATACCAAAATGAGACATTCATAAATAGGATAAATCCTATTTATGAATTGCCTGCGAGGGAATGAGATAGAATGCAAGTATACAGTTTTTCCTATAATATTCGAGCTTTCGTATCTTTTATATATAAAACACGCTATTTTTCTGAAGTTACACTTCTTCTGGATGTGAATTGAACACACACACTTTTTACATAGTTATGATAACAATGTTATTGTATAGTTTACTAGCCGATCACGTCCGCTCCGCTGGGCGATTAACAGGCAAAATTAAATCGAAAATAAAATAAGAATATCTTCGTAAAAAATAAAAACAATAAAAAGTATCCTATATTACTTCTAATACCTCCAAGAATATATGTACAAAATTTCATGATGATCTGTTAAGTAGTTTTCGCGTGAAAGCGTAACAAACAAATTTACTTTCACATTTATAATATTAGTATGATAGTCGTATATAGCAGCTGAATAAGGAGACTGGCATAGTGTGGGCATATTTGGCAGAAAGGATGCCGACCAGAAGAGTTAATCCTGAGAATAGATGGGTACATGGGGTAGACCTAAAAAGCGATTGAAAGAATGTGGTATGCATGAGGGTTTGTAAAGTGACAGGTGAAAGAATATAATGAAATGGAAGAAAATGACATATTGTGCCGATCCCAAATTATTGGGACAAGGACAAGCAAAAAAAAGCAATGTATTTAATAATAGGTGTAGTAAAAAGAAATCCATTATTTTACCAATAGATGGCTTTAGTGATCTGTATCTCGCACTGAAGAAATCCAACCTAGTTCCGCTAGATGGCGTTAAAAAGATGAGATTTCGTACTGAAAAAGCTTCACTTATTATTCTGTAATTGGTTTATTCAGTTTTGCAAAATTTTGTTGATTGTATCTAAAGATATCTGGAATTACCGGATCCGTACCCAGATTGGGTAAAGACAGAAACTGATTTTCCATTACTTACCTGAGTTAGCACTACGAAGTAATGGAAAAATATTTCCTGGGCAGTCTGGTAACAGCATTTTTCTTTGTATGTCACCCCTAATATGCTTTGTTAATACAGTGGCGTAACGGCTTATGCACGTCGCAATTCCAGGTCACGGGTTTGATTCCCGTCATGCGTCTGGCTGTTTATTTACAAAAGAATAATATATCTAGTTTATCAGTTGTCTAGTATCCATAACACAAGTGCTATGCAACTTAGTTTGGGACTAGATGGCGCTGTGTGAAGTGTCCCAGTATATATTTATTTATATTTAATGTTATTATTATTAATTATTAAGGGGTGTAAGGGGCCCTACCAACATCTTCGGGGCCCAAGTCAACCTCACCTGCAAGTCGGCGCACCCTGCTGAATAACGGACGAGGCTCTGACGACGGCTTTCCTTTTGGGGTTGGGGGGTCAGACGGCAGTCGCCCCCGTAAAAGCCAAATCTGCCAAATCATATGGACAGAACACGAATGCGAGATCGTATAAGGGCTAGGGCGCCGCCGCATAACGGCGCGCAAGAGCTTCGCCCGACTCTTGTGAGAAGTGGACAAGGGCTACCGTGTCATGGGCGGGCACGGCTAACGACGCTAGCCCCAACTCACGCAGCCCAAACATCTCGAAAGATCCGCTTCGCAACATGGAACATAGGCACGTTAACCGGACGCGCGAGAGAGTTGGCCGATGTGCTCTCCAGGCGGAGGGTGGCCGTGGCGTTCCTGCAGGAGACTCGGTGGAAGGCCAGCAGATCCCGGTTCATTGGGAATGGCTACAAGCTGATCTACACAGGTGCACCTGGTGGGGAGAATGGGGTTGCCATAGTGCTCTCGGAGGAGTTCCAGAACGACATTTTGGAAGTGAAACGTCATAGCGACCGGCTTATGGTCGTTAGGGTGCTTATCGATGGGGTAGTTACCCACTTGATAAGTGCCTATGCGCCACAGGCCGGTTGTGACGACGCCGATAAAATAGCGTTTTGGAATCTACTCGGAGAAGTGCTCCGTGGAATCCCATTATCACAGGGGATCGTTTTGGGGGGTGATCTGAACGGTCATGTGGGTGATGAGTGTGGGGAATTCGAGCGTGTTCACGGTGGATTTGGGTACGGCAGCCGCAACGCAGAAGGGGAGGACATCCTCAATGCGTGTGCGGCGGCCGACCTTGCCATCGTGAACACGTATTTCAAAAAGAGACCCGAGCATCTCATCACCTACAGGAGCGGGAGGAATGCTACCCAAATCGACTTCCTACTCACTAGGAGACACCACATCAGCAAAGTAGCCAACTGCAAGGTCATACCCGGTGAGAGTCTCACTGCACAACATCGTCTTCTTGTCATGGACCTCTGCGCTAAGCCTAAAGACACGTATACCGAGCGCGTTCAGCGCCGAATCAGGTGGTGGCTGCTTGATGAAGTCACGTCCCAGGAGTTCGCCTTAGCCGTCGGTGACAAGTGCACCGGTGGTATGGGCGAACCAGTTCAGGCTTACTGGGACAAGATTCAGGCGGCTATCCTTGGGTCGGCGAAGGAGGTGCTTGGGGTGTCTAAGGGTGGTCGCAAGTGTGACAAGGAGACATGGTGGTGGAACGACACAGTCCAGAGGGAGACTAGAGCGAAGAAAGCCCTCTTTAAGAAGTGGCAAGCGTTCAGATCTCCTGAAGACCGCGACGCATACCGGGTAGCAAAGCGCGCCACTAAGAGAGCTGTTGCCAGAGCCAGGCGAGACCACTTACAACCACTTTACGATAAGTTGGAATCGTCTGAGGGGCAGAAGCTCATCTACAAGTTGGCGCGCTCCAGGGTCAAAGCGGCACAGGACATTTCCAAGTGCCGCTGTGTAAAAGACCCTGTGGGCAATCTGCTATGCGAGGACCTCGCGGTGAAGGAGAGATGGCGCTCGTATTTCCACGAGCTGCTGAACACGCAGCACAAAGAGGTGCAGCCGCCTGATCTTCCTCCGAATCAAGGACTAGTGCCACTGATAACGCCTGCAGAAGTCCAGAATTGTCTTCGCCGCATGAAGAATCGGAAAGCTGTTGGATCCGATGGAGTCCCCATCGAAGCCTGGAAGGCGATGGGCTCGCGTGGTGTGGGCATCTTAACAGACCTTTTCAACCGGACACTCCTCACCGGTACGATCCCGAGCCAATGGAGACTGAGTATCATTACTCCAGTCTTCAAAGGCAAGGGGTCGGTGCAGGAGTGCGGTAGTTACCGAGGAGTTAAGGTCATGTCCCACACCATGAAGCTCTTCGAAAGGGTTATCAACTCTCGGATTCGACAGGAGTGCACTGTCTCGGATTGTCAATATGGGTTTCGCCCTGGTCACGGGACAATGGACCCTGTTTTTGCTCTAAGGACTGTCGCGGAGAAATACAGGGCGAAGAATACGCCTCTGCATTGCCTGTTTCTCGACTTGCAGAAGGCCTTCGACTGTATTCCTCGCGCGATAATCTGGTGGGCATTGCGGTCCAAAGGGATTCCAGAGGCCTATGTTGACATCATCCGAGACATGTACCGTGACTCCGATTCCGTTGTTCGGACCGCTGTTGGCGACACAAAACCTTTCCCCATCACCGTCGGGGTGCACCAAGGATCCGTCCTTAGTCCGTTTCTGTTTAGCGTGGTATTAGACGTATTGTCAGACAGCATCAGAAACTCACATGAGCAGCCCCCGTGGTTGCTCATGTATGCTGATGATATCGCGCTGGCAGATTCGGACAGGGGTAGGCTGGTGCGACGTGTGAAGGCGTGGAAAGAGTCGCTTGAGAACGGTGGTCTGAAGCTCAATGTGGCGAAGACCGAGTACTTGGCCTGTAACTCCACAGATCCCACACCCGTACGCATAGACGGCAACACAGTCGAGCGCACGGACCTTGTGAAATACCTGGGATCTGTGTTTCATGCATCCGGTGACATCGATTGCGACGTCAAGGCACGCATCGCTGCCGCGTGGGCCAAATGGCGTGAGGTAACTGGTGTCATTTGTGACCCCAAGATGCCGGTAAAGTTGAAGGGACAGGTTTATAAGACCATCATTAGACCTGTCCTTTTATACGGTTGTGAAGCGTGGCCGGTGTTAGAGCGACACAAGCAAGAACTGCGTGTCACGGAGATGAATATGCTGCGGTGGATGTGTGGAGTGACGCGGAAGGACCGCGTTAGGAACTCCCGCATTCGCGGCAGCCTTCATGTCCGTGACATTGCGGATAAATTGCAGGAGTGTCGGCTCCGATGGTACGGCCACGTTTTACGGCAACCGGATGCTTACGTGGGAAACAAATGTCTGGCCATGCCGCTTCCGCCGGGCCCCGGCAGGAGGGGTAGACCCAAAAAGTGCTGGCTTGACGTCGTAAAGGGTGATATGCGTGCCAATGGTCTCACTACCAGGGATGCTGAAGACCGTGCGAAGTGGAGAAGAAAAAGTCGGAAAGCGGACCCCGGGCGCCGAAGCGAGAGTTTGGGCTGCAACCGGGATTCATCGCTGAGATGATGATGAATGTTATTATTATTAAGCCCACTGTGAAACAGGAAATTATACGCCATGCCAGAACATATAAGGAGCGCATCGAACGTCACTCAAATAATCTGGCCCGGCCACGCATGGCAAATCGCAATAAAGCGCGACGTTTAAAGCGTAAAATACCTCAAGATCTAATACAACCACAGTAAACACAGTTACTGTTTTAACAATGAGGATGTGACGCAGGCCACATACCGAGCGTGTCAGCAATAGCACCAACCAACATACTGCTGAATGTCCCATAAAGGAGACAGATTGTAGTAAAAAAAGGAAGAGAGAAAAAAAAATTATTACTAAAGTGTAATTATTATCATCATAACATGTTCCTATTTTTATTCCAGACGTGACAGCCTGTTACCGCGTACAGATCAGGTAATGATTTTTCTTTTTAGTTAACTCCCTATTGGATTCGAAACTGTCACTTACAAGCGCGTGCTGTGCCAATGAGTTGCGGGGTTTCAACGTTCCTTTTGGCTTCAATCATCAGACTCTTCCTTTCCTCTAATATAAAATATTGATTTTTAGACAGCCTCCGTAGCGAAATGGTTAACGCACTCCGCCACGCTTTCAGAGGTCACGGGTTCGATTCCCGTCTTGCGTACCGTTGTTTATGTATTTATTTAAAAGAAACACAAAGAGCATATAAGTAGTGTATCACTTATCTGGTACTCGTAACACAAGTGTTGTACTATTGAAACTAGATGGCGCTAGGAGTAGTAAGCTAATCCAACGGGACTAGAAATTAAATAAATATTCCGAGACAATTCACACAGCTCCCTCTAGTCGTAGCCAGTAGTATAGCACTTGCGTTATGGGTGCTAGTTAGATAACTGAAGAAAAAAATTAAAGGTTAAAAAAAACTTATGCTTAAATTTTTATCGGGATTTTTTTCAATGGTCTAACATTCACAGTAGTGAATATAGTTACAAGTTTTCACGGCAGTTACGAGCTAACTTCATCGTGTCGCATTGTAAAAATTTTACTATCATGACTTTTCCGAAACGTGCCAAAAGAAGTAAGACTTCAACAATTCAAAATTTTTAGATATATATATAGCTTCAAACTGCTATTTTTTACGATTCACACACGACCATTCTTAACGAAGATACAGCTATTCGAATAATCGTAAAAAAATTATCTTTTAGTTCAAATACTTTGAATATTTGGCACTAGTTTTTTTTATTGCTGTAGGACAGCAGACAGGCTGGCCTACTTAGAATTTAGTAGTTACCATCGCCTGTTTACAACGTCACTGGCATCGCGGACACGCTGTTATCCCATAAGGGTACAGGAACTTCGGTCACTAATGCTGAAACACAAGTTATTATGGTGGCATACTTAAGACCAAAGGTCCAGACGGGCTTGGGCCCCTTTACCACGTAAAAAGTTTGTATAGTATAAAATGTGCATTTCAAATATGTTACAATTTGCGACACTAGATAGATATATAAATGTTGACATAGAGCGATAGAGAGGAGGAGCACCCTTCGCGGCCGAGCAGCGTGAACGCGACGCGCCGGCGCAGGCAGAGCACGCACGACCTGCGGCGCAGCGTCGTCAGCAACGACTCCAGGGCCAGGAACACGCCCTCGCCCTTCGGTATTCATCTTTACAATGGACACTTTATATTTCGAGAAAAAATACTTTTATGCTGGTCCCAGGTGTTCGGGGACCATGTGGAACCAGCGAATAATAAGTATGAGATATGTTTACAGTTAGGCTTAGGCCTCCCATAGATGGTGTAATAACGAAACGTTATTTGTAAGTTGTATATGTCAAGTTTTGACATCTGACATATCTCACTCTTGGATTTGAGACTTGTACAAAGAACACACGTATTTGTGAAGTAATATTAAATACTAAAAATGTAACTAACAGTAAAATATTAATATAATAAACACATCGAAACAGTGTTTTAATTAATAAAACATGGGAACGGACAGTCACGTACCCGTATATGATACCCATCACGCTTGTCCAGGGCGGATTTGCGGGTTTCACATACTAATCATTAATTTTCTCACGATGTTTTGCTTCACCGTCATTGCCTGGTGCATGTCGGTGCGGTGCTCTAGATAGGTCTCAGAGAGTAAATACCATTGAGCTACCAGTTACGGGTCTACCCATGAAAAACCCCGCAGTTCTATCGCCTAGTGTCGCTGCAGAGGTGGCTTGACTAGTACCATGGCACAGGCCGATCACACACACACACATCCTTGGACATAATATGTGTATATACTCGTTTTCAATTTATGGTAAATTTTTTTAATTACCGAGGAACTGCAGACAGGCTGACTTAACAATAAGCAGTTGCCGTCGCCTATGGATGTTTGCGTCGCTAGGGGTACCGCGAACATGCTGCTGTCCCATAGAGAACCTGGACCATTAAAACCTGGGTCACTAATGCCGGAACACAACACAAGGTTACTATGGCGGCATACTTTGGACCAAGGATGATTGCCATCCCGACGAGCTTGGGATTTTACCACGTAGGGTTGTTTTGCCGCCTTTTACGACAGGCCGACCCCAGATGCAGAGGTTAGTATTATTACTCCGCCCCTGCAGGGAGAAATATTTTATTTCTGACTGCTGCAGTTATAAGAACATCAATCATCAACAGTTATGTAAATGGAAAAGGTTATATTTTCAGTAAAATTTAGTTTCTAAAATTATTATTCTTTATTTCAGATAACTCAAATAAATCACTAGAAGATGTAAAACCGGTAGAGAAAATCAATACTAGTAATAGGTAAATAAATTAATAATACTCTAGCTTCTAGCAGTTCCCACGGCGCCATCTTCTCCAAAATATATAATTTGCATTATTTTAGATATTTTTTTATAATGTTGGCGACGCTGGCGGTAAAACTAACATGCTGCCGTCCACGAGGGGCAATGGTCAGCAGCAACCTTGTCATCCAAAAGAGCCAAATATAGATGATACACACTTGAAATTTATTTAGAGCCAAATTTTAATATATGCCTTGCTTTAGTAGAAGACCTTATTAGGAAATCATATATATATATATATATATATATATATATATATATATATATATATATATATATATATATATATGTGTGTGTGTGTGTGTGTGTGTGTGTGTGTGTGTGTGTGTGTATAAGGAAAATGGCGTTCCTTTGACGCACCATCACCTCAAAACTACTGAACATATCAGGTTGGGACTACCATTCGACGCGGAATTATTCGTAGATGGTTATAAGCTATTTATCTTTTGGATTCCATCTATCCTTTGTCATAATTTTTATTTACCTGACCTGATGGGCCTGTTATTCGTCAAGCGGAACAGGCGTGATCTGCGCTAGTAATCTATATAAATAAAATGATAGAGGTATGCAGTTGTGCGCGAATCACGGTAAAACTACCGGATAGATTTCAATTAAATTTTCTAAGTTTTATTTCTTTGACACTTGGCCCTTAACTAAAAATAAATTATTGCGATATCTTTATCTATACTACTATTATAAAGAGGAAAGATTTGATTGTTTGTTTATTTGCGTTGAATAGGCTCCGAAACTACTAAATCGATTTAAAAAATTATTTCACTGTTGAGAAGCTACACTATCCCCGGGTGATATAGGCTATATTATATTTTCAAAAAAATTAGGGATCCTTACTAAAACTCCAATAATGTAACCCAAGGTGTAAAAAAATTACCTAATATATTCTTTACATCGCGTGCGCTGCGAAAACTATTGATGATAGAATAAAATAATGTACTACAACTTTGCAGAACACATCATTATTTACAAAATGTGTCGCGACAGCATATATCTAACTATTATATAGGTAGTAATACCACAATAAGTGTTTTATTATATTAAAAATTTAATTGAAATGCCGCCCCTAGAATAGACTCTTTATTTGTATCTTGGTATTAATTCTTATCAAAATAAATTACTTCATAGTCAAAACTGCTTCAATACCTTTATATAACTTTTTGAATTATTCAATTCGGACATTCAATTCGAAAGATATCACGAGTTTAAAAATGTAAGTATTAGAAAAATGTTGCGTGATAGCCGTTCACCCTGCTCGGCTCTAGGCAGCACCATGCAATGTAGGCATCAGTGGGGTTTTTAAAAATTAGAAATAAATAAAAATTAAATACTTATTAAAAAATTAAAAAATATAAATAAATAATAACAACAACAAAAATCATTAAAATAATAATATTCAAACTATGCAAATAGGGTTTATTTGTGTGTATTATAATTTTTAATTTTGTAATTTTTGTTAAATACCCGTGCGAGTCGGGGCGGGCCGCTAGTTTAATATACAGTTATTAGAGTTTTAAGAAACATGTGTTATGTTGCCGCGGAGAAGTGGGGCAAGCGGTGTAGCGCGCATGCGTACGAAAACCTCGTTATTCGACTATCGGAGCAGGCAAGAAAGGCTAGATATAAATAAGTATAGTAAGTCATATTCCGCGCCTGAACTAATTATTTCGTGGAAAAGCCGCTTAGCCGAAGAGTAAAAGACCCGCGTGCGGTTCGCGAGCCACGGGTTGCCGACCACTGGCGTAGGGTACGGGAACCTGGGCCCCTAATGCCGGAACACAACACAAGGTTATTATGGCATATTTATAGAGTAGTGGTGGATGTCATCCAGACGGGCTTGGTGCCCTACCACCTAGCAAATTAATACGTTACCTAATCAGCCATATTCGTAACAGGATTCAAACCTACGACCAAAATGCGAAAGGTGATCTGAATATACAGGGTGACTTTGACAAACCCGCCCAAATTGTTTTTACGCACTAAACATCATTTAAAGAACCCATTTTTGCAAAAAAAATTGTATGTCAAATTTTCACCATAAAGTATTTCATAATATAGGATCATTAATTCAATCGTACAGAATAATCATATGGTGCAAACAGCGTACGTTAACCTGTTATTACCTGTTTCTGTCACACCCGCGTAAATGAGTAGTGCGTATTCGCTCGCCCGGTGCAATGCCGCCGTCCTCGGCCTTTTACTAGGTCAGATGGAGAGGTCATTGACACTCTAGCGCCGTATTATGTAAATTGCGAGTTCTTTGAATGACTGTGATGCTGATTACTCAACATTTTTGTACTATGTGATACAAAACTAAAATACATGTTTCTCATAACTTTTACTAAAGATTCTTCTGTGTGAATTTGGACGGGTTTGTCAAAGTCACCCTGTATATTATCATTTTTACTATATAAAATTTGGTGTTGCCAACAACAACTGATTTGTGAGAGGGTAATTGTAATGTTCAGTGAGCTGTCCCAGCTGAAGGAGCAGCTGGCGTCGTGCCTAGCGGAGTTGGAGGACCTGAGGGAGAAGTATCGCGAGGTGGACGAGGAGTGTGAGATATGCTCGCAATACTTGAGAGAAAGGGACGCGCAGTGTCTGCGGCTCACCCGAGAGAAGAAGGAATTGGAGGTATATTTGTCTTATTCCCCTTTCTTCTCTCTCCCGACAGTATGCTGTTGAGTATTGTCACAGATAAATAACAGCATGCTAGTGTACTACATAGTTCTCGTCTAGACCTTTTTTTAAACACACTTCGCGTCTCCCGAACTGCATGGAAGTCTGAAGGTATGTGGGACTTCATGAAGAAAACCGTTGTTCGCCTAGTATCTGGGCCAACGGATAGTTGATACCGTGGCCTAGATTGGGAGAGTCCCAGGGCAACAGGAGTTACCCTTCCGCTAATGCAAAACTAGACAACGGCACTGCAGACCGACTAGAAGCCGGGTCAAATACCTCACTCCTGGTGCTCATCATCGAAGGGGTTCTGACAAAGAAGCGGCTGGCATCGGCCTGGGTCACAGTATTAGCCATATGTCCTTCCGGCCAGATACTATGCGAACTGCGGGTTTTTTTGATGGGCAGGTCTGAAGAGTTCTCATAAACTCTTTATTCATGCAGGGGCGGAGAAAGAATACTAACCTCTGCGGCTAGGGTCAACCTGTCGTAAAAGGCGACAAAACAACCCACCCTAGCTACGTGATAGGTCTTCAAGCCCGTCAGGATGGCGACCACCTTTGGTCTTAAGTATGCCGCCATAATAACCTTGTGTTCTGGCATTAGTGACCCAAGTTCCTGTATTCCTATAGGACAGCAACATGTTCGCGATGCCACTGGCGTTGCAAAAATCCATAGGCGACAGTAACTGCTAAATTGTTCTACACCAATAAAAAAAAACCCGACATCCAAGAGGATATTATTACTACAAAAAAACAACGTTTTACATATTTCTTACAAATAAATAAACCTATGTTCAAGTAATTAATAGCTACGTACTACGCAAACTACCCTCTTTCCACATGTTACGGTTTGCTGAAGTACATATTTCCTAATGTATTTGTATTTTGTAGCAACAAGTGACAGCGTTGAAGGCGGAGGTGCATCCGACGAGCGCCGGCTCGCAAGTCGGAGCGACGCGCACCGTGGCCAACGCCTGTGTCAATACGGACGAGGGTGAGATCCCATCGTGCTTTATATCTATTGATAGTAGAATAAAAAAGAGAATGATACAGTGTCCGTTTTTTTTAAATAATATTTTATGGCTTGGTAACGAGACCTTATGGTTTAAAGCCAAGTCTTATTTTCGTACACAAATTTTTATTTTTTTCCCCTTTATCACGTGTATTTCCACTTGGTCATTGATTTTTATTTTAGTATTTAAATTGTCCCCATGTAATTTGTAACATCCTAACTAATATCATAAATTCGAAAATAAGTTGTGTTTGGTACGCTTTCACGCCTAAACCAATTTTGATGAATTTCGTTATAGTTATAGATTGAACCTTGGAGAAGGACATAAGCTACTTTTTTAAATTCATATGGCAGAACAACGTTTGCGGGGTCAAATAGTATTTATATAAAGCACTATAACACTCTGTTTTTGAGCAAATCACAAAGGTGGCGGCGGGAGGTATCACTAACTTCTTTTATTTCACTTGCCAATAGTAGTCCAAATATTCAATGAAATTTAGTAACTTAAATCTTTACTTACTAAAGGCTATTAATGTTATCACTGAACCAGCGGGGTTATTATTAATTATTTTCATAGTAAATAATATGGTTTTTCAGACTGGACAAACCTCCATTCGTTAGTCGTCGATCGGATGTCGTTCGACGCAGAAGTGGAGAAGAACAAGAAGTTGACAAAAACTATCGAAGAACTGAGATACAGAAAACAGGAGATGCAGAAAGATATGGCGAAAATACAACGCGCCATGAACTCGCGCGCCGGCTTGTCGCAGGAGTGAGTAATCTCATTTGATCGCTCACGCTACTGTTTTGGGCCATTTAAAATTAATCGCCCCCCCCCCCCCCTTAACACCGCGTGCGCGTACCGCACAACGTACTTGTGTTATGGGTAATAAATAACTGATAAACTACCCTTATGGGACAGCAGCGTGTTCGCGATGCCACTAGCGTTGCACACTCATAGGCGACGGTAACTGCTAAATTCTAAGCGGGCCGTTAGCCTGTCTGCTGTCCTAGCAGCAATAAAAAAAAACTGAATATATCTATAATATACTTTACTTTTGTCAATAAATACATAAACACACATACGTGCGACGGAATTCGAACCCAGGACTCCATGGGCGTACCGTTGTGCGCTAGCCGCGATGGTCAAAATGACCGTAGAGTCGGCTCTTACTTTTTTTATCTGTTTTTAAATATTTGATTCGATTTTAAGGGACGTGGAGACATTGAAATGTGAGTTGTTCACGTGTAAAGAAGAGTTGGAGGAGTTAAAAGAGAGGTATAAAGAGCTGAACGAGGAGTGCTCGCAGATGCTCAAGGAGAGTGAAGAACAGTGCAAGAGAATGAGGGAAAACAAAGATATATTGGAGGTAAGCTGTCTACGTTTAGTTTAAAAAAAAATCAGATACCGAAAATGACTCTTGATATACACACAGCGCCATCTAGCCCCCAAAGCAAACAGCAGTGCTCTTGACTTATGGACACTAGACAATTGATATACTACATCCTTAATAATATTATAAACGCGAAAGTTTGTATTCGCGGATGTTTGTTACGCTTTCACGTCTAAACCGCTGAACCAATTTTAATGAATTTCGGTATAGTCATAGACTGGACCTTGGAAATGAACATAGAATTTTTTTTTTAAATTCATATGGCAGAACAACGTTTGCCGGTTATTAATATATATTATATGCAGGAAATATATATTATTTATAAACTCGCAGACTCGGAACCGATAGCACAATGGTATTACATTACTTAATAAAACTTAAAGATTACAGGAATATGTACAACTCTTGATGCTTTTAATAATTTCACAATGTTTGCTGAACACAATAGTTTGCGATGTATTCGCGAGAGCGCACTGTGCGATTGCTAAAAAACGCAAAACTACCTTCCGCTTTTCATTTTAAAATATTACTATTGAAATGTACACCCGGCGAGCTAGTTTGGATTTCTCGAGCTATGTTATTTGTTGTCCACCGGGTGCACTATTACAATATAGATTATGAAAATAAATGATAAAGAAATAAATTATACCCATAAAAAAAAATATGCAGTACCTACAGTAAATAATAATTTTTTAAAGGGGGAATATTTATTATAGAAAAATTACTGACGAGAAAATTAATGTCTAAAATCATGAGGTGCTTAATATCGATCGTTTTATTATATATAATTTTTTAGTACTCTCATTTCAAAATTCAGAGTTAGTAAATATCGTACAAAGCACTTCACGGTTTTAGAACAGTGACATTAATTTTCTTATCAGTAATTTTATTCTTATGTTATGATTTTTTTTTTCTTTTTAATTTGATTAATTATAAAATATAACTTATATGTTATCGATTACCGATCGGTAAATGTTTTATTAATTTAACGCCATATTCCGGCTGTTTTATTAATTAAATGACAAATGGCCTTCGACCAATAATTTTGTGATCGAAGCAGATGGCGTTTTGGTAGAAGAAAAACAAAGCGTTAATCCTGATGATCCTGATAAGGACTATGGGACAAAATGATTAAATTTGTGTATTGTCATCAGGTGTCATTTACTAAATATAGATTTTTTTAAACATTAAAAGTGGGTAAAAAACGAGTCCGAAATTTCCGTTAAGAAACTTGTCACATTGATATTTTTAATTCGACGACCTCCGTGGCGTATCGGTTAACGCACTTCGGTATACTTGCGGAGGTCATGGGTTCAATTCCCGTTTGTTGTCTAGTACCCATAACACAACTGCTTTACTACTTACTATGGGAGTAGATGGCGTTGCGTGAAATGAGCCAGTATATTTATTTTAATTATTAATTCAGGCTAAACTACGGAAGTACGAAGAGAGTGAGCTGAAGACAACTCCGTCTGTTCGCAAGAGACGGCAGACGATTCACGATCAGAACAGGAACTCCAGTTTCGAAGCGAAAGACGCCTTCACGGAGATTGGAGATGGTAATACTCTAGAGTTAAATCCCGGTTGTAACTTATACTGCCGCTTCGGTGCCCGGAGTTCGAATTCCCACTTTTTCTTCTTCGACACTGGATCAAGTTTTTATTTGGTGTAAAATCATGTCACAAAATAGCCGGTTTCTATAATCTATATATGAAAATATTTTAAGATCAATTAAATTGTTTTTTTTTTAAACTAAAGACAGGCCCATTTAAAAATAGCAGTTACCGTCGCCTATGGATGTTTGCGACATCAAAGGCACGCTGCTGTCCGCATAGGATAACTAGAATCTGGATCACTTATGCTGGAACACAACACGAATGTTATGATATTACCCTACCCTACCTAGCTAGGGTTGTTTCGTTGCCTTTTACGACGGGCCTCCCCCGGCGCAGAGGTCAGTATTTTTACTCCGCCCCTGCACGGAGAAAACTATCTCTTTATCGTATGTGAATTGACAAAAGTAATTGCACGTTAGCATATCATACATATCATAAATTCATTTCAAAATGCTACCTCGATATAACGTAACTGTGTTTATTCATGCAGGGGCGGAAAATGAATACTAACCTCTGCGGCCGGGGTCAACCTGTCGTAAAAGGCGACAAAACAACCCACGCTAGCTACCGTGGTTAGGCCTCAAGCCTGTCTGGATAGCGACCACCTTTGGTCTTAAGTATGCCGCCATAATAACCCTGTGTTGTGTTCTGGCATTAGTAACCCAACTTCCTGTACCCTAATGGGACAGCAGCGTGTTCGCGATGCCACTGGCGTTGCAAACACCCATAGGTGACGGTAACTGCTAAATTCTAAACGGGCCGTCAGCCTGTCTGCTATCTTACAGCAATAAAAAAACTAGAGGATTAGAAAGTGTGTTATGTCAAGTGATTAGTTAATGACGTTTATTATATATAGATTCGTTTTCGGGCAGTCCTAGAGGTTTTCGAAAAATTCGTTGTATTGTGGTTTGTTTTATTAACCTTACATTGTTTAGATTTCCTAAGCTACCAAGTAGAACGTGACCACAATGTTCGCAAAATGGCGGACGAGGCGCACGCCAAAGAAACGACACGTCTGAAACAGGTATATTTCTTGTGTATTATTATTGTTGAGATTTTTTTTGTGAAACAAGACAGGCCCATCTCAAAATAAGCATGTTATTGTTGCCTATGGATGTTTGCGACGCTAGTGGCCTCGCGAATACGCTGATGTCCCACAGGGATTATTATATTAACAAAGCAATTTTTAATTCGTCCATATGCAAACCTTTTACTTGGACTGAGGTTTAAAAAATTGTCCTGATGAAATGTTTACGTATAGTCGATGTAAAGTCGGTTTAAATAGATTTAAATAATTATTCAAATTGTGTAATTCAAAAGAAAAATCAGTATTTTACACATAATATTAAACTGTAATAAAAATAATAATGAATATACTGTAAAAATTCACAGCGTCATCTAGTTGCAAAGTGGTATAACACTTGTGGATAACTGATATTATATATTTTTCTTTTGTAATTTTTTATATTGATGAGGAATAGCAGAAAGGTTGTCTCTAATGCCGGAACACAGCATATGGTTATTATGGCGGCATACTTGTAGACCAATGGTGATCGCCATCCAGGCGGGCTTGGAGCCCTGTCACATAGCTAGGGTTGTTTTGTCGCTTTTTACGACAGGCAGACCCTGGCCGCAGGGGTTACAGACAACATACAGACTTAGGAGAATCGAACTCGTAAACTTTAATTTGTTCTTAGAGTTGCACCACAGGAGAAGTCGTGAAAAATGACATTTTTAAATTATTAATATAACTAAATATTGGTTTATTATATTACAGACCATAGAGAAGTTATTTGAACAGAAAGCTGCTTTGGAACAACAGATGGTCTCGCTGAAGATCGCGTCGGCGCAGACCACATACGTGGCCACCGGCAGCGCCATCGTTCAGGTATCCCCGCTCATCGCTTGTGACAAAATTACACTATCAAAATTGGGTCGTACTACATAATATTTAAATAACACTACGTGACGTATTTTGATAAATCTTAACCCCCCCCTCTTATAACACTTACTAACTTGACCTCCCTCTTATAACAGTTCATGTTGAATGTGTATGTTCCCTATGGCAAATTTTGTATATTAATATTATATAATTTAGTAAAATATTTTTTTTACTATTTCCCGTGTTCCATACACGTATTATGGAGTTAGATAGGAATATAAAACTAAAATTTGAAAAAATTAAGTTCCCACCTATAGTGTATATACCCTCTTAGACAGCTGGCAGTCAAAATGTTAATATTATTAATTTCAGAATCAACAAATCACTGACGTCATGAAAGAGAACTACAAACTGAAGAAAATAAACGCGAAACTAATGAACATCTACAAGAAGAGAGATAAGTCGCAAAGCAACAGGGAGAACGAGGAACCCTCTGAGGCCTGATCAATTCTTCTATCATATAATGCACCCCGTAAACGGGTACTTCACGAGGGCTCTTCCAACACGCAGTCTGTACTAAAATAATCTATATATTCGTAACGGACAGCATAGCCCGCCAAGCTTGTCCAAAGCGGTTTAGTGGGTTACATATACTGGTGGTTATAGAATGCAGATTTCCACGCGATGTTCACATTAGGCGAGAAAATCAGCCTAAGTAGAACATGCTGTTGCAGGATTTAAAACCGTTATCTCTAGTCTCTGCCCAGTGTACATAAATAGATACCTACATACCTCAAAATAATTTAATAGTCCTTTATAACACGCGTTTTCTATTATCAAATTGGAAATTAGAATTGATCACACACATAATGTGTTGGAACGAACTCGTAGGTTGATTAGAAGATAACATAAATTCCAAAGAAAATTGTAAAAAAAATTATCATACATTGATTATTGTCAAAATTTTAATTACGAATAAAAATAAGAAAAAAAAAGATTATTGTTAAGGGCTTCTAAATATAATTTTCTATTCATTATAGTGGAGCGTTATAATAAGAAGCGGTAAAGTGTGCATTCCGTATCAATTTTTTAATTATAATGTTTACTCGGAGTTTTCATATTTCGAAATCAATCCTATTGAATATCGTTCAGTAGTCATCGACGAATTTTGTAAATTAGGTACGGAACCCTGATACTTTTTGAACAAATAATACTCAATTTCATCAATATTTGTAGTATATTTTGTGAATATTTGATCATAGTATTTTTTAAATATTTTATGTAACAGTATTATTTTTTTTATTTTTCAATATGTTATTCCACTACTTATATGTTGTATATTATAATTGTCATTCCGAAAGCATTTAACTATTTACTTTGAAATTAATTTCAGAGGTTTTCAAATGACTGCAATTTAATACCAGTTAGGTTTAAAAAAAATTTTACGTAATTTAAATTTAATTTTACGGTGCTACTCAATATATATTTTAAAACTATTTTACTGTAAATCATATCATAATAAAATAATTAATTTTTACGTTTTTGGGCACTATTTTACGAGGAACTAGTTTTGGTTAATATTAGTAGGTAGCTTTGAATTAAAATACATATTTGTCGTTTTTTTTTCTAATTACTTGAGGAACGGTAGGTAGGCTGACGGTCCATTTAATGATAAGCGGTTGCCGTCGCCTATGAACGTGCGAGACGCTGCTCGCACTAATACCGGAACACAATGTAATTTATGACCGCATACATAAACCAAGGGCGGACGCCATCTGAACGGGCTGGAATTACCACGTGGCTAGGGTGTTTTGTCGCCTTTTACAACAGGCCAACCCCGGCTACAGGGGTTAGAATTCTCACGCCGCCACTACACGGAGTGGATGGACAAACCAACCGCCTAAATCTACTTAACCGAAGTTGTGTAATTTTTAGAATGCACTATTTTAAACTTTTTTTTTATTAGAAGTATAAAACAAAATGCTAGTATTATTATTTTATATTTTGAAGGGTGCCATTTTGTAAATATTTGTGACGAGTTACAAATAATTGTATATTCGTAGTCTTAACAAAAGTGCCTGTTTTATTATGATTAATTAATAATTATTTATTTTACACTATTATTAAAATAACATAATATCGTCACGAGTTTTGAGCGCTCGGCGAAAGTAGTGAGGAGACTTGCTCATGTGTACACTCGCGCTTATAATTATTACGACGCAGACGTGCAGACGATACTCGGGAGCGGCAAGCGACTGATAGGCCAAAACGGCGCCGGCGCTGGCCATCTCTCCCGTCGCACCCCGCTCCCCCGCCAAATAAACCCAAAAATTTAAAACTGCGCATTCAAGGCCAGCGCTCAAAAATCGTTACGGTATGTATGTATACCTACGAGTACCTATTATAGGGCTATATTTAATAATCTTCGTATTTTTAATAAATAAGATTCAAATATAAACATGTTCTTTGTTCTAGAAAAATTTATCCGTAGTGTTATTTTGTTTAATGGCAATGTGTGTGTACTATTATGTATATATATTTATATACGTATATATAGTAGTGTGTATATATTTCATCAGAATGGAACCGCCAAATTTGCAAGTCTTAAGCACACTCACTCACAAATCTTAGCCAAAAATACTATTTAGTTTTATAAATTGTATATTTTAGGTTTTCTTTTATCTTGAAAACTAATTATAAATGAAACCAAAAGTATGTACTTATAGTGGTGCGTTAATTTTTATATAAATACGTTTTTAATTTGTTGTGATAGAGTTAATTTAAAATAATTGATCCAACTTAATATGGGTTTTAATATTAATAGCTAAATAACCACAAGATTATGGTTATTTTTCATAATAATTCATTTATGATCTTTCATTATAATCTTTCATAGCAATATATTCTTAAATATTGCATTTATAATTTTTTTTACAAATTCATAATTTTCTAATTCAGAAATAAAAGAGTTATAAGTTTATTAGCGCATGTCGTTATTTTAATTTTCAGCGTAAATATTTTGAAAGTACTTATGTCAATTTTAATTAAGTTGATAATTTTACTATTATGTTGATTGTTAACTACATAACAGAATTAAAATATTTGATTTTATGATTATTTTTCTTTATAATTCTTTGCGATGGTTACACCCTTTTTGGTTAGACGCTTTTCCCTACCTACCCGCAAGTTAAAGATACCGCAGCGCCTGGCGGTGGTTAGAAAAACTACATTACCGCTGAGTTGTTGGCTAACGCCCGCACCGAGCACACTTACCGCAGTGGCTTACGACCACATCGCTATTTCGCGCCATAAACCCGGCACGAGATTTTGTTATTGTAAAATGCTACTTATTAAAAGGTTTTAGAATAGTAACATTAATTTTCTCGTCAGTAATTTTATTCTTAAGTTAAAAACTAATTTATTTTTAACTTTTTAGTTCAATTAACAAACATTTTAAACTATACTTTGTAGACAATTCCCAATCGGTAAATGTTTTTATTAATTTAACGCCACCTTTCAGCAGTTTTATTAATTAAACGACAAATGGCATTTCGGCAGAAGGAAAAGAAAGCGTAAATCCTGTTAAGGACTACATATGGGACAAAATAAAAGTGTGCAAGATTTTTTTAATTCTTTTGATCGTTCAAAGTGGGTGAAAATCGAGTCCGAAAATTCCATTAAATAGATATATACAGGCCAAGTTAATAAAAGCTAACATTCCAGACCGCAGAACCAGCCGTGGAAGGTTACTTAAATCGGAGAACCTCAGGTGAGTGACCTCTTTCTGACTTGCTGGGCATTAGTCTCCTTCCTGTTCCATGTCAATTATCAAACCGACACTACCATCTGTTCTGGTATGCAACGGAAAAGCTTCCTGTAACCATTCAATCTTTCTATAAGCAGTTGACCCCGTAATTAAATGAAGCCATTAACGACTTCCATGTCTCGGCGGTTAACGTACAAAACTAGGGACAGGAGTTCGATATCCGTCCAGTCTGATAGTGTTTTATTTGCAAATGAAAATGAGTAGTATATCCTTGCCTAGCCTTGTATCCATAACGCAAGCTAGGTGGCGCTGTTTCCATCGTCCTATTATATTTATCATGTATTATATCTCTACCACCTATTTACACTAATTATTTATGACTATGCCAATAATTTTAACTTAAAAATAATATCAATATTTCTGCAGGGGCGGAGTTAGAATACTGACTTGACCGTCTCACCTGTCACGTCTACCTGTCGTAAAAGGCGAGTAACATGTCTGGATGATTAATATATGCGCAGCGTGTTAGTGGTGCTCCTGACATCGCAAACATACATAAGAGACTGATACGAGCCGTCTGCTATTCCAAATGAATCGGCATATGAGACGAATTTCTTAATTTTCATATCTTTCGACGGCCGCGGATAACATGGCTTCCGTACGTCGAAATCCCTGCAGAGGTCACTGGCTATCGACTCGGTCCATCCCGAGAGTTAGAGGTAATAATCAGTATGAACTCTATATAGCGAAATGGAATGGACCGAGTAATTTTATTGCGTTACAGAGTTTTTGATAAACGGAGAATGGAAATTTACAAATAAGTTTTAATTTGGAGTAAATTGAGTGAAAAATAAATGATTTTCAATTATTTTTGTCGCCTTTATACTACGCCAATATTTTATTTGTATTTTTCGTTATACATACTTAATTTATTTTATTAATATCTTGAGATATATTTGTTGAATTACAACAAATAAAGGAAAACATTTTTAAGAACTCTATGGTGCGTACGAAATATTTTCGACTCAGTATCAGTATTGTTTGAAAGTCAGTAAAATTAATGTTTATTATGGTCTGAATAATTGTATTACACCATTATCTAGACACCAACAATCATTAATTTTGCTATTGGGAGTGGTTGTTATAACTGTTTCAATACAAGGATAACAATGTAAACCACACAAGCCTTAGCAATTTCTAGATTTTAAAGTTTTTCGTTAAGTTCGCTATATAGAGTTTACACTGTATTAATATACTAAAGAAAAGTAGTAAGTAGTATATAAATTGTCTTGTACCCGTAACACAGGCGCTTTGCTTACTTTTGGAGCAGAAAACAAAAAGAACTATTACAATACGGTAATAAAACCTGTTTATTACGAATTTTTGATAAAATACCTTAAAAATTATTTGTTACCTTACAAATTAAAGAAAAAGAAAAAATTGGGTTGAAAAATCCAATTCGAAGGGAACATGTTTATTTATGCAAGAACTCAAAAAGTACTAACAAATATCACATAGCGAAATTCATCACAATTAGAAAAATAATGAAAATAAAATTGTTTTCATTCATAAATGCACACAATAGATAACCTCACTTTGTGGCACCATAGGAAGACCACGTTTGTTTGTGGTTGCTAACAACCATTGTTTTTATGATTTTATTTGTGGTTTATGTAGTTATAGCACTAAATGTTTATTTCTTTTTATATTGCTTAAAGCAATTAATTATATCAGGAGATTCGATAAATTATTTTAATTTCGAAAAGATACGGATGTGCATGTATACAACTGTAACAACAATAAGAACAGCCGAAAGCGTTCCACAGCTGGACTGTAGCTCAGCTAGCTCTCCAGAAGGAAGTACATCCGGACAGTATGTATACCCGTCACTTTTTTTATACTGAGTAACAGCAGACAGGCTGGCAGCCCCTTTAATAGTAAGCAGTTACCGTCGCCTATGGATGTTTGCGACGCTAGGGGCAACGCGAACACGCTGCTGTCCCATAGGGGTACAAGAAACCTGGTTCACTAACGCCGGAACCCAAGGTTATTATGGCGGCATACTTAAGACCAAGGGTGGTTGCCATCCAGACGACCCCCGGCCACAGGGATTAGTATTCTTACTCCGCCCTTGCACGGAGGTTGTTGTGGATTGGCAGTTTTCACATGCCAGCGGTCTCTGTACCTTCACCGTCGGTACATGGCAATCATGCTATGTACAAATTAGACGATAAAAACTACTTAAGCGGTGTAAAGGTGGGATTGGAACCCAGGACCTCTATATCTGTCTCCGAACGTAATACCACTGCGCTATATAATACATAGGCTAAATTTATAACGATTATTACCCTTTAAAATATTCGAAATTTGGCACTGAAGCGTAAGTTTGGGATTTAACGCTACAATGATTACATTAATTTATATACCATTCGTTTACGCAATCACATTTATTTGTCACTTGAAAACCTCTATTCGTGCACATCGGTATTCCCTCCACTCTTGTCCCTCAACAAGAGCTCCAACCTCGAAGGCAGCGCCTGCAATATCTCTTCCGTCTTGTCGTCTCTCTCGGCCTGTTCCAGTTTCGTCTGAACCTTGTTGTGGATGTGGTCGGCGTACGTGTTCTGGCCGAGCACTTTAGCCATGTCGGCGGCCAGCGAGAGGCTCTCCTGCTCGTCGGTACGGACAAGGGTCTCCGCTGCTTTAGACATTTGCCCCAAAGCGATGTAACTAAAAGGAAAAGTCATGCGATCATGTTTATTACTGTTTTTATGGTATTTTTAAAATCCCTAAGGAACAGCAGAAAGGCTGGCAGCCCCCTTAATAGTGAGCAGTTACCCTACCCTATGGATGTTTGCGACCCTAGGGGCACCGCGAACACGCTGCTATCCATAGGGGAACTCCTGTTCAGCAGCCCCTACTCGCGTCACTAATGCAGGAAAACAACACAAGCATACTTATATAGACCAAGGGTGGTTACCATCCAGATGGACTTGGAGCTTTACTAACTGGGGTTGTTTTATCGCCTTTTACAAAAAGCCGATCCCGGCCGCAGGGGTTAATATTCTTACTCCGCTCCTGAACGGATAGCGAGAGAGAGAGAGAGGGAGAGGAATGTTTGCAACGGTCAAAAATAAATAAATATATTAATTATTATCGAAAATAAATTACATAACATTAATATTTAAAAAAAATCATACTTAAATAACAACACAAAACACAATTATCGTCGGAACTATTTATGATATATGCACAAACTACACTTCACAGCAATTTTGTGACAAAAATAAGACCGTGCACCGAGTTCAGGGCACCGATCTTACTTTAACAAACGTCAACGATCCAACTCGATCAGCTATCACCGCTTGAATATATCCACCAAAAACCACCGACTCACTAAAAAGATATGGCGCCTCGAACACACTCGAGACTGCCACAGCAGCTCATAACAAACATCCCAATATAACTTCCTCTGACATATTTATATTTGGGGTCAATAACAGTTAACTACATTAGCTGATAAAATGTATAGATTATTACTGCATACATACCATATGGCCGACATGTGGTATTGTCCTGAATTGCTGAAATTAAAGGCCCAAGTTTCGAGGATATCCTTTGATATGCTGTCCATATACCTAAAAATACATGTATTTATAAAAAAAAAATACTGAAAAGGGTAATAAATTTATTAACAGCTGATTATACCCGGTTGCTTTCGTCATGAGGCAAAGTTAGAAGAGACTACCCCTCTCCTACGCATGCGCGCCCCACTTCTCCGCGGCAAGAAAACACATCATTGAACACGTAGTGCTTATAAAAATTGTTTTAGAACAATTTTAGAAGCACTTTATATTAAATGAAGATATCGCAATATTTTTTTTAGGTAAGGACCAAGTGATTATAAAATAAAACTTAGAAAATCTAATTGAAATGTATCCAGTAGTTTTGCCGTGATGCGCGCACAACTGCAGACCTCCATTATTTTATTTATATAGAAGATTATATTAGATAGCTGTTAACAACAAAATTTCGAGAAACTTCGTCCGGCATTCACGTTGTTTTTGATCAAATTTATTACATAAACATTTACCTGATCCGACACAGGATGTAGGCTTCTTTGAACAGTTTGGCGCTGAGCAGGGCGTCCACGGCGCCTTTCACGTCGTGCAGGCTTAACATTAAACCCACTTTCCGAAACAATGGCGCCCCGTAGTTACGGTTTTCTAAAAAAATCAAATACTTTTTTTTATGTTGCAAAATGTTGTCTTCATTTTTCCTGCCGGAATCTGACAGCCCGCTTAGAATTTAGCAGTTACCGTCGCCTATGGGTATTTGTAATGCCAGTGGCATCGCGAACACGCTGCTGTCCCATAAGGGTACAGGAACTTGGATCACTAATGCCAGATCACAACACAAGCTTATTATGGCGACATACTTAAGACCAAAGGTGGTCGCCATCCAGACGGGCTTGGGGCCCTACCACGTAGCTAGGGTTGTTTTGTCGCCTTTCACGACAGGCCGACCCCGGCCGCAGAGGTCAGTATTCTTTCTCCGCCCCTGCACGGATAGAGATCTAGTCGTTTCCAAATTAACTTTTAAATCAGCAAGAGTCTCTCTCTGGGGTCGGACCCTCATGTTTAAATATCGTGGTCAGCATCAAGGTTGCAATCTGGAATGGATGATTTGTCTACACTGGTTTCTGTCCAGCACATCTACGACCGTGTAGAATGTGGATGAATTTATTGATCAGTCCATATTGTTTGTACAATCACTTTTTCCAAATTCTCGTGGCCTCTGCGCATTGTGTGACCAAAATAATAATCAGCCAAAGTAAATAAATTAATAACAGTAATATCAACTGTTAATAATGAAAATTTGAGAAACTTTTCTATTTAGAGAGCAATCATCATTCTATACTACTATTATAAAGAGGAAAGATTTGATTGTATGTTTGTATGTTTGCATTGAATAGGCTCCGAAACTACTGACCCGATTTAAAAAATTCTTTCACTGTTGGGAAGCTACACTATCCCCGGGTGACATAGGCTATATTATATTTTCAAAAAAATTAGGGATCCTTACTAAGACTCCAATAATGTAACCCAAGGTGTAAAAAAATTACCTAAAATATTATTTAAATCGCGTGCGCTGCGAAAACTATTGATGATAGAATAAAATAATGTACTACAACTTTGCAGAACACATCATTATTTACAAAAAGTGTCGCGACAGCATATGTCTAACTATTATAGTTATGCCACAATAAGTGTTCTTTTATTTTAAAAATTTAATTGAAATGCCGCCCCCAGAAAAGGCTCTTTATTTGTATCTTGGTATTAATCCTCATCAAAATAAATTACTTCATATTCAAAACTAATTCAATACCTTTATATAACTTTTTGAATTATTCAATTCGGATATTCCATTCGAAAGATATCACGAGTTTAAAAATGTAAGTATTAGAAAAATGTTGCGTGGTAGCCGCTCACCCTGTTCGGCTAGCCAGGCAGCACCTTATCCAATGTAGGCATGCGTCACTGGGGTTTTAACAAAAATTAGAAAAAAAAAATACATATTAAAAAATAACGAAAAGTAAATAAAAAATAATAACAAAAAAATCATTAAAATAAAAGTTCATAGAAATAATAATATTCAAACTTTTACGCAAATAGAAGGGTTTATGTGTCTGTATATAATTTTTAATTTTGAAATTATTGTTAAATACCCGTGCGACGCTGGGGCGGGCCGCTAGTCATTAATATAGAAGAAAAATCTGCGTGTCATACAATGAGAAAGAAAATAAAATTGAATAAAAATAATGTTGTAATACATACATGCATAATACAATTAATTTAATCAATTTTTTTCAAACTATATTACGTATAACGTAGTAATGTAATGACTAACTTAGACAAATAAATAATGGGAAAAAGAGATTGAGAGCTGATACAACTGGATATTACCTATAAGCCTGGCCTCCATTCCTTTTGCGATGAACCTATCGATTTGTGCTACATACAGCTGAGTCACATCTTTCCAATATCTGAAATATAATGAAAAAGATGATATTGGGATAATGCTAAGTGATGGAAAATTAAATATATAAAAAAATAACGGAAAACTAATAGTATTTATTCATTACGAACGCAAATTTTTAAAGTATTTTTTTTTTGTTACTATTAAAGCAGCAAAAAAAAAACTATTAAAGCAGCGAAGCATGATTACTGTATGTCTTAAACATGTTTCTGACAAATAAATGCTTTGATTTAAAAACAAAAACTTGTTGTCATTGTCACTCATAGCGGGTAGATGCGTCAGGTCATCTGTTCTCAGCTGCATCGGAAATAACTTATGACTTAACCTAATATGTCTGACGCGGTGTTGAAATCCGCAGAAATTGAGGTCAACAGGCAAGCCAATAACTTACGTACGGGGTGGGGAGGATATATGGCCTTGTAACACAAGGTAAAACTCAATAGCGTACCGGAGTAAAAGCTTCGGTTAAGATCATTAGTGAGAGGAATTTGAATGGACTATAGCACACAGTCATCATCATAGCGTATGGCAATCCCTGCTTGGATCAAATCTCTATATCTAGATCTTTCAGCCAGCTCTCTGCGTCAGCGGTGAAGTTGTGCAGCTCGGCGATGCCTCCGGGAAAACAGCGAAGTGGGCATTCATTCACAACATGGGAAAGGGTTTGGTCAGGTGCTCCACAGTCGCAGTTCGGTGACTCCCTTAGACCCCATTTGTTAAGGTGGTGATTTGTTCTCCCGTGGTTGGTTCTGAACCGGTTTAACCGGGTCCATGCTTTTCTGTTGGCATTGAAACCGGGTTGCTTTTTTGTAGGGTCAGTGACTAGACCTGCATTTGTACCCTCGAATAAGCCCCATTCCGATTGCCACGCCTCATTTAGAGAGCTCGTGTTTGGTGCACTCATCAGTCCAAATGGGTGACCTTGATCACAATCGATCAGGAAGCAAATCATCCAATGTGTGTCTAATGGGCATGGCACCGGAACGGTTTTGCTGAGAGTATTTCTCCCGCAGTCGCAGCATGCAGTCATACGGAGCGATACTCACTTGAAGGAAACGCAAGGCGCAACACTGAGCAAATAGGGGCACAGCAAGTCCTTCTGGGTGGCGAACTCGATCATGGGGCCGATGTGGCCGCGCACGATCATCAACATGATCCACGACTCGTAGTTGTAGTTTGACAAATGCCGTTGCACTATGCACGATAATAAAGCAATTAAAACAAAAAGAAAAAAAACTACTATTTTTATTGCTGTAAGACAGCAGACAGGCAGACGGACCACTGAATTTAGTAGTTACCGTCGCCTATGAGTGTTTGCAACGCCAGAGGCATCGCAACACGCTGCTACCTGTGTAATAGAACTGGAACCTGGTCACTGGAACCTGAACACAACACAAGATTATTAATTATGGTGGCATATTTAAAAGCCCGAGGTGATTGCCATCCAGACGGGCTTGGAACCCTACCACCTAGAAAAAAATTAACTTCTGTTACTCCTTTTCTTCTGCTAACAATTGAGCTAATAAAAATAATTATTAGTGAAAGTGTGAAATATTTATAACGATGATGAAAGATCAATCAATTCCTAAACCGACAATGATTTCCTTGTTCTCACATAAAGTTGTACTATTATAATAAAAATTTATTTAATGACTGAGTTTTACTGACAACCTACTGTTTTACTTATTTAAAAACGACAGAACTAGTAGTAGCCTTTACCATATATAACTTTCCATACTTTGAGGGACTTTTTATTTAGGGTACAGCGGATAGGCAAACAGCCTACCTAAAAGCAGGTTCTCACTGTTGCCTGTACGTTTACAACATCAGATGCTTCTGGCCTCAAAGAAATTTTAGAATTGCTTTAGAAAAACTTCATATTCTACTGTGATGGAAAAACCTCAATATGCAAACCAATAGGCTTTATGTTAAATAATAAAAATATATAAAAAAATTACTTACATTCCTTATCGAGGAATTCGTTGACATCACTGACAGAGCCAAAAATTTTAAGGAAGTCATCAAACTCCGCATTCCCCTCCTTTTGTTCATAACCCTTGCCACCACATTTAAATACCTGAAACATCCTTCTCACGGTGTTGCTGTCGCACTGAGATATCTGTTTTTGGATCATTGGGAACAGGAAATTCTTAGAAACTTTAATTTTACTCTCTAAACACGCTGCGTTTGTTTCTTCTACAACTACTTCCTCGGGTTCTTCTTCTTGGTCACTTTCTTCCTTACTTTTTTGGTCCTTCTTCCCCCTTACTGACCTTCTCTTTTTGTATATTACTTCATGTTTTATTTCTGAAAAATAAATTGAATACGTGTGTATTGTCAACGTTGAACAGATATATACAAAATTCATAAAAAAAGAAGAAACTGGGCATATTTCATTCAAACGGTGACCGGATGGATGTGAGTGCTCAAAATCGCGTTAATTTGATTTTGAAATACTGACGAAATAGAGCGAGATGTTTCTTAATGATTGCGATCTAATATCGATTAGTTATAAAATCACTTTCTATAATAATTTTATATTTCAGAATTTAAATGCCACCATTGTATTATATTTCATTACTACCACGGAATTTTAATCAGTAATTATAAATATATATGGTAAATGAAAGCTTATTATCCGTGCAGGGGCGGATAAAGAATACTGACCTCTGCGGCCGGGATCGGCCTGTCGTAAAAGCCCACAAAACAACCACCCTAGCTACGTGGTTGGGCCTCAAGGCCGTCTGGATGGCGAGCACCTTTGGTCTGCCGCCATAATAACTTTGTGTTATGTTCCGGCATTAGTGACCCAAGTTCGTGTACCCTTATGGGACAGCAGCGTGTTCGCGATACCACTGGCATTGCACACACCCATAGGCGACGGTAACTGCTAAATTCGAAGCGGGCTGTCAGCCTGTCTGCTGACCAACAGCACTAAAATAATGAAATTATATACATTTAAGTTATTATCATCGATGAAGTTATAACAATATTATATTCGTGCTTGGCGTTCACTACCAATAATGTACCTACCACAAATGAATCGAGTTTGATGACAAATGATTTATATGAACTGAATACAGCTCACTCGGCAATCTTCGGGATGTGGTCGATCGATGACGAGTGGATTACGTACCGAGTTTGTCGCATTTTATTGGATATCGCTATTATCCACATACCAACGTATAGACTACGAAAGCACTCATATTTTACCAACCGAGACTGATTGAACTCGACACGTTATCAAATTTAATAATAAGGAAAATCGACCACAGGACACTAATTAAATAAATATTATAAAATATTCTCACCATCAAAAGCTTCCGCGGGATAGTTTTTAGTGTTCCAAATTTTAAGAGAACAATCACCACCACCGGATATAACCACGTCCGGCATATGTGGAAAAGCGCACCACGACCCGCTCAGAGACGCTAATGAATGTCCGTTAAATATCGAAGTGCATTCCCCTTTTTCTATGTTCCAGACCTAAAAATAGACATAGCTATTTTAAAAAAATCAGGCATAGCTCGGTGTTCGGTGCTTGCATAGGGGTATTTGAAATCCCGCCACCTGATTTTTGTAATCTACCCTCACTCTCGGTGACGTAATAATGGTAAGCGAGGGTGGGACGGAAAAACTTGTTCTTGTGTCAATGTTTGGCATGAGATAACCGCCTTTTGCACCGTGTGCAATATATATATAAAAAACTATAAATAACTGGACGGGACGGTCGACGTTCGACCTCCCTGGTTACTCTAATTGGCCGTGCCATTAAATCTGTGTGTGTTCAGTGTTGTGTATTTAGCTGGTGCCGTGCAACAGTTCCTCAACGACTTGAACCGAACCGGGAAGGGGTGAAAACAAGGTCAGTGCGAATTTCTTTGCCCGTTGCAAGACATCGTGTCTCTCTTTGCCACCGCTCCTGCCCATTCCTCTCCCGTACAGTCCACTGCTCTCGAGCAACCCTTCTTGTTCCCGTACGGTGCCATCTAGGTCCGTGACCGGCATCGTACAGCTCGGTAAATGTTTATTTCAGCCCTTTCGATATTCTAATAACGAAAAAAATTAAGCCTTCAATTATAGCAATCCGTCATTATAATAAAAATCTGTCAGACGACCTCTGTGGCATAACAGCTAACGCAGTTCGGTATGCTTGAGGTCACGGGTTCAATTGCTTATAATATGTATAATATGTATTTATTTACAAAAGAAAAGTATATAAGTAGTATATCAGTTATCTAGTACTCATGACATAATAGCTATGCTACTTACTTTGGGGCTAGATGGCGCTGCGTGAATTGTCCCAGTATGTTTATCTTATATCCTTAGCAATAAGAGCTGGGGCATATAACGTCAAGCAGCCACCAACAAAAATGAGGTCGTGAATTTTGTTTATACTCTGGTAAGTTATACTTATAGTAGACGCGGATGTATACACACAATTTTTTTTGATGAAGATGATATGATGCTTTATTGCCGAGTTATGCTTTTAAAAATTTACTAAGAATGAAGTCATGAATTTTTGGATGCTTAATATCTGTATCAATTAATTTGAAAAAAAAACTAAAAAGTGTTGTTTCTTATAGTTAAAAAGATGAAGTTTTTTTTTCGAATTTAAATTTGATTTTTTTTTATTTAAAGTAAACAAGAAGTAAAATTTTCAAATCGATGTTTGAGTAACTTCGACTTTTTTTTAAATATTTGAACCTTGAATTAAAACTTTAAATGTACTAATTCTTCACAAAAAAAACTTAAACGTGATCACTAATAAATTTGAGGGAAACGTATTTTTGGAGCTATTAAAATTGAAAAGAACATCTGGGAAATCTTAGAATTTAAATTAACCGCTCCGCTTTTATCAGGATCTTTTTTCAGCATATAGAATAACATTTTGCTGCGGGAGCGAAAAAAAATTATCGTTCAAACGATTCATCCTATTGTATAATGAACCAGGTCACTCAATCAGCATTACTTATATCGCCAGACTCATAATAATTTTTTTCTTTTTTTTATTGCTGTAGGACAGCAGACAGCAGTTACCGTCACCGATGGGTGATTGCAACGCCAGTGGCATCGCGAACACGCTGCTGTCCCATAAGGGTACAGGAAGTTAGGTCAAGTAATGCCAGAACACAACAAAAGGTTATTATGGCGGCATACTTAAGATCAAAGGCGGTCGCCATCCAGACGGGCAAATGAAATATGTACTATTTATTATGTTATATAACTCACTCTGATAGTAGAATCCTGTGAGGTGGATAGTAGTTCTTCGCCCCTGTGAGGATTCCACTGGACTTGCAGAACTGGAGCTTTGTGCCCCACAAATGTCTTCCATGTTTTAAGCTCGCTATTGCCATCTGAAAATATTTCATGCTCATTTTAATGAGTCGAATAAAATAGTGTTTTCTGTTGCAAACTAAGAATACTAATCCCTGTGGCCGGGAGCGGCCTGTCGTAAACGGCGATAAACAATCCTAGCTACATGGTAAGGCCCCAAGCCCGCTTGGGTGGCAACCACCCTTGATATACATATAAGTATGGCGTCATAATAACTTTGTTTTGTTTTCCGGCATAATTAATCCAAGTTCCAGTTCCCCTGTGCGTCGCAAACATCCATAGAAAACGGTAACTGCTTACTATTGCTTATTACAGCCTGTCTGCTGTTCCTCAGCAATAAAAAAAAAATTGGTTCTACGAACATATTTCATTTGAATAACAAATTATTCAAATGAAACTCTTCTTCTTTCTACTTCGTCCTTTTAATAGTTTACTGTACGACCATAAGTAATATGTACGTCGTATTACGTTACAAACGAACAAGACCTCTTAATTTCACGACATCAGACAACACTCACTTTTGTAAAAAGCCAGATACAAATTTGTTTTACCTATAGCAGTAATCACCTGAGAGTACCAAAAACAAAATATAGCCACGTATATTCAAACTTTTTACTTGTACCTTCTTGGTCAAGAAAAGGAAATTACTAAGAGGCGTAAACACAAAAGATTTTAATTGCGACGAGATGCACTTGGAGTATGGATGTAATAGCGTAATATCTGACCGCAATCATAAATCCAATATAAAAAAAGCTAGATTTGGCAGTTGAACCTAACCTTTCCATAAACTTTGCGTTAAATACCAGTTGCATCCTAAACTCTCCCGTCGGTACACCCGTTTTCTGATTATTTCCTCTCCACTGTACGACACTGTTAATCGATATATCTGGTAGTGAGTCCATTGGCACGCCTTTGAAGAGGGGGTATGGCTAGACAATTGTTACCTACATAAGAAGCCAGTTACCGGAAAACTTGTTCATAGTTAAAGAATAAATCCTGTCACTAATAAAAATAAATACCTTCACGTTTAACGTATTCCAAAACAACTACATTGTTGCATTTGTCCAACGAACAAACTGCGATCAGATCTTTGTATTGAGACTCATCAGACGAGTTAGTTGTCTCTTGGGGATGCCATTCCATTGTATGGATCATTTTTCTACAGAAAATAAAAAAAATGATGAGGAAATTAATTTTCCGACAAATACAGTAAATGTTGCGGGGCCTATTTTGTAATTGTAGGAATTAATATTTAACGTATCGTTCTCTCAAAGTTTTTTAGCGAATTGAATCAGAATTGGTATTCAAATGCGCTTTACAGCCAAAATAATTTTGGTAATGTAATATGTTCTTCCCCTCCTCAGTCATTGGAATGGATTGGAATCTCGAACTATCTGCCTCTCACTCTTTATCCCAAAATAAACTCGTCTATAACATATAACAACATGGCTCGAGCTGCCGAAACTCTTCTTATACTTAGGGTTTCACGGCAAGTTTTGCGTGGACTGCTTTTTTTCTTCTGATGAGGTAGAAGCTTTTCACACATCCCACCGTTTGGAGGTTCTTGGCGGCATAGTGAAGACTCCTGGGTCCCCCCCACAGTTGACTAGGGAACGCAGGTGTACTCACTAAAACCACCCAGTTTTTTCCACTGTCCAACCCCCGGGCGTAATATATGTATGTTTCCGTGTGTTCCTTCGGTTATTTAGTAATAGACATAATAATATATTTAAAGTAACTATTGTTAATCAGCACGGCGAGAGAGAGAGAGAGAGAGAGAGAGAGAGAGAGAGAGAGAGCGTGTGCTCTTAGCAGTGCTCGCAACGCTTTCTGGCGCTGGTGTCGGCGGGTGGGTCTTAGATCGCTTCTTTCTTCATACGTATTCGGAACTCGTACCGCGTTTCATCTCACCCACGACTCACCCGCGTGTTTTTCACCACAGCCACTTTGACTTGGAAGGAATTATAATTTTATACTCAATTTTAAGAACCCATTAATCTTCAGTTTTCACTGGAAGACCTAAGCTTATGTTATGACATATTAATTTCAAATTAACTATATAAATAACTATCTAATACGAACCCAAATATGAAGGCGACCGCAAGTACTCGATGCGGAAGATGAGGCGTCAGTAGCCCCACAGCACCGGAATTGCTCCCGACGAGGAGGCCGCGCGGGTACCACGACAGTGCCGACACGTTCCACTTGTTGCCCTCCCAACACACCGGCAATGGCTCGGGAGCTAAATTTTATATTGGGACATTTCATACAACGCCATCTAGTCCCACACTAAGCTGCATAACACTTGTGTTATGGGTGCTAGACAACTGATATACTACAAACACAACACTGTTACAAAATACAAGATCGGCAGGCCAGTTTATTTGTCGGCCCAGGCTCTACAAGATAAAAAAACAGGTGGGGTTTTTTAATGGGTAGTCGGATGTCGACCATTATTCCCGAAGTCCCACATACCCCTCGATCGCCCGGGTCGACTCATCAATCATCAGAGATTGTCCTCAAAAAAAAGTTGTTGGCACAAGAAATGCATGACTTAGTGGGAATCCACCACAACCTCTACTGTGTCTTAGGCCTCATTTACGCAGACGCGTGGCGTGGCCCGCACTGAATTCAATCATATGACGTTGTATGAATGCGTTTACGGAGAAGCGTTGGTTCATTACGTACGTTCAACGCACCACAAGACGCCACGCTACACGCGACTCCCCACGTCTCCGTAATTAAGGCCTTAAATTACCACTTGTAATAAGGAAAACAACCAATTAATCGATTGGGATCTAAATATCTATATTTCATGAATGTAAATTTTATATAAATTACCTGATTCAACATTAGCAGTGTTGTACATGAGTAGTTCTCCTCTCGCGCACGCGTACAAGATCTCGCCTTCAGTCCAACACAGCGAGTACACGCTCCCGCCCAACGCTGGCTGGAGCAGGCGAGCTGCCTTCTCAATTTTACTTGTATCCAATACACCCACCTAACAACATTAATATTGTTTGCACTATTTCTATTGAAACAGAAAGACAAAGAAAGCAAGCTACTATGGGTAAATTGCATGGGAGACTTGTATGGTTGATACGCTTTAGCTGCCCAAAAATATCATACAAGCATCAAACATGCTTCTTTGGACCTGGGTATTAAACCAACAGGCGAGACTTGGTCAGAATCAGGCGTGTGGTAGATGTTTTGGATATAGTGGAGAAAAATTAATACAAAATTTCGATTTCAACATAATTCATACATTATTATTACACACCATAGTATACAAAGACGTATAATTTATTTGTATAAGTAAAATGTGTAATCTTAAAATTGTAAAAAGTACTGAATGAACCTGTGACACCATTTTACTCCATAGAAACAAATGTTTCCATCTAAGATAGAGATATAAGATATATTTCCCCCGGTGCAGGGGCGGAGTAAGAACACTAACCCTGCGCCCGGGATCGGCCTGTCGTAAAAGGCGACAAAACCACTCTAGCTACGTGGTAGAGCCCCAAGCCCGTCTGGATGGCAACAGCCTTTGGCCTTAAGTATGCCGCTATAATAACGTTGTGTTGTGCTCCGGCTTAAGTGATCTAGATTCCTGTGCCGACAGCAGTGTGTTCGCGATGCCATTGGCGTTGCAAACACCCATAGGTAACGGTAACTGCTTACTATTAAGTGGGCCGTCAGCCTGTCTGCTGCTCCTCAGCAATAAAAAAGATAGTATACTATTAGTAAATAAACTAGAATTTCCAGGTGCTTCCTTAGTGATCATTTTTTTTCAGTTTCTTTTAAATAAGTTTCTAGTTGTTATGCATTGTTGAAGAGCTAAGAAAACGGTTATTTTTAAAATAATCTGCAAGCCAAGTTCAATAAAGTTTTTTTTTGTTTTTAGAATAATATCTAAATAATCTAATATGGGGAGGAAATTAAAAAAGGTGTTCAGCAGTACACTGTACATCAGCGGTGGTGAATCCCATTCCATTTGCGCACACGGTTGATCTGTAATGCGCCCGCTGCAAGATTTCTAAAACACTAATTTAAAAATTCCATATTTTTTTTAAACTCTTCTTAGCCATATGAAAATAATTTTTAAGTAATAATAAATTTATTTTCATCTATTTTAGCGGTTTGATTATATTCCAATTCTAGAAATAAATTGTTTTTATCCACTGAACGAGAATTGCAATTTGCAAAAATAATAATAACATATATGATTGATGATTGCCGATAGGTATGGTGGTGATACTCGTATGTACAAAGGAATTGTTTGAATCGTCCGCTCACAATAAAAAATATGTTTATATATTGTGTAAATAATTTATTATCATGCCGAAATGTAAAAAATCATGCACCCACCACGCTGTAAAAATTTTTCATTGATTTGAAATAGGTTACACAATGCTGCTGTAAATTATACTTACAAAACCCGTCACAGTGCGGCGCTACTGCAGCTACAGTATACTATTAACACTACCGACCGCTAGCCTATTAATCGGCTTTTAGCTAACGACGGGTTTACTATTACCTTGAATTTATGTTACCCGCTATTTACGGATGTTAGTTTATAAGGCCCTTTCATATAAAATAAATGCAATATAAGGTGTAAGTAAATATCAATAAAATTACATTCGTTTGAAACAAAAGGAAAGAGGACAACATAATGACCGGTACTAGGAGTAAATGCGTGCGCGACTAAGCCGGTACTTAGAAAAGGGCAAACTCAAAACCGACCGGTGGATAAAGTGTTAATGTAGGTGTAGATAAGGAATTGAAGTATAGTATACAAATATAGTTGATCTCTTCTAAGTGTACGAAAATGCGGTTGTGGCGCCACCTTAATTTAATGCATTTTGACGGACACTTTTACTTACCCTAGTTTCAGCTGTAGCAAATGCCAATCTGTTCTCTTTGGTTGGATGCCAAGCGATGGTTAACACTTTCCCCTGCACATTCTGCCAGTACGCTGACATGTCGCCAAACGATAACTTGCTTTCATTCTCTGACATGTTTATCTGCCACACCCTTATGCCACCATCGCCAACACTCACTGCGATTCTAAAAAATAATATTTTATTTCTATTATTAATCTTTATCGTAGCGTCCCGTGCTTTGCATTTTACAATATCAAGCAACATTTCTTGGGACTAAAACCCCTGCTGGTACCAGTTTAGGCTTCCATAAATATTTTGTTAAAGTACCCATTGATGACCTCGGTGGTTCGATTCCCGTCTCGCGTCTGGGTGTTTATATATAACATGTATTTATTTACAAAAAAAAAAGTATATAAGTAATATATCAGTTGTCTAGTACCCATAACACAAGTGCTATGCTACTTAGTTTGGGACTAGATGGCGCTGTGTGAATTGTCATAAAATATTTATTTATTAATTACATATATAATTCATTTGTAACTAGCCGTTCCCGCCCGCTTCTCTGGTCGAAAAACGAAGTTTTCGTACGCATACACGCTATACCACTTGCCCCACTTCTCCATGTCAAGAAAACACATGTTTCTTAAAACTCTAATAACTAATAAATATAAAATGAAGATATCGCAATTTTTTTTATTCATAACACTGTCACTCATAACAAATTAGCCAAATTCTTGTAGAACATACGAAGTAATGCAATAGATAGGCTTCAAAATACTCCACTAGCCATTTAGTTAAATTTAAAAATCTTATTTCGATTTTTTGTGGAGTTACGCATTCTGATAATTAAGCCGACGATATAGTTTTTAATGAATCGTAAAAATATGCAGAAGTAATCGCTAGAAATAAATGCTATTTTATAAATCATCATTCCCAGCGTTAAATCACAGTGCATCCCAAACTTCCACTTCGGCGCCTGTGGTCCGCTTTTCGACCTTTTCTTCTCCACTTTGGAAGGTCTTCGGCATCCTTGTTAGTGAGTCCATTGGCACGCATCGCCCTTTATGAAATCAAGCTAGCACTTTTTTTTGTGTAGGCCTCCTGTTGGGGCCCGACGGAGGCGGCATAGCCAGACATTTGTTCCCCAGGTGAGTTGCCAAGTGACAGTTGCCGCGAATCGTGGCCACACCGGCAAAGGTGCCAGGAAGCCTGCTGCAAATGCGGTCCTAACATATCCACCGCAGCATATAATAAATGTATTTAAATTAAAAGTATCACAATAGTGTTAGAAATAAGGTCAATTAGGTTGAAAACGACTACTCACTTGCCAGCATCATACGGACACGGTTTTACTGCATATACAAAACCAGCGCAAGTAGGAAACCTAGCCACCATTTCCCGTTTCTTCATACAAAATTCTGTCATAAACCTTTCTTGAGACAAAGTCCATACTGACCAATCGTCGTTTGACGATTCAGCGCGTTGTACACGCGGCGCGTTTGATGCTATACAGAACATGCCACGCTTGTGGTGTTTATGGACCACTTCGTACCTTAATTTATTTTTACTGAAACATAAATCATACACTGACTGGCAGTTGTAATAATATCCTATAAACCAGGGCGCAGGCTTCCCTGGATAGAGAACGAATGGTACACCATGTATAATATATCCAAGGTGTATTGATGGGTTAACATATACCAATTATTTGCGTTAACATTTTATCACAAAGTTTTACTTCACTGTCAGTAGACCGTATACTTTCGCACCCAAATCCGCTTGCAGCTTAGTTACTGGAACCAACAGCCATGGTCGGAAAATTCAAAGCGACTACTAAAAAACTAAGGGACTGCCTATGCACCTTTACTGAAACTGTGTGATGACCAGCTTTGATGATGACTTCCAAGAAATCATTAGGTTATAGACAAAATTCCTCACATACATATATCACCAACACTGGGGGTACTCAGTAACGATCACTAGCTCTTCTAGTCATTGAAAATTGAAAAAGGCATCAAAGTAAAACAGTACACATTTTATTAAAGAATGTTACTGCACTTTTTTTTAGAAGATGCTAATGACGCACACCCCGCTGTGTGGGTACAGGCCGCAGGGTAGCCTAGGAATACTCGTACAATGCACCCCTTCTCTAAGCTAGAGGATGCACGTCGCTGGTATACCCACTGAAACCACCTGTTCCTTTGCACGCGTTGAGTGCCGAGGCCGCGCGTCACGATGAACTGGTCAGGCCGCGACCCCGACTAGGGCCGGCCTGCATTTTTATATGAATGTTAATTAAATTTTTTAATGAATATCTTACCTATCAATAATAAGTGGATTGGTTTCCAGCAGCTGGCTTTTCCCATCAGCGATAAGTAATTTGTCAGGCTTATACCACAATAATGTGGGCCAAGTGGGGAATTTGTATTTTACATTCTTTCCAACAAATTGAACAGTACAACTTGCAATAAGTTTTCCTGATTTCGACCATAATCTTACACCACTAAAAAAATTTATATAGAAATTATAAGGATGTGAAAGCCAGTTATACAACTGTCTCAATGAAATATAAAGCCTTAAAAACAAAGGATAACATGTTAAAGAAAATAAAATATTAAAGAAAAAACTTTAATCTTGAAATTGACGTATTTTAAGATATTTACTCAAAATATGTATAGTGAGGTTTCATAATGAATAATAAAGAACATCTTTTTCATAATGAATAATAAAGATCTTCTCATATACTATGGATAGTCACCAAGCGGAGGGAGGGGGGTAAAAATTGGCAAAAATAGGTCATATGATATGGGTATGTTCCAGACTATTTTTAAAATTGAATTATACCAAATGTGTTCGATCATTTCTTAGCATAAAATGTCATGGAAAAGTATCTATGTAATATTTGCCAAGATCCTTTTATATATGATTGATTTAAAAATACCATACCCATATTTTCCAATTGAAGCCAATACATGTTTATGAATATGGTCACTTGCTTCCAAAATAGTTTTATTGTCATCTTCAATTTTATCTTTTTTCCCATCACTTTCTGGTGCATTATTATCATTGGTGCTAACTTCATCTTCTGCTTCAACCACTTCATTATCATCTTTTGTGCCATTTTCTTTATCATGAATTTTAGTTTTCTCTAATGCATCAACTAGATCTGTGACAGACTCTTCAGATTCCTGTTTTCTTTTCAATATTTGTTCTTTCAACTTCAAACATTCCTCAAGAAAATTTTGTTCTTTCACTTCTTTTTTTACTTTCACTAACACATTTTCAGGTTTATATTTCTTGTGCCCAAATTCATTTTCTTCATGATCTTTATATATATCAAAGGTATCATCTTCCTCAACAACTGTCTCATTAAAACTATCTTCAGGCAAAACTTTATCCAAACCTGAAGAATTTAATGCCTCTTGTTCACCTGGTTCATTGCAAATCTTTTCTAACCTTACACCAAGATCAGACTTTTCTTCAACTTGGTTTAAAGGTTTTATAATAGTGACCTCATATTGGGGACACCAGCTGACATTCAATATTTCCTCATCTTGTCCTCGAACTTTGTAAATTATTTTTCCAGGACCTACAAGTTCATATTAAAGATCATTTTTAATAAGAATTTGTCTTTTTCATATTTTATATCACAAATTAGTTTTATATTACATTAATGAATTAATAAAGAAAGAAAGAAAGATTAATCCCAAAAAATGAACAATTGCAAATTGAAATAAAAGCTTTCTATTATTTGATATAACATCATTACCAAAAATAATTTTTTTTATTGAACATTTAAACAGTTGTTATTCCTTGGTGAACATCAGTTTCGGTGTTGAAAACCTGCCATTCTTTTGAATGGCAAATTTACATGTAATAAATGTTTAACTTTTTAATCACATCACACCCTAGCTATGATGGCGACCACCTTTAGTCTTAAGTATGCCGCAATAATAACCTTGTGTTGTGTTCCGACATTAGTGATCCATGTTCTTGTACCCTTATGGGACAGCAGTGTGTTCGCAATGCCACTGGCGTTATAAACACCCATAGGCGCCAGTAACTGCTAAATTCTAAGAGGGCCGTCAGCCTGTCTACTGTCCTACTGCAATTAAAAAAATGTATATGTTATAGTTGTAATATTATATCTTACCATTCAACTCCAAAACAAATATGACACCCTGTTTTGTTCCAACTGCAACATGTAGTGGCAAATGATGGGAACAAGACAAACAACTGGGCTTGAAATTTCTAAAGAAGTTATTGTAGTTCTTTACCACATTAGAATTGAGATCCCATTTAGTGATGTTGCCAAAAGAACCTGCTGTTATAGCATAAACATCATTGCTGTAGCCCGCTCCAGCTAACTCCTAAAAAGTATAAATAAAGAAGATTAACAAAAGGTCAAAACATATCTGAACCCGATGCTGGTCATTACAAAATACACACTAGTTGATGTAGACAAGACTGGAATAGAGCTAAGATATAATATAATCCATTATTAGAATTATGTAATTTCCTCCCTCTGAAGTTAGATCATGTCTGGGAAAAGCCTTCTCCAGCACATGCCAGGATGCCCTATCCACATTACTCTCTTGCTGATGGATACCCAAAAGCAAGGTTAATAAGCAAGTCACTCTCCCACTAATTGTACCAGAAACCTTCTGCTTTCTGCTCTTATCCCAAACTATATAGGGTCGGCACAACTTATGCTGTGCTTCCACTCTCTTCTATTAGCCATCATCTAAATATTGACACCTTTTTAAACCATATCATCTTTTACGTAATCCATCCATCTTTTCTTTATCCTTTTGTATCCATCCATCATTTCTAGCTAATTACATAACACTCTTCTCTTCGCATTACTATTACTTTTCAACTACTTTCAAACTTCCCTTAATGTACTCATTCCTAATTTTATTCATTTTTGTAACTCCGCTCAGCCATCTCAACATTCGCATCTCTGCTGCTTACAATAATCTTTCATCTTTCCCCTTTGTGGCCCAGCATTCTGATCCATACAATATGACAGGTATTATAATGGACCAAGCTAAATATCTAAATATATCCTAGCCTTATGAATACACCTATTCTTTTTAGGGGTATCCAAGCAAATGTATATTTAAAAGTTATTTAAGTTGTGTAAAAAAATCATTAAATGTAGTAGTTTTATTTTCTCTGTGCAGAAACAGTGTTAGAATACTGACTGCTCCTGCAGGGGTCAGCCTGTCGTAAGGTCACCCTGGTCTCTAAATTTGCTGCCATTAAAACCTTGTATCCTCTTCCAACATAAGTGACCCAGGTTCCAGTTCCCGTACATGGACAGCAGCATGTTAGCAGTTGTCTATTATGTCACAAACATCCATAGGCAACTGCTTACTATTAAGCCTATCACTGTTCCAATAAAAAAAGTAAATACAAAGAAATACCTCTTTTTCTCGACAATGAATATCATGACTATGAATCTGTTTTATTCTCAATACATCATTGTTTTCCTGTACCAGCCATTGCTTGACTTCTCCATCAGCACTACCAGTTAGAACACACTTTCTTGCAGGCCACTCAGGTGATATATCCACACTAGTAATTCTATAGGGCAGACAATACATATTATTACTACGCTTTTATTAACTTGACACAGGTCAAGTTAGTAGATACATACACACATGTATCTATGGAACGGAATTTTCACTCAATTTTTACCCACTTAGAACAATGTACAGAATTCAAAATTTTGCAAACCCGATGACAATACACAAATTTAATAATTTTATCCCATAGTCCTTTTCACAATCATCAGGATTAACACATTATTTTCCTTCTGCCTGAAGTTGACATTACATTTATAAAAGTCTTAACCGATTTGGAATAAATTATAGTAAAAAAAAAAAACTAAAAAGTAAAAATTCTTAACATAAAAATAAAATTACTGGTGAGAAAATTTGTCACTGTTCTAAAAAATGGAGTGCTGTAAATGATATTTTTAAACTAACTGCATTTCGGAATGTAACTAGTAAAAAATTTATAAAGATTGATATCAAGCACCCTACGTTTTTTAGTACAGAGACAAAAATGTTTATTACTATGTATGTCATATTGTCTCATTTATTATTTTTTATGATTATTATATCTTGTATAAGAAAGCAAAATTTATTGTTGTGGATACTAAAACTGCGCCTGAATGATTTTAAAGCACGGTTTTATTTTGAATTTTGAGCATTTTTGAGCAGTCTACATTTACCACGACCATTAAAATCAAATAACGATGTAGGTACTAAAGAAATCATCATCATCTCAGCGATTAATCCCGGTTGCAGCCCAAACTCTCGCTTCGGCGCCCGGGGTCCGCTTTCCGACTTTTTCTTCTCCACTTCGCACGGTCTTCAGCATCCCTGGTAGTGAGACCATTGGCACGCATATCAACCTTTACGACGTCAAGCCAGCACTTTTTGGGTCTACCCCTCCTGCCGGGGCCCGGCGGAAGCGGCATGGCCAGACATTTGTTTCCCACGTAAGCATCCGGTTGCCGTAAAACGTGGCCGCACCATCGGAGCCGACACTCCTGCAATTTATCCGCAATGTCACGGACATGAAGGCTGCCACGAATGCGGGAGTTCCTAACGCGGTCCTTCCGCGTCACTCCACACATCCACCGCAGCATATTCATCTCCGTGACACGCAGTTCTTGCTTGTGTCGCTCTAACACCGGCCACGCTTCACAACCGTATAAAAGGACAGGCCTAATGATGGTCTTATAAACCTGTCCCTTCAACTTTACCGGCATCTTGGGGTCACAAATGACACCAGTTACCTCACGCCATTTGGCCCACGCGGCAGCAATGCGTGCCTTGACGTCGCAATCGATGTCACCGGATGCATGAAACACAGATCCCAGGTATTTCACAAGGTCCGTGCGCTCGACCGTGTTGCCGTCTATGCGTACGGGTGTGGGATCTGTGGAGTTACAGGCCAAGTACTCGGTCTTCGCCACATTGAGCTTCAGACCACCGTTCTCAAGCGACTCTTTCCACGCCTTCACACGTCGCACCAGCCTACCCCTGTCCGAATCTGCCAGCGCGATATCATCAGCATACATGAGCAACCACGGGGGCTGCTCATGTGAGTTTCTGATGCTGTCTGACAATACGTCTAATACCACGCTAAACAGAAACGGACTAAGGACGGATCCTTGGTGCACCCCGACGGTGATGGGGAAAGGTTTTGTGTCGCCAACAGCGGTCCGAACTACGGAATCGGAGTCACGGTACATGTCTCGGATGATGTCAACATAGGCCTCTGGAATCCCTTTGGACCGCAATGCCCACCAGATTATCGCGCGAGGAATACAGTCGAAGGCCTTCTGCAAGTCGAGAAAAAGGCAATGCAGAGGCGTATTCTTCGCCCTGTATTTCTCCGCGACAGTCCTTAGGGCAAAAACAGGGTCCATTGTCTCGTGACCAGGGCGAAACCCATATTGACAATCCGAGACAGTGCACTCCTGTCGAATCCGAGAGTCGATAACCCTTTCGAAGAGCTTCATGGTGTGGGACATGACCTTAACTCCTCGGTAACTACCGCACTCCTGCACCGACCCCTTGCCTTTGAAGACTGGAGTAATGATACTCAGTCTCCATTGGCTCGGGATCGTACCGGTGAGGAGTGTCCGGTTGAAAAGGTCTGTTAAAATGCCCACACCACGCGAGCCCATCGCCTTCCAGGCTTCGATGGGGACTCCATCGGATCCAACAGCTTTCCGATTCTTCATGCGGCGAAGACAATTCTGGACTTCTGCAGGCGTTATCAGTGGCACTAGTCCTTGATTCGGAGGAAGATCAGGCGGCTGCACCTCTTTGTGCTGCGTGTTCAGCAGCTCGTGGAAATACGAGCGCCATCTCTCCTTCACCGCGAGGTCCTCGCATAGCAGGTTGCCCACAGGGTCTTTTACACAGCGGCACTTGGAAATGTCCTGTGCCGCTTTGACCCTGGAGCGCGCCAACTTATAGATGAGCTTCTGCCCCTCAGACGATTCCAACTTATCGTAAAGTGGTTGTAAGTGGTCTCGCCTGGCTCTGGCAACAGCTCTCTTAGTGGCGCGCTTTGCTATCCGGTATGCGTCGCGGTCTTCAGGAGATCTGGACGCTTGCCACTTCTTAAAGAGGGCTTTCTTCGCTCTAGTCTCCCTCTGGACTGTGTCGTTCCACCACCATGTCTCCTTGTCACACTTGCGACCACCCTTAGACACCCCAAGCACCTCCTTCGCCGACCCAAGGATAGCCGCCTGAATCTTGTCCCAGTAAGCCTGAACTGGTTCGCCCATACCACCGGTGCACTTGTCACCGACGGCTAAGGCGAACTCCTGGGACGTGACTTCATCAAGCAGCCACCACCTGATTCGGCGCTGAACGCGCTCGGTATACGTGTCTTTAGGCTTAGCGCAGAGGTCCATGACAAGAAGACGATGTTGTGCAGTGAGACTCTCACCGGGTATGACCTTGCAGTTGGCTACTTTGCTGATGTGGTGTCTCCTAGTGAGTAGGAAGTCGATTTGGGTAGCATTCCTCCCGCTCCTGTAGGTGATGAGATGCTCGGGTCTCTTTTTGAAATACGTGTTCACGATGGCAAGGTCGGCCGCCGCACACGCATTGAGGATGTCCTCCCCTTCTGCGTTGCGGCTGCCGTACCCAAATCCACCGTGAACACGCTCGAATTCCCCACACTCATCACCCACATGACCGTTCAGATCACCCCCCAAAACGATCCCCTGTGATAATGGGATTCCACGGAGTACTTCTCCGAGTAGATTCCAAAACGCTATTTTATCGGCGTCGTCACAACCGGCCTGTGGCGCATAGGCACTTATCAAGTGGGTAACTACCCCATCGATAAGCACCCTAACGACCATAAGTCGGTCGCTATGACGTTTCACTTCCAAAATGTCGTTCTGGAACTCCTCCGAGAGCACTATGGCAACCCCATTCTCCCCACCAGGTGCACCTGTGTAGATCAGCTTGTAGCCATTCCCAATGAACCGGGATCTGCTGGCCTTCCACCGAGTCTCCTGCAGGAACGCCACGGCCACCCTCCGCCTGGAGAGCACATCGGCCAACTCTCTCGCGCGTCCGGTTAACGTGCCTATGTTCCATGTTGCGAAGCGGATCTTTCGAGATGTTTGGGCTGCGTGAGTTGGGGCTAGCGTCGTTAGCCGTGCCCGCCCATGACACGGTAGCCCTTGTCCACTTCTCACAAGAGTCGGGCGAAGCTCTTGCGCGCCGTTATGCGGCGGCGCCCTAGCCCTTAAACGATCTCGTAATCTTGCACTTTCCATATTTGATTTGGCTTATTTTGGCTTTTACGGGGGCGACTGCCGTCTGACCCCCCAACCCCAAAAGGAAAGCCGTCGTCAGAGCCTCGTCCGTTATTCAGCAGGGTGCGCCGACTTGCAGGTGAGGTTGACTTGGGCCCCGAAGATGTTGGTAGGGCCCCTTACACCCCAGGTACTAAAGAAATATGTACCCTTTTACGACATAAGTTTTACAGGAATCACAGATATTCGCACTGAAATAACTTTTAAATAAAATTGGTTCTAACATTTAATCACAAAATTATTGAACAGAAGTTTATTTAGGTTAAGTTTTGTTTATATTTCGTTCAGCTAAATTAAGAAGAACTTACTTGTCCTTATGAATCTTGTTAAAAACGTAAGTTCTGTAATGAGGCGTCCCTTCTATCAATCCGTTATAATCGGGGGGTAGAGGAGTCAGAATACAAAGGCTCCTATTGGGACCGCCGTAAAGCAACCACCTGTCTTTAGTTATAGCTAGCCCAGAAACATTAAACCAATGTGGAGACGGAAACAATATAGTTTCATCCATATTCTACTAGAAATTAAAGTACTTTACTTCGTAATACTGTTTTAATTATTGTTAAAAATTAAAAATACATTATTTTCAATATTTTCGACTCACCGGGTGAACAGTATCAGGTCACTCTGAGTCCTGAGTTCAGTAGTAGATGTCACTGTCAGTTAGAATTACGTTAGACTTGTTGAAAAGTATCGGTATATTGATTTTTTTAAACGATATATCGATACAAAATATTCAATATCGAAAATTGTATCAAAAACGATATATTTTCTTTATTTATCTAACTAAAGTAACTAGAATCTGAAACCGCAAAGGATAGCAACGAACGGAAAGTAACCATCTTTATTGAGATTTATTTACATTTTGTATAAAAATTACTATTGATATTACATATAGAGCTAGATACACTTTAATTAACTAGTATTATAGTAGTTTGTATCCGTGCAGAGGCGGAGAAAGAATACTAACATCTGCGGCCGGCGTCGGCCTGTCGTAAAAGGCGACATAACAACCCACCCTAGCTACGTGGTAGGGCCTCAAGCTGGATGGTGACCACCTTTGGTCTTAAGTATGCCGCCATAATAACCTTGTGTTGTGTTCCGGCATTAGTGACCAAGTTCCTGTACCCTTATGCGACAGCAGCGTGTTCGCGATGCCACTGGCGTTGCAAATACCCATAGGCGACGGTAATTGCTAAATTCTAAGCGGGCCGTCAGCCTGTCTGCTGTCCTACAGCATTAAAAAAAGTATTTTAAAATCGCAAAATCTTTTGTAACTGATTAATAGTTCGATAAATCGATATTTTTTCCTCGAGATATCGACTTCAATTTTCATTTTTGACATCCCTAATGTCAGAAGGCAGATTCGAAAATTTGAAAAATCGTATTTATTTACTTTTAATGCTTCCAGTGGCATGGCTTTAAAGTGTCTCTTAAAATCGTATTTATACTGTGTGAAATTAATAACGCTAACTTTACTAAATCTGTTTTATATATAAATATAATTTTGGCAATCCTATAGAGCTTGTAAATTGTTTAAATTTAATACTATAAATACTGAAGATTTAAAATGTTATCTAATTCCTAAATAACATATGTGGTGTATGGTTCCGGGTTTGCGTATGTTAAACGACAGGTGCATTTTAAAATGATTTATTTAAAATATCGAGGAAACGTTACAATAATAAAAGGACATTTTATAAAATTAATTTACGTTCTCGATCGCGTGCGGATATAGCGACTGCCTACTGCCAACTAGGACTGTTGATAAAATATCGATATATCGAAATATCGATATTATTATTTCGAAATATCGATATTTATTACTAATATTTTTTTAGGCGATATATCGATAGTTCGATATTGAAATGTAGATATCGATGGTCGATATTATTTTTAAATAAACTTATATTTTTTTCGTAAAATTATCGTAATATACCTCTGTGGTAAAACAATTACTATAATCTAATATAATATGGAGTATCTACTTTACTTACAATTGTTGTTTGTTCGTTACAAGGCCATAAAATCTTTTGAAATTTTTTTGTTTAGTCTGTGGTTAACCTTGTATTAACTCCATGCCTTGAGCGAAGATAAGTACCTACTTTTTAATGTAATATAGCGGTTAAAGCAAGTGTATAATCATATTAATTATTAGTTTATAATAGTTTAATGCCAAAATATGTCTTCTTCGACCAATTCTTCCATTGTATGGATGTATTTTAAAAAAATTTATACAAGAAATGTTTCCTGCAACTTATGCGGGAAAAACTATAAAAGCAGCGGAAATACTACTAATTTAGCAACTCACCTAAAAAGCAAACAACATCACGCATAAGCCCGACTAAACATTATAAAAAAGACAAATAATAAGACAGCCACCATTAATAATGTAGACGAAAACAATAGTAATATGTCGATAGCATTGCTACCATCGTTAAAATCAAATATTAAACTTACTGGCAGTAATAGCTTCTCTGTTTCTGAGAACCATGAGAATCTAGTTAGATATTTTTTTTGCATTATATTTATTGGTGTACGTAAATCAAACAAATTTTACAATTTAAAATAAAATTTTACAATATAATAAACTAGCACCTGTTGTAGTTTCACCTGCAGTTACATCTGTAGTATCTGAACGAGTTGCTTCTACAATCAATCTTTTAGTGCCTAATATTCGTAGTAACCAAACAGCTGAACATAACAGAGTATTTTTAAAAACTAACTGAAAAATATATGTATACATGATTGTGTTATTTAAATTTAAAAAATAATTACTAAAAATAATTAATTTGTTTAATAAATATACTGGACTATAAACTTTGTAATCATTTTTGAGCTGACTTACGATTTTTTTAAATATCGATATATCGTAATATCGATATTTTAAAAAATATCAACAGTCCTACTGCCAACGGCGGAGTATTATGACTGCAGGAGAGTCCCGGGTGGCGAGTATCTCCCGGCCGCTATACATATAATTAAATCGAAAAGACATTTTTGATGCACCAGAAAGCAATTGTATTTTTTTATTGGTTTTGATACCGTGAAGTCAAGTAAACAAATACAGTATAAATGGAATTTAATGCTTAAATAAATAAAGTTTACTTAGGCCCAGTTTATAAATAGTTTTATGGAAAGCGTTCGTGACAATTCTGTATATATTGATCTCAATTAAAATGTTGTTAAAAGTTAGTGCTAGCTTTTAAATAAACATTATTAAACTTAAATTTTGGAATACAAAGATATTTACATTTACAGGACTGAGGTACTCTAAGCATAAAATCAATAATATGATTTTCTCGGCCATTTCACACTCATGTCGCGTGTACGAGTGGTCAATTTCAATTCATTACTTTTACTTTCGTTAACGTATAAACTTTCAAAAGGTCTTTGACATTCACTCAGTGTCAGTTTAGTATCTGTCACATTATTTTTGACTTTGACAGTAGGTAGAAGTAGGTATCTAGTTTATCTAGAACTTGTGTGCATTGCATGATTATTTTATTTTGCAATTTGTATTTTTTTCTTATCTATTACTTGATATCTCCAGTTTAGAAGTGTTCTAAATTGCCGTTGTTAATTAACTGTTGTGAAGTGTTTCTCCTGATTTGGAAAATTATATCTGCTGTGTTTTGAATTTTAAGAGCCAGACAATTTTCCATCACACATCACGATGGCTCATTACAAAGGTGCAGCCTCCGAGGCTGGCAGAGCAATGCACCTTATGAAGAAGCGAGAAAAAGCTCAACAAGAAATAGAACTGCGAAAGAAGAAAATAGAAGAAGACCTCAAAATAGATAACATCGAAAATAAGTTTGCTACTCATTATGATGCTGTTGAGCAACAACTGAAAAGTTCAACCATTGGATTGGTTACTTTGGATGAAATGAAAGCAAAACAAGAGCATATAGTTAGAGAAAGAGAGAAAAAACTAGCTCAAAAGAAAGCTGAGAAGGAGAAAGAAAGACAAAAAGAGATTGAAGCAAAGCAAGCACAAAAAAATAAGCAGAAGCAACAGGTATGATTGAGTATTTGGAAATGCATTAATGATAATGCTTTATGTGATGTCATAATGTTGTGTGTTGCTCTTAAACCAGAAACCTTATCACAGAAGTTTGTAGTCCTAACATCCAATCCCTAAAATATTAAATTATTTTTATATAACTACAGTTATTAAAGTAACTGTTTTAAAATGCATTTTATCCTAAATTTCAGTGTTGAGGATTAATATAAGGTATAGATTGTGCTCTAGTCTCATTTATGCACTTCTTTATGCTGAAATTATCAGCAAAAAATTGTATTTGGGTAAATTTAGTTTTTGAAGGGTCAACTGCTATCTTGTTATCCTGTTTTAAAACATAAGCATTAAAGATTTTGCTGCAGAGCCATGACCAGAAGTCGATAATGCTACATGGATCTGGGTGACAAGTATGAATTTAGGTACATACCTACATAGGTAGCCACCACTGGCTATTGCTGGCCAGATGAGTGACCATATAGGGTGACCCCTACATATCCTAGCTGGCTTTCCTTGGAGCTGGTGTAGTACTTGTAAATTAGGTTTCCTTAGTATTAAAAAAAGGCTCCATAGCTTTAGATCTGTCCCCTTAGGGTCCGGAATGGCAGTGGCGCGGCGAGCACTTTCAGTGTGAAATAATTTTAAACCTTATCTACATAATTAAAAGATCAGTATCGCAGTGCAGCAAGCGGTCTGTTGGTCACTGCTGGCAGCCGTGGGTGGGCGGCGACTGTGTCGTGCCCTTTTCAAGCGATACTGATCTTTTAACTATGTAGATAAGGTTTAAAATTATTTCACACTGAAAGTGCTCGTTGCGCCGCTGCCATTCCGGTGTGACTTGACCTTTAGACCTGATAAATAATTGTTTAATATTACTTTTTAGAAACTTTGGTTTCATTTTAATTTTTTTTATTGCTGTAGAACAGCATACGGGCTGACAGGTCACTTAATAGTAAGCAGTTACTGTTGCCTATGAATGTTTGCAAAGCTAGAAGCACTGTGAATATGCTGTGCACCTGTATAGGCGTAACTTTCTTCTGTAACAAACAGTGCTTTCTATAATGCAAAATACTATAAAATATATCTCAAGTGAGTAAGCTGAAGTAGCAGTGGGCTGGCCATATCTGCTCTAGAACTAATAACTGATGATGTAAACGTAGCACAGAACAACCTACAAAAAATAGCTGGCAAGGGCTGGATGCAATAAATTCAAGATAGAGCACTGTTGCAAGCCTTGGGAGAGGCGGACTCCAAAAAGCTAATGACATCTTGCATTATTAAATGTAACCATTTGAATAGAAATTCAATTTTCTTCAGTTTGACATTTCAGATTCAAGCTTTGTCATTTGATTTAAATGAAGAGGAAGAGGAGGATGAAGTTGAAGAGTCTGCTGATGAGAAACCAGAAAAGAAGTGGACTGAAAGGGATGAGGAGCCTGTAAGTACTATTATTATATAACAAACGCTATCGCGTAAACAAATAAGAGCGGGAGTACCTACAGTCAGAGGCTGCGTTGCACCGTCAAATCAAGAATGAGTCAGGATAATCGATGTTTAGATAATCAATCTTGATTGAAAGAAATGTCATGCATCTGTTAGGCAGGGGTAGACCCAATAAGTGCTGGCTTGATGTTGTAGCGTGATATATGTTCCAATGGACTGAACTACTAGGAATGCTGAAGACCATATGAAGTGACAAAAATAAAGTCGGAAAGCAGACCCTGGGCACCCAAATTGTTGCAACCAAAACTTATGTTTTGGTTGCAACCAGGATTTGACACTAAGATTATAATGATGATTCATCGATTTGGCAGTTTTTTTTTGCCTTATGAACTATATTTGTCATGTAGTTGAACCACTGTTAGAAAACCTACACAACTAGATATTAAATGTGAGCATAACTTCATGAAGAGAATATTTTTAGGTACTTAAGAAAATCCGTAAGAACCCAGATGTTGATACATCGTTTCTACCAGATAGAGAAAGAGAGGAAGCAGATCTAAAACTCAGGGAGGAGCTCAGATTAGAATGGGTCATGACACAGGCCAGCCTTAAAGATGAGCCTATCACTGTGACATTCAGTTATTGGGATGGCTCGGGACACCGACGGAATGTCACTTTAAAGAAAGGTATTTACGCTCAGTTTATCATATATGCAGTCAGATTAGGTTTTGTTGTTTTGTTTGATGTTCAAATTAAATCTGTAGGTGAGGTGAAATTTCATGAATGAATTTGGTTTAGGATCTTGTATTATCAAAATAAAATTGAGATATCAAAATTTCAATTAAAACTACATAAGTATTAAAATCATTCATTACTAGCTGACTGGGAAATGTTGTTTTGCCATATTTAAAAAAGTAGTGGACCGAATTGTCATAAATTTTTGTAGATTTAATAATATTGATACTATTTGAAGCCATTGCTTCGAATATTGTAATAAGCGAATATTGTAATAAGCGCTTTGATTATTTATTATATATTTTATTCATCCCCTTAGTTTCATTTTCACGACAAAAAGTAGCCAGTGTTCCTCTCCAAGGTTGAATCTATATCTCTATACTGAAATTCATCAAAATTGGTACAGTTGTTTAGGTGTGAAAACGTAACAGACAGATATAGTTACTTTCTTATAATATTAGTATGTTTGAAATGCATATATATAACTGTCAATGTTAGCAAATACATACAGCAACGTAATTCCTAGGATAGTTATCGTGAGTTATTTAGTAATGCTGATGAATAACTATAATGTTAGTTACTGTATGTATGCTTCGGTTGTGGATCCCGCTTGCGCCAGTGTGGCCCTGCATGGCTAGTGTGTGTTCCTCCTCCAGGACAACGAAAGGTTGTAATGAGATATAAGTCGAAATCTGTTCTTAGTATAAAAAAATGTATTTATTGCTTATTAAAGTTGCTATGTTTTGTTAGGAAATTCCATTTACCAATTCCTACAACGTTGTCTGGAAACCCTCCGCCCTGAGTTCAGTGAACTGAAGACAGTGTCAGCCGATCAGTTGATGTACGTCAAAGAAGACCTCATACTTCCACATCATTATACCTTCTATGATTTCATTGTCACTAAGGTATTTCAATTGTGTAATATTGTTACACTACTGTAACAGATATTGTTTGTTACTGTCTAGACCAGTGGTCGGTAACCTTGTCTCAGCCACATATAGATTATACACAGGTGAAATTTATTCACAGCTAATTTTTAGCCATATGCTTTGCTCTAGTAGGAAACATTATCACTGAAATAATTATACATATAAGTAATATTCTGTGCTTGAACCAAGCACTGCACGGAAGAACCGTAGCTAAGCAGCGAGTTGCTGACTACTAGCCTAAATATAGCATTCCTAGACTAACAACCATTGCGGTCTGGTTTGTTACAAAAGAGGGAATAAGAACAGGGGAGATGTGAATGGTGCCCATGAAAGGGAGAAGAGAAAATAATTTGAAATATCCACATAGCAGCTTACTTAAATTGCCAATACAGGTTCAATGTGGCTCTTTCATACTAGAAATGTTTACAAATTTAAAGCCAAGACTTGTTCAGTATCCTATGTCTTCCCATGATGAAAAAAAATTTGCAAGGTGTTTTATGATTTTTTTAGCTGTAATCGGCAGACAAGCAAACAGCCCACTAGCATTGGGTCACCATCGCCTATAGATCTTTGCAGTCTTGAAGAAGTACTGAAACATAGCACAAGATATGCCGAATCTTCTAAGACCAGCGGTGGTTGCCATCCAGTCGGGCATGCTATCACCCACCACATAATGTTGTTTTGTCACCTTTTACGACAGGCCGCCCCCGGCTGCAGGGGTCAGTATTCTCACTCTGCTCCTGCACGTAGGAATAATACATGTTTTAATATAAAAAAAACCTTTATATATATTTCAGGCGCGGGGAAAGAGTGGTCCCCTTTTCCAATTTGATGCTTCCGATGATGTGAGATTAGTTAATGACGCCTCACAGGAGAAGCAGGACTCTCATGCCGGAAAGGTATTGTTAAGGTTAGTTGCAAAAACGTTCAAAGTGTATGTTTAGAGGAACCTGGTATACATTTAAGCTCACGTTAAATGCTAAATTTTGGTCTAATTGTTTTAACCCCTTAACCAGTGACATGTGGTCTCACAGACGTAATGCATGTTGAGAGTTCTTAGAATTGACTAGTCGTCCCTCACTCGTCGCGACTTCGCGTCTGATTAACTTTTTTCCTTTTTTTATCTTTCTTTTTACATTAAATGTTTAGTAAAAAGATTTTCTTGCATAAAGTTTACTGAAACTAAATAAGGATTGATCGAAAAATAGCGATATTTTTTAATATTTCATTCAAACTAATTGAATAATTTTCACTATTTTTCATACTGAAAATGAATTTAAAAGTGACTATAAAGGGTTTTGAATTTGCCATGTCACCAGTTAAGGATTAAAGCCGAATATTTTTGGCTTGAAGCCAGTGCAGCCAGAGTGTGCACTGTACGTGTGTACAGTATGATGACAGCACAACACGCGCGTCTAACATATCATAAATAGCTTCTCGATAAACACTGTTATGTTAGTTACGTAGCGTGCGACGCGCGCGCGGTCTGTGTTATTTTACCCACAATCTTGCTGCAGTGCTTGAGGCAGTACTTTAATTAACGACTTATATGACTATATCACACTTGGGGCATTAACCTAAAGTTCTCCAGTTCGAATCCCATCAGTGTACACACCGCTTAGGTAGATTTTCTTCGTCTAATGTGCATATTAATGCCACGTACCGACAGAATAAAAACATCGTGAGGAGAACTGCATGCAGAGATCATCTTATTTTTTTTCTTTCATTTGGTATATGTAATCTGACAAGTGTGGCAGGTATACTGTCCGTTCCCCCTAGGAGGAGACAAGCAGTGGGATGGCCAAGCTGTTATTATTTATCATCATAATAAATTAATATATGTATTTACAGATCCTGGTACGAGAGGAATAAGCACATCTTCCCAGCATCGAGGTGGGAGCCCTACGATCCCACGAAGACATACTCGAAGTATACCATAAAAGGGAAATAATCTTAGACAATAATTTATTTTTAAAAGCAATCTGAAAAGGCAATAATGGAAACATTTCACTATATAACATAATTTTAATTAGAAATAAATTATTTAACGAAACTATTGTTTTATTAAAAAAAGCAATAATACACAACTATTATATATTTACATAAAATAAATTTAGGAATGTATGTAATTTTAATTATAAATGTTGTGATAAATAAATAATTGTTTCCCAAAATATCATTACTTAAAACAATCACTTGAACTTATAAATCTGGTTCAATTTTTATTTGAGTCACACCCTTTGAGTCGAATCTTTTCTTTATTGCTTAGGAACAGCAGACAGGCTGACTCCACATAATAGTAAGCAGTTACGCCTATGATTATTCGCCACACCAAGGGCACCGCGAACACGCTGCTGTCCCATAGAGGTACAGGAACCTGGGTCACTAATGCCAGAATACAACCCACCTGAGTTGCGAATAACCTTATTATTGCGGCATACTTAGACCAATGGCCTCCAGACGGGGTTGGTTAACATGTAGCTAGGGTTTTGTCGCCTTGTACGATAGGCCGACCCCGGACGCAGAGGTCAGTATTCCTACTCCACCCCTGCACGGATATAATTTCTTAGAAGATATGACCAAATAGGTCTTTTTTGGCGATTGAAGTTCAAGTATTACGTAACGCAATTGTTATCAAGGAAAAACTGCGCTTGACGAGGTCCTCCGACTGGGAAAGATGGTCGACATGCGACTTCTTCTCAACTCCCCCCCCCCCCCACTCTTTTAATGCACCGTAACGTTAATGAAGATCCCCGCCCCCTCAAATTGCGTTAATACTTAAACGCTTCCTTTATCGTATGTGTACTAGTAAAAAGAGGCTATATCTCGTCTAATATGATTCCCTAGGAATTAATATTACATAGAAGCTTTGTTATTATTTATGTCCGCAGACATAGACAATTTTATGTCACCTATTCTATTTCCCTATTATACATCTACGACAAATAAATAATTTTATAACATTTCCTATGCATTAACATATTGCTCTAATATTTGCCACCTATTAATTTTTAACTGTTGAAGAAATTCTAATTTATCAGGACTGATGCATTTTTCCTGTTTGGGCGGAGGCGCGTACCTTTGGAAATGAATAATGGCGGCTAACAAATTCCAAATATTGTACTCGGGCCACAATACGTCCGTGAAGTATAAAACTGTATTCGATACCTGGAAATAGAAAATCCTTATCTCAGTAATCAGATAATTATTTCAGTACCCATTCTTTATTTTAATTGCAAGTCTAATAAATATCAACACATGTACCTGCCAAAGCATAAAATCCGATAGCCTGATCTCCCCCGAAGTTCTAATCAGGAGTTCCGGTTCCCCGAGGTCCATGGCGTGCGTCATTAACTCTTCATCTATATCGCGACATGTCAACTGTTTGTTTTTTACGCCGTCCACCAAATGGGACGCGGCTCTGCTGATCTCATCGCGAGCTAAGAATAAAAATAATTAATCATTAACTTTTAGTCTGGTTACTTAGAAAGCCTGGCAAGGCCAGGGTCGTCTATTCGATAATAAAATAAACATAAATAATTGCATGTCTATCTTTTTATTGCTGTAGGACAGCAATAAAAGCAGACAGGTTGACGGCTTACTTAATCCGTCGGCTATGAATGTTAGCGGCGCCAGGGGCACCTCTAACACCCTACCTAGTTGACCTCCTCGGGTATGTTCCGCGTGCCCCCTGCAATCCCAAATTAACATGAGAGCGACGGGGTGTAAATCTTTACCCCTGGCGCACATTATGAAAGAGGGGCGGACCGGCGACAGCCTGGGCCACGGTATTAATAGACCAGTTGTCCGTCGGTCTAAGTACTAAGCAATAGGAGAACAGCGGGGGTGTTAGTGGATAATATCAAGGGGGGGGGGGGGGGAGGGAGAGGGATTCTCACCCCAAAAAGCTATTCCAAAAAAAACGGACACAGGACTGGCGTTTCAACGAGCGAAATTCATTGCAACTTGGAAGTCGTCAAATTTTTATTGTTTATCTAGTTTTCAAAGCAATGGTGGCATATTTTTAAACTACAACTTAGTCTCAATTCATTCGAGACCAACAGCACGTTAACAACATCCCTATGCGATGTTATACATTTGTCTAAATATCTAACTGTTTGCTATAACGCTGATTACCTCATCCATAACACTGTTACCTCAGTAATTGTACATATTGAAAAACTTTATAAGCTTTGATGCCAAACTTTCCCGTTATGAAAATATATGTTGATAGCATTAAAGGAATGCGGAAAATAAATACTATGAAAATAATTCACAATTTTTTAAATTTCAATATTAAACAGGATATCATGCGAACAAAACAGGATAATGGAGGACACTAGATATAATTTGAAAACTAGCTGACATCCACGACTTCGTTCGTGTTGCATGATATTAAGTTTTCGTCATGAGGCAGAGATAGAAGAGACTTCCCCTTTCCTATGCATGCGCGCTACACCGCTTGCTCCACTTCTCCGCGGCAAGAAAACACACATCACTGAACACATAGTGCTTATAAAATAAAACTTGGAAAATGTAATTGAAATCTTTTCAGTAGGTATGCGTCCGATATATCAAAACGAATCTGAAATCGGATTTCAGTCTGAAATCGTATCGTATCGATATTCAACACTATACAAACTGTTTTTAGAAAACGTATCTCGGCAGAAACTAAATCAACACGACATATCAAAACAAAACGACGAAAACACAACTAAAAATCTAATCATCGCGCAATCGTTTTCTATTGCTAGTTTTGCAAACCAAACCAATATTTGAAAACTTACTAACTCTTTCACTCCGCCAATCGATCGCTTAGTTAGAATGAGAGAAAGCGAATTTCATTAGAATTCGCCTCCTTTCATTCTAACTAAGCGATCGTTTAGCGCAGTGAAAGAGATGAAGCGAATTTTCATCAGTTTTGGATTTTGGCGGTTTCTTAATGATAGTTTAAGTTTTGTGTTTGTTAGATAGATTTTTTGAATTATTGGAGAGTTTTGATACACACTTGACCTTGGTGACACGCGCGGTGTGTGCGTAATGTTATTTTTGTATTCTCGTGAACTACTTATGTAATTGTAATTAGATAGGTATTTTATGATTTCTTAAAAGTGTTTGGTGTTGACGGATTATTATTTTTAATTTTTTATTAGGTATTGTTATTTAAAAATTTTTATCGTTTAGACTGTAAATATAAGTGCAAATTTAGTTTGATTTAAACAGTAAACGTAAAAATATCGATCGAGACTAAGGTAAATCCTCTCCGCCAACCGCTCCGGAAATCGATTTCAATATCAGAAATCGAATTTGTATCGGTTTGCGTAAAAATCTGAAAACGCCCATTCTTACTTTTCAGTAGTTTTGCCGTTATGCGAGCACAACTGCAGACTCTATCATTTTATTTATATAGAAGAAGATGAATATTATAAGCACAAAAATATGTTAATTTTGGATTTTAATGTCAGTGACTTGTTATAAGACAAAATCTATTGCTCTAAGTTATTATATTTATGAATAAGAAGACCAGTACATATTCCAAAATTAACAATAATAATATTTTTCATTTATCTTAAGCCTTAATTCTTACAATATGTACTTGTTGAAACAGCTGTAACATTTATTAGTTTTTGTAAATTTAGTTACCTACTTGTATGTTGATATCAATATTCACAATTTTATTTTTATAAATGAAACCATTACACATGTGGTTCTTGGGTAGATTTTTTATGCATAATATTTTAAAATTAAAATTGCTTGTTAGTTATCTAATCATTACTTTTAGAAATATATTTTCTGTTGAAATATTTACTTTAAGGGATTGAAACTGATACTCAACACAATATATTGTTGTTGAGGGTAGAATGAATATCATCTTTCATTAAACTACTACAATGGTTAAAAACATTGTTTAAAATTTATGAAACAACTTGTAACAAGTATATGAACTATGCCAATAGGCACTCTAAAATTAGAGATTTCCATTAAAGGAAATTATGTAGAAATAAAGGCTTATTATTATTAAATAAATAGATATTATTATATTAGAGGAAGTGTGAAATTACAAAGCACCGGTGGTTGAAAAACTTATAATTAACATAAGCGTGGTTTGACCATGTAATGGGAAGGGTTGAATGCCATATAACTAGTAAAATGATAGAAATGAGAGTTGATGTATACAGAAGCAGAGGTAGACCAATTGATTGCATAAAAGATGATATGGCGAAACGGGTGTGAATGTTGAGATGATGGCTAACAGAGGAGAGTGGAAGAAGAGAACATGTTGTGTCAACCCTACATATATGTATAATGTGGGAAAATGGCAGGAAGACTAATTCCCTTAGTTTGTAGTTGGTAATTTATTTCAATTGTTACTGATACATACCTGTATAGGCATATGCAATATTAAGCCGCAGTTTATTATTGTCTTTAGTCGCTAGCATGACTTGTGAGACTAACTTCCTCAAATCGGGCGGTAAGAGTGATATACGTCCAGCCACATGCACCTTGACCCCCCATTCCTTAATCTGTTCACTGTCAATAAAGAAAATTATTATTATACACTATACAAAAGAACAGTATACCATAATTTTAGTCACTGCATTTAATCTTGACTTAGACAAAACAACCCTAGCTACCTGGTAAGGCTCCAAGCCCATCTGGATAGCAACCACCCTGAGTGTATTAGTACAACGCCATAATAACCTCGTGTTGTGTTCCAGCATTAGTGACCCAGGTTCCTGTATCCCTATGGGACAGCAGTAAGAAACATTCAAAAGCGACGGAAACTGCTCACTTACTGCTTAAGTGGGCTATCAGCCTGTCTACTGTTCCTCAGCAATAAAAAAACATACCATCAATTTAGAGCATTTTGTAAATGATCATATACATGTCAGGTAAGTGTAAATTGCATAACCCTTAACTGGTGACATGACAAATTTGCAACACTATAAAGGACAAGATGCCTCACAGGCTATACTTTTAAATCCAGTTTTGTTATGAAACTCAACTTGGGTGTTTCAAAACTGTCTTTATATTTAACCATTGTCTTTATATTTAACCACTATTCATTACATACATAAGATTAGATAAAATTAGAAAATTTTTAAATGAAATCAATTTTTTGAATAAAAAGTAAAAAAAAAGATTGAAAACCTATTTATGCGTTACTAAGTTAAATTAGAGGGGTTATGGATTACAAATGGAAAAAAATATTTAATCATCTTATCCGTGCAGGGGTGCAGAAAGAATACTAACCTCTGCGGCCGGGGTCGGCCTGTCGTAAAAGGCGACAAAACAACCCACCCTAGCTACGTGGTAGGGCCTCAAGCCCGTCTGGATGGCGACCACCTTTGGTCATAAGTATGCCGCCATAATAACCTTGTGTTGTATTCCGGCATTAGTGACCCAAGTTCCTGTACCCTTATGGGACAGCAGCGTGTTTGCGATGCAATTGACGTTGCAACCACCCATAGGCGACGGTAACTGCTAAATTCTAAGCGGGCCTGGCTACTGTTTAAATCCTTGCGATCCTAATTAGGGTAATGAGATAATTATCGAATTATTGTATGATCATCAGTCCTTGATAAGTTTGCAACGTTTAAATCTGACCATTTAAGGGTCAAAGTAAAATTCACACCAGACTGTTATAACATACATACATATAATCACGCCTCTTTCCCGTAGGGGTAGGCAGAGACCACTTCTTTCCACTTGCTACGATCCTTACATACTTATTTCGCTTCGTCCACTTTCATTATTCCCTTCATACATGCCCTTCGGTTTAGGGTACTCTTGACCTGGCCTTTTTTCAAGACGTCCCTGATCTGGTCTCGAAACATCCGCCTAGGTCTACCCCTTCCAACACTTCCAATTACACTCGCCTTATACACTTTTTTCGTCAATCGTTCTTCATTCATTCTCTCAACATGGGCTTGGGGTTAAAAAAAATAGTCACTCAAGTGAAAACCAAGTATAGCATTTATTCCAGTTTTTTCGTGTGCTTTTATGGGCAAAAAAAGAAATGCACAGCCCAAAAAAAAAGTTACTTACAGCCAATTGCACAAATTAATTTTGCAAATATTGTAACTATACCAAATTACAATGATTTAATAAAAAGGATTTAAGAAAATCATCAAAAATTAAAACTAGTTTGTGCAACTGGCTAATACAGGCATGTGTGCTAATTAACCCAGTAGATTTTTCACGAAAATTATAGATGTATCCAAATATCTCTTTTGAAATTTTCATAGATAATAAATCACAATATCACCTTTTTTATAATCATATCACCAAATTAATTTAGTGTAAACTTCTAATATACCATTTAAAAATTACATACATTTCATCCAAAAGCTTTTGAAACTTATCCCTTGCTAATTCCATGAGAGCATTGACTTCATTTTCTGATCTTTTAAAGTTTTCTATGCTGAATGCATATACTGTAACTTCAGGAACACCTAAGTCCAAACACCACTGAAAAGTAAATGTCTTGTATGCAACAGTTCATAAATATTAAGTACCCATAATATTAAAATGTAGCTGTTATTCTTTTTTTTTCCTTTACCCTTGTGCAGTAAGTTCATAACTTATGTTTAAAATGATCAAGAATGGAAATTGGACATCTAAGCTTAGCTTTAGTAGCAGTATGCTGTTTAACTTTAAAAAAAAATGGAAAAGAGACCAAGAGAGCTTACTGTCAAATATGAATTCAAAAATTTGGTCCTTCTCTCTGAATAGTATGCTTATACACTCAAAATTTATAAACAATTTTTTTCTTTTTCATAAAATCTAATCTAGGAAAGACTAATAAGTAATTTAATTCTCACTTAAAATTACTAATAATATTTTAAACTAAGAATGTGTCCAATAACACTTTTCTTATTGTCTCTATTTAAGGGAAAGACACATTGGTCATGTGTTCTTCATTTTTAATGTAATTTAAACACTGCACCACACTTTGTCAGTACAGTTCTATAACACTAACTCAAAAGGTTTGATCCTTTTGAGTCTTCTATGTCCATGTTGTCGAGGAGCTGGCCTCGACATTGACGTGGTGGTGAGGTCGTTGTTCGTGAGCTTCTGTTATATATAATTTATAAACATAAAGACTAATAATATTTGAGATTTTTCTGGGTTTCCATGTAGCCCAAATAATTTACACTGTACAATATATCCATAATCAGTTTACTGTAGCTTAACCATTTCAAATAATGATAAATGCACTATTGTGTTTCAAAAAATAAAATTCTTAAAATACCTTTAATGTTTCGGAGAGTTTATCAAATCCTTTATGGTGTCCCGTTTTAGTTTCCACACTGGTTTTCTTTGCATAGCGTCGATTCCCATCCATGATAAAAGCTATATGTTGTGGTATACGGCCTGTTTTTAAAACTTTAATACAGAAAAGTTGGAAAAATGTTACGGAGTCTTCCTTTATCCAAGTGGACATTTTATCCTGTTTGGAGCACTTATAAACAACTTGGCTAAAATAATTTAAAATATATTATTCTACGGACACTACAGTACTTATCTGAGGCCAGAACTGAAACGAGCGGAAAAAATAGACTAGTTTATATACGTAATTGGTTGAATTGCAAATGAAATTTGGTTGAAAATTTGAAAAGTTTGAAATAGATGTCAGTTTGACATATCTATAAAAATGTACGAAGTTTGACATTGTCAAACTACTATTAGGTAGTTCCATGGAAGTAATAAGTACTACGTAAACAAGAATGAGCTGTTGTGGCAAAATTTAAGCCGAGCGAGAGCTCAGTAACTGCACCTTTTATCCCTCTCTGGCGATGGTGACCATATTGAAATATGATTTAAGGACATTATTTATAAAAATGATTTGTGATCTGACGTCAGCAGATCATTGCTTCAGATAGATTTTAATCGAAGATGCTAATGAAAAACTTGCCCTTTGGGGCACTATACATTTCCTGTTTTTGCTTGCTTTTCACACTCGCGTCATAAAGGTAGGTAGTAGGTACTTACTTACCTACTGGTCCTTGTGGGACACGATATGCAGCTGGACTGAGATAAAATTACGATAGCTACCTACTGTGGTATATTTAATTAATTAGGTAAGAAAAAAAACAGTTTAGTTTACATTTAACTTTAATTTTAAATCAGACATTGCTAAATAAAACAGTCTTGTGAAGTTTCTGCCGCAAATCCAGCTTATTCCATTGATTCTAATTTTGCGTTATGATTTAAACGTAAATTGAGATATGAATTCGCTAACGCCTTCACCAATTGAAAATCATGTGAATCTTCAAATACAGATTGAGGAGGATGTGGTGGATCTAACAATGTATGTAGTTTGCTATAAAATTCTTGGACAACATATACCTATGATAATTTTATTTTTATGATATCTAATAGATTTTGGATTTTAAAATCACGTCTACGTAATTTTTGCATCAGAATTCTCATTTTTTTTTGCTTTATCAGTTCACTCTGCAGATCTTTTTTTCAGTTTGTACACTGGCATCTTTCAATTTCAAGTTGCTCTTAGGTTGCACTTTTAAAGGCCCAAACGACATGTTATTATAATAACATACAGGCAACACGGACGAACGAACACCAAATTCTCACATTAGGGCACCTTTTTACCTACAATCAGATATAAAATCCTACAAAATTACTTACCATAAAAAAAAACGGAGGACACTGCATCACATTTTAATACTGGTCGTGATAAACAAGCAACAAAATCTTGAGCTTTAAAATGTTTGCTACTTATAACTGATGCAATGGTCAGTTTTCGGGTAGAGCTCATGGGTATAATATTTAACCATATTTCTCTAACACTAGGATCTTTATGAAATCTAAAATTGAAATAAGTTATATTAATAGAGAAAGGAATAAAAAATGCATAGGTATTTACGTTATTTGTTCTTGAACTAGGATTGGATAGTCATGCATGGTCACCCTAATTCTTCACTGACAAATTATGTTGAAAACTATTACCTGTGAAAAGATAAACCACAATCAGGATAATACTCGCTTCCGCAAGCCTCCACGACACAAATTTTCCCCATTTTAACTAAAATTCTTCAAAAATATCACGAAATCAAAAAACACTCCGCCATTAACATCAGAGTCGGCGATATCATGTGGGGTTGTCAGGTCAGGTATCCGTATTCCGTATTTCATACAAATAAAAGAAAACCTATACGCCAATCGCAAAATTTTTGCGTTGATAAGGTTTTACACGTAGCAACAAATAATATTGCTTTAAGATGTTGGTAATAAATTATTATTTATATATAAAAACATTTTAGAAGTAAATGTTTTTACTTCATTACATTACATCAATCGCATATTTTTCTACAAACAACGAAAGGATTGAAATCAACTTAACTCTGGCAACTCTAAGTCACTGTTAGAACGTGACACAGGGTACAGTGGCTGCCCTCTCACTCGGCTTCATTTTTATTTTGCGCGCAACAAGACTCTTACGACCTTAGCTTAAGGTTTATTTTCTTTATTTTAGCTGCAAGATGCACAGATAGAGCTCATTCCTGATTTACGTAGTACCTAATACTTTCATGTGTGGTACAATTTTGGTTCCAAGCAGATCTCTAAAAATGTCGATTTTAAGTTAGGGATATTTAGAAACCAAGTATTTTTAGCATCGAATCAATCTTGCGATACATACTTGGTATCGAAACAAAAGTACTTTGTATCAAATCGAATCAGCATCACCATTAAAAAAATTTAAAATTTCCGAGCGCATCATACAGAATGAGAGAGCAAAAGCCCTCTCGCTCGGTTACCGGTATTCATCCATCGCGTGGTGGCGACGGCGTGGGTGACGCGTCGTGTCTCGCGTCAAGCGAGCCGAACTCGTCTGACTTCACCTGAGCCCGAGCCGAAAGCAAGGGAGCCGCCCTCCCGCCATTTAAGTAGTCATTGTCAACATAATTAGTTGTCAAACTGTCCAGTCCAGATTTAATTTGAACTTATAAGTGATTTTTTACGAGTAATTTTATTTATTGTAATCATCGGCTTATTATTATTAAAGTAGCCCGAGTCAGAAGATGTTGTCTCATCTACTGCACCACCTGAATACGATTTTTGGAAACATCTTAAGGAGTTAGCACAGGGACACAAGAAGAAAAAGAAATCTCATCAGAGAGATGAAGTTTCACTTTAGTTATCGAATCCGGTAGTTTCTCTTAAAAGCAAACCATTTGCAGAATGGGATGACATGAAGTTTATATTTTCTTGTCTGTACATGTATGCACAGCAATATTTAATTGTTGTTGCAGCATCAGTTCCGAGCGAGTGCCTTTTTTCCAAAGCCGGTGCAACAAGGTCTCAAACAACGCACAGATTGTCTCCAAAATACCTCGAACAGTTACCGTTTTTGGGCAATCTTGATATCAAAAAGTTTTTTGTTTAAAGTAGGTACTTAACGTGACGCAAAACGTTTATAATAAAAGATTTTTTCCTTCTCATTTTTGTTATAATTATTGTCCTTCAACTTTCATTGCTTTTATGTTAGTTTCCTCAAAATAAAAAAAGTGCTAAAAGTATCGATATCAGTAAGTATCCATACTTTAGGAGTATTTATATAAGTAGTATCGAAAAAAGATTTGAGTACTTTAAAAATGAGTAGACATCGATACTTTGATGGTATTGGAACATCCCTACTTTAAGTACCGGAACCTTAAAGTATACATAAGCAAGCTATAGAGCACCCGATAGCGAGTATGAACTGTTAGCACGGGTTTGAACGGTATCGAAGTCGCAAGGGCGACGCTATTAGTCACGAAGGGTCGAACGCGCTGATTGTTGCTCCCGCCGATATTTATTTAAATTTAATGTTATAATGGTGAAATGTGCAGTACCAATTTCTTCGAGGCCGGCAGCGCGTTAGTAATGCCTCTGGTGTTGCAGACGTCCATAGGCGACGGTGACCACCTGCCAGGGTGAGCCGTTTGCCTGTCTGCTGAACTCTCGCTATAAAAAAAAAACGATGCCGAATTAAACCAAAGAGTATGTACATCTATGGTACATCTATACAAATAAATAAACTTGGAGTGTCTGTTTCTAATATTAAAATAACCGCTTTTGGATGTGAACTAAGTGCATTTGGATGTATACACGGTACATATAAACATATACCAAAACAAAATTTTTAAAATGTTTGTGTCTGTTTGTTCCGGCTAATCTCTGAAATGGCTGCACCGATTTTGACGGGACTTTCACTGGCAAATAGCTGATGTAACAAGGAATAACATAAGCTACTTTTATTTTCGAAAAAAAAAATAGTTTTAGTTAAAATGATCAGTTTTGGAATTTTTTTAAATCCAATTTAAGTTGATCTTATGATTTATTATTATCAATCATATGAAATAGGGTTTAGTTTAGGCTGAACTATGTAAATTCGAACGCATGTCAGGAGGTGTATGGCGTAGTTACATTCGATAACACTGGCTGTTTTTTCATATTTCATTTATTTATTTATTTTAGGGTTTGTTATCCAAAATAAAGCATAAGATATATTCACAAAAATGCTGCCCAACGTCACTATTCCACGCAGACGGAGTCGCGGGTACAGCTAGTAATCCCTATGATTAAACCTGCAAGTATCCTATAAGTTGTAAGAACTGTGATTTTTATTGGAAAAATTGCAATCTGTAAAAAATTTCAACCAATCAGACCAACTCTTGGGCTTATGCAAAAATGTGTTAGGACCTTTTTGTGGGAAATTTAATTAACTATAACTTTTAATTCAAAATTTTTCAATATTTTGAACCATTTGCGAGTTATTTCGAAAAAAAGGTTTTTCAGCTTTCGCACTTTTTTTGCAAGCTTTCCTGTGTCAGGGACCTGAATTTTTGGGATATTAAATATCTAGTACTCACACACATTTTCCCGTTTTATTTATCCATTCAGCTCAAATATGACAAAATTAAAGCTTTATTGACTGGACTAAAATGGTTTTTCAAAGCATGGAAGTAATAAGTATGTACGTAGTACTCATTATTTCCTTGATTCAGAATTACTCTGAAATAGGTATTTCAATATTTCAAATAGTAACATTGTTATTACGTGAATTACGTCAAATTGACGTTGAGGCTGACGCTGACTGACGGCCTGACGCTTAGTTTACGGAATAAACCGACTAGAACTATAGGTTATTTAATAGATATATTTTATAGATATATTTTATATTACAAATGGCTAATATATTCAAGTTAAAACTGAGTGCACTCGGTCATCCTAATCCCGAAAGCTTTAACTGTGAAGGTATTTCCATTATAATTCTTGTAATAACTATATTGGAGTATACCCTTTTTTATACTGTAAGTGTACCGTATTTTGCAGATGAGAAGGCTTACCGAAGCGTAATTCTCTGGCTTGAGGATCAAAAAATACGGCATTATAAGATAGAAGAACGGGAAGGGCTAAGAAATATAGATAATGACCGTTGGAAGGCGGCTTACGACACTTATCAAAGGGACCTGGTAAGTCCGGCTATTGAAGGCACTATGAACGAACAACTTAATTGGCTGCTCTCTTATGCTGTACGGCTTGAATATGCTGATAATGGTAAGTCATAGTAATTAACGAATAAATCAATTTATTCTTATATGATTACTTTTGATTATTTTTAATATAAAAGTGGTATTGATGAATCCACTCCATCTGTTGAAATAGCTCTGGTGTACTATACCTTTTAGAGATATTAAGTAAATTGGTGAGGCTTTACTGTGAACATTTGTATAAAATCTAACAGAAAAAGATTTAGTCTTGAATCTGATAGTCTTACTCCTTGAGATAAACAGTTAAAAAATACTAGAAATACAATGCAAATTACTTGACCCTATATACTGCAATTAGTATCAGTTTATTCAAATAATATTGTCATGATGTCATGTATAGAAATTTTTAACAAATATTGTACAATCTATATAGATATATTGATTGAACAATATTTGTTCAAAATCTATGAAATCAGATCATTTATTTGGTCAATAATAAAACTAATGACAACTATCGAAATATTCACTCTGTATATCTTACAGTTTTAGTATAATTAATGTGTATTTATTGTACTCATTGATTAATAACATTTTCAGTGGAAAAGTATAAAAATGCTAAAGTAGAACAGGCAAAACAGTCTGCACCCAGTGTTGTTTCCTCCAACCCTTTGGACAATCTTGATTGTAAGTATGGGTAGATTTTAATATTGATTTCAAATTTCTATTATTAACAGTATAGGACATTTAATGCAATTAAGTTTTTTATATTCATCAGTATAATTAAGATGATAGACTAATCTTAATATGATATAATAATTTGTTGAGTACAGGGTCAATATATATTTTTGTTAAATATTTGCTGTGTTGTCCCAAGTACCCATGGTTTGTTATAAACACCAGGCTACACAAGGAACTTAGAATCCCAAAAGTCTAAGGAGGATACAAAGAGAAACTAATTACACATCCTATTATATTTATACCAAACTTGGTTGAGGACAAAATAACATTAACCAGGCTCAAAAGGAAGACAGCTCAGGATTTTTAAGCCTCACAACATGAATGGCTGTGTAAATATAAGAATTTGAATAGGTCTCTGGATATTGAGACCTCTTTTAAATACCCAGGAGTTACTGAAAATCTTGTTTGCTTGCAAATGATAAGGAATAAAAAAATCTAAAATCAAAGTGATAAAATGGGGCGGCTTTAGGGTCTTTCCTTCATACTCATGAAATACTTAATCTAATTGTAGTGTTTTTCAGTAGTTCACTGAGATTTTAAGATTTGAATATTGTGGTAATGTACTTTTCTGATTTCAGTTTCAAGCCCAGCTTTTAAGGCAGGTGTAGAAAGAGTATGCACGGTAGCAGGTGTCGGTCCTCACACAGACCCTAAAATAAGATTATCTGCCCTTGCCAAGATCTTAAAGACTTCTCCTCATCCTGATCCACCTAAAACGGAGACTACTGTTGTCCTTCAGCCTGCTGATGTCTTTAAGTTACTTTTTGTACAAGATCTAAGAGATTTACAAACTAAAATTAATGAAGCGTTGGTTGCAGTACAAAGCGTTACTGCAGATCCACGTACTGACACTAAGCTTGGGAAGGTCGGAAGATAAAGTTAGAAGAAGCCCTTTGTATTTAGGCATTGTAATCATTTTGTAGTGGCTTGGCAATAACCTAAAATGATTGTAATGTTTATTTTCATACTTATGAAACTGTTCACACAATTTAATTCAAATGTATCAAAGTACTAACACAAATCATAAATTGTAAACATTGATATTTCATTATTTAATGAGGTTTTAATAAATTAATTTTAGGTAAATTTTAAGAAATCGGTAATTAACCAATTTGTGGACAGTGTTGTACTATGTTTTTAGTTTAAAACCAGAACTGATCTGTTAATTATGTAACTTAAATAAAATATTATAATAAAATTTGGATCTTTTATTCCTAAGAATGAGATATTAGGAATCACAAATACACACCACCAAATACACAGGTGGACGGGCTCTAAGCCCATCTGGATGGCAGCCACCTTTCTTCTCTAAATATGCTGCCATGATAACCCTGTGTTAAGTTGGCATAAGTAAGGTTACTGGGAACTAGAACCCATATGTCGCTTTTCTTTTTTTTTATTGTTGAGGAACAGCAGACAGGTTGGCGGCCTATTTAATAATAAGCAGTTACCATCGCCTATAAATGTTTGCAACGTCAGCTGCACCTTGCACACCCTGTTGTTCTATAGGTGTACAAGAACCGGGGGTCATTAATGCTGGACAACACAAGGTTATTATGGCGGCATACTTATAGAGCAAGTGGTTAGCATCCAGACAGGTTTATGGCCCTACTACATAGGGTTTTTTTGTCGCCTTTTATGGCAGACATACCCCGGCCGCAAAGGGCCCCTTACTCTGTCCCTGTACAGAGAAAGTCATGAACAGCAGCATATTAGTGGTGTCTGGCATTGTAAACATCCATAGGTAATAATTTATTAGCAGATTTTTGTTCTAGAGCATCAAAATGTGAGCTAAATTCAAAACTAAAGCACTGAAAAAATAAAACTATTGCATGTAAACTAACGATTTTTTTTATTGTGTTAACTAAATATAATTAACATAAGCTGGAGACCATGAAATTTACTTCTGTAAATTAATTGATACATTTTTTTCAGAAAATCAATATTAATTTATATACATCAAAATTGGAATACTATTTCTGAGCAGAAATAGTCTAGTAATCATATAATTTAAATATATCATGGCCCCAAACTGGACTACTTCACTGTAATATAAATCCAACTATATCTACACGCGCTATCAGTGCATTCCACCTCCTTTTTCTAACATTTGAGCGAATCTGTTTGTTATTAGGAGCGAGACATCGATAAATCTTTCTACACAATTGGTAATGCAAGTCTCTGTCCGTGAGTCCAGCTTACTTCCGGGCTTGTCAACGCATTTATCCCAGCAGAAGTCATTGAATTCGTGAATCTGAAATTTATAAAATTAGTAATTCGTTTTTAATTTAATTTACACAAATAATCTGCAATGTAATAACTGATGTAATTTGTATAATATGATAATTCACCTGGGCATGAAATTGAGCTTTCTGCTTTTCGACTAATAAAAAGTCTTGTAATTCAGAATCAGCGCCCTTCGGTGCTGAATAATCCGACAAATCACTCATTTTAAGTAATTGTAATTTAAGTTGTTTGAGGTTATACTTGCAGTCCTCATTCAGAACAGAATCGTAATTTTGTTTGACAAATGACAACTTGACATAAAACATTTTCGGATTTGACACTGACATAAATGTTACTGTTGACACTAACAATCAGGAAGCCAAAGAGATATCGTATAAACGAAAAGTTTTATTGTGTCCACTTATTAACTCCATGGTCCACACCATTTTGAATTCAAGTTTCAACCCTCATTAAGAATTATAGCTCTTCGGATGTCTCGAGGCTATTTTTTATTTTCAGATGCTATTAGGAAGCTGAATTCACTTCTATTTTGTATAGTATCATCGAAAATTCACTAAAAAAATTGAAAACTAATTCACGTTCTAATAACCGCATAAATCGGCATTGTGCGCCACTGAGTCGTATTATGCTCTGTAATTGGAAAACAAGGACTATGTTATATTAATTTTAAAAGTTGATACATCGTTTGGGATAGTTTTTTTTATAAATAATGAAACTACAATAAAAATATTTATTAAAATCAAGTTACAGCTCATATTTTTCGATAAAATTTAGTAATTTATCATTAAGCGTTTTGCGGACATTTTCTGCAAACACGTATTGGCATGCATTCAGTGCAATCCTAGCCAGTTGAGACTGCGTCAAATTGAATGTATCTGCACATAGTCGATATTCTTGGGAAAGGGATGTGGCAAATACTCCTTTGTCGTCAGTCTGTAAACATTAAAAAATAGTACAATCAATGGCTAGTCTTTGTTTAATTCATATTTATAATTAATTTATCTTATGTCACTTTGTCCTTAGTTACTCATAAAATATTACCGGAGACAGTCAAAATTCTTCATAAAGCAGGTTTTGCTATTCTATCACCTGAAATCTCTTATTGCGATATATCAAAGCCATATATCAAAAACCTACCAAGTCATAAACCAAAGATAAACAATAAAAGACGGGATAACGCATTGTTATAAAAACTACCAAATAGTATCATAATATTGGCTCATAATCTTTTATTGCAACTGACCTCTCCGGAATTGGCGAAACAGCACCGAGTCAAAATCACAATATTTTATTCATAACTATACATTGATTATTACATACTAGCTGACCCGGCAAACGTTGTTCTGCCATAAAAATAATAAAATGTCAAAAAATAAAATTTAGGGGTGGACTACCCCTAACATTTAGGGGGATGAAAAATAGATGTTGGCCGATTCTCATAGATACCGGATAAGCACAAAAAATCACTAACTCAATTTAGTTATCTGCCTACTGCCTACCCCCTAAGAACGATGGCGTGATTATTTATAGCCTATGACCATTTCTAGGTTATCATCTATCACCATACCAAATTTCATCAAAATCCGTTCAGCCGTTTAGGCGTGAAAGAGGAACAGACAGACAGACAGACAGAGTTACTTTCGCATTTATAATATTAGTATGGATAGCACACACACACACACGCATACGCACTCTAATATTATTTAAATGTTAGTTTACATTCTTATAATTTTCTAAAATATTTGAACAATTGTGGGCATTTCTCTAGACTTTGGTCTAGCTCAGAAGCTAGAGTACTTAGAATAAATATTAGAGTATAAATTTTGTATGTAGATTACTGTATATTTTGTAAATAAACTTTATTATTATTATAGCGAAATGTATTCTAGTATATCCAACCGTGGGGAATGTTTTATAAATGCTATCCGTGCAGGGGCGCAGTAAGAATACTGACCTGTGGCCGGGGTTGGCCTGTCGTAAAAGGCGACAAAAACAACCCCGGGTAGGTAGCTACCTGGTAGGGCTCCAAGCTCGTCTGGATGGCAACCACCCTGGGTGTATAAGTATGCCGCCATAATAACTTTGTGTTGTGTTCCGGCATTAGTGACCCAAGTTCCTGTACCCTTATGGGACGATAACTGCTAATATATTTATATACCTATAATAGGCGACGGTAACTGCTAAATTCTAAGTGGGCCGTCAGCCTGTCTATTGTCCTATAGCAAAACAAAGCCGATTAGGGTTAGCTAAATGAGATTCCTGGCAGCACCTGAATGATGGGAGACCAATAAGTCTGAATGCAGAAAGGCCCTGTTCCAAAAATATATTAATGGTAGCATAAGAAAACTTAATACATACATATCTATTATCTATAATATAAACGATGCATACTAGAATAGTCTTGTATTTGTTCTCTAATGATATAATAATAATTATTATAGAATATACAACATCATACAAGGTCGAGAAATGCAACGGTGTAGACATGTTGTATCAATTAAAAACTCATTTCTCTACTTTGTGTACTCGTATGGATTTGAAAATCATTCAAAATATGTACTCACACATATTATAACCGGTATGTCAGCATCAATCAATTCTTTGAAATGGTGCGAATCGTAATCAGGCGTTGACTTTGTATTCACATTGCTTGTAAGACATACCTCTGAAATAAATTAATTTATATATTTACGACCGGACTGGAGCCGAGTGTGTGTGCGAGTGAGACGCGACGCGGTACTTATAAGGCACAAGTTTCCCCGAGATAAAAAAAGTCCTATGTGTGCGTTATAAAAGTCGACATATAAGGGTGACTTTGATAAAACCGTCCAAATTTTTTTCGCACTAAACATCATTTAAGGAACTCATTTTTGCAAAAAAAAAATTGTATGCCAAATTTTCACCATAAAATATTTCATTCCAAGGAAAATATGGTCACTAATTCAATCGTACAAAATAGTCATATGGAGCAAATTTCGTACGTTAACCTGTTATTACCTGTCTCTGTCACTCCCGCGTAAATATAATGAGTATTCGCTCGCACTGATGCAATGACCGCCGTCCTCGGCCTCGTACTAGGTCATTATACCAGTTTTTTGCGGTACCGATGGAGAGGTCATTGACATTTGCGCGCCGTAGTATGTAAATTGCGAGTTCTTTGGATAACTTTGTGATGCTGATTACTCAACATTTTTGTACTATTTGATACTAAACTAAAATACATGTTTGTCAAAGTCACCCTGTATATGAATATGTAATCTTTTGAAGTGAAATTTCCTTAGCACCGTTGTAGTAAATTTCGATGAAACGAAAAGAGAAAAATTCATAAATGGGATTTAGCCTGTGAAACTATGAGATAGAATACAAATATATATTAGGTAGTGTTTTTCTTAGACACTTGGCCCTTTTCTAAAAAAAGCGATATAATAACATAATATAAAGTTCTATGAAACAACGTTTTTTCTTGCCGCGGAGAAGTGGGGCAAGCAGTGTAACGCGCATGCGTACGAAAATTTCTCATATTTTTTCGATTTACTTTTTTCTGTTATTCGACCAGCGAAGCGGGCGGGAACGGCTAGTATTAAATAATTTTTGAGCTTGGTAAAAATATTATAAAAATAACAAGCTTAAGAATATTGCCTCTTGGAAATGGCCATATTAAATAATATATTTTTCTATGCTGACTAATGACAGAAGAACATGTAACACTAAATACTGAAGTACTGACGTTTAAGACTTTCTGTGATCAAACTAGACAACAGCCCTGGGTTCAGTACAACTCAAATAAACACATGGATGATGTATATTTGTTAACACCTCAATATTTCCATTGATAGCTGATTCTCCAATAAGATCAACAAAGGTAACGTACCAACAGGAAACTTAGCGTTGCAAAGTATTTTCCAGGCTTCATCACTTCCGCCATATTTGGGATGTATGCAAATACCGTGACCAATTCTGTCTGGCTTGAATTGGAGCATTTCGAGTACCTCTGAAGTATTGCACACTTCGCCGCAGTGTAGCGTTATCTATAAAAATTATATCTAGATTATTAGAAAGAAGATTATTAGAAAACATTTATCTGCTTCTTTCTTCTGCTATCTTTTTTATTGTGGTGGCAGATTTACCAGCAGCTTGAGTAACTTGTAGCCTAGGGCGGCAGATCAAATTTGACCCAATTTTTTTTTTGAATTTCCGAAATAATTTGCTTGGCATATTTATCTTTATTGATACAGCGCTTGCCAAACAATTAAAAACTAAACGCTAAACGGGCCATATTTGAACATTACTCGAAAACAGCGCGAAATTTCCTTTAGAGGATTGTCTACGTGACGAAGACCTGTGTCCCAGCGTGGTACTTTGATGACCTCCCTCACCTCCTGACGAGTCACGTATTTTAGGTATGTTCCCTAATATGACAGTGTGTGATCACATCTGAAAATTTCGTAACTATGAAATGTGGTCAATATAATATGATTTGTTGACCAACCCAGCTGAAAATAAATTCCTTTCAGTTAAGTATATAAATTAACACAATATCGAAAAATACCTTTAACCCCGCATTCCGAGCCTTTGTCAAAAGTGGTACAAAATCCTGAAACTTTCCAGTCATAGGGTTGCCACTAATTTCTAAGCCAACAACAATATCTGGATATTTCTTGTAATATTCTATCGCCATATCTGTTATCACCTCCGCTTCTTTTACAGGGGAACCCCTGTTTATTGATATTATAAGACGCGATATAATTACTAGATGTACACTGGATTTCCTAAAACAATATTTGAACATAAGAAAAAATGATTTTTACATAGTGTAAAATTATGGTAATATTATGTACAAAAGAAGAAGTAGTCTAAAATAAAATATTTTTGATTCAATTAATTAAAAATAATATTGGTATAGAAAGTGAAGGTGCTTGCTAATGGATTCATTAGTAGATGGTCCTTCCAAGCAACTGTGTTCCGCTACGCCGACAATATTGGGTGCAGGGGCGGAGAAGTGGAATTTTCCGTGCAGGGTTGGAGTAAGAATACGACCCTGCGACCGCGGGCACCCTGTCGTAAAAAGTAACAAAAGAACCCTAGTCAGGAGGTAGGTTCCAAGCCCGTTTGGATAGCAATCTGGTTGCCATCTAGATCTCCAAAATATGCCGCCATAATAACCTTATGTTCTGTTCCGGCAAAAGTGACCCAGGTTCCAGTTCTCCTACATGGAGGGCAGAGTATTAGCGGTGCCCCTGGCGTCGCAAATATTTATAGGCGATGGTAACTGCTTACCATTAAGTAGGGCGTCTGTATGCTGTTCTACAGCAATAAATAAAAAAATCTAAAAACCTAATTTTGGCGCGTAGCAAGTGTAGTTGCAAGGGGAGGTATTCACTATTGTCACGGCAACCTGTGTAGTTTCATGAAGTAAATAAAAATACAGAGTGCCACCACTGCACTGTGACATTGGAGACGAGAATTCAGCGCTCTACATAATTCCTATTTTGAATATAAAGAGCCTAATTCTTGTTACCACAAGTGTACTCATTCTCTCATTTCTAGTCACCAATGACAGATCAATAACCCAGATTGCATCTCCATAAACTGGAGATCCCATTTCCAAGTAGTCTTATACTTCGTCACCTCAGTTTTATGTAAATGGATTTTCTTTGACTCCTCGGCTAGGACTCTTCCACGAAATGTCTATAATAATTTCCATAATAATGTATTCTACTAAAGCAAACATATATTAAAAAAATTCTCCTTCAATAAATTTCAATTGTGTATTGGATGAAAAGGTTGCTGACCACTGACTTAGATTATTAGTACAATAATTAAAAAACTACTTACTGCATAGCTTTAATTATAGTTTCAATATACTGTCTTTTATCCATATGTGGGGTGTCTTTCGGTGTACTCCTCAGTTCGATATAGCAACAACCATCATCTTGGAATTCTTGTAGAGTGAGTTTTGTAGCCATTGCCAAAGTTTCTGGTGTACTTGTTAATGAATGAGCAATACTGAATACTTGAAAACAACTGAAAAGAACAAAGAAATAATATTAAAATACTACCTGCCTCAACCACACACTGCCTATCCTATCCTTTATTCCTATCTATTAGGAATTCATAGATCTAATAAATAATCACACATTGTCATATAAACATTTAATTAGTAATAACATATATTTTACTCGGCCTGTCGTAAAAGGCGACAAAACAACCCTAGGGCTCCAAGCTCGTCTAGATGGTAACCACCACTGGTGTATAAGTATGCCGCCACCATAACCTTGTGTTGTGTTCTGGCATTGGTGAGGCCCAGGTTCCTGTACCTCTATGGGACAGCAGCGTGTTTGCGTTGCCCTCAGTGTCACAAACATCCATAGGCGACGATAACTGCTTATTATTAAGTGGGCCGTCAGCTTGTCTGCTGCTCCTCAGAAATAAAAAAATATAAAGGTTTAGACAAGGACCAAGTGTGTAAAAAATAAAACTTAGAAAATTTTACTGAAATCTATCCAGTAGTTTTGCCGTAAAGTGCGCACAACTGCAGACCTATATAATTTTTTTTTATATACAAAACATTTTCCATGTATAAGCCTGTATCTCGGGTTCTTTTCATAAACAAACAACTGATTTACATCTATAATAACAGCTTAGAACATCCCACAGCTGGGCTTGAAGCTTGTCCTAGATGGAATGGACATAATGTACCCCCCTATGCCTTCAAGGCAGATTGGCAGGTTAACCATACCATTGATCTTAGTACGCAAGTTTCCTTAAGATTTTTCTCCTTCATCGTCAGTATGCGGCAATAAGATTATAATATCCACACTAGGCGAAGAAAAAGTTATGAACTTTGCAACACATAATCATTGGCTGATAAATACTTTTAAATTAGTATTATAGAAAACATATCTACTCAGAAAGATTTCTTGTGTCCCCAGCTCCTATTTGGAATTCATCGAAGAATGCATTAGTGTTGTCTGCAGTGCCAGTATCAGCTAAATGTCTCTTTAGTTGAAGCATTGTAGAGTGGCTGAGGGAACCATTCAAATGAGCATGCAGTTCCTGGAAAATGACAGTCAAGTTAAACACAGAAAGGTTACCAATTTTGCTAAAAATAATATGACAATTTATTTAAAAAATAGTTAAATACTTAAATGCGGAGGTCCCTATTTTGAATTCGGAATAATGTTCAATTTTATTGATACATAGGAATGATGATAATCAACTATTGCCAACCTCTGGCATTATGTCTAACACACTTCAGTACACTTGTGGAGTATAGAGTATATATCTGTACAGGGGTGGAAAAAGAATACTGATCTCTGCGGCCAGGGTCAGCCTGTCGTAAAAGACGACGAGACAACCCACCCTAGCTACGTGGTAGGACCCCAAGCCCATCTGTATGGCGACCACCTTTGGTCTTAAGTATGCCACCGTAATAACTTTGTGTTGTGTTCCGGCACTAGTGACCCTAGTTCCTGTACCCTTATAGGGCAGAAGTGTGTATGCGATGCCACTGGCGTTGCAAACACCTATTGGCGACGATAACTGCTAAATTCTAAGTGGGCCCTCAGCCTGTCTGCTGTCCTACAGAAAAAAAAATATACATACTTTTATATCGATGGCAAAATGTGAATTGTCCCAGTACACTTATTTTCAATTAAAGGATTTAGACAATGTTAATTTCCATAATTTTTGAAAAGCTAGATTCTACCCAATTTATTTATTTATAATAATAGGATTTAGACAACGGTAATATTCATATTTTATGAAAAGTTGTGTTTTACAAGCTTAAAAATAAATTATTACAAGATATATAGTAGTTGACTACCCTATCCTGCATACCTATACAAACAGCACAAGTATAACTTAAGCAAATAAATACATACATAAAATACATCATACGATAATATTTGTATTAAGATTCAACGTAACAATCCTTTGTTGATAGTCATTCATGTAAACTTGTTTCAAAACTTTTAGAGTTCCCGCCGTAATTCGTAAAAGTGAACATAAAAACTTACAACTTTAGGCAGCTCACAGCAAAATGTATTTAAATCCATGTTGAACGTATAAAAATTACAAAACGATAGTAGGTATCAATCCTCACAATTTGCAGTTTGCAACGCAAATGACACGGAAAATTACTTCAATAAATAATTATTAACAATATCAAATCAAAATAAAATTTGCATATGCCAATATAAAATACACCAATCAAATTATTCGGGCTTATCACATACATTTTTGATTGGTTTACGAAATTTATTACAAAGACAAATGCTTAGACTATATACCTATAGACAGAGCTATTGCGTGGCTGCACAAGAGACAGCAATAGTTTTCATAATGTTGCCATGTATAAAATATTTCCCAAAGAACTGAGATATTAAGTCCCATGACTCAGTCCCCATCTGTTATAATAAACTGGTAATGAGTTTGGGTTATTAAAAAAATGTAAGCCATTTTAGTAAAAACATATATTTCCTAAAATAATATTTACAGTAAAAGTGAATATCGACCGTGGCATAAATTGTCAGTGTCCAAATTATCACCGACATTCACATACCCAACAGTTTGTTTGCCGTTCCACTGTAATTGTTGCCGAATTGACATCTCATCGAGACTGACAGACCACAGTATATTTTCTGATTGTTTACTTACAAGTAACTTGATTGCCTCGAAAGCTTCATTTGTGAACCCTGGTTGACAATCTATACATGTATACCACTTATATAACGTTTTAGGGTGGGGTAAATATGTATCAAATTGGTTTCTGACAAATGCATACACCTTCGGGCTTATAAAATGCAAACATAATGCAATTTTCTTAACGATGCTGAATATTTTCTCGGGCAGTTTTTTAATCCAGATATCACCTAAGAAAATCAGCATTTTCAGTTTCGATATTAGACAATAGATCCAGCTCCTCTGAATTAATTAGCATTTTACATTTTAGCTCTGCTATGACGTTTTCTAAACGACCTATCTTCTTAGATAATTTTCGTTTGGATTCACGCGCACCTCGCAATTTTTTTGAGTCGAATAGCAGATTTTATCTTCTCGCGGTACAGCACTTTCTTTAGTTGCCTTTCCTTCTTGGGGGTTGATGGCAATGCGGGCCGAGGTACAGGCTGTTTTAATACAGTGATATCATCCAAATCCATTTTGGAATAAATTGTTGGTTGCCAATTTAACTTTCCAGTAGTATCCATCCATTTCAATCTTGTGTTAAGATTAGAGGGAAACCTAAAAAGGGAAATAAATGTTAAAAAAAAACGTGAATTAGTATTAAGCATGTTCACATGACTAAAACTGGTATTTTCACGCACAGACATATCTAGATATCATTTAGACTAACCTCGACGTATTTCGTGCCCACGGGTCAAGGCAAATTGATCGATACATTGATTTTAATCTGTGCCCGAACCGACCAGTTTTAATATTATACACTAGAATTCAGTTCGCCATTGTTTAAAAGTAGTATATCATCTCACCGAAACCGAAATCTAGATAAATAAAATTCACAACATAGCAACACCTAACCTATTTAAATTTTGTAAAATTATTAAAAATTTATCTGAATTTCTTACGCAAAAAGCAGTAGTTTAGTTTTATCTCACTATAAGAACACCATAGTTTATCATAAAATTGCATAATTAACTACAAATTGATTATATTCTTTACTTACGAGTGAAAGGTTACTCCCGGTTATTTTTCGCTCACTGCGGCTTTTGCAGCCTGATAAACTACAGCCCAACATCGCAAATACATTAAGCTTAAGGAGTCTCTGTCTCAAAACATACTAGCACTCTAAGAATATTTAAAACACCCACGAAAAACCAAAATTCTATCCGAACGCTGAACCAACTTTGCCAAACATTGTATTTTGACAGCTTGACAAACAACAAAAACTGGCCACGCTGACAAAGACAAAAAACAATTGCTTTGTTCTTTTTCTTCATGCATAAATTATATCTTGCGGTCTCGCTTTAACCTTTGTAAGTACAAACATGGATCTGTCTATAGGTATATAGTCTAAGGACAAATGAAAGAGAAAGAAGTAGTTCGGTTCAGTTTTTGAAGATATGGCTTTAACGCCTTTGGCATTGATTTTGCCGAAATCCAAGTATACAGATTGTTGAGTCAATTGAATTTTAATTGTATTCGCTGATATATCTTATTGTGTTAAAAAAAACTTCATTTCTTTCTTGTATTTTGAAATTTTGATTGATATAAATGTGTTTTCAATTGTTATCAATGATATCGCCGGTTTGTTGACTTTGTTGTTGAGGTTGAGTTACAGTTGTTATCACAATCATATTCGTATCACGAAAACTAGTTTGTTAATACAAAAACATGAATTTCTGTATTTTCTTTTCTTTTTTGTATTGCTTATGTTCCGTGACTAGTGAAAAGAAAATACCTGTAGTTATAACCACTTGGTCATTTACCAATTCAACAATAAAAGGTGCGAGGTATTTTTAGGTATTTATAATTTAAAAATGATTGCGACTAAAGTTATCTTGATGGTTGTGTCGAAACGAAACCAATTTAGCGGAACCAAACGAAACACCTGGTAGGAATATGTCTAACCTATGTAATAATATGATTATTATTTTCTTTTGATGACCTGGGGTAACAGCTAACGCACGTCGATACGCTTACAGACGTCACGGGTTCGATTCCCGCGTCTGGGTGTTTATGTTTAATATGTATTTATTTAGAAAAAGTATATATGTAGTGAATCAGTTGTCCAGTACCTATATTACAAGTGCTATGCAGCTTATTTTGGATCTAGATAGCATTGTGTGAAATGTCCCAATATATATTATTTTACCTCTGGTATTGTGCATAGTCAGCACGCTTTATTCATCAGTAGAAAATACTAACTTTTGTATATTTACTTTCCATACTGCAGAACAGAAGTCCTACATAATCGTTTTACGTAATGAAAGTTCTTCATACAGAAAGGTTTCTGCAAGTAAGGTTAACAAATATTTATTTCAGCTTGGGATGTTTTGAAGAATGGAGGTTCAGCGATAGATGCAGTGGAACAAGGTGCTTCAGTTTGTGAAGTTCAGCAATGTGATGGAACAGTTGGCTATGGAGGTAGTCCTGATGAAAATGGGGAAACTACTTTAGATGCTCTTATTATGGATGGGTAATCATTAATTAATTAATATAATGTAATCAACAGACATTTAACATCAGAAAGTTAATGAACACAGCTGCTGAAATGCCTCTAAGATGAAAATGATCAAAATAAACACATACCTTTATGTATGTGTTTTTTACATTTTGTGACACTACTGTTGTAAGAACTTTAAAAGTAAAAGTCTGAGCTTAGATAACTAATCTTTAAATTAATTTGTTATTGTTATTATCTGTTATAAATTTTAATTGAAACAGCATGAAATATACCATGTCAGTTGAAGGAAATTAAAATAAATTTGTTTGTAATACAAGAATTCACCTAACGTTTTACTTTCGGGTTGTTGTGAAGTCGCCCAAAGTCCTTATCTCTTAGGAAAAAAAAATTTTAAGCCTCTACTTTCAGAAAAACTATGAATGTTGGTGCAGTAGGTGCTCTTCGCAGAATAAAAAATGCTATATCAGTAGCTAGACATGTTTTGGAGAATACCAAGCATTCATTTCTAGTTGGAGAACTAGCCACTCAGTTTGCTGTCCAAGTGGGTTTTGAAGAGGAGTCGTTAACAACAAGGGAATCAAAGCAATTATGGATTAAATGGCATAATGAGAATCAATGTCAACCTAATTTTTGGATGGTAAGTATAAATCATAAATATTTTTAACTTTAAACTTTTTTTATATCTAGAACTTTATTAAAGAATCTTCGTATTCATGTATGAACATTTATTTTAAAGCAATTTTTTTACCATACATTTTTACATTTGTGTTCCAGAAAAATATTATTGTATTCCCATATTTAAAAAGTTATTTTCAGGACAGCTGCTATAAGTTTTAGCCTTTCTTCACACTTTGGCTACACTCTTTTTTGATTATGTAAACTCACCCATGACCTTATCTGATTACTTTGTGCCATGAATATCACTATGCCCTCTAGCATTTTTTATTATATTTATAGAATCTCATAACATACACATAATAAACATCTCAATAAAATACATAAATTACAAAAGAAAATTTCTTTTGAGTTTTAACTCATATCAAAATATTTATATTTTTTTAAGGTGTAAATGATAATATATATTTTATCTCATCTCAGAATGTCAAGCCTGATCCAGAAAAATACTGCGGCCCATACAATCCACTTAGAATAAAACATTATTACAACAGACATTTAAAAGTGGATAGATTTAACCATGATACAATCGGTATGGTTGTTATTGATAACAATGGTGACGTTGCAGCTGGTACTTCAACTAATGGAGCTAAATTTAAAATACCTGGGTAATGGTAATTATTATTTACAATATTTACCAAAAGGAGAAATGTATAATTTAATTGTAACATCATCATCGTAGTGTTAAATCCTGGTTGCAACCCAAACATGATTCGGTGCCTGGGGTTGGCTTTCAGGATTTTTCTTTTCCACTTCGCAAGGTCTTTGGCATCCATTAAGTCCATTGTATAATGGGCCCTAAAATTCTACCCTAAATCTGAGATTTGTAAATGAATGAGTGAATCCACCAAAATCACAAATAAAGAAAAATATATTTTTTATTCATAGTTTTCATGTGATCTAATTCTGAAAGAATATAATATGATAAAATCCTTTTGTTTTTTAAGGCAACTTGGTGGATTATAATTAGGTGAGATTTGCTCTGAGCCTGGCTCTTTTATTGTTTATATGAATGTTGTTAATTGAATGTTATTTTATTATGATATTTTACACTGAAAATATTTCGAACTTTAGGAGGATTGGTGACTCTCCAATACCAGGCTCAGGTGCTTATGCAGATAATGACGTAGGTGGCGCTGCAGCCACTGGTGATGGCGATGTTATGCTTAGATTTTTACCAAGGTTAGTTATTGTAAAATTGGGCTGTATGTAATTTTTATTTACTTAAGACTAACAGGTTAAGTTATTCGTTGTTATAGTAGAAGCGACGTAGACTTGTCTAGTCTACGTTGCGTCATTGCTGCAAGGTAGGTATTTCAGTTTGAAAAGCTTGTAAAGAAAATGATATAAATGCTAAAATTAATGACCTATAATAAATTTATAACTATTTTATATTACAAGGACATATTCACTTATGTGAAAAAGCTGGTTAAAATAATTTCAAAAGCTGATAAACTTTTTCAGTTTCTTAGCAGTTGAAGAAATGCGACGTGGAGCGACACCTACTGCAGCAGCGAAAACAGCAGTTAAAAGGATAGCTTCACGTTACCCATCGTTTATGGGAGCCGTTGTAGCCTTAACGAAATATGGCGAATATGGAGCCGCCTGTCATGGCATTAAAAGTTTTCCTTTCGTAGTTCATGATAATAACCACGATTCCATAGAAATAATGAGTGTTAATTGCTAGAATATAATTGTTATAATGACACGGCTGGCACAGTGCAGCTACTGTGTACTACGCTTGTGTCCGTTAGCCCGATTCAGGAGGTAACAGGTAAATTGTTTGTGAAAAAGTTTTGGGTATATTGTTTCGTAAAGGACTGACTTTATTGTTTTAAATAAATAAAAATAAATTAATTTTAAAATTGAGTTTGTTTTTCATTAAAAATAAATTCATTCAGTTCATTCACAAAAGGAAGGTAGCCAAATATACAAGTTATAAGTATATAACAAATATACCGATTAGCATATAGCTAATCGAAATTGTAAAATAGTGGGCTCAAAAGTGTTTATTGAATACCGTTGCGTTTAATATTTTAGAAAAGAAGACGCGAGAAAGTGTAAAACAGGTGAGGTTAACGGGATTAATTCGAAAGTATTGTTATCAGACTAATATTAGCATAAAGTTAAAATTAGTAGCAAATATGAAGTTATATATTTATAAAATATATGCTAAATACTATCGTGTGTAAAGATAATTATATCTTCCAATTTAGACAGTCCTGGGCTATAATTTTTTTTAAAGTATTCATTTCATATTTTCAATAAATTTTAGTTGAAGCAGCAACATTAATAGTCCCGTGCAGCTAACTTCATGTTACTACGTTAGCGACCTCTGTAGATTTTTGTGTATTTAGCAAATGACTGTAAATGACATATGGTTCTGTTTCTTTCATACTAATAGAGATTACGATATAACTATCCTTTATTATGCTAAATAACATGTGTAGTAGTAGTAGAAGGCGACTGGAACTTAAATTTGACATTCATGACGTTTCTTCAAACCAATGCATCGTCTGCCATTTTGTAATTGACTGTCTATCTGCGCTCATCGTTCAACGTAAGTTTTGATATATTCTTAATGGATTTTAATTATTTGCAATATTGTTTAGAACTAGTACATATTGTTATAAAATACCATAACTAGCAAATTAATTTAGCAAATTGCGCGATGTACTCATTTTTTGAAGAAAATTTTTATAACCTAACCACGTGGCTCGTGGTTATTTTGAATGATGATACTTAAAATTCATTTCATTCGTGGTATCTACCATAGCATTCATGCAGTGATGGCCCTAATGCGTCTGATATTAGTAATTTAATGCGTGTTTGTGGAGTGATCTATACAAGAAACTTATTTGTTCATATCGAATTCTAGAATGGCGGACGCTGCTCCAGCCGGTGGACGTGGCGGTTTTCGTGGTGGCTTTGGATCGCGTGGCGGAGACCGCGGTCGTGGCGGTCCGCGTGGTAGAGGACGCGGGCGCGGTCGAGGTCGTGGACGCGGCAAGGAAGACCAGAAAGAGTGGGTGCCCGTCACGAAACTAGGTCGCCTTGTTCGGGAGGGTAAAATCGACAAATTAGAGAGCATCTACCTATTTTCTCTGCCCATCAAAGAGTTCGAAATCATAGACTTTTTCCTTGGACCTTCTCTCAACGATGAGGTGTTGAAGATCATGCCTGTTCAGAAGCAAACTCGCGCCGGTCAACGCACCCGTTTTAAGGCGTTCGTTGCGATCGGTGACAACAACGGACACATTGGTCTGGGCGTCAAGTGCAGCAAGGAAGTGGCTACAGCCATCAGGGGTGCCATCATCCTTGCCAAGCTTTCTGTTCTACCAGTCCGCAGAGGCTACTGGGGTAACAAGATTGGAAAACCTCACACAGTGCCTTGCAAGGTAAATGTTTTTTAAGAATGCATTATTTTAATTATAGTTATTTATTTTAATGATGAAAACTGATAATCATTTCATTCGTGGTATCCCCTGAGGTTTGTCCAATGAAGTTCGTTAAAACGTCTGAGTATTCAAATTGTATTAATTTAATTAAAGCATAAGTAAAAAAAAGTTTGACCATGTTAATTTTTTTTCTGCAGGTTACTGGAAAGTGTGGGTCAGTCACCGTGAGGCTCATCCCTGCTCCTCGTGGTACTGGTATCGTGTCTGCACCAGTCCCTAAAAAGCTTCTCCAGATGGCCGGAGTCCAGGATTGCTACACATCGGCTCGTGGTTCCACTGGCACACTTGGCAACTTCGCGAAGGCCACCTACGCAGCTATTGCCAAGACCTATGCTTACCTCACCCCCGACTTGTGGAGAGACATCCCTCTGACGAAGTCACCTTACTCTGAGTTCAAAGGTTGAGACAGTAATTTCTGTGGAATAAAAATAAAGAACATCTAATTTTATCTTTTTCTTTTATTGTTATTATTAAATCCCTAAACACGAAATTATATTTTCCAAGTAATGGACCAATTGCTTTGCTTGGTGAGGTGTGACTAAGACCCACTAAGTAAGACCTTTGGATTCATAGATAACTAACAAATTTTTCGATATTCTATCCTACCGAATTTAAAGCAATTTTTCAGATTTTATGAATGCAAGCAAATTCTATCGAATTTCAAGAAGTCCCCACATACAAATACCCAATGGTGAGGGCATTCGTTTTCATTCAGGGTCGACATTGTCGCCGGACAGTCGCACGTAAATGTTTCACGACTGCTCGCGATAAGTCTAGCGACTTTGTCCCCTAGTGAATACATGCCATAATAGTATTTGTTTCATTCACTATAATTATAACATTCACACGCATTATTTGATAATAATAATTGTTACTTTATAGTGTGTATCGTATTGTATATCTTGAAAAAATTCTATTCTGTTGTATTCTTACTGGCTTTTGCCAAAGCAAAAATTTTTCTTTTTACAAAATGGCATCATTTAGTAAAAGATTACTTATTTGCGAAGTATGAAATTTCAAAAGAAATATTTCATGGCTTTCATGATTTGGTATTCGGTCGAATACGTCTTTATAATTCCGAACTATTAATAAAACCAACCAAATAAGCCGAATACCGTATAGTAGATTGTTACACGAAAAGTAAGAAAAAAGTTGGTATAGAAAGTATAGATATTCTATCTCACGAAGTCCATTTGGCTCTGGTTGTAGTAGTTATGTATACCGTTATGCGCGCTTTTGTGTGTAAACGCAGGGAGCGTTAGCAATGAAATCTGACACGTAAGATATATATGTATTTATAAATTAAATAAAAATTAATGATAAAGATAAAATGTAGCAAAGTAATTAATATTATAGGCTGCAATGAATAGAAATAAAACATTATAATGTATAAATAATATAAATAAAATACTCGTAAGTAAACATTTTGTTTATTATTTTATATTACTAATATTAATATTCTTTTTCAATTTTTTCGACATAGCACAGGTTTTTTACTGCCAACAACATCGGCTGTAAAATTATCTATTTCTATTTTATTATCCCTCTTTCTTTTCTTCATAGGAGAAGTGAATTTTGATTAAGTGGATGGCATAGCCTTAGCTGTGTACGACCGTGTATTAACTCGTAAATGAGACAAATTACAATTAGGCTCCCTATCTGATTTCGTACGCATACTCTTCTCGTAGGAAGTGGTAAACGCTATGTAGCGTCGAGCTAAAACAAAACCAAAGAAGTAATTAATTTTTAATGTTGGTATGGATAACTGTGGATTTATAGCGCATTGCACATTTTTTTTATTACTGTAGGATAGCAGACAGGCTGACGGTTCGCTTAGAATTAAGCAAGTAAACGCATAAGGGTGTTTGCAACGCCAGTGGCATCGAGAACATGCTGAACGGAACGGAACTTGGGTCACTAATGCCGGAACACAACACAAGGTTATTATGGCGGCATATATAAGACCAACGGTGGTCGCCATTCAGACGGGCTCGAGGCTCTACCACGTTGCTAGGGTGGCTTGTTTTGTCGCCTTTTACGACTACGTTACTATTCTTTCTCCGCCCTTGCACGGATCAAACACATCGAAGATAATAGAAAAAGTACAAGCTTGAGAGCAAAAAAAATATGGACAATTTTATAGAAAAGAATGGAATTTTTTTCAGGCTGTAAAACCTTTGGATCACATTAGAGAACTTCACAACAACCAAATTTATTGCTTTATACCTGAAAATCCTCACATACCGATTTTTTTCGGTAGATTTACCACATTTTGTTTTTCTAGACCACTTCAACCTTTACACCTTGGCTAATCAACGGGCACAGGATTTTCCTTTTGGGTGTGTAAGGTTATGAAATACTCAAGAAAGACGCTGATGAATTCAACGCACTTTTCTATGCTGTAACTAAGTAGTTGACTCGCTTGCCGTAGTGACCAAAAGCGGTTCCAGCTATCCCTCCGCAAAGCCTCCGGTTTGGAGGTTTTTGCGGGTAAGCCTCGGTCAACAGTAGAGTGGTCGTAGGGGAGTGCGGAGAACCATAAATTCCTGAGGTTGCTTTAAACTCAAGTTCCGATGGTGCAGCTATAGTTTTTCCCGGGATAAAAATGTAATTGTTGTTACAATTTGTATGTAACCCATTAAAATGATCAACACAACTTGGATACATGGAAAGCTCGGAGCTCTCTTGAGTACAGTCACAATAAAACTAACGTATTTATGCCATTATTGGTTGGGGGACTTTCTTGACCAAGGCACAAGACAGAAGAGAAGAGATTACTAAATTTAGTGTTTACAAGAGCGACGGCTCATTGCCGTCTGTTTTTAATAGATAGTAAAAGCAGTATTTTATTAGTAACTTTTTACCACCTTGTAATTTTTTTAAATAAGATTTTATGGCCTGGTAATGAGATCTATAAGCCAAACTTTCTTATAAAGTGATAGTGTTGCCTTATTTTGTATGAACTATAAATTTTAATTTATACAGGATGACTTTGACCAAACCGTCCAAATTTTTTTTACGCACTAAACATCATTTAAGGAACCCATTTTTGCAAAAAAAATTGTATGTCAAATTTTCACCATAAATATTTCATATATTAAGATCATTAATTCAATCGTACAGAATAGTCCTATGGTGCAACCTTCGTACGTTAACCTGTTATTACCTGTCTCTCCCGCGTAAATGAGTAGTGCGTATTCGCTCGCCCGGTGCAATGCCGCCGTCCTTGGCCTTTTACTAGGTCAGATGGAGAGGTCATTGACACTCTAGCGCCGTATTAAGTAAATTGTGAGTTCTTTGAATGACTTTGTGATGCTGATTACTCAACATTTTTGTACTATGTGATACAAAACTAAAATACATGTTTCTCATAACTTTTACTAAAGATTCTTCTGTGTGAATTTGGACGGGTTTGTTAAAGTCACCCTGTATATTTGGAATCAAGTGTTGTCGGGGTATAAAACACTAACATTAGCTTAAATTATTTTAAACTAAACAAATATTTCGTTTTTACGATAATTGACATTCGAATGAAATCTTAATATTATACATATTTGAACCACTAGATGGAGACACAGTCATTTTACATCGCGCTATTGTTACTTGAATCACCTTATTTATAGTCATTTTCCAACTACCTTAAAAACATCTATTCCATCTATACCGGATTAACATCCGGTTATTTTTGAATAAGGATCATCATCTAATGTGATTAGGCCTTTATTATTACGTAAAATACAAACTTGATAACTGCGATTTCGTTTGCGTGCATTATTGATCGCGACAAATAGTAGCCCTTACAGATTCTCCATTATTTATATATATTTTGTAGCTGAATTGCAGTAGTCAGGGAAAGGCCACCTGTTATCAAGACATCTTCGCATATGGACGTTTGAAATACTAGGTCTGTTGCACTGTCAGTGCGCTGGCGGCAAGAAATTAACAATTTCAATTTGACGTGCTTGAGTATCAAACATTCTCAATTCACACCCATCTTTCACATTTTAAATATTAGTATAGATCTGTAAAACCAGGAGATATAATAATATTATAATTAAATATAATTCATATAATTTACGCAAAAAAACGTAAATATGGCCAGAGTAATCCGGAAAAACCGCTCTAGGAGTTCCTGCATTCACGGCGGTCTACGACTTTCATATTTAATGACAACCTCCTTATGTGGAGTTGAATGCTGATTCAACGTAATTAAACCGACTTGCTCTTTCAAATGAGTATTTTTCCCTGTGTAGAAGTGGTGTAAGAATATTGACTTCTGCGGCAGAGGTTGGCCAGTCGTAAAGGCGACAGAACCCTAGCTAAATGATAGGGCCTCAAGCTCGTCTGGAAGGCTATCCCTGATCTATAAGTATGCCGCCGTAATAACCTTGGGTTTCGGGATTAGTAAGCCAGGTTCCAGTACCCCTATGCGTACAGCAGCGTGTTTGGGATGCCCTTGGCATCATAAACATCTATAGGCGATGGTAACTGCTTATTATAAATGGGCTGTTACCCTGTCCCACAGCAATAAAAAAATACTCTAAATTATTTGAATAAAACAAGTTGTAGCTTTTACTAAAATCTTTTACTTCTTTCTCAAATAAACCTATTGTGTGATCACATACTTTTTCTAGATCATTGAGACCTCTCTTAAGAACTTCTAAGGCTGGGGTTTCTTTCGTTTGTATCCTGAAGAGCATCTTGGATTCTGCCGGATGGGGAACTGTGTAACCGCAGAAATCAACATCTTCACTGTTGAGAAAAAAGATTATATATTCAACTTTTACAGTTCGATCTGCTCAAATGCCTCCTACTTTCAATCAAATAACCTATTTTCTACTAAATAATAAATACATTTATTATTGAATTAAGCAATTATTGATAAATTATTATACACATTACATTACACACAGCAAGTGTTATGGATAATAAATAACTGACTACTTACTTTTGCAAGTAAATACATATTATACATGAATACCCTGACTCGGGTTGGGTGTCGAACCTGTAATCCATAAAGGCGTTCTAACAAGGTTGACGGCCTGATGGCAGTCCTTTAGTCATTCTTGGAAAACCAAATTAAGCTGCACCAATAATTTTTTCCTCACTATGGTCAAAAAGTTTCCAAAATGATACACAGAAGATCCCTGTAGTATTTATTAACAGTGTAATTTTATAGCTGGAATAAATTTGAATTGAACCAAGACAAATTGCTTGTATGAAGAAGATAGTCTATGTAAAAACTTAAAATCGGTAAAATCTTATAGTTTAGTATCAAATACTTGCTGTTAGTGCACATAATTCTATATAAATACTTTGGATATTAGGGTGTTTCAAAACAAATTGTAAATTTTGTATGTACTCAACATGTAGAAATAAAAATAGATAATTAATTTACATATGGGTAGTATAAAATTAAATGTAATATACTAACTGTAGGCAGAGGAAATAGACAGGAAATACAAATAGTCACAAAGATTAATTAAGAAATTTGAAAAACAATTAGCTTGTATTATACAAGTATAACACAAAAGGATGGGCGGATAGATAATTAAAATGGTAAAAGAGGTTTAAGATAAAAAAAATACAGATAAGAATTCTTGCTAAGCAAGAAGACATAGAAATAATCCAAACTATAAATAATAAAACAAAAACCTATTTTTCATTTCAAATTCATGTGAAATTCTCATTTATGCTAAAAAAACATTCTGTCAAAATATGAGCTCTTAACACTTTATCCACCGGGTTTTTAAGTCTGCCCCTTTCCAAGTTGTACCAGCTTAGTCGCACACACATTTACTCCCCGTACCAGTCATTATGTTGTACTTTTTCCTTTTGTTTCAAAGGAATGTAATTTTATTGATATTTACACTTTATTTTGCATTTCTTTTATTTAAAAGGGCCTTATAAACTAACATTCATAACATAAATTCAAAGTAATAGTAAACAATCCTTAGCTAAAAGAGAATTAATATTAATTTTAAAGATCCATAATTGAATTTCCCTTGATTTAACATCGAAAAATAATTTTTTAATACTACTAATACTATTATACTATGTAGAATTTTTTTTGATAAATGACTGATTTTTTCAGCGTTAAATTATCTACAAAAACTCAAATTTTGACAGAATCTTTTTTTAGCATAAGTGTGGATAAATTCATGTGAATTTGATAGAAAAAAAAAACAAATTTATTTTGAAGCAACCAATTGTATATGCAATGACTGTAAAACCAAATTTGTGATGTAAAATAAGGATTTATATATATTTTATTATCACAATAAGCTTGAAATTCAAAGCACATCTGTATAATACTTAGGATATTTTTTGGCCATACTTATTATAAAATCAAATTGTGAGTATTTTACTGAACATGTCTTCATTCTGCTGGATAGACCTGAAAAGGCTTGACATTGTAAAAGGTGATATGCATGCCATTTGACTCACTATTAAGGATGCCAAAGATTGTGCAAAGTGGACAAGAAAGTTGGAAAATGGACCTCAGACACTGCAGCGGAAGTTTGAGTTGCAACTGGAATTTCTCACTGGGATGATAAGTTCATTTTATTAGGTTTAGGTAGACAATGCTCGTTCAGATCTGCTACTTTTTTTATAGTTGAGGAACAGCAGACAGGCTGACGGTCCACTTAACAGTAAGTAGTTACTGTTGTCTATGGATGTTTGTGACACTAGGGACACAGCAAACATGCTGCTGTCCCATAGGGGTACAGGAACTTGAGTCACTAATGCCGGAACACAACACAAGGTTATTATGGTGGCATGCTTAAGACCAAGGGTGGTCGCCATTGAGACGGGCTTCGGCCCTCCTACCACATAGCTAGAAAGGTCTTGATATAAGGAGTGATCCATCTGCAATACAACATTAACAAAATTGCTAATAAAAACATTTACTTACTATCTATTGATTATACATTTCAAAGCATTGCCTAATGTATGACTTTCATTCTGGAAAACATAAGTTCTACACGTTGGACCAGAATCTTCATCACCAGGGAGCTGGAAAAAGATAATTTTCTCCTTTGAGTTAATTACTGTCAGTATTTTGGTGCTTATTTTTTTCTTTATTGTGTAATTCTAGCAATAACATGCTATCTAGTGCAAAAGCACTTTTGTTATGGATACTAGATAACAGATATACTTTTCTTTTGTAAATAAATACATTATACATAAACACCCAGATGCAAGATGAGAATCTAACCCATGACCTCTACAAGGGAACAGAAGTATGTTAGCAGTTATGTCAGTAGTCATAAATAAACATAAGATCAAGTGACCTTAATGTATTTTATTATTTTATAGAGACAACAGTAGAATTACTTATTTTATAACAAACATGTTGCAAAAATTAGCACCATTTTATATTAGATAATCATTTAGCCTTTTTAGTTAAAAGAATCAAGTCAAAACTTGGGATGAAATCAAAATTCACGATAAGACGATGATGTTGGAAATAATCAAGGTTTTGATCTCAAAACCTAAATATTCTCTCTCTCATCTTGAATAAGCTAGGCCAATATACATGCAAGTTATAATTCAAATCTTGAAAATGACACACTAGATTTTTAACGAAACTTAGTGCAAGTTTTCTTCATCTTTTCAACCTCTAAATTAAACAAGCAGCTTTCTTTTAAAATTCGAATAAAAATAATATTAAATTACCTCGCAGATCTTCATTATAACCTACTATACAATTTTAAATATTCCTCCAAAATTGTTCGAAATATCCTCATTGAAAACGATTATTTTAATGAAGAAATTTAGTATTTTTACATATAAGTATATTCGACAGCTAACTTGTATTGATTATAAAGTACATAAAGTACTTATTAATTTGAATTTCAATACACATGAACAAGAACACGAATAACACGAGTTTTTGTTGATTTGTTATAGGGATGATCGATATTCATCGATGTTGAATAAACATCGATGTTATGAGAACAAAATATCGAACTATCGAAACGTCCATATATCTTTTAGGATCATCTAACGGTGGATGTACTTTCTAGCTAGTGAGTCCCTAGGTAGTATAACTATTTTAAATTAGATGACACTGATTAACGGGATCGAAATAAGCCGTACTACATATCTAACCGCAAATCCTCGCAAAAGAGAATCGTTTCACACCAAAAAGGTTACGCGAGGCTATTGAAATCAGAAAATACCCAAATTTAAATAGAGAAGATGTGAAGATGGTTGGCAAGTACCTTAAGTTTGGGGCCCTATAATCAAAACTATTAAGTCTCAAACCTAGCAAACAATAGGTACGAGACCGAGAGACATCGTGAGTGCCTTCTGCGTGAGCCGGAACACACCTTAGTTTTTTCCTCTTCATTTTAATAGTTATTCCTTTCACTTAATATTTTAATCCCTCTCTTGACATTATATAAAGTATTAGCTTAGGTACCGTGTAGTGGAGATTCTCTGCCAGTCTTTTTCTTCACAACATACAAATATACGGTATGAGGATGGGTATATAATCGACTAGGTCCCAATAGAGTTAATTGTAACCATACTTAAATAAAATAAATTAAATTGCAATTAAATAAGTTGAGGGTAGATGTAAACAACTGTAATGTTTTTATTGACATTTGTGATATGAGTCCTTCCGTGAATATGGCTGCTGAAAACCAACCAAAATGTCGAAGTCAAGCCCAATAAATAAACGGCCACTTCTAATCCGTAAAACGTAGGTTTAATTAATATACACGTTTAGTAAATAAAATAGACAGTTTTATTTCCTACCAAAAACATCGATGTTTTGCTATCGATGTTTATCGTACATCAATACTTTTAAGTCGATGTTAACATCGATGTTTTTCTAATATCGATCATCCCTAATTTGTTGTTAATAAATGTCAATTTGTCAACTATTACTGTCAGTGTCAAATTCAAAGTTTAAAACGTCAAACTATTTTGACATGAACTTTTTTACTTATGTTTTGGGATAACCCACCTTTTCTTTAATATTTTCTCGTTTTCTGTTGTATCAATGGATTTTTTGACTACGTTTAGAAGTTAATACTACCCCAGGTTTACCATCAAAGATAATCGTGATTGAAAAATATAAAAAAAATCCTAGCCTAAATAAATTTTACATAAATATTATGTTTGCATTTTGGAGTTCTTTTATAATAGCAAATGTATTTGATTATAAATTCAAAGTACTTATTATAAAGGCTTAGACTAAGCCTTGCACATAACGGCACAGTGCCCCCGGCTGGCCAAAGCGGTAGCAGGCGTTGCTGCAGCAATGTGTTGCGAGGTAGCCTGATGTTAGGCACTTGAAGCACCTCAGCTTTCACTTATCGAGACCTCGACGAGAGTCGTGGCCCAGCATACCGTAAGGTGGTCCAGACGCTTCAGTTTGTTTGGTTGGCGGCCACACGTTGATAGTGCTCGTGTTGTCGCGCTGTAATGCGCTCCTTTATGCACTTTTCGGGACTCGTGACTTCACGTATTATTTTTTAAAAATTTCTTTTAGCTGTGTCCTGAGGGCGTCAGCAGTCGCCCCCTGGTTGGACCCAGGCATTAACATCATGCAAACCCCGTTCACGCTATTCCGATGGCGGCGAAGTTCACCTTTTTTTGGGCTCCACCATGAGGGCTGCGTAAGTCTCTCTAAGGTCTGTCTGGTGTCGGTCTTTAGTTTGTGGGGACCTCTGCTCCTCTTCGATTTCGGGGCTGGCGGTGGATGTTTCAGCTTTGCTGGAGCAGTTGTTGCTGCTTTTCCTTCTCTTTTCTTTTTTGGCGACGTCCGTCCACTCTTCCTCCAGAGGAGGTGGCGGAGTTATTGTTACTCGATTCGCGGACGCTGGTTGCGCCCTGTTACGAGGCAGGTTTTATGTATTTGTAAAGAATGACTTGGTGTAGAATTATCACAGTAATAATTCCATGAGCATACTCATCAGTCACATTTTAAAGTTCGTGCTTTATCAAAACGATCCGCCTTCATACCATTCAAAACTTATGAAAATACCCGTTCAAACAAATTAATGTACTTTAATTATTCTGATCACCGATATTTGAGAAAGATGATTTGAGTCTGATATGATTATGAGGAATTTAATTATAGTTTATCCTCCTAAAACCTTTCCTTGTGACTTTCTATCGTATCAAACTTAAAGTTTCGGAAGTAACCTCAAACTCCAGATTTCAATAAATATTGGCATTATTTTATCCTACTTGAAACTATTAAATAGTCGTAGTAAATTTTTAGGTTCTACAATTATTATGAGTCTTTTATTGATAATAAATTGAATAATGTGATTAAATTTTCTTTTTACGTGAACGGCTTCATTTATTGGAAAAGTTCTATCAACGACTACAATACTGTTAATTTAATGAAAATATTTTACGAAAGTCTAAAGTATCTTTATCAAGCAGCAATAAAGGAATTTATCTCATCATTTCAAGTCAAGTGATATCTCTTCGAGTAAATTAAACTTTGTGGGCTCCGCAGCTCCCTATAAAGGTGATTTCCTGCCACCACACAATACACATACTACGGGAGGAGCGCTTAATGAGTAATAAACTTGTAGATTAATTGAGTCTCGCTCCCTCCATACACATATACTTATACTTCATACATATACTTAATTAATTGTCCCTTTGTTTGTTATTTGCTCTTTACTCTAATCAATGATATTAGTTGAATAATTCAAATATCAAGGACATATATACATGCGAGGATTGCTCCGTTTTCGCTAATGGCTTGCTGTCATATGACAAGTATTATAAGGGCACGATTGCCAGACAGTACCTATCTGTGTCGAAAAATGACAGAACGCCACCAATGTAGTACTGGTGACGAGGTTACGGCGGAGGGTGTAGAAACACTCTTTACGTTTTTGAATGCTATAACCTGGTTCGTCACCAAACCCGGATTTGAGACAGTCATGTCCGTGAAGGAGACGGCGGAGAAGGAGTGGGAACGTGCCACGCTGGGGGGAGGGAGAGGGACGCTCTCACAGAGTCGAGAAGTGGGTGTTTCGGTGTACCATGGACATATTAACGACAAGTTCGGAGTCCCTGGCGCTTAAGGTGAAGGAGCACCGGGGTGTTTTAGTTGATATGCCAGCGGTGTGCGCCTCCCAACCATTAGATGGGGCGCATTGCACGAGGAGTCCCCCGCTACACTGCTAGAGGTTCCTACGTGGCGGGGTGTGTATAATGCATTTCCACCCCGAAAAAAGTGTCAATGCATTATATTGTATAAATATACTTTTTTCCGCTAAAGATTTGCTTAAAATTTTGTTTAGTCTCTAAAATATTATATTTTGTCCAATTTTTGAATTTCGATTCATTTCAGCCCAATTCGTTCTCTGTTGTAGTTTACCAAAGGTTTATCCAAAATGATTAGCTGTGTGACTGCTATCAGGTCTGTTAGCTCTTTTGGTTACAAAATCACCCTTGTCTCGTATGGGTATTTACAATTTTAATGCTTAGGTATTACTGATACGACCTATATTCAATAACGGCTCTAGATGAGTTAGTAATTTTTCAAATCGACTAAAATAATTGTATTTCCATTCAAATTTAGATAGTCAATGTACAATGCAACACTGTTAGACTCTCAGATAGACGCTTTTTCTATCGTAAAAGGCGACAAAACAACTCACACTAACGACCACCTTTGGTTTTAAGTATGCCGCCATAATAACTGTGGTGTGTTTCGGCATTAGTGACTCAAGTTCCTGTACCATTATGGGACAGCAGCATGTTCACGATGCCACTGGCGTCGCCAACACTCATAAGCGACAGTAACTGCTAAATTCTAAGTGGGCCGTTAGCCTGTATGTTGTCTAATCTGTGCAAAAACTACGATTAATTCAATTCAAATAATATTAACCTCGAATCCGTTTTCATTGAATTTTCTTCGTAAAACTTAATGTTGTAATGCTAGAATCCTCTGCCATTTGTATATAGTACTGTGATTGAGCTTTAGTTTTATGTTTGCTGGATATTTTAAGGTATCGATTTTATATATTGGGTTATAATCAATATTAACGATTAAGAGTTTTTGTATCTTTAGCCTGTAGGCTGGATCTTTAAGGAGGACAAAATATTTACTAAAATAATTTGTTCTGTACTGGGTGTAGGTATGTGTCTGTTAATTTTTCTCTGAGCAGTGGCGGAGTAAGAATACTGACCTCTGCGGCCGGGGGCAACCTGTCGAAAAAGGTCAAAATCCCTGGCCAGGTGGTAGGGCTTCAATCTTGATTGGGTGACGACATTGTATCTAAATATGGCACCATAATAATGAAAAAAAAATATGTTGTGTTCCGGCATAGTTGAATCAGGTTTCAGTTCCCCTGTGTGGATGCAAGCTGTGAGCATTGTGCCTGGCGTTACAAACATTCATGGGCAACGGTAACTGCTTACTATTTAGTGGGCCGCCATCTTGTTCCACAGCAATAAAAAATAATAATAATACGCATTAAAATGTTGGGTTACAATTCTCACAATGTCTTTCTAAAGCGTTGGTGTATGTCAATTATATTTAGATCAGAAAAACTTGGTCAGAATTGCATACCGTAGCTCTGCATGGCCGTTACTATGAAGGAAAGAATGTTACATCATAAGTAAAATGCTAGAAATAAGAATGGAAAGATACAAAAGGAAGTAGACCAAATAAGACATGGATGCGGAAAAGATGATATGAAAAAAAGGATGTGAATGTTGACATTACAGTTAACAGAAGATAATGAAAGGAGAGAACATGTTATGCCGACCCTATATAATATGAGAAATGACAGAAGAAGAAGACGTCTTATTAATTGTTACAGTCAACTAACCTTGGCATTGACCTCTGCAAGCATAACGACGTGTGTTATCTGTTACGTCAGGAGGTCGTCGATATAATATAATAATAAGAAATTCATAATATGATAATAAAAATATCAGAACATTGAAAGATAAAATAACACGATATCAAGCCGTGAAACTTAATAAATTACTAAATTGTTATCTATTGTAACAGTAAAATAGTTCATATAACAAATTTAGTATTTATTTAAGAAAATAAATAAAAATTATTCATACTGCGTTCGCACTACTGTGTAAGTAATTAACTGTTGATTTTGTATAATGATACAATTAATCAGTTCAGGCTCACGTCCTTCAGAGTTGAATAATGGGTATCAATCAAGTGGCCCGAGTTAGTAGTATTTAATAAGCTTATGATGTCACGTGTAATGAGTTCCACCAAAACTTTTTTTGCTCTGGGAAAAATGTATCTTCTCAGTGCCGCGTCAGGACGCTGGGGACGCCGATGCGGGTACGTGGGTTCTCCGCCCCGTTCCTACAACCACGCATCTGGCTAGCTAAACATAGCATAGGGTGGTCGCGGTAGTGTAACGACTAAAACCCCCGTCATCATCTGGGGGTAGTAGCAGGATCGACTTTTTGTCATTACTCTGCGACATCCACATAGGTCTTATCTCAAGTCCACCTTACCTTTTTTTGATGGAAATGTTTGATGCATTTCCAGCACTTCGGAGCTCACGGCGGGGTGATGTAAGACTACCGTAGAACGCACACATATCCTACAGTTGACAACAGAACACATGTTGTTGGTATAACCCACACAAATTGGTAATGCGCCTGGCGGCCATGTTGGTGACGTTAGTACCGTTAGCAACGAAAAAAAGAGGTAAAAAAGAGTTTTTAGACGACTTTGCGTTAACAGCGTTAAGAAATATTATTAGTACAATGTACACAGTTCGCAAAGAACTACGTACTATGCGTAAAATTATGGCTGCTGCAAAAAAGGACTTAAATTATACAGGAAGTGTGAACTCATTACGTGGAATAATAAAGGTAAAACTAGGGTACCGATTTAAAAAATATTACCAAAACCGATTGCATTTGATTGAAAGGCCCAATATTCAAGCTTGGAGGGCTAAATATTTACGTTGCATCAGACAAAATGACTTACTTGGCGCTGACGAAAAACAAGTGATTTATATCGACGAGACGTGGATATACGCTCATTACACAGTCAAAAAGTGTTGGCAGTCCGACACGGATGTAGGAGTGAAAAAAAATGATAGCCCTGGTCGCCGCTGGATTATAGTTCATGGTGGGAGTGAGTTAGGATTTGTGAATAACTCTCTTTTAATGTTTAAAGCGATACAAAAACAGGCGATTATCATGACCAGATGAATACTCAAAATTTCACTGAACAGTATTGATGTAATGAATAATGCCTCTTACCATAGTAAAGAGGAAGAAAGAACTCCCACCATGAGCTCAAAAAAACAAGTGATGGTTGAGTAGCTCCAAGCGCATAACACTGAGTTCCCGGAATATTTCACAAAACTGGAATTATATTTAATAATAAAACATCACCAAACGCCGAAGAATTACATTATTGATACATTATTGGCTGATCATGGTCACGAAGTTGTTAGACTGCCACAGTACCGTAACTGTGACCTCAACCCCAAGTTTCAGACAAGAATGTTGAACAATTGGAGAGTAAGATCGGATCTTAACTTTAGAGGCTTTGCAATCAATCACTCCTGAAGATTGGAAAAAGGAGGTAGATCATGTGAAGAGACTGGAAGAAGAATACTGGCAAAAAGATAGATTGGTCGAAGAGTTATTTATTATTAACACGGGAAATGATACTGATTCTGACGAGACATCAAGACTCGGATACCAATTCTGAGTCTGATGTAGATTATATGAGTGGAGTTGAAGAGTTAAGATTTTCAAAAATGTGATGAATGATGATTAAAAGTTAAACATTATTCAAACATTTAGTTTTAATTAAAAAAAAACACATCAAATTTCCTTTATAAACTTTTATTAATAAATGAGAATATTACGTTTTGTTAACTGTACTTTTTCTTTGCTGATGACGTCACAAGGTCGTAAATTTGACAAGGTTTAAGCGCATTACCAATTTGAGTTGGGTTATCTAACTATTAAAATCAACCCCAGTGTTCCTCTTCTACTCGATGCCTGAGTTAAGGGATATAGTTTGGCGAGCGCCTCCAGCCATTGTAAATTGGACGAAACTGATAAAACAAAATGTAATCAAGAAATAAGTTTAGACTAAAAACTGAAAAAGATGCTATTGTGGCAAGAAGAATGGCCAAGGCAAAAAAAATATTTTCGGATAAAATTAAGCCGAAAAAATTAGCATTAGTGAATGAGTCGGAAGGCTACCTGAAAGCTTGTGCACACTGTTCAATAAAGTGTGTTTCAGATGTAAAATTCATTCAGACGGCAGTCGCTCCCATAAAAATGAAGTCAATAAATGGACACTAGATGTGGATCCCTTGACTTGAAAGTTTTGATTGCAACCGGGATTTTTTAATAGCATTAGTCTCAAACTAAGTTGCATAGCACTTGTATTATGGGTACTAGACAGCTGATATACTACATATAGGCTTTTCTTTTGTAAATACTCGTAAATATAATATTTTATGTTATAATAATTTATGAATGATTTATAATATGTATTGTGAAGTCTTGTTATCATTAATATAATAATAGTCAGTATCATCAATATTAAACATACTAGTTCTACTAAGTATTTAAATATTTATTATATCAAAATAAAAATAAATTATCATTTTATTTTCATTTAAGTTTAAATACCATATATTCTTCCTGCCATTATACCAAACTGTGTGGGGTCGGCACAACATGTTCTCTCCTTCCACTCTCCTCTGTTAGCCTCCATCCCAACATTCACACCCTTTTTCGCCGTTTCATCTTTTACGCAATCCATCCATCTTTTATTTTCTCTACCTCTCTAGTAGTCTCAGTCTATACAAGTACGTAGAGGAGACAAGGGGATGTTTTACCCCAAAACTGTTTTCCATGAGGATCCTCCTCTTGAGATCTTAAGTAAATTCTCCAAAGGATTTACATAAGATTTTAAACTGGAAAGGGCTGGGCATCAACGTGAACGGCGAGTAAACTGCGATTCGCAGCAAGACTCGCAACAGATGCTGTTTTTAGTGACATTCATATAGTAAACGCGTGTAAAATATGCTCACGGTTACACAAACATCAATCACACGGTAATCAGCTCCACTTGCTCCTTGTTTTTTTTTGCTTAAAAAAGAATTAAAGAAATTTAATTATGAAACAAGGGTGATTCAAAAGTAATGATAATGTATAATATAATAAATGTATTCCTCTAGATTCTAGATAGGCTTCTAGCAAGTCTTTTTTCTAAGCCCAGAATTCCGCTAGAAAAAAAATATCATGTCCCTCCAAGAACCCCTAAACAGCAGCCATCATTTTGTTATCGTCTTCGAATTTCTTACCTCGGAGGTGTTTCTTGAGTCGAGGAAAGAGGGGAATAGAATCTGACGAGTAGGGCGGCGGGTGTTCAAGCAGTTCGAATCCTGATTCTTGAATCGGAGCCAACGTGGTTTTATGTGCTGATGCGTTGTGATGGTGAAACAGCACTCCTAGACGGATTGTATTCAAATTATTTTACCACGCGAATTATTTATATGATTTTTAGGTATACCTAATGGGAGTATACAAGCTAGGTTGATATAAAGCAAAAAAGTACCGTGTACATTGGAAAAAACAAATTACAGTTACTTTTTGATTACTATCCGTAAATTCGGTCATTACTATTCTATAAAATACTAGCTGACCCGGAAAACGTTGTTCTGCCATAAAAATAATGTCAAAAAATAAAAAATAAAAATTTAGGGGTGGACTACCCCTAACATTTAGGGGGATGAAAAATAGATGTTGGCCGATTCTCATAGATACCGGATAAGCACAAAAAATTTCATCAAAATCGGTCAAGCCGTTTCGGAGGAGTATGGCAACGAAAACTGTGACACGAGAATTTTATATATTAGATTTACTATATTTGCTTCTTGATACTAAATTTCACTGAAAATGAACCATCAAAAATGTTGTGATTATCCTACAATGTTACAAAGGGAAAAATTTGCATAAAACGTGCGGTTGTACGTAATGATATAAATGGACCAGTTTCTCCGCTTTGCATTCCTATCAAAGAGGCGATTTAGCGTTCCGGTTTCAAACAAACTTATTCAAGTCGGTAGGAGTGTTTCTTAACACACACCGATCTTACTAGAGTCATAAAAAGATAAATACATATTTTACAGAAAGTTTATGAGGATTCTTATTCAGTAAAAATTTAAAATATATTGGGACAAACAACGCCATCTAGTCGCAAATTATGTAGCGTAGCATTTGTGTTGTGGGTACTAGACAACTAATAAACTACAGATATACTTTTACTATGTAAATAAATAAATATTATACAAAAACACCCAGGCGCGGGGCGGGAATCAAACCCATGTCCTCCGCATGCGTGCCGACATTTGTTAGCCGTTACACCACGGAGGTCTTAGGAGGAGTTTGATGATGAGATGAGAGCTTGTGATATGATATAGAAATAAATATCGTGCTAATAAACTTTAAAAAAGATGCAACATGAATCGAATCATATCGAAGACCGGGTTTGTTTCCCGCCTTGAGTCTGGGTGGTTATGTTAGTAGTCTAGTATCCATAACGCGGACGCCCTGCTGCTTTGGAACTACATGGTGCTGTGTTAATTATCATACAGTATATCTAATGGGAAAAATAATATTAGACTAAGTTTTTAAATGCAAACCGATATATTTTTATAGGCGCCGGGTGATGATGGAATTACAGCCGAGCTTCTGAGAGCTGGTGGTACTCCTGTGCTTAAAATCCTCCAGAAGCTATTTAATTCCGTCATCCTCGATGGCAAAACGCCGCAGGCCTGGCACGGAAGTATAGTGGTGCTGTTCTTCAAAAAGGGCGACAAAACCCTTTTGAAGAACTTTAGACCGATATCACTTCTGAGCCATGTTTACAAGCTGTTTTTCAAGGGTCATCACGAATCGTCTCGCGCGCAGATTTGACGACTTCCAGCCTCCCGAACAAGCCGGATTCCGAAAAGGTTTTAGCACCATAGACCACATACATACGCTGCGGCAGGTTATACAGAAGACGGAGGAGTATAACCAGCCACTATGCTTGGCGTTCGTGGACTATGAGAAAGCCTTTGATTCGATCGAGACCTGGGCGGTGCTTCAGTCTCTCCAGAGGTGCCACATTGATTATCGATACATCAAAGCGTTGAAGTGTTTGTATGAAAACGCCACCATGTCAGTCCGTCTCCAGGATCAGAACTCGAAGCCTATCCGACTGCAGCGGGGAGTCAGACAAGGCGATGTCATATCGCCGATGCTGTTCACTGCTGCGTTGGAAGATGTCTTCAAGCTTCTGGACTGGAACGGACTGGGCATCAACATTAACGGTGAGTACATCACTCACCTTAGATTCGCAGATGATATCGTAATCATGGCTGAAACCATGGAAGACTTAAGCCATATGCTTGATGGCCTCAATACAGCTTCCCAAGGAGTAGGTCTCAAAATGAACATGGACAAGACGAAAATCATGTCTAATGTCCATGTCGCACCTACCCCCGTAACAGTTGGGAACTGTACTTTCGAAATTGTTGACGAATACGTCTACTTGGGTCAAACGATCCAGTTAGGCAGGTCCAATTTCGCGAAAGAGGTCACTCGTCGAATCCAACTCGGATGGGCAGCGTTCGGGAAGCTCCGTAAAATCTTTTCGTCCCAAATACCGCAGTGTCTCAAGACGAAGGTTTTTAACCAATGTGTGTTGCCAGTGATGACATACGGAACGCAGACGTGGTCGCTAACTATGGGCCTTATGAGAAAGCTCATGGTCGCTCAGAGAGCAATGGAGAGGGCTATGCTCGGAGTTTCCCTGCGAGATCGAATCAGAAATGAGGAGATTCGCAGGAGAACCAAAGTAACCGACATAGCCCGGATGATTGCAAAACTGAAGTGGCAGTGGGCTGGGCACATAGCTCGAAGGACTGATGGCCGTTGGGGCAGAAAAGTCCTCGAATGGCGACCGCGTACCGGAAGACGCAGTGTTGGTAGGCCCCCCACAAGATGGACCGATGATCTGGTCAAGATCGCCGGGATAGGTTGGATGAGGGCAGCGCAGGACCGATCATCGTGGAGATCTTTGGGGGAGGCCTTTGTCCAGCAGTGGGCGTCTTCCGGCTGAAATGATGATGATGATGATATTTTTATCCGTGCAGGGGCGGAGAAAGAATACTAACCTCTGCGGCTGGGGTCGGCCTGTCGTAAAAGGCGACAAAACAACCCACCCTAGCTACGTGGTAGGGCCTCAAAGCCCGTCTGGATGGCGACCACATTTGGTCTTAAGTATACCGCCATAATAACCTTGTGTTGTGTTCCGGCATTAATGACCCAAGTTCCTGTACTCTTATGGGACATCAGCGTGTTCGCGATTCCACTGGCATTGCAAACATCCATACGCGACGGTAACTGCTAAATTCTAAGCGGGCCGTCAGCCTGTCTGCTGTCCTACAGCAATAAAAAAAAATATCGGTTTGCATTCAAAAACTTGGTCTATAGATATCTATAGATAAAAAGGGTGTTTTTTAAAATGATCTCAGAATAAAATTATGTCATTATATAAAAAATACTAATATGTAAATGACATGTTCATGCGCGAAAATAAGGAGTATCTTGTCATTTATGGTTGCAATGTAATTCTGAGAATCTCTAAATCTATCTATATATATATAAAAATGAATGTTTGTCTGTATGTTCTTTAAAGAATCGTAAACTATGCATTTGATCATGTCATGATCTTTAGCAAAGTGTTGTGCATTAGCCCACAAAGGTTTCTGGCACGACCAATCTTAGACAGATGGCGCCACTATCATTCCAATGAATTTCATTTATTGCCGTGACAGTTGAACGTAAGAATTTATCTAAATTGTGAAATTAAAATCCATGTCTTAATATTATGGATTTATCGAAAAAGTTTTGCATCTTTGTATAAAAACTCTTTACTTTATATTACGAACATCATATTTATTATAGCCAGCTTGATTCGATAATAAAATATTTAAAAATTAAAATTTAAGATCTTTTTATTGTATCGCCCCGCCGACAATGTTGTGTGTATTTTTATATTTGGGAGCGTTTTTCGAATAATGTTATGCATTTCATTGTAAGTTAAATTAATTTAGTTAGTTTAAAAGTTTTCCCAATGATTGCACAGAACTACAAAAATCATCAGTGGCTTAGTACGCGTGCTATATTAGCTGCCAAAAACATCGATGTCAATATCATCAACTTCACTATTCAGAATGGAATATCCAGCGAAACGACAACATATAAGTCCATCGATACTGTGGTGAATCAAGACGAAGTTGTCAACTATCCAACTGAATTCTTGAATTCGCTTGATTTATCAGGCATGCCACCGCACGTTCATACATTGAAAATTGGTATAGCCATCATTCTTCTTTGAAACATAAATCTACCACGACTTCGCAACGGAACCAGGCTCTTAGTCAAGGAAATGATGAACAATGTTATCGAGGCAACAATTTTGACTGGAAAATTCAAAGGTGAAGACGTACTGTTGCCACGTATCCCAATGATCTCGAAAGATATGCCATTCGAATTCAAACGTTTGCAGTTCCCGGTGCTACTCGCTTTCGCAATGACTATCAACAAAGCACAAGGACAATTGTTGCAAGTGTGTGGATTTAATTTGGAGAATCCATGCTACTCACATGGGCAGCTCTCTGTGGCCTGCTCACGCGTCACAAATCATTCTGATTTATTTGTTTACGCACCAGATGGAAAAACAAGAAATATTGTGTATCCCACAGCACTTCAATAAATATACAAATTGAAACGAAACGCTGCAATGTACCAATTTTTTCGACATGAACATAATCAATAAAATGACTCGAAATAAATTCAATATTTGTGTAATGTCTTTCTTTCAAATTTATTTTAGTAAGTAGCGTAGCAACTAGTACAGCTAGTACAGATATATATAAATATAGACGTGCGGTAGCGACACCTGTAGTTACTTAAGTGCAGGTCTGTTAAGTTACCTCACTTTAATTTTCCTAAATACATAATATAACACGTTACTCTTTTCTTATATAAATGTTTTAATATGAAAAAATTCCCTCTAGTCACTCCCTTCCCCTCCCTAGTCCCAGTCCCTTCAAAGTTAAAACGATTCTCACAAAATAAAGATAACCGTTTCAAAATTTTGTACGCAGAAATCTGGATCGCCCTTCATATTTTATGACGTGTTTATTCGACCCAGGCTTGGTAATCCACGTGTCGGCGCAGTCTACTCACTTAAGGGCGTATCGTAAAACTTAATGTACGGCACGTAAAGGTAATGGGGGGTTGGAAGCTTTATTAAGGATGCCACGGGTTAAGCGTTCACTAATCTGCAGAAGGATTCAGGTACCAGAATAAAGTGATATGAAACCTAGGGTTGGTAATATGGCATGTCGAAAACAGAAGGAATTATTTCAGTGTAATATAACATATATAGGTAAACTCACACCACCACACCACACCACTCTGAGACCAATCTCAAGGAATCAGGTTCGAGTCTCAGACTGGCATGTACCACTTAGGCCGTCCTTCATCAGAGTACAAGATCACCACAGTTGTACTAAAATTATAATAGTAAATTAAATATAATACACTTGAGTCCAGAATTGGGAAGTTCATGGCCTGTTATTATTCTCACATTTTAATATAAATTCTCCTTTACAGCGGCTGACAATAGCTCTATCGTGAATGCAAAATGTTGATAGAAATAGGATTCTTGACATAGCTAATGTACAAAAACAACGTGATACAGTTACTGAACTGGACAAAATCTTTGGATCAGTCATTTTCAGTCTTGCTAGTAATACTGTAATAGTTTTCTGAAGTCGAAATTTAACGTTCTCTATACTGTAGATGTATTACGAGTAACGAACATAGCTCACGAAATATGCTTGTCTTAATAGTACTAGAACGCATGTTATCAAATCAAAAATTAAGTTGACTAATGACAAAATATTGAAATTGGTCTCAATCGCCGGTTTTAATCACCACAATAGCATGCTTTACCATCTAATACTCGTATATGTAACATAATGGACTAGCATTAGTGTTGTTTCTGTGCATTTATTTTTCGATTCACATTCGAATAATATTCCTTATTATTTTTCAGTAGATAATATGGTATGTAACATAAATGCTGCCAAGTACTGACGGTGAATAAAAACAACGAGAGAAAACTTGAACAATAACATATTTAAGTAACCCGCCGATTCACGTTGGTTAAGAAATTGGTATATTGTTCGTTTTGTAATACCGGCGATCTCAGCAAACAAGTTTCCTCATGCTGTTTTCTTCACTGTCAGTACAGGTCATATGCTATAACATGCACATTAGGCAAGAAAAACTGCCTAAGTGGTGGATGCAATAATGGGATTCAAAGATAGATTTGTCCCTGAGTGTATACCTGAGTTATTTGATACCACTGAGTTACCAGATAGAATGTTCAGTATAAATGCTTTCGCATAAAACAACGTCTTAAATAAATAGTAACGCCATTTTGGTTTTTAGCTGGAAGACATAACTCAAGGGTAATTAAAATAAATATGAGCAGCTAAGGTGTTACGTTTCTCACAAACAGGACAATGGAAGCATTAGTGGTGCATAATAATAAAGTTAAGATTTTAAATAGTGATGGGATTTACTTCAATTTTAAATTAAAGCCGAATTTTCGGAATCTAAAATAGTTAACACAGTCCAATTATTTGTTAACCAATGTATTATTAAAAAAATAACCAAGTGTACGGGAGAATATCTCGGAGATCAATGTTGACAAGTTAAGGGCGGATTTCGGAAAGTTTCATAACAGCAGGGCTTTCGTTGATGACTGAGTTACAATTAGACGTATCAAAGGAAGCCCATTCTGAATGACTCTAGGTTTTTAACTTCGTCATTGACGGAAATACTCTATCGAACACGTAGAGCGAGAGTGTGGTAGTTTTATTTTTTAGCTACATGTGTAAGTTGTCAGCTCTGCAGAAGACTTGATTAGTTCCGACCATAGGAGCAGGCTGGTTTTTTAAAAGGCTGTAGATTGCATCAATACTGTTGACAACTGTTTATAGTTGGAGTTTGGCAGACAGGCAAACGATCCATCTGGTAGCAGGTGGTCACCGTTGCCTATGAACACTTGCAACAACAGAGGTATTGCCAACGCAGTGACGGTCTCAAAGATATGTTATAACGCCTTTTTTGAAAAACCAGATTCTACAAAACTCAGAAGTGAATCCACCTATTAATATCGAAAATTTAAAACGCATTCTAGTAACACCGAAATTTGACGTTTTGGGTGGCTGGTAAGAGTAAGGAACTGGGTTAATTTAACAAATTTCTTCAAACCGTTTGTACTGTATGAAATAGATGATAATTTTTTAGTAAATGGATATGTTAAGGCGGCAGATAATAGTGGAGATTGGAAGCAGAGGATATGTCATTTGGACGCCACATAGTGTAGAATAATACGCAAGAAAAATAATAAGGAATGTTATTCGAATGTGAATCGAAAAATAAATGCACAGAAACAACGTTAATGCTACCTCTAAATCTTTATTAGTTAATTGTTATTGAGAAGACTTATAGACTTAAGGTTGCCTGAAATATTTTATTATTATAATACGCACATAATGGTCAGTTAAATGTTAAAGGCGGCTTTAAGTTTAACGCCTAGACTTAATATAATACCGGCATTATACCTGAATAATTATTAATTTTTGTAAAAGTTCTCTGCACCAACTGACTAGTAGGTTTTTTTAAACACACGATTAACAAACTCATACACTCAGTGCAGAGGCGGAATAAGAATACTGACTCCTGCGGGTCGGGTTCTCGTAAAAGGCGACAAAACGACCCTAGCTAGATGGTAGGATCTTAAGTCCGTCTGGATGGCAACCACCCGTGGTTGTATCTCGCCATAGTAACCTCGTATAGTGTTTCGGCATTATTGACCCAGGTTCCACATCCCCTATGCGTCGCAAACATCCATAAGCTACGGTAACTGCTTACTATTAAATGGATCGTCAGCTTGTCTGTTGCACCTCAGCAATTAAAAAAAACACGTAGACCAATACAAATTACTTGCATCATACAAAAATTTTGTACTCAGTGGGGATTGAAATTGATTGTTCGATATTTAATTTCACTTTTAAAACTAAAAACTTTAAACAGATTCGCTATATTTTAAGAGATTATTATAAAAAAGTACATAATGCTGCATAGATTTCAAAGAAAATTAGAGCTAGATACGGTGATGACCCTGTATTAAAATTATTCAAATCTGCCCAAAAATGACGAAACTAATTGAATATTTGGTTTAAATAGATTAATTCGTGCACTAAAAGAAGACCAGTCGAATTTTATTGAAATATAAAGCGTGTAAAAACACTACGAACTATTTCCCAGGCTCAACATTAAAAGTCTAGAAACTTAAAAAAAAACCGGAACAGATGCAGCAGATTTTGTTTTTACAAGAGTGATTTCTATCACAACTCCAGTACCTTGTTTTATAATCTGTAGACAAGAAACATGGAGTCGCTTAAAAGCCACCAAAAGGTTATTTTTTCTTTCCCTTAACCCTTTTCCTTGGGTAGTATGGTATATTTTTTTGAGGAAAAACTCTTTTGGAATTTCTCCCGACCTCGAGCCGGGGTGTTATGTGGAACTCGATGTGACTACTCAGTAAAAAAGCCCGCTTTTCTCCTATTGTCTACAGGCTAGGAAGACGGGCCGGCTGAATTTGTGGTCCAGGCCGGCCCGCCTCTTGTGTAAAAATTTCGAAACCCCGGCGCTCCTCGTGTCACTCCAAGACTGAGGGGATGCACGTGCGCCTTCACCCTCACGGCGTAGGTGCAAATAGAGGAACCTTCCCCGAGTGGTTCGCCTGTATAACGTAATATTACATTTATTTTAAATAGAATTGGCCGCGACAAAATCTAGCGTATTGCTAATTGGCGGAGCTGCGTGTTCCGTGGGTCAGCCACAATTCGTTCGTGCCCCCCACCAGCGCCATGCAGCACTCGGGAGTACAAAGAAGACTCGTTGAATTATTATTTTATTAGTAATGACAATTTTAAAACGTGTATCCTGACACTCAGAATATAATTTTCTTTAATAATTTGTAATTTACTTTTTGGAACTAACATTTTGGATAAGTTTATTCGAATAAAGTTGAAGCCCATATTATTAACATATTTATTATATAACTATATATAATATTATTATATAATATTCTATTTTTTTGTGTAATCACGATTGCATGGTATGACATGTTACAAATAGCTGCTGCAGTCTCTTCTTCCAGTTTCTTTGTTTGGGGTACAAGAACCCTATTAGGAAAAATTAATTGGGATTTCGGGTGGGGACTCCCTTCGTGCGTTCCGACCTACTCACCGACGCCCAGCTCACCGATTCGACTCCTGCCATCATCTGGCCTGCTGCAGCGACTACGACGTAAGGGCAGTACCACGCCAGGAAGGGAACGCAATCAGGTCTTTGATCCCAAACCTTTTAAGTGTCCTTACCTATTAACAACGTGACATTTGCTACCGCTATTTACACGAACCCGAGGTTGTTGGACGCCCTCCGACGCCATGATCTTGTCCAGCGTTAGCTGGAGGAGAAGTGGTTTCTTTTTTAAATGGAATAAATTTTAAAATAAAAAGGGATTAAGCATTGTAATTTATTACGTATTCATTGCCACCAAGTACGCAAAATAAGAAGACTTTTGTTACTTGTTACTACTTATAGATTTATTGAGCTGTTTTCATGCGATTTTATCTAAGTATATTTTTGTTATTACTTAATAGTAAATAAATATAAGAAAACAACATGTTCTCTGGTTTAATGTTCACATGCTGAATTTTATAGAATGAAATGAAATGAAATGAAAATGAAATGAAAAAATTCTTTATTTTCTCCCAAAATATTACAAGACAGTACATACATATAAAAGTGCAATAGGTCGAAAGTGTGAATAGCTGAGTAATGAATTGTAATTTCTTATCTGATAATTGCGAGTTTACTTGATTTATTTATCCCGAAACATAAAATTTGGTGCCCACTGTATACTGTTGACAATAATAATATAATATGATGATAAAATATACAATGCGAAGAGAGGAGCGTCATGTAACAAGGAGGATGCTAGAAATGAGAGTGGATGGATACAAGAGGAGAGGTAGACCAAAGAAAAGATGGATGGATTGTGTAAAAGATGATATGGTTAAAAAAGGTGTGAATGTTCAGATGACGGTTAATAGAGGAGACTTGGAAGAGAGAACATGTTGTGCCGACCCCACATAGTTTGGGATAAGGGCAGGAAGAAGATGATCAATATGATGTACTGTGACAATTCACTTCGCTGTCTAGTCTTAAAGAGTAGCAGAGTTTGTATTGTGGGTACTAAAAAACTGATATACTTTTTGTAAATAAACGCATATTATACATACAAACCTAGGTTCGGGGTAGGAATCTAACCCGTGTCTTCACAGATATTCCGACGCGCAGAAGCTGTCATGGAGGTCATCTAGATTAATTTAGCATACTACGAGTAATTTTCGATTGTTTTTATAGCTGTTGGACAGCAGACAGGCTGACACTCCACTTAGAAATTACCGTCGCCTATGGGTGTTTGCAACGCCAAGGGCATCGCTAACACGGTGCAATCTGCGTAATGGTACCTACTAGAAACTGGTCACTTATGCCGAAACACAATACAAGGTTATTCTATTTAAAAACCAGGGCTGGTTCTCAACCAGACGAGCTTAGGGCCGTACCACCTAGCTTGTGTTGTTTAGTCACCTTTACAACAGGCCGACACCTGCCGCATGGGCCGCATTCTTTACTACTCCTGCACGGATAAAAATTAAAAAATTCTTATAAATATAAAAAAAATACTTAAAATACCTAATAATCTATCGACTTTAACAGATGCGTTTAACAATTTTTAAAATGACTATACAAGGAGAGACACGACAGTCATTTTGTTACATGAAAACACTCTGTTTCATGCATATATAGCAAAACCAGTAAAAATCTACGTGGAAATAGTTCAATGGGCAGTTTACCCCATCCGCCGTATTTACTTGACCTCCTTCTGATTTTTACCTATTCAGTTCAACAGCACATGGCCTGTCTGAGCAACGTTTCCATTCTTACGAAGATACTAAAGAATGGCTTGAGTCATCATCATCATCATCTTAGCGTTAGTCCCGGTTGCCACCCAAACTTTCGTTTCGGTGCCCGGGGTCCGCTTTCCGACTTTTTCTACTCCACTTCGCGCGATCTTCAGCATCCCTGGTAGTGAGCCCATTGGCACGCATATCACCCTTTACAACGTCAAGCCAGCACTTTTTGGGTCTACCCCTCCTGCCGGGGCCCGGCGGAGGCGGCATGGCCAGACATTTGTTTCCCACGTAAGTATCCGGTTGCCGTAAAACATGGCCATACCAACGGAGCCGACACTCCTGCAATTTATCCGCAATGTCACGGACATGAAGACTACCGCGAATGCGGGAGTTCCTAACGCGGTCCTTCCGCGTCACTCCACACATCCACCGCAGCATATTCATCTCCGTGACACGCAGTTCTTGCTTGTGTCGCTCTAACACCGGCCACGCTTCACAGCCGTATAAAAGGACAGGCCTAATGATGGTCTTATAGACCTGTCCCTTCAACTTTACCGGCATCTTGGGGTCACAAATGACACCAGTTACCTCACGCCATTTGGCCCACGCGGCAGCAATGCGTGCCTTGACGTCGCAATCGATGTCACCAGACGCATGAAACACAGATCCCAGGTATTTCACATGGTCCGTGCGCTCGACCGTGTTGCCGTCTATGCGTACGGGTGTGGGATCTGTGGAGTTACAGGCCAAGTACTCGGTCTTCGCCACATTGATCTTCAGACCACCGTTTTCAAGCGACTCCTTCCACGCCTTCACGCGTTGTACCAGCCTACCCCTGTCCGAATCTGCCAGCGCGATATCATCAGCATACATGAGCAACCACGGGGGCTGCTCATGTGAGTTTCTGATGCTGTCTGACAATACGTCTAATACCACGCTAAACAGAAACGGACTAAGGACGGATCCTTGGTGCACCCCGACGGTGATGGGGAAAGGTTTTGTGTCGCCAACAGCGGTCCGAACTACGGAATCGGAATCACGGTACATGTCTCGGATGATCCCAACATAGGCCTCTGGAATCCCCTTGTACCGCAATGCCCACCAGATTATCGCGCGAGGAATACAGTCGAAGGCCTTCTGCAAGTCAAGAAACAGACAATGCAGAGGCGTATTCTTCGCCCTGTATTTCTCCGCGACAGTCCTTAGGGCAAAAATTGGGTCCATTGTCCCGTGACCAGGGCGAAACCCATATTGACACTCCGAGACAGTGCACTCCTGTCGAATCCGAGAGTCGATAACCCTCTCGAAGAGTTTCATGGTGTGGGACATGACCTTTATACCGCGGTAGTTACCGCACTCCTGCACCGATCCCTTGCCTTTGAAGACTGGAGTAATGATACTCAGCCTCCATTGGTTCGGGATCGTACGGGTGAGGAGTGTCCGGTTAAAAAGGTCGGTTAAAGTGCCCACACCACGAGAGCCCATCGCCTTCCAGGCTTCGATGGGGACTCCATCGGATCCAACAGCTTTCTGATTCTTCATGCGGCGAAGACAATTCTGGACCTCTGCAGGCGTTATCGGTGGCACTAGTCCTTGGTTCGGAGGAAGATCTGGCGGCTGCACCTCTTTATGCTGCTTGTTCAGCAGCTCGTGGAAATATGAGCGCCATCTCTCCTTCACCGCGAGGTCCTCGCATAACAAGTTGCCCCCGGGGTCTTTTACACAGCGGCACTTGGAGATATCCTGTGCCGCTTTGACCCTGGAGCGCGCCAACTTATATATGAGCTTCTGCCCCTCAGACGAGTCCAACTTATCGTAAAGTGGTTGTAAGTGGTCTCGTCTGGCTCTGGCTACAGCTTTCTTGGTGGCGCGTTTGGCATCTCTGTATGCGTCGCGATCTTCAGGAGATCTGGACGCTTGCCACTTCTTAAAGAGGGCTTTTTTCGCCCTGGTCTCCCTCTGGACTGAGTCGTTCCACCACCAAGTCTCCTTGTCACACTTGCGTCCGCCCTTAGACACGCCAAGCACCTCTCTCGCCGACCCAAGGATAGCCGCCTGAATCCTGTCCCAGTAAGCTTGAACCGGTTCGCCCTCACCTCCGGCGCACTTGTCGCCGATGGCAGAGGCGAACTCCTGGGACTTGACTTCATCAAGCAGCCACCACCTGATTCGGCGTTGAAGGCGGTCGACACATTTGCCTTTGGGCTTCACGCAGAGGTCCATGACAAGAGGACGGTGTTGTGCAGTGAGACTCTCACCGGGTATGACCTTGCAGTTGGCTACTTTGCTGATGTGGTGTCTCCTAGTGAGTAGGAAGTCGATTTGGGTAGCATTCCTCCCGCTCTTGTAGGTGATGAGATGCTCGGGTCTCTTTTTGAAATACGTGTTCACGATGGCAAGGTCGGCAGCCGCACACGTATTGAGGATGTCCTGCCCTTCCGCGTTGCGGCTACCGTACCCAAATCCACCGTGAACACGCTCAAATTCCCCACATTCATCACCCACATGACCGTTCAGATCACCCCCCAAAACGATCCCCTGTGATAATGGGATTCCACGGAGCACTTCTCCGAGTTGATTCCAAAACGCTATTTTATCGGTGTCGTCACAACCGGCCTGTGGCGCATAGGCACTTATCAAGTGGGTAACTACCCCATCGATAAGCACCCTAACGACCATAAGCCGGTCGCTATGACGTTTCACTTCCAAAATGTCGTTCTGGAACTCCTCCGAGAGCACTATGGCAACCCCATTCTCCCCACCAAGTGCACCTGTGTAGATCAGCTTGTAGCCATTCCCAATGAACCGGGATCTGCTGGCCTTCCACCGAGTCTCCTGCAGGAACGCCACGGCCACCCTCCGCCTGGAGAGCACATCGGCCAACTCTCTCGCGCGTCCGGTTAACGTGCCAATATTCCACGTTGCGAAGCGGAGTTTCCTTTTGGATGGGGCTAGTGTCTTTAGCCGTGCTCGCCCACGGCACGGCAGCCCTAGTCCACTTGTCACAGGAGTCGGGCGAAGTTCCTGCGCGTCGTTTTGCGGCGACGCCCTATCCGTGACACATCCTTTTCTTGTTTGAACCATGTTTTATTTGGCTTGTTTTGGTTTTTACGGGAGCGACTGCCGTCCGACCTCCCAACCTCTAAAGGGAAACCTAGAGGTGTCCTTCCCTCGCCGCATGCAAGCTGGCAGAGGGAGTGACCCATCAGTCGGCTTTTACGACTCCCTTGGGATGATTTGGGGTGGCCCTATTCTTTCTTCGGCCGGGACCACACGGCACGGCCGGGACCACACGGCACCAACACGACACAAAGAATGGCTTGAGTAATTAATAAATAATGGATACCCTCAAAGACATATTATTTTTCCGACGCGGAATACATTTCTAAAAAAGAAGATGGAGAAATTGGTCTCTTATTATGGAAAATACTTTAAATGAATGTTTGATCCTTAAATTTTAAATTACTTGACCCGGAAAACGTTGTTCTGCTATATGAATTTTAAAAAAGTAGCCTATGTCCTTCTCTAAGGTCGAATCTATGACTATACCGAAATTAATCAAAGTAGGTTCAGCTATCGCGGTCTTTTCACACGCTTTATATTAGCTTCACTTGTATGTTTGTAACTATTTGTTTGTAACCGACTTCTTTGGGAGCGATTTTAACCCACTTTAAATGGCCAGATTTTGTACAAACTTTGTAGATATATCTATAGTTTGTATCTTTATCCTTATCAGGATCTTCAGGATTAATGAATTTTCGGTTCTCCTCCGATCACCGAAGTGAAAGAACGTCAGGCACGGTCAGTACTTGGATGGGTGACCGCCTAGGTGAAATCGCGTGACGGTGGATTTTTGTTTTTTTTTTATTCTTTTTTATATGTTTTATATTAACTTGACCTGTATGTAATGGAATTTTTTGGAATTCGACTGGATTTTTACTTACTTTGAATAATAAAATCAAAATTCTGCCGAAACGCCATCTGGAGCGTAATTAATAACATTGCCAGAAGATAGCGATTGAAAACAAATTAATTATAATTATCACGCTTTTATTTTAGGGTAGTATTTAATCCTACAACTGTAAATCCAATTTTTTCTATTCAATTATTCGAAATTACCACCAAAAATACTGAATTGCACACTAAATTTGTTCATCAAATAAATCAAATCTAATATACTCTTTGATCTATAAAGCTACACTCTTTTACGGAATGACTATCTGTTAACTAAAAGTAAAACTGATAATTCTGTGTGTGCAACAAAATATTTAAATCTATTTTTTTTAAATCCATCACCTATTAAACTGTTAAGAACATGAGTTATTATAAATGAAACACCAGTTAATCAGTCATATTTATCTAATTAAAGTGCACAAAAATCAACTAAGTATACAACCTTAATATACACTAACAATGGTAACTCAGTTTTTTTAACAAATCAATCTTTGTTATTAAAACATAAAAAAAATCTTCTTATTGTATGATTAGGGTAGGTCTTGCTTTTGTTGGACGTCCGCGTTTTCGTTTTATGCCGATGGGTATGTTTTTAGCTTCTACAGGTGGTGTGACATATTTCAACCTGATAGCAAGTCCAATGATATGTATGCAAATATAGTGTTTAAAAATGCGTTTATGGGCAATACAACCGTCCAATATGCGAAAGCAACTTCTTTATATTCGTCGAAAGAACTCCAGTCTTGTCCAAACTGAACGGTTGATGCTCCTGAAATTGTATCAAGTAGTAGATCTTTTTCATGGAATCTGCCTATAAGACCACTACTTTTCGGTCTGACTTCGATGCGACTAGGACGAGCGTTGAGTGCGTGGCTCGCGCGACCGCCGCCGATAACAGCGCGCCAAAACACTTTTTCAATAAAATCAAGAACAAAAAAAAAATAAAGTTGGGTGATAGGGATTTTAGCTACACGAGTAGTAAATTCGTGGATTGTAATTTGATAATGTAAACATACATTACCTGTTATGCAGTTTTAGAAAATGATTGTGGATATTCCGTTGTAAGATGGTTAATTCAGTGTGCAAATCAGTATTTTTGTTATATGGTGAGTAATTTTGTCTTAAAATCTGTATATCTGTGGTTTCAGCTAGATTTTCGTTGTAAATTAGATAAAAAAGGCCATCTGATTTTGATTAATTTTATACGTGTTTTAATAAAATATGTTTAGGTAATCAAGTAGTTAATTTGTTACGCAGTCATTTATCTGATATGCAGTGGTTTATTAGTCGGTAGATTTAGTTTGCTTGAATTTTAAATAGAGGTGCAATTAAAAATTCCCCTTTATTTTATAGTTAATGAAACTAAAAGGTAAAAAATAATTTTCAATAAATTTAAATTAAGGATAGTGGGATAAACAAAAAAAAATTATTTTATTGTAAAAAAGCGTGGGGTGCTTTTTAAGATATTTTCAAAATAATTGACAACAAGCACCCCCACACTTTTTTACAATAAAATTCATTTTATAAATGAAAAATATTTTTTACCTTTTAGTTTGATTTTTTATAAAAGCGTGTTTTTTAGTTTTTTTTAACTATATTTTTAAAGTGCTATAGGGCGAAGCGCGGTCTTCGACGCGTTATTTGTAGGCACGTGGCGCCGGCCACGGGGCCACCCGGCCGGTATCTCCGCAACCGCATGTCCCTGCATTTTAAATCTCTAATATCTTCGAATATGTTCATTTAAATTACATGCTGTAAGGGGCAATATTGATCTATATTAAATGAACAATGTATTTAAAATATCTAATTGTATAAGGATTAATGCTGTATTGTTTAAAATTACTTCGTAAATAAGCCATTATTTCTCGTAAAAAGTAAAGGATAAAAAATGGTTATTGTGGGTTATCCCTAAGAGATGGACATATACCGTCGCGGACTTTTTTGTAGACCTTTTTAAGGTGTACAATACTGTAGTACATTATTTTGATCTATCTCGTAGGGTTCAGTCAGCGTTTGCAATATTATGCATGTAAACTGGATATTATACATATAAACCTTCCTCTTGAATCACTCTATCTATTAAAAAAAACCGCATCAAAATCCGTAGCGTAGTCCTAAAGATCTAAGCATACATAGGGACAGATGGACAGCGGGAAGCGACTTTGTTTTATACTACGAGTATGTAGTGACTAATTATCTTGGCAAACGTTCTGCCATATATATATATATTTAGGATAGCATTTTGGTAAAATCCGTTCTTAGTGAGACTCTATATCACAAAATGAGTAAATATGCTAAATTTCAAATCAATCGAGTATAGTTTTAAAGATCACGTCAGAGTGATATTTCGCCTGTATCGTGTTTCAAGTAATTGAACATGTTCTCGTATCTTGATAATAATATCAGTGTATAGACAGATCAGTGCATTTGTAAGTGAAGTAGCGACGAATGCGGACGTTCTTAAATACAGTAAAATGATTTTAATGATAATTCTGTTTATCTTCGTGATTGTTTTATTGTGGTCGTGGTACAGTTTTATGAAACAGTCAAGTAAAATCAGTGTTACGGGACCGATGCCGCTGCCTTTAATCGGAAATGCTCACCTGTTCCTCACTGGACCATCAAGTATTGTTTTATTATTTTTAAATTAATTAAATTAGTGGTGTATGTATTTCTTTACAGACATAACTAATATTTTTATTAGCTTTAGTCTTTGGAAGCTGACATATTATCTATATTAAAATTATAAATGTAAAAGTAAGTCTGTCTGTTACGTTTTCACATCTAACGCTGAACCAATGTTGATGAATTTCGGCGTAGAGATAGATTGGACGTTGGAGTCCTGTATCGGGGTAACTAATCATTAATGTATAAAGCATTCATTTTATTGGAGACGATGCAACAGAGATATGACGAATGGTGAGCAAAATATTAACGGGTTACAACAACAACTGGTTATATTCTATACTAGCTGTGCCCGCAACTCCGTCCGCGTAGAATAGTGACTTTGGGTAGAATTTTTTGGATATCTTATGGTTTATTTTGGATTACAAACCCTATAAACCCTAAAATATAAATGAAATATGCAAACAGTCAGTATTATCGAATGCAACTGTTACGCCATGCGCCTCCGGAATACGTACGTTTGAACCTATAAAGTCCAGCCTAATAGGGTTTACCCTATTTCATATGATTGATTATATAAATCTGAGTTCAACTTAAATTGGAATATAAAATTTTCGAAACTTATCATTTTTAACAAAATCTATTTTTTTTTTCTAAAATAAAAATAGCCTAAGTTACTCCTTGATACATCAGCTATCTGCCAGTGAAAGTCCCGTCAAAATCGGTGCAGCCATTTCAGAGATTAGCCGGAACAAACAGATAGACAGACAAAAATTGTAAAAAATGATGTTTTGGTATATATACCGAGTATACGTCCGAATGTACTTAGTAAAAAGCGGTTATTTTAATATTACAAACAGACTCCAATTTTATTTATTTGTATAGATATTCAATAATATATTTACATTAAGATAAGACAAGAGGTTAATAGTATTTTTAACCTTTTAAAGGAAAGATGAAACTTTAGCATTAAATTTAGTATTCTACTAAATTAAGGAGGATCGATTCTACGCATGATTGAAGGTTGTAAAAATCTCGAAAGATGTAGCCTTTTACTGAACCTTAATCAGATTTATTAAGGATAAATATAAGAAGGCTTTTTATTTTCTCGTTTTATAAATCTTCTGTACATTCATGATGCTTTAAATACATCGATTATTCATCATCATCATCTAAGCATAGTATCCCGGTTGCAACCTAAACTTCTGTTTCGGTGCCCGGGGTCCGCTTTCCGACTTTTTCTACTCTACTTCGCACGGTCTTCAGCATCCCTGGTAGTGAGCCCATTGGCACGCATATCACCCTTTACGATGTCAAGCCAGCACTTTTTGGGTCTACCCCTCCTGCCGGGGCCCGGCGGAGGCGATATGGCCAGACATTTGTTTCCCACGTAATCATCCGGTTGCCGTACCAACGGAGCCGACGCTCCTGCAATTTATCCGCAATGTCACGGACATGTAGACTGCGAATACGGTCCTTCTGCGTCACTCCACACATCCACCGCAGCATATTCATCTCTGTGACACGCAGTTCTTTCTTGTGTTGCTCTAACACCGGCCACGCTTCACAGCCGTATAAAAGGACAGGCCTAATGATGGTCTTATAGACCTGTCCCTTCAACTTTACCGGCATCTTGGGGTCACAAATGACACGCCATTTGGCCCACGCGGCAGCAATGCGTGCCTTAACGTCGGAGTCAGTGTCACCAGATGCATGAAATACTGATCCCAGGTATTTCACTTGGTCCGTGCGCTCGACCGTGTCGCCACCTATGCATACGGGTGTGGGATCTGTGGACTACCAGGCCAAGTACTCGGTTTTCACCACATTGAGCTTCAGACGACCGTTCTCAAGCGACTCATTCCACACCTTCACACGTCGCACCAGCCTACCCCTGTTCGCATCTGCCAGCGCGATATCATTGCATACATGAGCAGCCACGGGGGCTGCTCATGTGAGTTTCTGATGCTGTCTGACAATACGTCAAATACCACGCTAAACAGAAACGGACTAAGGACGGATCCTTGGTGCACCCCGATGGTCCAAACTACGGAATCGGAATCACGGTACATGTCTTGGGTGATGTCAATATAGGCCTCTGGAAGCCTCTTATATCGCAATGCCCACCAGATTATCGCGCGAGAAATACAGTCGAAGGCCTTCTGCAAGTCAAGAAATAGGCAATGCAGAGGCGTATTTTTCGTCCTGTATTCCTCCGCGACAGTCCTTAGGGCAAGTATCACATAGTACAAAAATGTTGAGTAATCAGCATCACAAAGTTATCACAAGAACTCGCAATTTATACTTGACACCTACAGTCGACAAGTGTCAATGACCTCTCCATCGGTACAAAAATACAAAAAATACGAAATACAAAAATTTCAGTTAAAGGGCGCGTTTGTAATAAGTAAAAAATTACGTAAATCTTTAGTGATATGTACAATAATCAGTAAAAAATCAATTAGAGGTTAACTTACCATTACTGCTTTACAAGTATTTTAATAAATGTTCAAAATGCAGTCCGTTTGTCTCTAAGCAAAGTCAAGCTCGTTTTTGAACATTTTCCTTTACCTTTCTAAGCACTAGAGTGTCATTACGCACATCTTCAAACGCTCGCACTATTTTAGTTTTTAAGTTCGCGAGGCTTTGGACCTCTTCCACATACACGTGTCTTTTAATTTCACCCCACAAATAAAAGTCCAATGGTGTTAAATCCGGTGATCGAGGCGGTCATGGGACGGGACCACCACGACCGACCCAACGATTACCGTATCCCGTATTTTTGCACTGTCGACGTCACGAGAGAACGAACGGTAAACACAATGCACCAACGCGACAACACGTGGCCGACTGCTTATAAATTAATTATTTACGGCAGCGGCGGCAGCCGTATTTCGCACGCCGTAATTCCCCGCACACACACACCGCTACGCTGCAACCGACATAGGGCTGCCAAACTAAAAAATAAATCAGGGTATTTATTTATAAATGTACATAGTAAAAAACATAACTTCACTAGCTTCAATGATTTGTTACAGTAGAAACCGAATGTTGACGAAACTACACTGTACACTCATTTTAAAGCCTATAATAAAGATCTTTTTATGGTGGGCTAAAAGTCCCACCTGAAACGTTTAGAAAAAGTATTTTTAAATAATTTTGACAACGTCTTAATGAATCGGCCTGGTAGCACCATTTTCTTTTTTTTTGGTCTCAGGGAAAAACCTCTCTTGACGGGTTCCCCGGCCCGGGGGGACCGAGGGAATGTGGGACTCCGGGAAAGATGTACCCACTAAAAAACTTGGGTCACTAATGCCGGAACACAACACAAGGTTGTTATGGCGGGATACTTAAGACCAAAGGTGGTCGCCATCCAGATGGGCTTGAGACCCTACCACGTAGCTAGGGTGGGTTATTTTGTCGCCTTTTACGACAGGCCGCCCTCGGCCACAGAGGTTAGTATTCTTTCCGCGCCCCTGCACGGATAAAACTTAAACATTTGATTGAATAATAAAAAATATGGTTGAATCGCAACATTCGTTTTATTACAATAATCATCATAGGTACAACCCTAACGCATTCTTACGAAGACGTGTTGACACGTGTCCCGCACGGCGGGCAACACAGTCTCGACTCTTTGTACGCGTACTTAAGGTACATTTCTTCTCGTTTACAATACCGAGGAGGAGTTAGGTAATAAAGGTCAATGTACGAACCTTGGAACATATGATTATTTGCATGATTGAATGAGCGACCAAGTTACAAAACATTTTCCTTGGGATGAAATATTTTATTTTGAAAACTTTACATACAATTTTTTTTGCAAAAATGGGTTCCATAAATGATGCATAGTGCGTAAAAAAAATTTGGACGGGTGAGGTAAAGTCACCCTGTATATATATATATATATATATATATATATATACATATAGGTAATCTAATAGAATATAGAAATGACATCAATAGCAACCAAATTTAGTTGGTAAGAACGAGATAAACGATAGAAACAAAACATTTGAATCAGATATGGCATAGAATCTAGTGTGGATATTCGACGAAAGTCAAGAGAGGTTTTTCCCCGAGAAGAAAAAAGCGGGGTAGCGCGCATGTGTACGAAGTCGCGGGTATTAGCTAGTATGTTAATATATCCAATTATTTTTCTGTATGTTCATCATCCCCTCCTTCTTCTGCATGTTCATCATCCTTTTAAGGGTTGCCTGAAAGAGATCATTTTAAGCGATAAGGCCGCCCTCTGTCATACAGCATTATATTTTTGTATATTTTAATATAAGTAAGTCTTAAGTATCTGTATGCAATAGATTTTCATTCTTCATTCCTCTCACGACTAGTCAAACTAGACTACTAGATAAATTAGACTGTGAATTAAAGTGATAGTTGCATTTTGACAGCTATACATAGAAACATGAGCCAGCGAGGGTATGCGTAAAATGTATGCATCAACGACATACTACACACATTACCGTGATGAAACGACTCAGGTTCAGTGGCTACTTCACGGTCCGTCTGTCAGTCACTATTGAGGAAATATAGTTTGTAAGATCTACAAATAGTTCTGTATATCAATTCAAGTCAAAACGCTCCGCAATAAAAGTTCTCACGCAGTGCAGTTGAATACGTTTAAAAAACGTCATATAATATTTTACGAATGTTTATTACAGAGTTCTTGAATGTCCTTCACGATTTGAAATTAAAATATGGAGATGCCTATCTCGTCTATCTTCTCAACAATCGATATGTCATGATAAGCCATCCGAAATACGTAGAGGTAAGATTGAATTATTAATACTGATTGCCTAAGAAGACCATAAATTTATTTATTGTTAGAATTGTGTACATTATATGGTCTAATATATTGGTTAGTACATTTTGTATCAACAGTTTGCCTTTTTAAGGCGACAATATTTATAAAAGTATTTTATGCTTCAAATTACGCCATATTTTAGAAAATCAGAACCTTCCTTTTTTATTTGTGAATTAGCAAAAGAAATAATTCATTTAAGCACTTTAAAAAAATTAGATGATGGTACCCCGACTCGTATTTCCAATCACATAACCAGGACTTCATGGCTACTTTTCATATGTACTGTGAGTTTGTATATATTTTTGTAATTGAAAAAATATACATCATCAAGAAAGCAAAAAACTATAAGGTTTAATTTTTTCAACTTTTGCTTTGTCAAAAATAGGCTCAAAAGATCTTTTAAGACCGCATGTTGTCATAAAAAGTTAGTTTATAAATAAAAATATTTGTTTCAGCCGCTGGTATCTAGTACAGAATTAATTTTAAAAGGGAGGGCTTATAATTTTATAAAACCATGGCTAGGGGAAGGTCTCATCACAGCTACAGGTATTTAAATGTTTTTAATACTATAATTTGTTTGTATGAAGTTTGGTACCTAATTATATAGCTTGAATAACCTTGTGTTCCGACATAACTGATTCAGATTACAGTTACCCTAATCCAGTGGTCGGCAACCTTGTCAACCAAAAGTGCCAAATATAGATAACACACAATTGACATTTATTCAAAAACCTTTTTTTTAACATATTCTATAGACATTGTTATGGAAACCATTATAGATAATAAGTAATATTCCGTGCCTGGACGTAAACATTTCGAGGAGCCATAGTCGAGGAATCAAAGAGCCGCATGCGACCCTGCGCTAAGTGGATGGCAGCGCAAGCATCTATGGCGACGGTAACTGCTTAGTACTAAGTGGGCCGTCTGTCTACTGTTTCACAGCGATAAAGAAAAATCTGCATAGTGCCCGAACCCAGCGGACCTCAAATCCACACTAAAGTGGATCTTTGCGACATCAGAGGTATACATTCAAATCTTAATGCCGTTTACCACCATCTGGAAACGGCATAGCCGGCTTTACTGTTTTTGATGGAGACGCAGATATCTGCCCCAGCCAACTAATCGTACCGCAAAAAATGGATTGCGAGAGCAAAATTTGAGCACATGTGCAGGATTGGCAAGCGTCTCGCTAGCTATCCCTCTGGAACTAGGGCGTTCTGGGCCCTTGCCAAAGCTTTCGAAGGAAACTTTTGGCGGGCGTCCATACCTCCATTACGTACAGCTGATGACCGCTTGGCTCATGCTGCCAAAGATAAAGCCAATCTTTTGGGCGAAATCTTTGCAGCTAATTCGGCTCTTGATGATGGGGGACAATCTCCACCTTTTATTAGAAGATCTGGAAACTCCATATTGTCGGAGGTACGGTTTTCACATAAAGCCGGTAAGACGTGTCCTCCTCCGATGTTTTGACTTCAAGAAATCCACCGGGCCAGACGGTAGCCCTGCGATCGGGCTGCGGATGAGATCAGCCGAGTTGTCTGCAGTCCCTTCCCGACTATTTACCTTATCCTAACACAAAGGTTGTGTCCCGGCTTCGTGGAAAGTGGCCCATGTTCAACCTATTCCCAAAAAGGGTGACCGGATGGACCCGTCCAACTACAGACCTATAGCGATTACATACTTCTTAGCTCTCAAAGGTGATAGAGTGGATTATCAACGTACAACTCTTGGGTTACCTGGAAGATTTCCAGCTGCTAAATGATCGCCAATACGGTTTTCAGCATGATCGGCCTGCTGGGATCTCCTGGTATACCTAAAGCACCGTTGGGCTGAAGCCATTGAGAGCAAAGGAGAAGTTGGCTGTTAACCTAGACATTGCTAAGGCTTTTGATTGGATCTGGCAAAAGGCTCTTCGTTTGAAGCTTTCATCCTATATGTCTATATGTACCTGGGAGTCTTTGCACCTGGCTATCCAGCTTTCTCGATGGGTACAGTATTAAGGTCGTTATTAAGGGTTGCTACTCTAGTGTGAAGCCTGTTAATGCTGGTGTGCCCCAAGGTTGTTTGTTGTTGCTGACGCTATTTATTCTGCATATCAATGGCATTCATTGCTATGCAGATGATAGCACCGGCGATGCACGGTACGCTAGTCGTGTAAACCTCTCTCTTGCAGTTTTGGAAGAAAGTCGGAAGTGTCTAAAGTAGAGAACTCTCTAGAGAGAGTCTCTGAATGGGAACGACAGAACCTTGTCCAATTGAACCCCTCCAAAATGCAAGTCTGCGTATTCTCTGCTAAGAAAACCCCGTTCGCACCTGCGTCACAGTTCCAAGGAACCCCTCTTTCTATCTCAATTAGCATTGGGATCCTTGGTGTCGACATCACGAATGATGTGCAGTTTAGGGGACAAGTGGAGGGCAAAGTTAGAATATAATAGAATAGAATATTTTTATTTAGGACACATATTATTATACAAAATACATAAATGTTAAATTTTGACATAAAATAAAATAGTTGATGAAGTCCTAAATGGGTCCTAGCTCAGCATATGCTGGTTTTGTATAAAACCAACGCTGGTCTTCCGCTAGACCCACGGAGTGACATTTATACCATAAATATAATAATAGTAATATGACCACACATTGTATTAATTGACAAAGCCAACACATCCGCCTTTATCGTAGACATAGTTGTACCGAACAATTAGAGAATTACATTAGTAAAAATCTGTAAAAATCGTATCTCTTCCGTAATTTTCAAAAATCAGTTAGAAATATATGCAGATTAGTCCGATTCTTTTATCGTCTAATAGCGAACATACATACTAAATTTCTACTTAAAATAATTAAATACAATGTTCACTTGGCTTAGGCCCTTGCATATCAATAAAGCGGTTAAAAACAGACAGTTTCATGATTACATATATATAGGTATATATATATATATATATATATATATATATATATATATATATATATATATATATATATATATATATATATATGTAATCATGAAACTGTATAGTTAATATAGTTAAACTTACCTCCAAAAAGCTGAGTGTACTAAACTGGTCTAAGCAGTATTTCACTCCAAGGCAACGGCTTGTGCTATACAAAGCACAGGTCAGACCGCATATTGAGTACTGCTCACATTTATGGGCTGGAGCACACGCCTGTCAGCTCAATCCCCTAGACTCCATCCAACGCGCAGTTCGTGTTATCGGCGATACCATACTCACAGACGGTCTAGACATGCTTGGACTGCGGAGAGACTGCGTCTCTGCGTATTCTACCGTCTGTACAACGGGGAGTTTTTTTTATTGCTGTAGGATAGCAGACAGGCTGACGGCCCAGTTAGAATTAGCAGTTACCTAGCAGTCACCTATGGGTGTTTGCAATGCCTGTGGCATCGCTTTTCTCTTTTAGTCTGATCCTTGTAAAAATAAATCCCATCTATATAATATATGTTTCTGCATAAAAAATACAAATAGGGAGGTTCACTAATGCCAGATGAGTCAGTTTTACCCTATGAAGTCACAATGGAAGAACTTAAGGGGAACTAGAAAATAATAATGTAAAATAAATAACACTTGGAAAAGACATAGATAAATTCTGAATAGGAAACAAATAACATGAAGATTTCATTAGTGGCGATAACAAGAACCGGTCTTAGTGGTGGAAATTAGGCTGAGGTGTGGAATACTCATGGACTTATTAGTCCATGGGAATGCTACACTCTATAATTTAAACGGGTTATAAGTATTATAGAAATTAACAAACTTACCCGACTGTACTACAATCAGAAAACATTTAACATAGTAAACGAGAATGTCTAGTACGATTTTTTATGACATAACTTTTACGAAATAAAACTCTTATACTACGTTGTTTTTTTTAAATATCTCATTACTGTATTCTATTACGCCAACATATTATCTATACTATTTAATAACTTACCTTACTATGGATTCCCATCTTGCTACGAAAGACTAGCTTGTATTTTTTGCTTCATATAGAATTCCAAATAATTGAACTAGAATTTAGGCAAATTTCGCTGAAACTTCACTGCCTTTAATTTATTGTTTATCAGAATAATACTTAAAAAAGTTATATAATTAAAATTGTTATTTCGGATATTAGTTGTAGAACTCTGCGAGGTCATTAATGTTCTACTTATTTAGTAGACCTTCTTTTTTCTGCCCTTATCCCAAATTAAGGGGGGTCGGCACAACATCTCTCTTTCCAGCTTCCTTTATTAATCGTCATCCCAACGTACACAAATTTTTTACTATCCATCTATATTTTCTTTTGTTTATCCTTCCGTTTGTATCGCATTATCTCTTCGAATTACCTAGTCAGGTCATAAATTCTGTCACATGTTTAATGTAAAATAATTGTAACAAGTTTATTAATTATGTAACCATTCATATACCAAAATGAACTTAACAAAACATAGATTCTTATGACATTAAAGTTTATTCAAAATGACCTCCGTGATTTTGAATACAAGCCTTCAATCTGCGCGGCCAGTTGTCTATCGCAGCACGAACGAGGTCCATGTCAATATCGGCGGCTGCCTTAATCAAGGATGTCTTGAGTGACTCCAAATTGGGATGAGGCTTTGAGCACGCCTTTTCCTCCAAGTGTTGCTATATCTTGTAATCTAACGGATTCAAATCTGGACTGGAGGAGGGCCAGTCTTCGTGCCGGATGAAGTCGATTTCACGCGCCGCCAGCCAGTCTTGTGTGCTCTTCGCTCTATGAGCTGGCGCCGAATCTTGTTGGAATACCCAGTGCCTGTTATTGAACATGGTATGAGAAACAGGTTCCACAAGGTTCGTCAGGACTGTATTTTGATACACAACAGCATTCGTTTTTACACCTTTCTCACAAAAATGTACCTCTGTTAAGCCCCAATAAGAAACTCCCAACCATACCATGAGCGAGGATGGAAAATGACCTCGTTGGACACGCGGAATACGGTTGCTCGCTTCTTCACTACTGTGTGCGTACACCTTATCATTTTATTTGTTGTAGCTCTCTTCTACGGTAAACATTTTTTCATCCGAAAAAAGAATTTCCCGATATTTTTTTCCCGCGTACCGCTTCAACAAAGCGCGGCATCTCTTCAGTCTCAGGTCCATTACACGAGCATTCAAACGATGTCCTGTTTTTCTTCGATATGCCCGAAGCCCTAAGTCTTCATTTAACACCCTTTTCACCGTGGTTCTGCTTAACCCCATCTGAAGGGCCAACAGTTTCTGCTTACGTTTGGGATTTCTTTGAATTCGTGCCTTCACAGCTTTTATCACTGCTGGAGTCCTAACAGACCGAGGGCGACCACTTCTTGACCTGTCATCTACACTAGAGTCTTCATTGTATCGTTTGATGGTACGATAAACGAATCTTTTGGTTATATTCAAATTTTTCAGTATGTTAAAAATTTGAATTGGCGCGTAACTGTAACGATGCAACGCAATAACTGCAACACGGTCTTCTTTAAGCGTCCACTCCATATTTAAAAATGAGTAAAATTCTAAAAGTTATACATTTTTATTTTCATGAACAATTCGAAATTCGAATTCAATAAACTTTTTTGTGGCCAGCATTCTAAAAGAAAAGTTTTTACTGTGTGACAATACTTATGACCTGACTAGGTATATTAGTCGACTATCATCAAATAGCATTGAATCGATTGAACGGATGTATGAGATGAAATACCTAGGATTTGTATTTTTTTTATTGCTATAGGGCAGCAGACAGGCTGACGGCCCGCTCAGGATTTAGCAGTTACCGTCACCTATAGGTGTTTGCAACGCCAGTGGCATCGCGAACACGCTGCTGTCCCATAAGGGTACAGGAACTTGGGTCACTAATGCCGGAACACAACACAAGGTTATTATGGCGGCATACTTAAGATCAAAGGTGGTCGCCATCCAGACGGGCTTGAGGCTCTACCACGTAGCTAGGGTGGATTGTTTTGTCGCCTTTTACGACAGGCCGACCTCGGCCACAGAGGTTAGTATTCTTTCTCCGCCCCTACACGGATAAGAGTATTATACGCATCTTATGATATATTAACAATTCGAAGGTATTAATGTTAAACTTTTACTTGCAGGTTATAGATGGAAAACTCATCGAAAATTTTTAACGCCCGCATTCCATTTTGATATCTTGCAGAGCTTCTTGCCAGTTTTTTGTAAAAATAGCGAGATATATACAAAGAAGCTTCGTGGTTTGGCAGACGGAAACCCTGTTGATATATTCCCAATAACAACACTCGTTGCCTTGGACAACGTGACTGGTAACGACTTTTTACTTTTAGACTAATAGTATGTAATAATTTCATTAATAAAGACCTTGAGAGTATATTTCATATATAGGTAAATTATTAGGAAAGTCTACCCGTAAAGTAGAGATAGGTAGAACATCAGATTCAATATACAAAAGTCCCAAAAATATCTGCGAATGGATGTCACAAACAGTATTTTCTGCTTTTTTTAGGTTTTATTATACTAGAAAATACTAAGGTATTACTAGAAACAATATGCTTAATAAGTCATTTTTATCAGACCAACAGAACACAAATTATTTTAGCATTAAGGTTTAGCCTGGTCTCCAAAGAGACACTAGCCGCTCGCAGCCATGCTTGGTAATTTACCTACAATTATATTATTTATTGCTGAGAAACAGCAGATAGGCTGACGGCTCACTTAATAGTAAGCAGTTACCGTCGCCTATGGGTGTTTGCAACGCCAGTGACATCGCGAACACGCTGCTGTCCCATAACAGGTACAGGAACATGAGTCACTAATGCCGGAACACAACACAAGGTTATTTATTATGGCGGCATACTTAAGACCAAAAGTGGTCGCCATCCAGACGGGCTTGAGGCCCTACCACGTAGCTAGGGTGGGTTGTTTTGTCGCCTTTTACGACAGGCTGATCCCGGCCGCAGAGGTTAGTATTCTTTCTCCGCCTCTGCACGGATAAACGAAGTTCTGAAACCTGAACGAGGCCCTACGAAGAGATTGCATCCATAGATACCATTGTACCAGAACACATGCATACAATGCTTACCTCGGTCAGCCGTGTTAATTAATAATAATAATTGATGACTGAAACCAACATATTTAAGGGTGCAATGGTGTGGTCCTATGACAATAACTTATAACGTACTTCGAGATCAGAACGGATGCTTACACGCTTCTAATTCATAGAGGTAAACATTTATAAGAAGGTAAATGCTGTAATATGCTGTGATGGATTTTACACAGAAGGACCGCGTTAAGAATTCCTGCATTTTCAAACTTGATTTACGTGATATTGCGTGTAAATAGAACAGTCAATTTCGCTGTTATAACCACATTTTGCAACTACTTGGAAATCAAACGTCTAGCTTTGTCGTTTCTGCTGGACCCCGGCAGGAGAAACCCAAAATATGTTAGTTTAATGTCGTCGACGACGTCCGAGCGTACGGGCTCACCACTAAGGGTGCCGACGATCGTGTGAAGTAGAGAATAAATCTCAAAAAGGGTACCTAAGCGGGAGTTTGCTTTGCAAAACAATATCTTATACTAACAAACAAACATATTTACAGAATCCATTATGGGCGTGTCGATGGATGCACAGACCAACAGTGACTCTGAATATGTGAAGGCTATTGAAGAGTAAGTATTAAAGAGGCTGTATTGCACACTCTCACAGTTTCAAATATTTTATCACTCAAAATACTTTATTTAAACGAGGTATTCAAACTAGGATGGAAGCATTCAGAACTACTAACAATAAAAAAATCAGGAAATAGAAGAACATACATTAAATATGTAATAACACTGCTTGACATAAATTGCAGGAGTGTCGGCTCCGTTGGTATGGCCATGTTTTACGGCAACCGGATGCTTACGTGGGAAACAAATGTCTGGCCATGCCGCCTCCGCCGGGCCCCGGCACGAGGGGTAGCCCCAAAAAGTGCTGGCTTGACGTCGTAAAGGGTGATATGCGTGCCAATGGGCTCACTACCAGCGATGCTGAAGATCGCGCGAAGTGGAGTAGAAAAAGTCGGAAAGCGGACCCCGGGCACCGAAGCGAAAGTTTGGGTGACAACCGGGACTAACGCTAGGATGATGATGATAATGATGACGATGACTGCCTGACATAATTTTGGTACCCGTAAAACCATTGCTATTACTGATTGCTATTTTGTTCTTTTATAAATAATGTGATCGCAAGATAATCTTTGAAGTTATATGATTAAGAGTGTAATAATAGAATTTTAAATTTTCACTTTTCAATTTCAATTCACTAAACAAGTTTTGTTACATGTGTGGAAAGTATGTTTTCAAGTCTCATGGCCAAAATAACGGCAATAGTATGTACTGTTGATTTCTTTACATGTGAGTGGAGCCAAATGGTGGGTAAAATGAACCTCCACTCGACGCCGTTCAGTTTTATTTTTGGGGTTAACATTTTACTTAAGTAGTCATTATTACTTTCATCTTTACAATTAATATTAACAATGCAATTACTTTGTAATATTTTTTTATTACTGAGGAACATCAGAAAGGATAGCTCTCACTTAATAGTAAGATGTTACTGTCGCCTATGGATGTTTCCGACGCTAGGGGCTGCGCGAACACGCTGCTGTCTCACAGGAATCTGGACCACTAATGCCAAAACACAACACAGTTATTATGGCGTTACCAAGGGAAGTTGCTATCCAGACGGGCATGGGGCCCTACCACGTAGCTAAGGTTGTTTCGACGGCCACAGAGGTTAGTATTCTTATTCCGCCTCTGTACGGAGAAAAATTCCAAAAAGTATTTTTTGATTTCAGACTGACACGCATAATAGCTTTGAAAATAGAAGTTCCGATAATTGGTGAAGATTTTTTTTTCAATCTATCCCCTTATAAACATAAACAGGATAAAGCGCTTCGTATTCTTCATAAAAAAACCGAAGAAGTGATCGAAGCCAGGCGACAAGAGTTGCAGAAGTGTAACATCAATTTGATAAACAACGACGAAATAGGAAGTAAGGTTCTATGAAATTACGAATTTAATTGAAGGCTATGAAATAGAGATATTATAAAACATTTTGAAATGGTAGTAGGCAGACTACGTGTAAGTAAAAAATACGAGTACTGGAATGCATACCTCGTCTTCATAAGTAGTGTTGGGAGGCTAGTTAGATAAGTTTCGGCTTACGCATGGTTATTAGTTTCAATTCTAGTGAAATATAAGACAGAAACGAAAAACTGCGACTCCATAATAGATATAGCAGGCAAGCAACTTATGACAGCCGTATCGCAAAGAATAACTATAATTTCAAAATAGTGGCTTGTAATAGTTAAGACGATTATTTGATATCAGTAAGGTGAAGTAATGAAGAGTTTAATTTCCATAATACCCTATACTAGGTTTGAATGTCCTCTTCAGCTATTTCAAACATAATCATGCCGAGGTAGCGTGTATGAATTTCTAGTATAAATATATTTTTAGACCCTGAATAGCGTCTTTAGTCAGGTTGGTTGCGAGAATGCAGATTTTTTTATACAATACAATTACAACATTATCACGCAAATCCCTAAAAAACATACCTAATAAATAAATTTGTTTCCCTTGAAGGTATCAAGAACAAGATTGCATTTTTGAACCTCTTGTTACTTACTGAAGTAAACGGAGAGAGAATTGACGATGAAAGTATTCGAAGAGAAGTTGATACATTTATGTTTGCGGTAAGATTACGTTTCCTCAGCCTCAGTTTAATAAGAAACAAAATTAATTACTCAGAATTTTATTTTACTAAATGCAACGAGCACTTGGCCTGTAACTCCACAGATCCCACACCCGTACGCATAGGCGGCGACACGGTCGAGCGCACGGTCCAAGTGAAATACCTGGGATCAGTATTTCATGCGTCTGGTGACATTGACTCCGACGTTAAGTAAGGCATGCATTGCTGCCGCGTGGGCCAAATGGCGTGAGGTAACTGGTGTTATTTGTGACCCCAAGATGCCGCCGGTAAAGTTGAAGGGACAGGTCTATAAGACCATCATTAGGCCTCTTCTCTTATACGGCTGTGAAGTGTGGCCGGTGTCAGAGCGACACAAGTAAGAATTGCGTGTCACGGAGATGAATATGCTGCGGTAGATGTGTGGAGTGACGCGGAAGGACCGCGTTAGGAACTTCTGCATTCGCGGCAGTCGTCATGTACGTGACATTGCGGATAAATTACAGGAGTGTCGGCTCCGTTGGTACGGCCACGCTTTACGGCAACCGGATGCTTACGTGGGAAACAAATGTCTGGCCATGCCGCCTCTGCCGGCCCCCGGCAGGAGGGGTAGACCCAAAAAAGTGCTGGCTTGACGTTGTAAAGGGTGATATATGCGTGCCAATAGGCTCACTACCAGGGATGCTGAAGACCGTGCGAAGTGGAGTAGAAAAAGTCGGATAGCGGACCCCGGGCACTGAAACGGAAGTTTAGGTTGCAACCGGGATACAGCGCTTAGATGATGTTGATGATAATAAATGCAACGAGATAATTTAAGACAAACGAATGCTATTTGAGTACCCTAGCTTATGGTAAAAGGCGACAAATAATTACTTGACGACTTTCTTCACGTGGCGGCTTTCGCATATCGGAACACCTGTTAGGTCACGGGTTTGATTGATACCGATACCAAATTTGGGTGTTCATGTATAATGTATTTATTTTAAAAAGTACGTAAATAGTATATTTGTCGTCTAGTACCTTAACTTAAGTGCTCTCCTGCTTACTTTGTGACCAGAGTGCGTTGCGTGAATTATTACAGTAGATTTATTTTACTAACGCTCCCACTCACAGGCAGCAAACGAAGGTCTTTATTCGGTTTATCCTTTTGAAGTTGAAGGTGGTAATTTTCTTGTGTCTCTGATGAGGAAGAACGAGGAATAGAATATCAATGTAAAAATAAATAGATATGCAAAAACAGTTTTGGCTCGTCACAACATTCAACAGCGGCCTTAGGTTTTGAAGCTTCTGATGTATATACAAACCGCAGGTATCAATAGAGATATTTCAGCATGTAAGCATGTAGCATCTTTAAATTTAATAAGGAGTATACATGTGCTTATATAACCTTCATAAAAGTTCTTAATTGTCACCAAACTAATAAATAAACATTAAAAGAGTATATGTTTTCTGTTTTAACTAATCAGGGACACGACACCACGACATCAGCTATATCATTCAGTTTGTTTTGCATATCCAAGAATGCAGATGTTCAAGATAAAATTTACAAAGAACAAAAAAACATATTTGGCGACGATATGGAAAGACACCCAACATATGCGTAAGATTCTCAATTTTTCACTTAGTTTCGTTTAGGTCTTTGCAACGCAAAATCTATTGACATGTCTCGAAAAAGCGCTTGAAGCGCTGAAATAACTGTGTGATTATGGTATGGCGCTATTGGTTCGCACCGTTCGCTATCGTAATTGGCTGGGACTGAATTGAAAGGCGCGGGCGCCACCGACTGCTATTCGGCGGAGTTCACTCGGGATCGCTCGCTACAGCAGTGTTTACCGAGTGTCATTACGAAAGACTTGGGCGGCCGCCCATCTAACCGATAACTGCGAATGATTTTAGTTCTCAATGAGGCTGCCAATTTAACCGACAACTGCGAACGATATTAGTTTTCTTAAATTAATAATAAGTAAATATGCTGTGTCAATTCATACAGCGCCATCTAGTCCAAAAGTTAGTAGCATAGCCCTTATGTTATGGGTAATAGAGAACTGATATATTACTTATATACTTTTCTTTTGTAAATAAATACATACTCGTATTATACATAAACACCCAGACGTGAGACAGGACTTGAACTTATTACCGTTAGCGTACCGATACGCGTTAGCTGTTACGCCACGGGGTCGTCAAATTATTACAGTTCCTTTTTTCTTGCTCATTATATATTCAAATATGTTTCTTTCTTTCCTCTTCCTAAAATTTGATAATACAGTGCATTTATTAGTACACAAATCCTTGTGTTTCATATCTATCTATAATACAGTTTTAATGAATATAATGTTAGGTAATGACTGTTATAGTGCCCACAATAGCTTTGTATCAAACATATTCCTTACGGTGAATGACAGTTGCAGTAGCCTATTTCATCACTTTTCTTTCTTTGAAAATATATTTCTCTAAGTCTCTCTCTATTAAGTCATCTTCTTCTCTATTATGTATCATCTAGATTTCTAAATTTTATTAATCAAATGATTGGTTTTAGTGAACTGCATGAAATGAAGTATTTGGACATGGTTTTAAAGGAATGTCTGAGGCTGTATCCCGCTGTTCCATTTATTGAGCGACTTATATCAAAAGACGTTGGTAAGTAATACATTTTTATAAATCAACAGTAATATTGTATATAATATTATACATATTATATAATTGTGTATAATATTGTTGTTTTAGGTATTATTGTTATATACAAGTAATTTTACACCTGATCTAGCCGTACCTAATTACATTGATGTACCCACATTAACAAAATGAAAGATTTTTATCAAAAAAAAAATTTCGTTTGTTAATGCAAATTCTTTTATCTGCTTCCTTTGTTAAACTTTGTAAAGTTATTAAAAATACAGTGTTATTTTCTTTGTTTTAATTGTATGATTTTTGTCTATAGTTTTATTATGTTAGGTGAATTCAATTCAAAACATTCTATTCCATTTTCAGAATTAGGATCTTTAAAAATATCAGCTGGTACACTTGTGATTATCAATATAATGGAGATGCACAGAAATCCAGATGTATTTGACGATCCTCTTACATTTAAACCTGAGAGATTCGAACTCAGCGCAAGAAAGAATCCATTCAGCTGGCTACCATTTAGTGCTGGACCTAGAAATTGTATTGGTTAGTCCTGATACGAATAATAATATTTTCTTTTCAATTTGAATATTTTTTTTTATTGCCGAGGAATAATAAATACTTAATAGTAAGTTACCGTCGCCTATGAATGTTTGCGAAGCTAGAGGCACCGGGAACATGTTACTGTCCCATAGGGGTACAGGAACCAGGTCACTAATATTGTAACACAGCACAAGGTTATTATGGGGGCATAATTAAGACCAAGGGTGGAGTAAGAATACCAACATCGGCGGCCAGGGTCGGCCTGTCGTAAAAGGCGACTATACAACCCTCCGTGGTAGAGCTCCAAGCCCGTCTGGATGGCAACCACCCCTTTTTTTTTACGCGGTGGGGAAATCCTCATGGACTACCTCCGCCTGGGGAAAGGTGGAGGGGCATGCCGGACTCCTACCGGCTAAAACCACCACCTCGGTGTCTCCTCACACGTGCGCGCGGGGCCGCGGTTCTTCCGCAGCCCCACACTAGTGCTGGCCCGGTCTGTCCAGGCCTCGTCTCCTGCATGGGGTAGTGAGGTGTTTAACTACCCCGTGCATCGCCTCAGAGGCGCGCGCCGACACCCGCGCGCGCCTCCACCTCGGGTCCATCGAATAGGGGGCGGGACCTTCCCCAAGTCCCTCGCCCCTGGACCTATTCATGGGGGCCGAAAAAGGGCGTTGTCCGCCCTTCTCCTTCGCCCGGTGCGCCTTCTGCGGCCGGGGAAGGGAATCGAGATCTCCCTCTCCCGTTCCGCAGTTTCCTTCTGCGACATCACGTCCTCGCAGAAGGACACCACTGCGTCCCACGACTCTGCGCTACCAACCATCCTCCGCACTACGGCCGGCAGCGACAGATCTCCTCCTACTTCATTTGTGAGAACACGGCGCTGCTCCTCCCAAGCTACATACTCGGCGAGTGTGTGTTGCGCCGTGTCCTCCCCGCAATGGACGTAGTGGTGGCACCGAGCGTCCGGCTCCCTGTCTATGCGGCACAGGTACTTGCCGAAGCAGCCGTGCCCCGACAGCACCTGCGTCACCCTAAACGACAGGGAGCCGTGCCTTCTCCCAAGCCAGTCGTCGAGTACTGGCCGGATCGCCTCGACGGTAGCGAGGCCGGCGGTAGGGCGCAGAAGCCTTTGCCGCCATTCCGCCACCAAGACTTGACAGAGCTCCTCTCGGCGCAGCGCGATCTGCCGCTGCGCCGGCTTCGAGCCCCGTGCCCGCTTTTCCTCGCGCCATCGATATAATGACGCGAGTACTTTTGCATCTAGGTCCCAGGGCGGGGATCCGGCCAGGACGCAAGCCGCCTCGTAGGAAATCGTGCGATACCCGCGGACGACTCTGACGGCCATCGCCCTCTGCGGCTTGCGCAGAATGGCGAGAGTGCTGGCCGTCATGTCCAACGCCCAAACAGGGGCCCTGTACAGGGCCATGGACCACACGATTCCCACGTACAACCGCCTACAGGCGGCGCTCGGGCCCCCCATGTTGGGAAGCAACGTCGAAAGCGCGCCCGCTGCACCCATCAGCTTGGGCGTCAGCCGCCGGAAGTGGGGCCCGAATTCCCATCGGCTGTCGAGCACCAATCCCAGATACTTCATAGTGGACTCGACAGCTATCCGGACCCCGCTGACCACGATGTGTGATCCCGGCGCCGGCTCACGTCGGGGGCCATGAAACACCATGGCCTCCGACTTGTTTAGGGCCACCTCCAGGCCCAGGCGCCGAATGCGGTTCACCACCTGTGACACCGCAGCCGTGGCTGTCAACGTCGCCTCCCTGAGCGAGCTTCCCCGGGCAGTGACAAGCGTGTCGTCCGCGTAACACGTCAAGTCGGCGCCCGACGGGAGCTCGCCTCTCAGCACCCAGTCGTAGCCGATGTTCCACAGGAGCGGTCCCAAGACCGATCCCTGTGGAACACCGCACGACATGAGGTGCCGACCGGCACCGTCACGTCCCCGATAGGTGACGCATCTACCCTCTAGATAAGCCCCTATCGTACGGCGGAGGTAGGGAGGCACGCGATGGTATTTCAGAGCCTCCCGAATACAACTCCAGGGTAGGGTGTTGAATGTGTTGGAGATGTCTAAAGACACCGCCAGCACCACCCCACCCCGGGACACCGTCTCCTCCGCCAGGGCCCTCACGCGCATGATGGCGTCTATGGTGGAGCGCCCCCGACGAAAACCAAATTGGTTGTCGTCTAGGTCCGGCCCCTCTCTGCACAAATGGCTGACGAGGCGATCTGCGATAATGCGCTCAAAAAGTTTGCCCGCCTCGTCGAGCAGCACTCTGGGCCGATACGCGGACGGCGAGTCCGCGGGGTGCCCCTCCTTCCTAAGCAGGACCAGCCTCCCCTCCTTCCACACACTGGGAAACTGACCCTGCTCAAGACATGCCGAGAAGAGCCCCCTCAGCTGGGGCTCTAGCTCCTTCAGAGCCAGGACGAGAGCTCGACCAGGAACTCCGTCGGGTCCGGGCGCTGTGTTCTTAGCCCGGAGTCGCGACACGGCCGCTCTCGTCTCTGCTTGCGTCACCTCGGGGACATCGGTGTTCTCCTCTTCTGAAGAGTCTGTGGCTGAGGGCGAAGCCATCGCCGGGGGAACGTGTCCCGCTCGCTCAGGGAAGAGGGCCGATACCACCGCCTCTAGCAACTGGGGTTGCATGCTTGCACCAGTGGAGGCGCCCAGGGACGCAACTTGCCCCGTACCCAACGGTAAGGGCGATGGCAACCACCCCTAGTATAAGTATGCTGCCATAATAACCTTGTGTTGTGTTCCGGCATTAGTGACCCAGGCTCTTGTATCCTTTGGGATAGTGGTGTGTTTACTATTAAGTGGGCCGCCAGGCTGTTGTTCCTCAGGAATAAAAAAAAACAATTTGTTTATTTGTAGTAAGTTAAATGAACTCTTCTCTGTTGTTTATTTACTGTTAAGAAAAAATAATAAATGGGTAAGCTTTCGCATATAGTACAGAAAATAATTAAGAAATCTACTGGTCTCTTTCTGTGAATAATTAATCCATAGTCATCATAGCCTGAATTTGTTTGCCTTATTTAATTTAACCAGCGTTTTCAGATTACACTAGAACTCACTGCCGTGTTACGTAAAAAGGGAATTTTAAAATTCTTCTTCCTGTCGTTATCCCAACCTATGTGAGATCGGCACAACATTCGACGACCTCGGTGGCGTAACGGATAACGCACTTCTGTACGCTTGCGGGGGTCACGGGTTCGATTCCCGTCTCGCGTCTGGGTGTTTAGTATAATATGTATTTATTTACAAAAAAAAGTATATAAGTAGTATATCAGTTGTCTAGTGCCCATAACACAAGTGCTACTTAGTTTGGGACTAGATGACGCTGTGTGAATTGTCAAAAAAAAACATGTTCTCTTTTTCATCTCTCTTCTATTAGTCATCATTTCAACGTTCACACCTTTTTTCACTATATCGTCTTACGCAGTCCATTCATGCTGGACTACTTACTCTTCTTGTATCCAGCCACTCTCATTTCTAGTATTCTTCTTGTCACATGGCATTTTTCTATTTTTATTAACACTTGTCTGTTACTTTACGGCTTCTCAATCAGTGGTGCTACTTTTAGACTTCCCTATAATAATAATATTATATATTTATAATTTTATCCTTCTTTCATGTGAAATTCTTTTCCCAGCATTCGTATTCATAAAACAGGACAGGCCTTATTACGGACTAATATGTTTTACTTTTAAGCGGCACTCAACTTTAAATATATATTAAATGTTTAATATTTTCAATTTTCAGGTCAAAGATTTGCAATGATGGAAATAAAGGTATTAATTTCGTCGATCATAAGGAAGCTCAAACTGTTGCCAGCTGATATCGAGCCGGCATTGTGTGCAGAACTAGTTTTGAGATCAAATAATGGAGTTTACGTCAGATTAGAACCAAGAAATTAGAGATTTAAAGCTTTAACTCTTTAAAGTCTGTCCAACGATTACTAGTAGTTTAAATCAGAACACCCAAAAATCTTTAAAACTAAGAGTTTAAACATTTTGTTTGAATGGAAAATACTTCGATTTTTTTAAATCTACTTTACTTTTAACGAAAATAGGAGGGGGTATAAATAGAAAAATAAACATATAAATCGTGTAAAATATATTACAATTATTTAAATATATACACGACTTTTCGTTTTTCGTTGCGCCGTAAAATCAAGAATGAGTCCGGATAATCGGATATTCGAATAATCGAGATTCTACGTATACACATTTTTTTTGTACACCACCATTAAATGTCCTTTTATAAATATTTGTATTAGGTTGTCTGGAATATATCGCTGCCTAGCGATACGACCGCCAATTGTTTCATCATTTTGTCTCTTCATTTATCTATGTTATAACTGTGTAGTGAACAATAAAGAATTTTCTATTCTATTCTAATATTTTGATATATCGTTTATTCTATTATATCAGTGTAACTAGCATCAAATGGTTTGAGTGGCTTTGTATTACATGAATATATTTACATAAGCATATAAATGTAGAACAACATTAAAAAACATAAAACATATGTATGTCGTTTTAATTATTTATAACTTCTATGTATAGTCGATTAGCAAATCTGTCTGTTTATTTTTTATAAAGTAAATAAAGGATATTTGAACGATCGGGGTCGTTCAAATTTTATCACCTTATCTCATCATTAGTAGAAATTTGCTTTTAAAAGGAGCGATTTTGCTGCCAACTTTAAAGGAATGCAAAGAGTATTCTAATCTTTTTATTCTGAAGCGCTTATTGAATAATTATTTACCTATAGTTATTTTTAAAGGTATTTCGTAAATAAAAAATAAAGTGAAAACGTATTTCGCTGTTGACAGGTTAATCATGTCAAATTTTCAAAATCTATACAAATAAATAAAATTGGAGTGTCTGTTTGTAATATTAAAAAAAATTTAACAAAATAAAACCGCCTTCAATAAAAAAAAAAACTATTCCAAAACAAATTAATATGCACTAAAAAGTAAAAAAATAATTGCATATTCTTCTATCACTTAATAGTCAACTTACTTTTTCTACTCATCAATATGTTGGTATGATCTATATTACGATAAAGTATGTAGTTACAATTTTATTGTTATTTTTGGAGTCGGTGTCAGCCAAGGTAGGTTTGGAACTACATACATAGTTGTAAGTGAGATGTGCTTGTGTATTATTATTGCTAGGTATATTGTAGTGTTTCCTTTGATTTATATTTTGATTTTAGTTTGATTTATATCATCAATCATATGAAAAAGGCTTTAGCTTAGGTTGGTTTTGTAGGTTCGAACCCATGTATTCCGTAGGCGCATGGTGTAACAGTTGCATTCGATAACATTGACTGTTTGCATATTTCATTTATTTATATTTTAGGGTTTATAGGGTTTGTAATCTAAAATAAACTAAAAGATATATCCAAAAATGCTATCCAAAGTCACTATTCCACGCGAATGGAGTAGTGGGCACAGCTAGTATGTGAATAAAATCAAAAAGCAGCTTCCTCATTAGGGTTTCGTATATGTTAATTAGCAGTATGATCTATGAAGTCTAAGATGCATGGGCAAGCTCAAGATAATTTTTCTCCTTGCAGTGGTGGAGTAAAAATATTAACACCTGCAGCCCGGGTCGGCCTGTCGTAAAAGGTGATAAAACAACCCTAGCTACGTGGTAGTGCCCCAAGTCCGTCTGGGTGGCTACAACACTGGGTTTATAAGTATGCTGCCATAATAACCTTGTGCTGTATTCGGTGATTAGTGAACCAGGTTTCTGTGTTCTTATGGGACAGCAGCGTGTTCGTGTGTAGCGTCGCAAACATCCATAGGCGATGGTAACTGCTTACTATTAAGTGGCCTAACGGCTATTCCTTAGCAATAAAAAAAATACGAGTGATATTAATATGCGGTATCTCTAACGATTATACGCAGTCAGTATGCTATATTCCAACTTATTGTGTTAACGAACACAAATCAATAAACATAGTGCTTTTTTATTTGATTTATATCTAAAAAGCTACATAAACGAGTCTTTTGGTAACTGAACTTTAACGGAACTTTTTATTGCTGAGGAAGCGACTGATGTTCCTCAGCAATAGGCAATAGGACAACCATAGGCGACTGCCTATGGTTGTCTGCAACGCTAGAGGCTCTTCGAACACGCCGCTGTCTGTATACAGGCAAATGGGTCACTAATCCCAGAACACAACACAAGGTTATTATGGCGGCATGCTTATAGATCAGAGGTTGCCAGTTATCCTACTGCTTTGCTAGGATTGTTTTGTCGCCATTTACGATAAGCTGACCCCGCAGATGAGGGCAGCGCAGGACCGATCATCGTGGAGATCTTTGGGGGAGGCCTTTGTCCAGCAGTGGGCGTCTTCCGGCTGAAATGATGATGATGATGACCCCGCAGAGGTCAGTATTCTTCGTCCCTAGAGAGAGAAAAGTGTGTGTAGGAGTACACGACTGTTATGACGGTATAAATCAATTACGTATATCTTGCTTTGAACAATAAGTAGCATGAAATTTCAACAAACTTTTGCCTCCACAAAACTACAATTTCGTTAGTGAAGTTTAAATATTCCCAAGGTTTTCATAATAAATGTACCAAACTTTTAGGGATAATTTTATGGGCAGACAACTCGTACGGTAAACTTGTGAATTGCGTTTTGCTGGTTGGAAATTTTAACTGCATTTCAGAGGTAGAGTAACGCTTGATCTATATAATTACGTTTGCGATTCGTCATTAAATAAGTGCTTATCTCGGCTGCGTTCAAAAACTTTGGAGCTTTAAATACGATCATAAGGAAAACGTTTAGTACGTCTTTTATATCAATAGCTTTTAGAAACTTTTTTTTTATTGCTGTAGGACTGCAGACATGCAGACGGCCCACTTAGAATTTAGCAGTTACCGTCGCCTATAGGTGTTTGCAACCAGTAGCATCGGGAACACGCTGCTATCCATAGGGATACAGGAACTAGGGTTACTAATGCTGGAACACAACACACGGTTATTGTGGCAGCATACTTAAGACCAAAGGTGGTCGCCATCCAGACGGGCTTGCGGCCATACCACGTAGCTAAGGTGGGTTGTTTTGTCGCCTTTTACGACAGGCCAACCCCGGCCGCAGAGGTTAGTATTCTTTCTCCGCCCCTGCACGGATACGAACTGAGACTCCAACTTTTCTTGGGAAAGAAGATAAAGAAAGAAATTGGAATCGATGTGACAATGTTTTTAATAAGAACCACCCTAAACTCGGAACGACGAAAAAAGAAAAACAAAATTCTGCCCTCTCTTTATTTTTTTTTGCTGTGGAACAGCAGATAGCTCACTTAATTTTAAGCAGCTACCGTCGTCTATAGATGTTTGCGATTCCAGGGCCACCCCTAACATGCTGCTGTCCGCCTAGGGGAACTGGAACCTCACTTAGAGTTACGAGTATGTTGGTATATGGTAATATTGGCGGAATATTTAGAAACAAGGGGTAGTTGCCATCCCGACGGGCTTGGAGCCCTACAACTTAGCTAGGTTTGTTTTATTGCCTTTTACGACAGGCCGCCCTCAGCTGTAGGGATCAGTATTGTTACTCCGGCCCTGCAAGAGGAACAAGCACTTAGATGAAACGATGTATAAAATATGTACGAACATAAAAATCTGTTCTGTACACAGTAATATCGAATTTAAAGGAAATTTTTTTTTAAATTCCTTTGTATCAAAATTACCTAATTCTTTGTCATGAGAGTTCATCATCGAAGTGAATAAAATTGTAGATTCTACTAACTAATACTACATCAACTAACTACATTTAATAATTTCCCGATTTTATATAATAACTTATTACGGCAATTTCTATTGTCAAAACTTGACTAATCCTATTTCTTCACATTTCCACCTATTGATCAGAAGTTTCCAAGGTGGGCAAACTTTGATTATTCCGCAGCATGTCGCTGTAATGAGTTTGGGAGGAAGTGCCAGCTGGTGTCCAAACATGATGAGAAAATCTAGTTTGACCACTGTTTACGAAGTTAATGGTTTTAGTAGATCACTAAGTTTGTATCATATTTTTCACAACTAGTATTGAATATGAAACTGGTAGTTTTTTGAGGACATCTTCGACTGTATTTGAATGTTGAAGAATGTATATAATATGTGTGTATAAGTAGATTAAAGTGGTTTTGCTTTTAATACAACCATTTTTTATAATTCGAGGCACTACAACTCAAACTCGACAACTAGTGAGAAATAAAATGCAAGAATTGTTAAATAGAATAAGTAGATACTTATTTGAATTACCAAGTTAATGGATGATTACATTGAAATTTGTGGATGGGATGCCAAGTTAGTTAATGTGTGGAATTTATTTCCATTAGATAAGAATTTGAGCCGACATCTTCTGATCATATAGTTTAAAATGGAATAATTAAAGTTATATTTTTCAGTATGTTATATTGAAAAATATAACTTGAATAGGCACGTACTCTACAAATTAGAGACGTGTTGCTGGGAAGTTTCTTGCCATTTATTCTTCTTGTTCACGTTGTGTAGTGGCTGTAATTTAAGTAAATAATATAAATCATAATTGTAAAAGTTGTATATAATAGTTTGAGTATAAATTTGACCATATAACGATGCTGCAACGTCTTCCAACTTGCCACCAATGAAGACTGGGTTTGGTTGTGAATAAACTACGACTAGTTCTCGCCAATCTACTGTTGGTTTTTCTAAGTAAGGGGGCGGCTGATGAGTTCGCAGCCTAAGGTACTTTACGATGACTAACTATATCATTATTCCTATCACTAATTGCGGGCTCAGTGGTCGTATAAAAACAATCCATAATCAAATTTTAGGTTATAACTGAATTACCTATCAAACAATTACGTAATAACAAGACAGAAGGTCCCGTAAGTAGGGACTTAATAAAGTAATCGACTTGGTATTACATGGATCTCACAACTTTTTACGGTAGAAGAACTGAGTTGCGAGACTTGGTTTTTTTATAAGTTTTGTTTTTGATGACATTTACTGTATAACGCTTATCATGGTGACTCTCAACAATAATGGCGTCGTCACACCGTCGAAGTAACTCACCGCTATAGATATTTCACATCAAAATATTTCAAGAGAAATCTATAGAACTGAATATTCCAGAACTATTTACTATACTAATAGTACGTGCCATATTGATTTGTGGATTCCAGAGTCGGCAGATTGGTGGATGGTCTGTGAACCGAACCCTGTCACGGCCATAAATTACGAAGGACTGTCGCCACAAGACGTAAAAACATTAAATGCCTAGTTTGGACATTTCGGTTTTATTCGTGAAAATATAAAGGGCAATCTTGATTTGTATTTGCCCAAATTCTTTTAAAATTGACATTTGAAGATATATGGTCGTATGATGAAAAGTGTGAAGTTTTTTTAATGTAAAAAATCAATTATTCTTTTGTAAATAAATAGATATTAGAGACCAGACACCGGACGGGAGTCTAATCCGTGACCTCCGCAATCGTACCGACGTGCATTAACCGCTACGCCACGGAGGTTAACTGTTCTGATATATATACACATAAATTGTATGTACATAGTGTATGATATTAATTAAACGTAAAATACGATACTAGAAGCAAATTGAAAAACTACATAGAAATTTACTATCGTTATTGTTGTTATCAAATGTGGCACACATCCAAAGTAACAAATTTTGTGCAAAGGTATTCATTTTTAAATTATACACACAATCTTGGACGAATCTATATGTGTCAAATCCATAATTTTAATTATATTCTCTAAGCGAGATATGCAATAGTAGCGACATAATTTCGTGATAATATCCTAACTTTTATCCGTGCAGGGGCGGAGAAAGAATACTAACCTCTGCGGCCGGGGTCGGCCTGTCGTAAAAGGCGACAAAATAACCCACCCTAGCTACGTGGTAGGGCCTCAATGCTGGTCTGGATGGTGACCACATTTGGTCATAAGTATGCCGCCATAATAATCTTGTGTTGTGTTCCGGCATTAGTGACCTAAGTTCCTGTACCATTATGGGACAGCAGCGTGTTCGCGATGCCACTGGCGTTGCAAACACCCATAGGCAACGGTAACTGCTAAATTCTAAGCGGGCCGTCAGCATGTCTGCTGTCCTACAGCATTTAAAAAAAATGTTCTCTCCTTCCAATCTCCTCTATTAGTCGTCACGTAAACATTCACACCTTTACTAGCACATTATCTTTTACACAATTGATCCATCTTTTCTTTGGTCTACTCTCCTTTTGTATCCATCCACTCTCATATCTAGCATTTTCTTGTTACATGACGTTCTTCTCTTCGCATTATATGGCCATACCAGGCTATCCTATTACTTTTCAGCTTCTCAATCATTGGCTGAAATTAGACGTTCTGAAGAATATTCCTATGACAATTATCAAAATATTCTTCGAATTACGAAGTAAGCTCTTGACCGATGAAGACCGATGAATGTATGTCTAATATTCTAAATTTGATAACACTAAACACACATTTTAAGGTACCTGGTAGCTTAATAATATTATTTTTTTATAATATTATTACTATTGCACTCATAGACCAATCTAGAGATTTTGGGTTTGAATATCGTGGTGACATGTTTCGCTTATAATAGGCAGTGTTTTTGCCTAATGTGCATATTGTATTGGCGCGGTATGCGAGGCGGCGATACGGCCAAGCGCACGGAACAGGTGAAATACCTGGGATCAGTATTTCACGCGTCTGGTGACATTGATTGCGAAGTTAAGGCACGCATTGCTGCCGCGTGGGCCAAACGGCGTGAGGCGACTGGTGTCATTTGTGACCCCAAAATACCGGTTATATTGAAGGGACAGGTCTATAAGACCATCATTAGGCCTGTCCTTTTATACGGATGTGAAGCGTGGCCGGTGCTGGAGCGACACAAGCAGGCACTACGAGTCACGGCGATGAATATGATGCGTTGGATGTATGGAGTAACGCGGAAGGACCGCGTTAGGAACTCTCGCATTCGCGGCAGCCTTTATGTCCGTGACATTGCGGATAAATTGCAGGAGTGTCGCCTTCGTTGGTATGTCCATGTTTTATGGCAACCGGCTACTTACGTGGGGAACAAATGTATGGCCATATCGCCTCCGCCGGGCCCCCGCAGGAGGGGTAAACCCAAAAAGTGCTGGCTTGACGTCGTAAAGATTATAAGCGTGCTAATAGACTGATCACCAGAGAGATCGTGCGAAGTGGAGAAGAAAGAATCGGAAAGCAGACGCCGGGCGCCGAAGCGAGAGTTTGGGTTACACCGGGATTCCACGCTAAGATGATGATGATGAGATCACCGGTATGTGTAACTCGCCAATGCTCCGGGTATACTGTCCGAGTCCTGCAGTAGGACGCTATGAGCTGTTATTATTTAAATAATAAAATATATATTAATAAAAATCATAATAAAATACGAAATAACATTGTCATGGCTCCGTTCTTAAATGATCTAAAAGTTATATGTGCAGTAAAATACATTTTACAATTCATAAAATCTAGTGTCGTATCATAGTCGTTAAGCCTTTATTTTATAACAGAGGCTTTGTATCTTTCATCCATATAACATATTTTGAGCCAATTTTACGTGTAATAAATAGAAAACCGTTATTACTCCATGATTGATGGATTTTATGTGTATTCAATAATTCAATTTACGCGACACGCTCCCTTAAAAGACGAGCACAGAATTAAAATTTACCCGATTATGTCTTTGTTTTTTTAAGGTAAAAGTTTTTAAATTAAATTTATTACGGATATTTTGTACAGTAGTTGGAAAGGACAATTAAGTTGAGTGGAAAGAATAAAGTAATAACATACAACATCATCATTTTGGATATTGTAACTTATTCTTTATTGAGGAAACAATAATAATAATCAATCTTTATTAAACTTTGTTTACAATAAGAATACGTGGGTGGTGGGAACCTTAAATATATAATACCTTAGTAAATATATAATACCTGTGTCAAAAGGTTCCGCTCTTCACTAGACTTTACAAAATAACAAAGGTATGATTTACAAACAATAAAGGATTGATAGGTTTACGTGTGTATGTAGGCGTGTATGTGTGTGCGTGTATTTTATAGTTGTGCAAATATCTAATTTATTTGTTATAAATATTAGATTTAAAAGCATATATGTGTTGTGTGACTAAGTTAAAAGAAACATACAGGGTGACTTTGACAAACCCGTCCAAATTCACACGGAAGAATTTTTAGCAAAAGTTATGAGAAACATGTATTTTAGTTTTGTATCACATAGTACAAAAATGTTGAGTAATCAGCATCACAAAGTCATTCAAAGAACTCGCAATTTACATAATACGGCGCTAGAGTGTCAATGACCTCTCCATCTGACCTAGTAAAAGGCCGAGGACGGCGGCATTGAACCGGGCGAGCGAATACGCACTACTCATTTACGCGGGAGAGACAGAGACAGGTAGTTAACGTACGAAGGTTGCACCATAGCACTATTCTGTACGATTAAATTAATGATCCTATATGAAATATTTTATGGTGAAAATTTGACATACAATTTTTTTTGCAAAAATGGGTTCCTTAAATGATGTTTAGTGCGTAAAAAAATTTGGACGGGTTTGTCAAAGTCACCCTGTATATGTGAAAAGTTATAAAAGTTTTTCTTCGTGCAGGGGCGGAGTAAGAATACTTACGTAAAAGGCGACAAAACAACCTTAGCTACATGGTAGGGCCTCAAGTCCGTCTGGATGGCAACCACCCTTGGTCTTAAGTATGTCACCATAATTACCTTGTGTTGTGTCCTTGCATTGGTGATTTAGGTTCTGGTACTCTTATGGGACAGTTGCGTGTTCGCGGTGCCCCTAGCGTTGCAAACATCCATGGGCGACAGCATGTCTGCTGTTCCTCAGTAATAAAAAAAAGAATATATGAAAAGTATTGAGTAAGTTTAATCCAATTTAACTTTACATTCTAAATTAGTCTTTGACTTATTATAAAGAGGTTTAATATTCTGTAAAAGTTTATATTAAAAATGCTTTCTTATATCATTTTGTAGATGAAAAGATAGTAAATTATAAGTTAAACGTTAATTTATGCATTAAATTATCATACTAGATTTATATAACGGTAAATAATTTGTAAGGATCTAGCAATATATATATCTACTTAATTTTTTTATTGCCGGCTCACTTAGAATTTAGCAGTTACCTCTATTCGTGAACACGCTACTGTCCCATAAGGGTACAGGAATGTTGGTCATTAATGCCGGAACACAACACAAAGTTCTTATGGCGGCATACTTAAGACCCTACCACGTAGCTAGGGTGGGTTGTTTTGTCGCCTTTTACGAGAGGCTGATCCCAGCTGCAGAGGCCAGTATTATTTCTTCGCCTCTGCTTGGATAGAGAACACTAACACTTATACATGGTAGCTAACTAACAAGCAAAAGCCAGATTTGATAAAAGGCGTTCCCTTTCTCCTTTGGCAAATACTTTTCAAGTAGCCATTGTATCATATATACTGGCTAAGAAGGAAAACATCTCGAACAACCACCTATGACAAGTTGCTACTCATTCCCTAAAGAGGAAAAGCAAATTCTACAGTGCGAAGTTATTATGTTATTATTATTTTGTCATTGGAACCTGAGTAATATTGAGGATTTAATTTAGAATTGAATTTAGAATTATGGTGTTAGCTATTGATATATTACAAAAATAATCAGTAAAAGCTCGGGGATATTGAAGTGCTTCTCACGAGGCCGTTTCCTAATGCGGGCTACACTTGCCGAATTGAGTGCAATCTTCGTTGATACAGGGTTTTATTTTCACCAATTGCCTTTTTTCAATACTTTTGATATATCAAGAATAAAATGTATAACAGTAAAAAAGGTAATATGAAACTTCTTTAAGATAGATTTTATACTATTAGATTTTGAATTCCAGGACTTACTCGTATACTCATATTACAACGGACGGAAGCGGACAACGAAAAAAAGTGGGGTTCTGAAATTCATTTATATATAAATACGCCCATTTATACTTTTAGAGGATATGAACATGTTCACTTAATGTTTTTTTTTATTTGTAGTTTAGTTGTTAAGATATGAAGTAGTATAAAATTCACTTGATTGACGGGTTTCTTTGAAATTTTATTTTCATATTGAATTATATTAAAATAACGAATATTCTTTTTTTTAGGAAATTTTCTGTTGTTTTACAATTTCGAATCAGATTCCAAATTTGAATTTTTTTCCACTGTTAATCCGGAAGTAAACTTTTGAAGTATTTTTTTAACAACTTCAACCATTTTAAGTTATTTTTTTGTATTGCCTGGTGCCACCACTCAGTAATTTAAAACAGGTCTTAGAAATTATATCATCTTAATTATTGCTCTAAATATACATTTGCTAATTATATAATATTTGTTGTTCTTTTTAGAAATAAGTTACATAAACAATATATGTTTTTATTTAAATAATAACAAAAAGGCATTTAAATGTGTAGACTGTTCACTGCAAAGTTATTCGAAGAAATAATCTATCGTGAAAATTGTCTCTTTCAGCAAAATTAAGTACCGAAACGTTTGAAAGCTGTAATTGGATGATAAAAGAAAATATTTTAATAAAATATAAAAGGAGATAAACTTTTCGCCTTACTGCTTATCAGACCGAGAGAAGAAGATTGAAAGCAATATTCATTCGCTTCATTGGTCCAAAATAAATCGGATGGAATAGCCACCTGCAACACCGTTCTATATTATTTATATACGTGCTCGTAGAAACTTTATATTGGTGCTCAAACTCATTTAAAAAAATTAGTTCCTCACTAGAATTTTTTTAGTTGATTTTTTTATTGCAGAAAAGCTCGACTGGCTGACGGCCCACTTAATAGTAAGCAGTTACCGTAGCCTATGGATGTTTGCGACGCTACGGGCACCGTGAACACGTAGCTGTCCTATAAGGGTAATAACAAATAATAAATATATTATGTCATCATCATCATTGCAGCCGGAAGACGCCCACTGCTGGACAAAGGCCTCCCCCAAATATCTCCACGATGATCGGTCCTGCGCTGCCCTCATCCAACCTATTCCGGCGATCTTGACCAGATCATCAGTCCATCTTGTGGGGGGCTACCAATATTGCGTCTTCAAGTACGCGGTCGCCATTCGAGGACTTTTCTGCCCCAACGGCCATCAGTCCTTCGAGCTAAGGGCCCAGCCCACTGCCAGTTCAGTTTTGCAATCATCCGGGCTATGTCGGTGACTTTGGTTCTCCTGCGAATCTCCTCATTTATTACCAAAATTAATATATTATGTATTTAATATTTATTTATAATTTAAACTTATTAGTGGTAATTTTACCACGGTTTTACAAAGAGAAAATTAAGAATACAGCGGAAAATGTAACAAAACGATATCAAAATTTTTGGTATTTAAATACCTACTGCGCTTAAATAATGCTCCATTCTGCAGAATGAATAAAAGTTCAGAGAAGTTGTGTCACAGTTGGATAAAATTTCTAGTAGTGGGCCATAATTTTATGCAAATGGTTTAAAGCCGTCTAACTGAGTTGGAAACTACTTAAAACGGTATATCATTGTCACAGCTGCAGTGGAGGATAAAATAATGACATTTTATATGAATATCGCTTTCTGAAATATAGAAAAAAGTGCATTTAAATAGCGATAAAATTGAAAAATAAATTCAATATTACTATTTGCATACAAATGATAATATTTACCCAATTATTAAAACTCTAAAGAAAACTCTTGCAACCATAAACTAGGAACCAATTTTAAATCAAGTCTTATTGTCTATAAGTTAAAGTTTTAGACACTATAGTCAAAACTTTAGTCTATCTTTCTATAGTCAGTCAAAATTTTAGACCAAAAGTCGATCCTGTGACTTTCCATCATCGACTGTCCTCAGTCAGGGTGACGACCGGAGATTTTGGTTGATAACATGAATACGTATTGCCGCAAATAATTGATATTTTATCACCATAATAATTAAACTTAACTTTTGTTTATATATTCACGTAAGTGTATGCCGTATATATAATAATATTTGAGTATTTTTGTTAAGTTTAGCATAAATTAGTTTATTGATTTTGTCAAAATATAACTAGCTGACGCGGCAAACATTTAAGTAGTTTATGTCCTTTTCCAAGGTCCAATTTATGACTATATAAAAATTCATCAAAATTGGTTCAGCGTTTTAGGCGTGAAAGCGTAACAAACAAACAAACAAACTCACTTTCGCATTTATAATATTAGTTAGAATTACTATTGAGTATCGTTAACGTTTCGTACCGATTTAAAATGGATATCTAATTAAACTAATTGTATAGTTGGACCCAATTAATTTTCAAACGGTTGAGTTTACATAAGACCACGTATTCAGTAATTTATCAGTAATTGGGTTTTATATGTTACCTACCCAATATGGCGGTTTACGGAGTTACCAATTCAAGCGTAAATAATTTTGGATCCAATTATTTACTGATTACCTATCTGAATGTTGAAAGTACCCTCAACTGTGCAACTTATGTTGGTTGCGGATGTAAAACTAATCTCCCGGCCAACAATCCTAGAATAATTTAGTTTCATGTGTTGAAATCAACTATATATACCCTGTCGTGGATTAAATATAACCGTTGAATTCAATGACATAAGATTCATATTGTAATATTGCACGTGAGAGAGAAACAAACTATTTATTAAACTCATTGCTGGATTGTATTGTTCCTTCCATAAAAGTCTAGACAGTCCCTTTTGCACTAAATATACGCTCGAATTGGGCATCTGGTAGACATATTGAATGCAGACGTCTTTCTACAGTCTAGACGTTAAAGAAAGTATCATAGAGTGGGGTAAATTAAATTGAACATAATCACACCACATCATAAAACACTAAAAGGATACTTTATTCTAGATGAGTTGTTAAAATATGATCCATGATTAAGACTTATGAACTTCGATGGAACTTCGTTAATCGTATAAGCTACTAAATGCAAAACCTGGCTCAGTAGTCGTCAATCCTACTTTATTGGATTAAATAATAAAAAAAATAACAATCTATTACTTTGCACTGCTATTTTCAGGGGTTCTTTTCTTTCCCTACAGGAAACGGGTAGTGCCCGCCACGGTTGTCTAAGGTTGGTTTACCATACTTATGATCTCGGTAGTTTACCGTTGGTATACGACAATTATGATATAATATGCACATTAGGCGAAACTGAAAAACTCCCTAAACAGGGACTTCTAGATTGGTTTGTGTGTGTAATATCAACACCTGGTAAACTGTGGCTAAGTACTATAGAAATACGTTATTTTTTTAAATAAAGATGTATTTCAATCAATCAACAGCCTTACGTCGCCCACTGCTGGACATAGGCCTGAGGCCGTTCTACACTACGTTTGCCAAGACGCAGTCTCCACTCTGGGGCTAGCTTACTCCAACGGTTGTCGGTCGTGCGACATATGTGTCCAGCCCATCGCCACTTCAACAAGCACATTTTGCAAGCTACGTCCGTCATTTTAGTTTTTTCTCGTATCTCCTCATTTCGGATTCTATCCTTAAGGGAGACACCGAGCATAGCTCGCTCTATAACTCTTTGCGCAACTCTAAATTTGTGGATTAAACCAGCGGTTAGTGTCCACGTCTCGGCACCATACGTTATCACGGGCAGGAAGCATTGCTCGAAAACATTAGTTTTTAAGCTTTGCAGTATGGTCGACGAAAGGAACCTACGGAGCTTACCGAACACCGCTCAACCTAACTGAATCCTTCTATTGGCTTTCCTCTCGAAGTTGCATCTGTCAAATTGGATTCTTTGTCCAAGATAGACATAATCCTGTACAACCTCGAAAAGAGCAGCGTAGAGATATATCGGTCCCAGTACGACATGGGAATTGAATGAAACTTTTGTTTAGTCCAAATTTATACTGAGACCGACCTGCCTGGAAGAATCATTTAGCTCGTTCAGCATTGTAGTCAGCTCTTTCAGCGTCTCTGCAACGATAACAATATCGTCAGCTAATCGGAGGTATATACTTTTTGTCCGCAATGATAAAGTCTATTTCATTTCTGGTCATATTATCGGGGCTACGCTAAGTCCATGCTCTTTGGGGCTTTTCCTTGAAGAAAGAGTTCATAAGATAAAGCCCCTACATTTCTAAGAAGTTGGCCAGCATTTGGTCCCTGTGATTTCGGCTCCCCAAACCATAACACCCAATTTGAGATTCATTGCGTTCTTGTACTCCCACTTTGGCGTTGAAGTCCCCCATCGCAACGTTGCAGTGTGCGGAAGGGGAGCCCTGTATGATTTTAGTAATATCCTCATACGTGGCTTCTACCTCTTCATTAGGGTGCCCTAGTATATGCAATTTAATTTTACTTAGCTCTACTTTTAATTCTACAAAGTGATCATCCAGTCTGAGCCTCCCGTAACCAGAAATTTGTAGGACGCTCTGCCCCACCGTGTCCACGACCGCTGCCGTAGCCGGGACTGGTGGTGCTACGGGGAACTGAGGGCTATTTATTTGGCGCAATATTCATGGAGGTTTGTTACCCATAGTCACCACGCTGGGCAAGCGGGTTGGTGACCGCACTGCTGGCTTGTTTGTATCAGATACGCTGCTGCCCGTTTCTGATCAATGTACAAACCAGCTTATTTTTAGGATGGATATACCGCCATCCATATCGGTGGGTAAATAAAGATGTATTTATCATTATTTAAATCTTTATTTTTAAATAAAGATGTCATCATCATCATCATCCTAGCGTTAGTCCCGGTTGCCACCCAAACTTTCGTTTCGGTGCCCGGGGTCCGCTTTTCGACTTTTTCTACTCCACTTCGCGCGATCTTCAGCATCCCTGGTAGTGAGCCCATTGGCACGCATATCACCCTTTATGACGTCAAGCCAGCACTTTTTGGGTCTACCCCTCCTGCCGGGGCCCGGCGGAGGCGGCATGGCCAGACATTTGTTTCCCACGTAAGCATCCGGTTGCCGTAAAACATGGCCATACCAACGGAGCCGACACTTCTGCAATTTATCTGCAATGTCACGGACACGAAGGCTACCGCGAATGCGGGAGTTCCTAACGCGGTCCTTCCGCGTCACTCCACACATCCACCGCAGCATATTCATCTCCGTGACACGCAGTTCTTGCTTGTGTCGCTCTAACACCGGCCACGCTTCACAGCCGTATAAAAGGACAGGCCTAATGATGGTCTTATAGACCTGTCCCTTCAACTTTACCGGCATCTTGGAGTCACAAATGACACCAGTTACCTCACGCCATTTGGCCCACGCGGCAGCAATGCGTGCCTTGACGTCGCAATCAATGTCACCAGACGCATGAAACACAGATCCCAGGTATTTCACATGGTCCGTGCGCTCGACCGTGTTGCCATCTATGCGTACGGGTGTGGGATCTGTGGAGTTACAGGCCAAGTAATCGGTCTTCGCCACATTGAGCTTCAGACCACCGTTCTCAAGCGACTCCTTCCACACCTTCACACGTCGCACCAGCCTACCCCTGTCCGAATCTGCCAGCGCGATATCATCAGCATACATGAGCAGCCACGGGGGCTGCTCATGTGAGTTTCTGATGCTGTCTGACAATACGTCTAATACCACGCTAAACAGAAACGGACTAAGGACGGATCCTTGGTGCACACCGACGGTGATGGGGAAAGGTTTTGTGTCGCCAACAGCGGTCCGAACTACGGAATCGGAATCACGGTACATGTCTCGGATGATCCCAATATAGGCCTCTGGAATCCCTTTGGACCGCAATGCCCACCAGATTATCGCGCGAGGAACACAGTCGAAGGCCTTCTGCAAGTCAAGAAACAGACAATGCAGAGGCGTATTCTTCGCCCTGTATTTCTCCGCGACAGTCCTTAGGGCAAAAATAGGGTCCATTGTCCCGTGACCAGGGCGAAACCCATATTGACATTCCGAGACAGTGCACTCCTGTCGAATCCGAGAGTCGATAACCCTCTCGAAGAGCTTCATGGTGTGGGACATGACCTTTATACCGCGGTAGCTAACGCACTCCTGCACCGATCCCTTTCCTTTGAAGACTGGAGTAATGATACTCAGCCTCCATTGGTACGGGACCGTACCGGTGAGGAGTGTCCGGTTAAAAAGGTCGGTTAAAGTGCCCACACCACGAGAGCCCATCGCCTTCCAGGCTTCGATGGGGACTCCATCGGATCCAACAGCTTTCCGATTCTTCATGCGGCGAAGACAATTCTGGACCTCTGCAGGCGTTATCAGTGGCACTAGTCCTTGGTTCGGAGGAAGATCTGGCGGCTGCACCTCTTTATGCTGCTTGTTCAGCAGCTCGTGGAAATATGAGCGCCATCTCTCCTTCACCGCGAGGTCCTCGCATAACAAGTTGCCCCCGGGGTCTTTTACACAGCGGCACTTGGATATATCCTGTGCCGCTTTGACCCTAGAGCGCGCCAACTTATATATGAGCTTCTGCCCCTCAGACGAGTCCAACTTATCGTAAAGTGGTTGTAAGTGGTCTCGTCTGGCTCTGGCTACAGCTTTATTGGTGGCGCGTTTGGCATCTTTATATGCGTTGCGATCTTCAGGAGATCTGGACGCTTGCCACTTCTTAAAGAGGGCTTTTTTCGCCCTGGTCTCCCTCTGGACTGAGTCGTTCCACCACCAAGTCTCCTTGTCACACTTGCGTCCGCCCTTAGACACGCCAAGCACCTCTCTCGCCGACCCAAGGATAGCCGCCTGAATCCTGTCCCAGTAAGCTTGAACCGGTTCGCCCTCACCACCAGCGCACTTGTCGCCGATGGCAGAGGCGAACTCCTGGGACTTGACTTCATCAAGCAGCCACCACCTGATTCGGCGTTGAAGGCGGTCGACACATTTGCCTTTGGGCTTTACGCAGAGGTCCATGACAAGAAGACGGTGTTGTGCAGTGAGACTCTCACCGGGTATGACCTTGCAGTTGGCCACTTTGCTGATGTGGTGTCTCCTAGTGAGTAGGAAGTCGATTTGGGTAGCATTCCTCCCGCTCTTGTAGGTGATGAGATGCTCGGGTCTCTTTTTGAAATACGTGTTCACGATGGCAAGGTCGGCAGCCGCACACGTATTGAGGATGTCCTCCCCTTCCGCGTTGCGGCTACCGTACCCAAATCCACCGTGAACACGCTCAAATTCTCCACATTCATCACCCACATGACCGTTCAGATCACCCCCCAAAACGATCCCCTGTGATAATGGGATTCCACGGAGCACTTCTCCGAGTTGATTCCAAAACGCTATTTTATCGGCGTCGTCACAACCGGCCTGTGGCGCATAGGCACTTATCAAGTGGGTAACTACCCCATCGATAAGCACCCTAACGACCATAAGCCGGTCGCTATGACGTTTCACTTCCAAAATGTCGTTCTGGAACTCCTCCGAGAGCACTATGGCAACCCCATTCTCCCCACCAGGTGCACCTGTGTAGATCAGCTTGTAGCCATTCCCAATGAACCGGGATCTGCTGGCCTTCCACCGAGTCTCCTGCAGGAACGCCACGGCCACCCTCCGCCTGGAGAGCACATCGGCCAACTCTCTCGCGCGTCCGGTTAGCGTGCCAATATTCCACGTTGCGAAGCGGAGTTTCCTTTTGGATGGGGCTAGTGTCTTTAGCCGTGCTCGCCCACGGCACGGCAGCCCTAGTCCACTTGTCACAGGAGTCGGGCGAAGTTCCTGCGCGTCGTTTTGCGGCGACGCCCTATCCGTGACAATACCTTTCCGTGTCCGTACCATTTTTGTTTGGCTTGTTTTGGTTTTTACGGGAGCGACTGCCGTCCGACCTCCCAACCTCTAAAGGGAAACCTAGAGGTGTCCTTCCCTCGCCGCATGCAAGCTGGCAGAGGGAGTGACCCATCAGTCGGCTTTTACGACTCCCTTGGGATGATTTGGGGTGGCCCTATTCTTTCTTCGGCCGGGACCACACGGCACTTTAAATAAAGATGTATTTACTATTATTTTTTGGTAGATATCAAGTATATTCATTATCTAGCAAATAAGAGTCGATCGCTAACATCCGTTTCGATAATGATTCAACATCGAACAGATCCGCTTCCACATTTTTAATGAATACTTATCCTAAAAAACCTTTCACATATTTTTTATACTTCAAACGAAGCTCTTGTCTAAACCCAAGTTTCAGTCAACGGAGATTGTATATAGAATTGTTTTTTCCTTTTCAAATATCAATAAGGTATTTTGTATTTATATGAAGTTTTAATTTTCTGTTTTACGTTAGTTTAGCTCGTTGAACAATAAAGAGTTGTCATTAATTCAATTATTTTGATCTTGAAATGTTTCGAGTCTATTTTGCATTCTAAATTGGATCAGAAAATTGTTATTTGTACGCACTGTTAAACATTCTATAAAATAAGAGTACTTATATTTATTCAATTGTAAAAATATTTATGAAAAGTTTTTATTGGGTATTTGCTTTTTTATTACATTTACGTCGATTTTGTAAAGAAGGTCGTTGAGATATCACTGGAGTTGAGAGGAGGACGTATTCAGTAGGTCCCAAATAATAATAGATAAGGAAAGAAGTGAATGTCTGATGCTGCTCCAAGACTTACATATATCAAACCTCTCATGTTACCTACTACATCTGTTTCCTGATAGACTAGACTAATTCGTTGCAGCATTTATAATTGGTGGGTTACATGAACCAGTAATTTCAGTATGCTTCTTGACATTTTGGATTTGATTGTTGATTCTTCATGATTTTGTTTATCAACGCCTGTATTTATTAATAGTTTTAATACTCCAATTCTTTTTTAGGTTAGGATAAATGTTATGCTTAAAAGTGACATTTGGTTCGTGTGTCCATTACGCCCACAAATTTTATCTTTGAGGTTTATGGGTTTAATTTAAAAAATATTTTATTTCAGTGGAATTCTGAGTTTTGATAAGGTTAGGCAGCCAGAACTTTGAACCAAAATGAACTTTATTCACCCTTTATAAGACCACACAGTTATTATCACAAAATTGCTATTTCAAATTTTTAAGAATTACTATGAACAGACGACAGGCTGATGGACCACTTAATAGTAAGCAGTTACCGACGCCTATGAATGTTTGTGACTCCAGGGGCACCGCTAACACGTTGCTGTTCGTGTATGAGAACTGAAAATTGGGCCATAGAGAAGGATATTATGGCAGCAGTATATTAAGAGACCAGGAGTGGTTGACGCCGGCAAGTGGGTTTGGAGCCCTACTGAACCTAACTAGTGAGTTAGGGTTGTTTTGTCACCTTTTACACTACACAGGCCGCCTTTGACCGCAGGGGTTTTCTTAGTCCGCCCCAGCATGGAGAAAAAAATTAAAATAGAGATATCATTGTATCGATTTAAAAACGCATGTATATGTAGGTGTTATATAAACAAACAATTGAAGAACACCACAGCCAGTCAAGTTGTTCGTACAAACAATTGTTCTAAATGGTGTTCTAAATCTGCAGTTAGAAAATGTAGCTATCTTTTTTGTTCATTATTAGTCAGTTTTTTATATATAATATATAATTTTCTAGAAAATAGCATAAATAGATCTACGTACATACTTGTATTATATATAATATAGAATAATAGGTTTGAAATCCAATGTTTGAATATGTTTGTTAAATTACGTAAAAACAAATATTACAGATATGTTTGTCGTTGTATTATTACGAATATGTATTGTGTTTAGTTTGTTACATTCTAATTATATTTTGATGATTATTCTTGAATAAAAATAACTTTTGTACATAAAATGTCTGGTAATAATTTTGCTGGTAATTTAGGACTTGTATCTTCTTTATTTTATGCCATATTAAATATATATCGAGGTTAGGTGTTATATTAAATTTTAAATATTACATGAATATAAGCTTAATGCAAATATTTTCGTTATTAATTAAATTTACTTTCATTCGCTAATTCTCGTTGCCTCTTTTTGTAGATTTTTGCTGGTATACCTTTTTGTAGGATATTTTGAAGTTTATAAATTTTAAAATTTGTAGCTGTTTTGCTAGTCGTGGTTGGTTTTTATTGCTGATTTTAGGTAAGTTATAATGCAGCTGTTTCAAAATGTCATCTTAGCAGCATCGAATGTATGTATAATAATACTATTACTACGCGCAAATTATGACGGTGATAGAAAACATCGTTACGAAACCTAATATTATCGGTATGGAATCTGTTCCGTAGAAAATCCCATTAATTAATACTTTTCATTAGCTTAGTCATGGGGCACAAAGAGGTCAAAATAATTTCGGATTTAAAATAAAATATTTCGACCACACGTCTATAAACCGTGCGAACTGTAAAGTAAAAGTCGAAAAGCGGGTACTCACCCAAAAGTACGGGTTGCAATCTCAATTTAACGCTTAGATGATGATGCCATTTTTAACAAGATAGTTAGTGCATATAATTTTTGGAGGGATCGTTAAACACACTAGCCTTATTATTACAGCGAGAGTATTCTTTGCGAGACCTATAGCCGTAATAAGCAACTGGAACAAATATCGCTGACAATGTTAAAAAATGTTGTGTATTACAGACATTTATGATGTAATGGAATGATATGACCGTGAAGAGTTTTTGAGGGTAAACGATATTTCGTGTATTTGTGAATTAAAAAAAACCCAAATGTAAATGACTAGACTAATATATGAATAGGAATGTCAATGAATTCACTTCCAGAGATGCTGAAGATCCAGTGAAGGAGTTTCACGAGTGCCTCCGGGAACGGAGGCACTCGGTGGGGGGTGATTTCGAGAGACGACTACCTACTAAAATTCCCCGCTGTTCTATCACCTAATGCTTAGGTCAACAGACAACTGACCTGCCGATCCCATGGCCCCGACCGGAGCAACGTGCATGGCCAACCGGGACTTATGTCCAAATTACATTTATGTATGTCATAATAGTGATGTGAAAATAGTTGTAATGTTTCTTCTAAAACGATATCCATTATGGCGGCGGCATAACATTAATGCTATACGTTCATGCGCTCACATATGACTTGCACATACTATTTTATTTCTAAACGATACACGTATTCCGCTCGCGATAATACACCATCAAGAAGCTCATCACGTTTGACACTAGTGTCAAATGCATGGGTTGAATCCAAATTATTGCATCCTAAAGTTCACTCAGCTGCGGAAACTTTATCGGTTAATATGTCTAAATGTATGTCTCTTTATTTATCTATTGTACTCTTTTTTCCAAAATAGTTAGGTTCAATGTTGAATTATCGCTAGAAGCTCCAAATGTCGTAATTACTTTGAAAACCAGCTGAAATAGTTAAAGTAGTCGATTTTGATTATTTATTTTTACCGCGCTCTCGCCTTGTTGACTGTTTGACAAGACCTTAGGGTTATAGGCAATAGTAGCGACGAGGGTAACAATTGCGTAAGAAGTGTCAACTCAAGGAAACTTTGATTGGATCGTGACTAGTGACTACTCCTCAAGGGATGTCTGTCTCAACTTTAACAAACTAATTCTCTATAATTTTCACGATTAAATTCCTTCTATTAATCTAAGGCAAATACGTTTGGATAAGTCTAATTTGGCACCATTTTATGGTAAGTAATTTTAAATCGAATTTGAAATTGATTGCTATGTGGTCACGGCGAGGAATTCTAGAGAGATTTAAAAGAATGTTAATTTAAATGGTCACAAACTACTTCAGTTATTTGTAACTGCTATTCTATATGTGGTTATGAAATATCTGATTGGCTTCATTCCAGTTATATCGTGGTCTATAATAAGTATGCTGCCTTAATAACCTTGTGTTGTGTTCTGATCATTAATGACTCTATCTGCTGTTCCTCAGCAATAAAAATAAATATCGGAATAATTTATTATTTTCATCATCATCAACGCAGCGTTAAGTCTTGGTTATATTCCAACCAGGTTAGTACCCCGGTGGTTGAGGTTCATTTCATACTTGATTTGTCTGTTTTTACTTTTACGGAAGTAACTGCTGTTTCACCCATGAACCCCGAAAGGTCTTTGGAGTGAAAGGAGCGCCTCGCGCACCCCAGCGCGGGCCTCGCCACCATCGAAGCGCCGAGGCCTGTCCTGGCCGAATGGGTGGAAAGGCGCCCTGACCTTCCGCCTGACGCAGATCCTCTTGGGGCACGGTTGCTTCGGGAGATACCTGTGTCGCATAGGGCGGGAGATGACATCGGGGTGCCACCATAGTGGCGCGGGCGACGAGGAGGACACGGTGGACCACACTGTCGCCGTGAGCCCTGCGTGGCGCGAGGAGCGCCGCGCCCTCGTCGCCCAAATCGGCGCGGACCTGTCGCTCCCGGCTCTGGTTCTGTCCAAGGTCGGGGGCGATCCTGGATGGACGGCCGTCGCCTCCTTTTGCGAGGCAGTCATGTCCGCAAATGAGGCGGCGGAGCGGAAGCGGGAGTCCACCACCACACTCCCCTCCCGCTAACTCAGGCCACGTCGTCGGAGCCGTAGGACAAGCAATGACCTCCGGCCGCCGTAGAAAGCGGCCGCGGGCGGCCCCTCGGGGGAGGATCCGCCGCCCGCACTATTGCCGCGAGGGAGAGGGCCGCGTGCTGTTCCGCGGCCCCCCTCAACTCCTACAATACAGGAGAGCGCCGGGGGGACGAAACCCTGACCCCCTGGCGCCAACAATTTAGAAGAGGCCCGCCTTGAGCCAAAGGGCGGGTCGGCGCCGGCCCGGGCCACGAGATCGGCAGGCCATATATCCGTGGGCCCGGGCGTAGGCGATAGGAGAACAGTGGGGTTTTTTAGTGGTTTAACATCTTTCCCGGAGTCCCACATAGCTCTCGGTTCCCCGGGCCGGGGGAACCCGTCAAGAAAGGTTTTTCCCCGAGACCAAAAAAAAGGCTTAGCAGGTCTTAGTGGAGCCCTTTACAATGTTTTCTTTAATTATAAATTTACTATAGCATACTCCATTTAAACCAGTATCCTATTGTATAATCACATCAAGCACATCATGCAATTTAATTTGGTGCATATTTCATACAATTAAGATCAGAATTAGAATTTGATGATACTCTTTAATGTTAATTCCTAGCTGTAAAATTTACATCATCTATTACAACATTATTTATGGACTTATTAAAAAAACTGAAAATGACCACCTACTCGAATTTATTATACTATCATTCGAGAATATTCCTCTTGAAGACCCGTTACGAGATGTTTTAAGTGTTTATTAAAATTTTATTTGTTCTCTTCGGTTCTCCAAAAAAAATATGAAATAAAACATTGTAGAGGTAATGTTTTATTTTGGGCAGATTTTAATATTTTATTTCAAAAGCTAACCTAAATGTCAAATGAAGTATTAATTTAAGCTCTAATTAAAAACGAAAATTTTAAGGCAAATATAAAAATATATTGTGAATATGTTGAATTTTATTTGAAGTTTTGATGTTAAAACTTATTTGAAATTTGTTATTTGTAGTATCAATATTGTATACCAATATGAATAATTATGATTTGAATTTAAGTTCATGACTTTTACAGAACAAACTAAACTGACGGACTCATAAACTGCATCAAAGTTCAGGATTACTTTGAAATGATTTTTTTAATAAGTATGCAAACTTTCTATACAGATTTAAATTGAAACCTCTAGATTGGTTCGTGAACTTTAAAACAGCGTAGGGTCATATCCTTAAGTTTAAGTTTGTGTACTGGAAAGAACATTAAGACTTTTTTAAAGAAAAAACAGAAATTTAAGAAAAATTGGTTTAATTAAAAAATTGGTTTTAACAATAGACACAAACTTTATGCAAGGGTTTATTTATGTTTTAATAAGGTGTATTACCTCCACGTGCCCTTATTATGGATTCTAATCGGTTCCGCATAGATTTTATTAGGGTTATTAAAAGATCTTGCGGAATATTGTCCCATTCTTCTGAAAGTGCTGTTCTTAGTGCTGCCACTAAGGTATATATGTTTCTTATGATACAATATTGCGAAAAGTATTTATCTATAATGCATTATCGTAATTTGTGATAAATAAATAAATTCCTCAGCATTCCTTATATTGTGTTATATCTGTGAAATGTTCATGAATATATTGAACATGTAACGACGCTATAGACAGTAATTGAAATTCTATAAGTTTTGGTTACAATTTGAGACAACTAAATCCCCAGAGTGGTGTTTCCATAACAGTCTATTAATGTTACAATCGCATTACCAACTTGTGTTCGTACTATGAGATGTAGCTTCATTAGAATAATAATTTAATTTATATTCATAGTCTTTACTGACAAATTAGAGAAGACTAATCTGATTTCCAGTGAATTTTTTAAGAAGCGTTTACATCGTTTTTAGTGCATCTGAAACTATTACGTACTAGTAAATATCATATTGATCTTAAAATATGCTCTTTTTAGTTTAAGGTCTACTATTTAATATCATTTAAGAACGAATCCACGTTTTTTCATGGCTCGTAATTTCAAAGAAACGTGTGTCAGTTTGTGTGGTGTAACAAGGTTAGATTTTCGATGTTTTGCTAGCAGTTAGATTGATAGAAGCTCGAGGATCTACGTGAAGCCCTTGAAGATTTATAATTGGTTACTGTTACAAGTACAAAATGCAACAAATAATAATCTTCCACCATCCTTTCTTGCTGGATAGGTCCTTGTATACTATATGTGATCACGAAAATAGCAGTTTTCAAGCAAAATTTTATACTAAGATAATAATGATATTGTTTGTCTTGCAAATTTGCGGTTTCAGTTGTTTTTATAAAATAGTTCCCTGCACTAGATGAAATATGTATCCCCGGGCTTTTTAAACAAACTATATAATAGTTGAACACATACATCCTAACCAGATCAAACTATTTGCATCAAATAAATGTAAACAACTCTCCTTGGGAATGGAAATTGTTTGACTGATATTCAATACATATTATTATAATAAAGGGAATATATCTGCCAAAGTTTGTAAGAACTCCCAGATATGTTTTTTTATTGCTAAGAAATAGCAAACAGGCTGACGATTCACTTAATTTTAAGCCTACCGTCGCCTACGAATGTTTGCGTCGCTAGCGGCAACATTAACACTCTGCTGTCCGCATAGGGAAACTAGAACCTAGATCACTAATGCACAACACAAGTTTATTATGGCGACATACTTACAGATCAAGGGTGGTTGCCATCCAGACAGGGTTGGGTACCACGTAGGTAGGGTTATTTTGTCGCCTTTTACGATAGGCCGACCCCGGGCGCAGGGGTTAGTTCTTATTCCGTCCCGGCACGAAGAAAATAATTGTTCTAGATTATTAACTAAGCTTGTCGTGTCATCATATTGTATAGGTATATACAATAACCTAAGTAAGAAAAATATTCACGAATAAGCGGCGGATATAAGCGGCTTTGTTCGCTTGGCATCTGTGTTGACATTTTAATTTAAAATTAAATAAATAGCACTCGCGCTCATGAAGGGGAACGTGACACGCATATGAAAACATCCCGTGGAGCGAACGTAAGACAAATGCGACGTACGTTTGACGTGAATCAAGAAATTAGAGGAATTCACGTCAAATAAAATGCTTACGTTTCATATATTTTATTAAATGGGAATGTTGACTCGTAAAGCGCCATGTTGTGCAAATATAAAAATTATTAAGAAGGAATATTGCCGTCTTATATTAAAGATAATATGAATATTTTTTACTTTTTAACAAAGCTTACACTCTCTCTTTTGTGTCTGTCTCTCATATCTGAGGATCGTGGTTAGCATCAAGGTTGCATCTGGAGCGGATGATTTGTCTCCACCAGTTGCTGTCCAGCGCATCTACGACCGTGTAGAATTTGGATGATGACAAGTATTTCATTTGATCGGTTCATCTTGTCGGTGTAGGACCGCGAGATCTTTTACATTCAGTGTTCTCAACTACAATCAGTTTTTCCAAATTTCTCAACTCTGAGCATAGTGTGGCCGAAATATGAAAGAATGCGTTGTTGGTATATGGTGGATAAGTGAGATTTTATTCGGAGTTGGGTCAGAATTGATGCATTGGTGTGTTTTGTTGTCCAAGGTATTCTAAGCAATCGTCTCCAGCACCACATCTCGAAAGCATCAATCCTTGTCTTTGTCGGCCTAGAATTGTCCACGTTTATTAGCAAATTCCACCTTTTTTTATTGCTGTAGGACAGCAGACAGGCTGACGGCCCGCTTAGAATTTAACAGTTACCGTCGCCTATGGGTGTTTGCAACACCAGTGGCATCGCGAACACGCTGCTGTCGCATAAGGGTACAGGAACTTGGGTCACTAATGCCGAAACACAACACAAGGTTATTATGGCGGCATACTTAAGACCAATGATGGTCGCCATCCAGACGGGCTCGAGGCCCTACCACGAAGCTAAGGTGGGTTGTTTTGTCGCCTTTTACGACAGGCCGACCCCAGCCGCAGAGGTTAGTATCCTTTCTCCGCCTCTGCACGGATAACGATTCCCTTAATGTACCTATATATAACGTCATGATGACATATTTTAAAGAAATATATTTTTATAAATTAATCAATAACAGATTTTTATAGGCATATTATAATCAAAAAGACAAATATTTCCAGCGAATCGTTCAGCAAAGTAAATTTAGCCGCTTCAATAACTGGAAATCCTGAATCCATTGTGAATGAAATGTTTTTTTTTAAAATGTGTCTTAATATCTACACAAAAAGGTACTTTTCTTTTAGTATTTATGTATAGGAACATACATAAGTGATTCTACTTTAATATGAATGCTATTGATCAAACGACATAATAACTAAATATATAAAATAGTTCTATTTATGAAATATGATCAAATAAGGAGAATGGAAGCTTTAAATATAGCTTATATTTTAAAACGTTTAATTTAATTAAAAAAAAAAATTGCCAGCTTAACCACTTTTGCCTAGCTTTATGGTAATAAATCTAATGGCATACTGACAGAACACCTGCTGTTTTGATTAATATAAAATTTAAAATTAGAACCTTCTTGTTTCAAAGCTTCAATATCAAACATTTTAGAGAATATTTATTTAAATTTCAAGTGTATATAATTCGCCACACCTGCAGAAAATTGATGTTAAATTACTTGGTAACTTTCTTTAATTTATTAAGCCATATTTACATAATGCAGAGTCCGGTTTTGTCCCAAAATTACGAAGATTAAGGTAAATTTTCTAATTGTTTTGGAGGGTTGGAGGCTGTTCAGATATAACTGGCAGCGGCTGCGTCAAAGCAGTTAGTTCCCACGATAACCTATTATAACTCGTAATGACGGCTCAACAACATTCGAAGTTGGCTAAACGATCACGGAACTAAAGCGTCCAGTGTATATATTGACAGTGTATATACTAGCTATGCCCGCGACTCCGTCCGCGTGGAATAGTGATTTTGGGCAGCACTTTTGGATATAACTTATGGTTTATTTTGGATTACAAACCCTATACGTCCTAAAATATAAATAAATGAAATATGCAAACAGTCAGTGTTATCGAATGCAACTGTTGGAATATGTGCGTTCGAACCTACAATGTCCAGCTTAAGCTAAACCCTATTTCATATGACTGATCATATAAATCTGAGGTTAACTTAAATTGGATGAATAAAATTTCCGAAACTGATCATTTTTAACAAATTTTTTTTTTCTAAAATAAAAGTAACCTAAGTTACTCCTTGTTACATCAGCTATCTGCCAGTGAAAATCCCATCAAAATCGGCCCAGCTATATCAAAAACTAGCAGGAACAAACAGACAAACAAAAATTGTAAAAAATGTTGTTTTGGTATATGTACCGTGTATACATCCATATGCATTTAGTAAAAAGCGGTTATTTAAATATTACAAACAGACATTCTAATTTAATTTATTTGTATAGATTGTATTATATATTTATTAAATTTTTATAACTAAGCATCAAGTAGACAAAAGTGCTATGAATGAAAATTTAAATTTTCTAATTATTTATTTTGTCAATTCAAGCTTTTTTCCTTTCTTCCCTTGAGCTACTTTTTTACAACATATATTTTATGTGAAAATATAAAACAGTTTATGTTTAAATTTCAATAAAAATAAATTAATATGAAAACAACAGACGATATAAATCTATAATAGTACGAGTATTACAATTTTTTTTTTACTCACATACTTGTAATGAATTCGTAATCCTTCTTAATAACATTTGTTTTTATTAATTTTTTATTAAAACTCTTTAATGCAATTTCATAATAGAAAAAAGGATTTTACAAATAATTAAATTTCTTTCATTTCCACTTTTAATAAAGAAAATAAAACGACTGTTTCTGATGATTTAACAAGTATTTGGGCTGTACTTTAAAATAAGCGTCCATTTGAGATGTCTGCTTCTCAGACGAGTTTATGCAAACAATCCCTAATGGAATTTGGAATAATAATGTCTGCCCGGAAGCTAACGAGTGATAATAAATGTTTTAATTATAAAATCTATTGTTCTTTCTATTTTACTTTTAAAAACAAGTTATTTTGGAGAGTTATTTAAATTAAAACTATTTTCAAAAGTTAAAGATAAACACACGTGCAGGCACGTTAATTTTCCTCGCATTACGAAGGTTGAAGGCTTCAGTAGCCGTCTATAAACACCTACGTTAAATATATATTTGTTTTATTTTTTGAATTTACATTACATTTAATTTTCCAAGTGTGTATTTGAAATCAATCATCAGAGCGCGGAGTATGCTATCGATATACATGACCATTTCCTGAGCAAAAAGATACAAAAAATCGGTGCCTAGGTAAAGCAAGAGTTTTTTATGTAGGCAAGTCGACCTTGATATGAAAACCAAATGGTGTCATCGCAATGTGAGTTAGGTAAGACCTAAGATTTTCATATTAAAGAACAAAACAATTTTATTTATTTATTTATTTATTTATTTTAGTAAGACTTACAGGCTAATAAAAATTACAATATGTACATATAATCTAATATTCTTAAAAACTATTGCTGATTACAAGTCTTAACATTTAGTTATTTACCACTACTCTACACAGTAAAAAGAAAAGAAAAAATTAATAACGACTTATATTCAATGTTCAACAATGTCGAAAAAGTATTTACCCATCATTACTTTGAATCTGTTAACTTTAGTTGTGAATAAATCGATATCGAGCTGGGCATCTAATTTATTAAATTCATTTGCACCTCGAATAAAAAAGCTATTTTGTCTGTAATTAGTAGGTGCAAATGGCACACTTAACAATTGTCGCTTTCTAAAATTTTTATGCTGTTGCTATTTAATTGTTTACTTATTGTACGAACTTCTAAGAAGCGGATGAAGTTAATTAATCAGTTCCTCTTGCGAGCAGAGTCAAACTATAATTAATTTAAACTTAGTTTCAGAACACTTCATTGGTAAACATTTGCGTGAGCTGTTATTGCTATGAGGCAGTGTGGGATTAAGCAAGTGCGAGGCCCGTAGCAAATTCTATTTGGCCTTTGAGGCCTTGATCTGCTAGGGGTTCTTGAGTAACTAAAGTGGAAAAAAAAAAAACAATTCAATACTCAATACCTCATTCGTTTATTTGCCGTCTATGCGTTTTGTTTGTTTTTGTATATTAGATACTCAGGCTGAGATGATCTGGTTTAAACCATAGGCCCCCGTATATTTAAATGTACGGGGGCCTCTTTTGCGCGAGGCCTCTAGCAGTTGCTACATTTGCTACGTGGTTAATCCAACACTGCTATGAGCGCCATCTATTTTCATGATTTATCATTGTACAGATTATATTCAGGTGCAAATACTTATAGAGAAATTGTAATAGGGTATTAATCTAATTTTGGCTACATGTGGCTATTTGAAACTTAAGTCTATTACGAACGATGGAGCAGGTTCGAGTTGAAATTTTGGGCGTTGAGTATGAAAATTTAAGGCGAGCGTATTGTATAGCCGAAAGTATGTATATTCACATCACTGATTTGACAAGAAGAAGAAGATTCATTTCGTGTTAAATTACTTATGTTTAACCACTAATCACAACCGACAACCGTTATAAATGGGCTTGTAACCGTCAAGTCCTTCTCGAATCCAAAGCTTCGGAAATGGCTGACCTTAGGATTCCGTTGTTTATTTATATAAATTTTTGAGGTTAGGTTTTATAGAGAAGTTAGAACCCGTAATTAAAAAACATATTACTCTCTGTGTAGAGGTAGAGTAAGAATACTGACTGTAAAAGATAAAACAACCCTAGCTAAGTGGAACCCTCCAAGCCCCTCTGGATGGTTGCTACCCTTGGTCTCTAAACTTGCCGCCATAATAACCTTATGTTAGTTTAGTTAGTTTCCCTACGTGGACGGGAGCGTGTTAGTGGTTACCGGCGTTACAAATATCCATAGGAAACGGTAACTGCTTACTATTAAATTGACTGTCAGCTTGTCTGATATTCCAAAACAATTAAAAAAAGTTTTAGGACCCACAAAATGAAGCAATGCGTTATTATGAAGTGGGAATATTTACATTTGAATATCTTTTGAAGTACCCTCGGAATATTTGTTGGGAATTCTTGTTGTCGTAAATTTGAATCGCGTTAGTTTGTCTTTTCTTGGATGTAATGGGGACACTTGATACAATTTATTACTCGTTCAAAGACAATCACTATATATTTAAGTTTTATGTTTAATTTAGTATGTAAGAATTTTATTTTCTGAATATATCGATATATATATATATATATATATATATATATATATATATATATATATATATATATATATATGTATGTATGTATATATATATATATATATATATATATATATATATATATATATATATATATATATATATATATATATATGTATGTATGTATGTATATATATATATATATGTATGTATGTATATATATATATATATATATATGTATATATATATATATATATGTATGTATGTATATATATATATATATATATATATGTATATATATATATGTATGTGTATATATATATATATATATATATATATATATATATATATATATATATATATATATATATATATATATATATATATATATATATATATATATATATATATATATATATATATATATATATATATATATATATATATATTGAATTTCTATCAGGAATACTATATTATTGATTACTAACTGACCCGAAAAAAGTTGTTCTGCCAATAAATTAAAAAGAAACCTATTGGAGTAAGTTGTACAGTTTTAGATTAGTAGAAAATATAGTTAAAATAATTTTTACTACCAAATGTGCATAAGAAATAAATTATCAATTTTTATTGTATTTATGGTACACTATTTTGTCGATAATGGCTTATACATAAAAGATAGGTATATGCTGTCCCAGACTTTTTTGTAGTAATATTTAGGATAAACATTTCCATTATACATTTATTTATATACGTGTAACTCTAACGGTTTTTGCAGCGCACGCCAAAATAGCTCGGAGATGGCAGAATTTTTTCCTACTTACTTGACACTTATCGTTATATTTTGGACAATTCACACAATGTCTTTATAACTTATAGCCTATGTGTTATTCCGATGTGTAAGCTATAATATTGTAAAGTTTCATCAAAATCCATTCAGTAGTTTTTGCGTAAAAGAGTAACAAAGATACATTCTCACAAACTTTCGCGCTTATAATATTAGTATATATCAGGACTTTATTGTAATAAATTAGATTCACAAAGTTATATAACATTGGTAATAAATTAAATTTCAAATTCCCAAAGTGTATTTCAAACTATACCTAAAGTTCATATATTATCTGAACCACATCACAAAATACTTTCATTTTAATACAATAGATTAAATTTGTTCTAAACAATTAATGTTTGTAATGTTTGTATATTTGTTATTAACAATTAATGTGGCTTAAAGTAAAAACTATTAACAGTAAAATGTGTTTTAAGCTAAAAAGTCATTATTTACTTTTCCTTAACTTATCAGAAGCTGTTTTCAAAATCTGATAAAAGATAATGCCTTAATGGAAATCCATTGAAATTATTATAGTCTATGTTCAATAGAAAGCTTGTTCTGTTCAACAACCGTTCTGTCTCGCTATTAATAAAGACGAGTACAATAAGCTAACAGCCAACCTTCAGGATCAAAGAGGCACTTGAAAAAGAAGAAGAATCAAAGCTTGATAAATTCATTCTACAGGAGTTATTAAAAAATACTGTTTCACGGCATGTTGTAGGTGGAGCTAGGGTTGTTTTGTCTCCTTTTGCGGTAGGCTGACCTAGGCAGCAGAGGTTAGTATTCGTACTGCGTCCCTGGACGGAGAAAAGCATTGCATATTATATTTAATTACATTCAGGAACATTTAACATACAAATTCTTATCAGTTCACACGCAGCCCCCAAGAAATTACTTATAGTTATAGACTGAGTCTTGGAAAGCTGATGTTTGGGTCGGACCACAAAATTAATTAAACCATTATCAAGATACAGCTCCTACAACGTTGAACTGAATTGTTACCTCAGCCCCAATAGTTGCTGTAATGGCATACAGTTCCCGTATTTATTTATTAGGGTCCCTGTAATGAATCGAAACAAATTATGGCATTTCACTGGCAGTACTTCTCGGGTAGGGTCTTGTATTGGCTAAATTGTTTCATAAATTCAGTCATAGGGCTACCAGGGCGCAAGTCTTATTCCACGCCATTTTTAAGACATAAATATGCTGACTGAATATAATGCATAGTAATATTTGTATAATTGTAATATCAGCAATAGATTTGGGAATCAAACTAGTGACTGCAGGCGTTCTGACGTGCTAAAACCGTTGCGTCACGTAAATTGTGCTATTTTAATTGAATAATCTCAAAACAAAACGAACACTGCATTTCTTAAAATTTATCTTTAAAAAATAATAATATTAAAATACTTATTTATGTATATGATGAATTCTTATAAAATACAGTTGATATATTACAAATAAAAAGTAACGCAACGGTTTTAATTGCTTAATTAAGAGCTGATGAATTCATTTTCAAAAAAGGTAAAGAAAGCATCTTCAAATAATAGGCCCCTTTCTTAAAAGCTACATTTCATCGGTCTCCTAAAATGATCAGGTGAAGACAAAGCCAGAATCTTTTTGTTTCAAAAACGAAGAATATTTTTGTATTCATTGTTTTCTCAAACTTAATGCTATTCTCAGCAGTTAAAATAAATGTAAAAAAGATATTCCAACTTCTTTATGGTTATTGTTTATTTTATCTCAATAAAACAGTGTAAGTTTTGCAGATATAAAACTGATTAAAAATGAAGGAAGGGAGTTTTAATTAGAGCCACATCCTCCTTGATAAGTGTGCAAAGTTTCAAATCAATCCGTCGTTTTGAAAGGGGTGAGAATTACGTTTAAAAATTCCGTTACATACAGTGCGATTCAAATAAGAATAGGAACGTTAATGACATCTATCTGTCAAATGTCACTTGAAAAGTACGGTTTGCAACGAAACCTTATTTGCGTATCAATAATGTTTTTTTTGCTTTACTGAGTCTCAATTACTCAAAGTGAAAAAACGTCTAAATTAATTAGTATTATTACTAATAGTAAAGAAAATAGTTTCTTCTAATAATTATTTATAAAAAAAACTATTTTCATTAATATTTTCACTGTTAGCAACAATTCACCAGAAAGCAAACGCCAGCCGCCATCTTGTCGTTGTTGATGTGCCTCGTCGAGTGCTAGTGGAGTGTTACTGTTTTATTTGTTAATTCTGTTTGCTACGCGGTTGTTTCCTGTTAAATTTGTTGTTATTTGTTATTATTTTGGTCTTGCTTACTGTGCTCGAAAATGAGTAAAAGAGGTTCTGTTTTGCATGGGAGGGCTCGAGATATTGTCTTTAATGTAGACAAATACCTTAAGAACGAGAAACAGCACAATTTAGAATTGATGCAACAATTGAAGGCAGCAAGAGTTGTCTCTGGACCAGATGGAAATATAAATTTCACTCGCCAAATGTACGCATACATTTTGCGAACCCAGCAAAATGCAAGTAAAGTGGCCGAGCGAGTTCATTTGGCAACTGGTGTTAATAAAAGTACTTTGACACGTATCCGACGCGAGAAGAGAGATGCGCAAGTTAGCTGCAGCAAGGTAAATACACCAAAAAAAAAAAAGAAAAACCACGGAGTAAATCTAGATTGCGATAGCTTCGAAATTGCCGATCTATACGGTGAGCAAATAATTTCCTACGTTGAATAAAATATTTGCTGCCGCAAAGGAGGACTTAGAGTTTCCAGGTAGTAAAGCAACGTTAAGACGAATAATGTTGAGGTCACTGTGATACAAATTCAAAAAGTGTCTTAGCAGTAGAGTGGCTCTTATACAAAGACCCAACATTGAAGCCTGGCGTGCAAAATATTTGAGACATATTCGTCGTAATGATGGGCTGGGGGCTGATAAAAACCCGTTATCTATTTAGATGAAACCTGGATTCATGCTCACTATACAGTGAAGAAATGTTGGTAGACAAGCACAATATCTTGCGTTAATAAATGATAACGCAAGACGATGGTGGATTATCACTCACGCTGGAGGGGAAAACAGTTTCATAGACGAAGCGCTTCTTATGTTTAAATCGAAGGTAAAAACAGATGATAATCATCAAGAAATGAATGATGCAAACTTCACAAAATGTATCAAAGAAACGTCAAATCTCCCTAAAAATGCAATAATCGTCATGGATAATGCTCCTTACCACAGCATGAAAGTATCTAAGCCCCAAAATATTACCACTAAAAGCAGAAATGCAGTCATGGCTATGAGAAATAAACATTGAATATGAGGAATACTTCACAAAAGCAGAACTTTACCAAATAATAAAAAAGCACTATCCGCCTAAAAATTACGTTATTGATAATATTTTCGACTCACATGGTTTTGAAGTTTTAAAGCTGCCACGCTAATATTGCGACAAAATCCAATTGAGTATATTTGGCACTTTTAATCGTAGGGTAGCAGACAAAAACGTGAAGCAGCTGGAAAGCCAAATTGAGAGTATATTATTACAAACAATTGCTTCAATTACGAGCGGCGATTGGAAGAATGAAATTAACCCTGTGAAACGAATTGAAAATGAATACTGGAAAAGAGAAATAATTGATGATAACTTTAGTTTAATTATAAATACAGGAAACAGAATGCCTATTTCTATTTTAAGTAGCAGTTGCTGATTTAAAATATTAAATACCAATATTAATCTATGTTTTATTTTATGGCGGAAAGTAGCAGTGATGATGATGACGACGACAACTATGACTACACAGACAGTGATGCCGATATGAGTGAATGAAGTGAAAAGTGAACGACTAGATTCTGATTAAATTTTGTCATAAATACAGGTAAGATACCTAATTTTATTTTAAACAACAGTTAGATATTAAAATCCTACATTAATCCATGTTTTATTTTATAGGGGAATGCAACAATGATGATGATAGTATGACGACAACAGTGACCACTCAGACAGTGATGTAGAGATGAGCGAAAGTGAAGAGTTCAATTGTAATTAAAAATTATTCGTTCATGATTAGTAAATAAATTATATTTTAAAAATATCTTATTTTACTGACCCTACCCAACTGATTCGAATTGACCGCTATGACGTCACAATATGGCGCAAAGTCAATCCTATTCTTATTTGAAACGCATTGTAGATACATACCAAGCTAATAAAAAGCGTGTTTAAACGGGTTAAGGTTTGATTCGTTTTTACTTAAAGCAAACAAAATATCAAATGATTGTGTAAGAAGCTTACCGTTGGTACATTACTAGCCGGAGTCGACGCCATTACCACCATGCCACGCTGAATAGACAAGCCATTTTCTCAGCCGATAACAGGCATCGCAGTAAATCTGATAGATCCCGTAGCGGTGATGGGTTGTGAGATCAACACTATCTTCCGATTTGCTAACCGCGTATTCATTCAGTTTATTTCGAAATCCTGACATTTTGTCAGGATATTTTATTATCAGATTATTTTATTTTATACTAAATAAATAATAACTAAATATTTTGTGACAACAAAGGCAGTCTATATTATAACTAAATAGTGGTGAATATATTATTTCAGAAAGACTGGAAGAGTTAAATTTTCTTATTGCATATAGTTTATTACCTTTTGATATTTCTCTAAGTCAATTAGTTAACAGATTTTAATAACAGTAATTACTTCGTTGCGCTTAATTCACTTCAATGAAAAACCGTTGGACTGTGCAATTACTTCATACGATATGAATGCCTTTGGAATACTACTGACGATGGGGATTAATAAAATTAGGGTTGGTCAAACACGAAATTTATCACTTCGTATTGCTAAAACCCACTGCTCCGTATTGATAACATTCTTTTTAATAAAAATATATACGATACATTTTTATTTAGTTACAAAAGCGATTCTTGTTAGAAAGAAGAAGAAAGAAAAAAACATTTATTACACAGGACGCAATACATAATAATTCAAGGAAAAAACACAGAGTTACAGAAATATGAAATATCTCGTGGTGGTGACAAATAGGATTCAGTTCAGCATGTGCTAAGTAGATGCCTAACGCTGATTTTCAAATGGCTCCTGAAAAATCTCATTGATCACACAGCAAAGCACTAAAAATTGTCTGCCAGCTCATGAACCAAAAGACTTGATGTATTTGAGCTAGCATAAGGGGTAATCCATTTGTCGTGTTGTTTCACGATTAATTGAATCTCTTCATATTTCAGGTCACATGGCAAACTTTTGCTTTGTTATACGGTTGTTTTTTATTCTTCGTATCGCATCGACATCCTTGATATTAAAATTATATGCTACTTACCTTTTTCGGAATCAACCTAATATTTTTTGGTTTAACCCCGCTATCTGGGTTCTGGTGGTCGCGACATGACTAGAAATTTATTCCCCATGAACTAATCATTTCAAAATGATCCGTCCTCCTCTGAGGGAAGATAAATGCAATATTTTTTAGACAGATAAACTAAAAGTATTATCAAATTAATTTATTTATTGCTAATAAAAATCTATATTATTCAATAATAATTTTTTTTATAGCTAGAGTTCAGCAGACAGGCAGACGGCCCACCCTGGCAGGTGGTCACCGTCGCTTATGGACGTTTGCAGCACCAGAGGCAATACCAACGCGCTGCTGGCCTCGAAGAAATTTTATAACGCCTTTTTTGAAGATATACAATACAACACATAATTACAAAGCAAAGCTTATTCTTGAAATTGCTTAGCAGCGATCGCATTATTTCCATTCTGTGCGGTCTTTGACATAATGTTTTATGAAATTTTAACACTTCGCATAAACATGGCTAAATTTGTTTATAGAAATCGCTCCAATGTCTCTTTTGATTGCATTGTGGGAGAGAATAGTGTATAAAATGAAACTAAAAGTGACAAATATAGAATTTGCTATTTTCCATATCAAAGATTGAAACATGTAACATTCATATCGCAATATTTTGCTTAGAATATATTACAAAATTTTGATTTCAGGCATATATGAGCAAAGTAAGATTTTGAGAACACCGGTGCGGAAGTGATATTGTAGAAGAATCGATTTTTCTTCGTGCAGGGGCGGAGTAAGAATACTAATCAGGCCAGGGTTGGCCTGTCGTAAAAGGCGACAAAATAAGGTAGGGCCTCAAGCCCCTCTGGATGGCAACCAGGTCTATACGCATGCCGCCATAATAATCTCGTGTTATGTTTCGGCATTAGTGACCCAGATTCCTGTACCCCTATGGGACAGTAACGTGTTCACGGTGTTTCTAGCGTCGCATACATCCATAGGCGACGGTAACTGCGTACTATTAAGTGAACCGCCAGCCTGTCTGCTATTCCTCAGCAATAAAAAAAAAGACATTAAAAAATGGGGTAGTTAAAAGGACTATGCGAGTAAAACCTGACTAGTATTCTAAAAGTCGGTGTATCAACTGTACAACTGTAGATTTAGTAGTAGGCTTCAAGCGTTTTATCTCTATTATATAATTATTTTGTGTGTGTGTGTATGTTACGAAACTCCTCCTAAACGACTGGACTGATTTTGTTGAAATTATTTGTCTATTCAATTGGATATAAGAATGATTAAGATTCACAAGTCGGTCAACTACAAAATGTTTTTTTTTTATTTATATGGTAGAACAAAGTTTGCCGGGTCAGCTAGTATAATAAAATAAATTCTAAATTTAAATTGTTTGTATTATATTTACTTCTGCTTTAGTACTTTAGTATAGATTCGTAGTTGTATATATCTGTAGTAATTATATTTTTGTAATTAAATTTAGTTCATAAATTAATATATATAAATATAATATAATTCTATTTATAAATAAAACTTTTATAATTTTTCTCTGAGATCGGCAGTGCGTTGGCAATAAACCTGGTGTATCAAAAATCTATAGACGAAAGTGACCATCTCTTATCAGGTCTGGCCCTGTCTGCCAAACTCCAGTTATAAAAATATTTATAACAGGAGGATGCATGTTTCTTTCGAAGTTTATTATACAATTAATAATTAACTTCTGCTTTGAGAAAGATACTTTGGAGGATTAACCGGACCTCCTATGGGGTAAATTCTCTAAGCGAGAGATTTAATCAAACACGTATATCCACTGGCTCACTATTTTTAATGGTGGAGTGTATCATGTTATTGAGTGATATAAATAATTAATAATTACAAAGCTTATATAATATAAAATAATTTAGTGACAGCTCCGAATAATATTCTTACATTTTTATATTTGACATATAACTTCTCGAAAATATCTAAAAAGTATATATGTATCTAGAAAGAAGAACGTATAAGAAAGTATACAATTCTTAGTATACAAGTCAGGTGGCGAGTGAGGCGCCACACCACCCCCCTACGAAGAAAATTACGCTAATCTAGAACTCTAAATTTAACGCGTCTCCCTGAACGCGTAACATATGGTTGCGTTTGAGGTAATGGCGTAGCAGGAGGTGGAAAGCTCGGCTGAGGTGCCACTGCAGGTGGAGTTTGCGTTATTATTTGAGATGCTGGTATCCCGGTATCATGCGTGTCGAGCTGCTCCATGAAAGCTGGTTTGACTCGGTCCATGCTTACTACTGCGGGTTTTCCTTTTAAATTGATGGTAATGGTCTTCCCATCGCTGGACCTCTCGATTACAGGAAATGGACCCGTATAAGGAGGTTGAAGGGGACGACGGACGGCGTCCTTTCGCAGAAACACGTGCGAACAAGTAGCGAGCTCTTTAAAAATAAAATGCTCAGGCTTAGAATGTCGCGATGCAGGAACCGGTCGGATTGAAGCCATGTGCTGACGCAACTTGACAACGAAATCCGACGGGTCTTGAAAAGCTGTTGAACTAGGGTTATTAACTAAAAGTTCACCAGGAAGGCGTAGGGTTTGACCGAACAGCATTTCAGCAGAAGTGGCTCTGATGTCTTCCTTGTAAGCCGAACGCATGCCTAAAAGAACCAACGGTAGAGCCTTTGTCCAGGAGTTACCATGACACATTAGAGAAGCTTTTAATTGTCGGTGAACACGTTCGATCATTCCGTTTGCTGAAGGATGGTATGCTGTTGTTCGGATGCGTTTTATGGCGAAGCTACACATCAATCTTCGAAACAGGTCGGATTCAAACTGAGTACCTCTGTCTGTCGTCACGATTGAAGGAACGCCGAAGCGAGATATCCACTCCCGTGTAAAAGTTTCGGCTACTTCCTCGGTCGTAATTGTGCGCATCGGCCAAACTTCGGGCCATCTGGTCACCCTGTCGATGGCTGTAAGACAGTAACGATATTCATCGCAGACGGGCAGTGGTCCAATGATATCCATATGGACATGGAGGAAACGACCAGATGGTGTATCAAACGTCCCCAAAGGAGCTATATTGTGTCTAGACACTTTACTCCTCTGGCAAGGCTCGCACGTGCGAGCCCAATCTCGACAGTCTTTGTTGATTGAAGGCCAAACATAGCGACCAGCTACGAGTCGTATTGAAGCCTTGGCACCCGGATGACTTAAGCTGTGTAGCTTATTAAAGATAGCACGACGTAAACTGGGAGGAACGTAGGGACGTGGCCTGCCAGTAGAGGTGTCGCAAATCAGTGAAAAATCAGTGCCGGGTATGTCAATCTTTTCCAATTTTAGTCTGGATGAGCCAGGTTCTAATAGTTTTGTGAGCTCGTTGTCCATCCTCTGCGCTTCGACGAGAACCTCGTACTCGTGATCCAAGCTTATGGCCTGAATTCTTGATAAAGCATCAGCAACCACATTATCTTCGCCTTTAATATGGCGGATGTCAGTCGTAAATTCGCTAATGAACGATAGCTGATTAAGTTGAGAGGGAGGCAATTTTTCCCGACGCTGTGTAAAAGCATACAGCAGCGGCTTGTGGTCGGTGTAGATGGTACAATGCTGGACTTCTAAAATATGGCGAAAATGTTGTACGCTTTCATACACCGCAAGAGTTCCCTATAATATGCTGGCCACTGAGCCTGCTGAGGAGTGAGTTTCTTACTGAAGAAAGCAAGAGGGAACCAATCATCATTAGTTTTCTGCTGTAAACATGCACCGATGTGGACACTTGAAGCATCTGTGAAAAGACCTAAAGGGGCACCGCTGATCGGGTGTTGAAGCAGTGTGGCGTCGCTGAGGCTTTTCTTGCAGTCTTCGAAATGTTTCAGAAGTTCGGGTGTCCAAGGGAATGGTTTTGCACCTTTGCTGTGAGTAGAAACTAAAGCATCGACCAATGGAGCCTGGAACTGTGCGGCGTGAGGTATGAAACGGCGATAATAATTTATCATGCCGAGGAACCTTCTCATCCCCTGTACGGTTTCTGGAGGATGGAAATCCAATAGAGTTTGGACACGGTCCTGTGGGGGACGCGTCCCTTTGGCGTTAATAACGTAGCCTAAAAATGTAACCTCGCTAACGCCTAGAACACATTTGGAAGAATTGATTACAACCCCGTAATCTTTGAAACAACGAAAGAGTGTACGGAGGTGTTCTTTGTGAGTTGCCTCATCCGGAGAGAAAACGAGTACATCGTCTATGTACGGAAAACAAAAATCGAGACCTCGTGTGACCTCATCAATAAACCGCTGGAAAGTTTGACCAGCATTACGGAGACCAAAGGTCATAAATGGAAATTCAAAGAGACCGAATGGGGTAATAATGGCTGTCTTCGGTATATCCTCTTTAAAAACGGGAACCTGATGATATGCTTTTACCAAGTCACAAGTGCTAAAAACTGTAGCACCAGCAAGGTTATTGGCAAAATCGTTAATATGCCGCACTGGGTAACGGTCGGGGATGGTTCTAGCGTTCAAGGCGCGGTAGTCGCCACATGGACGCCAGGTTTTATCCTTCTTGGGTGTCATGTGCAGGGGAGAGGCCCATGCACTTTTCGAGGGTTGGGCGGTTCCGCATCGCACCATCGCATCGAATTCGAGTTTGGCGGCAGTAAGTTTTTGCGGGGCCAAACGTCTGGGGCGGCACGACACTGGTGGTCCATCTGTGGTTTTAATATAATGAACAGTGTCGTGCTTTACATTCCTGGGTAACCCGGGAGGTCGAGTAATGTCTGGGAACTCAGCCAAAATATTGGCGAAACATGAGTTACCAATGAATACTACTTTGACACTGTCCTGGTGTGACTTAGAAATAGAGGCACAAACAGACATTTGAGTTAAACCATCAATCAGGCGTTTTTGTCGACAATCTGGCAATAAATTATAGAAGCTTAAAAAATCGGAGCCAATTATGGGGATGCTAACATCTGCAATCACGAAATTCCAATTGAAGTCGCGCCTGAGTCCTAAGTCTAAGCAGAGGGGAATATTTCCATATGTCTTAATCGAACTGCCATTGGCGGCACTGAGATTGTATTCTTGAGACGATAAACGGCGTTCTAGAAATCTTCGAGGAAAGCAGCAAAGATCCGAGCCAGTGTCAATGAGGAACTGGCGTTGGGTCTTCTTGTCAGTAACGAATAACCGGCGGCCGGGAGGAGAACAATCAGCGGCCGCCTCTACTGATTGTCGGACTGGTTTTCCGGAGTTGTCCAACTACAAGGTTTAGTACATTTGGTTGCTTTAATATTAAATTTCTTGTGATACCAACATATGTTGGGTTTGTCCGTGGTTGCATTCCGGGAGCGTCGTCTAGAGTTTGAGCGTCCTCTAAAATTTGAGCGTCCTCGTGAGCGGTAATCAGCTTGAGAAATTCTTAATCTAGCTATTTCTTTAGCGAGTTGGTCAAAACGTCTCTCCACCATCTCCATAAATGAAGATGATGGTACTGGAACTGCTGTTCTAGTTGTGCAAGTCATGATGTTCTTAGAAAATAATGCTGATACCTAATAAAAATTTAGATGCAGGGGAGAGATGGGGGACCGTTCACAATTTGACAAACAGAAACTTATAATAATAGTTAAAAAAAAATTACAAGTAACTTATAAGTACTAGAGATAAAAACTAAATTATTTTTAAATACAGGAAAATGAATTTAAATATTGCATCACATACAATAACCAAAAATAACTGATACACTAACGCACAAGCACACACCGAGACGCCGAACTGGAATTGGCAGCTATGGTGACGGCGTCGGCGTAATCGCACGACGCCCGTGGTAGAATGCCCAGGGTCTTCCGTCCGTGGCGATCTTGAGTTTGTTATCGGGGCGATTTGTATGTACGCGCCCGCGTATAACGAATCCGCGGCGATGTCGACAGAATAGTGGTAGGCAAAAAAAGCCGTACTAGTTACTGTGACTTGCAAGGGCCTGCGATGATCGTGAGCACGAAAATTCCGTGCGGTTATCACGTCGGGGTTACCAATTTGGAGGATTAACCGGACCTCCTATGGGGTAAATTCTCTAAGCGAGAGATTTAATCAAACACGTATATCCACTGGCTCACTATTTTTAATGGTGGAGTGTATCATGTTATTGAGTGATATAAATAATTAATAATTACAAAACTTATATAATATAAAATAATTTAGTGACAGCTCCGAATAATATTCTTACATTTTTATATTTCACATATAACTTCTCGAAAATATCTAAAAAGTATATATGTATCTAGAAAGAAGAACGTATAAGAAAGTATACAATTCTTAGTATACAAGTCAGGTGGCGAGTGAGGCGCCACAATACTTAATAAGAACCTTTTAAACTACGCGAGTTTAATTGACTTGTACATCGAACAAAATATTTAATTATATTTTGCAACAATAAAGTAAATAAAACCATCGTTCTGCAAACCGCGTAGCTTTCCATCCGATATTGGTTTTTGCGGTTTCTTTTAATGCATACTTTCATTGAAAATAAGCTTTTATAACGCAGCTTTAAATTAAAAAGTAGCTTTTTGCATTTTGTTCAAAGGGATTTGTTTGCTTTCACCACACTGCTTCCACAGTGGGAATCCGTCTAATATAAGAGCACGTATCTCTCAGGCGTAATTAAACATCAAAATGCGATTATATTTTATTTAATATATAGATTTAATGAAATATATTTTCACATTTTAAATTATCTATAAAAATAAATAAAATTGGAGGGTCTGTTTGTAATATTAAAATAACCGCTTTTTACTAAGTGCATTCGGACGTATATACGGTACATATACCAAAACAACATTTTTTACAATTTTTGTCTGTCTGTCTGTCTGTTTGTTCCGGCTAATCTCTGAAACGGTTGGACCGATTTTGACGGGACTTTCACTGGCAGATAGCTGATATAACAAGGAATAACTTAGGGTACTTTTATTTTAGAAAAAAAAATAGTTTTAGCTAAAAATGATCAGTTTCGGAATTTTATGACCAATTTAACTTGACCTCAGATTTATATCATCAATCATATGAAATAGGGTTCAGCTTAGGCTGGATATTTTAGGTTGAATTTCCATTTAAGTTAACCTAAGGAAATTAATCATGTTAATTTATTGAAGATTAAGTTAAAGTTAATTTAAGTTCAAATAAATATTAACATTGACAAACTGTAGACAAAGCTGTGTATGCCTGTCACTGGCATGTATGCATGTAGGTATATAATTGGTATGTTTGTTATATCATGGTCTTATTTAATGTGTACTGTGCTGATGGTGTACCTTTAAAAATAAATAAACCTCAGATTTACGTCATCAATCATATGAAATAGGGTTTAGCTTAGGCTGGACTTTGTAGGTTCGAACGTACGTATTCCGGAGGCGCATGACGTAACAGTTGCATTCGATAATACTGTTTGCATATTTCATTTATATTTTAGGGTTTATAGGGTGTGTAATCCAAAATAAACCATAAGATATATCCAAAAAATTCTGCCCAAAGTCACTATTCCACGCGGACGGAGTCGCGGGCACAGCTAGTTGTGAAATAAAAAAAAATGCTAAAAAAGGGAGTGGATGGATTTTGTAAAAATGATATGAGATGACGCCTAACAGATGAGAATGGAAAGGAGACAATATGCTGTGCTGATCTTAAATAATGTGGGATAAGGGCAGCGAGGGGTAAAAAGAAGAAAATATATTATCATACTTTACGAATATGGATAAAAAACATTTATATTCTTTCATAGCATTCATGGCAACGCAATATGTGAATATTAAGGTACGATTCATTGTAAACTCATTACAAACAAGGAAAATCACATTGTAGAATCTCCTGCCTACTCGCAGTGACCGAGAAATCGCTTCCTTTGAATGTTTGAGAGTCTGTGAAGAAAATACGTTTGAGGTGTAAGGTGATGCTTACGTCATTGACTTTTTTTCTTGTCAGGAACAGAAAAAGGAGAGGAAAGGGTTTGTTTATAGTACAAAATAGATTAATTCTGAAGATTAGTAATTCAGCTGTCAAAAACTGATAACAGGGAAACTACATTTGAATAAGGCTGCTAGTGTCTACTTCCTTTCTTATTACTGAGGCATAGCAGACAAGCTGACGGCTCACTTAATAGCAAGCAGTTACTATGTATTTGGATGTTTGCGACGTTAGAATATTTGAGTTAGTGGCATTATATTAATTGTAATATATTATATAGATAATTTATCCGTGCAGGGACGGAGAAAGACGGCTGTAGTCGACCTGTCGTAAAAGGCGAAAAAACAACCCACCCTAACTACGTGGTAGGGCCCCATGCCCGTCTGGATGGTAACTACCTTTTGGTCTTAAGTATGCCGTCATAATAACTTTGTGTTGTGTTTCGGCATTAGTGACCCAAGTTTTCCCTTATGGGACAGCAGCGTGTTCGCGATGCCATTGGCATTGCAAACACCCATAGGCGACGGTAACTGCTAAATTCTACAGCAATAAAAAAAGTCTAGAAAAGTAGTGCAATAGATGAAAAGGCATTACACAAATATATTAGGTGTGTCCGTTATAATGAGATAAGATCTAATTATGATTAAATGCATAAAAAAATATTAAGAAAACAGGCAGGATGTAATCTACAAATATAAAGAACAGCAGACAGACTGGCGGCCCATTTAATAAAGAGTAAGCAGCTAGGGGTACCGCAAGCCCACTACTGTCTCAGAGGGGTATAGGAACTTGGGTCAAAAACGGAACTTTCAGCATCACCAACTAGGATTTCATTTTTGATTTATAATCACGCTTGTATATATTCATACATACAACATTGTTGCAATGCAAAATCGACACAGACGTAGCTACAGTACTGTTATGTTAGTTACTATAACAAATACAGAGTCAAGACTTATTTCGTTTTACTATTGGCTGGTTGTGTAATGTTTTTAGTGCCATGCACGTCACATGGAGAGTAATGGTCAGGCCGAAGTTGCTCAGACTATAAATTGCAGAGGAGTGATTGGCAGTGAGAAATGACCAAACCTCCCAACGGACTCGCAATATTGCCAATTCTTTTTTACAGAAAAATCTTTGTACTCTCTTAACTACAAGAAAACATCCGCTTATAAAATTGCCACCGGGAGTTTGGGAGCGTGTTTGTGTAAATTAGGGCATTAAGGTTTCCGTGGGACATAGATTTATGTTGGTGTTATTGTTGGTCCAAATGTTACCTTCCGGTTTATTAATGTCGGAGAGATATATATGGGTTATTTGTTCACTTTAAACATAATAATAAATGGACAATTGTTTTAAAAGTTTTATTTTTCGTGAAATAATTATTATCGTGATTTCATATGTATATATAATGACTGAGATGTATATCCAGTACAATCTTTTTGGTGGTTGGTGCTAATATAGTAAACTTTTTTTATAATATTGTTTTAATATTTTCTATTTTTAAATATAATATTAACATATTTGATCTGTTAATTATAATAATAATAATATTAATAATATTAACATATTTGAGCTGCAGCTCAATCCAGCACATTAAAAAAATCTTGGACTATACTGTTTCTTTTTGCAAAAAGAAACAGTATAGTCCAAGATCCCAGGGCCACCAGACGTCACGTATTTTCTGACGGACAAAATGTGGACGATTGAGTAGTGTTAGTATGTACTACGATCATATGTCTACCTCAAAGCTTGGTCAAACGGCCAATTTCCGGGCATTAAGTGATCAAGGTACATAAAAAAATTATTAACTTCACGTAAATTTTCATGACTGATTTTCACGTATGTTTTAGACAATATCGTTAAAAATAAGGAGTCAATACTCCTAGACACTTTCCGTCGGCCATATTGCTTTGCAGACGCTTTAAAGCTCCCAAAATAATTAGTTAACTTCACGTAAATTCTGATGCTCCATTTTCATATAATATGTTCACCAGACAACTATTTTAAAACTTTTGACAAGAAGGCAGACCGATCCAAGGGGCCAATCATCCCCTAAACTCAATTTTAATGCCTCTGTGGGTGGGAGCGCGAGAGCATTATCCACGCGCATGAGACTGAGTGAGACCGATTGCGCTGTTAAGGCTATGAAAATTAATTGAGAACTTTTGTTAACAAATAAAGAAAAAAATCCGAGACAGCAAAGCTTGCAGATTCTGCAATGAGGCTGATAAAACGCCTCTGTATCAGCTGTGTTATTGCTGCCCTTGATGCATAAACGTAACATCATCATGGGAAAGCAAATGCTGGAACCGGAAAAGATATAAGCAGCTTCTGTCAAAAGACGGCTTCGCTACATCAATAAGGCAGGCTTTGCCAAAAACTATAGTAAATGTGTGGCGATAACAATAGCTCATTAAATTGGACGCAGTGATACTAGATTGAATAATCTAGCATAGCCACCTTTCGAAATAATAATAAATACCGTCGCCTATAGATGTTTGCGACACTAGGGGCATCGTAAACACGCTGCTGCCCCATAGGGATACAGGAACCTGGGGCACTAATGCCGGAATACAACACAAGGTTATTATGGCGGCATACTTACCGTAGCGTACTTACTTATACAACAGAAGTGTTCATCATACAAACGGGCTTGGTGGCCTACCACGTAGCTAGGGTGGGTTATTTTGTCGCCTTTTATGACAGATCGACCCCGCACGGAGAAAAGATACTTTAAGATTATATGGCGCTAAAGGATATATATATCGCAGGTAATTGAAAACTGATAGTAGTTGCAGAGCAATGACCACAAGTCGATCTCCCATAAAAGCTCTAGGTGACGACCGGGGTTTAGTGAGTATGCCGCCGCGACCGCCGCTATCCTTTGCTAGCTAGATGAGCGGTCGCAGTAGCAGGGTGTAAAACCACACATACCCGCGTATACTTCCCCCCGGAGTATAAACGCGAGACTGTAAAAGTAAAGTTTCCCCGAAAAAAAAAGGACGATGTATTTATTAATATAAAATATTTATTTATGCATATTCAAAGTTTACGACTTTGCTAGCACATACATTTTTATTATTAAATTATTTTTATACATATAATTTTTTTGTAGGATATTGTAACAAATTAGACAGTGAATAAATAATAATATAATACTGATTGGTAATCAATTTGGGACTAAAATAATTACTGTATCCGTGATCTCATAAATCAAATCAAAGGGTGCCATGTGGTGTCTGATGAAATCTTAAAGACAAAGCCCTGACTTTCGATTTAGCGGCAAGCGATAACTAACGGCGTGTTTCTGCTGAAATAAATTTGTGTTAAATTTTTTAAATTGACTTTAAATAATTACTTCTAAAGTATTTATTTTAAGAAAACGTACAAATTTAGAGTTTAGTTTACACAAAACTAAAGTTCTTACGTTTCATTATTATTAATAACTAGTTGACCAGGCAAACATTATTCTGCCATATAAATTAAAAAGTAGCCTATGTCCTTCTCCAAGCTCCAATCTATAACTGTACTAAAATTCATCAAATTTGGTTTAGCGGTTTTTGCGTGAAAGAGTAACAAACATCTATACATCCACACATATAAACTTTCACGTTTATAACATTAGTAAGTAAGTTTTCCAGTTTTATATTAGTAAAAGATGTAGCAAGATGAATTGTTACCACCAAATGTGCATTAGAAATAAATTATCAATTTTTAATTAATAATTTATGGTTCACTATTTTGGCGATAATGGCTTACATATAAAAGATAGATATATGCTGTCTCGGGCTTTTTTGTAGGACTATTTAAGATAAACATTTCCATTTCATGTTATATACGTATAACTCTAACGGGTTTTGCAGCGCACGCCAGAATAGCTCGCAGATGGCAGAATTTTTTCTTACTTACTTGACACCTACCGTTATATTTTGGACAATTTACACAGTATCTTTCTAAATTATCTAAATTGTGACCTGTTTGTGTTATTCTGATGTATAAGCTATATTATTGTGACAAAGATCCATACATACAAACTTTCGCGTTTATAATATTAGTAAGGATAAGAAATTATTGTTATAATCAAGTCAAACCCAGCTGTGGAATGTTTTCCACAGCTGGGTTTGAGCATCTCCTTAGAGGGAATGGACAGCATATTCGCCATCTTTTTCCAAGGCAGATTGGCATAATTATACATATAAATTGATGATATTGATCTTGGTATGCAGGTTTCTTTACGATGGTGGACCTACGGTACGGTAAACCGTAGGTAAGTGGATATTACGGTATAATATGCATAATGAGCGAAAAACAATTGTTGAATCGGACTCGTGACCTCTGAGTCTCCGAGGGTGATAATCCTGGGCTAAAACGTAACAATCTTTTTGTTTATTTTCATAATGGAGCTGTCAATGTCATCTTTTTTTTATTGCTGAGGAACGGCAGACAGGCTGGCAGCCCACTCAATATTAAGCAGTCACCGTCGCCTATGGATGTTTGCGACGCCAGGGGCACCGCATACATGTTACTGTCCTATATACATACAGGAACCTGGGTCACTAATGCCGGAACACAACACAAGGTTATTATGATGACATACTTACAGACCAAGGTGGTTGCCATCCAGATGGGCTTGGGTTGGACCACGTAGCTTTGGGTTGTTTTGTAGTGTTTTATGACAGGTCAACCCCAGCCGCAGAGGTTAGTATTCTTAATCCACCCCTGCACGGAGAAAAATCCTATTTTTGATATTTAAAAAGTTATGGCGTCCTATCGGGACATTGTCGCTTGCCGCTCCAAACCAGGTCGTAGCCGAGTCGTAGCTTTTCGACGTGCGTTTATCAGGCGCGCGTAGCCGTGTGACCTATTCGTCTCAGCCAATCCCAATTACTGCTATAATTGAAACAAAGCTTTCAAAATAAAACAACGCTCATCTAGAAATACATTTTTGTTTATGTTTCATCATTTGCTATTAACACAATGGTGTATAAATTTTGAACCTTCGTAGCGCAATAGCTTTCGCATGTCGGAACGCCTGTGGGATTCGATTCCGCTACGAGATGAAATGATTCCGTACAGACGTTATTTTGACAATTCACAAAACACCATCTAGTTCCAAACTAAGTTGCTTAGTACTTGTGCTATGGGTACTAGACAACTTACATACTACATATATACTTTTCTTTTGCAAATAATATGTAATATATAAACATGTTATACTTAATATATAAACTTTAATAAAAAGGGGTTAACTATTTCAACATGTAACATGTTGGGCCGACACCATACAATGTAGGATAAGGGCAGGAGGAAGAAGAAATTTGTGTTGTGTTCCGGCATAAGTGACCCAGGTTCCTATATCAATCATTTATTGGTATAGGAACTTATATTATTGGTTTACCTATACCTTTATGGGATAGCACGTGTTCGCGGTACCACTGACGTTGCTAATAGCCATAGGCGACGGTAACTGCTAAATTCTAAGTGGGCCGTCAGCCTGTCTGCTGTCTTACAACAATAAAAAAAGACTGTTTCCATATTCATGAGAGATGCAGTATTGTCCATTTATATGTAAAAATTCCCGGGTGTCAAGTTGGTTAAGGTTCTAGGAAGTGCACTAGAACATTTACAATTCAAATCGCGCCTTTGCCGGTAGCGGCAAAAAGTAAAAAACTTCCGACAGCGTAAGACCTGACTTTAAAGTACTAGTAAAGTAAAACGCGATAAGGCTCTTGGCGTGACTGGGTAAGTTCTTTAATTGACGTTCTTTTAACTTTTTCAACGCTCGTTTTTGTTTGAAAAATACTTTTTTTTAGAACTATTTGGAGCTTCACCGTTTAGATTTCGTTTGTTTCGGAGAGTTTATAACAAAGTTAATGACCTTAAATACTTTTGAATGAATTTTGTTTTAGTATTAGTCCGAGCCTTTGTTTGTTTATAAGGAGTTTATTTTACATAGTTTGTTGCCAATTTTATATAAATTAGACAAATATTCCGTTTTTTATAACAGCATACTCATTTTATATTGAGCTAGGTGACCCGGTTAAAGTTGTTCTGCTATAGAAAATTAAATAAAAAAACATTTAGATAGGATTTTCGTAAAATTCGTTCTTAGTGAGCGTCTACGTCGAAAAAGGAATAACTATGTTAAATTTCAAGCCAATCGGGTGTAAAGTTTTAAAGACCACGTGATGAGTGGTATTTGTACGAGTATATATAGATTGGGGTTTAACGGACGATCAACGTTGATCAGTACTGACTAACATAAATGCTGAGCTACGAGTAGATCCTTTTTTGGTTTATACATTCCTTTATTAAATTTCTTTGTATACTCCAGATTTGTTTGTTGTATTTTTAAACAATCATTTTATAACGTGCATGTTACATTTTCTACAATAATCATTAAAATTGTTAACGAAATCTATGCAATAGAAATAACATTATATAACATCGTGATAGCTCAATGCTTACTAATGCTTTGTACTTCGATAAACAATGTCATGCTTTAAAAAGTAGATGAGTTTGACTTAGCAGAAATATGCCTTTTTTTTTTTGGTCTCGGGGAAAAACCTCTATTGACGGGTTCCCCCGGCCCGGGGGGACCGAGGGATATGTGGGACTCCGGGAAAGATGTTTGGCCATCCGACTACCCACTAAAAAACCCCGCTGTTCTCCTATCGCCTACGCCCGGGCCCACGGATATATGGCCTGCCGATCTCGTGGCCCGGGCCGGCGCCGGCCCGCCCTTTGTCTTGAGGCGGGCCCCTTCTAAAGTGTTGGCGCCAGGGGGTCAGGGTTTCGTCCCCCCGGCGCTCTCCTAACAACTCTAGGAGTTGAGGGGGGCCGCGGAACAGCACGCAGCCCTCACCCTCGCGGCAAAAGTGCGGGCGGCGGATCCTCCCCCGAGGGGCCGCCCGCGGCCGCTTTTTACGGCGGCCGGAGGTCGTTACTTGACCTCCGGCGCCGCCGACGTGGCCTGCGTTGGCTGGAGGGGAGTGTGGTAGTTGACTCCCGCTCCCGCTCCGCCGCCTCCTTTGCGGACATGACTGCCTCGCAGAAGGAGGCGACGGCCGTCCATCCAGGATCGCCCCCGACCATGGACAGAACCAAGGCCGGGAGCGACAGGTCCACGCCGATTTGGGCGACGAGGGCGCGGCGCTCCTCGCGCCACGCAGGGCACACGGCGACAGTGTGGTCAACCGTGTCCTCCTCGTCGCCCGCGCCACAGTGGTGGCACCCCGACGTCATCTCCCGCCCTATGCGACACAGGTACCTCCCGAAGCAACCATGCCCCGAGAGGACCTGCGTCAGGCGGAAGGTCAGGGTGCCGTGGCGCCTTTCCAACCATTCGGCCAGGACGGGCCTCACCGCTTCGATGGTGGCGAGGCCCGCGCTGGGGTGCGCGAGGCGCTCCTTCCACTCCACCATGAGCACCACGTCGCGCAGCTCCGCCCGCTTTTCCTCAACTTCGCGAGGTGCAGGGCGAGAGCCACGCTCGGCCGCGTCCCGGCGCCACTGGTATAACAGCGCCAGGACTCGGGCCTCGAGGTCCCATGGTGGGGATCCGGCCAGCAGGGAGGCCGCTTCAAAGGACACCGTGCGGTATCCCCGTATCGCCCTGACGGCCAGAACACGCTGCGGCCTGCGAAGCAGCGCGGTCGTTTCGGCCGTCAGGCGATCCGCCCAGATCGGGGCCCCGTAAAGGGCCATTGACCGCACGGTAGCAGAAATATGCCTAATACATATTCCATTAACCGTCTTCATGGTAGTGTGAGCAATGATTTATGCAATAAACTAAATAGGATCTTGTCTATGATTTAGTATTTTATGCAGCGCTTTTTCAGCGACGTTACTTGCTTGAGCGATTCCTTTCTACTTCCTTTCTCTAGCGATTGTATTTATCAAAATAACAGCCTGTGGTGTGCCCCTAGAAGGAACGGACAGTATACCCCCCACGCTTGTCCATGGTGGATTGGCGGGTTACAAATACCGGCGATCAACATGCAGGTTACCTCACGATGGCACCTTAACCGTCGGTATATGGCAATTATATTACTTTAATGCACTTTAGGCGAGAAAAACTGTCTAAGCGGTGCATGCTACTATGGGATTCATACCAGGGACCTCTAGATTAATCTCCGAGTGTAAATACCACTGAGCTACCAGGAACATTTTTACAAATATTATTGTATTAAAAGTACCTGCTTGCAATTCACGTCACGTAACTACGGTTTTGTAATATAAAATAAATTTACATGTATTGTCCAGTTATAGTTACATATAATATTAAGGGTTAAAGTATGAAATTGCAGATTTTTATTGAAAAATTGACACTTGTCTTTTTCTAAGATGTAACATATTTATTTAATCAAAATATTTACTCTCATTATCAAAGTGCTCTCTTTTAAACGAAAGTTTATTTATGACTTTATGGTAGAACTTTGGGGATATAGATTCGGCAAACTGTGTGAATACAACATTGTTCAAATGTGAAACATTGTCCAAATCACGAAAAAAAATAGTATTCCATTGGAGCTAGGTCTGGCGAGTACGGTGGATGGCGTATGGTTCCTAACTGCAGTTCCTGTAGTTACAACGGTTTCTCGTGCAGTGAGGTCTTGGTCTTGCGTTATCATGGTAAAGATCATTTCACGAGTCGGGGCTATTTCACTAACAGTTTCACCATCATTGTTTGAAGTTCGGCGCAGTAAACATCTGTTGTTATTGGTTGACCAGACCTGAGAAAGCTATAGTGAACAACACATAGGCGAAGGTAACTGCTAAATTCTAAGCGGGCCGTCAGCTTGTCTGCTATCCTACATCAATAAAAAATCTATATAATATATATTATAGAGGTTGGTAAAAAATATGATAATCGACACATAAAACATAGGTCATAGTTATAGGTAAAAATAACACCATGAACAGACCACCAAACAGTTGGTAAGCTTAGCTTTAGGGCACTGTTGGCCCAGCTTTGGGGGCTGGAGCTGGGGGACCTATAACAGCCCTCCCGAAGCTCAAGGTCCCGTGGCGCGCTGATGGGCTGCATGGCCGGGGGGTAAACCCGGTCCCAAGCGCCACACCACTAAATGAAACATGAAATCGGTAAATGAGAAAACACTACCCCAGGGAGGTACCACCCGACAGGGTGGAGAATCCTCCCCTGCGCCTTCGGGCGCAGGCATGGGCCCAACGTATTCTGGGGGGGCCCACATTTCCCGAGTAATATCACCTTTGGTGATATTGGAGCGGTTGCCTGCGAAGGGCGGAGTTTTGAGCAACGAGGGAGAGGACTCAGACGGTTCGGTCTGCTCGGGGATGTCTTTTCGGACAGTTCCGAGCGGCACGAGCTCTAGAGGGAACACTCCCTCTTGCGTTGGTCCCGGTTCTGTCCTGGGCAAGCGCAAGAGGGGATGTAGGAGGTCCTTGGATCGCTCCGGGGGGGGAAATGACCCCGGAGCACCAACGTCCGAGGACGATGTTTCGGCACATTCGGCCGCCACAAGCGGCGGTCCATCAAAGCGTGGACGAGGTCGCCCAGCGTCAACTGGGCAGTACGTGGGAATAGGGAGGGCTCGGAGGGAACTCCAAGCGGCCCGACAAGAAGAGAAGGAGCTCGCGAAATACGAAGAGGAGCTCCGCCACAAACTCCGCAAGGAAGAGGTGGCGCGTCGGGTCCACTCCAAGCTCTCCTTAGGCGCACCTGAATCCTCTCGGGCCCAAGGGGGCAGAGAGGGAAACAAGAGAGGAAATGAGATGGAGGTCACCGCACAAACGTCGGTCGACCTCCAAAACTCATTGGATGGGGCTCTGGCCGCAATTATAGAGGTAGCCGGGGTCTCGAAGGGTCTTAAAGGCACATGCCAAAAGACCCTCAAAGACTCAGTAAAGACGTTGCGGGAGGTGATCTCTGAAATCAACTCCCGCACAGAATCAGAAGAGGTGGGACGGCTGGCAGCCGCCAATCGCCGGATGCGGGCCGAATTGGCCGATCTCCGGCAGGAGGTGGCTCGCCTCACGGCACAGATTGGTAAGCCCAGCCGCCTCGCTCCAATCTCAACAAGGACGGAGACCAGCCAGCCCCCTCCAGCAGCGCATGTTGAACCAGATGAGTACCAGCTCTTCATGCGCGGCGTCATGGTCCAGGTAGGGACCATGATCGACGCGAAGCTGGAGGGGCTGAAGGACCGCCTACTGCCCGCCCCTCGCTACCGGCCACCACTGGCCCACGAGGTGCGGGCAGCGGCGGTCACCCGGAAAGAAATATCGGTGGCCGATTACCCGCCGCTTCCCGCCTCGAAAAAAGGGGGCAGAGTTACTGCACAGGGCAGAGGAGCGACGGCGGCTGCGCCCACGAAAAAAGCGCAGCCAACAGCCAACGCACGAGAGGTAGTGCCTCCGCCACCTCCTCTGGAGGAAGGATGGACGGTTGTGGCCAAAAAGAATACAAAGAAGAAGGCGACGACCGTCCCTCAACCACCCGCAGCCAGGCAGGCGGCAGCATCGGCCATACCACCTAGGCCCAAGCAGCCGCTGCCGGCTCCTAAGAAGAGGAGGAAGAGGGGTCCCCGCAAGCTTAGGGCCCCGAAATCCGCCGCCGTCACCCTAACTATCCGCCCTGAAGCGGCGGAGAGGGGGGTCACCTACGGGGGCCTCTTGGCGGAGGCCAAAGCCAAGGTTGACATCGCCGCCCTCGATATCCAGGGCGGCATAAAAATGAAAACTGCGCGGACGGGGGCACGCATGATGCTGCTCTCTGGCGCCGACCAGGGGGCGAAAGCCGATGCCCTCGCCGCGCGGCTGAAAGACGTCCTCAAGGAGGAGGACGTCAAAATAGCGAGGCCCGAGAAGTGCGTCAAGGTGCGCATCTCGGGCCTCGACGACAGCACAACGGCGCACGACGTGGCGGCTGCCATCGCTCGCGCCACGGGCTGCCCCACGGAGAAAGTCACATCCGGGGGTATCCGCCTGGGGCGTGACGGGACGGGCACGACGAACGTCCTCGTGCCGGTGGTGGCTGCCAACAACCTGAAGAGGTTGGGCCACATTCTGGTCGGCTGGGCCTCGGCTCTCATCGAGGTGCTAGATAAGAGGGAGCCGAGGTGCTTTAAGTGTCTGGCGCCGGGTCACCTCGCGGTGAATTGCAAGTGCCCAATGAGCCGCAGCGACGCCTGCTACCGCTGCGGTCAGCCAGGGCACTCGGCCGCCACCTGCAAGGCCACGCCCCATTGCGTGGTGTGCGCGGCGGCCAGCAGACCGGCCAACCATAGGGTTGGGGGTGGCCCGCCACTATGCACTTGCCGCCGCACCGGCCGACCGGCAAATCCGGTGACGGAGGAAAAAGAGGAGAAAACCAGCCGCTTCGTTCTCAAACGAAAGGCGAAGCGGCGAAAAGAAAAGGACAGAAGACAACGCCGTCGGGCCGAAGCCGCCGCGGGGGAGATCACCCCCCCGCAGGCGCAGGCCCCAGCGGCTGAGGAGATGGATATCTCAACCAAATAATGGATATCCATCTCCTCCAAGCGAATCTGAACCACTGCGCCAACGCTCAAAATCTAATGATCCAGAGCTTGGCGCAGTGGAACATCAATATCGCCGTTGCCGCCGAGCCGTACTGCGTCCCCACCCGACGCGATTGGGTCGGGGACCTAGACGGCACGGTGGCTATACACGCCAGGACCGCCGCGGGTACCCCGCTCCCCACGGAAGTGGTGAGGGGCAGGGGTTTCACCGCGGCTAGATTCGGGGAGATAGTGGTCGTTGGCGGCTACTTCTCCCCGAACAGGAGTCTCGCCGACTTTGAAGGGTACATGGAAGAGTTGGGCAACGCGGTCCAGCGGTTCCTCCCGCGCCCCGTGCTTGTCCTCGGGGACCTCAACGCCAAATCTCAGGCCTGGGGTTCCCCGCGGACCGACGCGCGTGGTGAGCTGGTCGAGGACTGGGCCGTGGAGAGGGGTCTGGAGATCCTCAACCAGGGTCGCGAGCACACGTGCGTGAGGCAGTTGGGGGGGTCGATCGTCGACGTGTCATTCGCGTCAGCCCTCCTGGCCCGCCGTGTGCGAGGCTGGACGGTGCTCACGGGCGTCGAGACACTGTCGGATCATCGCTACATCCGGTTCAGCGTCTCCGCCCGTCAGCGAGAGCCTCCAGCCCAGGTGACCCCGTTGGGTGACTGTCCGCGCTGGACACTTGGAAAGATGAATCGGGAGGTTTTCCGCGAGGCCTTGACCGTCGCTACGTGGTCGAGGCCGGGCGACGTACCTCCCGATGACGTCGACGGGGAGGCGGAGAATCTGCGGTTGCTCATGACTGACGTCTGCGACGCGGCGATGCCGACGCGGGGGCCACACCGACCCCCGCGCCGGGTGTACTGGTGGAATGCGGAGCTCGAGCGGCTCCGCAGGGCGTGCAACTGCGCCCACCGCCAGTACACCAGGCTCCGAAGACGGAGTCGCCGCGACGCGGACAGAGCGGCCGCGGAGGATCGGCTCTACGGGGAGTACAGGAGCGCCAGAAACGACCTCCACCTCGCTATTCGCGAGGCGAAGGCGGCGGCGTGGGGGGAGCTCTTGGCCAGCTTAGATCAAGATCCTTGGGGGCGACCCTACAAAACGGTGCGGGGCAAGCTCCGCCCATGGGCGCCCCCGCTGACCGAGAGTCTCCCCCCGCGCCAGGTGGATGGTTTTGTCGGCGCTCTGTTCCCCACGAGGGCTGAGCACTCACCTCCCGCCATGGTCCCGCCTCATTGGGATGAGAGGGACCCCAGCGCGGACGACGACCCCGTGCCCGACGTGGACCGGGCAGAGCTGGGGGCAGCGATGTTGCGGCTGAAGGCCAAGAACACCGCCCCCGGCCTCGACGGTATACCGGGGCGTGCCTGGGTTCTGTCCCACGACGTCCTGGAGCCCCGACTATTGAGGCTCTTCGACGCGTGTCTGCGATCGGGCCGGTTTCCCCGCAGATGGAAGACGGGGAGGCTGGTCCTGATCGCGAAGGAGGGGTGCCCGGCGGACTCACCTTCCGCCTATCGGCCCATCGTGCTGCTGGAAGAGGTTGGGAAGATCTTCGAAAGGATCCTCGCAGACCGCCTCGTCCGGCACCTAGAGACAGAGGGGCCGAACTTGGCGGACGAACAGTTTGGGTTCCGCCAGGGGCGCTCCACTATTGACGCGATCACGCGTCTGAAGAGCCAGGCGGAGGACGCAGTGGCTCGAGGTGGGGTGCTATTGGCGGTGTCACTCGACATCGCCAACGCCTTCAACACCCTGCCGTGGAGCTGCGTGCGGGAGGCGCTCAAGTACCATCGGGTGCCTCCCTACCTCCGTCGCATAGTCGGGGCATATTTGGACGATCGTGCCGTCGTCTACCCGGTCCAAGGTGGGCAAAGTCGGCGAGACGTCGTGTGCGGTGTTCCACAGGGGTCGGTCCTGGGCCCCCTGCTGTGGAACATCGCATACGACTGGGTCCTGAGGGGGGCCCTCCTCCCCGGCGTCGGCGTCATCTGCTACGCCGACGACACGCTCGTCACAGCGCGCGGGAGGAACCCCCGCCAGGCGTGCCTTCTGGGCACGGCTGGGGTGGCGCACATAGTGGCAAGAATCCGGCGACTAGGCCTGGAGGTGGCCTTGAACAAGACGGAGGCCGTGATATTCTACGGGCCCCGTCAGAGGCCGCCACCGGGCCTGAGCATAACGGTAGGAGGCGTCCACATCACCGTCGGGCCGTCCATAAATTATCTTGGACTGGTGCTCGACGGGCGATGGGACTTTGCGGCGCACTTCGAGCGCCTGGCGCCGAGGTTAGTTCGGGCAGCGGCGGGACTCTCCCGTCTGCTGCCGAATATCGGCGGACCGGGCGCAGTGTGCCGCAGGCTCTTTGAGGGAGCCGTGCGGTCGATGGCCCTTTACGGGGCCCCGATCTGGGCGGATCGCCTGACGGCCAAAATGACCGCGCTGCTTCGCAGGCCGCAGCGTGTTCTGGCCGTCAGGGCGATACGGGGATACCGCACGGTGTCCTTTGAAGCGGCCTCCCTGCTGGCCGGATCCCCACCATGGGACCTCGAGGCCCGAGTCCTGGCGCTGTTATACCAGTGGCGCCGGGACGCGGCCGAGCGTGGCTCTCGCCCTGCACCTCGCGAAGTTGAGGTAAAGAGGGCGGAGCTGCGCGATGAGGTGCTCATGGTGGAGTGGAAGGAGCGCCTCGCGCACCCCAGCGCGGGCCTCGCCACCATCGAAGCGGTGAGGCCCGTCCTGGCCGAATGGTTGGAAAGGCGCCACGGCGCCCTGACCTTCCGCCTGACGCAGGTCCTCTCGGGGCACGGTTGCTTCGGGAGGTACCTGTGTCGCATAGGGCGGGAGATGACGTCGGGGTGCCACCACTGTGGCGCGGGCGACGAGGAGGACACGGTTGACCACACTGTCGCCGTGTGCCCTACGTGGCGCGAGGAGCGCCGCGCCCTCGTCGCCCAAATCGGCGTGGACCTGTCGCTCCCGGCCTTGGTTCTGTCCATGGTCGGGGGCGATCCTGGATGGACGGCCGTCGCCTCCTTCTGCGAGGCAGTCATGTCCGCAAAGGAGGCGGCGGAGCGGGAGCGGGAGTCGACCACCACACTCCCCTCCCGCCAACGCAGGCCACGTCGGCGGCGCCGGAGGTCAAGTAACGACCTCCGGCCGCCGTAAAAAGCGGCCGCGGGCGGCCCCTCGGGGGAGAATCCGCCGCCCGCACTTTTGCCGCGAGGGTGAGGGCTGCGTGCTGTTCCGCGGCCCCCCTCAACTCCTAGAGTTGTTAGGAGAGCGCCGGGGGGACGAAACCCTGACCCCCTGGCGCCAACACTTTAGAAGGGGCCCGCCTCAAGACAAAGGGCGGGCCGGCGCCGGCCCGGGCCACGAGATCGGCAGGCCATATATCCGTGGGCCCGGGCGTAGGCGATAGGAGAACAGCGGGGTTTTTTAGTGGGTAGTCGGATGGCCAAACATCTTTCCCGGAGTCCCACATATCCCTCGGTCCCCCCGGGCCGGGGGAACCCGTCAAGAGAGGTTTTTCCCCGAGACCAAAAAAAAAAAGGGCACTGTTGCGGCGTTTGATCTGAAGTCAGCCATTGCATTTTAATTCGCTTACGGTTATCTTAAAGAATCTAATTTTCGTCACATGCCACAATTCGATCCAATATTCTTTATTTCTCTACCGATTCAACAAGGCAACACAGGTTTCAACTCGCATTTCTTTTTGCAGATCAATCAAATCACGAGGCACCTATTTATAATATTTTTTTCATCTCATCATTTTTCATTTATTAATTTCATCTTATTTTATGTTTGTGTAACGGAATTACTTTTTAGGTTTGATAGACTTTAGTGGAAAATAGGAACAAGACCATGAAAAGGGTTAACTATCCGGAATCAATTTCAATTATTCTCGAGCAAGGTTCCTTTGCTCGTATCGGTTAACCTTTACAAATACTCAAGAAAAAAACTACAGACAACTGATAAATCGATTCCATTCGAGAGATATTGTAATGATCTGTGATAATTTTTGTATTTGGACATTTTATAAAAAATACTGAAAAACAACTTTATCAAACCTTTTTTGATTTAGGAAACTTAAATCGAAAGTCTTTGGCGATGTAAGTGAACGTTTAATTTTTCTTCTTCTCTGTCGTTACACTCTTGCCAGAGTGGTCGTGGCCGTCACGTTGAGGTTTTTGTAGCCTGTTTTACAATACGACGCCACTCTTCGCGAATTGCCGCTCTCCTTGTGCATTCGTGCAGAGGAACGTCGACGGCGCCTTTCACTTGGTCCGTCCACCTCATCGGTGATCTCCCGCGTGGTCGGGTGCCCTCAACCTTGCCCTGCACTACCAGGCATTCGATGGATTCGCCTCCGCGCCGTGATACGTGTCCAAAGAAAGTGAGAATGCGAGCCTGCACTGTGTTTGATAGCCTCTGATTGATGCCCAGCTCTCGAAGAATAGACTCGTTGGTTCGGAATTCCGTCCACGATATACCGAGCATTCTTCTCCAGCACCACATCTCAAGAGCATCAATCCGTTTTTTCTCACTTTCTCGTAGGGTCCATGTCTCCGCAGCATAAAGAAATATGGGGAATATGAGAGCCCTGACAAGTCTGGTTTTGGTGGCTTTGGTGATGTTTCGATCCCTCCATATTTTCTTCAGATTATCCATAGCTGATTTGGAGATTGCCATGCGTCGCTTGATTTCGTCTATGCAGCCGCCACTATTCGATATCAATGCACCGAGGTATATATATGATTGCACCACCTCACAACCCGCTATTTGTGTAACCTGTGGCGAGTTGTTGTTTGCACGATCGACAATCATCATCTTAGTCTTGCGGAGATTTATTTTGAGACCAAAATCAAGGCTGACACGTTCCATTCTGTGTAGGAGCTCTTCCATGTGTTCAACACTACTCGCAAAAAGTGTGGTATCGTCTGCGTATCGTAGGTTTGATATTCGCTTACCTCCGATGGTGACACCGTCAGCCCAACCTTCAAGAGCAATTCTCATTATTGATTCTGTGTAGATGTTAAACAGTAACGGAGAAATTATACATCCTTGTCGTACTCCCGCACTTGGGTGAAAATCGCTGGACAGAACCTCGTCTGTTCTTACTGAGGCCGTCCCGTTTTCGTAAAGGTGTCTAAGTAGTGTCACCAGGTGTTTTGGAGTACCCATATCCAAGAGCGTGCCCCAGAGTCTCGGCCATTTCACCGAATCAAATGCCTTTGAAAAATCAACAAAACAGATGTAAATAGGTTAATTGAATTCCCGGGATTTCTCGATTATCTGGCGCACGTTTAGAATCTGCTCGCGGGTGCCCTTACCCTTCACAAAACCAGCCTGTTCAGGCGCTATTTCCTTAGACAGGTACGATTTCAAGCGCTCATTCACAATGTGTTTAATTTTTACATATTCTATTTCTGGCCCGTATCTAGAACACAGCTACTTCATTTCATTTCTAAGACATCTTAAAATAAACTATAAATGAATGGCACCTTCTCATCATCATCATCATCCTAGCGTTAGTCCCGGTTGCCACCCAAACTTTCGTTTCGGTGCCCGGGGTCCGCTTTCCGACTTTTTCTACTCCACTTCGCGCGATCTTCAGCATTCCTGGTAGTGAGCCCATTAGCACGCATATAACCCTTTACGACGTCAAGCCAGCACTTTTTGGGTCTACCCCTCCTGCCGGGGCCCGGCGGAGGCGGCATGGCCAGACATTTGTTTCCCACGTAAGCATCCGGTTGCCGTAAAACATGGCCAAACCAACGGAGCCGACACACCTGCAGTTTATCTGCAATGTCACGGACATGAAGACTACCGTGAATGCGGGAGTTCCTAACGCGGTCCTTCCGCATCACTCCACACATCCACCGCAGCATATTCATCTCCGTGACACGCAGTTCTTGCTTGTGTCGCTCTAACACCGGCCACGCTTCACAGCCGTATAAAAGGACAGGCCTAATGATGGTCTTATAGACCTGTCCCTTCAACTTTCATCTTGGGGTCACAAATGACACCAGTTACCTCACGCCATTTGGCCCACGCAGCAGCAATGCGTGCCTTGACGTCGCAATCGATGTCACCAGACGCATGAAACACAGATCCCAGGTATTTCACATGGTCCGTGTGCTCGACCGTGTTGCCGTCTATGCGTACTGGTGTGGGATCTGTGGAGTTACAGGCCAAATACTCGGTCTTCGCCACATTGAGCTTCAGACCACCGTTCTCAAGCGACTCCTTCCACACCTTCACCACACGTCGCACCAGTCTACCCCTGTCCGAATCTGCCAGCGCGATATCATCAGCATACATGAGCAGCCACGGGGGCTGCTCATGTGAGTTTCTGATGCTGTTTGACAGTACGTCTAATACCACGCTAAACAGAAACGGACTAAGGACTGATCCTTGGTGCACCCCGACGGTGATGGGGAAAGGTTTTGTGTCGCCGACAGCGGTCCGAACTACGGAATCGGAATCACGGTACATGTCTCGGATGATTCCAATATAGGCCTCTGGAATCTCTTTGGACCGCAATGCCCACCAGATAATCGCGCGAGGAATACAGTCGAAGGCCTTCTGCAGGTCAAGAAACAGACAATGCAGAGGCGTATTCTTCGCCCTGTATTTCTCCGCGACAGTCCTTAGGGCAAAAATAGGGTCCATTGTCCCGTGACCAGGGCGAAACCCATATTGACATTCCGAGACAGTGCACTCCTGTCGAATCTGAGAGTGGATAACCCTCTCGAAGAGCTTCATGGTGTGAGACATGACCTTTATACCGCGGTAGTTACCGCACTCCTGCACCGATCCCTTGCCTTTGAAGACTGGAGTAATGATACTCAGCCTCCATTGGTTCGGGATCGTACCGGTGAGGAGTGTCCGGTTAAAAAGGTCGGTTAAAGTGCCCACACCACGAGATCCCATCGCCTTCCAGGCTTCGATGGGGACTCCATCGGATCCAACAGCTTTCCGATTCTTCATGCGGCGAAGACAATTCTGGACCTCTGCAGGCGTTATCAGTGGCACTAGTCCTTGGTTCGGAGGAAGATCTGGCGGCTGCACCTCTTTATGCTGCTTGTTCAGCAGCTCGTGGAAATATGAGCGCCATCTCTCCTTCACCGCGAGGTCCTCGCATAACAAGTTGCCCCCGGGGTCTTTTACACAGCGGCACTTGGAGATATCCTGTGCCGCTTTGACCCTGGAGCGCGCCAACTTATATATGAGCTTCTGCCCCTCAGACGAATCCAACTTATCGTAAAGTGGTATATCGTAAATGAATGGCACCTTCTGTTACATACATATTCACAGGCAGCAGGAAAGGGGCTTATATCTGGTTGTAATTTTCGAGATGCAGGGATGATCTTATTAAAAGGTCACTATTAAAAAAAATTCAATGTGTCTTGTTGTTCAAGAAAAGCTTTTTCTTTACTACAGGAAAAGGTCTTGCTTTTTTGAAGAAACACTGATGCAAGAAAGCGCAATGCAATCTCATAACAATATAAATAATGCATATAATGCTTCGAAGGATTGTGCCCATATCGTAATAAGTTATTTACCGTAAGCCGAAGCTCTATTGAGCCGGGGGCGTTGCAGAGCAATGACCAAAAGTTGATCCTACGACCCCCCACAAAGGCTTTAAGTGGCTACCAGGGTTTTTAATAGGCAAGACCCTACGACCATTCTGGCTATCTTTTGCTAGCTAATTAAGTGGTCACAGTACCAGGGCGGTGAACCCCACATACCCGCGTCGGCTCTTCCCCGGAGTTTCGGCGCGGCACTAATCAGGTTTAGTATTTCCCGGGCAAAAAAAAGCCGAAGCTCTCTTGCAACTTGTGTTGATCGTTATAGACATAAAGAAAGTTTGGATTTTGAAGTTCTCAGTCTTTTTTGGAGTAAGTCTATCCATAAAAACCATATTCATCTCAAGGACATGTTTTGCTCCTGCTTGTGTTACTCAAGGACTGGCCATATTTCACTGCGATGAGACCTCATTAAGTTTTTAAATGATTAAATATAGACAACCCTTTACTGTACTTAAAAACAGGTAACTAAAAATATATTGCTTTTTTACTTTTGAAAATGAAAATTATTAAATAAAGTAATAAATGAATAACTTTCCAATTTTGTTAACGAAAAACTATATATGGTAAACCCATGTTTCAAGAATCAAATTCCATCAAAAACATAATTTTTATATTCACGATGTTTGAGAGTAAATTTATTCAATTCACAAAATGGGTTTGTATGTTTTACCAATATATTCAATGTGTATCAATTTGTATATTACGTACATTTACTGTCGAAGATTTGATTGTCCAATCTAGCTAAAGTAGTTCACAGAAGCGCTTAATATGCTGAGTGGTTTGTGAATTTATTTTATTTAACTAATACGAGAAATTAGGAGCATGTTGTATGTTAGTTGTGTGCCTGTAATAGTGAAAGTATTATGTATTACGTAATTCAATTCCTATTAAGATCTTCAGGTTGTGGTGTATGGTCTCAGGTTTGCATAAGTTAAACGACAGGTTATACATTTTGTACAAATTTATTCCATAACACCGCGAGGAAACATTTACACGAATTTTATACATTGGTCAGAGTCTTTTATAGATCCTTAAATATAAAATTGAAAGGTCCTTTGATATAGTTGAGTGAAGTTTGTGCTACTCGTGGTGGGGGGCCAACCCATTCTACTCTAAAATTCTCCATTATCCTGGTGAGGAATGTTTCTATTTCTAATTCCGCAATACGCCGCCCTGGATTAATAAAAATAATAATTTATGGTATTTGATATTGACTTAATGAATTTTTGTGTATTGAATAATCAGTACATGTTTATTTTATTTGACTGTGAGACGTAGCCGCTGCTAGTGCGACACAAACAGGAACAGCTTGTCACGGAAATAAATATGCTGTGGTGAATGTGTGGACTTATACGGAAGGTTCATGTCCGTGACATTGCGGATAAATTTTTCCAGTGTCGCCTTGGCTGGTATGGCCACGTTTTACAGCTACAGGCTATTTACGTGGGAGACAAATGTTTAACCAATAAATAGCCTTAGAATTGTAAACTAAAATATACCTATACAACTGCGAACGCCAAATCCGAAAGGTCCATTTGCGAAGGGGTGAGCATTGCCATGATATAAGGGATCTGTTTTCTCAGCCAGCCATCTCTCTGGTATGAATTCTTTTGGCCTTGGATAATACTTTTCCATTAGCGACATATGCTGATGACCGAAAACTACATGCATCTGTAATAGAAAATATTTTTCATGACAAAAATTAAACAGTTTCCAATATATCCTTTAGGACAGTGTATGTATGATACATTTTCACATATATGCACTATATTAACAGGCTTACTAATATTTAGTCAATTAATAGTTATTATGCTAAACTTGACCAAAACAATCTATAACTCAAAAATTTACTTTGATACTTACTAGTGCTACGTGGTATAATTGAAACGAGTTAAAACAAATCATAATTTAAAATCGGTCAGGGCCACGCGATTGGCGGCCATCATAGGCCATAGGTGGACAGCAGGGGTATTTTTTTGTAGAGAGGATGCTGGCCACCATTTTTACAATGCTTAACAAATGTTGGATATTTATTAAGAAGATTATTGAAACGAATTTGGTAAAAATGACAAAAAAAAGTAATCGAAATAATAACATTTATTAAAATAAACAAGCGTATAATATCCCTAAAACGAAAATTCATCAACGTTGTGAAAAATTTTGAAATTATTACTAACTTATAACTTACATCTTTTGGAATCTGATAGCCCAATACATTGTATTCTTTAGTTGTCAATCGCATGTTGCCTGATACGACAGGCATAACTCTCATAGATTCCTTCATACATGCTCGCAAGTACGGCCTCTTGTCTTGCTTTGACAATATTTCCTCTCTTAACTTCTCCTGTTTCTCTGGATTTTTCGCCAAGAGATATAAGATACCAGTTATTGTATTCGCAGCCTTTAAATAAAAATAAAATATTAAATACTAAATAAGTTTGCCTGAAGAATAATAAATTTTCCCTAAAGCGTGTTTAAACATTTTCCTACGCAGAGTTAAAGCGAAAGGCGCCACGGCGCCCTGACCTTCCGCCTGACGCAGGTCCTCTCGGGGCACGGTTGCTTCGGGAGGTACCTGTGTCGCATAGGGCGGGAGATGACGTCAGGGTGCCACCACTGTGGCGCGGGCGACGAGGAGGACACAGTGAACCACACTGTCGCCGTGTGCCCTGCGTGGCGCGAAGAGCGCCGCGCCCTCGTCGCCCAAATCGGCGTGGACCTGTCGCTCCCGGCCCTGGTTCTGTTCATAGTCGGGGGCGATCCTGGATGGACGTCCGTCGCCTCCTTCTGCGAGGCAGTCATGTCCGCAAAGGAGGCAGCGGAGCGGGAGTCGACCACCACACTCCCCTCCCGCCAACGCAGGCCACGTCGGCGGCGCCGGAGGTCAAATAAAGACCTCCGGCCGCCGTAAAAGCGACCGCGGGTGGCTCCTCGGGGGAGGATCCGCTGCCCACACTATTGCCGCGAGGTTGAGGGCTGCGTGCTGTTCCGCGGCCCCCCTCAACTCCTAGAGTTGTTAGGAGAGCGCCGGGGGGACGAGACCCCCTGGCGCCAACACTTTAGAAGGGGCCCGCCTCAAAACAAAGGGCGGGCCGGCGCCGGCCCGGGCCACGAGATTGGCAGGCCATATATCCGTGGGCCCGGGCGTAGGCGATAGGAGAAAAGCGGGGTTTTTTAGTGGGTAGTCGGATGGCCAAACATCTTTCCCGGAGTCCCACATATCCCTCGGTCCCCCCGGGCCGGGGGAACCCGTCAAGAGAGGTTTTTCCCCGAGACAAAAAAAAATTATAATGAAAAAATAACAGCATAGGGCCTAGTAAACGGGGTTAATATGCGTCATTATCTAATTATCCGCAAACAATTCCACCACAGTGTCCACAAATTAGCTTATTACTTAAATCACACACGTCAAATTTATTGGACTGTTTGCAGAAAGACCAAAATTAGTGGCTGAAAAGTGTACATATTTATTTATTGCTGAGGAACAGCAAACAGACTGATGGCCCACTTAATAGTAAGCAGTTACCGTTGCATATTGATGTTTGCAACGCTAGAGGCACCGCGAACACGCTACTGTCCGACACAAGGTGGTGAAAATGAAGTATTGCGGCATACTTAAAACCAAGAGTTGCCATTCAGACGGGCTTGGGTGGGTTGTTTTGTCATCTTTTACGACAGGCCAACCCCGGCAGCAGGGGTTAGTATTCTTACTCCACCCCTTTACGGAGAATATTTCCTCTGAGCGCAATCGGATGCTCAACTGCCTACTAGTTTATATGTTACATTTAATTCATTAAAATTCTTTGCAAAGAAGAACTTACTGTGTCAACTCCAGCAAAAAGCATATCAGATGCCATAATGTAAGCATATTCTTCATTGATTTCAAGAAGTTTCTCCAATACACCCTTTTCTTCATTCGATTTATTAGAATTATTCTTCAATTGTTCAACACCTTGCTTCACAAAGTACTTTGCGATACTAAAACCATGATATATACATATTTCTTTCTAGTATCTGAGTGTATGTTTCATTGAAAATAATTCTTATGCTAATTAAATAGAGTTAAAATATTTACTTGCTCACATAATAATTTTAGGTACCTGTTAGCTGTGTGATATTACATTCGAGGATTAAAGGCCGGGTTCACTCCTGGATGGACGGCCGTCGCCTCCTTCTGCGAGGCAGTCATGTCCGCAAAGGAGGCGGCGGAGCGGGAGCGGGAGTCAACCACCACACTCCCCTCCCGCCAACGCAGGCCACGCCGGCGGCGCCGGAGGGCCAGTAACGACCTCCGGCCGCCGTAAAAAGCGGCCGCGGGCGGCCCCTCGGGGGAGGACCCGCCGCCCGCACTATTACCGCGAGGGTGAGGGCTGCGTGCTGTTCCGCGGCCCCCCTCAACTCCTAGAGTTGTTAGGAGAGCGCCGGGGGGACGAAACCCTGACCCCCTGGCGCCAACACTTTAGAAGGGGCCCGCCTCAAGACAACGGGCGGGCCGGCGCCGGCCCGGGCCACGAGATCGGCAGGCCATATATCCGTGGGCCCGGGCGTAGGCGATAGGAGAACAGCGGGGTTTTTTAGTGGGTAGTCGGAAAAATCCCGGAGTCCCACATATCCCTCGGTCCCCCCGGGCCGGGGGAACCCGTCAAGAGAGGTTTTTCCCCGTGACCAAAAAAAAAAAAAAAAAGGGTTCGAATCTCACGGTGTCATGCACCACTTAGGCAGCTAGGCTAATGTGCATATTATAGCATGATTACCATGTATCGATGTTGAAGGAAAGCATCGTGAGGACACCTGCACACCGAGATCACAGGCATGTGTAACCGGCCAATCCACCTTAGCGTGGATCCACAAGCGTGGCGGTTATACAGTTCGTTCTTTCTAGGGGAACGTGAGCCCAGCAAATATTGTAAAATGGCGTACACGTTCTATATCACTTTGAAATATACTAAGACGCAATGTTTTATTAGTATCCATAATATTATAACCGAACTTTTTTTTTCATTTATTGGACAAACAAACAGTATTTATATGAGGATTAGTAAATTGTCTTATTTAATATGTTAGTACTAATATAAACCCAACAACATTTGTCACAGGTTACACATAAAAAAAAAGTTTAACATGACTAAGAACTAGCAACAAAAAATTATTATTTAGATAGAAATAGAATACTATATATTACACATTACATTTACACATTAATTCAGAGTGAGACACTCAGTGCTCCGTAGCTATGAAAGGTTCAGTTATTTGTCTTGGAGGCATTTCAACACACTTTTTTTATAAATACTGGGACTCATCGCTGCTATATCAATAGAGTGAAAAAGGAAATTATAAGAATTTACTATTCGATAAAGTGGCGATCGTTTACCAGCATTAGTTCGAGTGTGCGTGGTCATAAAAAGACGACAAGGTCCACGACAATGCGTCCTGTTAGGGATCCTATAACATAATTTGTTAACAATGGTTGTTAACAATTGTTAACTTCACTGTATATCAGAAAATGCAAGTTTGTAACCGACGTTGATAGAAATGTCTTTGACATTAAATTCTGCAGGCTGGTAATCAGGAATCATTTAATTAATGATTATGACTTAATTGTCAACTTAATGTATATAGTTATAAGTATTGTTATGAAACAAATAAATTAATATTATTATTATTTAAACATTAGCGAGTCCTGTAATCCGCTATATTATTACAATATTCTAATAAAATTTTGTTATTATTTTTATCTATGCACATGTTTATTTTATCCCTGTAGGGGCGGAGTAAGAATACCAAGTCCTGCGGTCGGGTCTAGCCTGTCGTAAAAGACGACAAAACAACCCCACATACGTGGTGGGCCCCAAGCCCGTCTGGATGGCGACCACTCCTGGTGTATAAGTATACCGCCATAATAACCTTGTGTCGTGTTCCGGCGTTGGTAACCCAGGTTCCTGTACCTCTATGTGACATCAGCGTGTTCGCGATGCTCTTAGTGTAGGAAACGGTAACTACTTACGATTAAGCGAGCCGTCAGCCTGTTTGCTGCTTCTCAGCAATAAAAAAACGTACTTTTCAAACTAAATATGTAGTTTAAAATATATACAAGAATTGTAATTGTTTATACTTACTTAAACACTAACTGTATTTAATATAGTCGATACAAGAAATACGAAAACATGTAATCGGTTTTAGATTTATTTTGATGTAAACTGTTTGTTTTCCGAATAAAATAAAGTCTCGAAATTACGTATATTCAATGTTAAGTAAACATACTTACTTTTCTTGATCTTCATAAAGTTTCATGGCTTTTTTAAATGTTGGAGTCGAAATATAAGTCCAAATACTGGGTTTAAAGTCCAATTGATTAGCAATCACAAATATATCATGGACGCATTGAATAAGTTTCCGGGCGGGAGAGTTTTCAGCCAAGTTTGGGTCGAAGCAGTTCAGTCGACAGCCTAAAGCTACTATGCCGATGGATTCCAAAGCCCATAAATTCATTTCAACGTCAAATTTTGATTTTAACATATTATCTTCACTTCTTAGGGATTTCATTCTGAAATTAATATATTATTATAAGGAAATACCATCCATATGAAGTTGGTTAAAACTGTCAACAACTGTCAAAATCAACTAACATATCGAACACAGCATCGTTCAACTTTCTTTTTGCTTGGGACAGCTCCGCAGACGGGCGCATCACTTACGTATCGTATAAATTCATAATTTTTATGGTGTTAATGGTGTAAGAGGATATAAATCAATAATTGTAATTGTAATTTAAGTTTAGTTTTATTAAATTTATAATTTTGTAAAGAAAATTGCTTTATTTGCTTATTATATTATATTTATAAAAGATATGCGCAATCGTCGACTTACGCACGTTGGCGCGCATGCGGGCGCTGCGGGTTTCATTTCCGTCCCTGATCTGGATGTAGTACTCTGCTGTTTACTTTGAATAGATGGAGCTGTGTGAATTGTCATATTGTATTTATTGATTAATAGTTGACCCAGCGAACGTTGTTCTATGTCGGGTGTATAGTTTTAGAGTTCTCGGAATGAGTTGCTTATAGATATATAGATATACTCGTATTAGCCGTTCTCACCCGCTTCGCTGGTCGAATAACAGAAAAAAGTATACATAAAAGTGAGAATAAATTTAAAAAACTAATTAACGGCGAAAGTAATATCCCTACCAAATTTCAAGTCTCTACGCATTATGGTTACAAAGAATATATATATACAGGGTGACTTTGACAAACCCGTCCAAACGATTTTTGCAAAAAAAATTGTATGTCAAATTTTCACCATAAAATATTATATATAGGATCATTAATTCAATCGTACAGAATAATCATATGGTGCAAACAGCGTACGTTAACCTGTTATTACCTGTCTCTGTCTCTCCCGCGTAAATGAGTAGTGCGTATTCGCTCGCCCGGTGCAATGCCGCCGTCCTCGGCCTTTTACTAGGTTAGATGGAGAGGTCATTGACACTCTAGCGCCGTATTATGCAAATTGCGAGTTCTTTGAATGACTTTGTGATGCTGATTACTCAACATTTTTGTACTATGTGACACAAAACTAAAATACATGTTTGTCATAACTTTTACTAAAGATTCTTCTGTGTGAATTTGGTTGGGTTTGTCAAAGTCACCCTATATATATATATATATATATATATATATATATATATATATATATATATATATATATATATATATATATATATATATAAATTGAACTATTTCATATTGAAATTGTTTAACTTGAGAAAACCTTAGGCCATTACTTACATTTTATATGATGGCAATTCATTTTATATATATTAATATGATAATGTAAGAAGTTTATTAATAAAAACAAAAATAATTCAAAAATAACTAAAGTTTACGAATTTTCAATTTTTCCAAAAACAGTTTCAAAATTATATTAAATTAAATTATTCCCTAATGTAGATTGTTTATAAAGAAAAAAGTTTACGAAATTACAATTTTCCCAAAACCTGTTTCAAAATTATATTAAAATAAATTTTTCCCTAATGTAGATTAAACTTAAGAAAAAAACTCAGCTGTATTTCATTGTAATAAAGTCGCAATTCGAATAGATCTAGCGCTGTGGGTTAGAGTGAGAGAGGAGGAGCCTACTTACCACTGCCGTATGCGTGAGAGAAAGGGAAGCCAGACAGACTGGAGCCGTAACGCGTTACATAACGAAGCGGTTTACCCTCCCATAAGAAGTTATCACTTCAAAAACGTTTTATGCATAAAGTTTATAACACGAAGGATTTTTTCTGAATGAATCAGACAAATAGTTTTCAGATGATAACAAGACGGATTGAGATAAATGTTATCTATAGATATAATAATTTCCTATATTATTTTTTCCATAATTTTTTATAAATAATACTTATTTTAAGATATTTTAATATGTTATTCTGCTACTCTGGGTAGAGATGAATGCAAAAAGCAGAGATAATCGATATTGGTCCAACCATTCTTGAGTTAATTGTATAAGCCGAGTTTGTTTTATGTGCGAGTAGATTTCTAAATTTCGGTTAATTTAGACTTTTCACATATGCATTATTTTATAAATTTCAATTTCATACATAAAGATGACAAGATCAAAAATAAATACCTCTTGACCATATCTTGTGCCACTTCGTCAATTGCTGTGGTATAGAGTTTAATAGTTTTCGGCTGCAGCATAACAGGATTCACTGCAGATCTAAAGTTTTTCCACAACTCACCGTCACTGAAAATAATAAATTTACTCAATTTTGATCGTTAATATAATTTGGATAAACTATACTGTGTGTTATGTTTATAGTTGAATGGATTATTAACAAATGAATGCGTAACAGTTTGTTTATAGAAATGTAATAATACACAAAGGTTCAATATCCATGTAATTTATTTGAGTAGCCCCGGACTTAATGAAAGATTCAATAATTCGTATTTTATTCAACAAAAAGATACTTAATATAACACGAGCTATAACTATATCCAAAATAGTTTTTTTAAATCCTACAAATTTAATAATGCATTTAAGTATTATAGTCTAAAAATACGATAGTATCGTTTTGCTTTGCTTTGCTCTAAAAATAAATACAAAAGGTATAGTTAAAATAAAACTGAGGCATTGTAAAGTAATAACTGAAGTTTATTTTTTAAAAATAACATCATTTAAATGATGACCCTCTCTACGATGGCACTCCTCTAACCGCAAACGGAAATTATTAAAAACTTTCTTCAGCTATGCTGGTGTAATTGCTGCCATTTAACCACGGATATTCTCCTTAAGCTGATCGATGGTTCTTGAATTATTGCTGTAGACTTTGTGTTTGTGGTATCCCCACAAAAAAAATCAGGAGGCGTCAAGTCTGGACTACGTGGGGGCTATGAACATCTGTTTCACAACCTCCATGGAGTCATTTGATTTGTGACTGGTAGTTCTGTCTTGTTGAACCCAAGTCCTAGAATTCACTATTTTTGAATTTTCAAGTTCTGGAGCCAAAAAACCTTCCAACATCGCAACATAGCGTTCGGTATTAACAGTGACGTTTTGCCCCCGCGCATTTTCAAAGAAAAAAGGACCAATTATTCCTTTGCCAAAGATTTCTGCCCATACTGTCACTTTAGGACTATGCAGTGGTTTCTGGTGTTTGAGTTTGGGATTCTCACTGTTCCAGTAACGACAATTTTGAGGGTTATATGAAAATGGGTCTCATCAGAGAAAAGGATATTGTCAAAATTGGAAAAACGATTATGCATTTCATTAGCAAATGCGAGCCTTGCTCCGAAGTCAGACTATTTAAATTCTTGTGTTAATTGCAGCTTGCCATACAAGCTGCAATTATTGCAGTTTAAGATCCAAGTTTAAAATTCGTTGCAAATTTCGTTGCGATAAGTGTAAGATAAACGATCTCTTGCCAGTAGACATTTGTGGATCTTCTCGTACCGACTGCATAAATTCTCAATATTGTCTTCGGTCCTAGATGTTCTTGAACGATGTTTTGCTTGTGGTTTAAACGTTAAACCGGTCTCTTCAAAATGCTTTACACATATTTTAATTAAATTAACACTAGGAGCTTCACTGATTCGCCGTAGCCCATATTCAGAACAATATAGTCGCCTAGTAACAATGTATGACCGAGAGTTCTCGTAAAATTCGCGCACGCGACATGCGCGACGCTTCCCGTCGAAGTTACTCATACTGACTAAAACTCCATCAGCCCGCCTACCCAACGATGTAGGCTCCCCCCGCCTGCGCGCTTTCTACCCCGCAAAAAAAGATGATGCAATATGCACTTTCTATTGCGCCACCCATATTTTTACATGAAATGAAACTTACTCTGTTATCAATCCAGTTGGCAGCGTTGATTGTTCTTTAGTCTTGTTGTGTTGTTTTCTGTAATATTGCAGGGATTTGAATCCAGGTCGATTTGGCATCCAGTTTTCGCCGCGTAGTACCTGGACAAGAATAAACAGTGGTTACAATTTATATTGAAAACAATACAGAAGAAAAAACTACTATATGTGGGGATGCTATTAATTCTTTTGGTGATCTTTCCTGTAAAAACAAATTCAGTTTAGTCTATTCCATACATGTTCTTATTTTGAATATCTCGGTACAAGTAATGGAAGTTATACAGAGAAGTATCGATGCAAATGGCATGCAGTAATTGCATGCTGTCTGTGTACAGGGGCGGCGTAAGAACACATACCCCTGCGACCGGGGTCGGTCTGTCGTAAAAGACGTCAAATCAACCCTAGCTACGTGGTAGGGCCCCAAGCCCGTCTGGATGGTAACCAACTTTGGTCTATAAGTATGCCGCCATAATAACCCTGTGTTGTATTCCAGCATTAGTAACCCGGGTTCCAGTACACCTATGTGGATAGAAGAGTGTTAGCGGTGCTTCTGGCGTCGCAAACATTAATGGGTGACGGTAACTGTTTACTGGGGGCCGTCAGATTCCCTGCTGTTCATGCTGCAGTACAAAAAAATTATCCCGATAATATTAACAGCTCGAGCTCCGAAAAATTGCTTCGGATGCAAGAGGGATCAACTGATTGTAGGTTAACCAAAGTTGCGATTGGTTTTCGGCACCTTCCCCTCAGGGGCGCTCCTCTGTCCGAGGAGTGCACGGGTGTGCGTACCCGAGGTGCCCGAGCATCTGTCGCCTCACTCCCCTCTCCGTCCGAGGCGACAGAGTCCTACCTTTCTTCCCGTCTACCTCCTACATCCTTTCCAACTTCGCTCTCTGTTCGTGGCGTGGTCCCCGGTGGGATGGTTGCGAATACTGATTGGGGTCCCGGGTTTTGCCCCGGGCCCTGATTTGGTAGTCGAAACCATGCCTATTTCAACTGCGCCTGCACAGAGAGTGTTCCTGGGGTGGGAATCGCATCCTCGCTGTCGGTTGGTCATGATGGGCCGGCTACGGCGTTGGGCGACTCCCTGGTTTTTCTGGAGTGTCGCCTGGTAGTCGTACCCACGCCTGATCGGCACGCGACGGGGGTGCGAGTCCCGTCCGGAATTGGCCGCCGACCTGTCGCTCCCGGCCCTGGTTCTGTCCATGGTCTGGGGCGATCCTGGATGGTCGGCCGTCGCCTCCTTTTGCGAGGCAGTAATGTCCGCAAAGGGGGCGGCGGGGCGGGAGCGGGAGTCAACTCCCGCCAACGCAGACCACGTCGTCGGCGCCGGAGGGCAAGAACGACCTCCGGCCGACGTAGAAAGCGGCCGCGGGCGGCCCCTCGGGGGAGGATCCGCCGCCCGCACTATTGCCGCAAGGGAGAGGGTCGCGTGCTGTTCCGCGGCCCTCCTCAACTCCTTGAGTCTACAGGAGAGCGCCAGGGGGATGAAACCCTGACCCCCTGACGTCAACAGTTTAGAAGAGGCCCGCCTTGAGAAAGGGCGGGCCGGCGCCGGCCCGGGCTACGAGATTGGCAGGCCACATTTCCGTAGGCCCGGGCATAGGGGATAGGAGAACAGTGGGGTTTTTTAGTGGGTAGTCGAATGGCCGAACATCTTTCCCGGAGTCCCACATATCCCTCGGTCCCCCCGGGCCGGGGGAACCCGTCAAGAGAGGGTTTTTCCCCGAGACCAAAAAAAAAATGGTTTTCAGCACCTTGCGGGCGACGAGGAGGACACGGTGGACCACACTGTCGCCGCGTGTCCGTGGGCGCGGCGCTCCTCGCGCCACGCCCTCGTCGCCCAAATCGGCGTGGACTGTCGCTCCCGGCCCTGGTTCTGTCCATGGTCGGGGGCGATCCTGGATGGACGGCCGTCGCCTCCTTCTGTGAGGAAGTCATGTCCGCAAAGGAGGCGGCGGAGCGGGAGCGGGAGTCGACCACCACACTCCCCTCCCGCCAACGCAGGCCACGTCGTCGGCGCCGGAGGGCAAGAACGACCTCCGGCCGACGTAGAAAGCGGCCGCGGGCGGCCCCTCGGGGGAGGATCCACCGCCCGCACCATTGCTGCGAGGGTGAGAGCTGCGTGCTGTTCCGCGGCCCCCTTCAACTCCTAGAGTTGTTAGGAGAGCGCCGGGGGGACGAAATCCTGACCCCCTGGCGCCAACACTTTAGAAGGGGCCCGCCTCAAGACAAAAGGCGGGCCGGTGCCGGCCCGGGCCACGAGATCGGCAGGCCATATATCCGTGGGCCCGGGCGTAGGCGGTAGGAGAACAGCGGGGTTTTTTAGTGGGTAGTCGGATGACCAAACATCTTTCCCGGAGTCCCACATATCCCTCGGTCCCCCCAGGCCGGGGGAACCCGTCAAGAGAGGTTTTTCCCCGACACCAAAAAAAAAATGGTTTTCGGTACCTTTCTAAACGCATTATTAAGCCACATTTTTTGGGACCACTATAATGGTAATCTTTGCGACGTTTCAAACTTACATAGGCGATTTTAACAACTTATAATTTTAGGTAGGGAGCATTTACCTGAAGGTCTGTTTAGTTCCGACAAATAAATTTTGCGGGTTTAAACTTTGACGGACTAAATTTTATTTAATTACACTTTTAACTTACTATCTTGACTGTCTTAAAATATAATAAGAAACAAGGGCGTCGCCAAGGGGGTTTGATTTAGTTATTGTGCTGTCGAGGGCTTGTGAAGTTTTATACATTAATATTAGAACCGTTCTTATTACAATCGTCATCGAGGCAAAGACTTCCAACGTGTAACGCTTCATGCTTTCGACTGTACCAGGCATTCATATTTTTTATCCTCCATAATATTGCCCTATTGCCCTCCCCCCTTAGTCATAAGCTGGCGACGCACTTGATAAGAAACACATAGTTTTAAAATTTAAATATAAAGGAGTTATTAAACTAAATTATTATAATAATACGTATACTGGCATTGGAAGTGAAACAGTTGGAATTAATGAGCAAAAATACCTGTGAAGAGCCTTCTGCGTCAAACAAAAAAATCATTGCCGGGCGTCCGACTAGGGGATCAAACCTCACAATAGGGCCGAAAGCTTCGTATAACCGTTCTATGAATTCAGTACCGTTATCCGTGTAAAATTTACCTGTGAAAACAAATATCTTTTCAAATTATAATAAACAAATTATAATACTAACCCCTGCGGCCTGGGTCGGCCTGTCGTAAAAGGCGACATAACAACCCTACCTACGCGGTAGGACTCCAAGCCCGTCTAGATGGCGACGACCTTTGGTCTATAAATATGCCGCCATAATAACCTTGTGTTGTGTTCCTGCATTAGTAATCCACTGTGGGAGAGCAGCATGTTTGCGGTACCCTAGCGTCGGGACATCTATAGGCGACGGTACCTGCTTCTATTAATTGGGCTGTCACCCAGTCTGCTGTCCTCCAGCAATAAATAAAAATCACTGCAATTACGATGATATCATTAATTGATATGATTTAAAATAATAATGACTATCCAGAAACAAGTGTCACAAATTAAAATTACATTGCATTATTCAATTATTATACTATTTATATTTACGCGGGCCCCGGACCCCATAGCGGAGGTGTGGGTTATAATCGGGATTTAAAGGTAAGACGATGATAATAATTCAAATATATTTTTATATTTTAAGAACATCGTCGACGTATGTAATCGCGATTGCGTCGAAAGCTTTAAGATAATATTCAAAATAATTGGCAAAAAAGGTTTGAATTAATTTTGGTTTTATAATATTTAGGCTGCTGTAAATGAGCCTAAATATTGTATACTGCCATACTAACCGCCTACCATAAGCCTGAAGAAAAATCTTGGGTTAGTCTCATTAGTTCTTGGAAAAAAAACCTTACAGCTTTTATATTCCAAAAATGATATATCTCTCTATATTGCATTTGTACATTTGTATTGGTTTTTTTAGTTAAAATCTGAGTTTGGTGACCTAAATACAATGATTATCAAATTGTGCATTGTTCTAGACGCCCTTCAATGGCTTTCGCATGTCGAAACGCCTGCGCAGGTTGTCGAGTTCCCTTCCAGTATGGGTGTTTATGTGACATGTATTTATTTACATCAGAAAAGTATACTCCATTTATCCGTGCAGGGGCGGGGAAAGAATATTAACCTCTGCGGCCGGGGTCGGCTTGTCGTAAAAGGCGACAGAACAACCCTAGCTACATGGTAGGGCCTTAGGTAGGTCATAAGTATGTCGCTATAATAACCTTGTGTTGTGTTCCGGCATTAGTGACCCAAGTTCCTGTACCCTTATGGGACAGCAGCGTGTTCGCGATGCCACTGGCGTTACAAACATCCATAGACGACGGTAACTGCTAAATTCTAAGCGGGCCGTCAGCCTATTTGCTGTCTTACAGCAATAAAAAAAACACGTATTAATGATATATATCGTTTTTTAGTACCCATAATACAAGCGCTCTCCTATTTACTATAGGACTTGCCGACGTCCGATGAATTTGCATGTTTATCATTATTAAAAAAGTTTACACTTAATGATTTTTCTATACTACTATTATAAAGAGGAAAGATTTGATTGTTTGTTTGTTTGTTTGTTTGTTTGTTTGTTTGTTTGTTTGTTTGTTTGTTTGCTTTGAATAGGCTCCGAAACTACTGACCCGATTTAAAAAATTCTTTCATTGTTGGGAAGCTACACTATCCCCGGGTGACATAGGCTATAATATATTTTCAAAAAAATTAGGGATCCTTACTAAAACTCCAATAATGTAACCCAAAGTGTAAAAAAATTACCTAAAATATTATTTAAATCGCGTGCGTTGCGAAAACTATTGATGATAGAATAAAATAATGTACTACAACTTTGCAGAACACATCATTATTTACAAAAAGTGTCGCGACAGCATATGTCTAACTATTATAGTTATGCCACAATAAGTGTTTTTTTATTTTAAAAATTTAATTGAAATGCCGGCCCTAGAAAAGGCTCTTTATTTGGATCTTGGTATTAATCCTTATCAAAATAAATTACTTCATATTCAAAACGGCTTCACTACCTTCATATAACTTTTTGATTTATTCAATTTGGATATTCCATTCGAAAGATATCACGAGTTTAAAAATGTAAGTATTAGAAAAATGTTGCGTGGTAGCCGCTCACCCTGTTCGGCTAGCTAGACAGCACCTTATGCAATGTAGGCATGCGTCACTGGGGTTTTTACAAAAATTAGAATACTTATTAAAAAATAACGAAAAATAAATAAAAAGTAATAACAAAAAAAAAATCATTAAAATAAAAGCTCATAGAAATAATAATATTCAAACTTTCTTTATAATTTTATTTTTTTAGTAACCTGACGCAAATAGAAGGGTTTGCCCTCAGGGGCGCTCCTCTGTCCGAGGAGTGCACGGGTGTGCGTACCCGAGGTGCCCGAGCATCCGTCGCTTCACTCCCCTCTCCGTTCGAGGCGACAGAGTCCTACCTTTCTTTCCGTCTACCTCTTACATCCTTTCCAACTTAGCTCTCTGTTCGTGGCGTGGTCCCCGGTGGGATGATTGCGAATACTGATTGGGGTCCCGGGTTCTACCCTGGGACCTGATTTGATAGTAGAAACCATGCCTATTTCGACTGCGCCTACACAGAGTGTTCCCGGGGCGGGAATAGCATCCTCGCTGTCGGTTGGTCTTGCTGGGCCGGCTACGACGTCAGGCGACTCTGCTTTTTCTGGAGTGTCGTCTGGTAGTCGTACCCACGCCTGACTAGCACGCGACGGGGATGTGAGTCCCGTCCGGAATTGGCCGCGGACCTGTCGCTCCCGGCCCTGGTTCTGTCCATGGTCGGGGGCGATCCTGGATGGACGGCCGTCGCCTCCTTTTGCGAGGCAGTAGTGTCTGCAAGAGAGGCGGCGGAACGGGAGCGAGAGTCCGCCAGCGCACTCCCCTCCCGCTAACGTGGGCCGAGTCGTCGGCGCCGGAGGGCGGGCAACGATCTCCGGCCGCCGTAGAAAGCGGCCGCGGGCGGCCCCTCGGGGGAGGATCCGCCGCCCGCACTATTGCCGCGAGGGAGAAGGCCGCGTGCTGTTCCGCAGCCCCCCTCAACTCCTAGAGTTGTTACAAGAGAGCGCCGGGGGGACGAAACCCTGACCCCTTGGCGCCAGCACTTTAGAAGGAGCCCGCTTTAAGACAAAGCGTGGGCCGGCGCCGGCCCGGGCCACGAGATCGGCAGGCCATATATCCGTGGGCCCGGGCGTAGGCGATAGGAGAACAGCGGGGTTTTTTAGTGGGTAGTCGGATGGTCGAACATCTTTTCCGGAGTCCCTTATATCCCTCGATCCCCCCGGGCCGGGGGAACCCGTCAAGAGAGGTTTTTCCCCGAGACCGAAAAAATAGAAGGGTTTAATTTTTAATTTTTTGTTAAATACCCGTGCGAAGCTGGGACGGGCTGCTAGTAACTAAATAAAATAGATTCCTTAGGCTTACCGCCGGGTATGAAGTGCAAGAGTTGGCCGATAATTGGCAATGACGATGGTCCCGGGATTTCTCTCCATGACTTCAACGCAGGTGCCTCTCCATTTATTTTCACTGTTGCTGAGGCAGTGATGTTTCTGTAATTTGATAATGTCGTAGATGCTCTAATGAAGTATGCTTATTAATTATAATGTATAAATTAATTAATTTATGAAAATATTTCTTGTGACGTCATGTAAAATGATATGTAGAATGTTTGTAAATATAAATTTTAAATATTTTTCTAATGATTTATTTATTTGCCGGTGAACACTAACTGAAACTATCAGCTTAATTAATGAACTTCGGCACGCTTGCGGAGATCACAGGTTCGATTCCCGTCTGGGTGTTTATGTATAATATGCATTCATTTACAAAAGAAAAGTATATCAGTAGATGGCGATATGTGAATCAATTATCATTATCATCTAAACGGATATCCCAGTTGTAAAGAAAGCTTTTTCTTAAAGCTTAAGGTACAGTATTATGTTATGAGCGATATTTCGCGCTTTTTTTGTCCAAGCTGATTTTTAATATCTGGAGTTCAACGACAGACAGCAAGAAGTCATCATCAATTTTGATTTTCATCCTTTATTCTTCCCTATGTACATTGTTCTTCAAAGGGGTAACGAAGACTGATCGACCGGATGGATTGATCCTCTCTGCAGCCGCGCATTTTTTGTTTAATGGATTACGTCAATTGCAGATCCTTCACAGTTATTGTCTATACTGTATGCAATTATATCTATACTCTACACTAATAAAGGTATAATATAAGAATATAGTAGCCACGGGGTATCGCACTCGATGCCTACCTAGAGGTCATGGGTTTCAATCTCACGTTGGCATGCATCGCTTAGGTAATTTTTACCATTTATTAAGCATATTATTACATAATTGATATGTATTGGCAGTGGAGGGAAACATCTCGTTGAAACCGCCTTGGACAAGCATGGCAAGAATACTTACTATTTTTTTTTACAATTCACACAGCGCCACCTAGTTCTAAAATAGCATAGCACCAGTGGCGTAGCGTGGGTATTAGCCGCCCGGGGCGGAAGAAAATTTTGCCGCCCTCTTCAATTTATAAAACAATATACAATAATTCTAAAGAACTTTTCGGCACGAATAAATTGCCGCTCATTTCAATCGGCCCGAATCGTAGGTGCGGAAGAAATATAGTAAAAATATTTTCATACATACATACATGCATATAATCACGCCTCTTTCTCGTAGGGGTAGGCAGAGACCACTTCTTTCCACTTGCTACGATCCTTACATACTTGTTTCGCTTCGTCCACTTTCATTATTTCCTTCATACATGCCCTTCATTCATACATACATACATAGATATAATCACGCCTCTTTCCCGTAGGGGTATGCAGAGACCACTTCTTTCCACTTGCTACGATCCTTACATACTTGTTTTGCTTCGTCCACTTTCATTACTCCCTTCATACATGCCCTTCGGTTTAGGGTACTCTTGACCTTCATTCATGCATGGTAAAAATATTTGCAATATATTATTTATTGTGAAATTTTACCGCCCCCTAAAAAGTGCCAGCCGGGGCGGGCCGCCGCTGCCGCCCCTACTACGCTACGCCACTGCATGGTACGTGTATTATGGGTACTAGACAACTGATATACTAGTTATATACTTTTTTTGTAAATAAATACATATTACACATAAACACCCAGACGCCATAGAGGTCGTCATTACCTCCAGTCTGATTCGAAATTGATTGAAATTGTAAAATAATATTAACTCACCTGACTAAGTCATTTCTAACTGCATTTTTTATATTTAAAACTGTCCGTAATTTTGATATCTGCATGTTTCAATGATTAACAGGTACTGTAAATATAAGAATAACAGGTAAACACAAAGGTATTATTGTACATGATGAATACATACCTTTATGCAATGATTACAAAATAACCTTGATGATAGAGCAAATGCCATTTAAATGACGGAACAAAAAACCTGTAACACATAGATGATTTGGATAATGATTCTGAGCAATTTGAAGTCCATATTTTTTAACACGTTTTTTTAGCTTAATATGTATCTATAAATCTATGTAACGGAATCTTTGAACATGATTTTCACCCCTTTCAAAACGACGGATTGGTTTGAATCTTTGCACAATTATCAAAAAACGATGACATGATTACTAACGAATTTTCGGATCGGTTCTCGTCCGATCACCGTGAAGCACCGTCGGGCACCGTCGGGCGCGGCCTGTACTTGGATGGGTGATCACCTGGGAACCCCGCGTGAAGGTGGCTTTTAGCTCTTTTTCTACACGCTTAATATTAATTTGACTTGTATGAACAGAATTTTTGGATTTCAGATTTTTACCCACTTTGAACAGTAAAAAAAAATCACAATTCTGACTAAACGCCATCTGGAGTTTAATTATTAACAAGGTCAGAATCTGGAGTTTAATTAATAAACACTGCTAGAAGATGGTGTTAAATTAATAAAAACATTTACCGATTGGGAATTGACAACAAACTAATTATATTAAAACCATTATATTTTATAGTCACTCAAACTAAAAAACTTAAATTATAGTTAAAATATACAAAAAAACACGCTTTTAAAAGGTAAAAAATAATTTTCAATAAATTTAAATTAAGATAGTGTAATCAACAAATAATTAATTTTATTGTATAAAAGCGTATAATTATACTATAAGCCTTAAGACCTCATTTGCGAAAAGTGATTCGGATTATTTATACCAATAACAGTTATTAGACGTTTCAGTTATCAATATTTTTTTATCGCGTTATCATTTCTGGGATTAGTTTTTAAGCCTAGTAGAGTTCTACCGCCTGAGACCAAAAGTGTAGCCATGTAAGTGACCTTTTAAATGAGCATACTATGCTCATTATTATTATTATTCTGTTTGTGAAATATACGCTGTTACATTCTAGTTCTGCTCTGTTCTTTGTGTAAGTGCCTTTTCCTTTTTCTTAACCAAAAAGGCATAAAAAATAGATGAATAATGCTAGGCAAGTATGTGGACCGTAAGGAGGATCAAGCAATATTATAATATAACAGTGTATATTTTGTGGTATTTTATAACTCTCTAGAAAAGGCTAGTCGTACTTTTATTTCTGACTACGTAAATATATTTTATAACAATTTTGTAAGAATGAAAAGCATATGCGATTTTTTATCTTTTTTCTCTTCTTTAAATTTAAATATTTATTTGCACATCTAAGTGTTTACACAATAATATCTTACATTAACATATAGCACTTAAAACTTAGAGGGTCATCTTCTGACACTGCAAACTAGTGGTCACAATATTAATAATTAAAATTATACATGGACAAAATTATACATGGAAAATGGACTATGATAAAAAGTAAAATAGGAAGAATGAGAATTAAAAAATTACAATATAAGAAATGAGAATAATAAAAAACAAAAATCAACAAAATACAATTGTCTATTTTTAACTAAGTATTAGTTAGATTGTCATACATATTATTTGTATTATTAAATTTTCCCAATGGTAAATTTATGTTTTAATCAAATTATTATTCTTAACGATTAAGATTGCATTTATGACTAGATTCCCTTTTTGTTAGTTATTGTTATATTACCATTATTTTTGCATTTTTAAAAAGTCAAAAATTGAATAATAACAATTTTCGATTAGGTAGGTTTTTAATTGTTTGCTAAATATTTTTAGTTTACTTTCTCTTTTCATCTCCTCTGGAACTTTATTATATTATATTTACGGCCATATAATAGGGACTATTCCTTACCATATGAATCCGCGACGGTAGTATGTAAAGTTTATCTTTGTGTCTTGTATTTAATGAGTGTATGTCGGATTTTTTAGTAAATAATTGATAATTTTTAAAAACAAATAAACAAATATCGTGTATATAGATAGAGGGGAAGCTTAACAGTTTTAATTTTTTAAAGAATGGCTTACATATTTGTGTATTTTTTATTTGAGCAATTATTCTAATTAGTTTTTTCTGCATTATAAATATATCAGATGCATGCGTACTATTTCCCTATAACATGGCTCCATTTTTTTTTTTTTTTTTTTTTTTTTTTTTTTTTTTTTTTTTTTTTTTTTTTACGGGGTGGGGAAATCCTCATGGACTACCTCCGCCTGGGGAAAGGCGGAGGGGCATGCCGGACTCCTACCGGCTAAAACCACCACCCCGGTGTCTCCTCACACGTGCGCGCGGGGCCGCGGGAATCCAGATTCTTCCGCAGCCCCACACTAGTGCTAGCCCGGTCTGTCCGGGCCTCGTCTCCTGCACGGGGTAGTGAGGTGTTTAACTACCCCGTGCATCGCCTCAGAGGCGCGCGCCGACACCCGCACGCGCCTCCGCCTCGGGTCCATCGAATAGGGGGCGGGGACTTCCCCAAGTCCCTCGCCCCTGGACCCATTCATGGGGGCCGGAAAAGGGCATTATCCGCCCTTCCCCTGCGCCCGGTGCGCCTTCTGCGGCCGGGGAAGGGAGTCGAGATCTCCCTTTCCCGTTCCGCAGTTTCCTTCTGCGACATCACGTCCTCGCAGAAGGACACCACTGCGTCCCACGACTCTGCGCTACCGACCATCCTCCGCACATAACATGGCTCCATACCTCAACCACGAGTACGCATGAGAGTAGTAAACTGTTATAGCGGTTTCTGTATTTGTAGAATATTTTATTTGAAAAAGTGCATAGGTGAATTTCGCTAACTTATTTTTAATATGTTCTACATGGGATTTCCAATTAAAATTTGTGTCTAAATTTAATCCTAGTAAATTAAAAGTGTCTACATTTTCCAAGTTATTATTTTGAAAACATATGTCCAACTTTAAAGGAGGTTTGTTATAAGGTCTAAATTCCATTATTTTGGTTTTACTGAAAGTAATTTCGAGATTATGTTCATTGAGCCGTTGTGTTACGGTTTGTAAAGTTTCATTTAATATAATGTTAGGGTTATAATTTTTATTTCATTGGATTAGAATCGAAACATCCCAAGAAAAGCACACATCCCAAGACACTTCCCTGGGGAATTGAGCAAGTTAAGGTATTTATGTTAGAATTTATTGATATGATTTCTTTACTGTTTGAGTCATGATATTCCATTTGAACTAGTTGCTTCCTATTTTTTAAATATGATTGAAACCATCTATAAGCGGGACCGCCTATTCCAGATTGTTGTAATTTTATTAGAAGTATATCGTATTGAACTTTATTATAGGCTTTCGTCATATCAAGGAGCAGCCCTAAAGCACGGTTATTGTTATTAATATGATGAAAAGCCATTTGAACGTATTTATATATCGCTGAAGTGGTTGACCTTGTTTTTCGAAAGCCGTTTTGGCAGTCATCTAAAATGTTATATTTTTCCAAAAATGGGTATAATCGATTACACATTGCTTTCTCATATACCTTAGAAAAGGTTGGCAGAAGAGCAATCGGCCTATAGTTGCTAGGGATAGACGCACTGTTTTTTTTGTGAATTGGCTTAATTAAGGATATTTTTAGTTGTTCTGGAAATTCTCCTTCTTCAAAACTTTGATTAATTAAAAATGAAAGGGGGTCTGTAAGTTCTTTGGTACAATATTTTAACAGAATTGGGGGTATTTCATGTATACCGGAACTATTTTTATTTTTTAACGATTTTATTATAGTGCTAATTAATCTCTTTTTGACTTACTGGGCTTAAGTACATTGTTGACATGGGTGAAATTTAGTACAGGGCGTCCAAAAACAATATTATTTAATTTGGATGAATCGCCTACAGTAGAAAAATTATCATTAAAGACATTTGTTATAATTTTTGGATTTGATTCTTCTTTATTATTTATACTAAGTATAATATATTTATGCTTATTTTCAATTGTTTTACCAGTTTTAGTTTTAATTTCCATATCGTTCTGATTTTATTATCAGACTTTTTCATTTGTCTTATATAGTTCAGTATTTTTGAAAATGTTATATATTTTTTAAATATTTTACTGAACGTTTTATAATAATTTTTTAATGTTTTACTTTTAGTTTGATTGCTAATGATTTTAAGTATCCGTTTATGCCTACATGACTGTTCTATACATTTATTTAGCCATCCTTTAGGTCGATATTTATTTAGATACGTTTTTTGTCTAGGTATATATTTATTTAATAATGTTTTTATGGTTTTCGTAAATAAATCATAGTTTGTATTAGTGCTATTATCTTTGTGTAGTATAGACCAGTTTATATTTTGTAAATAATTCTTATACATATCCATGCTTTTACGTGTAAAAATTCGTTTCCGTGTATGTATACCAAATTGAATTATCATACATATTTTTAATATTTAAATTTACACTTTTGTGATCTGATAGACCATAATCTTCCACATAGGAATTCTCAATTAAAATTTTGTTATTAGTGAAAACTAGGTCTATGCAAGTAGCTGATTAGTCAGTAACTCGAGTATTTTCTTTTATTATTTGTGTAAAATTATATGTTTTAAATAAGAGCAATAAATCTGACGTTTGTTTATTTTTACTTGAAATATTTATATTGAAGTCACCACCTAAGGGACTTTATTTTCTTTAAAGCATGCGAGTCTTGTTGTGACTATTGATTGAATAGTTTGTACTGTATTTTCTAAAATACACTAAAATTTAAGAACAGCTCTTTAACTAATAAAGTCTGGACAAAAGATTTCTCTCCGTGCAGGGGCGAAGTAAGAATACTAACCTCTGCGGCCGGGGTCGGTCTGTCGTAAAAGGCGACAAAACAACCCTAACTACGTGGTAAGGTCCCAAGCCCGTCTGGACGGTAACCACCCGGCCTATAAGCATGCCACCATAATAACTTCGCATTGTGTTCCGGTATTAGTGACCCAGGTTACTGGGATATAGCAGTGTGTTCGCGGTGACCCTGCGTTGCAAACGTCTGTAGGCGACGGTATACTATTAAGTGGGCAACCAGTCTGCTGATCTTCAGCAATAAAAAAAACACTTACTTTCCTAAATAATATAATTTGATTTATAACAATATCGTCTTATTCCAGAAATCGTATTTCCGTTTCAGAATAGAGGGTCCACTTTCCTGCCTCGCTTCCTGCATTATTAGTACTTGTGGGGCTATGGCTATAGGTTCATTAATAAAATCAATCTCTTACCTATATCGAAAAAGCACTATACAGTCTGAGTATAACTGTTTGTTTACACAACAGTTCAATGTAAAATAATTTTTAAACACCGTTTAACGAAAAATAATTTAATATTCATCTAAATCGCTCACACACTGTGTTGTTAAGTGTAAATTAAATTACACTGATAATTCAACTCGCGCGCAGACACGATCTATGCAAATTTCTGACTGTTGGCCAATAGAATCGTCATTGACCTTCAATGTGAAGTTTGGTCAAACATCCAGCGATATAAAAAATAGATACTTCACAATTGGATTGGGCCCTTACCATATTGTAATAAAAGCGGTTTTAGGTTGCAAGCGACTTGTTTTTGTTTGATTAGATACACGTGTATCTAGCGTGAGTCAGGATATTATCAAGTGCTTATATCGGATAAGGATAGTATATTTATAGCAAATGATGATTATTTGAGTGTTGGTAATATTATATACAGATTAAAAATAAATATTTAATAAATAAATATATTATTTATGTATAGGTACATTTTGCACTACATCTAGTTCCAAAGTAAGTGGCACATGTGTTTATAAATATTATAATAGGTGTTTGACCCCCCTCAACCTCCAAAGAAAACTGAGCGGCACCTTTCCTTTGCTGTGTTTGTCTTTAAGTCAATACAAATTAGTATTTGTACGATGAACTTTAATTTAACCACATCACTTGTCCAAATTGCTACAAGATACTAATTCTGAACATTCTTTTAAAAACAAATCAAAACAAATGTTAATTGAGAAGTCGTATTATAACTTAGATGAATATCTGAAGGACAAGTTTCTTAATTAAGGGCAAATTATTATGGAATTGACATAAAAAATTTATATATATTATTTTATTAATTTGATAAATTATAAATATAATATAATTAAATATGATAATTATTTTCTTATTTGTTAAAATTAATTTAATTCTATACTTTTTGTGTTTCAAATTAATAAAACAATTAGATATACCTAATAAAATTATAATTGCAAATAAATGAATATGTTATTATTATTTTCTTATAATTTGAAGCACAAAAATACAAATATTGTACGCCTTAAAAAGGCAAACTGTTGATACAAGATAGAATAACTGACCTCTGCGGCCGGGGTCGGCCTGTCGTAAAAGGCAATTAAACAAACCAAGCTAGGTGGTAGGGCTCTAAGCCCGTCAGGATTGTAACCACTCCTGGTCTATTAGTACACCACCATAATAATCTTGTGTTGTGTTCGGGCATAAGTTTTTCCGGCAGGTTCCAGTACCACTACCACTACGTGGATAGCAGCGTATTAGTGATGCCCCTAGCGTTGCAAACAGGTGACGGTAACTGCTAAATTCTAAACGGGCCGTCAGCCTGTCTGCTGTCCTACAGCAATAAAAATAACTAATCTAACAGACTTAGTCAGACCTATTTTGTAGTTTCCAATCAGTTCATCTCAGCCTTTTTGCTGACTTTCTAACTACCATCCATCTTAACGATCATCAAAACATCAACATGGGACCCAATATGAGAAACAATATTTTTTTAAATTAATAATCTCTGACAATTTACACTAGCGCCATCTAGTCATAAAGTTAGCAGCATATCGATTGTGTTACCCATAAAATATAACTGATCAAAATAATGCTTATGGCGGAAATTGAACCCGTGGCCCCCAGGCGATCGTGCATTAGCCGTTGACCTACAGCGGTAGTCAATAAAAGGCGGAAATGTCTTGCAAGTACTTCTTAATCCAAATAAACAAAGTTAACAATATGCTCTTCATTACCAAAGTTTGAAATTATGAAGTTAGATATTAAATAGATTGAAACATTCCGATTCATAAAGTTTTTGACCTAATTAAATGGGTTAAAATTTGAGAAAAGGAAACTTGCAAACTCAACCCGTGTCAAGCACGCTTCTTTTAAGACTATTAAGGGTGGTAATTTATAATAATAATAATAAATCTTTATTAAACTTTGTTTACAATAAGAATACATGTGTGGTGGGAACCTTTTAGTAAGTACCTTTATAATACCTGTGTCAAAAGGTTCCGCTCTTCACTAGACTTTACAAATAACAAAGATATGATTTACAAAATAAATAATAAATAATTGATATGTTTACGTGTGTGTGTATGCATGTATGTGGGTGTGTGTGTATTTTATAGTTGTGCAAATATCGAATTTATTTGTTTTACATAATTAAAGTATTCCTGTACTTGCACCAGTTACCGATTCTAAGTTTATCTTATAAAGACTTCTATTTCATCGTATGAATAAATATTACTAATTAACATCCTTGGCATTATCTACTCCGTGCAGAGGTGTAAGAATAATGACCCTGCAGCCAGGAGCGGCCTGTTGTAAAGGTGACAAAACAACTATAGCTAGGTGGTAGAACTCTTAGCCTTTCTAGATGGCACCTCGATTTCTGAATATACCGCCATAATAACCTTGTGTTCCAACATAACTTAAGATCATATACGTATCATAACGCAATCCTCCTCAGTCCAGCATGGTCCAGCCCGACGAAATAGTTTTAAGGATGCCTTCCGCCCCCCATAGCCTATAGACTCACACAATCCACACATTATACAAAATACACATAGAATAAATGTGTTGCAGGGGAGTTTCTTTCGCCGTTTCTTCTCCCCCAGCTATACATTCCGAAACGGTAATAGTTATGAAGAGGACTGGCTTCACCGGTGAACTCATCGTGATCCTAATAAAAAAATTCTTGCCATTCGTGCCGTTTCTCTTATTTTAAGCAAGCAGCGGTCGAGCCAGAAACGAACCTCACAGGAGGCGCGTCCCCGAGCCCGTTGCCACAGCTGGTCGACCCCGCTCCCACGGGGTTAGAATGCCTTTGCCCGGCGAAGTTTGCCGTTCGTAGTCGCTGTCGAATCGTCTGGTACAAAAGCAGGCTTTACCATACAAAAAAAAACTGCGCTTGCCGTCTTTGTTGCGCGTGTCTGTAAGAGTGAAGATCATGAAAAAGCGTAGTGCTGTTACGCCTTAATTACTCTTTTTTTTTAAATTGCTGTAGGACCGCAGATAGGCTGACGGCCCGCTTAGAATTTAGCAATTACTGTCGCCTATGGGTGTTTGCAACGCCAGTGGCATCGCGAACACCCTGTAGTCCCATAAGGGTACAGGAACTTGGGTCACTTATACCGGAACACAACATAAGGTTATTATGGCGGCATACTTAAGACCAAAGGTGGTCGCCACCCAGACCAGAGGGCTTGAGGCCCTACCACGTAGCTAGGGTGGGTTGTTTTGTCACCTTTTACGACAGGCTGACCCCGGCCGCAAAGGTTAGTATACTTTCTCCGCCCCTGCACGGATAAAAACTCTTTTGATCATAGACAAAATCTATGTTCAAAATGTAGATTAATTTTATAATAATATTATATATAATAGTTAAATTAGTAATAAACATTAATATTATTTAGTTTATTATATATTTTATTCATCATCATCCTAGCGTTAGTCCCAGTTGCTACCCAAACTTTCGTTTCGGTGCCCGGGGTCCGCTTTCCGACTTTTTCTACTCCACTTCGCGCGATCTTCAGCATCCCTGGTAGTGAGCCCATTGGCACGCATATCACCATTTACGACGTCAAGCCAGCACTTTTTAGGTCTACCCCTCCTGCCGGGGCTCGGCGGAGGCGGCATGGCCAGACATTTGTTTCCCACGTAAGCATCCGGTTGCCGTAAAACATGGCCATACCAACGGAGCCGACATTCCTGCAATTTATCTGCAATGTCACGGACATGAAGACTACCGCGAACGCGGGAGTCCTTCCGCGTCACTCCACACATCCACCGCAGCATATTCATCTCCGTGACACGCAGTTCTTGCTTGTGTCGCTCTAACACCGGCCACGCTTCACAGCCGTATAAAAGGACAGGCCTAATGATGGTCTTATAGACCTGTCCCTTCAACTTTACCGGCATCTTTTATAAAATGTCGCTTAAACACTAAGCCTCTCATCCCTCGATATATATTTGATATCTGAATATTATTTATTTGCTACATTGTACCCGTTATTAACTCTTCGAATTAAAATTGCTTTAATCTTGGGGTCACAAATGACACCAGTTACCTCACGCCATTTGGCCCACGCGGCAGCAATGCGTGCCTTGACGTCGCAATCGATGTCACCAGACGCATGAAACACAGATCCCAGGTATTTCACATGGTCCGTGCGCTCGACCGTGTTGCCGTCTATGCGTACGGGTGTGGGATCTGTGGAGTTATAGGCCAAGTACTCGGTCTTCGCCACATTGAGCTTCAGACCACCGTTCTCAAGCGACTCCTTCCACACCTTCACACGTCGCACCAGCCTACCCCTGTCCGAATCTGCCAGCGCGATATCATCAGCATACATGAGCAGCCACGGGGGCTGCTCATGTGAGTTTCTGCTGTTTGACAGTATGTCAAATACCACGCTAAACAGAAACGGACTAAGGACGGATCCTTGGTGCACACCGACGGTGATGGGGAAAGGTTTTGTGTCGCCAACAGCGGTCCGAACTACGGAATCGGAATCACGGTACATGTCTCGGATGATCCCAATATAGGCCTCTGGAATCCCTTTGGACCGCAATGCCCACCAGATTATCGCGCGAGGAATACAGTCGAAGGCCTTCTGCAAGTCATGAAACAGACAATGCAGAGGCGTATTCTTCGCCCTGTGTTTCTCCGCGACAGTCCTTAGGGCAAAAATGGGGTCCATTGTCCCGTGACCAGGGCGAAACCCATACTGACATTCCGAGACAGTGCACTCCTGTCGAATCCGAGAGTCGATAACCCTCTCGAAGAGCTTCATGGTGTGAGACATGACCTTTATACCGTGGTAGTTACCGCACTCCTGCACCGATCCCTTGCCTTTGAAGACTGGAGTAATGATACTCAGCCTCCATTGGTTCGGGATCGTACCGGTGAGGAGTGTCCGGTTGAAAATGTCGGTTAAAGTGCCCACACCACGAGAGCCCATCGCCTTCCAGGCTTTGATGGGGACTCCATCGGATCCAACAGCTTTCCGATTCTTCATGCGGCGAAGACAATTCTGGACCTCTGCAGGCGTTATCAGTGGCACTAGTCCTTGGTTCGGAGGAAGATCTGGCGGCTGCACCTCTTTATGCTGCTTGTTCAGCAGCTCGTGGAAATATGAGCGCCATCTCTCCTTCACCGCGAGGTCCTCGCATAACAAGTTGCCCCCGGGGTCTTTTACACAGCGGCACTTGGAGATATCCTGTGCCGCTTTGACCCTGGAGCACGCCAACTTATATATGAGCTTCTGCCCCTCAGACGAGTCCAACTTATCGTGAAGTAGTTGTAAGTGGTCTCGTCTGGCTCTGGCTACAGCTTTCCTGGTGGCGCGTTTGGCATCTCTGTATGCGTCGCGATCTTCAGGAGATCTAGACGCTTGCCACTTCTTAAAGAGGGCTTTTTTCGCCCTGGTCCCTCTGGAGTGAGTCGTTCCACCACCAAGTCTCCTTGTCACACTTGCCTCCGCCCTTAGACACACCAAGCACCTCTCTCGCCGACCCAAGGATAGCCGCCTGAATCCTGTCCCAGTAAGCTTGAACCGGTTCGCCCTCACCTCCGGCGCACTTGTCGCCGATGGCAGAGGCGAACTCCTGGGACTTGACTTCATCAAGCAGCCACCACCTGATTCGGCGTTGAAGGCGGTCGACACATTTGCCTTTGGGCTTTACGCAGAGGTCCATGACAAGAAAACGGTGTTGTGCAGTGAGACTCTCACCGGGTATGACCTTGCAGTTGGCTACTTTGCTGATGTGGTGTCTCCTAGTGAGTAGGAAGTCGATTTGGGTAGCATTCCTCCCGCTCTTGTAGGTGATGAGATGCTCAGGTCTCTTTTTGAAATACGTGTTCACGATGGCAAGGTCGGCAGCCGCACACGTATTGAGGATGTCCTCCCCTTCCGCGTTGCGGCTACCGTACCCAAATCCACCGTGAACACGCTCAAAATCCCCACATTCATCACCCACATGACCGTTCAGATCACCCCCCAAAACGATCCCCTGTGATAATGGGATTCCACGGAGCAGTTCTCCGAGTTGATTCCAAAACGCTATTTTATCGGCGTGGTCACAACCGGCCTGTGGCGCATAGGCACTTATCAAGTGGGTAACTACCCCATCGATAAGCACCCTAACGACCATAAGCCGGTCGCTATGACGTTTTACTTCCCAAATGTCGTTCTGGAACTCCTCCGAGAGCACTATGACAACTCCATTCTCCCCACCAGGTGCACCTGTGTAGATCAGCTTGTAGCCATTCCCAATGAACAGGGATCTGCTGGCCTTCCACCGAGTCTCCTGCAGAAACGCCACGGCCACCCTCCGCCTGGAGAGCACATCGGCCAACTCTCTCGCGCGTCCGGTTAGCGTGCCAATATTCCACGTTGCGAAGCGGAGTTTCCTTTTGGATGGGGCTAGTGTCTTTAGCCGTGCTCGCCCACGGCACGGCAGCCCTAGTCCACTTGTCACAGTAGTCGGGCGAAGTTCCTGCGCGTCGTTTTGCGGCGACGCCCTATCCGTGACAATACCTTTCCGTGTTCGTACCATGTTTGTTTGGCTTGTTTTGGTTTTTACGGGAGCGACTGCCGTCCGACCTCCCAACCTCTAAAGGGAAACCTAGAGGTGTCCTTCCTTCGCCGCATGCAAGCTGGCAGACGGAGTGACCCATCAGTCGGCTTTTACGACTCCCTTGGGATGATTTAGGGGGGCCCTATTCTTTCTTCGGCTGGGACCACACGGCACATGCTCTAGTCTTCCGTAGATATGAACTGAAACAATTAATGACTAAACAGTTACTATTGTTTCCTCGCTTTCAACTTTCAATATTGAAATCATTATACAAAAATATACACAAACTTGTTGTCAAATATGAATAAAAATAAAACACGAAAGTTCCTTAATGTGATAAACATTCCACATGGTGTCGGAGCGAGCGTCGTTCAAAAACTTTCTAACGAGTTTGTTTCCTATAACAATTTCACGTACAACTGACGATAAAATTGTCGCCGAGTTCGAGCTGCTAAATAAGCAACAAAATGTTATGGATAACTGTTGCGAATTGCACAAGTCGTATTTCTGATGAGTTAAGATCAGAAACTTTATATACGCAGTCAAGATTTCCTAATGTGGGTACGTTCCCATACAGCTTTGAACAAGCGCAATCACGTGACCTGTTTTTGTTAATTTTGACCCCTTAAGGGAGGGATCCCTTTGGTGACCACCCGTAGTAGTAGTACCCGTAGTATACAAAAAGATCCCCCCTCTCTCCCCTAGTTTTCACATAGTAAATTATAAATATAGTTTTCAATCAATTTTTGCAAACAAAACGTTAAAAAAAGTTGGCTCATATTTACAGATAGATAGATAGAAAATTCTTTATTGTACTAAAAAAAAAGAACAGGTATAAAAATAATATATAAAACTAGATAGCACAAAGGGCGATCTTATCGCTAAATAGCGATCTCTTCCGAACAACCCAGGCTTGGATTATGCTTTGATATGAAAACACTAGGTGGTACATTAAAATATATACCTAGTCAGGTCATAAGTATTGTCACACAGTAAAAACTTTTCTTTTAGAATGCTGGCCACAAAAAAGTTTATTGAATTCGAATCTCGAATTGTTCATGAAAATAAAAATGTATACTTTTAGAATTTTACTCATTTTTTAATTATGGAGTGGACGTTTAAAGAAGACCGTGTTGCAGTTATTGCGTTGCATCGTTGCGGTTACGCGCCAATTCAAATTTTTAACATACTGAAAAATTTGAATATAACCAAAAGATTCATTTATCGTACCATCAAACGATACAATGAAGACTCTAGTGTAGATGACAGGTCAAGAAGTGGTCGCCCTCGGTCTGTTAGGACTCCAGCAGTGATAAAAGCTGTGAAGGCACGAATTCAAAGAAATCCCAAACGTAAGCAGAAACTGTTGGCCCTTCAGATGGGGTTAAGCAGAACCACGGTGAAAAAGGTGTTAAATGAAGACTTAGGGCTTCGGGCATATCGAAGAAAAACAGGACATCGTTTGAATGCTCGTCTAATGGACCTGAGACTGAAGAGATGCCGCGCTTTGTTGAAGCGGTACGCGGGAAAAAAATATCGGGAAATTCTTTTTTCGGATGAAAAAATGTTTACCGTAGAAGAGAGCTACAACAAACAAAATGATAAGGTGTACGCACACAGTAGTGAAGAAGCGAGCAACCGTATTCCGCGTGTCCAACGAGGTCATTTTCCATCCTCGCTCATGGTATGGTTGGGAGTTTCTTATTGGGGCTTAACAGAGGTACATTTTTGTGAGAAAGGTGTAAAAACGAATGCTGTTGTGTATCAAAATACAGTCCTGACGAACCTTGTGGAACCTGTTTCTCATACCATGTTCAATAACAGGCACTGGGTATTCCAACAAGATTCGGCGCCAGCTCATAGAGCGAAGAGCACACAAGACTGGCTGGCGGCGCGTGAAATCGACTTCATCCGGCACGAAGACTGGCCCTCCTCCAGTCCAGATTTGAATCCGTTAGATTACAAGATATGGCAACACTTGGAGGAAAAGGCGTGCTCAAAGCCTCATCCCAATTTGGAGTCACTCAAGACATCCTTGATTAAGGCAGCCGCCGATATTGACATGGACCTCGTTCGTGCTGCGATAGACGACTGGCCGCGCAGATTGAAGGCCTGTATTCAAAATCACGGAGGTCATTTTGAATAAACTTTAATGTCATAAGAATCTATGTTTTGTTAAGTTCATTTTGGTATATGAATGGTTACATAATTAATAAACTTGTTACAATTATTTTACATTAAACATGTGACAGAATTTATGACCTGACTAGGTACATATACACACACACATACATATATATATATATATATATATATATATATATATATATATATATATATATATATATATATATATATACGAAGTCTTATTTTGAAGACCTTTCTCCGCTGAACGTCACGTTATGTTCCCTATGGTAGGTTATATCAGTAATATCATACCTGTTATATCAGTATAGTGGTTTTTTCACGATGTTATTACACCTTCAGTACCTGAAAATTATGTTATATTATAATGTGTACGTGAGGCGATAGAAAAATGGTCTAAGAGGTGCTGCATGCCATGGCTGAAATAATTTTCAGACCGCTTTATTGCTCTCCAAGTATACGTTACGTTATTATTACATTACAATTGGTTTGTCAGTAGTGTGTAACGCACATCAAAATTTTCAGATAAACACATATTTATCTATCTCGTATTAGATTTATGCAAAACAAACATTATTTCGATGTTAGCTTCAGCCGAATCAAATCAACAGATATTTTGATTAAATTTATTGTAATGTAAATAATATTCTTTTCTTTCTTTCATACTTAAGTACTTATTATTATTATTAATTCATACACAATGTACTGTGATTACAAAAACTGTACAAAGCTAAATAAGGAAGTTAGATATGTATCTAAATTTAGAGAAATTAATACCGGAGTGCCCCAAGGCAGTGTATTAGGGCCTATTTCACGTTACTGGATATTTAAGATGGCGGCATATTTCCGTGTGCCTAGTGCAGTCTAGTGTTACGGAGACTGCTTTTAGCCAGTAATGGAGTACTTCAACATCATGTTGCTTCGGATAAAAGCGCCTCTAATATTTCACTTCAGTGTTGGGATAAAATTTTAAGTGAATACAACTCTACTTTGATCTTAACAGAAAATTATAACTTTTGTTATCATTTATGTTCTTTTTTTTAATATTTTAATAATTTTTCACGTATTTATTTGTGAGTTTTCTAAATTATATTTGTATCCGTGCAGAGGTGGAGAAAGACAGGCTTGGGCCCTTACCACGTAGCTAGGGTTGTTTTCTCGCTTTTTATGACAGATCGATCCCGGCCGCAGAGGTTATTATTCTTACTCCGTAACTTTGGAGAAATAGTTATATTAGAAATTAGAATAGTAGATATGTATGAGCACTAAAATTGCATTACAGTTTCAGCATTCTGCAACAATATTAGGAACAAAACAACTTGGGAAGGATTTAACAAAACGGCTCGTTAAGTGGGTAACACATGTTGAGATTTACAACGTGATTTAAGTATTTAATGCATGTATTAGCGTTACAAATTGTTCGGATTTTCAGCTTGATCCCCCATGAGTTTTAAAATCTAATTAGAATATATTAAGAACTTTGCGTGTAAGCATATAAATTAATTATGCTTTTGACGAAATCATTTCTGCTTTTGAGGATATTCGACAAATTACTTCAATAAATAATTTGACAATTCATACAGTTCCTACGAGTCTCTAAATAAGGAACAGAGATCTTAATACTGGTACTGGATAACTGATTTTTAGTTTATCTGTGGGTCTAGGCTGTAGGCGAGAAAAGGAAAACAGAGCTTTTTAGTGGGTAGTCGGATGTCAACCATCTTTCCCGGAGTTCCACATACCCTCCCCGATCCTCCTGGGTCGGGGGCACTCGTCAATCGGAGTTTCTCATAGTAAAGAAAAGACTATTGATAATATTAATTATATATTTTTTGTAAATTTATTATTTGTGTATAAATTGACTTGAGACGGAAATCGAATACGTGATTCTCGCAGACGTTCTGACGTATGAAAACTGTTACGTTAGAGACGTTGTCCGTCGTATAAATATTAGTAGTATAAGTAATAATAATAATTTAATAGTTGGAAAATTCATGTTTGATGCTAGCAAACAAACCTGTGTAAAGCTTTATCATCTGCCTTCAAAGCATAAATGTAATGTAAAAAATAGGAAACTACTCAGTACTTAGTATTTGAGTGCCCAATCTACAACGTAAGTGGTTTCAAGAGGGCAATCGTTACGAAATTCAGAGAGCAAAGCTTTTCTGATTTTATAACGGGACAATATACCAGATCGATCCCGAAGACATTGTGCTCAACGTTGTTAAGAGAGCAATATAAAATAGTAAAACGTTAAATTTCTATTTAATAGCTAAAAAATAAACAGTTTGATCTTTAATCATCATTATCTTAACGTTAAATCCCGGTTATAAACGAAATTTCCGCTTCGGAGCCTAGAGTCCGCTTTCTTATCCTCACACACGCACCCGCTCATGCGCACGCACACACACACACACACACACACACACACACACACACACACACACATATATATATATACATATACCTAGTCAGGTCATAAGTATTGTCACACAGTAAAAACTTTTCTTTTAGAATGCTGGCCACAAAAAAGTTTATTGAATTCGAATTTCGAATTGTTCATGAAAATAAAAATGTATAACTTTTAGAATTTTACTCATTTTTAAATATGGAGTGGACGCTTAAAGAAGACCGTGTTGCAGTTATTGCGTTGCATCGTTACAGTTACGCGCCAATTCAAATTTTTAACATACTGAAAAATTTGAATATAACCAAAAGATTCGTTTATCGTACCATCAAACGATACAATGAAGACTCTAGTGTAGATGACAGGTCAAGAAGTGGTCGCCCTCGGTCTGTTAGGACTCCAGCAGTGATAAAAGCTGTGAAGGCACGAATTCAAAGAAAGCCCAAACGTAAGCAGAAACTGTTGGCCCTTCAGATGGGGTTAAGCAGAACCACGGTGAAAAGGGTGTTAAATGAAGACTTAGGGCTTCGGGCATATCGAAGAAAAACAGGACATCGTTTGAATGCTCGTCTAATGGACCTGAGACTGAAGAGATGCCGCGCTTTGTTGAAGCGGTACGCGGGAAAAAAATATCGGGAAATTCTTTTTTCGGATGAAAAAATGTTTACCGTAGAAGAGAGCTACAACAAACAAAATGATAAGGTGTACGCACACAGTAGTGAAGAAGCGAGCAACCGTATTCCGCGTGTCCAACGAGGTCATTTTCCATCCTCGCTCATGGTATGGTTGGGAGTTTCTTATTGGTGCTTAACAGAGGTACATTTTTGTGAGAAAGGTGTAAAAACGAATGCTGTTGTGTATCAAAATACAGTCCTGACGAACCTTGTGGAACCTGTTTCTCATACCATGTTCAATAACAGGCACTAGGTATTCCAACAAGATTCGGCGCCAGCTCATAGAGCGAAGAGCACACAAGACTGGCTGGCGGCGCGTGAAATCGACTTCATCCGGCACGAAGACTTGCCCTCCTCCAGTCCAGATTTGAATCCGTTAGATTACAAGATATGGCAACACTTGGAGGAAAAGGCGTGCTCAAAGCCTCATCCCAATTTGGAGTCACTCAAGACATCCCTGATTAAGGCAGCCGCCGATATTGACATGGACCTCGTTCGTGCTGCGATAGACAACTGGCCGCGCAGATTGAAGGCTTGTATTCCAAATCACGGAGGTCATTTTGAATAAACTTTAATGTCATAAGAATCTATGTTTTGTTAAGTTCATTTTGGTATATGAATGGTTACATAATTAATAAACTTGTTACAATTATTTTACATTAAACATGTGACAGAATTTATGACCTGACTAGGTATATATACAGGGTGACTTTGACAAACCCGTCCAAATTTTTTTACGCACTAAACATCATTTAAGGAACCCATTTTTGTAAAAAAAAAATTGTATGTCAAATTTTCACCATAAAATATTTCATATAGGATAATTAATTCAATCCTACAGAATAAGCATATGGTGCAAACAGCGAACATTAACCTGTTATTACCTGTCTCTGTCACACCCGCGTAAATGAGTAGTGCGTATTCGCTCGCCCGGTTCAATGCCGCCATCCTCGGCCTTTTACTAGGTCAGATGGCGAGGTCATTGACACTCTATTGCCGTATTATGTAAATTGCGAGTTCTTTGGATGACTTTGTGATGCTGATTACTCAACATTTTTGTACTATGTGATACAAAACTAAAATACATGTTTCTCATAACTTTTACTAAAGATTCTTCTGTGTGAATTTGGACGGGTTTGTGAAAGTCACCCTGTATATATATATATATATATATATATATATATATATATATATATATATATATATATATATAATCATATGTACCCCTAAGGAAATACCATCCGTGTGTATGTACATATACGTATATATTTTTCAGTGCCGGAGTAAGGATACAAAACGCTGCGGCCGAGGCCTATCGGGCTGTCGTAAAAGGCGACAATATAAGTATAGGTAAAACAAATAAGTAAACAAATCAATGGGATAAGAGCTGTCTGTTTAACTTACTTTTGACCATTTTTTTATTGTTGTGGAATAAAAAAACACACACAAATAAAAAAACAGTAGATAAGCTGGTTGCTTACTTAATAGTAAACATTTACCGTCGCTTATGGATGTTTGCAACGCTAGGGGCACCGCAAACACGCTGTTGTCCCATATGTGTACAGGAAACTGGGTCACTAATACCAGAACACAACATAAGGTTATTATGGCGGCCTTCTTATAGACCCTTGGGTGGTTGCCATCCAGCCCGATGACTCCGCCTCAGCACAGAGAAAGACGCTATAAAATAATAATTCGTTTCTTACTATCATGCGTGAGATTTGGCTCCAAAGGTCCAATAACACTATAAAAAAATAAAATTATTTGACCGCCTCAATCGAATTAGAATATTCTGTGGTGTTCTATTCGAAAACGTTATAAAATGACATAGAAACTCAATTAGCTCAACCGGCAGAAAACAATGATTCACATTTAGCTCATTTAAATGCAAACCACGTTTGCAATTTATTTCCAAATGCATATTAAATTTATATACTAACCGGGGCAGAGGATGAATTAATTACGAATCATATATTTGCGGTATATATAGGTATAAGAAATTGTGGAGTAGATTTAGTTTTAAAGAAGCTACTAGCTATTTCTCCGTGTAGGGGTGGAGTAAGAATACTGACCCCTGCGGCTGAGGATGACCTGTTGTAAAATGCGATTGAACGACCCTAGCTAGTACCTAGTCTGGTTGGTGGCCACCTTATCTTCTTCGGTTTTAAATATGTCGCCATAACAACCTTGTGTTGTATTCCAGCATAAGTGATCCAGGTTCTAGTTCCCCTACGCGGACGGCAGTTTGTCAGCGGTGCCTCTGGCATCGTAAATATCTATAGGTGACGGTAACTCCTTACTATTCATCATCATCATCAGCCGGAAGACGCCCACTGCTGGAAAAAGGCCTCCCCCAAAGATCTCCACGATGATCGGTCCTGTGCTGCCCTCATCCAACCTGTTCCGGCAATCTTGACCAGATCATCGGTTTATCTTGTGGGGGGCCTACTAACATTGCGTCTTCCGGTACGCGGTCGCCATTCGAGGACTTTTCTGCCCCAACGGCCATCAGTCCTTCGAGCTATGTGCCCAGCCCACTGCCACTTCAGTTTTGCAATCATCCGGGCTATGTCGGTGACTTTGGTTCTCCTGCGAATCTCCTCATTTCTGATTCGATCTCGCAGGGAAACTCCGAGGATAGCCCTCTCCATTGCCCTCTGAGCGACTATGAACTTTCTCATAAGGCCGATAGTTAGCGACCACGTCTGCGTTCCGTATGTCATCACTGGCAACACACATTGATTAAAAACCTTCGTCTTGAGACACTGCGGTATTTGAGACGAAAATATTTTACGGAGCTTCCCGAACGCTACCCATCCGAGTTGGATTAGACGAGTGACCTCTTTCGCGAAATTGGACCTGCCTAACTGGATCGTTTGACCCAAGTAAACGTATTCGTCAACAATTTCGTGAGTACAGTTCCCAACTGTTACGGGGATAGGTGCGACATGGACATTAGACATGATCTTCGTCTTGTCCATGGTCATTTTGAGACCTACTCCTTGGGAAGCTGTATTGAGGCCATCAAGCATATGGCTTAAGTCTTCCATGGTCTCAGCCATGATTACGGTATCATCTGCGAATCTAAGGTGAGTGATGTACTCGCTTTTGATGTTGATGCCCAGTCCGTTCCAGTCCAGAAGCTTAAAGACATCTTCCAACGCAGCGGTGAACAGCATCGGCGATATGACATCGCCTTGTCTGACTCCCCGCTGCAGTCGGATAGGCTTCGAGTTCTGATCCTGGAGACGGACTGACATGATGGCGATTTCATACAAACACTTCAACGCTTTGATGTATCGATAATCAATGTGGCACCTCTGGAGAGACTGAAGCACCGCCCAAGTCTCGATCGAATTAAAGGCTTTCTCATAGTCCACGAACGCCAAGCATAGTGGCTGGTTATACTCCTCCGTCTTCTGTACAATCTGCTGCAGCGTATGTATGTGGTCTATGGTGCTAAAACCTTTTCGGAATCCGGCTTGTTCGGGAGGCTGGAAGTCGTCAAATCTGCGCGCGAGACGATTCGTGATGACCCTTGAAAACAGCTTGTAAACATGGCTCAGAAGTGATATCGGTCTAAAGTTCTTCAAAAGGGTTTTGTCGCCCTTTTTGAAGAACAGCATCACTATACTTCCGTGCCATGCCTGCGACGTTTTGCCCTCGAGGATGACGGAATTGAATAGCTTCTGAAGGATTTTAAGCACAGGAGTACCACCAGCTCTCAGAAGCTCGACTGTAATTCCATCATCACCCGGCGCCTTGTTGTTTTTAAGCCGTTTGAGGGCCATACTAATCTCGTACAGACTGACGTCTGGGATATCTACGGCATAGTGTCGGGTTAGTTTGGCTCTTGGGTCTTTAGCCTTGTTGTTAACAGGTGCCCGTGTGGTCGTGTATAGCTGTCCGTAGAACTTCTCGACTTCCCTCAAAAGTTCGGGTTTAGACGAAACGACCCTGCCGTCATCAGTCTTCAGCTTCGTCAGTTGGCTCTGCCCAATAGACAAGTCTCGTGCGAATACTTTAGAGCCCTTGTTACGCTCTATAGCCGCCTTTACACAGTCTGTGTTATGGCGGCGGATATCGCGAGTCAAGGACTTGGAGATCTGTCTATTTAGCTGCCTATACTGGGAAGCATCGTCCGGGGACTGAAGGGTCATTTGACGTCTCACATCCATCAATTTGAGAGTAGAATCTGAGAATTTTCCGGTTCTTTTTGAACGGCTGGCCTTGAAGAACTTAGACCCGGCCGTTTAAACAGCTTCCACGAACCTGTTATTATACTCATCCACATCAACGCAGTCACCGAGGCATTCGAAGCGGTTTTGCAATTTGAGTTGAAAGTTTACCGGGTTTTGGATCTGGATGGGTGCAGGTCGGAGCGTAGAGTTCACCAGTCGAGACCTCTCCAATTTTGGATTGATATTCAATGTGCCTCTTACTTTGTGGTGATCACTCCCAGTTTTCACCGAATTGATCACAGAGACATCATTGAATATCTGTCTTTTGGTCGACATAATGAAGTCAATCTCATTTTTAGTGGCACCATCAGGACTAATCCAAGTCCACTTGCGTTGTTCCGGCTTCATGAAGAAGGAGTTCATCATATACAGGCCCTCCTTCTCCATGAAGTCGGTCAGCATCTGGCCTCGGGTGTTCCGATTTCCGAACCCAAATTGCCCCACTCTCAACTCATCGCCGCTACGTTTCCCCAATTTTGCGTTGAAGTCTCCCATGACAACGTTAAAGTGGGCCTTAGAAGTGTGGATGGCTGTTGAGATGTCCTCATACATGGCTACCTCATGGCCCCCTCGTCAGGATGTGTCGAAGTCGGAGCGTAAACCTGAATGACCTTCAACGAATACCGTTTGGTTATTCTGAGTATTAAGTACGCTACCCTAGTCGACACACTCCCCACCTCAGTAACGTTGTTCACAAGAGACTTGTGAACGAGAAACCCGATACCACCTAGGGACAGTTGGTCGCCCTCCCGGAAGTAGAGCAGGTTTCCGGAATTTAGGATTATCGAGTCCTCTCCCTGTCTTCGGACTTCAGATAACCCCACAACATCCCATCGCAGTCTGCTCAAAACTTCCTGCAGTTCCTCCAACTTCTCGTCGGTCCGCAGTGTCTTGACACTGTATGTTGCCAGGGTCAAAGGTCGTCGTTCTTGGTAGCGAATCCGAACCCGGGGATTCTTCACACCCACTGCCCCGTCGCTTATGTGGCTGCTACCGTGGCCACCACGAACGGGGCCGCCGGGGACTAGGGGCCGGGGCCTGTGTGTATCTGTCATCTTAGGGGGGTTTTTGCCATAATCGTCACGCTTGGCAGGCGGGTTGGCAATCGCAGTATTCGCAGTTGGTGATGCTCTCATGGAAAGATGCTGCTGCCCATCCTCCGTTCTTTGTATCCCTTAGTCGCCTCTTACGACACCCACGGGAGGAGATGGGGTGGTGCTATTCTGGTGCGACACCACACACATTTCCTTACTATTCAGCGGGCCGTAATCTGTCTGCTGTTTTATCTCGCTCGTTGTATTGCAGGACAAAACTGCAGGTAGGACTAATTTTGGCCCCGTAGATCTTAGTGATACCTCATGTAGATAAAATCGTCGTCAATCATGCGTCTACTACGACTACGGCGTAGTAGTAATGCGAAGTTGCGGATAGCTTCCTCGGCGTTAATAAAAGCTATATGACTTGCCTTGGAGGTTCCGGGCACCAATCGACTTTGGAAGACAAGTTCATAACATATTTGAGTAAAGCTAGGGCACTGTTTAGTATTTTCTTCCGGGGTTGGTGGTACAGGCTGCAGTCGCTTCTGTAAAAACTAAGTTTATTTATTTGCAAGCATTGCTCTGGAGTGGACATACATCCCTACCCACCACTTTTATACGAAGATTCATAAATTTATCTTTCATCTTTGGTTTATGGCAATTATTGTATTATGCATATTAGGTGAAAAAAATTACTTAACCGGTGCATGCCAAATTGGAATAAACACTTGGAGGCTGAGTGTGGATACCACGGACCCCAATTTAGATACCCTTTTCTTTTGCTTCTTTGGGCTAGAAAAGAGCATAACAAACACAGGACAAGGAAATGGACAAAAGGTGTGCTGGAGTCTTACTACATCACCGAAGAAAACCTCGAGAGAAAATCCCCTTATCCACTAACTAATTCCACACATCCATTTGCATCTCCGCAGCATATAACATCCTTTCCCTTTATTGTCCAGCATTCCGATCCTTAAATTACAATAGGCATTATTACTTCCTGAGAGGTTTCACCATTTCATCTATTCTGCATTCAATCTTTTTTACATCTTGGTCTATCTTATCATTTCCAGTACGTCTAATCATTAATCTAGGACAGATTTCTGATTTGATTACTGGAAATTGTAGCACATTGGTATTATGTCAAAGGGTCCACCAAAGTCGCAACATACATGTTCAGTTTTATTTCTACGTATCTTCAACCCAATATTTTCCAATCTGCCCTGCCATTTAGCCAATCTGCTTTGGATCTCATGAGCATTTCTCCAACCAGCACAATATCTGCATCTAAAGGAAACTTTCGGTACTATATACTACACTATATATTACAGTATACCATCTTTACAGCACATCAAAGACAATTTAATCACAATAAACTCGCTGAGTAATAGTGCTGTTATTACCAATTGCTATTTCGGACTCGATAAAGGTGCAAACATAACAGTTACCACACCCTTTATTACGTTATAGTATATCCATTAAATTGGTAGAAATGTGTTTAACTTTTATTAGTGTTCTTTTAATATATATTCTTTTTCGTTAAAGATATCTATGGTTCATATTTATATCATACTTAGTCATATAATTAAACTATGTTATTTTACAAATCTATATTATATATGTGTATATAATAAGTGAAATATCACTTATCACGAGACCTCTAATACCATACACCCGATTGACTTGAAATTTTATTATAGTTAATTATAACTAATTGTACTGAGTAATTATACTCATTTCACGATGTAGACACTCACTTAGAATAGGATTTTACGGAAATTTTGTAAAATTTTTTTTTAAATTTTTATAGCAGAATAACGTTTACCTGGTCAGCTAGGTAATCTTTGACGTAAGTCGTTCGACCGTACGACCACCTTCCGTTCGTGCCCGGCACACGCAGCAGCTACTATTGCAGGATTCGGAAGCAGTGTGAACACTCGTGACTTTTTGCCTTCTTCTCCCTGTCCTTATTTTTTTTTATTGCGTAGGACAGCAGACAGGCTGACAGCCCGCTTAGAATTTAGCAGTTACCGTCGCCTATAGGTGTTTGCAACGCCAGTGGCATCGCGAATACGCTGCTGTCCCATAAGGGTACAGGAACTTGGGGCACTAATGCCGGAACACAACACAAGGTTATTATGGCGGCATACTTAACACCAAAGGTGGTCGCCATCCAGACGGGCTTGAGGCCCTACCAAACCTTATGCCAAACTATGTGGAGTAAACGTAACATGTTCTCTCCTTTCACTTTCCTCTATTAGCCGTCAGGTTTGAAGATTCACACCTTTTTTGCCATGTCACCTTTTACGCAATCCATGCATATTTTCTTTGGTCTTCCCGTCCTTTTGTATCCATCCACTTTTATTTATAGCATTTTCCTTGTTACATGACATTCTTCTCGTCACAATTTATGGCTATACCAGGCTAGTCTTTTACTTTTCAGCTTCTCAATAACTGGCGCTACTTTTAAACTTCCCCTGATATACTTATTTCTAATTTTATCCATTTTTGTGAGTGGACTATCCATCTCAATATTTGCATCTCTGCTGCATGTAATAAATAAACTCTCATCCTTTTCCTTTGTATTCCAGTATTATAGTATATAGTAGTAGTAGTAGTAGTATATACGATTAGCATTTTTGTCAACGACTATTTAAACGTCTTTACCAAACGCTGGTTCCGTGAATAAAACCAATAAATGCGAATCGAATACAATTAAAGCATTTGAACCCTACACGCTTACCTTTTGTAAAAAAAGAGTAAACAGTTTTTGATCGCATTAGAAGTTACCTTCAGCAGTATGCACCAGGTTAAAGATAGGGTGTCATTGCAGCTGCGAACATTGTTATATTAATTTAATTCTCTCACAAAATTGTAATAATGCTGCTGGGTCTATTAGGTAATAGGTGTTGGTAGGCGGACACTGAAAACCAGCGCTGTGTCGGTAGCTCCGACACAGCATAATGCTGAGATGTCAGCCTCGTTTGTTAAAATGTAACAGTCAGTTTGTGTACTTATTTATATGTGTGCGATCTTGTTATGCGTTGTTACTTTTTGACAAATAAAATTCTTTCTTTCTTTCTTTTCTTTTATAAACTTCCAAGTACGCGTCATATTAGTATGTAGATGCACTAAAGTAATAAACAGATTAACATAGTGAGAATGTGTTCAAAATATAATACAGTCTGTTAGTTTTCTAAACATCATGTTGCACCCATTCGTCTAAGTAGAATATTTATGTGTTGTTTCTCCACATCGGTAAGCGTTTTGGCATTAGAGTGGAGTTATGAAGCAATAACTCCTAGTGCTCTAATTCTCGTTTAGATTGCGTCGGCACGCCGCCTTTAATATATGTACCTTTGGATTATATTAGTGGATTTTATTATGGATCACGTACTAGATAAGTCAATGTGAGAAAACATTTACCGAGTCTGTTTTTTCTTGTTGAGAATTTCTTAAACATCGTATAGAAGGGGCTGTTTTTTAAGATTAAGAGTTTTGTTGAAATGAGAAAAAAAGAAATCATTTTGATATTAATTAATATAAAAATAAATTAGAAAGTATATAAAAAAAATAAGATCAATGATCAAGATAAAATAAATTGTAGTGAAGGGATCCAAATTACCCACTTGGTTACACAACCGTTGGAGTTAATAAGTTCTTGAGTGGGTATAGCGTCTTGGTAAACTGTTGTGGCTACTGGGCACCCTACAATAAGGATTGTGGCGGCTAGCGACAGCTGCAAGTCAGCACAAATTGTAATACGCGTTTATTCGCTGCACTGTCGCCAGTCGCCTTCCGTCCGTTCCCGGAGTTGGTTCTTGGTATTACACAGCGTTCTGTATAGTTGTATTACGATAATTAAAGAACGTTTGACACTTAAGAAATATATTTTATTTATCTGCCCGACACGTTTGCTGAATTGGAGTCACAGGTATACATTAAAGGGGTAACACATCAATACCTAAAAGGATGATCAACGACCTGATGCGACGGGCCAAACATAGCACTGCAAAGCTTGGTAAAGGTTTAAGTTAAACAGAAGATTTTAATAGTCACTTCGTGCAGGGGCGGAGTAAGGATATTGACTCCTGCGACTCGGGCCGGCCTTTCGTGAAAGACGACAAACCAAACCAAGTCTGATGGTAGGGCTCCAAGCCCGTCTGGATGCCAACCCTAGTGTTTAAATATGCCACCAGAATAATCTTGTGTTATGTTCCGGCATGAGTGAACAGGTCCCAGTTTCCTTAAGCAGACGGCAGCATGTTGGCGATGTCTTTGAAGTCGCGAACATCTATAGGCGACGGTAACTGCTTACTAACTGCTTATCAAGTGGGCCGTCAGTCTATTTGCTGCTCACCAGGGATAAAATGTATGTCAATAGCTCACAAATTTATTTAGATTACATATGGTTGCTAAAACGTGAATAATGATAAAATATACTCGTACATGAGCTAAAAATCTTAATAATTAATAAAATACAGGCGTAAAATTTAGGAAAATATTTAATATTTTCATATTGTATTTATTTTTCAAATTTGTATTTTATTTTGCATAACATTTCAATTCGAAAGAATTCGAAAGAAAATATCTGATTAGAAAAAAAAAACAGAGCAATATTTGTGTACAGATTTTCTCAGAAAGTGTAATATTATAAACAGAATTAATACAAAACAAATTTAACAAAAAAGTGACGGAATATAAAGTAGGTTTTCAATCAATTTTGTCTTCAGCCCTTTTCCAATAACTGAATTTACCCTAAATCCAAAATCTTTGTAGGTAAACATTGTAACGGTTGAACGATGTGATAGATTATGAATGGAAAAATGTTTTAATATAAATATTACTTAATACAAAGTATTCAACATTTTCGTTTTTTCAGTCAAATATACGAATAGAATTATGTGAGTACATTCAAAGATAGTCGTAACAATCAACAAATTACTGTTTTCGCTGGTTCACAGATAAAGAAAAGGTTGTTGGGAAGAGGAAGCATTCGGTGTACGATAATGAATGTTTTTTAATTTTTACTTTTAACTTTATTTTAATAGCAGGTACATAGGTTGAATTCGTTATAAGCAAATCGGTAAAGTGAAGATGGCGATGAAGCGATGCGACGTTGGCCGCATGTGGCCGGTTTCACGTTGATGTGAAGTAGGTAGCGAGTGCGCATAGACATGCCCCCGGCCTTGGAAGCTGACTGGCTGAAGGGTAGCTTTCAATGATCAGCCTCAACTGGAAGTGGACATATCTTGGAGAATGCCCTCTTGATGATTCCTGTGGCAGTGCGAATTTCAGCTACTCTTGACACGCCGTCGTGGCCTGGTAGGACTGTTGTTATTCTTCCAAGAATCCACTTAAGTAGCGGAGAGTTAGTGTCTTTGATTACCACTAACGTATTAGGCTTTAGGTCTGACTTATTGGACTTCCATTTTGCTCTGGTCTGCATCTCGCTCACGTACTCTTTGGACCAGCGGTTCCAAAAATGTTGACGTATCTGTTCGACACGCTGGTACCGGGTCAGACTGGACAGTTGGCTTTCTTGTAAGTCAGCGCAAACAGGTGCAGTCAGCGGACGACCAACTAGAAAATGAGCAGGGCAAAGAGGGGAGAGATCGTGTGGATCTGAGGAGAGAGGGGTGAGAGGTCGGGAGTTCATTATAGCTTCTATTTGAGCCAGTGAAGTGCTCAACTCTTCAAAAGTTAAATGCGCATTACCTACTACACGCCGGAGGTGATATTTACAGCTTTTCACTCCGGCTTCCCACAATCCACCAAAATGAGGCGCGTAAGGGGGGATGAATTTAAAATTAATGTTTTGACTAGTAGCATAATCAACAATATCTTCCGAGCAGTTTGATAAAAATTTTGCAAATTCATTCATGAGCCCTACAAAGCATTTTCCATTATCAGAATAAATTACTGACGGTTTTGAACGCCTAGATATAAATCTTTTCAATGCTAAACAATAAGCATCCGTAGTGAGCTCGCTAACCAGCTCCAAGTGCACAGCGCGGGTGGTGAAGCACACAAATAAACAAATGTAAGCCTTGATGGTCTTAGCCCCCCTGCCTTTTCTGTTCAATATTAGCACTGGACCGGCGTAGTCTACACCACAGTGTAAGAACGGATAACCCGGGTGCACCCGTTCTGCAGGTAAATCGCCCATGATAGGTTGTGGTGTTTTCCCTCGCAATCGTGTACACAACACACGGTCGTGAAATACCTTTCGAGCTAAGTTGCGTCCCCCTATTGGCCACCAATTTTCTCTCAATGTGTAAAGCAATAACTGTGGTGCAGCGTGAAGAAGTTTGTTATGTTCGCAACGAAAAATTAAAACGGTAAAATAATGTTTGCATGAAATTAAAATTGGATGTTTTTTATTGTAATTGAATTCTAGTGAATTATTGAGCCAACCCCCTACTCGAATAATTTGATTTTCATCTTTATATAAATTTAAATTTGACAATTTATGTTTACTAGGTAACGCTTGGTTATTGTTCAAAAAATTGTAAACATCACTAAATGATTCCTTTTGAGCTAAATGAATTAAAAAATTTAAAGATTCTTCCAACTCATTCGAACTCAAGAGCCCTGTCCGTGAGTGATTGGCATGGCATTTGTTGTATGAAACGCGTTTTAAGCGGGCAACCGCACGAATCATTCTGGTTAAATTAGAAAATCTTTCAAAGGGAAACTTAAATGGTTTAGTTTTAGTAGAAGTGACGTATGAATGAGTACTATTAATATTAAGAGTATTTCTAACTTCAGGTAGTACTTCAGGTTGTGTGATAGGAATACCGGAGTTGTAACTCTTGCAAGTTAAATCGAGATCACGAAGGAACTCCGGGCCCGCCCACCATAGATTAGATATACTTAGCGAATGTAATGCTGAGCCTCGTGAAACGAGGTCCGCTGGATTATCCTTACCACAGACATGGCGCCACGGGTGTTCCTTCGTCAGCTCGCGTATCTCCACAGTCCTATTCTGAACAAACGTCTTCAACAAACTAGGTGTCATGCGTAGCCACCCTAGAACAATTGTGGAGTCTGTCCAAAAATATACCTGATGAAAAGTACAGCGCAGTGATTGTGTAATTTTGTTGTATAATTTGGCGCTTAATAAAGCGCCACACAATTCCAATCTGGGTATACTAATTGGTTTAATAGGTGCAACTTTACCCTTTGAACATAAAAGTACAACGCTAATGGTAAAGTCTGTATGTATAGTTCGAATGTAAGCGCAAGCACCGTAGCCTAACTGCGAGGCATCGCTAAATATGTGTAGTTCTAAGTAGCGAGGGTTGGAGCCAATAACATGTCGCGGCACTCGTAAAGTGTTGAGAATCGAAAGTGATTCTTCGAATTGGCTCCAAGAGGTTGCTATGTCGCTGGGAACGGGTTCATCCCAGTCCAGTTTATTTAACCACAATTTTTGTAACAATATTTTTCCCATCATTAAAAAGGGACTAAGTAAGCCAAGTGGATCAAATATTTGAGAAATACTAGAAAGTATAAAACGCTTAGTGATTTGTAGTGTATTATTCTTTTTGAATTGACTATGATAATACAATTCATCGGTGGAATTATTCCACCCTAGGCCCAGAGTACGACAGTTAACGTTTTCACCCAACGATAGATCTATGTTATTTTTATTTATATTAATTAAGTTGCAGTCATTCGCATTAAAGTTAAATGTCCACTTGCGTAGTAGAAAACAACCAGATTCTAGAACCTTTTTTGTTTCGCGACACAAATGTAAAATATATTCTATAGAATCAGACCCTGTTATCATATCATCAACGTAGAAATCATTATTTATAATTTGTTGAACCTCAAAATTACTGCATTCTGCTGCTAACTGCTTTAAACACCTCACAGTAAGAAATGGAGCAGAGGCGGTGCCATATGTGACTGTGTTCAACTTGTAACACTCGAGACGATCACTTGGATTTTCGCGCCATAAGATCATTTGAAGTTCCCGCTGCTGTTCGTCGATTAAAACTTGTCTGTAGGCCTTCTCGATATCAGCGCAGGCTACATACTTGTGCTGTCTAAATCTTAACAATATAGAAAATAAATCGCCTTGAATAGGTGGGCCAACTAACTGTAACTCGTTGAGTGATATGTTAGAACTAGATTTTTGACTGCCATTGAACACAACACGCAGCTTAGTTGTGGTGCTGTGATCGCGAAAAACCCCGTGATGCGGCATGATATAATGTGGCTTTCCATATGAGTCTATACGAGTCATGTGCTCTAGACTGCTGTACTCGTTCATGAACTCCGTGTACATTTTTTTAAATAAAGGGTTACGCTGTAATCTTTTTTCAAGTGCTAAAAACTGTTGTTCAGCTACCGTGTATGTGTCGCCTAAAATGTTTGGAGAACGTTTGAGAGGTATTTTGACGCAAAATCTACCATCAGCTGTACGCTTCGTGTTTTTAATGAAATGTTCTTCGCATGCCATCTCATCATCGCTTAATAAATTAGCCTTTGGTAGCTCCTCAAGCTCCCAAAACATTTTTAATTGATCTTGAATAGTTTGTGTAAAATTACAATGAACTAAATTATCGCTTTTTGATTTATTAGAATGCATAAGTCCCGATATAATCCACCCTAACTTTGTATTTTGAAGGAAGGGTCCATTTTTCAGGCGCATCCTTCCTTCGCTTAACAAGTCCCAAAACATGTCAGCACCGATTAAAATATCTATATGTTGACTTTCATTGAAATGCGCATCGGCTAATTGAATGTTGTTAGGTAATTGTAAAAGTTCGCGTTGTATGGAAACGGGTGGCAAAGAAGAAGTTATCTCGGGCAGCACGAAACATGTTAAACGCGTAATGAAAGTGCCAGCTATCGCTTTAATTTCTACTTCACATGATTGCGCACTGTGAGTTATAGAATTTCCGACACCTTTAATATGCGTAGTGGACTGTAATGTAGGAATGCTAAGTAAATCGCATAATCGCTTTGTGATGAAACATCGTTCGCTTCCACAATCGAGCAGAGCGCGCGCGATGTGATATTTACCGTCGTTATATACTATCTCCACCTGAGCCGTTGACAATAATACGTGATTCACACTACTTAGTTCGCATCGTGTATCTAAGTGTGACGTATGCGCGTATGTATAACTAGCTACGACGGTCGCATCAGGGGAGTTGTTTTCGCTCGGAGAAACCGGTTTGTTATCGCTACAAATGGTCGCGGCGGCGGCGACCAGCTGATCCGTATGGATCATTGTGTGATGTCGTTTATTACATTTACGGCATGAACCGAACCTGCAGTTTGATACTGAGTGACCTGTTCGTAAACAATTAGGACACAGGTTATTATCTTGAACGAATTTCAATTTATCTTGTAAGTTAAAATTAATAAAAGATTGACAAGTGTATATTGGATGATGATTATTGCATATTAAGCAAGCGCGTGGTTTTTTATACTGTTGTTGTTTACCAGTGAGTGAAACTGGAGACACATGGCAGTGAATCTTAGATGTAGGCACTTGTTTATACGCTTTATTGTTAGTGCTATGTGTCACCAATAATGTTTCTAACATGTCCGCCCTATTCTTGAGAAAAGTTATTAAATTGTCTACTTTAACTGCCGGTGTAGATTGTTTAGAAATATCCCCACTGTTCACGGCGGGAATGGAACCTCGGTACTGCTCCCACTCTCGTTCCGTGGTGCTATCTAATTTACAAACTACCATATATATGATGAGTGTATCCCACGATTCTACCGGTTCATTAAGTAGTTTTAAAGCGCGTAAGTTTTTCAAGATAGTGTCTATTAATTTACGAATGTGGGTAGGAGATTCTTTAACTAGACTTTGAATAGAAAATAGGGCTTTGACATGGTTGTGAACTAACAACCTAGTGTTGTTGTACCTGTTGCAAATTAAGTCCCATGCTACTGTGTAATTGTTAGAGGAAAATTCCAAAGAATCAATAACCAATGCTGCAACGCTTTTTAAAGAATTTTTTAGGTAATGAAACTTTTGGATTGGAGAAATATCTGTATTGTTGTGTACTAAAGAGATAAATGTATCCCTGTACTCCAGCCAGTGCTCATATGATCCATCAAAGGTAGGCATAGCTATGGTAGGCAGTTTTACAGCATGTGTGCTAGAATGCGAGCTTAAAGCGGTCTCACCAGATGAAAGTAAGCTTTTAGCTTGAGCTATGATGGTGTAGTAAGCATTTTCAAAGCCTTCACGTAATTCTAATTGTTCAAAAAGCTCATGATCGTTAACTAATAGTTCAATCTCGCTTTGTATGTCACTGAACTCGTCAAACATTTTACAAGCCGCCGAAAGGCGTAATTGTAATTCTGCCCGTTTATTAGTACATGAAACTAGTAAATTCTGATCTAAGCTATTAATATATTTCTGTAGAATTGTTAATCTACCCCTAATGACACCCCTTTTCTTAATTAAATTATGTTGGGGTTCGTTACTTTTTGAATTTGCACTTTTGGGTGATTTTTCTGGGATCGCTAATTTGTCGGTGCTCATTTTGGTGGATGATAGAAAACACAGAGTACTTACAGTTTTCGTTGTAGATTACCGACGTGTAATAAGCTCTGTGCAGTTGGTAACCACGACAAAATGGCCAGCCGTAGACGCAATGAACACTGGAATTTACAGATATCACGCTATTAGTACAGGTAGGCAATGAGGATGGAAAGGAAACTAGTGGCCGTCTTACCGAAATACACCTCTTGCAATGCTGATCACTCTGTTCCTTCTCGTTTGCACACTGATCCGTCTTGATTCTCGGCTTGATTGAAGAATATCCGGCTCCGGAGGACCAATTGTGTTGGGAAGAGGAGGCAAGCATTCGGTGTACGATAATGAATGTTTTTTAATTTTTACTTTTAACTTTATTTTAATAGCAGGTACATAGGTTGAATTCGTTATAAGCAAATCGGTAAAGTGAAGATGGCGATGAAGCGATGCGACGTTGGCCGCATGTGGCCGGTTTCACGTTGATGTGAAGTAGGTAGCGAGTGCGCATAGACAAAGGTAATATACTATTCAATTTTACTTTCGAGGTTCTTGGTCACCGCTAAATTCAGCCCCTCTAAAATGAAATTTGGTCTCTATTATGAAATACATGATGTATTTTATGAAAAAAATGATACTGGCAAGTCTGCAATGTATAAAATTAATATTTGTAATTTCATAATGAAAATGATGGTTTAAGGTTTCGGCTGCTTTTATTAATTTTTTATACCAAGTGACACATACACATAAAACACTTAAAACGTGTGATATGATTGAGATTTAAAAAAATAAAAAATATATAATACTCTAGTATATTACATATTTTTCTGTAGTAAATTAAATTCATATTTGGCTACAGTTATGGTTTCAAAGGAATTTGTTTCATTCCTCATTATTGTGTTTTATTCTGAATGTATATAGTATTCTATGATGTCTGTAAAATTATTGATATATAATATCTCTTGTAAAATTATGTAACCGCAAGTTAATTTTTATATTCATAATAAGTACGTAACTAACATTTATTTAAAGAAATATTATGAATTTTAAATATATTTATAATCTAAATTAAAATTACCACCGCTTAATGCGTGTATGTGTTTTGAAGAAGCAGCAAACAACTTCTCAGCAATATGTCTAACTTTAATTGTATGCCAATTTTTCCAAGGTTTGTAGCCTTTAAAAAGCTAGAAGAGCAAATTTTTTAAAATTTTCCATAGCGGTTACATCCAAAGATTTTTGTATGTCTAAAAAAGTTGATTTTAAGCTAGATAAAGAAGATAGTGTATCGCAATCTTTTTAGACCTATCTAAAGTATTTGATATCGTATAAATCCCCATACTTTTAAAGAAATGAGACAACATCGGTATAACAGGTTCCTGTTATGAATTATTTCAGTTATCTTTCTAACATAATTGAAAAGGTGAAAATTGAAAATTATATGCTTAATTATGGAGTGCCTCAGGGAAGCCTTTTGAGTCCAATTTTGTTTAAAATCTATTTAAACGACCTTTGTCAACTGCAAATACCTCATTGCGAAATATTTTGCTATGCAGATGACACTGCGTTAGTTATATGTGGAATCGCATGGAGTGAGGTGAAATTTCGAACTGAACATATTCTTAGAGTTATCACTGGGTGGCTTAATATAAACCTCTTAACTTTAAACAGCGACAAAACTAAATTCATTGTTTTTTATTTGACAGATTTTCATCAACTACCTCATAATTTTCATATTAAATCTCATTCTTGCTTTTCAAGGTCCGATATACGAGTATATCTCTATCTAAATATATACAGAACCAATAATTTTAAATGTCTAGTTGTTGTTATCGAAGAACACCTTAATTGGCAAAAACAAATTCACAACTTATGTGCTCGGGTCCACAAGATTATTTTTGTCATGAAAAAACTCCGTGTCTCGGATTGAAACTGCGGATTGAAATATAATTAACATGACCTATGATGTCTTGTGTAATTCTATACTTAGGTATTGTATACCCATAAGGGGTGGGATATATAGAACGTATATTATCAAATTTGAAAGCTTAAAGGGCAGTAAAGGTTATTAAATTTAAACCTTTTTTATATCCAACCTCACTATTATATCGCGAAAATCAAGATCTGTCTGTTAGACAAAGGTTTATTCTTTGCACAACATTAAAAAAACACATTGAAGTACCTAATGCCTTATTTAAATTAGATATATCGAGTAGAAGGAGACTTAGACCCTATGCAAACGGTGGCCAGAATCCGGCTACTTGGCCTGGAGGTGGCTTTGAACAAGACGGAGGCCCTGATTTTCTAAGGGCCCCGCTTGAGGCCGCTACCGGGCCTGAGCATAACGGTGGGAGGCGTCCGCAAAGTTATGGCATTGATTTTGTATTTATGATAATTGTAAGTTTTATGTAATTGTATGTAATAATGTAAAATGTTTTTATTCTTTTCTTTATTCTTTCTTACAATTTATGAAAGCCTCAAACTCCATTAATATTATAATGAGGTATTATTTCTATACTCATAATGTACCAAGTGATTAAGCAACGTGATCTTCGTAACGATGACGTAACAGGTAATCCATTACGGAAACATCTGAGGCAGATATGCAATTAATTGTGTTTGCACACACGGTTGCCGTTCTAATAGTATTAAATATGCTTTTACGGAAAAGTTGTATAAGAAGTTTGATTAATTACACTAACGATTGGCTGTGATCGATATATTTTTTCAAGAAAAACCCATTTCCGGGTCACTCCAAACGCTGGTATGTCTGGGGAGTGGGGGGAGATTGTGTGAATCTATTCCGCCGTTCCGCTTCCGCTGTTCTCCTAGCCTAGACCCTGGGTCGATGGTCTACTGGCCGGGCAACAACGTTGCCCGGACTGGCGCTGACCCACCCAATGGTCAGGGTGGGCCTCATCCATATATCACAACAGGAGGTCAGGGTTTAGGCCCCCGGCGATCTACTGAGTCAGTTTAGGATTAAGTGGGCACGCAGAATACTATCACACGTGCCCCGCGGCAGTCGAAGATCGTTGACCGCCCTCTGTCGGAGTAGTTTAGTCCTGTGCTTGCGAGAAATTGAGATTTCTCAAGGTTACTATGGCGGCATACTTATACACCAGGAGTGGTTCCCATTCAGATATGTTTGGTGTCCTACCACGTAGCTAGGGTGGGTTGTTTTATCGCCTTTTACGACAGGCCGATCCCGGCTGTAGAAATTAGTATTTTTTCTCCGCCTCTGCACGGATGACTAATATTAACACTAACTTGTTTTGAATCAACGGCGTCAAGCTTCAAATACTTTCCATAATTACAATCCATATTGTCGGTACTTCCTATCAAACTTAAGAAGCAAAGTGCTTCTATACTACAATAATATAATAGATACTAAATAACTGATATATTTTTTATACATGGGAATCGGACCCGTGACTCTGGCAACAGTTCTGACATGCGAAAGCGCCACCGACGTTGTCAGGTCAAAGTTCAATACACTACTGATAAAGTTTAGATATATTCGGGCAGTAGTTAGTCGGAGTACAAAACACACAGTACAATGTTTAAATTATTAATTTTTATTACAATTTTAAATTTAGTTTATTGCAGTGTAATCATTACTAGGTTCGATGATTATTGTGATTTAGATAGTGAATTAATAAAGGAAATTGCTTCTTATAAAAATATTACGGACAAAATTAGAGAGCAATTTTTGGATAATGGGTTCGGAGCCACTGTTTATGACGAGTAAGTGTAGTTTTGAAGTATCGCTCTTTCAGCTTATCTGTGTGGTTACAGCATCAATTACTTTGAGACAATGGACAATTTTTAGTTGAGGAAATTTGGAAACGTTCTTTTGTATTTTAAAATTCAGCCTTACACGATGTTTTGTGATTGCTATCGGTTCTTTGTATATTGTTCTATAAAGTGTGACTTATTTACTTACTAGTGGACCCAACAGTCGTTGTCCTGTACGCAATTTTTTTGTATTGCTGACGAACAGCAGACAGACTAACGGCCTTTTTAATGATGAACTGTTACCGTCACCTATAGATGTTTGAGACGTGACCTGAGTCATTAATGCCGGAATACAACACAAGGTTATTATGGCGGCATACTTATTAGACCAAGGGTGGTTGCCATCCAGTCGGTCTTGGGGTCCTACCACGTAGCTAGTGTTGTTTTGTCACTTTTACGAAAGGTCGCCTCCGGCCGCAGGGGTTAGTATTCTTACTCCGCCCCTACACGGAGAAAATAAAAAAAATTAATTAAAATACATTTTGTAGTGGACCGAATTGTAAATTTAAACCATTCTCGAATCAGTTTGAATCTACACACAAACAATTACACACGCACAGAAGAATTATTTATATAAAGAAAAGTGATAAGGTGATAAGATTTATTTTCTCATAATTATTCTCATCTAATTACTTTCACATTTAATTCCAGGCTGGCCAATTTTATCGATAGGTTTGGAGCCCGATTAGCTGGTAGTGATGTTTTAGAAAATTCTATCGATTACATGGTGAATATAACAAGACAGAATGGACTTAATGACGTGTTTACGGAAGATGTTAAGGTAATTAAATTTACATAACAATATGTTAATCCTTTGAGCAATGTTTTTTATTTTTATTTCGTTTTGAACAAGTAAACTAAGAAGTTTACTTGATCTAATAATTACTTTTGTCTACTACTGTAATCAGTCACAGAGAAAATCAGTTATTTAAAAAAAAACAAACATATTTCTAAAATTAATGAATTGCATTTAAAATTTTGTTAAGCATATTGAATAACTAAATGTATAATTACGTTTATATTATATAATATACACCATAAATATTATATCACATATAAGCATAAGAGCATATTGATCATCCTTTAGAATGTCTAAAGATTATGGAAGGCTTATAGAAAGTCATATTTTATGTACCGTTTTTTTTATTGCTGTAGGACAGCAGACAGGCTGACGGCCCGCTTAGAATTTAGCAGTTACCCTCGCCTATGGGTGTTTGTAACGCCAGTGGCATCGCGAACACGCTGCTGTCCCATTAGGGTACAGGTCACTAATGCTGGAACACAACACAAGGTTATTATGGCGGCATACTTAAGGCCAACGGTGGTCGCCATGCAGACGGGCCCGGGGCCCTACCACGTAGAAGGTACCGTTATATGTAACAATTTATTTACTAAATGGTTATGTTTTATTTAAGTATATTTTTTAAGGTACCACATTGGGTTCGTGGACACGAATCTGCTGAGATGATAGAACCGCGCCATAAAAATATTGCAATATTGGGATTTGGAACAAGTGTTTCTACCCCTAAATATGGTATTACAGCAGAAGTAATAGTTATAGATAGCTTTGACGAACTTAACAAAATTAGTAAAAATAAGATAAAAGGTAAAATTGTTGTGTTTGATGCACACTTTGTAAGTTATGGAGATACCGTTATATACAGAAGTCAAGGCGCATCTAAAGCCTCCATGAAGGGAGCTGTAGCAACACTTGTTAGAAGCATATCACCGTTTTCTATTTATTCTCCTCATACTGGAGCTCAGTATTATAGTGATGGTGTTTCTAAAATACCAACAGCTGCTATAACCCATGAAGATGCAGATCTAATGCGGAGGTTACAAAATCGCGGCGAGAAAATTGTTCTAAGTCTTAAAATGTTTAATTCAATAGATGAAAAAATATCAAGAAATACAATAATAGACTTAAAGGGCTCGAAGTATCCCGAGAAACAAGTAATAGTTTCAGGGCATATCGACAGTTGGGATGTGGGACAGGGTGCAATGGACGATGGGGGTGGTATGATGATTAGTTGGATGGTACCTGTACTATTAAACCGACTGAAGTTTCAACCTAAAAGAACTATACGCGCGATACTTTGGACTGCAGAAGAACCTGGTTTAGTTGGAGCAGCAGCATATTTTAATAAACATATTGACGAACTAGCCAATATTAATTTCATAATGGAGTCAGATGAAGGGACCTTCCAACCTTTGGGATTAGATTTTGCAGGGTCAAAAAGAGCTCGTTGCATTATAAAAGAAATATTGAAGGTATTCACTCCTGTGAGCAAACTTACTGAAAGCGGGAGCCCAGGGTCAGATATAACAATGTTTATACGAAAAGGGGTGCCTGGGGCATCTCTATTAAATAAAAATGAACGATATTATTGGTATCACCACAGCGAAGGTGACACAATGAATGTGGAGAATGCTAATAATGTTTTAGAGTGTGCTTCGTTTTGGGCGTCATTTGCTTATGTGGTTGCAGATTTGTCACAAGATATTCCACGTGATTAATAAGAATTGTATATTTAATACAACTTATTTTGTATACTGTAGAGGGCTGAATTTCATAAAAAGTGTTACATGATTTTATCTTGTATTTTTTGTCGGTATCAAAACTATCGACACTAAGTTTAACAAAGCCAAATAAATTTTTACAGTTGGCTTGAGCCGAATAGATTTTATTGAACAACAGAAAGTCAGCCTCAGGCGTTGAGGGCCTTTGTGTTACGTCGTGACAAATTGTGCTGTCACGTGAATCCTTCTAGATTGAACGTGAAAGCAATAAGTATAAATTCGTATCAGGTATCGTATATTTTTGTTGATCCCTATGTCGTGTTGTCATCGCATATTTCAAAATATACGACAAATATGAAATACTGTATTATTACAATCGAGCTGTATCATATGATCCGGCATCATTCACATATATATTTAAGTTAGTATCATTAATTCATCATTATTCTTGGTTTCACCCAAAGATTGTAAAATTGTTTAGAGCCCAGGGTTTATATTTGAGTAGACATAAGGGAAAATTTTGGCGTATTTAGCATGTATTGCAGGGGTTTTTATAATTAAAACAATTGACGCACCCAGCACAGAACTAACTACAGACATCAAAAAAGTCTAAGCAACATGTACTAATTTAAATTTTAGGATGGTTTTTCATATTATAACGTTGTATTTTATTTTTAAAATAATATTTTTAGGGTCCTATGGTGTAAAAATAACAGCTGTTATCTTTATTAGTTCTTTTAATAACATAATTTTATCCCACTGTTCCTGGGTCTATGTTCTGCGTTCTCTACACCATTCATTTCGACGAGCGCGATTTCCGTGACGTATCGGTGGGCACCTAATTGGGTGTCGAGCACGTAGACCATACTCATGCAGTCGATTTCGCACAGTTTGGGGACTTACATCAACACCACTTGAATTTTGTAGCCTCAAACTTATCTCTCGAGCGGTTAACATCGGCTGGCGTCTTGCAGTCAGTTGTATGTCCCGGTCTTGCCGAGTGGTTGTACTCCTTTTACGACCTGGATGCTGTTCAACGGGTTCCCTTGTATTATTGTAGCGCTGCCAAAGACGACAAATAACACTTCTATGAATGAAACATCCCTATAGCTCTTTGCATTTCATTTGCCGTCAAATGACGTCGCTCCTCATAGAACGTCATCGTAAAGAATATCTAACAATTCAATTTTGTCGCTAATTTTATTTAAATGGTTGGTAAAATTATAAAATCAAGACTAAACGTACCAATAAAAACGCGCTTAAATTCAAATAAATTCCCTTTCATTTAATTTTATGGAAAAAACAAAATATAATCGAATTTTTTTTACAACCAGCCAGTATATCATCAATAACAAAAAAGTTTACATACCTACGCACTTCGAGTGAGTAAAGACTTACAAATCAATTAGTATAAATGGTAAATTTGTAATATCATGCATGTTGCTTAGACTTTTTGATGTGTATATTTGCATTATATATATACATATATATATATATATATATATATATATATATATATATATATATATATATATATATATATATATATATATATATATATATATATATATAAAACGAGGGGTTCGGTCCCGAGGAATCTTTAAAAGCAGTGACGTCAGCATTGCTAACGTCACTGGCTTCCTCATTATTTGGCGCACTCATTGCAAACAATGAAACAACCACAAACACACTATAAGATTTATTTTTACAAGATACCAGTTATCAAAGTAATCAAAGTAAGTAATAGTTTTATAATCACATCATATCATAATCATAATTATAATAAAACGATAGATACTCACAAAATAGTCACCAGTTCACCAGGTCTTAACCGCCCAGCGCTCGAACCAAAAGTGATTTAATAATTTTACATCTAGTCTATCGTAGTTTCGTGCACCACCGAAATTAAAACCAAAAGGTGGCGTCGAGCGGAAAAACGTCAACGCACCATTTAAATTGCAACTTCTTTAAACGATTAATTTTAATTACAAAAATAATTCGTAAATTAATTAAACATTTCAAAAGTAATTATGAACAATTGAATTAATTTTTAAATCTTAATCTCTGATTTAACATTGTCTATTTTAGTTTCGCGCGCCAGCGAAATTAAAACCAAAAGATGGCGTCGGGCGGAAGAACGTCAACGCACAATTTAAATCGCAACTTCTTTAAATTAATTATGTTAATTACAAAAATAATTCGTAAATTAATTAAACATTTCGAAATTAATTATGAACAATTGAATTTATTTTTAAATCTTAATCTCAGTTGAAACATCCGGTCTACAAATGGCGGCGAATGTTTCAACTGTTAAACAACTCATAACAATTTCATCAATTAATTTTAGGATTTATTCTAACGCAAAATACAGTGAATACATTCCAAAAATCATAACACTAATTAATAACTAACAACAACCAATTTATTCGACACAATGATTGATTTCATAATCAGAACAATTACATTTGTTATTTACTATGGACTTGCGTCGACACGGCCATTCTGCGAGACGGTGCGTGCTCAGCACCAGTCACGGTTCTCGTAAATAAATTTTGGAACACAGCAAATTATAAAGTTTATAAAGTTAAGGAAATATAAAGGAATATGAGTAAAATAGTTAGTAATTTAATTACATTTCTGATTTGTTGACATGCAAATGACCAACGCATACTTGCATGATTATATTTATCGAACAAGCCTGCTGTGATTCTGAGCGGTCTAAATTTTGGAACACAGCAAATCATAAAGTTTATAAAGTTAAGGAAATGTAAAGGAATGTGAGCAAAATAGTTAGTAACTTAATTACATTTCTGATTTGTTGACATGCAAATGACCAACGCATACTTGCATGATTATATTTCTCTAACAGGCCTGCTGTGGTTCTGAGCGGTCATGTACGCCGTGGTCCACAGAGGCTCTGAAAGTTATGTAGTCTGTTACCATAGTTTATTGATGAAGCTCACAGGGAATTGCTGCTGTGGCGCTGAGCGGTCTCGTACGCCGTGGTCCACAGGGGTCCTAAAGGATCAGGGTAGGTCGATGCTGGGGCCTGGGCCTTATGTTTCTGACCGTGGTCCCCAGTGGCTCTGAAAATGACAAGTTAGGCGAGGAAAAAAGGATACGTGTCGCACAGAATCTAACATCCACAATAAATGATACTGTACTACCTATGCACACTCTTAAAATGTTACACTAAACTTCTAATTAATGTTACACTAAACCCTTAAGCGTCCAATAACTGTGTGGTTTGTGATGTAGACGTCGATGGTGGATCCAGTGTAATGACTACTTGGGCTGTGGTCTGCTGTTCGGTGTCATCGTTGGCGCCCGTCGACACGGTTTCCTGTTCCCCAGGCTGTGGCGCCCGACGTAGCTGATCGTGCGCTACCTTGCGTGGGCGCCCTCTGCTAGTCACACGTTTTACCATGTAGCGGTTATTGTCCAATATTCTGTAAATCTCGTATGGCTCGCTGTATTTCAGGTCCAAGCTGGTTTGATTTCTGGGATTATTTTTGATGAGGACGTAGTCTCCTCTTTGAAAAGGACGCAGCTTGGCTTTGTTTTTGTCAAAACGCTGCTTATCATAGTCAGCTGCGACCGCCATTTTCTGTTGCACGTGTTGATCGAGCATATCAAAATCGACGGTTTCGCTATCAATGTCTACCAACCTTAAAAGTTCTGGCGGAACGGTGTGCTTACGGCGTGTCAGGAGAGTAAGTGGCGCGCATCCTGTCACTCTGTGTGGGGTGCAATTAAATGCAAGTTGAAGGGCTTCTAAGGCCGTTTGCCAGTTTTCAGTGTCATAGTTCCTTATCATTGTAAGTGCATTTTTCAAGGTACTCATTACTCGTTCCACCTGCCCGTTTGCTCGGCTTACTCCTGGCGCTATAGTATGTAAATTGATACCAAAACGGTCGCAATAGGCTTTAAATTCGCCAAGAAACTCTCGGCCGCCATCAACCACTACCTGGATTGGAGTCCCGAATAAATGCACGACTCGTTTCAGCGCTGCGAGACTGTTGCTTTGACTCTTGTCGTTAGAGTAACTAAGTAGGATGTATTTGGTGAAAGCGTCAATGATAACTATCACATATTCGTCCTGGCCTTCAGCGTTTCTCGTACCAAGTTTGCCGGTAATGTCCATGTGGATTACTTGAAATGCTGCAGTAGGTTTTTGTATTGGGTGTAGCTGTGCCTGGATTGCACCTGAAGGTCCCTTCGAGGTTCTGCATATAACGCAGTTATCTACAAACCTTCTTACAATGGTGCTCATGTTAGGAAACCAGTAACTATCTCTGAGTTTTTGTAAAGTTTTCTCCCATCCCGGGTGTTGTAGAGATGTGTGAAAGGAGTTTATCAGGCTCCACTGGAATGACTTTGGTACTACTGTAGGTTTGCACGTACCGAGTATAGGAGGATCAGCGAGTAATTTCTTCAACACCCCTTCCTCAAGAACGTAGCCGGAAACTGGGTTGTCGGTTGTCATGCTGTTGATTACCGGACGAAGAGTATCGTCACGACGTTGTTCAATTTGCAGCCACTCTGTGTCCTTTGTCATGATGTTGATCGCCATTTGAGTTGTAGGGTTTCTGCTAAAAAAATCTGCGTGCTGCAGTCGCTCACCTTTTCTATATTCGACTTCGAACTCGTAGTTCTGCAGGAAAGCCCACCAGCGATGAATTCGTGGCAGTAAATCCTTCTTATGCTTAGATGCTTTCAAGGCGTTACAGTCTGTTATTACCTTGAATTTTCGGCCGTACAAGTAGTGCCGAAAATGCTTTACTGCTCTCACCACTGCTAGCGTCTCGAGCTCGTATGAATGGTAGCGGCTCTCTGCGTCAGTGGTACGCTGGCTCATGTACGCGACTGGATGCTGGCGACCTCCGATGATCTGAACGAGTACCGCGCCGTAACCGAGGCTGCTCGCATCAGTGTAAAGCTCAATTGGTGCGTTTTCCTGAAACAATGCAAGGGTAGGCGCAGTAGACAAATGAAGTATGATTTTATTTCTGGCCTCATCGTGCCTTTCGTTCCATTCCCATTTTGCATCTTTCTTTGTTAGCTCATAAAGCGGTACCATCACACGCGAGAAATTGGGAATGAAACGACGAAAATATCCGGCGAGGCCATTGAATTGTCTTACTTGTTTAGCCGTTCGTGGAATAGGTGCCTTCGTTAAAGCCTCCACTTTCTTTGGGCTAGGACTAACCTGTCCGTTTGTAACTATATTGCCCAAGTACTCTATAGAGCGTTTAAAGAAGGCAGTTTTCTCAATATTTATAGAAAAACCAGCATTTCGTAATGCGATAAGTACCCGTTCGATACGGGACAAACCTTCTGCAAATTCGCTACACTTCGTAAGTACGTCATCGACATAGACTTGGCAGACCTGGTCAGGCGAATTTAGAAGGTCAGCTAAAGCCCTATTCATGCACCTCTGGTAAACGGAACATGCATTACTGAGGCCGAATGGCATGGCCAAGTACTCGTACATGCCGTCAGGTGTTACGAAGGCAGTCTTTTCAATGGACCCTTCAGAGATGGGGATCTGGTGGAAGCCCGCTGCCATATCAAAAGTAGAGAAGTAATAACCACCCGCTAATTGGTCTATTTGATCGGAAATTATAGGTAAAGGATAGTGATCCCTCAGAGTGTTTCTATTCAGCTCGCGATAGTCTACGCACATGCGATCTTTGCCATTTTTCTTTTTGATTAATATTATCGGACTGGAGAAAGGTGACTTGCTCTCTCGAATAATATTGTGTTCAAGTAACTCGCTCACAATATCACGAACTTTTTGTCGTTCGATTGGACTCAATCTATATGGCCTACGCTCAACACACTTGTTCGGGTCTTTCAAACGTATTTCGAGTTCACCGGTATTAACACGTGTGTGAGGGTAACCCTGGATAAAAAGATGTTCAAATTTTGCTAATAACAATTTAAGTTCGTTTATTTGATCACTATCTGTCAAGTCACAATCTAAATTGTCAAACTTTTCGCTTTGTAAATGCATGTGGAAAATCGCGGGCTGATGAATCAATGTCACGCCCTTTGAATTCACCATCACACTTAAATTCGTATTTTCCATAAGATTCATGCCTATTAAAATATCTGAACACACTTCATAATCCGGGACTATGTGGAAATGAAGTTCGACTCTTATATCATCGATCACACAAACGGTTATCAACGTTGATAATGACACTACTGTAAACCGTCCTAAACCCTTTAGATAATTGACAACATTCGTCCTTTTACCCGGTAATTTTGAAGCAACCGATTCGCGTATTACCGAACATTCCGCCCCGCTATCGAAAATCGCGAAAAATTTTAAACCCCCAATCAACACCGGTATGGAATTTAACTTAGGTGTACCTACGCAATTAACGTTCGAGACCATTGTTCGTTCACGTTTATAACAAGTTTCATATGTGTGACCTGTTCGTGAACAGAACGTACAGGCCGGTTTATTATCCTTTTGAGGAACCGTTTTACCATCATGATGTCGCAGCTGAGGGTTATCAGCTTTAACACGGTAACGGCAATCTTGAGTATCATGACCGGGCTTTTTACACTGTCGACAATATAAAGGTGGCTTATCCGAGAATCGTTGTCGTTTGACAGAGCCCTGCTGCATATTTGATGAACTAGGATAAGGTCGCTTACTGCGCTTTATTGAGGAAGCTACAGAAATCAACTCTGGTACTGAAGTAGCCCTGGCGTTTAACAACTCAATTCTCAATCGCTCGTCTCCAATGCAACCAATCACAGCCTCAACCGCGTCATCATCCGATAATTTATCCCTAGTGACACGTCTCCATAACATCCAAGCCTGTGATAAGAACTGCGCGATGTCCTTTGAATTATCGTAACTATGTTCCCGGAAACGGACTATATCACGAGAATACCTATTTTCAGGTTCAAAAGTTGTTATCATAACCTCACGCAATTCCTGCCACGTGGAGGTTGAAACAAGCCAGTTGTCAACCCACAACCTTGCACGACCTTTGAGCAAACTACCGACTTTCATCCGGATATCATAATCGCTCAGGTTGTAGGTTTCCATGGCCATGGTCACATGCTTACACCACTCTCGCACTCCTATATCTGCATCCGGATCGTATGATGGTAAAAACACGTCATTGATTTTAACTTTTGTGTCCGGTATTGTTGTCATACGATCGGACATGTGCTTCATCATTTGCAACATCTGCGCGAAAAATTCCACTGGGACCCCGCTAACAGAAGCATTACTATGTTGATAGTTTGAAACAGAAGGACGAGCAGATGTGGGTGATAATCCCACTTCTGAAGACGAGGGGTTCGGTCCCGAGGAATCTTTAAAAGCAGTGACGTCAGCATTGCTAACGTCACTGGCTTCCTCATTATTTGGCGCACTCATTGCAAACAATGAAACAACCACAAACACACTATAAGATTTATTTTTACAAGATACCAGTTATCAAAGTAATCAAAGTAAGTAATAGTTTTATAATCACATCATATCATAATCATAATTATAATAAAACGATAGATACTCACAAAATAGTCACCAGTTCACCAGGTCTTAACCGCCCAGCGCTCGAACCAAAAGTGATTTAATAATTTTACATCTAGTCTATCGTAGTTTCGTGCACCACCGAAATTAAAACCAAAAGGTGGCGTCGAGCGGAAAAACGTCAACGCACCATTTAAATTGCAACTTCTTTAAACGATTAATTTTAATTACAAAAATAATTCGTAAATTAATTAAACATTTCAAAAGTAATTATGAACAATTGAATTAATTTTTAAATCTTAATCTCTGATTTAACATTGTCTATTTTAGTTTCGCGCGCCAGCGAAATTAAAACCAAAAGATGGCGTCGGGCGGAAGAACGTCAACGCACAATTTAAATCGCAACTTCTTTAAATTAATTATGTTAATTACAAAAATAATTCGTAAATTAATTAAACATTTCGAAATTAATTATGAACAATTGAATTTATTTTTAAATCTTAATCTCAGTTGAAACATCCGGTCTACAAATGGCGGCGAATGTTTCAACTGTTAAACAACTCATAACAATTTCATCAATTAATTTTAGGATTTATTCTAACGCAAAATACAGTGAATACATTCCAAAAATCATAACACTAATTAATAACTAACAACAACCAATTTATTCGACACAATGATTGATTTCATAATCAGAACAATTACATTTGTTATTTACTATGGACTTGCGTCGACATATATATTTCTCTGTGAGGATAAAATTTTAGAGAAGATTCATCATGTCAATCAATTAGATTCTCATGTACTTGATCACTTGCGTAGCCGTTGAGCCTATTGAGTCGATTTTTTCTTAACCAAGATGGCGCAAAAAACATCTGGAATAGATATGACTTGGACTAGAGTACTCTTTCGAGTGTACTTAAAGTTTTTTTTTAATTGAGAAAAAATAGATTCATTGAGAAAATCTGATATAGTTTTATCCTATGTGCTGAAGTTTTATTCTAAGACCGTACCCAGCTGTGGATCCCCAGAGTACTTTCTATGTAACCGAGATTTAAAAGAAATATATTTAAAAGAAAAAAATAATAAATTCCATATTGGAGTATATAATGTCATCACGCGTCCCGAGTGAATTGTGTGTCGAAAATTTCATAGTACGTGACGTGAAATCCTACATTTAGTTCTTGAGTGATATTAGACTCAAAAGGTTTTTGTATGCTCGACCCTGCGTCTTTAACATCGTATGTTTACTCAGGCACTTTGTGTGCGCTATGCCCATGCGTCAATGGACTTGCCTTTCACTTCATAAGCATTGTGAAAATATATACATACTCATCTCACTCACATCATTCTCACTCACTAGACATACTCATCATTTTCTACACTTCAACATTTTTCGCTTTACACACAAAATACTCAAGTATATAATCCAGTTTCATACTTTGTAGTTTTCAGTAAGAGTGACACTGCTTGAATTCACGATATGTCGTAATTTTTAAAATAGTTCGAGTGGATTTGTATTAACGAAACTTTTTGGAGAAGCGGAGCAATATTCTTGTAAAAGTTACTATCCTCGTATCCTCATTGAAAATCATCTTCCGAACTCTGCAGAACTCTATCAATGAAATTAAATTGGTTGTCAAACACGCTGCTGTCCGCAGATAGGTACAAGGACCTGGATCACTAATGCCGGAATACATCGCAAGATTATTATGAAGTACATAATAATCTTGCGTTCAGTGCAGTACAGGGGTGGTTGTCATCTAGGTGGGCTTGGGGCCCTACCACCTAGCTAGGGTTGTTTTCTTACCTTTTACGAAAGGCCAACCCCACCACCCCTGCACGGAGAAAAATATACCATTGATTATTAATATTTATAATAAGTAAATATTTACTTTGACATCAGCATGTCCCAAGGTCGCTGTACTAACAGCGTTTTTCAGGCATAAAAAACATATTATTCCCTTATACACGTAATTTTAAAACAATAGCACAAAATAGCGCACTCGGTTTACTTTAACTCGGGGACTTTATTTCGCGATCAAGTGAAAAATCTCTGGATAATGGGCTTCGTAAAGCCACCTCGAGTGGTTCATAGAATGGCTTTATTTTTTACTTGATAAAGTAATATTTAATAGTATTTTTCACTACATTTTATTCGTTAAAGTTCTGTCTTTTTTTAAAGCGTTTTATTTCGATATTTTTTTAGCTTGGTAGGGCTCCAAGTCCATCTGGATAGCATCCACCACCAGTCTTTAAATATGCCGACATAAAAACCTTGTGTTATGTTCCGGTATTACTGACCCAAGTTCCAGTTCCCCTACATCTCATATTATACATAAATATCCAGACTCAGAACAGGAATAGAACCCGGGATTCCCGAAGGCTTTTCTGCACGTGAAAGCCGTTACACCATAGAGCTAGTCGAAAGAATAATATTCTATGCGTTTGATCAGAGATTGTATATAAACAATGATAACAAACTAATAGCTATTTAATTATTTCATGAGTTGGCTTTACTTTTGTTTGTTTGTATTTTTTTATAATACACATTTTAGTAGCAATCCGATTTACTTAGCGTAGACTGCATTTTATCTAATTGTTCCCTGACAACGGGGACGAGTTAAGCTCGCTTTAAGTCTAATTGCAACTTTTTAGTGCTGTTATAAAAAAAACATTTGTACTTATGTTATAATGTTTGTTTATATAACGGTATATATATATATATATATATATATATATATATATATATATATATATATATATATATATATATATATATATATATATATATATATATATATATATATATATATTACATACTACGCCATTTACTGTTTATATAACAGTAAATGGCGTATTAATTTAGTAGGTCTTTATGTAATCAAAATTATGTGTTTATTTTTATTTTCTAAGCGTCTATTTTTGTACGTTTTTACTATCGCAGGACGAAATCAAATATCCACAAGGTACCGCATATTTTTGGAGAACATAAATAAAAATTGTTTCTAACCTCAATGATATAGGAAGTGTAAACGAAATGTTAAAATGTGCGATTGACAACTAAATCAGTACCAGTATATTGTCTGTGGTGTAAAATGTCTAGCGAAATCGTTAAAACGGAACGAAAAAAAATGCCCCATTTGCGTTGTCAACGCAGACGATGCAGAAGCAACCGTAAAGTGTTTTGAGGTTAGGTTACACTAATTTGTTTTTCTTAAGAATGGTGCGTTACCTTTTCATGGGAGTGGTGCCAGCAGGGTGGGGGCAACCCTCCCCTCACTTCCTCCCAACCCTCTCCTCGTGCCAAACGATAGTAGAGTCTTTCCTACACTCGGTTTGCACAAGAGCTTACAGCACAATATGTCTTATTTTTATTTATTTTTAGTTAATGTGGCATAAACGTGTCCCCAACCACTTACTGATATATTTACTTCATTAATCCTACTCTCAAGTGTATCACATACTAATTGCCTGAAAGAAATCGATTTAAGCGATAAGGTCACCAGTACAATGCCTTGTTTCTTTTTGTTCTGTTTGTATGAATTTTGTGTGTTAAATAGCAATAAAATATCCATTCATTCATTCAATCAATAGGGTATTCATTCAAATCATTCAACCAAATCACAAGGTAATGGTATGGAGTTTATAATATATTCCCGTCACTATAGTTAGATAGTATATAAATTTAAAAAGTGCCAAATTTCTTGGAATACTTTTAAACGGTAAACATTTTTGCTATCCCTACCAATATTATAAATATGAAAGCAACTCTGTTACTTTTTCATACCTAAACCGATAAATCAATTTTTATGAATTTCAGTATAGAGATAGGTTACTTTTTAATTTATATGACAGAACCACGTTTTACTTTTGATAATCTGTTATGTTTTTAACATAATGATTTAGCTAATAAGATATTAGGATATAATATGTAAAAAATTCAGCTACTCGTATTTAATTATCTTATTCTTAGATGTGATAGCTGTCACTGTCAGAAAAATGGTGCGTATAAGAGATATCAAGTTAGTAACAAGTCGTACATTCTTAATGCATACTCCCGATAGCAGTTGGCTTGGAATTGCTCTAATTCCTGCTCGAATTTTACCGTATAACGGCGTGTAATTTAAAAGCAACAGCCTTAACAGCCGTGTCTTTTTAATACTTTGCAATGAGATGAGCTCTGCTTAAGAGATATTACTGTTACACAACGAAGTCAGATGGCTTTCACGTGGAATAATACTACACCAGATATTTGATTTGAAGTGTACATTTTTAAGTCTAAAAGAAACAGATTGGCAAGTTATTTTATCAATGTAGTTTGTCTAGGAAAACTGAGCTATTTAGTTGATATTTTAGAAAAACTTTACGAGTTATATTTTTCAGCTTGCAGGGTGAAAATTCAACTATTATAACTTCAGCCAATAAAATTTAAGTCTATAAGAATAAGCTCTGGGAAACTGAACTGGATGTAAACAACACCGACATTTCCCCTTGCTTTAACGATTTTATCAAAATAATTTAGATATATTTACAATTAAAAACATCATTTCCAACCACCTTAAAAAGTTAAAGGAAATTTTTTTCGATAAGATTGAATGTTTTTCCTGAAAACGAACTTGGTTGGATTCGTGATCCATTTTCATACGGCATAATTATACAGTTTAACTATTCAAGTTAGTGAAAAAGAGCAACTGATAGATTTGATTAATGCTATTACTCTTCGAAATCAGTTTAAGACTCAGTCTTCAAAAAATTTTGGTTATCTGTGGCAAAGCAATATTCCGTTTTAAGCAAGAATGCCGTCAGAGATTTAATACAATTTGTATTAACATATTTATGAGAAACTGGATTTAGCAGACTAATTGAAATAAAAACTAAATACCGCTCGCATTTAAACCCTGAAGACGATATGCGAATTGAAATTACCAATATAGATCCGAACATTGATGAAATAATTAAAAATTCGCAGCCTCATGCATCATAAAGGGCAATATTACTGATTTATTATATTATATTAAAATATTTTCTTAAAATTATAAATAATATTAATATGTGTTAGATAACGTTATTATTCAATGAAACCGAAAGTAATGCGTGAAATACACATCGTATTTCTGGACATTTATCTAGGGGTCGCCAAAAATTTTCTGTCTACCGAGGGGTCGTAGTCGAAAAAAGTTTGCGCACCACTAGTCTAGAATATGTTTAAAAGATCGTGACTTTCTTAAATTAAGGTAATAAGGATTTGAAAGTGCATATCGTATCATACGAAGGTGGGATCGCATTTTATATGCTTTTAACATTTTGGTCATAAATCGAAAGTTGGATTTTAGCGTAAAACTTAAGTTATAAATTACACTGATAGTTTCTGTAAATTAAGGAGCGGCATTACATTTGAATTTTAAGTCTTATAAATGATTGTTAGCGGTAAATAATTATTTAATAAGAACTGTACATAATGTTTATATGTTTGTTATGCTCGTTGATGCTTTTACGTTTTTTTCCGTGCAGGGGCGGAGTAAGAATACTGACTGGGTCAGCTTGTCGTGAAAGGTGATAAAACTACCCAACCTAGATCCGTGGTAGGGCCCCAAGCCCGTCTGGATGGCTACCAGCTTGGGTCTTAAGTATGCTGCCATAATAACTTTGTGTTGTGTTCCGGCATCAGTGATCCAAGTTCCTGTACCATTATGGGATAGTAGCGTGTTCGCGATGCCATTGGAGTTGTAAACATTCATAGGCGACGGTAACTGCTAAACTCTAAGTGAGCCGTCAGCCTGTCTGCTCTCTTACAGCAATAAAAAATATAAAAATTTCACAATAATTGCAAAATGGTTACAAAAATGATATAGTACATTTTATACTAAAGATGACTTATTTGAACATCGTGGTTTTATTTCAGTACTCCGACGCATTCATATCAAGAATATATGCGTAATAATGTATGTGCTAGATTCCGTTTTTATTTTTGAATATTTTTGATGATTATTAGTGATTTAAATTTTTTTACATTTAATTAACTTTTAAAAAACAGCAATGAGCCCGCTCGTTTAGCTTGTGCTCTTCAAGCCTGGCTTGACATGTCTATTTTAGCATATAACAGCTAAATCTGTTTATAAATTCATATTATTTGTACATTATTTAAAATTTGTATTTTGAAATATGTTAAATATTTACATACTTGAAAACCAATAATAATTTTTACCATTAATATATGATTGTTGTGTTTTTCAAAAACAACCATTAAAAATCCTATTTACGAATTAATAAAACTATCAAACTGATACTGATAAATCTGTTATTCAATTAAAATGAACTGCGCAATGATCCTGGCCTATCCGCTTATCGGTGCGAATAGTTTCCAACAATGGACTGCAGTCGGCTGTTGATTGGAATATTGATTGATTTAATTCACCGAGATATATTTCACGCAATTGTTTAGAGATAGAAATATGAACAAATCATTTTAGATTCCAATAATATTTTTGATCATATCGCCTGATCTCTAATACAAGTCATATTACAACGTTTTTGATCAAACTAATTGAATATATATAAACGAATAATTTAAAAATCGAATTTGAATATTTCTTTCGAGTACATGTACTGTCAAGTTGCTAATAGGTTTTATTATCTTTGTAATTATATTACGACACATGATCTTAGCTCGTTTTTAGAATGTGTTAGGTGTTTTTTTAAATCAAAATAAGGAATTTCTTAAGGAGTGTGTGCGTATTTAGTAGTGGATGCGTTTTTCCTTAAGTGCTTTTGCTCTCATTTATTGTTTAAAGTTTGCTAGCTGTTAGGGCCACAATCCCGTCTGGATTGAAACCATCCCTGATCTATAACTATGAAGCTATAATAAACTTATCATGTTATTGGTGACCCAGTATCCGGATATCATCGCTGATGATAATTGTTTACTATTTTGGAGGATTAACCGGACCTCCTATGGGGTAGTTTCTCAAAGCGAGATATTTAATCAAACACGTATTCACTGGCTCACTATTTTTAATGATGGTGTGTATCATGTTATTGTGTGATACTTAATTGAATATTACAAAACTTATCTAATATAATTATAAAATAATTTAGTGACAGACTCCGAATAATATTACATTGGTATTGACATCACATAACTTCTCGAAAATATCTAAAAAGTATACATGTATCTAGAAAGAAGAATATATAAGAAAGTATACAATTCTTAGATTTTATTAGTGTTACAAATCAGGTGGCGAGTGAGGCGCCAGACTTTTAAGAGAGACTTCTGCCTTTAAAAATTAATTATGTTCAGTATATGTAGAGCTCCAGTGGCATTGTTCTGTTTGAGTAGGTAACTCATAACACAAGCTGATCTCAGAAAATACGCACCATGAGATTTTCTTACGACTATTCGGTGCTAATGTTGAAGCAAAGTTGGTTTCCATGATCTTTTCTTCTTTGAGTTATCGTAGTGGAACTATTTTTATCATTAGTAATTACACGATGCAGAGATGATTTTATCCGTGCAGAGGCGGAGAAATAATACTAACCTCTACGGCCGGGGTCGGCCTGTCGTAAAAGGCGACAAAACAACCCATCCTAGCTACGTGGTAGGGCCTCAAGCCCGTCTGGATGGCGATCCCCTTTGGTTTTAAGTATGCCCCCATAACAAACTTGTGTAGTGTTCCGGCATTAGTGAACCAAGTTCCTGTACCCTTATGGGACAGCAGCGTGTTCGTGATGCCACTGCCATTACAAACACCTATAGGCGACGGTAAGTGCTAAATTCTAAGCGGGCCGGCAGCCTGTCTGCTGTCCTACAGCAATAAAAAAAGGATTTTTGAATTATGAGCGACAGTACTAATAAAATTTCTTTGTACCATTGCAAGTGGAGCAAATTTTTAATAAATCATGGAATTCTTGTATTGTTTTCCGTAAATATTTCTGTACTCAATATTTGAATATAGTATCGAATTCTATACAGAGTTAGTACTATAAGGAGAATAATATTCTCTTCATGAAATATACATATATTCGTAGATGTTAGAAAACAAAGTAAGTGCATCATTCTACATGATACACTCACCAACCCTTTTCTGAGAATGATGATAGGGCTCTTACTCCCAATGTGAATTTGTTTCGAAAAAACTTTTTCATTCATTTCATTACGTATAACAATGGGGAGTAGATATATAAAATCTTTTTGTATTTTTTTATTATTGATGTAGGACAGCAGACAGGCTGATGGCCCGCTTAGAATTTAGCAGTTACCGTCGCCTATAGGTGTTTGTAATGCCAGTGGCATCGCGAACACGCTGCTGTCCCATAAGGGTACAGGAACTTGGGTCACTAATGCCGGAACACAACATAAGGTTATTATGACGGCATACTTAAGACCAAAGGCGGTCGCCATCCAGACGGGCTTGAGGCCCTACCACGTAGCTAGGGTAGGTTGTTTTGTCGCCTTTTACGACAGGCCGTCCCCGGCCACAGAGGTTAGTATTCTATCTCCGCCCCTGTATGGAAAAATATTGGAGCGAAATGTGACATGTGACGAAAAGAGGATTCATTACGATAACCGTAAGCAAAAATGCAATGGTTGCCCCTGATCAAATGCCGCAAAAGTGCTCTAAAGTAAATCTTAGTAATAAAAAGGTAATGTTTGGCGGTCTCTTCATGGTGGTCCATATAACAATACACGATAACTTTCTCAGGTCTGATCAAGCAATAACAACAGATGTTTACTGTGTTGAACTTCGAACAATGATGGTGAAACTGGTAGTGAAACAGTCCCGACTCGTGAATCAACCCTCAAAATTATTGGTCCATGATAACGCAAGACCTTGTGGGCACTTTATGAATCTCAACATTATAGGACAATAAAACTAAAGAAGACAGAAATTAAACAAAAGAATTACTAAATAATACGCCACACTAAATAATAAATACGCCACAATAACGCAATACAATCTATGATAAAACTAATGGCGTTTGCGGTTGTCGGTTATATGGCGGGCACGCAGCCGGTTACATGGCGGGCACGCAGCCGGTTACATGGCGGGCGCGCAACCTTCCGTCTTGGCTTTCGGTTAACGACTGCTTTCGCAAGTGATTTTGAGTGAGCTGCCCCAGTCAGCAGAGGGTGGCGTCTGCGCCTAACGGTATTTTCCCAACATGATGGCGAGCGGTATGAACCGATGGCGCCACAACCTCACACTGCACGAAAAACCATTGTAAATCTACAGGAGCTTCAGTTAGAAATCATACGACATCCACGGTACTCGCTAGACCTTGCTTCAACGGACTACCATTTTTTTCGTGATTTGGACAATTTTCCACATGAAGAAAAATATTCTTCCCAGGAGGCAGTACAAAATGCTTTTATATAGTTTTTCGTATCTAGATCCCCAGAGTTCTATCGTAAAGGCATAAATGAACTTCCGTTAAATAGCAACAATGTATAGTTCATGAGGGTAAATATTTTGATTAAATAAGTATGTTATATCTCAAAAAAAATAAGTTTTAATTTTTCAGTACATATCGGCAATTTCATACTTTATCACCTAATATATTTAGTCAACTTTGACTACAAATCTATAATCATCGTCATAATATCAGTCTACTAAAGTCCACTGCTGGAAATAGGCTTCTCTCAAGTTACACCACTTGGCCTGATCTTTGGCTTGTGCATCATCCCAACTTGTCGCACACTCTACAGTATGAAATTTGTCATAATACCAAGGGTTTTCATTGTTAGCAGCAATTTTTTAAAATTATTTCGATTAACAATGCTGTTCAAGTATGGTTTAGAAAAATTGTTCGTAAAAATGTAGTGCTGATAATAATGAAATAGAATTTAAAATCAGGATAATATTGATCTCTATAAATTTTCTGTTTCCTTTTATGAAGAGGTGATATCTTAAAGCAAGGGTTTTCTTAATGGCAGCTGCTGGAAGGGCAGCATTCATCAATTGTCTCGGATTAGAGCTTTTGTAGCATTTAAAAGAGGTCATCATCATCATGCTCTTAGCGTTAAATTTAAGTTACAACTGAAACTTTTCCACTTAGTTTGATTTTCGGAATCCTTGGTAGTGAGGCCATTGATATAGTGACGCATAACACCTTGATAAAGTGACCTTTATAACGTCGAGCCAGCACTATTTAGGTTTACTTTTGCTGCCAGGGCCCGGCGAAGGTGGTATGGCCAGACATTTAATTTCTCACTTTATTAGTCGGTTGCTGTAAAACGAGTATTTAGAAGAGGTAGGCATCGAAATGACTCAATATTGGTATTGCATTTGGTTTAGGGACCATCAGAGTTTAACTTCATTATTAATTAAAGATCTGCTTAATAGCATTAAGCAGATATTTTGAAATTTCCTAATCTAAGTTGTCATGTTGTGGAAACATGACACAACGTTGCTCTTTGATTCTAGGTGATCAATCTGCTCAAGTTCGGAACAACGCAATCCTAAGCCAATGTTTCAAAGTTTCTTGATGGAATTATATTATTGATGGACGGTATCGGGTGTCAATTAACAAATTGAATATCCGTTATGAAATAATTAATGGGGAACCGTTGTCATACTTATTTTGTAATTTAAAATAAATTTTGTTAAATTTTAAAACATTTCAATTTATGTTCAAAAATGTAGAGATTTATTTATTTATTATCGTCATGTAAATGGGCTTCTTCACCAATTACAGTCAGCGCAGGTTGTGCATTAGTGTGGGTCAATAAAATCGACTATTTTTTGAAGTGAAAACTTCTTTAGTGGCGTTGTGCACTTTTTGTGGTGGGTAAAAAATGTTAAACTCGCGTCAGGTCACGTGTCCTGATCGTAAGAATTCGTAAGACGTAAGACGGAGTTTTGCTCCAGTAATACCAACCTTATTAATAAAGATTTAAGGTTTATTTTATAATGTAATTTTTAAATGATTGCATTGCATTACTTATACATATCTATTCGAATTGCGACTTTATTAAAATGAAATAAATACAGTTGAGTTTTTTTAAAGTGAAAACTTCTTTAGGCGAATTGAGCACTTTTTGGGTGAACAATTTTTGGTTTGTAAAGAAGTGTTGTGACCAATTTAAACTTTAATCCTTGATCATAAACACTTCTTTATAAACCGAAAATAATAATCTAATAGCTCGACGATACACAAGTTACTTAGTTTTCACTTCTATCGGCAGTCCCCAAAGACTGCCCCGCATGGTTTTTTTTACTTTGTACTCTGAAAAATAGGTTACTAGACACCTTTAGAAAATTCTATCCAAATATGAGCTTTTAATTTTAATAGGAAGGTTAATAGGTTAAGGTTAGAAAAAAAACATATATCTCTACCAACTGTGCATTAAATATATATGTATGTTCTCGTATACTTGTATTATATTGAACACTCAAATGAACTAACAAATTTCTTTTTTTTAATTTTAATAGGGATGCACTCATCCTATTAAAATTAAGAGCTCATATTTGCGGAGTGTGCATGTTACAAAGGATTTTTGTTATGAATCTTCGCGCATTTACTGAGCCATTTTCAATGAATACTATGTCCGTGCGATAGGTGGAAGTTAGGACCGCCCAAAACATAACGGACCCCCACCATGAGGGACGATTTTTGCAAAACATGAGTCGACATAGGGTTTTTTTGGTCTTCGTAATACTCGCCAACGTCGGTCCTCACCATGTAGACAAATTCGAGCCTCATCGGAGAAGAGTACGCTACTCCAGTTACCTAGTGTCCAAAATAGGCAATTTCTAATGAAGTTCAATCGAGCAATCCGGTGCTCACGGAGTAACTTGGGGGCCCGCGCTGGTCGTCGACTATGTGTATATGCCGCTAAAAGCCTCCTTCTCACAATACATAGGCTAACTTGTGCTCCTCGTAGCTCTGCAAAGTTTCTTTTGCGGTCTATGTAATTTCATTTGCGGTTCCTCAGCGTCTGAGTTACTAAAAAGCGGTCGTCTCGTGGTTGTGTGCAACAATTTCTTCCAGAACCTTGCCTTCTCTGAACGAAACCTGCCTCTGGGTATCGAGTCCAGGTTCTTTGGACGGTTGAACGTCTTACATTTAACCGCTGTGGTACGAACATTGGCTATACTCCTCTTTCAGCAGCACTATAATTTTACTAGCTAGTATTACTTTTACTGCCATTTCAATAAATACAAATATATCTGTTTTAGTCACAATAAGGCGAGATCATGCGACAAACACAAATTATTGTACTAAAAATAAGAGAATTTAGTTTTAGTTGCTTGATAACCCTACTACAAACCCGAAAAAAGTAAGTAAAAATCTTAAATTGGAAAAGGGATATTATTTTTAAAAACAAAAGTTTCTAATTAGGAATTAATCTTTTTACACGCTTTATTTTAGCTTCACTTGTATGTTTGTAATTATTTGTTTCTAAGTGACTCCTTTAGGGGCGATTTTGACCCACTTTAAACGGCCAGATTTCGTTCGAACTTTGTAGATATATCGAGGGCCGTCACAATGCAATAATCTGTATAATTTGTATCATTATTCTTACCAGGATCCTCAGGATTAATAAATTTTCGGTTTTCGTCCGATCACCGAAGTGAAGGAGCATCAGGCGGTCAGTACTTGGATGGGTGACCGCCTAGGAAAATCGCGTCGCGGTGGATTTTTGTTCTTTTTTATTCTTTTTTATATGTTTTATATTAATTTGACCTGTATGTAATGGAATATTTCGGAATTCGACTCGATTTTTACTTAATTTGAACAATAAAATCAAAATTCTGCCGAAACGCCATCTGGAGCGTAATTAATAACATTGCCTGGAGATGGCATTATATTAATAAAAATATTTATCGATTGGATATTGACAACAAATAAATTATATTATCACGCTTTTATAGTTAATGAAACTAAAAAGTTAAAAATAAATTATAGTTTTAAAAAACTAAAAAACACGCTTTTATAAAAAATTTAACTAAAAGGTAAAAAATAATTTTCAATTAATTTAAATTAAGGATAGTGGGATTAACAAAAAAATTAATTTTATTGTAAGAAAGCGTGGGATGCTTTTTAAGATATTTTCAAAATAATAATTGACAACAAGCACCCCCACACTTTTTTACAATTAAATTCATTTTTGTTAATCCCACTATCTTTAATTTAAATTTATTGAAAATTATTTTTTACCTTTTAGTTTGATTGTTTATAAAAGCGTGTTTATTAGCTTTTTAAAATTATAATTCTTGCATGCTCAGACTCTTTTTTAAGTGTCAGTAACATATTTTAGCTATTAAAACCTCTTTAGAACTAAATTATTACGAATAATGTAGAAAAATCAAAACCGCCCGTTTTTTTGCAAAGGAGTTTATTTGTATTCTAAACAACTTGTACTTTTATAAATAATAAAATAGAATGAAATAATTTTGAATCCTATTATACGAGTATGAAGCGTTTATTTAAAGTTGTGATACTGTATAGCAAACCTATATTACTGTACTACTTTTTGGTTATAACATTGTAAACAAACACTTCGTTTCTAAGGGCGTCTCCCCGGCCGTTAGACCACTCAACATTTGCCGGTACAGGCAATTGACATACATTTTTCTTACACTTTTACACCTTCATAAAATGTTACGCTTCTTGAAGAGGTTATAAAATTTAAATTATGTCAAGATTTTTTTGGCTTACTTATTTTATTGCTATGGAACAGCACTCAGGCTCACGACCTACTTAATAGTAAGCAGTTACCGTCGCCTATGGATGTTTGCGACGCCAGGGGCACCGCTACATGCTGTTATCCATATAGGAGAACTGAAATCTGGGTCACTTATACCAGAACATAACACAAAGGTTTTAGATATGACGCTGGTTTCTACCAGGGGTGGTTGCCATTGAGAAGGACTTGGAGATCTACCATCTAACTGGCGTAGTTTTGTCGCTTATTACAACAAGTTACCCCCGCCGCAGGGTCAGTCAGTATTCTTACTCCGCTTCTGTACTGAGAAAAAATTTCCATGTTTCTTTTATAAAACGTTTCCATTGATTTTTAAGAGCAATTCCCATTGATGTATTTCATTTGAATTGTTTTTTTTTTTTACTTTGATTATTTAGTATTAATATTTTTTCATTGTATAAAGTACATGATTACCTTCTGTATTCTCAAGTTTAATATTTTATAGAATAGAATTAGAACTAAACTAAAATAAATATTGTTTGAGAATTTTAACTTAGTTACCGAGAGATTACCGTGTGAATAGATTACATGTTTTCGTATTTATCAATATTTTTAAAATGGGATGAATGACACGACACTATCTAGTTCTCAAGTAATAAAGGAAGGCTTGTGTTATGGATATTATTATTATTTCAAAGGGTTATGCTAGTTTATTCAACCTAGTACTACTAGTATCACTGCGTCCAATTTAATGAACTATTGTGATCGCCACATTTACTAGATACATATATGGGTACTAAATAAGTGACATGTTCCTTATATAATTTACTTTTGAAAATGAATACCTACAGTTATACTTAAAAACCTACATTTGGGATAGAATGAACTTGTGACACTAGCAGGCGTTCCGACGTGCGAAAGCCACCGAAATTGTTGATTAGTATATAGTAATAAAATTACAAAAAATACATTTGTGACACACACATAAACACACATACACATCACAATCGTGATATATGATAAAGACCATTGCATTATTCGTTATCAAATATCACGGTTGATTCCACTAGTCCCATAACTAGTTTTAACTTTATCTCTGGAACTAGATTTCTGTCTCTATTATGCATGTAATGGGGATGATTCGAGTTAGAACGTAGCGAAGCGTAGTAGAATAAATGTGTGTGTTGCGTACGTGTATGTGTGGTGTGTGTAGGTAGGCGCTAAATTCAAAATGGTTTAAAATATAGTTACACTCAGCTGGCTGCATGCGGCCTGCGGCCTATCTACACATCTCTTAAAGGAAAATAATCTCCAAAACTGCAAGAAACTTTTGAACACGATTGTACTTTTGAATGTAAGCAAACATAAGTTTCCATTAAGTAAATGTGCCGTAAGACAGCTAAAGGCGACGACGAGGGCCATTTCCACGGTGTTTATTGTAAAATGTATCTTTACATTTGCATAAATTTCCGCCTCTCTGTTTAAAGTTAACGTTTAATACTCCTTAATCTTTCTCTTATTTAAAATATAGTTCTTACTGGCTTGTTCAAGTACAGAGAAAAAAGCTAAATAATTTTTAAATGTTATTCTGAAATTTTTGCTCCGGATCAAGAGATAATTTGTCCGATATTACGAAGAACGTAGGTGCACCTTTTACGCTCCGCCATGGCTGTCGCGTCGATCAGATAATGTGAGGTGACTGGTGTCATTTGTGATCCCAAAATGCTAGTTAAGTTGAAATGATAGGTTTATAAGAGCTGTCTATATGATATGTGAAAGGTAATATGCTTGCACATATATTTTCAAAATGCAGTGAACAGGTAAAAGCAACACTGTTTATATTATGTATTTATTTTATAGTTGTCATTTATAGGTAAACTGCACCAGTCTTTAAGTACCATTGGCATTTTTGAGAATTTTCGAACTATTGGTGAGGTTTCATAAGATTTTCCTCAACTCCCTCCTCTAATCTCACGCGAGATTCTTCAAAATTTATGTTTCAAATCACAATCATAAAATTAAATAATAAATATTAAACAAAAATTTAGAAAAGATTTATTATAATTCAGTCCATGGAGACTCGTGCACGGCCTCAAGAGTGACTACTGGAACCAACATATCCAAGTGATTTTTAATAAAATCATCTGCTCCTTCAACTTCGCTCTGAATTAGCCATTCTAAGCAGTTGTCGCTTGCGCACAGAAGTTCAGTAGCTCATCTTGTGACAATCCACGAGGGTCGCAATTTGCGCGTTTGCACAGGCCCATCATGCACGTACATGATGGGCCTGGACATTTACGAGCATAAACAAAGCAGGTTAAGAACCTGTCCCCGTGCGTCGCTGTTATTCAGCTCTACGCTGCGACGTTCGTCGAGTCGCAGTTGTCGATACAGTTGGTCGACAGCGCTTTAACAATCGAGCGTACTTTGTTGCTCTGTGGGGTTCGGACGAATACGACAAATACTATTTCGTCCGATTTGGCCATATTTTATTCTAGAAATAATTTTTCACCCAATTTTACACCTTTTTCTGCTAGAAAATAAATTACGTGATATTTGCTAAGGCAACAGTGAGATTTGGAAATATTTAGCTTGATCCCCTCTCCCCCTAGAACACCTCACGCAATTAAAGAACGCCCCCGTACTAATGCGTTTTCCCAGATGCTGCAGTGCATCGGGAATGTTCGCCGAAGAAGGGATAGCGTATTCACGCTTTGGAAAATATTATTCTAAAATCAGTAGCTGAGAGATTTGATAATTATATGTATAAGAGATAGAACTTTTTTTTTTTTTTTTTATTGCTGTAGAACAGCAGACAGGCTGACGGCCCGCTTAGAATTTAGCAGTTACCGTCGCCTATGGGTGTTTGCAACGCCAGTGGCATCGCGAACACGCTGCTGTCCCATAAGGGTACAGGAACTTGGGTCACTAATGCCGGAACACAACACAAGGTTATTATGGCGGCATACTTAAGACCGAAGGTGGTCGCCATCCAGACGGGCTTGAGGCCCTACCACGTAGCTAGGGTGGGTTGTTTTGTCGGCATTTACGACAGGCCGACCCCGGCCGCAGAGGTTAGTATTCTTTCTCCGCCCCTGCACGGATAAAGAACTCTGTGCACCTGAATCATAACAAAAAAAAAAAATGATTATGTAGTGATCGGCACGAAGATGTACATCTTACACCTGTTTATTTTTTACGGACTTTGTTAATTTTGACAGTGGCATACATTATTGACTATATAATTAGCCAATAAAGTTTATATTTTAATGTAATTTTAAATTTGTTTTATTTTTATTGTATTATGCGAAAATAAAGAAATTAGTGGAGTGATGCAGAAGGATTACTTCCTTCCAATTCGAAGCAGCCTTAGTTTCTGTGACATAGCAGATAAAATTATGTAAGTCCTCTTTCGGTGGTCTAGACACGTTTTACAGCAACCGGCTACATATGTGGTTAACAAATGTCTATGCCGCCTGTGCTGATCTTCAGATGAACAGGTAGACTAAAAAAATGCTAGCTTAACGTCTTGACGAGTAATATACGTGCTAATGGACTCACTACTAGGCCGAAGATGAAGAAGAAGGTCGGAATATCGAGTTTCATTCAATACCCGGGAGGTATTGAATGAAACTAGGATTTAGCTCTAAGATGATAATGATGATAGTACGAGTACTTCGTTATCTTAACTAATGAGAAAACCTAACAGTGCCTTTCTTTTTCTACCTGTAAACTAGCAAGAATAAGTATTCCATTAGTCGCCTTTTTCAACCCCCAAAGAACGTGATGGTATAATACTTTTCAGAAGACTTTGACTAATAATAATCTCTTGCAAATAAATAATTAAATTTATCTCTGTAGGGGAAGAGGGAGAAAATACAGACTCCTCAGACTGCTCGGCGCTGCCTGTTTACTATTAAATGGATCGTCAGGTTGTCTACTTTTTCACCAAAAAAATACTTTGATATGACATTTATATACTTTTTTGTAAATAAATACACAGATTTTCATGTTCAGGTCCGTTCAGGTGTTCCTACATGCGAAAGCAACGCCACGAAGGTCGTATAATAACGTCATTTGTAAAAATTCCGCTCTTGTTCATATGATTTTAATACCAATATTACTAGGGTTATGAAAAATAGTATAGTAGAAATAGAATTCGTATCAATTGAATCAAAAGCGACCATTATTCTCCAGTACAATGTGATTCCAAAGTGACCCTTCGGCCCTCGATATTGAATCCTGGTAAGGCATTTTAAGAATTTTCGTTATATTCGGGAAACATTCAACAAAAGATACGAGGGTGATCGTGAAAGGACCCGGGTTCAGTGTCAACATGTGGAAATTTATGTGAATGCGAACTACGACGGAGTGAACATATTTTATGTTCATTTCGGTAATAAATATGAAATACTCGATTCAGGGTAGAATAGAATTGGTTTTTAGTTTGCAGTAATATACCCTATTTATGTCAGGCTAGCCGTGTATGCCACCTATTATTTCGTTCAGCAACAATAATAAAAATGTTATGTGACTTTTCAAGCTTTAAGTTTTCTTCCAAGCTTTTGCTTGGAAAATGTAGACGTACTTTTTGTGATAGCTTAAGCCCAGTGGTGAGCGCATTGCAAGGTTTCAGGAATTAGGTCGCCAAGAAATCGGGAATTTCTCGGATGAAAACAATAAAATATAAATAGATCGACTTATTTAAAAATACTTCTTGAAAAATCCTTTATACATGATATGTTTTCGAATTGATACAAAAAATTAGATTCTCAAAGACGGTAGAACAAAACTTTTGAGACCTCAATGAATATGGTAGCAGATTGACGGAATCTAATAACAGAACATGAAGCCTTTTTTTGTCAATTTTATGCAGGCTTTCTCCATGCAGGGGCAGAGTAAGAATACTAACCCCTGTAGTCGGGGTCAGCATGTCGTACGTGGTAGGGCCCCAGCCCAATCTGGATACCATCTACCCTTCGTCTTAAGTATGCCACCATAATACTGACCTCTGCAGCTGGGGTCGGCCTGTCGTAAAAGGCGACAAAACAACCCACCTTAGCTACGTGGTAGGGCCCCAAGCAAGTCTGGATGGCGACCACCTTTAGTCTTAAGTGTGCCGCCATAATAACTCTGTGTTGTGTTCCGGCATTAGTGACCCAAGTTTCTGTACCTCTAGAGGACAGCAGCGTGTTTGTGATGCCCTTAGCGTCGCAAACATCCATAGGCAACGGTAACTGCTTTCTATTAAAAGGGCCGTCAGCTTGTTTGCTCTTGCTCAGCAATAATAATAAGGGCTTTTACCCTTCGACGTATTATCAATCATTCTCCTTGTAAGGGTCGGCAATGCCATATTAATTATTTCATAGGAAACTAGAATGCGCCTGGCACTTACCACAATAATAATTTATATTATAATAACGAGAGAAACAAAATCAAATATCTTTAGTACATTATTAAACTTAAAACCCGCTTTTAAAAATATTGGCTTATAATAAACGGCGAAACAAACTTTTGTATCTTATAATACAATAAAATTTTTATAATATGATTTGTTTTAAATTTTATTATAAAAGTTGTGCAGAGTTTTTATCCACTTTTATTTTACTGCCCAATAAATTACTGATCAAATGAGAAAGTGTCATAAAATAATATGTTGGGTGAGGATTTATGGAAGGGAGTTTGATGCTTGTGAATTGTTCAACTGCTTTCCAAGTCGCAAAGTATGTTCATAACTTCAGACATTTTTTTTAAATAAAGGCAAATCTAATATCGATATTCCTGGTGTTGAGATCTTGGTAGTAATAAGACTTATTTTCATATCTACGTTCAGTACACTACTGAACGTATAAATAATGTAAATAATTTCAAAAAGTAACAAATATTATTTTTTGATTTTTGTTTTTGTCGTGTAACAGATTTTATGGAGAATATAAGTATTTTAAATTCATTATTGTATTGATTTTGATAAAATACATAAGTAATACAAAATACGGGATACGTTGGTCTCTTATAACATTTACCGTCCGCAACGCTTGGTTTCTGATTTAAAATATAATAATTTTGAGTTTAGTATTTCACTTATTTTTAGCAGACAGGCTGACAGTTCCACACGCCTAAAATATCAAGGGTATCAGATAGTATAATATGTAGAGGCCTTGCCATTTAACGCGGCAAAAAAATTTGTATATACTCAATATTACCTTTTGAAGCTATTTCTCTAGTAGTCAAACAGCCACTACTGCAAAATATCATCACCTGATGGTGATGATATTTTGCAGTCCATATCCTGTCCATATCCTGTTGCATATCCTGTCAGCTGCTTTTCGCAGGTCATCGCCCCATTTAGCAGGGGGGCGTCCTATACTACGTTTGCCAAGACGTGGCCTTCAGTCTAGAACACGTGACTTCAATAGTTATTGGTTCTCCTATAACCATTGAAGTCATATATGACCAGCTCACTGCCAGCTTTCTTATTCGAGAAGACACGTCGATAACTTGGGTTTTCTGGCGGCTCACTCATTGCCATGATCCCTAAGAGATGATGGCTCTCCCCATAGCTCGCTGAGTGACTTTAAATTGGTGGACTAGTCCCACCATTAGTGTCCACGCTCAGCTCCGTAGGTCATTACAGGTAGAATGCACTGATTGAAGACTATTGTCTTCAGGCATTGTGATATCTCTTTGTACAAGTCGCACAATCAGGTTCACTTTACGGACCTTGGTCCTCTGAGTTACGTTGAGAGATATTAAGATGATGTTAGAAATATTATTATTGACTACAAAATTACAAATAATCGTTTTACAATACTGTTCAACAATAGCAAATCAATAAAACCACCTCTAAAGGAGAAAGAAACAAGAAGTAATAACATTAAAGGAAAACATGGTACGCGGATATTAAATAAAAGAGCTCCGTTAAATTTAATTACTAGGTCGGTAGCGAGTATAATGGACATTAAAGAAAAAGTTCCGAGCTTAAAAATATTATCTGCTAGGAACTTTGCCACCTTCCTGCTTTTGTTTTATACGTGCTTTAAATGATTTTTATTCTTTAGATGTTGCTATATAAAAATGCGTATTTTGGGTTTGCTTCAATATAAGAAGAATGAGAAGATTATAGAATAATGACGTAGGTATTGTGATAGTCTTTAAACAAATATCCTTCTTTTGCCGTTTTTAAACTAATGAAAGGATCCATGGTCATCTAGAAATGATATATAAAATACTTAAAGCTATTATTCCCAAATAATAATGAATACGAATGAATGAATAACACGACAAAATAACATAACAAATTTATTGCCAAAACACATCCAAGTAAAATAGCTGCCCAAATTAACTGAATATTTAAACTGGCCGAACTTGTCGGCATAAGTGAGGGACATGAGCACAACATAACGCCACAAAAAATCGAAAATCAAATAATGTAGCCTGCCAAAATTCAAAATTCGCTATCTTTTGTGAACAGACTACATATACATAACATACTCGTATTTGATTATAGGTGATGTGTACACTGAAAATCTTATATAATTATTGTATAATAAATACTTAGTATAGCAGTAATAATAGGTTTAATTGTATCGAATTTAAATTTACTTTGAGATTATGGCCATTTTTGCAGTCATGACTTCACACGTGCTATCGCTGGAAATATAATAATGATTATTTATAAACTAAAAGTTTGTTTTGATCAATGCTAATATTCCTTTTTCATTATTCGTATGTAATAATATATACATGTATAAGGTTGTACGTGTATAGTTTTCTAAAACGATACCTGTACGAAAATTTCAAAGTTGTAATTAAAGTAGGTATATCAATGTAATCTTAATTAAATGCATTTTACAGATTTTATTTTTGGGCGTTTCAGGAGTTCTTTCATTCATCTAAACTTAAACAGCCAAATGTGGAGGTAACCTAAATTGTATTTGCATACTTATTAAAGAGCCTTTCGGGCGAATGTTCGCTTTGATCGCGAGCCGATTACAAATAAAAATGGGCTAACTTTAATTAAGTTGTGCGATACTCTGCGCTAAAGTTGAAATATATGATTATATTAAATTATATCTTATTTCAACTATTAACAACGTCCCAAACATCTATAAGCGAGGATAACTGCTTAATTAAGTGGCTAAACAGAGCCATCACTTTAATTGGAAACGAACCATGTGATTGGAAGAGACAGTTAGTAAAATATGATAGTTGAAGTGGCGATGAAGTACCGATGAACGAATTCCACAAAGATTAAAACCATTAACTCCTGCTATGTTAATTAATATAACAAATTCTAGAAATATCTATAACACTCTAGTAATTTTTAGAAGACCATAACCAACTAAGGAACGTCTTAGTATCGCGCCGTAATCGTATTCTCAGTTTATTATGTCGATTAAGTTAAAATGTTTGCTTTTATCTGTGCCCTGATTTCTTCTAAACACAAAAGAAAATAGAAGTTATTCATGTTACGTGTACTTAGTTTTTATACCTACGTGCAAAAAGTTAAGCCACTCAAAAGTTCTTTTTTGTGTTAAGTTTCATACAGAAAATATATATAGACTTTCCGCGACTAATTTACCGAGTGGTGTTGATTATAATGAAGATGGGGTTAGGTTATAATATGGGCAACCTAATAATCCGTTCGTTATAAGTATTTTAATAAGATTTTATGCAATATTCTGACATCTAACGAAATCAATTTTAACGATACTTAATATAATAATAATATAGTAATAAAATAGTATTATTAAACTATATGCCAAATGTTCGTTGAATAACACCTGAAGTGTCGGATAAGCTACCCTGCCGATTTCGTAGCCAAGGCCAGCCCCGGTCCATCCCCTGTGTCAGGGCAATCCTCTTCCACGGTTGGCGCTAGGTTTTAGTATTTGGCACCTTGGAGCTATTCAGTGTTCATTGAAGGTTGAGGAAGGATATGAAAGAGCACGCGCTCGCAGAGGGTCGCTCGCAGCCGCTGTATATGCTATATGTCGGCGAAAAGTATGATACTCTATTTATTGTCAGATCATATATGAAGTTTACCATGTTTCATGCGATAAATTATTATTATAGTCTACCTCGAAGATGGACTGGATTATACCGGAATAAAACACAACGTCAATATACCTAGTCAGGTCATAAATTCTGTCACATGTTTAATGTAAAATAATTGTAACAAGTTTATTAATTATGTAACCATTCATATACCAAAATGAACTTAACAAAACGTAGATTCTTATGACATTAAAGTTTATTCAAAATGACCTCCGTGATTTTGAATACAAGCCTTCAATCTGCGCGGCCAGTTGTCTATCGCAGCACGAACGAGGTCCATGTCAATATCGGCGGCTGCCTTAATCAAGGATGTCTTGAGTGAGTCCAAATTGGGATGAGGCTTTGAGCACGCCTTTTCCTCCAAGTGTTGCCATATCTTGTAATCTAACGGATTCAAATCTGGACTGGAGGAGGGCCAGTCTTCGTGCCGGATGAAGTCGATTTCACGCGCCGCCAGCCAGTCTTGAGTGTTCTTCGCTCTATGAGCTGGCGCCGAATCTTGTTGGAATACCCAGTGCCTGTTATTGAACATGGTATGAGAAACAGGTTCCACAAGGTTCGTCAGGACTGTATTTTGATACACAACAGCATTCGTTTTTACACCTTTCTCACAAAAATGTACCTCTGTTAAGCCCCAATAAGAAACTCCCAACCATACCATGAGCGAGGATGGAAAATGACCTCGTTGGACACGCGGAATACGGTTGCTCGCTTCTTCACTACTGTGTGCGTACACCTTATCATTTTGTTTGTTGTAGCTCTCTTCTACGGTAAACATTTTTTCATCCGAAAAAAGAATTTCCCGATATTTTTTTCCCGCGTACCGCTTCAACAAAGCGCGGCATCTCTTCAGTCTCAGGTCCATTAGACGAGCATTCAAACGATGTCCTGTTTTTCTTCGATATGCCCGAAGCCCTAAGTCTTCATTTAACACCCTTTTCACCGTGGTTCTGCTTAACCCCATCTGAAGGGCCAACAGTTTCTGCTTACGTTTGGGATTTCTTTGAATTCGTGCCTTCACAGCTTTTATCACTGCTGGAGTCCTAACAGACCGAGGGCGACCACTTCTTGACCTGTCATCTACACTAGAGTCTTCATTGTATCGTTTGATGGTACGATAAACGAATCTTTTGGTAATATTCAAATTTTTCAGTATGTTAAAAATTTGAATTGGCGCGTAACCGCAACGATGCAACGCAATAACTGCAACACGGTCTTCTTTAAGCGTCCACTCCATATTTAAAAATGAGTAAAATTCTAAAAGTTATACATTTTTATTTTTATGAACAATTCGAAATTCTAATTCAATAAACTTTTTTGTGGCCAGCATTCTAAAAGAAAAGTTTTTACTGTGTGACAATACTTATGACCTGACTAGGTAGTGATATGTTTTAAAACTAACGATTTAGTAAGTCTCAAAGCCCTACCACCTATTTAGGGTTATTTTATCACGTTTTTAAGACAGGCCGTTTCTTACTACAGGGGTGAGTATTTTTACTCCACCCCTGTACAGAAAAAGGTCGTGCCTGCTGGTTTACTACGTCTACGATACAGACGTAACTGAGTCTTGAGTGTAAGAGAACTGGCTTCAATATACAACATACAGCCACTTATAATTACTAGTTCATTGATATAGTAAATTTTTTTGCAATGGAAGCATTACTTTCAAACTCTGTATCCGTGACTAAGGCTACGAAACTGCGACGTATGAAGTTACATTTCGATTTACTCTAAATTTTGTGGCTTTAACAGTCTTTAAATAAGACGTAGAACGCGCTGCTCTGGATTGTCAGGGATTTTAGCCCGACATACGGAATCATAAAATGAAATCTTAACGTTGTAAAATCATGACGGTTTATAGCTCGAGAGATAATTCCCCGATCTCGCCAGAGAACAATTTACATTAAGATTGCAATATACAAACTCGTATACTTAATTGAAGTGTTTATAGTAATGACACCTTTACTAGAGAACTAAATCACTTTTTATTTATATAACGTTTATTTAAAATTAATTTCAACCTTTTTATAGTAAGTGTTTAAAAGTTTGAAGTCGTATATAAAAATGGAGTTACTCTATCCATTTTTTAAGGAATCGTTTATACCTACGTGCAAAAAGTTAAGCCACTCAAAAGTTCTTTTTTGTGTTAAGTTTCATACAGAAAATATACATAAACTTTCCGCAACTAATTTACCGAGTTTACTTTTTAAATTACAGAATATAGGAAGGTTTCTCCATTCGGGATTGGGAAGTCAGATGTCTTGTAGCGCTACAATCGTCCCGGAACAGATCGCTTCCTGCATTACGTTTCACCGAATGATTTCAAGCGGAAAAACAGCGCCGGTTATAATTAGCTGGCACAATGCTGAACTTAGATCCAAGTTTGGGACATACAGAATGTATATTATCAACTATATGTACATATAGTTATGTGGCAATATTCTTCCTTTCTGTTTTTTCATTACGTCACGTTGTTTTGTTATGATCGATTGGGTAAATTCTGTCATGTAGCTTCTAAATTTTCGTATCTACCAAATTCAAAGAATTATGTTTTTTATATGTCTATGTTGAAATAAGACAGAGAATTGTCGCGTAAGGCTACTGATGTCAAACAACGTATAATAGAAACAACGTATAGCTCTTTGATAGTGCTTAATAACAGGGTTGGGTCCCAGGTGTAAGCTTTTAAGCTTGGGTTTAAACGTGTCGATGATAATACCGGATTATAATGTAAATGTAGTTTGTAGTGTCTTAGTTGATATTATACTGACGACTTCGCACGTTAGATATTTATTATTTCGCTCCATGCAGGGGCGGAGAAAGAATACTAACCTCTGCGGCCGGGGTCGGCCTGTCGTAAAAGGCGACATAACAACTCACTCAAGCTACGTGGTGGGGCCTCAAAACCTGTCTGGATGGCGACCACTTTTGGTCTTAAGTATGCCGCCATAATAGCCTTGTGTTATTATCGCGATGCCACTGGCGTTGCAAACACCCATAGGCTACGGTGACTGCTAAATTATAAGTGGGCCGTCAGCCTGTCTGCTGCCTTACAGCAATAAAAAAAATTATAAAAAGTGACAAAACAACCCGAGCTATCTAGCTCGGGTTACCTACTATAGTATGGCTTCTAGCAAGTCTGGATGTCAACCACCTCTATTCTCTAAATATGCCACTATAAGAACCATGTGTTGTGGTGATCCAGGTTTCAGTTTCTCTACGGTGGACAACAACGTGTCAGCGGTGCTACTGGCGTCTAAAACATTCAAAACATTCATACGCTATGGTACTTATGTTACTATTGAGTGGATCATCAGCTTGTCTGTTGTTTTACTGCTTTTGCACGTCGAAACGCCTGCTGGGATCAAAGGTCTATTCCCGTCCCAAATCCGGGTCTTTATGAGTAGTATATATATTTTATTTTATTTTACTGTTTTAGTTTACCGTTTTTTACTGTGTTATTATTATTACATGTTAAAAGTTTTATTGTATATTAAGCAATAAAAACTTATCTTTGTATCTATGTACGTAGTATAATAGTTGTCTAGTATCCATAACGCAAGCACTCTGTCACTTACTTTCAGATTAGATGGCGGGGTAAATTGTCATGGTACATCTTTATTTATTATATATTATATTTTAGCAATCAGAAACTGACACAATTTTACAAAACACGAATTAATTATTTAACATAGAGTAAATTTAATAATATATCGGTTCAGCTCAAAGTCTCGACCAATAGTGTCGGCGCGTATTTTTCCTTTAAGTTGAAGGCTTTTATTGACGATGTAACAGCGACTTGTCGAGTGGGCGGAAAACGCATTCAGACCCCGTGGGATCGGGGTAGATTAGCCGTGGCCACGTGCTCGGGGACGCGCCTCCTGTGAAGCGCGTCTCCAGCTCGACCGCTGCATGGGGAACAGGCAAGAACAGCCACGAATGGCAAACTAGTTTTGGGGTGATGTCGACTTTATCAGTGAAGCCGCTCCATTTCGAATCTACTACCGTTCCGGAATGTGTATAGCTGGGGGAGAAGAAACGATGAAAGAAACTCCCCCGCAACACAGCTATTCTGCGTGTAGTTTTTGTACTGTGTGGAATAGGTGATTATAGATTATGGGGGCCGGAAAGTATCCCCAAATCTATTCCGTCGGGCTGGTCTAAGTGTCGGCGCGCAGCTTATGCTTCGCTTTTTATATTAATTCATCGCTTAGATCAATTTACCCTTCCAATAACACTTAATATTGGGATCTAAGAGATCCTATTTACTTTTCAGATGGCGCCAAGGATTTATCGGAAAACATTTAGTAATACATATATACAAGCCGTGCACGTCGCAATTGTACTTAACGTTACTGGCCCATTTCATGAAAATTACTTTATGCAAAGTTTACTATTGTACAATAGATTATTTACTTTAACAGATATATAACCGACTTTAAATGTATCATTTATTGTCCTGGATATTCCACGTACATCCTTCATGGCACAGTCTTCTTCTTCTTGCCCGTATCTCCGCTATGTGGGGTCGGCACAACATGTCCTATTCTTCCACTCTCCTCTATTAGTCGTCATCTGAACATGCACACCTTTTTTGCCTTAATCATCTTTTATAAAATACACCCATTTTTCTTTGGTTTAACTCTCTTTTTGCATACATGAACTCTCATTTCAATAATTTTCCTTGTTATATGGCATTTTTCTTTTCGCATTATATGGTCATACCAGGCTAGCCTATTACTTTTCAGTTTCTCAATCACTATTTTCAAATTTCCCCTGATATATTCAATTCTAATTTTATCGATTTTTATAATAGCCGTAATATATAAATAAATCTATGACGCAGTGTCATTACATTATTAACAGTACAGTCTCCATCAGATATATTGTAGCAGACAAGGTGATCAAATACTTCTGAATAATTTAAAATGTCAAAAAGTTCCATACACTACAAGTGACCATTAATATCTGAGCAGATGCTTGTATTGACAAGCATCTGCTCAGGTGTGTTATAATGTTAGTTGTTTGTATATAAATTATTGAATTTATATACAAACAACTAACATTATAACACACCTATGAATGGTGGCTTTAATAAGTATAAAAATCTTCATTATCCACACATAAATCCACACTTAATTATACGCTAGGAATAAAGTGTTAAATATTATCATGTATTTCAATAAATATATTTTTTTTTTTCAATTATATCTATTGAGATAAAAAGGGTAAGTTAAAATGAATTTCTGTGAGTTGCTTTGTTGACTGGCTGCCGGTGACAGGCCCTTAAACCAATTTGTTGAGCTGCCTCCTTCGTTCATTGAACAGATAGATTGAGTATTAATCGATAACGGAAGATTCATTGTACACATGCAGAATAGATATACCCTCGGCATCGCCCACTTTGGTCTTGCTTTCGTTTTAATGGATACATATATTAAATACTTTAATAAGTTCTCTCTGTTTCTTTAAATATAGCAGTAGTAGTATACTCTATGCACGGGATTTCGAATGGTAACGCACTTATTAGAAAGTACGGTACTCAACTTTAAATTTCACATTACATATAATATATATTGTTCAATACAGTGCAAACTAAGTCATTTCTTATTAGTTTTGAAAATGTCGATTTTAATGCCATTAAAGTGTATTTACGGGGAATTTTATTACATTATTTTTTCAAATGCCTAAAATGTATAATTTTTTTGAGAAAATGTTCTGACTGATATGACATCCGAAGTCTGGTTTCGATGCTTTAAAAATAATGATTGAGAATAATGAACTTGAGAATAAAGAACCTTCAGGCGTAACGCGCAACCAAAAATTTTGAAGACAAAGAATTGAAGATATTACTTGAAATTATTCAAAACATGTACCGCGATTCTGATTTCGTAGTTTGAGCCGGTGTTAGTGACACGAAACCCTTATCCAATGGAGAAGGGTTTCGTGTCCACCGTCAGGATCCACCAGGGATCAATCCTTAGTTAATTTTTGTTCAGTGTGATATTAAACGTTTTGTCGTAGATGAGCAGCTCCTGAGGTTGTTCATGTATGCTGATGATATCGCACTGATTGACGCAAACAATGGCAAGTGAACTCGTGGAAGAATTCGCTTGAGAACGGCACCCGTGCGCATAGGCGATGACACTGTTGAGCGCACAGATCAGGTAAAATACCTGAAATCTGTATTTTATGCGTCTGGTGACATCAATTGCGACGTCAAGGCACGCATTGCTACTACGTAGGCCAAATGGCGTGAGGTGAGTGGTGTGATTTGTGACCCCAAGATGCCGATTAAGTTGAAGAGAGAGGTCTATACTTTTATACGGCTGTGGACGTGGCCGGTGCTAAAGCGACACAAGCAGGAACTGTGTGTTACAGAGGTGAATATGTTACGATGAATGTCTGGAGTAACGTGGAAGGTCTGTGTTAGGAACTCCCGCATCTGCATTAGCCTTCAAGTACATTGCGGATAAATTGCCTTCATTCGTATGGCCACGTTTTATGGCAACCGGATACTTAGGTGAGGAAAAAATATCTTGCCATCCCACCTCCACCGGGCCTCGGCAAGAGGGATAGGCCTAAAAGTGCTGGGTTGACGTCGTAAAGGGACGTCAATGGACTGGGATGCTGAAGACCATGCGAAGTGGAGAAGGCAAAGTTGGAAAGCGAACCCTGGGTACTGTAGCGAAAGTTTGGGTCGCAAAGGAGATTTAACGCTAGGATGATGATGATGTTGATGATTTGACCAAGACCGATGTCAGATGTTAGCAAACTTGGAAAAATTGCAAGTAGATGAGTCAACACTTTCCAGACGTTTAAGTGTTAGGAATGATCTAGAAGCAAGGAGATTGGATGCCGCATGAATTATTCTAATTTTTACCTATTGGCCTACAGGGTCTGGCTACGTTGCGGTTCCATTCTTATGAATATACTTTAGAATGGTTTAATTCATGAATATCCTCAAAAGAAATATTCATTTTTGCGAATCGAAATATACCTATATTTACTGCCAGAAAGGTGAGAGAAGTTGATCTCTAGTGATGGACCTTGAATAAAAAGCTTTTTCTACTTTAAGTGACGCTTTTATTTTAAAAAACAAAACATTTTTTTCCCTCTTAATATTGTTAAGCTTTTAGTTGGTCAACTTAATCATCATGGGATTCGAATAGGAGGATGCGAAGTGTTTATTTTTGAAAATTTACTATAAATGTAATCACGATAAATAGTTAAAGTGAAAGGCCGCATTCGGTCCATTTCGGTCGCAATGATTTATTGAATTTTATGTCATATTATTTTTATCCGCGGTCTATTGCACAAAGGAGTGGACCGCACAGAGGTAAGATGGGTACAGTCGATGCTTTCTAATCGTTGAGCTAGGATTTCTCTTCAAAATATCAGAATGTTATACAGTGAATAACTTTTAAATTAATGCTGACAAGAATATTATTGTACCGTTTACAAGAAAAGAGAAAGTAAGCTACCCTACCTTACACGAAAACACTATACACATTTGAACTGAGGCAAAATACCTCGGGGTCACTATGGATCAAAAATTGACTTGGAATCAATACATTGAAAAGGATAAAAAGCTAAAGATGAAGCAAGCTTACGAATTTGCCGTTGTCTGATTAGATGAAGGTGGGGTTCATATCTGAAATTCCTTATTTAGCTGTACATTGCAATCATCAGACAATTGAGTACGCCTCCGTGGTGTGGTGTAAAAAAGCCAGCTAAAAGACAACTTTTAAAAGGTTAAATATCCTGCAACGATCTGCATGCATGGTGGTAAACGGAGCCATGAAAATGCTCAGCTTATCGCCTCTACGGCTGTTTATCATGTATGGCCTGCAAGCACAGGTTAAACACCCAGGAGATAAAGGATTGGCTCTTGCATACGCTGTGAGTCTCAATGGACTCTATAATGCATTACTATTATCTTAGGTATGTCGTTAGATCATATATGCACATAGTTTGTAGGACCTAAAATGACACTGTGGAAATTCCTTTCAGAGAGGACTGGACGCTTAAGAAAATCTTTTAGAAGAGCGGTAGTCATTTATGGTAGGTTTAAAAATTAGACATAACCAAGATTATGTGGTGTATGGATAGCGACAAAGCTTCAAAACCAGTCTGAGCCTTGGCAAATACGCCTCCAGCTTCCAAGCTGGAAGTCTACACCACTTTAGAGTATAGAGAAGTAGATCTGCAAAAAGAGTACATAAATCATGTGATATAATCTGATAGTCATGTAGCACTTTTGGCGCTGGATTTAAACATAGTCTCGAAATTTGTCAAATACTGTATGGTCTACTTAAATACTTTAGGTAAGAAAAATAAAGCAAAGCATCGCTATTTTGCGGGTGGGGACCATGGGCAAAAAAAGCCCAATTAACTTGCCGGACAGGAGTCCGGCACACAATACTGACCTAAACTATGCTGGGGTGCACCTAAAAGCCTAATGCGGCTCACCCTGAGGGATAAATGCACTAGTGAGTCTATTAAGCGCTTTAGTACCTAAGTTTACGGTGGGAGTTCTGTTATTAAATAGGAATCAGTTATGCATCTGAACGAAGGCGTTAACTGAGCACTGCAGCCAAACTAAGCACCTGACGTATAAGTCCAGATCAGCAAACTCTGTAGTTTCTGTAATGAGGTAGATTAAACGCCTGTATCTGCTATCTATCTGCTATTGTTCTCCCATGAGGCATAGACGGAAACTTATTCTAGAAAAGCATATGCTGGAACCGGATAAGAGTAGTTCCTGTTAAAAACTGCGGCGTTACATACGTGAGGCAGGCTTTGTCAATAAAAATAAATAATAATAACAGCCCTTAGCATCCCACTGCTAAGCTCCTTCTTCTAAGCAATAGTTAATGTATGGTGGTCACAATAGCTTATTAAATTAGACGCAATGATACTAGGATGAATAGACTAGCATTACCACCTTCCGAAATATTAATAACAATGATGATTGTTATAATTTGATTGTTATAAAACAACTTGAATATTTTATAATTATTAAATAGATAGTAACTGTTGATTGACATTCCAAATTATAATACATTCTTACGGAATTTTCAATAACTCTTTTTCATTGCTGTGGAACAGCAGATAGGCTGGCGGCCTACTTAATAGTAAGCAGTTACCGTCGCCTATGGATGTTTGCGACGCTAGGGGCACCGCAAACACGCTACTGTTTCATATGGGTACAGGAACCTGAGTCACCAATTCCAAAACATAACACAAGGTTGTTATAGACCAAGGGCGGTTGCTATCCAGACGGGTTTGGGGCTCTACCACGTAACTAGGGTTGTTTTGTCGCTTTTTAATACAGACCGACTCCGGACGCAGAGTTAGTATTCTTATTCCGCTTCTGCACGGAAAATTGATCTATTACATAAATATACAACAATCGTTGTTTGCGCAATGTAATTAAATGAAATAATAAAGAAATAACATGGTATCCATTTATAGAATGTTATATGAAAGTTATCTTCATTATAACAAGACATTATTATAAGCTTCGCTTCGAATATTGGAAGAAAATAATGAACGTATTACGAAAGCTTTCAAAAATTACGTCACCTTATTATTAGAAATCGGCAGAATGTACTGTCTCAATATTGCTTTTATATTAGATGCTGATTAAGTCAATTTAGGAAACCCGTGTCTCCAGGCCTTTTGTCGGTCGTTGTTAGTTTATTGGAAAATATTTTTCTTGGACTTTCTAAAAATATATGAATTCAGACATTAAAAAGGTAATATTACGTCTGAAGTGAATTGATATAAGACCTTTTCTCATACCCTTTTGACCCAGTTTGCTTTCTTAGTTCGTAGCCTAGACACAAATATTGTGAGAACTAAATAAGTACGTGCCTGTTTGCGTTGTGCCTTTCCATTCTCTTTTTGTTTCTTGATTAAAGAGACACAATTATTTGGATGAATTTGACTTTACTTACGACTGCCGTCTGACCCACCTTTGAGGTAAATAAAGGTAAAACTGCGCAACAAATAATTATATTGTGATATATCACACAACGCTATCTAGTCCCAAACTAAGTAATATAGCAGTTGTGTAGATAACTACGTTGGTACTAGATAACTTCTATACTACATATATACTTTGTTTTTGTTTATAAATACATATCATACATAAACACCCAGACGTTGGACGAGAAACGAACCCGTGAGCTTCGCAACCGACGTGCGTCGACGTCAGAAGGTCAAACGAATAAAATTAGTAATGTATATATTAAAAATTATCTTTATCAACTTAATGACAAATATTCCTTTCACATTGGAATAAATATCGGAACGAATACCTAAAACGCGTAGTTTTTACCACGCTACGTTGATATTTGTATTTTTTTATTGCTTAGGACAGCAGACAGGCTGAGGGCCCGCTTAGAATTTAGCAGTTACCGTCGCCTATGGGTGTTTGCAACGCCAGTGGCATCGCGAACACGCTGTTGTCGCATAAGGGTACAGAAACTTGGGTCACTAATGCCGGAACACAACACAAGGTTACTATGGCGGCATACTTAAGACCAAAGGTGGTCGTCGTCCAGACGGGCTTTTGTCGTGGAGTTTGGTGGGTTGTTTTGTCGCCTTTTACGACAGGCCGACCCCGGCCGCAGAGGTTAGTATATACTTTCTCCACCTCTGCACGAATAAAACCAATTTTTTTAATAAATAGTTTGTATAGATTACTTTTCTCTTTTTCGAACAATATGAATTATCTTTATATTTATGTAGCTGGAAATTGCTTACATCGAGGTTAAAACTTTATACTAATGTGATAGTTTATTTACAGTAATTGAGTCAGGTTCAACTAAAATCATTTTCTGAATTTGTAAATTTAGTCAAGTCTATTTATTTATTTTGTTTTTTCTTGTGGCTCTGTGGAAAAAGCTTCGAAGAACACTCTTAGGAGTGGCATGAAAGAGTGCTGAATTAATAGTCTTGCAGAAGCTTTATGGTAATACTTACAGCACATTCTGAGCTTCGTCGCATGAGATTTTATTGTAACGGGAATGAAACTAAAAAATGTCACGTGACCAGCAAAAATGCTAGAAATGAGAGTGGATGGATACAGGACAAGAAGTTGACCAAAAAAGATGGATTGATTGATTGTAAGAGATGATATGTTGGAAAAGGTATCAATGAGATGATGATTGAGGAGAATAGAGGAGAGTAGAAGGTTGTACCCGATATTGTACTCAACCACAAATCATGAGAACATGAAGAAGAAAGAAACGAACAGCTTGTAAGAATAATAAAATAATAAATGTATTGGGACAATTTGTCCAGCATCATCAAGTCCCAAACTAAGTAACAAAGCGTTTGTGTTATGGGCATTTGACTTACTTTGGATATACAGGGTGACTTTGACAAAACCGTCCAAATTTTTTTTACGCACTAAACAATATTTAAGGAACCCATTTTTGCAAAAAAAATTGTAAGTCAAATTTTCACCATAAAATATTTCATTCTAAGGAAAATATGGTCACTAATTCAATCGTACAAAATAGTCATATGGTGCAAATTTCGTACGTTAACCTGTTATTACCTGTCTCTGTCACTCCCGCGTAAATATCGTAAGTGAGTAGTGCATATTCGCTCGCACAGATGCAATGACCGCCGTCCTCGGCCTCGTACTAGGTCATTGTAACAGTTTTTTGCGGTACCGATGGAGAGGTCATTGACACTTGCGCGCCGTATTATGTAAACGATGATTACTAAACATTTTTGTACTATGTGATAATAAACTAAAATACATGTTTCTCATAACTATTACTAAAGATTCTTCTGTGTGAATTTGGACGGTTTTGTCAAAGTCACCCTGTATGTCCATGTATGTATAGATCCATGTAGTATATGTCCATGTATTCGAGCCAGTTTTATATCGGACATTCACGATATTGTTAACAAATTGTCTTCCAGCCTACGCAACACCCACGTGTCGGTTCCTCCGTCTCATAGGAGTTTGATGTCGAGTAAAACAAAGTTTTAATGGAACTGCGACTAGCAACTAGCTTCTTAGAACCTCGGAGAGGGAGATATTAACAGTTAACAAGTTTGGTAATTACCGAGAGAGCATTTCCGATGACCCGTAAAATTGAGTGCTACGAGTATATTCAAACATAATTATCATTGGATATCTTGTCATTGGAGTATATTTTTGAAATATATTTATGTAAATATATTGTATTTAATTATAAATAATAACATCAATATTTGCTGTTATTATTTAACAATTCCCACTATTGGGCTCAAGCTACTTTCTAGACTTATTAAAGAGTTACAGCTAACGATGATCTTGGTATGCAGGATTCCTCACGTTGTTTATATTCTTTTTTTTTTTTATTGCTGTAGAACAGCAGACAGGCTGACGGCCCGCTTAGAATTTAGCAGTTACCGTCGCCTATGGGTGTTTGCAACGCCAGTGGCATCGCGAACACGCTGCTGTCCCATAAGGGTACAGGAACTTGGGTCACTAATGCCGGAACACAACACAAGGTTATTATGGCGGCATACTTAAGACCGAAGGTGGTCGCCATCCAGACGGGCTTGAGGCCCTACCACGTAGCTAGGGTGGGTTGTTTTGTCGGCTTTTACGACAGGCCGACCCCGCCGCAGAGGTTAGTATTCTTTCTCCGCCTCTGCACGGATTTACCATCGGCATGTGGCAATTATATTATAATACTAGCAGCCCGTCCCAGCTTCGCATGGGTATTTAACAAAAAATTAAAAATTAAACCCTTCTATTTTTTTTCGGTCTCGGGGAAAAACCTCTCTTGACGGGTTATCCCGGCCCGGGGGGACCGAGGGATATAAGGGATTCCGGAAAAGATGTTCGACCCACTAAAAAACCCCGCTGTTCTCCTATCGTCTACGCCCGGGCCCACGGATATATGGCCTGCCGATATCGTGGCCCGGGCCGGCGCCGGCCCACGCTTTGTCTTAAAGCGGGCCCCTTCTAAAGTGCTGGCGCCAGGGGGTCAGGGTTTCGTCCCCCCGGCGCTCTCTTGTAACAACTCTAGGAGTTGAGGGGGGCTGTGGAACAGCACGCGGCCTTCTCCCTCGCGGCAATAGTGCGGGCGGCGGATCCTCCCCCGAGGGGCCGCCCGCGGCCGTTTTCTACGTCGGCCGGAGATCGTTGCCCGCCCTCCGGCGCCGACGACGCGGCCTACGTTGGCGGGAGGGGAGTGCGGTGGCGGACTCCCGCTCCCGTTCCGCCGCCTCCCTTGCAGACACTACTGCCTTGCAAAAGGAAGCGACGGCCGTCCATCCAGGATCGCCCCCGACCATGGACAGAACCAGGGCCGGGAGTGACAGGTCCGCGGCCAATTCCGGACGGGACTCGCATCCCCGTCGCGTGCTAGTCAGGCGTGGGTACGACTACCAGACGACACTTCAGAAAAAGCAGAGTCGCCTGACGTCGTAGCCAGCCCAGCAAGACCAACCGACAGCGAGGATGCAATTCCCGCCCGGGGAACACTCTGTGCAGGCGCAGTCGAAATAGGCATGGTTTCGACTACCAAATCAGGTCCCAGGGTAGAACCCGGGACCCCAATCAGTATTCGCAATCATCCCACCGGGGATCACGCCACGAACAGAGAGCTAAGTTGGAAAGGATGTAAGAGGTAGACGGAAAGAAAGGTAGGACTCTGTCGCCTCGAACGGAGAGGGGAGTGAAGCGACGGATGCTCGGGCACCTCGGGTACGCACACCCGTGCACTCCTCGGACAGAGGAGCGCCCCTGAGGGCAAACCCTTCTATTTGCGTCAGGTTACTAAAAAAATAAAATTATAAAGAAAGTTTGAATATTATTATTTCTATGAGCTTTTATTTTAATAATTTTTTTGTTATTACTTTTTATTTATTTTTCGTTATTTTTTAATAAGTATTCTAATTTTTGTAAAAACCCCAGTGACGCACGCCTACATTGCATAAGGTGCTGCCTAGCTAGCCGAACAGGGTGAGCGGCTACCACGCAACATTTTTCTAATACTTACATTTTTAAACTCGTGATATCTTTCGAATGGAATATCCGAATTGAATAATTCAAAAAGTTATATAAAGGTATTGAAGCAATTTTGAATATGAAGTAATTTATTTTGATAAGGATTAATACCAAGATCCAAATAAAGAGTCTTTTCTAGGGGCGGCATTTCAATTAAATTTTTAAAATAAAAGAACACTTATTATGGCATAACTATAATAGTTAGACATATGCTGTCGCGACACTTTTTGTAAATAATGATGTGTTCTGCAAAGTTGTAGTACATTATTTTATTCTATCATCAATAGTTTTCGCAACGCACGCGATTTAAATAATATTTTAGGTAATTTTTTTACACTTTGGGTTACATTATTGGAGTTTTAGTAAGGATCCCTAATTTTTTTGAAAATATAATATAGCCTATGTCACCCGCGGATAGTGTAGCTTCCCAACAATGAAAGAATTTTTTAAATCGGGTCAGTAGTTTCGGAGCCTATTCAAAGCAAACAAACAAACAAACAAACAAACAAACAATCAAATCTTTCCTCTTTATAATAGTAGTATAGATATAGATATGCAATAATAGACGAAGAACAACAGCCTGAGTGTAGTCCTGGGTTTGAATCCCACCATAGCATGGGGTGCGTCTAGGTTAGTCTAGTCACTATAAAGTAGAATATATTAAACGAATATACATACATACATATATATATATATATATATATATATATATATATATATATATATATATATATATATATATATATATATCCCTAATAAACTCATTTGAAATCTCCAAATCGTGACAAAAAGTTGCTGTCTATGAAGGTTTAACGATTCATGAGAAATAGTTTCATCTTAGCTCATCCTATCAAAATACCGCTAGGCAAGTACGTAGTTTTTTATCTTTTTCACTTTTTAACATTACATTATTTCTACTCTTTAAGTCCAAGTGAGGAATGACCGTGTAAATAGTGTCCTCAGGGTTTATTGCGAAAGACACTACTAAGAATTCAAGTCAGGCTTGTTTACGCCTGTGATTTTCTCGTGAAAATGTTTTGAGACTACTTTTGTTAAGTTTTAATGAATTAAGTAAACTTGGATAACAAGATATAGTAGTATCAAAACTTTTATCGCATTAAGATTATTCTAAACTTAATTTTACTTTATATTCAAAAGATGCTGGCTCAACAATACACACTACTGGGTGACTACACCTACTCTAGCAGAAGAAAATGGTTTTCCTGTCATTCCTGCAATTTAACTATTCGCACTCTTCTATTGATTTTCAACTGACAATGGACTTCGTAGCGCAATGACTTTTGTATGTCGGACTGTAGTTGTTCATTTCTGGTCCGAGTTCCCAGAACATCACATCAGACAAGTTATACATGTATTAAACATGTATTTTATTTTATTTACAACAGGTATACAACTTGTACATCAATTTAATAGTATTTTTTTTTTAAATACTCTGATCTCTCAAGTACTCTGGACACCAGGGCATCCCGAAGTATCCAATCCGACTATCCAATAAAAAAATCCCACTGTTCCCCTATATGCCCACGGATAAATTGACTCACCGATCGCGGAACCCAGGCCGGCGCCGGCCCACCCCTTGTCAGGGTTTCGTCCCCCAGCGGCTCCTGCGTCAATCCAGGATTGAGAAGAGCACGTGGAACAGCACGCGCGTCTTCACCTGCTGTTTACTTAGGACTACACATCACTGTGTGAATTATCAAAGTATCAAAATATCGGAACTATCAAAGAAAAGTGTGGATGAAGAGAATGTTTTGATAAAGGAAAGTAAAAGGAAAGAATATTTAGAATGTAAGAAGAGAGCAAAAAGAGCTGTTGTTGTCTCCAAGGCTAGAGAATATGCTAAGCTGTATGAGTTTTTGGGAAGCTCTGGTGGTCAGACACAACTTTATAGAATGATAGAGAAAAGAATGCAAGGGATAATATCCATATGAAATGTATAAAAGATGATAGTAGAATGGTCTTAACAGACAATGAAAACATAAAGAACAGATGGAAAAATTATTTCTATGAATTGATGAATAAAGAGAATGTCTGGAGTGGAATGTTAGAGAAGGCACCCGTTAACATGGTAAAAGAAGTGAGTACGGCTGAGGTTAGATTGGTTGTAGATAGTATGCAAAATGGCAAGTCTGTATGACCGAATGATTTCATTCGGTATTAGGTATTTAGTTCTTGAAAGCAGATGGATGAAAGTGGCTGACTTTGTTCTTTAATAAGTTGTTGCAAGAAAAGGCGATCCCTGATAAATGGTGCAATAGTACGCTAGTGCCCATTTTTAAGAACAAGGGGGATGTATAGGTTTGTAAGAACTATAGAGGAATAAAGCTTATGTCGCACAGCATGAAGATTTTAGAGAAAGTAATAGCTAGGCGACTACGAAAGGAGAGCGAAATAAGGGAGAACCAATTTGGTTTCACGTCCGGCCGAGGAACTACGGATGCTACATTCGCACTTCGCCAACTGTGCGATAAATACAGAAGTGCACATAAGAATCTACAAATGGTATTCGTTGACCTCGAAAAACATATGATCGGGTTCGTAGAAAGGTTTTGTGGTGGGCTATGAAACCAAAAGGAGTGCTCGTGAAGTACTTGCATCTTATTCGTGTGATGATAGGTATAAGGATAAACAGGATAAGGACAGGCAGGATAAGGCAAGTACACACGGCCGGCCCCTAGCTGGTGTCACAGACAAGTTCAATGTTGCGGTGAGTTTAAACCAAGGATCGGCTCTTAGCCCATATCTGTTCCTCCTGGTGGCAGATGCAGTAACATCAGAAATACAGGAGGAGGCACCTTGGTATATGCTTTTTGTTGAGGACATTGTGCTGGTTGGAGAAAATGCTCACGAGGTAAACCTCTAAAGAGCAGATTAGCTAAATGGCACGAGAGATTGGGGGTATTGGGTTAAAGATAAGTAGAACCAAAACTGAATATCTATTTGCGACTTTGGATAAGGGCAGGAAGAAGATTTATTATTATTTATAATTATTATTTATTGTTGCGTTTTTTTTTTAATTTATTTATCAAATTCACAGTTATTACATTGGCTTAATAAAATAATAGCACAAAAAACCACTAAGGTTTGTACAAAGCCATCGAAACTTAAGTCTACGCACGTTCAAATGACTGAGTAAATTTAGATTACAATTTCTCTAAAAAATATTTTTTAAGTGTGGCTTTAATATTTTTTTGGGTTATATTATCTCTTATATTTATTACTGTACTTAATGTTTATATAAAATGTTTGCTTTATTTGTAGAATCATCTGTATAGATGATTTAATTTGTACTATTAATTTTCGATGGCGGTCATACATGTTCATTACGACAATCTTATAGTTGGTTTTAAGATGTTCATATTTCCCAGTTCATCCCAGCATAAGAAAGAAGTGGGAACTCACCACCTCACCGGCTTAGAAGAGGCCTTTGAAAGCGGGCTGGCGTAATTCGAGGCTGCGGCCTGATTTGCTTGCATAAGATTCAAGGCATACGAAAGAACAATGGGGAGGAAGGAACAGTTTTAGTGGGTATACCAGAAATGTGGGTCCTCCAGTTCAGAGAAGTGGACGCACGGGCGCATTGTTCGAGGAGTCCCACACTGCCCCGCCATTAATTTTCGCGCGGCGTTGTATAACGTAGTGCATTTCCACATACAATAAAATACGCAGTGTAAACTCTATATAAAGACACATAACGGACTGAGCATTTTTCGGCGTTAAAGAGAGTGGTCATTAGATTAGAAAGAAATAAAAGATATTACATATTTTACTATTCTATAATGATACTTATCTAATATAGTACACATTTTACAAATGAACATGATAATTCATACAAATAACAACACTTGGTGTGTTTAGTCTGTTATTTTCATCTGATGTTTTTTGCTGCTCCAATATTTTTAAAGTATCTTCTTATGAATTTTCTCATACCTTGGGATACGACCCGATCAACTTGATTATATAAAAAAAAGTACGTGTGTACAAAGTAGTAGTAGTAGTTTCACTTCTGACATGTGTACTTTGGCAAACTAATTTAGTGAACTCTAGACGGCAATGAATCGGCGCCATATAGATTTCTATAATCCAAGTTTAATAAATGGAATCCGCTTCGAACGGAAATGTTTGGTATAATAATATAATATTAATTATAAAGAGGAAAGATTTGATTGTTTGTTTGTTTGCATTGAATAGGTTTTGAAACTACTGAATCGATTTGAAAAAATGTTTCATTGGGAAGCTACATTATCCCCGATTGACGTAGCTTATATTATATTTTTAAAAAAATTAGGGATACTTACTAAAACTACAATAATATAATCTAAGGTGTAAAAAAATTACCAAAAATATTCTTTACATCGCGTGCGCTGCGAAAACTATAAATGATAGTATAAAATAATGTACTACAACTTTGCAGAACACATCATTATTTACAAAAAATGTCGCGACAGCATATGTCTAATGCCACAATAAGTGTTATTTTATTTTAAAAATTTAATTGATTTGCCGCCGCTAGAAAATACTCTTTATTTGTATCTTGATAATAATCCTTATTAAAATAAATTATTTCGTATTCAAGACTGCTTGAATACCTTTAAAACTTTTTGAATTATTTTATTCGAAAGATATCACGAGTTTAAAAATATAATTATTAGAAAAAATGTTTCATATCTTTGTGACGCTAATTTGCGTTTCATCCGTAACGTGACGCTAATTTCCGTTTCATCCGTAAAAATTTTACCCTTATGCGCACAAAGAAGTTTCACTTCAAAAAGTATTTTAATTGTTTCGCTGCATATGTGCTTGTTTCATGCTTGGTGGAGGGACAGAAAATCATATCAAAACAGGTTAACCGTCTTTTGGGAGCTACAAATAGATATACATCCTAAACGAAAAACTTTTTTCTTCTTCGGAGATTAAATGCATTTTGTTAGTTTTTAAATACAGTTAGTAGGGGTTCTTAGAAACGTGCGGATTCAATGCTCACGTACTTACGGACGACAAATGGACTGACATTTTTACATCGGCCCCCGCTCGCTGCATATTTTACGATGGGTCAAGGGGCTTAAAGTATTTTTACGCTAGATAAAATAGTTCCACGTCCTAAAAACTAACAGATTCGAAGCAATGGAATGTAGAAAATGTTGAAATTAAAACAGTTTACGAATATATTTTTAAATGTATATAATTTTATTGTAAAGTTTATGAATGTCAGAGACATTTCTTCAATCGCTAATTTTGATTAAATATGTATCTCTAAGATATCTAAAGAAAATAATATTAATATTCATTTAAAACGTTTACTAGACACTTTAACACTCGGTTAAAACATTACATATTTTAAGATAAAAGGGTCTGGACTCAACACTCTGCCGGATTTAAAGGCCGGTACAGTACCGGCCATTGAAGAGAACAAGAACACTGTTTTGTACTTCGCTTAAGACTAGACAGTGTAGTGTCACAGAAGACAATATTCAGGAATGCTTCAAAGTTTTAAAGCTTAGCAAACGACACTCTTGGAATCACGATTCTGCTGCTGGGTACAGCCACAGGGCGAAGTCAGTGCTTACGTTGACAACCACGTAGTAGTTTATTTTCCTGTGCAGATATATTCACCATGAGAAAAAAACGTAGATTTTTTATCTTGCCCTTATTTTATAACATACGAATTTTATAAATGTTTTATGGGATCCTACCATAATCGTTGAGGTTGAAATCAATATCACCTGCAAGCGGTGAATTTACATGAAGTTAATTTTATTCAATCTGTAAATAAATGATCAAAAATAATATTATTAAAAAAATGGGACATATATAGTGTACACTTTCTTTTAAATTACCGGCGTGAATTTACTAGCGCATTGAAGAATTTTCATTTTCTTTTAAATTTAAAGCCAAGTCTATATTGTTCGAGCCCGAGATTGGCGGAGGGGCGTTCTTAAGTCGACGTTTTACAAACGAAGCTATTTTATAAACAAGTTCCTGGATTGGAAGTAATCTTATCGTGTGATAAAATTGCGCCCTTTTCCCGAAGTCAAAGGGATTCTGTACTGAATGGGAAGGTTGTAAGTCAGCGGTTACTTTGATTGCTTGCTATCCTTGACTGTGAGAATTGCGTAGAAAAAATGTAGCATCCGGCACATTGCGGTATTTATTTGTACTATTCACTGTATTAATATTAAGTACAATATACTGACCATGTCTAATAAGTAATGTTAGTCAAATTTAAATTGGTTTCTGAAATATTTATTAAAAGTTGCGGAAATTTTAAAAGAAGGGAGTATAATTTGCTCAATAATCTTGGAGTTAAATCTTTTTTATTTCTCATCTTTGCACGTGCTATTACATTCCTGGTAGCGAATCCATTAACACGCATATCATTTACATTAATCTATAAGTTCCTGGATTTGCCAGGGCTGACCCGAATAGTCGGGTTTTAATTTGTTAATGCTGTTAAAGACAATGACCTGTGACTATATACCTTCTCTTTTTTCGCCACGGGATATTACGTATCGTTCATGCAGTCTATAATATAGAAATACGTTGCAGCCAGGTATTGTTTGGTCTGATCCATTTTTATTTTTATGTTCTTCTACCCATATGGGAAAGCAGTGTATTCTCCGTGCAACTAGCGTCGCAAACCTCCATAGAAAACGGTAACTTGTTACGACTTGAGGGTTGTCAGCCTCTCTGCTGTTCCACAATAGTAAAAAAATGTAACCTCAAGGTTAAGGGTATTCGCGGTAAGGTACATTAAGTAACTATTAATCTGAAGTATTCTCCGTAATTTTTTGGGATACAATTTCAGCGATTTTACTTTATATTTGTCCTATGTATGATATACGAGTACAAATGGATTTAGTTCTGATTATTATTGCATGAACGAGATATCATCATTGTGTTCTTAAAAAAATTAAAAATTTTGAAGCATATACACGAAACAACTTGCATAATTAAAAATATATAGGCCATCAGTGTTGATACTCATGTGAACAAAAAAAAAAAAAAATATATATATATATATATATATATATATATATATATATATATATATATATATATATATATATATATATATATATATATATATATATATATATATATATATATATATATATATATATATATGATTTTCACTCTTGACATTAACACTGAACCCATAAAATTAACCAGAGAGCATTGTCGTGACGCTCCAACCGATGTGATATTCGAACCAGGGACAAGGTCGACTTTTTAATACAGCTAATGGACATGTTACCCTTACCATTGTTTTTATTTGCCATAGTTTCGTATTCTTGAGTGTTTCAATATAATAAATATTAAAGCTGTACTTACAGCGAAATCGTTTTAATAACAGATCGCTCTAAGGACATTGATCCATTTTCTTACTTAGTTCTTCAAACCGTTTTTTTGCGGCATCTTAAACTTTAGATACACAGGTAAACGAAAAGATAGTTCGGTTGTTATCTTTGGAACTATACGGCCATTTTGGTATCGCCGAGTGTTTTAAGACAAAATATTTCTAACGGACACATACTTACTCCTAAATCATTTTATTAAGTGATTTTTTATTAACCATATCTGTGAACTACACAATACTCATGGAAAAGCTTTTTCGTTTAAGATGAAAATTATTAATCAGAAATTTCTTCGTACCTATAGTAGGGTTTTAGGGTGAGGATCGCGTGTATCGTAAGCAAGGCCAGGGGCCGGCATCAGAAGTACTCGGCATTCATAACAAGCGTTATCGTAACACCATCATCAAATATGTCCTAATCAACCGGCTAACATGGATTTCAAATCGCCTGCTATAAATAGAAAAACAAAAGGAAATGAAACAATAACTAGTAAATTTATTCAACTAATGAAAAATTGAGGGTGTGATTTGAATCTAAGCGATTATTATTATATTCCTATAACCCCTAGATGGGGCAGAGAGCAGTATACGTCTACACCGAATGGTCTTGAGCATCACTTTTTATCTCATTCCAGGTCTTCACTTCGTCAGTATTTGACCGCCGCCAGGTTTGTTTTAGACGGACACATTTACGTTTTCCTTGGAGGTTCCATTCTAGAGCTTGTTTTGGTATATTGTTGGAAGCTCTCCGAAAGGTGTGGCTTCAGATTCATTTGGGACGTTGGAATTTAGGAGATGAGGTAATCAAATTCACTTTATGGCTAAAAAGTGTACGTGTTAGCGTTAAGTGGTGTTACGCTCGGAGACTAAGTTAGAGGTAACGGGTTCACACCCCACGTTGGCATACGAGTAACTTCTTCCTGTCCTTATCCCAACGATGTGGGGTCGGCACAATATGTTCTCTTCTTCCACTCTCCTCTATTAGCCGTCATCTGAACATTCACACCTTTTTTAACCATATCCTCTTTTACACGATCCATCCATCTTTTAATTAGTCTACCTCTCCTCTTGTATCCATCCACTCTCATTTCTAGCATCCTCCTTTTTACGTGACGCTCCTCTCCTCGCATTGTATGGCCATACCAGGCTAACCTATTACTTTTCAGCTTCTCAATCATTGCGTACTTTCAAACTTCCCCTAATACAATAATTTCTAATTTTATCTATTTTTGTAACTCCGTTCATCCATCTCAGTACTCGCATGTATGCTGCATGCAATAATCTTTCATGTTTCCCCTTCGTGGCCCAGCATTATGATCATACAATATGACAGGTCTGAGGTATAAGGGACTTGTAAATTTTACTTTTTAGTCTAATCGGCACTTGTGGATCGCAAATTCTTGTGACCTGTGGCCATTTCATCCACTCTGAATTCACTCTGTTTTACACATCTCGGCCTATCTCGAGAAAATCTGCATGTTGAGATCACCGATATGTGTAACCCGCCAAGCGTTGGATAGGTGTAGCGAGTATACTGCTCGTTCTCTTTAAGAGGAGGTGCAAGCCCAGCAGTGGAACATTAATATAGATTAACTTTTCAGCTTGGATGGGTTAAGATTTTCCGTAGTCTTTTCATAGTGTTTGTATCATTTTTATCAACTTTAATTAACATGTATGACTGACTTAGGGTTATGTAATGTAAAATACTCCACTAGATTCTTCCAATTTTTGACGACCTCGGTGGCGTAACGGATAACGCACGTCGGTACGCTCGCGGAGGTCACGGGTTCGATTCCCGTCTCGCGTCTGGGTGTTTCTGTATAATATGTATTTATTTACAAAAAAAAAGTATATAAGTAGTATAAAAGTTGTCTAGGGCCCATAACACAAGTGCTACTTAGTTTGGGACTAGATGACGCTGTGTGAATTGTCACAAAATATTTATTATTTATTTATTATAATTTAGTTAGATATGCTAAAACTTTTTAAATATTTAGCCAGACTAGTGTTAAGGAAGTTAATGCGCTCTAATAAACCTCTTACAGAGTTGTGCAATAGTCGAGTTTAGATTCGAAAGTAAAGCTTAAGATAGTTGAAACTATTATAAATAGTAGACACTATTTGGTAGTTACAATTTATTACAATATCTACAACAATATTATAATTGCCTTGTTGTCGAGTATTATAGTAATCTACCTGTCCTCTCCGGTCCTATTTATTGTTATTTAGCACAGCTCGGGGAGTCCACACTACACTACGCACTACGCGGCGGTGGGTCCGTAGTGCAATTCATTTTTTTGTTATTCACACTATCTTTAATTTAAATTTATTGAAAATTATGTTTTAGTTTTTTACTTTTTAGTATGATTAACTATAAAAGCGTGTTAATATATTTTATATGTTGTCAATTCCCAATCGGTAAATGTTTGGTAAATGTTTATTAATTTAGCGTCATCTTCTGGCAGTGTTATTAATTTAACGCCAGATTTTTGAATTTTGGTTGTTCAAAGCGGGTAAAAATTGAGTCCGAAAGTTCCGTTACATACAGGTCAAGTAAATGTAATGATTAATTATTATGGATAAATTTAACCAGTAAGAAGTTCCGCAGACTGAGAGTTGAAGTCAAAGAAGTTTCTTCCATCCATCTCGCAGTTTCATGAATTTTACACACCACCATTATCAGCAAATATATCCAAGAGGGAGCTGATGTCATCAGTAAATTAATTTCTAAATAATTAATTTCATTTCTGTCGGGACATTGTCACTCCATGGTACTGCAAGTAACTGAGGATTACAGAAAGCTATATAGAGTTGATATCACGAAATCCGTCTAAAAGGCCTTTAGTGAACAACCTCATAACATTTCCCATGCGTAAATATTTGATGTACGTGACATCAACTTATGAGTCCCTTTAGTGCTCTCCAAATCTCTCGAGATCAGTAATAAAATAACATGAGTTAGGTTCTTTTTTACGATTTTCAAACGTTGCATGGTAATCTGATATTATAAGTTATCTTCATACAATATTTTTTAAGGTTTCATATCTGCTATTCACCAATATGATTTGACGTTGATATTTGACGTTTTATGTATTACAAGTAGATTTTTTTATGTAAAACATCTATTGAAGCACCTCGGCAGTAAAATTTACTGGTTTGCCGTCACGCCAACACTATATTGCCACCATGCCTCCTCCATGCCACTGCTCAACCGTGTACTACACGCTTTGTGGCTTCTCTGTATGAGCTGCGTACTATTTTTATTTCATTAAAGAGCTTCTACTGTTCATTCAGTAATTTTCTCCATTATTTCTCTATTAATTTTGTTTTAAAGCATTATTTTGTAACAAAAACACGCAGTGGTAGCATCCGGATTTGAATCATCAACCTAAGCGTTTATATGACTCATATTACGACCGCGTTTCCTAACTGCGTCAATAATTTGGTGTTGATGAGTTCGAAACTATTGAACAACGTTCATAACATTTATGTATGTAACGTTTTTATGATGAACGGTAGATACACACTAACCACATTGTTTAACAGTTTTTTACTTTATTCAAAAACTATTTTTTTTTATAGCTAGAGTGCAACAGACAGGCAAACGGTCCACCATGGCAGGTGGCCACCGTTTGAGGTGTTAAGGTGCATGTGTACCGCTTCAAGTAAAGGATGAAGTAGGAATATTGCTAGGTGGCATTACCTATAGTAAAATAACAATAATATTTCTGAAATATTAAACAAAAACTTAAAATAATCTTATAAAATCAGCTCATAGCGTCCCACTGCTAGGCACGTTCTGCCCCTAGAAAGAAGGGATTATATAACCATCACACTTCTCTAAATCGGATTGGCGGGTTACACTAACCAATAACCTCTGGATGCAGGTTTCCCCGCGATGTTTTCCTTCGCCATCGTACGTGGCGTTATGTTATAATATGCTCGAGAAAAATTGCTAAAGCGGTGTATATATACCCTCTTGGAATTTGAATCCGTGACTTCTAGATAAGCCTCCAAGTGTAATAAGTATTCGGCTACTACATACCATTATTGAAATAATTTTTTTCCACGTAGGGGCGGAGTACTAACCTCTACGGCCGGGGTAGGCCGTCGTAAAAGGCGGCAAAACAACCCTAGCTACGTGGTAGGGTCCCAAGCCCATCTGGATGGCAACCAACTTTGGTCTAGAAGTATGCCGCCATAATAGTCTTGTGTTATGTTCCGGCATTAGGAATCCAGGTTCTTACACTCCTATAGGTCAGCAGCGTGATCGCGGTGCCCCTAGCGTCGCAAACACCTATTAGCGACGGTAATTACTATTAGGTGGACCGCTAACATCTGCTGTTCATCAGCAGTAATAAAAAAAAGACGTAAAACTGAATCTACTTGGTTCAAGTAAAAGTTTATGCAATTAATAGTATAGTTGGACCGTTCCAGAACATACCTAAGTTGTGATCTTTAGCAAAAGTTGCTAACGACCTGTTACGAATGTAAGAGTTAGTAGTTTTTCTTTGAAATTGCGTAGCAAAGTATAAACTTTAACTGACTTTGAAAGATAGTTTTAGTGTAGATAACTTTTTAGTGAATTGAAATTTAGAAACCAATAGTGGTATACAAAATAAATTATTCCTAAATATATTTAATAAAAATGAAGTATAATCAAAAACTATCAAATATCTACGTTTATTTTATAAAATTCAAACCATCTGTCGGTTTATTATTTCATTTTAATATTCCTTTTTTAAAATCGTTTCCATTTTAAAGATGCTTAGTTTGTTATTACTTTTTTTAGCGACATAATATTTTTTTAACGACATTGTAATTCAAGTTCTCATAGGCATCATCATTGCATGATAGTGGTGCATCTCATGCGTAGCTTGCATTCTTGTTCCTTATTTACTAAAAGTAAATTCGAATTTTAGTTATAATTTGCGTCACCCTGTAAATTAGATTTTTGTTTACATTTCTCACCCTAAAAAGAAAGCTTTCGATAAGATCTCTTGTACTTGTAGGTATACGCTCAAAGAAGTCAAAATTTACTGCGTATCGTCATTCCGTTAGATTTTAAGGTATGAGAGAGATATGAATGTGCTCATTACTACCGTTATTATCATCATTAATAAAATGGATGGCTTTAATACCGGTCAAATATTGAGATTTCGCTTCGTAACCTAGGCTCGTTTTTAATGTTTGTTTAGGCTATTAAGGCCCACTTGCACGTTCCTTTTTTTTTTACGGGGTGGGGAAATCCTCATGGACTACCTCCGGCTGGGGAAAGGCGGAGGGGCGTGCCGGACTCTTACCGGCTAAAACTACAACCCCGGTGTCTCCTCACACGTGCGCGCGGGGCCGCGGGAATCCAAATTCTTCCGCAGCCCCACACTAGTGCTGGCCTGGTCTGTCCGGGCCTCGTCTCCTGCACGGGGTAGTGAGGTGTTTAACTACCCCGTGCATCGCCTCAGAGGCGCGCGCCGACACCCGCGCAAGCCTCCACCTCGGGTCCATCGAATAGGGGGCGGGAACTTCCCCAAGTCCCTCGCCCCTGGACCTATTCATGGGGGCCGGAAAAGGGCGTTGTCCGCCCTTCTCCTGCGCCCGGTGCGCCTTCTGCGGCCGGGGAAGGGAGTCGAAATCTCCCTCTCCCGTTCCGCAGTTTCCTTCTGCGACATCACGTCCTCGCAGAAGGACACCACTGCGTCACACGACTCTGCGTTACCGACCATCCTCCGCACTACGGCCGGCAGCAACAGATCGCCTCCTACTTCATTTATGAGGACACGGCGCTGCTCCTCCCAAGCTACACACTCGGCGAGCGTGTGTTGCGCCGTATCCTCCCCGCAATGGACGCAGTGGTGGCACCGAGCGTCCGGCTGTCTATGCGGCACTGGTACTTGCCGAAGCAGCCGTGCCCCGACAGCACCTGCGTCACCCTAAACGACAGGGAGCCATGCCTTCTCCCGAGCCAGTCGTCGAGTACTGGGCGGATCGCCTCGACGGTAGCGAGGCCGGCGGTAGGTCGCAGAAGCCTTTGCTGCCATTCTGCCACCAAGACCTGACGGAGCTCCTCTCGGCGCAGCGCGAACTGCCGCTGCGCCGGCCTCGAGCCCCGTGCCCCCTTTTCCTCGCGCCATCGATATAATGACGCGAGTACTTTCGCCTCTAGGTCCCAGGCCAGGGAGCCGGCCAGGACGCAAGCCGCCTCGTAGGAAATCGTGCGATACCCGCGGACGACTCTGACGGCCATCGCCCTCTGCGGTTTGCGCAGAATGGCGAGAGTGCTGGCCATCATGTCCAACGCCCAAACAGGGGCCCCGTACAGGGCCACGGACCGCACGATTCCCACGTACAACCGCCTACAGGCGGCGCTCGGGCCCCCCAAGTTGGGAAGCAACGTCGAAAGCGTGCCCGCTGCACCCATCAGCTTGGGCGCCAGCCGCCGGAAGTGGGGCCCGAATTCCCATCGGCTGTCGAGCACCAATCCCAGATACTTCATGGTGGACTCAACAGCTATCCGGGCCCCGCTGACCACGATGCGTGATCCCGGCGCCGGCGCACGTCGGGGGCCATGAAACACCATGGCCTCTGACTTGTTTAGGGCCACCTCCAGGCCCAGGCGCCGGATGCGGTTCACCACCTGTGACACCGCAGCCGGCTATCAACGTCGCCTCCCTGTGCGAGCTCCCCCGGGCAGTGACAAGCGTGTCGTCCGCGTAACACGTCAAGTTGGCGCCCGACGGGAGTTCGCCTCTCAGCACCCAGTTGTAGCCGATGTTCCACAGGAGCGGTCCCAAAACTGATCCCTGCGGAACACCGCACGACACGAGGTGCCGACCGGCACCGTCACGTCCCCGATAGGTGACGCATCTACCCTCCAGATAAGCCCCTACCGTACGGCGGAGGTAGGGAGGCACGCGATGGTATTTCAGAGCCTCCCGAATACAACTCCAGGGTAGGGTGTTGAATACGTTGGAGATGTCTAAAAACACCGCCAGCACCACCCCACCCCGGGATACCGTCTCCTTCGCCAGGGCCCTCACGCGCATGATGGCGTCTATGGTGGAGCGCCCCCGACGAAAACCAAATTGGTTGTCGTCCAGGTAGGCCCCTCTCTACACAAGTGACTGACGAGGTGATCTGCGATAATGCGCTCAAAAAGTTTTCCCGCCTCGTCGAGCAGCACTATGGGCCTATACGCAGACGGCGAGTCCGCGGGGCGCCCCTCCTTCCTGAGCAGGACCAGCCTCCCCTCCTTCCACACACTGGAAAACTGACCCTGCTCGAGACATGCCGTGAAGAGCCCCCTCAGCTGGGGCTCTAGCTTCTTCAGAGCCAGGACGAGAGCTCGACCAGGAACTCCGTCGGGTCCGGGTGCTGTGTTATTAGCTCGGAGTCGCGACACGGCCGCTCTCGTCTCTGCTTGCGTCACCTCGGGGACATCGGTGCTCTCCTCTTCTGGAGATTCTGTGGCTGAGGGTGAAGCCATCGCCGGGGGAACGTGTCCCGGTGTCAGTCCACCAGTACACCTGGTGCCTTGGGACTGTTGGCGGACACGGGGCATGGACGCGTCGCAGATCTGCGTTATCGCCCCGCGAAACCACAGTGCCACCGCTTCGACGTCGACGGGGCCGTCCGTCGTCGACTCCCAAATCCAGGACTGAACTAAGGTAGCTTCCTCGAGTAGTTCCTTGTCGATGCGCTTAAGCGCCCAACGCGGGCCGTCGTTAGTCGGGGCTGTTGGATGGCGGCCGCTCGCGGTCTGGGCAGAGACGTCGAACCGGATATACCGATGGTCCGACAGCGTCTCCACCTCTACGGCGACACGCCAGTCGCGGACTCGGCTAGCGACAGAGGGGCTAGCGAACGAGACGTCCACTATCGACCCGCCCCGCTGCCGCACGCACGTGTATTCCGAACCCCGATTCAGGACGACCAGACCAGTCGTCACCGCCCACTCTTCCAGCATCTCGCCCCGAGGGTCAGTGACCGGAGATCCCCACGCCGATGACTTAGCGTTGAGATCCCCGAGCACCAGAACGAGACGACGGTGATAGCGGCCTACGACGGCGCCCAACTCGACAAGGAATCCCTCAAAGTCGGCGAGACTCTTGTTGGGGGAGAAATACGCCCCCACAATGACGATGCCGCCCGAGACCGCAGCAACCCAGCCGCGGCCACGAGACGGGTCGATCAGAGCCTCGCCAATAATGGCCACCAAACCGTCAGTGCACCCCAGCCAATTGTCACGGGCGGGGATGAAGTACGGCTCGGCGACCACAGCCACGTGGATCGACCACTCTGCCATGCTCTGGAGTAAAAGATCCTGAACTCTGGCACAGTGATTGATGTTGCCCTGGAGGAAATGGAGTTGTGCCATTATTGACATTCCATTCCCTCGGCAACGGTCCTGGGCTGGGAGTCGGCCGCGGAGCTACTATCCTGCGGGGGCAGCGAGGTTTCCCCGGCAGGTTTAGAGCTACTCTTCTTCTTCTTCTTGGCCTTGCTGGCAGGCGCGCCACAGGCCCCTCTGCCCACTTTATGTCCCGCGGGCTTCCCTGCAGCGGAATATAAGCTGAAGTTGAGCGCCGCGGAACACTGGGCCGCCTTGTGGCCGGGCTGACCACAGCGATAACAAAGGTCACTACAGTCAACCTCAGCAGTGCACTTTGCCCGGACGTGCCCCTTCTCCAGGCACCGGAAGCACCGCAAAGCCCGGGGCTGCAGGAGTTTCACCCTCGCCGCAACCCAGCCAACCAGAAATCTGCCGCTTAAGGCGATCTTCTTCGCCGACGCTATAGGGCACCAAACCCAGACCACGCCGAGTCCGGTGGCGTCCGGCGGACACTCTCCGCTTCGGGCAACGGCTGCCACCACCTCCTCAGAGGTCACGGAGTCGTCCAGACCAGCAATCAGTGGTTCCAAAGCAGTTCTGCGCTTGCCCTTCGTTTTTTTCCGAGCTCCTTGATTAATGTCTGCTACAATAGGATTACCTATATGTTCCATCATCATTACTTGCGAAGAACAATGATAATTTAAAAACACTTATACATTATGTTACGCTTTGAAAGCCGAAAATCACAAAACAATACGTTATATTTTCTGACAAGTCATCGTCATCATCTAAGCGTAGTATCCCGGTTGCAACCCAAACTTCCGTTTCGGTGCCCGGGGTCCGCTTTCTGATTTTTTCTACTCCACTTCGCACGGTCTTCAGCATCCCTGGTAGTGAGCCCATTGGTACGCATATCACCATTTATGACGTCAAGCTAGCACTTTTTGGGTCTACCCTTCCTGCCGAGGCGGCATGGCCAGACCATAGATATAGAATACTATACTGGTATTCTATATCTATGGGCCAGACATTTGTTTCCTACGTAAGCATCCGATTAACATTTTTCTGACAAGTAACTGCGAAAATGTCAATATCAAGCTATCACTTGTCAAATTTAAAAATATGGACGCTTTTTTACACTAATAAATCCTAAAATTGTTTATGGGTTTGTCGTGAGAAACTCGAAATTATAGATATATCGGTTTTTGACAGAATAACAACAGTCAACAATGAAAAATGTTAGGGATTTATTGGTATCTGTTCCGATCCGATCGCCATTGTTATTTAGTACGATTGACGTAAATATCGGTTTATGTTCAGAACCGGGTATTTCGCGGACGGATTTAGAGCAGATTTATCAGTTTTTGACCAGGTTACATTAATCATAGAGCAAGATATGTACGAGAACAACCAATTGTCATCATAAAAAATGAAAATGTCAAAATGTGATTTATCGGTTTTTGTACTGACGCTCCTCAGTAGTAAAACAGTGGTTAAAGTTTCGATTTGACGGTGCGTACCGCTTAGAAAATGTTTCCCTCCTAATATTCATATTATATATAGGTAACATCATTTCCATAAACTGATGGTGAATGAGAACATCGTGTGAAATTTTTTAATCGTATACAGACATTTTTTTTTATTGCTTTAGGACAGCAGACAGGCTAACGGCCCGCTTAGAATTTAGCAGTTACCGTCGCCTATGGGTGTTTGCAACGCCAGTGGCATCGTGAATACGCTGCTGTCCCATAAAAGTACAGGAACTTGGGTCACTAATGCCGGAACACAACACAAGGTTATTATGGCGGCATACTTAAGACCAAAGGTGGTCGCCATCCAGACGGGCTTGAGGCCCTACCGCGTAGAAAACTAGAGTGAGAAAACCGTTATGTGTAACCCACTTCTATGACCTGGGAATTGACGGACATTAGTCCATTTCCTCAAGGGAAGGCCCAAGCAGCAGTGGTTATGTTTGGACTGTTATTATTCACGCAAACAGTACCATTAAGGACAATTATACAAAATAAATTTGATAATTGACGACCTCGGTGGCGTAACGGATAACGCACTTCGGTACGCTTGCGGAGGTCACGAGTTCGATTCCCGCCTCGCGTCTGGGTGTTTATGTATAATATGTATTTATTTACAAAAAAAAGTATATAAGTAGTATATCAGTTGTCTAGTTCCCATAACACAAGTGCTATGCTACTTAGTTTGGGACTAGATGGCGCTGTGTGAATTGTCACAAAATATTATATTATTATTATTAAATAAATATATAAGGACATTTCACACAACGCCGTCTAGTACCAAATTAAGTAGCATAGCACTGCAACTTATATAGTACATGTATGTATATACTTTTCTTTTGTAAATAAATACGTATCATACGAGTATATAAACAGCCAGACGCGGGACGGGATTCGAGTATGTGACCTCTGCAAGTGTACTGACGTGCGTTAGCCCTTACGCCACAAAGGTCGTCGTATGTCTGCTTTGAATCCCTCAACTTTTCCAGAATATTCTACGAATTGCAGAACATTCTCGTTTACTATATAAATTCTCTAAGTTAATATGTAATACACGTGAATATGGCCGTAATGACCGCAGTGTCAAATACCTTGAAGGTAACACGAGAGTACTGTGTTGTGGTTTGGCAAACAATTGTTACGATGTAATCATCTCGGTCAGAGTGTTAGGTTAACATAAGGACATTAGGAGCGGATTCAATTTCTCCACAAAATACCGCCACGAAATTTAATACGACTGGATTTAATATTTAACAGCTGTTAAACTAACTAATATTGCAACGTCCAATTTACTCGTACACCGTTGGTATTTAACGAATTCTGTAGCGTAGCGGTCACGGGTTCGATTCCTATCTTGCTTCTGGGTGTTTGTCAATAGTATGTATTTATTTACAAAAAATGTATGTATGCAGTATATCAGTCGTCTAGTACCCATAACACAAGTGCTATGCTACTTATTTTGGAGCTAAATGCCGCTGTGTGAATTGTGTCAGTATATTTATTTATTCACTACTGCGCGAGTGAATTTAAACGATAACCGCTGCCCCCCACGCATCTTTAAGCGCTGATATATTAATTTTAATAAACAATATTTTTTGTTAGTGGTTGCGTTCGATGAGAATTGGGTGATCTATGCTCGATCTTAGATCTAGCTACTTATTATTATTATAATTTATTTTAAATATTGTCTTCACTATTTTTTAATGTATTTTTAATATAACTAATAGCAAACTGATAGTTAGCAGCCTAATTGTACGGGTGTACATTTGCTATTGCTGGGATTGGAGAGCCTGAATAAATGAAAGGCTTCTTGTTTCTATTTTTCCTCCTTTATTACTAGGGCTGCTGTGTCTGAGCTCGACTGTAGCTTACTATAAGCTGAGCTGAACTCAACTGAACTGAATTGAATAACGAAAGCAAAACTACGCAGCTTTTATAGTAAAAATATGGGTGGGGAGTCTGGAACCTTTTAGAACCTCATACAATAGATGACCGTTTCTTTTTGATAGTAGCCGGTCATTTAGACGAGTTCCCACGGAGCGGAATTACTTTTCTAATTCTATAATTGTTTCCATAAACAATACGTCTATAGACAAAAGAGCGACCATTAGTTCGAATTTCCAAAGGCGCGGAATTGCTCTTTTGATCCTTTTAGAAAATAAATAAATTTTACAATGGACAATAGTCAAAGGACAACGTTAACAACCATTGTCTGAAGTTCGGGTTCTTTAAACATCCTGAGGTTGTAAAACATTTGGTGTCCAGAATCCCATTACCCCATTCAAACTAATTAAATTCAAATAATCATAAAGCAAATTGCAATACCCTAAATAAATTACAAACAAAGCTTAAAACTATTTCCGTTCGCCGTCTCGTACATTTCTCCCGCCGTGCAATCGTGTTGCATCCTCTTGTGGCGAAGAGACGGCCTCTTCTAATGGCAGGATCACCATCTTTTTGACTGGTCTTCGCAGAACTCCTCCTTTCGTGGCAACGTCGACTGCTCGAACTGTGCCATCAGGTCTCGGATACGTAGCGACGACTTTCCCTCGTACCCAAACGTTACGTGGTAAGTTACTATCGGTCAGCTGAACAAGGTCGCCGACTTTTACGACGGGACCGTTCCCATGCGGGTCTCGTCGCTTTTGGAGTTCTGGTAGGTATTCACGTAGCCATCTCGTCCAGAAGATATCAGCCAATCGTTGAGCGGCACGCCAACTATTCCCAGAAATGGCATCTTTTTCATTAAATGTACCAGGTGTTGGTACGTGTCCGGGTCCTCCGAGCAAGAAGTGGTTGGGCGTTAGGGCTTCAGGATCCTCTTCACTGACCGATACGTGGGTCAGTGGTCTGCTATTAACTGTATACTCCACTTCTGCTAGCAGGGTCGTCAGAGTCTCTTCGGTGGGCTTTCGCTCGTGTAGAGTCACGTTCAGTGCGGTTTTAACTGAGCGAACCATCCTCTCCCAAGCACCTCCCATGAACGGCGCTCCCGGGGGAATAAATCTCCAAGCGATCGTCTTCTTGGCCGCTTCTTCTGCTGTGGCCTCATCAATTGCTCGCCGTAATTCTTTATCCGCTCCCTTCAGATTTGTCCCGTTGTCTGACCATATTTCACTTGGGCAGCCACGTCGCGCTATCATTCGTCGCAGTGCCATTATTGCTGAGTCTGTGCTCAGTGATGCTGCTACTTCCAAGTGAATAGCTCTCGTTGTCAGACACGTAAATATTGCTACATATCTCTTCTGGCTCGTTCGACTGACTGCTACAGTCAATGGACCGAAATAGTCGACCCCGGTGTATGTGAATGGTCGCTTGTGATGTTCCAGGCGACACGAAGGTAGGTCTCCGGTTCTCGGGTTCGGTGGCCTTTCCGTCCTCATCCGGCAATGTAGACAGCGTCGTAGAAGAGTACGTGTTACTGGTCGCAGACGTAAAATCCAGTAGTGCTGGCGGCATTCGTTCACCGTGGCTTCAACTCCGGCATGGTGTCGTCGTCGATGAATGGCTGTGATCCAAAGTCTCACCGTAGGGTGGCTTCCATCTAGCACTATTGGAGATTTAAAGTTTTCAGGTACGAGTTGTGTGGCGTGTATTCGGCTTCTCATTCTCAGGGCGCCGTCTTTGTATTCGACGCTCAATTGATGAAGGCGGCTTTCCTTGCTGACCAGCTTTTCTTTATTGATTGCTTCGATCTCATTTCCGAAGGACTCTTCCTGTGAAGCTTTCATCAGGAGCTCTTCTGCTTTTCTCAATTGTTCCGCGGTGACTGGAAGTGCTTTTCGGCTTTCCTTCGTAATGAGTTTTGGCTTCTTCATTACAGGTTTCTTGTCATATATTTTCTTCCAGTCTGGATCTTTGAGCTTGTTCTTCTTATTCCGGCTGTAGTTGACTTGATGTTTAGTTACTCTACAGAGTTCAATGAACTGTAATACCCTGGCAGTCGTATATCGAAGTCGTTCCCAGTTGGAGAATCTGGAGACTTCAGGTAGACTTTCTGTTAACTGTTATTTGGTTCCGGCTCTGACGGGATGAACCTTTTGTTCCCCCGTTGACTCTCTGGAGATTGACGTTTCTATTTCTATGTTCGTCAGTCGTCTCAACGAGCTTTCGTAGTTGTCGGGAAGGGTCACGTCTTGCTTGCGCCATAAGAGCGATGTTTCGTATCCTCCTTCTTTTTGGACTGTATTTGTTTCTAGGATACGTAAGGCTTGCTCTTCTGGGTCTGACTTCGGTTTCTTTGGTTTAATACAGAGTGCGTCCATAGCGAAGTATTCTTTCATCATTTCTTCCAGGCTTTCTTCCTCGGTCGACGTCTCTGTCATGTGCGATACGAAGTGGATGTGGCGGTTGAGAGTGCGGCGGTGACTCCCATAAAGTACCCAACCTAGAGGTGTAAGTGAGGCCACAGGTTGGTCTGCTCTCCCTCTTCGTACCTTCTTTGACAGAAGAAGATGCCAGTTGTCTTGCCCGATCAGAATACGTGGCTTCGCGTTTTCGTAGCAAAGGTCTTCGCTGATGTCTTGCAGATGCTTGCATTCATTTATTCGAAGTCTTGAAACCTCTTGTGACGATACCTTCAGATTCTTCACCGTTCTGGCTTGAATTCTTTGTGGGATCTCGTTAGGTCCCTGAATGGTGAAGTTGACTCTTCTGGACTTTGATTCTGCAGTCTTCATTTCGTTGATTGCTTCTATCTGTAATGGATCGATGGGTCCTTTGGCTCCGATAATATCAGCAACCTTCTCATCGATTAGTGTCACTGTAGACCCGTCGTCTAGTAGTGCGAAGGTGTCTATATTCCCCTTCGGTCCTGTAGCTCGTATCGGGATGATCTTCAAATAGCATTGTTTGCTCATAGTCCAAGCAGAGTTGATGGACTCGGTTGCCTTGTCTTCTTCATCCTGTTCAACTGCTCCTTTCTGTTTGTCGCTGTGCAGTATCCTGTTGTGCATGTATTTACACTTGTTGATGCCGCATGGTCTTGGCCGGTAGTTGTGGATGCGTGCTCTGTACCGCAAGCACCGAAAACACAAGTGTCGTTCCTTAGCGATGTCCCATCTTTCGTTTGTAGTTCCTTGCTTGAATTTATCACAATCCTTGGTAGTCTGTCCCGTTTCTTCACAAACTGGGCACTTGATCATCGTTGGCTGCTTTTCTGCTACAGTGTAGATCTTCTGTAGGCGTTTGTGCTGAGTTGCTTGATTCTGTGACGCTATGTTCTCAGGTAGTGCGTAGGGTGCGCATATTTCAGCTTGCCTCTTCATAAATTTCTCAAACTTTTGTAAGGCTGGATCTTTCTTCGGCTGAGTGTCTGCAAAGTCGTAGAACTTGAGGCGCATCGATGGGGTGAGCTTCTCCAGCAGGACTGTGAAGACTTCTGGATTGTAAAGATAATGGACGCAGTCTAAAGATTCCAGAGTGGACACGGCGTTCGTCACGTGAGTAGAGAACACGCATGTCTCCCTCGGTGAGTCATTCAGGCGCGGCAGGGCCCGAAGTGTGTCCATCTCCAGCTTGGCTATTGCTTCCGGTCTTCCGAATCTAGTTTCCAGAGTCTTCATGATCTTCGTTGGGTGCGTGTCATTGATGAGCAGATTCTGCAGGGCTTCCTTGGCTTTCCCCTTCAAGATCTTTCGTAGTCGGTTGACGTTCTCAACCTTCGTGTAGATATCTTCAGTCTCCTTGTAGGCTGCTCGGAACGGCAGCCATTCCTTGTGACATCCGCTGAATTCAGGCAACTCTATGAAATTTGGCTTCTGTCCCGCTTTGATGGCGCTGGTGATCGCTGCTGATAGGCTGGAGAGGGTTTGTTCTAAGGTGACTCCCGCCGGTGTGGACACTGCAGGCTGCAGCAGTGCTTGGACTATAGGCTTCGACGGGGCGCTGTTATCCTTCTCCAGGTTGACTCCCGCCGGTGTAGGCACTGCAGACTGCAGCAGTGGTTCCTCTATATGTCTCGGCGGGGCACTATTATCTTCATTTGCAGCGACCGGGTCTATTACGGGCTCTGTAACTCTGATGTTGACCTCAGACTCGAAGATGGAGGTGTCTCCATTGTCGTCTTCATCGTCAGTGTCCTCGGCTTCTATTCGAGCTAGCGTGGCAGCAGCTAGCTGGGCTTGAATGCGCAGAAGTTCTTCTTTCACTCTAGCTATCTTCCACGTCTTCAATTTGGAACGCGGGGACCCAACTGCACTTCGTGGCGGCGGGTCCGGCTGTGACATGCGTTCCTCGCATGGATTCAGTACAGATTTGTGCTTCGTGCCCTTCTCCATAGGTACTATTCGCGTCGCGGGCGCGAGAGGGGCAGGCGAAGATGTCGTGGCAGTGTCCCCAGCAGCTGTCCTCGTCATGGCGCCACCCTTCTCTATGACGGTGGGTTCGGGTAATATTCCCGCCACTTTAGAGGTTTCTGTCTCCGTGGTGGCCGTGGCCATCATCGTCGCTGTGTCTTCTATTGTAGAGGTTTCCGCCGATGTCCTAGTTGCGGAGATTTCTACCGTAGTCTCGGTCCCGGAGGTCCCAATTGTTTCTGTAGTTCCTTGGGACGAAGATGGGTTCTCAGCCGACGACTGTGTGCGCTGAGCGCTTGCTTTTCCCACGGAGCGTATAACCGGCATGGTGGATTGATGAGGAAGGCTTGATTCTTCAATTTATTCTATCCTTCAGATAATCTTCAGATCTTCAGGCTTCTATCCGGCTCGAAGGACCATTAAATGTACGGGTGTACATTTGCTATTGCTGGGATTGGAGAGCCTGAATAAATGAAAGGCTTCTTGTTTCTATTTTTCCTCCTTTATTACTAGGGCTGCTGTGTCTGAGCTCGACTGTAGCTTACTATAAGCTGAGCTGAACTCAACTGAACTGAATTGAATAACGAAAGCAAAACTACGCAGCTTTTATAGTAAAAATATGGGTGGGGAGTCTGGAACCTTTTAGAACCTCATACAATAGATGACCGTTTCTTTTTGATAGTAGCCGGTCATTTAGACGAGTTCCCACGGAGCGGAATTACTTTTCTAATTCTATAATTGTTTCCATAAACAATACGTCTATAGACAAAAGAGCGACCATTAGTTCGAATTTCCAAAGGCGCGGAATTGCTCTTTTGATCCTTTTAGAAAATAAATAAATTTTACAATGGACAATAGTCAAAGGACAACGTTAACAACCATTGTCTGAAGTTCGGGTTCTTTAAACATCCTGAGGTTGTAAAACATTTGGTGTCCAGAATCCCATTACCCCATTCAAACTAATTAAATTCAAATAATCATAAAGCAAATTGATTGCAATTTGCTAAATAAATTACAAACAAAGCTTAAAACTATTTCCGTTCGCCGTCTCGTACACTAATAGTAACGCCTAGTTCTATCACACATACTAAAACATGACTCATGACATCTCATTAAAGTATAGCAAGGAAAACCACCTTATCCATAATAGTGATCGTTAATACAATCTTGCCATGATAATTAAGAGTAGAGTGATAAATTGAAATTCCTCTCTTTAAGAAACTTATACCAGAAGAATAATTGAGGCCATGAGAACCATAGTGGCCTAACTAAGTTTTTTACAATATTGAGTTTATGATTTCTTACAGTTAAAATTAAACATTTTGATAGAACCAGGGGGGCCTAAAAGTGATACAACTAAAATTCACTAAATGGCAGCATAATCACTGTTATGGTTTTTAGTCTGTGATCTAAATTTGAGGTGCCATACTGGCCTAAATAAGATAGGCCACTATGGTTCAAGCCCGCTAAACTTCACTATCATGATGACATTAGTTAGGCTACTTTTTGACTATTTGTTAATGGTATTTGTCATTATTTTTCCGCCCATGCGTCTTTCATAAATTATTTGTGAATAATTGGCTATCTGCCTGGAATATGGAAAACTGCTTCTGCTGAATCTAGGCATTCAAATTAAAGAGTGTATCAGGTTTCTAATTACACAGCTTTGGACTTACTGCCTGGGTATTCATAATTTTCATAATGATGAAGTAACAATGTATGTGTGGAATGAAACAATAGCCTCAAGGGGCCTCAGGAGATTGGTTCCTGCCTTACATTGGTTCATGCCTTACGTTACATCAAAAAGATAGTCAAAACTAAAAACTTAAATATGTACTCAGACCAGTGCGGTGGTCAAAATAGAAATATTAAAATGCCTTTGCCAGTATATTGTTGCCCATCCAGATTACACAGTAGATAACATAGACCATAAGTACTATGTCAGTGGGCACTCATATTTAGCATGTGACCAAGATTTTGGATTGGTGGAGAAAAAGAAAAAGTTTTTCAAAACTATTTGCGTACCAGATGACTGGATTACTGTAATTAAGGCAGCTAGGGACAGGAACCCATTCAATGTCATAAAAATGACATAATATGACTTTATTGCAACAAAAAAAACTGGAAAATAACATTACCAATAGGAAGATAACTGCTGAAAAGTCAAAATGCATCCATTTACATTTTTTTTAAATATTCTAATAATGAAGATGTATTATTTGAAAATGTTGATTTAAAGAAAAGGGGCTTTATACATTTGACTGGTATTAAGCTGGATCCTCTATACCCTGATGGAAAACACATCAGTTCTGAGAAAAAAAGGACTTATTTATACCTCCAGTGCATCACAGCTTTTATACTAGTATCAAAGATAATGTGTCAGTTAGAAATGACATATATGTTGAGGATGACATTGTGGTATCCTTTTATTGTTAGGTGTACTTAGGTGTTACTGTTGTTTTTTTATTCAAGTGTTTAATTAACAATTGGCCTAATAACCATTTTTTTATAATCTATATAAAAAACCCTACTGCCAAAGTGGCCTATCTGTGATTAAAATGTAGAAAAATAGTAATAAAGCTATTTCCTAGCTATTAAAATCATTAATTAGAACATTATTAAGTTAATTAAAATAAAAAAGTAAAAAAAAGTATGTTTTCTGAAGAGTGGTAATTAATTAAAAAAAACGCTGTTTTTGTTTTCTATGGTACTCAAAAGTCTTGTCTGTTGAATTAGGCCACTATGGTTCTCATGGCCTCAATTGTGCAACCCAAGTGGCAACAGCAGCCGGCAAACGTTACTGTCGTAAGTGTTTTATTCCAGTTATATTAAGGTAAAGCTTTATTTTTTTTTCTATTAATGTATTTTTTCTATCATACATACAAAATATTAAAGTATCATAACAAAGCTTTGAAGAGAAAGCCATGTTGTTTATGAGATTGCGGAACAGAATATTTTATTTGAAATCTTTTGAAAATATTCATTCGTGAGAATGCACCATTTAGTTATTGCTGAAGAAGGGTAGACAAGCTGATATACTACTTAATAGTGAGCAATTTTCATCACCTATGGATCTTTAGGATACCAACCCGCTGCTGTGCTCACTTGTGGATGTTTATTTCATCTCTCATCTCCTGGGCATCGCTATTACGTTGCCTACGTAGGAACTGGAACTTGGTTCACTTATACCGAAACGTAACACAAGGTTATATGAAAGTATTTAGAGACCAAGGTTGATTACTATCTAAACGGGCTTGCGGCCCTATCACTTAAGGGTGGTTTTTTCGCCTTTTACGGCTGGTAACCCCCAACCGCATGGGTCAGTATTTTTACTTCACCTCTGCACTGAGAATAAGACCTTTATTCCATGTATATATGTTATAAATATATCATATTTTTATACTTTCTATGCATCTAAGTAAAATAAGGTATGTTAATAAGAGCACTTGCAAAAAATAAACGGTAATTAAATGGAGACTACAATACTTATTTCATTTTATTAATGAGTAAGAATAAATGCTATTCAGGCATTCATACTATGGAATTGATTCAGATATTGCTTTGGAAATATTATAAGTGTGGACGACCCTTAATACAATATTTAATTGAATATTTGCTTTGCGAGTTGACAGGTGGAATTTAATATTGGCAATGGGTGTCAATCTCAATATCGCTTGATGAAATAATATATATCTGCAAGAAAATTTAATAATTTTTTATTATGATATCACTGATTTGATCTGTCAAAGCTACCACTTTATATTTATTTTCAATTCCTAAGGGACAGCTATTTTAACGACCTCTTTGAAAGCTTTTCGGGTCGTAACGCCTACGGGTGTAACAGCTTTGTTTTCATCTCGGGTCTGGGTGTTTATGTATAGGTATATGTCTAGTCCAAAATTTGTATTTAGGACTAGCGCTTGTGCGCTAGCTGCTTATTTTAGAACTAGATGGCGCTTTGTCAAATGTCTTTTTTCTCATTATTTGGGAAACAAACAATCAAAATAATTCACAAAACGATTAAAAATATACAAAATACACACATCAACTAAATTTCTGTTAATGTTAATTTATGTTAATTAGGAAACGTTTCCAAATACATTAAAATATATATAATTTTTTAATTCACAATTTATAATTGATAAATATAATATATTAAAAAAGAAAAATATCTTATTTATAATTTAGTCAAATATTATTAATTAACAAAAAGTTGATAATAAAATTAATGTCTTTTCGTGGTCCTATTAATGAATTAATCAAATAACAAAAATATAATTCATTACAAAAAATCATAACTTTTCGTTACAAAGTCCAGTTCCAGTATATTTGCGAGTATATGTTTATTAATTACACTTTTTACGTTAATGATACTTGCCGAGTTTTACCTTATATTTTTATGCAGACAGAGCTGAAGAGCACTCCCAAGTTTATTCTTCGTAAATTAATACTGACATTTCTTTCTGTGTACCTCGCCTTAGAAAGCGTTAAAGAGACCTTCGCTCTAATACATACATAACATATATTCCGACCATAGATAGATAGATAGATAACACTTTATTGTAAACCAATTTTAAAAAAACAATGAAACTTATTTACATAATCAATATGTACTTGACTTACAATCGGCGGCCTTATCGCTACAGAGCGATCTCTTCCAGGCAACCCGGGCTATAGAACATTATTGGTGTTATAATGATATGGAAGGGAGGTATGGCAATAAATAATAATTATATTTTATTTACATAATAAATAGATAATATACATAAAATTCAATATTACATATAAAATATAATAGATAAATAGATAAACATACTTAAATATCTATATTTGTAGAATACATAAATAAATATATGTTTTGTTGTTACACTAAAGATAAGTAGTGATTTTTAACCAATTTTTTAAAAGTTGGTAGTGACTTAGCTTGTCTTATAGCAAAAGGCAGTGCATTCCAAAGTTTGATAGCATGAACAATGAAGGAGTTATTATAAAAAGAAGAAGTATGAACAGGAGTTTTAAGAGATAGTTCAGTAGATGTACGCAAATTTCGGAGGCCAGACGAGTTAAGAAACTCAAATTGATTCCTTAGATAAATAGGGGCGTTTGGAAAAAAGATAAATTTGTAAACGAGTGAAAGGATATGAGTTTTCCGGCGAAGATGGATAGGTAACCACTTGAGTTTTGTACGAAATTCTGAAACATGGTCATATTTACGCAAACCAAATATGAACCTGATACAAAGATTTTGGAGGCGCTCAAGCTTATTAAGTTGTTCTTGCGTTATATCTAGATCATATATAAACTACTACGCTTGATCTTTTGGATACCATTTGCTACTTGATAATAAGATACGAAATAACGAAGCATTCGTGATTAATTTAAGTTTTGAGTGTTCTGAGAGAGATTCCAGAGCATCGTATCTTACTCATTATTTGTTATAATAAATATGTATCATATAATACATTACCATGAATAACATATCATGAATACATTACCATGCGAAAAATTGTGAAAACTGTCAATATAACTTCTTGTTTCAAAAAAAAGGTAAAAGAAGTTGATAGAAATCGACATATTTCGTCTTAGACGACAAGGGTATGTAATTCGCACTGACTTTCCTCTGTAGCAGCTGCGAATATTTTTTGAAACATTATTTACTTTCTCGAGAAACAGGGGTAAAGGTTACAAAACACATCATGAATAATTCATAAGGGCTGGCCCGCGTTTTGTGGTAATTCAGTTAGGGCACGCGACAGACGGCCGAGGCACACAATTTGCATTGGACTACTCATGGCGGCTTGCGTGAATTTCAGGTAGCTCTGAATCAACCTTGTTAGATGTTTGCAAGATAATATTGAGTCCTGTATATTTAATGTGTTAGTTCCCAATTTCATATTGTGACGATGAAGCAATAGGTGTGATTTTGGTCAATTATTAAATTTGAATATTAATTATGTTTTATTTATAAGATAAGAAGGAACAATAAAATGTTAAATTGTATACCACAGGATGAAAAAGAAGACTTGTATGATATGATACTTGTATGTATGTATATATACATAGTATGTAGGAAAAATATATGCAAGGGAATGGATTGGAGGAAATTAGAGAAGGCCTTCGCCGCAAAGACTTTCCATTATAAATTAATATATTTCAAAATTAGCTCGTACTGTATAAGAAAATTGCACATGAACGCTTTTCTAGATTTTTTTTATTATAATTGTATAAATTTATTTCTAGAAAGATTACTAAATTTAGGGCAATTAGTTACTAACATTTTAGCATTTTAAAAATACAAAATCATCTCGTAACAAGTGAAAACTTTAATTATTCTATTAATTAATAGAGATTAGAGAGACAAATACCAATAATATATAATATAACTATTATAAAGAGGAAAGATTTGATTGTTTGTTTGTTTGTTTGTTTGTTTGTTTGTTTGTTTGTTTGTTTGCTTTGAATAGGCTCCGTAACTACTGACCCGATTAAAAAAATTCTTTCATTGTTGGGAAGCTACACTATCCCCGGGTGACATAGGCTATATTATATTTTCAAAAAAATTAGGGATCCTTACTGAAACTCCAATAATGTAACCCAAAGTGTAAAAAAATTACCTAAAATATTATTTAAATCGCGTGCGTTGCGAAAACTATTGATGATAGAATAAAATAATGTACGACAACTTTGCAGAACACATCATTATTTACAAAAAGTGTCGCGACAGCATATGTCTAACTATTATAGTTATGCCACAATAAGTGTTCTTTTATTTTAAAAATTTAATTGAAATGCCGCCCCTAGAAAAGACTCTTTATTTGGATCTTGGTATTAATCCTTATCAAAATAAATAACCTCATATTCAAAACTGTTTCAATACCTTTATATAACTTTTTGAATTATTCAATTCGGATATTCCATTCGAAAGATATCACGAGTTTAGAAATGTAAGTATTAGAAAAATTTTGCGTGGTAGCCGCTCACCCTGTTCGGCTAGCTAGGCAGCACCTTATGCAATGTAGGCGTGCGTCACTGGGGTTTTTACAAAAATTAGAATACTTATTAAAAAATAACGAAAAATAAATAAAAAGTAATAACAAAAAAAAATCATTAAAATAAAAGCTCATAGAAATAATAATATTCAAACTTTCTTTATAATTTTATTTTTTTAGTAATGTGACGCAAATAGAAGGGTTTGCCCTCAGGGGCGCTCCTCTGTCCGAGGAGTGCACGGGTGTGCGTACCCGAAGTGCCCGAGCATCCGTCGCTTCACTCCCCTCTCCGTTCGAGGCGACAGAGTCCTACCTTTCTTTCCGTCTACCTCTTACATCCTTTCCAACTTAGCTCTCTGTTCGTGGCGTGGTCCCCGGTGGGATGATTGCGAATACTGATTGGGGTCCCGGGTTCTATCCTGGGACCTGATTTGGTAGTCGAAACCATGCCTATTTCGACTGCGCCTGCACAGAGTGTTCCCGGGGCGGGAATTGCATCCTCGCTGTCGGTTGGTCTTGCTGGGCCGGCTACGACGTCAGGCGACTCTGCTTTTTCTGGAGTGTCGTCTGGTAGTCGTACCCACGCCTGACTAGCACGCGACGGGGATACGAGTCCCGTCCGGAATTGGCCGCGGACCTGTCACTTCCGGCCCTGGTTCTGTCCATGGTCGGGGGCGATCCTGGATGGACGGCCGTCGCCTCCTTTTGCGAGGCAGTAGTGTCTGCAAGGGAGGCGGCGGAACGGGAGCGGGAGTCCGCCACCGCACTCCCCTCCAAATATATATACAAAATGCATATTAAGAACATTTAAAAGTGTAAAAAACACAACGTAATAAAGACAACTGAATTGAAAATTTTCTTTTCAATTCAGTAGAAAACTTGAACTATTTACATTAACGAGCCTTTGTTTACAACACTGTAAAGGCAGTTTCGTTGAACATTATGTTAAAACTAAACTTAACCGCTTTAAGTTCATATACTTAGTGGCTTGTAATTTGGTGATTGATCTACTTCAGACCTTCGCAAAGTATTAACATTGATAGTTTGTAATGTTAATGATGATTAATTTTTTATGCGTGTTTCATCCGATCACTTTAAGTATTTGTTAACAGCGACAAAGGACTCATTTTGTGGTAGTTTTTTCTTTCTAAAAAATCCCATTTGAGTTGCGAGTGTTGGATATTCATCATAGTAAAATTACATTTAGTTGAATCCATTTCAATTATGTCATTTTAGTTTATTATAAAATTAAATTTCGCGAATGTATACATACAAACACACAAAATCTTGTCGTTACTTTCATCCCGCGACAATTTTTTACAGCTTCGGGTTTAATCGAAATAAAATTAAAGATTTATGATGGTGTTTCCAATATACCTTTCAAGTAGCTTCCATTTCAGAAGCTTAAATTAAGCACGAATTTGCATCGAGTATCCTCAGGTCATAAAGTTAACAAATTGATACACTCATTTCTATATAATTAACTTTTATATACATCCAGAAAAATTATTTGAGGATCGTACAAATTTTGTCCTCCGCTATGCTAAATTCTACAATCGTAATCGTACAAGACCACTTATGAAGTCACCGAGTCAAACGTATCGTCTATGCTAGGTCAAAGGCGGCAAGATAGGTCTTAAGTTCCTGAAATAAAAATTTAAGGTGCATCCAGATTTAAGCATGTAAATATGAATATTGTCCAAAAAATCAACCATGTGGAATAATAAAATGGAAATCCTTTCTTTTTAAGTTAAATCTGAAAGTGAAATTTTGAATTATTTAAAAACATTAATAAAAAACCTCGAAGAATACTCATATATACAACGATTTTCCATTACATGTATTAAATTGAATAGCCGCCAATTTTGTTGTTTGGTTCCATCTGCTTGGGTCCCATGACGGCCACCTTAATATTTCAGCACGTATAATTGATTCTTTATTATTCATATCAAGTTCAATGATTCTTTGTACGCTTGACCCAGTTATTTGACTCGTGAAAGACATTTTCTTTTTACCTCCTAACGGTAACGGATGTTATGCGTTCAAGAATGTTTTTGTACGTGCCCGTGGAATTGAAGCTCTCAAAAGAATATATTTTTATTTAATTCTGTTTCTTGCATGTGGTGAAAAACATATATCGCAGTTCTTTTTACAAACATACGTCTGATAACATAATAAAATATTTATTGCATATCATGAAAATATTATTTTTTAATGTATTGTTTCTTTTATGAAGATTCTCTCTCTGTTTACATACCGCTCAATAATTTTGTAATAGTATCCTTCATAAGAAATTTATATGCATATGGGTCGGCGGCCGTCATGGAACAATATCAATATATATATATATATATATATATATATATATATATATATATATATATATATATATATATATATATATATATATATATATATATATATATATATATATATATATATATATATATATATATATAGTCAGGTTGGTTACCGAACTCCTGACTCTGCAAGTCTAGTTACGGAATAGTCACATTAGCTCAAATTTTATGTAGTTTATTTTGTTTGCATTGTGATATGATTAAAGTGGATTGTATATATTAATTAAAAAAATAATTTATTTATTTAAAATCAAGTTCACTGAAGATATCACAACATGGATACATATACCTATAATTATATTCTTATTAAATGATAAAGTGACATATCATCAACATTTTTATTTAAGTCTCTTTTTATAGGATTCTAAAGAAGTTTTTTAAAAACCTGATTTTCCACGAAAACGAGCTTGTGCTAATGTAATTTATGAAATTCAACCTTTGACAAACGTTGAATTAAAGATATTTTGTTGATAATGTAAAACAATCTAATCAAATTAATCTCAAATTAAGCAAAGGTATTCAGACCTTCCCAAATCGGCCAACCCACTCGGAAATCAGTTCTGTTTGAACCGTGATCTGTTTTCCAATTTCAATACTGCCCAGTTTATTATCGGCCAGTGCGTTTATGGTCTATGGCCAAAGTTTGAAACTATTTAAGTTAGCTTCGGAACAAATTGTGTGAATGATGTTAACCCACACTTCTGTACAGAAAGTGTTGATTCTTTAAGTAAATGGTTGTTAAAATCTCGCTTCTGGATGTTCAAACTACCCACACTCTCGCTTGATTGTAGTGTACAAATAATAGCGTGAAACGGTAAATTTTAGCCTCCTTGAAGATTATATTCTTCGTTAAGTGAGCGTGCAGCTTCGGATATTTGTGTTCCTTTTTATTGGCCTTGCCAAGCTATAATTTAAAATAAGTGTTAAGAAAAAAGTGTAACTGCAGTTGTACGACAGTTTTTTTTTGTGAATACACACATGTAACAATTCAGGAAGGATTTCTGTAAAAAATCCAGGTCTGGATGAATTTCATTGGCAACTACGAGTTATCGTACAGTCTATTATTTACTCAAGATGTTAAGTGTAGTGACCTATGGGTCCGGAACCATGTGTAGGCATTCCGACTAGCCTCGTGAAAGCCACATTCAGGGATTTTGCAGACCGCAGTGAACAACAACACTGGCTGACTAGAATCGGTCTGGAACACTCCAAAAAATTTTTGGGATCCACGTACAAAGCACGAGGATCCATCTGGAACATGAGCAGGGGGCAAATACGCTACTTGCTTGGAGCCTTTATGGGCACTTTGGAACCAACAATATGCTCATGAAGATGGGTCTAACCGCGACACCCATGTGCAGGTTGTGTGGGGAACATACAGAATGCATGGAACACCTACTGTGTACATATGATGCATTGGCCAGGAGGCGAATGAATCTTTTGGGGGTAGGATATCCAACACCGGAAGACTACAGGCTCCTATCTCCATACCTCATTGTTAGGCTCATGAAGCAAATTTTCAATGAGATTGGAGAGGACTGATTGCTATCTAGGGGAAAAGATCCCATTGGGTCGAAGTGTCCGAGATATTTCTCGACCCCAAAAATAAGATAAGATAAGTGTACCAGTAACGCACAAGTAGAATATTTAAGCCTTGTTTGGGTAGTTTTCGTATTAAAGGAGATTAGTATACAGAACCTATCTATACTGAGTCAATCTCACCTACAACCTGTATATAAAGTGAAAAATACTAACGAACAGGCGTAAAGAAAGTCGGATTTCCGTACCTCATTAAGCGTCTCAGGCGGGCCCTAGACGATCAATTATATTGCGCAATATTGCGAATTGTGCAATGTAATTAATCGTCTAGGGCTAATATTGAAGATTGCGCAATGATTGACCGAAAGTTTGAGGGAGTTTAATTTTTATTGCATCATATTTTTCTATTGCATTGTGTATGGTCAGTATTGCGTAATATTTTTTAGTCTGTGTTTCGTCGGCAAGAATAACACGCGCGTGCACGCTTCCCAAAAATGGCAGAAAAAGAGCATACGAAAGTTAAGGAAAGAGAGTTTATCCAATTGTACCAATCCAATTACAGAGAATTGTCGTCTTTGTGGCATGTCAAGAGTAAAGAATATCATGACCGTGATAAAAAAAAGCTGATTACGAAACATTTTTGTCTAAACATAAAGAGATGTTTCCAGAGGCAAGCAAAGATGACGTGAAGAAGAAACTGCACGATGCACACGGGATCAAACTATTCTTCGACTGAACACGAAAACATTGCACAATTTGCACAGTTCTTATTATTTATTTATTTAACCTTTAGCACTTAAAGTACAAGGCGGACTTAATGCCTTGAGGCATTCTCTGCCAGTCTACCTTGGGGTGATGCAGAGATAGTTTACATGGTAGGTGCACAATTGAATAGGAGTATGTTAATCAAACAAGATCACACATAAAAGCAATATACTACAAATACTTACATTTAAACTTACATACACATAAATACATACACATATACATAGATTTATACACATACTTACACATACATACATACATATATATCTAATTATAACAAATAAACAGGAGATTTAACCTGAATCTGCCAGTTAATAAGGAGACGTAGTCGTACTTTGCGTTTATAGGTTTCACGACTTGTCAGCATTCGGATTTCAGGAGGGAGCGCATTTCATAGAAGAATAGATTGGATAAAGAAAGAAGAGTGAACGAAACTAGAAGTATGAGAGGGGCAAGCAAGGAGGAGATTATTGGAAGAGCGAAGATGTCTGTTATGAGTGGAGCAGAGATATTGGAATTGAGGCTTAAGATAGTTAGGAGAATAGCTAGTGTGTAATAGAGAGAACAGTAGTGTCAGTATAGGCAGCCATTTGAGTTGAGACCGATATGAAGAGACGTGGTCGTACTTACGAAGGTTAAAAACGAATCGAATGCAATTATTGAGAAGACGATAAAGTTTGTTGAGGAGATTCAGGTCAAGATAGCATACATCACCATAGTCGATTACAGGGAAAACCAGGGTTTGCACAAGCGCAGCCTTCAATCGGGAGGGTAGAAAGTTTTTCAGGCGATACAAACAACGCAACGTACCAGTGACCTTCTGACAAACATGCGCGACTTGTGATTGCCAGTATTATTGTGCAATATATGTAATTAAACGTTTGGATTCAAAACGCAATTCAATCTTATTGTACAATTAAATGATGACATACGGAACGCAGACGTAGTCGCTAACTATGGGCCTTATGAGAAAGCTCATGGTCGCTCAGAGGGCAATGGAGAGGGCTATGCTCGGAGTTTCCCTGCGAGATCGAATCAGAAATGAGGAGATTCGCAGGAGAACCAAAGTAACCGACATAGCCCGGATGATTGCAAAACTGAAGTGGCAGTGGGCTGGGCACATAGCTCGAAGGACTGATGGCCGTTGGGGCAGAAAAGTCCTCGAATGGCGACCGCGTACCGGAAGACGCAGTGTTGGTAGGCCCCCCACAAGATGGACCGATGATCTGGTCAAGATCGCCGGAATAGGTTGGATGAGGGCAGCGCAGAACCGATCATCGTGGAGATCTTTGGGGGAGGCCTTTGTCCAGCAGTGGGCGTCTTCCAGCTGAAATGATGTACAATTAAATATATTGTACAATGTTATTTGTTATTAACTAGCACCGTATCGCTTTGATCGTTGACATTAAATTCTTGCCCTTAGCTTTGGGACTAGTGATCTTCCAGTATCATGACCGTTTAAATAAGTGGTTCCCAGACTTTTTTCTTTTAGACCACTTTCAAAATTTAGTTGGTTCCGGTGGACCCAACTAGGTGGACCCCCTGCAGCTACATTTCTACCATATTCTCAAAACTTGACGAAAATGTTAAGATTAATTAGATCTTATTATGAAAATTTGCGTTGCGGCTGAGTTTCAACCACGAATTAATAATTTTCGAAAAAAGAGAGAATTAATTGGTTAATTAATTAATTGATTGTGCTGTGGATGTCACAAAAGTGAAGTTGGCCAATCAAGAAAGTGATTCCATCCAACTTTATTTTTTGAGGAGATTTAAAGAAGGACTTGGCGACACCATCTATTACTAGACGAAGATAGGGTCCATTACGCAAACATCCATAAGCAACGGTAACTGCTTATTATTAAGTGGACCGACGGCTTGTTTGCGGTGGCTCATCAATAAAGAAGAATATTGATATATAATTATAATATTTTTACTACAGACTATATTTTATACTTATCAAATAATTAAAATACTAGTAGATCACATAATATATATAATCTCACAATAAATTTTATACAAGTTGTGTGTTTCAACAAAATAATATAAATATTTTCAGTAAATTCTTCTCAACCTTAGTGAAAAGTCACCACCATTTTCAATATCCGGGAGTTATATTAAACTTGGATCGGGACAATTTATATCACGTTCAGTTACATCCGGAACTTTTTAAAATGAAAACTACGAACGTTTTAAAATGAAACTACTACACTTGAATTGTAATCGGCCGTTTGGTGTTGCAATTGTTTCTAAATTGTTTTTGATATTTTATAACTGAAATTATATGATTTTACCAATATATACATGATTGGTCGGATAGGTTTGTATTAACTGTAAATCCCGACAATACTCAATTTATCATAATAGGTAGCACGCATATGATTAAGAAGGTAGATACTTCGAGCCTCCCACAAGTCATGTTTAATGGATCTATCATTCCGGTCAGTACGAGCGTAAAAGATCTCGGCCTGCATATTGACTCCACCTTGGACTGGCAATCACAAGTCGCGCATGTTTGTCAGAAGGTCACTGGTACGTTGCGTTGTTTGTATCGCCTGAAAAACTTTCTACCCTCCCGATTGAAGGCTGCGCTTATGCAAACCCTTCCCAGTAATCGACTATGGTGATGTATGCTATCTTGACCTGAATACAGATCTCCTCAACATACTTGATCGTCTTCTCAATAATTGCATTCGATTCGTTTTTAACCTTCGTAAGGACGACCACGTCTCTTCATATCGGTCTCAACTCAAATGGCTGCCTATACGTCAGCGTCGTAGTCTACATACACTAACACTACTGTTCTCTCTATTACACGTTATTCTCCTATCTATCTTAAGCCTCAATTACAATATCTCTGCTCCACTCATAACAGACATCTTCGCTCTTCCAATAATCTCCTCCTTGCTTGCCCTTCTCATACTTCGACAATAGTTTCGTTCACTCTTCTTTCTTTATCCAATCTATTCTTCTATGAAATGCGCTCCCTCCTGAAACCCGAATACTGACAAGTCGTGACACCTTTAAACGTAAAGTACGACTACGTCTCCTTAAACAACTGATTGAAGAACTACTGACTGAAGATTCTAGTTAAATCTCCTGTTTATTTGTTATAATTAGATACCTAGTCAGGTCATAAATTCTGTCACATGTTTAATGTAAAATAATTTTAACAAGTTTATTAATTATGTAACCATTTATATACCAAAATGAACTTAACAAAACATAGATTCTTATGACATTAAAGTTTATTCAAAATGACCTCCGTGATTTTGAATACAAGCCTTCAATCTGCGCGGCCAGTTGTCTATCGCAGCACGAACGAGGTCCATGTCAATATCGGCGGCTGCCTTAATCAAGGATGTCTTGAGTGACTCCAAATTGGGATGAGGCTTTGAGCACGCCTTTTCCTCCAAGTGTTGCCATATCTTGTAATCTAACGGATTCAAATCTGGACTGGAGGAGGGCCAGTCTTCGTGCCGGATGAAGTCGATTTCACGCGCCGCCAGCCAGTCTTGTGTGCTCTTCGCTCTATGAGCTGGCGCCGAATCTTGTTGGAATACCCAGTGCCTGTTATTGAACATGGTATGAGAAACAGGTTCCACAAGGTTCGTCAGGACTGTATTTTGATACACAACAGCATTCGTTTTTACACCTTTCTCACAAAAATGTACCTCTGTTAAGCCCCAATAAGAAACTCCCAACCATACCATGAGCGAGGATGGAAAATGACCTCGTTGGACACGCGGAATACGGTTGCTCGCTTCTTCACTACTGTGTGCGTACACCTTATCATTTTGTTTGTTGTAGCTCTCTTCTACGGTAAACATTTTTTCATCCGAAAAAAGAATTTCCCGATATTTTTTTCCCGCGTACCGCTTCAACAAAGCGCGGCATCTCTTCAGTCTCAGGTCCATTAGACGAGCATTCAAACGATGTCCTGTTTTTCTTCGATATGCCCGAAGCCCTAAGTCTTCATTTAACACCCTTTTCACCGTGGTTCTGCTTAACCCCATCTGAAGGGCCAACAGTTTCTGCTTACGTTTGGGATTTCTTTGAATTCGTGCCTTCACAGCTTTTATCACTGCTGGAGTCCTAACAGACCGAGGGCGACCACTTTTTGACCTGTCATCTACACTAGAGTCTTCATTGTATCGTTTGATGGTACGATAAACGAATCTTTTGGTAATATTCAAATTTTTCAGTATGTTAAAAATTTGAATTGGCGCGTAACCGCAACGATGCAACGCAATAACTGCAACACGGTCTTCTTTAAGCGTCCACTCCATATTTAAAAATGAGTAAAATTCTAAAAGTTATACATTTTTATTTTCATGAACAATTCGAAATTCGAATTCAATAAACTTTTTTGTGGCCAGCATTCTAAAAGAAAAGTTTTTACTGTGTGACAATATTTATGACCTGACTAGGTATATGTATGTATGTGTAAGTATGTGTAGTATATTGCTTTTAATATGTAATCTTGTTTGATTAACGAACTCCAATTCAATTGTGCACCTACCATGAAACTATCTCTGTATTACACCAATGTAGTCTGGCAGAGAATGCCTCTAGGCATTAAGTCCGCCTTGTACATTATGTGTTAAAGGTTAAAATAAATAAATAAATAAATTATTCTTTTGTGTTTTAACATATTCATACTAATATTATAAACGTCAAAGTAACTCTCTCTGCTACGTTTAATCTGCTTTACCAATTTTGATGAATTTCGGCATAGAGATAGATTAGACTTTGGAGAAGGACATACACTACTTTTTACCGCGAAAATGTTTTATTTGGCAGAACAACGTTTGCCGGATCAGCCAGTATTCGACATAATATAATTCAACGTGATCAAAGTTTTAACACATAATACTCTCTTACCCTTCATCTGCGAAGCATAATTAGCTTAACAACTCGACCCCGAAACCTGAGATAAAAACTTTCTTTTCAGCAACCTTCATAGCGCAATAGCTTTCGGACGCTGGCACACCTACAGGAGTCACGAGCTCGATTCCCGTCCTGAAAATAGGCATTGATGTATTATTTTCATTAACGAAAAACTATCAGTTGTTTTTACCCATAACACAAACGTTTTATTGCTTATTTTCGGAACTAGACTCAGTATATTTATTTTGTGTCTGTTAGCAAAAGGGGTAATCCGTTTGTAGTCATTTATCACTCCCTTGGAAAGGGGGTAGCGCTATTTTAATTTCAAGACTGTAGGTCACGCCATTATATTCTTAAGTTTGTATTAAATATATAAATTTTCAGACCTTAATAACATTTAAAAGTCCTACCATAAATTCTTTGTTTCCTTAAATTGTTTCTTATCAAAACAAATATAACTTTATTCCCATTTTGTGATAAATTAGATTTCTGTTTGTCAAATAAAAGTAAGAAAATAAAAGAGAAACAAAAAAGTAATATGAAACTTTTTAGCAAGGCGCGACGACGTTGGTCAAAATTTACGTCCGAAAATCAAATAAATTAAAAACTTTTAGCATTGATTTAGCTGATGAGAAATAATATTATTCGTTTTAATGCTAAAGGTGACATTTGCGAAAATATACAGATGAAGAAACTTAAAGTTTAGAAAGTTAATAAGTTTAACCAAAAACACCACTCAACATTTTCTAAAATTATTGTGACAGAAAAAAGTGTTTCTGTACTAAAATACAATTATTTAAATATGATTTTATAGAATAGCTATTTATTTTATACATAAAACATTCATTCTTAGTAAGAGTAAAGATAATTAATAACTTAAAAATATACTAACTACAACAAATCACATGCACATTATCATTACGGAATTATTAAAGTCATTCCCAAGGCCAATATGCCATCAGAGAGGCGGTGAGATCCGCCCTGACGCAGGTCCTCTCGGGGCACGAATGCTTCAGGAGATACCTGTGTCGCATAGGGCGGGAGAAGACACCAGGGTGCCACTAATGCGGCGTAGGTGATGTGGAGGACATGGCGACCTACACTGTGGTCATTGTGTATCCAGCTTGGACTGCCTTCACCTCCTTCTGTGAACTAGTTATGTCTGCAAAAGAGGTTGCGGGGCGGGAGCCGGTACGGAGGAATCAGTTCTCTTTCTATTAAGACAGGACTAGACCACAGCGCCAGAAGGCGTCAAACGATCTCCGGCCGTAGACGGGAACGACGCCTTCGCCTTCACTTTTTCCTTGAAAAAAAAAGGTGCATCAAAATGAAAATTGAAATTTAATATGAGTGGATTTGACTTTCTCAGCCTCTCATCTGATATTATATGGAAATAATATGGTCCCTCTGCTACTCTATACTTTTTCATATATCTATGTATCTTCAAAGAAGATTCATCTCTTTGAAAAGCTAGACTAAATGAAGCGTAAAGCGGAAATACGCGATTTGGTAGATGGATAAGATTGTAAATTTAAGTTGCAACTGTATTTTAATTTAATATTTGCAACTGTGTCTCCTAAATATTTTATTAACGAACAAATAAGTTAGATTTAAAATAGTTATTTATGATGTTATATGCAACCCTAAGATGCCGGTAATGTTGCAAGGATAGGTATACAAGACCTTCATTATAGTGCCCCGAGCTGTAGCAACACATTTGCTTTCACAAATTGCGTGTCACGGAGATAAATTACGGAAATTTCACGGAGATTTAATACTGGATTCGTAAGTATAATTTGTAATTTCTAAAAATTTAACCTGAAAGAAATCACTTTAGCGGTTGCTCGCCATATATTTTGTGTAATTTGTTGTGGTGAGCAATAAAGTTTTTATTATAAAAAAACCTGCTGTGGTGGATGTGAAGTAACACGGAAAGACCGCATTAAGAGCTCCTAAATCCGTGGCAGCATTCATTTCAAGCCATCAACGTCAAGCCATTTTACTTCCACGGATTCCGCAGACGTAAATCCAAGACGTGCTGGTTTGACGACATTAGAGGTGATATGCACGATGATAGGCTTACTTCTAGGACGGTAGTCCTAAACGCTACTAAACGGTAGACGGTAGTTCTTGGTAAAGAAGAAGAAGCGGAGAAAAAATTACGGAATAAAAAAATCAAATTCTGAAGTAGAGGTTTGGGTTACAATCGGAGTAACGATTAGATAATGACGATTATAATACAATGTTAATACAAATTTTAATTATTAAAATCAATTATTTACACACTTTTATTTTTGCTTCCATATTAGTAATTTTAAATTTACACGTGGCAGCGCACCGTGGACGCCGAGCTGCGGGCGGTCGGGTTGAGTTGGAGGGATGCGGAGCAACAGGCGCAGGACAGGAGCGGGTGGCGACGTCTCACGAAGGCCCTCTGTACCACTGGGGTACCATAGGACAACAACAACAACATTAGTAATTTTACAATATTAGTTTAACATATTTAACCTCAACACAAACTGCGAAGAATTTTTTGATTAACTTTACTCAGATCAGTTCATCTCCTTTATTGCATAGCTATCTTTATATTAATACAGACTATTAAATAGACAAGCCCGATAGTTTATTGACGCTGCGTGGGCGGCAAAGGGCAAGGTGAAGTTAGCGTAAATAAGCAGCATATATATACAATAGAACCTGAATATTAAATATACTCGTAATTATATTAAAACTCTGAACATATTTTAATAACTTATCCATACTATCTATACCAATCCAAAGCGTTTATTTTAATTACTCAAATATATAGCCCCTCTTTGGCGAAGAACGGAAGAGCATGCTGATATTATTACTGTTACATCCAATATTGGACCTCAGTTGCTAAGAGGAACAACTAGGATTAAAATCAAATGTTTGGAATAACGAAAATACGACGGTCTGATGCCAGCTTTTATTATGCAGTTCTGGTCGTTCGATGTCATGGAAATTCATAGAGGCAGTATAGCTTGCAGGAGATCAGGCCGTGTGAATACACTCAGCGTACTTCGAAACAAAATTACATCAATGTAACAAATAAGTTGGTCTGGCAAAAACGTCTATGAATAATTTTATTTTCGATGATATATTGCTTGAGAAAATTTGTTTTCCAAAGCTAAGGAAATCCAATTTTTGTATGTGTCCTCCGCTCATTTGATTGTCCCTCGTAACTTCTCTGAGGGGGTTCAAATGGAATATCATATTACTCCTATGTATGAGTATTCAAAACAATGCGCTCTTATCGTTTCTGTTTGTTACTAGACGTGATATTGATACATGTAGACAAAGGGTTCTGGACATTAGTACTTGTAATTTTATACCTTTTTTAAATAAAATTAGCCCGAGGTACTTCTTATGAAACTAAGTCCATCAATATCAAAGGTGAAAAGTAGCTTACGGTTAAATAGACAATTAAATCATATTTCTACGAAACCAACTTGATTTTATTTCTTAGTATTGTAAAATGTATGTACTCGTATATTAGTAGTTAAGTAGCATCTCACAAAATGATGTTGTATTGTATGTTATATACAAAATAAGATAAATAAGTCAAATATTACAATTTCATCATTGATCTGACTGCATCCAAAACTTGTATTTTGGAGCTCAGACTCTGTGGAGTTTTTAATTTATTTATAAATTTTTATCCTGTCTTAATAGAGTGGAAATTCAGCAAGTTTTGTTGCTTTTCAGCGCATCGTGTCTTTCGTTCGTATATTGAGATGTGCCGGATATTATTGAACAAGAAGGAAATACAAAGAAGGTGGAATGGATGTAACTAAATTAGATTTTTAAAGAGTATCGTTTAAATGGCTGTCACCTGATTCCACAACTTCGAAATAAAAAACCATATTACAGTGATTTTTTTGCCTGTACACTAGCAACATTATTTATTTAATAAATGTCTTTTACGAATTCTTAGGAAAGTCATGGGCTAGATTTTTTTTGTAGGTAACACACAACTGAAGTCCTTGTATGCGTTTAAATATTTTAATCAGGCGTATATAGGCAATTGCAAAATAAAAGCTAAAGTCATGGGAAGGTACTAATGCAAATAGAAGCGCAGACTAGCCCTGCGATAACAAACAATAGTAACTATCACACCTCGACCCACGATCGATAATTTTTGTAAAAAGAAAAAAGAAGAAATATTGCCATTAGGCCGAAGATGAAGAGGGCGACCTAAAGATAAATCAACTAAATAATGCAAATAGCTGGCTAATATTAAATAAGTAGCAAAAAAAATGAAATGAAGATGGCCTTTAACCAATCAGGGATCTAATCATAAACAAGAAACCAGTTAAATTATTAAGTAAAAACCATTATAAATATTGTTATAAGGAATAAACAATTGTTATAGCTCTTAGATATGCGAGTTAATATTGAAATTTGAATTTGAGAACGTTCAATATATTAAAATAAGTGTAAACAAAATATATATCTATTTTGTAACATATTGTTACAAATAGAACAACAACAAGCAAAACAATGAAAACATATCCGACATAATATATTTACTCCAGCCTTCATTTGTATATTCTAACGCGAAACTTTTTGGTGAACCGATATGAGTTTGTTTATGGCAGCCATTTTTTATTTCTAAATGATAAAAAATGCTTCATCTGTACATAAATAAGTTACTTTCCTCGTTTAACAAGGGACGGGCGAAGCAATTATGACATACAAATTATTCACATTTATACCGCGAAGGATGTGTTTACTAAAAATTATGCGCATAATTATACATTCGTCGAGGATAAATGTCTATTTATAGCGCTGGAGTGTAAAATACTGGCAGCTTTTTAAAAGTAGTAAAAATAAAAATCGAAACATAATATATATATTAACGGCCGCAACCAGTTACATTAATTAATAATCATTGATAAAAAAATGTGCAATCGGGGGACCCCCGTCAGGATTGAAGTTCCTTACATTTTTTCTTCAACTCCGAATGTAATTTGAAATGAAATCTGTTTATAACAATTTTTATTTTAAAACAGAAATAGAAAAAGAATAAATCTTCCTGGATGACAACCATCTAAATATGCCGCTTTAATAACCTTGTGTTTTGGCATAAGTGACCCAGATTCCAGATGCCTTTGAAGCCGGTGCGTTGGAATTGCATCTGGTGATGCAAACATCCATAGACAACGGTAACTGCTTTCTATTAAGTGGGCCGTCACTCTTTTTGTGCAAAGCTATAAAATAATGTGTGTGTATTTATTATGTACGCATGTAAGAAGTTATACTTCTTTGGCGTAACAAGATAAAAATCTTTCTAAAAATTTTATCCTTCGCGTTATCCTACGTTTGTAGAAAAAAGACTTTTAGTTTAAGATGTAAATAAATAATACATACTGTCAAATACCCTCAAATTCTACAAACGTACTCAAAGTAATATGTAAAAACCACTTTTATCACTTATAATCACAGTAAATTATCTTTAAATCAATAAATTGTTAATATAATATCATTCACTATGATATACACATTATTACTATTATAAAGAGGAAAGATTTGATTGTTTGTTTGTTTGTTTGTTTGTTTGTTTGCTTTGAATAGGCTCCGAAACTACTGACCCAATTTAAAAAACTCTTTCATTGTTGGGAAGCTACACTATCCCCGGGTGACATAGGCTATATTATATTTTCAAAAAAATTAGGGATCCTTACTAAAACTCCAATAATGTAACCCAAAGTGTAAAAAAATTACCTAAAATATTATTTAAATCGCGTGCGTTGCGAAAACTATTGATGATAGAATAAAATAATGTACTACAACTTTGCAGAACACATCATTATTTACAAAAAGTGTCGCGACAGCATATGTCTAACTATTATAGTTATGCCACAATAAGTGTTCTTTTATTTTAAAAATTTAATTTAAATGCCGCCCCTAGAAAAGGCTCTTTATTTGGATCTTGGTATTAATCCTTATCAAAATAAATTACTTCATATTGAAAACTGTTTCAATACCTTTATATAACTTTTTGAATTATTCAATTCGGATATTCCATTCGAAAGATATCACGAGTTTAAAAATGTAAGTATTAGAAAAATGTTGCGTGGTAGCCGCTCACCCTGTTCGGCTAGCTAGGCAGCACCTTATGCAATGTAGGCGTGCGTCACTGGGGTTTTTACAAAAATTAGAATACTTATTAAAAAATAACGAAAAATAAATAAAAAGTAATAACAAAAAAAATCATTAAAATAAAAGCGCATAGAAATAATAATATTCAAACTTTCTTTATAATTTTATTTTTTTAGTAACCTGACGCAAATAGAAGGGTTTGCCCTCAGGGGCGCTCCTCTGTCCGAGGAGTGCACGGGTGTGTGTACCCGAGGTGCCCGAGCATCCGTCGCTTCACTCCCCTCTCCGTTCGAGGCGACAGAGTCCTACCTTTCTTTCCGTCTACCTCTTACATCCTTTCCAACTTAGCTCTCTGTTCGTGGCGTGGTCTCCGGTGGGATGGTTGCGAATACTGATTGGGGTCCCGGGTTCTACCCTGGGACCTGATTTGGTTGTCGAAACCATGCCTATTTCGACTGCGCCTGCACAGAGAGTGTTCCCGGGGTGGGAATTGCATCCTCGCTGTCGGTTGGTCTTGCTGGGCCGGCTACGACGTCAGGCGACTCTGCTTTTTCTGGAGTGTCGTCTGGTAGTCGTACCCACGCCTGACTAGCACGCGACGGGGATGCGAGTCCCGTCCAGAATTGGCCGCGGACCTGTCGCTCCCGGCCCTGGTTCTGTCCATGGTCGGGGGTGATCCTGGATGGACGACCGTCGCCTCCTTTTGCGAGGCAGTAGTGTCTGCAAGGGAGGCGGCGGAACGGGAGCGGGAGTCCGCCACCGCACTCCCCTCCCGCCAACGTAGGCCGCGTCGTCGGCGCCGGAGGGCGGGCAACGATCTCCGGCCGCCGTAGAAAGCGGCCGCAGGCGGCCCCTCAGGGGAGGATCTGCCGCTCGCACTATTGCCGCGAGGGAGAAGCCGCGTGCTGTTCCGCAGCCCCCCTCAACTCCTAGAGTTGTTACAAGAGAACGCCGGGGGGACGAAACCCTGACCCCCTGGCGCCAGCACTTTAGAAGGGGCCCGCTTTAAGACAAATTGTGGGCCGGCGCCGGCCCGGGCCATATATCCGTGGGCCCGGGCGTAGGCGATAGAACAGCGGGTTTTTTTAGTGGGTAGTCGGATGGTCGAACATCTTTTCCGGAGTCCCTTATATCCCTCGGTCCCCCCGTGCCGGGGGAACCCGTCAAGAGAGGTTTTTCCCCGAGACCGAAAAAAAATAGAAGGGTTTAATTTTTAATTTTTTGTTAAATACCCATGCGAAGCTGGGACGGGCTGCTAGTATTATATAAATTTACTTCAATATTTTGTTGAATTTATTGAACCAATATGGCTGCCGTCTCTGTTGTTAGGCAACGGAAAACGTCTTGAAATCTATTACATTGCAATTTATACTCTACTTAAATGTATTACAGTTCATTTTAGATTACGGAGATTTTATATTTCAAAAAAAGAGAGAGATAAAGCGGCTGCACACTTACTTGCTCGTGTGCTCCTTTGCTTGTACGAGTAATAGGCTCGATACACACACGTATACACACATCATACGGCATTTCGTTACGTGACGATTTCTACTAAAGTGCACTACCCGTAAGCCGCGTTAAGGTACTTCGTTCCAAAAAAAAGCAATTAATATAATTCAATGATTGTTATACAATAGCTATAGAACCGAATACATAATGTCAAAAAATTAATCCAATCAACCCTAAAAATGTCATAATCATGATTTGTATCCAGGAAAGCATTGAGAGCAATCAAGATGCGTGGGATCGGGGACTATCCTCGTGAGACACGGCTGTACGGGCTAGATGGGACCGCAAACTATTTATGTTTTCTTGCTCGGGAATAGTTATTGGAGATGTATAGTCTTATCAACTCGCTGTGAAGTTCAAATAATTTATTTTCTCATTCAGAACTTTGCACATTGTCACAACTTGATGGAAGGAACGTCTCACCTCTAAGCTTCTAATCCCAGCCAGGTGGCAACCAGCCCAGGCATCCTAATAAAAACTTTGTAGGGTACATACGGGGATAAAACCCGTATGCGCAGTGCGTAGTTTTTGTACTGTAACAATACGCTATATTGCATTGGACATAGTTAACACCCTTGAAACATTCTTAAAGAACATTAGGAAAAAATCCATACTTTGCCGGAATTTTCTTGGTTTTCTTTTATATTTTTCTTAAGAACTTTTACCAATATTCAAATAAAAAAATCTAAAGTGAAGATAAGAAAACCTGTTCTTAAAATATCCTTATAAGCAATTTTCCAATTGAGCTGCGACCTTTGCATTTCTCGCCTCTCCAACTCAGCACATAATTTATCCGCCATGCTGTCAGTGGAATATAATACATAAAGCCACGAAGATACGGCTTGAAATGATTCAAAACGTGGTTAAATATGATGTGGCAGAATGGACAGCGTGCATTTCACGGCCAGTGCACTGACTAGTCCCGACGGTCACCGCCTGATCAATATGCAAATAATAGTTCATACAGATTAGACTATATCAAGTGATTGTCCGTGAATTTTTCCACGGGGACTTTTATGTGATGACTATATAGGTTAATAAAATCTGTTGACTTTTGCATACTTTGTATTATTAAAATAAGGCTACTTTTAATTCTTTATATATCAACCAGGTTCATCAAAATAATCTAGCTTGTTAAAGGCTGGTCTATTTTAATGGGACTTTCCTCAAAAGTTCGATATAATTTAGGTACCTAAGTTTATACTTTACCTATATTCCAAGTTTTCACCTTGGAGCTTGTGGTTCGTTACTAAGCAATTATTGACTAAGAACTTTGCACAGAATGATATTACTGTTTGTTTTTTCGTGTCAGTAAGAGTTTCATTATAACCTTTTTTTCTTAATCTATCAAAAATATTTTTGCACCTCAACAGATAACAGCTCAGCAAATCTAGACTATCTGCGGTAGTTTACTTGTTTGAACGTCTTGGTGGCATTTAAAATTCTTTAAATTTACTGTATACATGAAATCTACATCTTTATACGTATATTTCTTCTATGCGTGTGTATGTGCCTGAACTCCTTCCAAAAGGTTTGACAGATTTTGATGAAATGATTTGCGTGTGTTCAAGTAAATTCGAGAATGTTATATATTCTCAATTCAGAACGTTTGGCAGGTCAGCTAGTCATTTTTTTTATTTCCTATAAACTGGTGAAAACCTGCATCACATTTACAATCATGTCCAAACCAGATCTAACGATCTAACTGTATTTATCATACACGTAATAAGTACAATCATACTATTGGCGTAACTATTGAGCTAATCAAGTCAAGTTTGGCGAACGTTGAAAAAATGCGTTCCCAAAATTAGTATAAATGGTGATACCATATTTTCTTGAGTTTTAACATCTTGACTTATATTCTTAATGTCTCCACCAGTTTATTGCAATTAATCGTGATGGAGCTTAACAAAAAATTTATGATCACAATTAGTCTAGTATATATACATTTTTTTTATTAAATTCCTATCTCCTGACTCATTTAGAGTCAGGACTATTTTCCAATTTTTTTACATATTTATTTTCTACAAACTTATTTACAAATATAATCTAAATCATAACTTATTATAATTAAATCTTACTACGTATAACCGATTTTAAAATTACTATTTCTTTATTTACTATTTCATATTTAAATACGAGCATAATGCTATTTCCCTTATTTTATCAACTAACTTACGTAATAACATTTCTTAATTCTTATTTATATTTATTACTACTTCTATTTACTACAATACTTCATGAACTTTTCGCATTGTTCCTATTGCATCAGCTGCTCTATATTTTGTTCTTCAATTTCTAAATTAAGCACAATTCCCATTTCACGTTTTTCCCGGTCAAACATAAGGCATTCAAAAATAATATGTAGAACTATTTCCCTAGTGCCTAGTTTATATATTACATTTTAAAACTTTGGAAGTCTAACTATTAACTGACTGTAATTCTACAGTGACAGCTGTCATCAGAAAAATGGGACAGATTCTCGTTGTTCATCTTACATCTGCTGCTTGGTGGGATTGATATAATGAAGTTATTCGGGCTTCTTGTATGCAATGAGACTATAGCATTTCAATATAATATTAAAGTGACACCAAATTCTAATGTAGTTTACTCATTTTGTGATTTTTAAGTTGATTCAATTGTATAAGGACCTTTAAAAATACAGTGGCCTATAAATAATTACTAACTTATTGTTAGTTGTGTAATTTCAGTGGCTATGCAATCGCTAGCTCCTGTTTTACAATAATAAGGGCTATCTTGCTGAATTTATTCCATTGTTTTATATTTGTTACCTACTTTATTACAGTTCTTATAATGAACAAGTCCATGTTATAACGTTTGCTACATAGTCCAATCACGTGGTCCTCTTATTAAATTCCAGTCGTCCATTTTTTATATTTTATTAACCCACCTTGTCACCGGGCGTCATAACTACATTTGTCAATACGTTGACACGCTCTCTCACATGTTTATTATTAACTGGTGTCAAAAAACAAGATAAACTTATGTTTATCTTGTTTTTTTTTGTACTCACATAATAAACGGTCGTATTTCTACTTTTTTATGTGGACATCATTCTCTATAAAAACACACAGTGCCGTCCAACTTTTAAATTTCACGGTTTTGGATCACTTTCAGGAACAATAAATTTATTTTAGATGAAATTTGTGGTTAAAAACCTAATCAGATAGTGTTTAACATTTTTTTTAAATCAAAGGATATCTATGTAGCCGCGCAGGGGCGGAGAAAGGATACTGACCTCTGCAACCGGGGTCGACCTGTCGTAAGGCGATAAAACAATCCACCCTAGCTACGTGGTAGGACTCCTTTTACTTGGGCTTCTTTTACTCGGCGCGGAGTAAGAATAGTAACCCCCTACGACTGAAGTCGGCCTGTCGTAAAAGGTGATAATACAACCCTAGGTACCCAGATAGATAGTAAGATAGAGCCCCAAGCCCGTCTGGATAGCAACCACCCCTAGTGTTTAAGTATGCCGTCATAATAACTTTGTGTTGTGTTTCGGCATTAGTTACCCCAGTTCCTGTACCACTAAGGGACAGTAGCATGTTCACGATGCCACTGGCGTTGCAAACACCCACAGGCAACGCGGTAATTGCTAAATTGTAAGTGGGCCGTCAGCCTGTCTGCTGCCCTACAACAATTAAAAACAAACAAATTATTGAGTTCAGTAGTCTTTACAAGCCATTTACATATATCATACTTGGGAAATATTATATACTCTACATATATAAACAGTCAACGAGAAACTATATTATTAGTGTTGGCAGTTAATATCGCTTGAGAGTTTAACTAAATCAAACCGCCATAGAATTTTATTCTTAAAATATTTGAGAAATTACGCGTGACAATAGGTTTGTATTGTGGGTAGTTTTAGTTTTTATCTCAGGACTGGTTGGCTGGCTGCGCCAGTCGAATATGTTTATTCGACTGGCGCTCTAACCGGTTCTTTCAATGTTCGCAATATCATTTATACCTATAACAGTTTGTGTGAGTAAAAAAATTTCGATGGACTATATTATCAACTATTAGCTGTGCCCGCGACTCCGTCCGCGTGGAATAGTAACTTTGGGCAGCATTTTTTTGGATATATCTTATGGTCTATTTTGGATTACAAACCCTATAAACCCTAAAATATAAATTAATGAAATATACAAATTGCGTTCGTACCTGCATTGTCCAGCCTAAACTGAACCCTATTTTATATGATTGATGATATAAATCCGAGGGCAACTTAATTTTGATTAAAAAAATCCGAAACTGATCACTTTCAACTAAAACCATTTTTTTTTCTGAAATAAAAGTAGCCTAATTTACTTCTTGTTACATCAGCTATCTGCCAGTGAAAGTCACGTCAAAATCGGTCCAGCCGTTTCAGAGATTAGCCGGAACAAACAGACAGACAGACAGACAAAAATTGGAAATAATGTTGTTTTGGTATATGTACCGTGTATACATCCAAGTGCACTTAGTAAAAAGCGGTTATTTTAATATTACAAACAGACCCTCCAATTTCATTTATTTGTATAGATTAATTAATATTTTAGATTGTGTTGCCCTTTAATGCTGAATCAAGCCCTAAAACAATTTATATTCAGCCATTGACGTGAAAAGTCAAACTAAGCGAAGTTGAATTCATAAATTGTTAACTGCTATTGGCAGTAGAGTATCTAATATTTAATCGATGTAACTGACTGAAAAGTTAAGTTTGACTAAGATTTAAAGTTTCATCACAGTATTATAATATAATATCCACAGTATAATAATACAGAAAGCTGATGAAATAGTAAGGTAGCAATGCTGCTTTCATCCTGCTTCTTGCCTTATTTTTAAGAGTTTGAATCTTTATTGGATTTCTTTTTTCATTCACCCATTTTTAGCAAAAAAAATACATATCGCCGGTAACCTAAACCTACATCACCCCGGTAAGCATGAAGCACCGGGGCTGTAGGATTCGACGTGAGTTTCATCTCAATCGAGCGCTTGACTATTATCACAAGTACTCTTGCTTTTAGATTGACAAGCGTGTTACAGTTGTCGTAAAATACTCTTAAAATTGTTTTTTTCACTTTTATTTGCAATGCTTATTCACGTAGTTCTGGGTGGCTACCATGGTCTTAGTAAATAATATGGCCTGTAATCGTAGATAATGGTGACCCTCGTCCCTGTATTATAAGCTGGGAAGCTTTTTTTTATTGCTGTAGGACGGCAGACAGGCTGACGGCTCACTTAAAATTGAGCAGTTACCGTCGCATATAGGTATTTGCAACGCCAGTGGCATCGCGAACACGCTGCTGTCCCAGACGGGTACAGGAACCTGGGTCACTATTGCCCGAACACAACACAAGGTTATTATGGCGGCATACTTAAACACGAGGGGTGGTTACTATAATGTATTTAGCTCGGGAGCAAGTAAACAACGTGTCTCGCGCATAGTGTTTTATTTTATACTGCCTACCTACATATAATAATATATTAATACATCACAGTTACCATCCAGACGGGCTTGTAGCCTAGCATGTAGCTAGGTTTGTTTTGTCGCCTTTTACTACAGGATGATCCCGGCCGCAGTGGTTAGTATTCTTCCTCTGCCCCTGCACTGAGGAATATTTCTATAAAAATTGTATAAGGTCAAGTAAATCGCCTAGCCTTTAAAATACTGCAATAAATTAAGACTGTGGTATTAGCGTTAAAGTTCCCAATTCCGCTATTTAAATTGAGTTATCGAATAGTCGTTACAGCATTTCGTGCGGAAATTTTGTTAAAAAGTTGAAATTTTCTTTAGAATTCTTTTGTTCATTAATATTGGAAGCATACTTATTCGCGAGAAGCAGATTTGAAGTGGCGAACTTGTAAATCACTTTTGAAAGTTTTTCCTTAACAAATGTTTGCTGTTAATCAAAGCTTCGTTGTATGTATTATTTATAAATGATTTTTGTTTTAGCGATTTTTGTTTGCTATTTGCTATCGTAAATTTTTTTTTGGTCCTTCACTTTGACAGTTGTACAACATGTACACTTTTTGAATATTCTTATAATTATCTATGTAATGTTTTTGTCCTTTGATATACACTGTTACAACATAACACACCTTTTAAATATGGGTGGAAAACTAGGTCAATTATTCAATTTAACTATGAATTGGACATACAATGGATCGGGAAAAATGGTCGCGACCATTTTTTCAGATAAATAAACACATCAAAAAAATCTAAGCAACATGCATGATATTACAAATTTACCATTTATACTAATTAATTTCTAAGTCTTTACTCACTCAAAGTGCGTAGGTATGTAAACTTTTTTGTTATTGATGACATACTGGCTGGTTGTAAAAAAAATTCGATAGTGTTTTGTTTTTTTCATAAAATTAAATGAAAGGGAATTTGTTTCAATTTAAATGCGTTTTTATTGCTACGTTAAGTCTTGATTTTATAATTTTACCAAACATATAAATAAAGTTAGCGACAAAATTGAATTGTTAGATATTCTTTACATCAAGGAGCGACGTAATTTGACGGCAAATGAAATGCAAAGAGCTGTAGTGATGTTGCAAGCGGGAAGTAATCAATCTCAGGTATCTTGGCATTTTTGCATTCATAAAAGTGTTATTTGTCGTCTTTGGCAGCGCTACAATAATACAAGGGAACCCGCTGAACAGCACCCAGGCCGTAACAGGTGTACAATCACTCGGCAAGACCGGTACATACAACTGACTGCAATACGCCAGCCGATATTAACCGCTCGAGAGATAAGTTTGAGGCTACAAAATTCAAGTGGTGTTGACGTAAGTCCCCAAACTGTGCGAAATCGACTGCATGAGTACGGCCTACGAGCTCGACGGCCAATTAGGTGCCCACCGATACGTCACGGGAATCACACTCGTCGAAATGAATGGTGTAGAGAACGCAGAACATGGACCCAGGAACAATGGGATAAAATTATGTTTTCCGATGAGTCGTGATTCGGGTTTAGGCCTGATACAAGAAGGGTGCGAGTGTAATGTCGGCCCGGAAATACTGAAAGGCTCAGGTGCATTCAGGAAGTTCATCCATACAGCGGCTCAACAGTTATGGTATGGGCGGGTATTATGAAGAATAGGCGAACTGAGCTCGTTTTTGTAAATGGAAACATGAACGCTGAAAATTATGCTGAGGATATATTCTCAGACCTTATGTACATCCATTTGCACAAACCTTTGGCTCCGATTTTACGTTAATGCATGATAATGCGCGTTCACATACAGCTCGGTGAACCAGTCAATACTTGGCAACGGAGAACATCCGAGTATTGCCCTGGCCTGCACAATCGCCAGACCTCAACCCATCGAGCACGCATGGGACATGCTCCAGGACTTGGACGGAGTGACAACAACCCAACAGGTATTTTAAACAGGTAAAGGTATTTTATCTTAACTTGCTGCGCAGTTTACTCGCTGTCATCGAATCATCCACCATGAGCTTCTGGTTGATCGATTAATTAATTATCAATCTATCTACTGTGCGCAACTAAAGAGGTTTCATCAATAAATCAATCAATCAAATCAGCCTACTAAAGTCCACAGCTGGACATAGGCCTCTCCCAAGATACGTCACTTAGCCCGATCTTCAGCTTGATGCGTTCATTTCCTGCTAAGCACTTTTTGCAGGTCATCGCCGTATCTAGAAATAACTAAAGAGGTTAAACCAGGAGGTTGAGAGAAAATGGCCCAAATTTATTAATAGGAAATGTGTTGTTTTCCATTATAACAACGTCTGATCATACAGTTATTTGAAGACACGTCTAAAATTTAAGTTTTTATGCAAGTACCTTACACTTCAGATGCAGCATCATCTTTTTCGATCTCTGCAGAACTCAATGAAATTTAATTGATATCAGAAGAAGCCTGGGAATATTACTTGATTCAGTTCTTTAACTAAGATCCACGGAAGTTCTTCTTTAGTAGAATTATGGACATAGCAAGTTATAATATTATAGCGATAAAAATACCTTATAAAATAGGTCATGAATCTTAGATAAATCTTTGCTTCAAAAACTTATATATTAAGTTGCTGTAGTGGCGCCACTGAGGATAATCCAATTAGAGATAACCGTTAACGTTTTAAAGCAGCTACTATTTAACGGTTTTTTCATTCGGGGCTGAAGGATCAGATTATCACCCATATAAGACTCAAATTTAGGTCAATATGTCTGATTAGTTTCTTATGCTTGATCCATGCGACGATGTAGGTTACTGGTGACTGGCACTTATTTTGTGACAATTATTTTTTGATAATTGGAAATTTGCGAAAGGAATTTCGGAAATGAATTTTAAAAAAGAAGTTTCGGTGGTTGCAAGAAACAAGACTATAATATCTTGAAAACTATCAAGCCAATAAAGAATATACATACATAATTTACTATGCACTAGGCACATACATGTCAATAATAATAATAATAATACCCATAATAATTTCATCAACCGGACTCATTCCAAAATCATTACACACATCGCTCTCAGAACTAGATCTTAATAAATATTCATACATCGCTTTACAAAAATCTGTAATAATCGACACCTGTTCCATAGTGCGACGATTCCTTACATCCACTACTCAAACCCCTGCAACACTACACAATGAACCAACTCACTTGGCGTAAGCCCGTGCTAGGTTCACATTTACCAGCATTAGCTGAGAAAAAAAAATCAAATAACAATAATATATAATAATAATAATCATTTATTTCAGACATTTTTTTTATCCATAAGTTATTAGTGGGTTAGTTATATAATAAAATTCTTAACAGTAAGTTAGAATTGTTAGTAGGTGATTCTAGATTAATCAACACTATATTTTCCCCGTTACAATAGATATCCAATAATAGCACAATCGTAGCGGGCTGAAATCATTTTAAGCCAAGAAAGCCTCAGAAATTTTCGTCAATGCAGGGGCGGAATAAAAATACCTCTGCGGCCGGTGTCAGCTGGTCGTAAAAGACGACAAAGCAACCCTAGTTACACAGTAGGAGTATAATACATGGCTCCAAGCCCGTCTAGATGGCAACCACCCTTGGTCTATAAATATGCCGCCATAATAAACTTGTGAACCGGAACACATTCCGGCATTAGTGACCCAGGTTCCTGTACCTCTATAGGACAGCAGCGTGTCCACAGTGCCCCTAGAGTCACAAATAACCAACAGTAACCAATTATTATTTAGTAGGCCGTCAAAGTGTCTGCTATTCCTCAGTATTCCTCAGCAACAATAAAAAAGACTAAAAATAAACACGAAGCACAAAAGACTCAGCTGTAAGATCCCGTGAAGTATTTTAATAGTTCATAGTCTAAATATTCAAAATTTTAAGCATGACTGTATACTAATTTTAATTTATTCGCATTGTTTCAAAACAAACGCTCAAGTAATGAGTTTCAATAAATCTGCCACAAAGTTTAAGGAAGTAAAACCAAATACGTCGAGTTCATAAATAATGCCGGCATTCAAATAATGTTTGGTAAAGATACCACTATACGAAGGCGAGTAATTGTCGTCATAAAGGAGAGAAATGGCGGCCTCATTACCCCGGACGATTAACGTATGTGATCAGTCATCCGTTTACTAAGTAAGGCAGCCATTTTGATCTGTATTCGCTGGGTATTCTATTGTTATGCTACTGGCACGCTCTGATGGCCGTTTTGACGTTTGTCCATTCCATGAAGTTGCGTATTAATTAGTAATTACATTTGAAGGAGCAAATTGCTGTTCTTTATTGTCCATAACTGCACTTCGCTATTGACAATAAAGAACAGCAATTTGCTCCTTCAAATGTAATTACTAATTAATACGAAGCTTAGTGAGTGGACAAACGTCAAAACGGCCACCATAGCGTGCCGGGATAGTAAACGCTGTATCCTTAATGTTTACGTGAATGTGTGTTAGCGAAATGGTATCATACCTGTCAGACAGGTCTCCATTTATTTTCCACTTTGACGTTTATTTGAACTTATGAGTAAGTAGATCTCCATTTCGCCCTGATTAAGCTTTGTGGGTGTAATTTTCATTCTTTATAGGCGATAAAAAATACCACACCACACTGTTTACTGACATTACTTTTAAATTTGAATAAAAATAGGGTTTCAAATAGCAACGTTTAAACCGCGTGAGTGCATGCTTACAAGTCTACTTAAATTTAATTCTACCATACTTATTTACCAAAAGTAAACGCAAAACAAGCCGCGGGTGGGTGGTCCAATGCCTGAGTTCGTATTAGAAAAAAGTGCTGTTTCACTTTTTTCTATTACAAACTCAGCCGCTCTTAAGATTGTTACTGTATTTGGTTTTCACTTCAAGAAATAAGTTGCCTTTACCATTGATGTATTTCGAAAGCTGCACGTTTGAGAGATAATTGACTTTGTATCAAGAGTATAATTGGAGGACAAAGCTAAGATTGCCTCAAAAAATCTGGACATGCTAAGCCAGTCTAAGCAGTATTTCAAGTCCAAGGCGACGGCTTGTGCTATACAAAGCACAGGTCCAACCGCATATAAAGTACTGCTCACATTTATGGGCTGAAGCACTCGCCTGTCAGCTCAATCCCCAAGTCCCCATGCAACGGCGCGCAGTTCGTGTTGTCGGTGATCTCATACTCATAGACGATCTAGACGCGTTTGGACTTCGGAGAGACTTTGCGTCTTTTTGCGTATTTTAACGTTTGTACAACGGGGAGTATTCTGAGGAGCTATTTAGAATGGTGCCCTCGTCGTCTTTCTACCACCGTATTACCCACCATCGTCTGGGTGTTCATCCCCATTTCTTGGAGCCTCTTCTTTTTTGTACGAAACTGTTCTCAAGAATGTTTATGTTACGTACTCTCAGGATTTGGAATGAGCTTCCGGCTGAGATTTAATCAGTACGGTGGGGTTCTTCAAAAAAGGCGTTATAAAATTTCTTCGAGGCCGGCAGAGCGTTGGTAATACCTCTGGTCTTAGAAACGTCCATAGGCGGTGGTGACCACCTGCCATTGTGACCCACTTACATGTCTGCTGAACTTTAGCTTAAAAAAGTCTTGATTTCGTTTTTTGGTATCCCCTTTCCAGTATATAGGTAAAAAAATTGTAAATTCTCCCACCATAAATACTATAATGGCTACGACGAAAAATTTTATATGTAAGATGTACTAAATTGAAATTTAAGTCTTTATTTTGAATTCATTTTGATCAAATCCGTAAGCAATAATGTACATTTATTATTATTATTATCATCTTATTAAAGATATCGTAGTATTTCTTCTTTATATATTTAGACTTTTTATACTCATATCTTCTCTATATTCTTTAGTAATTTAATATTTTTTATTTTTAGGTTTCATGTCCGTAGTACGTTACTTTTAGCTTGGCAATCATTGACGCTACTTTCAAAATATCCCAGACTTAATATCAAAAATTTATTAGTTTAGAAAAATGAAAAATAAGACCAAGTTATAGTTATTGCAGTAAAATATTTTTAAAATGTAATTAAATTTCAACGAACTGTGCGCTTTGAATTGTAAATCAATATAATGATAAACTTCTGAGGAAGGTAAATTTGTTTTATATTTCTCATTCCGCTAAACTTCAAAGCGATATTACTCGCAAAAGTTATATTGAACCTATATAATTTCAGTTGATGGCAAACACAATTGGAAGTTAAATTCCAAACTAAAGTACCTAGTATTAAACTCTATACCTATATTGGCAATATCAGTCTCGAGTGGCATTAATTACTTACATTGTGCCTAGAATTGGTATATTCAAGGTTCAGAAATAGCTTCTACATTACACAACTCCAAGTAAACTAATTCTAGTGGAATAAAATATTTAGCTCAGTGGTATCTTCATACTGGAATATAAAGTCCCTGTGTTTGATCTACGCAAGTCATACACGATTATGCTATATGGAATAATTTAATAAAAAAGACAAGGAGGTGAATTATGAAGAAACTTTTTGAGGTTCTTTGAAAGAAGAAAAGTATGTTGAGTAATTCTATATGTCTAGATTTCTTTATGAGGTGGTAGGGCTCCAAGCCCGGCTGTATAGTAACTACCCCTGTATAAACATAACCACCAAGTATGAACATAACCTTGCGTTGTGTAGCAAATACCAAAGTGTTCGCGGTGCCCCTGGCGTCGCAAACATCTATAGGCAACGGTTACTGCTTATTCTTATGTAGGCCGTCAGCCGCTTTGTTGATGCTCAGCAATAAAAAAGGTCACTGATGTACTTTGTTTATTAGATGTTGTATGTAGAATGTTAGACCACGCTTGATCAGCGTGGACTAACTGCCATTTTCCATTCAGGGCACTCGAATCCAATAGAGTGAAAGAATGAGTCAATTATTTTAATCAACATAAAACTATATACCAAGATATTATAGTAATAAAGTGGTATCTATCATGGTATGGTAACCATGCCATAAACAAATATTTTTTCATTTCATTTCGTTTTAATTCTTGTCATTTCATATTTCACTCGGAAACTAATAAGTTACGGGACCGAAATCCAGGATGCCATGCACCGATTAGGTAGTCTTTCAAGTAATATATAGTCTTTTCAAGTAATATACATACATATACTATTACAACATACGAATACTTGCCACGTAATGTCGGTGAAGAAAAACAACGCGTTGAAACCTGCATAGTAGCACCTTAGACTCGGCCCATTCCTTCTATTAGACCGAAAACAGCGATAAAACGTCATTTTCTGTTATTAACTAAATTCCCCAAAATAGTTTCGGTAATAAAATGAGGATATAGATATCTTCATTGTTCATAATTTTTGTGCTTATTATAATAACACATCCATATTAAATTAAATAACTACAAAACTATTACAAACATTAATGCAAAGATAAAGAAAAAACAATTCTACTATTTCATTATTTCACGGAAACTCAATAGCAATAAATAAAAGGCTTCGATGGGAAGGCTAAAAAGAAAGTGATACGGTTTAGTTTCCTCTCTAAATAGGGATTCTTACAAAGTGAAGGGCCCTTCGCAAAGATTTTCTTACGAATAGTATTTCAAATTAAATATGAAATTGAGATTTTTCATTATCAATATTATTTCAACAAGAGTTGAAAGTATAGTGTAGGTCTTACTGATTATAAATACACCATTTTTTTTTTGCTGGGTAACAGAAGACGGTTGCCGGCCCACTTGATAGTAAGCCGTTACGGTCGCCTGTAAATGTCAGCGATGCCATCGCCATCTATGTAGAGGAGGACTGGATCCTGTTCACGAGGTAATTATGGTGATATGAGAGTCAGAAGTGGTTCCCATTCGGACAGTCTGATAGCTTTATTGGGATTGTTTTTTACAACAGGCATCCCGGATACAGTATCTGGTATTCTTACTCCGCTCCTGTACGGAGAAAGAAGAATACATATATCATCATCATACCCACAACGAATATCCGATGTTTTCTTTCGTCGTAGATACGTGGCGATTATGTTATAATAAAATATAATATATACATTAGGTGAGATAAATTCTTGAAAGCAGATGGATGGAAGTAGCTGACTTTGTTCTTCAATAAGCTGTTGGAAGACGAGGCGATACCCGATGAATGGTGCAATAGTACGCTAGTGCCCATTTTTAAAACAAGGTGATGTACAGGTTTGCTACAATTATAGAGGAATAAAGCTCATGTCGCACAGCATGAAGATTTGGGAGAAAGTAATTGCAAGGCGACTATGAGAGGAGACCGAAATAGGTGAGAACCAATTTGGTTTCATGCCCGGACGGGGGACAACGGATGCCATATTCGCACTTCGCCTACTGTACGAAAAATACAGAAGTACACATAAGAACTTGCACACGGTATTTGTTGACCTCGAAAAGACATATAACCGGGTTCTTAGAGAGGTTTTATGGTGGGACATGAAAGCGAAAGGAGTGCCTGTGAATTATTTGTATCTTATTCGTGTTGTGTACGATAAGGCAAGTACATACATTCGGTCCCTTGCTGGCGTCACAGATAAGTTCAGTGTTGCGGTAGGCTTACACCAAGGATTGGCTCTTAGCCCTTATCTGTTTCTCCTCGTGGTAGATGCAGTAACATCAGGCACCTGGTGTATGCTGTTTGCCGATGACATTGTGCTGGTTGGAGAAAATGCTCATAAGGTCCAGAGCTGATTAGCTAAAATATGAACATCTATTTTGCGATTTTGGTGGAATACCCGACTTCATCTCGATTACCTTAGGAGGCGTGGCGCTGTCAACTTGCTCCAACTTCCAATACTCCGGATCATTATTCCAGAACGAAGATGAAGTAGGCCGAGATGTAAGTAAATGCAGGACGGATGAAATGGCGACAGGTCTCAGGAACAATTTGTGACCGAAGAGTATCACTTAAACTCAAAGGTAAAATTTAAAAATCCGTAATAAGGCCTGCCGTAATGTATGGATCGGTATGCTGGGCCACAAAGGGGAGTGACGACAGGGTTTGATTACATGATGCTTAGATGAGAATGCTGACGGATGTGTGGAGTTACGAAAATGAATAAAATAATAAATAAAATAAATAAATATATTGTGACAATTCACACAGCGTCATCTAGTCCCAAACTAAGTAGCACTTGTGTTATGGGCCCTAGACAACTGATATACTACTTATATACTTTTTTTTTAAATAAATACATATTATACATAAACACCCAGACGCGAGACGGGAATCGAACCCGTGACCTCCGCGAAATCCGAAATGAGTATATTAGAGCAAGTGTGAAAATAGCGCCAGTTATTGAAAAACTTAAAAGTGAGAGACTAGCGTGGTTTGGCTGTAATGCGCAGCGAAGAATGCCATATAACAAGGAAAATGATAGAAATGAGAGTGGATGGATACAGAAGTAGAGGTACACCAAAAAGATGGATGGATTGTATGGAATAGTAAAGGATGATATGGCAATAAGGGGTGTGAATGTTGGGATGACTGATAACAGAGGAGAATGGAAGGAGAGAACATGTTGTGCTGATCCCATATTATATGGGATAAGGGCAGGAGGAAGAAGAAGATACACATAAGGTGAGAAAATCATCTAAAGCGTTGCATGCCATTTCGGGATGTGATTCCGTGACTTGCCTAGGTTCGACGAAAATACTATATAGTCGCACTACGAGTAGTAAAGAAAGTTTTAAGAACACTAACAGCATTTCCAAGCTAAAATACCATGCTCATTATCAATATTTGTTAAATAAAAGTTTTGATAATTGTTTGAAACAAAATATGAAATGAATTAAGCTCTTGATCATAAAACATCGTCCATTTAACACGGCTCTTCGTGAAGTAAATATTGCTAAATTTCTTTAATGCGAACAGTCCTTTAGCTGACATCAGCCGGTTGTAAAGCCGATATCAGACAAATGGATTTACACGGTCAAATTGGTAACGAGACAAAGAGATCTTAAGGCTTTTAATGGCTACGTGTCGACCCTCGGACCGTTGAACTTGCGTTTTCTACAATTGTACCCCTGATTTGTACAATAGTATCACTTTTATATCTCAGACTAAGTTGAATTATTCGGTTTACTAAATTAAATCGAATAAACTATTGTTAGGAAAAGCTTTTGTTTTAATATTACTCAGACATTTAATAGTAAAGTCCAGTATAGATAGCGTGAAGCGGACCCCGGGCACCGAAGCTGAAGTTTGGATTGTAACCGGGATTTATTAATCGTTAATTATTTAGCGTTATTACGAGGCGGATAAGAGAATTCCATGAAACAAAATCTATATTAAAAGAGAGATATATCAATTTTGCTCCATGCAGGGGCGGAATTAGAATACTGGGTGGTGGCAGCCTCAGGCGACAAAACAACACCAGCTAGGTGGTAGGCCTTGGATGGCAACCACCCCTGATCTTTAGGTATGCCGCCGTAATAACATTGTGCTATGTTCCGGCATAAGTGACCGAGGTTCCAGTTCTACTTCGCGGATGGCAGCGTGTTATAGGTAACTGCTTAAAATTAAGTGAGCCGTCAGTTTGTCTGCTGTTCCATCGTTCAAAATCGCACTTTCTATACTAAATGTACATAGAATTATACACTTAGCGCCCGTTTAATGGGTTTATCATAATGGATTCAACCGCAAATGGTTTTCATTAGCACTAGACTGCTTTAATCTAATGACAAAATAAGCCAGTTTAAAGCTATTTCAAACCTTTCAAATAAGTTGAAAATACAATCTCATGTATTTAAAAAAAGACACATTTTTATAATTCAATTTAACAATAAGGTGTTATTTCAGGTATTTCAGAGTGTACCTGTTTGGGGGCCCGTTGGGGTTTGATTTAGAGCAGGAATTTCATGGTAAGAATACGCTAAATATATAGACTTTAATGGACTCTTTAAAAACAATGTCGAAGGTCGCATAGATGGTAAATAAAAGCCTGGAAAGCAGCCACCTGCCATTGAAGCTTCATACAACCGGAATTAAATTCAAAGATGATGATGATAATAATGATGCACATTTTATATATTATATACATACATATCTATAGGTACATATAAATAAATAGGTATAGACCGACAGCTTCCGTTCTTTCTTCTGCTATGAATAGTAACCAGTGGTGGAATGGCAGGCAGACCAACGGACAGCCTCCGCACGCAACGACGACCGAATGAAAAAGAGTCCCTGGCAGGTGCCACTTGCGGCGCTTTATATAGAAGCGGTCGGCCTGTTCCCCGCTCGTCCCCATTCCACACTCCGGAGGTGATTTTCTTTGGTTGTTTTAAATATTAGTCAGTGTTGCTAAAAAGGCAATTTTATGTTCGATATTCATAACACACACACACACACACACACACACACACACATATATATATATATATATATATATATATATATATATATATATATATATATATATATATATATATATATATATATCATCATCATCATTTCAGCCGGAAGACGCCCACTGCTGGACAAAGGCCTCCCCCAAAGATCTCCACGATGATCGGTCCTGCGTTGCCCTCATCCAACCTATTCCGGCGATCTTGACCAGATCATCGGTCCATCTTGTGGGGGGCCTCCAACACTGCGTCTTCCGGTACGCGGTCGCCATTCGAGGACTTTTCTGCCCCAACGGTCATCAGTCCTTCGAGCTATGTGCCCAGCCCACTGCCACTTCAGTTTTGCAATCATCCGGGCTATGTCGGTTACTTTGGTTCTCCTGCGAATCTCCTCATTTCTGATTCGATCTCGCAGGGAAACTCCGAGCATAGCCCTCTCCATTGCCCTCTGAGCGACCATGAGCTTTCTCATAAGGCCCATAGTTAGCGACCACGTCTGCGTTCCGTATGTCATCACTGGCAACACACATTGGTTAAAAACCTTCGTCTTGAGACACTGTTATATATATATATCATCATCATTTCAGCCGGAAGACGCCCACTGCTGGACAAAGGCCTCCCCCAAAGATCTCCACGATGATCGGTCCTGCGCTGCCCTCATCCAACCTATTCCGGCGATCTTGACCAGATCATCGGTCCATCTTGTGGGGGGCCTACCAACACTGCGTCTTCCGGTACGCGGTCGCCATTCGAGGACTTTTCTGCCCCAACGGCCATCAGTCCTTCGAGCTATGTGCCCAGCCCACTGCCACTTCAGTTTTGCAATCATCCGGGCTATGTCGGTTACTTTGGTTCTCCTGCGAATCTCCTCATTTCTGATTCGATCTCGCAGGGAAACTCCGAGCATAGCTCTCTCCATTGCCCTCTGAGCGACCATGAGCTTTCTCATAAGGCCCATAGTTAGCGACCACGTCTGCGTTCCGTATGTCATCACTGGCAACACACATTGGTTAAAAACCTTCGTCTTGAGACACTGCGGTATTTGGGACGAAAAGATTTTACGGAGCTTCCCGAACGCTGCCCATCCGAGTTGGATTCGACGAGTGACCTCTTTCGCGAAATTGGACCTGCCTAACTGGATCGTTTGACCCAAGTAGACGTATTCGTCAACAATTTCGAGAGTACAGTTCCCAACTGTTACGGGGGTAGGTGCGACATGGACATTAGACATGATCTTCGTCTTGTCAATGTTCATTTTGAGACCTACTCCTTGGGAAGCTGTATTGAGGCTATCAAGCATATGGCTTAAGTCTTCCATGGTTTCAGCCATGATTACGATATCATCTGCGAATCTAAGGTGAGTGATGTACTCACCGTTAATGTTGATGCCCAGTCCATTCCAGTCCAGAAGCTTGAAGACATCTTCCAACGCAGCGGTGAACAGCATCGGCGATATGACATCGCCTTGTCTGACTCCCCGCTGCAGTCGGATAGGCTTCGAGTTCTGATCCTGGAGACGGACTGACATGGTGGCGTTTTCATACAAACACTTCAACGCTTTGATGTATCGATAATCAATGTAGCACCTCTGGAGAGACTGAAGCACCGCCCAGGTCTCGATCGAATCAAAGGCTTTCTCATAGTCCACGAACGCCAAGCATAGTGGCTGGTTATACTCCTCCGTCTTCTGTATAACCTGCCGCAGCGTATGTATGTGGTCTATGGTGCTAAAACCTTTTCGGAATCCGGCTTGTTCGGGAGGCTGGAAGTCGTCAAATCTGCGCGCGAGACGATTCGTGATGACCCTTGAAAACAGCTTGTAAACATGGCTCAGAAGTGATATCGGTCTAAAGTTCTTCAAAAGGGTTTTGTCACCCTTTTTGAAGAACAGCACCACTATACTTCCGTGCCAGGCCTGCGGCGTTTTGCCCTCGAGGATGACGGAATTAAATAGCTTCTGGAGGATTTTAAGCACAGGAGTACCACCAGCTCTCAGAAGCTCGGCTGTAATTCCATCATCACCCGGCGCCTTGTTGTTTTTAAGCTGTTTAAGGGCCACACTAATCTCGTACAGACTGACGTCTGGGATATCTACGGTGTAGTGTCGGGTTAATTTGGCTCTTGGGTCTTTAGCCTTGTTGTTAACAGGTGCCCGTGTGGTCGTGTATAGCTGTCCGTAGAACTTCTCGACTTCCCTCAAAAGTTCGGGTTTAGACGAAACGACCCTGCCGTCGTCGGTCTTCAGCTTCGTCAGTTGGCTCTGCCCAATAGACAAGTCTCGTGCGAATACTTTAGAGCCCTTGTTACGCTCTATAGCCGCCTTTACACAGTCTGTGTTATGGCGGCGGATATCGCGAGTCAAGGACTTGGAGATCTGTCTATTTAGCTGCCTATACTGGGAAGCATCGTCCGGGGACTGAAGGGTCATTTGACGTCTCACATCCATCAATTTGAGAGTAGAATCTGAGATTTTTCCGGTTCTTTTTGAACGGCTGGCCTTGAAGAATTTAGACCCGGCCGTTTGAACAGCTTCCACGAACCTGTTATTATACTCGTCCACGTCAACGCAGTCACCGAGGCATTCGAAGCGGTTTTGTAATTCGAGTTGAAAGTTTACCGGGTTTTGGATCTGTATGGGTGCAGGTCGGAGCGTAGACTTCACCAGTCGAGACCTCTCCAATTTTGGATTGATATTCAATGTGCCTCTTACTATGCGGTGATCACTCCCAGTTTTCACCGAATTGATCACAGAGACATCATTGAATATCTGTCTTTTGGTCGACATAATGAAGTCAATCTCATTTTTGGTGGCACCATCGGGACTAATCCAAGTCCATTTGCGTTGTTCTGGCTTCATGAAGAAGGAGTTCATCATATACAGGTCCTCCTTCTCCATGAAGTCGGCCAGCATCTGGCCTCGGGTGTTCCGATTTCCGAACCCAAATTGCCCCACTCTCAACTCATCGCCGCTACGTTTCCCCAATTTTGCGTTGAAGTCTCCCATGACAACGTTAAAGTGGGTTTTAGAAGTGTGGATGGCTGTTGAGATGTCCTCATACATGGCTTCCACCTCCTCGTCAGGATGTGTCGAAGTCGGAGCGTAAACCTGAATGACCTTCAACGAATACCGTTTGGTAATTTTGAGTATTAGGTACGCTACCCTAGTCGAAACACTCCCCACCTCAGTAACGTTGTTCACAAGAGACTTGTGAACGAGAAACCCGACACCACCTTGGGACAGTTGGTCGCCCTCCCGGAAGTAGAGCAGATTTCCGGAATTTAGGATTATCGAGTCCTCTCCCTGTCTTCGGACTTCAGATAACCCCACAACATCCCATCGCAGTCTGCTCAAAACTTCCTCCAGTTCCTCCAACTTCTCGTCGGTCCGCAGTGTCTTGACATTGTATGTTGCCAGGGCCAAAGGTCGTCGTTCTTGGTAGCGAATCCGAACCCGGGGATTCTTCGCACCCCCTGCCCCGTCGCTTATGTGGTTGCTACCGTGACCACCACGAACGGGGCCGCCGGGGACTAGGGGCCGAGGCCTGTGTGTATCTGTCATTTTAGGGGGGTTTTTGCCATAATCGCCACGCTGGGCACAATATATATATATATATATATATATATATATATATATATATATATATATATATATATATATATATATATATATATATATATATATATTTATCATCATTTCAGCCGGAAGACGCCCACTGCTGGACAAAGGCCTCCCCCAAAGATCTCCACGATGATCGGTCCTGCGCTGCCCTCATCCAACCTATCCCGGCGATCTTGACCAGATCATCGGTCCATCTTGTGGGGGGCCTACCAACACTGCATCTTCCGGTACGCGGTCGCCATTCGAGGACTTTTCTGCCCCAACGGCCATCAGTCCTTCGAGCTATGTGCCCAGCCCACTGCCACTTCAGTTTTGCAATCATCCGGGCTATGTCGGTTACTTTGGTTCTCCTGCGAATCTCCTCATTTCTGATTCGATCTCGCAGGGAAACTCCGAGCATAGCCCTCTCCATTGCTCTCTGAGCGACCATGAGCTTTCTCATAAGGCCCATAGTTAGCGATATATATATATATATATATATATATATATATATATATATATATATATATATATATATATATATATATATATATATATATATATATATATATATATATATATATATATATATATATATATATATATATATATATATATATATATATATATATATATATATGTAAAGAAAATCGCGTAATCCATGCCATAAGAATTTATAGATGTCACATTTGACAGTGACATCTAGGAGAACAATGAGATATTTATGAAAATAATACGTTAGTGTTTATTGTTTTATTACGAAATTGAAATTGAAATTAATACGTTAAAGAAATATCTAAACCTGGAATAAAGGCTTTAAATGTTGTTTTTTGTCTTTACAGGTGAGTAATTAAATTAAGTACGATAAAACTGGAAAAACTTTGTATAAAAAACGTTTTTATTAATAAATTAAAATTTTGTCTTTACAGAAAAACGCAATTGTCTTTATTTCAATTATCAGAGTATAGTGTCATTATAAAACAACAATTTTAAGCAAACATTTCAAATATGGAGAAGTTGAGGTTTGATTTTACTGTGAAAACTTCAGGAGATGGAAAAACAAACATTATTTGCATAACCTCAATAGGCACACCTAATGGACAGACATATAATATACCGGTTGAATATCAACCTGCAAATTTACATCCAGAAATTACATCTACTTCAAACTATACCAAGATAAAAAAAACATTAAATAAAAGGCACCAGACAAGAAAAATATGGATAACTTTAACAGATGATTTATCAAAGATATATTTGGATGAAGAACAAAATTTACAATTTAAAGATTTTTATCTGGAAGAAATTATGGAAGGCATAAGTGATTATAAACCTTTACCCAGTGGTTCAAATCAGAACTTAGAAAAGCTCTTAGAGAAATTACTTGAAGAAAAACAAAGTAAATCTGAAATTCATAATTTAGGAAAAATTTCAAAGGATTTTATGATTGAAAAATTCACCGGTAAAAATGCAAATGCTCACCAATGGATTGGGGAGTTCAACAAGGAGTGTGAACGTTTCCATATTGACGAAGATAAAAAGAAGATAGAAATATTAAAATTTTTTTTGGAAAATTCCAGTTTAGACTGGTACAGTTGTATGTTAATGAAAATTACAATAACATCAGAGTGGAATAAATGGGAAAAAAATTTCTGTGATACATTTTCAAATAAAGGTTGGTCACCTATCAGATATGCTCTTGGCTTTAAATATCAAACGGGTTCACTGCTTGGGTATGCACTAAAAAAAGAAAAATTATTATTAGAAGTCAGGAAGTCAATTGATACTGGGACACTCATAGACCTTATAGCATCAGGCCTGCCTAACTATCTGGTTGATAAAATTGACCGAGAGACTATACAAGAAACCGAAGATCTCTACAACGAGTTAGGAAAATTGGAACATCTCGTCGGAAAGAATAAATATGATAATAAACACTACCCTCATTCTGATACAAAAAACAGGAAAATTGAAGAGAAAAAACCATGTCAGATCTGCATAAATGAGAAAAAAGGGAAACGTTTCCATCCTGAAGAAAATTGTTGGTTTAAAGAAAAACATCATAAAACAGCTGTGAGAAGTGTTAATAACTCTGAATTAGAAATTGAACTAAATAAAGAAAATCCAAAAAACTAGAAGTGCCACCATTAATACAAATAAAATTACTATTAAATGATACCTTACAAGTTTCGGGAATTTATGATTCAGGTTCAAATGTGTCATTAATTAATGCGAAATTATTGAAAATTAAAGAGAAACAAGACACAACTAATAAACAACCAGTAAACTTGAAAACTATTAATGGTGAGAAGAAAACAAAAGGTATAATAACACTAAAAATAAAAATTTATAATATTGAAAGAATTATGAATATTTTTGTGATAGATAGTGAAAATTTTCATTATGACTTTTTAATCGGTTTGGATTGCATCAAAAAGTTCAATCTAATGCAAACTAAAGAATTGAACATTATACAGTGTGAAAATTCAGAAGAACAGAAGAACTTTGTAAACAAAGAGAATATGAAGACTGAGTATGAAAATACTAATATTTTTATTATTTAAATTCAAGAGATGTCAAAATTCCTGATGTACTAGGTGACACAAGAGAAATAAATGATTCTTTATACTCTGAGGTATTGAAACAAGAAATTAATCATATAAACAGATGTGAAGTAAACTTCAACAAATATATAAATCTTGAAAAATTTGAAATATCAATAAATCATCTAGATTTACATCAACAAACAGAAATTGATAGATTAATAAGAAAATACAACACAGTTTTTGCTAAGGATAAATACGACGTTGGCACTGTACGAGATTATGAAGCACATATAGATTTGATGGTGGATAAATATTGTTACAAACGTCCATACAGGTGCACCGCTGATGATAGGAAAGAAATTGAAAATCAGATATCAAAATTATTAAAAAATAAATTGATTGAGGAATCCTATAGCCCATTTGCTGCCCCTGTCACTCTAGCATACAAAAAAGAAGATGATAAAAAAACAAGGCTATGTATAGATTTCAGAGAATTGAATAAAATAGTTGTACCACAATTGCAGCCATTTCCCTTAATTGAAGACTTGATGGTGAAAACTGTAAACTGTAAGTACTTTTCTACTTTCGACATAAATTCTGCATTTTGGTCAATTCCTTTAAAAATTCAAGATAGATACAAAACAGCATTTGTTACACAAACAGGCCATTTTCAATGGACTTGCCTCCCATTCGGATTAAAGACAGCTCCAGCAATATTTCAAAGAATATTAAGCAACATAATAAGAAAATATAAACTATCTGAGTTTACAGTAAATTTTATAGATGACATCTTGATTTTTTCTAAAAGTTTTAAAGAACACATACAACATATATCTAGGCTACTTGAAGCAATACAAACAGAAGGATTAAGACTGAAATTTTCGAAATGTACTTTTGCAAAAGATTATGCAAAATATTTGGGACATATAATAAAAAATAATTCAGTTACACCTCTCAAAGATTATGTAACTGCTGTAAAAAACTTCCCAATTCCAGAAACAAGAAAAAATATTCGTCAATTCCTCGGGAAAGTCAATTTTCATCATAAATTTGTACCACACAGTGCAATTATCTTAGACCCATTGCACAACCTATTACGGAAAGATGTAAAATTTATATGGTCCCCAGAATGCCAGAAATCATTTGATAAAATAAAAGATCTATTATGTTCAAAACCAATTCTAAAAATATTTGACCCTGAACAACCAATCAAAATTTACACAGATGCTAGCATTAAAGGAATGGGAGCTGTGTTCAAACAAGAAGATAAAAATGGAGTAAATAGACCTGTAGCTTATTTCTCAAAAAAATTGAACGAAACACAAAAGAAAAAGAAGGCGATATATATAGAATGTCTGGCAATAAAAGAAGCTATAAAATATTGGCAACACTGGCTTATGGGAAAAGAATTTGTAGTATATTCAGATCACAAACCATTAGAAAATCTGAACATCAAAGCTAGAACTGATGAAGAACTTGGCGATTTGATGTATTACCTATCGCAATACAACTTCAAGATAAAATATAACCCAGGAAAATTTAATCAAGAAGCAGACTGCTTAAGCAGAAATCCAGTACTAGAACCCTGTGAAAATACCGATGATATTTTAAAAGTTGTGAATCTAATCAACCTGGATGATATAAAAAAATGACCAATACAAAAATTTAGACCTGCAAAACAGAAAATCCAAGTTTATACTACAGAATGAAATTTATTACAAAAAAAATAAAATAAGAAATAAAATTATACTGTCAGAAGCACTTAGCAAAACACTAATTAAAGATGTACACGATACCTATTGTCATATTGGAAGAACCCAGATGATAAATAAAATAACACCATTCTACACAGCAAAGAATATCTTCATAAACATTAAAAAAATTTGTGATGAATGTGACATTTGTATAAAGAACAAATCGAGAAGGAAACCAAAATTTGGCTTATAGTCACATTTAGGCCCAGCAACACGTCCATTTGAAATTGTATCAATTGATACCATTGGAGGCTTTGGAGGATCACGGTCTACAAAAAAATACTTGCATCTTCTGGTCGATCATTTTACAAGATATGCTTACATTTTAACATCAAGAAATCAGAGCTCATATGATTTTATTAAATTAATAAAAAATGTGATACAAAGCCATAATATTGATATGGTATTAACAGACCAATACCCTGGTATAAATTCCAAGGAATTTAAAGACTTTCTGAAAAAAAAATAACATAACAATAGTGTTCACAGCTGTAGATGCACCATTTTCAAATGGGCTAAATGAAAGGCTAAATCAAACCCTAATCAATAAGATAAGGTGTAAAATAAACGAAGGTGACAAGAAAACAGCATGGACAACTGTTGCACATAAATGTGTAGTAAAATACAACGAAACAGAACATACAGTCACGAAGTTTACTCCAAAATACCTTTTAGAAGGCGAAAATGTAAACATCTTGCCACTTGAATTGAAATCAAAATGCACAAAAGAAGATCTAAAAAGAGATAGAAAGCTAGCCTTTGAAAATTCAATTAAATCTCACAACTATAATAAAAAAATATATGATTTACATAGGGAAGAATATAAATTCGAAGTGGGGGACAAAGTCTTTGTAGAAAACGGCAGTCAACTGAATAGGAAGAAAATGGATGAACTGAGGATTGGACCATACAAAATCTTAAACAAGATTTCTAATTCAATATATGAAGTGGACACTGGACATAAGAAAACAGAATCAAATCTCTACCATATATCGAAACTAGCTCCAGCAGAAGTTAACACTTAATCGAACAATTACTTGCAATAATTGTTCTATCTGAGGGTGGGAGATGTAAAGAAAATCGCGTAATCCATGCCATAAGAATTTATAGATGTCATATTTGACAGTGACATCTAGGAGAACAATGAGATATTTATGAAAATAATACGTTAGTGTTTATTGTTTTATTACGAAATTGAAATTGAAATTAATACGTTAAAGAAATATCTAAACCTGGAATAAAGGCTTTAAATGTTGTTTTTTGTCTTTACAGGTGAGTAATTAAATTAAGTACGATAAAACTGGAAAAACTTTGTATAAAAAACGTTTTTATTAATAAATTAAAATTTTGTCTTTACAGAAAAACGCAATTGTCTTTATTTCAATTATCAGAGTATAGTGTCATTATATATATATATATATATATATATATATATATATATATATATATATATATATATATATATATATATATATATATATATATATATATATATATATATATATATATATATATATATATATATATATAACAACGCAAAAAATTATTTATATAAAAAGAAAGATTTATTTTTACATTATTATTAATAATTTAAATCATTTACCATTGTATAACGTTATATGCCATTAAAAGGAACAAAATTGGCAATGAGAACGATCTTTAGTGCAAGATAACCACTTAAACTTAGTTTAATGTGTCAGCATTCAATGTTGCAACTTGGAACAACTTAGTTGCAACATAAAGTAAGACGTAAACTTCGTTATAACAGTTAAGTCTCCAACTTAGTTACTAAGGTATGAATACATTGCATCTTTGGAAGCAAGGTTTATGAAACTTATGAATAATCTTAACTATCCTAACCAATATTATAAATGCGAAAGTGAGTTCGTCTGTTTGTTTGTTACGCTTTTACGTCTAAGCCGTTTAACCAATTTTGATGAACTTCAGTATAGTCATAGATTAGACCTTGGAAAAGGACATGAGCTACGTTTTTAAAAATTCATATGGCAGAATAACGTTTGCCAGGTCAACTAGTAAACAATAAATATTTTGGGACAATTCACACAACGCCATCTAGTCCCAAACTAAATAGTATAACAGTTTTCGTATGGGTACAAGACAACTAAAATAATACATATATCTTATTAAATATTATACATATGTCGTCGTTTCTTTATCAAGTTTCCTAATTCTTGACTATTCGGCAGTTTTGTGACATTTCACATTCCTAAGTAAAATAATACAGATAAAATAGATGGGACTGAGTTTCGATTTGAGGACTTTAATCCTGTATCCAACCAAAATTTCTGAAAACTTTGACTAATTACTACTTCGATGAGAAAGTAGATTTGTTTTCCTGTGTGAGAATTAGGAAAATATTTTTCCGTTTGGCGCATTTAAGTGATGAATGAATGGATGTGGAAGACCAAACTAGAAGTCAAGGGATAAATTTCCACGGCACATTTTAGACAGTTCTCGTCTAATGTATATTTATACGATTATATACTCATAAGACACAGATGGTCTAGGCACGCTTCGACTTCGGAGAGACTGCGTCTTTTTACGTAATCTACTCTATTTAGAATGGTACCCTCGTCGTCTTTTACCACCGCACTGCCAATCATCGGCTGGGTGTACATCCCCATTTCGTGGAGCCTCTTCTTTCTTGTACGAAACGGTTCTCAAGAACGTTCATGTAAGTACTCTCAGGATTTGTAATGAGCTTCTGGCTGTGGTTTTCTCAGTGCAGTACGATATGGGGTTCTTCAAATAGGCGTTATAAAATCTCTTCAAGGCCGGCAGCGCGTTGGTAATGCCTTTGGTGTTGTAAACGTCTATAGGCAACGGTGACTACTTGCCAGGGTGGGCCGTTTGCCTGTCTTCTGTTTGACTGTGAAGGAAAATATCGTGAAGAAAATGCTAATACCGGTATGTGTAACCCGGCAGTCCATCTTGGACAAGCACGGCGGGTATACAGCCCGTTTTTTTAATAAAGCCGAAATCCAGTAGAGTAGGGAAGGCGGATTGGCAGATTAACATACCGGATATAAACTTTTTTTTTGGTCTCGGGGAAAAACCCTCTCTTGACGGGTTCCCCCGGCCCGGGGGGACCGAGGGATATGTGGGACTCCGGAAAAGATTTTCAACCATCCGACTACCCACTAAAAACCCCGCTGTTCTCCTATCGCCTACGCCCGGGCCTACGGATATGTGGCCTGCCGATCTCGTGGCCCGGGCCGACCGGATATAATTGGCCCTGCCAATCCGCCGCGGATAAGAGTGGCGTATTTACTACCCGTTCCATCTAAGGGGTGACCTAAGTACAATAATTCAACTTAATTTTTTACGATTATGATTATGTTTAACTATGCCAACTCTTTCAAACACTTTATAAAAAAAAGTCTCCATAAAAATTATATTTATTTAGGGTATTTAAAAAACTTTTATTTAACATACCTACTCGTATTTCTGTTTACCTTGCAGTGGGGTATTCTTGTAAGTGGCCGTTGACCTTTTATACGCTTGTATAAAATAGGGTAGCTAATTCTGCCATTCCAATGTCAGAATAGATCCTTTTAAGATGTTCAGCGTAGGGATGACAATCGCAAACATTAGCGTTTAGTAATTTAATCTAACCAAAACGTTTTTCGTGTGGGGCCGATTTGTATCATCGGATACCAAACTTAGAGGTCATGAGGTGAAATCTGGCATTTAGGCAGTTTTTCGTCTATTTCTTATATTATAATTGCCACGTATGGGTGGTCAAGGAAAACACCGCGAGAAAACCTACGTACCCAAATCACAAGTGCGTAACCCGGCAATATGTCTTGGATTAGTAGCGGGTTCGCTGTTCGTTCCCTCGATGGGATATCCGAGTCTATAGTAGGACGCTGTGGGCTGTTATTGTAACCTGAAGTTAATAAAAAAATGGGTTTTTGAAATTCAATGTTTTTCAGGCGCGCTGAGCACTTTTTTGTGGATATTGAAAACTGATGTTACATTGTTACATTGGCCTGGTAACGCTTGTTAGGGTAAAGTCGGATAGAATCGACTAACAGATATAGCTTGATGCATCAGTTTAGTATCGACATACGTAAATAGTCCATTGGTTTATGTTTTTACATGCAGTAATGCATGTAAAAACACATGCATCTGCTACTACTACTGCATGGTCTGAAAGAAGCTGTAGTGACAAAAATTGAGAAAGGTATGCTGAGATGGTTTGGCCATGTTGAGAGAATGAATGAAGAACGATTGACGAAAAAAGTGTATGAGACGAGTGTGAATGGAAGTGTTGGAAGGGGTAGACCTAGGCGGACGTTTCGAGACCAGATCAGGGACGTCTTGAAAAAAGGCCAGGTCAAGAGTACCCTAAACCGAAGGGCATGTATGAAGGGAATAATGAAAGTGGAGGAAGCGAAACAAGTATGTAAGGATCGTAGCAAGTAGAAAGAAGTGGTCTCTGCCTACCCCTACGGGAAAGAGGCGTGATTTATATGTATGTATGTATGTGTTTTTACTAGTTAAAATTAATTTCAGAACTTTAGTCGATGAACTCGGTTCTAGCCGAAACGCAACGATAACTATAAACATGTATAGCCTCTCCATTTAGTAGTAAATTCTTATTGCATCCAAATTTTTCATTGTAAAACCCAGACTCTAATGTTGCGTAGTCACAGAGTTGGATCTAATCGTCCATTTACGTTTATTGAGAGCTCTCTTGCGTGCAAAGTAGGAGAAAACGTTTGAAAGCTTACCTATAGTGCTCATATGGATGCATTACTAACTTGGTAATGTCTACGTATCTCATACTCCGATGTATATTTATGTGTCTACTACAATCAGCCATGGCACTCGTATCTTAATAGTGACATCTTCACAACTATATATTAATACACGAGAGAGCATAAATATACATTAAATCGCGGACACTACAGTTCCTAGTCGGACATCCTAGACATAAAAGAGGAAGTTAAAGAAAACATAATGTAACACTCGATGTTTAAAAAACTCGTTAGTACGTAAACTTATCTCTATAACTACCCGCGCTTAATATCATTACAATGAAGATTTCCAAATCAAATACAAGATTTACGATATTTGAATTATTCATAAAATTTTCGCAATAATTTTGTGTTTCTACACTATCACTACACATTATAAAACAAAGTCGCTTCCCGCTGTCTGTTTGTCTGATTTTGATGTGGTTTTTTAAATAGATAGAGTGATTTAAGAGGAAGGTTTATATGTATGTATAATATATACATATTAATAGTACAGAAAAGCCCAAAAATTTAAAGATTTGTAATGCGATGTCGTAACAAACATTTTTGTGCGCTTATATCGCAAACACTGGCTAAACCTTACGAGATAGATCAAATTAATATAAAAAGTCCGCGATGGCTGAACCCATTTTGATAAATTTCGAGACAGAGTGAACCTTGAAAAAGAACATAGACTACTTTTACTATTGTTTTTTTTTTATTTATATGGCAGAACAACGTTTGCCGGGTCAGCTAGTACAGAGATAAATTTAACAATGCATAATGTTGCGTCGCAAAAAAATATTCATCCAAACTGCTAACAAGGTTATTTCTTAATTATGCAACTTGGAATTCGTGACAGTTAATTAACTGACGCTATTTAAAATTCATGCTGCAACGTTGTTTGACATTCTGAGAGGATTTTTTATATTCAAATACAATGGACCGATTTTGATAGCTAATCTACCTAGATATAAGAAAAGAAAGAAAGAAAAAAATTTATTGCATAACAAGACCGCACACATATAAATAAGTAGACAAACTAACTGTTATATTTTTAACAAACGAGGCTGACATCTCAGCATTATGCTGTGTCGGAGTTACCGACACAGCGCTGGTTTTCAGTGTCCGCCTACCAACACCTATTACCTAATAGACCCAGCAGCATTATTGCAATTTTTTGTGAGAGAATTAAACTAATATAACAATGTTCGCAGATGCAATGACACCCAATCTTTAACCTGGTGCATACTGCTGAATACCAGATTCTAATCTCTAATACAATATATTTGTTTAAATTTAATTATATGTATACACTAAATGAAAGTAAAGATGAATGCATTAAAACTAATAACTTATGTATAGGTATATACACAACAAAGAATATTTATTTAAGTATAATATAATATAGGAAGTTCCTTTATTTATTATACACTAACTGTGCCCGCTACTCCGTCCGCGTGGAACAGTGATTGCGCAGCATTTATATATATATATATATATATATATATATATATATATATATATATATATATATATATATATATATATATATATATATATATATATATATATATATATATATATATATATATATATATATATATATATATATATATATATATATAATATCCGGATGATGATTTTTATAATTGTGTTTTTTGGAAATTAGCAATTGATTTTCTTAGTCTAACCTCAAAGCAAACACTCATTGACTTCGTGTTACTTAACAACGCCATCTGCTGGAATAGCTTTAGTGTTGTTGTGTCGTTAAAGCAATTTAAAAAAAATAGTATTATTATTCGCCGATAGATGTCAGGAAGAGTCATTTTTCAGTTTAAATTGGGACTACTCAAACCCCACCTTTTCACATTTTCTAGAAATGATTCCTAGCTAGATCGATTTATCGCCCCCGAAACCCCCGTATACTAAATTTCATGAAAATTGTTGGAGCCGATTCCGAGATTCCAATTATATATATACAAGAATTGCTCGTTTAAAGATATAAGATGTGTGTGTGTGAAATAACTCTCATCACGAAATCTCTAAAACTATACACCCCGATTGATTTGAAATTTAGCACAGTTACCGATTTTGTTATGTAGATACTCTACTACAGAATTATATTGAAAACAAATTTTTCAAACCCAAGTTTTAAAACGTATTTTTTTAATTTATATGGCAAAACCACGTTTGCCGGGTCACCTAGTTATAATCTATAAGTGAAGGGTATTTCATTTGGTAGTTCAATATAGCAGTAATGAGCGGATCGTTCAACCACATCATCTTTTAGTTCATAAATTTAATTTATTGTTAATAGAATGTTTTATTGACATGTGATTTATTGGGAAATATATTCCACTAGGTACTAAATAACTGTGATTAAAATAAATCTTAACTATTTTTATATTCTAATGGTTGAATTTTTTGTAAACCCTAGATACAGTGTAATTTGAGCTGGTAAAATATTTTAAGTCAGTGATATCAGTTTTCATTGTTTTGAGCTAAATGAAAATCAGAAAGTATAGTTTTAAAAAGTATTTTGACAAACATTGGTGCCAACCTTTTGTGTGGTGTGGACCTTTTCCATCTATTTTTGGTCATGTAGAAACAAATTTATGATTTTTTCTTCTGTAAGCAGTAATTTTTTTTATTGTCCCTTAGGACAGGTGAGATGCAGATGTTGGAGATCTTAAGGACGGCGCCAACATGCTGCTGTCGGCATACGTACTGGAACCTAGTCACTTATGCCAGAACACAACACAAGGTTATTATACCGGCAACTTGTAGACCTGGGGAGGTTGCCATCATGATGGGCTTGGGACCCTTCCATCTTCCTAGGGTTGTTTTGTCGCCTTTTACGATAGGTCGAACCCAGCCGCTGGAGTTAGTATTCTTACTCCACCTCGCAAGGAGACTACTAATTTATTTAATTTAGTGTTTTAGGAAGAGCGTTCATTTTTCTTCTTCCTTCTTCCATTCCATGCTTATTTTATTGGATGCTCAGCGCACTATGTTCTTTTTTATCATTATCCTCTGTTATCCATCATAAATGACAGCCTTTTTGCTATATCATCTGCATTTTTTATATAATTTTTAATACGTTTTAAGATGTTGACATTACTATCATAAGACGCGCTTAAAATACATAAAACTTAACAACTACTTAAGTTGAAAGTAAAATAAAATAATAAAAACTAAAGCAAATGTTATTCACACGTCAAATGGAATCACTTATTTTATGCATTATGTTTTAGTTTTAGAACTGTAAACTATAAGTTTAAAGATATCGGAATGTACAAATAGATACAATAAATGTGAAAAAATTTTTACAGACCGACTCTTTAACCTCAAAAGTTTATCAAACTATAAACTAGGTCTGCAACTCCCGTGAGTACGCTGTATTTTACAACTCTAAGTAAATAATGGGTTACCAAATACTTTGTAACTTTTTATTTTAGAAAGAAAGAATATCACTGTTCTATGGCGTATTTTTCAAGTATAATCATTGAATTTCTGTAAAATATACACCCTTGTTTCATTGATATGCATTAGAACGGACAGAGAGCAGGATTTACAGCGAACGGTTCTAATGAGACGAGCGAAGCGTTGGCGTCCACGCCATTAGTTGCGCACATTTCCTCTCAACGGTTCAGTAAATATTTGCTAAGTAATCGCCTGTCTCCACAGTGACCGTTGCGTTGGTCAACGGTTAATATTTAACATGGGCTTTTTCATTTATGTTGTCATCCTCTTTATTTTTTTGATAAAAAATTAAATTTGATTTATATTTACATCATTTTTACTTGAATTGTCGTGCCCTACGTAGTAGGGCAAAAGCCCGTCTGGATGGCGACCACCTTTGGTCTTAGTATGCCGCTATAATAACCTCGTGTTGTGTTCCGGCTTTAGTGACCCAAGTTCCTGTACTCTTATGCGACAGCAGCGTGTTCGCGATGCCACTGGCGTTGCAAACACCCATACGCGACGGTAACTGCTAAATTCTAAGCAGGCCGTCAGCCTGTCTGCTGTCCTACAGCAATAAAAAAAAGAATATATGAATTAAAAACTTATGAATAAAAAATTTATTGGATTCAAATATATACTTAACAGATTAGAATTACTAAAACCATTAAAACATTTCGTATAGTTTTAAAAAGGAATAATAATAATTCATCATCATCCTCTTAGCGTTAAATCCCGGTTGCTACCCAAACTTCCGCTTCGGTGCCCAGGGTCCGCTTTGCGACTTTTCTTTTCCACTTTCCACGATTTTCGGCATCCCTGGTAGTAAGTCAAGCCGGCTAACCCTTCTTGCCGGGGCCCGGCGGAGTCGGTATAGCTACATATTTGTTCGCCAAGTAAGTAGCCGGTTGCCGCAAAACGTAACATTTATCATATTAGTAATAATTATTATACTGTGCTAATTCCCACAGTACCATTTAGCCCCAAAGTCTACTTTACTACGCAACAACTATGTAATATATGTACTACTTATTAGTTTTCTTTTGTAATTAAATACACATTATACGCAAAAACCTAAACTCGAGACGAGAATAGAAACCCGTAATCCCAGCAGGAATTACGACGTACGAAAGACGTTGCGTTCAACATGCCATATTTTACATGCCAACATGCCATACAATTAATTCACTGCACTTAATGAACATACGATTGATGGACACTTCCAGCCGGATTAGAACAAATTTTTAACAGTTAAAATAAATAATGTATCTCAAGGAGTTAAACCGACAATGTAAACTGTAACTGTAGCTATTAAAATATTGTACTCGTATGTTTATAAAACATAAAAGAAGAATGCGAAAAGCCAAGATAGGCCAACGTAGAGCTGCGGGGAAGCTACGCCAAATATGTGTATGACCTCAAGCTATGTCACCGAGGGAGTCTATACTTCTTGAGTTTATATCATAAAGAGGATCATTTTCCGATCCCAAAAACGTTATGGAGATTATTCCCAAAGCCAAATAAATTAAAGGTGTTTTACTGCAATATGCAGGATATTTTTTAGCGATGATATGGCTATTTCAACAGCGACTATCTTCCGTAGGTAATAAATGTCTTAGTCACTTATTACAAATTCCGACAGCAAGGAAAGACTCAAAAAAGCGAACATAGTCACTATTAGGGAAAGCAAAGACTATGCGAAGTGAAGAAGAAAGAGTCTGCAATAATTAGATGAAAATGACCATGTTCTGCCTATGTAAAGATAAGATGAGATTGTCGGCATTAACTCCAATAAAGTGAAATTAAATTTTTCTTACTAAAGCATTAGTACAACTACCTTAATTATTTTTACAACATTAGTTGTATTGATTGCTATTAGATTTTTCACTTGTGTTGTTTTATGTGCTTAAAATACTTTGGCCAAATGCGATGTTTTATTTAAAAGGTTTTATTTGGCTGTAGGATAAGTTTCCTAACTTTCAGACCGAAGAATTTGGAGTATCTTAAGGTGTTTGCCAACTTTATAAATAGTAAAAGGTGAACTGGTCAAGTTGTATTTATTTTTGATCTGTTTTTGTATGAAGTTAGAGAAATTTAAACTTGAGAAAATAATTACCGTTCACTCGAGTTGTTAATGGTTTAGAATCGCTTTACAAAAGCGGTTCAGAACTGTTTAACTACTTATACAAAGGGAAGTCACTTGTAGAATTACTGAACTCTATCTGTTAATACTGTACCACCGCACCACTTGACTTGACTTTAATCAAAAAATATATCTTATTTATGGTTTATAGAGGGTAGAGATAAGGGAAGCTCTCTGTGTTTGAAAATGTCCGTCAAAATACGTTAAATTAAGGCAATAACATGAACACAAAACAATTCAGCTTCAGTATAAGTTTTAGAGGACAGCGCAAGAAGTTGTTAGATGAGCTAATAAAATAAACACTGTTTCTACACTAGCATCGTATAGGCGGGTTTCGAATTTCAATTTACAATATGCAATTTGACTCTTTTTCAAATTCTCCCCCATAAGAGATCGTTCTCCTTCCATATCTCTACCTTCGATATTATGCTTAAAGATTTGGAAATAGGTCATCCCGCGATCCCTACTATAGTGCTACAGTTCTCATCGTAAAGGGAGGTTGTATTAATTACTGATAGGCTTTAGGACGGATTACTTCTTTAAAATGCATATTACACATAAAAGCCATGTAGTGATGGGGAAAGTTAACATTGTTAGGAAGCCAGTATCTGTAGGACATTCAACAAGCTGCATCGATTTTTTTTATCCGACACACGAAAACTTGTTGCTAGGTATCTCTAGAAAGTACTCACCAAATATGAGCTCTTAATATTACTGGGAAGATTATGCTCACCATAGATTTGCATTTTCAATTTAGTCTCCTCTACAAATGGTCATATCTCATTACCAAAATGCTATTTAACCTGCACCATCAATAATCTTTATAGGAAATTAAACGCGCTACAAAAATGGTCCCTTATGATTTTTTGATAAATCTAACCACTCAAAAGATATTAAAGGTTAAACATTGAAATTTTTTATGAAAAAATAACTTTTAGTTTGGAATTTTATAACTTACTAAAAAGTAATTATTAACAATTGAACTTCTCTTATTTCTATTGGGAATTAAACGCTCTACAAAATAGGTCTCTTGTAGTTTATCGATTGCTCTAACCGTTTCAAAGATATTCGCATTGGACATTTTCAATATAGTCTCATCTACAAATGATCATATCTCATCACCAACATGCTATTTAACCTGCACCATCAATAATCATTATAGAAAATTAAACACTCTACAAAAAAGAATCCTTATGATTTTTTGATAAATCTAACCATTCAAAAGATATTCAGGGTTAAAAATTGAAAAATTTTGTGAAAAAAAAGCAGTTTGGAATTTTATAACTTACTTAAAAGTAATTACCAACAACTGAAATTCTATTATTTCTATAGGAAATTAAACGCTCTACAAAAAAGGTCTCTTGTAGTTTATCGATTGCTCTAACCGTTTCAAAGATATTCGCATTGGACATTTTCAATATAGTCTCATCTACAAATGATCATATCTCATCACCAACATGCTATTTAACCTGCACCATCAATAATCATTATAGAAAATTAAACACTCTACAAAAAAGAATCCTTATGATTTTTTGATAAATCTAACCATTCAAAAGATATTCAGGGTTAAAAATTGAAAAATTTTGTGAAAAAAAAGCAGTTTGGAATTTTATAACTTACTTAAAAGTAATTACCAACAACTGAAATTCTATTATTTCTATAGGAAATTAAACGCTCTACAAAAAAGGTCTCTTGTAGTTTATCGATTGCTCTAACCGTTTCAAAGATATTCGCATTGGACATTTTCAATATAGTCTCATCTACAAATGATCATATCTCATCACCAACATGCTATTTAACCTGCACCATCAATAATCATTATAGAAAATTAAACACTCTACAAAAAAGAATCCTTATGATTTTTTGATAAATCTAACCATTCAAAAGATATTCAGGGTTAAAAATTGAAAAATTTTGTGAAAAAAAAGCAGTTTGGAATTTTATAACTTACTTAAAAGTAATTACCAACAACTGAAATTCTATTATTTCTATAGGAAATTAAACGCTCTACAAAAAAGGTCTCTTGTAGTTTATCGATTACTCTAACCGTTTCAAAGATATTCGCATTGGAATGTCAATATCCAATTGGAATATCAATCCAATATCTTCGAAACGGTTAGAGTAATGGATAAACTACAACAGAACTTTTTTGTAGAGAATTTAATTTCCTATAGAAATAATAGAAGTTCAATTGTTAATAATTATTTTTTAGTCTATACTACTATTATAAAGAGGAAAGATTTGATTGTTTGTTTGTTTGTTTGTTTGTTTGCTTTGAATAGGCTCCGAAACTATTGACCCGATTTAAAAAATTCTTTCATTGTTGGGAAGCTACACTATCCCCGGGTGACATAGGCTATATTATATTTTCAAAAAAATTAGGGATCCTTACTAAAACTCCAATAATGTAACCCAAAGTGTAAAAAAATTACCTAAAATATTATTTAAATCGCGTGCGTTGCGAAAACTATTGATGATTGAATAAAATGATGTACTACAACTTTGCAGAACACATCATTGTTTACAAAAAGTGTCGCGACAGCATATGTCTAACTATTATAGTTATGCCACAATAAGTGTTTTTTTATTTTAAAAATTTAATTGAAATGCCGCCCCTAGAAAAGGCTCTTTATTTGGATCTTGGTATTAATCTTTAATTATATATATATATATATATATATATATATATATATATATATATATATATATATATATATATATATATATATATATATATATATATATATATATATATATATATATATATATATATATATATATAAATATATAAAGTAAAGTATAGTTTTACTCTGTAGTAAGAAAAATGAATTGGGCTATTATTTTTCTTTCTCATGTCATTAACTAGGACCACGTAACACAATGCCTTATCGGTGTGCGGTATTTAAGTTCCTCCATAAGAAATACATGAGAACCAAACATTGTATTAAACTAACGAATCTCTTCTTGTCGAGCTCTCTCATTGACTGGTGTCACTGAGCGCTGGCTCAATATAAGATGGACTGTATAATATTCTCTTGTATTGGTTCCCACACTAGATAAACTACTTAAACTCTAAACCAGCCTCGCAATCTCCTCGGTCTGGATCAGCTCAGTTCCAGCTCGCAGTGGAATCATGTACGGCTTCATTCTTGCAAATTATTGTTTAACTTTTGAGTTGAATTTAAGATTGGCAAGGACTCTAAAAATATGAGCTTGTTCTTCGCACACGGTGCAGAAAAATGTTTCTTTTTCTTGTCAAACGTTAACATAAGAGGCGTTAACATAAAATTTATTGACCTACCCTCGCTTGAAACAGACATGAAGGCAAGGACCGAACAACAATCATAAAAAATAAAACATTGATGAATGATTGATGAATTGATTGGACAAAGGGCGGTCTTAACGCTAAAAGCGATTTCTTCTAGGCAACCCAGACCAGGATTAGTTATTTGATCATCATCTATGGGTAAACAAATTTACAATAAGGAGTAATATTATATTCTATTATACCTAGTCAGGTCATAAGTATTGTCACACAGTAAAAACTTTTCTTTTAGAATGCTGGCCACAAAAAAGTTTATTGAATTAGAATTTCGAATTGTTCATGAAAATAAAAATGTATAACTTTTAGAATTTTACTCATTTTTAAATGTAGAGTGGACGCTTAAAGAAGACCGTGTTGCAGTTATTGCGTTGCATCGTTGCGGTTACGCGCCAATTCAAATTTTTAACATACTGAAAAATTTGAATATTACCAAAAGATTCGTTTTATCGTACCATCAAACGATACAATGAAGACTCTAGTGTAGATGACAGGTCAAGAAGTGGTCGCCCTCGGTCTGTTAAGACTCCAGCAGTGATAAAAGCTGTGAAGGCACGAATTCAAAGAAATCCCAAACGTAAGCAGAAACGGTTGGCCCTTCAGATGGGGTTAAGCAGAACCACGGTGAAAAGGGTGTTAAATGAAGACTTAGGGCTTCGGGCATATCGAAGAAAAACAGGACATCGTTTGAATGCTCGTCTAATGGACCTGAGACTGAAGAGATGCCGCGCTTTGTTGAAGCGGTACGCGGCAAAAAAATATCGGGAAATTCTTTTTTCGGATGAAAAAATGTTTACCGTAGAAGAGAGCTACAACAAACAAAATGATAAGGTGTACGCACACAGTAGTGAAGAAGCGAGCAACCGTATTCCGCGTGTCCAACGAGGTCATTTTCCATCCTCGCTCATGGTATGGTTGGGAGTTTCTTATTGGGGCTTAACAGAGGTACATTTTTGTGAGAAAGGTGTAAAAACGAATGCTGTTGTGTATCAAAATACAGTCCTGACGAACCTTGTGGAACCTGTTTCTCATACCATGTTCAATAACAGGCACTGGGTATTCCAACAAGATTCGGCGCCAGCTCATAGAGCGAAGAGCACACAAGACTGGCTGGCGGCGCGTGAAATCGACTTCATCCGGCACGAAGACTGGCCCTCCTCCAGTCCAGATTTGAATCCGTTAGATTACAAGATATGGCAACACTTGGAGGAAAAGGCGTGCTCAAAGCCTCATCCCAATTTGGAGTCACTCAAGACATCCTTGATTAAGGCAGCCGCCGATATTGACATGGACCTCGTTCGTGCTGCGATAGACAACTGGCCGCGCAGATTGAAGGCTTGTATTCAAAATCACGGAGGTCATTTTGAATAAACTTTAATGTCATAAGAATCTATGTTTTGTTAAGTTCATTTTGGTATATGAATGGTTACATAATTAATAAACTTGTTACAATTATTTTACATTAAACATGTGACAGAATTTATGACCTGACTAGGTACATATAGAATACAAATATATATATAATATTTATACACACAAGTTCACACATACTAAAATTTTAATTGAACATATACTCGTACTTTATAATGTGATATGAAATACATATACTAGATTGCAGCTTACAAATCATTATAGTGTAAGCACAAGTAATGTTTGTGGATCATATTTTTAAATGTGGCTAACGATTTTTCTTGTCTGATATTAACAAGAAGGTCATTCCAGAGTCTGATAGCTTTAACCGTAAAAGAGTTATTGCAAAAAGAGGAACAATGTATAGGAGTTATGAGTCTTAACTTAGTAGAAAGACGCAAATTTTGATCATAAAAACATACGCAAATTTTGGAAGTAGCCTTCAGCCAACTTGATAACTTTGTTGTAAACAATTATTGGAAAATTATTCATAGATCACAAGCCTTCTGAAAAAGGCCTTCAGGTCGATTAAACTTTGTTTTATGTTTAGTAATCCTAGAGAAGCAAATTTTTACCAACGACCAAATTTTCACAATATTTTATTTGGATTCAGAATGTGTTACTTGGCAATTAATGTTCAAGCTCTCGCATTATTTAGATTTTGGGATTAATACATTAAGGCCGACTTGCACAACCAATCACTAAACCGATTTAGCGCTAAACTTATTTAAATCGTCATTCTGTCCTTGTCACATTGACAACATTTGATAGGGACAGAAAGACGATTTAAATAAGTTTAGCGCTAAATTGGTTTAGTGATTGGTTGTGCAAGTCGGCCTAAGTCAGCTATTGTTAGTTATCAGTTGTCTAAGCGATGCATACCAAATTAGAAACTGAATTCGTCTCTAAGTTGCGATTACAGAGTAAAAAACCTTACCTAAGTATTGGCCATTGTTTCGAAAATTATTATTCAAGAAATTATTCTTGGTTGTGTCCAAAGAATTTCTCTCGAAAGCTGGAGGAGCTCAAGGTTAAGTGTTGCCTACTATCAGAGAGGAAAACTAATATGCACGTAGTTTGGTTTGGCGCTTCATCATTCTGCTTGTACTTGGATTTACATAGATGATTTGGCTTTATTTTCTTTTTAAATAAAGAAAATAAAGCCACCCATTTATGGTCGACATACCCCCTATCCGCACAAAGCGTTTTGTTTCCACATTCATCATGCTAACCGCCAAGGAGTGGAATTCTTTGCCGGCGTCTGTGTTTCCCGAACATTACAATTTAGGGGCCTTCAAGAGGAGAGTGAACAGGTTTCTTAAAAGCAAGCGTGCTAGACCGTCGACCGCATCGTTGCTTAGCATCAGGTGAGATCGCGGTCAAACGTACGCCTATCTACAATAAAAATATGCGATTTTTATTTGATCCTCGCAGACCAAAAAAATCTTGTCCAGATCTTGTCTTGTCTTGTCACAATCTCCCGCTTGGGTAGGAGGCGCAAGTGAAATCATATCTCACCTTCCGGCGTTGACGATAGAGGAAAACTGTGGTGGTTTTAGTAGGTATATCAGGGACATTACACTGGAGTCCCACACTACCCTCTGCGATGTCCCACGTCCTGGGGTGTTTATCAGACTTTTCACCTCATATAAATACGTATCGCATTTTGATGAACCCTTTTATGAACTAATTAAAATAATATCAAGAATAACATTAAATAATAAACGAATAAATAAAATTTGAATAAACGAGACTTAATAAAACCGAGAATGAAGAGCTCTCAGTAAAGCCAACTGTTATGAATATAGCGAGTTGTCACGTTAGTGGTAAATTAATTTAAATTTTCATTAACAGCCCGAGTGCACTGCATTTCAAATGAAATACGAGTGAAATCGCACTTGAAATCATGTGCATTGGAACGTGGAGCGGAGACGCGTCGTATAAATTTTCTGCTTGAGCTGTGACAGATGTTTGCCAGAATATATTAGTTAGAAATTTCTTATAATGTGTTGTTGATTTTGGTATTTGGAATTATATGGCAACTTTGAATGATTATGACATATTTAATAACCCGGCAAACGTTGTTCTGCCATGTAAATAATAAACAAACAAAACTTAATTAAATTCAAGTTTCATTTTCGTGACAAAAAGTAACCTATGTCCTTCGTCAAGATCCAATCCATCCATATTAGTACCTTACTAGATATATTATAATAGTTTATGTTACGATTACTGAGGACATTTACGATTTAAAAAGTGAGTTTATATGAATGTAAAACTAAGAATCCTTCAACAATTTCTTCGGGTGTCTTAAGATTATCTCACAAGGCTTAGGAGAGTGCCTTTAGTCATAAATTCATTCTTCTATTGTTGATTCACTTTTAGTAAAGACAGGACATCTGCATTTAGATAAATATATTTAAAATATATGTTAACGAAGTATAAAAATATTCAAAACTTTTCGTGAGAACGGTATTACGATAACGAATAAAATCTTCATAACTCTTAAGATTCAGAGAATCCAGCAATGTTGTAGAACTGCAGACAGGCTAACGGCCCGCTTAGAATTTAGCAGTTACCGTCGCCTATGGGTGTTTGCAACGTCAGTGGCATCGCGAATACGCTGCTGTCCCATAAGGGTACAGGAACTTGGGTCACTAATGTCGGAACACAACACAAGGTTATTATGGCGGCATACTTAAGACCAAAGGTAGTCGCCATCCAGACGGGCATGAGGCCCTACCACGTAGCTAGGGTGGGTTGTTTCGTCGCTTTTTACGACAGGCCGACCCCGGCCGCAAAGGTTAGTATTCTCTCTCCGCCCCTGCACGGATACAGGCACATTTAAGGAGTGTTTATAAATGGATATAAAATAAAACTATTAAACATTTTCAACATTCACTTTATTACACATTTATTATAATGTCAGATTTTATTGTATATTCCTTTGTTTCTATATTTTACAGCTTTTATAAAATTTGTGACAGATTTTATCACGTAGTCAACAATATAGTGAGGTGACAAACGCGATAAAAAGTAAGTAAAATGGTAAGTATTTTATAAATAACAACCTTATTGGAATTTAGAATGAATATTTCGTCGTGATCGTAGAATAACGTTGGATTTGAAAAAAATCCAAAATTCACTTTTTACCATATTTGGATACTTTTTTTTTTATTGCGTAGGACAGCAGACAGGCTGACAGCCCGCTTAGAATTTAGCAGTTACCGTCGCCTATAGGTGTTTGCAACGCCAGTGGCATCGCAAACACGCTGCTGTCCCATAAGGGTACAGGAACTTGGGTCACTAATGCCGGAACACAACACAAGGCCATTATGGCGGCATAGTTAAGATCGAAGGTGGTCGCCATCCAGACGGGCTTGAGGCCCTACCACGTAGCTAGGGTGGGTTGTTTTGTCGCCTTTTACGACAGGCCGACCCCGGCCACAGAGGTTAGTATTCTTTCTCCGCCCCTGCACGGATATGCATACTACATTGTCTAAATATTATTGCTACACTAAAAAAAAATTATATGTATTTTAGATTTCAAATTAAGCAATCGGTAAAGTGACGCATATGAGAGATTCTCATAGTAAAATGACGCTTGTGTATTTTTAAAATGGCTGTCCTGTAAAGTTTAATATATGGCAGATCCGTCACTATTCTACGACTACGACGATTTATTTATAATTAATGCAATTTATATGATTCTTAAAATTACCAATTCTATTGCTGCAGATAATTGTGTTACAGTATGTAGTTTTTTTACTATTATAATAGTTGGTTAAAGTTTTTGGAAAATAATTTACATAAAATTTCATTAAAAAAATATAGCTTAATGTGCTACAAATTTTTGGCAATTAAACATTTTTGTTATATAAAGTAAATATAATAGAAAATGTGATTTTACACTTTAATGATATTTATAATTACTTAAAAATAAAAATATTACTGTATAATTAAAAATAGTTTTTTTTATCCTGTAGGACAGCAGACAGGCTGACAGCCCGCTTAGAATTTAGCGGTTCCCGTCGCCTATGGGTGTTTGTAACGCCAGTGGCATGGCGAACATGCTGCTGTCCCATAAGGGTACAGGAACTTGGGTCACTAATACCGGAGCACAACACAAGGTTATTATGACGGTATACTTAAGACCAAAGGTGGTCGCCATCCAGACCGGCTTGAGGCCCTACCACGTAGCTAGGGTGGGTTGTTTTGTCGCCTTTTACGACAGGCCGACACCGGCCGTGTTGTGTTCGGATATTAGTGACACAGGTTCCTGTACCCCTATGGGATAGCGTGTTCGCGGTGCCCCTAGTATCGGTCTCCGAAACAAAAAAGTCCAATTTGAATCCCCTTTATTATATTTACAAATGTGAAATAAACTTTATATACAAGGTCTTTAAATTAATTTGTACTTACACAAATAATTATATTTGATATAAGCAGCTATTTACAGTTACATTATAGCAAGTAGTATAAGCTTTTAAGGCTTCCATGTTTCTATTGTAAGCATAATTGTTTAACCAATAGCTTGAAATAATAAAAAGCTAACTCACATAAATAAATGCGACACTTTTCTAGACTACAGCTCGTACAAATAATTTGTTTAGAACATAATGATTTCTAATTTAATTTGACTAGAAAAACAATAATAGACATGTTTCAATTGAAGTTTGAATGTAATGTAATAAATGTCTACAACATAACGTATATAATATAGATAACACCTTGACATGTTTCCAGACAATAATCCTAGTCGATCTACAAATAATTTTAATAAATATAATATAAATTAACGTTGTTAATGTCAGGTAATTGTTTTAACGTTTCCGCTTTTAAGCGACTACGATCGACTAAAATAAGGTCGCGTTTTAGCTTCAATTTGGCGGGAAGAGCGCTGAGTAGGATTTGGGGGTAAACGGGTTTTAGTGATGGGGTTCGGTAATAATAATTATGGCCCCACACAACCACATTATATCCCGCTTCCCAAAGTTGACTTACCTGTAATGCTGAGTTTCCAGAGTACACCAAAATTATGCGCTATCAAAGTATAAAAAAATTATATTACATATTAAATTATACAATAGCCATTTTAGATATTGATGAGGACACCTTTTATATAAAAATAAAAATGGAAATCTTTTGGAATTATGTACTGTATGAAATGATTTTTTTTTATTTTGTTAACCGCATATTTTACCACATTTTTGGTTACGCATAAAAAAACAGCAGAAAGTAAGGTTTTTGAAACATGCTGCATTTTTAAATAAACGAAGCTTTCCTATTTAATTTGAATTCAAAGCGCGAAATGAAAATGGATTAGTTGACTAAACATATACAACAGTTCGACCGTCATACAAAAATAACATTTAAATCACCAGATTATTGTTCCTTTAATAAAAATTATATTTATATACACCAACATGGCGTCATAGTTCGTGGAGACTGGCGTCCGTGTCACTTTCTGCCCCACCGAGAAGGAGGGTAGACTCACAGGGTTGGGACGGCTCCGACGGTAGGGGTGGTAGTAGTCACAGCTCGATGGGAGCTGCGCCTTTCCATGTTACGCCAGCTCGGAGGAGATGGTATAACCGAAGAATGCACCATATGCATAGACACTGTGGAATAATCTTAGGTAATCACCTTGTTAATATTATTCGACTTACTGCACTTCATATTTTTTATTGCTTTGGACAGCAGGCTGTCATAATAATAATTTTTAGAAAAACATAAGTTAAAATATATAATTATAATAAAATTATTCTCCGTGCAGTGGCAAATTAAGTATACTAACCTCTGCGGCCGGGGTCGGTCTGTGGTAAAAGGAGACAAAACAACCCTAGCTACGTGGTAGCGCCCCAAGCCCGTCTGGATGGCAACCACCCTTGGTCTTAAGTATGCCACCATAATAACCTTGTATTGTGTTTCGGCATAAGTGATCTAGGTTCCTCTACCCATATGAGATAGCACCCAGACGCTGGACGGGAATCGAATCCGTGAACTCTGCAAGCGTACCGACGTGCGTTAGCCATAGGAGGTCGTTATGTTAATTATAGAATTTCAATGTAAACTATTTTTATACAATGTTTAATAAAGTGTTGTCTATCTATCTATAATTCTATTATTTTAATTTTTGAGCATTGAAACAACAGAATGACACTTTCCTTAAATTAATAGCATTTAGTAAAGATTACTGTATGAAAAAGCTGGAAGATCAAGCAAGGTATGCTTTCAGAAGAATATATGAAAGACCGCGAAGATTTAAGGAAATTAAGATGAACTTTTAATTGGTGGCAAGTAAATATAAATTCAATTGTAGTAAGAGATTAAAATCAAATGTTATTTCCATTTCAAAGAAATATTTAAACAACAATGTATTAACATAGACGTTTATAAACCTAACATTCAGAGCATATTAAAATTGAAAATAAAATTACGCTTTTGGTTTGAATATTTGTGAATCAGACAACGTATGAAATGTGAATCAGAGGTTGCATTTTATCTTGAAAGAGTAAATTCTGATATATTCTAGAATAAAATACATTTCATTTTGTTTCAAGATGGTAATTGCGATTTAGTCTTGTTTTATTCGTTGTAGTACATGTTATACATACAAATATTTTAGAATACATGAATAATTAGTCTGTAGTCATTAAAATTAAATATAAATAATCATTTTAAAAATAAAAAAATAATTTGCATATAAAGTTTAATAATATAAAAATATAAAGATTTATTATATCATAATAGTTCTTAAAGTTTACTTTTTGAATGCTACTAATCACTCTGTTTTGCCTTAGAAATAAAATAAACCTACATATATTTAATTTCTTTGTTTTAAGTTTGATATAGATGGTTTAATAATGTAAATTTTTTCCAACTTATGCTAAATACTTACATTAACAAAAATCCTTGGTATTAGAAATGAAATTTCTGCTTTGCATATGGAGTCGAATTGCTGTAACAAAATGAAATAGAATTACATTATTTGCTACAAGTATGAGTTTATGGAAAATTCACCTGTTTAATACTACACTACCCTAAGAGAGAATGATACTCGCAAGCTAAACTCATTTCCATTTGACTACAAAGTGAAATGGAAAAGAGTTTAGCTTAGCGTCTGATGGGCGTCCATCACCTGGTCACCGTCACCTGGAGCCTCTTCTTTCTTATACGAAACGATTCTCAAAAACGTTCATGTTACGCACTCTCCTGATCTGGAATGAATTTCCAGCTAAGGTCCCATCGCAGTGTGATCTAGTTTGTTTCAAAACAGGTGTTATAAAATTCATTCGAGGCCGGCATTGCCTCTGGTGTCTCAAACGGTCGCCTTTGGAAGGCGACAGTGACCACCTGCTACGTGGTGGGCCGTTTGCTTGTCTGCTGAACTCCAGATATGTATAAAAAAGTAATATCCTATTCGGTTTTTCTTTCAGCCTTTGTTTTTTTTAATAGGCTGCAAATGTTTTATACAAATTTGATACATATCATATTTTTTGTAGAATCCCTTTTTACACACAAATGGCGTAAAATTTAACAATTTTTTATGCTTGTAAGTAGTGTTTGACCAGTCTGCAAATAGTGTATTTAAATAAAAAAATGGCTCTGCTTCTAAAATAGGTATGCAATAATAATAACGGCCCATAACATCTCACTGCTGGAGTTGGGCCCCTCAATAAAAAAATTGACAGTATATCTGACATGCTTGTCCAAGGCGGGTATTCCAACATATGTGTATATACAGTTATTTCATTACGCAGGTTTCCTCGTGACATTTTCCTTCATAATCGGTACGTGGCAATTATGACACGCACATCTTAGGATTGAATTCCGGTTGCTACTCATACTACCATTTCGGCGCCTGAGGTCCGCTTTCCGCATTAGAAGCTGGTAGCCGTAAAACGTGGCCATACCAGCAAAGGCAAAACTCCTGCAATTTTTCCGCAATATCACGGACACGAAGGCTGTCGTGGTGCGGAAGTTCCTAACGCGGTCCTTCCATGTTATTTCACATATCCGCCGCAGCATATTTATCTCCGTGAAACGCAGTTCCTGCTTGTGTCGCTTTAGTGCCGGCCAAATTTCACAATTGTGTAAAAGGTCACACCTAATTACTAAACAAAGGTTATTACGGCGGCACATATTTAGAGGTCAGTGGTGATTGCCATCCAGGCGGGTCTGGAGGACTACCATTTAACTAGGGTTGTTATATTTTTATGACTTTTATGACAGGCTGACCCCGTTACCAGGGGGTCCGGTTACTCCGCCCCTGCATGGAGAAAAAATAAATAAAAAAATAAATAGGTTTGTCACAGCTCTGTATACTTTTTCAGTGCGAAGATATGGCTGTTTGTATGGGGAGTCATAAGACAGAAAGAAATATCGCGGTCATTCCCCCTACAAATAAAATACTTGGTAACAGTTTCCTTCATTATAAAATAATAGGCCAATTAAGTACGACTGTCATTACTGTGAGTTTTGATGAGGTATTTATTATCATTAAGGTAATAATTATAACTTGTAATTGGCGACTGTATCATGACAAGGAATCACTTGTGCTGTAAAATGTATTTTAATATTTTTTTTGTAATGTTGGTATTGTTTTCTTCAAATTGTTTAAAATTAAAGTTGTAAAGCTACTACATATTTTAGTATTTTTTATATAATTTACGGAAGCAAATTATAGTATGTACCTATACTTACTGTTTGACAACCTACGTGGCGCTGCGAGGATCATGGGATCAATTCCCGTACCATATATATGGGTGTTTATGTACAATATGTATTTATTTGCAAAATAAAAACATATAAGTATTACATTAGTTGTCTAGTAATCATAACGGAAGCCGTCTGTTATTTACTTTCGGTTTAGATGACACCGTCTGAATTATCGCCGTCTTCTTTCTTCTTTCTTTTTCAACCTTAAACCACCCAATGCTAAGTGTAGGTCTCTACTAATGCGCCCTCAGGGGCGCTCCTCTGTCCGAGGAGTGCACGGGTGTGCGTACCCGAGGTGCCCGAGCATTCGTTGCCTCACTCCCCTTCCCGTCTGAGGCAACGGAGTCCTACATTTCCTCCCGTCTACCTCCCACATCCTTTCCCCAATTCCCTCATCTTGGGTCGGGTCGGCTGTGTGTCGGTGTGGCTGGGGGTGTTTGATGTCGCTCTATGCCCTGGATTGGCGTTCGACACTCACGGCCGTTCTCTCACTGCAACCACTTCCGACCGAAGATGTTACGCCTTGCCCTAGACTTTGTGGTTGGGTCTGGGGTGGCGTGTCACAGCCACCTGCGTTACGGCCTACGCAGCGGAGCCGTACGTCGGGATGATGGGATCCTGCGAGGCTGAGCCGGTGTAGATGGGCAACCTGTCATCGGCAACACGCCCGTTTGGCCCGGATTTCTGACCAGACGGCTGCCTTGTAGCTTAGCCAGCTGCAGGGAAATGGTCATGGGTGGTAGTGTCAAACACACCCGGCTAGGGAAGGTCGTCAGGTAGGAGGTCATGGTGATGAGGCAAGAGTTTCGTGGCCTAACCATCTGCGTCTCTCATGCCTCGGATACCGCACCCACCGCCTCCGACTACCCCTATATCCCGTTGGTAGCCCTGGCGGCCCTTGCGTAGAGCTCTGCTCCGCCTGGGTCGTCCCCACTTGCGGACTCCATGGAGGGTGGGGAGCCAATGGGATGAAACCTATAATTACATGAGCATGGATTATTCGGTTGAACTTAATAATAATAAGGAAGGAAGTAGCAGACAGGAGGAAGAAGATAGGGAGAGAGACAATAGTAGTGGAAAGAGCAGACCTCTGAGGAGGTCTCTAAGAACAAGGAGGAAAGAGGTAGATAAGGAGTCAGATTCCTCCATCTCGTGTGCTGATCTTCCTCCGATTTCCGCCAGAAGGATGTCCTACGAGGATGGATCCGAGGAGATCAGGATCAGCAACGAGACGGGGGACAAAAGGTTTAAGGTGAAGGATGGGGCCGAGACTGCTGCGAGAGCGGTGGTTTCAGACCCCGATACAAGGGCAACAAGTACCCTCAGAGCGCGTAGGGGCAAAGGGGGGAAAGTAGTTATTTCCAGGCGTTCCAGCGCCGCCCCCGGCCCTGACAGTGAGTCGGACTTCAATGTCGGGGAATCTGTGAAAATTATGGGGGAGCGGATGCTGGAGCGCATATATAACAAGTCGGGGAGTTTTTATGTGCCCACAGCAGACATAAAATTTGAGTCGACCGAGGAGACCCCAGAAAATCTGGAGTCCATGGACCTCGTTCGGCTCAGGGCCGCTGCGGGCCATGAAGTGTCCCAAATTCAGCTTGTTGCCACTCGATCGGGCAACCTGAAAGGGACCTTCATCAGGCAGCTGAAGGCGTCGGCCGCCAGGATCACAGACATCGTGGAGATCCTGGCGGAAAAATCAGAAAGCGGAGAAAACCGTCGTCTCCGGATTGACAACGACCGCCTCAGACGCGAGCTCGCGGCTGTCAAGGGCGAGCTCAAGGCGCAGAGGCAGGCCTACGCGGAGGCGACGGCCAATAGGCGCTCCTCCCCCCCTCCTGCCGTCTCCCCGGCCGCAGTACCAACATCCATCGCGACCGGGTTTGACATTGACGACCTGAAGAGGTCGGTCTTAGAGACGGTAGGGAGGTTGATCGAGGCCCGTTTTGAGGGCCTCGAGGAGCGTCTGTTGCCGGCGATCAGGAGAAGGCCCCCCCTCGCTGCGGACGCCAGACGAGAGAATGGGGTCTCGGCGTCCCAGAATCTGCTAGGGGCGATCAGGCCTCCGACGCCGCCTGCTGGGGGCGCTACTGGGGCGGCGACTGGGGGACCGCGTGGTCCCTTGGCGGGCGTGGCGAAGGGGAAGCGCCTGGCAACCCCGGCCCAGGAACCCCGGATGGGTGCAGCCCAGGAGCCTGGGAGACTGGGCATGAAGAAGAAGAAGAAGAAGAAGAAGAAGAAAAAGAAGGCGGCCCAGACTCCCGGGCCCTTTACCGAACCGGAGGTTTCCCGTGCTCCAGCGTCCCTACATCCCAGGACGCTAGGGGCCCGGAGACATGTGGCGGCGCGTGGTGTTGGACCACCAGGAACGCAACCTCCTGTCCGGCCCACCATACCGCCGCCACCACCTCCCATGTATGGAGCAGCGGGCCCGTCGTACGTACCGTCGCCGTGGCCCGCCTTCCACCCGCCAACTTATCATGCGGGGTGGAATCGGGAAGACTTCCCCCAGCTGCCACCCAGGAGGGGGCAGACGGCCATAGAGCCCCAGCCTCCCCTGCGACCCCTCGGGGAGGCATGGACGGTGGTGGCCCGCAAAAAGGGGAAGAAAAAGAAGGGCAACAGTGCCACGGCGCCTCCGGCCCCCTCTGCTTCTCCCCCCAAAACCCAGCAGGGGGGGAAAAAGAAAAAGGTAAGGGTAGATCCCCCTAAGGTGGCAGTAATCCAACTCTCGCTGCCACCGGCCGCCTCAGAGAGGGGGATTTCTCTCCCACAATTGGCCCTGATAGCGGAGACCCAGGTGGAAATTAAGGACCTGGGTTTCCAAAGGGGCCTTAGGAGTCGCCGAGCTGCCGATGGCAGCATCTTATATGAGGTTGAGGGGGAGGGCAAGGAGGAGAAGGCGGACCTCCTTGCCTCCCGTATGAAGGTGGTCCTTGGGGACAGAGGGCTCGTGTCGAGGCCAGCCAAAAGAACTGGCCTCTACATACACGGGCTATCTGTCTCCGTCACGGAGGAGCGCCTTCTGTCGGCGCTGGCGGAGGCAGCACAGGTCCCTGCTGATTCCCTCAAGGTTTCGGAGATCAGGCAGGGACCAGGGGGCTTGGGCTCATCAATTGCCCAGTGCCCCATCGAGGGAGCTCTTCGGCTCACTCGTACCGGGGAGTTCAGCATCGGCTGGGGGGCGGCCCAAGTGAGGCTCCTCGAGCCGCTCCCCAGGCGGTGCTATAAGTGTTTCTCGATGGGGCACACCAAAGCGATGTGCCCCTCGCAAGTGGATAGGTCGGACCTATGTTTCCGGTGTGGGAAGCCGGGACATGGGTCCAACAAATGCAACGAGCCCCCGCGGTGCGCCGTCTGCGCCGATGCGGGCAAAATGGCGACCCACGTGATGGGGGGCAAAGAATGCCGCCCCCCCAACGTTAAGGGTATCTGGCGCTCCCTGCCACGACAGGGAGCGTCAGAACCGACGGTTATGGAGGTTGTGGATGCCCCTGTCAATGGATAGCGTAGGGGGCATGCGCATCCTCCAGGGGAACGTTAACCACTCCGCGGGGGCGCAGGACCTCTTCCTGCAGTCCCTCGCGGAGTGGGGTGGTGATGTTGGAGTTATTGCAGAGCCCTACCTCGTCCCGGTCCGTGACAATTGGATCGGTGACTGGGACGGCACGGTGGCAGTGACCGCCCGGGCAGGTGAAAGCCTTCCTCTCCAACTCCTGGAGAATGGGTCGGGATATGCGGCGGCAGGTTGGGGTGATTTCGCCATTATTGGCGTGTACTTCTCCCCCAACTGCCCCCTGGTGGAGTTCGAGTCATTTCTCGACTCCGTCGGGGCCGCCGTCGGCCGGATGCCGCCGAGGAAGACCTTGGTCCTCGGTGACTTCAATGCCAAATCCCGAGCCTGGGGCAGTCCTACCACCAATGCAAGAGGTAGGGCCGTAGAAGAGTGGGCGCTGCGGAGTGGCCTCGTCCTCCTGAACAGGGGGGCGGTTCCCACTTGCGTGCGACCACAGGGCAGTTCAATTGTGGATCTCTCGTTCGCCACTCCTGTGGTCGCATGCAGGGTGGTGGACTGGCATGTCGAGGAGGAGGTAGAGACGCTATCTGACCATCTATACATCAGATTCAGCGTCTCCCCCCTCCGCAGCATTCCGCAGCCGCAAAGAGGTGAAAATTTCCCTCGCTGGGCACTCGGCCGTCTCGACAAAGAGATGGCTGAGGTCCAGGCGATTGCCGAGCGCTGGGTTTATAACGCATACCCAGCGCCCGCGGGGGAAACAGCAGAGGAGGCGGCCGGTCGCCTTCGCACGGCCCTCACAAGGGTCTGCGAGGCGGCTATGCCACGGGTCCGGTGGCGTCCGGCTCGGAGGCAGGTGTACTGGTGGTCAGCCGAAATAGCGGAGCTGCGCAACGCTGCGCAGCGCGCCCGCAGAGCCGTCCACCGGTACCGACACCGGAATCCGCAGCCGGACGAGGAAGAACTCCGGAGGATTAAGGGGGAGCAAAATGCTGCCAAGAAAGCCCTTCAGCGGGCAATTAGCCAAGCGAAGGCCCGGGCTTACGAGGAGCTCCTCGAGGGCCTTGACAGGGATCCTTGGGGGCGTCCGTACAAGTCAGCGCGCAAGAAGATGCGTGCTGCGGGCGCCCCGGTAACGGCGACCCTATCGGAGGAGGCCCTCAATCGCATAATTGAGGGGCTCTTCCCGAGCCCGGGAGCATTCACTCCCCCGTCTATGGCCGTCCCTCTGCTTAGAGTGGAGAACGTTGATCCTCCCCCCACAACAGAGGAAGAAATAGAAGATGCCCTGCGACACCTTCAGGGCACCAAAAAGGCACCTGGACCCGACGGGATTCCGGGCAGAGTGCTCCTCCAAGCCGCCACTCACCTTGGCGGCTGGCTTCGGGAGCTGTTCGATAAGTGCTTCAGCACCGGACAGTTCCCGGCCCAGTGGAGGGAGGGCAGGCTTTGCCTGATTCCCAAAGAGGGCCGTTCCCCAGATGATCCCTCCGGCTACCGCCCGATCGTCCTATTGGACGAGACGGCGAAGACCTTTGAGAGGGTAGTCGCGAGCCGTCTCGTCCAGCACCTGGACACGGCAGAGCCGGGACTCTCCGCCGCCCAGTACGGATTCAGGGCGGGGCGCTCCACGTTGGATGCGCTAACCGCTCTGAAGGGCATATCACAAGAGGCGGAGAGTCAGGGAGAAGTGGTCCTGGCGGTATCGCTTGATATAGCGAACGCCTTTAACAGCCTCCCGTTCGAGACGATACTGGAGGCGCTCCGGTTCCATGGAGTGCCTCTGTATCTGCGGAGGCTGTTGGAGGCATATCTCCGGGACCGTTTCATAGTCTGGGAGGATGGCTACGGTCGGGTCCGAAGGAGGCGCGTTGCGTGCGGCGTTCCGCAGGGGTCGGTACTGGGACCACTTCTGTGGAATATCGGGTATGACTGGGTCCTACGATGCCGAGTCCCGCCCGATACGAGGGTGTTGTGTTATGCGGATGACACCCTCGTCGCAACTCGGGGTGAGTCTTACGAAGATGCAGTCCGGAGATCCACCATCAGCACCTCGCTGGTGGTGGACCGAATTGAGTCGTGCGGTCTGAGGGTCTCCGTAGAAAAGACGGAGGCCCTCTTTTTGCATGGACGACGCAGGAGAAGACCACCCCGAGAAGCACGCATCGTGCTCCGGGGCGCAGCGGTCGAAGTGAAGCCCCAGATGAAATACCTGGGGCTCACACTAGACCCTAGGTGGAGCTTCGGGCCACATCTTGCCCAATTGTGCCCGAGGCTGGTCTCGGCCGCTGCCGCCCTGGGCAGACTCCTGCCCAATGTGGGGGGGCCGGGCACAGCCGTGAGAAGATTGTACACTGGCGTCGTGCGGAGCATGGCAATGTATGGTGCGCCTGTCTGGGCAGACCACCTCACGTCTCGTAGCAGGGCCCTCTTGAGAAGGTCTCAGAGGGTCATAGACGTGAGGGCCATTCGGGCGTACCGTACAGTGTCCTGGCGGGCGGCTGCACTCCTGGCAGCCGACCCGCCCTGGGAGCTGCAGGCGGTTGTCCTCTCAGAGACGTACCGCCTGCGCCACGACGCCAGGGAGAGGGGACTCCGGCTGTGCCCGGAAGAGTCGCGACGGGTCAGGGATCTCGCCCAGGAGGCCTTGACCCAGTCTTGGTTAAGGATCCTGGGGCCTCCCGAGCCGGGCCGGGTTACTGTTGAGGCAATCCGCCCCTACTTGTCGGAATGGGTCTCGCGATCAAGCGGGACCCTGACATACAGACTGGTGCAGGTGCTGACCGGCCATGGCTGTTTCGGCAAGTACCTGCACCAGATTGCGGGGCGGGAGCCGAACCCTGCCTGTTGGGAATGCGGCGCGCCAGTAGACACCGTAGAACATACGGTGTCCGAGTGCGCCGCTTGGGGGCCCCAGCGGTTTAATTTGCAGGGTGTGGTGGGAGGTGACCTCTCGCTGCGGGCAATTGTAGGTCAAATGCTCCGCAGCGAGAGGAACTGGAACGCGGTGGTCTCCTTCGCTGAAAGTGTCATGCGGCAGAAGGAGGCCATCGAGCGTGCGAGGGAGGAGGACGCGGCGGCTCCACCGATTCGTCGGCGTAGGACGAATCGGGGAAGGAGACGCTATGCGCACCTCATCCCACCCTGAGAAGGGGTTGCCGGTCGCTCTCTTGTAAGAGCGGCCAGCCGGGAGTTCCGGGGGAAGCTCCCGGCGAAGGCAATGAGACGGAGGGTGCCCTACCCCGACTGGACACTCTGTGTCTGGTCACCGGCAGGTCTAGTGTGACCGCCGGCAGCGGGAACTGTCACTCGGGGTACCCTCATTGGAGACGTCTGGCTGGGGGCCTAGCAGAGTAATGTCAAAAGGCGATCCTGCGAAGCCCCCTCTAAGGCCAAGAGTGGCGACCGGGGTTTTTAGTGGGTAGGACCGGCGGCCTTGGCCCCCGGTCCGCCCGAGGGGAGTAGGCAGCCCCCTCGGGAGGTAATCCCACATACCCCACCGGCCTTCCCCCGGAGGCTGGTGGAAACTGTAACAGTTTTCCTCGGTATAAAAAAAAAAAAAAAAAAAAAAGGTCTCTACTAATGCACGCCATTCTTCTCGGTTCACCGCCTTTCGCATCCAGTCCTTACCGGCCACTCTAACAAGGTCGTCGGTCCAACGTATCGGTTGCCTGCCTACATTTCTATGCCCTATTCTAGGCCTCCACTCAAGCACCCGACTACCCCACCTGTTGTCCTGTCTACGGCATATATGGCCCGCCCACTTCCATTTTCTGCTAGCGATTACATTTGCTATGTCGACCAATTTCGTTCTCTTCCGGATCTCTGTGTTCCTGATTCGATCACGTAGAGAGATACCTAACATAGCCCGTTCTATGACTCTTTGGGTGACTTGGAGCTTGTGTATCACCTGCTTTTTCAGCGTCCATGACTCGGCTCCATAGACCATGACTCCATAGACTTTAAACTTTAAGTTAATGGGAATGCTTGTGCTCTTGAACACTTCGGACAGTTTGCCAAAACCACCCCACCCTAGGCGGATGCGGCGCTCAATCTCGTTATTTCGTCCGAATTTGGCAAGGTTCAAGGTTTGTCCCAAGTAGACATATTCCTCAACTCTTTCTATCGGATGCCCATGCACAGTAATGTGGTCTATGTGGTCTATTATCGCCGTATATTTATTTATTTTTGTATATTACGTGTTTATCACCAAATACGCATATGACGGCGCCATTTTGAATAAAAATCGCTGTTAACATACGTCAGATTAGAGTGACAAGCTGTCAATCTGACGGAGCGTCACTGGAAGCAAGGCACGGACTTCACTTTTTGAAGTGAGAACTGCCGGCGCACCACGTTCACGACGGACTGTCGAAATCCGGCGCAACTATTTAAGTGTAGTGATTTAGTTTGGGTGGAATTAATTGTGAACATATAATTTAAGTGCAAATGATAATTTGCACTTAAACTATAAAAAAATTATAAAAATTCTTCATTCATTCTATTTTAAAATTAACGTAATCGATGGGTGACAATGACGCTGAACATTCTGAGTTCATACATATTGTAAGTAAAGTAAACTAACGGTGATAGAAAATATCGTGAATAAAGGGTCTAAGAAGGGACGAGAAGTTTTAGACCTCTAATATTATTCGGGACTATGCCCTCTGGCAAAACTATGTTAGTATTTTCATAAAATAAAACATACAAAAAAGACGTTGAACCGTCACAAGCTTTCACTGATCCAAAAAGGATTGTACGTGTATTGGGACTGGAAGGGATTCACCATGCTACTTGCACATGCTACTTCCACCTGGTCAGATAATTGATTCTCAGCTCTTCTGTGCGCAAATGTTTGCCCTAGTTTAACAGGAAAGATGTTGTCATACATAATTAAATGCATTCCAACTCAGTCTACAAAAAATGAGAGAGTTTGGTGGAGAAGTTTTGATACCTTACAGTCCGGATATAGCAGCACCCTATCATTTATTCTGATCTCTACAAAACTCGCAACGAAATTTAATTTCAAAAGAAGCCTGTGCCACGTGATTTATTTCTTTAACCAGAATTATTGAAGTTTTTTAACGATGGCATCATGTATCAAGTATATTCAGTTCTAGGCTCAGGTATTGTATAGTATTTTACATTTCCTTAAGTTACTCACGAGAGATTGTGTTATTTTTATTAAGGACTATACAGATACTCTTTTTCAGTTCTGTATTAAATTGTTTAACCCATAATTTTTTAGATTCCTAGTTGTTTTATGAATTGTATTTATACGTACTGACAAAATGTACACAATAAGAAACATTTCCACCTTTTATGTTCAGAAAGTTTGTAAAAGTCTTGTTTACAGAATGTACATAGCTCATAAATTTATATAATGTTCAGCCATACAAATTAACTCACGCGTGATAAGCCGTTTAAGAGAAACAATTGGACTAAATTGTATGGTAAGCATGCCTTGTTTACGTCGAACAGTACAGTCGTCGAACAGTCTTGTGCCAGTTCGGCTTAAATTGTTCGAGTTTAGAGGGGGACTGTATAAGAGAGGAGGGAGAGAGGAGCGGTGGTTATATGCGATACCGCGATACCTTGCAGTGGGCAAAAAAATTCGCACTGACCTTGATTCCACCCCTTCCCGGTTCAGTTCAGGTCCGCTCGCCGAGGAACTGAGCACATAATGTTATGGCACGGCCAATGAGTCAATGAGTAGTAACTGAAGCCAATTGCGCTCGGCGCAGAAAGAGATGCGTTTAAAGGCTCACGCGATACTACCGATACTACTTTTGTCCCATGCTCACTATTACCATTTACCTCACCGAGAGTGAGGGTAGACAACAAAAATCAGGAGCAATTTTTTACCACTTTCTCACCCATATTCGCCAATAAATATTGCTAATAGCTTTACTATGAAGACTAGGATGTGCTTTTTACACGCTTATATTAGCTTTACTTGTATGTATGTTTGTAATTATTTGTTTGTAACCGACTCCTTAGGGGCGATTATGACCCATTTTAAAAGGCCAGATTTCGTTCAAACTTTGTAGATATATTGAGGGCCAATGACAATGCAATAATCTCAATAGTTTGTATCATTATCCTTACCAGAATCCTCAGGATTAATGAATTTTCGGTTCTCGTCCGATCACCGAAGTTAAGGAGCGTCGGGTGCGGTCAGTACTTGGATGGGTGACCGCCTAGGAAAATCGCGTGACGGTGGATTCTTGTTCTTTTTTATTCTTTTTTATATGTTCTAAATTAACTTGACCTTAAGTAATGGAATTTTCGGAATTCAACTCGTTTTTTACTTACTTTGAACAATAAAATCAAAATTGGGCCGAAACACCATCTGGAGCATAATTAGTAACATTGCCAGAAGATGGCGTTAAAATAAAAATAACATAGCCGGAAGATGGCGTTAAATTAATAAAAATATTTACCGATTGGATATTGACAACAAATAAATTATAATTATATATTATCACGCTTTTATTTTAAAGTTAATGAAACTAAAAAGTTAAAAATAAATTATAGCTTAAAAAAACACGCTTTTATAAAAAATCTAACTAAAAGGTACAAAATAATTTTCAATAAATTTAAATTAAGGATAGTGGGATTAACAAAAAAATGAATTTATTGTAAAAAAGTGTAGGGTGCTTGTTGTCAGTTGTTATTTTGAAAATATCTTTCTATCCGTGCAAGACCCTTTATGCAAGGATCGAACAGATATTGTAAGAAAAACGAGAAGAAGAAAAACTTGAGAGGAGTATTATTCAATTTTCTTATTGAAGTATCAAATTTTGAAGTGAATTTGAAGTTTTAGCTTAGTGTAGCAACATTTTTTGCACGTCGAAATGGCTGCGGGGGTCACGCGCTAGATTCCCGTTTAGAGGTATATCCACAGGGATGAGTAATTTTTATTTACTTCCAAAAAAATAAGAAGTATATCAGTTGTATTTATAATAGCTACATAGTAGGGCTACAAGCCCGTTTGGATGGCAACTATCCTGGTTACTATATATACCGCCCTAATAACTTTAGTGTTATGACTTACTACGAGGGATGCCGAAGATCATGCAAAGGGGAGAAGAAAACTTCGGAAGCGGATCCTGGGCATCGAAACGGAAATTTGGTTTGTAACCGAAATTTAATGCTAAGATGACGATGCGGATGAATAATCTTTGGTGTTGTGTTCCGGCAATATAAAAACTCTATGATGCTTACTTTGAGGCTTAATTCTATATATAGCTTCTTAGTGCAGTAAGTCAAGTAATACGTATGCTCAATAAAAGTAATTCGATTTAAAGTGGAAATTAGGTTGTGTTGCTAGTACCTACTTTTGAAGCCCGTTTTCAACAAGTTACTTTCCATTTAGTTTGGTTTCGAGTATCCCTGGTTATATATTTCTTGATTTTATTGCTCAACAATCTCCACAAATATAATAATATAATCCTCAATAAATATAATTATTACATATATTTAAAAAAATATTACGTTCAACTACCGGCACGCTATGATGGCCGTTTTGACGTTTGTCCACTCATGAAGTTTCGTCATCATCATCATCTCAGCGTTCATCCCGGTCGCAACCCAAACTTCCGCTTCGGTGCCCGGGGTCCGCTTTCCGACTTTTTCTACTCCACTTCGCACGGTCTTCAGCATCCCTGGTAGTGAGCCCATTGGCACGCATATCGCCCTTTACAACGTCAAGCCAGCACTTTTTGGGTCTACCCCTCCTGCCGGGGCCCGGCGGAGGCGGCATGGCCAGACATTTGTTTCCCACGTAATCATCCGGTTGCCGCAAAACGTGGCCGTACCAACGGAGCCGACACTCCTGCAATTTATCCGCAATGTCACGGACATGAAGACTGCCGCGAATGCGGGAGTTCCTAACGCGGTCCTTTCGCGTCATTCCACACATCCACCGCAGCATATTCATCTCCGTGACACGCAGTTCTTGCTTGTGTCTCTCTAACACCGGCCACGTTTCACAGCCGTATAAAAGGACAGGCCTAATGATGGTCTTATAGACCTGTCCCTTCAACTTTACCGGCATCTTGGGGTCACAAATGACACCAGTCATTTCACGTCATTTCTGATGCTGTCTGACAATACGTCTAATACCACGCTGAACAGAAACGGACTAAGGACGGATCCTTGGTGCACCCCAACGGTGATGGGGAAAGGTTTTGTGTCGCCAACAGCGGTCCGAACTACGGAATCGGAGTCATGGTACATGTCTCGGATGATGTCAATATAGGCCTCTGGAACCCTTTTGAATCGCAATGCCCACCAGATTATCGCACGAGGAATACAGTCGAAGGCCTTCTGCAAGTCCAGAAACAGGCAGTGCAGAGGCGTATTCTTCGTCCTGTATTTCTCCGCGACAGTCCTTAGGGCAAAAACTGGTTCCATGGTCCCATGTCCAGGGCGAAACCCATACTGACATCCCGAGACAGTGCACTCCTGCCGAATCCGAGAGTCGATAACCCTCTCGAAGAGCTTCATGGTGTGGGACATGACCTTTATACCACGGTAGTTACCGCACTCCTGCACCGATCCCTTGCCTTTGAAGACTGGAGTAATGATACTCAGCCTCCATTGGTTCGGGATCGAACCGGTGAGGAGTGTCCGGTTAAAAAGGTTGGTTAAGATGCCCACACCACGAGAGCCCATCGCCTTCCAGGCTTCGATGGGGACTCCATCGGCTCCGACAGCTTTCCGATTTTCCATGCGGCGAAGACAATTCTGTACTTCTGCAGGCGTTACCGGTGGCACTAGTCCTTGATTTGGAGGAAGATCTGGCGGCTGCACCCCTTTATGCTGCTTGTTCAGCAGCTCGTGGAAATACGAGCGCCATCTCTCCTTCACCGCGAGGTCCTCACATAACAGGTTGCCCCCGGGGTCTTTTACACAGCGGCACTTGGAAATATCCTGTGCCGCTTTGACCCTGGAACGCGCCAACTTATATATGAGCTTCTGCCCCTCAGACGATTCCAACTTATCGTAAAGTGGTTGTAAGTGGTCTCGTCTGGCTCTGGCTACAGCTTTCTTGGTGGTGCGCTTGGCAGCTCTGTATGCGTCGCGATCTTCAGGAGATCTGGACGCTTGCCACTTCTTAAAGAGGGCTTTTTTCGCCCTGGTCTCCCTCTGGACTGAGTCGTTCTACCACCAAGTCTCCTTGTCACATTTGCGTCCACCCTTAGACTCGCCAAGCACCTTCCTCGCCGACCCAAGGATAGCCGCCTGAATCCTGTCCCAGTAAGCTTGAACCGATTCGCCCTCACCACCGACGCACTTGTCGCCGATGGCAGAGGCGAACTCCTGGGACTTGACTTCATCAAGCAGCCACCACCTGATTCGGCGTTGAAGGCGATCTACACGTTTGCCTTTGGGCTTCACGCAGAGGTCCATGACAAGAAGACGGTGTTGTGCAGTGAGACTCTCACCGGGTATGACCTTGCAGTTGGCTACATTGCTGATGTGGTGTCTCCTAGTGAGTAGGAAGTCGATTTGGGTAGCATTCCTCCCGCTCTTGTAGGTGATGAGATGCTCGGGTCTCTTTTTGAAATACGTGTTCACGATGGCAAGGTTGGCAGCCGCACACGTATTGAGGATGTCCTCCCCTTCCACATTGCGGCTACCATACCCAAATCCACCGTGAACACGCTCAAATTCCCCACATTCATCACCCACATGACCGTTTAGATCACCGCCCAAAACGATCCCATGTGACAGTGGAATCCCACGAAGCACTTCTCCGAGTAGGTTCCAGAACGCTATCTTGTCGGCGTCACTACAACCGGCCTGTGGCGCGTAGGCGCTTATCAAGTGGGTAACTACCCCACCAACAAGCACCCTCACAACCATAAGCCGATCGCTACAGCGCTTCACCTCCAAAATGTCGTCCTGGAGCTCCTCCGAGAGCACTATGGCGACCCCATTTTCCCCACCAGATGCACCCGTGTAGATCAGCTTGTAGCCATTCCCAATGAACCGGGATCTGCTGGCCTTCCACCGAGTCTCCTGCAGGAACGCCACGGCCACCCTCCGCCTGGAGAGTACATCGGCCAATTCCCTCGCGCGTCCGGTTAGCGTGCCAATGTTCCATGCGAAGCGGAGTTTCGATTGGGCTAACGTCTTTAGCCGTGCTCGCCCACGGCACGGCAGCCCTTGTCCACTTGTCACAGAAGTCGGGCGAAGCTTCTGCGCGTCGTTTTGCGGCGACGCCCTATCCATGACTGGACCTTTCCTTGTTCTGACCATTGTATTGGCTGGTTTTGGTTTTTACGGGAGCGACTGCCGTCCGACCTCCCAACCCCAAGAGGAAAAACCGAGATGTGCACTTCCTTGCCGCATGCAAGCTGGCGAAGGAGTAGTCCATCCGTCGCCTTTTACGACTCCCCTGGAATGACCTGGGGTGACCCTATTCTTTTCACTGGCCGGGGTCACACGGCAAAATAGCGACGTGCAGTTATTGACAATAAAAACAGCAATTTGCTCCTTCAAATGTAATTACTAATTAATACGGAACTTCAGGGAGTGGACAAACGTCAAAACGGCCATCATAGCGTGCCGGTAGCATAGTTTGGTTTTAATTTACTGCCGCGAAGGTGAGGGCTGCGTGCGGTTCCGCGGCCCCCTTTAACTCCTTAGGGCAAACAAAGGAGAGCGCCGGGGGGACGAAACCCTGATCCCCTGGTGCTACGAACCCAGAAGAGACCCGCCCCGATACAAAGCGAGGGCTGGAGCCGGCCTAGCCTACGAGTTTGATAATACACATATCCGTGGGCCCGGACGTAGGCGATAGGAGAACAGCGGGGTTTTTTAGTGGGTGGTGGGATAGCCAAACATCATTCCTGGAGTCCCACATATCCCTCGATCCCCCCCGGGCCGGGGGAACCTGTTAAGAATAGGGATTTTCTCGAGACAAAAAAAAACGTACAAATTAATAAGGAATATTCATCGATCGTATGACATATAAATAAGTATTGATCAAATTGGCCAGATCGCATGATGTATGTTATTTAATACCAGACTTCCAAGTTTGGAAAACAGCCAGTAAGCTTTATTAATACTCTGCTGGTCATCTTTAGTTCGTGCCTATTGTATAATGTATTGTACTGGAACGAACATTTTATCCAAACCATCCTATTATCCGTTGACCTTGTTGAATTATTGAACGTTTCTTTTATTCATTTCGTGTCCTTTTATCTGATAGACCGGGGTTTTGTTTTGTTCAATATTTCCGATGATACGTGTCTTGTATGAGTTTGTGTATTTATTATTATTTTACAGTAGTTTTCTGGGGACGATATCGAATAAATTTACTTTTGTTTATTGATGCAAGGTATAAATCGAGGTATATCTATCCGTGCAGGGGCGGAGAAAGAATACTGATCTCTGCGGTCGGGGTTGGCCTGTCGTAAAAGGCAGCAATACAACCCACCCTAGCTACGTGGTAGGGCCTCAAGCTCGTCTGGATGGCGACCACCTTTATTCTTAAGTATGCCGGCATAGTAACCTTGTGTTGTGTTCCGGCATTAGTGACCCAAGTTCCTGTACTCTTATGGGACAGCAGCGTGTTCGCGATGCCACTTGCGTTGCATACACCCATAGGCGACGGTATCTGCTAAATTCTAAGCGGGCTGTCAGCCTATCTACTGTTCTACAGCAATAAAAAAAATGTTTTAGATTTTATAAGTCATCCGCTAATGCCAGACATTTTATATTGATGTATCAGAAGTATCCTTCGGTGCCTGTGGTAAGCCGCTGAGTGGCTAATCGGCACAAGGCTGTTATTTGAGCCGGAAAGTTTCATCGCTTCTTTCGTTTTCTTGAGCCATAAGAAAATGGATTTAATAAATATGCCTCAATTTGTTTTTTTCAAAGGTCGAATGGTTTCTTTGCTGTTAGTATGCTAGGACCAAGAGCATTCTATTTCTAAGGTGTAAATGGTTTGGTAAAACTCTCGGGAAATGGAAATTGGGATCGATCATCAAGATACCAAGTTAAATAATAATAAAAGGTAAAGACAGAAAGCTTTGGTGTTTTTCAAAGAACGTCTATTGATTACGGAAGGCAAGGATTAAGGAAGGACAGATTATTAAGCATATCGTTGTACTGACAATTGACACAGCGTCATCTAGTTTTAAGGTAAGCATTAGATGCTTGTGTTTTGGAGACTAGACAACTGATATACAACTCAAAAAAAAGTATATTTCTTTTGCAGATATATATGTACATATTTGGGATCACCGAACCTCCACAGGCGTTACATAGTACTTTACGCCGCGGAGGTTCTTTTAACCTCTTAAGACTAAAGTTTACTCCTTACAACCGATCATGATTGAATCTCTTTAAGTAAACAGGAATCAGTTTTGCACCTCTATGAAGTGGCTAACTGGACATTGCTACCTAAATAGGCAAATTAAAACCGATAAAATCAGGTATAGAACGGCCTGCTTTTTTAATGAGGTAGATAGAACATGTGCTATTCTTGTCTTCTGATGGATAAACGTAATCTCATTCTGGAAAAGCAAATGTTGAAACCAGATACGAGTAACTCCTGTCGAAAGACTGCTGCGCTATATAAGCGTGGCAGATTTGCTAATGAGCTACAGTTTATATGTGATAATTTTTTTATCGTATTACAACAGCAGACAGGTTGACGGCTCACTTAATAGTAAGCAGTTATCATCGCCTATGGATGCTTGCGACGCCAGGGGCTATGCAAACACGCTGCTGTCCACATAGAGTTACGTGAAACTGGGTCCCTAATGCCGAAATACAAAGTTATTATGGCGGCACATTTATAAACCAGGTTAGTTTTCATCCAGACGCGCTTGGGACCCTACCACTTATCTAGGTTGTTTTGTTGCCTTTACGGCATGCTGAATTCGGCCGCAGAACTCAGTATTTTTTTCATTACTCTGCCCCTGCAAGGATTACGATATTTCATTATTAGAGATACTAAGATACAATAGACTAGCAAAACGACCCTTACAATTAATAATAATTCCACAAGGAAGCATTTTGTGGTGAGCAACATAGAACGTATTGAAACAAAACAAACGTTCCGGGAAGCCTCGCCCGCATCAAACAACTTTATTGTTTACACAACAGTTATTCGATACGTGTTCTCCGCTTCGAGTAGTTTCATGTATTGAGAATTCGATACGATTGTAATGATAGTTCAAACCAATAAGAGGGCTTTTTCTCTTTGATGTACAAAAATTCCACCAATGCGAAAAGCTTAGTTAGTTCTGTATTCTTTTTTAAATTACCAGAAAAAGGATTTTCTGTCTCTGTTGACAGTAGTAAAAGTTTTAAATAAAGAATGAAAACTGCACAGCAATAAACCACTTTTGGAATGTGTGCGCTAATGGCATGGACGAAAGAATAATCGTAATATGTACATACATACACAATAATTTTTGAATTTCTAAGCTGTATTATAAACAAATCGTAACGCAATAATAATCAATGCTGTATTTTCGGTTACTAATGCGCCGCGGCGGTGTGTCCCTACAATATGATATGGTATACAATTAGTTCGTCATTCAAGTGATTCATTCAATGATTTATATAAAATTGTATATTACATAATACATATTACATAAATTAGTAAAATCGTTTAAAAAAAGTTTTTATTAAACTGAAAATTTTATTAAATGTTTGCTTAGTTTATAGTCGATATGATTATTTTAAAATTCTAATCGTGAAGTTTCCTGATTTAATACAACTTTTTTGAATTAAGGTTAACGATCTACAACGCACACTACTGATAACCTGTAATGGCATCAGAATAGTAGTTACAAATTTCCAGCATCTATCAATAATAATATAATAACAATTTGCATGCCGTAATTGGTGAAATATGCTTGTACTTGTGGATGTATCGATACCCTTTTTTATTATATCGTCCCACATTTCTATATTATTTTTAATAACCAACTAACATTTATTAAGCGAGTGGATTTCGGTGGTTCCACCCGGGTGTACTCCTGCCTGTATCGGTCCCATGGCAGAGAATGCGAAAGGACTGAAACAGCTCATTTTTTCGGGCGTGTTCAAGACGCTACCGACAAAGTTTTTACGCAGTATCCCGCCGCGGAGGTGATCGTTCTTGGAGACTTCAATGCTCATCATATTGAGTGGCTGGGTTCTCCAAAAACTGATCTGCCGGGGATTGCTGCCTTTAATTTTGCTCTTGCCCATGGTTTTACTCAGGTGGTTCAAGGGTTTACCCGCATACCGGATAGAGTGGACCATGCGCCGTCTTTGTTGGACCTTCTGTTGACCACACATCCGGAAGATTATCAGGTCTCGATCGGGACTCCATTAGGAACCTCTGATCATTGCTTGATATCTTCCGTGATGCGCCCTCCAATTCCCGAATGGGCTCGCCCCACCGTGAAGCGGAGAGTGTGGCGCTATCGGTCAGCAGATTGGGATGGATTGCGTGAATTCTATGCGTCCTACCCATGGGGGCCGCTGTGTTTTTCTTCGGACGATCCTGACGCCTGTGCGAACTCGATTGCCGATGTGGTGCTGCAGGGAATGGAATGTTTCATTCCTAACTCTGTGGTGCCCATTGGTGGTTCGGGAAAGCCATGGTTCGATAGGCCTAGTGCTGAGGCTGTTAAGCTGAAGCAAAAGGCCTATCGAGCCTGGACTACAGCAAGGGCTTGTCAGGATCCTAACACTTCCGACTTGAAGAAAAAATACAATGTTGCCTCCAGGACCCTCAAAAAACGGATTGCGAGAGCAAAATTTGAGCACATCGGCAGGATTGGCGAGCGTCTCGCTAGCTATCCCTCTGGGACTAGGGCTTTCTAGTCGCTTGCTAAAGCCGTCGAAGGAAACTTTTGTCGGGCGTCCATTCCTCCACTACGTGCAGCTGACGACCGTCTGGCTCATGCTGCTAAGGATAAAGCCGATCTCCTGGGTGAAATCTTTGCAGCCAATTCGACTCTTGATGACGGGGGACAGTCTCCACCTTCTATTAGAAGATGTGGAGACTCCACAATGTCGGAGGTACGGTTTTCCCAAAAAGCCGTGAGACGTGTCCTCCGATCCCTCGACGTCAAGAAGTCCACCGGGCCAGACGGTATCCCCGCTATTGTGCTGCGAATGTGCTCAGCTGAGCTGTCTCCAGTCCTTTCCCGACTTTTTACATTATCCTACCGCAATGGTTGTGTCCCGGCTTCGTGGAAGGTGGCCCATGTTCACCCTATTCCCAAAAAGGGTGACCGAACGGACCCGTCCAACTACAGGCCTATAGCGATAACTTCTTTGCTCTCAAAGGTGATGGAGCGGATCATCAACGCACAACTCCTGGGTTACCTGGAGGATTCCCAGCTGCTTAATGATCGCCAATATGGTTTTCGACATGGTCGGTCTGCTGGGGATCTCCTGGTTTACCTAACCCACCGTTGGGCTGAAGCCGTTGAGAGCAAGGGAGAAGCCCTGGCTGTTAGCCTAGACATCGCTAAGGCCTTCGATCGGGTCTGGCATAGGGCTCTTCTTGCGAAGCTTCCATCTTACGGGATACCTGGGAGTCTTTGCACCTGGCTATCCAGCTTTCTCGCTGGGCGCAGTATTAAGGTCGTTGTTGACGGTTGCTGCTCCAGTGTGAAACCTATCAATGCTGGTGTGCCCCAGGGTTGTGTGCTGTCGCCGACGCTATTTATTCTGCATATCAATGACATGTTATCTATAGATGGCATTCATTGCTATGCGGATGATGGCACCGGCGATGCACGGTACACTGGTCGTGTAAGTCTCTCTCCTGCGTTTTTGGAAGAAAGTCGGGTCAGACTTGTGTCTGAAGTAGAGAACTCTCTAGAGAGGGTCTCTGAATGGGGACGACAAAACCTTGTCCAGTTCAACCCCTCGAAGACGCAGGTCTGCGTATTCTCTGCCAAGAAAACCCCGTTCGCACCTGCGCCACAGTTTCAAGGAACCTCTCTTTCCATCGCAAGTAGTATTGGGATCCTTGGTGTCGACATCACGAATGATGTGCAGTTTAGGGGACAATTGGAGGGTAAAGCTAAGCTTGCCTCCAAAAAGCTAGGTGTGCTAAACCGGTCCAAGCAGTACTTCAGTCCAAGGCAACGGCTTGTGCTATATAAAGCACAGGTCAGACCGCATATGGAGTACTGCTCATATTTATGGGCTGGAGCACCGGCCTGTCAGCTCAATCCCCTAGACTCGATCCAACGGCGCGCAGTTCGTGTTGTCGGCGATCCCATGCTCACAGACGGTTTAGACACGCTTGGACTTCGGAGAGACTTTGCATCTCTTTGCGTATTCTACCGTCTGTACAACGGGGAGTGTTCTGAAGAACTATTTAGGATGATGCCCTCGTCGTCTTTCTACCACCGCACTGCCCGCCATCGGCTGGGTGTTCATCCCCATTTCTTGGAGCCTCTTCCTTCCTGTACGAAACGGTTCTCCAGAACGTTCATGTTGCGTACTCTCAGGATCTGGAATGAGCTTCCGGCTGAGGTTTTCTCAGCGCGGTATGATATGGGGTTCTTCAAAAAAGGCGTTATAAAATTTCTTCGAGACCGGCAGCGCGTTGGTGGTGCCTCTGGTGCTGCAAACGTCCATAGGCGACGGTGACCACCTGCCAGGGTGGGCCGTTTGCCTGTCTGCTGAACTCAAGCAATAAAAAAAAAAAAAAAAAAAAAAGCGCCTTCCTTTAATTCTAATATTTAAATATTTTTCATGAAATCTAGTTGGCCATGATAAATATGGTCGTAATTTAAGGAAAGGAGTTTTAAGGCAACGATGCGAAACTTTTTTGTTACATCCTTACACTGATGTTATCTCCAAACACCCTATTGACATCGTGTTTCGAGCATAGAACTAGATTTCATTTGCTTGAAAGTCCTCCAAAAGAAGGAAGGAGTATAAATATTTCCCACATTCGTCTATTTGATACATTTACTAAGTTTCTAGATAGCTTTATGATGTGCAATATCTACATTTTGCACTCTAAATAGAATTGCAGACTAGTGGCGTCTGATTTCTGATCGCAAGCTACTACGAGTCCTGCCTAGCCAATATACAGCCAATATCAATTCATTCCTAATACAAGCCTTAAAGCTTATTTGTAAGCGTTATAGCAATTGTTGAAACTGTTAATCCAACTTTCTACTCAAATTTAAAATAGGTTGATATGACGATGTATATAAGGCTATATCCTTACACTTTTCCTCTTACCTCTCCATTTACTCTCCTTTTCAAACAAATACGAACAACTTAAGAAAAAATATAACATAACGTCTAACGGTTTCTCACCATGAGTACTTCGGTTATTCGTATATATTGAGTAAAAATAATTCAATTAGCAGAATGTGTAAAATGTAAGCTGAGTGTTGTGAAGAGTGAGGAAGCTTTAAAGAGTGTGAAATTAGCAGGTGAACCTGATAGATAGCTAGAAGACTTACGCGATGGCTTCCGATTAAGTCTAAACATTCATGTAACTATATAGCTCTTTGCCAAAAAAAAAAAATATATATATATATATATATATATATATATATATATATATATATATATATATATATATATATATATATATATATATATATACTAGCGCAAATACTAGTAATTTTATGAAAAGAATTATCAATGACCGAGTATCAGATATAAGTAGCATTTTGTATGTTATTTAATGTTGCAAAGTTACTCAATTTTATCATATTACTTAGATTTGTAGGTGTTTTATCTACATAATATATCACTTACAAATCCTCCTCGGTTTTTATCCCAAGCAGCAAGTCGTTAATTAAGGCTAGAGGAATGAAATGTACATTACCTTGTTAACATGATCTCTAAGTATATTGGAGTAGACCATGGCCATCGCTTCCAACGCCATGAAGGTCATGCAACCCAACACCCAGGGAACTAAGAATGCTACGTTTTCCTGAAACAAAAGCGTTATGTAAATCACATTTTTCGTAATTAAACTTGTTTATTTATAAAATATTCGATATATAAGTGTATAATATTTTGGATTGTACTGTCTATTTTGGATTGTACTGGTATGAATATAATTTTGATATTAAAATTATTTTGTATCACCCAAGACAGACATATTAAATATAGCAAAATATTATAATAATTAATTCACTGTAAAAAATTATAAAGCGTCATCTATTTGCAGAGTGAAGGTGTTATGTAAATAGCCGGATCCACACCGGACGATCCATCGCGCTCCGATCGCGGTCGGCTGGAGCGCGCTCCATAGGAGCGTTTGATGTGGACTTGCCTCGCGCGATCCAAACTGCGCGGCAGGAGCGTGCGCTCCTTGCCGCGAGCGATCCATCAGTTGCCGGTTTTTTCGCCAGCCTCAAAGGTGCCTCAGTTGAGTGGCGCGCGCGGTGTGGACGGTTGTGTGTGGTTCGTGCGATCCACCACACCATGGACATCTCGCAGTCACTGTCTGATATCACTTTATAAAGAATTCAAATCTTTATGGGGCCCAAAAGATGTTTATTATACCAATAGAGGTGTAAGAGACGATGCTTGGCGTTAGATTTTTCGCGAAATGGAGAATAAACCGGTAAAAGATCTAAAGAAAAAAATGCGGTCTCTAGCGGGAGGCTCATCACTGATCGCCTTCGATCGATTATTATTCTTCGATAAATACGATCCAACGCTTGGAGCGTATTTATCGTATTTATAGGATCGCCAGTCTCCAAAATTGGATCGGTCTAACACAATCCACGATCCACGCTCCGTGATCCTGGATCGCGGATCGCACGATCGCCGATCCAAAATGGATCGTTCGGTGTAGGTAGTCATCATAGCTTGACCTTATCCCAATAATAATAAACAAAAATGAAAAAAATAAAATATAAAGCCTTTTATTTCGTGCAAATTATATTTAAATTCTATGTTAGTGTTGTTAGTTTGTTATTAACTAAAATTATTTTTTAAATTTCGTTGCTAGTTTGTAATTAATCTTATGTTAGTTCTATAGGCGAAGGCCTCCTCCAAAGATATAGCTCTCTTTATGTTGGGCTACTTGAATCATCATCTCATCTTCCCAATTAGCTACAGGTCTACCTCTCCTTCTTTTGCATTGTGGGCCTGCACATGTGGTCACCCTCTTCGTCCATCTTTGGTCTTATAAGCATGCCACATGTCCGGCCCACTTTCATATCAGTGATTGAGTGATTTTCATCTCTTGCCTTAGTAATTTTTCTAATATTTGTGTATCTCCGCTCAATTCCTCGTTGGCTGTAGGACAGCAGACAGGCTGACGGCCCGCGTCTGACGGAATTTAGAAGTTACCGTCGCCTATGGGTGTTTGCAACGCCAGTGGCATCGTGAACATGCTACTGTCCCATAAGGGGACAGGAACTCGGGTCACTAATGCCGGAATATAACACAAAGTAATTATGGCGGATATTTAAGACCAAAGGTGGTCGCCATCCAAACGGGCTTGGGGCCCTACCACGTAGCTAGGGTGAGTTGTTTTGCCGCCTTTTATGACAGGTTGGCCCTAGCCGCAGAGATCTGTATTCTTTTTCTGCCCCTGCACGGGTAAAATAAATATACTCTTTTGTAATTCTATCATATGCTGAATTTTTGACCCTGTTTCTGATAGGAGAATCAGGTCGTCTGAAAATCTTACATGGGTTGGGTAAGCTTCTTTAATCTTAACGCCTCGACCTTTCTAGTTGAGTTGACTGATAATCGATTCCATTGTAGCTATAAACAGCAGAGGTGAGAGAGGGTCACCTTGCCTTACTCCTCTATTGACCGGAAACCAAGGCCCAGCTGTCTCTAGTTCCACCCTGCTCTTGCTGTTGTTGTGTCTCCATTAATCATATGATTAAGATCAAGTGATGTGATCAAAAGCATACTCTTGGTCATACAAATGTATTCTCTTTTTACTCCTTGTGTTTATAGGGTTTCCTATACACTTTCATGTGATTCGCAGTCAAATGCTTTTTGGTAATCAATAAATGCGATGTAGAGTGATCTAGTTATCTCTCGATATTTTTCAATGATAAGTTCTATTCAGTGTATGTGGTCTATAGTTGAGTATTATAGAAAAGGTTCTGAATCCGGCTTGCTCGATAGGTTGACGTATTTCTTGTGAGGAGTTTATTCTTCTATTTATTATTGAGGAGAAGAGCTTGTAGATGACAGGTAGCAGGCTAATTGGTCCTAAAAATACTTTTTGTTAATATACTACTTAAACACTTCTCTTTTGTAAGTAAACTCATATTCAAATATCATTTATTGCCACACACATATTGTAATCAATATATAGTATACATATTATACTAACAACAATATACGTACACATCATATTTAATATAACACAAAACGTTTCACTGTGCGACAGGGATACCAACTCAGCGTACGCTATGTTTTTAGCACAACACTGATTTTCAGTTGGGCCCTTCTATTTCAACATAACAGTTTTCTTTGGCGCACAAATTGTATTGAAGTCGATTTAATATATAAGAGATAAAAATAACTATAATTAATATTTTGTAACAATATTACTAATAAAAAAACGATATCGCCAATCATTCAGAGAAAAAAACAACAAATACATATTACAAATTGATTAAAGGAGCATTTTGTTAAACGTATTTGAAAAAACAAATTACCAAGTCACTCAAACAAAAAAAAAACATAAACACAATGAACATATCTTTCTACTACACTTTGTAAGACTATTGAATGGACGGTTTCTTTAATACAAGAAGATTAATTTTATATTTGTTCTTGAAAGTTAAAAGCGACATTTTGTCAAGGAGAGGGTGATGCAAATCATTTCAGATCTTAGAGACTCAATATTTGAAACCACCCTTAAAACCTTTTGTATTATGTATTGGAATGACTAAATAATTAGTCTGCCTTCTTCTAGTGTTCACGTTGTGATCGCCCTTGACCCAATATAGTTTATCATATAAGTATTGTAGTTTCTGGTTTATTGCTATCTTCCATATAACACACGCGAGATTTGCTTTCTTACGAGCCGCCATTTTCAAAATATTATGTTTGTTCAGAAAAGGCGTCACATGAGCTCTTGCAGGAACGTCAAAGCAATAGCAGACGCATGCGTTTTGCACTCTCTGAATAGCATATTTAGTCATATCATAAAGCCTACGACCATATACTGAGTTACAATATTTGAATTGTGAAAGGACGATAAACTCCATTGCATTTTACGCACATCTTCAGAAAAATATTTTTGCATTCTATACAATACCTTCAATCGATAGAAGACATTCTTACTTTTGGAGCTCAAATGATCAACAAATTGCAGTTCACGGTTTATTAGCAATCTCAAATTACGTGCACAGTCCACCCTCTCCAACACTTCCCCATAAATTTTTATATGAAGGGGCTTTTATGAAGCATACTCGCATTGATATTTTGTACCTAACACCATATATTTCGTCTTTGAGGCATTAGGGATCAGTGAATTTCTATTAACCCACTCCATAACTGCGGATAAGTCCTCATTTATCTTATGTGTCGCCGATTCATATTCATTTGGTTTATAGGACAAGTATAGTTGAGTGTCATCGGCGTATAAATGTATTTAATATCGATTAATATCGATTCTTGAGGGGTTCTTTTTACTATCGGCTGCATTCCAGAATTCATTTTTTCACTCTGACTACTTTCTACCTCAACATAACATATTGTCGACGACCTATTAGAAAATATCGGAACCATTCACAACTACTCTCGGATACACCGTAGCTTTGCCAAAAGAAGATCATGACAAACATTTTTTATTGCTCTAGGACAGCAGACAGGCTGACGGCCCACTTAGAATTTAGCAGTTACCGTCGCCTATGGGTGTTTGCAATGCCAGTGGCATTGCGAACACGCTGCTGTCCCATAAGGGGACAGGAACTCGGGTGACTAACTCGGAACACAACACAAGGTTATTATGGCGGCATACTTAAGACCAAAGGTGGTCGCCATTCAGACGGACTTTGAGGCCCTACCACGTATCTAGGGTGGGTTGTTTTGTCGCCTTTTACGACAGGCCGACCCCGGCCGCAGATGTTAGTATTCTTTCTCTGCCCCTGCACGGATAAAAATAAATGCTCTCTAGAATTTTGATAATATTAATTCTGTACATAGGTCACGATCCGCAGCATTATAATTTCATTAGTAACTTGTGCTAGTGCAGTTTGAGTACTGCAATTGGTTCGAAAATCCGATTTTATCTCTGGAAGGATCTTATTCGATTCTAGGTATTTCGTCAATTGAGTGCAAACAATTAGCTCTATAACTTTTGACAGGACTGGCAGTAAGTATGCTGATATGGTCTTAGATTCTTGTATTCTGTTATCTTGGATAGCTTTTGGAATGGGCTTCAGATTTGCCAACTTCCAGGGTGCAGGATATATTTTTTTCACCAGTGAATTGCTTATAATTTCGGTTATAATAGGCATTATTCAGTGTGATTTTCATTACATTTATAGAGATATTATTATATCCGATAGCTCCAGTACTAATCTTAGTTATTATAGTGAATACTTAATATTCAGTACTTAAAGAAATATCGAATATATTTGTAGAATACTTACTTTGTTTATATAACTTTACTAACTGTTGATCTATATTTTTATCAGACAGATTTAAAAAATAGGAGTTGATATTATTGGTCATTTAAATGATCTGGTATTGAAATATAACATGTATTGTTGTTTATCAGACATATGCTCGAACTTTTGATGTGCTTCCACATTTGTTTAGATTTATCTATATTTCCAAGACATCTAGCGTCCAATTGGTTTATTTTCCTATTGTACTCTTGGAACGTAACGGTCAAGTCGGTTAAAGTTTCTTTTAATTGATTAATTTCAAATCGTGCTGCTCGTGTCTGAAACACGAATAGCATAGAATAAGGAATACATTGATTTCCTGATCGGGGGCTACTCTTGATGTTCTGCTGAAGTTTGGCTATTGTTTGAAGACGGTTGGTTAATGTGGATGTCGGTCTGCGTCGATAGGTTATGTTAGAATCTAAACCCACATCTCTCGAAGCCAGATCGCTTGTCTTACATATTACAACATTCCTTTTCAAAGACATAACCAAGAAATTTCTTTTTATTTATTTTAAACAAACTATTTCCGTTTTAAGAATTCGACGGCAGTTGTAAAAATCATAAATTTATACTACAAAATTTTTGGTATCACAACCGGAATTGAACCTATGGCCTTGGTACACGTTCTGATTCTAACTCTCCTTAGATATAGTTAAAATTCTACTCCTAGTTAATTTTCTCCGTATAGGGGTGGAGTTAGAATACGAACCCCTGTGGTCAGGGTCGGCCTGTCGTAAAAGGCGACAAAACAACCCTAGCTACGGATAGGGCTCCAAATCCGGCCGGATGGCTACCACCCTTGGCCTTTAAGTATATCGCCATAATAACCTTGTGTTCCGGCATTAGTAATCCAGGTTCCTGCACTCCTATAGGACAGCAGCGTGTTGGCGGTGCCTCTAGGGTCGCAAACATCCATAGGCCACGGTATCTGCTTACTATTAGTTAGCCTGTCTGCCGGTCCTCAGCAATAAAAAAATTATTAGTGATTAATAACTGTTAGACTATCAGAATGTTCTAGAAAAAAAAATAAACGAGGTCAGCTTCGGATCATCCTTTGTTGCAGTGTTGATTTCTCCATCCCTTAAATTAGAATCCCTTTTCGGGCGGCGTTGACCCTTTTATTTGCCGACTTCCGCCTCGTTGTATGATTTTCGGGTTTCATCATACTAACAAGCCTTTTACGGCCTCGGGTCGTTGTATTGAAAATCAGACTCCAGCTTAATTTACATTTATTCCTAGTTTTTACAAGTTTTTTATTTCTTAATAATGCAGTTATACTTGAGGGTGTACGAATGTATATGGAACGAATGCCCGAATGAATGATCGAATGAGCGAAGCGGCACCACAGACACAACACACTAGTGAGGTGCGCGAACAAGCCTTTACTTTTTTTTTGGTGAAAGGTATTTTGAAATGATTTAAAATAAAAACAGAAACTATTTTATAATATAAAATACTTGCTGCGCAAGTATTATTAAATATATGTGTTGGGACATTTCACACAACGCCATCTAGTCTCAAAGTAAGTAGGATACCACTTCGTAATGTCACCTCCGTAAGCGTACCGATGTGCGTTACTACACCAGAGAGGTCGTATTATATTGATATATTACATAAAATATATTATAATCATATAAAAGTACGTCATTTGTTTAAAGTGCAAAAATCATAAGAAAATTACTTTGTACATTTATTTAACAGTCCTTAATTAATAAGCGAAGAAATACATACTCACTTTATATATCCCGTAGAACAGGAATATACTTAACACGATCATGAACATCTGTGTTCCTATTATTGCGAAATATGCTATCTGTACACCTGGAACAAAGTTTAACATTAGTAGAATATGTATCTCCTGTATCCGTGCAGGGGCGGAGAAATATACTGACCTCTGCGGCCGGGGTCGGCCTGTCGTAAAAGGCGACAAAACAACCCTAGCTGCGTGGTAGGGCCCCAAGCCCGTCTGGATGGCGACCACCTTTGGTCTTAAGTATGTCGCCATAATAACCTTACTCATACTAATATAAGCAATAAAGAAGACACTTTCCTCATCTGTCTTAACGATATAACACCGATAACGGACTATTGGTTGGCAATTACATCGGGTCCAATCAGACAATGACCATTTTTGCTGATGACAGTACAATGATGATGTCATGTGGATCGAGATATTTATATGAGCGAGAAATAAATGAATCTCTAAACTCTGTTGTTAATTGGTTAGATAATAATAATGTTAAAATAAATTTCAACAAAACTCGGACTCATTTTAGTCAACGTAATAATGAAACTACTATTAATATTAATTATCAAAATAATATAATAAATAATGTAGAGTATGCAAAATTTTTAGGATTAACAATTGATAAAAAATTAAATTGGAAAGAACATGTATACGGACTCAGCAAAAAGTTAAGTAGTGCAGCATATGCTTTATACAAGTTATCGGCATTGATCAATATCGATGGGCTTCTGACTGCTTATTACGGAATCGTTGAATCCATACTAAGATACGGTATAATTTTCTGAGGCAATTCAATTGACATCTAAATTATATTTAAATAACAGAAACGCTGCGTAAGCCCAATGTTTGGACTAAAAGTAACAGATAGTTGTAGAAATTATTTTATGAAGAATAATATTTTAACACTTCCATCATCATCATCTTAGCGTTAGTCCCGGTTGCCACCCGAACTTTCGTTTCGGTGCCCGGGGTCCGCTTTCCGACTTTTTCTACTCCACTTCGCACGATCTTCAGCATCCTTGGTAGCCCATTGGCACGCATATCACCCTTTACGACCTCAAGCCAGCACTTTTTGGGTCTATCCTGCCGATGCCCGGCGGAGGCGGCATGGCCAGACATTTGTTTCCCACGTAAGCATCTGGTTGCCGTAAAACATGGCCATACCAACGGAGCCGACACTCCTGCAATTTATCTGCAATGTCACGGACATGAAGACTACCGCGAATGCGGGAGTTCCTAACGCGGTCCTTCCGCGTCACTCTATACATCCACCGCAGCATATTCATCTCCGTGACACGCAGTTCTTGCTTGTGTCGCTCTAACACCGGCCACGCGTCACAGCCGTATAAAAGGACAGGCCTAATTATGGTCTTATAGACCTGTCCCTTCAACTTTACCGGCATCTTGGGGTCACAAATGACACCAGTTTTAACACTTCCATGCCTATACATATTTGAATTGGCAGTATTTGTCAAAAGTAATCGGCAGCTATTTCCAAGAATGTTAGACGTCAAAGAAAGAAATCGACGATATAATTATCGTTTATGTGCACACAGTTTAAATACTAAGTTGATGCAAAAAAGTGTATTATGCATGGCACCTCGAATTTATAATAAAATACCAGAACACTTTAAAGGTTTTAATATGATTACATTTAAAAGACAATTAAAAAAATTATTGACTAGTAAAACTTATTATAAAATAGACGATTTTCTAAAAGATAAATTTTGATTGTGTCTATTGATAATTTCAATTTAGGAAGGTTCCGAATAAATAAATGAGAGAAATGTTATTACTATTATAAAAATGCTTATGTGTTGTCTTTGTTACTGTATATCATAATATTGTATTTAATTGTAAAGTCATGAACCAAGCTTTTTTTTTATTATTATTATTGATTGTTTTATTTGATTATTGTTATTTGTATTTGTTGGTAATGTGACTGGACATTTTTGTTTTATATTATTTTAAGACTGGAGATAAGACTATATAATATAATGATAAGATTTTGAGACTAAGTGACTGATGATTGATTATAATTATCTGAAAAATATTTGTACGCCTTTTGGGCAGAACAGGACAAGGACATTACCATTTATATGTAACATCTGTGCATTATTTTACTCTTGTTTTACTCTTGTTCAAACAAATAAATGAATTTGAATTTGGTCACACAGCACGTGGCAACGTGCTCAAAATAGCACTGCCTGTGACATGACCGTTGCATAGGGGAATCGTGCCACATTTATTAAAAAGCTAATATATATATATATATATATATATATATATATATATATATATATATATATATATACATATCGCATGCTTAATCATAAACTGACCGATTACGATTTAAGTCTAAAGTGAGTTAATATAACGGGCAGCATTGTATCGACGCCCTCTATCGGCCAAACTAAGATTTATTTCGATATCTCTTTCCCACACTGAGTTACCACTATTTAGTTATAAGTCAATATATGGGATAAGTAGTAAATGCCAAAACGATTCCCCAAAAAACAGGTTTTTTGAGTTAGGTCAGTTTATAATTAAGCATGCGATATGTATACATAACATAAAGTAAATGAAAAAACAGTTTCATCTGTTAACCCAATGGTTACAATAGAATGGATTTTGATCAATATTTCAACCCGTAACAGCCATCTGTTCGATGAAGGACGTCGAGTGATGTATGAGTATTCTTTGAAGGTGCTGATACATGAATTACTCTTTTACAATTTTGTGGAGACGTTTTTGTGTCTCCAACTTTGAATATTGTTTGATGTATTAGACTCATTCCTTTATGGTATAAATAGAAACATTTATAAAATATTTTTCATATCTCCATATTTTATTTGTATTCTGAATTCGAAATGTTTTTAAATACATTTATTCATAAAGATTACTGCAGTGATAATAAGAGATTAATCGATGCGTTAAAGGCAAATAAAACGCTTTTGACGCCAGAATTAGATTAAAACTTGTTGAAATATGGCTGTATTCTAATAAATTTAAAAATATGATGGTATACCCATTACTGTCTAAGTATGTCGTAAAAAACTAAAAATACATTGTTTCTATGGATAATTTGCAAACAGTAAAATGTCCCTTACATTTTTTTCTTTAGGGAGTTGATGGTCAAACGGGAGTTACTCTTGTAAAAACATTCGCTGTTAATGATAATGCTGCAATGTAAATTATTATTAAATATGAATTTCATCACAAGTATGTATTTGTGTTGACAAGGCGAACACACCGCTGTCCGCATTAGGGTACTGGAACCTGAGTCACTATTATTGGAACACAATACAAGGTTATTATAGTTGCTTACTTATAGAGCACAGATGGTTGCCATCTACCAGATAGACATGGGGTCTAGCTCGAGTTGTTTTATTTACGACAGGTCGACGGCGGTTGCAGAGGTCAGTATTCTTACTCCGCCCCTGCATGGTAACATGGTAACATGGTACAAATGTAACATTTGATCTCTTTCTGTATAGCCTTGTATCATATGTATTATTTCCTTATATTTTCTATAGTATTCACAATTTGTAGATTTAAATTGCTGACCAGCTTGTTGTATTTGTATAAGTATTACGTAACTAGAACATACCGCATGAGGAAGCACTGCCGTTGAAACCATTTCCCGTTGAATCCGCTTTTCTGATATCGGTACGTAATCGATTTTGAAGTGAACAAACAAATCGTGGCAAAATCTATCAAATCGATTGATTCCAGGATATTTGTTCTATCTACTTTCAATGGTCCTGTTAATGGAGCACAGCTGCATTTCCGGAAATGAGATAAAGAGGTTATCCTCTTTGAATCTTCACCGGTTTTCTTTAATCTCATTTTATGGTGACGATTGTAGCTTGCATTTAATTGTTAATGAAAATGAATCAAAGACTTTATTCTTTTTCCTGACCTTATTCCACATTATATGGGGTGGGCGCAACAGATCGCCTGACGGTCAAAACGACGGCGCTGCTTCGCAGGCCGCAGCGCGTCCTGGCCGTCAGGGCGATAAGGGGATACCACACGGTGTCCTTCGAAGCGGCCTCCCTGCTGGCCGGATCTCCACCATGGGACCTCGAGGCCCGAGTCCTGGCGCTATTGTACCAGTGGCGCCGGAATGCGGCCGAGCGTGGCTCTCGCCCCGCGCCTCGCGAAGTGGAGTAAAGCGGGCGGGACTGCACTACGAAGTACTCATGGTGAAGTGGAAGGAGCGCCTTGCGGACCCCAGCGCGGGCCTCACCACCATCGAAGCGGTGAGGCCCGTCCTGGCTGAATGGTTGGAAAGGCGTCACGGCGCCCTGACCTTCTGCCTGACGCAGGTCCTCTCGGGGCACGGTTGCTTCGGGAGGTACCTGTATCGCATAGGGCGGGAGATGACCTCGGGATGCCACCATTGTGGCGCGCGCGACGAGGAGGACATGGTGGACTACACTGTCGCCGTGTGCCTTGCGTGGCGCGAGGGGCGCCGCACCCTCGTCGCCCAAATCGCGCGGATCTGTCGCTCCCGGTCCTGGTTCTATCCATGGTCGGGGGTGATCCTGGATGGACGGCTGTCGCCTCCTTCTGCGAGGCAGTCATGTCCGCAAAGGAGATGGCAGAGCGGGAGCGGGAGTCGACCACCACACTCCCCTCCCGCCAACGCAGGCCACGCCGGCGGCGCCGGAGGGCCAGTAACGACCTCCGGCCGCCGTAAAAAGCGGCCGCGGGCGGCCCCTCGGGGAGGACCCGCCGCCCGCACTGTTGCCGCGAGAGAGGGCCGCGTGCTGTTCTGCGGCCCCCCTCAACTGTTGATCCAGGAGAGCGCCAGGGGACGAAATCCTGACCCCCGGCGCCAACAATTTAGAAGGGTCCCGCCTTAAGACAAAGGGCGGGCCAGCGCCGGCCCGGGCCACGAGTTCGGCAGGCCATATATCCGTGGGCCGGGCTTAGGCGATAGGAGAACAGCGGGGTTTTTTAGTGGGTAGTCGGATGGTCGAACATCTTTCCCGGAGTCTCACATATCCCTCGGTCTCCCCGGGCCGGGGGAACCCGTCAAGAGACCAAAAACTTTTTTGAGACCAAAAAAAACACGTTATCTCCTTCCACTCACTTTGTAAACCGTCATCTTAAAATTTTACGCAATCCATCTTTTCTTTGGTTTAACTCTCCTCTTGTATCCATCCACTCGTATCTCTTTTATTTTTCTTGTTATATGACATAAAGTCTAGAGAATTATGGTTCCAAATAAAGAAAAATTGGAGAAGGTCAGAAAAATGGTAACAGTAAATTTTTGTCTATTGTGTGCATTATGGTATTATAATATACATAGATGCAATTCAACAAAGTACAAATCAACGCAAAAAATAATCAGTTTACACACAGAATATTATGTGAGAGACGTGTATAAGCAAATGCCACAAGCTTAATATTTCGGTACCACACATAGATTTTCTAATTTTTCTGTTTAGCTCTTTTCTTTAAATGCTTTTAAAATCATTGATTCTATGATTCTAAATTCCATTCCCCGTGAAAGAACGGGGTAAGAATTATTATTCTATTCCTATGGTCCAGGTTAGCCTGTTTCAAAAGGAAAAAAATACACAAAACAACACAACATAACCCTAGGTGGTAGGGCCCCGACTGGATGATGAAGGGTGGTTCCCTTGTTCCATAAGTATGGCACCATAATAATCTTTTGTTGTGTTCCGGAATTTGTGACCCAGGTTCCTGTATTCATATGGGACAGTAGCGTGTTCGCGGTGCCCCTAGCTTCGCAAACAACCTTAAGCAATGGTAACTGTTTCGGTGAGCTGTTCTCGGCAATATAAAAAATCAAACTTTTATTTGAAAGTATAGTTGACAGACTTTCATTTTATATATCTAAGTAATTTTATTTAGTAAAATATTTGTCCTGTTCAAAGAAATTAAAACTTTATATGATCCGTCAACTTAATACGAAATAAGTATGAAACCCTGCGAAAGACATCCATCATACTTTTCTTCAACCTATCACACTTTCGTAACAAGAAAAACTACTTTGTTAAATTATATTAAGGGACAACATAATATTTACTATTATGTACAGACCTACAACCTACTGAATTCCTCCAATCAATCATCTAAAGGTTTTAGAATTCAGGGTAAGCCAGGGATGAGTGGCGTCACAGAACTTCATTTGTTTTTGAATCAACTTTGAACCTAAAATGTTATAACGGGACCCATGGAACTGATGATAGTTCAAGTTGGGGCTGGATGAAAAAAGCTAGGGACCGGGATTTGGGGCGCAAGCTTGGGGAGGCTTACGTCTAGCAGTGGACAACAGACGGCTGAGGACGAAGACGACAAGTTACTCAGTCAATATTATATTTATTTGTTTACGTATTTATACAAAAACGATTCAATCTCATTTAAGACCTCAAGGTCCAAGACAGTTCTGATTCGTGGTGCAATTGCTTACGAGTTGAAATTTTTTCGTTGTTCAACATGTGCCAGCTGTTTCTTTTTTTGGTTTGCTTAGGCGACCCGGTATCGGGGCAATGCTCAAGTATCTGGGTCTTGTCCTTATCCGCCGATAGGACTTTTCAGCACATTTTGAGCAGTTGGCCCCTCGACTAATGGGGGCAGCCGGGGCACTCACCTGACTACTCCCCATATATATATATATATATATATATATATATATATATATATATTGCTGCTGCCCGGGTTTCTCACCCTGTACCTCGTAGAATCAAGGTAAGGTGGGTGGAGCTCCGGGGAGATCTAACGGCAGTTTGGAAGGAGACTTGTGTAAACCAGTGCGGGCCAAAACACCATCGCAGCGGTGCGGCCCACCCTGCAAGATTGGATTAACGGGCGTCACGGTAATCCGTCGTTTCACCTGATACAGGTACTTTCAGGGCACGGCTGCTTTGGGCGGTACCTGTGTCGCATCGCTCAAAAGGAGAAAACGATAGAGTTTCACCACTGTGACGCCAGGCGATGAGGACACAGCGCTACACACACTCCAAGTATGCCCCATATACATACACAGTGGAGCACCGAAACCTCGTCGCCACCATTGCTCATAACCTTTCGCTCCCTGCCATCATCCTAGCGATGGTTGGGAGCTAAGCTGGATTCCCATCTTTTCAAAGGACGCCGTCGTCTCCTTCTGCGAGACAGTCATGTCTGCAAAAGAGGCGGCGGAGAGGGAGAGAGAGCGTGCTAGGCATCTTTCCTGTTCACTGTTACTATTAATATCAAATTTTTAATAGATACAGAGTTATGCAGTGATGACCTGGTAGCTGTGTATGTAAATTTCAGTGGATGGGAGCGAACCAAAGTAATGGTCTGTTCTTCTTACCTACCCTATGAAAACACAGACCTAACGATGGAATTGGAGCGAGTAGTGAGCTACACACGCCGCAACAACGCCGAGCTCCTGATTGGGGGTGATGTCAAGGCACAACACGCGGCGTGAGAATGCAGCGACATCAAGGAAAGAGGTGAGGTACTCTACAAAGGTTGTGAGCCACCCTTTGTCACAAAATGTGGATAAGAAGTACTTGTCATAACTGTCGTCACTGACAACTTGGCCAGGAGAACCGGTGAATGGAGGTTAAATAACGAGGTGTCAATGTCTGTTCACAAACACATACACTTTAAATTTCTAAGCAACTTCGTCGGACAAACCTGTAGCTACAGGGATCCGAAAGCCAAACGACACTAAGGCTCAAGCTTAAGGACTGTCCAAAGAGCACTAAAACCGAGGAGGAGCTAAACCTAGCTGTGGACATAATTAATGAAAGCGTAACATTTGAATTTTCCTTTGACAACACCTCCACAACCATTCTGATCCGCGGCTTAGTGCGGAAAGGAGTTGACAACACTATGGCAAGATGGTTTCAATTGCTGCTCTCTAATCGTAGAACTAGGATCTCCCTACATGGGACCCTTCTCGAGATTACCACCACATGAGGCTGTACAGAGGGTGAAGTTTTATTGCCACTGCTATGGACTCTTGCGGTGGATGAACTTTTGTATAAGATTGCAGACCACAAATTAGACACACTGGGCTAAACTGATGACCTAGTAGTAATCATCAGAGGCTTTTGTTAGGATACCCTCACTTTGATACAAAAGGCACTCAACACTATATCACAATGGTGTACAGTAAGTAACTTGTCGGTTAATGGTGACAAGACTGTTTTGGTTCCGTTTACTAAAAAAAACCTAAGTAAGCTAAAACCATCTAGCTTAAATGGTAAAATACTTGGGGGTTACTATGGATCAAAAACTCATGTGGAATCAACATATGGAAAAGGCAGCACAAAAGGCTAAAATAGCCTTAGGAATCGGCCTTCATCTGGTTGGGAGAAGGTGTGAATCTCATCCAAAACTTCTCCTCTGAATAGTCAGAGTGTATAGACACTGCAATTGTCTGGCCGACAATTGCGTACGCCTCTGTTGTGTGGGGTAAAAAAGTCAACCAAAGGACTTTTGGAAGGCTAAACAGTCTGCAACGATCGACATGTATGGTGGTAACGGGAGCCGTGAAAACAACTCATGGAGCGGCTCTTGATGCATAGCTCAGCCTACCCCCTCTTTTGCTGTTTATTCAGTATGAGGCGTTGGCCTGCATGCACAGGAGTCGAAAAATACATGCTAAGGACCTTATAGGACTTAGTAGTTACACACTCCATCATAAACATAACATTAGACAATATATCTCAACAGTTTGTAGACTGTAGACTTTTAAAATAGTTTTTAGTAAAATTGACCAAAAACCTTTCCACTCCAATCACGTTCCGCTACTTTTTTGGTGTTGGGTTTTATCGGTTTTATTATACTGTGGCCGGAATGGTTAACGAGTTTCAGTTGAGTTGCGGATTTCAGATTTTCATATATTTCATTTGATTTTTAAATTCATTTTTGCTTCGCTTTACCTTTTGTGTGTTTAGATACGTTAATTCAAATACGTAGGATTCGGAGTGCATTCCGTACAATTGTACAGAACTTTTTACTTATGTTCTTACTTGTGAAACAAAAGCTCTTTGAGTGCCATGTTAACAGGTTAACCTCACCTCCAGGTCGAAGGTAGTATTAGCATATAAAAACTCGTCATAATGGAAGATGATACGGCAAAATGTAATAACCATGATCACACAGTGAACCTCACCGGTTTTTTTATTTTTCATAGAAGGGAAGATATATTTAAGGTATTTGAGCAACATCTTAAGACAATAGTTTCACTTGGATAAACCACTTTATTTAATTAAGAATGTTTGCCAAGATTTTTGGATATTGTATTATATATATCTTTAAAAATATATATACAATATACAAAAATTTTCTTACATCAAATTATAACAGTAAGTTAAGCAAATTCAAGTATTATGTATATTGCTATATATTTTATTGCTGTGGGACAGTAGACAGGCTGACTATTAACATACATACATACATACATATAGCCCACTCAATGGTAAGCAGTCGCCTATGAACGTTTGCGATGCCTGGGGTACCGCTAATACGCTGCCGTCTGCGTAGGGGTGCTGGAACCTGGTTACTTATGCCCGAACACAACGGAAGGTTATTATGGTGACATATCCAGACAAGCTAGGGTTGTTATGTCTCCTTTTATGACAGGCCTGTCCCAGCCGCAGGGGACAGTATCATAATTCTTCTGCCGTCCTTACACGAAGAAAAAAATAGTTAATCTATACAAATAAATAAAATTGGAGGGTCTGTTTGTAATATTAAAATAACCGCTTTTTACTAACTGCATTCGGACGTATACACGGTACATATACTAAAACAATTTTTTTTACAATTTTTGTCTGTCTGTCTGTCCGTCTGTCTGTCTGTCTGTCTGCATGTCTGTCTGTCTGTTTGTTCCGGCTAATCTCTGAAATGGCTGCACCGATTTTGACGAGACTTTCACTGGCAGATAGCTGATGTAACAAGGAGTAACTTAGGCTATTTTTATTTTAGAAAAAAAAATAGTTTTTGTTAAAAATGATTAGTTTCGGAAATTTTAAATTCCAATTTAAGTTGACCTCAGATTTATGTCATCAATCATATGAAGTAGGGTTTAGCTTAGGTTGGACTTTGTAGGTTCGACCGTACGTATTCCGGAGGCGCATGGCGTAACAGTTGCATTCAATAATACTGAATGTTTGCATATTTCATTTATATTTTAGTGTTTATAGGGTTTGTAATCCAAAATAAACCATAAGATATATCCAAAAAGTTCTGCCCAAAGTCACTATTCCACGCGGAAGGAGTCGCGGGCACAGCTAGTATATACTATAAACGAATGACAAATATTAACGTTAACTATTAACAATCTGAAATTAAATTTTAATTATTATTTTATTTATCATTGCAATATCAGTCCTTAAGAATTTTCATTATGAATAAACATGCGTAGAATGAGAAATCGTTTAATCGAATTCCACGTGTGGCTTCCACATTCGGTATTAAATGACGTTAGGCATCTGATACGGTGTGCCTTATTAAAGCAATGCTTCGCACCCATGCTTGGCTCAGTAATGAGAATTCTTTCCTGTCTTACGGCTTATTGTACGACCGTACTAAGCAATTCCTATAATGAATTCGTCGTATTTCTTATTATTCTTTGTAGGCACAGTATAAAGAAATGAGAAACGAATGTAAATATATTTTTAAATATTATCTTTTTTGACTGCATTTCTTGCAGGTTTACAGTATGTCATTAAATATTCATCATGAGATAAAATTTCTGGACGCATTTTTACGTCAATAAAAGATGGGATAGATAAGTCTAAATTTCTGTTTAGAGGCAACTCTAGTCACTAGATAGGAGATACTAACCTTAATCGCGAAAAGAAAAACCGACTGTTGAAAGAATATATTGTCTCTTATTACTACGTCCTAGAAATCAAATACCCATATTCTTCTGATTCGCCGAGGCCATATAGTTATTTTAACGACTTACATACACTAAGCTTATCTTACAAACACTAAGAGATTCTGATCATCTATGATACTATATGATCGATTTAGAGCAGTAGTACAACTTTCTTTAACTTTAGAAAACAAATTTCATCGTTTTACAACTTGTGTGCCCGAAAAAATATTTATTTTACCACAAGTTTATTAAATATATATTGCACACCTTGAATAATGTTTTTATTTCTAAATAAAGCCACTGACATTATACATTTTATCATATATCTTTAAACGAGCAATTCTTGTATAGTATATACTTATATAATTGGAATCTCGGAATCGACTCCAACAATTTTCATGAAATTTAGTATACGGGGGTTTCGGGGGCGATAAATCGATCTAGCTAGGAATCATTTCTAGAAAATTTCAAAAGGTGGCGTTTGAGTAGTCCCAATTTAAACTGAAAAATGACTCTTCCTGACATCTATCGGCGAATAATAATACTATTTTTTTTTAATTGCTTTAACGACACAACAACACTAAAGCTATTCCAGCAGATGGCGTTGTTAAGTAACACGAAGTCAATGAGTGTTTGCTTTGAGGTTAGACTAAGAAAATCAATTGTTAATTTCCAAAAAGTACAATTTATAAAAAAAACAAATACCGAGCAAAGCTCGGTCATCCGGATATTGGTGTATATTATAATAATTATCGTTGCCTGGTAGCTTTCATGACACCATTATTACAGCAAATCGGTATCCATATTTATAATATAATTACCACTCTTGTAATATAACTTGGCTCGAACCTTGTTTTATAACTTAATACGTCAGTGTGTTATTGGAGTGAAGACGCAATTTATTGAAATAAGGGAGAAATATTAGAGTTCGCAGAACCACCAAGCCAAAGATATGCCAACAGTAGCCACTGACGGCCAACAAGAGCCAAGGTGGGCCCATCTTGGTTTGATGGGCCCATAAAGCCAAGATGGGCTAACGTAGAGCTGCGGTGAAGCCACTACAATCATGTGGGTGTGCGCCCTCGTGGCTTTCGGGGGTTTGGAGTCAAAAGTACTGACCTCGAGTTAGTTCCGTTATATCTTTGATTTAGTTAGGAGTTCCAAACCTCCCCAATGAAATGTAGTGGGGAAGAAGATCCAAAGAGGAGAAATACTAACCAATATCGATCGAAGCAATAGTAAAACATATTTATTTAAAATATACAGAAAAGATTCTCATATACTTTATCTATTTATAACAATAAAGTCTACAGATTCCATATATTTCAGACATTCCCTGACTAGTCCATTATCCGTGGTGGCCATTTCGTAGGCCCACAATGCTTTATTACGTGTGATTTAATCCGTATGACCCTCTAGCTGTTTGAGTGCCGGCGGCTAATGGTGGTTGGATGAATAAGAATTCTTTACGAGGTTCACTTGTATAATTCATTAGGATTAAGTGCTCAATTAAAGTTTTTACGACCAAATCCATTGAGAATTTATATCGAAAACATCGTTCTAAAATTACAATATTCCAAATTTGAACCTACATTAAATAGTTAAATACTCGTACAACACAAAGAGGATACGCGCAAAAAATATGCAGATCATATAGAACAGTCTATTTCCATGTATCGATTGCTTTAGCTAGAATTATTCCATTAGAATAATACTACACTTCCTGCGAGTTTACAAATGATGTTTGAGGCAAAAAGAGGTATCCCGCATGAGAAACTGAGAGGAAAAAAATTGAAGAGAAGAGTTAGTTATTTGGAATCAACACAACCCGCTGAAGAAATAAAACTAGAAATTTCTATTCTCGATCACCTCTTAGGGAACATATAACCGTAGCACTTTTTATATTTGTGACATTTTATATTTTATGTGAATTTTTATATTTAAGACAAAACAGCAACAGATATAAGCTGTTGGAAGGATGTTTCCTAAGTCCATAGCGGTAAATTCATGCTACAATCCTATTGCACTATGTTTCAAAGTGAAATATTATCTCTACTGCTAGCAACAAAGTATGCATGGGACTCAGATAAGCTGCATATAAACATTTTGAGTGATTCTAGATCTGCATTGCAGTTTTTTACAAAATCGTATATCTTAAGCTACCTCGATTTTGCGATAAGGAACAATATTAGATATTTTATTGTTACACTGTGCCTGGGTTGGATATGTGCACATATATATATATATATATATATATATATATATATATATATATATATATATATATATATATATATATATATATATATATATATATATATAAAAATATATATTTTTTTTAAATGCTGTAGGACAGCAGACAGGCTGACGGCCCGCTTAGAATTTAGCAGTTACCGTCGCCTATAGGTGTTTGCAACGCTAGTGGCATCGCGAACACGCTGCTGTCCCATAAGGGTACAGGAACTTGGGTCACTAATGCCGGAACACAACACAAGGTTATTATGGCGGCATACTTAAGACCAAAGGTGGTCGCCATCCAGACGGGCTTGACGCCCTACCACGTAGCTAGGGTGGGTTGTTTTGTCGCCTTTTACGACAGGCCGACCCCGGCCGCAGAGGTTAGTATTCTTTCTCCGCCCCTGCACGGATAAAATATATATATAAAAGGTAACGAGCGAGCGGATGCATTAGCAAAGCAGGCTTCAACACTTAGTACTGAAATACCATTATGATGAGTATCCACTAGCATTTATTAAAAGTGAAATCCGTCGAAATAGTGTTGAAGTATGGAACAAAAAATTTAAAATAGTGGAACCACAGCAATAACAAGATAAATTTTTCCTGATATTATTTTTAACTGGAATTTGACTAGGGACCTAAGATTATGCCCACTACAAGTGCAAATGATTTGAATTGCTGACTATCCAGTATAATCTATACAAATAAATGAAATTAGAATGTCTGTAATATTAAAATAACCGCTTTTTACTAAGTGCATTCGGGCGTAGACACGGTACATATACCAAAACAACATTTTTTACAATTTTTGTCTGTCTGTTTGTTCCAGCTAATCTCTGAAATGGCTGCACCGATTTTGAAGCGACTTTCACTGGCAGATAGCTGATGTAACAAGGAGTAACTAATGCTATTTTTATTTTAGAAAAAAAAATATTTTTTTTGTTAAAAATGATAAGTTTCGGAAATGTTATATTGCAATTTAAGTTGATCTCAGAGTTATATCATCAATCATATGAAATAGAGTTTAGCTTAGGCTGGACTTTGTAGGTTTATAGGCTTTGTAATCCAAAATAAACCATAAGATTTATCCAAAAAATGCTGCCCAAAGTCACTATTCCACGCGGACGGAGTCGCGGGCACAGCTAGTTGTTGTAATACATAAACAATACATAACAAAACTAATAGTAATATTATAAGATTGATACGAAACTTTTGGCTCAAATAAATAAAGTCTCTGACCGCCACCTCGGAGGAATGTATAGGATAAATATAAAAAAAACTTATATAAAAAACCAAATAAATAAAATTCAAATTACATTACGGATGTTTTTTGTTTGTAATTGCATATATATTTTTTTCATAGAGGAATTCAAAAAAATGAAGAATGTTTAACAGTGTTCATAAAAACTATTCTACCGTGTGGTTTTGGGCATGTACTTTTTCATAAGTGTGATACATAAAGTAAGTACTCGTATTTACTGAAATAAAAACCTCTATAAAGTAGCCCAATCTAATCAAACCACTTTATGTAATTTGCTTCTATTCACGAGAGACGTAAATTAAGTTAATGTCTAGTACAAGTTGGATGTTTGAATATTCAATTCATGAATATTGAATATATTTTTATAAGGTATCGTAAAAGCCCGTTGACATCGTAAAAGGTGATTCGTGTCAATTCGACTCACTATCAGGAATGCTGCAGACCATATGAAGTGAAGGAGAAAAAGTCGTTAAGATTTTATATAACTCATAACCTATTTTAAGATAATAACCTAAATTTAAAATTTATTTTGTTCCGTAAATAAAGTCTAGGTATTCTACTCACTATATTAATTGTTCAGATATTGTTTTATTAACCTCAATATACTGTGTGATTCTTTTTGTCCTTGAAATCATAAATAGCCAATTGTAACTCAAATAATTATGAATTATTATTGCAATTTGTAGATGTCGATCCGTGCAGAGGCGGAGAAAGAATACTAACCTCTGCGGCCGGGGTCAGCCTGTCGTAAAACGCGACAAAACAACACACCCTAGCTACGTGATAGGGCCCCAAGCCCGTCTGGATAGCGACCACCTTTGGTCTTAAGTATGCCGCCATAATAACCTTGTGTTATGTTCCGGCATTAATGACCCAAGTTCCTGTACCCTTATGGGACAGGAGCGTGTTCGCGATGCCACTGGTGTTGCAAACACCCACAGGCGACAGTGACTGCTAAATTCTAAGCGCACCGTCAGCCTGTCTGATGTCATACAGCAATAAAAAAAATGTCGGTAATATCGAATTTATATGGCGATAAGAATACCGCATGTCATTCGAACTCCGAGAGTCGGTGGGTGCTAGAAATTAGCAGTCCACTTGCTACTTTCAGCTAGAGATTAAATCGGTAACATGACAAGATCAAGTTACGTACAGCACAAATAATTTAATCAAATACTCTAATTAAAATGAAAACACTAAGTTTAAAATTGTATACTTGTATACTCTTAATGCTCACAAATTTTTTTGTGACATTAAATATTTATTTTTTATATTATTTTAAGTGAACTATTAGTAATTATATTATATTAAATAACTATTAATCAACCAAAAAAATGCTTCTGAGAAGTAGAAAAATAAAGATTAAAATCTTTAGCGAATAATAATCTTTTCTCATATTAAATATAGCTGTGCCACTGATTTGCTATTAATATAACTTTATTAACTACATTATTCAGTATTACTCCAGGACAATATCTATCAAAATTGTCCATAATCTTTTATTATCTGAGTTTAAGATATTTAATAACTTCGATATTGACAATTTCGATATTGAGTACCTAATAAAAGTTTATTAATAATATAATAAATAATAACAGCCTGGAACATTCCACTGCGGAGTTGGTCCTCCTTTTAGATGGAACGGATAGTATCACTTCGGCCCGGGCCACGAGATCAGCAGGCCACATATCCATAGGCCCGGGCGTAGGCGATAGGAGAACAGCGGGGTTTTTTAATGGGTAGTCGGATGGCCGAACATCTTTCCCGGAGTACCACATATCCCTCGATCCCCCCGGGCCGGAGGAACCCATCAAGAGAGGGTTTTTCCCCGATACTTAAAAAAAGTATACCGCACTTGTCCAAGGCGGATTTTGGTGGGATACCTATACCGGTGATCTCGGTAAGCAGGTTTCCTCACAATGTTTTCCTTCATCATCGGTATACGGCAATTATGCTATAATATGCAAATTAGGTGTGAAAAATGGTGTGAGATTTTAACCTGGGACCTTTAGGGAGCGTTAAAGTAAACGTAACGAATTTGGCGGAAATGGGGGGGGGGGGTCTTGTAAAACGTTACGATGCGTTACAGGGGCGAGAGGGGGGTTTGATCTACGCGTTACGTAACATTGTTTTCTTATGAAAAAATCTTTTTTTTATCTTGCTTTTAAAAACAGACATTTCAAATGTTAATAAATAGTATTAATGCGATTAAAACAAATAAATAGTATTAATGCGATTAAAACAATAACAAAGGTATTTCAGCGCCTTTTAGGTAAAAATGGTCACTTGGTGGTTACGTAACGTTTTACTATGGGAGGAAGGGGGGGGGGGGATACAGAAAAACGTTACGGCGCGTTACATTGTCAAGGACAGTAGACAGGTCGACAGCCCACTTAGAATTTAGAAGTTACCATCGCCTATGGGTGTTTGCAACGCCAGTGGCATCGCGAACACGCTACTGTCCCATAAGGTTACAGGAATTTAGGCCATTAATGCCGGAGTACAACACAAAGTTATTATATTATGGCAGCATACTTAACACCAAAGGAGGTCGCCATCCAGATGGGTTTGGAGCCCTACCACATAGATAGGGTGGGTGGTTTTGTCGCTTTTTACGACAGGCCGATCCCGGACGCAGAGGTTAGTATTCTTTCTCCACCCCTGCACGGATTGAAGGTTCCCTGTTGAGCATACTAAGACGGTGAAACTTCATCGTGCCATCTTGCAGCACGTCTTCACGCTTTTTTTCTTTCGATGACTATTTCAAGACAAAATAATTGGAATATAAAATCTAAATTTGATTTTAACTGGAGCACCTAACATATTACAATCACCACCAGAAAAATATAGTGTATCCTCTGTTGCCTGAAATATTTTGAAATGAAACTAAACTTGCAATATCAGTAATACGTTTGTCAAATATTGACTTACCAAGGCTAGACGGCCAACTACTGGTAATAACTATTATTATACTTTTCATTTACATAAATTAAGATATTCATTTATTAAAATTTCTTTCAACTAACATTTATTAATTTTTTTATATGTAACTTCATATATCATTATCATTAACTATGGTAACGGTAACACACTATACGAGTTCGTAAATTTTAATCAATAATACACAAACTCTATGATATGTAAGCGGCATACCAACTTTAAGGGGCGATGTTTTAAAAACGAAGCCGAGTTGGCGCCAAATATTTTGGGGTTTGCTTACTTTCTACTCACACTAACCACGCGAAGTGGGTACATTCAACTCGATGTACCTGTCAAATCATTCCCTAATTAGTCCTGTAGTCTCACATACTCGTAAACGGAGATTCCTCGAACATGGAGTCACATTAAATCTGAAATTTTGTCGATGTCATTGGTCTAATCTAAAAAGGTGTTCCAGTAGTAAAGTTTATAACTCAAATCAACAATATATAATAATACACTTCTAAACTATAATATTTTATTTTATATAATCTATTTTTTATGGTTCTAGCTATATAAGCTAAGCTCGTTAGATATATGGCATCGGCCGCAAGTAGAGCTCGTCGGATGCATTAAGAATTTATCAAGGCATGAACGTCGGGAGCTAATTTTAAAATTTTCATCACTCGCATACCCTCGCACCGCTCGTTATAACCATACATCGCGAATATTACGCTCATATTGGATACTTCATTCCTCTAGGAAATTTTGTATGTATGGCTATGATTTGTTTTACCTTCAATATTTAGAAATTATTTCGATTCAGCTATTATATGTAATACATATTTTATATTCCACACATTAAATAATTAATTGTATTATAAAAACTAGTAAAATTTAGGGGACAAGAGAGTAGAATATTTTTTAACAAAACTAAACTAAACTTAAATTGAAGAAAAATAGTCGTACAGCAAATAAAGGATCGTTAAGTCAAGGAAAGTTCTCACATCAACTATCACACTAAAAATATTACTATACTATAATTATATATTGGTATATACATAAGTTATATATAGATATTGTAATAAATCGTTGAAAGATTTGGTTACAATTTGGTAGATAAATAACTCTTTATTGTTTACAATCAATAAGGAGTTATCAAAATATTAAATAATGTGAAAAAAAACCTTTTGTTTTATTTATTCGTAAATACGTGCAATATACACGTATAAATAAAGAATATATTTGATTTCTGATTTTCACATTTTTATATCACACTATACAATATAATAAGTATTAAATATAATACAATTTAATCATAATAAGTATGTATAAATTAGGTTCTTACTTGCATATTAGGAAGGAAAACTTTTTAAGTCCCCCACACCGAAATAAATACAAGATCTTATATAATTCAGGCTCAGATCTTTTCTGTTTTACATTACTCGTAATAAAAGTATAATTTGGTTAGTTTACATACGATTTGGTATCGCTCCCGGCCCTGGTTCTGTCCATGGTCGGGGGCGATCCTGGATGGACGGCCGTCGCCTCCTTCTGCGAGGCAGTCATGTCCGCAAAGGAGGCGGCGGAGCGGGAGCGGGAGTCGACCACCACACTCCCCTCCCGCCAACGTAGGCCACGCCGGCGGCGCCGGAGGGCCAGTAACGACCTCCGGCCGCCGTAAAAAGCGGCCGCGGGCGGCCCCTCGGGGGAGGACCCGTCGCCCGCACTATAGCCGCGAGGGTGAGGGCTGCGTGCTGTTCCGCGGCCCCCCTCAACTCCTAGAGTTGTTAGGAGAGCGCCGGGGGGACGAAACCCTGACCCCCTGGCGCCAACACTTTAGAAGGGGCCCGCCTCAAGACAAAGGGCGGGCCGGCGCCGGCCCGGGCCACGAGATCGGCAGGCCATATATCCGTGGGCCCGGGCGTAGGCGATAGGAGAACAGCGGGGTTTTTTAGTGGGTAGTCGGATGGCCGAACATCTTTCCCGGAGTCCCACATATCCCTCGGTCCCCCCGGGCCGGGGGAACCCGTCAAGAGAGGTTTTTCCCCGAGATCAAAAAAAAAAAAATGGTACGAGTATAAAAAATAACCACTGAACCGAAAATGCCAATCAAATTATAATGAGCCCCATATTTATGCGACTACGGACGAGCATTCTATAGATTAGCATGCATTTTCACAATTGCTACTAGCATTACGTAAACCGTGTCCGTTCAATTACCCCTTAACGATCCTTCACAAAGCCGCGAATTCCCTTTGAATAAATCATTTAATGTAATAAATTTGCATTTTGGCATCACCTGTGCTGTTACATAACTCTTGCTCACACGGGCGAATGGGTCTGTAAGATTTATACTGGTCAATATATTATCGAATGGATTCAAAGGATTTCTGGTATTCTGATGTTCTTTGTTTACTTATTTGAATGCTTGTATTCCTTTTGTTTTTAAATATTTCAATACAATTTTCTTTTAATTAAATTTGTTTTTTTTTAATTAGTTCCTATATTATAACTTATTCCTTAAAGACACACTTTTTTCTATTTTTTTTATGCTACAAGTGGAAGGTTTCCCAAATTAATTAACGTAGACAGACGTGATGACCAGCAGAAATTTTATTCAAACGAGGCTTCATTTGGACTTTTGAATCATTTAAACACGACTCTTTAAGAAATATAACTCACGAAGATTATGATTTGTAGTTGATTCGACAATATTCGATTCTTACATAAAGATTAAATTATATCTCGATTCCTGACTTAATTCAATAACTACCCTCACTATTGCGTAAGGTAATGATAAAAGCGAACGTGGGATGATAGCACTATTGTCACGTGTTCTTTGTAAGTAGATCACATTGAAACGGGAAGGGGTGGAGTCAAGGTCGATTTCTGTGCTTCAGAGTATCGCAAATATCTCTCACCAACCACTCGTCTTCTCCCTCTCTCACTATCTCTCACTCAGCTGTTATACGGTATACTCTAGGTCCTTGACCGACATCATAGTACATACATTGTGTTTCAGAATTTATAAGCGACGCAAGTTGTTTGTTGCTCAGTTTACTTGTTTACTTGCATGATGTTCTGTGACAATTTAAATAGATGTTCTTGATCTTATGATGGCAAACTGATCTTTTATATAAACATGGATAGTGTTTTAATCCTCGCAGGGACAGAGAAAGAATACTGACCTCTGCAGCCAGGGTCGGCCTATCGTAAAAAGCGACAAAACAACCCACCCTAGCTACGTGGCGACCCACTTGGATGTATGCCGCCATAATAACCTTGTGTTGTGTTCCGGCATTAGTGACCCAAGTTCCTGTACCCTTGTTGAAAAGCAGTATTCGCTATGCCACTGGCATTACAAACACCATCATCAAATCTACAGTGGTGACCGAAAAAGGCTACTGGATGAGCCGAGTTTTCATACATTAGAGCTACATAATTATGGTAGTAAAAATACAGGCAGAAAAAAGGTATAATAAATATCATTTTTTCGACACAAAATATACCAAAACAAAATTTTATATGTAGTCTGCGTAATCCCATTAAATAAATAAGCTTATTCGCATATATGTAATAAGAATAATAACGTTTTCATGAAAAAAACGGATCTTGTTCTTGACAGGTAACATTTCTGAGATATCTTTATGAAAAATAACGCAAAATAACACCTTTATAGAGAAAAATCACTTACCGCGATATCACGCAGTCAAAGAAATGCGATATATCATCCACTTTTGTATACGTTGCTCGTTCTATTTTGGAGATAAAGACTTTTATACTCTTTTCAGAAAGATACAGTGCCTCATGTAACTCTCTTATTTATTAAAAAATATTTTAAAAGATACATTTTTATTTACATAAAAGGTAGTATTTAACACACTGACTGAAATATCAAATTTAAAAAAAAAAAAACAAAGAAGTCGTAATTTTTTCAGGTAGTTTTTTTACTATACTTAGCTACAAGAGCATTTGTCTATTGTTTTACATTGTCTTAAGTTAGGCGTACATGTAATATTAAAAAATTGTATTGTTTGATTAAATATAAATGAATATTTTTATCCGTGCAGGGGCGGAGAAAGAATACTAACCTCTGCGGCCGGGGTCGACCTGTCGTAAAAGGCGACAAAACAACCCACCCTAGCTACGTGGTAGGGCCTCAAGCCCGTCTGGATGGTGATCACCTTTGGTCTTAAATATGCCGCCATAATAACCTTGTGTTGTGTTCCGGCATTAGTGAACCAAGTTCTTGTACCCTTATGGAACAGCAGCATGTTTGCGATGCCAGTGGCACCCATAGGTGACGGTAACTGCTAAATTCTAAGCGGGCTTTCACCCTGCCTGCTGTTCTACAGCCATAAAAAATATAATATTTTTGTTAATAAAGAAATTTTATTTAACTATTAAACACTAGTTAGTGGACATGAGGTGGTTAAGAATTGGTTCTAATTAGTCAATTGGAAATTAGGTCAAAAGCATTCGACATTTCACAGTATACGTTAACATAACGTTTTATGTCAATGAACATTCTTAATATAGCTGTTGATAGTCCCTAGCAAGAGGCTTTAGTCCGCTACAAAAATATTTTCATTTACGATACTAAATATTGTTTATATGATTTTTATTTTAACTTGTTTATTCAAAAGGTGTATTGCTGACAACAATAATAATATTCATGAAATTGAGGCAAAAACAGACAAGTGTACTAGGGCTTTAATATTAGGTAGTCGTTGCGTGTCAGAAGGGTACAAAATGTAGTAATATCACGGAGGTAGGGCAATAGCTACTTAGTATCGATGTCATCATTCAGTTCAATTGTATTATGAAATCTTACATTTGTCTGTCTTCAGTCAGAATTCGTAAATTATCAATAAAAAAATAAAACATATATTTTTTCAAACGAATCTAATAAATAGCACAACTTTACTGTATAACTGAATAATTGCTAAGTGCCTAGTGAATCACATACACACACCATGAATAGGACTTCTTCGCAAAATCACAAATCGCTGCCAATATTTTTGAGAACACAAATCAGCTTAACCTATTAATATTAATAATAATCATCATTTATTTCGGAAACCAGGTTCCATACATAGTCACAAAATCATTAATTTAAATAACTAAACTAGATAACGAAATTAATTAAAATGAATATAATGATTCCATGCAGTAACAATAATAACAATATTTGGAATTACTGAAAATTTTAGCACTTGCATTGGTATGGAGTTTGGTGTGAATAAATGTGCGATCATGCATGTACAAAGGGGGAGAGTTGTAGATTCAGGTAATATACAACTCACTGAAAATATAACTCTCAGATCTCTCTCCGAAGGTGAAACCTATAAATATCTTGGTATGTCAGAATCATTGGGTATACCCAATGAAGATACGAAACAGACAATAAGGGATCGCTTTTTCTCCCGCTTAAGAAAGGTCCTAAAAAGTCTTCTTTCTGGAGGGAATAAAGTTCGAGCCTTTAATAGTTGGGTCGTACCATCATTGGCATACTCCTTTGGCATATTAAGATGGACTCAAACTGAGTTAGATGCTATAGATAGGCGAGTCCGTTGTTTGCTGGCAGCATATCGTATGCATCACCCACGCTCGTCGGTTATGAGATTGTACATTCCACGGAAATGTGGAGGTAGAGGGTTCTTAAATGTCAAAGACCTCCATAATCGCGAGGTGTACAATCTCAGAGAATGTTTTCTAAATGCCGATGGGGCTCGGAGTATGCACTGTGATGTGGTGTCAGTTGACAAGGGACTAACTCCGTTATCCTTAGCGAAACAGAACTGGCAAAGTCCAGTGGTGCTTCCGACCGAGCAGTTATATGGAAAAGTAAGGTGTTGCATGGTAGGTTCTATAAGGCCTTGAATGGGCCCGATGTAGACCTACTAGCGTCGGTAAACTGGTTACGCTCCGGAGACCTATTTGGGGAAACCGAAGGTTTTGTTTGTGCAATTATGGACGAGGTTATCAAGACGAACAACTACAGGAGGTACATTCTGAAGGACGGTACGCTTGACATTTGTCGAGCGTGTCACCTCCCTGGTGAATCCATCAGACATGTTACTTCCTGTTGTTCTCGTCTTGCTAACAGCGAATACTTGCACAGGCACAACCTAGTAGCCAGGATTATCCACCAACAACTAGCTTTGAAATATAATCTTGTAACCTTGGAGGTGCCCTATTACCAATATAGGCCTGAGCCAGTTCTCGATAATGGTTCATATTTGCTCTACTGGGATCGGTCGATTATCACGGACAGGTGTATTGTTGCTAATAAACCCGACATCGTGATAGTGGACCGATCTGCGAGACGTGCTATGATTGTAGATATCGCGGTTCCACATGATGGTAATCTCGTTGGTGCTGAAAAAGAAAAACAATTGAAATATATTGATCTCGCACACGAGATTACTGCTATGTGGAAATTGGATAGTACAATCATAGTTCCGATAGTAGTGTCAGTAAATGGTCTGATAGCGAAGAGTCTTGATCGACACCTTGAAAGGCTCTCGCTTGGTCCCTGGCTGAAGGGTCGAATACAGAAGGCAGCTCTCCTGGATACGGCACGAATTGTGAGGAGGTTCCTTACTCTGTAGCCTGACCACCGGTAGTTTGGAACTGCAAGGACCCGCTGCTTATGGAAGACGATTTTTTATATTTTTTAGGATATTTTATTATTGATTTTTGTATAAAAGTAATACTATTATGGTACTGTTTTTATAAAAAAAATGTAAGATATTGTAAAAAATATAAAAAATTTGTGAAATAAAGAAATATAGTAAATAATATTAATATTAAAGTAATAATAATAAACCAGAAAATAAAAGAAACATTAGATAAAATATAATAAATATAGACATTAAACCGGATAAAATGCGCTTGGCCAAAAATATTTTGAAATTTAAATGGGTTCAGTTTAAGTATGTTTAGTTAATATGTCAAATTTATATTTTTAATAAGTGCATCAAGAAAAATACATGTATAAATTCAACTTAGATAACTTTGTCGTTGAAATAGAGGGCAAATGCTCTCAAAAATACTAAAATTCCTAAATAGTTATACTATTAGTTGAAAGCGATAAACTAAACTACTAAAGTACTAGTACAATAGTAATACATTACTGTATAAATTACTTGCAATCAATCACTTAAATTTAGAACGTTTTCAGACTGTGTGTCACTTTTTGCTTCAAAATCTTTGGATCACTTTAGGTCGTTAGGGTCGAGATTAAATTCCACCATTAAAATCTAGACAGATGAGGTTAACGAGCGGTTAGTCTTAGCAGCAGCCTTTAAGGTCAATAATCTCATTTTAATATGTGATATAGAGTATACAAAATTTAATTCAAATTGCATAATTGGGTTACAATCTGGCTCGATGTAACATTTTTTTGCTGTAGGATAGCAGACAGGTTGACGGCCCACTCAGAATTTAACAGTTACCGTCGCTTATGGGTCTTTACAACGCCAGTGGTATCGCAAACACGCTGCTGTACCATAAGAGTACAGGAACTTTGGTCACTAATGCGCCGGAATACAACACAAGGTTATTATGGCGGTATACTTAAGACCAAAGGTGGTCGCCATCCAGACGCACAGTTAGCTCTACCACGTAGCTAAGGTGGGTTGTTTTATCGCCTTTTACAACAGGCCGACCCCGGCTGCAGAGTTTAGTATAGTATTCTTTCTCCGCCACTGCACGGAGAAAAACTAATATCTAAATACTACTAAAGTTTATTATTTCGTCACAGTTGGTATATTGAGCTTTTGTATGATATCAGTGTTTCTTTTAGGTATAGTTTGAGTAAAGCTATATACTCAGAAGTTTGAGTATAAGTTTATATCTGTCCACCAAAAACGTATATATCAGACGTTCCCAACGGCATGGCACGAGTTCTAGTCAGTACTAGTTTTATTCATGAATTCAATTGCAGTACCATTTTCAATTTCGAATCAAATGTATTTAGTTTATATATATTAAAGTAAAGTGTACTTATACTATGAATATAGTATACTTTAAGAAAAAGCTTCTTTTTATTTATTTATTTAACAATAATTAACACAAAATTGACCACAAATAATCATATTGTGCAGACTGTACAATGTCGGAAAAGTCATTATTTGTTACATTAAACACACAAACATTATAATCTGTATTATTGGTAATAAAGAACTTAGGGCATTAATGGATTAAACAAAAATATATTTTGCTTCTTATAAATTGTACCCCGACAAACTTACGACTATATTGTTGCGATTTTCCGGTTCACTCGTTTGAAAAATAAAGGTTAGACCGAGCATATTTGAAAGAGACTTCACAAAACTTTAGTAAAAAAATAAAACTTTTCCCAGAAGTTTCGCAAACATTTTCTTTCGTTGTAAAGTTATTCTTAAAAATGTTATAGTATTTTTGTGGTAGGTTTTTGTACCTAATATGTATTTATACTCAGATAATGTATATTCTGAGCTAATTTACTTGTAATATTAATAATTAATTATCAATTTCCAAATGACCCATCCTGATTACAATTGTAGCTTGCACTTCGTTGACAGGGTCAATTTTAAATGCCGTGAAAAGTCAACTCCATAAACACAATGAATAGTTTTGATTATATTTGGTATCTAAATAACTTACTAGCGACTGCTCCAGTAATCCGAGATTAGTAAGTATAGGCGAAGAAAACAATTAAATTGCCATAGGAGTAAACTGGATGTGTGCCTTTTATTTTAATTTCAGAAGAAAGAAACAAAGATACAATGAAGTATGTCTAAGTTTACAATTAAGATTTTATAAAACATATCTAAAAACTAAGAATACATCAAGGAGTTCCGTTATCAACAGTAGGGTCCACTAACTGGTATGTCAGGTTGATTTATACTTTGACTTCGGTCCAGTAACGACCTCCGGCCGCCGTAAAAAGCGGCCGCGGGCGGCCCCTCGGGGGAGGACCCGCCGCCCGCACTATTACCGCGAGGGTGAGGGCTGCGTGCTGTTCCGCGGCCCCCCTCAACTCCTAGAGTTGTTAGGAGAGCGCCGGGGGGACGAAACCCTGACCCCCTGGCGCCAACACTTTAGAAGGGGCCCGCCTCAAGACAAAGGGCGGGCCGGCGCCGGCCCGGGCCACGAGATCGGCAGGCCATATATCCGTGGGCCCGGGCGTAGGCGATAGGAGAACAGCGGGGTTTTTTAGTGGGTAGTCGGAAAAATCCCGGAGTCCCACATATCCCTCGGTCCCCCCGGGCCGGGGGAACCCGTCAAGAGAGGTTTTTCCCCGAGACCAAAAAAAAAAAAAAAAAAATACTTTGACTTCGGTATTATCAAGAATGCCAAAGCCTTACCAAGAAATTAGCCCAAAAATAATATGAAAGCACGGAGTTTTACCAATAATAATATTAAAATAGGCTATGATTTTATCAAGGATTTAATGATGAATTTCAATCGATATTTTAAAGTGACTTACTTGATATCGCTATGTAGATTATATACTTACAAGTAGTGGATAGTAAGAAATAAGACGGTGTTGGTCTGGCAGCCGGGTAATTAATAACCCTTCGTTATTTTGATTTTAATAGTTAGCCACCAGTTACACGTATGGTAGAAAAATCTGGCAAACTTGCTTGATTTGTAGCCAGTCTTACGAATTCGATAAAATGTTTCAAATTAATTATTAAATGTTTCATCAATACAAACAATTATGTACTTGTGATCCAGTTTTATATAGTGAAAATTAAAAAAAAATGGTTTAGCTTTATTTTATAATCTACCTACAATATAATTTAGAGTTGCGGTACTTGAAGGTGATCTACAAAAAAAAAGAACCGAACGCTGCGGCGCTTCTCAGTGCTTATAACCGCTAAGGAAAGATACGCCGGTAACATTTTTACTCGCTCCGCACATGTCGTGTATTTTGATTATTGTCTTTTTATATATTTTATTTATATTTATGGTATAATATTTGTGATTATTTGTGAGTCGTGGAAAATTGCATATTGGAGAACTTCAGGTTAGTCACTGTTTTTTCTTACTAAGAATTTTCCATCTCATCCATATTATTTTATGACGACTGACAACCTCCGTTGAGTAGTGGTTAACGTACTTCGGTACGCTTGCGGAAGTCACGGGTTCGAATCCCGTCTCACGTCTGGGTGTTTGCAAATAATATGTATCATTTATTTATTCATTATATATATATATATATATATATATATATATATATATATATATATATATATATATATATATATATATATATATATATATATATATATATATATATATATATATATATATATATATATATATATACCTAGTCAGGTCATAAATTCTGTCACATGTTTAATGTAAAATAATTGTAACAAGTTTATTCATTATGTAACCATTCATATACCAAAATGAACTTAACAAAACATAGATTCTTATGACATTAAAGTTTATTCAAAATGACCTCCGTGATTTTGAATACAGACCTTCAATCTGCGCGGCCAGTCGTCTATCGCAGCACGAACGAGGTCCATGTCAATATCGGCGGCTGCCTTAATCAAGGATGTCTTGAGTGACTCCAAATTGGGATGAGGCTTTGAGCACGCCTTTTCCTCCAAGTGTTGCCATATCTTGTAACCTAACGGATTCAAATCTGGACTGGAGGAGGGCCAGTGTTCGTGCCGGATGAAGTCGATTTCACGCGCCGCCAGCCAGTCTTGTGTGCTCTTCGCTCTATGAGCTGGCGCCGAAGCTTGTTGGAATACCCAGTGCCTGTTATTGAACATGGTATGAGAAACAGGTTCCACAAGGTTCGTCAGGACTGTATTTTGATACACAACAGCATTCGTTTTTACACCTTTCTCACAAAAATGTACCTCTGTTAAGCCCCAATAAGAAACTCCCAACCATACCATGAGCGAGGATGGAAAATGACCTCGTTGGACACGCGGAATACGGTTGCTCGCTTCTTCACTACTGTGTGCGTACACCTTATCATTTTGTTTGTTGTAGCTCTCTTCTACGGTAAACATTTTTTCATCCGAAAAAAGAATTTCCCGATATTTTTTTCCCGCGTACCGCTTCAACAAAGCGCGGCATCTCTTCAGTCTCAGGTCCATTAGACGAGCATTCAAATGATGTCCTGTTTTTCTTCGATATGCCCGAAGCCCTAAGTCTTCATTTAACACCCTTTTCACCGTGGTTCTGCTTAACCCCATCTGAAGGGCCAACAGTTTCTGCTTACGTTTGGGATTTCTTTGAATTCGTGCCTTCACAGCTTTTATCACTGCTGGAGGCCTAACAGACCGAGGGCGACCACTTCTTGACCTGTCATCTACACTAGAGTCTTCATTGTATCGTTTGATGGTACGATAAACGAATCTTTTGGTTATATTCAAATTTTTCAGTATGTTAAAAATTTGAATTGGCGCGTAACTGCAACGATGCAATGCAATAACTGCAACACGGTCTTCTTTAAGCGGCCACTCCATATTTAAAAAATGAGTAAAATTCTAAAAGTATACATTTTTATTTTCATGAACAATTCGAAATTCGAATTCAATAAACTTTTTTGTGGCCAGCATTCTAAAAGAAAAGTTTTTACTGTGTGACAATACTTATGACCTGACTAGGTATAATAATTTGCCCTTAATTAAGAAACTTGACCTTCAGATATTCATCTAAGTTATAATACGACTTCTCAATTAACCTTTGTATCAGTTTCTTTTTAAAAGAATGTTCAGTATTAGCAATCTTGTAGAATCTTGAAGCAATTTGGGTAAGTGATTATATATTCTGTGGGCCACACAAAATAAGCTTTTGTTCAGGTAAGTCGTATTACTAGGTGGGCAACAAATTTCGTTCTGACGGCGATTCGTCGTAAATTAATTAAATAGATGCATATTATTTCTTATTTCTTTCATGTTATTTTTTACAAAATAAATTTATGTATGTAGTGTATTAGTTATCTAGTACCATAACACAAGTGCTATGCATATATATGCTATTTAATATCTTAGTATATTTTAAAAAAAGGATACTCACTATTTATTACCTTTATGACCTGCATCACTGTTTTACATCTCTTGCGATTATCACCTAACTAACCAAATACAGAAACCGCGGGATTTATGGAGTTATTACAGAAAAATGTATGAGTTTAATAAAATAATAAGTTAAAATGTATCTCGCTATTCACAAAGCGTATTTCATTAGTACAACAAATGGAGTTCTTTTGTCGATCATCAATCATTCCAATTTCCCACCCAATAATTGGGGAGACTGGGGAAATGTACAAAATTTCGCCTTTGTAAAACATAACGAGAATATTTTTATTGTAAAATTATATAAATGGTGATTGAACGCTTGAATTTACGTTTCACTTATTTTTTGATTTATCGTTTGGCCCTTATTGAGGTCTAAATAATAATAGGTATTATTTATTTGATAAATAAATGTTGATAGCTCCATACTCTCCGAACAGGGGTGGAGTAAGAATACTAACTTCTGTCGTGAAAGGCGACAAAACAACCCTAGCTACGTAGTAGGACCTTAAGTCCAATAGGACGGCAACCACGCTTCATCTATAAGTATGCTGCCATAATTAACTTGTGTCCTTAACCGCCGGCTACTGCTTACGAGTGGGCCTCCAGCCTGTATGCTGTTTTTCTACAATTAAATAACTAGCTAAGTGGTATGATACTGGGAGATCAACATAAAAGTCAAGGCTTCGATTCCTACAATTTATTCGATAAATTTTATCCGTGCAGGGGCCGAGAAATAATACTGACCTCTGCGGTCGGGGTCGGCCTATCATAAAAGGCGATAAAACAACCCACCTTAGCTACGTGGTAGGTCCCCCAAGCCCGTATGGATGGCCTTTGGTCTTAAGTATGCCGCCATAATTACTTTGTGTAGTCTTCTGGCATTAGTGACCCAAGTTCCTGTACACTTATGGGACAGCAGTGTGTTCGCAATTGCTACTGGTGTTGCAAACACCCATAGGCGACGGTAACTGCTAAATTCTAAGCGGGCCATTAGCTTGTCTGCGGTGCTACAGTAATAAAAAAAAACAGTGACATGCACATGTTTATAATATAACGTAATATACACGTACCGACCGAAAATATCGTGAGGAAACCTCTACTAAGGTCGTCGGTATGTGTAACTCGGCAATTTATACAATTATAAATAATACATATTTATGCTAGCTAGAAAAAATTACACCTACACATACGCACACGCACATACATACGTACACACACAAACACAGACACACACTTCCTCGCACTCGCGCATAATAACTCACATTGTAAAAGATTTATCATTCATTTATGCAGAATTAGTTAATTAAAAATGGGAGAATAAACTTGCCCCAGAAATACAGATAGATGTAGTTCAGGAGCAAGTGGAATCAATTACTTTATTTTATCTACTTTTAGTCATTTTATATAAGTTTGTAGTATTTAAGTTTCACCCTTATAATGTTTGGTGCAATAAAAAGCAATTTAATTTAATTGGCTTTGGAAAAGAGTGGCAGGATATGTCCATTCACTCTAGGAAAAGGATCAAGCCCATTGGGGTATTAGACACTGTTATTATTAATAAAATAAAATATTTGTTTGAGCTTTATACGATATGATTTACGGAATATAGCGAACGAAGCAGTTGCAGGTATATAGTTTTTTATATTAAGTATTTCTATCCGCCTACATTCCAAGCTATTATTGCAGCATTTGGAGTTTAAAATTATTAATGAGAGCTTAGTGCGATTGTTACGTATTTAGCACAATCAATTTACCGCGAATATTTCTTAGTATCGAGTTAATCGTATCTAAGCAAATGCATTGCCACCCCTATTCTACGACGACGCTGCCATCTCTCGATTCGTCCATTCAAAATATACGCTGCGCACGCGTCGTATCGATTTCCGTTGTTCTATTCCAATATTTCAATAAATTAACTAGCGCAATCGAAAGTAGTTCGTGCCAGTGTCTCCTACAACCATAATCGAAGAGCAGCACGAAGACCGAGGTAAGTGGTTATGCATTTATGTTGTTGAAGTTCCATTCCCGATACCGAATAGCGATTACTGTCTTTTTGTGATTTATAGAAGCTCTCTCTTTCTCAGCTTAGCTAATCCATTTTTAGTGTTATATTTTATGATACCCTCAGAACGAGAATTAAGCCTACTCTGCTTTTCTCTACACTGCTGAATTACCATCCTTATTTTAAGGAATTCCTGTGTTTAAAGTTAATCTATATAGACCTAATTTTAACGTTTCAGAACTTACCATAGTAAACGTCGTCAAGCTCTTTATACCTTTTAGCATTAACGCCGATCCTCCAACTGTACAAAAGCACCACCAATATTGATATATTCTGAAACAATAATATGAGTTTAAGTATTTGAAATACAATTTTAAGTGGAACATGTATGAATATACAGTCTTTGTAACTATAATAATAACACAACTCAATAAATAAAATATACCTACTATGACAAATCTCAAAGGTAGGTACATATGCTATTCTTTATTGTCCACCAAATATTAAATACAAAGTAACTTTATAACTAGTGCACAATAGACGTGCAAATATGAAATATAATAATATAATTATTACAAATAAAATATAATAATAACATAAATAATATAAAATAGAATATATAATATAACATAAAAGCAAATCATCATCATTTCAGCCGGAAGACGCCCACTGTTGGTCAAGGGCCTCCCCCAAAGATCTCCACGATGATCGGTCCTGTGCTGCCCTCATCCAACCTATTCCGGCGATCTTGACCAGATCATCGGTCCATCTTGTGTAAAAGCAAATAGTATAAGGAAAAAAATATATAACACAAATGAATTAGTTATAATCAATTAAATATTAGACTTTAAAGGCTTCATCCAGATAATATTTTCGAACTAGTTTTTAAAAATTGGTAGCGATTTCGCTTGTGTGATTGCAGTAGGTAAGGAGTTCCATAGTCGCACAGCCTATGTACCTATTAGCTCAGTGGTATTACCCTTGGAAACCAATCTAGAGGTCCTGGGTGTAAATCCCATGGTGGCATGCACCGTTTAGGCAGTTTTTCTCATATGAGGTAAAAGAAAACATCGTGAGGAAACCTGCATACCGAGATGCCTAGTCTGTGTAACCTACCAATCTTGGACAAGGATAGCGGATATACTGACCGTCCCCACTCGGGGAACGCCCCAGTAGTGGTACGTTATGGACTGTTATTATTTATCTATACAAATAAATAAAATTGGAGTGTCTGTAATATTAAAATAACTGCTTTTTACTAAATACATTTGGGTGTATACTAGTATCCGACCGAAAGTTCGGTTTCGGTTTCGGCCGAGTTTCGGCCAAAAATCAAGTTTCGGCAGCAGTTTCGGTTTCGGCCAAATTTGGCCGAAACTTTTGCCGGAACCGAAACTGATTTCGGAAGTAGCAACACAACTTAGTCAGTGCGTTATCACCCGACGCAAGATTCAGTCTTACTTGTCGGAGCCATTATTACAACGCAATGCTGACATATACAGTTATTGTATTGAAACAACACAAAATAACACCCTTGAATAAAACTTTACCCCATAAGAGAAGAATAGATAAAGTGTGTGTTACTATTCCCACACGTACAAAATATTTACAGCATCAATCTTGTTATATGAGTATATTTCTGTACAATAAAATAAACAAAATATTACATATTCACGAATTAAATAAATTACAATGTAAAAAGAAAGTAAATAAGTGGCTACTCAACTTAGACTATGAGGAAACAGAAAGATTTTTGAGTGTATGAATTATTAACACACGCACACGTACGCGCGCGTACACACACACACACACACACACACACACGCACACGCACGCACGCACGCACGCACGCACGCACGCACGCGCACACACACACACACACACACACTCTCTCTCACACATGCATGCACCTTTAGAATAAGAACATAGAAATAAGAAATAAGCTTAGTTTTACGTAAATTCATAGATTATATTGTATCAATCGGAATCGGGTCCCCAAGATACAGGTCAACCTAGTTTGGGGACCAATGATGTTATGGATTGTTATGGATTTTTATATAAGTCAATAAACAATTTATTTATTTATTTATTTATTGGAACAGCAGTCAATATCCTATATTGAGAAGTGCAGTTTTAAAATACCTTTCAGCTCCACCTACCAGTGTCCTGAGTGAACAGCTGTTCAGTGCTGCTGGCCAAATATACTCGGATCGTCACAATACTTTACGTGGCGGAAACGTAGACAAACTGCTTTTCTTGGCGTACAATATAAGACTTTTTAATTATGAATATTAATAATACGAAAAACCAAAAAAGTAACCCTAAATATTAGATATTTAGAAGTTTTTTTATTTGATTTTATAACTGTTTTCAATTTAAATATATAGACTATTTACTGTAGTTTAGTAGTGAGTTACTTACATTTGCTACACTAAATAAATGTAAGTATGACTGTCCTACTAATTGTGATCTAGGTATCTTTGTTAATTATAAATGTGCGATTTGAATATCTTTGTTGAGACTGGAACTAAGAGTGTAATAATAATTTTAGTAATTATTATTTTCATATATGAGGTATAAGTATCTAAAAGAGATTGATGATTCTTCTAAGTACAATACACACCAAAGTGTTAATTAATAAGATTTCAAAATACCAATACTTAGTATTTAATGAAACAGTAACAGATAGTGATTTGATTATTGATAACTGATTAACATTTTGCTATGAGAACTTAATTTGAAAAAATAATAAAAATATTATTAATATTTTTTTATATTATATTAAATAAATGATTACAACAAAATTAATATACTGTGTTTCCATTTCATGTCCTAATTTTAAATAATAATGGGTAAAATGCACCAAATTTCAGTATTTTAAGGAATTTTATACTTGACTACGTGAGTTTCGGTTTCGGTTTCGGCCGAAACTGAACCCACGGCCGAATATTTGGTTTCGGTTTCGGCCGGAAAACCAGTTTCGGTCGGACACTACACGGTACATATACCAAAACAAATTCTTTTACAATTTTTGTCTGTTTGTTTCGGCTAATCTCTGAAATAGCTGGACCGATTTTGACGGGACTTTCACTGACAGATAGCTGATGTAACAAGGAGTAACATAAGCTACTTTTATTTTAAAAAAATGGGATCTTGCAATTTTTTTCTGTTATTCAACCAGTGAAGCGGACGGTAACGGTTAGTTATTAATATATTGTATTATAATTACCACAGCTGCACAAAACATATGGTTATTATATTAGAAAACTATTAGTTATTAGTAAAATTTTAATTGACATTCTCATACACATAATATAAGAGAAATACACTAAGAGTAAAAGAAAAAAGAATACAATGATGATGGGGCGCCATCTGTTTCAAATTAATTGAATTTGGTATCTTAGTTACAGATCAGTCGCTACGTGTGAAATGGACGAGGGAATTTTAAATTTTATTGAATAAACAGCAATTTAATTAACAGTTTTCACCAACGTCTTGTTAACGTAATTTTCCTGTTTGATGAAATTCTGTAATGGAATTGTTATTTACAATTATTTTCAGACAATTATAACAAATATGTTTCTATTCAATATTTTGTTTGTTTAATTATACGGAAAATAATGCATATATGGAATTAATAAATAAAAAATAACCATACATTTTATGCACCTATGGTAATTATAACATATACTTCTCAACAAAAAAAAAACGAATCACCATAATATATTTTGATGAAATTTGGAGAAGAGTCCTAGGAGTAGAGAAATGGACTAGATAAAACATGCTCAAAAACAACTTGTGAATCTCCACAAACCTTATAAAGCCTTCTGAAAATATTATTCTAAATTAATAAAAATATCTTAAACTTAATTTACTATCAATTCAACTTTGATAAAGTAAATTGTTTTTTATCGAAATTTATCTTGTGAATGGAATAAGTTAATAAATTTATATTTGAATAACAATTCAGAATTTTGTCTATATGAAGTTGAGAAAGGCACTAAACTTGAGGTTCAAAGTCCTGATCCCTTAGAGCAAGCTGTAAAAGAGGCTCATCCTAATACAAAAAGCGGGCGGCTCCGGTTAGAATTAGCTTATGTTTACGACCCCAGGGGCACCGCTTACACGCACACACTGCCGTCCACGTAGGAGAACTGACACCTCGGTGATTTATGCTGGAATACAACACAAGGTTATTACGGCGGTATATGTAGAGACCAGCTGTGGTTGTCATCCAGGCGGCCATGGACCCCTACCACCTAAGGGTTGCTTTGTCGCCTTTTATGACAGGCCGCCCGCGGCTGTAGAGGTCAGTATTCACTCAGCCTCTGCACGGAGAAAGTAAAATATTAGCATAAGCTGCATTAAAACTAAATTTACTGTATTGTCATCGGTCTTTGATTAGTATGCAGTCTTAATTAAATCTGAGATTTTTAAATAGGTGAATATCATGACCTAAATTTCATAAAATATTTTGTTTCATCTTTATATATAATAATAATTCGTCTAAGTGTATCTATGCGACTGAAATCCTCCAAAACGGCTAGACCAGTTTTGATTCATGTCAAAAGTTATCAAATCAAAATAGTTTATTTCATTATAAGATCTTACAGATCATTCACTTACTTGCAAACGGTAGTAGATTTTGCATTGGAAACCTAATGCAAAGTGCTGGCTAGAGAAAAACGGCGAAACAAACTCCCCAGCGAATGTTTTTTTAGTTTTATTTTATATTTGTCTTTTATAGTGTATAATTTTTATTGCAAAATAAAATTGAAGGAAAAAAATATGAGTTATCGTAAGGGCAATATAATTATTTTATATTCCTATTCTGTGAGGTCATCATTATTATATTTAATGGTGTATTATCCTATCCTTTTTTTTGGTATCGGGGAAAAACCCTCTAAACTACCCACTAAAAAACCCCTCCTCTCGCCTACACCCGGGCCCACGGATATATGTCCTGCCAATCTTGTGGCTCGGGCCGGCGCTGGCCCACCCTTTGTCTTAAGGCGGGCCCCTTCTAAAGTGTTGGCGCCAGGGGGTTAGGGTTTTGTCCCCCCGGCGCTTTCCTGTGTTGACTCTAGGAGTTAAGGGGGGCCACGGAACAGCATGCGGCCCTCTCCCTCGTGACAATAATGCGGGCGGCGGATTAAGCCCCCGAGGAGCCGCCCGTGGCCGCTTTCTACGGCAGCCGGAGATCGTTGCTTGCCCTCCGGCGCTGACGTCGTGGCCTGCGTTGGCGGACATGACTGCCTCGCAAAAGCAGGCGACGGCTGTCCATCCAAGATCGCCCCCGACCATGGACAGAACCAGGGCCGGGAGCGACAGTCCTACACAGACGCTGCTTAATAGCTTTTTTAACCTTATTTGTTGAAAATCTTTGAATTCTCTCTAGGATTTTATTGTAAAAAAACGTGTGCAGCCACAGCACGCTGATTATGCCCTGCATCCAGCAACACCACAACTTGGAAGGCATCTATGGGCGAAGTATCCATATTTTTAAAAAAAGATCTTTTTAGTAGGATAGGAACAATCTCTACATTCATTTAATGGATAAAATTCGAAAATTTAAATTCAAATTTGAAATTATGGTACACCATTGTATAGACTAAACTACCAGATATTTATTGGAGTTTTTTTTAATGATATCAATCGTCTATTTTATTTAAATGTCGCCTGAATAATACTTGCAGTAGTGTTTCGATTTTTTGATGAGAAGTATATAATACCTATATATATTTTCCAAAATGTATTAAGATGCAACAATCAAAACATTAATTTCTTTAAATTTATCCCTCAAGGAATCCCGCGTCTCCAGCCTATAGATCGCACGAATAGTCCGTTTCTGCAAAACAAAGATGACATGAATGTCAGCAGTATTGCCTCATACCATGCAGATTGTATACATCATACGAGTATGACATGATGCTGTAAAAATACTCGTAGCGATAATCAACTAGACGGGCAGTATCAATATCAGTCATAAGTAAAATTTTTTTTTCACGGCATAAGCCACTGAGCTCAGTTTATTCGCCAATCTATGAATATGAGGACCCTACTGTAGCTTGAAATCCGTAATAATACCGACAAAGACGGCCGTCAAAGTCGAAAACCATAGGGTTTCCAACGGCATATTTAATAGTATATCTAGTTTTTTACCTTTTACATTAGGCAAAGAGAACCTAATACATATATGATATGGCAAATAAAGGTGTGAATGTTCAGATGACGGCTAATAGAGGAGAGTGGAAGAGAGAAAGAAGAGAAGAGGATATATTGTGCCGATCCCATTTAGCTGGGATAAGGACAGGAAGAAGAAGAAAAATATATTATGTAACTACTAGCTGGTCTAGTAAACATTGTTCTCTATATATAAATTAAAAAAAAAAAGTTTTAGTGATCCGAATTTTTAATCTAAACCATTTCAAATCCACCAAAAATTTTATCAAAAAGGTATTATAGTACGGTAGATACATATCATTTTTTTCGATTTTATAGATTATTTTTATTAAGTTCGACAGATGTCCTCTCATACCACGTTGGCTGAGATCCAAAACGATACAAAGAACATTCCATGACCTCAAGTTTTATACAAGCTTTCGTAATATACAGTGATTGTATTAAGGTCAGGTTATCGTTGTGAATTATTCTGAGTAATTTAAGAGTTAAATTTAACTCTTAAATAACTCATAATTCTGTTTAATTTAACGGAATACTAAATATTATAAGTTTAATAATCAGATCTAAGTTTTATATTAAATTGGCATCTCTCTATTGGTCTAATTTTAAATTTGTGTTGTTCTTTTCGAAAAATAAATATTTAGGCTTTAGAAATATTAGTAAATAATTATTAAGTATGAAACACACTCTAATGCTATGTAGTGCTGCTAATATAAATTTCTATTATTCTATTAATTATCTTTGGGTTAATATTAGATTTGGATATTTCGCAGCTGGGGTTATACAATCCTCAGGTTAGCGTTATAAATTTAATCAAATTATCTTTATTTTGATTTTTTTTTATTGAGAAGACGAAAGCGGACCCCGGACACCGAAGCGAAAGTTTTTTACAGCCAGGATTTAACGTTAAGATGACGATGATTAGCTTTATTTTGATATTTTATTGAAATTACGCATAGCGGACCCCGGACAACGATGCGGATGTTTTTTTGCAACGATTTAACGCTAAAATGATAATAATTACCTTTATTTTGATTTTTTGCTTTGATAAAATTTTAAATAAAAATTATTTTTATAACATTTACTTTTTTTAACGTACTCTAATAGTACGGGATGAGGGCAAGAACAAGACTAGTTGTCTAGTACCCATAACACAAATGCCTTACTACTTTGAGACTGTCCCAAATGGTCCCAGTATATTTTTTCGGCAGACTATTCCGGATTAGGTCGATATTTTGAAGGAATGTTGTTTATTTACCTCTTGAATATTGAATTATTCCCGTGAATAGATTCGATTCCGGATTATACATTTTTTCTTCTTCTGGAAACTATGGGTTATCGTTAACCATCTGATTTCTGAATTAAAATTCGATCGTGAGTTCCAATCCTCACGACATGAAACGGTTCCATAAGTTTTTTCGCTTTAATATAGTGCAATTTTTCGGTCAGACATAACTAATCGGCCAATTATATTTTGAACTCTGTGTTCACGTTATAGTCATAAACAAATTTTTTGACTTTGAATTCTTGCTATCAAGGCATGTATGCTTCCTCGGTGTCTTGGTCAACAAGGAGCGTCCGCACTGGGTGTGCGTCCAGCTCCCGTATGTCACAGTGACATTAACACTTTAATATGACGTTGACACTTTGGGTAATTTATCGAACCGATCACCGCGTTTAACTCCCTTTTTTTCACCATTAAACCTGTCACTTTTATATCCTATTCGAACATTGAAAATCTGTGCCAAAGGCGTTGGAGCCACACCTTCAAAAACTAAAGTCGCAAATATCCTGTATTATTGGGTTAATTTATATATTTTTATTAGGTTCATTTCTTCTTCTTCTTAGTCGTCTCACTCTTTACAGAGCGGTTGTGATCAACTGGTAGTACTGTTAGAGGCAGATATTGTTCGCTGTATGATTTTACACCATCTCTCGCGATTCACAGACATTCTGGTGCACTCATGCAAAGGCTCGCCCACAGCCGATTTGATCTGGTCGGTCCATCGCATGGGTGATCTTCCACGTGATCTGGTTCCCTCCACTTTGCCCTGGACAACGAGACGCTCTATGGAGTCATTGTTTCGCCTTGAAACGTGGCCTCAAAGGTTCATTTAACTTGACCTAATAGTTCTATAGACATCATCAATGATATCATTCTTGGAGCCGAATATTTATAATACACAATTTACTAATACACAAAGCCTTCTCCATAAACATGGTTCGCGTCACAAACTGTCCCGACAACTAATCCTGCCGCTAACGATGATTTGTCTCCTAGACCATCTTCCAAATCAAAACTAATGAGACATCTTTGCTCGGACGATCTCAAGATATATATTTTGTTATGTAGAATTAATACATGAATTTTTGCTGTTGTAGCTAAAATTTTTGGTAGTTTTAATTAACTGCTTGCATTTCAAACCTAATTGAATAAGTGGCCAACAAACTAATATTTTAATCTTATTTAAATATGTTTTTCCTTTTTCAATTCAGATTACCAAATTTTTATACTTTTTATTTATTTGTTATTTTTGTTTTTTTTTAATACTTTGTAATAAATTATATAAATTGTATTAAACGAAATTATGCCATAGATAGGTGTATGTGCACTGATTATTCACGGATCTATGTAATGAACATCAGGGTATAGTATGTATTTAGTTTTACAATGTGCCTATGTTGTTTGAGCCATAAACTATTTCTCACTATCAGGGTTGACACTGAAAATCAATGCTGTGTCGACTTCTTTTGATGCAGCTATTTACTAAGCTGTTGACCTCGTTTGATGCAAATTTTTGTAGTTTAGTATAAATTAATAATATTTAAATGTTTATAGCTGTAAATGACCAAATAAATTGTTTTTCTTTCTTTCCTTCTTTCTAATTGTATAGTGTTCCGCTGCCAAACAATATACGTTGCAGGATCTTAAGGGAGCATACTGAGGTTTTCATAATGTAGCTTTTTGTCACGTAGTTAATATCCTCTAAAGGAAATAATACACTTTTTCGAGCTCTATTCAAATATGGGACGTTAGCGTTTTCTCTTGTAATTATAGAATATCCGGATGACCTAGCTTTGCTCGGTATTTTTTGGAAATTAACAATTGATTTTCTTAGTCTAACCTCAAAGCAAAGACTCATTGACTTCGTGTTACTTAACAACGCCATCTGCTGGAATAGCTTTAGTGTTGTTGTGTCGTTAAAGCAATTAAAAAAAAATAGTATTATTGTTCGCCGATAGATGTCAGGAAGAGTCACCTTTTTGTTATTTTTCTTCCAATAAAAAAAAGCGAATAAAATGACATTTTCTAAAAATGATTCCTAGCTAGATCGATTTATCGCCTCCGAAACCCCCCGTATACTAAATTTCATGAAAATTGTTGGAACCGATTCCGAGATTCCAATTATATAAGTATATATATATATATATATATATATATATATATATATATATATATATATATATATATATATATATATATATATATATATATATATATATATATATACCTAGTCAGGTCATAAGTATTGTCACACAGTAAAAACTTTTCTTTTAGAATGCTGGCCACAAAAAAGTTTATTGAATTCGAATTTCGAATTGTTCATGAAAATAAAAATGTATAACTTTTAGAATTTTACTCATTTTTAAATATGGAGTGGACGCTTAAAGAAGACCGTGTTGCAGTTATTGCGTTGCATCGTTACAGTTACGCGCCAATTCAAATTTTTAACATACTGAAAAATTTGAATATAACCAAAAGATTCGTTTATCGTACCATCAAACGATACAATGAAGACTCTAGTGTAGATGACAGGTCAAGAAGTGGTCGCCCTCGGTCTGTTAGGACTCCAGCAGTGATAAAAGCTGTGAAGGCACGAATTCAAAGAAATCCCAAACGTAAGCAGAAACCGTTGGCCCTTCAGATGGGGTTAAGCAGAACCACGGTGAAAAGGGTGTTAAATGAAGACTTAGGGCTTCGGGCATATCGAAGAAAAACAGGACATCGTTTGAATGCTCGTCTAATGGACCTGAGACTGAAGACATGCCGCGCTTTGTTGAAGCGGTACGCGGGAAAAAAATATCGGGAAATTCTTTTTTCGGATGAAAAAATGTTTACCGTAGAAGAGAGCTACAACAAACAAAATGATAAGGTGTACGCACACAGTAGTGAAGAAGCGAGCAACCGTATTCCGCGTGTCCAACGAGGTCATTTTCCATCCTCGCTCATGGTATGGTTGGGAGTTTCTTATTGGGGCTTAACAGAGGTACATTTTTGTGAGAAAGGTGTAAAAACGAATGCTGTTGTGTATCAAAATACAGTCCTGACGAACCTTGTGGAACCTGTTTCTCATACCATGTTCAATAACAGGCACTGGGTATTCCAACAAGATTCGGCGCCAGCTCATAGAGCGAAGAGCACACAAGACTGGCTGGCGGCGCGTGAAATCGACTTCATCCGGCACGAAGACTGGCCCTCCTCCAGTCCAGATTTGAATCCGTTAGATTACAAGATATGGCAACACTTGGAGGAAAAGGCGTGCTCAAAGCCTCATCCCAATTTGGAGTCATTCAAGACATCCTTGATTAAGGCAGCCGCCGATATTGACATGGACCTCGTTCGTGCTGCGATAGACGACTGGCCGCGCAGATTGAAGGCCTGTATTCAAAAATCACGGAGGTCATTTTGAATAAACTTTAATGTCATAAGAATCTATGTTTTGTTAAGTTTATTTTGGTATATGAATGGTTACATAATGAATAAACTTGTTACAACTATTTTACATTAAACATGTGACAGAATTTATGACCTGACTAGGTATATTATATATTATATAAGTATATGTGTATATATATATATATATATATATATATATATATATATATATATATATATATATATATATATATATATATTATATATTATATAAGTATATGTGTATATATATATATATATATATATATATATATATATATATATATATATATATATATATATATATATATATATATATATATGCAAGAATTGCTCGTTTAAAGATATAGGATATGCATGCACTTTTTTGACGTCACCTGGCAAGTGACCCAAGTGAGGGAGACGGATTCAATGTTTCGGGTTTTACTACTGCATTCCTAAATTAATTCAAAGATACTGAACGAGTCATTCAGACCGACGGAAGACTATACAGTTTTGTTCTAGTGCAAAGGGGCAACTGAAATTTTGTAGCTCAATTAAACTTACCAGCGTATAAAGAGCGCTGGCATAAGCCGCGTGTTTGACGTGAAGTGTTCGACAGCAGGACAATGTTGCGTCTTGCTCGTGGGCAGTCCATGCTTTCATCTGTAACAAAAATACTTTAAATCAAATTGTAATTTACAATCCTAAAAGATTAAAGTGTAATAGACATTTAACACTTCAGTAGGATCTATAGTATTTATCTAAAGACATCTGTCAAGATCAGATCTAAGGAACCATTTTTTTCTGTGCAAGGTCGCATTCTGTGCATATACAGGGTGTCCCAGAACTCAACGTCAAGCCGAAACGGGGTGACAGGATTGATTGTAACCATCATGAGAAAAATCAGAAAAAAAAATCTATCCCATGCAGTTTGAAAATTATGGGCATTTAAGAAAAACCTAGAAATTTGGTCAAACTGTAACCATTTTTCGGTTATTGTGGTTAATTTTTATTATTTTTGTTCATTTAAACTTTGGAACCGTAAACCTAAATAACATTTCTAGAACCACAGTCAAAAATAATGACAATTTCCTCAAGTTTTCTAGAATTAAGACTATTTGTTAAACTATGAATTTCAAAATTTCTAAATTTGTCGACTTTGAAAGGCCCTCCTTTAAAAAAATGTAATAAAATGTCTTGGCAAGTGCCATTAAAAGTTTGCGCATTTAATATAAATTATAATATAATTGTAAAATGGTACAATACTTGTTAGTTTCATACTAAAAAAACGAGTAAAAAAATAAAAACCTCTAGTAACCCGATTTTTGCTAACCCATTTTACTCAGTTCAAATGTTTTTTATTCACACAAGCTCTTGGTAGGTTCTTAATTTTACGGCAAAATGACGAGAGAAATGGATAGTGAACATGTTTGCCATGAGCGAGCGAGACAGATAGTGACGCCACTTTTACCAAAGTCAACAAAAGTAAGTAAAATTAATAAAATAATAAAAAATCTTGACCTAGTTTAGTTTAGGTTTATTGGAATAAAAGTCAGATAGGGAAATAACAATTTTTATTACAATAAATGTTCAAATTGTTTACCATCAGCCTCAATACACGCACTACATCTTCTTAAAAAATCCGTTCTTAGCTGACCTCTACTCGGCCTTATAGTTCCAAAGATATTGTGATGAGTCAATATCGCCGGTTTATTGCAAGAACTCATTAAGCGCAAAAATCACTAAATACGTTTTTATCTATAATGGGCTCATTTTTACATATTCTACAAAATGCAAAACACTAATTTGTAGCTGGACAATTTTAGCCGTTAAGTGTTTGGCTAATTAATATAACCCACAAATTCCAACTAAAATGCTGTTTTCCCAAAATAGTGAAATGTCACATAATGACTTCTTGCAATAAGCCGACGATATATATGTGGAAATCTCTTATCTTATATATTAATTTGCATTCATCAATATTTATTATCACTTTATTGTTTGATTAAAATACATATAGGGATACATTTTCATAAAATGTATCCCTTTATAAACTTTTGATTCACCGATAATATCTCTCAACTACTGAATGGAATCAGTTTAATTAAATCGTGCAATTGCATTTTCAATCTCAGAATAATTATAAAATGTTAATAGAACCTTTCTTTGTTCAGGTAGTGTAAAGAAAAGAAACGAATTCAGGTACAAAGATTAAAATATTAATGATGACAAGTTAAAAAGTTCATTTATTACGCGGCAGCCATAGAAGCTGATATTTGAAAAAGATTTCCAGCAGTCTTGATAGTTTCATAATTAATTTTATGTGTTATACTAAATTAATAGGCTATGCAAAATTGTAACATAGATACTTAGATGTCAGTCAGACTTTCCAATTTAGAATGGAAAATTGAAAATTTTAGCCTTATTGAATTTCTTGATGATTCCATCAAGAAATTCAATAAGGCTAAAATAGAAAGCTTTTTGTATTTTATTTTACTATGTTCTATTTTTAAAATTCTAAACATGTTATCCTGACTTAAAAATATAGTGTCTCAATAAGAGTGTACTATTTAAATTTTGTGTATTGTTTTTTCGTGTATGTGGCAATTCTGCAATTTGTCAGCTGTTATCTACGATTGTTCCAATATATAAAAATGGAGAGTCATACAAAAGAAACACAAAATCACTGCTAAAACTCATTATAAAAATAAGGAACAAATTACTTTGAGACCGCTCACAAACTTCGCGGAATTTTTGGTCGAGAAAGTGCACCTAATGTGTCAACAATACGAAGAGTAGTAAAAAAATTTGAAGAAACTAGGTCGGTTATGAAAAATATGTCTGCCCTATGTCATCTTGAAAATATTGCTGATGTCGTATACCAACAGTGTGTCTGAAAATATCAATTGCGGGCATTGTGCTCAACAATTTAAATGTCACGAAGCACTACGCAGTGAATTTTGACGAAAAATCTCCACCTTCACCCGTATAACATTCAGCTTACTCAGGAGATCAAACCAGCAGACCATACAAAGTGTCAGTAATTCGTTTAATGGGCAATGGAACAAATAGAAATGAACGCTGATTTTTCAAAAAACCATATTAACCGATGAAGCCCATTTTGATCTGAATGTCTTTGTGAATAAAAAATGTGGAGTTTGGAGCTTAGAAAATCGACAGGTAATTCATGAGAAACAAACGCATCTACGACGAGCAACTGTGTGGTATGGATTTTAGTCAGGCGGTGTGATTGGACCTTACTTTTTTGAAAATGAGGCCGGCGTTGCAATGATTGTGAACGATACTCGTAACAAAAATATGATAACGGAGTTATTGTAGCCACAACTGGATGGTATGGATGTGGACAATATGTGGTTTCAGTTGGACGGCGCTACCTGCCACACCGCCTATGAAACAATCGATTTATTGCAGCAACGATTTCCAGACCAAATCATCTCATGAAATTACAAAAGCCGCAAAGATCTTTTTTAGGTTTTGTGAATTTTCGGCCATAAGTGAATAAACCAAAAACAATTCCTGAGCACTATGCTGAGATCTAACGCGTTATCATTGAGATATAGCCACATCTTTGTCAAAAAAACAATCGAAAATTTCATGAAGAGAGTAATAGCTAGTCATCAGAGTCGTGGGGGCCATTTTTTTATTGCTGTAGGCTAGCAGACCGCCTGTCAGCAGACGGCCCGCGTAGACTTAAGCAGTTACCGTCGCCTATGGGTGTTTGCAACGCCAGTGGCATCGCGAACACGCTGCTGTCCCATAAGGGTACAGGAATTCGGGCCAGTAATGCTGGAATACAACACAAGGTTATTATGGCGACATACTTAAGACCAAAGGTGGTCGCCAGCCAGACGGGCTTGGGGCCCTACCACGTAGCTAGGGTTATTTTTTCGCCTTTTACGACAGGCCGACCCCAGCCGCAAAGTATTCTTTCTCCGCCCCTGCATGGATAGGATCTTTGCCGGATGTTTTATTCCATTCATACCATAATCGGCACATATCTTCTTGGTAATGCAAAATAAATATCACAACTTCCTCAAAAAAAATACGTGCTTTTATTTTTAAACAAAATATTGCACTCTTATTAAGACACCCGTTATCTTATTTTACAAATAAATCTATTAGACTAAATGCGTTATTTCTTATTGATATAAATCAAATATAAACATATACAATATACGTGTTATTTGGTTGTTATTAAAGTATGTTTTACATATGACAAATGAATTTGTTTTAAAAACAAGTTGTTATTGCTGAACATTGGGTAAATTAAAAGAAACGTGACATGATATCAAATACGTGGGATCTTTATTGAGACGAATGGATTGAATTTTTTAGTGTATTTGTAGTAAATATGCATGAGAGGCAGCTATCTCCTATTATACTCATGTTGTACGAAGGGACTGTTTGACACAAATTATATTATGGTGGAACCCCTCGTGAAGTCGAAAAGAGTTACAAAGTTAGAAAGTATATGATTAAGTATGCTTCAATAATAAAATTTTCGTTTCACGTATTTGTATGGTACACATGAATAATTTATTAAATCTAAAATTATGCAGAATAAAAATTAGAGCAGCTTCAATGGTGACAATCAGAATAAATTCAGCACGGCACCCAGTTATTTCAATTTGGCGCATACTCGACTCGGCGGGCGCTGGCACGATTTTAATCATCTAACTTTTGCTAAGATTTTCGGGTTAAGTCATTTTACTTGTGTGACCGCGTTATTAATTTACGTGGAAAGTTATTTTGAATGTTTATTGATTTAAAGTTATTACAAATTAAATTCAAATAATTAGTTACGGCGACGCTATTGCTGAAAATGATTTTTGAAAAATATTCCAAACTTTAAACTTTTGTAAAACTTTGTTGTATTAATCTTTTCAAATTAAGCATTGTGGTCTACTGTTTTTGCATCTGATCTTCAACCAAGACGTCGTGGGTTTGAATCTTGTTTGGTTAGTCATTGAGCAATATGAAACTACTCCCGTAACTTATAATTGCACTAGAGGTAGGATTCTAGTCAAAAATAAACGGAATCTCTCATTTGTTGCTACATTATTACATTTTTGCACCAATACCCTAATTAAAATAATACTAGAGGCCTGGGAAGATTGGCATGATGCGATAGGAGTGTTTTGTGATCTATCCAAGGCGTTTCACTGTGTAGATCATCAGACACTCATTTTAAAGTTAAAGCTATATGGCATTCGAGGTAGATCTCTTGACCTTCTGAATTCATACTTGTCAAACCGCAAACAAAAAGTGGCCTTAGGAAATATTATTTCTAAAGGCTCTCAAGTAAAGATGGGCGTACGACAAGGCTCAATTTTGGGTCCGTTCCTATTTTTAGTATACATAAACGACCTCGCATACATAGTGAATGAGTCTATGGCGAACATAGTCTTATTTTCTGACGATACATCACTTATTTTTAAAGTAAATAGAAAGGATAGGGATCTCGTGCAACCTAACGCCACTTTGGATGCTATAGCTAAATGGTTTTCTGCTAACAATCTTCTTCTGAATTCAGGTAAAACCAAATGTATTAAATTTACAACACCTAACGTTACACAAATAGACTCCACTATTAATTTAGATGGTAAATTGCTGGACCTCGTTCCGTCAACTGTTTTTCTAGGAATTACGGTAGACTCTAAATTGCAATGGGGGCCCCATATACAGGCTCTTGCAAGTAAATTGGGTTCAGCAGCTTATGCCGTTAGACGAATAAGACAGTTGACTGATATTGAGACTGCTAGACTAGTGTATTTTGCATATATTCATAGTATTATGTCTTATGGCATTTTACTATGGGGGTCTGCGGCAGATGTCGAAACTATATTTATTCTACAAAAAAGAGCTGTTCGCGCCATTTATAACCTAGGCGGTCGTGATTCACTCCGAGAATTATTCAAGAAGATAAATATTCTTACGCTACCATCATTATATATTCTCACGAACATCATGTATATTCGCAAAAACCTGTTGCTCTATTTCAAGAATAGTGACGTCCACAGCCTAAATACTCGCAATAAACACAAACTTATGGTACCGGGATTTAGACTTAGCAGAACTAGTTAAAGTTTTATTGGAAATAGTATTAGATTCTATGATAAAATCCCATCCCACATTAGTGAATTACCCATCAAAAAGTTTAAAGAGATAGTGAAACGCACGCTGCTCTCCAAAGCATATTATAATGGCGGATAATATAGCACGAAATAATATATGGACGATAAAAATGCCTGGTCTTCGGTCCCCTCCTGCATACGGCAATGATTTTTTTTAATGTATGTTCATTTAGGTTATTCTCAGCTGTATCCTTTTAAACACTTGCATTTCCTCGGCCTACTGACAAATAATATATCAATTTCGGGTTGTATAATTATGATTGTATACTTCATATTTAATATGAAGCATATAAAATGTTTGTACAAAATACATCCATGGAGTTTCTTGTCTGTTCTTCTCCATAGGATTCACTTTTGGAACAGACACCTAGCTTTTGACGTTTTAAAAGTGCTTGTTACTCAGGCCTATTTGAAATAAAAAAAAATTGACTTTGACTTTGAAAAATACTCAATAAAGAATCCTATGCTACGAAAGAAAATCGTAATAAAGCCAATCAATTCAATTGTAATAAAGCCCTTATAAAAACTTGTAAACTTTCATGTTCAGAGAAAACTGCACTCCTTCGGTGCCGAATCAAAACTGTTCGGTTCTCCGCCCAGTTCTTGCAAAATCGCATTTGGCTAGGTTAACATACAGTAGTCGCGCTGATAAGCCCACTAAATATCCGAGTCGTTATCTAGAGCATTTAGCTGTTTAGCATTGCAAGATTTTTTGACATTGAAAAAAAAACTACGTCAACAATATTCAGGTCTATATCTAATGTATTACATATGGGTATACGGTATACGTAGATAAGCAAATGCGAGACGACAATTCGTCAAAACGACAACCGGAATGAACCGGCTTCCATCCTACGGGTGTCGAATTCAATACGATTCTTAGAAATTCACGTTGCTTTGATGATTTCAATAAAACTCAATCTCACAAAAAATATATCAGCTTTTTTTATTGCTGTCGGACAGCAGACAGGCTGACGGCCTGCTTAGAATTTAGCAGTTACAATCACCGATGGGTGTTTGCAACACAAGTCGCATCGCGGATACGCTCTTACGTCCCTTAAGAACAGAAAAGAAGAGAACACAAAACAGAAAAGAAAAGAACAGAACACAAAACAAGATTACTACGGCGGCATACTTAAGACCAAAGGTGGTCGCTATCCAGACGGGCTTGAGGCCCTATCACGTAGTAGCTAGGGTGGGTTGTTTTGTTGCCTTTTACGACAGGCCGACCTTGGTCGCAGAGGTTAGTATTCTTTCTCCGCATCTGCACGGATAAAGCTGGGCAATTTTAAAATACAGTAAGGGTTGATAAATATTATGAGGAGGGCAACTTGTTTCTTGTGCAGGCCATGTGAGCGCGCTCGGAGATAAAGTGCTCCAACTTTACCGCAATACTTACATAAAGTAAAATATTTGATAGATGACTTCTCTTGTTACGAGGGCTGTTTGATAACTCCGTGACTTTTTTCAATGTGCCGCGCAGTAACTTTAAATGCAACACTTCTGCCGTCAACCACCGTCTTTTAATAGACTACTGTCAAGTTTTGAGCAAGCTGCTCTTTTAGTTTGTGTTTGACAGAATTTTAACAAAAATGGAAAAAACGAATTTCTTGTGTTGACTAAGCATTATTTTTGCGTAAAAAAACATCAATGAAACCAATAAAAAATTGATAAATACTATGAAAACTCTGCACTATAAATTTCAATGGTTAAGAAGTGGTTTACTGAGTACCGTTGTGGTCGTACCAGCACATGCGTTCCGGGCGACGAGGAGGACACGGTGAACCACACTGTCGCCGTGTGCCCTGCGTGGCGCGAGGAGCGCCGCGCCCTCGTCGCCCAAATCGGCGTGGACCTGTCGCTCCCGGCCCTGGTTCTGTCCATGGTCTGGGGCGATCCTGGATAGACGGCCGTCGCCTCCTTTTGCGAGGTAGTCATGTCCGCAAAGGAGGCGGTGGAGCGGGAGCGGGAGTCCACCACCACACTTCCCTCCCTCCAACGCAGGCCACGTCGTCGGCGCCGGAGTGGCCTCCGGCGGCTTAGCAGCAATGACCTCCGGCCGCTGTAGAAAGCGGCCGCGGGTGGCCCCTCGGGGAAGGATCCACCGCCCGCACTATTGCCGCGAGGGAGAGGGCCGCGTGCTGTTCCGCGGCCCCCCTCAATTCCTACAATATAAGAGAGCGCCGGGGGGACGTAACCCTGACCCCCTGGCGCCAACACTTTAAAAGAGGCCCGTCTTGAGATAAAGGGCGGGCCGGCGCCGGCCCGGGCCACGAGATCGGCAGGCCACATATCCGTTGGCCCAGACGTAGGCGATAGGTGAACAGCGGGGTTTTTTAGTGGGTAGTCGGATGGCTGAACATCTTTCCCGGAGTCCCACATGTCCCTCGGTCCCCCCGGGCCGGGGGAACCCGTCAAGAGAGGTTACCAGACGACACTCCAGAAAACCAGGGAGTCGCCTGACGTCGTAGCCGGCCCAGCAAGACCAAACGATAGCGAGGATGCAATTCCCGCCCCGGGAACACTCTCTGTGCAGGCACAGTCGAAATAGGCATGGTTTCGACTACCAAATCAGGGCCCAGGGCAGAACCTGGGACCCCAATCAGTATTCGCAACCATCCCACCGGGGACCACGTCACGAACAGAGAGCTAAATTAGAAAGGATGTAGGAGGTAGACGGGAAGAAAGGTAGGACTCTGTCGCCTCGGACGGAGAGGGGAGTGAAGCGACGGATGCTCGGGCACTTCGGGTACGCACACCCGTGCAATCCTCGGACAGAGAAGCGCCCCTGAGGGCAAACCCTTCTATTTGCGTCAGGTTAATAAAATTATAAAGAAAGTTTGAATATTATTTATTTCTATGAACTTTTATTTTAATGATTTTTTTGTTATTATTTTTTATTTATTTTTCATTATTTTTTAATAAGTTTTTTTTTTCTAATTTTTGTAAAAACTCCAGAGACGCACGCCTACATTGCATAAGATGCTGCCTAGCTAGCCAAACAGGGTGAGCGGCTACCACGCAACATTTTTCTAATACTTACATTTTTAAACTCGTGATATCTTTCGAATGGAATATCCGAATTGAATAATTCAAAAAGTTATATGAAGGTAGTGAAGCCGTTTTGAATATGAAGTAATTTATTTTGATAAGGATTAATACCAAGATACAAATAAAGAGCCTTTTCTAAGGGCGGCATTTCAATTAAATTTTAAAATAAAAGAACACTTATTGTGGCATAATTATAATAGTTAGACATATGCTGTCGCGACATTTTTTGTAAATAATGATATGTTCTGCAAAGTTGTAGTACATTATTTTATTCTATCATCAATAGTTTTCGCAGCGCACGCGATTTAAATAATATTTTAGGTAATTTTTTTACACTTTGAGTTACATTATTGGAGTTTTAGTAAGGATCCCTAATTTTTTTGAAAATATAATATAGCCTATGTCACCCGGGGATAGTGTAGCTTCCCAACAATGAAAGAATTTTTTAAATCGGTTCAGTAGTTTCGGAGTCTATTCAATGCAAACAAACAAACAAACAAACAATCAAATCTTTCATCTTTATAATAGTAGTATAGAAGTATAGATATACCTAGTCAGGTCATAAGTATTGTCACACAGTAAAAACTTTTCTTTTAGAATGCTGGCCACAAAAAAGTTTATTGAATTCGAATTTCGAATTGTTCATGAAAATAAAAATGTATAACTTTTAGAATTTTACTCATTTTTAAATATGGAGTGGACGCTTAAAGAAGACCGTGTTGCAGTTATTGCGTTGCATCGTTGCGGTTACGCGCCAATTCAAATTTTTAACATACTGAAAAATTTGAATATTACCAAAAGATTCGTTTATCGTACCATCAAACGATACAGTGAAGACTCTAGTGTAGATGACAGGTCAAGAAGTGGTCGCCCTCGGTCTGTTAGGACTCCAGCAGTGATAAAAGCTGTGAAGGCACGAATTCAAAGAAATCCTAAACGTAAGCAGAAACTGTTGGCCCTTTCAGATGGGGTTAAGCAGAACCACGGTGAAAAGGGTATTAAATGAAGACTTAGGGCTTCGGGCATATCGAAGAAAAACAGGACATCGTTTGAATGCTCGTCTAATGGACCTGAGACTGAAGAGATGCCGCGCTTTGTTGAAGCGGTACGCGGGAAAAAAATATCGGGAAATTCTTTTTTCGGATGAAAAAATGTTTACCGTAGAAGAGAGCTACAACAAACAAAATGATAAGGTGTACGCACACAGTAGTGAAGAAGCGAGCACCCGTATTCCGCGTGTCCAACGAGGTCATTTTCCATCCTCGCTCATGGTATGGTCGGGAGTTTCTTATTGGGGCTTAACAGAGGTACATTTTTGTGAGAAAGGTGTAAAAACGAATGCTGTTGTGTATCAAAATACAGTCCTGACGAACCTTGTGGAACCTGTTTCTCATACCATGTTCAATAACAGGCACTGGGTATTCCAACAAGATTCGGCGCCAGCTCATAGAGCGAAGAGCACACAAGACTGGCTGGCGGCGCGTGAAATCGACTTCATCCGGCACGAAGACTGGCCCTCCTCCAGTCCAGATTTGAATCCGTTAGATTACAAGATATGGCAACACTTGGAGGAAAAGGCGTGCTCAAAGTCTCATTCCAATTTGGAGTCACTCAAGACATCCTTGATTAAGGCAGCCGCCGATATTGACATGGACCTCGTTCGTGCTGCGATAGACAACTGGCCGCGCAGATTGAAGGCTTGTATTCAAAATCACGGAGGTCATTTTGAATAAACTTTAATGTCATAAGAATCTATGTTTTGTTAAGTTCATTTTGGTATATGAATGGTTACATAATTAATAAACTTGTTACAATTATTTTACATTAAACATGTGACAGAATTTATGACCTGACTAGGTATAACCTTATCAAACAAATAGCGCCTAATAAACGACACTTTCCGATCAAAATGGTTCTTGGCACAATCCCCGCTTAGACGTTGTCGCGTTTCAATTACGCTTGAGTAATACAGCTAAAGTGTTTTTGTGATTTCCCTAAGGAATACGTTATGCCTGTTGGTTGCATGAAATAATATTTCAAAGTTGTATCGGTTTTATTATTCGCTTATTCAACATCCTTTTTGACTGATAACTTTCGTGGCGCACCGGTTTTTTCACGTTGGATTGCCTGCTGTTATGGGTTTGATTCCCATCACGAGTATCAGAAAAGTATATTAATAATGTATAAGTTAACGAGTATCAATAACATAATTTGTCACCTACTTAGGTACTATAAGTATATTTATTTCATTCATTTATTTAAATTTTCTTCTAAGCGTATTCTTCTTTACGGTTGAATTCTTCATTGCTGAAGGTCGTGTCCTTGATAGTTAACCATAATCTGCCTCGTAAGCTGTTTCCACTTCGTCCGGTCCTCAGATTCTCGAATAGCGGTTACTGTTGAGAGTCCAGTGAGGGTGGTTACTTGGTCACACCAGCGGCTAGGTGATTGGCTACGGGGTCGCTTTCCGATCAGCTTATCCAAGTCATCCGGCTGTCGTTGGGTAATGTGACCAAAGTACCCAAAAATCTTTCGAAAACAGATTGTCAAAAGCCTGACTTTAATGCGAAGCTGGTCCAGAATAGATTTATTTGTTCTTTTGGCCGTCCAAGGTACACGGAGCATCCGTCTCCAACACCACATTTTGAGTGCATCTATTTTCTTGCGCTATGATGCCCTAATTGTCCATGATTCTACCCCGTAGAGAAAAATTGAAAAGGCCAATGTTCAGACTTGTCTCATTTTAGTCACGTTGGTCATTGCAGCTTGGCCAGTCAATAGGGTCGAAATAAACAAATTCGCTATTAAATTCTAAGTTCGAGAGTTCTCTAGTTCTAGAGAGTTGGCCGGAGTAAGTGTATTATGACGCTGCTGCGGGAAACCTCTCGCTTCCGGCTGTTGTGCCTACCATGGTCGGGAGTGAGTCCGGGTGGAGTGCCGTCGCCACCTTTTGCGAGGCTGTGATGCTCGCAAAGGAGGCGGCGGAAAGGGAGAGAGAGTGCCTCCTCTCTCCCCTCCCGCAGCAGAGGCACTGGGCGTCGTAGGGTAGCCGACTTCCGGCCACCGTAGGGCGCGGTCTGCGGACAGCAGACTCGGGGCGTCTTGTCGTCCGATCAGCGGCAGGCCTCGAGGCGGCGGCGTCGTGTTCCGCGCGCGCCTCCTAGTGGAGTCCTGCGGCCGGGGTGACGGCCGCAGTGGGTGATGGGGCCCGCCTGACTATCTAGCGGACCAATACCCGTCGGGGAGTAGCGACGAATGCTTCGGCGATACCCGCCCTTCCGGGTACATGAGGAACACGGGTTGGTTTTTAGTCAGTAAGAGTCTGACAGTCCCCTTCGCCCTTCCCCGAGGGCGGAGGGCCTCCATGAGGATTTTCCAACCCGATACAAAAAAAATTATGACGCTGTATTTCCCTTAATTGATTACTAATATTGTGTCCAGTATCTTTTAAATATTCTCACAGAGTCTACACAGTATATACATACATAGTTATAGCGTTAAGATACCCCGCGGCTACTTTTTTGACCAAATAAAAAAAAACAAGAAAAAAGAACAGGGACTATATTTGTATACTATATTTAAATATACAGTCAGTACATACATATAGTCCTAAGACTATATGTATATTTAGGACCATCCTGGGTGTTAAAAGCATGTGATAGTAATACATGGAAGATGGCGACTTTTATATCTTGGAAAATTAAATAAAACAAATTTTTTGCTTTGTTAACACTATATTGAAGTAGAAAAGACTTCTTATTATTATATTTGATTAGTGTAGATGCGATTGATGTCTGTACCTAACTTCAAAATGTGAAACCAAATAGTGCCGTCATTTTTGATGCCGGTACTATAACGACTGGTAAAAGGAAAAAGAATAGAAAAAGTAGCGGACTGTTATTTCTGATAGGAACAGGCTAGAAACAAACCAATGAAAACATCTACTATGGTGCAGACTTACTTATTCCTTACCATTGATGATCCACATCAGCAGTTTTCGGAAATATATACAACTAAACAAATAGGCTTCGTAAAGGATAGTATATCTACTCATTGATTTAGAAGCTGCGAAAGTGTTGCATAGTGTTTTTAGGTTTGATTTCCACCAACGAAAAAATATTTGCAAGATTTGCAGTTTATTCTCATCGGATAGTATATATCTAAATTTTGATATAAGCACTAGTTTGAATTATGAACTATAAAAAATACGTTCCTTGTTATGTATACACCTTCTCAAAGTTTCATATATATTATAATAATATAATATAGAAGGTACAGTAATTTTATATTCTACACAAAGTAATTTACGATTACATATTCAATTTGGTAAGGGACAATACAGTTCAGCGAACTTATCGGCCCTCTAGGCTGTAAGATGATACTATCCCAACAAGGCTTGGTCTAATTGCAAAATCGAGTTCAGCGCTGAAAGGATTTTTATTGGGGTAAATAGAGAAAATCTTCTCGAAACTACTAACTCTACTTATATATCTAAAGAACTGACTTGAAAATAATTTAATTTTCAATGTTACGAACGGTATACATTGACTCGCAGTGCTACGTAACTATAATTTATACACGCCTACGGCTACAAATATCTATCATGCTACATAACATAATCCACATTCCTGTACTATGCGTTAAAATCCATATCATATCCGTTATATATAAATATTTCCATTTTATAATACATGAAATTTATTGTATCTATTTTGGTATTAAATTAGTTGTTTATGATATTAATAACACAGTCTTGAGATGCTGAGCTGCAAATGACGGTTTTTTTTTGTAAAATGAACGTATGATATATGAACGTCCAAAGTTTTTCTATCCGTGCAGGGGCGGAGAAAACTCTGCGGCTGGGTTCAGCCTGTCGTAAAAGGCGACAAAACAACCCTAGCTAGTAGAGCCCCGAGTCCATTTGGATGGCGACCACCTTTGACCTTAAGTATATGGCCATTATAATCTTGTGTTGTGTTCCAGCATTTCTTTCTTCTTCCTAAATTCTAAGCAGGCCGTCAGTTTCTTTTTATGGGAATTAAAACTTATTATCTCAGCAGGAACACCAACGTGCATTAGCTATTGCGCTACAGAGACCTTTTTGTAGGTAGATCTCTTCGTTATCCTGTTAAATAACTGATACTGATTTGGAATAGGGTTTTCCTTTCGTAATTCCGCTCTTGTAATAGTAACTTTTGCCGTATCATTTTCTTTTTGGCCATGAAACGGGAGTGCTACGGAAGAGCAACCACGCAATAAAAGACGATAAGTTTTTCCTTTCATAATAATTACCTTGTGATGCCAGAAAGTTTAAAAAAGTTGAGAATATTTTACCAATATCTTTGTATACGATGAGTTCATTGTATTTTTGTTTAAAATTTCATACCAATATCAATCAGTCAATTATAACGCCTTCAGATACGGCGACAAAATCTAATAAGCTCATTATTTTTCCACCATTTGCGCTTCCATGATTATATTAATTATGTATTGAATAAAAGATGGCAAGATCAGTAGTTCTATTTACGTGATTAATAGCTTTTCACTTGTATTAACTTGTAAAGAAACGAATGTACAAATATACGGGTATATAACAGAGATTATTAAAGGCTGTTCTCATATAATATGCTATGCTAGTTTCAAATAATATGCAGATGAGAAATATAAAGCTATGAACTGGATTTTGAATTTACAGCAATAAAAAAATTTATTGTAACCGTGGCTATTGGAGAGTCTCATTGAAGATGGATTAATTTTCACGCATATTAAATGACGAAAATCACTAAGCAACCTATACAACTAGATTATCGGTGTGTATATTTTCTATTTCCTATACTCGTTAAAGAAGGCATAAAATCAGCAGTGAGTTCATTTCATACTGGATTTTACCACCCGTATTTTTATGTATTTTAATATTGGAGTAAAATACAACACGATATATGTACTATAGTATATATAAGATTCAAGAAAATTTAATACGTAATTTAAATTCTTAAAAATACGTTTTAGACGGTTTATTAAGGAGAATAAATTGAGAAAACTGTTTACTTTCCAAGTAATATCAAGTTTATGTTAAAATCTGTCCGTCGAATTGTTTGATAATTTTCTTTCTTTTACAAAAGCAATCTTCTAGTTTAATTGTGAAATTAATTGAGTTTTATAAAACTGTTTTAAATTATTTTTAATTATACTTATTTTTTACGTAAAAACTGATATGTAATCGTATTTATCGTATAAAACTTTAAGCCTGCCTAAAATGTTAATAACATATTAACTATAAATATTATATTGTTTTATAACATGGTTCATATAAATAAAATGAAACCTATATAACTCTCTGATATTTGATGAGAAAATGAGGCTTTAGAGCACCCTGCTTTTTAAAAAGTTTTATGTCTTAAAAAGCAAAACGGACTCTAACTTTAGTTAAAATTACATAAAGTTGTATATAAATATGTATATAACGCAGTATATTTATATAATATATAAATATCCTGTGCCAATTCTCGCAGTGCCATCAGTTTGGACTAGAAGCAGCAGAGCAATTGTGTTCTGGGTAGTAGACAACTGATATTTATTTTGTATTAAATATAAATTAAACATTAATACTGGGACTCTGGACTGAAATCAAACTTGACCCCTACAGGCGTTTTGATGTGAAGAAAATTCTCAATGTTGTTAAATTTACCTACAATATTCATATATAATTACTAATATTTATTTAATTTTTTTTATTGTTTTGATATTATTCCTTCTGATTTTCGCTAATAAGTGTATTTAATTTTAATTTCGTATTTAAATAATGTATTAGCAACAAAAAACATGTTTTTATAATATACATATATATAAGAATAACTGATTGACTGACGTATTTAAAAAATATTTTTTTACACTATTTAGGCATACCTTAACCCATTAGCGCCGTGTGTGTTCGTATGATCACGGCAAACGCGCATAATGTTCATTACTATAAATTGAGTCCTGTTAAAAAAAATACGTTTTGTTTAAACATGATTAGGAATACGAACGTTATGATTCATGACTTGGGATGTCTAATTAGTATTTTATGAACAAAAATTTTGTAAAAAAAAATATGTAGCGGTTTTTATAGCTACTATTCGTTCAGCGTTTTCACATGAATACAGAGTAAAAATATAAATTTCTTTAAACTATATTTTGTTCCTTTATTTTTAGGGTTTGAAATTAAAAGATATGATAGATTTCTTGGAGTATAATGAAAGCTGCAATGTCGAGGCGATTTGTATAGAAGCCCCAAAACCTGCTGAAATTTCCGATGAAGATTCGGCATCAGATGAGGGTGGCCTTATAGACACCATGAATGGACGTCAACTAGTAGCTTTTGGAGATGAAGAAAAACACTTGAAGACTTCGAAGAATGTTTATGTTTAAATGTTTAAATTATGACTTTTGATAAATTTGTTTAAGAACAGGTTCCAACATGTAGAAAATTTAAATTTTCACGAATATATAGTGGAATGTTATGGGAAATATCCATATAAACAATTTGTCTGTGGCAAACTAATCCGTTATGGGTACAGAGTGTGATGCTTCAATACACCAAGTGGTTATTTATTGGATTTTGAGATATACCAAGGGAAAAATCCGAATAACAATGACGTCGTCGTTATGGTCATCTTTCAACTTCGAAATATAGAAATCTTTCAGTTTTAGTACCTTATTATTATTTCAGATATATACGTCTTGATAAATTTGAAAATTTGGTAGGGCCTTGCCGTTACTGTAGATGTTGTTCAGTTATATGCAAAATTGCTGTAAGAACTTAATGTATCAAGTGTCAAGTAGGGCTAGGTGTCAATTTTTTTTACCATTTTCATAATAAGCAAGACTAATATATAATAATCGTTATATTCTTTTGTCCTTTATTCATATATTTATTTAATTTTTGTATTTTATAGGTATAATAAAAACGTATTGAACCATATGTATTTTTTTAAATGTATACATATATACTCTTACTGTTTCGCGTGTTCATATGATCAAAGGCTGTAATTACGAAAATAAGTACTTTTTATAGAAATTTTTATCTTATTTACTTTAAATACATCCAAATGAATATCACTTTCAAAAACATTGCAAAATTAAAAAATAAATCCGGCGTTAGTGGGTTAAGGAAACATTTTGAAACTCATCCGTAAAGTACATGAAAAGGGTATTTTCTCTTTGATATTGTTTGAATAAAAATCCAACAGTCTGAAATAGAGCCATAGAAATCACTAATAAGCAAGTCTGTTTAAAAATTAATAAATCTTGTTCAATTTGGTAGAATCCCAAAAATTAAAATATATAATGTTCTATTACTCAAAGTACACCAGTCATATTGTGAACAGATACAACGATCTAATCTATAAAAGAAAATAAAGAAAAGAAAAATAATTTGTCCTTGATTCAATTGTTTTTTTGCCATTTTGGAATAAACTAGTTATTTTTTATAGTAATTTTTTTAGTGTTGCTTTTATGAAGTTTAAATATAAATATACTTTTAATTTTATATGCTTAACATTAATTTATTTGTGTTATTTTCACACTATTGTTCATTAATGATTTTCAAGTTAAACGAACCCAAAAAAAAAAATTTTTATACTCATTCCTGATTTATGTATCTTTTAGTTAAAAATTCACTTCATTCGTGGAAAAAGAATAGAAAACAGTTCTAAAATAAATTTAATAGTATTATTAAAGGACTCACCTTTGAATGTTTTATAAATATTATGAATGTTCAAGTCACATAACTTGTAGAAAATAAGTTCTATTATCACACAGCATTTGTTTAGATATCGTAATATTATTTTGCAGAGCGCGACGTCTACATCCGTCCACCGCTCTGCTCGCGAGTTAACTGAGCTACGCGACTACGCGTTGCATCGCTACGACAAAGTTCTTAGACATTCGTAGAGTTTTTATATTATGTTCTGTGCTATGTGATATGTTCTGTTTATAATTATGAAAATTCATGAAGACTATAATATTGTGAATACTTAATTGAATTATATTTGGTTCTTAAATAAGGAATATACGTTTAAAGTGTTCAAAATATACAGATTAGTGATATTTAATATCCTAACAAAATCAACCATCGGAATGTTGTTATCATTTCCAAATTTAAATAAAATGAATATATTGATGAGTTTTCATTATTCCTTTGATTATTTTATCTGTTAACTCCGATGGATCTGCATATTGAATATTAAATACTTCTCAAGGCCCACGATGTTAAGAGGGCTTTCTCAATAGTTCTTATAGTTTGTATTGTGTAAAATAAAATGAAGTTTAAAATACTTAAAAAAACTATAAAAAATAAATGTAATGTTATGTTATGAATGACCTAAAACTAAAATATAGATAAATAATAACTGCTCATAATCAGGTCCTACTGCGCCTGAATTTCTCTCTGGCAAATGACAGTATACCGGCCACGATTGCAAAAGTTTCATTCACCAATGATATCAGTATACAGGTTTTTTCACAATATTTTACTTTGAGTAATTAAGTTATAATATGTATAATTAGGCAAAAATAAATTGCTTGAGACGTACGTGGCATCGTGTGAAACAAATCTATTACCTCTGGGTTGAATGTCAAGTATGATAACACTTGACTTTGATGTATCTTTACATGACATACTTAATAGTCAGTTTATTAATGTTTGAGGTAAATTTTTAAGTTGAAATAATAGTAACGTTTAGTGTAAATCGTAAATATGGATATTTAAAATAATGTGTAAAATAAATATGTATCTTTGTGTAAATGTTCGTATAAAATGGTATTATTTCATTTTTATATTCATATATATTTCACTTTTCAACTATCATTTGCATTTAACTAGTAAAAATTACCGTCCACATTATTTCCTGATACTTGCTTTATTAAGTTCTTTCGCCATCTACCTTTTGTAGTCGTAATATTCTATAAAATACTTTGACATTGGCAAATCAGTGCCTAAAACATTGGAGTCACATTAAAAAATAAAGTATATAAAGTCAAAATATGATTTTATTTCAGCTAAGATAAAAAGGAAAGGTGGTATTTAGACTTTAAGCAAAGTGAACAATTTTTATTATTGCTGTAGGATAGCAGACAGGCTGACGGCCCACTTAGAATTTAGCAGTTACCGTCACCTATGGGTATTTGGAACGCTAGTGGCAAAGCAAACACGCTGCTGTCTCATAAAGGTACAGGAACTTGGGCCACTAATGCCGCAACACAACATTTGTTATTATGGCGGCATATTTAAGACCAAAGGTGGTCGCCATCCAGGCGGGCTTGGAACGCTACGACGTAGCTAGGGTGGTTTGTTTTGTCTCTTTTTACGACTGGTTGACCTCGGCCGCAGAGGTCAGTATTATTTCTCCGCCCCTGCATGGATAAAAATAAAATTTAAATGATAATCATCAAATAATAATCATATTTCAAATGAAATAAATTAATACTACTCCCGTGGAGCTTTCGTTGTTGCTAGCTCTTTATTATTATAAGCATTTTTTAGAACTGGTCATATACGCTGTAAACATTATGAAAATGTGTCAATTATTTTCTTATATATGATTTATTTAACGTGTAAAACATTTTGAGGAGAAAAAATTTTTTAAATTAATTATATTGTTTATTTGATAAAAAATATTATTACAGACAAAGACCAGAATATGTGTCTCCCTTAAAAACTTCACTACACTTATTTCATCGTAAAAATTAGGAGAATTTACGTTATGTATAGTCTATCTTATTTTGAAAAGTTGGAAACTCGCAATAGTAAGTAATAAATTGGACGATAAATATCAGAGTTCGATGTGTCTTGGTTTATTCAAATTACAATATCTGACCTGATTTATGTTTTGGTTGCGGTTTGTTATTTGAAGCTATCTAAAAGGCTGTTCATCAATATTTTACTCTTTATTGATATAAAAACAAAATTCTCACAGCATACCTCGCAAAATAAAAGTAGATAATGGTACACATTATCTACTTTTATTTTTCAAATAAATATATATCTTGGTAAAAAAACATTATTTTCGTTGATATCGCCATTAGTAGTTGCGAGCTTAGTGGTCGTAGCGTAATCAGGGTCAAATGCGAACATTAAACATAATTATCAGTTAAACTATTTTAATTTATACTTCACAACAATTTTGTCACAAAAATAAGACCGAGCCGCGATTACAGGGCACTGATCCTACTTCAACAATACTCAAAAGTCCGTTACTCCACGAAAGTCTACCTAAGTTGCGTGCTATAAGTCGTTCGAATGTAATTTCACTAGGTCACAATTTTATTTTAAATATATTTATAATCTTATAATTTATTAATTATTACCCAATTAACATTAATCAACAGTAATACAAGTAACAAATTGATAAAATAAATTATCGCGAAAGGCAGAATACAGAATAATTACCGCGGCTCATAGACACCTGTGAGAAATACACCAGCTGTTTCATTTTAATATATTGAATAGCACCGAGAAATTTACAAAATGAAAACATGACAAAACAATATGTCTTTTAAATAATATTCGTATTGTTGTAAAGTATTTACCACTCTGTATATTTTATTTTTCCCTATGAAGAGATGATTATATGTGTATTATAGAGCTTGGGGGCTCCTATTTTGTTACTATTTATTTATTGCTGTGAAGCAGACAGGTTGACGGTTTGTTTACTTTATAATAAGTAGTTACCGTCGCCTATAGATTATGGTCTACAAAAGAGTCACCGCTAACATGCTATTATCCGCGGTGGAACTTAAACCTAGGTCGCTTATACCTTTTTTTATAGCTAAAGTTCAGCAGACAGGCAAACGGCCCACCCTGGCACCTGCCAGGCGACGGTGACCACCTGGTCACCGTCGCCTATGGACGTTTGCAGCACCAGAGGTACTACCAACGCGCTGCCGGTCTCGAAGAAATTTTAAAACACCTTTTTTGAAGAACCCCATATCATACCGCGCTGAGAAAACCTCAGCCGGAAGCTCATTCCAGATCCTGAGAGTACGTAATATAAACGTTCTGGAGAACCATTTCGTACAAGAATGAAGAGGCTCCAAGAAATGGGGATGAACACCCAGCCGATGGTGGGCAGTGCGGTGGTAGAAAGACGATGAGGGCACCATCCTAAATAGTTCTTCAGAACACTCCCCATTGTACAGACGGTAGAATACGCAAAGAGACGCAAAGTTTCTCCGGAGTCCAAGCGTGTCTAGACCGTCTGTGAGTATGGGATCGCCGACAACACGAACTGCGCGCCGTTGCACGGGGACTTGGGGATTGAGCTGACAGGCGGGTGCTCCAGTCCATAAATGTGAGCAGTACTCCATATGCGGTCTGACCTGTGCTTTATATAGCACAAGCCGTTGCCTTAGACTGAAGTACTGCTTGGATCGGTTTAGCACACCTAGCTTTTTGGAGACAAGCTTAGCTTTATACTTCAATTGTCCCCTAAACTGCACATCATTCGTAATGTCTGTACCAAGGATCCCAATACTGCTTGTGATGGAAAGAGAGGTTCCTTGAAATTGTGGCGCAGGTGCGAACGGGGTTTTTTTGGCAGAGAATACGCAGACCTGCGTCTTCGAGGGGTTGAACTGGACAAGGTTTTGTCGTCCCCATTCAGAGACTCTCTCTAGAGAGTTCTCTACTTCAGACACAAGTCTGACCCGACTTTCTTCCAAAACCGCAGGAGAGAGGTTTACACGACCAGTGTACCGTGCGTCGCCGGTGCTATCATCCGCATAGCAATGAATGCCATCTATGGATAGCATGTCATTGATATGCAGAATAAATAGCGTCGGCGACAGCACACAACCCTGGGGCACACCAGCATTGATAGGTTTCACACTGGAGCAGCAACTGTCAACAACGACCTTAATACTGCGCCCAGCGAGAAAGCTGGATAGCCAGGTGCAAAGACTCCCAGGTATCCCGTAAGATGGAAGCTTCGCAAGAAGAGCCCTATACCAGACCCGATCGAAGGCCTTAGCGATGACTAAGCTGACAGCCAGGGCTTATCCCTTGCTCTCAACGCTTTCAGCCCAACGGTGGGTTAGGTAAACCAGGAGATCCTCAGCAGACCGACCATGTCGAAAACCATATTAGCGATCATTTAGTAGCTGGGAATCCTCCAAGTAACCCAAGAGTTGTGCGTTGATGGTCCCCTCCATCACCTTTGAGAGCAAAGAAGTTATCGCTATAGGCCTGTAGTTGGACGGGTCCGTTCGGTTGCCCTTTTTGGGAATAGAGTGAACATGGGCCACCTTCCACGAAGCCGGGACACAACCATTGCGGTAGGATAATGTAAAAAGTCGGGAAAGGACTGGAGACAGCTCAGCCGAGCACATTCGCAGCACAATAGCGGGGATACCGTCTGGCCCGGTGGACTTCTTGACGTCGAGGGATCGGAGGATACGTCTCACGGCTTTTTGGGAAAACCGTACCTCAGACATTGAGTAGTCTCCACATCTACTACTAGAAGGTGGACACTGTCCCCCGTCATCAAGAGTCCAATTGGCTGCAAAGATTTCACCCAGAAGATCGGCTTTATCCTTAGCAGCATGAGTCAGACGGTCGTCAGCTGCACGTAGTGGAGGAATGGACGCTCGACAAAAGTTTCCTTTGACAGCTTTGGCAAGGCCCCAAAATGCCCTAGTCCCAGAGGGATAGCGGGCGAGACGCTTGCCAATCCTGCCGATGTGCTCAAAATTTGCTCTCGCAACCCGTTTTTTGAGGGTCCTGGAGGCAATGTTATATTTTTTCTTCAGGTTAGAGGTGCTAGGATCCTGACAAGCCTTTGCTGTAGTCCAGGCACGATAGGCCTCTTGCTTTAGCTTAACAGCCTCAGCACTAAGCCTATCGAACCATGGCTTTACCGAACCACCAACGGGCACCACAGAGTTAGGAATGAAACATTCCATTCCCTGTAGCACCACATTGGCAACCGAGTTCGCACAGGTGTCAGGATCGTCCGAAGAAAAACATAGCGGCTCCCATGGGTAGGACGCATCACGGAAGATATCAAGCAATGATCAGAGGTTCCTAATGGAGCCTCGATTGAGACCTGATAATCTTCCGGATGTGTGGTCAACAGAAGGTCCAACAAAGACGGCGCATGGTCCACTCTATCCGGTATGCGGGTAAACCCTTCAACCACCTGAGTGAAACCATGGGCAAGAGCAAAATTAAAGGCAGCAATCCCCGGCAGATCAGTTTTTGGAGAACCTAGCCACTCAATATGATGAGCATTGAAGTCTCCAAGAGGGATCACCTCCGTGGCGGGATACTGCGTAAAAACCTTGTCGGTAGCGTCTTGAACACGCCCGAAAAAATGAGCGTTTCAGTCCCTTCGCATTCTCTGTCATGGGACCGATACAGGCAGGAGTACACCCGGGTGGAACCACCGATATCGACTCGTACCCATATGATCGAAAGGTCCTTGTCTTCGAGACCGTGAAGACGGCGGCATCATATACCGTCCCGGACGTACAAGCATACTCCAACTTTTGAAAGGAATAAATGTTCCAAATTGTAGCCGGGGTAGCAAAGGTACGACGAGTCGGCCGGGGCAGATATCTGCGTCTCCTTCAAAAACAGTAGAGCAGGCTTTGCCGTTTCAAGATGGTGGTGAACGGCATTAAGGTTTGAGTGTATACTTCTGATGTTGCAAAAATCCACTCTGAGTGTGGATTTGAAGTCCGCTGGCATACGCTGACTGTTTTTCATTTTCCGATCCATTTTATAAACATTAAGGGCGTTTTTTTGGAAGTTCTAGAGTATCCACGAAAAATGGAAAAAATTGAGTGTTCTCTTCCCACCCCAACCCACAGATTATGTGATGAGTTGGTGCAGGGCACGGAAGGGCCCCGATCCCTCCCGGAGAATATCGCCGGGTCCACATCCGGTCTCCGCTCCGGCACGACGATACTCCCCAAAGATTTTGCACCAGTTGGCGGGACAGCCTCCCAGACCAGATAATCTGGGTTCTGGTCCCCTACTGACTGGCGGGTGGCCAGCGAACAGCCGTTTCATCGGGTCTCCCTGACCCCCGCTCCAATCCGTCACGTCTGTAGGGATGTGATGGGATTTTGCACATTTCGAGTTCCAAATTTCGTGGAAACTCCAGAACTTCGGGGAAGGGAGGCTAGAACCTGGGTCCCCCATGCCGGAACACAACACAAGGTTATTATGACGGCATACTTAAGACCAAGGGTGGTTGCCATCTAGACGGGCTTGAGGCCCTACCACGTAGCTTGGGTTATTTTGTCGCCTTTTACGACAGGCCGACCCCGGCCACAGCGGTTAGTATTCTTTCTCCTCCCCTGCATGGATAAGCTAACCTACAAAACAACACAAGGTTATTATGGTGGTATATTAAGAGATCAGAGGTGGTTGCCATCCAGACGAGCTTAGAGCAAAATATATAAAATATTTCATTCTCGTTAATCATGACAGTTAAACCATCTTCTGTAGTTCCACTAAGAGCGGCTTAAATAGATTTCTTCTTCTTGCTGCCCTTATTCCAGCTATGTGAGGTCAGCACAAGATGTCCTATTCTTTCTTCTTTATTACTCGTCGTCTGAACGTTCACGCTTTTTTTGCCATATCATCTTTTAACACAACTATCCATCTTTTCTTTGGTCTACCTTTCCTTTTTCATTCATCCACTCTCATTTCTAGTATTTTCCTTGTTATATGACAATCTTCTCTTCGCATTATATGGATAGCATATTATTACTTTTCAGCTTCTCAATCACTTCTACGCTACTCTCAAACTTCCACTGATATATTCATTTCTAATTTAAGTAATTGGTCTCTTTTATGTAATTTTTACTCTTTTTATCCGTGCAGGGCCGGAGAAAGAACACTAACCTCTGCGGCCGGGGTCTACCTGTCGTAAAAGGCGACAAAACAACCCACCCTGGCTACGTGGTAGGGCCCCAAGTCCATCTGGATGGCGACCACCTTTGGTCTTAAGTATGTCGCCATAATAACCTTGTTTTGTGTTCCGGCATTAGTGACCCAAGTTCCTGTACCCTTATGGGACAGCAGCGTGTTCGCGATGCCACTGGCGTTGCAAACACCCATAGGCTAGGGTAACAGCTAAATTCTAAGCGGACAGTCAGCCTGTCTGTTGTCCTATAGCAATAAAAAAACGTAAAAATGCATTCTATGATTTTAACTACATTTCTATTCACATATAGACCTATACACCGTGAGCTACGCAAGCCTACCGCAGTCCGGTAGTATTTGTGCTACATCTTGATTATTAGTGAAATACAGCTTGATCAATATTAAAAATATTTTATATAATATACAACAACATTATTTTAGATTAATGTTGATACTTGAAATTTAAAAGTAATGTAGTCTTCTACTTGTTAGGAGCTTGTCTGGATGGCAACCACCCTCGGTCTATCAGTATGCTACTATAATAACCTAGTTGTGCTCCGGCATTAGTAACCCATGTTCCATTACCGCTACGCCGACAGCATCGTGTTAGCGATGCCCCTAGCGTAAGTGGTAGCTATTAAGTAGGCCATTAGCCCGTCTGCTGTCCCTCGGGAATAAAAAAACTATATGTCGTTGAATTCAACCCCTGGATGACCATTAGTATACATACACATATAATTTATATATTTTTGAAGTGAAAACTTCTTTAAAAAGAGACACCTATAAACGTCTTTATTCTTTGGAAGTGTTTAATAACTTGAATAATTTTAACTCTAAATTTTGAGCGGAATGTAGCTCTCGGGCTTGTTCTCAGGGTTTCAGATCGGTCCGGGTATGAATCCTGACTTTAACTCCAAAAGCTCCCTTTTTGATGTGAAACCTTCTTTACCATCATAGTGTATATATATATATATATATATATATATATATATATATATATATATATATATATATATATATATATATATATATATATATATATATATATATATATATATATACGTGTGAACTGCACAGTGTTCATTTCTTAAAAGCTGCAATCAATTATCTAGATTATAATCAAGTGTGTATAAAAATGTGGTTTAGGAAAAGTCATCGCTCCTTCTCTCCTTATTAAGGCAGCTCATCAGGATAACAGATTCTGATGAGTTGTCAAATGATCTTTATAGCTGGCTGAGTAGCGTGGAGGATGGTTGAGATTTCCAAGTACTCATGAATTTCTGTGTTAAGAGCAAGGCGCCGATGAAAATACTCTTAGAATAATATTTTATATATTTAACATGATATATATAAAATTCATTAAAATTATTTTATCGAATTGACTTTTATAAAGTTAGTGCTTTGATTCAGTACATCATCTCTGTTGAATACTCACCAAGATCCCATCTACGTAAAGGTTGTACACAAAACCATTTCCTCGAAAACTGTTACATTTGAATTTCAATCTCATAAAATTTATCCTTTGAAACGGCCAAATTGAATTTTTTATTGAAATCAAATTTGAATTACCGTTTTACAGGTTTTTATTTCTAGTTTATTTCGTATTCTATTTAAAAAGATTAAATTTTACAGTATGTTGTATGTCACACCGAAAGTTTTATTTAAGATCCCGTGTTTTCTTTTATTTAAGAGCCGAAGACGACCTTCTTGTAACGGCTAACGCATTTCGGTTTGCTTAAAAAGGTTACGGGTTCAATTCCCATCTCGCATCTGGGTGTTTATGTACAATATGTATTTATTTACAAAATAAAAGTACATATTGTAGTATTAATTATTATGTAGTACCCATAAGACAAGTGTTATGCTACTTAATTTGGAGCTAAATGAAGTTATGTGATTGTCCAGTATATTTATTATTATTATTAAGGAAAACTTCTGGGCGCTTATTTACGTCACACCGTTCCGTCGTAGAATCTAGACCTCTTATTAAATGCAACAAGTCAAACAAAACTAATAATTGACGATCTTTTTGACGCAACGCTTTTCCCACATTAGAACGCTCTTGGGAGTCACAGGTATTTTTGCGAGTCTGGGTATGTAACATGTTATTTATTTTACAAAAAGAAAAGTATATAATATATAATAGTGTAGTTGTTTCAGTACCTATAGCCCAAGAACTTTATTGTTTGGGACTATGTGGCGCTTTGTGTATTGTCACACAGCGCCATCAATCACCAATATCTATTTATTATATTTTATAATGTGCTAAATTAAACTTATCGTTATTATCGAGACCAGTTTTTTATTAGTCCACATTGAGCGCAAAACCTTCTCGAAAATCCATATTACAATTAATCAAACACTAATGGAAAGTCAAAGATTCAAATCAGCCAGAAATTAGAATAGAGCTATCGTATGATTAGCTATCGTAGCTAACTATGGGCCTTATGAGAAAGCTCATGGTCGCTCAGAGGGCAATGGAGAGGGCTATGCTCGGAGTTTCCCTGCGAGATCGAATCAGAAATGAGGAGATTCGCAGGAGAACCAAAGTAACCGACATAGCCCGGATGATTGCAAAATTGAAGTGGCAGTGGGCTGGGCACATAGCTCGAAGGACTGATGGCCGTTGGGGCAGAAAAGTCCTCGAATGGCGACCGCGTACCTGAAGACGCAATGTTGGTAGGCCCCCCACAATATGGACCGATGATCTGGTCAAGATCGCCGGAATAGGTTGGATGAGGGCAGCGCAGGACCGATCATCGTGGAGATCTTTGGGGGAGGCCTTTGTCCAGCAGTGGGCGTCTTCCGGCTGAAATGATGATGATGATGATTTTTATATAGTAGAATTGAAATTGTTAAATTTAGATATTAGTCATGTCAATAGATGGCGTTGTATAAATTAAGTAAATGTCTGTATCATGCGATCAAGATTATGTGGTGACAATGTAAAATTTCTATTGCAAGTCTGGTTAAGCACAGGGCCCACAAGACTTATATTCGCTCGAGTCTCACCTACGCCGAATGAGCACGGTTAGCGATTTGCTCAGAACATTTCAAGCAAATTGAGCACTAACAAAATAACCCCCTGCTAGTGTGCACAGGTACGAGTCAGTTCTTTAGAAACGACGTCTTTGTCGTTACTTGGGTATTAGCTTTGTGAGAGTGATAATGATAACATCAGTGCGTCAAATCTTAGATTTCACCTACAACGGCTCGTACGAACACCTCCACGACATCAGCCACCAGACCACTAAGGATCAGAGAGGCATAGCTCCAAGGATCCAATAATTTATACAACCGTGCCTAACTATACCAACCCCAGGTGCCTAACTAGTTTTTATCCGTGCAGGGGCGGAGAAAGAATACTAACCTCAGCGGATGGGGTCGGCCTGTCGTAAAAGGCGACAAAACAACCCACCCTAGCTATGTGGTAGGGCCTCAAGCCCGTCTGGATGGCGACTACCTTCGGTCTTAAGTATGCCGCCATAACAACCATGTGTTGTGTTCCGGCATTAGTGACCCAAGTTCCTGTACCCTTATGGGACAGCAGCGTGTTAATCATACCACTGGCGTTGCAAACATCTATAGGGGACGGTAACTGCTAAATTCTAAGCGGGCCGTCAGCCTGTATGCTGTCCTACAGCATTAAAAAAAACTAGTTCATATTTGCCATCCAAGCCGAGGATAGGCTAACGATCGCCTGCTGTGATGCCCTACGCTCACATGGGTCAAAGGTGCACGTGCTCTGCCTTTTTATTCCACATCACCGGGAGGGAGTAGCCCTCCGAATATATAATAAGGCTAAGAGTTTCACCTTGAAGCTTTAACCTGCCTTGCACAAAGGGTAGATAACCCTGATGGCACTTATCAAGCCAAGCAAATCAGGTGTACTTGTGATAGTTCTAACAATATTCAAATGAAGTCTTAATGTCTCTATTAGATAAGCAAAAGGTGCTAGTTTATATATAAGAACGGTTTTTGTTAAAATTAAGACCTCGCTATTTCTAGATTTTAGTTTTATCTATTTATTCAAGAAAAGAAAAAGTCACCAAAAAATATCAACCCAAAATAATACTAAGTTTTGTCATTCGAATGTGAAAACAGGTATAACCGTATGTAATATAATGATGGTGATGATTAATATTCCATAGTTAAATCAGCTGCAATATTTTTGCTTGAGTGTTAAAAATTTCGCCATTATAACTTTTACGAATATTTTTGCAATATTGGTTGAGTCGCTTTGTGTCGTACTGTAATGAAACTTGTTCGATACGTGATAAAAAAGCAATCGAATCGCAATTCCAATATCGAACATTGTATTTGGTAGAAAACGATTTAGCTATTATGTAACGGGCTAAAATTGCATTCGCTACTGTGTAAAATTCCATGTTGAAGAGTCAGGTCACGCCCAACCGTATGGAGTAACTGGACCGACAATTCTGAAGAAATAAAAGAGACTTCGGTGGGATCGCGTGGTTATTTTTACACTCTCACTCTTATTAATATTATTTTAAACGGTAAAACACTTATTGCTCTACGATTACAAGAATATGCACAACTCTTAATGATTTTAACAATTTCTACACTTCAACTTAGTACTTAATTCGCAAGAGCGCACTATGCGAATGCTAAAAACGCAAACCTACCTTGTGCTTTTCGAATAAAAATATTGCTGTGGAAATGTACACCCGGCGAGACAAGGTTCGATTTCTCGAGCTGTGTTTGTCCGCCAGGTACACTCGGGCAAAATATGAATTATACGATTATAATTTAAATAAATATATTTACAATAAATGAATTACCGATTATTACAATAAATAATGAATAAATAGATTATAAATTTAAAAAAGAAATTAATAGTATTCTGTGATGTCTACAATTCTGTTATCATAATATTCAGTTTACCTCTGTGTTTTCAGGGTTAAAAGAATTAGAATGATTGACGACCTCCATAGTATAATATCTTTCCGAGTCTGAATACTTTTATTATAAATATGTATTTATTTATAAACGAAGAGTATGTAAGTAGTTTATACTACTTATATGAGTTGTCTATTACCCATAACATCTCTCTGCTACTTACTTTATAAACGATAACACTATGTGAACTATAACAGTATATTTATTTATGTATTCCCATGTGGATATCAGCGAGTTTGCGCTGCTCCTAGCGTCGCAAACATCCATAAGCGACAGTTACTTACAATTAATTGGGCCGTAAGCCTATCTGCTGTTTCTCAGCATAAAAAAACCAAGCCCAAAAGCTTAAAAGCAAAGTACCGTGACATACTTACTATATAATTTTTGCACAATCAATACAACGCTGTAATGCATTTAAAACCTGTATAAAAATATAAAACTATAAAGTTAAAGGGCGCTCGTATCGCTTAAAAAGCGATCTCTTCCAGACAACCCTATCTTGGACTATATTTTGATATGTAAGCACTGCAATTAAGCTTTAAAATCTTATGCTTGTAAAGTAAACTTTACTACGTTTCCTTATATATGTATGCACAATAAAGACGACCTCGGTGGCGTAACGGATAACGCACTTCGGTACGCTTGCGGAGGTCTCGGGTTCGATTCCCGTCTCGCGTCTGGGTGTTTATGTATAATATGTATTTATTTACAAAAAAAAAGTATATAACTAGTATATCAGTTGTCTAGTACCCATAACACAAGTGCTATGCTACTTAGTTTGGGACTAGATGGCGCTGTGTGAATTGTCACAAAATATTATAAAAAAAATATTATTATTACAATATAAAATTGTATATTTAAAGGTAATAAAGATAAAATAATATAGATTTAAAAAAAGCAAAATGAAATAATAAATTCACTTTAGTACGTTAACATTATAACAAAGAAAATTAATAAACAGTAAATATTTATTACAGTAGGACATAACATGCGAATACGTAGACAATTTACCACCTAAACACAACTTGTGTACGATGAATAAGTAGATCATTCCGAGGTTTTATTACGCGATCGTAAAAGTTTGCGACTCGTGTTTGCACGTATCTATATAAATAGTATATTAATACGATATGTGATCCAAAAGTAATAATAATGGATAATAAATACCGTAATTCATGTTAAAAAAATATTTATTTCTATACATAGTCACTTAACAAGTTAAAATTCCACCTTTATCAGATTTCCTTCAAAAATCCCTCAACAGTAGTCATCACTTCGCTATCGTCTTCAATTTTTTATCCTTGTATGAGTTCTTTGAGCCGAGAAAAGCTAGATCTGACGAATAGGGCAGATGTTCAAGCAGTTTGAGCACATAAGTATACCTGTGAGGTAATAATTCGATACCAGCCCCCAAGTCTGAGTGAGTATGTACAAAATATGTATATTTTATTTACAAAAAATATACATAGTTTTGACGTCATAATATAAGTATGTCTTCAATGATGTCAATGAGAGATATTCTAAACCATCTGGTACTCGTTACATTATTAAACCTTAATCATAATGCAGGCTTGTCGACTAATCAGTAACACTACTTTTTCGATCATTGCATAAAGGGTAGTTGAAATCTCGTCTCCTGATTATTGTTATCTACGCTCATTTGCGGTTAGGTGAATAGTGAAAGCGAGCGTGGGACGACGGTATCGTGTGAACCTCTAAACACGCGGGACGGTCGACGTTCGACCTCCCTGAAGACCATTCTCTGTGCCGTGCGCATTTGGCTTCAGTTACTCCTTACTAACTCTCATTCGCCGTGCCATAAGATTGTGTGTTCAGTGTCTAGTTTGTGACATTTAGCTGGTGCCGTCCAACAGTTCCTCCGCAAGCGGACCTGAACCGAACCGGGAAGGGGTGAAATCAAGGTCACTGTAAATTTATTTGCACTTTGCAAGGCATCGCATATCTCTAACCACTGATTCGCACTGATCGGGCAACTACTATGTTAATTATTATTTACAATGCATTGACCCGCATCGTCCACACATCCCACTCTATTGTGAAATTCATTGATATACCTATATGTATATATAAGAAAAAGATGAAAACAAAATACATCCATGGAGTTTCTTGTCTGTTCTTCTCCATAGGATTCACTTTTGGAATAGACACCTAGCTTTTGACGTTTTAAAAGTTCTTGTTACTCAGGCCTATTTGAAATAAAAAATTTTGACTTTGACTGCTCCTCTCCCCTCTCTTACAGTCCACTACTCTCGAGCTATCCCACTAATCCCTATACGGTGCACTCTTGGTCCGTGACCGACATCGTACACTACTATATTATGTTATATTTAACTACTGATTCTATGAAAATTAAAGTTACGCTATACTAATGTTTGAGGTAAAACTTTTTTGGGGAAATGCCTTACACCTACCTTGGTAACGCTTCTGGACATTCCCTAGATTAGAGTGGGGCTCCTCGTGCATAGAAGAAGCAAGTCGCTATCGTTTATCGAGTATCGTCGAGTCAAGTATTGTATATTTAATAAAACCACCCCGGTGTTCCTTCGTTTGCTTTTAACGCCTAGGACACGTTTCATGCTAAAACCTAAATTAAGTACGATATGGTAAAAATTACATTCTTCTTCTTTCTGCCCTTATCCAACATTATCCGGGGTCGGCACAATATGGTATCTCCTTTCACTCTCCTTTGTTAGTCATTATCTCAACATTCACACACTTTTTTAACATATCATCTTTTTCGCAATCCATCCATCTTTTCTTTGGTATTCATCACTTCCTCTATCTATTCACTCTCATTTTTCTAAATGACTTTCTTCCCATTGATAATGATAAAAATTACATTGTGCATGTATGCAATATACTTTCACTATAAAAATTCGTTATTAAAGTTGTAGGAAAATAAAAATAACAAAAAAATATACATTCTTGTTTATCGATAATCCGAATGATAGTGTTTAATTTTAATAATAATAAAAATTAATTTATTTCTAAATAATATTATATACATATCTAGTTTAATTCTCCTGGCCCCTGAACTAGTTTACACTGTATCTCGGGGGCCAGGTTCCTCTCTTGTGATCAATAATATAACGCATATGATCATAAAATTACAAAAAAGCAGAAAACAGAAACCAAACTATACTAAGCAGACCCATAACAAACTTATGAGCTCGCTTGTGTATGTGTAAGTGTGTGTGTGTGTGCCTGCATATATATGTGTGTGCGTGCATGTATATGTGTGTAAGAGAGCGAGAGAGAAAGAGAGAGAGAGAGAGAGAGACCGAGAGAGAGAGAGAGAGAGTGATATTACATTTCAATTCCCTATTTTTAGTAGATTTTCCACATCGTCATAGTTAAGTGTTTTTAACCAGCTTATTATAAAATGTTTAAAATAATTATTAGATTCACTTTTTATTGGTTTACTTTTAGAATTTTATTATAAATAAAAGTAAATTAGTACATAATTCATCCTATGTCTTAATTAAGATAAAGAATCTATAAAACATACCCGTTTTTTCCAAGAAATACTGCTTAAGAAATGAAGAGAATCTTTTTCATTGAAGATGTAACTCAGTATCTAAACTATTTAATTTTATCAAAGTTCAGCAGAAGCGTTCTTAATCTTGTGCTTAGCTGTGCTGAGTGGGCCAGTCGCCGGCGAGGCTGTGTCAATTAAAGCGTGAACGCCACTCGTAACTCCTTATCATTTCAAACCGGCTTCGCGAACAAAAGAAACGCTATCTTTCATTTTTGCTGGACGCTACTATAAGTTTATTTTAAAAAGAAATAAAAGCAATCTTTTAAAAAAATGGCCATAGCAGTGCCGCCTCCTTTGTTTCAACCTCAAAGTCTGCTCTGCTATTTATTTTTTAAACGTTTATTTGTATAGTAAATAATAATAACTCAAAGTTCCAGCATTTTTTAAATACTTTTCATTTAAAATTAAACGTTTATTTACAGTATTTTATTATATTGTAAACTCTACGATGCACTCTAAGCTAAGAAATATATTTGCACGTGTTTTTAAATACAAAAGTAATTAAAAACCAAGTTAATTTTCTATTTATTAAATCATTTTTATATACAATCAAATTATTTTTATATAAATCAACAGATTTTGTAGACGTAACAATTTTATTTGTGGACGGTCAACCTCGCACGTTATATCGCTGGATTCGTCAACATACAGGCGGTACGACCCACCCTGGATTGACCCTGACCTTCCATTTAACGCAGGGCCTCACTAGGCACAAATGCTTCTGAAAGTACATGTGGCGCATAGGGCTGGAGGAGATGTCTAGGTGCCACCAACGTGGCGCGGACAACAAGGAGACTATTTGCTACCAGCCTTGGTTCTGTCGATGGTAGGGAGCCAGTCTGAATGTACAGCCACCGCCTCCTTCTGCAAGGCAGTTATGCCCGCAAAAGAAGCGGCATGTTGGGAGTGGAAGCGGAGAAGTCAGCTCTCGCCCCACCAATGCAGGACTAGACAATGACACCGGTGGGCGTCTAATAACCCCAGCCACAGTATACAGCAATCGCGGGTGGCCTCTCGGGGAAGTTTCCACTGCCCTCATCTACTCTGCGAGGGTAAAGGCGTGCACTGTAGCTCACATGCAGCAAGGATGCATATGAGAAAACCATTCGGTTTCTACTTGGATTCAAACGATTGTGTCTTCCACGTCTTTTTATAGCTATTATTACCTCATCTATTTCAGTGTGGTATTTCATTAGGAAGTTAAGTATCACGATAAGATTTCTACTCAAAGTTTTGCTTATGTAGGTAGACCTAGGTCATACCTCACATATACCCTTGTAACTCAGATGTGAAAGTTGCATATGTGACTTGTATGGAATGCTTGTAAGGAGAACGAAGAGTATTTAATATGAGCTGTGATACGCTGAAAACTTAATATATTCATTAGATATTATGTCATGCATTAAATTAAAGGCTTCTCTGAAACGCTTTATAGTTCGTTTTACTCGAAACAACGCTGCCGTAGTAAATGTATATACATGAACCCTTTCTTAGCATTAATTGCAGCTATATTTATTTTAAGGATGGTTAAATAAATTTCATTGACTTTGACATATCAGATAATTTTATTTTTACCGGCATAAAATGATATTATGGGGTATGCCTTTGCAATAGTGGAAAACCCATACTAGTCAATAAGCCATCATCCAGTAGTTCATACTCGGATTTAAATAAAATAGCACAAAATTGTTTCTTAAATTGCAGACGAAATTGCATTATTAAAATTAAATATAAGTAAGAATTTCAAGTTTAAATAATGATACTGACCATTAAAGTTGCTTTTTCGATAAATAGAGAAAGATTAGCTCATTTAATATAAGACATCAGCATTATGCTTAGCTAGTTACTTAAGGCTTTTTTTTTGGTCACGGGAAAAACCTCTCTAGACGGGTTCCCCCGGCCCGCGGGGACCGAGGGATATGTAGGACTCCGGGAAAGATGTTCGACCATCCGACTAACCACTAATAACCCCGCTGTTCTCCTATCGCCTACGCCCGGGCCCACGGATATATGGCCTGCCAATCTCGTGGCCCGGGCCGACGTCAGCCCACCCTTTGTCTCAAGGCGGGCTTCTTCTAAAGTGTTGGCGCCAAGGGGTCAGGGTTTCGTCCCCCCAGCGCCCTCTTGTATTGTAAGAGTTGAGGGAGGCTGCGGAACAGCACGCGGCCCTCTCCCTCGCAGCAATAGTACGGGCGGCGGATCCTCCCCCGAGGGGCCGCCCGCGGCCGCTTTCTACGGCAGCCGGAGGTCATTGCTCGCCCTCCAGCGCCGACGACGTGGCCTACGTTGGCGGGAGGGGAGTGTGGTGGTGGATTTCCGCTCCGCTGCCTCCTTTGCGGACATGACTGCCTCGCAAAAGGAGGCGACGGCCGTCTATCCAGGATCGCCCCCGACCATGGACAGAACCAGGTCCGGGAGCGACAGTAGTTACTTAAGGCTCTATTAACAACTGTCTACTATTATTATCCTAATAATAGTAAACCAAAAAGAAGTTGTATGATGCCGGTCACGGACCGAGATTGTACTGCACACCTTGCAGTGGGCGAAGAAATTCGCATTGACCTTGATTCCACCCCTTCCCGGTTCAGTTCAGGTCGCGGAGGAACTGCTACACGGCACCAGCTAAAATCACAAACACTGAACACACAATTTAATAGCACGGCCATTTAGAGTTTGGAGTAACTGAAGAGAGGTCGAACGTCGACCATCCCACGCGTTTAGAAGCTTGCGCGTTAGGTCGGTAGTAGGCCATCCCGTCCGTTTATTATATGAATAAGAGATAATAAAAACACATTTATAAAGTTAATTTGAAAAATGAGATGTAAAGAACGAAATAAATCATAAATGGCGTAAAAAGACACATAATATTCTTTTGCGAACTTAAAACTAAAAATTGCAAATAACTTAAATAACGCATTCGAAAATGCGTAGTAAGCATTTCGAAGTGCAATTTTCTCATAGAACTGAAGCCACATCAAGATTTATGCAATAATAAAAGACAGAAATGCCGCTCTTTGCTTTCTTATTGTACAGCGCAATTTTCTATTGATAAAACCTTAGAAAATCTAACTGAGAGCCTTATGCGCTCTCTATTGTTGACTTTTGTATTTTTTTTCCTTGTGTTTTCTATTTGTACTATATTTCTCTTTTTTTAGTACTTCCTTTGTTTTGAAAATCATGCTTTAAGTAAAAAAATATTTATATTATATTTGGCAAGGACCAATTGACAACTCGATCACTTTGTAAATAAAAAGTGACCAATTTATCGTGTACCACAACATCTATACAACCTATATTTGTAATTAATAAATAATTTAATTTACTATTTGGTTAGGCGATCAGAGGGATCCAGTCGGGATCCAGAGAGAATATTTTAGGTATATTTGTGCCAAAAAGTTTTGCTCTCAACATATGCTATTATAAGCTACACATTAAGATTCATACTGATTTTATTAGACAAGCTTAAACCAAGCTTTTGACCTAATTTCCTGTACCTTTATGGGACAGCAGCGTGTTCGCGATGCCACTGGTATTGCAAACATCCATAGGCGATAGTAACTGCTAAATTCGAAGCGGTCCGTTAACCTGCCTGCTGTCCTACAGCATTAAAAAAAACAATCTATCGTTTCACAACTTTTAATAGATGAGAGAGAAGAAATAGCAAAATCAACTCTCTTGCACCCCTTCATCATTCTCCGTCCAGAAGCGTAGTAAGAATACTAACCCTGCGGCCAGGGGTGATTGTCGAAAAGGCGACAAAGCAACGCTAGCTTGGTATCTGGGCTCATCTGGATGGCAACCAACCTTGGTTTCTAAATATACCGCTATAATAACCTTGTGTTATGTTCCAGCATAAGTGATCTGACTCCAATTCTCTTAAGCGGACGCCAGCTCGTTAGCGGTGGCGCCGCTTCCATTCATAGGTGACGGCAACTGGTTATTAAGTGGACCATAAGCATGTCTCCAAAAAACACACCTAAACTAAGTGTGCTATCGGCCTTATTCATAGTATAGTATTTATGAATAGTATTGATCGTTGTCTTCTGAATTAATTAGGCACAAGGCGGCTTGAAGCTAGAAACCTTGTTGAATTAATCTAGTTTTAAGTAACCTATGATCCAGTGACAGGATCAAATATGTCTGAACGACAGCCTGCGGCAGGAGTTCACTAGTCTTTTATCTAGTCTAGTCTCTATTTTATTGTCAATCATTTCCACTTAAACACAAAATAAAACACTAACGGTCAGACAATCTTTGAAAACCAACATTAGTACCCTTTCTATTCCAGACAGAGTAACTGTAACTAAATATATATTCAGTTATAAATAGAAGTGATATCGTATCACCGTTCAAACTTTTAAAGGTTAGTTTTCATTTGCCATGGGGCCAAAATGCATGCCAACAAAATTATAGGTAAATAGTAGTTTTCCTTTTAATAAAAATATTTGAAATCAAATAACAATGTAACTATTTTAGATACTATGCAGGTAGGGCTTGGTTGACCTAGGTTCGGGAGTGATCCTGGATGAACGGCCGTCGCCTTCTTGGCTCTTTGCGAAGCAGTCATGTCCGCCAAGGAGGCGGCGGAGCGGGAGCGGGAGTCGACCACCACACTCCCCTCCCGCTAACGCAGGCCACGTCGTCGGCGCCAGAGGGCATCTAATGACCTCCTGACTCCTTGACACCAAAACTATGGAAGAGGCCCACCCCGACACAAAGGGTGGGCCGGTGCCGGCCCGGGCCATGATATCGGCAGGCCACATTACCGTGAGCCCGGGCGTAGGCGATAGGAGAACAGCGGGGTTTTTAGTTGGTAGTCGGATTGCCGAACATCTTTTCCGGAGTCCCACATATCCGTCGGTCTCCCCGGGCTCGGGGAGCCCGTTAAGGGAGGGTTTTTCACCGAGGCAAAAAAAAGTAGGCCTTGGACGTGTTTGTGGATTTGGTTCCCACTTATACACTGTATTTATACACTGCGATACAGTGATACAGATAGGCACATAAATTCTGTTTTTAAAATAAACTTGAAAAAGAAATAATACAGATAAGTCCTATAAAATTACAGACTTTGATTTATTTCCTATGATAGCGATTATGAAGAAAAAAACTTTCCTGGTTCTGCTTTAACGAACGCAATTTATCAAGTTTTTAGAGCAGCTGTTAAGAAAAGAACTTCTGTATAAATTCTTTGAATATAATTTTAATTAAATTTAAACAGAATTCTGATCGAACAAATTCATTATTCAGGAATTTTAATCAAAAATAATTAAGATATTGATAATTGTAAATGTTTTCAATTTAGCTGTTAATATTATTGTGATGAAGAAATGCAATTGATTACTTTTTCGTGATATAAGCTGTAGGGTACAATTTTAAATACAATTATCCTTGAAAGTATATTAAACATGAAAATCATAAGTCATAGTTGATAAATAATATAATATGCTATTTAAACCATTCGTCTACATTTCATTCTTTGGTTTCAATACTTTAGACAGTAATTTTAACATCACAATAACAATCAATTTTCACTATTGTCATTTATATTATCTGTCAATTTCATTTTCAATTTAAATCCACTGTGTTGTAAAGTTTTTAGATTCAAACCAATTCCTGAAATACATGAAGTAATACATAAGGTAAGAACTAAATGTAATTTGAAACAAAATAATCAATCAAATTATGCTTTTACGGTAAGTTTTTCAATAAACAGCAATTTAGTAAAATTTAATTCTACTAAATTGCTGTTTATTTTATTATACCTTTTAAATATTTTCGTAACGAACGAAACATAATCATAATTACTTTTATTTAAAATGTAATTAAGCCCTGCTATTAATTGTTTGTATAATAATTTTCATAATCCCACCCATTTAAATCACTTTGAGCAGCCTTAATTGCTGAATAACATTTCTGTTTTCCTTTGAAAGTATTTTTTAATGTTATTTATTGAGGACAAAGTTTATCCTGTTTTATTGGAGTACTTTCATTATATGATAAATGGAGAATACAAGTTGGTTTGGCGTTTAAAATATTCTATATTGCAGAATATGCTAAAACTTTATTTTTTTATATACCTAAATATATAAAAAAATATTCAACATATATCTTAATAATTAAGTCGCCCTATTCGTATATGTATCTATTTAATAATTATTAAGTTCTTTGTATTTACATTTATTTGAGGTTCCGTACAACGACCTCCAACACAACGGAAGAGGCCCACCTTGACATACGGGACGGCACGGGCTGGGGCATGGTTTTGACAGGCCAGTAGTCCGTCGGCCCATTACTAAGGGATAGGAGAACAGCGGGTTTTTTGTGGGTAGCCTCACGGAGTTCCATATAACCCCCGGATCCCCTAGGACTGCTGCAAATGAATTTTTCCTCTAAAAAAATGCAATAAAAACTAAAACTCGAAACCATGCCATGGAAGATAAGCAGATTGGAGATCCTCAGGTTAGTCACCGCTCTCTCTGCCTTGCTAGCTAATTTCTGCTTCCCTTTACTTTCACGTTATTTTACTAAGCTCGGTTGCGTTTACCAAAAGCGGTTGTGAAATGTAGTGCACATGTATTAACCGCTCCACTAACTCTCGCAATAAAGTATAGAAAGATTCTGCTACTTCTATCGTATAGAATTCTGTCGACTAATACGTCATCCGTTAAAGTTATTACCTATTCAATTTTGATTGATAAATTCATATTAAGAGATATTGGGTTTTAATCATGGTTCAAATGGACTATTTTATTGAAAATATATAACATATATGAAATGAAAAAATGAAATGAAAAAATTCTTTATTTTCTCCCAAAATATTACAAGACAGTACATACATATAAAAGTGCAATAGGTCGAAAGTGTGTATATAATAAAAGTACTATCAGTAGCTCAGTGAAATAGAGGGAGACAGGAGTCCAAACTGAGCAGAAGCCCGTCCTATGGATCTCCTGGCCTCTTCTCTCTTACCGTTGACATAAGGAGAAATTATGAAAATGTGGGCTGCGCGCGTACATGGGTGTGTGTGTGTGTGTGTGTGTGTGTGTGTGTGTGTGTGTGTGTGTGTGTGTGTGTGTGTTTGTAGGGGTGGGAGCACGCACGTGCGTTTATGTTCGTGTGTAAGTATTTGTGCTATAAATAAATAAATAAAGTAACACATGATAAAGTTAACTTATTACAGATTGTAACAACATACAATATTAGGAAGTTTACTACTTAGTTATTCAACTTTAAAGTATTTAATAAGAGATTCCGTTTCATTATAGTTCAGAGATAATAGCCATTCTGTTAACACTTTTTTAATGTCATGTCTATTCATAGTGTGTACATTGAAATATTCATTTACTTTATTATATAAGTTACTGCTTAGAAAATTAAAAAATCTTTGGGCAAAGCATGTGTTTGTAGATGGCTGTTTGCAAACCATATAACTCCTACGTGTGTTTGCTTTATCGTGATCTTTTTTGTATGACATAAGTGAGTATTTTTTCAACAAAACATTCAATATAAACAGTTTTCTTACTGTTAGAACCTGTATTTCCTTGTACAGAGCTTCAGTAGGGAACAAGCGTGGTTTATTAAAGGCTATCTTAAGGATTAACCTTTGAGCTCTTTCAAGTTGCATAAAGTTAGTTTTAGATACGCCACCCCAGGAAGAGATGCAATATGTCAAAATGGATTGCCCTAAAGCAAGGTAAACAGTTTTAATCAAATCCCTGTCGGCAACATTTCGAAGTTGCTTGAATACAAATGCTAATTTCCTTACTTTCTGTGTTAGAGTTTGTACGTGATCATGGAAGTTTAAATGTTTATCAATAGTGACCCCTAAATATTTGCAGCTACGAGCCAAAGCTAGAGAGGGACAAGTACAATTCAAAAAGTTGCATGAATGGGCTATAATATTATGATTATCAGTAATGTTGTCACCCGTTTCACGTATTGAAAATGGAATATATTTGGTCTTAGATTGATTGAGAGACAATGAGTTTGCCGACAGCCAACCGCAAACACTATTAAAACCGTTCTGTGCATAATTAAAAACCTCGTCCCAAGTATCTCCATAAAAAGTCAAGGTAGTATCATCTGCGTATGATTGAATTCTGCAATTGGTCAACTTAAGCCTACACAAATCATTAATATAGCAAAGAAAGAGCGACGGGCCTAAAACACTGCCCTGTGGCACACCATATGTAATACCACATTCTTGGCTTATCACCTCATCCACTCTCACAGTTTGTCTACGACAGGAAATATAATCTTTAAAAAGTGATAGCTGATTACCGCGAATGCCAATACTTTCAAGTTTCGTAAACAGCTTAGAGAATTCAACCGTATCAAATGCTTTTGTTAGATCCAGATATATAGTTAAACATTTCTTCTTATTGTCGAGCAAATAAACCAAAAAATCAATGTAGTGAAGCAAAGCATCGTCAGTAGACCTAGATTTTCTAAAGCCAAATTGGTTATTTGCCAAAATTTGTTTACTTTCAAGGTAGTTCATTAATCTCTTATTGATAATCTTTTCAAGAACTTTTGATAGAGCAGTGAGAATAGATATAGGTCGATAGTTATCAATAATATCTTTTTTACCAGCTTTGTGTATTGGTATAATAATAGCTTTCTTAAAGGTATTTGGAAATATTCCTTCATTTAAACACCTATTAAAAAGATATGTCAAAATCGGAGCAATATATTTTTTAAGCGACTTTAGGACTTGAGAGGAAATACCATCATATCCAACAGCACAACGATTCTTTAAACATGAAATTAAAGTGCTTACCTCATCATTATCAGTTTCTAGAAGTACAAATGATTCCTTTACATTATTATGGACATTATCTATAGGCAAAGAGACATTTAGTTTTATTTTATTAGCTAAAGTGGAACCAACGCTGGAAAAAAAGCAATTTATGTTATCAACAGAGGCCTGGGCTGAATCAGATAAGCTTAGAAGCTCCTGCGAAGAGTTGGATATAGTGTTTAAATTCGCGATTGTCTTAATAGTTTTCCATAATTGCTTCGTATTATTTTTCGATTTATTGATTTGTTCTTTTTCATATGCTTCCTTAGATTTCTTTATTACATTTTTTAGAAAATTTCGATATCTTTTGTAAGTAGTAGAAAGAATTTCATTTGTAGGATCTTTTTTTAATTTATAATGCATCTTGTCTCTATTCCGCATACACCTAAGAAGACCTGGAGTAATCCAAGCCTTATATATAGTTTTGCTGCGTGAAATTTTTGATGTTGTGGTGTTTAATTGGACTAAATTTTGTATATAACCTTGTAAAGTAGACATAGCTTCATTTAAATCTTGTATATAGTATATAGGACTGAAATCAAATAGCTTCCCCGCATTCTCCAGTGCTTCAAAATTAATTACAATTTTTGTCTTGTGTTTGTTATGGATATTGTATTCATTAGTTTGTATACTACACAGTACTGATTCATGGTCCGTTATATCAGAATGCAAAATAAAAGTTCGTGTAATATATTTAGTTTTAATGATTATATGATCCAAGCAGCTTGAACCTCTTGTTTCAACATAATGAGCGGGTATTAAACCATTAATTGATAAAATATCCAAATAGTCACAAGATTGATGACTTGTCTCTTTAATATTAATATTAATATCTCCTAGCAAAACAACATTTTTAACAGCACAAAAAGATAACAGTAGATTTTGCAGTGATGCCAAAAAATTATCAATAGCAAGAAAAGATGGAGGACGATAAATAGCTATGAAAACAAATTGAGAATCAAGTTGTATAATAAGACAGTTGGAATCAGCAAGTTCGTACTCCTTCACATAAAAATTCAAATCGTTTTTCACATATGCCACAAGTCCATCATTTTGATTAAAATTGCGCAAGGTACTATAAGTAGAATATCCATCCAGTGATGGAAGATTACTAACACAAGATAACCAACATTCACTCAGTATTATAATATCGCATTTAATTTGTATATTAGTCAAGAATGCACAGAAACTGTCAAAGTTACGATTGAGGCTTCGTATATTTTGTTGTAATATAGTGATACAGGCATTCGGCCTTTCAATTAAATTCAAACAGTCTTTTGGCTGGCAGGAAATTGGCTCCAATAAGTTAATGTCATCGATATTCCTAATAAACTCGTTTATTGCAGCGAATCTTATAATTTTTAGAAAACATTAGCTTAAATGTTGACACACTATAAAAAACATGCATATCAAGCTGTGTGGAACGGTAGATACACAAAACATTAAATTTCAAAAATATAATTAACTTATAAAAAATTATAAAATATATTTTGATAGTTTGGTTTCTTATTTTTGTAAAAAAATTCATTATATAATTGTTATGTAAATAATTTATGTTAAATTGCATATAGGTCATAATGTATGTTGTTATTATATATGTATAAATGATAGAATGTACATAATAACTTATTCTGTAATTCATTGAAATGAAATAACTATTAAAACTACATGTATAAATATGTATATTTTTCTTCTGCACTATTAAGTTTATTTTAGCGTTAAACAAATAATCATTATCTGAGATGAAAATAGTATATGTAAGTGTGTAGGAGAGCTTGAGTGTTTTTGGTTTTATTTTCATATAAGTAGGTGTGTTAAATTGATAAAAGTATTTTGTATACAGATAGGTAAAACAAGACCAATAAATACAGCTATAGTAATAGCTTAAAATTATAAAAAATGGCATGCATAGAGTATATATAGCAACAAGCAAAAATAATATTAAGTAGCACAGTAATAGTCAGCATATGTTCTTTTTAAGATCATCAAGACGGTCTTCGTTTTTCACTAGAATGTATTCGGAGCCAACGTCTTTTCGTATATACACTCGCCCTCCCGAACACCAACAAAAAGCATAATTATGTTTTTTTGCGAAATCACGGGTCAGATAGAAGAGTCTTCTAGTCTTAAGGGTTAGGTATTCCGAGACAAAGATTGGGTTCTTATGAGGATCCATACCAATGTGACTTGCGTTCAAGCGAGCAGTAGTATTTTCCTTGTTAAATTTTTTGACTTCCTTTAATACTCTTGACGCTATTAGAGTATTTTGAAATTCGATTAGGATCGAAGACGATTTCTTTTCCTGCTTGCTAGGAGAACGGTATACATCTCGTACGTCATTGTTTGAGATTTTCACAGAAAGATTATCCACAAGGTTCTGGATATTACTGTACAACATCTCCTTAGTCTCCTGTTGCCGTTTGGGAACATTTCTAATCTCAATAGTGGTTTTAATTGAACGGCGTTCTAATATATCAATCTTCTCATCCAACTCCCTTAAACTGTGTTCAGTTTTCTTGCGATCAGATTCTAACAAATCTATTTTGGCCTCAACGCTTCCTATTTGATCCGACATAAAGTGCAAACTCTTCTCAATTTCTTGATTAGAACTGTTAAGCGTTAAATAAAAATCCTTAACATCCTTAATATGGTTTTCCAAGAGGTCCAGACGCTTATTTTGTGCAAACATGAAGTTATTAATTAATTCCTTTAGTTCCGAGTACTCCTCAGAAGCTTTCTTTTCAGTTTTACTTGCATTTTTACGTTTTTTTGACTGGTTGGGGTCGAGAATTCCATCGAGGTTTGCAGTTAGGGGGATGTTTGAGTCTGAAGCTGACAGCACTTTGCGTGGCGGAGAGTGAAGTAGTCCACCAGGCATACTTATAAGGTAGTAGATGCACGTTTAAAATTCAGGCTATACTCCTAAGAAGGTCAGCGCAAGAGTAAAGAAAGGTGAAGCAATTTTGCGTATCGCACTATAATAATTAAAGAGCGTAGGCCTATTTGTAATATCGCCGTCGGACAGTGAAGCGAATCCAAGGTCAAAGTGATGCAGCAGGCAGCGAAGAGCGAGATAGAAGTATACGAGCAAGACAATGGGGGGCGTGGCCAGCGACTCGTGTGTCGTTCGTGGATTTGAAGCGCAGATTTAAACATATAGTTGTCTTATTCACTTTAAATCATTTGTCCTACTCAGATATGCTCAAATAGTTATGTTATTTGTTGCATCGACACTGGAACACGGAGATTTATATACGATAATCACTTGTAATTAAATATCTTAAACAAACTCACACAGTTATTTTGATATCAGGAAGAGCTTCTTATACGCCTTAAAGATGCTTGATACAATAAGTAGCAGTCGAGCGAAGGATATTTCCTATTTATCTTATATAGTTAGTGAGCACAACGAAAACACGTCTGTACGTTCCAGAGCCCAGAGAGAAGAGGGAATATACAACGGTACTCTTTTATACAAATGTAATTTTCACGTATTTTTAAGACGCCTTTGTTATTTTTGTTTTCACACTAAAAATATTCAATTAAGTTTATATTTTATAATACTATTAATTCCTTCTAGGACGTTAAATATACTGTAATTTTTGAATAAGATTAATATTTTTAACACAAAGCTCTTGAATCCATGAAAAATGGTTGAATTTCCGTATTTTCCACTTTGTTGGAGTTTAGATATATTGAATTCTAATCTATGATTTTTTATAAATAACACTTATTGGAGATAAGTGGTTGCCAAATATCACTTAAATTTCTCTCTTGACTCTCTTGAAACTTGAAAAACGCTCTTGTTTGAAAGTTTTAAGGTGAAATAAACATTGTAAAGAAACTACATTCCAAAATTTCCGATCAGTCTACCCTGACTTTCTTCTTTGAAGAACCCTCAATTTATTCGTAGAACCAGCAATGCACGATAGGGTTTTATTCTCTATATAAATAAAATGATAGAGGTCTGCTGTTGTGCGCGCATCACGGCAAAACTACGGAATTGATTTCAATTTAATTTTCTAAGTTTTATTTCTTAGACATTTGGCCCTTGTCTAAAACAATAAATATTGCGATATCTTCATTTAATATAAAGTTATTAAAGTTTTAAGGAATAACAATTTGTTGTGTGTTAATATATCAAGGAACGCGGACGAAGACACGGGTGCCAGCTAGTCAAATAGAACAAAATTTTGAGTTTAAATCTGTGGTAGATAACTCTCCAGAACTCTTTTAATTACTTTTTACAACAAAGCTCTTCTATAAAGTGTGGGTTATTTTCTAAGATGACTAATGAGTACCAAAACGCGATAAATTAGGTGCTTCGTTTGACTTACTAAGTAAAAAGATTTAAAAGGTAGTTCGTCTTGTTAAATCTATATTTAAGCTTGAGGCTTCGCTTAGGATAAGAAACAGTAATGAAATCGTCGCAAAGTAGTTGTAGACCCTGTGACAACACTATAGAAGACTTTGGCTCCGAAATTGTAAAAAGAGATATGTTGTTTAAAATAAAAGCTTGAAATATCATGCCCTAAGTATTCGCATGGCACACAAGCATTATCACTTTGAGGGTTCTGGAACGACATTCTGCTAGCCGGCGGGCTGCAATGCTGCGCGCTCACGGCCAGCCGACGTCGGAGCATCACGACGCGGCATTACCTGCATTACTTGATGTGAACCCAAACAAAAGCTCTGAACACCTTCAGCCACTTCTAGTGCTTTGTTCAGGGTTAACTCTGACATGAAATTGTAGCTTTATCATTTTCTATCAATTATTTTTAGGGATGCACTACCGTGTCAGAACTCTGGACGCGGGTGAGGCTTTCTACCTCGTTACTGCAATTACTCACCTGGCAGTAAAGGATAGACAGGGTGGTCGCGGTGGAATATCCACTAAAAATCCAGTCGTCGCTGATACTTTCTATCATATCATCTTTAATGATCATATCCCACTTGATATCAAGTTGAAAAATTAAAAAGCGAAAAAATATTTCTTGTGTCACTTGATTTAAAAATACTTCTGTAATGCCTCAATAGTGTTCAATAAAATTTTTATTTATAAATTATGTCACTGTTCATGAATAGAATGGTTGGATTAATACAAAAATAATGTTTAATTCAGTGTCCCAATTTTCATTTCAGATGTACGACCAGCAACAAAAGAATATTTCAAAGTAGAAGACAAAAATAATAATTTACGCAAACAAGTTAATGAATAGGCTTCCTTTGCCAATTTAGCTTTTATTCTCCACTAAGCGAAAACGCTTCCCAGGCTTCTGTATTTGTAATTGCCGTATTGTTTCTGTAAACAATAATTGTTCGTACAGTAAATGTTTTTTGTTAGTAGCTCTAAAATGAGTAACGGTCGGTTCAAGTTATTTTATGTTTCAGTAAGGTTTAGGAAATTATTGAGAATTTCTGTGGCAATATTCTAGCAAGTCCAGAAATTTTGTAAAGCCTTGATAGTCTGAAGTACCCTGTATAGTGGTAATAAAATAACGTAACGTACGTAATGTTCAGGATGAAACTTTTGTTATTGCTGTAGGACAGCAGACAGGCTAACGGCTCACTTAGAATTTAGCAGTTACCGTCGCCTATGGGTGTTTGCAATACCAGTGGCATCGTGAACACGCTGCTGTCCCATAAGGTTACAGGAACTTGCATCATTAATGCCGGAACACAACACAAAGTTACTATAGCGGCATACTTAAGACCAAAGGTGGTCATCATCCTGACGGGCTTGGGGTCCTACCACGTAGCTAGGGGTGGGTTGTTAGAAATTTAAATAAGAATTAATCATCTCAGTATTAAGTTTGATTGAAGAAAACCTTGATTCCGGATTATTGCTTGTATAAGTATTTTATTATATTACAATATTTATGTTTATCATTCAAGAAAATGATAGAGGGAAATAAGAACTCACTCTGTATTTAAAAGTATCCGCGGAAATGCGGTGGCGCCACAATAATATCAAGATTATATTTACCAAATAATTTTGAACTACTCTATTCGTCAAAGATATATTATTAAATTTTAACGCGACATACTTCAATTCGTAAACAAGAGCTAAGTACTTTAATATCATACACTGCATCTACATTAGCGTCATTTTGGCGAGTTTTTGAACTGAAATTTACGGCATACAGTAGAACACTCTTTGAATTTCTTTGCCATATGAGATAGTACTGCTTACTCTACCCTCCACATAAGGCAATAAAATAACTAGTTTTAATATTGTGTTAATATATCCTGTGTCGCAGGACTTTCACCAAACATGCAATTTATGGACACCTACACTTGGACCAAAACAAAATATTTTTAGGTAATAAATAAGTCATCTGAGTAAGCGCCCTACGAACATAGAACCGTAATCATTGAATCAATCAATTGACATTGAATCAATGTCGTAATTAAAATTTATTAAATGTATGAAAGCTATTGAAATCAAGCTACAATGCGCTTTTTAAACTTTGTAATGTAATATAGTTGGAAAATATAATTTTTAAAACTGATGATATAATCAACCTTTTTCTACCTAAACGGAGCATTTGGTCGAAAAGCTTAACTTTTATTTTTATTATAACAGCCAAACAGCCTCGAGGCGATAACATAATTTAAGGCCTTTATCGAAACGAGGATCACGTTGCCAAAGAAAATTCGCCTCCCTTTTGCCATCACATAGAAAATATCTTTATAATATTTTCGATCCCGTATACTGTTCCCTAGGGTTCGATCCCTAAAGAAAATGAACCGAGGATAAAGATTCACGCTTATTGATTTAAGGAGTATTTAAGATTTCCAATAAAAATATGTTGAGAGGAAATTCTTGAAAAACTAAGGCATACTTTTTATACCAATAGAAGATTTTATTTATATAAAAACTCTATTTTATTTCTTTTCGTGGAATATCAATTGATAAGTCGGCAATAATATAGGCAACAGCTGTCCAAAAAGCAGTTCCCAAATCCAGTTCGTCAGGATTTTCTACATTTATAGTATCTGCTTCAGTGTGGTGGTACCAAAAATATTTTTCGTTTGCATTATGAAGACTTGCACCAGGGACGCCTTTGTTAATAATAACCGCGATATCAGAACCCGGACTTTCTTCTTCGACTAACTGCGATGCATTTATTGATTCAAATAATTTTAATATTTCACTGATGATACATTTTGCTTTTTGAGTACCAGCCACAGCTAAACCGAGAGGAGCAAACGTTCCTTCGTCAGACTCCATAATAAAATTTATATTTTGACTCTCATTTCTATGAGCTTCTTCATATGCATATGCACCAACTAGACCTAATTCTTCAGCAGTCCAGAAAATAGACCTCACTGTTCTTCTTGGCTTCAAGTTTAAACGATGTAAGACAATAGGTGCTGCCCAGCTGACGAAAAGTCCACCACCATCATCCATAGCACCTTGACCAACATCCCAGCTATCAATATGTCCAGATACAATAACGAGCTTCTCAGGACTTTCAACTCCTTTCCAGTCTATTATTGTATTTCTTGAAATCCTAGTATCATATGTCGAAGACATTTTGATGTTTAAAACTACCTTTTCTCCACGGTTATATATTCGTCTAATAAAATCAGCATCTTCTAGAGTTATTGCAGCGGTTGGTATAGGAGTGATACCATCACCGTAAACTTGAGATCCGGTGTGAGGAGTATACAAAGAAAAAGGAGTGATAGATCTAACTAGTGCTGCTACAGCACCTTTTGCAGAAGCTTTTGATGCACCTTGTGATCTGTACAGAACAGTATCTCCATAAACAGTAAAAATAGGATCATATACAACAATTTTTCCTGCTACATCAGTATTTTTAGCTGCTTCAAGTTCTTTAAAACTAGTAAATACCACAACTTCAGCTGTTATCCCTTTAGGTGGTGTGCTAATACTACGTCCCAAACCAAGTAAAGCAATGTCTTTCATTCTTGGTTCTAGCATTGTTATCTTTTCTTCACCTCTTACCCAGTGTGGCACCTGTGTGAAATATGTTATTAATATATTATATATTTTACCATATTAGTTGAAATTGAAAATTAAGACATAAGGAAAATGAATTAATTTGTATTTGAGTTGAGTTACTCGTTATAGACGAGAAGCTGCTATTTGCGACTAGTCTCACACATCCAAATAAGCGAATAAGCGAATCAATGTGTGTGTATAATTAGTCATTATGAATGTTGGGTTATTACCCAACATTCATAATGACTAATTAAATATATTTATAGTTTAGTTATTTAGTTATCTAGTTTAGTTATTTAAATTAATGATTTTTTGACTATGTATGGAACCTGGTTTCCGAAATGAATGATGATTATTATTATATTATTATAGTATATTTATTTTATGTATTAATGCAAATATACATTTATCCGTCTGTTTTATATTTATATAGTTCAATGAGCCCAAAACAAATTACAATATTGTTTCGTACCTCGAGCTCCTCCGTCACGATATCAGAAATACCTTCGTTGCGAGTTAATTCTATCATATAATCAATTGAATCTTCAAGCACCTTTGAACCAGATGGTCTCGCGCCAAACTTATCAACAAAATTTGACAATCTGAAATATTATTATTAATATATACAAATAAATAAAATTGGCGTGTCTGTTTGTAATATTAAAATAAACGCTTTTTACTAAGTTCATTCGGACATATACACGGTACATATACCAAAACAACATTTTTTACAATTTTTGTTTCTCTGTCTGTCTGTTCGTCTGTCTGTCTATTTGTTCTGGCTAGTTTCTGAAATGGCTACACCAATTTTGACGGGAATTTCATTGGCAGATAGCTGATGTAACAAGGAGTAACTTAGGCTATTTTTATATAATAAAATAGTTTTTGTTAAAAATGATCAGTTTTGGAAATTATATTCCAATTTAAGTTGACCTCAGATTTATATGATCAATCATATGAAATAGGGCTTAGCTTAGGCTGGACACTGTAGGTTCGAACGCACGTATTCCGGAGGCGCATGGCTTAACAGTTGCATTTGTTAACACTGATTGTTTGCATATTTCTTTAATTTATATTTTAGGGTTTATAGGGTCTGTAATCCAAAATAAACCATAAGATTTATCCAAAAAATGCTGTCCAAAGTCACTATTCCACGCGGACGGAGTCGCGGGCACAGCTAGTGATACTATACAATTTCGTGAAAATTCTATTTTTTAATATAATAGAGATAATTTAACTTACTCATCGTATGTTTTTCCTTTAAAATCTCCTTTTAAAACATAGTCCAATATATCATCTTTCACTTTCTCGTACGAGCGTATCTCTTGGACTAAATCATGCCCCAAAATCTCTTTGCATGTATTTTTGTGAGTGAATCTACTTTCACTTATACCAGTTATGAAAAGGGTCAGAAATATTGAAAAATGGATATTCATGTTTTGTCTGGTGTTTACAGACTAATGAGATGTTGAAATATAAGTAGGTATATATGTATCAAATATCTTATCTAGTGATTCTGAAGTATCAATATTATCTGATCATATCAGATGCTTATAGTCTGTCGAAAGTAGGTGGTTTTCAATACCACTTAAAGATTACTTTATCATATTGTCTACTTAAAATATTTACATTTATTTTTATTTTCATGACAAAATGAATTTTGTCGGACACTAGTTTACTGTAAAATTTATTATAAATATTTTGTACTATAAAGTGATATACTATTGAAGTTTCGAGCCAAATTTTTGATGTTAATAAAGGAAAATCTGAAAAAATATATAAGTAGATAAATAATTATTTATTGCTTACATTTGTAATGAAACTTATAATATCTAGGACAACACAATAAAACGAGACAGTAAAATAAGTAATAACAAAATAATAAGAAGGTAAAACAAAAGGCGATCTTATCGCTTAAAGCAATTTCTTCCAGATAACCCAGAAAATATACAACTCATTATCATAAAAAATATTTTTTAAATTTATAATGAGGCCTCGTCTTATGCTTACAAGTTGTCATTTTTCTCCGTGCAAGGGCGGAGTAAGGACGCTAATCCCAGCGGCCGGAGTCGGCCTGTAATAAAAGCGACAAATCAACCTCAGCGTAGTGTAGAGCCCCAGAGTCTAGATGGCAACTACCCTTGGTCTATAAGAACCGCCATAATAACTATGTGTTGTGTTCCGGCATTAGTGTACTCAGGTTCCGTACTCCTATACGGGCAGGAGTGTGTTCGCGGTATCCCTTGCGTCGGAAACATCCATAGGCGAGGGTAACTGCTTATTTTTTTTAAACGTTATGTGGTTAATCACGGTTGCTTCCAAAACTTTCACCTTGGAACCCGCCTGTTGAATATTATCACATTATGAAAATACAACACTTCATTTGTGTCCTCTAATCTGCAAAATGGGAACAGATTTCCCTGAATTTGATTAACAGGGAAACCCATCGCTCTAATCACTAAAATAAAACCTCGGTTTAGCACCAGCTTTCAGGTGAGATTGATTTGGTTGCCTTGGTGGAACTCTCAAGCCACTTGGTACTTTAGTTAACGATCAATAAATATTTACGAGTATGCATTTTTGTTTTATAAGTAAAAATATATAAGTAATAAATTAGTTATCTATAATATAGTTATAGCTATAGTTGCGCTGATGTTTTAGACAATAAAAAAATTGCTCTGCAGCTAACTTTGGGACTAGAAGACGCTTCGTGAATATTCCAGTATATTTATTTAAATTTCATACAATATTACTCGTATCACTTAATTAATTTATTGTATTACAATTAACGTGATATGCTAAAATGCTATAATTAAAACTTTTTGATAAAATATATTGTGTAACATCCATTACTTGTGAATAAATCTGTGAAAATGACGGTTTAATCTATTATAAGAGCAATTTAGTATTTCACAAACTGTCGTAATATATATTACGTAGACAAATTAACTGGAATTTTCTTTTTGAGAATTAACAAGGTGCGAAATTATATTTCATGACAATCCTCTTAGGGCTAATTTAATTCTGCAATTACAGGATTTTAAATTACTTTTTAACAGCTGGAAATTGTTAACAGCTGGCCTTAGTTTACCCTAGCCCTCCTTCCGAAATAAGAGTAGGATTACCCCAATCAGTTACCAATGGTTGGTTGCCGTAAAATGTTGTTAAAATATGACAATCAAATCAACTGCCAATAACGCCTCATTGCCGGGCTCGGATAGTATACCCGCCACACTTGTCAAAGGCGGATTGGCGGCTAAGGCATAACGATGATCAGTCTTCACGTCACTTTACGATGAGCAGACTTCACGGTATTTTCTGTCACCGTAAGCTCATGGCGATTTAAAATATGCACATTACGTGATAAAAACTGCTAAAGATATGCACGCTGTCGTGGGATACTAACCAGTGACCTGGCTACCAAGTGCTATGTTAAACCTATGACATATTTTTTATTTTGAATAGTATTTAAAAAATCTCACCTTTTAATAATGTATATGAATAAATATATTTTTAATTCTACTTCATATATAAAGCACGTTCAATCACAGCTCCTCGCGGACATTGAGTGTGGTTCTCCATTAAATTAAAGGCAATTTCGTTCAGATTGAGGTTTATTACTAAATTGCTTCTGGAAAATAACGATCACTTTGTATTGTTGTTTTGATGCTATTTTAGTTCACTTTAAAAGGAACGGATAAGGAACGGATCTGGACTAAAATGCGCCCTTCACTGACACTGATTTTGGAAGACTAATATATGTTATATTGGTCGCTTGGTATTTTGAATCTAAGGATATTATTGAAGAAAATCGTAACGTAATAGAGAAGTAGTTCAAAATGGTATGAGGTTGGTTTTTCAGTTCAAACGCTCTATAAACTAGATTTTTTTTCTCCGCACAGGGGCGGAATTCGAATACTGACTCCTATGGCCAAGAGAGACCTGATAGAAAGGGCGAAAAAACAAACCTAGCTTGGTTGTAGGTTTCCAAGTCTAATTGGATGGCAACCATCTCTAAAATTATTCACTCTAAGGTCTGTTTGCTGATGATATGAAAATATACAAAACTGTACATTGTGCTGCAGATTCTGCACTAATGCAAGAAGATTTAGGAAGAGTTGAGAAATGGTGTATAGATAATCACATGAAACTAAACATTTCAAAATGCTACCATATCAAGTTTACCAAAAAGAAACGACCCACAAATTTTGCTTATGTACTTGATAACTCTAAAGTACATACCACTAACTCGATAAAGGATTTAGGTATTCTGTTTGACAGCTGTCTTACGTTTAATCTTCATATTGACTCTATTATGCAGAAAGCAGCAAAGATGTTGGGATTTTTAATAAGAAATACGAAAGATTTCAAACAACCACTCACTAAAATTATATTATATAACACTTTAGTACGTTGCCATTTAGAATATTGTGCATGTATCTAGAGTCCATTCTATAGTGTCCATTCTCAACGAGTGGAAAAAATTCAAAGATCCTTTACAAAACACTTAGCATATGTCTCGTCTGGAATCTCACATCGTTGTCCCTTTATGCGGCTGTCATATTTTAGAATGCAGACGCTTAGCAATCGCCGCATGATGTTTGATGTTTGTTTTTTGCATAAGCTTCTCAACAATAGCATAAAGTGTACAAATCTTGTCCAAAACATAAAAATAAACGTGCCTCGTCTGATTCCACGACATGCTATAACGAAAATCTTTTACATCCCCCCGGTTAAAACCAACTTAGGCCTCAGCTGCCCTATCACAAGAATGTGCAATACTTACAATCATCTTAACTCTAATTTCGAAGATCTCGATATCTTTCACAAATCTTATAATTGGTTTAAGGGTAAAGTGTTGAGCTCAGTTGCGACTGTAAAAAGTCGGAAAGCGGACCCCGGGCACCGAAACGAAAGTTTGGGTGGCAACCGGGACTAACGCTGGGATGATGATGATCATATCTAGTACCCATAAAACAAGTACTATGCGACCTAGTTTGGGACTAGATGGCATTGTGTGAAATGTCTCAATATATATTTATATAGTTCATCACACCTGATGTACACATTATGTAACAAATTTGCCAAATACTAAATAATACGGTGAAGAAAAACATCGTGAGAAATCTGCACACTGAAATCATCGGTATGTGTAATCCACCAATCTACCTTAGACAAGCCTAACAAGTATATAAGTAGTATCTGTGCTTTTGAAGTCGGCATATTCTAGTGGAAAATCTTGATATCGATGTTGACATTATGTCTTTCTCGTCGGTTGGGGAAACACACACCGTAGCATAGAGTAACTTTATAATATTATAAAACTATGTCTATTCTATTCTTGTTAATTTTGGCTCCAACGCTTTGGGCATTGATTTTGCCAATGTCGGCGTAAGAGAAGATTTGACCAGTGTTTATTGCGAGTTAAATGTTAATAAGGATAGGTATAATAATTTAGCTAAAAGTATTCTGAAGACCTGATAACAATGTAATATACAAATGATAAAGTGACTATATTATAAACATATATCATTTACCAACAAAAAATTACTTAGTATATATATAAAATAGAATCAGTTAGTGTTAAAAGGAAATTTACATTAATAGGTCGAGGAAAGTCTTTAGGTAAGATATCATAAAGAGGGTGGGTAATTTTCGGGCATTCAAAGAAGATGTGTTGAAGGGTTTCTTCAGCTAGATCACATTCGCATATAGAAAGATCTCGGATTCTGATTTTGGATAAGAAAACAGGTGAGCAACAATGTCCGATTCTAATTCGAATGATGGTAGTTATGACCCTTTTCGGCAATTCACGGAACTTAAAATACCAAGGTTTACTTGGTATAGTCGGTTGAAGGCTTCTATAGTGCTTTCCTATCGCTTGACAAGTTTGATTCCAGAGATTATTCAATTGGTCCAACATATGAGGTTTGCTAAGAGAACGGAGGTCTCTAGGGAAACATTTACTATACTTTGTTGTACCTGTGAGGATGGCATCTTTAGCATACCAATCAACAATTTCGTTGTCCTTAATGCCTGAATGACCAGCCATCCAAACCATAACAATGTCTAGACCTGCGGATTGGCAACGATAGAGGGTTTGTCTAATATTCAAAGATATAACATAGTTTTCCTTGGCGTGAAAAGGGCGTTTTAATAAATCATTGAGGCAACTCAGAGAATCTGTAGCGATAATAGACTTTTTAATATTATGGGATGTAAAGAATAGCTTCCAATAGAGCAATTGATTCACTAGTGAAAATAGAGGAAAAGGGAGGAATTTTAAAATTGAGTACGATCTTATATTTAGGAATCCATACTGCTGTTCCGGCAAAACCTGAAGATGTTAATTTAGAAAAGCTATGTCATGTAGTAACTGTAGTAATGTTGCACACCACTAGCTGTCAATAATATGTGTCAAACATCACCTAGAATGACAGCTGTCACTTGTGCAATGGCCATTCTCCATCAGAGTATAATATCACCACAATTGTACTAAAATTATAATATAATACAATAATAAACTTTTATTAAAATAATACAGTAATCCCTTCTTCTTCTTCCTGACCTTATCCATTTTGTAACTCCACTCATCCACCTATACCTATAGTATTATACCCATACCTACAGTATATAATAAACCTTTTATCCTTCCCCTTTATAGCCCAGCATTCCGATCCATACAATATGACAGGTGTGATTACGGTTTTATAAATTTTACCTTTAAGCCGTTTACGGCACTCATCATGTAGTAATGAAAGTTAAAAATAAACATACAATTTTAAAATACCTTACTTTTATTGTAACGTTATTTAATAGTACTAAAAATTTAACAATTTCAGACGGATCCTTTATGATCTGCGGACAGCCAGTCAGTCCATTGTGGTCAATTTCAATCAAGTCTATTGTTAACTGCGCAACTGAAACGAATGATGACCATTATCTGCTCAAAATTGCGACACAATTTTGAATGTACTAGTTAATATTTACGTATAGTGGAGTGACATAACTGACATTTATCAACGAAATTTTTAATAGTTCTATATAAATATCGTTTATTTAATCTTGCTCCCAGAATTCACACCTTTTTATGATAATAAGATTATTGGTACCACAATGTTTTTCCTAAAACTGTATTTCTTTTTCTCAATGCTGGGCCGGGTAAGAATATTGACCTCTGCGGTTGCGGGTGGCCTGTCGTAAAAATGCATCAAAATAACCCTGAGCTAGATGATAAGGCTCCAAGCCCGTTTGGATGGCAACTAACCCTGGTATCTCGCCATAACAAACTCGTTTTGTATTTCGGCATAAGTGACCCAGGTTCCAGTTTCTGTTGCAAATATCCATAAGGGACGGTAACTGCGTACCGGGGGACCGTCAGTCTGTCTAGTGACTCACAGCAATAACAAAGCTATACCCTTCTATTATTGTTTATGAACTTGAGAAATATGTTAGTTAATTTTTATCACTCCCTAAAAATGGTGGGTAGCCCTTTTTATTTCTGTTACATAAAATCGTCTCAATAAAATAAACAACATTTAATTACAATTACAATTACAATTTAAACCTACACCACACAAAAAGTTACGAACGAAACCGCGCTTCAGCGTGTTCATATGTTACGAAATTGATGCTAACCATAAAAAGGTGAAAAGTGGAATATTTCGGCTATGTTCTCAGGCACGATAGATATATACTGCTTTAGGTAATTATGATGAGCAGAGTAGACAAAGACCCGTTGGACGTAGAAAGAAGTCCTGGTTGCAAAACATCAAGGAGTGGATCGGTATAACCTCCGTCGAACAACTGCTCCGTCTCGCTACTAATAAAAACTATTACAATAAGCTATCGGTCAACCTTCAAGAAGAGACACTTGAAAAAGAAGAAAAATGCCTATACCAGTGAGTGTTTTTCGTACAAATAAAAATAATGCTGAAAATAAGAACGCTAACGGTAAAAATTTGCACAAGACAACAATAGTCATCTGTTTGACGTCACAACGTCGCATGTTCCAGGCATTAAGTGACCCACCCTTTATAATTAGTATATGACGCAAGAGAAACAAAAATAGCTTTCATCTAGATTAAACATCAAGCCTATATTAGAAGTCCTCAATCTGCAAAACGTATGACATTGTTATTGAAGCTTTTCCTTTTAGTTTTGACGTTTGTATATTTGTAAGTAATATGGCGTAAAGTACATGGTCATTTAGCAGTGTTTCACTGGATTTACAAGAAAGGAAATAATAATTAATTAAGTATACACTGATTCGATACCTTAATTTGCATTTAAAACAAAAAGAATCGTCCCGTATTGATGCTCAAGGAAAATGTCGTGAAGAAACTCTCAATCATGCAGTGTCGTCGTTTACTTCCGGTCATAATACGATCCAACAATTTGATCCTATGAGTGCGTATGCGCTCACTTGTGTGTGTGTGTGTATGTGCGTGTGCGTGTACATATGTCTAACAAACAGCAGGCCTCAGACACAAGGGTCAGCACGAGGAAATTTTTTCTTCTTTATTAAACTTTTCTTCAAAAATTCTGTACAATGTCGATCACGAGCCGAGATTGCACCATACAGGAATGAGAAAGATAGCTTGAGAGCAGTAAACTGTATAAGAGGGGAGGAGGGAGGAGCGATGACTAGAGATACGCGATACCTTGCAGTGAACAAAAAAATTCGTCTTGATATTGATTGATTCCACCCCTTTCCGGTTCGGTTCAGGTCCGCTTGCGGAAGCACTATTGCACGGCACCAGCTAAATGTCGCGTTCACTGAACGAACACACAATCTAATGGCACGGCCAATGAAAGTTTGGAGTAACTGCAGCCAATTGGGCACGGCGTAGAGACTGGTCTTCAGAGAGCTCGAACGTCGACCGTCCCGCACGTTCAGCAGCTTGCGCGATACTATGTATATTACTTGCGTACCACCCTTGCTTTTACCTTTACCTCATCGAGAGTGAGGGTAGGTAACAAAAATCAGGAAACGGGATTTTAAATACCCTTAATGCAAAGCTCGCAGAAATTCCAGTGTTATTCATAATACAGTTTTATACCACTCTATTATATGGATTAGCGTAAATGCCATAAAAATCAAACATCTGTTACTTAGTACTGTTGCTAAACAATATGCAACAAGTATATAATCTACATATACTACTTAGTTAAAGTTATTAGTAATAGTGATAGTGTATTAGTAATAGTGAAAACAACTCACACATCAAATATATTTATGTAAGTAGAGTAACTCTGAAAGTTATATGAAGTTCCAATATTAAAAATCGTTTCCAGTCCCTTTACAAGTCCTTCACGACCCTCTATTAGAATATTTCAGCAATAAATGGATGCTTTTAGCAAATTAACAGTCCGTGACATAACAAAAGACCTTCTTCAGTGAAACATAAAAGGCGAAACATAAATCAATGAGCACGATAAAAGAGACATTTAAAATACTCCTTTCTATTTATCTGACGTAAAAGAATTAGTGTACAGAAATTTTCTATTATATTTTGTACTCGGGCAATATACACATCACTCAAGAGGAGAATACTGAAACGCGGGATCGTATAATGCTATTCATTACGAATATACAAAATTATTCAGCAGTTACTGCTTGTACTTTGTTGTACATTTTGATGTTCTTTTGTAAATACTTATAAATTAAGTTAAAAAGAAGTTACTAAAATTATTCAGTCACTATCTCTTCTTAGCTAATAACATAAAAATTACTCGTATATCATACCTACTCATTCCTATGATATTGTAAAAGTCAAACAAAAACTTCCTTTTGCTGATTCGCAAACAGGATGTCTCTTCGGGGGTTTCATTATAGTTTCTATTTCTGGATTGGAAGGCCATCAGGGTAATAAATTGAGAAAAAGTGTGCATTAGTTGTAAATCAGTTATCTAGTATCCATAACATAAGCACTCTGCTGTTTATTTCGGATAGCGCTGTGTGAGTTCACAATTTATTTTGTGATGATTCATATTCACTCCAAACTAAGAGTTCAGAATGCCATAAAAAGTTACATCGCTCTTTTTTTACAAACATTTGAAAGAAAGGAAGAAAGATAATATTTTATTGGTTAAAAAATGACAAATATATACATAAATCTATGTAAAATAAAAACAAAGAAAAACATTATATCGTTATCGGTATGTATAATAAGTTAGGGGATATAACTATTATTATATTTTTTTGCCAATATCTGTCACTTCTGTATCCAAAAGGCCCGCTCACATTTAAATTTTTCACGTGTGAAAATGCACTACACTATTCTCGTGCAATGCACTCTTACGTCTCCTTGGTTCTTCTTTGGCCATAAGTGTCGAAGGCACGAGTTTCGTCTGCAGGTCACGAGATGCGAGATCCCGTTGTCTGGTGGTCCACATTCATGGGCCTCTTCAAAGCTGGGGGGTGATAAGCCGACATATTTTTCTCACGCAGGAGTAAGCTAGGCGCGCGGTACACCCACGCACGCCCCCCTCTCAGCCATGTTTATGGGAGCTGCAGGCTTTTCCCAGGGGGCTGAAAGTCAGTCGCCAACCTCAGGCAATGAGTGGCCCTCCTTCTTTGCCACCTCCTTTGCAGAGATGACGGACTCGCAAAAGGAGGCGACGGCGTCCCATCCATGGCTCCCGGACAATGGATTAATAGACCTAATACGATCTATAAATCTTATTAGGAGTTAAGTGGATACCGCTTGGTTTCTGTATCCTTTCCGTTTTTTGTGGTGCTAGTATAACAAAATATTTTTTGTAATAAGATCGTACTCGGAGTCATGTATCTTAGGAATTCTTTCTGGCCACAGTTTTATGATGTTGTTATTTTGTTATGACATATATTTTTTTCAATATTTCTTCTATAATAATAAAATAAAAGTATGTAGTGCTTTAATACAATTAGAAATTTACTACAAAATATTTGAGAATATTATTTTGGGTTACAGCCAAAATTTATCAAAGAAATTTATTTCATAGTTGAGTAGCAAAACAAAAGATTTGATATTACCATGAAATATATCTTTCCGGTCGATTTTCTGAGGATGTATAACATATTATAACACACTTACATTGTTTTTATGATATTTCTTCAGTTATTAATTTATTTAAATAATTAAAATTTACAACGAAATACTATTAAATTATATTCTAAGAATAAAAAATAAAATTACAATTTATTAAACTTTTGAACCATCGAAATTTTTGTTATGATTTAAATAAAAGCAATACATTACGTAAGATCTTTTATCCTTCATTTAGGTCCTGAATATTTTAGTGGAACTACTAAATGATCACAGCTTCTAAATCTTCTAAATCGTCCCACGGCTGGGCTTGGGCCTCCACTTAGTATACCCGTCACGCTTGTCCAAAGCGTATTGGTGGATTACGCATACCAGTGATATCTAAATGCTGGTTTCACCACGATATTTTTAATAAAGCGAAGGAAAAATATCTAAACGATGCCACCGTGGCATGCAAAGTCGGGATCTCTGGCTGAATAACCTGGAGATCCCGAATGTTATTTTATTTTGCTACTAAGTATGTTATAGTATAATGGCTTTGATAAATATTGTTAATTATATGAAAGTAATTAAATAACTTCATATTAATTCATACAATAACATTACAACCTGTAGCATCGTGTATGTTCATAACACTCCTCAAACTTTTATCTTGATATAAACAGATCAACATGCCTCAAATTATTCCATCGTAACTTCTCAGATAATTCTTATGAAAGTTGTATTACAAGTTCCACCGAAGCCACTTATCTTCAGAACTTTGACCGAAGTACAAGCTCCATTAGCTTTACAACCCGCTATGAAAATAATCCGTGTAAATTTTCTAAGAAGATAACCCGAAAACTTTAAAAGTTACGCTCCGCAATTTTAACTGGCGCCTGTCAAAATTTTATAAATTAATCTCATAATAGTTTTTTAGAAATTAATAAAAGTTTTAGATTAGAAGATATATAATTGATAGATTTATGTAAGAGTCACATTTCGTATATTTAATATTTGTATGAGGTAATTAAGAAATTTATTTTATTTATTTAATTTTTATTTATGTATTTGGGAAACATAAATAAAAGGGGTAGGCAGAGACCACTTCTTTCCACTTGCTACGATCCTTACATACTTGTTTCGCTTCGTCCACTTTCATTATTCCCTTCATACATGCCCTTCGGTTTAGGGTACTCTTGACCTGGCCTTTTTTCAAGACGTCCCTGATCTGGTCTCGAAACGTCCACCTAGGTCTACTCCTTCCAACACTTCCAATTACACTCGCCTTATACACTTTTTTCGTCAATCGTTCTTCATTCATTCTCGCAACATGGCCAAACCACCTCGGCATACCTTTCTCAATTTTTGTCACTACATCTTCTTTCAGAAACATACAATTACAATTAATCACAATATAAAGATTGTATAAAAATTAACAAATCAGTAAAGTTTCCACTTAAAAGTAATACACAAAATTGCATTATCCAATAGAATAATAGTATCATAAATTAAAATTATAAAATACATTAAAAAAAAGAATTGAGAAAATTTAGAGATCTAAGCTTAATACGTCAGTCATTTGCATAATTCGATTATTTTAGATTTATAATTTATAATGTTAGAGCAAAAAATGTCTACACTGGTGTAAGATTTATTGTATTCAAGACAAGATCTGTGTAAAAGAGTGTTTCTTGCAAGATTTGACTTTGTTGAAGGTAATGAAAAAAGTGACACTTGCCTTGAATTGACTTCAAGTTTGAAGTTAATATACAAAAAAAAATGTTGCGTGCAAAAAGAGAACCGTAACTTACATGAGAGGTGAACAAACAACTTATGGTAAAGTATATTGTATTAAAAACTTTTCATCGTAAATCAATATTACAAATACAAACTATTAAATTTAAAAAGTAGGTAAATGATGTTTCCGTCGGTGACGGAAGCTGATGGTGGAAAAAGATACTTTTAATATAAAATTATTGTCTGTGCAGGGGCGGAATAAGAACACTGACCCCTATGGCCGAGGTTAGCTTGTCATAAAAGGCCACAAAACTGCCCTAACTAGATCATCATAAAGTTCCAAGAACGCCTGGATGACCACCTGGTAGCCTCTAAATACGCCGCTATAACAACCTTGTATTGTATTCCGGTATAAGTAACCCAGGTTTCAGTTCCCGTCCACGAACGGCAGCTTGTTAGCAGTGCGCTTGGCGATGCAAACATCTATAACCAACGGTAACTGCTTACTGTTCAGAGGACCGTCAGTCTGCCTGCTGTTCCACAGCAATAAAAAACTATAACATAATGTAAACGACTTTTTTTATTGCTGTAGGAATGCAGACTGGCTGACGGACCACTTAGAATTTGGCAGTCACCGTCGCCTATGGATGTTTGCAACGCCAGTGGCATCGCTAACATGCTGCTCTCCCATAAGGGTATAGGAACACAACACAAAGTTATTATGGCGGCATGCTTAAGACCTAAGGTGGTTGCCATCCAGACGAGCTTGGGCCCTACCACGTAGCTAGGGTGGGTTCTTTTGTCGCTTTTTAAGACAGGCCGACCCCGGCCGCAGAGGTTAGTATTCTTTCTTCGCCCCTGCATGGATAGATATGAAATACAAAACAAAATATTCATACTTATTCTAGTTATCTTATACATAAATAAAATAATGGAGGTCTGAATTTGTGTGCGCGTCACTACTGGATAGATTTCAATTAAATTTTATTTATTTATTTATTGTTAGAACTGTGTACATTATAATGTTAGTAAGTATATTTTTTATCAACAGTTTGCCTTTTTAATGCGTACAATATTTATTTGCAATTATAATTTTATTATATCTAATTTTTTTGTTCATTTGAAACGCAAAAAGTATAGAATTAAATTAATTTTAACAAATAAGAAAAAATTATCATATTTAATTATATTATATTTATAATTTATCAAATTTATAAAATAATATGTATCAATTTTTTTATGTCAATTCCATAATAATTTGCCCTTAATTTAGAAACTTGTCCTTCAGATATTCATCTAAGTTATAATAAATACGACTTCTCAATTAACATTTGTTTCAATTTGTTATTATAAGAATGTTCAGAATTAGTATCTTGTAGCAATTTTTCTAAGTTTTATTTCTTAGATACTTGGCCCTTATCTAAAAAAAATTATAGTTAAATCTTCATTAAAATAAAGTTTTTAAAGTTTTAAGAAACAACAATTTTCATGAGCACTTCGTGTTCAGTGATATGTGTTTTCTTGCCTTGGAAAAGTGGGGGCAAGCGGTGTAGCGCGCATGCGTACGAACACTTCTTATATATTTTTTCGATTTACCTTTTTCTGTTATTCGACCAGCGAAGCGAGCGAGAACGGCTAGTAATAAATTACCGTCCCATTTCTGGGGTCAAGCCTTCACCCAGAGGGAATAGATAATATATCCGCTAAGCTTGTCCAGGTAGAGTGGCGGTTTACAGATACCAATGATTTTGGTATTCCGTTTTCCTTACGAAGTTTTTCTTAACTGTAGGTAGTTACGCTGACATCGTGATAATCGAACCCATTACTGTGTTAGTTAGTCCCCAAATGTGATACCATTAGACGAGCCCATACATTGTAGAACGGATTTAAAACAATTTTGAATTAAAACAAGTACTTTTTTTTATAAAATAAGATTTAAAAAATATATTTATTGAGACATTTCACACGATCTAGTCCCAAACTAAGTTACATAGCACTTGTGCTATGGGTAGTAGACAAACAATTCAAATAGAATATATTTCAGTTCAGCAATCAAAGAAACAAATCACATACCACGATTCTATTCTTACAATAAAGCCAATTTATTTTGTAATGACATAAATATTTTCATTATTACTATAATTATTATTAATATACTATAATTTTGCGGAGAAAGAATACTAACCTCTGTGGCCGAGGTCGGCCTGTCGTAAAATGCGACAAAACAACTCAACCTAGCTACGTGGTAGGCCCTCAGGCCCGTCTGGATGGCGACCACCTTTGGTCTTAAGTATGCCGCCATAATAACCTTGTGTTGTATTCCGGCATTACTGACCCAAGTTCCTGTACCCTTATGGGACAGCAGCGTGTTTGCGATGCCACTGGCATTGCAAACACCTATAGGCGACGGTAACTGCTAAATTTTAAGCGGGCTGTCAGCCTGTCTGCTGTTCTACGCAATAAAAAAAAAAATCTTAACTTGTACAGGTATTTCTGATATCGTATTGTAACTCAATGTTTTATCTTCTTTGAATCATTTATATAGACCTGCATCTATATATTTATTTTAATAAATAAGGCATGCCAACAGCGAAATATAAAATTAATATGAATATACTAATAGGCTGAGTAAGAATGAAACCTCTGCAGTCGGAATCAGCCTGTCGTAAAAGGCGACAAAACAACGCTAGTTACGTGGTTGGGCCCCAAGCCCGTCTAGATGGCGACCACCCTTGGTGTATAATTATGCCGCCATAATAATTTTGTGTTGTGTTCCAACATTAGTGACCGAGGTTCCTGTATCTCTATGGGACAGCAGCTGGGTTGCGGCGCCCCTAGCGTCGCAAGCATCCATAAGCGACGTTAACTGCTTACGATTAAATGGGCTATCAGCCTGTCTGCTGTCCTACAGCAATAAAAAATATATAAATAAAAATATGGCCAGTTACAACATAAGTCCTGTGTATCCCTTCTAAATAAAGAGAAAGTGTCGTCTTCTTGGCATTGTGTGGATTGTTCGATAAATATTGAAGACGCGCAAATAAAAACAACTTTGCAAAAATAGAAGTAAGATATTTCCACGACAAACAGTAGTCCTACATCGTTCTGTCATTCTGGGAGCAAGGACAGCGGTGCCACCTTAGAGTATACATAAGCGTATGCTTATGTATACTCTAAGGGTTTTTTTTTATTGCTGTAGAACAGCAGATAGGCTGACGGCCCGCTTAGGATTTAGCAGTTACCGTCGCCTATAGGTGTATGCAACGCCAGTGGCATCGCGAACACGCTGCTGTCCCATAAGGGTACAGGAACTTGGGTCACTAATGCCGGAACACAACACAAGGTTATTATGGCGGCATACTTAAGACCAAAGGTGGTCGCCATCCAGACGGGCTTGAGGCCCTACCACGTAGCTAGGGTGGGTTGTTTTGTCGCCTTTTACGACAGGCCGACCCCGGCCACAGAGGTTAGTATTCTTTCTCCGCCCCTGCACGGATAAAAACGGGTGCCACTGATCTCACCGTTAGAGACATAATGCAGGAGATACAATATGCGTCTTGACTTCCTGGATTTTAGAAACAAAATTACAGGTTTGAAAATACAGTTTCCATGTAAATTGGAGAGCAGATTGCTTTTGAAATGGCGATACACCGTATTAAAATGGAAATAAACGAACGAGACCAAGACCTCCTAACAAATGACTTGGAAATTGAAATATTCCCGACCAAACTTACGAAAACACCTTACAGTTATGTCAATTGGTGCAAGTCTCAGTGTCAATTTAGAAACTCGAGATGTAGTACATGTAAAACGAGTGGGATGCTGGGCCAAAAACTCTGATAATGGTGATGAACGATTTGGATAAAAATCAAGAGTTATCGTGGCACATTTTGCATAACGCAAGTATCCCGAGGAAATGTTGATTAAAGCACGAACCCAATGCACTCCTAATACAAACAACCTTGGATTACCTGGAAAACTACAACGCTCTTACGTAAATGAACATCTAACCAAGATTAAGCGGAAGTTATTTTACTTGGCACGGAAGGAAGGCCGACAGTAGGTCGGAGGTACAGTAGGTTGGGGGTTTATTTGGACATAGCGAGGCCGAGTAAAATTTGTCTACCGCATAACATTTCGTAACATTTTTCTTATATTTCTTTAATTCTTTGGACATTCAGTTAAATGAAAGACTTAAAAAGCACTTGCATCACATTCCTACGATATCGCTTGCTTTGTACATAATATATTGTTTATTTTGCTCTAAATGTATTCTATATTTTATTTTTCTATTCGTGTATTAGGTGTAAACTATTGTGAGCGTTTTAATAGTTTAAATTTTATCAATTGCTAAAATGATGTTATTTCCTTTTCAATATTTGTATATGTTGGGCTTACTAAGCTATGTGATAATATATTAATATTTTCTTCATTATAGTTAAAACATTTTTTATATAATGTATATGTATGTGTGTATGTATATATGTATTAGGGTGGGTCAAAAAATCGTTTATTTTTATTTTTTGATCCGACACACGAAAACTTATTGCTTTCCTATCTCAACTTATTGCTTGCCTATCTTTTGAATGGTCAGATTTATCAAAAAATCATGATGGACCATTTTTGTAGAGCGTTTAATTTCCTATAAAGATTACTGATGGTGCAGGTTAAATAGCATGTTGGTGATGAGATATGACCATTTGTATATGAGACTAAACTGAAAATGCAAATCTATGATGAGGATAATCTTCCCAGTAATATTAAGAGCTCATATTTGGTAAGTACTTTCTAGAGATACCTAGCAACAAGTTTTCGTGTGTTGGATCAAAAAATAAAAATAAACGATTTTTTTTACCCACTCTATATGTATATATAATTCTAATAATAAAAGAACTACATAATTCTTATTAGAACGCATTACAAATCTTTTTGTGGGTGGACACTATTGTAGTGTGGAGTGGGCATTGAAAACCAGCGCTGTGTCGATGTCTCGTCTCAGCAAAATGCTGAATGCCAAATCTCGTTGGCTGGAAAATCGGCGCTTTAATAATTGTACATTGTTATTAATATTTATATTAATTTCTTAGTCTACTATGTTGAAAATTCGTTGTTTTTTATATGCGTCATTTTTTGCCAATAAAATTTTCTTTCTTTCTTCTTTTAATTAAACTTGATCAAATTTCAAATAGTTTTTTTTATTGCCAAAATTTGTTCGGATTTTACTTTATATTATAACTACTGTTTGTGCCTACATTTAGTTTGCCTTAATTAAATAATGTTATTTAAGCCAAGCTTATGAAATGTGGGAAAAGTTGTTTATTTGTTTCGTTTAACGTATAAAATCTAGCATTAAGTTTCTATTTATTTTGTAGAAAAAATATTTGTTTTGATTTAGTTTTATACAAATTTACATATACGTCATTTATAAATACATTTTAATCATATTACTATTAATTACTTCACAATATTATTAATGTAATTAATCTCCTAAGTTAGTTAGCTTGCTAATAATACAATTTGCTGCACGCGCGCTCACAGCCTCCCCTCAGGCGTCTTACTTGAATTATTTTGGTCCCAAATTGACAAATCAAATAATTTAACAAGACTTATTCAGCTTACATCTTAGAGTTAGATTAAAGTATTTAATTTAATTAAACTGATTTTCACTTTTATTAAAAGTTAAAGCGTATTTGTTCCGAATTAAGAAGATAAATCACTAATAGGAACCCGTCCAGGCGTCTACTTACCGGGATAGGTTGCTAGTTTAAAATAAATTAGCTTTTTTTAATGGCAACTTCCGTAGCCATTTGGAGAGTCGTTAACAATTATACATCGAAAATGGTTAGTTAGCAGCAAAAGACATCAATCGGACCTTTTTCATTTTCATTCAAACTCAATCTAATTAATTAATTAGCTTCTGACTGATTGGTAGTACGAGTAATATAGAATCCTGCTCTGTAGTCGACGTTCTTTTTTTGGGTGGTAAAAATGCCTAACGCACAGCCCATTGCATATGAACGGGTGCCGGGATAGTGTGGAATTTATCATATAATGCGCTCCTACTTCCCCTTCTCTAGGCTGGAGGACGCACGCCGCTGGTATACCGGTTAAAACCACCCCGGTGTTCTTTCATACTCCTTGAGTGTCAAGTCTGCTGGTCACGGTGAACTAGTCAGGCCACGGCTCTGATTGGCACCGGCCTATACGGGCCTTTTTAAAGCCCGCATGATAAGATACCCGGTGATGAGCCCCGGTATCTTCTTACTCACTCAGACTAGGTGACGGCCTTGATTGAACTCCTTTTCAAACTCCTTTTCATAAATCTACTTGAATGCGGTAACGGTTTCTTATTTAATATTTTTGACATAATGTTAGTATTATTTCACATAAGGTCTTTTGTTCGAGCAAAAGGCACACAAGTAGGTTTGTGTGTATGTGTGTGTGAGTGCGCGCGCGCTTGCGTGAATGCGTGCGTGCGTGTTCGTCTGCATGCGTGCGTACGTGTATGTGTGTGTGTGTGTATTTCAAACCTCATAAAAATGAGCACGTGTACGGCCCCCAAGTGCTTTGGTGATTCTACTATATGCAGTTTTTATTCAAAAGTCTCAAAGGTCTTATTGGAAACTTAAAGAAAGTAATAGCAAAGTACTTATTTCATAAAGCGAAACTTAAATGCTAAGTCTGCAAGCTTGATTTAAGTAACAGGCTCCATTAATTATATCAAATCCAGGTACCATTAATTAATCATTTTATTTGTACCGAACTATTCGAGTAATCCCAACCCTCGTCACAAAGTTACTGTCCTAGATATGTGCAACGGTGTTTTGGTATCTCAGTTATATGAATGAAAAATATAGTTTTATTAAAATATAAGTTATAAAAACCCTCCGATTTTCCTATTTTTATATTTAAATAAAAATATACTTGCTTAAAAAAGGTAAACATAACAACATCGGAATAACTTAATATGTTTAAATAAATTACGTTTATACTATAATTTTACTGTAGTTAATGAAACTTGACATACATATAACTTTAACCATAAAGTTTATATAGTATAACTTTTAAAGAATATATAATTACTATGTGTTTGTCTGTGTGTGTGACCTTAACAATAATGATTCCAATAAATAAACAGTATAAAATTATAATACATTCTCTAAATATAATATATAATTAATAATTTCAATCTATTTCAATATTTTCTATGTACAACTTTTAGAAATTAGCCAGCCAAAATTCAAACAAGAGTGGCTTGTAAAAAAACGTTCTTAACTCATTACAAACAAATTATTTTGCAATAATACAAAAAGTCGTCGCGTCGCGACGAGTGGATAAAGTTGGAGGAGGCCTACACCAAAATGGTTGAAGGAAGCTGAAAAGAATTCAAAAGAAAGTGTTTGATGTACCTTAATGCCATCTTATTTATTTTATATTTTAAACTAAAATTATTGAGTATACATTTCCTTCATTCATTTGTATTCTGTGGTAATTTAACCGACTTAAACATAAAACTCTTTATTCTATCCAGGTTTTTAATCAAGCTACTAAAGTTCTGATGCTTACTTTGGGACTAGATGACGCTGAATTGTAAAAAAGAACAGTTTCAGATCGGAGCCCGGCTCTTTCACAAGAAGACTTGCATAACGTTTTATGATTAAATAAGGTTAGAAAAAATAAACATGGCTGAATTTTATTTTTGCGGGGGTATATCGTACGACAGTGTCCTTACCTTACCATCTATGAACTAGCAATAGAAGATATCCATTTTTTGTCTTTTACTACTTCGGTCTTTGCCTAGAGTTGGTAGGTAAAAATATTGCTCCGCTTACTTTTGCCGCCCACCCTCAAGCTGGATAAGTAGATTGTCGACGCCACGCGGAGGACGCCATCTTGCATCTTGTTTGACCGAAATGCAAAACACTCAATGTGCACCAGGCGTGTGTTTAATTTTTAGCTTAATTTAACTTGCTTGTGAGTTAATGCAGTATTTAATAAAATTATGCAAAAAAGGCACCGTATTAAATTTTGACATAATCGGCCACCGATTCAGGCAGAGGAGGCAGCTACGTGATTTCTTGATTTCCTAGAGCAAAAATCAATTTAGTCTTTTAATGTATTGTCTATCTCATAACCAATACATTTCTATGCCAACAAAGGGATCGATAATCTTGGACTTTTGCCATTTACCTACAACCGCTCTTTTAGAAAGTTATAAGTGCCTGTATTTTTAATTTTGATCTGAACTGTGTGTAAAAATTTGTCAGAATGAAATAAAACATATAAATAATACATAAAAAGGAGCACATATTAACCACTAAAGCCGCATTCGATCTATATACATCAATAATGTCGAACATGTTTTAAGTGGGGCGTGCCTCGGTCACAGCCGAAGCCTAGACGTGGCCACACATCACAGCGAGCAAATATTTGCCTTAGTGTTCCATATATTCATGAATGACTTCGTTCAGCACACCTGACCCCAATTTGCTTATTGCTATATGCATATAGTAAGGAGTTTGATACAAAATAGGCTGAGTACATCTGATCATGATCATTGTACAATATTTGATAATTAGGTCGGATGTTTATTAAAAATTATTACCTTCAATTACACTTTACGATAGTGGACACAATATTTCTATGGAAATCTCCGTTGTCATGATTTGATACAAAATAATATCTAGATAACTATTACATGATCCAAACTACTGAGACGAGCTTTTAAAATGCCCTGAGTAGCATAGTTGTCGTAGTGAAGCAGCGGCTACGTGCGTTTTTTTATCGTTGTGGAACAGCACACACGCTGATGGTCTACTTAGTAGTAAGTAGTAACTGACGCCTATAGATGCTTGCGACCACCAGATGTATGTTGGGCATCGTTGACGCGCTTCCGTCCACGTAAGGGAACTGGATTACGACATATGCTGGAAAAAACACAAGATATTATGGTGGCATATTTATAGGGGTGGTTGCCATCAAGACAAGCTTGTAGCCCTACAACCTATCTGGGGTTATTTTGTCACACCATTTTACTACAGGCCACACCCGACCGCAGAGATTAGTATTCTTACTTCACCTCTGCTCAGAGAAAACATACCCTTCAATTTTAATTGATAGTTAGCTTGCTTTAATAATAATTATAATATTCATATTTTTAACTATCATTGTTCTTTGTACGTATTTATTTACCAAAACATCGACGCAGCTTTTCATTTAGAATCCTTTGTTCGATGTCACACGAATTTACGGTCTAGTAATTTTGGCATAATTATTAGCCAAGGCTCATGGGTCGAGAGATCGTATTATATGATTAAGTTAGCCGTTGTTCTGTAGTGAACAATGGGGGGATAGAAACGTTTTGTGCTGTGAAGGGTCGTAAGTGAACTACCCTTGAAGAAAACTAAAGATAACAAAGGCACGCAAAATGTACGTCTTATAATAACCTGTGTATTCATGGAATCTATGACAGGGTCCCCGCACCCTTGTTCCATTAAGACCTTGTGAAGGACAGATTTAAGGGCATATGACCCTGGCTAGAGATAAGAATATTAATCCTATTACTTTCCTTAGAAGGAAAAGGTGTTATGTAGATTTATTTAGCTCGTTTAAGACTTGTAAAAATCTGTATCGTATAGATTACCTTTCAGCATTAATAGGTCAAATGGTACATTCTTCCATGAAAACAAATATTGGCCACATTTAATTTCTAGGTGGTAGCCAAGCGGTATAACATTTGAAAATCAACTCAGAAGTTGCAGTCTGATAAGTACCTATATGTTATAACGTAACTACTACGCAATTACAAGAAAACCTTCATACCGAGCATAATGGGTATGGGACAGTCCTCAGTCCTTTCCCTCTGGGATCCAAGTATGGCATTTGGATTTTATGGGCTGTTATTATATTTTACTTTTTGCTGAGGAAAAAGAGGTATTACGGTATGGTACTGAAACAAAAGAGAGCGAACAAGCTTTGCAAACAAGTAATCAGCAGAGTCACTAAGCAGTGAAAGTGTAAGTTAGAGACCGTGTCAGACACTCACTCACACGTGTTTTTATAACATTTCGCGCTGTACAATAATTGTTGTATGTATCAAGAAAATGCTACTCACATCCTTGACACGTTGCCCTCTTACGGTGAACTGTCTGCACTGGACCGTTATAATTTAAATTGTTCAGTTCCTTAATTTAATTATATAAGACTTTATTAGTATTTTGTCAAAAAAAAAATAAAGGTATAACCATAGGATAGAAATCCGATGGAAATAACTATTGCTTTCGTCAGTGTATTATGCCGAAATCTAGAACTATCCTCGTAGGCGTTCATATCAGTTACTTCTTAATAATACGTGTAGGCGTTCCAGCTAAGTAGGCAATTTCCTCGACGGCGTTGAACGCAAATATTGTCTCTTTAAGTGTATTTGCGACGCTATATGTTAGTAAAACTATACATTTACACACATTGTAATTGTAGTGAACTCTTATGAACATGTTGGCGTTGGTCTATAGTACATAAAGGTATGATGTGTGATCAGTATAACGTCTTTCATCCGAATTATTCTTACAAAAGATCCAATATTTTTTAAAGATTTTTACTTAGGAAAAAAACGTGTTCTTCTCGGGAACGCACGACAGAAGTGATAACTTAAACTAATCTAAGTTGAACTATTTAATATTGATTATTTTTTAATATTATTTATTTTGACAAAAGCTTAGATTATTACTTAAATTTTATGTATATTAATTTGATAATGTAAGGAAAGGTTATTTATTAATAAAACCAAAATTAATTCAAAAATAACTAAAGTTTACGAATTTCCAATTTTTCTAAAAACTGTTTTAAAATTATATTAAACTAGCTGACCCATCAAACGTTGTTCTGCCATATAGTTTAAAAAATAAACTATATTCTTCTCCTAGGTATAATCTATCTCAGTTACTAAAATTTATCAAAATGAAAACATAACAGACACAGTTACATTCATATTCATAATAGAAGATCCGGTGAACTTCCATCTTCTTTTTCATCTAAGCGTTGTATCCCGGTCGCAACCTTAACTTCTGTTTCGGTGCCCGGGGTCCGCTTTCCAACTTTTTCTACTCCACTTCGCACGGTCTTCAGCATCCCTGGTAGTGAGCCCATTGGCACGCATATCACCCTTTACGACGTCCAGCTAGCACTTTTTGGGTCTACCCCTCCTGCCGGGGCCCGGCGGACGCGGCATGGCCAGACATTTGTTTCCCACGTAAGCACCTGGTGCACTTCGATATTTGTGTAAAATGTGGTCAAAAATTTAGCCGAACAAAACGAATTATAGGGATAAACTACATAAAAATCAAGTGAAGCGTAAATTAACATCAAAAGGGAAATTCGTCACTCTCGGAGGGATTAAGTTATCCAGTTTTACATTAGTAGAAGATATAGTTAGAATAATTGTTACTACCAAATATGCATTATATATAAATTAACAATTTTTATTGTATTTATGGTTCACTGTTTATTATAGCCAATGTAATGGCTTACACATAAAATATAGAAATATGCTGTCGTGGACGTTTTCGTAAGACTATTTAAGATAACCATTTTCGTTTTAAATTATGTGTCTCTAACGGTTTTTGCAGCGCACCCCAGAATAGCTCACAGATGGCAGAAATATAAGATTAAAAAATAAAAAAAATATATGTATAAATATAAATGTGTAGAATCTGTTTGTCCAATTTCCGGAAACGAATGAATGTAGAGGCTCTGGTGGCGGTACCAATGGTGGTCAATTTGACTTTACCGCTCGCGCAACACAATCCAGGGGCTTCATTTTTAAACATAAATACTTTAAAATATTGACACACAACGTTCATTGATCCAATAACAACGATTTGTTGTGAACTGTAATCGATTTCTACGTTATAATTAAATTCAGTTCGATAAGGGTTAAAAGCAACATTTCTATGCTGTTGATTTCGATTCCATCGATTCCGTTCAACTTCATTCCGCGTTTCGCGTTGCTCGTCAGTTTGACATGCTCTTATATGTATGTCTATGACTTGCAGCATTGCGAGTTCTGCGACTTATATTTGTCCGTCTAATTGCTGGAATTTTTAAAAACTAAAATTTTATTGAAAATTAAAAAAAAATTACATTATTAATATTGTATTCTTCCATAATATCAAGTCAATCAAAAGTTTATTAAAATCTACCAAAATCTCTATATTAAATTGAACTTCCAATATTAGGCGTGATTGCTCTTAACTTACCGTGATGAATAAACACTTCTCGAAAACTCACTGTATAATTGAAATTAAATTACACGAAATGATAAATTAATTATTTATCAACGTATACATCTGTGTTAAACGATATTTGCAGCGCGCATTCTGTCAATCGCTAACAGTTATGTATTTTTTGTCTCGGGGAAAACCTCTCTTGACGGGTTCCCCCGGCCCGGGGGGACCGAGGGATATGTGGGACTCCGGGGAAGATGTTCAGCCATCCGACTACCCACTAAAAACCCCGCTGTTCTCCTATTGCTTACGCCCGGGCCTATGGATATGTGGCCTGTCGATCTCGTGGCCCGGGCCGGCACCAGCCCGCCCTTTGTCTCAAGGCGGGCCTCTTTTGAAGTGTTGGCACCAAGGGGTCAGGGTTTCATCCCCCCGGCGCTCTCCTGTATTGTAGGAGTTGAGGGGGGCCCCGGAACAGCACGCCGCCCTCTCCCTCGCGGCAATAGTGCGGGCGGCGGATCTTCCCCCGAGGGGACGCCCGCCACCGAACAGTTATGTATTTCAAACAACTGACAGCTATGTCAAAAAACTGATAGTTGTGTAAAATTAATATTGTCGTTAATTTTTATTAAATTTTCTAATGTTCCGCTTAACTTTCTTAATTTTTTTTCCATAAGAACCGCAATTCGAATAGATCTACTGCTGTGTTGCTTAGAGTGAGAGAGGAGGAGCCTGCCTATCACTGCCTTATGCGTGAGAGAAAATGAAGTGAAACAGACGGGCGCCGTAACGCGTTACGTAACGAATCGATTTACCCTCCCATAAGAAGTTATCACTTCAAAAATAATGAAGTTAAATTAAGAGTATATTGACATATTTCAATATATTCATTCAATCCAAAGTTCAAGGCAAAGTAACAAGAGTATATAAAAAAAGTATATTAGAGGATGTGTGAAAGTTGAAATTGTGAGTTATTGAAAAATTTGAAAGTAACAGACTAGCGTAGTTTGGCCATGTAATGGGCAGGGAAGAATGCCATATAACAAGGAAAATAATAGAAATGAGAGTGGATAGTATAGGAGTAGAGATAGACTAAAAAAGATGGATGGATTGTGAAAAAGATGATATGGCAAAAAGGGTGAGAATGTCAAGACAGCGGCTAACAGAGGAGAGGGGAAGAAGAGAACATGTTGTGTCGACCCCATATAACGTGGAACAAGGGCAGGAGGAAGAAGAACCTTGACGAAATCTATGATCTTTAGAGTATAACTCTTTGATAATGGTGTCTAAGAAACGTTCAAACTTACATAAATAGCTAAATACCTAGTCAGGTCATAAATTCTGTCACATGTTTAATGTAAAATAATTGTAACAAGTTTATTCATTATGTAACCATTCATATACCAAAATGAACTTAACAAAACATAGATTCTTATGACATTAAAGTTTATTCAAAATGACCTCCGTGATTTTGAATACAAGCCTTCAATCTGCGCGGCCAGTCGTCTATCGCAGCACGAACGAGGTCCATGTCAATATCGGCGGCTGCCTTAATCAAGGATGTCTTGAGTGACTCCAAATTGGGATGAGGCTTTGAGCACGCCTTTTCCTCCAAGTGTTGCCATATCTTGTAATCTAACGGATTCAAATCTGGACTGGAGGAGGGCCAGTCTTCGTGCCGGATGAAGTCGATTTCACGCGCCGCCAGCCAGTCTTGTGTGCTCTTCGCTCTATGAGCTGGCGCCGAATCTTGTTGGAATACCCAGTGCCTGTTATTGAACATGGTATGAGAAACAGGTTCCAAAAGGTTCGTCAGGACTGTATTTTGATACACAACAGCATTCGTTTTTACACCTTTCTCACAAAAATGTACCTCTGTTAAGCCCTAATAAGAAACTCCCAACCATACCATGAGCAAGGATGGAAAATGACCTCGTTGGACACGCGGAATACGGTTGCTCGCTTCTTCACTACTGTGTGCGTACACCTTATCATTTTGTTTGTTGTAGCTCTTTTCTACGGTAAACATTTTTTCATCCGAAAAAAGAATTTCCCGATATTTTTTTCCCGCGTACCGCTTCAACAAAGCGCGGCATCTCTTCAGTCTCAGGTCCATTAGACGAGCATTCAAACGATGTCCTGTTTTTCTTCGATATGCCCGAAGCCCTAAGTCTTCATTTAACACCCTTTTCACCGTGGTTCTGCTTAACCCCATCTGAAGGGCCAACAGTTTCTGCTTACGTTTGGGATTTCTTTGAATTCGTGCCTTCACAGCTTTTATCACTGCTGGAGTCCTAACAGACCAAGGGCGACCACTTCTTGACCTGTCATCTACACTAGAGTCTTCATTGTATCGTTTGATGGTACGATAAACGAATCTTTTGGTTATATTAAAATTTTTCAGTATGTTAAAAATTTTAATTGGCGCGTAACCGAAACGATGCAACGCAATAACTGCAACACGGTCTTCTTTAAGCGTCCACTCCATATTTAAAAATGAGTAAAATTCTAAAAGTATACATTTTTATTTTCATGAACAATTCGAAATTCGAATTCAATAAACTTTTTTGTGGCCAGCATTCTAAAAGAAAAGTTTTTACTGTGTGACAATACTTATGACCTGACTAGGTATATATCTATAACCGATTACATGTTTTCACATATATAAATAATACGTAGTACGTAGTATACGTAGTATATTCCAATACAATAAAACCTGCAAACAGTAGCAATATATCTAGCAGCATCATTCAACGTTTACTACTTGCACCGTCTTCCGTTGCCTTTATTTTTGTTCTAACGACTGTTTTATTGTAGCTGCCGGCAAACGACTCGCTGTGGATAGAGAATATTACAAGAAAGATTATCTCGCTTTTTATAGCTCCCATTAAAGTATTGCGGTCTTTGAGAAACCCAAAATGAGGTGCTTTAAGGATTTTGTATCGCTTTATTTAAACGATGCGATGAAAATAATTTTTGATTATTATGCTAACTAATATTATAAATGTGAAAATGGGTTTATTTGTTTGTTTGTTACGCTTTCACGCTTAAACCGCTGAACCGATTTTGATGAATTTCGGTATAGTTATAGATTGGATCTTGGAGACGAACATAGGCTACTTTTTTAAATTCATATGGCAGAACAATGATTGCCTGGTCAACTAGTTATTTAATAAAGTGTAAGCAGCTTTATGTTTAAAGATAGAGGGCTCAGGTTTAGAATCCCGCGATGGCAAGCACCGTGTAGGCAGTTTCTCTCGCCTAATGTGCATATAAAGCATTTTATAGCATGTAGAGGAAATCTTAAGGTGTAACCCTCCAATTTGCCTTGGAGAAGCGTGGCAGACATACATTTTGTGTCGTGGACTCAAGATTTAATTAAAGATCTAGATTTGTTAATTAGTTAGATGGTGGCCGGAGTACGGCTGGCGACGCGATTAGGTTTAGTATTATATTTAGTCAATCAATATGGCGGACGGCCTTGGCCCAATCTGCCGAATAAACCAAGTTAACTGAGGGGGTGACTAATAAGATTTAAATGCAAACAAAGTTAAAGTTTTGTATCATATTTTAGTTGCCATCAACCAATAGTTACTTTTGTACAATATAAGAATGAAAATAGTGGTGTAAAAATAACTGAATGTACTCATACTTCTGATAAACATACAAATAATAATGCTTTGTGAATGATTCCACAATTTTATGTTAAAACTTTGTACATATAAGACTATATGTGAATTCAATAAATCTTATTATGCAAAAATTACAAGATTCAAATTATTTTCATATTTCTATTACTTGAAGGATAGAAAAAAACAACGGTTCCGTCTAGGGACGCCCGAAAGAAGCGAAGCTTTATAGTATAAAGCGTAGGAACTAAGTGTAAAGAATAATGAACAAAAGAAGCGAGTGAAAAATAATAAAGCCTTGAGAAAATAAAAAAAAATGAAATACTTGGGGAAAAAAATACATTAAAAATAATACACGCCTAAAAATACAAGGCACAAGTGAAGCTATCTTCACGACTAGAAGAAAAAAAATTGGAGTGCTTCGGTGTAGCCTGGCGTTTTTAGACGTGTATTTTATTTTTAATATATCTATTTTTATTTTGGGATTCAGTTTTTTTATTTTCTAAAGCTTTATTTTTTCCCTCGCGTCTTTTTTGTGTTATTTTTATTTTCATTAGAGTTGATTTAATTTTTTTTTATTAGTGGAGTTTGAACATTTAACACGGATATTTAAAGAAAAATGAATTGGAACAAAATGAAAAAAAAAATGTATAAAATAGTTACAGTAAATAGTAGTAGTAAATTAAAGCTGACAGCGAACTTATGGACGACTATTAATCAGAAAAAATCTGAAAATTGAAAAATGTTCGATATCTCCGAAATCAGGAGACAGATTGGTGACAATTTTGTTTATTTGATCCCTTTTAATTTCTCTATTTTTTTTTTATAGTGAGAGTTCAGCAGACAGGCAAACGGCCCACCCTGGCAGGTGGTCACCGTCGCCTATAGACGTCTCGAAGAAATTTTATAACGCCTTTTTTGAAGAACTCCATATCGTACCGCACTGAGAAAACCTCAGCCGGAAGCTCATTCCAGATCCTGAGAGTACACAACATGAACGTTCTTGAGAACCGTTTCGTACAAGAAAGAAGAGGCTCCAAGAAATAGGGATGAACATCCAGCCGATGGCGGGCAGTGCGGTGGTAGAAAGGTGACGAGGACACCATTCTAAATAGCTCCTCAGAACACTCCCCGTTGTACAGACGGTAGAATAGGCAAAGAGACGCAAAGTCTCTCTGAAATCCAAGCGTGTCTAGACCGTCTGTGAGAATGGGATCGTCGACAACACGAACTGCGCGCCGTTGGTCCAATCTAGAGGATTGAGCTGACAGGCTGATAAAGGGTTATCTGATATTTAAGATATACCCTTATCTATACTGTAATATAAATTAAAAACGTACGGTGAAAATCATTTGAAGTAATTAATTGTAACAAATACGAGTAATTTGTAAAGTTATTTGAACATATTTTAAGATATATACTCTATTAGCAAGAATAACTAAGCTCTATTTTAAAAATAGCTTCCAATCTACGAAAACATGATTAGCGTCTTCTCTCCTATGGTTTTATATCATTGGCTCCTCAACGGAGAACATAAAATGACAAATTCCGAGCCGCTTTCAAGGGTTTATTTTGTATACATTTGAATTATTTTTAGAACAGTTCGGAAGTGCACAAAGAGAAACCTTTTATTAATGTTATTTAAAATATAATAAAAATGATATTAATATTTTATTATTTTTATCAATTTAATTCAATTTTTGTTTTTTGAATTGATTTTCTATGCTTATTTCACAATATTTTTCTAATAACATTCGACTATACCTAAGATCTAAAATAATATTTTATATAATATTATCACACCCATAGAAAATGTACATACATACACACGTATAATCACGCCTCTTTCCCGTAGGGGTAGGCAGAGACCACTTCTTTTCACTTGCTACGATCCTTACATACTTGTTTCGCTTCGTCCTCTTTCATTATTCCCTTCATACATGCCCTTCGGTTTAGGGTACTCTTGAACTGGCCTTTTTTCAAGACGTCCCTGATCTGGTCTCGAAACGTCCGCCTAGGTCTACCCCTTCCAACACTTCCATTCACACTCGCTTTATACACTTTTTTCGTCAATCGTTCTTCATTCATTCTCTCAACATGGCCAAACCATCTCAGCATACCTTTCTCAATTTTTGTCTCTACATCTTCTTTCAGACCACACCAATTTTATACCAATAGAAAATGTAACAAGCGATAATTTGTTTAGGACATTTTACTACAAAGAATATATAATTCAATATATAATTCAAAGTTTTAGTTACATATTTGCTAATATAATAATTTTTCAGAATCGCCCTAACTTTTTTCCTTTAAGATATCTCTTCTACGAAATGGGACCAGGAGGTCCCAGGGAAACATTATTGCTTATGTTGAACATCCCCAAATGTTAGGACCCTGAAAATGGAATTATTCTAATGCTGTTAACGCAAACGGATCTATTGTAAAATAAAAATTAGTTAAAATCGTCATCAATCTAAACCTGGACTAGCTCGATAGGGCTAGATGGAGTGTAAAGACATTGCAGGACTGTCTTTCGGCTTTATGCTGTCATCTTAAGGTATTCTTAATAATTTGAAATTTTTTTAATTAAATAAATAAACGAGAGCAGAATTATAAACCGATTAGATCAAACAAAACTGTTTCAAGAGAAAACAAAGTACTAGCAATAGCATTTTCAAATTAGCGACCAAGCAATTAATATTTTATGAACTTATATTTTCTAAATAGTCGTTTAGCGTGTTTAGGCATGTAATTGACTAGGCATTAATTGGCAGCTCATAAGCTGATAATTTCCATTGAAAAGGCTTTTGTTCTTACGACTATGTCTACGGAATATTGACTAAGAAACAGTAACCTCTAGCGCTGATTTATGCTTAATTTCATTACTATGCAAATTACATTACACCTGAAATATTGTTTGTTTTCATAATTTTACCACCGAAAATTGGCTTAGTATAATTTGAAAGAATGATTTATATCATATTTTCTCTGGCTATTTTTCTCTCTGCTCACATTATATCGGACGATCTGAGTTCCATCATCATCATCCCAGCGTTATGTCTCGGTTGCCACCCAAACTTTCGTTTCGGTGCCCAGGGTCCACTTTCCAACTTTTTCTACTCCACTTCGCGCGATCTTCAGCATCCCTGGTAGTGAGCCCATTAGCACGCATATCACCCTTTACGACGTCAAGCCAGCACTTTTTGGGTCTACCCCTCCTGCCGGGCCCGGCGGAGGCGGCATGGCCAGACATTTGTTTCCCACGTAAGCATCCGGTGCCGCATGGCCATACCAACGGAGCCGACACTCCTGCAATTTATCTGCAATGTCCGTGATTGAAAATTGATCGGACGATCTGAGTTTGATGTCAAATAAACATACCATTTTTTAATATTTTTGTTTTTAGAAACCTCTGATCTGCCTTACGTTTTTTGGGAAGAGGCTCTCAATTAAGTTGTTCCTATCGCTACCTTACCTTTTATACAGATACTGGTCCCACCAAACATAGAGCATTTGTCTTGCGGCCAAAACGCCAAAGGTCAAATGCCTTGGAGTCGGTGGCTCGACTTCGTCAGTGATAACCATGATTTTTTTTAAACGTTCTTAGTCTTACACATCGAAATCACCATCTTTAAATTTTCGAAACTTTGTGTTTTTAAGCATGGTCACCGTAAGTTTCTACCAGCAAACAATGACTTTCAACGTCTTTTTTCTTTTCATTAAATAAGAAAAGTAATGCGTACTGCAAATGCACGTTTTCAGCCAGGAAACTTGACATTTGTAAAGAGGTATAAATCTATGACGGTGTTATTTTTACAAAATATAACATGCTTGATATCAGTAGAATAAAATGATATATACGTCAAATTATAACATTGCATACTTTAGCCTAATGGCATCTGTCAGGAAAAACCGATAATGACTTTCCAGTTTACCTAGTATATTGATCAATTACAAAATCGTGTGTTCGTGGCTAAAAATCAACCACCTTTATCATTTTTCTAGGAAGTTCTAATACGATAAATATATAATGACGATAGCAAAGAATGAACAGAATAGGTTTTCATTTTAGATTGTTTTTTTTTATATAACTGTACTCTTTGACAGTTATGAATGAGAGTCATTCATACCGTGAGGTAGTCGGGAGATATGTGTGACTTTATCCATTAAAACCCCCGCTGTACTATTACCTAGTGCCTGCTGACGAACATTCGGCTGGCCAATCCCATGGCCTAGGCCGATAAACTACTTAATTGCAGTCATGTAAACTTATGAACTTTTTTTTAATGCCCGCTTAGGATTTAGCAGTTACTGTCACCTATGTGTGTTATGGTGTTTGCAATGCCAGTGGCATCGTGAACACGCTGTTGTCCCATAAGGGTACAGGAACTTGGGTCACTAATGCCGGAACACAACACAAGGTTATTATGGTGGCATACTTAAGATCCAGACGGGCTTGAGGCCCTACCACGTAGCTAGGGTGGGTTGTTTTGTCGCCTTGTACGACAGGCCGACCCCGGCCACAGAGGTTGATATTCTTTTTCCGCCCCTTCACGGATAGAACTAATGTTGATGTGCGTATATAATGAAACATTTGCTGAAATAAAATTGTAACAGAGAGTTATTATAGTTCATATTGCTACGCGATACATTGTCTTCAACGTGAGTTTACAACATAAATTCAGAAACAATTAAGCCTGTTAATGTATGAACTGCTACAACATTTTACACAAGTAAAGCTTTAAAAATACAAATTTTTATTATAATTTCATAAGGATACTATTGAACTTAAATGGTAAACAAAATTTACATCCGTAGATATATACATTTCGAAACAGTATAAGCTTCGCGCTACTTCCATATCCGTCACGATTATGCATTCGTCTTGAGGCAGTATGCCGTAAATAATTTAACGTGTTCGAGGGAACGTAAATACGAGGAAAATTTTGACATTTCCAAGCCATTATTCTCAATGAGCAATGATAATATTCATGTAGGAATGGTGTGAAGACAAATCATTAGCAGCTTTTTGAAATGATAGTGTAATTATTATATATTTAATGTCAGCAACAATTAATTGCGTAGTTGTATTCCAGTTTAACATTACAGCGGTATATTCTACCTATTTGGAGTTTATTTGTTTTTCCATAATTACACTTATCGTTAGTATATTTACATTTAAGGCTTTTACGATGGCAGTCACAGACCGAGATTGCACCGTACCGGAATGAGAAGGACAGCTCGAGAGCAGTGGACTATATGAGGGAGGGGGTGAGCGGTAGCTAGAGATACGCCATACCTTGCAGTGGGCAAAGAAATTCACACTGACCTTGATTCCACCTCTTCCCGGATCGGTTCAGGTCCGCACGCGGAGAAACTGTTGCACAGTACCAGCTAAATGTCAAGCACACTGAACACAGAACTTATGGCACGGCCAATGAGAGTTAGAAGTAACTGAAGCCAATTGCGCACGGAGAGCATGGTCTTCAGGGAGGTTGAACTTCACGTTGTCAAAAAGCTCACGTGATACTACTTACATTATTTTCGTCCCACCCTCGCTTTTACCATTTACCTCACCAAGAGTGAAGGAGGTAACAAAAAATCAAGAGGTGGGATTATCAATATAATAATCAATATCATCGAAGCACTTTATACTATATATACAGGGTGACTTTGACAAACCCGTCCAAATTTTTTTTACGCACTAAACATCATTTATGGCACTCATTTTCGCAAAAAAAATTGTATGTCAAATTTTCACCATAAAATACTTCATATAGGATTATTAATTCAATCGTACAGAATAATCATACGGTGCAAACAGCGTACGTTACCCTGTTATTACCTGTCTCTGTCACACCCGCGTAAATGAGTAGTGCGTATTCGCTCGCCCGGTTCAATGCCGCCGTCCTCGGCTTTTTACTAGGTCAGATGGAGAGGTCATTGACACTCTAGCGCCGTATTATGTAAATTGCGAGTCATTCTTTGAATGACTTTGTGATGCTGATTACTCAACATTTTTGTACTATGTGATACAAAACTAAAATACATGTTTCTCATAACTTTTACTAAAGATTCTTCTGTGTGAATTTGGACGGGTTTATCAGTCACCCTGTATATATATATATATATATATATATATATATATATATATATATATAGTGACAATACGGTGGTAACTTGTCTCAAAGTAGTGTAGACCGCTTGTGTTATAGGTCCTAAACAACCGTTATAGTACGTATGTACTTTTCTTTTGTTAATAAATACATATTATATATGCATCAACTGATGAAGCCGTTAAGAAGATCATCTTAACGGTTAGAGTACTTCGGTACGCTTGCGAAGGTCATGGGTTAAATCCTAGTTATCTTGTACCCATAACATCAGTGCCATGCTACTACTACTTTGGGACTGGATAGCACTGTGTGAGTCGTCACAATATATTTATTTATATTTATAAATAATCAACAATACTTGGAAGCGGAATCGAATTCGTCAGCTGGCGTTTTGATGTTCGCTGCCCGAGATTCTTCAAATATAAACAAACAATAAATAGAAAGAGTAAATAAAAATATACTCTAAACACCATTCATGTAAATCCTCAGCTATTTACAATAACCCTTCTCTAAAAGCATACTTTTACCTTTTTCCTTATCCCTATAAAATGGACTAGACTTAACATCAAAATCACGTTCTAAACGACTCAATAATGCTTTGCCATCACCCACATCACTCCGACGTTTAATATCCCACTGAGAGCCTTTCAACGGGGCCTATGCTGTGAATAAATCGGTGAGTGATGTTTATTTGCAACTAAAAAGCATTTACGCTAAGACTTTATTTATGGTCCATAAAAAATATAATAAATATATTTGTAGCAATGCCTACGTAGATTTTTATTTATTTCAGTTTGTTAGTTCTTAGCGTGGATATGCAAATCCATAAATATTTAATTATGATAACTGTATTATTTTCTCTTTTTTTGGCTGCAATGCGTTAGTTATTGATTTTACCAATATGAAAGTAAAGAAACAGATTTCTTTTATTGCTCTGCTGGCTCACATAATAGTTAAAAGTTACCGTCGCTTATGGATGTTTACGACACCAGGAGCATCGCTTTCACACTGCTGTCCGCATAGGGGACCTGTAACCTTATGCCAGAACACAACACAAGGTTATTATGGTGGCATGTTTAGAGGCCAGGAGTGGTTCAGAAGCGCGTATAAATTCATGACTATCGTTCATTTGTCAAATAATACAACACACATTTTTCATTCTTACATTTTAAATTTTATACGACGCTTTTGCTTAATAATAATCTTTTATCAAATTTATTAATTGAAATATATCATTAGTACAGAGTCTCGTGTCAATATGTTTTTAATACGCCTTAAGTATACCAAGAGTATAAGTTTATTGTTAAGTATTTCTAAAATACTTTATATCTCATAAAGTTATTCATGTACTAGTTATATATTATTTGATTAAATTAAGAACTCGTGCTTTGTTCAGCCAATTAGTTCACGATACTGATCCTCCACATAAAACTCTGTGTCCTGTAAAAGTAGTCCTCCCATGAAGAATCTTATAGTTATCCATGATTAGAACTGGTCCTGTAAATATTAAAACAATATTAACTAAACATTTATTTTTATTTGGTAATGATTTTCTCCATACAGCTAGTAGAGCCCTAATCCGGTCTGGATAACAACTACTCTTAGCCTACTTGTAGGCCGCCATAATAACCTATACCCCTATGCGACAGTAGCGTATTCGCGACGCCCCTAGCGGCGCAAACATCCATAGGCGACGGTAACTGCTTACTACTAAGCGGGCCGTCAGCCTGTCTATTGTTCAGGAATAAAAATAAAATGAATAAGATGTCGCCAAAATCACTGAAATAAATAAATTATTATCAAAAAATATACATACTGGGTCAATAAACACAACGCTATTTATTCTATATTTTAAAACTGGTTTACATGGTGGCAATAATGAGCTTTTAGGGAAAGGTTTCGGATGTAACTGGTAGACAATTCTTAGAAGAAGGTTAGTAGTGGTCTTTTAATTTATATACACATAGACAAACAATTTACGTTTTACAATCATATTCTACTAGTCTTTTTTTAGTATTACCATGCTAATCCAGGCATGTTTTGGGGTGGGCGAGAAACACAAGAAAAATATGTAAATAATGTCCGGAAAAGATCAATTTGTAGCTATAAAACCACTCATTGCAAGCGTGAGTTAATATTGTTTCTGTAAATTATTTGGATTATAATAAAGAATTATCTATCTATATATAAAAGCATTTATATAATGCATGTAGAGCCTAGTCTTATATTGTTTTTTGTTATAAATAATTAAGCTAATTTACACCACTAAAAGCAAGCCGTGTACAGAAAAATGACAACTGCGTCTTTATCGGATATAGCCCGGTCAAAATAGATATTAATACATAAATTTACAACAAGCTGAAAATTTACAGGCACGTAAGGGATACCACTGTAATGAAATGGCTTTTTCTCAGAAATGGTAAATCTTGCAGAAAAAAGTATAGTCTGAGCTATTTTTATTGTAAAACTAACCATTTGGCCAAAAAATCCAATAAACCAATTTTTGTGACGTTTGACCTTGAACAAATTTTTTAGCATACACAGGATTAATGGGGACGTTTCAGGATTTCATTAGAGTGATTATTCCTTACGTGCCTGTAAATTTTCAGCTTGTTGTGAATTTATGCAAGTGTACCCCTATTTTTTGGGCTAATTTGACCGGGCTAATACGTCTGTCTGTACTGTCCATCTATTGTTTCTTGAGCCTGCTCCGAGGCACTAGTTGGATCCATTCGAGCTCCGTGTAGGATGAACAATAGAATGTGTATTTCTGAGAAATAATCTGTACTGCATTTGTCTAAATTCGCAAAGCTTTATACTTCAATATTTTTTATTACTTTAACATTTAATTATTATATATCTGTCTTTCCTAAACCTATATTCAACGTATACTGAAAAAAACCACGTGAGTTTTATGGCCGGATAGCAAGAAAACTAAGAATAAGGTCCACTTATTTTTATTTTGGCCTGTGTTATTCTAATGTTGCCTACAGTAATAAAAATAAGTACACGAGTGATTTATATGATAAGTATCATTGTCGTAATAGTTGTGATAGTAGATAGTTGAAGATTGAATACAATTGAATAGTTTATTTCCTATAGTTTAGTATCTTAATCATTATCTTTAGATTCATGTTTAACTCTAGGAAGAAAATCAACCTAATCTATCAATGGTGTGTTCTGTTAAATAACTGACCAGGCTCTGATATAGGATTGTTTTGGTTGTCACGACAGTTGTTCTTTACAAACCAAATTTCAATCAATCAAGTCATATCAATTCATGTATTTTGTTTACTTCTTAAAACAAGCTATTATAGAAAAAGAAGCATCACAGAGAAAGATCGACGCAAAAGATGTACATAAGTTTCACCCTAGGTCAATACTGAAGAACATATCTTGGACTCCAAAATTAAAGTTTTGTATATTTTCTGTATAAAACAGGTGTATAATGAAGTACCTTATATACTTTTTTTCCTTTGTTTTGTTAATAATGTGGATCACAATAAAGAGTAACCTATTTTGTTTATTAAGGCATTTTGTTTTATTTTTGTAGGACAGCAGACAAGCTGACGCCTATGGGTGTTTACAACGCATCGCAATGCAAGGGCATCGCTAAATCGCTGCTATCCGTTTAGTGGTACTGGAACCTGCTCACTTATGCCGGAACACAACACAAAGTAATTATGGCGACATCCTTATAAGACCAAAGGTGGTTGCCATCCAGGCGGGCTCGGGTCCCTAACACGTAGCTAGGGTGAGTTGTTTTGTCGCCTTTTATGACAGGTCGACCCCGGCCACAGGGGTTAGTATTCTTTCTCCGCCCGTGCACAGATAAAAATAAGCCATATTTAAATAATATTTAAATATGGTGAGATCTGATTCGTATAATGTGTCACTCTGTTACCGTAATTTGGTTATATAAATTTCATCTTTTGACTCTTTTTAAAAGAAAAGAATTATTGTATATTTCGACGACCTCTGTAGCGTATCGGCTAAGGCATTTCGGTATGCTTGTGGAGGCCACGGATTTAATTCCCGTCTCGCGTCTGGGTGTTTATGTATAATATGTATTTATTTATTTACAAGAGAAAAGTATATATGTAGTATAAATGTCATCTAGCAACCATAATACAAGTGATTATGCAACTTAGTTTGTGACTAGATGGCGTTGTGTGAAATGTCCCAATAAATTTATATTTTGATTATAGAAGAAGTACGCATAAATTTTGCCTCATGTGGCAACCCACTCCATATATTTTATAATAGTTTTAAGTTCAACTAATTACCTGCTAAAAATGTCCACACTTTCTTTTTCCGGTTAATAATAATAATATAGCCTTTCATGAGCCTGTATAAGTAACATAACTGTTTTATAAACTCATCGTACCATTCCAATAGTATCGCATAAAAGTATACCAAAGCTACTCAGATCCATTTTTACTCTAAAATACTGCTCTTTTATTGTTTTGCATGAACACATATCTAAGAAAAGTAATGGCATCCATTTATTAGTTATGTTCACTTTTTTACCCTGTTATTTGCAACAGATAAGGGGCATTCCATAAATTACGTTACACGAATTTTAGGACCTATTAACCTCTCCTCCCATTCTAGTCGCATTTTTAAAACCCTCTTCCCCCTGATGTGACGGCATACATTTTTCAATTTTATGCATGTGTTTAAAAATAATCAAAAGAAAAAGTTATTGTATTTTTTTATTACATAATCTTTAATAAAATCAACAAATATGTATAACAGATAAATCAAACGACTAGTTAGGAAACAATAACGACTAATTATGTTAATAATAATTAAAGATGCAAAACTTAATAATTTTGTGTCCATGGACTTTGGACCCACTCCTTCATATTTATATCGTATTCATCCATATCGTGACGTCACAAAGCTTTTGACACCTCCCTGCCCCTTGTCACACAATGTCACGTTTCAGTGATATTCTACCCCCCCTTAACGTGCGACGTAATTTATGGATGACCCCTAATACGCTAAAGTTTTGTAAGAGTGCCGCTAAATGATAATATACTCATTACTTTGATTGAAACTTAAAATTTAGATTTATGTTTGGACTCAAATAAATTTTGAGTATAATAATAATGAAAATATGGACAAGATGAGGTGGTTCCCTACCGTCATTTATGTTATTATTAAATAACCATTGTTGAATGGAGACTCTATGTGTTTTTATTTTAATTAGGCTATTGTTAGATTTTCTCTCATTCATCTAAATGTGGTGGTGTGCGATTTTAATTGTTTTTTTTTTTTCATTTAACTATTAATTCATCAAATATAATTCTTCTAAGAGTTTTCATTACAAAACTAGGTCATCTGATACATAATGTAATATGAAATCACTAATCTCAAAGGATTCTAATCAAACAAAAGAAAGTAACAGCTTGCAGAATCTACAACGAAATTGTTTCCACCTTAGTACTTAAAATTAGGTTTGGCAGCTTGTGAGTTTATGTTTATACTTACTATCACTGTACATATTTTCTTACAGGTAAAGATTTCACCAATATAAGCCATTTTTAGCCAGCAAATTATTATTATGTAATTAAGTGTTTCCAAATAACTTACACTATTATTATAGTAATAACATTTTATTACAACCAATATTCATAAAATATACAAAGCATTTTTACAAATTTAGTTAATGAGTCCAAGGCTTCTGGCCTTATCTAACCAGTCAGATCTTGATACATAACTTCCACATAAAATGCGGGTTCCTGTAAATCCAGTCCTTCCGTGTAAAACTCTGAAATTGTCCATTACAAGCACCAAACCTGTTAAAAATTATTTATTTAGGTTTAAGTTATTATTGCCTTCTGATCATATGGTACATAAAATCTACCCGTGTAGTACCGGGTTAAAAAAAAACAAAAGTGAATCCAGGGTCCAATTTCAGGATTTGGATGCAAATGGGACTGGCCACTTGGATAATGTTGACGAGTTTTCACATACTTCAGAATTGAACAGAGTTTACGCTCAAAGATAAAATATAAATGAAAATATTCACACTAAATTTATTGCTTGTTTAATTTAAAATGTATTTATAATTATTAACAATTGCATGAAACATCGAGATATTTTTTCCTCAAATTTAAATTTACTTCTTTTTCATACCTGTAAACAATATTTTTTCGTTCCATATTATTATACCTGCTAATCTTTTACTGTGCTTGTTATACTTTTTACGAATCTGACTATTTATTTTGTTCTTCTGTCTTCAAAATAAATATGTAAAAATTCACCACGCAATAAATTTATCTTGTCTAACTATGGAATCAATCTCTTATGATCAAATATTTCCGTTATTTTCTTTGATCATCTATAAGCACATACATAAGTGATGTACGCCATAAACAAAAGAAATTAATATCTTTGTAGTTTACAATAATGTGCAATTACAGAATGTTTGAATTACCTGGATTTAATTTAAATTTCCACTGATAATCAGGATTCTCATAATAGCGAGCGAGGTTCCTCAGGGAGCGATAATATGACCTGCATTCTTCGCCATTCTTGAACGCCATCGCAGATCGGTCGTATACATTGAACCTACAATTTTTACTATAGTTTTATAAATAAACATGATTATTAGTATATTGGGAGGCAATAAAAATAATTTATAGAGATTTATAGAATAATTTTAAACGTCTTAAAAATTAGCTTACAATGATGCCAGTCTATAACATTTTAGTGTTTGAATTAGGGTCCCCCTAAATTAGACAAACACGACATAACTATATATTAATTTACAGCTTTAATTGATGAATTCATATAATAGCATAAATTGATTGACAATTTTATCTCAGATTCAGTAAAATATAATGCACTACATTTTTCAAATTAAACAACTACACACCTGATTTGTTTTATATCTTGGGACTGTTTGTCAACAATAATAACCGGAGCAGAATAAGTATGGTGATGACCTTCTTCAATGTATTCTGCTTCCAAGTCAAACGTAGTTAGAAATTCAAAGTCTTGAGGATAGTCGTCTTTTAAACAAGATGCTCCATAGAAGCCATCCACTAAAGTCGTGTCCCCTCCAGTACCTCCGGTGTGCTCTAGGCAATGCAGTATCTGTAGACTAATGTTAAAACTTTAAAGAAGCAGTAAGCATTTAGGGGATGTCGTAATCAATCAATTTAGTTATGTGTCGATGTTGGACATGAAGATCTAGTGGGCCGTCGTTGACACTCTTCGCTATATTCTGAGAATACTTTGTGACTTTAGGGGTCCCTACAACAAATAGTTTTTTTTTTCAATAAGCCAGATCAGTCATTATTGTTCCATTTTCGAAATTAACAGAATGAAAATAGTGCAAATAATTTTTGCATGTCTACCGAAAAATTAAAAGAAATAATATTTTGATTTAAGATCAGTAAACAGACAGGCAATTTTAAGCATACAATTACATGTACCAAGGGTGACTGCTTTATTCGATTGGTTTATTCGGACTAATAAAGTGAGGTACATATTTATACTAGGCTTGCTATGTATCTTTTTTGTTTAGGGAGCGTTCAAGTATTACGTACCGCAATTTTTGGAGATTTTTGACCCCCCTTCCCCCCATGTAATGTGCTGTAATGATTTTCTGTACCCCCACCCCTTAATAAAACATTATGTAATCACCAAGTGATGATTTATACCTAAAAGCCATCCGAATTGATGTATTTTTTGTTACATACTTTACTGGAGTGATGAGAAAAACTATCATAGCTGGTGATAAATATTTTTTTTATTTACATTTGGAGTTTTGAGAATCTTTCTACGCGATCATTCTGAAGGTTTAAAAAAAAAACAATGTTACGTAACGCATAGTTCAAAATCCCCTCGCCCTCCTGTAACGCTTTTAACGTTTTACGACACCCCCCTCCTCCAAATTCGTTATGTAATACCTAAATGCTCCCTAATGTAAATAGCATTTTACATTATACACGTATTGGCAACTAAACTGGAGAGCATCACAAAATTTTTTTTGTATTTCGTCAATAATAGTAATTAGTTATTACCCTAACAAGGCAAAGATTATGGTCATAATGCCTTATTAAGACCTATAAATATATAAACAAAGTACAATTATTATATAACGATAAATACTTTGAAGTATCGTATAGTGTATGATGGTACATTAACATCAGCTATATCAGTGTATTTAAAATATTAAAAAAAAAACAATATTCATCCATGCGAAGCCGAGGCGGGTTGCTAGTTACGAACAACTCGCACTAAAATTTATGCTTCTTCTGTTTCTGCTAACTATTTCCTTTTATAATATAAATAATGATAAAGCGTTACTAATGAATAATTATTTGATATTCAAATACAATTTACAGCGAACTTGCCTCAAAGCCTCCACAGAATACATTACAATTTAAACAGAAAAGAAGGCTCTCTACTCGCAGTAGTAGTCAGCGATTAATATTTTGAAAGGCTTATAAAACTGAAATTTTCACTTAAATATAAAAGTCAAAATCGAGTTAAAGTTCAAATTAAAATAGTGGCCAATATGTCCATTAGTTAGCTTGCTTAGATTATATTAGGTATGTAATTAGTATGTCGGGGTGCCACCACTGTGGCGCGGGCGACGAGGAGGACACGGTGAACCACACTGTCGCCGTGTGCCCTGCGTGGCGCGAGGAGCGCCGCGCCCTCGTCGCCCAAATCGGCGTGGACCTGTCGCTCCCGGCCCTGGTTCTGTCCATGGTCGGGGGCGATCCTGGATGGACGGCCGTCGCCTCCTTCTGCGAGGCAGTCATGTCCGCAAAGGAGGCGGCGGAGCGGGAGCGGGAGTCGACCACCACACTCCTCTCCCGCCAACGCAGGCCACGCCGGCGGCGCCGGAGGGTCAGTAACGACCTCCGGCCGCCGTAAAAAGCGGCTGCGGGCGGCCCCTCGGGGGAGGACCCGCCGCCCGCACTATTGCCGCGAGGGTGAGGGCTGCGTGCTGTTCCGCGGCCCCCCTCAACTCCTAGAGTTGTTAGGAGAGCGCCGGGGGGACGAAACCCTGACCCCCTGGCGCCAACACTTTAGAAGGGGCCCGCCTCAAGACAAAGGGCGGGCCGGCGCCGGCCCGGGCCACGAGATCGGCAGGCCATATATCCGTGGGCCCGGGCGTAGGCGATAGGAGAACAGCGGGGTTTTTTAGTGGGTAGTCGGATGGCCAATCATCTTTCCCGGAGTCCCACATATCCCTCGGTCCCCCCGGGCCGGGGGAACCCGTCAAGAGAGGTTTTTCCCCGAGACCAAAAAAACAAAAAAAAAAAAGGTATGTAATTAGTAAAAAAAACATACATTAACGTAAAAAGAAAAAAATGACTAGAAACGAGAAAATAAAGGATTATTGTAGTTAAATAATTTAAAGTACCGACTTCTATATAATAAATATTACACAATATATTTGAAACATCCAGATTATTTTAACATCGTTGTATTAACTCAAAATACGGCTATTTTTGCAAGAGAGGTCTGTTTGTGACCCACTTCAATAGTCCCATCCCGTCATTATTATTTCACGATCCATTCAAAAAGCTTTCATTTGTTGGTCGCTTTGAAATTCTGTTTTGTAATTTGTTCATGGCACCTCTGTCCGTCTCTAACTAAAGAACTTCATGCTACATAACGACGGTCTTACTTAATGGAAGGATTTCAAAGGCATCAATTGACGCGTAGGTTTATTCACTCGTCACTGTGTAATCGATTGATTTTGGGGGCATTTTAAATATTTATTCTAAAGTCACTATTGAGTATTCTCACTGAATCATACTGTGCCAACATTCCCTAGTCAATTTGTTGGTAAGGTAATGGAGGTAAGGTAAGGGACGTGGCTTTTACACGTCGGAACGCCTGCGGGTGTCACTGATGGTTCTTATCTTGATGTTTATATATAATAGTAGCCGTTTCCGCCCGCTTCGCTGATCGATTAACAGAAAAAATAAGTCGAAAAAATTTTTCGTACGCATGCGCGCTACACGGCTTGCCCCACTTCTATTATATAAAAATCGTTGTTTCTTTGAAGATATCGCAATAATGCTTTTCAGATATGGGCCAAGTACCTAAGAAATAAAAATTTCATTTATAGTAAATTGTAATTGTAAACTATACATAAAAATTTATCATACTACAATTATTATTATATTCGATTGCCATCTTGCAACCATGTTGCGGATCTGTGGATGGAACAGAATAATATAAAAATCACGATTAAAAAACAGGGGTTGATCGTAAAAGGATGAAAATTTGAAGTTGTGTGTATTTTTCAATGCTAAATCATAATAAAATAAAAATAAAAAAAATTGCAAAAAAAATAATTTTAGGGGTGGGTCATCCTTATCATTTAGGGGTATGAAAAGTAAATGTTGGCCGATTCTCATACTTACCCTATATGAACACAAAATTTCATATAAATCGGTCCAGCTGTTTCGGAGGATTTTGGTAACAAACACCGCGACACGAAAATTTTATATATTAGATTTATTTATTTAAAAGATAAAAAGAAAGTATATCAATTGTCTAGTAACTACAACACAAGCGTCCTGCTCCTTACTTTGGAACTAGATAGCACTGTGTTGTCATAGTATATATATTTTTTATTTATTTTGTACCGAACCAACTATCATCTGAAACAATGAAATCGAATCCAGGTTCTGATCGCTTGTTACCATTCGAGCATGACAATAATAGTATGACAAATACATATATAGATCTCAAACTCAATAGTATTATTAGCTTGTTCCAATCATTGGTCGGCACTTTAAGTCTTTTTTCCATTTTATTATATTTTAACATTCTTGGTATGTCACTTCACAAACCTTCATATCGTGAATCACACATTCTTTCCATCGCTTTTTGAGTCTACTGCTGCTCTTGTAACCATCTACTTTCAGGTTCAACATTTTTCTAGTATGGTATGTAATGTTAATATTCTATCATAATATACTTACCCAGCAGCTTCTGTGAAGTAGGTATTATCATTATGTTGAGCCAAAGGTAGATTAGTGTAAGCAGTATCGGCGTGATCAGCTTTTGTGGTGAACTCCCACATTCCACCAAAAATGGTATGTTGTACCCCACCAAGTGCCTTACAGACTATTTCAGTACCTTTTAATGAAGCTTCTACCTGCAATTTACATTTGCTTATAAATAACTGATATAAATATTTCGATTTCTTCCAAATGCTTTATCTCAGTTACATCTGAAACTTCTTTCACAGATCTGGGGTCCATTGTAATGTTGTCCATAAACTTTAAATGTATTTTTTTTACTTATTGTATATAGAATGGATATCGATATCCGATGTCCATACGAACATGTATTTATCATGTTCATTTCTCAGCCACGAATTGACTTATAATCTCTCATATCATGTATAACACATTTTTTCCATCGCTTTTCAGCTGTAATCCAGCGTCCTTCCTATCTGATTTTAAGTTCATAATTTTCTTGGTAAAATGGTCCGTTACCGTTCTCATTATGTATCCTTAACACACTAGTCTTCCTCTACTCATTTTTTCCATTTGTTTTTTCCTCCTGCGATAATTTTGTTTTTTGCACTTCATATTACGACTACTTAAGCTTAAATACCTATACTCATTTTAACAATAATTATTGTTAACTTTTTACGTACTTTGTTCCTCTAAAATCATAATTTTTAAGTGTACTTAATAATATAATAATATTAAGGCCTTTTATTCCGAACTACATGCAATTTAATATTTTTGGTTTTATGAATTTTATTTTTTATAATATATCTCGCAGTTCGGCGTGCTTCTTAGCATAGATCTCCTCCAGCTCTCTCTCTCTCCATTGGGCTCAATCTTCTGCAACTCTGGTCCAAAATGGTCCTAGGGTTATCGTCACTCCATCTTGTTTTCGGACGCCCCTGTCTTCTAATGTAGAAGACAGGGGATACCATACCCCTCTTGGATACCATAAGGATACTTGTTTGTCCCATTTATTTATTTTGCAACGTAGGATATGTCCTATCCAACTCCATTTTAGGTGTTCTATACGAGTTATTATACCCATTACTTTTGTCTTCCTTCTTATTTCCAAATTTTGGATTCTGTCACTAAGACTGATCTTATCTTATTTCGGGGCCGAGAGTTATCTCGGACACTTCGACCCAATGGGATCTTTTGTGTTCTCCTAGATAGCAATCACTCCTCTCCAATCTCATTGAAGATTTGCTTCATGAGCCTAACAATGAGATATGGAGATAGGAGCCTGTAGTCTTCCGGTGTCGGATATCGTACCCCCAAAAGATTCATTCGCTTCCTCGCCAATGCATCGCATGTACACAGAAGGTGTTCCATGCGTTCTGTATGTTCCCCACACAACCTGCACATAGGTGTCGCGGTTAGACCCATCTTCATGAGCATGTTGTTAGTTCCAAAGCGCCCAGTAAAGGCCCCAAGCAAGTAGCGTATTTGCCCCCTGCTCATGTTCCAGATGGATCTAAGACTGATAAGACTAAGACTGATACTGAACATGCTTCTTCCATTGATTTTTTTTTATTTTAGCAAGTTTTTCCCTATTTTAGTCCGTTAATGTGCATGTCTCAGCCGTATGTCATGCAGGGGAGAATACAAATATTGAAATTCTTTCTCTTGATATGTATGCCTAGATCTTTATTCTCCATTATTTCTTTCAAGGACCAGTATTTCTTCCAACCGCAGGCTATTCTTTTATTTATTTCCTTGGATATGGAGTCTTCAGGAGATATAATTTGTCCTAGGTAAACATATTCTTTTACATATTCGAACTTGGTTCCGTAGAATTATGTTATTACCTCTATGTTGCTTTCTGTTGAGTTGGTCATTCGTTTTGTTTTATCTGCATTAATTTCTAAACATAATTTTCTGCTTTGTTCTGCTATGTCTTTTACCATGACTTCTAGTTTCTTAGGATCTTCTTCTAGCCAGATAATATATTCTGCAAATCTCAAATGATTGAGGCGGCTTCCATTGATTATAGTACTTTAATTATCCCAAACTAATCTTCTAAATGTGTGTTCCAGCACAGCATTAAACAGCTTAGGAGGTAATGGGTCTCCTTGTCGCACGCCTTTGTTAATTGGAAAGTGATCTCCTTTTGACTCTAATTTAATACTACTTTAACTTTTTTGTAGATGAACTTGATTAGTTCTATATAGATATGTTCCACTCCTAGTTCTTTTAGACTCAGCCAGATCGATTTGTGTTTTAGACTTTCAAATGCTTTGGAGTAGTCTATAAAGCAGATATACAATGTCTTTTGGTATTCATTGTATTTTCCAAGACTTGTTTGATTGTGTGGATGTGGTCTATAGTACTGTAGTTCTTTCTGAATCCTGCTTGCTCGATCGGTTGTTTTTCTTCTAAGACGCTTGTTATTCTTTCTAGAATTACTTTTGTGACTTTGTACACATTTGATATTAGATTTATTGGTCTATGGTTGCCGATGTCATCTTTACCCCTTTTCTTGTGAAAATGAATGATATCAGATTCATTCCATTGTTTCGGGATGAGGCCTGTTGTTATATTATTGAATAATTTGGTAATGATTGGGCTTATTTCTTCTTTGGTGCCTCTGATTAGCTCATTTATTATATTGTCAGTTTCCGGAGCTTCATCTAGCTTCTGTGATGATGGTTTTCTGTATTTCCTGCAAGAGTATTGATGGGGCTTTTTTTATAACTCGTATTAGGAGGATCGTTATTGGCGTTATTTTCTTGGTCGGTGTCATTGTTCGAGTAAAGAGTTAGATAGTAATCTACTGACTACAAGCAAGACTGGATTCTACTGCGATTTGTTACTTGTTTGGCTATGTTACTTTTTAGTTTTGGTATACACTCCATTCCATATTCTCTTAATTCCTTGATAGTTTTTTCCCCCTGTTTTTTGAATTTCATTTTCTAGTTTTTTCATTCTTCTTAATTTCATCCTTTTTTATATTTTCCCGAATCTTTTTTCTCAGTCTAGATATTTTCTTACGGTTTTCTTCGGTTTTTGATTTGTCTGTTATTAGTGCTCTTCTTTCTTCTAGGAGCTCTATTGTCTTCTCCCAAACTTCACATCTTTAGTTAAATTTACTATCCTCAATTTTGATAATTGTTTGTCCATGTGGTCGTATTTTTCAGTTACACTTCTATCCGAATTTACTATTTCCTTAAGTGTGTTGATGACCGAATAATGTATTATTTCTCTATGTTGTTTTAATGTCAATTTATTTTTAATTTTACTTCTACTTCTTTTTGTCTTTTTTAAACGGCATCGTACCATGCGGTAGTTTGTATTAAAATTTAAATTTTGCATAATGTATGTATCTTGAAAAAACGTTGGTTTTTTAGTTATTATGAATTCGATTTCGTTTTTATATTTGCCATCAGGTGATAGATAGCCAGGTCTACTTGATTTTGGGGTGTGCTACTTACTATAGATATAAAAATAAGAATGTAGTTTAATAAAATTTAGGGTATAATAAAACATATTAAATGTTCCCTACTACTGTTTTGTGCGAAACTAAATATATTTTAGTCGAGATTGTGCTTATACTTTAATTAAACATCGTTGTTTGGCTATATCGCACGAGTAGGGAAGTGTCCCAGAACAAACATTAATTTTCCCCAGTTTCAGAAATGTTGCAAATTGAATTGTCTAGCTTATTTACACGGGTCGCTGTCTGCGGTGGTCATTAGTTCAAAACATTTCAAGTCTATTACGTTGACATAGATCTTGAATATAATTTTTATTATATTAATTCAATGTGCAGTAATATAAATTACGAGTAGTTCTTCTCTATTTGACAACAAAATACTTAAAATGAAACAGCGACTTAAAATGATGCTGCAAAAAGTATATTGAAAAGTAAATTTACTCGTAAATTTAAATTTACTAAAATACAAACACATTTCTATATAATTTATGAAGCGATTCGAATTCAACTGTGTTGTTTTTTAAATATTATTTAGCCATTTTAAATTCGCCATGTCTTTAATAAATAGAAGGAGTTTTAATACAAATTTTGCCTAGTTTTTTTAAAAAAGTTTTTCCACCTATCAATAGCGGCAATGTCACAAAATTGTAAGTTTTTATACAACCGGAATAAACCATTTCTAGTTAAATGGATGCGTTACAAGGTTTAATTGGTCTTTTTAAATATGGTTTTATAAATATATTACTTACTCCTTCAATTAAAGCTAGCCCATAATACAAAAGTGATTGAAAAACCATTTTCTTTCCTTCTTCTGTTTTGAGAAACTTATCAACATGTACTTTTTTAACCTTATCTGCCACTTTAGGACCATACCACAATAGTGGCTTCATTCTTCGTTTCTCCTTCCATGTTTTATAATCAAACTCTGTCAGTAATTCCGCGGTATAAGTCGACTCGTGACCATCGTTCCCTGTAAAAGCAAAATAAGCATATTGAGTGTCGATGAGTTTTAAAAGTCTTATACAATACAGGCTGATTTTTTTTATTACTCTAGGACAGCGGACAGGCCAAAAAAAGGCCTGTTTGACGGCTCACTTAGAACTTAGCAGTTACCGTCGCCTATATGGGATAACAGCGTGTTTGCAACGCCAGTGGTATCGCGAACACGCTGCTGTTTCATAAGGGTACAGGAACTTGGGTCACTAATACCGGAACACAATATAAAGTTATTATGGCGGCATACTTAAGACCAAAGGTGGTCGCCATCCACACGGGCTAGAGGCCCTACAATGTAGGGTGGGTTGTTTTGTAGCCTTTTACGACAGGCCGACCCCGGCCGCAGGGGTTAGTATTCTTACTACGCCCCTGCACGGATTATATGAGTACACATAGATAGAGTATTATAAAAATATTTTTTGACAATTCAGTATGACTACGATCACAATGTATATGATAATCATCTTAGCTTTAAATCCCGGTTGCAACCTAAACTCCCGCATCAGTACCTGGATTCCGATCACAATATACATGATGATCATGCAAGGATAATGTGTTATAAAGCTATAAATATATAATATATTACTATGGATATAATAATCGAAAATAAATAAGCCTTATTTGTATACCGGGGAAAACTGTTGCAGTTTCCACTAGCTTCTGGGGGAAGGCTGATAAGGTGTGTGGATTATCTTGCGAAGTGAACGCCTGCTCCCCCCGGGCGGACCAGGGGTAGAAGACCCCGGTCGTCACTCTTGTACTCCGAGCTCCATAGAATCACCGTTTTGCTAGTAGACTAGTATTAGACTAGTATTAATCATCTGAAGGTGTCCAGCTGGGACCATTTACAACTATTTACTTATCATTAAGTATCGCTGAATATGACTATATTACAAGCGAGTCTTATATTACAAACACAGAAAACGACGAAAAACAATGTGGAACATTTTTGTATTTTTTTCATAATAAATAATGTAACGTACATTTTATTACCAGTTCCTTTGTATTATACTGAATATCGAGAATTAGGGCGTCTGGAATTTCTAAAATATGCCGAGCTCTCTGGAAAGTGTCCGCGTGGTAACATGTGGAACATCTGCAACATTTAAACATATATATCAAAATATCCTGTCGCATTCCAGTATTGTTACTTTTATCTGATATTAAAATAACTTCAAGCTGAAACTTAATCTTCATCAACTTCAACTTTCATCGCTATCTAACTTTAATAATTTACTTCGCAGTCACTATATTTCAATAATTATACTTAAAATGCAATTATACTTAAATTTCACTTTACTAATTAAAATTGGATTATATTTGTTGTATTATATGCATGTCTTATTCCTTGTAGAAGGAACAAGACCTCGCGGCAGATCTCCTATGAGATGGACGGACCAAGTAAAGGCTGCAGTGGACGTCCCAGTATACGTGTGCTCCCGAAAAGCAGGTGTCCGGGAGGAATGGAGACGGATTGTCAGGCGTGTGACTGAAAAATGATGACCACGACCGCTCTGACAAGAGCGCAACGAAAGAGAAGATTATATGCATCTAAGTATATGTGTGTGCTTGTGCGTGTGTACTTTGTGCATATCAGTAATATGAATAGATATTCCTTATTTTATTGTAAATCACCCTCCTCCCTCCTCCTCCGTATTACTTCTTATAATTCCTTCCAGTTAGGTTATCTGGAAGAGATGGCTTTAGCGATAACACAGCCTTTTGTTTTATTGTATAATAATAATAATAAAGCCATTTAATCCAAATCTCTCGATGCTTATTCCTATATTACAATGTTTGTTATTTAAATTTAAAAAGGTTACTTATAATTAATGTTAGTATTATTTATGAGATTTAGACCCCTGTTTGGATAAAGGCCATCCTTTTATTGTATTATTATTATGTTATTGTCTAGTTTTATGGTATTATCCTAGTTTATGATATTTTTATTATTCTAGTTATAAGCGATTGTAGAAATCTTTTGAATTTAAAAACCTAAAAATGTATTGACCCGCTACACCAGATAAATAAAAAACCCATAAAACCGCATAATATCCCACTAATAAGATCTTTCCTAGACATGAATAACATTCCAAGCACGCTTGTTTAAAACGGATTAAAAAGGGCTTAACACGGTTAATTTAGATGTCTCAGAGGTTTCTTGATAAAAATACTAAGAGATGATGGTCATGACGGGAAGAAAGAGAATACGCGATCTCTATTTTTTTTTTATTGCGGTAGGACAGCAATAAGGCTGACGGCCCGCTTAGAATTTAGCAGTTACCATCGCCTATGTATGTTTGCAACACCAGTGGCATCGCGAACACGCTGCTGTCTCATAAAGGTACAGGAATTTAAGTCACTAATGCCGGAAAACAATACAAGGTTATTATGGCGGCATACTTAAGACCAAAGGTGGTCGCCATCCAGACGGGCTTGAGGCCCTACCACGTAGCTAGGGTGGGTTGTTTAGTCACCTTTTACGACAGGCCGACCCCGGCCGCAGAAAATCTATTGCGATTCGAATGTGATATCACTTACCTACCACATATAACACATTTTCCTGGTTTATACTAATATTATAAATATGAAAGATTTTTATTTTTGTATGTTTGTAACGACTAAACTCTTAACTACTGAATGGATTTCAAAAATTATTTCACCATTAGAATGCTACATTGCTACATTATCCCTCAGTATATCCGCGTAGAAGCGGAGAAAGAATACTGACCTCTACGGCCGTTGTCAGCCTGTCGTAAAAGGCGACTAGACAACCCAGGCTACATAGGACTCCTACCCCGTCTGATGCAACTACCCCTGGTTTTCAAATAGGCCGCCACAATAACCTTGTCTTTTATTCCGGCAATAATGACTAGGTTCTACTACCACTACACGGATAGTAGCGTGTTATCGATGCCCCTGTCGTTGCAACCACCCATAGGCGACGCTAATTGCTGACAACTAAGTGGGCTGTCAGTTTGACTGCTAACCTACAACAATAAACATATTTAATGTTTAAAAATAAATATCCACCCATGTCAAGCCGGGATGTCTTGTAACGTCTACTGATACTAAAACATTGAAAGCGTAACAAAGTTTTGGAATACTGTCTCCAAGAAATACTGTCTCCAGGTAAAGTATCAAAATTATATTACTTCTTTATACTGTGGCATAGCACTATCGAGTGAATAACAGACCAAAAAGGTTGTGACAGCTATGACCTACTGGCAATGAAAAATAATATATTGTCTTGTCTTTATACCGCAAAACGCATCAAATCACAGCAAAAGTACTATTTTCATTCGCAAGGACTTAAATTCTAGCACGCACGTCTTTATTCGTAACGATGAATTACACGCAGCTTTGGAGACACCTTACTCAGAACCTTATCGCGTTATTAGTAAGACTGACAAGACCATCACTGTGGAAATTAACAGAGGACAAGTGGCAGTCTCCATCGATCGAGTAAAACTTGTCTAGATAGAATCGGAAGCTGATCAAAATTCGCCTGAAAACCAAGTTAATGGTTTTCAACTCGTGAAAACTACAAGATCTGGCCGAATAATCAGATTTCCTAAGTTATTTTTGGTAGTTCTTTCAGACTCGAAGGGTTGTGGTGTAGCATAGCACTATCAAGTCAACAAAAGACCAAAAAAAGGTTGTGACAGCTATTTCCACACTGCCAATAAAAAATATTATATTTTCTTGTCATAATCTACCAAATAATTTTCAGAGAATGACAGATAGGAATTGAAAAAACACAATCGGCTTTTAAATTTGATTTTATAAAATGTGTTCATTAATATAATTATAGTCAAGAATCCTTGTTTCATTAATCTGGCAACCAGTTGACGGTACACAGCATCCCATAATACCTGGTTTAAAAATACGGATTTCCCATCAGTTTACTTATTGTACGAGAATCTATACATATAAAAACAGCCCCAATTTTCTTCCAAACGCACGTTCAACGTCGAAATTACTTCGCTATTGTGTAAAAAAGAGTATGTATCAGAGAGATTGAAATCTTGAAATCCTTTTTTACTGCAAGGCACTTTAAATAATCACGTTATTTGGCATATGAGAAGATTGGAACGACTTTTTTAACTTTGGGTAAAAAGTGGTTTTATTTAAATGTGAATTCGGAATAGAATTGCATATAGCTAATATTGATTAGCATTAGCATAGCCCCATTCGCATAACACACTGGAGAATGTGTGCTATTGTATACTATCATAGGACTAAAATTATGCGAACTTGTTTGAGTAAATGCCCTTCTGTGATAACACCTTAACAAGAAAATAGACGAGATAGATATAACTAAATTTGGTTTAGGTTTTTCTCCATGCGGGGCGAATCAAGAATACTATACACTGCGGCCGGGGTCGGCCTGTCGGCTAAAGCGACAAAGTATGCCGACATAATAACTTTGTGTTGTGTTCCGGTATTACTGACCCAGGTTCGAACACTCCTGCACGAACAGCAGCGTGTTCACGGTGCCCCTAGCGTCGTAAACATTTATAAGGGACGATCTGCTGTTCCTAAGCAACAAAAATAAATTATAATAATTGACCCTCTTATAGTTCAGACTAGATACTTTGTTGTTGAGTGATTTCTTTGAGTTCAAAATTCAGTTCCAGGATTCCATGATTTAATTGGGAAAAATGAGCTGTATATATTTGCAAATACGTTATATGAATATATGTGTTTGTCTCGCGCGTCTCGAGGAGTGAAGAGAAAAGAAAAACGCTCTGCTGCTACAGTATAATATAGTCAGTTTTAGAGGCCTGCTATAAATGATATCTTAATCTCTTAAAAATCTGCAGATTGTTAACTAGATCGATTAAAAGCTATACAAAATAAATGGTTGTGTACAATATGTACGTATGTTATGTTACATAAAAACATATTGTCGTCAGCTAATCATCATCACTGTTGCGCGTAGGCCAAGTGGGCCACAAATTCCAGTTCCTTTTCTCAGGTCGTTGGTCCATCAGGCTGAAAGGTGTTTTACATTACGTTTGCTAAGATGCGGTTTCTAATCCAAGACTCACTGGTTTCAAGCCTGCTATGTGAATGTTTCCACTTCAGTTTGTTTATTTTGCTAGTTTTACTATTTTCGTATATGGGTTATCTTGTGTCAATTGTGGACAAATTTCATAATCAGGTCACCCGGTTAACAATATTTAAAATATATACGAATTGATAATAATATAAATCACGACTGGCACTGCGGGAAAATTAACTTTGTCACTATCATTAAAATAATTAAACTCACCTACAATGATCTCGAAGCCAACAATCCTCATATTTCAAAGTTTTTCCACTTGTGAAAATGATTTCTACAGACCGTTTTAATACTTTGATGCTTTGAATGGCTGGGAATAGAAAAAAATATAAAAAAATGGTAATACTGAAAAAGTATTAAATCGGCATCCAATGTTTTATAATATGTTTTTCAATTGTAATCATACTTTTAGCTTCCTGTGAACGGCTGTCTCCATTAATCAAACCACTAATGAGCAATTTAAAAAAAAATATTATATTCAATACAATTTGTTATGAAGGTCACGGGTTCAATTCCCGTCCAGCGTCTGGGTGTTTATACGAGTATATAATATTTATTTAGTTACAAAGAATGTATACATGTCAAATATCAGTTGTCTAGCATCCATAACACAAGTGCTATACTACTTAGTTTAGGACTAGATGGCGTTGTGTGAAATGTTTCCATATATTTATTTATTTTATTTATTGCTCTCAGCTTGAAAACTATTTTTATCACCTTCGTTATTTAGGTAGAATAAAAACGAAGAAAATAGAAATACTTCAAGCAAACTCTTGATCCGTGACCGGTGTATTATTATAAATTTAAAAATATACAAGTATATTACTTTTTATGTATCGGATCAATACCAAAATTTGCCATAAGTATATAGCGCATGATTACTTTAGTTACTTTATGTGACTGATAATTTAATAATAATATGTTTAGTAATAAAACACTATCAACTTAATGCTGCTTATTAAATGTTTTGAAATATAAATTTTAAAGGCTTTAATTAAATAGCAAATATAAGAAAAAATATTTAAAACTTACTTTCATCAACCATTTTTTATAACTTCCAGATATACGAAGTGTCTACTTTGCTATCTTAATTTAAACTGATCGATGATCGTTCTCTCTTACTGACGTTGTTTATTTATCGGAATAGGTACAATGGTCAAACAATTATCTCAATTATCAAGGTCTCGTAATAATACAGAGTAATTTCTATATGTGATAAAAATTATTCAATACAGAGGCTCGCTAAAAGATAATTATTAATATTCATCACAGAATATTATTAATTTTAGCAAAATTCGATAAACAGGCTAAAGTCCACTTATTAGTAAGCAGTTACCGTCGCTTTTAGATGTCTTCGAACACGAATTTATTAGACGGCATATATACAGGATGAGTTTGACAAACCCGTCCAAATTCACACAGAAGAATCTTTAGTAAAAGTTATGAGAAACATGTATTTTAGTTTTGTATCACATAGTACGAAAATGTTGATTAATCAGCATCACAAAGTCATTCAAAGAACTCGCAATTTACATAATACGGCGCTAGAGTGTTAATGACCTCTCCATCTGACCTAGTAAAAGGCCGAGGACGGCGGCATTGAACCGGGCGAGCGAATACGCACTACTCATTTACGCGGATGTGACAGAGACAGGTAATAACAGGTTAACGTACGCTGTTTGCACCATATGATTATACTGTACGATTGAATTAATGATCCTATATGAAATATTTTATGGTGAAAATTTGACATACAATTATTTTTGCAAAAATGGGTTCCTTAAATGATGTTTAGTGCGTAAAAATTTTTTGGACGGGTTTGTCAAAGTCACCCTGAATATATAGAGACCAAGAGAAGAACAGTCTTTAATATCTTAAATTCTCAAAGTTCATAATGTAGGAGAACGAGTTTACTTTTTACTATGTATAATATGTTAATATGATAACAGATAATCAGTTTATACGCTGCAGAGACGTGGACGCTTCGAGACATTGAGAAGAAAAAAGATAGATGCTTTAGAAATGTGGTGTTGGAGACAAATGCTGGGAATATCATGGACAGAATGCCTCTATCCGTGAAGAACTCCGCATCAAGCAGCATCTGTCCGCTTTGGTCCAGTCACGTATTCTCAAATTTTTCGGCCACGTTTTAAGGCGAAACAATGACTCCATAGGGCATCTCGTTATCCAGGGCAAGTTGGAGGGTACCAGATCGCGTGGAAGATCACCCATGCGATGGACCGACCAGATCAAATCGGCTGTGGGCGGGCCTTTGCATGAGTGCACCAGAATGTCTGTGAATCGCGAGAAATGGCGTACAATCATACAGCGAACAATATCTGCTTCTAATAGTACTACCAGTTGATCACGACCGCTCTGTAAAGAGTGATACGACTAAGAAGAAGAATATGATAACAAATAGACTAAAAGTATTATTGATATTTATAGAAATTTGATCCTTAACTAAAAAATAAGTTAATAAACAAATTAGGTCAATTCATAACAAAATAAGATATTCTATTTTAAAACATCGTCACGTAAATCTTACGAAAATTTGAATTTTCATGTATGCCCTAGAACATTTTTCTTTGAATTGATTCCTTCCAAAATAAAACTTGTTTCGACATCGTATGTAACCAGATAGTTCGGAAACATTTCACGTAAATATATCTGACACATACAAACGCGGTATGACTACAATATTTTGATTTATGAAGTAATAAAACAAAGGGCCTTGCCGAGAAATCTTTTTATATCTATATATGTTATTTCCGATTCATTAATAAAAGTGATTTTCTTGTGTATGTAAATAATCTCTTCGCGCAGGGGCGGAGAAGATTGTTCCTATTACTGATTATCTTTGATGCCTGTCGTAGGACAGGATATAGGACTCCCAGCCCATCTGGATGGCAACCTACTCTCTAAACATGCCTCCATAATAATAATTATATTTTGTTGTATTCCGGCATAAGTAATGTATTTCAATTAAATCAATGTGGACGGCAGCGTGTTTTCGGTGCCTCTGTCGTTGCAAACATCCATAGGCGACGATAACTGCGTAGGTAACTGGTAAATGGGCTTTCAGCTTATCTGCTATTCCACAGTTATAAAAAAATATATATTTATAAAAAGTATCGTTCTGATTGTTGGGTAACCAATCGGTGGGACATATAAAATGGAGATAACAGAATATTTGAGTCACAGCAGAATGTATATCAGACATATTATGTGTATAAAATTTTGAACCAACAGTGACAAGTTTGTATATTTCCGTTTCCGTACTATATTCATTTTATAAAGTATACCTAGTTCTTCTCATCGCAATACAATGTGGGGTTTTTCAAAAAAAGCGTCATAAAATTTCTTCGATGCCGGCAGTGCGGTGGAAAAGCTTCTGGTGTTGTAAACGTCCATAGGCAATGGTCCATCTAGCTATAAAAATACTACATACCGGTAGAAGGCAATTAAAATAAATAAATATACATACATACATACTTAGTCAGGTCATAAGTATTGTCACACAGTAAAAACTTTTCTTTTAGAATGCTGGCCACAAAAAAGTTTATTGAATTCGAATTTCGAATTGTTCATGAAAATAAAAATGTATACTTTTAGAATTTTACTCATTTTTAAATATGGAGTGGACGCTTAAAGAAGACCGTGTTGCAGTTATTGCGTTGCATCGTTGCGGTTACGCGCCAATTCAAATTTTTAACATACTGAAAAATTTGAATATAACCAAAAGATACGATAAACGAGTACCATCAAACGATACAATGAAGACTCTAGTGTAGATGACAGGTCAAGAAGTGGTCGCCCTCGGTCTGTTAGGACTCCAGCAGTGATAAAAGCTGTGAAGGCACGAATTCAAAGAAATCCCAAACGTAAGCAGAAACTGTTGGCCCTTCAGATGGGGTTAAGCAGAACCACGGTGAAAAGGGTGTTAAATGAAGACTTAGGGCTTCGGGCATATCGAAGAAAAACAGGACATCGTTTGAATGCTCGTCTAATGGACCTGAGACTGAAGAGATGCCGCGCTTTGTTGAAGCGGTACGCGGGAAAAAAATATCGGGAAATTCTTTTTTCGGATGAAAAAATGTTTACCGTAGAAGAGAGCTACAACAAACAAAATGATAAGGTGTACGCACACAGTAGTGAAGAAGCGAGCAACCGTATTCCGCGTGTCCAACGAGGTCATTTTCCATCCTCGCTCATGGTATGGTTGGGAGTTTCTTATTGGGGCTTAACAGAGGTACATTTTTGTGAGAAAGGTGTAAAAACGAATGCTGTTGTGTATCAAAATACAGTCCTGACGAACCTTGTGGAACCTGTTTCTCATACCATGTTCAATAACAGGCACTGGGTATTCCAACAAGATTCTGCGCCAGCTCATAGAGCGAAGAGCACATAAGACTGGCTGGCGGCGCGTGAAATCGACTTCATCCGGCACGAAGACTGACCCTCCTCCAGTCCAGATTTGAATCCGTTAGATTACAAGATATGGCAACACTTGGAGGAAAAGGCGTGCTCAAAGCCTCATCCCAATTTGGAGTCACTCAAGACATCCTTGATTAAGGCAGCCGCCGATATTGACATGGACCTCGTTCGTGCTGCGATAGACGACTGGCCGCGCAGATTGAAGGCTTGTATTCAAAATCACGGAGGTCATTTTGAATAAACTTTAATGTCATAAGAATCTATGTTTTGTTAAGTTCATTTTGGTATATGAATGGTTACATAATGAATAAACTTGTTACAATTATTTTACATTAAACATGTGACAGAATTTATGACCTGACTAGGTATAATCACGCCTCTTTCCCGTAGGGGTAGGCAGAGACCACTTCTTTCCACTTGTTACGATCCTTACATACTTGTTTCGCTTCGTCAACTTTCATTATTCCCTTCATACATGCCCTTCGATTTAGGGTACTCTTGACCTGGCCTTTTTTCAAGACATCCCTGATCTGGTCTCGAAACGTCCGCCTAGATCTACCCCTTCCAACACTTCCAATTACACTCGCCTTATACACTTTTTTCGTCAATCGTTCTTCATTCATTCTCTCAACATGGCCAAACCATCTCAGCATGCCTTTCTCAATTTTTGTCACTACATCTTCTTTCAGACCACAACGTTTCCTTATCTCACTATTTCTTATCCTGTCACTTAGTTTAACTCCTATCATACTTCTTAACGCTCTCATCTCAACTGCATTTATTCTGCTTTCATGTTTCTTCTGCCATACATAAATAAATATACTGGGACAATTTTCACAACGCCATCTAGTCCAAACGTGAGAAGCTGAGAGCGTATGTTATGGATACTAGTCAACTGATACAGTTATATACTTTAAATTTTAGCAAATGCTATACATATTATTAGTGGCCCGAGGCCTGAGCAGGCGTTCAGACCAGCTTTAACCGTTGCGCTGCGGAAGTCGTCAATTGAAAACTGCTCAAGCATGAAGCTGCCTCAGTAGCTACATAAGCGATCTAATGCAATCAAGTCCATGCATTTGAACCGCACAATGGAAAAAATAATTTTATATAGTCTAAGCCTATAATTAGTTTCGGTCTAGTTTTTGTTTGTCTGGGTATTTTAACCTTTTGCGAAGAAGAGTTACAATTTTTGTGCATTGTCTTAGAAGATTGGGACAAAAGTATATCAGTTGGGGGACGCGTGATAAAGAACCTAACATACGCTGATGATAATATCCTTCTCGCTCATACTAGAGAAGATATGGAAGTTGTCTAGTCTAGAAACTACCAGCCTCAAATTTGGACTTGCTGTCAACACAGAGAAGACGAAAATGATGAGAGTAGACGGGGCTGAGCAAAGTGGAAATAACTTAAACAGCATTCCTAATTGTGAAGTGGTACAGAGCTATATCTACCTCAGCTCTACTATCTCCAATACTGGAGGATGTGGCCACGAGATCAGACAACGGTGTGCCATTCAGGTGCCAGGTCAGAAGTGGAACGGCTAGGAAATACTTGGAAGGACAGGGGTGTCACCAAGACAAGAAAGTTCAGATTGATCATTGTCTTATATTTCAAAACTTTCTCTATGGAGTTGATACTTAGTCTCTGAGACTGCAGGACCGCCGTAAAGATGCTCTAGAGATGTGGTGCTAGAGACGCGTGCTTAAGATCCCGTGGACGGTATTCCGCACCAATACATCCATTCTCAAAGAACTCCATATCAAAGACCGACTTTCGTCAACTGTGCAACTGAGAATATTGAAGTTCTTTGATCACATCAAAAAGGAAGACTCTTAGGAAGTGTTATCTGGTTTTATTTATTTATTTATTGTTAGAACTGTGCACATTATAATGTTGGTAAGTATATTTTGTATCAACAGTTTGCCTTTTTAAGGCGTACAATATTTACAAAGGTATTTTTATGCTTCAAATTACTATAAAATAATAATAACATATTCATTTGTTTGCAAATTATAATTTTATTATATCTAATTGTTTTATTAATTTGAAACACAAAAAATATGGAATTAAATTGATTTAAACAAATAAGAAATAACCATTTAGAAGTAATTTATCAAATTAATAAAATAATATGTATAAATTTTTTAATGTCAATTCCATAATAATTTGCCCTTAATTAAGAAACTTGTCCTTCAGATATTCTTCTAAGTTATAATACAACTTCTCAATTAAAATTTGTTTCAATTTGTTTTACAAAGAGAATTAGTATCTTGTAGCAATTTGGGCAAGTGATTATATATTCTGGGGACTACACAAAATAAGCTTTTGTTCAGGTAAGTCGTATTACTAGGTGGGCAACAAATTTTGTTTTGGTGGCGATTCATCATAAATTTATTAAATGCATATTATTTCTTACGAACATTATTACTTCATAGATATATAAACATGGTAGAGATACATGTTTTATTATGAATTTTTGTTTGCTAGGATTGTTATGAACTTTATACATAAAACATTTTTGTTGTTTCTATCGTGATATAATTTTAAAAATATATTAATAAATTGTCAATTAAAATATAGTCTAAGAATTGATATACCAGACTTCTATATAAGCATTTAAAAATATATGTTATATATAATTAGCGTAATAAAAATATTTCGATTAGTTTAATCGTTTAGTTTATTTTAGAAATATTTCGATGTGAAAAGAGGTTTTGTTAAGAGTGTCTTTTTAAAACAGTTTTCATATTTTTAAAGTTGGCTATGCTTTAAACGTTACTTACATCCTTTGGGGCTGGATTACCATAAGTTAATTACAATGGATTAACAAAAGGACGGATTACCACACAAGGCCATGTGTCTATTTTGCTCGTGTAATAAAAAATTCGAATACGTTCACTGAAGTCTTCAGTCGTATATCGCATACCGAATGTATTGAGACTTGAAATATGTTACTTAGAAAAGCCGGAAATACGATAGCTTACACTTCAAATCCCGCGGTGATCGTATATACCTCCATTGTTGTGTACACTCGTATATCTATTGAATTCTTGCAAACCTAACCAATTGTAGGGTTCTTGAGTCACGTTTGTCAATTTATTTACGACTAGCTGCCCGCCCCAGCTTCGCATGGGTATTTAACAAAAATTTCAAATTCAAAAATTATATACACACACATAAACCCTTCTATTTGCGTCAGGTTACTAAAAAAATAAAATTATAAAGAAAGTTTGAATATTATTATTTCTATGAACTGATTTTTGATGATTTTTTTATTATTTTTTATTTATTTTTCGTTATTTTTTAATAGGTATTTTTTTTTTCTAATTTTTGTAAAAACCCCAGTGACGCACGCCTACATTGCATAAGGTGCTGCCTAGCTAGCCGAACAGGGTGAGCGGCTACCACGCAACATTTTTTTAATACTTACATTTTTAAACTCGTGATATAATATTTCGAATAGAATATCCGAATTGAATAATTCAAAAATTTATATAAAGGTATTGAAACAGTTTTGAATATTAAGTAATTTATTTTGATAAGGATTAATACTAAGATACAAATAAAAAGCCTTTTCTAGGGGCGGCATTTCAATTAAATTTTTAAAATAAAAGAACACTTATTGTGGCATAACTATAATAGTTAGACATATGCTTTCGTGACACTTTTTGTAAATAATGATGTGTTCTGCAAAGTTGTAGTACATTATTTTATTCTATCATCAATAGTTTTCGCAGCGCACGCGATTTAAATAATATTTTAGGTAATTTTTTTACACCTTGGGTTACTTTATTGGAGTTTTAGTAAGGATCCCTAATTTTTTTGAAAATATAATATAGCCTATGTCACCCGGGGATAGTGTAGCTTCCCAACAGTGAAAGAATTTTTCAAATTGGGTCAGTAGTTTCGGAGCCTATTCAATGCAAACAAACAAACAATCAAATCTTTCCTCTTTATAATAGTACTAGCAGCCCGTCCTAGCTTCGCACGGGTATTTAACAAAAAAATAAAAATTAAACCCTTCTATTTTTTTTCGGTCTCGGGGAAAAACCTCTCTTGACGGATTCCCCCGGCCCGGGGGGACCGAGGGATATAAGGGACTCCGGAAAAGATGTTTGACCATCCGACTACCCACTAAAAAACCCCGCTGTTCTCCTATCGCCTACGCCCGGGCCCACGGATATATGGCCGGCCGATCTCGTGGCCCGGGCCGGTGCCGGCCCACGCTTTGTCTTCAAGCGGGCCACTTCTAAAGTGCTGGCGCCAGGGGGTCAGGGTTTCGTTCCCCCGGCGCTCTCTTGTAACAAATCTAGGAGTTGAGGGGGGCTGCGGAACAGCACGCGGCCTTCTCCCTCGCGGCAATAGTGCGGGCGGCAGATCCTCCCCCGAGAGGCCGCCCGCGGCCGCTTTCTACGGCGGCCGGAAATCGTTGCCCGCCCTCCGGCGCCGACGACGCGGCCTACGTTGGCGGGAGGGGAGTGCAGTGGCGGACTCCCGCTCCCGTTCCGTCGCCTCCCTTGCAGACACTACTGCCTCGCAAAAGGAGGCGACGGCCGTCCATCCAGGATCGCCCCCGACCATGGACAGAACCAGAGCCGGGAGCGACAGGTCCGCGGCCAATTTCGGACGGGACTCGCATCCCCGTCGCGTGCTAGTCAGGCATGGGTACAGCTACCAGACGACACTCCAGAAAAAGCAGAGTCGCCTGACGTCGTAGCCGGCCCAGCAAGACCAACCGACAGTGAGGATGCAATTCCCGCCCCGGGAACACTCTCTGTGCAGGCGCAGTCGAAATAGGCATGGTTTTGACTACCAAATCATGTCCTAGGGTAGAACCCGGGACCCCAATCAGTATTCGCAACCATCCCATCGGGGACCACGCCACGAACAGAGAGCTAAGTTGGAAAGGATGTAACAGGTAGACGGAAAGAAAGGTAGGACTCTGTTGCCTCGAACGGAGAGGGGAGTGAAGCGACGGATGCTCGGGCACCTCGGGTACGCACACCCATGCACTCCTCGGACAGAGGAGCGCCCCTGAGGGCAAACCCTTCTATTTGCGTCAGGTTACTAAAAAAATAAAATTATAAAGAAAGTTTGAATATTATTATTTCTATGAGCTTTTATTTTAATGATTTTTTTGTTATTAATTTTTATTTATTTTTCGTTATTTTTTAATAAGTATTCTAATTTTTGTAAAGACCCCAGTGACGCACGCCTACATTGCATAAGGTGCTGCCTAGCTAGCCGAACAGGGTGAGCGTCTACCACGCAACATTTATCTAATACTTACATTTTTAAACTCGTGATATTTTTCGAATGGAATATCCGAATTGAATAATTCAAAAAGTTATATAAAGGTATTGAAGCAGTTATGAATATGAAGTAATTTATTTTGATAAGGATTAATACCAAGATTCAAATAAAGAGCCTTTTCTAGGGGCGGCATTTCAATTAAATTTTTAAAATAAAAGAACACTTATTGTGGCATAACTATAATAGTTAGACATATGCTGTCGCGACACTTTTTGTAAATAATGATGTGGTCTGCAAAGTCGTAGTACATTATTTTATTCTATCATCAATAGTTTTCGCAGCGCACGCGATTTAAATAATATTTTAGGTAATTTTTTTACACTTTGGTTACATTATTGGAATTTTAGTAAGGATCCCTAATTTTTTTGAAAATATAATATAGCCTATGTCACCCGGGGATAGTGTAGCTTCCCAACAATGAAAAAATTTTTTAAATCGGGTCAGTAGTTTCGGAGCCTATTCAAAGCATACAAACAAACAAACAAACAATCAAATCTTTCCTCTTTATAATAGTAGTATAGATATAGATAAAGTATAGATATAGATAGAAAATTAGAAATACATGCCGATCCTGGTACTATCTATATAGTTGGTACTATCAAGCTGGTGCTGTATATACTCGTATAAAGTGTGGCGTGAATATCTATTTTTTAATGCTTTTCATTTTTTAGAGCGTGTTTACTCTAGGTCTAAAAAATATAATGTTAGCGTCGCGGCCGTTACAAAAAAAACTGACGCTGAAGGTAGTTTTCAGAAAAGTCAGAGACGAATATATTTTTCTAAAAATGGGTTTTAAACCATAATATATTTAATGGTATTTATATGTAATGTTTTTGTTTGTAAAAGATTTGTTTAAGAGGCGGTACGACTTTGGCAGCAGTGGTACGTCGGCGGAGTTACAGCGGAGCTCACGCGCATATTCTTCCAGAAAGTATCGCGTAAACTGAAAGATAGTCCCATTTGCGTGTGTGGCTAAACGTCGGAAACAGTGCAGCATCTGTTATTGGAGTGTGTGTGTGAGGCACGACCGGAAAATATGTGATCTTGAGACAGTTACAGGCTCAAAACTCGCGGAGAACACTATTGATTAGTTAAAGGCAAACGAGCAGTCCATGCCGCGTCTGAAACGGTTCTGCCTCAAGTTAAATAGAGCTGCAGTAATCCTTTTTCTTTTTCCTGCCCTTATCCCAACTATTTGGGGTCGGTAACATGTTCTCTCCTTTTATGCTGTTAGCTGTCATCTCAACATTCACACCCTTTTTCATCATATCATCTTTTACAAATCATACATGTAAAAGATCGTTTGGCTTGGCACATCGTCTACATCTTATTTAATACTATACGAAGTGATCTGAAGAGATTAAAAGTATACTATATGTACTATTTAATATACACTATAGATTTTTTTGCAGATTTGGCAGATTGACGGCCTACTTAATAGTAAGCAGTTACCGTCGTCTATGGATATTTATACACACACATATTTGCAAACCCATTTTTGCAAAAAAAATGTATGTAAAATTTTCAAAATAAAATTTCATTCCAAGGAAAATATGATCACTAATACAATCGTACAGAATAGACATATGGTGCAAACTCCGTACGTTAACCTGCTATTACCTGTCTCTGTCACTCCCGCGTAAATGAGTAGTGCGTATTCGCTCGCCCCGCCCGGTGCAATGACCGCCGTCCTCGCCCGCTTGTTAGGTCATTGCCAGTTTTTTGCTGTATCGATGGAGAGGTCATTGACACTTTCGCGCCGTATTATGTAAATTGCGAGTTCTTTGAATGACTTTGTGATGCTGATTACTCAACATTTTTGTACTATGCGATACTAAACTAAAATACACGTTTCTCATAACTTTTACTAAAGATTATTCTGTGTGCGGCCGAAGTGCGGCTATACCTAGTTCTAACCAGCTATAACTAGGTGTAGCTAGTAGCCGTTGGCTAAACCTAGGTATAGCCGTATTTGTGCTGGCTACAACTAGATGTAACCAATCCTTCGTGGTTAAAACTGGGTTCTATTCTTCGTATTGATTTTTTTTTCTTATTTCGGTTGAACCACCTACAATAAAACAGGCTACAATCAAGGATGGTTATTATTTATTTGAAAAAGTCAACATAATAGAAATTTTTAGAATAACATAATTCAAATTTAATAATCTTTATAAACTTAAACACTCTACGCAAGAATAAACAATCAAATTACTTTAGTTATTTACTCCAAAAAGATAAACTAAAATGGCATCTTTGGCGTGTAACTCTTTGAACGATTTATATCTTTACCATTATAAACTTAAACTTTTTACCTAATTAATAGCAATCAAAAACAACTATTATTTATTCGAACAGGATAAACTTGAATGGCATTTAGAGTTACGTAATATACCGGCAGCTTTGCAGAGACACTTTTTATTACCACATTTAGTTTTGCAGTGGCATCTTTTATATCCTTGTCCTCCTGATGTTGATTGAGCATTAGCTATTTGGCGTAATGATTTTTTCTCAGGAGAGACTAAACAGTGTGTGGCGTCTATGGACCGCACATAAACCGGTCTCGGAACATCACTAGTTTTGGGGCGTAATGTTACTCCTCACTAGTGTGCTCCGATCCCGCTCTATTATTATTCTTACATAGAGATAACCTTTCTCTCAGCACGTATGTATATTAAAATAACTCCAATGTTTGTTTGTCTAAGTTTATAAAACTAGAATATATAAAGTTAACCGAGAGGCATTTTCATTTGAGCACGCCAATGGCGGCCGTGCTCACCGATATCCCTCACAACTTTATAGGTGAATTGATTTCTAGAAAATTACATCTAGTTTTAACCACGTAGGATTGGCTACATCTAGTTGTAGCCAGCATAAAGAAGGCTATATCTAGTTTTAACCAAATGAAATCGGCCACACCTAATATTAGCCGTGAACAAATCTGTTACACCTAGGCTTAACCAACGGCTACTGCCGGTTCTAGCCGGCTATAACTAGGTGTAGCCGCACTTCGGGTATTAGCCGGGTAGGTAACATATATATATATATATATATATATATATATATATATATATATATATATATATATATATATATATATATATATATATATATATATATATATATATATATATATATATATACGACGCTAGGGGCACCGCAACGACGCTGCTGACCCGTAGATGTACAGGAACCTAGGTCACAAATGCCAGAACACAGCACAAGATTATTATGGCGGTATATAAATGGGCTCGACCCTACCACCTGGGTAGGCTAGGGTAGTTTTGTCGTCTTTTACGACAGGTTGACACCAGCCACAGGGGTCAGTATGTATGGATGTCAGTATGTTTTATCGAATTGACTTAGTTTACATATTATGTTAAATTTTTTTCCAAAAAATTTGTTATTTTATTTAATTTAGTTTATTTTAAATTGTTTTCATGTATTTTTTGACACAGGCAATGAATAAAGTAAGTTAATAATAATAATATTTTGTGACAATTCACACAGTGTCATCTAGTCCCAAACTAAGCAGCACTTGTATTATGGGCCCTAGACAACTGATATACTACTTATAAACTTTTTAATTTAAATAAATACATATTATACGTAAACACCCAGACGCGAGACGGGAATCGAACCCGTGACCTCCGCAAGCGTACCAAAGTGCGTTATTCGTTACGCCATCGAGTGCCTATGTTTTTTCTACTCCAAAGGTGATCTTATTAAATCTGTAATCTGATAACTAAAAATCTAAGAGGGTATCAAATCCTCTGTCATTATGTCAAAATTTATGCTTTTATGGTAATGTTACTGAACTGAAATTTATATATATATATATATATATATATATATATATATATATATATATATATATATATATATATATATATATATATATATATATATATATATATATATATATATATATATATATATATATATATATATATATACCTAGTCAGGTCATAAATTCTGTCACATGTTTAATGTAAAATAATTGTAACAAGTTTATTAATTATGTAACCATTCATATACCAAAATGAACTTAACAAAACATAGATTCTTAAGACATTAAAGTTTATTCAAAATGACCTCCGTGATTTTGAATACAAGCCTTCAATCTGCGCGGCCAGTTGTCTATCGCAGCACGAACGAGGTCCATGTCAATATCGGCGGCTGCCTTAATCAAGGATGTCTTGAGTGACTCCAAATTGGGATGAGGCTTTGAGCACGCCTTTTCCTCCAAGTGTTGCCATATCTTGTAATCTAACGGATTCAAATCTGGACTGGAGGAGGGCCTGTCTTCGTGCCGGATGAAGTCGATTTCACGCACCGCCAGCTAGTCTTGTGTGCTCTTCGCTCTATGAGCTGGCGCCGAATCTTGTTGGAATACCCAGTGCCTGTTATTGTACATGGTATGAGAAACAGGTTCCACAAGGTTCGTCAGGACTGTATTTTGATACACAACAGCATTCGTTTTTATACCTTTCTCACAAAAATGTACCTCTGTTAAGCCCCAATAAGAAACTCCCAACCATACCATGAGCGAGGATGGAAAATGACCTCGTTGGACACGCGGAATACGGTTGCTCGCTTCTTCACTACTGTGTGCGTACACCTTATCATTTTGTTTGTTGTAGCTCTCTTCTACGGTAAACATATTTTCATCCGAAAAAGAATTTCCCGATATTTTTTTCCCGCGTACCGCTTCAACAAAGCGCGGCATCTCTTCAGTCTCAGGTCCATTAGACGAGCATTCAAACGATGTCCTGTTTTTCTTCGATATGCCCGAAGCCCTAAGTCTTCATTTAACACCCTTTTCACCGTGGTTCTGCTTAACCCCATCTGAAGGGCCAACAGTTTCTGCTTACGTTTGGGATTTCTTTGAATTCGTGCCTTCACAGCTTTTATCACTGCTGGAGTCCTAACAGACCGAGGGCGACCACTTCTTGACCTGTCATCTACACTAGAGTCTTCATTGTATCGTTTGATGGTACGATAAACGAATCTTTTGGTTATATTCAAATTTTTCAGTATGTTAAAAATTTGAATTGGCGCGTAACTGCAACGATGCAACGCAATAACTGCAACACGGTCTTCTTTAAGCGTCCACTCCATATTTAAAAATGAGTAAAATTCTAAAAGTATACCTTTTTTATTTTCATGAACAATTCGAAATTCGAATTCAATAAACTTTTTTGTGGCCAGCATTCTAAAAGAAAAGTTTTTACTGTGTGACAATACTTATGACCTGACTAGGTATATATATATATATACCTAGTCAGGTCATAAGTATTGTCACACAGTAAAAACTTTTCTTTTAGAATGCTGGCCACAAAAAAGTTTATTGAATTCGAATTTCGAATTGTTCAAGAAAATAAAAATGTATACTTTTAGAATTTTACTCATTTTTAAATATATGGAGTGGACGCTTAAAGAAGACCGTGTTGCAGTTATTGCATTGCATCGTTGCAGTTACGCGCCAATTCCAATTTTTAACATACTGAAAAATTTGAATATAACCAAAAGATTCGTTTATCGTACCATCAAACGATACAATGAAGACTCTAGTGTAGATGACAGGTCAAGAAGTGGTCGCCCTCGGTCTGTTAGGACTCCAGCAGTGATAAAAGCTGTGAAGGCACGAATTCAAAGAAATCCCAAACGTAAGCAGAAACTGTTGGCCCTTTCAGATGGGGTTAAGCAGAACCACGGTGAAAAGGGTGTTAAATGAAGACTTAGGGCTTCGCGCATATCGAAGAAAAACAGGACATCGTTTGAATGCTCGTCTAATGGACCTGAGACTGAAGAGATGCCGCGCTTTGTTGAAGCGGTACGCGGGAAAAAAATATCGGGAAATTCTTTTTTCGGATGAAAAAATGTTTACCGTAGAAGAGAGCTACAACAAATAAAATGATAAGGTGTACGCACACAGTAGTGAAGAAGCGAGCAACCGTATTCCGCGTGTCCAACGAGGTCATTTTCCATCCTCGCTCATGGTATGGTTGGGAGTTTCTTATTGGGGCTTAACAGAGGTACATTTTTGTGAGAAAGGTGTAAAAACGAATGCTGTTGTGTATCAAAATACAGTCCTGACGAACCTTGTGGAACCTGTTTCTCATACCATGTTCAATAACAGGCACTGGGTATTCCAACAAGATTCGGCGCCAGCTCATAGAGCGAAGAGCACACAAGACTGGCTGGCGGCGCGTGAAATCGACTTTCTTCCGGCACGAAGACTGGCCCTCCTCCAGTCCAGATTTGAATCCGTTAGATTACAAGATATGGCAACACTTGGAGGAAAAGGCGTGCTCAAAGCCTCATCCCAATTTGGAGTCACTCAAGACATCCTTGATTAAGGCAGCCGCCGATATTGACATGGACCTCGTTCGTGCTGCGATAGACGACTGGCCGCGCAGATTGAAGGCTTGTATTCAAAATCACGGAGGTCATTTTGAATAAACTTTAATGTCATAAGAATCTATGTTTTGTTAAGTTCATTTTGGTATATGAATGGTTACATAATGAATAAACTTGTTAGAATTATTTTACATTAAACATGTGACAGAATTTATGACCTGACTAGGTATATATATATATATATATATATATATATATATATATATATATATATATATATATATATATATATTGTAAATACAACTTAAATTTTCTAAAGAGTAGCAATATGCCAATTGCCATCTCAATGCAATTAGATGGATATCATTGAGGTCTATTGACGTCTTGCTTTATAATCATTAAGTTGACCTTATTTCTATTTTTTTGAATCAAGAAAATTCGTAAAATATCACAAATTGAAGTGCACTTCATACCGATGCAATTTTAATCTACTATAGTGGAGCTGCACTATAGTTGATTATATTTTGTAAAGTAAAATATAATAATGACATTTCGTCTGTACTCCATTTCATTAATGATGCTAGAGAAGTAGGCTCTCTAAATCGTTATTTTGATTTTATAATTGATGAAAATAATAAAAGAAAATTAAGAGTAAATAATCAAAAGTAGTTGAATCTTATATAATATTCAATAAATGTTTGAACTATTCTTCTAGTTCTTCAGAGATTTGTTAAATGTTACAATATACAGGATGTGTTCTGAAAGTAGTGCGCATTTTCTGATAAAAATAGATTTATTGATCTTATGGGTATAAATTGTTAAATTCTTCAAAATAGTTCCCTTGTGCATCAATAGACTTGCGGAGATGATTCTGCAACGCCTGGAAGGCACCGTGGAACTCCTCAACAGGAATGCTTCTCAGGAACCTTGTAACATGAGCTTGGATATTTTCCACCGACTCCCACTACTGGGACCGACTGCATCGACCACCAGCTCTCTTTTCAGTCGGGGGAACAAAAAAAAGTCACAAGGCGCCAAGTCAGGGCTATAGGGAGGCTGGGCCTTTGGGTCAAGTAGTTGGTGACGATCAAGGCCGTGTAGCTCGGAGCATTGTTGTGGTGGAGCTTGAAGGCGTCTTTGATGTCAGACCTGACACGCGCGACCCGGCGTTTTAGTATCTTGAGCACCTCCAGGTAAAAAACTGCGTTGACAAATTGTCCTTGCGGAACAAACTCAAAATGTACGATTCTTCGGGTGTCAAAGAAGACAATCAAGCATTGTTTTGGTGCAAGATTTACTCATGCGCGCTTTTTTGGGTTTGGGTGAAGATTGAGTGTACTTGAACATCCAGGATTCGTCCCCGGTTACACAAGAGTTTAAAAAGCCTGGATAATTTCTCATCAATTCCAACAATTATTCACTGCGCAAAACTCGAACTTCTTTTTGCTCGTCCGTCAACACTTCGGCAGAAGCTTCGCACAGACCTTTCGCATTTTCAAATCCTCCATCACAATCCCATGTACCACACAATTTGACAAGTTCAGGGTGTTAGCGATTGTTTGAATGCTTAACCGATAGTCTGACTTCAAAACTTCACGCACACGCTGGACGTTTTTATCGGTTCGAGCTGTTGTTGGGCGTCCAGAACGAGGCTCGTCGGTGACCTTCTACCGACCCTCCTTGAAGGCCTTGTGCCACCTTCCACACTGAGATCTCAAAATGCTTCCTTCCTTCCTTCTTAAAGGCTTCTTGAAGCATATGAGGAGGTTCCGTCGCATTCTTCCCAAGCCGCACACAAAACTTTATCCCGGTCCGCTGTTTTATCGAACATTCCATCACCAGACCAGACCAGCGCGTTTGGAAGGACAAATCCCCCACAACATTTTTCGATCAATCTGAGTGTGCTGTGTTGGATAGTCGCGTAACAATAAAATCATGCGCATTACTTTCAGGAACGTACTATGTAAATCAACCGTTTTAAATAATATATTTATTCTATAGTATAGTCCAGTTGTTTTCGTTACCACATTATAAGTTACATTTCTACTAAAAATATTGAAATACATCTTGATATTTTAAAAATTCGTTTTATAAATAAAAAAAATATCGTCTGCTACTTAATGAAAAGTATATTTTAATAATATTTTTTTTGTTGCATTTACGCAAAGCATTACGAGTCGTAAAGGCAGGTTCATTATGAGCAGAATAGTTCCGTGAGACTCGTGGAATAAATATGATCCTACTTATTATTATTTCGAAAGGTGGCTATGCTAATTTGTTCAACATAGTATCCCTGCGTCAGACCTAAAGTATTTAAATAGTCTAATACAATTTTTGAGGAGTTTCGAACAGGATGACTTTGAAGCCTAGTATGGCCTTTTCGGTCGCCTTCAGGGACTCCACGGAGTGATCATCCAAGGAAAAATTACCACATGGCCTTCCTTATCTTATCTCTCGTGGAGAACCGCGAGTCAAGCTGTCAAGCGACGGATCGCTTGACAGCTTGACTTTGCTATCAATAGACAGCTCGCCAGCATGGGACCCAGTGTGTACCACGTGGAGGTGGGCTATATCAAACCCCAATAACCCTATATTAAATCTATTCGATTCACATGATTGGAAAAGAAAAATTAAAAAATATATCAAAATGCCAATACAATTATTTGAACTGTAAATAAACATATAATAATTAAATATTTAACGGTTAGAATTTACTGAATATGCTAAATTTCTAAATCAAATTATCATAATCCAAATCTGCCAAAATCATATTCAAAACCATTTAGCATTGATATATTCATCTAGTTTGTAAGGCTTAGATAATAATTTTTAAGATTATATGAAACAATAATTTCTAGCAACATATTAACCGATTCATTTGTTACTTATCCAAATTATATATTACCATGGTCGCATAACAAGGCAACTGTTTACTCAAAACATCTTGCAGCGGTGAGATTAGGGTTGTCCGTCTAACCAGCCTATTATTCAGGTCGTGTCGACCTCCCGCGTGGGGTCAAACCGCGATCATAAGCAACAATGACATTTACAATTCAGATACAGATGAAATGGTGTCACACCATTTCATTGGTTTATTTAATAATATTAGGAAAACAAGGTATGTATAAAATTGGTAATCAAACTTGATTCAAATTATTAGTACAGCTATATTATGCATAGACATTTTTTCATGATATACGCGCAAGGTAAATTGCAAACACACAAAAACACAGATAACAAAATGAAAACTTCCTTAAAAACTACACTACAAATTCAAGAAGCTTTAAAAATGATATTTAAATTTAGAAAAGTGAAATCAATGTTAAAAATAAATTAAACATAAATTATTCGAATATACACAGAATTAACTGTCGTACTTTTTTAAATTTAAACAGCAATAATTATAATTTTTATTCAGAAACAAGTTTCATACATCTAAATTAAAACAGATCATAATTAGTAAAAATTACAAAATTAGGAGACGTCATTCAAAATTATAAAACTGCATCAATTCACCCTGATTGAGTTTGTGGGTGTCACAATTAACTGATCTTCTTAATATAATAAAATTTTGAAAATACCTAGTCAGGTCATAAGTATTGTCACACAGTAAAAACTTTTCTTTTAGAATGCTGGCCACAAAAAAGTTTATTGAATTCGAATCTCGAATTGTTCATGAAAATAAAAATGTATACTTTTAGAATTTTACTCATTTTTTAAATATGGAGTGGACGTTTAAAGAAGACCGTGTTGCAGTTATTGCGTTGCATCGTTGCGGTTACGCGCCAATTCAAATTTTTAACATACTGAAAAATTTGAATTTAACCAAAAGATTCGTTTATCGTACCATCAAACGATACAATGAAGACTCTAGTGTAGATGACAGGTCAAGAAGTGGTCGCCCTCGGTCTGTTAGGACTCCAGCAGTGATAAAAGCTGTGAAGGCACGAATTCAAAGAAATCCCAAACGTAAGCAGAAACTGTTGGCCCTTCAGATGGGGTTAAGCAGAACCACGGTGAAAAGGGTGTTAAATGAAGACTTAGGGCTTCGGGCATATCGAAGAAAAACAGGACATCGTTTGAATGCTCGTCTAATGGACCTGAGACTGAAGAGATGCCGCGCTTTGTTGAAGCGGTACGCGGGAAAAAAATATCGGGAAATTCTTTTTTCGGATGAAAAAATGTTTACCGTAGAAGAGAGCTACAACAAACAAAATAATAAGGTGTACGCACACAGTAGTGAAGAAGCGAGCAACCGTATTCCGCGTGTCCAACGAGGTCATTTTCCATCCTCGCTCATGGTATGGTTGGGAGTTTCTTATTGGGGCTTAACAGAGGTACATTTTTGTGAGAAAGGTGTAAAAACGAATGCTGTTGTGTATCAAAATACAGTCCTGACGAACCTTGTGGAACCTGTTTCTCATACCATGTTCAATAACAGGCACTGGGTATTCCAACAAGATTCGGCGCCAGCTCATAGAGCGAAGAGCACACAAGACTGGCTGGCGGCGCGTGAAATCGACTTCATCCGGCACTAAGACTGGCCCTCCTCCAGTCCAGATTTGAATCCGTTAGATTACAAGATATGGCAACACTTGGAGGAAAAGGCGTGTTCAAAGCCTCATCCCAATTTGGAGTCACTCAAGACATCCTTGATTAAGGCAGCCGCCGATATTGACATGGACCTCGTTCGTGCTGCGATAGAGGACTGGCCGCGCAGATTGAAGGCTTGTATTCAAAATCACGGAGGTCATTTTGAATAAACTTTAATGTCATAAGAATCTATGTTTTGTTAAGTTCATTTTGGTATATAAATGGTTACATAATGAATAAACTTGTTACAATTATTTTACATTAAACATGTGACAGAATTTATGACCTGACTAGGTACATTTCACTTACATGGGATCAGTATACTGGCGAAGATCACCACATAAGACTGCCGGCGCATTTAAAAATTATATCAATAAATAGTTAATTATTGTCATCATATCACATTACAGATAAATACTACATACGTTAACTCTATCAGGATTGAAACAGTTTTTTGTTTTTAATATGTTTTATTGATGGGAACATTTTGAGTCATATAAAAAAGGTTTCACTTCTACTTTTTTTATAACTGTAGGACAGCACACAGGCTGACGGCTCACTTAGAATTTAGCAATTACCGTCACCTATGAGTATTTGCAACGCCAGTGGCATCGCGAACACGCTGCTGTCCCATAAGAGTACAGGAACTTGGGTCACTAATGCCGGAATATAACACAAGGTTATTATGGCGGCATACTTAAGACCAAAGGTGGTCGCCATCCAGATAGGCTTGGAGCCCTACCACGTAGCTAGGGTGGGTTATTTTGTCACCTTTTACGACAGGCCGACCCTGGCCGCAGAGGTTAGTATTCTTTCTCCGCCCCTGCACGAATAAAAAGTCTTTCTACGTCAAAGACTATTTGTAATAAATCTATATAAATAAATAAAACTGGAAGGTCTGTTTGTAATAATAAAATAACCGCTTTTTACTAAGTGCATTCGGACGTATACACGCTACATATACCAAAACAACATTTTTTACAATTTTTGTCTGTCTGTCTGTCTGTTTGTTCCGGCTAATCTCTGAAATGGCTGCACCGATTTTGACGGGACTTTCACTGGCAGATAGCTGATATATCAGGGAGTAACTTAGGTTATTTTTATTTTAGAAAAAAAAAATAATTTTGTTAAAAATGATAAGTTTCGGAAATTTTATAATACAATTTAAGTTGACCTCAGATTTATATGATCAATCATATGAAATAGGGTTCAGCTTAGGCTGGACATGTAGGTTCTACTCGCCAGCGCGGGTATATAAAGCGCGCCGATAGGATTCAAGAAAATTTGGAATCTAGAGATCAGCGTCTAGAAAATGATCGTATGTATACGACACACTATTTATATTTCTTACGCGAAATACAGAATTATTAAGTTATAGTAATCCTACTAATATTATAAACGCGAAAGTTTGTAAGAGTGTAGGTTTGTTACTCTTTCTTTCATGCAAAAGCTACTGAATGGATTGTAATGAAACTTTACAATAATATCTATACATCATCATCATCATCTCAGCGTTCATCCCGGTTGCTACCCAAACTTCCGCTTCGGTGCCCGGGGTCCGCTTTCCGACTTTTTCTACTCCACTTCGCACGGTCTTCAGCATCCCTGGTAGTGAGCCCATTAGCACGCATGTCACCCCTTACGACGTCAAGCCAGCACTTTTTGGGTCTACCCCTCCTGCCGGGGCCCGGCGGAGGTGGCATGGCCAGACATTTGTTTCCCACGTAATCATCCGGTTGCCGCAAAACGTGGCCGTACCAACGGAGCCGACACTCCTGCAATTTATCCGCAATGTCACGGACATGAAGACTGCCGCGAATGCGGGAGTTCCTAACGCGGTCCTTCCGCGTCACTCCACACATCCACCGCAGCATATTCATCTCCGTGACACGCAGTTCTTGCTTGTGTCTCTCTAACACCGGCCACGCTTCACAGCCGTATAAAAGGACAGGCCTAATGATGGTCTTATAGACCTGTCCCTTCAATTTTACCGGCATCTTGGGGTCACAAATGACACCAGTCACCTCACGCCATTTGGCCCACGCGGCAGCAATGCGTGCCTTGACGTCGCAATCGATGTCACCAGACGCGTGAAATACAGATCCCAAGTATTTTACTCAGTCCGTGCGCTCGACCGTGTCACCGCCTATGCGTACGGGTGTGGGATCTGTGGAGTTACAGGCCAAGTACTCGGTCTTCGCCACATTGAGCTTCAGACCACCGTTCTCAAGCGACTCCTTCCACGCCTTCACGCGTTGCACCAGCCTACCCCTGTCTGAATCTGTCAGCGCGATATCATCAGCATACATGAGCAACCACGGGGGCTGCTCATGTGAGTTTCTGATGCTGTCTGACAATACGTCTAATACCACGCTGAACAGAAACGGACTAAGGACGGATCCTTGGTGCACCCCAACGGTGATGGGGAAAGGTTTTGTGTCGCCAACAGCGGTCCGAACTACGGAATCGGAGTCATGGTACATGTCTCGGATGATGTCAATATAGGCCTCTGGAACCCTTTTGAATCGCAATGCCCACCAGATTATCGCACGAGGAATACAGTCGAAGGCCTTCTGCAAGTCCAGAAACAGGCAGTGCAGAGGCGTATTCTTCGTCCTGTATTTCTCCGCGACAGTCCTTAGGGCAAAAACTGGGTCCATGGTCCCATGTCCAGGGCGAAACCCATACTGACATCCCGAGACAGTGCACTCCTGCCGAATCCGAGAGTCGATAACCCTCTCGAAGAGCTTCATGGTGTGGGACATGACCTTTATTCCACGGTAGTTACCGCACTCCTGCACCGATCCCTTGCCTTTGAAGACTGGAGTAATGATACTCAGCCTCCATTGGTTCGGGATCGTACCGGTGAGGAGTGTCCGGTTAAAAAGGTTGGTTAAGATGCCCACACCACGAGAGCCCAACGCCTTCCAGGCTTCGATGGGGACTCCATCGGCTCCGACAGCTTTCCGATTTTCCATGCGGCGAAGACAATTTTGGACTTCTGCAGGCGTTACCGGTGGCACTAGTCCTTGATTTGGAGGAAGATCTGGCGGCTGCACCTCTTTATGCTGCTTGTTCAGCAGCTCGTGGAAATACGAGCGCCATCTCTCCTTCACCGCGAGGTCCTCGCATAACAGGTTGCCCCCGGGGTCTTTTACACAGCGGCACTTGGAAATATCCTGTGCCGCTTTGACCCTGGAACGCGCCAGCTTATATATGAGCTTCTGCCCCTCAGACGATTCCAACTTATCGTAAAGTGGTTGTAAGTGGTCTCGTCTGGCTCTGGCTACAGCTTTCTTGGTGGTGCGCTTGGCAGCTCTGTATGCGTCGCGATCTTCAGGAGATCTGGACGCTTGCCACTTCTTAAAGAGGGCTTTTTTCGCCCTGGTCTCCCTCTGGACTGAGTCATTCCACCACCAAGTCTCCTTGTCACATTTGCGTCCACCCTTAGACTCGCCAAGCACCTTCCTCGCCGACCCAAGGATAGCCGCCTGAATCCTGTCCCAGTAAACTTGAACCGATTCGCCCTCACCACCGACGCACTTGTCGCCGATGGCAGAGGCGAACTCCTGGGACTTGACTTCATCAAGCAGCCACCACCTGATTCGGCGTTGAAGGCGATCTACACGTTTGCCTTTGGGCTTCACGCAGAGGTCCATGACAAGAAGACGGTGTTGTGCAGTGAGACTCTCACCGGGTATGACCTTGCAGTTGGCTACATTGCTGATGTGGTGTCTCCTAGTGAGTAGGAAGTCGATTTGGGTAGCATTCCTCCCGCTCTTGTAGGTGATGAGATGCTCGGGTCTCTTTTTGAAATACGTGTTCACGATGGCAAGGTCGGCAGCCGCACACGTATTGAGGATGTCCTCCCCTTCCACATTGCGGCTACCATACCCAAATCCACCGTGAACACGCTCAAATTCCCCACATTCATCACCCACATGACCGTTTAGATCACCGCCCAAAACGATCCCATGTGACAATGGAATCCCACGAAGCACTTCTCCGAGTAGGTTCCAGAACGCTATCTTGTCGGTGTCACTACAACCGGCCTGTGGCGCGTAGGCGCTTATCAAGTGGGTAACTACCCCACCAACAAGCACCCGCACAACCATAAGCCGATCGCTACAGCGCTTCACCTCCAAAATGTCGTCCTGGAGCTCCTCCGAGAGCACTATGGCGACCCCATTTTCCCCACCAGATGCACCCGTGTAGATCAGCTTGTAGCCATTCCCAATGAACCGGGATCTGCTGGCCTTCCACCGAGTCTCCTGCAGGAACGCCACGGCCACCCTCCGCCTGGAGAGTACATCGGCCAATTCCCTCGCGCGTCCGGTTAGCGTGCCAATGTTCCATGTTGCGAAGCGGAGTTTCGATTGGGCTAACGTCTTTAGCCGTGCTCGCCCACGGCACGGCAGCCCTTGTCCACTTGTCACAGAAGTCGGGCGAAGCTTCTGCGCGTCGTTTTGCGGCGACGCCCTATCCATGACTGGACCTTTTCTTGTTCTGACCATTGTAATTATTGGCTGGTTTTGGTTTTTACGGGAGCGACTGCCGTCCGACCTCCCAACCCCAAGAGGAAAAACCGAGATGTGCACTTCCTTGCCGCATGTTAGCTGGCGAAGGAGTAGTCCATCCGTCGCCTTTTACGACTCCCCTGGAATGACCTGTGGTGACCCTATTCTTTTCACTGGCCGGGGTCACACGGCACAATCTAGAGATCTAGAGATCAGCGTCTAGAAAATGATCGTATGTATACGACACACTATTTATATTTCTTACGCGAAATACAGAATTATTAAGTTATAGTAATCCTACTAATATTATAAACGCGAAAGTTTGTAAGAGTGTAGGTTTGTTACTCTTTCTTTCATGCAAAAGCTACTGAATGGATTGTAATGAAACTTTACAATAATATCTATACATATCTATACAAATAAATAAAATTGGAGGGTCTGTTTGTAATATTGTATACACGGTATATGTATACACGGTACATATACCAAAACAAATTTTTTTACAATTGTTGTCTGTCTGTTTGTTCCGGCTAATCTCTGAAATGGCTGGACTGATTTTAACGGGACTTTCACTGGCAGATAGCTTTTTTTTTTTTTTGGTCTCGGGGAAAACCTCTCTTGACGGGTTCCCCCGGCCCGGGGGGACCGAGGGATATGTGGGACTCCGGGAAAGATGATTGGCCATCCGACTACCCACTAAAAAACCCCGCTGTTCTCCTATCGCCTACGCCCGGGCCCACGGATATATGGCCTGCCGATCTCGTGGCCCGGGCCGGCGCCGGCCCGCCCTTTGTCTTAAGGCGGGCCCCTTCTAAAGTGTTGGCGCCAGGGGGTCAGGGTTTCATCCCCCCGGCGCTCTCCTAACAACTCTAGGAGTTGAGGGGGCCGCGGAACAGCACGCAGCCCTCACCCTCGCGGCAATAGTGCGGGCGGCGGGTCCTCCCCCGAGGGGCCGCCCGCGGCCGCTTTTTACGGCGGCCGGAGGTCGTTACTGGCCCTCCGGCGCCGCCGGCGTGGCCTGCGTTGGCGGGAGGGGAGTGTGGTGGTCGACTCCCGCTCCCGCTCCGCCGCCTCCTTTGCGGACATGACTGCCTTGCAGAAGGAGGCGACGGCCGTCCATCCAAGATCGCCCCCGACCATGGACAGAACCAGGGCCGGGAGCGACAGGTCCGGGTTTATAATCCAAAACAAACCATAAAATATATCCAAAAAAATGCTGCCCAAAGTCACTATTCTACGTGGACGGAGTCGCGGGGCACAGCTAGTATTACATATACACAGTGATATAACTAAATCTTTAAATTGTCTGTTAAAAGCTTTGACCTTGTTTACGACATATAGATATCATACATTTTATGTAAAGGCATTTTCAGCGTAAGTACACTGAAAACTTGATATTTTGGCGTAGATCAAAGAGCTTGTTTAATTAATAATAGAAATAAGAATTTTAGTTCACAATTTTCCGATAGATGTCGTTAGCAGTTCTGAAGTTATATTGAACAGTTGTAGTGTTTGTGATTTAATATTATACTACCCACATTTTACTTAGTACCATCAACTTGATTTGTGATTGGAATCAAGATGACTGTTTTTAATTCTATCGGTGTGCTTTGATCATTTGTATAAGATGTTTATATATTTTTTGATACTCCCGAGTGTTCTTCCACAGTGATAAATAAAAGGTATAAATGAGTGTGAGTGTTTAATTGACCAAATGGTCCTACGAACCGGATAATAGTGAGTAAACTGTAAAGTGCAAACATTAACTTAGTAAATTCAGTGAAGTGTTGGGACTTATAATATTTCCCATCAAAAAAGACTTAGAATATTTGTGTTGAAAAACACTTATAAATTTTTTGTGAAAAAGGACTTAGGAATATCTTAACGATTTGTAACTTAGTTTCTGGCAGTGAATTTGGACTTGTGTTTTTACATATAAAATTTAACATGGCGGATAAAAAGATGAAACAATATATTGCACAATTAAAGACGAATTCAACTAAAATTGAGAAGTTATTTACAAACGCAAGAAAATGTGCTAAGGATAAACGAACGAGAGGGTTTTTGGATTCACGTCTAGAAATTTTACAGGAATATTGGGCTAACTATACAAAGACTTATGATGTTATTTCTGGATTATTAGATACTGAAACATGCGATGTTGACTTAGAGAAACATTTTGAACAAACTGAAGAATATTATTTAGAGTTTAGGGCTTGGCTTAAGGACAAGTTATATGAATTTAAACAAGATCTAGGTGAAACTTCAAAGTCTGAAATTCATGTATCTGATAGTTAGGCAGAAATATCGAGGATGAGACCCAAACTCCCACCAATATCCATACCACAGTTTTCGGGCGATTACAGTCAATGGATGAGTTTTCGAGATTTATTTCGCTCTTTGATACATAATGATGATCGCTTGACTAAAATTGAAAAACATCATTATCTAAAGACCAGTTTATCTGGAGAAGCTGAACAACTATTGAGGAATTATTCACTTACTGAAGCTAACTATGATGACGCCTGGAAAAAACTAAATGAGAGGTATGATAACAAGAGAATGATCGTTAATAATATACTTACCCGATTTTTAACCCAAAAGACCTTAACCACAGAATCGGCTAAAGGTATAAAGGATCTTATTGATACCTCAAGTCAATGCCTAACGTCCTTAACAAATTTAAAGATCTGTGCATGGAATGCCATTGTAGTGCATATCCTTCTCTCCAAGTTGGATATTGAGACTCGAAAACTTTGGGAGCAATCTTTAGAAGATTCCACTAGTATTCCTACATATGAGGATCTCCAGAGTTTCCTTGAGAAGCAATTCCGAGCCATGGAAATGTATGCACCAAAAGGAAAAACTATTCCACAAACACCTAAAGTAACTAATATCAAAAGCTTCGCTACTAAAATTGACAACATTTGTACTTATTGCACACAGAATCATTATATTTGCCACTGTAAAGAATTTGCCTCTCGCTCCATACCTGAACGTCAAGATTTTGTAAAAAGAAACAACATTTGTTTTAACTACCTCGTAAAAGGTCACACCGTTTCAAAGTGTAGACAGAGTACAGTCTGCAAGAAGTGCGGACGTCGTCATCATACATTGCTGCATTTTACCGCTTCAAAGGATGACAAATTAATCGAAACTGACAAGGAGAAAGATGACCCAACTAGCAATGCATCTAAAACTTCCTGTAACTTGAGTGTTAACCTAAAAGCTGAAACAAAAGATGATCTTGTTATTTTAGCTACTGCTGTAATTAAAGTAGAGTCAAAGAACAGTGGTACTTACGCATTAAGAGCTCTTGTTGATCAGGGTTCTCAGGGATCTTTTATCTCCGAAGCAGCTGCGCAGTTATTGAATCTTGATCGCACTCCAATTACTGGCAAAATCTCTGGAATTTCTAATACATCAGTGGTCACTACAAAATCTATGGTCACACTTACAGTCCACTCTACAAAACACAATGCATCAACCTTCCAGGTAAATGCGTACGTTTTAAAGAAACTCACTTCATTGTTGCCTTCACGTGAGTTCTCACAAGATACTTGGCCTTCATCTATGCAGTTGGATCTGGCTGATCCCAACTATCACAAGCCAGGGTCTATTGAAGTTCTGCTTGGTGCCGACGTGCATGCATACATACTGCTTGAAGGCTTACACAAGAGTAACTCTCTTATTGCACTCAACTCTCGCCTAGGTTGGCTAATCTCAGGTAGAGTTTCACAAACTGGATCGACAATAAACGAACATAATACAGTTGTTATGCAAACCAAGATTGAGGTCGATCAGTTACTAAGACGATTTTGGGAGATTGAAGAGAGTTTACCCCACAAAAAACCTATGACCGAGTTAGAAATACAATGTGAAGAGCACTTCAAACTTACTCACACTCGCAATGCTGTTGGTCGGTACATTGTCCGTCTACCATTTAAAGATAATCCACCCACAAACCTTGGAAATACAAAACCCCTTGCAATCAGCCGCTTACAGCACATGGAAAAACGTTTTACACATAAGCCTGAATTCAAGGAAGAATATCACAAATTTATGGAGCAGTATGAATCCCAAGGTCATATGATGATGATACCTGAAAAGGAAATAGTTACACCTGAAGTTTATTATTTACCTCATCACGCTGTTCTTAAACCGACGAGTCTAAGCACGAAGTTGCGTGTAGTCTTCGACGGAAGTGCTGCACCTGTAAATGGAAAATCATTAAACGATGAACTACTTATTGGCTGTCCTCTTCAACAAGATGTCAGAGATCTCATAACTCGATGGAGACAACACCAGATTTGTTTAGTCGCAGATATTCGTCAGATGTATCGTCAGATTCTAATATGTAAAGATGACGCTGACTATCAAAGAATTTTATGGCGAAAATCTCCAACACAACCAATAAAAGAATATAGACTACTTACAGTTACTTATGGAACATCTTGTGCACCCTTTTTGGCCATTCGCACTCTTCACCAATTGGCCGAGGACGAGAAGAATGATTTCCCAACTGAAGCTGAAATCCTGAAAAGCGACTTATATATGGATGATCTGCTTACTGGTGTCTCCACAACGGAAGACGCTGTGATGCTACAACAAAGATTGACTGAACTTTTAGCTCGTGGTGGGTTCCCTTTACACAAATGGTCCTCTAATAGTAAGTTAGTGTTGTCCCAAATCCCCAGTGTTGATAAAGACTCACAAAGTGCGGTTAATATAAAACTTCAAGATACAATTAAAACTTTAGGTATTACATGGAACTCAGACTCTGATAACTTTGAACTTAATTGTAATTTAAATCACGATAATAACACAATTACCAAAAGAAATGTATTGTCCACAATTGCTAAATCTTTCGAACCTCTAGGTTGGCTAACACCTGCGATTATAAAACTTAAAATCTTTATGCAAAAACTCTGGTTGGCCGGCTTGGATTGGGACGAAGAGTTGACTCCTGATCTTAAAGAGGAATGGGTTACTTACCTTGATCGTTTCACGCACATTGAAAACATTCAGTTCCCTAGATGGCTTGGTGTATCTAATGACACCATTAAGCGGGAGCTGCATGGATTTAGTGATGCCTCTTGTGCTGCATACGCTGGAGTAGTGTACCTTAGAGTTTTGAGAAATGATGGCAACATTAACGTTTACCTTGTTCTTGCCAAATCCAAGGTTGCCCCAGTAAAGCAAGTATCTCTCCCACGTCTGGAACTCTGTGGTGCATTACTAGTAGCCAAAATGATAAATCATGTTAAAACCGTTTTAAAAATACCTGACAATGATATTTACACTTGGACAGACTCCACGATAGTTTTGGCTTGGTTGCGTAAGATACCAAATACTTGGACTACATTTGTTGCAAATCGCACTTCAGAAATTTTGACACTCACAAATAGTAACCAATGGCATCATGTTAGTTCTGCAAAGAATCCCGCTGATTTAGCATCACGTGGATGTTATCCTTATGATCTACAACAGTCAAAACTATGGTGGAACGGACCTCAGTTTTTATACAAGGCACATGAAATTGAATATTCTTTGTTTGAGATTTTTCAAACCGATTTAGAAATGAAACCCACCCCAAAAATATTATGCAATGTAAATGTTACCGAAAATAATGATGCTATTGCAATTTTAACTCGATTCTCCTCGCTGTCGAAATTGATTCGAGTCATTGCTTATTGTTGTCGTTATTATAATTTATGTAAAGTTAGAGTGCTTAAGAAAATGTTTACTGAACCTGCTTATTTGAGTGCTAATGAGCTTGATGATGCTTTTAATCGATGTATTAAACTATCACAATTGATGTCATTCAGCGACGAGATCTCTCGCTTAACGCTAGGTAAACAGGTTGCCAAATCAAGTAAGATTTATGTACTAGACCCTTTTATCGACGATAAAGGCATTATTCGTGTTGGTGGTAGACTCGCGAATGCAGAGATTCCAGGCGACATGAAAAACCCGATTCTGTTAAGTGGCACTTGTGCCTTATCTAAACTTATTGTTGTAAATGCGCATTTGAAATCTCTGCACGGAGGCAATCAACTTACTTTAAATATTGTAAGACAAAGGTTTTGGATCACTCGAATTAAAAGTTTTGTCAAAACTGTAATCCACAAATGTGTCCCTTGTTTTAAACAGAAGGCTAATCCACTCCCTCCTTTTATGTCAGATTTACCTAAATTCAGGATTAAACCTAGCCGACCCTTTCTTACGAGTGGAGTAGACTTTTGTGGACCCTTTACAATGAAATTGTATCCTGGTAGAAGTAAGAAAACCAGTAAAGTTTATATTAGTCTATTTGTCTGTGCCGTAACAAAAGCCATTCACTTGGAACTTGTCACTGACCTCACTTCTGCTGCATTTATTGCCGCTTTTCGGCGTTTCACCGCTCGACGTGGTCACTGCAAGGAGATTTGGAGTGATCACGGAACTAATTTTGTAGGCGCGTCCCGTGAACTAGATCTCGCGTTCAATAATTCACAATCTCAACTTGTGGCTGAGATTTCTGAACTTCTCGCTAATGATTTCACGCAATGGAGATTCATACCTCCTCGAGCTCCACACTTTGGTGGAATTTGGGAGTCAGGAGTGAAAAGTATTAAAGGACACTTAAAACGGGTTATCGGCCAAGCCTTCCTCACATACGAAGAGCTCGCTACTTTATCAGCCCAAATCGAAGCTTGTGTAAATTCTCGTCCCCTCACTCTTATCAATTCTACTCTTGACGAACCCCCATTAACACCAAGTCACTTTCTTGTCGGAGAGCCCTTAATTGGGGTTCCTAAGCCGTCTTTGATTGATGTTAACTTAAGTCCGTTGAATCGATGGCACATAATCCAACGTATGGTGCACTGTTTGTGGCGTCGCTGGCAAAACGAATATTTAACTACGTTACAGCATCGTTACAAATGGAACATAAAGCGACCTGATCTTCCCCTCGGCACTGTCGTTCTCGTCAAGGATGACACACTTCCCCCTGGAAAATGGCTTTTGGGACGTATTATGCAGAAACACCCAGGTGCTGATGGTGTTACAAGAGTTGTAACTTTACAGTACAAGGACAATATTTTTAAGTGACCTATGGTGAAAATATGTCCTTTGCCCCTGGATGAGTCTGACTCCTAGTAACCAGAAATTTGTTTTACTTTGTTTGGTTTATATCTTGTCGTCAGGTCTTAAGGACTTGAGTCGTCCTTGGCCGGCGGAATGTTTAATTAATAATAGAAATAAGAATTTTAGTTCACAATTTTCCGATAGATGTCGTTAGCAGTTCTGAAGTTATATTGAACAGTTGTAGTGTTTGTGATTTAATATTATACTACCCACATTTTACTTAGTACCATCAACTTGATTTGTGATTGGAATCAAGATGACTGTTTTTAATTCTATCGGTGTGCTTTGATCATTTGTATAAGATGTTTATATATTTTTTGATACTCCCGAGTGTTTTTCCACAGTGATAAATAAAAGGTATAAATGAGTGTGAGTGTTTAATTGACCAGAGCTCTCCAATTAAATTCAAAACTGAGAGGATCAAATTATGAGCGTTTATAACGTTACTACATATTTGTTTGGTAAAATATAATACCAAATTTATACATACGACATGATTGATTTTGATACTGAATAAACAGATTTCAAATTAATTTGTATTAAGAATGTTTCAATAGAATTGCATTTCATAAATCATTTTTTTATTGTTGTGGGATAGCAGACAGGTTGACGGCCCAACTAAAAAGTTACCGTCACTTATGGATGATTGAGACGATAGGAGCAGGTAACACGCTGCCGTCCTTGCAAAGAACTAAAACATGGGTCACTAATGTCGGAACAGAACACTAGGTTAGTATATTTAGCCGGTATATTTAGAGGCTATGGATGGTTACCATCCAGACGGGCTTGGATCCCTATAATATAAATAAAAATAATAAAGGAAATTAATCAAATTTATTATTTCTATTCTGTTTTACTATACTACCGGCACGCTATGATGGCCGTTTTGACGTTTGTCCACTCCGTGAAGTTTCGTATTAATTAGTAATTACATATGAAGGAGCAAATTGCTGATCTTTATTGTCAATAACTGCACGTCGCTATTGACAATAAAGAACAGTAATTTGCTCCTTCAAATGTAATAACTAATTAATACGAAACTTCATGAGTAGACAAACGTCAAAACGGCCATAATAGTGTGGCGGTATATTAAATTATATTTTCTGTTTTGCCTGTTTTAGGTTGAATTAAATTACTTGACATACACAAGGCAACCAATCAAATACAATTTTTAAAAGTTAAGACTTGGTATTCCTTAAATCAGAAAGAATGAAACGATTACCACACCACAAACACGATTTGTAAATTTTAGACCTCAGATTTTATTGGCCTAAATAATTTATGAAAACATTAATTTTTGTTTTACTGTCCATCCTGGCTATCACGTGTTTGTTTCCCCTATGAAAACAAGTGTTACACAACATGATACATGTAAATCAGATAAGATGGAATTACCTATACCCAACTCCATTGTGAAAATCAAACCCCAGAAGCCTTTGGTTTTGACCCGATATCACCTCGTCACTATAATAATACCAAATTTGATTTATTATGTAATTGTTATGTATTTACGAGCATAACTTGCACACTGAAGATCTTGAATATCGCTAGATCTTTCGGCCATTTGTATCGCATGACTTACATACCCATTCTTAGAGTAAAGACGTTGTAACCTTCACCGAAATAAATAGGTATGTTATGTCTATGTAAGTGAATGTGTGATGTGTAATAATTTAGAATTAAATTGAATATAATATAAAAGTATAAAAATATAATATAAAAAACGAGTCCCCCCCCCCCCACTATTCTGACCTTATTCCTTATATGCATCGCCCAATACAATCCCTTAACTATATTGAAGTATATTTCGTTCACTCGTCATAGCAAAAAATATTAAACATTGCGTTGTGGCACATAACGCAATATTTCGAAAATCCCACTACAATGTGTCGTTTTTGTCATTTTTATTAAGAAAATACGAAATGATAATGACAACATTGTCCTACGTCAAGAGTTGCAAGACGCATATACCTATCTAATACGACTTAGTCGACTATACTAACCTCTGCGGCTAGAGTCAGCCTGTCGTAAAAGGCGACAAAACAACCCACCCTAGCTACGTGGTAGGGCCCCAAGCCCGTCTGGATGGCGACCACTTTTGGTCTTAAGTATGCCGCTATAATAATCTTGTGTTGTGTTCCAGCATTAGTGACCCAAGTTCCTGTACCTTTATGGGACAGCAGCGTGTTTGCGATACCACTGGTGTTGCAAACACCTATAGGCAACGGTATTTGCTAAATTCTAAGTGGGGTGTTAGCCTGTCTGCGGTCCTACAGCAATAAAAAAAGATGGCGTCAATCGACACAATATATTTAGGTCTTTAATTAAACAGAAATAAAAAACTAATTTACATTTGGTGTACAGTGATCAGAAAATATCTGAACAATATTCAACAACGACAGTAAACCCAAAGAAAGTTGCCCAAATGCGTTTTGTTTGTATTTTAATATTTTTTTCTCGAATGGTATTCATAGAATCCAGTTCCTGTAGCTTCCGTTCTTGTTTTCATATTTAAATAAAAATTCACAAAAGTTCAACCATTTCATTACAAACGGGAAATTTTACGATTTTGTTTCCTATTTTTCAGCGAGTTTTATAATAATATTTACGGAATGAATGTAAGTCAGCAAATTTATCTGTAGGTTTTTGTTAACGATGTGTTCTTTTTAAGTATTTAAAAAAAATCATATAGATAAGTAAAACAGCTTATAGGCCAGTGTCGATCTAAGATTAAAACGGAGATTTTTGGAAATTGGAAATATTTATTTACTTTGTTTATTGTCAGGTAGTTTTACTAATTAATAGGTCAGTTTTGGGGTTGAACCCAATGTTGAGTGGGTACATTAAATCATTTAAGTCAATTAAATCATAATATTTAAATATAAGACTTAAAAATTAAAATTATTACTCGATAACTTTTTGGTGTTTATATTTTACACAGCTAGATGATTCAAGAAGGCATTTTGTTCAAAAATATTTTTGAATATGTTAAAAATTTAGAGAACACATATTTAGGAATGCTAAGCGTTTTATTGATTTATTTTCCAAGCAATATTAAACGTTATTTTACGGAACGATCTTTTTTTTTCATTTCTGTGGAACAGCAGATAGGCTGACAGTCCACTTAATAGTAACCAGTTAGCATCTCCTAGATCCAAATGGGCTTAGGGTCTTACCTATGTAGGGCCTTACCTAGCTTCCTAGCTTCCTAACAATCCTTTGTTTTCTCGCCTTACACGACAGGCCAACCCCGGCTGCCGGAGTTAGTATTGTTACTCCGGCCCTGGACGGAGATTTTTATAGTAGTATTGCAGCGCCTTTCTTGATCTGGCATCTAATTTAATTGGGTGCTACTTAGTCTTTATAGAATGTTATATTAAAAAATCTACACAAATAAATAAAATTGGAGGGTCTATTTGTAATATTAAAATAAACCGCTTTTTACTAAGTGCATTCGGACGTATACATGGTACATATATTAGGCTAAGAGTTGCATTCGATAATACTGACTGTTTGCATCCTTCATTTATTTATATTTTAGATTTTTGTTATGACGGAGCGCGTATACGTACAAGTCAAACGTCGGCTAGTTGCTAACTGCTTTAATATTACATATTACATATATAAGAGGGTGGGCGCAGCCACCGCGTCGCTCTTTGGCGTACATACCTAACACTCCTCCCTCTTAAATCACACACGTTTAAAGTATTTCTTATAATCTACAATAGGACGGTCTCTCCGCGAGCGTTGTGGTTCATTTGGTTTGGTCTTATCCAGGGTACAGGGTTGAGGACTAGACGGATCTGTTACTCGGGCTGGTGAAGCAGAAGGTGTGGTTGGACTAGTACTTCGTTCATGACATTCAACCCCTTCTGGCACTCTTTGTGGCGATCTTAATTGACGTGAATCGGACTCGAACTCCGCCGATTCTACTTGACCCTTTGAAGACGAGTAGTCTTTAAGTAAAACAGGCGTCTGTTTTTCACATACAGCTCTTCCCTCCTTGAAAATATAAAGTTGGTTCCTGTGTCTACTCAATATCTGGTCTTTGTTAAATACATAAACTTCGTACGTCACCTTGCCTGTCCTTCGAACAATCCTCCCTTTCGACCAAAACTGCTTCATTTTATCTACATATTCTTTTAACCACACTAAATCACCGACCGCAAAAGCTTTATTGTTTTTCCCCCCATAGCTGGCCGCCTGTAAGCACTGTTTTCGCAACACCCGTGAGCATAACTGCGATGACGTAGGCGATTTGTGGGGAATAATTAAATTTAACCTTGAACGTAATTTGTGGCCAAAAACTAGTTGAGCCGGTGAAGACTCTGTTGTAGTATTTACAGAATTTCTATAGTCAAAGAGAAATTTACACAGCCTAGTATTTATATCGACCGTCTTGCACCCAGATAGCATAATCGACTTAATACCCCTTTTTACAATTTTTACAAAGGATTCGGCTTGTCCGTTGCTAGATGGGTGATAGATGGGGGAAAACAACTGTTTAATTCCGTTCAATTTACAAAATTCTGAAAATTCCCGAGACGCGAACGAAGTTCCATTGTCACTGACTATGATTTCCGGCGTGCCAAACCGTGACATGAAGTCGCAAAGTTTATCTATAGTCGTTAAGTTTAATTTCATATCATAACATTCTACCCATTTCGAATAAGCATCTACGATTATTAAAAATGACTTATTATTAATCGGGCCGAAAAAGTCCAAGTGGATCCTATGGAATGCATACGCGGGATATGGCCAGGGGGCGAGTGCGGTGCGGGGCGGCGCGCGTTTCAGCTGTGCGCACACGTCACACGCTCCGCACAGCCGTTCCAGTTCTGAGTCAATTCCTGGGAACCAGAGCTTAGATCGGGCTTCCGCCTTCATTTTCACCACTCCGAAATGAGAACTGTGAAGTTCCTCTAAAATTTTATTGCGTAAACTAAGTGGAATCAAAACTCTATAACCACGCATAAGAACGCCATTTTCTAATGCTATTTCATTTTTACACAGATGAAACGGCTTAAGGGACTTGTCAGATATTTTACGCGGCCACCCCTTTATTACAAAATTTATAACTTTCGCCAAAACAGGATCGCGAGCTGTTTCCTGCTGAATGTGCCGCAAGGTTACGGGCAAACAGCCTTCGACGGCGAAATTGACATAGGCGGCTACTTCCTCGCTAATCTCCCTAGTGGCCACGTCCCGCTTCGGCTCACGATCTGGTATTGCCCGCGATAAAAAATCGGCTGTATTTGCCGCACTGCTCACATATTCGATAATGTAATTATAGGCGCTCAAAAAAATCGCGTAACGCTGTAGCCTATTTGCTGTCACTACTGGGATGCCACGGTGTGGCCCAAAAATGGCAGTTAGTGGCTTATGATCTGTTCGTAGTAAGAATGGGTCCGCCCTCCCATACAAGAACTGATGGAATTTCCTGACTCCGAATATAATTGCAGTTGCTTCTTTTTGTATTTGAGCATACCGCCTTTCGGCTGAAGTGAGGGAGCGCGACGCGTACGAGATGGGCCTCTCGGTGCCGTCGTTGCCTACTTGCGACAGAATGGCCCCTAACCCAACCGGTGAAGCGTCTACTGTTAAAACCAACTTAGCGTTGCTATTAAAGTGTGCTAACACTTGCTCCGATGCCATTAATTTTTTTATTAATTTAAACGCTTTATCGTGTTTATAGTTCCAATTCCACTTAACTCCCTTTTGTAATAGTTCATGTAAGGGACTCAATATAGTCGATGCATTCGCTATAAAATTACGATAATAATTAATAAGCCCTAAGAATGACTGAAGCTCTTGTATATTTTTTGGAACCGCTGCGTCTACTATAGCTTTTACCTTGTCTGGGTTTTTCTTTATGCCCTGCTTATTTATTATATATCCCAAATAAGAAACCTCGTCTTGGAAAAATGCACACTTGTCCCTATGTAACGTGAGCCCTGCCTCTTGTAAGCGATGCAAAACTTCTTTCAGTTTGGCCTCATGAAGACTTCTACTAACATCAGTAAGAATTAAATCGTCTAGAAAACAAAACACTCCGTCCATGTCCCCTACTATTGACTCAATCGCTCTTTGAAAAATCGCCGGCGCGCTTGACAACCCAAACACTAGTCGTGTATAATTAAATAATCCTCGAGGCGTATTTATACACGTCAAATTCTGCGATGATGAATTTAATTTAAATTGGTTATACGCCATAGACAGGTCTAATTTACTGTATTGAGCGCCATTATAAAGCTTAGTAAACAAATCCTGAACCGATGGTAGGGGATATTTTTCTACTAGAAGTTGCTTATTAATTGTTTGCGAGTAGTCGGCACAAATTCGGACACTACCGTCGCTTTTTAAAACTGGTACTATTGGCGACGCGTAATCGGAATGTTTAACCGGTACCAAGATACCTAACGACACCAACCGATCTAATTCATTATTAATTTTTTCTTTCAGCGCGTATGGTACCGGTCGCGATTTCATAAAAACCGGTTTTGCATCTGATTTTAACGGCAAATCTATTTCATATTTATTAAAGCATCCTAATTGATCTGAAAAGAGTTTAGGATAGCACTTTATTAATTCTAATAAAATCTCTTGATTATTCTTATTACTTCTACAGTAAGCAAGCGTTGACGTGAACTCCAACTTAAACTCTCGCATAAAATCTCGGCCTAGTAAGGGAGGCCCCCCATTTTTTATCACGTAAATTTTTAATAAAGCCGAGTGGCCTAAATATCCTATAGTTACGTTAATAATACCGATAACAGACAAATTAACGCCATCGTAAGAAAAAAGCCGTTTTAAGGGTCGTGACAATGGAACATTCGAGAAATATTTTTTGTAGGTTTCCTCGGATATTACGGATACAGGAGACCCACTGTCTATTTCACATTTTAAATGTTGACCATTTAAGCTCACCGACTCAACTAAGGGCTCCCCATTTGGGCAACAGATATTATGCATAAACTTACCATCATCGCCTTCGTCATCGCCGTTACCTTCCTCCAGGTACCTCACACGCGAACTACCCGGACACATTTTCCGTAGATGACCTTTACGATTACACTTTTTGCATTTGTAATTAGAAAACCGGCACTCTTTGGCCGTGTGATTTGTATAGCCGCACACTGAGCACTTTCCATTCACCGGCACTTTTTTATTCGCGGGATGACCCTCACGAGACATTTTAAAAATGCCTTCCTGGCCAACTGAAGAGGACCCCGCGGTTACTGCGGCGCGTGCGCACCGAACTCCTTCCGCCAGATCCACTGCCTTCCCCAGCGTGAGGTCTTCAATCTCGTGTGCAAACAGTTTTTCTTTCTCTGGACCTGGTAGCATCCCCATCACGAATTTGTCCAGTAAGGTGTCTTCTATATTCCTGAAAGCGCAGTGAGCAGCAAGACCGCGCAGCCGGGCGGCCCATTGCATGTGTGACTCACCGCTTACTTGTACAGCTTCGTAGAATTTATGTCTTTCGGCGAACACGCATCTTTTGGGTGTGAAATGACTATCCAACATGTGGGTTATCTCTCCATAATTTATTGTAGTCAGATCCTCTGGTAATGCTAAATTGTTCGTTAGCTGATATGTACTTTCCGAGAAAGCACTGAGTAGCACCGCCTTCCTTTTGACTCCAGCTTTGTCCGTCTGTTCATTTAAATTATTTGCTATGAACCATTGCTCTAATCTACACTTATATATTTTCCAATCTTGACCGTGATGAACAAAATTGGATAAAACACCTATCGTAAGCGACCCGAACATTTTCTTGAGATTTGTGGGTACTCGTCGCCACTGTTATGACGGAGCGCGTATACGTACAAGTCAAACGTCGGCTAGTTGCTAACTGCTTTAATATTACATATTACATATATAAGAGGGTGGGCGCAGCCACCGCGTCGCTCTTTGGCGTACATACCTAACAGGTTTATAGGGTCATTTATCCAAAAAATTATACCCAGTCACTATTCCACGCGGACGGAGTCGCGGGCACAGCTAGTATATAAATATAAAACTCTTAAGTGAAAATAATTTGAATCGAGTTACTTTTCTCGCAAGATTTTTATATTTGTCAAGGTAAACTCGATTTCCACTTAGTTGAAATCAGCAGTCGCCAGTTTTTTCATTAATTAGGCTCGTCACTCTTCCTGTTGACGGCTTTTTCACAGATGAAGATAGATGGAGCCGCCTCCCTCACGAACGTTAGACAAAAACACCCCGAATAAATTAACTAAGTTTCCCAGCTTTATTTCTTTTACAATCACGTACTTTTAGAAATCAACGCTTTTTTTTAATTACTAAACATTTCAAGATATTTTTAACTTTAGATAAAGAAGGAACGAAAATCCTTAATTTTTTATATTTGATATATACTTTTTTTTTAAATAAAAATATAGAATTAACAAGTAATTAATTTATAATATGCGGGGTGATCATAATTATTACACGTAATACGTGTAAGTGAAAAATATTCGAACAAATTTCTTGAAAAAAAAGGAAGAGAAAGTTTTTTTTAATACATTAACTACCAAACATTTTGACGAGTATATACCGATTTGGCCTTTGCAAGTTTTTATAGTAAATAGTAATTTATGTTTTTTTTTATTGCTATAGAACAGCAGACAGGCTGACGGCCCGCTTAGGCTTTAGCAGTTACCGTCGCCTATAGGTGCATGCAACCTCAGTGGCATCGCGAACACGCTGCTGTCCCATAAGGGTGCAGGAACTTGGGTCACTAATGCCGGAACACAACACAAGGTTATTATGGCGACATACTTAAGACCAAAGGTGGTCGCCATCCAGACGGGCTTGAGGTCCTACCACGTAGCTAGGGTGGGTTGTTTTGTCACCTTTTACGACAGGCCGACCCCGGCCACAGAGGTTAGTATTCTTTCTCCGCCCCTGCACGGATAAAAATGTATTTATGATTAGATATGTTTAGATATATTTCTTTATTAATTTGATATTTTTTAATATATTATAGGTTTTATCTCTTGGCCACCGAAAGAACTTAATTTCATTTCTTACATTCCTTTTAAAATTTCCTAAGGACTTAAGAAAAATTACCGCAAAGTTAGTGTCGTTCTTTAGTGACACGGCGTTTAATCTATACCAATAAATAAAATTGGAGGGTCTGTTTGTAATATTAAAATAACCGCTTTTTACTAAGTGCATTCGGACATATACACGGTACATATACCAAAACAACATTTTTTTACAAATTTTGTCTGTCTGTCTGTCTGTCGGTCTGTCTTTCTGCCTGTCTGTTTGTTCCGGCTAATCTCTGAAATGGCTGCACCGATTTTGACGGGACTTTCATTGGCAGATAGCTGATGTATCAAGGAGTAACTTAGGCTATTTCTATTTTAGATAAAAAATTAGTTTTTGTTAAAAATGATCAGTTTCGGAAATTTTAGACTTCCAATTTAAGTTGACCTCAGATTTATATCATCGATCATATGAAATAGGTTTCAGCTTAGGCTGGACTTAGTAGGTTGTATTTCCAATTTAAATTGATCTCAAATATTAAAAAAATGCTGCCTAAAGTCACTATTCCGCACGGACGGAGTCGCGGGCACAGCTAGTATGTAAATAAAATATTATATCGCGGGACTTTTATTACCATGTATATCAAGTTCAGAACAAACATGGGATCAAACCTACAGATGTCCTTTCCGTAACACAAGACTAGCCACTAAGTCTGTAGCGTCAGTATTCAATCCCAAAGTGACTGTGACTGTCAATCACAAAACACGTGAGAGGAAAAGAAGAAAATAAGTAAATATTGAGAAACAGCCAACCAACTATCCATCAAAGCATTAAATATTATTATCTCATAAGTCCTCCAGCACGGCGGACCGATGACATTTAAAAGGTAGCCCTTACTGGCTGGATGAAAAAAACGAAAGATCGCGTGTTATGGCGTGATCTTGGGGAAGCCTATGTCCAGCTGTGGGCGATTTAAGGGTGTCGATTGATTGAAATGTTTACATTCTGTTGCATTTAAAACTTATCCTTTGCAGTCTGAGGTACGCTGAGCATAGTCTCAGAGGTAATCTTCTACCTTCTTGTTTGCTGTGACGCCCTTCAATGAAACTTATTTTTCACGAAACAAATACCTGAAATAAAAAAGATGAAATAATAATTACATTGAATTATTCTTGAATTGGCGTGTGTCATACATACATTACATACGTGTTACTCATAGGTTTAGCAATTCTAACATAAAAAAAATAATTAACTAATCTATAATTAATGCAAATTAAAGGGTGCCGTCTGATAAATCACCACTGGCTTATTATTTTATAAAGCTTTTTGCTCCTTCGCTGAGGGCCTTCATTATAATTTATAATAAGGGCCTTTAAATGGCGCATCGCGCTTGGACATTAAAATAATATATTTGATATCGGAATGGTCATTCCATTTATTCCCATTTACACTTATTATCGTTGTTTCTTTTATATATATATATATATATATATATATATATATATATATATATATATATATATATATATATATATATATATATATATATATATATATATATATATATATATATATATATATATATATATATAAATTCTCCTTTAGACTGTTAGGGTGTACATGTTTAGAACGCATGTTTAGTTTGAATTTTGTGAATTTCTATTCAATTGAATTGAAAAAGAAAAGAAATACTATATGAAAAGTATCTAGCAGAAAAGTTCTTTTTTTTAATTGCTATAGTACAGCAGTAAGGCTGACGGCCTGCTTAGAACTTAGCAGTTACCGTCACCAATAGGTGTTTGCAACGCCAGTGGCATCTCGAACACGCCGCTGTCCCATAAGGGTACAGGAACTTGGTTGGTGCTCGCTATCCAGACGGGCTTGAGGCCCGTAGCTAGGGTGGGTTTTTTTGTCACCTTTTACAACAGGCTGACCCCGGCCGCAGAGGTTAGTATTCTTTCTCCGCCCCCGCACGGATTAAAATATTCTATAGAATGTGGTAGGGTTCTTAGCCCGCCTGGACGGCAACCGCATCTGGTGTGTGCATATGCCCTCATAATAACCTTATGTTTATAAGTGATTCAGATTCCAGTTCCCCTACGCGGACAGCAGTGTGTTAGCAATGGCGTCGCTAACATCCGTAGGTGATGGTTACTGCATATTATTAAGCGGGCCTTCACCCTATCTGTTGTTCCACAACAATAAATAAAAACAGGCACTAGTAATCAGAAAGAAGATGTAGTGACAAAAATTGAGATAGGTATACTGAGATGGTTTGGCCATGTTGAGAGAATGAATGAAGAACGATTAACGAAAAAGTGTATAAGGCGAGTGTGAATGGAATTGTTGGAAGGGGTAGACCTAGGCGGACGTTTCGAGACCAGATCAGGGACCTCTTGAAAAAAGGCCAGGTCAAGAGTACTCTAAACCGAAGGGTATGTATGAAGGGAGTAATGAAAGTGGACGAAGCGAAACAAGTATGTAAGGATCGTAGCAAGAGGAAAGAAGTGGTCTCTGACTACCCCTACGGGAAAGACGCGTACTATATGTATGTTTTTTTTTTCATAACTGCAATGCAATATGAATAGGCGGACGACTATCAAGTCAGAAATGGACTATCAAACACGTCCGTAAGTAATTGTAAATCTAGTAATGAATTTTTATCCGTGCAGGGGTGGAGAAATAATACTAACCACTGCGGTTGGAGTCGGCCGGTCGTAAAAGGCGACAAAACAACCCACCCTAGCTACGTGGTAGGACCCCAAGCCCGTCTGGATGGCGACCACCTTTGTCTTAAGTATGCCGCCATAATAACTTTATTTTGTGTTCCGGCATTAATGATCCAAGTTTCTGTACCCTTATAGGTCAGCAGCGTGTTCGCGATCCCACTGGCGTTGCCAATACCCATAGGCGACGGTAACTGCTAAATTGTAAGCGGGCTGTTAGCCTGTCTGCTGTCCTACAGCAATAAAAAAAAATAAGAACCCCAATATATGTGGTTATTTTAAGGACTGTTTCGAATACATTACCTGACCCCGATACAAACTAGCTACATCCACGAGGTGTTGAATATATCTATTTGTTTATCCAATATATTACTACTACTAGAAATATATTTATCATTTGAGGATGAAACCAAATTTAATCAATTTATAGGAAAAACTCATTAGTTACCTGACAGCAGATCTTAAGCTGAATCTTTCGAATTAAATTAATTTTTTACATAATTCATTCGTTTATTTTAAAGTTCCAATAACCATAATAGTTTAAGGTATAAGTTTATATAACTTATCAAAAGATTCCCTCTTCAACCAAGGTACGCAAATACTTTACCTGTAATCTACAAATATAAGGAATAGGGGAGCGAAGCGTCCTTTACTGGTCCGTTTCTAATCGTGATGCTGAAAGAAAGGTTGACCCGGCACCTGCTATCCAATTTGTCAAGTTGTCAAGTTATCTACGCTTAGACGGGATCCTTTCGGAAAACCAATATTGTAGGTACAGTCGGAAATAAAGTATGGATTAAACAAGTTTTTGTCAATATTCGTAAATGTTTTTGAAGTAAAACTTATTTAGCGCCGTTGTGATTTGAAAACAGATTAATGTGAAAGGCAGTGGTATACTAAAAAAAGACAGTGTTAAAAAATGGTCACCAGTAGCTATGGCCGAGGTTGGTATGGGTGGAAAGGCACCACGGCGCCCTGACCTTCCGCCTGATGCAGGTCCTCTCGGGGCACGGTTGCTTCGGGAGGTACCTGTGTCGCATAGGGCGGGAGATGACGTCGGGGTCCACTGCGTGGCGCGAGGATCGCCGCGCCCTCGTCACCCAAATCGGCGCGACCTGTCGCTCCCGGCCCTGGTTCTATCCATGGTCGGGGGTGATCCTGGATGGACAGCTGTCGCCTGCTTCTGCGAGGCAGTCATGTCCGCAAAGGAGGCGGCAGAGCGGGAGTCGACCACCACACTCCCCTCCTGCCAACGCAGGCCACGCCGACGGCGCCGGAGGGTAAGTAACGAGCTTTGGCCGTCGTAAAAAGCGGCCACGGGTGGCCCCTCGGGGGAGGACCCGCTGCCCGCATTATTACCGCGAGGGAGAGGGCCGCGTGCTGTTCTGTGGTCACCCTCAACTGTTGATTCAGGAGAGCGCCGGGGGAGGAAATCCTGACCCCCCTGGCGCCAACAATTTAGAAGGGGCCCGCCTTAAGATAAAGGGCGGGCCGGCGCCGGCCCGGGCCACGAGATCGGCAGGCCATATATCCGTGGGCCCGGGCGTAGGCGATAGGAGAACAACGAGGTTTTTAGTGGATAGTCGGATGTTCGAACATATTTCCCGGAGTCCCACATATCCCTCGGTCCCCCTGGGCCGGGGGAACCCGTCAAGACAGGTTTGTCGCTGAACCAAAAAAAACTACGTCTTCTTAGCGGTATCCAGGACGTCTAACCGGGCGTCTCACATTTTGTTGTCCCAAGTGCGTACTTAACCTTACCGTGAAGAGAGCGTTCTCTTCACGGTACGATCTTCTCCCATTCTCTCTGAGTGTCCGAGCCACTGAAGCCTAGCCGCTTTGGTCTCTCTAATAATGTTGGGACATCAGGTCTTCTATCTCTAGTGACTGGCAAGAGCTATCGCAAGATCGAGAGGCATGGCATGATTTGATGTCAGAGGCCAAGACGCAATTTGGATGGTTGCGTCACCGTAGTTCGTTAAGTGAAACGCAATATTTATAGAAATTAAAGTTCACCTTGGCTTTATTTCTAGATTTTACACGTAACACAGTAAACAGAAATTTAAATCTATAAAAAAACGAATACATGAAAACTCAACTTTCAGCTACTATATCATTATAAATTATAAATACAATTTATTAACGAAAACTTTACGTTTCAGAATTTTCTTTAGGCAAAATTTTCTTTCTAATCAAGAGTTGTGTGTCGTATTACTGTATTAGCATAATCATTTCGAAAATAGACTTTAAGACATGTACTTTTTTCATTTTTACAATGTTTGAGGAATTTATACGATCTTTGATAGGTACTAGCTCAGTAATAGGATTGTTTTAAACATTTTCAACCTCTTAATCCAGAATAGGCAAATTCTATGAATTGGCTATTACTTGAGTGTTAACATCTTAGAAATCAGTTTGGAATTTTCATCAACTATTTAAGAAATTTTTTGCAATATATTTGAGTAACTAAATCTTCGTAAAAAAAGTCTTCGCTAAAGTACATAAATAAGATAATATAATACTTACGTCAATATTATGAGCAGTCAACTTTATATCTTATCTTTACATTTCTAGTTTCCCTTTCCTTTCTTATTTCCACTTAGTATTTCCTTAATTCAATTCTCCTCTGTGCTCTCCTAATCATTTCTATTTTTCTCCTTAGTTCAGCAGTGCGTTGCAAAGCTTCTAGCATTTCAAACGTGAATAGAAAACGATAACCGTTTTCCACGTCTGTAAAACTTGTGAATTTAGTCTTGAAATAAAACTCAATATTGTAATATACTTCAAGATCATAATCATTATTTTCACAGTTACTCGTGTTTGTATCCCATACTTTCTTTAGGACCCGGTGTCTACTTTTGCGTATTATTACAGGACGGAACTAGTGTGTGACGTTAGCAACAATGTCCACCTGTGACACTCTTTTTAATGCGACGGTACACAAGTTTCCAATAAATAAGCATAACTGTATATCCACCAAATGAAGTGGACCACCCAGCATGCTGTGTCTAATTTAACTAACCCAACGCTGGTTTCCCGTGCCGACCTAATAGGGCTTATGTGGTGAGATATTGACCCAACTAACAATTAAATACACTTACTAAGCTAAACTTAACCAAAAATAATTGTACGATGCCGGTCACGGAACGAGAGTGCACCGTACAGGGATGAGAGGGATAGCTCGAGAACAGTGGAATGTATAAGAGAGGAGGGGTGAGGAGCGGTGGTTAGAGATATACGGTGCCTTGGAGTGGGCAAAGAAATATGCACTGACCTTGATTCCACACCTTTACGGTTCGGTTCAGGTTCGCTCGCGGAGGAACTGCAAGCTCAACACTGAACACATAATGTTATGGAACGGCCAATGAAAGTTAGGAGTAACTAAAGCCAATTGCGCACGGCGCAGAGACTGGTCTTCAGGGAGGTCGAACGTCGACCGTCCCATGCGTTTAGAGGTTCACACGATACTACCTCTTCAGGGAGGTCGAACGTCGACCATCCCGCCCGTTTATAAGCTCGCGCGATACTTCATCATCTTACTTTGCGATACTTTTTCATATTCAGGAAGGTCGAGTGTCGACCGTCCCTTGCGTTTGGAGGTCACGTCCCGCGCGTTTAGAAACTCGCGTGATACTATGCGAGTATTGCTTTTCCGTTCTACCCTCGCTTTTACCATTCATGTCACCGAGAGTGAGGGTGAATAACAAAAATCAAGAGGCAAGATTTCAATTACCCTTTATGCAAGGATGGACCAATAATAGTACACATTTTCTATCATATGTACAAATATAAATCTATATGCACGCTATACATATACAAAATTTCACACTTGTTCACACATACGTACATTCATTATTAAACACTCTTTCTTTTTTCATGGTGAATCAAGTTTCAAAATAGACAGAATAGACTTTATTTTAATCTGGTTTTAGCAAGGGTGACTAAAGTATCATCACTTAAATAAATACCTTGCACTAAAGATTTGCTAATTACCAGGATATACTAGCTAGCAGGTGAGATAGTTATAGGCTGAAAGGGGCTAGGTGGAACCTCTTACACCTCACTGACATATCAAGATAACACCTAATTAATCATTGTCAATTAATATTAACTAAAGCTATTCGTAATGTATTTATGAAATGAGAAACCATAATGGATTTCATTACTTTGTCCTCTTTGTTATTAGATAATGATAACCGAGATCGCCGTACCATCAATAATGTTGGACTTAACGAAAACAAAAGTTTTGTTTGCTATGAAACTTGTTTGATAATGTTTAATTGTATTCGTTACTACAAAATTTTTATTTGTAATGTATTAAACACATACCGGTCAAAATTTATTTCTTTATTTGATGATTTGATTTCAAATACGAACACATCGTATGCTCCCGGAGAATACTTTTAGATAGTGTATTATAAAACTATTTTTGCAAAACACACCCTGCAGGAAAAGCCATCAATTTAGATACGTATCATACCATAATAATGAATGATCATCATTAAAAACGCTTTTTAGGGTTTCAGACAATTTATAGGTGGCATCATCACCAACAATTGAAGAAAACAAATCACGCTCTTAAAACGTAGTAGTTCTAATAATGAATAATAACAGTACAATGTTTAGTGAGTATTGTAATGAATAAATTAAAAAGCCATAAAAACATACCTCAGCTAAAAGGTGCAGAGTAGTAAAATAGAGTAAGATACGTCGAATGAATAACCACGTGCCTTCAGGTAACTTAGCTATAGAGTGGAACTGAAATTAAATACCTGGATGATAATTATTTTTATATTGCCTATATCAATAAAAAAAATTATCATCCAGGCGTTAATTTCACAGCAGACACGCTGACGGCCTGCTTAGAATTTAGCAATTCCGTCGCCTATGGGTGTTTATAACGCCAAATGTATCGCAAACACACTGCTGTTCCATAAGGGTACAGGAACTTGGGTCACTAATGCCGGAACACAACACAGTTATTAGGCGGCATATTTAAGACCAAAGGTGGTCGCCATCCTTACGGGTTTGGGGCCCTACCACGTAGCTAGGGTTGGTTGTTTTGTTGCCTTTTACGACAGGCCGACCCCGGCCGCAGAGGTCTGTATTATTTCTCCGCCCCTGCACGTATAAAAATTAGTGATGCGAGTGACATAAGCAATAGGAAAAGAAAAAAGGAAAAGAAAAGAGATGGAAAATTCTCAACAAGTCAGAAAAGGGGACAAATAACTAAAGGTTCTCCGATCTGCTATCTTTTAAATTGTGCATACGAAATTTGCGGTCAGGTTAAAAAAGTGTAGCTATTTAATTTTCGTAATAGTTGCAAGTCAACCTCTGAGTAGCGCGGTGGCGGTGGTGTAATGTCATAGATCACCCTCTTTTTTTCTATACCGAGGAAACGGAAGTTTACCAGTACCACGTCGGAGCTCCAGGGGAAAGCCAACGTGGTTATGTGGGTTCTTGATCCTAATTTTACTACGGCCATCCAGGATTTTACTACGGCCACATACCCACTAAAACCCCGATCGCCACCCAGACCAATGTATAGGAACATCGCAGGATCGACATGGGCATTGCTTTGCGATGCCCCAAAATTTACCGTCCGATGTAACATTTAAACTAACTTGTGGGTAAATTGTGAAAAAGATGTGAAAAAGTGTCTATTTAAAATTTTAAGCACCAGTTTGTTTTCTAATAATTTCTGAGGGTAACACAATTATTATTTAAAAACTGTAAAATTTAAAAGAACCCAATTAGTAACTTATCTCATTAATGCCAGTTAAACGTGAATAGATCTATTCAGATGAATAAAGCATTTTATTCAACGTTGCAAAGAAAAGGGCGCAGCAATAAAAAAAAAGTTTGTTTTCAGATTGATGCCTCTAATCAAGCCAATTTTGCTACTAAAACCCTTGCGCTCGTCCGACCTACGAGATAACAGAAATGTTCTTTTTCATTTTCATTTGAATGTTCGCAATACGAATAACTACTTTTATATTTTTAATTAAATCCTGAGTTTAAGTTTTCCAAAGGATTCAGTTTAATAAAATGGATGAAGCCATATTACTTTTTTATCTTAATTTTCTGCCAATTTGCCAGCTATTTCGTTTTCATCTTTTCAGATAAATGCTTTTCAGATAAAAAAAAAGGAACATCAGTCAGGCTGACGGCCCACTTAACAGTAAGCAGTTGCCGTCGCCAATAGATGTTTGCGACGCTAGGCATTGCGAACACGCTGCTGTCCCAAAGAAACAGGAACCGGGTTCACTAATGCTGGAACACAACACAAGGTTATTATAGCGGCATACTTAAGACCGAAGGTGGTTACCATCCAGATGGGCGTGGGGCCCTACCACGTAGCTAGGGTGGATTGTTTTGTCGCCTTTTACGACAGGCCGACCCTGACCACAGGGGTTAGTAGTTTTACTCCGCCCCTCCTTGCAGTTACGTTTTATTTTGCACTTCACGTAGTCTTCAGCAAGTCTAGTATTTTTGTTGTAAAATTCTAGACTGTATCACATATGGCTACTCGTACTATTAGACTATTCCTCTTGGAGACGCTAAAACTAGCAATATACGAAGAGTTATGCCTATAGAAAAAATGTTTTTAGACTTTCATCCAGCAATATCCTTCTTAGCTCATTATTGTTAAAGCAATTGTTTTTAGTTTAGAGGTTTTTTTCTTGCTTTAGATTATCAGGTAAATTATTTGTCCCACCAGTTTATCGACTACCATAACACCTTCATGAGACAGTATACGCTGACTGTAAATGCCATCACCTATAATTTGTCACCAGAGTCTATGTTTGGCAGAACAAATAATTACTTCTATGTGTGTTTTGATTTCAATAATTTTTATATAACAGTCTACTGTGAGAGAGCCTAACGATGCACATACTAGTTACTTAGCAATTCCCGTCGCCTTAATATTTGCATTGCTAATGGCAACGTTAACACGCTGCCGTACACATGGGGAAATTGTAACTTGAGTCACTTGTGTCGGAACACAACACAAGGCTATTAGGGCGGCATACTTAGACCAGACCAGAGCGGATTGCCATCCAGATGGGCTTGGAGCCCTACCAACTTACTAGGGCGGCTTAGTTGCATTTAACGACAGAACACCCCTAGCTGCAGGGATTAATATTCTTACTCCGCCCCTATAGGGAGACATTTATAGTTCATATTATTTATTTATTTAATAAGCCTTGTTTATTTCTTACTAGCAGCCCGCCCCAGCTTCGCACGGGTATTTAATAAAAATTTCAAAATTAAAAATTATATACACACACATACCTAAACCCTTCTATTTTTTTTTCGGTCTTGGGGAAAAATCTCTCTTGTCGGGTTCCCCCGACACGGGGGGACCGAGGGATATGTGGGACCCCGGGAAAGATGTTCGACCATCCGATTACCCACTAAAAAACCCCGCTATTCTCCTATTGCCTACGCCCGGGCCCACGGATATAAGGCCTGCCGATCTCGTGGCCCGGGCCGGTGCCGGCCCGCCCTTTGTCTTAAGGCGGGCCCCTTCTAAAGTGTTGGCGCCAGGGGGTCAGGGTTTCGTCCCCCCGGCGCTCTCCTAACAACTCTAGGAGTTGAGGGGGGCCGCGGAACAGCACGCGGCCCTCTCCCTGCAATAGTGCAGGCGGCGGATCCTCCCCCGAGGGGCTGCCCGCAGCCGCTTTCTACGGTGGCCGGAGGTCGTTGCCCGCCCTCCGGTGCCGACGACGCGGCCTACGTTGGCGGGAGGGAGGGCGGTGGCGGACTTCCGCTCCCGTTCCGCCATCTCCCTTGCAGACACTCCTCCTCCTTGAGTCGTGTACCTCATTAATGAGGGTCGTGATTCCCCTTATAAGAACCCAGTTTCTCTTTTATAATGTTCTTCCACCTGTGCCTGTCCTTGGTGTGGTGGAGTGCATCACTACTGCCTCGCAAAAGGAGGTGACGGCCGTCCATCCAGGATCGCCCCCGACCATGGACAGAACCAGGGCCGGGAGCGACAGGTCCGAGGCCAATTCTTGACGGGACTCGCATCCCCGTCGCGTGCTAGTCAGGCGTGAGTACGACTACCAGACGACACTCCAGAAAAACCTGGGCCGGCTACAACGTCAGGTGACTCTCTAGTCACCTGACGTTGTAGCCGGCCCAGCAAGACCAACCGACAGCGAGGATGCAATTCCCGCCCTGGGAACACTCTCTGTGCAGGCGTAGTCGAAATAGGCATGGTTTCGACTACCAAATCAGGGCCCAGGGCAATCCCATTCATTGGGGGTCCCAATCAGTATTCGCAACCATCCCACCGGGGACCACGCCACAAACAGAGAGCTAAGTTGGAAAGGATGTAAGAGGTAGACGGAAAGAAAGGTAGGACTCTGTCGCCTCGAACGGAGAGGGGAGTGAAGCGACGGATGCTCGGGCACCTCGGGTACGCACACCCGTGCACTCCTCGGACAGAGGAGCGCCCCTGAGGGCAAACCCTTCTATTTGCGTCAGGTTACTAAAAAAATAAAATTATAAAGAAAGTTTGAATATTATTATTTCTATGAGCTTTTATTTTAATGATTTTTTTTGTTATTACTTTTTATTTATTTTTCGTTATTTTTTAATAAGTATTCTAATTTTTGTAAAAACCCCAGTGACGCACGCCTACATTGCTTATGGTGCTGCCTAGCTAGCCGAACAGGGTGAGCGACTACGCAACATTTTTCTAATACTTATATTTTTAAACTCGTGATATCTTTCGAATGGAATATCCGAATTGAATAATTCAAAAAGTTATATAAAGGTATTGAAACATTTTTGAATATGAAGTGATTTATTTTGATAAGGATTAATACCAAGATCCAAATAAAGAGCCTTTTCTAGGGGCGGCATTTCAATTAAATTTTTAAAATAAAAAAACACTTATTGTGGCATAACTATAATAGTTAGACATATGCTGTCGCGACACTTTTTGTAAATAATGATGTGTTCTGCAAAGTTGTAGTACATTATTTTATTCTATCATCAATAGTTTTCGCAACGCACGCGATTTAAACAATATTTTAGGTAATTTTTTTACACTTTGGGTTACATTATTGGAGTTTTAGTAAGGATCCCTAATTTTTTTGAAAATATAATATAGCCTATGTCACCCGGGGATAGTGTAGCTTCCCAACAATGAAAGAATTTTTTAAATCGGGTCAGTAGTTTCGGAGCCTATTCAAAGCAAACAAACAAACAAACAAACAAACATACAATCAAATCTTTCCTCTTTATAATAGTAGTATAGATAACTTTTTTTACAATTTTTACAATTTTAGTATAAACTATATCTATCATCTTATTCTGTTATTATAACTGTTATTACTTTTTGTGTTATTACGTATCAGGAACCCTCCTCGGTAAAGGCCTCCTCCATCTTCCTCTATCCTGAGCTATTTGGATCCATTGTAGACCTGCGATTTTCTTGATATCATCATCCCATCGAGTGCAATCTATCATATTACCGAGGCGACGGACTTCCGAAATACCAATAAAATCGTATTTTATGTTTTCTAGCGCTTTCTCCATTTACAATATTCTTTCATAGGATGAAAGTGTTCGAACGTTATAGGTTATTGAAATAATATATAAAAACCTATAAAGATACTTTAGTGTGGTATGATGATATCCTTGGCGGATTATGGTCAGAATCTACCGCGGTGACCAGCCGTCTTGGAAGATGTGTTTTGTGTATTTTTGCAGGTTCTTCTTCTATATTCTTGTTGTTATTTATATAGTTCATATTATTTATGGTTAAATGTTCTAAACTTTTTTAAGCAGTTCATCAAAACAGGAAGAGATGTTTTTTAATCACAAATAAAAACAACGAAGGAACCTGTGGATGTTTGTACTGTATATTACTAACAGAATCGATCAAATTAGGGTTCATGATCATCCGCAAGTTGATGAAGCTGCTTATTTAGTATAAATACTATCACAATATAATAATGACATCCTAAAATGCCCCACAGCTGGACTCGAGCCCACCTCTTAGAGGAAAAGAATGGTATACACATGCTTATTCAAGGCAGATTGGCGGGTTACATATACTAATGATCACGGTATACGGGTTTTTCTCCGTGAAAGGGCGGAGTAATAATACTGACCCCTAAAACCCGGGGTCGGCTTATCGTAAAAAGGCGATAAAACAACCCTATGTAGGTGGTAGGGCCCCAAGACCGGCTGGCAACAACTCCTGATCTATAAGCATGCTGCCAAACTGACGTGTTGTGATCCGGCATTAATATCGTAGGTTCCAGTATTCTTATGGATAGCAACGTGTTCGCGGTGGCTCTAGCGTCGTAAACATCCATAGACGACGATAACTGCTTACCACTAGGTGGATTGTCAGTTTGTCTGCTACAGAAAAAATAATAGAAATTAGATTATAGTGTGTACATTATAATGTGTACAGGCCGAGGACAAAGTGGTGTGGAGGCAGTTCGTCAGCGTCTCCGTAAAGGCTTATCAAGACGGGCACGACCTTCAGAAATGAAGAACACGACGAAGAAGAAGAAGAAGTGTACATTAGACGAATAAAAACTATCTAATCGGTGCATTACATCATGGGATTCGCACTTAGGACCTGTAGGTTAATGTTATGTGTAGTTAGATTATTATTATACAATATTACGTGGTACGTACCCTACTATGATTACTATCATAGTACCTCTAGTCCTCTAATTCAATCGGGTAATTAATTTACTTATTACTAGCCATACTATATTAGGCTCACCCATCGCAAAAAGTTAATCTTTAGAAACATGACAGATGCTTTCAAAGATTCAATTTAAGTAATATAATATCTACCTCTACCAAATGTTCTAATGATAATATAACTGAGCATCGGGTAAGTTAAATTCAAGTTTTCCCAGGTGAAAAATGGCGGCTAAGTGATTTTTATTTCATCCTTAATGGACACTGACGGAGGTGAATAAGCTTTTAAGTTAGGAAAATTACGGTGGTTTGTGTCGGAAAGTATTATTTTCAACAAGAAGGGTTTTATTTTTTATATTAATAAACGCTTATATAAATTTATCAATATATCTAGTAATCTAAAGTAATCTTTGCGTGCAGGGGTTTTTTTCTGTAAGACAGCAGACAGGCTGATGGCCCGCTTAGAATTTAGCAGTTACCGTCACCTATGGGTGTTTGCAACGTCAGTAGCATCGCGAACACGCTGCTGTCCTATAAGGGTACAGGAACTTGGGCATACTTAAGATCAAAGGTGGTCGCCATTCAGACGGGCTTGAGGCCCTACCACGTAGCTAGGGTGGGTTGTTTTGTCGCCTTTTACGACAGGTCGACCCCGGCCACAGAGGTTAGTATTCTTTCTCCGCCCCTGCACGGATAGAAGATTAAAGATAAGTAGATACAAAACAGAATATCTGTTCTGTGATTTTGGTGGAATTTCTTGTGTGACATCCCTGACTCATCCCCTGTACCAACTAGTTTCAAATTCAGTTACCTTGGTTCCCTACTGCAGTGATGGAGAAATAGGATAGTAGAAGAATAAATGCGGGATGGCTGAAATGGAGATAAGCAACTTAACAAAGTAATGTAACACTTAAATTAAAAGGGCAGATTTATAAATCTGTCCTAAGATCAGTCATGTTAAACGGTGCTGAATGTTGGGTCAATAAAGTGGAAGACCAGAGGCGTCTCTATTCAGCTGAGATGAGAATGTTGAGATGGATGTGTGGAGTGACAAGAATGGATAAGGTGAGAAACGAATATTTAAGAGGATTTCTGAAAGTTGTACCAATAAATGATAAATTGAGAAGAAAGAGACTGACATGGTAGACCTAAAAAGCAATGGAAAGAATGTGTGATGCATGATATGAGGTTTTGTGAAATTACAGATGAAGAATGCCAAGATATAATAAAATGGAAGAAAAGGACATATTGTACTGACCCCAAATGATTGGGACTAGGCCAAGCCAATGATGATAATTGATATGATTTAAAATATTATAAATGTGAAAGTACCTGTGTCTGTCTGTTACGTATTCACGCCTAAATCACTGAACTAATTTTAATGAATGAATGAATATACTTTATTGCACAACACACAAAATATATATAATATAGGACAAAACAAACAAAAGATTGTACAATTCTGTATAGAGATAGATTGGACCTTGAAGAAAGACGTAGGCTACTTTTTTTAATGTACGGGCCAGAACAACGTTTACTGGGTCAGTTAGTGTTTAAATAAAAAACCCATTTGTAGAAAAAAACATTTAATATGATAACATTTTGTACTTAAAGTACTTTCAATATTTACAATTATTTTAAATTCAGTGAAATATAAATATTTGTGATAACAGGTAAAGTTTAAGTGCATTTTTATAGGCAATCCTAAAACTGCAATTTGGCACTATTGCATAAATATTCAATACTAATACTGCTCTTTTAAATCTATTTACATTTAATTACCACTATATAAAACAAATACTTTGTAGTAGGTAACTATGTAATGTTTTATAGCAATTTAATTTAATATTTTGTTACTTGCTATTTTTATTTATTTTCTTTTTCCACAAAATATAATTTAACAGAACTGTCACTCTTTGGTTATAAACGATTATGTACAGTATACAGCCATAATTTCAGTAGCACGTCAACAATCACATTCGCTTGCACGATACTGCCCGTGTGTGTGAATGATTTTAATATGACAAACTTGGCACTAAATTTATCCATACATATATTAATGTGAAAATAACTTGGCCTGTCCGTCTGTTACGTTTTCACGCCTAAGCCGCTGAACCAATTTTGATGAATTTCGGTAAAGAGTTAGATTGGACCTTGGATAAGGACATGGGTTACTTTTTATCGCGAATCTTGAAGGGGGTGAACGTAATTAAGTTCAGTTTATATTTATAAGGCAAAACAACGTTTGCCGTGTCAACTAGTTACAATATACCGCACTCTTTCTTTTTTGGCGGCTCCACATTAGTGCCGTGAAGCTCCGTAAACAGGCGTGAACGTGAATGTGGATGGTTTTCGCGTGGTTCACGCGCGTTCACGCCTGTTCCCCGATCAGAATCGGTATTTTGTCCCGTGACATAGGGTTCGCGCCCCTTCGCTATCATCCACCATCTTCTTTTTTTCCAACGCTTTCTTATAACTTTCTTGTTTTGGACGTCTACATAGTGATATGTTGCCAGAGCAAACAAAGTTACTGCAGCAGCAGCTTCTACGTCCATTTCGCGGCAGATGTCACGAACGATTGTGAGCATCCCGTGAATGTGGAGGCCACTACTTGCGCCGTGAATTCAGGGAACTAATGTGGAGCCGCCATTATATAATGATGAGAGTGTGAACTACGAAATCGGGTATGTTTGGACAATGTTTCTTATACAAAAGTTTGTTATTAATGCGACTTGTTTTCATGCAATGGATTTGCAAAGATGCTACTGATCTGCTGTACTGTTGTTTATTTTGAACACTTTATATATATCTAAAATATTTGTATTTTTACATACAAGTCGTGGATTGTAAAACAATTGTTTTTACATTTTCATAATAAATTACACATCTGTGTAATATTCATATTTCTTAATGGATTTCTTCATAATATATGGTCTATAAAAATATTGCACATCATAAAATTATCATAGAATACTTTCAAAATAGAATTATATTAATCACTGAGCAAATGTTTACTTAAAAATGTTTTTGTATAATTTTATTTACAACATGTTCTCTCGAAGGAATTTTTCCAGGGCGTGGTACAAATGAGGTGTAACTCCGCTAAGGCTGTGGTCCTCGTCAGTGTAACTCTGTAAAAAACATTGTTTTTAGTTATAAAATCTATCTTCTGATTCTCTCTGTGCAGGGGCAGAGTGAGAATACTGACCCCTGAGGCCGAGGGTGGCGTGTCATATGTGACAAAACAACCTAGCTACCAAATCTACTTAGGTGGTAAAACTCTGCCCATCTGGATAGGAACCAACCCTGGTCTCTATATATACCGCCATAATAACCTTGTTGTATTCAATTGACCCAGGTACCAGTTGCCCTACGCGGACAGCAGCCTGTTAGCGGTGACCTTGGCATTGCAAACGTCCACGTGCAACTGCAATTGCTTACTATTAAGTAGGTTGTCAGCTTATCTGCTGTTCCAAAGCAATAAGCAATATCTATCTTAAAGCCCTCCGTGGGGAAAGGCTCTTGCATGTAGAAACCCCTGCGGAGGTCATGGGTTCTGTTCATGTATAGAGTCCCTATGTTTATAAGTATTACTTCTAAAGAAAGGTATTTTAGCAGTTTTCTAATACCCATAACACAAGCGCTCTGTTGCTTCCTTCGGGACTAAATGGCGTTGGGTGAATTGACATAGTATTTTTCTTTCTAAATAATGAATACATAACGTTTTTTAACAGCTATTAATATTCCACTGCTGGTTTTGAGCCTCTTATTAAGTGGACGAACTGTATGCACCGCAGATATCGATGTGTAGATTTCCACATTAAAGTGCTCGTCTTGCGAAAACAATTATCTACAAGGTGCATACCGTGATGGGCAGCGAACATAGGTCTTTTTAAGTAATTATATATTTTAAAACATCTAATATATTTGCCTGTATATATATATACATATGTATATAATAATAAATATATAATATCGAACTAGATAGATTTAATTTGTAGCTTATAAATTTAATAAATCAAGGAAAGTGTGAAGATAGCGCCAGTGATTGAAAAATTAAAAAGTAGGTAATACTAGCGTGGTATGAGAATATAATGCGCGTGCCGTGTGGTCCCGGCCGAAGAAATAATAGGGCCACTCCAAATCATCCCAAGGGAGTCGTAAAAGCCGACTGATGGGTCACTCCCTCTGCCAGTTTGCATGCGGCGAGGGAAGGACACCTCTAGGTTTCCCTTTAGAGGTTGGGAGGTCGGACGGCAGTCGCTTCCGTAAAAACCAAAACAGCCAAACAAAATGTGGTAAGAACACGGAAAGGATGTGTCACGGATAGGGCGTCGCCGCAAAACGACGCGCAGAATATATAAATATAAATAAAGAGAAGTTGAAAAGCCAAATCAAAAGGAATAAATAAAAACAATATAATAATAATAAATAAATATTTTGTGCCAATTCACACAGCGCCATCTAGTCCTAAACTAAATAGCATAGCACTTATGGGTACTAGACAACTGATATACAACTTATATATTCTTTTTTGTAAATAAATACATATTATACATAAACACCCAGACGCGAAATGGGAATCGAACCCGTGACCTCCGCAAACGTACTGAAGTGCGTTATCCGTTACGCAACAAAGGGCGTCGAGTCGCGAAATATAATATAAACAACAATTTGGAATAAGAGCAGCAAGAAGATCATTTAATTTAAATACAGAAAATTTACACGTTAACAAATCTACTGTAGTAAGGGGTTAAACATTTCAGCTTGTTAAACTATGTATGGTAGCAACAAGTTGTACTCTAAGGAGCAATCTGCTGAACAGCCTCTGTCCAAAGCAGGCCATAAATAACGAAAACTACCGGAAGTAACCCATAAGTGTAGCCTTAAAAGCCCATTTATCAGCGTAACAACTTTTAGCATAATTGAGAAAATAAGCCATATATCAATGAACATATATAGTTCTTCTGAGAAGTTCTTTACAGCTTCGGGACTTTCAGTACAAGTTCATTAATTATTAATGGGTAAGATTTAGGGTAAGATCACCTCAAGTGGGGGGCCACTTGATAGAGTTCAGGTTTATATATATTTTAGGGATAAGTCAAATCAGTCTTACAAAATTTTCATCCTTTCTATATTTTATAGAACAATTTTTGTGGATTTTGATTAAAAAATAAAAAAAAGTTAAATAAACTAAAAATATCATTCATTTTTTTCAGCGTACTATAATGCGTTGTACCTCCGTATCTCAACGCCCTTTCATAGAATTTTTTTATATTTTAAACTAATTGCGAGCAGTATATTGTATATATATATATATATATATATATATATATATATATATATATATATATATATATATATATATATATATATATATATATATATATATATATATATATATATTACGGAATATTCAACTACAATAAATAACGAATGCAACTTTTTTTTTCTTCTTAATCAACAAACATGTTAAATATGGTAATGAACTTACCATTTGCGTGAAATAAACATTTCTTCGCTGTAACAACCTGGAGATAAGCATGGCGTGCTGGTAATGAACGTTGTCGTCTGCAGTGCCATGAACCAAGAAGTAACTCTTGTTGCGGTATGCCTCAACCTAAAAAGAAGATTTTTGGTTACATTCAAAGCTTTCATTCTGGGGCCTATTGAGTCCAACGTTAAATGACTCCACTGAGTGAAATCAATTCGCATCAACTCCCATGCATGACACTTAATATGTATGTGTAGTATAATTATCATAAAAAATAAATGGAATTGTTTTTAGCCAAATGGTCTAATTTGCAAAGGAGTTTCATCTGTTTTTGTCTGGCGGGATTACATATGGTATTATATACCTCACAAGTATAAATAGAATAAAATAATACTTTTTTATAAATACATATATTCGCTTTTGACTTATTTACCTTAAATTTATCAGAATATTTATTTCTATAATTAACTAGCAAAGTATAAATACGTATTTAAATACGATTTACAAGCTAGCGGAAACAAATAAGGAAAATGAAACACATATATAATATAAACGTAATTACATTTACATATATAATATTTCAATATTGTTAATTTTAATATACTCGTTAATTTGAAAATATCGCACCGAAAAGTCCCACACACCTCAAACACCACCCGTAGTTGGAGAGACTCGCAAAATGAGTTTTTCCTAAAAAAATATTGATTTATGTACTAACCACGTCATCAGTCAGCAATGAAGATATCGCATAGCCTTCTGCATTGTTTTGGGGGGTATCCATGTAACGTTCGGTATAAATGGTATCTGAAACGATATACATTTTATTAAATGAAATAAATTTAATGCAAACATACTTTATAAAAACCTTATACAATTTTTTTTCATTTTGACTAATGTGCTTTATGTGCTTGCTTTTTATGTTTTATGTGCTTAATGTCCATTTAAAATATTAATACTGGTATTGACTTTTCTATCCGTGCAGGGGCGGAGAAAGAGGGCGGAGAACCTTTGCGGCCAGAGTCGGCCTGTCGTAAAAGGCGGTAAAACAACCCACCCTAGCAACGTGATAGGGCTCCTAGCCCGTCTGGATGGCGACCACCTTTGGTTTTAAGTATACCGCCATAATAACTGTGTTGTGTTCCGGAATTAGTGACTCTAATTCTGTATCCTTATGGGACAGCAGCATGTTCGTGATACCACTGGCGTTGCAAATACCCATAGGCGACGGTAACTGCTAAATTATAAATGGGTCGTCAGCCTGTCTTCTGTCCTACAGCAATATAAAAAAAACTAGCACACAATGAATTTTTACAGTTTAATTCACAATTCATAATTAATATATCAGCTATTAAGCTCAACCATTTTAGAAATTGCACTTGATGTAATTATCTTCCAAATGCTTTCTATAATTGAGTTCCTAAATTAGGCCAACTACTGCCAACTATAATTTTAGGGCCACCAACTCTGATCATCAGATTCTAGCAGATCTGAATTTGCAAAATGTAGCAAGTGACTCTATATCTTTCATTCAAGTACCCTACATTCTGCTGAAATGCTGCTCGGAATTTCATAGCTCTTTAGGCCTTGGAGGCTTGATATAGTCGTCCTTGTAAAAAATAAATTTTGCCTCATCTATTTTGCATAATGAATATGCACCCTAAACCATATTCGATAGTGGTGCACTCATGGAATGGAGAAAATAACATTTAATAATTATATTTGTTATAAAACAGGAATTTATTACCACACATCGTAAGGCCACTGATTATATTAGTATTAATCAGATTTATAATCATTAATTAATTTTGAGTCCAATAATATACCTATAATATATTCTTGCCTAGTAAAATACTATACAAGAATACTTCTACTAATATCATCATACCATAGAACCTCCAATCCACAACAGGTGCAACCGCAGCAGCACATCTGAACACTTCTCCTCCCCTCGCGAGGGCCAAGGATGCAGCATAACCACCATACGACCAACCCCATATGCACGTTCTATTGCTATCTACCCAAGGAAGATTGTTCTGGAGGTATCTAAAAGTGAAAAATGTTATTAGAATAATTTTGGTTGGAATTTCGCTTCTCTTTTCATTATCCAAATATTCGAATATTTGTGACCTTGCTAGTAACAAACGAAGTTTTGAGCTTTCTCATCGAGTGGTTAGAGCACTGTCCTATCAGAGTAACTTAACGTTAAGCATCCTGGCTGGTTTCAGATAGGATAAATTCGCCAACGAAGTTATCGGTATTTTATCTAATCTATTAGTTCCAGAAAGCAGTACCAGATAATCTCTAGTTCTTCTACTCAACACTCATCAGTATATCTACAACTTTTCCAATATAACTTTATATTATGATATAAATATGTCATTTGTTCGCCACTTATCAGTAAATTAATTTAATTTCTTACAAGAGGTTTGTCCCGGTTACATCTAAACTTAACTTCTACATGCTTCTTTATGTCATACCGTTTCATGACAGAGCGACTAACATATTACCCCAATGTCCAAAGGAACGGATGGTATTCTTTGCTGCCTATAAACTAACAAAATAAGAAGAAACTCTTTTACTACTCTGAAGGAAATTAGTATTTTTTTGTACTATTTTTATATCGGACCATAATCGCAGAGCGTGAAATAACTACTTTTATATTGTGATAAAGAAAATCTGAGTATGGTATTGTTTTATACAGGGTTATTGGTAATTGTGACGTATTTCCGTTAGGAACTGACAGGGGTAACTTATATCAAAGAAACTGAAAAAAAATGATCACTAGGCGGAAAATTTGTATTCAAACTAAACTTAAGGTCGTCCTTTAAAATTTCCATAAAATTAATTAAAAACAATACCCAATGTAAATAATACAAAAAATACAAATTTAAAAAAAAACTTATAACCAGTAACGGTTTAATAGTAATAACAATTAATAATAAGTAACAATTAAAGAACGCGACTTTGCGTACGCAATAGGGGAAGTCACTTCGAGCAAGAACTTTAATTAGACTAAATAATAATTACAAAATGTCACAGTTGTTACTTATTATTAATTATTACTTATTCATCATCATCATCATCATCATTTCAGCCGGAAGACGCCCACTGCTGGACAAAGGCCTCCCCCAAAGATCTCCACGATGATCGGTCCTGCGCTGCCCTCATCCAACCTATTCCGGCGATCTTGACCAGATCATCGGTCCATCTTGTGGGGGGCCTGTCAACATTGCGTCTTCCGGTACGCGGTCGCCATTCGAGGACTTTTCTGCCCCAACGGCCATCAGTCCTTCGAGCTATGTGCCCAGCCCACTGCCACTTCAGTTTTACAATCATCCGGGCTATGTCGGTTACTTTGGTTCTCCTGCGAATCTCCTCATTTCTGATTCGATCTCGCAGGGAAACTCCGAGCATAGCCCTTTCCATTGCCCTCTGAGCGACCATGAGCTTTCTCATAAGGCCCATAGTTAGCGACCACGTCTGCGTTCCGTATGTCATCACTGGCAACACACATTGGTTAAAAACCTTCGTTATTTTATACGACAGAAAAACATTTCCCGGGTCAGCCAGTACTATTATAATTAATATTATTATTCCAACTCTTAAACCTATATACAAAGCGATTTACAGGAGGAAGAGGATTGAATTTCTCTTAGTTTTTACTTATTACTTATTATTAATTGTTATTACTACTGAACTGTTACTGGTTCTTAATTTTATTTGACATTTTTACTTTTTGTTTTATTTACATTGGATATTATTTTTAATTAATTTTATGGATATTTTAAAGAATAACCTTAAGTTTAGTCTGAATACGAATTTCCGCCTGCTTCCTTTGTGATCTTTTTTTTTCAATTTATTTGAAATAAGTTCCTAGTTGTTATGCATTGTTAGAGAGCTTAGCTAAAACGGTCATGTTTTTAAAATAATCTGCAAGCCAAGTCTTATAATATGTTTTTTGTTTATAAGGCAATTTATTGGAAAAAAATCTCAATAAAATATTGAATTAATATCGTTTTTCGTCTCGTATTTTAAAATTTGAACCAATAATTAATGTTTTAATACTAACAAATAACCAGTGTTTAATCATTTTTATAAATCAGAAGAAAAAATGAGATTTAAATTGATACTTTTTTAAATAAATATTTGATGTTGCACTTTTGACTTATTTTGAACAAAGCTAAAAAACATGATAACTCAAAAATGGTTCACTTTTGCGTAATGTATATGGGGGTTAAAATTATCGCAAATAGTCACCCCTGTCACTGCCTAACGGGAATACGTCGAATTACCAATAACCCTATATAATCAAGACGAAAATCATAATGACATCCTTGACAATGAAGACTACTTACGGTAATGCCTATAGTATCTGGCTAAAACGAATGTTTTAAGTTTTAAGCATACTTTAAATATTACCTGGTAACATTAATCTGGTCTTCAATCTCAACAGTACCAAGTCTTCTGTTTACTGAAAACATATTCGCAACACCTTTAAGTCCGGAGCCACGGCCATCGATACGAGCAACAGCGACGCCCCATCGACTCACTAGTGAGCTGCCCCAGTCGATGTTCCATTGTTTGTTGACTAAAGCCGTATCAGGTCCACCATATCTAAAATTAATTAAATACAATCTGCCATCAGAGCTCAGTTTAGAATATTAAAAAAACTAAGAGCAAAGAGCCACAACACAATCCATACTAATATTAAAAATGTGAAAGTAATTCTGTCTGTCTGTTATATTTTTACGTCTAAACCGCTGAACCAATTTTGATGAAATTCGGTATAGAAATAGATTGGAAATTTATACGACAGAAAAACATTTCCCGGGTCAGCCAGTACTATTATAATTAATATAATTATTCCAACTCTTAAACCTATATACAAAGCGATTTACAGGAGGAGGAGGAGGAGGAAAAAGAGGATTAAATTTCTCTTAGTTTTATTACTCAAATCTCCGACTAAATACTTACACATAAACCAAAAGCGGGATATTAGTGCGGCTCTGGTAATCTGCAGGCACTTCGATCTGTACGTCAGCTTCTGGGAGACCAGCCACGAGGGGTACCGACAGGCGGATAGACGTAGGCAATACGCGCCCAGACACAGATGACGCTAGCTCCGTATTTTCGTCCCATACTCGAACTAGAGTACCATTCTAGAAAACAAATAATCCTTATCAAATTAATTTTGTCGATCTTTGAGACGTATCGGCTTTCACGCGCCGGAAAGTTTGCTAGGGGTTTGATGTTTACGTTGGCACTAGATGGTGCTTTTTTATTGATGTAGGCCAGCAGACAGACTGAAGGCCCGCTTAGAATTTAGCAGTTACCGTCGCCTATGGGTGTTTGCAACGCCGGTGGCATCGCGAACACGCTACTGTCCCTTATGGGTACAGGAACTTGGATCACTAATGCCGGAATACAATACAAGGTTATTATGGCGACATACTTAAGACCAAAGGTGCTCGCCATCCAGACGGGCTTGGGGCCCTACCACGTAGCTAGGGTTGTTTTGTCGCTTTTTACGACAGGCCTACCCCGGCCGCAGAGGTCAGTATTCTTTCTCCGTCCTTGCAGCTGTTGCTGCCGTGTGAATTGTATATTTATTTATTTTATTCCAACCTAACTAGAAGCTCAAGCTTTGGTTTTCGAACTTTACACTAAATTCAGCATTCTGTCATTATCAAAATTCACGATATTTTTATAATGTCTGGTCAGCATTTTTGATGTAGCCATATATTATTATTAACATTCAGATGAAGTGATATCAACTGTTATATTAGACAGTGGCAATGAAAGAGATTGTCAGGTAGCGTTTTAGTGTACATACATCTTCACTGAATTATTTTCATCCATAGTATTGATTTATGTATAACATTTTCCATCACTAGTCATTTGTATATTTACTTACCGTATCTAATATGAATACTTGAGGTATATCTGGACCAGCACAGTTAACGGTGATCCTATTTCCAGTGGTGCTGATGGTAGCATCATTGTACAGACACTCGCCGCCGTCTGGTCGTCTTATATCGCATGTGAAGCAATTGACTTCACCGTCAGCATTTACTGTATAGATGTGCTGTTCAGCTGAGTCGTTGACATGTGTTGCTTTGTACCAACTGGAATGTACGCAAATCACTTTATTAAAAAAGGACTTTGCATAAGAAATATTAGAAGTTAATATCTGTACTTGAATTCTACCTAGAAATCCGATTTCGAATATTTTAAATATTCCCTACTATGGGATATCATGTTTGTTTTTTTTATCATCATACTTGAAGTAATCAATACCGGTTGCATCTAAAATTTATTTTCCAAGAGTTTACTAGAACAAAACAACTTGCAAAATATTGTTTACAAAAGCGTGACAAATTGAATTTCTCCTGCCCCGAAATACGATATTAAATGGCGTACTTTTTTACTGTCTTTAAGTTAGCAATTAGCCACTTTTTATGATTCTTTGGCTAAGATATGAAATATTTCTTTTTTCTTATTGATCACACGAATGGTACACATGTGGAAAATTCTTGAAATAGTGTATTTCAGCGCCATCTAGAGAATGTTTTATTAAACCAGAAATTCCACAAAACTTTACATGAATACGGCTAAATTTCTTACTGAGACTTGTATTTAAACTAAATACAGCTTAAATTACACAATAATCAACGAATGAGCTTTAAAATACAACTTTATATACAAATCAAAACATCTGAACGTTGTCAGAGACACAAAGAGTGAAGAAATACCCAAAATGATCGATTCACTTCAAATACTTAAACTGTAATCGAAGACCAAAGCTTGTTTAAATAACAATAATAAGCATACAATTTAGGTTATTAGAACTAGAGTGGCATATATTAATTTTAGCAACTTTTGACCTATATATGTATTTTCATAATTTAAAAAATGTAATCAACAAAACCAGAGCGACCTAAAATGTTAACATGGTCTTGACAATAGATGGCATTAATCCATTTTGGCTTATGTTAGAATCGACTAAAATCAAAGTGACACAATGACCTGCTTTTTGTAGTTAGGCTACTCTGGTTCTAGCAGCCTCAATTATTACTTAGCTTAGCTAAGCCTAAGCATATAAGCTAATTATTTTTGTGCTGTTGTGATATTCTATCAAAAATAAGAAGGAAATCTCTAGTTAAAACCCTGCCAACAGTAATTTCTGATAAAGAGTTTAAATATCTGTGAATTACTGCAAATATACAAAAAGACTTACATGGTATTATCAGCCGTCCATAAAAGAATCTCAGCAACAGTGTGTGGAGTGTTGGTACGTCCTTGATTCGTCCACATTGTAGCTGCGGAGTCTGATACCTGAACGATTTGCTTGTATGTCACGCCTTCAACGGACTGTAAAACAAGTATGATTGACATTTAAACAAACAAACAGAATAACTGCTAAAGTATTTATATACTTTATTTTTTGTCTTCGTTAATTATATTTTTCTTTTTTCTATACATTCCTCCATCGTGGCGGTCGGAGACTTTATTTATCTGAGCCAAAAGTTTCGTGCCAGCAGAAAATGGGTTTGGCATTATTTTGTAGCTATTATGTACGATAAATTTTCTCTGTCCATTGCAGTATTTATTTTTTGCTCCAACTCATAACGTACACGTTTTACTGGTATATCCAATATATTGAAGACCATATATTGGACATTCCAGAAAAACGTGTATTATTGTTTCATCTAAGTCAAAATCACAAGCACACCCGGGTGCCGCTTTGCATTTGAACTTATGTAAATAATGAGCAAAACCTCCATGTCCAGTCACCATTTGCACTTGTAATGGGGTCTTTCTTATATTACACAAGTATTTGTTAGCATCATAAAAATTTCTTTGAGGTTTGTTTTTACGCTTAAATTTGCAGAATTATTCTTTTGTTTAACAAAAACGTCCTCATGCGAAACGTCGTATGTAAACGTCGTCGTCGTATATTTACAAATAATACATATATTACCAAATTAACGTAATGTAAGTACGAGTAAGGTAGTATTAATGTATATATTAAAAACCACACAATGCAATACGTCACCTCGCCTACTACCTAAATTTCATAAAATTTAAGTTTACGTCTAAATAAATTCTTGTAGTGATAATATAATAATAAATAGTGTAAAGGTAAATAATTATATATTTAGTTTTATAATAAATACTTGGTATTTCTACGTCTACATATATATTTTTTACTGTACATGGGTGACGGTCTCCTGACGCCACCGGGAAAGCGACGACAAGAGCTGAGCTTCGAGATCCCACGGCATGGATCCGCCAAGAAGGGGGGCCGCCTCGAAGGACAACATAAATACCCTTAGTTTATCTCAGTGAAATAGATATACTATGCTGATACTAATATACATATAAATACCTGAGGTAATATAGTAAGGAAAGCATTTCCGGCTTCGTTAAACATCATAGGAATATTGTCGATCCAACCGTCAGGTTCAGTGTATTGATAGATCTGAAAAAGTAACATCAATCAAGCATTGCCGTTTATTTTTTACTTATTATGGGGGTAGTCTCATGTTCGATTACCAAAAATCTATTTTTCTACATTTTATAAAGTTAAGGATTAAGAACATACTTTGAAAATTTTAGACCGGAACACTAAGTAGTTTTAAAGTTCTAGCAAATAGTAGGGGGTTAGCGTACCGTACAGCTGTAGTACAAATACCTGCACTATCGTTCGCGACCCTATAACCCTGAAAAATTTAATCCTGAAGTGTACAATAAGTAGAATTTTGGTGTTATAGAAAATTGAAAGTCAATAAACGCTTGTATTTAGCAGTGTTAACATCTAGATCGAAAAGTAATTAAACCAAATAAATTGATTGGTTATCAGTCGACTCTGCGGTTGGGGTCGGCCTGTCTTAAAAGATGATAAAACATCTCTAGGTACGTGGTAGGTCTATAAGTATTCCACCATAATAACCTTGTGATGTGTTCCGGCATTAGTGATCCAAGTTCCTGTAGCCCTATGGGACAGGAGTGTGTTCACGATGCAACGGTAACTGCTTACTATTAAGTGCCCTCAGCCTGGCTGCTATTCCTCAGCAATAAAAAAACCTAATATCGATTTAAACTCTAGTTTTCATAGTTATCTGCACGTACCTGAGTACATTCCGTCTGTCCTAAAGTGCATCGGAGTACTCTCAAAACTGTCTGCCCGCGGTTAGTCCACATTACAGCAATCGAGTCTCTATTGATGAATGAAACTGTTCTCAGGATTGGTCTGAAATTTTAATTAAGTAGTTTAGTTATTAAGCAAAGTTGTCTGCCATATAAATTTTATAAAAGTAGCCTTCATCCTTCTCAAAGCTCCAATCTGCCTCTACCGCATTTCATCGAAATTGCCACAAAGTTACTTTCACATTCATGATTTTAGAATGAATGCCGAAATTAATCCCTTATTTAATGACGCAATCACGTAATATCCACGTCAACAAACTGTAGATGCAACTATTAAAACACTAATCGATATAATCTACACGTGTCAGTATTATGTTTCATTGCCAAGGGCAATTGGATTTCATCTCTTCATGTATACTGTATGAGATTTTTATTGTTATGAAATGACATAAAATTTATTTCTTTATAACATGATATATAAAATAGCTAGTTCTTAAGCTAAGTTCAGTACATCAAGTACCCAAAAGGCGTACAAATATTAGAACACGAGTATGACATATGAGTATCTCGGGCAAGTGAGCAACACATTAATTGAATGCGGTTACCAACCATCGCATATTGAACTATCCGATGCGAACAGGCTAACTGGGTCAAAATGGATACATAATTTTCGTAAAGGGATAACAAATAGAAAATATACTGAAAATGTGAATAAAATAATATTATAAAAGCTTAGCACTTGTATTATGGGTACTAGACAACTGATATGCTATTTATTTACTTTTCCTTTGAAAATAAATACATTTATACAAAAAACAGACTCAGAAAGGGAACCTGTGACCTACGCAAGCATTGATTCATGCAGGGGCGGAGAAAGAATACCAACCTCTGCGGCCGGTGTCGGCCTGTCATAAAAGGCGACAAAACAACCCACCCTAGCTACGTAATAGGGCCTCAAGCCCGTCTGGATGGCGACCACCTTTGGTATTAAGTATACCGCCATAATAACCTTGTGTTGTGTCCCGGCATTAGTGACCCAAGTTCCTGTACTCTTATGGGACAGCAGCGTGTTCGCGATGCCACTGGCGTTGCAAACACCCATAGGCGACGGTTACTGCTAAATTCTAAGCGGGCCGTCATCCGGTCTGTCTATGAAAGCTACAATGATCGTCAAATGGACTAATGAAGGAAAAGAAAGAGTAAAGGATCAGGAGGAGGAAAGTTTGCTGGAACTCAAAAAGACACGATATGCATTAATAATGGATGGTTGATGAATAATGTATCTAGTATTTTATACGTACTGGTCGATATCGGTGGGCGCAGTATAAGTGTTTGTAGCTCCTGAAGCGATGTCTCTGATGGTAACGGATACGGTCGGGTTAGTTGTGCCAGGCTGAAAATATATTAATACCACTAATATAATAAATAAATAAATCATAATCATTATCATTTCAGTGTTAAAAACCTAAAATTTCGCTTTGGTTCCCAGGGTCTGCTTTATGGTTTTTACCTCTCCACTTCGCACGATCTTCGACATCCCTAGTCAGTCCATTGCATATCACTGTTTACGACGTCCAGCCAGCACTCTTAGGGTTTACCCCTCCGGTTGGGGCCTAGCGAAGGTGGCATGACTAGACAAAGATTCCATTGATCGATAGCTCATAAAACAAAGAGGTTTTAAAGCTGTTATATACCGATCAAAGGCTATTTCAAAATTTAATAACATTAACAGCTCACAATATCCCACTATTATTGGATCTTCCTGTATCCCCATCGAAGCCTGGAAGGCGATGGGCTCTCGTGGTGTGGGCATCTTAACCGACCTGTTCAACCGGACACTCCTCACCGGTACGATCCCGAGCCAATGGAGACTGAGTATCATTACTCCAGTCTTCAAAGGCAAGAGGTCGGTGCAGGAGTGCGGTAGTTACCGAGGAATCAAGGTCATGTCCCACACCATGAAGCTCTTCGAAAGGGTTATCGACTCTCGGATTCGACAGGAGTGCACTGTCTCGGAATGTCAATATGGGTTTCGCCCTGGTCATGGGACAATGGACCCTGTTTTTGCCCTAAGGACTGTCGCGGAGAAATACAGGGCGAAGAATACGCCTCTGCATAGCCTGTTTCTCGACTTGCAGAAGGCCTTCGACTGTATTCCTCGGGCGATAATCTGGTGGGCATTGCGGTCTAAAGGGATTCCAGAAGCCTATATTGACATCATTCGAGACATGTACCGTGACTCCGATTCCGTAGTTCGGACCGCTGTTGGCGACACAAAACCTTTCCCCATCACCGTCGGGGTGCACCAAGGATCCGTTCTTAGTCCGTTTCTGTTTAGCGTGGTATTAGACGTATTGTCAGACAGCATCAGAAATTCACATGAACAGCCCCCGTGGCTGCTCATGTATGCTGATGATATCGCGCTGACAGATTCGGACAGGGGTAGGCTGGTGCGACGTGTGAAGGCGTGGAAAGAGTCGCTTGAGAACGGTGGTCTGAAGCTCAATGTGGCGAAGACCGAGTACTTGGCCTGTAACTCCACAGATCCCACACCCGTACGCATAGACGGCAACACGGTCGAGCGCACGGACCGAGTGAAATACTTGGGATCTGTGTTTCATGCATCCGGTGACATCGATTGTGACGTCAAGGCACGCATTGCTGCCGCGTGGGCCAAATGGCGTGAGGTGACTGGTGTCATTTGTGACCCCAAGATGCCGGTAAAGTTGAAGGGACAGGTCTATAAAACCATCATTAGGCCTGTCCTTTTATACGGCTGTGAAGCGTGGCCGGTGTTAGAGCGACACAAGCAGAAGCTGCGTGTCACGGAGATGAATATGCTGCGGTGGATGTGTGGAGTGACGCGGAAGGACCGCGTTAGGAACTCCCGCATTCGCGGCAGTCTTCATGTCCGTGACATTACGGATAAATTGCAAGAGGGTCGGCTCCGTTGGTACGGCCACGTTTTACGGCAACCGGATGCTTACGTGGGTAACAAATGTCTGGCCATGCCGCCTCCGCCGGGCCCCGGCAGGAGGGGTAGACCCAAAAAGTGCTGGCTTGACGTCGTAAAGGGTGATATGCGTGCCAATGGGCTCACTACCAGGGATGCTGAAGACCGTGCGAAGTGGAGAAGAAAAAGTCGGAAAGCGGACCCCGGGCGCCGAAGCGAGAGTTTGGGCTGCAACCGGGAATTAACGCAGAGATGATGATTGGATCTTCCTGTAGAGGGAAAGAACAGTATACCCACCACGTTTGTCGAAGACAGTTCGACGCGCCAGTGACCTTAGTGGCCAAGTTTTCTCTTAGTATATCCCTTTAACATCAGTATGTTACAATTGGATTTATGCACATTAACAGCGGGTAGGTCAGAAAACAGATTATGAAGTTTACTATAATGGCAGTCAAGCCTGCAACCTCTGAGTTACGCCTCGAGGTAGCAACCTCTTGACTATCGTGTAATTTTTTATTCATGTAAAACAATATTCTTCCGTGCATCATTCAATGTAATATGCGAGTTTACATTATTATAGTTGCATAATGTTTTCCCTTTGTATTGACGAAATCATGTTCTATTAACTAGAATATAGAAAAATGACTCAAATGAAAATACTGAGGCAATGCATATAAGTGCATAGCCCTTGTTATGAGTACTAATATAAATAAATAAAAATAAAGTATTCCATATTCAGTGGTGGATACCAAAATTCTCAGTACACATGGCGGTCTTATCGCTGGAAGGGATTTCTACCAAACAACCTTCGGAAGGATTGAAATTCAGTTACGAAGGAAAGAATGCAAATTTATGTATGTATTACACTTACTATTCTATTATTTGAAATGAATCATAATAAGAAACATAGCCATAAATATTATAAAAAATTATATAGACAAAATAAAATACTACGTTTAGGTTATTTTGTCGTTTTTGTCAGACGCGAGACAAAAATGGAACCCGTGACCTCAGCAAACGTACCAGATTACGTTAGTTATTATATCAAGGAAATCGTCAATACAATCATTGGAATTTATTTATTGAATTTACAATTTAAGGAACTATGAAATTATTTTTTATTGCTGTAGGACAGCACACAGGCTCACGGCCCGCTTAGAATTTAGCAGTTACCGTCGCCTATAGGTGTTTGCAACGCCAGTGGTATCGCGAACACGCTGCTGTCCCATAAGGGTACAGGAACTTAGGTCACTAATGCCGGAACACAACACAAGGTTATTATGGCGGCATACTTATGAACAAAGGTGCTCTCCATCCAGACGGGCTTTGAGGCCCTACCATGTAGCTAGGGTGGGTTGTTTTGTCACCTTTTACGACTGGCCGACCCCGGCCGCACAGGTTAGTATTCTTTCTCCGCCCCTGCACGGATAAAACTTTAATAACCCCTACACGGATAAAACACGGTTTAGCTTTTGTTAACTAGTTAATAAAGAAACGCTTTATCCAGATTTTAATAAAGTTAAATTAGAATTGCCGTTATTGAAACTCGTTAAATACTTAATTACTGTTAAATTACTTCGTGTCGTATTATACTTATAATAACGGACAAAGTTTGAAAACGATAGCTGTCTTAGCCCTGATAAAGTAATAAAAGTTTATGACTTTCGAAGTAGGTTACATTGACATGCATTTTAAAATTTAACCCCTAAAAATATAGTGACATCATTTAACGAATGCAACGAAGTACCGACTGTAGGCATGTTGTCAATGAAAGTAGGTCATAAAATGATTGTATTCATTTATTTTGATTTTAATACTGCATTGAATTGATGATGAGTTAGATATAGATTATAAAAAGTGTATCCCCTTTTAAAGTTAATCTCTGAGATGATTCAAACGATTGCATTATTTTAAACGTAATTTAATAACAGAAATTAATAACAGCCCATGGAGTTCCACTGTTGGGCTCTTGCCTCCTCTTAGAGAGAACGAACATTATACCCGCCACGGTTGTCCAAAACGGATTGCCGGGTTACACAGGCAGGTTTCCCCGCGATGTTCGCATAAGGCATAAGGGTACAGGAACTTGAGTCACTAATGCCGGAACACAACACTAAGTTATTATAGCGGCATACTTAAAACCAAAGGTGGTCGCCGTCCAGACGGGCTTGAGGCCCTACTACGTAGCCAGGGTGGGTTGCTTTGTCGCCTTTTATGATAGGCCAACCCCGGCCACAATGCTATATTAGAGACATTACTCGTAGTTGATAAAAACTTTTTTGCTTTAGTGTTCCAAAGCAGGATTCCAACAAAGAATTCTAGAATGGTCTCCAAATTACCAGGGCGAAGATCTGGGTGTTCCATCAAGTTATATACATACATTACTCTTTTCTGCTGCACTAATAATCTAGTAACACTATCGTGTTACTAGATTATCTTATCACGTTATCACGTTATATTTAACGTAATAATGTTGTAAAATAATATAACTTATATATCAGACATACATAAGAATCAGAAAAATATTGTAGAAGAGTGAATTGTGAATATAATACCATTCTCGAATCTACTTGAAGATACACAAAAAATGATATCGAATCGGCCCAGCCATTTAGGAGGAATTCAGTGGCATACACACGCACAGAAGAATTTATATACATTATGTTACTATTAACGTTTATATTTACGTAACGCATATTATGTTACTATATAGATGAATGGCTTGCGTAAAATATTATGATGGTGAAAATGTTGAGATGACGGCTAACAGAGGAGAGTGGAAGGAGAGAACATGTTGTACCGGCCCCATATAATAAATAAAATAGACTTTATTGCATACATTACATTTACATCAAGTGACATATATTAATATTTAAAAGCTCAATGGGCGGTCTTATCGTTGAAAGCGATTTCTACTAGACAACCTTTGGATGGATAGAAATACAGTTAAGAAGGAAGAAGGTAATTTTGCATGCTATTACATAATACAAATATTCAATAAGAACATTAAGAAGAAATATATATAAATATACATACACACACATTCAAATATATACATATTCAAGAACAGAAAAATAAAATACATTAGATATACAATTATTCTTTGAATTATATAGTCTATATTATACGCACAGCTATAACATAAAATATGCAAAATAATAAACAAAAAGAAATTCAGTTCACAGCTTCAATTAGTGCTCCCTAACAAGAGTATTTAATGTATTTACGGTCTTATCGACTTGGATATTATGTGGTAGATCATTCCACAACCTTACTGCTTGCGCCGTGAAAGACTTACTATAAAATTTAATCGTGTGGGCAGGCATTCTCAGTCGTAGATGCAGTGATGGCTTCAAGATTTTCAAACAACCGCCGGTGAAGAATTGGAAATGGGATTTTAGATAACAGGGTAATTTAGGGTTGTACAAAACATTGTATAGAACAGAAAGAATATGTGCATAATGTGTGATAAGGGCAGGAAAAAGATATTATATTATTATATAATATACGTAATTTAAACATAAACAAGTATGATTAGCCACTGTGTTTGTATGAAAATCGTCAAATATATTGATAAACTCAGATACATAAATGTACAAACATGGTAACAAACATTTGTGTAGTCCATGAACGACGTACGTAATCAACAATACAGTGATTCTGGCATACAATCACTTGTCTCATACATAATCGTGTTCGGATTGTAGAGCGAACGTGATGACCGTGACACTATTATGCAACGTTCAATTACTGTAGGGCCATAGTACAAGCGGTAATACCCATAATATCACAAGATTGAATAAATCCGCAAACAGACTATACAAAAATTAATATTGTATACAAGCACAGTTTATTAAAAAATAAATTTGTTGGCCTTAATTTTTTTATATTTCGTAAAGTTTTTAAATATCCTCTAAATAAAAGGTTATGAGAATTATTGGTATTTACATATATTAGTCTCCAAGCTATAAGCAGTGTAACGTTATAGGAACATATTTTTCGATATAAAGTTAAACATAGTAGAAAATACAATTAATTTAAACTGGTAGAACATACACTATAATGCTAGTTCCTAAATTTCACTAAGAACATAGTTTCTATTTTATTATATTATATTAAATTTACTTGCATAAAATTTAATTTCTTATTTGACAATATAACCATTTTGATGGTTACACAAGTTTACATTCTACGGTTTTTTTCTGTGTCTGAGATAAATATTTGATAATAGAATTGAAATTAATTAAAATTGAATGATCTGAAATTAGTAGTATATATCTATTTATATTCCTATCAAAGAAATATTAGTGAAAAACTTAGCGATGCAGGTTTACGCCTAGTGCAAGGAATGCGTGCATTTTATAAAGATAGATAAAAAATTATCACGTAATACCTCGTTTCATGGCCCTAAATATAGTCCGTCCGTTGCAAACATAACCTGCCATGTCACTTTCACTTACATAGTTGTCCTAAAGACATTGCCTGTTAAATGCTATTTTGAAACATTAACAACAATCACAATAGCAACATGAATTTAAAATATTAGACAACTCTCAAGGTATCGATTTATTATATATTAGAAAATAACTGTTATTATGACTGCTTTTAATAATACGCTATTTTATGTATTTGAACGTTATACAATAATTCTATACACGATCTACATCGTCAGATAGCGTTCACGGCTCCTTTACCGTAATAGGTTATCTGGAAGAGATCGCATGAGCGATAAGGAATTTTGTTTAACATTGTTTTAGTTTTGACTTTCCTCAGATGTTAAGTAATTTTTAAGTTAGACAATAAAGAGTTATCTAGGTATCTATATATATTTTTTCTTCAAGCAGGGGCAGGATAAGAATGTTGATACCTGCGGCCGTATCGTGTACGGCAGCTTGTTAGCGGTGTCCCTGAAGTCGTATGCATCCACAGGCGACGATTAAGCTTATTATTAAGTGAGCCAGCAGTAACATGATTTAGCAGTTACCGTCGCCTATAGCTGTTTGCAACGCCAGTGGCATCGCGAACACGCTGCTGTCCCATAAGGGTACAAGAACTTGGGTCACTAATCTCGGAACACAACACAAGGTTATTATGGCGGCATACCTAAGGCCAAAGGTGATCGCCATCCAGATGGGCTTGAGGCCCTACCACGTAGCTAGGGTGGATTGTTTTGTAGCCTTTTACGACAGACCGATCCCGGCCACAGAGGTTAGTCCGCCCCTGCACGGATAGGATAGAAATAAAACAGATGTTCGTTAACTTTTTTCAAAAAAATAATATACAAAGAGAAAGATCGAAAAGAAAATAAAACATAATTATGTTAGTTACTTTCCTGTGGTAGAAAAAAAATTCAAAGCATTAAATATAAACCTTTAAAGTGAAAAAATTAAGGTGTTGAATAAGGATATCAATTTATAAAAGACTTAATCATATAATTATAAATTTATGTAATTTAGTAATAGTAACTCCTCATTTATAGTATAATAACTATAAACGGATTTTAAACATGGGCATTTAAATCAATTCATTTCGAGCAATAATAGAATTTTAAATTTCCAACATAGTTAGCATTCATAATTGAAACACCTTCTCAGTTATATAGTATAAGTTACAAGTGATATAACTAAAATTAAATTATAAGATAATCAAGTGTGATTTCGCAACTGTGTTGCTCGAGCAACTTGTTTTACAGTCTCATTGGGGAGCGGTATTTAACCAAGAAAACTCAACAACCTATAATTACAACCTGTATCACATACGAACAGCATCTTGTATATACAAAAAGATATGATTATTTGTAGATTTTAGTCAAAAAAGATTCGATTGAGTAATAAAATAACCATAAAACTGAGTTTGTTTTGTATTTGTGTTTAAATACACAAAATTAAAAGTATTTTATATTTGAATACTTATTTGTGTAATAAATTATTATTAGTGTCTAGATTTATATACAAATATATTATATTATAACACTTTTTCTCTTGTATTTAATAGTATAAGAATAAGTTTAAAAAACAGAATACAAATATATATCAATGTGCATAAATTAGCTGTAATTTTTTTTTTAATGTAAAAAACTGACAAGGAATTCTGTTTCTTCCTCTTTCATATTTTCTTCTTCTTCTTTCTTTCTCTTTTCATTTTTCCTCTTCAGATTCTCTGGGGAGGAGGGAGAGATCTTCTAGTCCAAAAGTAAGCAACAAAGCGTAGGCGCTTTTCTAATGCCCATAACATAGGTGTTATGGGTACTAGAAAACTGATCTCATATTTATATATTTTTTTATAATTTATATACCTAAACGTTTTTTTTTTTGCAAAAATAAGTACACACAAACAAACTGGAACAATTATACAGTGCCTTTTAGTCCCAAAGGAACATAGCACTTTTGGTACTAGATAATTGAAATAATACCTGTATACTTTTTTTTCGTAAATAAATACATATTATATATAATCATCCAGACTTGCTTCATAGATTGCAAATAATTATATTACAATTACAGGCAATTATAATTACAGGCCCATCTCTCTGGCCACAGTTGTAGTCAAGGTGCTATTGATATGGCTATTTTTTATATAAAACAGGTTTTATATAAAAATGTTGAGCAGGATACAAGCGTATACATGTGTCTTAGATTTAAGTTGTGCTTTTGATACCATAAATCATAGTTTATTATGGGATAAACTTAACAAAATAAATGTTCCGCCTGCCTTTGTTGATCTTCTCGCTTACTGGTATAAGAAACAAACCAGTAAAGTTAGGTGAGGTAGTCAAATATCTGACAGCTACAAAATGTCGACAGGAGTGAGATAGGGGGGAGTGACATCCCCAGACTTATTTAACTTGTATGTTAATGATTTGATTGTGGAGCTAAGCAAGACTTAATTTAGGTGACAGATTTGTTAACAATCTGAGCTATGCAGACGATATGGTCCTGCTTAGCCCCTCAATAAAAGGATTGCGTACACTGTTAAATTTTTTTATGTAAAATTACCATTGTTTTACTCAACATAAGATGGCTAAATTACTAATCAGTATGTATGAATCCAAATTATAACACAATTTGAGTAATTTTCAGAGACATAAGAAAATCTACTAAGATGTAATTTTACAATCCTTGAGTATAAATTTCAGTTGTATTGTAATTTTACGGAACTGTTTATTATATATATATATATATATATATATATATATATATATATATATATATATATATATATATATATATATATATAAGAGATTTCCACGTATATAGTCACTCATCACGACATCTCTGGAACCATTAGAGCTAAAGACTTGAAATTTGGTAGGAATATCCTTTTCACCGAGTAGAGGTCGGCTAAGAACGGATTTTACGAAATTCCACCCCCAAGAGGGGTTGCGGGGGCGTTAATTATTTATATGGCAGAACAACGTTTGCCGGGTCAGCTAGTAGTGTTTATTATAAGTCTATGTATCGGCACAATCTTTTGTTTTGGCGGTAACATTGCATAGTAAATTAACTAAGCACTTCTATGATAAATTTTTGAATGAAATTACAAAACTGTATAGTAAAATTACTAATCAAATTTTCTGTAACCACTTGGTAAATTTCAAAAATATTTTGTAATTTTCTCAAATTGAGTTGAAGTATTTTGTTTAGTAAATTTATTAAATTATTTTGCGTTAAAAGAACTTCCTACACATTTTTAGTAATATTACCATAAAAAGTTTTAACGGTCTAGGCTTGTATTTTGTGAGCAGTATGCGAATGAACATAGTTCATAATTCCAAAAAAACTGAAATGTTAATTTTCAAATCAGGAAAGGAACTATCAAATGTCCCCACAGTATATGTCGATGGACAGTCTGTGAAAGTAGTAAAAACCTTCAAATACCTTGGATATATACTGATAGAATAGATACCTTTGATATAGATAGACAAAAGAGAAGTCTTGCAGTGTGTGGCAACATGTTAGCCAGATTTTTTTTCAAAGCTAGTAAAGAAACGAAGATATTTTTATTTAAAACATATTGTCAATCATTCTACACTTGTCAACTCTGGACTGAATACACAAAGCTGTCACTGGACGCCATCAGGTTCAATATAATAATGCATTTCGATACCTTCTGGGATATAACATTGTAGTGTGCCTCAGAAATGTTTTAGAGGCACGACTCAACACATTCTGTGCCATCCGGAGACAGCGTATAGCAAATTTCATGTCCAGAGTTGAACGCTGTAGCAATAGCCTAATATTTAGGATCCCTAGCCAAATGTTCATTTTGTAATGAATCTTTATAGATAACAAGGCAGTGGCTACAAGTCGCTGCCTAAAATGCAATAATGTTTTATTATTATTTTTAATGTCGGTTTTATTCATTATAGATTAGTAATTTAATTTTTATATACGTAAATATATAAAATGTATAAAGTATGGATCAATAGTCTGAAATAAATGATTATTTAATTTAATAATAACAACCTCATAGCGTGGTGGGACTGAAGGACCGGAAATGATGCGGGGGCGGGGGACCCGTAAAAGGAATGGTGCGGCTTAGGCCTCGAAAGAGGTAGTCGCGGTGCGGGAAACAAAGGTAGTGCGAGTTCGATAATTATACGTGGAAAGGACAGGAGACGGAAATACCCAGCAAGTCAGAAAGAGCTGTGACTCAGACGTTTGCAGCACCAGAGGCACCACTAACGCGCTGCCGGTATCGAAGAAATTTTATAACGCCTTTTTTAAAGAACCCCATATCATACCGCGCTGAGAAAACCTCAGCCGGAAGCTCATTCCAGATCCTGAGAGTACGCAAGATGAACGTTCTGGAGAACCGTTTCGTACAGGAAAGAAGAGGCTCCAAGAAATGGGGATGAACACCCAGCCGATGGCGGGCAGTGCGGTGGTAGAAAGACGACGAGGGCACCATCCTAAATAGTTCTTCAGAACACTCCCCGTAGTGGTTTGTAGTCTAAGACTTTATAGTCAGTGGTTCACTGATGTAATAACACAATAACACACATATAAAAAACTCGTGCGGGTTTAATTAAGTCTCGACGGTACGTGTCGTTGGCGTGGGCGCTCGCCAAGCAGAGAGAGGGCGGCGTGGCGGTAGTCGAGTAGTTTTATCGAAAACCACTGTCAGGCGCCGCAGCATCTAAACTAACTTGCGGGTATACAGGGGAAAAGGGATAGGATGAGGCGCCTAACCATAGTGTCCCACTGCTAGGCTTGGGCCTCTCCTTAGTGAGATTTGAGAGTATTCCCACCACACTAGTCCAAGGTGGATTAGTGGTTTACACATATCTTAATTTCGGAATTCAGGTTACCACATGATTTTTTTCTTTCACTGTCGGTACATGGCAATTATTCTATAATATTCGGTGAGACAAACTGCCGAAGCGGCGCATGCCCCTGTGTAATTCGGACCCAGGGGCTCTAGATGTTTCTCTGAGTGTAATAACACTGAACTACCAGGCACCTAGATTGCAAAGGAGTTCAAAATAATAGTAATAAAATTATATAAATACCTTAGGGTAGCGAATCTCATGATGCTGAGTGTATTGATAGTCAACGGAGCCAGGTACACCGTAGTGGGGCACTCGCATGACACGGACATCGGTGTCATTGAAGGACGCATAGGCAAGCCGAGTAGCATCGCTCGAGAACCACAAAGCGTTATTCGAACCGAATACTTCCTCTGAAAATGTATATAGTTCACTTTATTTCGACCTTTTACACTATAGTATTTTCGAAACCCATTTCAAAAATTACTTATTTTCTATTTATTTCTAAAACTATTAATATATGCATGGCTGCTTTATAGCATGCTAATCATATAACCCGATACCTAGTTTAAACCATAGCCTGCTGCACTAGGTGAAATTTTATCTCAGATGTATAATTTGTCAACTATATAAGTTAAGGCTGATCGGACTTGCGGAAATATACATTTTTGTTCCAAACGGGAACAAATCTACAGACATATGAACGTGCAGTCGTAGCCACTACTTTGTAACTTAAGTTAATGTACCTTAAAGTATAAAAATAGAAAATAATTAATTTTAATACAATTTTCTATACTTAATTGTTGTAGAAAATTTCAAATATACCAATACATTTTTCCATATTAGTTGTTATGTTCATCTCCATTTGTTTATTGTTTAGTTGTAAGATATCATTGAAAATATAGTTGATTAATGTAATTTTATTATAATTTATATTTCTTAATTAAAATAAAATAAATAATTTTATATCGACTACGTCATTTACAAAATGCAAAACATTTGTGGCAAAACTGCCACCAGCCGGCCGGCGCGGCGGTTGTTCAGTTTAACAGCTCTCTCTTAAATAATGGAATAGTACGTCGACACACCGTTGTTTCGTAATTAAAATTATCTGATTACTAATGTAAAAAGTAAGTTTAAAAACATCAAGGGTTATTATTTTATTCTTCTCTCGCAATCGCAAACAATGTAATTCACACAAAGAGCAGTATTTTTAATTACCTTCATAAACCCAGTCGGGGATTCCATGATAGATAACATTTATCTGCCCATTTGTGGTAATCTGTTGAGGTTCTGTATATAAATTGGGCTGATAGAAAATATTGTTGAGATAGACGAATGCGAATCCAGTGCCTACTGGGGCCCATCTGAAGTTTTGTAAGAAAGCTTCGGTCGATTGCAGATTCGGCGGGAGGACATCAGTTTCGTTGCCGTTCACGATGTCTATGATGGCATAGCGTGCCAAGAAGCTGTGTCGATAGACCTGAAGTTAAGATTACAATTTGGAACATAATTTTAGATAAATGGCATTTTTCCGTCAATGCATTTCTTACTTTTATATTATCATGGCATTTATTTTTAAATTATCATAGCAACAGTTGTAAAATAAAATAATAATCATAACAAGTGGAAAATTTTCACGAACAATTGCGTCAATATCAGAATTAATATTCGAACAAATCAATCTAGTAAAGTAAATAAGATTTAGAGTTAATAAAGTTAATATTAAATATTAACTTTATTAATTTATTTGGTTTTTAATTATAGTAGTATAATTAGATTTGCAATTTTTTTGTTTATCAATGTAACATGGAATCTTGCGTTTTTCGAGTAATTAAAGTGTAAATTTTAATAAATAGCTCAAAATTGTACATAATGTTTAAAAATATTTCGGATCCGAGTTTTTTTCATTTCTTTGCATTTTCTAAGAACATTTACCATAGTAATGGATATTTTTATACCAACAAAAAGTACAGATTTCATCGAACAAAAAGCTCAACAGCCCATCAACTTATTTAAAAACCTATGTGAAAAAAGTGTAAATACAAAAACTGTAGATTTTTTTATTGCCTACAACTTCGTCATTTAACTTTTTTTTATAAGACTTGTAGTTTTGACGGAAATCGAGATAAACCGTTTTTTACCACCCACTTCCACTTCCCGACTTCAGATCGCCCGTTATTTATTTATTTTTCCTTTCATTTTTGTTATATTCAAAGAGTTTCATCCTACTATTATTTTGTATTCACTTTTTACCATTTTAAAAGGCTTCGAGCCCTGGTCTATAATAACATTATTGAATTATCAAGGAGACGAAGCGAATCTACCAAACAGGATTAAAGCCAGCGAGTCCTTTATTCTACCCATGTATTATCCTTCCCCAAAATACGATTATTTCGAATCCAATAACTTGGTTACACGAGCGGCAGTAATGAAACGAATCAAACCAAACAGCCGTTTTCTTTGCCGCGGTATTATTTCAGATGAGTTGAATGAATGTACGGCTCGACAAGTGTGTAAAATGATTGGTATCGTTTGTAAGAGTATATAATTATATATTTGTGAAATGGATGTATGAATATGGATGGATGTATTAACAAAATTAATATAAATATAACCAGCAGAGATTTGTTGTTATAGGTATTATATAGCTAATTGTTATATTTTTATCACTTCAATGCGGCTGTTGTTCGATTCTGCCTCAAAGTAAATTGAAATCTAGTGCGTTCTTTCTCTTTGTCTTATCCTTCTCTCTGTTACTTAATATCATTTTACGCGCAAACTCTAGCACTGTGATACACAGCACGTACGCCAGGCTCCAAACCACAGATTCTCGATGCATCTAAGACTAAAATGTTTTAAGAAACAAATACCTAGTCAGGTCATAAGTATTGTCACACAGTAAAAACTTTTCTTTTAGAATGCTGGCCACAAAAAAGTTTATTGAATTCGAATGTCGAATTGTTCATGAAAATAAAAATGTATACTTTTAGAATTTTACTCATTTTTAAATATGGAGTGGACGCTTAAAGAAGACCGTGTTGCAGTTATTGCGTTGCATCGTTGCGGTTACGCGCCAATTCAAATTTTTAACATACTGAAAAATTTGAATATAACCAAAAGATTCGTTTATCGTACCATCAAACGATACAATGAAGACTCTAGTGTAGATGACAGGTCAAGAAGTGGTCGCCCTCGGTCTGTTAGGACTCCAGCAGTGATAAAAGCTGTGAAGGCACGAATTCAAAGAAATCCTAAACGTAAGCAGAAACTGTTGGCCCTTCAGATGGGGTTAAGCAGAACCACGGTGAAAAGGGTGTTAAATGAAGACTTAGGGCTTCGGGCATATCGAAGAAAAACAGGACATCGTTTGAATGCTCGTCTAATGGACCTGAGACTGAAGAGATGCCGCGCTTTGTTGAAGCGGTACGCGGGAAAAAAATATCGGGAAATTCTTTTTTCGGATGAAAAAATGTTTACCGTAGAAGAGAGCTACAACAAACAAAATGATAAGGTGTACGCATACAGTAGTGAAGAAGCGAGCAACCGTATTCCGCGTGTCCAACGAGGTCATTTTCCATCCTCGCTCATGGTATGGTTGGGAGTTTCTTATTGGGGCTTAACAGAGGTACATTTTTGTGAGAAAGGTGTAAAAACGAATGCTGTTGTGTATCAAAATACAGTCCTGACGAACCTTGTGGAACCTGTTTCTCATACCTTGTTCAATAACAGGCACTGGGTATTCCAACAAGATTCGGCGCCAGCTCATAGAGCGAAGAGCACACAAGACTGGCTGGCGGCGCGTGAAATCGACTTCATCCGGCACGAAGACTGGCCCTCCTCCAGTCCAGATTTGAATCCGTTAGATTACAAGATATGGCAACACTTGGAGGAAAAGGCGTGCTCAAAGCCTCATCCCAATTTGGAGTCACTCAAGACATCCTTGATTAAGGCAGCCGCCGATATTGACATGGACCTCGTTCGTGCTGCGATAGACGACTGGCCGCGCAGATTGAAGGCTTGTATTCAAAATCACGGAGGTCATTTTGAATAAACTTTAATGTCATAAGAATCTATGTTTTGTTAAGTTCATTTTGGTATATGAATGGTTACATAATGAATAAACTTGTTACAATTATTTTACATTAAACATGTGACAGAATTTATGACCTGACTAGGTATATAAAAATTATATAAATTTCGAAAGTAAATAATTTTTAATAGTATGATTTTATAAGATTATTTATTCTGAACTGCGTTTCTAGCAAGTAAATCAAACAATTTGATCGCTTTCACTGAATTTTGAATAAACATCTAATTATCACTCACCGGTACAACGTTGTAAGATAAGACCACCTCATATCCATCAGCGTTCAGCTGCATCACTCTCGAGGATTGTTGAAGGATCTGCAGTAAAATGTTACGTTAGTGAACAATCACTAATAAACGTAAAATTAGTGCATACGATTTTAACCTTATTTATAAAATACGAACATATTATAGTAGCTATTTAAAATTACAATTGCTTTGAAATAGATCGATTTATGATTTATTATTATAATTACTGCTCAAAGCGAGAAAGGAAACCGTTATAATGTTCCTTTGAAATCAGCAGCGCGTTTGCTATGTCCCTGATATTGCAAACGCCCATTTCACTGCCCGCGCATCACTCTAGAGAACAAGAGAGTATTCCTGCCACTCTTCTTGATACATATAGGTTTCCTCAAAATATTTTATTTTCCGCCAGAAATTTTAAAGATAATCATCAGTTTGCTTTAATGTAATTATTGTTACACTTTCAGTACGCCTTTTTACATCAATAACTATGGTATAGTATGGTAAGATTTTATTTTCTTGACCATTAAAGAACAAACAAAAGCTGATATGAAAAACAGTGCCCTTTATACCTTGTATAAACTGAAAATGAGTAACCAATAGCCTTTACAACCTCCTAGTTAATTAATGAGTTAATATTTCGAGCAAAAACCAACCAGCCAAATCTAAAACACAATACCTGTGAGGAATTGCTGATGAGACGTGTGAGGCTATCTGTATCAACATCGTAGAGCACCAAATCGCCATTCGTGTTAAGGTACAACAGTTCGCTTCCTGTAGTTAAATGTATTTAATTAACACATTAGTCTTTTACCAAACATTGTCTTTATTTGATTGTTTGTGACGCTACTTTTACGTAAGGAACCAATTAAAAGTTAGGACACGTAATAATACAGGTAATAGTTTACGCTTAAGAATTACATTTCCCATTTAATAAATCGTTTATAAATCGGAAGTACAATGATAAATGTTACTAATATTACGAAGCGAAAGTAGTTACCGGCAGTAATTTTATCTGGTGAAAGTAACTCCGTTATTATGTCGTCTTTATGCAGAATTTCAGATTATATGTATAAACAAAGTATATCTTGTCTCCGTGTAGGGACAGGAATAAGAACACAGGGGGATAATATTGACCCATGCAGCATGGGGTGGTCTGGCAACAAAACAATTGTAGCCAGGTGGTAGGGCTCCAAACACGTCTGGATGGCAACCAACCCTGGTCTCTATATATATATACTGCCATAATATATTTGTAACTGCTTACTTTTAAGTATCTGTGAACAGGGATGAGCTTATCTGTTCAATTTAATTCAATTCAATTTATTCATGCTTATATATAACAATACATTATACATAGACCCTTTTGAGGTATAGCATATATACATTGTCAATTTTTACTTTTTTAACATATTTCACAATTACCACTTATTTTTCGGAATACAATTTATTGAATATATAATCATTTCTACGTCAGTCATTAGTTACATTATCAAAATTGTCATTAAAATAATCATCAATTTTATAATAAGTCTTATTAATTAAAAATATATTTAACTTCATTTTGAAGGCATTCAAAGACTGAGCCGACTTTATATAAGTTGGAAGATGGTTATATATTCTAATGCCCATACCAAAAATACTCTTGCTGAATTTAGTAGTCTGACATGTAGCACTGCATAATTTTGTGTTGTGTCGAATGCCTTTTAAAGTTTAAAAGTTCAGCCTAATACAAATTTGATTAGAATGTGATCTCCATGTCATATTTGAGTCTATATTTATACCAAGAAACATTGTGGTTTCCACCTGATTAATGTATGTTCCCTTATAGTTTATTGCTAACGGAATACATTTACAATTTTTATTTTTAAAAGTCATACAACACGTTTTTTCTAGATTTATTTTAAGTTTATTTATATTTAGCCAATTAATTAAGTCACTTAAAGTTTTATTTATTTCATTTTCGTAGTCAATATTTACATTCTTATTAGAGCAGTACTATCGTCAGCAAACAAGACTATTGGATAGTCTATTGATAACGGTCGTTGTAATGTCGTTAATGTAAACCAGGAATAAAAAAGGACCTAGTATACTCCCTTGTGGCACACCACCATTTATTGTTCTTTCATCTGATTTATACTTTTTTAAAGTTATTGTGTTTGGGCAAAATTTAGTAATTTCTGTTTGCTGTTTTCTACATAGCAAATATGATTTTACTACTGTTATCCATAGCAAATAGAAAAACTAGTCTAGTACACTTAAACCAACTTGATTTGTTGATAGACGGTTTTTTTGGTCGAGCGGTGACATCACTCGCTTTTCGTTCCGTACCACTCAGTCGTGTGAGTCCAGATCTTAGCTCAGTTATATGGTATTTTTTCTAGCATGATATTTTAATTTATAAGTAAATAACAATCATAAATTGTATGTGCTACCTTCAGAGATAAATTCTTCTAAGTATATTATATATGATTCGTCTTCGCCTTGGTCACAGTTGTCTCACTCTTGTTCCTATTTTTTTTTGTCTAAATCTGTGAATGCGGATTGGTACAAGGTTCTCGTAACCATACCGTGATAGTCGTAGAATAGTAATAGATCTGACATATTATGTTATTAAACTTTACAGCTGTTTCAAAAATACACAAGCGTAATTTTACTATGAGCGCCTAACAAATCGAAGTATTTTACCGACTTATACAAAATACAAAGAAAATCCAAAATACATATAATTTTTTTTCTTTAATGTATTATATATTTAGATTATGAAGTTTTATAATATTTTATTCAAAATTCATTCTATAAATAGTTGTACTAGTCCTCAGGCTAACAAAAATCATAATACTGTTAAAATTTATATCACCTTACAAATGTCTATACACCTGGCTTTTTAAATATATAATACTTTGAAATTCGAAAATCAATGGTACTTACGCTGCAGTCAATAATTTTTTTAAATAAGAAGTATTATATTTTCTACATGAAGGGGCGGAGTAAAAATAATAACCCCTACAATCGTGGTCAACCTGTCGCAAAAGGCGACTAAACAACCCTACCTACGTGATAGAGCCATAAGACCGCCTGGATGATAACCATCCTTGGTCTGTGCCATAATAACCTTGTGTTGTATTCCGGCATTAGTGACCCAGATTCCTATACCCCATGGGACAGCAGCGTGTTAGCAGTGCCACTAGCATAGAAAACATAGGCGACAGTAACTGCTTACTATTAGGTGGACCGTCAGCCTGTCTGCTGTTCCTCAGCAATGAAAACATTAATATCTGAAGGTAGAATGGCAAATAACAGTCTGTAGGTTAGCAGCCCAAATAAATGCTTAAGTAGTTCGTACATTATTTTATATCGATTGTAATAAATATGGAAATATACTTTTTTTTTAATGTGGCTCCAATGTTTTGGGCACTGATTTGCCAATATCAAAGTATTTTATAGAATTTTAATTAGAAAAGGCAGGTGGCGAAAGAGCATAATTGCAAGGATCAGGAAATAATTTTGACAGTAATTTTAACTAGTTAACTGCAAACCAAGAGAAAATGTTTTTTATAATGAAATGAAAAAATATATGAATTTAAATTTTATATCGATTGTAATAAATATGGAAATATACTTAATTAAATAATCAAATCAATAAAAAAAATTTTACTTGTAGTTTACAATGTACATCAAATCTGAAGAGTAATGTTTATTTCTTTGTCATAATATCGAAAGGCATTTGGTAAAACCTTTTTGTAGAATATTAGATATAATTAACATATATGTTACACTACAAGTCAAAACGCGAAGCAATCTGGATTCACTAGTTTAGCAACTAAGTGATTTGGAAATCTTTACCGAACTAAGTTTAAATTATCCTCCGGCGTCTTTAGCCGAATTTTGTCAACTCACAACTTCTTGGTTTAAATTACGGCATCAGAACTTTGAATATTTAAAAGTTTAAAACGGAGCAAAATTCAAATTTCTCATTACTCGTAAAGACTACAGAAACTTTTGAAATCCGTTTTGATTCATTGAGCACAAATGTAAAGTACTATATCTATAGTTTTTAAATTTAAAATGATAGTTTTAGATGTTATATTGAGAAATAAAAAGATACACAAATAAGAATATGTAAGTATACAGAATATTGCATTATACTTAAAAATGAACATGACTGCTTACATTACATTTAATAGATTATTACAGGTTACATATTCGTTTCAGATATTTCCCTATTATATTATTGTATCGTTTTTCATGCTATCTTTTTTCCATTCGTCTTTACGAACAAATACAGTAATCCCCTTATAACACGGTACTATTATAACGCATTTTCATATTACGCGATTTCAGTCCCTTTTTTTTTTTGGTCTCGGGGAAAAACCTCTCTTGACGGGTTCCCCCGGCCCGGGGGGACCGAGGGATATGTGGGACTCCGGGAAAGATGTTTGGCCATCCGACTACCCACTAAAAAACCCCGCTGTTCTCCTATCGCCTACGCCCGGGCCCACGGATATATGGCCTGCCGATCTCGTGGCCCGGGCCGGCGCCGGCCCGCCCTTTGTCTTGTCGCCCTTCTAAAGTGTTGGCGCCAGGGGGTCAGGGTTTCGTCCCCCCGGCGCTCTCCTAACAACTCAAGGAGTTGAGGGGGGCCGCGGAACAGCACGCAGCCCTCACCCTCGCGGCAAAAGTGCGGGCGGCGAATTCTCCCCCGAGGGGCCGCCCGCGGCCGTTTCAGTCCCTAGTATAACATGGTTATTCCCCCATATAACGCGGGGATTTTTGTTTTTTTAGTTACATATGCATAAGTTTTTTTTTTTATTTAAAATGTTCTTATTTTGATTTTAATAAAACGCACATGTTTTTTCTTAATATTCGATTTAAATCCCCTTTAGCAAGAGAAGTTAGACGTGTATCATTTATACATAACTCGTTATATGGGGTCATACAAGCGCGTTATATGAGAATACTCCTACAACGCGGAACTAATCTACCGTGTTATAGGGGGGCTTACTGTAATATTACTCTAATTCTTTAAAAACTTGAATTGAACAGCAGACATGTTGACGGCCCACTTAGTAGTAAGCAGAGGCCGTCGCCTATGGATGTCTGCGACGTTAGGTGTACCGCAAACACGCTGCTGTCTCATACGGGTACAGGAACCCAGGTCACTAATACCGGAACACAAGGTTATTATGGCGGCATACTTAGAGCAAGATTGTCATCCAGGTCAGCTTGAGGCCCTACCACAATGCTAGAGGGTGGGTTGTTCTGTTGCCTTTTACGACAGGCCGACCCTGGTCACAGGGGTTAGTATTCTTACTCCACCCCTGTACGGATAAAAGTTTGAGATTCAAACTTTGAGGTTATATAAATTTATAATTTTAGCTATATATAATATAATATTATTACATGCATATATATTTTTTTATAATAAATAAATTAGTCAATACTAATTATTCTATTATTAAAACTTAGAATACATAACCATATTACTTAATTGAAGATATCTATTATATAAATAAAAAGATGGAGGTCTGCAGTTGTGCACGCATCACGGCAAAACTCATGGATAAATTTCAATTAAATTTTCTAATTTTTATTTCTTAGACACTTGGCCCTTATTTAAAAAATAAAAAAAATATTCCGATATCTTCATTTAATATAAAGTTATTAAAGTTTTTATAAGCACTATCAGTTCAGATCTGTGTGTTTTTTGCTGTGGAGAAGTGGGGCAAGCGGTATAGCGCGCATGCGTACGAAAACTAATAAGTTTAAAATAAAAATTAATAAAAAACTAAATTTTACCTCGAGCCCACGAGGCGTTAAACGAAGCTGGCGAGAATACACCATTAATAACATCGTCCAAATCTAGAGGTAATTGATCCGGTTCAGTAGTTATCGGTGGACTTGTTATTGGTGATTCCGTTGTCGTCGTTGTTGTTGTTACGGTTGTAGTTGTTGTTATTGGTGTAGTTGGTCCTTCGGTTGTAGATATGATCGGTTCAGCGACACTGTCGTTACCAGTGAACACAACGACCAGTGTCACAACAACCGCTATTACTACAACCATCCCGATGAAGCCGAGGAAGTATATTAGACTCTTCTTCTTTTTGGTTGCGACCAGAACCTGAAAGAGTACTTTAAGTTATTACCAAGCATAAGGTTTTCTTTAATAATAAAGGGGATGTGTGCAACTCACACACGACAGAAGTGAAACTTCAAAGTAGATACTCGAAAGGAAACATACTTGTGTTCTATCTCATTTTCTCTCAGGCTAAATCCTATTAATGAATATGTGTGTCTTTTTGTTTCGCATTTTTGTTTCATCGAATGTTCAAATAACAACGATACTAAAGAAGTTCCTCTTCAAAAATTTTCTCTGAAACAGCAGAATGGTTGACGGCCTACTTAATACTAGTAGTAAGCAGTTACCGTCATCTACGGATGGTTACAACGCCAGAAGTAATACGACGCTTCCGTTCGGATAGAAATTTGGGTCACTTATGTAGGAACACAACATAATATACCGGTATATTTAAAAACCAGTGATGTTCTCACACGAGGTTTTTGTCTACTATCTAGCTAGATTAGTTTAGGCGCCTTTTGCAACGGACTGCAGGGGTCAGTATTCTTACTCCCTCTTTGCACGGGGAAATCGTAAATCTTCTACAAAACCCACTTGTTTGTTTTATTTAATCCGCGCTGGTGAATTATGTCGGATATACTGTGCATTCCCTCCAGGAGTCAACAAATAACATTTATACTTCAAATGTAAGAAACGTCTTAATGTGTATAATTATAATAGTTTGACGTTTAATGCAACTTAGCTTTATGTTGATGGTAAAATTAAATAATTACATGACACTCGTTTACATGCTATTGACTAAGAAGTAATATACAATAAATTATAAGTTTAATTTATTGACATTATTTAATTTTGTGACCCAAGTTCCTGTATCCTTATGGGACAGCAGCGTATTCACAATGCCACTGGCGTTGCAAACACCCATAGGTGACGGTAACTGCTAAATTCTAAGCGGGGCCTCAGCCTGTCTGCTGTTTCAGAGAAAATTTTCCATAGTTTCCATTATCCTTTAAATAACACGTGTGTTCGTTTTTCTCGTGCGTCTAATTTATCAATGCTTCTTCTTCGAAGCCGTACGCTAGCAAATGGTTTTACAGGAAAACTTGTGAATATAGTTCTTTCGCTTCTAGACCAAACCAAGACAAAATAGAACATGTGTATCTAAATTTGATATTTTTAATTTATAGCCTTTTTATTAGGACTTATACGATATAGTTACAGTTGTGTCTTATTTTATTTTATAATCTGAATCTTGTTTATCCATTGCCAGTCAGATTGCCCTTCTCAGTACTTTTTTGTTTCTTGCTACTCTGTTCCAGGTTTTGCCGGCGACCTGATTTATTTCGTCGGCCCATATTTTGTTTGGTCTGCCTCCTTTCCGTTGCCTGTATGATATTATAATTTGATATTATAGAACTGCTAATCTTTTGACTCTTTAACCCAGAAAGGAGAACCGAAATTTGTTCCTTGGAGCTCGTCTGTCAGCTAGATTCATTTGTTGCCTTTACAACGCCCTAGGACTTTCTATATCACAGACCGATGACCAAAAGTGAATCTTGGACCTTAAGGGAGAACGTTTCTAATTGGAATATCGTTGTAATGGTGGCCTTGGAATAGTGGCCATTGACAGTTGCTATCATTAAAAATTAAGTAAATTTACCGGCTACTGTTCATATAACATATATAACTGTAACTCTCTATTCCAAATATTGTTTTTCAAAACTCTGTACGGGGTTCAAGTGCAAAGGCCGGAACTTAACGATTTAATCAATATAAGTTGTTAATGAACTTCATTACCCACGTCTATTAACTAAAAATACGTATGTAATTATTCATCGATTGTGAACTCAATTATTGGTACCGGTTTACGAGTTTAAATCATATTGATAGTTTTATCAATGAATTAATTTCTATGTGTACTCGCCATGAGTACACATAGAAATTACTCTTACATAAGTAATAAAATACGCGAGATCACATTTCGTGACCCGCCAATCTTAGACAAGAGAGACGGGTATATTTTTTGTTTGTGTTAAATTGAGTCCAGCATTCGGGTATTATGGGCATTTGATAATATATAAAAAATGTCTAGTAAAAAAACTATATGTTAAGTTTTCGAGTAAACTTCCGTATAAACAATGATTGTTTCTTAATAGATTGCTATTAACATTTTAAAAATATAATATAATTTTAAGTGATTAAAAAAATAAATTCCATCACCAAAATTGGCTTTAAAATCTGAATATACATATATAGTGATTATTTCCTTAAATTTAAAGTAAGTAAGGTGAATATTCAAGTAACTAAATTAAATAAAATATTTGATTCCTTGATCATGCTGTGGTTTGTAATGTAAAATACTGAGTTTATTTTAACTCTATTTACATTTTTATAAATACCTTTTTCTAAATAAGATTAATGATAAGTGACAGTGAAGGAAAGTATTCGAAACAAATCTACAGGAATTACTAGATATAAAGCGCCAATATGCGTTGGACATGCGAAGGAAATATGGTGTAATATACCTATAGGAGAAGGAGAAGCTGAAATATAGCTACACCAGAAGTGGAATATTTTGGAGTGTTAACTATACTAATTTTATAAATATTTCATTGACGATTTTGTTGAAATTCACTTAATTAAATCTCAAAAATAAAAGTTGTTTTTTGAGATTTTATTGTTTAGAATAAACAAACACTAGTTTTACTGAACTGAACCCTGCAGCCGGTCGTAAAAGATGTCTAGCTAGATCTGAAGAGCTCCAGGCTCATTTTAATGGCAAACACATCTGCTCTCATTAGCTGGTTTCTAATTATGGCGTTTTAACTTTGCTATATTATATACGTATCTATGTACGAGTATTATAGTTTTTATATATTAAAAAAATTCTTACGTTCAGTTCACTGCATTATTCTTTAAATTTCCCAGTTCACGGATCCTTAGACGACTATTCTCTTTCATGAATGAACTTTTCACATGCTTTCTTTGAATTTACTCGTTTATATGTTTATGTTTTGTGAAATACGGCCATTCCACATATAAAACGCCGACAGAATGAACCTTGCATGGGTTTTTCAACCCGTTTAGCTGAGGTTATCTGTTTTTAATTAAGCGAGAACATTTTATATATCAAAACATATATGATATCATCATGTTGGTTTTTATGATTACCATATCATTAGCATATTTTAAATTTAAAATTTACGATATTTTAATTGACTATTGTTTTATTAATGGTGTGTCATATTTAACTATTATTTATAACATTATAAATTTATACGGTTTATTTTGAAAATAGATTTCATTTTATCGATACCATTAGGTTATTTTATCATGTTTTACCATTCGACTAAATTAATGTTTTTACTATTTGACGAAATTTTTTGTGTCTAGTAACAGATTAGGTTGTGCTTTGCTAATCAAGAAATCATAGTGCTTGTACTTGTACTGAAAACTTATTACATGACCATAGGATATCTACCGAGGTTTATAAGGGATATTAAATATTTAACAGACCATACGTCTAGATTGTCCTTAGATTTTTTATTTGCTGTGGTACGACAGACAAGCTGACGGTCTACCTAATAATAAGTAGTTACCGCTAACAAGCTGTCGATAATGTAGAACTGAAACCAGGTCACTTACATCGGAACATAACACAAGATTATTATTTCGGTATGTTTACAGACCAGGGTGGTTGCCATCCAGATAATCTTGGTGCCCTACCACTTAGCTAACTTGTATATTCTCCGCCCCTGTACGAAAAAGTAGAAGAACATATACTAGAAGTATAATAATAATTTTTTATTACGTACATACACAATGTACCGTAACGTACAGTTATTGTATTAGAACAGCCTTTTCACAGAATGGTGTCAATGTAAGTATTTCAAGGTTCATTAATGCAGTTCAATTCCCGACATATTATCTAGTTGTTATATAGCTGCGAAACAGCAGACAGGTTGACGACCCATTTAATAATAAGCAGTTACCGTAGCCTGTGAATGTTTGCGACGCCCAAGGACACCGCTGACACACCATTTTCTGCGTAGCGGAACTGAACCCAGGGTCACTTATGACGGAACATAACACAAAGTGGTTATAACGGCATATTTAAGTACAAAAGTTCATATTGTAATAAGTTTCTTATAATTACGAAAAATAACATAAAACTTTACGAGTTTATATATTATAGTCGGTCTGTAAGTCCTCCCCACTAATTGATGTGAGGAGTGCGGTCTCTGGCTCCAGTAATACGAGACGCTACTTTTTTATCTCGGGGAAACTGAATGATCAGTGCCACGTCGGACTCCGGGAGGAAGCCGACGTGATTATATTGGCCTCAGAGCTGTGATAGCCAGGGGCGCGCAGCGGCATACCAACTAAAACCCCGATCGTCACCCTTAGCTTTATATAGAGGGTCACAGGATCGCCAAGACGAGACGCACCTAGCATCCACAGCTACGTTGATAGCGATTATCGTTAAATAGCTATTAAGCTGTTCACTGGACATGACGACATTTTTCGTCATGGAATTTCGGAATATCATACTACGCAATAACTATTTAAAATCGTTCAATTAATTTATTTCCGTTAAAGTTGTTGATTTATGTATTATAAAATATTTTGTTGCAATAAATAAAATCAATAACTTAAAGACCATTTATTACTTATAATTATGAAGAAAAGAATACCCATTGTAAAAAGAGTTGAACAAAAGTTAATTCCTAGAGTTACAGGTTAATGGCGTTGTTTTTACATTTAAGTAAATAAAATAAACATATGTATAGTTACTATTCTCAAGTTGTCTGGAAGAGATTAACTTCTTAGCGATAAGATCGCCTATATTGCGTTTTTAGTTATAAGTTTAATAGTAAGTTAGTTTGTAAATATATTTTGATGGTCAATAAATATATCTATCTATTCTTCTATATATACACATCAAAAAAGTCTAAGCAACATGCCTGATATTACAAATTTACTATTTATACTAATTAATTTCTAAATCTTTACTCACTCAAAGTGCGTAGGTATATAAACTTTTTTGTTACTGATGACATACTGGCTGGTTGTAAAAAAAAATTTCGATTATGTTTTGCTTTTTCATAAAATTAAATAAAAGGGAATTTGATTGAATTTAAGTGTGTTGTTATTGCTATCTTTAGTCTTGATTTTATAATTTTACCAACCATTTAAATAAAGTTAGCGACAAAATTGAATTGTTAGATATTCTTTACGTCATGGAGCGACGTCATTTGACGGTAAATGAAATGCAAAGAGCTGTAGGAGTGCGTTATCCGTTACGCCACCGAGGTCGTCAATAGTTAGTAGTAGTCGTTATAGTTTCGATGGAGAAAACCTTAACAAAACGGGATATTCTGACATGGCTCACCTGATCGCTAGTTCCCATTTCCATGGTAGAGTTGCTGTTGTCCTGCGCCATGGTTGGATATTTTCTTTACCTGAGGAAAAAAATTATATTTATTTAAGAACATTATATAATTACGTAGTATTTGTATTGTATGGATCAGAATGCTGCACCACAAAGGGGAGGGATAAAAGAATGTTACATGCTGCGGAGATGTGAATGCTGAGATGGATGTGTGGGAGTTACGAAAATTGATAAAATTAGAAAAGAGTAAATTAGAAGAAGTGTGAAAGTAGCACTAGTGCTTGAAAAACTTCTAAGTAATATACTAGTGTGGTTTAGTCATTTAATGCGAAGGGAAGGATGCTATATAACTTAAGCGTAATTCTCGGTTGAATATATTATTAAAAAGTATATTTAAGAAGTATATTAATCGTTTAGTATCTATAACATAAGCAGAGAGTCTATATTTACTTTGTCAGGGTTTATAATTATTTAATATAAGATTATCAACAGGCTATATTCAAATGAAGATTCAACGTTGAAGAGTAGTCAGTATAAGTTCTAAAACATGTACAAGGTACATGTCCCTTAGGATTCCAGACTCATTAAAGGTCTAATTAGGTCTCGCAAGTTAGATTACGCCCAAAGCAACAGCTGACCTATTATCCCCGTAGAAAATGCCGAAACAAAAAGTTAACCCTACATTAATTACTTTAAGCTTTGCTCTCAGTTCGTGACTTTATACTCTAGCATACATTATGTTTTAAATTTTTGCTAAATAAAAACAGCAATTACTCGTTTTATATTATAAACGTCATAAATAATATTATTATCAAAAATATACGAGTTAATTGTGAATATAATATATTTTTATATAAGGAAAAAATAACATTTTCCTTTTGCTTAATTGTTTCGGGTAGTTCCCCTATTAATTATCAAATTAAACGATAATAACAAAATAATATACTGTAACAAACCACACAGCGCCATCTAGTCCCAAAGTAAATAAAGAACTTGTGTACTAGGCAACTGGTATATTACTTGTACACTTTTATATTGTATACATAAGAATCGGGATGGGCATTGAACCCTTGACCCCTGAAAGCATTCCGATGTGCGAAAGCCCTTTCAACACGGAGGTAACGTAGCACAAGAGACATCCAGTTTTCCTGCTGATTTTAGGAATAAGATATCATACGCCCTTATATAAATTACTTTTAGATCTTGCTAAAACATTGATGTACAAAGGCACATAGAAATTTTGTCATGTGTCAATATTGCACTGATGCTTGGACTTAGTATGCAAGCGGAATATTTTTGGCACCTTTTTAGTACTCTGTAGGTGAGCAGTGCCTTTTCCTATCCTGCAACCCATCCTACTTGGACGTAATTTAAGAGGAGTGCCCCGTAAGGTTGACAATGCATTGTTTATGCCGGGACCATATGGATTAGTAATTTTAATAATAATTGACATGGTAAAGAAAAATCGGTCAAGCATTCACTTACGCTTATCAATTCCATATCAAATTGTAATTTGTTTAATCTTAATAATAGTTTGTCTTATCTTGGCACACGTATCAGCACATTTTTTCGTCCATATTAATAATATATTTATTCCTTATATTTTAAGGTTATGATTACGATTTATTTGAACATTTTGTATGAATTTCATTAGAATAATTAACATACTTAGATTACTTACTTATTATTTCATCAATTTAGTGGTTGCGGGTTTGCATCCCCTTTCGTCGCCTAATGTGCATATTGTAGCATAATTGCTATGTACTGACGGTGATGGAAAACATCGTGAAGAATCTTACATACAGCAATCACCAGTATGTGGAGGGTTACCGCCAATTCATCTTGATAAAGCCTTACCCTTGGCGGGTATACTCTCTATTCCCTTTAGGGGAGGCTGGAAGCCAGCAGTGGGACGCTATGGGCTGTTATTATTATAATCGCTCTGTTCTGTTTTTTTTATATATTTTTCAAAGCAACGAGGAATGGTGTTGAATATTTTCTTGTATCTAAGAAAATATATGGTACAGATTTATATTTATACCATACGGTGGAACATCAGTGTCTACCCCCGCATACCCAAAAGGAAAACCGAATAGTGGAATAAGAAGTATGAATAACGCGTTTATTGTCTTCCACGATGCCCTTAAACTCAGAAGGGATGTCTCTCTTATGAAGATAGGCTATAGCCAATGGGTGTTGGTTATCCTAAATAACGAAAATATTAAAGTAGACTAACTAGAAAACTAGTATGTACTAACTGGAAAAGTCGCTTCAAATTCTTCCTTGTCAAAGAAAGCTATCTTTGGTTCATCGTGTCCAACCCTTGCTGGGCATTTTTGACAATCTTTAATTCTTTTCGGGGTTGGATTACACTATGAGAAACGCAGTTTCCACTCGAGAATTCGTCGTTTATCCCAACGCTTATGAATTCTATGATAGATAAAAGTAGTGACGTTTTCTGATGAATTACTTAGAAAAATTACAAGCGTCGCATCATCAATTCGCACAGTAAAGATGCGTACGTCATTAATGCTAAAATACATTGGTTAAATCATTACACAGGCATTGTTACACAGTATATTATCTTTTCCCTAATTCTATTTTTATGAGTATAATTATTCAGTGTGTATGTGACTAAACTGCTCCTTAACGGTGAGCAGATATCGACGAATTTTTTGTACGTGTTCAAATGAATTCAAGGAGTTAGATTCACAAGTCAGTCCACTTAAAAAAATTTTTACTTAATTTATATGGTAGAACCTTTGCCGGGTCAGCCAGTATTCTATAATTCTAACCGAGTAAATGTATAACGAATGAGTACACTTACCACGTCGCAAGAACAAATTTGTAACGAAGTCGGCCTGTAGCCGACACTCGACTGCAACGGTATAAAGGACTGAAGATTAAGACTAATCTCCAATGGCAATCATTTAATATAGATAATTGAATTAAACAATTCTAATCAGTAACTGAGCCGTAGATAAACGATAATGGGACAAAATACTGAAATGTGTAATTTACCTAAACGTATTGGAAATCATCATTGGCTTGGCCTTGTGCCAATCAGTTGGGGTCGGTACATTGTCTTTTTCTTCCATTTTATTATATCCTGACATTCTTTATCTGTTACTTCAAAAACCCTCTATCATGCATGATACATTTCCATCTCTTTTTAGGTCTACCTCTGCACTTCTACTCATCTATTTTCAAGTTCAACATTCTTCTAGTCTAGTCTTCTAATCGTATTGGATATAGTGCACTTATTTCAGACGAAGATATTCCGTGAAAAGAGTTATTTTGTTTTCAGAAACACTTCATCAATTTTTTTACTAAATTTAACTTCTTTCTAACCATTTCAATCCGGTTTTATCCAAAACTTATACCAATTTTTAACCGACAAGCAAACTACCCGCTTGACAGCAAATGGTCACTATTGCGTATAGATGCTTACGTCAGTAGGGGCAGGGAAAAACTTTAAAAGCTCATTCCAAATACGAAGCGTATGCGATAATGGATTCCAGAAAACCGTTGCATACAGGAACGAAGAAGTTCCAGTAAAAGAGAATGAAAACCCAATCTATGGCGGGCAACACGATAGTAGAAAGACGACAAAGACAATATTTGAGACAGTTCCTCAGAGTATTCTCCGTTGTAATGACGGTAGAATACGCAAAAAGACGTAGTCTCTCCGAACACCAAACACGTCTAAATCGTCTGTGAGTGTGGATTATCGATGCACATATTGACATACTGTGATACGTGTATCACAGTATAAAACTTCTTTGCACCTATTACATTAGGGCCTCTCCATGTTCTGAAAATATAGCTACTAAGAAATACATTTATTTCTATAATATTGGCTTACCAAGTAAAAAATTTATTAAGCCAAATTATTCATAGGCCGTTGAACTTTTTAATTCCATAAATGAAAACAGTTGACGTCTGTATGGCCAGCAAATATTACGTGTATATTTTAGCAACTTATTCCGAAATAAGTATCAGAATATGGGCCCATACTTGTGTAGCAAATAAGTGTGACCAATTCCCATTATTTTCCTGTATTATATTCTCGTATATGTAAATATATATTTTATAGTTAAACTAGCCGATACCCGCGACTTCCTAAGCATGCGCGCTACACCGCTTCCCACTTCTCCGCGGCAAGAAAACACACAATAATCGTTGTTTCTTAAAACTTTAATAATTTTGTATTAAATAAAAATATTGCAATATTTTTTTAAATAAGGGCTAAGTGTCTATGAAATAAAACTTGGACAATTTAATTAAAATCTATCTAGTAATTTTGCCGTGATGCGCGCACAACTGCAGACCTCTATCATTTTAATTATATCGTAGATATTTATAGATAACGACACTATATTCTCCGTACAGGGGCGGAGAATGAATATCAGTCCCTGCGGCTGGGATTGGCCTGTCGTAAAAGGCTACAAAATAACCCTAGGTACATAGTGCCCTACTAAGCTCGTCTGGATGGCAAACACCCTTGGTTTATAAGTATGCCGCCATAATAATCTTGTGTTGTGTTTCGGTATTGTGACCCAGGTCCCTGTACCCCTATGGAATAGTAGCGTATTCGCGGTGCTCCTAGCGTCGCAAACACCCAAAGGCGACGGTAACTGCTGACTATTAAATGGGCCGTCAGCTTGCCTGCTGTTGCTCATCCATAAAGAAGAAAAAATCCACAATACAAGTGCTATGCTACTTACTTTGGGTTTAGATGTCACTGTGTGAAATGTCCAAGTATATTTATTTATATTATAAGAAAAGTATGTGAAAATTAAAATGCTAAAAATGAAAGTGAATGGATATATATGGAGAGCTAGACCAAATAAAAGATGGATTGATTACGTTAAAGATGATATGGCAAAAAAGGTGTGAATCTTCAGATGACTTCAGAGATCTATTAGTCAATAGAGGAGTGTGGAAGAAGAAAACATGTTGTGCAGACCCCACATAGTTAGAATAAGGGCAGGAAGAAGAATAACATAACAATAACAATAATATATTTATTATCTTATTTATATATTCTGATCACTTTACCTCTCAAATTTCTTAGAATAAATAATAATTATCCGTGTAGGGGCGGAGAAAGAATATTGACCTCTGCGGCCAGGGTCGGCCTGTCGTAAAAGGCGGCAAAACAACCTAGCTAGCTACTTGGCAGGGCCCCAAGCCCGTCTGGATGGCGACTATTTTTGGTCTTAAGTATGCCGCCATAATGACTGTGTTGTATTCCGGCATTAGTGACCCAAGTGCCTGTACCCTTATGGGACAGCAGCGTGTTTGCGATGCCACTGGCGATGCAAACGCCCATAGGCGACATTAACTGCTAAATAAAAAAAAAATTATCCGTGCAGGGGTGGAAAAAGAATACTAATCTCTGCGGCCGGGGTCGGCCTGTCGTAAAAGGCGGCAAAACAACCCTAGCTACGTGGTAGGGCCTCAAAGCCCGTCTGGATGGCGACCACCTTTGGTCATAAGTATGCCGCCATAGTAACCTTGTGTTGTGTTCCTGCATTAGTGACCCAAGTTCCTGTACTTTTATGGGACAGCAGCGTGTTTGCGATGCCCCTGGTGCTAAATTATGCTAAATAAAACTATAAACTGCTAAATTCTGTGTCGGCCCTCAGTCTTTCTGCTGTCCTACAGCAATAAAAAAAAATAATATTGTACCACCAGACTTCAAAGAATTAGAATAATTTGAATTCCATTAATAAAGGAAGCCTATTATTTCGCAAAACCATTCCAAAGAGCAATTGACTGTTTGGGGAAGTTGTTCAAATAATCGTCAACGGGAACAGTCGGTTTAACCCGATTACCCGCCGAGATTTCCCATTTCCTTGTAGCATCCCCATGGAGATTGCTTGTACCGACAATTTATTGACTGTATATTATGAACATGTGAACTACAAACAAATTTGTTACGTCAAACAGCGAATTAGTAGCAAAGTTCTGAATTCAAAATTTTTATATTCGTTATAAGAATAGAATAGAAAATTCTTTGTTATAACCACACACCACCACCACACAGTCATAACATACACAATTTAATGGAAAAAGTATAATATTATGAAACAATCGGCGGTTTTATTTAATCTAGAAGTAGGAGCTAAGTAAAATATTATAATACATATAATTCTAAATTTGAAATTTGCGATAGCTTCTATACAAAAGTATGTGTAAAAAAATTGTTAACCAACAATAGATTTATTATGTTCCGGAAACTTTTATAATTAAAACATAGGCTATGAAATAAATTCGTAGTAAATTTACTAAAATATTCTTCGGATGATCTCGCAGCAAGCAATTATAGAATTATTTCGAATCCTAAGGATAAGAGAAATTGAATCTTGAATGAAATTGCCCTACATCTATACAAATAAATAAAATTGGAGGGTCTGTTTGTAATATTAAAATAACCGCTTTTTACTAAGTGCATTCGGACGTATACACGGTACATATACCAAAACAATTTTTATTTTTATTTTTGTCTGTCTGTCTGTTTGTTCCGGCTAATCTCTGAAATGGCTGCACCGATTATGACGGGACTTTCACTGGCAGATAGCTGATGTAACAAGGAGTAACTTGGCTATTTTTATTATAGAAAAGAAAATAGTTTTTGTTAAAAATGATCAGTTTCGGAAATTTTATAATGCAATTTAAGTTGACCTCAGATTTATATCATCAATCATATGAAATAGGGTTCTGCTTAGGCTGGACCTAGTAGGTTGAATTTCCAATTTAAGTTGACCTCATATATCCAAAAAATGCTGCCCAAAGTCACTATTCCACGCGGATGGAGTCGCGGGCACCGCTAGTCGGTAATATAATCTCAGCTTCACGACTAAGCATCTTATCTATGTATCGTATTAGCCAGAGCAGTGGAGTTTATCTGTGCAGGATTTAGGTTGGCAGAATTTGTGTAGTAGCTTCTGGAATGATCTAATGTGGGTTTTGCCTTATTCGGAAATTTTTTTTATAGATTCGATAGCAAATTTTCATTGTAATCTATGGGTGCGTAGGCCTCGATCGATGCAAATGTGGTAAAGGGTATCTTAAGTGTCCCAGACTAGCATTCAGTGTGAAACAGGTACATTGGAATAAAATATATTTATTTGTTAAAATTTTGTAATATTAGCCATATTATCCTCTGTGGCTGGGGTCAACCTGTTGTAAAAGGCGACAAAACAACCCTAGCTTCGTGATAGGGCCCTAATCCCGTCTGGATGGGGACCACATTTGGTCGTATGCCGCCATAATAACATTGTGTTGTGTTCCCGCATTAGTGACCCAGGTTCCTGTACCTCTACGAGACAGCAGCGTGTCGGCAGGCGGCGGTAACTACTTACTATTAAGAGGGTCGTTAGCCTGTTTGCTGTTCCTCAGCAATAAAAAAATTATACATATTATCATAAACAACATCTAAAATGTCTAAAACATTCTGTGCATAATAGATGTTCCATTAGTCATGCCAATCATTTGGAAATTATATAACAATGACAAAAGTAATATGGTTAGAAAAACCCACCATCAACCATACATCATACAGTACTTATGTACTGTATGATGTATAAACAATGATTTGGTTTTATAAAATTTAATGCAGCCAGCGTTTTGGGAACGTTTCCAGCCGAAAGTGATTTGGAATCAATATATTATTTATAGTTTAAGAAAAGAAAGAAAGAAAGAAAGAAAGAAAATATTTATTTGCAAAAATAGCGACTTACATTACTCACAAGAAAATATAAATAACAACATGATTAGAGAATTTGTGCGCCGCATTTTCAACAAACAAGTTTCAGTTTTTATTTTTTTATTGCTGTAGGACAGCAGACAGGCTGACGGCCCACTTAGAATTTAGCGGTTACTGTCGCCTATGGGTGTTTACAACGTCATTGGTATCGCGAACACGCTGCTGTCGCATAAGGGTACAGGAACTTGGGTCACTAATGCCGGAACACAACATGAGGTTATTATGGCGGCATACTTAAGACCCAAGGTGGTCGCCATCCAGACGGGCTTGGGGCCCTACCACGTAGCTAGGGTGGGTTGTTTTGTCGCCTATTACGACAGGCCGACCCCGGCCGCAGAAGTTAGTATTCTTTCTCCGCTTCTGCACGGATAAAATTATTTACTGATTTATTTTCTTTTCGTAATATAGTGTAGTTTTAAAATTAATTTAAGCATATTTCTTGTGTAAATATAATAGAATATATGTACTATATAATGTTATTTGGTAATAACTAAGGAAATTGTACACTAAATTTGTGTATGGACTTATTTTAAACACATTTGTGCTCATAAATGAATACAAATGTTCAAAAATATTTAAATAAAAAAGTTCTTAGGTCCATAGCCGAGTAATTGTAAAATTGCAAGATAATTTCAATGGCCATGTCGGTTTTTAGAAAAATATAAAAATTCTTCCGAATATAATTGGTTTAGAACGCTTGTAAAAGTCCTAAAGCGATTTTGAATTCAAACAAATGATTCGAATCGGTAAGGATTTACATACCTTAAACGCCTTGACTAAATGAGAAATGTTTATTAAGAAACATATCGATAAATCATACATAAAGAGAAATCTTTGGAGAAATACCGAAACTTAACACAACTATTCTGTTCATTCAGGGGTATTCTTGCTCTGCAGCTGCACGGAGAAAAAGAGACTTAATATTGTATATACCTGTATATATATAAACCACTCATCATGATTGAACGGATATCCTATATAACAAATATCTATGTGTACAGTCGCCGTCAGATATATTGTAGCAGACAAGGTAACCAAATACTTCTGAACAATTTAAAATGTCAATAAGTACATATACGACAAGTTACCATTAATATCTGAACATTCATTACTTCATTAATATCTGAGCAAATACTTGTCAATAATTTCTATACAAACAACTAACCAAAAATATATACTTATTAATTCCATGACTAGGCATACCTTTTAAGTTCTGTCGTTTCCATATTTCCCGGTAATTTTGAATTTGAAACTGTTCTATATTCGAATGTGTTTAAATTTAGAATCTCAAAACAGTTTTTTTCAGTTTTAGTCACAGCTTCGATTGGAATTTGTCAGGTCACGTACGAAAATGATTTCTAAGGAAAATGTTCGTGCAATAATTTTCTACAACTTTAGAAGAGGCCTGACACGGCTTCAGTGTTTTGAAGAGCTCTAACATCTATGATCAGTGATGAAGCCCCATGTCTGCAGACTGTCGAACGCTGGTATTTAGAATTCCCGCGTGGACATACTAGTGTTAGTGACAAATCTCGCGAAGGACACCCAAAATCCACCTTCACTGAAGATAACATAATTGCTGTGAGACAACTAATTCTCGAAGATCGTCATGTGACGTATCTAGAGATAGAGGCTCTATTGGGAATCTCAGGGACAATCATTCAGAAGATCTTGCATGAAGCGCTTGGTATGAGAAAGCTAGTTTGCCATTGGATACCGCATCTGCTTTCCGACGATCACAAGGCGGCCCGCGTCTGATAGTGTAAGAAAACTCTGCAAAGGTTCAACCGAGGAGAGTCAAGTCACGTCTACGACATCATCAATGGTGACGAATCTTGGATCTATGCCTACGATCCTGATCCCAAACAACAATCTACAATCTGGGTCTTTCAAGACGAGTCAAAGCCGGCTAAAGTTGTTCGTTCTCGAAGCACTTCAAAGAAGATGGTGGCCACGTTCGTTGGAAAAACCGTTCATGTTGCGACTATTGCACTTGAAGATCGTAGAACGGTTAACGCAGTGTGGTATACACACACAGTTTGTTTACCCAAGTCATCGCCGAACTTCGTAAATCTAACTTAAAGCGACGCATCATCCTGTACTACGACAATGCAAGCTCACACAGCGCTCGTCAAACGATTGAGTATTTGAAGCAGGAAAAAGTAGAAATTCTTGACCATCCTCCATATAGTCCAGACCTAAGCCCTAACGATTTCTTTACATTTCCTAAAATTAAGAAAAGTCTTCGCGGTCAAAGGTTCCAGTCCGGTGAAGAAGCAGTCGACGCTTTCAAGCCAGCCATTTTGAACACCCTCACTTTAGAGTGGAGTAAATGTTATAATAACTGGTTTGAGCGAATAGAAAAGTGTATTAAGCTACGTGGTGAATACTTTGAAAAATAATAAAAAGTACTATATGGTTCTACTTGTGTTTTTTTTTCTTCAAACGACAAAACTTAAAAGGCATGCCTCGTAGATAGTCGTTTTTAGTTCGTCCTTTATATCACGCAGTAACGAATTAGATAAGCTCAGTGTTTGTCTACGTAGATACACTTGACGTTGTAAGTGTTCAGATATTTTTGGTTAGTTGTTTGTATAGAAATTATTGACAAGTATCTGCTTAGATATTAATGAAGTAATGAATGTTCAGATATTAATGGTAACTTGTCGTGTATGGAATTTATTGACATTTTAAATTTTTCAGAAGTATTTGGTCACCTTGTCTGCTACAATATATCTGATGGCGACTGTACAAGCGAAATACCACTCACCACGAGATCTTTAAAATTACATTTTATTGATTTATCAATAGTTATTCATTTGGCGACGTAGAGCTCACTTAGAACGGATTTTACGAAAATCCTGTCTAAAATGTCATTTACAGAATTTATATGGCAGACCAACGTTTGGCGGGTCAGCTAGCGATTGTATACAAATAAATTTGTAAATATTTATCTTGCATAACTCTCGCAATTTAGATCCAACCCTTTTTTTTTTTTTGGTCTCGGGGAAAAACCTCTCTTGACGGGTTCCCCCGGCCCGGGGGGACCGAGGGATATGTGGGACTCCGGGAAAGATGTATGGCCATCCGACTACCCACTAAAAAACCCCGCTGTTCTCCTATCGCCTACGCCCGGGCCCACGGATATATGGCCTGCCGATCTCGTGGCCCGGGCCGGCGCCGGCCCGCCCTTTGTCTTGAGGCGGGCCCCTTCTAAAGTGTTGGCGTCAGGGGGCCAGGGTTTCGTCCCCCCGGCGCTCTCCCAACAACTCTAGGAGTTGAGGGGGGCCGCGGAACAGCACGCAGCCCTCACCTTCGCGGCAATAGTGCGGGCGGCGGATCCTCCCCCGAGGGGCCGCCCGCGGCCGCTTTTACGGCGGCCGGAGGTCGTTATTTGCCCTCCGGCGCCGCCGACGTGGCCTGCGTTGGCGGGAGGGGAGTGTGGTGGTCGACTCCCGCTCCCGCTCCGCCGCCTCCTTTGCGGACATGACTGCCTCGCAGAAGGAGGCGACGGCCGTCCATCCAGGATCGCCCCCGACCATGGCCAGAACCAGGGCCGGGAGCGACAGGTCCACGCCGATTTGGGCGACGAGGGCGCGGCGCTCCTCGCGCCACGCGGGGCACACGGCGACAGTGTGGTTCACCATGTCCTCCTCGTCGCCCGCGCCACAGTGGTGGCACCCTGACGTCATCTCCCGCCCTATGCGACACAGGTACCTCCCGAAGCAACCGTGCCCCGAGAGGACCTGCGTCAGGCGGAAGGTCAGGGCGCCGTGGCGCCTTTCCAGCCATTCAGCCAGGACGGGCCTCACCGCTTCGATGGTGGCGAAGCCCGCGCTGGGGTGCGCGAGGCGCTCCTTCCATTCCACCATGAGCACCTCGTCGCGCAGCTCCGCCCGCTTTACCTCCACTTCGCGAGGCGCGGGTCGAGAACCACGCTCGGCCGCATCCCGGCGCCACTGGTATAATAGCGCCAGGACTCGGGCCTCGAGGTCCCATGGTGGGGATCCGGCCAGCAGGGAGGCCGCTTCGAAGGACACCGTGTGGTATCCCCTTATCGCCCTGACGGCCAGGACGCGCTGCGGCCTGCGAAGCAGCGCTGTCGTTTTGGCCGTCAGGCGATCCGCCCAGATTGGAGCCCCGTAAAGGGCCATCGACCGCACGGTTCCCTCGAAGAGCCTGCGGCACACAACGCCCGGCCCACCGATATTTGGCAGCAGACGGGAAAGTCCCGCCGCCGTCCGAACTAGCCTCGGCACCAGGCGCTCGAAGTGCGCCGCAAAGTCCCATCGCCCGTCGAGCACTAGTCCAAGATAATTCATGGACGGCCCGACGGCGATGCGGACGCCTCCTACCATTATGCTCAGGCCCGGTGGCGGCCTCTGGCGGGGCCCGTAGAATATTACGGCCTCCGTCTTGTTCAAGGCCACCTCCAGGCCTAGTCGCCGGATTCTTGCAACCGTGTGCGCCACCCCAGCCGTGCCCAGAAGGCACGCCTGGCGGGGGCTCCTCCCGCGCGCTGTGACGAGCGTGTCGTCGGCGTAGCAGATAACGCCGACGCCGGGGAGGAGCGCCCCTCTCAGGACCCAGTCGTATGCGATGTTCCACAGCAGGGGGCCCAGGACCGACCCCTGTGGAACACCGCACACGACGTCTCGCCGACTTTGCCCACCCTGGACCGGGTAGACGACGGCACGATCGTCCAAATATGCCCCGACTATGTAACGGAGGTAAGGAGGCACTCGATGATATTTGAGCGCCTCCCGCACGCAGCTCCACGGCAGGGTGTTGAAGGCGTTGGCGATGTCGAGTGACACCGCCAATAGCACCCCGCCTCTAGCAACCGCGTCCTCCGCCTGGCTCTTCAGACGCGTGATCGCGTCAATAGTGGAGCGCCCCTGGCGGAACCCAAACTGTTCGTCCGCCAGGTTCGGCCCCTCCGTCTCTAGGTGCCGGACGAGGCGGTCTGCGAGGATCCTTTCGAAGATCTTCCCCACCTCGTCCAGCAGCACGATGGGCCGATAGGCGGACGGTGAGTCCGCCGGGCGCCCCTCCTTCGCGATCAGGACCAGCCTCCCCGTCTTCCATCTGCGGGGAAACTGGCCCGATCGCAGACACGCGTCAAAGAGCCTCAATAGTCGGGGCTCCAGGACGTCGTGGGACAGAACCCACGCACGCCCCGGTATGCCGTCGAGGCCGGGGGCAGTGTTCTTGGCCTTCAGCCGCAACATCGCTGCCCCCAGCTCTGCCCGGTCCACATCGGGCACGGGGTCGTCATCCGCGCTGGGGTCCCTCTCATCCCAATGAGGCGGGACCATGGCGGGAGGCGAGTGCTCAGCCCTCGTGGGGAACAGAGCGCCGACAAAACCATCCACCTGGTGCGGGGGGAGACTCTCGGTCAGCGGGGGCGCCCACGGGCGGAGCTTGCCCCGCACCGTTTTGTAGGGTCGCCCCCAAGGATCTTGATCTAAGCTGGCCAAGAGCTCCTCCCACGCTGCCGCCTTCGCCTCGCGGATAGCAAGGTGGAGGTCGTTTCTGGCACTCCGGTACTCCCCGTAGAGCCGAGCCTCCGCGGCCACTCTGTCCGCGTCGCGGCGACTCCGTCTTCGGAGCCTGGTATACTGGCGGTGGGCGTAGTTGCACGCCCTGCGGAGCCGCTCGAGCTCCGCATTCCACCAGTACACCTGGCGCGGGGGTCGATGTGGCCCCCGCCTCGGCATCGCCGCGTCGCAGACGTCTGTCATGATAGACCGCAGGTTCTCCGCCTCCTCGTCGACGTCATCGGGAGGTACGTCGCCCAGCCTCGACCACGTAGCGACGGTCAAGGCCTCGCGGAAAACCTCCCGATTCATCTTTCCAAGTGTCCAGCGCGGACAGTCACCCAGCGGGGTCACCTGGGCTGGAGGCTCTCGCTGACGGGCGGAGACACTGAACCGGATGTAGCGATGATCCGACAGCGTCCAACCCTACTATAATATAATTTAATTATAACATAGGCTATAAAATTAGATGTTTTACTTAATTATAAGGATTGCTATGTGAGATTTTTATTACCAAATCAAAACTTTATATGAAGCTAGCGGCTCAAGATTAAATAAGTTAGCAGAGAAGAATTTATTTGCTTAACTTAGAGAATTAAATGTTTGTTTTACTATTTTTCTAAAACCATTTCACTAAATATATTAAATACTTCGGATAACTAGTTGACTATTGCTCTTAAGAAATACTATACGTTGTCAGCCATACTTCTTCCACCATTGGACGTATGAGTTCCTAATTTGATGCCATAAATCCCAGCCTCATGTTTTTCGCATTCTGGCCCGACCTGCAAACTTGCACAGGCCATTGATAGGGCGTCCTTTACGACGTTTACCGAGACGCGATCTCCGCTCCAAGACGTTTGCTCCTGCACCCGTCAGTTATGCAGCAGAGATGGCCGACCCTTCATCTTGCCTATTTTACTATTATAATCTTACCTATTTTAATCTTATTCAGAAAAACAACATCCGCGATCTTCGTGGCGAACGTTTGCAGTGGTCACGAGTTCCCACCGAGTTCCTAAAATCTCCATGGCCGATTCGATAGACCTATTTCCATTTCGTACAATCTCAACATTTGATATCTACTTTTGATGCCGAATTGTGTAAATTCTGTGAACCTATTTTATCTAACTATCGTCCAAAATATATTGGCATGCTTATTACTTATAAGCATAATTACAGTGTTGTATTATTTTTAAAGTAAATCTTATTCAATTATATTGTAATAGCTAATAGTGATTCCTAACAACACATATAGATGTCTGTATGAATAGACAATTCAATTTCCGCTATACATTCTATTAAACAAAGAGGTTCTACCGCAATGTTACTACACATTTATATCTAGGAAATATCCTATTAAGATTTATAAATAGCTAAGTATATATTTATTATATAATATACAATTGTTAATATATACAATTACACAATTATATAATTTCAATTATTTACATGTAACAAATCTTTTTTCGGAAAGAGCAAAAAATGCCTTTACGCATTATTTCCCATGTGGGTATCGTCGGATACCCATTAAAAACCTCCACCAAGCTCCTTTATATCGCTTATATCTGGGGCGCCGCCAAAAGGGACTAGTCAAATAACACCACTCTGAACATCGTTAGCCCACAATAGGCGCGAACCTCTCAAATCAGGAAGTATGAAAACCTGTAGCTTATAAGAGGGTTTAATACCCCAGGTTTTCCTTTATATGTAGAATAAGCGGGCGTTTTGCGTACATGTACAGTACGCAACTCGCCTTGTCGCCAAGGACTTAACCTTGCCCCGTGCCTTGGAAGGATACTCTTGCCCCGAGGTAACCAGTTATGACCTTCCACTATGGTGGTTTTAGTAGTTCGCTGACCTCCGGCGACGAGTGCCCCTACGTTGGGAGTATGGACGTAGACCCAGCCCCTCCCGATCCCTTTCTGCCTCATGCTCAAAAAATGAGGCGAATACATACATTATACGATGTTTTATAGAAAATTAGTAAACATCCGTCACCCCATTATAAATATGTATAAGAACTATAAAAATTTTCAATTCGTTTAGGATTACTTCAAATAACCTCCAAGTTGTAAAACAAAGAGGTCTAATAGCATCCATTAGTTACCGGACATACTTTTATAGAAGACTTCGTTGATTGTGGACGACCGCTTTCAACACAAGTAAGTGCGAGTCTTATATTCAACGCAACTGACTGGAATATATAAAAACAAGTGACGCAATATCACTTTCACGTTTTAAAAACGTTTTACAATGAGCATTGATTGAAATAAATATATATACATTTATTTTAATAATTATATTCATAATCAATCATAATTTTTGTAAGTTTGTTTATATGTTTAAATCTCAAAAGGAAATTAGTTATGTTTTTTATAACAATTTAATATTTTCTCCATTCAGGGGTGGAGAATACTGATATTTGCCACCGGTGCGTGGTGGGAGAACTATTTTAAAAGGCGACAAACAACAAGGTGGAGCTCTTCAGAAAGATAGTGAACATGCTGCAGTCTTGAAAGAGGTAACTTTGTTAAAGGTTGAAGATATATATAACTGAATTCTGCCAGCTTTGCTTGAACGCCTACAACACATATAATTGATATAATATTATCTTACCTCATCAAACGTTAATTCCATGGTGATAGGATGTACTGCAAACCCACTTTAACGTATTACAAAATTTGTATTCGAATAATTTACATATGTACTAGATTTACTTGGAATAACAATGTTATGTTACATGAATACGTCTATTCTATTTAATTCCATATCAAAAGTGAATATCAATGTTGGTACAGAATTTTTTCTATTAAGTGATATGACTGAATTTGACCTTTTTTAACTTGAGTTTATGATTTATCTATGATGTATTTATCTTAAGTGCACTACTGATACACATTGACATTGTAGCGTGATACAGCATTCAATGTTATTTTTATTTTTTTTTTTTCGTCGCCTATGGATGTTTAGCAATTGACCGCAGAGATCAATATTCTTTCTCCGCCCCTGTATGGATAAAAACTAATAAACTTAGTGTGTACATTTTTTTCGTACAGTACAGTACATTTATCAGTGCAGGGGCGGAGAAAGAATATTAACCACTACAGCCGGGGTCAGCCTGTCGTAAAAGGCGACAAAACAACCCACCCTAGCTACGTGGTAGGGCCCCAAGCCCGTCTGGATGGCGACCACCTTTGGTCTTAAGTATGCCGCCTTAATAACTTTGTGGTTCCTGTACCCCAATGGGGCAGCAGCGTGTACGCGATGCCACTGGCGTTGCAAACAAACACCCATAGGCGACGGTAACTGAAATTCTAAGCGGGCCGTCAGCCTGTCTGCTGTCTTACAGCAATAAAAAAAATATAGTTCAACATAGTTTATTTAAACTACTAATATTTTAACTTAGAAAATAACCGAGCCTGCTACTTCTGTTGACCGTATTGGGTCCCCACAACATAGACTCTGATCTAGCATGGGGGCCACGGTTAATCTGTTTTGAATTGTTTAATTCTTCATGTTTGTACACATTTTGTCGGCCTAATAGAACACTTGCAATATTTGTTATTTCGCACAATTGTACAAACATGTTGTAAATAAATATTTTTTTCATTTCATTTTCATTTTCAATAGTAAATAAAGACATGTAATATATAAAATACCCGGAATTGCATACATAATTAATGTTTAGTCTCACATGTGCTCGGGCCTGTTACTAAGTTACACGTAGCGGTGATCAACATGCGTGTTATCTCACGATGTTTTCCGAAACCATTAGTACCTGGCTATTATATTATTATATGCACATTAGAAAAACTATCTCCAATATCTATTTCTAAGATTTCTTTTAGTTGAGGAGGAATTTCGTCTTATCTAATAATAATTAATAAAATGAGGATTACAGTATGGAACTGTTTGAGGTATAAAAAAACATATAAGGCATGAAACCTAATGAGGTAAACGCTATAAAAACGATTATTAGAAATCATTGCATATTTTGTTTCACATTAACTTTTTTTTTAGAACCGTCTACTGTTATTGACCCGTACCAAGTGAAATCGAATTTATTCGTTCATTTGATTTTTGTGTAGCAACGGAATCCGTTACTGTAATCTGTCAAGAAGGTCACTTGCCAAATTGGGTCAGTCCCGGCACTTGCTAGATAATTGTATATCAACTAACGAGATTCCCCACTTCACAAGAGTCATTAATTATTTGTTTTATTATCGATTTCAAATTAAAATTCTCTTTGGTCAAAAATTCGTTTAAGGTATTTTGAATGACTAATTCGGAGACGAAAACCTAAAAAATATTAAATATTAATAGTTTTAAAATATGTACAAAAGTCTGATGATTTACTGGTTAGTTTTTTGCTTAATATGTGTTTTAAAACGTAGTAATTATGTTGTAGTGATGAAGAAAAATTCATGTGAAAATGCCTTAGAAATGAGAGGCGAGTTTATTGTCCGATCTTGATCACAGTGTGACGTTTCGACCTCTTGTTGGAGAGCACCAGAGTAAAAATTTAAAATCTTGCATTAATCACTAATACAAGTCGCGCGACGAATTATGAGCGCTCAACGAAACAGGTGGGGGTGATTTGCACATGTGTATAATTGCGCACAGAAATACTAAGGGCTTTGTAGAATCTTCTCCGTGATTTCTTTAGAGTTATGCATTATTGACTGTGCTTAAGAACGAGTTATCCATGAGTAAGCTTACTTTGCAACAAATTATAAAGTGTTTATTATTTAGTTTTAAGTATTTGTTAGATATTTGAAGTTATAGAGGTTGGCCCGTTTAAAGTCATTTAAAAACAACATATGTTTAGTTTATATCAGGCATGTTATGGATATGATGTTTCGGATCTGGAAACGGATATGGATATAGGAATAAAATTATATCGGTTTCGGACAAGGTTACGGATATGTAATTATTTCGGATTATCCGTTAGTTTCGGATAGTTTCGGTTACGGATATTCGGATACGGATTGAAGTAAAATATAAACACAAAATGACACAAATATATCGAAACATGTCGTTTCATTTAGACTCCGCCCTTATACGAAACTATCCGAAACTTGTGAAACCGATACGGTTACGGATACGGATATAATTTTATTTCGGATATCCGATAGTTTCGGTTACGGTTACGGAGCTCCATAACATCTCTGGTTTATATTATAGTCGGATTGTGGCTTGTAAAAAATAATTATCTAAAACATATCACATTATTTTTCACAGTAGGTATATTGAGGAAAATATACATAAGTAAAACAAACATCTTCACAGAGATTACAGGAACCTGGGTCATTATGACGGCATATATTTCAGGGGTGGTTGCCATCTAGACGGCTTGGGGCACTACCACTGAGTTAAAGTTGTTTTGTCGTCTTTTACGATAGGCCGACCCTAGCCGCAGAGGTCAGTATTAGAGGATATCCGCACGGATAAATGTCAGCATGGAGGGTAATTTAAAAAAAATCCACTATACTCATTCATCCCCGCATCCCTCTCATATCCATCCCCCGTGGTTTCCCTAAAGTCATGACATAATAGTATTCACAGTTTTGTGCTGTTTATTAATAACACCCGAATCCGAGAAATCTGTCAATCTGTAAAGTTTCAACCGCTGAACCAATTTCGACAAATTTCGGGATAGAGATAGTTTTGATCTCGGGGAAGGACATCGGCTACTTTTTTTACTTATATGGCAGAACAACGTTTGCCGGGTTAGCTAGTTTTTAATAATTGCAGCTATGTTCATTGCGATAATCATATAAATTCATAACAAAAATAACAAACAATATTTATTATTAGCAGAATAATTGATTGGTTACATTATAAGTTCTAACTTGCTGTTCTCTTATACTAGTAATCTTTTTAACCATTAGGGTTAAATAATACTAACAAATTGTGGCGAAGGCGAACCTACAGGCATATTTTAAATGATGGCGCGGACTGCGCGCTCGCCGCATACGACCGGTCACCTGTTGCCGGGCGCGCCGCGCGCGCCAGTACACGCAAACTCCCGCGCCGTATGCATGTCGCTGTGCTAACTACATTATTTTCATAAATTATCAAGTAATATTTTTACCAGTATTGATTGTGTTAATTTTGTCAAGCATATATTATATTAATACACGCATTCCTACAAAATCATCATTCTCTTTTTTTTTATTGACTTTTTCTATTATTTGCCTGGCAAAGCGAGCGGCCTTTGCCTAACGGCTAGTATATAATATTTATGTAATATTTACTATTATATTATAAATGAAGTCGAAGATATACGTTTTCTTGATTTAACCATGGATAAAAAATTGAACGGAAAATCATATCAAAACTATTAAGAAAGTATCAAAATCCGTGTAGGGTATCAAGTATCCGTGCAGAGGCGGAAAAATAATACTAACCTCTGCGGCCGCGGTCGACCTGTCGTAAAAGGCGACAAAACAACGCACCCTAGCTACGTGGTAGGGCCTCAAAATCCATCTGGATGGCGACCACCTTTGGTCTTAAGTATGCCGCCATAATAACATTGTGTTGTGTTCCGGCATTAGTGACCCAAGTTCCTGTCCTGTGTGTTCCTGTCGCGATGCCACTGGCGTTGCAAACACCCATAAGCGACGGTAACTGCTAAAATCTAAGCGGGCCGTCAGCCTGTCTGCTGTCCTACAGCAATAAAAAAAAACAAATTAATGCTTATAAATAAAGACTGTTTAAAATTCTATGTAATATTGCTTAATATTCAAACAGGCTACTGTTTCATGAATAAGTCTAACAACAAAGTAAGCGAAGGGCGGGATGGTATTATCAAACTAATATGATGCATTTGTCCCAGTTTACATATTCACCCAGTTCCCTAGCAAATATATCGTACGTGGTTATTTCATTTTATAACCTATATGGGTTGGACTACGAAAATGGTAATGTACTAAATAGATAGCCACAAACTATAAAACTAAACGGAAAAGCGAAAGTTTTATAAATGAAGCATTTCTTACGAAGATAGAGAGTATTCTTGTAATTATTGAATGTATAAAAGTAAAAACTATTGATTAAGCAGCATAATCTATACATACAGCTTACTAATAATATATGAGAAAATAACATTCAATAGCTTGTAACGTGAGCAAGACAGGTATGTCTATGTATATCGTTCAATAAATTTCAGTACATTTCATTAATTAAGAACAAAGAACCAAACATTTATTTCGGAAAAATTAACAAAACATCTGATTCGAAAATAAACAAACTAAAAAAGTAATTGTCCTAAACTGGATCCAGACTCAGCATAGGGCCAACTAAGGCCAGAGCTGTTCTTCCGCCTGGACCATTTGGGTGAATTCACGGACGACTAAGCTATTCTGAGTAATATATTATACATTTTTAACAAAACTAGTAATGATAGAAAAGGTGACTATGTTACATTACTTCCTACTTTAACATTGTACTGTTGAATATGGATTTTTCTTTGCAGTATTTTACATTGATGTGTTTCAGACAAAACTAATTTCTAAATCATTCAAATAAAACATCTGATAAAATTAGCATGCGACTGCATGTTGTTACAATGCTAACAATTTTCAACTTATTGCAAATGTGAACAAAGTTTAAAGTCCAGTGGATGGTAAGTGTGAGTGCATTCTGACGTAGGAATCTAGCTATTAAGGTGATGTACGACAAACGTCTAACTGGACCACAAAGGAAATAGATAAGGATACTGCGCTCTTGATATAGATTAGACGTTTGTGGTACTGTGCCAATTATATTGGCCAACAATGACACATAATCTAGTATATTATATTAGAAACATTTTTTGAAGTTATACTTCTTTAAGCGCGTTTAAATTACGAGACTAATTTTACGATGCCCGCACACCAACAGCCAAAATGCGACATAATGAAGTTAGCTCGCTGTCTCTCACTTTTTCGAGAAAACTCGTAACTATATTCACAGTAGTTTCCCAAATATTAATAATTCTACAACACGTGTTTTATATCTGTGGAGATAAAAAATATTTATTCACAAATGTACATGTATCCGTGCAGGGGCGGAGAAAGAATACTAACCTCTGCGGCTGGGGTCGGCCTGTCGTAAAAGGCGACAAAACAACCCACCCTAGCTACGTGGTAGGGCTTCAAGCCCGTCTGAATGGCGACCACCTTTGGTCTTAATATGCCGCCATAATAACCTTGTGTTCTGTTCCGGCATTAGTGACCGAAGTTCCTGTACCTTTATGGGACAGCAGCGTGTTTGCGGTACCCCTAGCGTCGCAAACATCCTTATGCGACGGTAACTGTATTAGGAGGGCCATCAGTCTGTATGCTATTCCTCAGCAATAAAAAAATATATAAAAGACTATAAATATTTCTTTCCTCGTTAAGAGTCTATTTCTTTGCAGATAACCATTATGATAAAATGCACTGTATGGCGTTGCAAACACCCATAGACGACGGTAACTGCTAAATTCTAAGTGGGCCGTTAGCCTGTTTGCTGTCCTACAGCAATAAAAAATGTATGTATGTGATTTTAAATTTATATGTGACGGTGAATGAGATAGGCCATTGTAAAAATTCATTATATACCTTTAAGTGCATTTATAGATTTGAGGTTAACTTTCGGTATATATCTTTTTATTTTAATAATTTATTATTCATTTTCTAAATAAAGTGTTCTGGCATACGGGATGACATATTTAGCAATTTTTGTTCTGTTTAAGACTATTCTCTTTTTTTCGACAGGTTTTTTGGAAACAAATTGAAGAACACCATGCAGGCTAAAACCACTGGCGCTCCCACTGACAGTTCCACATGTGCTCGGGCTTGTGTTACTGTGTTATAGAGAAAGGACAGCCACGCTTCCCCACGGTAGATTGCCGGGTTAAACATAGGGATGATCAATATGCGTTATCTCACGATGTTTTTCGTCACCATTGGTATCTGGCAATTATTTTTAGAAGAACTATCTCATACGTGCATTCTATGGGGGAATTAAAACCCATGACTTCTAAATAGTTCTCCGGGTGTGATACTGCTGAGGTACCTTATTATAGAAAATGATTAAAATCTTAATTTTAGTACGGACTCTTATATATTCCAAAAATAACATTCATTTTTTTTATGTATTCCACCTATATTTATTATGCACTTTCAATCAAACGATATAACTTTTCAGGTCTTAATTTATCAATATATATATACACATACCTAAATAAATTTCAAATAATTAAATTAATAGCGATCGTTATATAGAATTTTATATAAGCATCAATTATATAACGGCTGACGTTTAATACGACCGGAAACTAGGTCATTAAGTAATTAGAACTATCTAAGTTATATCTAGCAGGTAGTGGATGCATATGCATGAGGCACGTATAAAAGCATGTAAAAAATTTAATTAGATTATAATAATATTTTTTTCCTTTCTAGCCAGTAATTCGATACTCGTCTATTACGGCGTCTTTCGTTAATTGGAAGGAAACATTAGTTGCTTAAAGACAGCCCATTCACTAAACGAATGAAATAAATTTGGTTTCTACTTATACGTGTTTACCGTCTGTCCTCCTGTACCCAATAATTTTTCTTTGTGCAGGGGTGGAATGAGAATATTAATATCTGCAGCAGAGGTCAGCCTGTCGTAAAAGGCAACAAAACAACCCACCCTATTATTATTATTTCGAAAGGTGGCTATGCTAGTTTGTTCGAACCTAGAGCTCATTGCAAAGCCTGCCTCGTTGATGTAATGAAGCAGTTTTTTAGCAGGAGCTGCTCGTATCTCATCCGGTTCCAGCATGTGCTTTCCCAATATGAGATTACGTTTATGCATCAGGGAACAGCAGTGGCACAGCAATTGCCAGAGGCGTTTCATGTGCCTCGTTACAGAATTTGCAGGCTTACTATCCCTGATCCTTATAATACTGAGCTACTTGTTTAGGCAACAATGTCCGGTAAGCGCCCTCGTTAGGGTGCATAGCTGATTCCTATTTAGTGCCAGTACTTCAAACGCAAGTTTGTGGTTGTAGGCTTTTACTAGTACCTTGGAGTGATTTAAGCCTGGGATTGTGTTCCAGCGTTTAAGAGATTCACTGGTACATTGATCCCTGAGGGTGAGCCGGATCAGGCTTTTGGGTACTCCGCAGCGCGGATCAGATCCGTACCGACCGGGCCGACCCCTTGGCCCCAATCCGGGCAAGTTCATCGCCCTTTTCATTGCCTATGATACCCGCATGCCCAGGGATCCAGCGAAGGATTACTTTATTTTTCTTACATCGCACCCTAGACGATCCAGACGGGTGACGATCCAGAATTCAGACTTGGGGCCGTACGTGGTACGGCCCCAAGCCCGTCTGGATGGTAACTACTCTTGGTCTGTAAGTAGGTCGCCATAATAACCTTGTGTTATGTTTCGGCATTGTTGACCCAATGACCTATGGGACGGCAGCGTGTTTGTGACGCCCTTAACGTCGCAAACATCCATAGGCGGCGGTAACTTAATTAAGAGGACCGTCAGTCAGCCTGTCTGCTGTTCCTCAGTAATAAAGAAAAAAAACATATTTCAATAGATAATAGACTATAATATAGTCTTGAAAATAGTCACGCGAAAATGTATGACATGCAATAATAGGAAGTGAATACCGCGTTAATTTTTTTTTTTGTAATTTACATACATTTTTGGTATCATTACCCATTGTTTAGATATTATAATATATATTATAATATATATAAATTGTATTTTATAATATAGTATTGTGTGTGTATTTATACATACCTATATATTATCATATATTATGATATACCATTTTATTCAATATTTTTTCTTAATAAGTGGCTATAGAAAAAAATAAAATAAATAAATACGTCTACTTGGGTCAAACGATCCAATTAGGCAGGTCCAATTTCGCGAAAGAGGTCACTCGTCGAATCCGACTCGGATGGGCAGCGTTCGGGAAGCTCCGTAAAATATTTTCGTCCCAAATACCGCAGTGTCTCAAGACGAAGGTTTTAAACCAATGTGTGTTGCCAGTGATGACATACGGAACGCAGACGTGGTCGCTAACTATGGGCCTTATGAGAAAGCTCATGGTCGCTCAGAGGGCAATGGAGAGGGCTATGCTCGGAGTTTCCCTGCGAGATCGAATCAGAAATGAGGAGATTCGCAGGAGAACCAAAGTAACCGACATAGCCCGGATGATTGCAAAACTGAAGTGGCAGTGGGCTGGGCACATAGCTCGAAGGACTGATGGCCGTTGGGGCAGAAAAGTCCTCGAATGGCGACCGCGTACGGGAAGACGCAATGTTGGTAGGCCCCCCACAAGATGGACCGATGATCTGGTCAAGATCGCCGGAATAGGTTGGATAAGGGCAGCGCAGGACCGATCATCGTGGAGATCTTTGGGGGAGGCCTTTGTCCAGCAGTGGGCGTCTTCCGGCTGAAATGATGATGATGATGATATTATGAAAAATATATAATACTGATTTTATATTTAGGTGTATCCTAAGTAACGGCATATAACCATTTTATTCTCGTAAAGTTATATTATAACTAGCAGCCCGCCCCAGCTTCGCACGGGTATTTAATAAAAATTTCAAAATTGAAAATTATATACACACACATACCTAAACCCTTCTATTTTTTTTCGGTCTTGGGGAAAAACCTCTCTTGACGGGTTCCCCCGACCCGGGGGGACCGAGGGATATGTGGGACCCCGGGAAAGATGTTCGACCATCCGATTACCCACTAAAAAACCCCGCTATTCTCCTATTGCCTACACCCGGGCCCACGGATATAAGGCCTGCCGATCTCGTGGCCCGGGCCAGCGCCAGCCCGCCCTTTGTCTTAAGGCGGGCCCCTTCTAAAGTGTTGGCGCCAGGGGGTCAGGGTTTCGTCCCCCCGGCGCTCTCCTAACAACTCTAGGAGTTGAGGGGGGCCGCGGAACAGCACGCGGCCCTCTCCCTGCAATAGTGCGGGCGGCGGATCCTCCCCTGAGGGGCCGCCCGCAGCCGCTTTCTACGGCGGCCGGAGGTTGTTGCCCGCCCTCCGGTGCCGACGACGCGGCCTACGTTGGCGGGAGGGAGGGCGGTGGCGGACTTCCGCTCCCATTCCGCCACCTCCCTTGCATACACTCCTCCTCCTTGAGTCGTGTACCTCATTACTGAGGGTCGTGATTCCCCTTATAAGAACTCAGTGTCTCTTTTATAATGTTCTTCCACCTGTGCCTGTCCTTGGTGTGGTGGAGTGCATCACTACTGCCTCGCAAAAGGAGGTGACGGCCGTCCATCCAGGATCGCCCCCGACCATGGACAGAACCAGGGCCGGGAGCGACAGGTCCGCGGCCAATTCCGGACGGGACTCGCATCCCCGTCGCGTGCTAGTCAGGCGTGAGTGCGACTACCAGATGACACTCCAAACCAGAGAGTCGCCTGACGTTGTAGCCGGCCCAGCAAGACCAACCGACAGCGAGGATGCAATTCCCGCCCTGGGAACACTCTCTGTGCAGGCGCAGTCGAAATAGGCATGGTTTCGACTACCAAATCAAGGCCCAGGGCAATCCCATTCATTGGGGGTCCCAATCAGTATTCGCAACCATCCCACCGGGGACCACGCCACAAACAGAGAGCTAAGTTGGAAAGGATGTAGGAGGTAGACGGGAAGAAAGGTAGGAAGGCCTCTGTCGCCTCGGACGGAGGGGAGTAAAGCGACGGATGCTCGGGCACCTCGGGTACGCACACCCGTGCACTCCTCAGACAGAGGAGCGCCCTTGAGGGCAAACCCTTCTATTTGCGTCAGGTTACTAAAAAAATAAAATTATAAAAAAAGTTTGAATATTATTATTTCTATGAAATTTTATTTTAATGATTTTTTTGTTATTATTTTTTATTTATTTTTCGTTGTTTTTTAATAAGTTTTTTTTTATATTTTTGTAAAAACCCCAGTGACGCACGCCTACATTGCATAAGGTGCTGCCTAGCTAGCCGAACAGGGTGCGCAGCTACCACGCAACATTTTTCTAATACTTACATTTTTAAACTCGTGATATCTTTCAAATGGAATATCCGAATTGAATAATTCAAAAAGTTATATAAAGGTATTGAAGCAGTTTTGAATATGAAGTAATTTATTTTGATAAGGATTAATACCAAGATACAAATAAAGAGCCTTTTCTAGGGGCGGCATTTCAATTAAATTTTTAAAATAAAAGAACACTTATTGTGGCATAACTATAATAGTTAGACATATGCTATCGCGACACTTTTTGTAAATAATGATGTGTTCTGCAAAGTCGTAGTACATTATTTTATTCTATCATCAATAGTTTTCGCAGCGCACGCGATTTAAATAATATTTTAGGTAATTTTTTTACACCTTGGGTTACATTATTGGAGTTTTAGTAAGGATACCTAATTTTTTCGAAAATATAATATAGCCTATGTCACCCGGAGATAGTGTAGCTTCCCAACAGTGAAAGAATTTTTTAAATCGGGTCAGTAGTTTCGGAGCCTATTCAATGCAAACAAACAATCAAACAAACAAACATACAATCAAATCTTTCCTCTTTATAATAGTATATAGTAAGTATAGATGAAAAATATTACGATGTTTTTCTACAGTACTTTTATGAATGAAGTGTAGTTGTAATAAACCAATACGATTTTGTTCTCATAAAAGTTACCACTGTCTTTTTTCGTATAGCTATATAACAACTTTGTTTTTGTATAAATGCATTCAACGTTAACATCGTAATATGCAGTAATGTGAATTTTGATGTAATTTGATATGAATTTTGATTATAAATTATTGTATATTGTAATATATGTTTACGTGAAATAGTATCGAAAATTATGTCAATAATAAAGCAGTAATATACGTTTACCGTTAAAAACTTTTTTTATAGCTGTAGGACAGCAGACAGGCTGACGGCCCGCTTAGAGTTTAGCAGTTACCATCGCCTATGGGTGTTTGCAACGCCAGTGACATCGCGAACACGCTGCTGTTCCATAAGGGTACAGGAACTTGGGTCACTAATGTCGGAACACAACACAAGGTTATTATGGCGACATACTTAAGACCAAAGGTTGTCGCCATCCAGACGAGCTTGGGGCCCTACCACGTAGCTAGGGTGGGTTGTTTTGTCGCCTTTTACGACAGGCCGACCCCAGCCGCAGAGGTTAGTATTCTTTCTCCGCCACTGCACGGATAAAAAACTATATAATATAAATAAACTTACCGACCTAATTTAGGTAAAGCGTGTATAACGCCTTACCGATTTATCGAGACATATGTTCGTTCCGTAGTGAACGACTACGATGTTTTTATGGGTTAAGTTTGTTATATGACTTCCGGAGAATAAAAATAAAAACTGTTATATTGGATGAGAATTTTCCGAAAAAAATTATTAAAAAAAATCAGTAGGTGTATATCGACCCACAGATGCCGAAAATATAAAACCATTAAAAAAGTGGTAATAGCACATTACCATTTTATTCTCCGGGGACGTCGATATATATTTATGACTTCATTTAAATAATTTTTTCCATCTTTATATTATAACTAGTTGACCCGGCAAACGTAGTTCTGTCATATGAATTTAAAAAAATGTCTATATCCTTCTCCAAGGTCCAATCTAGAACTACACCGAAATTCATAAAAATTGGTTCAGCGGTTTAGGCGTGAAAGCGTAACAAACGAACAAACAAACTCACTTTTGCATTTATAATATTAGTTAAGTTAAAGTGCAATATACGAGTATATTATAATTTCTTTGAGTTTAAAAACTGTATGATTAATAAAAATAATATTATAATAGCCCATAACATTAATCCACATTAATTTAAGGTATCTTAGGTCTTCCCCACATTCATCATCATCGTTATCCCACAGCTGGGCTTAGGCTTCTCTCTAAACAGAACGAACAGTGTTGCCGTCCCATTTGTCCAGGATGGATTGACCGGTTACACTTAACGGTGATTTCAGTATGCAGGTTTTCTCACGATATTTCCTTCAGCATTGTAACATGGCAATTGTAATAAGCAAATTAAGCGAAAGAAACCGCAATAAATTTCATCGGGATAGGTGGATCGAGTGTTATATTTTAGTAGTGCCTGCCAGGCTTAACTATCAGGTACCCATCTATATTATTATCAGCTAGATCTTATAACTCATTGGTTTTTTTACCAGAGGTTACTTCCTTCTTAAAAACTTACAACGTGAGAAACGATATTGAGAAGCTTAGGCTTATGTCAAATAAATTAGGCAGAAATATATTTTCTAAAAAAACTAAAGTAAATTTTGTACAATATTATTTAAAATTTATATACATTAAAATAATTATAAAATATTCAATGAAGATATTATTCACTAATAAGATTATGCAAACTTAGATTTAATTAGTGCAATTATTGTATATTTCTATTATTTATGACAGTAAATCCATTAATTGTTTTATTTGATTTCAACTATAAAAGACTTAATAATCAAATATATCCATTTTAATATTATTTTCTTTCATTATATCATATTATTCATTTTCTCTTTCCACAAACAATATAAATCCATATTACTCGTACTACTTTAGATTTCAAAATAATTTCATCACAAAAAAAATATATATATTTACCCTTTTCAGTATTAACATATAATCACTTATTACTATTTAAAATTATCTATAAACTTTTCACATATTTTTCACAATATAGAAAATCATTGATTTAATGTATATTCATTAATAAAATGTCTTAGTTTAAAACACTAGATTATTCTTTTATAAATTAATTATATATTGTGCCCAGTGTCTGGGCGTAATGTTCTCGACACATTTGTAAACAATGGACGTGTTTATCAACAAAGAGTACGCAAATGCAATGTACCGAGGTAGTGTTGTTACCGACAGGCGATTGTAGACTGCCGTGCGCGACTCCGAAACTCGGCTCAGTCGCTGGACTTTACTTGTATAATGTAAATATTTCAATGTCTTGATTCTATTTACTTTTCCTATATTATGACGTATGGGATTCCCTAAGCATTGTCAACGCATGACGCGTCGTTTGATTAAAATTTTGCATTCATTCTCGAGATTTTACAATTCGTCTCCGATGTAAAATACTAATACATAAGGTAACCAACTATACTCATTTACTGAGTTTTGTACTCTTTTTTCGCAAACCGTACTCTTTTCAAATCCTGTACTCTAAAAGTACTCTGAAAGTACGATTTCATACTGCAATGTAAATCAAGATTTACCACTAATTCTATAGAATAAACTGGCCGTTTTGGAAGATTCCAATCCCGGAATAAAAAATGAATTTTTAAAAGAAGTTAAATTTTTTTTTAAATTTTGCTACTTTCTGTAAACATTTTATTTGCCGTCTTATCAGTCAAATTTAATATGCAAAATGAAAGTTGTTCGGGTGTGGCTACATTATTAGACGAACATCCTCATTTAGCAAAAAAAATCCACTCCGAAGAAAAATATGTGTTTAAAAGAAAATAAAGTTTTTATCGTTTTTTCTTCTTTTTTCATCTATGAAATACTTGCAAAGTGTACTCTTTTTGAACAAAATATAGATGGTCACCGTACTAATACATGGAGTTGAATTCCGGACATATGTAACTACTATTATTGCAATTTTTTAAAATATTAAAATTATATGCGTTTTATTCATTATTGATTTTGTCAGCCATCTTTATTGATTAGGTATTGTGCTCTTCGTCCTTTTTTGTCGTCCTATTTGTTGTTAAAATGTTTTTCACATATACTTGGGGAAACTCAGCGGGTAATGAGGGACACCGGCGCTTTACGTACGCACTCACTTTTGCCTAGAGGACGCACGTCGCTAGGATACCAAAACCATCCCAGTATACTGTTTAGTACGCTTGAAGCGCCGGATCCGAGGAACACGATATGAATTTGATTGCAATCTAGTCCGATGCATAAGAGCGTTCTAAAGTTTATCCCTGTGATGTGTCAGTAGACTTCTTCTTCTTAGTCCAGTTCTTCATTACTGAAGGTCGTGTCCTTGAAAATCAACCGTGGCCTGTCTCGTAAGCTGGTTCAACTGAAGTTGTATCCAATCCTCAGCCTCTCGAATAGCGGTTGCTATTGAGAGTCCAGTGAGGGTTACCTGGTCACAACAGCGGCTAGGTAATCCTCCACAGGGTCGCTTTCCTTGCACCTTACCCGTCACGATCAGCTTATCCAAGTTGTCCGGCTGTCGTCAGGCAATGTGACCAAAGTACCCAAGAATCTCCCAATAACAGACTGTTGAGAGCCTGACCTTACTCACTAGACACCAGGTTCCAAATATACAAAGTTTGGATGCAACCGGGATTAACCACTTGGATGGTGAATAGCCGTAAAACTTATGGAACCATTAATATATAACATATATAAACAAGAAAATGTACTGGCTGCTAGGGAAGCATTCCACGCTGTCAGTACACAACAAAATACTAATATATAAACAAGTTCTCATGCCCATATGGACTTACGGTATACAGCTGTGGGGCTGTACCAAAGAAAGCAATATTCAAATAATTCAACGTTTCCAAAATAAAGTGCTCAGGGGTATTGTCAATGCACCCTGGTATATTAGAAATGACGACCTCCATCGGGACCTTAAAGTGGAACTCGTTGCCAACGTTATTAAAAGGTACGCCGAAGCTCATGAACAAAGGCTTCATCACCATGTGAACGTCGAGGCCATCCAACTCCTCGACACCACGGACATAGTGAGAAGACTAAGAAGGAAAAAACCTTTTGAGTTAGTTTAGTGCAGTGCTAGTGTAATGTAGTGAAACAGGTACTACTACAAAGAACACAAGAACAAAGTGACTTCCCCTTAATAGAGACATTAAGAAAAGTGTTATTGGACACATTCTTAGTAAAGTCTATTTAGCAAATTAAGTTAAATTTATATTACTAATTAGTCTACGTATAAGGCTAGATTGTAATTTCAAATGAGTTACCAAAAGGTAGATCATTTTCAAGAAAAAAAAAAAAAAAAAATTAATATATAAAATACACAATACTGTTGTAAATATACATATACCTAGTCAGGTCATAAGTATTGTCACACAGTAAAAACTTTTCTTTTAGAATGCTGGCCACAAAAAAGTTTATTGAATTAGAATTTCGAATTGTTCATGAAAATAAAAATGTATAACTTTTAGAATTTTACTCATTTTTAAATATGGAGTGGACGCTTAAAGAAGACCGTGTTGCAGTTATTGCGTTGCATCGTTGCGGTTACGCGCCAATTCAAATTTTTAACATACTGAAAAATTTGAATATTACCAAAAGATTCGTTTATCGTACCATCAAACGATACAATGAAGACTCTAGTGTAGATGACAGGTCAAGAAGTGGTCGCCCTCGGTCTGTTAGGACTCCAGCAGTGATAAAAGCTGTGAAGGCACGAATTCAAAGAAATCCCAAACGTAAGCAGAAACTGTTGGCCCTTCAGATGGGGTTAAGCAGAACCACGGTGAAAAGGGTGTTAAATGAAGACTTAGGGCTTCGGGCATATCGAAGAAAAACAGGACATCGTTTGAATGCTCGTCTAATGGACCTGAGACTGAAGAGATGGCGCGCTTTGTTGAAGCGGTACGCGGGAAAAAAATATCGGGAAATTCTTTTTTCGGATGAAAAAATGTTTACCGTAGAAGAGAGCTACAACAAACAAAATGATAAGGTGTACGCACACAGTAGTGAAGAAGCGAGCAACCGTATTCCGCGTGTCCAACGAGGTCATTTTCCATCCTCGCTCATGGTATGGTTGGGAGTTTCTTATTGGGGCTTAACAGAGGTACATTTTTGTGAGAAAGGTGTAAAAACGAATGCTGTTGTGTATCAAAATACAGTCCTGACGAACCTTGTGGAACCTGTTTCTCATACCATGTTCAATAACAGGCACTGGGTATTCCAACAACATTCGGCGCCAGCTCATAGAGCGAAGAGCACACAAGACTGGCTGGCGGCGCTTGAAATCGACTTCATCCGGCACGAAGACTGGCCCTCCTCCAGTCCAGATTTGAATCCGTTAGATTACAAGATATGGCAACACTTGGAGGAAAAGGCGTGCTCAAAGCCTCATCCCAATTTGGAGTCACTCAAGACATCCTTGATTAAGGCAGCCGCCGATATTGACATGGACCTCGTTCGTGCTGCGATAGACAACTGGCCGCGTAGATTGAAGGCTTGTATTCAAAATCACGGAGGTCATTTTGAATAAACTTTAATGTCATAAGAATCTATGTTTTGTTAAGTTCATTTTGGTATATGAATGGTTACATAATTAATAAACTTGTTACAATTATTTTACATTAAACATGTGACAGAATTTATGATCTGACTAGGTATAAAAGCAAATATTACACAAAGAACATTCTCAAAAACTTTATCAACAGGATTACTTCATCTCGTTTCTAAGGAAGAAACTATTAGTAGGTTCCTAGTACTGATTGAATAAACTCAAAGAGCTTGACATTATAAGGAGTGATATGCGTGTCAGTGGACTCTCTACTAAGTATGCAGAAGATCGTGCAGAGTGGAGAAGAAAAATTTGAATAGCGGAACCCAGCACCGAAGCGAATGTTTAGGTTGCAACCGGGATTTAATACAAAGGTGATGATGATGATGCATTGATTATACCATAAAATTATTAAATTCACCATGTTCTGCTCAAGTGTCGTAATATTGGCTTTTAAATTACTGTAATTATTTTATTTTTATATATTTAATCCTTAAGCTCTTAATTTATTAAACACGTAGGATTAGTCAAAAACATTTTCTAAATAGAATGTCAAAAAAATAATTATTATAAATATATATTTAAGAAACATAAAAACGACAAGGATAAGTAGGAATTAACAAATAGTAATTAGTCACTTCAAAACTCAATTATTTTATAACAACGTTTATTCTTCTTATGCTGATTTAATGTTTGCTTAAAAATATTGTATTAAGAAGAAAACCTGTCTTCGTGTTAAAGCTATACTATGGAGGGGAGATGCAGAGTACTATCTCATATGGGGGAGAAATTGAAAGTTGTCCAGCTCTACGCAGAAAATTACAGGCAAAAACCTGCTAGAATGGCATAAGTACAGCTGCAGTGTATAATATCAAATTAGCTGTTGTAGACGAATTGAAGTATGCTTAGTTAAAAATCTAAAATCTTTAGTATTGTCACTGCACTATTGAAAACCTCAACTATTAGCGTAGTTCTAAATTATCTGGTAAATATAACCTAAAATTTTTACATTGATACTATTGTGGCACCACTTTAACCCATTTCGACAGACTCTTTCAAACATGAGACAGTTCTCCTTTCCGCTACCTACCACAAGCTGGACACATAGTGTGTCAATAAAACGTTTATTTATTTCTTCCATTTCAGAGATGCGCACATATCGACCATTAGTAACCGGCACTGTGGCGTTTTTTTCTTAAGTCATCATTTTTAATTAAGATCTTTCGGTGGCCTCGAGATTTTTTTTAAAACAACCCACTCCATAAGCATATCTCGACATTTATACATAACTTTGTAATATCTGAAATAGCAACGGCCAAATCGGCACATACTCGTCAAAATCCTTGGCAGTTAATTTGTCAAAAAGTAAGTTTTTTTTTTATTGCTGTAGGACAGCAGATATGCTGACAGCCCACTTAGCAGTTAGCAATTACCTTCGCCTATGGGTTGCAACGCCAGGGGCGCCGTTAACACGCTGCCACCCGCGTAATGATACTAGATGCTGGTCACTTCTAATACAACACAAGGTTATTATGGCGGTATATTAAAAACCAGGGATGCCATCCAGACGGGTTTGGAGTCCTACCACCTAGCTTGAGTTGTTTAGTCGCCTTTTACGACAGGCCAACCCCGGCCACAGAGGTCAGTATTCTTTCTTCGTCCCTTTTTTAGTTTTCACAAATACAACTTCCATCGTCTTTTTTAAAATTTTTCTTATTATCTATCACTGTCGAATCTTCGGGAATACGTTTCATGAAAATTTTGCGAAACTTCCGCCAAACTTTGCAAAGGGTCTCCGTTCTTGAATAACTTTTTAAAACTTCGTCCACTTTTCAAAGTTTCGTGAAGTAACATAATTTAGTAAATTGGTTACTTTGACTTCAGAAAACTTATGCAAGTTCCCGGAAATTGACTATTCGTTTGTTGTTTCTTGAGTTCTTGAGCTTCTTTAAGATTGTGGCTAACGTTGAGCTTCTAAATGGAATTAAAACCACTATCACGTTGAATAATATGCTATTTTCTTTTGTAGCTAAGATCAGGCAAACAATCCATCCACTAAGAGGTGGTTACCGTCGCCAAGACATTTGCAACACCAAAGTATCGGCGCTTTCGGCCCCGAAGAAAAATTGAAAATGGTTTACTAGTGCTGGAACCAACAAAAATCATTATGGTGGCATGTTTTAAAACCAAGGTTGTTTGCTATCCAGGCTATCAGTTGTGATAGTTGTTATATTTTATTTTTATGACAGGCCGCCTCCGGCCGCAGACAACAATATTCCTAATCTACCCCTGCACGGAGAATAAATATATTAGGATAATGTACACAACGCCAGCTAGTCCCAAAGTCAGTAATGCGTTTGTGTTATGGGTACTAGACAATTAACATACCACTTACATATTTTCTTTGTAAACAAATACTTATTATCAATAAGATACAGACTCAGGACGGGAATCGAACTCGTGACCTCTGCAAACGTTCTGACTTGCGTTAGCCACTACGCTACGGCGGTGGTCAAAGAAAAATATATATTATTGCTGGGGAATCACAGACAGGCTGACGGCCCACTTATGTAGTAGTAAGCAGTTACTATTACTACGGATTATTATTATGGATTATTATTATTATTACTATGGATGTTTGCGACGCTAGAAGCACCGCGCACACGCTGCTATAGGTACAAATACCTGGGTCACTAATGCCAGAACACAAAATAAGGTTATTATGACGGCATACTTTTAGACCAAGGGTGGTTGCCATCCAGACGTGCTTATGGCCCTACCATGTAGCTAGGGTTGTTTTCTCGCCTTTTACGACAGGCCGAACCCGGCCGCAAGGGTTAGTATTCTAACTCCACTTCAGCATGGAGGAAAAAAAAGTAGTATATAACGCAAGCACTCTTCTACTTAATTTGGCAGTTATTTATTACTTTTAAACCTACTAAAATAACAGTAACAATTGTAATAAAATATATTTTACTGGTATACCCAAGGTACGGCTATGTTAAATATAAATAACTGATCCGAACTGTCACAAAACGAAGCCTACAGTAACAAGGGTCTGTAAGGTAGCTTTAAGTTTACAAATAAATGTAATATGGAATATTTATACAATTAGAAATGTTATAATACATTATATAAATAATATAATAAAAACCTATATATACTATACATACTTTTACAGCAAGCCCTAAGCTATTCGTATCGCAGGGGATTTCTGTTTTTGTTGAAATGCGCCCTTCTGACTTTAATCAAAGAGGTACCTATACGAAAATAGGTTGACTACATGTGGCGAAATTGGATTTTAATTGGGACGATTGCCGCCTCACCCCGCAACCCCTAATGGTGCCCTGTCTTTAATTTAGTAACTCATCTATATCAATGTCCTAGGAACGCTAATTGCCTTGAACCGTGCCCACACAGCTAGGTAATAAATAGTGTAATTTATGTAAAATCTTAACTAATATTAAAAATGCGAAAGTGAGTTTGTTTGTTACGCTTTCACGCCTAAATCGCTAAATCAATGTTGATTAATTTTAGTACAGTCATAGATTGGACCTTGGAGAAGGACATAGGCTTTTTTTAAATTCATATGGCAGAACAACGTTTGCCGGGTCAACTAGTATAATTATATATACTAGCTGACTCGGCAAACGTTGTTTTACTATAATATTAAAAAAATAACATTTTGTAGTTAACTGAATTATTATACCGTTTGAACGCACTACCTAATATTGCAACAGGCGCTTTATTTATTTATATTTTATTCACCCCCATTTCACCCCTTCAAGTATCGTAAAATTACTTTAGCCCAAACATTAATGTAGCCGATTCTAGACTACGCAGATGTGTGCTTCCTAGATGTTAATGAAGAACTTTTGAATAAGCTCGAACGACTTCAGAATTTGTGTCTTAGATTCATCTTTGGGCTACGGAAATTTGACCATGTCTCCGAATTCAGAAAACGACTTAAATGGCTTCCGATTCGTCGTCGACGTGATTTCCATATTCTAACATTTCATTACAAAATTCTTCACAATCCTATTTATCCTATGTATCTACGTGAAAGATTCAAGTTTCTTGTCCCTAGCGACACTAGTTGTAGGACCTTGAAATCTTTAAAGTACCTCGATGGCAGAGTGAACGGTATAGTGGCTCCTTCACCGCTCATGCAGTTAGGCTGTGGAACGCCCTTCCTCACGAAGTCCGTGAAAGTAGCTCGGAGAATATTTTCAAAATAAAACTAAAAGAATACTTACTATCTGAAACATATGATGATTTTAATAAATAATATCTTATATACATAACTTTAATTTCTTGTTATATATGTATAATTATATATATATATATATATATATATATATATATATATATATATATATATATATATATATATATATATATATATATATTAGTGCCTGTGTGTGTATAAAACATTATTATATTTACATTATTATTATATATTATATTTAATTTTATAGTTTCGTCAGAGTTTATGTGCACAACCCTTCCTCTTTATTCTTTCCAATCTCCAACATTAGGTTTGCTGGAAGAAAACTCTTTTAGGGTTAAGCACACCTATGTACATGTCTCATATCTTAAATTTTATGTGTGTAATCAATGTTGTGTACAAAGAATAAATAAATAAATAAAAATATCATGTTCGCGATAAAAAGTGGCCTGTGTCCTTCTCTAAATTTCAATCTATTTCTATAGTGAAATTCATCAATTGATTCAGCAGTTTAGGCGTGAAAACGTAACAGACAGGCAGAGGCGCCAGCGATTGTAAGAAAGCTATACACAATACTTGATTTACTAATTGCAAATTGCTACAATTGATTCTCGGATGTTTGTATTCACTATTAAAGATTCAATACTAATCTCAATTTGAGTTATTAGTGGAAGGTTAAAACCTTTATCCTCTTAGCATTCGCTTTGCTAAACTTCTGGCATGTAATGAGTCATACACTCGTGTAATAAACAATCTTTAAATGTAAAGTGAGTAATGATGAGTATTATATTTTGTTTTAAATATACTTAATTGTGAATATCAACCACAAATATTTATAACACTGCACTGTTGTATACAAATTCATGGCCTACCTGATTGTAAGCGCCTATAATTACAAACAGAACAAGAAAAAAATATTCAGGGAAAGTAAGTTTGCAATCGTAATGCTTGGAGTAGCCGTACAAATCTTTGTTTGCTAAAAATCGTGAAAAAAGTAGTATTGACTGTCTGAGAACGTCGCACGCAAGAAAATGTTGCACCTTTTTTTTTGGTCTCGGGGAAAAACCACTCTTGACGTTTCCCCCGGCCCGGGGGGACCGAGGGATATGTGGGACTCCGGGAAAAAGATGTTCGAACATCCGACTACCCACTAAAAAACCCCGCTGTTCTCCTATCGCCTACGCCCGGGCCTAGGGATATATGGCCTGCCGATCTCGTGGCCCGGGCTGGCGCCGGCCCGCCCTTTGTCTTAAGGCAGGCCCCTTCTTAAGGGTTAGCGCCAGGGGGTCAGGCTTTTATCCCTTCGGCGCTCTCCTGTAATAACTCTAGACTCTAGGAGTTGAGGGGGGCCACGGAACAGCACGCAGCCCTCACCCTTGCGGCAATAGTGTGGGCGGCGGGTCCTCCCCCGAGGGTCCGCCGACGGCCGCTTTTTATGGCGGCCGGAGGTCGTTAGTTGCCCTCCGACGCCGTCGACGTGGCCTGCGTTGGCGGGAGGGGAGTGTGGTGCTCGACTCCCGCTCCCACTCCGCCGCCTCCTTTGCGGACATGACTGCCTCGCAGAAGGAGGCGACGGCCGTCCATCCAGGATCGCCCCCAACTATGGACAGAACCAGGGCCGGGAGCGACAGGTCCGCGCCGATTTGGGCGACAAGGGCGCGGCGCTCTTCGCGCCACGCAGAGCACACGGCGACAGTATGGTCCACCGTGTCCTCCTCGTCTCCCGCGCCACAGTGGTAGCACCTCGACGTCGTCTCCCACCCTATGCGACACAGGTACCTCCCGAAGCAACCGTGCCCAGAGAGGACCTGCGTCAGGTGGAAGGTCAGGGTGCCGTGGCGCCTTTCCAGCCATTCGGCCAGGACGGGCCTCATCGCTTCGACGGTGACGAGGCCTGCGCTGGGGTGCGCGAGGCGCTCCTTCCATTCCACCATGAGCACCTCGTCGCGCAGCTCCGCCCGCTTTACCTCCACTTCGCGAGGCGCGGGTCGAGAGCCACGCTCGGCCGCATCCCGGCGCCACTGGTATAATAGCGCCAGGACTCGGGCCTCGAGGTCCCATGGTGGGGATCCGGCCAGCAGGGAGACCGCTTCGAAGGACAAGAAAATGTTACACCTATAAGAAGCTTTCGGTGTCCCACTGAAGGTACTTATGATACGCATTCCAGGTGATCCTTCACAATATATATTGTAGTATATTATTTATGACTTCTGTCATAATAAAATATCATTATATTTAACTAAATTACTAATAATACTGATATGTTTTCCTTGAGAATATAACTTCATTTGGTATTTAAGTTATAAGTTTGAGTCTGACAGGAAATAAATCCTCATCCTTACTAATATCACAAATGCGAAGGTGAGTTTGTTTGATTGTTACGCTTTCATGCCTAAACCATAGCCCGTCTGGATGGCGACCACCTTTGGTCTTAAGTATGCCGCCATAATAACCTTGTGTTGTATTTCGGAATTAGTGACCCAAATTCCTGTACCTTTATTAGACAGCAGCGTGTTCGCGATGCCACTGGTGTTGCAAACACCCATAGGCGACGGTAACTGCTAAATTCTAAGCGAGCCGTCAGCTTGTTTGCTGTCCTACAGCAATAAAAAAACCGGTAAACCAATTTTGATGAATTTCGGTATACTCATAGATTAGACTTTGGAGAAGGACATAGGCTACTTTTAAAAAAATTCATATGGCAGCACAACGTTTGAAAACTAGTTTAAAATAAGTACAATATTTTCCTTTATTTCTTTGTTTGTGATATTCTCAATTATTTTCACAATATAACATAAATTAAACTTTTCACAATAAATAAAATATTTTTTAATAATATAAAAATGTTTTTTTCAAGTAACACTTTTTCAAATAATCACTTACTATATTGAAATGCTCTAGACGTTGATAACAAAATCAAACGGCGCCATTCTCTTATTTGTGAACGAGCAAAAGGGTTATTTAACTCTTGAAATCAAGGGATGATTGATTGTTGCCTTTTAGGACTCAGTAGATATATGATGGTGTAATCTTTCATATATCATCAGACGGGTGGTTTACTGATTGCATTTTCTATTTGACATAATTATGTAATGATACGCCGATGGAAGCGACCGATTATAATTCCTCTATGACAATATCTAATTCTAAATTTTTGTAAAACGGTTGAAAGTATAACCGGTTCCAATACCCGGCAATATATACTTGGTACCTCTTCTTACTTTGTTATTTTTAGAGCATTAAACGGATATGGGAGACCTCAATACAAAGCACGACACTCATAAACTTGTGATGAAAATGTAACCGTCCTTCGTAACATATTGAAAATGTTATTAAGTGGTCTGAGACACGTCGTGTAGCATCTCATTTCCCCGGTTTTGTCTCCAGCGTGCACCCCTTGACCTATTTTCATCATAACCTACTTTGAACAAAACTGTTCTAGAATTTGCACACAAAATATTTGGTACAGCTCTTAGAAATCATTTTCAGTATACAGAATTGCTACATAGTCCTCTTCCAAGGTACACCACTGAGTCAGATCGTTAGCTTGTTGCATCTACTTCCTATCAGCCGCTGTTCATAATTTCTCACCACCTCGCTAGTAATTTTTCTTTTTCTTCAGATGAAAATGCTTCATGCACCCTCCACCGTTGTGAGGCTTTTAGCAGGGTAGAGTGGTACTTGCAATATGTGCCGTGTGGTCCCGGCCGAAGAAAGAATAGGGCCACCCCAAATCATCCCAAGGGAGTCGTAAAAAGCCGACTGATGGGTCACTCCCTCTGCCAGCTTCCATGCGGCGAGGGAAGGACACCTCTAGGTTTTCCTTTAGAGGTCGGACGGCAGTCGCTCCCGTAAAAACCAAAACAAGCCAAATAAAATATGGTACGAACACGGAAAAGATGTGTCACGGATAGGGCGTCGCCGCAAAACGACGCGCAGGAACTTCGCCCGACTCCTGTGACAAGTGGACTAGGGCTGCCGTGCCGTGGGCGAGCACGGCTAAAGACGCCCCATTCAAAAGGAAACTCCGCTTCACAACGTGGAATATTGGCACGCTAACCAGACGCGCGAGAGAGTTGGCCGATGTGCTCTCCAGGCGGAGGGTGGCCGTGGCGTTCCTGCAGGAGACTCGGTGGAAGGCCAGCCTAACCCGGTTCATTGGGAATGGCTACAAGCTGATATACACAGGTGCACCTGGTGGGGAGAATCGGTTTGCCATAGTACTCTCGGAGGAGTTCCAGAACGACACTTTGGAAGTGAAACGTCATAGCGACCGGCTTATGATTGTTAGGGTGCTTATCGATGGGGTAGTTACCCACTTGATAAGTGCCTATGCGCCACAGGCCGGTTGTGACGACGTCGATAAAATAGCGTTTTGGAATCAACTCGGAGAAGTGCTCCGTGGAATCCCATTATCACAGAGGATCGTTTTGGGGGGTGATCTGAACGGTCATGTGGGTGATGAATGTGGGGAATTTGAACGTATTCACGGTGGATTTGGATACGGTAGCCGCAACGCGGAAGGAGAGGACATCCTAAATACGTGTGCGGCTGCCGAGCTTGCCATCGTGAACACGTATTTCAAAAAGAGACCCGAGCATCTCATCATCTACAAGAGCGGGAGGAATGCTACCCAAATTGACTTCCTACTCACTAGGAGACACCACATCAGCAATGTAGCCAACTGCAAGGTCATACCCGGTGAGAGTCTCACTGCACAACACCGTCTTCTTGTCATGGACCTCTGCGTGAAGCCCAAAGGCAAATCTGTCGACCGCCTTCAACGCCGAATCAGGATCAGTGCAGGAGTGCGGTAACTACCGCGGTATAAAGGTCATGTCCCACACCATGAAGCTCTTCGAGAGGGTTATCGACTCTCGGATTCGACAGGAGTGCACTGTCTCGAAATGTCAATATGGGTTTCGCCCTGGTCACGGGACAATGGACCCTATTTTTGGCCTAAGGACTGTCGCGGAGAAATACAGGACGAAGAATACGCCTCTACATTGTCTGTTTCTTGACTTGCAGAAGGCCTTCGACTGTATTCCTCGCGCGATAATCTGGTGGGCATTGCGGTCCAAAGGGATTCCAGAAGCCTATATTGAGATCATCCGAGTCATGTACCGTGACTCCGATTCCGTAGTTCGGACCGCTGTTGGCGACACAAAACTTTTCCTCATCACCGTCTGTGTGCACCAAGGGTCCGTCCTTAGTCCGTTTCTGTTTAGCGTGGTATTAGACGTATTGTCAAACAGTATCAGAAACTCACATGAGCAGCCCCCGTGGCTGCTCATGTATGCTGATGATATCGCGCTGGCAGATTCGGACAGGGGTAGGCTGGTGCGACGTGTGAAGGCGTGGAAGGAGTCGCTTGAGAACGGTGGTCTGAAACTCAATGTGGCGAAGACCGAGTACTTGACCTGTAACTCCACAGATCCCACATCCGTACGCATAGACGGCAACACGGTCGAGCGCACAGACCATGTGAAATACCTGGAATCTGTGTTTCATGCGTCTGGTGACATCGATTGCGACGTCAAGGCACGCATTGCTGCCGCGTGGGCCAAATGGCATGAGGTAACTGGTGTCATTTGTGACCCCTAGATGCCGGTAAAGTTGAAGGGACAGGTCTATATGACCATCATTAGGCCTGTCCTTTTATACGGCTGTGAAATGTGGCCGGTGTTAGAGCGACACAAGCAAGAACTCCGTGTCATGGAGATGAATATGCTGCGGTGGGTGTGTGGAGTAACGCGGAAGGACCGCGTTACTCCATTGCAAATAAATTGCAGGAGTGTCGGCTCCGTTGGTATGACCATGTTTTACGGCAACCGGATGCTTACGTGGGAAACAATTGCCTGACCATGCCGCCTCCGCCGGGCCCCGGCAGGAGAGGTAGACCCAAACAGTGCTGGCTTGACGTCGTAAAGGGTGATATGCGTGCCAATGGGCTCACTACCAGGGATGCTGAAGATCGCGCGAAGTGGAGTAGAAAAAGTCGGAAAGCGGACCCTGGGCACTGAAACGAAAGTTTGGGTGGCAACCGGGACTTAACGCTAGGATGATGATGATGATGATGGTACTTGCAATGCGGCAGTGCCCACACTGTTGACCAAGGACGCACGCACGTCTATGATATACCCACTAAAATGATCGCAGTGTTCCCCTAATGCCTGAAGAGGGCTTCTACATCCCGGGGAGGAAGAAGGGTGAAACCTGTTTGTTAAAATATTTTGCAATTAGTTGCGAATAGAAAACAAGTATAGTGTAACTGCTGTAACAGTCTGGAACTCGCTACCTGCTAATAATCGAGAAGCTCAGTCTATTTACTGCTTCAAGAAGCTTGTGCATGAACACTTTTTAAAATCAAGTATTTAATTTTTTACTTTACTCCCATTCTGTTTCACTTTTTTTCTTATTTATTTATAGAATTGTGTATTTATGTATACTTGCTTTCTTTACTAATTTTTATATCTAAATAACATTTTCTTGTAATGTAGTTATGTTTAACCAATGACCTCTTTTTATATATGAAATATCATTGAGTTTAACATTTTTGCTTGGCCCTTACCCTTTGTGTTTCGAAAAATAATTTACCAGTAAAAAAGTTTATATTTATGTAAAAAAAAACACCTGTTTCCTTACTCTGACATTGGCAAAATCAGTGCCTAAAGCATTGGAGACACAAATTTCTCTTAGGAGTATAAAATAGAACTTTTATCAATAATTTTACCTACTTCAAATTATTAAATAAATTTGATAAGTAAACAATGCCTACTGAAGCTGTATCGCGTACAAAAGATTGTACAGCTTGCAGGTTAGTTGGCTCAGCCGGTTTAATCGGTATTGGAGGTTACCTTGCAAATTGTGCCTGGAAAAACAAAACTGTTGCTGGACGGTATACAATATCAGTATTTTCCTTTGGTAAGCATACGTTAAAAATAAGTTCACCACCTTTAATATGTGTATTTCTTATAAAAGTTTGATGAGAAGGAACATTCAGACAATCTGGCTTTGACAGGCAAAGAAATTTACGATCCAGCTATTCAGTGTTTATGTAAATAGCTTTGTACAGTTTTGTCTATAAGTTATGCCTCCACAGAGGATTGTATATAGGATTTTGTTCAGATCTGAGTATACATATATATCAGTAAAAGTATTCATATGTGTAGGTAATTGGTGTAGATATCTACTCCAGTTAGTAGTACTAACCTCTGCAGCCGGGGTCTGCCTGTCGTAAAAGCTGATAAAACAACCCACCCTAGCTACGTGGTAGGGCCTCAAGCGCGTTTGAATGGCGACCACCTTTGGCCTTATGTATGCCGCCATAATAACCTTGTGTTCTGTCATTAGTGACCCAAATTCCTGTACTCTTATAGGACAGCAGCATGTTCGCGATGCCATTGGCATTGAAAACACCCATAGGCCACGGTAACTGCTAAATTCTAAGTGGGCCGTCAGCCTGTCTGCTGTCCTACAGCAATAAAAATAATGTGGCCTGTACAACTTATTTGCCATAAGTTCACTAATTGTGTTATCTGAAAGTTTAGTCTCAAGGTTACACCTGTCACGCTCCTGCATTTTCCATTCTAGAACTAAATGTTCCTCTCCTAGATCACAGGCGCAATTCGGCCTATCCTTTAATTTGTTTCAATATGCTGAAAACTGCCGTGCCCATTTATAACTTGGACCCACAAAGGGGTGAGTTGGGTTTCCCTTAGTATCTTATAGGCAGCTTCAACATTTGGTAGGAGAAGTTTTATAATGCCGGCTGTGGTTCCCTCGATGTACCTTGAGTTCCACTGCTGGACTGACCTGGACCTCAGCTTCTTCTTTATATATGATACTGGACATTTATTGCATGCTGGTGCCATGGTGCTTTGTTGCACTGCTTATCTTGCCAGCTTGACGGCCCGTTCGTTCCCAGGGATGCCAATATGAGCTCGAACCCAAAGCAACCTGATGCTATAGATTTATAGCTTGTATTTATTATACATTCATATTTGAGTGATAGTCTTTAGCTGAGATAATAAAGCCAGTAATGTTAGGTTCAAGCTTGATTTAAGTAGTTTATAGTGATCAAACATACTCTTGTGAGATAGTACATTTTTTAAATTGTATTTTTGGATTAAAACTATCAATATCTTGGATTGTGTTCATAGTTTTGATACAGAATTACAATTTTCACTTATTTTCAAAATGAAACTACTAGTTTCTTATTAAGACACTAATTATTTATTATATATGTAAGTTAGTTGTAGTAGTTATATAAATATTCCTTAATTCAGTGTATAATTTTAATTAATCTGCCTTTTAATACATTTACTTACATTGCCAGTCCACATATGATAGTTTTTGCCCAATTTCCAGTTAGTTATCATTATGTATCTATGTGGAATTATCAACTATATGCTGTGTGAATAAAATAAATAATTGTATCTGATTTTATTATTATAATGATTTTATTTTAAGTAAATAAATAAATAGAATCAAAAAGTAATCAAATTATAAATAAGCTGTTATTTATAAATTGAGCGCAGAAATAAAAAATATGATTATAGAATTTGTTTGTGTGTTGTAGTGCTTTGAATGTTGAAATGGTATGGTTGAAGCACACAGTACCATAGGTACTGTGTGGTTTATGAACCTGTCATTTATAATAAGTGCCAATCAGCTCTTGTTGTATTAAAATCAATAGAAACAACTTAGATTGAAATTTTCATTACTTACAAAAAATATTTTTAAAATAGTAATTATGTTGCAAATCTAACACAATATTAGAAATTGTTTAACCCCTGCAACTACATGTAGACTTGAGTTATGTGCCTGACCATGAAATAACTTTGTTCGCCATTCACTGGTTCGGCAGAATTTGTAGCTGTAATATCTTAGTTGATTATCAGAGACATAGATCCTACTGGCAGACTTTTGTTGCTTCATGAAATTTAGGTGAATTGTAGCTTGAACATAATTTGCTCAATTATCTTTTTATGATCTTAATAGAGTAAGGGTTGGTGTAGAATGTGCAGTCTCAGAGGCAAAACTTCTTTTGTCAATGGCTCTTCGTGATTCTTCTACTTTTGACCAAAAGGGCATAAAAATATATGTACATAATCTGAAAAAAAGTATCCAAAAACAAAAAAACATTTGAATAGATTATAATATATTCGTTTCATATTATTAAAATTTTTCTTTTTGTTTCAGCTTTCATTTCTCTGGGTGTAGCCCGCTACAAACAAACGTATCCATTTAATAAAAAAGAACATGTATAAAAAATTATACCTATAATATAGTTCTATATATATAATTTAAGTAACTAAATAGTCCTGTAATGTTAGATTTGTAAATAAAAATGCTTTATTGTAATATTTATTCAACGCCACCTATGTCTTTCATCTGGAAACAGGTTACGAACCATTTATGCTAGGTATGCTTTACATTGTTAGCCAACTTCATCCATAGATGGTGCTGATTTGTGTGCTATCTACTTATTTTTTTATCATAGGCCGCGATATGCTCTTAGAACGTCACCTTTGATCATACTTAAAAAATATGAATATAATCAAACTACAAACGCGAGCCTGGATGCAATTTTTTTAAAGTTGCTTTGCAGTTTTGGTAATTAGGGTCAATAATTTAATTTCTTATATCAAAATTTAAAAAAAATAAGGGTAGTAGGTAGGTTTTCTGGTGGTAATTAATTTACCATTACCCATTCAGGACAACAAAATTTTACACGTTGGTGATAAAATAGTAATTTTTGTCCGTTCCGGTTTATTTACCGACCTCGGTGGCGTAACGGATAACGCACGTCGGTACGCTCGAGGAGGTCACGGGTTCAATTCCCGTCTCGCGTCTGGGTTTTTATGTATAATATGTATTTATTTACAAAAAAAAAGTATATAAGTAGTATATCGGTTGTCTAGGGCCCATAATACAAGTGCTACTTAGTTTGGGACTAGATGACGCTGTGTGAATTGTCACAAAATCTAATATATAAAATTCTCGTGTCACAGTTTTCGTTGCCATACTCCTCCGAAACGGCTTGACCGATTTTGATGAAATTTTTTGTGCTTATCCGGTATCTATGAGAATCGGCCAACATCTATTTTTCATCCCCCTAAATGTTAGGGGTAGTCCACCCCTAAATTTTTTTTTAATTTTTTGACATTTTGTTATTTATATGGCAGAACAACGTTTGCCGGGTCAGCTAGTATTTATATATATTTTATATTTTTCGTTTCTTGACTAGTGAATTTCTCTTGGTTTATTCCTGTTGTTAATTTCATATTTTGGGAATGAAAATATATTTATTAATATTATGTAGGTAATTATCGAATTATCCTTTCTATACATATAGACATTAATAAAAACAAGAAACAGAATAGTTATTTAAAAAAGTATAAAATAATAATATATTAAAAATATACTAGGCATGCCTTTTAAGTTCTGTCGTTTCCATACTTCCCGGCAATTTTGAATTGTTTTATATTAGAACTAGCTGTGCCAGCGACTCCGTCAGCGTGGAATAGTGACTGGGCAGCATTTTTCGGATATATGAGGTCAACTTAAATTCAACCTAATAATTCCGGCCTAAGCTGAACCCTATGTCATATGGTTAATGATATAAATCTGAGATCAACTTAAATTGGAAATTATAATTTTCGAAACTTATCATTTTTAACAAAAACTATTTTTTTTTTTTCTAAAATAAAAATAGCCTATTGGTATTGGTTTTTAGTATATGGCTCCAATGCTTTTGGCACTGATTTTGCCAAGGTCCAGTAAGAGTTGTCAGGTGATGGAATAGCGGAAATAGGTAAATCGAATTTAGACAGTCTCCGGAAATATTTTCTGAGAATCTAAGGACAAGGCGGCATAAGTTAAACTGGTTACAAATATATATTATTTAAAGCAAGGAATTTGCATAAAATATTTATAGATTTAGGGTGAGATAGGGTGAGGAGGAAATTTAAATTAACCGGACGGGGAAATTCTTTGGGCAAAATACTATAGAGTGGAGTAGAAATTTTAGGGCAGTGAAAAAATATATGTTCGGTTGTTCCCTCATCTAAACCACATTCACAGATTGAATGGTCACGCACTCTAATTTTTGCGAGGAAAACGGGGGAGCAGAAGTGACCAAGCCTAAGGCGAATTATAGTTGAAGTTATTTTTTTGGGAAACCTTCTGTGATAGAAAAACCAGGGTTTAATGGGAATAAGAGGTTGCAGGGAGCCATAATGTCTACCAGTAGTGAGATAAGAATTTTGCCAATTGGAGTTCCAGGTGTCTAACATTTGAGGTTTGGCAAGTAAACGTAAGTCACGGGGAAAAATTTTATTATATTTGTTGCAACCCAAGTTGACAGCTTCCTTCGCACAATAGTCCACTACTTCATTTCCGTTGATACCGCAATGGCTTGGGATCCAAATAAGAATGACATCAAGACCAGAGCAATAACATTCATAGAGAGTTTGTTTTATTTTTAGAGTAATTTCAAAATTATCTCTTGAATGAAAAGGAAGTTTGAGAATGTCTTGAAGGCAGCTTAGGGAGTCACTTATAACAATAGCTTTATTAATATTATGGGATTGAATATAGAGAGCTGCCTCCAAAATGGCGATCGCTTCACCCGTAAACACAGACGAAGGGGGAGGAATTTTGTAATTTAAAATAATTTTGTATTTCGGGATCCACACAGCAGCACCGACAGGACCAGACTGAGATAATTTAGAAGCATCAGTATAAAATTGAAGGTAATCAGGCCACTGTTGTAGAATAGCGGATTGGAATTTGATATTTGCAGCAGGAGTATCTTTACAGATTCCAAGGTCTAAAATAGTTTTAGGGCGGAATAGAAGACCATCGAAAGAAATTTCAAAAATAGGGTTTTTGTAATTTCGATGTATACTGGTGGAAAGACTGCTTAATTTTTTGAAAGAGGTAACAAGGGGGGGTAATGATTTGTGATTCCAATAACCAGACGAATTAGACAGTTGTGAAATTTGATCTAAAATATTTAATAAGGGATGATTTGAAGTAGCAACCACTTTGAAGAAGAATCGGTCGGCTAGAAATTGTCTACGTAGGGCAAGAGGAGGGTCTAGGCATTCAACTTGTAAGGCATTAATTGGGGATGATTTCATAGCACCAGTGATAATTCGTAAGCATTTTGACTGGATACGATCTAATTTAGAAAGAGCAGATTTGCTACATGGCTCTAGAATAAAACAGCCATAGTCAAAATGACTTCTCACAATAGCATTGTAGAGAAGCTTTTGACAATATGGATGGGAGCCCCATTTAATACCAGATAGAGCTCGAAGAATGTTGATGTTCTTTTCAACTTTTTGGCAAATGTAGTTTAAATGGAAAACACCGGACAATTTAGAGTCAAGATAAACACCTAAAAATTTAACCTTATCTATAATAGGGATGGGGATATTGTTAACATGAATGTTGATATTAGGAATTACTTTTTTACGTGAGAAAACAACGACAGAACATTTAGAGACAGAAAGAGACAAGTCATGATCCGAGAGCCATGTATTTAAATAGTATAAGGCAGAATTTAAGCTGTTTGAAGAGTCAGTAAAGGAGTTAGAAGTAGCAAACAAAGCAATGTCATCAGCATACTGAAGAATTTTGCAGAAGCAATTAACTGTAGTATCCAATTCAGCCGTATAAATGTTATAAAGGATGGGACTAAGGACGGAACCTTGAGGAAGACCTTTCCAGACAAGCCGGGGAGGATAAACGTTACCTGAGACTCTTACAGCAATAGAACGTTCCATAAACATGTTATAGACAATATTGATAATTTTTGGAGGAATATGTAAATTTATGAGTTTTTGCCTCAGTATATTAAGATTGACATTATCATACGCCGAGGATATATCAAGGAAAACACCTAAAACATGTTGTTTTTTGGAAAATGCTTTGCGAATCTCAGATGTTAATATGCTTAGGCTATCTATAGTTCCGAGACCCCTCCTAAAACCCACTTGGCATTGGGGGAAAATTGTCACAAAAATATATTTATATTTTATATTTATTTCTGTTTTCTATAATCCACTCCAAACGATTTTTAATTAAGTGTTCTAGGATTTTAGCCAAAACTGACGAGAGAGCAATGGGTCTGTAGGAATTAGAGTCACAAGGATCTTTACCTGGTTTTAAAATAGGGATGACTATCTGAGTTTTCCACGTCTTCGGGACAGAGCCTGAGATAAATATGTGGTTTAAGAGGTTAAGAAGAAAATGTTGAGAGTATTCTGAAGAATTATAAATAAATGAGTACGGTATGCCATCAATACCAGGAGCAGAGTCATGTAAATTATGAAGAGCGCAACATAATTCTGAAAAAGAAAAACGATCATTTAAGGGATCAGACAAGGCAGCAGGTGAAGATTGAACTGGCAATTGAAATTGAAAAGGAACAAAGGGAGGAGAAAGTTTAGAAATGAAGTCAGAAAGCCAAACAGAGAGATTATTAGAGTTTACATTAGAGTCTATTTGAGATTTCCGAAATGCCTTTATTTTTTTCCACACAAAGGAAGCAGGAGCTCTAGGAGATAGGGATTCACAGAAAGTACGCCATCCTTGAGATTTCTTTTTCCGCAAAAGTCTTTTAGTTGCAGAAGAAACTTTCTGAAATTCTAGATAGGACTCCAAGGAAAGAGACCTAGAAAAATTTAATTCAGCTTCCTTTCGTTTTTTAACTATGACTGAACATTCGGAATCCCACCATGCAGGAGAAGGAATATGATTTCGGAAAGAATTTTTAATAGGGATGGATTCATCCGCAGCTGCTGTTAGAGAGGACGTGTATAGTTCATATAAAGATAAAAAGTTATCAAAATTAATGACAGGAAGAGAATTAAGGCGATTCTCAGCTATGGAAGTAAATTTTGGCCAGTCTGCACGTTCTATTTTATATTTTAAAAGTGGAGAAAGGTATACCCTAGAAGGCCGTGAAGAGTCAGCAAGTGTACATACTATAGGAAGATGATCACTGCCAAGAGAAAAAGGAAGGACATTCCAAGTAAGTGAGAAACCAATAGACGGGGAGGCCAAAGTAAGATCTGGGATACTTGGGTTTTGTAAAGGAGAGACTCTACGAGTTGGAGAACCATCATTGAGGACACAAAGATTTAATCTATCAAGTATATCAATAAAAAGAAAAGATTTGGAATCACAAAAATGTGAACCCCACAAAGTATGGTGGATGTTAAAGTCCCCTAGGATAATAAAGGGGCCAGGGAGAGAAGATAAAAGAATTGAGAATTCTTGTATTAAGTGAGAATTTGGGTGCGGGATATAAACAGAAATATAAGAGATATTGTTCATACGAACAGCGACAATATTTAAACCAAAGGAATGTGGAGGAAGAGAAAGACGAGAGAATGATAAAGATCTTTTTACAAAGAGAGCACAACCTGCCCAGCCATCTTCCCTATCATCTCGAAGACAAGAGAAACCAGGAATCCTAAAAAGGAAACCAGGTCTCAGCCAAGTCTCCGAGATAGCAAATAGGGCAGGTTTGTATTTATTAGCAAGAAATATAAGTTCTTGTTTTTTGTTTTTAATGTTACGACTATTCCATTGAATTAGAACTGTCATCTTGTATTGATTGAGAGTGAAGTAAAGATGAGACCGAGGATAAAATTTGTTCTAGAACATTGTACGGTAAAAGTTCACTAAATCGAGAAACCATATTAACTAACAAGGTCGAAATTATTTCAGAAAAATTATCATTGGGGGTGGGGTTACATGATAAGTCTTTTAGAGCACAGCCATTGGGAAGCGACGAACTAGGAATGGAAATTATATCATTATGAGCCTGTTTGTCATATGATTTTCCCAGGGGAGCTTTTGGCTTTCTTTCAACAAAAACAGTCTTCTTGTATGATAATGATTTGGAATTGAGAGCTTGAGGATTTATTTCTGGAACGGGAGTTGAGTGAGGGAATGTATAGTTAGAAGAAGAACGATTCAAACCGACTTGTTTTTGAGGATTTGAGGCATTAACAATATCTGCATATGAAGTACGGACTAAGGGGAATCTACGGGCTGCCTCAAGGTAAGAAATATTTTCTTCAGACATCACTAACTTGATTGATTTTTGTCTGGAATACTCCGGACACTTAGGGTCAGAGGCGGTGTGTCGACCTGAGCAGTATAAACAAGATATGTTTTGTTCAGGAACGTTACATGCTATACCTTCATGTGGACCCGCACATCGGGAACACCGTGCATGTGATCTGCATTGGTCACGGACGTGACCATACCTGCAACATTTAAGACATTGGATAACTGGAAGCGTATAGGTATCTACAGGGAGAGAAACGTTGCAACAATATATATGTTTGGGTAAAGTTTGCCCAAGGAAAGTAAGGACAACGGTGCCAGTGGGTTCCCAAGAAGTTTTGCCTTCAGCTCTCTTTTTTTTATTGAGTCTCCTAGCTTTAATAACGACCGTAGGAACTGAACGACATTCAATCCAGGAGACAAAATCTTGTAAGGTCCAGTCTAATGGAATCTGTCGAACTACCCCCATCCGAGTAACCTGGAAACGAGGAATAGTAGCAGTTAAATTATTCTTAGGGAGGGCGTCATTTGTTAAGAATGAGTTGGCATCTAGATAAGTTTTGAAAATAATGGCAGCCTTATTTCTGCCAATATGTTTGATTTCATCAATACCTGATACCTTACTATTGTAAATCATTTGAGCAATTTTTAATGTACGCATATGAGTAGATGATGAAAAATCATTATCAGAGCGAGCAACATGAACCACGAAAGGGCCGCAGTCCGAGTCTGTGTATTTTAAATCAAAATTGGATTCGTAACCTGGTAGCGTGTACGTGTGCTGGACTGAGGCAGAAGGAGGAGCTTGTCTTTTTTCAGGGATAATTGATGAATCCGGAAGCGACGATATAGTACGTTTTACTGTTGGTTTTATAGAGGGGTTACCAATAACAAGGAGTTCATCCATAGTAACGTCCAAAGACTTTCCCCTGTCCGGAGGTATGTTATCGTCCGAGGACGACATTTGGGAAAATTTGTAAATAACTATTTAATAATTGGTTAAATCAATCACCACCAGTAAAAATAACTCAACACAAATCCTAGAAACTCAGAAAAATTAGGAAAAACTTCAAAAATTTTCCAAACACGCGTTGCCTACGATACCACACCTGACAAACTCTCTAGACTCTAAAAATAGCCTAAGTTACTCCTTGTTACATCGACTATCTGCCAGTGAAAGTCCCGTCAAAATCGGTGCAGCCGGAACAAACAGACAGACAAAAATTGTAAAAAATGTTGTTTTGGTATATGTACCGTGTATACGTCCGAATGCACTTAGTAAAAAGCGGTTATTTTAATATTACAAACAGACCCTCCAATTTTATTTATTTGTATAGATGTGTTTAAATTTTGAATCTCAAAACAGTCGGTGAAAGTATTAGGATTAATGCTATTGTTTAGTTACATGCAGCGTCGATTGGAAACTGTCGGGTCACGTACGAAAATAAATCTTTCTAAGGAAAATGTTCGTGCAATAATTTTCTACAACTTTAGAAGAGGCCTGACACGGCTTCAGTGTTTTGAAGAGGTAACATCTGTGTTCAGTGATGAAGCCCCATCTTTGCGGCTTGTCGAACGCTGGTATTTAGAATTCCAGTGTGGACATACTAGTGTTAGTGACAAATATCGCGAAGGACGCCCAAAATCCGCCTTCACTGAAGATAACATCATTGCTGTGAGACAATTAACTCTCGAAGATCGTCATGTGACGTATCGAGAGATAGAGGCTCTATTAGGCATCTCAGGGACAACCATTCAGAAGATCTTGTATGAAGCGCTTGGTGTGAGAAAGCTAGTTTGCCGTTTGATACCGCATCTGCTTTCCGATGATCACAAGGCGGCCCGCGTCAGATGGTGTAAAAAAACTCTGCAAAGGTTCAACCGAGGAGAGTCCAATCACGTCTATGACATCATCAGTGGTGACGAATCTTGGATCTATGCCTACGATTCTGATTCCTAACAACAATCTACAATCTGGGTCTTCAAGACAAGTCAAAGTCGACTAAAGTTGTTCGTTCTCGAAGCACTTCAAAAAAGATGGTGGCTACGTTCGTTGGAAAAACCGGTCATGTTGCGACTATTGCACTTGAAGATCGTAGAACGGTTAACGCAGAGTGGTATACCACAGTTTGTTTACCACAAGTCATCGCCGAACTTCGACAATCTAACTTAGAGCGACGCATCAACCTGCACTACGACAATGCAAGCTCACACAGCGCTCGTCAAACGATTGAGTATTTGGAGCAGGAAAAAGTAGAAATTCTTGACCATCCTCCATACAGTCCTGACCTAAGCCCTAACGATTTCTTTACATTTCCTAAAATTAAGAAAAGTCTTCGTGGTCAAAGGTTCCAGTCCGGTGAAGAAGCAGTCGACGCTTTCAAGCCAGCCATTTTGAACACCCCCACTTTAGAGTGGAATAAATGTTATAATAGCTGGTTTGAGCGAATGGAAAAGTGTATTAAGCTACGTGGTGAATACTTTGAAAAGCAATAAAAAGTACTATATGGTTCTACTTGTGTTTTTTTTTCTTCAAACGACAAAACTTAAAAGGAATGCCTCTTTGGTGACCGGGTTCAGTGTTTCAGAGGGTCACCATTTGGGTTATAAATGAAACAACACCAGGGATGGTTTAGCTGAACCAATACGGAAGCCGTATTGAGTACTGATCCCGTACTGAATAATTTATTTCAAAATTCGTGCTCTTTATATACGAATTGGCTGGGGATTGTCGACCAATCAGAAGCGTTTAAAAAGTAAACAAATGCAGATGTTTTTACACGACACAAATTCTTGGAAATTAAATATTTCAACCATGGCTTGACAACAGGATTATCGTTTCTTCGAAATTTGGTCGAGTCCTCGTCCCGCACTGCCGCCTCCGCAGGCGACGTTGATACGCGCGTTCGCGCCGTTCGCGGTCATTCCCGGCTGAGACGTTGCGCAGTGAGCATGTGGTCGCGTTGTCGATTTAATATGTACGTTGTTATTATTATCGCCCGAAGTCTCTTCCGAGAAATGTAATGAAGTTGAGAGCGATGCTTCGTGGATAGTACATATGCGATGTGGCCGACGATGATGTATGATGACTTTTCAGAGCTTCCCTGTTCCTTATTAATATGATATGGTAGCTACACCTCTATATCTTGCCTCAAATTTATCTGCATCGGCGTCAGCGATATGATATGGAATAACTTGAAGCAAGATTTAGCATATAATGCTCCTTTGCACATCGTGCAAGAATTCTTTGTACACTTTTGTTCCGCTCTTGTGCTACAAAATCGACATATCAAAGTTACCACCTTGTTTTTATAATAGGTCGGGTATTTTTTGTGTGAAATTGAGTACCAATTCTCGAGCATATTTTAAATGAAAATTTCGGTGATAATGAACGTAAACTATGTGCGTTGTATTGTAAGATGTATATTAGAATTAATAATCGTTCAATCAAAAATAAAAAGTCTCATCCATTATTTTCGTGATTTTGGATATGACGAACGGAAATGGTGAAAAAGTCATTAGTCAAAAACCACCCATCGTGGGTGTGTATAAAGCAATTGCTTTGGGGCAAAGTATATCTTGCCTAGATCCAGCCTTTTGCGTTATTTTTACGTAGGTACATCACCTCATGGTACTGTAGTTAGACAGGACACATCTCGTGTCGTGCCACTTTATTGCTGTAATAGGCCTCAACGAAATTAAAGCAAATTGATGCTTTTCTAACCTTAGGGTTCATATCCATAGGGATCTTCCATTAGGTTACAAATTGTAAAAAAGTTGTCGAAAGCTACTAATGTGTTTTCTGGTAGATCATTACATAATGAAATAACAACATTAATTTAACATTAACACAATTGAATAATATTTGATTTTTTTATATACATTGGACTATGTTGATTTGTAATAGAGAGGCCCATCAAATACCTTTGTCTGTCTGAAAGTAGTCGCTCCTATAAAAATCAAGGCTATTGTAGGGTGTTGTAAGAGTTCCTAATGAGACTGTTAGTTGGCAAACTCAGCTAAACCAAATAAAGTTACCAACATAAAAAGCTTGAATGCTTATCCAATAATAAAAAAAATATTTTTCAAATACAACACCTGTTTGCCAAGTTCTGCCCCTGTGGAACGACTCTTCTCATTTGGGGGCATGATCATGAGACCTCATCGAAGAAAAATGAGTGATAAACTGTTTGAAGAACTGGTTTTACTTAAGTCTCAATTAAAACCTAAAAAATATAATATTGTGTTGTGTCACGTTTGCGCGATCAACGCGATTTACATGTTAAAAAATAAACTTTTATTTAAAAAAACGTTGTTTTTTAACTAAAGTATTTTATCTATGAAAAGTATTCAAAAGATACGTATTTTATATCTAGTATTTCAGATACTATTCCCGAAAGTTATTTGCATCTGGTATCTGAAATACTTAATTTAAAAGTATTTTGCATTTTGTATTCCAGATACTTTATTTAAGGTATCTTGTACATCACTGACCAAATGTGATGCCTAATGGGCGCAGATTTTTCAAATAGGAATGTGGCTCGTCTTGCAGTTGCCCTTTATATACAAAATCTAGTTTATTGGATGAATTATGGTAGTAGAAGATAGCAATTCTCCGAAAGGTCCTATTACAGTATTCAACGGCAGAGTTTGAAAATAGACGCGTTTAAACGCTTTCACTTACCTATTCTTAGATGTAATACTAATAATCATGACTGCTAAGCTGTTCTCTCCTTTTTTTATTGCTGTAGGACAGCAGACAGGCTGACGGCCCGCTTAGAATTTAGCAGTTACCGTCGCCTATTGGTATTTGCAACGCCAGTGGCATCGCGAACACGCTGCTGTCTCATGAGGGTACAGGAACCACAAAGTTATTAAGGCGGCATACTTAAGACCAAAGGCGGTCGCCATCCAGATGGGCTTGGGGCCCTACCACGTAGCTAGGGTGGGTTGTTTTATCGCCTTTTACGACAGGCCGACCCCGGCCGCAGAGGTCAGTATTCCTAGGTCATGTAGCCTAAGCCTTAGTGTTTGGACACTGGGTGTACCCAAATTGTAACAATAATCATTTAAAAATACACATCGAATATAGTACTACCAAAAGTACCCCATACCCTTGAATTTCAAGTAACACATTTTTGAAGTAAAAACTTATTTAGCGGCGTTGTGCACTTTTTTGTGATGGGTAAAAAATGTTAAACTAGCGTCAGGTCACGTGTCCTGATCGGAAGAATTTATATGACGGAGTTTTGTATAGTATAGTATAGTTTGTATAGTATACCTTGGCTCCCTGGTTACAGATACAAATGAGGTGGATGCGGAAATCAAGAGAAGAATTATAGCCGCTAACAGATGCTACTTCGGCTTACTCAAGTATTTCCGCTCTAGGTGGCTATCACGAAAAACTAAAATCCTCCTGTACAAAACGCTGTTAAGACCAGTACTGACGTACGGTTCGGAATGCTGGGTCCTAAGCAAGAAAACCGAAAACAGCCTACTCATGTTTGAAAGAAAAATATTAAGACGAATCTTCGGCGCTGTACTGGATGGTGACTGCTGGCGAATAAGATACAACCATGAGCTTTACAACATGTACCAAGAGCCAAATGTCGTAAAGTTCATAAAAGTGGGCCGTCTTCGATGGGCTGGTCACGTAGAACGAATGCAAGACGACAGGGCACCGAAGCGTCTTCTGCGTGGCAGGCCTGATGGCCGAAGACCCCCTGGAAGACCGAAACTCAGATGGCTTGATGGAGTCCAACAAGATCTGGAGGCAATCGGAGTGACTGGTTGGCAGGAAAGGGCCAGGGATAGGATCGGATGGAGAAATTTACTCGACCAGACCAAGGCCCACCCGCGGCTGTAGCGTCAGGAAAAGAAGAAAGAAGGAGTTTTGCTCCAGTAATACCAACCTTAGTAATTAATGATTTAAGATTTATTTTATAATGTAACTTAAATGATTGCATTGCATTACTTATACATTATTCGAATTGCGACTTTATTACAATGGAATACAGTTGAGTTTTTTGAAGTGATAACTTCTTTAGACGCGTTGAAAACACTTTGGGTGAATAATTTTTGGTTTGTAAAGAAGTGTTAATGACCAATTTAAACTTTAATCCTTGATCATAAACACTTCTTTATAAACCGAAAATAATAATCTAATAGCTCGGCGATACAATACACAAGTTACTTAGTTTTCACTTCTATCGGCAGTTCCCAAAGACTGCACTGCATGTTTTTTTTTTTCTCATAATGCCTTGGTCAGTTCCATTTTCAGATTGTAGACTATAATGATATCAGTTTTATATTATTTTAAGAAATACAATTATTGGCTATTATTTCGACCATAACATGTATGTTAGATAACTAGCCTGTACTGTAAAGAAATAACAAGGTACATGATATTAAATATAATTGGGAAAATTAAATATGGGGCCGTTCATAAAATACATCGCCCTAAAATAAGCTTTTTTGACCCCCCCATTGTCACGCTGTGCTACGCCACAGAGATAGTGCTCATGTCGAAAAATAATGAACAGTGAACATCACGTTGCGCAGACCCCCCCCCCCCCCCGTTGTTATTAAGTCAAGTCCCCCCCCTGTATGTGAATGTATTTTATGAACGGCTCCTATGATATTAAATATAACCATGGCAAAAATTAGGACAAATTGGCATGTGAAAGTGTAGCTAGATAGTGTGGGACTACCAGTGCGCCCCGTCTCGTGTTTCGCACGTCGCTATTATAACCACCAAAAACTAACCCGAAGTTCGTTTGCCTCAAGCGCGGGGGCCGAGGAACTGGACGTTAGTCAATTTTCATAGCTGTGGAACAGCAGGCAGGCTGAAATACCACCCAATTTTAAGCAGTTACCGTTGCCTAGGAATGTTTGCGAAGCCAGGGACACTGCTAACATTAGGACACTTATTTCTGAACTAGGCGTAGTTGCCTTTCAGACAGGCTTGGGGTCCTACCACCTGGCCGCGGAGTATCTTACTCCGCCCCTGCACGGAGCAAGTTGCTGGGGCCACCTTAGTGGCAAATTCTTAAATTTACGTAGTGATCTTTAACCCAAATACGATCAGCTTATAAGCGTTTCATCATAGGATCCGCTTTTGGATATTATCACAGGACAAAAATCTGAATTCTTATTTACATAACGATTACGAATAGCCACTAAGAATACTGATCCCCTGTGGCTGGGGTCGACCTGTAGTAAAAGGCGTCTTGACAACCTTACCTAGGTTATAAGATATGTTTATCCGTATATTTTTTTTTTATCCGTGCAGGAGCGGAGAAAGAATACTAACCTCTGCGGCCGGGGCCGGCCTGTCGTAAAAGCCGACAAAACAACCCACCCTAGCTACGTGGTAGGGCCTCAAGTCAGTCTGGATGGCGCCACCTTCGGTCTTAAGTATGCCGCCATAATAACCTTGTGTTGTGTTCCGCCATTATTGACCAAGTTTCTGTACCCTTATAGGACAGCAGCGTGTACGCGATGCCACTGGCGTTGTAAACACCCATAGCCCCCCCCCCCCCCCCACGCCCAGAATTGAACCCGCTACCTTATGCGTTGCAGGTCGGTTATTTTGCCACTCCGCTACCACCAGTCTTTTATATGGTAATAAATCTCATCAATAATACGCAAAAGCTTCTACCACCCAGTCGGCTACCACCGCTTCACACATAATCCACCTTAAGTAATGTAATTAGAACGCTGGCGTCATGTTGCAATGCACTAACGTATAAGCACAATGCAATTTGATTACAGTTAGTTAGAAATTCTCCCACGGATCGCACCCTTACTGTAAGCCGTTAAGGAGTTCCATTGATCATCATATTCGACTACGACAATTACTTGACCTTAACGACGTTACGGTAGGTGACTCAAATATCCGAATAGTCTATAAAAGATTCGGCCGAGTATTAATCGTTAATTTGCTCCTAAGATTTGGAGAGTGCCGTTACTTTGTCATAGATCCGATAATCAGAACCTAACCAAACTCGCATCAAACTACCTTTGAAGTACATCTTTTCCAATAAAAAATTAATCATCGAAATCGGTTGGCGTGATATTGTTTATTAGTCCATTTGTCGCGCACATACTTGATGCAAATTTAAGACATATGTTTTTCTCATGGTTGCCATTATCAGAAATGGACCAAATTGAAATGGGACCACACGGCAAGCACCAGCTTTCATATAAAAAAAGAATCATCAAAATCGGTTCGCCCAGTCGAAAGTTCTGAGGTAACAAACATAAAAAAAATACAGACGAATTGATAACCTCCTCCTTTTTTGAAGTTGGTTAATTAGTATTCATCTAAAAAATTGTTCCAAGACACTTAGTACTTTGAGTAACATGAGTACCCCGGCTGACCCCGTGAGTCGAGGGGCCAACTGCTCAGTGTGCCGAAATCCGAAAAGTCCCATCGGCAGTCAAGGACCAGGCCTAGTTATTTGAGCGTTGCCCCGACACCGATTCGGACGCCTCCCACCGCTATGTACAGGTCCCAAGGCGGCCCGCGTCGTTGGCTATAGAATAATACTATAGCCTCGGACTTGTGCAAGGCCACCTCTAGGCTGACCGCCGCATCCGGTGTACGACCTGCGCAACTCCAGTCGTACCCCTAAGGCACGCCTGCTGGTAGGTTCCGCAGCGCGCTGTGACCAGCGCGTCGTCAGCGTGATAGATTACGCCGACGCCGGGCGGAACCGTACCATGAATCACCCAATCAAATGCGATGTTCCACTGGAGTAGACCTAGCACCGACCTCTGTGGAACATCGCATACGACGTCTCGCCGACAAGGTAAGCTTACCCTGCCTGCATTGGAAAACTTTGCATTAGTCATCGGTTTAGGGGCTTCGTATAAATAAAAAAAAACCGTATGGTTCGATTTTTCATTACGAATAGAAGAAAGGATAAGATAAAATAAGGCATGAAATGAGGCCAAGGACAAGATAGAAAACGGGACAGTTGAAAACTCATCTGCCGGGATACCGCTAACGAGATCTTTTCCTTTCCTTATTACAATCATCAGTTAAGTCTTCGTTTGCCATGAAAAATAAATAATTATAGTTTTGTATGCACGAAAAAAATACCATATTAATAAAATTCAAGCCTATTTTCTGTTTGTACTTCTTTACGATTCTGAGCATCAACGTCCCAGCCTAAGCTAATAAATAAAGATTTCGACCTGTCACTCATTATTAAGCCTCTAACAAAGGCTCTGTTCACGAATGTTTCGTAAAGGTTCAATGGTGTAAGACTAAATTGGTTTAGAATTCTATTTAAAACTAGCTGTGCCCGCGACTCCGTCCGCGTGGAATAGTGACTGGGCAAAATTTTTTGGATATCATGGTTTATTTTAGATTACAAACCTTAAAAACCCTAAAATATAAATGAAATATGCAAACAGTCAGTATTATCGAATGCAACTGTTACGCCATGCACCTCCGGAATACGTACGTTCGAACCTACAAAGTCTAGCCTAAGCTAGACCCTATTTCATATAATTGATGACATAAATCTGAGGTAACTTAAATTGGAAATTCAACCTACATTTCCAGCCTAAACTGAACCCTATTTCATATGATTGATGATATAAATCTGAGGTCAACTTAAATTGGAATATAAAATTTCCCAAACTTATCATTTTTAACAAAAACTATTTTTTTCCTAAAATAAAAATAGCCTAAGTTACTCCTTGATACATCTGCTATCTGCCAGTGAAAGTCCCGTCAAAATCGATGCAGCCGTTTCAGAGATTAGCCGGAACAAACAGACAGATAGACAGACAGACAAAAATTGTAAAAAATGTAGTTTTGATATATGTACCGTGTATACGTCCGGATGAACTTAGTAAAAAGCGGTTATTTTAATATTACAAACAGACCCTCCAATTTTATTTATTTGTATAGATAATCATACAATTAATTGTTTGAAAATGTATTATTGATTTTTATTTAAGAATTTTCGACGTCATGTAATCCATAAATAACACGAGACGATTCCATTTTTTTATTTTTCGTCAATATTTCAATGTCATTTTTTTATAATCCCCACTTTAATTTACTTGTCATTTAATATACATACATACATATAATCATGCCTCTTTTCCGTAGGGGTAGGCAGAGACCACTTCTTTCCACTTGCTACGATCCTTAGGTACTTACATACTGGTCTGAAAGAAGATGTAGTGGCAAAAATTGAGAAAGGTATGCTGAGGTGGTTTGGCCATGTTGAAAGAATGAATGAAGAACGATTGACGAAAAAAGTGTATAAGGCGAGTGTGAATGGAAGTGTTGGAAGGGATAGACCTAGGCGGACGTTTCGAGACTAGATCAGGGACGTCTTGAAAAAAGGTCAGGTCAAGAGTACCCTAAACCGAAGGGCATGTATGAAGGGAATAATGAAAGTGAACGAAGTCATATAATATCATACAAAAAAAGTACTTTTTAGAATGTTCCCAAAGAACTTTTAAGGTCTCTATCAAATCCAGCTAATTATGGTACGTTTGACGTCAGTTAAGCCATAAATTGGATACACTGTAACAATGTTTTTCTGGTACCGTATGTTGCCGCTAGGTGCGATTCCAGTGAGTAAGATGGATGCAGGACGGACGTAAGAGTATTTCCAACGTTACTTATTATTAATATTTTTAGTTTTCGTTGTGTCTTATGATCTGGTCGCAATTGTATCACAAACATCGTTATCACCGTCACCAGGGTTTTAGTCTAATATCTGTAATATTGAGCCTCGTAAAAGGCCTGTCGTAAAAGGCACAGCTCTAGCTAGGTGGGAGAGCTCAAAGGCCGTCTAGATGGCAACCACCCCTAGTCTCTACATATGCCGCCATAATCTTATGTTATTTTCTGGCATATGTGAACCAGCTTCCAGTTGATTTAAGCAGACGGCAGCTTGTTAGCGGTGCCCGTAGCGACGCAAACATCCATAGGCGACTGTAACTGCTAAATACTAAGTGAGCTGTCAGCCTGTATGCTGGTTCGCATCAATAAAAAATCAAAGACGTAACTGCACGGGATATTTAACCCTGTAAGTACATGCTTGCATTTAGAGATTACCGGTTTGTGTAACGTATCAATTCACATTGGAAAAGCGTGCTCTTAACTCATTAACCCTTAACTTTTCTGTAGATAATTATCGTGACATTAAGTAGTAAAATGACTGTTAAAAATCTTATAATTTGAGTTGGCAAAATTAAACAAACAAGTATTGGATGATTGTTGAGATTTGATATACAATACTAAAGTAGTGTTATTACAAGACACAGTCATTTTATACGGAATAAACCAAACATAGACACACAGATCACGCAGCACTGTCGGGGTAAACAAATTGCTTTAATGATAAGAGAACCTTGCCTCCGCCCAGTCGCGCGCGTACGCCCGCCCTAAACACGTGTCTCCTGATAAGAAGAAAAAATCAAAGTTATATATTTCGTGAATCCATCGTACAAAACATCGAATGGGTAAGCTTTTATTTATTTCTCGTTTACGTTCTCTTCATAAACATGTGTTTAAAGAGATAATTGGATAAAAGAGAAAATTGCATATCTGCAGTGTCAATTAACTAAGTAAACAGCGTGTCACCGAACTTTTACGACTTATGTGCGTCAATAAATTTATGAGTGACGCGTGATCAAAGCTAAGTTTGGTCAGTATAATGTTAGGGGATTTATCTCAACATGTTTCTTTGCGTGTAACAGGTTTCACTTTAGATACAAGGGTCACATTCTTCTTATGCTAAAATGCATCATAAATGTGCCCTGTATTTGAAATACGTAGCGTTAACTTTAAAATATGCAGAAATATAAGATATGTGTAGCTTATTTATAAGTTTTATCGGTTATGAATACAGGATATTGAGAAAACATTTTTGGAACTAGCAGTTTCCCGCATTATTTATTGATTCTGAAGTTGGCTTTAAGAAGGTAATGAAAAATATTGTAATATAAAATTGTGAGAAAATAGCAAATATAGTTAGTTAAGAGAAATAAGAACAAAAATGGAACAGGACATATATACTGAGTACATATTGAATATTCACTAACAAGTGTGATGTAATATACTAGAAGCAATAAAATAAAATATTTTTTTTAATTTAGAATAAGTAAGATAAGGTTTATGTATAATAAACGGTTATTAACGAGTACTGGGTGTTAAAATGAATTACATATATTCTTTTGACACTGTCGTGTCAAAAGAATATATGTAATTCATTTTAAAAAAATTAAACAAAAAGGCCACAACTTGCTTCGGCAAATTTTCGTTTTATTTTGTAATAAATGAAATGATTTTATTTTAGATTTTGAATGAAATTAAATTTAGAATCGGATTAGATGAGAAGTTCCTAGCTAAAAGATTTTTAAAAAACAAAAATGTATATATAACTATTTTATCTATATAGGTATACCTATCTAAACACTGGAACACACCACAACGTTATTATTGCGGCAACGTTAGTTTGGTGCTAAATGGTCGACACGTAGTTGGGATTATTATGTCGCCTTTTACGACAAGCCGCCCCGACCGCAAGGTTCAGTTTTATACTTTACAACTGTACGAATAATCAGTTAATCCTAACTAATATTATAAATGCGAAAGTGAGTCTGTTTGTTACGCTTTCACGCATAAACCGCTGAACAAATTTTAATGAATTTCGGTATAGTCATAGACTGGATCTTGGAGAAGGACATAGACCACTTCTTTTTTTAATTCATATGGCAAAGCAAAAATATATTAAAATATATCAATATAGACTATAATATATTTTGGTTCTAAAGGCTAAAAAAGATTTTAAATTTTGAAAATAAATAACTATTTACTTCAAAATTGTATTTTTTTATTTTTTCCCAAAATTAAAAAGCTGCTATATTTTCTTAGGTTTTCAAATTCATTCATTCATTAAAAAAATTTAATAGTTTAATAATTACTAAGCTACATTTCCATATTTGTCAAGTCTTTAGAAAAGTCACGATGAATAACTTGAAGCCAATAAAAATACCCTCATAATTTGTACAAACATAATTTTGATGAAATCGAATAATTGTTTGTACACCCTAACTAATAACTTAAATATATTTATTTAAGTTATTAGTTAGGGTGTACAAACAATTATTTCTTTAACATTTTTTGCAATACGTATTATTTTTTAAGATTCATTTATTAGTTGTCTTTGGGTTCATCCAATAAGCGCAAATACCACGCATTTTATTTGTTTTATGAAACTAGATATATCTAGCAAAACATCTCAAGGTTCCGTTTTGAACTCCAGCAAAAATTGCCACTTAATAATCCAGCTTATGAATTCTATCATATTTTATGACTTTACCTAGACTAAAAATGTTACAAATATGCAGACGTCTCGCCCACATACGTCTTGATTTAAGACTACTCGGTTTCCAAAAAGGTACTGATTTCCCATGAGCCCGAACCAAAAATCCACTTAGTAGGTAATGGCGTTACATGAAAAATTTACTTATCTTTTGACGTAAAATATTTTCGTTTTCTGAGTGAAAGATTTTCTACAAATTTAATACAATTAAAATTAATAAATAGTATCAGTTATTTTTCTTTAATTATAACAATTTTATTCTTTTAATTTTGATTATTTATTATATTGTAATTTCCCTTCACAAACGTTTGAAATTGTACGAGTATGTTTAGTCGTAATGTTTTGTATTTATTTTCTCACCCATTTTCATATTTTTGTCACTGTATTTTTATTACAACTCACTGCATTTACTCAAAACTTCATCTATTAACTTCACATAGTTACTACACATTTAAACTTAATATTTAAACAAAAAATAATATGCAAACAGTTACACACAAATATGATAAGCAAAAATTTATCTCAGATATTATGTCCATTCCCCAATAACAATAATCAAATGTCAAACTTATTTTATTGATATTGGACGCTTAATTTTATTCTGATTTGTACTTTTTATACACAATTATTATAAGTTTATATCATATGGCATTGTAAAGGAATTAACACAATTGAGTAATGAAGTTCTCGGTAAATTTGATAAACAAATTTTGTTTTAATTCTATAATAAACAGTTCTTCAAATTATGTCATAAATCAAGGCTTTAACGTTTATATATGTTTTAACCATTGAAAGAATGAAAAACATTTATTTGTCAAAGAAAACGACACTACTCAAGTACACTATTACATAAAACTTTGCTTGTGGTTATCCTGTTTAAAATACAACAATAATACTCAACAGAACTGTTCTGTCCTGTTTATTCCTGTTCCCATATTTATTATCAAATGGCTTAATGCTTCTGCAGCCTTAATGTGGTCCTTGCTGTCAAAGGTTGCCTGGTAGAAATTGATTTTAGCAATAAGGCCGCCTATTATTTTCTTTTCTACTTTTGTATGTTTGTTTTCATTTATTAATGCAATAAAGTTTATTCATTCAATTCCCTTACTTTTAAAGACATTTCTAGAAAGAGAATATCGGTATAAGAGGTTTCTGTTATAAACTATTTCAGCGTAATCTTTCTAACATAAATCAAAAGACAAAAATTGAAAATTATATCAGTAAAGAATTGATGCTTAGCTAAGGAGTGCCTCAGGGAAACGTTTTGGGTCCAATTTTGTTTAAAAACTATTTAAACAACCTTTGTCAACTGCAAATACCTCATTGTGAAATATTTTGCTATGCTGACGACACTGCATTAGTTATCTCTGTAATCACTTGGAGTGAGATGAAATCTCAAGCTGAACATGCTCTTAGAGTTCTCACTGGATGACTTAATAAAAACCTCTTAACTTTAAACATCGATAAAGCTAAATACACGTTGCTTTTTATTTGTCAGATTTTCATAAACCACCTCATAATTTTCACATTAAATCTCATTCTTATTTTTCAAGCTCCGGTACATGTCGCTGTCTAAATATATAGACAACCAATAATTTTAAATACCTAGGTGTTAATATAGATGAACACCTCAATTGGCAAAAACAAATTGACAACATAAGTGTTCGGACTTCGATCAACAATATTGTTGATCGAAGTGTTTGGATCCGCAAGATTATTTTGTCATGAAAAAACTTCATTTCTCTGCGGATCAAATATACTTAACATGACCTATGATGCCTTATGTATGATATACTTAGATATTGTACTAGGCATGCCTTTTAAGTTCTGTCGTTTCCATATTTCCCGGCAATTTTAAATTTGGAACTGTTCTATATTCGAATGTGTTTAAATTGTGAATATCAAAACAGTTGAAAGTATTAGGATTAATGCTATTGTTTAGTCACAGCGTCGATTGGATCTGTCAGGTCACGTACGAAAATGAATCTTTCTAAGGAAAATGTTCATGCAATAATTTTCTACAACTTTAGAAGAGGCCTGACATAGCTTCAGTGTTTTGAAGAGCTAACATCTGTATTCAGTGATGAAGCCCCATGTCTGCGGACTGTCGAACGCTGGTATTTAGAATTCCAGCGTGGACATACTAGTGTTAGTGACAAATGTCGCGAAGGACGCCCAAAATCCGCCTTCACTGAAGATAACATCATTGCTGTGAGACAACTAATTCTCAAAGATCGTCATGTGACGTATCGAGAGATAGAAGCTCTATTAGGCATCTCAGGGACAACCATTCAGAAGATCTTGCATGAAGCGCTTGGTGTGAGAAAGCTAGTTTGCCGTTGGATACCGCATCTGCTTTCCGATGATCACAAGGCGGCCCGCGTCAGATGGTGTAAGAAAACTCTGCAAAGGTTCAACCGAGGAGAGTCAAATCACGTCTACGACATCATCAGTGGTGACGAATCTTGGATCTATGCCTACGATCCTGATTCCAAATAACAATCTACAATCTGGGTCTTTCAAGACGAGCCAAAGCCGACTAAAGTTGTTCGTGCTCGAAGCACTTCAAAGAAGATGGTGGCCGCATTCGTTGGAAAAACCGGTCATGTTGCGACTATTGCACTTGAAGATCGTAGAACGGTTAACGCAGAGTGGTATACCACAGTTTGTTTACCACAAGTCATCGCCGAACTTCGAAAATATAACTCAAAGCGACGCATCATCCTGCACCACGACAACGCAAGCTCACACAGCGCTCGCCAAACGATTGAGTATTTGAAGCAGGAAAAAGTAGAAATTCTTGACCATTCTCCATACAGTCCTGACCTAAGCCCTAACGATTTTTTTTACATTTCCTAAAATTAAGAAAACTCTTCGTGGTCAAAGGTTCCAGTCCGGTGAAGAAACAGTCGACGCTTTCAAGTCAGCCATTTTGAACACGGGGGGTGTTCAAAATGGCTGACTTCAAAATGGCTGCTTTAGAGTGGAATAAATGTTATAATAACTAGTTTGACCGAATGGAAAAGTGTATTAAGCTACGTGGTGAATACTTTGAAAAACAATAAAAAGTACTATAAGGTTCTAGTTGTGTTTTTTTCTTCAAACGACAAAACTTAAAGTATACCCGTATGGATTGGGACATATAGAACGTATATGATCAAACAAAGAGCTCAAAGAGTAGTAAATGAATTTTATGAATGAATTTTATGGTCATGAAATTTAAATATTTTTTTATATCCAACACTTATTACAAAAGTTAAGTTCTGTCTGTTAAACAAATATTTATTCTTTGCACAACATTAAAAAGCACACTGGAGTACCAAATGCTTTATTTAAATTAGATATATCGAGTAGAAGACTCAGACCTTATAATACACTAATTATAACTAGATCATCATTTGCTAGTAAACAATACTGAGTATTCAGCTCATATTTATATAATAAAGTTGATAGAGACATTCATATAACTAAATTAAATAAATATGAAATTAAAAATAAATTAAAATCATGACTATTAAAAATGGACTATTCCGATACAGAAAATTTTATTCATATTGAAGAATATTTATCCTAACTAGGAAAATCCACACCTACACATACGCACACGCACATATGTTACGTACACACACACACTCACGTACGCTCAAACATACACACACACGCACGCGCACAAATGCTCCCTCGCACTCACGCATAATCACTCACATTGTAAAATATATCCTATATCTTTAAACGAGCAATTCTTGTATATATATATACTTATATAATTGGAATCTCGGAATCGGCTCCAACAATTTTCATGAAATTTAGTATACGGGGGGTTTCGGGGGCGATAAATCGATCTAGCTAGGAATCATTTCTAGAAAATGTCATTTTATTCGTTTTTTTTTATTGGAAGAAAAATAACAAAAATGTGACTCTTCCTGACATCTATCGGCGAATAAATAATATAAAATAATACAAAATATAAAATATTACTATTTTTTTTAAATTGCTTTAATGACACAACACTAAAGCTATTCCAGCAGATGGCGTTGTTAAGTAACAAGAAGTCAATGAGTGTTTGCTTTGAGGTTAGACTAAGAAAATCAATTGTTAATTTCCAAAAAACACAATTATAAAAAAAATACCGAGCAAAGCTCGGTCATCCGGATATTAATAATTATTTTTGTAGAATTAGTTAATTAAAAATGGAACAGGAAACTTGCCCCAGTCAGAACAATTATTTATCTACTTTTAGTCATTTTATATAAGTTTGTATTAGTATTTAAGTTTCACCCTAATAATTTCTGGTGCAATAAAAGCAATTTATAAAAAAGAATGTAATAAATGGTAATAAAGCCGTGAGTGTATTATTCACGAAAAAAATGAACACATTATGAGAGCAGTTTGATTTTAAATAAAGCTGTAAATAAACGTTTGTTCTTTAGATAGTGTTTTCTTAAAATTGAACGCTTCAAAAGAAGTAATAGTACTTTGAAGTGAATATAATACTCTTTATTTTTACTTTTACAAGCATCAAAGGGGCAAGACGTCTTATTTACATATTAAGTGATATTTCCAGTTCACGACACACTAGTGATGTAGTATGCTAACAGAGCTATTAAATTTCCACCCAGCAAACAATTCGACTGATGCTTTCAGAGTATACTGTTACACTATGATCTAGAATTATCTTTGGTATTCTAGAAAATAAATATAACATTTATAAAGGTACATTTATAAAAATGGATTTTTAATTGTATAAAACTAACCGGTTTATATTAATATTTCCAAAATTATTTCAACCGATTTTTTCTTGAAAATACTAATAGGTCACAATAGGTATAAAATATACAATTTAAACTTTTGAAGTTAATACTATAATATAATTTGGTGAAATACTTTTCTTCCAAAATTGTTTTTATATCATTCTATACTTTGGCATAAATCAGACTTGTTTCAACAAATAGTTTTGTAAAATATTTAAAGAGTGCGATATGTAAAGAGACGATCCTCTTTTTATATACACACGCGTTTTATCCCTATTTTGTTTGTAGTTTTCTAGTTCTTATCAGTACAGGGGCGGAGAAAGAATACGAACCTCTGCGGCCGGGGTCGACCTGTCGTAAAAGGCGACATAACAACCCACCCTAGCTTGGTAGAGCCTCAAGCCCGTCTGGATGGCGACCACCTTTGGTCTTAAGTCTGACCCAAGTTCCTGTACCCTTATGGGACAGCAGGGTGTTGGTGAGACAGCGCGATGCCACTGGCGTAACAAACACAGTAGGTAAATTCTAAGCAGGCCGTCAGCCTGTCTGCTGTTCTACAGCAATAAAAAAAAGTTTGCAGTTTGGAGCCCAAAGTATGCCATTACGTAATACGGCTAAATATCTGAGCGCCTTTTTGCATTGATGCTCTATCATGTTATTTCTTTTTCTTACATTAAAAAGACTTAAGAAAAAGTATGAAACAGATGTAATATGGCGATTTGAACATACCGAGTACCGACTGACTGTTGCCTGTTACAATTCCTTAGAAAAGTGATGGGATAGACGTATTCATATTTCACTAACCTCCGCGACGAGACGGTTTTCGTTCGTGGGGTCGCCTGCGAAGGTTACGGGTGTGTATTTATTTACAAAAAAAAAGTAGTAGATCAGTCATTTAGTACCCATAACACAATCTTTTTGCTATTTACTTTAGGACTATATGACTCTGTGTGTAGTATATTTATGTTATTTATATTTTTGGCCTTTTCCAATCAAAGCAAATATTTGGACATATTTTCATCAAATTTCGTTTTCGATTGTATAATTTTACCGTGATGATAGAGAACAACACAACCCGATCGATGTAATACGTAACTAATTTCGTTATCTCGCAGATAAGCGATGGGCACATTGGAGAGAGCTCAGCGGGATACCAGGGAAGCTATACAATGATGAGACAGATAATTGGAAGGAAACTACCACAAGAGTGATTGAAAGGGAGGTAATGCCCCCACAAGCTCATACAGGCGTCCCTTGGGAGGTGCGGAGTAATGGGTGGAGCGCGGCGCTCGGAGCGATGGCCGGGGCCGGGACTGTGCTATTAATTGTAACACTGGTTTTACTATGGAGAAAGCCAAGACGTCGTGATCTACCGCTGCTGGCGCCGATGGACATTGGACGTAATGTAAGTATACTATTCTTGCAAATCAGTTAAACTCAATCCGTGTTATTTGTTTAATTAAACTCATATTATGTTTTCTGCAATTATAATTTTCTAAATAAAGAATAACATTATTTAATATTATTTAGTAAAAATTGTGAATAGGATTCAAACAAAATGAGTTCAAATTATCCAACGATAACTAAAAATAATCTCCGTGTAAAGACGGAGTAAGATTATAGACCCCTGCGGCCAGAATGTAGACCCCTGTGATTCTGTGATTAGTGTTTATCTACCATTCATCATAACAACATTACATACATATATGTTGTGAACATTAAGTTCAATAATTTCGAACTGATCAACCCGAAATCTTTGGCGCAGTTAGGAACGCGGTTGTAATATGCGTCATAAGAACGCTTCAGTCGCTGGGTCAAATCCGGATAGGCTACCACTGTGTATTTTTATTAGAAAATAAAGTTTTAAAACAAAATTAATAGAGAAGATATGAGAAGAATTTCATTAATGAAATAAAATTAGTACGCAGCTTATACAGAGAAGCCACGAAGCGTATGTGCTAATGGTAACGGATACTATCGATAGTGATATACTGTCGATGACTATCGATAGTTTGAACTATAGTTTTTGATCTTATCGGATAGATTAATTACAAAAAAAACTCATTTACGAACGAAAAAATTAAGTATCACGTATAGGATTAGAACCCACGTCTATTGGAGATCAGTTCTAATCGCGCTTACCAATTATGTCAGAGGAGTATCTACGCGTCGTACTCAAATTTGTCGTTCGTATTCTCGTCCTTATTCCCATAAGGACGGACGTTCACGTCATCTATCATACAACGTTTACTCACTTGTTCTGATACTCAATTTCTGTTACTCAATTTTTCCATTCATAAATGAGTTTTTATAATTATTAACCTAGCATGTTAAATGCAAAATCAATAAGAAGAGATCAATTATGTGAATAAATTAATATTTATAGTTAGAACTTTTTTAAGTAATTAATAAAAGGAAGAATTTGTTCAGTTTTTAAATCGTTGAGTACTTTCTAGTTTTATTTTATTTTTATTATTATTGTCATTAAAATACTATAATCTTTTATAATCTGTGTATATCTTCAATTTTCGATGACACTATCGATATTATCGATAGTTTAAAAAAATATCGATAACTATTCGACCACTCTATATGCGGGCACACATATACAAGCGACTCTTGAGGGGCGGCGTGGATGGGGCATGATGACATCAGAACGTCATGCAATTACCGTGATGGCAAACCAGCCGATTTTACTGCCATCGCGCGCCAATAGATGTTTCACATCAACAAGTAGACCGTGAGAAGTTAGGATTGTGGATAATTTTGTTAATATTTAGTCCGGTTAAAGGAGCTAAATAATACGGTGATAACTCGTAATGGCGACAATTCAATATTCTGTATCAAATGGATCTAGCATGTTATAGTGAGAAATCTTGTTACAGAAATATTTTAGTACGTTATGCGATATTAATGTATAATATCATGAACACTAATTTTCGTATTTTAAATTCTATTTGTAAAAAGCATTATAAAAGCATGTAAATTTTTTCTACAAAATGGTCCAATACCCGAGTGGAGTAAGGCGGCGAGTCTTGTCAGAAATTTATATTGATATAATATATTGACGCCCTCCTGACGTAACGGCTAATGCAGTTCACCGTACGCTTGCGGAGGTCACGGGTTCAAATCCTGTCCAGCATCTGGTGTTTTTTTATTTCTTTTGTACAGCGGACTAGCTGACGGCCCACTTAGAATTTAACTGTTACCGTCGCCTATGGGTGTTTGCAACGCCAGTGGCATCGCGAACACTCTGCTGTCCCATAACGGTAAAGGAATTCGGGTCACTAATGCCGGAACACAACAAAGGTGGTCGCCATCCAGATGGGCTTGATGCCCTACCACGTAGTGTTTAGTAGATGGGTTGATTTGTCGCCTTTTACGACAGGCCGACCCCGGCCGCAGAGGTCGGTATTCTTTCTCTGCCCCTGCACGGATAAAAACGGATATGTATCGGATGTATTTATTTACAAAAAAAGTATATATGTAGTATATTAGTTGTCTAGTACCCATAACACAAGTGCAACTTCTGTAAAATGTCGTAATATATTTATTTATTGGATCAACATATAACATCTGCTCTAAGAAACTTCGTCATCCACGGCAGTCAAAGGTAATTACCGAAGTTTTGAAAGTCTGAATTTAATGATTATTCTCATTTACACGTCTTCCTATCAGATTCTTTAACTTAATTAACTTGAATGTCAAGTCAGTTAATTAAATCATCACTCAAATTCACTCTACTTAAGTCAGTTGACTACTTAAGATATGCAACCTCCTTCAGGTTACAACCATAATTAATCGCTGAGATGATTTTATAATGGAGTTAAAGAAGGTTAAGGTAGAATCCGAAATAAATGAGGCCCGTCCTGGCCGAATGGGTGGAAAGGCGCCACGGCGCCCTGACCTTCCGCTTGACACAGGTCCTCTCGGGGCACGGTTGCTTCGGGAGGTATCGGTCCTCTCGGGGCACGGTTGCTTCGGGAGGTACCTGTGTCGCATAGGGCGGGAAATGACGTCAGGGTGCCACTGTGGCGCGGGCGACGAGGAGGACACGGTGGACCATACTGTCGCCGTGTGCCCTGCGTAGCGTGAGGAGCGCCGCGCCCTCATTGGCGCGGACCGGCGAGTCAGCGCGGACCTGTCGCTCCCGGCCCTGGTTCTATTCATGGTCGGGGGCGATCCTGGATGGACGGCCGTCGCCTCCTTTTGCGAGGCAGTCATGTCCGCAAAGGAGGAGGCGGAGCGGAAGCGGGAGTCAACAATCACACTCCCCTTCCGCCATCGCAGGCCACGTCGTCGGCGCCGAAGGGAAACTAACGGTCTCCGGCCGCCGTAGAAAGCGACCGCGGGCGGCCCCTCGGAGTAGGATCCGCCGCCCGCACTATTGCCGCGAGGGTGAGGGCCGTGTGCTGTTCCACGGCTCCCCTCAACTACTTATCACAGGAGTGCGCCGGGAGAGATGAAATCCTGACCCCGTGGCGCCAACACTTTAGAAGAGGCCCGCCTTGAGACAAAGGGTGGGCCGGCGCTGGCCCGGGCCACGAGAACGGCAGGCTATATATCCGTGGGTCCGGGCGTAGGCGATAGGTGAACAGCGGGGTTTTTAGTGGGCAGTCGAATGACCGAACAACTTTCCCGGAGTCTCACATATTCCTCGATCCCTCCGGGCTGGGAGAACCCGTCAAGAGAGGGTTTTCCCCGAGACCAAAAAAAAAAGAATGCGAAATAAAACCTCACTACATGGAACCAGTAAAAGAAAAAATATGAAAACAAATTTAGAACCAGACCAAACTTTAAAAGTAGTATTAAATTTCCTTTTCTCGTCTTAACTTCAACGATAGTAAAGTTATTTAATTAAATTGCCAATAAACTAGGTTAAAGACGCGAATCCAATAAACTGTATACGACTTTCGTTAGCAGTCAGGCAGTCACCACATTTATATTTGAGATAGAGAAGAGTAAAAAAGAGGAAGAAAAAATTAAGTAGCCAAACGCGAAAGGGAAAAACAGTGTCAGCGAAAACTGGCAGTCAAATATTCTATTCTACAAATATATCATAAGTACTATAAAACAGATATGTCTACATCTGGTAGAATCCGCAGTATCTTTTGTTGGCAGTCTCAATTAATGAATTATATTAAAACGGTTTAAATCATATGATCATAATCACGTGAACAATGTATAAAATGCTGAACCAATTTTGATCAATTTCGGTATAGTCATAGATTGGACCTTGAAGAAGAACATATGCTAATTTTTCTTAAATTCATATATATATATATATATATATATATATATATATATATATATATATATATATATATATTATATATTATATATATACCCATATATATATATATATATATATATATATATATATATATATATATATATATATATATATATATATATATATATATATATATATATATATATATATATATATATATATATATATATATGGGTATTCCAACAAGATTCGGCGCCAGCTCATAGAGCGAAGAGCACACAAGACTGGCTGGCGGCGCGTGAAATCGACTTCATCCGGCACGAAGACTGGCCCTCCTCCAGTCCAGATTTGAATCCGTTAGATTACAAGATATGGCAACACTTGGAGGAAAAGGCGTGCTCAAAGCCTCATCCCAATTTGGAGTCACTCAAGACATCCTTGATTAAGGCAGCCGCCGATATTGACATGGACCTCGTTCGTGCTGCGATAGACAACTGGCCGCGCAGATTGAAGGCTTGTATTCAAAATCACGGAGGTCATTTTGAATAAACTTTAATGTCATAAGAATCTATGTTTTGTTAAGTTCATTTAGGTATATATATATATATATATATATATATATATATATATATATATATATATATATATATATATATATATATATATATATATATATATATATATATATATATATATATATATATATATATATATATATATATATATATATATATATATATATATATATATATATATATATATATATATATATATATATACCTAGTCAGGTCATAAGTATTGTCACACAGTAAAAACTTTTCTTTTAGAATGCTGGCCACAAAAAAGTTTATTGAATTAGAATTTCGAATTGTTCATAAAAATAAAAATGTATAACTTTTAGAATTTTACTCATTTTTAAATATGGAGTGGACGCTTAAAGAAGACCGTGTTGCAGTTATTGCGTTGTATCGTTGCGGTTACGCGCCAATTCAAATTTTTAACATACTGAAAAATTTGAATATTACCAAAAGATTCGTTTATCGTACCATCAAACGATACAATGAAGACTCTAGTGTAGATGACAGGTCAAGAAGTGGTCGCCCTCGGTCTGTTAGGACTCCAGCAGTGATAAAAGCTGTAAAGGCACGAATTCAAAGAAATCCCAAACGTAAGCAGAAACTGTTGGCCCTTCAGATGGGGTTAAGCAGAACCACGGTGAAAAGGGTGTTAAATGAAGACTTAGGGCTTCGGGCATGTCGAAGAAAAACAGGACATCGTTTGAATGCTCGTCTAATGGACCTGAGACTGAAGAGATGCCGCGCTTTGTTGAAGCGGTACGCGGGAAAAAAATATCGGGAAATTCTTTTTTCGGATGAAAAAATGTTTACCGTAGAAGAGAGCTACAACAAACAAAATGATAAGGTGTACGCACACAGTAGTGAAGAAGCGAGCAACCGTATTCCGCGTGTCCAACGAGGTCATTTTCCATCCTCGCTCATGGTATGGTTGGGAGTTTCTTATTGGGGCTTAACAGAGGTACATTTTTGTGAGAAAGGTGTAAAAACGAATGCTGTTGTGTATCAAAATACAGTCCTGACGAACCTTGTGGAACCTGTTTCTCATACCATGTTCAATAACAGGCACTGGGTATTCCAACAAGATTCGGCGCCAGCTCATAGAGCGAAGAGCACACAAGACTGGCTGGCGGCGCGTGAAATCGACTTCATCCGGCACGAAGACTGGCCCTCCTCCAGTCCAGATTTGAATCCGTTAGATTACAAGATATGGCAACACTTGGAGGAAAAGGCGTGCTCAAAGCCTCATCCCAATTTGGAGTCACTCAAGACATCCTTGATTAAGGCAGCCGCCGATATTGACATGGACCTCGTTCGTGCTGCGATAGACAACTGGCCGCGCAGATTGAAGGCTTGTATTCAAAATCACGGAGGTCATTTTGAATAAACTTTAATGTCATAAGAATCTATGTTTTGTAAAGTTCATTTTGGTATATAAATGGTTACATAATTAATAAACTTGTTACAATTATTTTACATTAAACATGTGACAGAATTTATGACCTGACTAGGTATATGCGAGTCATGAAGATGAATATGCTGCGGTGGATGTGTGGAGTGACGCGGAAGGACCGCGTTAGGAACTCCCACATTCGCGGCAGTCTTCATGTCCGTGACATTGTGGATAAATTGTAGGAGTGTCGGCTCCGTTGGTACAGCCACGTTTTACGGCAACCGGATGCTTATGTGGTAAACAAATGTCTGACCATGCCGCCTCCGCCAGGCCCCGGCAGGAGGGGTAGACCCAAAAAGTGTTGACGTCGTAAAGGGTGATGTGCGTGCCAATGGGCTTAGTATCAGGGATGCTGAAGACCCTGCGAAGTGGAGTAGAAAAAGTATGAAAGCGGACCCCGGGCACCGACCACAACCTATAAATTTTACTGAATTTATCAATCGCAATTAATATTTCGTAAATAAGTGAAAGTGTATAAAAATATATCATATTCACCTGATATGTTTGTTTCACGATATTTTTATTTCAAACGAAGTTGTTTGAGTTTGCCGTACTATTATTGGGTATTAAGGTCAACTCAATTACTTCTACCTTCATCTTATTTCGTACAACTGGGCAGTCAGGTACACACTGTTTATATACTGACAAATGTATTTATAACTTTAAATGGTCCCTTACAAAGTTGTTTTCGTATTAACTTCCTAATTCTTTTGAAAAATATTCATTTCCTTACGTTTTTACATAAATTTAATTATAAAATTATCCGTATTAAAAATCGTTATTTTCACTGTTTCGTATTTTCGCTGTTTCACTCGACCACACTTGCCGGTACGTGGGTCATTACGTTATTTTCAAGAAACGTAACGAAACCAATTACTTGGTCGGCGTCACCTGTTTCAAAAGTAGTGATTTTTGTAACTAGCTATTTTTATTTAGCTACTGTGATTGTTTGCGTAAATACCTTCACCAACTATACAGTTACACACAAAACGAAAATAAACTAAATAACTATCACTGTTTGTAGTTATACAGTTAAAACAATAAATTAACTTCCTTTCGTACTTTATTCAGTCTTAGGACTGACTGCATTAAATCTATTTATGATTTATTAGTCTTTACTACGAAACTGTTATTTTTATAAAATTATTAATGCAGGCGTATTTAAAAGTTAATTTGATTGTATATACAATGATTATAGATATTCAAAGTTTATTTACACTTTTGATATATTTTCAGTTTATTTACACTTTTTCAACGTTTTCACTGTCATTTGTTTTGTACTTTTATTTACACTACAATTGTTTTGTTTGGCTAATCACACACAGTTTTTAAGTTTTATAATACAGTGTCAACTCCATGTAACGTAATCGATTTAACGATACTTCCTAAAGCGTCGAAATCAGTTGAACATGTTGGTTGACTTTGGTTGGTTTAGCTTAAATTCCAGTGGACCCCGGGCACCGAAGCGATAGTTTGGGCTGCAACCGGGATTTAACGCAAAGATGATGATGATGACCTTCCATACAATGACACACTCATATTATATAGCATTACAATAACGACAACAATTAAGTAATGAAAAGTACCTTTTAAGTTGCCAAAATTAGTACAAATTGTGCAGCTGTGTACGTTTTTTTGTCGCTTTATTATCTTAGACCGTAATAAACTCGACTATCGGCATCATTCATACCGAACTTTCTAAGAAATTCGTTCTTTTTTACAAATTGGGGTTGCTTGCACGTGTAGACTGTTGTTGACCATGACTATTAAGTAGGAGTCCAAAATGCCTTAATAATTTTATGACTATCAAAAATCTTTTTGGATCTAAATTAACATTTAAATACATCAATTGGGCAACTTTGTGTGTCTTCAATTGTGTGCGGCGGTTATTAATCGTGAGCCCTGTCTTGCTGAATATCCTCTCGCATGGAACTGAAGTTGCCATTATGTTACCATACTTGCGTAGAAGTATGGCTAGGTTGGAATAAATGTTGTGGTTAATTTGCCACCATTGCAAAAGGCAGTTAAATTTCCCACTGTCGTTAATCATAGGTAGAATATTGTCTTTTAAGTAAGAGTCTATTTCCTTAATAGCACACGATAAAGGTGTGCCTACTTGCTACTGCTTCGTCCCGACGATATTACTTAAAATGGACCAAGGTGAAAATTTATCTCGTACCGGTATAGAAGCTGAGGTTGAAGTGGATTGTTGCGGCGAATAAAAGAACAAAGCAACGTTACTTTACAACACCAATATAACACATAAACGTTAATTTTGGAAGAAAGTACGTACGAAGTAATTATACACAAGTACAACGACAATGACTAGCTAAAATTAATTAACTAAAACAATAAACAAAAAATTAAGTGGCGCTCGTTTTCCAAAATCTCAAACGACGAGCTGTTGAAATAATTTACAAACAGAGATCACTCTATTTTATTGTCTATGTCTATAGTCTTACGTATGAAAATTAAACGTGTACTAGTACTGTTACGCCGTTTTGTTTTTTGTTGTATGCCACGGCATGTGCGCGTTCGGATTACTTCGGATTTATTCGTATTACCCGAAATTTTCGATCTGCCATCCCGCTCGCTCGGCCGGCCGGTAGGCACGATATAGAAGAAATTCCAAGAAATGTAACGCTCTCGCATTCTCGCTTGTTCGACTACTTATACACATCACACCCGACAATCACAGATAACAGTAATAACGTATTTACAAAAATCACTACTTCTCAGTTGACTCGAAACTAGTGATTCGGTTACTTGCCGCGTTACTAGTTACTGTAACTGGTGACGTGAAATAACGCCCACGGCTACTTGCCGGTCGCGCGCTGGCGCTCGAGGAGAACGGACGTGTGCGTGCATCGAGCTCCGCTACTCCAGTGACGCCCCGCTGCGAGCGGAGCTGCGTGATGTAGCTCCAGACCGATGTGCAGCGCAAGCGCTTTTTAGTATTGTTATTGCTAGTTATTAGTTACAAATTGACAATTTTAGGTTATAAGTGAAAGAATGGAGGTAGATAGTGAGTGGAAAACGGACGATAAATCGCCGTTTAAGAGGATTGTGTTTGACACAGCCCCAATTAATTCCAGTAATGGATTAGACACAGTGCAATGTTTTTATTGTAACATCGTTTCGGAAAAATCTAACTTTTACGACTGGATTGGTGATCAATCCATGTCTAAGAATCACAAGTGCGCGTGTGAACAAGTGAGTGCTGTCAAAATATTTATTCGCAGTGAACTGGAAAGGATCTCAGATGGTTCCGTTAAACTCAGCACAAAGTATGTGCATTACCTCGCAAATGCGAATAAGCTTAAACAAGGCAAGGGCCCGCTGTGTGAATGCTCAGGACCGTTGTTCGTTCAAGTGATCGCACAAAATGAATTCATTATTCGCGAAAGAATAATATGTACATATTGCACGAAGATGAGCCGCGTTGAGTTCAGATGCGACACCATTAAACCTATGACAAAAAAGCAAGTCGAGGGACCGTGGACCCCGGCTGCTAGAATAAGTCACACAAAGGAGCAATCTACAAAAGATAATCTTAAGAAATATAATAAATCTAGAGGCATTAACGCCGTGGCGTCGCGGGATGTAAAGCAAGCGTCACGTGATAAGATAATTGCAAACCGGGGTTCACAAAGCGCGGGAATTCGACCGCAGCCAAGACCAGCCCAAGAACATCGACCAGGAGTACAACCGAAGGCGGCCGCTATAGTAACAAGCAACATGTTTTCACCGCTTGATTTTGATGAGGAAGAACGAGACAGGGAATCTGACGATACGGTCTCAGTAGTGAGTGAGGGTGGAGGCACCAAGAGACGACGTGTTCAAAAGCCACGGGCGTCATCTATGGGCGTCTCACCAGCGCATCTTCCTCTTGATAACACGGGACAGAGCAGTGCGGTGAACTCTGCTCCAACTGGATCAAATAAAAATTTGACGAAAGATCCAAGAACAAAGCGATATCCTCCATTTGTATGTGAATATGACGCATGGATCTCGGATAAAAACGAGTGGAAGGCGGCGAACGAAATTGCTCGAGTGACTAATTGTGAAATACGCGCAAATCCAAAGAGCAAGAAAATCACATTTATTCCAAAAAACAAGGAAGCTTATGAAGTCATACAGAGGCGACTAAATGAAAACCCAGACAAATATAATTACTACACATACGGTTGTAAAGACGATCATCGCCCGGCAAAGAAATTAATAGCTAAAGGGATCCGTGCCGAAGGTTACACAGAGGAAGAAATCAAAGCCGATATTCTTGCGAGATATGGAATCAAGATGGAACGGGTAATTATTATGAAAAATTCAGCGTTGATTCTCATCTTCCCAGGTGAAACCGACATACGAGTAGCCCGCGATATAAAATTTATCTTAAGTCAGCGTGCTACAATCGAGAAATACAAGGTACGAGACACCGCGGTGACACAATGCAAGCGGTGCTGGCAATTTGGTCATGTGCAATCTCATTGCCGACGTCCAGAGCAACCAGACTCTGTTGAGCAACGCGAAGATGGAGATGTGTGGCATGTGTGCTACAACTGTCACGAAATTGGTCATACAGCAAGACAGGCAAAATGCCCGCTATTCCAGCTAGAAATAAAAAAACAGAAAAACAGGCGACAGGCTTTCATCAAAAATAATGAAGGACTTACATAAAAGCCCACAAAACAAATTAATCGTTTGATAGAAGCTTCGAACATAAAAGCAGCCGCAGCCACACGGGTCGATGGAACCAGCTATGCAGCAGCAGCAAGCACCTCGAGCAGCCCTAGAACCACACGCAAGCCTCCTGAGAACGAATCCAAGGCGAAGGCGTTACCTGACTTACTCAGCAAAGCGAAAGAGTTAATGAAAAGTTTGCAGGCAAAAGGTTATCCCGCAGAAACAATTTTAGATTTCGTGATTGAGCTCATCAATGGATAATTTGCCAAATACACTCAGAAGAAGAAAACAGTGTGTGAGAATCGTACACTGTAACATTCAAGGAATTCGCAACAAACACATCGAGCTCAAGCAACTGGCAGTCAAACAACGGCCGGATATTATTATAGTAAACGAGTGTAAAGTAGATTTTACAAAGTGTAAATATAACATTCCAGGTTTTAACAAAATTTACGATGCTAGGGCAACTCACCTTGTCACTGCAATGTACATAAAGGAAGGTCTTCGCTGGAATCTAACGACTGTGATTCCAGGCGTGGATGACGTTGATCGTCGTATTGAGGGAGTAGCTATCAGGTTGGAAACGATTGACGGTGGTATCATTGTTCGAGGGTTGTATAATCCACATTTACGTTTCAATCGAATTCGGGCGGACTGGGAAGCTCTGTTAGAAGATAATACCACCTCGATCAACGTGGGGGATTTAAATTTGAGAATGCAACAACTTGGGCATTCTCAAACACAAGCCGCAGGTGCGCTGGTGCAGCGGGCCATTAACAACAGAGAGGCAAAATTGGTGCATACTGGCTTACCTTCTCGACCTTGCCATCAAGGAAACGGAATACTTGATATCGCACTGGTAACACAAGAGGCCATGGAGTACACTTATCGAACGAAACAACTCGATTCTATCTCGTCAGATCACTATCCATGGCAATTGGAAGTTGATATAGTGGCACACGAACATGTGCTACTGAGGCGAAAGATGAGAAGCATTACTGAATCTAAGGAATCTCGCATCAAATTTCAAGAGTTAATCGAAGCCAATCTTCCAGTAATGGTGCCAACCACTGATGCCGAGGCCGATTCATGCGTCGAGAACTTAGAAAATATACTTACTGCGGCATTAGATAAGATGGCACCGCTACAAGAGTCAACACGACGGGAGGAACTGCCAATAAACATCCAATACATGATACAACATCGCAACCGAAGCAAACTAAAAGCTAAAAATGCACCAAGAGGACATATTCTCCGTCGGATATATAACGCTGCAAAGACCATACTGAAACAAGCGCTGCAAGAGTATCGAGAGACTCAATGGAACAACGTCATTGATAGCCCTGAGAACAACTATGCCAAGATGTGGACAATTCAACGCTCACTGAAGGCCAAGCCTCAGCGTTTGCCTGATCTACATGGAGATGTAACTGAAGAAGAAACAATCAATACTTTGGTTGACACGGCAATAGTAAGAGAAGCAAATGTGGATGACACTCATAAAAATTTTGAGACCTTCACCCCATACCAACCGCTGGCCGAGACAGACGTAGACGAGGTAATACGAGCTCTTCGCCTCTTCAAGAACAAGAAAGTACCAGGCCCCGATCAACTAAGGGCTGACGCAATAAAACTTGCTGGGCCGGCATATTATACCGCACTGACAAATACAATAAACTACACTTTACGCACAGGATATTATCCAAGCCGATGGAAGCTGGGAGACTGTATATTTCTACACAAACCAGGCAAACCACATACAGAAGCCGCCTCGTATCGTCCCATTACGTTACTTAACATTATGGGTAAGCTGTGCGAACGAGTTATGTATAGTAGAGTGCTTTCAGAAGTGAACCGTTTGTATCTTATCCCAGAATACCAGCACGGTTTTACAAAAAATAAAGGGACAGGTACTCAAATTTTACGAACTGGTAAGGTTATCACAGATGCTTTGGCAGAGGGCAACAGTGTAGCGATGATTTCTACTGATCTCAGTAAAGCTTTCGATTCCATAAATCATGCAGGGCTAAGCAGGAAACTGTTTGACGCTGGAATGGCAAATAATGTGATTAAGCTAATTGAGAATTACCTGAAAAATCGGGAGGTTCGTGGTAGGTACCGAACAATGTATGGAAGAAGGCAGCCGGTTCCGCACGGGGTACCACAGGGCTCAATTTTGGGGCCGATCCTCTTCAACTTATACATGAGTGATATACCCAAGACTCACATCGCTGGTATCACACTCTCACAGTATGCTGATGATCTATGCATCCTAAATGAGGCTAGCCAACCAGATACAGCATCGCGGAGAGCGACATGGGCTGCTGAGACGATTATAAACTACTACAAGGAATGGGGTCTGCAGTGCAATGTGAGCAAAACAGATTGCATAATGTTTACAAATAAACGCAAATTCAATCGCACCATACAACTTCATCATGAGGCATTACCAATAAAAAGTAACATAAAATATCTTGGAGTGCATCTCGACCAAAGATTAGTGATGAAGGAACATGTAAAAATGACAGTGAAAAAAGTGAGACAAGTGCGTGGAATGCTAGCGCCCATCATAGGATGGTATAGTAAAGTGTCCCTTGAAACAAAACTTAAAGTGATCAAAGCAACTATTCTACCAATCATTGATTACGGCATTGTACAACTATACCCTAGGGTGTGTAAGTCTAAGCTAACTGAATTAGAGAGGCAATATCGAATGGCATTGAAGACAGCGGCTAACCTTCCTCGCAATACGAGTTCAGAAGTAATCTGGGAAATGCTTGATGAGGATCCGTGGTACATACGTGCCAGGGACCTTCATGAAGACATGCTCCGCAAGTTAAAAGATCAGCAAATCCCTGGACTTATACTCCCTGGTGACAAATATAATAAACTGAACCACCATAATCCTATGTTGCCTAGCCTGCGCGCAGGCGAAATTGATTATGTTGATAAAAAAGAAAGAGGCAAACCGCTCTCCAAGCGGACGGTCCCTCCTCGTATCCCTATCCTTTAGCCTTAAGACTGATGTAAATAAAATATATAGCTTAAGCGTGAGCCAGTTCATGTATGAACTGAGCCCTATTAACTTTACTCTTAGATCTTAGTTTAGACATATAGGTAAATAACATTGCCTGAACTTGGCAGGCTATTGAATTGTAACATTAATTATAAAAAATAAAGTTTATTCTATTCTATTCTATTCTATTCACACTTGCCCGTGTCGCTCGTGTCTTGACAGTGACAGTGAAATCTTCACTATTATTCATAGACACAAAAGACAACGTAGGTATGCTTTAAACGCATGCTATAGACTAAAACGCATATACTACAGTGTCCAAAGTTTTGACTGTCAAGTAACTATTGTAATTGTCACGTACTGCAAAACCAGACTTCACGAGTGTTTTGTTAACGAGTTTTTATATTTCACCAATATATTTATTAGCAATATTAGAATATTTTGAATGTTTTTTTGAAAATTTTAATGTAGTCATGAGCAACAAAAGTTTAATATTTATATCATTTATTGCCATATGGCATACAACTTGTATACAGATCTTATAAAATTGCTTTTAAAGGCAATTAATTAATAACTATAATAGTTTTCTTATGTTTCAAATTTAATGAAAATTATATATCTCAGTGCAGGGGCGGAATAAAAATGATAAACTGAACCCTGGGGTCGGCGGCGGTCTGTTGTCAAAGGCGACATACAACTGTAGCTGGATGGCGACCACCCCCTAGTTTTCAAATATGCCACCATAACAACCCTGTGTTGTGTTCCGACATAATTGACCCGGGTTCCAGTTAACGCGAACGGTAGCGTGATAGCTGTGATCCTGGCGTCGCAAATATCTATAGGCGACGGTAACTGCTTAGTATCAAGTTCAGCCCGTCTGCTGTTCCAGAACAAAATATCCACTTATTACGAAATTACAGGGATTCAATAGATGATATTTATATGATTGATTGTATGTCACAAAAAGACGATACCCAATTGAACGCAATATGCAAATTAAGTTGATGCTTATTTATATAGTTTCTGAAATCGAAGAATCCAATTACATTTAGCGAGCTTCTTTCAGTATATTTGAACTTTTAGATTGAAACGACTCTCAAACTCGCGGATATCATGGCGTAGCAATTTGAAATTGGAATCTATTTTTTATATAAATAAAATTATAGCGGTCTGCGTTGTGCACGCATCACGGCAAAGTACTGAATAGATTTAAATTAAATTTTCTAAGTTTTATTTCTTAGATACTTGGCCCTTATTAAAAATAATAATTACGATATCTTCATTTAATGTAAAGTTATTTATTATATATTAAATATTTTTATCCGTGCAGAGGCGGAGAAAGAATACTAACCTTTGCGGCCGGGGTCGGCCTGTCGTAAAAGGCGACAGAACACTGTCGCCTTTTACGACAGGGTTGTTACCCCCCGTAGCGACGTGGTAGGGCCTCAAGCCCGTCTGGATGGCGACCACCTTTGGTCTTAAGTATGCCGCCATAATAACCTTGTGTTGTGTTCCAGCATTAGTGACCCAAGTTCCTGTACCCTTATGGGACAGCAGAGTGTTCGTGATGCTACTGGCGTTGCAAACACCTATAGGCGACGGTAACTGCTAACTTCTAAGCGGGCCATCAGCCTGTCTGCTGTTCTACAGCATTAAAAAAATTAAAGTTTTAAGAAGCAACGATTTTTATAGCACTATGTGTTCAGTGATGTGTGTTTTGTTGCCACGGAGAAGTGGGGCAAGCGGTTTTCTATTATTCGACCAACGAAGCCGGCGGTAACGGCTAGTATTTTATATAGAAGGCAAAAAACCACTTGTATAAACAGTTTTGGTTGTGTGATTTTTGAAATAGAGATTATTTCGCGATCTAATACAATTCGGTCAAGCAGTGGTTTACCACTTTGGTTCGTATAACGCAGGGTAATCTTTAGATTAGCCCGTGTTAAACGAACAGACATACAGAGGATAGCTATTTTACTGTTAGCACCTTGAATAAGTTCTGGTGGTTTCATCAAAGATGGCAGTAGTGTATGGAAATTCCAATGGTAACACATTTAAAAGGACTAATTCATATATGGTATCTAATCTTAAATTTCGATTTAAGACATTTTATTATAGTGTAAGCGAAGTGGTTTTGTGTTCATTTTGAAAATGTCCACTTTCGAGTCCCAACCTACATTAGAAAATGCAATAACACTAAAGACAGAAATTAAACAACGGAATTTGTTAAGATGCACTGTATTGTTAATTTATCAATAGTTACAATAGTTATCGTTACGACAATAGAATTATAAAGTACAAATGGAAACTACGTTACAATACGATTTAACGGCTTTCGCGATTGTCGGTTTATTGGCGGGGGCGCAGCCGTTTACGAGGCTTGCGCACAACCTTCCGTCTTGGCCCTTGGCGTGCGGTGGACGACGTACTGCTGTCGTGAGCCCTCAGATGAGCTTCACCGGACAGTAGAGAGCGGTGTCCGTGCCTAACGGTATTTTCTATGGTGGCGAGCTGTGTGAACCGGCACAAGTGTATTAGTGTAATTTTAAAAGAAAGCGCATGCTGGTGCGCACAGAATTTTTTTATTGCTCAGGAGCAGCAGCCAGGCTGATGGCCCACTTAACAGTAAGCAGTTACGACACTTTTTCAGACTGATTCAGACACATCGAACACACTGATGTCCCATTGGAGTACAGAAACCTGGATCACTAATGGCGGAACATAACACAAGGTAATTATAGCGGCATACTTATACACCAGGGGTGGTCGCTATCCAGACGGGCTTGGGGCCCTACCACGTAGCTAGGGTTGTTTTGTCGCCTTTTACGACAGGCCAACCCTGGCCGCAGAGGTTAGTATTCTAACTCCGCCCCTGCATGGAAAGAATTCTCGATAAGTTTTACGCCGACAATATTCTGTCGGATACGACATGCAGGGACTAATTTTGATCTTAAAAGATGGCGATGATAATAATGTAAAGTATACATTACGATAACCCAAAGCGTAGAAAATCGTAGTATAAGCTAGGCTAAGCATCAAAATCGTCTACAAAAATATCCACGTTACGAAGCTTTTTTACAAATAGGACAATAATTCTCCGTGCTAGAGCGGAGTAAGAACGGACCCTTACTGTCTAAAAAAACCGCTAAATAAAACTAGTTTTGTTATATACTAAACAGTGGACCCGGATTGAAAAGTAAAAGCTACGGTTATACAGACTGAACTAGTTCGATGATTATGCTTTTCTTTGTATAAAAAAAAATAAGATCTACGTTCCTCCATTATTTATCTCTATATAAATACTTAATATAGTAACCTTTTGCATGTGCACAACTTTAATGTATAATAAATAATAATCAATAAATTTATTTTTTAAGCTTTTTTTTTTTTTTTATTGCGTAGGACAGCAGACAGGCTGACAGCCCGCTTAGAATTTAGCAGTTACCGTCGCCTATAGGTGTTTGCAACGCCAGTCGCATCGCGAACACGCTGCTGTCCCATAAGGGTACAGGAACTTTGGTCATTAATGCCGGAACACAACACAAGGTTATTATGGCGGCATACTTAAGACCAAAGGTGGTCGCCATCCAGACGGGCTTGAGGCCCTACCACGTAGCTAGGGTGGGTTGTTTTGTCGCCTTTTACGACAGGCCGACCCCGGCCACAGAGGTTAGTATTCTTTCTCCGCCCCTGCACGGATAGAAAGCTTACATATTCGTTTCCTAATACTTAATTTTATAGATCTTAATTTTATTACTATTATTTGTAAATAAGTCCTCATAAATCGTTATTTACCGCAGTTATAGAAGTTTTATTTAATGCCAGTACCAATTAAGCTCTAAGTGGCGCTGGTATCGCTTTTGTTCTCCCACCATTTGTAATTTCCCCGACACCACATTAATTTACGGCCCTCACTTTTGACATTTCGGTGATATGTTCCTACAAAACAAGTAATTTCGGTGAATTAAAAATAATAAAGAATGGAGAAATTTATGAGTTTGTAAAGAGTGTGAATGTTAACGTAATATTATAGTATAATGTTCAAAACCCTGCCATGTTAGCTAAAATGTTTGAAAAAGTAGGCAAATACTTACCTGTTAAGAGATCGCTTTGAAGTATCTGTGGCATGTTTTTTAAGACAATTTCTAATATTCGATGAAAACCTGTATGCAAAACTTTTTTACGAACACAATTCCCTCCGTACAGGGCTGGAATAAAAATACTAGCCCCCAGCGGCCGGGAGCAGTCTGTCGTAAAAGGCTACAAAACAAATGAGCTAGGTGGTAGGACTCGAAGCCGATTAGATGGCAACCAGCTCTGGTCTCTAATATGCCGTCGTATTAACCTCGTGTCGTAATCTGGCATCAGTGACCAGGTTACAGTTGCTCCACTAATATTCATAGGCGACGGTAATTGCTAACTACTAAGTCAGCATATCTGCTATCGTACAAATATAAAAAATATATAGATATTTTTTTCTATTACATAGACATTCAATTGTAAAAAATAGATTTTACTCATAATATCGCGATGGCAATTGAACCCTCGCAAACATTCTGACAGGTGAAAAGCATTGCGCCATTCGAGGTCGTCCATGCGATATTTTCGTTCTATTCTTTAATTAATTTTCTGTTATTTATACAACAGGCATTTAGTTAAAAAGTTAGGAAAAAAATGTTGTTTACCTTTTTTACTTAATACATTTATTAACTATTATATTTATTAAATGCGTTAATTGTGGGATAAATTATCACAATAAACTTATATCCGAAGTCTGAAGTATCAATAGACACGAAAATATCCAGAATACTCCCTCTCTGGAATCATTTATAAAGGTAAATTCCTTCTGGTTTACATGTTCACTTTGCTAGTGTTGTTTTCACGTCGTATAGATAGGTGGCGCTCTATAAAACTGAAAAAACCACCTATCGGAGTCACACCCGTGTCTGTAGAAAGGTTCGTAAGGACTTTCAATACTTATGTATACTGCCCTTACTGATATACGAGATAGATGGCGTTTAAATGTGTAATATTATTGTTAAAATATACTTAAATTACAGGCAAATCAATTGCTCCATTCAGCTTTGTTAGATATGTATAATATTTCATTTTTACCTACCAATTATATGGATACAGCTTATTAATAGCAATTTGCTATAATATGTTGACAAAGCCATAGTAGCTAGCTTTACTAGTAAACACGGTACCTTTGCTGTTGCAAAATAAATCATCAGTTTTATGATAATTACTTGTTTTTAAACGATAAAAAATTGGAATTGGTTGTTGTTGGCGACCTTTTATCTTTTGGATCGCTTAACACCACGCCCTTGCACTTTTGTAATAATTCTGTGATTCTGTTCAGCGTAGAATGTAGGGTCGTTTCCATGTGTGTATATTAAGTGTATGGTAAATCATTTTTAATAAAAATGTATATAATAATATTGGACAATTTTTTCTACGAGTATGTAATACATAACTTGAAACATGTGTATATTTATTATTCAATATTCAAGAAAAATCAATATTCATTTATATAAAACCTTAGAAACAAAAGTTGTAACTGACTCGAATTACATTTTCGATAGTCATAGGCGAAATCGGCCCAAGTAAAAACTACATTCAAACAAAATCAACTGAAGTGGAAAGTTCTTCAAGTTGTTTTATAGTACGCACAAATCTTTTTCCCTGGAAAAAGTGGGAGCTTGGTTTAATTTTATCGCAAACGACAGATAAACTGGAAGTATTAAAATATAATTACATTACAACTTATAATATTGTAGTCAAACATTTTTGATACAGGATAGACACTCGCTATCCCTTGAGTGCATTAATCTTATTTTAGTATACGAACTTTATAAAAGCTTAAAAAATATTATCGAGGAGCTAAAATTCTGTAATTCTTTGCACAAAGTTTATTTACCTCTCGAACTACTATTAGGATGGTCTGAAAAGTTTCCGACCTAAACATGAAGATAACAGCACTCGTAAATAAAAGCTAGTGAATTTCGTTGTTCGTCTGTTGACAGTTACTCACCAAAGTTTCAGCCATTTCTGACGCGCAGTTGTTATGTAACAGTCGTTTGAGTAAGTTAATTTAAGTGTTTTTATGAAAATGGACAAAATCAAGTATCGAGCTGTCATTAAATATTTGTTTTTGAAAGGCAATACGCCTGCGAATATCAGAGATGAGTTGGATTCTATATATGGGTACTCTGCCCCATTATTTACCGCAGTGAAATTTAGTGGGTGTAAGAGCTTGGGAGACGATGAACGTCCGGGACGTCTAAAAACTGCAACTACCGACGAAAACATCGCCAAAATTCACCAAGTGGTGCTAGACGACCGCCGAATTGAAGTGAGAGAGAGAACAGAGGTTATAAACATATCAAAAGAATATGTTTGTCACATATTAAATCAACATTTAGACATGAGAAAGCTGTCCGCGCGTTTGGTGCCAAGTTTGCTCACGTTAGACCAAAAACGTGTCCGAATGAAGATTTCCAACTCTCTGTTAGCGCAGTTTAGGCGCCGATTAAGTACTGTAGATTCATCTACAGTAATAGTGTATCCAAGTTTCAACTTGGATACACTATTATACGCCCGAAACAAAAATACAGTCCAAACAGTGGACTGCAAAGGGGGAACCAGCTCCAAAAAAAGCAAAACTGTTTTTTCGGCTGGGAAAGTGATGGCGACTGTTTTTTAGGATAGTCATGGAGTTATTTTAATGGAATATCTTCAAAAAGGAAAAACCATTACAGGAACATACTACGCATCATTACTTGACAAGCTGAAGGCAGAACTTACAGAAAAACGGCCACATTTGCAGAAAAAGAAAAAATCCTGTTTCACCAAGACAACGCACCGTCTCACACCTCAGCAGTTGCCATGGCGAAAATCCACGAATTACGGTTGAACTGCTTGACCACCCGCCTTACTCACCAGATTTGGTCCCAAGCGACTTCTTTTTGTTCCCTCATCTAAAAATTGCGCTCGGAGGATAGAGATTTTCGTCAAACCTTCGTGACCAATTATTTTGCAGAGAAAAACGCCGAGTACTATTTGGACGGGTTACGAAGATGAGAGCATCGCTGGGAGATGTTTGTAGAGTTACAAGGAGACTATGTTGAAAAATATAAAAAAAATTATAAAATGTCTTATATCTTTGTTAGGCCGGAAACTTTTCAGACCACTCTCTACTCAGGCGCATACTTTGAGTTCCGAATTATATTCATTTTTCTACCTTTAAACAGCAGACGATTACGTTAAGTTACCGTCGCCTTTGAATGTTTGCGACGCCAGGGGCACCGCTTACATCCGCATAGGAAAACTGAAATCTGGGTCACTTTTTCCGGAACATAATACAAGGTTATTATGGCATATTTGGAGACCCGGGACGGTTGTGATCTAGACAAGCTTGGAGCCAGCTACCTAGATACCAGCTAGCTAGGATAGTTTAGTCGCCTTTAAGACAGGTCACCCCGGGCTGCAGAGGCCAGTATTCTTACTCCGCCCCTGTACGGAGAAAAGAAGTTTGTAAGAAGAAAACCTATTTGTTTATTACCTTCTAAAATAAACCTCTATTTATACCGACTGAGTATTTAGAATCTATTGTATATAATCAGACAATATGTTCCACACTTTATGTTTTATCCGTGCAGGGGCGGAGAAAGAATACTAACCTCTGCGGCCGGGATCTGCCTGTCGTAAAAGCCGACAAAACAACCCACCCTAGCTACGTGGTAGGACCTCAAGCCCGTCTGGATGGCGACCACCTTAGGTCTTAAGTATGCCGCCATAATAACCTTGTGTTGTGTTCCGGCATTGGTGACCCAAGTTCCTGTACCCTTATGGGACAGCAGCGTGTTCGCGATGCCACTGGCGTTGCAAACACCCACAGGCGATGGTAACTGCTAAATTCTAAGCGAGCCGTCAGCCTGTCTGCTGTCCTACAGCAATAAAAAAAAATGTTCGTCATATAAAAATCTAGTCTACGAGTAAAATAAGGCGTCGTACTCATTCTAGAAAAGCCACTTGTGCTAATTCCACGCCCTCCGAAAGATTTGTTCCCGCTATGGAGATGTATGGGGTACGAGGTTTAGTAAATGGCCGCATTAGCTTAAATACCTGTTTGGTTTTAAGAATAAAACAGAAAAGGTTTTATAAATTGATTTCAAGTGATTTTTTCATAATAAATCAGATCGCTATACTTCTGTGTGGGTTAAAGTAATTTGAGGGTAATAATATTATTTTTCTCGTGTCTACAAAAACATGTCCATAACATTTTTTTCTTTTTTTCTTCAAATGATCTGATAGACTCGTACAATTTTTCTTCGTGCAGGTGTGGAGTAAGAATTCAAACCTCGGCCAGGGTCAGCCTGTCGTAAGAGGCAACAAAACAACCCTAGCTATGTGGTTTTATAATTGTGGATATTATAAGCTATCATTTAACGAATAGTAATGTTTCTAATAAAAATTAAATTTCTTTAGCTATTGTGTTTTGTTCAACAGATATATTTTTACCATTTAAGAACAAATTGTTAAATGTTAGAAACAAAGATGTAAAACAGAAGAATGTTAAAAAAGTTTATTCAGTATCTCGTGTTTCCTCCCCGGGCTCTTATCAGTGCTTCCATGCGGTTCCTCATGGAACGGATAAGCATCACAATCTTATGTTGTGGGATGCTATCCCACTCTTCTTGTATAACTACTTTAAGGTGGCCAAGCATCTCCGGAGCAGGATATCTCGCTCTGACTTGTCTCTTCAACTCATCCCATAGGTGTTCTATGGGATTCATATCCGGGCTTCTTGCTGGCCAGTCCATAACCGCAATACCGACTTCGCTCAGGTATTCATTCATTTAAATTGCCTGCGGTATGAGCCCTGCCATTGTCCTGCATAAAAATGAAGTCTTCACCAATAAAATATGCACACGGTACCACTTGAGGCTCCAGACACTTCGATGTATCGTGACCCATTTAATGACGGTAACCGAGGTCCAGATACAAACGCATGTTTGGTTTTTCAATCGGCGCTTATGCCTCCCCAAACCGTCCATGAACCGCCACCGTAACTGACCCTTTCTTCAATGCAGTAATGTGCAAAACGCTCTCCCTCTCGTTGATACACCTTTTTTCTTCCGTCATTACCATACAACATGATTTTACAGTCTCTCTTACTTTTACTCGTCAGAAAAGAGAACTTTGCTCCATTGAAGTACGACCAATTTAAGCGCTCAAGTGCAAAGTTGAGGCGCGCTCTTCGGTGGGCTACCGTAAATTTTGGGCCAATAGCTGGTTTATGAGGTTTCATGCCACGCTCCGCCAATCTTCTTCTTATAGTAGAATTGCTTACAGTCAATTCTCGAACCTCACGGAACCTCTGCTGCAGTTGAATAGAGTAGTGGTGATTTCTCAGAGAAACTAACACAATATACCAGTCATCTTGCTCAGAAGTGACTCGATGTCTACTAGATCCTGGACGGCGAGTAAATATACCAGTCTTTCGATAACTCTGATACACTCTATTGACAGCCGAGAGGCTTACATGCAATCGTGTAGCCACAACACGATGACTATGCCCTGCATCCAGCAACGCTACAACTTGGGCGGCTTCTGTGGGCGAGATATCAAATTTTTTTAGGAAGATCTCTTTGGTAGGATATCACAGAGCTTAGTTAACAATCACACTCAGCTCAGCTCTGAGCTCAGATAAAAAAGAAGAAGAAAGAAAATACATTTATTTAAGACAAATGCACTTACAAAAATAAAAAAACGACAATTTATACAAAAAATGGGATTAAGTGCAGAAATTCCGACGGAATACACGTTGAAAACAATCTATACATTCATTTATTGCATGAAAATTCAAAAATTTAAGTTTTTAATTTGGGATTCTGATACACGTGTCTGTAGACTAAACTGCCAGCTATTTCTTGGCGTATTTTTTTAAAATGATATCAATCCTCTTTTTCATGAAATGCCGCCTGAATAATACTTACAGTAGTGTTTCGATTTTTTTTATGAGAAATATATATTTGTAAAAAGCCCTGCGACATGGTATTCCAATTATTGTCTTTGAAAAATCAAATCAAGCGATTGATTTTATGATCATTTGTTTTAGTAATAAGGTATTTATAATTCCATATCATCGTCGTCAGCCGTCCGTTGTCTACTGCCGAACGTAGGCCTCCCCAAGTTTGAGCCACAAATCCCTGTCTTTTACCATCCAGCACCGACCAGCAACCTTGCGCAAGTTATCGCTACGTCGGGCTGGGAGGTGTCTGTCATACACTACGTTTGCTGGGACGTGTTTCCACTCCAGGACACGTTTGCTCCGACTCCCATCGGTCCTGCGACAAACGTCCGGCCCATTGCCACTTAAGCTTGCATATTTTGCGAGCTATATCGGTTACTTTGGTTCTCTTACGGATTTCCTCATTTCGAATTTTGTCCATAAGCGAGACACCCAAAATAGCTCGCTCAGTGATCCTTTTTCAATAAAATTCACCACCATTAATCGTTTCCGTAGATGATGATATCGCATCTGCCATTTCAGTCCTATTGAACAAGACAACAGTCTATGATGATGATATTGAGTGTATCTACGAGGGTTTTATTGAGTAAACTTTAAATTATTTGCTAGGTTTAGGTTAGGGCCTTTGATAGGTAGAAGGTTTTCATCGCCCTTCTGGATGGCGAACGCCCCTCGTTTCTAAATATGCCGCCTGGATAACCTTATGTTGTGTCCCGGCCTAAATTACTTTCCATATATTACTATTTATTTCTATATATTAATTTCCATAGCCCCTACGAGGACGGCAATGTGTTAGTAGTGCCACTGGCTTCACAAACATCCATAGCCTTCACCTACATGGTGACTGCTTATTATTAAGTGAGCCTGTCTGCTGTTCACAGCGATAAAAAAGCTCAGAAGATTTTATTTGAAACCATTTTCCATTACATACAACTATAAAAATAAAGAACTACTTGATACATAATATATATTTAATGCAAACGTTTCTATATATAGAAACGGTTGCATTAAACAGCGTACCCGAGCGGAGAATAGAAGTAGTTAACTCCAACAGTAATTAACTCGAGAATTAGTGCATAAATAGTTAGCGAGATTGTGAGGCAACGCCCCATTCGTATAATTTATGAATAAACGAAGTGAATGATTAACATTTTATCTATTCTTTGTACACAGTAGCAATAAAAAAATAAAGGTCAGACATCTCCATCTAGAATAGCAGAATAAGTTATTAAAATATCTTATAATAACTATTAATTATGAAAATTCAATACAAAAATAATTTAGAAAATTGTTATGTAGAAAACATTTAATCTCATCCATCTGATAGTTGTTATAATCTGGCAAAAATTGTCAAATCGATTTGTCTAAAAATGTTCATTCTAAAAATCGATCATTCTTGATATGAACTTTATGCATAAAACCTTTTTTTATTATTTATTGATAAAAGTTACTATATATATATATATATATATATATATATATATACCTAGTCAGGTCATAAGTATTGTCACACAGTAAAAACTTTTCTTTTAGAATGCTGGCCACAAAAAAGTTTATTGAATTAGAATTTCGAATTGTTCATGAAAATAAAAATGTATAACTTTTAGAATTTTACTCATTTTTAAATATGGAGTGGACGCTTAAAGAAGACCGTGTTGCAGTTATTGCGTTGCATCATTGCGGTTACGCGCCAATTCAAATTTTTAACATACTGAAAAATTTAAATATTACCAAAAGATTCGTTTATCGTACCATCAAACGATACAATGAAGACTCTAGTGTAGATGACAGGTCAAGAAGTGGTCGCTCTCGGTCTGTTAGGACTCCAGCAGTGATAAAAGCTGTGAAGGCACGAATTCAATGAAATCCCAAACGTAAGCAGAAACTGTTGGCCCTTCAGATGGGGTTAAGCAGAACCACGGTGAAAAGGGTGTTAAATGAAGACTTAGGGCTTCGGGCATATCGAAGAAAAACAGGACATCGTTTGAATGCTCGTCTAATGGACCTGAGACTGAAGAGATGCCGCGCTTTGTTGAAGCGGTACGCGGGAAAAAAATATCGGGAAATTCTTTTTTCGGATGAAAAAATGTTTACCGTAGAAGAGAGCTACAACAAACAAAATGATAAGGTGTACGCACACAGTAGTGAAGAAGCGAGCAACCGTATTCCGCGTGTCCAACGAGGTCATTTTCCATCCTCGCTCATGGTATGGTTGGGAGTTTCTTATTGGGGCTTAACAGAGGTACTTTTTTGTGAGAAAGGTGTAAAAACGAATGCTGTTGTGTATCAAAATACAGTCCTGACGAACCTTGTGGAACCTGTTTCTCATACCATGTTCAATAACAGGCACTGGGTATTCCAACAAGATTCGGCGCAAGCTCATAGAGCGAAGAGCACACAAGACTGGCTGGCGGCGCGTGAAATCGACTTCATCCGGCACGAAGACTGGCCCTCCTCCAGTCCAGATTTGAATCCGTTAGATTACAAGATATGGCAACACTTGGAGGAAAAGGCGTGCTCAAAGCCTCATCCCAATTTGGAGTCACTCAAGACATCCTTGATTAAGGCAGCCGCCGATATTGACATGGACCTCGTTCGTGCTGCGATAGACAACTGGCCGCGCAGATTGAAGGCTTGTATTCAAAATCACGGAGGTCATTTTGAATAAACTTTAATGTCATAAGAATCTATGTTTTGTTAAGTTCATTTTGGTATATGAATGGTTACATAATTAATAAACTTGTTACAATTATTTTACATTAAACATGTGACAGAATTTATGACCTGACTAGGTATATATATATATATATATATATATATATATATATATATATATATATATATATATATATATATATATATATATATATATATATATATATATATATATATATATATATATATATATATATATATATTGTAAATTTGATGTCAAAATTATCAAAATTCTAGTGGAAATTTATTTATTATTATATATATAAAATTTACAGAAGAATAAGAAGTAAAACCTATATAAAAATGACGTGCTTTTATCGTGAAGACTGCGAACAATTTGCAGTATGTATGATGTTAGTGGCCCCTTGTACAACAACGTGCTATGAAGATCCACCTATGGGCTATCCCTGCTTGCCACGATGTCCTTTGCCGAAAGTTATGTATTATTGTGAGAAAGCTGCGCGTTTCAAGGCCTCTAACTTTCTAAGAGAAAGATTGCTGTGATCCACCACTAAATTATATGAAGATTGTGCGCAAGCACCTGCGCAAGCTGCCTGTTTCTGCATTCAAGCGCATTGAAATGCAGGACTAAGAGCATTCGAAGACGCTTGACACTGCGAATTTCCTATTTAGAAGCTCTCGTGACATAGTTGTCGAATGTGATTGTGCACGGACCCCGTAAAAGTCGGCGACCCAGCAAAAATGCTACCCTGCACATCCAAACCGACACTCGGATGTTGTTTGTTCAAGAAGAAACCAATAAAAGTGTAGCTTGAGGATATGTTAGATGATTAACAACGAAATTTCGTTTCCTACTTTCAATGTGATACCAGAAAATAATTTAAATAAAAAGGATAACTGATTTTTTTCCCCAAAAAGGGCTTAACGTCAGGCAAGCGGCCGGTTGTAAAAACTAAGCCACAACTATTGCAACATGCAACATGTTGTGCTGACCTCATATAATGTAGGATAAGGGCAGGAGGACGAAGATTTTCATAGATGGAGATCGGATCTTATCTTTATGCTATATATAAAAAACTAGCGCATCGTTTACTACTCATTTTAATAATTATGTGTGTGATTGAACGTTTGAAATCTGAAAATATAACCCATTTCAAGACTACTACAATTTAGATAAGTTATTATAAAACATACTCCATTAATAATAGTGTTTATAAAGATAAAACAAATCAAACTGTCATTATCATGTATTATAATGGATCATTATCGTTTATTTTAGTTTATTGGAATTTTTATTGGTGTCGCTCATATATATGTGTAGAGTTTAAAAATAGTTGTGTGAAATTGGAATACTTTGTAAACTATGTTGTAGTTGCCCATTAATTACTACCTTTTATTGTCACTGTTGTAGTGTGTGGTGTCGCACCAGAATAGCACCACCCCATCTCCTCCCGTGGGTGTCGTAAGAGACGACTAAGGGATAGAAAGAACGGAGGATGGGCAGCAGCATCTTTCCGTGAGAGCATCACCAACTGCGAATACTGCGATCGCCAACCCGCCTGCCAAGCGTGGCGATTATGGCAAAAACCCCCTTAAAATGACAGATACACACAGGCCCCGGCCCCTAGTCCCCGGCGGCCCCGTTCGTGGTGGTCACGGTAGCAGCCACATAAGCGACGGGGCAGGGGGTGCGAAGAATCCCCGGGTTCGGATTCGCTACCAAGAACGACGACCTTTGGCCCTGGCAACATACAATGTCAAGACACTGCGGACCGACGAGAAGTTGGAGGAACTGGAGGAAGTTTTGAGCAGACTGCGATGGGATGTTGTGGGGTTATCTGAAGTCCGAAGACAGAGAGAGGACTCGATAATTCTAAATTCCGGAAATCTGCTCTACTTCCGGGAGGGCGACCAACTGTCCCAAGGTGGTGTTGGGTTTCTCGTTCACAAGTCTCTTGTGAACAACGTTACTGAGGTGGGGAGTGTTTCGACTAGGGTAGCGTACCTAATACTCAAAATTAACAAACGGTATTCGTTGAAGGTCATTCAGGTTTACGCTCCGACTTCGACACATCCTGACGAGGAGGTGGAAGCCATGTATGAGGACATCTCAACAGCCATCCACACTTCTAAAACCCACTTTAACGTTGTCATGGGAGACTTCAACGCAAAATTGGGGAAACGTAGCGGCGATGAGTTGAGAGTGGGGCAATTTGGGTTCGGAAATCGGAACACCCGAGGCCAGATGCTGGCTGACTTCATGGAGAAGGAGGACCTGTATATGATGAACTCCTTCTTCATGAAGCCAGAACAACGCAAATGGACTTGGATTAGTCCCGATGGTGCCACCAAAAATGAGATTGACTTTATTATGTCGACCAAAAGACAGATATTCAATGATGTCTCTGTGATCAATTCGGTGAAAACTGGGAGTGATCAACGCATAGTAAGAGGCACATTGAATATCAATCCAAAATTGGAGAGGTCTCGACTGGTGAAGTCTACGCTCCGACCTGCACCCATACAGATCCAAAACCCGGTAAACTTTCAACTCGAATTGCAAAACCGCTTCGAATGCCTTGGTGACTGCGTTGACGTGGACGAGTATAATAACAGGTTCGTGGAAGCTGTTCAAACGGCCGGGTCTAAATTCTTCAAGGCCAGCCGTTCAAAAAGAACCGGAAAAATCTCAGATTCTACTCTCAAATTGATGGATGTGAGACGTCAAATGACCCTTCAGTCCCCGGACGATGCTTCCCAGTATAGGCAGCTAAATAGACAGATCTCCAAGTCCTTGACTCGCGATATCCGCCGCCATAACACAGACTGTGTAAAGGCGGCTATAGAGCGTAACAAGGGCTCTAAAGTATTCGCACGAGACTTGTCTATTGGGCAGAGCCAACTGACGAAGCTGAAGACCGACGACGGCAGGGTCGTTTCGTCTAAACCCGAACTTTTGAGGGAAGTCGAGAAGTTCTACGGACAGCTATACACGATCACACGGGCACCTGTTAACAACAAGGCTAAAGACCCAAGAGCCAAATTAACCCGACACTACACCGTAGATATCCCAGACGTCAGGATGTACGAGATTAGTGTGGCCCTTAAACAGCTTAAAAACAACAAGGCGCCGGGAGATGATGGAATTACAGCCGAGCTTCTGAGAGCTGGTGGTACTCCTGTGCTTAAAATCCTCCAGAAGCTATTTAATTCCGTCATCCTCGAGGGCAAAACGCCGCAGGCCTGGCACGGAAGTATAGTGGTGCTGTTCTTCAAAAAGGGCGACAAAACCCTTTTGAATAACTTTAGACCGATATCACTTCTGAGCCATGTTTACAAGCTGTTTTCAAGGGTCATCACGAATCGTCTCGCGCGCAGATTTGACGACTTCCAGCCTCCCGAACAAGCTGGATTCCGAAAAGGTTTTAGCACCATAGACCACATACATACGCTGCGGCAGGTTATACAGAAGACGGAGGAGTATAACCAGCCACTATGCTTGGCGTTCGTGGACTATGAAAAAGCCTTTGATTCGATCGAGACCTGGGCGGTGCTTCAGTCTCTCCAGAGGTGCCACATTGATTATCGATACATCAAAGCGTTGAAGTGTTTGTATGAAAACGCCACCATGTCAGTCCGTCTCCAGGATCAGAACTCGAAGCCTATCCGACTGCAGCGGGGAGTCACACAAGGCGATGTCATATCGCCGATGCTGTTCACCGCTGCGTTGGAAGATGTCTTCAAGCTTCTGGACTGGAACGGACTGGACATCAACATTAACGGTGAGTACATCACTCACCTTAGATTCGCAGATGATATCGTAATCATGGCTGAAACCATGGAAGACTTAAGCCATATGCTTGATGGCCTCAATACAGCTTCCCAAGGAGTAGGTCTCAAAATGAACATGGACAAGACGAAGATCATGTCTAATGTCCATGTCGCACCTACCCCCGTAACAGTTGGGAACTGTACTCTCGAAATTGTTGACGAATACGTCTACTTGGGTCAAACGATCCAGTTAGGCAGGTCCAATTTCGCGAAAGAGGTCATTCGTCGAATCCAACTCGGATGGGCAGCGTTCGGGAAGCTCCATAAAATCTTTTCGTCCCAAATACCGCAGTGTCTCAAGACGAAGGTTTTTAACCAATGTGTGTTGCCAGTGATGACATACGGAACGCAGACGTGGTCGCTAACTATGGGCCTTATGAGAATGGGCCTGAGCTCATGGTCGCTCAGAGGGCAATGGAGAGGGCTATGCTCGGAGTTTCCCTGCGAGATCGAATCAGAAATGAGGAGATTCGCAGGAGAACCAAAGTAACCGACATAGCCCGGATGATTGCAAAACTGAAGTGGCAGTGGGCTGGGCACATAGCTCGAAGGACTGATGGCCGTTGGGACAGAAAAGTCCTCGAATGGCGACCGCGTACCGGAAGACGCAATGTTGGTAAGCCCCCCACAAGATGGACCGATGATCTGGTCAAGATCGCCGGAATAGGTTGGATGAGGGCATATATATATATATATATATATATATATATATATATATATATATATATATATATATATATATATATATATATATATATATATATATATATATATATATATATATATATATATATATATATATATATATATACTTATATAATTGGAATCTCGGAATCGGCTCCAACAATATTCATGAAATTTAGTATACGGGGGGTTTCGGGGGCGATAAATCGATCTAGCTAGAATCATTTCTAGAAAATATCATTTTATTCGCTTGTTTTTTATTGGAAGAAAAATAACAAAAAGGTCCTTCCTGACATCTATCGGCGAATAATAATACTATTTTTTTAAATTGCTTTAACGACACAACAACACTAAAGCTATTCCAGCAGATGGCGTTGTTAAGTAACACGAAGTCAACGAGTGTTTGCTTTGAGGTTAGACCAAGAAAATCAATTGTTAATTTCCAAAAAACACAATTTATAAAAAAAAATACCGAGCAAAGATCGGTCATCCAGCTGGTGTATATAAAAGGTAAAAATATATCACAAGCTTTTTATTTTATTCCAGAAAAAATAACTATTTTGCATACTTACTTTAAAATATGTTATGTTATACGTTTAATATCGTATGACGACAGAGGCTTCTAACTTATAGGTATCTCTTCCAGGCGATTCGTGCATATTACTCGTATTATGTTCACAGACTTTTTTATAAATAATTCTTGACAATATTCAGGACAAAATGACATATAGTTATGGCATATAAGAATAATACAGCCACCTCGTCTCATTCCTTGTTTCGCTTAGTACATTTCCTTCTATCTACTAAGTTACAGACAGCAAAAAAAGTATTATTCAGTTAAAAATGCAATATGTATTCCATTTATGTTCTGAAAGAAAAAAAAAACGAATGCCAACGATGTGAAGATATCTGTCTATCTTCTAGCATTTTTATATATAGTTACAGGGCTAAATTTCAGCGCACCTTTGTGTTGACTCTTTATTGTTCCGCGATGCAAAGGTTTTCGTGCATCTATGCCTGCATGGAACCCAAATTTTTTATGTCCCGAGTCTGTTTATGAATAATATGTGTTTATTTACAAAAAAAAGTATATAAGTAGTATATCAGTTGTCTAGTACCCTTAACACAAGTATTATGCTGCTTACTTTGGGATTGGAGAGCGTTGTGTGAATTATCTATATTCATTTATAGAACCACAAGAAAATAGATTTTTAATTTTATTGCTGAGGAACAACAGATAGGCTGACGGCCTCCTTAATAATAAGTAGTTACTGTCGCTTGTACTTGCGAGACTGGCACTCGCATAGGGGCATACTTCTAATAATTTTATCGCATATGAGCGGTTAAAAAATAAACCTGCATACCGATTTTTTTTTTGCGTAGGACAGCAGACAGGCTGACAGCCCGCTTAGAATTTAGCAGTTACGGCATCGCGAACACGCTACTGTCCCATAAGGGTACAGGAACTTGGGTCACTAATGCCGGAACACAACACAAGGTTATTATAGCGGCATACTTAAGACCAAAGGTGGTCGCCATCTAGACGGGCTTGAGGCCCTACTACGTAGCTAGAGTGGGTTGTTTTGTCGCCTTTTACGACAGGCCGACCCCGGCCACAGAGGTTAGTATTCTTTCTCCGCCCCTGCACGGATTTAACTGGAATATGTCACCAAACTGACTTATACAAGTGTAGCGAGAATATTGACCTTACTCTAGGGACAATCTCGGGCTCAGTTGTAGGATTATATATTCTATCTTGTCGTAAAAGCGACAAAAAGTTCTAACTAGATGGTAGATATGGTAAAGCCTGTCTAGATGCCAACCGCCTCTAGTTTTTAAATATGCCGTCATAACCTTGTTCCAGCATAAGACTGAGTTAGATTTCAATTCCCTTATGCGGTAGACAGTGTGTTAGTAGTATCCCTAATGAGGAAAACATCCGTAGTGTGCATTAATTGCTTACTGTTGATGGAGTCGTCAGCCAGTCTACTATTCCATGAAAATACAAAAAAAGGACAAAACCTTAACCAAATCTTCAAGTCAAGTGGTATCGGGCGGGGCTCTGCTAAGGCTTACGTTATAAGCCTAAATTTATTACGTTATGCTAAACTCACACAGCTACATATCATATATGTAGCGCGGCAGCTTTTTGGTAAGAGTAACACAAACTTCATCTAGTTTTAGATACTTTTCCACGAAGAACTTGCGTTGATCCATCAAAGGATAGTAGTTATAGGTGTAGAGACGTTTCACCTGCCCCAAAATCAACAAATTTTTCTGTCCCTAATCTTTAAAGTTTTGATGTTATTTAGGTTATGCCTTGTTATTAGTTTCTGTTAAATTACTTATGCTTTTGATTTTAAATATCAGATAGCTATTGGTTCCTCTAGATAAAACCACCCATAAAATCAATAAAACAAAAATGGTATATGTTTGGTACTTTGATATAATACGTGGTACAAAGGTCGCCATTTAAAATGTATGAACACGGCCGAAAGTGAACGAGTTTTGTGACAATGTCGAATTGCGTTATTTTAAATTTGGTGGATTAATGAATGAAAACCAATATGCGGGTCTCGATGAAACGTTTGCTACCCCATCTCATCTGAATACAGAGGACTCCGAATGAGGTCAAAACCAATTTTAGCTAGAAATTATATTTATGATTGAAACTTGGTGGAAGTTAAACTTTTTTTTATATATTTACATGTATATACGATAATTGTAGTAACTGTCTTCACAAGAGAAACCATCGTCATCGCGTTATCTTAGCGTTAAATCCCTGTTGCAATTGCTTTCCAATTTTTTTTTCTCCAATTCGGACTATCTTAAACAATCTTTTATGACAAGTCAAAACTTTTTGGGTCTTCCCCTCCTGCTGGCTAGACATTTGTTCCCCACGTAAATAGCTAGTTACCATAAAACGTATTCATACCAGTAAATGCAACACTCCTGCTGTTTATCCACAATGTCACCGATGCGAGAGTTCCTAGTGCGGTCCTTCCGCGTCAATCCACCGAAGCATATTCATCTACGTGATACACAGTTTCTGCTTGTGTCACTCTAGCACTGGCTGCGTTTCACGTCGTTTAAAAAACAGACCTAATTATGCTATTATAGTTCTGTTTCTCTAACTTCTCCGGCATCTTGGAGTCACAAATGACACCAGTAATCCCTTTACAAGAGGAGAGTCTTAAAAGCGATTTCTGTTTGTCTCTAGGATAAAGAGACATAAAACCACTTACTTCTTTAAGTAATTTACATGTGTAAAAAGAAATTAAAGGCCCGCCATTTGGTTTTCGGTTCGGGGTTAGAGGGCCGGACGGATTTCAACGCTGTCATCTAATTTTGCCACATTCATTCGATTTTCACTACTTGTGTGACGAAATTGTATAAGAAATCATTCCGATTGCAGTTTTATACTGTATCTATTTAATAATGTAACTTTCAAATGAAGGTAGTTTGAAAAAATATGACGTCAAAATCTCTCACATAATTTTATAAATAAATATACTGGAATATTTCACACAGAGCCATCTAGTTCGTAAATAAGCAGCAAAGCGCATGTTTTATGGGTACAAGACAATTGATATACTACTTAGAAATATCTCAGTCTCACTCAGGACGGGAATCGAACTCATGATTTATACGGGCGTTTCGACGTTCACCATTCACCACGGAGGCTGAACCCATAAAACGTTAGTAACTAAAGCAAACTGATAATTCAGTACTAGAAAACTAACTTGTAGAATTTCTTGGACACGGACTAGTTTCGAAGGCAAGATAAGATGCCCATTCAACTTGAGTATCCTACTTGAGTAGTCCTGCAGTTCGCGAACATAATACCTGGTTGCGACGACATAATAGGGGCATCTTAGATACTTTGGTACTCATATAACCAGTATTTAGGTCAGGACTAGTTGAAAATTTTATAAAATATATATATATCCTTTTTTAAGGTTTACCTTCAGAAAAGGTGCCCACTTTTTCTGCATTACTCAGCTTTAAAGAAAGTTTATCGGTAATAAATTTTGATATATTAGTTAAGAAATTATAATATAACTAATTGTTATCTAGGGAAAATAAAACTTAATAAACTATACTTTTTTTATTGCTATGGGACAGCAGACAGGCTGACGGCCCGCTTAGAATTTAGCAGTTACCGTTGCCTATGGGTGTTTGCAACGCCAGTGGCATCGCGAACACGATGCTATCCCATAAGGGTACAGGAACTTGGGTCACTAATGCCGGAACACAAGACAAGGCTACTATGGCGGCATACTTAAGACCACAGGTGGTCGCAATCCAGACGGGCTTGGAGCCCTACCACGTAGCTAGGGTGGGTTGTTTTGTCGCCTTTTACGACAGGCCGACCCCGGTCGCAGAGGCCAGCATTCTTTCTCCGCCCCTGCACGGATAAAAAATGCTAAACAATAAGCAGTGCTTCATACTTTTTAGTTGATTTCTTTTTGAAATAGTTTTTATTCTAATCAAAAGTTGCTCGTTGATGACATTAAAAGAAAATGTCGGCTTAGCGTTGAATTCCAGTTGCAAATTTCGGCATCTGTAGTTAGGTTAAATAAGTATACATAAATCTGTATGATTGGAAATTTAAATTAATTACGATTATGTTGCATTTCAGCATAAAATTCTCCGCTAGAATTTTTGAAGTAATTCTTCTTTAACACCGTTTTGATTTTAAAATTCGATGAAAAAAAACGATACCAAAAAGAGACAAGCATTTTCATCAATATGATTTACGCTGCAAGAGAATGAGATTGAATACAAGTACATAGTGTTTTCTATAATCTTTGTGCGGGCTTTCGTAGCTTTTTTACACTAATAAATGAAATTTAATCTTTCTGCATTTTACTTTTACCGTATTTAAATTACACACTCACACTTTTTTTATTGTTTTGAGCAGCAGACAGGCTAGCGGTCTACTTAATAGTAAACAGTTACTGCCGCCTATGCATGTTTGCGACGACTGGAGGGCGACGACGCCACATTCTCCCGTCCGCGCAAATCAATTAGAGTCATCATCATCTTAGCGTTGAATCCCGGTTGCAAACTCTCGTTTCGGCGCCCGGGGTTCGCCGCATTAGAGTCTAGGTCACTTATACCGGAGGTTTTAGATAAACATATTTAGAGAACAAGAGTGGATGCCATTCAGACAGGCTTGGGGCTACCACATTGCTAGGGTTGTTTTGTCACCTTTTACGACAGCAGGGTTCTGTATTCTTATTCTATCCGTACATGGAGATTTATTTATATTATATATAAACCAATTTTTTTAGTAAGACTATAGTATACATATATTTAAACGTTTGCGTCGATTCAGAAATTTTATGAAAAATAGCTATCAATTAAGAAACATTAAAATAATTTCAATAATATCTAACCCCACCGTCTATGCGGCAAACAATGAAGAGTTATTTCATTAGTCGGACAATATACCCTAAAGCAAAACAAAAGATTTCCCGAGCAAAATCATTTTTGGGAGATTCGGTCAAAGGCAGGTCACAGGAGGAAGGGGGAGTTGCGGGGAGGGCACTTGCGTCACTCTGATCGATGCATCACTTGTTGCCGCGTTCAACAGGCACTGGGTCCTTTGTGTTTGGAATGAAACTATTTGAAACAGAATTATTTTCTTAATTGTACACTGGTGTTCTTTATTTCAACTTATTTAGTACGTATGTATTTAAATATGTAGATTTTTAGCTAACTTGTATTATGAGCATAAAATGTTGTAACCAAAAATAATTTTCTGAAGGTTAAGTCATAAATGTGTTGATTAAAATTATTTCAATATTTCTCAGTGAACAGTGAGAGATAAAAAAATTGAACATATTAAGAGTAATTAAAAGGCCACAAATTAATTACCCAATTTACCATTTTATATGCAGATAACAACGATACTGTTGTTTTTACATGGCTACAGTGTATCTTTACGCAAGAAACGGAAATGTAATGGCAACGATATAAAACGAGCGTAAAAATATTGTTTCAATGTAAACGTTTTGGAATGAAACACTTGTAAAAACGAGAAGAACATATCCTCCTTCTTATAACCACTTTCGTGGCGCAACGACTTTCACACGCCAGAACGCCTGAACGGATTCGATTCCCGTTCCTAGATTGATTGTTTCTGTATAATATCTATTAATTTACAAAAAAAAATTTAGTAAGAAATCATTTGTCTAGTACCCATAAACAAACGCTTTGCTTACTTTTTGACTACAAAATCGAAATATAAACGAAACTCAACTTTTAATTTCATTGTAGTGTCATCATGAGTTCTCTAAAACTATGTACCTACCCGATGGACTTTTCTAAGTAAGAATTTTATCCTTTTGTTATATTGTCTTGTATATTTGTTATATTGCCGGGCAGGTAATAAATAATAAAGCAATTACTCGCACAGTCCACATTTATATTAGTGAATATAGACACTGAGGACTTATCTCTGACATTATTTGACTGTCGCGAGAAAAACAATCAATATATCCATTACGCTCTTAACACCGTACTCCGTATAAGTGCTGACTTAAAGACAGTTGGTTATTGCGGCAGCAATTAAATAAAATAAATTTCGCGAACTTCATAAGATAAGCAAAAAGATAATGAAAACACACTAGCATGAATAATAGATAGATGTTCTTTTGCATGTTTGCATCGTTATTCTTGTTTCGCTTGTGTAAAGATGAACAAGAAAATGCATAATAAGGAGGAAATGAAGTGACTATATCTGATTTTTACAGGGGCTATAGTTTCACTTTATGGTGTCCGTTCTTTGACAAAATAATTATTTAGTTCATATCTACAAGTATTTGGAAAGTACTGATATCCCGCAAAAACACCAATACACCGATCCTGACCCAACTCTAAATAAAAACTCGCCACCATATGCCAGCAACGTGTTCTTTCATATTTCGGCTACACAATGCGCAGAGGCGACGAGAATTTGAAAAAACTGATTGTAGTTGGGAACACCAAAGGTAAAAAAAGATCTCGTGGTCGTTCATCTACAAGATTGACCGATCAAGTTTTGGGTGATGAAAATTCCAGATGCACCTTCTTCCTGCCCTTATCCCAAACTATGTGAAGTCAGCACAATAAGTTCTCTTTTTCTAATATTCTCTATTAGTCGTCATATCAACATTCACACCTTTTTTGCTACATCATCTTTTATGCAGTCCATCCATCTTTTCTTTGCTCCGCCCCTATTCTGTATCCATCCCTCATATTTTTTTATTGCTGAGGAACAGCAAAAAGGCAGACAGCCCACTTAATAGTAATCAGCTACTTTCGCCTATGCATGTTTGCGACGATATGGTGCACCGCGAACACGCTGCTGTCCGCATAGGGTTACTGGAATCTGAGTCTAATGATTTCTACCATTTTCTTTGTCATATGGTGTTCTTCTCCCGCATTGCATGAGCATATCATGCTAAATAACCATCAAAATTAAATTTAATAACATTTTGAAATAAATTCTGCCAAAGTGCAGATTAGTTCTTTAGTTTGCGCTGTATGTATGAATAAACAAAAGTAACGTGTTCATTGTATCATCCCCTGAACTGTATTTTGTATGAAAAAGTCCTTTCAGCATCAACACTATGTAAACGTAACTCATTTCTATATAATGGACTCGAGTGCTAGCTCACGATGAAAATAGACAAGTTACATTAGGTGCTAAATATAGTCAGCTCCAACTACTGGTATATCAAAAGATCGGATGTCAAAATCTTTTTGATGTGGATACTTTTATTAGAAGGAATTCTGATTTCATAGAACTTCTTGTCGAATTGTCTAGATCTTAAGATATTTTTAATTTAAAATAAATACTGGTTTTCTTTTAGTATCTTTATATTTAACTATTAACTAGTTGTAGTTTTTAATTAGACTCACGAAGTATGTACCATGAAGTCAACATTCCAAGTCAAAAATAATTCTAAAGTACAGTAAATAGTTCTTATTTTTAGTCTAACCAACCGACTGAGAAATAATGACTAAGCATCTAACTTTCTATCAACACGACTTGTTGGTGGTATGTTCGAATCCTGTTTGGCTGATGTACGACCGATATAAACTCATTCCCAACACAAGCTTTTGAGCTTATTTGTTGCAGGAATTAACGGGTTCCTAGTTTTTGTAATATCTGTGACAAAATCCCATATTAAAAAAATAATTAATAAAATTAACTTCCCATTAAAAAAATTGAAATTGTTGACGTTTTAAATACATGTCCGCTCAAAAACCACCAAACATCGTGATTGAGTATTATAGTGGTAAAAAATTAAGTAGATATTATCATGTTTCGTTCATTTTTTACAAAACTTTTGTATTTAAAGACAATTTAGAGCTTATCATCGTCTTAATGTAAGAAGAACGTTTGTTTACGCTCAGCTTTTTAACATTTTCACCTCCTGAATTTATAACAAAGCGAAGCTAAGGAAATAATAATTTATGAACTACCCGCACTTATCATTTTCATTTTTTAAGTGCTTGGATTATAATGTCTTAAATATATCCCTTTGATAAGATATCAAATATTCTGATATTAAATAGTATGTTACAATAAGATTACTCTAATACACCCCTCTGGATAGGTTTTTGCATTGTCTGCTCCGAGCCACTCGTGTTTTCCGTTATAATTTCCGGCAGACTGTAATCGGAAGCAATAATTTCCTATTTTCCTTGGTATAGGTGTCTTATATTCCATACTAATCACGAAATAATTACTAATAAGGTTAAGGAATAATAACTTCTCGGGCTGAGTTAACCTCAACATTTTTGGTTTTGTTCTATTGAGTGTATGTTAGTTTATGGTATGAATTTACAGAATACCTACACTATCTCACGTGTTTATAAGTCGCTGTAAACTTTTTTTATTTCTAAAAACCAGACAGACTGACGGTCTACTTAATAGTAAGCAGTTTCCGTCGCCTATGAACGTTTCCGACGCCGGGAGCACCGCTAACATGCCGCCTTCTGTGTTGGGATACTGGAAAGTCAATCATGCCGAAGGTTATTATGGCCACATTTTAGATACGAAGGATGTTTACCATCCAGACGGGCTTGAGGCCTACCACCTATATAAAGTTGTTTTGTCGCCTTTACAGCAAACCGCACGGCCTCAAAGGTCAGCATTCTTAGTCCGCCGCAGCATAGAATAAAAATATGTAATAAGAAAAATAAATCTAATTTAATATATACCTATAAAGCGTGCATTTTTTAACTCTATTTATTTTTTATTTACATTTGTCACTAAAACGTGTTTTTTATTTTATCTATACATGTTCAAATTATAATTTACTTTCAAAATTTCATCAGGCGTATTATGTAATACACCGCCATTTTTAATCCTGGCGATCCTAATCAGGATAATGAAACAATATTATCGAATTATTGTATTGTCATCGATTCTTGATAAGTCTACAACGTATAAATTAAATCTACCCGTTTAAAGTGGGTCTAAATTGAGTTCAAATGAGTCGGTTACAAACAAGCAAACCAACCAACATACAGGTGAAACTAATAAAAGCGTAATAAAAATATATAAAACATATAGTTGTGAATATGTCACTGTCGAGACACGGAAGCCATGAGCGTCTGTGAGCGATATACAAATATACATATTATATATAGGAGTTACTGTTTGGAAATTAGAGATAAATATTTTTTTCTGATCTTTTATTCATCCTCAGAGGTTGTATTCTATATTATCCGTAATAAAGTATAAGCATAATTAGCATGATTTATCTAATAGCTTAGTGGCATTCTACTCGGAGACCAATCGAGAGGTTAGTTCAAGTAGAGTGTGGTTCAAATCCCACGATTTAATTCCCTTTTTAGCGTGCATACTCGGATTATAACACAATTTATCCGTGCAAGGGCGGAGAAAGAATACTAACCTCTGCGGCCGAGGTCGGCCTGTCCTAAAAGGCGATAAAACAATTCTCCCTAGCTACGTGGTAAGGCCTCAAGCCCGTCTGGATGTCGACCACCTTTCGATGCCATAGTTCGCGATGCCACAGGCGACGGTAACTGCTAAATTCTAAGCGGGCTGTCTGCCTGTCTGCTATCCTACAGCAATAAAAAAATGCCAAGGAAAACATCATGAAGGAACCTGTATACCGATCGGCATGTGTAAACCATCAATCCGCCTTAGATTAGCGGGTATACGTCATGTGTCTGTGTAGTGAATTAATATTTAAGACAAAGAGTAAAAGTTAGTAATAAATAAATACACAAAGTCATATAATACAGAACTTTCTTACGATATGAGTGAGCAACGTATGTGCTTTGTGAACATACTTACAATTTAATACGTACAAGCGTTCATATAAGCCGCCGGGTGTGTTTTACCAAACTTTATGTTCTGCAAATATTCATGAAACGGCTTCCGGCTCTTTAAACAAAAGACTTCGAAAGAAATGAAATAAATCTTCTCTTGAATGGGGAAAACTTCTTGAGTTTTATATACGCTACATCTGCCATACATGGAAAAAGTCTCTAGTCAGTCTTTAGATCCTATTTCTTGAATGAAACTTAGTTATATAAACTTTATTTCTATTTAAAACTTCGTTGTATGTCGTTAATGTCGTTAATCGTAGTTTAATGTCTTCTCTAAACTAAGCACGATGTCAATAACTCGTTCTCTGGCCGACTATATTATATAAGGGGAAAGATTGTAAAAATACTAATATAATAAATACAGCGAATCTAACATTAGTTAATTCAAAATAATTTTCTGAATAATTAATGTACATTCATACTAAGATAAGCCATCTAGTCTCAAAGTAAGTAGCAGAGAATCCCACTCCCAGATGTCCAGCTGTTGGAGTATCGTGGTAATCCGCAAGAACTTGGTCACGTTCCTGTATAGGAACAATCAGGCAGGTGGTGTCTTTATCGTCGGCCTCAAGCCTATATACCTAGTCAGGTCATAAATTCTGTCACATGTTTAATGTAAAATAATTGTAACAAGTTTATTCATTATGTAACCATTTATATACCAAAATGAACTTAACAAAACATAGATTCTTATGACATTAAAGTTTATTCAAAATGACCTCCGTGATTTTGAATACAAGCCTTCAATCTGTGCGGCCAGTCCTCTATCGCAGCACGAACGAGGTCCATGTCAATATCGGCGGCTGCCTTAATCAAGGATGTCTTGAGTGACTCCAAATTGGGATGAGGCTTTGAACACGCCTTTTCCTCCAAGTGTTGCCATATCTTGTAATCTAACGGATTCAAATCTGGACTGGAGGAGGGCCAGTCTTCGTGCCCGATGAAGTCGATTTCACGCGCCGCCAGCCAGTCTTGTGTGCTCTTCGCTCTATGAGCTGGCGCCGAATCTTGTTGGAATACCCAGTGCCTGTTATTGAACATGGTATGAGAAACAGGTTCCACAAGGTTCGTCAGGACTGTATTTTGATACACAACAGCATTCGTTTTTACACCTTTCTCACAAAAATGTACCTCTGTTAAGCCCCAATAAGAAACTCCCAACCATACCATGAGCGAGGATGGAAAATGACCTCGTTGGACACGCGGAATACGGTTGCTCGCTTCTTCACTACTGTGTGCGTACACCTTATCATTTTGTTTGTTGTAGCTCTCTTCTACAGTAAACATTTTTTCATCCGAAAAAAGAATTTCCCGATATTTTTTTCCCGCGTACCGCTTCAACAAAGCGCGGCATCTCTTCAGTCTCAGGTCCATTAGACGAGCATTCAAACGATGTCCTGTTTTTCTTCGATATGCCCGAAGCCCTAAGTCTTCATTTAACACCCTTTTCACCGTGGTTCTGCTTAACCCCATCTGAAGGGCCAACAGTTTCTGCTTACGTTTGGGATTTCTTTGAATTCGTGCCTTCACAGCTTTTATCACTGCTGGAGTCCTAACAGACCGAGGGCGACCACTTCTTGACCTGTCATCTACACTAGAGTCTTCATTGTATCGTTTGATGGTACGATAAATGAATCTTTTGGTTATATTCAAATTTTTCAGTATGTTAAAAATTTGAATTGGCGCGTAACCGCAACGATGGAACGCAATAACTGAAACACGGTCTTCTTTAAGCGTCCACTCCATATTTAAAAATGAGTAAAATTCTAAAAGTATACATTTTTATTTTCATGAACAATTCGAGATTCGAATTCAATAAACTTTTTTGTGGCCAGCATTCTAAAAGAAAAGTTTTTACTGTGTGACAATACTTATGACCTGACTAGGTATATAGACCACTCCGTCGGAAATGACTAATCCTCGGTGTGCTCAGGTCTTCTCATTTTTTCAGCTCTGGGTCTCTCAATTGACTTTCACGCACATCATGGGAGCTCATGACTAGAAGATCGACTTTGACGTATCCTAGGTGGCAGTCACCTTCGTTCAAGCATTGTGGACGGTAAAGAGTGTCGGCCACAGTGTTGAATCTGCCGGTTGTACTCTATTTTTAGATTATATTCATGAAGGGTGAGTGCCCGTCTAGCCAATCGACCACTGGGCGACTTCAAGCTCATAAGCCAGCACAGTGGCTGATGCTCAGACACACTTCCGCTCCCTCGATGTAATCGTGGAACTTGTTTACAGCCCACACTACTGCGAGAGCCTCTCTCTCTGTCGTGATATAATTACGCTCGGCGTTGTTTAGCAGACTACTGGCGTACTCATATATCTATAAGAAATTCTTCAGGTGTTTCATATTCTTCGGAGCAGGCATGTCCGATATGGCAACCGTCTTATCCGGGTCTACCTGTAATCGGCCTGGGACTATGACTTGTGTAAGAAACTTAATTGAATCTCGTGGATCTTCTCTCTGTTTACACGGAGGTTGAACATCTCTAGTCGGTCAAACACCGCTTCCAGGTCTCGTAAATGCTTAGGAAACGAGTCGGATAGGATCACCAGGTCAGAAAGATAAGCTAGTAGTGAAATTCCAGCAATACTTTTGCCGACTTGAACCTATCAATGAACCTCTGGAATATTGCTGCCGAGTTTCGCAAACCCATGGACATCCTTGTAAACCTAAATGTCCCGAAAGGTGTCACAAATACGGTCTTATCACGGTCTTTTGCTACTTGAAAGTAGCCAGACTTGAGGTCGCAGGTGGTTACGTAACTCGAGGGTAAGGTAAAAAGTTCTCGGCCTAATACAGAAATAGCTTTTCAAGCAGAGAAAATTTATTATTCCTGACTGAGTGCATGTCTCACTAGTTCGTATGACATTTCAACTTGTTCTCTCAAGTAGTTTATGTATACGAATTTCCGGAGTAGACGTCTTGCATGTTTTTCGTTAAAATGGATCAACGTGAATATCGTGCGGTCATAAAATTCAAAACGAAGCTCATCAACCCCTAAGGAAATTTATCCGAAGTTGACAAAAGTTTAAGAGGAGTCTGCTCCTTTAATGTCAACCATCAAAAGTGGGCAGATGAATTTAAACGCGGTCGCACGTCCCTCGAAGATAATCCACGTGAAGTACGGCCAAAAACTGCAATGGTGTGATTGCACTCTTCTTCCAAAACTATCTTTTTGTGTTGTGACAGTCGGTATGGCGGTGAAGCTATGGGTTTTTGTGTTTCACTACCTTTATTCGATGTTCTGCGTATTCAGTCGCCGGGCCGTCAGGAGTGAAACAGGCAGTTCTCTTCAAAAGAAACACGTCCAGCTAGGCTCGTTGATCAGCGGTCAATTTCATTCCTACGTGGTCTCTAAGAGTGACTTTCGCAATTTTTGCTTGCCAAAGTTCAAGATCATTAGGTGTCGAATCACATACTTCCTTACTTCTAAAGGAGTTAATACTAAAAGAGTGTATTCAAATTCACCCCACGTTGGGTGACATTGTAATGAATATGATGTTAACACAACATGTTACCCGAATCCCAGCTGACCGTATCCGTAACAGCGAATATTACCACCAGAAGATTCCCTCTTATCAACTTAATCAATAACAATAAAAAATTTACCTGATTTATTCTACTCTGTTGTTTACAGTGGCCTTAAACATTCTGCCGTATCATGGCCGAAAATACGGCAATACCCACATATAAGACGAACATGGACAGGTTTTGTATTATTATCTAATCTAGCATTCCTACCAGTGGCATTCGACGGGTTAACTGTTGCGGTTGTAGGAGGACTCGTAGCACTCGTGCGAATAATGGTGACACTGGGGTTTTTGAAATAGATGGCCCGGTGTTAAAGGCAGATTTACTTAGCTCGGAAACAGTGTCTTCCGTGGCCCTCGCCTTGTTTAATAAACAATAAATAATATCTCACGTTAACCGTTTACGAATACGGCGGTCTAGCTAACCGTAAATAATGTCCACTTACATTTCTTCTGGAACAACGTACGGCAGTGTCACTATTAAAGCACTTTAATTTTGTTGTTCTTCGGAGAATATATCACGTAGGAGTTTGTAGACAGGGCGCGGAGCACCGTAGACAACGCACAGGCAGGCCGTCGTGTCGCTCCATGATGATGATGCCGCTGTAACTCCTCGCCACCACACGGCGGTGTCTCCTTTCAGCAGCATTGATAATCCCCGGACTACATGCACATCCAAAAATGCTTCCAGCACCTCCGAGTCTTGTAATTGACCGGTAAATCGTGCGGTGTAGCAGGTGAAAGTCCCGGCAAGTGCGGCTACCGCTACGGGCTCACTCGCTTTTGACGCTGGCGTGGACACTGTTGACCGCAAGAATTCCACGAGATTTCTATTTATTATTAAAAGAAGTTGAGAATGAGGTAATAAACTGCTGCGTGTCGAAGAAAGTTTGTGTTGGCGGTGTATACTGCATAGATGTGTCGTGCGGCGCTTGCCTCACATGTTCGGGGACATCTCTTGTTTTTCTGTCTTACTCTTCTTCGGTCGAAATCATTTGGCTATTTCTGGCTCGCCCAGCAGTCGGTCAGCTCCTCTCATCCTCTTTGGCGGCATTTTCGTAATTATATCTTAGTCCTAAACAGAGTTCAGCCACTAATTGGGCGCCATTGTAATGGGTATGAACACAACATGTTACACGACTGAAAACTAACTGGCCGCCGAGCTTTTGGCGATCGGGCGTCGGGCCACAGGAGGTTACCCCGCAAAGCGCGGGGGAACGGGATACGTGACTTTAGTCACGTAGGCGCTAACTACAATACTAATATTACGTTTTTGATTTTTTTAACAAAGACTTAAAATACATAACATTGATATATAAAACAACTGTACGAAATAATTCGTCCGTAATGCTTTATTTTAATTTATGTTATAAACAATTAATAAAATAAACATTTAATGCGTTTACCTATACATTAATCGTCACGGCTAGCTCATTGGCTATGGAAGTGGACTGACATAGTCGTGTATGTTATTTCGATCCCCAAGGAGGACAAAATATTAAGAGGATATTGGTCTGGATATATGTGTCAGTCAATTTTGTTTGTGTAAAAGCCCGCGATACAGGATTTTTACAAGTACAGGGACTTTAAAAAAATCTTATACAAACTTCGAATTTAGATTATTGTTCAACGTCTCTTTTCAGCTACGCTTTTGACCTCATTTTCATTTAAAGTTTTTATTAGAGCCTACTAAATACGCAACAGTTCAAAACTGCTTCACACCTCATTAGGTCATTACTCTTGTTAAACTTATTTTTCTTCTTTTTAAAATAAATGTGGCTACATTCGGTATACATAAGCAATTCCCCTTATCTCAAAAGTAACCAACGGTACACTTCCACTGCCGTCTATGGAAGAGGTGATTAATTTCTTCCGTGAGCTTTTCTGGTTTCTGATCGAAAACAAATGGTTAGAATAAAATTTGATTTAACATGCCATTGCATCTATATATTAATAAAACAGTACTAAAGTCTGGCAAGTATTATCCTATTTTAAATATCAAGTAAATTGTCTGAACAGATATTTTAGATTTTTCAACTTTATAAAAGAAAACCAAACTTTTCTTAAAAACACACAAATCTTAGATTAGTTTCGTATTTTTACTTATTTTAAACATAAAAAAATTATTACAATAATTGATTTTTAAAAACTTATAAAGTATAAAAAACAAATCACTAATGATTAATTTACTAAATGATGTCACAAATAAGATACAATTTATATCCAGTACATGTTCTTAAAAATAATTAAATACGTACGTTGAGGTGACAGTGGGCCAGTAACCTCTATCGCAGGACCTATGGGCACTGGAGCAAATGAGTTCTTGAGTGGAGATCACTTCTCGGCAAACGCAGTTTAGGATACCCACCCCGATGGACCTATGACATGCACAAAGTTGCCGGTCCGGGCTGGATGGAAAAGCTAGGATGCGGGTCTTGTGGCGCAAACTTGAGAGGCCTATGTTCAGTATTGGACAATGAACGCATGACGATGTCATATTCTTGAGTAGTATTTTAAAAACAAAAACACTAAATGGTGAAAATAAATCTTATTGGTTATATAGGTATACGTAGAATACAAGTAGCAACCAAATGGAGTGATTGTAACAAGGTCCGTGCGCATACAAATCAACGGGACATTGTAAACAAAGGCTCGTTTCTCGCTTACACTCATATACTCCAACATCGCATATTTCGAAACATTGTTGAATAATTACATATCATGCATTCGAATGGCAAATTTCAATCTTAAAATTCACAATATAACATTTCACTTTGGAGCTTGGGCTCCCGATAAGATATGCACAAAAAAATAAAGCAAATTTACCTAAATGTAGCCTTTACAGGAATTTTAAGTAGGTCGTCAGTCTACAGTTCCACAGAAATAAAAAAAATCAATAGTTGTACAGGTTAATCCCATGAGACGCGCTTTCAATTACAAATAGAGCAATCGAAGTCCTTGACTGTTCAATGAGCAGAAGACTGTTTACTTTTGGAAATGAAAATAATAACTAATCGCCTCGCAATCAAGCTATATCGTATAAGCAAAATGTGGTTTATTATCAGATCTCACACCTATATGCATGGGCACGGTCGAGCCCACGGTCTGTGATATGTACGTGGGATCGATATTTTACAGGTGTAATTATATCGGTAGCGACGTCAAAGTATGCATTTCTGCAAAGATGAGAAGGAACGTGGTCATTTGTGAAATAAAAGTTAAAAGGAAAGGTTTTTTTTATTGCTGTAGGACAGCAGACAGGCTGACGGCCTACTTAGAATTTAACAGTTACCATCACCTCTGGGTGTATGCAATGCCAGTGGCATCGCGGACACGTTGCTGTCCCATAATGGTAGAGGACCTTGGGTCACTAATGCCGGAACACAACACAAAATTATTATGGCAGCATACTTAAGACCAAAGGTGGTCGTCATCCAGACAGTTTCGGGGCCCTACCACATAGCTAGGGTGGATTGTTTTGTCGTTTTTTACGACAGGCCGACCCCGGCTGCAGAGGTCAGTATTCTTTCTCCGCCCCTGCACGGATAAATCCGGTCTATAAATCTTCCATAATTTTGCCCTTTTATACTGCTATAAAACGTCGTCGATGCTAGAACGACACAGGTAGAATTTGTTTTGATTGGTAGAATTTTGGAGATAAATATGCTATGGTGGATGTGTAATCTTCATGCTTGTGCCATTAAGAGGTATGAAGGCGATTTAGTTTATGTAAGCCACGGCTTACGTAACCGGCTTACAAAAAGAACAAATATCATAAAGGCAGCTGGCGGAATTCTTTCAGTAGCCCATTACCCTTTTAGGTAGCCATCCGCGAGCTATCCATAACTAAACACGTATAATTGAAAAGTTAACAGGCCAGTCACGATTGTTAGGCATTACGTATCTTTCCACCTCCTGAGTAGAAATAAAATTGTTTATAACAATATTATGTAATACAATTAATGAGTTAAATTTATTGGGCATCTGAAAACAACAGTACAAAAGTTAGTAGTACAATTGATTGAAAAGGGAATATTGCGAAGCCTTTTAGACGCAGTCTTAATTGAACCTCCTCGCTTCCCCCAATGACTATAAAGCCCAAATTCTAGAGACTTTATGTTCATTTTATTTATTAACTGAAGCGCAATGAACGTTATTATGATTCACTTGGAACAAATGTGAGGTTTTAATTGGAATCGAATATTTTTGCCTTGAATTAATTATTATATCAATAAATCTAACAATATAATTCAGTTTAATCGCAATTTTACTTGTTGAAGTCTTTTGTCGTGTTAAAGAGTGGTCAATCTTGTTCTCGTCATCATCTTCTCCAAAATTATTTGAATGCATGAAACACTTTTATGGAAAAGAATAACATACATTTGTGTGGAATTTGTGGCTCTCAGAAACGGAAAAAATATAAATGACAGCACTGTATACTACTTTTCTATGGAGCAGATGTGTTTTTACTTGGTTTTCACACACCTATAGCTACCATACTCACGATCTAAGCCGTGCCTTATGTATTTACGACGCTTTAGGACTGATGTAATTATGTTCTTCCCATCAGTCGGAATCACATAATCAAAACTGGTTTATCATTATCACTATAATATTAGTTTTTAAGGTACACTAACTATGGTTAGGTGTTAATAACTACATCAGCAGGCTTAATCGGATTAGTGGCGAACTGAGCTGAATAATTTCTCACTAATTACCAATTTATGATTTCCGCTTGTTGTGATTGTACACGGATATATTTAAAATTTATTTTAGCAAAGAAATATTGCTTTAGATACATATTTTACAATTTACTAGTTATTTATGAAGAACGGCCTCTGTGGCGTAACGGATCACACTACGGTACGCTTGCGAAGGTCACGGTTTCGATTCCCGTCTCGCATCTGGGTGTTTATGTATAATATGTATTTATTTACAAAAAAAAGTATATATCAGTTGTGTAGTACCCATAACACAGGTGGTATGCTGCTTGGTTTGGGATTAGATGGCGCTGTGTGAATTGTCACAAAATATTTATTTTATGCATTATAGCTTATATTGTTACGCAAAATTTTAAATTTCCTTAGATGTACATTCTTATTATTATAACTCTTTAGTCAAGAAAGAGTGGTCAAGAGGCATCTAGCAAAATCTAACCATAGTAATGACTTGCCTGTAATGTCATAGACATATTAGCTGTTGGAAATGTGGGAATTTCTGATGTAATCTATTCTCATCACTACCCTCAACCAATAGTTTATTTTTCGTTACACGCAGTTCTTTCTTGTGTCTTTGGCGTACAGGACACATTTCACTGTATATAAACGAATAGTAATGACATCTTATAGATGTTTCCTTTCAAGTATACAGTGTTTCAGATTCACAAATAAATCCAGTTCATTATCATTAAATCTCAATGGTTTTATTGCTTCTATCTGGGAGCGAGGGTTTGTATTTACTACGCGTCTGTACACATGTAAGGTTTTTATATGATTTAAATACCAATTTTAGGCTCAAGTAGATAGTAGCTATTGACCGCAAATTTATTCCACCGAATTTTCTGTGCCTCATTTAAGTAACTTTGGTTTGCCATACACGAAGTTACCTTAGTGCTTGGTTTAAGTAGCAAGTCTTATTGCTACTTAAGCCTCTTGCAGTTGAAACCACTTTCGTGTATCACAAAGTTACGTACATTTTTAATGGTCATCTAATCAATCCATTTAGTCGATTGGTAGAAGAAATTATCTATACGAATCTTTAAAAAATACATTTATACATGTCACAGACACACGGTTGAGTTTGTAACTTACCTACCTAATGACACTGAACATGCAAAGTTTATATTGTTATTATTTTTCTATTTATATTCTACTTTGAATGACGTTACTTTTCAATGAATATATCAAAACACAACTATTTAAAACACTTGTAATTACAAAATGTACGTCATCATTGTTTGAACTCTTTTCATTCGGAAATAGATCAGTCATTTATAATTTAACAAATTAAGTGACAAGTTTGATGGATTTCCGTGGGCGCCCCGATGTCGGAAACAATAATGCCTTCCGGTCAAATTAATTTTTTTTTGTATTTCCGTTTGATATTTATGATGTTTGTTAAATAAAAACTTCGTGAAGTTTCTTTGACTGATTAGTAGTATGTCATCACTAGATTTTGAATACATCTTTGGCCTAATTATATCCCAGTTGGACATGTTTTTTTGTCAAACCCATTATTAATATATGTTATATGTATCTCTATATGTTAAAGTTATGAGTAATTCCCTACAAGATTCTATTAGATTTAATAATCAATCACTAGAATATGTCAATGAGTATATTTATTTAGGACAATTAATTTCACCGACAGAAACCATGCAAAAAGAAATCGAAAGAAGAGTAGCTAACACGTGGAAGAAATTTTGGTCACTGAGTGAAATAATGAAAAACAAAGAAATACCTATGCCGGATAAACGAAAAGTTTTTAATGTCTGTATTTTGCCATGTTTGACGTATGGATGCCAAACATGGGCCCTTACTGATCAGCAACAAAATAAAATAAATGTATGTCAGAATGGAATGGAAAGAAGTATATTGGGAGTGAGTAGAAGAGATAGAATAAACTTAAATCGAATAAAAGGAAAAACCAAGTTTGAAAAAGTACAAACAATTTGTAGAAAATTAAAATGGCGTTGGACTGGGCATATATTAAGGGAGAAGAATATTGAGAAATGGACCAAAATTATTACCGAATGGTACCCAAGAGAAAGTAAAAGAAGTAGAGGAAGGCAATTTAAACGTTGGGAAGATGATTTTAAGAAGATAGCTGGCCCAGAATGGCTACGTATTGCAAAAAATCGGACAAATTGGATAGCCTTAGAGGAGGCCTTTGTCGAAAGACAAGCTGTTGTAGAAGAAATCTAACCGATTGTCGAGAAAAACTTGATTATATATTTATAATAAAAAAAATAATAATAATAATATACTATTGTAAAAAAGAAAAAAACAGCAATAAAGGCTTATTTTATTTTATTTATTTTTATTATATGTATCCATTATTATATATATAAATTTTTTCAATATGATCTAAGCGCCTAACTACGTATTAAAAGGATACATATATCATGTTCCAATATGCAGCAGGTCGGGTCGAGCACTGTAGAATTATATAACCTAGAAAATAAACAATAAAGCTTCGGATACAACCGAGACGAAACACTTGAAGGAAGGAGACTAACCCAGGGTGAATATTTAAAATCCGATTTACAGAAATTCAGTTCTGAACTCTTCTACCCAGAATACATATTGAAATGGACACGATTTGTCCGCGATAAGATCGCAATAAGTAACATCCGCGTAGTCCGCCCGACAGGATTGTACGGTATATAAGTATTGAAATAACTTAGTCTATAGGAGGTAAGACATTAAAATGTTACTAAAATATCAAAATATTATATACTTCAGTTCCAAAATACTACTGGGCCCAGTAGTATTTTGGAACTGAAGTATATAATTTTTTGATATTAGAATTCTTTGATAAAAGCATTCTTTTTTATTTGAGCTGGCAATATCTCGTTAATACTAGGTATCGATTTAATTATATCGATAACTTCATATCATACCAATATCCCCGCAACAGGTAAAATTCCCAAAGCATTCTAGCAAAAGTTAAACATTCACTAAGTACACCTCACATTTGACCTCCTACAAAAGGCTACTCAACGCTTAGGAAATTCACAACTTCTATAATTAACGTTTCACCTTTAGTACCCAATTTAATACCTTATTACAAGATCTTTCAGACTTCGTTCAGAAACGATCGTTATAAAATCTATTTCACTATCATTTCCAGTTCTCAGAACTTATTTATTGATAAAGTGTACAAACAGATCACAATATCAAAAATATATCTTAGTAGTGTATAGATCTAGACTGTAACCAATATAGTATACACAACATAACAAAAAATTTGACAATAATAAGTTAATATGAAAAAAAATTAATATAAAAAAATTAATCAATAAATAATTTTTATTATCCGGTTTTCCGCGAGGCCTTGACCGTCGCTACGTGGTCGAGGCCGGGCGACGTACCTCCCGATGACGTCGACGAGGAGGCGGAAAATCTGCGGTTGCTCATGACCGACGTCTGCGACGCGGCGATGCCGAGGCGGGGGCCACACCGACCCCCGCGCCGGGTGTACTGGTGGAATGTGGAGCTCGAGCGGCTCCGCAGGGCGTGCAACTGCGCCCACCGCCAGTACACCAGGCTCCGAAGATGGAGTCGCCGCGACGCGGACAGAGCGGCCGCGGAGGCTCGGCTCTACGGGGAGTACAGGAGCGCCAGAAACGACCTCCACCTCGCTATCCGCGAGGCGAAGGCGGCGGCGTGGGGGGAGCTCTTGGCCAGCTTAGATCAAGATCCTTGGGGGCGACCCTACAAAACGGTGCGGGGCAAGCTCCGCCCATGGGCGCCCCCGCTGACCGAGAGTCTCCCCCCGCGCCAGGTGGATGGTTTTGTCGGCGCTCTGTTCCCCACGAGGGCTGAGCACTCACCTCCCGCCATGGTCCTGCCTCATTGGGATGATAGGGACCCCAGCGCGGACGACGACCCCGTGCCCGACGTGGACCGGGCAGAGCTGGCGGCAGCGATGTTGCGGCTGAAGGCCAAGAACACCGCCCCCGGCCTCGACGGCATACCGGGGCGTGCCTGGGTTCTGTCCCACGACGTCCTGGAGCCCCGACTATTGAGGCTCTTCGATGCGTGTCTGCGATCGGGCCAGTTTCCCCGCAGATGGAAGACGGGGAGGCTGGTCCTGATCGCGAAGGAGGGGCGCCCGGCGGACTCACCGTCCGCCTATCGGCCCATCGTGCTGCTGGACGAGGTGGGGAAGATCTTCGAAAGGATCCTCGCAGACCGCCTCGTCCGGCACCTAGAGACGGAGGGGCCGAACTTGGCGGACGAACAGTTTGGGTTCCGCCAGGGGCGCTCCACTATTGACGCGATCACGCGTCTGAAGAGCCAGGCGGAGGACGCAGTGGCTCGAGGTGGGGTGCTATTGGCGGTGTCACTCGACATCGCCAACGCCTTCAACACCCTGCCGTGGAGCTGCGTGCGGGAGGCGCTCAAGTACCATCGGGTGCCTCCCTACCTCCGTCGCATAGTCGGGGCATATTTGGACGATCGTGCCGTCGTCTACCCGGTCCAAGGTGGGCAAAGTCGGCGAGACGTCGTGTGCGGTGTTCCACAAGGGTCGGTCCTGGGCCCCCTGCTCCTGGGGCCCTCCTCCCCGGCGTCGGCGTCATCTGCTACGCTCGTCACAGCGCGTGGGAGGAACCCCCGCCAAGCGTGCCTTCTGGGCACGGCTGGGGTGGCGCACATAGTGGCAAGAATCCGGCGACTAGGCCTGGAGGTGGCCTTGAACAAGACGGAGGCCGTGATATTCTACGGGCCCCGTCAGAGGCCGCCACCGGGCCTGAGCCTACCGTTATGGTAGGAGGCGTCCCCATCACCGTCGGGCCGTCCATAAATTATCTTGGACTGGTGCTCGACGGGCGATGGGACTTTGCGGCGCACTTCGAGCGCCTGGCGCCGAGGTTAGTTCGGGCAGCGGCGGGACTCTCCCGTCTGCTGCCGAATATCGGCGGACCGTGCACAGTGTGCCGCAGGCTCTTTGAGGGAGCCGTGCGGTCGATGGCCCTTTACGGGGCCCCGATCTGGGCAGATCGCCTGACGGCCAAAACGACCGCGCTGCTTCGCAGGCCGCAGCGTGTTCTGGCCGTCAGGGCGATACCGCACGGTGTCCTTTGAAGCGGCCTCCCGCTGGCCGGATCCCCACTATGGGACCTCGAGGCCCGAGTCCTGGCGCTGTTATACCAATGGCGCCGGGACGCGGCCGAGCGTGGCTCTCGCCCTGCACCTCGCGAAGTTGAGGTAAAGCGGGCGGAGCTGCGCGATGAGGTGCTCATGGTGGAGTGGAAGGAGCGCCTCGTGCACCCCAGAGCGGACCTCGCCACCATCGAAGCGGTGAGGCCCGTCCTGGCCGAATGGTTGGAAAGGTGCCACGGCGCCCTGATCTTCCGCCTGACGCAGGTCCTCTTGGGGCACGGTTGCTTCGGGAGGTACCTTTTTTTTTTTTTTATTGCGTAGGACAGCAGACAGGCTGACAGCCCGCTTAGAATTTAGCAGTTACCGTCGCCTATAGGTGTTTGCAACGCCAGTGGCATCGCAAACACGCTGCTGTCCCATAAAGGTACAGGAACTTGGGTCACTAATGCCGGAACACAACACAAGGTTATTATGGCGGCATACTTAAGACCAAAGGTGGTCGCCATCCAGACGGGCTTGAGGCCCTACCACGTAGCTAGGGTGGGTTGTTTTGTCGCCTTTTACGACAGGCCGACCCCGGCCACAGAGGTTAGTATTCCTTCTCCGCCCCTGCACGGATAAAACCACCTGTGTCGCATAGGGCGGGAGATGACGTCGGGGTGCCACCACTGTGGCGCGGGCGACGAGGAGGACACGGTTGACCACACTGTCGCCGTGTGCCCTACGTGGCGCGAGGAGCGCCGCGCCCTCATCGCCCAAATCGGCGTGGACCTGTCGCTCCCGGCCTTGGTTCTGTCCATGGTCGGGGGCGATCCTGGATGGACGGCCGTCGCCTCCTTCTGCGAAGCAGTGGCGAGGTGGCGAGGCGGCGGAGCGGGAGCGGGAGCCGACCACCACACTCCCCTCCCGCCAACGCAGGCCACGTCGCCGGCGCCGGAGGTCAAGTAACAACCTCCGGCCGCCGTAAAAAGCGGCCGCGGGCGGCCCCTCGGGGGAGGATCCGCCGCCCGCACTTTTGCCGCGAAGGTGAGGGCTGCGTGCTGTTCCGCGGCCCCCCTCAACTCCTAGAGTTGTTAGGAGAGAGCCGGGGGGACGAAACCCTGACCCCCTGGCGCCAACACTTTAGAAGGGGCCCGCCTCAAGACAAAGGGTGGGCCGGCGCCGGCCCGGGCCACGAAATCGGCAGGCCATATATCCGTGGGCCTGGGCGTAGGCGATAGGAGAACAGCGGGGTTTTTTAGTGGGTAGTCGGATGGCCAAACATCTTTCCCGGAGTCCCACATATCCCTCGGTCCCCCCGGGCTGGGGGAACCCGTCAAGGGAGGTTTTTCCCCGAGACCAAAAAAAAAAGGGGCGGAGAAAGAATACTGACCTCTACGGCCGGGGTCGGCCTGTCGTAAGGCGACAAAACAACCCACCCCCGTTGGTAGGGCCCCAAGCCCGTCTGGATGGCGACTACTAGTGGTCTTAAGTATGCTGCCATTAAAACTTTGTGTTGTGTTCCGGTATTAGTGACCCAAGTTCCTGTACTCTTGTGGGACAGCAGCATGTTCGCATTGCCACTGGCGTTGGAAATACCCATAGGTGACGGTAACTGCTAAATTCTAAGTGGGCCGTCAGCCTGTCTGCTATCTGCCTCGATGTCGTAATGGCTCGAAAATAACGATTATATCATTCTACTGAAGAGACTGTCATATAGTGTTTGCTGTCAATTTACTATATAAGATCTCCATAGAAAAACCGTAGAGATCCCGGCATCGGTCTCAACCACATGCAACAAAAAAGAGGCATTTGTGTTTTACTTTCAAGGACGGAGGCAGGTGATGAGCATCCCTAATAAAAACAAGTTTAACAAACTCTACCGAATTTGTTTGGAGACACCACGTCGACATAAATGCGGCACCGAAATAAAATAACACGCAATAATCATATCATTTTACAGACAGACAAAGATTACTGATAATACTTATTGAAATATATAATTTAAACTCACAGGAATGGTAGGAAACCTTAAATAGCTCTTAAATAAGTTAGTTGAATTTAGAAAGAAGTTATTCCCCTGGTGGTATATTAACAACATAAGCTACGGCGTTGTCATGACCTGTAAAACAAGGTTTATTGAAAGTGTCCATACGACATAAAAATCGCCTATCCTTAACCAAGATTCAACAATAGTTGTAGAGATTTATTAATTGCTAGTCAAATAACTTGTGCTAACCGTGATGATAACCGGCCATTTTTTTTATTATATTTAAACATTTCTCATAACGACATCTAGCCTTCAATTGTGTACTTTATGGTTATTAAACAACTAATGTACTAGAATTATACTTTTTTTGTAAATAAATACTTATATACTATTATACCTAGTCAGGTCATAAGTATTGTCACACAGTAAAAACTTTTCTTTTAGAATGCTGGCCACAAAAAAGTTTATTGAATTAGAATTTCGAATTGTTCATGAAAATAAAAATGTATAACTTTTAGAATTTTACTCATTTTTAAATATGGAGTGGACGCTTAAAGAAGACCGTGTTGCAGTTATTGCGTTGCATCGTTGCGGTTACGCGCCAATTCAAATTTTTAACATACTGAAAAATTTGAATATTACCAAAAGATTCGTTTATCGTACCATCAAACGATACAATGAAGACTCTAGTGTAGATGACAGGTCAAGAAGTGGTCGCCCTCGGTCTGTTAGGACTCCAGCAGTGATAAAAGCTGTGAAGGCACGAATTCAAAGAAATCCCAAACGTAAGCAGAAACTGTTGGCCCTTCAGATGGGGTTAAGCAGAACCACGGTGAAAAGGGTGTTAAATGAAGACTTAGGGCTTCGGGCATATCGAAGAAAAACAGGACATCGTTTGAATGCTCGTCTAATGGACCTGAGACTGAAGAGATGCCGCGCTTTGTTGAAGCGGTACGCGGGAAAAAAATATCGGGAAATTCTTTTTTCGGATGAAAAAATGTTTACCGTAGAAGAGAGCTACAACAAACAAAATGATAAGGTGTACGCACACAGTAGTGAAGAAGCGAGCAACCGTATTCCGCGTGTCCAACGAGGTCATTTTCCATCCTCGCTCATGGTATGGTTGGGAGTTTCTTATTGGGGCTTAACAGAGGTACATTTTTGTGAGAAAGGTGTAAAAACGAATGCTGTTGTGTATCAAAATACAATCCTGACGAACCTTGTGGAACCTGTTTCTCATACCATGTTCAATAACAGGCACTGGGTATTCCAAGAAGATTCGGCGCCAGCTCATAGAGCGAAGAGCACACAAGACTGGCTGGCGGCGCGTGAAATCGACTTCATCCGGCACGAAGATTGGCCCTCCTCCAGTCCAGATTTGAATCCGTTAGATTACAAGATATGGCAACACTTGGAGGAAAAGGCGTGCTCAAAGCCTCATCCCGATTTGGAGTCACTCAAGACATCCTTGATTAAGGTAGCCGCTGATATTGACATGGACCTCGTTCGTGCTGCGATAGACGACTGGCCGCGCAGATTGAAGGCTTGTATTCAAAATCACGGAGGTCATTTTGAATAAACTTTAATGTCATAAGAATCTATGTTTTGTTAAGTTCATTTTGGTATATGAATGGTTACATAATGAATAAACTTGTTACAATTATTTTACATTAAACATGTGACAGAATTTATGACCTGACTAGGTACATGGACACCCAGACATGAGATGGGAATTGAACCCATGCTCTCCACAAACGTATCGACGTGCGTTATCAATTACGCCAGGGAAGCAATCAAAAATGATAACTGAGACCCTTTCAATTACTTAAGAACTAGTAAAAAGCGATAAATGTATCGCTTCTATAAACACTCCTTATATGGGAACTGTTTGGCTTTTCTGTCTTGTCATCAACCTAGTAAAAACCGAAATAAACTACATCCATTTCATGTTTTTCTAGTAATTTGTATCTCAGGGAAAAGAACTGTCACAGAAATGTAGCACAAGGTTAATCCTGTGAACATATTTTATAGCGTACGGCTCCAAATCTTCGCATAGAACTGTCTTAGAATGGTCGTAAAAAATCAAATATTTAATATCCTTCCTGTTACACCTCTTTCGATTGAAAATGGACAAATCAACCCTCATCAAAAAAACAATTAACGGTAGCCTCGTTAAAAATCAGTGTCATGTATAGTTCCCAAGACGACCTTCCGTACCTGTTGCTTGCGCCTGGAGAAAGTGACGCGGCCGAAATGCGCCGTTATACAGGGTGTTGTCAGCACTTTTACAAAACAAGAAAATTGGATTTTTTAAAAATAATTCCACCTCTTTACATGAGTTCCATCAACTATTTGCTTAAGATTACTCGTATTATGACACACGTAAATATGAACACGAAGGCTTGTTTTAAGAATTGATTCGCTTCAAGTATCCACTACGATGGCTCGGATTTTTACTTGCGATATTTTGATTGATAACCCTACCCACTAGATAACTCTACCCATTAGATAATATACGCCTTACATAGATAACAGCTATGGTATTTTCGAACCAGAGCAGATACACTTCAAGTTAATTTGGTTTTTTATTCAATTTGGATAAAAAAATTGTAATAAATTGTCGTCGAATTTGATGATGAATACACGGTGCTGATGCCCGAGGAGGTGGAAATACTGATGAGCGACAGTCACTGTTTACCATCAGCAACTGCAGCCAAAATTCGCACTATATTTCTAACGTAAGCTACTGGTAGAATATCAACTTGAGCCCTTCATCTTGAAAATCTTTAAGAATTTAGAATAGGGAACTGATTTTTATATTTATGCCTCTTTTGAGTTCAACAATACTTTTGTGTGAGAAATATTTAGGCAGTCCATGATAAAACTCAACCCCTACTTTTGTCCAGATAAAATAACGTAATGGACAGGCTATATTTCACACTGAATATTATTTTAATAGAGCTACCAAAGCTAGGTTATATTGAAAGAAAACAAATATTTAGTACTTCTTGATGAAAAATATTATTTCGACGATTTCTGACTTCGTCATTAGTGAAATCATTCAAGATATTTTCGTGTTACTCATAAAACAACCGTTACTATTTTAATTTATTTCTGCTGTATTTTTTTCTGTTTATAGTAATTTTTTAATTTCAAAAATGAAATAAACTTTATATCATAAATAAACGTTATATAATTCATATCTCATGTAATCTTTGGTCTCGGAAAAAAATACTTGCCTAGCTTTCTCTCTCCAAATTCAAAAATATTTCACTGAGTAAAATAAAAATATGACTCTTCCACGTATTTGACAGCTATGATTAGAGAAAGGCCGGTAGTAACGGGCAACACAGCGCGCCCGGGCGGCGGCAGTTTGCGCGAACCTTCGGCCGCGCCGACCGCTCCCCGGCAACCAGAGTGTTAAGTGATAACATTTGACTATCATTCACACCCCTTATTTATTTTACGTATTTATTATATTACACACCGCATTATATTACTTCAGGTAGACGTTTACTAGAATTATAGAAACGTTTTAAAATTTGATTTAAATTGTAAATATCCTGATTTGTAATATATAATAATATAATATAATTTTTATTTAACCGAGTTTATTACTATTGTTTCATTCTCTACATTTATATAATTATGTTTAATATTATTTCTTAAAACGTTGGGTAGCTTTATAAATATTATAGTAATAAAAGGTGAAGTCCCTTTTCTACCTATTCAAATATTAATTTCAATTTGCATATTCACAAAGAATGTTCATTGCATTCAGCCCTAAGAGTATTTCAAATTTGCTTTCTTTGTACATGTATTTCTATTATAATACAAACAGTATCATAACTGATTAAAGCTTTATTGTTTTACGAAAAAGCTATTTGCGTTAGAGCTATGGATGTATTCATTTGTTAATTGAATGTTTTAAGTACTCTATCATAAACACTAGTGTGTATATATAATATATCTTTATGATTAAACATTGAAATCACATAGTTGGAATTTCAGAAAAATGCGTACAATTTTGTTCTAAATTATGGATTGGGTAAGCCATAGGACAATGTTAAGTTATTTAATAATTTCTAGAACGAATTTTGGCGACACTCGTTAGTAATATATCTATGAAGTAATTTTGCTTATTTGACATATATTTATTATTTATACGAACTGCTGATTATTATTCATGGATGCTGACAATGACTTTATATGTATTAAAACGTATTTAAAATTAATACACATAAATTTAACTTGAAAAATTAACTGTGCAAAGTAGCTCTTATTTAATTTTAAATATTATATTATCAAAAGTGTGCACATCATAAAAGACATTTCTTACGAAAGTACTATTTAGTACTCCGTATAATTAAAATGCTGTCAGAGAGTAATTGGATTTATGACGCTTTTGGAATTTCTGAGTCTTTTTGTAGACCAACTCTCGTGATGGTTTTAATATATTATACTTGGCTTTGTAGCCTTCTTCAGCAAAATCAATTACTGCATACCTATTGATTCAGTGGAGGTTATAAGAAACTTCGCAATATATAACACTTACTACGAGTTACTTACACTTATTGTTTTGGATATCCAAGGTCCAGTTTCGTGAATATTCTCCATCCTTTATTAAGGAAGGTTCTGTTTCTCTTTTTGTTGTCTTTTTTACCATTATTCCAGTTACCTTTTTTAAACATTATAGATAGGATGGAATCACACCCCCAAACTGATACTTAGGTTAAATAGTTCCCCCATCAGTACGATATTATGACCTATCGTCCTATTTTGGAGCGCCCTTGTGCGTTATTTGTTATTATTAAGTAAATAATACGACATTTACGTGCTCCGTCGTATGGACAACGATAGCCTAACGCTATATTATATTTAGATTATAAGCATTTAATGAATATGTACTTCTGAAATAATAAGTTGAATTTTATAAATAAATTTAAAAACATTCTATTAAAGAATTTCTGTAACTTTTTAACAAATGAAACTTTAGAATTTATTAGAAATAAACTCAAAAAACTTTTAAAACCATCTAATTTATGTTTTCTGAGTTATGATGAAAATGTATATTGATATATAATACTCTATTGAGATAGAAGAATAGATATTATATAGATATTAGAAGCTCTTTAAATTAATAACTATCGTCTCAAGTTTTCTACCTCTTTGACTTTGAAAAGAATTAAACCATAATAATTAGCAAACAAAATCCAATAAAGATTATTCAAAATATATGTTCAATAAAGTGTTGCTAGTTATTTTATAAAATACATTTTAATAATGTCTTATGTAACATACAATACACATATTAACATACAATATACATATTACTTTGAAAACTCTGAAGGCTGAGTAAGCAATTTCATCTGGTACATCAGAGTCCTTTCTTTCCTTATTAAGCTCCAACAGGCAAACATTCACAGGTTCATCGGGCTGTCTTACACTATGTTACACGTTTCGGCAGACGTGGTTTCCACTCCAGGACCCCATCACCCGCCAGTTCTGTGAAAGATTTAACCGCTCTACGGTCACTTTCGCTTGCATATCTTCTTTCTTTCTTCTTTTTCAACCTTTCACCACCCAATGCTGAGTGTAGGTCTCTCCTAATGCACGCCATTCTTCTCGGTTCAGCGCCTTTCGCATCCAGTCCTTACCGGCCACTCTAACAAGGTCGTCGGTCGAACGCATCGGTTGCCTGCCTACATTTCTATGCCCTACTCTAGGCCTCCACTTAAGCATCCAACAACCCCACCTGTTGTCCTGTCTACGGCATATATGGCCCGCTCACTTTCATTTTCTGCTAGCGATGACATGGGCTATGTCGACCAATTTCGTTCTCTTCCGGATCTCTGTGTTCCTGATTCGATCACGTAGAGAGATACCTAACATAGCCCGTTCCATGGCTCTTTGGGTAACTTGGAGCTTGTATATCACCTTCTTTGTCAGCGTCCATAACTCGGCTCCATAGACCATGACTGGTAAGATGCATTGTTCAAAGATCCAAAGGTCGCATCGCTTGCATATATCATATATATACTTGTATATACCTAATATATATTTTTTTTAATGCGTAGGACAGCAGACAGGCTGACAGCCCGCTTAGAATTTAGCAGTTACTGTCGCCTATAGGTGTTTGCAACGCCAGTGGCATCGCGAACACGCTGCTGTCCCTTAAGGGTACAGGAACTTGGGTCACTAATGCCGGAACACAACAGAAGGTTATTATGGCGGCATACTTAAGACCAAAGGTGGTCGCCATCCACAGTCTCGGACAGTCTCGGGGCCCTACCACGTAGCTAGGGTGGGTTGTTTTGTCGCCTTTTACGACAGGCCGACCCCGGCCACAGAGGTTAGTATTCTTTCTCCGCCCCTGCACGGATATAACCATATACCACGGTATATACCATTTGCAAGCTATATGGGTCACTTTGGCTCTCCTACGGACTTCCTCATTTTGGATTTTATCCATAAAATAATCTGCTGATATAGCCCATTCCATAGCCCGTCGGATGTTTTATAATTCGTGGACTACTTCCACCGTCCGTATCTATGTCTCGGTTCTGTAGATCGTCGCTAGTAGGACGCATTGTTGGAGTACTTTTGTCTTTTAATTATATTCTTGTATCTGTGCAAAAGAAACGAAAGACTCGTGATGTCAACGCAAAAAGTTCTAAACAATATTAAACATTAACCCCAGGCTCTACAGTAAAAACCAAAGACAAGACTTAGATGAAACTTTAAAAATAAAACTACTTCAAGCGGATATAATTTTGCCAATAAATAAATTATGTTCGAAACGCCGCCATGTTGTGAACTACGTGACCTTTATGTGCAAATATTGAATATCATGAGTACTTAAGCTTATGTCGACTTTATTTAATTTATATGATTAACCTTGCTTATATTGATTCCTATTAAGCTTACTCATATATCTGATTATAAACAGATGTTAAGCTACTTATTACTTCAGTATCTAATTTTAAAGCTAAACGAAAATCATAATGCAAAGACATATTTCTATAAATATTTGAATTATAGTATCTATTTGAAATTGATACGTAGCTAACTTGCTACGTGAATTAAGTAAACAAACAGCCACTATTTAATCGTAGTACCGCTACGCTATCGTAGCTCGTAGTAAGCGCCCACGCAGCAGTCTGCAAACCCAGACGCAACGGCCCACGGAATTGTCTGGGAAACTTTTATTTTACTTTGTAATTTGAAAATATTAATAAAATAAATTCTGTATCCATTTTCTCGATTGTTACTTTTGTATCTTTATCTTTGGATAAATTGAAAACTGTAAATATTTAATACTAGTTACGACACATCATTCAATAAATCTTCGGTCTGATACTTAAATGATAAGACCGGAAATTCATTCAGATAATTTTACAGAATAATATCATTACAGAATGTATGGGTGTACTAGCAGACCCGACAAACGTTGTTCTGCAACATAAATAAAAAATAGAACTAATTTATTTAGCGGTTTAGGAGTGAAAACGTAAAAGATAGATATATATTATAATATTAGTTTATATTTATAATATTAGTATGGATTAAAAACTCAAACTTGTGGAAGGAACAAGTAAATTAGTACTATGCCCCTTGAAAAAAATAATATGGCCTCTAGAGGCACCCATTGATTTTCTTGTTATAAAGTCTTAAGTACAAACCTCAACTTTGCTTTCTTCATTTTTATACAATTAACGTACTTATATATTTCGATCAGCTTGATATATTTTATGTGTTCAAATTATTTATTTGAGTATATAGGTATTTAATTAAATTTATATTCCTTAGTATACGTTTAATAGGTACATCGAATTTTTTACTCCAAAAACCTCATAAGTACTAAAAACAAGTATTGTGAAGTGATGAGTGATATTTAACCACGATGAGTGGACTTGGCCCTCCGGGAGTGTGGGCTGCCCAGAAGAGGCTTGAATCGTGGGCAAGAGCAGCGAGGGAGAGGACGTCCAGCGCCAGCAGCGGGCAGAGTCATAATTCAACCGATAGTTTTGGCGATGACAAGTCTCATGGGAGTAGTAATAATGTGGGTGTACAAATGTATTTATTCATTTTATCTATTTCTTTTTAGATTCTTTAGATAAATCTTGGTTATGCCAACTAGGTTGCAAATATAACTAGGTTAAACCGTTCGGGCGTTCTTAAAATGAAGAAAACGTGAGAAATAAAATTCAAATAAATTAGTTTATAAAGTAAATAAATTTTGTCTGGTTTTAATAAAAATAGTAGTTTTCAAGATAAGTTATACAGTTCTAATAGATTTCTAATTTTTATAAACTGTGAATTGCTTGCAGAGGTGATCTGTGCACCCATATCACCCCTGTGGGAAAAAGAATATACCGGGGACCCACCATCCCTCCGGCTTTGAATAGGTGGAGAAGCAGCCCATGGCCTTACTAATTCAAAGCAAATAAAGGAACACTGAAGTGGTTTTAGTGGGTATACCAGGGATATGCATCCCCCAGCGTAGAGAAGGGGACGTACGGGCGTATTGCACGAGGAGTCCCACACTACCTTGCCGAATACTCCCACGCGGCGGGTTGTGCGTAGCGCATTTCCACCTCCCAAGAAAATCTTTTTGGAATCATTTATAATTTTATTGCTACCCAACCTTATTTCTACGGCGTCGTAAAATGTGGTTTAAATACTTTTTTGTATTTGTTTGAACAAGAGTAAGTCAAAGTGATTGTACCAACAGTATATATATATATTTTTTTATAAGGAAATGCTTGATGCATACCCCACCTCGTGCTGGTTCACACATTGTTATGTGGGATTCCCGTGCTGTGAAGCGAGTCACTAATACACTCGTATACCAAGTACAACCACGCGCGTGTACCTCTGCTGCCCGAAACCCAAGAATAATTATATAAACAGGCAGAACAGTAGACACTAGGCTCTGAAGTGCAACAGATCTCTTGAATGATAATAATGATGAAATGGAATATAATATGCTATTAGGGTAAATTTGTACGATCTCTAATTAACCAATGATTAAAGTATCAAATGATTTGGTTTTTGATTTTTCAATGAATTCTATTCTTGTATACGTTTTAAAATACATCAATAAAATAAACCTAGAAAAATAAAGTTTAAATCCAAAGACTTTCTGTGAAATGTTTTATACTGAACTTCTAAGAAGCTTATACAATTTTATTGTTATCCGCTGTGGAGGACTTAAGAAGCGACCTCTTTGTGTGGAATGGACTCAAATATTGAATAGCCGTATTGTCACAAACATCTTAGGTACAAAATGTTTACAAATAGTGATTTTAATTTAACCTTAGGTAATTTTGATTGAATTTAATAGAAAGACGTACGAGTATTTCAGAAAATTTTAACACAATTTAAGTTTCTACATTTTTACTATTTAAAAACATCGATGTCGAAATTAGAAAATATGAAAGTTATAATTAGCTGTCGTAAGCTAGTTTTACTATTTGGTGAAAATTATTATTTTCTTTAAATTAATTTGATCAAGTATACGTTTAAGATATTGAAATTTTTCCCAAACCTAATATAGTAAATATTGAGTTTTAGAAACAGTTCGTGACGATTTATCCGATAAATGGTGTTAGTTGCATATAACTAAAGAAATATAATGCGATGCAAAAGCTTATGGTAAAGTTAGTTTTATAAACGATTCCTTCATCGTTTTCTTAAGCAGATAAAATAGTAGAGTAATGGTACTATATCAAAATCTGCTTCGCGGTTATGATTTACAAACTTGCATTCTAGACTTTAATGTAAAAGATCACGTATGTTGTGATCGTTTATCGTTAAAAATGTTGTAATCCTTAGAAAAAGACTAGCAAGATAACTATACCAACAGTGTATATATTGATATGAAGATAAGAATTTACCAGAAAGCTGTTTCGAGCCATTTACACAAAGCTAGTAATAAAAAGAAGTAAGCTCCTCGTGAGTTAAACGCGAAAGTTGTGACGTGACGGATTAAGTTGCGCTACTAAAACAGAATAAAACCAAAACATTTCTCAAACGTTTAATAACTAGAGATAAAAAATGGATTACGTATTTGGTTACAAAAGGAGCCAGAGAAAATTTGATGATTCAGTTCTGTAACCTGAAACCGTATAAGTTGCCGCCCAAAAAAGGCGAAATATTGTTTATAATAAAGGAGAATATTTGATTTAAATAAATTATTTCACTCGCAATAAGAAGACCAAATTTTCATCAAATATCAGGAACTATTTCTCAAACCTATATATTGCAATGATATCCCTACTACATACAATGGTATCAATGGATCAATGGATTCCGAGTACTAAATAAGGCACTGGCCAGGTAAAAAGGGAAAGTTAAGTGCCTAAGACGGAATTAAAAATTGCTATCAAGACCTGCTCAAGTCAATCGTACGATATGGTAAATATTATTGAAAAAAAAATAGAAGAACAGTGTTACGTTGTAACAAGAGTAGGATAATTAATTTTCTTTATATAATATTTAATCCTTAAATACTTAATAAAAATTTCGAATTAATCTCAACAATATATAATAATTAATCTTGAGGGTATTTAAACGGAACGAACCAGATAATAATTTCGATCGCGCACCTTAAAAGTAGGTAGATAAGAATTAAACGACGGCTGGGAAGAATCTTCGAGAAATCGTTCAGTTGAATAGCGTCCATCGATAAGTAAAAAGATGAATGAACGCGAATCATTCGATCGGTTACCGGTCATCGAAAATACTACAAATGAACGAAGAACGGGAACCAAGTGTCGTCAGGGCTTACGTCACAAATAATTCTTTGCCCCTCTGGCCTATAGCTCTGTCATTGTCTAAACGAGTAGCGGGTCCAAAGTACAGGTGCTACCCAGTACTTTTCCATGCCAAACCATTAGAAGCCAAATCTGGAACCTTCGAAAAAGTGGGCGGTGCCCTGACGGCCAGTATAAAAAGGCGAAGCTGCGATGGACGCCAAGATTCGCACACCCGAAAGACGCCTGCAAGTATCCGTCCTTCAACAGTTAAGTTTTTTAACGTGCGCGTGTTGTAAACATATTATAAAGTTGTAATATAAAGTTTTAGTGCATAACCCTCAGGTGAGCTCATAAAATTAAGTCCATTAGGGCCGGTCGCTATTGCCTAGTTTTGTGCCTAAAGATTAATCCAAAATAAATTATTATTATTCTTTTTTATATTTAAATATTGCAAGTTAATATCAACAAGAAGCTACCGGGACTAGTCACGTGGGTGTAAATGTAAATCATAACCTAATTATTTTGTGTTAGGCGAACGTGCTCGCCGCGTTATTGTTTTAAATTCTTTAAAAATATATAAAAAATATAATTATACTCGCGAAGTGTTTAACGTCGTGGCTTGTATGTATTCTTAGTTATATCTGTTTTTTACTGTAAACCTAATGTAGTTGTAATAAGCTTTTAATGTTGATGCCACCGACGTATCGTCATAAATCTTATATATGTATAAAAATTAATGTCGCTAATTAGATCTAGTAATCTGTAAATGTAAGTTATTTTGTAATACCGTATTAAAACGGATTTTCCTTTGGAAGCCGACGATTCATATATCGAAGGTCATTTCATTGTATTATTTTTTTATTTATTTTGATGTGCTGAAACTACCTATCTCTGTTCAAATTTATATTTAAACTTTTCTTTGTGTTTATGGTGTGGTGGAATGGTGATAGTCCGAGTAATAGTAGTTAGTTGATTCCTGGTTAGACAATTTTCATTTTTATATTTTTTTATTATTTAATTTTCATTCCGTATTTTGCTTGTTATTATAAAGACGGACATAAGCTATCACCACTCCACTTTCGTGTTTTTACAATGTAACGCGAAGGATACCGACACCACTCCTGGTCGTCCAGGGTGTCAGGGTGCCGGGTCTTTCGCGCTACAGAAACATCTTCGACGCATTTCAGAGGAGAGGGTCCACCGTACGGGCTGAGAGCAGACGCCCCAGAACGGGTCCTTCAGAACAACAACCCGTAGCTGCCATCCTTCGCAGCGGTCTCGAGGCAGCCACCCTCAGTACGGGCTGGAGCTGCAGACCACTTCCAACGGCAGGGCACGTCAGGCCCCGTGAAAGGAAAGGATGTTGATGACCCTCCACGCGCAGGACGAGGCCTAAGCTAAGTCACCCTACACCCTTACGATTTAACGCCCGATATAAACCTCTTAGTGCTTGTACCCACGTCCCGGTTATATAATTATAAACCGAACTCTAAATTGTTAATTCATTCAGTACTTTATATTAGTAATAAACTTGTATATAATTTAAAATTGTTTAATTTCTTATCTATATTTGTCGACGACCGTCAGGTTGTCGTAACAAAGTGGCGCCCAACGTGGGGCCCGACGCGAACCACCATAGTGGCTGAGTAGCTGGTGTCCGAATCTTCATCCAGGTGGTAAGTCTTTGCGGACGAGGCTGAACGGGGTAGTACCACCGATCCGTTTCTCCTTAAGAGAACGGATAGCCGATTTTTGTCTTCTGGCTCCGCAGGGTAATTAATTGATCAACATCCCAGATTGCCCACACTTGCGCGAGAACTACACAGTGGAATAAATTAATAAATTTTCTTTTGTCTACAACATTTTTGTGTAGATTTAATTTTTATAATAACTTTGATTTTTTTTTAATTTCTCTCAATTGCAGGTAATTTTTAATTTTAATTAATGTTTTTTTTTTCAATTGTGTTTATATGTGTTGTGCGTAATTGTAATTTATTTCAGAGATATTAATATTATTATTGGTGCATATATTGCATTTATTTAGTGGTTTTTATATTATTTCTTAATTTAATTTTGGTCTGAAAATTTAATAGCAATTACGTGCAATATTTTTATTTTACATCATTCTTAATTTTTTTATTTTATATTTTCACCCACGTGTCTCATCTCGTCGCGTATTATTTTTTCTTTAATTTAATTCAATATAGCTGTCCCGTTATAACTTAATTTCAGTATTTAATAAATTTATTATTTAATTATTTTTTTAACTTGGCACATTTTTTTTATATTTCTTTTAAAATGGACCGTACCATAAAATACCTACATCTAACTAAACCAGAGCTCACGTATGAAGTAGCCATACGCGGTTTAGAACCCAAGGACAGAGTAGAGGATCTTAGAGTTCAAATAAATAAAATTATTTCTGAATATCCGGCAGACGCGATTTTCGATTCTTGTTATGACGTAGAAACGGACTTAGAAGAAATCAATGCAACTTTTAGCAAAATAATAACAAATCTAGATATCTTAAACAATAATCCAGATAATAAACCAGTTTCGGAACGTACTCGCTCTCTAATTAATCACATTTATTTTCGGCTAAAAAGGATAGAAAAACCGACAGAAGAAAATTTAATTGAAACTTTTGAGGAAATCATTGAACAATTCAATGACCTCCAGTCTAGATATAATAAAATTATTAATAAACACTTAGTAGTAAAAACCTCAGTACAAGATAATTTAAAATTACCTAATAGTCCGTGCGAAAGAAAAGAACCAACATATTTAAATACAGAAGTAGTTTGCGATAGGGCTTCTTTTTCGGAAATATTAAAAACAAAATACGATGGTAAATCCTGCGTTCGCGCTTTTATCGCTCGCTTGGAGGAGCTTAAACTAGCGCGTAATATTTCGGACGAGCGTATGATGAGATTGGCTCCGGAAATCTTCACCGGGCAAGCCTTGCATTGGCTCAGAAGTGTAAGGGACGGTATCGATTCGTGGCAGGAACTAATATCTTTATTAAAAACTGACTTCGACACCTTTGACTTCGACTATCGTATGATGAGCGAAATCCGTTCGCGAAGCCAGGGGGAAGAAGAAAACATAACCATCTACTTAGCAATTATGCACGGTATGTTTTCACGCCTTTCCGGACCGGTGCCGGAGGCGGAGAAGTTAGAAATAATACTTCACAATATTAGGCCGTGTTACGCGGGAGTATTAGCCACAAATACAAATATTACCAGTATTTCAGAACTTAGAGATGTCTGCAGAAATTACGAAAAAATTAACGCTCGGTATTCCAATTTCAAAGAACCTTCGTGTAATCCTGGTTGCTCGTTGGCACCAGAGTTTAACTACCTTTCCCTAAAAACAAATAAAAATAAATATAATTTCAATAAGTTGGCCTCTTTAAACGTAAATAAAAAATATTGTTTTAAATGTGGACTTCGGGACCACACTACTGTTACTTGCCCTAGGTGCAATTCGAAGAAAAAACCTTTTATAAGCCCTTTTCAATGTTATAAATGCGGCGAACGCGGTTATAAAGTTACGAATTGCCCGAAATGTAAAGACAAATATAGTCCACCTTCTAAAGTCCTTCAGACTAATAATAAAAATAATAAAACCGATTCAAAAAACTAGTTAAAGAAGGTTGCAGCCAGCTTCGCTTAGACCAGCAAGACTGGGCCAACTGGCTAGCAACAATAAAAAATTTTTTCCGCACATTTAAAATTGCTACTATTTTTAATAAATTACCTCTTAACGATCCTCGTCCTTATGTTACGGTTTCAATTGCAAATTATCCTAAATTAAAATATTTAGGTCTTTTAGACTCGGGTTCAGCTATTACCATCTTAGGGAATAATTCCCATTTACAACTTTTAAAGGCAGGGTTCATATTGAACACTGCTAATATTTTAACAGTTACGACTGCAGGCGGTCAGCGTTGTCATTCAATCGGTAATATTTTATTACCTATATTTTTTGAAAATATAATTAAAATCTTAAACGTTCATGTAATACCAGATATAGATTCTTATTTAATTCTTGGCATTGATTTTTGGAAAAAATTTAATATCTGTCCTAAATATTTACCTAACTTAAATTTTATTAGTAACACAGACCCTAAAATTCATAATACTACCACGTCTTCTACTTCCTTATTAGGTCTCCATTCTTATGACACATTGGAACCATCGGAGAAAATCATCGCGAATAATATAATTGATCAATTTAAAAATATATCCTTTGAACGTATAGGTCTAGGTAGAACATCCCTAATTAAACATAAAATCGATACAGGAGATGCACTCCCTATTAGGCAGCGCTCGTATAGGTTGTCGCCGGAAAAACAAAAAATCGTGTCGGAACAGGTAGACGAAATGTTAAAGCTCGGCGTAATTTCACCAGGCGAGAGTCCATGGTCTTCCCCTGTCATAGTAGTCGAGAAAAAAGAAGGCAAACCACGGGTATGCTTAGACAGCCGGAAGCTTAATTCGGTCACCAAAAAAGACGCCTACAGCCTACCATACATCTCGGAGATCTTAGACAACCTTAGGGACGCACGTTTCCTGTCATCAATTGACCTGTCAAAATCCTTCTGGCAGATTCCATTAGAGGAAAAGGACAAAGAGAAGACTAGTTTTTACGTTCCAGGTCGTGGTACTTTCGTTTTCAACGTAATGCCTTTTGGGTTAACCAATGCACCAGCTACACAACAAAGACTAGTGGATACCTTATTTGGACCAGAATTCGAGCACAAAGTCTTTTGTTATCTAGATGACATTATAGTAATAAGCGAGTCGTTCCAAGACCACGTATCCCTCTTGCTGCGCGTAATTAATAAACTTAAAAATGCCAACTTATCTGTTAACTTCGAAAAATGTCAACTTTTTAGGGATAGCTTAAAATATTTGGGCTATGTAGTCGACGCTGAAGGTCTCCGTACAGATCCCCTGAAGGTGGAAGCCATTCTCAACTTCCCAACACCAACCACCAAAAAAGATGTAAAGAGATTCTTAGGGACCGCGTCTTGGTACAGACGTTTTATACCTAATTTCAGCACCATTGCGGGCCCTCTGAACTCTCTAACATCCACCAAAAAGTGTGCTCCACCCTTCAGATGGTCAGCGGAAGCGGAAGAGGCCTTCACAACACTCAAAACTTGTTTAGTTACAGCGCCGGTTTTGTGCTGCCCTAACTACGACCTTCCTTTCGAGGTTCACACGGACGCCAGTAATTTCGGGTTGGGCGCAATGCTCACTCAAAACATAGATGGCGTTGACCGCCCTATAGCATTCAGGAGCCGCTCTTTAACGGGTCCTGAACGCAATTATAGCGTAACAGAAAGAGAAACTCTGGCTGTGCTGGACGCTCTCGAACACTGGCGCTGTTATTTGGAAAATGGTAAGTGTTTTACGGTGTACACTGACCATTCAGCCTTAAAATGGTTTTTAACCTTGTCCAACCCTACGGGTCGTCTCGCCCGTTGGGGTCTAAGGCTATCTGCCTTTAATTTTATTATTAAACACCGCAGAGGTAAGGATAATGTAATTCCAGATGCATTATCTAGAGCAGTACCGGTGGCAGAAATAATTACCACAAACAATAACAGCTACATCACCAAGGACGACTGGTACCTTAACATCCTCAACGGTTGCGTAAGTTCACCTACTAGTTTCCCGAACTATGTGGTAACGAATGGGAAACTGTATCGTTTCTCGAAGGGTAACACTCCACTCACATCTGATTTCGAATGGAAGGAAGTTATCCCTAAGGAACACCGAGAATCGATACTTAAAAATAACCATTCCGAACCCACGGCGGGACATATGGGAATTTTTAAAACTTACCAAAGGCTTAAGTTACGTTATTATTGGCCAGGTATGTACGGTGACACAGCTAAATTTGTAACTGCTTGCGATACTTGTACTGCGCATAAAGCTCCTACCCATAATACCCTTGGCCCACTAGGTAGGCCTAAGGAGTGTAGCAGGCCTTTTCAAATGATTTCTATTGACCTTGTAGGCCCCCTTCCAGTTTCCCGTAAGCAAAATGCTTACATATTAGTAGTTTGCTGTTGTTTCTCTAAGTATTGTTTACTTTTCCCTTTAAAAAGAGCTACGGCTACAAATGTCGCAAAATGCTTAGAAGAAGGTGTTTTCCTTGTACATGGCATTCCACAAGTGGTTTTACAGGATAACGGAGTGCAATTTATTAGCCGGGAATTAACCAAATTGTATGAAAATTATAAGATACCAAAAGTTCAATTCACGCCTAAATATACGCCCCAGGTAAACACCGTGGAACGTTACAACAGAACATTAATCACCTCCATTTCAACCTTTGTAGAAGATGACCACAGGACTTGGGACGTGAACTTACCAAAGATACAATTTGCCATGAATAGTGCCGTTAACGAGGTAACAAAATTCACGCCAGCGTTTTTAGTATACGGAAGGGAACTAGTACCATGCGGGTCGCATTATTCCTCAGATGTAGACCCAAGTGATCTGGTCCTCTCGCCACGCGACGAATACGCGGAAAACCTAGGCTGCTTAGCAAAAATTTTCGACAAAGTTCAACTATCTTTGTATAACAGCCACGTCAAAAGCTCGCGACATTATAACCTACGCAGGAAGCCGGTAGACTTTAATGTAGGAGACATAGTTTGGAAACGGTGTTACTTCCAAAGCGATAAAGATGCCCACTTCGCGAAAAAACTAGCTCCAAAATTCGTAAAATGCAAAATAATAGCCAAGCGCTCCCCATTAGTTTACACTGTTGAAGACATGTCTGGGAATAACTTAGGAAACTGGCACATCAAGGATTTTAAGCTGCACTCCTCTCCTTCGTAAATATTTTTTTTTCTTCTTTTCGTAGTATGTTACACACTCTTATAGTGTCTGATCCTAATAGTCACGTACTTGTAGGATTATCTTATTATTTGTGTGGGTTCGACCCATAAATTTTCTTTTAAGTTGCTAATAAATGTTAGCATCAATTTAATTTTATATCGTTAAATAATTAATTATGTTGTTTTTAGCGAATTATAACAAGCCTACACGAATTTTGATGTTTTGATAGGGAGTTTTAAATATTAGTGTTGTATGACTTATGTATGTCTGCACACGGTTTATTATAATTGCTTTTTGGCAATTTTTTTAGCGGAGTATGACAGTTTCTTGGTATAGGTCTACTCGTCTGCTGGTTTTCTCGTTACAGCGGGTCGTGACTGTAACAAATTCGCTAAAAACTAAACATACTCACAATGCCATTTAGTTATTTAATTTTGTTTAAGCAATCATTAGCATATACAACGCTGTCACAGTTACCGGTTCGATTCTTGTTAGTTCAGTAATGTTCAGAATATTAGTTTAAAATTTTTAATTTTTTTTTCTCGTTTACAATAATTTTAATTTAAATAGTTGTTGCGTTCGGTCTCTGTATGCGTTGCCTTTGTTGGATTTAAATAAGCCTACACGAATATTTGATGTTTTAGTTTGGGAGTTTGTGTTGTAAGACTTCTATATAAGTCTACACACGTTATGTTAATTGCTTTGTGCAATTTTTTTAAGCGGAGTATGACAGTTTCTTGGTATAGGTCTGCTCGTCTGCTGTTATTGTTTTGCGTTATGCGCGTTTAGAGCGGGTTGTGACTCTTTAAATAAGCCTACACTAATTTCTTCGTCAGAGCGGGTTGTGACTCTTTAAATAAGCCTACACTAATTTACTAGTTACAGCGGGTCGTGACTGTAACAAATCCAGCAAAGACAAACGTATTACACAGTACCGATTCGTACAGAAGTTTCACGTTACAGTATTTCTATCCCTTAGACGCTCTTTGTTATGCAGTGCTGTTCTTGAGTCCAATCTTTATTATAGATTCGTACTCTGGTTGTATGGCAGTCTGTAGATATAGAAATTTCTTCAGACAAATTATGACAGGTCGTGTGTTAGGACGTATGATAGGTATTTGATAGTGGATGTATGTAAGTAAGACAGTTACTGGGCGGTTCTATTCCTATTAGGCGCTTACCGCAGCGGATTTTACTACGTAAAATCCTTTCTCTGGGAGAGGGGGTATTGTTACGTTGTAACAAGAGTAGGATAATTAATTTTCTTTATATAATATTTAATCCTTAAATACTTAATAAAAATTTCGAATTAATCTCAACAATATATAATAATTAATCTTGAGGGTATTTAAACGGAACGAACCAGATAATAATTTCGATCGCGCACCTTAAAAGTAGGTAGATAAGAATTAAACGACGGCTGGGAAGAATCTTCGAGAAATCGTTCAGTTGAATAGCGTCCATCGATAAGTAAAAAGATGAATGAACGCGAATCATTCGATCGGTTACCGGTCATCGAAAATACTACAAATGAACGAAGAACGGGAACCAAGTGTCGTCAGGGCTTACGTCACAAATAATTCTTTGCCCCTCTGGCCTATAGCTCTGTCATTGTCTAAACGAGTAGCGGGTCCAAAGTACAGGTGCTACCCAGTACTTTTCCATGCCAAACCATTAGAAGCCAAATCTGGAACCTTCGAAAAAGTGGGCGGTGCCCTGACGGCCAGTATAAAAAGGCGAAGCTGCGATGGACGCCAAGATTCGCACACCCGAAAGACGCCTGCAAGTATCCGTCCTTCAACAGTTAAGTTTTTTAACGTGCGCGTGTTGTAAACATATTATAAAGTTGTAATATAAAGTTTTAGTGCATAACCCTCAGGTGAGCTCATAAAATTAAGTCCATTAGGGCCGGTCGCTATTGCCTAGTTTTGTGCCTAAAGATTAATCCAAAATAAATTATTATTATTCTTTTTTATATTTAAATATTGCAAGTTAATATCAACAAGAAGCTACCGGGACTAGTCACGTGGGTGTAAATGTAAATCATAACCTAATTATTTTGTGTTAGGCGAACGTGCTCGCCGCGTTATTGTTTTAAATTCTTTAAAAATATATAAAAAATATAATTATACTCGCGAAGTGTTTAACGTCGTGGCTTGTATGTATTCTTAGTTATATCTGTTTTTTACTGTAAACCTAATGTAGTTGTAATAAGCTTTTAATGTTGATGCCACCGACGTATCGTCATAAATCTTATATATGTATAAAAATTAATGTCGCTAATTAGATCTAGTAATCTGTAAATGTAAGTTATTTTGTAATACCGTATTAAAACGGATTTTCCTTTGGAAGCCGACGATTCATATATCGAAGGTCATTTCATTGTATTATTTTTTTATTTATTTTGATGTGCTGAAACTACCTATCTCTGTTCAAATTTATATTTAAACTTTTCTTTGTGTTTATGGTGTGGTGGAATGGTGATAGTCCGAGTAATAGTAGTTAGTTGATTCCTGGTTAGACAATTTTCATTTTTATATTTTTTTATTATTTAATTTTCATTCCGTATTTTGCTTGTTATTATAAAGACGGACATAAGCTATCACCACTCCACTTTCGTGTTTTTACAATGTAACGCGAAGGATACCGACACCACTCCTGGTCGTCCAGGGTGTCAGGGTGCCGGGTCTTTCGCGCTACAGAAACATCTTCGACGCATTTCAGAGGAGAGGGTCCACCGTACGGGCTGAGAGCAGACGCCCCAGAACGGGTCCTTCAGAACAACAACCCGTAGCTGCCATCCTTCGCAGCGGTCTCGAGGCAGCCACCCTCAGTACGGGCTGGAGCTGCAGACCACTTCCAACGGCAGGGCACGTCAGGCCCCGTGAAAGGAAAGGATGTTGATGACCCTCCACGCGCAGGACGAGGCCTAAGCTAAGTCACCCTACACCCTTACGATTTAACGCCCGATATAAACCTCTTAGTGCTTGTACCCACGTCCCGGTTATATAATTATAAACCGAACTCTAAATTGTTAATTCATTCAGTACTTTATATTAGTAATAAACTTGTATATAATTTAAAATTGTTTAATTTCTTATCTATATTTGTCGACGACCGTCAGGTTGTCGTAACAACAGCTCCATCTGTACTAGCAAGATTATACTCCTAGCTTATGCTAGGATTATTAGATCATCAGGGAGAACAGCTTTTTAACCTCAAATAATAGCAGTAGGCTTGTAGTATGCAACACTTAATAATCAAAACAACGGTTTCTTCTACAAGAATGTGAAGAGATTGCAGAACCACACAAACAGAAAAAAGCATGATCATCGCCATAGTGATAATAATAAAGTTCCATTCGTTATTATTATGGTAGGAAATCAAAACTATAAAATAAAGATACAGAACCAGTAAGAGAAGTGATGATTACTCGACATAAGAAAATGGTACTGATGTAGATAGTTAGCTAACAGGAAAATTTTCAAATATATACAATGTAATATAAAATTCTATGTGTCCAACCTTTCATACATTTATAAGTATAAAATTATTTACCTTATAAAAATATCATGCATTTAACGATACGACATTTTTGCGAACTTCAATAGCATAGCCTTTGGCGGAGTAAAAATGAAAACAACATTAATAAATTGGTAAAAGTTTGTGGAATACAAATCGTTTACTTTCTTTGTATACCTTTTGAACTCAGGACATCAATCTATCATTGACTTAAAAGAGCGAACCGTATCGTTTAACCAACAAAATAAACAAAAAAGCAATTTCACTTGATCCAAACACGTCACTTTTCCCTCCAATGGAATGTGAAAGTTCTAAGACGGTATCCGCTAGAAGGCTTTGCCTACGCACCGAATAGGAATGAGAGATACCGCCCTTTGGGACATGTCAGGAATGCTTCGCAAATGTTCTTTTACATATTTCGTTTTTTCATATTAATTTTCAGAACTATATTATTTTACTCATAAATATTTGAGTCTAACTTATAGGATCTTAGGAATTTATATATTAAACAAATATCTTTGCATTTGTCTAACAAGAATGGAACTTTCTAGAAAGGAAGCTGTGGCTTGCCGAGTTCCACTTATCGGTAATCTATACTCATCAGTTTCTTTAATCTTGATAATTGTTATATTAAGAACATATGAAAAAACTGTCACGTTATGAAGTAAATCTAAACGGGGATTTCAAGGGAGTGAATCGAAAGTGAAACCAAACTAATTAAGTATAATAAATATTAATAATAATGCTATAAGTGACCTAAGTACTAATAGCTCAGTGGAATTACACGTAAAGACTATTCTAAAAGGCCCGTACTCGAATCCCACTGTGGCATGCAAGGCAGATTTACAAGCCCAATGTACATATTATAGCATAATTGCTATGTACCGACGGTGAAGGAAGGCCCCGGCAGGAGGGGTAGACCCAAAAAGTGCTGGCTTGACGTCGTAAAGGGTGATACGCGTGCTGATGGGCTCACTACCAGGGATGCTGAAGACCGTGCGAAGTGGAGAAGAAAAAGTCGGAAAGCGGACCCCGGGCGCCGAAGCGAGAGTTTGGTCTGCAACCGGGATTTAACGCAAGGATGATGATGATGAACGACGGTGAAGGAAAACATCATGAGGAAACCTGCATACCGAGTACAGCAGAATGTGTATCTTGTCAATCCGCCTTGGACAAGCGTGACGAGTATACTGCCCACTTCCTCTAGGAGAAGACACAATCCCAACAGAGGAACGTTATTCATAGTTCAAACATATAATTTTGATTTTATCAACCACTAAGAAGATGTTAAGATACTGCTATATTCACGGCCAGCTCTTTTATATATAAAAAATACTTAAACACAAATTAACTTAGATCGTATATTAAATACTTTTTTCCCTGCTCCCGGGGTCGGCCTGTCGTAAAAGGCGACAAAATAATCTATGTGGTAGAGCCCCAAGTCCGTCTGGATGGCTACCACCCTTGTTCGTAAGCATGCTGCCATAACAACCTTATGTTATGTTCCAGCATTAGGACTCAGGTTCTGTAACCACTATGGGATAGGCGACGGTAACTGCTCACAATACGCCTGTCTGCTGTTCTTTACCAATATTAACAAATATATATCAGTTTTTAATTTGGAAAGATTTATACCACAAAGTTCATGAAAGTTCATACACATTTGAATATAGTAGAAAACTTAGCTATTCGAGGTTTAAATATCTATTAAGCAGTTCCCTGTGGATGTTCGCGTCGTTAATTTTACGATTCTGCTTTATTCAGACTTTAATGCTTGCTATAAAAGTTTTATGCTGAAAATATACTCATATACGTATATATAATTTACCGCTTAATCTCTTACAGGAAATGCTGATCCCAAAGGAACAATGTCGTGTGCAACCACTTAGCGCCGAAGGGCGGATCGCGACATCGTATCCGCACGCAAGGCTTGCCAGAACCCCTTCCATATCCTCCCAAAGCAGCCTTGACAGCGGCACATCTAGGGCAACGGTAAGTGGACATTATGATAAAACTAGTTTATTGCAGTTCAGTACTATAAAAGTTGAATAAAAGGATTCTGTATTGAAAAGTAACATTGTTTATTTATTTATGACTGTACAGTAGGAAAACTTCTTTGTAATTTTATAGCATCCAGTAAGCCCTCCTCGGGATTTTGTAATGAAATACATAGTTGATATTTCTTTATTCATTTGATCATTCTCACTTTATCAGTTCCCTACGTTTTTTACCCTACTGTTTTTTTTTATTATCATCATTATTATTAAAAAAAGAATTAAAGACCTTAAGTGACCACTGGCTGATTTCAGCGGAAGATCAGCGCTGGTGAAAATAACCAGCAAGTCACTGAGTTGATGCCATTTTAGGAATAACTAATTACCATACCGTTAATTACCATTAGGGAATAATTTAATTTAATATAATTTTGAAACAGTTTTTGGAAAAATTGGAAATTCGCATACTTTAATTATTTTTGATTTATTTTTGGTTTTATTAATAAATAACCTTTCCTTACATCATCATATTAATATACATAAAATTTAAGTAATACCATAAGGTTTTCTCAAGTTAAACAATTTCAATATTGAATAGTTCAACTTAGATTAATTTAAGTTATCACTTCTGTAGGGCGTCCCGAGAAGCACACGTTTTTCATTTTTCAAAAATCTTTTCTCAAAAATCTTTTTCTTTCTTTCCACCTTCGTTAATATATTGACAATTCATTTTTGTGGCTTAATATCTTCTAATACTTTGTAATATACAATACATATAATATGGATACGGGATGACCTCCGTGGTGTAACGGTTAACGCACGTCAATACGCCTGCGGAGGTCATGGATTCGTTGTCTAGTACTCATAACACAAATGCTATGCAACTTACTTTGGACTAGATGCCGTTGTATGATATATAAGAAAAAAAACTATATTATATACATTCCTTCCTTTATTATTCGTATAATCATCATCATGGCGTGGAGCCACTTCGAATTCCGAAACCTGCGTATGCATATCGTCACATAACTAACTGCTAGGACGTAACACCAAGGTGTCCAAACCATAAGTGTAATGACATAATAGACGATTAGAAACCTCTTTTTCGCCGCCATTAAAGTTAAAGTCACGTCGTAACAATTTTTTTTTAATTTAAAATAAATATGAAATCCCCACCCGTGCATCTTATAGTAGCTGCTGCACGACAAACACACCTATGTATGTACCTAGTCAGGTCATAAATTCTGTCACATGTTTAATGTAAAATAATTGTAACAAGTTTATTAATTATGTAACCATTCATATACCAAAATGAACTTAACAAAACATAGATTCTTATGACATTAAAGTTTATTCAAAATGACCTCCGTGATTTTGAATACAAGCCTTCAATCTGCGCGGCCAGTTGTCTATCGCAGCACGAACAAGGTCCATGTCAATATCGGCGGCTGCCTTAATCAAGGATGTCTTGAGTGACTCCAAATTGGGATGAGGCTTTGAGCACGCCTTTTCCTCCAAGTGTTGCCATATCTTGTAATCTAACGGATTCAAATCTGGACTGGAGGAGGGCCAGTCTTCGTGCCGGATGAAGTCGATTTCACGCGCCGCCAGCCAGTCTTGTGTGCTCTTCGCTCTATGAGCTGGCGCCGAATCTTGTTGGAATACCCAGTGCCTGTTATTGAACATGGTATGAGAAACAGGTTCCACAAGGTTCGTCAGGACTGTATTTTGATACACAACAGCATTCGTTTTTACACCTTTCTCACAAAAATGTACCTCTGTTAAGCCCCAATAAGAAACTCCCAACCATACCATGAGCGAGGATGGAAAATGACCTCGTTGGACACGCGGAATACGGTTGCTCGCTTCTTCACTACTGTGTGCGTACACCTTATCATTTTGTTTGTTGTAGCTCTCTTCTACGGTAAACATTTTTTCATCCGAAAAAAAAATTTCCCGATATTTTTTTCCCGCGTACCGCTTCAACAAAGCGCGGCATCTCTTCAGTCTCAGGTCCATTAGACGAGCATTCAAACGATGTCCTGTTTTTCTTCGATATGCCCGAAGCCCTAAGTCTTCATTTAACACCCTTTTCACCGTGGTTCTGCTTAACCCCATCTGAAGGGCCAACAGTTTCTGCTTACGTTTGGGATTTCTTTGAATTCGTGCCTTCACAGCTTTTATCACTGCTGGAGTCCTAACAGACCGAGGGCGACCACTTCTTGACCTGTCATCTACACTAGAGTCTTCATTGTATCGTTTGATGGTACGATAAACGAATCTTTTGGTAATATTCAAATTTTTCAGTATGTTAAAAATTTGAATTGGCGCGTAACCGCAACGATGCTACGCAATAACTGCAACACGGTCTTCTTTAAGCGTCCACTCCATATTTAAAAATGAGTAAAATTCTAAAAGTTATACATTTTTATTTTCATGAACAATTCGAAATTCTAATTCAATAAACTTTTTTGTGGCCAGCATTCTAAAAGAAAAGTTTTTACTGTGTGACAATACTTATGACCAGACTAGGTATAATACGTATTTCATACCTTTTCACGTTGCTGTTGTTCTTGGCAGTTTATTTCTTATGCAAAACGAGAAAATAAAGAGAATTTATCTAAAATAACATGCTCCTCAAATAATATATCTTACGTAAAAAAGAAGAAGTCAAACATAGTTAGTTATAGTTTTTTATAGTTTCTCCGGCCGCCGTAAAGAGCGGCTGCGGGCGGCCCCTCGGGGGAGGACCCGCCGCCCGCACTATTGCCGCGAGGGTGAGGGCTGCGTGCTGTTCCGCGGCCCGCCTCAACTCCTAGAGTTATTACAGGAGAGCGCCGGGGGGACGAGATCCTGACCCCCTGGCGCCAACACTTTAGAAGCGGCCCGCCTTACGACAAAGGTCGGGCCGGTGCTGGCCCGGGCCACGAGATCGGCAGGCCATATATCCGTGGGCCCGGGCGTAGGCGATAGGTAAACAGCGGGGTTTTTAGTGGGTAGTCAGATGGTCGAACTTCTTTTGCGGAGTCCCACATATTCCTCGGTCCCCCCGGGCCGGGGGAACCCGTCAAGAGAGGTTTTTCCCCGAGACAAAAAAAAAAGCTCTCAAAATAGTCACAAACAAGCTCGTAAAGCAGTCTAACAAAGGCTTAAAGCGAAAGTCACATGTTGGAAAACATTTAACGTAGAATCGGATTTCAGAGTTTTCAAACTGCATATGTGTGGGGTGTCATCGCCCTGTTTTATGGCGTTAGCCTTATAATTAATTCTATGTGTGATTGAGTTATGAGTGAGTTTCATTGATGGGACGAGTAGCAGCATTAATGAAGGCGCTGTAAACCAACTCATTATGAATTCAGTAATAACCTATTTCCAAATGTAAACGAGCCTAGTAAGGTATAGAAACTGTTTGTCATTAAGTTTATTGAGTCCACCTAAAATTGAATTTTGTTCTTGAGTAAATTTAAATTTGAATAAAGTATTTCTAAGAGGTACGTGGTAGCTCAGTGGTATTACACTCAGACACCAATGTGGAGTTTTTGTCGCCTAATATGTATAAGAATAATTGCCACGTACCAACTTTCAAGAAAAATATCCAAAGGATACATACATTTCGAAATTACCAGTTTGTGTATATAGGGCGATGTACTAGGTTCAAAGGTCGCCCCGTTTGACGAGTAAATGGGATGATATTAGTGGACTGTATTAATTATCGTGAATCGGTCCCCACACTATTATAGAAAGGCTGCTCCACCGAGTTTATGATTTCCTAGTCTGGATCGGTTCAGATGCAGCTCCAGTGGAATCACGCACGGGGTCAACCTTACGTTACAAATTCTTGCTTAACTACACTGCGCTTTTCTATTGTGTAAAGATTTTGGTTTGGCACGAACTTCGCACACGGTGCAAAAAGTGATTTTTATCTTATCAAACGTCAACACTACTAGAAAAGTCGTCCGCACGGCGTTGACCGTCACTTCTCGCAAACTTCAGGGTAGTCGATTAAATTGGCGAAGTAACTGGTTTTATTTACCTAAATCTAGATTTAGGTAGGTAAACGTGTTTGTCCTTGTCCAGCACACAATGAGCTGGCATTATAAAGAACTTAAATAGCTGTTAAAGGTAAATACTGCAACTGAATCTGTAAGTAACATAAGAGATAAGACCTGGATTATTTCACAGGAGGCTTCAAATAATTTCTTAAACATCTAAATGAATTGCTATTGGCTAAGGCCACCACGAACCCAGTATTTCAATCCCAAAGAGCGCAACAGCGACACCATTTCTGATGGTCGCGAACGTGCGCCGTGTAATTTTCAGACATTGAAGCAGAATTGCCATTTTCATATTTTGTAACTGCCTCGACCGTACTAGACTATCTTTTTTTTTTTTTTTTTTATTGCGTAGGACAGCAGACAGGCTGACAGCCCGCTTAGAATTTAGCAGTTACCGTCGCCTATAGGTGTTTGCGACGCTAGAGCCACCGCGAACACGCTTCTGTCCCATAAAATTACAGGAACCTGGGTCACAAATGCCACCTTTGGTCTTAAGTATGCCGCCATAATAACCTTGTGTTGTGTTCCGGCATTAGTGACCCAAGTTCCTGTACCCTCATGCGACAGCAGCGTGTTCGTGATGCCACTGGTGTTGCAAACACCCATAGGCGACGGTACCTGCTAAATTCTAAGCGAGCCGTCAGCCTGTACGCTGTCCTACAGCAATAAAAAAAACACAAACAAGGTCATTATGACGAAATATACACATCAAAAAAGTCTAAGCAACATGCATGATATTACAAATTTACCATTTATACTAATTAATTTCCAAGTCTTTACTCACTCAAAGTGCGTAGGTATGTAGTAAACTTTTTTGTTATTTATGACATACTGGCTGGTTGTAAAAAAAAAATCGATTAAGTTTTGTTTTTTCCATAAAATTAAATGAAAGGGAATTTGTTTGAATTTAAGCGCGTTTTTATTACTACGTTTAGTCTTGATTTTATAATTTTACCAACCATTTAAATAAAATTAGCGACAAAATTGAATTGTTAGATATTCTTTACGATGACGTTCTATGAGGAGCGACGTCATTTGACGGCAAATGAAATGCAAAGAGCTGTAGGGATGTTGCATTCATAGAAGTGTTATTTGTCGTCTTTGGCAGCGCTCCAATAGTACAAGGGAACTCGCTGAACAGCGTCCAGGCCGTAAAAGGAGTACAACCACTCGCCAAGACCGGTACATACAACTGACTGCAAGACGCCAGCCGATGTTAACCGCTCGAGAGACAAGTTTGAGGCTACAAAATTCAAGTGGTGTTGATGTAAGTCCCCAAACTGTGCGAAATCGACTGCATGAGTACGGCCTACGAGTTCGACGCCCAATTAGGTGCCCACCGATACGTCACGGGAATTGCGCTCGTCGAAATGAATGGTGTAGAGAACGCAGAACATGGACCCAGGAACAATGAAAAATGAAAAATGAAATGAAAAAATTCTTTATTTTCTCCCAAAATATTACAAGACAGTACATACATATAAAAGTGCAATAGGTCGAAAGTGTGTATGTAATAAAAGTACTATCAGTAGCTCAGTGAAATAGAGGGAGACAGGAGTCCAAACTGAGTACTTGGCCTGTAACTCCACAGATCCCACACCCGTACGTATAGACGGCAACACGGTCGAGCGCACGGACCATGTGAAATACCTGGGATCTGTGTTTCATGCGTCTGGTGACATCGATTGCGACGTCAAGGCACGCATTGCTGCCGCGTGGGCCAAATGGCGTGAGGTAACTGGTGTCATTTGTGACCCCAAGATGCCGGTAAAGTTGAAGGGACAGGTCTATAAGACCATCATTAGGCCTGTCCTTTTATACGGCTGTGAAGCGTGGCCAGTGTTAGAGCGACACAAGCAAGAACTGCGTGTCACGGAGATGAATATGCTGCGGTGGATGTGTGGAGTGACGCGGAAGGACCGCGTCAGGAACTCCCGCATTCGCGGTAGTCTTCGTGTCCGTGACATTGCAGATAAATTGCAGGAGTGTCGGCTCCGTTGGTATGGCCATGTTTTACGGCAACCGGATGCTTACGTGGGAAACAAATGTCTGGCCATGCCGCCTCCGCCGGGCCCCGGCAGGAGGGGTAGACCCAAAAAGTGCTGGCTTGACGTCGTAAAGGGTGATATGCGTGCCAATGGGCTCACTACCAGGGATGCTGAAGATCGCGCGAAGTGGAGTAGAAAAAGTCGGAAAGCGGACCCCGGGCACCGAAATGAAAGTTTGGGTGGCAACCGGGACTAACGCTAGGATGATGATGATGATGATGAGGAGTCCAAACTGAGCAGAAGCCCGTCCTATGGATCTCCTGGCCTCTTCTCTCTTACCGTTGACATAAGGAGAAATTATGAAAATGTGGGGGTGCGCGCGTACATGGGTGTGTGTGTGTGTGTGTGTGTGTTTGTAGGGGTGGGAGCACGCACGTGCGTTTATGTTCGTGTGTAGGGATTTGTGCTATAAATAAATAAATAAAGTAACACATGATAAAGTTAACTTATTACAGATTGTAACAACATACAATATTAGGAAGTTTACTACTTAGTTATTCAACTTTAAAGTATTTAATAAGAGATTCCGTATCATTATAGTTCAGAGATAATAGCCATTCTGTTAACACTTTTTTAATGTCATGTCTATTCATAGTGTGTACATTGAAATATTCATTTACTTTATTATATAAGTTACTGCTTATAAAATTAAAAAATCTTTGGGCAAAGCATGTGTTTGTAGATGGCTGTTTGCAAACCATATAACTCCTACGTGTGTTTGCTTTATCGTGATCTTTTTTGTATGACATAAGTGAGTATTTTTTCAACAAAACATTCAATATAAACAGTTTTCTTACTGTTAGAACCTGTATTTCCTTGTACAGAGCTTCAGTAGGGAACAAGCGTGGTTTATTAAAGGCTATCTTAAGGATTAACCTTTGAGCTCTTTCAAGTTGCATAAAGTTAGTTTTAGATACGCCACCCCAGGAAGAGATGCAATATGTCAAAATGGATTGCCCTAAAGCGAGGTAAACAGTTTTAATCAAATCCCTGTCGGCAACATTTCGAAGTTGCTTGAATACAAATGCTAATTTCCTTACTTTCTGTGTTAGAGTTTGTACGTGATCATGGAAGTTTAAATGTTTATCAATAGTGACCCCTAAATATTTGCAGCTACGAGCCAAAGCTAGAGAGGGACAAGTACAATTCAAAAAGTTGCATGAATGGGCTATAATATTATGATTATCAGTAATGTTGTCACCCGTTTCACGTATTGAAAATGGTCCCAAGTATCTCCATAAAAAGTCAAGGTAGTATCATCTGCGTATGATTGAATTCTGCAATTGGTCAACTTAAGCCTACACAAATCATTAATATAGCAAAGAAAGAGCGACGGGCCTAAAACACTGCCCTGTGGCACACCATATGTATTACCACATTCTTGGCTTATCACCTCATCCACTCTCACAGTTTGTCTACGACAGGAAATATAATCTTTAAAAAGTGATAGCTGATTACCGCGAATGCCAATACTTTCAAGTTTCGTAAACAGCTTAGAGAATTCAACCGTATCAAATGCTTTTGTTAGATCCAGATATATAGTTAAACATTTCTTCTTATTGTCGAGCAAATAAACCAAAAAATCAATGTAGTGAAGCAAAGCATCGTCAGTAGACCTAGATTTTCTAAAGCCAAATTGGTTATTTGCCAAAATTTGTTTACTTTCAAGGTAGTTCATTAATCTCTTATTGATAATCTTTTCAAGAACTTTTGATAGAGCAGTGAGAATAGATATAGGTCGATAGTTATCAATAATATCTTTTTTACCAGCTTTGTGTATTGGTATAATAATAGCTTTCTTAAAGGTATTTGGAAATACTCCTTCATTTAAACACCTATTAAAAAGATAGGTCAAAATCGGAACAATATATTTTTTAAGCGACTTTAGGACTTGAGAGGATATACCATCATATCCAACAGCACAACGATTCTTTAAACATGAAATTAAAGTGCTTACCTCATCATTATCAGTTTCTAGAAGTACAAATGATTCCTTTACATTATTATGGACATTATCTATAGGCAAAGAGACATTTAGTTTTATTTTATTAGCTAAAGTGGAACCAACGCTGGAAAAAAAGCAATTTATGTTATCAACAGAGGCCTGGGCTGAATCAGATAAGCTTAGAAGCTCCTGTGAAGAGTTGGATATAGTGTTTAAATTCGCGATTGTCTTAATAGTTTTCCATAATTGTTTCGTATTATTTTTCGATTTATTGATTTGTTCTTTTTCATATGCTTCCTTAGATTTCTTTATTACATTTTTTAGAAAATTACGATATCTTTTGTAAGTAGTAGAAAGAATTTCATTTGTAGGATCTTTTTTTAATTTATAATGCATCTTGTCTCTATTCCGCATACACCTAAGAAGACCTGGAGTAATCCAAGCCTTATATATAGTATATAGCCTTATATAGCCTTATAAGCCTTATATATAGCCTTATATATACAATGGGATAAAATTATGTTTTCCGATGAGTAGCGATTCGTGTTTAGGCCTGATACAAAAAGGGTGCGAGTGTACCGTCGGCCCGGAAATACTGAAAGGCTCAGGTGCATTCAGGAAGTTCATCCATACAGCGGCTCATCCACCATCCTAAAATTTAAATTAGTACATGTTGCTTAGACTTTTTTGATGTGTGTATTTATAGACCAAGGGTGGTGGCATCCAGTTTGGAGCCCTATCACGTAGCGAAAATTATGTTGTCGCCATTTACGACAGGCCGACCCTGGTCACAAGGGTTAGTATAGTTACTCCGCCCCTGCACGGAGAAAAATATATCTCCTCTATCTCTTTCTCTCTCTCTCTCTCTCTCTCAAAAGTCAACATGGCTGGCCCAGTTTGCCTGGGTGGGAGGTACACGCGAAAGCATATCCCTCCCTCCCAGGCTCCGGGCGTAAGAGGAACACGGGGGGGGGGGAGTTTTTAGTTAGTAGCTCAGCGGCGTGCGTCCCTTTGGCAACTATGAGGGGCATACGGGCGCATTGGGGATTACGTATAAGTATACGGGTACATACGGGATTCCCACACTACCCAGCCCCCAGGCGGCGGGGTTTGCATTAAGCATTTTCCAACTCATAACAAAAAAAAAATTACACTGATGTTGTGTCTAACAACAACAAATTCCTACAAGGTAATGCTTCGCACATAGTCGTTTTAATTCTGTAATAAATAAAGACAGAGAGAGAGAGAATATAAGAAAATCTAACTGTCCTAGGCTCCAACTAAATCATAACATAAAACATTACTTTCAGTATGCTTCACTATCACTGATGTATATACTATATACCTTTTTATGCCAGACTTTACTTGATAAATAATCACATTTCTTTTTATTTTCACAACACTATAGGAAACATGTCCGTAAATACTCCACATGTCGATTACTTCGCAATTTGTCCAAACGATAACACAGTCATAAAACTTGCTAATGCAGAAATTAACCATCATACTTGACTGTCGTAAATATGGGGTATATTAATCATTGCCTCACCACATATTCCAAATCTTTGAATACGCAGACACAGTTGCGTCAGTGCCACGTTAAAAACACGTGTTTTGCAACATATTTCGAGTAAAGATGGAACAACTAAAAATATTACTTTAACTGTTCATATTGTTTATCTTGGTGCTACCAACACAACATTCTATGTATATATAGATGTAGTATTCATTATATACATTAGCTATCACCGTGTAAAAGAAAATACAAAATATAAAAATGCTAGTGCAATTTGTGTTGTAAATCTAGAACTACAAAATTAACATTTTGTAGTACAATATTGCAATGTCGGTCTTTTGTGGTACACCGCCGAACTTGTAGATGCTAATTATAGATAAAGTGGTAAGAAATTCAATGGTAAAAGCTCACGCGATCAGACCACGGTTCTATTGAAAGTTCGTTAAACGGAATATAAAACTTGTATTGACTAACGCATAATACTTAAGCTCTACAACCGAATATTACAAAAAATTTTGTTTATTGCAGTGTCTTGGAAAATCTTCAATTTAACAAAAAATTTTGACGTTTGAACTATTTCTACATATTCGGAGATTTTGAGTGCGTAAATAGCGTATGACTTGTGTACACGCTAGTATGACCTTTAATGTCTGTATTACCAAGTTTTATGCATGTGTTGTCGTTTTACAGTAGGACATGCTATCACAATAATTATTTCCTGCTCTTATCCTACCTACATTATATGGGGTCGACACAGCATGTTCTCTCTTTCTACTCTCCTCTGCTTTCATCTCAATATTCCTACCCTTTTCCTCTATATCATCTTTTACGCGATCCATCCATCTTTTCTTTTGTCTACTTCTCCTCCTGTATCCATTTCTATAATTTTTCTTGCTGTAGAAATGAGAGTGGATGGATACAGAAGCTCAAGCTCAGTTGATCCAAATCAACCATACCAAAACCAAAATTATGGTGGTAGACCGTGCCAAATCACTCCAGTTTACAGGTACTAGCCCTTGAAAGCGTAGATGACTTTATCTACTTAGGGGCTACCATCAGCAACACAGGCTCATGTGAGAAAGAAATCTGGAGACGTATCGGTATGGCCAAGAGCGCAATGACTAAGCTGCAGCGTATATGGAGGGACCCTAACATATCTCGGAAGACAAAGATGAGACTAGTGAGATCTTTGGTGTTCTCAATCTTTAGTCACGGCTCGGAAACATGGACGCTGAGAAAGGCTGACCGTGATCGCATTGACGCTTTCGAAATGTGGTGTTGGTGGAGGATGCTTCAGATTACGTGGACGACATTCCGTACAAACGTGTCTATCCTGCAGGAAATCAACATCAAAACCAGGCTCTCCACTACCTGCCTGCGAAGGGTCCTGGAGTTCTTTGGCCACATTGCTCGGAAGGAAGGACATAACCTTGAGCAACTGATTGTTACCGGCAAAGTGGATGGCAGGAGGCCAAGGGGTCGCAGCCCGGTGAAATGAACACCAAGCTGTATGATGCACTCCACCACGCCAAGGACAGGCACAGGTGGAGGAGTATTATAAAAGAGAAACTGGTTTCTCATAAGGGTGATCACGACCCTCAGTAATGAGGTACACGACTCAGGGAGGAGGAGGATATAGAAGCTATTACAATAACATGTAGGTGTAAAGAGTTTTTGAAGGATTATTTTATGCAATTTAATTATAATTTGAACCCTAAAAAAGGTTAACACACTAGATGCGTCATACTCTAATATTTGAGCCTCACATAGAACTTTCTAAAAGATTTATACACGACTATAACCACATGGAGCTTACTTCAGTGAATCAATTTAGCTGCCCAAAATGGGTTACATTACCAGCCGATTGGATATTGTCGGCACACTTAAAAAAGTGTTTTAAAATATGCTATAACTGTAAGCATAAAAGTATATTTTGTTTATTTATCAATGATTATTATAAACATAGCAGTTATTTAACTAGCTATAACTAGGATTTCTGACAGATATATCTATAGAAAGATATAGCGTACGTGGAGTCCTAATCCAACCTATATTCCGGGACAGGTCACGTAAATCTCTCATCCCTTATTTTAATTGACGTGGTTTTGAACAGCTTTGGTAATATATAATAGCTCTGTTCTATATTTAATTTAATAAAATTCGAAGTTTTGTACAATAGTCTATTACATAAGTTTAAAGCTTAAGATTGTTAGTCTTATTTCATTTAAGCTTCATTTAGATTTTAATTTATAAAATTCAAATCTCTATTAGAGACGCTTTGATTTTATAGAACTGAGTAAAGTACGTACAATCAAGCCAGTAGATAGACCAAGTTGTCTCATGTTTAGTTAACGTTAATTGAAAAAATGTGTAAAAATTTGCTGTTAACTGTAAGCTGAATTCTTCATAAAAATTGTTTCAACTTTGTTTCATTTAAGTATTTTTGTATTGCGAAATTGATATTGTATTGTGAAATTATTAAGAAATAATTTGTCAATAGAGTCACCGAGGATCTTCTCCAGCTATTCGCACTTTCGCCCCTGACGGTCGTACTCTCGAAGCAGGGACGGGTGGGCCCAGGTCTCCTTCTCCATTACGAGCAGCATCATTGGACGTTCGCGCTGCTCCTCATGCACATGGATCACTGGCTTCTTTGGCTGATTCACCAGTCCCGTCTAGTCCCAGACATTTGCCGCCCAGATGTCTTTCGCCTCTACTGATGCCGCCCAGGTTAGTTCGTTTAAATAAATATATTAATTTTTCCATTTATTCAACCTATACCATGTATTCATATTTTCTTTCTCAACAAACCTCATTCTATTCGAGTTTCAATAAATTTCCATAAACAGTATTTTTCAGGATTTCATAGAAATGAAATCGTCGAAATATTCAAATAAATCTTAAATAGAAAAAAATTAGATTCGTTTTATATTTCATTATTTTGTAGTCAATCAGAAACTTCGTCACAACATGTTTACAAGTTTACTAGCGTATCGTTATCAGTTTCGAAATCGCCTATCGATCCAATTTGCAGTGAATAGACAAAGTGCCTCACTTCTCGATACACAAAATACGACTGCGTATTATGTTTATATCATACATGTTTTCATATTTTCTTGTTTCAAAGATAGGCAACATCAGAGCTGCTTTAATAATTAAAGATACTGTCCAGCATCCTTTTTCACTGCGCAAGTTTTTATATAAATCCTTAATTTTCCAATAACTTGATGTTTTTTTTTTTTTTTTGGTCTCGGGGAAAAACCTCTCTTGACGGGTTCCCCCGGCCCGGGGGGACCGAGGGATATGTGGGACTCCGGGAAAGATGATTGGCCATCCGACTACCCACTAAAAAACCCCGCTGTTCTCCTATCGCCTACGCCCGGGCCCACGGATATATGGCCTGCCGATCTCGTGGCCCGGGCCGGCGCCGGCCCGCCCTTTGTCTTGAGGCGGGCCCCTTCTAAAGTGTTGGCGCCAGGGGGTCAGGGTTTCGTCCCCCCGGCGCTCTCCTAACAACTCTAGGAGTTGAGGGGGGCCGCGGAACAGCACGCAGCCCTCACCCTCGCGGTAATAGTGCGGGCGGCGGGTCCTCCCCCGAGGGGCCGCCCGCGGCCGCTTTTTACGGCGGCCGGAGGTCGTTACTGGCCCTCCGGCGCCGCCGGCGTGGCCTGCGTTGGCGGGAGGGGAGTGTGGTGGTCGACTCCCGCTCCCGCTCCGCCGCCTCCTTTGCGGACATGACTGCCTCGCAGAAGGAGGCGACGGCCGTCCATCCAGGATCGCCCCCGACCATGGACAGAACCAGGGCCGGGAGCGACAGGTCCACGCCGATTTGGGCGACGAGGGCGCGGCGCTCCTCGCGCCACGCAGGGCACACGGCGACAGTGTGGTTCACCGTGTCCTCCTCGTCGCCCACGCCACAGTGGTGGCACCCTGACGTCATCTCCCGCCCTATGCGACACAGGTACCTCCCGAAGCAACCGTGCCCCGAGAGGACCTGCGTCAGGCGGAAGGTCAGGGCGCCGTGGCGCCTTTCCAACCATTCGGCCAGGACGGGCCTCACCGCTTCGATGGTGGCGAGGCCCGCGCTGGGGTGCGCGAGGCGCTCCTTCCACTCCACCATGAGCACCACGTCGCGCAGCTCCGCCCGCTTTGCCTCAACTTCGCGAGGCGCGGGGCGAGAGCCACGCTCGGCCGCGTCCCGGCGCCACTGGTACAACAGCGCCAGGACCCGGGCCTCGAGGTCCCATGGTGGGGATCCGGCCAGCAGGGAGGCCGCTTCGAAGGACACCGTGCGGTATCCCCTTATCGCCCTGACGGCCAGGACGCGCTGCGGCCTGCGAAGCAGCGCCGTCGTTTTGGCCGTCAGGCGATCCGCCCAGATTGGGGCCCCGTAAAGGGCCATCGACCGCACGGTTCCCTCAAAGAGTCTGCGGCACACTGCGCCCGGCCCGCCGATATTCGGCAGCAGACGGGAGAGTCCCGCCGCCGCCCGTACTAGCCTCGGCGCCAGGCACTCGAAGTGCGCCGCAAAGTCCCATCGGCCGTCGAGCACCAGTCCGAGATAATTCATGGACGGCCCGACGGCGATGCGGACGCCTCCTACCGTTATGCTCAGGCCCGGTGGCGGCCTCTGGCGGGGCCCGTAGAATATAAGGGCCTCCGTCTTGTTTAAGGCCACCTCCAGGCCGAGTAGCCGGATTCTAGCCACCGTTTGCGCCACCCCAGCCGTGCCCAGAAGGCACGCCTGGCGGGGGTTCCTCCCACGCGCTGTGACGAGCGTGTCGTCGGCGTAGCAGATGACGCCGACGCCGGGGAGGAGCGCCCCTCTCAGGACCCAGTCGTATGCGATGTTCCACAGCAGGGGGCCCAGGACCGACCCCTGCGGAACACCGCACACGACGTCTCGCCGACTTTGCCCACCCTGGACCGGGTAGACGACGGCACGATCATCCAAATATGCCTCGACTATGCGGCGGAGGTAGGGAGGCACCCGATGGTACTTGAGCGCCTCCCGCACGCAGCTCCACGGCAGGGTGTTGAAGGCATTGGCGATGTCAAGTGACACTGCCAATAGCACCCTGCCTCGAGCCACCGCGTCCTCCGCCTGGCTCCTCAGACGCGTGATCGCATCAATAGTGGAGCGCCCCTTTCGGAACCCGAACTGTTCGTCCGCCAGGTTCGGCCCCTCCGTCTCTAGGTGCCGGACGAGGCGGTCTGCGAGGATCCTTTCGAAGACCTTCCCCACCTCGTCCAGCAGCACGATGGGCCGATAGGCGGACGGTGAGTCCGCCGGGCGCCCCTCCTTCGCGATCAGGACCAGCCTCCCCGTCTTCCATCTGCGGGGAAACTGGCCCGATCGCAGACACGCGTCGAAGAGCCTCAATAGTCGGGGCTCCAGGACGTCGTGGGACAGAACCCACGCACGCCCCGGTATGCCGTCGAGGCCGGGGGCGGTGTTCTTGGCCTTCAGCCGCAACATCGCTGCCCCCAGCTCTGCCCGGTCCACGTCGGGCACGGGGTCGTCGTCCGCGCTGGGGTCCCTCTCATCCCAATGAGGCGGGACCATGGCGGGAGGCGGGTGCTCAGCCCTCGTGGGGAACAGAGCGCCAACAAAACTGTCCACCTGGCGCGGAGAGAGACTCTCGGTCAGCGGGGGCGCCCACGGACGGAGCTTGCCCCGCACCGTTTTGTAGGGTCGCCCCCAAGGATCTTGATCTAAGCTGGCCAAGAGCCCCTCCCACGCCGCCGCCTTCGCCTCGCGGATAGCGAGGTGGAGGTCGTTTCTGGCGCTCCGATACTCCCCGTAGAGCCGAGCCTCCGCGGCTGCTCTGTCCGCGTCGCGGCGACTCCGTCTTCGGAGCCTGGTGTACTGGCGGTGGGCGTAGTTGCACGCCCTGCGGAGCCGCTCAAGCTCCGCACTCCACCAGTACACCTGGCGCGGGGGTCGGTGTGGCCCCCGCCTCGGCATCGCCGCGTCGCAGACGTCAGTCATGAGCAACCGCAGGTTCTCTGCCTCCTCGTCGACGTCACCGGAAGGTACGTCGCCCGGCCTCGACCACGTAGCGACAGTCAAGGCCTCGCGGAAAACCTCCCGATTCATCTTTCCAAGTGTCCAGCGCGGACAGTCACCCAACGGGGTCACCTGGGCTGGAAGCTCTCGCTGACGGGCGGAGACGCTGAACCGGATGTAGCGATGATCCGACAGCGTCTCGACGCCCGTGAGCACCCTCCAGCCTCGCACACGGCGGGCCAGGAGGGCCGACGCGAACGACACGTCGACGATCGACCCCCCCAACTGCCTCACACACGTGTACTCGCGACCCTGGTTGAGGATTTCCAGACCCCTCTCCACAGCCCAGTCCTCGACCAGCTCGCCCCGCGCATCTGTCCGTGGGGAACCCCAAGCCTGAGATTTGGCGTTGAGGTCCCCGAGAACGAGCACGGGGCGTGGGAGGAACCGCTGGACCGCGTTGCCCAACTCTTCCATGTACCCTTCAAAGTCGGCAAGACTCCTGTTCGGGGAGAAGTAGCCGCCCACGACCATTATCTCCCCGAATCTGGCCGCGGCGAAGCCCCTGCCCCTCACTACTTCTGTGGGGAGCGGGGTACCCGCGGCGGTCCTGGCGTGTAGAGCCACTGTGCCGTCCAGGTCCCCAACCCAATCGCCTTGGGTGGGGACGTAGTACGGCTCGGCGGCCACGGCGATGTTGATATTCCACTGCGCCAAACTCTGAACCATGAGATTCTGAGCATTGGCGCAGTGGTTGAGATTCGTTTGGAGGAGATGGATATCCATTATTTGGTTGAGATATCCATCTCCTCAGTCCTCCGTGCCTGCACCTGCGGGGGGGCGATGTCCCCCGCGGCGGCTTCGGCACGACGGCGCTTTCTCCTTTCCTTTTCCCGCCGCTTCTTGGCCTGTCTTTTGGCCACGAAGCGGCTATTCTTCTCCTTTTCTTTCATGTCCGTCACTGAATTTGCCGGACGGCCGGTGCGGCGGCAGGTGCACAGCGGCGGGCCTCCCCCGACCCTATGGTTAGCCGGTCTGTTGGCCGCCGCGCAGACCACGCAATTGGGCGTGGCCTTGCAGGTGGCAGCCGAGTGCCCTGGCTGACCGCAGCGGTAGCAGGCATCGCTGCGGCTCGTTGGGCACTTGCAATTCGCCGCGAGGTGACCCGGCGCCAGACACCTGAAGCACCTCGGCTCCCTCTTATCAAGCACCTCAATGAGAGCCGAGGCCCAGCCGACCAGGATGTGGCCCATCCTCTTCAGCTCGTTGGCGGCCACCACCGGCACGAGCACGTTCGTTGTGCCCGTCCCATCGCGCCCCAGACGCATCCCCCCGGACGTGACTTTCTCCGCAGGGCAACCTGTGGCGCGAGCGATGGCAGCCGCCACGTCGTGCGCCGTCGTGCAGTCGTCGAGGCCCGAGATGCGCACCTTTACGCACTTCTCAGGCCTCGCAATTTTGACGTCCTCCTCCTTGAGGACGTCTTTCAGCCGCGCGGCGAGGGCATCGGCTTTCGCCCCCTGGTCGGCGCCAGAGAGCAGCATCATGCGTGCCCCCGTCCGCGCAGTTTTCATTTTGATGCCGCCCTGTATATCGAGGGCGGCGATATTCACCTTGGCTTTGGCCTCCGCCAAGAGGCCCCCGTAGGTGACCCCCCTCTCCGCCGCTTCAGGGCGGATGGTTAGGGTGACAGCGGCGGTTTTTGGGGCCCTGAGCTTGCGGGGACCCCTCTTCCTCCTCTTTTTAGAAGCCGGCGGCGGCTGCTTGGGCCTTGATGGTATGACCGATGCTGCCGCCTGCCTGGCTGCGGTTGCTTGAGGGACGGTCGTCGCCTTCTTCTTTTTATTCTTCTTTGCCACGACCGCCCATCCTTCCTCCAGAGGAGGTGGCGGAGGCGCTATCCCTCTCTCGTTGGTCGCTGGCTGCGCTTTTTTAGAGGGTGCAGCCGTCGTCGCTCCTGGTACTTGTGCCGCAACCCTGCTCTTTTTCGGAGCGGGAAGCGTTGGGTATTCCGCGGGCGATACTTCAGGCCGTGTGACCGCCGCTGTCCGCCGCACCTCGTGGGCCAGTGGTGGCCGGTAGCGAGGGGCGGGCAACAGGCGGTCCTTCAGCCCCTCCAGTTTGGCGTCAATCATAGTCCCTACCTGGACCATGACGCCGCGCATGAAGAGCTGGTAGTCTTCAGGCTCAACATGCGCTGCTGGAGGGGGCTGGGTGGTCTCCTTCCTTGTCGTGGTTGAGGCGGAGCGGCCGGGCTTACTTATGTGTGCCGAGAGGCGAGCCACCTCCTGCCGGAGATCGGCCAATTCGGCCCGCATCCGGCGATTGGCGGCTGCCAGCCGTCCCACCTCTTCCGATTCTGTGCGGGAGGTTAGTTCAGTTATTACCTCCCGCACCTTCTTCACCGACTGTTTGAGGGTCTTTACGCATGTGCCTTTGAGACCCTTCGAGACCCCGGCTACCTCTAAAATTGCAGCCAGGGCCCCATCCACAGCGTTTTGGAGGTCGACCGACGTTTGCGCGGTGACCTCAAGCTGGTGACCTCTTTCTCTCTCTGTGCCCCCCTGGGCCCGAGAGGATTCCGGTGCAACTAGGGAGAGTTCGGAGTGGGCCCGGCGCGCCACCTCCTCCTTACGGAGTTGGTGGCGGAGCTCCTCTTCAAAATTCGCGAGCTCTTTCTCTTCTTGTCGGGCCGCTTGGAGTTCCTTCCGAGCCCTCCCTATCCCAACGTACTGCCCAGTTGACGCTGGGCGACCGCGTCCTCGCTTTTTTGGACCGCCTTTTGCAGCGGCCGAGTCAGCAGAGACCTCCTCAGAAGTTGAGGCTCCGGGGTCATTTTCCCCCCTGGAGCTGTCCCTGGACCTCCTAGATCCCCTCTTGCGCTTGCCCAGGACGGATCCAGGACCAACGCAAGAGGGAGTGTTCACTCGGGAGCTTGTGCCGCTCGGAATTGTCCTAAAAGACATCCCCGAGCGGACCGAGCCGTCCGAGTCTTCTTCCTCGTTTCGCAACACTACGCCTTTCACAGGCAACCGCTCCAACATCACCAGAGGTGATTGATCTCGGGAAATGTGGGCCCCCCCAGAATACGTTGGGCCCATGCCTGCACCCGAAGGCGCAGGGGAGGATTCTCCACCCTGTCGGGTGGTACCTCCCTGGGGTAGTATCTTAGCATTTACCGAACTCATGATTTCTTTTTTGGTGTGGCGCTCGGGACCGGGTTTACCCCCCGGCCATGCAGCCCATCGGCGCGCCACGGAACCTTGAGCTTCGGGAGGACTGTTATAGGTCCCCCAGCTCCAGCCCCCAAAGCTGGGGGATTCCGGACGGGACGGGACTTGCATCTCCACCACATGCCAGTAAAGCGTGGGTACGACTACCAGACGACACTCCAGAAACCAGGGAGTCGCCTAACGTCGTAGCCGGCCCAGCAAGACCGACGGACAGCGGAGATGCCGTTCCCGCCCCAGGAACACTCTCTGTGCAGGCGCAGTCGAAATGGGCATGGTTTCGACTACCAAATCAGGGCCCGGGATAGAACCCGGGACCCCAACCAGTACTCACAACCATCCCACCGGGGACCGCGCCACGAACAGAAAGCGAATTTGGGAAAGGATGTGGGAGGTAGACGGGAAGAAAGGTAGGACTCCGTCGCCTCGGACGGGAAGGGGAGTGAGGCGACGGAGGCTCGGGCACCTCGGGCACGCACACCCGTGCACTCCTCGGACAGAGGAGCGCCCCTGAGGCCCATCAATAACTTGATGTCCTTTATACTTTATCAACTTTGAGTTCAGGCATATTTCTAAATATAGGAGGTTGTAGTTATAATTTTAATTAAGATTTAAATTCTTACTTCAATAGAAACCTTCTATAATAGACAAAAGCTTTGGTAATATGCGTTTGTTTTTTGAGCTTCGCTATATCACACTCGGAGACAGTGGCGGATTTGCCCTAAGGCCCAGGAGGCCCGGGCCTAGGGCGGCCAGATATTAGGGGCGGCCAATCGTGACAAAAAATTCACTGTTAACAAAAAATAACTCAAAGTACGTAAATATTCTAAAGGCTCGCGCACATTATGGTGGGCCGCACTGCACCGCACCGTATAACAATAATCTCTCTAAATCACTTATTAAATCTTATCTTGTATGAGAATAAACCTGTAATTAAATAAATAAAACCATTTTAAATGTTTTATTTAAATGTGCAATTATCCCTGAAACCTCGGGAAATATTACAAACTAGCAGATATTATAGTTAATAAAATTTCTGAATCGATTTCGATAAAAGTTGGCAAAAAAGTAAATTCATTATGTACTCAATATGATGGGTGCTGAGAAAGGGGTGGCTGGTACTTACTATATGGCCTGGGGCCTAGGGCGGTCAAGACTGCAAATTCGCTACTGCTCGGAGACTAATATAAAGGCCAAAAATTCGAATATCATGTATCATTCACCACTTTTTTCGTCTTATGAAGACAGTGAAGAAAAACATCGTAAGAAAAGCTGCATTCTGAGATTGCCGGTTTGTGTAACCCGCCAGTCAACCTTGGTGCCGTTTACCGTCTGTTTCTTATAAGATAGGATCAAACCCATGCCCATAACGTTATGGTACTGACTGTTATATAAGAAACTTAGCTGCAATCATTTTGAAATAACTTATGTACAAGATCTGTACTCTTATTAAGTGATTGGATTGAGTAGTTAATGTAAATTTTTAGAAATGCCTTTTTTACTGCTAAATACTGCTTTTGATAGAAGTGAAAGAAAAATAGGAAAATATTTATTTGCCAAAGAAAACGATACTAATTATATACATTAGGTATACTTCATAAAATCTACATCAAGGGGTTTTTTTTAATACGTTAGGATAGCAGACAGGCTGACGGTCCGCTTAGAATTAATCAGTTACCGTCACCTATCGGTGTTTGCAAGGCCAGTGGCATCACGAACATGCTGCTGTTCCATAGGGGTACAGGAACTTGGGTCACTAATGCCGGAACACAACACTAGGTTATTATGACGGCATACTTAAGACCAAAGGTGGCCGCCATCCAGACGGTGTTGAGGCCCTACCACGTAGCTAGGGTGGGTTGTTTAGTCGCCTTTTACGACAGGCCGACCCCGGCCGCAGAGGTTAGTATTCTTTCTCCGCCCCTGCACGCATAATAGCTGTAACGGTTTACAGCTGTTGAAGTAAGAAGACTGACCTCGGCACCCAGGGGTGGCCTATCGTAAAAGACAATTAAGCAACATCCAGCTAGATGGATGAGAACAACCCGTGGTCTCTAGATATGTCGCCTTAATAACCTTGTGTTGTATTGCTGCATAAGTGACTCAGTTGCCCTTCGTGGAGGACAGCATGTTAGTGGTACCTATGGTATCATAAACAGTGGGATGTAGGACCAGTCTGCTGTTTTACAGCATTAAAAAAAATCAACACGAAAGCTTGATAAGACATACGGGAACATTATCATATTCAAAAATATATTCCCAAATTGTACATCTACAAAGAATAATATTATCCGCTGCCGTTACAAATTATCACAAAGATATAAACAGTCTTGGCAAAGTTAGGACCGTTTTCCTCTCCAGCCAACAGAAGGAATCCCGTGATGCGACTATCCGTTATAATGTCCAATTACTTTGCGAGGGCCACATCTGTCGCTGGCCGGCCCTGTCGCTCCTTTCGAATTAACGATAAACTAGATGTAGTGACGCGAAACACGATTATTTTGTTACTTTTTCCACTCATTGACTGCATAAGGTAACGATTCAATGGCATATAAAAATTCAACTTTTGTAACTATTTATTTGTGTTGTGGACAATCGTTATCTAAATAATTTATTGTCTCGTCTTAAAATACTATAGTACAATGACTCAAATATCTTGCGCCGATATATGATAGTTTTGTTTACATGCACTAATATGTTTCGTAAATTAGAACCCACCGACGTAAATTCATTCGTAAGAGGGGTTGTTAGGATTTATATTATTTTTATTTGTAAATTGTTAAATACTTTTTAAATAAAATAGTTATTAAAAATGACCTTGTGTTGTGTTCCGGCACTAGTTAATGAGGTTTCAATCCCTCTCCGAAGCCGGCAGCACGTTGGCAACGCATTTGGTGTTGTAAACGTTTATAGACGACGGTGACCACCAACTATAAAGTGGACCGTTTGCGCGGCTGCCGATTTTAGCTACAAAAAATATTAGAATCCAAATACAGTATGTGTTGGTCGATATACAAAACAAAACTAGACTACTTGCGTGACATTTATCAAATATTTATTACATGACGTGGAAAATGTTTAAAGTTAAGATATTTGTAGTAATTTGTAAGATATGAAATCAAAAGTATTGAACAAAGTATAATAATATTATATATAATAATATTTTTTATTGCTGTAATCTGAGTAATATATAAAACACTGGGATAATTTATAAAAACCATTCGTATGTCTACGTTTACCATGGAAAAATGAGCTCTTAAAGTATTATCTACTTTATGCTCCTACGACCACAAGGTTTCATTGACGACAGTTGGAAAATAGCTTTGCGTTATTTAGTCCGTATTTCTGGGTGCATTTATATGGTATTGTATGTTATACATAGATCTTATTCTATTCCGACTCAACTTATCCCATATGCATCCCATACGATCGCATGCCAAAGATCGTACAAAGTAAACAAGAAAAAGTCAAAAATCCGACCTAAAGCGGAAGTATTGCAACCAGGATTTAAGATTTAAGATCAAGTATTGTGCGTAATAATAATATAATATTTATTTCAAAATATGGAATACTATTATAATGTTTAATAAAAATGTTCCGTCCAGTGGTATTTAAACTCGGCACATTTGCGTCGCCTTTATAAATGAAACTTGCCCGATGTTATTTACAAATAGCTTTTATCCCGACTTGCTGAGCGGGCGGTGGTAATTGACCTACATTTAATCTGCATACAAACACTAATATGGCTCTATAACCTTTTCTTTATGAGTCTATCATTCAACTGTTTTATCAACAAAAACAAAAACAGTATTTTCTAATTTTTATCTGAACGTTGAACAAAGATTTATTTTTATCTATTATTTTTTTTATCGCTAAACAGTTACCGTCGCTTAAGGATGTTCACGACACTAGGGGTATCGCGAACACGCTGCTGTCCCATAGAGGTACAGGGACCTGGGTCACTAATGCCGGAACACAAAACAAGGTTATTATGGCGGTATACTTATAGACCCAGTGTGGTTGCTATCCAGGCGGGCTTGTGACCCCACCGCGTAGCTAAGGTTGTTTTGTCGCCTTATACGACATGTCGACCCCGGCCGCAGGGGTTAGTATTCTTACTCCGCCCCTGCACAGAGAACTACTACTGATTCCGACTTCCTTCTTCCTTCTCCATTGCCCACGGACTTTGACATCCGTGTTAGCGATACCATTGACACGTATGTCATCGAGCTCGACGGTGTCATTTGTTCCCTTGCCATGTGCCCTTTGTGCCCATACGGAAAACCGTTCTCGTACGATTAGTCTGCAATGTTTAGGACATTCAGGTGGAAGTGGGTGCAATAGTTATTAACGCGTTCCTTTTGCACTTCCCTTAATAAATTTGTAGCTCGATGTAATTTATCGAAGAATGAAATGAACTTAAAATCCTGAAAACGCCTAAAAAATTATATTGCATTTGTTTTTATACCTATATATACATTTAATAAGTCAGTGCTTTGTTATTTTCAACGCACAGTTTTTCCCAGCTTAATGAGGGTCCTTCACTTGGCTACCGACGCCACTTCAAAGAGTTACTAAAATTTATATTTATATTTTGTTTGTATAATATGTTTTAAAATCATCTTTAAAATGTCAATACTGTCCGCACATTTTCAATTATACTGGGCCTGTTATAAACCGTGTCATTTAACTGCCGATGCCTTTATTCGAGACCACATTAACATATTGACTCTCCGTTCATCCGCTTTTTAAAGAAGGTTGCTATGGATCAGCATTGACAACCATCTAGTCCCAAAGTAAGTAGTATTATGTTATGGGTACTAGATAACTAATTTACTTATACACTTTTCTTTTGTTAATAAATATTACACATAAACACTCAGACGCGAGACGGGCATTGAACCCATGACCTCCGCAAGCGTACCGAAGTGCGTTAGCTGTTATGCCACCGAGGTTGTCAAATGTACGGTGATCATCACTTCAATAGCAATATATTAATCTTAGTTACTCATTCACAGCTTGCAATCTGATACGAGCCAAGTTCCGTAGTAATAAAAGTTCCAGTTCATAATGAATCCGGAAACGGTTTGCTTAAAACTGTACTTAATCTAAAATAAAATAAGGTAAATTAAAATATTTATAAATATAGATTTTTAAACAAAGAAAAAAAAACTTGAGAGGTGTCAAGGGACACCCGGATGGAACGAAGTTCCTTTCAATTAGTTAGTGAAGGAATTGTAATAAATTTTTTTTTATGTTATAATAATATTTTTTTTATTATTAACAAATATAATGTAATATAAACTTAATCACTAACTAACCTAACTCCATCAGCAATATCCGGAACTTGTGCAGAAACACTGTCAGGATTCATTAGTATTATTTTTTATTATTTATTATGTACAAAAAACCTGTATACACTCAACAAAAATAATCGTCGCGACACCACACTGTTCAATGCGAAATAGAAATGAAAATATCTGGCTTGCTTTCTATAAGAGAGAGAGAGACAGATAGAGAAACACGCGCACGCCGCATAGCTTACTATAGCAAAAAGTGTCGTTACAACTTTTCGTGAGAATTTTTTCCGTCTAGCCCCCTTTCACAACGAGCGATAAGGAACTTTGTTCCAACAGTACAAACAAGTTAACATAATATCCTTGAACTACGAGAAACAATAACACGGCAAACACTCAAGCTTTCGCTACTGTTAGGCCATGGTAAGGTTTGTTAGCAAACAATTGATCTGCGTAAACTTACATTGTTTTGGACGGAAACTTTATTTACACATTTTTATTCAGTAAATGTTACATATCACTTTAAGAATCGTAAATCGTGGGATCCCTTGGAGATAGACAACATGCAGTCCCTGTAATGCCCTATGTAAGCGCAGCCCTTATATTTGTGGAGTGAGTATCACATTACGCGTATTCCCAAGCAGTGGACTATGCGAAAAGCATTTTCCGGCCAGCTTTAAAATATGACACCATCAAAATCCTATAAACGTCATGAATCTGATAGGAATGGAAGGTTTTTCATTCTAATGGCAGTAATACGTATTTATTTACGAAACAGTAGTATACTCATATATGTAATAACTATCCGTGCAGGGGCGAATACCGCTTAGAATTTAGCAGTTACCGTCGCCTATGGGTGTTTGCAACGCCAGTGGCATCGCGAACACGCTGCTGTCCCATAAGGGTACAGGAACTTGGGCCACTAATGCCGGAACACAAGACAAGGTTATTATGACGGTATACTTAAGACTAAAGATGGTCGCCATCCAGACGGGCTTGAGGCCCTACCACGTAACTAGGGTTGATTGTTTTGTCGCCTTTTACGACAGGCCGACCCCGGCCGCAGAGGTTACTATTCTTGCCGTCAGCCTGTCTGCTGTCCAACAGCAATAAAAAACATGGATATTACCCATAACACAAGTGTTACTTACTTTAGTTAGAACTAAATAGCACCAAGTGAATTGTCTCAGTTCATAATTATGATATTTATTTCTTTATTTTATTTTTACAATACCTTGTATTTATAAAACAATACCAAAATATATTTTTATGATAAAAAAAACAAATTCATCATCATCATCATCCTTGCGTTCCCGGTTGCAGCCCAAACTCTCGCTTCGGCGCCCGGGGTCCGCTTTCCGACTTTTTCTTTTCCACTTCGCACGGTCTTCAGCATCCCTGGTAGTGAGCCCATTGGCACGCATATCACCCTTTACGACGTCGAGCCAGCACTTTTTGGGTCTACCCCTCCTGCCGGGGCCCGGCGGAGGCGGCATGGCCAGACATTTGTTACCCACGTAAGCACCCGGTTGCCGTAAAACGTGGCCGTACCAACGGAGCCGACACTCCTGCATGAGGACATGAAGACTGCCGCGAATGCGGGAGTTCCTAACGCGGTCCTTCCGCGTCACTCCACACATCCACCGCAGCATATTCATCTCCGTGACACGCAGCTCTTGCTTGTGTCGCTCTAACACCGGCCACGCTTCACAGCCGTATAAAAGGACAGGCCTAATGATGGTCTTATAGACCTGTCCCTTCAACTTTACCGGCATCTTGGGGTCACAAATGACACCAGTTACCTCAAGCCATTTGGCCCACGCGGCAGCAATGCGTGCCTTAACGTCGCAATCGATGTCACCAGACGCATGAAACACAGATCCCAAGTATTTCACTTGGTCCGTGCGGTCGACCGTGTTGCCGTCTATGCGTACGGGTGTGGGATTTGTGGAGTTACAGGCCAAGTACTCGGTCTTCGCCACATTGAGTTTCAGACCACCGTTCTCAAGCGACTCCTTCCACGCCTTCACACGTCGCACCAGCCTACCCCTGTCCGAATCTGCCAGCGCGATATCATCAGCATACATGAGCAGCCACGGGGGCTGCTCATGTGAGTTTCTGATGCTGTCCGACAATACGTCTAATACCACGCTAAACAGAAACGGACTAAGGACGGATCCTTGGTGCACACCGACGGTGATGGGGAAAGGTTTTGTGTCGCCAACAGCGGTCCGAACTACGGAATCGGAGTCACGGTACATGTCTCGGATGATGTCAATATAGGCCTCTGACTGAATTCCTTTGGACCGCAATGCCCACCAGATTATCGCGCGAGGAATACAGTCGAAGGCCTTCTGCAAGTCAAGAAACAGGCAGTGCAGAGGCGTATTCTTCGTCGTGTATTTCTCCGCGACAGTCCTTAGGGCAAAAACTGGGTCCATGATCCCATGACCAGGGCGAAACCCATACTGACATCCCGAGACAGTGCACTCCTGCCGAATCCGAGAGTCGATAACCCTCTCGAAGAGCTTCATGTTATGGGACATGACCTTTATACCGCGGTAGTTACCACACTCATGCACCGATCCCTTGCCTTTGAAGACTGGAGTAATGACACTCAGCCTCCATTGGTTCGGGATCGTACCGGTGAGGAGTATCCGGTTAAAAAGGTCGGTTAAGACGCCCACACCACGAGAGCCCATCGCCTTCCAGGCTTCGATGGGGACTCCATCGGATCCAACAGCTTTCCGATTCTTCATGCGACGAAGACAATTCTGGACCTCTGCAGGTGTTATCAGTGGGACTAGTCCTTGATTCGGAGGAAGATCTGGCGGCTGCACCTCTTTGTGCTGCGTGTTCAGCAGCTCGTGGAAATACGAGCGCCATCTCTCCTTCACCGCGAGGTCCTCGCATAGCAGGTTGCCCACAGGGTCTTTTACACAGCGGCACTTGGAAATGTCCTGTGCCGCTTTGACCCTGGAGCGCGCCAACTTATAGATGAGCTTCTGCCCCTCAGACGATTCCAACTTGTCATAAAGTGGTTGTAAGTGGTCTCGTCTGGCTCTGGCAACAGCTCTCTTAGTGGCGCGCTTTGCCACCCGGTATGCGTCGCGATCTTCAGGAGATCTGGACGCTTGCCACTTCTTAAAGAGGGCTTTCTTCGCTCTAGTCTCCTTCTGGACTGTGTCGTTCCACCACCATGTCTCCTTGTCACACTTGCGACCACCCTTAGACACCTCAAGCACCTCCTTCGCCGACCCAAGGATAGCCGCCTGAATCTTGTCCCAGTAAGCCTGAACTGGTTCGCCCATACCACCGGCGCACTTGTCACCGACGGCTAAGGCGAACTCCTGGGACGTGACTTCATCGAGCAGCCACCACCGGATTCGGCGCTGAACGCGCTCGGTATGCGTGTCTTTAGGCTTAGCGCAGAGGTCCATGACAAGAAGGCGATGTTGTGCAGTGAGACTCTCACCGGGTATGACCTTGCAGTTGGCCACTTTGCTGATGTGGTGTCTCCTAGTGAGTAGGAAGTCGATTTGGGTAGCACCTACAAGAGCGGGAGGAATGCTACCCAAATCGAACATCTGTTCGGGTCTCCTTTTGAAATACGTGTTCACGATGGCAATGTCGGCAGCCGCACATGCAAAAAAAAACAAATTAAACCAGTATAATTATTTTTAATATTATTTATTCTAGTAAAAAGTCGTATACGTTGGAGACAATTCCAAGTGAAACGTGGTATTGTAGTAAATCATAAGCAAAGTTTCATGAAAATTTATAACTGTTTATTGGGGCACGCTATGATGGCCGTTTTGACATATTACAATAGTGATGTGAAATGTCAATTTATTCTCGAAAAAAAATATAATGAAATCTATAAGTTTTTAATGCAAGTAGTACCTACAGTACAGTACAATACAGTATCAATATCCGAAATCCAAAGCCAGGTCAAAACTATATCACAATCGCAGTGCACTAACAGCACATGAGTTGATAAACGTACAGAGACAAAGATTCAACAACCGCGCCACGGTAAGTACATCACTACAAGTATAATGCGCGTGTGTGCGTGAGCACTGGCGGCTCGTCACGTACGGAACGAAACCTGTTTTTACTGGTTCGGTCAATGCTCAAACAAAGGGCTCACTCACTGCTCGCTGTGCGTCGCGTCGTGCGTGTTTGTTTAAATTTAAAATTTGAATTAATTAGAAAGAGTTTAAATATGGTTTTATTGTACTGTGTGCATGAACAACAATCGAAAAAATAAAAACATATCTTTTTTAATTATCCCAAAGACCTAGGTAAGTAGTAACTATAATTTATTTTTATTTTTACTTAGATAAGATAGATACCTCATATAATATGTATCTGCCTCAATTTCGAAAGAAACTCCTATGGGTGCGATGGTGCAAAAAACGTTTTGGTATTGATCATAAATGATTTAAGTAGTTTTTTTAGTAAGTTGCACGAAATAGGTAATACCTATCTCGTAAACGGTGCGTTCAAGAGCAAAAATAGTTATTTAGAAAGCCAAAAGCCGGCGGTCTCTGTTTGGGTATCCTTTAGTGATTTAATAATTACCTCTGTTTATAAATTAAAATACTATTCATGGTTTTATTATTATTTCAGACGACAAGAGTGGTTACAAGCTGTCGGGCGAGAAGATCTTTCTAAACTTGTAAATGATAAAATAAGGCAACAATACAGAATCTGTGAAGATCACTTCGAAAAACCCTGTATTAAGTTTAAAATTTCGAGAATATTTCAATCTAGAAATAAATATTGTTAATATTGGTAGCGATATACTAAAACGTATACAAGATTGTAAATTTGATATGCCATGCAAGAGCTTTCCCATTGATTATTGAAAAAAAAACTTTATATTAGATTTAGAATTTATCATTCGATTAAGAGGTATAACAAATTATTAAAAAACAAAAATTACAAAAAAGCTATTTATAATAAGCAATTTGTAAAAAAAATATACATACATAAAAAAGCTGACAAACGTTTTGTGTATTTATTTTAATCCTCCTGTGCCAACCCTATCAGAATAGATAACAATTTTGCTCGCTCTTTAGAAGCTTGGTCTCTGTACGTTTACTTACTCATGTGCTAACAGTTTGTACTTTTCGAAGCAACGTCAAGTCGAAACTACTTTGTTTTGCATAGAGCATTGACGCGAGTTTGCCGGAGGTAGTAGTTGTGTGGCCAGCGATCCTTTATAATGATCTTATTAAATTTCATTTTTAAAAATTTTGAATTTCGTAAAACAAATGCCGAGTTGTGTGGTAAATAAGTACACCAATAATTATAATCTTATAAAAATAAAATATAAATGTTCGCGGGACCCTAATATATATATTTTAGAAATTAATGTAATAAATAAATTTTGTGTCCTAAAATAATACATTCGATAAATTTTATGACTAACTACACGTCGCTATTGACAATAAAGAACAGCAATTTGCTCCTTCAAATGTAATTACTAATTAATACGAAACTTCATGACTGGACAAACGTCAAAACGGCCATCATAGCGTGCCGGTAGTATAATGAGTTCCCATTCGTGAGAAGTTTTCGGAGTAGCCCCGTAAAAACACATTTAGCAGATGGCTAACGTACTCGTATATTTAAATTTGATGAGGTTTACTGAAATCTAAATGCACAGCTACTGAATACAGTTATTTAAAAATAAATATACTTAAATTTAAATTATAAAATTAAATAAATATAGTTTAATTTGGACTTTATTTGTGCACATTGTATGTACAAGAGTTTATCTGAAATAACTTACTGTTAACCTCCAATTAAAAATACGGATGATACGCGCATACGGTTTTTATTTATATATTTATTTAAAGGAGAGTTGCGGTATATAATCAGCGTATTCCACAATATCAGCAATTTTTAAATTTCGAAGCAGTATAACTGATTTAACCATCCAAATCGAATATATCAGCGTGCCTTTTTTGATAAAAACTTTTATAACTGATTTTCGATGAAGACCAAACCTGTTAGTGTTACTTTCCTATATAATTATTGATATAATTTCTTCATTTTATTCATTTGTTAGAATTCGAACTTGGTGATACATAGGTACTTATGCTGATACAATCAATGCAGGCTCTTCAAAAAACTGCAATCTCTTTTTGGTATGAAACAAACAAAGAAAAACAATACATTTATTTAGGACAAACAGGTTTGGGCACTGGTTCGGTATTGTCCTATAAAATGTGAAAATGTTAAACTTATTTTGCTATGTATATAATCCGTTTATTGTTTGTTTGTATTGATAACTAGTTTTTTTTTTCACTCTCTCTAGTAATTTTATTGCAAATTAAAATTGAAATTTTAAAATTTATTGTCCTATATATTTTTTTATATCATACGCGTTATTAAACAGTTGACGTAAAAACATACCATATAGTGAGATTCATTCGGTACATGAAATTTTGAATATTCTTTTTTTTAAATCTACCAAGTAGAAATTACGAGTGTGGGTAGTAATAAAATGCATATTTACTAATTATAAACTTACTAGGTGTGAAATGTAATTCAAAGATTTTGTTAAGTATATTGAATAATTTATCCGACAATGTAATTGAATAATAATTGCAGATTAGAACTCCGACAATAATGTTTAATATACGTTTTGATTGGAATTGTTTCAAAATATAAAAATACCACATAAAAGATGCTGCGTCAATACGCACTATGAAAATTCAGATGATTCGTCGTTAACTTTGGAAGAATGTACATATTCTGTATACTTTCCATTATTTATATATTGATATTTCAAAATGATAAAATGTCTTAGTATAGTAGAGGGCGGCGCATGAATCAATCTGTCGGCGAGTGTCGCCCGCCACTCGGATTACGTCGCAAATTGCGATAAACTCAATTATCCGCTTTATCAACCCAACCGCGGCTCTCGCCTGCCACACGCGCTCGCTTTTGATAAATATTCAAGGGAATTTGTTACACTTACAAGAATTAATTTTACTACACAATTATAATTATTAAAGTAGAGCCACGTTAAAAATAGATTAAATGGCTTAAATTTTTGTTTTTATACGAGCAACTGTTGTTTATCTAAGCCTTAAATGAAACACGAAATGGAGCTCATCCTTTATTAACTGAGAAGTAGCAAGAAAAGTAAGCTATTTTTCATTTTCCAAATCGCTAAAACAACATTTTCTACAGCATTTTAATTTTAGAATTAGCGTTTGGCATGGCAATGCTTGGCAGCGTCTTCTGGAAATATTTACAATTTATAGTATAGATAGATCTAATACATAATTTTAATATTATCTATATTTAAATTTCTAGATATGACAGATTTTGCAACGAAAATTTTGTACTTAAATCCCAAGTATAAACTAACTTTTTAAACGTCCTCAAATATGTTTTGAGATTCACTTTAAGGACCTGTGTATAACTTTTGCTAACAATTTCGTTTCGTATTCCCAAACGTACATAAACTAAATAATAAAGACATCGCACGGTCGAACTCCCTGCCGCCTCGCCACCAGCCACGGCTACGAGTGAGCGGGTCATAGCTCTCGGTAAATCCCCGAACAGCGTGCCACAGCGCGTACGTGACTAAAGTCACGTATCCCGTTGCTCCGTACTTTGCGGGAGACTTCCCGTGGCCCGACGCCCGAACCGATCGCCGAACGCTCAGCGGCAGTGTGACCATATGTGGCAGTTTCCTGCCATTTTGGCAGGATTGAGCCCTTATTTTAGGCTGTGGCAGGATGTGTGGCAGTTTTTGAAAATTCGGCAGTATTGGGAAAAAATGTTAGTTATGGCAATACTACATCTTTAGTTACAAGTATTCCCCTAAACCTCTCTTAGAATTTTTGTGTGACACTTAAATATGAACTCTAATGATTCATCTATACGGTCTTATAACTATAAAACTGATATTAGAGTGTAAATTCTTTTTCTTCAATCAAATCAACCATATTATTATTCATATAACTTTTGTCTTTTATTCTGAGTACACGACTTTATGGAGTATAAATATATAATTTGAGTGTGTTTTGGTAAAATGAAGCGAAAGTATGAAAGAGCGTACAGGGCAGAGTGGGAGCAAGACCCATTACTGTCATCGTGGCTTACTAAAGCTAAAGACAATCCTGACAGGGCATTTTGTAACGCATGCAATTGTAAATTGCCATCGCGTACTGCCCTAAAAACATGCCTGTATAAAAAAACAGAAGAAAAATATGGAAGAGTATCACTATAGGGGGTAGGCAGTCACCAGTGAATTATCTTTTAATTAATTAATTTTATCGTATCAAATTAAAAAAATATTCTTTGCGTTATGTGTATCTAATGTAGGTTTAATAGTCGCTAAAATAAAGTAATAGCAGCAACTTCTGACTAAAATACTCTTACTATTGCGAGACTTTATACGTATTTTTTCATATAGTAATGTTGTTATAGGTTACTAAATTTTTCAAGAATTGTGTTTCGTTTCAACCAACCAAAAAATGGTCAAACGGATGACTAAAGACATGTAGCGATGAATATAATCTTAATTGTGATATATGATCGACATTTCATATTAACAATATGAATAAAAAAATATTATTATTATACTGGCATTATTTTGGCATTTTCATTATAAACTTTGGCAGGATTTGGCAGGATTCTATTCAAGCTAAGGCAGGATTATAAATTTTAAGATGGTCACACTGCTCAGCGGCCACTCGGCCAGTCAGTTTAAGTAACAGATTATGTATTAGTTACTACGTAAGTTTAAGTCAGTTATAGTTTTCAGTCGCATAATATGTTGTGTTAACATGATACGTAGATTTGAAAACTTTCAGTTTACTTCAGTATTGTAGTTTTAGATTCTGTAGATTAACTTAAAATTTATCATATTCAATAAGCGCATAATTACCACTTCCCCTTGTCCTACTTTGTGCCCTTGTGTTTACTGGATTCACTAAAATATATAATATAATATTCTATTTACACGGAATTGAAATGAAAACCAACAAATAAATTTAGTGGATTATGTTTTAACAGTAATTTTTAACTATGACGAAACTATTGGGCTACTTAACATACAAACTCTCTAAGAGCTGATTTTTTGAACAATTATTAACAATAATACATATATTTTTTAATATTTTATTATTAGCTTTAGAAGCTTATAAATTATTTGTTCTGAATGTCATAAATTCAATTTATTCAGAAAAAGACACTACGTTTTAAACATAGTTGTTTCTTCTAGCCACTTCTTATTATTCCCAGGAGGATAGACCGTAGCAATTCCCTGGTGGAAAGCAGCAGCGGCTTGGGACCCCTGAGCCCGGGTACCGGAGCAGCAATAAGCGCCCTCGGAGCTCTACAACCAGATCTTTACACGAAACGAGAAGCTCCATTGGTTATCGAACTGGAAGGCAGTGGGCCTTCCCTAGGCAGGATCCACTTACGTTTAAAGTATGATTTCGATAGATCGGACTTAGAAGTTCATCTTATTGAAGGTATAGTTGGACTATAAATAGAATATAATATGTAGTGCACTTACATTATCATAATTACTAGTTTACTAATTAATTAAGGATATTTAAGAGTAGTAGGGACATAGTGACCAACATGTTAAAAAAATCAATTTATATCTGGCTTTTACAAGGTTGATTGTTATAGGACCTAGTAAGAAAAACTGAATGGTATCCTTCCTTTCAAAATGGGGATGAAATAAATATCTTCCACTTATTTATTCTTTAATGTACAAAAACTTACTTAAATTTTAAAATGGTACATTGTAGAAGCGGCGACCTTATCGCTTGAAGCGATCTCGTCCAGGCGACCTTTGGATGGACAGGAGTGATTAATAAAATAAATAAAAATATATGTAATCTGTGGGAAGGTTTGCAAATATATACTTATATACATGTAAATAATATAAGCAAGTATACATAAATACACAATTCTATTCATAAATAAATAAGAAAAAAAGTGAAACAGAATGGTAGTAAAGTAAGAAATTAATAAATACTTAATTATTAAACACTTATTCATTCTTGTTGTGTAATATTGCCATCAAAATAAAACGCAAAATTATGAATCGTAATTTGGTGTAGAATCTTTACAAAAGACTTGACAGTACACCCCCGTACAACAGACAGACACCGAAACGAGAGTAAAGATTAATGCTAAAATAGATTGGAAAAATGCATCACGCCTTTTTTTGATTACTGATTAACAGGCTGACGGCTCACTTAGAAGTAAGCAGTTACAGCCGCCTATGGTTATTCGCGACGCTAAGGGTACCGCCAACATGCTGCTGTTCATAGGGATACTGTAACCTGGGTCACTAATGTCGGAACACAGCACAATGTTATCATGGTGGCATACTTATAGACCAAGGGTGGTTGCTATTCAGACGGGACTAGGGCTCTACCATTTAGCTTGGGTTGTTTCGACGCTTTTCACGACACGTCGACCCCGGCCGCAGGGATTAGTATTCTTACTAAACTCCTGCACAGAAACGAGTTATTTTATGCTGGCTACAGTTGTCCCACTACACACAGCTCTGTATAGCTTTCTCGGGAATTTTGTTGACACGCCAACATTCATTAAATCCATCATAGGTATTGAAAATCGTCACTGCAGGGTTAATCAATTGATTCAATATTTTTTTACTGAGTGTGAACGTTCTCCAGTGTAAAAAGATCTTTTCAGATCATTTTTCCAACTGTGCTTCTCCAACCAGATCAGTTCAGTATAATTGCTAAAAAAAATTTATTAAATTTCCAGCGCATGACCTGGCTGGATATGAAGCTGGAGGGTTCAACGACCCGTACGTGCGTGTCAGCTTGCTTCCAGAGGTGGACACACGTGTTAGGCAGACGCCTGTGCACAGAAATGAAGCTAATCCCTTCTTCGACCAACACTTCAAGTTCCCTGTTTCGCACGACGAATTATCCGACAAGACGCTCTTGCTACAAGTCTTTGACTATGACAGGTATTAATATACACAGTACACAGTAGTACACAAGTGGTAATATGTATATAGTGGTAATATGTATATATACGGCGTAAGTTGCTAATTGACTCGAGGCTGTAGATTTATATAGTTTCAATTATTTTCTGTTACAATACACAAATACACTGACGGACTCGTAAACTGCATCAAAGTAATAGACGACTTTGAAATAAATATTTTAACCAAGTATGCAAACTTTCTTTAAAGATTTAAATTGAAACCTCTAGATTGGTTCGTGAACTTTAAAACAGCGTAGGGTCATATCCTTAAGTTTAAGTTTGTGTACTGGAAAGGACCCTATGACTGTTTTGAAGAAAACACAGAAATTTAAGGAAAATTGGATTAATTAAAAAATTGGTTTTAACAATAGACACAAAGTTTACGCAAGGGTTTTATTTATGTTTTAATAAGGTGTATTACCTCCACGTGCCCTTTTACGGATTCTAATCGGTTCCGCATAGATTTTATTAGGGTTATTAAAAGATCTTGCGGAATATTGTCCCATTCTTCTGAAAGTGCTGTTCTTAGTGCTGCCACTGTCGTGGGCAAAGGGTTTCTCGCATATACAGCTCTTTTTAAATTGTCCCATACATGCTCAATGGGAATAAGATCCGGGCTGCGTGCTGGCCAATTCATTGTACGTATGCCAACCTCTTCGCAATATTGTCAAACTTGTGCAGCAGCGTGCGGCCGGGCATTATCCTGCATTAAAGTTAAATTTTCGCCTATGAATCCCATGTAAGGCACCACGTGATCTTCTAAGATCTCTGTTATGTAGCGATGTGCAGTCAAACCCCCTCTATTACCGTTTTGACGGACCATGTCTATGAACACAAGTTCTGTTCGCACGTTCATCGATATGCCACCCCAGACCATACACGAATCGCCTCCAAAAGGAACACGCTCCTCAATGCAACTTTGAGCATATCGCTCCCCACGTCAACGATAAACTCTTCTGCGACCATCTGCACCATATAAACATGTCCTACACTCGTCCGTGAACAATACGGAGGCCCATTGCGCTTCTGTCCAATTCAGGTGATCACGCGCAAATCTTAAGCGAGCTTATCTGTGAGCTACAGACAACTTTGGACCGTTTGCTGGTCTAAAAGGGGTGATATCCGCTTCCTTTAACCTTCTTCTTATTGTTCGTGCACTCACGTTTACTCCACGCACTTCATTATGCTCTGTTTTGATGTTAACTGATGTGAAGAAACGATTTCGCAGGGAAGTTGTAACAATAAATCGGTCATCACGACCGGTGGTTGCTCGAGTCCTGCCTGTACAACGTCTCCTTCTGTAAGAACCTGTCTCCACAAACCTTCTGTATATTCTAGAAACCGTAGACTGGTTTAAATTTAAATTTCTACCAATAGTTCGTTGATCCAAGCCCTCCCGCACCAATGCTACAATTTGAGCCGCTTGTTCGGACGAAGAATCCATATTATGGTTCAAAAACTCTCGATGAGTTAAAAAACTAACCCAACAATTCTGCTGGTAACAATAATTCAATTGACAAAAGAATAAAAAATCAATGAGAATCAACTTAAAACTTTGCTATAAATAACACGCAAATCTGATACTACGAGTAATTTTCTTTTCCCGGCTATATTCATTTGTTTTACTGCAGTTCTATTTTTAAATTTTCCTTTTTTTTGAGATTAAGAGCCAGTCTCTCCATATTTATATAATTTAATCTAAAAAGTTTGCATACTTATTAAATAAATCATTTCAAAGTAATCCTGAACTTTGATGCAGTTTATGAGTCCGTCAGTTTATATTATAGCCCTAATAAATATGTGCAGTAGGCCCTGTACATATGGACTACCGCGTCCATGGACGCGTATCTAACAGACGTATTGAGACTTACTTTCTTCAAGTGGTCTTGAAGAGAGTTTGAGTTCAGACAGTTGATAGTCAGAGTTGTCATACACTACACATTATATAAATTGGAATTTTATCTATTAACTTGTATATGAAAACATGACAGTATTTTCTTAATTTTCAGATTCTCGCGCAATGAAGTAATGGGTTCTGCGAAGGTACCGCTGTCCCGGGTGGAAGTGGCAGGAGGTGCTGAAGTGTGGGCGGAGCTATCTCGCGAACGCCGTCCTCCCGAAGAACTGCAGGAATTGTTACTCTCACTATCATACTTGCCTTCGGCTGAACGACTTACGGTAGTAGTGTTGAAAGCCAGGAATTTGTTGCCACCGCAAGAGGGCAAGGATGCTCTAGGTAATATTTTATCTCCAATTATAAATATATTCGAATAGATTTTTGTTTGGACGAGAAATTTAAATGTAGTCGTCGTCGGAGAAAAAATACTGACCACTGCGACCGGGGTCGACCTGTCGTAAAAGGCGATAAGACAACCAACCATAGCTTCGTGAAGCCCGTCTGGATGGCGATCACCCTTGGTCATAAGTATGCCGCAATAATAACTTTGTGTTGTGTTCCGGCAATGGGTGACCCAAGTTCCTATACCCTTATGGGACAGCAGCGTGTTCGCGATGCCACTGGCGTTGCAAACACTAGACGACGGTAACTGCTATATTCTAAATGGTCCGTCTGCCTGTCTGCTGTCCTACAGCAATAAAAACAATAAAAAAACTAAAGGGTAGGTTAGAATAGTATATAATAGTAGTACTATGATTTCATATATCTATGGAGATAATTAACAGATTATAAGAATTAACAGAATATCATGATAATAATAATAATATTCTTAATAATATGATAGGGTCACCCCAGCTCATTGCAAGGGAATCGTAAAAGGCGACTGATGGACTGCTGCTTTACCAGCTTGCATGCGGCAAAGGAAGTGCACCTCTCGGTTTTCCTCTAGGGGTTGGGAGGTCGGACGACAGTCGCTCCCGCAAAACCCAAAACTAGCCAAATCACAAATGATACGTACAAAAAAAGAATTAACTTTCATGGCCAGTCCTAGGGAATTTCGTGAATTTTCATTGAATCGAGGAATTCGTTATATTGAGGCTCGTTATAGGTTACAGTGTATCGGGCATTCACGCAGTAAATGGATTTTTTTGGCTTGCCTATCCATCCTATTAATAATGTATTGCATTTTCCATTCCAGATGTGTATGTAAAGGTATATCTGCTGGTGAATGGAAAACGTGTAAAAAAGAAGAAGACTAATAGAAAAGAAATAAACAACCCCGTTTGGAACGAAGCGCTCTCGTTCAGCCTGGGGTCCAGCAACCTTCAAGAGGCTTCGATTGAGGTAATTAATCTATAGGTCTTGTTATCATTATTCCCATTCTCTATTTACTCTATAGAATATTGTTTATTCCTTCTTCACCTCCTTACCTTATGGACTGTTTAAAATTTCTTTATAAAACTAATTCGCGCTCTCTGCGCGCTAATGAAAACTTGCTCTTACAGACCCCTGTACACTCTTCGACATTCTTTTCTAATTCCTTTGCAGTACAGGCTGTCCAAATTTGGAACTCCCTCCCTCTGGATATTAGAAAAGCAAAATCACCTGCCATTTTTAAAAACTTGGTTAATGACCATTACCTAAAGTCATAAACTGCATTGTCATGTGTATGCTTCATTGTATTGCTATTATATGTTAGATTAATTTAGTCTTTTTTTGTATAATATTTACTAATCTTGATATTTATGTCTGTTGTGCACCGCCTTGTACAACTACACACATCAAAAAAGTCTAAGCAACATGTACTAATTTAAATTTTAGGATGGTGGATGAGCCGCTGTATGGATGAACTTCCTGAATACACCTGAGCCTTTCAGTATTTCCGGGTCGACGGTACACTCGCACCCTTCTTGTATCAGGCCTAAACCCGAATCGCCACTCATCGGAAAACATAATTTTATCCCATTGTTCCTGGGTCCATGTTCTGTGTTCTCTACAATATTCATTTCGACGAGCGCTTTTCCCGTGACGTATCGGTGGGCACCTAATTGGGCGTCGAGCTCGTAGACCGTACTCATGCAGTCGATTCCGCACAGTTTGGGGACTTACATCAACACCACTTGAATTTTGTAGCCTCAAACTTGTCTCTCGAGCGGTTAACATCGGCTGGCGTCTTGCAGTCAGTTGTATGTACCGCTCTTGCCGAGTGGTTGTACTCCTTTTACGGCCTGGACGCTGTTCAGCGAGTTCCCTTGTATTATTGTAGCGCTGCCAAAGACGACAAATAACACTTCTATAAATGCCAAAACGACAAGATACCTGAGATTGATTACTTCCCGCTTGCAACATCCCTACAGCTCTTTGCATTTCATTTGCCGTCAAATGACGTCGCTCCATGACGTAAAGAATATCTAACAATTCAATTTTGTCGCTAGCTTTATTTAAATGGTTGGTAAAATTATAAAATCAAGACTAAACGTAGCAATAAAAACGCGCTTAAATTCAAACAAATTCCCTTTCATTTAATTTTATGGAAAAAAACAAAACATAATCGATTTTTTTTTTACAACCAGCCAGTATGTCATCAGTAACAAAAAAGTTTACATACCTACGCACTTTGAGTGAGTAAAGACTTAGAAATTAATTAGTATAAATGGTAAATTTGTAATATCATGCATGTTGCTTAGACTTTTTTGATGTGTACTTTTTTTGTATACTTTAAATATTTCTGATAGGTTGTCTGGAAGAAATCGCTATTTAGTGATAAGACCGCCGTTTGTTCACTATGTACTGCTATTACTATTACTTATTTCCTTTTGTCTTTTTTTCTGTAAAATTGTGTTGTGGACAATAAAGAATTATCTATCTATCATTACTATACGCCTATTACCAAAAAAAATAAACTTTAGTTAGGTGTCAGATTTGATGGCGTAAATGACGACATAAATAGAGTGATTAAAGTAATTTACCGTTGAGATAAGTGCATTTAAGTCTGGATTATGTGGGAAAATTACATTTCAATATTGATAAAAATAAACCACCAAGCCACAGACAGGCTAACAGAAACCACAGATTGGCAACAATAGAGCTAAGATTGGCCCACCCAGCCAAGATGGATAAAAGTAGAGCCGTGGCTCGAGCAACGTCACCGGAGGTCGTTGCTCTCGGAGTTTACACCCAATTCGAGACCCCAAACCTCCCCAAGGAAATATTGTGAGGAAAAAGACCCAAATGATACAGCGTAACCCCGAAATTTGAATACAACCTATATACAGTCATTTTTCTCACATAATTCAGGATTCTGGCTAAATCAAAAGCATTTTTACTCTCCCTGATCAGACGGTGAATCCTTTTATATTAAAACTATGCTCATCAAAAACTTGTGAGAAAGACTCCCAAGACGTTGAGGTAATGCAATCGATAAATATTTGCAGGTATGCGTAGTGGTGGGCGGAGGAAGTGGTTTGGTAGTGGGATGGTGCTGTGTGGGCGCCGCCGAACCCGCCAACGAGGGCCGCCACTGGGCGCAGATGGCACATGAGACCAGGAAGGCCGTTGCTATGTGGCACACCCTGCGATAGACTCATTCCATCACCCTTAATATGCATCTGCTCTTGCGTTATATTTTTAAATATATTGTCAAAATAGTAATTATTAAATTATGTACTTCACACGTTTAAGCTTGAATGAATGCTATACAGTTGCCATTTGTTATTCTCTATAAGTATGATCCATTTAAAGAGGTAATAAATACAGCGATCCCAAATACATTAAGATTGATTATGGAAAACTGCATTCGTAGATTTCCAAAAATATTTCTTTCATTTAAATACAATCCATATAAATTTTCCCTTATGAATATATAGTTAAGCACGTAAAGCATTCGTTTGATCACCAATAATAGTTATTCAATATTACTGTTACAATAATATAACTACATTACAACGTTACATTAACAACGGGTAACGCACTGGTCATGTAGCGTCAACCTATTAATACTAAATTTAAAAAAATTGAATGTCTATGGATAGCGTCAATATTAAATATATCTCAATATTTGTCTTAAATCTCACTTGCTTGTTCGTAGTCGATGTCTAAATGTATTAAAAGTAGACTATTACTTAACCTTACTATTTTAACAATATGAGCAAGAGCAGTTTAAGTGTACCCGTCGTCTTTATAAGATTAAATAAAAATAGATTGTCTTATCACTTCCCTGCCTTCCTGTGTACGACTGTCTAATAATAACTGTGGGCAAAAATATTGCACTAATATGATATAGTTAAACATATTAACATTCGTTATGGCCTTATTAATTATATGATTTTAGATAAAATTTGAGTAACATTTAAGACATTTCCTTTTCGAGAAAACTTATTTCCCAGAAGACTGCAGGTGCTATCGGAGGATATGTATGACTCCGTGAGACTACTAAAATATCCCGCTGTTCTCCTATCGTCTAGAGTACTCGCCGAGAAGTGGCCGATTCTCTCTTATGGGTGAATTTAAGACTAAATCGAATATTAAAATTTTTAAAACCAGTCATATTGATGGAATATATGTTAAATGTTATATTAAAAACACCAAATAAATCTTATGAATAGTTTTATACAATGTTATTGTTGATTGAGACTTAAATTCTTTAGTCCACGTTGTCTGTTTGTCACGTGAAATGTTTATTCTAGTTTCTAAATATAATTAAAGGAATGCCCACAGTTACTTTATAAATATTGTAATCAAGTATTTATCAACTTACTGCCGTTTGCAATAAACTACTCTTTTCTTAGTGCTAGAATATATTTTATATTGCCATAATTATTGTATTTTACATCGAAATATAATCCGGCTTGTATTAAATACATATATTAACTAACATTAATCATGCTTTTAAATTGAACTCATTATAAACAAAATGGTGGATTTATTATACGCGTTAGGAATTTCTCCTACAAAAACATAGGAAAAGTTATTGAAAATTACAACAATATGAAATTTTTAAGCAATGTTAAGTTAAAAAAGCTACAGATAGCTTTTTAATTTTTCCTGACAATTAATTTTCAGTATTATTCACTCGAGTGAAACAATAATTAAACCTAAAATCACGAATAGATATTGTGAACGGCGATTAGTAGTCATTCGTCCGAATGACCTCCTTCAGTTCGAAGGTTTTTATGAATTGTATCGAATTTTATTCTATATATACGTACATATTTTATCTAAATGTATGTATCTGCGTGGTAAGTATTTTACTTTATATTTTCTTTACAATGTCTTAATAAAATATCTATTTGTAAGACCTAACTTGTCTTTCATTAAATCACTAAAGATATAAATTTCGGAAGTATTGAATTTATAACTGTAGTAATGAGTTGCCACGATCGGTGGAATAGTAGGTGGATTAGTAGTGTCTAATTAGTATCAGTCAGTCGCGTCACGTCCCGGTGCACGAGGTAACGATCGATTGTGCATTCCCTTGCCAAGAGTGGGGCATAAAGGCGCACTGCATCATGAAGTACCCGAAAAACATTTCGCACATTATGAGAAGACTCAGGGAGTCGGTAGTGTTGGTACTCTATGAAAAGGTTTGCATTAGCGATATTTCGTATGATGTCGATGAGTAGTTCTATCCTCGCTATTCCTTTTTTTTGCTCTTGAGTTGTGCTTCATGAACACCCCACCGCTTGTAAGCTCGCGCGTTCGTAATTGGTGCCTGTCCTCGGCTGCCATCTGCCCTGGCACCCTGACATCGGCTCGTACCGAGCCACAGGTATCGACCGAACCAACCATGGTCAGTAATAGTCTGTCAGAGGGAACGCCAGGATGACGTTTTTTTTGCTATAGGACAGCAGACAGGCTGACAGCCCGCTTAGAATTTAGCAGTTACCGTCGCCTATGGGTGTTTGCAACGCCAGTGGCATCGCGAACACGCTGCTGTCGCATAAGGGTAAAAGAACTTGGGTCATTAATGCCGGAACACAACACAAGGTTATTATGGCGGCATACTTAAGACCAAAGGTGGTCGCCATCCAGACGGGCTTGAAGCCCTACCACGTAGCTAGGGTGGGTTGTTTTGTCGCCTTTTACGACAGGCCGACCCCGGCCGCAGAGGTTACTATTCTTTCTCCGCCTCTGCACGGATAAAACGGACGTGCTTCCCGTGCAGTCATTCTGGGATGACAACGGCGGAACGGCAGCACTTAGGGTTTTGCAAGCGGTCTCGCCACTCTGCCAGCTGAATCTGGTGCAGCTCTTCCCAGCACCCCTCAATCTCCAAAGGCATTGGTCTTCGGCTGCTGCCCTCCTTCCATTGATTCTATTCCATTCCAGGAGGCCAGCTTGCGAGCCCAAAGGTCCTATGGCAGAGTGCCGGCGAGAAGAGCGACTCCAACGAAGGATATGTGGCGCCTCACTCGCCACCTGATTTGTAACACTGTTATAATCTAATAATTGTATACTTTCTTATATATTCTTGTTTCTAGATATATTTATACTTTTTAGAAACTTTTCGAGAAGTTATGAAATGTCAATACAAAATGTAATAATATTAGAGTCTGTCACTAAATTATATTAAATAAGTTTTGTAATTTTTAATTAGTTATCACACAATAACATGATACACACCATCATTAAAAATAGTGAGCCAGTGAAAATAAACGTGTTTGATTAAATCTCTCGCTTAGAGAATCTACCCCATAGGAGGTCCGGTTAATCCTCCAAAGATATCGTGCGGAATATTTTCACTGCCATCGCTTTCTGCGATGATTGATGCGTCATCGACCCATACTCCGGTTCTTGACGTTCGGCAGGACAGTGCCGCTATCTTCTTCGTCAACTAGAGCTCTGAAATGCGGTGAAAAGCGCCATTGACTGTCAAGGGCCAGGCCCAGATACTTCAGGGTTACGTATCCTTTGCAACCTTTGGTTATACGTGACAGAGGATCCACAAATAAAACCCAAATATACAATTATATACCTTTATTTTATAGAACTGTACAACCCACACATTTTTTAAAAAACTTAGATAATAAAAAAATAAGCAGCATTAAATAATATGTATATATATGTACCACACACGAAGTCTCGTCACATAATGTGTCCAATATCACTACAAATTCACTAATAATGTTACTCACAACTTACCACTGACGATGCGCATCTCACGAAGGGCCGACGGTGTCTTCACCTAAAATTATAATTATTTAAATCTACATTATCAACAAATGTTTTATTAAAAACCCATTGATTGATGTGTATCCATTAAAGAAACACATATAACAAATAAACGCGCCCACCCGCGCACACACACACACGCTCGCACACACGTACGCATAATACCAAACATTTGGAACTTTTGACTTAATTTGAATTGCCATTAATGTGCCAATGTAATCATATGTCACATAAGATACAAGTTTCACTGTCTATGAACAGTTCGGCTGCACATTTCAGCGATATATTTTGTACACTTTCATAACTATATTCTTTGTGCCAAAGCTAGTACTTTAAAATTTAATTTGACATCCCAACGAGGCAGCATGTTGGTAATTGCCTACGGCATTGAAAACATCCATTAGCCACAATATCCAGAAATTCGCAGCTTTAAAAATATACTAATTTATATATATTTGTTTGTTTTTTATTGCTAAATAACAGCAGACAGGTCGACGGCCCACTTATTAGTAAAGCAGTTACCATCGCGTATGGATGTTTGCGACACTAGGGGAACACGCTGCCATCCCATAGGTGTACACGAACCTGGATTACTAAAGCCGAAATGTGTTTCGGCAACAACACAAGGTTATTATGACGGCATAATTATACACCAGTGGTGGTTGCTATCCAAACGGACTTGGGGCCCTACCACGTAGCTGGGGTTGTTTTGTGGCCTTTTACGACATGCCGACGCCGGCCGCAGGGTTTAGTATTCTTACTCCGCCCCTGCACGAAGAAATTTATATTCAATCATATCATCATCAAATCATTCATCAACTATCATCATTGCTGGGGAGGTCCCCACAATTGTACTCCCCACAACCCATGCCTACCCTCATCAGAATAAATTCCTAAATAGAAACCAAAAGTAATTCGCATATCTAAAGAAAATACGATCTTACGTAACAGCCATTCATGAGATACTAATTCTGAAATATAAAATATTAGTCTCAAGAATACATTTATACCTACATTTTAACTCATTCAAAATAAAAGGGTGATAAAAAAATTAACCCAAATTTAAATTACGAAAAGATTCAACATTTTATCAAGTTGTACTCGCGTAAGTTAATTTACACGACAATATTATTTCACGGAGTTTCACACAGAATATGAAAACACCATAAACTTCGAATTTAAGGCGAAATTTAGAATTTAACCCAGTATGTTGCGTATATATATTAAAAAATTTCAGACAAAAATATATTTATTGTACTCATGAAATGTTTCAACTGTACTTTATTAGATATAATAATTAAATCCAGGCTTATCTATTCTCGGCACAACCATACAAATCTTACGTAAGTATAACTTCTCTATGTATTTGAATAAATAAATATAAATGGAAAAAATAATGTCTTATAGACATGCTGAGGTACACGACTTCGTTGAACAACAATAAACTTGCATATGGATTGATAATTATACATTACACTTCGCTGCTGCGTCCATTAGTTTCCGTAATGAGGGGGAGGAATGAAAAAGGACCGTATAGAAGTAGGAGTGAGTATCAAAATCGTGTTGGACGGTTTCGTGTCATGGTTGTACGGGTTTTGTGTGCAAATATATGCAATGGGGATCTTTGCAGACGCCGCCGACTTCGAAGGGGCACAGAATCGCGTTGGGATCCGCCTCCCATCTGGAAAATGCATATTTCAATACACGATGATTAAAGATGAATCTTTAGAAAGAGCGTTAACGCTTCGTGTGGGAGCTAAAGGGTTAACACTCAGATAATATTCGAAGAATTTGAATTTGTGGAAGAAAATTTAGTACTCATCTATGTAGGAAATTTTAAATTTAAACTCAATAATAACGAACGTGATGTATTCTGTATAATTAAATAAATAATTAATCTTCTTTAAGAATAGCTAATATCTTTGAGAAAGCACGTTCTTTTGTCTTGAAAATCTGATGGTCTGAATTAAAAAACAATCATTGTCCTAAATAGTACGTTAAATTCAAATGAGTTCAATGATTTCGAAACAAATGAACATATTTTTATCGTCAAAAATGCCATAAAAACTATTCCAGAGAATCGTTCAGGTAAATTTTCCGAACATAATCAATCATTTAAAGCGAAAAACAAATGACATTTCTTTTAAAAAAATATATACCACAGTGGATCGTTATCATATCTTTCAATTGTGAAGTTTCGGTAAACCAAAGGTTATCAAATTTTGTTTATCTATATATACATATCTGCCCTTGGCCAGTAACAATGATATGATATTTTTAACACTATCACTTACAAAAGCTAAATAAAAATTAAGTATTTTACAATATAATAAACAATTGCTTACTTTGCATGTCCTAAAGCTTCTAACGGTGATCGATAATCATTCACCAATGCAGTGTTCTCTCTATTTTCAGCAGTAGGGTAACTCTCAGTATCGATTTCTGCTACATTTACATATTTTCCTTCATATATTTCAGATACATCAACTTGTATCGCTATTTCTATTGTTTTTTTTTCTGATGTAGAACTTTTTGGTGTTTTATCTTTCGAAAAACTAACGTCGGCTGGCAACTTATTTACAATTGCAGCCTCATTTTTCAGATCATGTACTTTATTATTTTTTAATATTAGATTTTTTTGATCTTCTCTAGTTGGGTTATTTTCTTTTTGTAGTCTGTTTGTTAATTTATTCATTTGATTCAATAAGGTTATATTACTATTTCTCATGGAATGTATTGTATTATTTGAACTGAAATAACAAAAGTTTATGTAACATCAAAGTAGTTCAAAGTAATGCAAAGAAATAAATTTTGTTTTTAAAATTAAAATAAGACAACACCTTTTCAAAAGCATCTGATGTTGCGATCTTATTTTCGCTAAATTCATTTGAAGTAATCTTTGTTGTTTTTTATTATAATTAATGGCAGTAGTAATATTGAATAGCTCTGTTGTAACTATTTTATATTTCTGCGACAATTTTGTACCTTGCTCTTTGAGCTTTAATATTTTTGCTGATTCTTCTGCTATTTTTTTTCTGAAAAATTAAAATTAAAGCTATTACTAGCCTGAAACAAAGAAGTGTAGTAATGAAAAGGATTTGAAGTCTTAGGGCGCCTTCAAATTAGCCGCAGTGACGCGCCGCAGCAACGCGGCTGCAGCGCTGCGGCCGCGCTGTTGTCGCTTGGTTCGAGTATCATAGTGTTGTATATTTATTTTCACGATGGTCTCTGACGAAGAAACACTGCTCTTAGTGTTACTATTAAAACGAAAAAGGAGGTTCAACAAAGAAAAGAAAAGAAAACCTAAGACAACCTTGCCGTTATTTTGTTAAGTCAACGAACTGAATTTGATAAAGTAAAGGACTACCTGTGACAAAAAGTTTCAGAATTACTTAAGATTATCAAGAAAACAATTCTACGAATTACTTCTCCGTTTAGAACAATATATTGGAAATCAAAATACAACATTCAAAATTCTTCAACCTGATTTTCATTTATGTTACAAAAACTACGTGTGTACCGTACCGTATCTAGTCGGTCGATGAACTGATGCGCGGCTGCAGCGCTGCAGTCGCGCGTTTTTGATTTATATGGATTTAAAAGACAGCGCGGCCGCAGCGCTGCTGCGGCGCGACACTGCGGCTAATTTGAAGGCGCCCTTAATACTCACAATCTAATGATTTTTTTTTGAGACTAAAAATGCTATGCTGTGTATACAGACCTTTGGCCCACTTAAAGGAACTTCCGAAATAAGATTATTAAGTGGTATATTTATAAATTAGGGATGGTTGTCTTCGAGACGGTCTTGGAGCCCTAACACCTAGGTTGTAGTTTGCTTGTTTGGTCGCCTTTTACGACAGGCTGCCCCCGACCGTAGAACTTAATATTTTTGCTATTCCTGTGCATGGATATACAATTAGTAAATTTTAAAATTACGGATTAAAGGACAGATTGGCGATCATTTAGATTTTAGAAGAAACCAAATCCAAAAATATGTATAACACAAGGAATTGTAAGTAAAAATAAATTTTAAATGCTTTTACCTTGACAAAGCAATCTGATTTTCTAAATTATTGATTGAATTGTGATTAACTTCCATAGTAATGTTTCTCGGTTTCAATGTATCTTTAGCTGCTACATTCTTGTTACTGTTGTTGATATAAGATTGTCTCACTTGTTTAATCTTCTCTAACTCCGCCATTCTTTTTACTAAATTCTTGTACTCGATTTGCTCTGATTTCGGTAAATTACTGACAGCCTACGCACAAAATTTAAATTCACAGAAATTTTTACTTATTTAAAATGAAAAATCGTCTTTTATCAAACCAATATGTGCTACTTATGTGCACTTTTTTGAGATATCAATATTTTGACTATTATGACTAGTTTACCACCTAAAATTTGATACATAAAAACCGCTATGTGATTTTAATCATTACATTAATTTAATCAAAATTACTTTAAATGGAATTGTTTCATAAACAATTTTACATGAGAATGTTTTTACTTCATATCTCAAAGTTTAACTTTTTACACATAGCATATATATATATATATATATATATATATATATATATATATATATATATATATATATATATATATATATATATATATATATATATATATATATATATATATATATATATATATATATATATATATATATATATATATATATATATATATATATATATAGAAACAGCAGACAGGCTGACGGCCCAATTAACAGTAATCAGTTACCATCGCCTATGGATATTTGTGACGCTAGAGGCACCGCGAACACACTGCTGTATAGGTGTACTGGAGAACTTGAGTCACTAATGCCGGAACACAACACATGGTTATTATGGTGGCATACTTATAAACCAAGGGTGGTTGCCATTCAGACGGACTTGAGATCCTGTCACGTAGCTAAGGTTGTTTTGTCGCCCAGCTGAGGGGTCAGTGTGTTTGCTCCGCCCCTGCACATAAAATAATATACTGCTCTTATCAAGCATAGAAGCTCTATAAATAACTTTTATTGCAGTAAGATAATGCAAGTTTCCTCACAACTAGAGTAATGTAAGATACTTTGAACTATTTAGGATGGAAATTGCTTCTGCATCTAGCTCACATGATCTTGCAACAAATGAGTATAGGCAATAGCCTGGGAATGCATTCATACCCCTACAAAATATCCGATTTGATGAATTGCAAATGACGATGACTATGTCAATGGAAAATCTGTGATAGAAGAAATAACGGGTGCCAAGTGAAGAAAAGAATAAGAGAAAAAAAATTAAAGAATAATTTTTATTGGTAAAAAAAGAGCATGTTTATCCAGCAATAAAGGCTATTTTTATTTATTTATCATTTGCAAGTGACACATGTAATAAAGTTCACCAGAAGGAAAACTGTTCATTATGGATAGGCTAAAATGTTTATTGTTGGAATCAATGCATTTATAATTGAGTAGGAATTGTGTAGAAAATGTATGTTGCAATTTTAATTAATACTAAAAACTTACAGCTGAATCTCAAACTTTAGAAACGGCGTTTATATAGGTATATCTAAAAGCAAAAATTTATAAACGCATTACTTTTATTTTATTACAACTTACCTTAGCAACAAACTTCCTTGGAGCAGGTTCTTGAACAACATCGGGCAGTTTTGTTTTCTCCACTTCCATTCTTGTCGACTTCAAAAACATATCCAACTTTTCTTGAAAATCATTCTGCTCAGAGGACAACTTTAAATGCATTTTAGTTAAATTTTTCGTAGCCTCATGTTCTCCTTCAGAATCTGATTCACCGACATTAATTATAAACCTTTTTAGCGGAACTTCGCTTGCTTTAACTGTTTGTGCTGGGTTAGCAGTATTTTGCTCACTATCTTTCTCTATAGGTTCTCCATCAACCTGTGTTAATAAATTTGGCAAATTCTTTGTTAGTGATGTTAATAATTTCGCCCTCAACAAATCTTCGTCCTCATCCAATTCATCTTCCTTATGTATTTTTATACCAAACTGATCTCTTTCTTTGTTCTCATCACTATCTTTGCATTCATTTACATTACTTCGGGTAATTTTACATCTATCATCTCCATCAGAACCTATATCCATATCTATTGACTCAACATCTGTATTATTGTCCGAGTCAACTAGCAATATATTATGTCCATTTAAGATATCATCTGGTAAATTAGAAGACTGAGATAACCTTTTCTTGAGTTTTTCCTTTTGCTTTTTTTCTATAGCCTTCTTTAACATGGCAGATTTCAAACAAATTAGCCTCAATTCAGACGTATCACTATCTTCATCTTCAGATAACATTTTAATATCACTAATATTTTTTATTTTTGATTCTTCCTTCTGTTTAGCAGTCTTGGTCTCAAGGGCATGTTTCCTTAGTAATTCTAAATCTTCATCAGAATCTTTATCAGCCTTTTCCTTACTAACTATAACATCATTAGTAACAGGTACCATATCAACATTGTCTTTTCCAATTTTACTTTCAATTATTACTATATCCTCATCAGATACTATATCAATTAACTCACATGGTCGGGGATCACTGTTGATTGGTTCTTTATTATCTTTATCTTTTACAGAACCTGGTAAGGGTAAATGTTCTTTAATTCTATTATCAATAAGTTTGTTATCACTTGTACTCTTTGTTAAGTCTTGTTCATCTGCTCTATTCAACATTGTTTTCAATCTTGCACTTAATGATGATTTATCAGTATTCTGTTTGCTTATATTTACAGCATTTGCTAGTTTCCATCTTTTATTCTTATATTCATCTTCAGACTCTTCACTAGACTCGCTGACAACTTCAGACTTTCTTTTGTTTTTATAGATTTTTCTTTTGTCTTTAAACTTTCCAATATTGTTATTAGGTTCTGGGTCTTTTCTTTTTTTTGATTTATGTGTTTTTGCATATTTGTCATTTTTAAATGTAATACAAGTCTCTTCTAATTCAGCAGCGGGTATTTCTGATAGGTGGTTTTGTTTATTCGTGTTTGCACCTAGAATTTTTACATTATTTTTTTGGTTTCTGATATATTATTACAAAAATGTAGATTAGTGAGTCTATAGTAATTTATTAAATATTTTTTTCATCATAAGTCTTGTAAACAGCTTTGTATTATTCAACTATTTAACAAATTTTATTTCTATGTTTAATTCTTTCTCATAACTAGTAAGTTTAACTAAATTTTCTAATTTCTTCTAAACAAAAACAAATATGCTAACTCAAAACAAATAAAATTATGAAACTTATAACATGCTCCCTTGTTGTATTGTAATCAACTTAGTTTTGATTTTTAGTTGACAATTGTTATTGATGTACAATTGTAGATTAACTATTAGAATCAATCAATACATGTTAGTATACATATGTAGAATTACAGTGTATAAAATTATACAAACACATGTAATAATTAATGAGCCACAAAGTCAAGTATTGAGGACACTTTTATACAGCTATGAAATTATTGCAAATGTGTACAAATGATATCAAAATATTAACAAAAAAAAGCATATTTTACAATTTATTTGAAATAATATTATATATATATAATAATATAGTTATATTCCAAGAACCTCTCTTTCCAACTACATGCAAAAGTGCTTCATTATTTTAACATATCATAAGTATTCTAAATCAGCATCTAGCTTTTATTTCATGACATCTTCCAGTAATATTATATAGGCCAAAAGCAAAAAGCTATTCATAAAAGTTGAAAAGAAAAATATATTTTGTAAAAAAAATACTTCACAAAGATAAACATTACATACATTAAGTGCCATTTAAATACATATGTATGTGTGGACACTTAGACATTGGATTGATAAACAAAATTATCAAGAGAGTGCTTCAGGAAATACAAATCAGCTGTCTAATTTTCAAGCAAAAATAAATTCAAAATTATGCAATAGAACAGTACATGTTCAAACAAATACTGCAAATTTTAATTTCAAGGAAGTTCCTAGAACTGAAAACATTTTTTGTTTTTAATTAATAATCTAACTAACTTTACCACTAAGATTACCATCTCTTCATATTATAGCTGTTTCAAGGAAAAGTGGTAAGAAACTCTCAAGCAACATGTCTAAACATAAAAATGTTTTAAGTTTTTATGACATATTCTTTTTTAAATAACAAAATGATGAATACACTTACTAAGAACAAAATTAATTTAGTATACACAGAAACAAAATATACATACCTAGTCAGGTCATAAATTCTGTCACATGTTTAATGTAAAATAATTGTAACAAGTTTATTAATTATGTAACCATTCATATACCAAAATGAACTTAACAAAACATAGATTCTTATGACATTAAAGTTTATTCAAAATGACCTCCGTGATTTTGAATACAAGCCTTCAATCTGCGCGGCCAGTTGTCTATCGCAGCACGAACGAGGTCCATGTCAATATCGGCGGCTGCCTTAATCAAGGATGTCTTGAGTGACTCCAAATTGGGATGAGGCTTTGAGCACGCCTTTTCCTCCAAGTGTTGCCATATCTTGTAATCTAACGGATTCAAATCTGGACTGGAGGAGGGCCAGTCTTCGTGCCGGATGAAGTCGATTTCACGCGCCGCCAGCCAGTCTTGTGTGCTCTTCGCTCTATGAGCTGGCGCCGAATCTTGTTGGAATACCCAGTGCCTGTTATTGAACATGGTATGAGAAACAGGTTCCACAAGGTTCGTCAGGACTGTATTTTGATACACAACAGCATTCGTTTTTACACCTTTCTCACAAAAATGTACCTCTGTTAAGCCCCAATAAGAAACTCCCAACCATACCATGAGCGAGGATGGAAAATGACCTCGTTGGACACGCGGAATACGGTTGCTCGCTTCTTCACTACTGTGTGCGTACACCTTATCATTTTGTTTGTTGTAGCTCTCTTCTACGGTAAACATATTTTCATCCGAAAAAAGAATTTCCCGATATTTTTTTCCCGCGTACCGCTTCAACAAAGCGCGGCATCTCTTCAGTCTCAGGTCCATTAGACGAGCATTCAAACGTTGTCCTGTTTTTCTTCGATATGCCCGAAGCCCTAAGTCTTCATTTAACACCCTTTTCACCGTGGTTCTGCTTAACCCCATCTGAAGGGCCAACAGTTTCTGCTTACGTTCGGGATTTCTTTGAATTCGTGCCTTCACAGCTTTTATCACTGCTGGAGTCCTAACAGACCGAGGGCGACCACTTCTTGACCTGTCATCTACACTAGAGTCTTCATTGTATCGTTTGATGGTACGATAAACGAATCTTTTGGTAATATTCAAATTTTTCAGTATGTTAAAAATTTGAATTGGCGCGTAACCGCAACGATGTAACGCAATAACTGCAACACGGTCTTCTTTAAGCGTCCACTCCATATTTAAAAATGAGTAAAATTCTTAAAGTTATACATTTTTATTTTCATGAACAATTCGAAATTCTAATTCAATAAACTTTTTTGTGGCCAGCATTCTAAAAGAAAAGTTTTTACTGTGTGACAATACTTATGACCTGACTAGGTATATGTTCCTAAACTTGAAATCTAGATTATTTACATCTTAGGAAGTGTTAACAAAAATACACAATGTAAGACAAATGATATTGTGCAGGGCCAAACAGGTATTGTGCAAGCATTTTTTCTTCAAATTCTATGAATTCTATAATTTATCATATCATGTATTTACTTAACATTTATAAGTATATTTAATCTACTTATGTCTAAGCTTCTAAAATATAAAGCAAAAATGCTCATACACAAAGAGGCTCATACACAAAGAGGCACAACACAATAAAATTATCTATGTTGATGTTACCATTGCTGCTTGTGAGATGGAAGTAAGCCATTAGTTCTGTTGCAACTTATTGGATGAAATAGAGGTTGCCTATTCTCATGGCGTAAGACCACTTGGCCATATTTATAACCAGACTATTTAAAAGAATATAAAGTATTGGTACTTACCACTTACATCTTGAAAAATGAATAAAATTACCTGGTCCAATCGAAGAACGCTTAGCCTTCGTCCGCTCAAGAACAGTGTTATACTTTTCGAGAACATGCAACCTTTTACGAAGTAGCACGTACTCTTCCTCAGACGATATATCAGATAAATCATCAACTATTTCACCTTCTTCCATTTCTGAATCGATTTTACTTGGCTCCATAAAGGACATTTTCTATCACGATATATGAAGAAACTTGCTACTCTACGAAACAGTCCAAATGTACTTTGTTACATACCATCAATTTAAAGTAAATTATTCTCAAATTAATACTTACCACCTAAAACAAACAACACCTTTTCAATCAAATGTAAGTTTAATCATTTAATCGTAAAATACCTCGCCTTTTTCTTAGTACTTCTTCTTTCTTTGTGCTTATGGCTCCAATGCATTTGGCATTGTTTTTGCCAATGTCTATGTTATAAAAGTGACAGGTTAAATAAATAGTGACAGGTTATGAGCAATGGTCAGTGGTCACAGTGTTGCCACTCAAATCAAAAGGTATATCACCAATCAAAAGGTAAAAAAATCTGTATAAAATCTGTATGGGAACAATTAGCTATATTACTAGGTAAACTGACAAAATAAAGACTATTAAATAAAATATATTTATTACTTTTTGCACATATTTTTATTCACTTTAAAAATCTAATTGTTATCGATATTAAACTTATAACATGGCTCATTATTGAGTAATTGTTTGGTTAAAATTGTTAAAATAATTAGGCCCGTTTATGGTTTTATACTTTATTCTTTAGTCTTTAATATTAACACACAAGTAAAACACAACTATGCTTTCGCCATCTTGATTGGAAGCTATAGAAAAGGTTACAATCAGTGTTGCCAATATAAATGTATATAATATAAATCTACAAAAATTAATCCCTCCATCGTTTCAGTGCCTAAATAGTTTCTTGTTTTAGTTCTAATCAAGTTTATTGCAGAAAATATCCTGACAAATTACATTCGGGAATGCCCCTTCCGTAAGCCTAATTTTGCCTAGAAGTCGACAAGGATTCACCTCTATCAACAGAAAAAAAATTCAAAACAAAATTAACTCATAATACACAATAAAAATGATACTCAATTATTAGTTTTATCAAAAAATACGTCCTCATCCTAAAATCTGTATAGATATAAAAGTTAAGCCAATCGTGGTCAAAAATCTGTATAGATACCGATAAATCTGTATATATGGCAACACTAAATGGTCAAAACAAAATACGAAATCGGTAAATCTACCGAAAGATCGGTATATTTGGTCTAAAAATCGGTATGAGAGGATTTTCAGGTATATGACAATATACTAATTATTATCCATTTTCATTTCTATCATTTTCTTAGATAAATTGCATTCTTCCCTCGCATCATTTTGCCAAATCACTAGTCCATTTTAAGTTTTTCAAACACTGGTGTGGTGTTTACACTTCCTACTCATTTCTAATCTATTCTGATAGGGTTGGCACAGGAGTATTAAAATAAATACACAAAACGTTTGTCAGCTTTTTTATGTATGTATATTTTTTTACAAATTGCTTATTAAAAATAGTTTTTTTTGTAATTTTTATTTTTTAATAATTTGTTATACCTCTTAGTCGAATGATAAATTCTAATTCTAATATAAAGTTTTTTTCAATAATCAATGGGAAAGCACTTGCACGGCATATCAAATTTACAATCTTGTATACGTTTTAGTATATCATTACCAATACTAGCAATATTTATTTCTAGATTGAAATATTCTCGAAATTTTATACTTAATACAGGGTTTTTCGAAGTGATCTTCACAGATTCTGTATTGTTGCCTTATTTTATGATTTACAAGTTTGGAAAGATCTTCTCGCCCGACAGCTTGTAACCACTCTTGTCGTCTGAAATAATAATAAAACCATGAATAGTATTTTAATTTTTAAAGAGGTAATTATTAAATCATTAAAGGATACCCAAACAGAGACCGCCGGCTTTTGGCTTTCTAAATAACTATTTTTGCTCTTGAATGCACCGTTTACGAGATAGGTATTACCTTATTTCCTGCAACTTACTAAAAAAACTACTTAAATCATTTATGATCAATACCAAAACGTTTTTTGCACAATCGCACCCATAGGAGTTTCTTTCGAAATTGAGGCAGATACATATTACATGAGGTATCTATCATAACTAAGTAAAAATAAAAATAAATTATAGTTAATACTTTGGAGTCTTTGGGATAATTAAAAAAGATATGTTTTTATTTTTTCGATTGTTGTTCATGCACACAGTACAATAAAACCATATTTAAACTTTGCGGAATGTGAAAAAAATTTCAGCGAAATTAATGATATTAAAACAAAAAAACAAATAGATTAATCACAAATACCATCAATCATATTAGCGCGCCAGTCCATTTTAAGAAATTCTGTTAATTGTAATTGACAAAATATATAAAAATGAACCCTTAAGTGATAGTGATACAGATATTGATTGACAAATTTTAGATAATTTATAATAGTGACTAGCTGACTCGGCAAACGTTGTTCTGCCATATAAATAATAAAATGTCAAAAAATTAAAAAAAAAATTTTGGGGGTGGGTCACCCCTAACATTTAGGGGGATGAAAAATAGATGTTGGCTGATTCTCATAGATACCGGATAAGCACAAAAAATTTCATCAAAATCGGTCAAGCCGTTTCGGAGGAGTATGGCAACGAAAACTGTGACACGAGAATTTTATATATTAGATTATTAAATACATTGTTAATTCCGTAATTTTATCTCAGTCCAGCTGCATGTCGTGTCCTACAAGGACCAGTAGTTAAGTACCTACTACCTACCTACCTACGCGAGTGTGAAAAGCAAGCAAAAACAGGAAATGTTTAATGCCGCAAGGGGCAAGTTTTTCATTAGCATCTTTGATTAAAATCCGTCTGAAGCAATGATCTGCTGACGTCAGATCACAAATCATTTTTTATAATTATTGTTCTTAAATCATATTTCAATATGGTCACCATCGCCAGAGAGGAATAAAAGGTTCAGTTACTGCACTCTCGCTCGGCTTCAATTTTGCGACAACAGCTCATTCCTTACTTATTACTTCCATGACGGTAATTTACACGGTACAGTTTTAGCTGCTCCACCGTATTTATTTTAAAAAACACCGTATTTTCACCCTTGCAACACGGTAACTTTCAATTTACGGAGATTGTCCAATTTCATCCGATAATTATGATCGGATCGGATAGGATAGGAAGGTCTGTAGCAAAGGCAAAGAGTATGTAATACTATACTACGTATATACGTATAGTCTGTAGCGTGTTTATGGCCTGGTATCAGTGTTCCCAACTACACTGTAATAGTGGTAAAAACACTGTAATCTCATGTAATTTACCACCCACTGTAGAAATATTCATATTACACTGTAATTCGTGACTGCAAATTCATCAGTATCTTGTAACTAAACTTGTTCAGCGAAAAATAAGATAGTCAAATTTCTACAACAAATAACTACAGTTTTATTATCATTCAGGATCTGGCAGCATTAACACTGTTTTGATACCACACTAGTGTGTGAAAGCGGAATCCCCGTTATTTGACACGATATTTGGCACGAAGTTGGCTCGAAATACGGCTAAATTAAAAAGTCATGGGTGTTGTAAGATTTGAACGGAACATCTTGTATTAATTTTCAATTGACGACCTCGGTGGCGTAACGGATAACGCACGTCGGTATGCTCGCGGAGGTCACGGGTTCGATTCCCGTCTCGCGTCTGGGTGTTTATGTATAATATGTATTTATTTACAAAAAAAAGTATTTAGGTAGTATATCAGTTGTCTAGAGCCCGTAACACAAGTGCTACTTAGTTTGGGACTAGATGACGCTGTGTGAATTGTCACATTTTAATAAAAAATAATAAATAAAAATAAAAATCGACAAAGAAGATGTTATAAATAATTATAATAGTACAATGTCTATAAGTGAAGATGAAATTGTTATTTTATCGGATTGAATGTTTATTTTTATATCAATGTTTAATATAAAAAATAAACATTCAATCAGAATTGTGTGTGTAATGTTAATTAAAAGTATTTTCTAATCACAATTCAGTTATTATTTAAATTTGTAACACTGTAATTTTTGCCACTGTTTTTTATGGTTTTTTTATAAGAACCACACAATTTACCTAAAATCTACTGTATTTTTAACATAGAAACACTGTAATACCATTTTTAAAGTTGAGAACACTGCCTGGTATCCAATATCCATTCCATGATTATATATTTTAAAACTAATACAAAACAAAAATGAAAAAGATTTCATTTCAAAATTTCAATAGAGAAATATGAAATAATAATTGAATTTGTGAATTTAAGCTTCATAAAAGTAAAATTTTAGCAATAAATAGTATATTTCTAGCAAATATTAAAAGTGTTTTTATTTTTATAAGCAATCTAGAGAATTGGTAGAAATGTATTTAGATAGTGAAGCAGACTCCAGGTTCGCAGCTTGTACTTATTTTGCAAAAAACCATCCAGGCGAAACCTGCGGTAGCAATGGGTTGCCGCTTACTCCGAGTTCAATAACTATATTGGGTCGAGCTCAAAAACTCTTGACAATAGAACATCCCAATTTGTGCACTTATTTGGATATTATTCGCGGGAAACATGGTAAGTTTATATAATGTTTCGTTTGTCATAAATTTTAAAAATATATAAGAACATTATTATAGTGTAATTATGTATAATAATTGTGAATTATCTCTATTAATTAGAACATAACTTTCTAATAGTTGGCTCGGGTCTCCTATTTTTCATAAGGTGAAAATGCATGATGTATCCATCACCAGCAGTGTGGGACTCCCGTGTATTGCACGCCCTTGCGCCTCCACAGTTGTCAAGGAGACGTACGTCGCTTATATACCTATCCCAGTGTTTGTCTACTGTCTGATGTCCGGGCAGAAGGATATGCTTTCACATGCGCCTCTGCCCTGTAGAAACAAACAGTATATTTACTAAGTTTATTTGTACTGTACTTGTCGTATTTACTTGTACTGGTTTGATTTGGAGAATTCAGATAGCAATCATTCCTTTCATACAATTAGTTCCATATTAAGGAAAATATTTTTCCTACTAAGTAGATAAATTTGCAATATAAATTATTTCATATATGCAGTTGACTCTGATAAATTGACACAAGTTAATTCGAATTTCTGGATAATTTGAAATTTTTTTCTGGTCCCTTGAAAAATAATTAGACCCCTCAGTAATTTGAAGTTGAAGGAATAGTATCTTGCTCACTAACATGCGATAATTTGAAGTCTGGGCTTTCCTACTCTATAATTTGAAGTATTTATCATGCAGTCCTGTCATTTATTTACATAAATGAGAAATGAGTGAGTTCCCATTCCAATCTTCTCTCAAATGTTAGTGAGTCATGTTAATGTTTGATTTGTGCTATTAAAATGAATCCAAGAAAGAACAAATGTTTGATTGAAGAATGAATGAATTGTTGAATATTCCTTCCTTTTCTTTCCTTTCCTTTCTAGAGAGACCTAGATGAGGATGAGGAAGAAGAACAACCACCAAGTCCAGTCAGATTCAGTGAGGCAAGAAAATGTATTACTAACCTATGCTTCTATGTCCTCAGAACCGACACAAATGACAATTTATTCACAGCTCTCACCACTATTGAAAATTTTTGGACAATGATAGAAGTTGCTCACTCAAAAATTGATTGCACTTCTTTACAAAATAAAAATTTGTGAATAATTGGATTATTATATTTAATTGTTATTAATAATATATAAATAATAATTCAAGAATTTTGATCAAACTCTTATTCACTTGAGCCAAATAATGTGTATTGTAACAAAAGTATACAAATTCCAGAAAGAATAATCGTAGTAGCTGAAGTAGTTGGTAAACCTTTAAAAGAGTATTCCACAAAGTTTTTGTTTGAAGAAATAACAAATATTGCAAAGCAGGTGGCAGAGGCTTTAAGGTTTCTGCATGAACATGATATTGTGCATAGAACATTGTCACAAGATAATATTTTATTGGATAGCTATGGAAGAGTGAAACTGTTTAACTATGGATTATACTATATGACTGGTGGTGGGAGTGAAGTTTCTTTTCCCCTTGGGTGAGTTATAAAAATGATAGAATATATCTTCAAGTGTTTTTTATTGTTGGGGAACAGCAGACTGGCTGGCTGCCCGCTTAATAGTAAGCAGTTATGGGGGGGGGGGGGGGGGGGGGAATCTGGTTCATTAATACCAGAATACAACCCATGGTTATTACTGCGGCATTCATATAGACTAAGAGTGGTTCAAATTCAAATATTTATGTGCACATCTAAGTGTTTATAAAATAATATCTTATATTAACATAATAGCACTTTAAACTTAGAGGGTCATCTTCTGACATTGCAAACTAGTGGTCACAATATTAATAATTAAAATTATACATTATTATTAGAAAATGGACTATAATAAAAAGTAAAATAGGAAGAATGAGAATTAAAAAATTACAATACAAGAAATGATAATAATATAAAATAAAAAATCAACAAATTGTCTATTTTTCACTAAGTATTAGTTAGATTGTCATACATATTATTTGTATTATTAAATTTTCCCAATGGTACATTTATGTTTTAATCAAATTAATTATTCTTAACGATTAAGTTTGTATTTATGACTAGACCATTATTTTTGCATTTTTAAAAAGTGGTTGCCATCCAGACGAGCTTGTGGCCCTACCACGTAGCTGACCTCGGCTGCAGAGGCTAGTATTCTTACTCCACCCCTGCATAGAAATTACTTATTATTTCATGTAGGTAGCTTTACCAGGTATGTAGTTTAACCTGTATCTTGATGGACTGAGTTGTAGCATACTTGATGCAAAAAGTTCCGCTGGATCTAGGTTCTCTCAAATAGGCCTGTGGGGTGCTGTGGACCGTCAACTGATTGCTAAATTAATGAAACAAAGATTCTTGACTATTATTATATTATGCATTACTTTTTACAAAACGAAAATATAAGAGCCGATTGTAATCTTGTAATCATCTCAATTCCAATCTGTCATTCTGATTGAAAATTATTTGGCAGATAATGACAAGAAAATATAATATTTTTTATGGTGAATTTTATTGTGAATTGTCACAACCTTTTTGGTCTGTTGTTGACTCCATAGTGCTATGCCACAGGCCTTTCTCCTGTTAGGAAATCGAATGGACTATTCAAATTTAGTCCTAATAATGATGATAACAACCTGTGATATTTTCGAGGTACAAATTCAGCTGGCGTGTTCGTTATATGTTGATGTATGTTGTCAATATATCTGGTATATTGTTCCAATGATGTGCCATAAACTGTATTAATAAAAATATATACATATTTATAAATAAAAACATGAGAAATGATTTTAGATAAATAAAAAATATGTTTCTAAATATGTCACAAATTAGGATTCCTATCAACCCTTTTTAAAAGAAATGGATGATCAGGTTTTAGATGCATATTTATTATACAATATATATTTCACTAAACTTCTTTCTAAGGTGCTCTAGAGGATGTTTTTTTAAATAAATATAAATTTGTATCACTTTAGGTTACCAAGATATTTAAGTCCAGAAACAATATTAGGAGGAGGTGGTCCTGCCGCAGATGTGTGGACATTTGGCTTAATTCTACTTGAACTGTGTATTGGGAAATTGTGGAACAACTTAAAACCAGGTCCAATACTGCGAAGGATTCTCACACTGATACATGCTAGCAATCCTGCTGAAAGAATTGCTAGGGAACATGACTGTTTTGAGAAATATAAGGTTGTTATTTTTATGCACTATCAGTCTCTGTTTGTAAAAAAACTAGCAATTATTATATCAATACTAGCTGACCCGGCAAACGTTGTTCTGCCATAAAAATAATAAAATGTCAAAAAATAAAAAATAAAATTTAGGGGTGGACTACCCCTAACATTTAGGGGGATGAAAAATAGATGTTGGCCGATTCTCATAGATTCTCATAGATAGCACAAAAAATTTCATCAAAATCGGTCAAGCCGTTTCGGAGGAGTATGGCAACGAAAACTGTGACACGAGAATTTTATATATTAGATTTATACTTAACATATACATGAAACGCCATAACACTTAATTTGTAGCATTTTTGTCTGTCTTTGGAATTTTGTGAAGAGAATATACAAAATGAAATCAAGTTCTTTCAGTGGGCAGGAGAAAAAAAGCTATAATACCTTGAAATTACTTAAAACACTTCTGTGTAAACTTGTAGCAGGCAAATCGGCAACCCAATAAAGCCAGCCAGCACATACCCATCAAACTGCTAATGTGTTAAGATAGAAAATGTTAATTTTGGATGAGCTCAGTAGCCTGCGGAGGTCACGGTTTAGATTCCCATCCCGCATCTGGGTGTTTATGGTTTAACATGTATTTAATTATAAATGAAAGTATATAAGTAGTGTTAGTTGTCTAGTATATAAGTAGTGGTTATCCATAACACAAGTGCTATGCAACTTAGCTTGGGACTAGATGGTATTGTGTGAAATGTCGCAATATATTTATTTACAAAAAGAAAGTAGGTATGTCAGTTGTTTAGTACTCATAACACAAGTGTTATGCTACTTATTTTGGTTCTGGATGTTGCTGTCCCTGTATATGTACCTAGTCAGGTCATAAGTATTGTCACACAGTAAAAACTTTTCTTTTAGAATGCTGGCCACAAAAAAGTTTATTGAATTCGAATCTCGAATTGTTCATGAAAATAAAAATGTATACTTTTAGAATTTTACTCATTTTTTAAATATGGAGTGGACGCTTAAAGAAGACCGTGTTGCAGTTATTGCGTTGCATCGTTGCGGTTACGCGCCAATTCAAATTTTTAACATACTGAAAAATTTGAATATAACCAAAAGATTCATTTATCGTACCATCAAACGATACAATGAAGACTCTAGTGTAGATGACAGGTCAAGAAGTGGTCGCCCTCGGTCTGTTAGGACTCCAGCAGTGATAAAAGCTGTGAAGGCACGAATTCAAAGAAATCCCAAACGTAAGCAGAAACTGTTGGCCCTTCAGATGGGGTTAAGCAGAACCACGGTGAAAAGGGTGTTAAATGAAGACTTAGGGCTTCGGGAATATCGAAGGAAAACAGGACATCGTTTGAATGCTCGTCTAATGGACCTGAGACTGAAGAGATGCCGCGCTTTGTTGAAGCGGTACGCGGGAAAAAAATATCGGGAAATTCTTTTTTCGGATGAAAAAATGTTTACCGTAGAAGAGAGCTACAACAAACAAAATGATAAGGTGTACGCACACAGTAGTGAAGAAGCGAGCAACCGTATTCCGCTTGTCCAACGAGGTCATTTTCCATCCTCGCTCATGGTATGGTTGGGAGTTTCTTATTGGGGCTTAACAGAGGTACATTTTTGTGAGAAAGGTGTAAAAACGAATGCTGTTGTGTATCAAAATACAGTCCTGACGAACCTTGTGGAACCTGTTTCTCATACCATGTTCAATAACAGGCACTGGGTATTCCAACAAGATTCGGCGCCAGCTCATAGAGCGAAGAGCACACAAGACTGGCTGGCGGCGCGTGAAATCGACTTCATCCGGCACGAAGACTTGCCCTCCTCCAGTCCAGATTTGAATCCGTTAGATTACAAGATATGGCAACACTTGGAGGAAAAGGCGTGCTCAAAGCCTCATCTCAATTTGGAGTCACTCAAGACATCCTTGATTAAGGCAGCCGCCGATATTGACATGGACCTCGTTCGTGCTGCGATAGAGGACTGGCCGCGCAGATTGAAGGCTTGTATTCAAAATCACGGAGGTCATTTTGAATAAACTTTAATGTCATAAGAATCTATGTTTTGTTAAGTTCATTTTGGTATATAAATGGTTACATAATGAATAAACTTGTTACAATTATTTTACATTAAACATGTGACAGAATTTATGACCTGACTAGGTATATTATTTGTGATGAAATATAATTTAATTTTTTCAGCAAGTTCCAGAAAGCCTTAGGGCAATAATTGAAAAATGTTTAAAAATCTATCCAAGTGAGAGAGCAACATTTAAAGAAATTGAACAAGAATTATCAAATACATGTACAAAAGTGTTAAACCAAGTAAAACCACCTCGTGGTCTTAACGGTTGCAAATTGCAATATCTTTACCATTGGTGGCAACTCGCAGGTGGCGATATCCAAGCAGAACTGAAAAAGAATGGTTTAATCAAGAACAGTCCACCTATTTTGTCTATGCCTATGTAAGTTACTTTTCATACACTCAAAGACCAACCTAAAGGTTTTTGGTTCTAATCTCAAGATAGCATTGGTGAATCTTAGATTGTTTTTTTCTTCTAATGTGTATATAAAATATAATTGTATTGACGATGAAGGAAAATATGACTAACCTTCTACAATTAGACCATCTGTATGTGTAACGTAGAAGTCCCAAACGATGGTCGGACCAAATAGCGGAGGAGCTGAAAATACCTGTCAGCAACGCACTCCACCAAGCTGCAGAACGGGATCGATGGAGACAGCTAGTTGACGGAATCAAACGGAGTCACGATCCTCAGCTATGAGGGACCGATTGAAGAGAGAGAGAGAGATGTGTAACGTGCCAATCCATGTTGGAAAAATGGAAGGTACATTGTCCGCCCCCTCTAGGGGTGGGCCTAATTCCAGCGATGGGGCACTATTACTTGTTATTATTATAATTATAGTCTTTTAGTGCAGTCAGAAGATTTGAACATGCACACATGTTCACAATCTTAGTCGACAATTTTTGTATTGACAACTTCCGTGGCGTAACAGTTAAGGCACATCGGAACACCTGCGAATGGTTAAAATTACAGGCATTTACAGGTTATATAATATTATTATAAACAAATTAAGGTGGCGCCACAATAGCATGTGGCGCTTCACTGGCCACCTGATTTATATGTAGCGTGGTAACATGAATAAAACCTAAGAATTGTATCCAGATATATGTATACTTTTTAGACATTTCGAGAAGTTGTGATATGTCAATATAAAAACGTAATAATATTGGAGTCTGTCACTAAATTATTTTATATAATTAGATACGTTTTGTAATTATTAATTAGTTATCACACAATAACATGATACACACCATGATTAAAAATAGTGAGCCAGTGAAATATATGTGTTTGATTAAATCTCTCGCTTAGAGAATCTACCCCATAGGAGGTCCGGTTAATTCTCCAAAAGCATTAGTAAATTTTTTGTTATAGTTACCAAATAATTTTGAATTGCGCTAATAGTTGAGGTTTACAATACTGTACTATCAGTAACTACTCTTGCCAAAGATATTAAATATTTAATTCGGCATTTTTCAATTCATCTACAACAGCTACTTTTTGGGGTCTTTCACTAGTAGTGCTATTCGGGGTTTCTGAACTGTAATTTACAGCTTTTCAAGTTTTCCCTACCTGTACCCTCCATAGTTTTGTGTCACCATGATACCATGTCTTGTACTGATTTATCAATTTTTTTTATAAATTTAGGAGATATCCTTACTAATATTAAAAACGTGAAAGTTTGTTTATTATTTTTTGTATGTATGGATGTTTGTTACGCTCCCACACCTGAACCGCTGAACCAATTTTAAAGAATTTCGGTATGGTCACAGATTGAACCTTGGAGAAGAACATTGGCTACTTTTTTTTTAAATTCATATGGCAGAACGTTTGCCGGGTCAACAAGTTTTAATATAATTGTAAATGTTTTAATAATGAGTTATAATCATGTGATAGTATGTTTGGACAGAATTGGTATTTTGTTATCAACATGACACTGTTATTTAATTAATATTTACATCACATTACAAATCTTTGAATTTTTCGGCTTTTCTGTTTTATATGTATGTGTGTATTATATATATAAACCTTCCTCTTGAATCACTCTATCCATTGCTGAAAACTGCATTAAAATCCGATGAATAGTTTAAAAGATTTAAGCAAACAGGCATTGAAAGCGACTTCATTTTATAGTATGCAAAGATTCACATTATTATATTACACTAGCTGATACTCGCGACTTCGTACGCATGCGCGCTACACCGCTTGCCCCACTCCTCCGTGGCAAGAAAATACACATCAAATCGTTGTTTCTTAAAACTTTATATGAAATGAAGATATCGCAATGTTCAAATTTATTTTTTAAGTAAGGGGCCGTCCATTAATCACGTGATGTTTTAATTTTGTAATTTTTTAACCCCCCCTCCCCCTTGGTGAGGTTTAAGACTTCCCCCTTCCCCCTGTATCACGTGTATTTTTAGTACCTACAAAGAATCTTATTTTATGTATCATCTAATTTTATTATATAAAATTAAATACTACAATAATTATTTTTAGAGGTAGACAGAAAGGTTGCAGGTTGTTTTTGACTAACATAAAAATAATGAAAGAAATGCAAACCTTTTTTATACTAATACATGAACAATAAACATAATTTAATGTACAGTATCCTCGGACCACTATACGGACCATTTATATAGATTATTGAGATTGTGTTCAACTGGCAATGGGCCGGACTGATGGGCCTTGGGGCAAAACAAATCCTGGAGTGGAGACCAACGTCTCGGCAAACGGAATGTCTCCTACATTGGGTTCCTCAGCCCGAAGGAGCTATGACCTTCCCGAGGATGCCGGTAGAGGTTGGATGGGAAAAGCAAGAACAGGGACTTGTGGCACAAACTTGTGGGGGGCTATGTCCAGCTGTGGACAATGCTGCTGAATAAAATTGTTTAGTATATTACAGTAGTCAGGTTCGAGATGTCGGAACGTGTGTGGTGTGTGTCGTGTGGGTTCCAACATCCTTCCGAGTCCCGAATACCCATAACTAGTGCTGGATTTCAGGACCAGATGGTGTTGTTTATATAATATATAATTGTAAACTATATTTTTCAGTGCAATTCTACTAGACGGCTGTACTATAGGAGGTAAAACAGGTGCACTATTTGACCGAAGGATAGCGAAATATAGCTTGGACTTATTAAAGTCTAGACTAAGTCATATATCTCCTCACGCCTTTTATCCCCTGATGCATGAAAGGAAGAAACAGTATGATGCCGTGACATTACCGAAGATAATCAGAGAAAGGGATACGGAATATCAATTCTACAGATTGTTATGGTTTCAAAGATTATTGCATGTAAGTATATTTAAATAAGTTTTAATACTTCGTAGCTCACATATATTACACGCGGAGACTGACGATCTCTGTAGCGTAACGGATAACGTATTTCGGTACGCTTGTGGAGGTCACGGGTTCGATTCCCGTCTCGCATCTGGGTGTTTATGTATAATATGTATTTATTTACAAAAAAAAATAAGTACCTATATAAGTAGTATATCAGTTGTATATGTAGTATCCATAACACAAGTGCTATGCTGCTTAGTTTGGAACTAGATAGCGCTGTGTGAATTGACACAAAACATATATTATTATTATTAAAAAAAAAACGGAGACTAAGCTACAGTTCCTGGGTTCGGAACTCGCAATAGTATCTACGGCTTAGGCAGTTTTTCTCGCGTGATGTGCGTCTTCTTTGTAGTCGCCTACTTCACTTAACACTATCGACCGATCGTTTTTGAGTCTGCCCAGTACCGGTCGTTATGTTGTCCTTTTTCCTTTTGTTTCAAAGGAATGTAATTTTATTGATATTTATGCTTTATTTTGCATTTATTTTATATAAAAGGGCCTTATAAACTAACATTAATGACATAAATTCAAGGTAATAGTAAACCGTCGTTAGCTAAAAGCCGATAAATAGGCTAGCGGTCGATAAAGTGTTAATGAAGGTCGTTTCTAGTCTATAGGGGCTGCCATCACTCGCCATATTAGACTGCCAGGTACTCCTTTAGGAGCACTGTAGTGCATAATTGCTATGCAACAACGGTGCATACAAATGCTATGCAACAATGAGATCCGGTGTTACTCACCACTCGTCAATCCGCCTTCGACAAGCGTGGCGGGTATGTTGTTCGTTCCCCGTTAAGAGAGGCCCAAGCCCAGCAATGGGACGTTGTGAGTTGTTATTATTAAGTGTATCTAAATGTTGTATGGGGCATCCATTCAATAGCCCAATCGCTCAGTATTGGAAAATATATGATCAAGCACAGTCTTGTACAGTGTGGATTCAATGTGAAAAAAGCTTATTGAAAAATAAGTGGCTGTTTCAAATATTTTAACGGACATTTGCGGTGAAAAGAATCACAAATATACTAGGACAATTCACGCAGTCCCATCTAGTTTGCAGTAAGCATAGGATTTGTTATGGGTACTTTATAACTGATTACTTTTGCCATTTTTAAAAACTTGGTTAATGACCATTACCTAAAGTCCTAAACTGCATCGTGTATGCTTCATTGTATTGCTATTGTATGTTAGATTAATTTAGTTTTTTTTTGTATAATATTTACTATCTTGATTTTTATGTCTATTGTGCACCGCCTTGTACAACTACTTTAAATATTTCTGATAGGTTGTCTGAAAGAAATCGCTATTTAGATAGATAGATAGATAGATAGATAGATAGATAGATAGATAGATAACACTTTATTGTAAACCAATTATATAAACACAATGAAACTTATTTAGTGATAAGACCGCCGTTTGCTCACTATGTTGTACTATTACCTACTTCTTTTTATGTCTTTTTTTCTGTAAAATTGTGTGGTGAACAATAAAGAATTATCTATCTATCTACTTTTGTAAATTTGTATTAATATATACATACACATACATAAACAGCCAGACGTGAGATGGGAATCGAAACCGTGCTACCGCAAGCGTTCCGACATTAGCTATACCGCTATACGATGCCGGTTGCAGACCGAGATTGCACTGTGTAGGAATGAGAAGGATAGCTCGAGAGTAGTGAACTGTATGAGAGAGGAGGGGAGAGGAGCAGTGGTTAGAGAGACGAGATACCTTGCAGTGAGCAAAAATTTCACACTGACCTTGATTCCATCCCTTCTCGGTTCGGTTCAGGTCGCGGAGGAACTGTTGCACGGCACCAGCTAAATGTCACCCACTAAACACATAATTTTATGCTTTCACCATTTACCTCATCGAGAGTGAGGGTAGTTAACAAAAATCAGGGATAAAAATCCAACATCCTTTATGCAACGATTGAACAAAGCTCCCTGTTGTCAGAAAAGTTAAACTGTTAAGTTATCAATGTATCAAATTAAGTAATCTGAAAATCCTAACTAATATTATAAATGCGAAAGTGATTTTGTTGTGCTAGTTTGTGGCGCTTTCACGCCTAAACCGCTGAACCAGTTTTAATGAATTTCGGTATAGTCATAGATTGAACCTTGGAGGAGAAGGACATAGGTTATTTTTTTTTTATTTATATGGCAGAACAACGTTTGACGGTTCATCTAGTTAATAAATACTTTAATTTCCTTACTTCGGGTTGCCTGGAAGAGATCGCTTTAAGCGATAAGGTCGCCCATTGTCATACAGCTTATATTTTTGTATACTTATTTTAAGTTAGTTTTAAGTATCTGTATGCAATAAAGAGTTTTCATTCATTCATACTCTGCTGCCTATTTTGGGACTAAATGGCGTTGTATGAGTTGTCTAGAGATATTAAAACTAAATAATGTTAAATTATTATATTAACTTGGTCTATAATAATCTTGTGTTGTGTTCCGGCCCATTAGTGACCCAGGTTCTAGTACTCCTATGCGGACAGCAGCGTGTTTGCGCTGCGTAAACATCATAAGGGGAGAAGTAAGAATACTAACCCCTGCGGCCGGGGACGGTCTGTCGTAAAAGGCGACGAACCCTAGTGTGGTAGGCCCCTTTGGATGGCAACCACCCTTGGTCTTAAGTATACCGTCACAATAACCTTGTGTTGTTTTCCGGCAATAGTGATTCGTGTTCGCGGTGCCCCTAGCACCGCATACATCCATAGATGAGGGTAACTGCTTACTTTTAAGTGGGCCGTCAGCCTGCATGCTTTTTCTCAGTATTATGTTTTTTTTTTAATTTTTGTTATAGGGTTATCCCTACACAGCTCCGTATATACGCGCAGAGGCGGAAATAGATATTCCGCCCTTAGTCCGCGGTGACGTTTGGGCGGCTTTGTTAGGAGTCGTCGGAGATATCGAGGAGCAATATGAAAGGATAGATAAAGAAACGCCGACGCCTACTGACAGACAGGTAATATCTCTTTAAAATGTTATATTTACCCGGTCTTTAAAGGTCAAGAAAAAAAGGTAGATTTTTTTATTTTCTCAAGACTTAATTTTTTCCCTCATGTCTTTTTTCATTATTTTTTTTAACGCTTAGTTCCTACGCTTTATACTATAAAGCTTTGCTTCTTTCGGGGGTTCCTAGAAGCCACTGTTATTTTTTATATCCTTCAAGTAGTAGGTACCAATATGAAAATAATTTGAATCCTGCAATTTTTGCATAATAAGATTTAATGCATTCATTTAATAGTTGTTCATTCATATATAGTCTATTATGATGTACAAAGTTTTAACATAAAATTATGGAATCATTCATCAAGCATTATTATCTGAATGTTCATCAGAAGTACATTCAGTTATTTATACACTACTGTTCTCATTCTTATATTGTACAAAAGTAACTATTGGTTGATGGCAACTAAAATATGTAACAAAAGTGTATGATTGAATTTTTTGAATAGATCTAATAAATACTGCATTTATAGTTATTCCTGTTTTAGTTGTCGAACAGTTTGGATCATTATTCATCCTTAAATTAAATTATTATGAAAGGACATTAACCAACGGCTTAGATTTTTCATCTTTAAAATTGCAATTAAAATCATCTAAAATAATTGGCATAGTATGTTCATTACTTCCCGTAAATTTAGTTCCATATTCTGAATAAATCATTAGTGATCTTGCAATTAAATTTATAATATCGTAAACGCTATGTCCAGGATTGACTTCACAATAATTTTTGTGCTTCTATTTAATGGTATAGTACAATTTCCGCTTTTAATCGGCACAGCTGTTCTGCTAAGATTCAATGCATCTCTATCTGCTGCACTTTTTAACCTTATTTTTTTCCAACTGTATCTTCAACGAATTCTAATCAAACTAAATTAATTTCATTATTTTCATCGTATTCAATGTTAATAATTTACCCATATAACTATTCGATAAACAGTCGTTAACGTCTATGTTTGTTGTAATCATGTAATACTTAGACGAAAACAATTTCATAAGGTGAAGGCCACGCACACTGAGGTGGGGAGGCAGCTGTTTACGGTTACCTTAAAGAATCCACTTTTGAAAAATGGCGACTGAAAAAAGTTTCACTCGAAAATCTTACACCATGAAAGTTTTATGTCAAAGTATTTATTACTATACAACGGCAATTTCATAATTTAACCCCTATTATTAAGTTTTAAACTACATATGACATAGATATGTACATATTGTAAACACGAAAATAAAGAATACAATTTTTGGTATATTTTCTTTCATCGTTTTACAAAATCGATGTGTTGCAGATATTTTTCTTGCCGTTTCTTGCTATTCAGGTACAAGAAATTGGTGAATTGTAGTTTTTATATAGGATCCCTCGGAGTAAACTTTCATAAAAAAATATAATTTTTTTACATTCCGATACACTCACAATATTACATCATTTACTATGTTTTTATAATATGTATAAAATACTTGGCGTTTGAAATACGCAAATTGACATTAATATCATAGACAACTGGTACATGGTCTACTATACTGTACTGTCTATTATAGATAGACGTTGATATACCGCGATGTCATCAATATTGTTGGCTACTTTGCGGTTCAGCTGGTCATCGGACTTTAAAAAGGCTGCTCAAGGCATGGCTATTGACTAACCCACAATACGTCTATTGGCAAGGATTGGACTCTTTGACAGCTCCATTTTTGTATTTGAACTTTTGTAATGAAGGTAAGGTAATATTATTTTTTCTTTAATTATTAATAATATTTAATTTTACTTTTATCTTCAACACTAGGTTCACGGGACGCAAAATTTTGACGCATTTAAAATTTTATAAAGAAAATTGCAAAAGCATTTTTATTTTATCTATTGTACTGGCTTTTATCAGTTGAACGAGTTAAATATAATTGAAGTATATTTTCTTCAAAAGTGTTGAGATATTTTTTTAACCCTTCAGAACGGTCGCATAGAGAGATTCTCTCACGCATTTTTTAAAACGTTTTTCCTCTCAAAATTTTAAATGGTATGAACACTTGAAATTTTTTTACCTTCACAAATTTGCTTGCTTTACAGTTTACAGGATAGTAAATAATTTTTTTTATACTACAACTTTACAGGATAGTGAATTTTTTTTTAAACTCCAAATAGTTTTTCTCATCACTCCAGTAAAGTAGGTAACAAAAAATACCGCGATTCGGATGGCTTTTAGGTAAAAATGATGACTTGGTGGTTACGTAAAGTTTTACTGTTTTATTTTTACTTGGGATATACTTGAACGCTCCCTTTGTATACCTTCAGATATGCGTCAATTTGACGCGATCGTACTGTAGACAAAATATTTAATAAATTATTTCTACCTATGGAAACATTATAATAATAATAAATACGAATGCAACCAATAGGTTGCTCCTACAAAATTTCAATTCGTTTTATGCAAAATATCAAAAGGATAATTGCAAGCATACTATAACATTTGTTTCTTTAAATTGAAAACAGCCTAAGTAAAAATTTATTTACTTTAACTTTCAGTTTGTTTATTCAAACTTTTCTTTTTTAAAATGACTCAGAGTAGATTAATCAATACATCACAAATGGGCTTCCACCCATATAAGAACTATAAAACAATATCAGAAATAAATTATTATACGTGGTGTATTTCAATACATGATTTCGCTGAAATATTATAAATTACTTTCATATTTAAGATTTATCTCTATATATTTTAGCTCGGGCCTTCGCATGTCTGTCGGCATTTGTACCAAAGTTCCTTCACAAGTTTTTCCTTAAAGACAATAGTGCGGTGATAAAGGAATATTTGGCGAAATTCTGGCAAATGGCAGCCTTCCATGAGCCGGAACTGGCCACTCATCTTCACGAGATCAATTTTGTGCCAGAATTATTCGCTATACCGTGGTTTTTGACGATGTTTTCACGTGAGTACTGTTTAATTTATTGTTAAAGAATTTAGGTTTAAGGCACGATTTGAAGCTTAATTTTTAAGCTAAAAAGATTTAAATTTTCAGCAAGCTATATGTAATATAAAATATGATGGATGATCATTGTCGTTATCATTAGTAATTTCGTGTATCTTATATGGATGTCGTCGGTGGATAGTGCCAGACGAAGGAGATATCTTATTCAAAATAACACTATTCAGTGATACAAAGTTTATAGACACGTGTATCTACAAATTCCTTAGATAGGACGCGTGATGGCTAAGTGACGACCGCATAGACCGCTGGCTGCGGTTGAAGTGAAGTCAGTATAGGAAAAAAGAGCCCCGACTCTAGCACAGCGCGCGCGTCGCACAAATCGTAAGCGGCCAATAGTGTGTCGAGATGCCTAAACGATCAATAAGGTTACAAGTCTATGGCGGGCGCGTCACTAACTCCATCGAGCGCCACCAGGCGATACTGGCGTTCCGGAAAGGTAATCGCTTTGCGACAACTGGCACCACGTGGCGGTGGCGTGCCGGAAAAGAGTCGTTTAACGACATACAATGTATGAATGTGTAGTAGTACCTGGTAGCTCAGTGATTTGCAACCTGAAGCAATCTAGAGATTTAAAAATCTAAATTCGTACTTTTGTAGATATCTTCTAAAATAGATAAAAGCTTTTGTTGAGCTTAGCGATATCACACTGAGAGCAATTTAAATGTCATGAGTTAGAATCTCTAGATGGCTTTCAGCGCTTAGGTTTTTCTCGCCTTCTGTGCATATTATAGTATAATTGTTTTGTACCGACGGTGAAGAAAATCTTCGTGAGGAAACCTGCATACCGAAACCACCGGTATATGTAATCCGCTTTGGACAAGCGTGGGGTACTACCCATACTGCCCGCTCCCTCTAGGGAGAGGCCCGAGCCCAGCTGTGGGATGCTATTGGCTGTTATAATAATATGAATGTGAATGTTCTAGATGTTTTCCCACTTCACAAAATTGTGCATCTCTGGGACGCTTTATTGGTGGAAGGGCCGTCCCTACCGCTTTTTATGGGTGTTGGCATTTTGCGACAATTACGGGACACGTTACTCGAATCGGGTTTCAACGAGTGCATTTTACTGTTTTCCGATTTACCAGAAATCGATATTGGTGAATGCGTGAAGGTAATTAGAAAAATTAGAAAGAAGTTTATTAGATTTATTAGTGAAGAATGTTGTGTGGTGTTAAATTAAAATGTAAAAAATAATTTATAACATAAAAATAAAATTACTGACGAGAAAATTAATGTAACTGCTAAAAAGCGTGGGGTGTTCGATATCAATCGTTATAATTTTTTTTTTACTTGTTTCATTCTAAAATGCAGAGTTAATTTAAAAATATCGTACAACGCATATATCGTATAACACTTTTAGAACAGTGGCATTAATTTTCTCGTCAGTAATTTTAATTCTTATAATAAGAATTGTTTTTTTACTTCTTAGTTCGATTAACTATAAAAGCGTGTTTTTTTTAGTTTTTTAAACTATAATTTATTTGTTGTCACTTCCCAAATTGGTTAATATTTTTATTAATTTGAGGCCATCTTCGCCATCTTCCGGCAGAAGGAAAAGAGAGCGTTAATCCGGATAAGGACTATGGGACATAATTATTAAATTTGTGTATTTTCATCAAGTCTTGACAAGTGTGCAAAATTTTGAATTTTTTGATCATTCAGAGTGGGTTAAAATCGAGTCCAAAAATTCCGTTACATAGATACATACAGGTCAAGTTAATAAACGCGTAGTGAAAAGGGCTATATCGTTACTTATCTATGTGAAATTGTGAAAACGGCGACTTGTCTAATTTGGCTACATATATTTAATTAGACTACCTCCGTGGCGCAAGAGTTTATGTATTTTAGAATGCCTACGGGATCAAATGCCACGTTTATCCCAAGTTTGGTTGTTTTTGTATAATATATAATTATTTATAAAACAAAACCTGGTGGGTAATCGCATATCACTTATTTAGTACTTGCAACACAACTGAACTGATAGTCTTTTGGTATTTTTTTTTGCTGAGAATCACCGTACAGGCTAACGATCCACTTATAGTAAGCAGTTATCGGCTATTTGTGATGCTAGGGGCACACCAATCATACTGCTGTCCGCATACGGTTACTGGAACTAGGGTCACTAATGCCGGGACATAAGGTTATTATGGCGGCATACTCATAGACCAGGGGTGGTTTACATCCAGACGGCCTTGGGGCCCTACAACCTAACTAGGGTTGTTTTGTAGCCTTTCACGACAAGCCGACCCTGGCCGCAGGGGTCAGTATTCTTACTCTGCCCTTGCACGCAGAAAAAGTATTTTTTTTTACTGTTTTTAATGCAATAGATATAATATTCGTAATAATATTAACATTGATACAGGAATCAATTGAAATGTGTCGCAGCTCCCCTAGAAGTATCAGTTACAGAAGATTCACAAAAGAACCTGTTACTAAAGATCCCATGGTAAGTAATGTTTCACTGATGATGATTAAACGTTTGACATGGTACAATTGAGGCTGCTAGAACCAGAGTAGCCTAACTACAAAAACCAGGCCATTGATTTAGTCGATTTTAAAATATAAGCCGAAATGAATTCGTGCTGCCATCTATTGTCAAGGCCATATTAACAATTTAAGCCGCTCTGGTTTTGTAGATTATATGTTTTAAATTATGAAAATGCAATAAGTCAAAAGTTGCTAAAATTCAGTTAGGGCATTCTGGTTATAGCAGCTCAATTATGATGAAGTTAGATTATTAACACTGCACGTTATAACGAATCAGACGGTCTTCCGCAATACCATAAAAACCAAAGCGTTGCACATCAGACCCGTAATTTTATGGATTGAATCCGCCATGGTAAAAAGGTCCGACCAATGCCAGCTTGGGCCATAGTGTTGGCCATGCTATCTGTCTGTCGGCCCAAGGATTATACATTCTCGGGGATATTACATTACAGCGTGGTTTTTTTAGTGGGTATGTGAGTCCTTTGTAATCAGGTAGACTAGCAAAAATAGTTTTTCGTCGAAAATAAACAAAGTATATACTGTTGACTAGGGCCATAGAGAACTTGAGCGCCCTCTTGCATAGATGTATTTCGGTTACTCTTTTTTTTTCTCTTAGCCACAATAAAAAAAACTGTAGTGAAAATTGGTTCTTACAGGAACGCAAACATACTCCAAATTTCGAAACGGACCGAATAGTTTCCTCCGTTATTTGTCCCTAAACTAGGATTCCACTCTCTGTTTACAACTCTAATTGTGAACCATATTTTTGGTCCTGACCTCAAGACGAAAAATTAACAATCCCTCAAAAAATTTCGTTTAAGATATTGAACCATACTTGTTTTTAGGATCAAATTGAAATACCATTGGAGGTTTTATTCAATGAGATAAGTCCGAGAATAAGTTTATCGGATTTCTTTTCACTAATATGCCAGGATAAATGCTGTGTCATTGACATCAGATCAAATCTTCTGTGAGTATCATTTGAATATATTTACCCTATTATTTTGTATATATTTGTATGTTTAATGATCCTATATGTTGTCTAACGAGTTTTAAGGGTTATTTGGATGCTAATTTATAAATACCACGCAAATATCATAGTTTTCTGTTTGTTCATAATTATCTCAAACAGAAGTTGACGGAGTTAGCATTGATAAAAGCTCTTCTATAGCGAGACGAGTTGCTAATTTAATTTCTTTTTATTCTGCCTTAAACATGTTCTTGAATTTTTAGTGACCATACATTTTAATTCTATCACTAAATAATGTAAATCTTTGGCGTATTTAATTCGACATGAAAGTAGGGATTTCCTAAAAAATTTAAAAAATATTGTCAACAAACTTGCTTCCAATTTCCTTATGAACTCTATTGAAAGTATTGTTGACTACATAGTTATGGTAAAAGAAATATAAATAAATATAAATATTAATACATAAAATATACGATTTATATACATTATACATACCGATGTTTGACAATTTTGGTATTACTTTATTTACTTTTTTGTGACGATTTGCGAAGAGGTCTTTTGACTTGATGTTAGATTGTGTTCAGACCACATTTTATGAGTAGAATGAACTTTTTTTGTTGCTGTGTATTTTAGCTACGAGAAGAGTTGTATAGAGGGCAGTATAAACGTTCCGTACAGCGGCGTTCATCTCGGGCAACACGAACTCAGGGCCTTAGGGCTGCATCCGCAAAAGGTATTGCTGGAAGCTATGAAGCAAAAGAAAACTGTCGTGGTAGCGTCGGCAGAGGATGAAACTGCGCAATTGGTGAGAGAAAATTATTTTTATGTAACTGGTAGCTAAGTGCTCACTGAGACCATTCTAGAGGTCCTGGCTTCGAATCCCACGATAGCTTAGGCACATTTTCTTGCCTAATAACGAGATTATCAGTACGTGTAACGCTCCAACCCGTTGGACAAGCGTGTTCTCTCTAAGGAGAGGTCGGAGACCAGTAGTATATATACAGGGTTACAGGTTCAATCGACCTAGATACTTTAGGAGGTTGTAGTTTCCATCATTTCTGACTGATTTGACCATAAAACACCATACCCTAAATCTAACCGTTATCAAGATATTGGACTTCGATGGTGTTTATTTTTTTTTTAAATTCCCGATTTCCGTCTATTACATTTTTTTTTTACTTTATGTGTCCGATTGTATTTATTTAAGGTTTTTATGTATTAGATAAGTTGGTTTATAATTAACATTATCAAAACATGAGGTAACTTAACAAACTGGGTTGGTGTATGTGATTGATTGTCGAACAAAGAAATAAATTTGTACAAAATGTTTTTTTCTTTGGGGAATATTAAATGTATATTATATATAGCAGCTATGTTGCAGATATGTCTGAAAATATCCACATACTTATTCCTTAAATATCTAAAAAGGTATAACAGTTTAAGGCGCTCAGTTCGCCTTGTCGCTGATCCCATACTCACAGACTTTAGACACAGGTTTAAATACGCTTGGCTTTCGGAAATATTTTGCGTCTCTGCGTTTTCTACCGTCTGTACAACGGGGACTGTACTACCACCACACCGCCCGCCATCGGCTGGATATTCATCCCCATTTCTTGGAGCCTTTTATTTCTTATACGAAACGGTTCTCGAGAACGTTCATGTTGCGTACTCCGGATTTAGAATTAACTTCCGACTGAGGTTTTCCCATCGTACGGAATGGGGTTTTCCAACTAAGGAACTAGCCAAAAAGCCAATGCATGTAGAACATCCGTGTGGCACAAAAATAGGGGTTCTCCTAAAGGATATATCCGTGTATACTACGAGACGTATATACTATAAATAAATAACAGACGTATATACTATAAATACACAGCAATAAATATTTTTATCTGTACGGGGCGGAGAAAGAATACTAACCTATGTGGCCGGGGTCGTCGTAAAAGGCGACAAAACAACCCAACCTAACTACGTGGTAGGGCCTCAATCCAGTCTGGATGGCGACCACCTTTGATCTTAAGTATGCCGCCATAATAACCTTGTGTTGTGTTCCTGCATTAGTGACCCAAGTTCCTGTACCCTTATGGGACAGCAGCGTGTTTGCGATGCCACTGGCGTTGCAAACACCTATAGGCGACGGTAACTGCTAAATTCTAAGCGGGCTATCAGCCTGTCTGCTGTCCTACGCAATAAAAAAAATATAACTCTAATTCTTTTTAGTGTAATGCTGCTGGGTTAATACTTTTCTGTTCTCTATGGAGCTCATATAAAGTTTCCCTGTGCTTGAATAACTTCAGGCACAGCATATGCTGAGTGATCGACCTCATTGGCAGATGTATATATTCCATATTGTTTCTTTGTTATTGCTGTTAATCTATTTTGTAACGATTTGCCAATAAAGCTTTCTTTTTTTTTTATTGCTGTAGAACAGCAGACAGGCTGACGGCCCGCTTAGGATTTAGCAGTTACCGTCACCTATAGGTGTATGCAACGCCAGTGGCATCGCGAACACGCTGCTGTCCCATAAGGGTACAGGAACTTTGGTCACTAATGCAGGAACACAACACAAGGTTATTATGGCGGCATACTTAAGACCAAAGGTGGTCGCCATCCAGACGGGCTTGAGGCCCTACCGCGTAGCTAGGGTGGGTTGTTTTGTCGCCTTTTACGACAGGCCGACCCCGGCCACAGAGGTTAGTATTCTTTCGCCGCCCCTGCACGGATAATTTCTTTCTAATTATCCGTAGCGGATTGGCGGGGTTAAACATAACTGTGTTCAGCTAATCAGAATATGAATGTTTATGACGTTCATGTTATAATGATAATGGAACCACGGAATATCTGAGTTGTGAAATATGTGTCAAGTGTAATATACCTATAAATACACGCCTCTACAAATATAATGAAGTTAGATTCTGATTAACCTGTTGTAAAAGGTGACCTAAGCCCGTTTGGATTGCAACCATCCGTGGTGTCTAAATATGGCGCCACCTTGTGTTCCAGCAAAAGTGACCCGGGTTACAGTTCCCCTACGCGGACAGAGCGTAATAGCGTAGACCCCGTCCACAGGCGACAGTAACTGTTTACTATTAATTGGACCGTCAGCTTGTCTGTTGTTCGCTAGCATTCAAATAAAGCTATTTGTAATCCTAACCAGTTTATGACTACATGGTTACATGTTAAATGTTGCAAACACTTGCGAATTGTGTAAAATGTATAGATAATATGATAATATTTGACAATCACTGTGATGTAACTGTTAACACACTTCAATACGCTTGCGGAGGACGCGTTCGATTCCCCTCTCGCGTCTGGGTGTTAATGTATAATATGTTTTTATTTACAAAAAAAAAATATATCAGTTGTCTGGTACCTATAACGCAACTACTATTCTACTTACTCTGGGACTAGATGGCGTTGTGTGAATTGTCACAATATATTTATCTATTAACCAAATTTTCATTTCTCCAACAGTTCAGTGATTACCTGGTAAAATGCAAGGTGCCCCGAGTGTGCATACTCCAAGGAGGGATTCCAGCACTGTTTACAAACGTACCCTCGCTCTTCACGGTCCCACCTAGTAGGAATGGACAAAAATAAATACTTCGCGTGTTTAAAATAAAGTAATCAAGTCACAATGTTAAAAAATGTAGTTTCTGGCTGACGGAACTAGTATCCAAGCCGAAACGTTGTTTAAAAATATATAAGAGTTACTATACATATAATCTTATTTAAGAAAATTAACAATATTGTATATTTTATAAGAATATAGAAACATGTAAACAAATACAATATCATGAAATTAATAAATATTATCTGAAATGTATTTTTTTTTATTATCTTCATTATAAATACTCGTACATTCATAAGGTAGACGTCCACATTTTCAAACAAATTACTTTTTTACAATGCGTCCATAGTATCAGCAGCGATCGAATTTGCCAACGCTACTTTCGTTCGGATTTTCGTAGTGAGATGTAGCGTAGTGTTCGATGGAATGTGGAAGATAATGGAGGAACGACGACGTGCAGCGAGCGAGCGAGCGGAGTGCATCCACTGATCGGCATTCCGTATGACGTTCTCGGCCCGACTAAAGTTGCCCCTCGGAGCATTGGCATCGGCATTGCCGTCGGGTAGATTCATGCGATCTGTACGATGCGGATCAGAAGACGCACTTGTCTAACTTTCTATATAAAGAATTCTAAGATCCGTTTGATGCGATGCGACCGATACTAACGATGCGTAAATGTGGACGCCTTCTTTTCGGCAACTGACTTCATAATTTATTTACAGTTTTTAAATAATTCGAACTTAATTTTGATTTTTTATGTGCATAAGCAATCATGTTAATTAAAATCTGTAAAAATGATCATACTAGCAATTACCATAATAGTGTATAATTATAGCCCATAACTTCCCAGTGATGCCCTATCAAGCTACCCCTAGAGAAAACGGACGTGGCATTCATGTTACAATATTTTTAGGCAAATTAGAGGAGAAAAATGGTCTAAGCGGCACATCATATGATTTGAACTCGTGATGGCGATGGCATTTGACAACAGGTCCCAGAGTTGGCACTAGGCTACAATTCTAGGTTTAATCCACTATAAGGTGCTTGTAAAAGCTTAAAACTGAAAGTTTATGGTCGAAGCACTGAACAGAAATCAGCTTTACAGAGAGACACCAGCAGAACTAAGCCGGTGAAGGCGGTTGTTATGATATTCGACAGTAACATTGAGGTGCGTGCAAACAACTAACTAGCGACTGAGAATATCGTGCCAGTCGTCTTGAAGACCAGCGACTGGATAGTGGGTTTCATTACTGTGTACTTCGAGGGCAGTGAACCGATTGCGCCGTACCTCAATACTTAAGGCAACTCCTGGGATGCCTCGAGACAAACAAGATTCTTGTGGGTGGAGACCTTAACGCCTGGAGCCCATGGTGGGTAAGTGTAAGAGAAGATTCACGTAGCGAGATTCTCAGGTGTTTCTTCGACGAGATAGGACTGGGTTCTAAATGATGGTACCACCCCCACCTTCGACCCAATCCGTGTGGGCAGAAGTTTTTGCAGTTGACATCACTATCTGTACCCCCGGATTAGTGACTTGTGTCCGAATTTGGTATGTGGATGAGTTGGTCACTAGCTGGGATCACAGATCCTTCCGTGTAGGATTAGCGCTGTAGATGTCTACTGAGAAGATTCCCGGAATCACTACACGTAAATATAATACTAAGAAGGTAGACTGGAGCCGTTTCGCTAGTGAGGTGCAGGTGGCATTAGAGGGAAGGGAATAACAGTAACAGCTATACCGGCACGCTATGATGGCCGTTTTGACGTTTGTCCACTCATGAAGTTTCGTATTAATTAGTAATTACATTTGAAGGAGCAAATTGCTGTTCTTTATTGTCAATAGCGACGTGCAGTTATTGACAATAAAAACAGCAATTTGCTCCTTCAAATGTAATTACTAATTAATACGAAACTTCATGGAGTGGACAAACGTCAAAACGGCCATCATAGCGTGCCGGTAGCATAAAGTATAACATGTTCCAACAAAAGATGAGACTTGACAGACCACGTAGTTTGACTTGCGCAGTAGACGATTGAGGTCTCTGGTGTTATGGGGCTTGAGGCGGGAAGCGCCCTGTATAGCGCAACAATACCCGGTGAAACTGATTTCACCTTACCGCGGCATATGTCGAAGTAATAAAATTGAATAATAATACGTTATATAATATGACACAATAAGGACAAATAAGGTAATTCCCTATACCTGATAGGGAAAAGGAATCAGCTATGCACCTTAACGAGGGCGCTATTGTTGCCTAAACAAGCACCTCAACATCGTAAAGATTAGGCATAGACTGCAGATTTTGTAATGAGGCAGATGAAACGCCTCTACACCTGCTGTGTTATTACTGCATAAACGAAACTTCATTCTAGGAAAGCATATGCTGGAACCGGATGATATACTGTACTCCTGTCAACAACTGCTTCGATATATTAGCGAGGCAGTCTTTGTCAATGAGCTATAGTAATTGTGTGGCGACCACAAAAGCTACTAAGCTGAATAAACAAACATAGCACATAACATAGCCCTTCAAAATAATAATAGCACTAGGTTAACATGTACCAATGTTTGTTTATACATACCGCTAAATGTACCTTTTTTTTTAAATTATACAAAGATGCGTCAGCTCTCAAATGCCCCAGTAAATATCGCATAGTAAGAATGTTCCAGTTTCTGCATGAATATGCTGAGATGCCAACCTTGTATTGGTATATTGCACAAATTAATATTTTATTGAAATCATTGTTACTTTTAAAGAGACTGTAGAGTATGTATTCTATTTCTTTATAATGGATTTATACGTAAAGAATAGGATCCCATCCAGTTGTAATAGGCGTCTTGAGACCCGCAAAAGTGGACCGATGCCAGTAGGGGCCGCGGCCTGACTAGTTTGTCGAGGCCTTGGCACTCAAGGCGTGCGAAGGATTACCGGGGTGGTTTTATTTGGTATACTAGCGACACGCGTCCCCCAGCCTAGAAAAGGGGACGTACGAGCGCATTGAGCGGGGAATCCCACACAATCCCGCCGCCCGTTCTCACGCGGCGGGTGTGCATCATGCATTTCCATCTCCCAAAAAGGAGTGTATTCATTTGTTTTTTTTTTTTACCATCGTTGACAGCACCGTTCAGTTTATCATTTTTTTTTGGTTTGGAACTTAGACACCAGCTAATCCTGTTAAAAAATTGATCACATTTTTGGTTTGAAAAAAAAAGGCCAAGGAAGAGCACCGTTGCAAAATGGTACAATATTTTGCTCAGTCATAAATAATACTCATATAACGGACCCTAGACTCCAAATTAAACTTAGTATACAACCTAAAAGACCTTGTAACTGACAAAAATATCGAATCGAATATCGGTCGAACGCTGGGTGGGGTCTGGGACGAAGTCCCATAGGAGCCCCCTTATTTACAAATTGTTTTAGTAATTTTATAGCATTTTTATTGAAATAGAAACTTGGATTAGGATATAATAGATGATTGACAACGAAATTTTGTGTCTTACTTTCACTGCTTGGCCAAACTGCACACGCGGGCGCGAGAGCGGCGCGGATGCGTGGACGCGCGCGACTTCACTGTCCGTAGTTAAACGCGCGGCTCGTCCGAGCGGTGTCGTGTCCACTGTTTGCCAAATACAATATGGATGAAGCGGACTTATTTTTATTAGAAAATTCTTACTTAAAATGGCAAGTGCTACAAGTGAAAAACGGGATTAATAAAATTAACTTGAGATAATGCAAATACAACCTCAGAAGTTTTTTGAATATTTAAGAATGTCAAAGGATACATTTGACTACATATTTAAAAACATAGAAAACTGTCTTTTAGAAAAGAATACCAATTTTATTTTTACCTAGGAAACAGTGATTTTATTTCATTCCACAGTCTTGTAATAACCTTTTTGTTTTTAAATTGCTTATGCTTTGATATCCACAATGCAGTTCGTGCTTGAATTGCGCTTATAAATTCTTCAATATTCAAATCAGAAGACGCCATGTTGCAAACGCGCGAGGTTAGCTCGGAATGGTTTGAGATCCTCGTGCTCCGCGTTGTTTGCCGCTTGACGGCCGCGTAGTCATTGCGGCCACTTGTATGAATGTGCTATGGCTTGAATTGCCCGCGCGCTCAACGCGCCATACCGCCCGCGCCGCTCGCGTCGCCCGCGTACCCACTACGGACACTCAATTAAGGTTTCATATGTTTATGTATACCGCGCCACGACCGCCCCGCGCCCGTGTGTGCAGTCTGGCCAAGCACTTAATGTGAAACGAGAAAAATAATTTAAATGAAAAGGCTGACAAATTTTTCCCCAAAAAGGGGTTAACGTCAGGCAGGCGGCCGGTTGTAAAAACTAAGCTACAACTAGTACAACATATAACATGTGCCGACCCCACATAATCTGGGATAAGGGCAGGAGGAAGAAGAAGACACTTCGATTAATCAGACAAATATTTTATTTAATCTATGAATCTTTGTATATGAAATTTTATAAATAATATTATATCTACTATTACATATTTTAATAAACTTTTTACTTATTGATTTTATTATACATTAGATGAACATTATTAACTGTTAAAATAATACAAATTAGTATACACGCAACTAAGGAGAAAAGTAAAATTTCTGCTGTTATGGATACTTCGATAAACAACTCATCCAAGTCAGGAAAAAAGTGATTTAGGCCACTGCGTGCTACTGTAATTTAAATGGGAGAGAACAAGGCACTTTCGCCCTTCATACGGGGGACGACAAGCGAATTTTTCATCCCGGTGTGAAAAGAAGAAAATCGTAATAGGCCACAATTCCCAGGAGGTACCTACATTCATTTTAATCTTTTTTATTGCTATATGACAGCAGACAGGCTAACGGTCCGCTTAAAATTTATCAGTTACCAATGCCTATGGGTGTTTGCAACGCCAGTGGCATCGCGAATACGCTGCTGTCATAAGGGTACGTGTACTTGGGTCACTAATGCCAAAACACAACACAAGGTTATTATGGCGGCATACTTAAGACCAAAGGTGGTTGCCATCCAGATGGGCTTGAAGCCCTACCACGTAGCTAGGGTGGGTTGTTTTGCCGTCTCTTACTACAGGCCGACCCTGGCCGCAGAGGTTAGTATTCTTTCTCCGCCGTGGAAGAGATTATTTCAGAATGGAGAAAAACGAAATTATAGCTATCATTACCTTAAGTGTCTTTTTGATAAAAATGTCTACCAAAAACATACTATTGGTGGAAACATTGGGGGACTTTGCTCCTCCATATTCTCACGCTAAGCAGAACATCCACGGAAGATGAACATCGCGAACGCCCTTCCACGTCTGAATGAAGACAACATGAAAAATGGTCGAAAATGTCGTGTTGGCACATCGAAGAGTGTGCCTGATCACTTTTCTATTTTTCAATAAAGACGGGTAGATATGGAAATGGAATTATAAAACAATTTGTGTTTAAGGTATTAATGAAATTATTTTTATTTGAAACATCCATGTATACTAAATCATAGCGGCAAGTTACTCTTCCAAATGATAAAACTATTATCAAAATGACTGTTCGTTTGCAAACGTTGCGTTCATTTTATGGCAGACGCGGTGGTTCTTCATTGTCGACTCTAACGTGTGGTCGCCAAATTTGAGACGACCGGTTAAACAATCAGCCAACATCGATAATAAAAACACATTACGCATACTTGTGTGCATATATACACAAACACACACACACACACACATGTTTGACACACACACGCATGCATACGAGGGGCGGTCCGGCGACTAATAACATTTGCGGCCTAAGGTACACATCACCATGTCAGCCGAATCTGAAAATTCACAGATATTTGCACATCGTGCGGTAATAAAGTGCTTACAAATAATTGTAAAAAAAGGAAATACGCCAAAAACATATTTACAACGGTGAAAAAATTAGGCCGCTTATTTTATTTAACAAGGACGAGAGAGTTGCGAAGATGATCCCCACGCGGGTCGCCCTGTCACGGTAGTGACCGAAGAAAATGTTCAAAAAATAGATTTTTTTACTGACCGACAAAAGAATTAAATTGTGGCAGATAGCTGAAGAACTTCAGATTAGCAAAGAACGAGTTTGAGAAATTTCACATCAAAATACACACCCGAAAAAAACTACACGCGCTGGGTATCGAGGATGCTCACCCCGCTCGACAAGCAACAACGACTCGAGAGCTGCAAGGATTTTTTTGGCGCTAGCTGACAATAAAATTGACAATATTTGTGATCGGATCGTCACCATGGATAAAACGCGGATTCGCCAGTATGATCTGGAGACCAGGCGAGTCGACGCAATGAATTAAAAAAGGTCGCCGAAGAAATTCAAGGTGGAAAATTCGGCGTCTAAGCTAATCGTGACTATCTTCTGGGATAGCGAGGAAATTTTATTAAATAGATTACCTACCGAAAGAGACTACAATGAACATTGAACGGTCAATATTATGTCAATTTGATGTCAGGCTCGTGAGGCTGTTGCGCAGAAACGCGCCCGTACACAGCGCGTGTTGCGAGGCAGGCCTTGAAAAAGTTTTTAAGTTTTTAGAAATTTACCACTCACCGTCCAGTCCAGATCTGGCACCTAGCGATTTTTCCTTGTTTTCCAAATTGAAAAAGGACTTACGGAGCCGGCGATTTTCGGATGATAACGAAAAAAGCTGCCGTAGACCGTTATTTTGAGGACAAAGAATATTTTTGAGTGATTTAAAGGCATCGTTTGCCAGATTTGAGAAGTATATTTCACTTGAAGGACTATAGAAAAATTAAAAATATACAATTTTCTTTCAATCAGTACCTTAGACCGCGAACTTACCAGCCGCCCCTCGTAGGTATATATTCTTTTGGTTTATGGAGGGTAGAGATAAGAAGAATCATCTCCATGTTAGAAAAGTCTCCGTCAAAATACGTCAAATTAAGGTGGCGCCACCATCGCGTCAGTGTAAATTTTAGAGGAAAACGCCTATATTATAGTTATCAGAGTGGAATAGAATTTTTTCAACTCAGCATATTTAAATTCGTCATCTGCTAGTAAGAGACAATGATGAACGATTTAGGGTAGGTTTTTGAGACATTTTGAATTTTTTTATAACAGTCCTTGAGGCCCACAAATATGAATATCGAAGCCTGGCTGAAGGGTAGCGGCCCCTTATTTTAGCTGGTTTTTATTTTTCAATTCCTTAGATATCTAAGTTAGAAAAAATTTAAAATGGTTCAAATTATTTTTATACAGCTAATTCCAGTTCAAAAAATTAAGGGTTGGTTAGGGGCCGTTTTCTTCAGCTAAACCTCGATCTTCTTATTCAGGGGTCTTTCAGACTATTATAAATTTTCACACTGCCTGAAGAACCTACCCTCAATGTTCACCAACTCGGTTTTTTAACTACTTATAATTTACAGCGTACATACAGCCTGGATACTTTCAACTTCTTCCTCCGTATACGACATTCCTTATCCCTACCCTGCATATTTTGTTTACAGTCGTTTGGGCGATGGCATGGCATGAATGTACAATATTATGATTTAAAAAGCTTAGGCTACAAGAATAGTAAACGAAACAGTTTTGAAATCAAACAGTAATCGTAATAGTTAATTGCTAAACTCCTTAAAGAGCTTAAACTCCTTTTTACGAAAATCGCGCGAACAAAGGAATATGAAATTTAGCACAGTTTAAGTTTATTTGGAGATGTACGGAAATCTAATATTTCTATAGATACAAGGTTATTGGTAATTCGAGGTATTCCCGTTAGGAGGTGATAGGGGGTGACTATTTACGATAATTTTAACCCCCGTATGCATTATGCAAAAGTGAACCATTTTTGAATTATCATGTTTATTAGCTTTTTTCAAAATAACTCAAAAGTGCAACATCAAAAATTTATTTTAAAAAACGCAATAGGGGAAGTCACTTCGAGCAAGAATTTTAATTAGGCTAAATTACAAAATTTCTTAGTTGTTACTAATTATCATTTTTTAATTGTTGTTACTACTAAATTGTTACTGTTTCTAAATTTTATTTACATTTGTATTTTTTTGTTTTATTTACACTGAGTATTGATTTTAATAAATTATATAAAGAAAAAAAAAAATTGAAAAGCAGTGGACCCTTTCTTCGTTAAGTGTCTCTTCTCTGGAATTTTCGAATATACTCACCGCATATCCAGGGCTCGTAAAGCAAATACCTCGAAGTTTGTCTTTGATTCTTGGAAATAAATGAAAGGCGCCATGAATATTCAATTCTTTTTTCTGCGGAGTGCGCTGAAGCGTTGTCGTGGTGAAGTAGGATCCAAAGACAACAGGCAAACAACAAATGACATCAATTTGCAGTCCCCCTTCCATCTTCCAGCACTACTATCGCGAAATTACCTTTCTAATCAAAGAACGAGGCAATCATCTTGATTGCCTCGAATTTCCTTGACTTTTTCGATGCCTGTGACCTGGTGATGTCAAATAAAGCTTTTCGAGTTCGTTCCGTTCGAGTTCCGTTGAACTTTTCTAACATTTCGTAACACTAGTCCGTGCGAAGATGCTTCTGATCTCCGGTCAAAGTATGGGGAATCCATCTTGTTCAAAGCCTCCTGACGCCTAAATGTTCGTGTAATATTTTTTGTGCTTAACTTATCAATGCCTAAACTTGCCCGCATTTGTTGGTAAGTCATTCTCTTATCTTCCTCTACTACAAGTCGAACAGTATTATTGTTTTCTTCAGAGGTCGCCGTTGTAGGATCACGCAGATCGCCAGTGAGATTGCTACGCCTGCGCTTTAACCAATTGTAAACAGTGGCGCGAGATGGGGCTTTGTAATTAAATGCCAATGGAAGTCAATCGTAGCTTTGTTGATGAATAAAACCTCAACGAAAGTTTTAATAAATCATGGACCGAAAATGTTCTCGCGTTAAATTCATTTTGAGATGGGACAAGATTTTGGAATTGCCACCAATTCATAAAAACAAATGACAAATTAAACTTCTTTTAAATCTAAATTTAAAAGAAGTTTTCATTGCCAACGTTTCTAATTGACGATTCTGAAAAAAAATAAGTACCACGTAGGTATTAGTTTTGGATTATCAATGAAAATATTAAATGTGCCAAGTCTAATAGTCAGTTTTTCATTGCTTTGTATTTTTATTTCAATAAAATTGTATTCTGTATTTCAGTCTACATGTTATTGTATTTTTTGGTATTAGTTTATTTTATTGTATATTATTTGTTTGAAACCAATCGGCAAGTTAACTATGTAACCTTCGCAAAAATTGTGATTTTATAGTTTTTGACAATAGTAATTTAAATTAAATATATCATGGTCTAATATCGCCCCCTGGACGACTACATTTTACGTATTAATACTAGTACGTAATACTTAGTATTTAATACGTAAATATGCCATATAATGTAACATAATTTGGAAAACCTTTTGATATTAGTTGCATATTAAAAAAAAATCTTGGTTTTCTAAAATATTGGATGTTGGACTTGTCCCGAAAATTATGTATATTAAATATATATGTTATAATTGGGTGGCCCGAACCCGTGTGTAGTCCAAAGAAATAGAAGATCAGCACATATCTTAAGTAGATAAGTGACTGTCTAACCTGTTTTTTACTCTATGGAATTAGAATCTAAATATAGTTGATCTCTTACGTAATAGTATTGCGAATCATTTTAATAAATTAGCTTAAACCAAACTATGATGGTTTTAAAATGCTAATGATTTTCGCGGTATACATTATTGTAAAGGTCAAACGTAGAGTTTGATTTTATATCCAATCGGTTTTTGATTTATTGCTAATTATCGAACTTCAGGCATTGGTTATATTGTTATGAATTGTAATATGGCCAACACTCTAGCAGATGTTTGGCGGCCTGTCTTGGAAGGCGTAAAAACAAGCCTAGCTAGGTGATAGGGCCGCAACCACTAGCCCGTCTGAATGGCAATCTCCCCTAAGCCGCCATAAGTATCTTGTGTTGTGTTCCGACAAGAGTGATCCACAGTTTTCCTACGCGGACGGCAGTATTAGCGGTAAACGGTAACCGCTTACAATTAAGTGGACCGTCAGCCTGTCTGCTGTTGAGCAATAAAAATATACTTACTATGTTATTTAAATACTTTAAACATGTAACAGATATTGATATATACGTATTTTATCCGTGCAGGGGCGGAGAAAGAATACTAACCTCTGTGGCCGGGGTCGGACTGTCGTAAAAGGCGACAAAACAATCCACCCTAGCTACGTGGTAGGGCCTCAAGCCCGTCTGGATGGCGACCACCCTTGGTCTTAAGGATGTCGCAATAATAACCTTGCGTTGTGTTCCATTAGTGACCTAAGTTCCTGTACCCTTATGGGTTAGCAGCGTGTTCGCGATGCCACTGGCGTTGCAAACACCCATAGGCGATGCTAACTGCTAAATTCTAAGCGGGCCGTCAGCCTGCCTGCTGTTCTACAGCCATAAAAAATATACTTAAAACTATTAACCTAAAATACAAAACACATAAGTCTTAGTATAGTATTTTTTTTTACAAAATACGTACGTGTAATAAACAGATTTAAAAAAATAAAACAAATATGGCTTGTAAAACTATTTAAACGATACCGATATTGTTCGTTGGTAAATGTGGAAAAACCTTTATTTTCAAGATGGAAAATTTATGCATAGCCATGTGAGTAGATTTCTGTTTCAGTATTTAATCAATACATTATCCTTGTTTGTGTACTAAACAATAAGCAGTTAATTACTGCAAAAAACAATACCATTTTAACCTTTACACATTTATTTTTATAAAATAAACAGATACGCGTGTTTATTGATAATGTAGTGTGAAGCGACGCGACGGTGAAGTGAACGTTCCCACGGCTTAGATTCACAGGCTGTGATTTTGTGCTTTTTTTAAGATAATTAGTATGGCATTGTTGTTGTGGACAGCCCCCTGCAACATTTTACCCCTATCACGTTATGAATGAGAAATCCGTAATCCGTATCAGATGGGAGAAGGAGTGGGGGGAAATAGTCGCCGATAGACGCCGCGCTTTCATTCGCCGGCCGAACTCAGCCGCGAGTGTATCGTCGTGCTACTTTGTGAGTTACAAACATTCCTCGCGTGCAGTGAAAACTTCATACAACAATATTTTATCGCAAAAACAAATGAGCGTCTATAGTGAAACGTAAACTTGTGGTGCTAAGTAGTGTTTCGTGTTATAAATCGAGTTTGACAAAGTTGAGGCAGTTTACATTCTTGCCGAGTTCCGACCGCTCGGCGAAAAGACAGCAGGAGTAAAACAGTTTGCTGTTTTGTGCGAGATTTTCTCGAGGGAAATCGCTGTATACAGTCGGAGGCCGTAGTGCGACGCTGGCCCCGACATGGAGGTTTACTTCGACATCTCCAATGACCTGAAGGATGTCTGGGAGGCGGACATCGACCCGGTGAGTCGACCTTGCTTGATAGCTCTTATCTTTTAGAAGTGAACTTGGAAATCTTGCAATTAATGCAGAATTCGTCAATGAAATTGTGTATTTGATATCGAAATCGAAACTAATTATTGCCGGAACGTGAAGGCGATATTTTCTAGAATTATCGCAACGTATTTTAGGTGATTTGATTACTGGTTTTGTTATTCGGAACATTAGTAACCAAACTGGTACCTTACTGAACTGTATACATGCCCACTGTGTTATATCAGTATGATAACAAAAGTCGGTTGTTTTGATATCTACCTTCATTTGCCTAATATACTTGCGTTCTTCGTGTTGACAATTATATCTTTCAACAAAGCGACAATTTCTCTCTTACAAGTGATTACTTATAAGAGAGTAATCTTTCTTTCGTCTGATTCAATAAATAATGATCATTTGTTTGGAATTACCAATCGCATGATAATGCTAATCGCGTAATTTCCGACACTTTATTGATACGGAGTTTTAGCTTTATATTTGAAGGCCGATGATTACTTTTAATGCCGACGATAAGTGTAATATAGGCATTAAGTAAATATAAAGCTGACTAGTGATAAGTATGTTCTTATTGAAATCCATTTCTAATATAAAGAAAAAAAGCTGTAGGAATATACAATTTGAATATTCTCGTAACTTTCAAATTTCGCGCCATATTTGCATCAAATACGTGTTTCAAGAATGTACAACCATTCTTCTTTTAAATTCTAATATTGTTACCAATTTCATAACAATGTTTATAAGTTGAAAAAACTAATATTTTTATATGTTTTCAAACGTTAACACTGATGAAAAATACGCACTTTTAACGATTAATAAAAGAACATATCGATTTTTATATTCTTCGGTGCTTGGAAGCATTTGAAGTAAATAAATATAGAAATTATTGCTAAACCGAACATTTTCATTATGATGCACTTATCTATCTTCAGTAATATGAAACAATAGAGTAATAAAATTATAAACACCTCAATTGAATAGCATTGACACAAATTTTATTAAAAATATATAACATTAATTTAGAAATTATATAAGCACAAATACTTTCACATAGCTTGTCATAAAATGATCAAATCATGTTATTTGCATTGCCTGGCTTTAAATAGTCCGCTTTACATGCAACCCACGCTTTTTGCTCTGATGGATTTAGAAATTCACCATTCTTTATTTAGTGTTCATATAACTTAATAATATAACTTCAAAGGAACTTGTGTGCTAAAAATTTATACATTCTAAATAAGTGAAAAATTTATAATATAATTGAAGAACTTAACTGAGACTAACTATCGTAAGAACAAATGCAAAATATTTATAACATACATAGAGAGTACAGAGAGATGTTTATCAAAACAAAATACCATAACACATTCAAACATACACACACAAATGTACACAAAATCACATCTCTAATCATCTCTTACATTCGAATAACAATGTAAGCGATCGTATAAAAGCCTTTTCACTCACAACCTCACCAATTTTTACAATTATGTACATAATATTTGAAAATATTTGTACTTTAACTTTCGACTTTTATGTTGAAATATAACATAATTTTTAAATAAACTAAATGATAAAGATTATGCTCTTAAATTAGTTTTAAAGTATAAATTTTTGTTTTAGTTTATTATGTACGCATTTTGAATACAATCATGTTTACATTATTAGTTATGATTTAAAGTTTACTAAAATATTTAAATCTAAAAAATAGTCACAAAAAGATCACTTACTCGAATATCATTTTAAACTAATTGACATTTAAATAGCTCTGTTGCAAGGATTATGTCGTAGAACCGGTTTAATAACAGGATAATCCGTAATAAGTTTTATTATCCTGTAATGTCATGTTTCATATAGGAAGATTTAACTTTAGGGAATACAAAACAAAGCTCGGAAACATTATTCTGTTATTTGTACAAAAATATACGCACTTTGTTCTAAAATAAATGATTTTTGGTAATCTCGTGCAAGCACCTGCTTGCTCAGCTATGCCATGACGTCGCTTTGGAAATTTAATGGGTGGATAACCCAGCCAAATCGTGGAGATGATTTGCATGTAATGATTTGCTTTGCGCGTGTGTACCTCTATGTTTGGTCATGTTTGCTGGCCGTATATTTCTTATGGTCGGAGTGTACGGTACAACGTGGTGCGTCGACCTGTTTGTTCGTTGAACTAGAGACCGGCGCCGCGGGCATTTTTTATTCACTCGGCATTATCTTGTCCGTATTCATTCTGATAGATTGAAGAATACTTAAAGAAATTTAGTATTTATATTTTACATTTCCCAGTTGTAGCGTAGCTAAAACGCAAGGAAGAAACGCATTCATTTTTGCTTTGTTTATTGACCTCTTTGGATGTAATCGGAAGAAAACGAAAAAAAAAAAAACTCGAATGCAGTTTAAAAACAACACAATCTTGAAAATAGATTTTTTTTAACGAGCTTTTGTAATAACTGTACGTATTACTGGTGCAATGTGCATATTTATCGTAACTTAAATAACAAATAGGTAACGTTACTTGACGTTGTCTTACGGTTGTTCTTGATTAATAATTAAATTGATGCCGCGCTTCAGAGACGTATGTGACTTTATTTATAAAACTTATTACACGTGTTTAAATGATAATATAGATATATTTAATGTTTTCTTTAGTTTACCACAGTATTAAACGATTTATTTCTTAGAGTATACATAAGCAAGCTAACTCTAAGATTTCTTTAGTCTAGCATAGTTATCATAACCAAATTGGTACGCACCATCGCGCCGGCGCCTTTACAAGTCTTATCCCTTCTATTGTCCTTGTAAAAATCGACGTAATTTGGTTTTTTGAAGGACAATTATCGTCTAACTCCTTATTTCGAAGCCTAGTTGCAAACTAGGCTTCGAAATAAGGACTCGGACCAGACTCTGATGCAATCAGAGTCTGGTCCGTTGTTTAGCAGGGCGTCATCATCATCATCATCCTAGCGTTAGTCCCGGTTGCCACCCAAACTTTCGTTTCGGTGCCCGGGGTCCGCTTTCCGACTTTTTCTACTCCACTTCGCGCGATCTTCAGCATCCCTGGTAGTGAGCCCATTGGCACGCATATCACCCTTTACGACGTCAAGCCAGCACTTTTTGGGTCTACCCCTCCTGCCGAGGCCCGGCGGAGGCGGCATGGCCAGACATTTGTTTCCCACGTAAGCACCCGGTTGCCGTAAAACATGGCCATACCAACGGAGCCGACACTCCTGCAATTTATCTGCAATGTCACGGACGTGAAGACTACCGCGAATGCGGGAGTTCCTAACGCGGTCCTTCCGCGTCACTCCACACATCCACCGCAGCATATTCATCTCCGTGACACGCAGTTCTTGCTTGTGTCGCTCTAACACCGGCCACGCTTCACAGCCGTATAAAAGGACAGGCCTAATGATGGTCTTATAGACCTGTCCCTTCAACTTTACCGGCATCTTGGGGTCACAAATGACACCAGTTACCTCACGCCATTTGGCCCACGCGGCAGCAATGCGTGCCTTGACGTCGCAATCGATGTCACCAGCCGCATGAAACACAGATCCCAGGTATTTCACATGGTCCGTGCGCTCGACCGTGTTGCCGTCTATGCGTACGGGTGTGGGATCTGTGGAGTTACAGGCCAAGTACTCGGTCTTCGCCACATTGAGCTTCAGACCACCGTTCTCAAGCGACTCCTTCCACGCCTTCACACGTCGCACCAGCCTACCCCTGTCCGAGTCTGCCAGCGCGATATCATCAGCATACATAAGCAGCCACGGGGGCTGCTCATGTGAGTTTCTGATGCTGTCTGACAATACGTCTAATACCACGCTAAACAGAAACGGACTAAGGACGGATCCTTGGTGCACCCCGACGGTGATGGCGAAAGGTTTTGTGTCGCCAACAGCAGTCCGAACTACGGAATCGGAGTCACGGTACATGTCTCGGATGATCTCAATATAGGCCTCTGGAATCCCTTTGGACCGCAATGCCCACCAGATTATCGCGCGAGGAATACAGTCGAAGGCCTTCTGCAAGTCGAGAAACAGGCAATGCAGAGGCGTATTCTTCGCCCTGTATTTCTCCGCGACAGTCCTTAGGGCAAAAACAGGATCCATTGTCCCGTGACCAGGGCGAAACCCATATTGACACTCCGAGACAGTGCACTCCTGTCGAATCCGAGAGTCGATAACCCTCTCGAAGAGTTTCATGGTGTGGGACATGACCTTTATACCGCGGTAGTTACCGCACTCCTGCACCGATCCCTTGCCTTTGAAGACTGGAGTAATGATACTCAGCCTCCATTGGTTCGGGATCGTACCGGTGAGGAGTGTCCGGTTAAAAAGGTCGGTTAAAGTGCCCACACCACGAGAGCCCATCGCCTTCCAGGCTTCGATGGGGACTCCATCGGATCCAGCAGCTTTCCGATTCTTCATGCGGCGAAGGCAATTCTGGACCTCTGCAGGCGTTATCAGTGGCACTAGTCCTTGGTTCGGAGGAAGATCTGGCGGCTGCACCTCTTTATGCTGCTTGTTCAGCAGCTCGTGGAAATATGAGCGCCATCTCTCCTTCACCGCGAGGTCCTCGCATAACAAGTTGCCCCCGGGGTCTTTTACACAGCGGCACTTGGAGATATCCTGTGCCGCTTTGACCCTGGAGCGCGCCAACTTATATATGAGCTTCTGCCCCTCAGACGAGTCCAACTTATGGTAAAGTGGTTGTAAGTGGTCTCGTCTGGCTCTGGCTACAGCTTTCTTGGTGGCGCGTTTGGCATGTCTGTATGCGTCGCGATCTTCAGGAGATCCGGACGCTTGCCACTTCTTAAAGAGGGCTTTTTTCGCCCTGGTCTCCCTCTGGACTGAGTCGTTCCACCACCAAGTCTCCTTGTCACACTTGCGTCCGCCCTTAGACACGCCAAGCACCTCTCTCGCCGACCCAAGGATAGCCGCCTGAATCCTGTCCCAGTAAGATTGAACCGGTTCGCCCTCACCTCCGGCGCACTTGTCGCCGATGGCAGAGGCGAACTCCTGGGACTTGACTTCATCAAGCAGCCACCACCTGATTCGGCGTTGAAGGCGGTCGACACATTTGCCTTTGGGCTTCACGCAGAGGTCCATGACAAGAAGACGGTGTTGTGCAGTGAGACTCTCACCGGGTATGACCTTGCAGTTGGCTACTTTGCTGATGTGGTGTCTCCTAGTGAGTAGGAAGTCGATTTGGGTAGCATTCCTCCCGCTCTTGTAGGTGATGAGATGCTCGGGTCTCTTTTTGAAATACGTGTTCACGATGGCAAGGTCGGCAGCCGCACACGTATTGAGGATGTCCTCCCCTTCCGCGTTGCGGCTACCGTACCCAAATCCACCGTGAACACGCTCAAATTCCCCACATTCATCACCCACATGACCGTTCAGATCACCCCCCAAAACGATCCCCTGTGATAATGGGATTCCACGGAGCACTTCTCCGAGTTGATTCCAAAACGCTATTTTATCGGCGTCGTCACAACCGGCCTGTGGCGCATAGGCACTTATCAAGTGGGTAACTACCCCATCGATAAGCACCCTAACGACCATAAGCCGGTCGCTATGACGTTTCACTTCCAAAATGTCGTTCTGGAACTCCTCTGAGAGCACTATGGCAACCCCATTCTCCCCACCAGGTGCACCTGTGTAGATCAGCTTGTAGCCATTCCCAATGAACCGGGATCTGCTGGCCTTCCACCGAGTCTCCTGCAGGAACGCCACGGCCACCCTCCGCCTGGAGAGCACATCGGCCAACTCTCTCGCGCGTCCGGTTAGCGTGCCAATATTCCACGTTGCGAAGCGGAGTTTCCTTTTGGGTGGGGCTAGTGTCTTTAGCCGTGCTCGCCCACGGCACGGCAGCCCTAGTCCACTTGTCACAGGAGTCGGGCGAAGTTCCTGCGCGTCGTTTTGCGGCGACGCCCTATCCGTGACACATCCTTTCCTTGTTCTACCCATGTTTTATTTGGCTTGTTTTGGTTTTTACGGGAGCGACTGCCGTCCGACCTCCCAACCTCTAAAGGGAAACCTAGAAGTGTTCTTCCCTCGCCGCATGCAAGCTGACAGAGGGAGTGACCCATCAGTCGGCTTTTACGACTCCCTTGGGATGATTTGGGGTGGTCCTATTCTTTCTTCGGCCGGGACCACACGGCCAGCGGCAGGGCGTATCTGTAGTCAACTGTCTTGTTTTAGCACAGAATAAATAAACACATTTTTGCCAGGTGGCAAAAATCCCGGTTTCCAATACGGAATGCGGATAACAGCGTGTTCGAGATGCCTCTAGCGTCGCAAACATCCATAGATGACGGTAGCTGCTAGCTCAGTGGTCGTCACACTTTTCTGGTCAAGGGCCACATAGGACAATGTGAGGTATCACTGCGGGCCACACATTTTTGGACTGTTTAGTTGACCACCGTCAATTGACATATTTTAATAAAATTAATAAAAATTAAAATTTCACCAATCATTTATGTCCATTTTCTGGCTGGAATAAATGAAAGTGACAGACGACTTCGTTAGCTTTAGCGTGTTTTTATTGGGAATTGAGCCCATTATCTACAAAATTGTTTGCTCTGCCGCGGGCCGCAGTTTGACGACCACGGTGCTAGCTGCTGCTTATTAAGTGAGCCATCAGCCTGTCTGTCTGTCGCTCAGCAATAAAAAATCTCTTAGCAGCCAATTATTATATATTTTACTTAAGCAAGTATTTTGTTTTAGCAAGTCGAGTATTCACTTAGTTTAAGAAAAATGTTATAAGTTTCTATTGCGTATGAGCTACAATTTCTATGCGTAATAGCTTCTTCCTATTCCTAAATAGTAACGGGGCGTCCGGGTTCCGGTAATGAGTCATTTGTCCACTTAGCGGGTCAATTTAAGGTTGTCCATATTTATTTTTGGTGAATGCCTACATTTTAGGGTTCAATAACCAAAATATTAAAGTATAGAAATCTCCTTTTATACAAGAAGGGCCATATTTTATAGAATTTCTCTCAAGTTCTTATATACCTATTTAAATCATTGTTTTACTATCGGAAAAGCAATATAATTCCATATTTATATTAATATCCACATATATTATGAATACCAAGTATTTGCTAGTAAACTAACCTCTAATCTACATGCACTATTACATAATATAATGAACGAATCGACCTTTTAGCGAACAAACGCCGATGTTGCCCTCATGTTCATTCGGATATTTACAGTGTATTTATTTGAGTGTGCCTTTATATTAATATATTTCTTATAGTCGGGCCAAAATGAAAACTAAGTGGTAATAAAAAGCTTTACGGTATTAAGTTAGCGTAGGGGCCACGTGACCAGGCGCGAGGGAACACAAGCGATGCAGCGGGCTGTGCGTCAGGTATTTCCATTTCCAAAAAATAAGCCGTGGTGCGCGTTACTTACTGCCAATGTCTCATCTCCTAGTAGGTCCGTAATAGATATATGTTGAGGTTAAAACCATATTAATTTATTTTTTTAAATCGCTGCCACCACTGTGATGACAGCGATGAGGACACGGCACTCCACACTAAACCGAAAAAACACTAAGCGAAACCTCGTCTCCACCATTGCTCTTAACCTCTCGCTCCTGGTCAACATCCTATCGATGGTCGAGAGCCAAGCTGGATGGGACGCCGTCGCCTCCGTCTGCGAGACAATCATGTCTGCGAAGGAGACGGCGAAGAGAGAGAAAGTGCTAGGCTGCCTTTCGAAAGTGCTAGGCTGCCTTTCCGCTCACGCAGGGCTACTCGTCACCGGAGGTTGACGCCGTAGCTTCGGCGCTAAAGGCGTTTGAAGGAACACCGGGGTGGTTTTAGTGAGTATACCAGCGACGTACGTCCTACAGCCTAGAGAAAGGGGACGTACGGACGCATTGCACTAGGGAGTCCTACACTACCGTACCGCCCGTTCCCAGGCGGCGGGGTGTGAGTCATGCATTTCCACCTCCCAAAAAAAAAAGGTTCAACTGAGAGACTGATTTTAAAGCGTTCTTATGGAGATTATGGCTATTTAAGGAAAAACATGTTTAAAATAAAGTAATTATGGTTGTACCTATATATAGCGTCTAGAACCATCGAGTCGTCTCCCGTACCGTAACCACGCTGAAAACCCTTCGAATACTATAATAAAAAATTTAATGTCTTTTTAGCTTCGACTGATAAAGTCAGCTTGTAATAATTTTCTGTTTCTGGCAGCCCTAGAATGGCCTCGATGGTTATGGTAATTGAGTTTCCATTCCGGGTGTGAATCGTCATTGCACTTTGGTCTATGGAATACCCGCTGCCATATTAATGAAAGACTATCGATTGTTGATTATTTAGAAATGGAACAAAGTTCTTACTCTTTATTATGTGAATGAAAATAGTTTTTAGTTTTTTTTAAATAAGATAATAAGGTTTAGGCAAGGATTTCGAAAAAAATTTTGAAAGGGTCTAATGGCAATTGGGAGCTGGAACGTTAGCAAGTGCAATTAATTCCCTTTTGAGCAGTCCAATATCGTGTCTTTTTAATTAGAAAACGTAATTTGCAATGAAACTTTTTAGATAGCTTTTGAGATTGATTAAATACTTTTTAATTAAATCCATGTATTTTTAAAACGCGTTTATTTTCATAAAACATTTTTATTCGCAAACAGTTTATGGACTACTTTTATACATTTGATGTTCTTAAAAGGAGTTTTCGGCTGAACTATATGAATGCAAATTTGTGGTATACATTCTGGTCTTGGTGTACAAGTTTACCCAAGGTGTTTTCCTTCGCTGTAAGTAATTATGTTATAGTAAGAACATTTATAAGCCAAAAATATGCATGCTATCGTAATATCGAACTCGTGACCGTTAGACTGGGCTTTTTTATTGCTGTGGGATAGCAGACAGGCTGACGGCCCACTATACAATAGTTAGCAGTTACCGTCGCCTATGCATGTTTCATGATACTGGAACTTTTAGCTTACAAATCATTTTTCCTTAAACTTTATTATTACTGCGTTTTCAGGTATCTATTTATTTAGATAATTAAAGAATAAAATCCGTTTGTCAGTTGTCTAGTACACATTAAACAAGCGCTCTGCTAATTACTTTGGGACTAGATGGCGATATGTGGATTGCTTCAGTCTACAATATTTATACAAAGCTTATAATCTTGAATATTAAATTGAACAATAATAATATATTTAAATAATAATAATATTACGCTTTGTATATAAGTATGAAAATTGGCTGCAAATGACATTTAATTTAAAGCAAGCTCGTACTTCATTCACAAATTCCCTTTTGAATATAATTCAGTAAAACTAGGTTATTTCAACCAAGTTAACTCATCTCCCATAAATATTTAAATACCGTGTCCCCGTGACTGTGGAGCATAGCAACAACTAACATATCTAGGCTAGCGTTAATACATTCATAGCAATTTTCCGTACGACCTCGAATTTACTACGTCTACCCTTATCGCATATTTATGTAATGTTCGACATACGCTAGTAACGTACACAACTTAAAAATTCGATTAAAAACGCATTCTAAGTAACATTTAAAAGTTTTTTGAGTTGAGACTTCTTTAACACTGTTGTGATTTGAAAACTGAATGAAACTAAAAAGCGACATCAAAAAGGGAAAGAAGGAATTTTTATTTTATTTAGGACATATCATTACATAAAATACACAAATGTTAAATAATGATATAAAAAATAAAATAGTGACAGTTGATGAAGTCCTAAATGCACCTAGCTCAGCATATGCTGGTTTTGTATAAAACCAGCGCTGGTCTTCCGTTATTTGTTCTTCCTTTCCCTATATATATATATATATATATATATATATATATATATATATATATATATATATATATATATATATATATATATATATATATATATATATATATATATATATCTCGTAGTCCACAGTTGGACGTAGGCCTCCCCAAGTTTGCGCCACACATCCCGGTTCCTTGTTTTTCCCATCAACCCTGACCGGTAACCTTGCGCAGGTCTTCGGTCCATCGGGCTGGGCTAGTTCTAAAACATTGTGTAGGTCCAATCAATAATTGTGTAGTGTAGTAAAATATGAATATTTGGAAGCTAAGCAATGACCGTTGGAGATACCTAACTACCTACTCAATATTATTATATATTTTTCATGATGATGGAAATTAAACAAATTTATATCTTTTGGTACTTCTTCTTCTTCAATTTCTTTACTTTTGTTTATTACTTTCACGAGTATATGCGAATCAAAGTACGCTCCTCAGTATCTATTGTTACAGGACCAATTTCAGGGAGCATTTATACTCTGACTAACCCCAAAATGGACACCGAATAGCAACCTTCCTTTGCTGCTTGGGAGGTGAATAAATATAAAAAATACTGTGACAATTTATACAGCGCCAATCCCAAAGTTGGTGAATCATTTTTTTGTTTCCGGGTCATAATGATGAAGCCATGTTTCGTCCACAGTTATGAATCGAGCCAAAATCTGTTTAGATCTTGTTGTAATAAACCCAAATAGCTATTTGAATTTCTCAGTCTCGTTTGTTTTCGCGCGTCAGAAAGCATTCTGGGCACCTAGCGCGCTAACAATATTTGTACAATATTTGAACACTTGACAATGGTTTCAACTTTTCTATTATTTGTTCAGTCACTATCGATGTAGGGCGTATAGAATATGGAGGAGCATGAACCCCTAATGTTGCTCTCAAGTTTTGACTTACCAGCTTCGTAGTAAAAATTTTCAAGCAGAGATATTTTATTACCGCGCGAACTTCAATTTTATCCTTTTTTTAGAACACATTGCGATACGACGCAAATAAATGTGTTTATATTAAAAAAAAAAAACAAAATCTATTAAATTAAAAAAATAAATATCATATATTATATGTCTGGGCTATGCCTGCCAGTATTTATTATTTTCTTTCCAAGGAGAATATATCGCATTATCACTATTTATTGAACACCCCTCGTCAACGCCCTTAATAATGACGATTATTAAGTCTTGTTTATAGATGTGGAACAATAGTATTGCGTATAACAGCGCTCGCTTCTGATGAGTATATCTCACGACCACGATGTTTCGAACGGTTTCGAAAACAAGCTGTTGACACAAGTGCTATCCTGTGACATTGTATCGCCCGGTTGCGCTTTGTTGATTATAAAATAAATTATGTATCATTCACACCCATTAATATTCTGATTAACATTGCATGTCTTTCAAACGTTTGATGCCGTTCTAATATTATCTAAATCACATTGTCATCGATATTAACTTTAGATAGTATGAGCTCTAAATATGAATGAAAGAAAATAGTTAAATAAACAATAAATATGAACACAAAGTTTAAAATCGAATAAAAAACAGTCTTACCGCTTTCATTGCATATTTCTGTTTTAATTGTAGTGGTGTAAGAATTTAAAAACCTATTTTTATTTCCAGTTTTACTTTTATGTACAAATTCCTTGTGCTATTTTTGAATTAACATTTTATTCGAAATCCTTAGTAGTCCGTATTTGTTTTATTCCATGAGTAAACAGTTATTAAACGTTTAATTTATCCATCATTAGGCAATTTTCAATTTCCTCCATGCAGGAGCGGAGTAATACTGACTACTTGTCGCCAGGGGCGGCCTGTCGTAATAGGAGACTAAACAACCCTAGTTACGTGGTAGGGCTCTATGTCCGCTTGGATGTCAACTACTCCTGGTCGTAACCTTATTGCGTTCCCGCATAAGTGATTAGATTCCAGCATATTGGAAGATACCTTCCTAAAACTTACATAAATAATCAATCCCTTGGAATACGAAGAGCAAACTTCTTGCATTAATGTCATCTGCATCAGTATTTATTTACAGTAACTTAACGGATTTACGTTTTGCATAATAAACACTAATACCAATGGAAAGACCTCTTTTAACTGAAACTGCATTCTTTCTCATTTAATTATATGGGTGTGGCTTTATTGGGAACAATGATTTTAGTTGAGATGCATACGCGCACGGTTCGCGTGTGAAAGGCGTCACGCGGGTGCCTCATGTATCGTTTCAACAGTTTACTATCCTCTCACCCACATGCGAACTAAGAATTCAATGCAGAAAGTTAACTGAAACTGAAGAAACGTTAGGTGCCTTTCTAAGTTTTACACTTTGCTACATTTAGTTATGTTTCTTAATGCGCATCCTTCCACATTTGGAGAGTAAATATATATATATATATATATATATATATATATATATATATATATATATATATATATATATGTATATATATATATATATATATATATATATATATATATATGTATATATATATATATATATATATATATATATATATATATATATATATATATATATATATATATATAAATTTTTTCGATTCCATTGGCTTTTTCCCATTTTTTTCTATTTACTTTTTTTGTTACTCGCCCAACGTAGCGGGCGGGAATGGCTAGTTCATGTATAAAAGCAAAATTATTTGCATGCTTGAAATTTTGTTGAATTCAAATATCATTCTCCCTCTCTACCTCTCTCTTGTTCAAAACACTTGCAATACCAACCATTTATGACGTGAAAATATTTCTATATCGTCATCTTAATTTATTACTTTAATAAAATTTAATGAATTATTTCTGTACACAAAAATTAGTATTCACGGGAATGAACTGAGATCTGATACTCAACGCTGCTTTGATACTCAAATTTTGCTTATGTATGACCTTACAGAAGGAGGAGCCTTAGAATGGAGATAGATTGTTCCTATTGGCTGAGACCACATAGGTTGTTTAACATGTACTTTGGGAAGAGTTCAAACAGATTACGGTGTTCGCGCCACATGCAAAGCTCCACGCTCCGCTGAAACAATTGTCATTCCTCATTAGCACCGTCTAGCGGCACATTTTACTGCAACGACACGGTTATTCACACTGGCCATAAATAAACATGGTTTCCATTTTAAAAAAGTATCACACGCCTTATTATAATTTTTCCATGAAGAACCATAACGCCGGCATTTTCACCATAGTGATAATGTTTAATTCAATATGAAAGTTTTTACTAGTTTACGTTTTCTGGGTTTTTCATCTGTTCATGGTTTCTCACAACGTGGTAATTGAGCTGATAAGTATGTTTAGGCAAAACTACTTATGATTCAATATTTGAATTTATAAATCAATGACGACCGGCTTGTACAACGCCTTTCGCACTGCGGAGCTCTTATGGGGATCACGTGTTCGATTCTCTATTAACTACTACGATTTATTTAAAAAAGAAAAATATATAAATAGTATAGTAATTGTCTAGTCATTGTACTAGTACTCTGCTACAATATGCTTATTTACAACGGTCAGAGTGCAATTTGGTGCCCCATTTTAGTATGCACCACATTCGTTAAAAATATGGTATTTCTTATATTTCTACGGAGAAATCTATATATATTTATGTATAATAAAACGGCAATTCGTAATTGCTTTTTAAGTAATTTGATAATGATTTTAACGAAAGTGCATCAACTTTGTGTTGAAAGAAATATTTATTATATACATATACATACATACATACATATATATATATATATATATATATATATATATATATATATATATATATATATATATATATATATATATATATATATATATATATATATATATATATATATATATATATATATACAGCAATTGAAAAAAAATGATATAAATAAATTATAGTTCCGATTAGATGATTAAAGGGGAAAAAAGTTGTTGAGTTTTGTTTCGATAATTTCGTTGTGCCAGCACTACGCGGCTATTTTCTTAGCCACAGTGATTTAACTAAATCTGAAATACAATTTAACGTTATCGGTATTACATAACTGTGTGTCAATTGGAGTGCGACCTCCGATAAAGGCCCGTGATAGTGGTGCACTCGCGTACTCTCGTGACTTGCGACCTTAATTAATCGCTACTGATTCATAACATTATTTTGCGTTTACGTACGTTGCTAACGACCACGTGTCCTAAGAAAACTATTGTAACTTTTCAACTATCAATATTAGAATATTGATCAATATTAGAATAGATTATTATATACCTTCTTTTTCTCCGTAAGAATACTAACCTCTGCGCCCGGGGTCGACCTGTTGTAAAAGGCGACAAAACAACCCTAGCTACGTGGTAGGGTCATAATCTCGTCTGAATGGTAATCATCCTTGGCTTATTAGTATGCCCCCATAATAACCTTGTGTTGTGTTTCGGCATTAATGACCCATTTCCCAGTTCCTCTAAGTGGACGGCAGCGGGCCCACAACTTCTTACTATTAAGTGGGCCTTCAGCCTTTCTGCTGTTCCTCAGCAATAAAAAAAAACCTTATTATGTCTTTCAACCCATAATATAACAATTATGTAGCATGTATTTGTTAGTTGAATTTTGTTCCATTTACGTATTTGTGATAGAGCGAAGTATAAGTATTTCTAATACTTACTTAACCTTGAAACTACATTGTCCACAGGATTTATTTTATATTTTTAAAACCCTTGTTTACTGCCTTTTTTAATTATTTTTATCCGTGCAGAGGCGTAGAAAGAATACTAACCTTTGCGGCTGGGGTCGGCCTGTCGTAAAAGGCGACAAAACAACCCACCCTAGCTACGTAGTATGGCCCTAAGTCCGTCTGGATAGCGACCACTTTTGGCTTTAAATATGCGGCCATAATAACCTTGTGTTGTGTTCCGGCATTAGTGACACAAATTCCTGTACTCTTATGCGACAGCAGCATGTTTGTGATGAAATTGGTGTTGCAAACACCCATAGGTGACGGTGACTGCTAAATCCTAAGCGGGCCGTCAGCCTGTCTGCTGTCCTACAGCAATAAAAAAAAGACTACTGAAAACTTGCATTATAATTTTAATGATTCAATAAAATAATTAAGATTATATATCCAGTGAGAAATGCTTCCAAATATTGTATTAACTTTCATAAACAAAGAGAACGGCCGTGTGTGACTGAATAAATGTTGATTTTGCAAAATACACTCTCCCGAGTTCATTAGCAACTTAAATTCATGATACATGAATATACGTTGAGCATCGAGATGAGAGCACTTTCTCGTATAAATTCTCTAGCAACTGATTCCGGCGGATCACGTTCTCTGGTTACACAACTTTTCGATCACGATGTCATACTTTAATTTCACGATAAATATTAGAATTATTCACTACACTATTTTTCGTGCTACTCGTGGCGAAGGGAATCGGTTCTGAACTTTTAATGTGGCAAACATCAAAGTTTTTAAACATAAACCGTCTCCATAACTCGGTGGACTGAAAGTAAAATGGATTGTTAAGGTTCGTAGTTCAACTGAACTACTGAAAACAAATTAAAATATACACTGCTACGCCGCTTTAATTAATTGGAAACCTACGCGCAACAATACGCTAATAATTTTTTTAAATTGAAACGGGAATTCGTAGCAGAGTTCTGACTACGAAGGTTAGTCTACGAGACGTGTAGGCAACAAAATATAGATATAAAGTATTATAGGAACACAAAATTGAATACGGTGTTTCAAGAATGTTTTATAAGTTATTGTATAAAAGTGTTTACGTTGTAATATTGTCCTGATAGATATTTAATGTTTTTCAAATAAACACGTATTAGCAATTAGTACTTTACTTATATTTAAAAGTTCAAATAAATATCAAATATTACAGTTATTACGTGTATAGACATTTTAATAGCCGGAACTCAACAGTCATGTTGACTAGAAAGCGGTAGGCATATATAAATATATGTAAAACTGAATGTTTGCATGTATTAAGTAGTTATAGATATTCTAATATAATATTGATGCTGTAATTTACACATACATGCATATAATATTATAGACACCAGTTCACGCAACATCTTATTTGTCATCGTCAGTGTTCAAACTAGATTCGCGTATTAAAATGTTATATGTTATATATTTAAACTTGAGTGAGGGACCTTGTATTTACCGGTACTTGGGGATTTTTTAAGACTTCCCCATACTGAGGCAGAGTAAAGCTACTGACCGTTACAGTCGGGGCCGGCCTGTCTTAAAAAGCTTTATTAATATAAAAATAAATCTGTCTTCAAGTTACAATTATTATTATATAGTTAATTTTCTCAATAACATCCGTTGAAGTCGTATCTACATTATAGCTTATCAAGGTTATTTTTACTGTTACATAAATGGCCAAAGTCATAACATTACGATTGTTTTAAAACCGGGTCAATTTACAACAATGTTAATATCAATCATTCTACTAATTAAAATATTTACTCAATTACTTATAACAATATAATCAGAATGGTGAAAATTCATTTGTTATTTTAAAATGTTGTTGCCTGGAGTATTTTATGCTCTGGCTTTGTTTTATAAAATAAACCATCTTCAACTTGTATATTATATCTACTCGATTATTAGGATAGTTGCAGAGCCCGTGGCATAAAAATGTCAGTTATTATTATGACCCTATCCTTGTTAGGAAGTTGTAAAAAGCGATAATTCTATTTATTCTGTCGGTTCCTCCTTTAGGAAATCAAAATGAGACGGTAGTCGCTTTTGTGAAAACTAAGCTTAGGAATATATAGATGTCTGTGGAATACTCGAGCCTTTTTCTTCTGTTCCCGTGGTTAAGAATAATAAGCAAACGCATAAAAGTTTTCCGAAGTTATACTTTGTAACTGTATTCAATAGTAAACCTCAGATTCCAACGAGTTTGCTTTAAAAACTGTTAGAATTAATAATTCTATTCCAACATAAAACCGCTTGAGTGACTATTCTACCATCTTCTTCTTGCCCTTATTCCAACTATGTGGGGTCGGCACAACATGTCCTCTCCTTCTACTCTCCTCTATTAATCGTCATCCGAACATTCATACATTTTTTTGCCATATCATTTACACAATCCATCCATATTTACTTTGTTCTATCTCTCCTTTTGCATGCATCCACTCTCATTACTAGCATTTTCCTTGTTAAATGGCATTTTTTTCTTCGCATTATAATGCGAAGAAAAAAATGCCGTATAACAAGGAAAATGCTAATAATGGCTATTTTATCATATAAGAAACATTTTTTAATTATTTCACTGCTACTATACACATATATCTTATTATAATTATTTTAAGATTTCATTATAGGAGACTTTTAGGCCTTTCTATATCAATCTGTAACATTTAAATAAGTTGCTTGCCTTGGGAACATACAGCGTGTGGTATTTAACATTTGTAAAACGATATATATCTCTAAATGATCAATTAATACCACTTCCCAAAAATACAAACGAGAGCACATTAGTCATATATCACATTAATTTCTTGACATCATATCTGAAAGTCGTTATTTTATTCAATTTTCAAATGAATTATTGGAAATACATTCTATGATCAAGAAGCGTGGAAGTAGCGCGAGTGTTTTCAACGAATTATTCACGTGTTTAGCATAATAGGTCGGCTACACTAGTGCAAGGAAAGTGTCGTTTTGTCGACACACTTTTTTAATATTAATAAAGTTTTCGGTTAGCTTTCATGGTAGTAAAAAAGTATGTACGATAAAAATAACCAAACTTGATAGACTTGATTTCTTTAAACTGTATTGTTACATTGCAGGTTATTCTGTTAATTATTATAATATCCGGATGACCGAGCTTTGCTCGGTATTTTCTTTTTATAAATTGTGTTTTTTGGAAATTAACAATCGATTTTCTTAGTCTAACCTCAAAGCAAACATTCATTGACTTCTTGTTACTTAACAACGCCATCTGCTGGAATAGCTTTAGTGTTGTGTCGTTAAAGCAATTTAAAAAAAATAGTATTATTATTCGCCGATAGATGTCAGGAAAAGTCATTTTTCAGTTTAAATTATTCGTCGATAGATGTCAGGAAGAGTCATATTTTTGTTATTTTTCTTCCAATAAATAAAAGCGAATAAAATGACATTTTCTAGAAATGATTCCTAGCTATATCGATTTATCGCCCCCGAAATCTCCCGTATACTAAATTTCATGAAAATTGTTGGAGCCGATTCCGAGATTCCAATTATATATATATATATATATATATATATATATATATATATATATATATATATATATATATATATATATATATATATATATATATATATATATATATATATATATATATATATATATACCAGAATTGCTCGTTTAAAGATATTAGATTATATTATTTACAATTTAATTGTAATAATTATAATCATTGACTCGACTCGAGGAATCATACCACTCCGTACACTTACAAACTAACTTCACATAAGGTCCTAATTTCAGAACATAAGTGAATAAATCGAGTTCTCTATCATGTCATTTATGCAATGATTTAGATTGCTCTTTAACTAGCTCATAGACAGTAAGATTCATATTCGATATTAAGTTCAAGTTGAGGTTCCAGATCATACACTGACATATTTACACAGATAGTCATATTTGGCTATATCTAGTCCATAAGAAAAGACGTAGAGGAAGCTAATCGGCAAGGCGGGGCGACGATTTGCCAAAAATGAAAGATAAGAGAATTCAATAGACTCATGTCGATGAAGTACAGAAAAGGTTGGGCAGTTAAATTCACCCCTTGAGCATAGGAGACCCTAATAGGTTATGAATAAAAAAGTTTATTCTCTTCAAAAGAGCTATATTTCAATTATTTTATTTATTAAACCTTAACGAATAATCTGTCAAGATAAACTTATATGAGTGTTCAGATCATATTGAAACTCTAAAGACGACTGACTACATTTGTATCCAAAGTCCGCTTTCCGCCTTTAAATATTCCATTTCATAAACTTTATACTTTTAAATAGGTATAAAGTAAACGCCGAATTATAAACTAGAATCTTAAACACACAGCTTTTTATAAATATTTAAAGCATGGATATCTTATACATTATTGTAACTTGTAGAAATTTATGCAATACATAAAATTTAATTCCATTAATATGTATTCCGATACCGTTTTTTTTTTAATTTACGCATAATTAAAATAAAATATATTCATATGGGCTGCAATAAAACGGTTTTGATAATAAAGATAAGTCTGTTCTGAATTCCTAATAATCGGGTTCTGTAATGGATTTTATTTATATAATTTCTTCACTATGGAGATCGAATTTAGCACGTAATATGTTTTATTATTTAATTTATTTAAGACACAAGGCGTATTTCCGATTTTTTCACGGTCAACACTTTTTTTGTCGTATATCTACAATTTTTTTTATTAATTAGATAAATAATTTGCTATTATTAACACAAACAAACAATAGAGATTCAATCGAGATGGAGCCCACAAAAAAGAGAAACCAATCATTCATACATTTATTGTTGTAACTATTTCTGTCCAGTAATCGCCTGCTTTTCACGGAACCCTAATTCAGAAGCTGAATGTTAATTCTGAAATTCGGCAATGCCAGGCTGGTCCCGACGACCTCAACATTTAACCGGCTATATAAATGTAACGGGGCATGTTTCAAAACTACAACCGGATTGATTCCAGTTCTGCTTTATGGCGAAAGCTTCTTATATAACACACGTTTTTAATATGTACTTACACATTGTAATTGAGTTAGTATTTGATATGTTAAGGCGACTAAATATTTTATTTTAAATTATAAGCAAAGGTCGTAAGTATTCTGAAATGTTTCGAATAACTAGTAAAAAGTGGTCTATATTCTTTGGCGGCAAATCACCCTTATTCAAGCTATCACGTAAATAAAGAATGCTAAGTCTTTGTGTTTTTTTATTTCTGAGAAACAGCAGACAGACTGATGGTCAACTTATAGTAAACAGTTACCGTCGCTAGGATGTTTGCGTCACTATACTACCGATACGCTATGATGGCCGCTTTGACGTTTGTCCACTCCATGAAGTTTTGTATTAATTAGTAATTACATTTGAAGGAGCAAATTGCTCTTCTTTATTGTCAATAACTGCACGTCGCTATTGATAATAAAGAACAGCAATTTGCTCCTTCAAATGTAATTACTAATTAATACGAAACTTCATGAGTGGATAAACGTCAAAACGGCCATCATAGCGTGCCGGTAGTTTAGGGACACCGCAAACACGCTGCTCTCCGCTTACGTTACTGGAACCTGCGTCACTTATACTGGAACACAACACAAGGTTTTTATGGGTCATACTTATAGTTGCAATCCAGATGGGCTTAGAGACCTACCACCTAACTAGGAAAACAATATGTGCCTTTTACGATAGACTGACCCCAGCCGCAGGTGTCAGTATTCTTACTCGCCGCTACACGGAGTAAATTCTCATTTCTCACTGTGATTTTTTATAGATCCGGCTGTAAATTGTGTAGTTTACCTAAATCATAGTTCGAACGTTTTCATTGGGATACTTAATTTGTTTGGTACAAATACTTATTAATCAGCTTCAATCAGCGCTGTCTTAAGCATATTCTTCGTCGGGTACGGGGTGGTCAGCCTGCGCCCCCGGTCTTGTCAACCAAAAAAACGTAATGTAATTTTAATTTAAAAGGGCTCTGCCTACAATCTTACGCTGAATGAATTAACACCGTGTACAATGTAGCTATTCAACGAATCATGGTGCACAGTCTACACCAGGCAATGGAAAGTATATACATATATGTATTATAATTTATATATACTAACAGCATATAGCACACCATGCAGATTAATATAAAAACTGTTATCAAGCGATTAATTTTATTCGCTCACGGTCGGAATAATCGACTTATTCCGCAGTGATAACGAAAACGTTGGTAAGTACTTAGTATTTTTACGTAGTAATCGTGTATCGTAAATTGTATATTGATTTGTTGCGATATTTTAACGCTTAAGCCGGTTGCACGCGTCAGACTGTTGCGTGCCTAGGCTTGACAGCTATTGCAAAAAAGAAAATTAATTGGCTAACCACTAACCTTTTCGATTGTTAAATAATTTATATTTGGAGATAATAACTAAAATTAAAAATTCTTTGACAGATATACATACTAGCTGATCCAACAAACGTTATTCGCTTGTATAAATAAAAAAAATTGGATATAGGGTTTCCGCAAAATCGGTTCTTATTTAGCGTCTTTTTTATTGATGTATGACAGCTGGCAGGTTGACCGTCCACTTAGAATTTAGCAGTTACCGTCGCCTGTGAGCATCGCGAACACACTGCTGTTCCATAAGGGTACAGGAACTTGGGTCACTTCACTAATGCCGGAACACAACACATTTTTATTATGGTGGCATACTACTTTGGTCTATGGTGGTCTCCATCCAACACAAGGTTATTATGATGGTTTGAGGCCCTACCACGTAGCTAGAGTGGGTTTTTTTGTCGCCTTTTACGACAGGCCCACTCCAGCCGCAGATGTTAGTATTCTTTCTCCGCCCCTGCACGGATAACGGTGGTATTTCGCTTATAGATATGTTTTGGATATGATTTCCGTAAAATTCGTTCTTAGTGAGCGTCTACATCGAAAAATGAATGACCATGTAAATATATGAGTTACCGAAATGGTTTGTAATTTCATTTATGAGTAATTCCTATAAATAAAGTGAAGTAATTTATGAACTAAATAATTTACCAAGCAATTAATGCTAAGTTCAAAGGTTTATATAAACCTTTGAACTATACTGAATATGGACGTAAGACATTATAATTTGAAATGAAGACATAATAGTAGATGCAGTAATTAGAAACATAAAGTCTGATTTGTTAAGTATAATCATTAACTAATATTTTCCAAAGGAGTGTAATGTTTGTGTGAATCATTCATTCATGAAGGCATTTACACGCTTTTATTTCATAATTTGCTATTAATCACTAATTTATGTAATCAAAGATTATAAAATTGACACTAGAAAACAATGTTTAATATAAATAAACTGTTTAATCAAAAACGTAAATATTAACTAACATTAAATATTAACTATATTATTATCTTTTTCTAGTCATATATTTTTCAAAAGCAGGCGAAGTTTCTTTAATGAATACTTTGGAACCTATTTTCGATCCTTATTTTACTAAGCTTCAGATATAAAGTCATGTTATAATCAATTTAAAAACATAAGTTTTTTGTGGGCCTACTGTTCAGTATTTATTATTTTTTATTTAAAGTTAAAATTTTTACTTAAAATAAATTTACCGTTCGAGTATTTTTTTACATTTTATAATATTTTATCTTTTTTGAGAGTGGATGGATGGAGTGGACAGGTGTAGAGGTAGATCAAAAAAATATTGCGTAAAATATGATATGGTAAAAAAGGGTGTGAATGATGGCATGACGGCTAACAGAGGAGAGTGGAGAGTGCAGACCCCATATAATATGGGATAAGGGCAGTGGAAGAAGAAAATTGTATATTTTTTCTTATTGCCGCATTAAAAGCGAGTAAAACAAATATAATTTAGTTTCGTATCTACGTCAATGGCTAAAAAAATTATTAAATAAAACTTTTATGCTATTACTTATTAAAACCATGAAAAGGGAAGTGGAAATTTAAATAGTATACAATTCAAGATTGATTGAAAATTGGACTATTACACGTTTCCGGAGTCGGGTTATTTGACTTATTTATTACTTTAATATTACTATATTTAGAGTTAATATTATATACTAGCAGCCCGCACCGGCTTCGCACGGGTATTTAACAAAAATTTATAAAAATTATAATACACACACATAAACCCATCTATTTGCATCAGGTTACTAAAAAAATTATAAAGAAAGTTTGAATGTATTATTTTTATGAACTTTTATTTTAATATTTTTTTTTATTATTATTTTATTTTTATTTTTTAATAAGTATTTTTTTCCCTAATTTTTGTAAAAACCCCAGAGGCACCTGCATTGCATAAGGTGCTGTCTAGCTCTAGCCGAACAGGGTGAGCGGCTACCACGCAACATTTTTCTACTCATTCATACTTCACTACATTTTTAAACTCGTGATATCTTTCGAATGGACTGTCCGAATTGAATAATTCAAAAAGTTATATAAAGGTATTGAAGCAGTCTTAAATATGAAGTAATTTATTTTGATAAGGATTAATACCAAGATACAAATGAAGAGCCTTTTCTAGCGGAATCATATCAATTAAATTTTTAAAATAAAATAACACATGTTGTGGCAAATCTATTATAGTTAGACATATACTGTCGCGACACTTTTTGTAAATAATGATGTGTTCTGCAAAGTCTAAGTACATTATTTTATTCTATCATCAATAGTTTTCGCAGCGCACGCGATTTAAATAATATTTTAGGTAATTTTTTTACACCTTGGGTTACATTATTGGAGTTTTAGTAAGGATCCCTAATTTTTTTTAAAATATAATATAACCTATGTCACCCGGAGATAGTGTAGCTTCCCAACAGTGAAAGAATTTTTTAAATCGGGTCAGTAGTTTCGGAGCCTATTCAATGCAAACAAACAAACAAACAAAGAAACAAACAAACAATCAAATCTTTCCTCTTTATAATAGTAGTATAGACAATAAATGTATTATTAATAACATATACATAAAATATGTTTAAATTAAAAATATATTTTTTTTACTATGGAGCAGCAGAAAGGGGTTATGCTAGCGGTCATAGGGGTGTCGCTAACATGCTGTTGTCCGCATAGGGGAACTGGATCCGGTCACTCATGCCAGAATACAATACTAGGTTATTATTACGGCATATTTAGAGACTGGGGGTAGTTAATATCCAGTCTGGCTTGGAGCCCTACTAGCTAGGACTTCTTTGGTCGTCTTTTACGACAGGACGGTCTCGGCCGCAGGGGCTGGTATTACTCCGCCCTTGGATGGAGAAAGAATTATGCAACAGACAAAAGGTGTTTATTCCACAGTTTCTTCTCTTAAATATTTTTTAAGAAGTTAGTGATATTAAATAATGCTCTCAAGAGTGTTATTATGTTCAATGTTTATAATTTGGAGTACATAACTTCTTTAATAAAAACGTATAATAAAAAGATTGAAAGAAGCAAAGCAAATGATATCAATCTTCTAACAAGACACAACTTGCATAAGAATGCATCTGACAATGTAGATAACGTATGAAATAATTGAGCATTGCAAATTATATGCATAATAATGTTATGTGAAGGTGACCCCAGGTTTTCCTCTGCCTCCGTCACATTGACCTCCTGAAAGTTATATTTGCACGTTGATTGTGTACGATATATATGACTACTGGTTAAATAATGCTTTGTTGATATTATTTTGCTATAGGCAATCTTGTTATCAGATATGTATTATTATATATACACTATAATATTCTTTGATAACGACCTCCAGCGGCTTTCGCGCGTCACTTCCCTTGCGTGGTGTTCTTATATATGTATACTTTTTTGATACGTACTTTTTTCAATTAGGGTTCACAAACTTGGTATCACCAATCAAATGCTAAAGTATCTAACAAAGTATCTAACACAAGTTAACTTAATAATAACCTTCAAATGTTTATTTACAAAAGAAAAGTATATCAGTTGTTTTTACTCGTAGATGGCGCTGGGTGTATTGTTACAATAAATGTATTTATCATCTACGAGTATATGATTTTCACAATCTTCAAAAGACTTTCAAAACATGGGTTAAAAAGTGTTATTTTCTCATGACGGTACTTAATAGTCCTTGTTATAGATTTTTTTAGCAGTTTTTAGTAAGCAGTTACCATCGCCTTTGGATGTTTGCGACGCTAGATGCACCGGAACACACTGCTGTCCGCTTAGGAGTATAGGAACTTGGGTTATTAATCTCGGAACACAATACAAGGTTATTATGGCGGCAGACTTATAGACCAAGTGTGGTTGTCATCGAGATGGGTTTAGGGCCTTGCTTCGTCGCTAAAGTTGTCTTGTCGCCTTTTACGACCGGCTGACCCTGGCCATAGGAGTTAGTATTGATGAAAATTAGTATTAGTTTAAAGATTAACAGAGCAGTGTAAGTGACAGCTATAACAACCACAGATAACATATGACATGTGGATGCGTTCAAATTTCAACAAGTATTCGTATTCCGCCCCTGCACGGAGGATAACTCATAAAACGTGTACGCGCCGGGCGTTGAGCTTGCACCGGTCTTCTCCTTTTCCGCTCCTATACCCGCTTCCGCTATCCGCTCCCGCTCCTACACCCGCTATGAGAGGGACGGATACCATGCTACTGGCGAGGAGCGCGGCCGAGCTCTCGCGGTGATCGGCCCCCCGCGCCACAGTCCACTTCGAACCGCACTTAGAGGCAACCGCTGCCCCCGGCCTTGACCAAATAAAAGAAAGGGGAGCAAGACCCCGTAGTGCCCGCTTCTGATACGAACCAGTACACGGGGTCCCAGAGGCGGGTGAGTAATCCTTTTAATTTCCCGCTTATCCAAAACGAATGCGCATTATTGAACACAAGAAGGTACGTTTGCGATTCATACAGTTGTAGGAACACATATCTATGGTCTTCGATCGCTCGTGGTTATTTTGCATGCTCTATATGCGTAACCCACCTTTTTTTTTTTTTTGGTCTCGGGGAAAAACCTCTCTTGACGGGTTCCCCCGGCCCGGGGGGACCGAGGGATTTGTGAGAAAGGTGTAAAAACGAATGCTGTTGTATATCAAAATACAGTCCTGACGAACCTTGTGGAACCTGTTTCTCATACCATGTTCAATAACAGGCACTGGGTATTCCAACAAGATTCGGCGCCAGCTCATAGAGCGAAGAGCACACAAGACTGGCTGGCGGCGCGTGAAATCGACTTCATCCGGCACGAAGACTGGCCCTCCTCCAGTCCAGATTTGAATCCGTTAGATTACAAGATATGGCAACACTTGGAGAAAAAGGCGTGCTCAAAGCCTCATCCCAATTTGGAGTCACTCAAGACATCCTTGATTAAGGCAGCCGCCGATATTGACATGGACCTCGTTCGTGCTGCGATAGACAACTGGCCGCGCAGATTGAAGGCTTGTATTCAAAATCACGGAGGTCATTTTGAATAAACTTTAATGTCATAAGAATCTATGTTTTGTTAAGTTCATTTTGGTATATGAATGGTTACATAATTAATAAACTTGTTACAATTATTTTACATTAAACATGTGACAGAATTTATGACCTGACTAGGTATATAAATAAAACGTGATATATATTATATAACACGTTTTTTTATTGCTTAGGACAACAAACTTAATAATAAGCAGTCACCGTCGCGTATGGATGTTTGTCATCCAGACGGCAGCAGAGATGTTTTGTCGCCTTTTATGGCAAGCCGACCCCGGCCGCAGAAGTTCTTACTTCGCCCCTGCACGGAAGAAACATATACATGTTATATTTATGAAGGTATAAATATATAATACAACAATTAATTAATCTTTCTGCAATTTTTAATGGATTTTAGTTCTTTATTATTTTGCCGCTTTAACACGGAACGGACCGTTAATTACGTTAAGTTATTGTATTCACTAATCGGTTTTGAACACACATCGTAGGTTTCGGTTAGACGGGTCATGTTAAGGCTCTGCGGCTCCGATTTGTTATGCGAGAATCGTTAGTAAGCTCACCTCATATGAACTTTATACACTTTTTCTTTTAACAGATCCATTCTGATATTATAAATGTGACAGTAACTCTGTCTGTCTGTAATGTTGTCACGCCTAAACGGCCGTTGAACCAATTTTGATGAATTTCGGTAATAGATTAGACCTTCAAGAAGGACATGGTTACTTTTTGTTGCGAAAATGTTTTTTTGGCAGAATAACGTTTGCCGGGTCAGATAGTTCTTTATAATTCTGTTTGCTATTCCTAAAAACACAAGTTGTCAGTTATTCAATTAGAGTAGTTCAGTAGTTTTAAATCAAAGACACGAGTATTTAATCTATGTACATTATTTATTACGAAATAAAATTGTTTTATCGCCGCGTATTCGAGTAAATTATCTCGCGTTCGTGAAAAAACTATTTTCATAAACTTTTTCTTGCATAAAATGTATTTGGTCTAAATCTTTCTTCTTTTCAGTCCTTAGGCTATTGTCAAACAAAGTAGTCAGACGTGGACATATTACCAGTAGAGCTAGATTGAAGTGCGTGCCCGCCATTAACATCTGTTATAGGTCAAACTGTCACATTTGTTTATTACTCGAAGTAGGCTGGATTTTCTAGGTCCATCGTATGGACCCTCCGCGTAGTGTAGTGCTTTCCACCATCCCTTGGATGATAATATTCTTTTTATTATGAATTGTCGCAAACGTTATCTTAAAATGTTCACTTCATTTATAAAAAGAAATAATAAAACAATAATATTTTAATGTGAACCAATTGAAAATCATTCGAAAGTCGACGAAAAACATATAAATTCCTTAAATTTTTTATAATATGTGCCAGTGACATTATTTAATGACCGATTAGGTATAATATACGTACGACGCCACTATTGCACTCATCATCATCATCTAAGCGTTGTATCCCGGTTGCAACCTAAACTTCCGTTTCGGTGCCCGGGGTCCGCTTTCCAACTTTTTCTTTGCACTTCGCACGGTCTTCAGCATCCCTGGTAGTGAGCCCATTGGCACGCATATCACCATTTACGACGTCAAGCCAGCATATTTTGGGTCTACCCTTCCTGCCGGGTCCCGGCGGAGGCGGCATGGCCAGATATTTGTTTCCCACGTAAGATTCCTTTTCTGCAATAAATGTAGCTTACTACGCCATTATTGCACTGTTAAACGCAAAATTTATAGATTTTCACATAATATCAGACTTGATAATCGGGCAAAATAGATTAAACACATTTATAACATTATAAATACTATAGCATCTTTACACTTAACAATAATAAATGAAAATTATACGCTTTATTTACGTTGTATATCTACATATACTTGGTAGTCTATATTAATGGCAGCACATTTATAATTTGCTTATCAGGTACCACGGAGGCAGCGATAAGCACTTGACATAAAAACATGGTTACCATAAAACGTTACGTAATGCAAATCGACATTGCATTGTTACGTTGGTTAAAATAAAAGCGAGGGGTTTTTCCAGTAAAGATTTGAGAAAATAGTCATGAGAAAATAAATATGATAATAAATTCGCCTTTCCAGCGACATTTGCCGGATCCACCAACTCTACACAAACGAAACTGCATTTATTTCATTGCACATACAACTTATTTATTTAGGGTAATGATATTGTTTTAATTAATTATTATTAATTATAAATATATACTCTCTTCACCGTTCATCTTGTATCTCAGTAGAAGGACAAAAATATCAAAATGGGATGAAAACAAACAAAGACGCACGTGCGTAGTACAGGTTGTTGCAACCTTAACCCGTTTTAAGTAATAAATCTGTTAATAATTTTTGTCTGAAAAGAAGCTCAGATAATATCAATTCCTAAAAAATCTAATCCCAACACTCCCAGTGAATATATGCCCATATCCATTCTTCCGTTCTTTTCCAAAGTTCTCGAGAGGCTTGTATATAACCAACTAAACGACTTTATAAATACTAATAGTATCCTTAACTCCCAACAATCCGGATTTCGTCCAGGCCATAGCACTTTCACTGCTTTAATTAAAGTAACTGAGGATATAAGATTTGCAATGGATAGCAGTGAAATAACCTTACTTGCGTTGCTGGACTTCAGCAACGCCTTTAATACTATCGACCACGACATTTTGCTAGCTATGCTTCGTTCTCTTAACATATCTCCAGCGGTAGTTGATTGGTTTCAAAGTTACCTGTTTGGTCGACTGCAGCGTGTTCACCTCGAGTAAACTTTCTCCTCCTAGTGTAATGTCGCTGCTGGTGTACCACAGGGTGGCGTATTATCCCCTTTACTTTTCGCTCTATTTATTAATTCTATCACTTCTAAACTTTATAATAGCTCCTACCACATTTATGCAGACGACCTCCAAATTTATACTCAAGCCCCAATTGGAAAGTTAAAAGAAGCGATTGTAATTACCAACCAGGATCTTCAACAAATAGTCGACTGGAGCAAAGAACATGGACTTAAAGTAAATCCTTCAAAAACCCAATTCATTGTGATAGGTAGTCCCAAAATGCTTCAGCGGATTGACTGGCTTACTTTACCGGATATACAATGTAATGGTGTCATTATTACTCCAAGCGATAGAGTTAAGAACTTAGGTATTATAATCGATAATACTTTATAATGGAATCCTCATCTCCAAGAATTAAGTAAAAAAATGTTTGCAACCGCTGCTTTGCTGAAAAGAATCCGCAACTTCCTTCCTCATGCCACTAAAATTGCGCTTGACCGGTCGTTGCTTTTACCTATCTTAGACTACGCTGACGCCTGCTCATTATCATCATCATCATCATCCTAGCGTTAGTCCCGGTTGCCACCCAAACTTTCGTTTCGGTGCCCGGGGTCCGCTTTCCGACTTTTTCTACTCCACTTCGCGCGATCTTTAGCATCCCTGGTAGTGAGCCCATTGGCACGCTGACGCTTGCTATCTAATTGAAATTCAGCTTGATAAACTTGAGCGACTACAAAATATCTGTATTCGTTTTATCTTTGGTCTTCGTAAATTTGCTCACATTTCCGAATTTCGTAACAAGCTCAAGTGGCTGCCCAGCGGCTTTCGTCGGAATGCTTATATCCTCTCTTTACTCTTCAACATTCTGTTCAATCCTAAAACTCCCTGCTATCTAAAAGATCGTTTTGAATTATTCAAACGTAGTGACGTTAAATTCTTGAGACCTGCAGGGAATTTGCTATTAACAGTGCCCTCACATATCTCCACATTTTATGGAAAATCATTTACCATTACAGCTGTGAAACTCTGGAACTCGCTACCTGCTAATATTCGAGAAGCTCAGTCTATTTACTCCTTCAAGAAGCTTTTGCATGAACACTTTTTAAAATCAAGTATTTAATTTCTTACTTTACTCCCATTCTGTTTCACTTTTTTTTCTTATTTATTTATGTATAGAATTGTGTATTTATGTATACTTATTTATACTATCTACATGTATAGATATTTGCAAACCTTCCCACAGATTACATACATTTTTATTTATTTTATTAATCACTCCTGTCCATCCAAAGGTCGCCTGGAAGAGATCGCCTCAAGCGATAAGGCCGCCACTTGTACAATGTACTATTTTAAAATATATTATGTAATCTGTAAATTTTTGTACAATAAAGAATAAATAAATTTAATTAAAAAAATGTGGTTACAGTAGTAACTTAAAGTGGACGAAGCGAAACAAGTATGTAAGAATCGTAGCAAGTGGAAAGAAGTGGTCTCTGCCTACCCCTACGGGAAAGAGGCGTGATTATATGTATGTATGTTACAGAAGTAACTGTCATTATCTAATCTTTCTATGTTAAGAATAATACCTCTGTCATTTATGTTAAGAAAATCACATCTGAGTAAAGTAACCAGCACTTCTAGTGAATATAAAAATGTTATACAAGTTTCTAGAGATTAGAATTATATGCGTTGAACAAGATAACCTATTTAAAGTATAATCGATTTATGTATAAGCAAAATAACATTCATCACCAGATCTCTAAAACTATAAACCCGATTAACTTGAAATTTAGCATGTTTACTCAATACATGCTCACTAAGAACGAATTTTACGGAAATCCTATCCAAAATGTAATTATACTTATATGTCAAAACAACGTATGCTTTTAAGCTAGTATTTTATTTAATAGCTAGAGTTCAGCAGACAGGCAAACGGCCCACGCCGGCAGGTGGTCATCGTCGCCTATGGACGTTTTCAACACCAGAGGCATTACCAACGCGCTGCCGGCCTCGAAGAAATTTTATAACGCGTTTTTTGAAGAACCCCATATCGTACCGCCGTACCGTAATATATACTATTTACTTTATTTCTCTTTTACCATTGAAAACATTTTGAAAATGTTGTGTGACACCTCCCTTTCAAGGTGGCAGAAACGACTCCATGATTTCTTTTGACGTAGTCGCCGATAATTACGCATTGTGGGAATAATTTAAAATTGTATTATGTAACTAGCAATTTAGTTTATTATTTGCGTTTCTTCACAGTTGCAGATTATTTATTAACCTTAGGACAAGGCATTCGATCCAATTTTAATAACAATTTTACGGTTGCAATGTTCATAATTTGAAACCTTAGTAAAAGACTTTTTTACTTTTGTTCTAAAGGTTTTATTTTTCTTAAGGAATTTATATGTTTTTTTTATTGCTGTAGGACAGCAGACAGGCTGACGGCCCACTTAGAATTTAGCAGTTACCGTCGCTTATGGAAGTTTGCAATGCCAGTGGCATCGCGAAGACTCTGCTATCTCATAAGGGTACAGGAATTTGGGTCACTAATGCCGGAATACAACACAAAGCTATTATGTTACTTCTAATACCTCCAAGAATATGTGTACAAAGTTTTATGATGATCGGTGAAGTAGTTTTCGCGTGAAAGCGTAACAAACAAACTTACTTTCACATATTTATAATGTTAAGTATGACTAGTATGATAGTATGATTATACTATTATAAATATTATTCTATTATAAATTTCGTCTGAATTCGCATTTCTATTGTATGTTATCTTGGGACACTAAATATCTTGGGAGTGTCCTTTACATTAATTTTCTGTATACAATTATGTTCGCAACTAGATTTCATAAGACGCAATAAGTTTTTATGTCCATTATAAATACGTAGAAGTAGTTGGTGGCACAAAAACTAATGCAACTATTTGAAATTTAGTTTACTAAATAATAAAACTAATAAATAACATACTTATAACAAAAAACTAATGGTTGTCGGAGATGAATATTCGAGGTAAAGATACAGGTTCAATTAATTTGAAATTATATAATATTATTGTTCACATTATTGATCTCTGTAAAGTAACGGTTTTCGCACGTTGGAAGGTCAGCGGTGGTCACGCGTTTCATTCCCATCCCGAGTCTGGACGATTGTGTAATATGAATTTTTTTATAAATTAAAAAGTAGTATATAAATTTTCTAGTTTATTTGTTGTTTAAGTGGCCTTTATTTGCATACACTCATATGTAGTTGTTCTAGTCTGGGTCTACAATGTCTGACAATGGTGTTTTTGTAAGAAATGTCTAATATACAGGATTTCAAATATTTCCTCTAATCATATTATACTTTCTATAATCCATATTACTATTTCTGTGCAATGACATAAGTTATATAATTTCCTCGCCATTTTTATGTAACAATAATTTTCATTTTCGTTCAAAATAGTTTTTTCTCTTTGATAAAAGTATAAACAATAATTAGATAATTAAGCTGCCGGTACGTGACTTGTTTTGAAGACGTAGTAAGTTAAAAGCAGGTATTATGCCGCTCAGCTTCGTGTCTGTCCATTGTCGTTTATTGCATATATCCGGTGTGGGTATACCGCGGAAATAAAATCGTCTAGAAGGAGCTGTTATTCACCGTAGTTGCTTTGTACGATATGTTTTCACTTTTCGAGTAAATTACTTTTTAAGTCTAACACCACTTTGGACTTATATTGTCATCACACTCCAAAAAATCAAAATGATATTAATATTCTTTTTATTAGTTAAGGAAAAAGGATTTCTTATTGCTATAAAAGCTTTTAAAATTATAGCCTAGCCAATGATGATTTGGTAAAAAAAGTTCGTATAAGATACTCGTAGCTTGAAACATTAATTTGCATTACAGTTATTAATGATTCACATGTCACGGGATGGGCAACTATAAAATAAACCGGTTTTTGCTCCAAAATTAGTGGTTTAATGTTTCGTTTAAGTATTGAGACAGCACAAATATGAAGCTGAACTTCATATTTTATTATGAGTCTCCGCATTATAGTCGTAGACAGATTTTGGTTTAAGGTCTCGTGGTTAGGGCGTGTGTCCTCGGCAGCTTCGTAGAAATCGAAGCAGTAGATAATGGCGGCTTGATCGACGCGAAGCATCGCCCGCCGCTCCCCGGTGCGTCACAATTTGCGTTAACATTTTTCATTTGACATTTAATTTCGACTGTATTTTAGTTGAAAAAAAGAAATATTTTATGACATTGTCAAAATGTCATAAAATATTTCTTTTTTTCGAGCTATTGGAGATACAAATAGAAAAGAAGAAGAAGGAGAAAGAAATATATAATCTTAATATTAAACTATTATATTATTCTGGTATTGAATAATTTATTTATAAATGCTACAAAATACTTATAAATTCATATCTAGCCATCGTTTATCCTTGACCTATCGACAGGCAGTCTCAGGACCGTAGTACATTGTGGTCAATAGTAACTGGCATTCACTAGTAAGGAAGTTATCATGTAGCGAGTTGGCACTGATGATGACTACTAAATGCTTCACTGTACTTTATTAACGCTTGGAAATGATATTTATTGATAAACATCGAGCAATAAAATGTTTACAGTACATAATTAAACATACAATGTAGATACAAATATGGGATATATAAATTTTTTATAATTCATTGTTAGTCTTTAGACTTCGTCTTCTAAGTTGTAAATTTTAGTTTGATTTTAGGTTGATTTACTCTTAGATTTGATTCGATGCAGCTTACATAGATACATCTTAACCATTACTTAAAAGCAACTCTCAGTTGTATCATCTCTAGTTTTATCTCTTTAAAAAAAGAAATTATATGAAACATTCGGTTAGGAAGACGACTATCGAATATACAATAAAATAAATAACCTGTGCCAAACCAGAGAGCGTGTGACGCAATGTTTTTCTGTGTGTATCAATATACATCAAACTGTAGTCACTAGTCTATATTGTATTTCATATATGAATCTGTCTAGATGGCCATGTAATGCGCAGGTAAGAAGGCTATATAACAAGGAAAATGGTAGAAATGAGAGTGGATGCATACAGGAGTAGAGGTAGACTAAAAAGATGGATCGATTGCGTAAAAGATGATATACCAAAAAAGTGTGTGAATGTTGGGATGACTGCTAACAGAGTTTTATTCGAGCAGAGGCAGAGAAAGAACCTCTGCGGCCGGAGTCAGCCTGTCGTAAAAGGAGATAGTCGTAGGCTACGGTAACTGCTAAATTCTAAGCGGGCCGTCAGCCTGTCTGCTGTCCTACAACAATAAAAAAAATAACAGAGGAGAGTGGAAGAAGAGAACATGTTGTGCTGACTCCATATAATGCAGGATAAGGGCAGGAGGAAGAAGAAGACATACGAATATGTCACACATTGACACAGATGGTGACGACGCACACCAGTATCGCTCACAACAATACTTATCGATTGACTGAAATTTTGGACATAGATGACGATGATGTCTGGTATCCAATATTACCCATAAATGTTGGTCTACGCATGCTCACGGCTCGCGTTTGTCTCGGCATAATTGTATTTATGTGTGAATCATAAATTTGTACACGCCCCTCTACGGGAATGCAGTTATTGTTCACGATTAAGTTGAATTAACTGTTGTTTAGTTGTTGACCTTGATTTAACAACGACAATACCAAAATTAGATTTAAAATTGCTGCCTTGTTTGGATTTTTTAAAGAGATAAACGGTCTTTGCTCGAGCTATAAGAAAAATGTGCTCAAAGGAATTCTCTTTTTTGTTATCACTCCGATTGAGGCCTAGCGGTGAGGTAGTGTGAGAATGCAATACAATTCGCCCATGCTCTCTCGATGAGGGGATGCATATTGCTGGTATATCTACTAGAACTACCCCCGTGTTCCTCTACTGCCCGACACCCGGGCTGAGGGATATGCTTTTGCATGAACCTCCAAAGGAGTACTCCTGCAAACTCATAAGCAGTGAAAGAAAGACACCAATCGGTTATTTGGGATTAGAGGATCAGCCGGCCGTTGTCCTTATTTATTTTTATGTACCTCTAAATACAAGAGTTGAAAGTAATAATGTAAAAAGGTGGTATTATTGTTGCATGATAATACTCAACCACTTAACCCGAGCTCTTAAGAAGATTAGCATGCAATGGTGCAAAGTAGAATGAAGTAAAGTGTTTGTCTATTCAACAATTTGATGTACAAACAAACATCAAAATCCGCCAAACTATGTTTACAATGTGACTTTTAGATGAACACGTGTTCAGGCAGCCTATCCTGCTATACCTTTGTTATTCAACGTATTTGGGGGCTTTAAGTAGATAAAGGCTTCATAGAATTTATTAATAGTTGGAAATTCAAATATAGAGCATAATTTTGTTAAATTCTATTATTTGAATTATGTTTAGTCACGATAAAGTTGTAATATGTTCATTTAAAGAACGTGCTCTTAAAATAATCATAAAAAAACATATGTAGCTTGTTACAAATTATATAATACTGAAGTATTATATAATTTGTAACAAAACGATTAGCATGCAATGGTGCAAAGTAGAATGAAGTAAAGTGTTTGTCTATTCAACAATTTGATGTACAAACAAAAACGTACAAAAACGTGCTATGAAGATCCACCTATATGCTATCCCTGCTTACCACGATGTCCTTTGCCGAAGGTTATGTATTATTGTGAAAAAGCTGCGTGTTTCAAGGCCTCTAACTTTCTAAGAGGAAGATTGCTGTGATCCACCACTAAATTATAAGAAGATTGTGCGCAAGCACCTGCGCAAGCTGCCTGTTTCTGCATTCAAGCGCAATGAAATGCAGGACTAAGAGCAATCGAAGACGCTTGACACTGCGAATTTCCTATTTAGAAGCTCTCATGACATAGTTGTTGAATGTGATTGTGCACGGACCCCGTAATAGTCGGCGACCCAGCAAAAGTGTCACCCTGCACATCCAAACCGACACTCGGATGTTGTTTGTTCAAGAAGAAACCAATAAAAGTGTAGCTTGAGGATATGTTAGATGACTAACAACGAAATTTCGTTTCCTACTTTCAATGTGAAACCAGAAAATAATTTAAATAAAAAGGATGACTGATTTTTTTCCCCCAAAAAGGGCTTAACGTCAGGCAAGCGGGCGGTTGTAAAAACTAAGCCATAACTATTGCAACATGCAACATGTTGTGCTGACCCTATATAATGTAGGATAAGGGCAGGAGGAAGAAGATTTTCATAAATGGAGATCAGCAGATCTTATCTTTATGCTATATATAAAAATAGCGCATCGTTTACTACTTATTTTAATAATTATGTGTGTGATTGAACGTTTGAAATCTGAAAATATAACCCATTTCAAGACTATACTACAATTTAGATAAGTTATTATAAAACATACTCCATTAATAATAGTGTTTATAAAGATAATACAAATCAACTGTCATTATCATGTATTATAATGGATCATTATCGTTTATTTTAGTTTATTGGAATTTTTATTGGTGTCGCTCATATATATGTGTAGAGTTTAAAAATAGTTGTGTGAAATTGGAATACTTTGTAAACTATGTTGTAGTTGCCCATTAATTACTACCTTTTATTGTCACTGTTGTAGTGTGTGGTGTCGCACCAGAATAGCACCACCCCATCTCCTCCCTTGGGTGTCGTAAGAGACGACTAAGGGATAGAAAGAACGGAGGATGGGCAGCAGCATCTTTCCGTGAGAGCATCACCAACTGCGAATACTGCGATCGCCAACCCGCCTGCCAAGCGTGGCGATTATGGCAAAACCCCCCCCCTAAAATGACAGATACACACAGGCTCCGGCCCCTAGTCCCCGGCGGCCCCGTTCGTGGTGGTCACGGTAGCAGCCACATAAGCGACGGGGCAGGGGGTGCGAAGAATCCCCGGGTTCGGATTCGCTACCAAGAACGACGACCTTTGGCCCTGGCAACATACAATGTCAAGACACTGCGGACCAACGAGAAGTTGGAGGAACTGGAGGAAGTTTTGAGCAGACTGCGATGGGATGTTGTGGGGTTATCTGAAGTCCGAAGACAGGGAGAGGACTCAATAATCCTAAATTCCGGAAATCTGCTCTACTTCCGGGAGGGCGACCAACTGTCCCAAGGTGGTGTCGGGTTTCTCGTTCACAAGTCTCTTGTGAACAACGTTACTGAGGTGGGGAGTGTTTCGACTAGGGTAGCGTACCTAATACTCAAAATTACCAAACGGTATTCGTTGAAGGTCATTCAGGTTTACGCTCCGACTTCGACACATCCTGACGAAGAGGTGGAAGCCATGTATGAGGACATCTCAACAGCCATCCACACTTCTAAAACCCACTTTAACGTTGTCATGGGAGACTTCAACGCAAAATTGGGGAAACGTAGCGGCGATGAGTTGAGAGTGGGGCAATTTGGGTTCGGAAATCGGAACACCCGAGGCCAGATGCTGGCCGACTTCATGGAGAAGGAGGACCTGTATATGATGAACTCCTTCTTCATGAAGCCAGAACAACGCAAATGGACTTGGATTAGTCCCGATGGTGCCACCAAAAATGAGATTGACTTCATTATGTCGACCAAAAGACAGATATTCAATGATGTCTCTGTGATCAATTCGGTGAAAACTGGGAGTGATCACCGCTTAGTAAGAGGCACATTGAATATCAATCCAAAATTGGAGAGGTCTCGACTGGTGAAGTCTACGCTCCGACCTGCACCCATACAGATCCAAAACCCGGTAAACTTTCAACTCGAATTGCAAAACCGCTTCGAATGCCTCGGTGACTGCGTTGACGTGGACGAGTATAATAACAGGTTCGTGGAAGCTGTTCAAACGGCCGGGTCTAAATTCTTCAAGGCCAGCCGTTCAAAAAGAACCGGAAAAATCTCAGATTCTACTCTCAAATTGATGGATGTGAGACGTCAAATGACCCTTCAGTCCCCGGACGATGCTTCCCAGTATAGGCAGCTAAATAGACAGATCTCCAAGTCCTTGACTCGCGATATCCGCCGCCATAACACAGACTGTGTAAAGGCGGCTATAGAGCGTAACAAGGGCTCTAAAGTATTCGCACGAGACTTGTCTATTGGGCAGAGCCAACTGACGAAGCTGAAGACCGACGACGGCAGGGTCGTTTCGTCTAAACCCGAACTTTTGAGGGAAGTCGAGAAGTTCTACGGACAGCTATACACGACTACACGGGCACCTGTTAACAACAAGGCTAAAGACCCAAGAGCCAAATTAACCCGACACTACACCGTAGATATCCCAGACGTCAGTCTGTACGAGATTAGTGTGGCCCTTAAACAGCTTAAAAACAACAAGGCGCCGGGTGATGATGGAATTACAGCCGAGCTTCTGAGAGCTGGTGGTACTCCTGTGCTTAAAATCCTCCAGAAGCTATTTAATTCCGTCATCCTCGATGGCAAAACGCCGCAGGCCTGGCACGGAAGTATAGTGGTGCTGTTCTTCAAAAAGGGCGACAAAACCCTTTTGAAGAACTTTAGACCGATATCACTTCTGAGCCATGTTTACAAGCTGTTTTCAAGGGTCATCACGAATCGTCTCGCGCGCAGATTTGACGACTTCCAGCCTCCCGAACAAGCCGGATTCCGAAAAGGTTTTAGCACCATAGACCACATACATACGCTGCGGCAGGTTATACAGAAGACGGAGGAGTATAACCAGCCACTATGCTTGGCGTTCGTGGACTATGAGAAAGCCTTTGATTCGATCGAGACCTGGGCGGTGCTTCAGTCTCTCCAGAGGTGCCACATTGATTATCGATACATCAAAGCGTTGAAGTGTTTGTATGAAAACGCCACCATGTCAGTCCGTCTCCAGGATCAGAACTCGAAGCCTATCCGACTGCAGCGGGGAGTCAGACAAGGCGATGTCATATCGCCGATGCTGTTCACTGCTGCGTTGGAAGATGTCTTCAAGCTTCTGGACTGGAACGGACTGGGCATCAACATTAACGGTGAGTACATCACTCACCTTAGATTCGCAGATGATATCGTAATCATGGCTGAAACCATGGAAGACTTAAGCCATATGCTTGATGGCCTCAATACAGCTTCCCAAGGAGTAGGTCTCAAAATGAACATGGACAAGACGAAAATCATGTCTAATGTCCATGTCGCACCTACCCCCGTAACAGTTGGGAAGTGTACTTTCGAAATTGTTGACGAATACGTCTACTTGGGTCAAACGATCCAGTTAGGCAGGTCCAATTTCGCGAAAGAGGTCACTCGTCGAATCCAACTCGGATGGGCAGCGTTCGGGAAGCTCCGTAAAATCTTTTCGTCCCAAATACCGCAGTGTCTCAAGACGAAGGTTTTTAACCAATGTGTGTTGCCAGTGATGACATACGGAACGCAGACGTGGTCGCTAACTATGGGCCTTATGAGAAAGCTCATGGTCGCTCAGAGAGCAATGGAGAGGGCTATGCTCGGAGTTTCCCTGCGAGATCGAATCAGAAATGAGGAGATTCGCAGGAGAACCAAAGTAACCGACATAGCCCGGATGATTGCAAAACTGAAGTGGCAGTGGGCTGGGCACATAGCTCGAAGGACTGATGGCCGTTGGGGCAGAAAAGTCCTCGAATGGCGACCACGTACCGGAAGACGCAGTGTTGGTAGGCCCCCCACAAGATGGACCGATGATCTGGTCAAGATCGCCGGGATAGGTTGGATGAGGGCAGCGCAGGACCGATCATCGTGGAGATCTTTGGGGGAGGCCTTTGTCCAGCAGTGGGCGTCTTCCGGCTGAAATGATGATGATGATGAAGTAAATATCGTATATTTTTTCTGAGTTTAGTCCTGTGCCCTTGATGAGTTAATGTCCTTCGGCAACACTGCCTCTTGCCAAGCAATGCTTCAAAGCAATGAATTAATAATATTTTTTTAATATTATATAAATGTAAATATTATGGTTTTACTGTAATGTGTATTAATTTAATTAAAGAACAAATAAAAAAAAGAACATCCGGTTAATTCATATTAATATTTTTTCTATATATCCTCTTAGATAAATATTGGAGTATCAGAACTCTGATGATATTATATAGCAAATGATCACTAAAGATGTTGAAAACCGAAATGTTGCTCTGTTGCAAATGATATAGTTTAAACAGACACATGTTTTCTTGTAATAACAGTCTCGTGTTGGCCGTCAGGTACACGGGATGCAACTGCGAATAAGGTAAATGGGACGCAGATGGAGTTTAATAGACGGGACGTCCTTCCGCTGTGTCCTATCTGTTATATTGTTTTCAGTAATTTAGTGGGAAATTATAGTTGAGCTATGTTTCTCCTTTTACATTTAAGATACGATGCAGGTTACTTGCTCATGCTACAGTTGCTTCGAAATTCTAGTACTGGTTTTTTGTGGAGTTAAAAATTAAATAGTTTAATAAATAAAAGGATTAATTGAGATTTGTGTAATCAATAAGCAGTGTGCATTTAGCTGAAGTTTTAGAAGGGCCGCGATCAGACTCATGTAACGTCCCGCGATCAGACTCATGTTGCGTCCCGCGGCCCCGGCGTTCCAGGCGTACAAACACTAGAGTGATTTTAGTAGACATACCAGCGACGTCTTACTAAGTTTTGTTGCGCGGTTAGACTCCGCGTATTTCCCAAGTCGTCCGGAAATGTATACCGCACATTTCTACTTCAAAAACAAAAAAAGAACTGTTAAGAGAATCGCTTTTCGTTGATGATCTTCAATGTAACCAATACTTTTCATCCGTTTCAAGGAAATATCGTGATTACTGTCATTAGCTAGCGGCGGTATTAAACAATAGAAATCAATACTTATGCTTGACAGATCAATTTTATTGCAAGCAACCGTGATTCAGCTCCGGTAAACCTATTATTTTACTTCATGATCGGTTTATTCTATATTGAAGCAACTCGGCAGCAAGCAGGACTTATTTCGTGGAGTTGTTTAGTAAGTAATCTATTTATCAAACTGTTACAATATATTCTTCCTGAGCTTATTTTACATTATATTGGTTCGGCACACTACTTACCTTTCTCTCTGGAACACTATTTTATTATACTGGCACATCGACCAATATACATTGGTTTCTAAGACACAGCTTTCTTTCGTGAATACTTAGATTAGTCCTAACAAAGAAACTAACAATGATCAATCTGCCATCAGCGAATGAAGCTTATGAAAGCGAACCGTGTAAGATAATTTTGGTAATGGATCGATCCATTAAATTTGCAGAAGAAATTGTGTAAATTAAATTTATACCGCTAATTCATTTAAATATTGTTGACGATTATTTTGATTCTTCGTAATTAAAACTACATTTATTGCTGAGTAACAGCAGACAGAGAGACGGCTCACGCAATAGTAAGCATATACCGGTTCCTACGGATGTTTGCGACGGGCACCGCTAACACCCTGTTATTCGCACACACAACTTCCGGAACACAACATAAGGTTATTATGGCAGCATGCTTCTAGACCAGAGTCGTGGCCAGCGACACAGCGAAATATAACAGAAGATGAAGATTTATTAATGTCAAATTTATTTGTCACTATGGAGTCTCAATTAATTAACCCCATATAAAGTAAATATTAGGTTTCTATATCAAAATTGTTTTCTTATAATTGTATATTATGTTGATTAAATATTAGTTTAATAATTATTAGTATTCCTTTTAGACGGAAACTTGTTTTGTGAAACCTATCTTGATCAAGGTCTTGCGAACGGAACATTTGAATAAATATTTTTTTACCAAAATTCTTATTTGAACTCGTTCTCAGTTTTAGTAATAAATATATTTAATTTCGGTAATGCCTGTTTCTGATGCAAAATTCGACTATGTATAGAGTAATTTAGTGTAAAGAACCTCACAAAAAACTTCAGGACCTAATCAACACGTTCTCTTTGTTGACTAGATACATCCGAGGGTCTAAGGCAGTCTTGGTTAGTAAATTGCAGTACTGGTTCTGCAGTTGTAGTCTTGACAAAGGATTATGTGCTTTACGATCAACCCAAGCAGATAACTAGAAATCAAATAAATATACTTACATAGTTGCAGTTTGGTCGCTATCTTGCATTTATTATGCTTTAGGTTCAGCCTCTATACATTATAGTTGTGATGTCTTGTGATGACTGTCCGATTCATGTACAATATTATTAAAATAATTTCGCCCATACACGTATATTTTTAGGGATGTTAACATTCAAGTTAATCGGTTATAAATAAAAAATACTAATAATTGCCTTCCTGGTTATATACTATGATTTAAAAATTTCCCATATTACCCTTATACGAAAGAAGGCGAATGAAAGACTTGGCATTTCTGTTTGGTATTGTTAACGGTAATGTGAACTGCTCGGAGTTGTAGAGCAGAATCGGACTACGTGCTTCTACTTCTCGGATAAGAAAACATAATCTACTACATGTTCCCTACACGACTTGTAATAGAAAAAATACATTTTTTTTATAAGGAAAATAAATATTTTTAATTCAGGACACTGAATTGGATTTCGATTTATTTAATATGAGTGTTGCGAGCATGAAAAATATATTTTGTAATAAATAGTTCATGTAAGAACTTTTTATATGCATTTAAACGATCTATTGTATAATTTTATTTCATGTCTTCAAATACAAACAGTAGATTTATTTGAATTCTATTTGTGAAAACTTGTAATTGGCCTTCAGCTACTACTTTTTTGTATGCATTGATTTAGCTATTAGTTTTACTAGTATTTTGAAATAAAACAAAAATAAACGTTATGTATCCTCTTAAAATGATGTAACTACTATATTTGTTTTTAATTTTACATCGCAGTGTGATATTAATCACCTGTTTAAACTTTACTTATTTGACAACATTTCATATGTATATACTTCGCTATTAATAACTTGGCAACACGCAGTAGCTGTAATTATAAGAACGAAATTTACGTATCTTTGCTACAATTTGAAATTTTAGTTATTTTTAATAGTTATTTTACTCAACCTAGTAAATATTTATATTTTTAATAACTTAATAATTAGAATTCGCACTTTCCCCTGATATCCTAACTAATATTATAAATGCGAAAGTGAGTTTGTTTGTTTGTTACGCATTCACGCCTAAACCGCTGAACCAATTTTGATTAATTTCGGTATAGTCATAAATTGAATCTTGGAGAAGGACATAGGCTACTTTTTTTTAATTCAAATAGCAGAACAACGGTTGTCGGGTCAACTAGTATTAAATAAAAATAAAACGCAAATTATTTTATGCTTGTATTGCAATGTGTAATCGCCTATATTATTCTCCGTGCAGGGGCGGGGTAGGAATACTAATCCCTACGGCAGGGGACGGTCGGTTGCAAAGGCGATAAAGCAACCCTAGTTTGGTGGTAGGGCCCCAAAGCTCATCTGGATGGTCACTATCCCTGGTCTATAAGTATACCGCCATAATAATTTTGTGTTTTGTATTAGTGACCCAAGTTCCAGTACCCCTAAGGGGACAGCAGCGTTTGTGTAGATATATTGACTATGTCAGTGGAGAACGACTGGACAGCCAAGACAAGTTTATCAAATCCAAAATTTTATTTATCAGAAATATGGCATTAATTTTAAACTAATATTTGGCTTTCAAATTGAGAGTTCAGTATAATATTGAGATAATTATAATGTTGAGAATTCAAGTACAATTGAAAGAGAGAGAGAGAGAGAGAGAGAGAGAAAGAGAGATTTTCTAAATAAGTTACGTGGTATGGTATCATACTTGGATATCAATCTAGTGGTCATTGGTTCGATTTTCACGATGGCATGCCCTTCTTAGACAGTTTTCTCGCTTAATATACATTGTAGCTTATTTTCTACGTACAGATCGTAAAGGAATGCACACTTAGAGAAAGTGCATAAGTTACCGGTATGTGCAATACGCAAATCCGTGCCTTTAGACATGTGTCTGGTGTTATTAAATAATAAATTACTGTAGTTGTGTATGTTTCCATCTTCATAATACCCTTCGATATTATAAATGATGGAATCTATACATCTATATCTATACATCTATACAAATAAATAAAATTGGAGGGTCTGTTTGTAATATTAAAATAACCGCTTTTTACTAAGTGCATTAGGACGTATACACGGTACATATACCAAAACAACATTTTTTACAATTTTTGTCTGTCTGTGTGTCTGTCTGTTTGTTCCGGCTAATCGCTGAAACGGCTGGACCGATTTTGACGGGACTTTCACTGGCAGATAGCTGATGTATCAAGGAGTAACTTAGGCTATTTTTATTTTAGATAAAAAAATTAGTTTTTGTTAAAAATGATAAGTTTCGGAAATTGTATATACCAATTTAAGTTGACCTCAGATTTATATTATCGATCATATGAAATAGGGTTCAGCTTAGGCTGGATATTGTAGGTTGAATTTCCAATTTAAATTGATCTCAAATATCCAAAAAATGCTGCCTAAAGTCACTATTCCACGCGGACGGAGTCACGGGCACAGCTAGTTAGCTATATAACTTTTCGTATTATTTTGTGAGTGACCCTTCGTAGCACTTGCTCAGAGTACCGTTGCTGTCTGCGTCGTGACATAAATCGGTTAAAAACTGTACCGGCCGCCGCCGGTCGGGTTGCGATCTGGGCCGATCCAGTGTGCTACGTAACAACCGGAATGCACCATGCACAGGGCTGTCAAATAAATAATAGAAACTGTAAATCTATAAATATTTTATGAGAAAATACGATCTCCGTAATGAAGCGGGGATATATGTATTAATGTATTATGCAGCCGGGGCTGGCCAGTCGTAAAAGGAGATAAAACAACCCACCCCAGCTACGTGGTATAGCCCCAAGCCCGTCTGGATGGCGACCACGTTTGGTCTTAAGTATGTCGCCATAATACTTTGTGTTGTGTTCCAGCATTAGTGACCCAAGTTCCTATACCCTTATGGGATAGCAGCGTGTTCGCAATGCCATTGGCGTTGCAAACATCACTTTTAAAATTAAATTCACTTTAATTTATTTAATTTTAAAATTAAATTCACTAACTTTTAAAATTAAATTGATAGTAAACACTTTTTTGTACTATACCATTTTTCACTTTACAGTGAAGTTTGCTACAGATACAGGATATGCTAGGATTATTATAATTTTATTTTATATTTAGTTTAAATGAAATGTCGTGTTGGATATCTAATTCTATCAAAATAAAGGCGTATCAAGTCTTCTTGTTAATATTTTTGGATTATTATTAAAGTAATTAAATTTTCATATTGAGTGTTATGGAAATTATCTGTTTTAGACGTTTTTTCATTATTTTAACAATGTTTTAAGCTCTTATTTGTCACTTTAAATAGATATACAAAGGTATTATTGATACTCAAAATTATCCATACTTATATTCATAGCTTTTATAAAAAAATATGATAAATGTACTTTGTCGAAAAACATGTCAACCCTAACCTCACTTGATTACGTGTTTCGACATTCCTGGGGCGACAATCGGCGACAGTGACCATTGCGAGCCAATCGTTTTATGATACAGCATTCGTTGCCACTTGATATAGTTGACAACAAAGAACACCACCGCATACCTGTTTGAGAGCTTTTAGGGCTTGACATGCAGTACTTCAAGTGGGTTAACTTTTTAAATTGAAGTGTACACGATATAAAAAATTTGTTATTTAAAAAATTACATAAAACCTGTTGTGTTTATCAGTTTATTTGCACTACGTAGTTGTTTCTTTCTGTTCTTTATGTTTGTTATTTAGATTAACAAATTAGGAAATATATTATTAAGGATATATATATATATATATATATATATATATATCCTTAATATATATATATATATAGATATATATATATATATATATATATATATATATATATATATATATATATATATATATATATATATATATATATATATATTTGTGTTGTGAGCTTTTTTGTACCCAATAAGTTGGTTTTTATTAAAATTAATATACTGGACGTAGAAAAAGGAGTTAGTTTATATACTATTGACTTAGGTAATACATTTGAACTCTCTTCAAGTTCCAAGTTCGTGAAAAGTTTGTTATGAAATTTTTAAGCTGCAATTCTGTTAATGACGCTTTCAAACTTATTCCCATAAATTTTAAAATCATCAACAAAACAAAGAGAACCATACGCTTATTAAATGTAAGGAAATAAATATATTTAGTGACGACGATGCTTTTTATTTGTAGCAATAGTACTATGTAAAATCATTTAAGAATTTTTAAGGTATGAAGTTATCTGAGTTAGCCATGTAGCTCCAGCCTACTAGAAGATTAGGATCTCTGTTTGGTTCGTAGAGTGAGGTAAAATGCGGTAAATGAAATTCATTGGCGACTTCATAGACTGGAAGAGACTGTCGGTTACCTTTCTCTCTGGTATATTGGATGAAAGTTGGCCCTATTAAAAAGTTACGAGAAGACAACGGAACAAAATAACGTTGTTTGTTGGATCAAAAGTAAGAAATCGTCCATCTGAATGATTTTTCGTACATTCCCACGCTTGGGTCTATTCGTGTTCACTTCGTGTGAATTGTTTTCAGCGAACATTTTGTGAGGTCACACTCACAATTTATTACATAACAATTATTTAGATATACAATGTTGACATATGTAGACTGCGCTCCTTTGGAATCTGTGATACAAAAATGTTATATATAAAATATTTACGTATAATATATACATAAAATATATATATTCAATAATATTGCCAATGTCTATACTCTATATTATATGCTAAAAAAATTTGATCATTGATTACTAACCTTTGAAACATCGTATCCGCAAAATAATTGTGTATAAGTAGTATATCATTTATCTAGTACCCATAACACAACTATGTACTACTGTAGAAATAGATTGCGTTGTGTTGTCACTATTTATTTCTTAAGTTTTCCTCAGTTTGCATTGTATTAATAATACTTGAATAATATGTCACGCGTCTCGTATTTGATACCCTAATACGATTAATTCAGTATCAAGTACTATATATAATGCTCTGCCACGATTTAATTCTGTCTTGCCGCTACGCTTTTTGACTGACAAGCGGTACTTGACTGGTACCCGTTAGTTAAACGAAATGAATTACCTTATATTATTACTTGGGCGGGTCTGTACGATTTTTTGTTATAGCTTCGAGGTCAAGATGTAAAAAAAATATTTTCCTACAAACAAAATCTCTAGCAATTGCTAAAGTATTAATTTTTATTAATCTGTTGTAATTACAACAGATTAATAAAAATTAATACTTTAAATGATAGTGTAGTAAATTGCATTTGCTAAGAAGAAAACGATACGTAAAAAAACTTAACCGAGATAAATGGAATACAATCGTTAATTTCAATAAATAATACAATAGCCTATGTATTATATTATAACTTAGAAAAGAAACCAAATTATGCTTTTCATGTAAACTTTTTTATCATTATAAAAAATTATATAAGTATACTAGCTGTGCCCGCGACTCCATCCGCGTGGAATAGTGACCTTATCACTAAGGGGTATGAAAAATAGATGTTGGCTGATTCTCAGACCTACTCAACATGCACACAAAATTTCACGAGAATCGGTCAAGCCGTTTCGGAGGAGTACGGGAACGAACATTGTGACACTAGAATTTTATGTATAAGATTTTTAAGTTTCTACTTCAGAACAAAAACGACGTTTTGCGTAATTTGCTCATTGATGAAGCTTCCACTATTTCTAGTTTTTAGTAGGGGCAAATACTGAAAACGGTGAAAACTAAAAATTAAGCGGACGTTTAAAAAGCGCTAAACGCCGTTTTAATAATCTATTTTCAACGTTGAATTACAAAACTATTCTAAAATGTAATTATATGCCATGTAACACTATAATTTTGTTTGTTAATATTAGCCCATGTTTTGAACTATTTTTTGCACTAAATAGATGTAAATAATGCCGCGTTGAGAAGTAACTGTTAGAATGGCCATAAAAAGCATATCGCCATCGATCAGTCGATATGTGGAGGGCAAAGACCTCTTTTCTAACAACATAGTTTTTGCACGTTTTGGTCTTTTGTTAGTTTTAAGATCGTCTTACTTTAGGCTGTAAATAGAGTTGATAGAGACGGTATTTCCTCGTACTGTATATGGCCCGGATACGGTTGATTTCTTTGAGGAAAAAGCGAGTCATCGTTCAATGCAGGCGAAAATATTGCGCTAGCGCTACATTGGGCAAGCTGGGTTCATTGTGATCTTTCTACATCTATTTTTCTCTTTAGGGTTGTCAAATTTTGTTACTTAATAAACTGGTTCACGAAATTTCGTTTTAGTTGTAGCGTGATCCCAGTATAATGAGAAAGAACTTTTTGCTGTAATTCAGTGATCTCATTCGTGAAAATTAAAAGAAGGGTTACATACATACATACATACATATAATCACACCTCTTTCCCGTAGGGGTAGGCAGAGACCACTTCTTTCCACTTACTACGATCCTTACATACTTGTTTCGAAGAAATAGAAATAGTGAATTTGTTTAGAAATAGTGAGATAAGGAAACGTTGTGGTCTGAAAGAAGATGTAGTGACAAAAATTGAGAAAGGTATGCTGAGATGGTTTGGCCATGTTGAGAGAATGAATGAGGAACGATTGACGAAAAAAGTGTATAAGGCGAGTGTAATTGGAAGTGTTGGAAGGGGTATCTAGGGGTACCTAGGCGGACGTTTCGAGACCAGATCAGGGACGTCTTGAAAAAAGGCCAGGTCAAGAGTACCCTAAATCGAAGGGCATGTATGAAGGGAATAATGAAAATGGACGAAGGGTTACATGCAGTAAAAAAGGCAACGTTTGACAGTTTTTTAAAGTTAAAAACTTATCCTCGCATATTTAAGTTATTGATTAATTGAACCTATTTTATTTACTTTCTTGTGTCGATTCATAGCGATAAATTTTGTCAGTGTCATAGTGAGCACGAGTTTCGAAGTGAAAGCTTAAAGCGGAATTAATGTTTGGCTACTTCAAGTGCCAAATGTAATATGAATTATGTTTTTATGTCTTCAACTAATAAACTTGCCTTAAACCATTATATACATAATATTTTTGTTAAAACGTTTATATTTTATAATTTTTGTGGCTATAATCTACTAATTACTACATGCTTAAATAAATCAATTCTATCGAAAGTTATGCGTGGTCATAGATATAATCAGTGAGTGAACAATCAATCATTGTCTGTTTTCGTACCCTTAAGGATGGATTTTTTCCCAAATTTATATGAGACCACCATCGGGGTATACCCTTTCCAATAAAAAAAGAATTTTTAAAATCGAACTACTCTGTAAAAAGTTATGCGTGGTCATACATAAAAAAAGAAAAAAATACTAATATGCGTCGAATTGAGAACCTCCTCCGTTTATTTCGTCGGTTAAAAAAGGTGGGTATCATGAAAGTAACTTACAATTTTATTATTTTTATAATATAATTGTTGGATGGAAGAAGAGGGGTAAACCCAAAATGGAATCCTTACCAGCCATACTGAAGACCGTCCGAAGTGGAGAAGAAAACGGACCCCGGACACCGAAGCAGAAGTATAGGTTGTAACCGGGATTTAACACTGGATGATGATGATTGCAGGATCAAAAATCATACCAAAACATTTAGAGCTTAATCTGATGCTAGTAAATAAATGACGAGGCTCTGAAAGACTTTTGTTTAGGTCGAGGCGTCGCCGCGTCGGACGGTTCAAAAACCAAATCACACCAAATCCATTTGCAAATTCTGTATGTGCATAGAAAAAGAAGTTTTTAGAAAAGGACAGCTTGGATAGAATCTTTGAATACTAGTGTCGTTCTTTGGTTAAGCCACATACACCCTGGCTGACACACAGGAGAAGCTGGTCCATGTCACCGTGGTTCAGCCCGCCCAGATCGGAAGAACACTTGAAAGCATGTCCGGGCATCCGGCAATAGAGGAATACTGGGATGGTTTTAGTGGGTATACGTTATGTGGGTATCTTAGTCAACTATGGGGGTTCAAAGGCGCATTGCATGTGACTCCCACGCTACCCGCGAGGCCCTAATCGGTGTATCACACATTGCCACTTGATCAAGAAAAGTGTCGTCCTTTTCTTAATACTGAGTACTCTTTCTTGTCTATGGAACAAGGAAACACTTATGTAATTTAAATATCTAACTTAATACTACGGATTCTTAACAAAAATGCAAATAAGAGAACATTCATGTTAATTTAGTACGGTATGCCAAACAATTGATAGCTCGGCACCTAAATATCTACAGTCGGAGATCCTATTAGCATAACAGGATATACGGCTGGACCATTTGTATGACATTTGAGTCAAACTAGTTACATGTTGTATAATCACCACTATACCTACAGTTTTAATCCGTGTTATTTGATATTGATTTAGACTCCTATATGACTTAATACGGCGCGGAAGTACTAAATTAAGGGCAATACTAATTTGATATATGTACATAATAATAATAAACTTAAATTAATTAGATAATTATTTTTTTTGGATTTTTAAAGGCCCTTTTGGATAAGGTTACTTTAAAAACCTTTTCTGTTCTGACTAGTTCTTGAAATGTGTATTATTTTACATAATATATTATTTTAAATGTTAACTGGAGACTCGCCTCTGTTACTAAATAAAAACTATATTACGCTAAACTATACAAACAAAGCGACATAAAAAAAATCTATTTACTACTTTTAGGATGCACCAAAACTGGTGTTGTCTTAGCTAGAAATATGTATATGGGTACCCTAGGTACATTCGTTAGGACATCGTAAAAGGCGACTAAATACTACTTCATTTTGCTCTATTCTATTCGAGCTAGAGTGTCAGCAGTCTGATTTTTTCTTATGTCTTCTTGGTCAAGAAAATAACTTTGCATCTCTTTAATTGGCTCTTAAATCTCTTTCTCAGTCTGTACTGTCCATCCCTGTGGATGGAGTAAGAATACTAACTCCTGCACCTAGAGGTGGCCTATAGTAAAAGACGACCTAGCTAGGTGGACTGGCAGTGTGTTCGCGGTGCCCCTGGCGTCGCAAACGTCCGCAGGCGACAGTAACTGCTTACTATTACATAAGTGGGTCGTCTGTGTTTTACAGCAATAAAAAAAGATATGAAAGTCTTTAGAATCTTTGTGCATTTATATTTTATCGTTAATTTTATAATGAAGAATTAGAATTAATTTATTTTATCCAAAACTTACAGTTGATCAGGACGAGAATACCCTAGTTCTATTATCTCATGCTTATTTATAACTTATTTTTATTGTACCTAATTTTTGCACCCAATTACAAATTTTCGCTGATTCATCCCTTTCACTGTTTCTAAGTGCAATAACGGTACGAGTAACTATGAAAGCGTGTTGGTTGCTTATTCACGTGTATCGATACCATAACGTCTAACGCCAAAAATAAATATGGAACGAGAAATTTTAGAAGTAGAAATTATATTCCAGGGTAAAATTTATTTCTGTGGCTAGTTTCAAATACCTAAACCTATCTATTTATCCCTCTAAACTTAAATAAAAATACAAATAAATAAAATTGGAGGGTCTGTTTGTAATATTAAAATGACCGCTTTTCACTAAGTGCATTCGGACGTATACACGGTACATATACCAAAACAACATTTTTTACAATTTTTGTCTGTCTGTCTGTCTGTTTGTTTCGGCTGATCTCTGAAATGGCTGCACCGATTTTGACGGGACTTTCACTGGCAGATAGCTGATGTAACAAGGAGTAACTAGGCTATTTTTATTTTAGAAAAAAAAAATTGTTTTTGTTAAAAATGATAAGTTTCGGAAATTTAAATATCCAATTTAAGTTGACCCCAGATTTATATCATCAATCATATGAAATAGGGTTCAGCTTAGGCTGGACTTAGTAAGTTGAATTTCCAATTTAAGTTGACCTCATATATCCAAAAAAATGCTGCCCAAAGTCACTATTCCACGCGAACGGAGTCGCGGGCACAGCTAGTTAGTAAATAATATTACATGTAGGCTTTAGTCTATATAAGTCGTATTGTTTTATACAAAATTATTTTCCATAAGGATTAACTTGATTGAAGGTAGATTATTCTGAGTTATTCATATATCAGTAACAGTAGAAGGGGGAAAATATTTATGCTTCAGCCATATTCTAATAATTGTGAACATTTATTTCTATCTCATTTTTATCCAAATTAAACATGATTTTCTCTTTTTCTTAATTTTGAAATGTAGATTTGTATATTAACAATCAATGTAGCCATCGTTTACATAAGTACTGAGCCACCTGCATCGTAAATACCAATTATATCAGATGTATTTACTTATTATAGCAATAATGATTGATAAAATTTGTCTGGCCTTGAATAAAAATGATAAAATACGTACAATCGTAAGTATGATTGCATTCTTCTATTTACTAGCCTTTCGTTTCACTTGCATCTGTAACTAATACCTGACGTGCGCCGTGTGAAAATTTTTATTGCGTATATTCAGAGCCATAAGGATAGCATTAATTTGCTGACCTGGCTTCTATGGTCATATTCAACCCAAACGCCAAACTACTCTTCCTTTGCCTATGATTCAAAAAGAAGGTATTATAATACCTTAACACAACATACGAGAAATGTTGAGTGGTCCAATACTTGTTATCAATTTTGCTTTCGCAAAGCAATGGTTAAAAGTTGATCCAAAAGGCTCTCGGTGACGACCGAAGTTTTGAGTGGGCATGAATGTGCGACCCTGACTAAGTTTAAGTAGCCAGATGCGTAGTCGCAGTAGCAGGGCGGAGAGCCCTACACCCACGTAGGTTTCAAGAATTCCGATGCGACTCAGGTGACTCAATTTTTAAGTGACAAAAAAAGGGATCTCTTTTGCTTAAAACCTCGATGTACGAGTACATATTATTTTATTCAATTTATCATTGACCCAACCGGCTTACAAGTCCCTGCGAATCCAATATGTGTTCAGGGTGTTTAGGTGGCTGCCGCGCTTCTGCAGTACCTCCGACATGTTCGCGGCCGCGAACGGGTGGCTTTGACGCCATCTGGCGTAAGAAGACATCTTCTTTATTGGCCAGGGTGCTCGGAAGCATCAACACCATCTTTAACGTTATAGCCAACAAGCCCAACAGTTCTATACTGTGGAGGACTAAATCACTCTTAATTATTTAGTACTAACGTAGTTTTTAAGCTCCTACTGTCTATTAAGGACTCAGCTTCTGATTTTAATTATTAAATAAAGAACTTAAAAAAATTGTTTCATTCTTTATCCGTGCAGGGGCGGAGAAAGAATACTAACTTCTGCGGCCGGGGTCGGCCTGTCGTAAAAGGCGACAAAACAACTTACCCTAGCAACGTGGTAGGGCCCCAAGCCCGCCTGGATGGCAACCACCTTTGGTATTAAGTATGCCGCCATAATAACCTTGTGTTGTGTTCCGGCATTAGTGACCCAAGTTCCTGTACCCTTATGGGATAGCATCGTATTCGCGATGCCACTGGCGTTGCAAACACCTATAGGCGACGGTAACTGCTAAATTCTAAGCGGGCCGTTAGCCTGTCTGCTGTCCTACAGCAATAAAAAAAAATTCTGAGAAAATCACAAACCCGATGCACTTGAATCATTAATGAGTGATATTGACTGAACTTTTGAAAAAATTGGACGTAGTCGCGGTCAACCACTGCTTTGATGTGAGTTACCTGTAGATGATTCACGTTTCCTTACGATCGGTTCGGGTCCGGATTCAGTTTTAATACCTAAAATGTTTCATACACCTCAATGACTTATATCGTCGTCTCATTTAGCGAAAATTTTTATATATAAATTTGATCATTATTACAATTTAGTATCCATTAATTAGTGTAATATTTTTTTACGTCACAAATAACTTTTTTATTACTTTATGGTATATGTACTTATGTAGATGACAAATAATATAAATATAAAACTTTGATGTATATCATGGTATCATTTGAGATAAAAGGTATAAGAAAATTTGGTTTTTCATTTACTACCGACCTATAAAAATACATTAGTCGACTACACCTTGGGAAGGAGATAGGATGGGCTTTTCAAACTGTTTCTTTTTTGTATAAAAATTTTAAAGTAGACGTTTCCTATAATTGTAAATTACGCAACATCTTGTTTTTTGTTTCTAGAGAAACGATAATCATAATCTTCGTGCACTGTTTATTTTACAACCTAATTGGATTTTATGCGACTATCTTAGTATTTTATTTTGACGCTTGCTTTATTCTCTTTAATACCTGATAAGCATGTGGCTGTTATCGATGTAATGTTTAATTTCCTACAACCTTTATTTTAAGAAGGATTAAAAAGAGATTTTAGTATAATAACAGATCAACAAAGTAAAATTATACAATAATTAAACTAATTATAATAATAACTAATTATAGGTTACTACGTAAATGCTTAGCGTCGCTCTATGAATGGGTACATTCCGTGTGGACAAAGACGTTTGTAACGCCTGTCCTTTGCAAGCGAGAAATTATACAATACCTTCTGCAGACTGAGTTGTTTTTCTATTACGAAAACACTTATCACACAGTTTGACTTACAATTGTTTGTGTACGTTTGGCAGTACTTTTGTCCCTATGCAGAGGCAGAGTAAGAATACTGACGACTGCGACCTGTCGTAAAAGGCGAAAAACAACACTAGCTAGGTGGTAAGGCGCCTAGCCCATCGGGGTGGCTAGCATCCCTGGTCTCTTAATGTCTTTAAAAAAACTTAATCAGTAACTAACCTAACTCCATCAGCAATATCCGGAACTTGTGCAGAAACACTGTCAGGATTCATTATTATTATTTTTTATTATTTATTATGTACAAAAAACCTGTATACACTCAACAAAAATAATCGTCGCGACAGCACACTGTTCAATGCGAAATAGAAATGAAAATATCTGGCTTGCTTTCTATAAAAGAGAGAGAGAGAGACAGACACAGAAACATGCGCACGCCGCATAGCTAAAGCAAAAAGTGTCGTTACAACTTTTCGTGAGAATTTTTTCCGTCTAGCCCCCTTTCACAACGCGCGATAAGGAACTTCGTTCCAAAAAAATGTTAACGCCTTTCAAATACTCCATAATTAAGAAATAAATATTTCCCAGTAGCCTTAGAATAAACACAATTAACACAGCGCCATCTACTCCCAAATTACGTAGACACGACGCGAGATGGGAATCGAAAACGTGAACTCCGCAAACGTACTGTGCGTTACCCGTTCACCACAGAGGTCGTGGATACTTCATAGTATGCAGTTGAAATAAATCTTAACTAAAAGTAGGACAAGTCATTAATTAAAAGATGGCGTCATATTCGCTTATACACAGAATGACTATGCATATAAACGGGCAGGGTGATTATTCTCATAAATTTTACAGCAGGTTGTAAAACTTTCGCGTGCAGTACACATGTTTACACACGCTTGAGTTTTAGGACATTTCAATGTAGGCCTCATTGATTAGATCGATTAGTAGTTAATTTTTGTAATAAAAAATTATATATAGCAAAAATAATATTTTTCACACTGAAATATTTAAATTGAAATTTATCGTAGCGAAGTATAACATTATTTTCATCCCGATAACAGTTACAATCATAATGTAAATTCATGTATTTTATTTATGTATATATTTTATGTATTCCGTTAAAATCTTTTTTCCATCAAGCGATCAGTCATAACAAGCGTGACCATCTATTTTCAATCTTAATGTTAACACCAGGAATTTCCAAACTATTATGAGCAAGAGACCCCTTTTCCAAGATGAATCTAATGAAATGAACCATTCTTTATTTTTGTTCTATTAATAAAAAATATGAGTCCTCATCTACTAAAATACAAGTACCTATTAAAATATTTGTCATTCTTCTAATAAGTTGGTTACGTAACACAACTTAATATACTGTATCTTGAAAGTATTAAATGAGAACTTGTGTTAATTAATTTAGATTTTCAGACCACGTTGACCCTTAAAATCAGTTTTCGTTCATATCATCCCCTGGAAAACCATTTCGACCCCAAGGTATTGATATCAACCACTTTGAGAATCCCTATTTACACTATTATGTGCTTAAATTTAGTAAAAAAACTATTTTATAATTTTTCATTTGTTTCCTTATAAAACAACGATTTATATGTTGCGGAAAATAGTATTAAAAATTCTATATCCACTTCGCTCGAGTGAGTTAAAATAAAATTAACCTTTTAAACTTGTTGCTGACGTCAATAATATCATTTTCCTCATAAGTACCACAGGTTCCGTGTAGGACAATAATTATAAGAATTTAGGGCTACCAACATTTTCATTTGAATTAAATTTAGTTTTATTTTCCGTAGATGATTACATGTATACGTTTTAAATCAAGTTAATTTTACGGCGATCAACTTTTTTCTTCAATTTCTTTAAGTCCAATCACTTTAGACATGCAACTTAAGTACTGGATATGACTTGACTTAACGAATTAGATGAAATGTTTTTGTGTGCGTTCAAGTGGATTCGAGAATGGTTTATATTCACAATTCGGTGCTTTACAGAATGTATTTTTTTAAATTTATATCGTAGAACAACGTTTGCTGGGTCAACTAGTATTACTATGTTATACATAATTATTTATATTGCCAAATTCCTCTTAGGCATATAACATCTTCACCATACTCCATAAAATTCTATTTACGTCGCTAGGAGATAGAAACCTAGTGATTACTATTAGTTAATTCACTATTATTAATGCTTAATATATGTACATTAAATAATTTAAAAAAACATTACACATACTTCTGTGCGTTCGACAAACGCACATATATTCATAAGTACTCTTTGTTTCTGATTAAATTCTGTTCCAAAATAGAAAATTTAAATTATTGTCGAATTTCGACTACTATTCCATCACTATTATTTAATTAATAAGTTATTACATTAGTAGTTACATTGTTTATTAAATATTTCTCCTTCTCAATTTCCTCGTTAATGAATTCTTAATTATTGTAACTTAATGTGATCTTAATGGCGAGCTTCTGGCATAACGACTAACGCATGTCGGTATGCTTGTGGAGGTCACGGGTTCGATTCCCGTCCAGCGTCTGTGTGTTTATGTATAATATCTATTTATTTACAAAAGAAAAGTATATATGTATTACATTAGACCACAAGTGCTATGGAACTTAGTTTGGGACTAGATGGCGTTGTGTGAAATGTCCCAATATATTTGTTTATTATTATTAATTAAAAATAAATGAGTACAGCAATTATTTGCAGTTTAAATAATAATGATAAAATAAATTAGCGGTAGCCCTATGTAAACATAATTTAGACTTCTTGACACATTATCAGTTAGTCGCAATCCGGGTATTAGTCACTCGGCTGCTTGGGAAAGCCCATATCACTTAACAAATACTTTTACAGATTTTTCTTACACTATTGGTTGTGTTATTGGTAGGTTATTCCTTACTTTGAATTGCAATTAGTGATTTAAGTTTGTAGTAGTTTCTATAACATTGTCATTTAATCAAGCTGTTTCGTCCAGTATTTCTTTTTGTTTAATGGTGAGAATGCTTGTTGCACTGATTTGCCAAGGTCCGAGTATGAAAAGCCAAGTGATGATGGTAAATAACAATATATTAAAAAACTTTTGGTGTTTTACATAGATTGTCTACTAACTTGTAAAAATTCGAATCTACATACTTTTTATCCTTTATACCCTGAAGGTGATTCCATATAAATTCCAACCCTAAGGGTACGAAATTAGAGAATGATTGATTATTCACTCACTGATTATATATACATATGACCACACATAACTTTTGACAGAAATGATTTATTTAAGCATGTATTACTACTCTGTAGTAAATAACTAACTACTAACTTAAGTACTAGTAGATTATAGTCACATAAAATTATGAAATAAAAACTTTTTAACAAAAAATTATTACTTCTAATATAAAGAATATTTACAACAATTATAAAATTTCAAATAACATACATATATACCTGGACTGATGATTAGTATGACTTACATATTCTATATGGTAATAATATATACATTGGTAATATATTTATTGTTTTAATTGTTTGAAACCGTTAATATATGGAATGTATGTTTTTATTATAATCTTACATGAATATATAGCACAAATATTCACAGAGAATTGATTTTTCCAAGAATTTAATTGTTGTTATTTGTTTCCGCTAGTAATCTTGTTGTTTGAGTACTATAATATTGTTTCATCTTGAGTGTTGTAAATGTAATTAATTAAAGGTTCTGCCAATAGTTAGAAGAGAATATTATGTAATTTTAATATATTTTTATAAATGATTTGATATTCAGTAATACAATTGAAGCATTATGAAAATGCGGCGCACAAATTCTCTAAACATGTTGTTATTTTTTATTTACTTGTAAGTAATGCAAGTACATCGCTATTTCTGCAAATAAATATTTTCTTTCTTTCATTGCGGCGCCACTACGACATAATTATATAGGAATATTTATCATATCATGCAGTTTAAGCTAGACATCTGCAATTTTTGATAACATACGTCAAAAGTAAGTGCAAGGGATGTAAATTACAAATTAATATAAATATAGTGACGATATGATGTCAAGAAGGGACATTAATGCATAAGTACAAAGGGATGCTTAAATGATAACTGCACAAATTCAACAAAATAATATATATTTTAAAGTTTAAATATATTTCGCAAGTTTCGATAATAATTCTATGAGCCACAAAACTGATTTGAAAGTATGTTAATGCAAAATAAAATCAATCTTCAAATATACAGAAAAAGCGTTGCAGTGTTAGTTATTTTAACTGGTAAGCATTATTCGATGTAAATTAAAATAAAAACAAGGCGGCGGGTTCAGTAACGGTACCGCCGTGGAATGCAGACAGCAACAGGTGTCAGAAGACCCGCAAAGATTATGCGATCTGTTCCAACATCCAAATAGTCAAAACAGGCTTTCCTTTTCTATTACAAATGTAAAAAAAGGACAGAGCATGTGTCACACGGTTTTGGCTCACGGTTTGCGTGTTGGAAGGTATCTAAACAGTTAATTTTAGGGCGTGTGCATTGGGTAAACCTAAATACGTGCTAATGAATTTCATGATTGAATGCTGCCTTGATATTTCTTGATTACCTGTTTCTCTAAAGTTTTCATTTAATACCAGTTTAATTCAATCGGTTCAATTGCCTCGTACTGATAATTTAACAAGATCACCTTTAAGTACATTTAATTAGGTTCTAATTATAATAATTTACGGTAGCCATTAGTTAACGGCAAATTTAAATTAGGCGTGATGGGATTCTCTTTTACTTTCAAAATAGTGGTACCCTTGGTTTTGCCTGTTTTGATTTCAATTGCGACAAAAGGAAATTATACTTTAAGCACGTACTGTTCTGAATACTACAGCTTCCCAGCATTGGTGTTCATTGATGGTACCCGTTGATTCCTTTTCTGCAATCATCATCATCCCAGCGTTGTATGCCGGTTGCAACCTAAACTTCCGTTTCGGTGCCCGGGGTCCGCTTTCCCACTTTTTCTACTCCACTTCGCATGGTCTTCAGCATCCCTGGTAGTGAGCCCATTGACACGCATATCACTCTTTACGGCGTCAAACCAGCACTTTTTGGGTCTACCTCTCCTGTCGGGGTCTGGCGGAGGCGGCATGGCCAGACATTTGTTTTCCACGTAAGATTCCTTTTTTTGCAATAAATGTAGTTTAAATCTTTCCTTTTAACAGCTATCTGCTCGTTTAGTCAAAATCGGCCGAATCATACATATTTGAGAAGACTATATTATGTGATAGATGTATACCACCAGGATGAAATAAAATGACGAGAAAGGATATATCGACTGTATCGACCTCAAGTAATTGAAATTAGACCAAGCTAAGGAAAAAAACACAACAATTCGAAATATTGTTTTCGTTTATTTGATTGATTACATACTTTTACTTAGATACTTTTGGTAGCTTAGTGATATTGCACTCAGAGACCAAACTTATAGCATGCACCGCTGAGGCAAGTTTATCTTCTCTAATGTACATATCATAGCATAACTGCCATACAGTACCGACGGTGAAGGAAAGCTTCGTGAGGAAACCCTCATACTAATTGTAAGTCAAGTACACCCATTGTAAGTCAAGTACATATTGATTGTGTAAATAAGTTTCATTGTGTTTATATAATTGGTTTACAATAAAGTGTTATCTATCTATCTATCTAAGATCATACGCGTAACCTGCCAATACGTCCTGAACAAGCGTGGCCCGTGCCCAGAAGTGGGACACCGTTAGCTGTTGTATATCTCTTATATATTTACACTTTTTGTAAAAATATTTTCTAAACAACCGCTTCAATTTTTATTTATAAAAAGGTCGTAAATTTGCGTGTTGTTTGTGAATATCCTTTCTGCTATATTTACTTTTAATTTTACCCATATCATTGTATCAATGTACTAAAACTAATCAGTATTTGTATTTACGGCGTGTTTTATCAAAATACAGCTTGCTGATATGGGGGAATTCTCCTGACATAGACAAAGTTTTTGTAACCTAAGAAAAATGTGTTAAAGTGGTTTGTGACCCTTGAATCTTGTAAGACCTTATTTATGCGTCTAAATATATTACCGTTATTTTGCCTTTATATTTACCAAATTGTGCTATGTAAAACAAAATCAATATTAAAATTAACATATTTATCGATCTAAACATATCTTAATTAGACATTAGCTTAGACATTATCTTAGTTATAAGTTATAATAACATTGTACGCTATATGTTGAAATTTAAAGAAATCAATTTCAGTTGTCATTAGTAATCCTATAAATGTCATTATAATATAAAATTATTTAATAGGATTATGAATTTGTATGACCTGGGACAATACCAAAAAGGTTTTGTCATCGCTTATGTTAAGTTGGTGAAAATATCATACTCCATTTTTATTATAGCTTGAGTTGAGCAGACAGGGAAACGGCGCACCCTAAAGAAGGCGGTCACGGCCGCCTATGGACGCCTATGGACCAGAGATATTAGCGCTGCCAGCCTCTAAGAAATTTTATATTAAATTAAATTTGTTGTCGTATCGTCTCTTATATATTTTTCAATGTTTTAAATAATTATTACTTACAAAAGTATATGCATTCAAAGGAGGTTTTGGATGTAATTTAATGCGGCTATAGACTGCGGAAGTCGTAATCATGAATTAATAGGTTGAGCAAATAAACGCTGAAATTAGTTGAACGCCGGTTTGATTAAAGCTGTAAAATTACGTGGTGTAGCAAATTTGCGGTGGCTTAGTAAATTATTTCAACTTTAAGAGGCTTCTTATACAACCTACTTTTCCATTCGTATTAAACTTTCAACACGTGGCCGTAGTTACTGTGAGTAATTACTTTTATTTAACAGATTCGTTTTTCTTAATTTACTTTGAGTGCTTATAGTTGGTTAATTTTTTTTCTTCGCTAGTTAATCAATTTTGTACTGTAAAAAAACATTTAATTTATGACTTGCATTGCATTCGAAGTGATTTTATTGCAAATAAAAATAAGGAATATTTGAAATTGTTCGCCGTATGAGGAGTATTTTAAGAGATTACAAAACTGCAGTTCGTTGACACTTGGGACAATAACAAAAAGGTTTTGTCACCGCTTTATGTTTCTGCGAAATGCGGGAAGTTGGCGAATGCCGATTCCATCTGAAATCAATAGTGCACGTTGCTTTTTTAATTCACGAATTTTACGCCTTCCGTTGTGAATTTGATACACAATTGGAAACTAAAATGTCAATTGATATTTATTTTGATAATTGAATGGATGATATATTATATTTTTCCATTTATTTTTCTAAATAAACTAATAGTATCCGGTGAGAATTCACGCAGCGCCGTCTGTTCCCAAAGCGCTTTTATTATGGTTACTAGACAACTGATATACTACTTATATACTTTTGTTTTCTAAATAGGTATACATTTATATAGTAACAACAGCAAACAGAGATTTGGGGCGTATTTGAACCCGTAATCTTCGCAGTCGTTTGACATGTGAAAACCTTTGCCCTACAGAGGTCATAACGATTTAGAATTAGTAAAAGTATTGTGAGACATCAATAAATAAACTTGACTTTTAGGTTTCCGCCATAGATTTAAGAGAACCTTAAGACGTTGGTCCTAAAACTACAATAAACTATTTCACCTTCTCCTTCTTTTAGTTCGCAGACGGTAAAAAGGGACCAATGAACTACTTCCTTTCAGATTGATCAGATATTAGAGAGATTATTACACAAATAAAGGACGTATTACAATAAGGCACCGACGATAAACACTTCCAAAAATCAGTCCCGCGGCTACTTAATTTACTAATTCAGACTCAGAAAAAGAAGACTTCGTTTGTATATAGAACCTAATTTTGCATTAGTTACGGATACAAATGAAACTAACAAGTCCTACGTCATATAGCACATAAGAGCACATAATTTATTAATAACTATCAGCGAAACCCGGCGTTGCTCGGGTCAAAATATTGTAGAAAAGGTCTCGATATTTTCACGCACTAACGTAATTTACGTCATTCAACACACTCCCAAGCTTATATGAGTCGTACAATATGTTAGAAAAGGATAGAAGTATCTCATTACACATTTTACCACCCACATCCACCTACTTCCACCTACAGCAACCAAACTCCCTTACTTGCAAGTGCACACGTGGGGCCTTCTACCTCTGCAACCACGAATGGGCAGTGGGTGGTCATGGAGAAAATGCTGGACATACTCACTATCACTTCCCTTTTATATATGTATATTGATATATTTTTTCTATAGTCAAAAAGTAGTTAAGTTGATGAAAGAAACATGTGACAAATTATCTCAATAGAGAACTGGTTTATGTCCAACAGGATCATATGCCCGCATCCTGTTTGATGCATGAACGATAATCATTAGTACTCGGTTACTAATTAAAATCCCATGGGATCAAAATGTACTGTTGTAAAATTATTTTTTGTGTTAAATATTTATTTAGACTCGTGTACGTGTATATATGTATATATATTGCTGATGAACAGCAGATAGACGCTAGAGACACCGCTAACACGCTGCTGGCCGCGTAGAACTGGAACTTGGCTCATTTATGCTGGAACACGACACAAGGTTATTATGGCTACACGCTTAGAGTGGTTGCAATCCAGACGAACTTGGAGCCCTACCACCTAGCTAGAATTGTTTGGTTGCGTTTTACGGAGTTTCTAGATATTATCGCAGAGCAATGACCAAAAGTCGATCCTGCGATCACCCTCAGAAAAGCAACGATCGGGGTTTTGGCTATATTCAGTTAACCAGATGCGTGGTCGCAGGAGCAAGGCGGACAACCACATACCCGCGTCGGCTTCCCCCGGAGTTCTAACCCGGCACTGAAGAGGTGCAGTTTTCCCCAGGCAAAAAATAAAATGTTTTAGAAATATGATTCTCCGTGCAGGTGCGGAGTAAGAATACTAACCCCTGCGGCCAAGGTCGGCCTGTCATAAAAGGTGACTTAACAACCCTAACTACGTGGTAGGGCCCCAAGCCCGTTTGGATGGCAACTACCTCTGGTGTATAAGTATGCCGCCATAATAACCTTGTGTTCCGGCATTAGTGACCCAGGTTCCTGTACTTCTAAGCGGACAGCAGTGTGTTTGCGGTGCCTCTAGCGTCGTAAATATCCATAGGCCACGGTAACAACCGCTTACTATAAAGTGAGCCGTTAAGGTGAACGTACACTTGTCCGAGCCGAACGCGTCGAACGAGTCGAATGAAACGAATTTTAGAATTCTGTATATGAAATTTCATGAAACCTCGCACACTTCCCCGCATTGAATCGTCCGAATCTGGAAGAACCCCAGAAATCCTACATAAATTCGGATGACGTCATCAGATTCGGCGCGGCTTATGCGGTCGACTCGACCGATGCGCTCGCATTCTATCAGTTGCGTATAACAGAGCAACGAGCGAGTACTATTTCTGCATTGCAGGCGTAAAGGAAATAGAAACGATTTCTTCGACGCGGTCGATTTTTTCGGCGCGGTCGATTGAAGAATCGCACCCGCGCACACATATCCGCACCACCAGTAGTGGTGCGGATATGTGTGCGAGGCCTCCTTGACTTCGATTCGTTCGACGCGTTCGGCTCGGACAAGTGTGCGTTCACCATTAGCCTGTCTGCTGTACTTCATAAATAAAATAAAAAATTGAAATATTTGAAATACGCTGTACTTTGTAGTAGTGAAATGTTTTCTGTCGCTCGGCACGTTTCAGCGATCATAGCGGAAACGTTCCGATATCGCGGCTGATAACACTTTTTATGCAATTTTTTGTTACCACTCGATAATGTGACGTTAACTTTTTCGATTATTTTTTAAATATACTTCGTTTTGTTTCAGGTAAGTGCTGGTATGAGTCGCTTCATTGAAGAAATATCAAACTATTTATGAACCCCTTTATTTAGTATTCGAGATTGGTTCAAATGAAGACTGTATCTGAGAATTAAATGGGGGATACCATGCAAAGAGCAGCAAAAGAAAAGACAAATCGGTATGATTTTAAGAATGTTTTACCGGGTATGTCATCATCATCATCTTAGTGTTGAATCCCGGTTGCAGCCCAAACTCTCGCTTCGGCGCCCGGGGTCCGCTTTCCGACTTTTTATTCTCCACTTCGCACGGTTTAACCGGGTATGTATGTACCTGATATTCGTGTTAGAGCACGCGGCTGGAAACTAATTCTATGACATATCTAGACAACTAATACATTTTTGTCCAAGTCAACTATTTTTTATTTGAAAATGTTTATTTAACTGTATATTTTATTTATAAATTAACTTCGAAGAATGTAAATTCGAATTTCTAAAATCATCAAAGAAATTTATTTTTTCAGTTAAAGCATTCCTACGTTGTAATTTTGTGCTGAATCATGATACCACATAAATGAGTAATATTTACTAACAAGTCAACGACCTCAGTATTATTCAATTCTAAAATTCGCGGTGCATAAATTTAAAAATATATAATTGCCATATACATGTCTGTATTATAAATGAGTATTACAGTATTACATTAAACCTGTACGCCAAATACTTGTTAAAAAAGATAAAGAAAATGCTGAAAAAAGATATTAACCGTACCTTTGAAATATTTGTATATAAAATAATAAATACTTTCACTTTTACAATACTTTTCTTTTATGATATACAGGAATATATGCATATTTTAACGCAAAGGTTTTGGCAACAGTAGCAAGAAAATTCTTCCATATCTAATGACAGCCAATAAAATATTTGTTCCCATAGATAGATGTCGTGTAAATGAACTCAAAGTCAAATTAGTTCTTTATCTATCAAATTCTGGAAACATTATCAACAAAATGTACATTAAAATAATTGTCATGAGTCAATTATTTGAATTTAGACATGTGCCAGTCATAAATAGTTAATGAAACTGATAAATACGCAAATTAAGTGTTAATATGTACAATATATTCATATGCTCAAATTGATATGTTAAATCGTAAGTAAATAAATAGATGTATGATAGTTGGGAAGTCACGCGGGTCATTGAGTTTAAAGACCTTGCCAAATCTTGACTTGCTTTATAGCAAGCTTATGCCTGTACCGGTTAAAAACCTTCATATAATGAGAAACATCAATTTTTACTTTATACAATAACTATATTAATAATATAGTAAAAAGTCATAACGTTCTATTGTGTGGTGTTCTTCTAGAAATAATATATTACTGATTAGATCTTTCACTCCTAGATGTTACATTTTAATAGCTCACTAGTTCTTTTATAACTCGTGATTTATTATTCAAAGCTGTATTTGATATTTGATTATAGACGAAATAATTTAAGAGCTGTTCTGTTCTTTTGTAAGAAACTGACAGTATACCAGTTAGATTTGTAATAATAATACACATTGTTTTCAGATTGAAGTTATAATAATAATAACCTTTTATTAATCATCTATTCTCTGTATAACCCAATATATACGTTTAGCCGTGTGACCCCGGCCAGTGAAAAGAATAGGGTCACCCCAGGTCATTCCAGGGGAGTCGTAAAAGGCGACGGATGGACTACTCCTTCGCCAGCTTACATGCGGCAAGGAAGTGCACATCTCGGTTTTTCCTCTTGGGGTTGGGAGGTCGGACGGCAGTCGCTCCCGTAAAAACCAAAACCAGCCAATAATTACAATGGTCAGAACAAGAAAAGGTCCAGTCATGGATAGGGTGTCGCCGCAAAACGACGCGCAGAAGCTTCGCCCGACTTCTGTGACAAGTGGACAAGGGCTGCCGTGCCGTAGGCGAGCACGGCTAAAGACGTTAGCCCAATCGAAACTCCGCTTCGCAACATGGAACATTGGCACGCTAACCGGACGCGCGAGGGAATTGGCCGATGTACTCTCCAGGCGGAGGGTGGCCGTGGCGTTCCTGCAGGAGACTCGGTGGAAGGCCAGCAGATCCCGGTTCATTGGGAATGGCTACAAGCTGATCTACACGGGTGCATCTGGTGGGGAAAATGGGGTCGCCATAGTGCTCTCGGAGGAGCTCCAGGACGACATTTTGGAGGTGAAGCGCTGTAGCGATCGGCTTATGGTTGTGAGGGTGCTTGTTGGTGGGGTAGTTACCCACTTGATAAGCGCCTACGCGCCACAGACCGGTTGTAGTGACGCCGACAAGATAGCGTTCTGGAACCTACTCGGAGAAGTGCTTCGTGGGATTCCATTGTCACATGGGATCGTTTTGGGCGGTGATCTAAACGGTCATGTGGGTGATGAATGTGGGGAATTTGAGCGTGTTCACGGTGGATTTGGGTATGGTAGCCGCAATGTGGAAGGGGAGGACATCCTCAATACGTGTGCGGCTGCCGACCTTGCCATCGTGAACACGTATTTCAAAAAGAGACCCGAGCATCTCATCACCTACAAGAGCGGGAGGAATGCTACCCAAATCGACTTCCTACTCACTAGGAGACACCACATCAGCAATGTAGCCAACTGCAAGGTCATACCCGGTGAGAGTCTCACTGCACAACACCGTCTTCTTGTCATGGACCTCTGCGTGAAGCCCAAAGGCAAACGTGTAGATCGCCTTCAACGCCGAATCAGGTGGTGGCTGCTTGATGAAGTCAAGTCCCAGGAGTTCGCCTCTGCCATCGGCGACAAGTGCGTCGGTGGTGAGGGCGAATCGGTTCAAGCTTACTGGGACAGGATTCAGGCGGCTATCCTTGGGTCGGCGAGGAAGGTGCTTGGCGAGTCTAAGGGTGGACGCAAATGTGACAAGGAGACTTGGTGGTGGAATGACTCAGTCCAGAGGGAGACCAGGGCGAAAAAAGCCCTCTTTAAGAAGTGGCAAGCGTCCAGATCTCCTGAAGATCGCGACGCATACAGAGCTGCCAAGCGCACCACCAAGAAAGCTGTAGCCAGAGCCAGACGAGACCACTTACAACCACTTTACGATAAGTTGGAATCGTCTGAGGGGCAGAAGCTCATATATAAGTTGGCGCGTTCCAGGGTCAAAGCGGCACAGGATATTTCCAAGTGCCGCTGTGTAAAAGACCCCGGGGGCAACCTGTTATGCGAGGACCTCGCGGTGAAGGAGAGATGGCGCTCGTATTTCCACGAGCTGCTGAACAAGCAGCATAAAGAGGTGTAGCCGCCAGATCTTCCTCCAAATCAAGGACTAGTGCCACCGGTAACGCCTGCAGAAGTCCAGAATTGTCTTCGCCGCATGGAAAATCGGAAAGCTGTCGGAGCCGATGGAGTCCCCATCGAAGCCTGGAAGGCGATGGGCTCTCGTGGTGTGGGCATCTTAACCAACCTTTTCAACCGGACACTCCTCACCGGTACGATCCCGAACCAATGGAGGCTGAGTATCATTACTCCAGTCTTCAAAGGCAAGGGATCGGTGCAGGAGTGCGGTAACTACCGTGGAATAAAGGTCATGTCCCACACCATGAAGCTCTTCGAGAGGGTTATCGACTCTCGGATTCGGCAGGAGTGCACTGTCTCGGGATGTCAGTATGGGTTTCGCCCTGGACATGGGACCATGGACCCAGTTTTTGCCCTAAGGACTGTCGCGGAGAAATACAGGACGAAGAATACGCCTCTGCACTGCCTGTTTCTGGACTTGCAGAAGGCCTTCGACTGTATTCCTCGTGCGATAATCTGGTGGGCATTGCGATTCAAAAGGGTTCCAGAGGCCTATATTGACATCATCCAAGACATGTACCATGATTCCGATTCCGTAGTTCGGACCGCTGTTGGCGACACAAAACCTTTCCCCATCACCGTTGGGGTGCACCAAGGATCCGTCCTAAGTCCGTTTCTGTTCAGCGTGGTATTAGACGTATTGTCAGACAGCATCAGAAACTCACATGAGCAGCCCCCGTGGTTGCTCATGTATGCTGATGATATCGCGCTGACAGATTCAGACAGGGGTAGGCTGGTGCAACGCGTGAAGGCGTGGAAGGAGTCGCTTGAGAACGGTGGTCTGAAGCTCAATGTGGCGAAGACCGAGTACTTGGCCTGTAACTCCACAGATCCCACACCCGTACGCATAGGCGGTGACACGGTCGAGCGCACGGACCGAGTAAAATACTTGGGATCTGTATTTCACGCGTCTGGTGACATCGATTGCGACGTCAAGGCACGCATTGCTGCCGCGTGGGCCAAATGGCGTGAGGTGACTGGTGTCATTTGTGACCCCAAGATGCCGGTAAAATTGAAGGGACAGGTCTATAAGACCATCATTAGGCCTGTCCTTTTATACGGCTGTGAAGCGTGGCCGGTGTTAGAGAGACACAAGCAAGAACTGCGTGTCACGGAGATGAATATGCTGCGGTGGATGTGTGGAGTGACGCGGAAGGACCGCGTTAGGAACTCCCGCATTCGCGGCAGTCTTCATGTCCGTGACATTGCGGATAAATTGCAGGAGTGTCGGCTCCGTTGGTACGGCCACGTTTTGCGGCAACCGGATGATTACGTGGGAAACAAATGTCTGGCCATGCCGCCTCCGCCGGGCCCCGGCAGGAGGGGTAGACCCAAAAAGTGCTGGCTTGACGTCGTAAGGGGTGACATGCGTGCTAATGGGCTCACTACCAGGGATGCTGAAGACCGTGCGAAGTGGAGTAGAAAAAGTCGGAAAGCGGACCCCGGGCACCGAAGCGGAAGTTTGGGTTGCAACCGGGAAAAACGCTGAGATGATGATGATGATGAACCCAATATATACGTTGACAGTTGGATAGCTCCGTGGTTATATAACTCATAAATAAAGTATTAAGTATTTAAAACCTGACCATGAACTTTTAAGCGTTGTGTGAACTAATATACAATTTACATACACAACAGGAAAATATAGTGAATAAACTTCTATGTAAAAGTTATTTACGCTCCAGTAAAAACCGTATGCAGAACGTAGTTTTATTTTATTAAATTCAATTACCTTTTAGTGAAAGTATAAAAATGGTCCTAAAGTATAAGTTTATGCACACATACAACGAGGTGACTATACAATTTCTTAAGTAAGAATACTCACCCCGTTTTTTTCTAAACAGTGTACTTCCCCACATTTTTTTACAATATTTTTTTTGTTAATCACACTATCCTGAATTTAAAAGTTATTGAAAATAATTTTTTACCTTTTAATTTTTTCTTAATGCTATAGTTGCTATTATCACATATAATAGACTTCAAAATTGTTATACACAATGTGGGATTTTGGAGCCAAATTTTTATTAAATAAACATTTAATTTTATAATATTCGTCAGTATAATTAAAATTAAAAAAATTAACTTTCACGTTCATGACGTGGAAGCATATCTAGTTTTTTGTCTTTGAAACTTCTAAATGAATAAACCTATTTGGCAGGTTTGGAACTTTCCTGTTTAGAATATAGAACAACATCTGTCGGGTGGAATAGTATTTTGTTAATCATTCTAATGTTTGAAAGTGGAAGAAAAATTATATTCTATCTAAGTATACATATATAAGGAAAATAGGGTTCCCTTGAGGCACCATCACAATAAAACTACTAAACATATCGGATGGAACTGTTATCATTCGACGCGGAATTTTTCGTAGACGGTTATAAGCTATTTTATTTTTTGGATTCCATCGACCCTTTCTCATTGTCTTCTATTTACCTTTGCCTGTTATTCGCTCAGCGGAGTGTATATATATAATAAATTTAAAGCATGCCCGTTGCTTAACACAGTTTAGAAGCTTGTAGGTGGGTTGAGCTCTTGGAAGGATTTTATTATAAAAAGTTACTTAATATAAAATCTTTGAACTTACATAGTCTCAAGATCCGTGAGGACTGCGCAAACAGATGATTTCTTGGAACAATGATCGGCGTGATTTCATGTTCAATGTGTTTAATGTTTATTTTAGGATATGTTAACTGTCCGTTCTAAGCCACTACAAGACGTTTCCAGGTAAATATCTGGCTTGCTAAATATGGTAATAACTTTCAGAGTTTTCCCATGGATATATTTATACAACAAGCATAATTTGCTAACTATTAATTATATACTCAAACTATGCTCAGTTTGAGCATATCATTGACTGATTCATTGAAAACGCAATAGACCATAAGTAATCTGTGGTTTAAGGACAACATATTTATAATATGATTCCCTATGGGACAGCAGCGTGTTCGGTGACCCTGGCGTCGCAAACATCCATAGGCGACGGTAACTGCTTACGATTAAATGGGCCGCTGACTTGTCTGCTGTTCCTTAGCTAAAAAAAATGATCTGCTAATATTTTATTGTTCTCAGTGTCCTTCAATTTAAAAAAAAATAGATGTCGGTACAGTCTTTCACCAAATATTTTTGTGAAAGGAATTATGATTAAATCATATTGTGATATGATTGATTCTGTTTAGAATATTAAAAAGTAGTCAAAAATATTAAATCTTGCTTCATCTTTTAAGAATTTAAACTACCTTAAACACAGTAAACAGAACCTTTTAATATATTATAGAATGACTCAACATTGGGTAGGTATTTAGAATACACTTGTTAAACATATTTGCACAGTACGCGTGCCGTGGACTTTAAACTTAGTTGTGTATGAAATTCAATTTTAAATAATATTGCTAAAATTGATTTACTAAGATTATGACAATATGAATATATTCACGATTACTTACAATCTTAATAGCTAAGAATTAACTACCCTCAATTAACACAAAAGCTTAAGTTGTGAGTGGATTAATTTTTATCTAGATATCCACCAGTTACGATTCAAAAGTAAGACATCTCTCGGTTATAGGTCTAATTCATTGCTAGAGATTCAAACTCAAACTCCATAAAATAACATCGTGTTGTATTTATATTGTACTCGTATATAGGATGTAATAAACAAGGATTTTAGTTCAGTGAAAGTCAAATATACACGTTTTTCATTTACAATTAATCCTCAAAGAGCCAAATATAGCCGAGAAACTTACTAATAATAGATTCACTGACCTGTATGTGGTCGCATCCAAAGAGAATAATACCCATATAATTTATAGTGTTGTAAAAGGCAACAAATTCTCTACGCGGTAGGGCTGGATGTTTTTTTTCCTAATTGCTAAGGCTGTTGTTGTCTCCGGCGACTCGACAACGAATACGGCCGTTAAGGCATTCCAACCCCGTGGGAACGGAGTTGATCAGCCGTGGCGCGTGCTCGGGGACGTGCCTCATGTGAGGTGAGTTCCCAGTTCGACCGCTGCATGGGGAACAATTGAGAACCGCCACGATTGACAAGTTATTTTATTGTGGTCATTTCGACTTCACCGGTGAACTTCACCGCTCCTATTCTAATCTACTACCGTTTTGGAATGTGTATAGCTGGGGGAGAAGAAACGCGGAAGGAACTCCCCCGCAACACATCTATTCTACGTGTAATTTGTATGAAGTGAATTGTGTGAGTCTATAGGTTATGGGGGGCGGAACATCCCTAAACATTTTTCGTCGGGCTGGTCATGCAGTCATGCCAGACTGGGGAGAATTGGGTCCGCGAGAACATCCGCTTTAGCGTCCTAGTGATGGGGTCGGGTCTATCCGTGAGCACGTTTCGCGGGTGACGACGCGCGGGAGCGGCTCGGCGGTTGGACTGTCTCCACCACCAGCGGATCGGGGTAGTGGGGAGTGACTCCGAAGAAAGATCGCGACAGCGCGACTATGTACTCCTTCACGGGAAGGAGTCCCAGGTCGCGGTGTAGGTCCGCGTTGCGCATGTAGAGTGGTGCTTGGACAAGTATGCGCAAGAACTTATTTTGCAGTCTCTGCATCGAGTTAATGTAGCATTTGCCGGCATGGGCGAAGACTACACTCACGTAGGTCATGATGGGGCGGACGCAGGTTTTGTAAAGTGTTACCTTATTCCTAAGGGACATTTACTCTTTCTACGTGTCATAGATAGTAGTAGAGACGGCCAAGCATGAAGTGTGCTCTGTTCCTCACCGTGCTGATATGTTTACCGAAGTACAGGCCTTTATCGAGGGTGACTCCTAAAAAGTGAAAAGGGTGTTATCATCCGCGTATAAGGCGAGATGTACCTGTGGGGTGCGGGATATGTCGCTGGTGTACAGAGAGAAGAGTAAGGGGGACAGGGCCGAGTCCTGGGGGACACCGGCCCTGATGGGAAGAGATAAGCCCCTGCATCTTTCTCCCGCAAGGGTGAGCTGGGCGTGTGGAACACCGACGCGCGCCAAATCTCGGCCTTGTGTGTGCGGGCTGCGGCCCTTTCCCAGGGGGCCGCGCCCGCGACCCATCACTATGGCGGCCGGAGGTCTGGCGCCAACCTCCGGCGACGAGTGGTCCTGAGTGAGCGGGAGGGGAACGTGGCGAGCTACCTCTCTCTCTTCGCCGCCTCCTTTGCGGACACGACTGTCTCTCAGAAAGAGGTGAAGGCGTTCCATCCGGCTTGGCTCCTGATCATCGTTAGGATGATGGCTGGGAGTGAGAGGTCACGACCGATAGTGGCGACTAGATTTCAGCGCGTTGATACCCATGTGGTAAACGCTTGGAGGGTGTGGAGCGTGTGTCCTCGTCGCCGGCGTCACAGTGGTGGCATTCTGTCGTTTGCTCCTTTTGAGCGCAAGAACCCTATAGTTTTTGGGTTATGATATTATTGAAAATATTGAGTACTAGCAGCCCGCCCCAGCTTCGCACGGGTATTTAATAAAAATTTCAAAATTAAAAATTATATACACACACATACCTAAACCCTTCTATTTTTTTTTTCGGTCTTGGGGAAAACCTCTCTTGACGGATTCCCCCGACCCGGGGGGACCGAGGGATATGTGGGACCCCGGGAAAGATGTTCGACCATCCGATTACCCACTAAAAAACCTCGCTATTCTCCTATTGCCTACGCCCGGGCCCACGGATATAAGGCCTGCCGATCTCGTGGCCCGGGCCGGCGCCGGCTCGCCCTTTGTCTTAAGGCGGGCCCCTTCTAAAGTGTTGGCGCCAGGGGGTCAGGGTTTCGTCCCCCCGGCGCTCTCCTAACAACTCTAGGAGTTGAGGGGGGCCGCGGAACAGCACGCGGCCCTCTCCCTGCAATAGTGCGGGCGGCGGATCCTCCCCCGAGGGGCCGCCCGCAGCCGCTTTCTACGGCGGCCGGAGGTCGTTGCCCGCCCTCCGGTGCCGACGACGCGGCCTACGTTGGCGGGAGGGAGGGTAGTGGCGGACTTCCGCTCCCGTTCCGCCACCTCCCTTGCAGACACTCCTCCTCCTTGAGTCGTGTACCTCATTACTGAGGGTCGTGATTCCCCTTATAAGAACCCAGTTTCTCTTTTATAATGTTCTTCCACCTGTGCCTGTCCTTGGTGTGGTGGAGTGCATCACTACTGCCTCGCAAAAGGAGGTGACGGCCGTCCATCCAGGATCGCCCTCGACCATGGACAGAACCAGGGCCGGGAGCGACAGGCCCGCGGCCAATTCCGGACGGGACTCGCATCCCCGTCGCGTGCTAGTCAGGCGTGAGTACGACTACCAGACGACACTCCAGAAAAACCAGAGAGTCGCCTGACGTTGTAGCCGGCCCAGCAAGACCAACCGACAGCGAGGATGCAATTCCCGCCCTGGGAACACTTTCTGTGCAGGCGCAGTCGAAATAGGCATGGTTTCGACTACCAAATCAGGGCCCAGGGCAATCCCATTCATTGGGGGTCCCAATCAGTATTCGCAACCATCCCACCGGGGACCACGCCACAAACAGAGAGCTAAGTTGGAAAGGATGTAGGAGGTAGACGGGAAGAAAGGTAGGAAGGCCTCTGTCGCCTCGGACGGAGAGGGGAGTAAAGCGACGGATGCTCGGGCACCTCGGCTACGCACACCCGTGTACTCCTCAGACAGAGGAGCGCCCTTGAGGGCAAACCCTTCTATTTGCGTCAGGTTACTAAAAAAATAAAATTATAAAAAAAGTTTGAATATTATTATTTCTATGAAATTTTATTTTAATGATTTTTTTGTTATTATTTTTATTTATTTTTCGTTGTTTTTTAATAAGTTTTTTTTTTATATTTTTATAAAAACCCCAGTGACGCACGCCTACATTGCATAAGGTGCTGCCTAGCTAGCCGAACAGGGTGCGCAGCTACCACGCAACATTTTTCTAATACTTACATTTTTAAACTCGTGATATCTTTCGAATGGAATATCCGAATTGAATAATTCAAAAAGTTATATAAAGGTATTGAAGCAGTTTTGAATATGAAGTAATTTATTTTGATAAGGATTAATACCAAGATACAAATAAAGAGCCTTTTCTAGGGGCGGCATTTCAATTAAATTTTTAAAATAAAAGAACACTTATTGTGGCATAACTATAATAGTTAGACATATGCTATCGCGACACTTTTTGTAAATAATGATGTGTTCTGCAAAGTCGTAGTACATTATTTTATTCTATCATCAATAGTTTTCACAGCGCACGCGATTTAAATAATATTTTAGGTAATTTTTTTACACCTTGGGTTACATTATTGGAGTTTTAGTAAGGATCCCTAATTTTTTAGAAAATATAATATAGCCTATGTCACCCGGAGATAGTGTAGCTTCCCAACAGTGAAAGAATTTTTTAAATCGGGTCAGTAGTTTCGGAGCCTATTCAATGCAAACAAACAAACAAACAAACAAACAAACATACAATCAAATCTTTCCTCTTTATAATAGTAGTATAGATATTGAATCGTTCGTAAGAATTTCGCCCATATCACAAAATTGCGCAACATCCATCAAATGTCGTGATTCTGGGACAACGTGACATTAAGTACGATACGGGTGACATTATGTGGGCAATTAACATAAACAATATTCTGTCATGAGACAATCAACAGGAAAAATTATACTTCGTAATAAATAGAAATACTTCTTCTTGCATCAATTAAAAAGAAAACACATGTCAAATATTGCTAAAAGTAATCTCTACCAGGCAACCTTAGGGTGGATAAGGAATATGGGTTTGAAATAAGGTAGTTATGCGATAAATGAAATATTTAATAAACAAATACACGCATAAACATACACATAAATATGAATAAGGAGAAATAAAAAAAAAACTAAATCGAAAGGAATAAAGAAAAATACATACGAGTATATAGTAGAAGAAACACTAACTAAAATCCATAAATAGTCTTGAGTTCAGTAAATGATTTGATTTTTTGAATATATAACAAAAGTATAGGTCAATTCCGTCTCCTTGTTAGGATGGCATAAAATATTAAAGTGGATGTATCGTTAGTTATATTTAGTTTGATTTAGATTATATCTAGATTGGTATAGTTAGTTTTTGTCTGTAACCAAATTCAAAAACATAACTAACTTGTGCTGGAAGTAAAGCCAAAAATCTAATAGTTCTACTCACCGGCAGACGCAGGATTTAAAACAAACACAAAGGGGAAAAGTATACAATTCTAACGAAGCTATATAATTAATTATTAGTATTTATTCCACATATTACGCAAAGAAGCGAATGAAAAATGATGAATAAATATAAAAATAAAAATTAAATATGATAAAAAAAAATTATTCGGTAATTTTGGCTAAGCCAAAACCTTTTATTAGACTAGTAAGTAATCTTAATATATCTTACGCCACCTAAATATTTAAAAATTAAAAATAACCAGTATAAAAATATTCTCCAAATTGTTTTTCACATACCTACAAAAACAAATATGAAAAAAAAACAAAAGTTTCTGAAAAATATCTGTATTTATTCAGTGGGAACACATTTTTTTATTATACATTGTAAACAAATTCGCGTAATACACGGTGTCCGATGTTGGACGTGACGTAATGTTTATACCAATCTGGAGGCCTTGAAAAATAACTCCGCCGAGTAGTTCAACAGTCGGTGCGAGGTGAACAACCCTTTTCGACGCAACCTGTTTAGGAAATGTCGTTGATAGTGTCATTAACAATATCTGTGCAAGTTTTGTTGTAGGTACCGCAACAGGTTTTTACATCACTCGAATATTCCATTCTCGAATTAGACCTTTACAGCTTAGATAGCTACAATTGAAATTTTTAATTTTATTGCATTCCGGTACGCTCTTGTACAACATTGGTGAAAAATGATTTGTTAATCGGGCTTTGTAAAAGGAGTTAGTGTTCCAATGATCAATCCTTCTTTCTTTTCGCTAGCATTATCTGACAACTGTTTTGTCCGATTTAGTATTTCGTACTTTATTAACGCACTTTCTTATTGTTCTGTATTTAATTTTTCCTAGAATAAGTATGTCGATAAATGCTTACCACCCAAATACATACTGAATTAATCAAAAATATTTCAGACTACCACTTAAATGCATATTTGACAGTGAATAATTAATTAAGCTAAATACAATTTACTAAGTTTCTTCTTCGCTAAGGAGTTTTATCTTATGCTTTTTTTAAATTGAAATAAATATAGTATTCAAGAATATTAATATTAGTTTAATACTAAGATCGGTATGATAAATTACGATCATTGGCTCATATCGCGTATCTATAGGTTTGATTTCCGTTTAAACAAGTATTTATAAGATTTGTATAATATCAGTTAAATGTTTGTAATACTTCTGCGGTATAAACACTCAACGTATGCTGTAAGTTTACTTCGTTTTAATATTTATAGATAGATAGATAGATATATAATTCTTTATTGTCACCAACTTAACCTAATGATATAATACAAGTTAAAGAGAATATTGTAAATATTGGAGACAATGGGCGGCCTTATCGCTTTAAGCGATTTCTTCCAGGCAACCCACATTTATGTTTGACCTCTTTTTAAACCAAAGTTTTAAAAACACCATTTGTCTCCATTTTATTGGTATGATATCCATTATGTATCAATAAACGCTATGTTCATGTACAACTTGGCATTTACACATATTGCTTAGAGTAAATAAACATTTTTATAACTTAATATTATTTCCATGAAAAATATTTTTCAATACAAATTGTACCCACATTGAACTAATTCGCAGAAATTCAATTCCGTTGCAAAACAAGCTCTACAAACACTTCATAAGCTTCTGTATTTATCAAAAGTTTAAAGGTCATTAATGTTTATTATGTTTTCTTGTTTTTCAAAATAATGAAAATGTATAATTTCTGAATTATTTAATATTTAATTGTAATTACTTTGTTTTTATATATACACTAGCAGCCCGTCCCAGCTTCGCACGGGTATTTAACAAAAAATTAAAAATTAAACCCTTCTATTTTTTTTCGGTCTCGGGGAAAAACCTCTCTTGACGGGTTATCCCGGCTCGGGGGGACCGAGAGATATAAGGGACTCCGGAAAAGATGTTCGACCCACTAAAAAACCCCGCTGTTCTCCTATCGTCTACGCCCGGGCCCACGGATATAATATATTATGCCATATTATGGCCTGCCGATCTCGTGGCCCGGGCCGGCGCCGGCCCACGCTTTGTCTTAAAGCGGGCCCCTTCTAAAGTGCTGGCGCCAGGGGGTCAGGGTTTCGTCCCCCCGGCGCTCTCTTGTAACAACTCTAGGAGTTGAGGGGGGCTGTGGAACAGCACGCGGCCTTCTCCCTCGCGGCAATAGTGCGGGCGGCGGATCCTCTCCCGAGGGGCCGCCCGCGGCCGTTTTCTACGGCGGCCGGAGATCGTTGCCCGCCCTCCGGCGCCGACGAAGCGGCCTACGTTGGCGGGAGGGGAGTACGGTGGCGGACTCCCGCTCCCGTTCCGCCGCCTCCCTTGCAGATACTACTGCCTCGCAAAAGGAGGCGACGGCCGTCCATCCAGGATCGCCCCCGACCATGGACAGAACCAGGGCCGGGAGTGACAGGTCCGCGGCCAATTCCGGACGGGACTCGCATCCCCGTCGCGTGCTAGTCAGGCGTGGGTACGACTACCAGACGACACTCCAGAAAAAGCAGAGTCGCCTGATGTCGTAGCCGGCCCAGCAAGACCAACCGACAGCGAGGATGCAATTCCCGCCCCGGGAACACTCTGTGCAGGTGCAGTCGAAATAGGCATGGTTTCGACTACCAAATCAGGTCCCAGGGTAGAACCCGGGACCCCAATCAGTATTCGCAATCATCCCACCGGGGACCACGCCACGAACAGAGAGCTAAGTTGGAAAGGATGTAAGAGGTAGACGGAAAGAAAGGTAGGACTCTGTCGCCTCGAACGGAGAGGGGAGTGAAGCGACGGATGCTCGGGCACCTCGGGTACGCACACACGTGCACTCCTCGGACAGAGGAGCGCCCCTGAGGGCAAACCCTTCTATTTGCGTCAGGTTACTAAAAAAATAAAATTATAAAGAAAGTTTGAATATTATTATTTCTATGATCTTTTATTTTAATGATTTTTTTTGTTATTACTTTTTATTTATTTTTCGTTATTTTTAATAAGTATTCTAATTTTTGTAAAAACCCCAGTGACGCACGCCTACATTGCATAAGGTGCTGCCTAGCTAGCCGAACAGGGTGAGCGGCTACCACGCAACATTTTTCTAATACTTACATTTTTAAACTCGTGATATCTTTCGAATGGAATATCCGAATTGAATAATTCAAAAAGTTATATAAAGGTATTGAAACAGTTTTGAATATGAAGTAATTTATTTTGATAAGGATTAATATCAAGATCCAAATAAAGAGTCTTTTCTAGGGGCGGCATTTCAATTAAATTTTTAAAATAAAGAACACTTATTGTGGTATAACTATAATAGTTAGACATATGCTGTCGCGACACTTTTTGTAAATAATTATGTGTTCTGCAAAGTTGTAGTACATTATTTTATTCTATCATCAATAGTTTTCGCAACGCACGCGATTTAAATAATATTTTAGGTAATTTTTTTACACTTTGGGTTACATTATTGGAGTTTTAGTAAGGATCCCTAATTTTTTTGAAAATATAATATAGCCTATGTCACCCGGGGATAGTGTAGCTTCCCAACAATGAAATAATTTTTTAAATCGGGTCAGTAGTTTCGGAGCCTATTCAAAGCAAACAAACAAACAAACAAACAAACAAACAAACAAACAAACAAACAAACAATCAAATCTTTCCTCTTTATAATAGTAGTATAGATAGTCAGGTCATAAGTATTGTCACACAGTAAAAACTTTTCTTTTAGAATGCTGGCCACAAAAAAGTTTATTGAATTCGAATTTCGAATTGTTCATGAAAATAAAAAAGGTATACTTTTAGAATTTTACTCATTTTTAAATATGGAGTGGACGCTTAAAGAAGACCGTGTTGCAGTTATTGCGTTGCATCGTTGCAGTTACGCGCCAATTCAAATTTTTAACATACTGAAAAATTTGAATATAACCAAAAGATTCGTTTATCGTACCATCAAACGATACAATGAAGACTCTAGTGTAGATGACAGGTCAAGAAGTGGTCGCCCTCGGTCTGTTAAGACTCCAGCAGTGATAAAAGCTGTGAAGGCACGAATTCAAAGAAATCCCAAACGTAAGCAGAAACTGTTGGCCCTTCAGATGGGGTTAAGCAGAACCACGGTGAAAAGGGTGTTAAATGAAGACTTAGGGCTTCGGGCATATCGAAGAAAAACAGGACATCGTTTGAATGCTCGTCTAATGGACCTGAGACTGAAGAGATGCCGCGCTTTGTTGAAGCGGTACGCGAGAAAAAAATATCGGGAAATTCTTTTTTCGGATGAAAAAATGTTTACCGTAGAAGGGAGCTACAACAAACAAAATGATAAGGTGTACGCACACAGTAGTGAAGAAGCGAGCAACCGTATTCCGCGTGTCCAACGAGGTTATTTTCCATCCTCGCTCATGGTATGGTTGGGAGTTTCTTATTGGGGCTTAACAGAGGTACATTTTTGTGAGAAAGGTGTAAAAACGAATGCTGTTGTGTATCAAAATACAGTCCTGACGAACCTTGTGGAACCTGTTTCTCATACCATGTTCAATAACAGGCACTGGGTATTCCAACAAGATTCGGCGCCAGCTCATAGAGCGAAGAGCACACAAGACTGGCTGGCGGCGCGTGAAATCGACTTCATCCGGCACGAAGACTGGCCCTCCTCCAGTCCAGATTTGAATCCGTTAGATTACAAGATATGGCAACACTTGGAGGAAAAGGCGTGCTCAAAGCCTCATCCCAATTTGGAGTCACTCAAGACATCCTTGATTAAGGCAGCCGCCGATATTGACATGGACCTCGTTCGTGCTGCGATAGACGACTGGCCGCGCAGATTGAAGGCCTGTATTCAAAATCACAGAGGTCATTTTGAATAAACTTTAATGTCATAAGAATCTATGTTTTGTTAAGTTCATTTTGGTATATGAATGGTTACATAATGAATAAACTTGTTACAATTATTTTACATTAAACATGTGACAGAATTTATGACCTGACTAGGTAGAAAGGTAAGTTTGTTTGTTTGAACGTTTTTATGTTATATTCAATATAAAACAAAGATCTAAGACAGGATTGGATTGTTTTAAACACTAGCATCGAATCCTTAATTGAACGGAGAGAAGTGTTGAGAAAACAATATTTGACTTGTCATAGGTTTTAAAAACAAATTTCGCTAGAGTTTAAAATTTGTTACACTAACACTTCCAGGTCTAGTAAAGCGACCTGCGCAAGTTTGCTGCTCGGATTGGAAAAGTCGAGATGTGAGACGAAACCTGGGAAAGCCTTGCCTGATAACGACGACTCTCTTTTCATATAACGAATAAATCTTTCTTGACACTAGTAAGAGAAGGCAAGCATTATAGTTATTATGGCCAAAGGAGTCCAGAAAGTCTATGCTGTATATTATACTTATAACCCGCAAAATATCAAATTTGAAATTTGCCAGTGGTTACATGTATGACGGGCGATTGAGCAGACGAGTTCTAGAATGGTAATGCTCTAAAAGGCTTCCCAGCCTAGTAGGCCAACCACCTGTTGTTTGCATGTCGGGGTTAAATAAATGTGATATCGGGACGTGTAGTATGTTTGGATAATGCCTATGTCTGATAGTTGGCTAGGATTAGTTGAACACGTTACAAGTAACGTTATTTTTTTGCATTATAAGTAAAATAATTAGTTTACGCGTTTATTTGTGTATAACATATACACAAATACCTATATCAATTTTAAATTTTGCATCTAAATTGCGCTGGGAAATTAGTTCAGTTTACATTTTGTTTAATATTGAGACAATGAGTTCGCCTTTCACATTCTACAATATCAAGTAATTCTTGAGTCGACTCTTACATGGATCAGTAGAAGCGTCATGGTATTCGTTCCACGCATATATGCTCAATTTGGCTTTAAACCAGGACTTTCGACGGAGGCTGCCATTATGTGTGTCAAGCAGGCTGTTCAATACTACACGCAAAGAAAAACACCTATATATGCGTGTTTTCTAGATATATCTAGGGCTTTTGATTTGGTATCCTATGATATATTATGGGAGAAACTAAAAAATGAAACAAAAGTAGATAGTGCTGTCACAAAATTATTAAGATATTGATACCAAAATCAGATGAACTTTGTTATGGTGAACGCACACTTGTCCGAGCTGAACGCGCCGGAGTCGAACGAAACGAATTTTAGAATTCTGTCTAAGAACGATTCGGATGATTCGGGCGATTCGACGCGGGCAAGTGTGCGAGGTTTCATGAGATTTCATATACAGAATTCTAAAATTTGACTCGTTCGGCGCGTTCGGCTCGGACAAGTGTGCGTTCACCATTAAATGGGCTGGTGCGACATCTGATTTGTATAGGCTAAAGTGTGGAGTAAGACAAGGGGGATCAACTCACCATGTCTTTTTAAGTTGTACGTCATATGCGTTGATTGATGAGCTCATCGGCGCCTACATTGGCTGTCACATCGACGGAGTTTGCGTCAATAATATTAGCTACGCTGATGATATGGAGCACCATAGCAGCAGCTGAGCCCATCGATCGGTGCACTGAGGCGACTCATAAGTATTTGTGAACGCTACGCAGAATTTCATGGGCTCAGGTATAATGCCAAAAAGAGCGAGTTGCTGGTTTTCAAGGCTGGCTCTAAGATATGCACTTCTGTGCCAATAGTTTATATTGGTAATAATCCTCTTAAACGTACTTCCCAGTTTAAGTATCTGGGACACTGGCTGACCGAGGATCTAAGTGATAACCTAGATATTGAGAGAGAGCGTAGGGCTTTAGCTGTCCGATGCAATATGTTGGCTCGCAGATTTGCAAGGTGTGGACGGGATGTCAAGCTGGTTTTGTTCAAGGCCTATTGCCAGACCTTCTACACCTGTAGTCTGTGGTTGAGGTACACGCGGGCGGCAATCGATGCCCTACGAGTGCAGTATAACGACGCCCTTAGGATTTTGTTGGGGTTGCCTCGTTTTTGCAGTGCATCGATTATGTTTGCAGAAAATGCTATTGACAGCTTTCAGGCCCTCATGCGTAAACGTTGCGCAGCTACCTCAGCTAGGTTCCGTGATAGCCCTCACAGTATGGTGGCAGTTTTATGCAATCGGTGGGATAGCCCAATGATTCGCCACTGGGTACAGCTGCACGCACCAGTCGCAACATGGACATTTTGATCATTTTATATTTTTGTTTACTAACAACAGATTTTTAAGTTTACTTATAATTTACTAACCCACTATGAACATGATATTATAACTGTCTGAAATAAATAAATAATAATATATAGCCAGTAGCCAGAATATGTGGTTATACACTCGCAAGTATTTTCCTGTCTTGTCCTCAATGTTAAAAGCGTGAGGACTGCAAGAGATTGTTTGCGAGAGAAAAGAATACGAAATAATGTGCAATTACAGACGACAGCAGAGTGTTCGCTGTGCCCCTAGGTTCGCAAATATCCAGCAACGGTAATTAACGGTAACTGCTGTTCCTCAGTAATAAATAAAACTTTCCTTTAGCATCTTCTTTGATCAAGTTCTTATAAGTACATTATTAGTGTGTGAAAGTTATTGAACTTAATGAGTATACTTCAAGTAATACTTTTACTTATTCACATATCGTCAATCATCAATCTGCTGACAGGTGATAATGTAATAAAAGTAGAATTTTCCATACTAAATTATAAGAAATATGCTAAACAGAAAACATGTATTTAAAAATGTCTATACAAATAATTGAAATTGGGGTGTCTGTTTGTAATATTAAAATAACCGCTTTTTACCAAGTACATTTAGATGAATACATGGTACATATACCAAAACAACATTTTTTACAACACAGACAGACAAAACAAACAGACGTTTGTTTGTTTCGGCTTATCTCCGAAATGGCTCGACCGATTTTGACGGGACTTTCACTGGCAGATAGCTGATGCAACAAGAAGTAACATAGGCTACTTTTATTAAGAAAAATTTGTTTTAGAAAAAAAAATTGCATCTCACGAAATTTTTTTTCTGTCATTCGACCAGTGAAGCGGGCGGGAACAGCTAGTTTTAAATAAAAATGTAATAAAATTATGAGAAATATGACTTCTGAAAACTATGAAATGTTTTACAATGTTTTCTGATAATAAAAAAAACAACATTAATCTTACTGGCGCAGGATTTTCTTCAATTATCTTTTCAAGTAACACAAATAATTAGAACGGGTTTTGACCGCAAAGGGTGATGCTAAAATGATGATCAATCATGAATCCAGGTTACGATAGATATAAACTTTCTCCGTGCAGGGATGGAGTAAGAATATTAAGCTCCGCGTGCCGCGGCCGGGGTTTTCAATAGTTATTTTTAGTGACAACAAAAGTTTACAGACAAAATTACTGTCACATAATATGTCCTAACTAAAAAGAAATAAATGCCATGATTGCTCAGCAACGCGCTAATTATTTATTCAATTTTGAAGGGGATCGCGCAGAATAGATTTAATTACTGAAATTAAGTTATATTTTTGAATAGTACGCTGGATGAGTTTAAATTGGTGTCAAAAACTATTCATTTTGCTGCTAAATTATTGTTATTATTTTTCACTGTATTACAAAGGTATATAGATATATAAAATAGTACATACAAAAAGTTTACCTCTGAACTATGTATTTTGTGGTAACTCTCACATTTCGGCTGCATAATGACACGCTATTTCGTACTTTTATTACTCACTTAACGGATATCCTTTTAATTTTCGCTCCAGAAATGATATTGTTTTATTAGTATTGTTGCTTGCATATACTGTAATGTTACATAGTATACAATTTGTTTTCACATCTAAAAATAATAGATTTAAAGTTTTAGTATTTATTTGACAGCCTTTAGTTAAACAAAAAAGGTAAGATTTTCGTCGGAACGTGAATCTAGGTCTTAATGGCTTGGAAAGATGTATTAGTTATTAAAAAATAATAATATCTGGAATTTCATGACTAGACTGAAAATAAATTGACGGTTTCAATACTAAAACGTGTTGTCATCTCCAACAAAGCTTGGCTTTCACTCAATTATTCGCGCTTTCAGTACAGATAAAGCTAAAAACTAACAAAGAGTTGTGAATAAAAAACACAAAAAGGTTTTAAATTTTAGTCTCAATTCTGCGATTAGATACGGCTTAAATGTTTGGGTAATTTATCGTGAAGCACCAATCTGTTTTAACTAGGAGTATTTTGGCATTTTAGACTAAGGCTAAAATTACAATTTGAAGGCTTCATTAGATATAGTAAAATGGAATTGATTTTATGTCCTTCTAGAAAAATACAAGGTCACGTGAGTAGTTTGTGCAGGGTAAGTGGCGTATCATACTATCCGTGCAGGGGCGGAGAAAGAATACTAACCTCTGCGGTCGGGGTCCGCCTATCGTAAAAGGCGACAAAATAACCCACCCTAGCTACGTGGTAGGGCCTCAAGTCCGTCTGGATGACGACCACCTATGGTCTTAAATATACCGCCATAATAACCTTTTGTTGTGTTCCGGCATTAGTGACCCAGGTTCCTGTAACGTAATGGGAAAAGAAAGAAGTATAAAAGAAACAATCCCGGAAAAGAACTGCCAAGGGGAAAAAAAGACAAGCGGAAAAAATAACCAGATGATCAAATAAAGAAAATATAAATATCTAGCCATGCTAGTGAAAAGAAGAGCTCTTTATAATAATAAAAAAAAACCTAATGGGACAGCGGCGTGTTCACGATGCCACTGGCGTTGTACGTTGCGACGGTAACTGCAAATTTTAAGCGGGCCGTCATATACCTAGTCAGGTCATAAGTATTGTCACACAGTAAAAACTTTTCTTTTAGAATGCTGGCCACAAAAAAGTTTATTGATTTCGAATTTCGAATTGTTCATGAAAATAAAAAAGGTATACTTTTAGAATTTTACTCATTTTTAAATATGGAGTGGACGCTTAAAGAAGACCGTGTTGCAGTTATTGCGTTGCATCGTTGCAGTTACGCGCCAATTCAAATTTTTAACATACTGAAAAATTTGAATATAACCAAAAGATTCGTTTATCGTACCATCAAACGATACAATGAAGACTCTAGTGTAGATGACAGGTCAAGAAGTGGTCGCCCTCGGTCTGTTAGGAATCCAGCAGTGATAAAAGCTGTGAAGGCACGAATTCAAAGAAATCCCAAACGTAAGCAGAAACTGTTGGCCCTTCAGATGGGGTTAAGCAGAACCACGGTGAAAAGGGTGTTAAATGAAGACTTAGGGCTTCGGGCATATCGAAGAAAAACAGGACATCGTTTGAATGCTCGTCTAATGGACCTGAGACTGAAGAGATGCCGCGCTTTGTTGAAGCGGTACGCGGGAAAAAAATATCGGGAAATTCTTTTTTCGGATGAAAAAATGTTTACCGTAGAAGAGAGCTACAACAAACAAAATGATAAGGTGTACGCACACAGTAGTGAAGAAGCGAGCAACCGTATTCCGCGTGTCCAACGAGGTCATTTTCCATCCTCGCTCATGGTATGGTTGGGAGTTTCTTATTGGGGCTTAACAGAGGTACATTTTTGTGAGAAAGGTGTAAAAACGAATGCTGTTGTGTATCAAAATACAGTCCTGACGAACCTTGTGGAACCTGTTTCTCATACCATGTTCAATAACAGGCACTGGGTATTCCAACAAGATTCGGCGCCAGCTCATAGAGCGAAGAGCACACAAGACTGGCTGGCGGCGCGTGAAATCGACTTCATCCGGCACGAAGACTGGCCCTCCTCCAGTCCAGATTTGAATCCGTTAGATTACAAGATATGGCAACACTTGGAGGAAAAGGCGTGCTCAAAGCCTCATCCCAATTTGGAGTCACTCAAGACATCCTTGATTAAGGCAGCCGCCGATATTGACATGGACCTCGTTCGTGCTGCGATAGACGACTGGCCGCGCAGATTGAAGGCTTGTATTCAAAATCACGGAGGTCATTTTGAATAAACTTTAATGTCATAAGAATCTATGTTTTGTTAAGTTCATTTTGGTATATGAATGGTTACATATAATGAATAAACTTGTTACAATTATTTTACATTAAACATGTGACAGAATTTATAACCTGACTAGGTATATATATATATATATATATATATATATATATATATATATATATATATATATATATATATATATATATATATATATTCACTTTCAAAATGCGGCCGAAATACTTCATCAATATACATATATATATATATATATATATATATATATATATATATATTAAGGCCTCGATAAAATTGTCACACCGTGGGAAAATTATAAACATTCAAATAAGAATGAATTGATAAATGGAAAACATTTTTATTACGCATGACTGACCTCGTAATGGGGTAGGGTTATACGGTTTTTGGATGCACAATTAAATTGATAAAAAGGTGTCATTCGTGCACTGCAAGCAGGAAAGCGTGTCGGAATCGAATGAAAAGATAGAATTTCCCAGTGGCGCTCCGTCACGCACTATCGCCTCTTGTCAATTCAATGTACTACAAAACACTTGTGTATATGATAATCTAATACGTTTTCACTAAACACTTAATATCTGTTTTTATTGAGGTTCATATTTTCCTTTGGTAGTAACTAAATAGATAGTAATCTTTAATGTTTCTATCTCTATAAGTTTTTAACAGTTAGTAGAGCCGCCGACTTCCGGTCCTCAGTCTACCGGTATGAAATAATTAGCCTGGAGCTAATGGTAAGTGAAAACTAAAGCCTCTCTTGCTCTTCCTCCTTTTCCTATCCCTTTTTGGATTTTAATTCATCTCCATTCATAATATATTTTTGCATACCAATCTCTTCACGTGTTTCTGCTCTCCATAACCTTTATATTTTCTTTTTTCTTTCTGATTCTTTATTATATTATACACGCCTATTCTATAAGACGATTTAATTTCATTGTTTGGTAAAATCTCTAATAAGACCACATAATTTATCTCGTAACGGAAACTCCAGCCGATAAAAAAGGTATATACGTATTACTACCATAAAAAACTTGTACAAAACTACTAAAAAAGTTAAAAAAAATAGTACGACAAGTTGACTCATGTTAAATATGTATGAATTTACCGTTAAATATGGTGACAAAATGCTTTGAAGTATTTAATTTGATCCCATCATTAAATGATTGACAAGCAACGAGATAAGTTTGGCCGTAAGTAGAGATAATCGTGGTATTATCGGACTTTATCGTACATGAGATCGGACTTTATAGGTCTGCATCATAGTTTAGGCTCTTACAGTTACGATAAATATGACACTTGGTACAACTATCCAATTTTTATACCATAAATTTGTTGGGTTCAAAATTAGCGCACAATTATGTACGTGTCTTATCGACGATCCCATATAGCCTACAGAGGGACTTAGCATCTCTTTGCATATTCTACTGTCTGTTTAGAATTACGTCTTCTCTATCTACCACCGCACTGCTCTCGACTGGCTAGGCATTCATCCCCATTTTCTGGAACTTCTTCTTTCCCGTCCGAGACGGTTCTACAAAACGTTTATGTTGTGAACTTTTTGGATTTGGAATGATCTTCGAGCTGAGGTTTTCAAGACCGAACTTGTTCAAGACCTTCAATCCTAGATAATCAAAAATATTAACGAAATTTAAACGTAAATTAAAAAATAAGGAAATAATAAATATATATCTAGAATATAAATTCCAGATCTCCCTCGGTCGGAAACGTTCTCAAATGCTTGCAATATCGCTATAGCAACATTTATCATTTGCCCTAAATACAATCAGCGCATTCATTGTCATTCCAATTTTCACTAATTAATCAATGTTTAATGTTATCTCTAGTTAAATGGCATTAAAAATAATTAAAAAACCTTCCCAGAATTCATAATATTTCGGTGTTCGTTATCAAAGTTGATTTATATCATTGAATACGATTTATCCATTACCAAAAAGTAGATAAATTAAAATCAAAAATACCGACATACTTAGCAGGTCATAACAAACAAATATCAATACAATTTTTTTTCAGTGTGGTTATTTTCCATGAAGATTTATCTGAACAAGTATAATACTTAGGTACATATATTGTAAAGTTGTTATTAATTTTAATGCAAATGTATTGAAATTACTGTATAATGTTCTTAAATTTTGGCTAGAACGAATATTGAGCAGAAAATTAAGATACCAAGGATGTAGATTTTAAGTATGCCGCCATAATAATCTTGTGTATGTCTATGGGACAGCAGCGTGTTCGCGGTGCCTTTAGCGTCGCAAACATACATAGACGATAGTAACTGCTTACTATTAAGTGGGCCGTCTGCTGTTCCGCAGCAGTAAAAAAAACTAATTCTAACTAAATCTACTTTCACTACGAATTAATATAAGTATTGCAACTCTATTACTGCGTCCTGTTTTTAAACTAAATTGTCCTGGTTTTTCCAACATCATATCCTAGTTTTTTAAATTTGGGGTTGGCAACCCTACATTATCACAATAATTTATTCTTTAACAAACATACAGTTCATGTAAACTTGTTTTCGTTATATTTTCCGTTTATATTAAAACGTCAACTTTGTTCTTTAAAATCATGTTTTTTAAACTATATATAAATAAATATATTTACGACAATTTCCAAGGCGTTAACCTCTAGGTTAACGAATGTGGGAACACCTCCCTAGGTCACATGTCCTAGTAGGTCACCATCCCGAATCTGAATATATTTATTTAGATATGAAAAGTAAGTTAATTTGGAAGTATCAGTTGTTTAGTACCAATAGCACAAGCGCTGTGCTGCTTTCTTTGGTACTAGATGGCATTGTGTTAATTATTTCAGTAGCTAGTATTTTAGCTCAGTTGCATTCGAAGCCTGTACTACCCGCTTGTTTTTTAAATTGAACACTACCTGTCTGTAACGTTCCTCCTTTGGACACAAAAATGCATTGGAAAATATGATAGATAAAACTTTGTTTACGCTTCGCCCAAATCCTTCAAAATTACAGAGATTTACAAAAGAAATTTAAAAGTAGGATATCTAGTTACTTTTTACTTTACAACCACGAGTTGTGTGAATTGTCCCAGTATATTATTATTATTATTCAAATAACTGTTATCAGTTATGTTCTATTTATCATTATTCAAAATTAACCAACTACGCATTGAGCACCCTATTTACAACAGAACAGACCTTATCTATTATATTTCCCTTCTATAATTAATACTCTTGTAAATGAACATTAATACAATTTATAAATGTTACTTCAATGCCTTCATTATTATCTTATCGAAAAGATAGAAAATGTCATTATTCGCCCATGCGTGAACATGTTGGTACACTGCGGAACAGGGGATTTCTTTGTAACAATAAAATGTTTGTGTACATTATAGTAATTTCTATCACGTGAATGAATACAGTCATTGTGCGCTATTATCTGAAATAATTGGATGCTCGCATGAGAGGAACATCGCGATTTTATCGTACACTACGATTGGATACTCGTTTCAAACACATTTTGTTTGAAATATCATATAGACTGTTGAATGCGAAATTAATATTTATTCTTCGTCGGCCTGTAGTAAAAGGCGACAAAACAACCCGCTACGTGGTAGGGCGCCAAGCCCGTCTGGATAGCGACCACTCCTGGTGTGCACCAGGGGCGGTCGGTTCACCAAGGTTATTATAACGGCATACTTAAACAAGTATGCCGTTATAATAACCTTGTCTTGTGGTCGGCATTGGTGACCCAGGTTCCTATACGTCTATGGGACAACAGCGTATTCGCGATGCCCCTAGTGTCGCCCTGGCTTTATTGACCAGCAAATGTTGAGCTTGATCCAATTTTAGGACAAGCACATTTTGGGACGCACATCTTTTTATTCTTTACCCTAATTTGTTGTTTTTTATGGAACTATTTTTGTAATTGTGTAGCCTGTTCTGAAATAAAATATTTCTTTCTTTAAATCTAATTACATATACCCTTATGGTTATTATATAATTTCGACAAAAAATTAGATGTAGTATAGTGTTCCTATGGCTAGTTAACCTGTAGGGCCCCAAGCCCGTCTGAATAGCAACCACTTCTGGTCTGTAAACACCTCCATACACCTTGTGTTGTGTGTGTGTGTGTGATCCAGGTTCCAGTACTTCTATGCGCACAGCAACGTGTTCTTGGTATCCCTAGCGTCGCGAACGTCCATAGGCGACGGTAATTGCTATTAATTGAGCTCTCAGCCTGCCTGCTGTTCCCCAACACTATAAATAAAAACATTTCATTGAACTCATGTGTGTAAATTCCCAGTCAGCAGTATTTTAATATTTATCTCGTTATCACTTAGTTTTGACCTGAAGTCAGAATAATATCTCGCATACAGTGCTTTAATTATTAAATCAAAACATGGCATTATCACAATAATTTATTCTTTAACAAACATACAGTTCATGTAAACTTGTTTTCGTTATATTTTCCGCTGTTTGGGAAAATCCCTAGTATTGACATTGAATCTTTAATATGTTTTTGCGATGTATAGAGCGTGTGTTCGGACGATTTCAAATTCGAAACTAATATTTAGACCCATCGATCATATAATTTAATTAGATCTCATTAAAAAAGACTTCGATTTGAGTCCCCACGCCACACTCCCCATAGTCGGGGATTCGTAGATCCCCGTAAGACAACTCATACCTACTCAAAACTCCGCATTTCTCCTAGCGCCTAATACCTGGGCCGATGGATAAGTGGCCTGTCGACCCCCAGCGCTCGCCTATTTCAATCCGAGATCGAGGGGGGTACCTGGAACAGCAGGCGTGCACTCCTTCGTGGCGTAGGTTCAAGCGGAATCTAAATGGACCCCATACTTTTACCTTAAGCCTTACACATACTCATATTTAAATATATACAAGTGCTTATATTCTTTAAATAACAAGAATATAAGCACTTGTAAAATATTGATTAACTAGCTGTGCCCGCGACTCCGTCCGCGTGGAATAGTGACTTTGGGCAACATTTTTTGGATATATGAGGTCAACCTAAAATGGATATTAAAATTTCCGAAACTTATAATTTTTAACAAAAACTATTTTTTTTTTTCTAAAATAAAAATAGCCTAAGTCACTAAGTCACATCAGCTATCTGCCAGTAAAAGTCTCGTCAAAATCGGTGCAGCCATTTCAGAGATTAGCCGGAACAAACAGACAGACAGACAGACAAAAATTGTAAAAAAAGTTGTTTTGGTATATGTACCGTGTATACATCCGAATGCACTTAGTAAAAAGCGGTTATTTTAATATTACAAACAGACCCTCCAATTTTATTTATTTGTATAGATAAATGAATATTTTACTTACAAATCCAGCAAAAAGTTTAGTATGGTGTTTTATCATAATAAGCCTATTCGTATACGCGTTCTAAATTGACGTTATATTAGAGAAAATACCAAATTCCATTACAATAGCTATCTGCGGTACGTAATCGTTTTCGGAATGCAGCAAACGGGCCCCTGCACTTACGAGAATACAAATACGAAATTGCGTTGGATTTGGAATACAACCAAAAGCCACTGCCAATTTCGTGCAGTGTTTTACGCATTGTGTGTTCACTATATTACTTGTTTATATCTATTCTTAGGCCCTGTTACATGGGATTGCCTTTTTGGTTGGTGGTCAGATTGTAATGCTAGTATCATGTTCGTCTTCCTAATACATACATCATTTTTGTATTAAATACTGCTTTTGTATTATTTAAACCCTAGTTATCAGTTTAACAAGTAAAGTTGTAAAGTGCTCGCTTGTTTTTAGTTTTACTCAAAGGCAAATTATTTTTACGTTTCTGCCGTCTGTACAATTTACTCTAAGAAACTGTTTCGAATGGTGCTTCTCTATGGCACAGTTCGCTATCGACTGGTTATTAATTCACATTTCCTTCGTTGGTGTACGCAACGGCTGCTTATAACGTTCATTTGCATTGGTTGTAGAATGGGTTTCCATCTAAGGATTTCCCGTCTCGATATGTAATGGAAATTTTCAAAAAATAAAATCTTTTATAGCTGCCAGGGTAGCATGCATACGACTATAGGCGACGGTAAACATTTGCTATCAGTTGATCCTGTCTTATGAACAAATGTCCATGTAATGACTAAACTATCTGATATCCACGCGGTGTTAGAGACAATTCGAATATTGAGATAAAAATGGCTTAATGCCTCGATGCCAATCAAATCAACAACCACATTCGATTAATTACAATCGGTTCGTTAACGGCAGAATCGATTTGTAAAGGAATTTTGCTCGTATTACTGTCGTAATGGTTAGCAATATTTACTGCAATCTCATTGACTTCGATAGCTCCTTTTGTGTTCGCGATAATCGGATGAGATTATATGATTGCTGTGCAGCTATTAGAGTTGGCTTCAAGGAAATGTCGTGAATCGTGATACTATGAATCATTCGTCTTCCCTTCAATATCAGTTTTTATAAGCTTTATTTAATATCGTTTGTAATTTATTTTTAGATTGTAAGAGAACTTTAAATATTTATAAAAATATTTTTATTGACATTAGAACCCGAACTTAAATATGTTTTACAAATAAAAACTTTATTTTGATTATATCTTCTTCTTCCTGCTTTTATGCCAGGCTATGTAGGGTCGGCAAAACATGTCCTCTTCCACTATCCTCTATTAGTCGTAATCTATTAGTAGTGAATGAATATTCACTACTTTTTGCCATATCACCTTTTTCACAATCCATCCCATATTTTCTTTGGTCTACCTTTCCTTTTATTTTGATTATATGTATATATAATATATATTACTTAAACTATGACTATTAAGTATACTGCGACAATTCAGGCAGCGTTTTCTAGTCCTATAATAAATAACATAACAACGTTCCATAACAGTAGACTTTGTTATATGGGTATTAGACAACTGTATCAGTATAATGATGACTTAAATACTTTTATTTTTGTAGAAAAATGTATTTTTTTTCTGTAGGACAACAGACAGGCTAACAGGCCCACTTAGAATTTAGCAGTTACCGTCGCCTATGGATGTTTACAATGCCAGTGTCATCGCAAACACATATCTGGCGTGGGTTTTTCTTTGGCGCCTTTTACGACTTTACGACCCCGGCCGCAGAGGTCAGTATTCCTTCTTCACTATCCAAACGAGGTACGCTAATCGAACATCGAAGGAGTCTCACGTGCGTAAGCCACTACACCACAGAGGTCACAAGATTAAGAGGTTTCTAATAGATTTTGATCAAGGAATATTTTCTTGTTAAAGGCATTAAAAATACCAAAGAATAAAGTTTGCTATCTAACAGGCTTCAAAGAGATTTTATTCTTAAGTGCGTACCCAAACGGCAGTCGACGCAACTTTGAAAAAGGCATATTAAAACATATTATGTATATAATGTACATGTTTAATCAAAAAAAGAAAAGAGCATAAAAGAATAAAACGAGCAAGAGTTTTGGAGTGATAAAAAGCTCAACTTGGGCTTCGGCTTGTAAAAGAGTATTTATTTAAGTTCTTCGCCTAATTAAGCTTTATTTTCTTTATTTTTGTTTTATTCAAGTCTTTACCATTAGCCATTTAATCAGCATTTTGTTTCTAATATCCGAGCAATATTAATAATCCTCTCATAATTATATTTCAAAGGTTATCCTCGTCAACCTACTGCAAAGGTAACTTTGCATAAAACCTTGATCAATCAACCTTGGGTTAATTGCGGGAAGGTTCACTTATTTTTCAAAGAATCGTAAATACTTTTGATGGTTCACCTGAACAATCTATCGAATAGTTCCGTATTGACATAAAAAGGGCGAGTTGACTCAGGAACTGCATACAGGCTAACCGCCTACTTAATAGTAACCAGTGCCTACTGTCTATAGATGTTTGCGACGCTAGGCACCGCTAACTTCCGCATGGGGGAAATGGAACCTGCTCACTTATGCCGTAACACAACACAAAGTATTATGGCGGCTAATTCACTTTAGCTGTAGTATGGCTTCGTCTGCATTTGTGCTTATTATAAACGATATATCATAATAGATTATCATCTTCACCCTATCACCGCACTGCTCGCCACCGACTGGACCATTTATCTATCTGGAACCTTTACGGTCGAACGCGTAAAGCTTTTTTTATTTTATTACTGTGGGACAGCAGACCGGCTGACGGCCCGCTTAGAATTTAACAGTTGCCGTCGCCTATGGGTGTTTGCAACGCCAGTGGCATCGCAAACACGCTGCTATCCCATAACGGTACAGGAACATGGGTCACTAATGCCGGAACAATACAAGATTATTATGGCGGCATACTTAAGACCAAAGGTGGTCGCCATCCAGACGGCCTTGGGGCTTTCCATGTAGCTAGGGTGGGTTGTTTAATCGCATTTTACGACAGGCCGACCCTGGCCGCAGTGATCAGTATTCTTTCTCCGCCCTTGCACGGATCGAAAAATTTAATTTTCGCACACTGAGGATGTTGAAAGAGCTGCCAACTAGGGCTTCGCAAACATCCGTAGGTGACGGTGACTGCTTACTATTAAGTCGTCCGTCAGCTTGTCTGCTTTTTCACAGCAATAAAAAAATCTATTTATATACTCATCAGAAATCCTTTGAGAACCAAAGCTCATCTGTGTTTGTAATGAAGTATAAGTGCTGCCATCTGGAGCTGATTACTTAGAATTGTTACTTTTAATTAGAATAGTTTTAGAATATTCATTTCTCTGTCTTAATTGAAATAAAAAGCTTTCCTATGCAATAATTATGGTGTTTTGCGATGAGTATAATATCCGATATCGGCGCTCGTCCTTGGCTGGGAGCATCGACACCGGTTACGCCAAAATCCAAAATTAGTTTGGTATCTTTATGATTATATTGTGTGTACTCAACCGGTTTTCTGTATTGATGGCTTAAGCCACTATTATTTGGCGTAAATTAATTATGCGTACATGTCAAATAACTCATATATTAATTGAATTAACAACTTGGGTGAATAAAAAATATGAAAGAAAATTTATGTTTTATATATGTTAAAACTTTTTTAGATTCTCGTAACAAACCACCGAGAGTCTAAAAAAGGTTAATAAGTTGGACGCGATTCCTTCGCTATATTTAAAAATGAACGATGTAGTTGTATTAGAACTATTTATTAAATAAAATAAATATGTTAGCATAATTCACTTAGTGCCATCTTAGTCCCAAAGTAAGTTGCATAGACTTGTGTTGGGTACTAGACAACTGTTATTATTTTTTTTTTTTTTAATCGGTCTTCAAAACTGAATACATTTACAGGCTTACTTAAAATGTGGCTAATGCTAAAAATTATATAATAATAAAAATGTATTCTACAACATGAAGACACAATTTTTGTTAAAACAAGTTATTATTACATATACACCTTTGTAAATAAATACACATTATACATAAACAACCAGATGCGGGACGGGAATCGAACCCGTGACCTGCACAAGCGCACTGAAATGCGTTAGCCACTAAGCTACGGAGGTCGTCAGCTATATAGAAGATCTTAGCATAAACCTGAGCTTACGCGTTTTGAATTTTTCTTCTTCCTTTTGGTACGTTTTTCAACATCAAAGTAAATCCATTTGAGTGCCATTTTTAAAAGATGAATGTATGAAAATACTTCGGATGAAGCAGCAGTAAAGTTAGGCCAGGTTTAGTTAGATAGGTATTTGTTTGTGAGTCATAACACTGCCTTTGATAGGCAAGTACGTAAATGGAATATCTGGAGAATATTTACTTTGAAGATATTATCAAACCAGCACAGTGCAACCGAGTTGCGTGACTGAAATGTAAAACGGTGAACGCTCTGTGAAAGTGAGTGTGAGTTTCTGTTGAGGAAAACTAATTTATTATTCTCTACTAGCTGACCCGGCAAACGTTGTTCTGCCATATAAATAATAAAATGTCAAAAAATTAAAAAAAAAATTTTGGGGGTGGGTCACCCCTAACATTTAGGGGGATGAAAAATAGATGTTGGCCGATTCTCATAGATACCGGATAAGCACAAAAAATTTCATCAAAATCGGTCAAGCCGTTTCGGAGGAGTATGGCAACGAAAACTGTGACACGAGAATTTTATATATTAGAAGATTTATTAATTATTTTTATCCACTTTGTTCATAAGCATATTAATTTGTATTTTTTAACTTTTAAATATGTGATGTAATGTATATAAAAATGGTAAAAATTATTATTTTATATTTATTGTTGTTTTCATAACGTAGATGCATGATCATTATTAGTTCATGTTAGATGTTTTAGATATTTACAGGCATTTTATTAAGATATACAACGGTAATACAACGGCTACACTTCAAAGGTTAGATAAAAGTCTCGAATCTGAACGTTTATATATAATATGTGTTAATTACAGTAAATGAAGTACGAAAGTCATTATCAGTTGTCTAGTACCCATAACACAAGCGCTCTTCTACTCACTTTAGGACTAGATGGCGCTGTGTGAATTATTTATTATTTTTGCCAGTTGTATTCGAATATTTCCCTTTGGAATATGCTGAGTCAATTGATTCCTTAATTTATGTATAAGAGAGGTGATAACCGTTTAAATCCCAACCACGAAAGAAAAAAAGAGGTACTCTTTCTTTACTCTCTGTAAACAACGGAATAAACAAAGGGATTCACTATTTGTTGTAGTATAACTCTTAAGAAGTAGAGTAAATATATTGGGACATTTCACACAACGCCATCTAGTACCAAACTAAGTTGCATAGCACTTGTGTTATGGGTACTAGACAACTGGTATACTACATTATACTTTTCTTTTGTCAATAAATACATATTATACATTAACCCCCACACGCTGGACGGGAATCGAACCCGTCACCACCGCGAGCGTATCGACGTGTGTTATCCGTTACGCCAGGAGGTCTTTATGTTCTGAACACGGTTCTTGTTAGCTTTATTACTATAAACACAAACTCATAAAAAATTATTTATTAGTTGCTATTTTTAAATTTATTTTCGCAATGTATATGTTTTTTCACAATGTTTTCGATAAATATATTGCTATTTAAAGCAATTATTCTTCTTTGTCGTAACCTCATGACTGAGGAACGTGACTTTGATGCGTAACCGTGGCTACCATTTATTTCCAGACTTTTCTGTCTTGCGGCATTTGTCTGTAGCATCTAATAAAAATAAAAAATAGGATTTTTTTCTATATTTTATAAAACGGAATTTTTATTTCTCCGTATCGAAAGTAGTAAATCATGCTGATATAATTATTATTTTCTTATAAATCAAGACAGTGAGATTTTATGACACGAATCTTCATATTCATATTTGAAGATGACAAAAGTTATATTAATTTTATATAAAATTCTTAGGTTTTCTATTATATTTATTAGTACGCTTAGTTGGGCCCTATGATCTTCGATAAACAAATGAATTAGCTTTTGAATATAAGAATGAATAGGGCTCTTAGGAGGTACCTCATCCCTTTGTAGAATTTTTCTATTATTAAATATTCTTTTTTTGCCAGCCGAAAGCGAATCACTATTGTAAACAGTAATTCGGTGTTACATTCCACATAAGTACATAATAAGGCTTATAAGTAAAATCATATTTAGCCAAATCTATTATCTTTACTTTATTATGTGTACAAGAAAATTGTAACAGAAACAAAAAAGATACGCAGGGGGGGGGGGGATTCCCGTCTCGAGTCTGGGTGTTTATGTAAAATATATATTTATATACAAAAGAAAAGTATATAAGTAGAATATTAGTTGTCTAGTACCCATAAGTGCTATGCCCACTTTGGAACTAGATGGTGTTGTGTGAATCGTTGAATTATAACTTAAATTGTATAATCACGTACGGTATTGAGCTTATTATAATAATAAGCTTGTGAAATCAGTGAAGCCGTATAATTAGTTTATACTTGTACCTACTGAAGGAAAACATAACTAAGAAACCTGCAAATTCAGTTATGCGTTCAGATTTGATGCTATATACATATTATTAAAGTTATTAAAAGTATTAAGTATTTATTACACTTTATAAAAATTACATTTGATCATAAATTTATTATCAAGAAATAGTATGGATTTTAAAAGATATCAATCAAGGTCTAAATTGAAACAGTTGATGAAGGTGAGGAATGTTTTTGGGGGAAACCTAACAAAATAAACATATAATGATTAAAACGGTTTTTATATATGCTATTATAAAAAAGAGACAAAATTACGTTCGTATAACGCAAAAAAATCACAAGAGTAAAACTTCAACATGAAATTCCAGTTGAATGCTTCTGATTTGAAGTTTAAACTGCGCTCTCTTTTATTTTCCAATACTCTCGATTATTATTAAATAATTTATTGCAAACAGTAAAACACGTTATTGCTGTGATATCCTTATAACGATATTTCTGCATATTGTCCTTTGTTTCCAATTAAACAGGACCAGTGAGCGACCTTCAACGAGGAGAACCTGGCATAACAGCATTCCTGTTCTATAACTCATGGGAGAGCTTTTTGCAGCCATCATAAACTTGTCTCTCCCATTAGTTATTTTTATGCCTTTTTGCACCCGTAAAATCAAGTTTTCAAGTCATTTATGCACTTTAACATCTCTTTTAAATATTGAAGACTTATTTTAATTGTAATTGTATTGGTTTATTTAAAATACAAATAGTAGTAACAAAGTCGATTCTAGTTTGATTCTCAATATAAAACAGCTTCCTGTGCATTTTTAAGATAAATTTCCAGTCAGCAATGTGAAGTTTATAAGATTGACATATTGTCTACAATCGGGCTTGCCGATTGTAAATGCACGCGAAAGGAGGCGAACATATAAGAAAGAAACGATATGTATTTCACTTTGATTACATAATTTCAAGTAAATTAGTAACATATAATTGGAATTCTAAATTCTATTACTCTATGGTTAGTTTAAATCTGGGATGTAATGTTGTATTATTTCTTTTTTTAGAATGAAATATGTTTATGTAGACAGAAAATAAGTCGTTTTATCATTTAAAAGTGTAATATTTAAGAGCCTATTTACGTCTTATCCAATTACGTTGTCAACCAAATTATTAGTTTACTCAAATGCAAATGCTAAAATGTTTGACACAATTCAGTTAATCAGTTCTCCGGTACAAAATGTTTACTGATTGATCCTTGAATAAATATTATCAAGTTTTGTGTATATTAATATTAAAATATATGATTCTTATATTGCGTAACTCCCGGTCACATCTTAAATCTGGTTAGGCCTCCGGATCTACAGTTTCGAAAAAAATATATTATATGATATTTTCAATTCTTAAGTTAGTAATTGAATGTGTGTCTGAATGAAATAATCTGTGAGGTACCGATATAAACCCAACCAATTACAAAGGTCAAGGCCAAAAGTCACTTAATATTTCTAATGTAGAATATTACTAGATACTGTTAACCACTCCAAATAAGCTGTATTACAAGTGAATTAACTTCTCTCCATCAGCCAAACTTCGAACCTTTAAATAACAAGCTACTAGAATACAGGAGCTTTTAAAATCTAATTATGGATTACAGGAAAGTAACAGCCATTCACCTTTTGAGCTGGTGTTCAGAGTATAGCAGCTCTTGAATCTAGCTAAACTTAACACATTTCATCTAGTTTCTAAAACCCCAAGAAGCCGGTTAACACATTTCATCTAGTTTCTAAAACCCCAAGAAGCCGGTTAAGTTATGGGACTTATAGACTATAAGGACATAATTAGGCCTGCATTTTTATACGGTGTGAAACGTAGCTAGTGCTAAATCGATACAAGCAGGAACTGCGTATCACGGAGATGAATATGCTGCGGTGGATGTGCACAGTGACGCGGAAGGACTGTGTTAGGAACTCCCGCATTCGCGACAGTTTTCATTTCCGGGATTGCGGATTAATTGCAAGTGTCGGCGAAGTTTTACGGCAACCGGCTACTTACGTGGGGAATGTCTGGCCATTCTGTCTTCGCTGAGCCCTGACAAGAGGGGTACACCAAAAAGTGCTGTCTTAATGTCGTGAACAGAGATATTTACGCCAATGGATTACCAAGGATGCTGAAGACCGTAAGAAGTGAAGAAGAAAAAGTCGGAAATCGGACTCCGGGAAACGAGGTGAAAGTTTAAAAATAAGAAGAAATACCATACGTATAGATAGTATGGCCCTATGATGATTCTCATCTGCAGATCTTAGACTCCTGAAGTGAAAGTTTCGATGGCAAAGGATTAACCTTTTCTGAAGGTGTTGAGAATTTACTTATTCCATTTCCCACTTACTTGCACACGTAATGTGTTTACGAAAGTGGTTGTATAGACCTTCACGTGTTATTTTAACCCACTTTAATTATTGCTGGACAATCAATACTTGAATACGTGCAAATTTATTTCGTAGAATTTGATTAGAACAAAGATTTGCTTACATTGCACGTTTCACAATATATTTATTTTGCTAAATCGCTTAATCTTAAATATTGTTTAGATTTAAAAATATATTTCTTATTTAGATAGTCTATGTATTATTTCGTGACTGTTTTATTAATCATCGTTGTCTAAATTATTTCCAATTTCCTCTAAAGCTTGTACTATGGTAAACGTGGCTTATTTTGTATCCAGTCCTAAAATAAAATTTATCACGCTTCTTGCGCTTGCGCCGGTAACTTGAAGTCATCCGTGATTTCTTTTTCTTGACCGCAAGAATATAGTTGTAAAAGATATAGCCACTATGTTTCCAATTTATTACTGACTACCGAACTACGGATAGAAAAGTTTTAAAAGTAGTATATCAGTTATCTAGTACCCATAATGCAAATACTCTGCTGCCTACTTTGGGACTAGATGGCACTATGAAAATTGCCTTAGTATATTTATTTGTAATTTCCTTCTCTAAAATGACAGGATTTGGCCAACTAATCTAGTTTAATATTGAAATCAGCTTCCAGTACAGATTTACATGTAAATAACTTCAAAGTACTGTATAAATTAGATAAAACGGCTAATTTTAGACATTTCGATTAGGTAAACACCTGTACTGATCGATGTTCATTAATTTGCGAATTTGTACATTATTGGTGATTAAATTTAATTGAATGCATAATTTTAATGATCAATCTGTGATTGGATATTGATTGTTACTTAGTATAGAAAATGTAATATATCTACCGTTTAAGTTGATAAGTATCATGTCAGATTATATTATTTTGTCACCATCAAGAATCATCATCATCTTGTGTTAAATCCCAATTGCGAGCCAAACTTCCGATTCGGTGCCCGGGGTCGGGGTCTGCTTTCCGGTTTTTCCTTCCCCCTATTAGTGAGTTCATTGGCACACATATCACCCCTTACGATGTCAAGCCAGCACTTTTTAGGTCTACTCCTCTTACCGGGGCCCGGCGGAGTCGGCATGGTTGCCGTAAAACGTGGCCATACCAGCGAAGGTGACACTCCTGCTAGTTATCCGCAATATCACGGATAAGAAGGCTGCCGCGAATGCGGGAGTCACTCGTCTGAATGGCCACAAACCCTGGTCTATAAGTATTTTTTTATTGCTAAAGAACAGCAGATAACCTTGTGTTCTAGTATTAGTGACTCAGGTTCCAGCACCCCTATGTGGACAGCAGCTTGATTGCGATGCCCCTGGCGTCGCAAATATCTGTAGGTGACGGTAACTACTTACTATTAAGTCGGCTAACAAAAAAAAAGTTAAAATAATTACGCATAGGCATGGTGGTACTAATAAAAATAGGATTGCATCATTATTTACGTAGAAAGTTGTGAAGAACAACTAAGGGATGGCTCTGCTAGTTTGGCTTCCATTCGGTTTTCATTTCGTAAATGAAGTGCAAGTTCGCCAGCACACGCCACCTTATATGACATCAAGTCAACATTTCCCATGCGAGGGTCTGGCGGAGAATTGCTACCTATTAGTTAGTAGCCGGTTTCTCAAAAATGTGGCTACTTTTGCGTAGATGACTCATGGATTGTTAAAATGTTAGGCATGTGAATGCTACCGTGGGATCGCGAGTTACCCGAGACGAGAAACTGTGTTGCAGTGAATTTGTCGTCACACATTTGCTGCAACACAGTTCCTATTAGAATATGTGTGTTCTGTTTGTCAGCAAATATGACATAAAACTTTATATTATTAGAGAAACAAGATATATTCGTAAGCCTTACAATCAATTGTGGTGACACAGTGATGATTGAATGGTCATACAGAGTGAACCCATTGATCATCGTAGATGAATGGAGCGGGATGGAGGCGTGCGAAAGTGGGAAACCACCATTGTTCTCGCACAATGGGTTATCGTAACTCAATGCGGAGAAAGTTGACATTGTTAAGGACATTAAACCTAGGAGTATTTATATAAAGTTTAATCTAGATAAATATTTTATGTTATTATATAAAGCTTCGCTAGGTGCTAGCCCATCTACAATCGTCCAAGCCCGTCTGGATGGCAAAAACACGGTCTTTCAACATGGCGCCATAAGTGACAGCAATACAAAAAAATATCTTACTTATAACAAATCAACAAACTCCGCTGATGAGACTGAAACGCATTGTCATAGATACTATCGACCCAGCTTTAAGAAGTAACTCAAGTATACTTATGTTTATAAGACTTCCTGGTTAAAAGATAAACTCAACAAAACAGGTATTGTTTAATTTCTTCGACAATCAGTATACTAGTCAACAGAAATCGACGTCTTTCAGAAATTTACGGCCATGTATATATTCACGTATAGTGAGAAATCATGCTTTCTTTCTTAGCAGAGTTGATAATGTAAATTGTAAAACTCTTTAGCCTTTGACTAATTTATTCAGTCATTCTTTTTTATCCGTGCAGAGACGGAGAAATAATACTAACCTCTGCGGCCGGGGTCGGCCTGTCGTAAAAGGCGACAAAACAAGCTACGTGGTATGTGACCCCAAGCCCGTGTGGAAGGCGACCACCTTTGGTCTTAAGTATGCCGCCATAATAACCTTGTGTTGTATTCCGACATTAGTGACCCAAGTACCTGTACCCTGCGATAGCAGCGTGTTCGCGATGCCACTGGCGTTGCAAAAACCCATAGGCGACGGTAACTGCTAAATTCTGTCTGCTGCCCTACAGCAATAAAAAAAGTCAACAATAACTTGAAATATATGGTTCCCATATTAAGGATGAGCTCTTAATGTATTGCATAACATACCTGATTGGAACCCACTGAGATGTATTAAAAATCTTGGGTTACTTGTAAGATGACATAACAAGGCTGAAGCGATGACATGAAAACTTCATTAAACATGAAAATTAATGCTATGACGTCATATTTTGCGAACATTAATGTGAATAAGATTTGTTTATTTATTTACTAATATTTCATTTCACACTACGGCGCAATATAGATATGAAAGTGGATGGATAGAAAAGCAGGAGTAGACCAAAAAAAGAAGGTGTGAATGTTCAGATGACCAAGAGAGGAGAGTGAAAGGAGATAACATGTTGTGCCGACCCAAGCTGTGTGTGTCCAAGCTTTCATTTTCAATGTAACTCGCTGTTGAGTAGTGTATGACAAATATCTGTCCACTTTTTTGCATCGCTATGATTGCATGACATTTGGCACATGCATTCCAACTTGACAAATGCCCTCTTGCGTATATTTATGTGTAAAACTTCATATGTTGCTTTAAACTCAATAAACCATTTGAAATAATATTAGTTTAGTTATAAATAATATACATAAATATTGAAAGTAATATGCATAATAAATATGTATTTTTTTTAATAAATGATCATATAAATAATAATATTTCTCTTTCAAACTATCACTTTCAAACTATCATAATCCTAATCTTTTCCTTTTGCCACTTGTTATACTGTGTTACATACTTTAACATTAGCAAATCAGTGCTTAAAGCAGAGGATCCCAGACTTTTTCTCATAGACCACTTTCTAAGTTTAGCTGGTTCGGGTGGACCCCCTGCAGCTACATTTCTACCATATTCCCAAAACAGGACTAAAATGTGAAGATTAGATCTTACTATTGGAAATTTGCGTTGCGGCTGAGTTCCAACCACGAATAAAGATTTCGAAAAAAAAAGAGAATTGATTGGTTAATTGTAACAAATGAGTAACGTTTATCCTTGGCATTCATATTTATATTGGTGAAGAATCAAACAAGTTCATGCCAGATGGTAAGCACACACACTACAAGTCGTATTTCGTCCCTTTGTTCAGAAGAACAAGCGTTGCGGACGGCGGCGACGGAGCACTTTGCAAGTCTCGACAGTCGCTGAGCTTTTTAGAATATTATCTGCCTACATTGATAAGTGAAGTCAAGCCAACATTTTAGTTCTTCACTATCGAAAGCAAATAAATTTTCGTGGACCCCTTACGAATTACGAATTGTGAACTCCTATTTTTTTTGTCTCGCCAACGTCCACGCCACGCCCGTGGACCCCTGGGGGTTCACCTGGACCAATTTGGGAATTAAGGGCTTAAAGCATTGGAGCTACATTATAAGGAAAAAAAACTACTTTGATTTTATAATTCATTTTACTTATAACAACTCTAATAAGCCCTAGTTATCATTTCACTCCGAACCATGGAGATGAGTATAGGAGGACCTTATTAAGAACTTCTGTTTTTGAGGTAGGTTCCACATCTGTGACAGTGAAGACAAATTGCAAGAGAACCATCCGTCAACGGCGACGGACCATCTTTGTGAGTAACTAAGCTCTGACAAGAAGTTCCAAATTTTGTGTACAGATTTGCCTAATTTTAGGTTGTGGTCTGAATCAAAAGTATAATTAATGATGATCATACTAACAAGAAAAGCCGCGGGTAAACTATTTCGTGTATTTTATTAATATTTCGTATGTAATATTATTTCATTATTAATAGTTCTTACATTGTTACAGGTAAGTGAAGAAAGCATGTCCACGGTGCACCAAAACAGTAAGAAATAATTTCGTTGAATATTTGTAATGTGTAATCCATTTTTAGTATAATAAGTATACTCAAATTCTGTATATCGTATAAACATGAACGGCGGTAAATTATTATCTTTTATTTTAAAACATATTGAATATAAAAATATAAAGCAGACATTAATATTTTATTATATCATTTTCTTTCACTATATGATGCACGAAACACTGTTTGCCTACAAGTGTTAGTCTCTTGGGCATGATAATTTAAGGTAATTAAGCAAATTATAAGCACCTGTGCCTACATACGTAAAAACAAGCTGACAGTAAATACTAAATGGGACAGCTCCCATAAGGGTACAGGAACTTGGGTCACAAATGCCGGAACACAACACAAGGTTATTTTGTCGGCATACTTAAGGCCAAAGGTGGTCGCCATCCAGACGGACTTGGGACCCTACCACGTAGCTAGGGTGGGTTGTTTTGTCGCCTTTTACGGTAGGCCGACCCCGGCCACAGAGGTCAGTATTATTTCTCCGCCCCTGCATGGATAGATCTATTAATAATTTAGATTTTTTTACATTACATTAAAATTATTTTCATTTTTTACATTTTTATATCAATTTGATCATATCTGTCACTGTCAACGTCATATCATTAAATCTAATTATTGAACTCTTCTTATTCTTTATTTAAATTTCCTCATTGATCTATCAAAGCATATTTTTTATCTAATAACTATATTCAAAACAGTGCAATAACAATGCTGAATTCGGTTCTGGTTACCCGAAATACCGTTAACTTAAACGAATCAATAGTTAACTGTTAACGTTATCACGATTAACTTTTGTCGGAATATTTAGTTTGTGCCACTTTCCCTCTGTGATATTCCCTTTTTTGTAACTACCTTTAATGGTTTAGACCAGTGGTGCGCAAACTTTTTTGACTACGACCTTACAGAGAAAATTTTTGGCGACACTTAGATAAATGTCCACAAATACGATGTATATATCGTGCATTTATTTCGGTTCCATTGAATAAAAACATCATTTATAGCTAATTTTATTTATAATTTTAAGAAAATACTTTTTATATAACATAAAATAATCAGTAAAATTGCTGCCTAAGACAGATACTTGGTTTTATCTGGCCTGTGAATATATATATATATATATATATATATATATATATATATATATATATATATATATATATATATTATAATTACCAAACGGTATTCGTTGAAGGTCATTCAGGTTTACGCTCCGACTTCGACACATCCTGACGAAGAGGTGGAAGCCATGTATGAGGACATCTCAACAGCCATCCACACTTCTAAAACCCACTTTAACGTTGTCATGGGAGACTTCAACGCAAAATTGGGGAAACGTAGCGGCGATGAGTTGAGAGTGGGGCAATTTGGGTTCGGAAATCGGAACACCCGAGGCCAGATGCTGGCCGACTTCATGGAGAAGGAGGACCTGTATATGATGAACTCCTTCTTCATGAAGCCAGAACAACGCAAATGGACTTGGATTAGTCCCGATGGTGCCACCAAAAATGAGATTGACTTCATTATGTCGACCAAAAGACAGATATTCAATGATGTCTCTGTGATCAATTCGGTGAAAACTGGGAGTGATCACCGCTTAGTAAGAGGCACATTGAATATCAATCCAAAATTGGAGAGGTCTCGACTGGTGAAGTCTACGCTCCGACCTGCACCCATACAGATCCAAAACCCGGTAAACTTTCAACTCGAATTGCAAAACCGCTTCGAATGCCTCGGTGACTGCGTTGACGTGGACGAGTATAATAACAGGTTCGTGGAAGCTGTTCAAACGGCCGGGTCTAAATTCTTCAAGGCCAGCCGTTCAAAAAGAACCGGAAAAATCTCAGATTCTACTCTCAAATTGATGGATGTGAGACGTCAAATGACCCTTCAGTCCCCGGACGATGCTTCCCAGTATAGGCAGCTAAATAGACAGATCTCCAAGTCCTTGACTCGCGATATCCGCCGCCATAACACAGACTGTGTAAAGGCGGCTATAGAGCGTAACAAGGGCTCTAAAGTATTCGCACGAGACTTGTCTATTGGGCAGAGCCAACTGACGAAGCTGAAGACCGACGACGGCAGGGTCGTTTCGTCTAAACCCGAACTTTTGAGGGAAGTCGAGAAGTTCTACGGACAGCTATACACGACCACACGGGCACCTGTTAACGACAAGGCTAAAGACCCAAGAGCCAAATTAACCCGACACTACACCGTAGATATCCCAGACGTCAGTCTGTACGAGATTAGTGTGGCCCTTAAACAGCTTAAAAACAACAAGGCGCCGGGTGATGATGGAATTACAGCCGAGCTTCTGAGAGCTGGTGGTACTCCTGTGCTTAAAATCCTCCAGAAGCTATTTAATTCCGTCATCCTCGATGGCAAAACGCCGCAGGCCTGGCACGGAAGTATAGTGGTGCTGTTCTTCAAAAAGGGCGACAAAACCCTTTTGAAGAACTTTAGACCGATATCACTTCTGAGCCATGTTTACAAGCTGTTTTCAAGGGTCATCACGAATCGTCTCGCGCGCAGATTTGACGACTTCCAGCCTCCCGAACAAGCCGGATTCCGAAAAGGTTTTAGCACCATAGACCACATACATACGCTGCGGCAGGTTATACAGAAGACGGAGGAGTATAACCAGCCACTATGCTTGGCGTTCGTGGACTATGAGAAAGCCTTTGATTCGATCGAGACCTGGGCGGTGCTTCAGTCTCTCCAGAGGTGCCACATTGATTATCGATACATCAAAGCGTTGAAGTATTTGTATGAAAACGCCACCATGTCAGTCCGTCTCCAGGATCAGAACTCGAAGCCTATCCGACTGCAGCGGGGAGTCAGACAAGGCGATGTCATATCGCCGATGCTGTTCACTGCTGCGTTGGAAGATGTCTTCAAGCTTCTGGACTGGAACGGACTGGGCATCAACATTAACGGTGAGTACATCACTCACCTTAGATTCGCAGATGATATCGTAATCATGGCTGAAACCATGGAAGACTTAAGCCATATGCTTGATGGCCTCAATACAGCTTCCCAAGGAGTAGGTCTCAAAATGAACATGAACAAGACGAAGATCATGTCTAATGTCCATGTCGCACCTACCCCCGTAACAGTTGGGAACTGTACTTTCGAAATTGTTGACGAATACGTCTACTTGGGTCAAACGATCCAGTTAGGCAGGTCCAATTTCGCGAAAGAGGTCACTCGTCGAATCCAACTCGGATGGGCAGCGTTCGGGAAGCTCCGTAAAATCTTTTCGTCCCAAATACCGCAGTGTCTCAAGACGAAGGTTTTTAACCAATGTGTGTTGCCAGTGATGACATACGGAACGCAGACGTGGTCGCTAACTATGGGCCTTATGAGAAAGCTCATGGTCGCTCAGAGAGCAATGGAGAGGGCTATGCTCGGAGTTTCCCTGCGAGATCGAATCAGAAATGAGGAGATTCGCAGGAGAACCAAAGTAACCGACATAGCCCGGATGATTGCAAAACTGAAGTGGCAGTGGGCTGGGCACATAGCTCGAAGGACTGATGGCCGTTGGGGCAGAAAAGTCCTCGAATGGCGACCGCGTACCGGAAGACGCAGTGTTGGTAGGCCCCCCACAAGATGGACCGATGATCTGGTCAAGATCGCCGGGATAGGTTGGATGAGGGCAGCGCAGGACCGATTATCGTGGAGATCTTTGGGGGAGGCCTTTGTCCAGCAGTGGGCGTCTTCCGGCTGAAATGATGATATATATATATATATATATATATATATATATATATATATATATATATATATATATATATATATATATATATATATATATATATATATATATATATATATATATATATATATATATATATATATATATATATATATATATATATATATCGAATGAATAGATGTGGGATATATGTCACGTAACAACGACAAGTCAACAAGATCAAGTGCCGAAAGTGGAAGGGGATCGGTCACCCTCAGAAGAGCTCCAAACCACATCCCAAGGCAGGCAGGCTGGAATGGCAGCGGAATTAATACAAATCAGACTTCGTGTTCTGAGGCAAAACGCGTAGCCCACGATAGAACGCGATCCAGAATACTGTGGACGCCCACGCCCTCTGCTCCATCTAGGGGTCATAATACATTAAGAAGAAAAAGAAAACCCGGTCAACCGGTGCCATCGACGTCAAAATTGACTCCAAAGCAAAATATCCATGGCTCGAAAGTCATACTCTATATGTGGTGGGATCAGGAGGGAGTGGTGTCCTACGAGTTGCTAAATCGACCAAATTTTTTTTTTAATTTGCGACCTCTAACAATCTTACAGTTTGCACACCAATGGTTAAGATGATGAAAAAAAACAGAAGTGCACAAAAGCTTTTAAAATATAACATATTCTATGAAATCATCGAAGACGTTAAGAATTGGCGGAATTTTTAAATCAAGCTCATTAGCGTGTCGTATTTGGGAATTTAATAGAAAGAATTTTTTAAGGTTGAAGAACAGCAGACAGGCTGACGGCCCGCTTAATAGTAAGTAGTTAGCGTCGCCTATGTATGTTTGCGAATCCAGAGGCACAGCAAACACGCTGCTGTCCCATAGGAGTTTCTGTTATCCATTTTGGAGTTTACTCCTTAAGAATCGATTTTCATATATAAGGCGCCCGGTATGAGAAAAATGCGAGGAGTAAAATCTACTAATCAATGACCTCGTTACGTTTTTGGTGCGCGTGCACCGGAATACACTAAACAAAACAAAACGATGTATCTCTCAAGGCAATAACGGGAAAACATTACTTTATTTGTTACAACTTAAGGTTGATTTCACATTAAATGTTGTTTAACATATGTATTTTCATTTGTAAGTGACAAGAGTCATTTATTGCTTTGCTCATTTTATATGACGAATGATCGTAAGTATTAGATAATGTTTTGGAGATTTGTGACTTTATTACTAGGTGCCATAGTTGTAATTAGGTTGAACTTAAAACTGTTTTAAAACTTTTTTTATACATGTATATTATTTTCATTAATTTGTTAATTTACCCTTTCATATGGTATTAATATTTTTTCAGTTAAATAAACTCTTTTTGCGTAGGTTTAGACAATCGTACTTAAGTAGTAAACTCCAGTTGTGCGTCGGAGTTGACACACACAGTTTTTTTTCATATCCATTGTCAATAAACTTTTATATTATCAACACAAATACATATATAGCTTTCATTGATTACTAAATGGGTCATTTATTGGTGTAAAGAAAATCATAATACTGATGTTTTAAAGTTCAGCGCTCTCACGAGCCTTATTCCGAAGAAGACCCGCTCTCAAACGTTTCATTAACTATTCAACCCGTGCACTCGACTTTATCAAAGGCTGACCAAGAATTAATCTAAAAATACATTTAAATTCAATCTTAAGCTTACTGCGTGTACTATAATCAATAATAATAATACTGCGTGTACTTTTTGCTCGATATTAATACTCACTGTATTTATAGTTGAGATTAAGTTGTTATAATTTGGAAATAAATATACAAAACTCTTTATTTTGTAATAATATGGAAATCTAGTTGGTAAATTATACATTCTATTCCGCGGTACCATTTGTTTTTCATTTTTAAAAATGGAACAATAGAATTGCTTGTTGAATTATAAAATTAAAAAATACATTTATAGGTAAATAAATATTAGTTATAGGTTTAAATATTTTTTTATTAGAGCTGGCAACATTTAAAATTATGAACTTTCTATATGAACGTATAGAAGAAGACAGTACATTAATAATATCGTATTCTATATTAGTCGAAGTCAAGGTTTGTTTATGAATATTATAAGCTTCATAGATTGATTATTAGCGACGCAATTCTCGATGGAGCATGATTACTGAGGGGAGAACAGTCATACGTGCTTTATCCAAGATATTTTCTAAAGTTTCCATAGATTTTATTTTAATGTTAATATTTTTAAGATAATTAACGGTATTTTATTGAGTTTTTTACGAATTTTACTACATTATTGATTCTGTTGCTTTTAATATGCTATTGTTGATACCAAAAATGGACCCGATCTTATTTTAAAAATTCGTTGTGGTTCTAACTTATTTTAACTCTTTGATATATGATTGCGGATACTGATATCGTTATATGCTACATATTTACTACACATAATCTAGTTTAGCTTTTCCTCGAGCTTATCTTTATATAATATTATTTATTTTTAATGTTCTAATTTAAAGAAGAAAAATCGAACCTTCAATGGCAGGTTTTGCATCGCAAGAATTAATCGACACTTGGTCACGAGATGCTTATTATCCTGATGCACATAAAGATGACCTTAAAGAGATGCATTATACATCCAGTAAAATTAAAACAGAGACGCAGACTTTTTATCAATCATTAAAACGATCTCAGTTCGTGTAAATTGTAAAGTTGAGGAACATGTAAGGAAGGAAATCAAACTTATATACTTAATCTATTTTATTTCAAATAAAAGGATTATTTGAAGTATGATGATAAATTAGTGAAATAAGTTTGAAATATTTTTACAGGAGTTAGTGTAGTCCATAAGTCGGAATCCGAAGCTATTTGACTACACATTTTTATCAGTACCTTTTTAATTTGTGCTTATATACGACATTCCATTTTAATAATAGGATAAAATATAATTTTTAGCCCTGTCAAACAAATTAACGCTTTTAATTAATACACATAAAAAAATATCTTTGTTTTTTCGTTTATACTCTACTAAACGAGTAGCATAGGCTTTTTTTTTTATTGCTGTAGAACAGCAGACAGGCTGACGGCCCGCTTAGAATTTAGCAGTTACCGTCGCCTATGGGTGTTTGCAACGCCAGTGGCATCGCGAACACGCTGCTGTCCCATAAGGGTACAGGAACTTGGGTACAACACAACACAAGGTTATTATGGCGGCATACTTAAGACCGAAGGTGGTCGCCATCCAGACGGGCTTGAGGCCCTACCACGTAGCTAGGGTGGGTTGTTTTGTCGGCTTTTACGACAGGCCGACCCCGGCCGCAGAGGTTAGTATTCTTTCTCCGCCCCTGCACGGATAAAAACGGCTACTCGTTTAGTAGCAAATAATAAATTTCTGTAATGTCAATTTTCACTTAAGACGATTACATTAAAGGTGATACGATTGTCTTATAAACCTTGGTATTTGGACATGTAGCATCGATTTTTTACGATTCAAGCCATAAAGATTTATTTGGAAGTTTGCCTTCACTCACTGAATGTTGCGATATCTCAGTGGTAAAATTTGTGGACAACTCATTGCTCTTACCCTTTTTGTTTTGGTGACATTGGAATGCCTTTTAAGTTGTTTTAGTTTAGTAAAACAATGTATGCTTTCGTGCAACTGGTTCTATACCTATATAGTACCAATATTGTTTTGATCTTTTAAAATATTTTTTAAAGATCATTTGTGTTTGTAACCTATTTTTCATGACTATGATATCCGCTACGGACCTCGTCGTATGTTTTTTATAAGCATTAATTCAGTGCCAGAAATTAAACAGAACGTCTTATATTATCAAAATAAATAAGCAATATAATGAATAAAACTTAGATAATTAAAATATAACTAAAGAAAATATATTTATTTTTAAATGCCATGAAACAACAGTCATATATAATGTAGTAGATACGAGTAAATAAACAGTAATAGAGTTGAACATAATACCTACTTTTCATTTTTAAATTTGTAACTTTAAAAAAGCTTAAAATACATCAAACATAACTTTGTTAATATTAAAGAAATTCGTTATAGTAAAAAAAATGTATATATTGTATATACTATTAAAAACAGTGTACTAAAAATGGCATGGCTATTTGAACTAAATCAATACGAATGAAATGCAAACGAGTTATTCATCATTATGTGGCTCGTTATTGTGTATGTAATGAGTGGCGATTAAACTGATGTGTTACGAATAACAATCATTGTAATGCAATTAAACAATCACTGAACTCGTTTTAACGACGATAAGAACTGTAAACTACAACTATCATCAAATAAAAGATAATTACTAAACTTACGTGGAGAATCAAAAAGTGCTGGTTTGATTTGGTAATGCGTGCCAATGGACTGACTACAAGAGATAGCGAAGTCCGTACAAATTGGATAAGAAAAAGTCGGAAAGCGGACCTCAGGTACTGAAGCGACAGTTTGGGTTGCAATCGAGATTTATCGCTAAGATGATGACGATGATGACTAAATAGGATAATAAAGGCAATAAAAGCGAATAAATTCATAGATTGCATCTTCAGGTCCTGGCTGCTGATTGAAGTAAAGCGTCTACGCCATTTTGTTTCACGCTTTTTTAAAATACGCCTGCTGTTAAAGGACTTGGTGCTCTTCTTTTTCTAACCAGGAAGTTTTACTTAACTGGCAGGAATAATATCAGGTTTTATAATGATCCAGAAACTAGATGGGTTAGCCTTTTTCTTTAGTTGGAGTCACATGCAAAAATAAAATCCAGCGTCTTATTACAAAGCCAAAAATGTCTTCTTAAAAAGCAAAATGTTTAAAGGGCGAATTTATTATAATTATTTCTCTGTCGCAGATCTTTTACATACTGTTTTTCTTTTGATATTGAACCGATTTGTTTGTTCCATTTTTAATTGTATATATAATATTTAAAAAGTAATTAAAGTTAGCTGTATTTTATATAATCTGGTAAATCCTTAAAATGTAAATATAAATTACAGTCACTATCGAATATTTAATATTTTCCCAGAACACGCGTGATAAGACTTCGTCGATCGAGAGACGTGACCAAAAATTAGTTAAATTTAAACTTTAATCTAATTACCATGACAGTAATGTTCTAATATGTGTTCAAGGAACATTTGGCATTTTATACATGATGGCATGCGGCTTTCGCACGGCCCAAACAGCGGTCCTAACACGTACGGCCTACGGCGTGAATGTGAAATGCAACATGTCACGCTCTTTCGATTACAATACGAATTTATTACAATTAGAGGCAAGTAATCATTTGTGATCGTACCTCTGTTATAATTTTTGGACGCCATTAAACATACAAATAAAAATATTACATACATAATACAATAATAACATTGAAAAAAATTGATACAAGCGGGGTAAAAACTATTTATTTGTTTTTAGTAGCTTTACTTAAAATAGAACCTAAATATTTACTATAGTTGTTATTCGAATTTTGTAATATTCTTTTTTATTATAGTATTTATATTTGTGAGCTATCTATAATGCTCACAAATATAAATACTGTTGTATATATAGAACATTGTATGTCCTGCGCGGGCGCATCTAACATATACTCGGCCATACAGGACAAAGATAGCGCTACAACCGAACAGAACTGACGCAGTGTCACCGCTGTCAACTAGGCCACCGGGTTCAGTGCAATACTATACATGTACGTTATCTACACTAGATACCAAGTAACCGGGCCGACATGATAATTGAGCAATTACATTCCTTACAACATACTTATACTGTACTTAGACTTCGACATCTAATAAAGTCTGCGCATGCGTCGCTTGTCATTTTTGATTCAGAGCTAAATTGCGTTAAATTTGAGAGGTTTCTTAATTAGCGTGTGTATTAATTATATATTCATTTACATTAGAATCTCTTATATATAAAATTCTCGTGTCACAATGTTCGTTCCCGTACTACTCCGAAACGGCTTGACCGATTCTCATGAAATTTTGTGAGCATATTGAGTAGGTCTGAGAATCGGCCAATATTTATTTTTCATACCCCTTAGTGACAACGTCACTATTCCACGTGGACGGAGTCGCGGGCACAGCTAGTTAGAATATAAATATTACAGTTAATTACTTATCAATCATTGTGATGGACGTAAAATATATTTTATAATAATAATAGTGATGACCTATAGGCGTAACGGATAACACACGTCGGTACGATCGCGGAGGTCATGGATTCGATTCCCGTCCAGCGTCTGAGTGTTTATGTATAATATGTATTTACAATATTTACAAAATAAAAGTTTATATGTAGTATATCAGTTGTCTAGGCCCCATATTACTAGTGCTATGCAACTAGTTTGGGACTAGATGGCGTTGTGTGAAATATTCGAACATATTTATTTATTTATAACACTAGCGCCTTGGAACTAAAAGAAAATTATGATGTGCTATCTAAATGCTATTAAAGACACTTTCAGTAGAATTATAACGACCTTCGTGGCATTAACAGCTTTCGCATTTCGGAACGCCTGCGGGATTACGAGTTCAACTCTCGTTCCGAGTTTAGTTGTTTATGAATTGTATGTAAGAAAAGTATTTAATTATTGCAGTCGTCTAGGACTTATAACAATTCTCTGCTGTTAATTTGGGCTGTGATAATTATTAAAGTATATTACAATTAGTATATATTGCAGAGGCGGAGATAGAATACTAACCTCTGCGGCCGGGGTCTGCCAGTCGTAAAAGGCGACATAACAACCCACCCTAGCTAGGTGGTATGGCTCTAAGCCCGTCTGGATGGCGACCACCTTTGGTCTTAAGTATGCCGCCATAATAATCTTGTGTTGTGTTCCGGCATTAGTGGTCCAAGTTCCTGTACCCTTATGCGACAGCAGCATGTTCGCGATGACACTGGCGTTGCAAACACTCATAGGCGACGGTAACTACTAAATTCTAAGCGGGCCGTCAGCCTGTCTGCTGTCCTACAGCAATAAAAAAAATGTTAACACCTTTTAATTAAGTAGCAATTAATAGTGAAGATAAAATTACGCCATCAAAATTGCGAACTCATCATTTTATCTTATCATTTCCTTTTACTTATTTTCCTATTCTAAAATTAGCTGTAAGGTGATTCATTATTTAACTAATACATACATTGTTGTTTTCATCACACGAAGATTGAAGAGTTATCTAGTACACATTTAGTTGTCTTAACAGGCGTCGTATCACTTTTACCCGTGCAGGGGTGCAGTACGAATACTGACCCCAGCAGCTGGAGGCGGGCTGACGTAAAAGGCGACAGAATAACCCTAGCTAAGCGTTAGGGTTCCATTTAAATGGCCACCACGCCAAGTTTCTATATGCCGCGATAATAACCTTGTGTTGTGTTCTGGCACATGTGACCCAGGTTCTAGTTCTGCTACACGGTCGGCAAGCATTCATAGCAGACAGGCTGACGGCCCGCTAAGAATTTAGAATTTATCGTCGCCTATGGGTGTTTGCAACGCCAGTGGCATCGCGAACACGCTGCTGTCGCATAAGGGTACAGGAACTTGGGTCACTAATGCCGGAACACAACACAAGGTTATTATGGCGGTGTACTTAAGACCAAAGGTGGTCGCCATCCAGGCGGGGTTGAGACTGCTTACTAATAAGTGGCACATCAACCTTCTACCGTTCCACAGCATTCAAAGAACATATAAGTTTTAGTTTATGTAAAGATAAATAACATAAGTTTAGCATTCACAACTACAAACGCATCCTATCTAATAACGACCATTAATTACATTTTATTCAAAATATATCCTGACATTTGTTTGCAATATTGTAAGCTAATAAACAAAATAATAATAATAAGTGAATTTTACGCTATCGTGCTTTAAGGAATCCAGAAAAAATATTCACTTAAAAGTATCTTATTCTATTTCTTTCATATTCGCCGAATGCTAAGGCTTGTGTTCATATTAACTACTAAATAGTTCGCAGGAATGTCAGGAGGATTCACAATGGTAGTGCCACCGTACGTGACACGTATAAAAACTGCATCCGTTTAATATATGAGCTGTGAACTGGCGTTACGTAAGACGTGAACCGTTATTTTATTGTCGGGTGATTGACTCGTGAACACTCCCTTGCCAAGTTTTACCCTTGTCCTTGTTAATAGAAGTATATCACTGGATATAGTCATCTTCCTGCTGAGCCTAACCTTTGGCATGTTCCATCTTGTTTTCCTTCAACTGTTGATAGTTGCTAGTTGTTTTGGAAGCAGTTGCCAGATGTAGCAAATGGCTGCATTTCGCAATAAGTCGCTTCGTCTTGCCCGAAGGTCTTCAATTCAAATTTCAATTATTATCTGTTCGATGGCAGATATGACAAGCTTCACTACCAGTTCAACCTACTTTATTCGCAACAACAAATCTATGTAGATTTTAATTTGGTACATGGATTTTAACATTATCATTGTTATTTAATTTATCCTGCATCGGGAATTAACGATTTGTAAACTTTGATCAGTACGTCGACAAAAGTAGCCGAGTGAAGGTAGAAGTAGGTAATAGAGGAGGGAAAGTAGAATGCATCTCTTAAGAACGTTTTCTCGCTTCATGTATATATTATGACTTATGACATATTTGCCACATACAGCGAAGGAAAAGAACCGAAAACACCGATATGTGTAATCTGCCTTGTGCAAGCGTGGCAGGTATATTCTGAGTTTCCTATAGGGGCAGACCTGCGCTCAGCTGTAGGATATTATGGAGTATTATTAGAAACATTAATCACCGAGCATAGGATTTTTTGGACAAAAAATATACGAGTACATTTTTTTAATGCTGTAGGACAGCAGAGAGGCTAACGGCCCGCTTAGAATTTAGCAGTTACCATCGCCTATGGGTGTTTGCAACGCCAGTGGCATCGCGAACACGCTGCTGTCCCATAAGGGTAGGTACATAACCGATTGTTTCAGTAACATTTAAATCTCCATGCATATAGTTTTTTCTAATTACCTACTTCGGTTTATGTTACAACCTGTTTCATAACCAGATCATAAACAATAATACAAATTAAGAAACAATCGAGTTAAGCAATGTTCACCAGATTACATCATATAATTTCACTATATTTTACAATCCGCCATGAAATAAGGCATAAAGTAAGTAAACAAAGATAACAATGTTAAATAAAACGTAAGTCTCAGGCTCAACACAGCTAAATGAGTTTATTATTTAAAATATAAACTCGTTTCCGCTATTATCTGACTTTCCTTCCCGTCGTCTTATCAATCATATTTACATATAATCATGCTGTTGTTGCTATCCCTTTCTTGCATTAATATACTTTTAAATTATAAGCGATTAATTTTTATCAAGTTGTATATTAATTTACTCCATTGCTATCAATAGCAACGCTATATATACTTATGATTATATTTTATTAATACTTATAATTACTTTTAAATATTATTTTATTTAGGATTCATTACTATGTCATTATTAAAATATACCTAGTGCACAATAATTTATATGATTTTTCCAATATCAGAAATGTAAATATGTTAGAAAGGCGTGAAATGATCTGTACTTTTTTCTTAGGACGTTAAAAAAAACCATGTATAGATGATATAACGTCAAATTCTAAATAATGTCTCAAATCCTAGATATTTTTGTATGTCAATATGTATGAAATATTAAATTATAAATAAATTTTCAGTGTAATTTCCACGTATACACTATTTGCATGCCTTCAATTAAGTACTTATGTTCTGTAAATAGTTTGTTCTTTTTAGATGTCTGCATATAGGTTTGCAATCCAAGCATGGACTATTTTAACACGCTTTTATTAGCTTGGTATTTATCTATGTAACGGAATCTTTAAACGTGATTATCACCTCTTTTAAAACGACAGATTGATTTGAAACTTTGCACACTTATCATGGACCGATGACAATGCAATAATTTGTATAGTTATATCATTATCCTTACCAGGATGCTCAGGATTAATGATTTTTTTACACTTTATATTAAGCAAAAACATACAAAATTTTGCACACTTGTCAAGACCTGATGACAATACATAAATTTAATAATTTTGTCCCATAGTCCTTATCAGGATCATCAGGAGTAACGCTTTCTTTTCCTTCTGTCGAAGCCCCATCTGGCGCTTAATTAATAAAACTGCTGAAAGATGGTTTTACTTTTTAAAATTAGCCGTAAGATGGCGTTAAATTAATAAAAAACATTTATCGATTGGGAATTGACAACAAATATCGTTTTTTAGAACAGTGACATTAATTTTCTCGTCAGTAATTTTATTCTTACGTTAAGAATTATTTTTTACTTTTTAGTTTGATAAATTATAAAAGCAGACAAGTAGTTTTTTTTAAACTATAATTTTTCTAAAAACATTATAAGGTATATACACTTCAAAAAAACATTATATATTATACTTAAAATATATTAATATGATGTTATATATAAAATCAAATATGTTTATAATGGAATAAAATACACAACATTCTGTAATAAATTTTCGTTCGAATTTCGTATAACCTATAAAAGATAATGTTATTAAATCCCATTAAAAGATATTTACCCATTGTTACGTGTTCATTATGTCATCAGCGCCATGTATTTGTTTTAACTGTGTCGCAACGAATTTAGTAACAGCTCAATGTTATCGTCATTTAATCACAACAATTATTGTTATTTTATCAAAACAATTCGTATTTTTGTGTATCATCAAATCAGAATAATGGTAACTCCTTGCATATACACTCATGTGAAGACTTAGTATGGAGACTATGGACTATGGATAAGGAAAAGAGAACTGTCTCTGTGTTTAAGTGTCCGTCAAAATGAGATAAATTAAGATAGTACCACAATCATCATCATCATCATCTTAAGCGTTGTATCCCGGTTGCAGCCCAAACTCTCGCTTCGGCGTCCGAGGGCCGGTTTCCAACTTTTTCTTCTCCACTTCGCACGATCTTCTACATCTCTGGTAGTCAGTCCATTGGCACACATATTAACCCTTATGTCGTCAAACCAGCACTTTTTGGGTCTACCCCTCCTGCCGGGGCCCGGTGGTGGCGACATGGCCAGACATTTGTTCCCCACGTAAATAACCGGTTGTCGTAAAACGTTTATTTATCCGCTATAATTATCACGGACGTTCCGCGTTACACCACACATCCACCACAGCATAGATAGCACCACGTCAGTGAAAATATTTTAGGTTATATTTCCAAATAATTTTTAACTACACTAACAGTTTTTTAAGATTTTTAACATTATACTGCCACTAACAAACTCTAGTTGCCAAAGATATTAAACTTTTAACTCAGCATACTTCATTTCGTCTATAACAGCTACTTTCATATACTACACTGTAACTGCACAAGCGCCTTTCTGGTGGGTTATTGAACTGTAATTTTCAGAGTACAACGGTACACTTTTACAACTTCTAACCTATATGAGATAGCAGTCCTTGCAGAGGCAAGGAGACCTTATTTATAGAAGGTAGGAAAAGGCATATAATCACGCCTCTTTCCCGTAGGGGTAGGCAGAGACCACTTCTTTCCACTTGCTACGATCCTTACATACTTGTTTCGCTTCGTCCACTTTCATTATTCCCTTCATACATGTCCTTCGGTTTAGGGTACTCTTGACCTGGCTATTTTTCAAGACGTCCCTGATCTGGTCTCGAAACGTCCGCCTAGGTCTACCCCTTCAAACACTTCCATTCACACTCGCCTTATACACGTTTTTCGTTAATCGTTCTTCATTCATTCTCTCAACATGGCCAAACCATCTCAGCATACCTTTCTCAATTTTTGTCACTACATCTTCTTTCAGACCACAACGTTTCCTTATCTCACTATTTCTTATCCTGTCACTCAGTTTAACTCCTATCATACTTCTTAACGCTCTCATCTCAACTAACTGCATTTATTCTGCTTTCATGTTTCTTCTGCCATACCCAACTTTCACTTCCGTACATGAGTGTCGGAACCAACACCCCCTTATGCACAGCCAGACGAGCCTTGTTAGACACCTTTCGACTGTTCATAAAGGAGTGCAAAGCTCCATTCACCATGTTTCCTGCATTCACCCTTCTTTCAATATCACTCTCACACTTTCCATCTCTTGTAAACTTTAAACCCAGATACACAAACTCTAAAAAGGCTCTCGTAATCTCTTTATAGAAAGACTTAACTAGTCATTTTATGTCACTGTGGTCCCGAATATATTCGAAATTATTAATTGTATTGAAAATAATAATATTATTGTATACAAAAGCATTATTACAATTGTAAAATTGCAACAAAAGCTTTAAATGAAATTATAACTGTGCAAGTCGAAAATTTGTACAAACCTTTTAGAAAACACATTTTTGAAATGACACATTATATACTTTAATAGATTTATGACAAAAATCGAACCGTTATGTTCAATTTATTAGTATATTATATTGCTTTTCAGTTTTATTTCTATGTGTCGAACAAATTCTAATGAAAATTGTTTAAGATAATTTATTTCTTCAAAAGTAAATGTAAGTTATAAATGCATATATCAACTTAAAATCCACTATATACTAAAATTGTATTTACAAAGCGTCAATTTATAAACAATTTTCTATAAATAGAATAGAATTTAATTTATCCGCATAAGCGGACCAGATAACTGGTGGGCGCAGGCGGTGTTAGAAATGCGGAAAATTGAAAGAATGTGACATTGCGGGGGAGAGTTGAGACAGGGCAGCCTTGAGGGGGTGGGCTAAGGTCTCCTAAAGGCCATCTGTTGTAATACCTCTTTTGTGACATGGATGATGCACGACGCATTTTTAGTGTGCATTTTACAGTTTTTTTATTGTAGATAGGCGTACGTTTGACCGCGATCTCACCTGATGTTAAGCGACGATGCGGTCGACGGTGTAGCACGCTTGCCTATAAGAAACCTGTTCACTCTCCTCTTGAAGACCCCTAAATTATAATGTTCGGGAAACACAGCCGCCGGCAAAGAATTCCACTCCTTGGCTCTTCGCATGATGAATGTGGAAGCAAAACGCTTTGTGCGGATAGGGGGCATGTTGACCGTGAATGGGTGGCGCATTGCTGTACGTCTGGTTGTCCTGTGATGGAAGGGAGACGGAGGAATTAAGTTGTGTAATTCTGCCGCACACTCTCCGAAATGTATCCTGTAAAACACCGAGAGACTGGCAACTTTGCGTCGATGTTCAAGACTCTGAAGTCTAGTCTCAACCAAAGCATCGTTACCAATGAGTCTTTTGGCTCTATAAAAAGACGTTTCTATAGAATCCAAGGCCTCCAGCCGATATTTGGCAGAGCCATCCCACAAGTGGGAACAGTACTCCACACATGATCGGACTTGAGCTTGGTTATAGATCAAGAAGCTGTCCCGGTGTAAAGTACTGTCTCACCTTGGCCAATATGCCTAGTTTTTTCGAGGCAAGATTGGCCTTGGATTCAAGAAATGACCCAAAGTTTAGAGTCGATATTAAAGTGACACCTAAAAGCTTCAGGTGGTCAGCAATCTGCAGGGGTGCATTCCGGAAAGTGGGAGTCAGATGGAATTGACTCATTTTAGCGGAGAACAGACACGCCTGGGTAGTTATTAACTACCTAAAATTAAAAAATATATATTTTTTGTAACTTTTTTTACTAACTCTACGAAGCATTGCTTTCGCACCTGCGGAGGTCAAATTTATGTATTTATTTACATTTTTTTCATTATTACATTTGCAACACAAAAGTAATGTATATCATTTGCTTAGTACACATAACGTAATCACTCTATTGCTTACTTTGGCACTAGATGGCGCTGTGTGAAATTTCTGAGAATATTTGTTAAATTATTACATTAAACTAAGAACTTTTCTAAAACGCAAATTCTTCAAACATATTTAGTCCATAGGCTGGTATAAAATGTTCAACAACTCTAATAACTTCACCCTGTTCTACATTTAAAGTTTTAGACAAAAGTGATGCAGAAACCGTACAACATCTCAATTTGACCTTTAGGGCACGAACACACTTGATTGTCTTTCAAGCTAAAGAATTTTGAAGATGTTTATTCATACTTAATAGACAACCACAACTAGATGGATTTCATCATCATCATCATCATCATTTCAGCCGGAAGACGCCCACTGCTGGACAAAGGCCTCCCCCAAAGATCTCCACGATGATCGGTCCTGCGCTGCCCTCATTCAACCTATTCCGGCGATCTTGACCAGATCATCGGTCCATCTTGTGGGGGGCCTACCAACATTGCGTCTTCCGGTACGCGGTCGCCATTCGAGGACTTTTCTGCCCCAACGGCCATCAGTCCTTCGAGCTATGTGCCCAGCCCACTGCCACTTCAGTTTTGCAATCATCCGGGCTATGTCGGTTACTTTGGTTCTCCTGCGAATCTCCTCATTTCTGATTCGATCTCGCAGGGAAACTCCGAGCATAGCCCTCTCCATTGCCCTCTGAGCGACCATGAGCTTTCTCATAAGACCCATAGTTAGCGACCACGTCTGCGTTCCGTATGTCATCACTGGCAACACCACTCATCAGATGGATTTATCTGCTTAATATTAGATTTAGCCGGAAGCGGAACAGAAGCAACAATACTTCCTATAAGTATCTTTTGTAATGAGAAATAAAAATTTGTTCATGTTTAAACTCCGCTCAGTCTTATGAAAATTAACCGCTTTGATTTTTTTTTTGTTGTTTTAATATGCATATTAAGTATTGAGGAGATTATATTACAAAGAAATACTTCGACTTAATTGAAATAATAAGTTGAAGTAACTAACTGAAACACAAAATTGAGCTTCCAGATCAAACTCGATAAAATTCCGCCGATATTAAAAGTATTTCTACTTTTTTATTGGAATAAATAATTTAAATTCTATGTAAATGTCACATGGTGTGGAGAGTGTCTGACGACATGGCGCCCCTTGACGTCACGAGACACGCCCCCGGTCGGGAAAAATGTTACAACGAGATCGAGGGAAATAGAGCGTCAGTTAGTCTTGTTACTAGGCCGGATTACAAGTGGCTTAAAGTAATTGGGCTGAAATTTAATGGTATCGTTATATGTCAAATATATCATTTATTTATTGACTACCTTCATTTTGAGTTAGTAAATAACAGTAACAACTAAGAGGGAGCTTAGAATGATATTTAATTATTATTATTATACGCTTTATTTTGACCTGTATCGGTACCTATGTTACGGAATTTTTGTACACAATTTTTACCCACATGTAATTATTGGATTAACTTGAAATGTCTTATACTTATTAAGGACCGGTAACAATGCAGTAATTTTATAAGTTGGTACTTGTAATCGGGGAAGATTTAACAGGATCACTACAACTTAGCAAAGATGCGCTTACAAAATTGTACATGATATATCATCAGTGGTTATTGGAAAACGAGTTGTTCATAATATGAAAGACGTAATGATAGGATTTTAATGCAATAAAATAATGCATACATTTATTAAAGTAATATTACAATGTTTTCTACTAAACATTCTTAAGTACAAATATGAAGTCGTATAGTGAAGTAGTATATATATGAAGTCATCTTAATAGCGAATACTCCAAAAACTCAACTCAAATGCTTTAATTACATTATAATAGGAACAGAGTGATTAGTGAAATAATAAATTTTATTGATAAAAAAGTAGGGTGCTTTCTTAAATGCCCCTTTTTCATTCCGATTTTATGGGAAACCGGCTAAGAAGTACAACTTTTGTTCAACTACCGCCTATTACTTACGGAAAAAATTACGACCAAGCTTAGCTCGTAAATTCGCTTTTTTTATTGCTGCAGGACAGCAGACAGGCTAACGACCTGCTTAGAATTTAGCAGTTACCGTCGCCTATGGATGTTTGCAACGCCAGTGTCATCGCGAACACGCTGCTGTCCCATAAGGGTACAGCAACTTGGATCACTAATGCCGGAACACAACACAAGGTTATTATGGCAGCATACTTAAAACCAAAGGTAGTCGCCATTCAGACGGGCTTCAAGCCCTACCACGTAGCTAAGGGTTGTTTTGTCGCCTTTTACGACAGGCCGACCCCGGACGCAGAGGTTAGTATTCTTTCTCCGCCCCTGCACTGATATGAGCTTGGATAATAGAAATATAATTTTTAAATATGAAATAAGTATAGAATTATATAATAAATTAATTATAAGTATTATGTAAATGAATATAAGATATAAAAGGTTTACGACAATGTGTGTTAAATTGTATACAAAAGAACGATGTCACGCCAAACACTTCCTAGACGCATAAATAGATAAATGTTATGGACTTCAGTTCAATGTCAAGGCGTGTTATTCAGTTAATAAGTAATATGTATTGTTTTAGAACTATTTAAGATTATTAGCAGTGTATCATCTTGGGTAATTCTAGTTAGGAGCGTTGGAACACTGGAATGTTTTCTGTGAAATACTTTGAAAAACCCAGAATCCTATCCACCATTTTCCTACATGATTTCGGTGGTCTTTTTTTAAAGATTTATCCCAGTATTATTGACATATTAAATTCTTTGTGCGCTTTTCAGCATCAATAAGGTTTCTTGTTACTTTTTTGTGTCCAAAGATATAAATGAGGTAAATCGCCTCAATACCCAATGAAGTCAAATATTGCGCTTCCAGTACTTGTAACCTATAGAAATTTATCAATTTGTTCCCTTTTATATGGAAGGGGATGAGGTTACCTTGTGCATCTTACAATCAGTATACCATAGACAGTTTCGAAAGAACGTTAAAAAATCTTATAAAAAATGTCTTTTGTTTTTAATTTGGTTACTACTAGTATAATTTTTATTAGAAAAATAGTGTTCTTTATGCAAAGAAATTAATGATTTACTGCTATTTATTTCACGATCTTTTTGGCTGTTCAAATATTGTATGCTCTCAGTTACTAAATTTAAAAAATTTAGTTTCTATTCTAAATTGGAAAAATTCTAAAATTGTATCTTTTGTTTTTCTCTGGTCTATCTCTTTTCTCTGGCATCCTTAGATTCGGCACCTGACACATTTTCAATTGTACCCATAGTATAAGCAGGTTTTTTTTTATGAAAAACAGCGTGTGTCAGAGACGTCTTTAGATGTAATATAGTTATTACGTCATTCTGTATTCCTAATTATAATATCATGTATACAGACGTAATATTATTTGACTCTAAAATAAACCGAGAGTTGACATTAAAAATAATTTTACTCAGCGGAACTTGTTACTGTCATGTACCTTTATAAATACAGGCTTCGAACCCGATCATTTGACGTAGTGTCGGGTATCCAACGCCACGCAACTGGAAAATTGCTAAAGTGAGGGCGGAACCCGTTATCTTTCAATGAAACGTGTTATTAAATTGAAATTCTATATCCCTATATATTTTCTTATAATAAAATATATATTTTTTTACACAAAAATATAATATGTATAACTTTATATGTAGGCATTACATTAAATATCTGGATTGTCTGGAAGAAATCGTGTTAATTATAGGTCTTTTAATGTAAAATACTTTTCAGCAATGTACAATAAATTTATTCATATATATAATAAGTAATTATTATAAAACATATGCATGGTTTAAATTTTTTTATAATACGACGACCTCCGTGGCGGAACTGCTAACACATGTCGGTTCGCCTGCTGAGGTTACGGGTTCGATTCTCGTTCCGCGTCTGGGTGTTGTTAGAGTTGATAATATATCAGTTGTTTAGTAACCATGACACAAGTGCTATGTTACTTATTTTGAGACTAGGTAGCGCTGTGTAAATTGTCTAAGTATATTTATTTTTTATTGTTAAAAAAGTAAATACAGAAGAAGATATTGAAAACATAATCTTCCTGTGTCACTTTCCTTTTCTTCTTTCTTTTACATTGGTGTTCCTTCACACACTTAAGTACCGAGGCCGCGGAACGTAACGATTTAGTCAGACCGCGGCGTCGTCTGGCGCCGGTCCCCTTTCACGAGCCTCTTCAAAGCCAGGGGGTGATGACCCCTGGTATGTTTTTCCTCACGCACGGGTGAGCTTCTCTCGACCGTGTGTGTGCAGGCTGCGGCCCTTTCCCAAGGGGCGGCGCCCGCGACAGTTCACTACGGTGGTCGGAAGTCTGTGACGAGTGGCCCTGCGTGAGCGGGACAGGCAAGAAAACGTCTGTTGTTTCATCCCCGAAACAAAATGTTTCGTCTTCAGTATAAGTGACCAGGTTCCAGTGCCATTACGCGAATAGCAGCATATTCGCGATGCCCCTAGCGTTGCAAACACTCATAGGCGACGGTGACTGCTAAATTCTAAGTGGGCCCTCACTATCTTACGACCCTTTAGGTAAGTATTTCTCCGATCAGTCTAATTAATGTCAATGTCATCAACCAATCTTAGTCTAGTGCTGCACTTAGGCCTCCCCAGTTTGCAAACTTATTAATGTACTAAAGATGACAATTAAAACAGCGGCATCTACTCACAAAGTAAATAGAACAGTACAGAATAACAAAGTAATAGTAATAATAGATCTTTTTTAACCTGGAACAAAATATTAATAACTAATATAACTTAAGATATGCTTTTGGCTATAATTGAATCCGAGTATGAGAGATCCCTCATTCTCAAACTAGGAACTGACCTGTAATTTAAGATTTACAGTGCATCTGTTATATGTGTTTTTTTATTGATGAGGAACAGCAGACAGGCTAGCTAACGGCCAATTTAAGGGAAAGCTTTTGCCGTTACCTTTTTTTTTTTTTATAGCGAGAGTTCAGCAGACAGGCAAACGGTTCACCCTGGCAGGTGGTCACCGTCGCCTATGGACGTCTGCAACACCAGAGGCATTACTAACGCGCTGCCGGCCTCGAAGAAATTTTATAACGCCTTTTTTGAAGAACCCCATATCGTACCGCGCTGAGAAAACCTCAGCCGGAAGCTCATTCCAGATCCTGAGAGTATGCAACATGAACGTTCTTGAGAACCGTGTGATATTCAATAGATATTTGCTACGCTACAGGTACCGTGAACACGTTGCTGTCTTATAGGAGTAAACAATACATATACTAATTATATAATTTTATTTTGTAAATCCTTTTTTTATTTATCCGTGCAGGGGTGGAGAAAGAATACTAACCCCTGCGGCCGGGGTCGGCCTGTCGTAAAAGGCGATAAAACAACCCACCCTAGCTACGTGGTAGGGTCTCAAGCCCGTCTGAATGGCGACCATCTTTGGTCTTAAGTATGCCGGCAAATAACCTTGTGTTGTTTTCCGGCAATAGTGACCCAAGTTCCTTTACCCTTACGGGACAGCAGCGTGTTCGCGATACCACTGGCGTTGCAAACAACCGTAGGCGACAGTAACTGTTAGCAGTTACAGCTACAGCAATAAAAAAAATAGGAGCAGGAAGAAGAAGAAGAAATACATTATATCAGACCCAACAAAAGATAGATGGACCAGGTAAAAGATGATATGGCAAAAAGGTGTGAATGTTCATATGATGACTAATAGAGCAGAGTGGAAGGAGATAACATGTTATCCCGACCCCACATAGTTGGGACAAGGGCAGGTAGAAATTTTTTTTTAAATACATGTTATACATTCGAGACATGAATCGAATCCGTGACCCCGTAGGCGTTAGGACGTGCGCAAACCGCGCCACGGAAACCGTCATGACATTTAGCATTAAAGGTGTAGGTGGCTTATATATTCGCCCAACTGAAGCTGTAATCACAGGGCGTGATGACGTTACAGGCAGTCTAGACAAATTTTATGTTGTAAATGACATCACCGCCCCCGCACTCAAGTCGCCTACTTGTGTTTTATTCAATGAAAATTGACACTTCGATGTTTAACAGTAGTGTAAATATGTGGATGTTTCTAACAGGCTAGAAAACAACTCGTTAAAAAGATAAAACCAGCGATAAAAGAGCGCAAGAAGTTTCTTTCAAACCTTTTTTTTATTGCTGTAGAACAGCACACAGGCTGACTTAACAGTAAGCGGTTACCGTCGCTTGTGGATGTTTGCGACGCTAGGGGCACCGCGAACATGCTGCTGTCTCATAAGGGCCTATACCATACAGGAACCTGGGTCTCTAATGCCGGAATACAACACAAGGCGGCATACTTATAGACCAAGGGTGGTCGCCATCCAGACGGGCTTGTGGCCCTACCACGTAGCCAGGGTTGTTTTGTCGCCTTTTACGACAGGCTGACCTCGGTCGCAGAGGTTAGTCTTCTTACTCCCCTGCACGAATTTGTCCTATCTGAAATAGGCCGTGCTAGCCAAGTGGTATCACATACAGATAAAAATTTAAAGGTCATGAATTCGAATCCTTCGACGGTTTGGCCAATTTTTCCGCCTAATTTGAATATTATAATATGCCGACGGTTAACACATCGTGAAAACTACCTTCAGAGGAAGAGAATCGCGTAACATGCCAATCCATCTTGAACAAGCGCAGGCTATACTGTCCATTTTCTTGTGTATTCGTTATTTTTTTTTTTTATTGTATATATACAGATTTTTATTGTATATCATTAGTCACTGAAACAAATTAATAAGCTATAGCTTATTAATTTGTTTCACTGACTTGTAAAAGAAATCGATAAATGTCTTGGTATAATATCGATTAATAAAAACTTAGCTTGCCTAAATGTTATTAAATTTATTTCAACACCATTTTCCACTTTGAGAAAGTAATTTACGTTTTTACAAAACAAAGATAAAGGAATTTATAATCCATTGCTTGCCTCTTTTACTTTGTTTCGTTCAAATAAAAGTAAAAGAATAATGTATACAAAACAAATCGTTAGTCTCGCCCAGTAACTCGGTTTCATTGACCGTAATGAAATTTCTGCGGTATTAAAGCAATTACCTCCCATTTATTGTCTAGACAAGAGTTTTACTTATTTCACAAAGTAGTCATGGTTTAAGAGTGTCATCTACATCCTGTAACTTAACTAACTTACGCGAAATATTTGAGAACTGAATATTACTGTTAAGATTGAGTTTATAATTTGAAAGAAAGAAAGAAAATAATTTATTTGAAGCAAAAACAATATTGCAACAGTATAAAGAACATTATTATATTTACATTCGCTCTAATGAGGTTGGCACTCAGCGTTATGTTGCGACGGTTTTGTCCGTTACAACGCTGATTTTCAGTGTCAACCTCCTTCGTGCCTGTTTTATGTGGACCCAGCCACAGAGAAAAACAAAATATGTTAGTTGTGAAAAGAAAATTAATCCCTCTCCCATTTAAGGAACAAAATTTTTTAAGGAACAAAAGGAAATCGTGATACACATGTTTAAAGAAAATTAGATGATTTGCAAAATATGCCTTCATTCTTGATAAATCCACTCTCTCAAATGATATTCAAGGTTAAAGTTAAATTAATTACGTATTAATTTTTAGAATTTTTTAGCTAAACTACGAACTTTATCTAAAAATGTAACAAGACCTTTCTTGTAGTTAATTTCATTTGCAATAAATAATCTCTAATAAATTGTTCAAAATTCCTCAAGATTCGTGAGAATTTTAATACTCATCAACTGAAAACTACCAAAATACCGTTTTGAAAAAATATTTCACATTAAAATGCAAATGTGGTCGTTTTGGTCTTTTAGTCGCCTTAGTTCTTCATTGTCATTCAAGTTGGTTAGTTCATTTTAGAGTCCTGAGAATTTGTACAGCACCTAGTCATATAACAAAGAGCAGAGCACTTGTATTATGGACACTAGACATCCGTTTTATTACTAATATACTTTACTTTGTAAATAAATACGTATTGTACATAAACACGAAGAATCGGGAACGCAACACAAGGTTATTATATATATAATATATAATAACCTTATATATATATATATTTTTTTTTAATGTTAATATACCTAGTCAGGTCATAAATTCTGTCACATGTTTAATGTAAAATAATTGTAACAAGTTTATTAATTATGTAACCATTCATATACCAAAATGAACTTAACAAAACATAGATTCTTATGACATTAAAGTTTATTCAAAATGACCTCCGTGATTTTGAATACAAGCCTTCAATCTGCGCGGCCAGTTGTCTATCGCAGCACGAACGAGGTCCATGTCAATATCGGTGGCTGCCTTAATCAAGGATGTCTTGAGTGACTCCAAATTGGGATGAGGCTTTGAGCACGCCTTTTCCTCCAAGTGTTGCCATATCTTGTAATCTAACGGATTCAAATCTGGACTGGAGGAGGGTCAGTCTTCGTGCCGGATGAAGTCGATTTCACGCGCCGCCAGCCAGTCTTATGTGCTCTTCGCTCTATGAGCTGGCGCCAAATCTTGTTGGAATACCCAGTGCCTGTTATTGAACATGGTATGAGAAACAGGTTCCACAAGGTTCGTCAGGACTGTATTTTGATACACAACAGCATTCGTTTTTACACCTTTCTCACAAAAATGTACCTCTGTTAAGCCCCAATAAGAAACTCCCAACCATACCATGAGCGAGGATGGAAAATGACCTCGTTGGACACGCGGAATACGGTTGCTCGCTTCTTCACTACTGTGTGCGTACACCTTATCATTTTGTTTGTTGTAGCTCTCTTCTACGGTAAACATTTTTTCATCCGAAAAAAGAATTTCCCGATATTTTTTTCCCGCGTACCGCTTCAACAAAGCGCGGCATCTCTTCAGTCTCAGGTGCATTAGACGAGCATTCAAACGATGTACTGTTTTTCTTCGATATGCCCGAAGCCCTAAGTCTTCATTTAACACCCTTTTCACCGTGGTTCTGCTTAACCCCATCTGAAGGGCCAACAGTTTCTGCTTACGTTTGGGATTTCTTTGTATTCGTGCCTTCACAGCTTTTATCACTGCTGGAGTCCTAACAGACCGAGGGCGACCACTTCTTGACCTGTCATCTACACTAGAGTCTTCATTGTATCGTTTGATGGTACGATAAACGAATCTTTTGGTAATATTCAAATTTTTCAGTATGTTAAAAATTTGAATTGGCGCGTAACCGCAACGATGTAACGCAATAACTGCAACACGGTCTTGTTTAAGCGTCCACTCCATATTTAAAAATGAGTAAAATTCTAAAAGTTATACATTTTTATTTTCATGAACAATTCGAAATTCTAATTCAATAAACTTTTTTGTGGCCAGCATTCTAAAAGAAAAGTTTTTACTGTGTGACAATACTTATGACCTGACTAGGTATAATAATATAATATATAAATATACCACATATTTAGAGGCCATGGGAGATTACCATCCAGACAGGCTTCAGCCCTACCACTTAGCTGGAGTTGTTTTGTCACCTTTTCCAACAGGCCGCAGGGGTCACTATTCTTACTCCGGTCCTGCACGTGCATTTTTATCCTTCATAGCTTTAATAGGCATGCTTTTTAATTTCTGTCGTTTCCATATTTCCCGGCAATTTTGAATTTGGAACTGTTCTATATTCGTAAGTGTTTAAATTTTGAATCTCAAAACAGTTGAAAGTATTAGGATTAATGCTATTGTTTAGTCATAGCGTCGATTGGATCTGTCAGGTCACGTACGAAAATGAATCTTTCTAAGGAAAATGTTCGTGCAATAATTTTATACAACTTTAGAAGAGGCCTGACACGGCTTCAGTGTTTTGAAGAGCTAACATCTGTGTTCAGTGATGAAGCCCCATCTCTGCGGCTTGTCGAACGCTGGTATTTAAAATTCCAGTGTGGACATACTAGTGTTAGTGACAAATATCGCGAAGGACGTCCAAAATCCGCCTTCACTGAAGATAACATCATTGCTGTGAGACAACTAATTCTCGAAGATCGTCATGTGACGTATCGAAAGATAGAGGCAACTCAGGGACAACCATTCAGAAGATCTTGTATGAAGCGCTTGGTGTGAGAAAGCTAGTTTGCCGTTTGATACCGCATCTGCTTTCCGACGATCACAAGGAGGCCCGCGTCAGATGGTGTAAGAAAACTCTGCAAAGGTTCAACCTAGGAGAATCAAATCACGTCTACGACATCATCAGTGGTGACGAATCTTGGATATATGCCTACGATCCTAATTCCAAACAACAATCTACAATCTGAGCCAAAGATCGTAGAACGCTTAACGTAGAGTGGTATACCATAGTTTGTTTACCACAAGTCATCGCCGAACTTCGTAAATCTAACTCAAAGCGATGCATCATCCTGCACCACGACAACGCAAGCTCACACAGCGCTCGTCAAACGATTGAGTATTTTAAGCAGGAAAAAGTAGAAATTCTTGACCATCCTCCATACAGTCCTGACCTAAGCCCTAACGATTTCTTTACATTTCCTAAAATTAAGAAAAGTCTTCGTGGTCATAGGTTCCAGTCCGGTGAAGAAGCAGTCGACGCTTTCAAGTCAGCCATTTTGAACACCCCCACTTTAGAGTGGAATAAATGTTATAATAACTGATTTGATCGAATGGATAAGCATATTAAGCTACGTAGTGAATACTTTGAAAAACAATAAAAAGTATACTATAAGGTTCTAGTTGTGTTTTTTTTTTCAAACGACAAAACTTAAAAGGCATGCCTCGTAATACGTTATATGAGCATAGGTGACTTTTTTAGAATCGGTCCGTAATGTTATGAACACTGATGCGGGAATTCCTATTAATTAATACATATATATTATAATTACCATAGCTGCACAAAATATATGGTTACCATCTGTTAAAGCAATTATTATCTTTAACGTGTGACCAGGCAAGCGCTTCGATGCGAAGTAGGTCGACGCATAACCCTAATAGCATATATATGTATTTCGTGGAACTATTTTCTATACTGCAGTTTGACATCATCGAACATGTGAAACTTCATGTTGAGATGGTGCATATATGTTTATTGATATATGATGGAGTATATCAAAAATATACATTTTATTATTTATATGTATGTAGTTAAAGTTCTTTCTTTAATGGAATTTTTAATTTTAATACCTATAGTTAATTACTATTTTTGATGATGATTTAATTTGAAACGTTATCAATAAAACATGGTTTTCATTTATGAATGCCTAAGAAAGTTTATATAAAAGAAATATTTTTAATTTATTGCCGTGGAACGGTAAACAAACTGACGGCCCACTAAATGGTAAGCATTTACCGTCGCTCTATGTTTGCGACACCAAGGGCATTGCAAGGGCATTGCAGGGGCATTATAACTGGAACCCGGGACACAACACAAGTTCATTATTGGTCGCATATTTAGGAACCAGGGGCGGTTGCCATCCAGATGGAATACTACTAGCAGCTAGGGTAGTTTTGTTGCCTTTTACAACAAGCCCCCCGGCCGCAGGAGTCGGTATTCTTACTCCGCTCCTGTACGAAATATTATGTAAAATAATATCTTTAAATATTTTTACAGATTTGTAAAAATAAAATTTTGTATGTAGGTAATTAGATATATAACATATATTATAAGATTTATTAAAATAATTTATCCCTTTTTTACACAGAAATTGAACTTTTTATTTCACATTGCTGTAGCACGATTATATAAAAACATATTTATTAATTAGAAATACGACACACCTATGGATAATCTGTACCAAATAGCATTAAAAAAATAAATTTGAAGAACACATCCACACAGACTAAAACCATGCATGTCTTATAAATAATATGGCATGCACGCCTGGCCACCAGATCACCACGGCATTTGGCTACTGATCCCCAGAGCTTTAATTATACGCTCGTTGAATCTGAGGGATGAGGAACTGAGGTCGCAGAATCATCAAGCCACATACAGGCTAACAGAAGCCACTGATGGACATCAATAGTCGAGATTAGCCCACCAAGTCAAGATGGACCAACGTAAAGCTGCGGTGAAACTACACCAATCATGCGGGAGTGCGCTCCCGTGGTTCGAGCCACGTCATCGGGGAATCGTTGCCCTCTGAGTTTATGCCGGGGTAAAGAGTACCATACCAACTCGAGCCCCAAAGACATGGATATGGGGAAGAAGACCCATTGTGTGTATTTTGCCGTGCGTAGTGATTGAGCCCACAAACAATCAGACGTTTAAAATGTTAGGAAAATGTCATACATGACATAAAAATATAATCATTAAAATACATTGTGACATTATCATTTATATAGCTTTCGGCATTTATTGTACAAAAATATGTGCCGAAAGGTCAATACGTTATTATATTCCCAATAGGTCAACAACTTAGTAAACGCTATCAAGAGAGACTTATACGTATTGCCTCTTTTCGAGAAGACTAGACGCACTGGCCATTTTCATTTTTTACTAGCTGTGCCCGCGACTCCGTCCGCGTGGAATAGTGACTTTGGGCAGCATTTTTTGGATATATCTTATGGTTTATTTTAGATTACAAACCCTATAAACCCTAAAATATAAATAAATGAAATATGCAAACAGTCAGTGTTATCGAATGAAACTACGCAACTCGCCTCCGGAATACGTGCGTTCGAACCTACAAAGTCCAGCCTAAGCTAAACCCTATTTCATACGATTGATGATATAAATCTAAAGTCAACTTAAATTGGATTTAAAAAATCCGATACTGATCATTTTTAACTAAAAAATTTTTTTTTTCTAAAATAAAAGTTCCTGCTTGTTACATCAGCTATCTGCCAGTGAAAGTCCCGTCAAAATCGGTCCAGCAATTTCAGAGATTAGCCAGAACAAACAGACAGACAAAAATTGTAAAAAATGTTGGTTTGGTGTATGTACCGTGTATACATTCAAATGCACTTAGTAAAAAGCGGTTATTTTAATATTACAAACAGACGCTCCAATTTTATTTATTTGTATAGATTCCTATTCTTCTATGATTTTTTTAAAAGATTGTTTCGCTTTTGTTTATAATTAATTAAAGTATACAAAAATAAACATAGTAAGTAGAATAAAAATGGCAATCATAAATCCCGTTAAGTAGTTTATTTTTAATTATACTCAATAGTAGGCCTTAAACTTCTAAGTCAAATCTTTATACTAAACGCTTATTTAATAAATTACATTAAAAATTATTCTGGTATAATTCAACCAAAAATATCGTGCAACAATATTAAAGCACAAAAACTCTAAATACGTCGCCGTTCTATTTTAATAAGAAGACATAATAATTAAACATATCTTTCTTTAGAATTGAACAAACAAGTCGAACGGACATTCGATGAAATAATAATAGCCAATACGAGCAGCGCGGAATAAACCGGACGCATATCCACTATCGGCCGGTGAAAGTAGATGTTACAAAAAATGCTCCCATTCCTTGCGCCAGTTGATATTTCATGAGACATTCTCTTGAGAACGGCACCAAACGGGCTGAGGTCGGTCGCACTCTGGTTACAATGTTGCTAAGTACGCCTCTCAAAGGCAATCTTGGTAATACGGGTAACTACAAAACAAATGATAGTTTAAAAAAATAAAAGATACGCTTTTTATAATTATTCGTACTAAAAAGAAAAAAATAGTTCTTAACTTAAGAGTAAAATTACTGACGAGAAAATTAATGTCACTGTTCTAAAAAACGTGGGGTGCTCGATATCATTAGGTATAATTTTTTTCCTAGTTTCATTTCGAAATGCTGTTTATATATCGTACAAAGCACCCCACGCTTTTTAGAACAGTGATATTAATTTTCTCGTCAGTAATTTTATTCTTAGGTTAAGAATTCTTTTAGTTTTTTAAACTATAATTTATTTTAAACTTTTTAGTTTAATTAACTATATAATATAATTTACTTGTGTTGTCAATTCCCATTTGGTAATTATTAATTTAACACCATCTTCTGGTAGTGTTATTAATGAAACGTTAGATGGCGTTTCGGCAGAGTTTTGAATTTTTTTGATTGTTCAAAGTGGGTAAAAATCGAGTCCGAAAATTCTGTTATATACAGGTTAAGTTAATATAAATCGTGTAAAAAAAGAGCAAGAAGCCAACGTTAGGCGGTGTTCCCAGGCGGTCACCCATTCAAGTACTGACCACGTCCTACGCTGCTTAACTTCGGTGATCGGACGAGAACCGGTTCGAAAATGCATTAATCCTGAGAATCCTGGGAAGGATAATGATACAAACTATACAAATTATTGCATTGTCATCGGTCCTTAATAAGTATGCCAAATTTCGAGGTAATCAGACGTCTTAAAGGGGTCAAAATCATGTTCAAAGTTTCCTTTACATACTAACGTTAATAAAGCTATTAAAAGCGTGTTAATAATGGTATGATATTTGTTAATTGATTTAATTTTACATAGATAAATGCATTTTTATTGTAAAATGTATCACAAATGCATGATAACCTTGATTATAGAATTATTAACAGGTTAATATATAAGCAGGTTTTATTTGTAAGACTACATTTCTCCCCCCTTCCTCTGCTATGAGATATGATTAGATTCAATGACATCAATAGTGAAATGATAAGATGGATTAGAATAACTAAATATTAACAGCGGTCGCTAAATTTGTTCACATTAAAACTTTAACAGTTAATCTGAAAAATTTGATTAGAGCAATGCTTATACTTGCAAATTGCGAGATATTATTTACATACCAAATTCATAAACCTACATTTCCATGTTAGATGCAAATTATATGCTTGCGTGAAGAATTTTGTAGTACAATTTCAATAAATGACCCGCCGTTAATAGTATTTTACAGATCATTATCTAAAAGACTCTCGGAATAAAATTAAAACTTTATAACAAATAATATAAATAAAATTTTCACTATATAACAAATTACTTTTTCAGTGTTAAATTATTGATATTTTTGTTATACAACTGTTTAAATTTTTCAATATTTATATTCGGAATATTCTCCGTTACACAGACTTTTACGAGATCTGATGCGGAGAACAGGATTTCTTATTTGGTACGTTTTAATTACATGAAATATTTATCTGCCCAATTTATTTTATTAATACAGTACAAACCTTTTGCAAATGTGGTAACTCCTATAAGCAAAATGAAATGAAAGGTATATATTATAGGTGCTCAGACCACTTAATCGATTTCAATGGATATTCAGTCCACACTGAAGACAGACGATAAACTGGTACATATTTGTATTACATTACTGTCATTTAGTGCTCATGAAAGTCGAACACGTCTAAATTTGCGTTTACGCAGTTGCCGACACTATCAGCAGGATGTATTCTGTATAAAACTTTATTTTTATTAGCAAACCCATTTGTAATATTTTCAAACAGTACAGAGAGTTTTTAAAGATCATTTTTGTACACAACTTTTACTTCATTACTTCCTGATTCCAGTCAAGTCAGCATACAGCCCGAGAAAGATTTATTCCACACGTAGGGACTAATTTTGATTAAATTGCTGGTTCAGTGGCTAATTAACAAACTTATACGATCATATAATACATCTGTAAACTGTAAGGCTTTGAGCATCCATCAGAATACGAAATCATAAAGAGTATTTAATATTCGTTTAATGAGATTTTTTTATGTTTCTGTACTTATATTGTCTTGAAGGCTTGAAAGGTTTAAAAACTATAAATTTTCGCTAGGATACTGAATGATTAAACTTGATATTTAGACAAGAGTATGTAAACTCCAAATCACTAAATTAATTTTCTTAATTTGTAAAATACGTTGTATTGTAATTTTCAATTAGTACACGAAATTTTTATTTAATATTTTACAATAAAGAGCATAAATGTTTTCTCGTACGTGGAACGAAGTGAAAAATCAAAATTAATTGCTGTAATACAAGAGGCATGCAATAAAAGAAATGTTCAGCCGGCACCGATACTAATTGATTGATGTCTTTAATTACAACCTTTAACATTTTACTATAATATAAAAGCTCCTTTACCTAGTATTTGCGTTCTATTATATTCTATTCATATTGGCCTGGCTATCTTTATGTATTTTTTTTTTGTTATAATATGGTATTCACTATCAGTAATTTCATTAGGATTTTTAGTGGATTGATTTAATGCAAAGAAACATGTATGTATAAAGAACACTTTTCAATATTGTTGAAGTTGTTTTCGCTCAGATAGTTATGAAATATTATGCCAGTAGGGTTTTCACGGTTCACTTTTATCGCTAATTCATTTGGGTGTGATATAAGTCGTCAGTATTTGTTGTGTGAAATGAATTAGTCTTGGTTTAGTTGTAATTGCATACCATCAATTAAAGTTTAAAATGTCAAATTTATGTTATTTATTATTTTTTGTAGTTTCATTGGAAGTACCTTCACTGTTCTAGCTTTAAATCTAATTTACATCTCAAAAATACGTTTCGGTTTCAGAATTTTTTCCTTCTCCAATTCGTATTATACTTTTTTACGCTTGTAAGTATTGTACACCAGTTTCAATACATATTTTTACTTGGAACTCCGATAGATATATAGATAAATCTGTCATGGTATCACATTCGATAATGGAAATCAAATTTGAAATAATTTACAGAATTCACCCAATATTTATTAGCCCATATTAAGGATATAACCGACTCTTAGCAATAATAACAAGCTGGAATTTTTATCGTTACTAAGCAAAGATCTATCTTTGCTTAGTAGTGTGGTTATAACCACAGTTAGATACATCTCTATATCTACACCAAGCCCTATTATTTTGCCTTCACCGTGCTTGCGAAAGCTCTAACGGAACTACCCAAACGAGACAACCGAGGCGATTGTTTTCTAGAGGAAGCTCTCACGAACATCACGACATAAAGTGAATGGAGATAAATTGTTTGATTAACATTCAAATTCATAGGTATATTGATGTCATCGTTATTTAAGCGCATCTTAGTTGGATTCTAAGCTTTTTATTTTGTGATTGGTCTGGAATAGCAGACAGGGTGACGATCTAAATAATATTGAACAGTTATCGTCGCCAATAGATGGCGTCCGTGTAGGGGAGCTGGAACCTGAGATACGAGTACATATACACATGCTAGAACCACACCGTGCCACCTAGCTGAGGTTGGGTTGTCACCTTTTGCGACCGCAGGGCTCAGTACTCTTACTACGATCCTGCACAGAGAAAGCTGATTCCGTTGTTGTTGACTTTTTGTTTTAAATTGTTGACCTTTCCATGACATTGTGTTTACTTGTGTCGAATATGTTGCGAGTATATCAAGTTATCACAGTTCATACAAAGGAGACCAATCTAGAGGTTTTTCATCTCACGATGATTTAAAAAAAAATTAGAATAGTTATAATAACCTATTTGGCGTGCGCAAATGAATTCAACAAATAATTGAAAGAAAGAGTTGAAATTTAATTCAGTACTAAAACTAGAATATTCTTTATATAGTGGTTTAGAACAATGATTACACAATTGCATAATACCACCCACTGGAGATTTGAATGCCATGAATTAAAATCCCAGTGACAGTTACGTCAATTCGCTTTCATTACTACTTTACTACTTTCTCGTTTAGCTTAGCATTTCCTTAGTACTGATATGATCTTGTGGACGTGGAAAACCACTATTTTACACAAGTGCGATAAATAATTTATTTTATTATTTTCAAGAATATAACGAAGATATCGTCGTTGTCAAACCAATATCTGCTATAAACACTTTTTTGAGTTTCAACTTTTTTAACTATTATGACTTATTTGACTTGCCACCCAAAGTTTGATATATAAAAACCGCTATGTGATTCTAATAATTACATTAATTTAATATAAATTACTTTAAAATAAATTTTCTTAAAAAATTTTACATGTAAATGTTTTTATTCCGTATCTCAAAGTTTAATTTTTTGCACATAGCAAATATTGCTTTGACAATGACGATATGCTATTTTATAGCTGATGAGTATCGATGTTTTAAATACTGGATTTATACACCGTTTACTTACTATTACTGCCTTTTTGAAAATGTATTTATTTATTTTTAGATTTTGTTTTTGTTATTTTATTTAAAAAAAATACTGTGTATCGTGATCAGAAAAAAACATGCGGGGCAGTATTTGGGGACTGCCGATAGAAGTGAAAACTAGGTAACTTCTGAATTGTATCGTCAAGCTATTAGATTATTATTTTCGGTTTATAAAGAAGTGTTTATGATCAAGGATTAAAGTTTAAATTGGTCACTAACACTTCTTTACAAACCAAAAAATTTTCACCCAAAAAGTGCTCAACGCGCCTAAAGAAGTTTTCACTTTAAAAAAACTCAACTGTATTTATTTTATTGTAATAAAGTCGCAATTCAAATAGATATGTATAAGTAATGCAATGCAATCATTTAAAAATTACTTTATAAAATAAACCTTAAATCTTTATTAATAAGGTTGGTATTATTTGAGCAAAACTTCGTCTTACGAATTCTTACGATCAGGACACGTGACCTGACGCGAGTTTAACATTTTTTATCCACCACAAAATGTGCACAACGCCGCTAAGGAAGATTTCACTTCAAAAATAATATTGTTCTGAAATGGAAAGGCGACTTATGGATTACTCCTTTTGACAGTTTAGAAGCAAAGTTTCGTTTTCCATTTCGGGGTTGAAGGTGCGGACGACAGTGGCTTCTGTAACAACTAAATGCTACGTTAATTCAAATTCTTTGTGCCTTTTTGGTTAAGAAAAGCAAAGTTGCCGAGAGGCATCGTGATTGACCGTGAGTATGGGATCGACGACAAGACGAACTGCGCTTTTAATTCTTAATAAAAGCGACTAATTAGTGTTTTAAACATTACGAAAATTAATATTATAAAAATATCGATTTCTTGATATTTATTATATATCTGCTTAATTTACAAGTATCATAAAATACAATATATTCATCTCAAATGTAATACATTAGTTTTGACTATTGAGTGTTAAATATTGAGCATATTAGTCCAATTGCATAATTGTGTGAACGTGTGTGTATCATACTGTAATGTATATTATATGTATATGTTTACGGTGACTAAACTGGTCTATTAATGCCAGTGTTATATTCAAATAGTTGACGCAATATGAAAATGTATTGTTAAAAACAACAATAATACAAACGTGTTAATGACGAATGATCTTGATTCTAGTAATATCATACTTATTCAAGTTTTAAATTATCATCATTGCTATGTAATAAAATTGTCGAAGTGAAATCGAGCATGAAAAGTTTATACATGTGAAAATTGATTCGGAGTTTTACTCGGTTTCGAATTTGTATACATTTTATCTTGTACCTGACGGTTTTTTACATTAATATGTATGTATGTTGGTGATAATTCACCAACTTGCTGCTGAACTAAATTCAGTTAACTATCGTGGACCAATTTAAAAAAAAAAGCTCTTCATATGTTGATTAAACAATTTCGATAATCGTTGTATGGTTTGGAAAATTCTAGAACTTGTAAATTTGACAATTCTTATCGAATTGAAAATAGCATTCAAACATCAACGCGATTACGAATAAAGATGCGTGGCCTGTTCATTTGAACATAATTCTATTTTGAACAAATATTTCTTCGTGAAAGATAAATGAATTAAAAGAAATAAACTTTATTGCATTAATAAAAGAACACAAAGAAACACACACAAAAGTAAAAAAGAAAACCATAGACGGCCTTATTGCTAAAAGCAAAATCTACCAGAGTAGTATACTAAGATTGTTGCGTTATGTATTTTTGAGGTTACTTGACATGCAGGAAGCACATTTTTGGTACTGTAAACTTGTATAAGAAAACTTTATTTTGCAGCTGTACATAATATACACTAATTAAACTTCACTAATTTAACAACAAATTGCAACCTTCCCTCAGATTATAATTAATAATACTGTCTGGCATTCAAAAGTTCACAATGACTGTAAGTAATAACAGTAAGTTGTTTTATATTATTTGTTTTGTTATAGAAGATGTTTAGCATGTTATGAGATAAGTAAATCATTATCGATCACACAGCATATTGCCAAACTATTAAATTGCGAATACAAAGTCACGATTTGTATTGCCTAATATGAAGTGAATAGTCCGTAGGTATGTCACCGTCAATGTACGAAAATTTATTTAGCTAGCTGTTTGGTGCTCAAAGTTCTGAAAGACAGTAGTTTTTAACTTTGGAACATGTTTTATAATAACAAATTTAGTTTTAAAACGTCTTAGTGTCGTAAATGGCGAAGATTGAATTCCTAAGGGAAGGAAATTTGTGGCTCTGTGGCGATTTCCCTTTGGACTGGACTGCACTACTAATCGCCTTCGTCTCTAGATTATTAAATTTTCACTACAATTATAATAGTTATTATTTATTGATTGAATTATATCAAAGGTTAAAAACTTTATGAAAATCGTACTGATTTTTTTGCTGATGAACAGCGGGCAGGCTTAATAGTAAGTAGTTATTGTCGCCTATAGATGTTTGCGACGCTAGGGGCACTGCGAACATGCTGCTATCCCATCGGGGTACAGGAACCTGGATCACAAATGCTAGGACACTTCATAAGGTTATTATGACGGTATATTTATAAATTAAGGGTGGTTGCCATCCAGACGGGCTAAGGGCCCCCTACTACGTAGCTAGGGTTGTTTGTCGTCTTTACGACACGCTGACTCCGGCCGCAGAGGCTAGTATTCTTACTCCGCCCCTGCATAAAGAAAAATTAATATAATATTACTGTATACACTAGTTATTTTTTCTCGAAAATATGGGACTGAGTTATTTGTGTCTCCGGACAAAATGTCCGACGTCCTCCTATCGCATATTGCCAGGGCCAACGGATAAACTGCGCCAGGGGGTCATTTCAACTCCAGCGCTTTTCTGTGTCTATCCAGGATTGATGGCGGTACGTAGAAGAGCACGCGCAGACTTCGTGTCGTATATGCGAACTACAGAATCACCCGCGAGGGGCAGCCTGCAGCTGCTATTTACGGTGGCGGGAGGATGATGGACACCCTCCCAGTGCTCCGCCTCCTTTGCGGATATTATTAGCTCGTAAAAGGATGCAAATGTGATCTGTCCGGATTCTCTCCCGGTCATTGCCAGAATCATAGCCGGAAGAGGTCAGATCAAATGTGATTGTTACTAGTTAGTCTGATTATTCATTAAGTTTGTTCTTTAACTTTAGCATGTATACAATTTTTATCGTATGTATAATTATACTTTTTATTTATTTTAACCTTTCAAGACACAATGAATGTTGTGGTCGCTGTATCAATTGTGCTTATGTGAACGTAAATATCAAACGGTACTTTGTATAACATTTTAACTTTGAACTGATAATAAACCTCTTCCAAGGCGTATCATTGAGCCAAAATGTATTGTTCAATCATCTTTCGATGATTGTCATACCATCTAGCTGCTGAGCGTCCTATACTACTTACGAAAATGTAGTCTTGATTCAAAATCTCCCATTTGGTATTCTGTTCTGCATCTGATATGACTAACTTGAGTGGAAATGCTTCTGATATCCGATTCGAAAGTGTTTTCGTTGCCTGAGTGACTGATTCATCACTTCGATTACGTATCTATTCTTCAAAATAACTTTGAACATTGCTCTCCTTATAGATTTTAGAGCGAATTTCAATCGATGAACCAATCTTTCCGTAAGTTCATAACATATTCATTCTTGATAACATATTCTGCTATATGTTTCAGAGTATTATAATGCAAAAAACTTGTCCAAGTTCCCATGGTCATAAACAACCCATCTGATCTTTCGCTCGATTACCTCTTCGAAGTCAGTAATACTACTTTGAATTAAATTGTTTGGTTTTAAATTTGATGAGTTACTAACATGAGACCATTCGTTAATATTATTTAGTTTACTTTTTTAGAATAGGAAAATGAACAATTAAACTATTAAATGGAGGCGCCAAATAGACCAAATCTTTTGCTGCATGTGTGTGACTACGACTTATATAACATAGACTGATCGTATTCTTAACATGACAGCACATGTATCTGCTCTGTGCTGAATTTTGTTATTACATTATAATTAACAACATTTTCTGTCTAAACCAGATTGTTCGACAACATCGTTTTGTTTGTTGTACCTATGGCATTAGTTGGAACGTCGTTTGTAAGTGTGTAAAATAAAGCCTTTGTATTATATGGATCGGAAAACTGGGCCACAAAGGGGAGGGATGAGAAGACAAAGCTTAAAAAAGTATACTTCAGAGATGCGTATAAGTGGATATGTATTTAGATTAATAATTTAGATTTTAAGCAGTTTTTATTTTTTATTTGATGAACAATAAAGAGTTTTCTATTCTATTCTATAGAATCGCAACTCTATATATATGTAGAGTTGCGAAAATGGATAAAGTTAGATACGAGTTCGTTGAAGAAACTGTGAAAGTAGCGCCAGTGATTGGAAAATAACAATTAGTTTGGTGACCGTATAATGCGAAGTGTAAATGCCATGTAAAAAGGACAATGCTAGAAATGAGAGTCGTGTAATCCCTTTCCACGTATATCTATAGTAGTAGTTCTAGAGATCACCCCAAAGTGCAATTATTTTCTTTATATCAAACCTATATAACATACAGAGATCTCACCCAAACCATTTGTTTTAAACGTGAAAAAGAAAAGTTTTCGAGACATTATGATCAATTATTTTAATTTGATGACCATCAAATTATTACTAATGTCTCCACTTCCGTGTTTGAAACGCATCGGTGTATGCAACGCGTTTAAATTTTATTAGCGGCGAAAGCGTATTTAAGTGTGGATTTGGCCTATTATGTAATTTATTGGAGTTTCTGTTTACTAAAACATGGTAATATATAGTGGATAAGTGGTAGCATATTTCATAGCAAAGCAGAGCTGAGTTCAATTTCCACTATTTGATGAACCCATTAGATAATAATTTTGTAGGGCTTGAAGGACATCATCACGAAAGCCAGTAAAACGTTTTGGTAAATAGTATCGGTATCCTGGTTAGAATTTTATTAATAAACTTTTTCTCGTTTTTTCAAATATTGCTACATCAAAATCTCTAGTTAAATGTATAAAAATCTTGTTAGATTAAATAAAGTTATCATAAAATTACAGATTTCCGATTTCAGATTTGATTATAATTATACTCGAGACGAATAATTTTCGAGAAAAGTACGCTTTCCTAAAACTGCAACTGAATCATCAGTGTTCTTTACATCATTGGCTTATATAAATAGCTCACGGACTTTTCATAGTTGAGTAACCACGAAAACAAAAGGTAATAACAGCTCGGTTTCTCAAATGGAAATTTAATTAGTGGCAGTATGAATGTTTGTATTGTTAACACTTTATAGATATCCAATCAATTTTAATTGTGTATGTCACAAATGGATGAAGCTGTGAATTCAATAAACATTATTTCTAAATTAGAGACCCAGATTATTTTCAATTATACCATCGTTTCGACGTATAGTTTCAACCACATCCACTTTTGTCGTTTTTCCAACACCTATTTTCTTTTTTATTTCACACCAGTAATCATTTAATTATCACTTAATCATCTTATTTTAAAATATACGTGTACTATTTATATTACCATATTTCGTGCTAATTTTCTTCCATCTTCTATGGAATTAAATCTTTCAAATAACACATCTCCAACATTTATTAAGCATTTTTAGCTTTAATATATTGTAGTAGCAGCTTTAATATATATTTAGATTGATTATTCTTTATTGCCCACCAAATATTATTTACAATGTAACATAATATTAAACTTACAACTAGTGCTCAATAGGCGGCCTTATCGCTGAGAAGCGATTTCTTCCAGACAACCTCAAGGTTGGAATACATTCAAAAGCGTTTTGCTATAGGTGGCGCGCTAAAAGTAATATGAAATATAATAATATAAATAAAATATAATAATAGCATAAGCAATATGACATAAAATACAAATAACATAAATAAATATATAATGAAAATAAAAAAATTACACAAATGAATTCGTTTTTAATCGATTAAATATTAGAATTTAAAGGCTTCATCCAGATAAGTAGCGGGAGTCAACCACCACACTCCCCTCCCGCCAACGCAGGCCTCGTCATCGGCGCCGGAGGGCAACTAACGACCTCCGGCCGCCGTAGAAAGCGGCCGTGGGCGGCCCCTCGGGAGAGGCTGCGCCGTGTGCGTAGTGCGGGCACTATTGCCGCGAGGGAGAGGGCCGCGTGCTGTTCCGCGGCCCCCCTCAACTCCTACAAAACAGGAGAGCGCCGGGGGCATGAAACCCTGACCCCCTGGCGCCAACACTTTAGGAGAGGCCCGCCTTGAGGCAAAGGGCGGGCCGGCGCTAGCCCGGGCCACGAGATCGGCAGGCCACACATCCGTAGGCCCGGGCGTGGACGATAGGAGAACGGCAATTTTGCTTGTGTAATTGCAGTAGGCAAGGAGTTCCATAGTCAGACAGCCTGTACAGCGAAGGAATGATTATAAAAGGATGAGGAGTGTACAGGTTCTGTTAGTTTGAGAATATTAGAAGAGCGTAAGCGTAAGGTCATTTAGATGATGAGGAAACTGAAAACGTTCCTTAAGATACAAGGGTGTATTGGGAAGTTATAAAATAATGTAAAGCAGAGAGAGAATGCGAATATTCCGTCGAGGTGGATTGGTCACCACTTGAGTTTGCAGCGAAATTAAGATACATGATCATATTTACGATGCCCAAAAATTAATCAAATGCAGAAATTTTGAATTGTCTCAAGTTTGTTAAGTGATTCTTGGGTTAAGTCGAGATCGAGTCGAGCAGACATCAACATAATCAAGCAGTATATAATATAATTTTATATAATATAAAAGAGTATATAATATAATATTTTTATTCTAATCAAATATACTTTCACATAATGTTTGACTTTTAAAAGTAAAAGTACATACTTTTACAATTTATTAAAGTCTTTAATATTTACGATTTGTTTACACAATGACTAGTGATTCTTACATGATAATGTATATTATGTTATTTTTTTATTTGTATGTTAGACATTGGATGTATAAGCAAGCTATTTTATCAAAATATAATTGACACAGCGCCATCTATTTTCAAAATAAGTAGCAAAGCGCTTGTGATATGCTATTTGTATACGATTATTTTATAAATAAACACATATTATGCAGACTCGGCTCGAGAGTCAAACTTGTGACTCCCGCAGGCGTTCGTTGTCGTCCTTGCGTCACGGATGTTATCAATGTATATTCAGTAGTCACTCTGCTCTTTATCTGTTGACAGAAACTATCAGACTATGTTTAAGTGGGTACTGTAGGTAAAAATAAACTTTCTAAAGTTTCGAAATTAACCTGCGATTTTTAAAAGTCTTAGTAGATAGTAGAGTCGTACTAGATGGGCTAGTACAGTTTTTAAAGGCGATCAGATATACACAGAGATCCCTACATACCCCTCTGTCTTCGCTAGGGCCTTATCAAGTAACATATTTATTCAATGTGATAAATCTTCAGTCTCCAAATAAATTCAAATCAGTGTTTCTAGTACCTTAAAAATGGCTACTACAAAACATATTTAATCATAAAATTTAATGGCAATGTTTACGCCAAAATAATCTTTGGGTGTGACTTTAAAAAATCTTACAAGTTCATTGGCTAGATACTAAACAACATTCATTATAGAATTAACATTATTATCACGTTCGCTATAGAATTTGGTAATTTCCCATATCTCAACGTTCGGGTTCAATAGCCTGGTCACAATATTTTGGCAGAGTTCGCCAACTTCTCAAAACTTTATTGTACCTATTGTTTTTGTGCGAATTACGAATCATTGTATTGTATTTGTAAAATAAGTTTGAGTGTCTGCTATGTTTAGAAATATTATAAATGTACAATAGGTGATTTTTTTGCTTCGAAGGAATAAATTATCGAATGTGTTCCATGGTTTTCTTTTGAGTTTGATCCCCTTTTCATCCATTCTTTCTATTCGGACAACGTGTAATGTTGTTAGATATTAACGGAGCCCAACTGCTGAGCGCTTTTCCGCGAAGTAGGCAACTTCCATTCACTTTCTTTCTTGTGCAGTGTCGCAAGGAAATAAGTATAATTTGGTTGTAGGTGATATTACCTGAATCGAAACCCTGTTAAGAATGATCTGATGGTCCTTTTGTTTTATATTGTATTCATATTGTTGAAAATTACCAAAAATATTATAAACGTCATGCGTCGTACGTTCGTTGTACATTGATGGTATTACGGGTAGGGTTGCCATCAGTCCGGGTTTCCCTGGAGTTGTCCTAATTTAGAAGAAGTCTGGGGAGCGTCCGGGCGGGGTTTTATTTGTAGTCCGAGTTTTAATTCAAATGTAAGGATATTATAAAGGCTATTGGAAAACCTGTAAATACAAAAAACCTGAAAGGTAAAGAAGGCAGTTTAGAGAATAAAAAAAATATATAAGACTATTAATAGTTTATTATAGTTTAAGTTGACTTTTTCGAAGTTAAAGAGTATATATTTTTTTTGTTTTATTTATAAACAATAAAAATGTAAGATATAGTTTCTTGAAACTTTGAGATCTTAATACAACTCGACGCAAAAGAATAGTATAGTTTTGTTTTGTTAGAAAAGTCTAATTTTGTTTTATTTATTAAAGAAATGTAAGAAAACTGCTAATAGTCCCTGAAAACTTTAAGAAAGTTTTGTTTTGTTTCTTGTTTTTTAAGATGTAATTTAGTTTAAAATTGTATTAAAATAAATAAAAGTTGATTTATGACCATCAAAACTATATTTTATTCTACAGAGTAACTTAGAAAAAATACTCTATTCAAACGTCCGAAATCCGGGTGTTTTCGCGTTTTTTGTCCTGGTTGACAGATTTTTGATATGGCAACCCTAATTACGGGTAATATAAAAGGGAATTCTCTAAAGCCGACCCATGATTAAAGATCAGAGAAAATATTATACAAAAAAAATGTTTCACGAGCTAAATGATATTGGAAAAGGTCTATTTAGTTCTTCTTTCTGCATTTATTCTATATTATGTAGACGACATTTATTTGTGTTGCTTCCTCCATGCTTTTCAACTTCTTGGAATATCCTTCTTTCCAGATTCATTTCCTAAGCGTTCCTGTGATACAACCTGTCCTTTAGGTAAAATCACTCACCAAGTAGATGGTAGTTATTCAAAAGGGATTTTAAATATTCCGGTCTGTGCTTAGTTGTTATTCGGAAGCTCATCAGGCAGTCGGATGGTGTTCGCGTGAGGTCGGTGACCGTGTTCGGCTAGCCATGGCCGTTCATTCACTGCCTCCACACTTACAAGTTATTTCCTCACGGCCAAGGTGAGGGTTTGCCTCGCTGTTTGCCCATGTGCGAAAACATAACCAATGACCCTTTGTGGTCTTACAGTAAGCGTGCTTCAAAGTCTGGCCTTGTATGAATATTATCTAATAATGGTTGCCTATTAAATATTAATGTAATAAGGCAAAAAAATTATGCATTATTTTAATTATGCCTCAGTTTCCTCCCATAACGCTTCCGTTCTTTCATCTGATATTATGTATTGGCACATTATTGCTTTACGACACAACAAAATGTATGGAATATGGATGGCCAAATTTAGTTTTACAGAATCGGTTGCATCAAAACGTATTTTACTTTCTAACTCAAAAACAGAACGATGAACACATGGATGAACATGGGTGATCTTTTCACGATATATTATATTTTTTATGTATTTTTTATTATGCTTAACTAATTGCATGAAGTCTGACTAACATACATACATTATTACAAATATTTTAATAACTAAAGACTAAGATGCCATCCCTGCTCAGGTAATCATCGGTAATGATTACACGTTTTAATTATACATAGAATGGTTTGTGGCAAAAGTTACATCGAGGAATAATAGTAGTATTGGAAAACGCCAGTCGTTAAATTAATCTCAATTCATTATAGAAAATAATCATGTATCTATTAAATTATTTTACCTTGTAACATGACTCCAATGCTTTAGGCACTGATTAGTCAATGTCAAAGTACGTATAGACTATTTAATACATATTCGAATGATATACATTGATACGCGAGATGTATACAAAAGAATTAAAAACAGGATTCTTGATGTTTCATCAATCTATCATTCGTATTGAAAATACGCGATACAGCAACATTGTCGAATAAATACGCGATTAAAACATGTTTTCTATTACTCTAGGACAGCAGACAGGCTGACGGCCCGCTTAGAATTTAGCTGTTACCGTCGCCTATGGGTATTTGGGACGCCAGTGGCATCTCCAACACTCTACTGTCCCATAAGGGTACAAGAACTTGGGTCACTAATACCGGAACACAACACAAAGTTATTGTAGCGGCATACTTAAGATCAAAGGTGGTTGCAATCCAGACGGGCTTGGGGCCCTACCACGTAGAAAATGTAAAGCCTAATTTTAAATTGTTCGAACGTGACAAAAATGTGGTTTTAATTTTTTTAAGTTAGTTTTTTTGAATTAAAAAAACAAAACAGAAGTATACATATAAGTAGTTTATGAATTGTCTAATATTCACAACACAAGCGCTCGGCTGCTTATTTTGGAAACTAGATGGCGATATGTGAATTGTTACAATTTATAAAACTACATAATAATCTCGTTCGATTAAAACATTTCAAATTCATGATAAATGCGTTTCGTAACAAAATTCGTGTTAGAGAAACACTTTCGCGAATTATCGCATGTTGCAAATTTTTACGCTTGAGCTTATATAGACTTTTATATACATTTTTATATAATGAAAGTTTATTGACCGGCGTTTGTTAGCTTCCTTGTGTTTAGGGTTGGCCCCAAAGTAAGAATATTAATGTATTGAAAAAAAAACCGCAGAAAGGTTATTATTTTAAATTAATTACCAATAGAAACCTTTTTTTATTAGCGTGTAATTAAGATTAAAACACATTTAATAGTGAAGCCAAAATAAATTTTTAGTCTTATATATAAAAACAATAAAGTAATAATCCACTGCCAGGCTCATTTCTCTCTCTGAATGAAGCGGATACTACTCCCCTCACCTTATCAAGATGAATTAGCGTGTTATATACTGATGAACTTGGTGTGCAGGTTTCGATGGATTTTGCAGAAATAATAAAAAAAATTATCTAAATACTTTTTTCTCAGTGAAGGGGTGGATTATTTATTTTATTTATTTATTTAATCTCCAAAGAATACAAAATAATATAGTTGCAATAATCCCAACAAACTGCACATCAGTTTGTCGGCGGGAAAAACGCTCGTCTAACATAATTTTTGATTACATATATTTTTTGACACTAATCTATATTCATCACAATCAAAAAAGTAAATAATTTCATTATTATATGTCATTCTATAATTATATTTAATTTTCATTCCATTATTATATTATACTATTATAAAATTATACATATATATCTATCTCTATTCTAAAATGTATGATTTAAATCACCTGACAATATATTTTTTAAATTACGTTTCATAGTACATTTAGTCGAAAATTAGAACCGAGCCCTGCCGCCAGGTGCGGCCTGTCGTAAAAGGCGACAAAACAAATCTAGCTTGGTAATAGGGCTATCATATCCCTATTCAGAGACCAGAAGTGGTTCTAAGCCACCCCTGGTCTCTATACATGCTGCCATAATAACCTTGTGCTGTGTTCCAGGCATCGTAAATATCCAGCGACAGTAACTGCTTACTAAGTGGGCCGTCATTCCGTCTTAGTGATGAGCAAAGCCAAGACAGTCTTGGTAACGGTCTTGGTCTTGCTTCTCCGGTCTTGGTCTTGGTCTTGCTTAAATACTTGTAGTCTTGGTCTTGCGTATTCAGTATTTGGTCTTGCATATTCAGTCTTGATCTTGCTCAAATAGTCTATTATTTATTACTTACTTCGTTTTGAAAAATTTTCAAGGCTTCTTATAGATATAGGTAAGTTATAAATGATCAACAATCAATCTCTGTAATTATTTAAGCTTTATTTTACAATAATCAATAAATATTACCGTATTCTATTAGTTTAAATATTTATATATTATTATATATAATATACGTTACTTATACGCATATATTTATTATCTTTGATGATCAAGAATTGATGCACAATAGCCATCGAGCCGACTCGTTATTTAATATATTGCGATGCTTTCGTATCACAAAAGATGCTTTCGAAAATAACCTCTCAGCTGGGACAGATGTAACCGAAATTGACAAAAATCTCGAGCCATTTTTGTCAAAACAGGATATTGAAGCTCATAACGTTTCCACCAAAGTATATCTTCGTTACTCAAAGCTCTAGGCTGACTCAAGTACTGTTCTAGCTCTTTTCTCGAGAGTTGAGAAGCGGACGAAGAAGATGGAGCTGAAAATAATTTATTGAAATTGAATGAATTGAATTTACAACCCATTTTCGGAGTTGGCTTCTTTGACTATATCTATTCTTTCTTTGCCATACTCAAATGCAGAGATAGAACGAGTATTCAGTCAAATGAATGTTGTCAAATGAAATTAAGAAATCGTATGAACACTGAACTCGGTTCTATACATCAGATATGGCCTTAAAAGATCAGGAAAATGTTGTCATTCCTACAACATTCCCGAAGATGTCCTAAAACAGATTAAAGGGGCTAGAGTTGATTGTGATGCCAATGACTATTGATTTTGAAGTTGGCCCTTCAACATCACAAATACAAGCTCACGACGATGATGATATTGATGATCTACAAATATTTTTTGATTTATCTTCATGATTAAATATACTTAAAAATTGCATTGCGTTTTTAATTACACTACCTACTTGCAATTATTTTCGTTTTTGATTCATTTAAACAAGACTTGGCATTTTTATTAGCGTATTAAAGTTTGATCTAGCACATTTTTAGTACTATCACCACCAACGTCTAGCATATTTTCCATTTACAAAACGGCAACACTGCTGTTGGCAGTTGCCATCTGACCGCGCGCGATCGTGATCCAAAATAATTTGTAAAATGTCTAAAATTCTTGTAAATGTTTTCCTCGGTATTTTAAATAAACTGTTTTAAAATGCAAACCCGGAACCATACACCATACCTTACAATTCTTGGACGCATAAATTGACGTTTTACTGTAAGAAAAAAAGTACAACGTACCTACTCGAAGAAAGTACAAATATAAAAAAGTAGCTTAGCTCTACATCAACCATGTGTTAACCAGACATCGAAAAAGAATAGTAACTTCAAGAATATTCTTGTAAATCCTTTTTTTCAGACAATGGTAAAGTTTACCGATGTCTTTTTTATATTCGGTGTTTAAATTTAGTGGAATAAGCTGGAAATTTTAAACACACAAAATGTTTTGTTCCGACAAAAACATATATAGAAGTTGTGACAAACATTCTTATATATCCTATTTACAACGGAAGTTATAATTTTTAGTTTAGTCTTGCATTTTGGTCTTGGTCTTGCATTCTCGGCCTCGGTTTCAGTCTTGTTCTTGTTCATTCAGTCTTGGTCTTGCTAGTGTTTGTATGATCTTGGTCTTGCAAAATCGCAAGACCAAGACTGCAAGAACAAGACAGATTTTGCTCATCACTATTCCGTCTGCTGTTTCACAACAATAAAAAATATTATTACTCTGTATTATTAGTTCCTAAAAGAGGAGGGTTTACGTCAGATACAGTCTTTAAACAATAATATTTAATGTGCAAAGTTAAGAGATGTGTTTTTAATGTTTGGGATAACCCTATTGCTGTTCTCGGTGGACGGTGATAGTCAAACAAATTGATTGAAGCCAAGCGGGAGGCCACACTCTAGGGAAGGCTCAGATGTAATAAACAGGCATTACGCCAAATTAACTATAAATGACTACGTGACAACGTTGACCTGTTTCAGTAAATATTATGTAGTTTCGATAACAAACTAATTTTTACAAAATTTATGCAGTGTTATATTCATTTTTTTAAACTACCACTCGCATATAACTTTATATTTCAAACTAATTCAAATCAGTGGGTTCTTTTTTAAATAAGTTAGCGTTAGTAATAGATGGTTATAGCAGTCACACTGGATATTCACCAAGTTTCACAATCTTTTAAAGTACAGAAGTCGATAAATTAATTTCTTGTTTAGCCAGCCAAAGAGTCAAAGCCAGCTCCCGCCAGGGTCTGGAGTGGTTTTAGTAGGTATTCCTCCGATGTGCGTCCGCTTATCAACTAAGGGGCACACAGGCACATTGCACAGGAGTCCTACACAATCCTGCCGCGAACATGAAAGCGTTGGGGTGTGTATCAAAAATTTCCATCCACCTCATAACAAAAAAAGAAAAATGTCACAGACAGCAAAAAAGTCACCACGTTTGGGTCACATGTCAGTCTACTCTGCAAAAATAATTCAAGCATCGTGACTAATCGCAAATTGAATGAAATACTTTTAAGAATTTTTTTCAGGTTCTTCTTTTTCTCAGTTTCCTGTACCCTATGGCATAGAAGCGCGTTCGCGGTTCCCCTAGCGATGCTAACATCAATATGCTACGGTAACTGCTTACAATTAAGTGGGCCGTCAGCCTGTCTGCTGTTCGTCAGCACTAAAAATGTATTAAAAACAATTAAACAGTTATATAAAATAACTTTTTATGAAACACACAAGTTTTAATTAAACATAATATACCAAATGCTAGAAATGTAACGATGGCTAATAAAAGCTATATATTTTTATGAGGTTACGTCTTGTCAAAATGGGTATATTCGATCAGTTTATTCATTACAATACTATGAGACAAGAGCAATAAAATTATTTTAACAGCACGAATAAATATATAACTTGTGTTTAAATTATTATAAAGAATTAATTATACATTTTTGGATCTTGCACTGCGGTTCGTGACAAAGTGTATAATAAATCCAAAGTCTTATTCCTAGAGTGTCGTAAAAAAGAACAAAGGGATTACTCCCTGTATTGAGTCATAGACAGCTGAAAATGTACCATTTGATTTTACGTCCAGAGGATATCGTTTAAAGACAATAACCCGCCAATAGGTGGAAACCTATGTCGCAGGGCTTTTCAATATTACAATTTACGGATACATACAGTCAAAACTACTATTCGTATCGTACAAATATTTAGTTTTACGGAAGATATTTACGCTAAAAGATGTTTACAAGTTTACCTTGTGACAGTACCCGAAAACGTACCAGATGCTATAATGAATAAGAAAAAAAAAAGAGAAACGATATAAAATAATTTGAGAGCATGTTATCGCTGATGAGTTTTATTCTGCCGTTTTTTTTCTGGCCAGTGTTTCGTTCTAGATAGATAACACATTACCACCAAAATTAGAAACTGCTGCACAAGTATACAATAAATTGATGGTGAAAAATTGGTGATCTTTTCTAGACAATAACCGTTCATTTGATTTTTTGAATGAATTCGTTTTAGTTTACGGTGTTAGCAAGACAAGAGTCTTTTAATTAGTAATATAATTTTATATTGAAATAAACTATTCTGGTTTGATTTAATTGAGTGTTTGTTACATACCAATCTGATACGCTTAAAGCTAGATTTTAATAGTAAACTTTCGTTCGTTTCAGGAGATGCAAGACGTATTAGACGAAGATGTAGAGATGACAGATTGGCTTATTGAAAGGGACTCGAAATCCGGCGTAGTGCTCCATGACAGGCTTATGACAGACGCAGTGATCGGATCGGCACCCATCAAAACAGAACACTCTTACAGCCTACATTCAGATGTGGAATCACTGCCACCTTCGCCACATCACACCAAAGTTGACGGTTCGTATTTTAGAAACCTTTTTAATAATCCTAAAAAGATTTTGTTTATTTACAAATCTAATTAAAATACTTGGATTCCCTCTAAATCCGTCTAAGACGTCCCTAGACCCTTGATGCCTCAGCCAATATTCAAAACATCCAGCTACAAAAACACATATACTTCAAACTGTGTATGGGATTCCAAGGATGGTGTTATTCTGTAACATAATAAGAATAATATAAACCCGGCTGAAGGGGCAGACTCAAAAAGTACTGGTTTGGCGTCGTAAAAGGTGATATGTGTGCTAATGGATGCAGTGCCAGGGTTAATGAAGACCGTGCGGAGTGAAAAAGAAGTCGGAAAGCGGACCCTGTGCGAAAGTTTCATTTGCAACCGGAATTTAACACTAGAATGACGATGATCATAAGAATAATATAAAAAATTACGTTACATGCTATCTGATCTGACTCTGAAGTCAATTAGAAATAGAATAGAAAAAGCACTGAATTATAAAGAACCTATTTTCGCTTTAGCCAAGCAAATCTATATAAAACTTAGTCTCTTTCAACCTCAGTTATGATAATATTTTATAATAAAACAACATCAGTGACCTTGGGCTTGTGGAAATCGGAAAAATTAAATAAATACATAATATATTAATGTAGCGTGGAAAATAACAGCGCTATTACAAATACCTCCCTTTGTTGCGTTTTTCGTACTTTACATAACCATAATATCGCGAATGACCTTCACTCGACCTATGTTTAGCCATACATGTCGCCATAAAAGTGTTATTGAAATAAAATCAAACGCATTGCAAATCTTATCGATTTTCACGTGAAGTATTTATGTACATTTCACTGTGGTTTAAATTACTTAATTTCTATTATTATTATTGAATAATTGACACAAAATACAATAACATATTATGTCAAACACGAATAAATTAAATTGTTTATGGCACTGCTAAAGGAAAAAGGAATTTTCTGTGCCTTTAAACTGGAATACTCGGACAAAAAATGCTGGGAATGTGTAAAAAATCACTCAACTGGATAATGAACTGGCTCTAAATTTCTTCACAGAGTTACTTAATTCAGATCTAATAAAAAAATCATATTATGCATTCAAATAATAATAATAATGCATTTCTACAAACGCATGCGAAAGAACTAATAGGAAATTAATTAATTTCTTTCAAATTAAATGAAATAAAAATAATTTTTTTCAGTATAAGATCTGTAAGACCAATTATTTATCGAATATCAAGAATTTTCTTACAATTTCTATTACAAAATGCCGAGATCTCGAAAAGAAAGGGCGAACAAACACCCCTGCAAATATTTTTTCAGTTTTATTTTATAACGTTTTATATTTGTCTTTTTATTCCGTCTAATTTTGATTACAAAATTAAATTGGAAGAAAAAAGTTATATTAATATCGATGTACGCTGGCATAAATCGGCGGTGATCACTCAAAATACTGAAAGAACTCTAAAATCCATGAAATTAGGGAAAGTTGTATACGTTTCCCTTATATTTTCGATCGATCGAAACATTCATCAGCCATGATTCATCGATTAGCAATGCATGTGTTGTGTTTGTATTTACTCAGCTTAAAAGGACATACATGTAAAAAAATAAATTGTTAATTTATTAGTATTTAATGTTTTAATGCAAAAAGAATGCATGCAATATAATAAGAGGCGAAGCTAAAACAGTAAATTCTGCCTTAGACGTTTCACCGCTTAACTTCTCAATTTCCTCTTTATACGAGCGATTACGTTTCATTAACAGAATTTTTAATAGTAAGCCCTATTTGAGGAAAAACATTATCTGATACTAATAAGTATATTAGGAACAGCGCCATCTAGACCCACAGTAGGCAGCAGAGAGCGACTATTTAACTGATATACTTTAATATTAATTATACTTTCCATTAGTAAATAAATACATATTATACATAAAAACCCAGATTCAGAACGGAAATCGTACCCATGACATCCGCAGTCGTTCCGAAGCGCAAAAGTTGGTGCGCCACGATGTAATGTCGTCTTATATGAGTAAACACGTGAAAATATTTGTTAAACCCTGTCCCTATCCAAAGAAGATACATTTAGAAGAAGATTTAGTGAAAAGATACGCTATAATATTTATAAGGATTAATTATTATATAGAAAATAAAATCGCGAATAAATGCGACTTAGAGCATACCAAAAAAGGAAAAGTAATATATTGTGGGATAGAAATAACTGCAATGCATAGATGATTACTTTTATGAGAATATTTTTCAGTTTACAGTAATGCACACACATTTTAGATATAGCGGGTAGAATAGATAAGAGGATATTAGAACTATATCTATGTGTTTGATGTGTCAGTCAAATTAAAGTGGCTACAATAGCTTGAGTGTAAATTTCAGAGGAAAGCTCCAAAAGTTATTAGAGTGGAATAAATAATCTTTGACTCAGCATGCTTCAATGCTTCGTCTGCTGCACTAGCACCATTATGACGAGTCTTTGAACTATAATTTACAGCATACAGCTCTACGATTTTGCAATTTCCTGCCAACATGAGATGGATGACACTCCTAACCTAACGTCATCTACCTTTTTTTAGTAAAAGTCACTCATTAATTTGGTAATTCAATCAAGGTAATTACAGCTTACTTACGTTCAATTTTACGAAATCTGGATTTAACATTTAAAATAAATACATTTATATTTATTAATTATAAATTACAATCCTACAATATAAATATTAAAAATAATATAAATTCATTTGTTGTGATTCTACGTCAATATAAGCATTAAGTTTGCTTGTAAACAATGCAATGGCCTAGATACTCGCTGCACTAGTTGCACTAAATGCGCGAACATTGTTATTAATAGATGTCAGTTCAAGCTCTTATGAGAAAAGTTATCTAATATACTGTACGTATTTAATACTTATGGACCCTATATGATGATAACGCTTCATTAACTCCTATATACGGATACTTTAATATGTATATACATTAATAATGACCGTTATACACCTTGTTACACCATTTATACAGCAAATAAATTTGATTTGATTTGAAGCCTGTAATTTGGGTATTTATTTCGAACACGAGTCACCTGTCGTGTTTTGGTAAAAGGAAAACCTGCGTTCCGTTTCTTTTAGTATTCTGCGTGACATTTCCTTTTTTGTGTACTGCAGAATTATTTGACTCTAAAAACTTTGATTTTTCATATTAACACTCACTTCAAACAACAAAAATTCAATTATTTTTTGCTGAGCAACACCAGACAGGCTGCGGCCCATTTAATAGTAAGCAGTTACCATCGCCTATGGATGTTTGCGACACGCGCGCTGCTGTCCGTATATAGGTACAGGAACCTGGGTCACTAATGCGATAAGACCGCCAATTGTACGTTTTATTTTTTATCATTAATGTAATCTGTATCTGTTTTGTACAATAAAGAATATTCTATTCTATTCTAATGCCGGAACACAACAAAAGTTTATTGTGGCGGCATACTTATACACCAGGGCTCGTTGTCATCCAGATGGACTTGGGGACCTACCACCTAGCTAGGGTTGTTTTATCGCCTTTTACGACAGGCCGACCCCGGCCGCAGAGGTTAGTATTCTTACGCCGCCCTCGCACGGAGAATAAGAGGTTAATGATTTTATAAAGAATTTGGTGTTTTTGCCTTTTTACACAAACACACACACACACAAAAATTTCTGTGACGCGGTTGTCCGATTCCAAAAGTAACACTTACAGTAACACTTAAATAACATAAAAAATATGGTTTGGATCATATTTCCACATATTTCCATTTTTTGTTCAAACAAAAAATACTTTTATATAGATTAGTTTTGAAGAATAACAGACCATAACGTCTAACTGCTTGTTTTAGACCCCGCTGCTCTCTTAGTACCTACCACCTGGGCTCACTGATAAACTGGCGCGCCGACCTCAAGCCCAGGCCGGCCGCCAGTTCATCTTTTGTGTCAAGGCGGGCCAACACTTATACTTAATTTTAAAAAAAAACAAGTTATTTTGAAAAATTTGTCTCTTACTGTATTTTGAAATTGGGCAACTGAGCACCGAGGACGGATATTTTAATTAACGGAAAGTATACAATACTTACGTAGAAGTGTGCAATGACGCAAAATGTAGGTGGCACATTGTTGTTGATAAACTGTTGAAGTACTGTTATCAAGGGTTTCCTGGCATAATAAAGCGTTGTGTATACAATGCAATGTTAACATTTTTCTCGGCTTAGCAATTTTTCACTTCGCTGCTTGGGTATTTTGGGATATGCTTTGGGTACATTCAGAGCATAAAACTTTTGTGTCTCTATTTTAAGAAGCGCGATGCAAGTTTACTTTTATATCCGCATCTTAAAATTCTTGAACAATACACATCGGTCATGAAGATCTTTCGATTATCTATTTTCCTATTTTAGTACAATTACTAAATAAGGGTATTAACGTCCTCCGAGGCGCAACGCAACTTGGAACGCATTCAGGGATCACGGGTTCGATCCCATCTGAATTGGGTGTTTATTGTTTATGTACAAATATTTACTTTGTTATTTACAAAAACAAGTATTTCAGTAGTATATAAATATCGACGTTTTAGACAAATAATTTTGGTGTACCTCAGAGGAGCATGGTGGGGCCATTATTGTTCTTAATATATTAAATGACCTTCTTGACATTACTCACCATAAATGTGTATTATTTCGTGATGATATTTCTAATATTGTAACTTATGAAAATGTAGATAATTTAGACATTAAAATAAATAATACAATAGAATCTATAATGTGATGTCTAACGAAAAATAATATGAAGGCAAATCTATCAAAAACAAACTTTGCTCAATTTCAAATTTATACCAAAAACGTACTACAACGGGATACACATAAATGAAACTGATGGAACTTTGGACAAATATTGCAAAAGAATAAACATTTTTTATTGCTGTAAGACAGCCGACAGGCTGACGGCCCGCTTAGAATATAGAAGTTACCGTCGCTTATAGGTGTCTGCTACGCCAGTGGCAATGCGAACAGGCTGCTGTCTCATAAGGGTACAGAAACTTGGGTTACTAATGCCGGAACACAACACAAAGTTATTATGGCGGCATACTTAAAACCAAATGTGGTCGTCATTCAGACGGGCTTGGCCCCAATCACGTAGAAATTTTTTTAAAGAGCTCCAAATTTTGCCACTACCATGCATGTATATTTTTGAGCTATGTATTTATATGAAAAATAATAAAGATCCATTTAAAAAGGCCAAAGATGTACACGCGTAGAAACCAAGATAGATTAGTACTAGACTTTGTACTTAGGACTGCACTCTTTCATAAAAATTCCTATGCTATGTGCATTAACATATATAAATTACAGTTGTCAATAACAAATTTACCATTGACTCAATGTAAGAGACGTCTAAAAATATGACTACTAAAAATGTCTACTCGATAAAATTACATAATTTTACAAGTACATACTCGTACTCCAATAAAGATTGGATGAATAAGTAAATGACAATAGATTAATATTTTATAATAATAATGATGATGATGTATGTAGACATTTTTTCAATATTATTATATTTTTATTTATTTGGGAAACAGACAATTACAATAAATCACAACATAAAGATAACATAAAAATTAACAAATCAATAAAGTTTCCAGTTAAAGAAATCTATTTTAAATTGACACGTAAGGAAAAATTAATTATTGACAATTTATATATATATATATATATATATATATATATATATATATATATATATATATATATATATATATATATATATATATATATATATATATATATATATATATATATATATATATATATATATATATATATATATATATATATATATAGGTAGTATATGAGAAAAGTGACATAAAAATATCTATGTTAGTTAATTTATGTATTTTTGCATGCCGAAGTGGTAAAACAATGTACCTTTTTATCCTGTAACGGCTTTTATAACTATGTTTTGAGCAAATAAATAATTTTATTTGATTTGATTTCATATCAGTTGTCTAGTACCCATAGCACAAGCGCTCTGTTACTTTGGGAGTGAATGGCGCTCTGTGAATTTTCCCTGTATAAATTATGATTGTTATTTACATATTATTAAATAATATAAATGGATTTAATTGCCATTAACACAACATTTAATATTTATATAGTCGTTTCTTTTATATAACAGCAAGCCATCATGGAACAAATAAAATTATTTTGGTATAATGATGTAACATGAATATTTGATGTTGCCATGACGCCATGTTTGTTCCTCTGCAGTGCGATGGTCTGCCAGCTGTGAATATTATTCGTATTTATCTAGCCCCATCCGAAATATATATATATATATATATATATATATATATATATATATATATATATATATATATATATATATATATATATATATATATATATATGGTTAATATAATATATGTTTCTATAAAATAATATATGTATGTTTTCAATGGTATTGCGCGATTCGTATAAATGTTTGGTTTTCTCTAAATCGCAAATGTGGTACGATGCTAGACGTAAAACTTGCCAGGCGGTTTCAGTGGCTGTGGCGACTAAATTTCCTCTAAGGTACTGGTACGGAAACAAAGGGTACACTACCGTAATTATTTCCCAAAAAAATGATTGTGTTTTTATCACTTTAATCCCGTCCCAGTCTATAAGGCTACGACGAAAGAGAGAGAAACAGAGTTTTATCATTTATATTATACATGATATTTTGAACTAAATTTTTATGAACTAAATAATAATATTAAATTAAGGTCCCTGACTGAAGGGATGGATACAGAAGCCAGCTCTTTTGGATACGGCACGTATTGTGAGGAACCTCTCCTTACTCTGTCGCCTTGACCTCCTGTAATTTAGAATGTTCGTAGAAGACAAAAGGATGCCACTATTTTTCTTTTACAGATTGGTTTGAGTTAAATATTGTAAAAATAATATGCTACAAACTTCCCGCCTAAATTTCTCTTTTGTACAAGAAAATATGCTCTAAATATTCCATTGTAGCAGCTCTCTTATGTAATGAGTATAAAACTCTCATACCCAATGCGAATAAAGACAGGCATAGCTATAAACAAAAAATAGCACTTTATATTTATTTATAAGCAAATTTTTCCAATGTTTATTTTAATATAATTTACATACGCTCACACATAAGCCTTATACCGTTATAGATTATTAGCACGTGTAATTTAAGTATACTAGACGGAATATAACGATCAACATAGAACAAAAAATATTTACGTCTGTTATTATCTAGAATGCAAATATAACTGTTTTATTAAGCCGTGTGTTCCTAGAAGTAGAGGAATCCATTTTTATCCGTGCAGTGACGGAGTAAGAATACCAACCCCTGCGACTGGAGCCGGCCTGTCGTAAAAGGCGACAAAACAACCCTAGCTATGTGGTAAGGCTCCAAGCCCGATGGCAACCATTCCTCGTTTTAAAACATGTCGCCATAATAACTTTGTTGTGTTCCAGAACTAGTAAACCAGGTTGCAGATTCTCGTCGAAGCAGACAGTGCATTGGCAATGCCTCTGTTGTAAACGTCTTTGGTTGACGGTGACCATCTACTATCAATATTTACCTGTGCAAATTTCTGCTATAAAAAAATTCTAGGTTACAAATAGCGTAGGAGGAGGAAAATCTAATACTTCCACTAGATTTTCCTTTCAGGGTTATCATACGACAGCCACGTATTTTCTTGTTTAAAAATGTACAAAGAACGAAGGGTTACGATAGTTCACCGATGTAGAAAGTCGAGCATTTGTCCCGTACTCTGTAGCGGAATTTGTTCTCCGTAGTACGGGTTCAGTTTCGTATTCAGTTTATATATGAAGTACAATTATTTGAATAATGGTAATAATGGTTAATTATAACGTAACTGTGATTTAATAATAGATACTGTGTAGTTAATAGATCGTAATATTGATATACTTTACTACATATTTAGCAACTTTGCAAAATATCTTTTCTTCATATTAAAAAGCTAGTAGACAGATAACAGCCACGGTATTGATTAACAATATCTATTATGTAAAGTGAAATAACGCCGATCTACATAAATCAATATTTAATATTCTAAAAAAAGGCAAAATTAAGCCCACGAATGAGATAAATAAATATACTGAGACAATTCACACAGTGCCATCTAGTCCCAAAGAAAGTAGCTTAGCACTTATGTTATGGGTACTAGACAACTGATATACTACTTTTTTTCTAAATAAATACATATTAGTTATAATAGTTCCGATAGAAACACCCAGACGCGAGATGGGAATCGAACCCATAACATACGCAAGCGTACCGAAGTGCGTTAGCCGTCAGGCCATGGAGGTCATCAATATAAAGATGAAATAGCTGTTGCTAAATTTCGTTTTTACAAGATACGTGCTAGCAAAGTGGTATTCGAAGGTAGAAGTACTCGTATACCACCCATTCGTGATGATCATTCGTTCAAATCCCACGAAAACGCACCTAATGTGAAACATAATTTCTACGTATCGATTGTCAAAGAAATTAATCGTGAGGAAATCTGCACTCCATAATCAGCGGTATATGAAACCCTTCCTTCCTTAGGCCCATCTGTGAAACGTTGAAGACTGTTATTATTCTATTTTACGGGAGCGACTAACACGTAGTATAATAACAAGTAAACTAAAAATTACTTTGCCTTTCCTATCGTCTTCCTGCCCTTATCCCTAGTGGAGTCTGCACAACATGTCCTCTTCTTCCACTCTTCTATTAGTCGTTATCACAATCTGTAAGGTAATAATTATTAATTAAGCAAAAATGAATTAGCTCAATTCTCCCTTTTTTATTACTATAGGTAATTAGAGTTAGCCTTATTCTAATAAATATCAATTGAAATTATTTGAAACAAAAAACGATTAATCAATACTAAAGATAAATAATAATAATAAAGATAATAAAAGATTTCATGAAACATTTTCGGAAATATTCTCATAATATTCCAGCAAATCTGTTATCATTGAGCATAAACTTACAAGTACGATAAACACGAATTTATCAATCACGCGCATCAGATACTTATTTATCTATTAAAATGCAATTCGTGTATATAAGACATTTTACATTACATAAGTTCTTAAGAGAATTCTACTCTATTCTTCAGAGGTGGAGGGGAGTAAGAATACTGACCCCTGACCGGGGGCAAGCGAGGTCATCTGAATGGAAACCACCCCTAGTCTCTACATATGCCGACATAATGACCTTTTGTTGTGTTTTGCTATAAGTGACCCATGTTCCAGTTCTACGCGGACGTTAGCGTGTTTGCACAATTTTTTTCGCTAAAAAAAGCTTTAATTAAAACTAGTGGTCACCCAGTGGTCGAAATTCGACCATAATTCATTTAATTTTGAAGTTTGAACTTTATTAGGGTTCTTTTGTAAACCTCTATAATCAAAGGTTTCTTCATGGCTACTCAATAAATTTACCATTTTTCTATAATACATCAGTTTAAACATCATCACTGTAAAACTTCAAAATATTTTGCATGGCAAAACCGTTTCGTAATCATATATTCAAATTTTGTAAACAATATACTCACAAATACGCAAGAGTAAATCAATTCAGATTACTAATACACAATTTCTTTATACTGGAGCAAATAAATAACTGAAAATAATTTCGAAGTTTAATTTCTCGTTATTTAATTAAATATTTAAGTATTTGCAAAGTATATTATGAATTTAAATACTATATATTATAAAATTAACCTAGTTTGACCATAGATATTATCTACGAATAAAAGAGTAAGGTCTGTATGTGGTGTCATTCGAGCAGTAGTGTGGTGTTTATTTTAATTAATTTAATGTATTTTTAATGCATTTTAGACATAAAAATTGGTTTCTGCACTTCTTCTCCATATAAACTTTACCTGTCCCAAATTTCATACTCCTATGTCAGCACAATTTTAGTAAAAAGGGGTACAAAGTTTTCGCTCTCGTATTTATAGATTCCATATGAAAATCATTCCAACGAGATGTCATATTCTTCTCATAGGCAGATACCGTAATACTAACGTTTCACAAATTATATTTCCTTGAAGAAACTATAAGTTACATTCTGCTACATCTTTTATTTCATCTGTCCCGAGTCTGGGAATAAAATTATATAGGTAGTATATTGTTTAGTGCTCATACTGCAAGCGCTTTACTACTATATTAGTTATTACTTCTCACATGCTTTCGCTGTGTTTTGTTTCGTCTTAAAAATTAGGAGCCCTTTTCATTAAATTCCATATAGATAACGACTTTTACTATTCTCTCTGACATATTAACATCTTTATTTTACAAGAAAGTTAAATTAACACAACATTGTTTGCACCATTCATAGACGAGTGCGTTAAAGGGCATTAATTATTAAGAAATGCTTTCGTATACCAACACATTTTTGTTATTAAAGATTTTTTACACAAACACTTTTTTAATTTTTACTAATATTTTCTTAGTAAACCGATATAATTTTACAGTTGTATTAGTATTTTCATTTGAATTCAATTTAATACAAAAAAGATACAAAAAGTTTATTATGAAAAATTACAATAAATTATCCCAATTAATAGTCCCTAAAATAGGTTAACCTGTATCTTGGGGACCTCCTTCCTACAATAGTACATTAATGATAAAACTAAAAAAATAAACCTAGAAATGGAGAATAGTATTAAAACCCTTTTCATTCGTATGGATGCGTGCATCAGTCTGTGTATGAGCGTATGTTTTTACTTTGTTGTGTTGATACTTGAATATTAAATATAAAATAAATACAAGTATAATAATTTACTACATAGAATAATGCATCGAATTGGGAAAATTACTATACATGAATTAAAAAAGCTGTATGTAGACACATTAGTATTGTTCGATCCTTGCATAAAGGGTATTTGAAGTCCCGCCTCCCTAATTTTTGTTACCTACCCTCACTCTCGGTGAGGTAAATGGTGAAAGCGAGGGTGGGACGGAAGTAATATGATAGTACGCGTGAGCTTCTAAACGCTCCCTGAAGACCATTCTCTGCGCCGTGCACAATTGACTTCAATTATTCCAAACTGTCAATGGCTGTGCCATAATTAATTGTGTGTTCAATGTGCGTGACATTTAACTGGTGCCGTGCAACAGTTCCACCGCGACCTGAATCGAACCGGAAGAGGTGGAATCAAGGTTTGTGCGAATTTCTTTGCCCGCTGCAAGGTATCGCGTCTCTTTAACTACCACTCCTCTCCCTTCGTCTCTCATACAGTCCACTGCTCTCGAGCTATCCTACTCATCCCTATACGGTGCAATCTCGGTCCGTGACCGTGACGTGGCTTCGTATAAGTATATACACGATTTTTTTGTGAATGCATTTCGAGAAGGTAATTTTGGTTATAAATAACTAGATCATTATCTAATCTAATGATATTACATAGGTAATTAAAATTTAACTTGCAACAATTATGTTTTTCATAATTTACTTTAAATCAATGTGTAATTTCAATAAAGAAGAAGGTTGATATCATTTCTGGGACGATAAAATACGTAAAAATTGATACATGAATTACTTCTACTAACTCAGCGGTATATGAAAGGTTATTATTATTTATTTTGGGGCCGCGAGATTACACTTATTCAAAAATCAAATGTGGTAATACATTTTTAATACATATAATTGAATCTACTTTGGGTTTGACTTTGTAACAAGGTGAGGAAGTGATGATACTTTCATGAAAAGAGAAACCAGATAGAAATTTTGCCGGAGACAAAACTCAGCAGCTAAATTTGGGCTCCGAATTAAAAACAGCGAAATACGTTTGTGCATTTATTTTGATATAAAAAATATAAATTCCTAAGGGTACGCTATTCAAGCACCAAATTCTTGAGGCGATGACATAAGCCAAACTACGGCAAAGTCCCGTTACGGCACGGCACTATCATTAAAAAATCACGGCCGTCACTTGATGCCGGCCAATTTGCAACTGATTTTGGTGAAAGGTATCTTGGCAGGTTAACGCACCTCCGCCGCAATGGACTTTTAGCTTCGGCACATCGCATACTTCCTATTAATTACTACTGATTTTATATGAATATAGAGTTCAACTTGTAAATAATTATTAAATAGCATAAATTTAATGCCATATTTAAATTAAATAAAGTTCAATCTCAAAGAGCTATGTAAATAACTAAAGTTTATTTCGTAATCAAATCGTACAAAGACAAGTTCCTGACAACATATGTAAGAGCCCTAGAATAGTTTTACCTTAATGGATTTAGGATAACAAAGAAAGAGTATATGAGCTAAAATAGACATATTTGAGGTAGGGTTTTGCGGTTTATGGCATATACTCTATAAACCTTTATGACACATCAAAAGCAAGCTTTGGCATAATTCGCATCGCAAAAGAAAATAAATATATAATTGCACAGCTTAGAATAAGTATGACTTCCATTTTTAAGTTAGTGGGTCTGCGATATAGTCTTTCTAAGAGTCTGTAACAAGCTCTTGGATTCTCTGTCAGACCCCGAAGAGCTAGTTCATATTTTCCTAAATTAATAAGCATTTTCATTTATCGTGGTAATCCTACTAGCTCTTAGCCGTTTAAGAGAGCGGTCTCTGTTGATAACGGCCTACGTCATATTTTAGTTGCTATTTATTATTTCTTATTTGTCATAATCAGGTCTTCACCTTTGAAAGTAGCGCCAGTGATTAGCAAACTAAAAAGTAAAAGATTAGCGTAGCATGCGAAGGAAGAAATGGCATGGAACCAGAAAACTGTTGGATATGAGAGTGGACGGGTACAGAAGCTGAGATACCAAAGAAAAGATGAATGAATAGATTGTGTAAAAGATGATATTTTGAAAAAAGGCCTATAGAAATTATGGCCTATAGAAGAAGGCCTATAGAAGTGTAAACATGCTCGTATAATGTGGAACAGGGGCAGATAAAAGAAGATTTGATATTAATATGTTAGAAATATAACAATGAATGAATCATATAACAATGAAATTGAAATATGATTTCGCTTTAAAGCCTAATTTGGTATGCTTTAAATTACGAAAGTTGCTAAAACTTTCATAATAGAATTTTGTGACAAAAGTGCATTAGCCCACACTCAGGTGGGTGTGCGATGCACCTTAACTGGAAATGCCAAAATTTTGTATGAGGCCACCGATGTTAACAACGTTAACTAGTTAACTACCAACATCTAAACACGTGTTCAATCATTGAGAATTACTACTGGTTTATTTACAGTTACTACGAGTACGTCGCTGTTTTAAATCCATACTAATATTATAAATGTGAACGTACCTCTATCTGTTACGCTTTCATGCCTAAACCGCTTAACCGATTTTGATGAAATTCGGTGTAGAGATAGATTGGACTTTAGAGAAGGACATAGGCTACTTTTTCTTTTTTTATGTATATGGCATAACAACATTTGCCAGTTTGTTTCAACATTTGCACTCTACTTATATTTACTCATCTTTAAAGAGGTGAAAGATGGCTACAGTTTTGCACAGAAATTTTTCTTAGAGTAATGAATACACGCTTACTATCGATAGAAGAAGAAGGACTTGCATCAGTAGTGTAAAAGCCTATCCTGGCGCTGATTGTGTGAGTGATCACAAACTTCTAGTGGCAGTATCAGCCTTAAACTAAAGAAGTGTCAGCAGGAAGTTCAATCATCGCAGAGGAGGACATGGAAAGCTATTAGAGAACGAAAGGAACTACTCAAAACCAATGTTGAGTCTTCCCATACAGAGTATCACAAAGCCTCGGCAAGAGTTCAACTATTGCAAGAGTGCAACAAATGCAGTAGGGACTATAATAACTACCTGAATTCCATCTGTCAAGATATTGAAGATCACGCACAAAAAATTCAAACCCGAGACTTATTTACTATCCAGTCAATCTAACCTAAGTTGTACTCACTTCTTTCACAACGCGCATATTAACGGGTGCTGTCTCTAACATACCACTACAGACATTCTCTTAATTCATCAATTCACAGAAATAATTTTTCCATCTGCTCTTTATTTCTACATCGTCTGTTAAGACCCTTCCACAATCATCTTTTATGCATTTCATATCCCTTGCATTCTTTTTTCTATCATTCACCATTCTATAAAAATGTTTCTCATCCCTAGAGCTTCCCAAAAACTCATACACCTTAGCTTGTTCCTTAGCCTTTGAAGCAGCAATAGCTCTTTTTGCTCTCTTTTTACATTCCATATATTCTTTCCTCTTGCTTTCCTTTATCATAACATTCTCTTATTCTGCACTTCTCCATACTTTAAAAGCATTTTTCTTTTCTTTCAGAATCACTTGCACTTCTTCGTTCCACCCAGGATTCTTCCTCAATTTTACATGTTCCTTGCGTTTCTCCAAAAACTTCCTTGGCCACGCCTCTAATGCATTCTGCTATTTCAATCCAACATTCATTTACAGAATTCCCAATCACAACATCCATCCCTTTCATTTTGTCTACCAACAACTCTTTGTTTAAATTTATTCGCATACTCTTCCATTTCCAAATAAATGCCACTTAATTTTGGGGGGTGTCTTTGTTTTGTGTTTAATAATTTCTGAGTGTTGTGGCCTCCACTGCTATAAGTTATTTGCTATAGCTGATTTATTTTTTGGAAAAATGTGTTAACTGTAACCAAATCAAACGCAGACGCAGCTTGTAACAAAGCTACCCGGGTTCGTTTCTGTTTCCGAATCTCCATCCACCATGCATTTTTTCATTTTTCAACTCGCTGTCTAAGGTTGAAATTTATAGAGCGCACTTGAACTTTGCTCAGATTTTGCTTACGCCAAACTTAAGTGACAGTGAAAGCTCAATGTAATCTTAGGGCAATCCTAGCTACGTGGTAGGGCCTCAAGTCCGTCTGGATGGCGACCACCTTTGGTCTTAAGTATGCCGCCATAATAACCTTGTGTTGTGTTCCGGCATTAGTGACCCAAGTTCCTGTACCCTTATGGGACAGCAGCGTGTTCGCGATGCCACTGGCGTTGCAAACACCTATAGGAGACGGTAACTGCTAAATTCTAAGCGGGCTGTCAGCCTGTCTGCTGTCCTACGCAATAAAAAAAAATCTCATAACGTTTCTATTCACATCATACCTTCTTGGTAATTCTTGGTATTTAAGGATAATACATATTTATAAAAGAAAGATTCAATATCAGTAATCTTATAAACTTCAATATTTATATTATAGTTGCTATCGATATACTCGTAATTGCAATATTATTGCAAAAAGACAAAATTACACATGTAAAATAAGTAGAACAGAACGATAAGATTATTTGAGTTGACAAATGATATGTCAATGTCAAACCTATTTCATTCTGTTGTTGTTTTAATCGAGATTTATTAGCAATTATATACTTTAACGTTGACTCCAGGGTTGAATTTCGTACTATAATTATAGTATACTATCCGTGCAGGGGCGGAGAAAGAATACTAACCTCTGCGGCCGGGGTCGGCCTATCGTAAAAGGCGACAAAACAACCCACCCGAGCTACGTGGTAGGGCCCTCAAGCCTGTCTGGATGGCGACCACCTTTGATCTTAAGTATGCCGCCATAATAACCTTGTGTTGTGTTCCGGTATTAGTGACCCAAGTTCCTGTACCCTTAATATGGGACATCAGCATGTTCGCGATGCCATTGGCGTTGCAAACACCCATAGGCGACGGTAACTGCTAAATTCTAAGGGGGCCGTCAGCCTGTCTGCTGTCCTACAGCAATAAAAGAATAAAAATAAATTTCATGCTTCGTACTATAATACTATCCATATCTAAGGATAATACGAATACTATAATTTCATTATTTTACATAAATGATTAATGCCAATCCAAAAGTTCATTGTTGTTCCATACCTGTGAATACAGATATGCGGCTCGCCCGTAGCGAAGATGTTTTACACCAGAATATGATTTTTGATTTTGGTAACGGAACTTGATTGGATCATTGACTAGGTCTTTTCGCGTCATTTCATAAATCTACGCAACATATTCGTCTCCGTGACATGCAGTTCCTGCTGGTGTCGTCCTAAGAGTGGCCACGTTATTACGACTTGTCAATGTCATTTTTAATTATTTTATTACCACAGATTATAAAAATTGTCATCGATGAACTATTTACGGGGACTTCCCGTGCATTATACTTATTCTTTTGATATTCCATTTGTATACACACCACAGTAACTTTGCATATTGCAGCACTCTATAATGTGAATAATAGAGTTTATAGATGTCTAATAAGACGTTATAAAGGGTGATATGCATACCAATGGGCTCACTACCAGGGATGCTGAAGACCGTGCGAAGTGGAGCAGAAAAAGTCGGAAAGCGGACCCCGGGCGCCGAAACAGAAGTTAGGTTGTAACCGGGATATAACGCTGGGATGATGATGATGATAGATGTCTAATAGTATGACTTAATTATTATTTATGGCAGTAATCTCATTTCGCCAATTTTATTCAAAATTTAATCTGATCATAATCGTCTGCGAGTTTTGAAGCAAAATAGTTTGTTATGCGTGCTTAAATTATGGAAAGTGGCAGTGATGGTCATGAAAATGACGATAGACCGGGAGTATCTACACCAAAGAAGAAACATCTGAGTGGAGGCGATATAGTAGAAATAGAGAAACATGGTGCTCAAAAGTATAGGCCGGATTGGGAAAAGGACCCAAAGTACAGTAAGTAGCTCATTACGGACCCTTAAAATAATTATAGAAAATTTGTCTGTTATACCCAAAGGCACCCAAAATGTATCCAGTTTTTTTTTACGGGAAGTACTTCTTCGACAAAGGAACCTAGCACTACAAAATTTGCTAGAATTGCGGAAATTAAGTTAGCTCCTTTTTTTGTTGAGCATAACATAGCATTTAATGTCTCAGACCATCTATTAAAAGAATGTATAGCAGATTCTAAGATAGTAAAGGAGATGAATTTCACTCAAATAAACAATGCTCTATAAAGCCATTGGTCCGGGATACAAAACAAATCAAGAAACTTGAAAAATCAAAGTTCAGTTTAATGATTGATGAATCAACGGATATTTTGACCAATAAAGCCTCTTGCGTAGTTGTTTGTAATTTCAATGAAGATGTAGAAAAAATAAGGAGCAAATTTTGGAACCTTCATAATTTATTCAGTGGTGATGACCCCATTGAGGCGAATGAAGGAGACACGGCAAAAAATATGTACAGTAAATTAATCGAGTCATTTACGAGACACAGCATACCACTAAAAATATTATTGGATTTTAATCCGACACATGTAATATGATGATGGATTGGGAAAACTCAGTAGCCAGTAGATTTAAAGAAGAGTCATCATCATCATCCCAGCGTTATATCCCGGTTACAACCTAACTTCCGTTTCGGTGCCCGAGGTCCGCTTTCTGACTTTTTCTACTCCACTTCGCACGGTCTTCAGCATCCCTGGTAGTGAGCCCATTGGTATGCATATCACCCTTTATAACGTTAAGCCAGCACTTTTTGGGTTTACCATTCCTGCCGGGGCCCGGCGAGGCGGCATGGCCATACATTTGATTTCCACGTAAGCATTCGGTTGCCGTAAAACGTGGTCATACCATCGGGGCCGACACTCCTGCAATTTATCCTTAATGGCATGGACTTGAAGGCTGCCGTGAATGCGAGAGTTCCTAACGCAGTCCTTCCGTGTCACTCCACACATCCACTGCAGCATATTCATCTCCGCGACACGCAGTCCTTGCTGGTGTCGCTCTAACACCGGCCACACTTCACAGCCGTATAAAAGGACAGGCTTAATGATGGTCTTATAGACATTTCCCTTCAATTTTACCGGCCTTTAGATTTAAAGAAGAGTGCCCTGGAATAATAATAATGAAATGTACTTGCCATTCCATTCATCTTTGCGCCAGCGCAGCATGCTGAAAGTTACCTAATAGGTGTAAGGAGCTAGCAACAAGTATATTTGGTTTCTTAAAGTTCAAAATCAAAAATTTTTGAAATTAAAACCACAGAAAATGTTACATCCATCCCAAACAACGTGGTTTTCGCTTGTTCAAGTTTTCAAAAGGATTTTGGACTATGAGAAGCTCTTAAGCTCTATTTCACCGATGTGGCACTATCAGAGCGCTTGATATCTAGTTAAATAATTCTTGATTTGCTACACGACCCTTACTTACGAATTCATGACCTGGGCACTGCCTAAATTCACCAACTTGAATTTACATTTCCAGTCTCAAGAAGGAATTGTGACAGAACTAGACTACAAAATTAAAAAGCTCTACAAAGACTTCCTGTTTTGCTTTATGCCAAGGAATTATGTAAATCGTACTGAAATAGGTGACATTAATCCGGCAGACACTGTATGGCACTTGCAAGATGAACAGATGTACCTTGGAATAGCAGTTGCTTCAAAAATCGATACCCCAGAGATTAAATCGGATACGGCAAGAAGGATAGAATTTCTTAGCAGATGCAAATATTTTTGGTTGAATCTGCTCAACAGATCAGAAAATATATACATATACATACATACATATATATATATATATATATATATATATATATATATATATATATATATATATATATATATATATATATATATATATATATATACATATACATATATATATATATATATATATATATATATATATATATACATATACATATATATATATATATATATATATATATATATATATATATATATATATATATATATATATATATATATAAATTGACATACTGTTTTTTTTTTCATTAAATCTTTGCAATTACGATGCAAAATGTGCTGGTTTAGCTAGAAGAAATAATCCACCTTTTATCAGACATCCTTAATCAAGATTGGGTGACCCTATTCAGATCTTTATCTATTCGGAAGCCCTAATTGAGTATCATATCCGAAAATACTGAAATAACATATTTTTCTTTTCGTTGCACACATATCAAATTTCTAACGTCCTTTAATGGAAGTCTGTTAAAAATATGTTCACCCTTCAATTTGGTTATGCCGTAACGCAGAAACTTCACAGTTTCCAAGCCTTTTTTTTTGTTTTCCATATAATTTCCCCTCTTAAAAGGATAACATACAAGTTTAACTTTTCTTAAATACAGCCTGCGTAATTGTTTTTGGTAGCTTTCTACGTATATTTCTGGACGATATTTAAAACTAGTGTATGACCTCGACTTTGTCTTTGTTCGTAATTGTAACCAATAAGGAATACTTATTTTAAAATTGTTTGTGCCGCCATCTCGAAACCTTAAACAAAGTTATTACTAATACAAATATGCTAGGAAAATTCACACAGCGCCATCTGGTCTCAAAGTAGTATAACACTTGTACTATGGGCACTTGACAAATAATATACTACATATTTTATATATGTAGCAAATTTTATATTAAAAAAATTATTAAATTTTTTGTGTTATGATAAACAATTCAGATGCCATAAGAAAAAAAAATTAGAATTGTAGGGTCTGTAACTTATAATGTATAATGACTAGAAAAAAATTGCAAAATACTGTTTTTAGGGCGTCTGATGAACTACAAAATTGTCGTTTTAATTTTTTGCTCTATGTTCAATAGTTCACAATTGCAAAAAGACGCTAAATTTGGAGAAAACATAAAAAAAATCTTCATAACTTGCAGGACAAAATAATGTTATAAAGATCCGTTTTCTATGTTATCTCTTTAGAATTACTTTGGGTTCGATCGAGGCCTTTTTAAAATTAAAATTATGAGCAACGCTTGCGGCAGGTTTTTAGGATATCTTTTATATTTGAACGTAAAATCTAAAAAATCTTAATTCTTTTGGCTCATCCTAATGTAGCTATTCATTAGTTTTGAAAAGATGGTGCGTCAAAGAAACCCTAAATTTCTCATCAATTCTCATATTATTATTTTATATATGGATTTTTAAATCAGAAATCAGGACATAATCACAAAATAGTGATATATTCCTTACAAAAACTGTTGATTCAACTTTAAACCGACGTTTATAGTTATACTCTAAATGTCTATTATACACATGTTAAAAGAAAATATTGAGATAAACCATAATACGTGGAGCTAACTATACCGCGATGTAAAACGGAGGTGGTGACATCTATTGGCTGCACTACTAGTACACCGAATTTAATAATACTTGTTCTGTTCTTATTTAGAGTATCGTAGACCTCACGATTTCAAATCGTTGGGGCAGCTTCTGTCTTTCTAGTGAGGGGACCGGTTTTATTGTAAATGATTACAGTCCATAACTCACGTTATTAGGGCAATTTACTTGGCAGAAAAGAGCTTTACTTTGTCCATCGCCCTACAAAATTATTTATTGCAGTGTTCGAAATTCAAACACAAATCATAGAGTGATATTTCGCAAAATGTTTTATCCTCCATACTAATTATCTATATTTGTAACAGATTAATAATATCCCTTCGGCCAATTTTTACAGTTACTGATCAGACTCGTAGCCTTGCTACTCCAGGCCTAGGGCTGCATTGTACAGAAGACGCAAACATTTCCATCTCTTCTTCTGCCGGCTCTTATCCAATGGCACAAGTTCAAGAACGTTCATGTTACGTACTCTCCGGAATTGGAAAGAGCTCCTGGCTGAGGATTTCTCATCGCAGTACGATATGGGCTTTTTTAAAAATGGCGTAAAGTTTTTTTTCGAGTCCGACAGCACGTTAATAATGCCTCTGGTGTTACAAACGTCTATAGGCGACAGTAACTAGCTGCTACCTGTTGGGCTATTTACCTGTCAAAAAAAAATTTCTCTCCTGTGTTAGCCGTCATCCGAACATTCACACTGTTTTTCACCACACATTTTTTTACTTTCTTTGGTCTATTTCTCATTTCGTGTTCTCGTCTCTAGGCACTTCCTTGTCACATGACAATATTCCCTTCATATTATATGGCCATACCCCGCTAGTCTTTTATAAAGTTACGTTATTACATTAACATTTCTACTACGAGAACAAAAAAATAGGATGTTGTTTTACGCGTCAGACAATGTTATTGGCACTTGTTAATAAGTTAATCATGCGTTCGTGTTAAAAATTTATGTATAATTACACCGAAGTAGTGTATCGTAATCATTCATGCCTGGTTCCTTCATTAGGAAAAGAAATCGATTCAGGTACAATCGGTTAAATGAGTCTAAGTTGGATAGAAATCCGTCCGAACGAACAAATAAAGCTATATATTAAGACTAATAAGTCTTAACAACTTGAAGTAGCTTTTCTCGTACAACCTTTCCGTTTGTTTATATTACAAATATAAGGAAACTAAGTTAAGCTATTTTAATGTCCAAATATGATCTTGAATAAATAATAAATAAATACGTTTACATGGTGCTTATCAAAAAACAATTACATATTTCTATTTGTTTCTCCCTATTATAGAAACTGCTGGAACAGTTTTGAAGGATCAGTATTTGGGAGGTAGTCGATATTAGCCGTAACTTCAGCTACTACTGCAATACACGTTGGAGAAGCCCTGGGGACAACTAGTCTTCTTCGTACATTCCTTATCACCGTGGCATCGGATGTTTTAATTGCGGTTCATTCGAGTATTGTCAGTGGGTACACTTCATCCCATCTTTAAGCGTTCTTGAAAGTAATACGTATAGATAGAATAGATGCAACTAAAATTGGGTACATAATTGAACTAAAATTTTACAATCCCTAAATAAGTAAGCCCTATTCTTATTTCTGGCCGGAGTTTCACGGCTGCGCGGGCGCAATTACTATTACTACATATATTATATAATATACTCCTTTGTAAATATATACACCCATTTTTTTTTTGGTGTCGGGGAAAAACCTCTCTTGACGGGTTCCCCCGGCCCGGGGGGACCGAGGGATATGTGGGACTCCGGGAAAGATGTTTGGCCATCCGACTACCCACTAAAAACCCCGCTGTTCTCCTATCGCCTACGCCCGGGCCCACGGATATATGGCCAGCCGATCTCGTGGCCCGGGCCGGCGCCGGCCCGCCCTTTGTCTTGAGGCGGGCCCCTTCTAAAGTGTTGGCGCCAGGGGGTCAGGATTTCGTCCCCCCGGCGCTCTCCTAACAACTCTAGGAGTTGAGGGGGGCCGCGGAACAGCACGCAGCCCTCACCCTCGCGGCAATGGTGCGGGCGGTGGATCCTCCCCCGAGGGGCCGCCCGCGGCCGCTTTTTACGGCGGCCGGAGGTCGTTATTTGACCTCCGGCGCCGCCGACGTGGCCTGCGTTGGCGGGAGGGGAGTGTGGTGGTCGACTCCCGCTCCCGCTCCGCCGCCTCCTTTGCGGACATGACTGCCTCGCAGAAGGAGGCGACGGCCGTCCATCCAGGATCGCTCCCGACCATGGACAGAACCAGGGCCGGGAGCGACAGGTCCACGCCGATTTGGGCGACGAGGGCGCGGCGCTCCTCGCGCCACGCAGGGCACACGGCGACAGTGTGGTTCACCGTGTCCTCCTCGTCGCCCGCGCCACAGTGGTGGCACCCTGACGTCATCTCCCGCCCTATGCGACACAGGTACCTCCCGAAGCAACCGTGCCCCGAGAGGACCTGCGTCAGGCGGAAGGTCAGGGTGCCGTGGCGCCTTTCCAGCCAAAATATATACACCCATTATAATATCCTCCATTAACCTATAAATAAAAACTTTAAGCGTATCAATATTTTTGTCTTTTTACTCCAATAAATAAATTGCCTTTTATTTTGGCATGATTGGTTATAAATTGCACTGTTTCATAGAGATGCTTTGGTATTTCTTAATTTTCGGTGTTTGAGCGTAAATACATGGAAAGAGCAAACTATCAACGATTCCCGATTATACCATTCGAAATAATTACGTGAATCCGATAAATCTACGGATGCAAAAAACAACAGTGAAATGACGCTTATAACAGACGATTTCTTTAAAGTTTAAAAATCTGTACTAACGCTATTTGCAATACACATTTCTCTGTCGCTCGAAGAACTAACTAACTAAATAAACAAGCGATGAAACAGCGGCAGACATTGATCAAAAAAAAAACTTTTTGATATGCATTATTTACAGGCATTTACTGTATAAGGAAGGTGAAGAAGAAGGAATATGTTTATTTTAGAACAATACTATGTGTATGAATTTACAAAAAATTACAACAAATACACAAACAAAGCTGGAATACAAAAAGTAATTAAACAAAAGAAGGGTATGTCCTAAAAAGGTTAAACGCTGATCTTCCGCTAAACCCAAAAGTGAACTACTACAACAGGGGCAATATGGTGCGGGCAATAATGTCAACATATCACTAACATTTTTGGCAAATAAATTAATTAATCCTACGTGCTTATTTACAAAAAGAAATTAGCTTGTGAGGTATTCTTAGAATATTTTCATATTTTCAGATATGGAAGATGAATGTTATCCAGCCATGCCAGCCAGCGCTTGGGGCAGTAGACGGAGATCAACCGATTCACCGCCGCTGGAAGTGAAATCTGAGCCTAAATCGGAGCCGGAGTCACCTGCCTCGTCATGCCCGCCTTCACCCACACCTGGCACTCCTCTTACGCACCTCGACTACGTTATCGACCACACAGTAAGTTTACATCTGGATTAATTGATAAATCTTACAAATGAGGTCTTCTTTCTGCCCTCGTCCGTCATTATATGGGGTTGGCACAACCTGTTTCACTTCCACTCCCCTCTGTTCTTTGCCATATCATCTTTTACGCAATCCTCCTTTTCTTTGGTCTACCTCTCCTCCTGTATCCATCCATTCTCATTTCTAACATTTTCCTTGTCATATAGAAAATATTACAAATTAAGTAATTTGTAAATATTTATATACCAATTCAAGTAACTAAGTAGTTATATTACAATAAACTTGTAAAAATGAATATTAACAATAAACCAATACCACATTTGGTCGTTACTTAAATGTTACGTCATCATCGCAATCATTAACACTAAGTGAACTTCCTGTTGCTTTCACCAGACCATAATATAGGCAATAATATCATTAAATTAATTTTTCTAATCGTCATCCTAGCGGATAACTTGGACTGTATCCGCTTCCACTTAAAGAGGTGGGGTCCGCTGTGGGATAATGTTAGAAATCGGCATGACTATGTCTTTTGCGTTAGTGCACTAGAAAATAGTTTAACTAAATGTAGTTACACGGTGGTCTGCAGCATACAAGTGACACACGGTGTCCGAGGTTTTTCTTAGCAATAAAGATATAAGTATCTTACTCATCTAAGACTGCTGCAATCATCTTCTAACGACATTGTTTGAATTTGCTCGTGATACACCTCTCAGCTTTAAATGTAGGGAAGTGCTTGACAACCGAAAAACTGGTCTTTCGATTCTGCTAATAGCTGTGACTGTTGTCCTACGAAATATACATTATATTATTAGTTACAACGAAAAAAGGAGCTCTAATCTAAACAAAACTTATTTGTGCAGTCAGAAAACTAGTAAATAATTTATTCTTTTGAGACATATAATTAATCATCTTTAAAATAAGTATATACCTGTTTAATTTAGTAGTATTATTTTTAATAGCAATCCAAGCTATGGAGACCGTTACGGGCCGATTAAGATGATTCTAAATTCGAAAGTTATTTTATTTAATCTCAGTATGTAAGTCTTAAAAGGTAGTGTACAAAATTAACGAAGAGAATATCTCTGGATGTTTTATCTCATGTGCGTTTGTAGAACTAGTAACAATCTCGTATTAAAAATTGTTTATGTTTCAGACGGGTACAATTCACATGCCACAAGCGGTGCTACAGAAAGTCGGTGCAGCCGGAGTCCCACAATTACTTCTCAGCGCAGCACCCAGACTAGCTACTTCGCTCAACTCAAATAAACTTTCCATTAAAGTTACCTCGAGCTCAGGCACTTCAGGTTAGTTGGAATTCTTACGACTTCTGAATATTTAGAACAAGATATTGTCCTTCCGTTACGGCCACATATCTGGTTTTATGAAATATTTGGTTGGTTGGATAATATTAAAACACGCGACAATAGCGTAAAGCACAGTTTAAGTCATATATGTTCTCTATACTATATTCGTCTTATTATCAAGAACGCTTAAAGATGAGGTACTGTACTCTTATGGGACAGCAGCGTGTTCGCGATGCCACTGGCGTTGCAAACACCCATAGGCGACGGTAACTGCTTAATTCTAAACGGGCCGTCAGTCTGTCTGCTGTCCTACAGCAAAAAAAAAGGTGAAGTTTACCCACTGACAATACTCGAACAATGAACGGCAATGAAATGAAATGAACCGGATTCCACGGTGATAAATATATGAAATAGGTCCTTACCAATTCATGTAAATTTATTAATTTTGTGAATACGAGACAGGTTAGGCCCTGGTAATGGATATGAAATCCTATATATAACATTGGTACAGCACTTTCCTAGTTTTCATGGTTATCAGCATCTCATCCAAAGCACCTTTATTCGTCAGGTTAAATTTGGCATAGACACTATGCCTAAAAAGTTAACACCTATGTAGGATAGTCATATACATACATCAGGTGTACCGGAAAGTCATTACCGGTTTTTTCGGAAAAACTACGCAATTTTCAAGAAAATGGTAAAATTTATTTATTCAAAGTATTGGTCAATTGATTCATCTTGCTCATCTTTCAGGCAATTTATGGATGCCATCTCAAAAGAACTGTTTGTCCTTTGAGCAAAACTATTTATCGAGCCATTTTCTAACTTTTTCAAAATTAGCGAAGTGCTGCTCTGCAGGCGCGTCTCCCATTGATGCGAAAAGTTGATAGTATGAGGGAGCAAGGTCTGGAGATTACGGCGGGGGCGATAATGTGTCTAATCTAAGTGCTTTCAACGCTTCCTTGATTTGATTTGATTCCTTGGCCGGTTTTTCTTCGTGAAACGGCCCATTATCATGTGGTAAAATCACTTTACCGTGTCTTCGGTCCCATTCTGGACGTTTTTCGATCAATGTAAGATTCAAATTGATCATTTGTTGTCGGTAGAGCTCACTATTAAGTGATTCATCAGGTTTCAGTTCATAATACAATACGCCACTCTGGGCCCACCAAACCCAGACCATTGTCTTGCGACCAAAACGATTTGGCCTTTGAATCCCTGGGCCGGCTTCGTCAGATAACGCTTTGAAGCTTAATGACAGTAGAATAAAATGACATATGTGTCAAATTATAGTATTTCATACTTAAACCTAGCGACATCTATTAGAAAAACTGGTAATGACTTTCCGGTACACCTGGTAATTAGACGATTGCCACAAAACGTGACTTTATTGGCGTATCATACTTGTATATTACACTGCGTTTACCTGATAAACACATTCTATCTCTGTGACTCGCATTCTGCTATAAACATTACTTGAGAGTAGAACAAGATGACAACGGCGGGTGATTTCAGGATTCAACCTGCCACCGACGCCACCGTCGTCGCTGTCGTCTTCGGACAGCGAGGGCGCACTCTCGCCAGCTCACGAAGCATCGCCACCGGCCGCTGCCGCGCCGCCCACGCGTCGCTCGCACCTCTATGTCTCGCATCATTCCCGGCAGCCAATAAACACACCACTTATTAGCAGTCAACCAGTAAGTTCAGTTAAAGTATATTATATTTTATTCTTTGCAATAAATTTTATATCTCAGTAAGCAGAGAAAGAAAAATACGAAAGAAAAAACATATAATCTAATTAGTAATACAATAGTCTAGTTGGTTGTGGTCTTAAAATATTCTTTATCTTTATTACATAAATGTACCATGAGCACAACTTTTACATTTTAGAAAATTAAGTATCTTTACATTGATGTTTGAGTTACTACCGGTACAATGGCTACGTAAGTGGTCGTAGACGATCGTATGGATTTGCTCTCCTTCACGAGATAAAATATTTATAGGTTTTTCAAATAATACTTTATTTAGTACACATACATGTCGTCTTAAACATTGCTATCATTCAATTAATTCGGAACAATTCAATTTTGTTCAATTGAAATACAATTTGGTTTTACTTTATGTAAAAAAATGTTCAAATTTCATATTTATTTTCCAGAAAGGGTCAACTGGTACACTAGTGTTGACGGAAGAGGAAAAGCGCACGTTATTAGCCGAAGGATATCCCGTCCCCACGCGTCTCCCGCTCACCAAGGCTGAAGAGAAATCGCTCAAAAAGATCAGGAGGAAAATTAAGAATAAGGTAATCATAACTGCTTTTGACAATAAGAAATAAACCTTTTATTTTCGCACATTTATCATTGAATATTAATAATTAATAACAAGACCGTGCGAAGTGGAGAAGAAAAAGTCGGAAAACGGACCCCGGGCGCCGAAGCGAGAGTTTAGGCTGCAAATGGGATTTAACGCAAAGATGATGACGATTAATTAATAACAGTTAAAATTTAATAAAATAAAAATGTTATTGTACCACAAATTCATAGTGAAATATATATACTTAACAATTTATTCTTCTTCCTGCCCTTCTCTCACTCTATGTGGGGTTGCCACATGTTCCCTACTTCCACTTTCATCTCAGCATTATAACCTTTTTTCGCCATATCGTCTTACATGCAACTCATCCATCTTTTCTTTGAACCTTTCGTTCTATATCCTCCTTTTTCTCAGTTCTAAGATTTCCTTGTTACACGGCATTCTTTTCTTCGCATCCATGTCTATTATTTCGTAGTTTGTCAATCATTGGCGCTACTTTCGAACTTTCCCTGATATACTTGTTTTTAATTTTATCAAATTTATAATGTAACAATTTTTTTTATTAATATATTGACTTTTTGTTATTAATAGTTAACCTTAAAGCAAGTCGGGGCTTGAAGTCTAAGGACCATACAATAGGAAGGTTGCAGTGCTTTACCTGAACCTATATTTAATTTTACTACTATACCGGCACGCTATGATGGCCGTTTTGACGTTTGTCCACTCATGAAGTTTCGTATTACTAATGTAATTATATTTGAAGGAGCAAATTGCTGTTATTTATTGTCAATAGCGACGTGCAGTTATTGACAATAAAGAACAGGAATTTGCTCCTTCAAATGTAATTACTAATTAATACGAAACTTCATAGAGTGGACAAACGTCAAAACGGCCATCATAGCGTGCCGGTAGCATAGTCGTTTTTGTAATTTGAATGAAAAAAACATACTACGTCCGTGGCATAACAGCTTTTGCACGTCGGAACACCTGCGAGGGTCATACTGTCGATTTCCGTCCCGAGTTTGGGTGTTTATGTACAGTTGTCTAGTTTCCATAGCGTCATGCTACTTACTTTGTGACTAGATGGCGCTGTATGGAATGTCCCAGTATATTCTGTCTATATATTTTTAAAATTATGCTGATTCTGTATAAATTTGAAATACCACCCCACTATTTGCTAATGGGAGGAATAAGAAAAAAATAGCTTTAATAAAAATATATTTCAGATATCGGCCCAAGAAAGCAGACGCAAAAAGAAAGAGTATATGGACCAATTGGAGAGGAAGGTAGAAATCTTGATATCAGAGAACACAGACTACAGGAAGAGGGTGGAAACGCTTGAGCAGAAGAACGCGAACCTTCTGAGCCAGGTGGCGTCGCTGCAGGCGATGGTCGCGCGCGGAGGCCGCAAGTGATGTCGCCAAGGGGGACGCTCGTGACGTCACACCGCCTACTAACGATGCCTTCTGTAACTACAGAGACCGATAAATGTTCCAATACACAAAAGTAAACGTTTTTCCTTAGATAAAATGAGCAACTGTATGTAATACTGTTATTTTTATAGTTCATGTTTTTAGATTTTATATTGTTGATATAATCTCTCTTTTAGGTAAAAATATACTACACAAAGCGATTTAAAATGAAAATGTACTAAAATTATTGAAATATCTATTAAATAGGTAAAATGGGAACGCTTTTCGCAAACCTCTAGGTTATATGCTTGTAAAAGAATGGGCGCAGTTAGTACTCCGGTGATGACGTCACTAGGTGTCATTTATGTTTGCTGCCAAGACCACTTAACTTTGGGTGAGCGCACTCTTAACAATTAAATTCCCATTTATTATAGAACTCTCTGGCTCAATTGACTCAACATACTATTTATAAACTACAACGTTGACATTTTTTGCTAGTTTTTTAACGAATAGGTCAATAAACCAAGCAGGTTGAGTTTTAACAGTCTATTTAATTGCATTCAATTATTAGGCAAATAAAAAATTGCCTATTTCATTATATTCTGAAATATATTTATATTTCTAAATGAGCCAAATTATAATAAATATATTTCGATAAAATTCACCATCGATTTTATCAATTATCTTTGCTGCATGCTTGTTACAGTTTCTATAAGTTATAAATACTAAATAATAATGAAAGTGGTCGGCAGCAAACTGAACACCGGACTGCAGGAAAGGGATGACGACTTCCGAAGTCCGATATCTTACGATAACGCTGCCAAATCCGAAGTGTATTTAGCACCAACATATATTTTGGATATATTTACAATGTTAAACACGACGGATTATCAGAGACAAGGCGGCGTTCGAATGGTTGCTCACTATATTGTTAGTAAATAGGTATTATGTGGTGCTGGATCCGGTATACCAGCGTATACCAACTGTCAAGTGCCACACTAGATATTTATTTTGACAACACAGATTTCGCGTGCCGAGCGATGTCTCTACCACAGGGAATAGTACTGGCCTCTTAGTTAGGTAATATTTTACGCGTGTTGCTTAGAAATCTCGTAATATTAATTCCCATGCAAGCGGAATTTAGTTTTAAGATTATTTTGTGCGTGTTTAGAATAATGTGCAATTAGAATAAGGTTTTAATTGTTACCCAAAGCATACGTTACGTTAGCGTGGCGCTGTGTTTTCGAGGCGGCTTATCCGCTCGCTATGTTCTTGGATACAAACGGCACCTACAGTTTGTGCAACACATAGCTCGTTCGGCCTGATTTGACCCACTTTGGTACACTAGGCATGCGACTGGTCGACTACTTACCCGCGTCGCTCCGTCGCGCGACGCCCCCTACCGCACGGCGTTGCGACCTGTTGTGCGGTGTCTGCCGGGAATCTTATAGCATAATAATGTAAGACCATAACGTCTTACCGATTTTTTTGAATTCCATGAATTTGCATTTATGGCGAAATGTGTATCGTCCTAGAGATTTTAACTTGTATTTAAGATAAAGTTAGTATATATCTAATAGAGGACCCATATAAAGACCGAATCGTGTGACAAGTGTTTTCGGTTATGTCTAGTCTCTCGTAGAACCACAAATGGGCCCATTGGACGGCCTCCGGAAGATAGCTGTGTTAACGCATGAGCTCTAAGGATACACAAGTACAAAATAAGGGCATGCCTTCAATGGAAGTAACGTATCTTAATATTCGTATCGCTTAACATTTTTGAAGAGTTGCTACCATTTCTCCTTTCCAGATCAATTCTCTTCCGATCTTGCCAATAGTTTCTGTTGCTTGTAGATGTCGCTTCTGCACTAAACGGAACGTCTTCCTAACATTCTGATATACTAAACATTCCACCTTTCATAGGATTATGAGTGACTTAAAGTGAGCTCTAGTACTTACTATAAATGTAGATATATTTACATTCTTTTCTAAATCTTTACAAATCTATACGAGCTGTTAATCGCTAGCATAATTTAGTGAATTATTTTATATTTAAAAATATTATACATCTAAATCGATAAAACTATCAAATATTGTCGTATTATTACTTTGTGTGCAATTATTATGTTCTCTTTAACTTTTTAATGTTCTTCCTATTTAGATTTTATAAGAGAAGTTATATTTACATAGCGTAAAACACGATTTATTATCCCAATTCGTTTGGGGACATATTTGAATTGAAATTTTAAATATATATTTTAAGAGATGTTTTCTAAAGAATTTTAAAATTATATATAACACTGTTTTATGTGTATTTATCGCTATACAATTAGATATATTTGTATAGCTAGTGTTGAGAGTTTACTATTAATACAGAGATGTGTGCCTCCTGTCTATTAGCTACTGATTTACCAATATATGCCGCACCCAGACTGCTTAACTAACAATTAAGAATTTAAATCCAACTTACTTTTCTTTGAAAGCCTTTATAGTGAATCATCTGACTCTGCGTGCGGTATATATTTTATATGACAGTATGTAACGAAGGTGTCAAAGTATTCTGTAACGCGAGAATTTATAATAAGTATTTAAACGTGAAAAAATAATTCAATTCCTATAATGGCATTTACCGTCTACAATTGAGTGTTTAAGAAACGACTTATATAAATTAGCTGGTGTAGTATATATGATTAATTTATGGAATTGCATGTAGGCGTATTGGGTTTGTCACGACATAATATTAATTTTTACGATGTGAGTATCGTGTTCACTGAGAAAAATAGAGCAACTCGTGAATGGCAGTCCTTTAGTTATAAATCTGTCATCAAAACATCTGGAGCCAGGAAGGACCCAGAGCTCCCGTATAGCAAAGTCCAACGTAATTGTACTTACTCCGTGTAAATCTTTGTATTATAGTAATTTGTTAGCAAAATGATAAATATATTTTATATAGTAATATCAAGAATGTTTATACCATACTATAATTATATTATAATTTGGTATAAATTCATCAATTATTCATGTTTTGAACTCTGAAGTCGTTGGCTAAATACACGGTCTTACATGGTCGTGTATCTGACTTCCGTGGTTTGGAAAGATCCCCACGATACAGGTTTTCCTCTGGTGCAGGCAGTAAAATAAGTCCGCCCTCTATGTTATTTTTTCAGTGAACACAATATAGTATTTGCACCGCACATTTTTTGGGTGACAATTTGTTATCATTCGAGGTTAAATTATATTGTTAAATGAATATAGTTATCTATATGATGTATCACGAAGTAATTGAGATACAACATTTAGTCTCGAATGAGCTCGAAGAATTAGACGGTTATCCTGTTAGAAACATTTAGTTTCTCGTATGCCTTGTTAAAATGTGTTTTATTAATAGTTTTAATTTTGTTAAAACTACGTGCTTGTTACCTTGAGTCATGATTTTGTTAAATCGTTTGTTTTATTTTCCAATGACATACAATTTTAACTGTCACCCTTGAGCTAAATAAAACGTCAAATATATTTTGAATCAGTTGTTTCCTTTATCAATTCAATACGTAATGCAATACTCCTGTAACTATTACGCAATCTCACACAAATGAAAAAGAATTAACCTATGTATTATAATTATTAAAGATCTATGGCCTAGAACTATGGCGCCCTATGGTACTAATAACACTAAACATAAGTAGATAATTTAAGAATTGTATCTTATAAAATCTTACTTTATCTTTATTTTATCGTACAATACTCTAGAAATTAATAACTACCTACAATACATTTTTGTAAATCATTGTGAAAAACTTTCTTCATGGCATTGCGGATAAATTGCAAGAGTGTCAGCTCCGTTGGTACGGCCACGTTTTACGGCAACCGGATGCTTACGTGGGTAACAAATGTCTGGGCATGCCGCCTCCGCCGGGCCCCAGCAGGAGGGGTAGACCCAAAAAGTGCTGGCTTGACGTCGTAAAGGGTGATATGCGTGCCAATGGGCTCACTACCAGGGATGCTGAAGATCGCGCGAAGTGGAGTAGAAAAAGTCGGAAAGCGGACCCCGGGCACCGAAACGAAAGTTTGGGTGGCAACCGGGACTAACGCTAGGATGATGATGATTGTGAAAAACTTTCTTCCTTGTACACACACAGACACAACATACGTGCAAACCATGTCATAAGGAAATGTTTTTGTTAGAAGAGTACAAGAAAAAGAGGTTATTTTTCCTCGAAATGTTTATTAACAAAAAATATTAGACACTAAAAAGTATTTATTTATACCTAACACAAGAAAAATAAAATTACTTCAAGATATTTATTTAATATTTATTATATTTCCAACTTTATTTTTATAATATACAAAATTTAAATGATACAAAAAAATACAGGTCCAAACCACTTCTGTCAAACAAGACTAGAAAGTTTATAAAAAGAACGTACCTATTGCAAGTTAATTCTCCAGTCTTAAAATAATATTTACAACACACTTATACTAGAAAGGTTAAACGTAATAAATTTAAAAAACCTAACAATATATAATTCTTAGAGAAATTAGTTTGCCTATTAAATATTTTAACAATATAACTATAAAAGTGTATATAGAAAATCATGTAAGCTGTGTGTATGTATGTAGCAGTAACATTATAATATATCTATAATAATAATCTATAAAAATCTACAGAGAATATTTTGAATACATATAAATAACCTAAGGAATGACTGCGACAATCATAGCTTTCTAAATAAAAGTCAACATGTTATTATGGTGATCAGATTTCTAGATTTACAAAAAAAATGTTTTAACCATATAAAAATAGAATAAATAAAAGTAAAAATTTATATTCTAACAATTTAGATATTATAAAAACTTTTTAAATTCTCTAATCCAAAAAGTTACGTAATATTATGAAATTATGGATTAGACTGAAAGAAAATGTTTGCCGGATTTGGCAGAAGCGTTGGAAATATTTAAATGCAAATTATTTACGTATTTAATTAACAATAAAGGTAGAAAAGATTTTGTTTATCAAATCAACACTCCCGTCTTCTTATATTGAATTTTACTCATACGTATCAAGGGATATGGAAAGATCCTCCGTACTGGCAATCCCTTCGAGGGACTGGTTAAAAATCAAAGCGTTATGAACACTTTCTTCTTAGCCATAATATGAGCTATAATAACCCACAAGGCAGTGCCCCATACCGCTTCTATCAGCTTCAGAGTGTGTGTGTTCATGTTTGGTATCCTCCAATGGAACGGGAATAAATGGGCGCACAGAGAATGGCCAACGTATAACGCTATGGCGTTAAGCCCAGGTGCGCGGAAGGGACCCCCTCCCCATATCCTCCATGCGTCTGTCATGGTGTAGCAGAAGCTCAATAATACGAGGCAGCAGGCGGATGTTACTAGAACGAATGACATCGACCTGCAAAAACAGAACGTCCTGTATCTACTTATAAATATAGTTGATAAAGTAAATTAATTTTAATCTTTTATGTCCGTGGTAACTCCTTAATTTGTGCATCTTGTGTGGCAATATTTTGTTTAAGTAGGGTGTTCGTTCCGAATCCAGCCCCCTCGTTGAGCCTAGGGCTCCGGAAATCTGCACGAGGGGCCTGCCGAACATATGCCGCGATCGCGCGGCGCCGTAATGTAAATTTTCTTTGTAATTTTATAATACAATTAGCCTATTACTCACCACGAATCCGATGACCTCGTCGTATCGTACCTTAGGATAGAAGGTTCAGGGTGAGGATGTGGTAAGAAATGTAGGGGATGACGAGGCACGGCGTGGCGGCGCAACCGACACGCGAAACTCTCTCCTGGCGCGTGAAAACAGCCGTACCACAACTCCCCCACTTCCACTTCACAATTGTCCTTAACGAGTTCCAATCTCAAACTCAATGTAAACTGGCGAGCCGAATGCAACAATTTTCCCAAGTCTAACCGCACAATTTATACGAGCAGGGCACCCTCCGTTCCTCCAGCTGAGCGCATGACTCACATATACAGTGTTGCCGTTGTAAAACTTACCGATTGGTTTCGAACATAGGGTGATTGCAATTCGAATAAAATACGAATCGTGCCCTTTTACTGCCTATAACTTGGCGAAAGACAGTTTAAAATCATAGAATATCACATCCCTATGGATGAAAACGTGAACGTGTCGTGAAAACGTAACACACAGACAAAGTTACTTTCACATTTATTACTATTAATAAACGTGAAAGTAACTTTGTCTGTATGTTACGTTTTCACGCCTAAACTGCTGAACCAATTTTGATTAGTTTATGTACATAAATGGACTTTGGAGAAAGAAGGACATTGGCTATTTTTTTATTTAGGTAGCTTTTGCCAGGTCTGCGTAGTGTTTTGTGAAATAACCTACCATAAATTTTTGTTAATGGGGACCACTCCGTGTTCTCTAGAAAAGCCCGCTAATAGAGCTCCTGCGAGGGCGAACACCAACGACCAAGCTAACCAGCGAGACAACCGAGATTTATGCGACCGTTGCAACAGTACCGTGGCGCCTGCTTGTATGCCGAGAAGTGCTTGAACTGCTGACGTCATGCAGCCTAGAAGAAAGGAGAAATAGAATAATAAGTAATTGATAGAACAGTCAGTAAGGTATTCTACGCTTTGCCCACTTTTTATTCCGTAATTACCTCCGTGGCGTAATGAATAACGCTCGTCGGTGCACTTGCGGAAGTCACGGGTCTCGCATCTGGGTATTTAAATATACTTATATGTATTTATTTACAAAAGATAAGTAGTAGAATATCAATTGTCTAGTACCCATAAGACAAGTGCTTTGCTATTTACTTTAAAACTAGATTGCATTTTGTGAATTATCAGAAAATATTTATTTATTATAACTAGCTGTGCCCGCGACTCCGTCCGCGTGGAATAGTGACCTTGTCACTAAGGGGTATGAAAAATAGATGTTGGCCGATTCTCAGATCTACTCAATATGCTCACCAAATTTCATGAGAATCGGTCAAGCCGTTTCGGAGGAGTACGGGAACGAACATTGTGACACGAAAATTTTATATATAAGATAAAGTATCATAATTATCCTAATAAGTATGCTTAGTAACTGAGTGGTAGACATTTAGAGGTTTTGGTTTGATTACCAAGAGGGCACGTAATATTTTTTTTATTGCTGAAGCACAACATACAGGCTGACGGCCCACTTAATTAATAAAAACCACATAGGGGTACAGGAACCAGGGTCACTAATGCCAGAACACAACACAAAGTTATTATGGCGGCATACTTAAGACCAAGGGTGGTTACCATCCAGACGGGCTTAGGGCCCTACCACATAGCTAGGGGTTGTTTTATTGTCTTTTAATAGAAGCTGTCAGCCACAATTAGTATTCTTACCCCACCCCTGCACGGAGAAAAAGAAGAATCAATTTAGCAGATTTCTCGCCTAACGTATAATTATAGCATAACTGACACGTACTGACTGACGGTGAAAGTAAACATCGTGAAACCGCCAGACCGAGATCAGCAGCTCGCCAATCCGCATACTCTCCGTTCCTTACCAACAGTGCCAAGCCAAAATCAAAGCCCAACAATGGGATTTTAGGTGCTGTTATTATTATTCTATTTTATTTTAAAATCGTTCAGTAGCCCTAGTTCAATTGTCGATTCGAATCTTACAATTGGTTTAATAATGTACTCGTAAAACGACGTATATTAAATGCGACTTACATTAAACTTAAGAATGGCTAACAAATAGATTATGTTTAGTAAAGAAATATTGGTAAGTAGAATTTCTAGAAGTAATCAATTTTACACACCAACTAGTATACAGTTGTGGTGGGATTATTCCGGGAGGGAATGCTCGCTGGCCATGCTTTATTTGACGCGGATTCGCAAGTTAGCACACTGGTAATTTAACTGTGTAAGTTTCTTCGAAATATTTCGTCAGTGCGTTGCAAATATGAATAAACATAATAGAACAATTCATATAGGGTCATTTAGTCCCAAAGTTGACAGCACATGTGTACTAGATAACTAATACTATATATATACTTTTGTAAATAAATACGTATTATATATAAATACTACTAAAGCGTACTAAAGTACGTTAGCTGGCAAAAAAGTTTCGAATCGTATAAATTAAATGTATGTATAAATATAATCTTGTTACCCAACAATCCTTCGGGATCCGTAGGCGGTCCCCCATAAACCCGTCTGGCGTCGCTGTTCTGATATAGATGCGACTCGCCCAGCAGCAGCCTGTCAATGTAGCCCGCAGCGCCCCCGCTGCACTCCTCTGCCACCCAGTCGTCGTGTTTGCCACCTGGCCCCAAGTATCCACTACAAACAAATAAAAAACAAATATACTATGACAATTCACAGAACACCATCTAGTGACAAAAGAAACATTAGAGCTCTTGTGGTACCAGATAATTGATGTAGTACATTTTTTTTATAAATACATATTTTCTCCATGCAGGGGCGAAGTAAGAATACTGACCTTGACCTTGTGACCGGGGTTGGTCTGTCGCAAAAGGTGACAACAAAACTTTAGTTACATGGTAGGGCCACAAGCGCATCTGGATGGCAACCACCCTTGGTCAATAAGTATGCCGCCAAAATAACCTTGTGTTATGTTCCGGCACTAGTAACCCAGGTTCTAGTACCCCTAGCAATAAGTTCTAGTTCTCCAGCAATAAAAAATCTAATAAAATACACAATAGATAATCTTCGGGAATGGTTTTCTATACTGTTCTATTTAGTCAACAGCTTGAACTTACGCTGGACAATCAGGATGGTGAACGGTGAAGGTGATGACACTGTGCGCTGCTATGAGTATGGCAGCCAGGACCCAGCTCCATGCGCATGACAGAACGTCCTTCAAGGCTTGTCCGCAAGCTCCCTGCAATCATGCCAAATTTATCAGTACGGGTGCTATGTGTTATAGTATTTATGCAAGCTATGTAAAATTTGACCTCTATTTTCAAGTTCGATTCCCGTTTTAACTTTTCTAAACTGTAACGGTCTTCAATAATGCTGGTTGTGTCTGTTATCATACACATCCCAAACATTCGAGGACCATCTTACCATACATATTCAAGGTCAAGCCAGTAATATCTGCTTATTATACAGAGCCATATTAATAATGCTCTTTTCAATTTGATCATCTAACTCTTTTTCGTAATGTCACGGACATGAAGGCTGCCACGGACGCGAGAGTTCTCAGTCAACATTTCCACCACACCAAATTTCTATTAGAATGTAAAAAATGAAAGAATTTTAATCTCAAATTTATTGTGGCATATAAATCAAAATTGATGATAAATAAGCAAATATTTAATGCCACGAGACTCACCCTAGGCGGAGTGTAATATTTGGGGGCGGTGAGGGCGTAAAAACCCGCAGAAATAAGATATGCCACCGCTAGACGCTGCAGCACCCCAAAGATACGGAGCTCGTGCAGCATGTTCGAGCCGTATATTGTGTTGAGAGACATGCCGATTAGGAACATCATTATTGATCGCTAAAAAAGACACAAACAGTAGTATAGTAACAACTCGGTGGCGTAACGGATAACGCACTTCAGTACGCTTGCGGAGGTCACGGGTTCGATTCCCGTCTCGCGTCTGGGTGTTTATGTATAATATGTATTTATTTACAAAAAAAAAAGTATATATGTAGTATATCAGTTGTCTAGGGCCCATAACACACAAAGTTATTCCATATAAATTGTTTGTTCCAGAGTGTGTTGTTGGGGGTGATGTGGGGTCATTGACAACGGAGTAACCATTAAAATAATTTTGAATACGAGAGAAAGTGAAGAATCCGCAAGAGCAATAATGTCTTTACGCAATAGAAGCCTTTTCGATGACAGATTTGAGTGGGACTCTAAATTGAAAGTTTCCAATTTGAAATCTCTAAATTGAAAATGGTCCAACAGGATGGAGTCAAGATTTAAAGATTTTTATTACTTTTCTCTTCGAAATATAAGAAGATATAAAGATATTTGTAGCTAGTGTATTAAATTCAAACTGTTTTCATCGATAGTATAATGATATTAAAATATATATTTATATTTATCCGTGCAGGGGCGGAGAAAGAATACTAACCTCTGTGGCCGGGGTCGGCCTGTCGTAAAAGGCGACGTAACAACCCACCCTAGCTACGTGGTAGGGCCTCAAGCCCGTCTGGATGGCGACCACCTTTGGTCTTAAGTATGCCGCCATAATAACATTGTGTTGTGTTCCGGCATTAGTGACCCAAGTTCCTGTACCCTTATGGGACAGCAGCGTGTTCGCGATGCCACTGGCGTTGCATACACCTATAGGCGACGGTAACTGCTAAATCCTAAGCGGGCCGTCAGCCTGTCTGCTGTTCTGCAGCAATAAAAAAAAATATGTATAATTCATTAGTTATTTGCATTAGTTTTCATAATTATGAGAGCTTCTATCAACTAGTATCCGGTGACAACTCCAAATGAGCATTGTTTAAATGAATAATAGCCACATATCAACCTCCTTTCGAGGCGATCTAAACCAGGCCACATCCATTACTGACCTACTATATCCATCTGACTAATGATAGTTCCAATAAAGTATCATTGTATTTACACTTTCCTAGAGATCGATTGAGTCGATAAGGATATATCTAGTAAGTACAGTTATTTGAATACGTATTTCAGTTTCAAGTTTAAAAAACAACTTGGAATCCACTTTATTTATTTTTCTCCGTGCAGGCACGGAATAAGAACACTAGCCTCTGCAGCCGCGGGCGGCCTGTCGTAAAAGTCGGCAATAAGGTTTATAAGTATGCCACCATAACAACCTTGTATTGTGCTTGTCCGAACACAAGCATTTGTAACCCAAATTGCTGCACCCCTATGGGACAGCGGCGTGTTCGTGTTGCCGCAAGCGTCACCAACAGTCATAGACGACGGCAACTGTTTATTATTAAGTGGGCCGTCAACCTGTTTGCAGCCTCAGCAATAAAAAATAAATAAAAATAGTATAAATAAATATTGTTTAATTTATTATACTAATAAATAAAATAATACTAACTTATTATAATAATTTGAATTTTTTTTAATATGTTGAAGTCACGCCTGGCTTAGTACCTATGAAAGTGATTTGGTACGGTCATGATCGGGTCCGATCCCCAAGGACGATAGAATATTACATATATTGTTCTAGTTTAAATGTTAGTTGATGGTGACTTGTCTTGTCTATTTGTGAGAAAGCCCTGCAAGGTTTATTGCGTGAAACTGTCTTTAAAAAAAATTGTTTTACATCCTAGAGTAAAATTATATATTTAGTAGTTGACCCGGCAAACGTTGTTCTGCCATATGAATTTTAAAAAAGTAGCCCATGACCTTCTTCAAGGTCTAATCTATAGCTATACCGAAATATACCGAAATTCATCAAAATTGGTTCAGCGGTTAAGGCGTGAAAGCGTAACAAACAAACTTTCGCATTTATAATATTCGTTAGGCTTTATAATATTAAAAGATATAGATATAGCTTTAAAATTTAAGCCTATAATTTTTCTACCGTTACTTAACTTATCCAAAACTGACAAAGAAGTACCCCACTTGCAAACAATATATTAGAAAAGCTCCATTATTTTAATAGTCTTCATGAGAGGAAACAAAATTGCCTATATGTACGTCAGAAGGGATCGTTTCATTACAAATATTGCGTGATATATATATATATATATATATATATATATATATATATATATATATATATATATATATATATATATTTTTTTTTTTTTTTTTATTGTGAAACTGTGGAACAACAGACTGGCTAAACCCACTCAAAAGTAAGCGGTTACCCGAGGGTAACAAAGACGAGTCTTTGGAAGTTTGCCCTAACGCTAAAGTCCACGTTGGGGGACTGGAACCTGAGTTACTTATCTGGATCCTGGATCACAACAAAAGGTTGCATATTGGCGGCATATTTAGATACTAGCTGTGCCCGCGACTCCGTCCGCGTGGAATAGTGAGTTTGGGCAGCACATCTTTTTTTGATATATCTTTTGGTTTACCTATATATACATCTTTTGGTTTATTTTGGATTATGATCACTTATTAATTGTGTACTCAAACATTTACAAAGCAGATCGTTTTTAAATAATTTTTTTTTTTTTCTAAAATTAAAGTAGCCTAAGTTACTCCTTGTTACATCATTTATCTGCCAGTAAAAGTCCCGTCAAGATCAGTCCAGCCATTCAGAGATTAGCCGGAACAAACAGATAGACAGACACAAAAATTGTAAAAAAGCGGTTATTTTAATATTACAAACAGACACTCCAATTTTATTTATTTGTATAGATAGACAAGGGGTGGTTGCAAATCAAACGAGTTTGGAGGCCTACCACAGAAGTAGGGTTTTTTTGTCGCCTTTTACGATAGGCCGTCCTCAGCCGCAGGAGTCAGTATTCCCACCCCTGTATGAACAGAAACATTTTTGTCTATATATCACGTCAAATAAATGAGCACAGAGATGTATCAAAACGTGAAAATGCACTTGTTTGTATCACACTTATTTATGGGTCGTGAAGGAGAGAGCGGTGCACACGCTGCAACACGCAATTGCGGAATTTCCAACGAAATATGCAGCAAAAAGACGTGAGGTATGCGTGATCTCGATACTTGCAAAGAGATTGGATCAAGGTATGAGAATAATACTAAATACGGAACTGCTGATGTAATGTTTGAAAGTGAACGGATAGCGTGTCATGAATTCAATAGTCTCCCAATAAGTGTCGCGTATCAATACATGTGTATTTCTAACAATGATTTCTTAATATATTATAATAATAATTATTTCGAAGGGTGGCTATGCTGGTTTATTCGACCGATCACTGCGTCCAATTTAATGAGCTATTGTGATCGTCACACATTTACTAGCTCGTTGACAAAGCCTGCCTCGTTGATATAACGAAGTAATTTTTTGACAGGAGCTGCTCGTACCTCATCCGGTTCTAGCATAAGCTTTCCTAGAATAAGGTTTCGTTTGCAAATAAGCAATAGCACAGCAGGTGTAGAGGTATTTTATCTAATATATACGATGTTGAGATGCTTTTTTAGCAATGCCCGGTTAGCACCCTCATCTTAATGAGGGTGCTAACCTTAGTGCATGGCAGATTTATATTTAGTGCTAGTGCTTCAATCGTAATCTTGGGAGTGTAAGCTGTTACTAGCACATTTTATCGTAACCATTTTGATATTCTGTTCAGAGATCTTTATTCAGATTGATTCCTCTCATTTGTAATTGTGAATGAATGTATTAGTTTGTGCCCGTAATTTGGTTGATAAAACTATTATTAAGATATGAACGTGTTCCGGCCAACGAAAAGGATTTATCTGAAAACTCGTTCAGAATCTGATTGTTTATTAATAAAATTAAAGTATATAAATATAATATAGTATATCAGTTGTTTAGAATCCATAACGCTTTGCTACTTATTTTGGAAATAGATGGCGCTGTGATTCACACAGCGCAGTTTTTTTTGGATGATCTTTCGGAAAAGATCGAATCACAGAAGGTCACTGACCTTAATAGGCCAGAAGTATATCTCTATGTAACTACACTGTGAACTATCACGGACTCCGAATTTTAAATTACACGCGCAATTGGGATGTAGCGTCTGTTAAATGAACGTATTTACTACAAGATACATTGCAATATTTACTCAATAAACCGTAAAAACTATTATTAAGATTTTAAAACAAAAATATATTTAAAGACAATTTTTTATTTGAATTATTGAACACAGTACTCATTTCAGTTACATCTCAATATATTATAGAATGGTAACAAGAATCATTGTAACTTTTACATAACGCAAGTTCCTAAAGGTCACTTATCATACCCTCAGACACATCTGAAATCAATTTAACAGAGTGTATAATAAGTAGACTTATTGCTTAAGGGCGTATCATAATACATCTTACTATGTTGTATATCGAATCAAATTATTTTATTTAATACTATCCGTTCGCGCCTGCTTCGCTAGTCGAACAGAAAATAGTGAATCGAAAAAATATGAGAAGTTTTCTTATGCATGCGCGCTACACCGCTGGCCCCACTTCTCTGCGGAAAGTAGCTTATAAAAATCGTAGGTTCTTAAAACTTTATATTAAATGAAGAAATCGCAATATATTTAGATAAGGGCCAAGTGTAAAAAAATAAAAAATTAATTGTAATCTATCCAGTAGCTTTGCAGTGATGCGCGCACAACTGCAGACCTCTATCATTTTAATTATATAGAAGATTACATTAACTCTCATACGTTCTTCCATCATCTGAAAAACTATGAAGAATCCGTAATCATTGTTGCAAATTTTCGGGCTACAAATATTTTAATTTCAGTCGTTAATTCAGATACTAATTTCCATAATTATAATATTTATACTTATTTCCATATATAATCTTGTTATAACACCAAATCTTCTGAAACATATCTTTCGTAGATCGCGATTGATGTGATCCCATCTCAATTTTGAACATCAAAATTACTTTTATTGAATGTATTGTTTTATTTATTATGTAACTATAATATAATTAAATATCCTTATTTAATGCATTATTGGCAAATTATAATTTCTTCTTTCTCTATATGTAAAATTTTACTGTATTAAATGTACTCAGTTCATTTGTAATATATATACGAGTAATACTAGCCGTTCCCGTCCGCTTCGTTGGTCAAATAACAGAAAAAAAATTGTTAGATCCTATTTTTTTTTAACTAAAAGTAGCTTAAATTACTCCTTGTTCCGTCAGCTATCTGCCAGTGAAAGTTCCGTCAAAATTGTTCCAGCCATTTCAGAGATTAGCCGAAACAAACAGACAGACAAACAGACAAAAATTGTAAAAAAATTGTTTTGGTGTATTTACCGTATATACATCCAAATGCACTTAGTAAAAAGCGGTTATTTTAATATTACAAACAGACACTCCAATTTTATTTACTCGTATTTGTATAGATAAACCGGTTTCCAAAATATAGGCTGTGCTTAGTCTGGTTTCGAGTGGTTGATCTTGTTTGTAACTGTTAAGTAATAAATGATATTTGATTTGATTTTGATTAATATCTGTTATAATTAAATATATTAATTTACTTACCCTAACAATATGCATAAAAATCTTCCACCGAGGCACTCCTTTAGCAAAGGCGCTTTTCACGGACAAAGGTATACAGACACCCATTATCCAGAGGAAGGCGGGGAACACCAGATCTCCCGCTACGAGGCCGTTCCAGGTGGCATGCTCAAACCACCAATAACCACCGGCACCGTCGTTTACGAATATCATGAATACAATGGCCATACTGTAAACAAAGTTTATATATTTATATATATTCCAAGATTATTAAACGATTCACCAAGAAATATAAGATTACCATTTAGGTCTAAAGTGAGATAATATAACGGGTAGCATTGTATCTACGCCCTCTATCGGCCAAACTAAGTTTTATTTCGATATCTCTGAGTTACCGCTATTTAGTTATAAGTTAATATATGGGATAAGTCGTAAATGACAAAACATATTTTGTGATTTCCCAAAAAACAGGTTTTTTGAGTTAGGTCAGTTTATGATTAAGCGTGCGATAACAAGGATGTCAAATTAGCGACGGCCAAAAGTCAAAATTAACAACAAATCTGTATTAAAAAAATTGTATCCCATTATCTGATGGAGGAACATACACTTTTCATTTGAAGTGAAAATGTTTTATTTAGGTATAACATTTCTCAGACAATAAATGATGATTATTATTTGAGCATATAAATCTCTCTCTGCGGTCGTTCGCTTGCGGCTGAGGATCGTGGTAATCACTGGTTATGGACATCAGTGCTGTGGTGGACCTTGATTTAATCATCTGCCTCCATCATGTGTCAAACGTAACCCTATCGGACACAGTAAATAGTTAACATTCAACAAGGGATTCGTTGATTATACCTTGTATAATCTACATACAATAGCTGAAGTTATATATTCAGGCTAACTTATAATTGTTATCCGTGCAGGGACGGAGAAAGAATACTGACCTTTGCGGCCGGGGTCGGCCTGTCATAAAAGGCGACAAAACAACCCACCCCTAACAACGTGGTAGGCCCAAGACAGTCTGGATGGCGACCTCCTTTGGTCTTAAGTATGCCGCCATAATAACTTTGTGTCGTGTTCCGGCATTAAAAATCTAAGTTCCTTTACCCTTATGGGACAGCAGCGTGTTCGCGATGCCACTGGTAATACAAACGCCCATAGGCGACGGTAACTGCTAAATTCTAAGTGGGCCATCAGTCTGCTATCCTACAGCAATAAAAAAAATTATACTAGCCATGTTTACTTCCATAAACGGCAAAAAAGAAAAATGTACTCATAAACCTGTATGCTACTTTTTGGAACCGCTTTTTTCAAAAACAAAATCTTGTCAGCAACTCAGATTAAAGTTCTCCATTTAACATCTCGTAAAAAACAGTGAAATTGCTTTTAAAACTCATCCAGACATTCCAAACATTTAAATTTTGTCGGAACAGTCAAGCAGAAAACATTTTTATAGTTTTTTTTAAAGTGTTTTATATATCTTCTAGGCAAACTGTTGATACAAAATGTACTTAACAACATTATAATGTACACAGTTCTAACAATAAATAAATAAATAAATTCAGTAAAACTCTGTTATTTTGATATTACAAAAAGAGACCAAATTATATAATTAAATTAGATTATATGCTCCAAATTGAGATCAATACGAGTAAGCAAATTTGATATATATCTTTTGAAACCTTTAATCATTGGACTTACCCTCTAAAGGTGTCAAGTGCGCGCAACCTCTGTTTTATAGCTAACTCTTTGTCGCCATATGTTAGTTTCCCAGTCTTCCTTATGCGAGACATAATTAACTTGCCAATTCCATAAAGAATCCACACCGCTACCAATAGACCAAGAAGAAGTAGAAGAGCTAGAAACAATGTAATATGTTAAACATTTTCAATATAATCGTTAGCGTTGTAAAACCTAACAAATTAAGAACTGAACTTAACGCTAGATCACCAAGGACCCTGGCTAATCACCCCTACAGAAACCAGACACCGAGAACTCAGACACAGCGTCGAAGACTCAATCGTCAAGATATCCCCCCGAGACCACCGAGACCTATGCCTATCTAGGTTGAAGAGATTGGCCTTCCAGACTGAAGCTAGGTCACCACGCGCGCTCACATAGGTGCGCGTGCTCCGGCGGATCACTCTACGTCACCGGGGGTAGTCACCCCCCGAGTTCATGACAGGGTAAAAAGGTTAGCCTCAAAACCTCCCGTGTACAAGGGGTAGATAACTCATGATGATTACAGAGAAGTTCGCATATCTGAAGATATGCGAATCATAATCAATATCATCTTCGTCCCAATACTTCTTCAAGTTTCAAAAGCTGGACTTGTAAGTTCTATTATACTACTTAATACAGACTTGTACATTTTCCAGATTTCGGAAAACTTGCTTAGTAAATTTTGTACCCGAGAGGCATCTAAAAGAAGCGTTTGTTGTTTCCTATCCAGCTTGTTTATCAAGGTCAATTATAAACTCCAGTGTGAATTGTTGGCTAATTTAGATCATTAGTATGGACGAGACACTTTGATAACTATTAAAGAGATAAGAAAGAGAAATACACAACTTAATTAAAAACCTCTTGGATACTAGATATTGTATAAATGTTAAATAAACGCCGTAATTATTTCAATTGAAAATTTTATATAAGTATATATAGCTGTGGGTACATGGGTATGTATGTATATATGTATGTATATATATTTATATGTGCGCAGGTGCGTATGTCTTTGTGTATACATTCTGTGTTACTTATAAGCTAAATTATTGTGACGTAGTATACGCGCCCTGCCTATTATCACGAGCGGACATACATTACAGTACATGGGGAGGATACTGCATATTCGTTGATACGCCTTTGAATGGGATAAATGTATAATTTAGGTACTATCTCATAATCTCAAATAATTGTAATTTGTTTTCACAATCTGCAATTGTAATTAATAATGCAATTAGTGATCCCTTATATGCAACTATTTAAGAATTTGACTATAATAATTTTACATTTAAAGCATATTAATGTGTTGGGTCAATCTGTTCATGAGAAATTGTGAGGTTGGCACTGAAAACCAGCGCTGGGTCGGTAATTCTGGCACAGCATAATGCTGAGTTGCCAACCTTATTTGTCTTAAGCAACATTTATTTATTTTGTGTTTTTGAGTGTCTTTTTATTGTTTACTTTTGTAATTAATGTTGATTTTTGGCAAATAAAAATTATTTCATTTCATTCATTTCATTTCATTTCAAATAATACTTTCACTTATTTTATACTAAACGTCAATATTAATATTATTATAATTTCTAGGTTTACAAACTTACAAACTTCCACACGGATAAATAAGAGTATGTAAGTCATATTTGCATAGCCTAATAATTCAATCAGGCTATATAAATATATTACTTCAAAGGTTTCTCTTTGAAATCTGAGGTGCCTCAAAATAGAGTAAACTTTATTACTCTTAAAAATTATTTTACAATTCAATAACACAACAAATAGTACAATTGCTGGTCTTATCTCTACTTATGCTATCTTACGTCAATGAGTGTTTTTTCAGGGACACTTTAGCTTGGCTTATTGGTCTTGGGTGATTCTTAAATTTCTTCATAAAATAAGCTCATTCAATAAACATAAATATTAATAAGGCATCATTTCTAACGAGATTAAAACATGTGACCTTAATAATAAACAAATAACACCTCTCGATTCAGCAAAAACTGTTGTAAACTATACTATAATTCACCACAACAGGTTTTTGTGTCATGGTCAGTAGTCAAATGTTATTTGCTGGATACGGAATAAATTCATCGATACTATTGCATAACTGAGCCTCTGCACATAACAATAACATACCGAAAAGGCTACTACCAAATCCGAATTTGCAATCCATAAAAACTTCTGAATTTAAAAATTTTTGTTCTAATTTTTGCGAATAAGGGACGAAGTGTAAGTGCCTTTTTTATTGCTGTGGGACAGCAGACAGGCTGATGCTTGCGACGCTAGGGGCACCGATTACACGCTGCCATCCGCCTCAGAGAACTGGAATCTGGTTACTTATAAACACAACACAAGGTTTCATGATGGCACACTTAGAAACCATGGGTGGTTGCTATCCGGGAGGTTATGGAGCCCTATCACATAAGTAGAGTTTTTTGTTGCTTTTTACGACAAACCAGCCCTGGTAGCAGGGATGAGTATTAGTTAGTCTCTGCACGGAGAAAATTCTGTCTTCGATCGTGTAGTCAAACCTTTCAGCAAATGAATATAAATAGGTAGGTAAATACAATAAACTACCTAAATTACATACATTTCATATACATCGAGGCCTACATTCTAGCTTTAGTAAAAATTGATCTCTCTCGTCCAGCTCAGACCTGAATTCCTTGTAATTGAAACAGATGCGTATGCGAAAAGTGCCGTCGATTTGTGATTATACCGACTAAAAGCAAATTCATTTTGCCTTCGTGGCTTTGTTTACAAAGTCGCAAAGTATTATTTTACAAGTATTTTAATATTTATTTTAAGTAAAATAATGTTTTTTCATCTAAAACAGAATTTGCTACCGAATAGAATAATTTTTATGTATTGTAGTTGAGTCAAATAAATAAAAATTTGAAAAAGTGACGAAATAAAAAAACACGCTTATCTCGAAATTTAAGATAAAATTCATCTTACATCAGATATGATACACTTTACTAGATAATATTGATCTAATCCTATTCAACATGTCTAGATAACATTTTAAATATATCTTACTTACGGGTACCTTTGCCAGTGAGAAGGTGAACGCACAGTTCAGTAATCGAATATTTATAAGTGAAAATGAAGAAAGTACTGTGGATTTTAGCATTGATTAATCTTAGTTATGGTGTGGAATTTAGAGTAGATCCTCTCGTCCTTATCAGCAGTCAAGGGTTGGTCAGAGGTCACAAAGCGACAGACGGTGATTACTCAATATTTTTGGGTATACCATACGCTCATGTTGATACTGATAATCCTTTCGGAGTAAGTTTTTTTGTATTTATCAGATAAATAGAACTTGAATCCAATTAAGAACTGCAACATTCATTGATGTATATCTACAAACTGATAGATGTAACTTAACAGATTATAACTTTCCTCTACTGAGCTCGGACCTACAGACAGACCTAAACAGACAGTGTAACCATCACGCTTGTAAAAGACAAGTTGGTGAGTTGTTCATGCGTGTATTAAGTATGCAGATTTTAACGCGATATTTTCTTTTACTGCCAGAAATTTTATATTACTGCCAGTAAGTGAGAAGTGCCTAAGCAGTGCAAGTCATCATAGAAATCAAACCACTCTGGTATCACAGATCTATTCTGTATTTGACAAATAAGTCGTTTGATGAATATATTTAGCCGATTTAACAATTTCTATTAATATTATTTCTATTGAACTAAAAAATTATAATACAGCAGCTCTTCACAGTGTATAAAAATAAATATTAATTTTTTTTTGTTTTTAGCCTGCAGGGGACCCAGAGGCCTTTCATGAAATTATCCATGACGCTGTCGACGGATCAATAACTTGTCCACAAGTATCATCTGCAAGTCACAACGTTGATTGCCTTTCACTAAACATATACGTGCCTAATCTAGCTTCTTCTAGAACTCCTCTACCTGTACTAGTATGGTTTCATGGAGGAAACTTTAACTCTGGAAGTGCCAATGACTTTGGCGTTCGAAATCTAGTCAGACACGACGTTGTAGTAGTTACTATCAATTATCGCCTTGGACCTTATGGATTTTTATGTCTAGATATTCCAACAGTATCAGGAAATCAAGGATTGAAAGATCAATATGCAGCATTAAAGTGGATCAGGAAGAATATTTCATCCTTTGGCGGTAATCCCTATAATGTTACTATCGCTGGCCAAGATGCAGGTGCCACTTCAGCTTTGTTACATTTATATTCATCCAAAGACAAATATTTCCACAAAGTCATTGCAGAAAGTGGTACACCACAAAGTGAAGGGATGTTTGTTAATGGTGACGTAGATGCTGCTTTAAAGTTGGCTTCTCAACTGGGATTAAATACTACTGACACTGAACAAGCAATAGAATTCCTTAGTGGAATTTCGCCTGACCTCGTTGTAGCTGCTGCTGCCGATCTTAACCTTGACCTCAAACCTTGTAAAGAGAGGTCATTTAGTGGTGTTAATATAATCGTTGAGGATGATCCATATACAATGAGTAATAGGAAGAAAATCAGCAACACTCCCATCCTCATTGGATATAACAGCAAAGAAAGCTCCTTGGACAACGATTACTATAACCGAAATCCGTTCTATGAAAAATTAAAAAATCACTACGAACTCGATGAAACGACTTTATTACAAGCTGCGAAAAATGTCAAACATTTTTATATAGGAGATAATGACATATCGCCCAAAGTAGAATCGCAATTAAAAGATTTCGAATCAGACTTTGGATTCAATCATCCTGCAGAGAGAACAATTAGAAATTTGCTTGAAGAAGGTGCTGGGACCATTTATGAGTATGTTTTTAGTTATGTCAGCAACACTGGAGCAGATGGCGCTGAACACTCTTCAGAACTCAATTATTTATTTGATCTAGTGAATTCTAATGCCGGAAGATCTGATGAGGATCAATTGATTGTTGATCGCATTACATTACTTTGGACTAATTTTATCAAATATGGGTATGATGAAACAATTAACATTTGGAAATATGTTTTAAAATATATATGTATCTATAGCTCATTTGCCCCGCCCTTATTTTCAGGAACCCTACGCCCCAATCATCGGAATTGGTGCCCTTGAAATGGACACCAGTCACTGATGAAACTAGACCGTCGTTGATCATTGATACTGATATTCGAATTGAAGGCAGGGTCAATCAACAAAGGATGGCCTATTGGGATCTATTTTATTCCATGTACGGTAGCTACAATTACATAGTACGTGAATGCCAGAGACGTCACTGATTGAATAAAAAGGTTACGGTTATGTAACATTACATAATCCTGATAATGTTTTCTAAACGATTTCTGATAAAAGTGACGAAGATCGATACAACGAGAAAGTTTCCACTAATCTAGGTATTTTCATTGACACTATCTTGTAAATAAATATGTTTGTAATATGGACAGTTGTTTTAAAATATTGTAACAGTAAGGGATCTAAAATAAAATAAGGTTGTATTATCTCGGTGAGGTTACCAGCTCGCAGGTAGTTCGGGTTTAGAATTTTTAATTTTTTCAGCACTTATGATATAGGAAAATAAAAAAACCACGAAATAGCGTCAAATGACGAAAACGACTCAACAAAAAATCCAGGTTCCAAAGTGAAAGTTTAGTACCTATACTGAATCCCGATTCTAACCGGGATTGAACGACTGAATAATCCTAAATAATATGATAAATGTGAATTTGTTTTTTTGTTACGCTTTCACGGCTAAACCTCTGAATCAGTTTTGATAAATTTCGGTATAGACATAGATTGGACTTTGGAGAAGGATATAGATATATGTATACTTTTTTTTAATTCATATAGCAGAACAACGTTTGCTGGATCAACTAGTAATGACATATTTTTATCCTATGAGCTAATTTAAAGTACACTTACTTTAAATTGAAAATTGCAATCCCTAACAATTGCATGATTACTTGCTCGTTGGCGAGAATCTTGAGCGGATGATGCTCGTCAAGTCAATAGACTTGGAACAAAGGATTTGGGACAACAACCGCCCACCGAGTGTCAGCTGCCAACTCGTATAAGGTCACTTGCTTAGAACATGGTTTAAAAATATGCACACATTCTTTAGTCTACTTCACTGCAAATATCTTACATCATTATATTAATAAAACACGACCTCCTAAAATTCTCGGTGTTCGTGCTTAGAGAATTTAGTTTTATGGTCTGGTCCAATTACAATCATAGTCAACTTTGATCGTGGTTTAAATTTAATACATAAATAGTAATAGTCAAAAAAATCTAATGCTTGAAGTACTTAAACGGTTGAGGTTTAATATACTTAATCCATTACGTGATCAGGGACCAATAATAGCGACATTGCTCACACAGATCAATACTTTCACTAGGGCCAGAACAGTAACCACTGCAATTAGTTTCGCTAGATTTTCTCAATTTTCTCTATCTTTTGGTGCGTGACTTCGATTCATCTTATCAATTCGTTGCTCAACTGTTTTATTTGCTATATCAACAATTACTTTGACTTATTTCTAACTACAAATATCAATTAGAGTGGGTATGATTGAGACGGCTAATCGGTCAATAGAAATTCAACCTTGATGATAACAAGGTATTGGTCTCAGTATTAATAATAATAACTTATGTACAAAAAATATATCAACATATATTAATCTATAAAACGAAGTTCTAATGACAAGGGGAGTCGTGAAAACTGGAGTATTGTCCAAATTGTTGTATCTAAAGCTAAAACTTTGTAATTATTTTTTTTTATTTTAATTCAAGTTTTTTCTTTGATATTAATTCAAGTTACACTTTTTGAATGTACACCTATGTATACATATATACCTACATGTATACTTACGGGGCGCACGTGCTGTGAGTGTGGTAGGGATGGGCGATATCTATCGATATTTCAACTATTGATTTTTTTTCTAAAGTATCGATGTTTTCTATCGATTTTTTGGACAAGATATATCGATACTCGATAGTAAAAACATCGATATCGGAACATTGGTAGTTTTAGTTTTTTATTATCGAGTATCGATATATCTTATCCAAAAAATATCGATAGAAAACATCGATACTTTAGAAAAAAAATACTGCATAAATAAAAAATAAATAAATAATTTTAATTGCATAAGTTTTTGTTAATTTTTTCCCGATAATATTTTACAATGTATTTATTGGCTATTGACTTTCAGATTTACTTTTTCACGGAATCAATTAAAATAACAATTAATATTATACGGTTCTAAGAATGCATAAAAGGCATCCCTCTGGAGGTTGTGCAGTACGCGTTCTATCTTGAAAAGAGATTAGAGAGAAAACCAATAGAACGATTTGACTCGGTTAAGCCAACCAACCCAGTCAATACTAACTGGCTAACTTCAATTTTATCTCTGACAAAGCTTACCAAAAACTTGAAGCTGGTTCCATCTCCCTGTGGTTGAAGACGAAAGTTTGCGATAAACGCGTCACACTAGCATTGATCTACGGAGCCGAGACATGGACACTGTCTGCGGAACTATTCACAAATTTCAAATCCTTCAACGAGCTAGAGATAACCAAACATAACTAAAACATAGAAAGAACCCTATCAATAATTTATGGAGTTGTAAATACATATTTACTATTTAATTTAATAGACGGAAGGGATGTCATCGTTTGATTCAGGGACAGACAGCACGGCCGTCGCCTCCTTCTGCGAGGCAGTCATGTCCGCAAAGGAGGCGGCGGAGCGGGAGCGGGAGTCGACCACCACACTCCCCTCCCGCCAACGCAGGCCACGTCGGCGGCGCCGGAGGTCAAGTAACGACCTCCGGCCGCCGTAAAAAGCGGCCGCGGGCGGCCCCTCGGGGGAGAATCCGCCGCCCGCACTTTTGCCGCGAGGGTGAGGGCTGCGTGCTGTTCCGCGGCCCCCCTCAACTCCTAGAGTTGTTAGGAGAGCGCCGGGGGGACGAAACCCTGACCCCCTGGCGCCAACACTTTAGAAGGGGCCCGCCTCAAGACAAAGGGCGGGCCGGCGTCGGCCCGGGCCACGAGATCGGCAGGCCATATATCCGTGGGCCCGGGCGTAGGCGATAGGAGAACAGCGGGGTTATTTAGTGGGTAGTCGGATGGCCAAACATCTTTCCCGGAGTCCCACATATCCCTCGGTCCCCCCGGGCCGGGGGAACCCGTCAAGAGAGGTTTTTCCCCGAGACCAAAAAAAAAAAAAAGGGACAGACAGCAGTCCTTCTTACAAAAATCAAAGTATTGTGAGTCACAATTTGTGACGCAAAGACAACGATTTAAAAAGGCGAACAGAACTTCAGCTTCGAATACTCAGAAGTGCACTTTGGCCTGCGTAGTATGAGAAAGAAAACAAGAAAAAAGCAGAAATAAATACAAGAAGTTGATCGATACGTAAATTCGTATTTATTTTTACTTCTATCTTTATTTATTTCTCTTCACTCACTTTAAGAGTAATACCAATGTATCTCTCTTAAAGTGAGTGAATTATACCTTAAAATAACCGCTAACACTAGTCAAAAACTACATTTACCGTACGTCAGTAACAAATGCTTAGTGAAGCAACACACTGTCTCCATGTATTTATTTAAATGGGCGTAAATATGTTTCTTTAGAAGGAAAAGTGAAACAACCAGTATACACACTAAATAGTATGTCGTCAGTTTTATACTTTCACGGTGATATTCCCTGAGACCGTTTATATCCCATCTAATACAGTAAGAGTATTATTATTATGTTTATATATACATTTGATTTGTGATAGTTATTTTATTTTAACGTAACTTGAGAGTAAATAGATACAATTACTTCTGATTAAGCGGACATGCTTTATTTTACGGCTGTTTAAATGAATTTTGTGACAAATTTAGTTAGCATATTTTCATACACTGACTGTATGGATGAAATATTTTTATTACAGCATCAACATGCAGCTAGATGGATATGATGGTTGCAACAAAACAAAACATCGGTCTTGTAGAACAATAAGTAATTAGTTTTGAGGTAATCGTAAATGTTTTGTTCCATAAGTACGACTGATCGGTGATCCAAATCAGAAGAACCTTACTTATTGATTTTATAATATATAATAGTTCTGATTGTCCGATATGTGGGTAGCAGCCGTAAATGGGATGCCTTGCATAAACTATTAAAATATTGACGAGATATATATATATATATATATATATATATATATATATATATATATATATATATATATATATATATATATATATATATTCAACTAGTTTCTTTCCGAAATGCAGAGTTAGTTCAAAAATATCGTACAAAGCACCCCACGCTTCACACCAGTTTCGTTGCAGCGTTTTCCATCAAAAAGACCACTCACATCAAAATGTCTGTTGGTCTCTAGTTCTCCAGAGAAAAATCTAGAACTTTAGCCACGTAAAGTATTTCAATCTCACTCAAGGTTACTAAGAACAGTATTTGTATGTCAGGGCTAGACATTTAAGGATAATATAGATAAGGATAATCGAGACCATTTCGCATATTCATTTCTATTTTACATACGAGTTTGTTGCAGTAATAATATTTTTGCAGCTACCACACAAGATCTTCTATAATTTTCTGATTACGTCGCAATAGTAATCAAATTATCCCTCCCAAATAACTTCAAAAGCTTATAAGAATATGTCGGTTATCTCAAGATTCGAAATAACTACTTCACAGTTAGGAATCAATACTGTAGTTACTACACAACACATGCTTACACTACTGTCAATCTAATTAATATCGTAATTTTTAAATATTTTTTACTTACGCATATAAATGTCTACGGGCTCGTTGACTGTCTGCATGGCACATCCTTCTTCAGTGGCGTTCAGTCTGTACACTCCAAATTGGCCCATATTCGGCCTCAGTTGACATAGAAGACCTCTTTAAACAAAAAAAAATAGTTTAATAAAAATTCCTTTACAAATCACACTCTCGTATTTTTAAAGACATAAGGAAAATATCGATTGGAGTCCAGCACACTAGGATCATTGGTATGTTTTATTGTCTACTATTTTATTCTCCCTCTAACTTACCTGGGCAAGCGTGTATTAGAGGGATAAAAAAAACGTTTTTTCCCTGTAAGGGCGGAGTATGAATACTAAACTCTGCTGCCGGAGTCAGCCTGTCGTAAAAGGCGATAAAACAACCCTAGCTACGTGGTCGTCTGGATAGCGACCACCTTCCGTTGTGTTCCGGCATTAGTGACTCAAGTTCCTGTACCCTTATGGGACTGCAGCGTGTTCGCGATACCACTGGCGTTACAAACATCCGTAGGCGACGATAACTGCTAAATTTTGAGTGGGCCGTTAGCCTGTCTGTTATCCTACAGCAATAAAAAAACTGCAGACCTGTATCATTTTATTTACATAGAAGGTGTAAGAACAAACAATATATTTTGGCATGCCTAAATACTACATTAATAAGTACATTGGTAAGTATTTTTCTTTAAATTACTCAAATAAAGCATTTCCCCTTTCCTGATCAGTAATGTATTCCTGAGCTAACCCGTTTAAATTTAATTTTGGGGTTTAATTTTGTTTAATTTAATTTTGGGGTGCGATGTAGCCCACCTCCCCGTGGTGCACCCTGGGTGCCGGTCGGCGGTTCGCTGGGTCCAAGCCTGGTAAGCCGTCGACCGGTAGCAGAGAGGCTACCCCAAGTCAAGCTGTTAGGCGACCCGTGGTGAAGACTGCATGGCTGGAGGGATGTCCAGTCTCAAACGGAGCACCTTCGACACCGGGGCACCTCGGAGGTTAATTTTGCCCTTCTTCCGGTAAGCGGGGCTCTGCCGGTAAGTGACCTTTATTTCCCTTTCTGATCGTGGGAACTTTATGGATGACGATTTAAACGACTTGATTAAAGTTCTGGGAGAAATCCCAACACCTTTGGGTCCTGATGGAGAGCGGTTAGTCGCCTCCGAGAGATCCAAAACTGTAACTGGAGCTGAGAGGCCCAGCCAGGACGCAATGGAAACCGACCAGGGATCTACTGGACTGGCAGAGGACTCCGGCAATAGTTCTAGTAGGCAGAAGCGCAAGAAGCTATCCGGCGCAGGCCGGAAAAGATTCAAGCGTCTCCTGTCGCAAAACCTGTCTGTCGAGGACGCCAGGGCTCTGGCTACAAAGCACTGGGCGGACTTGGAGAAGGCAGGACAAGTATCCTCCTCGGGACAGAAGGCGGTAAAACGCGCAAGGTCCGAGGAGGAATCACCCAACACCCAGCCTAAAAAGGCCGTTAGGCTAAATGAGGCCATACCTCATGTAAAGCCTAACTATGGAGCGGTGGCGGGATCCTCACAGGTGGGCATTTGTGACTCACAGCCCATGACTGAGGAACAGATGGGAACACTTCACCATGCATTGATCATGGACATTGCCGGGACCAGTAAGGGTACCGGACCAAGATTCTTGAGGTGGTCCCACAAACCTGGCTGGATCCTGGTAACATGTGGAGACCAGAGGAGCAGGGAGTGGCTTGAGGCTAGATTACCAGAGCTCAAGCCGTGGCCGGAGGCAAAACTCTCCATTATGACGGAGAACCAGCTGCCTAAGCCACCCGTGGCCACGACTTTTTTGCCCAGCAGTGAGGTTCCCTCAACAGAGGTAGCCTTGAAACTGTTACGGGCACAAAACTCGGGGCTTCATACCGAGCTCTGGAAGGTGCTCCACGAGAGAGAGGACAAGGAAGGCCGTGTGGTCACGTTTTCCTTGGACGATCAATCTGTGGAGTCCCTGAAGGAGATCGCGTTTAAGGCTATACTGGGCTTCAAAGTAATCCTGTTTAGGATAAAAGGCAGCCCAGGCAGCCAACCAGCCTCATCCATGAGCACCGACCGATCGGGAGGTGCGGCCGCCGCTACTAAGCCTGGTGGTGAGGGGGCGTCCAGTAGGACCGTACCCAAACCAAAGGCCAACATAGCGAAGACCGCTAGCACAGGGATGAGAACGTTTACATCTGGAGGAAAAGGGGCTGGAAGTCAGGCTGTCCCTGGGCGCGGGCGGAAACGCCCGCCCCAGAGCAAAGCTGGACCAAGGCCCTCGACCTCTAAGAAGTAAAAATGATGACTCAGGGGTATTGGGCGAACTTCGTGCAGGCAAATCTCCATCATGCTAAGGCTGCGGCTGCTGTGATGGAGAGATGCCTGGCTAACCGAGAAGCAGATATCGCCCTTTTACAAGAACCATGGGTCAACAATGATCGCGTCCTGGGGCTCAATGCAGCTGGCAGATTACTCTACCACATAGGCGGCGTGAGACCTAGGGCATGTATCGTTTTCAACAATAACATTGAATTTTTACCAGTTACAGAGTTATGCAGTGATGACCTGGTAGCTGCGTATGTGAATTTCAGGGGATGGGAGCGAACCAAAGTGATAGTCTGTTCTGCCTACCTACCCTATGAAAATGCTGACCCAACGATGGAGTTGGAGCGTGTGGTGAACTACGCACGCCGCAACAACGCCGAGCTCCTGATTGGGGGAGATGTCAACGCACACCACACAACGTGGGGAAGCAGCGACATCAATGTGAGAGGTGAGTTACTCCATGAATTCCTTACAACAAACTGCCTACAGGTACTCAACGAAGGCTGCCAGCCAACCTTTGTCACAGCCTGTAGAGAAGAAGTACTAGACATAACCGTCGCCACTGACAACTTGGCCAGGAGAATCTGTTCATGGAAGGTAAGCAATGAAGTGTCGATGTCTGATCACAGACATATACACTTTAAATTTCTAGGCAACTTGGTCAGAGAAACCTGTGGTTACAGGGATCCGAAAGCTACGGCCTGGGACGTTTATCAAACGACACTAAGGCTCAAGCTTAAGGACTGTCCAAATAGCGTTAGAACCGAAGAGGAGCTAAATCTAGCGGTGGATATAATGACTGAAGGCATATCAACTGCCTATGAGGAAAGCTGTCCACTCAAAGTCAGGCACTCAAATCGAAAGGTGCCTTGGTGGAGCTCTAAACTGGGGAAACTCAGGCAGAAAACGAGGGCACTTTTCAACAAAGCTAAGAAGACTCTGGAGTGGGACTCCTATCGTAAAGCCCTAACAGAGTACAATAATGAGATTAGGAAAGCCAAGCGAGCATCTTGGCGGAGGTTCTGTGAGGAGTTAAACAATACGCCTCAGAGGACCAGAATCCACAAAATGCTCGCAAAGGACAAACCTAATCAACTGGGACTACTTAAAAGACCAGACGGTTCCTTCTCAGTGGATGAGATGGAAACATTGGGTTTGCTTGTTGACGCTCACTTCCCTGGGGCTCGGGTTTCCGACGCTGAATTGACCTGGCGCAGACCTCAGAATGAGGACTGGCGCAGGGCGTCAAGGATCGTGAGACCCGGAGTGGTGAGGTGGGCGATCAAGTCATTCAAACCATACAAGTCTGGGGGTACTGACAATATCCTTCCAATCCTTCTTATAAAAGGTATGGAGGAACTTGTGCCACTCTTAGTTAAGATCTTCCGGGCGAGCCTCGCCTGGGGTCAAATTCCAGAAAAATGGACTGTGGCTAAGGTTCTATTTATCCCTAAGGCAGGTCGGAAAGACTATTCACTTCCAAAGTCTTTCAGGCCAATATGCCTGACTTCCTTTCTTTTGAAGACGCTAGAGAAAATTCTAGACCGACACTTAAGGGAGGAAGTCTTAGCCCTTAAGCCTATTCATGAAACCCAACACGCCTACCGTAGAGGTAAATCTACGGAGACTGCTCTACTGCATCTAGTAGACAGAGTTGAAAAGGCGTTTGAGGACAAACAGGTAGCGCTTTGTGCGTTTTTAGATATAGAGGGCGCCTTTGACAACACCCCCATAACCACCCTGATCCGCGGCTTACAGCGGAAGGGAGTGGATGACACTGTTGTAAGATGGGTTCAGTCGCTGCTCTCTAACCGTAGAGCTAGGATCTCCTTACATGGGACCATGCTCGAGGTTACTACCACAAGAGGTTGCCCTCAGGGCGGAGTATTATCGCCACTGTTATGGACTCTTGTGGTGGATGAACTCTTGTATGAGATGGCAGACCTCAAAATTGACACTCTGGGCTATGCGGATGACCTAGTTGTGATCGTTAGAGGCTTCTGTCAGGATACTCTATCCACTCTTATACAAAAGGCACTCAACACTATATCACAATGGTGTACAGTAAACAACTTGTCGATTAATGCCGACAAGACTGTTATTGTTCCGTTTACTAAAAAGAAAAACCTAAGTAAGCTAAAACCCCCTAGCTTAAACGGAAAGGTAATACAGTTTTCCACGGAGGTAAAATACCTGGGGGTTACTATGGATCAAAAACTCACGTGGAATCAACATATGGAAAAGGCAGGTCAAAAGGCTAAAATAGCACTAGGAATCGGCCGTCGTCTGGTTGGGAGAAGGTGGGGATCACATCCTAAACTTCTCCTCTGGCTATACACTGCCATTGTCAGGCCGACAATTGCGTACGCCTCCGTTGTGTGGTGTAGAAAAGCCAACCAAAGGACAACTTCTGACAGGCTAAATAGTCTGCAACGTACGGCATGTATGGTGGTAACGGGGGCCATGAAAACAACTCCTGGAGCGGCTCTTGATGCATTGCTCAGCCTACCGCCTCTCCCGCTGTTCATTCAGTATGAGGCGTTGGCCAGCATGCACAGGATAAATGCACAGGGGTCGAAAAACTGGCTCTCACATACGCTGAGGACTCTAAAAGACTCAGTAGTCACGCACTCCATCTTAGGCATGCCATTGGACAACATGCTTCCACAGTTTGTAGGATCGAGAAACTACAGTGTGGAAATTCCTTCCAGAGAGGACTGGGTGCTAAAGAAAATCTCTTGGAAGAGCGGTAGCCTTTTATGGTATACCGATGGCTCCAAAATTGGACATGATGTAGGCTGCGGTGTGTTTGGAGAGCGACCAAGCTTCAAGACCAGTCTGAGCCTGGGCAAATATGCCTCCATCTTCCAAGCAGAGGTCTACGCCATCTTAGAATGCGCGGTAGTGAATCTGCAAAAAGACTACATCAATCATGTGATATACATTCACTCTGACAGTCAAGCAGCACTTTTGGCGTTGAATTCAGACTTCATAGCCTCGAAACTCGTCAAAAACTGCATGGACTACTTAAATACTTTAGGTGAGAAAAATAAAGTAATCCTTCGCTGGATCCCCGGGCATGCGGGCATCATAGGCAATGAAAAAGCCGATGAACTTGCCCGGATTGGGGCCAAGGGGTCGCAGTACGGACCTGAACCGTGATGCGGCATACCCAAAAGCCTGATCCGGCTCACCCTCAGGGATCAATGTACCAGTGAATCTCTTAAGCGCTGGAATACAATTCCAGGCCTAAATCACTCCAAGGTGCTAGTTAAAGCCTACAACCGCAAACTTGCGCTTGAAGCACTAGCACTAAATAGGAATCAGCTGTGCAACCTAACGAGGGCGCTTACCGGACACTGTTGCCTAAACAAGCACCTCACCATCATAGGGATTAGGGATGGCAAAGCCTGCAGATTCTGTAATGAGGCGGATGAAACGCCTCTGCACCTGCTGTGCTACTGCTGTTCCCTGATGCATAAACGTAGTCTCATATTAGGAAAACACATGTTGGAACCGGATGAGATACGTGCAGCTCCTGCCAAAAAACTGCTTCGCTACTTCAACGAGGCAGGCTTTGCCAATGAGCTATAGTAAATGTGGCGATCACAATAGTTCATTAAATTGGACGCAGTGATAGTAGGTTAGAACAGACTAGCATAGCCACCTTTCGAAATAATAATAATAATAATAACCCGTTTAAATTCAAAGAACGAGTTACTTCTCTCATTCCCTTTAATAAAATCAAATCTGAGAAAGAAACACTTTTTACATAGACCTTATCACGATTATGATAAGAATAAATCATTCACAAGTATGTATATTATTGTCCTAACATAATAAATAATTTAATAATAAATCATAAATAATTTAACTAAACAAAAAATTTGCAGATATAAAATTTAAATAAAATTAAGTTAAAGCATTTTTTTTCAATACTTCTATCAATGTCATAAATCATTAACATAATATTTTATTAAATGATGCAAATATGTGTATTACTTTCAACTCGAAACTCAAAATCCTTTCTATCCGTGCAGGGGCGGAGAAAAATACTAACCCCTGCGGCCGGGATCGGCCATTCGTAAAAGGCGACATGTGTTGTGTTCCGACATTAGTGACCCAAGTTCCTGTACCCACTGGTGTTGCAAACACCCACAAGCGACGGTAACTGCTAAATTCTAGGCGGGCTGACAGCCTGTCCCACAGCAACAAAAAAATCCTGATTGCAATTATATATATATATATATATATATATATATATATATATATATATATATATATATATATATATATATATATATATATATATATAATTGGAATCTCGGAATCGGCTCCAACAATTTTCATGAAATTTAGTATACGGGGGGTTTCGGGGGCGACAAATCGATCTAGCTAGGAATCATTTCTAGAAAAAGTCATTTTATTCGCTTTTTTTATTGGAAGAAAAATAACAAAAATGTGACTCTTCCTGACATCTATCGGCGAATAATAATACTATTATTTTAAAATTGCTTTAACGACACAACACTAAAGCTATTCCAGCAGATGGCGTTGTTAAGTAACACGAAATCAATGAGTGTTTGCTTTGAGGTTAGACTAAGAAAAGCAATTGTTAATTTCCAAAAAACACAATTTATAAAAAAAAAATACCGAGCCAAGCTCGGTCATCGGGATATTATATATATATATATATATATATATATATATATATATATATATATATATATATATATATATATATATATATATATATATATATATATATATATAGTCATTTTAATAAATGTACTTATTATCAAAAAAAATCGAGACACCCCTGAAGTATGGTTTTGAAAGAGTTTAATTTTTTTACATTTAACCAAAAATATAATACTTGTGGATATTATAAGGTATCAAATATCGAATATTAATGTCTCAAATTAAAGTTTTTAGAATTCTGGTACACCATTATGTAGACTAAACTGCCAGCTATTTATTGGCGTGTTTTTTAATGATATCAATCTTATTTTACATTTAAATGCCGCCTGAATATTACATGCAGCAGTGTTTCGATATTTTTAATGAGAAGTATATATTATACAAATAGAGACCATTATACTTACGTAGTATTTCCAGAAGTGACATACTGCTCTGTGAGATTAGTGTAGACCCTCCATGTGGACCTCCTCGCAGTGCTGGCTACCCACGATTCTTCTGACCCAGCAGTCAAAGTTTTTTGCAGTTCGAAGGGGCACTGCGTTAAAATTCAATGATATTAATTGTAATTATACTAGATATGTTGAATAATACTCGAATTGAACCCTAAATTTTAATTTTATTCCATGCTGGGGCATATTAAGAATACTTAACCCTGCAACCAGGGTCAACCTGTCGTAAAAGGTGACAAAACAAGCCTAGCGACGCGATAGGGCCCCAAGCCCATCTGGATGGCAACCACCCTTGGTCTATAAGTATGCCGCCATAATAAAGTTGTGTTCTGTTCCGGGATTAGTGACCCAGGTTCCTGTACCCCTGTGGAACAGCAACGTGTCCGCGGTGTTGCTAGCGTCGCAAACATCCACAGTTGATGGTAACTGCTTATGCTAATAAGTGGGCCGTCAGCCTGTCTGCTGTTCCTCAGCCTTAAAAAAATATCTTCTATCCTTTGTTGCAGTCTTTATGGTTAATTTGCTCATTATAACGTAATTTACACGGTGAAATAAAACATCGCGAGGAACCTTGTATACAGATACCACGAAACAATATACTAGTAAGTAGTTTATAATTTATCTAAAGCTGAGGTGACTTACAACTGAATGATAGGCAACATTAGCAACTCAATCATTTCGAAATATTTCTAATTAAATGAACGAAAACATTTTGTTGCATACAGATATAACAGTAACTTTAAGACTTTATTTTTATTTGTTTTGTATTCTGAGTTTGTAAATATTAATAAACAACATACCAATATTAAAAGGTAATAAGACCGATTTCAAATGTTATAAGTCAAAATGTTATTTAGTATTCTATTTTACTCGTAATACTACAATAATTTACTATTTATTCTGTTTTATATAATATTTATTAAATTATTGTTAGTACATAAGTTTGTAAGTATTTATGTTACAATCCATGCCGTCATTACAGGTTTTAACGACAGATCAGCGTTGGTTTTAAAGAATCAGCATCATACTGAACCAGGTTCTATTTAGGTCAATTTAACTGAAATTTATTTGTGGTTAAGTCATTATGTAAATTTACTATACGAATTGCTTTAATAAATAATAATTTCTTTGAATGGAAAAGATGATATGGCAAAAACAATGTGTGAATGTTCAGATGACGACTACTAGAGAAGAATGGAAGTAGAGGTCATGTTGTGCCGACCCCACATGGGATAGGGACAGGAAAAGAAGAAGTAGACTTTAAAACTTGGACTAATTTGAAGTAAATTTCAAGTAATTTTTTTAAACCATTGTACCTATATACTTAGTAGTGCACGGTGATCAAGTTGTTACGGGTTCGAGTCGTACTGTCGGCTGCACGTTTCGTGTGAATTATCACAAACATAAGCAATAAATAACAGATTAACTTAAGTGCGTTAAGGAACATATGGGCTGATCTAGCCATCTCTATATCTGTATTTTTTTATTTCCAATGAACTCAAACGTTTTGTAAAGAAAATGTATTTCTGGAATGTCTAGAACAATGTTTTTGCGTTTGCTTAAATAAAGGCATTGTACAAGATTAATAAAATAAACTTTATTAATGTCAGTGTGTTCATATATAATGAAAGGTTGTAATGGTATATTAAATTGAACCTGTATCTTATAATCCCTTGTGTCATTTATACATATATTATTGCCGTGTGACTAAATACTCGTAAAATAGGGTTGCAGTGGTTAGGACATTTCACAAGAGACTCGTAAAAGGTGAAAAGTTGAATACTTCCGTTTACTTCACAGGTACTAAAGAACCTTCCGGCAGAGGTAAATTAGCTCTTGCAAATCTATATATAATTTTTTGTTGATCTTTGCACAGGAAACGGAAAATATTACCAAGATTGTTTTTTACCATTTATGATAATAGAACAATAGGTAAAAAAATTACTATCATCTCAAAAAAGATACATGATAAAGTAAATTACCTATTATTCACACATTATAATGAGAAATATTGTTTCTTATCACAACCAGCATTACACAAATGCTGACACAACAATTATACAGACAATAAATTAATTAACATACACAGCGACAGGTTGCCCTTACGTAAACTACAGATCACTTGTTATAGGTTGTTTATTGTCCTTTTTTTCAATAGCTGAGGAACAGGAGGATCCTACGAATGTTTGAGACACTAGGGTCCCTAATTCTCAGGGTCCAGGTTCCTGTACACAAGCACAGGGTCACTAATGCCGGAACACAACACAAGGTTATTATGACGGCATACTTATACACCAGGGGTGGTCGCCACCAGACGGGTTTGAGGCCCTACCACGTAGCTAGAGTTGTTTTGTAGCTTTTTACGACATGCCGACCCCGGCTTCAGGGGTTAGTACTCCGTCCCTGCACGGAGAGAATAGGTACTAGACATCTGATTTAAGTAATATGTACTTTTCTTTATTAAATATATAATATTATTGTCCAGATTTAGGACGAGAACAGAGTCCGTCATCCCAAGGTACCGTAGTGCGAAGGCCGTTTAGCATTTTCCTAGTCACGTTGCATTCTTTTCTCATTTCGACGACCTCTTGGCATAACGGATAACACACGTCGGTACGCTCGCGGAGGTCACGGGTTCGATTCCCGTCTAGCGTCTGGGTGTTTATGTATAATATGTATTTATTTACAAAAAAAGTATATATGTAGTATAAGTATATAAGTAGTATATCAGTTGTCTAGTACCCATAACACAAGTGCTATGCTACTTAGTTTGGGACTAGATGGCGTTGTGTGAAATGTCCCAACATATTTATTTTATTTATTATACAGAAAACTTATGTATGCTCAGTTATAGGGTTGGCAGTAAATATCAACGAAACTGTGAAGGCAAGAAGCATGTAATAAAAAAACGGCGTAAAATAAACAGCTCAGACTAGTAGAAATATGGCTGTATGAAATTCAACGAAATAAAAGAATCAATAGATTCACAAAATTTAATTTCACTTCATATGCTTATATAAAATATATGTTCGCGTTTAGAAACAATGCAAGTGTTTCCTCTGTTCGTCCTTACTCAGGAATTTCCGTTATCTTTTAAATCAAAAGCCTAAGAAAACGAAGCTGATTATGTAAACATATAATTATAAACTTTATAATGAACATTCCGGCCATTTCAGTGTGTCTACATAGAATCTAATCGATTTAATCGAAGTAGGATTATATCCTGACCTAAAAAAATTGTAAGATATATTTGTATAATATAGTTTGTTTTAGTGTGGATGTCTATCCATCCAACTCTATAAATTATTATTATACATTTACATAAAACCCACCTAGTGTCTATATGGAATATAACACTTCCCTCCTACGGGTGACTGGAAACTGGAAATGTCTTTCGAATTTTCTTATTCTTTCTAAGTTTAAAAATATACTGTTGAATAGCAAAACGTACACACGTCTTTAGGTTAAACGCTCATTCCGAGATCCATAATTTTATTGGTACCAACAAGCGAATTCGATTTGGCGACTGCCGTCTGAATCTCCCTGAAACCCGTATGGCCTTTTTATACAGTTCTAAGCAGTGAGCCATTTATACCATTGACTAGTATCTAAATTAATATTATAAATGTATCAGGGCGCGATAGTAAAGTATATTAACTATTAACATATTATGACATAATGAAAAAAATATATAATACAAACAGGTTGACATTTTAGAACTTAAGTCTTTTATTTAATATAGTTTATATTTGCACGTTACACTGACAAGAAACATGCTCAGAATATAAATATGACAGCTTAAACATATGTATTTCTGCAAATAAAGATGATTTGATTTGGTTTGAAGCCAGTAGTTCCTTTGTATAACAGTTGTCATTGTTTACACCTCTCTAGGGATTAATTAGATGGTCCTGGTTTCCTGACTAGTAAGTAGTAAACACAGAAAAAGAGAAAATAATATACAATAATTATAAATATTGTATATTTTTAATGTTCTATGGCAAGATAAAAGTTTCTCTAAATCGGTTTCATTTTTATTATACAATAATATTTTCAAATGCGTATCTATCAACGAAGAGAAAATATGTTGCGTTGGTATTAAACTTTAAATAATAATATAGACTAAAAGAAACGTGTAAGCGTTTAAATAATTAATTACAGTTAATAATTATTAAGATTATATTAAGTTTACTATTTATCCTATCATGTTTCTTCGTAAATGGCGAATAGATTCGGTAGCTACACGTTTCCTTACAAAAAGTAGTCTTTGTCGTAATCCGTTATTTCATGTTTGAATTAATAAATATCATTTTGAAGCGCGGGCCATACTAACTAGTATTCATATTATATATAGCAACACTAATGAAGTATATAAAAGGCTAGAACACATTTGCACTGGGGTTGGAGTATTTCATAATAAATATAAAAATTCGTTGCATTCTTCTTTCATTAGTTTGGACGGGTATAAATATATGTAAATTTTGCTTAAAATATTTTTATTAATACACGTCATGTGATCTTTCATATAGAATTTTACGTTGTTATCATTTACTGGTAGATACTTAGTAACACTTTTGCAACAATCTAGTATTGCTCGCATTAACAACACCAAAAGGTTACGATTGCAAGAGCATCCGCTTCGATGTTCTTGAGAAATTACGTGTTCAAGTGAATTGTTTTCAAACAATTACTCGCGAACATTCTTTAAACATTTTCTTTTCGTGTGACAGCATGAATATAGTGATTACTTTTATAAAATGTTTTTGTTTAAAATGTAATTTCAAGGAAGACTGAGTCGCAAGAGATGACAAATGGATATTTGAAACATAGAGTCAGACGACAATCCCTCTAGAAGTAAACCAATCAATGATTGCATCTATTTTCTCGTGGTTCTTTGTTTAAGAAAAGGAACTGACATGAAAAGCTATGCGTTTCGTAGATGGAGGACCAATTTGGTCTGGTCTGGACTACGGTATTGACTGACCAGTTGTCCGTCGGCCCAGGTACTAGGCGATAGGAGACAATCGGCGTCATACTTGGAAATTCATCATATTGAAGTAAAGAAGGTCTGCTTTATTGGTAATTATTATAAGAAATTTCAAAGTGAAATGTATTTAAATCACACTATTTATGGAGATAACTACACATTTATCAAGAGCCCGTTAAAAGACCACTCTTGCAAAAAAAAAATCAGCCGAGAATATACCTAGTCAGGTCATAAGTATTGTCACACAGTAAAAACTTTTCTTTTAGAATGCTGGCCACAAAAAAAGTTTATTGAATTCGAATTTCGAATTGTTCATGAAAATAAAAATGTATACTTTTAGAATTTTACTCATTTTTAAATATGGAGTGGACGCTTAAAGAAGACCGTGTTGCAGTTATTGCGTTGCATCGTTGCGGTTACGCACCAATTAAAATTTTTAACATACTGAAAAATTTGAATATAACCAAAAGATTCGTTTATCGTACCATCAAACGATACAATGAAGACTCTAGTGTAGATGACAGGTCAAGAAGTGGTCGCCCTCGGTCTGTTAGGACTCCAGCAGTGATAAAAGCTGTGAAGGCACGAATTCAAAGAAATCCCAAACGTAAGCAGAAACTGTTGGCCCTTCAGATGGGGTTAAGCAGAACCACAGTGAAAAGGGTGTTAAATGAAGACTTAGGGCTTCGGGCATATCGAAGAAAAACAGGACATCGTTTGAATGCTCGTCTAATGGACCTGAGACTGAAGAGATGCCGCGCTTTGTTGAAGCGGTACGCGGGAAAAAAATATCGGGAAATTCTTTTTTCGGATGAAAAAATGTTTACCGTAGAAGAGAGCTACAACAAACAAAATGATAAGGTGTACGCACACAGTAGTGAAGAAGCGAGCAACCGTATTCCGCGTGTCCAACGAGGTCATTTTCCATCCTCGCTCATGGTATGGTTGGGAGTTTCTTATTGGGGCTTAACAGAGGTACATTTTTGTGAGAAAGGTGTAAAAACGAATGCTGTTGTGTATCAAAATACAGTCCTGACGAACCTTGTGGAACCTGTTTCTCATACCATGTTCAATAACAGGCACTGGGTATTCCAACAAGATTCGGCGCCAGCTCATAGAGCGAAGAGCACACAAGACTGGCTGGCGGCGCGTGAAATCGACTTCATCCAGCACGAAGACTGGCCCTCCTCCAGTCCAGATTTGAATCCGTTAGATTACAAGATATGGCAACACTTGGAGGAAAAGGCGTGCTCAAAGCCTCATCCCAATTTGGAGTCACTCAAGACATCCTTGATTAAGGCAGCCGCCGATATTGACATGGACCTCGTTCGTGCTGCGATAGACGACTGGCCGCGCAGATTGAAGGCTTGTATTCAAAATCACGGAGGTCATTTTGAATAAACTTTAATGTCATAAGAATCTATGTTTTGTTAAGTTCATTTTGGTATATGAATGGTTACATAATGAATAAACTTGTTACAATTATTTTACATTAAACATGTGACAGAATTTATGACCTGACTAGGTATACCTAGTCAGGTCATAAGTATTGTCACACAGTAAAAACTTTTCTTTTAGAATGCTGGCCACAAAAAAGTTTATTGAATTCGAATTTCGAATTGTTCATGAAAATAAAAATGTATAACTTTTAGAATTTTACTCATTTTTAAATATGGAGTGGACGCTTAAAGAAGACCGTGTTGCAGTTATTGCGTTGCATCGTTGCGGTTACGCGCCAATTCAAATTTTTAACATACTGATAAATTTGAATATTACCAAAAGATTCGTTTATCGTACCATCAAACGATACAATGAATGAACGATACAATCTACTAGTGTAGATGACAGGTCAAGAAGTGGTCGCCCTCGGTCTGTTAGGACTCCAGCAGTGATAAAAGCTGTGAAGGCACGAATTCAAAGAAATCCCAAACGTAAGCAGAAACTGTTGGCCCTTTCAGATGGGGTTAAGCAGAACCACGGTGAAAAGGGTGTTAAATGAAGACTTAGGGCTTCGGGCATATCGAAGAAAAACAGGACATTGTTTGAATGCTCGTCTAATGGACCTGAGACTGAAGAGATGCCGCGCTTTGTTGAAGCGGTACGCGGGAAAAAAATATCGGGAAATTCTTTTTTCGGATGAAAAAATGTTTACCGTAGAAGAGAGCTACAACAAACAAAATGATAAGGTGTACGCACACAGTAGTGAAGAAGCGAGCAACCGTATTCCGCGTGTCCAACGAGGTCATTTTCCATCCTCGCTCATGGTATGGTTGGGAGTTTCTTATTGGGGCTTAACAGAGGTACATTTTTGTGAGAAAGGTGTAAAAACGAATGCTGTTGTGTATCAAAATACAGTCCTGACGAACCTTGTGGAACCTGTTTCTCATACCATGTTCAATAACAGGCACTGGGTATTCCAACAAGATTCGGCGCCAGCTCATAGAGCGAAGAGCACACAAGACTGGCTGGCGGCGCGTGAAATCGACTTCATCCGGCACGAAGACTGGCCCTCCTCCAGTCCAGATTTGAATCCGTTAGATTACAAGATATGGCAACACTTGGAGGAAAAGGCGTGCTCAAAGCCTCATCCCAATTTGGAGTCACTCAAGACATCCTTGATTAAGGCAGCCGCCGATATTGACATGGACCTCGTTCGTGCTGCGATAGACAACTGGCCGCGCAGATTGAAGGCTTGTATTCAAAATCACGGAGGTCATTTTGAATAAACTTTAATGTCATAAGAATCTATGTTTTGTTAAGTTCATTTTGGTATATGAATGGTTACATAATTAATAAACTTGTTACAATTATTTTACGTTAAACATGTGACAGAATTTATGACCTGACTAGGTATATATATATATATATATATATATATATATATATATATATATATATATATATATATATATATATATATATATATATATATATATATATATATATAATATATGCATGAAGACAGCATAGAAGTAGAAGTTGCAATAGTTTTTATAAATATTTTAATTATTTTTAATATACGTTACAATTGTTTGAATATTTATAACTGTATGCATATATGTAGTAAATTATGTGTATAAATTCTTGTTTGGTAAGTAGCGTTTTATACGATGCCTTGACACAATAAGATAAATATTATTGACTTGCAATGTCCGTGAATGGTAGATATAATATTAACATATTTTTGCCAAATTACCTCAAAATAACCTCAAAAGTAAATTTGATTGATTTGTAATATTATACCCGGGTCACATAAACATAATAAAAATCACAATCAAGAACTTAGAATACTAACTTAGTGTTATTAAATATTAAATAAATAAATATTAAAACGATTCACAGAGTGCCAGCAAATCACAAAGTAAACAGCAGAACGCTTGTTTTGTTTTGTTTGTACTAGATAACTGATAGAATTTTCTTTTGTGAATAAATACATATTATTCATATATTCTCAAGGAATCGAACTCGTGACCTCCGTAGATGTACGAGGACCGTTGCGCCACGAAGCGAGAATGACAACAAGCGTGGTCGTTATGTTTATTAGACATACAAATATTTCTCAATCGTAAATCATATTTACTAATATTATGTAAATAATAATTATTTTTACTGTGTCTTATGATTTATTACTATTTATTCTTAAATTGATTTCTTCTGAAATTGATTTTTATTTGTATGTTAAAAGTAAAAGTATCGTGATATTATTCTAACTTTAAAATCTTAAAATAACTTTAAAACTGTGCTGCCATAACTTCGGTTTTGCGGTTTTGCATGTTGGGCACAGTTTTTTTTACTATGTTGGCGAGTACTTTCTCATTTCTCTAGAGAACCATGTTGAGCTCTCGGAACCTGATTGAGGGAGGGTTTCATTGTCTCATAAATCGTATCATCTTACAAATACCTCTTGATACTTCATTTATTAACATACTCATTAGTATAATGTCGCAGTTTAGTTAGTTTAGTTGATCCTAACTCCGCATATGCCACCTCACTAGAACTATCAAAAGATTCTGTTTAATCCGAAAAATAGGATATGTGTCCTTTTTTGTTGCGTACAACATTGCGTAAAATTTACGCTTAATGTTTATAAAAACACTAATGATCAAAATATACACAGGTGCAAATTCAGATAAAATCAAATAATTTTATCGAAACAACAATGTAACAGGTAAGCGGGTAAATTGAATGTTGTGAAATCATCGTTAAACAACTGTAAGCAATGATCCGTAAACGGAACATGCGGGTGACAGTAACACGGCCCGGCCCATTCGCCTCACACAAAACTGGTATTACATCGCAGAAGTCAAATCAGATGTATCCTACAAAGATACGATATAAAGGAAAATAAGCTTTAAAATATTTCATTTTAAGACAAGTCATAAAGCTACCAAACAGGTGCATCAAAATTTAATTAATACCCAACCGAATTAAAAGGATTTCAAGAAGCAGTGTATTTTTAATACCACTTATTACATCCCAGTTTATATAATTTTCTTTAAAATATATGTAATAAATAACGTATTCGCACAATGTATCTTCAAATTTCTCAATCAAATTCATCTCAATTCAAAAATCTCGAAATTTGAATTATGAATAACAATCAAATCTCTGGAAAAAAGTTTAAGTTCTGCCCTCCATTTCATTATTATATATATGAACCAAATCTGGAATTTCGTATTTATAGCGGTTCGCAACAAAAGCCCTTAACACTCGCTCAGAGAACTCATCTCAGGATGACTGTATAGATACATATTTAAGTACCGATACCCTATAAAGCTAACCTGGAGTAAATTCCATACTTCAACGTTCATTAAAATCCACCTACCTAATCGTATCTAACTTAATTAAGATTATTTTGTTGTTATTTGTAATTAATCTTCATCATCTTCTTTTCTATTAATTATTAGAGCTAGTGGTCTATGACCAACCTGACGAAACATGAATCCACTCAAATATTAGCCCCTAAGGTTATTTCGTCTACTGGATTCCTCGTATGTGTTATAATTTTATTATAATGCGGGTTCTTTTAGAAGTTGCAGTTCGTTTTCCTTTAATGAGAACTATTTAAACGTGTACTTCATTGTTATAATTATTATACAAAATACTTGTTAAGTACAATGACCTTTATTCATTGTTATGATTCACTGAAGAGATAATAATACCCCTTTGAAAATGTTTAGTACAATAAATTTATTTGCACCGCACCGTATACACACACACATATATATATATATATATATATATATATATATATATATATATATATATATATATATATATATATATATATATATATATATATATATATTGTATTCTTCAATAGTAAGAAACAATTAAATGTTTTATAAACATAAGTTGTTTAAACAACAATTAAATTAGACTATTAAAATGTGTTATGTTTTAATTAATACGATGTATCATATCTTGACCTTTCTTGAGGGCCTCAAGGAGTTCATTCAACGAAGGCTTGCATCGCTTAAGCAGATTCTCTAGTAATCTCAGTAATGTACATATATTAACACTATTGCCACATAAATATCGAATTAATCATCAGAATGCGTAACTACACAAAATGTAGAAATAACGCTTTTAAATTTAATTACATGACTAGTGGAGTATTTTGAAGCCTACCTATTAGATTATTTCGTATGTTCTACAAGAATATGCTAATTTGTTATGTTATGAGTGATTTTTATAAGTAAAATAATTCCCATGCATAGCAAACACAAAGTTTTTACTTGCACCTGTAAAGTTTATCCAAATGAAGTTAGTTACGCATTTTGATAATTAAGCCGACGATATTGAGATTACCGGTGTAACCCGTCAATCCGCCTTGGGGGAGTGTGGCGGGCATACGGTCTGTTCCCTGTACGGTGAGGGCTAGCAGTGGGACGCTATCGGCTGTTATATATTTTAAAATATAATAAATGTAAATTAAGTATACATACCCGAAAACAATCGTCAGAAACACTATAAACGCCAACATTTCTTTCGGATATCCCAGTCATGTAGGCCTGGTCCATCTTCAGGGCAGTCAGATTCAGCCCCTCGAACTCCTCGACGCTGGGGTGTTCCAGCCATGACCACACCACATCCTTGTACCACTGCCAAGTGTGGTTCGTAACACTCGATTCATTCATGGTTCATAAACTCGAAATAAAGACTTTATCGATAAAATTAAATTTTTACGCTGGTGTATTTTGACGTTTATCCAAGTACATTTTAAATTTAATTTAATATATATTTTTCATTAAATTTTATGTTTTAAATTACGCGTTCGCGTGAAAGCGGGCGGCGCGCGGCGGCTTGGAGTTGTACTGCCGGTAAAACCTAAAACCGGTGTAGAATGAAGTACGAGTACACGCCACAGCGCCTTCTTGCAGAGACATCGGTAAATACTAATTGTTTTTTCTTGTTACGATCTTTGAAACGATACACGTAAGTTTTTAAACATTACAAAGAAATATAAATTTTACTTTCGTAACCTTTTCATATCGTCATCTATAAAGATAAAATAAGGTCTGTAGTTGTGCGCGAATCCCGGAAAAACTACTAGTTAGATTTCAATGAAAGTTTTGTTTCGTAAACACTTGGCGCTTATCTAAAAAAATATTGCAATATCTTTATTTAATATAAAGTTATTAAAGTTTTAAGAAACAATGATTTGATGTGTGCTTTCTTTCCGCGGAGAAATGGGGCAAACGGTGTAGCGCGCATGCGTACGGTGTCGTACGCAGTAGGTATATATAATTCAAGATTAATATAAGTTATCATTTCAAATAATTAAATTTTATTATTTTTATTGTATTTCATAATAACACCAGCCCATAATGACCCACTTGGGCTCAGGCCTTCAAGTGAATGGACAGTGTACCCGCCATGATTATTTAAATTGATTGGCCGAGTACACATAGATACCGGTGATCTCGGTTTCTCATGATTTTGGCTTTTCTCATGATTTTTCCCTCGATGTGTATGCGGTACGTGGAAGTTATGTTATAATTTTCATATTATTCGGACACAAACTGCCTAAACAATGCACACCATCGTGGGATCTAAATCAGGAATATCTAAGTTAATCTCCGAGTGTGATACCACTTAACTACCAGGTAACTTTTCAACGTAGCGTTCCATTGAGGTCGTTGAAGGAAAAGATAAAACAGAAATTATTCTACCACCTAATCCCCCAAGCAAAGCGTGGTGAATACTGTTTACGAATACATAAATGTCTGTGGAATAACAACACTCGATACTTGAGTAGCACGTTTATATCCTTTTTTTTATTGCTGTAGGACAGCAGACAGGCTGACGGCCCGCCTAGAATTTAGCAGTTACCGTCGCCTATGGGGGTTTGCAACGCTAGTGGCATCGCGAACACGCTGCTGTCCCATAAGGGTACAGGAACTTGGGACACTAATGCCGGAACACAGCACAAGGTTATTATGGCGGCATACTTGAGACCGAAGGTAGTCGCCATCCAGACGGGCTTGAGGCCCTACCACGTAGCTAGGGTGGGTTGTTTTGTCGGCTTTTACGACAGGCCGATCCCGGCCGCAGAGATTAGTATTCTTTCTCCGCCCATGCACGGATAAAAATCATCCTAAAATATTTGTAGTCAAATACAAAATATATTCTAAGGTCACATCACATTTTGTTATCCATGAGTTACCTAACAATAGCTAAACGTAACAGAAAAGAAATACAGCTATTCTACGATATCTATTGAAATCCGTTCTGGATATTCAATTTTACACAGACGGCTAGATCACGAACGTGTTCTTATTCTATGACAACGGTTCTTGTGTCGAATTTTATCGTTCTTCAATTCATTAATTCGTATAAAGCACAGGTCAGGCCGCACATGGAGCACTACTCACATTTATAGGCTGCAGCAGACTTCATCCAACGTTGCGCAGTTCGACGACTTGTCGAACATCCATCAGAACATTCATCAGAGATACATCTCTTTACATATTCTATGATCTATATAACGGAGCATGTTCTGAAGAATTGTTTAGAATTTGGAATGAGCTCCCGTCTCAGGTTTTCCCAGCGTAGTACGATATGGGGTTTATAAATTCCTTCGAGACCGGTACGCGCGTTGGTAACGTGTTGTCGTCCTTAAGACCGTCCTTAAGCGACGGTGACCACCTGGGCCGTTTGCCTATCTACTGATTTTCAGCCATAAAAATTTTTGGTATAAACTGGTATAAATGACATTAAGTATTGCAAGAAAATTACAATTATTTCGCTTTACAAAATAATCTAAATTTATTTAATGAATCACATGTTTACAATAACGAAAAGATACACAAAACAAGGGATTGAGATGTTGTACTGAAAACATGTGGCTCACTAAACTAAACAATTACCTCAAATAAATTGAGAGAAACCACTCTTAAATTCAAGGTAAATTTGAAGTGGACTATTTTTATGCATTTACAAAATTATGGGTTTCGAAAACATGCCAAGATTATTTTAAGCGATCAGTGTCACGCGAACATTAGTACATCAAATGCGTATAGGATGTTGTTAGTTTAATTATGAATAATTTATCTTTACATATTATTCTTTTGGTACTATCAAACTGTTAATAAACTGACGGTTTGAATTAATATAGTATATAGTAGATACCATAGAAAAATTTGATATTCTTTCGAGTATTTGATTTTTATGCTTTTTGCTATGGTTTCAATCAAAATTAATAGATAAGGAACTTCTCTAAATGTATCACTAAGCAGCAGGTTCTTCAGGAGCGATCTCTTCCAGGTTGCCTGGAAGAGATCGCTCTGTAGCGATAAGGCCGCCCATTGTAAGTCAAGTACATATTGATTGTGTAAATAAGTTTCATTGTGTTTATATAATTGGTTTACAATAAAGTGTTATCTATCTATCTATCACTAAGCAGCAATTAATAAACTAACCATTTTTTAAGGTTATAATCCGCCCTAAATTATTTAAGTATTTTGGTAAATACCTATTTACCCTTTTTGTATACAAATATGACAAAGAATTAAATAAATAAACAATATAGCATATAAAAAGTCTATCCGTGAAGGGGTGGAGAAAAAATACTGACCTCTGCGGCCGGGGTCGGCCTGTCGTAAGTAAAAGGCGACAAAACAACCCACCCTAGCTACGTGGTAGGGCCCCAAGCCCGTCTGGATGGCGACCACCTTTGGTCTTAAGTATGCCGCCATAATAACTTTGTGTTATGTTTTGGCATTAGTGACCCAAGTTCCTGTACCCTTATGGGACGGCAGCGTGTTCGCGATGCCCCTGGCGTTGCAAACACCTATAGGGGATGGTACCGTGTCTGTCCGCTGTCCTAAAGCAATAAAAAAACTACGACCTACCCAGCGTTTGCAATAAATGAATATGAATTAATACCTGGTTTGAAATTAAAAGTAGTAGTTGTCAGCCCAATGGCGCCAGAAGTAATTTTGTTTTACGATGACGAGTAAGGGTTGTACCTGGTTTTTCCAGGTCATCGTACTATTAATAAGGCAGGCCAGGTATAGTACTATTAAATAGTACGCATATTTGCTTATTTATTGTACATGTGTGTGTCATGAGCTTCCCAAGCCGGTGGAGTTATGTTAAATTATTTGGGTAAATCTGACCGTACTTATGAATGCTTAAATTAAAGATTTGACTTGGGGGTGGGACTGATACACAGTAGGGGAGCGTTTGCTGGATATACTAGTAACCTGAATGAAATAATTCAAGTTTTTAGAAATTCGTAAACAATATTTTCTGAAAACCTATGCGGTTGAATCTTCGATCACAAATAGTATATTGATACTATTATTGATCGAAGGGATGAATATATATATATTTTAATAATTTATGTGTTTAATGTAAACCATTATAGTCTAAGATCCAGAATTAGAAAAATATACCCTCATCTGTTAATTAGATGAAACAATTTTTTATAGGCTGATATCAATATTATGAATTTATTAAAACAACCTCTGCCACCATAAGTCTGCTGCAATTAATAATAATTAACAATGAACTCTCATAGCCACCGTAAATTTTAATTTTTATTAGTTATCTTTGGCAGCATCAGCTTTTTATAAGATAGCCAAATATTATTATGTTTAGAATTCGACGCCGTTTATTATTGCACTTGGATTTTTTAATTAGCATGTGAGGGAAATAAGCTACATTTATGTACCTTTTCTCACCTGGCTGCAGGTAAGTATAGTAATCATCGCGATGGGTGCCAACTATAGTAAAGTACTTAATATAAAATACTGACGATTTTAGCTCACTACATGTAATTAACATGAGAAGGTAAAAATTATAAATAAATTATTTGTTAAGTAATTAATTATTATTAATTGCAGCAGACTTACGGTGGCAGAGGTTGTTTTAATAAAATCATAATATTGATATCAGCTTATAAAAAATTGTTTCATCTAATTAACAAATGAGGGTACATTTTCTAATCCCGGATCTTAGACTATTAAAAATTTAACAGCTGAAATCTGGCCTCCCGCTACAGTCAACGGACTGAATACCCACCACGCCCATTATACGGTTTCATGGGTTACAATACCTGGTCTCGTTATGCAAGTTTCCTCACGATGTTTTCTTTACTGGTGTACCTGGTATTATTGTTGATTTATATACATTTATATTGGCAACACTAATTGTAATCTCTTCCTCTTCCAAACAAGATGGCGAAAGGATAGTTGCGTTTTACTTGTGTGATAATGTTAAGATTAAAGAATAAAAGTATAAAACCATGAACGGGCCTAATTATTTTAACATGGTAGCAGAACAGTGGTTAGTTGGTACAATGGTTTAAAGAATAAATGTGATAGAAAAAAGAAGAAGAAAAAAATGGCGTCAAAAAATAGTGTTAATATAAATATTCCAATTTTCGATGGCACAGATTACAGTAATTGGAAAATACGGATAATTAAGTTTCTACAGTTCAAAAAGTGCAAGGATGTAGTAATGAGAGCGAAAATTGAAACCGACAAAGATGAATGGGACGATAGAGATATACAAGCAACAAACTATATTTACAGTGCTATAACAAACAAGCAGTTGGAATATATAGGTGAATTAAATACAGCATACGAAATAATACAGAAATTTGATGAGATGTACCTAAAGAAATCAACGGCGTTGCAAATAGTATGTCGACATAAACTCGAAAGTGTCAAATTGAAAAATTATTCTGAAGTGTCTTTATTTTTCGATGACTTTGAAAAAGCTGTAAATGAGTTGAAACAAGCCGGTGCAACGGTATCAGAAGCAGAAAAACTAAACTACATGTTAAAAGCACTACCAGTGAGTTACAACTACATAGGTGATTTAATAGATGTCTTACCAGAGGGTGAAAGGACAGTGGACTATTTAAAAAGCAAAATAAAATTGAAAAGTACAGGAAATATGAGTGAAATGTCAGAAGACACATCAAATGTTTTTAAAGCAGATACTAACCGATCATATAATTGTTTTTGTTGTGGTAAACCTGGTCACCTAAGAAGAGATTGTAAGGCAGAAAATGTAAACCGTGGTCGAGGACATGGTCTTTCAAATTATAGAGGAAATAGTATACAAAATTATAGAGGAAATAGTTTACCAAGTTATAGAGGACATAGTTTGCCAAGACGAAGACGTGGTTCATACAATAACAGAGGACAAGGTTCAAGAAATTACTACCATAATAATCAAGGGAGTCAAGGTAACAGTTATCATATTAGTATTGCAAACAATACATACACAACGCAAGAGAATGATAAGCCAAAGGGTCAAATAAATTGGTTACTAGATAGTGGATGTACTGACCACATTATTAACACTGATAAATACTTCAATACTTATGAGATATTGGACAAACCTATTAAAGTCAAAATTGGTAACGGAACAATATTAGAAGCTACAAAAATTGGTAATATAAAAGCTTATTTCTTAGTCTATGGACAAAAATCTGAAGTCACACTGAAAAATGTTTTCTTTGTAAAAGAAATGAAAGCAAATTTATTAAGTTATTCGAAAATTACTGATAATTGTTCAATTGTCTCAAAAGGGAAATTTGCAAAAATTTACAATGAATATAGAAAGATTATAGCAATTGCAATTAAGGATGAAAGACTGTATAAGATGAAAAGTTACATGTGTGAAGAAATATTGGAAGCAAATATTAGTAAAACAAATATGACTGTAAAGGAAAAACTACATCGTACTCTGGGCCATATTAACTTTAAAAAATTGGATTTAATGTGTAAAAATGAATCATTAGAAGGATTACCTAAAGAGATTGAATATGAATATTTAAAGTGTGCAATATGTATTGAAAATAAAATGCATAATTTACCATTTGCTAATAATCGAAGAAAAGCAAAAGAGATATTAGAGATAGTTCATACAGATTTAAATGGGCCACATCAGACTACAGGATATAATGGAGAAAAATTTTTTTTGAGTTTTATTGATGACTACAGCAAATTAGTCAAAGTTTATTGTATCAGATCAAAGGATGAGGTATATGATTACTTGGTGCAGTATGTTAATGAAGTACAGAACTTGACAGGGAAAATGATAAAGGAACTGCGATGTGACAATGGGAAGGAATATATGAATGCAAGAGTTTTTCAGTTTGCAAAAGAGAAAGGAATAGTGATAAAACCCTGTCCAGCATATGTTCATCAATTAAATGGAACAGCAGAGAGATATAATCGTACGTTGATGGATATGGGTAGATGTCTTTTATCAGAAGCAAAGGTAGAAAGAAGATTTTGGCCTGAGGCAACTAAAACAGCTGCATATCTTAAAAACAGAACCTTAACTAATACTATTGAGAGGAAAACCCCGTATGAAATATTTTTTAAAAGGAAGCCATCTATGCAAAATCTAAAATTATATGGAAGTAGAGTTTTTGTAAGAATTCCTGAAGAACGAAGAAGGTCTAAATGGGATAAGAAAGCAGAAGCTGGAATTTTGCTTGGTTATACTGATATTGGATACAGAGTGTTAATTAACAACAGAATTGTTATTGCTAGAAATTGTGATATAATTGAGGAAGATGTTAAATTATGTGGTTTTAAAGATGAGGAAGAAAATAGTGAATATAAAATAAAAGAAAAGGAAAAGGAAGATAAAAGGATCCAAGAGGAAAGAAATATGTTAAAATACTCAGAAAATGATAAAGAGAATGTAGGAGAAAGTGAAGATGAGAATCTAAATAGAAGATTAAGAAAACAAATCAAACCTCCACTTCGTTTTGATGAAGAATTTGGTTATTATTGCATATACTGTAACTACTGTGATGCGTCAGCTCCAATTGATTTTCAGGAGGCGATTACATGTGATGAGGCAATGAAATGGAAAGGAGCAATGAATAGCGAGATGGAAAGTTTAATAAAAAATAATACCTGGACTCTAGTTGACAGACCCTCCAAGGAAAAAAAGGTAATTGATGTGAAATGGGTGTATAAAAGGAAGAGTGAAAATGAATACAAAGCAAGGTTAGTAGTAAGAGGTTTTCAGCAAACAAATTGTATTGATGATACTTACTCACCTGTTGCTAAAATGCCTACACTTAAGCTACTATTATCTTATTGTTGTCAAAATAATTTAGCTATTCATCAAATGGATGTTGAAACAGCATTTCTAAATGGTAGAGTATTATCTGAAGTTTATGTAAAGCAACCAATCGGTTATGAAAATGGAACTGATAAAGTTTATAAATTAAATAAATCATTGTATGGTCTAAAAGAAAGCCCCAGGGCATGGTATGAATGTTTTAATGATTTTTTGATTAATTTTGGTTTTCGCAGGAGTAAATATGACTATTGTTTATATGTTAGAAAAGAGAACAGCTTAATTGTTTATATTCTTTTATTTGTGGATGATTTATTAATTTGTTGTGAAAATGTAGAAGTTATTGGTGATATAAAAACTAAATTGTCTGAAAGGTTTAAAATGAAAGATATTGGTAAAGTAAAAAATTATATTGGTATTGAGATTGAATATATGTATAATCAAAACAATGTCTTAACTTTGAGTCAGAAATCTTATATTGAGTCTTTAGCTAAAAGGTATAATATTGAGAATGCAAAAATGTATAAGACTCCTATGGAAATAAATTTAAAATTGGAACAATCTGATATTAATGAGGATGTAAAATATAGAAATTTGATTGGTGCTCTTTTGTATATTAGTTCAGGTACTAGACCTGATATATCTTACAGTGTAAATTACTTAAGTAGATTTCAAAACTGTTTTAATGAGACACATTTTAAGTATGCATTGAGAGTTTTAAAGTATTTGTATTTGACAAAAGATCTTAAATTAACATATTGTAATAATAGTAACGCTGATATTCTAGATTGTTTTGTGGATGCTGATTGGGCAGGAGATATTTTAGATAGGAAATCTACTACAGGATTTGTCATTAGATTGTTTGGAAATATTATTTACTGGAAATCAAAGAAACAAAGTAGTGTAACAAAGTCCTCAACATTTGCTGAATATGTAGCTTTATCAGAAGCAGTAACAGAGTTAAATTTTCTTATGTGTCTAATGGATGATGTATTCAATAAAGTTTGTAAACCAGTTAAAATTTATGAAGATAATTCAGGAGCCGTAGCTATTTCTAAATATGGAAACTTTACTAAGAATTCTAAGCATATTGAAGTTCACTATCATTTTATACATGAAAATGTTAAGCTAGGAAATATTGAAGTTGTAAAAATAGAGTCAGAAAATAATGTTGCAGATATATTTACAAAAGCTTTGGGAAATGTTAAATTCATAAAATTTAGAGAAATATTAAATTTGAAATAAAATAATGATTGTTGTAACAGTGTTTTACAATATAAATGTAAGGAGGCGTGTTGATTTATATACATTTATATTGGCAACACTAATTGTAATCTCTTCCTCTTCCAAACAAGATGGCGAAAGGATAGTTGCGTTTTACTTGTGTGATAATGTTAAGATTAAAGAATAAAAGTATAAAACCATGAACGGGCCTAATTATTTTAACAATTATAATGCATATTAAACAGAAAATAACTGAAAACGCGGTGCATGTTATCATTTTTCGCATGGTAGTGACCTCTACATGAGCGTCTAAATGTGATACCGCTTACCTACCACGTATATACATAGTTTATACCACAACTAATTGATAACATACAGAGACAATTCACATAGCGTCGTCCAAACCCAAAGTAAGCCGCAGAGAGCTTATGTAATAAACAACTGATATGCTACTTTTCTTTCGTAAATAAATACTTATTATACATAAATACAGAGGGTATATGAGCCCGCGAACGGTCTCCAACTAGACGGTGCGATCAAATAAAGGCCCTAACTCCCAAATTTTGCTCGGTCTTCAAAGACGCAGCGGATAGACATCGAAAGATTTTTATCCGTGCAGAGGCGGAGAAAGAATACTAACCTCTGCGGCCGAGATCGGCCTGTCGTAAAAGGCGACAAAACAACCCACCCTAGCTATGTGGTAGGGCCCTAAGCCCGTCTGGATGGCGACCACTTTTGGTCTTAAGTATGCCGCCATAATAACCTTATGTTGTGTTCAGGCATTAGTGATCCAAGTTCCTGTACCCTTATGCGACAGCAGCGTGTTTCCGATGCCACTGGCATTGCAAACACCCATAAGCGACGGTAACTGCTAAATTCTAAGCGGGCCGTTAGCCTGTCTGCTGTCCTACAATAATAAAAAATAAAAAAAGGAGGCAGATTATTAAAATAAGGTGCAGCACAGCACCGATGTCCACATCCAGTGATGACCACGATCCTCAGCCATGAGGATTTATTATTATAATTCTCATCAAGTTTCATTTAGACATATAGGTACTATGTTTTTCTTAATAATAATGGAGATAACGTGCAACAAATCACCCGTGTGGATTATAATTAATATCAATTATGAGCCGGCCTTCTCATCAAAGGAAACTTAAAAGAATATCGGTTTAGTACAACTAGTATTCGATTTGGGGTCACACGTTCCCGTTACTATTCGCGTGTTTGCGTGATCGATGTTAGAGATGAAAGTGTCGATTATAACAGTAATATTATGGTACGTAGCTGGGGGGATGGATACGGGATACCCGACTGGTTATATGTCCGATTGTAAGTATAGTATAGAAATCAGCGTCAACTCAAATTATTCCTTGTGTGTCCAAACTCTTCAAACACCATCTCCGATCATCAGTTCTTTATAATACATTCATACCGTCAATTTGAGGTTTGAATGTTGAGGCTAAAAGAAGAGAGTGGACGGAGAGAACGTGTTCAGCCGACTGCACATAATGGGATAAGGGCAGGAAGATGAAGCTGGTCACTTTGGATTCCCTATAATGCACTTCCTGGACACATCTCTTCTACATCAATTTAAAAGGAATAATGCCAAAGAAAACGAATATCAAACCTATGAAGAACAAAATGCTGAGATAACTGAGTTAAGATAGCTGATTACCTCCTGCGTGTGAAAATTCTACAAGTTTCTTTATTTCGTCGACACTTTATTACTTTAAAATGATTCTAAACATTCACTTTAAAAAAGTGAATATTGTTAGTAAAGGAGATAAATATACCAAAACTTAACTAGCAAATAAAACAGAAATCGAGCAAAGCACAATAATTAAACAAATTTTTATGAGAACAAAACTCGATCGAGGTTTATATTTAAAATCAACATGTATGTAGGACATAACTATTAAATACTCTGGTTTTTATTTTCGACAAAAATATAGTTTAAAAATAAAAAAAACACGTTTTTACCAACAGTTAATCAAACTAAAAAGTAAAAAATAATTCATAACATAAGAATAAAATTACTGACGAGGAAATTAATTGGATGCTCGATATCAATCGTTATAATTTTTTTTTTACTAGTTTTATTCCCAAATGCAGTTAGTTTAAAAATATCGTACAAAGCATAAGCATATCACGCTTTTAGAATAGTGACATTAATTTTATTATACTAAGTGTAACAGCGTGTTTTTTTGTTTTTTAAACTATAATTTACTTATAATTTTAGTTCGATTGCCTAATTTAAATCTAACGCCATCTTCCAGCAGAAGGAAAAGTAAGCGTTAATCCTTATGATCCTGATAAGAATTATGGGACAATTACTAAATTTGTCATCAGGTCTGGACAAGTGTGCAGTTTGAATTTTTTTGGTCGTTCAAAGTGGATAAAAATCGAGTCTGTAAATTCCGTTATATAGATACATGGATACATACAGGTCATGTTAATAAAAGTGTGGTTCTACTAGTAAATAACAATATATAATAAATGTAATTTATATATATATATATATATATATATATATATATATATATATATATATATATATATACTATATACAGGATGACTTTGACAAACCCGTCCAAATTTTTTTTACGCACTAAACATCATTTAAGGAACCCATTTTTGCAAAAAAATTGTATGTTGAATTTTCACCATAAAATATTTCATATAGGATCATTAATTCAATCGTACAGAATAATCATATGGTGCAAACAGCGTCGTTAACCTGTTATTACCTGTCTCTGTCGCACCCACGTAAATGAGTAGTGCGTATTCGCTCGCCCGGTTCAATGCCGCCGTCCTCGGCCTTTTACTAGGTCGATGGAGAGGTCATTGCACTCTCGCGCCGTATTATGTAAATTGCGAGTTCTTTGAATGACTTTGTGATGCTGATTACTCAACATTTTTGTACTGATACAAAACTAAAATACAATGACATGTTTCTCATAACTTTTACTAGAGATTCTTCTGTGTGAATTTGGACGGGTTTGTCAAAGTCACCCTGTATATATATTGCCATTTCTGCAAATACCATTTTTTATTATTACTGCTTTTAGGTCCAGGAATGAATAAATCCACATCGCTGTCAAAGAAAACCAAAGAATCTATAGGTTTACTTTTAATTTACCCAAGTAACAGTATCTTCGGACATAGCGAGACAAAGTGTTACCTTGACGAATTTGGCGCAGCGTGTATAGCGAAACATTTGGATTTTACGAAAAGAAAAACTCAGGTGATTAACAAGAAAATATTTGAAAATAAAACGTCTAATATTTTGTAGCGGTGCCGCGAAGATACATTACACAAAAATTTACAAAATTGACGTGTTGACTGATAGTTTTTCCAACAGGTGTTAATTAACGGCTACTTACATCATCCATACTCCTTCATCGCTCGATCGTTGATCAGTTCATATTTGGCTCGAGGGCGTAATGTGATAGTTATGGAAGTATTTCATGTACTTCTAAAATCATATCCTATGTAAGTATGAATTTTGCATTTATTCCCCAATCATCAGCATCCAAATACATTTCAGTATGAGCCAAGCGTTTCATTTTAGGGTTCTTTGTTAAGTGGTCCCACGGGGCGAAACTAGTATTTGTGTCGGTCTCCATTCATAACAGGTTGTCTAGTGCCCAGATAATCTAGACAACGACATACATAGATTTATTTTAAGTTGCGTTTTAACACGTACTTTAGGCATATTAATAAAATATATATTTATAATGATAATAGAGGTCTACACTTGTGCGCGCATCATGGTAAAACAACTGGATAAATTACAGTTACATTTTCTTAAACACTTGTTTGGCCATTATCTAAAAAAATATTGCGATATCTTCATTTAATATAAAATTATTAAAGCTTTAACAAACATGTGTTTCTTTGCCGCTGAGAATTGTGCCAAGCGGTGTAGCGCGCATGCGTAGGAGAGGGAGTCTCATCTACCTCTGCCTCATGACGAAAGCAACATGGATGAAGTCGCGGTTATCAGCTAGTAAATAATACAAATAGTGACGGACATAATTGATACATGAACACTGACGGCGGGAGTGGTCGACGAATTTCAAGTCGCTGTGAAGGCTCTGGCTGCAGAACTCCATGTCAGCTGGTTCTTCTTCTTCTTCTTCTTTCTTTGTACTTATGGCTCCAATGCATTTGGCATTGATTTTGCCAATGTCTATGTTATTAAAAAAAAGTGACAGGTTAAATGTAGCAATAGTATTTATTAGATAAATATGGTCGGTAAATTGAATTCTGAGATCCTGAGGACAACACAAGAAGCAAGTTAGTATTAAATGTATATATGAAGCCTTATAAGTAAATACTGTTAGTAATTAAAAAGTTAGAGAGTGTATATATGTTGGGTATTTATTTTATGGATGAAATTCGAAACGTGGTCATCTGTAAGAAAAGCAGGTGGGTCACGTCTATCGCAGGACCGACAGGTGTTTGGAACAAACGAATCTTAGAGTGGAGACCTTATCTCTGCAAGCGTGGCGTACGATTTCCACAAGATTGTCGGTCGGAAAGGGATGGGAAAAATAAGGTATGGTATTTTTAGCCACAATCTTATAAAGGCCAATGTTTAGCAGTGAACAATTGGCTAAAGATGGAACGCTTGTGATCCTAGAGTTTCTAGATGATTCTTTTTTGACAATCAATTTATGTTTTAGTGCAGCTCGACTATGCAAACCGTTGGGTAATACACTTGGCGAATTCTTAGCTGAACTAAGCTGTTATGGATTATCGGCTAACAGTCTTCGGCTGATTGGTGGAAGTCTTGGAGCTCATATTGCGTATTTCGCGTCAATGAGATATCTAGAGCTCACGAGGCATCGAGTATCAAGACTGACAGGTTAGTATATTTTTGCTCATTGTATGCAACTTCATCAGTTTTCTTCTTCTAGGTGTTTCCTCCCAATCGTACCCAAAATTTTCACTGTGAAGCTTATAGACAAAATTTTAGCGTCGATGTCTCTTGGTGACTTTTCCTTTTCTTTGACCAAAAACCCTAAAAATTGTATGAACCTCAAACCCCGAAATGAGAAGCGAACTACGTGCTATATGAATGTTATAAATATATAATCCATACTTGTGGCTTAAAACCAATTAAACATTTGCTTAGCATGTATCAGGCAAAATGTAACCAAATAATTGAAATCCCTAGTAAATAATTTGGAACCAAAATTTAGAACGTTTTATCATCATAAAACGTTCTAAATTTTTGAATCATTATCGAAATTAGTTGTTGGAACAACTACCAGTGACTGTAGTTTAAAAGTGATTGAACTTATCTTAGCAACTAACCAATTGATTTTCTTTGCTGAACGCTGACCACTGAAAATGTGCGGATTTGACAATGAATTCTTAATTCAAGGTGGTTTCCAAAGTGGTCTCACAATGATCGAATGAATTGACATTATCAATAGTGGGAGTAAAAAAGTATCTGCAATTTGGCATCCTTACCCTCACAATCAAATTAATGCGCTTAAACTTCTTAACAAAAGTATTGTACTATATTTATAAATGGGTATAGCTTTTGTGGTATTTCCCAGCACTGGATCCCGCTGGACCCTGTTTTCGCAACCTTCCACGCTCAGAACGCTTAAACTCAGATGCTGCCAAGAGAGTAGACGTTCTGCATACTAATATCGATGGCTTTGGAATAGCAGAACCCTCGGGACATGTGGACTTTTATGCTAATGGAGGTAAATAAATACGACCCCTAGGCCGACTTGCACAACCAATCACTAAACTGATTTAGCGCTAAACTTATTTAAATCGTCATTCTGTCCCTGTCAAATGTTATCAATGTGACAGGGACAGAATGACGATTTAAATAAGTTTAGCGCTAAATCGGTTTAGTGATTGGTTGTGCAAGTCGGCCCTAGTCTGGGATCCGGTCTTCCCCTAGTGGAACCTGGCAGTATAACTATCACATGCACAAGTCAGATTGGCGGGGTTATCTGTAAAATTAATCTTAGTATGCAGGTATCCTCAAAATGTTTTCCTTCACGTGGTAATTAGGTTATTACATGCACATTAGACGAAGAATAACTGCCTAAGTAAATCAAACTAGGCAGTTAGGAAAATACGGCTATCTCGTACAAGTCTCTACGACCGTGTAATACAATAAAAACCAGAAATAAAAATGAGACTACTTTCTCACTTTCCTAAGTTGAATTAGACAACAAACGTATTACCCCTAGGTCAAGTGGCAGTAAAGCTAAAATTTTGCTACCTGTATTTTATATTTTTCTAGTAGATTTTTAATCAGGAAAGTCTTGAAAAATGCCGCACAAAACAAAGCGCATAAAAGCTTTGTGCTAATTCATAACATAACAGCACTCCTCGGGCTCATATGGATGTTTCCGATGCATCCTGTATAAGGAGAAGTAAGAGTGAGGTACCTATTTTCTTATTTGCATGTTAATGTTGATTCAAAACACTGACCATTCGAATTCACAATACAAAAACAACGTTATCACTAATACAATCTTTTTATGATAATTAAATTGCAAATTATACATTAGTGTACATATCACAACACAACACGATTGATTCACTTAATATATTGTAATTAATACCATTACAAATAAATGATTATTAGTTTGTAAATGCATTTAATAAACAACACGTGTGCAAGATTATAATAATATAAATACCGCCAAACCTGTATAGGTATTTTTCCTTCATCCAGCCAATGGCACGTGTCACAGCCTCAACAATCGGGGATCCAGGTCTTAGGACATAATCCCTCCACGTCCTGGTATGCCGTCAAAATCGGGACGGTGTTTCTGGCCTTCAATCCCAACATCGCTACAGCTTTGTCCATTCCACATGGATTCTCCATCCATGCTGGCATTTGTCCCATCCGAGTAAGGCAAGACCACAACGGAAGAAAAATGCTTAGACCACGGGAGGAAATGAACATCAACAATCCCAGCCGTTTAGCTACCATGGGCGGATTTTGGATCCGCCATAGATCTTGGCCGCCCCCATAGGTCGAGTCTAACAAAGTGCTTCTCCCACGCTGCAGACCTTGCGGCGCAAACGGCAAAGTGCAATACTTGTCTAGCGCTCCGTTGCTCCCGGTTGCTCTGACCGTGTACTACTTCTCCTAAGCCGGATGTACCGGCGGTGTTGATGCACGCCTACGGAGCTGTTCTAGCCCTGCGTACAACCAGTACATTTGTACATTTAGAGCATCTTGCCCGTACCATCGCGTCCCATGCGTACACCACTCGACATTAGTTAGTAGGCGGAGCGGATTTGTATTGTATTCATTAATAAAATAGTAATTTCATATCATGAACTATCAATTTTATTTTCCAGGTGAATACCAACCGGCATTGATTGGCTCGTTCATCCTACCCTGTTTTCTATTATGCAGTCACGTGCGTGCTGCATCATACTGGATCGAAGCCTTCAAGTATCCGAACACGTTTGTCGGAGTGCGTTGTGATACGGTATCCCACGCCCGTCGTGGAGACTGTTATAACACGACGATCACTACCAACGTCCTTGGGATAAATACTCACTTTAATAAGCCAGGAATTTACTATCTTCCTACGAAAGCGAGGTCACCTTATCATATGGGAATTAAAGCGTTGAAGAAAAAAACGTTCGGTGTCAATTCGCATCTTGTAAAAGCTGCCCCAAACAAAGATATGATTTATTAACATAAAAGTCAATAAAAACATCGAAAACTATTTTTTTTTAAAGTCAAACAGTTTTTTATTAGGCACCATCGTTTGTTCTTCTGGGTGGTTCCTCCCTCCCAGGCTCTAGGCATAAGAAGAACACTGGGGTGGTTTTTAGTGCGTAACCCAGACGTACGTCCCCTTTGTCAACTAGGGCGTACGGACGCATTGCACGCGATTCCCGCACTACCCTGCCGCCAGTCCCCAGGGAGCGGAGTATGCAATAAGCATTTTCCACCTCGTAAAAAAAGGACAGTCCCGTCAGACGCAAGAGCCGGGGGCGTCACAGAGTAATGACCAAAAGTCGATCCAGCGATACCTCACCGTGAGGCTTTTGGGGCGACCGGAGTTTTAGTCGGTATGCCGTTGGCCATAACATCTCGGCCAACAGCACAGTCAGCCGTCGTAAGGGAAAATAATCATACTACGTGACTCGTTCAGGCGAGAGGTGGTCTTCAAAACACTACGCTTGGTCACCGGGAGGAGGGGGGGTGGGGGTTTGCTTAGGTTTTCGGCACGTAGTGTTAGTAGTCAATATCCTCTAATGGAAATCTCGCGCTCTTTCGAGCTATTTTCCAATAGATCGCGTTTAGTTTTTAATTGTAACAACTACGAGTATATATATGTATATTATTTGATGTCACACGGCAAGCACTGTGTAAAAGACAAATTAGAGAATTTTTGAGCTTTCAGTTTGCAAAAAAATATATTATTCACTACGTGAAAACTAGAAGGGGAGTCTTCTCATATACTACGAATGGTCACCAAAGAGAGGTAGGGGAGAATAAAATTGAAATATGTCATAAGGAGATCGTTCGGTTTCCCCGGGATAGAAAAAATATATAAAAGAGGGAAAAATAAAATAAAATTTGATATCAAAGGAATTTATACGTAAATAACAACATCAATTATTATTTTCGTTAGGCCGAAAAGCTAATTTAATTGTTTAAGATTATCAAAATCTAAGTTATATACATATGCTGATTAATTCAATCGAGTAAATAAGCTCATGTATATAGTTGGCTCGTTAGAGCGTATAGTGGAAGCCACGACATGATATAATTGATTAAATATCCTATACATAAATTGATTATATAGTAAACGGCTAATTTCATTGTAATAACTCGAAAAAAACCAAAACACTAAGTCGCTCAGCGGAAAAGTGGCTAATCGCTAAATTTCCTTTTTGAGTATTTTTTTTATTGCTGAGGAACAGCAAACAGGCTGACGGCCCACTTAAGAGTAAGCAGTTACCATCGCCTATGGATGTTTGCGACATTAGGGGCACCGCTAACACGCTGCTCCTGAACCCTATAGGAACCTGGGTCACTAATAACCGGCATATTTATAAATATGGCGGCATACTTACCATCCTTGGTCTTTAAGTATGCCGGCATAATAACCTTGTGTTATGTTCCGGTTATAGTGACCATGGGTTCCTGTACCAGTGTACCCCCATGTGACAGCAGCGTGTTCGCGGTGCTTGTAGCGTCGCAAACATCTATAGGCGACGGTAACTGCTTACTACTAAGTAGGCCACCAGTCTGGCTGCTGTTCCTCAGCAATTATAAAAAATATATATATGAAACTACTGTCTGTTGGAGCGGAATGACAATAAGAGCATTTGTGCATCAGACCACTGTTCCTCGGAGCGAATAATATTAATTGAATACATTTCTAATAAATAGTTAATCAAAAATATTTATTTCAACATAATAATACAATAACACAGGCTCAGAGATTAAAATGTATATCGAGGGGGAAAGGCTAATTGCTTTAAGCAACATTTTTTAAACTTTACAAGCCATTTAAAGTTTTACAGGAAAAATCGCTCATAACGAGTATGTATATGTCGTGAAACGACCCGTTTCTGGTACGCCATCGCCACCTGGTGGCACTCAATCGAGTGATGTGACTTCAGTTATCAGTTCTCACTCGACGAGCGGCGCGTGCATACGTCACTGAACCATATCGCATCCTATCTAAGACACGAGTCTATAACGCTGTTTGGAATTAGAGTGTGATTTTCTATAACATTGTTTTCTTCATCCGACACTACCGACGAAGCCCACAGAATATTCAAGATGTCTGCGAACGACAACGGTGATGACTATCCGTCATATATCGCTCAAAATATCGATTAAAACGATTAGCCTTTCACCCCTCGAAATGATGAACTCAATTCATACAAAAATCCATTCAGATCTGAACACAAGTCTCAAATATTCCATAGACACCATACTAATAATAATACATATATTGTGAAAAATCACACAGCGTCATCTGGTCCCGAAGCAGCATAGCCCTTGTGTCTGGCCGTGTGGGTACTAGACAACCGATATACTACTTATATACTTTTCTTTTGTAAACACATGCATATTATACATAAACACCCAGATACGAGACGGGAATCGAACCCGTGACCTCCGCAAGAGTGCCGAAGTGCGTTAGCCGTTCCAGAGATCGTCACACATGAAGATTTGATACTAATCTAAAAATGTTGGAGGGTAAAGAGGTAAGGAGTAATATCTCATATGAGGAGTGTCCAGCTGTACGCTATAAATAACAGCTCAAAACCCGCTAGTGCAGCTGTAGCTGTACACACTGTACACTGTAGTGTATGACATGAAAGTAGCTGCTGTAGAAGAATTGATGTATGTTGAGTTAAAAATCTTTGGCAACTAGGGTAGTTAGTGAAAGTACAGTATTGATAACCTAACAGATTAGTTCAAATATATTTATTGAATAAATAACCTCAAAAAGGTACACTTATGCTATTGTGGCGCCATCTTAATTTAAAGCATTTCGGACACTTGTAAAAGACGGAGATAGTTCTCCTTTCCTCTCACCATACTAAAAATGAACGCCACATAATGCGTTTACCATGTACAGTAGAATCAAAGAATGATGAGATGAAAGCATTTTTGTTATTTAATATTAATAAAATTAGCATAAAACTTGATTTAATACATTAGATTTAATACTCAGAAAATAAAAACAAAACTACATGTGTATTCGTGCTTGTAATTAACTACTTTTTGATACAGCTATAAACAAGTCAACGCCCTCTTAAAAAAAGTAATTCATTATTCAAGTCAAAGCACCATCATACCACATAAACAAGACCTTTTTTAGCATTGAAAAAATTAATAGAAAAATAGATATATCTATACACTGGAATGTATCCAATCGAAATCATTTTAGCTGCAAAATTAAATGAATCGAAATATCAATCACTCACGGCGTATTTTCAGACAGTTGATCTCGGATATTGCCTTAAAACGTGTATCAAGGCCATAGCCGAGATATCATATCATAAGAATGTCAAGTCGTCATATTCATTTGGCACCATATATATGTCAGAACAAAACTGTGACAAAAACACTACTCAATGTTTTCGACACATGCAAATCATTTGTTAGCCTGAAGCTTAGCTCGAAAGTATTTAAAATAAATATTCTGTGACAGAGCGCCATCTAGCCCCAAAGTAAGTAGCAAAGCATTTGTGTTGTGGACACCCAGAACTCAACCTGCAGATACAATATTGTTACTCACTTGTATAACTTTCTGTAGTAATTTTAACATTGAGCGATAATAACTTTCGGTGACAATATACGCGGTTCGTCTAAAATATTTTTGAGGCCAACTTTTTCATTATGTTTCATTAAATTCAATAATTCAGACCGAGACATCTAAAATGAGCAAATTTAAAAAATCTATTGGAAATTTTTCTACCCTCATAAAATTTTATAAAACAATTATAAAAGATTTTTTTTAATAAGCAAAATACCGATGGACTAAATTAATGCATAAACATAATAAAGTATTTTTTTTTTGGGATTTAATCATAAAACTCGCTAGAAATATAACAAAACGATGGGCTGACTTATGAATCATTTTTAGTTTGTGTGAATCGTACGAAATGGCGCTCCTGGGTTAAACAAATCACGCACACGTTTAGTACGTATAAATTTGAAAAAAAAAAATGATTTTTGAATTATTCACATGATCTGCTTTATTTTTTTCAACTGTTTTTGGTACTTCGTACACGACGTATTTTTTCTTTGCCACGACTACACAAACAATACTTAACATTAGCAAAACCTTCTAGTATAAAGCATTGCAAACATATAATGCATTGCAAACATTTAAATGACGTTCAATCATTATTGAACTAACCATAGACACTGTAAATCTTCCATAGACAAAAAAACACAGAACTTGAAAGTTAATTAGCACTCCACATGGAGTCCGTCCGCCATATAGCGGAACCGGAAAGCAACAGCTACCGCGGTATATACTCTAGAGGATACCAAGCCACCGTTTCCTGACGGAGGGGCAACGAGCTTAAGGGTATAACAACACCCCCTAGAAACTGGTTCTCCTGCAAGGAGTCGTAATGCCACACTGTCGCCTGCAAACTGCGAGTTTGGACCACTTCCATCGGCAGCCTGTATTCGAGCATCTCCATGAAGGAGGGGTGGGAGTTTCGTTTGAGGACGCGCGTCTTGCGTTTCGTCTCTTTCGTTGGGTCTGGGACTAAATACACCTGAAAAACCAAACATTTATCTTGTTTCACTGAGATATATTAAACTGTAGATACATAGGTACAGATGAGTGCAATTAATAAACCTCGTCGTGTGATCCTCAAAAAGAATAACTCACCTCTTTTCTTATGTGCCTTTAGAGCCTACAAATATTTTGCTAGATTACAGCCAGCAATGCAAAGGCATTATACGATAGTAATTTCGGAATTGAAGCCGGGAGTGGGGTGGGGTCCCAACATCAGCAAAATACAGTCCCTCTGGCAATTATTTGTGGTTTTTGGAATATTTTATATTTTCAAACTCAACAGTTGAAACAATTGTTTCAACTGTTGAGTTTGAAAATATAAATACATAATTATGTTGAATGAATAGTAAATCCATAAAAACATCTTACCTTGACATAAGGATTGGGCGGTAACCCCTGAGGAGTGAGGGCGAGCGACTGCGCGTGTAAAATGAGCACAGACAGCACTCCGCCCGCGTATTGCACGGACAGCTTCAACGAACCCGAACCACTGCTCTCGGGTTCTGTCGTTTCACCTAAAATGAGATGATAAAACAATTTAAAAGATGATTTTAAGAAATTCTGATACAATTTAGAAGTCTTCACATAATTACAAGTTTGTGGTAGTAGGTCCACTTTAAAGTGAATAGTTACCTATGGATGTTTACAAGTCATCGCTAACACACTGCCATCTGTGTAGGAGAACTTGAACCACTTATACCGGAAAACAACACAAGGTTATTATGGCCACATATTAAGAGACCAGGGTGGTTGCTATCCAATAGCCCCGGCTGCAGGGATCAGTATTCTTACTTCACCCCTGCACCGAAAAATAAATCTAGAAAATAATTACCATATCCTCTGCATTATTTAGTTTGTTGATCTAATCTGTACAGTCGTAAAACATGAATAACGTATTAGGTACTACAATACTATCATACACAACACTTTTGTACCATTTCCTAACATCGAACAGTATTTCATTCAAGGATATTTGAACGGTAAATTGTTTTACTTACTACTCTTTCCTCCAATTTCTAGATAATTACGTTCAAAATATAGTTTAGGCTTTTAATATTACCGATATAAGGTTTTTCTTTCGTGTTTTGGATTTTTAAGCAACGGGTTTTAGGCCGTTAAATGTTATTATAACTTGGATATATACGTACTCATGCGAACGCTTTAAGTGCGTGACACTATCATGTTACCCATTTCTCGCCAAGAGACGTCGTGATAGCGGTGACGTATTGTGTGTAGAACAGTTGAAGGGTTATCTAGAGTTAGATTATCCCTATGCGCGCGCCTTGTATTAATTATTTATTATAGAACAGTATCCCGTGTTGTCAGAATTATAATATTATTTTGAGTTGTGTACTACATACACGCAAGTGTTTCAAATAAAAGTTGACAACAGCAGTATGTTGAAACAAGAACCTTCAACGGTTGTCCCTGTAAAAACCAAATTAAAACCAATCCCCATGTATATGTTTTCTTGTACTCGATACACGTAATGATGTAGTTAATGATTATCTAATAGATAATTGTACAATCATTACTTTAAGCACTAGTTAAATCGATGTACTCACCACCTCTAGTCCTTTGCGGCTCGACATCCTGTTGATCCCTCAACAGCGGGTGAAAGAACGTGTAAACCAAGTCCGAGTGCGCGATCTCGTCTGCGAGATTGAACAACGACGTGAGGAACGCCTGCACATCGCCGAAGCGACGCTCAGCCACTTGGCGGATGTTCGAACGGCCCACGTGGAGGCCCGAGGGTAAACTGCCAAAAAAATCAATAATTAAAATACAAACAGTCTAATGCTTAAAATTAGTCCGTGGCTCAATGCATTTTAAAGTTCATAGGGCCATTTAATACGGTTCCTTTCCAGGAGCTTCCGCTAAGTGTTATTACACGCGGAGACGAATGTAGTAGCACCACTTACACAGTTTTTCTCGCCTACGAGGGCGGTCTGATGAGTACTTAGCCTCACCGCCCGATAGCACCACTACCGCAAGAGCAATTTTTTTGTTGCCAAGTACATTCTCGTAGACAGCTACTGTAAATATTTCAGCTGAATCGAATGCGTAGTTTTGAACGCGTGTGGAAGCGAGCGTGTCCGCGGATTTGAGGAAAATGGAAAGAGCAATATCAGTCGGTGATTCGATTCTTGTTTTTGGAAGGAAAATCGCGCAGCGAAATCAAAGAGCGCTTGGATGCTGTGTACGGTGACTCTTCTCTTTCGATGGCGACCGTCGAAAATTGATTCAACCAGTTTCAACGTGGTTTTTGATGAGCCACATCCAGGTGTCCCAAAAACGGCTACCACGGAACATAACACGACAAAAATCCGCAGATTTAGGATTCGCAGAAAAATTGGCAGACCGCCGATTGAAGGTGCTCGAGATAACTGAGACAGTAGCATATCAAAAGCTGTCGATGCGATGGGTGCCACGCTTACGGCACCAAAACGGTGGCCATAGCCACCATTTTCTGGATTTCAAAAGGTGTGATCTACATCGACTTCCTGGAGAAGGGCAAAACGGTCACAGGGCTCTACGCCGGGCTCATAATTCGACGCCAAGTTGCAGAAAAAATGGTCACATTTGGCGACGTATTTAAATAAATATTATTCATAACCTCCCAGACGCGGGACGGGAATCAAACCCGGAAATTGTGTTATGTATTTATGATCTATGACATTGTAGTGGACAAATTTATTTATAATAAATAATGCACTATCTATACATAGTAAAAAATGGTCACATTGAATTCAATAGTAATCGATCAATGCGATTATCTAGTACAATTTTGATTGATTAAATTCAATCAACTAGATAACTATGACGTCACCAAATAATAAGGCATATATACACACCACGCGCTTCTTAACAACAAATACACATATCGCAAAATAACAACCAAGATAGAATAGTGGTTGTAGGGGGGGCCTTGACCTTGATGCAACGTCATGGAATGATTTCAATCTTATCAAATATACTCTGTTTGATAAAATTGTTAAAATATTAGGTGTTATTGACGTTTGTTTTATAAATAACTTGGTATGGGCACAATAAGATAGATGTGGATGAAATTTATTTTTCCATAGGCGTGCCATATAATACCCCCCCCCCCCCCCACACACACACACACATTGAAGAAAAACCTAAATGATGCCCTCTTAAAACTATGCTGCTGAGCCATGAACTCAAAAAATTAAGTCAATTGTTCGTTAACTACACCCTCGGAAGGAGGCTATCTCTATGTAGTATTTTGTTTAGAACCAAACGAGCTTAACAAATATGTTTATCAATAAAAATATGGTATATTTTACACAAAAACTAAATATTTTGAGCAAATCGTACACATATAATAGAAAAGAAATTATTAACAGTTTACTTACACTTATTACTAAGAACTAGATTAAATATTTAACTCAGGCGAAAATAAAAACAAGCGTTGGCGAAAGCAATAAACAATAGAACATTATTAACAACAAAAATACGCCCACTTGTGCCACAGTATGCTAATCTCAAAAGTATTTTATCTCAAAAACATGTTTCATTTCCGACTAGGGTTGTCTTGCTAACACTAAATGAGTAAATATACCGGACAATTCACACAGCGCATATATTTTTTTGTAATAGTATGTATAAACCATGCACCAGTCAAAATGACATGTGTATGTTTCTATGAAATGACATTGGGGCGGCCCTTGTCGAGAAAATGTTGTTGGGAAATTCTTTTAAGCACTTTTTATACGACCTTCTTACTGATCTTGGTAAAAATATGTACACGTATATATCCGGTCACACCGGTGCCTATTAGATTTTATAATAAACAATAAATCTTAAAAACTATAAATAATCGTTTTCGTAAATTCATCTCATTTAGCGAGATTAAAAGTACATAATTTGAAAATCAAGGTTATATTTTATATATTTAACAAATTTCATTCATATCTATACATTAATATTTACATCACTTAATTATTATATGTGGAATAAAAAAAATGTATATATAAATTTAAAAATGTAAATTACGACCTTATAATATCCATTTTCTTATAATTAAATATTTTTAGTAACAAAACGTGACCGGGGGGGTGGTTTTATCGAAAATAGGGCGCTTTATTAACTTTGAGTGACATTTAAAAGTCAATGTACAACCACACCAATGTCACAAAGATCACATATCGAGTTTAGCTAAAAAACTTTTTACAAAAAATTAAACCGCCGAAAAAACTGAAAAGCAGAAAATAATAAACCTTTTTATTAAATTTAATAACTAAGTTCTTAAACTAATGTAAGTATACCTAAGCAATTTTGAGTCGGCGCCAGTGCCCTCACGTGTGTGCCCGTTCGGGTTGCTGTCTCGTTGACAAAAATTTTTTTCAGCGGTTTAATTTTTTGGTTAAAAAGTTTTTATTTTATAATTTTTTGTGGCTATAATCTACTAATTACTATATGCTTAAATAAATCAATTCAGTCAAAACTTATGCGTGGTCATAGATATAATCAGTGAGTGAATAATCAATCATTCTCTGTTTTCGTACCCAAGATTGGAATTTTTTCCCAAACTATATGGGACCAACTTCGGGGGCCAACACTTTCCAATAAAAAAAATAATTTTTTATATCGGACTACTCTGTAAAAAAATTATGCGTGGTCATACAGAAAAAAGAAAAAAATATATGCGTCGACTTGAAAACCTCCTCCGTTTTTTCGTCGGTTAATAAAATACTGCTACAGTACTGTGATTTTGATTAATTATAATAATTTTAATCTACGATAAGATTAAATTCATTATACGAAGTGTGTCGGAATAGAAACGCTCGCGTATCTTATCAAAAGCGGGTATCGATTTGAACAGTAATGGCAGTTTCATCGACATCAAAAATATTTATGTTTTTTGCATTCTCTTCTTGAGTTCAAACTCATGGCGATTATAAGAGACACTATCGTTTGTGAGTATAGAACAATTTTCATATTATATATCCTAATATTTTATAAGACCTTATCTGATTTACATGATTACATTTCCGCTTATTAAATTAATTATTTTTAATTATTATGTAAGATTATATTAAATCGTACAATTCACGATTTTAATTATAATTGAATTTTGCTTGAAAAACATTAGTGCATTGTCTTTTTTCTTATTTATACGTGTTTGCAACGCCAGTGATATCGCAAACACGCTGCTGTCCCATAAGGGTACAGGAACTTGGGTCACTAATGCCGGAACACAACACAAAGTTATCATGGCGGCATACTTAAGACCAAAGGTGGTCGCCATCCAGACGGGTTTGGGGCCCTACCACATAACTAGGGTGGGCTGTTTTGTCGCCTTTTACGACAGGCCGACCTCGACCGCAGAGGTCTGTATTCTTTCTCTAAATCTAAATTATTTGATTTAGTTATTATTTTCGACTTCTTTCCTCCGTGCAGGGGCGCAGTAGGAACACTGAACCCTGCGGCCGGTCAAAACATCTCTAGTTGGGTGGTAGGTCCCAAGTCCGTTTGGATGACAATCACCTCTGGTATAGACCAGGTATATGGTAGCATATATATAGATATATGCTACCATAATATCCTTGTGTTGCGTTCCGGCATTAGTGACCCAGGTTCCAATATCCTATAAAGTTTGCGGTGCCCCTAGTGTCGCAAACATCCATAGGCGGCGGAATCAGCTTACTATTAAGTGGGCCGTCGCCTGTTTGCTGTTCCTCAGCAATAAAAAGGACCCTTTACCTTAACGACTAACGTATGTTACGCCTGCAGAAGTTACGATTTCGATTCCAATCCCGGGTTTGGGTGTTCATGTAGAATATGTATTTATTTACAAAAGAATACTGAATAAGTAGTATATCAGTTGTCTAGTACTCATAAAATAAGTGGTATGCTAATTACTTCTGGGCTGACCTGGCGCTGTGAGAATTGTTAAAGAAAACTTATTTATTGCGTGCCATCTGCTGGCGAAACATTTATTTATTTATTTTACAATGCCATTAGAACGAATTCGACTGAGACTCCATTTAATATCACATATAAATAACATTCAAAAATGTAAAATGAATTTATTTATTTCAGCGAATAACTCAATAGACTATGTGGCAACACTAGCGTTCTTCTGCTGTGTGTCTTGTGTTGCCATCATGTTGAAATTCGGAGGATTTAAAGCTTCACTGAACCTGTTCAGTGGTAAGAAAACAAAGGATGAAAAATATCGCGAGAGTGGAGACATATCCGTAACAGGCGCCTACAGGACTAACAGAGACGAGTTTTATGGTGAGTTATTCTATCTTTGAACTTGAATTAATATATTCTTTATTGTACACCATTATAATTATACTGTACAATTTAATTTAAAATGATGTTAAAGTACAATGTGCGGCCTTATTGGTTATGACAATCTCTTCCAGGCAACCTTTTGATGGACTAAAATTTTAGTACGATAAAGCGTGTAAACACATAATAATTTTTAAAGGTGAATAAGAATGGTTTGATTACATCTCTGGTTGAATGAAACATTGCTAAGAGTTCGAAAGATTTCGAATTTGTTTTCTATTACACGATATTTTCGGTATTTTCTTTGGTCTGAGTGTAATATTGTAACAAGATTCGTTCTCAGATATTTACTGTCTGAATATAAATTGATTGACATACCGTACTTACTGTCCATACACACACACACACTCACCACACACAGAGGACATATTCGGCTAACTTTAACCAGTCATGGATCTAATATCAACAACACATTAAATAATTATATTCTATATAATTGCAGGCAGTGGACGTGTATCAGACCCGCCAAGAAAAATTGCACCATCCATGGTGAAACTGCCTACTATTGAACCTGTTGCCAATACTCCGCCGCTACGTTCCGTCAAAAGCACTGGAAACTTGCATACGGACAAAGAAATATCAATAAGAGGTGCACCAAGTGTCTCTTTAGATCCCAGAGGAGGAGACAGCAGTCTTGAAACTACCAAAGAAGTAAATGTGGACAAACAGAAAAAAAAATTAGATAAACAAAGACTCGCACAAGAGAAAGCTAGACAAAAGCAAGAAGCGCAAGTGAAAGCGAGAGAGAAGCAAGAAGCGCAAGAGCAGGCGAAACAAGAAAAGTTGAGACGAGATAAGGAGAAGAAAGAAGCACAGCGGTTGAAGAAGCAGAAGAAAAAAGCACCCCAGCCCGGGGATATGTCTCAAACTACCAGTACAACTACTACTGTACCAATACAAAGTACTAGCAATCCATTGGGACAAGCTCCGGTGCGATATACCACAAACACACTGGATAGTTCGATAAGTAGAAGCAGTGGACCGCCGCCATATTCAGACGTGCCGAAAGAAGATCAAATCAATGCAAGCAACGTAACATTCTCAAAACCCATAGACACGGGGAGTTGGGATATGATCTCAAAGCATAGACAACAAATCGATAGACCAATGCAAACAACTAATTTGAAAGAGAAGCGTATGGTAATGGATTTGAACTATAATTTAAATAATAGTTTAAGTATACACGATGATAAACAAAATAGTGACGCGTGACGATCGTAATGCTTTCCATTCTTTATTATAGCGACCGTATATATCAAACGGAAAACGAATGGATTGCATTGGGTTGGCCGTCAAGTCATCGTATAGGTATGTTATGAGGCGGTGTAAATGATTTTTTCTACTTTGATAAGATAAGTAGCTTGTAAAGTACATTTTAATTGTAATCTTAAATGAAACATGATTTTATTGTTATAGTTTTATACGGATTTGTATACTAAAAATAACATTTAAATAAATATTTTGAGTAAAACTAAATATTTAGACTATGCCAAATAATCATTACACTATGAACTATGACGTGCGGTATAATATCATATGTTAATAAATTGTCACGATTGGATATAAATGATATAAACGGGAAAAAATTATAGACAAGCATGGAAGATGCTCGGTTAGGGTCCACACTTTGATAAGTAACCAAAACAAAAAACACTAAAGATTAGAAAAGGTAAACGGCAAATTACAATTTTATATTCTGCGGATCAGCAGACAGGCTCACGACTCACTGACGATCAGGTGTCGTTGTCACCTAGCGGGGCTTGGAGCCCAGCCCACCTAGGCTAGGGTTAACTATTTCACCTTTTACGACAGACTACTCCCGGTCGCAGAGGTCAGTATTCTTACCTATGAGTTACTTTTTATTTTAACCATACCTAAGCCTAGCGTGTTTTTTTTAGTATATTATTATTAGTATATTACTCTGGTAAAGAAAGAAGTAATATAACGCGGTAACCCCCACATTATACGACATGCGAAGAAGTAACGGTGAAGATGGTGATGATCATGCTTCTGGGAATGAATGGCTAGCATGTCTGGCTTTATTACCACTCATCACCAGATCTCTAAAACTATAAACCCGATTAACTTGAAATTTTGCATGGTCACTAAGAACGGATTTTACAGAAGAGTTTTTTTTTTCATTCATATGACAGAACAACGTGGTTTTCAACGTGGTAGGGCCCCAAGCCCGTCTAAATGGCGACCACCTTTGGTCTTAAGTATGCCGCCATAATAACCTTGTGTTGTGTTCCGGCATTAGTGACCCAAGTTCCTGTACCCTTATGCGACAGCAGCGTGTTCACGATGCCACTGGCGTTGCAAATACCCATAAGCGACGGTAACTGCTAAATTCTAAGCGGGCCGTCAGCTTGTCTGCTGTCTTACAGCAATAAAAAAAAAGACAACGTTAGCCGGATCAACTAGTTTACTATACTAATGAAGAAAACTCACCTATGAACTTTAGCTAATGGAAAATGTAGACATATCTTCTGATATAATTCCGTGAAGTGTTTGTACGATCTATAGAGCACGAACGGCGTGGTCTGGCCTTGTCTGTAGATGCGTAGCGCGTAGACATAGTGCTTCTCGGGGTCGTAGCGCTTCTCGTAGCCGAGGCACTCTACGCTCACCAGGCGACCTTCTTGTGCCATGCTATGAAAAAAAAAACAGGGTGTACAGGCCCTAAGTCGTAAACGGCAGAAAACATAGAATTTATATAGTTTCATATCGGAGCAGGTTTCAAAAGACAGTCACTTCTAAAAAAATCTTAATTTTTTTTTAAAGGAAGATCCATCGATTTTCATTGGAAATGTACTGAAATTTGCTCAGTGTCATTACTGAGAATGAACACGTGCTATTTATTGAACTCTAGTATTTAAAAAAAACAAAGATAATCCCTTTTCTGACTACTTACGTATACGTTCGGGGCATGAAGGACAGTAGTTCGGAGGAATTGCTGCTCTGGTCCCCACTGGCGCGCATCTGGGCCAAGTTGTGAAGGAAGAAATTTATTGGCGTAAACCTAAAATGAATAACACTTTTTATATTTTAACTGTGGTGACCGTAATGTTTAAAAACGATTACGAGAGAAGATGAAGTCGAAGGCATAAGCCCACGGTGGCTCTTCTCCCCCAGATGAGTAGGGTGTAGTCGGTTCGGTGATGGAGAGGAGCCTGGTAGTTTTTTTTTTAGTGGGTATATGAGACAAGCTCTCGAGCAGGGGTATCGTGCTGAGTTTTCGTGAGTCCCACATGAACCTGTTGCGGCAGGTAGTGTATAAGAGCGTTTTTCCTCCTCCGAAAAAGTGTTTAACAATGAACGTGATGAATGAAAACGACTTAGGCAACAGTACCGCCCTCGACTGAGTGCCTCTCAGTTAAGAGGCATTCGTCCCTCGTCTTGAGCGGGTCAGGACGTCGTCTACGGATGTATAGCGGTTCTAGTTGGATAGAAGGAGAATACAAAGTTGGGAAGCCTACGTCCAGCGGTGTATGAAGATTAGCTGAATTTTGACTTAGATTTGAATTATAAACAGCTGTAAAGGGGAAAACCCTAAGGCTCTATTACCGAAACTCTATCTTTTTTTTTTTTATTGCGTAGGACAGCAGACAGGCTGACAGCCCGCTTAGAATTTAGCAGTTACCGTCGCCTATAGGTGTTTGCAACGCCAGTCGCATCGCGAACACGCTGCTGTCCCATAAGGGTACAGGAACTTGGGTCATTAATGCCGGAACACAACACAAGGTTATTATGGCGGCATACTTAAGACCAAAGGTGGTCGCCATCCAGACGGGCTTGAGGCCCTACCACGTAGCTAGGGTGGGTTGTTTTGTCGCCTTTTACGACAGGCCGACCCCGGCCACAGAGGTTAGTATTCTTTCTCCGCCCCTGCACGGATAATAAATCTAATACAAACTAACACTTTTTTTGGAAGGTGGAAATGCATGACGCCCGTACGTCCCCATCTCTGGGCTGGAGGACGCACGTCACTGGTTTACCCACTAAAAACACTCTGGTTTTACTTCATACACCTTAAATGCCGACGCCACGGGACGCGACAGAATAGTCAGGGCGCGGGTCCGACAGGCGCTGGCCCGCATTCACAGGCCTCTTCAAAGCCGGGGGGGAGAACTGATAAGCCCCGGCATGTTCTTTCTCACGCAGGGGTGATGCGAGCGCGTGGACCACCGACGCGCGCCCATACAAACTAACACTGACATAACTCAAAAATAGACGTTTTCCTTTAACTTAATGTGTCGATACCTAATAAATATACAATTTAATCAACATTGTAAGTGAATAAAAACATTTCAAAATAATTAACTCATGCGTGTCAGCTCATTACTAGTTGCTAAAAAATTACTTAACCAGGCGTCAAGCCGTATTTACATTTCGAACGTTTGAATACCGCCAATGAAAAAAACTGACTGTTTGACAGTAATGCGTTTAAACAAATAATAAAACAAAAAACTGAAATGTATAAACTTAAAAAACCACTGACTTGGATTTGAGCGAGGAGTGTATGAGTCGAGCAAAGGCAGCCGCGGCCTCCGCGTTAGTGACAGCCGGCAGCAGGGCGGCCCTCACGTAGCCCACGGCCGCGCTTGTCACACCCGGCACGCCCGACAACGCCATCTGCACACACACACAACCCTTCAAATTTTGGGAAGCTATATCTTTTGAAACAATCTGTTCTATTACTCGATGAATTGGTTATTAAAATCTCACACACACACACACACGCAGCAACGGTGTTTTATATTATTAATAAGTTTTTGAATCGTCTACAATATCCCAAAATGGCATGAGGCAAAAGCATTAAAAATTAATATGTAGGAAGAATGTCGCTGTAATAACCGCCACCCAGGCTCTTTAGGTACTCATAAACTAATGGACCAACGGTATTAATCAATTAAAAGTTAGTAAGTCAAAATATAACATTTATGGATATAGTATAATAACAATCAAGCGGTCTGATAAGGTCATTAGAATATTCTAGAATTTGTTGAAGTTGAAAGCTTGTTTGTTAACATTACCAGTGCGAACAGGTCGAGCAAGTGATCGTGGTGGGCGCGCACTATGTTGAAAGCCATACAGCACAGCTCGACGAAGTGCTGGAATCGCTGCGTGGGCCGATCGCCGCCGTTGATCACGTACACCATGTCATGCGTCAACACGAACGGCGCGCGGTCTCTTCATTCATTAACAATGATAAAAAATAATAACAATAAAAAAAACACTCGATAAATTTTAGACATTCCAACAACGAAGCCCAGGGTCAAGCAAAGCTCCCGGGTTCCATATCCATGTGCATAGCACTAGTGCACATTATTGAAGTAAAAACTTCTTTAGCCGCGTTGAGCATTTTTGGTAGGGGAAAATTTTGTGAGTTCGCGTCACCGACATGCGTAATAGCAGTATATCTGTAGCTATACAGGTGACGTATTGTGCAACATTAGTGTTGTGTATATCATTACAAGTAAAATTGAATGAATTATGTAATGATGTTGATAATTTTAATTTAAACAGTATGAAATTTCAAATTTTAATATTCTAAGTTATAAGTTTTCACTTCTATCTGCAGCCCCTATTACTGCCAATTTTTTTTTTGTGTATGTAATAACTCATATGAACTCTATAGAGCAGAACATTATTTTATTCCGAGTAGCTGACTTAAAAACAGTGATGTACATTATCGGCATAATCTTAAATCTGTTAACAAAAGCTGGACAGTACATTTAACATGCATGTCTAAGACAGATTGGTGGGACAGACAAACCGGTGTTCACGGTATGGTAGATTTCTTTCTTTTACCTAACTACTGTGGTGTTAGTACACATGCACATTTTAAAAATTATAAATCAGGGAATCGGATTTTTTTACCTTTACTCGGAACGAATTGTCTTTGGTATTCAGAGTGCAAGTAAATTTATTTTTACTTTGGAAAATATTAATGTAATATTTAGTTAAAACATATAGGGTTATTTTTTTCCAATTTCATGTTATGTGCCAAGTATACTTATATAGGGCGAAACTGAGCAATTGTCCTCCCTGAATGGATTATTCAGAACCAGTTTTACTATATTAGTATCCGAATTAAGAATAATTATTTACATTATATATAGTAAAATATATACTATACTATAGTTACTATAAACTATACTAAACTATAGTTTGAAAAAGAAAACGAAATACCTCTTAAAATTACCGAACATTTGGGCATCTCCGAGGAACTTGCCAAAGTCGATATGAAACAGGTGTCCCGACGTTTTCAACATGATATTGTCATTGTGTCGGTCGCAAATCCCAAGCAGATACGTCGCAACGCTGTAACCCGCGCAAGATGCTAGAAATGCGACAACATTCTAAATTGTAATGGAACGAATTTCAATGACTATACTTAGTAGCAACAAGTGAGCGATCTTCGTGACGTCGTGACTATCGTACGTCGAAGGTTGACACAGGTTCTCGTGCAAAATCTTCTTTTTTTATTCTTGTAGGACAATAGACAGGCTGACGGCCCACTTAGAATCCAGCAGTTACCGTCACCTATGGGTTTTTGCATGTCATAGCTAACACACTGCCATCTGTATGGAACTGGAACCTGGTCACTTATGGCGGAACACAACACAAGGTTATTATTGCAACATATTTAAAAACCAGGGGTGGTTGTGATGCAAACGAGCTTGGAGCCTTATTTAGCTACCTAGCTTGAGTTATTTAGTCGCTTTTTATGACTGGCCGGCCCCGGCCGAAGAGGTCGGTAATCTTTCTCCGGCCCTGCGCGGTTTTTTTGTATATAATACATATTTATTCACAAAAGAAGACTATTTATAAGTAATATATCAGTTATCTAGTCCTCATAACACTCTACTTTTTACTTTGAAACTAGAGTTACGAAGGGTTACGAGAACGACGTCTTTCCTTGTCTATGGACTATCAAAATGAGAAATTCAGTTATCACCTTTTTACGAACCTAAACCGTGATAAACATTGTTTAGATAAGTAACAACTTTAAGAAACAACTACTACTAAGAAAACTAAAACCTCTAACTCTAAAATACTGTCTTTACGTACACAGTGCCATCTAGCCAGTCTAGGAAGAAAATGCCGTTACACTACCTGGTGCGCGGGGCCGCAGCAAGCTCGTGTGGAACTGACGGCAATTCAGCACGCTACCCTGTTTTGAAGAGCGCGTGTCGTGTCGCTAACTAAAATACCTCCCCCAGGTTCCTGTTCATTGCTCACGTTCAGGGTGCCGGGAAATGGCGCGAGCCGACTACCGCCACTCTGAGTAGCAAAAGTAACAAACAACAACAAAGTAACATACCTGTAAAATTGTCCCTCGCACGTTGGTACTCCAGTTCGGAGGGGTTGTGTTTCGCAAGCCATTCGGCTATCGGTTTATCTTTGAAGGAGCCCGTCAGACCCCATTCGGTCTGGATGGCTCTCAGTGTTTCCGCTTCGGTTACTACTTCAATCATACCTGATAGAATAGAATACTCTAAAGAATATGCGCATGCGCATTTTGTCTGTGCGCAATAAATTGCACAAGAAATAAACTTATAGCTATTAAAAAAATACTAGTATAAACAGCTTGTTCCGTTCTGCGCGTATCTGTCGAATGAATGTTGGTGAAAATGTTCTCTTTAAAGTGGAAACAATAACATCAACGAATGGTTGATATTCTTGTTATCTACATCCCGAAATCCCTTATGAGTCTGAAGTATTATTATTTTTGAGCCTCATATAAATAATAATGGCGGACAACGTCCCACAGCTGAGCTTGGACTGAGGCCCAATAATAAGCACATAATAACTTTTTTATAGCTGAGAACGCCGACAGTAAAACGGCCATCCCGATAGTATGAGGTCGCCGTCGCTTATAGACGTTTGAAACACTAGACATCTCCAACGCGCTGCTGACATCTGAACCATGAGACCCAAAGAAAAACTTTGTGTCAGAGCCATGTCATTTGTTTAGTTAGTTATTTCACTGGCAACTGGCGAGTGAGAATAACTTGCGCCTTAAATGGTTTCGCTTACAGCCCATTACGAATAAAAGTTTGTGTTGTCAACTTACTTATATTATACGAAAAAAGAGACAAATACTCTTCTGTGTTCTACTTTTACCTATAAAATGCTTAAGGTCGTGCCTACAAAACATTAATCTTCAATAAATGATATTTTCTTTTTGTAAAATAATAGAACACATTCTAGAAAGTTCCACAAACTCTAGAGGGAGCGCATAAGTGATACATAAACGAATAAAACTCTTACCTCTATTACTACTAGTGGGCAACGCTTGGAATGTGACCATGCGCAGATCCAAGCCAGCTTTTAACCATAGACTATCCATCACTTTGATTACTTGCAGAACTAAAGAATCCTGACGAAGATCGTCTCCCACCTAAGATGGATATTTAGAAATATAACATAATTTCATCTAAGAAGGTAGTCGTCAAAATTTATAATCCATACTAATATTATAAATGCGAAAGTAACTCTGTCTGTCTGTTCCTCTTTCACGCCTAAACGGCTGAACGGATTTTGATGAAATTTGGTATGGTGATAGATGATAACCTAGAAATGGTCATAGGCTATAAATAATCACGCCATCGTTCTTAGGGGGTAGGCAGATAACTAAATTGAGTTAGTGATTTTTTGTGCTTATCCGGTATCTATGAGAATCGGCCAACATCTATTTTTCATCCCCCTAAATGTTAGGGGTAGTCCACCCCTAAATTTTATTTTTTATTTTTTGACATTTTATTATTTTTATGGCAGAACAACGTTTGCCGGGTCAGCTAGTAAAAAATAAATATGAATTTATTGTGCCAATTCACACAGCGCCATCTAGTCTCAAAGTAAGTAGTAGAGCACTTGCTAGTGGTACTACATATACATTTCAATGGGCCCGGATGTCGAGCAGTAGAGCAACACTGGGGGTGGTTTTATTGAGTATACTAGCGATGGGCGTCCCCCTAGTTAATGGTGGGGCGCATTGCACGGGATTCCCAAACTATCCTGCTGCGAGCCCCCAAGCGATGCAGTATGCATCAAGAATTCTCACTCAATAAACAATTTATATATAATATAGTCTTCAAACAGCATTTAAGAAATTATAACGTACCTTAAACATCGCTGGAATAATTGCGTTGTCACTGCCAATGAAATTTACTTTTAGAGGCAGTGTGTTTGACGCGAAGAACATGCAGGACCTGGAACATAGTAAAAACAAACTATATTGACACCATAAATACGAGTATTTGAATTAATATAAGAATTTATAGCTAATATGTGATTTCTGCTTTCTGACCTTTAAGCAAATGGTACTCTACTTTCGCCAGGTATAATTTAGCTGAAATAATCCGCTTATTCTCCGTACAGAGGCGGAGTAAAAATATTGTCCCCGGCGACCAAAGGTGGCCTGTCGTAAAAGGAGAAAATACAACCATAGCTAGGTGGTCCGCCTATGTCAGCCATCTCTGGTATCTAAATATTATGCCAAACAGCTTTGTGTTGTATTCCGGCATAGGTGAACCAGATTCCAGTTCTCCTACGCGGACGTTAGCGTGTTAGCGATGTCGCAAACATCCATAGGTGACAACTATATGCTATTGTATAGCAAAAAAAATCTTTCACGGCATCATAAAAACATAAAGCTTCCTTCTCAGAAAAAACGTGTGCGACGCCCGAGAGAAGTGATAACTTAAACTAACCTAAGTTGAAATATTTAACATTGAAATTGTTCAACTTGAGAAAAGTTTAGGTTATTACTTAAATTTTATCTATATTAATATGATATTGTAAGGAAAGGTTATTTATTAATATAACCAAAAACAATATAAAAATAACTAAAGTTAAGATTTTTCAATTTTTCCAAAAACTGTTTCAAAATTATATTAAATTATTTCCTAATGTAGATGCTTTATATAGAAAAAAAAACAACTGTATTCCATTGTAATAAAGTCTCAATTCGAATAGATCTAGCGCTGTGGGTTAGAGTGAGAGAGTAGGAGCCTGCCTACCGCTGCCGTATTCGTGAGAGAAAGGGAAGCCAGACAGACTGGCGCCGTAATGCGTTACGTAACGAAGCGTTTGACGATTCCATAAGAAGTTATCACTTCAAAACATAGCCAACTGAAATACCACAGTTTAATATTATATTTATAGGAGATTTTATAAGATTTAAGCAAAGAAGTGGGTCTAAATCAACCCATGCTAGCAGTAAAATAGCGGACGAAGTTATGACACAGACTTTCTCATTCAAGATGGCGGAGTTTTCATAGGGGTCTGATAATCCGAAATCTTTAAATCATTTAATTCACGCGAATAACGAATGTGTTCGTGTTTCGGTTTAATGCACAATTATGATCATTTACATATCAACATATGATAACCTAGTAGCTTAGTGGTATACACTTAGAGATGAATCTAGAGGTCCCAAGTTCAAATTTTATGATGGTATGCACCACTCACGCAATTCTTTTTTTTATCTTAATGTGCATATTATAATACTACTGCCACGCAGCGACGGTGAAGGAAAACGTGACGAGGAACCGTGTATACCGAGATAACATATGATAACAGGTATGTGTAATAATCCGCCATGAAGAGTGGCGAGTGCAGTCTCTTCCTTCTAGAAGGCCTGATATTATATTTGGAGGTTGGTGGCTTAAGCACGTCGGTTGGTGGCTTGCAAGATCACATCGGAGTCGCCACTTTGTAGTGAGACAGAGTTCTTCCTCGGAGAGCATCTCGATAGTAGTGTGTGTAGTAAAACTCAGTTCCAGGTACAATTACAGTATATGAATAGATGCTATGTAAGACGATAGAATTAAAATATGTGAGCGAGATTGAAGGTATGTGCATATCGAATCGCGCACCGTAAATGCAAAAGGGCACGACTTTTTGCGCTCGCCGCATTTGTTGCGTGTCTGGAAAAATGAACACAAAACACGGTACTGCTACAATATAATAGGAGCCCATTACATATATACCTTGCCTACTCCTCCCCTCAAAAATCATACACAATATTTGCTCATACATAATATTCACTTTACACACATTCATCACATAATTAAACGAACGAGTAATGCCAACCGAGGATCAGGTCTCCTAACCGCGCGGGGAATACAGCTATGCGCAGGCCACCGATGCGCGCGCGCTGCGATCGATTGCCTGGTCTGCCGCCGACGCTATTGAGACGCGAGCGTACGAGTTAATAATATCTAGTAAATAATCACGCACTGTTAATACTTGTCTTCTACCCTTCTGTGTTCTTCTACTAATTTGAAACTTAGTTAGTTTTAAAGACATACAATAGTGATACGCAAGTTTCTTTTCTATAACACGCCCAATAACTATATCAATGACAACTATAACAATACCAATACTCACTTGATATCAACATCGTGTACATATTTGTGCAAAGCCAGAGGCAACGCGACGGTCTGCTGGCGCAGCATGCCCGCCACCTTCGCAGCGCCCGCGGTCAGGGCACGCTGCCTCGCGGCTTCCTTCGCACACTTCACCGACAGCGCCACTTCCGACAATGTCTGGACACAATAATCATAAACTGGTTTATACGGTAGTATGTAAAATAAAAACACCAGCTTTCCAATTGCCCAAAAATACTTATTCTCCTTCTTCTTGCCTTTATCCCATATTATGTGGGGTCGGCACTTGTCTCTTTCTACCCACCCTCACATCTTTTACCTACTTCATCCAACTTCTTTTTCCATTGCCTTTTATTAAATTACACCCAAATGTCAAATCAAAATATTCAAAAAGCGATAAATAATTATTCAGGCAAATATTAAAAATATATATATACCTAGTCAGGTCATAAATTCTGTCACATGTTTAATGTAAAATAATTGTAACAAGTTTATTCATTATGTAACCATTCATATACCAAAATGAACTTAACAAAACATAGATTCTTATGACATTAAAGTTTATTCAAAATGACCTCCGTGATTTTGAATACAGGCCTTCAATCTGCGCGGCCAGTCGTCTATCGCAGCACGAACGAGGTCCATGTCAATATCGGCGGCTGCCTTAATCAAGGATGTCTTGAGTGACTCCAAATTGGGATGAGGCTTTGAGCACGCCTTTTCCTCCAAGTGTTGCCATATCTTGTAATCTAACGGATTCAAATCTGGACTGGAGGAGGGCCAGTCTTCGTGCCGGATGAAGTCGATTTCACGCGCCGCCAGCCAGTCTTGTGTGCTCTTCGCTCTATGAGCTGGCGCCGAATCTTGTTGGAATACCCAGTGCCTGTTATTGAACATGGTATGAGAAACAGGTTCCACAAGGTTCGTCAGGACTGTATTTTGATACACAACAGCATTCGTTTTTACACCTTTCTCACAAAAATGTACCTCTGTTAAGCCCCAATAAGAAACTCCCAACCATACCATGAGCGAGGATGGAAAATGACCTCGTTGGACACGCGGAATACGGTTGCTCGCTTCTTCACTACTGTGTGCGTATACCTTATCATTTTGTTTGTTGTAGCTCTCTTCTACGGTAAACATTTTTTCATCCGAAAAAAGAATTTCCCGATATTTTTTTCCCGCGTACCGCTTCAACAAAGCGCGGCATCTCTTCAGTCTCAGGTCCATTAGACGAGCATTCAAACGATGTCCTGTTTTTCTTAGATATGCCCGAAGCCCTAAGTCTTCATTTAACACCCTTTTCACCATGGTTCTGCTTAACTCCATCTGAAGGGCCAACAGTTTCTGCTTACGTTTGGGATTTCTTTTAATTCGTGCCTTCACAGCTTTTATCACTGCTGGAGTCCTAACAGACCGAGGGCGACCACTTCTTGACCTGTCATCTACACTAGAGTCTTCATTGTATCGTTTGATGGTACGATAAACGAATATTTTGGTTATATTAAAATTTTTCAGTATGTTAAAAATTTGAATTGGCGCGTAACCGCAACGATGCAACGCAATAACTGCAACACGGTCTTCTTTAAGCGTCCACTCCATATTTAAAAATAAGTAAAATTCTAAAAGTATACATTTTTATTTTCATGAACAATTCGAAATTCGAATTCAATAAACTTTTTTGTGGCCAGCATTCTAAAAGAAAAGTTTTTACTGTGTGACAATACTTATGACCTGACTAGGTATATTAGAAAAACTAGTTTTCTTCGCATATTAATTATTAGTTTATATTTTTTTAGATTGAAATGATAAGAGACAAATCCAGTTAATGATTCAATGAAATGGAGAATGGGATAGGGACCAAGAGAAAAGGAAAAGGTGTCCTCCATAGCTTTTACAGCTTTCAAACATCGCAACGACTGTAGGGTCACGGTCGACATCTAGGTGTTTATGCATAGAAAGAAGAAATATCTTTCCTTCAGGTATTTATGTAAAAATTAAATAGTCATCTATTACCCTGGCAGACAGGCTGATCGCCTATGAATGTTTGTGACGCTAGGGGCACCGCGAACACGCTGCTAGCCCATAGGGGTACAGGAATCTGAGTCACTAATGCCGGAACACAACACAAGGTTATTATCGGCATACTTTAGACCAAGGGTGGTTGGCATCCGTCTGGACTGGGGACCCCAGTCGCAGGGGACTCGAAACTAGACGGGGCTTTGTCAAACATCACAGTATTTATGTATTTTATTTACAAATGCAGTGATTTCTACATATCAAAACCACCAGACTGGCAGAGAGTTCCCACGTTACGCCATCCAAAAAAAAGAAAATTATCCTCCACACCATCTCCCGAATTAATAAAAACAACAAATAGCTTTAGCGGACTTCCGATAGATCAGCCGGAATATAGGGCGAGAGATGCAAAAGACAAGAAAACTAATAAACCTCCCCCTATAATCTTGTACGGAATTGAGGATGTTCATAAGCTCACTGAACTCCTAGAAACCGCAACAGATAGATCTAATTTCTCTTATAGGATTATTAGCAGAAACCAACTTAAAGTTTTATCAGTGGACCTGGAGATATACAAGAAGGTAATAACTGTTATACGGGAATATGGACTAATAGGACACACCTTTAATAGAAAAGACCAAAAATGCTACAGGATCGTTATAAGAAATCTCCACCACACTACTCCTACTACTGCTATCAAAGAGGCTATTGAAGAGAGTGGCAACACAGTGGTAGGCGAGATTATTAATGCCAAATTTGGTCCCGAAAAAAAACCCACTTCTACCTTTTTTGTAAATTTGCTTCAAGGTCCTAATAATAGAGCTTCTAGGGATATTAGACTTATATATCATCAAGCTGTTACTATTGAAGAACCCAGAAAAAGATCCACTGTAGTGCAATGTCAAAGATGTCAGCAGTATGGTCACACTAAAAACTATTGTATGAAACCATATCGCTGCGTCAAGTGTGCTGGACCGCACAAAACTTCGGAATGTACAAAAGTGGATCGCAATACACCTGCTTTATGTGCGTTGTGTTTAGGACCCCACCCAGCAAATTATAAAGGCTGTGAGGTATACAAGGAAATCCTATCAAGGAAAACCTCGCAACACTTACCACGTAAACATAAGCAATTTGAGTATAAACCTCAAAAAAATAAGGAAGAAACTGATAATAAAACATCTGCAAATCAGAATAAGGAGGAAAATGAACCGCTGCAGGAGCAGAGGAAAGCACATGAGCACAAATTGTATGCCGATACAGTCAGATCTAAGGTACATCAAAATAATTCAATCCATCAACTAGACTCTTATAAAGTCATAGAACAAATGTTTATAAAACAATCCCAAAAGATTGATACCGTATTACAGCAAATGAGTACACTACTTGAACTCATTACAGTACTAGTCTCTAAGTTAACAAAGTGACTGCACTAAAAATAGCTACATGGAACATCAATGGCTTGGCTCCCAACATCGATGAAGTGGAAATCTTGATCCGTCTACATGGTTTAGACATTCTCCTAATTTCAGAGACACATATGACAACCAGCAGCTCGATAAGAATTAAAGGATATAAGATCTATTCCACAAATCATCCAGACGGTACAGCTCACGGCGGGACAGCAGTGATAATTAAAGCCACTGTTAGACACCATGTGTTACCAAACTACTGTACCGAACATATCCAGGCTACCACAGTAGCAGTCAGTGACAGAAATGGAGACTTTAATATATCATCAATTTATTGTCCCCCGAAACATAAAATAAGTGAGGCACAGTTTTCTGACTACTTTGTAGGCTTGGGATACAGATTTATTGCTGGGGGTGACTGGAATGCGAAGCATTCGCACTGGGGCTCCAGATTAATAACTACACGTGGAAGGGAGCTGAAGAAATGTGTAGATAAACAGTTCTTGACTACTGTCTCGACTCCGGAACCACCACACTGGCCCACAGACCAGAACAGACTGCCAGACGTTCTGGACTTCTTCATCACAGCGGGACTGTCTCGGCTTTTCTTCAATGTTGAGTCATGCCTCGATAGCTCATCTAACCATGTTCCTGTAATATTGACAGTGAGCACCACTATTCTTAAGAAGGAAGTTCGGCAAACATTGTACAACAAATACACAGACTGGGATAGCTTCCGGGAAATAGTTGATACAGAACTAAGCCTAAAAATAGCTCTTAAAACGGAGGAGGATGTCGAGGAAGCCACAAAGCATTTCACCACAACAGTTCAGGCCGCCTGCTGGAAAACCTCTCCAGAGCACTTGAATCCCAGGCCACGGCAAAATAAGATATCGCTTGAAATAAGAGAACTGATTCTGAACAAAAGAAGACTACGAAGAGTATGGCACACTAGCAGGCTTTCAGTAGATAAAAGAGCTCTTAACAAAGCAGTCAAGGATCTTAAACTTGCCATAAAAAATGCAAGGGACAAAACTATGGAATGTTATTTAGATTCCTTAACTGCAACAAATGCTACTAACTACTCTCTATGGCGAGCTTGTAGGAACTATAATAGGCCTATGGATCCCAAACCGCCGTTGCGGTTGCAGAACAACACTTGGGCAAGGACCAGACAAGAAGTAGCTGACGCCTTCGCTGTTCACTTAGCAAAAGTGTTCACCCCTAATGAAGCTGATCCAGACACTGATGATTCCTTCATAGATTCGGTCCTAAGTCAAGACTTCCAGCTCGATTTGCCGATTAGACCTACAACTCCGAAAGAAGTCGTGGCAACAATCTCAAAATTGGAGGACAAAAAGGCTCCCGGGTTTGATTTGATAGACAAAAAAGTCTTGAAGGAACTTCCCAAAAAAGCCATAGTTTTTCTAACCATCTTATTTAATGGCATAATAAGAACTGGACACTTTCCATCGCTGTGGAGAGTTTCACAAGTAATTATGATACCAAAAGTAGGGAAGCCAGTGAACGAACTTAGCTCATACAGGCCGATTAGTCTACTAACCATAACGTCAAAACTTTTTGAGTCAGTCCTACTGCACAGATTATTGGAGGAGATTCATCAAAGAGCCATAATCCCGGACCACCAGTTTGGTTTTCGCCAGCAGCATGGCACTGTGGAACAAGTCCATAGAATCTGCTCTGTGATAAGGAAGGCACTAGAGAGAAAGGAGTACTGCTCCTCTGCCTTCCTAGACGTTCAGCAGGCGTTTGATAGAGTATGGCACAAAGGTCTCTTGTATAAAGTAAAAACTCTTCTACCCTGTACATTCTTCCCCAAATACTTGGGAATACACCTTGATAGGAGACTCGTATGGAAGCAACATATACAGAGGAAGAGAGAAGAAATCAACCTGAAATACAGAGGACTCTACTGGCTGCTCGGCAGAAATTCCAAGCTGTCAGTGGATAATAAGCTACTCATCTACGAAATGCTCTTGAAACCAATCTGGACATACGGGATCCAACTATGGGGTTCGGCGTGTGACTCCAACATAAGTATCATACAGAGGGTTCAAAATTACATCTTGAAGCAAATATCCAACTGTCCGTGGTTTATAAAAACATCGGAGATTCATGAGCACCTCAAAATCAGGACTGTTAAGGAGGAGATCAAGACCTGGAGTATGAAATACAGAAAAAGGCTAGAAATGTATCCTAATAAGCTTGCCACGCAACTAACCACACCCGACCTAATAAATAGGCTTAAAAGGCGAAAAATCCTAAGTCTTGATAGACATGGTTGACAGAGTGGAGCGGTCTCGATGGAGATTTTGCTCTGAACGCCTAACAGCTCTCAACACATCTGCTCATAATCTAGCTGACTGATTGCAAGATAAAGACATAATAAAAAAAAAAAACAAATACAGTGATATATATAAATATTACCTTTACAAGTAGTTGCTGGTTGACCAAAGTTCTGTTGAGATTCTCTCCGCATACGGCAAGTAGTGCTCGCAACAGCAGCCTGTACCGCCAAGAGCCCGTTAGGCCCGACTCAGGTTCTTGCTGGTCGGTAGCGTTCTCCTCTAAGGAAATCCCTAGGAATTCTTGACTAGGTGCCTGATGAAAAGCAATATCAATCAGTTTCAAGTATCTTGCCACCATTAATGCTGTAATTTAATGAATAATACAAGAAAAAACACAAAAGAGTGGAACTTTTACATTACAAGGAAACATTTTATTTACTCATCAATCACTTTTGAATCCAAAGTGTTGTCTCACGTCTCACTCTTAATCTTTCTGTTCTGACTTAAGAATCATCATCCTAAACTTTCGGTTCGGCATCCGGAGTTTGCCCACCCGACTTAAGCATATTCTCAAGTAAATTGCATATATTAATTAAGAAAATAGATCAAAAACAAAGAGAACACCCTAGCGTCGCGAACATCTATAGTCGACGGTAAGTGTTAAGTGGGCCGTCAGCCTGCCTGCTGTTTAGCAGCAATAAAAAAACACTATATTTTTTTTCACTTTAACGCATAACTTTTAAAATAGGTATAAAACGCTCACCTGAGGCACATTGGGCAGAGAATGGACAAGGAGCCAGAACAGCTTATGGGCCACTGCTGGGGCTGACAGCGCACGCGACAACAGCAAATCTAAACAAACGCGTGATTTTAAATATTAAATTCGTTATCGGTGAGGAACAGCAAACAGGCTGACGGACCACTTTATGATTAACGGTTACCGTCGCCAGGAGCATCGCAAACAAACACGCTGCTGTCCCATAAGGGTACAGGAACCTGAGTCACTAATGCCGGAACAAAACACAAGGTTATTATGGCGGCATACTTAAAACCATGGGTGGTTGCCATCCAGACGGGCTTGCGTTAGGGTTGCCTTTTACGACGGGCCGACCCTAGCTGCAATAGTTATTACTCTGCCTCTGCACGGAGACCACACTTTTTTTGTCAATGAAGTAAATAAAAAATCCCGCAACGTTTACCAACTTCTTGACGAACTGCGTGTCATAAAGGCTAAGGATACGGGTTACATTTCTGTCTCGCGTCTGTGTTTATGTATAATATGTATTTATTTCCGTTTTTATCCGTGCAGGGGCGGAGAAAGAATACTAACCTCTGCGGCCGGGGTCGGCCTGTCGTAAAAGGCGACTAAACAACCCACCCTAGCTACGTGGTAGGGCCTCAAGCCCGTCTGGATGGCGACCACCTTTGGTCTTAAGTATGCCGCCATAATAACCTTGTGTTGTGTTCCGACATTAGTGACCTAAGTTCCTGTACCTTTATGGGACAGCAGCGTGTTCACGATGCCACTGGTGTTGCAAACATTCATAGGCGATGGTAACTGCTAAATTCTAAGCGGGCCGTCAGCCTGTCTGCTGTCCTACAGCAATAAAAAAAAATTATTTACAAAAGAAAAGTATATATGTAGCGTATTAGTTATCATGTATCGCTAATACAATTGCTATGCTACTTACTTTGGGAGCAGATGGCGCTGTGTGAATTGTCCCAGTACATTTATCTATTTAACTTCTAAATTAAAGTACACTTACCAGCTAAAGGACTGGCTTCATAGGTTTCGTGCCTCAGAGCCTGAGTGAGTTGGGGCAACACGCGACAGAGATCGTCATCCGTCATTTGGTTTAACAACCGCGTCGCCGTCTCACGCACCGCTATGTCCGGGAAACTGGAAAACATTATTTAACCAAATCACACACAATATTCCATTTAATTATTCCCTAATTTAAAAATATCTTTAATATAATGTAAATATAATCACGGGCAAAACTAAATTTTTTTAAGTATATTTGAAGAATTAAAATTGACCATCGTGATCTTTACTTTATATTGTATATTTAAATATACGTAATTTATTTCACTTGTAAAACAATTTTTGTATTCTATTTCTTTTACCTTGTATTTACTTTTTGTAATTTAAATTTTACAAAATAATGAATATGACCAACCCTTCAGTCAGCACAGAATAAACGTGACGGATACAATATCCGTTCGCTCTAGATGAAGTTCTGGGACCATCATTGGGACGTTATGAGCTTGTGGCGTACATACTCTCGCCGGTGTTAAGCCACTCGAGAACATAACACTAGCGAGAGGCTTCCCTGGGAGTTCCGACAGGGAACAGTATTACAGTACACACACGCACCACGCACAGTGCACACGCCTCCATGGCATCGCGTTGCACGCACATAATGTACATAAGATTTATGTAACACGCATAATATAGAAATGGGACACTAATATGGACTTTCATTCGCACCGCCGCTTACACCCAAATCTCATAAGCTGTTATTTTTGTAAAGCATACAATTATGACGTTGGACATATTGATCAACAAGCAGCAAAGTCTTAGTAGTAGAGTCCTGAATCTCTGAAATTAAATTTTTGATAGGATTTCCGTAAATCTGTTCGTAATGAGCGTCTACATAGCCAAATGAGTAACCAAGCTAAATTTCAAGTCAATCGGTTTTATAGTTTTAGAAACATCGTGGCATTTCGCTTATACATTTATAGATTTGTCTGAGCTAACTGTTATCTATCTATTGAGGACACCAAACAATATTTAGTAATGACAGTTTTGAAGACTTACCACGGCAATAACAAGTGCATGGCGTTCAAAGGCGACGGTTTCTCCCACAACCTCAAAAGAGATAACAGCTGCTCGCGGTGTTCGCCATACCAGTTGGTCGCTGCCAACAACACCAGCGGCAACGCGCCAGGGAGTTGTACTAAATATTGACGCTTCTCCCACATTATCTAAATTTAAAAAATCTAAATTGTTATATCTACTATACAACAAAGAAGACAAGGCATTTGCAGCTACAACGGACTACTAACTTTGAAAAGAGAAGATTATATCAATGCAGAGGCGGAGAAAGAATACTAACCTCTGCGGACCGGGTCGGCCTGTCGTAAAAGGCGACAAAACAACCCACCAACTACGTGGTAGGGCCTCAAGCCCGTCTGGATGGCGACCACCTTTGGTCTTAAATATGCCGCCATAATAACCTTGTGTTGTGTTCTGGCATTAATGACCCAAGTTCCTGTACCCTTATGGGACAGCAGCGTGTTCGCGATGCGACTGGCATTGCAAACACCCATAGGCGTTGGTGATTGGTAAATTCAAAGCGGGCCGTCAGCTTGTATCCTGTCCTAAAGCAATAAAAAAATTATCAATCGTCTAGTACCCATAACACAAGCGCATCGCTGCTTACTTTGAGACCAGATGGCGCTGTGCGAATTGTCACAGTATATATATATTATGAACTCACCTCGCGACATTCAGTGGGCATCTTCTGATAAGCACCCTGTTCTATTAAATGTAGCAACTGCGACTGCGTGTGTCCGTCTAAGCTATCGAACGCTGGCAGATCATCTCGTGGTATTGTTTTACGTTTGTCTTCTTCGCTCACCGACCATTTCACGCCCGTGTGTGTGTAGGGTGGTATCTCTAAAAATATATTTATAAACGTTCATATAAGACTACCAAGCAGTGTGTGTTATGCCGTGTGGCCCTGGCCAACAAGAATAGGATCAACCCATTTCATTCCAGGGGAGTCGAAAAGGAGACTGATGTCGCCTACATGAGGCAAAGGAAGAACACCGTTCAGTTTCCCTTTAGTGGTTAGTGGCAGTCACTCCCGTAAAAACCAAAACCAGCCAAATAAAGAACATAGCATTTTGGATTTATCCATTGCCTGGCGGAGACGGCGTGTCTAGCTATTAGACCTTTTTATACTCAATAAGTAGCTCCTCTGACAATTACGCTCCTTATGTTTAATTCAATAGATAAGAATCGTTCTTTCAAAAATATGTTAACAAATAGAACAGGGACACAATAAATTTTGGAAACTTATTACTCACTACATCACTGACTTCTGCCAAAACAATAATAACATATTAAATAAACACATGAAATAATCAACATTTTGGGAAGCTCGCACTACACTACCGTCTCTAGTGATGAATACCAATACAATTGTGACAACTCAATGAGCGGAAGAGAAAAAATACTTACCGATATTGATAAGTGGAGCTGGATTTGGCGGCAAATGCATGGCCCTTGGTGCCGGACCGATGCGTCTGTCGCAACTGATCGGCCAAAGAGGCAGCACGTAGTTGCCAGACACCAGTATACTAAACAAATAGATATATACTTTCTTAAGTGCTTGAAAGTAAATCATTCCAACACATTTAACACACAATATTTACTATAGTCTATTCGCGTTAAGAAAATGAGTCATCATCCAATGGCAGGATAAAGGTGTTTTCACAGTGGGGTAAATTCAAACAATTTAGTTATTTAACATTTTATCGCACTCAATAAAATTACATTACTCGTTAATATTTCAAAAGATTAAGTTTAATGGATAAAAATCTACTATTATTAAATTAAAAATAAAGCCAATAGTAATATTTTTAATCAGTGTCACTATAATCTTCATTTGCATTTATTATGAAAGTATTTTGTTCGGCGTTCTCCATGACGTCATCCAAATTCCACATAAAGTTTTCTTTTTGTGGTAGCAGCATTTCTTCCATCGATTGGCATATATTAAAGTTATTGCGTAATAAAATATATTTTTTTACATCACTCATCTCGAATGTTGAGTTATTAACACCAACATAATTTTCTATTGGAGCCCACACTAACTCTATAGGGTTTAGTTTACAATGATACGGTGGCAGACATCGCCAAAGACATGGCCTCTTAAGTCACATATGAAATCCACAATGTCACGCATCGTTTAGGCAGTTTTTCTCGCCTAACATACTTATATAATAACCACGCAACGACGGCCAAGCAAAAATTCAGCTGCCCAAAATTTCACTGTGGTAAATAATGGTGCAGAGTCCCCATACACAGAATCCAACTCATATTTGATTTGCGTAGGCGTCTTGCCATTCAAAAACAAATATTTAATTACAGCTCGATACTCGATTTGGTCCATTTCCATAAAAACTCACTCAATCAAATGACTGTTATATCAACAACTGCGCGTCCAAAATGGCTGAAACTTTGGTGAGTAACTGTCAACCGATGAACAACGAATTTAACTAGCTTTTATTTACGAGTTGCTGCTATCTTCATGTTGAGGTCGAAAACTTTTCAGACCACCCTCGTATAAGAACAAGTCTTGTGGACGCCTCACTGGCTCGACAAACGTCCATGTGTAATACTCGTCAATGTATCTGTATCGCCCACACTCGACTGTAGCTTTCGTGCCTTCAGTGTTGCCGCTTAGGAAAAAAGAAAGTCCCCAGACCTCAATGAAAATGTCCCTAGATATTAAGAAAAAAGTACTCAAAAAATCCCTAGAAGTCGCTAAATATTTTAAAATCTACAATTTTAAAAATATGGTCTAAATAAAAGCAACTCTGTCATTTAAATATGCGAATATTTCACTGTGACAAAACGAACAAAAAGCTTTAGTTGGATCAGTCATAACAGGTTTCAACCACATTTTAAACTCTTCTTGTTGTTCCCATTCTGGTCTATACTTTTAAGCGTATGCCTTCTTTTATAAAGGATTTCCATATCCACAATATGATTTTCATATTAATGACGACAATACACACATAGACACTATGTAAATCCGGTTTGTTCTGCGAAAAAGTAACAAATAACTTAGAAACCGGGCATTCCTTCCTTTGAATAAACGGGATGATGAATGAATGAGAATGAAATAGCTATATCTGTACATCTTTTGATAGAGTGAAACACATAAAACCGATCGAACAAAAAAATATCGAAAAGTCGCTAAATTAATTTTTGTCGCTAGATGGAAAAAAAATGTCGCTAGACACATCCAAAATCCGCTAAATCTAGCGACAAAGTCGCTAAAACGGCAACACTGCGTGCCTTGACAATGACAGTGACATCTTCACAATAATTATACATTGACATTTACATACAGACAAAAAATACATACCCATCATAATCAAACATTTGAATAGCGGCCCAACCAAGTTCAACCTCCTCGTACTGCACATCCCCATTCTCCTCCGTCCCTTCTACAATCTCCTTATTATTTTCATTCTGATGTTGATTACTGTCTAACGCCCGTTGTGTACGTCCGTATAAAGTTAAAACTAAACGAGATTCACGCGGAAGAGTATTTATTGGAATGTCTTCTAAGTTCAACCTAAAAATTTAATTTATATATTAATATTCAGATCAATAAATATTTAACCCTTAACTGGTGACATGACAAATTTAGAACGGTAAAGGATATGACGCCTAACAGGCTATTATTTTAAATTAATTTGTATTATGAAACTCAACTTGGATATTTTAAAACGGCCTTGACATTTAATCATTGGTATATTATGAACAAAAAAGAACAGAAAAGACATCAATTTATTGAATAAAATATAATAAAATACCACTGTTCTTCGATCGAATTAGATACTTATTTTACGTTTCAGTCGATCTTATGCAGGAAAAATTATAAAATAGAGAAGTTATTGACAATCAGACGCGACGTCGCGGCGAGGGAGGCGAGTAATCAATTCTAAGAACTCCCAACACACACACGCATAACGCCTGTAAGACTCCACTGCCTATCACTGGTTAGGGGTTAAATAATGACATACATTTTCTTGCGTTACAAACAAACTCCATCTTTATATATTTGCGCACCGATTCAGATTTATAGCCAATAGATTTTATTTCAAATAAGTATTAGTACTTAGTTAAGTTCTACATGTAAAGCACATTGGATATTTCCATTTCACATACTGGTACACTATAAAGCTACAGACGATTTTGAAAAATAAAATAACCTCACTAAGTCCTCTATATATGTATATGTATACATAAACCTACAATGATTCATAAACAAAAAAAAACTCACCAAGTATCGAAAATAATCCTCGGATAGAAGCCCGCTCTTTCTATTTTGGAGGGTTGCGTCAACTTGTACTTTTTCACCGGTCTGGTTCCGTGGTATATTTGCGCGTGTAACACGTAATCGTCGTGGCTCCAGCACAGAGGCAGACAATGAACCGCCTCGATACAGAATAGGGTCGTTTCCGTTATGCTGTATGCTGGTACTGCTTCTGCAAAACATACATTGAAATGAAATGAATATTTGCGAAAATGGGTGACAACATGATACAAAATATACAAATGCTACATTATCGACCTTTCGGCGAGCAATAGGCCAACATGAAAGGCGAATTAGCTCAATTTCCGCATCTCCTCGTCATAAGCGTTTGCAGAAACCGAATACAGAACCTTATTGTCATTGATGACAATGAGCGATGTTTAATATGATGAGATTTTATCTAATTAGTGAATAAGGATAATTTTATTATACTTCGCGCGTCTCAACTCTCGTCTCTTACTTTGATGTAAGCTAAGTGCATATGTATAAACAAGTTCTGTAATAGTTTGTTATCAAAATAATAATATATTGACTGACTTAAATAATAATATATGACCACACTTATATTTTTATTGTACAATATTCCACAATATAATTTGTGGAAATATCATTATTTAATAGCATTACTATAAAATACGACGAGTATAAAACTGATATATACATATATCCATACAATTTATAAACATGGAAATATTAGCAATTATATAAGGTTCTCTCGCTAGATTCAACATGAATTGCTCAACATGAAAGGCGAATTAGCTCAATTTCCGCATCTCCTCGTCATAAGCGTTTGCAGAAACCGAATACAGAACCTTATTGTCATTGATGACTATGAGCGATGTTTAATATGATGAGATTTTATCTAATTAGTGAATAAGGATAATTTTATTATACTTCGCGCGTCTCAACTCTCGTCTCTTACTTTGATGTAAGCTAAGTGCATATGTATAAACAAGTTCTGTAATAGTTTGTTATCAAAATAATAATATATTGACTGACTTAAATAATAATATATGACCACACTTATATTTTTATTGTACAATATTCCACAATATAATTTGTGGAAATATCATTATTTAATAGCATTACTATAAAATACGACGAGTATAAAACTGATATATACATATATCCATACAATTTATAAACATGGAAATATTAGCAATTATATAAGGTTCTCTCGCTAGATTCAATTTAATTTTTTTTTTCCAAAAAAGTATATTAATGTTGTTGGAAACCAATAACCAATTTATTAATTCTTCAACTAATCATAAATATCACTTGGGAAAGAAAGAATGGATACTATATCGAGTATAGTGTTGAGTTAAAAAGGATTTCTTTCTTTCTAATGTTACGTGTTCATAACATGGATCAGTAAACACAAATATAGTATTTACATAATTTCATAACAATACTTCTTACTTTCTTCTTATCTTCTATTCTATCTATCTTAAACTTTTTATTCAAATCACACAGTTTTCTCTTCGGAGCGTAAAATACGATGTTGATTGCCACAGGGTAAATTTCTGCACGTGTTTAGACTTTCGGTGAAACTTCCTTTTCTAGAAGAGGACACAAGAAAAAACAAGAAAATAGACGTGGCTAAGATTGTTATAAGAGCAACTATAATTTGACCCCATGTCGTCGAACGGAAAGACTGAAAGGTACACTTCGTCTGCAACCTTTGCGCAAACAAGAGTAATCGTCGGTCATTTTTTGGAGTTTACTTCTTAAGAATCGATTTTCATATATAAGGCGCCCGGTATGAGAAAAATGTGAGAGTAAAATCTACTAATGAAGGACCTCGTTACGTTTTTGGTGCGCGTGCACCGGAACACACTAAACAAAACAAAACGACGTATCGCTCAAGGCAATAACGGGAAAAAATTACTTTATTTGTTACAACTTAAGGTTGATTTCACATTAAATGTTGTTTAACATATGTCTTTTCATTTGTAAGTGACAAGAGTAATTTATTGCTTTGCTCATTTTATATGACGAATGATGAGTATTAGATAATGTTTTGGAGTATTGTGACAATTTATTTGGAGTATTATTAGGTGCCATAGTTGTAATTAGGTTGAACTTAAAACTGTTTTAAAACTTTTATAAATGTATATTTATTTTCATTAATTTGTTAATTTACCCTTTCATATGGTATTAATCTTTTTTCAGTTAAATAAACTCTTTTTGCGTATGTTTAGACAATCGTACTTTTTATTGTTGATAAACAGCAGACAGGATAAAGGCCCACTTAATAAGTTTTGTGACACACAATGAACTGGAACCTGGCTCGCTAATGCCGGAACACAACACAAGATTATTATGGCAGCACATTTAGAGGCCATCTAGACGGGCTTGGAGCCCTACAACTTAGCTAGGGTTGTTTTTGTCGCCTTTTACGACAGGCCGGTACTCCGGCCGCAGGGGTCAGTACTCTTAACACAGAGATTTAACTTTTGTAGCTTTTTCAGACTACCTTTGCCTGTCTGAATTGCCCAAATTTATTCGGAAACCTTCATCCGAGAGTTCGCATACAAATATAAAGGAAAAATCATAACACAGCCAAATTGTACATTATACTCACTTGCAGGATTAACAGGAGTGTTATAATGTGAATCCGTAAGTTGGAAGTCTAGTAACCTTGTCCGCGTATAGAGGGCGATGAGAGCTCGCACCGCGTCCCTAACACGCGTGCATTGTAAGGTTATGGTCTCGCGTCGATTTGCGCAACGCACCGATACCGAACAGTACGGCCCATTATCCGATTGTATTTCCGGTGTTACTACATTGTTGTTTGTCTGAAATTATTAAAAATTAAATTACTATCAACTTTCTCAAGTCAGTATCTTTAGTTATATATCTCAAGTTCAGCAAACAGACAAACGGCCTACCCGATAGGATGTGGTCACCTTCGCCTTTTTCGACGTTTGCAATATCAGAGGCATCGGCAATGAGTTGCCGGCCGAGTGAGAAATTTTATATAGCCGTTTTTGAAAAATTCAATATCGCATTGCGATGGGAAAACCTCAACTGGAATTTCATTAAAAATCCGGAGGGTAAGTAACATGAACTTTCTTGAGAACAATTTTGTACAAGAGGCTCCAAGATATGGGTATGAACGCCCACTCGAAAGCGGGCAGTGCACTGGTAGAAAGCCCTACAAGGGCACCATTCTAAACTACTACTCTAAACCCGTTGTACATATATTATGTTTATATCTATAAGAGAATAATAAAGTTATTTTTGAAGTGAAAACTTGAATGATGAAACGGAAAAGTCACAGTAAAAAGAGACACATTTATAAAGTGTTACCTATATTTGTGGTCTCTTCTTTGTGCGGTGTTATATTGAAGTTTACATTTTTCAAGGTTTTTTTTAATTAACACTATGAGAACGCCTTCTAAAGGAGTTGTTTAATTAAGTTCAAATGTTGATACCATTTCAACTATTGTTTTTATTTCATGAGTTTTTATGAAATCAAAAAAATAACAAAATATTAAAAATAGATAAATAAAACTGACCTGATTCCCAGTACAAGCTTGCGCAAAAGCGTTCAACGTTCTTGTAACGTGCAACGTTTCGACGCCACCGGCTAAAGCACATATGGCTTTAACGGCTTGGAAAACCGCTTTCGGGGAACAACTACCCTCGCCGCTGGTGACTCCTATCGCTCGGGATAGTTCACCTTCTAAGGTTTCTGTAATCAATAACATCAGGTTATGCAAAGGTGAAGGCAACAATGAATTTATGAAGATCCGAAATGTGGAGATGGTTACAGATGAAATGAAGGGAAACGGTAAATAACCAATGCTATGTTACAAGATTTCTACAAATAATACAAAACTTAAAAACACATATCACAAATATACATTAAATTTCGTGTCTGTGATCTGTAAATAGTTTTTTTCTGATATTTGCGTCGTTAAATGTTTTAAGTAATACTTCTTTTGGCGCTTTTGGAAAAAATATATATAATTAACGAATAAAATTTTTAGATTCGCGCGCACGCTGACAGCCAAAAACCGAAATAATGAAGTTAGCTGATAACTGTTTCTCAAGTTTCCGCGAAAACTTGTAACTATATTCACAATAGTTTCTCAAATATTCATAAATCTACAACACGTGTTTTATATCAGTAGGGATAAAAAAATTATTCATAAATGACATTCATAAAGACATGTGTGTATGAGATTTTAAATTATATTATGGTGGTGAATGATAGGTCATTGTAAAAATTCATGATAAAAGTGAATTTTATCTTTAAAAAAATAATTTTTAAGTGCATTTCTAGAGTTGAGGTTGATTGTCAGTATGTATTATTTTTATTTATCATTCCTTGTACAAGCTAAGAGTTGTGGTATACGGGATGAAATTCATTGTATTTTTTCATGAAATACCTTACGGAAAATAGACTTACCAAGTAAAATAGACAAATTGTCAAAGGATAATTGCGGCGTCGCACCCTGGGTGGGCAGTAGGTCGTCTAACGTTAAATGGGCATCCCTAGCGTCATCCCTTTCCGTCCTTGCAAGGGCCGTGTCCCTTCCTTCATTTAAATATAGGGTCACGTCTTTCTCCAATCGTACACATTCCCGTATATAATCATATTCGCTTAGACAACTACCCGGTGTTAAGTATTCTTTTGCACCCCACACCTATAAATAGAAATTCAAGGATTATTGTTTTCTTCAAATCATAAAATACTTGTAGATAAGGGCTATAGTCGCATTGTATAACTCCGAAGACAGTGCATAGTCTACGGCCAAGCCAAGACTGAGGAATTTTTTTGTCTTACAGGGTGTGTAAGGCTGAGCTTCTCAGACGAATTTACAGCGACTATGGTCGAAAAGGCGTTCCGGCCCCTTGGGAGCGTGCTCAGAGACGGGCCCTCGGGCACGTTGCATAGGGAGACGGAGAGAGCGAGACGTAGTGACCCTGCCGGTGAAGCCGATCTTATTCTAATCTACTATAGAAGAAACGGCGAAAGAAACTCCCCCACAAAGACTAAGGAACAATGGCCCACTCGGCTATTTCTAAGCTACGCTCACACATTTACATACTACACGGATTTTTCCGATTGTAATGTTTTAATAAATGAGATTTCCTCTCGTATTGTTTGAAGCGGGATGCGGCGTTACAAACGGGGAGGATGAAAGGATGTTACATGCTGCGAATGCTGAGGTGGATGTGTGGAGTTAAGACAATGGGTAATATTAATATAATACGGGAAAGGAGAAAGTAGCGGCAGTGATTGATTATCTTAAGAGTAAGAGACTAGTGTGGTATAGCTCTATAATACAAAGGAAAAAATGTCATGTTACAAGGAAAATGCTAGAAATGAGTGGATAGAAACAAAATTTATGAATTACGTAAAAAATGATATGACGAAAAAAGGGTGTAAATGTCAGCTAACACAGGAGAGTGGAAGGAAAGAATATTTTGATCCGTGGGATAAGGGAAAAAAGAAGAAAATGTTGCAAATAATAACCTCAAAGCTAATTAACATATACTGGACAAAAACGCCTACCATGTCTACAATATTAAATAAAATAAAAAAAAATATGAAAAAATTACCAGTAATACGGTCCACAATAATGTCAACTAATTAGTGTAATTACTAACAGTGCCGTAAGACGAGTAAATAGGTTAGTACCGCCATTGATTTGTAATAATGTTATACAGTTGTTGGTAATTCGACGTATTAATTACAGTTAGGTGAAAGGGGTGACTATTTACGATAATTTTAATGCCCATATACATTATGCAAAAGCGAACCATTTTTGAGTTTTGAGAGATCATGTTATTTAGCTTTTTTCAAAATGTCAAAAATGCAACATCAGAAATATATTTCAAAAAAAGTATCAATTTAAATCTCATTTTTTCTTCTGATTTATAAAAACAATTAAACACTGATTATTTGTCAATATTAAAACAACAATTATCAATCCAAATTTAAAAATGCGATACGAAAAACGATATAATTTCAATATTTTTTGAGACTTTTTTCCACTAAAATACCTTAAAAACAACAAAAAAAGGTATGAAACGTGGCTTGCAGATTATTTTAAAAACATAAGCGTTTTCTTAGCTCTCCAACTAGGAAGTTATTTCAAGAAACTGAAAAAAAAGATCATCATCATCATCATCATCCTAGCGTTAGTCCCGGTTGCCACCCAAACTTTCGTTTCGGTGCCCGGGGTCCGCTTTCCGACTTTTTCTACTCCACTTCGCGCGATCTTCAGCATCCCTGGTAGTGAGCCCATTGGCACGCATATCACCCTTTACGACGTCAAGCCAGCACTTTTTGGGTCTACCCCTCCTGCCGGGGCCCGGCGGAGGCGGCATGGCCTGACTGAAACTGAAAAAAAAGATCTCAAGGGAAAAAATGAGATTTAAATCAATTCTTTTTTTATAACTTTTTGATGTCGCATTTTTTATTTATTTTGAAAAATGCTAAAAAAATATAACTCAAAAATAGTTCACTTTTGCATAATGCATATGGGGGTTAAAATTATCGCAAATAGTCACCCCTATCAACTCCTAACGGGAATACGCGAATTACCAATAACCCTGTTTAAGCATATAAAGAGAGACAGGTTGGAAGAAGTCCTTTTTATATACATTTTAGAAAACATGTGTCACATATACACACGACTCGTCTTCAGTCCTGATAGCGACCACATTCAGTAACTTTCGTATCTGATCCCTCAGTGCAAAATCTCGTAACTACCGCGTAGTTTAAATCAATATATATATATATTCCCCTCTTAATTTTCTAAGACATCCATCTTTGTGTGGAATAAATAAAATCGGCACTATCGCAAGAACAAGTGATCTACTCATTTCCTGTTTTTATATATATTGCTAGATATTTTCTATGATTTAAATATTTAACCCTTTTAGTGCTGAGCTAATTTTCACATATTTTGCATAAATTGCGAAAGGATTAAAAAACAACTTATTAATTAAGTGTGCACAGAAAATTAAATATTTTCCTCAGATGTAGATGGATTTTCGTAATTATTTCTGTTATGTGTAAGGGACATATCAAACTACTCAAAGGTAACATATTATTTACTATAACTGTATTTATTTAATTAAAAATACGACACGTCCGCACAGATCGATACCTAAAATCAAACTGCGCAATAGTCGATATTCCGACGCTCCGCAATGTATACGCATTAATAGAGTCGATTTATCGACGGTTCGCTTCTAAGGGTTAAAAAGATTTTTTTATTGTGAACAGTTCACTCACCCGCAACATGTATCCAGACATGTCCTCTCTAATATCTTCATCCAGGGAGCACACTACAGTTAATATCACATGCTCTACGGTTGATTCCACTAAAAATAAACAAATTATCACATCAACACGTTGAACACCTGACTAGAAACAATGTTTAGCCCAGGCCGCATCGGACACCGTGTATCCGCATGTCCTCAATCACGACAGAAGCCTCTAAGCGGCTGACGGAGACCATTTCGACTCATTTTACTGAAATAAAGAACCCTCGCGGTCTCACAGTGCAGCCTGGCCAACTTGGTAAAAAAAGTCTTAGCGACTTAGAATTTATAGCCTTAGTATTTCAAAAATTTCTGCCATTTAATATCTCGGAAAATAACGGACTACATGACTGTGTTTGTACGTCGCCCATTATTAAGTAATTTCCTGATAATATTTAATAAATAATTTTGGGAGGTGGAAATGCACTGCGCACAGACTGCCAGGTCGGAAAGGGCAGCGGCCAACGGGGTTGCGGGGTTGTGTGGGACTCCACCGTGCAATGCGCACGTACCTCCTCCCCTTTTCTTGGCCAGGGGACGCATGTTACTGCTCTTCAAAAGTATATTCATTTGTATGAAATGTAACCTATCTTGTAATTTAACGTGTTTTACACGATTTTAATTTAATAGATAACTAGCTGACCCGGCAAACATTGTTATGCCATATTTCAGCCATCGCGGTCTTTTTTATCAATCTTTTCAAAACATACAATTCCGTAGTACATTAATTTGATCAATCTCATAAGGTTTAGCCAGTGTTTGCGATAAATATTTAATGTGCTTCAAGATTAAAAACTATCTAATAGTTATAATTAAAATGAGTCAAATCAATAGAATTCAAATACAAGACAGCATAAAAATACTGCTTTCAAATTATAAACACGTGAAAATTAAAGTATTGACAAATATTAAATAAACCAACATTTCGATTAAATTTAAAATTATTAACACTTTCATATCGTAACTAAACAAACATAAATTCATGATTGAATCATATAAAACTTAAAAACTTATTATTAATACTGTATCAAAATAATTGTAAATACAACTGGCAACATTCTCCGCCTGTCGTAAAAGGCGACACAACAACCCTAGTTGGGCGTTGGGTTCCAAGCCCGCCTGGATGGCAATCACCCTTGTACTACAATAAGGCCACCATAATAGCCTTGTGTTATGTTCCGGCATTAGTGACCCAGGTTCCCGTAGCCCTATGGAACAGTGCCCCTAACGTATTAAACATCCATATCCGACGGTAACAGCTTACTTATGGGCTACCAACTTGTCTACTGTACCTCAACAATAAAAAAAAGCTAAGACAATAATTTTTTAGACCTAATAATTACTCACCATCCGATGTGAATGTGATAGGCTCGTCGGAGTGAGCGTGATGGACTAGAATTTTAATGCTCGTATTGGGAGGGTACTTGCCCCCGGAGCGGGCTGCAATCACGTGCCCAGGGTTCGTCTTCTCATCCGTACAAACAAACCTTTCTAAAAACAAACAATCAATATGAACCGTTATATTGATTGTTTTTAAAAAATGACACATGACAATGAGACTACAAAATACAAAACTTTATTGTACTACAATATAAGTTATTATAAGTTATCAAACTTAAAGTTTTATCGCCAATTCGATCTTACAAACTTTGAACATTCAATTGACTCGATTCACTCAATCAAATTATTGAAAACAATCGAGTAATTAGTTATAAGAATTTATTTTATAATGCTGTTGCATTATAAAATACGCAATAATTTAAATATATTCTCAATCTACAACACAATTGGCAAAGTTAAATGTGGTGATATGCTTTTGACTTGTGAGATTGCGACCGATTGATGGTGATTCAATCGAGTATAATTTTGTCAGTACAAATCAAAGGGAGTCCAAACGCTTATAAGGCTCATATATTTATAAGAAAAATAGGAATGTTAATTTATAAAATTTTTCATATGATAAAATATAAAAGCATTTTTTTACTTAAATGATTTCGACCTAACGAGAGAGAAAAAGTGTAATTTTTGTATTAATTCACACAGCGCCATCTAATCCTAAATTAAGTAGCATAACACTTGTGTTATGGGTACTCGATAACTGATACACTACTTATATTTTATTTTGTAAATAAATAGATATTATACATAAACACCCAGATACGAGACGGAGAATCGAACCCGTGACCTCCGCAAGTGTGCCGAAGTGCGTTATCCATTGTATATAATGTATCAGTTGTCTAGTACACACAGTACAAGTACTATGCAACTTAGTTAGGTACTAGATGGCGTTGTGTAAAATGTCCCTATACCATATATTTATTTATTTATACTCACTTCGAACATCGAGAACCAATTTCAAAAATGCCGTGTGCTCACTATCGTAATTTCTTGTTCTAACTTTGACTATGCTATCATAAAGCTTATTCTGAAATAAATACAAAACATATAACCGTGTATATTAACAATAAAATTATTCATTACGTACCTAAAAAGTATTGGAATATTAAATGTTGTGGAAAAAAGTTCTTTAGTTAATTATTATCTTTGAAACTAATGTTTCAGTGATGTATAGACGACTTCCAAGCTGTAACTGTTATGAACCGTCGAAGGCCTAGAGTCCAGTGTTCAAGTATATAAATAAATACATTAATATACTGGGACAAATCACACAGCGCCATCTATTCCCAAAGTTGCATAGCACTTGTATGGGTATTGGACAATTGATATAGTACTTATACGTTTTTATTTTATAAATAAATACCTATTATACATAAACACTCAGACGCGGGACAGAAATTGAACCCGACGTACCGACGTGCGTTAGCTATTAGGCCACGGAGGTCGTCAGAATATGCATTTATCAACAAAAAATAAATAAATATACCTGTTGTCTAGTACCCATAACGCAAGCGGTCTATTGCTTACTTTGGGACCAGATGGCGCTGTGGGAATTGTCACAGTATGTATATTGAAATTTTGAAATAAACTCTCTTTTAAAATAAAAAAATACCGTATATCACAAAAAACAAACACACCGTAGTAGACCTTAGAGTAACACTAGGAACCGAAGTTATGGATTTTGGTGGGGGAGACGGCAATAGCGTTGCGTCCCGCTTACTTATCGTGGCGTACACCGGGGCGTCCCTCATCTCCGTCTCGCCATACAAAAAGTCCAACGGATCGTATTCCTCGTATACACTACTCGAACACTCACTGGCCACCGCATATTCTAAATAAAAAAAAATAAACTATAATTATAAATACACTGAACTCTCAAACTTTGGGAAACTAGTGTTAAATATCAAGATTAACCTGTTTACTGGGGATGACGAAATATTTCGTCATGGAAATTTGGAATATTATACTACGAAATAATTATTTCAATTCGTTCAATTATTTTTTTCTGCACTAAAGTTCTTTGAATTATATGTTATAGCTATTTAATAAATAAAAAATTTTAAATAAATAATATCAATAAGTGGAAGACCATTTCCATTTATTACTTAAGGTGTGATATTATTCCGCAGTTAACAAGTTAAATGTTACTTTCCGATAGATTAGAAGATTCGAATGTCTCATAATCTCTACTGAATGATATATAAACTGGCACTAAGTACAAGTATACATTTCCGACAGGGTGACAATTATAATTATATAGTAGCGGTGTCACTATAGTAGCGAAGGGGCAGGTCTATAAGACCATCATTAGGCCTATCCTTTTATACGGCTGTGAAGCGTGGCCGGTGTTAGAGCGACACAAGCAAGAACTGCGTGTCACGGAGATGAATATGCTGCGGTGGATGTGTGGAGTGACGCGGAAGGACCGCGTTAGGAACTCCCGCATTCGCGGTAGTCTTCATGTCCGTGACATTGCAGATAAATTGCAGGAGTGTCGGCTCCGTTGGTATGGCCATGTTTTACGGCAACCGGATGTTTACGTGGGAAACAAATGTCTGGCCATGCCGCCTCCGCCGGGCCCCGGCAGGAGGGGTAGACCCAAAAAGTGCTGGCTTGACGTCGTAAAGGGTGATATGCGTGCCAATGGGCTCACTACCAGGGATGCTGAAGATCGCGCGAAGTGGAGTAGAAAAAGTCGGAAAGCGGACCCCGGGCACCGAAACGAAAGTTTGGGTGGCAACCGGGACTAACGCTGGGATGATGATGATGAGTAGCGGTGTCACTTCGCAGTGTAGCCAAATTCGTGGATAAAATAACTCGTCACTCTAAGCACCACGCGCGCGTAGCCACAATACATAAGCGATTAATCGAATGTGTAGAAAAGTAGAATTTTCGGCTTCTCGATACACAATTGAGATGAAAATCTCTAGAAAGATGTAGATGGTGATATCACCATCTAAATTACCAAGTGATATTATTAACGTTATAAATATGACTTGTAACAAGTGATATTTTCTGACAAACAAACAAAACAAAAAATAATTTAAGTACAGCTCACACAAAGAGTAGTAACAAAACATATAAGCAATGACATTTTTAAATGGAAATAGTGCATTAGATAAGTAAACAAATGTCAGATTAAATTGAATGATACTGAATAAATGTTATATGAATGAAATGTTTTTTTTTTTCATTAAACAATGAAATCTATTTCTAAAAAAAATTATTAAACATAACATTAAATTTATATGTGTTTAAGTGCTAGATTTACCAAACTCTACTTGCGTGTAAATTACACGCTAAATTAAGAGGTATAATAAATTTACTTTTATCTGAACTCATAATTTAAAATTTACCACAGAGAGATTCTATTTGTAAACATCTGGTGATATTTATAAGCTACTTGTAAAGTACATTTCTACAACTATCTCTAGAATCCTTGATAAATTCATTAAACTAAAGATTACTCCGCATTAAGCTAACCAATAGTTTGTTTAGGACGTTTAATATTATTAAAACTTTGATATACTTGTAATACGTAGTCTTGCGAAAACGCTTTATGTGCCCTCTCCCTCACACCTGTACGTCTGTGCACCATCCTGTTACCCACTTCTCACCAAGAGATGGCGTGCTGCCGTGCCGTATCAGAGAGTGTGTATGTTAAACCGATAATCAGATAGAAGTCATTGTCCCTGTGCGTGCACGCGCGTTTTACATATAATTAAAGAAAGTATCTTGTGTTGTTTTTGGATTATAATATTGTTTTGATTGTGTACTACATGCTAGTATTTGAAGATATAAAGGTGGACAAGGGCAATATGTGAAAGGAGACCCTTCGAGTTCGGCGGGTCCCGTCAATGCCCGTCCTATTTCAATAGGGCGTTCTTCGCATGATGACAAAGAGAGTTCAGTTTTAAGGATCAATATTTTAAATTATAATCTTACATTTACACAATTTATCTATTTTGACGATCTTCGTGGCGTAACGATTAACGCATGTCAGTACGCTTGCGGAGGGTACGGGTTCGATTCCCGTCTCGCGTCTGGGTATCTATATATAATATTTATTTATTTAAAAAAAAAAGTATATATAGTATATCAGTTATCTAGTACCCATAACACAAGTGTTAGGGTACTTAGTTTGGGACTAGATGGCGTTGTGTGAATTGTCTCAATATATTTATTATTGTTTTAAGCAATTTCAATAAACTATTGACAACAAATCCATAACAATAATCGCCTACCTTCAAATTATTTAATGCATACTATTATTACATATTTGTTTAAGGTAAACTACGCAAAATCAGTTTTTTTTTTATTATTTTTCTGTAAACGAATATACTTTTAGAAATGTAGTATTTTTTTGAGATATGTTTATTAACCGTTACCGCAGGTTTTCGTATTAGAAAAAAAACCCTCTCAATGCGACAAATAACAACAATATGAACACTCCTAGTATATACAGGATATATTCAGTTTTGAAGAGTGAACATAAACAATGAAACACACCACTCACCAGAGTTACTTTGTTCAGTTAATAGCGGATCAAACGCTTCTAGCACACTGACTCTTACGCTACCTTGGCCTGTATTCTTGTTCCTCCCCCCAAAATCTATTAGATTCATTGACGTGGGAAGACTGCCGACAGTGTCGTTCGACTCATTCGACTGCAAACAACAATAAAAAAGAAACTTAAGAAAATCTCTAAACAAAACTTTCTCAATATTGTTAATTTGTTTATGCCAACAAATCAAGCCGTTGGTAAGCGACTTGGAATCCCGTTTCATGAGAAGCTAATCAGATTATTTAAGAAGTACTAAAATTTATTAAGATAACAAGCTCACTTATAAATGGATAATTATCTCTATTAAAATTCTAATATTTAGTTAAAAAATTATATTTAAAAGTATGTATGCTTCATTAAGTTTTATTATAAATCTTGGTAAAAACAGGAATTATGTGCAAACAACAGTCATAAGGCAATATATTTTATAACTCCATATACCTTAAAATAAGAAATCAAAGAGAGGATTGTGGTACTTCTGCTTCTTTTTCAAATTTGTCCTAATCTTATTTCTTTTTTTGCTATAGGACAGTAGACAAGCTGACGGCCCACATAGAATTTAGCAATTGCCGTCGCCGGTGGGTGTTTGTAACGCCAGTGGCATCGCGAACACTCTGCTCTCCCATAAGGGTACAGGAATTTGGGTCACTAATGCCGAAACACAACACAAAGTTATTACGGCGGTATACTTAATACCAAAGATGGTCGTCGTCCATACGGGTTTAGAGTGGGTTATTTTGTTGCCTTTTACTACAGGCCGACCCCGGCCGCAGAGATCGGTATTCTTTCTCCACCACCCCTGCGCAGATAAAAAAATGAATTGTAAAAAATAACTCACCCCAATGCTGACTTCAGATAGTTTCCTCGTATTTCCTTCTACAGCATCTTTAGGCGGATCCGTTGCTTCAGCAGGCTTTGTTACATTATTATATGCAACATTAACACCCATTGGCGGATATGTGTGAGATTGATTGAGTTGGGGATATAAAGACATTGGCCTTGTTGGCCTGGATATCATATTTGTTGTATTATAATTATATGCTGGCGGCTGTGGGGAGTACACGTACGGCGACGGTGAAGCCATCCTAGTCTGATTGTATGGTGTTTGATACATCGGAGGATTGACATGAACATATGTAGGAGGATTATCTGGACCAACAGGGCCAACCATTGGCGGTGGTTGGTAATATTGATAGCTCATTGGGCCACCCATTGGCATTCCGTACGGAGTAGAGGGAGGGTATGGAGGCATTGGATTATAAGGTTGTTGATAGTTATAATTATATTGGGGGGCATATGGATAGCCTGGTCTTTGATTGTATTGGTTATTCATTATAGCTGGTGATTGGTCGCCAGTGTTCAGGGTTAATTCATCAGTTTGTTGACCTAATCTGGAATTGTTAAAATATTATCTTAATATTTATACTGTCAAATCGAACTTAATATCGAATAAGAACTGTCATATTATATGGATTGGAATGATGCCGCGGAGATGCGAATGTTGAGATATGAAGAATTACGAAAATTGATGAAATTAAAATTATATGGCAATACAATGCAAAGAGAAGTATGCCATATGACAAGGAAAATTCTAGAAATGTGAATGGATGGATAAAAAAAAGGAGAGATAGAGCAAAGAAAAGATTGCTTAAAAGATGATATGAGGAGAAAGGGTGTGAGTGAGAAAACGACTAACAGAGGAGATGTAGAATATTTGAGGCTTAAATATCATGACCATATTTCGTTCCTTTCGGTCCTCAAATCAATCAATAATATATTTCTTGTAACTTAAATATTGGCTGAATTAAAAATATTTTTGCTAACAGTGCAATAATACATGGACTGATGAAATTATACGATAACTTTATCTAAAGCATTTATTTATCAACACCTTATCACTGTCAAAAATTGCCATACATAAAACATTCGTTACATTTTTTCTAGTATATCGAAATGAAAACTTTAAAAAAATCAATTATTTAAGAAAAACTTAGAATAAGTAGTCACGAATACAATACTATTTCGGTAACAAACTTCAAATTCGAAGCGAAACAAAGAAGTGGCGGGTTAGTTTCCCGCGCATGGCATTCTCTTCTTAGGCAGTTTTTCTCACCTTACATTATTAATGTCAACATACCTACTGATGGTAAAATAAAGCATTGTAAGGAAATTTCCACACTAAAGTGCCTTAAACATACTATATGTTTTTTAAATTAATTATAAGAAAAGACATGATAAAATTCATATAATGTTATGGTGTTCAAGAAACGAAAATATAGTCATAGAAATATTATAAAAAAATATTCAGTATTCATTAAATTTAAAGCAATACAAATATCCCAATAATTAAAAAAATTACGGAGCAATTATTGTTCAAGGATTATATTTCACATTCTAGAACACCATAGCAGTGGAAGGATACGCATCATGGGTATAATATTCCATTTAAATCATCAAGTTTGTAATGTCTCATTTATATTTGGTTTAACCAGTAGACTTGGTATGACGAAATATTTCGTCATACACTAAGTACTACTGCAATGGACATACCATTTTTCTTCATAGAAATTTAGAATATCATGCTAGGAAATAATTATGTAAATTAGTTCAATTAATTTTTCTACATTAAACTTGTTTGATTTATATATGTGGGCTTTCGTAGAGTAAAACAAGTTTTTTGAGTTGGAGCGGACGTGTGCGTTTAATTCTGTATACTTCAGAATATACTAAACACTACATTATATATAATTAAATAATTAAACTTAGCATAGCGTGCGTCATCTTGCTCGTCGTCGTCCATTCGTCGTATTCTACTCACTGCATTCACATGTCATCCCTTTCAATCTATGGCTTCGTTCACAAACATCATCTTATATCCAAACTCATGTGTTCTAGAAATATCATTCTCACATATATTAAAGTTATAAAATATTTTGTCGAAATAAATAAAATCAATAAGTTAAAGACGATTTCCTTTTATTACTTGAAGTGTGGTGATATTACTTGTAATTATGAAGAATAATCTCCCTGTTGTGAAATGAGTTGAACAAAAGTTTATTCCCCGGGTTAGCTTACTTGTTAATGTATTCTTTAAGTGATGCGTGAGGGTCCTTTGGCGGTGTCTTAGTGGTGGGGCTGGCGAATGAGATCAGGTCACTGGACTCATTCCTAGTGGGACTGGATCCTTGAGATCTGAAACATTCATGTATGTCATTGTGACGTACCATATACCTTTATTACCTTAAAATAAAATAGCACAATCATTTTTCATCGTACATTCGTGACGCAACGGCTTTCTAACGTCATAACGCCTGTGGGGTTCACTGGTTTGATTCCTATTCCGTGTCTAGGTGTTTATGTGTCATATTTTATATAGTTATTATATGTATTTATTATTAGTTACTATCCGTTCAGGGGCGGAGAAAGAATACTGACCTCTGCGGCCGCGGTCGGCCTGTCGTAAAAGGCGACAAAACAACCAACCCTAGCTACGTGGTAGGGCCCCAAGCTCGTCTGGATGGCGACCACCTTTGGTCTTAAGTATGCCGCCATAATAACTTTGTGTTGTGTTCCGGCATTAGTGACCCAAGTTCTCGTACCCTTATGGAACAGCAGCGTGTTCGCGATGCCACTGGCGTTGCAAACATCCATAGACGACGGTACCTGCTAAATTCTAAGCGCACCGTCAGTTTGTCTGCTGTCCTCCAGCAATAAAAAAAATACTTGCCATGCCGGTGACGTTTGTCGCAGGACCGATGATCGTTAGAGCAAACGTGTCCTAGAGCGCAAACCGCGTCTAGGCAAACTTAGCGTAGGACGCCGCCCTGCCCGAAGGACCGAGGGCCTGCGCAAGGTAGCCGGTCGGGGCTGGATGGGAGAAGCATGGGACCGGGATGTGTGGCACAAGAGAAGCCCACGTCCAGCAGTGGACGATTGGCTGATGACGAATGTATTTATTTACAAACGAGAGTATCACATGTCTAGTACCCATAACACAAGCGCTTTGCTGTATTCTTTGGGACAAGATGGCACTGTTCGGTATATTTATTTTAACCATAGCATTACTAAGTTCCAAACAAATCAATATAGACGTAGATGATTAATGATAGGTAGAGATCAAATGTTAACATGTTAAATCTAACCATTGACTTCGTTATCATACTTTATTTTGATAATAAACATTTATGACTAACATATTGATAACCCTTTATACTACATATTATAAATTACTCTTTTTACAAGAGATGAGTATATTAGAGGAAGTGTGAAAGTAGCACCGGATATTGATAAACTTGAAAATACCTAACAGATAAACAAGAAGAATGCCATATCACTAGGAAAATGATAGAAATGACAGTAGATGGATACAAGAGTAAACGTAGGCCAAAAAAGATGGTAGATTGCATAAAAGATAATATGGCAAAAAAGGGTATGAATGTTGAGTTATGACGGCTAACAGAGGAGAGTGAAAGAGGAGAACATGTTGTGCCGACCCCATATAATGTGGGACAAGGACAAGAGGAAGAAGAATATTGATAACCCTTTATACTGTTACTTGACTTATATAGCGAAATAAAGCGATACTAAGTATTAATTAATCATTATAAGACGCTTTTATATTTCTATACAATAATGATTGATATCTTCTTTCATTTAAATTACAACACTATATATACCTGGGTGTTTCAGTCGTACTAGTCCGACCTCGTGGCGGTTTCCTCGGGGGCGGAGGCAGCGCGGGCGGCGGTCCTTCGCTTTCCTCGCGTCGGCGCGCACTGACGCTTGCGATTTCCCGGACATTATCTATCCAACAATGATTTGATTAACCAATCGACCAATAAAGATAATGTTTTGCTTCGATTATTATTGCTATCTGATAGACTGTGCGATCTAAACATAAAATAAATAACAAACACTAAACAAAAGCGGGAGAAGTTATGAAACTCATTGTTGCTAAAGTATAAAGAAACTAAATGAGATTTTTTTTTTGCAATTGGAATTAGTCTAAAGCAAGCATTCCCAAAGTGGTCGGTATCGACCCCTTAGAGTCGAAATCGGTTTCCCAGGGGTCAACATAAACGAAAACTAATTTTTGTAATGTAAATAAATACCATATTATGCATAAACACCCAGACGCAAGACAGGAATCGAATCAGTGACCTCCGCAAGCGTATGTGCATTAGCTGTAACGCCACGGAGGTGGTCACAGATCGTAAAAATACAATCTAAATGAGAATAACGAGTAGCATGCTGTAGATAGGATATAATTCATATGAATTATACCCTATCTACAGCTATATAGTCTATATAGACTAAAACATTCAAATTAGCTTAAGCTTTTTATAGCTAGAGTTCAGCAGACAGACAGACGGCCCACCCTGGCAGGTGGTCACCGTCGCCTATTGACGTTTGGATCAACAGAGGCATTACCAACGCGCTGCCGTACCCCATATCGTACCGCGCTGAGAAAACCTCAGCCGGAAGCTCATTCCACATCCTGAGAGTACGAAACATGAACGTTCTTGAGAACCGTTTCGTGCAAGAAAGAAGAGGCTCCAAGAAATGGGGATGAACATTCTTTTGTCACATACCAGTAAACCAGTAATTGGTTTCTATTAGGCCTCATTTACGGAGACACGGGGCGTCTCGCGGCGCGTTGAACGTATTAACGAACGAACAGTTCTCCGTAAATGCACTCAGACAACGCCCTACGTCTCCGTAAATGAGGCCTTAGATACTGGGACAGAGACAACACTATGAAACTAAACTAGCTTGGTCTCAACAGCAAATACTTTAGAATACTTTTTAGAAAACAGGCAAACATGGTCGGCGCCAGAGCAACACAAGCAGGAACTGCATGTCACGGAGATGAACATGCTACGTTGAATCGTTGATCGCGTTAGATATTCCCGCATTCGCGGCAGCCTAAAGGCAAAACATTGCATATAAATTGCAGGAGTGTCGCCTGCGTTGGTATGGTCACGTTTTAGAGCAACCGGCTACCTATGTAGGAAGACTTTAAACAGGCAAATAAATTACGAGAACAATAACATTTCACAATGAAACAAAAGCAACTTCTCCCCTCTGACCATTTAACATAATGATGAGTCTGATTAACATTTGTCTCCACATACCAATTGTACTTATTGATACAATAAAATCTCTCTGAGTCATGACAATGTACTTAAACCTGGCTGAATATACAAGTATCCCACATTCAATTAAAATATACAGTTTATTTTTATTCTTACAGACCATGGTGGAATGGCTAACATTCCCAGTGTTTATGTATAATATGGTTTTTTTTTTTTATTTCTGTGGGACAGCAGACAGGCTGACGGCCCGCTTAGAATTTAGCAGTTACCGTCGCCTATGAGTGTTTGCAACGCCAGTGGCATCGCGAACTCGCTGCTGACCCATAAGGGTACAGGAACTTGGGTCACTAATGCCGGAACACAACACAAGGTTATTATGGCGGATACTTAAGACCAAAGGTGGTCGCCATCCAGACAGGCTTGAGGCCCTACCACGTAGCTGGGGTGGGTTGTTTTGTCGCCTTACGACAGGCCGATCCCGGCCGCAGAGGTTAGTATTCTTTCTCCGCCCCTGCACGGATAAAACGGTTATTTACAGAAGAAAAGTATATATTTAGTATATTAGTCTAGTACCCATAACATGAGTGCTAAGCTACTTACTTTGAGTCTAGATGGCACTGTGTTAATTGTCCCAGTGTATTTATTTTTGATTTAGAATAGAACATAAATAAAATAAAAGCTTAAATTTCCCCCCACCCCTCTAACTTCCATGAGAGTCCAGAGGCAACCGGGCTAAGAAGGTATGTGAAAGTATATCCCTACCTACATCCCCACTTAGCTGGAAAGGTAACATGTGTAAGACAGGTAATGGATAGGGCAGTGCTTGAAGATGAAATTCTTTGAGAAATGCTTCCTACCAGAATCCAGAAAAGTGGGGCTGGTTCACAAATTTCAAGTCACTCAACGGTCTATGTCAGGCCTATTATGGACAAAGTCTGAAATCCATAAGAAAACCAAAGTGACAAATAGCTTGCTATAGAACAGTACGCAGCAGTGGTTTGGTCACTTTTATCACATTAGCTGACAATGGCAATACATCCTGGAGTGAAGACCATGTCTCCGCAAACAGTTTAGGATACCCGCAGCCTGATGGACCAATGACTTGGGAAAGGTAGCTGTTTGGGGCTGAATTGGAAAAGATAAAGGACTATTACGGATTTGGAATGAAAACTTGAGTGTTCATCCAGAGTGCAGAACAACAGTCTGGCAACAGAGTAATAGACTTTTTTTAGACTTAGATTCAATTATTTTTTAGACTTAGAGATTCTAACCACATTACATTAAAAAGGATTGTGGGATTAACAAAAAATTAATTTTATTGTAAAAAAGTGAGGGGCGCTTGTTGTCAATTGTTATAAAAAATTTGACAGATATTAATAGAAGTAGTCATTTTGAAAGTATCTTAAAAAGCAACCCATCCTTTTTTACAATAAAATTTATTTTTTTGTTAATCCCACTAATATCCTTAATTTAAATTTATTGAAAATTATTTTTTATTACCTTTTAGTTTGATTTTCTATAAAAACGTGCTTTTAGTTTTTTTTTAAACTGTAATTTATTTTTAACTTTTTAGTTTGATTAAGTATAAAATAAAAGGGTGATAATATAATTTATTTTTTGTCAATTTCCAACCCTGTAAATGTTTTTATTAATTTAATGCCATCTTCTGGCAGTGTTATTAATTAAGCAGAATTTTGAATTTTTTTGATTGTTCATAGTGAAAAACATGTTACATGTTGTAGTAGTTGTGGCTTAGTTTTTAAAACTGGCCGCTTGCATGACGTTAACCCCTTTTTGGGGTTAAATCTGTCATCCTTTTTATTTAAATTATTTTTCTTGTTTCACACCAATGTGAAACTGCCAAAAGTAGGACATGAAATTTTGTTGTCAATCATCTAATATATCATCAAGTGACACTTTTATTGCTTTCTTCTTGAGTGAAAACATCCGAGTGTCAGTTTGGGTGTGCAGGGTGGCACTCTTGCCAGGTTGCTGACTTTTTTTCTGAAGAATTTGAGTAATTGAGTATTATCTAAATTCTTTTATCTCTGTGTATCGCTATTGTGCAAGAATGGTAGTTTAAATTTAATCGGAGTATTGTCCATCACTAGCAACTACTTTTTCCCATCTTTCAGACAGTGTTTGGATTCCACATCTAAAGAATTCCTTATCTTTTGAGCCTATCAATGAATCAACCCAATTTTTGGTATCTTCATATGATGTGAACTGCTGCTCCAACAGAGCATGTGTCATTGACCGGATCAGATGCTAGTCGGACAGCGCAATGTCTGGTGAATATGGAAGGTAGTACTTCCCAATCAATTGTTTTCAACTTGTTTTCACCGGAAACACTACATGCGAATGACCATTATTACATAGAAGAATACTTTAGTCATGTCTGGAGTAGTGTTGAGGGTGTTTTTCCTTCAGAGCTTGGCTCAATCTCATCAATTGTATCCGGTAGTTCCAGTAAATGTTTCGCTTGAATTAAGCAACTCATAATACACCATCCCTAGCTGATCCCACCAAATACACAGGCATAAGTTGTTTTCCATGAATATTCGGTTATACTGTGGATGTTGAAGCATGGCCAGGTAGTCCCCATTATTTTCTTCTTTTTGGATTATCCTAACGTATCCACTTTTCATCACCAGTAAAAATTTGATGTAAAAAAACTTTTTTTATGCCTAGCTAGCAGCATTTCACTCATGCATAATTGGTGTTCAACATCTCTCGGCTTTAATTCATATGGGCCGAATTACCTTGTATAAGAATCATTCCTAGATTTTAAATGATGTGAGACTACCTGCTGAGTGACTTCTAAAGTGCAAGTTCCTTGTGTTTCAGACAAATCTTCCATCAATTCTGCATCCTCGTAAATTTTTGGCCTTCCACTGCAATCTTTGTCTTCTACGTCAAAATCACAGTTTTTAAACTTTTCACACAATTCACAACATGTTTTCTTACTCAGTGCAGCCTCGTTATATGTTTTTAGGAGCAATTGATGCTCCTCAGCTGCAGATTTTTTTTCAATTAAAGAAGTAAATTAAAAGTTCCCGTAAATAATACTTATTTGATTAAAATTTAGACATTTTTGGATAAAAAAAATACATGATGCTAATACAAACTTAATAATATGATAGGATTATGTTGTTCTTGAATGAGCAACCTAATTTTCAAGCCGGTTATCATTTCTGAATTCTAACATGTCTCGTGCCATGCCATCTCTCACAAAACGGCGGAATCTTATTGGTACTCCTAATATTTTTGAAAAGTTCAGTGCACAATATTTATAAATTAAACACAACTGTCATCATTATTCATAATAAACCTTGACTTCAATAGTTAAATAGAAGAATAATGTATGTGATAATGAGTGTGGTGAGTCTAGTATTAACCAAATTTCTTGTATCATCACTTATCTGTTGATGCAAACAAAGTTACGTCAGTTACCTGCGTTGGAAAGCAGCTTCTGCTTGCGAAACTGTTCTAGCGCTAGACTTTCTAAACTCAGAGCCTGCGCCTTCTCCAAGTCCGCTTGGAATTGGAGATCATATTCAGACATCTTCGGTTATCCCTTAATATACACCTACAACATTTACGAAACGAGCGTGGGAATTAAAACAAAGTGAACACTATACATTGAGCAAACAAAAACTTCACAACTTGAAGCTAATAACCATTTAATTACGAATCATAGTATTGATATTAACATACCACTGGAAAGAAAACTTTCCACTAGACCTTTTTAAAAATTAATTTTCACAACATGCTATGATATTCAATAACAATCGGCTCATTTTCATTTTATTTTATTGTGTCAACGTACAAATTTTTGTTGGTTTTGAGCATTTTGCTCGTAATACGGGCTAAATTAAAAATCCATTCAATTTGTTCTTTGACAGATTATTTTTCTAGTGTCATTTCTATATGCCCATATGAAAGAAAGAGATAAATACATACTGCATTTAAAACAGCAGATTTTTTAATTAAATTGTATTATACTAGTGTTGTCATAACGCGGTCACCATACGCAAACGAACTGTCTTTTAAAGTCGAGTTAGCAATTTATTCGTTTTACATTTTTAAAGTAACTACAATCGTCAAGGTTATTTTAGATGCGATAAAATTACATTTATTATAAAATAGGTTCGCAAAGTAAATAAAAAATTATATATTTTGGCTAGACAAATTTTGTAACATCCATTCAAATCTCGATGTCGTTCATCATAATCCGGAAATGGCAAAGTCAGCCTTACTGTTTCTGATTGAGGAGCAGATTTCTGTCCCAGCCGATCCATCGTATCTTTGCTTTGTTGTTGTAAAGAACGGTAGAACACAGGGATATATCTTTATTATGGGTGTGGATAGATTTTGGCGTTCCCACCCAAGTCTACTCTGACTTGTATCGGTCCCATAGCAGAGTGCGAACGGGCTGGACAGGCTCACTTTTTTTGGCATGTTCAAGACTCTACTGACCAAATTTTTACGCATTATTTAGCCGCGGAGCATAGCATTCTTGGCGACTTCATGCACATCACTTTGAGTGGCTGAGTGACTCCATCAGGAATCTATAATTTTGCTGTTGCCTTTAATTTTACTGTTGCCTATGGTTTCACCCGCAAACCAGATAGAGTGGATCATGCGCAATCTTTGTTGGACTGTCCCTTAAGGGTAAGACACATTTTATTAGACTACTCGATTCGAGGTTATTTATTATTTTTACTTATGTTATGGGCATTAGATAACTGATAAACTACATGTATACTTTTATTTTGTAAATAAATACATAATATACCGCTCAGACAGATGGGAATCGAACCCGTGACCTCCGCAAGCTTATCGAAGTGCGTTAGTCACATGGACCTATTACTTCAGTGGTTAGTCACTACGCCACGGAAGTCATCAAAGATAGCGTGTTAGATTTGTTATTCTATATCGATTATATATGAATGTAATCGATTTTATTATAAGTAAACTGCATCACACAGCTCTAAGAATACTAATAATAATATTTAGAAAATTATCATCTCCGCTAGGAGTAATATTGTTCTGTGATTATCAATTATCATTCTGTAACTGTTACGCACGAGGATGTCCGGCCGCTGGTACAGCTATAGAAAAATGGACTCTGAATATAGTCGACTGATTTCATTAATGCTCCTGATCCACTCAGGCTTTAGCTTTAACACACTCCGAAAGTACACCATACAACGGGTGAGTGGGATAGAGAGAGAACCAGTAGACTATATGAGAGACGAGGGGGGTGGGTTTGGGGGGAGATATTGCGATACTTTGCAATGGGCAAAGAAATTCGCACTGATCATGATTCCACCCATTCCTGGATCGGTTCAGGTCTGCTTGCAGGAACTGTTGCATAGCACCAGTTAAATGTTACAGCTCTAAACCCTGAACACACTGAAAATAGAATGCAAATTATGGAGCAGCAAGCTAGACAATGCAATGTTGAAATTAGTAATCTACCGGAAAGACGTAGTGAAAATCTCATTACCATTTTACAAGAAATTTCTGTTTTAATCAATTTTCAAATTACAAAACAAGATGTAGTATCTATTCACCGCGTAGCTCAACTATCGCCAAACAGTTCGAATCCTAAAAATGTCATAGTGAAATTCTCTACAAGAATACTTCGGGATAATTTTCTGTCGGCAGCGCGATTAAAAAAGGGATTATCATCTGAACAGCTAAAGATTTCGGGTCCAGCTAAGAGAATATACTTCAATGAACACTTAACCATAGTGAACAAAAATTTGTTCCGACAAGCACGGGAAGCAGCCAAGAAACATAATTTTCGCTTTGTATGGATTAAAAATGGCACCATACTCGCCAGAGCTAGTGAAACTGCACATGTTGTTATTATTAAATCGGAAAGTGATCTGTCAAAAATCAAAGATTAATCACCTAACTTGTAAAATCTATTTAATATTTCTATATAACATTCAATTTATCTTCTCTTATTTACTTAGTTTAAGGTTTAAAATGTGTACATACAGCACATGTGAGGCATGGTACTTCTGCTTTGTTTGTTATTCTGTGTACTTACGCGATGGTCTCGGTTTGTATAACACTTCATTATTATGGATAATATTTCTATCCACCCACATTTTGCAAATGTTACTTCTTGTTTACATTGTTTATTTATTTTTATGTAATAATTACAGTGATGATTCCAGAGAATATCACATATTAATTCATCTTTGGAGTATAATATATTTAATATGTTGTTGTAAAATGTATCTTTCTAAGTACGTAAAGTACAAAGTATACACAGTAATCGATATATTTATTCTCGTCTCACTTTTGTGTACTTTTAATATACTCGTTTATTGTTTAATATATATACATAGGCATATCGATGATGTATAAATTAGCAATTTACTATCAAAACTGTCGAGGACTTAGAACAAAATTAAATATTTTGAGATCAAATATTTTGACGGAATGTTATGATGTACTGGTTCTATCTGAAACATGGTTGGTGCCGAGTATCTCTGACAGTGAAATTGCTGATTCCCGTTACTTTCTGCACCGACGCGACAGAGATCGTATCGCATCAGGAAAGCAGGATGGCGGTGGTGTTTTGATTGCCGTACGCCGCGACTTACCCGCACAGCGAATTTTTGTATCATTTAATGATAATGAAGACCAAAACACCACTACACCTTGTATTGATTACGTGTTACTTAAATTTAAAATGAATAACAAAAGTTTTGCGGTGTGTGGTGTTTATATTCCTCCCAACCAAAGTGTATCAACTTACGCATTGTTTCTCAATAATCTCTTACGCATTTTAAATGATATTAGTATTGAATATTTTTATATTGTCGGTGACTTCAATTTACCAAGTCTGGAATGGCAAAATTTTTCATTAAATCTATCTTCAACGTTACTGATCAATACTAATGTAAATATTAGTACTTGTTTATATAACTTCTTGCATTTTACAAAAAGTAAACAATTTTTTAATATTAAAAATAGCATGGGACGTATATTGGATTTATTTATTTCTAATTCAGAAGCAATTTGTTGTGAACCGGTTCAAACGCCATTAATGCCAATTGATGTCTTGCACCCTCCTTTTATGGTGCTCATCTCTCTTAGTGTACCCTATTCAATAATAAATTCCTCGAATAAATTTAATTACTCATTTTTAGAAGGAAAATATAATATTATTAGAGAGGAAATTAAAAATATTAACTGGTCCGAAAAACTCTGTAGTTCACCTATAGATATAGCAGTTGATACTTTTTATGAGATCATTTATGATATTATAAAAAAATACGTCCCCAAACGACGAACTAAAAATAATAGCTTTCCTATTTGGTTTTCACGTCCTCTTATTCATATATTCAAAAACAAAGAAAAGGCGTGGATTAAATGGAAAAAGTACCAAAACTTGAGTGACTATGAACAGTTCTCTTTATTTAGAAAAAGGTTTAAGACATTAAGTAAAATTTGTTTTAATACGTATATAGAAAATGTAGAAAGTAACTTTGTTGATTTATATACATTTATATTGGCAACACTAATTGAAATCTCTTCCTCTTCCAATCAAGATGGCGAAAGGATAGTTGCGTTTTACTTGTGTGATAATGTTAAGATTAAAGAATAAAAGTATAAAACCATGAACGGGCCTAATTATTTTAACATGGTAGCAGAACAGTGGTTTAATGGTAGCAGAACAATGGTTTAAAGAATAAATGTGATAGAAAAAAGAAGAAAAAAAATGGCGTCAAAAAATAGTGATAATATAAATATTCCAATTTTCGATGGCACAGATTACAGTAATTGGAAAATACGGATAATTAAGTTTCTACAGTTCAAAAAGTGCAAGGATGTAGTAATGAGAGCGAAAATTGAAACCGACAAAGATGAATGGGACGATAGAGATATACAAGCAACAAACTATATTTACAGTGCTATAACAAACAAGCAGTTGGAATATATAAGTGAATTAAATACAGCATACGAAATAATACAGAAATTTGATGAGATGTACCTAAAGAAATCAACGGCGTTGCAAATAGTATGTCGACATAAACTCGATAGTGTCAAATTGAAAAATTATTCTGAAGTGTCTTTATTTTTCGATGACTTTGAAAAAGCTGTAAATGAGTTGAAACAAGCCGGTGCAACGGTATCAGAAACAGAAAAACTAAACTACATGTTGAAAGCACTACCAGTGAGTTACAACTACATAGGTGATTTAATAGATGTCTTACCAGAGGGTGAAAGGACAGTGGACTATTTAAAAAGCAAAATAAAATTGAAAAGTACAGGAAATATGAGTGAAATGTCAGAAGACACATCAAATGTTTTTAAAGCAGATAGTAACCGATCATATAATTGTTTTGGTTGTGGTAAACCTGGTCACCTAAGAAGAGATTGTAAGGCAGAAAATGTAAACCGTGGTCGAGGACATGGTCTTACAAATTATAGAGGAAATAGTATACAAAATTATAGAGGAAATAGTATACAAAATTATAGAGGAAATAGTTTACCAAGTTATAGAGGACATAGTTTGCCAAGACGAGGACGTGGTTCATACAATAACAGAGGACAAGGTTCAAGAAATTACTACCATAATAATCAAGGGAGTCAAGGTAACAGTTATCATATTAATATTGCAAACAATACATACACAACGCAAGAGAATGATAAGCCAAAGGGTCAAATAAATTGGTTACTAGATAGTGGATGTACTGACCACATTATTAACACTGATAAATACTTCAATACTTATGAGATATTGGACAAACCTATTAAAGTCAAAATTGGTGACGGAACAATATTAGAAGCTACAAAAATTGGTAATATAAAAGCTTATTTCTTAGTCTATGGACAAAAATCTGAAGTCACACTGAAAAACGTTTTCTTTGTAAAAGAAATGAAGGCAAATTTATTAAGTTATTCGAAAATTACTGATAATTGTTCAATCATCTCAAAAGGGAAATTTGCAAAAATTTACAATGAATATAGAAAGATTATAGCAATTGCAATTAAGGATGAAAGACTGTATAAAATGAAAAGTTACATGTGTGAAGAAATATTGGAAGCAAATATTAGTAAAACAAATATGACTGTAAAGGAAAAACTACATCGTACTCTAGGCCATATTAACTTTAAAAAATTGGATTTAATGTGTAAAAATGAATCATTAGAAGGATTACCTAAAGAGATTGAATATGAATATTTAAAGTGTGCAATATGTATTGAAAATAAAATGCATAATTTACCATTTGCTAATAATCGAAGAAAAGCAAAAGAGATATTAGAGATTGTTCATACAGATTTAAATGGGCCACATCAGACTACAGGATATAATGGAGAAAAATTTTTTTTGAGTTTTATTGATGACTACAGCAAATTAGTCAAAGTTTATTGTATCAGATCAAAGGATGAGGTATATGATTACTTGGTGCAGTATGTTAATGAAGTACAGAACTTGACAGGGAAAATGATAAAGGAACTGCGATGTGACAATGGGAAGGAATATATGAATGCAAGAGTTTTTCAGTTTGCAAAAGAGAAAGGAATAGTGATAAAACCCTGTCCAGCATATGTTCATCAATTAAATGGAACAGCAGAGAGATATAATCGTACGTTGATGGATATGGGTAAATGTCTTTTATCAGAAGCAAAGGTAGAAAGAAGATTTTGGCCTGAGGCAACTAAAACAGCTGCATATCTTAAAAACAGAACCTTAACTAATACTATTGAGAGGAAAACCCCGTATGAAATATTTTTTAAAAGGAAGCCATCTATGCAAAATCTAAAATTATATGGAAGTAGAGTTTTTGTAAGAATTCCTGAAGAACGAAGAAGGTCTAAATGGGATAAGAAAGCAGAAGCTGGAATTTTGCTTGGTTATACTGATATTGGATACAGAGTGTTAATTAACAACAGAGTTATTATTGCTAGAAATTGTGATATAATTGAGGAAGATGTTAAATTATGTGGTTTTAAAGATGAGGAAGAAAATAGTGAATATAAAATAAAAGAAAAGGAAAAGGAAGATAAAAGGATCCAAGAGGATAGAAATATGTTAAAATACTCAGAAAATGATAAAGAGAATGTAGGAGAAAGTGAAGATGAGAATCTAAATAGAAGATTAAGAAAACAAATCAAACCTCCACTTCGTTTTGATGAAGAATTTGGTTATTATTGCATATACTGTAACTACTGTGATGCGTCAGCTCCAATTGATTTTCAGGAGGCGATTACATGTGATGAGGCAATGAAATGGAAAGGAGCAATGAATAGTGAGATGGAAAGTTTAATAAAAAATAATACCTGGACTCTAGTTGACAGACCCTCCAAGGAAAAAAAGGTAATTGATGTGAAATGGGTGTATAAAAGGAAGAGTGAAAATGAATACAAAGCAAGGTTAGTAGTAAGAGGTTTTCAGCAAACAAATTGTATTGATGATACTTACTCACCTGTTGCTAAAATGCCTACACTTAAGCTACTATTATCTTATTGTTGTCAAAATAATTTAGCTATTCATCAAATGGATGTTGAAACAGCATTTCTAAATGGTAGAGTATTATCTGAAGTTTATGTAAAGCAACCAATCGGTTATGAAAATGGAACTGATAAAGTTTATAAATTAAATAAATCATTGTATGGTCTAAAAGAAAGCCCCAGGGCATGGTATGAATGTTTTAATGATTTTTTGATTAATTTTGGTTTTCGCAGGAGTAAATATGACTATTGTTTATATGTTAGAAAAGAGAACAGCTTAATTGTTTATATTCTTTTATTTGTGGATGATTTATTAATTTGTTGTGAAAATGTAGAAGTTATTGGTGATATAAAAACTAAATTGTCTGAAAGGTTTAAAATGAAAGATATTGGTAAAGTAAAAAATTATATTGGTATTGAGATTGAATATATGTATAATCAAAACAATGTCTTAACTTTGAGTCAGAAATCTTATATTGAGTCTTTAGCTAAAAGGTATAATATTGAGAATGCAAAAATGTATAAGACTCCTATGGAAATAAATTTAAAATTGGAACAATCTGATATTAATGAGGATGTAAAATATAGAAATTTGATTGGTGCTCTTTTGTATATTAGTTCAGGTACTAGACCTGATATATCTTACAGTGTAAATTACTTAAGTAGATTTCAAAACTGTTATAATGAGACACATTTTAAGTATGCATTGAGAGTTTTAAAGTATTTGTATTTGACAAAAGATCTTAAATTAACATATTGTAATAATAGTAACGCTGATATTCTAGATTGTTTTGTGGATGCTGATTGGGCAGGAGATATTTTAGATAGGAAATCTACTACAGGATTTGTCATTAGATTGTTTGGAAATATTATTTACTGGAAATCAAAGAAACAAAGTAGTGTAACAAAGTCCTCAACATTTGCTGAATATGTAGCTTTATCAGAAGCAGTAACAGAGTTAAATTTTCTTATGTGTCTAATGGATGATGTATTCAATAAAGTTTGTAAACCAGTTAAAATTTATGAAGATAATTCAGGAGCCGTAGCTATTTCTAAATATGGAAACTTTACTAAGAATTCTAAGCATATTGAAGTTCACTATCATTTTATACATGAAAATGTTAAGCTAGGAAATATTGAAGTTGTAAAAATAGAGTCAGAAAATAATGTTGCAGATATATTTACAAAAGCTTTGGGAAATGTTAAATTCATAAAATTTAGAGAAATGTTAAATTTGAAATAAAATAATGATTGTTGTAACAGTGTTTTACAATATAAATGTAAGGAGGCGTGTTGATTTATATACATTTATATTGGCAACACTAATTGAAATCTCTTCCTCTTCCAATCAAGATGGCGAAAGGATAGTTGCGTTTTACTTGTGTGATAATGTTAAGATTAAAGAATAAAAGTATAAAACCATGAACGGGCCTAATTATTTTAACAAACTTAAAAAAGGATGTTAAAACATTTTGGAATTATATAAAATCACATAAAAGAAAATGTGGTATCCCATTGAATATGAAATATGGAGACCATGAAAGTAGTAATCCTGAGGAAATTAGTCAAATTTTTTCAGAATTTTTTTCTTCGGTTTATGAACTTAACTCGACTGTATGCAGTTCTATTGATATGGAGTCGCTGGATATGAATGTAAATTGTAACTGTGTTTTGTCTGAATTATCTCTGACCAAAAGCCAAATAGTAACAGAACTTAAATTGTTAAACATAACTAAAGGTCCAGGACCTGATGGCCTACCTCCTTTTTTTCTAAAAAATACTGCTGACGTTATGGCTACTCCTCTATATATATTATTCAATAGAAGTTTAAAAGAAGGAGTTGTTCCGAATACTTGGAAACTAGCAAATGTAACACCAATTCACAAGAGCGGAGTTAAAACCGACGCCTGCAATTACCGTCCTATATCGTTACTATCAGTTTTGCCAAAAGTCTTGGAACGCTTGATACACAGTTATATATATCCTCACTTACATAAGCTTATTATTGAAGAACAACATGGATTTGTAAAGAAGAGATCAACTATAAGTAATCTTCTTATTTTTACAGATTTTTTATTTCAATCTATGGATAACCGTATACAAATTGACACTATTTACACTGACTTTCGCAAGGCTTTTGACAAAGTGGACCACGATATACTCCTAAGGAAGCTTGCGTTCAATGGTATTCGAGGAAACTTATTGAGATGGTTTTCCTCCTACATCCAAAACAGAACACAGCGTGTTGCTATACATGGAATCTATTCCAACTTAATTTCTGTAAGTTCCGGTGTGGCCCAAGGTTCGATCTTATGACCTTTGCTTTTTGACATCTTCATTAATGATATTAAGCAGTGTTTTAAAAATACCCAATTTTTAATGTATGCTGATGACCTCAAAATTTTTAAGGAGATTACAAATGTACAAGATTGTTATATGTTACAAAAAGATCTCAATGCACTGTCCAATTACTGTGTCGCAAATAACCTACATCTTAATATACAAAAATGTAAATCTATAACATTCTCCAAAAAGAAAACAAATATTGTTTATACTTATTCACTTTCAGGTAACAGTTTAGAAAAAGTTTCCATAATTAAAGACTTAGGAGTCTTCCTAGACTCTAAATTACATTTCGATTTTCATATTAATTATATTGTCAATAAAGCCTTACAACTTTATGGGTTCGTAATGCGTTCTAGTATGCCATTTAAAAAGTCATCATCTTATCTTTTATTGTACAAATCCCTCATAAGATCACAATTAGAATATGCCACTACTATTTGGAATCCAATATATAACAAATACAATGCGCAGATAGAATTAGTACAGCGTAAATACTTAAAAGCTATGAACTACCGCTGCTATGGCGCTAAGTCCTCGTATGACTCGCTTCTTACCAAATATTCTTTACACAAACTTGAGACGAGAAGGAAGTCGCTTGACGCTATACTTCTGTATAATATTTGTCATAATAAATTTGACTGTAATTCATTAATTAGTAAACTGAATATCCATGTTCCGCAGAGATATCAAACAATTAGAGAAACACGTACTCGTAATTCATTTACTTCTCGCATTTGTAAAACTGCAGCGGGGGCTCGTGCCCCTCTTAATAAGATTATGAGACAATATATTAAAAGCTTCACGGATGTAGATATATTTCACCTTTCTGCTGCTGCTTTTAGGAATAGTGTAACTAAACAATTGGTTATGCAAACTGAATGACCGTCTGTATGTATGTATATCTTTCTTTTTATTATAGGTTTATAAGTTATGTTAAAAATGTGTAGTTTTTAATCTAATGTAGTTTACCTTAGCTTAATTTTTTTTGCAGTTTGTCACTGTGGGCAACGATACTGGTTTTACCATTAGTAATTTAAATTTGTTTTTTACCTCTATTGTAATTTTTATGGTAAAATTGTTTGTAGCTCCTAATAAATTAAAAAAAAAAAAAAAAAAAAAAAAAAAACACAATGTTTTGACACGGTCAATGAGAGAAAAAAGCTAATCGCGCACGGCGCAGTATGATTCTCAGGGAGGTCGAACGGTGACACGTCCGGCGCGTTAGACAAATTCACATAATGCTGTACTCCTCATCCCACGCACGCTTTCACCATTCACTTCACCAAAAGTGAAGGTAGATTACAAAATCAGAAGGCGAGATCTCATCTACCATTTTTTTTTTTTTTAATGCTGTAGGACAGCAGACAGGCTGACGGCCCGCTTAGAATTTCGCAGTTACCGTCGCCTATAGATGTTTGCAACGCCAATGGTATCACAAACACGCTGCTGTCCCATAAGGGTACAGGAACTTGGGTCACTAATGCCGGAACACAACACAAGGTTATTATGGCGGCATACTTATGACCGAAGGTGGTCGCCATCCAGACGGGCTTGAGGCCCTACCACGTAGCTAGGGTGGGTTGTTTTGTCGCCTTTTACGACAGGCCGACCCCGGCCGCAGAGGTTAGTATTCTTTCTCCGCCCCTGCACGGATAGCATTTATGCAAGGATTGAAGTTATATATTTTCTCCGTGCAGGGGCGGAGTAAGAATACTAACCTGACCGGGATCGGCCTGTCTTATAAGGCAAAACAACCCTAACTACGTGGTAGGGCCCCAAGACCATCTGGATAGCAACCACCCTTCGTCTATAAGTGCAACCATAATAATCTTATGTTGTGTTCCGGCATTAGTGACACAGATTCATGTACCCCTATGGGACAGCAGTGTGTTTGCGGTGCCCCTAGCGTCGCAAACATCCATAGGCAACGGTAGCTGCTTACTATTATGTGGGCCGTCAGCCTCTATGCAGTTATCAGCAATAAAAAAAAGAAAAAATATGTATTTATTTCTTGCTGAGATAGAAATAAGAATCTGGACATCTTGTTTAGCTGCACTGACAGCAAAAGAAGTATACCATTCAGATTTTACTTTCATTATTGGTGAGTCAAACAGCATTCACTTTCGTAACACCAGATTTAGTTCATTTACTTTTCGAGATTCTTAGCTTGATGAAATATCTGGGAGGATCAGCACTCCAAAAAGGTGCATAGCAGTTTCGCTTTTGACAACACAACTGTACGTATCCAACTGCTAAGCGTTACACTCCACACAAAGACGTACCTACGTACGTTTAAGATGAGGTGAAAATAATAAAATTTCATGATAAGCCGTAAAATTCCAATATAAAAATAAGTATTATAATTTGTATTTATATTGTTCGTAAATTCGACAATTTCTTTTCTCTTTGCAATATTAAAGCACTGATTTTGCGAATGTCAGAGTAAAAAACAGTCTAACTAGCATATCAAACACTTATGGTCCAAAAAAAATACGTATGTTAAAGTAAAACTAAAGATGGGAAAATTTATTTAAATATGTATGATATCTTCCTATTTTCTTGTATACAATAAATTATGTTGCGTTCTCGAAGTATTAGAAACTCGTAACAAAGGAGTTTCGTTTACTTTTTGAACTCTTTGATTACTTTTAATGATATATTTATTTATAGCTTTGAGATCTGTTTCCATAGATAATTGTGCGATAGTTCTAGGTATATCTTCAAGCTTGGCTTGATTCTTCACTTCTACGACTTCTCTCGGAGGCGAAAAAATGTTTTTAATTTTTTTTATTCTTCTTTTCACTTTTGTACGTTTTGGTTTCTTGGGGTTGAATTCTAATCTTTGTTGAGAATGTTTCTGATCTTCAACAATTACCTGTAAATAAGAAGTTTAATTAAATATAATTCAAACAAACAAAGTATAATTCTACTAGACTGTGATTACTGTATCCATCTTTGACTATTTATGATTAAGACCGTTATCTGGCCAGAAACATGTTTTTACTATTGTTTCCATAGAAAATTGAGCCACTGAGCATGCCCCGGATATTTTGAAGATTCGATAATTTATCAAAACTATCCTGTCTCAAAATACGGGCCATAATTTTTACCCCTAATGATTCAAAGGCTGTACTAAAACAAAGCTAGTCTTCCGCTAATATAAAGTCCGGGATCTTACCTGAAAGCTAAGCTTGGGTAGCTTGTGCCTTGTTATTCTTGCCTTTAGTAACTACAAGGTTACATTGAGCGCAAGGGCTCCAACGCTTTACAATCATTTGCATTTAATACGAGTTGAATAATACATTAATTTTTATTATTATTGCTGTCGAACAACAGACAGGCGACAGCCCACTTAATACTAAGCAGTTACCCCCCTCGCCTTTAGATATTTGCGACTCTAGGGTATTACTAACGCGCTGCCGTGTGCGTAGGGGAACTGGAACCTAGGTCACTAATGCTGGAACCAGTAGCGTAGCGTGGGTATTAGCTGCCCGGGGCGGAAGAAAATTTTGCCGCCCTCTTACGTAAGTATTGCAATTTATAAAACAATATACAATAATTCTAAAGAACTTTTCGGCACGAATAAATTGCCGCTCATTTCAATCGGTCCAAATCGTAGTTGCGGAAAATATGGTAAAAATATTTACAATATATTATTACTATTTATTGTGAAGTTTTGCCGCCCCCTAAAAAGGGCCGCCCGAGGCGGGCCGCCCCTGCTGCCCCCACTATGCTACACTACTAGCTGGAACACAATACAAGGTTTTTGTGGCGGCATATTTAGAGACTGGCTGGTTGCCAAACAGACAGGCTTGGAGCTGTACTATCTAGGTTGTTTTGTTGCTTTTTATAACAGGCCGCTCACAGCCGCAAGGATAAGCGCAGTATTCTTACTCCGCCCCTGCATGATGAGTAAATAGTAATTCATAAAAATAATAAATAGAAGTTTAGCTTTTTGTTCCAAGCGGTTCTTCCCTTTGAGAGCTTCAGATGAAAAAAAACTTTCTTCTGAACTACAACTTTTTACGGGGATGACTGTTTAACAAAAGAAGTTTGTTTTTATTGACTCCCTAGGAAGTGCGGTAGCCCTAATTTTATTTCTGGCTAGCGACGTGTCTCAACATTATCTTGAATACACATATAAGCTTTGAATTCGATCAAGAACATCCATAGTGTATGGGGGCAAAGTTGTTAGCAAACAATTTGAATATATGTAGTACTTATATTGACGTACTTTTTGATAGAACTTATCATCAACATCTTGCCTGTCGCAAAAGTCCAAGATCTTATTGCATACTGTCCTCAGATTCTTGATACGTTGTTTCTTTTTCTTGCCGATGACGCATCTGTCCACTTCATCTAACCTTAGAGTTCTGTAAAAATACAATGCAAGTAGTTTTTTCATGCATATTTTAATTATAAACATTTTTATTCATCGCCGCCAAGCCGCCAACGTTTGTCGTCAACCTATAGAATACACTGTTGGATATAGGCCTAAGTAAGACCACAAATAAAATATTTTAACTGTTGCCTTCACTTCGTCTTAGCGTGCCTCTCCAATGTGAATTTTTTTAGATTTTTAGTGAGGGTCAAAAGTTCTGCTGCACTTGTGATTCCAGTCCATTCCCAGATGTTTCGCAGCCAAGATTTCTTCCTGCGTCCGACCGCTTTTCTTTCAGCCACTTCCTGCAAGCCTTTCGCTAGTCCGGTCGTCACCCTACCACACCACGCCACGGAAGAGTTTATATTCGAGAGATAGTTTTTATACATGCAACGGACCAATTTATAAATTGTTTAATAATTAAAATGTATAATTAAAAGTAAGTGTTTTAAAAATTTAAATAATTAATACTATGACACCTAAATTGCAGCTTATATTTTATTATTATAATGATATACTATCGTTTTCCAAGGATCTTCGTCTTCCAAATGGTCAATAAAGGTTGCATTTTGGAGCCCGAGATTCGCTGTTGAATACTATCACAGGGTGGAAATATCTTTGTCTGTCCGTCATTTATGTTTGTAAAAGGCCCTGCGATAGAAGTCTACGTAGTGGACGGCACTATATTTAAAGAATCCGTCATTCTTCAAATTGCGATATGAAATTAAAATATCCAACACCTTTTTGTTAAATCTTATATAAATATTACACATAGTATCTACTTGCTGTGAGACAGACAGGCTGACGGCCCACTTATAATTTAGCAGTTACCATCGCCTATGGGTGTTTGCAACGCCAGTAGCATCGCGAACACGCTGCTGTCCCATAAGGGTACAAGAACTTGGGTCACTAATCCCGGAACACAACACAAAGCTATATATGGCGGCATACTTAAGACCAAAGGTTGTCGCCATGCAGACGGGACCAGGGCTCTACCACATAGCTAGTGTGGGTTGTTTTATCGCCTTTTACGACAGGCCGACCCTGGCCGCAGAGGTCAGTATTTCTTTCTCCGCCTCTGCACGGATAATAAAACATTTTCAGTAAAAAAAGTCTGTAGATATTAAACAACTAAATATTGTAGTAGGTACTCGGAATTATCAGAAGTTTGAAGACTACCCAATTCTTTTTTTTTTTTTGCTGTTGAATAGCAAAGCAAACAGAAGGACCAGTTAATAGTAAGCAATTACCGTGATCTATATTATTACCGGCTGGGTCGAGGGGCAGAGGGCACGCTCCTACATGTTGGAAACACACGTTTCAAGACGCTACGGGAGCCACCCTTCAAACCACCATCCGAATGGCGCAAGACAGAAGTGTCTGGAGGGAGCTGGTGGCGAGGACTACGCACCACAGTCACGTCCCTCAGTCATGAAGTTACGACAGAGAAGAAGAAGAAGAAATATATATATTAGCGATGCCCCTTGTATTGCTAATACGTTCGTGTAGGAGAACAGGAACCTACAGTTCAGGTGTCCGTATTCTCGTCCCTGATCGGAGAAGAGAAAAATGTTCTGTGCATACTAACTTAATAACTTTTGGCTTGTTCATAATATCTGGATTCTGATCATCCAAATTCACTGCAGTATCCCATATGTTCTTAAAGAGTTGTCGACGTTCAGCGTAACTTTCCTCCTGCGTCATCAGCGACTCCATTTGGTTTTTTTTTTAAATACCATTTCTGTTCTTCTATTTCTATTCTGTATGGATGTTATATTATAAATTACGGGTTAAATTTTATTTTATACAGAATCATCTCTCTCCTAAATCTCTGTTCTAATTTATATTTTTTATAAATTTTTCATGATTATTATCAATCAATTTCACGAAGGAGTATATTTAATAAAGTAATACCATAAAGTTTCTATTTGTATTACATTACCGTACTCCTTGCTATGGAGTATAATAAAGTATTTAACCATTAGTGTTAAAGAAACCCTTTTAATTGTGAATACAAGGTTCCGTAGGTAAATGGAAATGCAATGCCATATTCACGAGTCAATCAAAGTTAAATTAAACTTTACATTCTAAGGTAATTTCTTTTCAGATATTTGATTTAATTACATTTATCATGGTTGGATTCAAAAAAATCCATGACAGGTGGTTTATTCTAATCATCTTATTATCCATATGATAGAAGCAAAGGGTCCATGAAAAGGGTCAAAATCACGATATAGGAAGTAAACGATAGATGTCGACACTTAACTTTAAACCGATTTCATATGAAATATCTCCGAAAGATATTGGGGATATGGTGGTCTGATTACGTGCGGAACGCTGAAGTATTGCAGAGAGCACGTGTGTGGAATGGAGTCTTATTTATGCGACGGCAGCTCTGAGGATGCAGTCAGGTTTAACGTATGGCGAATGAACGAGTAGCTAGTAGTATATTTAATTCAGAACACACCCAAGGAAAGCGTGACAATGACATGGCCGTTAACTGCTTTGATATAAGGATGTGCTTAAGTGCTACATGACCAAATTAGGCATTAAATCTATGCACTAGCACAAAATAGTTTTTTACAGCACCGAATTGAGATCCTCAGTAAAAACCGGAATACAAGAATTTGAGTCTCTTCGTTGCATTGAAGTCTATGAAAAGATCAAGAAGATTAAGAACTAGAAGCCAGATCACGAAGAAGCTAGTTTTTACAATTTTGTAAATGGCGTTTTAACTTGCCCCAATATACCAATGATGGGAATTTTCTTTCTTTTCTTTCTTCTTCTTTGCCGCGACCTCATGTCGGACCGTAATTCTGTCCGGTATTTTTGTCCTGTGCCATTTAGATGGAGGTTTGTAGAGTGGCTCCCATAGCTTCCTGAGTTGTGTGGATCTTGTTGGAGAGCGCTGTTTATTTTTCTTCCATGCAATCAGCCTCTTAAGACTGCCTTGGTTCTGTTTGACTGTTTGGCCCTAAGAAATTAATGATTCCTCTACCTACAGTTATTGAAAGCCGTGTTGTTACGTAAAACAAAATATAAAACTTTAATAAGATTTAACTAAATTAAAATCAGATAACAAAACAGCGTTTTAAATCAACATAAATACATTTTAGTTGGAGTCTTTAATTGTATGGGCCCAATGAATCAACAGACTTATTGACCTAAACAATTATTTCTTCACAGCAGACAACCCATTTAATATCAAGGACGTATTGCTCTATCATAGTGGTGAAAATTGCCAGTCCTTGAATACACACTGAACTCAAATACCACGCCTACTACAAGCAACAAGTCAATTTCATCCGTCGACGTTTCAGTAGGCTGCCGGCAATCAATGTAAAAGCTTCTTTCGAAAAATAAATACGTTTATTTGTACGAGCTTTGTTTTGTGGTGTATGTGACTCTTATATCCGTGAACATGTATTGTAGTCTACATTTAAATTGAGAATTTTAAATAATTAGATAACGGTGGATTTCAAGACGTATTGTTAATTTAAAATTGATATTTCAATTAGCGAGGTAAAAGTGTAGCTATTAATATTCATAATAAAGCAATGAGCAACCGTCTAAATTTGAGTGGTTAACATCCCTGAAGATCTATATCAAAACAATGACCGAAAATTATGATCCTAGTACTTTATGGGTTGCCCTGAATGAATACGGCGACGGTAATTTATTTGATGTATACCCGAAGTTGCTCGCTCAACTATTGCTGCAGGAAGAACAGGCAAGACAAGAAGGTGATACTAGTGAAGCAGAGAAACTAATTCTACCCAGCGATAGAGAGTGGCGTCTCCAGCAGTACTTTAGTCTGGTTGAACTGCAGAAGACCTTAGAGACGCAAGTATTTATTTTCAACAGTAAGTTTTTCTTCATGCAGGGTTGGAGTAACAGCAGGCCGAGGGCAGCCTGTCAACAAGGTGAAACACTATCCTAGCTAGGTGGCTTCTAAATTCTTGTCTTTAAATATGCCGCCATAATAACTGTGTTGCGTTCCGGCGGCATAAGTGACCCGTGCTCCATTTCCCCTACGCGGATTACTCAGTGTTAGCGATACCTCTGGCGTCGCAAACATTCATAGTAGACGGTGATGGCTAATAAGTGGACCGTGAGAATGCTTGCTCTTTTACAGTAAGAAAAAACATTGTGACAAACATATAGTATCAGTGTTAAAAGGTTGAAAAGGCTGAAAGCGGATACCAAAGTAATTTAACGCTCACATGATGGTAAAGAGTAATCAAAAATATACAAATATCAACAGTGGAGGGTATACCAACTTACTTACCGTCGTTTCTTCTATAGATTCTGCTATAGATGGCGATTATTATATTTCTATCAAAGTTCATTAAAAATTTGAATTAAGAATATTTATGGTACATAAAAATATTAACCAACGCCAAAAATATATTTGAACCCTTTCGATCCTGAAAGTACTCATAAACGAACATTTATGTTCAATGCAATAAACAAATCGTAAATGAAAAATGGTCTTACGTCGGGATTGGGTTATTTATGTTATGAGGCCCACATATCATTGAATATATGGCACGGCCATGACCCGGCTGCTATATAATCATCCTATATGCTGTAATTACTCCATTTCCCAGTACAAGAAACTTAGTCTAAACTGCTTCATTACAGAAAACAGCTATGACTGTTACGAAATAGGTAATGTTCGCAATATTTCAAAGTGAAAGTTTTTTCTTCTTAAATTACTAGTTTCTTTTTTTAAATGGCTTTATCAACTGCCGTATATCCCAAGAATTGATATAAATAATTTAATGCCGAAGTCTGATTTAAGCATTACATATTAATAATAGAAGCACCAATTAAAAAAAGTACCTTCACCGTACATACGTGGTGGTATAATGTTATATTATGCACATGGGATTGGGGAAGAAACCCTTCCCAACAAATACATGTATATAACAGAGATACAATAAGATGTTGGCACTGAAAATCAGCACCGTGTCGAAATTTCGATACGGCATAATGCTGAGTGCAAATTTATTGGTGAAGGGGCGGCGAATGGTAAGCAGTCTCGCCTTCGTTAGTATGGCCACGTTTTACGGCAACCGGCTACTACGTTAGGAACAAATATCTGGCCATACTGCCTCCGACGGGCCCCGGCAGGAGGGGTAGACCCAAAAAGTGCTAGTTTGACGTCGTAAGGGGTAATATGCGTGCCAATGGGCTCACTACCAGGGATGCTGAAGACCGTCCGAAGTGGAGTAGAAAAAGTCGGAACACGGACCCCGGGTACCGAAATGGAAGTTTAGGTTGCGACCGGGATACAACGCTGGGATGATGATGATGATCTACTCTATTTGTTAATTATTATATTTGCTTGTGTTTTATGATAATTTTTGTGTATTCGTCATTCTTGGTCACCAATAAAATTTCTTTCTTTAAATTTCTTTCTACATGTTATCGTGGAAATCGAGTATGATACTGAACCTTATCAGTGCCGCGTTGAAACTTCGGAGGAATGTCGACGCGGGTATGTGGGGTCTCCGCACTCCCTTACTGCAACCACAAAACTAGCTAGCAAACGATAGCTAATGGTGGTCGCAACATACCCATTAAAAACCCCAGTTCTCAGCTAACTAGAATGGTATCGAAGACCAATTGAGACACAACAGAAGGAAAAGAAGAAATTAACTTTCTACTGAACTGTGCTAAATTATTTATCATTTTTAAATATAAATTAAGAACCCTAAAATAATTATTAGCTGGCTAGTGTATGCGCAGAAAAAACAGCATTTGACACTGAAGACAAACCTTTGAAGTGAATTAAAAAAGGAAAAACTAAAAATAATATTTGATATCTGCTTTTTAGTTATTTAGTCGTTTAAAACATTTTTAAACATTTTGATAAACATGAAAAAGGAGCAATTTACTTCTAATGGCATGGAGCATATTATATAAATCAAATTAAATCATACTTTTGTTGTTGTTATACAATGGACCGCAAAAATTTACTTTGAATGGATATGATCTTAAACCAAATTAACTTGAGAGGAACGTAAGTGCGTCGTTGTTCCAAATACTAATTAGTATGTCATCAGGTACCGTTTCCGGTAACCTATACCAAAAATTAGGGATCCCTAATAAAATTTTAAAAATGTACCTCGAGGTGTAACCAAAAATCGCCATAAAATGTATTTCATCGCATGCGCTGTGGAAACTATTGTATTGAATAAAGATATAGGTATATAAAGATATTATATCGCTGCGGAGTTTGTTTCGTCTCTAGCGTTCTAGCTCCAGCGTTTTGTGTAGAAAACGGTGCCACCTTCCTCACCTTGAATAAGTGATCTGTATGATTTGATATTATCTATCTATAAGAGTTCATAGTTATATTTTACCAGCTTAAATAAAGCTTAAAAAAGCTGCATTATAAGTACTTATGTATAATATAATTAATATATTGTTGCATATATTGCAACCAAGGCTAGGTCCTCCCTGCGGAGAAAACGAAAGCACCATGTTTGTCGGAGGTACATTCGAAAATTTGTTTGAGGATTTTTACTATGAATAGTCTTGCCTCAGAGTATAATATAAGGGGATAATGGATTTTTATATTTTAAAATAATTGAGACACGGAAAACAGGGAAGAAAATGGCGAAAAAATAGTACGATCTACAGAAGACCCGCCCGAAGAATGGGCTCCTTGGAATTTGGTTGTGTCCGTCAAGAACCCACACGCACCGCCGCCTGTTGCTGTGAAAAACACTCCTGGACCAGCCTGGGACATCAGTCAGGTGGGTTGAAATTATCCTACTTGTGCAAGTATATATAAATATACATATAGATTTACATAAGTAAATCTATGCAAACATATATCCCCCTAGAAAAATTGGGTTTGGATCTAAGATATCAACAATCGAACAGGGGTTCGTTTTTCAACCTTTTCTTTTTCATCTCGCACGGTGTCTCAGCTGCCTCACTACCAGGGGGTAGCGAGGCCACTGCGGGAGTTTTAACATTACAGCAGGCGTATGATAACAATAATCAACAACTGACCGTCAGTCTTCATCTAAACCGTAGGTTCAAAAAAGACTTCAGATTCAATACATAGAAGAAAATGATCGTGTTGGCACTAAGGGAAGTGGGTGTGGTATTATAAAATACAAACCAGGCGTCCTAAAAAATAACCAGTACTTAGTGCATCTTCTTTGGCGTTACACTCTTGCCAGAGTGGTCGTGCTCGTGGCCGTCACGTTGAGGTTTTTGTAGCCTGTTTAACAATACGACGCCACTCTTCGAGAATTGCCAGTCTCCTTGTGTATTCGTGCAGAGGAACGTCGACGGCGCTTTTCACTTGGTCCGTCCACCTCATCGGTGATGTCCCGCGTGGTCGGATGCCTTCAACTTTGCCCTGCACTACCAGGCGTTCAATGGATTCGCCTCCGCGCCGTGATACGTGTCCAAAGAAAGTGAGGATCCGAGCCTACACTGTGTTTGATAGCCTTTATGCCCAGCTCTCGAAGAATGGACTCGTTGGTTCGGAATTCCGTCCACGATATACCGAGCATTCTTCTCCAGCACCACATCTCAAAAGCATCAATCCGTTTTTTCTCACTTTCCATATGTCCATGTCTCCACAGCATAAAGAAATATGGGGAATATGAGAGCCCTGACAAGTCTGGTACTTAGTGCATACAATTCATCAAATGATCAAACTGTTATTACTACCCTAAATTCGTTTTCTATAACCTTGTACTTTGAACATTGTTTGCTCATGTTTTCGTGTCTACATGTCGTTACATGGCCATCACGTGAAAGTCAAAGTGAATACGTTACGAATGTGATTTTATTCCGTCCCTATACAAAATGATGCCACTGCTCAAAGACTTGCAGTTTTTTATATAAAAATTTTGACAGCTTCATAATATGTTATTTTTCTCCGTGCAAGTGCGGAGGAAAATTAACCCTTGCGGCCTGGCTCGGCCTGTCGTAAAAGGCGACAAAACAACCTTAGCTAAGTGGTAGGGCTCCAAGTACGTCTAAATGGCAACTACATCTGATGATCTGATTTTTAAATATACCGCCTTAGTAACCTTGTGTAGTGTCTGCCGGAGCATGAGCGATACGCTTCCAGTTCCCCGAAGCGGATAGCAGCGTGTTAACAGTGCCCCTGGCACCATCAATATCCATAGGTGACGGTAACTACTAAGTGAGTAGTGAGACGGTACTATTAAGTGAGCCGTCAGCTTTTCTGCTGTTACAAATTGATAAAAGAAATTGTATAATTTTTTTTCTATAATTATACAATTTTCTCCGTTCATGGGTGGAATAAGAATACTAACCCCTATGACCGACATTTTCCTGTCGTAAAAGGCGACAAAACAACTCTAGCTACGTGCTAGCCTCAATCCCGCCTGGATTGCAACTACCCTTGATCAATATATAAATATATATACTTCCATAATAACCTTGTGTTGCGTTCCCACATTAGTGACCCGTGTTCGCGGTGCGTCGCAAACATTCATAGGTGACTTCGAATCAGATTCAGACAGAAAAACATCGTAATCAGATTATTGGAGTTTACTCCTTAAGAATCGATTTTCATAGATTCACAGTTTTTACACTCTATTATTTTGTAGGTTTTGAAAGCTGCCCGTCTTCTATGCAAACCACCGATGCAAGTTGACTTTGCTGACGAGCAAGAGATGCGATGTGTCTATTCCATTATATACGATGTTTTCCGATGTAAGTATATCGTTAGGTGAGAATGACTGCTCACCCTGAACATAAAGTAGATACCCTGAGTGCAAACGATGATGTGGACTTATAATTCACCGTCTCGGTTTTGAGGAGGCCACGAAACTGGGCCAACGCCAGTCAGGGTCACTATCAGACTGACGTCACGTCCTGTGATCTAGACTCTTAAGTCTAATGAAGGAACATCAGGTGTTTTAGTGGGTATACCTGCGACGTTCGTCTCCAAACAAAGAGACGGATGCATAAGCATAATGCACGGACACCCCATACTACCGCGTTTTCCAAATGGCAGGGTGTGAGAAAAGCATTTCCACCTCAATAAAAAAATGAAAATAGCAGCCGAACTGGTTCTTGGTTATAAGAAAATATAAAAACACAGTTTTTCATCATATACGCAAGTCACAAATCAAGTCAATTTGGATCAGCTGAGCGTTCATCCCCATTTCATGCAGCCTCTTCTTTCCTACATGAAACGATTCTCGAAAACATTCATGTTGCTTTCTCTTCGGGTTTGGAATGAAGCTTCGCATTACGATATGGGATTTCAAAAGATGCGTTATAAAATTTCTTCAAGACCAGCAGCGCGTTGTAATGCACTCCTCTCATAAACGCCTATCTGATGAACTCTAACTATAAAAAACACCTCGATTCCCGTGTTATCGTCACTAGCAAAAATTATATGTTTAAAAAAACTATTTAGGAAGGTACCCCACCCCATGAGTGTAGAATTTAAAAGATGTAATAGCTTACAAATCAGCACACTACAGTCATAAAATATTAATTTATGAGCACGCCTGTTTGTGGGGTGTTTCGAAAAGGGAAAGTCGTTTGAGTGTCACGAAAGGTGCCAACATGGCGTGAGGATGCCACTGTGATGCTTTAGGGTTGGATAATAATATTTTACTGCTATGTTATCGCACGATATATTTAGGCATTCCACCCCTGGGCACCCATAAGCTCATGAAATTCTAAATTTGACGTAAACCATGAAATTTCTAAGATTTATTTGAAAGGTACCTTAAAAATTACAAAATCTTCATCTAATCGTTTATTATTGATGAAATTCCTGTTCTGCAAATGTTTCCCGATGTTTAAATTATTTATTCTTGATGTGGAGCAGCCATGGAGCAGCAGACACCACTTAATGTTAGTTTAAAAGTAAGCAATTACCATCGCTAATTGATGATTGACGCCAGGGGCCCCGCTAACATGCTGCCGTCCGCGTAGGAGAACTGCTCGAACACAACACAAGGTTATTATGGCAGCATACATAGAGACCAGAAGTGGTTGGCATCCTGACGGACTTGAAGTCCTGCCACCTAGATAGGGTTGTATTGTCGCCTTTTACAACAGGTCGACCTGGCAGCAGGGGTCTTATTCTGCCCCTGTACGGAGAGAATTAGAATATTAGAATTAGGAATAATTGACTTCCAATCGACTTTCCATGCAACTAAATAAGCAAATTCCACTTATCTATTGTAGAAGTATAGTAATCGAATATTTTTCTATGTATTCCTTTTTTGATTGATAGTTTGAGTTCACCTTATAAACTCGACTGACTATACACTCTTTGCCAGTGGGATATTTCAGTGCGATAGTCTTACGTTACGCTCTATGATATGCATCAGTTCAATAATCGAATTTAAATTTGTATGATTAAAATATGTGACATCACTAATAGTTGATTTGGTTTACATAATTTTCCTAGTCGTATACATCTAGTTTATTGCTCTTTGAAAGTGTTATTTAACTTTTATCACATGCCTATGATAATGTCGCGATAAATAGAGTCGCGTGCCAACTTCGAAACTCGTTACCTAAGTAGTTTTTACGGCATAATGGTGTTTATGTCTTATTCTTAGCACATTTCTAACTCAAAACTGTTTCTGAACTGTGTTTTTCTTCTTCATCTACGTCCATTTTTCATTCGTGCTTACTGTTTGCGTTACGTTTACGTTTGATATTAATTGATTTAAGAGGATCCCAATCTTCTTATTTATGACCTTCTTTTTTTTGGTCTCGAGGAAAAGCCTCTCTTGACGGGTTCTCCCGTCCCGGGGGGACCGAGGGATATGTGGGACTCCGGGAAAGATGTTCAACCATCCGACTACCCATTAAAAACCCCGCTGTTCTCCTATCGCCTACGCCCGGGACCACGGATATATGGCCAGCCGATCTCGTGGCCCGGGACCGCGCCGGCCCGCACTTTGTCTTAAGGCGGGCCCCTTCTAAATAATTGTTGGCACCAGGGGATCAGGATTTCGGCTCCCGGCGCTCTCCTTAGTCAATAGTTGAGGGGGGCCGCAGAACAGCACGCGGCCTTCTCCCTCGTGGCAATAGTGCGGGCGGCGGATCCTCCTTCATTTCTAGCATTTTCCTTGTTACATGACATTCTTCTCTTCACATTATATGGCCATACCATATATAACGAATGAAGACTATATTACTTTTGAGCTTCTCGATCACTGGCGCTAATTTCAAACTTCTCCTGATGTCATCATTTCTAATTTTATTAATTTTTGTAACTCTAATCATCCACCTTAACATTCGCATCTCCGCAACACGCAATAACCTTTCATGATTTCCTTTTGCGGTATACACGTTTAAACAATAATGCAATTAATAGGATCCGAATATAAATCGTATATTGCCGAAGGGGATTAACAGAATTCTTTGAAAATAAAATTTCCAAGAAATGAAATAAACTATCTTCGCATTTATGGATGAAACTTGCGCGTTTTAGTTATTTTCTATAATATACTTATTTAAATGATAAAAGAATTTACAATATTCTATGAAAATAGTCAATAACATGTCTTATGAATCTGTCCCATAAAATGTTTGCTGTAAATAATACAAACCATATTTTTATGTAAATTTACTTTTTTTATTATTCGGCACTTAATCTATTCAAATAAAAGCTGTCTGTCCTTCTGTCACGCAAGGTACCGTTCTTTTAATTTTCTGAATAGATTTTATTTTATTTTCAGACAAGATTATTCTAGATCAAGCTATCGATGATGTCGATTTCTTCGCTGATTTTCCTGAGGTAATTATTATGCAGGATATTTGGCGGTAACAAATAATTTTTAATCACTCCTTCGTTTCGTATAAGCATTTTTTAAATAAAGATAGGAAAACTATTAACAGATCCATATTGTATACAGGAATATTATAGGAAGTTACGGTATTCGTACTTCCTCATAAAATATGAAATATTGAGTTTATTACAATTTGCTAAGTGTAAGCGCACTAATCTAATTTCTTTTACAGCTTTAAAGTAAGTGTGGCAGTCCTTCTCCTATTAAGACCTAATTAAACCACATATATTCCATTTTTTTGGTATACAATAAAAGGAAGGAGGAAGGATCAAACAGGGTTACTGTACGATGCCGGTTACGGACCAAGATTGCACCGTACAGGGATGAAGGATAGCTTGAGAGCAGTGGACTGTATGAGAGAGGAAGGAAGAGGAGCAGTGGTTTGAGACCTTGCAGTGGGCAAAGAAATTCGCACTGACCTTGATTCCACCCCTTCCCGGTTCCGTTAAGGTCTCGGAGTATCTGTTGCACGGCACCAGCTAAATGTTACCCCCTGAACACACAATTTTATGGTACGCCCAATGAGAGTTTAAAGTAACTATCAGGGAGGTCGAACGCCGACCGTCCCACCGGTTTAGAAGCTCACGCGTTAATACTTCTTCAGGGAGGTCGAACGTCGACCGTCCCCCGCAAGTTTAGGAGCTTGCGCGATACTACGTGGTCAGGGAAGTCAAACGTCGATTATCCCGCCCGCTTAGAAGCTTGGCCGTTACTACTGGTTCAGGGAGGTCAAACGTTGACCGTCCCGCCAGTTTAGAAGCTTACGCGTTACTATCATATTATTTCCGTCCTATCCTCGCTTTCACCATTTACCTCACTGAGAGTGAGGGTAGGCAACAAAAATCAGGAGGCGGGATTTCAAATACCCTTTATGCAAGGATCGAACAGTTACCGTAGTAAATGCACAAAGAAGTATTAAATGTTTGTATGATGCCAGTCACGGACCCAGTGTCCTGTACTACTGGTCTGGGGGTAGTTATCAAAAGCATGAGGCGAAATCTCATCTACCCCGTACGCAAGAATCGTACAACGTTTTTGAAAAGAAGACTTCGAATGTAAAAGACAAATGAAACTCTTTAACTTAAAACTATACAAAGATAATGGTTCATGAACTTGTACCAGAAGGTTACTTTTACCGTTAAATAACATCAAGGTTACATATCCGATCATAAGCATACAACAATAATTTCCAGTTAGGGCAGGCCTCAACAAGATGTTACTGAAATAAAAAATACATTACCATCTTGGCATTGTCTCGTGACTGAACCGATTTCTTTTCCAATGTTTAAGGACGCTCACGAAAACGAGTTTGTATTTACGACAAGCTATTTTGTTGCGTGAAAAAAGATTGGCATTCGTAGATTTAGGGACTGATTGTATGGCTCAGATTAATATTAACACAAATCGGTGTCTTACGCTTTTGAGCAGGCGCTTATTGTGAATTATTATTAATAGGCGGTACTAACTAGGTAGGTAGTACATTGATTTTATAAGATTAAATAATTTTTTATTACAAAATATTGTTTAAGGACAAAAGTTTGTGGGCTTATATTATGTTCTCAATTCTTATACTAAAATGTTTTGCTTTTGCCAGCTTTTGTTTTGTACTTTCTTGGTCAAGGTAATTAATAGAAAAAGATAATTGGCCACCTATTTTCAGCTAGGTATTGTTATAAAAATAAATAAGGGAAGGGGCAGAATTGAGCTCAGAAAGAGGAGAAAGAAAATGGGCAAGAATCATATTTATTTTCCTTTAAAACTTTTGGGTATGGCAGAAGAAACATGAAAGCAGAATAAATGCAGTTGAGATGAGAGCGTTAAGAAGTATGATAGGAGTTAAACTGAGTGACAGGATAAGAAATAGTGAGATAAGGAAACGTTGTGGTCTGAAAGAAGATTTGACAAAAATTGAGAAAGGTATGCTGAGATGGTTTGGCCATGTTGAGAGAATGAATGAAGAACGATTGACGAAAAAAGTGTATAAGGCGAGTGTGAATGGAAGTGTTGGAAGGGGTAGACCTAGGCGGACGTTTCGAGACCAGATCAGGGACGTCTTAAAAAAAGTCCAGGTCAAAAGTACCCTAAACCGAAGGGCATGTATGAAGGGAATAATGAAAGTGGACGAAGCGAAACAAGTATGTAAGGATCGTAGCAAGTGGAAAGAAGTGGTCTCTGTCTACCCCTACGGGAAAGAGGCGTGATTATATGTATGTATGTAAAACTTTTTCAAAGGAGGGATTAGTTTGAATAAAAATGAATTTATGGTCTGTATATATCTATGAAATTAATCGATATATGAGGCAAACCCACGTATTTGCATGCCGCAGTACGTATCTCATCGTCATACCATATGGTTGTTCTTGATGGAATTGGCACGACGACGTTGGAGTGCCAGACCTCGGGGAGAAATCGAGAAGGCGACGCGGCTGCTGATACAAGCTGGACCGCCGTTCAAAGATATTGAGAACGTCATATGGGAACAGAGGGTACACTTTGCGGCAGCCATCGCTAGGATTCGTATTAAAAACAAAGCATTGTCGTAAGTTATATCAACTGAAATTGATAGTTTATGTTAATGATAAATTTTTAGTAAAATCTTTACCGAAGTGGTACAACCCGATTACATCTAAAGTTACTTGTATACAAAGACCAACTTGGAGGTCATTTTCATGATGGATACTGGAACATAATTGCCATGTTCCAACAGTGAAGGAAGACACCTTGAACAAACCTGCGTACCAAGATCTCTGGTACGTGTAACCCACACATCCGAAAGGAACATTCCTACTAGCGGAGGACCGGATACAGAAGTACTAGTTTATGGGCTGTTATTATAATTATTATTAGAATAATTATTATTCTAAGCAAATCTTGTATTTTGATTGCAGACTTTCAGATTTGCTGCCAGAGCATTTAAGAGAAGAGCGTGTACAAGCTTGTGTCAATAAGGACACCGTCACTGGATGGGTGAACACGTTTAAGGCAAAGTTAGTTGATATTAATAATATAGCACGATTTTAACAGAAGTATTCATCGTCATAACGATGAATACTCGTTATTTATCGTCGTCGTCGTACGATCGTCAGTCGTCGTCCACTTTTGAACTTACTGGTTTCTCGCCTTTCCAATTAATACAGGACCAACCTTACATAAGTGGTCGAACCTTTGAGCAACGTCCTAGATATGGACATTTACCAAACCGGGGGTTATGCACTCCAGGACTCGTTTATCGAGTCTTATCTTTAAAAAAAATCACAATATAGACCGATCCGTACCCTGAACAACTTAATATACTACTATGTGAACTAGTTCGTCCGTGCAGGGGCGGAGAAAGAATACTAACCTCTGCGGCCGAGGTCGGCCTGTCGTAAAAGCCGACAAAACAACCCACCCTAGCTACGTGGTAGGGCCTCAAGCCCGTCTGGATGGCGACCACCTTCGGTCTTAAGTATGCCGCCATAATAACCTTGTGTTGTGTTCCGGCATTAGTGACTCAAGTTCCTGTACCCTTATGGGACAGCAGCGTGTTCGCGATGCCACTGGCGTTGCAAACACCCATAGGCGACGGTAACTGCTAAATTCTAAGCGGGCCGTCAGCCTGTCAGCTGTTTTACAGCAATAAAAAAAAAAAAAAAAAAGTTCTGCATTCGGTCCTTACCGTTTCCTTTTTTTTTCTATTACAGTTGATATTTAAAATATGATTTTCAGAAAAATTGCATTGTTAGTGAAGAAACTTCATACTCTTGGATATTCCTATAGCAATTCTCGTCAACTTTGCGCTGGAGAGTACAGATTTGACCGCGTATGTCCAAGGTAAGATATCATGAAACACCAAGCATTACATTTGTTAATGCTATAAAATCTCTCCGTGCAGAGTAAGAATACTAACCCCTACGGCCAGAGTCGGCATGTCGTAAAAGGCGACAAAACAACCCAATCTACGTTGTAGGGCCACAAGTCCATTTGGATGGCAACTATAATAATGTATTGTGTTCCAGCATTAGTGCGGGTTCCCGTACCCCTATGGGTCAGCAGCGTGTCGCGGAACTCGTAGCGTCGCAAATATCCATAGGCGATGGTAACTACTTACTATTAAGTGGGCCACCAGCCTGTCTACTGTTTCTCAGCAAAAAACATTAGAGACAGTATTCAACGCTACTTCGGATAAGGGGACATCCAATAATTACGTGATGTCAGAATGGGGGGGGGGTCCAATGAAATCTCACCTAAGGGGAGGGGGGGGGGATAATCGAAAATCTCACGTCACCTTCAAAAAATATAGAATATTACAAATATTAAAAAATATGTTTTCATCTGTTTTTTTACTTTGTATTTAATTTAAATTAATTAATTATATAGGTAGTATACCTGAACGGTTTATTATTTTCCCAAATAGTAAAAATAAATTTTAGTTTAAAATATTTTTAGCGCCAATCTCACGTAAGGGGAGGGGGGGGGGTCTAAACTGATCGAAAGATAGCTCACGTAATTAATGGATGTCCCCTAAGCGATTTGGTCACTAATGCCGTAAAACATGAACCAGAATAACATATTTCACGTGGAGATTTTTAAAAATTTATTAGTCTCAATAGTGTTACATCAATATAACTTTTTCCACAAAGCGTCGTTGAAATTCTAGGTTCATCACCTTGCGACCACCTGAAAACGTTAGCATTTGCCAACTGGATCTGGTGAAGGACGGGGTCATTGTTTTGCAAGTGAGTTTCAACACAAAAGTTCAAACCTAGGATAGATTAGTCTTTTTTTAAACAAATAGCAAATGCAGGAATTATCTTTCCGTTGCCACCTAACGGTTACCAGTTCAATGACTGTTGACACAAAAGGATGTAATGATACATTTTTGGCCTTCTGTCTTTAGGAGTGCTACAGATATTGTTAGACTACTTTATAGCTGGATTTGAGCAGACAGGCAAATGGTCAGTCTGGTAGCAAGTGGTCGGCGTCACGTATAAACCTTTGCAACACCAGGAGCATTGTTAACGCGTCGCCGTCCTCGAAGGAGTTTTAAACCCATACCGTATTACAATGGGGAAACCTCAGCCAGAAGTTCATCCCGAATCCGGAGAGTACATAACACGAACGTTCTTGAGAATTCCGTTAGGTATAGGAAATAATTTTTTTCAGGAAATGGAGATGAACGCTAAACCTATGACGGGTAATGCACTGGTAGAGACACGACGAAAACATAATTCTAAAAACAGCTTCTCAGAATATTACGCCGTCTCAGGTAGTCTGAAAGCCGTAAGACAAGCGTATCTAGACCGTCTAGTGTGGAATAGTCAACGAGAATCTTGACTTTAAAACTCAAATTCGATAGGGGCTGCATACCATTAATTTTATCAGACAGCCCATACTTGTAATAGGGTTTTTATGAAAATTATTTCAATTACTCCAAAAACTACCTCACTTTAAATAACAACTTTTTCGATTTATAATATAGCTAAAGGAATTAGAAGTGTTATTTGAAATTTCATTTTAAAATAACTAGGAAAGGGAATTTTGTGAGGGTGCGTCGACATTATGCAGAGCATTACGGGCGAACGCCCTGCGCGGTGTGGTGGCCCAGACCCACGCGTCCTCGCCGCGATGCTCGGCGTACCTCGCCGCACAACTCAGGGAGTTGGCAGCAGTGCTCCGAGCGCAAACACCATCAGCCCCTGTTACACCTGAACTGGGGAAACTTGTTGTTTTTGGTGCTGGAGATAGGTATGAATTTATTACCTGATCATGAAGGACGCCGCTCAGTAATGTGGCAGCAGTGCAGCCAAATCGTGAGTAAATTAACCCCCACTTGTAGCACTGCGAGTGCGACATACTTTCGAAAGTTTGCCTTCTCCGTTCCGTTATAGAGTGGGGGTTAATTTTACCCACGATCTGAATGCACTGTGTGACGTGTGTGACAGGGCAAACATTTTAGGCTCCTATAAATTCAGTGCTTTGCTAAAGCAATACCTATTAACCTAAATCTGCTGCCGCCTGTGGGCAGATTATTTAGTTTAGATTCTATACGTAAAATAAAATGTGGGGTCTTATGTACCCCATACCGCACTGAAAAAGGGCAGTTTTTCATATTGTTTAGTGATGGGACAAAAATATTGATTTTATTTAATTGTACATATGGATGCTTTTTATTAAAACAGGTCAAACAATAATATTTTTTGCAACCGATACATTCTGTGAGAATTTTCTTTCCTTTTTTGTCAGCCTCACAACTCGATAAGAAGGTGCGAAGTTTTTCATAGCATCCTACACATCTCCTCTTCTTTGATCCTTTTTCGAGATGATGTGGATTGTTTGGAGTGGGTTCTGAAAATAAAAAAAAACTGATTGTGTATTTATCAAATGGGTTGATTAGGTGTAGCGAGACTGAGTATAATTTGTAAATATTGATTGGAAACTTACCTATTTTTCAAATATCGGTAATTTTGAAATATCGGTAATTTTGAATTAGATTTACCACCCAATTCCTCTTCATCATCAATAATATTATTAATTAGCTTTCTTCGGCAACGTTTCGACATCTTATTATATTATCGTCACGGGCGCAGCGTTCAACGTTTTGTACAACACTAACCGCAATCGCGTGAAGCTACAGCTAGCGTAGGGTGCGGTACGAGGTGTGCGGGGTACGAGGTCTTCGCAACCTCGTAACGCACTGTATTAAACTTTTATTTATTCAGTGCGGTACGAGGCCTAAAAAACCCGGTATTAAGGTAGGTATACCAAAAAACTCGGTATCAATAGCACATCTCACATATATAGTTATCTCTTTCCTAGACTGAACCAGACGGAAGTTATGCCTCTCGCACGACAGAGAAGTTTAAGTTTTTCCTTACCGCTATAACGACGAGACACGTACGAGGTGTTTTAGGCCTCGTTTCGCACTCATCGTGTTAATCAACTCATTGATAATAATAATCGCGACAAAAACCGTACAATTCGCCTTATTTGGCACCAAAATAAGGATTTTTGTCTCCCGTGGGCGGTGGGGTTTATTAGGCCTCGTGCCGCTACAACATCTGATTCAGAACGAGGTTTCAAACGCTTGGTAACGCAGTAATGGAAAGTACAGATAAATCAGTGCCGCTGGGAACGTGTTAATACGTAAGAGTGTTAACTAATAAGCCGTGTGGTTTTGGCTCCTAATACAATAAGAATAAAGCTGTGATAGGGTATCGTTTACCATCGAGTCGTGAAGGCGACTAATGGATTACTCCTTTTGCTATTGTTCTTTACAAATAGCGAAGGAAAGGCAACGTGTAGTTTTCGGAGTTAGGGACAAACGTTAGTCGCTCCTTTTTTTATTGCTGTAGGACAGCAGATTGGCTAACGGCCCGCTTAGAATTTAGCAGTTACCGTCGCGTATGGGTGTTTAAAACGCCAGTGGCATCGCGAACACACTGCTGTAAAGGTACAGGAACTTGGGTCACTAATGCCGGAACACAGCGCAAGGTTATTATGGCTGCATACTTAAGACCAAATACCCCCAATGACCCCAATGGTGGTCGCCATCCAGACGGGCTTGAGGCCCTACCACGTAGCTAGGGTGGGTTGTTTTGTCGTCTTTTACGACAGGCCGACCCCGGCCGCAGAGGTTAGTATTCTACTTTTTATCATTTATCTTCGTGGTCAACAAATGGAAGAATTACCGACAGGCATCAATGCAAAAAGATGAGCTGATAAATTACTCTATGACCGTACTCAACACTTAACCACCAGTCAAAAAAATCAAGTTAAATCAATAATCACTTATAATCCAAATATTTAATGACGATTTCTGTTTTCATTTGTTCCCCTTCACAAATAAAATGTTTGTAGAGTGGAAAGCTACGTATGTGCCCTGCGGGAGCTGGGCATAGAAGCCTCGGAAGCTCCTCAATCCGGTGCACCCGTGTACGTGTTAAGCGAACCGGTCCACTGTGATACGCCAACGGTTGTCAATGCATTGGATGGAGTGGTGGCTGTGTTGGCGACTCCGCCCAATTCCTATTCGGCTGTTACAGATCCTATTGATCTTGTATGTGGGCAAGGTGGCGATCTGGCTATGCTTGAGGTATTGATGACTTTAAACAATACACTTCTTCCCTACCAGTTAATGATTAGATGCAATAGCTAGTGAGTTTGACCTCCACATAGTACACAACATTTGTAAATAGATGTAGGATAAATGAAGATACATGTAGTTCTTTAACAATATAGTGCAGTAAATTTTAAAGATTGTGAAATTTAAAAAAGTTAAATATTAGTATTATACATTTGTTTATGTGGGAATTGATTTGTCTATTGCGCTTTTATACCAATCGATCGATCATTGTGATTTGTGTAGTTTTTATCAAGAGTATAGAATAAACTATATGGTACCATTCCTCCATTAAGTTATTACCTACTTAAAGGTAACTGTAAACTGTAGTATGTATATGCGATTTAGCCTATGTCTATACCGAGCCATTACAGAACATACAGAGCTCTCGGTCATGTATGCTCGGGCAGTGACCCTGTTCCAGCAGGCTGCGCCCCAACCAACTTTGCAGACTTCTTTTTAGCCAACTACCAACATAATATTTTATCGATACAAACCAATTACTAAACTTCTATACCTTGATTAAAACCGAGAGCTGCATATGTACATGCTATCTAAATATGTAGGTCGACTATACTCTACATTAAATTAGTACTAAGTATTTTAAATAGCTATAAATAAACCATCAGGTTTATTTAAAGCTATCTAAAATGGGTTTTGGTAACTCATAATTGAGTTATTATTTTACAGATCTTGACTGAATCAGAAATGGATGTGAAAGGAAAAGCTAGAGTGCAGTCGATTTTGGAAGAACAAAAGAAAACGTTGAAAACACTTTTGTCAAAACCACAGGTAAATCAATTGTCACTTGTATAGTCCATATACGTTTAAATTTTATATAAAATACTAGCTGTGCCCGCGACTCCGTCCGCGTGGAATAGTGATCACTAAGGGGTATGAAAAATAGATGTTGGCCGATTCTCAGACCTACTCAATATGCTCACAAAATTTCATGAGAATCGGTCAAGTCGTTTCGGAGGAGTACGGGAACGAACATTGTGACACGAGAATTTTATATATAAGATGTTAATAGCAGTGATATGTAAATAAATGTATTATGCCGAAAGGATATATCTGTGCGTATCTTAGATGCGAGTGCAAACGACTAAATGATGTTCTTTGTTAATTTACAAGCAACAAAGGACACTACTTGGTTTTCCTTTTTGGGTTGATAATTTAGAATGTCAATAATATCATGCAAGTGCTTCATCCGTTGCTTCCAAGCTGCTTCACTTTAAAGCCTAGCATTCTTTGTTGAGTGTTGTCAATTGTTAGCAAAATTGCTATGCACATTGCATTACTCCCTTTTGGCAATGGCGATTACCACCTGACTTTTGAAGACAGAAATGTAAACCCGGCGTCCGTAGCACAAGCTGGCAGATGGCACTTGTTATAATCAAATTAAGTTAAATTTATTCCTTCCATTTGCTGATTTATCAGGTGAAGGAAATTTAAAGTGTCCTTTAGCAAAAGTAGATGAAAAGCGAAAGCTTGCATGCAACCGATGTTAACGCTTATGTGATGGCGGACGTTGTCGATCATTTCAGATACAATTGATATTGTATGAAACACATTCAGCGTTAGAAGCTGAGAACCAAGCGCAATTGACACGTGCTGTGGCTGAAGCGAACCGGCTAGCGCGGGAGAGGCACGCCTTGCTCAAGAAGAAGCACAGACAGAGTGTAAGTGAATGCAAAAGTGAAAACGTTCCTAATGGAAGTCATATATATGAACTAACAAAACAAAAATGAACAAAAATGTACGCTGTTTTCAACTATGCAAAAGACGAAAATATTCGTTGCCATTAAGTTTTCTCAGCTAATGTAGATAAATAAAACAATAAAGTTTGTTTCCACATTACTTGCATGTAAAATTTGTTTAAAATCGTATTTGAACACAGCTCAATACGTTTGGAACATACCTTAATTTCTTAACTTAAAACAAAATGTTAATCATTCTTTTAATTGCAAATTGTTTATAAACTTCTGCAGAGTCCACAAAAACATATAGAAACAGCTGTCGCAGAATCTGTAGCGTCTTTAGAAAATACGATATCGCAAACAGATATTGATAAAGACGAACCAGACGATTATCCTTTAAGTGAAATATCACGAAGTCGCCCATCATCACCACCGAGTAGAACCCCAGAAGATAGTGTATTTAAAAAGACGGATCAAGGAGAAATTAAATCTCGACCGGGCACCAATAAAGCGAGACCCATTCCTGAAATGTATACAGGAGATAGTGTACTGCGGGATCCCGATAAGGACAATCCTGATGTGTTTGTAAGTTATTATTCTAGCTTACTTGTATAGATAGTACATAATTATTGACTGACTTTTGTTGTGGTTTCGTATGGTAAATGTAGCAAAAAAGTTGATATCGGGTGTCGAAAAAACGGGTCAAAGCAAGGCTCACACGCTATCGACCCGATAGTTGTAGCGTGACCACCATCTTTGCGGCCATTTTGCATTGGAGAAAGGTTATCAAGTTCATATTTTGTAACAACATTCAGCGATCTAATTAAGTTAAAATGACTTTGCTATTTAGCTTAGCAGGTTAACAATATGTCGAAAATATGCCTAGGAGAATAGAATACTAATGATTGTTCATCATTATATTAAATAGATAATAAATAAAATAAAAAATCTCCAATAGGGTGCATTTTGTTGGTTTTCAGTAGCGATGGGTCGTTAACATAAGGTTAACCTTAATTTACGTTCGTCGACCAGTTAAATTTATCAACGAGTTAACGTGCTACGAGTAAACCTGAACGGTTTACGTTGCAATTTGACATTATTTTTAACGCTACGCATAGTTTCATTGAATATTTTAACGCTACGACGTTCAATGAGTCTCTGTCTATATCTACTGACCTGATATTTTATTATTTGATTCAATGTATTAATGGAAAACATTTAATTGATTAGATGACCTTTCCTTAATACTTTTACTTCAGGCTTAGGATTGACTGGTTTCATCAGTATGTAGTTATTCTTTTCTTAAAAAAATAGTATTTCAAAAATCAACTCTTGCCGATGCTACTTAGAGTTCAGATTCGAACGTCGCTAATAATGTTATTTTCAACGTAAGTATCGAGTTAAATTCATTAAAGTCGTTGACGAATTCAAGTAGTTGATTCATATGCAGTTAACGTTGATACGTTGACAGCAGATCAACGGTTGATTCAACTAGTACGTTGATTCAACGCCCATCGCTAGTTTTCAGGCAGAGCTGTTCCTCGGATGTCTTCTTGTTAGATCTGTTCGCAATGAAGGCAGATCCAGATTCCGGTATTCCGGCAGATCTCTGTTGTTTTCGAACAAAAAATGGTGTATGAAAAGATGCTAATAAAAATAATTTGAGCGAGACAGGAGATATGCACTCGTGCGTTGCGCGCCGTTTTAAAAAAGCTCGGTGCTGCCGTTGCGTTACTGCATTCAACGTTATTGTGTAATAGTACCTAAATGCTTAAACATATAAGTATAAAATAAAGCTACATAAGCTTCGAAAGCATTCGTTATTAGAAAAATTCCGAATCGTAATTTTCTTTTGAGTGTAGTTATTGTTTTAGGTGCCAAACTGTGATTTATTTGAGATATCAAAATTGCCAAACCTTGGAAACGGATTAGATATAAACTACATTTTAGATAGAGACGGTTGTTACCTTGGCCTTATACAAAGGAAGGTTCGTGCCCTTTTATACTATGTCTAAAAAAATTAATATAGGAATTTAAAACGTGGTGACTATACAGGTCGTCTTAAAGTTAGTTTTAAGTTTAAAGTACTTAAAGTTTTAGTGTTTTCTCTTAAGGGTTTTTTTTCCAGACAAAATCACCTTTATTTTGCTTATAATGTCGGTCGTTATTGAAAAACTTAAAAGTAGGTAATAGATTAGCGTGGTTTGGCCATGTAATGCGCAGGGAAGAATGCCATATAACAAGGAAAATTATAGAAATGAGAGTGGATGCAGAGAGATACAGGAGTAGAGGTAGACCAAAAATAAGATGATATGGCAAAAAAGGGTGTGAATTTTGGGATGACGGCTAAAAGATGAGAGTTGTAGGAGAGAAAATATTGTGCCGACCCTATATAATGTGGGGTAAGGGCAGAAGGAAGAAGAAGATGCAAGATCGAAAATGGTCCTTCACGCCGGATTGAATTTGTTGTACCACATAAAATATGTAGTGATATTATACACTTAGTACATAGTGGCGTTACCCAAAGATATAGGCTGATCGCAGGAGATAACGCGCTTGGATGCAAAGTACATGATCCGTGTGGCGGAGGAGCGCGGCTTGTTTGGCCCATCGGCGACGCCTGCCACAGCTGCGCGACGCAAGAGGCCTGATCCCACACCGCACCAAAACAAGCGGCGCAGACGCAAGGGTAGCGGATTTGAGGTATACTATTATTTTTTTACGTAAAATTCCAATTTTAAAGGGGTAAAGGCAAAATTATAGTTAAATGTTAGAGATGACGACAAAGCTATGAAACATCTCGAATGTTCGAATACAAAATGGCGTGCCATTTTACTACGATTTTATTAACTTAACCTGTATGTATCTATGTAACTATGTATATAAGTAACAATTTTTGCACTCGATTTAGTTCAACATGTTGCACACTCAAGACCTGATGACAATACACAAATTTAATAATTTTATCTGATAGTCCTTATCAGGACTATCAGGATTAACGCTTTCTTTTCCTTCCGGCAGAAGTCAGAAGATGGTGTTTAATTAATAAACATATTTATCGATTGGGAATTGATAACAAATAAATTACAATTTAAGAAAACTAATAAACACATAATTAATCAAACTAAAAATCAGAAAATAATTCTTAACGTAAGAATAAATTTTACTGACAAGAAAATTAATGTCACTGTTCTAAGCGTGGGGTGCTTTGTACGATGTTTTTAATCTAACTCAGCATTTCGGAATGAAACTAGTAAAAAATTATATATAACAATTGATATCGAGCACCCCACGCTTTCGTCAGTAATTTTATTCTACTATGGAATTCCCTACCTGTATACATCCGTAAAGCCAAAACCCTTCCTATCTTTAAAAAAATGGTGTATAAACATTACCTTTCCCTACAAAACTGCTAAGGTCACCCAGATCTATATTTATTTATTTTTAATTACGTCACGCCTATGTATTTATCCATTCACTGTCATTACCATTTTCTTTTCTTTTCTCTCATTTTGTTTCTTCCTTCATGTATTTTGTGTGGATGGATTGAAAATATAATTGTTTATAGTTTTATAATATAAAGTATGACTGTATTGATATTATTACGTATAACTTTGTGCGCCACCATCCACGTGCTAGTTAATAGATGTATTCCACTCCATTATAGGGTTGCCTGGAAGAGATCGCTTTTAGCGATAAGGCCGCCCATTGTATCACTGTAACTTATTCTAGTTTTCATTGTACATAGATTTAGTTGGTGAACAATAAAGTGTTTTTTCATTCATTTATTCTTATGTTAAGAATTATTTTTAACTTTTTAGTTTGATTACTTAATTCTGTATCTAGTTATACCACGCAGACACACACACACTTACAAACGCACACACACGCATACATACATACACAAACACAAGCGAGCTCATTAGTTTGTTATGGGTCTGCTTAGTATAGTTTGGTTTCTGTTTTCTGCCTTTTTTGTAATTTTATGATCATATGCGTTATATTATTGATCACAAGAGAGGAACCTGGCCCCCGAGATACAGTGTAAACTAGTTCAGGGGCCAGGAGAATTAAACTAGATATGTATATGTTACTTTTTAGAAATAAATTTATTATTATTATACCTGTTGATTCGTAATGCCGACTAGTTTTGCGGCTGACAAAAGTAGAATGACGTGGAAGAGCCCTTCTCTTCAGGCGGAAAATAGAAAGAGCGGCGACTAATCTGAAGTTCTCCGATCTATTATCTTCCACTGCTAGTTCTGCGCTTTAATTCTAGGCGTAAACAATTAAATATTTACAACACAACGCTTAATAACATAAAACTAATACACTCATGTGGGGGTGAATTAAAGTTAACGTATATTAGCGTCTATTAGCAATGTGATCGCAAGCCAAGAACTCGACGGCGCGGCGGTGGTAAAGTAGTTTCTCGGATCACCGTCAGCCGCCACTGCATCGAAGCAAGCTATCAAGCTTGCGGGTAGGTAGGAAAAAGCATAGAAAGAAATGCAAATAGAAATTATTGCTGTGAAAACTATTTTATGCATCCTCCTGTTATGTAGGTGGAGCGCATATCAGCTCCAACATACGCGTCGATGTGCCGCTCGTCCCCGAGGCGTGGCAGTGCACCCGCCTGTTTGGATCGCTCGCCTGTACATCACCCACAGTTGGGTCAATTCGTGTGCGAGCGCCACGCACGACGGCACGCGGCCGCCTCGGCTTATTCCGCTGCTGCGTGTACTTGCGATGCTAGACACAGGTCTCTTCTTATTTTTTCCACTTAAAATGTTCCCAAATCTTCTAATACGGCTGTGAAGCGTGGCCAGTGCTAGAGCAACACAAGCAGAAACTGCGTGTCACGGAGATAAATATGCTGCGGTGGATGTGTGGGCTGACGCGGAAAGACTGCGTAACTCCCGCATTCGCAGCAGCTTTCATGTTCGTGAGATAGTGGGTAATTTGCAGGAGTGTCACCTTCGTTGGTTGGGTCATGTTTTGCGGCAACCGGCTGCTTACGTGGCAAAAAAATGTCTAGCCATGCCGTCTCCGCCAGGCCCCGTTAGTAGAGATAGGCTCATAAAACGCTGGCATGACGTCGTAGAGTGATATGCCAATTCACTCGTTCCGTTCGTTCACACGGATGTCAAAGACCGTACGAAGTGGAGGAGAAATTCGAAAAGCGGACAATAATGCTGAAAATGTCTCCAAATCTGAACTATGTTTAAGTTCTATCTATGAAAAATAATGTGTATTAAAAACAAAGGGTTCGGATATACATGTACATGCGTTTAGAACGATAAACTTCAAATAGTTGTACTTATATGTCAATCGTAAGAACAGGTAGGTATCTACTCGTACTATCTATACAGTTATAATTTAGTTACTTTGTTGGGCTGATCCCTGCATTAATTTGATTTTTTGTTACCTCTGCAGACATCCAAAGCAGCAGCGGCGTGAGTCCGCCGAGGTCCAAGAGGCCCCGCGTCCTCCTTCTTCTCCGTGCCGACGACCCTTTCCCCTCGTAGTACATGATCTCAGGCTGAAAACCGTAGCCCCTCCGCAGAAACTTGTCACGTCATATTTTACTTAAACCACTTAAAATAGGAAACTGGATCAACTTTTAAGGTTAACTTGACGTTTTGGTGATCTACGAAATACAAGGGGTGTTCAAGATAACCCTACAACTGATACAAGATTCAAAGAGTTAATCGACTATGTACATTATTTGTTATTGGACTCTTCTTCAGGTGTAAACATAAACGTTTGAGGAAGAGTCCACATTTTGAAAGTTTAACTGGCATTTTGATATACATTAATATTTTTTATTGCGTTAATACATAAGAAAAATCCTTTCAATGAAGTTTTGCACACACCAGTCTGTCCGCGCCGCGCCTAAAAAGATGCGTATTTTCATGAACCAATCGATCTTTATGAAAATATTTGGTACATATTAAAGGCGTGATGCGGTCCAGTGTGGTGCGTGCAATGTAATTAATCGGTATTTTCTCTTTCCATTCATTTAATTCAACTCTAAGAAATTTCATGGAACTTTATGGAATACTATGAAATTTATAATGTGAAGTACTAATGACGAATTTTGTAACTAAATGGAAGTCAAGTTAGTCATGCCAGTTTATAGTCTATGACGTAAAATAAGACGAGAATGAAAGAAAATGAAAGTCAATAGGTCGATGGATTACGTTAATAATTTCACTGGTACTATTATAGTGGTTTTGTTGCCCTAGATATGATTGATTTTGGATATATTTATGCTCACAATTCATGAAACTATCAATGATTCTGTAAGACTTGCTCTCGTTTTTTTTTTAAATTTTATTTTCATTTAACATTATACAAAAATCGAAAAACAAGAAACAAATTATCAGATATATTTATAATGTCAGTATTGTTTTGAAAAATTAAAATACATCGAAGTAAATAGAGAGAATGTCGAAAACATGTGTTATATTTCCATAAAACGTCTTTTATGAGCTTTTCTTTTATAATTTTTCAGGGGACAATCTCTTTTTAACGACCAGCAGTAATCTGCTATCATGTGACAATCCCATCGACCCTGATACCTTTCCTCCATCACTTTTAGATCCTGGTGGAACCGCTCTACCTGTTCTTCACTATAATTTCCTAAGATTTGCTCCTAGAGTCTGAAAGTTTGTCAGCATATTTTGTACAATATCTTCATAATTTGGTGCTTTATGGTTACGGAAATTTTCAGCTACCAACACAAAACTTTTCCAAGCTTTACTTTCCGGAACAGTCATAACTTTAATAAAATCTGTCTTTCATCAACTGCCGGGGCATCTGGCACTGAGGAGCATCAAATATTTTTTTTATTTTACCTTTTCCATACTAAGCTTCGGAAATTTTCTACAAATGTAATTAAAACAATCTCCTTCCTTGTGCCACGCTTTTACAAATTGCTTTATCATTCCCAACTTAATATGTAACGGTAGAAGTATGATTTTGTCTCTGCTCACCAACGGCTCACTTATTACATTGGCTTTACCGACAGCTAAAGAATTTCTTACAGGCCAAACAACTTGATCCCAATAAAGTTGCTTTGCTCTACTGTCCTACATACAAATGAACCAAGGTTATTTCGTGTATCAATTTTGTTGACCAAGTAAAAAATTAACCATTTTCAAATCCACACAGATCGGCTATAGACGCTCCGAGTAAATATTTTTTTCTAAAACTAATTTTACATTTTCATATTCTTCTTTGAGTTTTGTTGAATGTGCAATTAGAATTGACGCAAATTTATTTCCATTGTGTAGTAAGACGCATTTTAAACTTCTTTTACAACTGTCAATAAAAAGGCGCCACTCAGTAGGTTTTTATTCTTTTAAACCCATGTCTAGAAGCAGCTTCGCGATATCATTACAGTACACTAGTTCTTCATTTTCACTAAAAAATTGTAATAGCTCACTTTCTCGCGTTCTGTATGTTGTAATTATTACTGTTGGAGCCAATAATTTTTTTTTCATTCAATCTTGAGGCTAACTGTTCAGATCCTTGTTTTGATAAATTGAGATCACGTATTAACACTGATCACTGAGTTCATTTTGAGAAAATAACTTCGGCGTAGATGTTTCACCCCCCAACCCCCCATGCATTCACTTCCACTGGTAGACTGTTCCAATTTCTGTGAATATGGCAACATCATTGTTTCTGAGGGCATGCGAATTACTTTTGAAACATAAATAGACAGGGGAGATTTTCACTGTGTAGAACAGGACATTTTGTAGACTGTAAGTTTGAATATTTCCACGTTTGATTTTAATTAAAACCTTTAGCATCTACTACGCAAAAGTAACAATCAACTAAATTATTCTTACGCTCCATTCAGATCATCAGATTCAACACAGGACTTTATGAGGAACCCATGATTTATCTAGTTTGTCCCTTTTAAAACCGAAATATTCAGCATGTCTCCTCGACAAAGTCTATGATATTTCTCTTTTGTTTTTCGGTATAAACACCCCAAATATAACAAAATAAATAACTACTATATACTTTTTTCGTGACGAAACGTGAAAGAGAAGACAAATATACCTATTAGAATGGACATTCAGTGATTGATACAAAATATTAACACATGACAACTTATCCAGATTCACGTGTAAGTACTTCAATATTATCTAATAACAGATCTCAGCTAGTTCTGCCGAGTTCTGCGGAGCAAGGTGTCTGAGAGTGGGGATCACGTGATGTTTGAATGCGCGAAAAAGTTGCGCAGAAGCAATAATCATAACTGGTAAAATAAATTTTATTACTAACAAGCCGATGCTTATACAAAATATAAGATATGTAAAAATCATAAAAAACAAGAGCACATTCAGTACTTTCATGAATATATTCGTAATATGGGCACTTGAAAACATAATTTTTTTTAGATATCAAGGGCAACAAAAAATTGTTTTTGTAAAGCTGTGTTTTATAACAATTTTCAGTTTCTGTTAATGCCGAAATTGTAAAATTAAGTCCTCTAAGCTAAATACAGTCAAAAGAAAATAAATGCTAAATGAACATGCAATTTTCGAATTTTAGATCTACATTCTTTTTGTATTTTTCATATAAAATTTGATATAATTGTGAATTTGTTATATAAAAAAGTAGACGAGTAATTACTGTACTAAATTTTCCTCGGGATTTAGTTTTAAATTGTTTAAGAATTATTGAAAAGTATTATTAACTGTTCGAAAACATTTGTATTAAGATTTTTTTATAGCCGATGAACAGCAGACAGGCTAACCGCCCACTTAATAATAAGCAGTTACCGTCGCTTATGGATGTCTGCGACGCTAGGGCACTGCGAACACGCTGCTGTCACATTAAGGTACAAAAATCTAGGTCACTAATGCCGCAACACAACACAGAGTTATGGCGGCATACTTTCGACCAAGAGTGGTTGTCATCCAGACGGGCTTGGGGCCCTACCAAGTAGCTAGGGTTGTTTTGTCGCCTCTTACGACAGGCCGACCCCGGCCGCAGGGGTTAGTATTCTTACCTGCATGGAGAAATATTTTAAGCAATAAAACACTTAATAGCGTTTAAATAAAACATTTTATTATAGAACCACTTTATCCAGTGTTAAAGCATTCCGAAGCCCTTGGAATAGCTGATAGCCTTCATGAGGCGGTCTCTCAGTTTTTCCCTCGTATCGTATTCGGGCAGGAGTAGGACGTTGAAACACGTGTGGGCCGTGGGCAGCCTATCGCAGTCTGGTCCGTGTCGTGCTATAACTAACTTCAAATGGCTCAAGCCCCCCACTGGAACCCTGTCAGACCCTGTCGTGAATTGCAACAACTTCCTCTTGCCATCCAAATCGAGGCTATGCACGATACTCCAAAAGTCTTTTATTATTTGCGACTCGCTTGTGTAGCCGCCGTCGTATTCTGTCGACTTTTCTAATTCGTTGAAGTCGAAATCCTGGAAAACATCGAATTTCTTGTTGAAATGATATAAATTAAAAATGCCTATAAGTGAACTATTTATTGATTTTACATTTATGAGATATATTTTTAAGCTATTGCATAGATTTTATCGCGGCGACCGAATCAAGAAATTCCGTAACGAAAATAAAACCTAACACCCCCCACTCCGCCTACCATGTAGCTCGGCAGAGCGTTCGCTTAACGTGTATGTATATGGTACGGCTGTACGTAGGGATGAGCGATATTGAAAAACATTTTAATCAACTTATGCAATTATAATTTATTTTTATTTTTATTTAAGCAATAATTATTTTCTTTGATATTAATTCAAGTTATTAAGTTGAATGTACTATGTATACATATATACCTACATGTATATTTACGGGGCGCACGTGCGGTGAGTGTGGTAGGGATGAGCGATATCTATCGATATTTTTTTCTAAAGTATCGATGTTTTCTATCGATATTTTTGGACAAGATATATCGATACTCGATAATAAAAACATCGATATCGTAACATCGATACTTTACAAAAAAAAATTATTACTGCATAAATAAAAAATAAATAAAAAATTATAATTGCATAAGTTGATTAAAATGCTAGGCAATAGCTTTACCGCGGCAGTCCCCGAGTGCCACAAGTCTTTTTTTTTTTTAAATGTTAGAGTAACTATATCGATAATTCCAAAGTAGATAAAATCTAGAAAGAAGAAAAATATATTAGAATGAGGGTAATGATTAGAGTCTTTGATAACTACCATTCACATATCCCGCTCTTAGATATTTTTATTTACTTCGGCACTTTAAAATATTTTCAAACATTAGCTACGTTTTAATAGAATATTTCCAAATGTAATTTTAGGATTTTTTTACTGCTGAAGAACAGCAGGCAGACTGCTGACCCACTTAATAGTAAGCAGTTACCGTCGTCTATGAATGTTTGCGACGCCAGGGCCATCGCTATTACGCTGCTGTCGGCGTAGGGGCACTGGAACCTGAGTCACTTATGTCAGAACACAACACAGTTATTATGGGGCTTACTTAGTGATTAGGTGTGATTGGCTTCTAGGACGGGCTAGCAATCCTACCACCTGGCTAAGGTGTTTTTGTCGCCTTTTACAAGAGGCCATTATGCTTACTCCGTCACCATACAGAAATAAATAATATTGTATAAAAATGATGATTTCACTCACTTTGCTACCACACACGAGCATTTCGACCTCTTCGGGGCGAAATAAGGCGGCCAAAGGGCTCTCATCGGTGACCATCAGGAAACCCCGTCTGAACGCTCTGAACTGCGTCTCAACGGAAGTGTTTAGGAGGAAATCTGCGTATAAATCTACAAATTCCTGAAATATAATTAGAATTCATAACTCAAACTAATAATTTGCGATGTGCACATATCAGTTACTGTAAATAATGAATAAGAAATATATTTAAGAAATAAATAACGCTATCAGACTTAAACTCGGCTTAGACATAAAACGTGGCCTGGATCGTGTTATTTTTATCCGTGCAGGGGCGGCGAAAGAATACTAACCTCTGTGGTCGGGGTCGGCCTGTCGTAAAAGGCGACAAAACAACCTACCCTAGCTACGTGGTAGGGCCACAAGCCCGTCTGGATGGCGACCACCTTTGGTCTTAAGTATGCCGCCATAATAACCTTGTGTTGTGTTCCGGCATTAGTGACCCAAGTTCCTGTACCCTTATGGGACAGCAGCGTGTTCGCGATGCCACTGGCGTTGCAAACACCTATAGACGACGGTAACTGCTAAATTCTAAGCGGGCTGTCAGCCTGTCTGCTGTCCTACGCAAAAAAAAAATAACTAACATACCATGGCAGCCAGTAACAACATACTTTCTTAAAAACAAAATATGTTACAATCAAAGGCCAATTTTTTGATATCAGTACTTCTAGCAACTAATACTAGCTCACTATTCGATAACAATACGATAGATAGTAGCGAGTCGTGTTTGCGCGCGGAAAATTCAAAATCACACTTAAAACATACATATATAATTTTTTTGAAGATGGATGCTTGCCGCACACCCAGCCGCGTGGGAACGGGCGGCGGGGTAATATGGGACTCCCCGTGCAATGCGCCCGTACCTCTCTACGCTGGGGGACGCACGTCGCTGGTGTACCCAGTAAAACCACCCCGGTGTTCCTTCGAGCGCTTAGTGCCGAGGCCGCGGCCCCCACTGGTGTTGGCCCACTTTCACGGGCCTTTTCAAATTATACTTAGACCTAGCTAAACATATGCTTGAGGTATACAAGTAGATTCTAACAAGTTAATTATTACCTTTTTATTATCCTGTGTCACGAATATATTGTCTCCATTTTCTTTCAAATCGTGGAATATATTATTGCCGAACACATCTTGGTAACATATCCTAAACGTTTGATAATACGCTTCTTCTAAATCACTGCCAATATACTCCATCATGTCTTTCAAACCTTTGTAAAGTGCCTAAAAAATTATATAAACTGCATTATATGCAATGAAGTTAAAGACTGAAGTCCTTAGGCTAGTTCACATCCGGCTCGAAGGATCATATAATAATATATCTTTATTAGCCTTAACAAAAATATAAATGGCTGAAAATACGCTTCTGGCGATAATTGAGTCCTTTATAATGAGTGATGAGGGACTCTCAAACTACAAACTGGTCTGTATTTTGAGTCATTCAAAGGAAATTCGCACTGATTGGAGCAAAAACAAAACAATCAACAAACAAATAAATATAGAATATATTTGCAACAATTTGGGTAAAAAGTTCAGATTTTTTTATATAGGAAAGACTTCTCTATTTGTAGTCCTGTAGTATAAATCCTGAAATTGAAAAAAAAAATTGGTACTTACAGGATTCCAGTCACCCAAGTCTTCAAATGAACCCTTCTTCCCCATTAACTTCCTATAGACAACCATGGGAAAATTGACTGCCAAGATAATATTATTGTATATGGCCAAACCTAAAACTATTCCGATTAACGTGAACTGGGCGTCCGTCTCAAACGAAGTGGGATTGAACCTAAAATGATTCATAGTTCATTCTCATAAGTGTTCATGTTAATATTTTCGGCATTCGAGGGCGGAGTAACAATAGTGACCCCCGTGGCCAGGGTCAGCCTGTCATTTAAGGCGACAAAACAGCCCTAGCTAGCTGGTACGGACGCGAGCCTGCATGAATTGCAACCACCCATGGTCTATAAGCCGCCATAATACCCTTGTGTTGTGTTCCGACATTAGTGACCCAGACTCATGGCGTCGAAAACAATTATAGGCGATGGTAATTAAGTTGGCCGTCAGCTTGTATGCTATTCCTTAGCAACAAATAAAAAATATTTTTTACTTAAAATTTAACATAGATAAATATATAAAGGTGGTTAATATATAATAATATATTTAAAATTTTAGATGATATATATAATTTTCTTGAGATATTAGGTAATTTTTAAGTTAAACAATAAAGTCATCTATCTATCTAAAATTTGCCATTTGGCAACAGGTCAATTGGCTAAAACAATTCAAACTTAATGGTTTCATAGTACAGCAGACATTAACCATTACTTAAAAGACAATTGTCAATAAAGACAAGTACTTATATAAGGGTTGCAACAGGGATTTAACACTGTGATAATGAAGACGAGTACTTATATAAATTACAATAATTTTTGATATAAGACAAAAGTTCGTTACGCACTCACCATACAGTTTGTGAATCGATTTGGTGTGTGAACATGCCGTAATCGGGATTGAATATCTCCTCAACGATGAGTTGGAAGAACTCTTTGCTGACTCCCCCCTCGTCCACACCCTGCTCACCTTCGAATTCCACTACGAGTTGTTTCTTTAAATCAAGAGCTCGCTCCATCGCAACCATTTCCAACTGGCAAATTTATAATAAAGTCTCATAATATATATGACATTATTTTAAAGCAGCTGGTATTTGCTAGGTAGGGCTCCAAAAGCCCGTCTGAACGGTAACCACCCTTAATCTCTAAATATGCCACCATAATAACCTCGTATAGTATGGCCTGCAGGGTGTTAGCGGTGCCCCTGGCTTCGCATATATGCATAGGATACTTGCGACGCCAGGTAACTGTTTTCCAACTACGCACTAAACTAGATTCACTACATCTCTTTTCTAATGCAACCCAGTCAGACGAAAACTAAAATTCAAATTCACCATGGGGGTAACCCTAAAGTAGTATTGTATTGTTCCAATTAAGCCAAGTCCCAGTGGGAGGACACCAAATCAAAGAAGGTCGCTGATAATTTTTTTGAAATTAAATTAAAAATCATGAGATGCCATGGGAATGAAACATTTGGAAGAGGAAAGGTTAGCGCCTCTCATAAACATTTTTATATTATGGTGCTAATCTATTACAAAATCAAGTAATCTAGTAAAAAATTAGTAAAGTCTAATTAAGTTATGACGATATACGAATGTAAGGTAATCAATCTAATGGTTATAATATAATAAATACACATTTAATTATTTAAAATCTATTAAAAATTTAAATTAATATGATGTGCGATGCCTTGCAGTGGGTAAAAGAATTCCTGATTCCACCCCTTCCGTGTTTATTCCAGGTCTGGCACAGTACCAGCTAAAAGTCACAAATCTGAACACACACATACAGTTTTGGCACGTCTAATTGAAGCCAAATGCGCACGACGCAAAGTATGGTCCTCAGAGAGGCCTAACGTCGATACGTCCCACGTCATACACTACCCTCACGCTTTCACCATTCAGCTCACCGAGAGTGAGGGTAGATAACAAAATCAAGAGACGAGACTCAACTACCCTTCATGCAAGGATCGAACAATCCCGAATCCGGTCTAGGGCGTGTAATACCTGAAATTGTCTCACTCATTGAATACATTCCTATAACTTTCAAATAGACTTACTTCAACAAGAGCGTCCTCGATAATATGAGTCCTGCGCACTTTGAGCCTCAGGAAGGGCATGGGCGGCGCGGCGCCCACCACGGCGTGCAGCAGGGACACGCGTCGCTCCGAGTACATGCGGATTCGGTTTTCGTAGTACAATCCCAACGACTTCGTTGCCGGTGTCAATATGAACGGGTACTTTAGGAACGCGAATTTTCGACCTAAAATATTTAAATTAAATTACATATTTTATTACCCTGAAACAGTTTTTTTTTTGGGTGACCTTCTACCGGCCGAACCCCTATATAAATAAATACTCTTCTGTAGTCTATAATAGTATTTATGTAGTCTATAATAGTATTTATGTAAATATGTAATTCCTAATTTTCAGTACTCCTTTCCTTCCATTTCTTTTTCCTAATACTTAATCCAAGATTGTAACATATCCCGGTTTTGAAGAACGCCTGTCGGGGCTGCGGCACTTAAGGCGTATGAAGGAACACCGGGGTGATTTTAGTGGGTGTACCAGCGACGTACGTCCTGAAGAAGGGGACGTACAGGCGCATTGCACGGGGAGCCGCCCATTCCCACGCGGCCGGGTGTGCATCATGCATTATCACCTCCAAAAAAAAAGGATTGTAATACATAAGAGCTGGTGTTATAAGACGCTATTGTAATTGTAATTGCTCATCATCAAATAAACCACCCAAATAATGTATTTCAGCATAAAAATTTAAAACAATTTTAAAGTCAGAAGCTATCGGGTAGTTCCACTTTGTTAAGCATTTTGTGCCACAGAATAAATTTTAACATTTATTACTTTCATAATTCATTTAGTTGATTAATATTTCACGTGACTGGTACAAAACACTCTTTTGTCTCCCTCTTTAACTTGTCAAACATTTTTTTCACCATCGCCTTTAGACTTTTGTAACACAACCGAACCTGCTTTACTAATGCCGGAACACAACTCAAGATCATTATGGCGGCAGCTTTAAAACCAGGGATGGTTGGATGAGGTCGTTACGTCGGATTTTACAGGGCATCCCCCTATGCACAGAGGATATTATTTACATCACTATAGGTATAATCTAATATATAAAAATCTCGTGTCGCGGTGTTTGTTACCAAACACCTCTGAAACGGCTGGGCCAATTTCAGTGTTGCCGCTTAGGAAAAAAGAAAGTCCCCAGACCTCAATGAAAATGTCCCTAAATATTAAGAAAAAAGTACTCAAAAAAATCCCTAGAAGTCGCTAAATACTTTAAAATCTTCAATTTTAAAAATATGGTCTAAATAAAAGCAACTCTGTCATTTAAATATGCGAATATTTCACTGTGACAAAACGAACAAAAAGCTTTAGTTGGATCAGTCATAACAGGTTTCAACCACATTTTAAACTCTTCTTGTTGTTCACATTCTGGTCTATACTTTTGAGCGTATGCCTTCTTTTTTATAGGAATTTCCATATCCACAATATGATTTTGATATTAATGACGACAATACACACATAAACACTATGTAAAACCGGTTTGTTCTGCGAAAAAGTAACAAATAACTTAGAAACCGGGCATTCCTTCCTTTGAAAAAACGGGATGATGAATGAATGCGAAAGAAATAGCTTTAACTGTACATATTTTGATAGAGTGAGACGCTTAAAACCGATCGAACAAAAACATATCGAAAAGTCGCTAGATGTCGCTAAATTTATTTTTGTCGCTAGATGGAAAAAAATGTCGCCAGACACACCCAAAATCCGCTAAATCTAGCGACAAAGTCTCTAAAACAGCAACACTGGCCAATTTGTATGTAATTTTGTGTGCATATAGGGTAGGTCTGAGAATCGGCCAACATCTATTTTTCATACCCCTAAATAATAAAGGTGACCCACCACATTTTTTTTTTTAATTTTTTTGACAATTTTTTTAATTTAATTTTATAATTTAGCATTAAAAAATACATACAAGTTCAAATTTTCACCCTTCTACGATCAACCCCTGTTTTTTTAATCGTGATTTTTATATTATTCTGTTCTATCCACAGATCCGCGACAGGGTTGCAAGATGGCAATCGAATATAATAAATGTAGTACGATAAATTTTCATGTATAGTTTACGATTACAATTTAATTACTTTTTGTCGCGAAAATGAAACTTGAATGGAGTGAAATAGAGGCGAACGTAATTAAATTATATTTTTTAAATTACTTATTGTATATGGCAGAACAACGTTTGCCGGGTCAGCTAGTGATAGTATATTTTATTAGATTCATTAGAATCATAAATATATAACCGATTTCCAATTAGCATAATTCTAGTTCCACTCACCTTTACTTATTTCCATCTTATAATTTCCGAAATCTATATCCATTTCTATAGTATCACTTAGCGGTTCGTTGTAGAACTCTTCAAATGGCAAATATGGCTTCCTGGCGTCTAATACATTTACATCTAATTCAATGGCTAAAATAAATATTATATATCATTTATCAATTTATCATTAAAAAAAATCTAATCTTATATACCAGGTAATAGTTTTGGAAGGGTTGTAGTAAGATTTCTCATTGCCTCGTCTATTTAGCCTATAAATAAAATAAAGATAAAATAAAGACTGGGACAATTCACACAGCCCCATCTAGTCCTAGCACTTGTGTTATGTGTACTAGACAACTAATAAAGTACATATATAAATAAAATAGCCTTTATTACAAGAGATAATTTCTAGACATACAAAGTTATTTTAAAAATTACATAATATCTCTGATTTCTTTTGGCAAAGGGCTCTTCCAACTGTCCCCATTCAGCTCTATCTAAGGCAACTCGTGTCCACAATGGTCCCAAAGTTAAGGTCTTGTTCTGTTCTCAGTGTTTGAGTATTCAGCGTACTGATATACATGAGGTCATTTCGTTTGTGAATTTATTTGTTTGAGTAATTTATTTCTGTTAGGGGGTGTTGGTCATACTTTCCCACGGTGACCAGCCAGCTTGGCAAAGGAACATATATATTCCTTTGTAAATAAATAAATATGATATATAAATACCACAGATGCTAGACGGGAATCGAACCCCTCCGCATGCACTGCGACGTGGATTAGCCACCACGCCATGAAGGTCGTTATGGCTTTCCTGCTACGAACCTTCCATATCTTGCATCTCTTTCTCACCATGTACCAATACGGGACTGTTAAGCCTCAATTTTCACCAGCGTAAACGTAACACTTATTAAATAATATTAAAAATGGTGTGGAGAATGCAAAGAAATCTTACCTAAGGGATCATCAGGTTTTGAGTTTTTGGAACTCTTTATTGATGAAGGTGGGTACAAATGTCCGAGGACATTCTCCAGGGGGTCGTGTTGGTTGGTTATCACTATGGGCTCCTCGCGAAGGGTATTTGATTCTACAGTGCCCGCTAATATATTTGCATAGTACACTATCTGCAAGGGACGCATAAATACTTATTAAAATCTATCAACATCTCATTCCTTTAAAATGAAGAATTGTCCAAGATTGAAGCTTTAAATGCACCAAAAGTATAACAGCTATTATTTTTATGTCCAAAACTTAATCAAATTGTATTACAGTTAATAAACAAAAAGTATTACCTCCGTGCAGGGGCGGAGTCAGAATATTGACCCTGCGTTGGGGGAGGGGGGGGGTCGTAAAGGCGATAAAACAAACCTAGCAAGTGACAACCACACCTGGTCTTTAAGTATGCCGCTATAACAACCTAATGTTGTGTTTTGACACAAGTGACACTGGCTCCAGTTACCTTACGCGGAAGTCAGCATGTTATCGATGACCCTGGCGTGGCTAACATCCGTAAGCGACGGAAACTACTCACTATTAAGTGTTCCGTTAGTTGTCAGCAGACAGTGCTGTTCCAGAGCAACAAAAATAATATAGATCACATTTTTTACGAAGAAGTGACTTCGAAAAAATGTACGTTTCTCCAAGTTTTCCACCAGCCATTGTAGCTAATAATGGCTATAATAGCTAATAATTGACACCAAATAATTTACTTGAAGTCTGTCAACTGCAAAACTGACTATCCTAAATAAAGACAGCTTCAGGTACACACAAATCATATTACCACAATCATATAACTATACTATTAAGTAAAATTATGTTAAAGCTATAATGAAATAAAGTAGTATTTTACATAATAAGAATTTCAAAAAAATACTCACTTTCATTAATTTCGTGGCCATCGTAACGTTTTCGTCATCTTGCACTTGAAAATTACGAGTGTAGTTTGTAGATATCACCCTTAGTGTTATCAACTGCTGCAGTGTCTCCAATATGTGACGCAGGCTGTCCTTGCAGTGTTCCGCCCACAGGCGAGCTAGTTTAGCTTGTGCTGAAAATCGACAAAATTATTAAAAATAATTATTATTATTAAATATTAAAATAAATAACACCATAATGAAATGCTGATAAAGAGAAAATGTTAAGAAAATTGATTTGGATGCTGTATGCTGCAAAATCCTTGTGGGTTGTACAGTACAGCTCAAATGAATAAATAAAATTATACTATTACAATACACACAGCCAGGTCAATGAACTTTTATTTACCAACTTCTAGCGCCCCTACAGGCTGAAGCGTGTTCACGGTGCCCCCACCGGCGCCGCAAACATTCATAGGCGATGGAGACTGCTTACTACTATACTAAGCGGGCCTTCAGCATGTCTGCTCTCACAGCAACAAAAAAAATGAGTCTCACATTAAATAGTAGAGCGCTTGTGTTACGAGTATTAGACAACTAAAATTACTTTGTAGAGGAGTCGAACCCGTGAGCCCCGCAGGCGTTATGACGTGCCAAAGTTGTTTCTGTATAGACGTTATCTACACAAATAATATTTCCAAAGGATTATTATTTATAAGAGCTTTATGAGAAGAAATTTTCCAATGATGAAGAGGTGATACGCGCAACTTCACGAGAATAAATTAATTCATAGATCCTGAGAACTTTTCAACATAGTCTTACCTTTGATTGGCAAATGTTCAGCAGCTCTACACAAAGCGGGTAACGCTATCTCCAAATAATCACTACATCCAAGGTCTGGCACTTCAAACACTATCAGGAAGCAATTCACTGCTTCCTCAGCGCTTATCTTCTTCGTTATCCAGAGTGCAATTTCCATATTAACTGCTAACGTTTTCAACGAAGTTACTAAAGCTGAACTGTAATAATCAGATGGCACCTGGAAGGTAAATTTATTTTCATTGTATCAATAATAATTTTCTCCATAAAGGCAGAGTAACAATACGGACCTCGGCTGCCTGCCGTAAAAAGTGACAAAACAACACAATCCCAGTTAGGTGGTAAGGCTCTAAGACCATCGGGATGGCAATCATCACTGGTATATAAGTATGCTGCCATAATAACCATTTGTTACATTCCGGGATAAGGGACGGCAGCATATTAGCTGCACCCCTGGTGTCACAAACATCTATAGGAGATGGCATTGTCGAACCAGTGAGATACCCAATAGAACACTAGTCACTATTGAGCTTAACCTAGCTGAAGAATATTCAATATGAGCTGTTATTATTATACAAAACCAACATTTAAGGTCTTTTTGAACAGTAATCACCCAAAAAGAACTGTTAATACTTTTAAGTGAAAGACTTGGTTTCAAAGATCACTACAAATTGAATTGTAACAGCACCGCGCTTTTCTAAAACGATGCGCGTCGCTAAATAGAAATATTAGTATATTTATTAATTTTAATATATAATAGAAACATATTTTGGTCCGCTCACACAGCTCTTGTCTCATTACCATTTACTTATCTAGTTTTCTTAGTATCTTTTCAAATACAATTTTTGTAAATGTATTTAACACATTTTACCCCAATAAAATATGGAATATTGAATTCTGAACCTGACTTTCATTAGGAGCTGACCTAACAAAAAGACATCCGAGGAAAAACTTAAAGCAAAGTTCTTCCTCGGAGGTCTCCTTGTTTCTTGGTCTTCCTGGTACACCTGCACAACTGCACTTTCAAAGAACCATACTTTGAGCTGCTTTCATTTTTCAAATCTACTTACATTACATTACGGAGTTATGGATAACTCTTGAATAACCAAAGAACAACAAATGCTTAGAACATACTTAATAACGATCCAATAACCTTTAGTTACCTTGATAATATTGAATTTTTTATTACAACCATTTGACGGATACTAAGCTTTCGCTTTATGGCCCGTCTTCTGTTACACTATTCTTGTCTAAAGAGACAACAATAAAAGCAAAAGAACAAAAATGAATGAAGAGAATGGACTGAAATTATTGGTTGTATATAGCATTATATACAATTTATTCTGTTACTAGGGGCAACTGCTTCTCCAATTTAACTATATGATGTCCTTACATCAAAATTAGAAATAAAAATTAAATCTATTTTTCCATCACTTACTGTGGCAAGGTATCGAAAAGCTCGTCGACATGAGGCAACATCTAAACCTGGCCCCGTAATGCTATCCACATCTTTATCTGGATCGGTTTTGATGCTTGGTGCTTTTGACTCCTTATCTAAAAGCCACTTAAGTATTAACCATGGATCTCAGAATTAAATTCAATAAAGCTTAATAATTTTTAAGAGTAAGTAGTATACTACTATAGTGGCCACATCTAGCCAATTATAAACTTTTTAAATCAAATAATAATCTTATTTAGCCACTAAAACTAATCTAGCTATATTTGGCAGATGATAATTTATTACTATTTACTCATATATATTTATATTTAAGAATTCTATCGGTTAAACTACTTGTAATTAATTACAAGTACTTCATGATTTTAAATACATAGCCATAAGTGTAGACACCATCACACCACCGTGAGATTTTCCGATGGATGTTTTTTGTCTTAAAAGTATAAAATTCACTGTAACCTGTTTTTATTAAATTATTGTGACATTGCGTATTGTTATATGTATACACAATAAGAACAAAATTTTCTAGCCACTTGCAGAAGAATTTTAAAAGCTATTTTCTTTTAAAAGTAGCCACTATTACATTAACCAAGCAAAAAACTAAAAAGCCTCAATGGCGTGTCGCCATTGAGGCCAACACTGTATGTTGACAGTTCAGGCGATAGCCGCGATCTCATTCGATTGAGAGGTTACATGTACTAGAATTTATGAGAAGTCTTGAATTTTTAATTAAGTTATTGTTATCTAAGAATATATTTATTTTATTAATAAAATGGCAATTTTATATTATTTTTGTATATGTTATTTATGTATATATTTGTATGTTAGAACATTTATTACTTTTTATATACACTTTTAACATCCTGTATTGTGCAATTTTAGAAATATTTAACACACTCTTACCTATCGTTTTTTCTCCCTCATTTATATTGATTTGTGACAATTTACTGGCAAAACTTCTCGACAGTATAGCTGGCTGGGTAAACGCCAGCCCAAGTGCTCTTATAAGGGGCTCCTTCTTTTTACTCTTTAAACATTCATCACATAACTCATATATACGTTCCTCAGTTAACGGTGCACCATCTGACAAATTGATTAATAATTCATCAAGATTTTCTATTAACCAAATATATTTATCTATATCCATATTAGTCAAAAGCTAAAGATATACTGCTACCTTATGTCAAGCTCTACTAATCTACCACCAAGAGATATATTTAAACAGTTCCTAACAATTAGTTAATTTGATGCATCATTTGTTAAATATTTCATCAACACCAGTTATATTTAATTGTTATCACAACTTTTTCATAGAAAGATATTATGTAGCTTAATAAATTAGCCTTAATTAAGGGGTAATTAATAGAAAATATTTAGTATTTATATAATTAGTTTGAGGAAATTAAGGCCAACATTTATGAGTGCAAATATTGTATACTACTGTTATACTTAATATTGTAAAGTAATGTCATCATGTATAAAAATAATAATATAGGTACTAGGAATTCCATCAATTCTTTCAAATAAGCTTAAATATTTGAGCTATGAGAGCTGTGAACAACATTGTATACTACTGTTATACTTAATATTGTAAAGTAATGTCATCATGTATAAAAATAATAATATAGGTACTACCCGTTCGCGCTAAGTTTGCCGTTGGCCATATGACGTCACTCGAAGGGTAGCGTCAGCAAAAAAAGAAACTATATTTAAAATATTTTTTATTTAAAAAAATTCTGGTTTCTGTATCAAAAAATCGCGAGCCTTTTTACATTTTTTAAACTTACAGTCCAGCTTGTCCTTTAATATTTTCCACAAAGTGGTTTTTTTGCCCAGGAAAATTTAATTCCGCCTTTGCAGCGGCTAGAATTTTTTGCAGTGTAGGTATTTCTTTTTTAACCGTATAAAAGCTGTTTATTATATTTCTTATAGCGCAAATCATAAAATCATCAATTTTTAATGTTGGTTTCCTTTCTTTTTTTTACGTGGTGTCGAAAGTTTAATAGCTTCTGTACTCCACACCAGCTTCTGACGATGTTGACGATATTTTTTTAACCTCTTGTTTAATGTTTCGTAACGTGCGTTCTGATATACTAGTCGCCATTGCCGTGCATTTCATAGCATCATCATCATCATCTTTGCGTTGCATCCCGGTTGCAGCCCAAACTCTCGCTTCGGCGCCCGGGGTCCGCTTTCCGACTTTTTCTTCTCCAATTCGCATATAGCTTGATAGACAGGTATTATATAAGAACGGTTTTTCTTCTCGTTTTCGAAATAAGTCATAACCTTTAACACCATATTTCGTACATCACTTCTTAAAATTTTGCCTTTACCCAGTTTAAAAAAAGCAAAAAACTAGGAAATGTCAAAAGCAAAGAATTTTTATGAATAATAACGCGTGCATGCGAATTACGTTGCCAACGATACTGAGAGGGCGATTTAGGGGCGCGGTAGGCGGTTGGGGGAGGGGACGCGCATTCCACGGACCGACAAACTTAGCGCGAACGGGTAATACTAGGAATTCAATCAATTCTTTCAAATAAGCTTAAATATTTGAGCTATGAGAACTGTGAACAACAAACTGATGAACCACTAAATAGTAAGCAGTTATCATGGCCTATGCATGATTACGGCACCGGGGGCATCACTAACATGCTGCCGTCCACGTAGGTGAACAACCTGGGACACAGATGCCGGAACACAAAATAAGTTTAGCTTGTGTTGTTTTGACGACAGGCCGCCCCCGGCCGCAAAGGTATTTATTATTACTCCGCCAGTTGTCCAGGTGGATTTGAAATTCACAACTTCTTGGTTAGGGACCAGATGCATAAAAACTAGACGGATACTATGATATTGTAGCGACCCATCAGGTCTCACACCATAAAAGTGCAATTATAAATGTATGGACTCTCCCTAAAAAGCATTTCAGCTTCAAAAGCTGTCATTTATATCGTAATTAATATAAATGTATAAATTATTGTACAATGCCAGTCACAGACCGAGATTGCACCGTACAGGAATGAGAAGGATAACTCGAGAGCAGTGGACTGTATGAGAAGAGGGGGAGGGGAGCGGTGATTAGAGTGATGTGATACCTTGCAGTGGGCAGCAAAGAAATTAGCTCTGACCGAGATTCCACCCCTTCCCAGTTCGGTTCAGGTCCGCTCGCGGAGGACCTGTTTCACGGCACCAGCTAAATTCATTCACACTGAACACGCAATTTTATGGCATGGCCAGTGAGAGTGTGGAGTAACTGAAGGGACGGTGAACGTCACCGTCTCGCGCGTTTAGAAACTCACGCGTTACTACCTATATTATTTGCGTCCCACCATCGCTTTTACCATTTACCTCACTGACAGTGAGGGTTACTTACCCTATAAAAATCAGGAGGCGGGATTTCAAATAACCCTTTATGCAAGGATTGAACAATTGTCAATATTTTCTCTTTCTTTCTTGTGACATTGGCAAATTCAGCGCCATATTATGCATTTGAGTTAAAACTTAATAGAAGAATAGAAATATATGGATATAAATGGAAATTAACTTACTACAATGGTTATTTGTTTTATTCTGATATACATTATGACTAGTTTGTGGTTCCCCCTCCTTGGAAGTACCCTCCTGTGGTGTTGAACTAGATGTTGCTAATTGCTCATTATTTTCTTTATCCGTTTTTGATGCGGCACATGTGCTGAAATAATAAATAAATATATTGACATTTTACAACATGCCACCTAGTCCCACAGTAATTAGCATAGAACTTGTGTTATGGGTACTTGACAACTAATATACTCCATATATACTTTTCTTTTGTAAATAAATACATTTTATACATAAACATCCAGATGCGGGACGGGAATTGAACCCGTGACCTCCGTAAGCGTGTCGTTAAAGGGTGAGATTAGATAAATACAGAAATGTTAAAACACTGTTTCTTATTATATAACATTAGAATTATGGTCATGCAGTGGAAGCAATTAAAACATATTATAGATAGGGCAATAATTTCATTATTCTGAACAATGTTATGTATATATTTCCTATTGTATTTTTTTTTATATAGCATGACATGTCATTATAGTTATCTAAATAACCAGAAACATTTAAATCCTTATCAAACAGCAAAGATAATTTGTATACAAAGCTCTAATAGGTAATAAAATAAGTTTGGAATATTCTTCAAAAATGTTAAATCAATCGGAGCGAAATTATGAGTTGGAACCAATCTAGCGAAACAAGCATGAGAATGCACGAAGAGTATGGGGATTGCATACTAATAACCACAAAGCTACACTAAAACTTAAAAAGCAAGAAGTGCAAAAGAGTGCTTCATACAAGCAAGATCAAAAGAATGTCCTGCCACAGTGCATGCTAGGCACAGCTGGTACAGACTGTCACTATGATGACTGTATTCAACATTTGCGAATGTGAAAGCTTTAGAGAAGCTATCATTATTAACCATGTGGATGATGATGACAAATATTACCTGGCACCAGAGTTACATGTAGCTTCTGTTCTTGCTACTTTATTTGGATGACTGCCACATAGACGAGCTTCTTTATAAAATAACTTTATAGCTTCGGCTGCAGCTTCATTAGGTGATAAATTCCTGGCCTAGAAATATTGAAATTCAGTCAGTGCTTCTGTGTAAAAGGCACATCATAGCCAATTGGTATCACACTCGGAGAACAGTTTGTTGTGAGAAGGTAAAGGTTCAAATTCCTAGTGGCATGCATCTGATTTTTATCAACTATTATGTATTTTTATCAACAATGTAGCCTTTGGAAATCAGATCTGCTAAGTCAATACACAGCTTCAACAACCTTTTAAAAGAGTACTATCTATCACTATAAACTAAAATGTTTATGTATCTTATTTACTTAGAGGAAGAAGGAATATAATTGTTTGTAATAATTATAATTCTTTGTTAGCTTTTTTTTATTAAATAGTATCTACACTACATGCCTTATCTTACTTAAAATCCTGTCCATCCAAAGGTTGTCTGGAAGAGATTGCTTTTAGCAATAAGGCTGCCCATTTTATTCTAACATCATTTTAAATTGAATTGTGTAAAATAAAGAATATTCTAACATAGGAAAACTGTATAAGGTTACTAAAATGTGGAACCCATCAATCTACCATGGACAAACATGGTGTAGGTATACAGTAAATTACCCCTCAGCCAAAAAATCTATTATAAGGGGCTGTTATTATTTACGTTAAAGTATATCTTATTCTCCTTCTAAGTGTTTCATTATTTGTACCTCAACAAGTTCAAATTTCTTAATATGCTTCGGTATTTTGTCTAAATAACATATATAAGCTATATATCATTATTAATATATTGTCACAGTGCTATTCTTTCTTCCTTCTCTACTTAGGATATGCTAGAGAATAGATGTGGTTAAGTTCTGAGCTTTCCAAACACCAAAATGAAAAACAAATAGTGCATGTGATCCATCGCTACTGGTGAACTATACTCTACAATTGTTTTGTTAAATACAAGGAACATAATCTTTAGAAGAATATATGCAGAGATGCAACAATATTTATAAGTTTTCTATTCTGACAATATTTCATGATCCTCATATTTCTAAACAGAAATAATAATAATCTAGAGAAATATTTGATAATTTATTTTGATTATTTTAGTGCATATATGACATAGATCTATGGTATTAACATCTAATATTGTTCGTTGGCTAGAAAAGTAACACACTATTAAGTAACACACATATTATAATCAATTAAATTTATAAGGTGCTTTTAGCTGTTTCTAGAACAATTTGTTTTGAAATACTTTACCTCTCCACTAGATGCACAATACTGATTATCACAGTTAGGTTTGCCACAACCATCCAACAATTGATAGAAATATCTCTCTATGAGCTGCCTGGCTGCAGTTCGCTTCATGATATCCTGGCTATGATTCGGGACTTGATCTGAACTGAAACCAGATGTGGACTGTTCCTCAGCGTTTGGGGTTGAGTTTTTTGACGATGACGCTTCGCTCCCCCTGAAATCATTATCAAGACATTATAAAAATAGTCTTAACGAAACAAAGAACAAAATAGCAAGTAATGCCTAACCTAACATTTGCTAAAAACTATGCATCATTTATATATAGATCTTTAAATTAAATTTACGTTATGCAACTTCTGTATTTATTATCCTTTATCATGATGTAAACAAATAATTATTTTTTATAAAACTCTAATTACCTTGAAGCTCCGTCAGTTTCGTTTTGAGAGTTCATAGAAAATGCCCTCGAATTCGGAACAAATATTGAGGAACCAGTTACATAAATGCAATAAAGTAAATGTGTTCATTCAAGAAAAACAAATCTTAGAGGCTTAATCCCTTGCTTGCTACAAAAATACAATTTTAAAACAATGTTCTTTTCTTTTCAATTTCCATTCTCTTCTTCAAAATGTTATGTCATATCATTTTGTCATCAATGTCATCTCTGTTGTCTAATTTTTTTTTCTTATATGCTTTCGGTTTTTTTTTAATGCACAAGGTGGAAATTTTAAACAAATATGTAAATAAAAAGCTTTCTAAGCCTCAATGATATTTATTTATAATGATAGGGGTATAATACATTTTTAAGTAGAGCTCAAGGTTTAGCAATTATAAAAAACTGACCTATCTTTTTGACTAATAAGTACAACATTGTGAAAATCAATGCCAAATTATCAAAAAATATTAAGTATATAACATAAGTAAAATAATCATGGAAGTATTTTGTACTACGTACAACTTATTACTTCCATGAAAATAACTGAATACATTCTTTCCAATCAATTCTCAACCATCTAAACTTTGTAAATTATATTTCTTATATAAACCAAATTAATATACTAGTATTCTTTATACAATAATTTTTGATAGTAAAAATTTTTGAATAACTATCTTCACCTTAGCACATATTTCGGAGAAGTCTTTAAACTTTTTTAGGCCTTTAAATTAGACTATGATTAAAAGTCTTATAAGGCCATAGGATCTTATAAAAATATTACAATATTTTGGGCACATTAACTGTTGTAAAATATTTAACACTGGCCCAATGCACGAATGGTGCCGAGCCATAATTAAGAAGAAGAAGAAGTTGATTACTGTTGTCAAATTTGTTTAGTTGTGTCAATGTCACTGAAATTTATTGATTGTTTTGTTGTGGATAACATTTAGGATTTTTTAAAACTAAATTCATTGCGAAACTAAATCTATAATTTATTTTCAAAGTACATACACATTTTAAATTCATCCGTGCTAGTTTTAGAGACTACAAGATGACTGACGTTTTGTCTGTAGACGAAGCTAAACAGAACCGCGTGGAAATGATTCTAAATGGCTTTCAAGTGTATCCTTTTTAAAATCACATTCGTGTCTCTATAACTAATCATTTGTACTCGAAATACGATAGGTGACATTCTTATATGGTGTCTATATGCTATAACACAGTATTATTCTATTATTGACTCCGCTAGAGTTCAATAAACTCAATGTTTTCTTTGTCCATATTGTAGTGTTTTTTATTGGTGTGTAATTTTCTCTCACATTTAATTTTCTTGACAATTTCTAATAGGAACTGGATGAACCTTCGTGACGCGGATACAGGTAATTACTTAAACATGGTGAACTTGAATAATTATAACTTTGTGGGTATAGTAACGGATTTAGATAATATTTAACAAAATTTTGAATTAGCTTTAAAAGTTCGGGGCGCGGTTTCTTCTCCACTTTACACGGTTTTCGCCGTCCTTTGTAGTAAGTACATTGGCATACATATCACAGTTAACGACGTCAAGCTTTAAGTTTTTGGCTCTACCATTCCTGGCTGGGCCTGATAGGAGGTGGCATAGACAGACATTTGTTCCTCATATAAGTTCTGTAAAATGTGATCATACTAGATAAGGCAACACTCTTGTTTATTTGCAAAGGTACCTTATGTGTTTGATCCTTGCATAAAGGGTAGTTGAGATCTCGCCTCCTGATTTTGTTATCTACCCTCACTTTCGGTGAGGTGCATGGAATGAAAGTAGTATTATGTGAGTCTCAAACGTGCGGGATGGTCAATGTTTGACCTCCTTGAAAACGATTCTTGTGCACAATTGACTTCAGTTACTCCAAACTTACTCTCATTGGCCGTGCCATAAGATTTTGTGTTCAGTGTCTAGTTTGTGACATTTAGCTGATGCAGTGCAACAACAGTTCCTCTGCAAGCGGACCTGAACTGAACCGGGAAGGGGTGGAATCAATATCAGCACGAATTTCTTTACCCACTGCAAGGTATCGCATATCTCTAGCCACTGCTCCTCTCCCCCTCACACTCACTCCTCTACGGTACACTCTCGGTCCGTGACTGGCATCTTACACTATGAATAGATAGTACTTAATATCTTTTTCTTTTTATGTGTTTATGCAGTATCTAAGCCATTCCCATGATATGCTGAGTAGACACCTACCTGAGCTTCTACCTGAGATAGCAGAAGTTCCTGCCTGCCACACTTAAGGTCTACCTTACATAACAAGTTACAAGGTCAATCTTGGTATTTTTGTTTCCTGATGTTTTACATCACCACCAGTATGTGATAATTATAATGTAAAGTTTTGTTGGTAAAAATGACTTGAAGGAATATACCACATGACCTGCTTTTTTCAATTTTTAACCCTATCCTTCCCCTTGCTGACCATCCATATATGAAAAGACACCCTCCTAGTTTTCTTACTTGTCATCACCCTGTGTTGAAAGCAATGATATTCTAATTTAAGTCGTCCTGTATCCTGCATTTTGAGCTAGAGAAGGCTTTTTACATTGGCAAGTGGCAGGCACTCTGAAATTAAAATATGATTTAAGTTGGAGGAAGAGGAAATTACATAATTCGGAATGAAGTCTTATTCTTGCATTTGCCTATTTCACATATAAACAAAAACACATATTATGGTTTTATCTTTTAAGGTAAAATCCTCTGGCAGAACAGCGAAGACCTGTCCAACCCTTGTGTTGAGCATGAGGCGCGTGTACCCAAACGCATACTTAAGTGTAGAGTAGTCTCAAGAGAGATGAATTTCAGCTCTGTTGAACCTATGGATCGTTTTAGACTAGAACAAGTAAGTTTAAACCATTTTGTCTTGACTGCTATACGAAATTCTTCCTGCTCGGCGTCCGGAGTATATTAGAGAATTTTTTTTAAATATATAATACCTAGTCAGGTCATAAGTATTGTCACACAGTAAAAACTTTTCTTTTAGAATGCTGGCCACAAAAAAGTTTATTTAATTAGAATTTCGAATTGTTCATGAAAATAAAAATGTATAACTTTTAGAATTTTACTCATTTTTAAATATGGAGTGGACGCTTAAAGAAGACCGTGTTGCAGTTATTGCGTTGCATCGTTGCGGTTACGCGCCAATTCAAATTTTTAACATACTGAAAAATTTGAATATTACCAAAAGATTCGTTTATCGTACCATCAAACGATACAATGAAGACTCTAGTGTAGATGACAGGTCAAGAAGTGGTCGCCCTCGGTCTGTTAGGACTCCAGCAGTGATAAAAGCTGTGAAGGCACGAATTCAAAGAAATCCCAAACGTAAGCAGAAACTGTTGGCCCTTCAGATGGGGTTAAGCAGAACCACGGTGAAAACGGTGTTAATGAAGACTTAGGGCTTCGGGCATATCGAAGAAAAACAGGACATCGTTTGAATGCTCGTCTAATGGACCTGAGACTGAAGAGATGCCGCGCTTTGTTGAAGCGGTACGCGGGAAAAAAATATCGGGAAATTCTTTTTTCAGATGAAAAAATGTTTACCGTAGAAGAGAGCTACAACAAACAAAATGATAAGGTGTACGCACACAGTAGTGAAGAAGCGAGCAACCGTATTCCGCGTGTCCAACAAGGTCATTTTCCATCCTCGCTCATGGTATGGTTGGGAGTTTCTTAGGGAGCTTAACAGAGGTACATTTTTGTGAGAAAGGTGTAAAAACGAATGCTGTTGTGTATCAAAATACAGTCCTGACGAACCTTGTGGAACCTGTTTCTCATACCATGTTCAATAACAGGCACTGGGTATTCCAACAAGATTCGGCGCCAGCTCATAGAGCGAAGAGCACACAAGACTGGCTGGCGGCGCGTGAAATCGACTTCATCCGGCACGAAGACTGGCCCTCCTCCAGTCCAGATTTGAAGCCGTTAGATTACAAGATATGGCAACACTTGGAGGAAAAGGCGTGCTCAAAGCCTCATCCCAATTTGGAGTCACTCAAGACATCCTTGATTAAGGCAGCCGCCGATATTGACATGGACCTCGTTCGTGCTGCGATAGACAACTGGCCGCGCAGATTGAAGGCTTGTATTCAAAATCACGGAGGTCATTTTGAATAAACTTTAATGTCATAAGAATCTATGTTTTGTTAAGTTCATTTTGGTATATGAATGGTTACATAATGAATAAACTTGTTACAATTATTTTACATTAAACATGTGACAGAATTTATGACCTGACTAGGTATATACCAGCTGGATAACCGAGCTTTGCTCTATTTTTTTTATAAATTGTGTTTTTTGGAAATTAACAATTGATTTTCTTAGTCTAACCTCAAAGCAAACACTCATTGACTTCGTGTTACTTAACAATGCCATCTGCTGGAATAGCTTTAGTGTTGTTGTGTCATAAAATGACATTTTCTAGAAATTATTCCTAGCTAGCGATTTCGATTTATCGCCCCCGAAACCCCCCGTATACTAAATTTCATGAAAATTGTTGGAACCGATTCCGAGATTCCAATTATATATATATATATATATATATATATATATATATATATATATATATATATATATATATATATATATATATTTGTTTTTTTAAAAATATTATGTAAATAATTTCAGAAAGTGCTTTTCAAGGGTCGTTGTCTTGAAGAATGGTTCTTTGATTTTGGATATGTGATACCAAATTCCAACAATACTTGGCAATCAGTGATTGAATCGGCCCCTGAGTCTCAAATGATGCCAGCTAATGTGCTTAAGTAAGTTGTTTTCATTAAGTTTATATGTAATGGTAGGCTGAAAAGTTCCTAGGCTGACACATAGATGATGATAGATGGCGCTACTAGTATTAAATTAATATGATTTTTAGTTATCCCTAACCTTCAAAAGACACATGTATAAATTTGACAACTGTCATTCTATTAGTTTGTGAGATATGTATTTTGAGTGAAGGAACTTTTGTTTCTTTAAAAAAATGGATTAAAAGGGATTTTGTGTGTTAATAAAACATTGCTTTTTGGCGAAAAAAAAACTATTGAACCAAGGCTTGGTTTGATAAACATTATTCAGCCTCTGCACCAGGAAAATCAACCGTTGAGAAATGGTTTGCTAAGTTTAAACAAGGGGAAATGAGCACCGAGGATGATGCACGCAGTGGACGCCCCAAAGAGGCTGTTACCGATGAAAACATTAAAGAAGCCCACAAAATAATTTTGGATAACCATAAAGTGAAGTTGATTAAAATAGCTGAGACCCTAAAGATATCAAAGAAACGTGTTGGACATATCCTAGATGAATATTTGGATATGCGAAAGCTCTGTTCAAAGTGGGTGCCGTGCGAGCTCACAATCGACCAAAAACAATGAATTGGATAGGGTTCTGAGCAGTGTTTGAAGCTGTTTAATCGTAATAAATCCGAATTTTTGTGTCGATATGTGACAATGGATGAAACATAGCTCCATCATTTCACACCGCAGTCTGATCGACAGTCAGTCAGCCAGTCTAGCCGAGTGGACTACACGTGATGAACCGACACCAAAGCGTAAAATGCGAAAAATGTAAAAGTCAGCTGGCAAGTTTATGGCATCAATATTTTGGGATGCGCGTGGTATAATATCCATCGACTATCTTAAAAGGGAAAAAACCATCAACAGTGACTTACGTAGCGTTCAAGGACAAAATCGCGGAAAAACGGCCCCATTTGAAGAAGAACAAAGTGCTGTTTCAACAAGACAATTCACCGTGTCACAAATCAATGAAAACGATGGCATGAATTGGGCTTCGAATTGCTTCCGCATCCACCGTATTCTCCAGATTTGGCCCCTAGTGAATTTCATGTTCTCAGACCTCAAGACAATGCTCGCTGGACAGAAATGTTGCTCCGATGAAGAGGTAATCGCCGAAACTGAAGCCTATTTTGAGGCTAAAGACAAATCGTACTATAAAAATGGGATCAAAAATTTTATGACCGCTATAAACGTTGTATCACTCTCAAAGGACACTATATTGAATAATCAAATCAAATTGTATCAAAAAAAATTTTTTTTTCTATGTTAGCCTATGAACTTTTCAGAGCCCACCTAATATCTTTAATAAAAGCAAAAATAACTTGATAGAATTCTTGGGTCCATTAAAAAGTTTACCACCACTATTCCCACCATTGGCTGGACGTTCATCCCCATTTCCTTGAACCTCTCTTTTGTATGAGTAAGTGTCATATATGAATATTCCTTTGTTTAGCTCTGTAGGTAGGCAGGTAGATAGATAGCAAATACAAAGTTTATTTCAGAAAAGTGTTATTTAATTTACAGACTTTTATATCAAGACTGTTGCGTAATTCAGATTTGGAATTAACTTCTGGCTAAAAAAAGCGTTATAGAGTTTCTTAGAGGCCGACATCGCGTTGGTAATTTCTCTGAGTGAATTCTCATCATTTAAGAATGCTAGTACAATAATATTGTCAAGATCCTGTAAACTTTTTATCCCAAAAGTTTAACCTGAGCTTTCTCTACCGAGCCTAGAATCTGTTAATCTGTGTATCAAACTGTGTCACATCCTTTACATTAGTGACTTTTGATGTCACCTAATTTGACTGGGAAGAGACGAATGGAACATGGTGCAAATGTCGCAAGATTTGGCTTTGTGAGTGTGACCCAGACTCTGAAAGTAGCTTACCTTGGCTATCTGTGAGTTAGCAGAAAGATTTGCCCTTTAAAGTCTTGGAAAGGACGTAACATCAAAATAAGGAAAAAACATTAAAGAGATGAATTCTATAAAACACAACTTTGATTTCTTTTAATTGTCTAGTTTGTTTTTAAAAATGATTTGGTTTGTTATAATTGTTTCCAGTGGAAATGTGGTCATTGAAACAAAATTCTTCGATGAGGATCTCTTAATTGCTACATCACGAGTGCGACTGTTCTATATCTAGATGTTATCATAATAAATTTGTTCCATGGAGCATTTAAGTACTTTCTTCTAAGTGTGCTTGCATTTTTGGCTCAATATGTAAGATTTTTGATTATCAATAATTGAATAATTTTTAATACATCATAAAATAGTTTGTTTTAAACTCATTAACAATACTAAATTAAAGTCTGCGCAATTAATAAAGAAGTTTCAATTTCTTGTAAAACAGAGGTAACACAAAAAAATATATATGAAGACATCATGTTATTTTGTAAAATGTAATTAAGTATGTAGGACTTTATTTATTTTGAATTTTAATGTAGTTATGTTTTTGTTTATATAATAATTTTAATTTATATAGCAGAACAAATGGCTATATATTACATATATAGCCATATTATATGTTATAATAAATTAAAAATGAAACTGTCCTAAAAGACTATTTTTTTAAATGGGAAAAGCTCTTTTTATATTATTCCTTGTATTTAATTTAAGGCATGTGTTTAAGTCTATGCATTAATTATCTGTAATTTAATTCGTGTTAGATTATCCATAATTTTTGATTGAACCCAAATGTATCCTTGAATTTTAGAATTCCTGGTTTCAGACTTTACTCTATTAGAATGACCGGGAATATACTTGTCTGTCCTTTTAAAAGTGGATTTTGTAGGATTCTAATTTTTAGAGGTCTAAGTGTGTAAGAAATACTATGTATCATTTTCGTTATTTCACTAAAAGTGACGTTTATTTTAAAACTACTGTCATTGTTATAGAGTGACAATGACACTGACAAGACAAGACTGACATAAAGGATTACGATTCTGTAACACCCGGTCCCAGGGGTCCAATTTCGATTTTTTCTTCTCTACTTCACACGGTCTTCAGCATCCTTGGTAGTGAGTCTATTGTTACGCATATATTTTTGCGACGTCAAACCAGCACTTTTTGGGTCTAACCCTCGTGCCGGGGCCCGGCGGAGGCGGTATGGCTAGATATCCATTCACCACGTAAGTAGTTGGCTGCCGTGCTCATACCAGCGAAAGGACACTTCTGCATTTTATCCGCAATTTTTCTGGTAGTAAAATGAAATCGCTTTGAAATAACATTTTGCAAAATTGTCGATCGCCTATCATAGTTGTATTGTTCGTCCATAAAATTTGGCATTTCCACTCTTATCTTTTTGCACTTAATAATAAGCTCAAAGAGCATAATTTTTTAAAACACTACTTTTAAGACTTTAGGTAAGATCTCAGTAAAACATTTTTCTAGGCTATGGTTGGAATTTTAATCGTGTATTGAAAATGTGTAGAGAAAATGTGTCGTATTCTGATTTCACGTTATTGTACACAATTAATTATAGAATTAGATTATAACCCGGAAACCAGGCTTTATAGGGCCAGACTGCACTGTGCGTCACTTCACTATTATTCATACAAAAGTTTGAAATTTTCGCACAAAAATCAATATTGCTAAAATAGAGAGCATTGTTTGCACAGTGTGTACTAGGCCTTATTTATTAGTTAAAGTTTACATTAATGTTTTTGTAGGTACGTGTACATTAAAATATAAGTGTTTTAAAATTTAATACCGTGTTTTATTTTAATGTGAAATCAACATAATGCAGAATTGGGTATTTGAACAAAAATTTTTTTTGTGATAAATGAAAAGATCATATATAAGTTTTATAACAAAACTATTTTTATTTTTTTTTTCCAATAATTCCAAAGTTATTTCAAAATAAAAATTAATTTTTGAATCCAGTACCGAAGACACGCCGACAACTCCCGAACAATTCCGAGCGCGTGTGACGTCATAATGTTAGTTTTCACTCATTGCAGTTGATAGAAAAATAATAAGAGTGCCCAACATATTCATACTATTAAAAAATTATATAATATTTATTAAAAAAAATTCAAACTAATGATTTAAAGATGGGAATAATTATATTTAATTAAAAAGTACTCAAACGATTGCGAACATTGCGAAGTTTGAAAAACAACAATAATGCAACACGGGCTTGCCCTTTAAAAATAATTAATCAATAAATCGATTAATCTTAACCTTATTCGATCAATTAGGTATCGTGTGTCATCTTAATAATAATATAATGATAATAATAAATTGTTTATTGACATATATAAAAATCCATAACAATTAAATCATTGGTCCCCAAACTAGGTTGACCTGTATCTTGGGGACCCGATTCCGATTGATACAATATAATCTATGAATTTACGTAAAACTAAGCTTATTTCTTATTTCTATGTTCTTATTCTAAAGGTGCATGCATGTGTGAGAGAGTGTGTATGTGTGCGTGTGTGTGTGTGTGTGTGTACGCGCGCGTGCGTGTGTTAATAATTCATACAGTCAAAAATCTTTCTGTTTCCTCATAGTCTAAGTTGAGTAGCCACTTATTTACTTTCTTTTTACATTGTAATTTATTTAATTCGTGAATATGTAATATTTTGTTTATTTTATTGTACAGAAATATACTCATATAACAAGATTGATGCTGTAAATATTTTGTACGTGTGGGAATAGTAACACACACTTTATCTATTCTTCTCTTATGGGGTAAAGTTTTATTCAAGGGTGTTATTTTGTGTTGTTTCAATACAATGTGAGATACATATGTTTGTCTTACAGAAAGTACTTTATATTCATTAAACAATTGAAAAGTAGGAAACCTAAAGGGCTTAAAGAACATTACTTTCAAAACACATCTCAGTGCCCTTTCAAGTTTAATAAGATGGAGTGTATATGAGCCACCCCAAACAGAAATGCAGTATTGTATGATGGACAAACCCATAGCTTTAAAAATAATTAAAAGTAAGTCTTTAGATGCAATGTATCGAAGTCTTCTAAATACCCAGATCAGCTTTCGAACTCTGGAAGTGACAAGCTCAGTATGTTTATGCGATTTACATAAGTCATCCACAATAACACCTAAATACCTAGTTTCTCTAGTTTTACGAATTTCTAAACACCTACAATGCTCAGACTCTACAGAATTACATGTATGTACTTTTAAATTATACTTCAACGCAGAGCTGGGTGGGTTTGTGATAGAAAAGTTCATGTAATTAGTTTTATTTAGGTTTAGTGTTCGAAGATTCTGGTTCAACCATTTGTAGACAGAGGCTAAACCTTGTTCAGCCAGTAAATGGACGTCTTCCCATGTGTCTCCATGAAAAACCAAGGCCGTATCATCTGCGAAGCTAACTAAAAAGCCGTTATTAAGCTTCAAGTGAGATAAATCATTAATATAGATCAAGAATAGGGTTGGCCCGAGTATACTACCCTGAGGCAATCCGAAAAGCATGTTTTGATGTTTACTATAATGATTATCTATTTGTACTACTTGCGATCTATTATCAAGGTAACTTTGGAATATTTTGAGAGATAAACCGCGTATGCCTAGCCTTTCCATTTTCCTAAGGAGTATGGGCACTGAGACAGTATCAAACGCTTTTTTAAGGTCAAGAAAGACATCTATTACCTTTTTCCTACTATCAACAAGAGACGTTATTTGGTTAATCAAGTGTTGGTTGTAACCATTAAGTACAAATACTACAAAAAAAACTCCTGACAAAATGTTTTTAAATGTTCTTCAAGATGGCAAATGTCGAAATAAATGGTTTCGAGCAGTGCACCGTGATAATCCCAAAACAAAATCGAATTTTTTTTGTTGTGAAGATCATTTCGATGTAAGTATTTCTTAATACCATTGTTATTAATTATTATTTATCTAAATATACAAATAAATTTTCAATGTTATTGTCTAATCACGTTTAATAGCCTTTAACTCTGTACTGTTATTGAATAGCTATAACATTACGACGTCACACTATGGTGACCAATCATGGCGCGTTTATAGTCACGTGATTTTTAATTGTTTATAATTAATTGAAAAAAAAACTTTTTTAAAGTTTTTTGCATTAAATATCAATATTATTAATAATAAAGTTTTAAAATACATAAAAAAAATCAATATTTTTTTTTCAAATACCCAATTGTTGTGAATATGTAGGAATATCGGGATTGAGCTGTAAACGTTATCATTTTTTTTATTGCTGGAGGACAGCAGACAGGCTGATGGCCCGCTTAGAATTTTGCAGTTACCGTCGCCTAGGGGTGTTTGCAATGCCAGTGGCATCGCGAACATGCTGCTGTCCCATAGGGTACAGGTACAGGAACTTGGGTCAATAATGCCGGAACACAACACAAGTTTACTATGGCGGCATACTTATGACCAAAGGTGGTCACCATACAGACGGGCTTGGGGTCCTATCACGTAGCTAGAGGGTGGGTTGTTTTGTTGCCTTTCGACAGGGCTACCTCGGCCGTAGAGGTCAGTATTCTTGGAAAAAAAACAACAAGTGGGAATAATAACATCAAACCATGTGTGTACCTGCATTACTTTTTCGTAAATTTTTATGGCTACCCTCATATTTGTCTGAGGTGGCGGTCGATGTGACCGAGGACTTCAAAAAACCAGTCGGCGTTTGACTTAATAGTAGAACACGAAGGGAAATTACTCATACTACGTTTCAGATCTTTAAAATACGTTAGATCACAGGGAGAAGCGGGGGTTTGGGTTTTCGTCGCGTAGTCTATCCGTAGCGCGGGGTGCTGGTATGAATACATGGTTGGCGGCAAGCGCTGTATTATTAAAGACTAATATGAGCCCAATTTTTTACATTTTATTTGCAAGAAAAGGTTGAAACTCGTATATGATTTATACTATTAAAGGGGGCGGAGGTGGGAAAAAATTTACATAAATAGATCACGTAGTATGGGTACGTTCCATAATATATATCTTGTGCTTTAGTGTTTGTGTTATTTAATTATTATTGGTCGTGTCAAAGTGAAAATTCAAAGACTCAAGAAATATCAAAAGTTTAATAAAGCTATGAAGCAACGTCTGTGTGGGATAGGATATTACAACACCATTAAAGATTGTATTGACAACCGCACAGACTGGGAATGAAAATAATTATATTGCCATTATGTTCTCATATTTTTTTCCTTCAATTTCATTTTAATTTTGTAATTAAAGTTGTAGTTACATAATTTAAAAAAAAACAATTGTGGTGTATGGTTCCGGGTTTGTATAGGTTAAACGACGGGTTACATTTTAAAATAGTTTATTTAAAACATCGAGGAAACATTTAAAAGAAATTAAGACATTTTATAAAATTAATTTACGGTCTCGATCGCGCGCGGTCAGAAAGCGACTGCCAAGTGCCAACTGCTCAGTGTGACCATCTCAAAATTTATAATCCTGCCTTAGATTGAATAGAATCCTGCCAAATCCTGCCAAAGTTTATAATGAAAATGCCAAAATAATGCCAGTATAGTAATAATATTTTTTTATTGATATTGTTAATATGAAATGTCGATCATATATCACAATAAAGATCATATTCATCGCTACATGTCTTTAGTCATCCGTTTGACTATTTTTTTGTTGGTTGAAAGTGTTGAAACGAAACACAATTCTTGAAAAATGTATTATCCTACAACAACATTACTTTAGGAAAAAACACGTATAAAGTCTTGCAATAGTAAGAGTATTTTAGTCAGAAGTTGCTGCTATTACTTTATTTTAGCGAATATTAAACCTACATTAGATACATATAACGCAAAGAATATTTTTTTTTAGTTTGATACGATAAAATTAATTAATTAAAAGATAATTCACTGGTGACTGCCTACCCCCTATAGTGATACTCTTTCATATTTTTCTTATGTTTTGTTATACAGGCATGTTTTAAAGCAGATAGACGCGATGGCAATTTACAATTGCATGCATTACAAAATGCCCTGTCAGGATTGTCTTTAGCTTTAGTAAGCCACGATGATGGTAATGGGTCTTGCTCTCACTCTGCCCTGTACGCTCTTTCATACTTTCGCTTCATTTTACCAAAACACACTCAAGTTATATATTTATACTCCTTAAAGTCGTGTACTCAGAATAAAAGACAAAAGTTATATGAATACTAATATTGTTGATTTGCTTGAAATGTACATATAACATTGCAAAAAGAATTTACACTCTAATATCAGTTTTATAGTTATAGACCGTATAGATGAATCATTAGAGTTCACAATTAAGTGTCACACAAAAATTCTAAGAGAGGTTTAAGGGAATACCTGTAACTAAAGAAGTAGTATTGCCACAATTAACATTTTATCCCAATACTGTCAAATACTACCGAATTTTTAAAAACTGCCACACATCCTGCCACAGCCTAAAATAAGGGCTCAATCCTGCCAAAATGGCAGGAAACTGCCACATATGGTCACACTGCAACTGCTAACGGCGGAGTATTACGACTGGAGGAAAGTCCCGGGTGGCGAGTATCGCAAAGGCGGCCTGCCACGTGTGGCACGCTTCGGGTATCTCCCGGTCGCAAAACAATGTAAATAGACTAAAAAAAACATTCACTGGACAGTTTGCTTCGGCGTTTCTTCTTTATAGGCATTTTGTATTGGAAACTGTAGTAGATACTTGACCTTCAATAAATGGTCTGTAACATCTTATATTGAAATAAATGATTTGTTTTATGGACCACATGTGTAAGGTCAACTTGTTCAGCTACATTGTGATGGCGCTGTGTGTGAATAATCCAACACCAGACCGAGGAAATAGGTTGGTGGAGCTTCTGTTGGTGGGGACCAAGTTTACAATAAATTCATAAGTCCTTGCTATTAGCGCATTTATTTTGTAAAAAGGACGCCTATACTACAACACCATGTGCGAATAAGCCTTAGTTCTATTCTCTTCTTGAAATACTTGGCGCCAACCACAATAGCATCGATTTGCCAATGTCAAAGTATAGAGCATAAATGACTGGTGGTAAAAAGTAATAAATATAATGTTATGTTCGGTTAAAATTACCTTTACTGTTACTTCTATCTGTCTGGGGTCGGTCTGTCTTAAAGGTGACAAAACAACCCACGCTAGCTTCGTGGTAGGGTCCCAAGCCCGTCTGGATGGCAACCACCTTTGGTCATAAGTATGCCGCCATAATAACTTTGTGTTGTGTTCCGGCATTAGTGACCCAAGTTCCTGAACCCTTATAGGACAGCAGCGTGTTCGCGATGCCACTGACGTTGCAAACACTCGCGACGGTAACTGCTAAATTCTGCTGTCTGTCCTACAGCTATAAAAAAATATGTCCTTAATTTATCTTATTCATATAAAAATCAAAATACGTACTATTAATAAATATTATTAACTAATAAAAGTTTACATAAAGTACCTACTTAATTGCTTATTATCATTTAGTGATAGAAGAGAATTGACTAGTATCAATTCTTTTCTATCATTTGCAAAGAGAATGGTCTCGAACCTTTATTTTTGTCAATTATCATGCCAATGCATTATAATTAACAAACGGAACTGTTCGATAGCAGTTCTAGTAAAATACATCAAGATCAAAAAATTACAATTACAGGGATCTTGGTCATTCTGACATCTATTTATGCTGTTAAAGAAACATGAAGCCATTGGATTATCTGTCTTTCAAATTGGATTTAAACTCGCATTCAAAAGATAGATGTCGCTAGTTCTACCAGCGACATCTATCATTTACATACAGTTACATACATCTTCTTAAAACGTAAAGATGGCATTACTAACCATATAGCGAACAATTTCGAGTAATGGTTGTTTACTATATAAATAGTTATCAACTACGTATATCTATATTTAATATGGTAATTGAGAATATATAATAACGCCAAGAATAAAATAGCTAGCGAGATTTAGGTTAGAATCATGTAGTCGTCACCATAAAGATATTTCTACCTCTGGAATTCTCTGAATTACTACCCTTTTGCTATGAGTAACTTTCGATTTTTAGGGTTGAATTGTCAAACAGGTGCTACCCCTAGGTAATTCAGGATCAGGAATTAAATTTAGTTCCACTTAATCTATCTTCTTTGACACGTGTTAAGAAAGAGCACTGACGCACTAAGACGCATAATTTTGCCTTGTAATGATACCCAACAGTGTGCTTAATCAACCAGAATGAAACCCTTACAAAGGTTTATTAATACATTCAAATATTTACCCGTTGGCTAGTCCACAAATGATTGCATTTTCAACTATGATAATAATGCAAATACATCCAAAGGGTCATAAATATATTTACAATTGGTTACTTCACTAAAATATCTAATTCATTTTTTTTTATTGCTGTTGGACAGCAGACAGGCTGACGGCCCGCTTATAATTTAACAGTTACTGTTGCCTATGGGTATTTGCAACGCCAGTGGCATCGAACACGCTGATGTCGCATAAGGGTACAGGAACTTGGGTCACTAATGCCAGAACATAACACAAGGTTATTATGGCGGTATACTTAAGACCAAAGGTGGTCGCCATCCAGACGGGCTTGGGGCCCTACCATTTAGCTAGGGTGGGTTGTTTTGTCGCCTTTTACGACAGGCCGACCCCGAATGCAGAGGTTAGTATTCTTTCTGCGCCTCTGCACGGATAAAATTCATTTTAAACATGTTTAAATTAATATTAAAAATACAGTATAAAGCCAAAAAAAGATACGATAATTATCAATAATACCTATATCAGTTTATGAATCTAAGAATCAATTCCAGATCGGTTTCGGCCGGAAACGTTCCCCATACTTATATGTATTACGCAAATGTTTAAATTGGATAGTATAATAGTAATAACATTTGAGTAAACTAAGAATATATTGTCATTAAATCATGAGACTTTTTTACAATCTCATTAGTTCTGACTCGCTTACCCATATTACCATAGAGGAAATAAAAAACTCACGCCCGACATCACCTGCAGGAAAGGCGATCGATAATGTCACTACTACAGGATCTTGTTTAAAGAGCCGTATTCGTCCATTTATCTACCATAACATAAAGTTTTATTTCAGTAGCATTATAATTTAAAATATGTTTTTTATTCTATATAACTAATAGTTTAGGTACCAGGCAAACACAATTAATTGAAAGTCAAATAATAATTAATATTTATTTTGTAAAGGAGTGGGCTTGCCTATTAGTTTCCTGCATGCCAAGCTGGATGCGTACACATGTGTAATCTAGTAACCAGGAGCACCGCCCACTTCCTTAAACGGATGTACGGTACGTTAGCAAGATCGTGAAGAAGCCGCTTAAATGAAATGATCGTTTTACGGAGGGGGTACGGCGTCGTCCACATCCTCTTTAACCAGAACCCGTCGACGGATTTCTTCGTACAACACGAAGGAAGCAGTGCGGTTTCAATGCGCGTCACATACGGCACTTCGCATATAAATAATAGAAATTATCTAATTATGAGCCGGCGAGTACTAGACACGGACTTGTCAGGAATTGTAATATCAGCGCGTCGGCCATTGGGTTCTACGTGCTGTTAGTGCAGCCATATGAAAATATATATTTAAGTCGGCTGATGCAACAATATGGGTTGTTTGTATTTCCGTAGTGACTATTATAGGTTTTAGTACACAAAAAAGGTTTTATTTTAAATTATTTGCATACCTATATATTTTTATAGCAAACTAATATGAGAAGTAAATTAAGACTATAAGTAATGTAGGTGTTTGCTCCAGTACGTGGTACAAACGTGAGCCACAGCCATATGGCCGGGGCCAATATTACTTATTACAGTGACATTTCGATAAATATTGAACGCTTTTTTCGATAGGAAGGTCGATGTTATCGGTTACAGTTATTACACATTATTACACGACGATAAGCGAAGTGTACACATTAGATACTCCTGCGCCGGCACTTTCGATTTATATTCATATTTGTTGCCACGTAAAAATCAGCGCGTGGGCAATTCTAGCTCATTGCTGGAGTAGACAGGCGGACGGCCTACTTGATGACACATGGTTACTGTCGCCTACATATTTTCAAGTACGGCTGCCAACGAGCTCCTATTTTTTTATTGCTGTAGGACAGCAGACAGGCTGACGACCCACTTAGAAATATACCACTTATTATAAAGTGAAGGTAGATTATAAAAACTAGGAAATGATGAGTGGAAATCAGAACTTTCTCTCTCTCTCTCTCATACGTGGGTAAGTCAAATGTAAATGGCAATAATAATTAATCCAATTTCATCAGCTTTACATAGATCCTCATATTGCCATATTCTATTGGCAAAATGAGCGTATGATTCCTTCCCTGTATTTTTCTCTCTCTGTTCCTCTTGTAGACTATTTGGTATGCGAATCGAACGACAATGTGAATGATCAAATGACCTGCAATCTTGCTGCTGACCTCGGGGCCTGCTTCGTCTATGTGCACTTCATATGTTCTGCGAAGTTCCTGATATAATTATTAGTACCTATAAAATTTTAAAATTATTAGTATTCAAATTATTTTCAATATTTCCACGATTAACATCAGTTAACAAAGACTTCGAGCAAGTTCTTTAAGGCTTGCGGGGGAGGATCCGCCGCCCGCACTATTGCCGCGAGGGTGAGGGCTGCGTGCTGTTCCGCGGCCCCCCTCAACTCCTAGAGTTGTTAGGAGAGCGCCGGGGGGACGAAATCCTGACCCCCTGGCGCCAACACTTTAGAAGGGGCCCGCCTCAAGACAAAGGGCGGGCCGGCGCCGGCCCGGGCCACGAGATCGGCAGGCCATATATCCGTGGGCCCGGGAGTAGGCGATAGGAGAACAGCAGGGTTTTTTAGTGGGTAGTCGGATGGCCAAACATCTTTCCCGGAGTCCCACATATCTCTCGGTTCCCCGGGCCGGGGGAACCCGTCAAGAAAGGTTTTTCCCCGAGACCATAAAAAAAAAGGTCCAAGCCTTATTTTTCAGCTATTCAGTACTCTACTAAAGAACCTGACTCTGATGATGTCCTTTTCCCTTAGTTTTTGATCAGATATTATTTTAAAAAACACCTCACCTCTTTAAAAGTAAAAAAGGCATAATGTGTCATCGTATCCATACAATCTCCAAAAGGACTTAGAATGCAAATAAGTAATTTTAAAATAATAACGTCGAATTTAAAATAATTGATGTAAATTTTATCCTTTCGAATGGAGCAAAAGATGGCGCGACGAGAGCGCGGCGTCGGCGCTTCATTTGCCGGATGAACACCAAATGTGTGATATTTTTAGGAATGTTGATTGCTCTCTTCCTGTTTCCGGCATGGGCCACTCGCTCTGATCTGCCGACCGGCTCGAATACCAAACTGCTAATTAGTGACGAATAATTAATATTGGTAGCTTGTTCATGCACAAATTCAATAAAATTGGATGTGACACGCTTTGATTTAAATGCTTCATTTATCTACTAATATTAAAAACTTTATAATTTATACTATATGATATAAATCAATATAATTTTTATTTCAAACATCTCAAAAGTATTCATGTTAGGTACGAGAGAAACTCTATTTTTTTAACAAATGTTTGTTATGTATAATAAAACTATAGTGTATAAAAAATATTTGTTAGAATAGTCGTCAAATGCATTATATCTCACTTGTGGGTTAGTGTGTCCCGCTAGATAGATGAGGCAGTATACCCGTCATGCTTGTCCAACGCGAGCTGCACATATCGGTGAAATCGGATAGATTTCTTCAACATCAGCAGGTGGCAAATATGCAGATGTATGCCATTGCGAGAATCAAACCGGTGTCCTCTGGGATAGGCTTGGAAAATCACTTGGCTGCAATGTACCTCAAAAACTGATGTAATGATTTCCCTACTGATTACAGTTTTCTTAAATTACTGGATTTATTTATCTGTTACAAAATTGATTGAGTGTTATTATTTTAAAAACATACATAATACTTTATTGCTTGCCATACAATTTGACAAAAAGAATTCTAGAGAGAAAAAAGAAATATACGGTACTACTCGTACGGGTGGTACTTTTAGCCAAGAGAAGAAGCGCCCGGATGCATTTTATAGAGTACTAGCGGCCCGTCCCGGCTTCGCACGGGTATTTAACAAAAATTAAAAAATTAAACCCTTCTATTTTTTTTCGGTCTCGGGGAAAAACCTTTCTTGACGGGTTCCCCCGGCCCGGGGGGACCAAGGGATATATAAGGGACTCCGGAAAAGATGTTCGACCATCCGACTACCCACTAAAAAACCCCGCTGTTCTCCTATCCCCTACGCCCGGGCCCACGGATATATGGCCTGCCGATCTCGTGGCCCGGGCCGGCGCCGGCCCACGCTTTGTCTTAAAGCGGGCCCCTTCTAAAGTGCTGGCGCCAGGGGGTCAGGGTTTCGTCCCCCCGGCGCTCTCTTGTAACAACTCTAGGAGTTGAGGCTGCGAAACAGCACGCGGCCTTCTCCCTCGCGGCAATAGTGCGGGCGGCGGATCCTCCCCCGAGGGGCCACCCGCGGCCGCTTTCTACGGCAGCCGGAGATCGTTGCCCGCCCTCCGGTGCCGACGACGCGGCCTACGTTGGCGGGAGGGGAGTGCGGTGGCGGACTCCCGCTCCCGTTCCGCCGCCTCCCTTGCAGACACTACTGCCTCGCAAAAGGAGGCGACGGCCGTCCATCGAGGATCGCCCCCGACCATGGACAGAACCAGGGCCGGGAGCGACAGATCCGCGGCCAATTCCGGACGGGACTCGCATCCCCGTCGCGTGCTAGTCAGGCGTGGGTACGACTACCAGACGACACTCCAGAAAAAGCAGAGTCGCCTGACGTCGTAGTCGGCCCAGCAAGACCAACCGACAGCGAGGATGCAATTCCCGCCCCGGGAACACTCTCTGTGCAGGTGCAGTCGAAATAGGCATGGTTTCGACTATCAAATCAGGTCCCAGGGTAGAACCCGGGACCCCAATCAGTATTCGCAACCATCCCACCGGGGACCACGCCACGAACAGAGAGCTAAGTTGGAAAGGATGTAAGAGGTAGACGGAAAGAAAGGTAGGACTCTGTCGCCTTGAACGGAGAGGGGAGTGAAGCGACGGATGCTCGGGCACCTCGGGTACGCACACCCGTGCACTCCTCGGACAGAGGAGCGCCCCTGAGGGCAAACCCTTCTATTTGCGTCAGGTTACTAAAAAAATAAAATTATAAAGAAAGTTTGAATATTATTATTTCTATGAGCTTTTATTTTAATGATTTTTTTTGTTATTACTTTTTATTTATTTTTCGTTATTTTTAATAAGTGTTCTAATTTTTGTAAAAACCCCAGTGACGCACGCCTACATTGCATAAGGTGCTGCCTAGCTAGCCGAACAGGGTGAGCGGCTACCACGCAACATTTTTCTAATACTTACATTTTTAAACTCGTGATATCTTTCGAATGGAATATCCGAATTGAATAATTCAAAAAGTTATATAAAGGTATTGAAACAGTTTTGAATATGAAGTAATTTATTTTGATAAGGATTAATACCAAGATCCTAATAAAGAGCCTTTTCTAGGGGCGGCATTTCAATTAAATTTTTAAAATAAAAGAACACTTATTGTGGCATAACTACCTAGTCAGGTCATAAATTCTGTCACATGTTTAATGTAAAATAATTGTAACAAGTTTATCCATTATGTAACCATTTATATACCAAAATGAACTTAACAAAACATAGATTCTTATGACATTAAAGTTTATTCAAAATGACCTCCGTGATTTTGAATACAAGCCTTCAATCTGCGCGGCCAGTCCTCTATCGCAGCACGAACGAGGTCCATGTCAATATCGGCGGCTGCCTTAATCAAGGATGTCTTGAGTGACTCCAAATTGGGATGAGGCTTTGAACACGCCTTTTCCTCCAAGTGTTGCCATATCTTGTAATCTAACGGATTCAAATCTGGACTGGAGGAGGGCCAGTCTTCGTGCCGGATGAAGTCGATTTCACGCGCCGCCAGCCAGTCTTGTGTGCTCTTCGCTCTATGAGCTGGCGCCGAATCTTGTTGGAATACCCAGTGCCTGTTATTGAACATGGTATGAGAAACAGGTTCCACAAGGTTCGTCAGGACTGTATTTTGATACACAACAGCATTCGTTTTTACACCTTTCTCACAAAAATGTACCTCTGTTAAGCCCCAATAAGAAACTCCCAACCATACCATGAGCGAGGATGGAAAATGACCTCGTTGGACACGCGGAATACGGTTGCTCGCTTCTTCACTACTGTGTGCGTACACCTTATCATTTTGTTTGTTGTAGCTCTCTTCTACGGTAAACATTTTTTCATCCGAAAAAAGAATTTCCCGATATTTTTTTCCCGCGTACCGCTTCAACAAAGCGCGGCATCTCTTCAGTCTCAGGTCCATTAGACGAGCATTCAAACGATGTCCTGTTTTTCTTCGATATGCCCGAAGCCCTAAGTCTTCATTTAACACCCTTTTCACCGTGGTTCTGCTTAACCCCATCTGAAGGGCCAACAGTTTCTGCTTACGTTTGGGATTTCTTTGAATTCGTGCCTTCACAGCTTTTATCACTGCTGGAGTCCTAACAGACCGAGGGCGACCACTTCTTGACCTGTCATCTACACTAGAGTCTTCATTGTATCGTTTGATGGTACGCTAAATGAATCTTTTGGTTATATTCAAATTTTTCAGTATGTTAAAAATTTGAATTGGCGCGTAACCGCAACGATGCAACGCAATAACTGCAACACGGTCTTCTTTAAGCGTCCACTCCATATTTAAAAAATGAGTAAAATTCTAAAAGTATACATTTTTATTTTCATGAACAATTCGAGATTCGAATTCAATAAACTTTTTTGTGGCCAGCATTCTAAAAGAAAAGTTTTTACTGTGTGACAATACTTATGACCTGACTAGGTATAATAGTTAGACATATGCTGTCGCGACACTTTTTGTAAATAATGACGTGTTCTGCAAAGTTGTAGTACATTATTTTATTCTATCATCAATAGTTTTCGCAACGTACGCGATTTAAATAATATTTTAGGTAATTTTTTTACACTTTGGCTTACATTATTGGAGTTTTAGTAAGGATCCCTAATTTTTTTGAAAATATAATATAGCCTATGTCACCCGGGGATAGTGTAGCTTCCTAACAATGAAAGAATTTTTTAAATCAGGTCAGTAGTTTCGGAGCCTATTCAAAGCAAACAAACAAACAAACAAACAAACAAACAAACAATCAAATCTTTCCTCTTTATAATATTAGTATAGATTATAGAGTTTACTGTACTACAACTACGAGTATAAATTATAGAGTTTACTGTACTACAACTACGAGTATAATAATATGTTAGCTCATTCGTTATGTCAGCGCATAGCGACGTGCGTAAAGCAGTTTCACCTCCAAAAATACACTAATACTACAATAATACATTAGCTGTAAACTTATATCCAGAAATACTTGATGGAACCCCCGAATTGTATATAAAACATTAAATTGACTTCATAATTCACATTTCCTTTCTTATTCCATATATAATCAGTTTTATTTATACACTTATGTCAGATATGCAACATAAATAATAAAATTATCGCAACTGTACAAATATAAAATTACGTGTACATCTTACGACGGCAAAAGCTTAGATTATCGATATGTTTGTTTGTATTCATAAATCTGATTGTTGTCATACTTATAAAATCTGCAAAATTATACACGATCTGTCACTAAGGCTGAATATATCGCTGTTACGTCTCCGATCGCAACACCCATACATACAGAGGGCTAAGTTTTCATTCCTATGATTGAAGAACGTGGCGAATGTTAATTGTTTAGTAACTCGTTGAGTGCGAAACCAGGTTTGTAACATATTGTCCACGGCTCGCTTACAGTGCTAAGAATAATTATAATTTAAATAGTAATAGTTCATTCATCAACATATTTATACATGAAAAAAAAGGTTTAAGTTTAAGCTTTATTTTAATAAGCCCTATCCCGCACAATGATAGTTTTAAGAAACAGGTGTAGAACGCCTTGTATCGCTAGAATGGAAAGAATAGAAAACTCAGTTCAGCTTTGAACGTGTTAATTTTTTTTTCGCTCTCAAATTTTTTTATTATCCTTATACGAATTTATTTTTCATAATTTAAAATTGATATTCAATACAATCTTCCATGTACCAACATCAAAAATAGTGACACCACATGACCTCTTTTTTGGCGTGGATATCCGGTCCGTAATAATAGTGTTGACGCGGTGCTAAACCCTGACAAACAGAATGTATTTGAACTGAAAATCTGAAAAAAGAAATGTACTTTTGATACGGTTCTTTAAAATTTTTCGAACTTAAAACCACTTTGGTTTTATAAATGATAAATTTGCTTTTATAAATAAATTTTTGTGTATTGGAAATTTATACAGTAGCAAACGTCGTTTTTTTTTTTCTTAAAGCTAAGGCTGTCACCGTCTCAGACGACCAACGACAGCGACACCGGGCGTAAAAGGCATTCCGACCCCGTGGGAGCGGGGTCGATCAGCCGTGGCAGCGTGCTCGGGGCGCGTCTCCTGTGAGGCGCGCTCCCGGCTCGAACGCTGCATGGGGATAATTGATAGCAGCCACGAATGGCAAGAATACTATTGATTGGGGACTATCGGCTCCACTGGTGAAGCCGATCCTATTCTAATCTACTACCGTTTCGGAGTGCTTATAGCTGGGGGAGAAGAAACGGCGAAAGAAACTCCCCCGCAACACATCTATTCTACGTGTATTTATGTACTGTGTGGGTTGTGTACGTCTACAGGCTATGGGGGGCGGAAGGCATCCCTAAACCTGTTTCGTCGGGCTGGTCCATGCCGGACTGAAGGGGATTGCGTCCGCGAGAGCATTCGCTTCAGCGTCCTAGAAATGGGGTCGCGTCTATCCGTGAGCACGTTACGCGGGCGGCGACGTGCGTGGGGTGCTCGGCGGTTGGGCATGTAATTGACTGTCTCCACCACCAGTGGATTGGGATGGTGGGGAGCGAGACCGAAGAAGGATCGCGAAAGGGATACCATGTACTCCTTCACGGGAAGGAGCTCCAGGTCGCGGTGAAGGTCCGCGTTGCGCATGTAAAGTGGCGCTTGGACTGCCATGCGCAAGAACTTATTCTGCAGCCGCTGCATCGAGTTGATGTAGCATTTGCCGGCATGGGCGAAGACTACGCTCGAGTACGTCATGATCGGTCGGATGCAGGTTTTGTAAAGTGTCACCTTATTCCTAAGGGACATCTTACTCTTCCCGCATATCATTGGGTAGAGGCGACCGAGCACAAACTGTGCTCTGTTCCTTACCATCCTGATGTGTTTGCTGAAGTACAGGCCTCTATCTAAAGTGACTCCTAGGTATTTGACCTCGTCAACCCAAGGGATGACGCGGTCAAATAGCTGTATGGGGAAGAGAGACTGCCGCCTCGTGTGAGTCGGCCGACTCTCATTTTGAGTGCGGGGGCCGCGAGCGAACATGATCGCTGCGCTCTTGTCCGGATTCAACTCGATCCGCCAAGTGCGGAACCAGTTGCCCAGCGTCTCAACCGCCGTGTTGAGACGACTGCAGATCCGATATTGACTGATATCGGAAGTGAAGAGGGCGGTATCATCTGCGTATAAGGCGAGATGTACCTGTGAGGTACGGGGCATGTCGCTGGTGTACAGCGTGAAAAGTAGGGGGGACAGAGCCGAGCCCTGGGGGACTCCGGCTCTGATGGGGTGGAGAGATGAGCGCGTGCCCTCCACTTTGAAGCGGAAGCTCCGATCAAGGAGAAAGTCTCGTAAGATGAGCACGAGTCTATCCGGCACTCCTAGTTTGTACAGCTTGTAAATCAAGCCGTTGTGCCAGACCTTGTCGAAGGCTTTCGCCACATCGAAGAAGACAGCACCCGTCTTCCAGGGTTTGGAGGCGCGATTGAAGTTCGCGAGCACGTGCTCCGTGATGCGGAGCACTTGCTGGGGGCACGAGTGTAGGGCTCGAAAGCCGAACTGCTCGTCGGGGATCAGCTTATTTTCATAAGCGAAGTCTCTGAGTCTGCTCAAGAGGAGGCGTTCGTACAGCTTGCCCAGCGCGCTGAGCAAGCTGATCGGACGGTAGCTGCAGGGTTTCGCAGCGGGCTCTGACTGACTGATACAGGAAATGGAAAAACAGGTGCATCTACTTCAGTTAGCAGGTGACTTACACCCTCGTGTTACGGGGTTGTATTATTGATAAATCTCTCTCTAAATCTCTTGCGTTCTTAAACATGATGAAATATTTTTAAATTCACAATCATAATTATCATATGGTAATTAGTTTATATATTTTTTAATACTACGTTTATTAGTTACATGATTTTGGTTAGAATTATGTAAAAACAAAAATCTTTGTGCATTAAATTATTAATATTTTTAGTAGTAATTTTTTTGGTGAAACTTGGAGTTTTACTGAGTATTAGTACAGGGCCATCGGTCCCCCCGGGCCAGGGGAACCCGTCAAGAGAGGGTTTTTCCCCGAGAACAAAAAAAGGGTTAAATAATGGTATAAGCGTATTCGCATCGATGCCTTTCATAAGAGCATAAGCCACAAATAAATAATTTCCATGTTGAATAAACCTAAAAGATAACCGAACGATGATGTCCTTTGTTATATATATTGACGACCTTCGTGACGCAATGGTCGAAGGTCGCTACGGATGTCACGGGGTTCAATTCCTGTCGAGAGTCTGGGTGTTCATTTATAATATGTATTTAATTACAAAAGAAGAAGTATTAAGTAATATATCATTTGTCTAGTATCCAGAACACAAGTACTAAACTACTTAGTTTGGAACTAGATGGCGCAATGATGTGAATTGTCCCAGTATAATATTTAAGAATAAGAAAATCAATTGTCGCCTGTTTACTATTCCTTAGATATCTAATAGGGAGCCCTATTCGTATTTTGGGCTGGAATCATTTGATCTGTGTACACGAAGCTTGTTTACAACAATTAATAATGATACTGTGCGTTCTATCCGAGAAATACCCAATTTTAATAAACAAATTTTCCTGCCCAATAACACAAGGCTTATTTACAAACATACTAATTAATTGGCACAACCAAACAGCTCAGAAAGAATATTTGAAGAAGTCTTGCCTGATTGGGAAGCGAACCCCAACCGTCCGACTTGACCGTAGAGGTCTACTGATGTAGCCACTGGCCCGTGTCTTCCAACTACAATTAGAAATATTATATATAATATACCTACTTATTTTTTATAATAAAATTTACTCTGAAAATGAATCCATTTCTATTTTCTGCGATACATTATATTTATGTTCGTTTCTCTTGTGATACTAAGCAAATAATATATTTTTGAAGTGAAAACTTCTTTAGCGGCGTTGTGCACTTTTTTGTGATGGGTAAAAAATGTCAAACTCGCGTCAAGACACGTGACCTGATCGAAAATTCGTAAGACGCAGGGAGTTTTGTTCCAGTAATACCAACCTTATTAATAATGACTTAAGGTTTATTTTATAATGTAACTTCATATGATTGATAATATTAATCTGAGCTTAACTTAAATTGAAGTAACAACCTACAAGGTCCAGCCTAACCTAAACCCTATTTCATATGTTTGATGATATAAATCTGAGGTCAATTTATTTTTTTGTGATGGGTAAAATTGGTTAAACTTGCGTCAGGACATTAATGTTTATTTAATTTTTATAATGTAACTTTTAAATTATTGCATTGCATTACTTATACATATCTATTCGAATTGCGACTTTATTAGAATGAAATACAGTTGAGTTTTTGAAGTGAAAACTTCTTTATTCACGTTGAGCACTTTTTGGGTGAACAATTTTTAGTTTGTAAAGAAGTGTTAATAACCAATTTAAACTTTAATTCTTGATCATAAACACTTCTTTAAAAACCGAAAATAATAATCTAATAGCTCGACGATACAATTCAGAAGTTACTTTTTTAATGAACAGAATGACAGTTTATTAGCTATATCCCAAAATACTACAGCGTCCAGACATAAAATATCCTACTCGACCCAAGAGGATGCATGCTCATGAATTGCTCAAGAGAGCAATGGCTAGCTGGCCCGGAATTGTTGTATAAACTGTTTAAGCCAATAACCAAAAAGTAATAGTCCTCTCCACAGTCCACTCTAAAATATTAGTAAAATAAATATAACAGGGCAAAGTTATTAAAATAAATATTTCTTATTCCAGGACAATCGATAGGTTATCATCTTTTGCGTAAAAAATAGAGTAATGGACATTTTAGTTAAGTCGTGTTAATAGCGGCGTGGTCGCCGATAGAAGTTTATTCATATTGTTCTTATACCCTTCAGTCTTTTGTGATGATGTGCTCCAGCGACGGCAGTACGGCGTGCGCTCGCGCAGCATTTGCGGGTCAGCGTCCTCAATCACTCCCCCCGCCCCGTACCACGAGCTCCTGTGCTTCCCGCTACGTCACGATCACTACGTCACTTTGTACTTGTATGTTAAACTTCATTTGCCATGAGCTCTCCAACCTTTAAGGTGGTAGTCGTTAGATTATGTTCTTTAGATTAATCATGGTGAGACCTAATTGTGATTAAGGACGTTGATATGATATAGAATTAGTGAATAAGGTGACCAATTTGTTACTATTACTGAAAAAGAGTAAAAACAGTTCATTAAACTCAATGCTGTATACCTCAAATATACATTTAGTTCAGTCCAATAAATCCAGTCGGAAGTCAAATATATAATCATGTGATTACTGAAGTTTCTTAACCTTGTTATATTATATAAGCTCCTGGTTGCTTTTTCCATAGTTCTATACTCAATTTGGAGATTAAGGCAATAATAATAAGGTCGCCCTTAATGTCGCCCAGCTTGGATCAGGCCTCGCCTACAGTTAACAGACAGTGTCCCTTGGATTACAAGGGGGTTTATTGGTTACAAGTATACAAGTGATCTCGGTGCAGGTTACTCTATTTTTTTAGTACCAGCTGATTATGTTATAAGCACATATATATATATACATAGATAAGTACAAGTTGCATACCATATGGGATCGATTCTGAGACTTCTTCGATACGTACTCGAGTGTAGAACCACTATACCATGCATTAAAGATCTTAAATCTGTACGAAATCAAATAATGAAGAAAACATTATTTTAAAACCTAAATGTCACGCATGTTGCGGTTGTCGTGACATCTCTCCGGGAAAGAGCAGCGGAGCGAAACCGAGGGTAGCTGTAAAAAACTGACTGTTATGCTTCGTCTAATCGAAGAGAAACGTCCATTCGCGTTTATCTAAAACCATTGTAAGTTAATAGTTTCGAAAATCTGTTATTTTAGTTGTGTTTTGTATCTATATATTTTTGGATTATTAGTTATATTTTAAAGACAAAGCTACCAAGGGTAATTAGCATCCAGACGGACTTGGAGCTCTACCACCTAACAAAATATACATATTTCAAAATCGTCTTCTTCATAATTTTCCCATTTATTAGAAAAAAATAAGATAAGAAAATATATCGAATACATAAGGTAAATTTTTTCTTGTAAACGAGGTATTAGGTTTAATGAATCTTATTTCTCATAAAAACTTTACAGCTCGCTTGAAATGAGATTAATATTAAAACATCATATTATGCTACATAAGATCTGACATGTCTTTACATTATAATAGTTTTATAGTATTAAATAGTGTAATTATTAAATATAAGTGCTAAAGAAGGAGGTTTACATATCGACAAAAGGAGAATTTAAATACGCATGCATGTAACTATAATAACTCACAATAACATCCAAAACAAGAACAATTCGTATTCAATAATAATAAATAATAATCACTTGCGATTCGATAAAGGTTTATCAAGTATTATTCCTTTTGAAATAAGTATTTGCAGTGAGAACCTCGTCAAGATTCTTTCCACACAATTATTTATTGATCGCCATCGATCCGTATTGGGAACTGACAAGTGTGCTTTATGAGACTTAGGACAATCAAATAATAAAACGTACATTTGTACTTCAAACGACCTGCCATAAAACAAAACACGTCTTTAACCATTCTACTGATCGATTTCGTTAGATTAATTTGGATAGCTCAAGGATCTCGCGCGGCGTGCATTCTAATGTGTTTGAGGCGTTGCCGCCTCCGCGAATGGTCTAGGTTACATCACATGTCATCTGTTAAGGAGTATTAAATTCGAAATATGAATTCGGTTGTTGTTAATTATCGATTCATGGTAAGTACACCGCCATCTTGAATATAAGTGCGCGGCCATGTTCCCGCGTACGGCTTCCGGCGTACGCGTGCTGGTGCATGCTAATGTTCGCGCATGCGCCGTGTCCTGTTCCACTTGGACTTCTCTGCCACCACGCTGTTGGAACGCCAATAGGGCGTTCCGATTTAGTCATATTGATATATTATTAAAGATATTAATTTAATGGGTATTCCCTTCAAGTAGAAAATCGAGACGAGTCATAGATATCTAAGAACTAGATTCTAACTTTTATAGAGTGACTTCCTCACATAATAAAGTCTGTTTGGTAGATGCAATGTATACCTGGTTTTTAAAGAATTTTAAATCGTTTAATTAGAACACCAAATTTATTAGTTTCTTATTGTCATGTATCACAATATGTTCCTAATTGCAAAACCATTTTATGCGTGAACGTCAAGAATGGCTTTATGATGATTTCCTTAAAGAGAATGAATATTCGTATAATAAAATATAGACGCAATAAAGTTTTGAGAGTTCAGACTGTTTATAAATCAAATTGCTCATCACAGAGTATTCTCGTCACGAGTATTGTCCTATACTAGTGAGACAGCGGGGCAGCGGCCGCTCGCCTGACGGCCTGCGCCCGCGCACTCCAACTCATAACTCACAACCAACACATCAATGCGAGATAATAACTCATTCAGCTCCAACAGCACTATTTTCACATATACCTACATTATAAAAGACAGATGACACAGAATGTTAAGTTCACATTTACTTGAAAACACACACATGAACATCGAAATCTTACTACCTACCTCGACTACTTTTTTCTGATACTTTTTTATTTTACATTTACGTTAACTATTTGCAATTATATAAAAAAAATTACTGCGAAAAGCAATTTCATACCAAATATTTTCAGGTAAATATGTTGCAGTGGATGTGTAGAGTGATGCGTAAGGATCACGTTAGGAACTCCCGCATTCGCGGCATGCAGGAGTATCGCCTTCGTTGATATGGGGGTAGATCCAAAAAATGCTGGCTTGACGTCGTTAGAGGTGATATGCGTGCCAATGGATTGACTACCAGGGATGCTAAAGATCGTGAGAAGTGGAGAAGCAAAAGTCGGAAAGCGGAACCCGGGCACCAAAGCGAAGGCTTCGGTTGCAACCGGGATTTAACGCTGGTATGATGATGATGATACTTGTACTAAGTGTTTCGCATTCCCCTCAGGGGCGCTCCTCTGTCCGAGGAGTGCACGGGTGTGCGTACCCGAGGTGCCCGAACATCCGTCGCCTCACTCCCCTCTCCGTGCGAGGCAACAGAGTCCTACCTATCTTCCCGTCTACTTTCTACATCCTTTCCAACTTCGCTCTCTGTTCCTGGCGTGGTCCCCGGTGAGATGACTGCGAGTACTGGTTGGGGTCCCGGGTTCTGCCCCGGGCCCTGATTTGGTACTCGTAACCATGCCTATTTCGACTGCGCCTGCACAGAGAGTGTTCCCGGGGCGGGAATCGCATCCTCGCTGTCGATTGGTCTTGCTGGGGCGGCTACGACGTTGGGCGACTCCCTGGTTTTTCTGGAGTGTCGCCTGGTAGTCGTATCCACGCCTGACCAGTACGCGACGGGAGTGCGAGTCCCGTCCGGAATTGGCCACCGACCTGTCGCTCCCGGCCCTGGTTCTGTCCATGGTCGGGGGCGATAATGGATGGACGGCCGTCGCCTCCTTTTGCGAGGCAGTAATGTCCGCAAAGGAGGCGGCGGGGCGGGACCGGGAGTCAACTCCCGCCAACGCAGGCCACATCGTCGGCGCCGGAGGGCAAGCAACGACCTCCGGCCGCCGTAGAAAGCGGCCGCAGGCGGCCCCTCGGGGGAGGATCCGCCGCCCGCACTATTGCCGCGAGGGAGAGGGCTGCGTGCTGTTCTGCGGCCCCCCTCAACTCCTTGAGTCAACAGAGGAGAGCGCCGGGAGGACGAAACCCTGACCCCCTGGCGTCAACACTTTAGAAGAGGCCCGCCTTAAGAAAGGGCGGGCCGGCGCCGGTCCGGGCCTCGAGATCGGCAGGCCACATTTCCGTAGGCCCGGGCGTAGGCGATAGGAGAACAGCGGGGTTTTTTAGTGGGTAGTCGGATGGCCGAACATCTTTCCCGGAGTCCCACATATCCCTCGGTTCCCCCGGGCCGGTGGAACCCGTCAAGAGAGGGTTTTTCCCCGAGACAAAAAAAGTGTTTCGCATTACCATACTGCATGTAATGGAAGGTTTTAGAAAAATTATCGAAATAGGTATTACGTTACTTCTGATGTTTCTTGTGTAGTCTATATTTTATGTTCTATTGATTACGAACAATCGCATTAAATTACTACGACATCTATAACATAATTCAGTTTGGAACTGTAAACAGTATTGTCAAGATAAACAATTGTCTCGTACGTTTCAAATCAGTTAGAAATGCAGTGCAAATAGATTTATTGCTAGGAATACAATATCAATCACAATGTTCGTGATTATTTAATATTTTAGATCATGTATCGGAATACTTTATTTTCCAAGTAATTAGAAAAATACACTTGATGTTTTTCTTTAAATATAAAAATACGTAAGTAAATCTTAACCTTACAGTGTCAATCATTCAGAATGAAATCCGTAACAATTTTCAGAGACAATGCTCTATGAAGCCGATTTGGATGTGTTCTTATTTTGACTCCGATGTGCGCAATTATTAAAAAAAGGAAACTCGTTATTGTATTGGCTGGATTATCTGAAAGCTGCAAGTCTATGATACAAATATGAATTGAATGAATGAAAAAACTTTATTGCATTAATAAAAGTAAATAAAGAAACACACACAAAAGTACAAAAGAAAAAATAGATGGCCTTATTGCTAAAAGCAATCTCTACCAGACAACCTTGGGATGGATAAGAGATATCGTCTAAGAAATCACACACACACACACACACTTATATAATATTGTTAAATAATATTAGAAAAAAGGCAGTATCTATATTACATACATATAACAATATTTTCACGGTAATGTGCATAATATGATTTACAATATGTATAAATATAAATAATATTCGTGGATTGCGATTTAGAAGTGTGCAAATCATTTTACGTAATATTTATTTTCGTAATAGGTATAAGTTCAAGATCACGTCATGTCAAAATTACTTGCATGCTTCAAAATATTTTCCTATATGGTAATTATTATATTTGTTTGGTAAATGCTTGGCCTCTGGAGCCCGGGGTCTGCTAAGTACTGGTAAACTTTTTCTCGGTAACTCTACTCCTCTTACCTATTTATTTATATAATTATAGCATGCCAACCACATAAACACAAAATTTGCCACAAAATTAAATTTGTCATGATACAATTCTAAAAAAATCGAAACACCCCTGAAGTTAGTTAGTTTTGATTGAGTTTAATTTTTTTTTATATTTATAATTTAAAATTATAAATGCCAGTTAATTTTGGACATTATAAGGTATCATTTAACGAATATTAATATTTCAAATTAAAATTAAATTTCTTTAACTATTGTGTTTTATTCAACAGGTATGTTTTACCCCTTATGAAGAACAAAGTGGTAAAACAGAAAAATTTAAGAAAAAGTTTATTCAGTATCTCGTGTTTACTCCCCGGGCTTTTATCACAGCTTCCATGCGATTCCTCATGGAACGGATAAGCGTCACAATCTTGTCTTGTGGGATGTTATCCTAGTCTTCTTGTATAGCTGGTTTAAGCTGACCAAGCGCCGGAGAGCAGGATCTCTCGCTCTGACTCGTCTCTTCAACTCATCCCATAGGTATTCTATAGGATTTATGTCCGGGATTCTTGCTGGCCAGCACATAACCGTAATACTAACTTCGCTCAGGTTTCATTTACAATGCCTGCGGTATATGTCCTGGCATTGTCCTGTATAAAAATGAAGTATTCGCCAATAAAATGTGCGTAGGGTACTACATTCATCTCTTTGATGTAATGTGACCCATTTTATGACGGTAACCGAGGTCCAGATACAAACGTAAGTTCGGTTTTTTTATCGGCGCATATGCCTCCCTAAATCCAAGTCCATGAACTGCCATCGTAACTGACTCTTGCTTCAATGCAGTACTGTGCAAACTCTCCCTCTCTTCGATATACCTTCTTTCTTCCGTCATTATCATACAGCATAATCTTACTCTCTTCAGAAAAATGACCAATTTAAGTGCTCAAGCGCAAAGTTGAGGCGCGCTCTTTGGAGGTCTACCGACAATTTTGTGTCATTAGCTGGTTTATGAGGTTTCATGTCACGCTCCGCCTATCTTCTTCTTATGGTAGAATCGCTTACAGTCAATTCTCAAACCTCACGGAGCCTCTGCTGCAGTCGATTAGAGTTAAAGTGGTGATTTCTTAAAGAAACTGACACAATATCCCGGTCATCTCGATGTCTACCAGATCCTGGACGGCGAGTAAACATAGCAGTCTTCCGATAACGCTGATACACTCTATTGACAGCAGAGAGGCATAGATGCAATCGTGCAGCCACAACACGCTGACTATGTCCTGCATCCAGCAACGCCACGACTTAGGCGGCTTCTGTGGGCGAGGTATCCATATTTTATAGGGAAAGATCTCTTTGGTCGGATGTCACAGAGCTTAGTTAATGAACACGCTCAGTTCAACTCAGAGCTCGGTTAAAAACGATAATTTATGCAAAAAAGTGATTAAGTGCGGAAATACGGATTGCACATTGAAAACAATCTCTGCATTCGTTTAATGGATGAAAATTCGAAAACTAATTCATATTTGAAATTGTGGTACACCATTGTGTAGACTAAACTGCCAGCTTTTTATTGGCCTATTTTTATGATATCGACCCCCTTGTTCATTTAAATGCCGCCAAACAATACTTGCAGTAGTGTTTCGAAATTTTTGATAAGAAATATATTATATACTAGCTGACCCGGCAAACGTTGTTCTGCCATATAAATAATAAAATGTCAAAAAATTAAAAAAAAATTTTTGGGGGTGGGTCACCCCTAACATTTAGGGGGATGAAAAATAGATGTTGGCCGATTCTCATAGATACCGGATAAGCACAAAAAATCACTAACTCAATTTAGTTATCTGCCTACTGCCTACCCCCTAAGAACGATGGCGTGATTATTTATAGCCTATGACCATTTCTAGGTTATCATCTATCACCATACCAAATTTCATCAAAATCCGTTCAGCCGTTTAGGCGTGAAAGAGGAACAGACAGACAGACAGACAGAGTTACTTTCGCATTTATAATATTAGCATGGATACTAGCTGTGCCCGCGACTCCGCCCGCGTGAAATAGTGACTTTGGGCAGAATTTTTTGGATATATCTTATGGTTTATTTTGGATTACAAACCCTATAAACCCTAAAATATAAATGAAATATGCAAACAGTCAGTACTATCGAATGCAACTGTTACGCCATACGCCTCCGGAATACGTACGTTCGAACCTACAAAGTCCAGCCTAAGCTAAACCCTATTTCATATGATTGATGACATAAATCTGAGGTTAACTTAAATTGGAAATTCAACCTACAATGTCCAGCCTAAGCTGAACCCTATTTCATACGATTCATGATATAAATCTGAGGTCAACTTATATTAGAAATTAAAATTTCCGAAACTTATCATTTTTAACAAAAACAATTTTTTTTTTCTAAAATAAAAATAGCCTAAGTTACTCCTTGATACATCAGCTATGTGCCAGTCAAAGTCCCGTCAAAATCGGTCCAGCCGTTTCAGAGATTAGCCAGAACAAACAGACAGACAGACAGACAGATAGACAGACAGACAGACGGACAAAAATTGTAAAAAAATGTTGCACTTAGTAAAAAGCGGTTATTTTAATATCACAAACAGACCCTCCAATTTTATTGAAGTAGGAAAGTGGGAATAGCTGCGGCTAAATTTGATTCTCATAGGACCGACTACCGCCCTCCTGGTATTTGTTCTGACCTTGGTCGGGAGCGATATAGGATAGATAGATTATAGATAACTCTTTACTGCTTAACAACTTATCTAAAGAAAATAAAAATAAATACACTATGCTAAACAATATGGTATTATCGCTTAAAGCGATTAATTCCAGACAACCTATTACTTTTAGGAGCCCAGAACAGTTATCTGCATTCAGGATATAGAATTAACCTTACTTTACTTTATTATGGCAGTAATGTCCGCGAAAGAGACGAAAAGACTATACTAGAGGGCGTCGAAGGACGTCCGGCCGCTGTAGATACCCCGGGTTGTCTGAAACGAAGCATGGGCCAGAGCCGGCCCAGAGTAAGGTATTTGCCGAGCTATCTGTCCATCAGCCTACGCATTACAGGACATGATTGTAGAGTTCCACATACTTTCCGACTCCCCCGTGGTTGGGAAGACTTACAAAAAGAGTTTTCCTCGAAAAAAGGATATACTGCCAGTTGAGCAGCTAACCCTGAAAGAAGAAACCGAATGGTGCCCTGCATTTACTTTATGTAAACTAGCAAAAAGAGCTACAAATTAATCGCCTTTCACTACTCCTTCATCCACCCTATGAACAGCTAGGCTTTAAGTAAATAAAGGCTTTAACTATATATTAAGTAAATAATTACTTAATATATACATGTAATATCTAATGTTAAAGAAAATGACGGTCAGTTAATATTTGTATCTTTGAGATTGAGCTGTGAACTTAGCAAATAAAACAAAACATCGAATGAACAACGCGTGCTTGTTTACTTACTATTTGTGAGGACTGTAGTTCTGAGGAGGGGGAAAGAGGGGACGGGGAACAGGAACAGGAGCGGCCGTTGTTTGCAGGCACGCGCGCTCAGCACCTTAGCTAAAAGATCCTGCGATTAAGCTATCCACACTTTCAAGTTACTTAGGACACGTATTTTAAAATTATATTCTATACTAGCTGTGCCCGCGACTCCGTCCGCGTGGAATAGTGACTGGGCAGCATTTTTTGGATGATATAAATCTGAGGTCCACTTAAATTGAATAACAACCTACAAAGTCCAGCCTAAGCTGAACTTTATTTCATATGATTGATGATATAAATCGGAGGTCAAGTTAAATTGGACATAAAATTTCTGAAACTGATAATTTTTAGCTAAAACTATTTTTTTTCTAAAATTAAAGTAGCCTAAGTTACTCCTTGTTATATCAGCTATCTGCCAGTGAAAGTCCCGTCAAAATCGGTCCAGCCGTTTCAGAGATAATATTTATAACAAAAAAAATTAAAATGCACGAAAAAACTGAAAAGCAAAAAATATTAAACCTTCTTTTTACTAACCTTAATAATTAAGTTCCTAAACTAATGTAAGTATACCTAAGCAATTTTGAGTCGGCGCCAGTGCCCTCACGTGTGCGCCAGTTCGGGTTGCTGTCTCGCTGACATTAACTTCGTAAACGCTCGGCATTTTACTATGTGATATATACGAATAAAAATATCTACACAGAGTAGATCCGCTTCAAACAGTCAATGAACCTTACACGTAATAAAATAATGTACTAATTTGTGAGTTTGCAGAGCGTGTGAATTCACTATAAAGTGCATTACTCAAAGAGGCATCGCGTATGGTCATAAAAAGGTATAAGCATGGGCACATACATGGGCGCGTTAGTTTGCGTTTCACGTTATATAACGAGTTACAGGTTCGACGGCCGCAGCACAACCTTAAAGGTCGACCGGGCGGCCTCAAGCCCTTTATTTACACAATACATATGCAAGCCTTGCGCCGCTCAAGGCTCACCACTGGTAATATATGATCCCTAACGAATGAGCACTTAAAAACCACTCCGGAGCAAACAACTCGAACGTGCCCGAGCCCATTCGTCGCATTTTAAAATGTTTGTACATTTTTTTGCTAATGGCTTCATTCCAGTGCCGGTCTCTGCTGTTTCGATAAATTTATTGTTTTATTTAATTCAGTGTGAACTTTCATTTTATTTTAATTTATTATAGCAATTTCTTATGCGGCTACTCAAGAATGGTGCCATTATAATTAATTGCATTAATATAAATTTAGGAACATATAATAAAATTGCATTGGTCGAGAACAGGTTTAGAAAATTTAATTATTTAATAATTTAGGACTAATTGAATACGTTTTTTTTTTGTTGCTGTAGGACAGCAGACAGGCTGTCGGCCTACTTAAAATGTAGCAGTTACCGTCGCCTATGAGTATTTGCAACGCCAGTGGCATCGCGAACACGCTGCTGTCCTTCCTATAAGGGTGCAGAAACTTGGGTCACTAATGCCGGAATATAACACAAAGTTATTATGGCGGCATACTTAAGACCAAAGGTGCTCGCCGTCCAGATGGGCTTGGGGCCCTATCACGTAGCTAGGGCGGGTTATTTTGTCGCCTTTTACGACAGTCCAACCCCGGCCGCAGAGGTCAGTAATCTTTCTCCGCCCCTGCATGGATAAAACGTATTCGAAATCTGTTTTATGGTCGCATATTATTAAAAAACCACTGGGTGAAATTAATTTAATACAAATTATCCTTGTAGGTCTGGTCCTTAGTATCTAAGGGGACGGGAGCCCAATAGTGGGACGTTCATATCAATATTAGATGATTGTTAGCGGACAGAAAAATTGACAGAAAAAAAAACTATTTTCACAAAAAACCTGACACTGAAGATTAAGTATATAATCAAAGTGAAGATTTATGCTATTCCAAGTTGTTATATTTTTGTTCACACAGATCCATCTAGTCCCAAAGATGATTATACTATTTTTTTTTGCATATTAAACATAAACACTCATACTTGGAATGATAATAATCAAACCTGTCACTACCGCAGGTATTCCGATGTATGAAAGCCGTCACGCTTCAAGTAAAAATCTTAGTACTTTATTAATAAGAAAGCGACACGAATATTTAAGCGATCATTGAATCAGCCACAGGCATTGTCAAATCAATACATTTTGTCCCTAAACTACAGGCGATATGGGAAGTCGAAAATATATGACTAATCTCATTGATCCTGAATCCTAACATTGCCATAATAAAGTTAAATATATTATATTTAAGCAATTATATATACGCAATTATAAATATACATTTTGAATCACGTACTAGTATTTTTAAAATTTAGACCAATGAAATAGCTATATTAACTTACAAGTGCAGTTTCGTCGATGCCCTGAATCTTCCTTATCTCGACCAAAGAGACATGAAAAAAATTATGAAACAGGAGCAACTGCCGCCCTGAGCAACTCTTGGAAACTTGTCTCTGAAGGAGGCGTCGAAAAGAGAACGAGAGTTCGGTCAGCTTCCTTGCAGTCAGAAGACGAAAAAGGGCTTCCAGATGCCATAATGGGAGGTCGCGAGCGGTTATATCGGGACGAGGAGCACGTTTGTTTGTTCTCCACGTACCCGCCCACCATAGTGGAAAGAAAAATCCGGGATCAATCGTCCCCGACTACTGAGCTATTTTCTCCACAAACTGTTGAGGCTCGCGTTCACCGTGGGTCAGAGCTATTCAGGGTGGCGATTGCCAGTTCGTGCTTCTTCCCGGCACCCCGAATACAAGCGACCAGAGTAGGAGCCTGAGGGAGATTTTTTGGTGGGTAGTAGAAACGCTGCCGTGATCTGCGAGTCCTACGTGAGCTTGTCGCTTCCTCACGCTACAGCTTTAGGTGTTAACTAAAGGCTATTTTCCTCCTCCGTAACAAAAAAAATATCATTTGAACTTTTCATAAACCCAAACTTATTTTAGCAAACAGAGGCTGATTAAGATAGTAATCAGTCAATTAATAAAAAAAAAAAACTACCTAAAATTGAGGTTTTCATATGAACTATGATGGCCTTCAACGGATTAGATCAGAACCGTTTGTACTCAGTCCGTAGTGTGTTTACCTTATCTCCTAAGATCATTAAGACCTTGTAGAAATCATTTCCACCTATTGTTAGCCAATTTAAGACTAATATTTTTTTAACTAAATGTCCATTGTATTCCTGCAGGTAGGAATAAACCTTCATAATAAAATATGACCAGCACCGGAAGAATTTTTTGTATCCATTTACAAAGCCCATAAAAAATCATACTAATAACTTTCGAATAATCTAGAACCTTCTTCCTTCCGGAGCTTTGTCAAACTTGTATTGTGTAGCGACTTTTACGCATAACTCAACCAAAAATGTTAGGCCTTTTGTATTTCATCTCACAAACAAAGCAGCAATATTGAGGCTCCGCTGTTGATTCATACGACTTATTGTGACTGGGCATAAACGGAAGGAAGTGCAATTATGCTGTAAAAGGGACCCGGACCGGGTGTCGCACTTTGAATAGATATTTCGCTACGAGTGTGTTCGGCACGTTTCTGAAGGTAATCGGGCAGCTTTTAGTTTTAAAGGGAAGCGAGTGCGTGAGCGATAGATTGATTTGGGGCTTAGCAGCGCGGGCGACGGCGGGCGGGGCTTCGGGGGGACGCGGTTTCCGGCAGCGCGGGCGCAGCGTGGGAACACACGCATCCACCTACCAGGCTGCTCCTCCAAATGACGGCCACTAATTAATTTAAGTTTGCCGTAAATAAAAACAGAGATCCGGACTCAATACCTGCCGGGGATAATGGTAATAGTAGATTTTTAATTAGTAATTTGCATTTTACTTTTCTTGTAAAACATATAATTTTGCATGAATACTAAAACATGCACCTTTGATACATCCACTTTTTATTAAGTACTTTTTATTATACATTAACATATCATAATTTTTATGAAATACTCGTAAATAACACTTATCCGTGCAGGGGCGGAGAAAGAATACTGACCTCTGCGGCTGGGGTCGGCCTGTCGTAAAAGGCGACAAAACAACCCACCCTAGATAAGTGGTAGGGCCTAATAAGCCCGTCTGGATGGCGACCACCTTTGGTCTTAAGTATGCCGCCATAACAACTTTGTGTTGTGTTCCGGCATTAGTGACCCCAGTTCCTGTACCCATAAGGGAGAGCAGCATGTTTGTGATGCCGCTGGCGTTGTAAACATCCATAGGCGACAATTACTGCTAAATTCTAAGTGGGCCATCAGCTTGTCTGCTGTCCTACAGCAATAAAAAAATTATAGTAAACACAATAGTTTCAACGATATATCTATTATTTTTTTAAAAAGTCATGTTGCTTTTATAACTAAGCATGTTTGATTTTTAGACAGAAATAAGAATAGATCTACCTCATCTATGGAGTTGTAAAAACTCTCAAATTTATTACAGTATTTGATGGTTAACTGGCACAATTAGATTTTATTTTCAGTAGGTTATTCAGTCTCTTTTAAAAAAAAATGTTGTCTACATTTATTTTCTTGTTTATGCTCCAGAAAATGGCATATCGTATAGGCTTTGATTATATAGACGTGTATATAATCAAAGCGTATAGGCATCGTCGCAAATAGCAATACTCAGTAAAGTTCCGCGAATCGTATGGTTAGGGTGGAACCGGACTCAAACTTATTAGATATTTTCGTGTAGTTGATAGTTAAATAGTTGATAATGACGTATATTTTTACCTAATTTACCAAATACTTTTGGTAAATTGTAACAAGACCATATTACACAACAATTTTATCCTGCGAATTATATATTCAAAGCGTTTGCTTAGCATTTGGTCTCCCCGCCTGACACTATTCAAGACTATAATCTCATTCTTTACCTCCATTCTCATATCTTTTTGTTTTTTGGTTCGAAAAGTAATTATAGCTAAGCGTATATTTTTTTAGTTTGGATTCCCCGTCCTTTTCTGCGTGACTGTTTCGCTATACCCTTTGTCGAGGACCGTCGCCAAGCTGGCACCCCACACCTGGCCCAACAGATGCACGTTCCATTCAAACCGGCCTGTTTTATCAATTGCGGACGCCCTCCACTCAGTCCCATTCATGCTTTTATAGCAGTATAACATGTAAGTATTTTACAAAGAACTTATTGGCAATAATTATAATACATTATTAGGTATTGTATGATATGTGTAATAGATATAGAACTTAACTTACGTTGATACCTATCCTGACGCTTCCGTTTTGTGAAAAGAGGCTGAAAGTAGATTTTATTGAGCGACCGTCTGACCTCCGACATCCTAAGCAAGCTTGGTGCCCTTCACATGGGGGTAAGATTAAATGTCCAAAGTGTGTGTTTGTTTAAAATACATATTAAACTTTGAGTTTAATCAAGAACATTTTCATTAAAATAAAACTATGAAATTAGGACTAATAGATACATATGTTGTGACTATTAATGTATATTATATTATTATACATTAATAGACTCATTATTAGCATAAAATTATACCCGTGTAGACAAAATCTATTTTTTTTATTAAACTACTATGTAGAAATTAAGAAAATTTTACATAATTTGAAAACACGCGGAATATTTGTAAGGTACTATAATTGATGTATAAAAATTAGCACTTTTTAACGTTGCTTTTTGTATTATATTTATTTATATCGTATATATATTCCGCCGACGATGAGAATACGTAATTTTGATCGTTATAACAACTATTTAAAACGGTTCGGTACACTTTCTGTGGCGACATCCTTTTGAGTGATAAAGGCATTTCGGCCTACACTTCCTCTCTGCAGTTCCCACGGACATATTATGCCTCAACAATTGCATTGATAATAATACCTCTTATAAATATACCAATATATAATAGAAACCTACGCAGAATATTATTTTATGGACTTTCTATTTTCAAATTTATTTGTATAATGGAACGAATTCGATGTTTTAAAAAGTGTAGGTACAAACATTTTTAATAAAATTATTTTGACCCCGTCGTGATCGACTGATGTTGTGCGACTAGAACCTTCGGTTGTTAGAAAAATGTTTGAGATTCCAGCCCATCTGCGGGAGATTTATATTTTACAAACAATTGTTTTTTGTAACAATTGTGTGTATTTTAAGATTTGTCAAAATTATAATATAGAAATCGCTGATAGTAGATCAGCAGAAACAAACATATTTAGGGGACCAGGATTAAACGCGTGGACCACGAACTGGATAACTTTATCGCTATATAAATGTACATAAGTAGTATATTAATTAAATACCCTTTAGTATCCATTTGTTAGTACCCATAATACAAGCAATCTGCTTGCTTTGGGAATAAATGGCACTGTTTGAATTGCCACAGTATATTTATTACTATTAATTTATTTAGTATCTTTACCTATTAGGTACTTCATATCTTATGTTAATGAGTTGAAATTTAGTTCATTAGAACCATCGATATTCACAAACTTAGGTAAATGCTCTAAGTCAGTGGTTGGTAACCCTGTCATCCAAGAGATAAATATAATTAATACACCTTCTTCCTGCCCTTATCCCAAACTATGTGGTGTAGGCACAATATGTTCTCCCCTTCCACTCACCTCTACCACAACCACCAGTCGTGGTTTGCCATGTTATCTATTACACAATCCACCCATCTTTTCTTTGGTCTATCCCTTCATTTATATCCAGCCACTCTTATTTCTAGCATCTTCCTTGTTACATAACATTCTTCTCTTCGCATTATATGGTCATACCATATAGTCTATTACTATACGACGTTATTTGACGACTTCGGTGGCGTAACGGATAACACACTTCGGTACGCTTGCGTAGGTCACGGGTTCGATTCCCGTCTCGCGTCTGGGTGTTTATGTATAATATGTATTTATTTACAAAAAAAAAAAGTATATAAGTAGTATATCAGTTGTCTAGTACCCATAACACAAGTGCTATGCTACTTAGTTTGGGACTAGATGGCGCTGTGTGAATTGTCACAAAAATATTTATTTATTTAAATATTTTATTTTATATACATACTAGCTGTGCCCGCGACTCCGTCCGCGTGGAATAGTGACCTTATCACTAAGGGGTATGAAAAATAGATGTTGGCCGATTCTCAGACCTACTCAATATGCTCACAAAATTTTATGAGAATCGGTCAAGCCATTTCGGAGGAGTACGGGAACGAACATTGTGACACGAGAATTTTATATATAAGATATATAACTATAGAGTCTATATCTTCCCAAAAAGATATATCTTTTTGAGAAGATATAGATATTTCTTTTTATACACCATTGAAAACCTTGGCAACTTTGTCATACAAAAACGAAATTGCTGAAAACTTAATCCGCCGAAAAAACTGAAAAGCAAAAAATAATACAAATACCAAAAAATAATACAAAAAATAATACAATAATAAACCTTCTTTTTATTAACCTTAACTACTAAGTTCTTAAACTAATGTAAGTATACCTAAGTAATTTTGAGTCGGCGCCAAACAAGGGAATTAATTAATTACGTAAAGCATGATGCGCGGCGGCGGCGCAGCGTGACACGCCCCTTTGCCGGAAAATGCCGAACGTTTACGAAATTATTGTCGGCGAGACAGCAACCGGAACGGGCACACACGTGAGGGCACTGGCGCCGACTCAAAATTGCTTAGGTATACTTACATTAGTTTAAGAACTTAGTTATTAAGGTTAATAAACAGAAGGTTTATTATTTATTGCTTTTCAGTTATTTTAATAAATGGTATCTTCATTATACCCTTTGCTTTTTTTCATATAGGTTTGAATTGCACTTAGATGGTGCCGTAGAAATCTCGCCCAGGGCGCTGGTAGTGCTAAATCCGGCACTGGATCAGGATTTACTGTACAACAGTTAATTATTGTATTAGCATATTGCGTGCGCTCGTAACCTTCGCGTGCTTGATGGTGATGTGGGTGGAGACGGGGAATGAGTGACGGCGCACCACTAATTCATTTCGATGCACTAATTAATGAACACATCACAAGTGGGAGCTTCTAGCATAACATAACTTTGCGCCCACGTGATTGCGGGCAGATTTAAGAAACTTTTGCCACCCATATTACTGCTATTTTTTTTTTGCAAATGGGCCACCCGACAACAGATGGTCACCGTCGCCTATGGACGTTTGCAGCACCAGGGGCATTGCCAACGTGCTGCCGGCCTTGAAGAGATATTGGAACCTGGATCACTATTGCCGGAACAGAACACAAGATTATCATGGCGGCTTGCTTACAAACTAAGGATGGCCAGGTAGTTTTTGTGTTCTTTATCGCCTTGAGCAAGGGTTTGTATTCTTAGTCCGCTCCTACATGGAGGAGAATGTTAATGTTGGTATGGAAAAAAATATAAATTAAGTTATAAAACGGACTTTAATTGGTTTTTGAAGACGTTATAGAAAATCCATCAAGTCAAATCATATTCACTTAATTCACGTACTTAAGTACCACCGTTTCTAAAACAAAACGAAGCCAAGAATCGGCAAGACAAACATCACAGCTATAATTTTTTTCGCTAAACAGTTTCCTTTCTTGGATAGCATATGAACTGGCAGGAGAAATTTATCGCCTTTATCAAACCTGGGAACGAAATCACTCTTATTCTTCTCATTGGTTTTAATTTTAACTAAACGGACATATCATAAAAGTTATATTTTATTTATTTCTTTGTGGGCAAGGTAGTTTGAAAAAACATTTGACAGTGTCCTCGTATACGTTCGTAATGTGAACATATACGAAACGCCTGTGGGGGCCCTGGGTTTAATTCCCGTGCTGAACCTGGGATATATGAGGCGTGTAGTTGCAAAACCAGCTATAACAAAAAATTTTGGAAACTTGTAAATTGAATTAAATTCATGCCGATTTAGTAAAATTTGATTAGAAACGTAAAATAAAAGGATGAATAAAATATTGAAATATGTAGAATATAGAGGCATTTGCAATAAAAAAGTTGACAGATATGTAAAATAGTTTAGAGTTTTCTAAAAACATCGTCATTCTGACAAAAAACGTTTTAGCGGGATTTGCAACTACACGCTTCATATATGCATTTATTTACAAAAGAAAAGTATATAATACTATTTCCGTCTGGTACTTATAACAGACGAACTCTGCTTCTTACTCTGGGTCTAGGTGGTGAATTGTCCCACTATATATTTGATTTAATATGTACAATTAAAGTATTATGTTATTGTGATTCTATGTACCTATATAAGTTTAGACAACATATAAATCAAAGAAATAAGTGACTTCTAATACTTCAATCGTATTACGCAAATTATTAGCCAACGACGAACGTGTGTTTCGATTATCTACGGCAGTTGTGTTGAAGGTAATATTTAAATTATCATGATTATAATTATCAATTACCACAATAGTGGGAACTTGGGATTTGTGTAAATTGGACATACCTAGTTTAACTAATTCCATGCTTATCTCTGACTTTGAGGTAGTAAACAATTGTTATAAATGACCTTAGAATTTGTATTTATCTTATATAATGAATAATTGTTTTTACACTCAAGGAGCTGGGTAAACATTAATTCAATTTGTGGAAGACTTAATTTTTTAATTAAACGTATTATACTAGAAGCAATATTCTTTTCATTTTGTGTCTTTTCGTTAAATATGCAGAACAAGAAAATATATAGAATAGATTTAATTCATACTTATGATATCCAAGAAAAGGTGAGGTGTTAATCTATTATATTTTTTTTATTGCTTGTAGGACATCACACATGCTGACGGCCCACTTAAAATTTAGCAGCTACCGTCGTCTATGGGAGTTTGCAACGCCAGCGGCATCGCGAATACGCTGCTGTCCCATAAGGGTACAGGAACTCGGGTCACTAATGCCGGAACGGAACACAAAGTTATTAAGGCGGTCTTAAGTATTTAAGACCAAAGGTGGTCGCCATCCAGACGGGCTTCGGGCCCTACCTCGTAGCTAGGGTGGGTTGTTTTGTCGCCTTTTACGACAGGCCGACCCCGGCCGCAGAGGTCAGTATTCTTTCCCCACCCTACACGGATATACATATGTCCTGAACTCAGAATGACAAGTCAAAAGAAAGTTAATGAATTGAATTTTTACAAGAATAAATAATTTTGGTTAAATGTAATACAAGTTTACATAGACGAAGAGAAATGCTGGCCTACAAAATATGATGAAACGTCTATATTAGTATCTCTCATCATTCTTAATAGAATTGTTTTCAGTTAATAGTAGGTAATTATCAACTTCACATCGTTCGTAAATTGATCCTATGTGCTCCTGCTTGCAAGCAAAAACGGAATTTTGTCTTTAACTTTTCCTTCCATTTGTATCAGTTCCATTTGTATCACTTCCATTTATATCAGTTGCGTACTAAGCATCCACTTCGGAGCTCGGAGTCCAGCTTTAAAAATCGTCACATGTCTTAGAAGCATGTACCAATATATATTTGTACGCGGATGGCTTTTTTATTGCATGTAACCTATTTGTTGCATTTGAGGCATAGCAGTATCGAGTTAACAACAGACCAAAAAGGTTGTGACTTGTGACAGCTATGACCACACTGGCAATGAAAAATATCATATTTTCTATTCATAATACGCCAAATATTTTTTTTATTAGAATGACAGATGGGATTTGAGAAAACACAATCGGCTTTTGTATTTAATTTTGTAAATGTATCTATACAAATAAATAAAATTGGAGGGTCTGTTTGTAATGTTAAAATAACCGCTTTTTACTAAGTGCATTCCGACGTATACACAATACATATACCAAAACAACATTTTTTACAATTTTTATCTGTCTGTCTGTCCGTCTAGCGTCTGTCTGTATGTCTGTCTGTCTGTTTGTTCCGGCTAATCTCTGAAATGGCTGCACCGATTTTGACGGGACATTCACTGGCAGATAGCTGATGTATCAAGGAGTAACTTAGGCTATTTTTATTTTAGAAAAAAAAAAAAGTTTTTGTTAAAAATGATAAGTTTCGGAAATTTAATATTCCAATTTAAGTTGACCTCAGATTTATATTTTCAATCATATGAAATAGGGTTCAGCTTAGGCTGGACATTGTAGGTTTTATTTCTAATAAAATAAAATTTGTAAAATTTATGTTGACCTCACATATCCATAAAATGCTGCCCAAACTCACTATTCCACGCGGACGGAGTCGCGGATACAGCTAGTTCGTTAATATAATAATAGTCAAGAATCCTTGTTTTATTAATCTGACAACCAGTTGACGGTACACAGCACCCCACACATTGGTTAAACTTTAAGATCGTATCTTGAAAGAGTTTTGTTTATGCGTGGACTTCCGTGGGCTAGTGATAAGAGTTATATTCATGTATATTGTGTATTATAAGTACCAACATTGTTCATAATGTACACAACGTCTGTGTACATCATAAACATTCAAACAGAACGGATCTGTTATTACATTAATTGTGATTTTTACCCGCTTCTTGTTTACCATAATATGCCGACATGTTTGTTAATACTTATTTTAGCTTAGCTTTCCAGTATTTAAAAAGTGAGATGCGTCGCAGGACAATAACAAAACAACGTGCACGATGACCGATCGTTAATGTAGCTCTGTCATTGCCTTCTGTGAATGCCAAAGATTGTCTTACAAATCCCCTATATATGTGAACACTATTTCTATTCTGGATCAAGCCACATAGTCTGAGTCTGCCTAACATTTTCTTGGGGAGTTTTAGGGCCTCAAGTTGGTAATCTTTACCCCGGTATTAACTAAGGTAATAAACGCACACCCATATGATTGGCGTGGCTTCACCGCAGGTCTTCTTGGCTATTGTTGACCATCAGTGGCTTCTATACCAGTTACCAGTGTACATTTCTGGGGGCCAGGAGCCAAATGCCGCGTTGATCTGGTGACCGAGAGAGGGGTCCGATATCGTTAATTTATATTTAAGACTTTATTTGTACATAAAAGTTAAAACAAAATCCTAATAATAATAAGCCAATATTTAATTTATAGTGATAGATATACAGCTCAGTTATTTACTGTATATGTTATGTACGTATATTAAAGCTATTAGCAATCGAGGCACATCCGGTCCGCGCTTGCATGACTGCACAAAACACATAAGAACACAAAAGTAAAGCTTAATCACGTACTTCATACTCCAGGTGTCCTAAACATAATTCAGAAAAATGTATTAATCTATTTATTTAATTTACACAACTCCAAATATACGTAGGACGTAGGTAGTTACATATTAGAATATAACATATTTAACTTCATAAAATTCACTAAGTAATTGCACGGTTCTCGAGAGTTTATTTAAAAATAAATGTTTTGCTACATCAAGCTATAGATGGGAATACGACATTCACTTGAACTACCATATTCCCACGTCCTCCCGTATACGTCAGAAATTGACTTGTCCAAGAACAAAAAATATATAACCGTTTTGACTAGTTTAAGGAAACAAAAGGATAAATCCGTATTATAGGAACATGTTAAAAGGTGACATTATTACATCTTGTTGACAAGTTTTAAGATATACCTATATATTACATACAAGATCGTAAGCTTGTTGTGTTCTATATTTAAGGTACCGATAACTATACCATAATCGTCAAGGATCTTCAAGAGTATATGAAGTAGGACTTCTGTACAAGTATTTTATGCGTGGGTATATGCTTCAACGGACATGTTATAATTGAGTATCGATACGTAGTGGAAAACTAGACTGTCCAGCTCGACCACAATGTTAATATAACCACGAATACCAAATACGCCTACCAGCCCCACTAATTATTGAGACATGCCATCTGTAAACGTAAATCACTCGATCTATTCATTTTTTATTAATGGCCACCATACTATTTATTAAACAAATGTTTCTTCTGTAAACCCATACGTAATAGGAACCTTGGAACCTATTACGTACGGGTTTGAAAAATTATCTAATTTCCGAACGACATGTACTATGAAACCTTATGTTTAAATATGAAAATTTGTTGCTTTGATAAACTGTAAATTGCTCGGTATTTTTATTCTTTTTGGAAATTAACAATTGATTTTCTTAGTTTAACCTCAAAGCAAACACTCATTGACTTCGTGTTACTTAACAACGCTATCTGCTGGAATAGCTTTAGTGTTGTTGTGTCGTTAAAGCATAGTATATAAATAGTATTATTATTCGCCGATAGATGTAAGGAAGAGTCATTTTTCAGTTTAAATTTTTACTACTCAAACGCCACCTTTTGACATTTTCTAGAAATGATTCCTAGCTAGATCGATTTATCGCCCCCGAAACCCCCCGTATACTAAATTTCATGAAAATTGTTGGAGCCGATTCCGAGATTCCAATTATATATATATATATATATATATATATATATATATATATATATATATATATATATATATATATATATATATATATATATATATATATATATATATATATATATATATATATATATATATATATATATATATATATATATATATATACACACAAGAATTGCTCGTTTAAAGATATAAGATTATCATCATTATAATGACGTTAAATCTTGGTTGTAACCCAAACTTCCGCTTCGATACCCGGGGTCCACTTTCAAACTTTCTTCTCCTCTTTGCACGGTCTGCGTCGGCAGTGAATTCATTGGTACGCAATCACGCATATTACCTTTTACGATTTCAAGGCACCAACACCTTTTGGGTTAACCACTGTTGCCGGGGTCCGACGGAGGCGGCAAGGCTAGAGATTTCCAAGGGTAAATGTAACGGCTTACACACACACTAACATGCCTACTGTATATGCACGGCCAGATTAGCAGCATAATACTACAATTTACTGTTCAACCGTTAAGAGCGAGTTTTGTACATATTCCCACATGAAAGTAATAGTATAGGTACAGTAAATAACTACAATATGGTACCTTAGATGTGACGAACAAATGTCTAGCCATGCCGGCTTCGCCAGGCCCCGGCCAGGGGTGCAGGCCCAAAAATTGCTGGCTTGATGTTGCAAAGGCTGATTGATATGCGTGCTAATAGGAAAACTAGGGAAGCAGAAGACCATGGGAAGTGGAAAAGAAAAAGTCGGAAAGTAGATCCCAGTCACCGAAGCGATTGGATCTACTTTTCAACTTTGCTTTGTTTGGGTTGCAACCGGGATTTAAGGCTAAGATGATAATGATGATCTCTTATATTTTTTTTTTATTGCTGTAGGACAGCAGACAAGCTGACGGCCCACTTAGAATTTAGCAGTTACCGTCGCCCATGGATGTTTGCAACACCAGTGGCATCGCGAACACGCTGCCGTCCCATAAGGGTACAGGAACTTGGGTCACTAATGCCGCAACACAGTATAAAGTTATTATGGCGGCATACTTAAGACCAAAGGTAAGCGCCATCCAGAAGGGCTTGGGCCCTACTACGTAGAAAAAAAATAGATATATAGTTTTAAGGTTAGTAAAAAGAAGGTTTATTATTTTTTGCTTTTCAGTTTTTTCGGCCAGGTTCATTATATTTTTGGTAACATAGTTCGCATCTTTACGTATGGCAGAACAACGTTTGCCGGGTCAACTAGTATTATAAAGATATACATACCTCTCAACGTCCCATTGGTGAGACCTTTCCATAGGGGTACACAGGGAGGCGACGTTGATAGCCACGGCTGCGGTATCACAGGTGGTGAACCGCATCCGGCGCCTGGGCCTGAAGGTGGCCCTTAACAAGTCGGAGGCCATGGTGTTTCATGGCCCCCGACGTGCGCCGGCGCCGGGATCACACATTGTGGTCAGTGGGGCCCGGATAGCTGTCGAGTCCACCATGAAGTATCTGGGATTGGTGCTCGACAGCCGATGGGAATTTGGGCCCCACTTCCGGCGGCTGGCGCCCAAGCTGATGGGTGCAGCGGGCGCGCTTTCGACGTTGCTTCCCAACTTGGGGGGCCCGAGCGCCGCCTGTAGGCGGTTGTACGTGGGAATCGTGCGGTCCATGGCCCTGTACGGGGCCCCTGTTTGGGCGTTGGACATGACGGCCAGCACTCTCGCCATTCTGCGCAAGCCGCAGAGGGTGATGGCCGTCAGAGTCGTCCGCGGGTATCGCACGATTTCCTACGAGGCGGCTTGCGTCCTGGCCGGATCCCCGCCCTGGGACCTAGAGGCGAAAGTACTCGCGTCATTATATCGATGGCGTGAGGAAGAGCGGGCACGGGGCTCGAGGCCGGCGCAGCGCCAGATCGCGCTGCACCGAGAGGAGCTCCGTCAGGTCTTGGTGGCGGAATGGCGGCAAAGGCTTCTGCGCCCTACCGACGGCCTCGCTACCGTCGAGGCGATCCGGCCAGTACTCGACGACTGGCTCGGGAGAAGGCACGGCTCCCTGTCGTTTAGGGTGACGCAGGTGCTGTCGGGGCACGGCTGCTTCGGCAAGTACCTGTGCCGCATAGACAGGGAGCCGGACGCTCGGTGCCATCACTGCGTCCACGGCGGGGAGGACACGGCGCAACACACACTCGCCGAGTGTGTAGCTTGGGAGGAGCAGCGCCGTGTCCTCACAAATGAAGTAGGAGGAGATCTGTCGCTGCCGGCCGTAGTGCGGAGGATGGTCGGTAGCGCAGAGTCGTGGGACGCAGTGGTGTCCTTCTGCGAGGACGTGATGTCGCAGAAGGAAACTGCGGAACGGGAGAGGGAGATCTCGACTCCCTTCCCCGGCCGCAGAAGGCGCACCGGGCGCAGGGGAAGGGCGGATAACGCCCTTTTCCGGCCCCCATGAATGGGTCCAGGGGCGAGGGACTTGGGGAAGTCCCCGCCCCCTATTCGATGGACCCGAGGCGGAAGCGCGTGCGGGTGTCGGCGCGCGCCCCTGAGGCGATGCACGGGGTAGTTAAACACCTCACTACCCCGTGCAGGAGACGAGGCCCGGACAGACCGGGCCAGCACTAGTGTGGGGCTGCGGAAGAATCTGGATTCCCGCGGCCCCGCGCGCACGTGTGAGGAGACACCGGGGTGGTGGTTTTAGCCGGTAGGAGTCCGGCATGCCCCTCCGCCTTTCCCCAGGCGGAGGTAGTCCATGAGGATTTCCCCACCCTTTAAAAAAAAAAAAAAAAAAAAGGGGTATGAATGAAGGTGACTTGGGTCACAGTATTATTGGTTAAGCCATCTTTCTATTGGCCCAAACAAACCAACGATAGAACCCCACCATGGGACCTCGAGGCCCGGGTCCTGGCGCTATTATACCAGTGGCGCCGGGACGCGGCCGAGCGTGGCTCTCGCCCCGCGCCTCGCGAAGTTGAGGTAAAGCGGGCGGAGCTGCGCGACGAGGTGCTCATGGTGGAGTGGAAGGAGCGCCTCGCGCACCCCAGCGCGGGCCTCGCCACCATCGAAGCGGTGAGGCCCGTCCTGGCTGAATGGCTGGAAAGGCGCCACGGCGCCCTGACCTCCCGCCTGACGCAGGTCCTCTCGGGGCACGGTTGCTTTGGGAGGTACCTGTGTCGCATAGGGCGGGAGATGACGTCGGGGTGCCACCACTGTGGCGCGGGCGACGAGGAGGACACGGTGAACCACACTGTCGCCGTGTGCCCTGCGTGGCGCGAGGAGCGCCGCGCCCTCGTCGCCCAAATCGGCGTGGACCTGTCGCTCCCGGCCCTGGTTCTGTCCATGGTCGGGAGCGATCCTGGATGGACGGCCGTCGCCTCCTTCTGCGAGGCAGTCATGTCCGCAAAGGAGGCGGCGGAGCGAGAGCGGGAGTCGACCACCACACTCCCCTCCCGCCAACGCAGGCCACGTCGGCGGCGCCGGAGGTCAAATAACGACCTCCGGCCGCCGTAAAAAGCGGCCGCGGGCGGCCCCTCGGGGGAGGATCCACCGCCCGCACCATTGCCGCGAGGGTGAGGGCTGCGTGCTGTTCCGCGACCCCCCTCAACTCCTAAAGTTGTTAGGAGAGCGCCGGGGGGACGAAATCCTGACCCCCTGGCGCCAACACTTTAGAAGGGGCCCGCCTCAAGACAAAGGGCGGGCCGGCGCCAGCCCGGGCCACGAGATCGGCTGGCCATATATCCATGGGCCCGGGCGTAGGCGATAGGAGAACAGCGGGGTTTTTTAGTGGGTAGTCGGATGGCCAAACATCTTTCCCGGAATCCCACATATCCCTCGGTCCCCCCGGGCCGGGGGAACCCGTCAAGAGAGGTTTTTCCCCGACACCAAAAAAAAAAAAAAAAAACCAACGATAGAAGGACAGCGAGAACTTTTTAGTAGATAGACACGAAGAGTACCACATACCTCGACTCCACCGCGGTAGAAAACTATTATTCCAAGAAATAAATTAAAAACCCTTATATAAGTTGGATATATTTGAAGTACTTAAAAAAATTACTCAATTAGATTTCTAGACATACAAATAACAAGACATTTAGGTTTGGAAAATTGATTGATTTAAACATGCGAATGAATTGAATTTTGTAAATGGAACAAATTACCTAAATACGAAATACAAAGAATATTTGATAGTTAAGTGAACATAATAAAATTATCAAAAATATGGGTGTTTTTATCTTACAATCACGCTACTTTGATCCTTTCACTATCGCCCAACAAACAGTATGAGTACGTAATCATTCATTAGTCTACTTTGACATTAGAGTTAGTATTTTCATCACACGGTTATGTGGACTTCGAAATCAAAAATTTGTAAATTATAACTTTAAATAAAAATAAGTACATCTAATCGCAGGAGAACCAAAGTCACCGACATAGCCCGGATCATTGCAAAACTGAAGTGGCAGTGGGCTGGGCACATAGCTCGAAGGACTGATGGCCGTTGGGGCAGAAAAGTCCTCAAATGGCGACCGCGTACTGGAAGACACAATGTTGGTAGGCTCCCCACAAGATGGACCGATGATCTGGTCAAGATCGCCGGAATAGGTTGAATGAGGGCAGCGCAGGACCGATCATCGTGGAGATCTTTGTTCAGCAATGGGCGTCTTCCGGCTGAAATGATGATAATGATGATGACATCTAATCATTTATTAACATAATATTTGAATAAATTAAACATGTTATAACATAACAAAAACATTAACTATAGGATATATGTAGGCTTTTTTAAGAATAATGTTTCCTGCCGATTTACAGCTCTTGAATTAGTTTGAATATCTAAATCGTGGCCATTCATGCCGCAGTGAACTTGAATTAATATAAAATAAAAATAGCCCGAGAAAGTCATTAACGCAAACGTAACGTCACGTAAAAATATTCTCCCCTCGGTTTCATTCATGTCCTGAACACATTCACGCTTGTGGTTAGCCGGCCAAATTAAAAAACAACATACCTACTTATTAGTTGATATAAATACAGTGCCGCGTAAATTGATGCTTTATATTCATTCTTGAATTAGACGTTACGGTTAGTTGTTTGAAATTCTCCCACGTTTTTTTCTTTCGCATATAAACCATGAATGGATCGAATGCACCGGCGCACTCTGAGGGGAAGAGAAAGAAAGGGGCGCGTCACTTCCGCTGCAGTTGGGAATATGGCGGTACTTCCGGTGGTCGGTTGTCACCGGATACGCATGTTCCCTGTTCGCATCAATTAACATTTCCTTTTGCTATCTTTTATATAAAAATAACATTAATAATATTTCAAAGTTAGATAAAATATCAGACTACTTTTGTCGTCACATATATTTCAAATTTATAATAAACTTTAATAGGATAAATAGTATTTTTAGTGATTTGCGTTAAATAGGAAGGAACTAACATTCCCGAGCCTATTGGAGGTTCATAAATTACGTCTAGAAATAGATAAAATAATAATATTTAACTGTATGAAATATGACTAAAACATTTTAGAAACAATATGTTTAGAGAACCCTGTTTACAGAAATAATATGTTTCTTAAATTCCCTTTTCACGAACATAGTAATTAACCTTGAAAGGTAGAAGTACAAGCAACCAAGGTTTACCTGTGGCTTTGGCCGCTTATTTATAGTAAGCTTATTTATCCATGCAGGGGCGGAGAAAGAATACTAACCTCTGCGGCCGGGTTCGGCCTGTCGTAAAAGCTGACAAAACAACCCACCCTAGCTACGTGGTAGGGCCTCAAGCCCGTCTGGCTGGCGACCACCTTCGGTCTTAAGTATGCCGCTATAATAACCTTGTGTTGTGTATTAGTGACCCAAGTTCCTGTACCCTTATAGGACAGCAGCGTGTTCGCGATGCCACTGGCGTTGCAAACACCCATAGGCGACGGTAACTGCTAAATTCTAAGCGGGCCGCCAGCCTGTCTGCTGTCCTACAGCAATAAAAAAAAGTTATATTTATATTTATTCGAATTCACCTAATCAATACATTACTAATTATGAATTACACAGAAAAGTAATTTTTATGAATATCGCCAACATTTTACAACAAAAATCTATGAAATCTACAACAACACACTTAATATAAAACACGCGCGATATTGTATACTACTAGAAAATAATATATGGGACGAACTTCTTAAAATAAATTTCCTAATGATATTCTTCTTGTTCTGCTTTAGCTACTAAATTTATAAACACTAAACGAAAACGAAATATAAGATCTATCTTTTTTTTATTGTAGATACACGACGATGCGGTCGACGGTGTAGCACGCTTGCCTATAAGAAAACTGTTCACTCTCCTCTTGAAGACCCCTAAATTATAATGTTCGGGAAACACAGACAACGGCAAAGAATTTCACTCCTTGGCGGTTCGCATGATGAATATAATCTATCTAATAAATTTATTTGAATATGTGAGTTCAACACGTCGTAATAGTTCTTTAAAAGTATTTACAATACGAATACACCGTTTGGTGTTCTCTGTGTTCTGCGTGTTTCGCGGTGCTCCTACCAACGCAATCATCCATATGCGACGGTAACTGCTTACTATTAAGTGGGCCGTCAGTTTGTCTCCTGTTCAGCCTGTTATTAGCAAAGAAAGCAGTGAAAGTAATTTATGTAATACTAGTTGACCCGGCTAACGTTGTTCTGCTATATGAATTTAAAAAAAAAGTAGCTTATGTCCTTCTCCAAGGTCCGATCTATGACTATACTGAAATTCATCAAAATTAGTTCAACGATTTAGCAAACAAACAAACATACAAACTCACTTTCGCATTTATAACATTAATTAGGATAATTATGTTAGCAAATTTGTGGACTATAATTATTTCTGAAATTTTAGTACTCATTCCAATCATAAAAAATACACATAAAAATTACTTATTTCTAAAAATAACATCGTTATACGGTATAAAAATTATTGGATACACCGAGTTCAGGTAAAAATACTCCATATACGTCATCAACTTAGCAAACCATATTAAAATAATGAGCGATATATTTTGATTATTGTTTTCGCCAGTGATCCAATCCCACCCACATACTATACCACCACTATACCCCATACACACACACATGTAGTCGTTGAAATCGAAACCTTTATAATCTTCTTTGTATAATAATTTTGGACACTAATGGGATTTTTGCCGGACTTTGGCTTGACGTCATAAAGGTTGATATGCGTGCCAATGGACTCACTACCCAGGATGGCGAAGATCGTATTAAGTGGAGAAGAAAGTCGGAAAGCGGACTCCGAGCACCGAAGCGAAAGTTTGAGTTGCAACCACGATTTAACGTTTAGATGTTGATGATGAGTCTTATAATTAAGGCATGTATTTATAGCGCTCGTGATGCTTACGAGGCATGCCTTTTAAGTTTAGTCGTTTGAAGAAAAAAACACAACTAGAATCTTAAAGAGCTTTTTATTGTTTTTCAAAGTATTCACCACGTAGCTTAATACACTTTTCCATTCGCTCAAACCAGTTATTATAACATTTATCCACTCTAAAGTGGGGGTGTTCAAAATGCCTGACTTGAAAGCGTCGACTGCTTCTTCACCAGACTGGAACCTTTGACCACGAAGACTTTTCTTAATTTTAGGAAATGTAAAGAAATCGTTAGGGGCAGAACTGTATGGAGGATCGTCAAGAATTTCTACTTTTTCCTGCTTCAAATACTCAATCGTTTGACGAGCCCTGTGTGAGCTTGTGTTGTCGTGGTGCAGGATGATGCGTCGCTTTGAGTTAGATTTTTGAAGTTCGGCGATGACTTGTAAACAAACTGTGGTATACCACTCTGCGTTAACCGTTCTAAAATCTTCAAGTGCAATAGTCGCAACATGATCAGTTTTTCTATCGAACGTGGCCATCATCTTCTTTGAAGTGCTTCGAGAACGAACAACTTTAGTCGGCTTTGACTCGTCTTGAAAGACTCAGATTGTAGATTGTTGTTTGGAATCAGTACTCAATCGTTTGACGAGCCCTGTGTGAGCTTGCGTTGTCGTGGTGCAGGATGATGCGTCGCTTTGAGTTAGATTTTTGAAGTTCGGCGATGACTTGTGGTAAACAAACTGTGGTATACCACTCTGCGTTAACCGTTCTACGATCTTCAAGTGCAATAGTCGCAACATGATCAGTTTTTCTAACGAACGTGGCCATCATCTTCTTTGAAGTGCTTCGAGAACGAACAACTTTAGTCGGCTTTGACTCGTCTTGAAAACTCAGATTGTAGATTGTTGTTTGGAATCAGGATGGTAGGCATAGATCCAAGATTCGTCACCACTGATGATGTCGTAGACGTGATTTGACTCTCCTCAGATGAACCTTTGCAGAGTTTTCTTACACCATCTGATGCGGGCCGCCTTGTGATCGTCGGAAAGCATATGCGGTATCCAACGGCAAACTAGCTTTCTCACACCAAGCGCTTCATGCAAGATCTACTGAATGGATGTCCCTGAGATGCCTAATAGAGCTTCTATCTCTCGTACGTCACATGACGATCTTCGAGAATTAGTTGTCTCACAGCAATGATGTTATCTTCAGTAAAGGCGGATTTTGGGCGTCCTTCGCGAGATTTGTCACTAACACTAGTATGTCCATGCTGGAATTCTAAATACCAGCGTTCGACATGGGGATTCATCATTGAACACAGATGTTAGCTCTTTAAACCACGGAAGCCGTGTCAGGCCTCTTCTAAAGTTGTAGAAAATTATTGCACGAACATTTTCCTTAGAAAAATTCATTTTCGTACGTAACCTGACAGATTCCAATCGATGCTGTGACTAAACAATAGCATTAATCGTAATACTTTCAACTGTTTTGAGATTCAAAATTTAAACACATTCGAATATAGACCAGTTCCAAATTCAAAATTGCCGCAAAATATGGAAACGACAGAACTTAAAAGGCATGCCTACTAAGAACGACAAGAAGACCGAATACACTGAAGATTTTAGGTTTACCCTACATAAATACTTGTTTGGAAGTTGCAATCGGTTCACTTTACGATAAAAGGTTTTTATTTCTTTATGAACCTGACATGAGGACAGACATTATAATTGCGACGTATGTCATTTACTTTACTACATTTATTTTCGCTTAACATCGAGTTACATGCAGAATAGCACACGCAGTGCGAACTGCAACGAGCTTTCGTAAACAATAGTCATGTTACATACGTTTCCGGCCAAGGGCGGTGTGTAATGTATAATAAACTTCTTAATTACATAAAACAGTACTAGAGTTTTATGAAAATATTAAAGAAAATCTTTGTATCGGTACCTTTATTATGTACATGTTAACGATAATCAAACAAAACTCATAGATGTACAGGTATTATTATTTGAAGAGCAAAAAATAGTGGAGATATGAATGAAACAGTGCGCGTCCGGCGGGCGGCGAGCAGCGAGCGGCGCGAATGGGAGCGGAAGCCCGCGGTTAGTCCACTTCCTGTTTCCTGCAGGGCCGAGAGCGACGCGCGCGCAGCCGGGCGCGTCCGACCGTGGCCGACCTGCTCCGACTTGCCACGATTATAGCCGATGAATTTAAAATTTTGAATTATCTTCTAGAATTTTCTTATAACATTTTGCCACAGGACTTCGTAATAGCCAATTTATGATTTTGAATCAAAATGCAAAATTCAATACATGATTAAGATTCGTATTGCTCGTTATTACTAATTTTATTATTACTACTTATTTATTATTACTACGATGTATTACGTAGTGCGTAAAGATTTCTTATCTAAAATATTTCATGTCCCAAATGGAAGCAAAACGGAGGCGTTAGCTTCTTAGTTTGCTGATAATTATATCATCCGATTCACTAGAATTTTATATTTTTAAAGTTGTGACGTAACAGTTGGTATCGCGACACGCACATTAATTGCCCAAATGCGAATAACACTAATAATACTAATATAGCTGTGCTGTCGATTCGCCCACGCGAAGCCCACGCAGTGACGCGCCCATGCGTCCCTTCACCTCGCCCCTCAAACCCGCCTCATCTCTCTAACGTAGAGTAGCGTAGGCTCGTAACTTGGCCAGATTGTGTATCGCCACAGACGAGACATTAGGCACTTTAACCGAAAATTTATTTTTTGATCAATTAGTGATTAGCATTTTTGATCAATAGTTTGACTCTGGATATCCTAACTAATATTACAAATACGAAAGTGAGTTTGTTTGTTTGTTTTTTATGCTTTCATGCCAATTGGACATTGGAAAAGGACTTAGGCTACTTTTTTTAAATTCATATGGCAGAATAACGTTTGATAACTCAACTAATAAATAATAAAGGAGGCCGAAAATGGGTTGCGCCTTGTTAACAGTTTAAACAGGCAGAAAATAGGCATTTTAATTTTTATTCACTTCATTGAAGATGGTGTCTTTAATATTTTTCAGACCAATGATTAATATTATGTCATATAAATTCAAAGATTTCAAAACAGTTAAGTGTTTAAGCTCCTAAAGGAGCATCTTATACCTAGTCAGGTCATAAGTATTGTCACACAGTAAAAACTTTTCTTTTAGAATGCTGGCCACAAAAAAGTTTATTGAATTAGAATTTCGAATTGTTCATGAAAATAAAAATGTATAACTTTTAGAATTTTACTCATTTTTAAATATGGAGTGGACGCTTAAAGAAGACCGTGTTGCAGTTATTGCGTTGCATCGTTGCGGTTACGCGCCAATTCAAATTTTTAACATACTGAAAAATTTGAATATTACCAAAAGATTCGTTTTATCGTACCATCAAACGATACAATGAAGACTCTAGTGTAGATGACAGGTCAAGAAGTGGTCGCCCTCGGTCTGTTAGGGCTCCAGCAGTGATAAAAGCTGTGAAGGCACGAATTCAAAGAAATCCCAAACGTAAGCAGAAACTGTTGGCCCTTCAGATGGGGTTAAGCAGAACCACGGTGAAAAGGGTGTTAAATGAAGACTTAGGGCTTCGGGCATATCGAAGAAAAACAGGACATCGTTTGAATGCTCGTCTAATGGACCTGAGACTGAAGAGATGCCGCGCTTTGTTGAAGCGGTACGCGGGAAAAAAATATCGGGAAATTCTTTTTTCGGATGAAAAAATGTTTACCGTAGAAGAGAACTACAACAAACAAAATGATAAGGTGTACGCACACAGTAGTGAAGAAGCGAGCAACCGTATTCCGCGTGTCCAACGAGGTCATTTTCCATCCTCGCTCATGGTATGGTTGGGAGTTTCTTATTGGGGCTTAACAGAGGTACATTTTTGTGAGAAAGGTGTAAAAACGAATGCTGTTGTGTATCAAAATACAGTCCTGACGAACCTTGTGGAACCTGTTTCTCATACCATGTTCAATAACAGGCACTGGGTATTCCAACAAGATTCGGCGCCAGCTCATAGAGCGAAGAGCACACAAGACTGGCTGGCGGCGCGTGAAATCGACTTCATCCGGCACGAAGACTGGCCCTCCTCCAGTCCAGATTTGAATCCGTTAGATTACAAGATATGGCAACACTTGGAGGAAAAGGCGTGCTCAAAGCCTCATCCCAATTTGGAGTCACTCAAGACATCCTGATTAAGGCAGCCGCCGATATTGACATGGACCTCGTTCGTGCTGCGATAGACAACTGGCCGCGCAGATTGAAGGCTTGTATTCAAAATCACGGAGGTCATTTTGAATAAACTTTAATGTCATAAGAATCTAGGTTTTGTTAAGTTCATTTTGGTATATGAATGGTTACATAATTAATAAACTTGTTACAATTATTTTACATTAAACATGTGACAGAATTTATGACCTGACTAGGTATATATATATAATGTAAACTATATATTTTTTTCTAGTTCCAATGAAAACTTCTTATTTTTCTTTGTGTAGGGACAGAGAAAGAATACTGACCACTGCGGCTGGTCGGCCTGCCGTAAAAGGCGACCAAACAACTCAAGCTAGGTGGTGGTAGGATGCCAAGTCCGTCTCAATGGCCACCACCTCTAGTTTTTTTTAATATGCCGCCATAATAGCCATGTGTGAGTTCCGGCATAAGTGACCAGGTTCCAGCACCACTACGCGGATAGCAGCGTGTTAGATGCCTCTGGAGTTGCAAACACCCATACGCGACGATAACTGGTGAATTCTAAGTAGGCCCTCCATCTGTAAAAAAAAATATATTCTAATGAGACTTCCCAATATTCCTCAACGTAATGCTAATACCCAACTCTTTTTAATTTACATTTTTTCGTAAAATTAGTCAAATATGCGAATCCCGGGCACCTAAGCGGAAGTTTGGTTTGCAACCGGGATTGGACTCTACTATAGCCTATGACCCTTACGAGTTTCGACTAAATTTTGCGCGACGGTGAACGTCAATTATGATTGAACATCTTCGATCCGTAACTGAAGTGAAAGAAACTCTGCATCTTAGATTATAAAAGCTCTGCATCGGCGTTGTACATACTACATTATACGAGTAACACGGCTTTACGTACATTTGGTCCATAAACTGGACAAAATGTACGGAGAAAGCCCTCAGTGCGCTACGTGTGTAATTTAATAATGGGATCAGGATGTTGATGGGGCTGCCACAATTCTACAGCGCTTAGGACACGTTTCCTGAAGCACGAGTAGATGATTTTTATGCCGTTACTAGGAAGCGGGCTGCCTCGTTGCTCTGCAGGATTCGGGCCATCATCATCATCATCTTAGCATTGAATCCCGGTTGCAGCCCAAACTCTCACTTTGGCGCCCGGGGTCCGCTTTCTGACTTTTTCTTCTCCACTTCTCACAATCTTCGGCATCTCTGGTGATCAGTCCATTGGCACGCTTATCAACCCCTACGAAGTCAAGCCAGCACTTTTTAGATCTACCCCTCCTGCCGGAACCCAGCGGTGGCGGCATGGCAAAACATTTGTTTCCCACATAAGTAGCTGGTTTCCGTAAAACGTGGCCATACCAGCGAAGGCGACACTCCTGCAATTTATCCGCAATTTCACGAACATGAAGGCTGCCGCGAATGAGAGAGTTCCTAACGCGGTCTTTCCGCCTTACTCCACACATCCACCGCAGCATATTCATCTGCGTGACTCGTAGTGCCTGCTTGTGTCGCTCCAGCACCGGCCACGCTTCACATCCGTATAAAAGGACAGGCCTAATGATAATATGACCAATATAGACCTGTCCCTTCAATTTAACCGGTATTTTGCGATCACAAATGACACCAGTCACCTCACGCCATTTGGCCCACGCGGCAGCAATGCGTGCCTTGACGTCGCAGTCGATATCAACAGACGCATGAAATACAGATCCCAGGTATTTCATCTGTTCCGTGCGTTCGACCGTATCGCCGCCTATGCGCACGGGTGTGGGATCTGTGGAGTTGCAGGCTAAGTACTCGGTCTGCAGGATTCGGGCCAGCTCCAACAGTATCCTGAGAGCTATAGCTGGCAGACATGGCTCTGCAATTTTCAATTACTGTTAAGAAATGTAATACGAACACTGCAATTAAGTATATTAACTAACAAACACCTGTGAAATGTAAGAAAGATTCGAAAATAAAAAAATAATTAAGTTAAAAGCAAAAACATTAGGCATGAAATAGATATTCATATAACTATTCTTTAGAAATGTACTTCTAAGCGAGGCGCAACCCAACCGATCCAATTGGCCCACTACGAGTTGTTTCTAGACACAAAATTAATTATTCTCTTTAATACTATACCAAATCTTTTACAGTGTGTGCAGCAGTATTTATGCGCAGTAAATATTTGATCTGGTTTATTTGATATTACTCTGCACCAGTCTCGTTTAATGTTTAATAGAATCCATACACACCTTTACGTAATACATTCATATACTCGTAATATTTTAACAGACCAGTGTCGTTTCGCCGTGTAGTGAGAATGGAAAAGTATAAAGCTAGAAAAATTATAGAAATAAGAGTGCATGGATACAGGAGGAAAGGTTAACCACAGAAAAGATGGATGGATTGCGTAACATATGATATGAATGTTCAGATGACGGCTAACAGAGGAGAGTGGAAGGAGAGAACATGTTGTACCGATCCCATATAATGGGGGATAAGGACAGGAAGAAGAAATATAATATTATATTAGTCCACTTGGAGTGGATCCATTTTTAGAATATTCTTTTATCTTTACCGAATTTTAATAAAACATTACAATGACTTTTGAAGCCATCTAATTGTATCAAAACTGGATTCAGAACGAAAAGGACTAGAGTGTGATTTTCTATAGCAATATTCCAAACCGTTAGCTCACAAGGCCGAACCAATATATGCTTCCTTGACTCATTTTGAACACTGCAAATTGTATCAAAAGAGAGATATAATAGATAAGAGTATATAATGATTACAAAACCATCAAAAATATACATACAGTAGTTTTAGTTTAATTTACATTTATTAGAACCTTTTTCATGTAAACAATTGCAAAATCAAACTAGTGTGTATCTATAACTATCGTTGTTTGGTCTAAAATGACAAGTTTGTTTGCTGGAGTTCAACAGACAGGCAAAAGGCTTTTCTTATACCAGGTGGTCACCGTCCCCCGATGACGTCTGCAACATAAGAGGCACTGCCAATGCGATGCAGAGCTCGAGGAAATTTCATAACGCCTTCATTGAAAAAAGCCATATCGTACTGCTCTGGGAAAACCACACTCTAAATGCGGAGAGTACGCAATATGAACCTTCTTGAGAACCGTTTTATCCAAGAAAGAAAAGGCTTCTGGAAATGGGAAGAATACCTAGTCGACAGCGGGCAACTATAGTGCAGTAGTAGAAAGACGAACGGACTATTCTTAACAGACTCAAAACATTCCTCTTTGTATGGGCAGTGGAACAATTCAAAATTATATAAAACATTATAGAGCAGCTTGTTGCGTCACAATTTGTATAAATTTTTCTATTGGAAAATTTGTACGAATTTTTACGTCCATCGCCTGTGACAAGTTACATCTGATACGCGATGACAAATGTCCATTAACATAATAATTAATTGATTATCTATTCCAACCTGTTTTGTGAATTGGATTGAATATGAATTGAAGGATCAAAGTTCATCGTATTATAATGAATTAGTTTGGGTGCGTCATCGTTGTCTTGTTCAATTAAAGTATCGTAATAAGCTATAAATTGGACATTAGAATTATATAAGCTTTGTGGATAGATAAATGTTTCATTATCAAGTCTAAAATATTTTTATTGCTGTAGAACAGCAGACATGCTGACGGCCCCCTATGCAATAGCAGTTACCGTCGCCTATAGATGTTTGGAATGTTAGTGGTAACGCGAACACGTGCAAGAACCTGGGTCACTAATGCCGAAATAAAAGGTTATTATGGCGGCATACTTATAGACCAGGGGTTACCATCCAGACGGGCTTGGGGCCCTATCACCTTTGGTAGAGTTGTTTTATCGCCTTTTACGACAGACCGAGTTCAGCCGCAGGGCTTAGTATTCTTACTCCGCAGCTTTTTTATCCGTACAGGGGCGGAGAAAGAATACTAACCTCTGTGGCCGGGCTCGGCCAGTTCCTGTACCCTTACGGGACAGCAGCGTGTTCGCGATGCCACTCGCGTTACAAACACCTATAGGCGACGGTAACTACTAAATCCTAAGCAGGCCGTTAGCCTGTCTGCTGTCCTACAGCAATAAAAAAAATAAACTCCACCCAGGCATGGAGGAAAGCTTTTTGTATTAAAATCAGAGAAGACACGAGAAATAATTTTCTTTAACTTTGTATCTGATGCTTCAAGATAAAGAGCTTACATAATTAATGCTCCGTAGCTGAAAAAACCTTTTTGCATTCCTATTTTGCCTTTGAACCTCAATTTTAAACTTTTTATACTAAAATATTAAGAAGTCATTGTCGTACCACTGCTTACGTAAATTAACCGCGTTTTCTTAATCGAGCAACCAAAAAGTCACTGAAATGTATGATGATCTGAAATACGGTTATAGTGTACCCTTTGTCGAGACTTCAGCTGTACATTTACAGGACTGTAATCACTTCAACCCAAGGACCCCAAGATCCAAAACACAAACTTTACATGTTACCGGTAATAACTTCGATACCGGTAATAACCTCGATAATGATAGGGTATTATCTGCTTGCATCTTTCCCGTAAGCGCGATAGAGAAAGCGACAAACGCAAAGTGCATTCACTCTCTGGTAGTACAATGTACAAAATATATAGGAGTGGCAACATTGCTGTTAACCAAGAATTACATGCTGTGTTAAACAATATTCAAAAGTTTTGTTTTATACCTAAAAATCATCTCAATTTCGTTAAATTACTAGTTAGTAGTGTCGTGATATCTACACCGTTGTGTTATCAAGTGGGAAAAACTTAATATAGTGGACATAAATTACATACAAAATCTTATATTACATTGTCTATAGAAAGAAAAATCGTATCTACCCACGTGCCTTTAATTTTTTGTATTGTTTTAATCGAAGCGTCATCAACATTAACAGGATTGGTGTTGTCAGTTTTGAAATTTTCCCGGAATTCAGACTTTTTGATTTAAAACGTAAATAGTCATCGTAGTTCTTTGTGAAGTGAAAAAGTAAGTTTTAACAAATAGCAAACACTTAACAACTGTCATAAACTAGTACACTGGCTTCTGTTTAAAGCGGATAGCCAGACAGAATAGTTTCAAATTTTATATTACTCACTTCTAAACAGGACATTTAATAATGGCAAAGTGTTCTGCATGCGGAAAGTTCTTGTCGGCGGTAGGTACTGTTACCTGCAACAATTGCCCCTTGACGTTTCATAAGGCGTGTGTAGCGATTCCTGAACATATGAATGTTTCAAAAACCTGGAACTGTCCTGAGTGCAAAAAAAAGGTTCGAAAAGGTGACAATAGTGCAACGCCTGCAAAAGGTATATATGAAATGAACTCACCACCTAGCACTGCATGTTCTGAATCAGTGTCCAACTTATGTCTTCCCGATGATGATGAAAACGAGTTGCGTGCAATGAGACGGGAGATGATTGTGTTCATGAATGAACTCCGAGAATTCCGTCACGAAATGGTAGAACTCCGCTCTTCTATGACGGGAATAGGACAACGGTTGGAAGGAATTGAAAAACGTTTGGATGTGCTGGAAAACAGAGAGACAAAAACCGAATCGAAGGATATTGAGGCACTTGAGAAAACTATAACTCAGCTTAAAATGGAACTCAATGACCGCGATCAGGAGTCACTTCTGACAGACCTGGATATTGGGTGTCTCCCGGAGGAAAAAGGGGAAAATATTTGTCACACTGTGAAGATTTTAGTATCAAAATTAGGTATAAAAATAGATGATCACGATCTGGTTTTTGTAGAACGCGTAGGTCCATATAACACTGTTAATGGGGGAGAGCAGGTGGGGCGACCTCGCCGTGTTATTGTGAGACTTTCGCGACGTCACTTGCGCGACGAGATTCTGCGTGCAGCGCGTGTTCGTCGAAACTTAAACACTACAGATATGCAACTGCCTGGACCACCGAAACGGATATTTGTGAATGAACGGCTCACACAATATAATCGACGATTGTTTTATAAAACCCGAGAAGAGAGTCGAAAACAAAACTGGCGTTATTCCTGGACTAGACGCGGGCGTATCTTCGTGCGCCAGGCAGATGGCAAGCAGGTGTTTTCTATTCGGTCTGACGACGATTTAATTAGGGTTTTTGAGAGTGGCAAAGTTTGAACAGTTGTTTAATGTAATTTTTACTCTTAATGTGTATGATAATTTAATTTTTGCTTTTTTCTATATTAGTTTATCGATAATATTTTTATGTATTTTCAAAGTATATTTAAATTGTATTAAGCTTGAATGTAGACTGAACGCGATGGTGGCAAACATATATAAATTAAAATTAAAAAATAAATGTAATCATAAGTATGTAATAAATTATATTTTCATTATTTTTAATTACAAAAGCGTATCGAATATGCCGAAAATATTAATCTTTGGATCCCTATTATGTATACATAAATTGTATTTGTATATATTTGTTGCCATACCTGTTAGCTTTTATGTATTATTGAAAGCAAAGCTTAAAAATGGTTAGCAAACAATTTAAAATAGGTTTGTACAATTCTGGTTCCTTAGGCACTAACCATGATAACTTTGTATCTTCTGTTACGCATCATGATATTGATATTTTGGCCGTAAATGAGACTTGGCTTAGAACAGGGGAAGAAGGGCGCGCGCCCACTTTGCCAGAGTATTGCTTACGCCACATCCCTCGCCCTCTCGATGTGCGATCCCGTGGAGGGGGTGTTGGTTTCTATATAAAACAAAGCTTAAATGTACATACTTGGCCCCACCCAATAGATCCTGTTCATAAAGCCGTAGAACAAATGTGGTTAACTTTGACACTGAATGGTAAGAAGTTAGTTATCGGCACAGCATACCGTCCACCTTGGTTGGATGTTGATCTTTTTTTGGACGCTATTTCCGACTCAATCAACTCATTGCCTGAATATAGTAGTTTGATTCTTGCAGGCGATTTTAATATTAATTATAACGACAGTAATAATACTAAAACTTTAAAGTTGAATACCTTCTTAACTAGTTTTAATCTCTCTCAAATTATAAGTACCCCCACCCATTTCACGAGTACATCTCAGACACTCATTGATATCATATGCACAGACTTAGCAGTCAAAAACACAAACTTAGATCATTTGGGTTGCCTCTACGGCCACTGCTTGGTAGTATGTGAATTTTGTATAAAGCGTGAGAAACCGTTACCCCGTAATGTTACGTTCCGTCCCCTTAGAAGTGTGTGTATAGACAATTTTAAAGCTCATCTGAAGTCAATAAGATGGGATTTGTTAATGAACTTGGAAAATGTAAACAGTATGGTCTGTGTTTTCAATAATATTGTCCTTACTTTATTTGATATTCATGCGCCTATTAAAACCAGTGTTATTAAAAAGGTTTCATATCCTTGGATAACAGATAACATAAAACTAATGATGAGGTTACGTGACAAGGCATTGGCAGATTTTCATAGAACTAAATTAAGTACGAAAAAAGACTATTACAAGAGTCTTAAAACATTAGTGAACCAGTCTCTTCGTCTTGAGAAAACGGCTTACTTCAGAGAAAACATTAATAATAAAATTAAAAACCCAAAATCACTATGGAAAAACCTAAAAAATACAATCTTGCCTAAGGTGGAAAATGAAATTCCTTGTCATTTTAATGAGCCCAACGTTATTAACCAACATTTCCTTAATATTCCAGGTACTTCGAATGTATCCCCCTATTTGCTATTACAGTATGATACCACTGAGTTTAATAGTACAGCTGTTTTTAGTATAAAATGTATCACCTCGGAAACAGTACAAAAAGTTATTAATTGTTTAAAGTCTAACGCCCAAGGTTCTGACGGTATTACCTTAGATATGTTGTTGATGATACTACCTGAAACTTTTGAGATCATTACATCCATTATAAATAGTTCAATCCTTACTTCTTCTTTTCCAGATGTCTGGAAAGATGCAATTGTCCGTCCTTTGCCAAAGATGCAAAACCCAATTAATCTTAAAGATCTTAGACCAATTAGTATTTTACCATGTATGTCTAAAATTTTAGAAAAAGTGGTCTGTCAGCAATTAACAGATTTTTTAGAAGCGAATAAAATCTTACCCGAATTTCAATCAGGGTTTAGAAAGGGACGTAGTACTGTTTCCGCATTACTAGACGTCACAGATAATATTTTAAGTGCTCAAAGTGATGGCTTGTGTACTTTGCTTGTGTTGCTAGATTTTTCTCGAGCATTTGACAGCATACATATCCAGTTGCTCTTAGCTAAATTGAGGTATTATAAATTTGACAAAAAAACTGTACAATGGTTTAGTAGTTATCTGTCTGGTCGCCGACAATGTGTAAAATTGGAAAATAATGGAACTTATATGCTCTCAAATAGGCTAGAAGTTAATAGAGGCGTCCCCCAAGGATCTATTTTAGGGCCTATTCTCTTCATCTTGTACACTGCAGACATAGTAAATATCATCAAGCACTGTAAGGTTCACATATACGCAGACGATACCCAAGTTTATATATCTTGTCGGCCATCTGAGGTAGACAATACCATCAAAAAGCTAAATGATGATCTATCTAGAATAGCCTTGTGGTCAGAACAGAATAGTTTATTACTTAATTCTAATAAAACTAAGTACCTTATTTTTGGTAATAAATACCAACTTGACAGTTTGAACCCCACTGTGCAAGTCTTGGTCAACCATGATCCTATTGAAAGAGTCTATGAGGTGCGCAACTTGGGTCTTTATATGGACAGTGGCCTTAGGTTCGAAAAACATGTAGCCCTTTCAGTGAGATCTTGTTTTTATAAGCTAAAAATTCTTTATAAGATAAGGCCTTATCTAAACCAAAGTCTGAGAATCCAACTAGTAGAGGCGCTTGTTTTATCCCAATTAAATTATGCGGATATTGTTACTGGTCCCCGGCTCCTTAACAGAACTCAGAGACTTGTTCAGAGGGTTCAAAATGCTTGTGCTCGGTACTGCTTCGAAATCCCATTTAGAGGTCATGTAACCCCATTTCTTAATAGTTGTTCTATGCTTAAAATGAAGCATCGTCGGAAACTTCATTTAGCATGCTTGCTTTTTGGTGTGATCAAAAATGAAGCTCCATCATATTTATACAATAAGCTATCATGGGCGGGTAACAAAAGATCTGCTTGCCCTCGTCAATGTGCAATACAGCTAGTGACTCAGCATCATCATACAGCCACCTTTAGGGGGAGCTTTAGGTATTCAGCAACCAAATGCTGGAACAATATACCGCCACCTATAAGAAGCCAACATTCAATGCACAGCTTCAGGGTAAAATTAAAAGCATTCCTGTATGACCATCAGCGTGGACAGGCGGATCTTGTGTTGGATACAAGTGCACTTTAGCAATTTTATAACCTTTCAGTTAACTGTGTTTCTGTATTATTGTTATTTAATACTGTCCCTACAACACTAACGCTTATCATGTTCTCACTACATTTATGTATATATATGTAACCGTGAAACTGTCTGTTTTTAACCACTTTATTGATATACAAGGGCCTAAGCCAAGTGAACATTGTATTTAATTATTTTAAGTAGAAATTTAGTATGTATATTCGCTATTAGACGATAAAAGAATCGGATTAATCTGCATATATTTCTAACTGATTTTTGCAAATTACGGAAGAGATACGATTTTTACAGATTTTTAGTAATGTAATTCTCTAATTGTTCGGTACAACTATGTCTACGATAAAGGCGGATGTGTTGGCTTTGTCAATTAATACAATGTGTGGTCATATTACTATTATTATATTTATGGTATAAATGTCACTCCGTGGGTCTAGCGGAAGACCAGCGTTGGTTTTATACAAAACCAGCATATGCTGAGCTAGAACCCATTTAGGACTTTATCAACTATTTTATTTTATGTCAAAATTTAACATTTATGTATTTTGTATGTGTCCTAAATAAAAATATTCTATTCTATTCTATTCTATTCTATTCTATATACTGGTGACGTCACTGGGTTTGACGTCATAAATACGTTATGTTCGTCATAGTTCTTAAATATCTTAAAAGTCTATTCAAGCGTTGACGTCTAACGAATAATGTGAAAGGTAAAGATTTGAGTTTTATTTTTTTTAATTTATGATATTTTGGATAAATGATATTAATAATAATTTTTCTCCATGCAGGGGCGGAGTAAGAATACTAACTAACCTGACAAAATAACCCTAGCCACTTTGTAGGGCCCAAGCCCGTTTGGATGGCAACCCTGGTCTCTAAAGATGCCGCCATAAAAATCTTGTGTTGTGTTCCGACAAAAGTGGTTCCAATTCACCTACACGAATTGCAACGTGTTAGCGATGTCCCGCAAACATCGACAGGTAACAGTAACTGCTACAATTAAGTGGGCCGTCAGCCTATCGCCTGTTCCTCAGCAATAAAAAAAACAGTTCAAACTGCCCAACTCCTAAGCTTGGATCTTTCGCTACAAGGAGCAGTATACCCACCACACTTGTAGGGTTTCCAAATGTCTTATTTCTCTACCAGTGTGCGGAACTTAATAATACACTCATTAGACGAAAAAATTTGAACTTTTCTCCTCTGGGTTGACATTTCACTAGGTCAAATAAAGCGTGTATTTATAAATGGTAACCAAATAAGGCATTGTCTAGATATATTGAGTTGGGAGGGTGTTGTGGGGGTGGGGTAGGCGGGTTCGCATGTCGGCATCAATGAACCCAACTGCGTCACCCTCCAACGTAATTCATAACGTGATCAAAATCTATATGAAGGGATACATGCAAGCATTAGAAACAAACAATCTTTTGTATAATTTTGTATCTGTAATCGTTTGGGAAATTCATCTTTTGGAGTGACTTGTCTAATTATAATAATACATGAATGATCCAATTTTCATTTATTATTTTTATCTTTATTTTGTTTATAATCTGTAAATCATTTTTTTTAAATATATACTTTAGTAATTTGAGATAGCATGTGGGTCTCTGACATATGGTATATGTTGTAAATGTGGAGATGAGCACTCAAAACCAGCGTTGTGTTGAGATTTCAACACAGCATCATGCTGAGTGCATAACCTCGTTGGCCGAAAAGAGACGTGTAGTTACTGTTGAAGAATAAATAATAATAATAAATAATAATAATATTATGAAAATGTAATTTTATATTTATATATATATATATATATATATATATATATATATATATATATATATATATATATATATATATATATATATATATATATATATATATATATATATATATATATAATTGGAATCTCGGAATCGGCTCCAACAATTTTCATGAAATCTAGTATACGGGGGGTTTCGGGGGCGAGAAATCGATCTAGCTAGGAATCATTTCTAGAAAATATCAAAAGGTGGCGTTTGAGTAGTCCCAATTTAAACTGAAAAATGGCTCTTCCTGACATCTATCGGCAAATAATAATACTATTTTTTTTAAATTGCTTTAACGACACAACAACACTAAAGCTATTCCAGCAGATGGCGTTGTTAAGTAACACGAAGTCAATGAGTGTTTGCTTTGAGGTTAGACTAAGAAAATCAATTGTTAATTTCCAAAAAAAAAAAATACCGAGCAAAGCTCGGTCATCCGGATATTAATATTAATTTGAATACGTACGTTTCTTTGTTATTGCTGTTAATCTATTTTGTACTATTTGCCAATAAAGCTTTCTTTCTTACTATATATTAGGTGAGAAAATCTGCCTAAGTGTTGCATGCTATCGTGGGTTTCGAACCTACCTACCTAGTGCCTTACTACAATATAATATAAAAGAAATAAAACAATTGAAATAGATTGTGTTAATTGAATAACAACCTACTAAAATGTAGCATTGACAATGCAGTAAAGTTAAATGTACACGACAACAAGAGTGTAAATTCCATCGTAATCGGATGCGCCGGCGCACAACCGGACGCGCGTCCGTCCGCTGTTCGCCGGACACGGGTCGATGCCGAGATACGTCCCAGCCCGCATCCGCCTTACAACAATCACTATCTAATTCGCCGAATTCAATGTACTCTAATCAATTTAAAAAGGCGACTCTTTTCACGAGAATGCAACGTGGATATACAAAAAATGCTCACTTGTAAACAGTTACCGTGCGTCGCCTATGGATATTTGCGACGCTAGAGGCACCACAAACACGCTGCTGCTCTATTGCGGTCCAGGAACCTGAGTCACTAATGCCGGAACACAACACAAGTTTATTATGGCGGCATCCAGAAGAAGGGCTTGAGGCCCTATGTAGCTAGGGTTTTTTTGTCACCTTTTAGGACAGACCGAACCCGGCCGTAGGGGTTAGTACTCCGCCCTTGCACGGAGAGAACTCAAATAATGTACACACAACAACTAATTCTCTTTATTGAACAGAGTTGAAGAATCGATTTGAAGAAGTAAAAGAGACTTACGGTTGAATCACGTGTTTATTTTTACACTCTCACACTTATTTCTAAACTGCATCACACTTATTAAGTTAATTTTACAATAATATGTACAATTCTAAATATTTTTATAATTTCACAAGTCAGCACAGTACTTATCGCAAGAGCGCACTGTGCGAATGCTAAAAATACATAAGTACCTTCAACCTTGTGCTTTTAAAATAAAAATATGGCTATTGAAATCAGAGAGTTATCAATGATTGAAATGTACACCCGGCGAGACAAGTTTCGATTTCTCGAGCTATGTTTGTTCGCCGGGTACACTCGTGCAAAATATGAATTATATAATAATAAAATAAATAAATTTACAATATGTGAATTAACGATTATTACAATAAAAGTTATGAAAGAAAAAACCAATTAAATTTTATTGACAGGAACAGTACACATATATCAAGACTTAAAAAAAATATGTTACAGTTAGATCCAACATCTATGTGCATATTATATATACACATATAATACCGCCAACGAAGTTGACACTCAGCATTATGCTGTATTGAAATCTGATCCAACACAGCGCTGATTTTCACTGTCCACCCCACTTTTTGGAGCAAATATATATATTTCCACTCCTTCAGGCGTCCAGTTTCACGGGCCAGGTTAAATAACATCCTATTTTGTTTGGTGAGACGTTCGTTAACATAAAAGTGCTGAGACTAGACTAGATTACTAGCTGTGCCCGCGACTCCGTCCGCGTGGAACAGTGACTTTGGGCAGCATTTTTTGGATATATTTTTTGATTTATTTTGGATTACAAATATAAACCCTAAAATATAAATAAATGAAATATGCAAACAGTCAGTGTTATCGAATGCAACTGTTACGCCAAGCGCCTCCGGAATACATGCGTTCGCTGCGAATAATTGAATCCTACGGGCGGCGGGTTTTTCTTTCCTTAAAGATAAACCTGTTGTTGTCTCAGTCGACTTAACAGCGACTACGGACATCAAGGCATTCCAACCCCGTAGGAGCGGGGTCGATCAGCCGTGGCAGCGTGCTCGGAGACGCGCCTCCTGTGAGGTACGTTTCCGGCTCGACCGCTGCATGGGGAGCAATTGACAACCGCCACGAATGGCAAGATTTTTTTATTTGGGGTCTATCGACTTCACCGGTGAAGCCGATCCTATTCTAATCTACTACCGTTTCGGAGTGCTTATAGCTGGGGGAGAAGAAACGGCGAAAGAAACTCCCTCGCAACATTTATTCTACGTGTAAATTTTGTATTGTGTGAATTGTGTGTCTATAGGCTATGGGGGGCGGAAGGCATCCCTAAATCTATTCCGTCGGGCTGCGGCTCTCGGTACACTTTATATACCCGCGCAGGCGTGTACAACCTACTAAGTCCAGCCTAAGCTAAACCTTATTTCATATGATCCATGATATAAATCTGAGGTCAAGTTAAATTGGATAATAAAAATTTCCGAAACTGATCATTTTTAACTAAAAGTATTTTTTTCTTTTCTAAAATAAAAGTAGCCTAAGTTACTCCTTGTTACATCAGCTATCTGCCAGTGAAAGTGCCGTCAAAATAGGTCCAGCCATTTTAGAGATTAGCCGGAACAAACAGACAGACAGACAGACAAAAATTGTAAAAAATTTTGTTTTGGTATATGTACCGTATAATCCAAATGCACTTAGTAAAAAGCGGTTATTATAATATTACAAACAGACACTCCAATTTTATTTATTTGTATGTATGTATAGCTTTGAATCTAAGATGTATAGATTGAAGAAGCTGTAGTCACAAAACAAAATAAAAAATAATATCGCTAGATCGTTAAGGGAAATACCGAACAAATTATATCGTGATGATTCTGTTTAAATTGCTTGTCATATAAATTAAATAGTTTAACATTTTACGAGCAGGAATTTTTAACAATAAATTAATCAGGTGACAGTAGGTGATAGCTAAAACTATTTATTGTGAACAAGTTCGTAGTCACGTTCCCCAGGATTAAGAGATAGTTCTATCGACATTTATAATAATATTGCATACTGTATCTCTCTATATAAACTAGACTTCTTCTTTTTCAAAAGGCTCTTCATTCCTGAAGGTTGTCCGTTAGCTTATTGTACTCGTCTTTATCAATAGCGAGACGGAACAGTTGTTTGACGGAGGTTATACCAGTGCACTCCCTGATGTTTGATTTCAAATACTTGTAGGTGTCTTTTAAGGTCCACACTTCACAACCATACATGAAATCATACAAAATGTAGCATACAAGTAGCCGGACTCGAAGCCTTATGTTCAGTTTGCGACAACACAAAACTTTTCTCATTTTGTTAAAAGAAGCTCGGGCAAGTTCTAGACACTACTTAATTTTTGTTGAAGAAGTAAAGTTTAAACACTAATTTGTTAATATAATAATATGTATATTATTAAATACCCTTACTGCAACAGTAACTACAAACAGTTTGTATTTTATATAATTGTATAGATGCTCTAATTTAAAATTGTTTAATTATATATAGCTGTTTGTAGTCTATCATCTGAGATCTATAGTGTAATGTAATGTAATATTATTTTTATGTTATATTGCTGTGGAACGATAGACAGGGTCCACTTAATAGTAAATAGTTACCGTCACCAGTTGGGGAGGCCAGGGGCACCGTTAACAGCTGTTACTGCCGTCCGTGTAGGGGAACTGGAAACTGAGTCAATTATGCCAGAATACAAAACATGGTTATTTTAGCGGCATATTTAGGGACTAGGAGTGTTTGGCGTCCAGCCCTACCACCTAGCTAGGTTTGATTTGTCACCTTTTACGACAGGCTGACCCCGGCCGCAGGAACAATGAAAAAAGTTCTAGACCAAACGGACAATATATTTATCACGCTTGTCTAATGCATTTATGTGGGTTTCACATGTGAGAGTGCGTAGTTTTCTTCACGATGTTTTCCTTGATAAAAGTACCTGGCAATTGTTTCTTACGAGTGTGCATGCCCAGGTGTGGGTCAATACGTCAGAAAGGATGTAATCGCCTGTGACGTGGTATTCCAGTGTCGATGTCTTTGTGGTGATCTCGGTGCATTGAATACTCGACCACGCCGACACTGGCCCTCAGACATACTTCCACGGCACTGCCTCTCTACACACCTGTCCACCGGACTATCACGGCATCGGCAGCCACCCCCATAGACTTAATAGTACGCTTGTCGAACCTGGAATATGGGCAAATGAGGTCGCAAAGCCACCAAGCCGCTGATTGCCGCCGATAGCCAAGATTGTCCCACCAAGCCATGGTGGCCCAACGTGGAACCCGGAGAGCAATTATGTAATACATAAGCTATGGAAAGCGCCAAAGATGTGCATACAATTATCGAATCGAACCTTCTATTACATGTGCACATGCATGTGCATATTGAATTGTAAAAGTTAAATAAATTTTTGGAACAATTTGTTGTATGTAAGCTAGCGATGTGCTAGACTAGAAAGACGTTTGAAATTATCCAGATTGTGCAGATTTAAAATCTCTCAAGAATTAATAAAACAAAACTTTCGCTTGGAATGCTGCCAAATACAGTTTTAAGATGCGTTTTTACCGAAATTTGTATTTAGAAATTTTTAATCTCATAAAAATCATATTATTAGTAATTGCATAGCAACCTAGTCGTATCAACTCGAGGCGCAAACTAGACGTCACCTGTTCGGTTCCCAGCATGTCATACTTTTTTTTTTGTCTCGGGGAAAAACCCTCTCTTGACGGGATCCCCAACCCCAGAGGACCGAGGGATATGTGGGACTCCGGGAAAGATGTTCGGCTATCCGATTACCCACTAAAGACCCCGCTGTTCTCCTGTCGCCTACGCCCGGGCCAACAGATATGTGGCCTGCCGATCCCGTGGCTCGGGCCGGCGCCGGCGCGCCCATTGTGTCGGGGCGAGCCTCTTCTATAGTCTTGGCGCCAGGGGGTCAAGATTTCATCCTCCCGGCACTCTCCTGTATCAGCTTAAGGAGTTGAGGGGGGCCGCGGAACAGCACGCGGCCCTCACATTCGCGGCAATACTAAGGGCGGCGGATCCTCCCCTGAGGAGCCGCCCGCGGCCGCATTCTACGGCGGCCGGAGGTCCTTTGATGCCCTCCGGCGCCAACAATGTGGTCTGCGTTGGCGCTCTCGCTAATCGCACACTCCCTCCCTCCTCTCGCGAAACAGCACACTTCCCTCTGGGACAACTCCCGCTCCTCCGCCTCCCTTGCGGACATTTACTGCCTCGCAAAAGGAGGTGATGGCCGTCCATCCAGGATCGGTTATGTCTATGGTCATCTTAAGCAGTTTTACGGCCGGTGCATACTATAATAATACTAAGACCGGAAAGTAATATTTTGCCCATACCAAATTTTTTTTTTAAATGAAATGTAATTTACTTTGCGTATGATATGGGATAAAATATCCCTTATCTGCTAATTGCATATCCTAAAGTACTCCCAAAGGTATTTAACGTTACAGCGACTTGTTTATTTGTAAACAATCTGATTTGAAGTTCTTTTTTCTATTATGAAGTGACCAGGCAAAAACCTTGATAAATACATGCGGCATAGTATCTTACTTTTTTTCACTAGGGTTGCTACCAAAACATTTTGAAGTGTTTATCCAATTATCCATTAAATGTTCGTATATGTCAAAACAGAAGTTGAAATCCAGTGTAAATCTTTTTGGTTCTCATTGGATAGGAAGATTACCTTTAGGTAATTTAATTACACTTTAATGGCAAATGTGGTACGTCAGACAATCGGGTAAGTATCGAAATATCGAATAGCCTTATCCAGCCTTTTGGCAGTATGCAAATTTTGATAAAAATATTTCTTTGGCTTTAATGTAAAAAAGGACATAATTCGGTCTCCCTAAATTGTCAGATATAAAAGCAAAGGAATACCTCGCAAGGAAACCAACACAGGTGTATACAGCCTAACCATGAACCTAACCGTGGGACATTATATTATTATTACATGAAGATAAATCAGCCGTTAAGTCGTGGTAATAATGGGCAAATTTATGTAAATGTTTCTTAAATATGTCAATTAAATATAGATAAATACAATATTGCATATCACACAGCGCCATCTAGTTCCAAAATAACAGCAGATCGTTTATATTATGTATACTAGAGAACTGATTACTGCTTAAATATTTCTGTAAATAAATACATATTAAAAATCAACCTCCAGAAACGTTCGAAAGCTTTGCGCCGCAGCGGCCAACAAGTATGGATTAACCTTGATTTCCAATTACAAAGCATAATGCGACTCAGTGGCGCACAATGTCGAATTATGCTTATGGTTAATTGCAACGTGAATTAGTTTTCAAATGCACCGGTAGAGAGCGCTGAGTTCAGTGTTGAAAAAAAATATAGAATATAGATTCGAATTCTAAAATGAAATTGTATTCACATTTTAAATGTGGAATATAAAAAAGTCAATGTTTGTACCTTCATCCATACTTATATTTATTTTTTTAACACAGTTTGAATTAACTTTGATTATTTCCAAAAAACTACGACGACGCGAAAGCTTTAAAATTTTTTTTTCAACAATAAACAATATTACTAACGATAATATATAAATAAAATTTCGATCAATGCCAATTTATAGAAAAAAACACTAGTTAATTTTTCTGTCACTGAGTTGGTATTCGATTGCACGCATCACTTTTATGAGTGCTCGATTGTGCGAAGCGTTGTTGTAGTGGAAACATCAACGTTGAGCATAATGTCGCATATTGCGCTCTAGTGCTGTAATTGGAAAACAAGGTATGTGTGTTTAAGCGCGTTATCTTCTAAACGAAGAAAGAAACGTCAATGTCATCGTTGACAGGCGATGCGGAATAACGAATGACAGCGAAGGTTGTTTCTCCTCTTTGCTCTCTGCGGTCCTAACTGCGAACATATACGTTTTTAAAAACATTAAAATAAATTGAAAATAAACGAGAAAATAAGGACGATATAATAAAATTAAATTATTAATTTGAAATACCCCGAAGACCCCCGTTGTTGAACAAAGCGAAAGATCTTAATTGCGAGACTAATTACACTGTTTCATGTGATTCATTTATAAACCTGATCTATAAAACAGCTGTAGCCTCATTGATAGTTGACAGTAAAAGTGGGTGTTAGTGTAGGCGGCGTGGCATCGCATGACCCGCTGACCGTAGTTTCAAGTAGTTTGCAACGTCTAAAATATATAAACGAATTATAAAGAATACTTATAACTCGACATAGGTTTAAGTTCTTGGTAAGCCCTGTGCGGGCCTAAGGCCATGGATCTTCTTTTTTTTTCTTCACTTTTCTCCTGTAGAGATAAACAGTACACAAAAATAAAATAGCTTTGGAAATCATTTCTCACACAAGTGATTACCGTATAACCCAACTCTGAAAAGAAAGCATTGATTTAGAGTCACGTCCGTTATTAGCAATTGGCATTTGACTTAATAGGTCCCATACACCCTTTTGATTTAAACTTGTATATAAATAATAAGTGCCAAATCTCAATTAAATAATAAGTATTCCAAATGTTATAAAAAACATGTTTTGCGTCTTTGTGAACATAAGTGAGGGAAATTTGGTTTTAAAATGATCGCAAAGTACGTTACGCAGGTGCGCAGATGATCTCAGGTCCTACGTCCTACGAGAAAATGATCAATGTAAATAAATGAAACAACGCAATAACCGTATTTCAATGGAAATATCCGAATATTTTGTCCCCTAGTATTTATTGTGAGTGACGTCAAATCAAAGTAGATGCTGCTTCCTTGAGAGCCGATCTTTTATTTATGGGTTGTTGATTGATGAAGCAAAACGTCGTACATGAATGAATCGATTTATGATTTTGTTGAGCGGACTTTGTTTACGCTCGCTTGACGTCAGGAATCTCAAATGTGAAAAGTATTAAGTCCCTTGAATGCATAATAGAACTGAGCATCATATGGCCTTATGTTGAATTGACAAATGCTTTATACAATAAATCGAATGGATTCACTTGGATTCGAATCATTCATTCATAACATCTGCTCTCCACCTGTCATAAATGTAGGGTTACTGCATTTTTAATTTGGTCAGGTAAATGGTAATGGTGGTCAGGTTTCACTATAGGCAGTTAGAATATAAAAAAATCGATATCTTTAAATTAGTAAAAAAATGTTTTGGCCCCGTAAGAGAGATCCGGTTTTACTATTGCTTTTCTATTTTCCTTAAATAATCCTTTATGCAAACTAATTATATGGAAACTTCAAGGCATAAAACTAGTGGTGTCCTACAGGCGTGTCGTTGTCGTGGTAATGCACTCGGAGACCAACCTAGAGGTCCTGGGTTCTAATTTCAGATGGCTTTCACCACTTAGGCTGTTCTCGCCTAATATGCCATGTACCGACGGTGAAGAAAAACATCCAATATATGGTAACCCGCCAATCCGCCTTGGACAACCCTGACGGGTATGTTGTCCGTTATCTCTAGGGGGAGGCCTGAACCCAGCTTTGAACCTTTTGGGCTGTTATTATATATATTTTCCTAGTTAACAACACCACTATCCTAGCTTGTTCTATTTTTTCATTTTGCACAGTAGTAGACAGTTCAGGCCTCGGAATCCCCTATTTTGTAATAGGACGATACAGTTATGTGGCATTTATGTTAATGCACATTTTGATTCTTTTTTTAGTAGTATGATAAAATATAATAGACAAAATAAGCTTTTATTTAGCAAAGTGCACCAACTAACAGAAAAAGTTGATTTAAGTTTGAAAAGCCTTTGTGAGACTCCTTAAATCGAATTAAATCTTAAATATTTGATAATAATTCTGACCACTAATTTGTAGCAAGTGATCATCGTCGCATACGGATGTTTGCAATAACAAGGGTACTGCCAACGCGCTGCCGACCTCGGAAAAACTTAACAACTTTAAACATTATAATACTCTGAAATATAACATTAGCAGAGTTCACAATATCAACTTTTCAGAGAACCGTCCTCCAGGCGATCGCGGACAGTAAGGTGAAAGAAATAAGATGAAAGTAACAGATCCTCAAAACATTCTCCGTTGGCCAAAACCAGGAAGACAGGACATTCACATACATTATAGATTCTCGTCGATGGAAAATTTAACTAAAGCGGTTTTATAACGCACTATTTTGCAGTGTATTTTATTATGGCACTTTATATCGCGGATGTGTACACTGCGATTGTCGGTGGCAATGAGAGTCATTAACGATTTCCCAATAGCTGTTATCTGGTGGGTAAGGGAGGTCCGTTTGAAACACCGCTTCCTGGGCGATGAAACGGCACTAGTCTAATCTCTTACTGCACGAATTTACATATTTTACTGAGCTTTAATGTTAGCTAATAAGTTAGATTAAACAAATATACCATACCCAATTAGAAATTTATCAACAATATTTCGAGAGACTATTTTTTTTGTGTTAAAAGTAGTGCCTATGATTGAGATGCTGAGAAGTAATTGTAGTTAGCCTAGTATAGTCATATGAATGCGAAGAGAAGAATGTCATGCACAAAATTGTCTACCCCTCCTTTTGTATCCAAAGAAAAGATGGATGGATTGTGTAAAAGATGATATGCAAAAAAGGTGTGCCTACCCCACATAATTTGGGATAAGAGCACGAAGAAAATTTCGAGAGTCTTGGGGGAGACTTGTGCCCAATTAAGTAACTTAAAAAGCTAATGGTGATATCTGTATCCGTCTGCAAATATAGATGCTCGAAAAATTGATTTAGTCCAATGCTATTGTTTTTAAAATCATTTCCTTGATCGGGTTGAAAACCTATATAGCATGACTATTTCACCAACATAAAATTAATTGACACACATCCAATTCATAATAATTTGTGTCATATAAAATTTTGTCCAGAGAGGCTGATCTGAACCTTAGGTTCCCAAACTGGGTGCCACGAGCGTACACCAGTAGTACCGCAGCAATAATTATGAACAGCCATGTAAAACATCGCGGTTTGCAAGGCAGCAGTGAAAACACTTGTAATTTTTTCTTCTATAATACTTACGCGAGTCCGTATTCTCAATGCACCCGTACATAAAAATTGGTAAATACAAGAGCAAACTTTTTGGGTTTTGAGGGTAAAATTAACTACACTTCCCATAAACATAAAGGAAATAATGAAAAATTCATCCAGTTTCATTATTTGCATTTAAGGCAACTAAATATTTTTATACTGTCTTCAAACTGCTTTAAGACTTCCTGTGCCGCGAAATATTTTTCCACCGATAAAAGTGCCGCAGCGAAAAAAGTTTTCCGTTTATGCTATTAGCCACTGAGCCAACCGTGTATTCCAGCGAAAAATAAAAATAGGGCTATCCAATTTACTTTCATATGTAGTCTTAATAGGCAACTAATTTATTTATCTAAAACAATCGCTTTTAAACTAGATAAAGGAGATAAGTGTATCGCAATCTTTCTAGATCTATCTAAAGCATTTGATACCGTATCAATCCCCTTACTTTTAAAGAAATTAGAGAATATCGGTATAAGAGGTTCCTGTTATGAATTATTTCAGAGTTATCTTTCTAACAGAATACAAAAGGTAAAAATTGAAAATTATGTCAGTAAAGAATTAATGCTTAACTATGGAGTGCCTCAGGGAAGCGTTTTGGGTCCAATTTTGTTTAAAATCTATTTAAACGACCTTTGTCAACTGCTAATACCTCATTGCGAAATATTTTGCTATGCAGACGACACTGCATTGGTTATCTCTGGAATCACTTGGAGTGAGGTTAAATCCCGAGCTGAACATGCTCTAAGAGTTGTCACTGGATGGCTTAACAAAAACCTCTTAACTTTAAACATCGACAAAACTAAATTCATTGCTTTTTATTTGACAAATTTTCATAAACCACCTCATAATTTTTATATTAAATCTCATTCTTGTTTTTCAAGCTCCGATACATGGAGCTGTCTAAATATATGCAGAACCAATAATTTTAAATATCTAGGTGTTATTATCGATGAACACCTCAATTGGCAAAAACAAATTGACAATTTATGTGCTCGGGTACGCAAGATTATTTTTGTCATGAAAAAACTTCGTGTCTCTGCGGATTCAAATATACTTAACATGACCTATGATGCCTTGTGCAATTCTATACTTAGGTATTGTATACCCGTATGGGGTGGAACATATAGAACGTATATGATCAAACTTGAAAGAGCTCAAAGAGCAGTATTAAAGGTCATGAAATTTAAACCTTTTTTATATCCAACCTCACTATTATATCGCGAAAGTGAAGTTCTGTCTGTTAGACAAATATTTATTCTTTACACAATATTAAAAAAGCACACTGAAGTACCTAATGCATTATTTCAATTAGATATATCGAGTAGAAGGAGACTCAGACCCTATAATACACTTATAACTAGAACTTCATTTGCTAGTAAACAATACTCAGTATTCAGCTCATATTTATATAACAAAGTTGATAAAGAAATTCACATAGCAACATTAAATAAATTTGAAATTAAAAATAAAATAAAATCATGGTTATTAAAAATGGACTATTCAGACACAGAAAAATTTATTCATATTGGAGAATAATACATGTTTATGCTAGCTAGAAAAATTCACACCTACACATACGCACACGCGCATACATACATATACACACAAACACACACACACACACACACACACGTGCACGCACAAACACTTCCTCACACTCGCGCATAATAACTAACGTTGTAAAATATATAATATTCATTTATGCAGAATTAGTTAATTAAAAATGGGAGAATAAACTTGCCCCAGAGATACAGATAGATCTAGTTCTGGAGCAAGTGGAATCAATTATTTTATTTTATCTCCTTTTAATCATTTTATTTAAGTTTGGAGTATTTAAGTTTCACCGTCATAATATTTAATTTAATTTTAATTAATTTAATTTAAAGTACTATTGCTATTTTTATCTTAATTAATTGTAACTTGTAATTGATGTTGTATTTTATATTGTCAATATTTTGTTGTTGTTGAATAAATTATTATCCTCTTAAATTATTATCCTCTTAATTGATTTTTACTTTTGCTTCGGAAAAAGATTCCGTGGTTCGGAACGCTGACTCAAAATCCTTCTCCATCACTGCCGGAGGACCAGGGATCCGTCCTTAATCCGTTTCTGTTCAGCGTGGTATTAGACGTACCTACTGTCAGACAGCATCAGAAACTTACATGAGCAGCCCCCATGGTAGCTCATATATGCTGATGATATCGCGCTGGCAGATTCGGACAGGGGTAGGTTGGCGGGACTGGGACGTATGAAGGCGTGGAAGGAATCGCTTGAGAACGGCGGTCTGAAACTCAATGTGGCGAAGACCGAGTACTTCGCTGGTATGGCCACGTTTTACGACAACCGGCTACTTACGTGGGGAACCGCCGGGCCCCGGCAGGAGAGATAAACCCAAAAAGTGCTGACTTGATGTCGTAGGGGTTGATATGCGTGCCAATGGACTAACCACCAGAGAAACCAAAGATCGTGCGAAGTGGAGAAGAAAAGTCGGAAAGCGGACCCCGGGCGCCGAAGCGAGAGTTTAGGCTGCAACCGGAATTCAACGTTAAGATGATGATGAGTCGGTCTGACGGCAATCACATTTTATAACTTTTTCTGAAACTTTTTGATCAGGAAAAGGCAGAATTACCGAGGCATCAACGAAAAGCGCTGAAGTTTTGTCTTTTGATGTTACCTAGCTTTGGTAGCACTTGGAAGCCATCACCTCGATGAAATGAATCACCCGGATACAATAATTTACCAGAATCAACATATTATTGAAACTTATTTGCTGGGACTGATTTACTATCTCAAATCCATTCAGATCAAGGGCGTGCACATGCTAATTTTTTAAATTAAATAGCTAGTCTGCTCTCCTTATACGAGTACGCCAATCTTCATCCGCTTCTAGTAACTTGGCATCAGTTAGTTGAATTTAATTTTACTTTTGCATAATCATAGTCGCAAAATTTTACTTTTATTTTAAATATTACTTAAATTAAAAAAAATCATATCCAGACGGAAGTAATCAAAGTAATCTTTGCCACGGTAAAAGGTTGTGAAACAGTTTTATTATCTCTAATAAAAACTCCTTTCATACGAAATGAGTTGGTGATCGAAATGAATTAATAAATTTCTCCGTAATTAACGTAATGCCTATAACCTGGTACTGAGATACCTGGTAGCCCAATGGAATTACCCTCGGAGACCAATCTCTGAGTTTCGGGTTCTAATACCACGACTACGACCACTGCTAAGGTAGGATCCACCTTGGACAAGCGTGCCGGGGAGTTCATTCCCTTTAGGGCGAGATCTGGGCTCAGCTGTATGATCTGTTCCAAACGACAGTATTAAACTTTAAAAAATATAAATTTAACTGCAGCTGTTTCTAATGCAAATTATACACGGTTGATATTATGTTCTAAGAATCGATGCATTGTTTAAAATCAATATCGCATTTAATTTAAATAAAGATGGAATTATACAATAGCGATCTATTCCATGTTATTGTGAAATAAATAAAACAATGACCACACGCCGGTCGCAAGTAGATATTCCTCATTGTTTGATAATCTTACATGAATGGATACACATTAAATTTCAATTGTTAATTTTGAAACCTGTGTTTCGGTAGGTATAGTGTATAAAGCAATGTGTTAGAAACACAATGGGGTGTGTCACGGGATTGGAATGCTGGCCGATCGAAAGCTATGCTGCTTGGACTTCAGGGTTTTCTACACCTCCGTTTATATTTAAAAACGTAGTAACGTTTATATTTCTTTATCAATATTTAAAACCAAAATGTATATACGAGTATGTATATTGGAATATGTTTTGTGGCTAAATATGTGTAACATAATGTGCTATCAGCCACAAAGTTTGTTTCTTATTAATTCCGAAACACGTAAAATTTATAAAACGGATCTTATTGAAAATGCATTAGGTCGCCAATCAATAGGGTTAAATAAATAAATAAATATATTGGGACAATTCACACAATCTAGTCCCAAACTAAGTAGCATAGCACTTATATTATTATGTTATGTGTACTAGACAACTGATATACTACATATATACTTTTTGTGTAAAAAATAAATATTACATATAAACACCCAGACGCGACTCGAACCCGTGCCCTCCGCAAGCGTACCTACATGCGTTAACCGTTACGCCACTAAGGTCGTCAAATATATAATTCATTAGGTACGTCAAATTTAAAAGTTATTTATAACTAAACAGCTTAAATTTTAAAAAAAAACATACACTTACATAAACTTGTGAAGTTTATAAAAAGGTGTTCGATTTTATAATTAACTGTCAATTTATTAAATCAGGCAACAATCTAATTGCGTAATATAGTTTATTTCTATACAAACTAATAAAAGTATGAAAATAATACGTATAAACACTTTGTTCATTCTACACAAATAATGTCCTACATAATAAACATACGTAAAACAAATTTCGAATGAGTAATATTTAAGTGACGAAAATCTAGAAATATTTTAGACCAACCTGCGGAATCTAAATAGACGCTAATAATATGCACCCCATAATGTGAAGACATCGCTTCAATGTGATCTTCCTGATAGTAGGTATATCCAGTTCAAATTCAATATTAAGATTATTATAGATTTTACCGTACTTTGTTTACAACAGCAAAAAGATCGCCCACGAGAATTTTGTTATATAAAACGTAAATGGTTGTTAAAAATTGTTATTTGCTTTTGACTTCAATAAAATCTCGATGAGATTCTAATTCAGTGAAAATTAAACACGTTGTTATTGCATCTTCGGGCAAGGGTCAAGAAATGTGCTCGACAGGTAGTCAGATTTAACAGTTAAATAAGACACGACTCAGTTGGAGTTGCAAATGCACCACGAAGTCTCAAATGGCAGCCCTGGTCACAAATCAAACTCACAAATGGCATGATCCATCTCTCCGTAGCATAGGTCAACGCGTCGAGAGAGCGTCTCCCGCCGAACCATAGCGTTTTATACGTTATATAAATTTATTTTTATTTTTAAATCATGAGCCCATGGCTCACCCCGATCAAACAGGTTCATCTATTGTAATACATTAAGGTTGACATATTTCTTATACTTACGTATAGAATATCAAAGAGTTATTTATATTCCTACGTTGTTTATGTCTAAAGATGGAGGGTCCATCTCAGCTGCACATTAATAGCATTTGAATTCTTGATGTGGAGTGCTTACGCACGATCACGCTGCATCGCGACTATAACTTATCGTTGTCGAAGATAATCCTGGTTGTAAAGAAACGGTCCGGGGCCATGGCAGAGTAATGACCAAAATCTTGAGATGCTCCCCTTGGCCTTGAGTGGTTACCGGATTTCAGTGGTTATACCATCGTAGATACTGGCTGTAGCTAACCTGTCCAGGTGATCATGGTAAGATTACGACGAAGAACACTATATAACCCATCAGCTTCCTGAAACTTCAGTTTCTAAGTAGTACTGGCAATTGCAGTTCCCTATAGAAAAAAGGTTGTAACACTCTTAATACACTATACGCCTGTGGTCGCCTATTAAATACAAACAATCGATGTAAAATAGCTATTTACATCGATTACTTGTTGACTCTTTCTTTACGTCAAGAAGGCACAAGAAAAGCCTTCGAATAGGTTTGTCTTACTTCTGTTTGTACAAGAAAATTTACTGTCTGTCACCTCAAACCTCAAAGGAAAAACCGGTCCCTTAATATAAGTGAAAAGTAGTCCATTTCAATTAAAAGTGAAAATGTTACGAAAAAAAACGAAAATAATAATACAAGCAACCGCAAGTACGAATTTAAATGCTTTAATTTTTATATAGCTATATAAAAATAAAAACAATAAAAACATGAACCTAGTTTTTTTGGAATTTCGATATACATACATTTATATATTGATAACACAATTTTTTATAATTTTATATTTTAGGGGATAAGGAAATTGGTGAATAAATATTTTAGAAATATAGTAATTTAATACCCGATTTATTGTGGCACCAGAGTAAGGTAAGCAAACAAATGCGGAATCAAAGAAGTCCTGAGCACTTTATTATAACGATACAGCCCATTTTTGTACTTTCATCGCAGCGTAACAACGAGTTTAATCGCACAGCCAGGCCCCATCCGGCCATCAAACAATGCTGTCGACAGCCTGTCAACATCTGTTGTGCTAATTTAAAACGATCTCACTCTACCCGACCATAGTATGGCTACGTTACGTAGTAACATTTCTATTTGCGGGACTACCACTAACTAACCACTTGCAAACTCACACCAAAACTTACACTCACAACAACAATACGCTAAATATTGATGTTATCATTAAATTAATATTAACGATTTATTCATTTAAATAAAAAAATCGTTTTAGTTTGCTTTTAGCTTACATTACTTTTTATTAAGACTATTTCAATCTAGTTTACTCATATGAATTCATATTCTTAAGAATACTGAATCCGAGCATTAGACCGCAAATACCATCCATCATAAATTCAATACAGCACAGCTAGATTATATTTGATAAAATTATATAGTTGTATTACGCATTTAACAAGTGGGAAGAAGGAAGAGATATGCGGGAGGCATGTCCCATGCATCCCGGATGGTGTCGGCAAAGGAAACAGGCGCGACGGACTTCCTCCGTTTGAGTACGTTAGGCAAACACGATTCACTCAAGTCGGAATTTATAAATAGATATGATGTTATTACCGGTAAGAAAAGTAACGGTTTTTGATATAAAAATGGTTATTCTACGTTCGAGTAGTAGTGAAAAAACTCAATTAGCATTGTCTAAGATAAATATCATATAGCATGAAAGCCAATGCAGAAGAATTTATTTTTATACATAAAAAAATATTAATTACTTTATAGTTCGCACGACATGAAAATTATTACTGACTACCATTATAAAAGCAAATCCATAGATCCTTTCAAACGTTTTTATAATTTTGCACTATGTGGAAACCTTCAATGCAGGACTTATAACAAAACTAGGCGATCGCGTTCATTCAGATCAGAATAAACTATTTGCAAATCATATAAATATACTGTCCTCCGTGGGGGATCGTACGAACTAATTACGTCTTACGTAGTCAATTTTTAAGTGAAAAGTAATTATCCATGACCGGTTTATTAGATTCATCCATATTTATAAATTTCTTTATCAAATAAAATATTTTTGTTCGTCCTCGGGTTATCAAATATTTCCGTATATTTATATCAAATAAAATAATTTTATGAAATCCTCTTCCGTCGGAAATTTCCTTGTTCATTTCATACTTTAGATTTTTTTGCACACCGTAATTACATCTTGGTACAAATATTATAAAAAAAAAACTTACGAGGGCATAAATGCTGCATAATATTGGTACATATACAATTCTATTTCATCTGATAAGACCAAACAAGTTGATGTTTGAGGCGATATGCTGATATTGTACTGACATTAGTTGTTTAGTTTAATCTTTAACCTTTGGTTTAAAAAGTAAACTATGACATTCAATTGTTCAATTCAAATCAAATTTATTTCAAATCTTTTTGTAACGGAACGTTATCTATCAAAGTCGAAATTCAAATAATAAGTCCAGGATTTTGTATTGTAATAATTGTATTATAATTTCAACTATAAAATTTAATTATAGAATGTGTCTTACTGTTAAATGTGCAGGTTACAAGATAAGTATACCTACATATTATTTAATTATTTTACATGATCAGCAAATGAATAAATTGTGTATATTGTTTGCATTATGGGAACTGATTTAGGGTGATTGTCTCATTTAGGCGTACCTATTACACTTTAGATAGTAGTTATTAATAAGTTATGTGTGATATTTACGCTCTTGTTAGGTAAGTTCTATTTTTGAAAATAATTGCAATTTGATACAGACAGAACTATCAGATAGACTTTTCTACCAAATAATGTGTGGTAATCATTTTTACACAATTGAATGCATAATGGTATTTTTAAAAAGAAAATGAGTCTTATATTTTGTATTTTTGGATTTCAAGATCTGTCAGGCATAGAATGGATTATAAACCAATTTTGTAGTTAATATATTTGAATCGCTCTAAATCAAATGCTATGCCTAGCTGTTTAAAATATAATGAAAATTATTTTGATTGTGGTGAATCTATTTGTAATGCTTTTTCGTCCTACTTTCAGTCAACTTTTCTTAGTAGTTCATCTAACAATTATAACTCCTTCAATGATTCTACAAATATGAATAGCCCTATTTCTGAAGTTACAGGAGACATCAATACCATTTATATAAACCCCAATGAGGTAAAATTTTTATTACAAAAATTAGATGTCTGTAAATCGGCTGGTCCTGATAATATTTCCCCTAGATTTCTTACCAGATGTGCGACATTTGTTGCTCTGCCATTATCTCTTTTATTTACAAAGTCAATATCATCTGGGATTGTGCCACAGCTATGGAAATCTGCATTTATAACTCCTGTACATAAAAAAGGCTCTAAGTCTGAAATAACAAACTACAGACCTATATCAAAGCTCTGTATTGTGGCCAAAGTCTTTGAAAAAATAATATACAATCAGGTCTATCGTTCTTTATCCAACACCTTTAGTCCTTATCAACACGGTTTTTTGAGAGGTAGATCAACTGTTACTAATTTAGTTTTGCTCAATGACTATATAACCCTAAATATGGACAGGGGAAAACAAGTCGACGTCATATACACAGATTACAGCAAGGCATTTGATCGTATTAAGCACAGTACCCTTCTTTGTAAGCTTGAGAATATGGGCATTCGCGGAGATCTGCTGAGATGGTTTTCTTCTTATATTGAAAATAGATCGCAGGCTGTCGTCTTGAATAGTTATATATCGAGTTGGGTGAAGATTCCAAGTGGAGTTCCACAGGGCTCCTTGCTCGGACCTCTTCTTTTTATCATTTATGTCAATGACATTGAGCACTGCCTGCGAACATCTAAGCTATTGTGCTTTGCAGACGACATGAAAATCTTTACCACCATATCTTCTGTCGATGATATGTATGCTCTTCGGGATGACTTACTGCGTCTTGAACACTATTGCTCTATCAACCAACTAGATCTAAATCCTCTTAAATGCTCCCTCGTAACTTTCACACGAAAAGAGAATTTCATTCTTACTAATTATACACTATCTGGTCAGGTCTTACCAAGGTCTAACGGCATCCGTGACTTAGGTGTGTATCATGATAATAAGCTAGCGTTCGACGTCCACATTGATAATATCGTCAGGAAAGCCTCTCAGACCCTGGGTTTTATTATGCGAATTTCGAATTGTTTTAATGAGATTAAAACTTTAAAAATTTTATACTGCACTTATGTCAGAAGTCACTTAGAATACGCATCTCAAATATGGAACCCTCGATATCACAAATACATTGACCGCATAGAAAGTATACAAAAGCGGTTCGTCCGGTATTTATGCTTTAGAATAAAGACCCACTATTCTAGCGAATTATATTTGGACCTCTGTAAGAAGTTTCATCTTTTACCACTTAAGGATCGACGAGATATAGCTGACTGTACACTTCTTTTAAAAATCATTTCGTCTGATATAGATTGCCCAGATTTATTAAGCAAAATCAACTTTAACGTTCCGGCCAAGTCTGTGCGTGTCAATTTTCCAATAAATATACCTTTCAGTTCTACCAACTATAGGCAAAATGCATTCCTAGTGCGAGCAAGTAACTATTTAAATAATGTCAGTAAGCAGCATAATGTTGACCCATTTGGGATCAGTATTTCGGGAGCCAAGAGGTGTCTAAGTAATAAATTTTTCTGTGACTAGTTCTTTGTAATGCAGATTTGCATATCTGCGTGTTAGTTATTCAAGATATTATTCGTGAAAACCTGTAATTGGCTGTCTGATAATAATTTCAAGTATTTTTTCATGTGTATTAGCTGTAGGTTTTCCATCATTAAATAAATAAATAAATAAATTTTATAAAATACTTTTGGTGCACACGTTTTAATCAAATTTCACAGCATCTATTCAAGTTTTGTGCCTTTTTTATTAAGAAAAGTAAGGCGCATAATACAAGATAGTGCTTTTATGTTTTGGCCTGTGATTGTATGGGTACACCTGGGTGTACAGACAGGAGACTTTGATCTCCAAAGTGCAAACTGAATGTAATTGGGATAAACCAATGCTATAATGAAGATGATTTGGTGATCAAACTGAAACATGGCTTGTCATGTGATTAAGGTAGGCAAAAACAAAAACAATGTAGTAAACATTCGTATTTATAATATGTTTTTTTTTTATTTACAAATAAATACAAATTTCAGTTAATAAATAAATGGTAAATTATCTACATCTTAATAAGTATGTTTCTATATCTCATTCTTAATCTTCTCTGGATTTGTGTCAATCCAAAAATACTAATTTTAACGTTTTTCTATGACACGTTATGGTCTCAAGAAAATTTGAGACTTTCTTCGTTCGAGGCGACACGTTCACGTACATTCACACTATACGACTATATTTACAAAGGTACTCGTCGACAATTCACTCAGTGAGCGCGGGGCTCTCGTCCGACGGCGGCCCCGCGCCACCACATAGCACTCGGAGCAGGCACAGCGATCACTGAGTCCACCCCCGCGACGTCCGAAGCTCCCCGTTCGCCAATAAATATTTGTACAACGCGGGTGCGCCGCTAGAGTCAGCGCTTCGGAGGGCGCGGGCGGCGCGGCGGGACTAGATAATACTGGAGAGGTGCGGCGGCGGCTCCGGGCAACGGCAGCCAGCACGGCGGCAGCGTGCGTACAGCGCCGCACCGCCCGCAGCACACCCACGTAGAGGCCAGTACAGCCAGAGGCAGGGCAGCGGCAGCGACAGCGCTCCGACGCACGCCAACCGCGGCCCGCACGCGCACGGCTCGCCCGCCTCCTCCTCGCCGCTCCCGCAGTGGTAGAAGAGCGCCTTCACGCAGCACATGCACGACGCGTAGTCGACGCAAGCCTCCGCGCTGCACAGGCACGAGCCGCACAGCCAGCGGGAGGGTAGCGGCCTCGGCCGCGCGCACTGCTCGCACCGACACCGGCCGCAGCTCTCGCACACGATCGAGTCAGCCGGGAGGGTGCCGGCGCGCCGCTTGTCAGCCGCGGCGGCCGGCTGCGTCGTCACCGGCTTGAGGGGCTGATGCGCGCCCGCTGTTGCATGGGAGACCGGCGCAGCGGCGTGCATACGCCGCGGCGCTTCCACGTACGCGTTACGCTCGCGCTCGGCCTCTGGTCGCGGTCGTAACAGTGATACGGTGGGCTGGCGCGCGCCCGTCGGCCTGTGGACGCGCGCCGCCGGCTTGGGCGGCCGGGGCGGCGCCGCCGGCCCGCCATACTCATCCATCGAGTCCGGCTAACGGCTCTCCGGGCCGTCGCCTTCCTGTTCCCTCATCGTCCCCACCTGCAACATTAAACAATACCAACCATTAGTACCACTTTGCAACATTTTTCGATAAACTAGTGATTTGAAATTTATTTTTCATTCAAAAAATGTATCTAGTTAAATAAATGAGAATCACACATGCACACTCCAATGTGTTTGTATACGATTTCCTTCTTTAATTTCCGGTATAATTATCGTCAATACTTAATTATGTATTTACATTCAAGTCGTTAATTTTCAGAACATTTTCAATCTCAGGCCCTTATTTGTTTGGGTGCGTTGTAGATCGTATATCATTAACGCGAAAATTCACTTCATCCTTTTTAACTAACACATTCCAGTCGCCATTACAATTTTTTCATTCTTCTTAAGTAATTTCGCCTCTCAATACTTCCTGCCACAATACATGCATTCCGACAACTTCGTCTCTGCCGAAGACGATGTTTAAAATGGGTTAATGTCTAAAGCGAGTCTATACAAACGTCTATAGATTCCAGACGCAGTACAGTACAATAAACCCGCGCACGGAAATCGATTTACACCTTACATGTATATTAGCCAGTTAATGGATTTGAGTTTGTTCTCGTAGTTTACGCTCATTTATAAGACTCACGTTGTACAAAGTTTATTTAGTCTTAAAATTAAGACATAATGTTTAAAACATAAGATGCTAGTCTTTACCATATTAGATCACATAGAAGTGTACGTAATAGTCTGGATTTTATGTAATGATTCATCTTTAATTTTCTCAAGTTTAACCTTTTTTTATTTGTCGGTAATGCTTTGATTCCATACAAGTTATTCTCCGGAAATTATGTAAATTTAAAAGAAATTAATTAGTTAATTGAAGTTATAAAATGAGTCAACAGTATAAGCCTTTTCCTGTTTTGATATACATTGCTGTGAAAATAAATTAGGAACCATTCTTCGCTGTTTTGGAATTGAATTTTAATAGATATTCGTATATCCGCTGGTGGTATATTAATTTAATTGCTGCTGTAATATGCATGGTAATAATGTTGTATAATGCAAGCAGTCAAGTATTAAGTCACTTTAATAACATTCGTAATTTTGTAAATCTATCTGGACCTTTATCTGGATCGAATACTTCTATAAAATCTTTTATATCGATGAATTTTAGAGTATGGTCTTAAAGTAATGTAGTTTTTTTTTGTAAAGGTTCATGATTGAAAAAACAAGGGAAAGTCGTGATCTACTTATAAATATGGGTTTGTAACAAATTAAAGCATTTGACACATTGAATGCAAATAATACTATTTGGATTAAACCAGCGGAGCCCTTTTTGAAATTAGAACTATCCGAAAGATCTCCTTTGAAGCAATGGGTTACTAGATTATTAGAACTTTTACCACAAAAGAATAATTAATTTCAACTCATTTAACTAGCAAAATCCGAAGTCATCTAACAAATAAGAAAATTGTTCATACATTAGATTATTGTGGAAGATCAGAAAGAATTGGCAAATAAGTAAAGCCATTATATATGTACTTTGTATATACTCGTGCACTAAAAGTGACTAAATAAGTAGATTTTGATCGTATGAAAACAATTTCGCAGGCTATGTAACTCATTGAAGACATGTGGCCGAATTTTCATGACCTTTATATTTACTTTGTCATACAGCATTATATTTTTGTATACATATTTTATGATAGTTTTAAGTATCTGTATGCAATAAAGTTTTTCATTCATTTCAATCATTCATTCATTCTTTATATTTACGATGCCGATCTACGAATGTATTCTCACAAATTGCAGATTTAAAATATTACATCTGATTTGATCAAATGAATACAAAAGTAATGGCTTGTCATTTGGATTCTGGATTGCAACCACCCCTGGTTTCTATATGCCGCTATAATTTTATGTTGTGTTCCGGCAAGTGACTCAGGTTCCGGTTATCCTGTGCGGACGGTAGTGTCTTAGTGGTGCCCCTGGCGTCGGAGCCATTCAATCGTACACCAATAACTAACATTTCACCCATAGGTGGCTTTATTATTATGTGGACCGTCAGCCAGTCTGTTGTTTCACAACAATAAAATCAAATGAGTAGATCATTTATATGTATACGGGTGGATGAAATTTGGATCCCAAGTAGATCCTTTATGGAGACACATAAGCCTTTCGATATTAGTAACAAAGTCAAATGCCAATATCCCCTGTCTCGGATGAATTTTGTAAAACTCTTTTTAAACTACACCATATCCTATGCAGTTGGAAAATCTCGGCTGAAAGCTAATTAGACATCCACGAGCCTGTTATCTATTCCAGCGTGATTTTATTAGGTGTTTATTTCGCAAATGCAAGAAGTAGATTAAAGTTAATAAGTCTGGTTTTCAATATACGGCGGCGAATGAATGAATCCATATGCACGTTTATGGACACTGTTACTTGGAATCTTAATTATTTTTGTAAAATACTTGATGTGAAAAGTTAATCCTTATTTCTCCGTCAAAATTGGCCCAGCGGAATCGAAGATTAGACGGAAGAGACATTTATCGATAACAAGAGAGTTTATACCAAACGAAAGTTTGTAACGTTTGACGTATTAACAATAAAAACTTTATTTTAAATGATGTACTGAGTTGGTGCCTTGCAGAAGCTCTGTGACTAATTACATATTTTAAATTGTTTGTAATTGGATCCCCGCATGTTCAATTTCTCGTTTTATAAATATTTATTTCTCGTTTGAGGTTAGTTAAAAAACCTAGTGGATTTAACTAAGATTTTCCGAGTTCAGGTACACACCTCTAGCCTATATATATATTGAATAACGGTCAAGCACGTGACGCATGGCAGTTGCTCATAACAAAATATAGACAAAGTTCTCTCCGTGCAGGAGCGGAGTAAGAATACTAACCCCTGTGACCGGGGTCGGCCTGTCGTAAAAGGCGACAAAACATCTCTACGTGGTAAGGCTCCAAGCCCGCCTGGATCGCAACCACCCTTCGTTTATAAGTATGCCGCCATAATAACCTTGTGGTTGTGTTTCGGCATTAGTGACCCAGGTTCCTGTACTCTTATGAGACAGCAGCGTGTTCGCGGTGCCTCTAGCGTCGCAAACAGTCATAGGCAAAGGTAACTGCTTACTATTGATTGGGTCGTTAGCCTCTCTGCTAATTCTCAGCAATAAAAAAAAGTCATTAAGTTATATTAGCACAAGGCAAGAGTCAGAAATGGAAATAAATGCAAAAGAACATACAGAGCAATCCCTGTCCGACAATTCAAACCCTTCAAATAAAAGTTTCAGATACAAAGAGAAACCCATGTGATTTATATTTATTTTGTTTTAGATGTTCATATCCACTTGCATTACAATCAATTTTTAATACTAAGCATCCCTAATCAAAGTAAATTTTGTTGAACAAAAAGTTGCCTTAAAAATATCCAACACCGATATAAAAATCCTAATGACATCGAATGAATAGAAATTTTGTATCGGCAAAAAAGTGATCGGCTATTTGACTTCGTTATAGAATAAAACTTTCACTGTAATAATGTATTATTTAAATATTTAGCAAAATATTCGTGTTGATTTAATATTTTTATGATACCTATGCGTCATCTATACGTGTCACTAGTTTCATCCAATATTAAGGATAGGGTATTTTTTATTTTGAAGAGTCGCCCACAGCATTCACTTGGTTGAAGCTGGGGCAGATATGATAAATAAAAAGTAAGCAACAGAGCGTTTGTGTTATGGGTACTAGGTAACAGATACAATACATATTATTAGATATAAACTTTTTTTGTAAATACATATACCTACATAAATACCCACAATGGACGGGAATCGAATCCATAACCTCCGCAGCTGTCCGATATGGTAGTCAATTAGCTAGTAATATTCAAACAAAAGTTGTTTATTAGTTTGACCAAAATAAAAATGATCACAAAAATGAAAAATATATACAAAATCATTTTTCCATCCATTTCCTTTTTTCTAATTGTGTACAAAATCTAAAAAAGAAAGTGCACAACAGACCACTCACACTAGAATGTAACTACTATACCAAGTATTTGTGAACGATTTGCCAATACTGTCCTTGAACTACAACGGTATGTTTATTCAACATTATAAAGAACTCATTCATACTTTTCGTTCACTTTTTCGTAAATATTAATGAAATATTGTATTAAATGCGTACGTCTTTTGTTATTTCACATTTATTTTAAATGTGAACATATTATTTAGAATAAATATTACAAAATGTACTAAATAAAATATTCTATCGAAGAAAGCACCCTGAGTGACCGTTGTGATATGAAAACTATTATGTTGTTTTGTCTAAATATATTTGTTATCATTAAAGTTCGTTACATGATGTTAACAGTTTATATTGCTTTTGTTTACAATAAATTCTTTATCTGTGCCCACAGTTATCACCGACTATTGTCGAAATTCGTTCTACTGTTGCTATAATAACGTGCTTGTGCTGTATTATTATTGTAATTTATATATTAAATGATTTGTTTTATCAGAAAGTTATTATTTTATTGAAGCATATTATTAATGTGTTTGTATATCATCACACAATTTAAAATAATTTCATTAGGCCGTTATGTTTTATAAGCTTCTAAATGCCTTAAAACAAGTAATGATCAATGTTACTTTTGAAAAAAAATGATTTTAATGATAATAAATGAATATTGTATGTTTAAGAACCGATCTCGCTGTTAATTCCAGCCGCTGCACGTGTACTGGCCGTCAGTCGGTGAGGCACGGCAAGGCGTCATTTCTCGCCATTCATGTTAGCTCAATTTCTTTGGAATCCGTGTAATTACGACCTACGCGCGTCTACGTGATTTACATCTAAAATATTACTAGTTAAATCCGGCTGTAGTGTGTGAATATTTACGCTGGCAACTTATAACGGCACGGGAGTAATTTCCGATCAGGATACAGCCTACTTTGTACTTACGAAGCGAACTTTCCACGGTCACACGTCTCCTACGCACATCTGTACACACAAGGGCACTCGGGCCGAATAGCCCCACACACAGCACTGGACTTGACGATATCCGGCGTACGGGCGGCCGGCTGTGCCGCATCAGGACCGCGCTTGCTAATTCACTGACACACAAAATACTATGGAACCATCAAATTTTGGTCGCGCAAATCCACGGGAAGGCTCAGAGACCAGCGCGGTCCGGAGCGGCACCTGGCGCGGGCGGGGGGCGGCCCACGCACCGGCCTCGATTCTCGTCCGCCCGCCGCGCGGTTATCACTGCAATATGGCCGCTACTCACTTCCTCGCTGAAGTTCTTCGATGATTTCTACTTCTGATCTCGACGACGGCGTTTCCTGTAACCGTTCCAAACTCGTGCGGTTTCACTGTATTTATTCTTATACACATTTTAAATGAAAACTGGGAGCGCTAGCGCTACGCTCCGGCGAAACGACTGTTCCATTCGCTTGCACATTCCGCACTGGCGTCGGTCGCGGGTGCGGGTCGGCGGGAGCGGCCGCACTTCCCCCGCTGCGCACCACTCCGCCCGCGCCTCGCCTTTTTATGAATGGAAGGCGGCCATACTGAATGAACCGCGTACACAGAGCGGTTGGCCGCTATTTTCATGGGCGAGCGCGGTGTCAGGGGTCGGGGCGGGGGCGGAAGCGGGCTGCGAGCTCTCGCGGTGCCAAATTTTGCGGTGCGGGCGGTGGCAGCGGATGTACTCGTTTACCAAGCTTCCGGCGAGATCCCCCCGCGCAGCCGCATCCGGGAATTGGGTTTCCGGTTGGCGAGAGTCGTACCACCGGGATACCACCCACTTTCGTCTAGTAAAGGCCAAATAACCTCAAACCCCGCTAATCCACTAATAATGTTGCACATGGCAAACGTGACTCAAAAATCATGACGTTTCCTAATGTTATCTGAGGTATATAAATATATAATATATGTATAAGTATTTAACCGCAAAAAATATATAATTCAAGAATGTTAATCTGTATTAGCCTCCAGGAATGTTAAATTCGCTTATCGATTGTCTTGTTATCGAGCGCAATAATTTCCGCAAAATTGCAACGTCAGTATATGTGTTGTTCAGGCGTCACAATCTGTGTGTCAAGGACGAATGATAAGTAGACACTAGGTACACTTATTTTGTAAAATTACCATTTTTTACTCAACATAAGATGACTAAATTACTAATCAGTCTATGAATCCAAATTATAACACAATTCTAATAATTTTCAGAGACATATAAGAAAATATACTAAGATGAGGTGTCATTTTACAATCTTTGAGTATACATAAATCCCACTTGTATTGTAATTTTACGGAACTGAATATTAAATTTTAACAACAAACTTCGAAGATTTACAAAAATTCTTAGTAATTTGAGTTACTATATTTTTTTGTAAAATTACAAAATATTTTGTAATTCGAATTACTGTGAAATTATAATATAAATAAGTCTATGTATCGGTACAATCTTTTGTTTTGGCGGTAACACTGCAGAGTATTATTTGAAAATTTCAAAATATATTTTGTTATTTTCCCAAATTGAGTTGAAGCATTGTGTGTAGTATATATTAAATTGTTTTGAATTAAAACTTTCCACACATTTTTGGTAAAATTACCAAAGAAAATTTTAACAGTGTAGGTTCGAGTGGATGTCACATTAGCTCATCACCGTCATCAATAGAATCTTAATAGTTTATCTGCTACAATTTTGACTAGTGAATAAACTCTAGCGATACGTTAGACATTTTATAAAAACACTAGAAAGACAAAATGACGATAATAAATTCAGATTTAAATGTTAAGCCATTTAATGGTGGAAAATAGTAATTTTTTGGTCTTCCTAGATTTATCCAAATTGAAATCGTAGAATTATCTCGTATCTTGGCACAGATCCTTAGAAAATCAACCTCATTTCAAGAATGTTGCACCATAGTTCATTATTAGTAATAAAAATACTCATTATTAAAGGGAACAAAAATTAATCAATAAAATCATTGATAACAAAGTAAATCATTAAAAATGACGACTTTTAACAAAGACAAGGTAAAAATTATGGGCATGTTATGGTCAGTAAGTTCTTGAATGGAAAACTTGAAATAATATTTTTTTGTTTACAAAAAATCTTTCTACCTGGGCCTCTGTTCCAGATCCTTCAAATTGTATTGTTGAATATAAAATGAGATTTTACGCCAGCTGTTCCTATTCTAGCAACATGTTTCGTAACCGCACATATTTTTTTATTATGAATGTATTCAATTTCTATATTTTCGCACCATTTCTATTTGAAAATTATTTAACGACTTCCGCTAACCGTTAGTACCGGCTACCGTTTGAGTCTACGTATTATTACGAAATGTAAAACCAATCATGGAGAACAATGGAAATGACAATGGGTGGCCCAAATGGTTAGTAGTATGTAGTAGTGAAAATGACACCATTTTGAAATGAAGTTCTTCATTGGGATCGTGTTTACAATTCATGGAAATTAACATGTTATCTCTCTTTCAAAAGCTTTGAAACAATGATTGTTTTGTATTCGTGATTTTCGCGGAATATTTATCTTATCAGAATCGCTTGTTGTATTTATTATATGGAAAGATCTGATATGTATATAATTTCTACACTTGTTTTGGACAGGATGTGTTTCAAAAACATTTGGAAGTTGAGTGGTCGTAATAATTGTTGGCCCAGTCGATAGAAATCAGGTTTCGTTTGTTATTCTGGAGGCGGTGCGAGGCGAGTCGGAGCGGAAGCGGCGATTGCCCCCGCCCGCACTTTCCATCCGCCATCGCATTCACTTATAAGTACCAGCTAAATTGGCCCCATCTGATTTATAACGACATTTAAGATTACAGTCGATATCTGGATTACATTTAACAATTTATGATTTCTCATAAATGTATGTTAAACTTCTACATACATACTATATATTTTGTAGTCTTCCTAAGTAACAATAGTGATTACTGACCACGTGGCAATTGGAAAGCACTTTATTAATAGATTTTAGTATACTCTTACATTAATTCTGTGTACTATGGATGTTTGAAATACCAGGGGTATAACCGGCCTAGAGCCTTACCACCTAGCTAGGGTTAAAACCCTAAATATAAATAAATCGTCTTTTACGAGGTTATCCCCGGCTGCAGGGTTCAGTATTGCTACTCCGCCCCTTCACGGAGAAACTGCATTTGATTTTGTTAGCAAATTGAAAATTGGATTCGATAGAAAATATTAATTGTAACATCAAAAATAACTGGTTCTTTATTCGGTTATCACAGAGCTCTAACAGAATACACAAATTATCTTTGCAAGCTTATACAATGATGAAATATTCATTTGAATGTGTTTGTCTAAAATTGTTATCATATTGTGTACTCAAATCGTTCGATAATAGTGGAGTACTAACAACGCGGACACATTGAAAAATAGTACCGGATGTTTGCCACAGATAAAAGAAACGTGAACGAGAGCGTTTCGTTACGCATTAGCGCGAGATCCGCAAATTTTGATATCAATTTCATGACATATTATGTTTAACACGAACTGATTTACTATGAGATTTCAACCATGACCACTTTTGTCATATTACATTCTATGAGATCTGATTGTTTTACAATTATAATTATTTCATCACTGCTTTTGAAAGTTCTCCGTGTATTTGTATCTAAGCTCATCTATACTGTTAGATAAAAGTATATTATCAAATATGTTTATATGTATGTATAGAAAGTCTGACTGCAATATCGTTATGGGTTTTTAAATGGAGGAACTGGTGCATTTTGATCTTGGTATTCCTGGTAGACTTAATGCACATGTAATGTATTAGATACTAAAATTTTGTAGAATGTCTTTAGTAATCATCGTTACGAATATTAGTTGAATTATTGGCATTAGATGGTTAAAGAAACTACATAGGTATATGCATAATATTTTTTTCCAGTTTTACTAAGAGATGGCTTCACCGAACAATAAATACGCCAAGTATAAATTCGACACCACGTCAGTTTATTTCTATGACAATAACGTACAAAAACACAAACAAGTTGAGTCTGTCAATTGATAGCATCTTTGTTGTATAGTTAAGTGATCATGTCGACGTTTGTACTACCTGAAAAAGAACATTTGAGGCACGCTTTGCTATTTCTATTTCATCAAAAGAAAAAGGCAGTGGAAAGTCATCGTTTGCGGGTACAAACTTATGGTAAACACGTTCCATCGATAAGGACATGTGAGACATGGTTTCGACAATTTAAAAGTGGTGATTTTAATGTGAAAGACGGTGTGCGCTCTGGTAGACTACAAAAGTGCGAAGACGAGCAATTGCAAGCGTTACTGGACGATGACCCTACTCAAACTCAAAACTCTTGAGCCAACCGTTAACGCACAACCCTATCGCCAACAAATGATTAAATCACGCATTGATCGAAAAGCGACCGGAATGGGCCAGGAGACATGGCAAAGTGATTTTGTTACACGACAATGCGCCGTCTCACACAGCAAAACTAGTGAAAGACGCTTTGAAATCGCTTGGATGGGACATCCTTTCGCATCCGCCGTACTCCCCTGACCTGGCGCCATCAGACTATTACCTCTTCGCATCAATGGGGCACGCGCTCGCAGAGCAGCATTTCAGCGATTTCGAGGAAGTTGGAAAGTGGCTTGACGAATGGTTTGCTGTAAAAGACAAACAATTTTTCTGACAAGGTATTCATAATTTACCTGAAAGATGGGCTAAATATGTAGAAGCCGAAAGCCAATATTTCTAATAAATTCAAAATTTATTTCCTTTGAAATTTATGTGTTTATTTTACCACAAAAACCGGAAAAGACTTCTGCATACACCTGTATACCCATAAAAATGGCAAAATGGCCATATGAAACGTGTCCCTTTCCTGAATTTTGGATTATAAGTTTTATCCCGTACAAATATATGTAGATTTTATAGACAATAAAAGAATACGAACCGTTAATAGATACGAGTATAAGAAAATAGCTTCCCCATTACCTACCCAAAGTCTTAAAAGCCGACGATTGATAACTCCTTTTGCAAGTTTATATGCTGAGGTGTATACAGCCAAAATAAATCACTTGTAAGATAAACAGCGTATTTTGAGCTAAGATCCCAAACGTGAGACCTTATTATGAGAATATATTTCAGTTACCAGTATCGCTGCTTATTTTATTGCTGAGGAACAGCAGACAGGCTGACGGCCCCCTTAAACAGTTACTGCTGCCTATAGATGTTTACGACGCTAGGGGCACCGCAACCATGCTGCTGTCCGCGTAGGAGTACTGAAACCTGTGTCACTAAACTATCAATTTGATGCTAAAACTTCAATTGCAATCCAAACTTCCCCTTAGTGCCCGGGGTCTGTTAAAACTAATACCCTTTTATTACACACCATTATTTTATTTGACTAGTTTTAGCTTTTACGGAAGTGACACGTCCGACCTTGCTGCCTTTTAAATGAGATTTTGCCCTTTTTTAATTACATGCAACCTGGCAGCATCTCAAATGAAATACCGTAAAATGTTATTAATAACAAACATCCTTTTTCTTCGCTTTAGGAAAACTGCACCTCATAAGTAATACGTCGTTACTTCGAGGGAAGCTGACGCGGGTATAGGGATTCGCCGCCCTATTTCTGCAACCATGCATATAGCTAGCTAAACCTAGCCTGGATAATCACGGTGTAACACCCACTAAAAACTCCGGTCGTCGTCTAAAGCCTTTCTTGGGGTTGTATGGTCGACTTTTGATCGTTGCTCTAGTATAATTAGTAACTACTTAGTTCAGCGTCAAATCTTAGCAAAACGAATTGTGGCCTACTAATTTTTATTTACACTGGACTAGTAATCGCATGATTCACGAGTACCTACGTACTAAAATTGATGCGTATGTTTTATTTGCTTACATAAGCCCAAAGAGATAAACGAGGTATACGAAATATCCTGACTAAATATTTTTCAATGGTTTGCCAGTTGGTGCATGTGAAAGGTTAAGTCTTTGTATATACCTATGATATTTTATACTTATATTTTAGTATCAGCTGCTGTCTGCTATCTGCTCGTTGAAAAACTAAATTTTTCCATGAAACGAGCAATCGCACCACTGTCATTAGTTCAATTTCATATTATGTATAAATGTTTATGTTTCAGACATGTTATTCGTGTATTCTTGTTTTAATTGAAGGCAATTATATAAATTCCACGTAGCGGTCAGTTGAGGGCGAGCAAGAGGTGCGGGCAGCGCGGGGGCGCTCAGAGGCGGTCGACCTTCCATGAGGCCGTCCGGCGGCCCTCCACCGGCCGGCCGCTCGCTATCGTTGGCTTGGGAACATTACAAATAAATATCCCGAAGAATAGGAACTTAACCCAAGCACTACCTATTGCGGTACCTACAAAAACTATCGCTAGAGAAAGACATCATTAGTAAAGGTCATGACGTGTCGTGATTTTAAATTTTTTAACAAGACTACTTCTACAGTGATGATATTAGTCATGTAAAATTTCTGACAGAAAATATTTGGAAAAAAATTTGTTGCTCGCTTAAATCAGTGCCAAACTGCCAACCGAATAGCCTTATTCAAAGGTTGACATTGCCACTATGAAAAAATATATCGAAAATCATCTATGAAATAAATTTAAATTCCTTATGTCATCTACATTGTGTAGACGATTTTAGAAAAAAAAAGTAAATGTATAACGTTATTGTATGCATCACTCGTAACTTAAGAAGAATAATACCAAACATAAAAATCAGTAAAAGCCATGCCAAAGAGAAATTTTCTAAATTCCTTAAAAAAGTGGTCCGTGATTAGAAAATACCAACCCAATGACGTGCACGTGCAGGATGTATTATGTTCACTCGAAAAGCAAAAGTATTATAGCTGTGACAGAACGCAACGCAAGTGAGCGCCCGCGCCCGCGCTGACCGTCGCGGGCCGTTGACATCTCTGTCTGCCTCCAATAGGCCTTAACTAACCACGATATTATATCATATTGTACTTTAAACCCACACCATTGGACATATATTCGCCGATGTAGCTTTACTTACTTAGCCCTTCACCCACTGTTATTTCCTTTACAGCAAGCAGCACTAAAAATCATGTTAAGATAATTATACCTAGCATTAGTTGAATAGATTATAAATTTCATCTATTGCATTTGAAAGTACTTAAGGATTAAGCAGATTAATTATTTATTGTGTCTTGTAATTTCACTTGGATTATACCGTTCGTTTGGATTTGACATATGGTCATTTCCACAAAACAGTGTTTGTTCCACTTTGAACAGGATCAATCCAACTATGGCTGTCACCATCTAGCGTTTTCCAGCTGTCGTTAGAACTGTGATTTACACTTCAGTTGGGCGAGAAGGTGCGGCGCCGTGGGCGAACGGGCCGCCGCCCACCAGTCGCCGCTGCAAATTCCAAGCCCACCACTTCTGTACCATAAGACGGTATGTGACATTGTACATTGCCGAGTATTGATAAAGTGTCTGTTTTAAACATTAATGCTTTCGCAATTTTAATAATAGAATTAATCCAGACTTTATCCACTCTGTGAGCATATCTCCAAAATGTATGTATGTATTAAAAAATTTACACACCGTGTCTTCCCCTTTGTCGCTGTTGCTTATAAAAACATGCAAAGACGAGTTTACGGCTAGTTTATAAATATATTTACTTAGCATAGTATATGAGCACATTTAGAAATATCGTTCATTTTAGGGTAGTAAAGTTCTGACTACCCTAATTTTATTTAAAAATCGAACTTTTTTATCTTTGCTTTTCTACTAAATGATGTTGGAATCTCGGAATCGGCTCCAACAATCTTCATGAAATTTAGTATACGGGGGGTTTCGGGGGCGATAAATCGATCTAGCTAGGAATCATTTCTAGATAATGTCATTTTATTCGCTTTTTTTTTATTGGAAGAAAAATAACAAAAAGGGTGCGTTTGAGTAGTCCCAATATAAACTGAAAAATGACTCTTCCTGACATCTATCGGCGAATAATAATACTATTTTTTTTAAATTGCTTTAACGATACAACAACACTAAAGCTATTCCAGCAGATGGCGTTGTTAAGTAACACGAAGGCAATGAGTGTTTGCTTTGAGGTTAGACTAAGAAAATCAATTGTTTATTTATATTATTTGTGTCTTCTTAATGCACGTGTTAACTTAAAAATGCCTAAACGATCTTGGAAAAAAAATGCTTATAAACAATCTAACTTCACTTATAAACAATCTAACTTCACGAAGCCGAAAAAAACCGAGCAAAGCTCGGTCATCCAGGTACTGTCTGTTTATGTACGAGTACTGTATGCAAAATATTGCTTACACTACTGAGATGCGGAAAATGTAATATTGCGGGAGACGCACACGAAAGCCCTTCATCCTTATCTCTCCCCGGGCGTAGGGTAGGAGAGGAACGCGGGTAGTTTGAGCGGGTATATGTACGCCTCCTTATTGTGCGTGAGCATCGGCGCAGTGCATGGGAGTTGCACACTACCTAACCGTGAGCTCTTAAGGGGAATGTGCATTAAGCATTGTACCTAAACAAAAAATTGTCAATACCTATCGTAAAACATTTACTTTATAATGTTCATATGTAGTAAAATCTAAATAAAAATGGCGTGCTTTCACCTTGTCCATATCGGTCCATGTCGAGGTCCATGTCAATATCGGCGGCTGCCTTAATCAAGGATGTCTTGAGTGACTCCAAATTGGGATGAGGCTTTGAGCACGCCTTTTCCTCCAAGTGTTGCCATATCTTGTAATCTAACGGATTCAAATCTGGACTGGAGGAGGGCCAGTCTTCGTGCCGGATGAAGTCGATTTCACGCGCCGCCAGCCAGTCTTGTGTGCTCTTCGCTCTATGAGCTGGCGCCGAATCTTGTTGGAATACCCAGTGCTTGTTATTGAACATGGTATGAGAAACAGGTTCCACAAGGTTCGTCAGGACTGTATTTTGATACACAACAGCATTCGTTTTTACACCTTTCTCACAAAAATGTACCTCTGTTAAGCCCCAATAAGAAATTCCCAACCATACCATGAGCGAGGATGGAAAATGACCTCGTTGGACACGCGGAATACGGTTGCTCGCTTCTTCACTACTGTGTGCGTACACCTTATCATTTTGTTTGTTGTAGCTCTCTTCTACGGTAAACATTTTTTCATCCGAAAAAAGAATTTCCCGATATTTTTTTCCCGCGTACCGCTTCAACAAAGCGCGGCATTTCTTCAGTCTCAGGTCCATTAGACTAGCATTCAAACGATGTCCTGTTTTTCTTCGATATGCCCGAAGCCCTAAGTCTTCATTTAACACCCTTTTCACCGTGGTTCTGCTTAACCCCATCTGAAGCGCCAACAGTTTCTGCTTACGTTTGGGATTTCTTTGAATTCGTGTCTTCACAGCTTTTATCACTGCTGGAGTCCTAACAGACCGAGGGCGACCACTTCTTGACCTGTCATCTACACTAGAGTCTTCATTGTATCGTTTGATGGTACGATAAACGAATCTTTTGGTTATATTAAAATTTATCAGTATGTTAAAAATTTGAATTGGCGCGTAACCGCAACGATGCAATGCAATAACTGCAACAAGGTCTTCTTTAAGCGTCCACTCCATATTTAAAAATGAGTAAAATTCTAAAAATTATACATTTTTATTTTCATGAACAATTCGAAATTCGAATTCAATAAACTTTTTTGTGGCCAGCATTCTAAAAGAAAAGTTTTTACTGTGTGACAATACTTATGACCTGACTAGGTATATATATATATATATATATATATATATATATATATATATATATATATATATATATATATATATATATATATATATATATATATATATATATATATATATATATATATATATATATATATATATATATATATATATATATATATATATATATATATATATATATATATATATGTATATATATATATATATATATATATACTAGCTGTGCCCGCGACTCCGTCCGCGTGGAATGGTGACTTTGGGCAGCATTTTTTTTTGATAAATCTTATGGTTTTAGAAATAAAACCTACAATGTCCAACCTAAGCTAAATCCTATTTCATATGGTTGATTATATAAATCTGAGGTCAACTTAAATTGGAATATAAAATTTCCGAAACTTATAATTTTTAACAAAAACTAACTTTTTTTCTCTAAAATAAAAATAGTCAGTTACTCCTTTTTACATTAGCTATCTGCCAGTGAAAGTCCCATCAAAATCGGTGCAGCCATATCAGAGATTAGCCGGATCAAACAGACAGACAGACAAAAATTTTAAAAAATGTTGTTTTGGTATATGTACCATGTATACGTCCGAATGCACTTAGTAAAAAGCGGTTATTTTAATATTACAAACAGACACTCCAATTTTATTTATTTGTATAGATATGTAATTTATGATATTTAAACTCGAACTGTAAGATAAGTGATTGACCGTAAATTAACTGCACTAAGTCGGGACTAACTAATATTAAATGCTGAGTTGGCAACCATGCTTCAAATTTAATAATTAAATAAGAATCCGTATTATTATAATGAATGTACATACATTATAATCACGTCTCTTTCCCGTAGGGGTAGGCAGAGACCACTTCTTTCCACTTGCTACGATCCTTACATGCTTGTTTCGCTTCGTCCACTTTCATTATTCCCTTCATACATGCCCTTCGGTTTAGGGTACTCTTGACCTGGCCTTTTTTCAAGACGTCCCTGATCTGGTCTCGAAACGTCCGCCTAGATCTACCCCTTCCAACATTTCCATTCACACTCGCCTTATACACTTTTTTCGTCAGTCGTTCTTCATTCATTCTCAACATGGTCAAACCATCTCAGCATACCTTTCTCAATTTTTGTCACTACATCTTCTTTCAGACCACAACGTTTGAATAATAATGAATGTAATATTAATTTTATAATTATATAATTTAAATGTGTGTGTAGCAATAAATGATTTTTAATATAACGCTTATAGTGCGCTTTCAGTTTCAAGTTTACGAGTAACAATAAGCAACTTTAAAAATTTATGTTAGTAGAGAGTAGTTCAGTAGATATAAAGCATAATCTATCTATATTTAAAATATGTCGTTACAATGGAATATTAGAAAGAAATATACATTTATTTAGAACAAATTAAACCTTCTGATATGAAAATAAATAAACAAAAAACATCATTGTCCTAAGCTCAGCAGCATCCAGAATTTCGCTAGTATATTTTATTAATGAGCTTCAGGTTTTGTGCCAGTCATCATCTAAGCATACTAGATCTACCTTGAGGACAGAGAGACATCACCTACTTTTTGTTCTCCACGATAAAGACAAAATCGATCTTAAATGGTTTACAAAATTTCTATACATCGACATAAGTCAATATTTATGTAGTAAACCTAGATTTTAACAATAGAGCTTTTTGTGCAAGATTGATTACTGTATAATCGCAGCTCGACTTGGGTTATTACTTGGGCTATTACTATACTTTAGCTAAGTAGGTCATAGATTCATTTGCTAGAAACTTGTAGTTTTTGCAATATAAGGAGCTAAAGTTACATCTATATTAACGTTTTTACTGTGTGAAAAGTGACCAATTTAAGTTTAGTTTGGAATTAATAATCGGGTTTCAAAATCATAATAATTTGAATCTTTAGTACTATAGGCGATGAATAAACAACAATACCATGATGAACTATAAGACGGTAAACCGTACGCATTAGAACAACAACTCATGCGCTGTGTCAGTACAGCCCGATCGATGCGCACACGCAACGAGAACGATCCAATAATAGTAAAAAATTTATCATATTTTTAGGAACCTTTTGTTTAGAATAGAATAGAAAACTCTTTATTATTCACCAAATAAAAACTGCTTAAAATCTAAATTTACAAAAAAAGGAAAATTTGTTTATTGATTTATAAAATTAATTAAAATAAAATTATTCATCATGAATGAATAAACAATTCTACGTTCATAGCGTTAATCAATGAGTTGCATGCAGGCAAGGCTCCGAGTCGATGTCGACGTCGAGCTCATTGATCGATCGGCTTGATAGACTCCACTACAAACTCATGCGCTGTGTCAGTACAGCCCGATCGATGCGCACACGCAACGAGAACCGGATGGCGCACACAGGCGCGCCCGCCGCTGTGTGTGTGCGTGCGCAAAGGATTTCCTACTGGCACGGCTAGCGCCCGCACCGCGCACCCCTGCCGCAGACCTGTTGCGCCGCTACCGGAGTTACGCTGCATAGTTACCAGACTTGATATGCCTGCTCTGGGCCGCATCGCCTCAGCGCCCTAACCCACGCACACCACAGTACACAGTACAGCGCTACATTCAAACAATTATCATGGCGCAAGCCGCACCACTCTTGGCCATACCACGAAACTTCTTTATTGCCACCCACATTGTATTAATCGAATACTCTTCCTTTAAGTAACCTACCATTACATTTTTGAGTAACTGGTCACCTAATTCCTGAAATCCTATAAAAATATGAAACCTCTTTCAATTATTTTAAACACTGTAGGTTAGGTTGAAAAATACATAAGCGTATAACAGACTGGATTTTTATAGAAATAATGTATTGCTGCTTTTAATATTAAATGACGTACATCATCTCGGGTCGGAACCGGAACTCGAGATTCTTAATTTTGTATAACATAACGGCTTTTTGCTTTTTTATTGGTGCAAGAATATGAAATAACGTCGAATTAAAATCGAGATATATTATTATTATCGAGGATATATTTTGATATTTAGGGTGTATTTATATGCACGTCTATATACGTTGATTTTCATTTGTTTTCGGTATAAGCACTTATATAACACTTCATCAAATTGTGTTAATCTATTGGAATCATCTTTATTTCGTACGTGCCTACTTAAAGTGTAAATAAGTGTATCTACACACATATAAAGACAGCGAGGCAACGTTGGCCGCGAGCTAAGCACACTGAAAAACAGGTAGCGCCGTTCCACCGTATCGATCTTTATGTTATTTTTCTTATTTATCTTTTTTATCTGGGGCTCCATTCCAAGACTCGGACTCAAACGGAAGTTGTAACGATTTTTAATCGCAGCAAGTATCTCGGCGTGCCGGTTCATATGACCGCTTTGGACAACGAGTTTATATTTTTTTGTAAACAACCACCGGAAACAGGCCAGAAAATATACTACCCTGGAACACATATCTTCCATTACGTCCGTCTCTCGGTTCTACGTATTTTTGATAAGAGTCATAGATAACGCTGTATGCTAAGAACGAGGCATTTAGATTTACATAAGAATTAAAACGAAAAACGCAGACGAATGCAAGTGTGCAAATGCGACTGGTTTTGAAATGTCCATGTTTGGCATCCGAATGGCGACAACGAATAGAGCGAGCTCTCTCGGCGATGGCGATGTCGGACAACTAAATTGGCCATACTCTGTTTCAATGTCGTCAGAATCTTTCCCCTTAAAAGACAGACCGTAAATTGCGACGGTGTATTTTTGTAACATTTTTCTGCCAATAGCGAGGTGTGGGCGCGTGATAATGGCCCAGAATATCTACGTTCTCAACGCCCACGCGGACCATCAACAAAATTACGGATAATAATTTTTATCCGATTTGGTGTCAAACTTAAAATTTATCCCGGAGATCACTAAATGCATGAGAATAACTACGGGTGTACACGTACGGTGTAACTACAAGGAACTTGGTATTAGTTGCATACCTTAGCGGTATATTAAGTATTGATCAAATTCAATTTTAATGACATAGATATTAGAGCAATGTTTGGATAATACTGCATATTGAAGACTGGATGTCTTAGAAGCACCAGCATAAAATGTACATCTACGACGTCTCAATATTAGTTCCTAGAACCGAACCTTTATTTACTAAAGGTCGCAAACAACGTGTACAACTTGTGTGAACAGCTGACTTAAAATTTCAAGGATATGACAACTGATAATGTATCAAATCAAAATGAGCTTTTTGGTTCCCCGTTACAATATTAAAATATATTCTTTATTACATTTAGTTGTTATTATAACAATATTATAAATGTTTACATTTATTATATTTAAATAAAATCATCACTAAATAAATGTTAGAATAATTTATCTATTTTATGCAGATCAGATAAATTTATATCTACTGAATTACATTGAATTGTATTGAAAATCTACGATGTAATGACGAAAGGAAGAAGGTGTATCGAAGAGAGGAAGAGTTTGCACAGTACTGCATTGAAGCAAGAGTCAGTTACGGTGGCGGTTCATGGACACGTTACATCGAAAAGTGTCTGGAGCCTCATGTGGTATACCCTACGCATATTTTACTCAAGACTTCATTTTTAGGCAGGATAATGCCAGCGTATCGTAAATGAATACCTGAGCGCAGTCGGTATTGCGCTTATGGGCTGGCCAGCAAGACATCCGGATATGAATCCCATAGAACACCTATGGGATGAGTTGAAGAGACGAGTCAGAGCGAGAGATCCTGCTCCGGAGACGCTTGACCATCTTAAAACAGCTATACAAGAAGAGTGGGATAACATCCTACAACACAAGATTGTGACGCTTATCCGTTCCATGAGGAACCGCATGGAAGCAGTGATAAGAGCCCAGGAAGGAAATAGAAGATACTGCATAAACTTTTTTTTAATATTTTTCTGTTTTACATCTTGTTTCTACATTTAATAATATCTTCCTAATAACACTAAGGGTATAAAACATACCTGTTGAACAAAACACATACCTAGTTAAAGAAATTTCATTTAAATTTGAAACTTTAATATTCGTTAAATTATACCTTATATATTATCCACAATTAACTGACTTTATTTATATTTTTGGTTAAATGTACAAAAAATTAAACTCATTTAAAACCAAACTTCAGGGTGTTTCGATTTTTTTTTTTTGATGAGGAGTGTATATTTTGATTGTTATGATTGGTATTATATATTTCTATGACAATGCCGTATTACGTATACGAAGCTTGTTAAAATTATGAATCTATCTGGCGTGATTAAACACCGTGCATTAAAAATGAGAATTAAATAATTCATAATATATGGAGCGTTAACACGTACGAATTCAAGTACGTAAATGTTATTAAAACCTATTAAAAGTAAATACGGCATTTTGTAATGGCTTCGGACTAATTGAAATCTTATATCAAAGAGCGATACACTCGACATTCACTGAAGGTAGAATGTCTTTTATACGTCGCCATCTCGGCAACGCAGCCGCAGAACCAGTTTCATTTAATCATCATAATTGCGTCCCCCGTTAAGCATATTCCGTGTGTGTGCAACACACATGCGCCTTGCTCGAATAGGGCACCCTTTTCACACTCTACATATTATTAGTGCAAGATATACATATATTAAGGCGCTTTTTATGTATTAGTGTAACCAAACACTATACTGCGTTTCAGATTTACTTTTCGTGTTCTAATAGGACGACCATTTGTAAAAAGGTGCATAATGAAAGGGAAAATAGTTGTCAACTATATATCATATGGTAAACATAAGTAATTGTACTAGTCAAAGAATTATTTGATTTACTGAATGAATTACATCAAGCTAAAATATATACATATTTTCATAGACACAATCCAATACCGTAAATCCAAATTTAGTGGATGATGCCCTCTACAGAGGCATGCACTATAAGCTACTGAAGTCATTTGACTAGTTTAAAAACTAGAATTTCTTTACATCTGAATTCTCATTGTTAGTGGTTATTTAGTCGTGGACATAGGCCTTCTTGCGCCAAAAACCCCAGACCTTTGTATTACTTATATCGTGGGCGCATCGTACTGGTGATTTTATACTTCAGACATCTAAAGTTCGTCATATACATGATTGAGGTTCTTAAAATGAAATTAATATATTTGAAGCAGCGACATCTACTCTTATAGTAAGCAGCAGAGCGCTTGTATTATGAACACTAGATAACCAATATACTACTTACATTTCTTTTGTATATAAATATATATTATACATAAAAACAGGCGTCGTCAATCAAGAATTTGAAAGATTTTTAGGTATTAACTCGAACAAGTTCGCAAGTAAATCATACTTAGTTAGAAATATTCAAGATAAGGTCAGAGCAACGCTACTCATATCTTCGTTGGGAAGATAAGATGACAATGTGTTATCTGTCCAAGATATACCACGATTAAAAATATTTAGTCAAAATACATCAAGGCCACACGCTATACTCTCGATTGAACATTTAAATCATTTAGTATATAGGTAGTATATATATACCGAGCATATATAACGATAATTGTACAAAGTCAAGTTACTTTTAGAGGACGTATAGAGGATTAACGTAACCTTCCAAATAAAGATAAAATATGTCTATGCTTTGGCATTTTTCCGATACGATATTTAAAATCAATCAATTCTACATATATAATCTATAACTAAAGCAAACCTAAAGGCAAGGTCGCTACTATTGTAGGGCTCCCAAGACTAGTAATATCATCATGCTTAGCAAATCCTATATATGAACCAGCTTATTTCTTTCTAATAGCATCGAGCTTCTTGCGTATCTTTGTCAAGTCAGACAATGCGTCAGAGACAATTTTTAAATGGTATATCCGAAATATTCTACAAATAACAGTTGCGATATTGACTGCAATGGTACATATGTGTTTACGATTCCTAATTATCGTAAACACTAAAATAATCTCATCCATCAATCTTATTTATAGCCCTAGGTATACATTAGGGTGGATCAAAAAAAATTTATTATTTTTTTTACTTTGTACTCTGAAAAATAGGTTACATATCTCCCTCACTCTGAACTCTTTTTTTATTGCATTCATTGGATAGAATAGTATGTTACTAATTAAATTAATTATATTTACTACACATGTAATATTGTAAAAAGAGTTGTTAAATAAATTAATCGATAAAAGCATCTAGAATTTTCGAACCTACCTAATAAAAAGTGTAATTATTATTCCTTTCTGTCCTTGGAAGAGGTAAAGGGGTAAAAAACGATTGAAACTCTTCCCAGAACCAGTCACGACTCACGACATTATACGATTCGTGTTATTTCCTGCTGCGACTTAGGTTTCTCAGGGTACATGGTCGATTTGCTTTGCTTTATTGTAATTTCCGGTACTGTATCGGCTTTGTAATTAATTTAATTTAGAAATATAACTCTTCACATTATATTATATTTGAGTTGTATTTATTATGAAAAGATCATGAGTATATAATATTTTGTTTACACAAAGAAATTATCATATATTTATATAATTAATTTCCAGAGTTATCATTTTTTATCTGGATAATGATGTGTATTTTCTCTATCATCGAGTGTGTATTAAAAGTTAAGTAATTCCGATAACCTCTGTTCAGATGCACGAACGGTGGCGACACAAACAGGAAGTGTCTCGGGTGCGTGAGTGCTGGCAACTCTTCAACTACCACGTGCTCTGCCGTCTGTGACGCCACATCTACGCGTTCACACGTGCTATCAATAAAATATACATTTATAAAAATCGTATTCGCATACAATTCATACTCAGAGTGGTACCGAAACAAAAAAATATGACCGGTTTCTATACCGCTTTGTAACGAAGCGAACTCGTCTAAATTAGAAAAATTCTATTCCTACAGTGCGTCCGGTATTAGTGTCGGGATGTTATAATATTAGCCACATGTTTAATCTGGGGCCCATTCTTTTAAGAACTTTTTTGTTCACCGAAAAATGCGGCAAAAACTAGCGCGTTCCGTCCGCAAACCACATGGTCAGGGTTGAAACAAAAGACGCGTCAGAATATGCGCTACAGATGTGTAATGTGGTCCACATGTCACGAACAATGCCTGCCTTCACTAATACCGACGTATTACCGTGTTAGCGAGTCAGTTTTTATCTCATATGGTACTTTAAGTGTTATTTAATAACTCCAGTTAACAGAGCAAAGAGTCTTTACATTGCCTTTTTGTTTTATAAAATAAAGTCGTTGCAATTCGAATTTTAAACCGGAACATTAAGTCAAGAAATTAATCAATTCTTGTAAAACCAAATAATACTATTAAAATTTTAAATGTATCTAATCTTTCTATCTCCCGCATCTGAATTTGTGAAATTAGGCCATTCTAATTAATTTTATAATTATAATTACTAAAATAGTATTCAAGAATTTAGGGTGTGTGATCACGATTAGAAATATTATTAGTAGAGTGCCACGCCTTCGTGTCTTACGGAGTCGCAAGCGATAATGGGATCGTTCCTTTTGCTAAGAGCTTTAAGGCTATTTATTCAGACCGTAGTCGTCCCTGTAAAAACCAAATATTTCTGTATTCATAATTCATACTTATGCATTTTAGGAAATGTCACTCTGTAGTTGAATCCAGAGTCTGAAATCAATTGCCTTAGATGCAACTTCGAATGAAAAATAGATAAATATATAACTATTTCTTGTAATCCAAACTGATGTAGATCGAAATAGTTTCGTTAGCTAGGTTTTACATAGCGTATTTTAAAATTGGAACATTGTAAAACACTATATAGATATTGGACATTGTTTATTAGTTGCGGAGATAATGAGTTTGAGTCAGTTTGTCAAATAGAACGATCGTTTATGAATGAATTAGTGAATGACAGTTCGGCCATGTTTGTTTACGCGTGCTGTGCGCGGCACATCGCTGGTTCGGGCCAGGTCGGGTGCTCTCGCCAGCGCTCGCTGCCTCGAAATAGCATGGTGCCAACATCGAAAAGTGCGGTCGACGACCCTGCGCCCTGCCACATCGAAATATTAGAACTACTGTGATTCAATCCTTTCTCTGATTGTGATGCAGGTCACTATTGCTTCCACGCTCGCTTCCTTTTTGATATAATTTGTAGTCATAACAAAATTTTAATGGTAACGCATAATCATTTATGATAAGGCAGTGTATCATTACAATATTGAAAATGTTCAAACATATAATTCAACTGATGTTCTTTCTTATTTTTATCCAATTCCAAAAATATGTTATCATTTCGATACGTAAATAATGTAGTATATATATAGTCATAAATAAAATAACAGAACTCCATCTCTCATATTCGTAAAAGATGACTGAAGATTGACTTTTTTTATTGCTGAGGGACAGCAGACAGGCTGACGGCCCACTTAATAATAGTTACTTAGCAGTTAAGCCCGCCATACACGGGCAGCTTGAAGCAGTCAAGATCGACTGCTTCAAGCTGCGACTACATAGTGAACTACAGACTTCTATCTACGTACATACACGAACCGCTCGAGCAGTTGCAACTGCTTCGGGCGGTTGGCAGCACGGTGAAATTTCATCATGCGGTCAAGCAGTCGCCAGGCATACACTGACTGCTCGAGCTGTCGACTGCTCTCGCGCAGTTAGCTCCGCCCGCACTCCACGTCGCGCACGCTTGATGCTACTGATTTGAAATTGCCAACTGCTCGAGCAGTTATCAATGGCAACTTCAAGCTGTTGACTCTGTTTACAAGAGCGGTCCGTGTATGTTGATTACTGGGTAACTGCTCGAGCAGTCCGTGTATGACGGGCCTTACCGTCGCCTGTGGATGTTTGCGACGTCAGGGGCACCGCTAACACACTGCCGTCTACGTAGGGGAACTGAATCACTTATCCTAAAACACAACACAAGGTTATTAAAGCAATATATTTATTTGACATCCAGACGGGATTGGGGCCCTAGTACCTAGTAAAGTTTGGTATAATATAGTTAATGAACAATACACGTGAAACGTTGCCTTATGGTTTTGGTCAGATGGTAGTGGCTCCTTTAAAAAATAGATTCTAGCAATCTTAATTATCTTATTTAGAAAATATTTAAAGATATTTTTTGTATCAAAATGTTATAATAAAACAGAGGAACTTCATGAATGATAAATTATATTTTTTATAGCTTTGGAAAATTTTATTTTGATTAGTATTTGGTAATAGATTAATTTTGATTTTTATTGCAGTATGATGTTAATTGTAGCATTGTTTTAATTTTAATCTTTATTAATTTATAATTTTTTTATTGCTGTAGGACAGCAGACAGGCTGAAGGCCCGCTTAGAATTTAGCAGCTACCGTCGCTTATGGGTGTTTGCAACGCCAGTGGCATCGCGAACACGCTGCTGTCCTATAAGGATACAGGAACTTAGGTCACTAATGCCGGTCACACAACACAAGGTTTTTTTGGCGGCATACTTAAGACCAAAGGTGGTCCCTATCCAGACGGGCTTGAGGCCCTACCACGTAGCTAGAGGGGCGAGTTGTTTTGTCGCCTTTTACGACAGGCCGACCCCGGCCGCAGAGGTTAGTATTCTTTCTCCGCCCCTGCACGGATAAGTATAATAAATAAAATAATGAATTCACATTGCATTTAGAATTTATTTTAATAAAATATTTATATTTATTTTAATAAATTATTATGTTTGCCAACAATAATATTTGTCCCCCAAACAGCAAAAATGCATTGGGATTCTTATTTTTTTGTATATTAACCTGCATTTTAACAGATAAAGATTTATGATTATTATGGAAAATGAATTTAGGTAATATCACTATTTTCACAATTTGAAATCTATTACGGCTTCTTAACAAATATTAAGCTTAAGCAACAACACAAAAAGTTACTGTAGTGGCATATTTTGGAACCACCTCAGTTGAAATCTACATTAATTAAACAAAGTTGTCTTTGCTTGTCCTTAAAAAAATCTATTTAAAATCTTTAACCATTTAAATACTCGTATCATTAATAAAAATATATAAGAAAATAACAATCCACAACGTCCCACTGCTGGGATCAAGCCTCCCCATAGAGGGAACAGACGCTATAGGTACCCGCCACGCTTGTCCAAGACGGACTGGAGGGAAAAAAAGTTTTATATTTTAGATAAGTATACCATATATGTTAGGAAAATTTAATAAAATTTTAATCGAAATTGCTTCAAATCATCCTTCTAAAAGATCCATCTATTCCCGTACTATCTTAATTATAATTAAGCCACTACTTGGACCAAATATTTCTTAAAAGATCTAATAATGCAATCCAGGTCGTTTAGACAGTTTATGTTTAAAACTGCCTAGAATTTGTAATTTATGAATTTCAGATCTGGGCTCGGCGAAGGTTAATCTTCAAGCCTTCTGTACACCTTATATACAAGCTAGACTTGGATTATATATTATTACTTGGACAGTGTATATATATGTATCGGAATAAGAAAATATCAATAATCATGTAAAATACAGATAAATGAATTAATTGCGCACATTACAACTGCAAGCTTTTTATTCCTTGTCCTTTTGTCTATATGAAGGTAGTTAGTAATAACATTGTAACGCTCTACCAAAATTTAATTAAAGGTAATTAGGGGGGAACTACCATCTATGTTAAAGGCTCAGCCTAGTTGAGGTGTTAGTACTGAAATGTCTGAGTTTAAGACTAACTCGTGAAATAATAATGTAGTGTCAATAAACATATTTATATTTTATTTTTATTTCTAAGCTGAATATTTGTGAGCGTATACACTTATCAATTTAAAAGTTTAGTTTGTAGCAGATATAAAAAAACATACAGAAGTAAAACAAGAAAAGTCTATCTAGGGTGGCAATAAAACAAAATGGTGCCTTTCATTGACACTTGAAGTCTAGCAACAATACACACTCCTCAAACGTATGGTATTTTACTAAATTAGTTTAGTTAAATACGTACTACACTTAAGGCTAGATAATACGTCAGTAAATAGTTGTATTATTTAAAAAAAACTATCGCATAATATTCCAATAAATGATTGTGAATATTATATTATTAATAAGCTGATTTGTAATTTTAATATCATTGTGACTAACATTTTTATTGATATTAGACGTTTTAAGGTAAAACTTATTGATTATGTATTATTTGGGTTATTAAACAAGTATGGTAAATCATTATACACAATAGTAAATAATTTACACCGATTGAGGCAGATTATTATATCAAGGTGCACCACAGCGATGTCCACCACCAATGATAACCACAACCCTACGCCATGAGGGAACGACCGCACAGAGAGCGTTTAATATCAGCTTTCATCATATTAGTTTAGGGTGGTACTTTGTAATTAAATTATATTGGTAAATAATAAATCTATCATTGTAATGTTAATATTAAGTTATTCCCGCGTCGATATCGCAGTCTCGCGTCTGTCTCAAATTGTCCATCGCCAATAATTCATGAGCAACGTGTTTGCAACATAATGACTACACGCTGCATTTTTAATTTTCACTTGAAGGGTGTGATTTGAATTTTTAAGACCAAAATTTATATTCGTTTTATGTTAAATAGGCGCTTACAAACTTATTTGCGAAAACGTATAAACTATGTTATATTGCGTACATAAGACGTCTTTCGTGACTGTATCTCTAATATTTTTCTTAATCTATTATAATATGAGTATGCCGCCATAATAACTATAACATATAACTAGATCCAAGTTCGAATTTGGTTATGCTTTACTTTAGGTCTTAGAATATTACTAAGTCTTTAGCAAAATACTCGGTCGGTGACAAAAGAAGTCGCGTTTGGAAGTTTAAGAACTATAAGAATTTTAACATTATTCTTGCATTGCTAACCACCGTAAAGCACTGGGATAGCTTCCTTCTTCTCTCATTTATCTTCAGTGCTATGATATTTTATAGTTCATCATAATCGTTTTCTTGCACTTTATTCTTTCTTTGAACATTTCATCTATCTCTTAATAAATCCTCAAATGCATCACTTATCATCGCTTTTTAGGTCTACCCCTGCTCTTGTACCCATTTACTTTCAGGTTCAACATCCTTCTCGTAATGTGGTCTAGTAATGCTATAAAATAATTGTGACGAATCAATAAATTTTTGTATTATTGGCCAACCCGTTGTTTAGTAGTCTCGCAATAAGAGATCGGGCGTCTTGTATCGTCAGTGTGTTAATGTGTAGATAATAAATGTAATAATACTGGTGGGTCGCGGGGGCGCACCCACGTGGTACCCACACCTACTGTACATTAGCCAGTGTATCCCTACCCAGAATGCAGTTCTACCTACAATCGAGATTCAAGTTTCACAAGAAATAATATCTATGTACTATATAGGTAAACCCACGTTTAAATGAGCCAAAAGTAATTTAACATATTTCCACTTTATAGCAGAGCGGTACAAATACGCGCGAACGGTGTAACATGGCAATTCTCGCAACTATTCGGGAGAGGGCACGGCACGTATATCGATTGTGTAAAATTAGTGCACCGCCCTCGTGTAGAAAGAAGAAAGAAAGAAAAACATTTAGTTGCCAAAGAAAACGACACCAATCAAGTACATTATTACATAAAACTTAAATATAAAATCAATGCCGCAATCCTGACAAACGAGGTGGGTCACTCAGCATTTTGCTGCATCGGAATTGTTCCGACACAGCGCTGGTTTCAGTAAGTGTAGGTGTCTGTGTAGGAATCGATTATCTTCTTAGAAGTATGTGTCAGTATTATATATTTTATTCTGCTGCTATTATTTAGGTAAAATTAATAAATAAAATTAATTTTTAAAAACGTAAAACCAGACTTTAAAATTGGAATGCGGGAACCCTATTATGCAAGTCGTATAAAACATAGTGAAAATCTGTTAGAGGCAGAAAACGAGTGAGAACCTCAACAGTAGTGGAAATCTGTGATAAAAAAACATTAAGCAAAAGACCTGTGGGCACTATACGAATAGGACCATTCTCTTGGTTCTAAAATAATATATATTAATAGTGAATGTTTATTGCCACTATTCGGGGATTTTGGTTGTCCTGCTACCACAATTTCATTATTTTATCCAATGTTTAAATTGTTTTGTACATTACTTGAATATAGACAAATAATTAACTGTATATGATGAAATTGTACAAATAATTAGTTAATTAATTGTTAATAATATATATCATATTACTGTTAATATTTGCACGTCCTGTGGGTGATGACATGATGAACAGATGAACTTATCGTTAGCCTAAGAGCTAGATATTTTGTACAATACATAGATATTTTGTACAAACGCAAATTAAAACTTCAATACAAAAATTTCATTCAGACTTAAAATTGTGTTAATCTCACACACAAGTAGACAACTATTTTTTGATAATAAATTTAGTTTTCTAAGCAGTCCGCATACTATGTAACATAGACTTTCTAACAAACTGCACAAGCCTACGTTCAGGGTTGCAAAACTAGAGGTTATGATAGAGGTTATATATGTATTTAATTAGTTTTAAAGGATTCTTTAAACAGCATGCAGGCATTGTTTCCTAGGAATTCACTAAATTTAGTAATGGCGATATCCATATATTTTAGGATATAAAGGAGATTAAAAGATTCAATCAAAGTCAAAGGAAATATCTAGTAGAAGTATTTTAACTGGACCCAGATTCCAGTTCCCCTATTTGAACGGCAGCGTGTTAGATGCCCCTGGCGTCACAATTCCATATGCGACGGTAACTGCTTACAATTAATGTGCCGTCAGCCTTTCCGCTGTTCTACAGCAATAAAAAAATATGTATTATTATTATTAGTTAAATATACTGTTTTTTTTTTTTTTTTTTTTTTTTTTTATTGCTGCAGGACAGCAGACAGGCTGACGGCCCGCTTAGAATTTAGCAGTTACCATCGCCTATGGATGTTTGCAACACCAGTGGCATCGCGAACACGCTGCTGTCCCATAAAGGTACTGGAACTTAGGTCACCAATGCCGGAACACAACACAAGGTTATTATGGCGGCATACTTAAGACTAAAGGTGGTCGCCATCCAGACGGGCTTGAAGCCCTACCACGTTTAACTAAAAGTTACCATATGTATATAGTTATCTATACATACATACAGTCTATAGATATATCTCGATAAATCAACGGAAAACAAAGAGATACTGACCACAAATGCATTGGACAAGCTCATAGGTGGTATGCGTAATGTGAGTTAACAAAGTAATTTATATGAGTAACATAATGCGTTGCAGTAACTAATTAAATATAGAGGTTGTTGAATAAAGATTTCCTAAGCACAAAAGTACGTAAGCAACGTGACAATAATAATATGGAGGCTCGAATATTAAAGCGACCGTGGGCCGCATGCTATTCAGCGCCTACGTATACCTGTGCTGCTTCCAATTTTGTTATGTCGTTTCGCAACACGCGTAGGTACTCGGTTGCCTGTTCGGCACCAAATACCTAGCCCACCTCAACCGTGGGCAGCTGGAAAGTGGACCGCAGGCATTCGATAATTATGCAACTTATCAATTAAAACGCGGGTGCCTTTTTGGATGCGAAAGTTGACAGGTTGGCCATCCCACAAAAGGCGTAGGCTTATTGCGATATCTTTGTTATACTTGGGACGCAGTACTTAGGTTCTCGGTATTTTCTAGAAGAATCAACGCCCACTTTTTGACGTCATGAGTTCCAAGAAAGTTTATCTACTCATCTAAACAAGATTCTAAGTGGAATTAGCAAAGTAATATAGTATGTATTGATTAATTATTGCGGAATATATGCTGAAATCAAATGTGATTATGATTTAAAAACAAATAATAATAGATACACAAATTTCACATTTGGTATCGACTGGTATTTAAAAATGTAAAAAAATTAAACTTCAATACTAACTAGAAACGTTTTCCTATGTCAGGTAGGATCTTCGGTAAAATATAAAAACTTTCGATATATGTAAGTTGATATAATAAATAACAGGACTTCGGTAGTAATTTATGACATTCAATAATTAATTGCGATTTTGTGTTTGTAATTTGTTTTTCGGATAAATTATATAGCTTAAACGTTGAATTACTTACTTCCAAAAAGCTTTATAAATTTTGGAGGAATTAAGGTTACTTATCCCGATTCACTATTACTGTCCAAAACATATTTTTTTCATAATTCTCTTCACTGAATATATTTCAGGACATTTTAACAATCACAATTGATGACTTTCGTGGTGATCGTACCCACTGGCATGAACGAATCAAACTTGCGTGACTACTGAGCCGTATCATCAAATATCTTGTAATTAAATAGTTAAAATAAATATTTCTAGAGCTGCCACTATTTGTTCTTTCATATTTTTACTGATCCCGATGGCCCCTTTTCATACTTTAACCAAAGATCAAAAGATGGTCATAGATAGGGTAAAGCACTAATATCTGCCACCAACAGAATGTGATTCTGATTAATATAACCGTGTATGTAACAAAGGTGACGTCGAGTCGCGGAAATCGTATATCGTATGGAGATGCACTGCGAGGCTCTAAGTCAGCCTCGGCAATTGTTCTGCGAAGGACGTGTCTCAGTCCAGACCAGGGCCAGAATGTCGACAGATCGGCACTTCTTTTCTAGAACCCGACGTAATTACCAGCCGAAGTGATAGCCAACTTTGTGAAGCCAATATAAGTGTGCGAGCTCCAGTGGCTTGAACTACGTTATCTAATATTACTCTACCAACAAGGGGAAAGAAGACACGGAGAGAGGAATTTGTAGATGGTTGTATCCTATAGGTGCCGTTCGTTAGATAAATTAACAAAATAGTATCCTGAATTACCCTGGAAGATTTAAATCATAGAAATTATAAGGAATGTGGGTTCAATATTTAACCAACAAATCAATATTTGAATTAAGAAATAAATTATTATATCCTTTAAAAGTATAGGTAGTGTAATAAAACAACGGAAGCGATACACCTAGTATAATTACCGTAGATATTAATATTAAACGCTTCTAAGTAACATTAACACTAGATTTCAAGCGGATTTCCGATATTAAACTACATCGCAGCACGTTGGTGAAATCAGGACATCCGCAAATGTTCCTGTATTGGATATTAAAGTCTGCCCGAGGTTGGTATGACGGTTTAAAGTTATTACGTTGGAAGAATAGTTGTTGACTGTAAATTAAGTTGTAACAAGTCCCAATGGATTATTTCGATTATTGCAAATTCTATTGATCTATATCAATTCTGGTCTATACCCATTCGATGTTTGAAAAATAAGATGACGATGACGCGCGTGTGCTGTACGTACTGTATTCGTGTGTGTTGCAAAACCGTTGTCGGTTAGTAAATGGTTTATTTCTTAACTACCTACTAGAATATAAAAATTGTCTAAATACCTACTCAAAACTTCTTCCACTTTTAATGAGTAAAGAAATATATGATTAATACTATAATAATAAAATAAAAAAATAACTATTCATATCAAGTATCCACTAATTAAAAACAAAATCGTCTTCAGTGTATTTCAATCTGTATGCATTCCATTTCAGACACTGGGCTCCGGCGTATTATTACAAAAAAATCAATTAACTGCGCATCTTTTTGACTTGTTACTCTTTCCTCATACTTATTTATGCAAAAAGCGAAAGATAAACACCAAAGGCAAATCACTCTTCTGTGACTCCTTATACAGGGTTATAGGTGATTTCATTAACGTATTCCCGTTAGGGGGTGATAGGGGTGAGTGACTATTTGTGATAATTTTAACCCCCATGTGCATTATGCAAAAGTGAACCATTTTATGAGTTATCATATTTTTTAGCTTTTTTCAAAATAAGTCCAAAAGGAAACATTAAAAATTTATTGAAAAAAGTGTCAATATAAATTTATTTTTTTCTTATGATTTATGAAAACAAATTAAACACTGGTTATTTATCTTATTAAAACACTTACCGTTCCAAATTTAAAAATGCAAGACTAAAAAACGGTATTATTTCAATATTTTTTTGAGATATTTTTCCACTAAAATGCCTTAAAAAAAAACGTTATGGAACTTGACTTGCAGATTATTTTAAAACATAACTGTTTTCTTAACTTTCCAAAAATGTAATGCTAAATTATAAACTGTTACTGGTTCTAAATTTTATTTTAATTTTGTATTTTTTGTTTCATTTACATTGGGTATTGTATTTAATTAATTTTATTGAAATTTTAAAGAACGACTTTGTTTAGTTCGAATACGAATTTTGTCAAAGTTCCTAGTTGTTATGCATTGTTGGAGAGCTAAGAAAATGGTTATATTTTTAAAATATTCTGCAAGCCAAGTTTCATAACGTTTTTTTGTTTTAAGGCATTTTAGTGGAAATAAATAAAAAAAATTGTATTAATATCGTTTTTCGTCTCGCATTTTTAAATTTGGACCGATAATTGTGGTTTCAATATTGATAAATAACCAATGTTTAATCGTCTTTAAAAAATTAGAGAACAAAATGAGATTTAAATTCATACTTTTTTGATGTTACATTTTTGGCTTATTTTGAAAGAAGTTAAAAACTAACTCAAAAATGGTTCACTTTCGCAAAATGCATATGGGGGTTACAATTATCACAAATAGTCACCCCAATCACCTCCTAAAGGGAACACGTTAAATTACCAATAATCCTGTATAAATTTCGGCCTACTATTTCATACAGCTGCGACCACACGGGACGTTGTAAAATATTGTTATTTGATTAATTTCTTAAAAATTGGATCAATAATAATAAATATTTGATATCTAGTTCCAAAGTAAGCAGCAATGCATATTTTATGGCTACTTTTATTTCCTAAATATTGTAGTTATTGTTTAACGTTGTTTAGCGAAACACGGGGTGGCAGTTGAACCCCCGCGTATGAGCATTCCGACGTGCATAAGCTATTACGTCATGTAGATCATCATGTATATGATACAAATTTCTTCAATAATAAGATTTCTTTTTCAAACCGGTTTGAAATATATAACTACTAGCTGACCCGGCAAATGTTGCTCTTCCATACGAATTAAAAAAGACAAATTATTAAAAAAAGCAAATCATACATCACAAAGTGAATAAAGCTAAATTTCAAGTCAATCAGTTGTATAGTTTTAAAGATTCCCTTTAGAAGCAAGAGACTGCTAAAGAAGGTAACAATAATAACAAAAGAATATGAAAACTGTGAAATGTGGAAACAAATAGTAAATTAAATTGTTTGTCATATTACAAACTGGAAATATTCGTATTCGGAGGCGAAGGAGATATGAGATAGAAAAAGCGTACAAAGCGACAATAATACATGATTACCACACAAGGAATGCGTTAAAAGCGTTGAGTGATGTATCGCGGACGTTATGGATGGTGGGTTGAGTTGGTTCAGAGTGCAGGAGTGGCAGTTAGGGCACTTCCTGCGGTGCGTGACACGCTCCCCTTATCTTGTTCATTGATAGATTTATCTGGACGAGGTCGAGTTGTCCGCTCGCCGATCTGCGCTAGTCACGCGCGCACCGACGCGCCGCGCCAAATCACACGTCGTACACCGCTCCGATGCAAAAACATTATTTTATTTAACGACAGTAACGACACATATCAGTATAGTTTACCTACTCAAACGTAATGAATCATGTTATCCAATAAATTTAGATACATAGATTATTCTTTATTGTCCACCAAAAAATATTTACAAAGTAACTTACTGTTTATATTATCTACTTTGTGTTACTGTTAAACTTAATATAATGGATTTTAGATATGTTATTTCAATAAAATTAAACTGAACACCGCGTAATAGTAAAAAAAAATAGAAAATGTTATCTTTGGCAACATTGTTACATCAGATTACACTACTGATTTTTATTACTAAAACATGTCTAGAAATTTTATAGCTAAAAGTTAATGTAAATGTCACTTGTTTGTTAGAAAAAATAAAATCTTAGATAAAACATATACTTATATCATAATTGTAGAATGGATAGTTATGAAAGATATCCATTAACCCTGAACTTGTCAAGTTTCTTCATTTGTAAATTTTGGCATACAATTTATATGGCATAATTTTAATAGTCAGAGGATTTAGAAAAAAACATGAAAGTAATTTAAAAATTACATCTATCTTTGCGAGAAGCCTTATTTATGTAAGGCCACATTGGCCTTACATAAATATTCCGTTTGAGACAAAAATATTCGGACTGAACTCGTGTATGCACAGATACGTTACGAAGTAAAGGGTTAAAGCAAAAAAAAAGACACATCTGTATCTTTAGGGAACATACTCATACCTTATAACCTATTTTTGAAATTTTTTTATGAGAAGTTACCCTAAATGTAAAGGTAACCCGCTTAGGCCGGAGCCAAACAGCGACATAAGCCTCCAACCGGGCGCCGGGGTAGTTTTAGGTGGTATACCAGCCCTGCGTCACCTTGTCACTTTACAACTGTGGAGCCGCACAGGCGCATTTCACCTACCTATTGAATTCACTATAATGAATTCAGTAATAGGTTTTTTAAGATGTTTCACTTAAATAAGCAACTGGGTTGAACACAATATTGGGATATTTTTTCGTAAACATAGTTTTACACAGCAAAATCGGAGATTTCATTTTACACGGTTTTGTCGGGAACTTCATCGGGAATTTTTTTTGTCGGGAATCATGCGGGTAAATCGAGGGATAGGTGAATTATAAAATGGAAGTGTCCTATTTAGTTTATATTATGTATGTTATATCGACATTTGAGTAATAATGCGTGTAATATTAAAATTTTATCACATCTATTTCATATTTTCTTCTGTCATTTGCAGAGGAAAATCGGCTATGGATCTGAGGTATATAAGAGTAAAGTGCAGTTGATATTAAAATGCTTCGAAGAGGATACTAAAAAAATATGGTAACAGTAAAACAGCATTGTTACATAAAAGTATTATATAGCTATGGCCTCAGAAATATATAATAAAATGTCAAAAAATATAAAATCGCTAACTACGAATGCATTTAAATATCAATTTTAAAAGTACTTACTGAACAAATGTTATTATAATGTAAAAGACTATTTAAACGACCGAGCAGAACACAAGAAACTATAAAAAAATATTTCTAAATATATTATTACATATTACAGTCTTGACATGTTTGACATGTGTTTTCATTAATTTATAGGTATCAAAATTATTATTACTAGGAAGCTTATCGAATTTGACTTTTATTTTTTACTGCAGTAGTCATTTCAATTATTTATATGCTGTTTATACGTAATACGTTGTTATACTTTGGTTTAATAGACAGGTATAAGCTATAATTATTATTTTGCTCAATGAAATCGTTCTAAAACAAAAATTAAACCACTTTTTTCAATTATCAACTAGTCATAATCATAACGTGTAATTGATAGAAATCCACGATGAAAGAGAACTGTGTGTGTGTGTGTGTGTCATTCGTCGAACACTTTCCACGAAAAGCAACGCTGCATTTGGCCAGCAAACCAAATCGATGTCATCTTGCGACATCTCAAACATTAACATATTATTTGGATTGAGTCACCGTCCTTTTGGACGATTTATAGCAGTAGGATAAATCCTTTATTTTAATACTTCAGTCTCGTCAGTTCGCTTAATGTTTTTACAGCCCCTCTCAGCATTATCATAGAGAAAAGGCAGGACTGGCGCCAAGTCGATAAACGACTTTAACTTTTTAAAAGGCATAATATTATCTTTTTAGAGATAACAAACACAGTTTGGAAACACCGGTATTCGGTAAAATAATTGCATCCGCAGTCTCTAGCTTTTGCTTTTGCATTTTCGTTTTTTGTGTATAATTGATTAAGAGCAATTGGTTTAATTCTTCCGGTATACGAGTATTACTAGGGTAAATAAAAACTAGATCTATATATATATATATATATATATATATATATATATATATATATATATATATATATATATATATATATATATATATATATATATATATATATATATATGTTAAATAATTGAATAGTTAAAGAGTGCGTTGTGTTGGTTGGTGCGAGCATGGCTGCGCGAGCGCAGCGTAGCGGTTTCACCATTGCCTACACACAACGGGACACTGCCATTGCTTAACCAACAACATGCTGATTACTCGATACTTCCTGTCACCATGTTGTTGATCTACTTAAATAATATTATTCAATAGTTTCATGTTAATACTAAAATCATTTCGAATTCGTATAAACTCGTACGTAGAACTTTCTTATTTGTAGATGCAAGTTTCGTCAGTTTGTGAAAGAAGCGAAGACGAATTAATTGGTTAAATTACCGAATTGGGCGCTAGTCATCCAATTAATATTGTCTTGCTAATAGTAATAGATCATACAAATTATCTTCAATTAGCGAATCAGTCAGCGGCATATTATAAAAGTTTGAGTAATAAGAATGTTTAAACGGTGCATCTTTGTAATGTAAAACATGATTTATATGAAAATATATGATTTATATCTAGGTACTATCTAAAATGGTTTTTTGACAAAATAGTGACTTAAAATAGTGTGGTATGTATATATTTATAGACGCACCATAAGGATATCCGGTGTGTGCGGTGGAGACGCGAGCAGTGGCTTGAGCGACTGGGGCGTTTAGAGCACTTTGAGCTGAAGGTTTACTGGCGACGCGTTGCGTTTGCGCAGGCAGGGCGCGTGCGCTGCGCGACCGCGGCGTGCGCGCGCCGACTGTGTCTGCGCCAGAAAGAGTCGGCAGACGCTCCCCATTCATTCTCACGCATGAATGAACGACACTCAGTGAGTGGCCGAAAAATAAACTGGAGCTCCCTCGTCTAGCAGGATGGTGATAGAGAGGAAAATGCCTGCTCGACCTTGCCCCCCAGTCTAGACTATTATCAGACTTCGAATTGACTGCGCCTTTTGGCATCATTACAAGAATGCCCACTCGTCTTTGGAAATTCTTAAGCAAACCTTAATTACTATTTCCTCATCATATAGTTAGCAATAAAAATATATATAGTAGAAGTAGAAAAAGTGACTTTAGGAATCTTAATAATTTATTTTAGATGTTCATTTTTTTTCAGACATCACTAAAATTAGCTCATTAAGATTTTAAATACGTGTTCCTTTATTGTATTTTATTTTAATCTGAAAACACGGTTGTCTCGATGTCTGCGCAAGTGACCTAAGAGGGACGTGGCTGTGGATTCAATTCCCACAGAAAATAAATGTATATGATGTAAATAGTTTGTCAGACCAGCTATGCGCTCGTATAATTATTGTATGTTTTAAAAAAGCCCTAAGATACGTATTTTGATTTAGTGCAGAGAAACTTTCTATAATATACATATACCTATACTAGTGAAACAAATTAATGGATAAAAAATAATTTTTTGCGGTTTTTAGGAGATGTATCTTTGATAAAAATTGTCATATTGGAGTCGTAAAAAAGTAATTTAAGGCTTGAAGTTTTTAGGTTCAACAATTTTAGTTCAAAAATTGCAAAGTTTAATCCTAACAAACATCGTGAAAACAAAAATACGCTTTTTGACTTTTTCTTTTTGTTCCACGTGGACTTGTAAAAAGTTTTTCCGACTTCACCAGCATATGGACCGGATAACTTGTTTATTCAGCTTAATTTCCTTTTTTAAATTTCAATATGACTAAATTTCGCTGAGAAATCGGACTTCCAATGAAAAAGAATAATTTCTTCTTTGACCATCGATATCTCAGCAACCATAAATTGCACTGAAAATTCAAGGTGGTTATTAAAAACTAGAATAATTTTTTTACAAGAAATGGTTTTTTACTTACCATATATGAATTTGAAAGTTCTTGAAAAAGGGATTTTGGTAGATTTTCGTAAATTCAAGCGCTGAATCAAAAAATATAGTTGACCTGTCATAGTTCAATAAACCAAAATATAGAGTTTGAATTTAATCCATCTAGCCGTTTCTTTGTTTTATTCGATTGAATTTTTTAATAAATTAAAATATCATTATTTTTACCCTAAATGCACATAATCTTTGACAAAACGAAAATATCTGATAATTTTTTTCATATTTTTATCCGTGCAGGGGCGGAGAAAGAATACTGACCTCTGCAGCCGGGGTCAGCCTGTCGTAAAAGGAGACAAAAAACCCACCCTAGCTACGTGGTATGGCCCCAAGCCCGTCTGGATGGCAACCACCTTTGGTTTTAAGTATGCCGCCATAATAACGATCCAAGCAGCATAAGCATTAGTAACCTAAGTTCCTGTACCCTTATGGGAAGGCAGCGTGTTCACGATGCCACTGGCGTTGCAAACATCCATAGGCGACGGTAACTGCTAAATTCTAAGCGGGCCGTCAGCCTCTTTGCTGTCCTACATCAATAATTTTATATTGATATGAGAGTTTTAATTCGTGCGTGAGCGTAGGTGTGAGCGGCTCTATATGAGAAATAAGACCCGGTGGCTCGTCAGTTCCACCCCGTATCCGATCCAAACTCTCCTTCAAAGAGTGGGTCTGTGTGTGTACTGTACTCGTATGTGTAAAATATTTTATGAATAATTACATTTTTTTTAAACTCTCTTATCGATAAAAATCTCAAAAAAGCTGAGAAAAAAATTTGTTTTTCGTTTTGTCCATGAATGAGCGATAACTTCAAGCTTTAATAGATTTTTTACGGCTACAATTTAACGAAGCTATCCGAAAAATCGCTGAATACTTGAAAATTTCTAGCCTTTTAATTTTTTACATTACTGTATTTTTTTTAATAACAGCAGGCCTGTTATAGTAGTTTTAAGAACATGTTCAATTAGATTTTCGATAGATTTTCTACTTTTTTTTTATGGGATGTGATGATATTGGGATGTTTGTGACGTCAGGGGCAGCGCTATACGCTGCCGTCCACGTGGGTGAACTGGAACTTATGAGTGAACACAACGTACAACGGTTATTATGGCTACATACTTAGAGACCAGGAGTGGTTGCCATCCAAACGGCTTTGGAGCTCTCCTAATTAAGGTTGTTTTGTCGCCTTTTACGACAGGCCGTCACCGGTCGCAGGTCAATATAAGAATAGGAATTCCGCTCCTGCATGAAGAAAAGCTGTTTCTCGAATGGTATAAAAAGTATTGTAATAATTTACACCGGTAAAATAAATATGTTAACGGGACCTGCGATGCAGGTATGTACTTAATATTTGTAACATTTTTAAAACTACTATGCGACATATGTACACAACTCGCCGCGACTTCGCTCGAGTGCTCGAGTATATATGAGATCTAATTATCTAGATAGACGAATACAACTATTTCAATTACAATTTTTTGTAAAACATAGCCAATGTTAGTTTCTGATAGCTTTACATTAAGATTTTTTTAATCGCTTTAATCATTGTTAAGTCGTAATAAACCTTTTCTCTTTATATTAGAAAGATAATTAAAAATACTGACGATTAATCACTTACAATTTGTATTCAAAACGATGAGATACTGTATTTCACTTCACTATAACAATAAAACCAAGATTCACTGTCACTGCCGGAGCTACTCTGATCTCTTCAAAATTAGATATTTCAAGTTGATTACGGAGACCGTGTGCCGTTCCTTCCATGAGGAAATGTTCGAGGAGCTATGAACGGGACTGTTCCTGGACGGAGCTCCGGTGCCCGCGCATGCGCCTCCAGCCGGGGCGTGACCTAGACCCTGAAAACAACACCCCCTCGCCCACGCGTAACCTGTTGTCATGGTTACCCAATAGAACTTTGCTCGAAATTACGTTTAAAATTTACCTTAAAATAGTTTCACCCTAATACAGTGAATAAAATAGGAATCCTTAAGTGATATCTACATACTACCTCCATAAGAAGCCTCTCGGAGATCTAGAAAATATAAATATCGTCACTTGTTCTACAATATCTGCGTAATGCGGAAGCTCAGATAAGTGTATCGGTAGGTAACTCCGAGACCCCACCCAATCAACAATGGGGCCTGCTTGGCATTGGTGTTTCCTAAAATGGTATGAGGAATGCTTACTTTCCAGCTAACATTATTGATGGCGAAAAAGATCTACCAGCTACTTATAGGCTGTGTATAAATAATTTTTTGCTTTTTATCGTATCTCATTTTACCGCATTCCCAACAGTCACACAGTTTTTTATACTTGATATAATCTAATATTATTAATTGTATATTTATAACATCGAATATAAATATATATATCGAATAATAACTTAACAGACAAAAGGGCTGGAAATTTTCCATGTTAAGAGCTAGTTCTGAATGTAATTTTATCTTTTCAAAGTTGTATTGATTGTACACATGTATTTATTGCTTTAAACGCCATTATAGTATAAAAATCTTGCAAAAGTAAATGCATCGATATCAAATACTACCCCATGATTTTACAACGCAAATTAAGTGTAATAAATATAATTATGTAGATAGATATATTACATGGGTAAGTGAAGAATATTTTTGATTTTATCTGTGGAACTAGATTCAGGTATGTTACATGTGAGTATATTATTAATTACTCGCCGTAATTTTTCTATAATCTTTTCAATCTCCAGTTGCAAATTTGGAATGGCTTTCGGATATTACTACATAATAATTCATGCAAAATTGCAAATACATTATATGTTGTTGTTCCTTTCGCTAGCTTAAAGGCATTAGGTTTTGCTATAGTATCACTGCTAAATCATTGAGCCCTTTGATCGTGACGGTAGAAATAACAATTACTAATTTAGGATTTTTTCAAGCTATATCCGCCTATATATTTAATACATTACCTCTTTGATGTTGATTGTGACATAGGAAAACTCCATCAAATAAAGGATATGGGCACACATGCCTTCGATGAAATACATATTGAGCGCACGGCATGGCGTAATGACTCGCATACAGATGTTATAACGAATGTTAAAAGACTGTCCTCATTTGGAGAGCTTCCTTGTTTTGAAGAATAGTGTGAAAATCTATAAAATTTTCAACATGATACGACTACCATGACGGATATTTTAATGTTTATATACGTCAACGGAATATGGAAACGAAATCAAATGTTTGGAAACGAAGTCAAATTCGCCTGCTAGCTGGCACAGTGTATTCCAAACACCTGATTAGCTCCTCACATTCTGTTTGTATTTTGATGGCAGTTTACTTGGCTATTTTGTATTACACTCTTGGAATTAAAATTTCAGCAAAACGAAATTAACTCGAAGAGCCAAAACTACATTTTGAATTCCATAAAACTAATATAATGACTATATGATTTTACTTGCCAAAGGATGAAATTGTTTTTTACAGTTTATTAGTCAGGAGTTCACCAAAATAGTAGTCACTAGCCATCAAAGAACTAATCTTCTAAGCGCTTCATCGCGATGGTATCCGAAGCCTTGTTTCGGAGCTTCGGGTCTGTTGGGGAGTAGTCAATGACATATTTTTTATGCAAGGATGCTACAGGGATTTGATTTGTATTTTCTTTTTACAGCAGCAATTGGTGTTAATCGCAACAATACCGAAGGAATACTGAATATTCTTTTACTGTCTTTGAACAAACAATCAATTTGTCGCATTTTAAAAATGGATAGTTATAATTTTTGTCTCAGGACATCGGTAGCAATATTAAAACGATTATACTTAGTTACGGAAAGTAAAATTTTGAGTTTTTAAAAGGACAGGAATCTTACAAAGGAGTCTTAAAACTCTTTTATATCTGGAAAATCTACTTTGTATATTCACCACTAATACAATTTGTATTAGTGGTGAATTATAGATTTTTTAAACATAGAATAAGAGACCCACAATTAGAAAAATGTGTGCATCTCTGGACGTCCGACAAATCTAAGTTGAACTATTTAATATTGAAATTATTTAACGTGAGAAAAGCTAAGGTTATTACTTAAATTTTATGTATATTAATATGATAATGTAAGGAAAGGTTAATTATTAATAAAACCAAAAATAATTCAAAAATAAAGTTTATAAATTCCAATTTTTCCAAAAACTGTTTTAAAATTAAGTTATTATCTAATGTAGATTCTTTTTAAAGAAAAAAAAACAACTGTATTTCATTATAATACAGTCCCAATTCGAATAGATCTAGCGCTGTGGGTTAGAGTGAGAGAGGAGGAACCTGCCTACCGCTGCCGTATGCGTGAAAGAGAAGCCAGACAGACAGACTGGCGCCGTAACGCGTTACGTAACGAAGCGGTTTACCCTCCCATAAGACGTTATCACTTCAAAAAAATTATCATTTAAAAAGTGATAGCAAGTTTGAAGTGACTTAAAATAATTCCGTGTGTATAATAAGTACGTATTTAAATTATTTGGTCTTCACGTTTCGGAATCACTCTTTGTATCATTTAACAACACATTAAACGCTATGTCAGTCACTGGTGACTAACAAACACATTGTGGTAATATTCTACCAAATCTTTAAGAATTTATAAATGAATGTGGGAGATGAAATTAAATTTTAAGCTATCATGTTTTTTTTCTTTCAGAGGCTACACGACAAACATTATCTTGAAAACTATCTATCAACCTCAAACAAATATACCTACTACTATGTACAAAATGCAGTTAATGTGTTAACCGAACTTTAGCGAACGAGGGTAATGAAAAAATAAAATCCATAATATTATATATAATTTAATACAACTTCTTCAATATAAGAATATGTCCGATTCCATCTATATAATACAAAGCATTTGAAAAAGAGGAAATACCTACGTACAAAATACAACCTTCTGTACCTTCATTTCACACGATTGTCCTTTCACCTCGTTCAGTAACCTGCACACATATGCAGGAGACACTCAATGGAATTTCCAACAAATCTCTCATAAAGCCAGTTCCACGAGTAGCTAGAATACCAGTTCCAGCAATTAAACGAAAGAAAAATTTTAAAAAAATATTCAGAGACGATAAGTAAGAAGGAAAGGAGAAAGAGGAGAATTTTTAAACAACAAATTCGAAGATATCAATTGATAAGTAATATATGTCAAAAGCGACAGTATATTTGTCGACCCTACAAATATTTATTAATTCCATAGGATTGAATCTTTGTGAATTTAATAGAGGTGTACCTATGAGTTAAAATAAACTTTGGGTAAATTTCCTTCGAATTTTCCAAACGAAGCTGTCCCTTAGCAGTCTACGGTATAAACCGAGAAACTACGTTCATGTTTAAAACACAATACACGACCTCCGCTAAAATTTGAAATAGCGAAACATCTCACGAAATCAATTAGATACAAATGCCAACCGAGAAGCACCTTAGAGACACATTTAGAGATCGTTTATTGCACACTACCTGATTCCAGCTATATAGACAATATGTATGTATGTACATAATATATTTTATTCAAAATAACTGGATGTATTTACAATAATTCATTTTTTATTGGACATCGTCTTAAAAACAAGCCCTAAATAAAGATACCAAAGGTTGAAAATTTCTTTAAAATAATAACCTGTCAACTTGCATAACTTGGAATTTTCGTGTATTTTCAATTCACCGTTTTTCAAATAATAACACAAAATATACAAAAAAACATCTCTGAAATATATTTCCAAAATATAAATTTCATGTTTTTATTATTATTATTATGTAGTTAGATAGATTTAAAAAATAAATAACATGTCGATGTTCTTCGAAAAGATTTCAAAGGTATACGAAAATTCAAACTTATTCAAACTTGATCATATAAAATGTTATATTTACAATGTAATTCAAATTAAAAAAGATCTAGTTTCACAACTATTAAAACATGGCAGGGTATCCCTAAGGATTGACATGGTTCAGCGGCCTTAACCCATTAAAATCCGCGATATCTTTGTAGATCACCACAGAAAGTACTGCTTTCGAAAGACGACCTTGAAGAAATTCGAGTTGTTCCCATCCGCACCATTACATACTTTAGAGTAAAATATTATAGGTTTAGTTTGGTTTTATGATCCTTATCAGTTCGTTTATTTACAAATTATAAGAGACATTTTTTTTTAATCTAATGACCAAAAAATATCAACAATTAAAATTTGGCCGTTAATGGGTTAAGTAGTCGGAAAATAAAAATGTTTAAATGAAATTAATTGATAACATGAAACAGACGGCTCGTGAAAATAAAAACACATTGAAATCTATTGATTACAATATCTGGAAGAGTTTTTTAAGTTCCACCATCAACTGCCAATCGGTCTTGATGAGGTCGTCGCGGAAGTAGTCCTTGCACGCGTCAATACTTGCACGTGATATCTGCAACAAATCAAACAAGACTAAAGTTATTAACAACATACAGTAGAGAACCTCTTTAACTCAAACATCGATAACTCGAAAAAAATTGTGTTCCCTTCCCTTCAACCTTCTAAACCTCCGTTGCTTGAAATCTCAACCCTACAAGTCGAAATAATCAGTAAGCTCCTGTAAGCAATTTCAATACTTATTTTCCCTATATAACCCGAAATAAACTATTGGACTTCTTTAGCTCTCAAGCATGTTGACAATCGTATAATGTTTTAATATTACAACCGATACAACTCAATTATTTGAAAACCGACTTTAAGAATGTACCGATAATATGTTGTTTCTATTAACTAGGATTTTTATTTTTTCACCTCTACAAGTCGAATATTTTTATTGGAGAAGCCACATCGGTAGTTACTATACTGGAACCTACTTTCTTAATTATAACGTATACAATTCTCTCAATGAACCTTTAAACAGTGAACCAGCCCTTAAGTTTAGGAAGCACTGATTAAAGACTTCTTTTCATACATTTGTGCATTAGGGAAATAAGGTTGACATGAAATCATCTGTAAGAACTTCTTTTTCTTATTTATGTTTTTTACTGCAATGTCATATTATAAATTTAGAATTTAAGTAACAATAGAAGGTTTATATTATTAATAGAAAATATGTCTTGTTTTTAGAATGATAGTAAAATATGTTTTGTCTAGATTATAGTTAACATAAATAAGATTGTCTAAAATAATAATATGTGTTATTTTCAGTATCGTATCGTAGTTTTGTAATTTATTTTAACATCATCATTTCTAAAAGACTAGCGCCCCTGATCAATTTGAACAAAATCACAAAGGACTTGAAGATAAAGTTTTACAAACTCTAACGTATTCATATGTTTTAATTTATACTGTCAATAATACCTTTGCTCAATCGCCAATACAAGTTATTCGAAAAACACTCGTAAATATGTAGTATCATATTAGTAATAAAGTAACAATATATAGTGACAGTACGTAATATTTTGATAATTGAGCTTTGAAAAATAAGTCAATTGTGTAATTATAGCAGATTAATAGAAATTTCATAGCAGATTTGACAACAGGACGCAAATAGCAATAAAATCGAGTCACATTCCAAGAGCCACTTTTGAAATCAATTTCATTCCTCAACAGAATATGAAATAATATTGGTGATGACATTATTTATATGCGGCCTACAGCGACATCCGCATAAACTGGTTCCGGCGTGGATATCGCCTTTCGAGGTTTCTCAACGGCTCCGCGTCCAAAAATAGAATCTTTTGAATGTACAAGTGGATTCATTCAGGTCGACCCAGTTTTGGAAGCATCGATTCACCACTTCGGGGTGAATGGGGATTGACGTCATTCGGAAACTAGAGCAGGGTGCAAGCTGAGAATTGGGTCAAAGTGAGCCACCCCTCAATGACCCTGCTGCGACCGCCTTAGGGTAGCGCCAGCCCGGGAACACGTGGACGATACACACTGACACCCACACAGGTTTATAACTACCTGTGCACGTTTAGCTTTGATAAAAATTTACAATTTAACTATGTATATTTATACACAGTTTTAATGATATTAATTAATTATATAGCAATGTCTATGTTCCCTCATGCCAGGTCCGTTAAAACTGGTTTAAATAAATATACAGAATTAACTCAACGTATTATTACCACTTAAAACGATCTGCTACAATCAAAGCGTTACGTCACAGAAAAAGTAAGATCTCAAAGTTAAAAGAATAAGTAAGAAAAACATCATTTCTACTTTAACTTCATCATCATCATCTCAGCGTTCATCCCGGTTGCAACCCAAACTTGCGTTTTGGTGCCCGGGGTCCGCTTTCCGACTTTTTCTACTCCACTTCGCACGGTCTTCAGCATCCCTGGTAGTGAGCCCATTGGCACGCATATCACCCTTTACGACGTCAAGCCAGCACTTTTTGGGTCTATCCCGGGGCCCGGCGGAGGCGGCATGGCCAGACATTTGTTTCCCACGTAAGCATCCGGTTGCCGTAAAACGTGACCGTACCAACGGAGCCGACACTCCTGCAGTTTATCCGCAATGTCACGGACATGAAGACTACCGCGAATGCGGGAATTCCTAACGCGGTCCTTCCGCGTCACTCCACACATCCACCGCAGCATATTCATCTCCGTGACACGCAGTTCTTGTTTGTGTCGCTCTAACACCGGCCACGCTTCACAGCCGTATAAAAGGACAGGCCTAATGATTGTCTTATAGACCTGTCCCTTCAACTTTACCAGCATCTTGGGGTCACAAATGACACCAGTTACCCTCACGCCATATGGCCCACGCGGCAGCAATGCGTGCCTTGACGTCGTAATCGATGTCACCAGACGCATGAAATAGAGATTCCAGGTATTTGACTTGGTCCGTGCGCTCGACCGTGTCGCCGCCTATGCGTACGGGCGTGGGATCTGTGGAGTTATAGGCCAAGTACTCGGTCTTCGCCACATTGATCTTCAGACCACCGTTCTCAAGCGACTCCTTCCACGCCTTCACGCGTTGCACCAGCCTACCCCTGTCCGAATCTGCCAGCGCAATATCATCAGCATACATGAGCAACCACGGGGGCTGCTCATGTGAGTTTCTGATGCTGTCTGACAATACGTTTAATACCACGTTAAACAGAACTATTCTACTTTAACTTATACCATGGTTTTACAAACACATCATCCTATTCACAATTTATGAATAGTTTATTATGTCAATCATTGCGTTCGTTGGATGCAAACCATAAATCTTCATTAAAAATAAGTATGCAGTGTGTAGTGAAGTGGTATCGTTTCATCAATGAAATCGCACTGCGAAATATCAATGGAGCTTCTAGAATGGGGATATGACCCGGTCAACGCGCCTGTGTGCGGTGCGAGCCAACGAGCATTGCGCTTGTGTTGTCCCGATGCCGCGTACCCATTATTCACGGAAATCAAACCGCTGTCAACAATGATTTAAGGACCAATATGGAGAACGCATTCATACACAAAAAAATTATGAAACCGGCCATTTCAAGTCACGATAGAGAAATAATTGTAATAAAACAAAACCTAAGAAACATTACAATTTGATTGCTCGCGAATTTATAAAGTTATATAAGTTATTAGCAGATTGAATGAATTTACTGAATGACTTGAACAATGTAGTATCTTCTTAAAATCGTATGGAGAACAAAAAATATCCACCCATTGACTTGAAATACACATGACCTTCATTAAAAGAAGTAGGTATTTATTCGATCGTTTCAAAGGTTATTAAGCCTAAATTTGCTCTAATCATGTTACAACAAAATTGCTACATACTGTAAGTAAAAAAAAACACACAGGAGGAAGGAAACCTGCACTCGGATATTACTGGTGAATAGCTCACTAATTGGCCATAGGTGTTAATGGTCGGTGTTCTGTACGTTGCCTCTAGAGTTTAGAACTTATAACAGGACGAATCCAAGATAAAAGCCCAAGGAAGAACATTAGGGCCGTCGGGACACTTCCCGTCTGGGTATATGTATAATATATATTTATTAACAAAAGAAAGATATATCGACGGCAGAAAGCGAAATATCTCACTGAACACCAGAGCCGAAAAATGATTTCTATCCATCCTTACGATGTTAATTAACGAGTTATGAATTTTTGAAATCATTTTTCGTATCTGGTGTCCAATTGATAATTTCCAGATACAAAATTTCTGCTTTCTGTCATCGATATAAAATATATAGTAGTACAGTATATCAATCCTGTTCTGTCTCAGTCTAGTACTTTTAATACAAGCGCTCTGCTTCTTACTTTCAGACTAGATGGCGCTGTGTGAATGATCACGGTATATTTTATATTTATTACCTCGGTCATACATATACTTATGTACCTTGATTTATGAATTAAAACCAGCCTAAAACGTCTGCAATATGTAGCTATCTAAAAGAAATACTGTCAGTGACGACCATGGTTTTTAGTGGGTATGCTGGCTATGTTTAGTTAGCCAGATGTGTGATCGTAGGAATAGGGCAGAGAACCTCACATAATCGTATAAGCTTCACCCGGAGTCCCGACGCGGTAGATGAGGTGCTATTTTCTCCGGCAAAACAAAAATGTATACAATAGAGTTATCTAATCTTTCAACACTTGTGGTATATTATTATTGTAAGGTATCTGTCATTATTTACACCTACGGTAAATGCTAACTGTAGGTAGATACGAATAAACCAGTTGATTCGCAGACTTGGTCTTGTTTTATTGCTCGCCTCCGTAATAATATTAAATACACAACTGGCGACGAGAAAAATAACTAAAACGCGTGTTTATAGTTTTATTAAAGTATAAATAACAACATGCCGATCGGAAAAATTGAACAATTTGAACTTAGTAGTAAAAAGTGGGCGGCGTATGTCCGCCGTGTTGAACAGTTCATTACGTTGAACGAAATTAAACCTAGCTTACAAGTAGCTACGTTGGTGACGTTAGTTGGAGAGGCCACATATGATCTTATGTGTGATTTGTGTGCGCCTGACCATCCCGAGGCGAAGAATTTTGATGAATTAGTGAAGATAGTCGGCGATCATCTCGAACCTAAGCGTTCTGAAATTGCAGAACGACATGTTTTCCGTCAGAGAAGACAAGGATTGAATGAAAATTTAAGTGAATACTTGCAATCGCTTAAACATTTAGCCAGTACGTGCAATTTTAATGTAACGCTGGAAGAAAATTTACGAGACCAATTTGTATCGGGCTTGGCAAGTGAGGACATGAGGTCCCGACTTTTCGCCGAACCGACATTGACATACAAGAGGGCAGTGGAGTTGGCTTTAGCACTGGAGGCGGCTGGGCGGCACGCGCAGACGAGCGGGGAAACGACTTTACGGCTCGACAACGCGGCCGGCCCCAGCGAGCCTATACATCGGGTAACCGCGCGGTCTGGCAACAGCCGCTCTCTCGGCGGGCGTTCGCCCGTTTACGACAACTCGTCTGCGGGGTCTGCACGACCGTGTTGGCGATGCGGCCGCGACCACAGGCCGGATTCATGCCGTTTCAAAAATTATTCTTGTGATGTGTGTGGTTTTAAAGGGCATATTAAAGTGATGTGTAGAAATATGAAAAATAGTAAGTTGCAAACAAAACATAATCGTAAACAAAACTACATATTAAATAGCAACAGTGTAGAAGAGTTTAACAGCGAAAATGATATATTAAACTTGAATGTATCTTATCAAAACGGAAAACCCTTTTTAGTTGAAGTTATTGTTAATGGGAAAATAGTTTTTTTTGAGCTTGATACGGGTAGCAAATTATCAGTGATTAGTTGGGAATTTTATAAAAAGAATTTCGGTAATCTGTCATTAATGCCTAATAATTTATCTTTGTTTTCTTATGTAGGGACTGTTATAGAACCTGTTGGTTTTATTAATGTGAATGTTACCATCGGGAATCGTAATGCCCAAAACATAAAATTGTACGTTATTAAAAAGGGCGGACCACCTTTGCTTGGTAGGTCTTGGTTAAGGAAATTAAATATAAATAAAATCACTGTAAATGAATGTTTGTATAATATTAATGAGATAGATACTGTTGTAGAAAAATTAAAATTGGAATATCCCACTGTGTTTGCGCCCGGCTTAGGAACTTGTACAAGAAAAATCTCTTTGAAATTAATTGATTCCAATCCAGTTTTTTTTAAAGCTAGACCTTTGCCTTTAGCACTTAGAAAGCCTGTTGAATTAGAGTTGAAGCGTCTAGAGGCGGAGGGCACCATCCGCAGGGTTGATTATTCTGATTATGGCTCGCCAATCGTACCTGTGATTAAAAAAAATGGCGATATTCGCATTTGCGGCGATTATAAAGTAACAATTAATCGTAAATTGGTGCGTGAGCCGTACCCTTTACCTAGGATTGAAGAATTGTTTGCGGCGTTAAGTGGTGGCGAACATTTTTCAAAAATCGATCTCACTAATGCGTATCAACAGTCAAATTGACAAAGAGGCCCTCGCAATCATTACTGGAGTAGTTAAACACCACCAGTATTTGTATGGTCGGCACTTTATCATTAAGACCGATCATAAGCCACTTACGTTTATTTTCGGTTCCAAATTCGGATTGCCGCAAACAGCTTCTAGTCGTTTGCAACGATACGCGACACGTCTGGCCGCGTATGATTTCGATGTAGAATTCGTAAAGTCAAATGCCAATGGCAATGCGGACGCTTTTTCACGACTGCCATTGCCTTGTGAACCAGTTGATCAATCAGGGTTCAATTTAATTTCTTACATTAATTTCGTAGAAGAGTCATTTCCCATAAGTGCGCAAGAGGTAGCGTCAATGACGCAAACAGATGATGTTTTGAAAAACATTTTCAAATACATCTTAAATGGCTGGCCTTCATCAGTTGCTGAGAATGAGAGGCCATATTATAACAGAAGAGATCACCTTTCTATTGAAAAGGGATGTATCCTTTACTGTCATAGGATTGTCGTACCGATAAAATTAAGGAATCGGGTTTTGAGTGAGTTACATGAAGGGCATTTAGGGATAGTCAAAATGAAAAACTTGTCCCGTAATTATGTGTATTGGCCTCAAATTGATCATGATTTAGAAGTATTATGTCGTGAGTGTAGCGCTTGTAGGCAACAGAGAGATGCTCCACCGCATTCTTTGTTACATCCTTGGGTCTTCCCAGCTCGCCCTTGGCAGCGTTTGCACATTGATTTCGCCGAGTTTCTAGGTAAACATTATTTAGTCACAGTAGATGCGCATAGTAAGTGGATTGAGGTTTAAAAGTTGACCACCACTACTGCCAGCTCAACCATTAATAAGTTACGGGAACTATTTGCTCGATTTGGTTTGCCATCACAAGTAGTTAGTGATGGTGGTCCACCTTTTGGATCTCGTGAATTTGCAGATTTTATGTCTAAAAATTTTATTACTCACACGATTACTAGTCCTTATAAGCCCGCAGGCAACGGAGCCGCGGAAAACGCGGTAAAATCTGTTAAGCGAGCGATGAAAAAATCGGTACACGAAGGAGTCGACTTAGAAACAGCCATTTCTAAGTTTCTCTTTCAATATCGTAATTGCGAACACGCCACGACTGGCGTCGCGCCCGCCGTGGCCATCTTTGGTAGACGATTACGCGGAAGGTTAGATATTCTTAAGCCCAGTGCCGAAAAGAATGTTGAGAAGTTAGGTGAATGTTTAGGCCCTTTGTGTCCCGGTGCTGAGCGTCACGTGAATATTGGAGATCCTGTCTTGGCTCGCGATTATCGTAATCGCCCAGATAAGTGGGCACCAGCTAATGTTGTAGCTAGAGAATCACCTCTTACGTACCGGGTTAAATTATCAGATGGGCAGGAGTGGAACCGGCATATAGACCAGATAATTCCTGACAAAGCCACACGAGCAAGCCTCAGTCATTCGTTGATTAACACCAATCATGATCAGACTGCGACAGAGACAAATCAAGAGCCAATATCAGATAAATCGCCGCAACCCTCTGATGTTGTTTTAAATGATAAACATGATAGTCCAAAATCAACCTTGAATTCTGAGTGCGGAGACAAAGACGATTTACAACCAAAACGTCTTCGTCGTAAATGTATTTTTCGTGGAAAATATGTGTTTTAATTGTATAATAGATACTTCTTTTTTTTTCTATGGTTGAATGTAATTAATGTTAGCTACATTCACTACAAAAAAATTTTTATATTGTTTAAACATTCTTTTTTTAATGTTTAAGTATTTTTTTTTCCTTTTATATTGTTGTTTTAAAGGGGGAGATGTAAGGTATCTGTCATTATTTACACCTACGGTAAATGCTAACTGTAGGTAGATACGAATAAACCAGTTGATTCGCAGACTTGGTCTTGTTTTATTGCTCGCCTCCGTAATAATATTAAATACACAACTATTATCAAGGAATATTAATGCTGCGTGGCCTTGACAACATCAACGCAATTGATAAACATCACGAGTTTCACTTGCAGATCACTTTGTAGACATCGAATGTATGCAAGCGACTAATTGAACTAATATTTAACGATTGATTACTGTTAAGGGGCGAATTAAAACGAACTCACGGCTCTGACTCCTCGGCTACGACTGTTCCGCGTAATGTTTAGTCCACGCGCGGTATATTACTTATTATCTATAATTATTTCCGTAACAATATTTCCTACTAAAGCAAAGCATATGTTAAAAATGTCTCTGAACAAATTTCAATTGCCTATTATCTGTTTCGCTCCGAGCCTAGGTGGGAGACAACTGCCCTAAAGTACTTTGGGAGTCTTGGCGTCCAATTTTGAGTCGGTACCCACCCATTCGTGACATTTCTTTGTCATGATAATCACTCAGTATCAGACAATGTAGAAGATTAAGCTAAAATTGTTTTTTACCAACTTTAAAAGGATAACCTCGCCTTCGAAAATACTAATTTTTTTAACAGGTCCAGTTGGAAGATCAGATTGGCTTGGACTCCGGAGGTCTATTATTTATTTATTTATTATTATTATGTAGTATTTAGACTCAAACATACTTGAGGTCGTAAAGTGACACGCGTGCCAGACAGTGCGAAGTGCGAAAGAACGAGTCTGAAAACGGACTCAGGCCACTGAGGCAGAAGTTTGTGTTGCCACCGGACTTACGCTAATATGCATTTGAATTATCTATTATTTTCTAAGTTACAAAGTGCATGAACAAAATAAAAAATATCTCGGTAGTTATAAATGTATTTCTTTAGCGACATTACGTGGCAAATTCAGTATAATATCTTATGTATAAATTATTATACATTAGGCGAGGGAAAGTACTAAGCAGTATATGCCATCGCGGTAATCGAACTCGCGATTTATGGTATACCTCCAATAATGAGCCATTAAACTATCCCCCATACCCATGGCATAAATAGGTGACTTAACATAAGTTTAAATACAACACATAAAACTAGGTATACCTGGTAGCTCAGCAGCATTACACTCAGAGATCAATCTAGAGGTAACGGGTTCGAATCCCACGGTAGCACTTAGGTAGTTAGGTATGTGCGTAATGTGTATGTAGTAATGTGCGTATTATATAGCATAATTGCCATGTACCGACGGTAAAGGGAAACATGGTGTTGAGGTCCAAGCCCAGCAGTGGGACGCTAGGGGCTGGTATTATATTATTATTACATATAAACTATTTATAGTTTTTGGGCTAAAGTATCTGGATTTATTTATCTGATATATTGTGGACATAATGTTGAATAGCGAATGGAAAGCCGTGACGTCACGGCACATCCGAAAATAACGCGGCCTTCGCACTGTGACGGAAATCGCCCAATCCAACATGAATGCTCTTATGTTGTGGCAAAGAAAGATTGATGCTCTCCGCATATAATAATATTTAGAACCGTGTTTTTATGTACATATGTGTATTATTTGCTATTATAAACATACCGATTGACTGTATCAAGTTTTCAACGAGTGATTTATGATTTACGCGAACATTATGTAGGTGTAGATACCAGCCAGATAGGTTTTAAATAAAAAAAAAAAACCACTTTAAAAACAGAAAAATAATATATTGTGATAGTCTTTATGAAAGAAAACTAAACACACACTTGCAATGCAGCAGTATTTCATTGAAAAATGGTTCAAACTTCAATATGGGTAGTGATTGAGTGGTGATTGTGAGAACAATCCTCCTCACTTGGATTGTGACATATGGGACACAAATAAAAGTATTGTTCTGTAATAGCTTTAATACAATATACCAGGATATTTTCAAAATAAGTTCATTTAATTATCACTACAGAGCTCTATCTAGTCCCAAAGTAAATGAGTAGTTGTGTTATGGATTCTGGACAACATGATATCCGACTTAAGTAATTAAAATAATTTTTTTAATAAATAATTTTTTGGAGTTTACTCCTTAAGAATCGATTTTCATATATAAGGCGCCCGGTATGAGAAAAATGTGAGAGTAAAATCTACTAATGAATGACCTAGTTACGTTTTTGGTGCGCGTGCACCGGAACACACTAAACAAAACAAAACGATGTATCTCTCAAGGCAAAAATTACTTCATTTGTTACAACTTAAGGTTGATTTCACATTAAATGTTGTTTAACATATGTCTATTCATTTGTAAGTGACAAGAGTAATTTATTGCTGTGCTCATTTTATATGATGAATGATCGTAAGTATTAGATAATGTTTAGGAGATTTGTGACTTTATTACTAGGTGCCATAGTTGTAATTAAGTTGAACTTAAAACTGTTTTAAAACTTTTTTTATATATGTATATTATTTTCATTAATTTGTTAATTTACCCTTTCATATGGTATTAATCTTTTTTCAGTTAAATAAACTCTTTTTGCGTATGTTTAGACAATCGTACTTAGTAGTAAACTCCAGTCGTGCGTCGGAGCTGACACACACAGTTTTTTTATTGCTTTAGGACAAGCGACAGGTTGACGGCCCGCTTAGAATTTAGCAGTTTCCGTCGCTTAAGAGTGTTTGCAACGTCAGTGGCATCGCGAACACGCTGCTGTCGCGTAAGGATACAGGAACTTGGGTCACTAATAACGGAACACAAACAAAGTTATTATGGCGGCATACGTAAGACCAAAAGTAGTCGCAATTCAGACAGGCTTGAGGCCCTACCACGTAGCAAGGGTGGGTTGTTTTATCGCCTTTTACGACAGGCCGAACCCGGCCGCAGAGGTTAGTATTCTTTCTCCGCCCCTGCACGGATAAATATATATAATATATACATAAACACTCAGATTCGGGTCGGGACGCAAGCATTTCAACTCCTTCTCCTCCTCCTTCTGAGGAGGTCAGCAAATTGGGTATTCTATATGACGTGTCCCAATTGGTCCTGACTAAGAATAGAATAACACCACCTCATTATTTTCCCAATAAATGATAAAAACCGGCAAATAGATTTCTCCTTCTACCAGATTATGGACGGCAAAGGAAGAGCAACGATATGTTTCTTCTCTGGATTGGGTGGTCAGTCGCTTGGTATTTCCATGGAGGTCTTTGTCCAGGAAAAGAATGTTGAAAGGCAACTACGCGTATAGGTTAGTCAACAAGGTGAAAACAGTTTTGGCGTTAGAAAAACTGTCTCGTAGTCCAAAATTTATTTAAGTTGTAAAAACAATATATAAAAATAAAACACAAATATTTGAAACAAACATAATATTTAGGCACAGGAAAAATATATATACCAATAAATACAGAACAGTTAGCTAAAAACATTTTAAACAGGGAAGTATTAACGTCCGTGAACATAAAATTTCAATGAATTTCTTTAAGACTTATTCAGAATATAGGTCAGAATTAATTATTGATGAACAAACCAAGTGAACATACAAACGAATTCATCACCGAAGTATTTAGTTGTGATGTAGTGTGATGACGTTAAGAGATACAACTAAATCGAATATGTATTTCTCTTGTAGTCGATTACAAATAGTTTTATTAATAATATAACAAAACAATATAAATTAGCAATAAAATAATAATGCAAAAACTTTCTACTTGTTTGTTCATAGTGAAGATTAATGATTGCTCACATATAAGGAATGTATTACGTAAAATACCTGTTGTTTGTACTAATGTATTAATAGCTCACTAACACAAGCTAGGACATTGGTCTCTACAGACTATTGCTTAATACATAGACATCATAAAGGCAAGATGAAAACATTTTACAAGCAGTACGTCGAACGAGATCGATAAGGGGCCGCTCATAAAAAATCTGCCGATTCAAGGTGATCGCATAAAAATAGGTTATTATGAAAATAATAATTATTAATCTCAGCAAATATTTTCGAAAGAGCGATTTCTTGAAACCTGTGTTTCATATCACGGCGGAATTTTTCACACGTTGTATTAATTCTCAAAAAAAGTAAAAAGGTGAGAAAAACGTAATCATAAACAAACTCGTTGGCTGACGTCAGTGCGGGCATGGCAACGGCGGATCTTGATATTTGGCTATTATACGAGAAGGCAATATCGCAAGATACGAATGCAACGTGACAACGACCCGGGGCCGACCCCTGACAACTTCCCCTCGACCCAGTCCTTCCCTCGCTCCCCGGCCGCCTCACCCCGCCGCCTCTAACGATCAATGGAGCCGCGAGGCCATTGATGCCGTACCAGCCATACTTTGGCAACTGCATTCATACGCCATGCCTTTGCTAAAATGAATGGACCCAGTACTCAATGGATAATACTATTAAGCAGGAAGTGTTCACGGACACGCTCTCGTTTTTATATCGGATCGAAACCTCGCACGCTAAATGTTTTCAATCGAATACAAGATTAGAACGCCACATTTAGAAAGGTCGCGATGATAAAATACATTGTATTTGTGCTAAAATAGTAACATGTTACAATTCGCACAAGACCTATGCATATGTGGCACGCATACTGTCACACATTTGCCAAATCGGCACAGATATCATATTTAGTTTAACCAAATTTAAAAAATAATAGGAAATTCGCTCAATGAGTTATATTTAATTAATTTAATTAGTATTATCAGTTGTTATATAACTTGAACTTGATCTTAAGGTGACGTACAATAACAACATGATATGTTCGATAAATTGAATGATATGTTCGATTAATTTTCATCCGTGCAGGGGCGGAGAAAGAATACTAACCTCTGCGGCCGCGTTCGGCCTGTCGTAAAAGGTGACAAAACAACCCACCCTAGCTACTAGCTACGTGGTAGGGCCTCAAGCCCGTCTGGATGGCGACCACCTTTGGTCTTAAGTATGCCGCCATAGTAACCTTGTATTGTGTTCCGGCTTTAGTGAACCAAGTTCCTGTACCCTTATGTGACAGCAGCATGTTCGCGATGCCACTGGCGTTGCAAACACCCACAGGCGATAGAAACTGCTAAATTCTAAGCGGGCCGTCAGCCTGTCTGCTACAGCAATAAAAATGTAATAATAACTATCATAGGATATGCAAAATTTAAAGCTTATTTTCTCCGTACAGGGGCGGAGTAAGAATCAGACTGACCCCTGCGGCCAGCGGCGGCCTGTCGTAAAAGGCGACGAAATAACCCTAGCTAGATGGTGGGACAAGCTCGTCTCGATGGCAAACATTTCTGGACTCTAAATATGTTGTGTTCCGGCATAAGTGATCCGGGTTCCAGTTTCCCTGTGCGGACCAGCTTCGTTTTAGCGGTGTCCTTAGCATCACGAGGGTAACTGCTTATTATAAAGTGGGCCGTTGCCTGACTGCCGTTCTACACCGATAAAATGAATCAACCCGTATATTTAAAAAGAATGAAACGATCATACCGTCCTCCAACTTAATAGTAGGTAAATATATATCATGTTGATGATAAAAAATTGTGTGTGTCAGCTCCGACGCACGACTGGAGTTTACTACTTAAGTACGATTTTCTAAACATACACAAAGAGTTTATTTAACTGAAAAAAGATTAATACCATATGAAAGGGTAAATTAACAAATTAATGAAAATAATATACATATATAAAAAAAAAAATTTAAAACAGTTTTAAGTTCAACTTAATTACAACTATGGCACCTAGTAATAAAGTCACAAATCTCCTAAACATTATCTAATACTTACGATCATTCATCATATAAAATGAGCACAGCAATAAATTACTCTTGTCACTTACAAATGAAAAGACATTTGTTAAACAACATTTAATGTGAAATCAACCTTAAGTTGTAACAAATAAAGTTATTTTTGCCTTGAGAGATACATCGTTTTGTTTTGTTTAGTATGTTCCGGTGCACGCGCACCAAAAACGTAACGAGGTCATTCGTTAGTAGATTTAATCTCACATTTTTCTCATACCGGGCGCTTTATATATGAAAATCGATTCATAGGGAGTAAACTCCAAAAATGTTCAAGAATGAAAGCACGGGACAACGTGTCAAAATGACAACGTGTATACTCATAGAAGGTCATATACATAGGCGGCGACACGGTCGAGCGCACGGACCAAGTGAAATACTTGGGATCTGTATTTCACGCGTCTGGTGACATCGATTGCGACGTTAAGTCACGCAATGCTGCCGCGTGGGCCAAATGGCGTGAGGTAACTGATGTCATTTATGACCCCAAGATGCCGGTAAAGTTGAAGGGACAGGTCTATAAGACCATCATTAGGCCTGTCCTTTTATACGGCTGTGAAGCGTGGCCGGTGTTAGAGCGACACAAGCAAGCACTGCGTGTCACGGAGATGAATATGCTGCGGTGGATGTGTGGAGTGACGCGGAAGGACCGCGTTAGGAACTCTCGCATTCGCGCCAGTCTTCATATCCGTGACATTGCGGATAAATTGCAGGAGTGTCGGCTCCGTTGGTACGGCCACGTTTTACGGCAACCGGATGATTACGTGGGAAACAAATGTCTGGCCATGCCGCCTCCGCCAGGCCCCGGCAGGAGGGGTAGACCCAAAAAGTGCTGGCTTGACGTCGTAAAGGTTGATATGCGTGCCAATGGGCTCACTACCAGGGATGCTGAAGACCGTGCGAAGTGAAGTAGAAAGAGTCGGAAGGCGGACCCCGGGCACCGAAACGGAAGTTTAGGTTGCAACCGAGATACTACGCTTAGATTATGATGATGAATGATACTCATAGAAGGTGATCAAAAAGTTACAATATAACTATCATCCAACGACATTTTTTGGGGCGATGTCTTATCAAGGTCACAACACTTCATAATTGTGGATTAGAAGTGAAGACTTTTGGATTGTATTGTGATACTTTTTAAAAATGTATTATGGCCTTTTTGCAATACTGGAATTGGACGACTTCTATGGCGCAACGGCTAACGCACGTTGGAATGCCTGCACACACAGTATCAATCCAGTCACAGGTTTAATTCCCGTCCCAAGACTGGGTATTTCTGTATATGTATTCATTTACAAAATAAAATTATTTCTGTTGTCTAATTGCATCCCATTGCACGAACGCTCTACTGCTTACTTTGGGACTAGATGGCGCTGTGTGAATTGTACCAATATATTTATTAACTAGCCGTTCGCGCCAGTTTCGTTGGTTGAATAATATAAATCAAAAGAATATAGTTTTCGTACGCATGCGCGCTATACCGCTTGTCTCACTTCTCCGCAACAAGAAAAATCATGTTGCTTAATACTTTAATCATTTTTTATTAAATGAAGATATCGCAATAAATTTTTTTAGTGAAAATACCAAATTTCTAAGAAATCAAACTTAGAAAATTTTATTGAAATCTTGGATAGGTAGTAGTTTTGTCGTAATGCACGCACAACTGCAGACCTCTTACTTAATTTATATAGATTATTATTAATTGGCCACGAACCACCAAAGTTCTGCTCGCAGCCAACGTAACGAACTTGAAGAGCTGAAGACTATTTCTTCTCTTCTTTGAACTCGAAGGTTTCAGTTTTTAGTTTCAGAAGGTTTATACTAAACGTATTGTTGAAAAGTGAAATTATTAGGAGTGGTCACTAGTTTCATCACGGACCCTAATACGGTACTGTAATAGGATACAAATATACGATTAACGGTTACACCCAGACCAGGACAAACCATGTGCAGGAGTCCCCACAAAGTTTAAAAGTAGATTAAAGAAATTAATTTTTCAGCAACCAGAATTTTATAAATGGGTAACCAAAGTATATACAATAATTGCTGAGATATAACATGTATTTAATAAAATCGCTCCATGTGTCATGCCATTCTTGCAGGTCACTGCGGAAGATCTGCAGACAGGCGGACGGATCACTAATGCCGGAACACAACTCATAGTAAATATGGCGGCATACTTAAGACCAAAGGTGGTCGCCAGCCAGACGGGCTTGGGGCCCTAGCACGTAGAAAATTATAACCAACTATGCTGAGTGCAGGATCTCTTTAGGGCATTTGTATGTTAGTTTTTATTTTAATGTAATAATTTTGCTCTAAATAAACATTTTTTTTTCTTTTTTTCATCTATATTCTGTCCTCCGTGGGATTCGAACCCACAGGCACGATCGTACTGGATTTGTGTAGCCACCGATCTCAATAAAATCTGATAGGTTCCAATTTCAAAAAATTTGATAGAATGAGCTGCCAATAAATTGCACTCGTGCGCAGCCAAGACGGGCAACTAGTTTAATATTATCACAAAGTCAATCGCTTCAAAGGCTCATTGAAAATTGATAACCCCAGAAAACCTTTTAAACAGTCAGATATGAATTTCCGTTTTATAATTGAGAATTTAATGAATGAACAAATTACGAACTTATCAAAGAGTTTTGACAGGAAATGTCGACGACAACGATTGTTTGGTCAAAGATAATTAGGACGTTTATGTATTGTTAATAATCCAGTAGCAATGTAAATGCGGCACATCTAATAATAGACATATCAATCGGTGCCGTTTGTCTACAGAAGTGAAGCGGACTCGATATATTGTGCAATGCGCAGACCATTCATTAAAACGTCACCCGTGACACATATTGGGGGTGGCACACGAGCGGTTGGAAATTCAAACGCCGAATGCACAATCAATTGGCAAGCAAAGAATACATTAATTATACATTGTATTAAGAATTATTTGCTATCTATATTACATATTTATTAACAGTAAACCTACCGACATTTCATGTATACCTAATCCTACGATGAGCGGTCAAATCGTTTTTGAAATTTCGTTTAGAATTTCTTGTACACAACGTTACTGTATCGCCATTTAGATGATTGACTTTTCCTATAATATACATATAACCCATTTGTCAATATTCTCAACTTTCTTTATTGTTTACTTTCCGAAAAAAAATTATAGCATGTCTAGTCTAACAACACGAGCGGCGCGGTTAGTGTTAAAATAGCATCGAACTTAAAAAATATAAATGGGTACCTTCAGCTTTTTAATCCAATATAGATTAATGATTTATCTGTAAACGCAGAAAATTCTACACTACACTACATCTACATATTTTCATATAAAATAAGATACTCCCATACAACGATGGTCTTAAAACTCGTCATATATGAAACCATGAAATATGTAAACAAGCACCAAAAATGGTACGTTAACAAGCGCTCTATGCATCCTAAGTACTTAGTCAGGTCATAAGTATTGTCACACAGTAAAAACTTTTCTTTTAGAATGCTGGCCACAAAAAAGTTTATTGAATTCGAATTTCGAATTGTTCATGAAAATAAAAATGTATACTTTTACAATTTTACTCATTTTTAAATATGGAGTGGACGCTTAAAGAAGACCGTGTTGCAGTTATTGCGTTGCATCGTTGCGGTTACGCGCCAATTCAAATTTTTAACATACTGAAAAATTTGAATATAACCAAAAGATACGATAAACGAGTACCATCAAACGATACAATGAAGACTCTAGTGTAGATGACAGGTCAAGAAGTGGTCACCCTCGGTCTGTTAGGCCTCCAGCAGTGATAAAAGCTGTGAAGGCACGAATTTAAAGAAATCCCAAACGTAAGCAGAAACTGTTGGCCCTTCAGATGGGGTTAAGCAGAACCACGGTGAAAAGGGTGTTAAATGAAGACTTAGGGCTTCGGGCATATCGAAGAAAAACAGGACATCGTTTGAATGCTCGTCTAATGGACCTGAGACTGAATAGATGCCGCGCTTTGTTGAAGCGGTACGCGGGAAAAAAATATCGGGAGATTCTTTTTTCGGATGAAAAAATGTTTACCGTAGAAGAGAGCTACAACAAACAAAATGATAAGGTGTACGCACACAGTAGTAAAGAAGCGAGCAACCGTATTCCGCGTGTCCAACGAGGTCATTTTCCATCCTCGCTCATGGTATGGTTGGGAGTTTCTTATTGGGGCTTAACAGAGGTACATTTTTGTGAGAAAGGTGTAAAAACGAATGCTGTTGTGTATCAAAATACAGTCCTGACGAACCTTGTGGAACCTGCTTCTCATACCATGTTCAATAACAGGCACTGGGTATTCCAACAAGATTCGGCGCCAGCTCATAGAGCGAAGAGCACACAAGACTGGCTGGCGGCGCGTGAAATCGACTTCACCCGGCACGAAGACTGGCCCTCCTCCAGTCCAGATTTGAATCCGTTAGATTACAAGATATGGCAACACTTGGAGGAAAAGGCGTGCTCAAAGCCTCATCCCAATTTGGAGTCACTCAAGACATCCTTGATTAAGGCAGCCGCCGATATTGACATGGACCTCGTTCGTGCTGCGATAGACGACTGGCCGCGCAGATTGAAGGCTTGTATTCAAAATCACGGAGGTCATTTTGAATAAACTTTAATGTCATAAGAATCTATGTTTTGTTAAGTTCATTTTGGTATATGAATGGTTACATAATTAATAAACTTGTTACAATTATTTTACATTAAACATGTGACAGAATTTATGACCTGACTAGGTATAAGTACAAGACATATAAAGATAAATATATCGTGACAATACACAGCGTCGTCTAGTCCTAAATTAAGCAACAGAGTACTTGTGTAATGGATACTAGACAACAGAAAAGCTTTTCTTTCGTAAATAAATTATACATAAACATCGGGTCTCGGGACGGGAATTAAATCCGCAACCCCCGCAGGCGTTCCGAGGTAAGAAAGCCGTTGCGCCACAGAGGTCGTCAAACTTCTAGATACTGAGATACTAAAAGATCACATGTTTAGGTCATAATTTCCATTTAAGTCTGCTGTTATTCACAAAGCGTGACGGTCACAAGATATAAATAAGTTGTGAGCTGTCTCAAATGAGATCTATACATTGTTTTCTTTGATTCCATTGACAATCTGTAGTGTAGACAAACTAACGCACGATTCTAGAAACACCCAAGCTCAAATTTTTCTACCTGCGGGGGCGGAGTAAGAAAACTAATCCCTATGGCCGAAGTCAGCCTGTCGTAAAAGGCGACAAAACAACACTAACTTCGTGGTAGGGCCCGCCCAAGCCCGGGTCTTAAGTATGCCGCCATAATAACTTTTTGTTCCGGCATTAATGACCTAGGTTCCTGTACCCCTATGGGACAGCAGCATGTTCGCGATGCCCCTAGCGTCGCAAACATTCATAGGCGACGGCAACTCTTTCCTGTTAAATGGGCCATCAGACTGTCTGCTGATCCTCAGCAATAAAAAAAAAACTCATCTTTTTATTCAAAATGATTTCCTAACTAGAACATTATTTTAAAAATAACTAAAATTACCACCGCTTCACGTGTTTGGCTGTTACAATGTGAAGCAGCAAGAAACTCCCCACCACCACGTCTAATTTTAGTACATATTTTTTATTTGTATGTCTCCATATAAGCAGGAGTATAGATTTAAAGGAATAAGGATATGAGGTTATATACAACCTCTTTGGTATCCTATACTATACTTCTACAGCCAGTTAAGACCCGCGTCTCAAGACAGTATTAAGTTACTTTTTTATTGTTCTGGATCAGAAGGCAGGCTGACGGCCCACTTAAGTAAGCAGTTACCAATGCCTATGTATGTTTGAGACACCAGGAGCACCGCTGTCGTTTCCGTAGGGGAACAGAAGCCTGAGTCACTTATACCCGAACACAACATGAGGTAATTGTGGTATATTTACTTAATGAAATAAAAATTGAAATGTATTTTTTTTATTTTTCAATATAAGTACATACAATGCCTTTAAACCACTCAAAAAATATTATTTGTCTTTGTCCTCAAAATGACGAGCTACGACAGCTTTCATTTCGTTGTCATCCGAAAATCAGCGGCCCCGTAAGTCCTTTTTCAATTTGGAAAACAGGAAAAAAACCGCTAGGTGTCAGATCTGGACTGCATGGTGGATGATAAATTTTTAAAAACCACATGTTTATCAATTCCTGCCCCGCAACAGACGCGGTGTGAACAGGCACGTTGTCTTGCAAAAACAACACTCCGCGCGTTAGCTTTCCACGTCGTTTCTGGACAACAACTGGATAATATTGACCGTTCATTGTAATCCCTTTCGGTAGGTTTATTTATAAAATTGCCTCGCTATTCCAGAAGACAGTTGCCATTAGCTTAGACGCCGACTTTTCCACCTTGAATCTCTTCGGCGGCCTTTTTCCTTTTTAATCCACTGCATCGACTCTTGTTTGGACTCCGGGTCATATTGGCAAATCCAAGTTTCATCCATGGTAACGATCCGATCACAAATTTCGTCAATTTTATTGTCAGCTAGCGCCGAAAAATCCTCGCAGCTCTCGAGTCGTCGTTGCTTGTCGAGCGGTGTGAGCATTCTCGATACCCAGCGCGCACAAATTTTTTTCATGTGTAAGTTTTGATGTAAAATTTCTCCAACTCGGTCTTTGCTAATCTGAAGTTTTTCAGCTATCTGCCACAGTTTAAGTCTTCTGTCAGCCAGTACTAATTTTTCTACTTTTTGAACATTTTCTTCGGTCACTACCGTAACTGGGTGGCCCTCGCGGGGATTTTCGTCGCAGCTCTCTCGTCCTTGTTGAAATAAGCAAGGCTTATTTTTTCACCGTTGTAGCAGATGAACCGATGACATTTCATCAAAAATGTTTTCGGATTTCCTTTTTTACGAGATAATTTATCACGACACGGTGTTCAAAATTCCGCGAAGTTTCGGATTCGGCTGACATGGTGATATTTGTTGTTCGACAGGTAATTCAATTATGACCTAAAATTTGACTACAGGTTGTTTTTTACTACCACTTAGTCCCGCAATTAGTGATAGGAGTAACGATATAGTTAGTCACCGTAAAGTACCTTAAACCGCAAACTTATCAGCCGACCCTCGTAGATCTAGATAGAATGAGCGTTTTGTCGTACTGACCACTTTGATCTGAAATATCTCCTCTTTAGTTTTGGTTAAGAATTCCAAATTCAAATTTATAAATTCATTTAGCTGGTATATTTGAGTTTTGAAAACAGTTATTCATTTGTTCTTTCCTAGTTATTTTTTTCTTTGGCGTCGCTTATTATCGCACAATGGAAAACATGAAATATCGGTATATTTACGAGTACGAGTTCTATCATGGCACCAGTGCTGCAGAAACAGCTCGAAGGATTAATGATGTGTACGGCGCTGATGTTGCAAAAGAAAGTACGGTACGTTTTTGGTTTCAACATTGTGGAAATTTCGACCTCCAGAACCAACCCCGTGACCGGACCCGGAGACCAAAGTGGAAAATGAAGAATTTTAATTCTTTAGGCTATTGTGGAAACGGATCCACCACAAAGCACTTCAGAGATAGCTGCAGGCTTCGGGGTAAGTGACAAAACTGTATTAATCCATTTGAAGCAAATCGGGAAAGTAAAAAAACTTGAACGATGGGTACCTCTTGAATGGAGTGAATCGAACTTGCAAACACGCGTCGACTGCTGTGTTACATTGCTCAACCGACGCAATAATGAAGGGATTTTAAATCGAATCATTACTTGTGATGAAATGTGGATACTGTACGATAATCGGAAGCGTTCGTCGCAATGGCCGAACCCTGGAGACCCAGCCAAATCCTGTCCTAAACGAAAATTGACTCAGAAAAAGTTACTTGTGAGTGTTTGGTGGACTAGCGCCGGGGTTGTTCACTACAGCTTTCTAAAATCTGGCCAAACGATTACGGCAGATATTTATTGTCAGCAACTGCAAACCATAAAGGAAGAACTAGTTGCTAAACAACCGAGATTGGTCAATCGCTCTAGGCCACTGCTGCTTCACGACAACGCAAGACCACACATTGCACAACAAACAACCACTAAGTTATATGAGATACAATTGGAATGTCTGCGACATCTACCGTACTCCCCGGACCTTGCTCCAATAGATTACTATTTTTTCCGGAATTTAGACAACTTCTTACAAGGAAAAAAATTCAACTCCGATGCGGCAGTCCAAACCGCCTTCAAAGAGTTTATTGATTCTCGCCCCCATGGTTTTTTTTAGTAAAGGGATCAATGTATCAACAACAACAACAACGTTGCATACTTTGATTAATTAAATATATTTTACAAAAAAAAAATGACTTTATATTCCTCCCATACAAAACGCCAATTTCATATGTAAGGACCTAATATTTGTTTAAAAGGCCCAAATAGTGAATACAACTTATCTAGAAATATCATAATCTATATATACGCAAAATATAAGTAAATCAAAAAATCAAATGTAAAAGACCGCCGAAAACAGAACACAGTTTCGATACTTACGACTATGGTAGTTTAATATCTTATTTAAAAATTGATGTTAGTCATTATTGATTCGGAAACAGTATTAAATTGACGCCAAACCCATTTGTGGGTAACGATACCAGGAATGGCGGATGCGTGAATGTTTTTAACTTGAGATTTTCCTTGTTTATTATTTATGAGGAATATTTTTGTAATCAGAATTATGTTTGGATCGTGCGTATCCAATCAACTCCATGGCTCTGACGTAAAATATTTTTTACAACTGGTTCATTGGACAGACAGTAACAATGCCGATCATAATACAACAAGCAGTATTTTTTTAAATATTTTTTGCGTCGTCTTAGCAAAGCACTTAATAGTACTCTCGATTGAACAATAGTTTATATCCTCATTTATCGTACTTTCTCTTTTTCTCTCCTGATTGTGTGGGCAAGAAAATGCGTACGATTGCTTGCAATAATATCATTCTTAAATTAAAACTAAGGATGCAAGGCAAATTTGCACTTAGTTGAGTGAAATATGCATACCATACCACCCATAAATACTTATATGGTTTTCTGTACTAATAATATTAAATGGACATACGAACTGCTTTTCTAGTATAGCGATAATTACTAAAATTCTCTTAAGAATCAGCTATTCGAAGTAAAAAAGAAGAAAAGAGAGGCAAAACCAATCTCTAACAATGTATAAATAATGTATGTATATTGACAATGATTACAGATGTAAGGGGTGTCTCAGAATGTTTTTCGTTTTTGAATTGACTAATACGCGCTAGCCGCAGGCAGCAGGGGGAGGGGAGTGGTCTCAAACGCTTGGCCGGTTTGTTAAGTTTAGTACTTAGTACTAGGCATGAATCGTTTCACGGGACCACATCGCGCGTTTTGTGTGCAGGCGTTTTATAAAAACAACGATTCCTACAATATTGTTCGCCGTCTCTACAGGACACATTTTAATTTAACAAGCTTAAACCACGTGCCAAGTGCCAATTCAATTAAGCATTGGGTCAAATCCGGACAAATCGTCTGGGTCCAAAACGACATCAAGAACGAGCATGAACGTCGACCGCGTTCGCCAGTCTGTTATGGACGACCCACGACAGTCGTTGAGATTGCGCGCAAATTCTCTTAATTTGAATAAATCTACGGTTCATCGCATTATTTCGAAAGACTTACATTTTCATCCCTGTAAAATTGTTATTATTCAAGAAATGAAGCCTGATGATACTGATAAACGAGTCGAATTCTGCAGGACATTGAAAAACCGTTTTAAGAGTTTTAATAACATCAGGTTCTCCGGCGAATCGAATTTTCACATCAAGGGTCACGTGAATAAACAAAATTGCAGATACTGGGCTTCCGAGAATCCACTAGAACTGCATCAGAAGCCTTTGCATTCGCCAAAAGTGGTTGTTTAGGCTGCCATATCAAGTCAAGGAATTATCGGTCCTTGTTTTTTTTAAGGATGACCGAGGTCGAACTCAGACTGTCAATTCTGATCGATATTGTCATATGATCCGGACTTTTTTGGCTACAGAAATGCAAAACCAATATGGCTACAACCGCAACACCTTTTTCCAGCAAGATGGAGCCACTTCTAATGTTACAAATGACTCATTAGCTGCTCTTCAAGATTTATTCCCTGGAAGAGTGATAAGTCGCCGAGGAGACATCAACTGGCCACCGAGGAGCCCTGATTTAACGCCTGCTGATTTTTTCCTATGGGGCTACCTAAAAAGAAAGTTTACAATCCATTGCCATCCAACGTCCATCCAACTGAATGTTTTGAAGCAAAGAATCACGGAAGAAATCAACTCTATTACAACAGCGATGCTCCAGCGAGCGATTGAAAATTTTAGCTCCAGGTTAAATGAGTGTGAACAAGTGAATGGTGCGCATTTGCAAACGGTTGTTTTTCATAAATAAACTTCAAAAACTGCTCTTTAATTTAACAATAAATAAAACGAGTTTTAATAGATATTGTTGTTTTTTATTTAACATCTAAAAGCGAAAAACATTCTGAGACACCCTTAAGAAAAGAGCGTTTCAAACTTTCGTTTGCGGCGATTGGGCGACTACCAAAAGATTAATCAATCGGAGACATCAATTTGTTGTTTTAATAGATGCCTATTCAAATGTTCGCGGCTGACGAGCTTCTTTGAACCTCTTAAAATTTTCACTATGATTATATCGCGGTTTCGCATACGAAATTTACTTAGGATTCTTTTGAATTTTACACAACACACCATAATGTTGTACACTAGAAATAAAATAATCCTCTTTTGCTTGATTTGTTATCCCCTAATATGGAACACAATACGAATCTTTTTTTTTGCTTTGGGATAGCAGACAGGCCTGCTTAATATACCGTCGCCTATGGATGTTTGCGACGTTCTGGGCACCGCGAACACGCTGCTGTCCTATAGGTGTACAGGCACCTGGATCACTAATGCCGGAACACAAGGTTATTATGGCAGCATACTTTCTAGACCAAAGGTGATTGCCATCCAGCCCTAACACTTAGTTAGAGTTGTTTTGTCGCCACGCCGACACGACAGGCCGACCCCGGCTGCAGAGGTTAGTTAGTATTCTTAGTTCACCCCTGTACGAAGAACTGTGTTACTCCTGCGTATACACATAACAGTAAAAATAATCTATTCTAATATAGTAGTGAGTTTGGTAGTTCAATGATGTGTTATCTACTATAGTTTAGTCTTGAGATCGGTATTGTAGTTTATACATGTTAATCTATACAAATAAATAAAATTGGAGTGTCTGTTTGTAAAATTAAAATAACCGCTTTTTACTAAGTGCATTCGGATGTATACACGGTACATATACCAAAACAACATATTTTACATTTTTTGTCTGTCTGGCTGTTTGTTCCGGTTAATCTCTGAAATGGCTGGATCGATTTTGACGATACTGTCACTGACAGATAGCTGATGTAATAAGAAGTAACTTAGACTACTTTTATTTAAAAAAATAGTTTTAGTTAAAAATCATCCGTTTCGGAAATTTTTTAAATCCAATTTAAGTTGACTTCAGATTTATATCATCAATCATATGAATAGGGTTTAGCTTAGGCTGGACTTTGTAGTTTCGAACGCACATATTCCGGAGGCGCGTGACGTAACAGCTGCAGTCGATATTAACACTGACTGTTTGCATATTTATAGGGTTTGTAATCCAAAGTAAACCATAAGATATATCCAAAAAATGCTGCCCAAAGTCACTATTCCACGTGGACGGATTCGCGGGCACAGCTAGTCTATATAAATAAAATGATAGAGGTCTTTTTTATTGCTGTAGGACAGCAGACAGACTGACGGCCCACTTGAAATTTAGCAGTTACCGTCGCCTATGGGTGTTTGCCACGCCAGTGCCGGCATCGCGAATAGGCTGCAGACCCATAAGGATATAGGAACTTGAGTCACTAATGCACGAACACAAAGTTACTATAGCGGCACACTTAAGACCAAAGGTGATCGCCATCCAGACGAGTTTGGGGCCCTACCACGTAGATAGGGTGGGTTGTTTTGTCGCCTTTTACGACAGGCCGGTCTCGCCCGCAGAAGTCAGTATTCTTTCAGAGAAAGAGGTCAGCAGTTGTGCGCGCATCACAGCATAACTACTGGATAGATAAATTTTCTAAGTTTTATTTCTTAGACACTTGGACCTTATTAAAAAAGAACAAAATATTGCGATATTTTCATTTAATATAAAGTCGTATTCTTGCCGCGGAGAAGTGGGGCAAGCGATGTAGCGCGGATACGTAGGAGAGTAACTTGGCTAATATATCAAGCAACGCGGACGAATTAGCGGGTGTCAACTATAGAATACATATTGTAGAGTGGATAGTGTGAAAGTATTTTGTCTCACCTTGCTGACTAGCATATCAGTCTCGTCGAAGTGGCGGCCGAACATTTTGGGCGACTCGCCGGGGATGGGCTCGATCTTTATACACACCTCCTGCCCCTTGCGCGCAGTCTCCACTTGCTTGTGGTTGATTTCGATCGATGTCACAAGACCCAGCTCTACAAACTGTACAAACATAAAAAAAAAATAAACTTAAAATTAGTCCTAAAAGGGTTTTCTAACTCAGCATAAACTGGTTAGAAAAAGCCAGCGCTGGTCTTCCGTTAAAATCCGGTAAAGACGCCACTTTACAAATTTTGGATTTAAAAAGTGGTGGTAGTAGTAAGATTGGCGGTTTACACATACCGTTAACGGCGGTAATCACTGTATACACTGTTTCCACATGATGTTTTCTTTCATTGTTAGTACATGGCAATATTGGCAATTATGCTATGATGCGCACATTAGACGAAGAAAAACTAAGCGGTGCATGCTATCGCAGGATTCGAACCAGAGACCTTTATATATCTAGTGTATAAGTAGTACATTAGTTAAATAGTACCCATAATACTAGTGTGATTATTCCTAATACATTTATTTATAATTATTTATTCCATTCTAGAATCTTCTCTTATAAAGTAACATGGCCTTTTATTTTCTACCAGAGCGAAGTCAGGGCTATTTTTTTTATTGCTGTAGGACAGCGGACAAGCTGACGGCCCGCTTATAATTTAGCAGTTACCGTCGCCTAAGAGTGTTTGCAACGCCAGTGGTATCGCGAACACGCTGCTGTCCCATAAGGGTACAGGAACTTGGGTCACTAATGTCGGAACACAACACAAGGTTATTATGGCGGCATACTTAAGACCAAACGTGGTCGCCATCCAGACGGGCTTGACGCCCTACCACGTAACTAGGGTGGGTTCTTTTGTCGGCTTTTACGATAGGCCGACCCCGGCCGCGAAGGTTAGTATTCTTTCTCCGCCCCTGCACGGATAACAACATAAAACCTTTTGAAAACTATATCGAATATCATGTAACTGCATCTTTTGCATTGCATATTTTTTTATAGCTGTGATCGGCAGACAGGCGAACAGCTCGATCGTAGGTGGTAATCAACATTGGCATTGCCAACGCGCTGCCGGCCTCGAAGAGGAACCAGAACCTAATTTATTAGTGCTGGAACACAACACAAGGTTGCCAAGAGGCGGTCGACGGGCTGGAGACCCTAACCTAGCTAGGTTGTTTTGTCGCTTTTTACAACTGTCAGTGTTTGTTCACTCCTGCACAAAGAAATATGTTTTGCAAAATAATTCGTTATATCTCAAGAAACTTTCCGATCAACTCATATTATGAAATATCTAAGGATTCTGATTTTCCTTGATATGATTACTCGCAATACGCATAATTTGTATTACGCTTCAAAATTTACAATCCGCCGGATGTTTACGTATCGTGTAGTCAAAGGTTAATAAAAATAAATGGACACGTTGAATACACATCTCGTAATATCATACCATGTGTTTTCCTTAAGAGTTTATGAATGATAATTGCTACCGACTTATTTATAACTTATTATATCAAATGTCCAACATAGAGGTTAGACAACGCGAACGATCCACGCGCTGTGATATGGTTATGTAGGAATTTAGGCAGCAAGTGTAGTACACTTGAGGAGGTCACGGGTTCGATTCCCGTCCAGCGTCTGGGTGTTTATGTATAAATGTATTTATTTACAAAAAAAAAGTATATATATGTAGTATATCAGTTATCTAACACTCATACTACAAGTGCTATGCAACTTAGTTTGGGACTAGATGGCGTTGTGAGAAATTTTCTTTCCATATGTATAATAATGTGTACCATAAAAGTTTAAAAAGTGCGAAAATTTGATAGAAATCAAATTTTGACCTCAAATAACTCTGGTAGAAATCAATTTATCGAAAAATTATAAGAATCCTTTTTTGGTTATAATGTATCATCAATCCTTGTTTGGGTTATATCATTTGGGGCTATGCATTGGGGCATTTGGGGCAATTTTGCTGCCGACCCCCATAATTCTATGACCTATGAGGCATAAGAAAATAGCATAGATGTGGTTTAATATGATTTTTTTGGATAAGACTTGTCTTCCCTCCAACTTTAAAAACCTACTGATAGAGATGTCCGTTTTCGACAGAGTGTTCCACTGACAGACGAGGTTAATGATTAGCAAATATTATTTACATTTTAGGTTTCGGAATCAATAAACTATACCGTGATGTAACCCCATCTACCGACAATAATTAAACTTACAAACATAAAGAGAAATAGGCCGGGCTTTCATATTGCGGGTAGTTCATAAATACTTGTATTTTATTCCGGTGGTGGAAAAATGCTCTCACCCACTACCAGCCGGCAGGCTTGTGGGACTCACAAGAACAGTGTCGTCTACCCACTAAAAGCCACCCCCAGGCTCCTACTCCGTTCGCTTGTGTACGGGGTGCCGGGAAATGGCGCGAACCGACTACCGCCATACAGCACAGCAGTTCATAAATACTTTACTATTAGATGTCATACACTAACAATCACAATATTATAATTAAACTATAGAATTTTCCTACAACATTGCGATTGACAAGAACTCATGAATGATTCATTTCCTCGGTTTTACCACAAACACGATAATATAAAATAATATGAATGGAGCGTGACGTCACTACACGTGTATAGTAGTAACAATAAAATAATGGCCACGTTTCGCCAATTTATTAGTGTTGCCACCATTTGGCGGATCATCGCGGAAGTCATTAATAAGCCCTATTAATTTATTATTGCGTAATGCATGTGTTTGTATATTTAAAAACAAAATCATTATACGACTTGTTATTTATATATAAGTAGTACAATTATCGTCACTGAAATGGTTTTTATTATTTCTACTTGTTTATTTTCTTTTTAAAATTACTCAGAAATTAGCCAGTGGTATCCTACTATTCCCGCCTGAGATCGAGGTGCGCGCGAAATATTTATTATTCCTCCCCCCCAAGGGTCGGGAAATAGAGGTCCTTGTCGACGGTGGGGGCGATCGGGCGGTCACTCGGTCAGGTGCATTGCACGTCAGTACCACACTACCCGTCGCGGGCCCGTGAGTCCTAGTCGCGGGCTGCCAAGCGGTGGGATGTGTAAAAACATATCTACCTCATAACAAAAAAGAAGTAGCCCGTAGTAATTGTATACCATATATCAATTTCGTTATTAGAAAATGCGAAAATTTTCGTGTAAGGTGTTTTTTAGGCTTTAAGGCGACACAAATAATATCATACACGAATGAATAAATACATGCTCACGAAAATTATACTTTTGTCTCGTAGTCAAGTATAATAAAAATAAAGATATATCTAATATTTTTTTCATATCAAATCGAGCAATATGTTGGCTCTTTAAATTGTCCTGCATAAAATCTACAGTCCTATCTGTTTCAAATCTGTTAAGTTCTATTAAGTTATAGTAAACTTAATAAATCCATACGTATATATTTAATTAATTATACTAGTATATTAAACGTACGTTTTTCAATCAATGCATCAAATTGATAATTTGTTGTCAGTACTTGTTTGTATTTTGTTTGTACGGTTAGTGTCTCACCAAACACAGAGCATTGTCTTGCGACCAAAACGATTTGGCTTTGGAGTCGATGGGCTGACTTCGACAGGTGATAACTATAAAATAAATCCACTTTTCATCACCCGTCACTATTCGATGCAGAAATTACTTCCGATCACAATTCCACAGACGAATTTTCGATGTTCCTGTCATTCAATTGATGTGTGCACCCAACTTGCCATCTTTTGTATTTCCCCTATTGCTCGTAATGGGTCGCTAATCGTTTCTTGGACCAAATTTAACGCTCCTGCCAATTATTTTTCAGTTTGAGTTGGGTCTTCATCCAATAACTCCTGCAGTTTCACGTCTTAAATTTTTTTCGCTCTATCAGAACGTTCTTTATCTTGCACATCGAAATCACCACTTTTGAATTTTCGAAACCACGCCTCACATGTCTTTAGAGTATGCTCACTATATGTTACTACCAGCACGCGATGACTTTTAACGGCTTTTTTTCTTTTGATTAAATAAGTATGCGTGGCCCCCGCAAATGCACGTTTTCAGGCACGAAACTTGACAATTTCAAAGAGGTATAAATGTATGACGATGTTACTTTCGCAAAATTCATTCAACGTATAGCTTTGAAGCTTGACATCAAGCTTAATGATATATGTGTCAAATCATACCATACTTAAGCCTAGCGACATTTTCTTCTTCTTCCTGCCCTTATCCCAAACTATGTGGGGTCAGCACAACATGTTCTCTCCTACCATTCTCCTCTATTAGCCGTCATTTCAACATTCACACCTTTTTTAACCATATCATCTTTTACACAATCCATCCATCTTTTCTTTGGTCTACCTCTCCTCTTGTATCCAGCCACTCTCATTTCTAGCATCCTTCTTGTTACATGACGCTTCTCTCTTCGCATTATATGGCCATACCAGGCTAACCTATTACTTTTTATCATCTCAATCACTGCGTACTTTCAAACTTCCCCTAATATACTCATTTCTAATTTTATCCATTTTTGTAACTTCGCTCATCCATCTCAACATTCGCACCTCTGCTGCATGCAATAACCTTTCATCTTTCCCCTTTGTGGCCAGCATTCTGATCCATACTATATGACAGGTCTTACAACGGACTTATAAATTTTACCTTTAAGTCGCTTGTGGATAGCAAATTGTTCCTGAGACCTGCCGCCATTTCATCCATCCTTCATTCACTCTGCTTTTCATATCTCGGCCTATCTCACCATCGTTCTGGATTAATCCGAAGTAGCGAAAGTTGGAGCAAGTTGGCAGAGACACGCTTCCTAAGGTAATCGTGGTAAAGGCGGAAATTCCACCAAAGTCGCGAAATAGATGTTCAGTTTTGGTTCCACTTATCTTCAACCCAACATCCTCCAGCCTCTCCTGCCATTTAGCCAATCTGCTCTGAACCTCGTGAGCATTTTCTCCAAACAGCACAATGTCATCGGCAAAGAGCATACACCAAGATGCCTCCTCCTGTATTTCTTATGTTACTGCATCAACTACCAGGAGGAACAGATAAGGGCTAAGAGCCGATCCCTGGTGTAAACCCACCGCAACATTTAAATTTTCTGTGACGCCAGCTAGAGACCGGGCGTGTGTGCCTTATCGTACATCACACAAATAAGATGCAAGTACTTCACATGCACTCCTTTTGCTTTCATAGCCCACCACAAAACCTTAAAAAATCCTTACAAAAATTAAGCCTAACAACATCTGTTACAAAAATCCGTAATGATTTTCCTGTATATCTAGTAAATATTAATGTACTTTCGTACGGCCCCAAGCTTTTTAGTACTATCTACTTAATACATTCAAGCAGAGTTTATCCAATAGTAAGTAGTCATCTTTCCCAATAGAATTTTGTAACATCAGGGACACTGACAATTCCCAGCCGAAATTTGACAACGGGCCCAGCTCAACACAATGCATTTTTTTTACAAATGATCAATGCGGAGATGGAAAGATCACAGTTCAAACTCTTTATTTTACATTTGTCTTAGATGGAAGTTGGAATATGTACGATATTATTATGAAATAAAAAATAATTAAACGCATTCATTCATAGGCAATGAATAAGGCCCATTTTACAATCTTATCGAAGTGGCAAAGAAGCATAGTAAATATGTTTGTGTATACGTGGAATTAAAGAGTGATATGTTGATGGTGATTAAAGAGACTGTGTATACATATCATTACCATCAACACCAGTTGTATGCCAAATTTTCGCATCTGAGTTCAAGGTCCACGCTTCACTGACTCCACTACTTGTTACAGCTAAGGCATCTATCCACTAGTCGCTATTACACATGCATAGCGTCAATGCGACATCAGCAATCCTAGCTAATTATTTCTTATGTGTAGCCTTTTTTTATATCCCGAGGACCAATAGCATTGGTAATTGCTCCGCGACGCCCCCGTTCTTAAGTGTACTGCAAAAACTAGGTAGTGTAGGTAACAAAACCGTAGACCAATTACTCTGTCTCTGCTACATTTTGATCAAACTGCAAAACATAGTTTTAAAAGGATAACATCCGTAAGATACGCTCTATATTCGATTAAAATCTGTAAGAAGGTAGTTGTAATGCAAGTTAAAAAGGCATCTCACCTCTTTACTGGGTACGCAGATGGGAGTGCCCTCCTTGACGATTCCCGCCTCCACCATAACCCCGGCGACGATGGGGTCGCGCGAGTTGAACACGAACTGAGGCAACACCTTAACAAACAAAACTCGCTATTAAAAAATGTTTATAATAACAACCCACAGACATCTTACTATTGTCTCGAGCATCCCCCTTGAGGGAATAGACAATATGAGGGCGGTCCGGTAAGTACTTAGCCTCACCGCCCGATAGCACCACTATCGCAAGAGCATTTTATTGCGTAGTACATTCTTGTAGACAGCTACTGTAAAAGTTTCAGCTGAATCGAACGCGTAGTTTTGTTTTGACCGCGTGTGGAAGCGAGCGTGTCCGCGAATTTGAGAAAAATGGGAATTGAGCAATATCGGTCGGTGATTCGATTCTTTTTTTTTTTTTGGAAAGAAAATCGCGCAGCGAAATCAAAGAGCGCTTGGATGCTGTGTACAGTGACTCTTCTCTTTCGACGGCGACCATCAAAAATTGGTGTAATCAGTTTTAACGTGGTCGCACGTAGGCTTTTGAAGAGCCACGCCCAGGTGCCCCAAAGACGGCTACCACAGAGGATAACGTGAAAAAAGCGCGAGATAGCTGAGACAGTAGGCATCTCAAAAGACCGTGTGGGTCATATCCTGCATGAAGTATTGGGCATTAGAAAGGTGTCGGCGCGACGGGTTCCGCATTTGCTCACCCCGGACAATAAGCACAACCATGAGACAACTTCGGAGCAGTGTTTGAGGATGTTTAAGCGCAATCCGAAGGAGCATCTGCGTCATTTCGTGACCGTCGACAAAACATGGATACACTAGTACACACCAGAGACCAAGGAACAGTCGAAACAGTAGACTTCACCGAACATGCTCCGAAGAAGGCCGGAATAGTGATGGCCACCGTTTTCTGGGATTCAAAAGGTGTGATCTAGATCGACTTGCTGGAGAAAAGCAAAACGGGCACAGGGCTCTAAACAGGCCGAATTATTGGGCCGATTCGAAGCCGAATTGCAGAAAAGACAGCCCCGTTTGACAAAAAAAAAAGTGCTCTTCCATCATGACAACACACCGGCTCACACCTCCGCCGTCGCCACGGCCAAATTGGTAGAATTAGGTTGCTGCCCCATCCACCGTATGCTCTTGATTTGGCCCCGTGCGACTTCTTTTTGTTTTCGAATTTGAAAAAGTCACTTGCCGGGCAGAAATTTGAGTCGAATGAGGAGGTTATCGCCGCCGTGGAGGCCTACTTTTCAGACGGGTTAAAAAAGTTGGAGCATCACTGGTTCAAGTGTATCGAACTCAAAGGACATTATGTTGAGAAACAAATCGCCACTTTTCCAAAATTTTTGTTCTTCATTTGTAGGGTAAGTACTTATCGGACTACCCTCGTATACTCGCCATGCTTGTCCAAGACGAAGTGGCGAGTTACATATACCGGTGATAAGCAGGTTTCGTCGTTATGTTTTCCTTTAACATGAGTACGAGGCAATTATGTTTTTAATATGCATATTAGACGAAGAAAAACTACCTAACCGGAGAGTGGCATCGTGAGATTTGTACTAAGATTCGTACGTCTTGAAATTTTATACCTACCTAATATTATATTTCTGCGGATAGTTTACCTTAAGTTTGCAGGGGAACACGGCGATATGTTTGAACTCCTCGCGCTTCTTCTGCTTGAGCTCCTCCCGATACGCGGTGAACTTGTCGAACAAATGGTATATGATGTCCGCTGCGAATATCTTTACACCCAGATTGTCAGCCATTTCTTGTGCGTCGCGTTCGATCTAATAACAATTTAGTAATATTATAACTAAGCGGACATGCACTTTCTGGAATAAATATGTCATCTGACCCACTAGGTCGTAGGACCCACTAGGCACCGTATCTCCTTATCAGCCAGTGCATAAGAAACATGTGACTCTAGACATATTGGAGATGTTCCATTCTAGCTAAGTACACTCACCGGTGAAATGCAACCAATGACAAAATGTCATTGTTCAAACTAATGTAGCACCACCCCTCAGGTTGCACACCAATTTTAATTTATTTAATACAAATAATACTTTTATATCGCTTGTACTTTTATTTTATCTGTGCAGGGGTGGAGAACGAATAATGACCTCTGCGGCCGGGGTCGGCCTGTCGTAAAAGGCGACAAAACAACCCACCATAGCTACGTGGTAGGGCTCCAAGCCCGTCAGGATGGCTACCATCTTTAGTCTTAAGTATGCAGCCATAATAATTTTATGTCGTGTTCCGACATTAGTGACACAAGTTCCTGTACTCTTATGGCACAGCAGCGTGTCCGCGATGCCACTGGCGTTGTAAACAAACAATAAAGAGTTTTCTATCTATCTTCTATCTAAATTATCAATTTCGGGCGAAGACAAGCTTTAATTTTTACTCTGTATTTTAGAGGGCTGATGACGGTTTCCAATCATTGTTTGGAAACAAAGTAAAAACAAAATTGGCACACATTTGTCTTTATAAATACAGCGCGTGCCGTTTCACGCCAAAAGTGTGTGCATACATATGTATATAGTTACAAGTAAAAAAAATATAGCTCGATAAAGTTCGAGACTTCCCTTAGAAGGTATTTGCTACATGACAAGAACTTAGCCCTAGTCAACTTTAGCCCCACCTCCTCCTCTCTGTAACCGGGAGTGGTATTTTAAAGACCTCCATCCCACCTGAACGGGCCACGTAGTATGTGTACATTCCCTAAGCAACCTACATGGTACTACATACAAAGTGTACCGACCGTTTTTTATTTAAAAAAACATACCTTAACATCAAAAGCCAGAATGACGGCATACTGTGAGTCGTGTTCCAACATAGCGGATGCCTTCATCACATCTCGCTTCACTACTGGACCTATTCTTATCGCTGAATACTGTAAAATAAAAAACATTTCTTATATTCATATAGCGCGGGTGTTAAATAGCAGGTTGAGTTTCACAATCGTGTATTTACTAAATAAAATATCGTCCTACGCTATAAATAAAATTTTGAAGCGCAGGCGCATCCTTTACTCAAACGCCATCTTTAAAAACTAATCGTCTTACGTCATTCTTCGTATCTCTTTCATACGTACATGTGTACCTCTATCTTTCATTTTGCACTTACTTTCGTTACAATAGCATTAAAAAAATTACAGTCATCTTAGGGTTAAATCCCGATCGCAACCCAAACTTCTGCTTCAACTTTTCCTTCTTCATTTCGTCCGGTCTGCAGCATTGCTAGTAGTGAATCCATGGGCACCCATATCACCCTTTACGACGTCAAGCCAGCACTTTTTGAATCTGCCAGCCGGGACCCGGCGGAAGCGGCGCTAGACATTTGCTCCTCACATAAGTAGCATAAAAAAATGACAGTACAATTATAATACTTACAGGAATTTTGCTGGCCTTTAAGAATTCAAGTAGAGCTTCAAGTGAGCCCAGAGTGGATGCCTGCACGTACACGCCTCGTTCGGATAACTTAATCGAAGACAAGGCTGATTTCAATTCACGCGCTACCTCCTCCCTAAAATAAACAACATCAAATATACAATTGATCAAAATTACAAATTACGTTTGTTGCAAAGTAGAGTATTGTGAAATTCTCTAGTTGTTTGCGATTAGATCGCTAATTATCACTAAACAAAATGTCAACGTCAAACCAAAGCGTCAATGTCACTGTGACGCGCGGGGGAGCGGGACGCGCATCCGGCGTGGACGCTTCTTTCCGAGCAAGACGAAAGCCTCTTCCTGTTCAGGGCCAGCCACCAAGGAGGCATAACGTCGTGACCGGACCCCAAGAATCGAAAATTCATCGTTCAACCTCAAATTCAATGCTGTTCGCGTCCTAGTCAATTATTTTGCATGATAAGTCGTGTTAGCGACTTTTTAATGAATTTTTACGCATATTAAGGACCTCCGTGGCTAACGCACTTTGGTACGGACTGAGGTCACGGCTTTGATTCCCATCTTGCGTTTGTAGTGTTTATGTATATGTATTTATTTACAAAAGTATATATGTAGTATATTAGTTATCTAGTACCTAAAACACAAGTTGTGTTTTTTTGTTATTTTGTTGTGTTCCGGCATTAGTGACCCAAGTTCCTGTACCCTTATGGGACAGCAGCGTGTTCGCGATGCCACTGGCGTTGCAAACACCCATAGGCGAGGGTAACTGCTAAATTCTAAGCAGGCCGTCAGCCTGTCTGCTGTCCTACAGCAATAAAAAAAAGCGCTGTTATTTACTTTGGTACTAGATGGCTTTGTGTGCATTATCTGAGTATATTTATTTATTATTTTAAGTATGTCTCTTAATTTTAGACTGAGTAACTATACATAAGGAAAATTTAATATCAACGTATACACCTGGCACATTTTCCCATCAAGCTGTTGGGAACCAAGTGAACCTCATCTGTCAGATAGTATGTGTAAAGCTCTTTTCTCTCTGGTAAATAATAGTCACCGCTATTAAAAACAAATCAACTGAAATCCATTTCTCATCGTCTTTATCACCTCACAAGAAGTGTGATGGGTAGACCCGAACTAAAAAAATTTTCACGCACAAATTTCGCTCTTCAACCAATTTATATCAGTTGTGCAGTAAGCCAACAAGTCTATATCAGTTACCTATTAAGCATAACACAAGCGCAATGCTGCTTATTTCGGGCCTAGATGGTATGTGTACCAGTATATTTATTTTATTTAACAAATTGAAGATCTGCTAAAACAGACGACTTTTTTTATAAAGCACTCACTTGAGTACATCGACTTCATCCGGTTTTTGGGCAACAAGCAGATTCAAACCGGCAATGGCCTTCTCCAGCTCTTTGGCTGCAATCTTCACACCTTGGGCGCCAACTACTTCTTTATGCTCTATGTATGCATTCTAAAAAAAATAGTTAAGAAATTACATAAAAATAAAAGTATATATAATACGTTTCACTAAAGATGAGACTTGACAGACCATGTGGTTTGACATGCGCAGTAGACGATACCGGACCGGGTGTCATCGGGGCGGCGAAAATAATGCGCAAGGCGCGGTTCGATGCTGCGCACGCGTGTTAGTTGCCTCCCGTTCCCCTCATCCCGTGCACGCCGCTTAACTCCGTAGTACAGACGAATACAACCATGTTTACAAAATTTCTACTTTGTTTACAGTTGTGTTGTATACGTGTGCAACTATGTAAAATCTCGATTATGCCTCGAGGTAAAACATTAAGAAGGCAAATCAGGAAGATGGTTTACGACGTGTACACCTATATGTTAAAAGAAGCAAAGGAAGGTGTACAAATTTTGTACCTACGTACATCTACAACATCTTTGATTACTGTGAATTGTAAAGGAAGCAAATAGTTCCGAGTTACTAGCAATTTTTTGCACTGCCGAGAAAAAAAGGTCAAGACCGAAATATGTAACGGATATAGATGAGTTTGACAAAGGATTGATAAAAAAATGCATTCACAACTTCCATGTTACGAACAAGGAACTGCGGACCCATAATAAAATATTAGCAAAGTTACGTGATGATATTGCCTGTCGTGGGTCTAAAACTAGTCTGAGCCGCATCCTGAAAACCCTTGCTTTTTGGTCCACCAATTTCCTATCCTCCAGGATAGGAAATAATCGAAAAGTCAAATCCAATATCAGATTTAAAAGGATTAAATATATGAAAAAAGTCGGAAAATATCGCCAAGAAGGCCGTTCTATTGTATACACTGACGAGTCTTACGTGCATTCCACAGACACTACACCCAAATCGTGGTCTGATGATTCGGATAAAAGGCTCAAAAAACCAATACATCCATACCAAAACGCTTTACTAACTTTTAAATCTGGGTCAAAAACGGTGACTACCATGACGACATGAATTACGAAAATTATCAGAAATAGCTTCGATCTCAGCTAATGCCCAAACTTTCACCAAAGGTCGTTGTAGTAGTTGATAATGCTTCATTCCACAACAAGGAGGATGAATCTACACCAAACTCAAACACCAAGAAAGCTGATATGCAATCATGACTGACCCAAAAAGAAATTACCTATACTCCAGATAAGCTTAAACCACAATTGTACAAATTGATAAAAATACATAAAGAACAATATAAAACAATTCAGTATAGACAAAATACTCTCTGAACATGGTCATGACGTACTGCGAGTACCTCCATACCACCCTGATTTAAATCCAATCGAAATGGATTGGCCTTCAATAAATACTTATGTGAGTAGTAAGAATGTTCAATGGAACCTCAAACGTGTGATAGAATTAATAAATGAAAAGGTAATAAATTAAAAGGTAATAAATAAAATCGCACCAAATCCATGGAAAGCTTTATGTGATAAAACAAAAAAATATTGAAGATTTTTATATAGAAAGTGATCACAAACTTTTACTTGGGGCGTTCGTGATCTTAAATTCTTGCCTATTTGTAAATGACATAATGGATGTGTTGAAAATAGTATGAACAAGCAAGCATGCAGGGAGGACAGCTCAAGCCCAATAGTGGAATGTTATCAGCTTTATGTTACAGCCGTGAAAAAATATTTAGAAAAATTAAAATAATTCGTACTTACTAATATTATAAATGTGAAAATAACTGTCTGTTTATTACATTTTCATGCCTAAACCGCTAAACCAATTTTAATGAATTTCGGTATAAAAATTAAAAGGACATAGGCTACTTTTTATAGCGAAAATGAAACTTGATGGGGGTGAACGTAAATATGTTGTTTTTTTTAAATTATATAACAGAACAATGTCTTCCAGGTCAGCTAGTTGTAAAATAAAGATAAATCTACGAACCTTAACTCTCAACTCCTTCATGGGTTGCGGCATCAGCAACGATCGTATCTGAGTGACGATCGGCCCGTCGGTTCCGGCCAACACGACCGTGTCGCCTTCATGGAGGGTTCCATTTATTAGGATCGCATCGATCGTCGTTCCCAGGCCGGGTATCGCTTTAACCTAATACATTCAAATAATTTTAATTTTTACATTACCGTAGGGATTAAAAAGTCTTGGTGGACGAACAATGATCATCAATAGTCGATCCCAACTCTCCACTAAAACCACCGCGATGTTTTCGAGCGCCGGGGCGTTATTATGCTGACCACGATTCCGACTGATGCAGGCCTCCGGAAGAGAGGCGCTGACGACACCATCATATCCTTTCCCACGCAGGAGTAGGTGGTGGTAAGGTAGGTGCGCTGGGAGCAAGGAAGACAGTCGCGCCTACTCCTCAGCCATGTGTTGCGTGCTGCGAATCCTTCCCAAGTTCCGCGTCCGCGATCTTTCGTTACGGCGGCCGGAGATTGAGCGACAACAGGACAACGCTGCACGAGCGAGAGGCAAACCTAGCGCAGTCTCGCTTTCTCAATGTATGTGTACTATTGAGCAATTAATTTTATAAGTACGTAGATTTATTCCCAGCTTGTAAGTATAAATAATCAAATCAATTATCATCATCAATAAAATTTCATTCTTCTATCATATCATCAAGAGAGAATAAACAAAATTTAATTTAAAAGTAGAATATTTATTTTTTTTGGAGAGAAAAGAAAGTAGGAAAAGAAAAAATATTTCTAGATTTTAATTTTATAAAAAAACTTACCTCAAGTACAGTTGCGAGTAACTGCTGCGAGAATATGAGCCTTTTATGCAAGGGCCCCTCGCAGGCTTGCACAATCATCGCAAGCAGGTTGCCCATGCCTTCGCCGGTCACGGCCGATGTTGGCACCAAAGACACATAAGTGCGAGGATCGGGATTCTCGTAGAACAACGCCGCGTTCAAACCCTGATATTCAATTACCGGTCATTACATACTGTGCCTTCAAGTATTAAATCAAACTATATCTGCTACATTGTAGGTAAGATTGTTTGTGTAGATTTGTACTATTGAAATAATTCTAATATTCGATTTGATCTTAGAATCGAATGTCACGATTCAATTCGAATATTATTCCTTTCCTACTACTACTACTTTCCTTATTTCCTACTATATTGAAAACAAGCATCTGCATACTACATTTTTCTCTGATTTGATACACTGAACGAAATTTATACTCGATTTGACATTATTCACTTTAAAATCTAATTTTTCTCTTTGCAGGGCCGGAGAATACTTACCCCTGCGCCCGAGGGCGGCCTGTCGTAAAAGGCGATAAAACAAACTTAGTTAGATAGATTCCGTGGCGTCGCAACATTCAAAGGGCGACGGTAACTAATAACTATTAAGTAGACCGTCAGCTTGTCTGCTGGTCCAGAGCAAAAAAAAGTGGAACCTCGGGGTTGAGTACATTGCAGACTCTAGTCTAATCACTAGACGAGAGCGTTCAATTTCCTAAAAATTATATAAATTAGGTAGGATTATTTTTTATTACTATAAGATAGCAGACAGGCTGCAGACAGGCTGACGACCCACTTAGAATTTAGCAGTTACCGTCGCCTATGGATGTTTGCAACGCCAGTGGCTTCGCGAACATGCTGCTGTCCCATAAGGGTACAGGAATTTGGTTCACTAATGCCGGAACATAACACAAGTTTATTATGGCGGCATACTTAAGACCACAGGTGGTAGCCATCCAGACGGGCTTGGGGCCCTACCAGTAGCCTACCACTAGGATGGGTTGTTTTGTCGCCTTTTACGACACGTCGACCCCAGCCGCAGAGGTCAGTATTCTTTCTCCGCCCCTGCACGGAGAAAAAGGAACGGAAATGAATTCCATTTTACCTGTTCATTTAACTGTAACATGACGTCTTTGCATCTTTTTTCAAACTCCAACTGCGTATTCGCTTGCTGCATTTTGAGTATATCCCTTACATCTTTTCTTTGGGCACTTTGCCAATCGTACAAACGATCGATTTTATTTAATGCAACTATGAAAGGAGTTTTCTTCTGTTTTAATAGATTTATCGATTCTATTGTCTGCTGTTCCAGACCGTGCATTATATCTATTACCTGGAATGAAAGTAAAAAAAAATGTATATAATGAAAACTGAAAAAAATAATTTTATTAATTTTGATGTAAAATGATTAAATGTTAAATTTTTCCCGTCTGTATTTTTTTAGTATCATTTCAATAAATATATTAGAATATTTTACACAACGTCATCAAATTCCAAAGTAGCAGAGGACTTGTTTTATGGGTACTAGTCAACTGATATAACTTATATAATTTTATCTAGTAAACTAGCCGTTCCCGCCCGCTTCGCTGGCCGAATAACAGAAAAAGTAAATCGAAAAAATATGAGAAGTTTTTGTACACATACGCGCGACACCGCTTGCCCCACTTCTCCGCAGTAAAAAAAACACACATCACTGAACACGTAGTGCTTATTGAAATCGTTGTTTCTTAAAACTTTAGTAACTATAATATTTATATATATTAACTGAAGATATCGCAATAATTTTTTTTTAGATAAAAGCCAAGTGTCTTAATAATAAAACATAGAAAATTTAATTCAAATCTATGGAATAGTTATGCCGTGATGCGCGCACAACTGTAGACCACTATCATTTTGTTTATATAGAATTATAGATAAATACATATTATAACTAAACACCTAGACAGACGAGAATCAGAACCGAAGGCGCGATAGTCGGTGCTCCACGGAGGAGGTGAAAAATAATACAACAGCAACGCATGACCGGATCAACTAATACAGTTAACATTATAGAAAATTTAAAAAAAAACGAATATATTGATAAAAATCTTACAAGGATAGCAATGTCACATAGAGAAGATCCTCTGTTCCTCAGGTTGCTGAAAGACTCGTGGCCAGGCGTGTCAATGATTAACAAACCGGGTAATTTAAAGGCAATTTCATTGACCTAGAAACAGATAATTCAAAAATTAGGTATACAATAACATAACTAACTAAATGAAATATTTTGATAAAGAGCCATACATAAATTACGTCACATAAATTTTTGGAGACCCCAAGAGTTATCATCGAAAATGCGCCAACTGCAGCCAACATTCGTCACTAAGTAACATGTATGAATGAATCACTTACCCCTTTTACATGTTTGGTTTGCTCCTTAATATTTTCAATGGGAACATTGGTCGCACCAATTTGCTGCGTGATACCACCAGCTTCGCCGTCTTGCACATTCGTGCGTCGCAATTTGTCTAATATTTTCGTTTTTCCCGTATCTACGTGTCCCAACACACATACAACTGCAGCACGTAGAGGGTTGTTTGCTTTATTCGCTTCGTTCTCTTCGCGGCGTTTCTTTAAATACAAGGGAAATGTTTATAAACTATATTTTAAATCATACCTACTTTCTAATTGTGTAGTTAAATAACAAATAATTTTCTTTTTTATTGCTGAGGTATATTTGTTTGATGCTTTGGGAGGTTTTGGTCGTAATCTTCCTCGTGATTAGCCGTCTTGGAAGAATTAAATTATTTTTTGTTATCGATTTTTTTATGTTATCCGTTCAAGAGGGTGCTGTAGTTGCTAAATTTTCTCTTAGTTATTGTCCTTTGTTCTAGTTGGGTTATTTGAATTTTTGCTAGTCAATCAGAGCTCAATAAAATTGCCGCCCCAACTGGATTCAAGTAGCCCAATACAAAGAGGACTGGAAATCTTTGGAGGAGGCCTTTACCAACAGAGGGTTTCTTGCAGTTTAAAAAAAATTGACATTTTACTTATTGCTGAAGAACAACAGACAGACGAATGGCCCACTTAATAGTAAGCTGTTACCGTCGCTTATGTCGCCGAATGTTTGCGAAGCCAGAGGTACCGCGAACACGCTGCTGTCCCATATGGGTACAGGAACATAGGTCACTTATGCCGGAACACAACACAAGGTTATCATGGCGGCATACTTAAGACCTAGGGTGGTTGCCATCCAGACGGACTTGGGGATGTTTTGTCGCCTTTTACGACAGTCCGACTCCGACCGCAGGGGATTCTTACTCCGCCCCTGCATGGAGGAAAATAGTTTTATAAAATATAAATGTTACTTATGAACAATTATTATTATAAATTTTTTTTTTATTGCTGTAGGACAGCAGACAGGCTGACGGCCCGCTTAGGATTTAGCAGTTACCGTCGCTTATAGGTGTTTGCAATGCCAGTGGCATCGCGAACACGCTGCCGTCCCATAAGGGTACAGGAACTTGGGTCACTAATGCCGGAACACAACACAAGGTTATTATGGCGGCATACTTAAGACCAAAAGTGGTCGCCATCCAGACGGGCTTGAGACCCTACCACGTAGCTAGGGTGGGTTGTTTTGTCGCCTTTTACGATAGGCCGACCCCGGCCACAGAGGTTAGTATTCTTTCTCCGCCCCTGCACGGATAATAATACAGTAATAAGAATGATTTAAAATTATAACAAAACTTTAGTTGCACTTATAGGTGCCCGGGACCCGTATGGACCAGCGCACAGAATAAAATACGCCTTTGTCAGGTTATCTATATATTATATATGTATACGTGAAGCGAAAACTTTGTACCCCTTTTTACGAAAATTGCAGGGATGGAGGACTGAAATTTGGCACAGTTAAGATTCATATGGAGAAGTGCAGAAAGAATTTATTTTGCCTAAAATCCGTTACAAATACACTAAATTAATTAAAATAAAGATTACACACACTCGCTCGAATATTACACAAGATGTATACACATAAATACCTTACTTACGCTTTTGCTTTGTTTTCTTTATAAGAGTTTATGGCCTGGTAAATACCATTATGGTTAATTTTACAATAATATAATATTTAAATTCATAATTAGTAAATACTTAAATAATTAATGAATAAATAATAATAATATATACTGAGTAGCTATGATGAAGCCTTGGATTATAGAGGCCTTTGACAAATTAACCCTAATAAAGTTCAAACTTAAAAATTAAATGAATTATGGTCAAATTTCGATCCCTAGGCAACCACTAGATATTAAATGAGGAGGATTGGAGATTGACGAGGAGGATAATGTTTTCCATCACTTAGAGATAAGTAGGAGTTAGCAGGGCAACTCCATTAGAAAGAAATGCTATGCAATAAAACTTTAAAAATACTGTTCATTGGTTTGAATTAAAAAAATGATTTACTTATTCATCTATATAAACAAAACCTGGTTTGATACTATGTTCAAAACTTCCATGCACTTCTAAAGTCTTTGAATTAAGAGAAACCGACTTACCTCTAATCTCTTAAGAATAAGCTCTCTCTTCTTTTGTGCATCAGTCATTTGATCATCATCGCTATCTTCCTCTGAACTGGTTTCCTCATCGGAACTCTCCGAATCTTCTTCAGAGCTTTCTTCTTCTTCCACTTTCTAAATAAAAAAAAAAATAAGTATGTAATTTTAAACTATTTGGAAGTTTTTTAAAATTATATATTAACTTAGAAATTAAATACTAAATTAGTAAATAAATTTTAAAGCTAATATTCAATAGTCATATAATTATTTAATCTTTAATAATTAAAATTGAGACCATTATTTTTTTTTATTTATTTAATGGTGGGCCTGAAGTATTCAATCAATGCTGCTTACTAATTACTCAATATTTGTTATTTAAACCAAAAAGCTATTTGTGTTTTCACACTATGCTTTTCACATACCATAAAAACTTTGGCACAAAATGCGGCTGCGATTCTAAACATCCCTTCATAACCCACCCACCAATATAGGAATATTTTGATTCTTTTGGCATACAGATAATTGGCTAGTGGCTCTTCACAATGTCAAACTAGCACTTTATAATTTCGAGACTGTTTCACCGGGGATAGCTCTTTCACTTATGTATTCAAAATGTACCTAATTTCTTTACTATCTAGTTCAACTTCATTGGATTGTCTTAAACATTCAAAGAGAACAATAAAATATAAAACTTACCTCAGCAGGTTTCTGCTTTTCTGGTGTTGCTCTCTTCACTTCCTTTACTGGAGTAACTGGTTCAGGTTTCGGTGGTGGTTCCGTCTCCTCTTCGGAGGATTCTGCATCCCAAGCATCTTTCACTGATTCAGTGTCAGATTCCTTTTTCTCTTCTTGTTTTGGCTGTTCTTCCTAGTAAAAATAACATTCTCACTTGAAAAATGTAATTGATATTTAGGTTTGGCTTTACATAACAATAACGATAATCGTTATATAAATATTTGGTAGCATTAAATAGAAAAGGCAGATAAACACAACGTAATTTTTTACAAAACGTAATTTTTAATTGGCGCTGAGACATGGACACTGACGGTGAGATAGGTTCACAGATTTCATATCACTTAGCAGGCTATGTTGGACATTTCTCGTATGTACAAAATCCGAAACTGTAGAAGAACCAAAGTGACAGACAAAGGTCGCAAAATAAGCAAGCTGACGTGGCAGTGGGCCGGTTACATTTATCGCAGAAGCGATTGGAGTTGGAGCAAATGTCCTAAAGTGAAGGTAGCGTAGGACGCCTGCCAGGCCCATGGACCGATAATCTGCACAACGTTGCAAGGGTGGGATGGGAAAAGGGACCGGGACTTGTGGAGTAAACCTGGGAGAAACTACATCCAGCAGTGGAGAATAATTGGCTGAAGAGAAATTTCAAACAATGTACTTAATTGGCAGAATGTATAACTCCACATGGAGTATTTTGAAGCTTATCTGTTGGCTTACTTCATATGTTCTACAAAAATATGGCTAATTTGTTATGACAGTTTTATGAATAAAATAATTCCCGTGCATAACAATAACAAAGTTTTTACTTGTTCCTGTAAAGTTTATCCAAATGGAGTTACGCATTCTGATAATTAAGCCGACGATATATGTCATAAGTACTATGAGTAATTGTATGAACTTGGTGCGAAGTATTAAAATGATTATCATACAAGACACTACAAAACTGTCAACTGTAAGTTTGATCCCCAAATAGTAAGTGAATGTCAGTTTGACTAACATCAAATGTAATTAAAATAAAAAACATTTTAACAATACCTTCTTATCTACCTCCAGTTCTATTTTCTTCTCTTCACTCGGTGTTGATGGAGCTTCCTGTGATATTTGACTCTTAAGTCTTCCTGGTTTTACCCTAGTTCCGGGCCTCGGAGGTTTCTTTTCGGTAGACCCTATTTCTACACCTTGAGCCTTCAAAGACTCTAACAAAGCCTGAGCTCTAGCCTTTTCAGCCTTCTGTTTAGGAGTCAATAATTTTCCTTCTGCTTTCAGTCTTTCTTTCCTCTCCTTTTCTTTTTGCTTTTTCCGTTCTTTCCTTTCCTTTTCTAACCTAATAGCTTCTAACCTTTGACGCTCTCTTTCTTCTTCTTGCCTAATTTTTTCTTCTTCTTCCTTTTTTAATCTCTCTTCTTCTTCTTTGACTTTTTTTAAAGCTTCTTGCATAGCAGCAATTGTCTTTTTGGTTGGGCCTTTCTTGCCTTTATCATCCTTTTCGGCTTTTTCGCCTTTTTTCTTCTTCTTACCTTCTGCTGGTGTATCTGCAGTCTCTCCCTCTTTCTCCTCCAATGGAGCTTTAACATCAGATTCTTTAACATCCAGTTTGGTTTCAACTTTGTCAGGGACATTAGCTTTGTCAGGCACATCTTTTTTACCTTCCTCTTTCTTTTTTGCTTCTAGCTTTTTCAACTTTTCTCTTTCTTTCTTTTCTTTTTTCTTTTGGGCAGCTGTTTTAATACTTATATTGTTTTCATTATCACTTCCTTCTTGGTCTCCTGCTTCAGCATCTTTTTCTGGTTCAGGTTTAGGCTCTTCTTTTTTACCCTTTTTCTTAGGTTTTTTTTCTTCAACTGCTTCCTGCATTTTTTCCTTTTCCTGTTCAATAACAGGAGGTTCTGTTTCTTTTTTAACACCAGCATATTCCATTTCTAGCTCTGCCAATACTTTTTCTATATCATCATCACTGTCATCCTTCTTTCTTTTGGCTTTCTTGCCTTTTTTACCTCCTGCTTCCTTCTTATCTTGTGCTGCTTCTTTCTTTTTCTGTTGTTTTTGAATAGGATTCTCTTCGTCTGATGAAGGAGGAGCTTCAGGTGGTGATATATCACCATCCTCTATCTCTAACAGTGAGAAAGCACTTTTCTTTTCTTCCTTTTTGTTGTTCTTTTTTGGCTTCTGTTCTGGTTCATCATTTGACTCATCTACAAAAAAAAAAACAGGGATCAAGTATTTGCAAAAAATTATTCTAAAATTAAAGATATTTCTATTTAATAACAAAAATATATTTATGTAATACTACTTATTATGTTGTGTAGTAGCCCTTCAGGCTGATGTGCCAATTACCTGGTTGCCTGACTGGATGAAATGTACCTGGATTGTGGTGCAATCCTTGGGAAGCTTATATTCAGCAATGAACAATTATTGAATGAGATTGATACAATACAATGCTTATTAGTATTGTGTAACTGTAAAGGAATAACTAAAAGAAAACAATCACGATGATGTCCCATTGATATTAGTAGAAGAAACAAAAAGAATAATACAGAGCAAGAAATTTGGGAAATCTTCAGGAACAGACTTATAACGAACGAATTATTGAAATCATTACATGACATTATATCACCTGTACTGACATAAATATTTAATGATATATTAAAAGAAATAACGATAGGCCTAACGATAGGACAAAGTCCACAATTGTTTAAAAAGGTGATAAAGGAGACAAACAATTATACACCAATAAGTTTAATGTCACACTTATATAAAATATTTTCAAAGATACTCTAATCATGGATAACTAAAACTTTAGAAGAACAAGAGTTAAAAAAACAAGCCAAATTTAGATGAATCTTTCAACTTTGGTTAATATTCACTTAAACAGATCAAGCAAAAGTATAAAGAATACAGCAAGTCCATTTATGTTAGTATTATCTACTACAACAAAGCATCTAACTCTTTGGAACACAATACTATTAACATATTAATATCTTGAAAATAAATGCAAACAGTGTACTGTTGTAATTTGAGCTACAGCTCAAATAAGATTAGAGAGAACCAGTCCTGAATTTCAAATTCAAAGAGGAGTTAAACAAGGAGACCCATTGTCGCCAAAGTTGTCTAACCGCAGGTTTTAACATTAATAGAATTAACATTAATAGCGAAGTATTAAATCTTCTGGAAAAATAATACAAGAAATATCAAAAGAAAGTCTAAAAACAGGTCTAACTATAAAGGGGCATGCCCATTTTTGGCCAGGAAACGCCCAACAATATGGTTTTTTTAAAAAAAAACATCATATTTTATGATAATTAATCGCAGTGTTCATTTATCCAAAAAAGATTGCAACATATTATGTGCAAAAAAAGTATTGAATGATAAAAATGAAAGGACATCCGTAATTCATTGTTTTGTGGATAAAATATGCACCAAGCAGTGTTGCCAATTATGTACTAGTTTCGTCAAAATTATAATCGATACTGTTTATGTTGTTCGATTTATAAGATGTGATTAATATAATTAATTCCAATAATATTCGTTGTTTATCGGATACTTATTATGATTTTATGTTTATTGAACAAGCAATTTATTTATCGCTAGGTGATTAACTATGACTTCTAATATAAAAAATCATAATAAATAAAGCTACTGCATAATTTAACTTTTTTTCTTATCTTTAATTAAAAATTCATAGAAAAAGAAATGAAAAATTAAAATAATCATCTTTAGATAATAATCTTTGAAGCGCTTTAATTAATTCGCGAACGAACTTAAATCGATATTGATCTATCAATTTTATGTTTATTAAGCGGCAACATCGAATCTGATTTATTGACAGCTAGGCGGCTGACGACTGTCAAGTCGATACTGTTTGCATTTGCATTACTTTGTTTGTTTTCTTGTGGATTTCTTATCTAAGCAACGAATAACCATTCTAAATGGACTCTATATTTCATATATATTTTAATTAATGCTAATGATTCTGCTAGAAGTGCAATTAAAAAGTATTGTTGCAATTGTATTGTTGGCCGACGAACGGTAGGATGATGTGCCCATGTAATGACAGTAATATGTTATTTGGGTTGGGCACAGTATCAGATAAACATTTTCCTGCATGCTCAATTCCTGGATGATGTACTGATCATATATGATACAAATGATGTATAAGATCATAAAATGCCTATTAGATCTTATCAAAACTTAATAATGTATATGTTGTATTTAAGCAAAATGATTGTTAAAATACTGATTTGTGACAATTAAATCCATTTTATAACTTAACAATCCGGACTTTTTGTAAATCAATTCCTTTACTATTTTACTCTATAAATTACATATTATCATTTCCATATGCGTTTATGTATGGGCACCTAGGGCCGAAGTGTCTATTGTCGGTGGGCATTCCCCTTTATAGATGACAAATTCAGAAACAGTAAATATGGTAGATGGAGAAGGAATAGAGTATGTGCAAGAATTCAAATATGGAACACATGACCAAAGAAATCAAAAGACGAGTAGCAAATACTTGGAAACATTATGAGAAATAACAAATAAAAACCCAAATATAAAATTAATGCACAAACGAAAAGTTTTTAATACTTGTTGTCTCTTGATATTAACATATGGCTGTTAAACTTGGTCGCTTAGCGAAAAGGAGTTGAACAAGCTTAAGAAGTTTCAGAATGCTAAATAAAGAAGTGTAATAGGAATAGAACTCAAAGATAAAATAAATTTAAGGAAATTTTTAGTTCAAAAGGTTAAAGGTATTACAGGTGCAAAATGAAGAGAAGAAAAAGTTAAATTTAAAGAGTACCCAGTGCCTTAGCATAGTGGGGGTGGCAAAATTTCACAATAAATAATAATATAAATATTTGAACCATTTCATATTTTTATCGCAACTACAAATTTGGACCAATTGAAAAGAGCACGCAATTTTTCATTACATATTCTGTGATGAATTCGGGGAATCCCCTTTCTTTGAATTATATTTTGTAGCGACTGCAACACCCTCTATTCTGACTTGCAGGGATTCCCCATAGATTATTATGTGCTTGACCTGTATAATGATTAATGAACCTAACCTGTATAGTGGAAAATAATGATGACTGTTCTTGCCGAAAAGTTATCTAGAATTAATATATGCAATACTAGCAGGCTTGCCCGGCTTTTTCAATACTGCTCCGGTCCTATTGGTCCTAGTGTGATGTTATATAGCCTATAACATTCCACAATAAAAGGGCTTTCCAACACAAAAAGAATTTTCAAAATGCATCAAGATCCAAAGTACCCCTACAATGTCACAAACACACAACTTTAGCTCTATAATATTAGTATAGATATAGTATTGCATGCGGCCTTCACCCATGCTACATATTTATCAAGCAATAAAGGGTAATTTTATTTGTTTATTTATTTGTTAAAGGAATAACTGTAAAGTTACTTATGGAATTATCTATTTTTACTTCTTAATTTAGATATTTTTTAAGACTCACCTTCACTACTGACAAGCTTTTTCTTTTGTGACTTATTTGTAATGGCAACATTTTTGATACTTTTTGAGACTTCTTTGATATCCTCATCTGTGCATTTTTTCTGCTTTGCTTTTGCTTTGGACTTTTCTTCTTCACTTTCATCAGTCTCGACTGAGATCCTAAAACATTTAAAATTAGATACTTATTTGTCTTCTTTACAATCTGATACTCTTATTATTTTAGACTGAATGTGTCCAAAATAGACTATTGACAGATATTCCGATGCCTGTGAAAGTCGAGTAAGTGTGACTCCTAAAAACTAATCACATAGATTGCATTATAATTCTATTGACTAGTGCCTCGAGTACAGGAAATCAAAGTGAGTGTTGACTTTTTGTCCCACTTATTCACTCATATGGCCTATTATCCACTTATATGTGCTCCTATGTATATTCATATTATACACACACATATCATAAATTGTGTTTATGTAATTTATTGGGTCAAAACTAGAGGTCTTAAATTGAAATAATATAAAACATTTGTACTTTTAACAGCAATATAAATATATTATATTTCATGCATTATACTCTCAAATAAAGAAGTATTAAACTATGCCTAGATGCCCATTCATTACAAAGAAATTGTGTAATATAAAACTAAACAGTTCACCAAACCAGCACTGTTGCACCAAAAATTCAAATGAAATTATGGCACAACATGAGCTAAACTCTTTTCTCCATGCATGGGTGGAGTAAGAATACTAACCCCTGCAGCCGAGGTTGGTCTGTCCTAGAAGGCGACATAATAACCCAAGCTAAATGGTAGAGGGCCCCGAGCCTGTCTGGATGTCAAGCACCTTTGGTCATAAGTATGCCACCATAGTAATTTTGTGTTGTGTTATGGCATTCGTTGAAACCAGGTTTCCTTACCCCTATGGGACAGCAGCATGTTCAGAGTGCCCCTAGCATCACAAACATCCATAAGCGATGGTAATTGCTTACTATTAAGAGGGCCATCAGTCTGTCTATTGTTGTTCCTCAGCAATAAATAAAATATTTAGTGTAGATATATGTGTTACAAATGTTTCAACCTGATTATGTCACCACACATGACACTACTTTTTGCCTCTTTGCACAATATGATGAAATTTGAAGTTGGAAACCTTGGTATACCTGAACTGTATCTTTACTTTTTCGCAATCACTAGGAAAGGAGTCATTATCACTTATAACAACACGCTTATACACAAGCAAGAAATTTAAAAACGCATTTTATGTAACATTTTATATACTAACTAGCTGACCCGGCAAACATTGTTCTGCCATATAAATAATAAAATGTCAAAAAAATAAAAAATAAATTTTGGGGGTGGGTCACCCCTAACATTTAGGGGAATGAAAAATAGATGTTGGCCGATTCTCAGACCTACTCAATATGCTCACAAAATTTCATGAGAATCGGTCAAGCCGTTTCGGAGGAGTATGGCAACGAAAACTGTGACACGAGAATTTTATATATTAGATGTGAAATTTAAAATAGATAAACAGGCTAATATGGTAAGGCCATATAATGCAAAAGGGAGAATTCAAATTAGAAAGGTGAAGGTATAAATATTGAAATGATGGCTAATAGAGGAGAGTGGAGGGTCAGCAAAACATATTCTCATGTTTTGCTGACCCTACATAACATGAAATAAAGATAGAAATAGATTTAAATAGATTTTAAATACATAAACATCATATATTATCAATATAAAGTAGACATTTGTTGACCCTACATAACATGAAATAAAGATAGAAATAGATTTAAATAGATTTTAAATACATAAACATCACATATTATCAGTATAAAGTAGACATAGTAGTAAGATATTATTTAATGCGCATCAAGCTACAAAGATTGACAATGTGCTAGTTTGTTTTATTCTATTATTTTTCACACACACTACCGATGTGATATACATTGCAATTTCCAGCTCGTCAGATTAGTTACTGCTTAAAAGACAATACTTAAACCATTAAGAAAGACCTTAAATCTGTCCAGAATAGAACTTCAGAAAACTGCTATTAATACAGCAAGGTATTAAATAAAATAATATTCTTATAATAACAGATTAAGCAATAAACATACTGAAATATCAAATACCTTAAAAGGTTTAATTTTTAATACCATAAATTCAAGAAAATTGAGAAGACACGAGCTCTGCAGCTCCAGGAAACATACGCACTAATATTTTAATTTTTACAGGAATAAATTTTATCGTCTCGTATCGTAGAAAAGTTCAGAATATCACACTCTCTACTTAACCTAAAAGCTACTTACTTTTTCCCCTTCTTGACAGACTTAATTTTATCGATGTTGGTCGTTTCCACTTCGCTATCACTGTAAGAAAATGTATGATTTATATAAACATCATTTACAGTTGACAGTGAAAACATATGCTATTCAAGATTTCAAGCACTTACCCGTCCTCGGCAGTGGGATTCTTCTTACCCTTTTTAGCTTTTCCCATTTTTACAGAAGTGTGTATTAAGTCACAATTCCAATTATATGATGTTGAACTTTTCTATATTTTGTGATTTGTATCATGTGAGATATAGTTACTGCACAAATATGGCTTAAGCAGCCGAAAATTAAAACAATCCAGTCGTCGTGTCCACAAAAGCTGCTTCACTTAATGTCAAATTGACGTTTCATTCATGTTCAGGGCTGGATTCGGACCAGGGTTGAATTCGGACCATTGGAAAATTATTGTCTATGGCAATTAAAATTATACTACTTGACTAAAATTATACTACGTTTCTGTTTTCGTCGATTTTGTTTTGAATGGAAATAAAATAGGTAGCATTTTTAGTGTGATTTTGTTTTAATAGGTACTAATAATTTTTACATAATAATCAAATTGAGGCAACTGGATGTCTATCTCAGTCAATTCGTCAATTGGATTACAAAATTTCTGCTCCCTCTCCCATTCAGCCCTGTATTTTTGTTGCCTGTATTTTGCTTTAACTTTTACATCTCCTCTTTCAATACGTTTCTTCTTTGGTGTTGAAACACCACACTTTTCCTCATCCTCGCTTTCACTCATCACTACAAATTGCAATCACAAAAAATTTATGCTCGAAAGAGTGTATAAGCACAAGAAACAATGTATAAATACTCTTAAATTAGCTTCTTCAAATTCAAATATTCACTGCCGATTTACACTAATGGGTCTAATGAATCTAATGGACAATATTATTTTGTCGTAATATTATCGTCTCACTCACACTCATTCATAAAAAACATCTATCTTATTCCATCAGAACGACCGGTATGGTAAAACATTACGTTGGGGAAATCCCCAGTGCTTGTCGTTGCCTGATTTGATGTTGCCATACGTACAGAAGATCCCTATATTGTAGCATACATTTTAAAAACAAAATCACCACCAAAAAAAGGAGTCTGATCAGCCTGAACATAAAATGGTATTTTCGCGTAGTATACTTGCATTACGATACTACATACTACATATTACGAAAATATGGTACGAATAATATAATTATACTACGAAATCCAACACTGATTCGGACCCTTGGAAAATTATTGTCTATGGAAATTAAAAACTACTTGACTAAAATTATACTACGTTTCTGTTTTCGTCGATTTTGTTTTGAATGGAAATAAAATAGGTAGCATGGATTCAATGAATATCTTTATACTAAGGCAGCAATTGAATATATGGCAGCATAAGCAGCCTTTGGAAAATGAGAAGGTGCCAGGGTATATGTAGCATCTTAGAAAAGTGGCCGACCTATTAGATTTTTTAATTTAATAAATATATTGCAAAAATATATTTTAAGAATAAATTTATAAAAACTGGATAAATTGTTTTCATGCTTAACTTATTCACACGAGTGAATGAAATTAATGGGAACGTAAACTTTATTAGTCAGATGTTTTAGTGATGTGCATACTAACTTTGCCAAACACAAAGATGGTTACATTATTATAAAAGTGAAAACTTCTTCAGCGGCGATGTGCACTTTTTTGTGATGGGTAAAAAATGTTAAGCTCGCGTCAGGTCACGTGTCCTGATCGAAAATTCGTAAGATTCGTAAGGCGGAGTTTTGCTCCAGTAATACCAACCTTATTAGTAATGACTTAAGGTTTATTTTTTAATGTAACTTTTAAATGATTGCATTGTATTACTTATATATATCTATTCGAATCGCGACTTTATTTCAATGAAATACAGTTGAGTTTTTGAAGTGATAACTTCTTTAGGCGCGTTGAGCACTTTTTGGGTGAATAGTTTTTGGTTTGTAAAGAAGTGTTAATGACCAATTTAAACTTTAATCCTTGATCATAAACACTTCTATATATACCGAAAATAATAATCTAATAGCTCGACGATACAATTCACAAGTTACTTAGTTTTCACTTCTATCGGCAGTCCCCTAAGACTGCCTCGAATGTTTTTTTTTTACTCTAAGGCCTAATGTCCACTAAGGCATCATTTGATGAATGCAAGCTACAAATGATGATATTCGTTATTTACGTCTTAAATTTCTCCACGCAATCGTTATACAAATGTTTAGCATCGCGGAAGCATGTTTCCATTTCACTGCGAAAATGTTATCAAGTGATGATGACGTGTTTCAGCTTACAACTTGCTTAGAAGGTGACGTAGATTGTATTGGCTTCATTCGTATATATAGAAAGGAACATTAATTTTAGATTATTTGTTGCGGCAAGAGCGAAAGAGGTGATTCCTTCTTTCAATCATTTAATCTTCGATAATCCGAACAAAATTGGCTGCTGAGACCTCCATTTCGTAAACAAATACTGGTTTGCATTTCGCAGTACGCTTGAGTAGTGGCAGATCGTGGCATGAGCTGCGTTACAGCGTGACGATACATAATTAATGTAATGTTGCATCACCGTGGTTGCAGTTTCTTTTGTTAACAACTAATTGTTAACGCAAGAAGCAAATAAAATACACGAAATAAATTACAAACGTAAAATGACGATGTCGTGCGTATTACGTGCTGCTGCGTGGACAGTAGGCCTTAGTATCAATAAAATATAAATATATAGTATTAAACATGCTTCATTATCTAGGAAGTCAATTGTATCAGTTGATTGGAGTACTTTTTTTTTAAATATATGGTCTATATTTGCTAGTAGATACTCCGCAATGAGTCAAGTCATTGCGGAGTCGAGTTGCATTCGATAACACTGATTGTTTGCATATTTCATTAACTTATATTTTAGGGTTAATAGGGTTTGTAATCCAAAATATACCATAAGATATATCCAAAAATGCTGCCCAAAGTCACTATTCCCCGCGGACAGAGTCGCGGGCACAGCTAGTTTCATAATATGATTGATGATATAAATCAACTTAAATTAGAAATGAAACCTACCATTTCCAGACTAAGCTGAACTCTATTTCATATGATTGTTGATATAAATCTGAGGCCAACTTAAATTGGAAAGAAAAATTTTGGAAATTTATCATTCTTAACAAAAACTATTTTTTTTTTCTAAAATAAAAATAGCTTATGTTACTCCTTGATACATCAGCTATCTGCCAGTGAAAGTCCCGTCAAAATCCGTGCCGCTATTCCAAAGATTAGCCGGAACAAACAGACAGACAGACAAAAATTGGAAAAAAATGTTGTTTTGGTATATGTACCGTGTATACGTCCGAATGCACTTAGTAAAAAGCGGTTATTTTAATATTACAAACAGACCCTCCAATTTTATTTATGTGTATAGAAGACTAAAATATTTTGCGTCTCCAGAATTCAAAAATATAGAAAAAGATAGTAATCTATCCAGATTTCACCCAAGAGCAATTCGATAAGCTTGAAAGACTTCAAAATGTTTGCATTCGGTTCGTATTTGGTTTGCGCAAATATGACCACGTATCAGAATTTCGGAAAAAGCTTAAATGGTTGCCAGTCCGTTTTCGCTAGAATGCTCATATACTCTCTCTCCTTTACAATATCCTATTTGATCCTCGTTTTCAATTGTACCTTAAAGAGCGTTTTACTTTTCTGCCATCGTCCTCTACCCGTGACTTGCGCTCATGTTATCAGCTCACTTTAGCAACTCCTTCTCACACCAGTTCCTCATTTGTGCATAATTCGTTTATATTAAAAGCAGTTCACTTATGGAATTCGCTCCCTGTTAATATCAGAAAGGCAAAAACTGTGTATTTATTTAGAACATCAGATTTCGATCACTATTTGAAGGAAGCATAGTAGCAGTATTTGTTGACCTCTTGAATATATGTATGTAAGTATGTGTTTTACTATTTTTTTTTTCTACTTCTCTTTTAATGGTATTTTTTACTAGATTAATCGTATAGTATCTATTAAATGTAATATCATTTGCACATCACCGCTATGTATTTTGTTACAATTTCCATACTTCGGGTTGCCTGGAAGACATCGCTTTAAGCGATAAGGCCGCCCATTGTCATACAGCATTATATTTTTGTATACATATTTTAAGTTAGTTTTATGTATCTGTATGCAATAAAGAGTTTTCATTCATTTCATTCTTAATATACAAATGGCAATGCGTTTGCATGCGATGACGAATCTCGCTAAGTTGGTACTCTATATAAACAATTCTTCGGAGCCAGAGTGATATGATTCCGATTTTCAAACGAACTGCCGGATTGAACGGCTCTCGTAAACCTACTCAGCAGCAGGAGCGGGACTGATAATAACGGGCCAGTAGAACTGTGGAACTAAACCACAACGCAGTAGTGATCGTGTTCATATCATTCACTGTATATGAGCAGTTCATCGGAATGAATCACTCACGAGTTACTCAAGCCCAAGCCCACATGCATCACTATTTAAAAATGTGACAGCACTGACAGCGGTAGTGTAAATAATTTTGGCTTAGTTAACCAAATCAAAATGTATAAAGGATTCTCGCGAATATTTGCTCTTTATTATATAGATAAGTTACAAACATGTGTACCGCCATTAGTTAGAAGCAGTGTATTGTGTACTCGTAAGAGTGAACCGGGAAGTATAGGTTATATTTTCATGAGGACAAAAAAGCATGACCGTGGGAATCCTTCAGCTCTGTTTGTCCCGGTGCCTGTAAAACCCAATCCTGATGACATAAATATTGGGGAAGAATTAACAGGCCGTTTGAAGAAGCAGGATTTATTGAAAATCTTGAATAAATTCTATCAGAAGCCTGAAGTTAGGGTTTTGGCATCAGAAAATGGTTTAGATGATCAGTTACTACACCAGGCTTTTCTCTCCTTCAGAAGATATTGTTTGGAACACGATTTACCTCCCGATTTGCATATTATTATAAGTGACATACTACAAGGTAAATCCATCAATTTGAACAACTTGAACATTCCATATAATTTCTATATTTCGAACGCAACATTATTCATTTATTTTTTAGGCGCTGGACACGTTAATGATCTATTCCCCTATTTCCTACGGCACGCTAGACAAGCATTTCCACATTTAGACTGTTTAGATGATTTGAAAAAAATCTCAGACTTAAGAACACCAGCAAATTGGTTAGTATATATTTATTTTAATAATCATGTATACATATCTATTTCAAATTGTGAATCTAAAATAGATCTAGATAAAACACCTAGTTGGAACTTGGCATGAATTTTAGCTAACATACTTTTGACCTTGCATGTACTAAAATAATATTCTCTTAGCAATATTTATTAGAATTTGGTCATCATTAGGATAGTATTATATTTGTTACAATTAAACATATTGTAGAAGTGAAAACTCAAAATAGCCATTTAAAATTTCTTTTTGAAGTGAAAACTTCTTTAGCTGTGTTGTGCACTTTTTTGTTATGGGTAAAAAATGTTAAACTTGCATCAGGTCAGGTGTCGAAAATTTATAACATTCATAAGACAGAGTTTTGCTCCAGTAATACAAACCTTATTAGTAATGACATAAGCTTTATTTTATAATGTAACTTTTATATATTTAAATCTATTCGAATTGCGACTTTATTATTATGAAATATAGTTGAGTTTTTGAAGTGAAAACTTCTTTAGGTGCATTGAGCACTTTTTGGGCGAACAATTTTTGGTTTGTAAAGAAGTGTTAATGACTAAATGTTAAAGATCAAATTTAAACTTTAATCCTTGATTGAAAAAAACCGAAATTAATAATGTAATAGCTTGACGATACAATTCACAAGTTACTTAGTTTTCACTTCTATCTGCAGTCCCCAAAGACTGCCCCGCATTTTTTTTTATATTTGCATTTTAATTAAGTTTATGTGGGTAACTGCACAGGAATAGACAAGAATAGAAGGCATAAGGAATCTTATGGCAAAAGCACACTGCAAAGTATTTATTGAGTACTGTGTTAATATACCAAGAAAAGTGGTAAAGAGCAATTTTATTTTAATAAACATGTTAATAAATGTCCTAACCCATCACCCACTTGTGTCAGGAAGATGTGTATATAAAAAAATTATGAGTTTTGGTAGCCAGTTGGCCATGACCTACAACCCATTTTTATAGGATTAACCTTAAGGAAGCAATAGCAAGTTGATCTTTTTTATGTTATAGGTATCCAGAAGCTAGAAGCATGAATAGAAAAATAATATTCCATGCAGGCCCAACAAATTCAGGCAAAACATATCATGCAATGGAGAGGTTTTTAAAAGCAAAATCTGGAGTTTATTGTGGACCATTAAAATTGTTGGCAACTGAAATATATCACAAATCTAACAAATATGTATGTTTGAATGCATTATTGATATTGATTGTGTGTGAAATTTTTACTAGGCAAATTATTATCAATTTGCTCTATTTATTATTTAAATTATAAAGATTTTAATATAAATTGTAATTTTAAGAGACAATAAATATCTGACTACGAAACACCCCCTATAGCAATAGACAGCATATTGTAGAATAGAATTACAAAATGTTAGTTTTAGTTTCTCTGTTGGTGGTAGTATTATTATATTATTTACTTTACCTATCAATATGTGTATGAATCAAGTCTGATATAAATCAATTTTATTTATCACTACCATGCCAAAATTACAAGGGATACTGACATAGTTTGATTGATCTGTGTATCTAGGTAACTACAAATAATTAAACTTGTACAACTTACTGAAACAATATTTAAGGGAACACCTTGTGATTTAATAACTGGAGAAGAGAGAAGGCACGCATCTCTTTTCAACTCGTTAACAAATACAGCTGATGAAAGTAACAATGAAACAATAGAACAGAGTGAAAATGAGAACTTATTACTTCAAGAGGCTGAACTAAATCCATCTAACCATGTAGCATGTACTGTTGAGATGACATCTTTAAATAATTGTTGTAAGTGGAGAAAACTACAGAAAACATTTTTATAGTCTGTTTCAAAAAGGTTTAATGTGGCCCTTAAATCCTATTTTATCATTAAATTACAACAATTGTATAATAATCCATCAATTTAAATAATGTGAAATAAATGTATAATTAAAAAGTGAATTTAAGGTCTTCATTAAAATTTGTTAGTACAACCAGCTGTTAAACTATGATTTTATATAACAAACAGTTCTATTAAAGTATATTCTCCAATTTTATACTATTTACAAAGCAAATTGTTGCCTGTGAATGATGGTCTGTCTATTTGATCATGGCTTTAAGTTACAACAGGTTTTTACATCATCTACCTATAGAATCTTAAATGCAAGTATTGGAATATTTCTTTGTTAATATTTATGGTAAACAGGCATGCATGTGCAAGAGCACACAGTACTGCTAAGAAGCAGTGCTCAAAACCCTGGAGCAGGTGATGATCTTGCCCCGCTCTGCATTTTACCGACGGCAGCCCTATGCGTCGTTAGGCACATTATTTTTCTTAAATGCTAGATAGCAAAGGAGTCTAGTTTCCTGATCCATAATTCAGTCAGATGACTATTGTTCCTTTAAAAACCAAATTTAGTGATATATCTATTTATTTTTGATCAAAAAAAAAGAATCTGTGATATGTAAATATATACAACACCCGTAACCACTAAAACCAGCAGAGAAAGCTACTATATAAATTTCGCATCCTGCTCAATGTGGACAGCATTAGAATAATGCGAGGGCACTAAAACGCCGTCGAACAGTTTCCAAAGGTGTTTTGTCCAAGTCAATTTTACTCATCCAAAGTTCCTTAATTAGAATTTTGGCGAATAAATTGACAGATGCGACAAAGCCGAGCGTACCAAACAAGTGAGCGATAAACGTAAGAATCGTGCTTTTTGTGCACTTGTCATCAACTTTGACAGTGCTTACTATAAAGATAGAAAATCATTGCAAATTTCAAATTAAGACTTGTGTTAACTAAGAAATACTTCCTCATTGTATTTTTGCAGATGAAGTAGCAATCATTGATGAAATTCAAATGATTGGTGATAGAGGCAGGGGATGGGCGTGGACTAGAGCTATGTTAGGTAAGATTAGAACATATAACAAATGACATATATATTGACCTGGTGTGTGTCATATTTTCTGTGACCACAGAGAGTGATGCTAAACTGAATCATTAACACTGAGGTTCTAGATTTCAGTCTTATATAACTTAGATATCATCATCATCTCAGCGTTCATTCCGGTTGCAACCCAAACTTTCGTTTCGGTGCCCGGGGTCCGCTTTCTGACTTTTTCTACTCCACTTCGCACGGTCTTCAGCATCCCTGGTAGTGAGCCCATTAGCACGCATGTCACCCCTTACGACGTCAAGCCAGCACTTTTTGGGTCTACCCCTCCTGCCGGGGCCCGGCGGAGGCGGCATGGCCAGACATTTGTTTCCCACGTAATCATCCGGTTGCCGCAAAACGTGGCCGTACCAACGGAGCCGACACTCCTGCAATTTATCCGCAATGTCACGGACATGAAGACTGCCGCGAATGCGGGAGTTCCTAACGCGGTCCTTCCGCGTCACTCCACACATCCACCGCAGCATATTCATCTCCGTGACACGCAGTTCTTGCTTGTGTCTCTCTAACACCGGCCACGTTTCACAGCCGTATAAAAGGACAGGCCTAATGATGGTCTTATAGACCTGTCCCTTCAATTTTACCGGCATCTTGGGGTCACAAATGACACCAGTCACCTCATGCCATTTGGCCCACGCGGCAGCAATGCGTGCCTTGACGTCGCAGTCGATGTCACCAGACGCGTGAAATACAGATCCCAAGTATTTTACTTGGTCCGTGCGCTCGACCGATCTTATATAACAGATAATTTATATGTAAATTATTTACCCTATATAGGAAAAATATTCTCTGCCTTGTGTAATCAAGCACAAAGATTTGCTTTGATGAAAATGACTTTAATATAAATATGAGTAAGCTTTTATTCCAAATCAAGTAAGTTCCTCCTGTTGTAACATAGAATACTGTTCTTGTCTCTCTCTAATGTTAAAGTACCTATTGGCAAAGGCCCCCTCCAGCTCATGCTAGTGTGCCCTGTCCAGAGCTGCTTGTCTCCAAAATGGACCAGCTGTCAGCTTCAGCTCATGCTCCTAATTTATTTTGCCTACACCTACTTCTTTCGCCATCTCTGGGGTATCAAAGTGTCACCAGTTGGCTCCGTTTTGTATGTTTGGTTCAATTTATATGTCTAGTGCATTTCTGAGTATCTAATTGTGTCAAAATATCTTATATTTTTGCTGGTTATTTAATACTAATTAAATAACCAGCAAAAATATATTAAACTATTAATACAAGCATAATTTATGTGATATAGTGTAGTTATGGTATGTGCTAATTGTTGTTTTCAATTGATATCTGAACACTAGGATGCCATTTCTCTGATTTAGATGGTATGAACCAAATGAATAAGATAAATCTACCCTTTCTGCAAATAAATATACTGTGACAATTCACACATCACCTTGTCCCAAAGTAAGTAGCATAGCACTTGTGTTATGGGTACTAGACAACCAAAATATATGTATTATATCAGTTGTCTAGTATACATAACACATCTGCTATGAACTTAGTTTGGGACTAGATGACGTTGTGTGTAATGTCTCAATATATTTACATATTTTATTACGAAGGTGCTTTTCTAATTTAATATACCTAGTCAGGTCATAAATTCTGTCACATGTTTAATTTAAAATAATTGTAACAAGTTTATTAATTATGTAACCATTCATATACCAAAATGAACATAACAAAACATAGATTCTTATGACATTAAAGTTTATTCAAAATGACCTCCGTGATTTTGAATACAAGCCTTCAATCTGCGCGGCCAGTTGTCTATCGCAGCACGAACGAGGTCCATGTCAATATCGGCGGCTGCCTTAATCAAGGATGTCTTGAGTGACTCCAAATTGGGATGAGGCTTTGAGTACGCCTTTTCCTCCAAGTGTTGCCATATCTTGTAATCTAACGGATCCAAATCTGGACTGGAGGAGGGCCAGTCTTCGTGCCGGATGAAGTCGATGTCACGCGCCGCCAGCCAGTCTTGTGTGCTCTTCGCTCTATGAGTTGGCGCCGAATCTTGTTGGAATACCCAGTGCCTGTTATTGAACATGGTATGAGAAACAAGTTCCACAAGGTTCGTCAGGACTGTATTTTGATACACAACAGCATTCGTTTTTACACCTTTCTCACAAAAATGTACCTCTGTTAAGCCCCAATAAGAAACTCCCAACCATACCATGAGCAAGGATGGAAAATGACCTCGTTGGACACGCGGAATACGGTTGCTCGCTTCTTCACTACTGTGTGCGTACACCTTATCATTTTGTTTGTTGTAGCTCTCTTCTACGGTAAACATTTTTTCATCCGAAAAAAGAATTTCCCGATATTTTTTTCCCGCGTACCGCTTCAACAAAGCGCGGCATCTCTTCAGTCTCAGGTCCATTAGAAGAGCATTCAAACGATGTCCTGTTTTTCTTCGATATGCCCGAAGCCCTAAGTCTTCATTTAACACCCTTTTCACCGTGGTTCTGCTTAACCCCATCTGAAGGGCCAACAGTTTCTGCTTACGTTTGGGATTTCTTTGAATTCGTGCCTTCACAGCTTTTATCACTGCTGGAGTCCTAACAGACCGAGGGCGACCACTTCTTGACCTGTCATCTACACTAGAGTCTTCATTGTATCGTTTGATGGTACGATAAACGAATCTTTTGGTTATATTCAAATTTAACAGTATGTTAAAAATTTGAATTGGCGCGTAACTGTAACGATGCAACGCAATAACTGCAACACGGTCTTCTTTAAGCGTCCACTCCATATTTAAAAATGAGTAAAATTCTAAAAGTTATACATTTTTATTTTCATGAACAATTCGAAATTCGAATTCAATAAACTTTTTTGTGGCCAGCATTCTAAAAGAAAAGTTTTTACTGTGTGACAATACTTATGACCTGACTAGGTATATTATACATTAATAGATGTGACTATATATACTTTTATTCCATACATAAACATCAAGACTCGGGAAGGGAATTGAACCGGTTACCTATTCCGCAATTATTCCAATATGTGTTAGCCATTGCGCCATGGAGGTCGTTAATATTTATTTCAACAATTTTTTACACTAATATTATTCTTGAAAAAAGGCCAGGTCAAGAGTACCCTAAACCGAAGGGCATGTATGAAGGGAATAATGAAAGTGGACGAAGCGAACAAGTATGTAAGGATCGTAGCAAGTGGAAAAAAGTGGTCTCTGCCTACCCCTACGGGAAAGAGGCGTATATGTATGTATGTAATATTATTCTAGGACTTAATTTTCGAAGAACCAATGTGGTGAACCATTTTTATTACAATATTGTTTATTACATTAGATTGTCATATTTGCTAATTTTGATCTTTTAATTACAGGTTTACAGGCTGAAGAAATACATTTATGTGGTGAAGCTGGAGCTATAAATCTCATCGAAGAAATGTGTAATACTACAGGCGAGGAAATGGAGGTAAATTAACCTTCAATGTCTCATATTTTTAACCTTATGTACGTTTGTGAAGTTGTTTTTAGTTATATATAACTTGGTATTGAATTTTTAAAGTAATGTTATCAATCTTAACTTCAATAGCTATCATATAATATTCAAATTACCCTTACCTAAGCTCTTGCACCTTACTAAGATAATGAGGCTCGAGCACAAGATATTTCTAAAGACTGAGTTTTCCAATCAATACCTGACTAAGATTTTCCTGTTTGGCCAGTGCAGCTAGATCGTGGGTCTAATGACCCTCCAATGTCGGCTTCTCGATACGCCGACACGGTGGTTTATATTGTGTGCGACGCAATACTAGAGTTGGAGGTAATTGTACCCAAAATCTAGCTCACCTGTGAACGCGCGACGTCTTTAAGTCACGAGTGTTTGAACTCAATTTTCTCGCTAGAGGACACAGTGCTTGTACAAAACTATATTGAGCGGGCCCGAGTGACCCTGAAGAAGTAAAACATAGTGTGTATAACTTTTCAATATTGCGGATCGACAATAACCCATAAAGAAACCATAGTGGTAGTCATCTGTGACCCATATACCGTTTAATGTGTTAAGCTTTCTCTCACCTCCTTAAACCATTTCAGATACGAACATATAAAAGGCTGACAGAATTGAGAATTGAAGATTCAGCGATGGGTTCACTGGACCATGTAAAGCCGGGAGACTGTATAGTTTGTTTCAATAAGAATGATATTTACAGTGTAAGTCGAGCCATTGAACAGAGGTCAGTCCCAATCGAGGCAGGTATCCAATATATACAAAGATACCTTACAGCATTTTTGACTAGTTTATCTATTCACGCTTTGCATTCTACAAGGACCTTGTCCATGGCCCAATGTCAACTTAACCTGCCGTTTTTTCTTATTGTTATCAGCCAGCTATTCTTCACTATAGGATGTAGGCCTCCCCAAGTTTGCGCCACAAATTCTGGACCCTTGCTTTTCTCATCCAGCCCCGACCGGCAATATTGCGCATGTCATCGAACCATCGGGCTGGGGAGCATCCTACAATTCGTTTGCTGAGACAAGGTCTACATTCTAAGGCACATTCGCTCTAACGCCCGTTGATGCTGCGACAGATGTGACAAGCCCACTGCCACTTCAGCTTACATATTTTGCAAGCTATATTAATCATATTGGTTGGCCTAGGGATTTCTTCATTAGCTAAGTTAATTTTACAAAACAAAATATATTTTTAAAAATTCTATATTTATGTTGCAGTAGATTAAAATAATTTTATTATTACTCAATACAGTTGATCCGCTTCTGTCAGTTGGTGATAGGTGACAGGTGATGAAAAATAGCCGAATCATCCATTATGAGTGAAATAAACGCTCTTGTAATCCAAAATTAAAATAGAAAAATAGCAATTGAAGATTTTTTTACGTTATAATTTTATGTTCTTAATAATACATTATTATACTGATTTTTATGGACACATTTTAGAGGGCATGAAGTAGCTGTAATATATGGTAGTCTACCTCCCGGTACAAAGTTAGCACAAGCGAACAAATTCAATGATCCGGAAAGTTCTTGCAAAGTTATGGTAGCCACAGACGCCATTGGATTGGGTATAAATTTGTAAGTATTATATATTCTATCTCTCCCTAGCTAAGAACCCTTTGTTTAGTCGCCTTTTAAGACAAGCCGCTCTCGATCGTAGGGGTCAGTATTACTCTGCCCATGTAGTAGTAGTCTGGTTAATTTGATTGCTCTTTTGATGTTATAGGTTATATAAGTAGCCTTATCCCAGAGGTTCCCAGACTTTTTTCTCACAGACCACTTTCAATTTTTGCTGGTTCCGGTGGACTCCTTGCAGCTACATTTCTACCATATTCCCAAAACTCGACAAAAAATGTTGCAATTGAGTTCCAACCACGAATTAATAGTTTAAAAAAAAAGTGAGAATTGATTGTGCTGTGAGTAGATGTCAAAAAAGTAAAGTTGGCCAATCAAAAAGTGATTCCATCCAACTTTACTTTTTTGACATCTACTCACAGCACAAGGAACCAATCAATTCTCACTTATTTCATTTAGAAAAGTCCCCATTCAGAGTGGTCAAAATAAAAAGAAAAATGGTATATTTTTGTGTTGTATTTATTAAAATATGTACTCATTACACAATTAATTATTGTTGTTATTATATTAAATTGGAATATGATAACAACAATAGTCATAATATAATTAAAATTAAACATTAATAACATCTACAATGATAATTACAAAATAGTTATAATTTTAATGGTCCTCCCATTGTACTTGATGTATGTATTTGATGGATTGACAGCAAATAATTAATATTTGGCTTCAGTTTTGTTAGGAATAACCGCAAATCTTTCCGTTCCGTGATGTTCAATTTGCTCCTTTTTTGAAGTGAAAACTTTTTTGTGATGGGTAAAAAATGTGAAACTCGCGTTAGGTCACGTGTCCTGATCAAAAATTCGTAAGATTCGTAAGACGGAGTTTTGCTCCAGTAATATCAACCTTATTAATACATATAATGACTTAAGGTTTATTGCACTTGAGGTGGATTGCATTGCGTTACTTATACATATCTATTCGAATTGCGACTTTATTACAATGAAATACAGTTGAATTTTTGACGTGTAAACTTCTTTAGGCGCGTTGAGCACTTTTTGGGTGAACAATTTTTAGTTTGTAAAGAAGTGTTAATGACCAATTTAAACTTTAATCCTTGATCATAAACACTTCTTTATAATCCGAAAATAATAATCTAATAGCTCGACGATACAATTCACAAGTTACTTAGTTTTCACTTCTATCGGCAGTCCCCAAAGATTGCCCCGCATGTTATTTTTTTGTTAAAAGGTTTGTAACGACACTAAAACTTTTTTCGACAAGATGTGTCGAGGGAAACGCTATTAAAAACTCTCGCAATTACCCACAGTCTAGGATATTTTTCTGGTATTTCTGTCTATGGCCAAAATGTTTGATACCCTCTTTTAAATTTCACCTTAAGCTGCTCATTAGTGCTAAGCTAGTAGCTAGTGCTAAGTAGCTCCTCTTGTAATATCACATTCTCCACCACTATTCCGTTTCATCAAATGGATTTATGATCCATGGTGGTATTTCCTTTCTTAGAATATATTCAAATCTGATTTTGAAGTCATCATGCAGGGTAATTAAATGTCTGAATATCCTCATCAAGGCATTTTACATGTGACAAGTTTGAAAACTAGCAAAATAACATTAAAAAAATACCAATCTTAACCTTTATTTTTAGGAGTATAAGAAGAATAATTTTTTATTCCCTAATAAAACCTGTCATAAATGAGGACGGAGAAAAGGAAATGGACGTTATTAGTATATCGCAAGCTTTGCAGATAGCGGGTGAGTTACTCTATATGTCACCGTGAAAGTCTGAGTAAGTTAAGAACCACCAGAGTAACAAAATTAAATGAAAAAACTATCACATAATTAGCTTTAATTGGGAATGTTTTTAAATAGTCACAGGATACAACTTTCACTGTAGCATGCACTTCTTAGGTTATTTTTTTATTGCTGAGGAACAGCACACAGGCTGATGGCCCACTTAATAGGGAGCAGTTACCGTCGCCTATGGATGTTTGTGACGCCAGGATCACGCAAATACGCTGCTGTCCCATAGGAATACAAGAACCTGGGTTACTAATGCCGAAACAACACAAGGTTATTATGGTGGCATACTTTTAGACCAAGGGTGGTTGCCATACCTCATGGCTAGGTTTGTTTTGTCGCCTTTTACGACAGGCCGACTCTGGCCGTAGGGGTTAGTATTCGTACTAACCCCTGCACGGAGGACAGGGTAGTTTATGTCACCCAAAATGCATATTATAACGTGATCGATGACACACAGTGTAGGAATTACATTATGAGGAAATCTGCACTCAGATCCACGGTAGCAGTAATTAATCCACCGAGTATGGTAATGTGACGATTGTCCATTATGATTCACCTATTAACGCCGAAGCGTCCCAATCGTCCCAAAGCGTCAATTTTTTAGCGACCTTTTAACGCGATTATTTTTTCATTTTAGAAATTGTTCTATATTTTGATGTAAAATTTCAAGCTCTCAGAATCCGGAATGTCAGAATTTATTGTAATTTTTTAACGTTTTGCTGCCAGATTATAAAAAGAAGTGGTTCAGTGATTACACAAAAAAAATTCTGATATTCTTTAACTATCATGATCATCCATAATCACGTTAGTAGTAATAGTATGAATTTTTTTCAGTAATATTGCAAAAAAAAAATCACATTTTTATATTTAAAAATTAATTTTTTTTGCCGTTAATTTTTTTTCTTCAAGTTTAAGGGGTTGTCTATAAATTGCGTTTCACGTTAAGGAAACGCGTTTCACGTTATCACTGGATTGTGACATTGTATGACAAGAGGCAGGGGTGGGGGGGAGGGCAAAAGCGTCACACGTTACGATATGAAATATGTAGGAGTGGATCCAAAGTCCATGGACACAAGATGATTAAGTTTTGTATCTTTAATTAACATAATTAGTTTTTTATTATTTCCTAACTAGTCTGCTTTCTCTGTTATCTAAAATATTTGACTTTATGTTGATTTTATTAAAGATTCTTTTATTTAATAAAAAATTAAGAAAAAATGAAAACCAAAAAATGAAACCTTTTTCTTTTGATTATTTTTAAATACATGCATAAAATTGAAAAATATATGAAGCCACATCAGGGGTAGCGGTTTCTAAAAATGTGACAACCTGTGACAAGGACGGGAGAAAGGGTTAAAAGTCCTAAAATTCATATGATGTAATTTATGGCCCCCTACTAATTTTTATTCGTTTCTATAACTTAAAAAAATGGCGTTAAAAGTTTTCTATAAAGTTGGCGTTCAGTTCAGCGTTAATGGGTTAAAATGGAATACAGTACATATTTACGAATAAAGGACAAGTATTTTGAAAAGGAGCGACTGCCATTTAAGCTTCTCCCATGTCCAAAAGAAAAACCCTGTTCCAGAGCTTTGTCTGCTTATCATGGTTCATAAAAGTGAACCAGGACTCCCCTAGTTATAGTGGAAAGTACTCTTAGTATATCTCACCATACATCTTTCATCACACATAAATCTTTTTTAGGTAATATAAGATTTTATAAAAAAAAATTGACTAAAATCTTGGTTTTAATTTAGGTCGTGCAGGCAGATATGGCAGTGCATGGGAAACAGGTTATGTGACAACATTCAAATCGGAGGATCTTGCTACTTTGCAAACATTATTATCGAAGCCCCCCGAGCCCGTGACCCAGGCGGGATTGCACCCCACAGCGGAACAAATGGAATTGTACGCGTATCATTTACCGCACGCAACGCTAAGCAGTCTGATGGTGAGTATAGTTATTCATACTAGTGATCGACCAGTGGTCGAAATCCGACCATGAATAATTCATGTAATTTTTTAAGTTTGAACTTTATTAAGGTTCTTATGTCAAAGGCCTCTATAGGCAAAGGTTTCACCATCGCTACTCACTTAATTTCCAATTTTTTCTTCATCAGTTTGAACAGCATCACTGTAAAACATCAAAATGTTTTGCATCGCAAACTTGTAACAATAGATAGATAGATAGATAGATAGATAATTCTTTATTGTTCACCACACAATTTTACAGAAAAAAAGACATAAAAAGAAGTAGGTAATAGTACAACATAGTGAGCAAACGGCGTAAATATGTAATATTTTGTAAACACTATTCTCACAAATAGGCAAGAGTAAATCAATTCAGATTACTTGTACACTATTTAGATGCAGATGCAGAGCAAGATGTATTTCACAAATTATAAATAAACTATACAAACAAAAACAATTCCAAGGTTTCATTCCTTGTTATTGTCAATTTTGACATTTAATAAGATCAAAAAGATTATAATCAGTTAGTTTATAGACAATTAATGTTAATTTATTCAATATAATATTAATACGTGAAGCGAAAACTTTGATCGCCTTTTTACGAAGATCGCGCGGACGGAGGAGTAAGAAATTTGGCACAGTTAAAATTTATTCGTATATTGAGGAGAAGTGCAAAAAGCTATTGGTTTTTGCCTACAATCCAATATAAATACATTAAATTAATTAAAATAAACATTGCAAACACTACTGCTCGAATGATACACAATATATACACACATACCTTTTTTATAAGAGTTTATGGCCTAGTAAAGACCATTAAGGTTAATTTTATAATAATATAATATTTAAATTCGAAATACACATGCCAGTGTGTGTGTGTTCACATGTACGTATTCATACCGTCACGAGTTTTGAGAGTTGACCTTGAATGCGCAGTTGTTGTTTTTTGGGTCTGTTTGGCGGAGGGAGCGGGGCGCGACTCGTGAGATGGCCAGCGCCGCCGCCTATTGGTTTATGAATCGCTTGCCGCTCCCGCGTACCTTCCGCACGTCTGCGTCGTAATAATTATGAACGCGAGTGTACACATGTTCAAGTCTCTCCACTACTTTTGGAGAGCGCTCAAAACTCGAAACGGTATGTATACGCATCTTTAATGATCTTGATCATCTTAGAGGTGTTCCCAGATTTTATCATGTCTAATCGGAGTCTTTAGACGCTTATTTTAACGAAAAATTTATTCTGACTTTCCTTTTAACTGGTGAAGTTTGATCTTAGTAAGTCGTAAAAGACTGTCAATGAATTACTTACTCCATTTGATAGTTCGTAAATAGCATATGAACATTTGGTGTTTAGCGTTAGAGGACAGTTGTTCCTTTTGTATCCCGAGGAGACAGAATTACCAGTACCACACTGTTATGTCATCCTCATTGTTCTAACCATATGGGGTCCGCTTTTGGTTGCTGGCCATCAACTATAATAACAACAAATGTATAATCTTTTGTTTATGGTTAGTTTATGGTCAAATATAGAAGAGATGACAATTTTAGGTATATATGAATTAGCCAGTAAACAGTTACGTAATTATGACATCACAGTGAAATCAAGCAGTCAGGTTGACGTAAGATTTGAGTCACATATGACTCTATATTTCATACCTCTAATTGACGTCAGGAGTCAAAAGTTTATATCAATGTGATGTCATATAATATGACATAATTTTAAAATCTTCGAATAAAGTCATCATTATGTCGTATTTACGTGAAAGTTCATGATCTCTATGTGACCTATGTATGACGTCATAATTAAGTCATGTGTTCACTGGGTATAGTACAAATCATATGGTAGGTACCTGGTACACTCAGAGACTAATCTGAAGGTCTCTGGTTCTAATCCCACGGTGGCATGCATCGCCTATGCAGTTTTTCTGATGTGCATGTCATAGCTTAAAGTGCACCAACGGCGAAGGAAAACATCGCGAGGAAACCTGCATATCGATATGATCGGTATGTGTAACCCGCTAGTCCTTGAACAAGCTAAACCTTGGACAAGCGTGGCGAGTATACCCTAGGTTACTGTCCATACCCTATGACTTGACTGATAAATCGTGGTCGAATTTCGGCTACTTGTCGAAACGGACAACGTAATAACAGCAATACTCTTCCCAGGATATATTCGTTCACCTGTGCACAGTGGACGATTCGTTGTACTTCATGTGCAACACCGAGGCGTTCAAGTTCCTCGCCGAGATGATCCAGCACGTCCCCTTGCCACTTCGAGCAAGATACGTGTTCTGTTGTGCGCCAATAAATAATAAGTTTCCATTTGTTTGCGCGACATTCCTAAAGGTGATATATTTGAATTTTAATAATTTTATTTAAAAAAAAACTTTTCTTTTATTGCTGTGGTTATTAAGTTTAACGACTTCACCATAATCTTGTATGAGTTGTATAAGTTATTTTTAGCGTGTGTTAAGCTTTTTTATTTCTAACAGCAGACTGGCTGACGGCACACTTAATTGTAAGCAGTTACCGTCGCCTAGGCCGAGACATGGACGGTGAAGGAAAGGGAGCGGCAGCGTATTGACGCCTTGGAAATGTGGTGTTGGAGGAGACTGCTTAATGTCTCCTGGACACAGCACCGCACCAATGTCTCCATCTTGAAGGAGCTTAACATCGGCGAGAGACTGTCATCGGTGGTGCAATCCCGAATACTCCAGTTCTTTGGATATGTGACGCGACGCGGGGGGGACTCCGTGGAGCGGCTGTTTGTGCAGGGCCGGGTAAATGGCAGTAGATCGCGAGGGCGTTCGCCGTTGCGATGGACGGACCAAATTAAGTCTATGACACACACATCCCTAAAGGACTGCGCAAGACAGGCTTCAGCTAGGGACAAATGGCGCGCGGTGGTGAAGCGCTGCCGGGCGTCTTGCGTGACCACGACTGCTCTGTCAAGAGTATTCGACTGAGAAGAAGAAGACCGTCGCCTATGAATGTTTGCGACGCCAAGTGCGCCGCGAACACGCTGCTAACCACATAATTACTGGCACCTGGGTCACTTATGCTGGAACACACGCAACACAACGGGTCGGCCTGTTGTAAAAGGCGACAATGGCCCCAAACCCATCTGGATGGCAACCACCTTTGGTCTGTTAATGTTACGTAATAACGTTATATTGTTTATAAATAAATATAGTACATAAACACCCAGACCCGTGACGGGAATGGTACCTGTGACCTCCGCAAGCGTATAATTAGCCTTTACGTCACTTAGGTCGTTGCTTTGTCTTTCTTGAATCAAATAATAAGAAAACAATTTTAATGCATGCAGATGGTGCGACAGTACAGTCGCAACGAGCCTATCACGAAGAGCTGGCTGTGCAACACGGTGGACTGGCCCCTGCCAGCGCCGAAGACGATCATGGATTTGGTCCATCTGGAGTCGGTCTTTGATGTTTTAGAACTATACTTGTGGCTTAGGTAAATATACAAAGAAATTATAATACTAATAGTCATTTATATAAATAAAAATTGTTTTTTTTTTTAAATTTATTTATTGCTGTAGGACAGCAGACAGGCTGACGGCCCGCTTAGAATTTAGCAGTTACCGTCGACTATGAGTGTTTGGAATGCCAGTGGCATCGCGAACACGCTGTTGTCCCATAAGGGTACAGGAACTTGGATCACTAGTGTCGGAACACAACACAAGGTTATTATGGCGGCATATTTAAGACCAAAGGTGGTCGCCATCCAGACAGACTTGAGGCTCTACCACGTAACTAGGGTGGGTTGTTTTGTCGCCTTTTACGACAGGCCGACCCCGGCAGCAGAGGTATTCTTTCTCCGCCCCTGCATTATCCGTGAGAATAATGGATGTTGTTTTTGTTTTTTGCAATTTTTGTAACAAAATCCTTTTCAATGTAAGCAATTATAATGTATGCTTTGTGTGTTACATAATTTTTTTTTAATTTACAGTTACAGATTTCCGGACATGTTTCCGGATGTGAAATTAGTTCGAGACATGGAAACAGAATTGGATGCTATCATTCAACAAGGAATATTCCAAATTACTAGGTAATTTTTCATTACCTATTGGCGTGAAGCAAAATTGGTCCAACACGACGAACCAATTTCAATATTGTCCTTAGTCTTACTAGACTCATAAAAATTCGTGTCAGTTTACAAACTTACACGACACTCAAATTCGTGTATTATTTCAAATTATTTATCCGTGCAGAGGCGGAGAAAGAATACTAACCTCTGTGGCCAGGGTCGGCCTGTCATAAAAGGTGACTAAACAACCCACGCTAGGTGGTAGGGCACCAAGCCCGCCTATAGGTGAGCAGGTTCCAGTAACCACTACGCGGTTAGCAACGTGTTAGCGATACTCCTACCGTTGCAAAAACTCATAGGTGACAGTAGCTGCTAAATTCTAAGTGGACCGTCAGCCTATCTGCTTTCCTATAGCAATAAAAAAGGACTGTTACCCTGATTGTCTTACATTCAGTTTGCAAGCATTGGTTGTCGAGGATACATTGAGTTATCAGTCTGTGGGCGCCTTATGAGTCCCAACCCACATTAGGGAAGTAATAACACTAAGGCCGACTTGCACAGCCAATCACTAAACCGATTTAGCGCTAAACTTATTTAAATCGTCATTCTGTCCCTGTCAAATGTTGTCAATGTGACAGGGACAGAATGACGATTTAAATAAGTTTAGCGCTAAATCGGTTTAGTGATTGGTTGTGCAAGTCGGCCTTAAAATAAAAATTAAACAACGGGATTTGTAAAGATGCACTGTATTGTTAATAATTACAGTTACGTTGTATAAGTTACAATAGTTACCGTTATGACAAAATAATTCGAGAATACAAAATTAGAAACTACGTTACAATAGGGTTTAACGACTTTCGCAATTGTCGGTTTATTGGCGGGTGCGCAGCCGTTTACGAGGAGAGCGCAACCTTCCGTCTTGGCGTGCGGTGGACGACGTACTGACTGTCGTAAGCCCTCCGCTGAGCTTCCTCAGACAGCCAAGGGTGGTGTCCGCGCCTAACGGTATTTTCTACGGTGGTGAGCGTTGTGAACCGATGCGCGCCACAAGTCTTCCGTCACTGACGACCGTGGCGTTACGGCCTTTGCACGTCAATACGCATCCCAAGTCCCAAAGAAAAGAATATACGAGTACGTAGCATAACACAAGTGTTATATTGATTACTTTGGAATTAGATGACGCTGCGTGAATTGTGACGGTATAATTATTTATTTATCAGGCTTATGGAAATCTCTGATATACATATTACATATATCTGGACTATAATATGTCTTGCCCATAAAAATTGACGTTTTGTTTGTAGGTTATTAAGGAATTCGGAACTAGTCCTTCGCGACGACAGTTATGCGCCGGAGCCGTTTACTTCTAAGAGATCGCCGAGAGCTGCGCCGGCGCTTCAAAAAGACGAGTCCAAAGGAAAATTGTCCGAAATGCTTGTTGCTAGGGTATGTAATGAATTAGCAAAGTATAGAAGACTAATTCCTTAGTTATCAGTTATTTGTTGAAATATATTTTAATAATGTAGTCAGAGTTTATGTTCTACTGCTTAATTTTTTCAATTTTAGAAATCGTTTGTAAAAAAAAATACCCAATATGTATGAAAATATGAATTCTCGAATTATTCGAGACGAATTTGAATCAAATTATTCGAATAATTCAAAAGTTGAAACAATTTTTTTGTTGATAAACTCATTTATTTTGATGGAAAAGTTACGTTTTTCATTCTAATTCACGAAATAAAAATTATTAGTTACATAATAATTATTTAATTGTTTCCATAATTCTAACTATTCGAATACTATTCGCTCATCCCTACCCAACATCTAATTTTTTTAGGTTTGCCTCAGTAATGTGTTTTTCTTTTCAGGGATTAATAACACCACAAATGTTGAAGAAACTTCAACAGGAATTAACTTCAGATAAAAAGCCAGAAACGAGGAGCACCAGAAATAGACATAGAAGAAAATAGTTCAAAATACACCTAGTTGTAAATATGTTTTGAAATCATTGTTGAATGAAAATGGAATAAACTTTTCAGTGAATGTTTTTTGGCATTTTTATTTCGTACTAGCCGTTACAGCCCGATTCGCCGGTCCATTAACAGAAAAACGGAAGAAAGTAAATCGTAAAAATACGAGAAGTTTCTGTAGAGGTACACCGCTTGCCCCACTTCTCCGCGGCAAGAAAAATCCCTGTTTCTTTAAACTTTTTTATCGATCTTTTTAAGATATAGAATTCCGTAGTATATTAATTTGATCTATCTCGTAAGATTTAGCCAGCGCTTGCGATTTAAGCGCACAAAAATGTGTGTTACGTAATCTTTAAATTTTTTGGCTTTTCTGTACTTTATATGTTTTATACATATAAACCTTCCTCTTGAATCACTCTATGTATTGCTGAAAAGTGCATTAAAATCCGTTGAATAGTTTAAAAGATCTAAGCGGATATGTAAAGATGAAGATATCGCAAATTTTTTTAGATGTCTAAAAAATAAAACTTAGAAAATTTAATTGAAATCTATCCAGTTATGTTGCCGACCGCAAAATGAAAGTCAGGGAGATGGGCTGAGGTTTCAAAGTCATCATTATGGCAGCGTGCTTACTATTTAATTTAAACGACAATTCAATTTGGGTATGAGAAAGCTCAACTCACCGGATTAAAAACGACAACGAATCGACGATTCGGACGCCTGTCTGAAGTTTTTTAACCATAACAAAGCGGATTTTTGCGTTGGTATGTGACCATGGATGTAATCTGGATACACTATTACACTCCAGAGTCAAAGCGCTCGTCAGTTGAGTGGGTTGAGGCACGTGGAAGCATTCCAAAGCGACCAAAGACAACAATCGGCTGGCAAAGTTATCAGTATTCTGGGATGCGCATGGTATTTTGTTTATCGAATATCTTGAGAAAGGAAAAAGGATTAATTCTGAATACTATATGTACAGCGTTATTGGAACAATTGGGCGAAGAAATAAAGAACAAACAGCCCCAGATGACAAAGAAAAAACCACTGTTCCACCAAGACAATGCACCATGTCACAATCACAAATCAATGGCTACGAGCAAACATTCTATAAATATGGCATCGAGAATTTAGAGAAGCGTTGGGCCGATTGTATCGCCTTATATGGAAATTATGTCGATGAATGAAAACAAATTTTGCGAAAATTTTGTGTTTTTCTTACATATTCCGGAAACTTTTGATTAATGTGTTATAAAAAATGTTTTTTATAGTGGACTGAGTTCTCATCAGTCGTTGGAGATTCAATAGTATTGATACCGTTTGAACGCATTGCTCCTAATATTGTAACAGGCGCTTTGTTTATTTATATTTTATTCACCCCCTGCAAGTTTCATTTTCGCGACAAAAAGTGGGCTATGTTTTTTTCAAAAGTACAATCTATCCCTATACCAAAATTCACCAAAATTGGTTCAACGGTTTAGATGTGAAAACGTAACAGACGGACATTCAATTTACTTATTTTCACATTTACAATTTATACAAATAAATAAAATTGGAGTGTCTGTTTGTAAATATTAAAATAACTGCTTTTTACTAAATGCATTTGGATGTATACACGGTGTATATACCAAAACAACATTTTTTACAATTTTTGTCTGTCTGTTTCGGATAATCTCTGAAACGGCTGGACCGATTTTGACGGTACTCACTGGTAGATAGCTGATGTAACAAGGAGTAATTTGGGCTACTTTTATTTTAGAAAAAATAGTAGGATCTCACGATTTTTTTCTGATAATGACTAGCGAAGCGGGCGGGAACAGGCCACCAGAGCTAGTATTATTACAGATTTAAAAGATATCAACTAAAAAGTCCTGCGTAGGTTTTATTGTGCAGGGAAATGTTTTATTGTTATAAAAATTATTTATAATAATAATCTTTATTCAATTTTACAATAACAATACACTTCAACTGCAATGGTCGTCGTCTCTAAATAGGCCAGCTTATAGCCTGTGTTAAGGAATTTCCGTGCAGATGTGGAGTAAGAATACTAACCCCTGCGGTCAGGGTTGGCCTGTCGTAAAAGGCGTCAAAACAACCCCAGCTACGTGGTAGGGCCCCAAGCCCGTATGGTTTTTTTTTCAAGCGTCTCCTTTGGGACACGTTAGGAGCTCGAGTAGTTTTGAGTAGCTTCCATTGTCGTCACTGTCATTCCGTTAGGCTGAAACTTTGTGGATAGTAGTACAAGAAAATTTGAAGTTTTTAGGGGCACGTGCTTACTGCTGAACTTACTGACTGAAAAAAACCGATTGGTAGGTTTTGCTGCTTATTAGCTAGTATGACGATAGATATATTGAGACAATTCATACAGCGCCATCTAGTCTACTATAACTCAGACACGGGAAGGGAAACGAACCCGTGGCCTCCGCAAGCGTACCGAAGTGTTAGCCGCTACTTCACGGAGGTCATCAAAATGAAACCGTGATCTCCGCAGGCATTTCGACGTGTGCTAGCCGTTGTCGTGGTCGTTAAATAATCCAATTGTTGTCTACTTGTTGTTGTCTACTGCCTTGAGAACGAAATTGAGAGGCCTTCTTATTCATTGAGGTCAGAATGATAGCTTGTTTTGTAAAAAAGAATTCTACCTACACACCGTTTGATAAGTATATGATTTTGTATAATACCCAATTATCTCAAACTTAACAATATTTTCAAAGGCGGGTAGCGCTCAAAATCGCCGAATGTGTTAGCAGTTGACAAACTTAAAATGGAGAAACAAATCATATTTTCGATCGTATTTATTTATTTTGAATTAATTTACGGTATGTAATTCATTTAAACTTGAATTTTAATATTCGCACGAAAGAATTGTTTTCTATTTTGAAAAGTTTTTAATTGTTGTTTAAGCTATTAATATTTCAATAATTTAAAGTGATTATTATTAGGTTCTAGAAACGTCTCGTTTGAAAAGGATCGAATGATTCTCGCCCTTGAAAATGAGACCATAAGTATGGAATGTATTACAGCTGAACCGGTTGTGTATTGTGTATTCATAAGTCCTGATGGTGAGAGGTATGTATAGTTATAATGTATATATTTTCGAATAAGCAAGCTTAAGTGGCTGGTCATTTTTTTAAATTACTGACGAACAACAGAAAGGCTAACGGCCCACTTAATAGTAAGCAGTTACCGTCGCTTACGGTTATTTGCAAAGCCCGTGGCATCACGCTGCTGTCCCATAAGGGTACAGACAGGAAAATGGGTCACCAATGCCGGAACACAACACAAAGTTATTATGGGGGCATACTTAAGACCAAAGGTGGTCGCCATCCAGACGGGCTTGGGGCACTACCACGTAGCTAGGGTGGGTTGTTTTGTTGCCTTTTACGACAGATCGGCCCCGGCCGCAGAGGTCTGTATTTTTTCTCTGCCTCAGCATGGATATATTTAGAAATAGTGTGAAATTAAATTTAATAATAACTTTATCAAAAGCAATAACTAATAGGTATTGCAAAAAGTTGCAAACATAGTAAAAAATATGATGAAACTATTTGCATCTACCTCCGAAACTAACAAATTTATATTCTTGGCTAGTGTCGGCAACCGGAAATGTTTAGTCCAGGCACGGAATATTTCTTTATATCTTGCCTTGGAAGAGAACAGTAAACATTTTTGAACCGCAATATATCCGTACTAAAGTCGGAAACTTGTCTCATACTAAAGCATACGTGAAAAATCAAACTAAAAAGTAAAAAAAATAATTCATAACATAAGAATAAAATTAATAACGAGAAAATTAATGCCACTGTTCTAAAAAGCGTGAGGTGCTCGATATCAATTCTTATAACTTTTTTTTTACTAGTTTCATTCCGAAATGCTGAGTTAGTTTAAAAATATTGTACAAAGCAACCCACATTTTAAAATTTTTCTCGTCAGTAATTTTAGTCTTATGTTAATAATTAATTATTTTTTTACTTTTTAGTTTGATTAACTATAAAAGCGTGATTTTTAGTTTTTTTAAGCTATAATTTATTTTTAACTTTTTCGTTCAATTAACTGTAAAATATAATTTATTAGTTGCCAATTCCTCGGTATTAATCGGTACATATTTTTATTAATTTAATGCCATCTTCCGGCAGTTTTATTAATTAAAAGCCATCTTGCGGTAGAAGAAAAGAAAGCGTTAATCTCGATTAACCTGATAAGGACTATGGGACAAAATTACTAAATTTTGTCATCCGGTCTTGACAAGTGTGCAAAAATTTTTTTTGTTTTTTCAGTGGGTAAAAATCGAGTCCGAAAATTCCGTTACATACATATAAATTTCAATTGTGTATTGTCTACCTATATTTGACTGTTTTGGATGACAAGGCTGCCGACCATTGTTCTAGGCTATTTCTAAAATACCTACATAAATGTGTTTTAGCTTGTGTTATTGTGGTAGTATAATGTATGTTTAGTATCCACCATCAATGCTGCTATTGACAGATAAATTCTAATTTAATTCATATAGTTTAATGGAGTAAGAAATTTGGTATAGCAGTGAATCCAACCAAAACACAACTGATTGTCATCGGCAGCCCTAGATTGCGGGCAAAAATTCAGTGGTCATCTCTGCTACAAGTTCATTGCGACTGTACGTTTACTTCTTTTAAAGATACCGTTAAAAACCTTGGCATCATTATTAATAGCAAGTTGCCTTGGATACTTTTGTGAACTAAGTCGCAAGGTGTTTCTATCTTCTAGATCGCTGAGGATTCGAAACTTTCTGCTAACTGCCACCAAGGTTGTGCTTACAGAGTCTCTTCTACTCCCTATACTTGAGTACGCTGACGCCAGCTGTCTCGATTTAACCTTAAAGCAGATAAACTTTTTTTATTGCTGTAGGACAGCAGACATGCTGACGGTTCGCTAAGAATTTAGCAGTTACCGTCGCCTATGGGTGTTTGCAACGCCAGTGACGTCGCGAACACGCTGCTGTCCCAGAAGGGTACAGGAACTTGGGTCACTAATGCCGGAACACAACACAAGGTTATTATGGCGGCATACTTAAGACCAAAGTCGCCTTCCAGACGGGCTTGGGGCCCTACCACGTAGGGTGGGTTGTTTTGTCCGCTTTTACGACAGGCCGACCCCGGCCGCAGAGGTTAGTATTCTTTCTCCGCCCCTGCACGTAACTTGAGCGTCTTCAAAACTTTTGTGTAAGGTTCATTTTAGGAAGACTCAAATGGTTACCAATTCAGTTTTGCCAGAATACTCACATTCTCATTCTCCTCTATAACATACTTTTTCCTCACAATTGTCTTTATTGCCTCAAGGAATGCTTTAGCATCTTTCGTCTTTCTACTTCCCTTAATTTGCGCACTTGTACATATCGCAAGCCCATGACACCTGTGCACACTTGTTCTTTTTATAAAAATTTCTTTACCGTGCAGGCTGTTCAACTCGGGAACGCACTGCCTCTACATGACCGACAAGCGAAATCACTACTCTTAGAAAGTTACTTCGCAGTCACGACTTTGCATTAAATAACTACACTTAAAACTAAATATATAAATATTGGTTTTTATGGGTTGTATATATATATATATATATATATATATATATATATATATATATATATATATATATATATATATATATATATATATATATATATGATCAAATTGGTGTTTAATAAAAGATTAGGTTAGAAACTCATTTCATTACAATTCAATGCTTCGTAGATTTTCAGACCTCATTCAAAATAGAACGGAAAACGACGAAGATCGTTGTATAATCACTATTAATGCAACACGAGCCAATTCAGGGCTGTGGAAATGTCAGGTTGGCAAGAAAGCTACAAATTTGGTAACTAGGCAATTCAACGTTAGAGTAGTGGACCATGTAGCTGCACTTGAGCCGAAGATCAACGTAATATATGGAAAACCATTCACAATAGTCTGTTTAACAGTGGAAAATATTATACCTATACAATACTGTCAGTTCCAACCGCCTGAAGGAGAGTCATTCAAAATTAACCCAAGGATGAATCCAAATAAGTAAGAACTTTTCTAGATTTCAGCAGATATACGATATTTAGATGTTAGCAGACGTCTGAGGTGATTCTGAAAAAACTAATTTTAGAATACGGTTAGTTGATAGTTTTCAAAATATTTACTAATGTTTTAAATAGCACGTAACTATGACAATCCACCTCGATTAGGAAAAGCAGAGACCCAGGTGGAGTCCACCTTCCCTTAATATTGCAACACACAATAACACCTTTTTGAGTTGGAAATGTATTATGCACACTCCGCTACGTGGGAATGGCGGCAGATTATTGTGGGACACCCCGTGCAAAGTGTCCATATACCCCTTGCTCTTAGCTAGGTACACACGTAACTACTATCCCACTAAAACACCCTTCTTCTTTGTTTACCTTTAACGGCGGGATCGAGGGACGTGACGTTTGGCTGGCCGCGATGCTAGCTGGCGTCGTGCCACAGCTTCTTTAAATCCGAGGAAAAACCATATGTTTTCCTAATATGTACTTATAATATTTATTTATATATCATCACAAAGTTAACACTCACTAAAAGTGACACAGGACATTTCGAAGAAAGCTAGCAATCCATTTGCTGGCAACTTATGGAGTCTATTCATTCCTACGAGTATTTAAGCGGATAAGACCCGAGCGCAGTGGGGTTTATTAACAACCAGTGCTTAAAAGAAACTTATTGAATGCCAGAAGTATCTAGAAAATTTCATAGATTCTTATTTGTCCGAACACAGGATCATAAAATGATATAAATTCCATATTCATTAAATTTTGAATATATAAACTCTTGCAATGTCATGTCCATAGACAACGCGTTAGGAATTAATCATATGGTGCCTTTTTATGAAAGTAACTGCATGTTAATTTAAACTACACCCGGAAACCGTAACGTGACAAAAATGTTACATCCAGTTATTAAAAATTTAAAACATTTTTGGAGGATTAACCGGACCTCCTATGGGGTAGATTCTCTAAGCGAGACATTTAATCAAACACGTATATCCACTGGCTCACTATTTTTAATGATGGTGTGTATCATGTTATTGTGCGTTGTCTAAATAATAATTACAAAACGTATCTTAATTATATAAAATAATTTAGTGACAAACTCTGAATAATATTCTTACATTTTTGTATTGACATCTCAATAATTTCTCGAAAATATCTAAAAAGTCTGTCACTAAATTATTTTATATAATTAAGATACGTTTTGTAATTATTATTTAGACAACGCACAATAACATGATACACACCACCATTAAAAATAGTGAGCCAGTGGATATACGTGTTTGATTAAATATCTCGCTTAGAGAATCTACCCCATAGGAGGTCCGGTTAATCCTCCAAACATTTTTCGCGATTATACTATTAAAATATTACATAAATTTCAGTCTTCTTGCCCAACGGTACTATTACCCTCCGGCCTTATCCTTCGGACGCGGCGAATGCGCGGTCTCCGTCTTCGAAGCTATCTACGAGGATGCGGGATTGTGGACGTGTAGCGTTGGCATTGATATTGAAAACGAGTATACTGATGTGATCAAAGTTGAAGTCGAAGGTACATGAAGATTAACTATAATTTTATTTTAAAAAGATCGAAAATTTTAAATTTAAGATAGGTACCCATAGAACACAATCACAATGTGAAATTATTTGACAGTGTTCTTGCATCCGATCCCAAGGTTTGGTCACAATGGTTAAACTCCTGTGCATCTATTTGCATCGATGCCCTATAGACCAAAAAAGGAACAATACAATAGAGAAAACTTGCTTTTTACAGAGGCGACTGCCTCCTCAATTCCGAGATGAAAGGGAGATGAGATAAAAGGATGTGTCGAGGAATGAAGCACGTTAATATTACTACTAAAACTACTACATTTTTTTATCCTACTTTGAATACTCTCTATTCGTTTCGATCAACTAGCCATATACGCTGACGGCCCATCCATAATTTAGCAGTTACCGTCACCTATGGGTGTTTGCCAGGGGCATCGCTAACACGCTGCTAGCCGCGTATTAAGAATTATGGGACCTAAACAATCTCCCTCATTTTTCAAACATTTAAAGAAGCTTAAATCTTTCATAGTTAAACTAAATTAATTTTTGCAATGGTACATTTTGAAAAAATAATCATAACAATGCTGATTTTTTTTTGTTTTAGTCTCGAGCACAGTAAAACTAACATACATAGTAGCGTTCATCGTCTTTGTTGGTTTTTTGTGTTTGGCAATTTTATATGGCGGTGTAAATGAATTGTGGAGGAAATGCCGAGAAAATCAGGGAACTGATAGTCGACCAGAAACACCCGAAGTGAGAGAGGATCGTAGGTTGCAACCTTTTAGGGGCATTGGTAGCTCGCCGCGACCGCATAGGCCGCGTATAGATGAGCCGTCAGCGACCGATGCTAGTCGATCCAAGAGGGATTAGAATTGTATTGTTAATAGGCCCAATTAGTAGCATTATACAGATTCACCATGGAGTTACGAGATCAAATTAACAATTTGCAAATAAACGTTTGGTACTCATTTAAACCAGAGGAAAATGCCTGTGTCAGTTTACTGTGACACCAGAACTCCATATAACCGCACTGTAAATTGTCTACTAGACTTAATTATTTCCAATATAAAAAATATACAGGAATTTGGACGGCAGAGTCAGCAAAACATTTTTCCTGATAGGATAAAAAAATTAAAGATACTTATAGATTATTTCTTTTTATCATAAGTCAGTTTATTTAGTATTCAGCCAATGTAAGTGGGGATAAATAAGGTTTAAGGCATATTTTTTTTATACACGTGTCCCCGATCACAAATTAGAATAGGAATTCCGTAGAATCATAACAGCGACAAATAAATTACTTTTTTGCCGGCCATAGGCAGCGAAGGGCATCATTCGCTTTTCCTTTTCGGGTTTCGATATTGGACGGCAGTCGTTCCTGTGAAAAACTTATTTGAAACATAAAACTCGTAAGAACCATAGCTACAAATAGGAAGTATATACAATATAATTTTCTTCAACAAAACTTCACCTGCAACCGTAATAAAAACATTAAAAAAAGAAGGTATAAAATAAGTGTCAGACCATTTGTTCACATTCCATTCTTTATGCATGCAAATAGAATAGATTTTTTTTTTTACTTTTATCCCTGTAACAATAAATGAAATCTTGAATATTGTTGTTTTAATGTTGGCCACATTTATAAGTAATATTAAATAATATTCTCAATCAGCTTAAGTAATTTTACTTACAATTATTGCATACAAGAGCCGTTTGTCGACCAAATAGAGCCACAACAACATACAATTTGTCTTATTTTGCAAATTTGTAAGGAATTATTCATTATTTAAATAAATTATTACTCGTACATTTGCTATAGTAAACTAAAATTCAATAGCTACTTGATATATTTAAGGAAACTAAACGGTTTCTGAAGTATTTAGATATGAAATGTTAACATTTGAGTGTTAAATTTATTTTGTCAGATAATTTCAACAAACAACCACTTAAATTATTATAAGAGTACTTATAATCTTTCTTTGTGCTGGGGTGCAGTAATACTGATCCCTGCGGTCGGAGACAGTCTGTCGTAAAAGGCGACAAAACAACCCTAAGTGAGTGATTAGGCCCTAAAGCCCGTCTGTATGGCTACCACCCCTAGTCTTTGAGTATGCCGCCATAAAAACCTTGTTATCGGCATTAGTGACCCAGTTTCAGTACCCCTATAGGGTTAGCAGTGACATAGCCTACTATCCATAGACGACAGTAACTACTTAATATTAAGTGAACCGTCAGCCATTCTTCTGTGCTTTAGAAATAAAAAAGAATCTGTTATATTTCTTAACTTGGAGAATTTTTCCAATGTCAAAATCTAATATATAAAATTCTCGTGTCACAGTTTTCGTTGCCATACTCCTCCGAAACGGCTTGACCGATTCTCATGAAATTTTGTGAGCATATTGAGTAGGTCTGAGAATCGGCCAACATCTATTTTTCATCCCCCTAAATGTTAGGGGTGACCCACCCCCAAAATTTTTTTTTTAATTTTTTGACATTTTATTATTTATATGGCAGAACAACGTTTGACGGGTCAGCTAGTAATAATATATAAAAAGGTGTAGAATGAGATGGATTTAAAGCACATCTCCATTACAATAACATCTAAAGTATATCTAGGTTTGTGATATTGTTTTTAGAAATTCATTCTCAATAGGGTTTATGACAGTACAACACTTTTATAACAATTCTTTTATTGTTAACAAAGATATTCATGTGCTAGGATGATTCAACATAACAGCTAACCTCTCCATATTTATAGCATATACAGAGTGACAGCCAATTACATTCCTGTGCGTTTGCAATGTGCTGTACAGTTCGTCTATTGTCAACTTGTCATCGTTTTGTTCTGGATTTAGTGTACTGAAAGAGTAATTTTGGATTAATAATAATAATAGTAAATTTTATTTTGTATGTGGAATGATCCTATCAAGACCTCGAGGAGCCACCCTCTCAATCGCATCTGCCAGCTAGTATACAGCTAAATAAAGACACTAATATACTGCATTATTTTCAGGGTATTGGTCCTAATGGTATTTGTCCATGTATTTTCTTAGGCTATTTACCAATAAATATTTTGATTATATATTATTATTAATATAATGGTAATTATTATATATTAGTACTTATGTTAAAAATACTGGCCCACCGAGTTCCACGGGCCCACTGGTTCACTAGTTCAGGGGCCAGTGTGATTTTCTCTAGTCAAATTAGTTGTTGTACATGAACTGATATGTATCTTTTATTTTTAAAATTTGTATGTCATGTATAAATAATTAAATAAAATAAATAAATAGATGATGCCGCTGCTATTTTGCCCCAGATCAATTTATGATTGGCATAATCTTTTACCGGGTGGTAGGGTTGTGATGATGGGTGGATGGGTGATGGGTTCCAAGCCCATCTGGACGACAAACACCCCTGATATTTAATTATGCCGCCATAATAAACTTTTTTTATTGCTGTAGGACAGCAGACAGGCTGATGGCCCGCTTAGAATTTAGCAGTTACCATCGTCTATGGGTGTTTGCAACATCCGTGGCATCGCTAAACCGCTGCTGTCCCATATGGGTACAGGAACTTGGGTCACTAATGTCGGAACACAACACAAGGTATGGCGGCATACTTTAGACCAAAGGTGGTCTCCATCCAGACGGGTTTGAGGCCCTACCACATAGCTAGGGTGGGTTGTTTTGTCACCTTTTACGACAGGCTGACCCCGGCCGCAGAGGTTAGTATTCTTTCTCCACCCCTGCATGGATAAAAAATTAAAATCTTCTGTTATGGTCTGGCATTAGTGACACAGGTTCCAGATCCCTTATCCCCCAGTATGTTAAGTTTGCTCCTGGTATCGCAAACATTGATAGGCGACATAACTGTTTACTATTAAGTGGGCTTGTCCACCTGTCTGCTGCTCCGCACCAATAAAAAAAATGATATGTGAAATTAAATCATTGTGAACACACTTTTATAAATAGGTACATAGTTATGATAGAAAATTATTAAATCTTTCTCTTTTACCAACTAGAAAACATGTGCCAGTTGCAAATGGTCTTAATTGAAGGTAGCTCAAATATCCAACTTATTTATTCTCTTTAGACATATAATAGCTTGTTTAGTGTCACACTTCCAGTAGTATTCATATAAAACGACTAAAGAATCTGTAGCTTACACTACTACACTACAATGAATTTAGGATTTACTTTTAAAAATATGGTTAGATTATAATTTTATCAAAAGCTAGTAAATAATGAGAAGGATAACTGCTATTTAGCAGCAATTAACCATTTAAAAATACACAAGATTATTTTGAATAAATAATTACCTGCATGCAATTTCAAAGGCTGCTGATTGTTCCATCTCATCGATAGTAGGGGGGCATTTAGGTCCTAAAGCATCCGCTCCATCATCAATATTAACCCTCCCTTCACTCTGAGGATCGTATAACTTAGTAGTATTACGTAACCACATATTTGGTACTTCTCCCCCAACATCATACATGAAATTCTTTTCTTTAATTTTGTACCCTTTTCTTTGGGATATGACAGAACTAATTATATTTTTAAGGAAGTTCTGTACGGCTACAACAATTATGTCTGCAGCATCATCATCTGCCCCCTCCAAACCGAGCTCCCAGGCTGCTAACATGAATCGTCCCAAAACCAGGGCATGGTCTGGTAGGAATATTTCCTGAAATTTTTAATTGTCCAACTTAATTTATTTTACTAAGATATAAATAAGTATACTGGGACCATTCACATAATGTTATCTAGTTCCCGAGTGAGTAGCATAGCACTTATGGATAATAATTATATACTTTTTCATTTTTGTAAATAAATACAAAACTATAGAAAGAAATTATGTACAAAGAAATCATCACTGTGTTGGACTATTTTAAGGATAAGAAGCAGCAAAAATACACTAAAAACAGATTTTTATAGTATACTTTTTAACAATTTTACCCCAAAACTTAGTTAATCTGTTTATTGATAATTTTCTCATAAACTTTGTTTTGTGTTTGATGCTATTCATACAATACTCTAAATAAAGTTTTGAGATTATATTTATTTAAGGATTTGTTATGCTGTGGAAGCATTAGTTATAGAAATAGTTTTGTGTTTGTTACCTGTGCAGCATACTTAACACCATCACTGCCTGCCCCTGGCGGCGAATTCGGTGGTAAATACTCCAGTAGATCGACTGGTTCGAAGTTAGACTTTTCTGAATTACGGGAGCTCCTTTTATGTCGTCTACTGTTTCTGATATGGGAACTTGCTTTTTCCTGAGCTATACTAAATGAAGTTTCGGCCAAACCTTCTACTTTATTCAACAAAGCCAATAAAAACTCATTATGATAGTGTACTTGATCTACGGTTAGCAATTTACGAGCTTCAATATCAAACTCTTCTTTTGTAAGCTTCATCAGAAACCACTGTTTCATGTGACTGAAATATTTCTTCGATTTATCACCGAGGACTTCATTTAGTTTGCGACGTGCCGCATTTAAAGCTTCCGTGGACATTTTATGTGATAAAATATTGTTTCGCGTTAAGTATTTATACTTAAGAATAAGTTTCCGATTTCACACAGATAGTTTAGAAGTCAACTTATGTACCATAATTTTACAACAAATACAAATACTTCAATAGTTCAATCTTAGAGTATTAGTATCTTAGAGTAGTAGTCTAATTGTTCAATAGTACCTACCATTTATTAATTTTGTATTTTGAAGTTTTGTTTTATAAACAAATTACAAATAAACGTCAAAGAAAAGTAGTGCTTAGTGCATAAATGCCAAACCAAATGTCAATGTTGTTCTTGTAAAAAAAAAAACATGTGGGGCTGTCTTTGGGGACTGCCGATAGCAGTGAAAACTATATAACTTGTGAATTGTATCGTCGAGTTATTAGATTAATATTTTCGGTTTATAAAACATTGTTTAGCATTAAAGTTTAAATTGGTCATTAACACTTCTTTACAAACCAAAAATTGTTCACCCAAAAAGTGCTCAACGCGAGAAGTTTTCACTTCAAAAACTCAACTGTATTTCATTGTACCTAATAAAGTCGCAATTTGAATAGATATAAAAAAGTAATGCAATCATTTAAAAGTTACATTATAAAATAAACCTTGAATCATTATTAATAAGGTTGGTATTACTGGAGCAAAACTTCGTCTTACGAATCTTACGAATTTTTTGATCAGGACACGTGACCTAATGCGAGTTTAACATTTTTTACCCATCACAAAAAAGTGCACAACGACGCTAAAGAAATTTTCACTTAAAAAAAACAAAATAGTAGGCAAGAAAATTATCCATACAGCTTGATGAAATGCGAATTACAAATGTATAATATAGGCATAGAGGCTTTTTCCTTGCTATAAAACCTGTGATGTTAATCCGTGCCGGTTTTTTTCACTACATAGTAGATTTTCTTTAATTAAACTTAATTTTGCATATAAATAATCGCCGGAACTTGTTCTGGACCGTTTTGTACGGGCACCCCCAGGGATCTTGGTCAATTCCCGCCAAGAACTCCTCCCAAACAATTTTCTTGGCCGCCGTAATAGCGGCCCGAAGAATTTTCTTGGCGCTCTTCATCTTTCGCACAGTTGCGCCTCCGTAGTCGCCGAGTCGGCCGGACGGCGACGCGTTCTGCGGTACCAAGAATACCGGGAACGAGCGGCGTTGCAAGCTTTGCGCAGCCGCTCGATGTCGTCGTTCCTCCAGTACACTCGGTTAATTTACATATTTATGTTAACTGGTATCAAGGAGCATAATATTACATTTTAGTTTAGAATACAATACATATCTAATGAATATAAGTAAGGGTTTCCAGCTGGTGTATAAATTGTTAGATATATTTAGACAGGCTGCTGATGGCCCACATAAAAGGAAGCAGTTACTTACTAGGTACTACAAGTTAGTGAGTGATGTTTGCGACGCCGGGGGTACTGCGAACACGCCGCTGTCCCATAGGGGTACAGGAATCTGGGTCATATTGTGATCGAAGTTAATAAATTAGTAAGATGCAAGCTTTTCCGTTGATTAGGCAACTATATAGACAACATCCTCCCAGATCATAGTCAATTTAGCAAAATAAACTGATGGACTCTTAAACTGCATCAAAGTTCAGGATTATTTTGAAATGATTTTTTTTAATAAGTATGCAAACTTTCTATACAGATTTAAATTGAAACCTCTAGATTGGTTCGTGAACTTTAAAACAGCGTAGGGTCATATCCTTAAGTTTAAGTTTGTGTACTGGAAAGGACCCTATGACTTTATTGAAGAAAAAACAGAAATTTAAGGAAAATTGGTTTAAAAAAAAAATGGTTTTAACAATAGACACAAACTATAAATAAGAGTTTATTTATGTTAATAAAGGCACGTAATAAGGGCACGTGGAGGTTATACACCTTATTAAAACATAAATAAACCCTTGCATATAGTTTGTCTATTGTTAAAACCAATTTTTTAATTAAACCCTAATTTTTAATTATATAACTAATATATAAGATTTATTTATTTATGTATTTATATATCTTAATAAAAGTTTACACTTGTTTACTCAAAACCCGCCGATACATTTTATAAACTTTTGTCCACGTTGTTGTCTGGAAGAAATCGCTCACAGCGATAAAAACGCCGATTGTACTATTTTTAGTATATATTTTTTACTATTGTAAATGATTTTAGAGTGCAATAAAGTATAGTTTATTATTATTATTACAAACTATATTTAATTGTTGAGTCGAAGTAATACGTCATATGTCGACCGATCTAATGACCATGTTCAAAGAGCTATAGTTATGTTAATACAGGGTTTGAGATATTTGCGGTTATAGTGTGACCGAAAGTATGCCAAGGTGATTTAGATCATTTGCAAATTACAACTCACGAGGTTCCTATTCAATACCTAATGCACTTTGTAGGTATTTTTTATATAAATACTACTAATAACCAGCCGGTTTAGTGATCTTGTACTGTTAAATTTAAGGATACCACCGCCACGGAGGATACAATATGAGGCATGCCTTTTAAGTTTTGTTGTTTGAAGAAAAAAACACAACTATAACCATATGGTACTTTTTATTGTTTTTCAAAGTATTCACCAGGTAGCTTTACACACGTTTCTATTCGCTCAAACCAATTATTATAACATTTATTCCACTCTAAAGTGGGGGTGTTCAAAATGGCTGACTCGAAAGCGTCGACTGCTTCTTCACCGGACAGGAACCTTTGACCACGAAGACTTTTCTTAATTTTAGGACATGTAAAGAAACCGTTAGGGCTTAGGTCAGGACTGTATGGAGGATGGTCAAGAATTTCTCCTTTTTCCTGCTTCAAATTCAACTTCAACGTGCGCTGTGTGAGCTTGCGTTGCCGTGGTGCAGGATGATGCGACGCTTTGAGTTAGATTTTCGAAGTTCGGTGATGACTTGTAGTAAACAAACTGTGGCATACCACTCTGCGTTAACCGTTCTACGATCTTCAAGTGCAATAGTTGCAACATGACCGGTTTTTCCAACGAACGTGGTTACCATCTTCTTCGAGAACGAACAAATTTAGTCGGCTTTGGCTCGTCTTGAAAGACCCAGATTGTAGATTCTTGTTTGGAATCAGGATCGTAGGCATAGATCCAAGATTCGTCACCACTGGTGATGTTGTAGACGTGGTTTGACTCTTCTCGGTTAAACTTTTGCAGAATTTTCTTACACCATCCGATGCGGGCCGCCTAGTGATCGTCGGAAAGCAGATTCGGTGTCGAACGGCAAATTAGCTTTCTCACACCAAGCGCTTCATGCAAGATCTTCTAAATGGTTGTCTCTGAGATGCCTAATAGAGCCTCTATCTCTCGATACGTCACATGACGATCTTCAAGAATTAGTTGTCTTACAGCAATGATGTTATCTTCAGTAAAGGCGGATTTTGGGCGTCCTTCGCGAGATTTGTCACTAACACTAGTATGTCCACGTTGAAATTCCAAATACCAGCGTTCGACAGTTCGCAGACATGGGGCTTCATCGCTGAACACAGATGTTAGCTTTTCAAATAAAATAATTTACTACGACTTTGCAGAACACATCATTAATTACAAAAAATGTCCAGACAGCATATGTCTAACTATTATAGTTATGCTATAATAAGCGTTCTTTTATTTTAAAAATTTAATTGAAATGCCGCCGCTAGAAAGGGTTCTTTATTTGTATCTTGGTATTAATCCTTATCAAAATAAATTACTTCATATTCAAAACTGCTTCAATACCTATACAGGATGTCCCAGAACTCAACGTCAAGCCGAAACGGAGTGACAGGATTGATTGTAACCATCATGAGAAAAATCAGAAAAAAAATCTATCCCATGCAGTTTGAAAATTATGGGCATTAAGAAAAACCTAGAAATTTGGTCAAACTGTAACCATTTTTCGGTTATTTTGGTTCATTTTTATTATTTTTGTTCATTTAAACTTTGGAACCGTAACCCTAAATAACATTTCTAGAACCACAGTCAAAAATAATGACACAATTGCCCCAAGTTTTCTAGCATTATGACTATTTGTTAAACTATGAATTTAAAAATTACAAAATTTGTCGACTTTGAAAGGCCCTCCTTTAAAAAAAATGTACTAAAGTGCCTTGGCAAGTGCCATTAAAAGTTCGCGCATTTAATCAGGATTGTAAAATGGTACAATACGTGTTAGTTTCATACTAAAAAAAACGAGTAAAAAAATAAAAACCTCAAGTAACCCGATTTTTGCTAACCCATTATACTCAGTTCAAATGTTTTTTATTCGCACAAGCTCTTGGTAGGTTCTTAATTTTAAGGCAAAATGATGAGAGAGATGGATAGTGAACATGTTTGCCATGAGCCAGCGAGACAGATAGTGACGCCACTTTTACCAAAGTTAACAAAAGTAAGTAAAATTAATAAAATAATGAAATATCTTGACCTAGTTTAGTTTAGATTTATTGGAATAAAAGTCAGATAGGGAAATAACATTTTTTATTACAATAAATGTTCAAATTGTTTGCCATCAATCTTCAGGCCTGGTTTTGCACTCAACGTGTTAAAAGATGTTTACGCGGCCAATTTGATGTATCATAACTAATATTATGAATGCGAAAGTGACTTTGTTTGTTTTTTTGTTACACTTTCACACCTAAACAGCTCAACCAATTTTGATGAATTTCGGTATAGTCATAGATTGGACCTTGTAGAAGGACATAGGCTACTTTTTTAAAATTCATATGGCAGAACAACTAGTATTACATAAATTTTATTTAAGAAAAGATGACAGTTTTGCTATAAAAATAAATTTATTTGCCTTAATTCATGTATGTAAAGGAAAGGAAATAATATAATAAAACTATTTAAATAGTTTCTGACTTCTTTCTGGGTTGTAATTGAATGTGAACTCCGTTACCAGATCTTAGAATCAGTTCAGAACATAATATGGGCTCCGATTTTGATGGTAAAATTTCGAAATGCTTAACAATAGCTGCTACCAACACTTTCATTTCCATAATAGCAAATTTTTGACCTGAAAATAAAAACATTTAATTAAAATTATGTCAATAATGTAAATAATAGCCCGTGACTTCAATCCAAGAAGACTGAGATATATTACGGACTTTAAGAGATAAATTAATACAGTACATGATAAATATACATGTACAAGTTGGAGTTTTGATTTTGTTATTTTAATAGTTAAAAGATTTTTTAAAATATTTAATACCGTTAAATTTATACGCAGCAGATTATTGACTATAAAAATATCTCATCGCAAAATAGTCCTAAATTTTGGACTTAAAAACAACAGACATTTTTAAACAATTCAAAATATTTGTTTGAGATATTATTTGGGAATGATTTTTCTTGAACGCAGGATTTGATGGATATAAGATGATGTTTGTGAATGAAGCCATAGATTGAAAGGGATGAGTGAAGTTGGCGGAAGACGAATGGACGACGACGAGCGATACGAGTTGATACGACGCACGCTCTAATCTATACAAATAAATAAAATTGGAGGGGCTGTTTGTAATATTAAAATAACTGTTTTTTACTAAGTGCATTCGGACGTATACATACACGGTACATATAACAAAATAAAAATTTTAAATTTTTTTGTCTGTCTGTTTGTTCCGTCTAATCTCTGAAACGGCTGCACCGATTTTGATGGGACTTTCACAGGCAGATAGCTGATATAACAAGGAGTAACTTAGAATATTTTCATTTTAGAAAAAAAAAATAGTTTTTGTTAAATATGATAAGTTTCAGAAATTTTATATTCCGATTTTAAGTTGACCTCAGATTTATATCATCAATCATATGAAATAGGGTTCAGCTTAGGCTGGACTATTTAAGTTCGAACGTACGTATTGCGGAGGCGCATGGCATAATTGCATTCGATAACATTGACTGTTTGCATATTTAATTTATTTATATTTTAGGGTTTATATGGATTGTAATTCAAAATAAACATAAGACATATCCATAAAAATGCTGCCCAAAGTCACTATTCCACGCGGACGGAGTCGCGGGAACAGTTAGTTGAATTTATAATATAGTGTTTAACTTTTCTGAAGTATACAGAATTAAACTCACATGTCCGCTATAACTCAAAAATTTGTTTTACTCTTCGAAAGCCCGTATCCCACATATTATATTTTATAACTAGCTGTGCCTGCGACTCCGTCTGCGTGGAATAGTGACTTTGGGCAGAATTTTTTGGATATATGTTATGGTTTATTTTGATTCCAAACCCTATAAACCCTAAAATATAAATGAAATATGCAAACAGTCTTATTATTATCGAATGCAACTGTTACGCCATACGCCTCCGGAATACGTACGTTCGAACCTACAAAGTCCAGCCTAAGCTAAACCCTATTTCATATGATTGATGACATAAATCTGAGGTTATTTTAATTGGAAATTCAACCTACAATGTACATCCTAAGCTGAACCCTATTTCATATGATTGATGATATAAATCTGAGGTCAACTTAAATTGGATATTTAATTTCCGAAACATCATTTTTAACAAAAACTATTTTTTTTTCTAAAATAAAAATAGCCTAATTTACTCATTGATACATCAGCTATCTGCCAGTGAAAGTCCCGTCAAAATCGGTGCAGCCATTTCAGAGATTAGCCGGAACAAACAAACAGACAGACAAACAATAATTGTATAAAATGTTGTTTTGGTATATGCACCGTGTATACTTCCGTATGCACTTAGTATTAAGCGGTTATTTTAATATTACAAACAGACCCTCCAATTTTATTTATTTGTATATAGATTTGAAGATATCGATCACATTAACATGTAAAATGAAAAACAATTTGTTACATAAGACCTCTGAAAGACTGTATCTCTGTCTTTCGTTAGGTACAAGAGCAACAAAACAATATGATCTTTTACAATTCACATAACAATATTTTTTCTGTGGTTGAATGTAAAAAATACTTGATTTAAATCGTGCGGCATATGATACATACCTATACAGTTCCTTGGGCCAGCACTAAAAGGGACCCAAGCAAACGAACTGATTAACGACTTCTCAAATCGTTCAGGGATAAATTCCAGTGGATTTTCGTATACGCGAGGATTCCTTTGCATATGGAAGATGTCAATAATGATAGAAGTATCCTTTGGTACTAGTGTACCAGCTATATCTGAAATTAAAAGTATTATTAAACGTGAGAATATTAGGTTGAAGAGATGGGTCTATAAAACCATTGTACGATGCCGGTCACGGACCGAGATTGCACCGTACAGGGATGAGAAGGATAGCTCGAGAGCAGTGGACTGTATGAGAGAGGAGGGGAGAGGAGCGGTAGTTAGAGAGACGCGATACCTTGCAGTGAGCAAAGAAATTCGCACTGACCTTGATTCCATCTCTTTCCGGTTCGGTTCAGGTACGCTCGCGGAGGAACGGCATCAGCTAAATTCACGTACACTGAACACACAATTTAATGGCACGGTCAATGAGAAATTGGAGTGACTGAAGGGAGGTCGATCGTCACGCGCCTTTAGAAGCTCCTTACTACTTATATTATTTTAGTCCCACCCTCGCTTTTACTATTTACCTCATCGAGAGTGAGGGTAGATAACAAAAATCAGGAGGCGGGATATCAAATACCTTTTATACAAAGATCGAACAACGATGAATTATGAAGCCTGTTTTTTTATTTTTTATTTGCTGTAGCGTCACAAGCTAGTAAAGCGTCATAGTGCTAGGCAAAATAGAGGGGAAAAGGCCCAGAGGACGGTCACCAACCTGATAGTCGGAACAAATTAAGGCTATCACGGGGCTCACTTTGCCTGCAGCTCTGAAACAGGCCGAGGACAGAGTGGTGTGGAGGCAGGTCATCAGCGTCTCCGTAAAGGCTTATCAAGACGGGCACGACCTTCAGGAATGAAGAACACGACGAAGAAGAAGCGTCACAAGCAAGACCTGTGTGTCACGGAGATGAAAATGCTGTGGTTGATGTGTGGAGTGACGAGGATTGCGTTGGGAAATCCCGCAATCGCGGCAGCTTTCATGTCTGTTAAATTGCAGGCGTGTCATCGCTGTTATGGCCACGTTTTGCGGCAGCCGGCTACTTACGTGGAGAACAAATGCCGCCACTGCCGGGACACGACCGGAGAGGTGGACCTAAAAAGTGCTGGCTAACGACGTTAGAGGTTCAATACCAGGGATACCGAAGACCATTTAAAATGGATTATAAAAATTCGGAGAGCGTACCCAGGGTAACAAAACGGAAGTTTGGGTTGTAACCAGAATTTAACACTAGGATGATAATTCAACTTGAGGATATTCATTACACTGTGGACTAACTTAGCATACCTATGTTTACTCTCTGACCAAAGTGAATTTTTTTTATACATTTGGTTTACGGAAGGCATAGTTTGAGAACTTAACCCCCCACATTACTGATATGTGTAACCGCTTTGGATAAGTCAGGATACACAGTCCTCTTTTAGTTCCTGTTAGCGGTATGTGAAGTATAGTGTGGGAAATACATAGGTATAAAAGATTAGAAAAAAAATACATACCGCAATCGTGCATGATTTTCCTTTCAATTAAGGGCACCGATGGGTATAGCCGCAGAGATTCTTTGATCACCAATTCTAAGTATTTCATTTGCTGAAGTTCTCTGTGGAAGAAGAGAAGTGCAATTTATATAATGCACGGTAAATCGGGAGTACAAGGTCTTATTGAAATTTTTTCGTTTAAGTTAAACTTGATGTTATTGTAGTCTCCATAGTACTGTAACAAATATTTGCAAAACTACGTTACGGATGTGAAGTGCTTGTTTATTTTATTCTGCGATTTTTGGTGACATTTTACATTTAGCAGCCGTTTTCATAGGTGGATTAAATAAATATGAATATTGTATTGCCTCATATCTACAACAGCTAAGTACACCCTCCTGGACTTAGGTATTTGTACACGTTATATATAGTACATGCTCTCAGATAAAAAAATACCTTAAAAGAAAAACATAGCGCACGTCTTCTTTTATTCATACCTGATGCATTGTGTGCACGCAGTTTAGAATAAGGACACCTATTATACACCTATCAGAGCATGCTAATTACACGATACACACAAACATTTTAAAAGAAAATCTGCCTTCGAAATATAGTTGTCACATTATTACATCTGAAACTTTCATTTTGAACCCGAGGTATGTAATTCTATCTAGCGTAAAGCGACAATTAAAAATACTATATTTTCGTGCCTATTTGAATAGGTACTTCGGTAACTCTTGGGCCATCGACAGGCCGCCATGATGCCCCACCGCTTACATAGGTGCTTGCGCATGTTCTAGCGGCCTACGGGCGTAGTCACCGTCAGACTATGGTGGAGCAAAGAGGTGCATGCACCTCAATCTTCCCTGCACAAGGGACAGATCACTCAGATCGACTAGCGACTCTTTTTGTGCTTAACTTAAGTTGCACAAAAAGGAAAAAAATGCGGTAAATCCCAACCTCTTAAAGCCCAGAGCCCTTTTCTTTGCTCTCTGTAAATTATTAAAATAAGTACCTATATTAGTCGTTGTTTAGTATATTCGTCATCGTCTTATTTATTTACATCAAACGGCTTTAAACTTGTTTTTGAACTGAATAGTTTATTTCTTATAAAACCTGCTTTGTTAATCAAGGAGAATATGAGAATAAAATAATGCAAAATATCATTAATGAATAATAAATATGTATAATACAACGAATTAATAAATTTATTTAGATTTCCGAATTAAATAATATAATTTGTGTATGTAATTAAATTCAATTTTATAATTTAAGTTTTAATTAATGTGAATTATAAGATAGAATATTTTTCATCGTACGGAAGGCAAGGGGCGATTGGAGGTGACCTGTCGTAAAAGATGATAAGATAAACATGGCTACGTGGTAGGGCTCACGTTTATTTCTGGATAGCAACCACATGGTCTACAAATATGTCACCATAATAACCTTGTGCTGTATTAAGTGAGCCGGGTTACAGTTCTCCTATGTGGACGGCAGCATGTTAGCAGGGTTCATGGCGTCACAAATATCCACAGGTGACGGTAACTGCTTAAATGGGCCATCAGCCTGTGTCAAAACTTTTTTAATCTTATCTTATATCTTTAAACGAGCAATTCTTGTATATATATATTTGGAATCTCGGAATCGGCTCTAACAATTTTCATGAAATTTAGTATACGGGGGGTTTCGGGGGCGATAAATCGATCTAGCTAGGAATCATTTCTAGAAAATGTCATTTTATTCGCTTTTTTTTTATTGGAAGAAAAATAACAAAAAGGTGGCGTTTGAGTAGTCCCAATTTAAACTGAAAAATGACTCTTCCTGACATCTATCGGCGAATAATAATACTATTTTTTTAAATTGCTTTAACGACACAACAACACTAAAGCTATTCCAGCAGATGGCCTTGTTAAGTAACACGAAGTCAATGAGTGTTTGCTTTGAGGTTAGACTAAGAAAATTAATTGTTAATTTCCAAAAACACAATTTATAAAAAAAAAATACCGAGCAAAGCTCGGTCATCCAGCTGGTTATGTTTTAAACATGCAAAAGATAAGCAAAAGATAATAAATTGTCGTGACTCTAAACTAAGGATAATTTATTTTAAAAAATCCATCTGATAAGTCTTTTTCAAAAATTAAATGAAGAAATTTGTATTTAACTCACGTATATGTTGGATCGCGATTGAAGTCATCTACGAATATTGACTTCAATTCTTCATAAATTTTCTCTTGCGCTTCTCTATTTTTAGAGAGACAGTATAAAGTAAACACTATTCCAGATGTGGTGGTGTCGTGGCCCTGAAAAATAACAATAGACTTCAGAACTAGGAATTGTATTCAGTGGTTTCTATAACGTAGCTGACAAAGCTAGTGACTTTAGATTGTCTTGGACGGTCGTATCAGTGAATTCGATCTCTACGGAGGACCAAATATATTTGTATGCATGTAAAATCTGCAAATAGTTTGCTGTGTTATGGATTTGTGTTTGTAAACTGTATGTTTGCAAATAAACAGGATAAATTTATAATAAAGTATTAAACATAATTTTTTATTGCTGTAGGCCAGCAGACAGGCTGACGGCCTACTTAGAATTTAGCAGTTACCGTCGCCTATGGGTGTTTGCAAGTGGCATCGCGAAAACGCTACTGTCTCATAAAGGTACATGAACTTGGGTCACTAATGCCGGGACATAACACAAATTTATTATGGTGGCATGCTTAAGACCAAAGGTGGTCGCTATCCGGACGAGCTTAGGGCCCTACCACATAGCTAGTGGGTTGTTGTTGCCATTTACGACAGGCCGACCCCGGCCGCAGGGGTTAGTATTTTTTGGCATGCCCTGCAAGATTAGATTGACAGGCATCACGGCACTCTGTCGTTTTATGTGACACAGGTGCTCTCGGGGCACGGCTGCTTCGGGTGGTACCTGTGTTGCATCGCACAAAAAGAGCAAACGAGAGTGCCACCACTGTGACGCCGGTGGTACACCCGCTAAAACCACCCCAGAGTTTCTCTTCTGTCCGAGGCCCGGGGAATGTGCTTTCGCGGACGTCTCCCTTGGTGGAATTCGTATCTAGGTATTCTTAACTGTCCCAACCCAATCTACATATACACATCAAAAAAGTCTAAGCAACATGTACTAATTTTAGGATGGTTTTGGCCGCTGTATGGATGAACTTCCTGAATGCACCTGAGCCTTTCAATATTTCCGGGCTGACGGTACACTCGCATCCTTCTTGTATCAGGCTTAAACCCGAATCGCGACTCATCGGAAAACATAATTTTATCCCATTGTTCCTGGGTCCATGTTCTGCGTTCTCTACACCATTCATTTCGACGAGCGCGATTCCCGTGATGTATCAGTGGGCACCTAATTGGGCGTCGAGCTCGTAGGCCGTACTCATGCAGTCGATTTTGCCCAGTTTGAGGACTTACATCAACACCACTTGAATTTTGTAGCCTAAAACTTATCTCTCGAGCGGTTAAAATCAGCTGGCGTCTTGCAGTCAGTTGTATGTACCGGTCTTGTCGAGAGGTTGTACTCCTTTTACGGCCTGGATGCTGTTCAATGGGTTCCCTTGTAATAAAGACGACAAATAATACTTCTATGAATGCCAAAATGCCGAGATATCTGAGATTGATTACTTCCTGCTTGCAACATCCCTACAGCTCTTTGCATTTCATTTGCCGTCAAATGACGTCGCCCCATGACGTAAAGAATATCTAACTATTCAATTTCGTCGCTAACTTTATTTAAATGGTTGGTAAAATTATAAAATCAGACTAAACGTAGCAATAAAAACGCACTTAAATTCAAACAAATTCCCTTTCATTTAATTTTATGAAAAAAACAAAACATAATCGAATTTTTTTTTACAACTAGCCAGTATGTTCTCAATAACAAAAAAGTTTACATACCTACGCACTTTGAGTGAGTAAAGACTTAGAAATTAATTAGTATAAATGGTAAATTTGTAATATCATGCATGTTGCTTAGACTTTTTTGATGTGTTTATTATATCTTATTTAAGATTAAAGTAAAAATAAATTCGGTTTATAGCGTATAATAAATCTGTGGGATGCTGTGTACCGTCAACTAGTTGCCAGATTAATGAAACAAGGATTCTTGACTATTATTATATTAACGAATACATTTAACAAAATCAAATACAAAAGCCGATTGTGTTTGAAATCTGATTATTCGGCCATTATTCTATTCTATTCTATTCTATTCGGCCAGATCTTGTAGTTATCACTCATTGAGAACCATTAACTTGGGTTTCAGGCGAATTTTGATCAGCTTCCAATTCTATGTAGGCAGTTTTTACTCGATCGATGGAGATTGTCACTGGTCCTTTGTTCATTTCCACAGTGATGGTCTTGTCAGTCTTGCTAATAAAGCGATAATGTCCTGAGTAAGGTGGTTAAAGTCGTGGTCAAAGCCGCGCGTAATTCATCCTTACGAATAAATAGATAGATAGATAATACTTTATTGTCACCAACTTAACCTAATGATATAATACAAGTTAAAGAGAATATTGTAAATATTGGAGACAATGGGCGGCCTTATCGCTTTAGGCGATTTCTTACAGGCAACCCATAAAATAAATACGTGTGTTCTAAAATTTAAGTCCTTGTGAAAATAATATTTCTGCTGTGTTTTGATGCGTTTTGTGGTCTAAAGTGCGATATTTGAGTTCGCAATTGAGAAACGAAGTCTGGTGGTTTTAATAGTCTGTTATTGTTAGCGTTGTTCACATGAGATTCCAATTGTCATAATCACGGGGTGGAAGGTTGTGTAATTGTTTCTGTCTACGTTCACGCACCATCAAGCTGGCAGCGCTATGTAGCCCTGACACACTTACTACTCTATTTGCCCCTATTAAGACATGATGACTGGCACGTATACTCTTATGTATATAAAGTTTATGGTGTTTACGGTGTTAGCTGTGGTGTTGGAGGCGAATGCTACGTATACCGTGGACATCAAAAAGCACCTACACATCTATTCTCGACCAGCTGAATGTCAGAACCAGATTGTCCATGACCTGCTTCCAGAGAGTACTCGGCTATTTTGGCCATATCGCTCGAAGGGAGTCAGAGAACCTCGAGAAACTGATAGTGCTAGGCAAAATAGAGGGGAAAAGGCCCAGAGGAAGGTCACTAACCCGATGGTCGGATCAAATTAAGGCTATCACGGGGCTCACTTTGCCTGCAGCGCTGAAACAGGCCGAGGACAGAGTGGTGTGGAAGCAGTTCGTCAACGTCTCCGTAAAGGCTTATCAAGACGGGCACGACCTTAAGGAATGAAGAGTACGACGAAGAAGAAGAAGAGATGTAAATACTGTAAGGCGAGCAAGACATCTCTTAATACTGTAAACACACGCCAGTTCTGGCATTCCTTCTTGAAAGTACCCATCTAGGATATCCCTACAGGAAACAAATGTCATGAAAGGCGAGACAACATACAGTTCTCTGCCATGGACAAATGAGGCCAAGTACGGCAGGATGTTGGGGTGCTGCAATTCCTTCCTGGTTAAGATGTCATGCTGTATTAAATTGGCATTTTCCTTCGTTTTATTGAAATAGTACCTCTTAAGGGCGACATTTTAGTTGCTCGGCTTGTAAAGGGCAGAACTGCAACTCCACCACAAATCATTTTCTATTTGTTTTAAGGCCATAATTTTTTTCGTTTTTTAATTGCGTTAAAACTGTTTGACCATTTAATGTAGTACTTGGTAGACAAAATTCGTATTAATAAATAATAATAAATAATAAATAAATTGTTTATTGACATATATAAAAATCCATAACAATTAAATCATTGGTCCCCAAACTAGGTTGACCTGTATCTTGGGGACCCGATTCCGATTGATACAATATAATCTATGAATTTACGTAAAACTAAGCTTATTTCTTATTTCTATGTTCTTATTCTAAAGGTGCAAGGTATTATACCTACAAGATGGATTAAATAAGATAAACAAGTTGTAAAACAGTCGAAATCAGACTTGAATTAAGTTTGAAGAAAGAATTTGGTTCAATAATAAGTTTGATAGATTTATAAACTTAATTTAAAAGGACCCAAATACGTGGCATGATAGAAGGTCGAGGTTGATACACGTCATGGCCGTCGCCCTAGCAGTCTAGGTATAAGGAGGACAGAGTTTAGAAGATAAACCTGTGTTGCGCGATATGGGCTACGGAGAACGCATCATTTCCACTCATTGAACACAAAATTTATAATATTAAAATAAAGACTTCAACCATCCAAACAACTGGCTGAATTTACAATTAGTTACAGATATATTAAACAATTTGCAAGGTCTTTTCGGATTAAAGATTTTAAGTATGTTAAAGGATATGTTCGGAAAAATAATTGTATGAGTAAAAGAATTGTAGGAATATAAAAAAAAACAGTATCTACTTCAAACATAAATGTATCCACTTCTTCACGAATTGCTTCATCATCAAGCCTTCGGCCTTCAATTTCGGCTAGTAGCAGCAAATCCAAAAATGCATGTTTGTTCTTGATTCCTATAAAAAAAATTTAAAAATGTACTATATAATGTAATTTGATATACAAAGGAAATTGAGATATTTTATACGACAAACTGATTTTAATGTCAGTAGTAAAATTAATATAATCCTGCTGAATAGATTTAAAGATTGTAGGTTTCTGATCTAATAGCCAGAGTAACTTTAGATCAGAAATAGCTATCTTGTTCTTAAACTGTGGCAAAATCTATTTTAATTCACAAGCAATAAAGGAAGAACTTTATTTAGGGTTTCATTTCAAAATTGGCAGAATATTCGCCTCTTCTAATTTTCTTACAATTCTTGCAAGTTCAATGACGCAAAAGGGTGTTGGAAATTTTTACATGTAACGGTGGACCCCGACCCCGGTATTGGACCTATATTTTAAGATGATATGTATTCGAATCCTAACTACCCTGACATGAAGATCTTTGTGCTAGACAAACTTTTAAGTTTATTTGTAGGGTTTAACATGTTAAACCATGATACTTAGTAAAGTATTACTTAATAAAAAAACGATAGTAATCCGTAAAAAATTTACCGCTCTCCGAGTCGTTTGGTAGTTTTGTAATATTTAATCGTTTCAGTTCTTCTCGTCTCGCCCTTATAACATGGTTTGATTGTCCGTGAAGTACGCTCAAAGCCTTATTTTGCGTTCTTTTATAAGGCAACAAATTAAATACGGAGTTTTCCCCCAATAGTGGGTTCTTCATCCTCATTAACACTATTTTACTCATCCTAAAAAAATAATATGATAAAGTTTCTACTTTCCTTTTGGCTTTAAAACTATATTGCAGTCGTGTTTATAAAACCAAAATCAAACAGATCAATTGTACCATGGCAAAGAGTGTCATGAAAGACCATCGTATTAAAAAAGCATGAAGCACTGTGACAACACTAAGCAAGACGTGCCTTAAGTACTAAAGTGTTGTTAAGAGGTGATTCATTTAAAAAATCGCAAGAGAACCTGCATAAACATTCCGGCATGAGTTAAATTGCAATCCGCTATGGAAACGTGCGGGGTACACTGATAGACAATTGTTACAATTTATTGAATTTCCTTGTACATTTTTGCACAAGAAAATGTCCCTTACGTAAAGCTCTCAGGCTCTAAAGTTATAGTTAATAAAACCAATTGGCAACGCTTGTAATAATAAAAAATATTAGGTCTAGGAAAAGTTCGTGGTGCTTTTTCAGTAAAATTAGAATAGTCTCCTAATAATGCTTGAACTATACCATGGCCTATTTTCTATTGTTGAAATGCTTCGACATTTTTTGGGTAGATTCATAACCCCATGGGTGGATTACTTCTATGGTACTGGTTAATGAACTGAAAAAAGTAGTTTTTACAGGATTTTTTTTGAAACCATTGAGAGAGTGCTAAAACAGGGGATAAGCAGAGAAGGATCTGGAATGTATTGATATGAAAGCATCAATTTTTGACGGGTCATTCAAGAAGTGTGTGACCGGGCGTTGCTTTGATTGAAGACTTCACTTTTCTATAATTCAATTCAGACTATTCAGTGATTCTCTCAATCACTTATACTAATCTCTCTGGTTGCGCACAATTGATTTAAATATAATTGTCGAGCTAGTTGGAAGTAGCTCATGGTGAAAAATTCCGTTCCAATCCCACAACATACATCACTTTTTTGGAATCAATGTTAGTTTAGCGAACGCTTATGACAGCTCTCCATCCTTTCATTGTTCCGATTCTAGTACATCCATTTGTTTTATCTCCGGTTATTAAAAGTTCCAAAAGTGGCTCGATTTCATTGCTCTCCAGCAGTGCATCATAGATGTTAAATTCGTCTATCATGTTTTTAACGCTCAACTCGTGTACAAACCATATGCCAATCTTCTTGGTGTAACCAGCAATGTTTACAATGTTTACAATGTAACAATTATATGTTCAATGTCTAGCTGCATACAATATTGACACAGCTGATGTGTTTATTTGGTAATTCGATGACCGTAGTTTTGACTCTTACTTCATATTAATATTACCAGAACAAAAGAGAACCAACTATTGTAGCGCAATAAATTTTGATAAAAAATCTTCACAACACTCATTTACTCAAGCCTGCGCAACGTTATTCTCTTTATTAATACCGTGTAATACCTAGGTGGCACTGAAAGTTTATATAATCGACCAATTCGAAACCCTATCAATGAAATCTTCTTTTAAATTAAGATTATAGAACTCTCCTTGGCTACCTAATGTGATATATTGCTTTCATTTACCATTTGTTCTCGTGAATTAAAAGCGGATATAATAGCAAACTAGACCCAAAGTAAGCAGCAAAGCTCGAGATTCAAACAACGGATATATGTATTAGCTAAATAAATAATTACATATTAGAAATAAACACACAGACTTGGCCAATTGAACCAACCACGCGTTATGAAATAAAATTTACAGTAGTAATCGATGTAAATAAAATAACATGAATATCTATCCGTGCAGAGGCCGAGAAAGAATACTGACTTCTGCGGCCGGAGTCGGCCTGTCGTAAAAGGCGACAAAACAACCCACCCTACGTGATAGGGCCCAAGCCCGTCTGGATGGAGACCACCTTTGGTCTTAAGTATGCTGCCATAATAACCCTGTGTTGTGTTCCCGCATTAGTGACCCAAGTTACTGTACCTTTATGAGACAGCAGTGTGTTCGCGATGCCATTGGCGTTGCAAACACCCATAGGCGACGGTAACTGCTAAATTATAAGCGGGCCGTCAGCCTGTTTGCTATTCTACAGGAATAAAAAAAGGTAGGACAGAACGCTACTTTTCCTTTGCTATTTGTCAAAAAGTGAATAGTCTTAGTATAATGTTTTTATTTATTTTTATTTACAAAAAAAAAACAAATGAAAATGGTACATACACGTCAATAGCATTAACATATTTCGATTCAAAGTTAGTTTGTACATTTAGAGACACTCCTATGATTGATTCTGAAAATGAAATAAAATAGACAGTTACAAAGAATACATTTCAGTTTAACACAAAACTGTATTGTTTATACAGATGTAATGAATTTATAGTGAATTATAGAATTGTTATTATTGTAACTAATTAATGTAAATCGAGTGTTACACACGCCCGATTTGAATTAATTAGTTTAAAGCCAGGAAAAAAGTTCGGTCTCAAATAAAAAAAAATACTTTTCTCAGCGTTATCTGGCCTTAGCAAGGTTTGAACAAAAAAAGTGTCTTTTATACCATGTAGCAATATACGCTTCAAGCTTAGGAATCCTGGAAATACCCCTACTTTGTTGTCGTGGTTGATATGTTTTATTCACCACACTGCTTGGAAAAATGCGCAGCAATGTGGGACTCTCGTGCTAAGAGCAAATCCAGTTTTGGTTATCGCCTAATCACCTAACACATTAAAGGGTAGTTAGGACTACTCGAGAGCAACTGAATACTACTATAAAGCTTGCAGTAGTAGTTTTCTGCCTCTTATACCTAGCATGAAACGACTGGATTTTGAGAAACAATTAGAAATTAATGAAAAAAAAAATAGATATACCCATAACGTTGTCCAGTGCTGTTAGAGCGATTATTGGAAACAAATCAATATCGCTGCCAACTAGTTGAGACAACTTCTCCGTCAAGACCTTCTCATTTTTACAAAATACGGGTAGGAAGTTTTGTAAGATGTTAAAATGAAAAGCAGGAGTTAAGAATTTCCGATGAGATCTCCACTTATGTCCTGTAAATAAGATATATATGCGTCAAACGAATGCATCGGGGCTCAAAGCTTTGAATTTCATACTTATCTTCATATATGAAGAATCGTATGAAACATTTATAAAGTTGATTGCATCCAAAGCGTTGTCTTTGTAACCAACCCCGGGTTCGCTGTACATAGTAAAAGTATGCGCGTCATTTGTAGATTTTTTTATTTTACTGCTGTAGAAAGGCATAAAATTAAATACATAAAATAAATTTTTGTCTGAAAGAGATCAAAGTAAGTGAAAAATCCTTAATTTTTTTTTGTTTATGTGCTCGTATTTAATTACTCAAATATTATCCCATTGAACTAATAATTAAAATTATTTATCTCTTTGATATCGAATCATAATTCTGTATGTTCTATAAATAATAAATAAGGTTCATTGTTATTGAAAAATAAAAAAAAGTTAAATAGAAGAAGCCTGAACCAAAAACTCGTAAATTAAATAACTTATAAATAATTATATAAACCGCTTCATACCTGTCGATGTTAGAAGTCCATCGCCCAGCCAAGGTCTCAGGTAATCATATGACTTGCCTTTGACTATTAATTCCGAACTGGATAATATTGGCTAAAATATATCAAATCAAAATCATTTGATTTAATTTAAAATCTTGTACTTATTAACTGTCAAGAATAGCTTCTACCGCTTCCAAATACTACAGAAGAAATGGTTTTCATTTCCTATATTATTTTATACTAGCTGTGCCCGCGACTCCGTCCGCGTGGAATAGTGACTTTGTGATATATCTTATGGTTTATTTTGGATTATGAACCCTATAAACCCTAAAATATAAATAAATGAAATATGCAGTCAGTATTACCGAATGTAACTGTTACTGTTACGCCATGCGCCTCCGGAATACGTGCGTTCGAACCTACAAAGTCCAGCCTAAGCTAAACCCTATTTCATATGATTGATGACATAAATCTGAGGTCAACTTAAATTGGATTTCAAAAAATTCCGAAACTGATCATTTCAACTAAAACTATTTTTTTCTCTAAAATAAAATTATCCTAAGTTACTCCTTGTTACATTAGCTATCTGCTAGTGAAAGTCCCGTCAAAGACGGTCCAGCCATTTCAGAGATTAGCCGCAACAAAGACAGACAAAAATTGTATAAAATGTTGTTTTGGTATTATGTACCGTGTATACATCCGAATGCACTCAGTAAAAAGCAGTTATTTTAATATTACAAACAGACACTCCAATTTTATTTATTTGTATAGAATGTATAGAATATAGATGTATAGATTAAAATTCAGGATAATATATATGTACAAAAATATGTTATATAGAAAAAATAATATTTAACTTAGGTAATATCTATATAATATTTCCCAGACTGTACGGTCATCAATATAATCTTTTACATCATCACTCATCAATATAAATATTTAAATAAATACAGGTTGCCCGGAAGATTTTGCTATATATTTTGCTATTTATGGCGGTATCTTCCAAGCCTTTTATTATTATAAAAGACAGGCATTAACTTAATTCTAACTTTAAATTATATTTAAAGTTAGAATTAAGTAAATCTATACTACTATTATAAAGAGGAAAGATTTGATTGTTTGTTTGTTTGTTTGCTTTGAATAGGCTCCGAAACTACTGACCCGATTTAAAAAATTCTTTCATTGTTGGGAAGCTACACTATCCCCGGGTGACATAGGCTATATTATATTTTCAAAAAAATTAGGGATCCTTACTAAAACTCGAATAATGTAACCCAAAGTGTAAAAAAATTACCTAAAATATTATTTAAATCGCGTGCGTTGCGAAAACTATTGATGATAGAATAAAATAATGTACTACGACTTTGCAGAACACATCATTATTTACAAAAAGTGTCGCGACAGCATATGTCTAACTATTATAGTTATGCCACAATAAGTGTTCTTTTATTTTAAAAATTTAATTGAAATGCCGCCCCTAGAAAAGACTCTTTATTTGGATCTTGGTATTAATCCTTATCAAAATAAATTACTTCATATTCAAAACTGTTTCAATACCTTTATATAACTTTTTGAATTATTCAATTCGGATATTCCATTCGAAAGATATCACGAGTTTAAAAATGTAAGTATTAGAAAAATGTTGCGTGGTAGCCGCTCACCCTGTTCGGCTAGCTAGGCAGCACCTTATGCAATGTAGGCGTGCGTCACTGGGGTTTTTACAAAAATTAGAATACTTATTAAAAAATAACGAAAAATAAATAAAAAGTAATAACAAAAAAAATCATTAAAATAAAAGCTCATAGAAATAATAATATTCAAACTTTCTTTATAATTTTATTTTTTTAGTAACCTGACGCAAATAGAAGGGTTTGCCCTCAGGGGCGCTCCTCTGTCCGAGGAGTGCACGGGTGTGCGTACCCGAGGTGCCCGAGCATCCGTCGCTTCACTCCCCTCTTCGTTCGAGGCGACAGAGTCCTACCTTTCTTTCCGTCTACCTCTTACATCCTTTCCAACTTAGCTCTCTGTTCGTGGCGTGGTCCCCGGTGGGATGATTGCGAATACTGATTGGGGTCCCGGGTTCTACCCTGGGACCTGATTTGTTAGTCGAAACCATGCCTATTTCGACTGCGCCTGCACAGAGTGTTCATGGGGCGGGAATTGCATCCTCGCTGTCGGTTGGTCTTGCTGGGCCGGCTACGACGTCAGGCGACTCTGCTTTTTCTGGAGTGTCGTCTGGTAGTCGTACCCACGCCTGACTAGCACGCGACGGGGATGCGAGTCCCGTCCGGAATTGACCGCGGACCTGTCACTCCCGGCCCTGGTTCTGTCCATGGTCGGGGGCGATCCTGGATGGACGGCCGTCGCCTCCTTTTGCGAGGCAGTAGTGTCTGCAAGGGAGGCGGCGGAACGGGAGCGGGAGTCCGCCACCGCACTCCCCTCCCGCCAACGTAGGCCGCGTCGTCAGCGCCGGAGGGCGGGCAACGATCTCCGGCCGACGTAGAAAACGGCCGCGGGCGGCCCCTCGGGGGAGGATCCGCCGCCCGCACTATTGCCGCGAGGGAGAAGGCCGCGTGCTGTTCCACAGCCCCCCTCAACTCCTAGAGTTGTTACAAGAGAGCGCCGGGGGGACGAAACCCTGACCCCCTGGCGCCAGCACTTTAGAAGGGGCCCGCTTTAAGGCAAAGCGTGGGCCGGCGCCGGCCCGGGCCACGAGATCGGCAAGCCATATATCCGTGGGCCCGGGCGTAGACGATAGGAGAACAGCGGGGTTTTTTAGTGGGTTGAACATCTTTTCCGGAGTCCCTTATATCCCTCGGTCCCCCCGGGCCGGGATAACCCGTCAAGAGAGGTTTTTCCCCTAGACCGAAAAAAAATAGAAGGGTTTAATTTTTAATTTTTTGTTAAATACCCATGCGAAGCTGGGACGGGCTGCTAGTACTAAATAAAATTAAGAAAATTTATATTTATATTTTGTTTAAAGAAAATTTATCATTCATTAAAATGATAAATAATATTTATATCGTGTCCATTCTAATTAATGAGTATTGTGTTTTTTTTTTTGGATATTTCGTCGCTGTCCAAATAATATCTGCTATGTGCAAATAGTTAAACGTAAAAAACATTCTCATGTAAAATTTGATAAGAAACAATTTATTTTAAGGTGATTTATGTTAAAGTTATATGTCATTTAACGTAACGTGTTTGATAACGATGATTTATTTAATTATTATCTATGTATTCAAAGTACGAAACCGACTATCAAATTACATAACTCTACAAAAATAAATATTGTCTTTGTTACCCTGGATATCTTTACGAATTTCTATGTTTCCAAGTGCGCAGTTTACGAATATATTCATGAAAATAATGAATGTCCTCTAGTTTTCATGATATTGGCGTAATTTATATATTAAAAAAAATAAACTTGGTCAACAAAGTGGATACACAAAATACCGTTGGGCAGTAGCAAATACGTTGTCTGTAGTAGTCAGTAAAGCAAAGCAACTTCATGCACATAAAATACCTTGTTCCCACAAGATGTGTGGATGTGGCGTTTGAGAAAGTCCTTAACTGTCAGTAAAGCCAATGTTTTAAAGAAACTATTATTAAACAGAGACCAAAATTAAAAGTATGATCAAACAATTTGTTAAAGCGTTAGATAAAGAGGGCGATTGTTTCAAGCATATTTACAGAAAATTTTCTAAGTTTGGTAGGGAAAAATTAAAACTATTTGATGACAAAACTAAAAATATTTGATGTTCCTCAAATTCGGCATTGATGAAAGATGTAATTATTATCATAGTATGACAGTTACTGAAAGTGAAGCTTGTAAGAGTTTTGTATTAGTAGTAGAAAATTTTCTAGGTAAGCATAAAGCATCAAATTATGAACAAATTACCAAAAAAATGTTAATAAGCTTTTAGAATTTTATTGCAGTATTCTGCAATACACACTCAGTTTTTTATTGCTGTAGGACAGCAGACAGGCTGACGGCCCGCTTAGAATTTAGCAGTTACCGTCGCCTATGGGTGTTTGCAACGCCAGTGCCATCGCGAACATGTTGCTGTCCCATAAAAGTACAGGAACTTGGGTCACTAATGCTAGAACACAACACAAGGTTATTATGGCGGCATACTTAAGACCAAAGGTGGTCGCCATCCAGACGGGCTTGAGGCCCTACCACGTAGGGTGGGTTGTTTTGTCGCCTATTACGACAGGCCGACCCCGGCCACAGAGGTTAGTATTCTTTCTTCGTCCCATCGTCTTTTCCATCGTCATGACAATTATCAAAGACGTGGGAAAATCTTGTAATAATTATTCTATCGGCACGCTATGATGGCGTTTTGATGTTTGTCCACTTATGAAGTTTCGTATTAATTATTATTAGTAATTACATTTGAAGGAGCAAATTGCTGTTCTTTATTGTCAATAAAGTTATTGACAAATAAGAACAGCAATTTGCTCCTTCAAATGTAATTACTAAGTAATACGAAACTTCATGGAGTGAACAAACGTCAAAACGGCCATCATAGCGTGCCGGTATTAGTAGTAATCAATATGTAAATAATTACCTCAATATACTTTGGATGAGTGACGCAAAGGAATCTTAATGAAAATAGGTAAATTCGGAATATTTCGCCATATTTATCAGAGTACCACTGCAAGGTTCTTAGAAATTCTAGAAAAAGAAAATTGTTTTTGAGCAAAGACAAATTGAGAGCCAAAGACAATAATATGTTGAATATTATTTATAGTGTAGACGCTCTTGATTTTTAACCGACGAAAGAACGGAGGAGGTTATCAAGTCGACGCGTATATTTATTATTTTTCTTTTTTTATGTATGACCACGCATAACTTTTTACAGAGTAGTCCGATTTAAAAAATTCTTTATTGAAAATTTAAAAAAAAATTATTGGAAAGGGTATAATAACCCCGAAGGTGATCCCATGTAATTTTGGGGAAAAATTCCTAAGCGTACGAAAACAGAGAATGATTGATCGTTCTCTCATTGATTATATCTATGACCACGCATAACTTTCGATAGAATTGATTTATTTAAGCATGTAGTAATTAGTAGATTATAGCCACATAAAATTAATACACAAAAAATAAATAAACCGTCTTTTCATTAACCTTAATAATTAAGTTCTTAAACTAATTTAAGTATATCTAAGTAATTTTGAGTCGGCGCCAAACAAGTAAATTAATTAATTACGTAAAGCGTGATACGCGGCGGCTGTGCAGCGTGAAACGCCCCTTCGCCGGAAAATGCCGAGCGTTTAAGAAGTTAATGTCAGTGAGACAGCAACCCAAACAGGCACACACGTGAGGGCACTGGCGCCGATTCAAAATTGCTTAAGTATACTTACATTACTTAAAGAATTTAATTCATCATCATCCCAGCGTTATGTCCCAGTTGCAACACAAACTTTCGTTTCAGTGCCCGGGGTCTGCTTTCCGACTTTTTCTACTCCACTTCGCGCGATCTTCAGCATCCCTGGTAGCAGTTTTGGGCAAAGTTTAATTGCAAGGTACAATTAAAAATAACAATGGATTAATTGTTAATTGTGACGTTACAATTAACAATTAATTAATTGTTAACTGTTAGCTTTTCAATTAACAATTAATCAATTGTTAATTGTTCCTGCAATTAAACTTTAATTATATTTAGATAAAGTAAATAAAATTAATAGAAGAAGAAATACACAGAAACGGACGGAAAGTTTCGCTGCGAAATAAGTAAGTTGCTGTGCCCGCGACTCCGTCCGCGTGGAATAGTGACTTTGGGCAGCATTTTTTGGATAAATCTTATGGTTTATTTTGGATTAAGAACCATATAAACCCTAAGAGATAAATAAATGAAATATGCAAACAGTCAGTGTTTTCGAATGCAACTGATACGCCACGCGACTCCGGAATACGTGCGTTGGAACCTACAAAGTCCAGCCTAAGCTAAACCCTATTTCATATGATTGATGATATAGATCTGAGGTCAACTTAAATTAGAATAAAAACCTACAAAGTCCAGCCTAAGCTAAACCCTATTTCATATGATTGATGATATAAATCTGAGGTCAACTTAAATTAGAAATAAAACTAGCAAAGTCCAGCCTAAGCTGAACCCTATTTCATATGATTGAAAATATAAATCTGAGGTCAACTTAAATTGGTATATAAAATTCTGAAACTTATCATTTATAACAAAAACTATTTTTTTTTTCTATAATTAAAATAGCCTAAGTTACTCCTTGTTACATCAGCTATGTGCCAGTGAAAGTACCGTCAAAACGGTGCAGCCATTTCAGAGATTAGCCGGAACAAACAAACAGACAGACAGACAAAAATTGTAAAAAATGTTGTTTTGGTAAATGTACTGTATATACGTCCGAATGCACTTCGTAAACAGCGGTTATTTTAATATTACAAACAGACCCTCCAATTTTATTTATTTGTATAGATATAGATAACAAGAAAGATCACTTATATTGTGTGCACCTACAGGCGCAGTTTTAATTGTTACTTACAACAATTAAAATATTAGTTGCGTTATTATAATTGTATCTTGCAATTAACACAACTAAATTTAAATAAATTAATTGCAATATGCAACTAACAGATCAATTGCAATTACATTAGTTATGATTAAATTAATTGCAATTAATTTTTCAATCAATTACTACGAAGATTAAAATATTAATTGATTAATGCCCAACACTGCCTGGTAGTGAGCCCATTGGCACACATATCACACTTTACGACGTCAAGCCAGCACTTTTTGGGCCTTATCCTCCTGCTGGGGCCCGGCGGAGGCGGCATGGCCAGACAATTGTTTCCCACGTAAGCATCCGGTTGCCTATGCGTACGGGTGTGGGATCTGTGGAGTTATAGGCCAAGTACTCGATCTTCGCCACATTGAGCTTCAGACCACCGTTCTCAAGCGACTCCTTCCACGCCTTCACGCGTTGTATCAGTCTATCCCTGTCCCAATCTGCCCGCGCGATATCATCAGCATACATGAGCAACCACGGGGACTGCTTAAGTGAGTTTCTGATGCTGTCTGACAATACGTCTAATACCACGCTGAACAGAAACAGACTAAGGACGGATCCTTGATGTACTCCGACAGTTATGGGGAAGGATTTTGTATCGCCAACAGCGGTCCGAACCACAGAATCGGAATCGCGGTACATCTCTCGGATGATGTCAATATAGGCCTCTGGAACCCTTTTGGATCGCAATGCCCACCAGATTATCGCACGAGGCCAAGGCCAGTCGAAGGCCTTTTGCAAGTCAAGATACAAGCAATGCAGAGGCGTATTCTTCATCCTGTATTTCTCCGCGACAGTCCTTCGGCAAAAACAGGGTCCTTGGTCACATGACCAGGACGAAACCCATACTGACGTCCCGAGACAACGAGTATAAGAACTTAATTATTAAGGTTAATAAAGAGGCGGTTTATTATTTTTTGCTTTTCAGTTTTTTATAATCTACATATTACCATATGCATAAATAAATCAATTCTGTCAAAGTTATGCGTGGTCATAGATATAATCAGTGAAAATCAATCATTCTCTCTTTTCGTACCCTTAGGGTTGGAATTTTTATTCCAAATTTATATGGAACCAACTTCGAAGTATACAAACTCATTCCAATAAAAAATAATTTGTAAAATCGGATTACTCTGCAAAAAGTTATGCGTGGTCATACATAAAAAAATAATAATATATGCGTCGACTTGAGAACCTCCTCCGTTTTTTCGTCGGTAAAAAAATAGTATTTGTTCTTATAATAAGTACTCACTGGCTGTGTCTCCAAAGAAGTGAAATACGTTTCCAAATATAGGTATTGGATATTCACCGGGAATTTTATGTTTTTTTATATCTAAATGAAATTTTACCCACGATGATATACTCAATATTACAAAAATTGTTATTAATGCTATAGATATCATTATTAATTAATTATTTAACACTGTCACTGTTTTTTAATATAACGTTTTTCAAGATTTGTTTTTTTAAAAACTTGAGTCGGATACGTCGTATCCAACGAGTCGTACGACGTAAATAGAAGCAATATTCCATTGCTGATAACTTACTAGCCTTGTATCGAGGTAATTGTATATTCATAATACGATTCGTCAGGATTCGTCATTTATTTAATTATAGGTAGTTAATCTATACAAATAAATAAAATTGGAGGGTCTGTTTGTAACATTAAAATAACCGCTTTTTACGAAGTGCATTCGAACGTATACACGGTACATATACCAAAACATTTTTTACAATTTTTGTCTGTCTGTCTGTTTGTTTGTTCCGGCTAATCTCTGAAATGGCTCCACCGATTTTGATGGGACTTTCACTGACAGATATCTGATGTAACAAGGAGCAACTTAGGCTATTTTTATTTTAGAAAAAAAAAATAGTTTTTGTTAAAAATGATCAGTTTCGGAAATATTATAATCTAATATAAGTTGACCTCAGATTTATATCATCAATCATATGAAATAGGGCTTAGTTAAGGCCGGACTGTATAGGTTTTTTTCCAGTTTAAGTTGACCTTAGATTTATATCATCAATTTTATGAAATAGGATTAGGAATCATATGAATTAGCTTAGACTGGACTTTGTAGGTTCAAACGCACATATTCCGGAGGCGTATGGCGTAACAGTTGCATTCGATAACACTGACTGTTTGCATATTTCATTTATTTATATTTTAGGATTTATAAGATTTGTAATCCAAAATAAGCCATAAGATTTATCCAAAAAATGCTGCCCAAAGTCACTATTCCACGCGGGCGGAGCTAGTTGGATAAATAAAATCCGAAACTGATCACTTTTAACTAAACCATTTTTTTTTTCTAAAATAAAAGTAGCCTAAGTTACTCCTTGTTACATCAGCTATCTGCAAGTGAAAGTCCCGTCAAAATCGATCCAGCCGTTTCAGAGATTAGCCGGAACAAACAGACAGACAGACAGACAAAAATTAAAAAAAAAATTGTTTTGCTATATGTACCGTGTATACATCCAAATGCACTTAGTAAAAAACGGTTATTTTAATATTACAAACAGACCCTCCAATTTTATTTATTTGTATAGATTATCTTGCTATTAAGTTTGGGTTATTTTTTAGGTTGAGGTGGTAATGCATTCTGCCTTTATGTTTTGCCGATTAGCTATTATTTCTCACCTCCATCCCCTTATACCCAGGATGGGTAGGTCATAATTATTTTAATGATTATTTATTTATCTGTTTGCAACTTTTCGTGTTTATATAAAAGAATAGCTTCTTATAAATAACCTCCTCCGTTTTGGTCGGTTAAAAATCAGAATTACCAGCCATTAAAAAACCTTGTGGTAAATTCAAATTTCCAATATATTTTATTTTTAAACTAAACTACTTTTTAAAGCTGTTCAGGAAGAATCGCAGACGACTAATCGAGGTTCGCAGTAAATGTATTTCGTACAGCGCACCCCATTCAGGCAGGGAGGAGTAAAAATACTGACCCATGCGGTTGGGGCGCTTTGTCGTAAAGACAGCAAAATAACCCTTTTTTTGGTCTCGAGGAAAAACCCTCTCTTGACGGATTCCCCCGGCTCGGGGGGACCGAGGGATATGTGGGACTCCGGGAAAGATGTTAGGCCATCCGACTACCCACTAAAACCCTGCTGTTCTCCTATCGCCTACGCCCGGGCCTACGGAAATGTGGCCTGCCGATCTCGTGGCCCGAGCCGCCGCCGACCCGCCCTTTCTCAAGGCGGGCCTCTTCTAAAGTGTTGACGCCAGGGGGTCAGGGTTTCGTCCCCCCGGCGCTCTACTGTGTTGACTCAAGGAGTTGATGGGGGCCGCGGAACAGCACGCGGCCCTCTCCCTCGCGGCAATAGTGCGGGCGGCTACGGCGGCCGGAGGTCGTTGCTAGCCCCCCGGCGCCGACGACGTGGCCTTCGTTGGCGGGAGTTGGCTCCCGCTCCTGCTCCGCCGCCTCCTTTGCAGACATTACTGCCTCGCAAAAGGAGGCGACGGCCGTCCATCCAGGATAGCCCCGACCTTGGACAGAACCAGGGCCGGCAGTGATAGGTCTGCGGCCAATTCCGGACGGGACTCGCATCCCCGTCGCGTGCTTGTCAGGCGTGGGTACGACTAACCGACGACACTCCAGAAAAACCAGGGAGGCGCCTAACGTCGTAGCTGGCCCAGCAAGACCAACTGAACACTCTCTGTGCAGGCGCAGTCGAAATAGGCATGGTTTCGACTACTTCGAATTAAATCAGGGCCCGGGGCAGAACCCGGGACCCCAATTAGTATTCGTCACCATCCCACCGGGGACCACGCCACGAACAGAGAGCGAATTTGGAAAGGATGTAGGAGGTAGACGGGAAGAAAGGTAGGACTCTGTCGCCTCGGACGGAGGGGGGAGTGAGGCGACAGATGCTCGGGCACCTCGGGTACGCACACCCGTGCATTCCTCGGACAGAGGAGCGCCCCTGAGGGGAGCAAAATAACCCTAGCTAGCTGGTAGGTTACATTTAAATATGTATGCCGCCTTAGTAATATTGTTGTATTTCGTTTTTTTGGCGTCTTGTTTTAACTAGCGTGGCTAGTCATTTCTCTGTCTTTTATTAAATTCTCCGGCTCTTTTTTCCGCTTTGTGTATTTTTTTCACCCTGCGGCAGTTATTTTCCGGGTATCATTTTTTTCCTCTCTTTTCTTTTTTGTGTTTTAATATTTTTATATTAAAACTTATTCTGTTAATCATTTTATCTTTCTTTCTATCTTTTTGTACAATTAACTTTAAACTGTGTTTTTTGTTTCTTCTTGCTTCTGCTTTTTCTTTATTATTTGATGTTTTCTCTTTTGTTATAATTTTGATTTTCTTGTTTGTTTCTTTTTATATTTCCATATTTATTGTCTTGATTGATTTTACTGTTAAGTATATATTTATTTATTGAGGAAGATGGCGCCCTAATTTATATTAATCTTCAAACATTTCTATTTTTAACTTTAATAATTTGATTTTTCTTATTTCTTTATTTTTCTTCATTACATTTGTGATATTATATTCTTAATGTATTTCTGTTATTATTCCTCTTCACGAGGGTTTTAACAATTTTCATACTATCGAATATGGGTAGCGAGGGGGTGGTGCGAATCCGAGTTCCGGATCAAATCCAGTGAGGACCTCGAATCACTGAGCACAATCGCCCCTTGCAGGTTTGCTCGGATAACCAGGTCTGTGGCCTGGCTAATCGCGAGTAACTGCGCTTGGAAGACTGTGTACAGTGACTCGAGCCGCATCCGGTGCGGATGATCTACGGACACAACCCCTGCTTGACTTTAGCCATCGTCGTCAGCCACCTGTAGAGGTTCGTCGCCTTTCGGCAGACGAACCCCACATAACCCACACCCCCACATGTCAGCTTCTCGGCTCCATCGCGATGCTCTGCTCACCCATGTGCACAATTGGAGTGTCATACTTAAGTTTGCGAGTGACTAGCATTGCTTTCTTCTTCTCAGCGCAGAAGTTGAGCTTGTTCCGTTCACCCCAATCCCGCACATAGGCTAACGCGGCATTTGCTTCGCGCTGGATGTCGGTGGCGTTGCGCCTTGAGAATACCAGCATCACGTCGTCGGCGAATGCCTATACGTGCACGCTCAGCCCCTGCAGAGTGTCCAGCAGAGGGTCTAGCAGCAGATTCCAGTACAGGGGCCCTCCGATGGACCCCTGTACGCATCCCTTAGTGGTCCGCTTCCTACTCTTTTTTCCCGCGTAATGAAAGAAAGAAAGAAAGAAAGAAAATATTTATTTGCAAAAAATAGCGACGTACTTACATTACTCACAAGAAAATATAAATAACAACATGATTAGAGAATTTGTGCGCCGCATTTTCAACAAACAAGGATTGCACTCAGCTTATTGCTGTGCCGGAATTATATCCGACACAACGCTGATTTTCAGTGCAGGTAGTCTTCTACTAATCTGCGCAGATTAACAGGGACCCCTTTCTCTTGAAGACGGCACTTAATGGCCGGTCACCAGGCATTGTCGAACGTACCTTCGATATCAAGGGATACCAGGAGGGTGGTTTCCTTCCTGTATAGGGTGCTCGTGACGTACTGTACGAGGTCGTATAGCGCGTCTTTAGTACTGAACTGTGGCGTGCAGCCTTACTGTCGACCATTGGACCTGGGCAAGATGTGTCAGTGAAGTCTGCGCACCAGCATTTTCTCAAATATCTTGCCCATGATGGAAAGAAGCCCAATGGGGTGGTTGTTGTATTACATTTAAGTAATCCAGGTTTCAGTTCCCCTATGCCAGTGGGTAGACCCGCGGCTCGCAAGCCGCATGCGGCTCTTTGAATCCTCGGCTAAGGCTTTTCGGCGAAATATTTAGTCCAGGCACATAATATTATTTATTATTATTATCTATAATTATTTTCGCTCTTTTGGATGACAAGGTGTCCGACCACTACCCTATCGAGATGGCAGCGGTACCTTTGACGTCGTAAACATTCATAGGCGACAATAACTACTTGCTAACAAGTCAACCTGTCTGATGTTCAGCAATAAAAAATACTCTGTTCTTAACCCACTTATTAATGGATTTACTAAACAGTAAACACAATAATATCTTGGGTCATTCGGGTCAACTAGACATTTGCTACTGTTAAACTTCGTTGAGCATGAAATAATTTAAATCTGAGAAGTATTTGGTTAAAATCAATCATTGATTAAACTAGAAACTGAAATAAATAGAAACGAAATATTTTTAATGACAACTTTAAAAGTTTTGTAAACATGACACTTTATAACTTTTCTACTTCATGTCCTTATCAACTTGTTCTCTCCTTTCACTCTTTTCTGTAAGCCGTCATCTGAACATTTTCACCTTTTTGCCATATAACCTTTTACGCAATCCATCTTTCCTTTGGTCTACCCCTCTATCATTTCCATTCACTATAATTTCTAGCATTTTTTGTTATAAGGTTCTTACCTGTGCATTATATGGCCGTAGCATGTTAGTCAATCTTTGATTTGTCATTCATTGGCGCTACTTTCAACTTTTCCCTGTTATACTACACATTTATAATTTTATCTAGTCTTGTATTGTAACTCCATACGTCTTTGGTATCTTTGCTCCATGCAATATCCTTTCATTCTTCCATTTTGACACATACGTACGGACTTTTTTGAGTCAACCCTAAAGAGGCAGGCTGTGTAAACATGTATAAATTTCGTATACATGTTTTAAATACCTATATTTAATATTAAAGTTTTATATTATACTAGCTGTGCCCGCGACTCCATCCGCGTGGAATAGTGACCTTATCACTAAGGGGTATGAAAAATAGATGTTGGCCGATAGGTCTGAACCTACTCAATAATATGCTCACAAAATTTCATGAGAATCGGTCAAGCCGTTTCGGAGGAGTACGGGAACGAACATTGTGACACGAGAATTTTATATATAAGATTACGAAAATATTTATCTATTTGTTTGTGTTTTTCTAGTTTATCTTTAAAATGGCTGGATTGACCTCACTGGCAGATAAGCCTCTAACTTATTTCATGTTAGATATAAATAAAAATAAATTATGTTTTGTCGTTTGAGGCTCAGACGGCGATCGCTCCGGTGAAAACTAAATTGAGCCACACAATTTTACTTGTACCTAACCAAAAATCGTGAAAAATATCAAAACTTTTTTATTTATGGCCATATAACTTCTCCTCCTGCCCTTATCCCATATTATATGGGGTCAGCACAACATGTTACATGTTGTAATAGTTGTGGCTTAGTTTTTACAATCGACCGCCTGCCTGACGTTAACCCCTTTCGGGGAAAAATCTGTCATACTTTTTATTTACATTATTTTTCTCGTTTCATATTGAAAGTAGAAATTTCATGGTCAATCATCTAATATATCAAGCGACACTTTTATTGGTTTCTTCTTGAGTAACAACATCCGAGTGACGGTTTGGGTGTGAAGGGTGCAGTTTTGCCGGGTCACCGACTTTTACGGGGTCCGTGCACAATTCACATTCGACAACTACGTCACGAGGGCTAAGTAGGAAATTCGCAGTGCCGAATGCTCTTGGTCCATCATTGGCCTAATAACTATTCCAATATTATATAACTTTTTGTCACATTTTTTGGTGAAAAGATATTGAAGAGAAAACAAGTTTTTACAGCTCATTGTCGTTTTTAATTTAATTAAAACATAATTTTTTATTATGTCGTCTTCTGATGATAATTGGATATATATGTATGTGTAAGTATGTATATGAATCTATGTATATGTGTATGTATTTGTATGTATGTAAGTATGTGTAGTATATAGCTTTTAATATGTAATCTTATTTGATTAACAAATTCCAATTCAATTGTGCACCTACTATGAAACTATCTCTGCATTACCCTAAGGTAGACTGGCAGAGAATGCCTCTAGGCATTAAGTCCGACTTGTGCATTAAGTGCTAAAGGTTTAATAAATAAATAAATAAATTATAAAACAAAAAACAATGATTTTTCTTCTGTTAACACTCCTCCTAATAGTCATTGAGGAAGACCGAAGCAGAAATGCGGTCTGAACTTACTTCTGTGGCATTACTCATCAAACTCAGTCTTTGATATCGAAGCTTGAATACACGATCGACATATAATGTACATTCAAATCACAATAATCTATAATTATTATAATAAAAAATATTAATAATTATGTTAGTTTTGTCGTAAGACTGTCTGTTTTGTAAAAGACATTAAATTTAAAATCAGGGTAGACGCTAAACTAAGGCTGACGAGTTAAAATAATGTTATTAATGTGTTGTACATTACTTTTCTTATCGACCACAGATAAAAAGTAGGATTACGACAAAGTAAAAATTGTTGGCCTATGTTATCTTACATCATATTTGGGGTTCGAACTATATTACCGGCATAATTATTGTATATGACCACTTAAGGGAATATTCCTGAATTAATATATATGTATATACATGACCCCTGATGAGGATTTTACGTTTTCATCACGTAGTCAATATCGTTAAAGGAAATCTTGCCCTTTTTCGAACTATATTCCGATATGGCGTATTTAACGTTTCGTTTTCACTTGTAACTATAGGTAAGCACTTATTTCATCATTCAGCAAGCGCTGTGTTAATAATTACAAATATTAGCAACATTAATTTTTTTTTAATTTTAGTCTGTAACAAATATCGAATGCCGTATTTGTGATTTACTACTTGAAGAACAGGAGAGGGGTATCTTCTCATATACTACGGATGGTCATCGAAAGGAGGGAGGGGGTAAAAATTTACAAAAATAGGTCACGTAGTCTGGATATGTTCTCTAAGTCACTGAGTTAGCCAGGCTGTCAAATTTTAAAACTATGAAATAAAATATATAATAAATAAATATAATAGTTACCTCTATAAATTTGGGATGAGTGACACAAATGTACAGAGATGAAAATAAATAGGTCCGGAAAATTTCGCCATAATGGCTGCTCAGGTGTCCCAAGGTATTCAAGAATTCTAGAGCATACAGAAAAATTGTTTAATTATAATCACGACATGTATACTATGGAGGAATGAATAAATAAATAAATATATTGGGACATTTCACACAACGCCATCTAGTCCCAAACTAAGTTGCATAGCACTTGTGATATGTGTACTAGACAACTGATATACTACATATATATTTTTCTTTTGTAAATAAATTCATATTATACATAACACCCAGACGTTGGACGGGAATCGAACCCGTGACCTCCGCGAGCGTACCGATGTGCGTAATCCGTTACGTCAAGAGGTCGTTAATAGTACTGTAATTACATGATTTTGCGATAGATGGCAATGTTGCAATACTATCTATATGACCCCTTAGCAAGAGAAAGAAGAAAAAGATTAAATTCACTAAGAAGTCCATAAAATTTTTCTTTATGATATTTAATATAATTAAAATAAAAAAAACTTATTATAAAAACGGATACAAGTCTTAAAAATATGCCCATTAAATATTGAGGTAATGAATCTAAACTAAGAATACTAACTCACTTGTCTGAAATTTATGAATACAAAAATACTCTTAATACAATAATCTTTTTATCACATGTCCAATTAGTCAGTCCTTTTTTTATCATTATCATCCAAACGTTAAACCAGTTGAATCCAAACTTCTAGGTGCCCAGGGCCTGTTTACCATCTCTATCTTCGCACGGTCTTCAGCAACCCTACTAATAAGTCCACGTATATCCTGAACGGTTTTCAGATGAGAGGTAGACTCAAGTCAGTACTTTTTGAGTCGGCATGGCTAGACATTTACTCTCCTCGTAAGTAGCAATTGCCACAACACGTGGCATATGAGTGAAGGCGACAGTCCTGCAATTTACCCACAATGTCGCGGAGATGAAGGCCGGATGAATTCCGCAAATGCAGGAGTTTCTAACGCAGTTTTCGTCAGTTTTATATTATTAGATATAATAAATTACTTACTTGCAGAATCACCAAGGAATAGAAAAGTGTTTCCAATGATAGGAAGAGGATAAGGCCCAGGTATTTTGTGCCTTTTCGCATCTTTTCTATACATTATCCATGATGATATAACCAATATTAAAAAAACTGTCAATAATGATAATACAATCATTATTATTTAAAACTTTTTTAAAATTAACAAAAATATTTATATTTTATGATTTGCACAAAATTGATATGTCGACACTCCTCAATAGCTCAAGTGTCGTTAACGACTTTAAAGTAACTGATTAAGTAAGGGATTATCAATCTATTAATGTAGCAATTATCTATTTCATTGACGTTTAAAATAAGAACGAGTATGAGTGAAAAATGGCGCTTCATAATTAAGGGGAATTTTTAATTGCACCTCTATTTAAAATTCAAGCAAACTAAATCTCCCGACTAATTAACCCACTGCATATCAGATAAATGACTGCGTAACAAATTAACTACTTGATTACCTAAACATATTTTATTAAAACACGTATAAAATTAATCAAAATCACATGGCCTTTTTTATCTAATTTTCAACGAAAATCTAACTGAAACCACAGATATATAGATTTGAAGACGAAATTACTCACCGTATAACAATAATACTGATTTGCACACTAAATTAACCATCTTACAACGGAATATCCAAAATCATTTTCTAAAACTGCATAACAGATAATGTATGTTTACATTATCAAATTACATTCCACGAATTTACCACTCGTGTAGCTAAAATCCCTATCACCCAACTTTATTTCTTTTTGTTCATCTGTTTTATTGAAAAAGTGTTTGGGCGCGCTGTTATTGGCGGCGGTCGCGCGAACCAACGCACTCAACGCTCGCCCTAGTCGCATCGCGCTCGGTCTCGGAGAGCTGCAGGCTTGGTTAATAGGAAATTCTGAGGTACCTGATGATGAACATAAACCCTATGTCATTTGCTACCATGTGTACGAGAGCGGAACTCCGACTTTTCGATTTGCGATCTCCACAAAGTCTCTCCTAAAGTTATCTACATTAGCCACACATATTCACGCAGATGCTACTTATAAACTGATCTGGTAAGGTTTTCCTATACTATTAGTCGGTACTACTGATAAAACTAAGAAGTTTCATCCTCTTTGTCTGGCTGTTTCTACTTCTGAACGAAAACAAGATTTCCAAATGTTGTTTGAAGCTCTTCGCAACAGCGCGTTCTTCCTTTACACATACTCTTTACAACCAAAAGCATTAATTAGCGACGCGGCTATGAGCATAAAAAATGCATTTAAAGAAGTATTTGGTGAACAATCTACTGTAAAAATATGCTGAGCCCATGGAAAATAAAACATTATGACCAATGTAGAAAAATTAGTATACAAAAAAAAGTAGAAGACTTTATTACAGGATATTGATGTGTTATACTCTGCTACATTTCCAGATATGTTCAAGTCTGCATTAGCAGCTTTTCTCATACAGTATGCCGACCAAAGAGACTTCATAACTTACTTCAAAAAAGAGTGGGTATGTCAAAATCCGAATTGGTATCTTGGCTCTTCAAAAGGATCTCCAACATAATATAAATAATGCTCTTGAATCATTTAACAGATCTATCAAAGATTTCCACACTCTTCGAGAACGTTTTCCATTATCCAGATTTTTGGTTGTTGTCTTAGATATGGTGAAAGAACGGTCCGTAACTTATCAGTTGGAATCATTTTCAAATTCTCCTTCGATCGAGCTCAAAGACTGACCGCAGGTTACCAATGGGCGGAGTCAGACCGAAAAGTAGTAGTCTTAAAGGCAGATTCCATGAAAAAGACCTACTTGATTGCAAGTTCAAGAGCATCAACCGTTCAGTTTAAACAAGACTGGAGTTCTTTCGACGAATATAAAGAAGTTGCTTTCGCATATTGGACGTTTGAATTGCCCATAAACAAAGATAAATGGAAAAATGGTGACTGTAATTGTCTGCATTTTTTCAAACACTACATTTGCAAACATATCATCGGACTTGCTATCAGGTTGAATATGTCACACCACGTGTAGCAGCTAAAAACATACCCATCGGCATAAAGCGAAAACGCGGACGTCCAACAAACGACAAGATCTGCCCTAATCATACAATAAGAAGATTTTTTTTATGTTGTGATTGATTTGTTAAAAAAAACTGAGTTACCTTACTGTTTTGCAATTGTTAGTGTATATTAAGATTACACTTAGTTGATTTTTTGTACGCTTTAATTAGATAATATGACAGATTAACTGGTGTTTCATTTAGAATAACTCATGTTCTTAACAGTTTAATAGGTGATGGATTTAAAAAAAATAGATTTAAATATTTTGTTGCACACACAGAATTATCAGTTTTACTTTTAGCTAACAGATAATCATTCAGTAAAACAGTTTAGCTTTATAGATCAAAAAGTATATTAGATTTGATTTATTTGATGAGCAAATTTAGTGTGCAATTCAGTATTTTTGGAGGTAATTTCGAATATTTGAATAGAAAACATCGGATTTACAGTGGTAGGATTAAATACTACCCCATAATTAATAACTAAACTGTACTTTTTTCTTCTACTTCGTTCTTCATATAATATTTTTCTTACGTGCATATACCCCACACGCGCTTATAAAAATATTTATTATATTTTCGGAATGTACATGTTTTTGAGTTTATTCTCTGAAAATTTGGAATCGATCTGGTAAATATTTTCGGAGATACACTCGTCAGAGGTACGCGGAGTAAGAACCGAAGTAGCAGCTGCTTTCGCAGCGAGTACCACCTGAGTTACCATTTTCTCTATAAGTTTCCATTATCCATCCAAATGAGAATGATAATGGGTTCATTGTGTACCTGAAGGCTAAATTTAGTTATTTCTAAGGCTTGAGTCAAATGAATGAATTTTGTCAGTTAAACAACTCTGCCACTTTGTAAAGTCGTGCGTTCAGTTTCAACTTTCTGTTCTTGATTATATGATAGAGAGAATAGAATAAAAATGTCTCGCAAGTACCCAAGAATACGTAGAACACAAGAAAAAGTTTACAGTTCAAGAAGTAGAAAGCGGAGATGATGAGGTATGATTCTGTATAAGCCACATAAATGGGTAATGCGCCTGCCGGCCATGTTGGTGACGTCAGTACCGTTAGCAACGTTATTAAATAAATTATATAATATAATAAAAATATTATTAAATATTCAAGCTTGGAGGGCTAAATATTTTCGTCACATGAGACAAAATTACTTACTTGGCTCTGACAAAAAACAAGTGATTTATATCGACGAGACGTGGATACACGCCTATTACACAGTCAAAAAGTGTTGGCAGTCCGACACGGATGTTGGAGTGAAAAAAAATGATAGCCCTGGTCGCCGTTGGATTATAATAGTTTATGGTGGGAGTGAGTTAGGATTTGTCAATAACGCTCTTTTACTGTTTATAGTGGATACAAAAACAAGCGATTATCTGGTCATCCAGATGAATACTCAAAACTGTGATCCCAACCCCATAGAATATATTTGGAACCTCGTAAAACAAAGAGTTTCAGACAAAAATGTTGAACAATTGGAGAGTAAGATCGAATCTTTAACTTTAAAGGCTTTGAAGATCACTCCTGAAGATTGGAAAAAGGAGGTAGATTATGTGAAGAGACGGGAAGAAGAATACTGGCGAAAAGATAGATTGGTCGACGAGTTATATAATAAGTATTGACACGGGAAATGATACTGATTCTGACGAGACATCAGACTCGGATATCAATTCTGAGTCTGATGTAGTTTATATGAGTGGAGTTGAAGAGTTAAGTTAAGATCTTCAAAATGTGATGAATGATGATGATAATGATTAAAAGTTAAACATTATTCCAACATTTAGTTTAAATAAAAAAAAAACACATTTATTAATAAATAAGATTATTACGTTTTGTGAACTGTACTTTTTCTTTGCTGATGACGTCACAAGGGCGTTAATTTGACAAAGTATCAGCGCATTACCAATTTGCGTGGCTTAACTTGTGTGATTTGCTCAAAAACAAAAAGTGTTATAGTGCTTTATATAAATATGTTAAAAATACTGTGGGGACGATTTAAATACTAAATTAAAAATGATGAACAAGTGGAAACACATGTAATAAGGAAAAGAAAGTGAAAATTAATAAATAAGACTTTGCCTAAAGGTCTCGTTAACAGGCCATAAAATCTTTAAAAGTAATGTCTAATGTGACGTTTTGAGATTTGAGGTTATGTTAGAATAATATTTTTAAATGAAAATTTCGTAGTTATTACTTTACTGAATTACAAAATTGAAAAAGTAACCATACGCAATTAACGCAATGTCTAACCAGTTTTTGTTATGCTCTAATAAAGCCAATTTTGTTCTAAAAGGTTTGTATCTAATTTAGTGGTTTAATAACGTTGAACGGATTAAAAATTATGTAAATTGTATTCTATATTCTTAGAATTCGTTCGTTACGCAAGTAAAAAGACTGGTGGCAGTACTCAAAATACAAGTACCAAGGTCAAGCCGAAACGGAGAGGATGGAAGGTTCAAGACGGGCACTACGTACAGGCCGGTCATATGTTGGCTACACAAAGAACTACAAGATTCCATCCAGGCTTGAACGTAAGTTAATGGGTAAAAATGTAGTGATGAGCTATGGAAGGATATGGTTGGGGAATTTATGCAGCAATAAATTTATTTAAATTATATCACAGGAATACTTAAAAACCAAGAATAGACCAAATTGCAACATTATTAAAAATTATGATTGTTACACTTTAACAAGTTTTCCATCGAAAGCTGTCTGAGTATTATTACAGTTCTGAACGAAATTTTTGTTCGTCTTCATTCCTTTCTAGTTCACTATTTAGTCACATTTTTATTTTCATTAACATGATTCTTTACATATCTCGCATTTCGAGTGTAAACATACCTCTGTGATCAATCTAGTAGTGCATGAACTGGATAGATTTCAATAAAATATTCAAAGTTTCATTTCTTAGACCCTTATCTAAAAACAATTATTGCAATATCTTCATTTAATATAAAGTTATTAAAGTTATAAGAAACAAATTTTTTATAAGCATAATGTGTTCAGTGATGTGTTTATTTGAATGTGTGTTCTGTAAAGAAGTGGGGCAAGCAGTGTAGTGCGCATATTTTTCGATTTACTTTTTTCTGTTATTTGACCAACAAAGCTGGCAGGGACAGCTAGTATAAAATATATTGGCTAGTTAACACAACAGTTAGTGTTCAAAGTCCAATACTAATTTAATGGTATTAACAGATTAATTAATAGTACCCTACATTACCCTGGGTCTTCAAGTTGCTCAAGTTTTTCTATTACATTTTGAATTTGAATGTTTGTTTAAGGTTGGTTTTGGAGTTAATGGAACACTATTTGCAATGGAGCCAGGCAAAGTTGTGGTCACATGTGAGAAATTCGACCCAAATTGGGAACACACATGGGTTCAGAGGATGTATGCAGGCAGAGAACAGCAGAAAATATTTAAGAAATACTTTAATGTTATACCAGAACCTCAACATCAGAGATTTAAGCTGATTGATGAAGTGTAGTATGATGAATACAATTGATGCCTCATTGTAGTTTTGAACTCAACTTTTGAGATAAAGTAAGAATAATTATTGAACTTCTACCTAGTAAATCTATAAATGGAAAATTAATATAATTCATCAGCGCCATCTAGTTTTTACTGATGATAACTAATTTGAATAAAAGTTGGGATAAATAACTTCGAGCTAAGACAAAAGATAATGCAATTTTATGTTAGTTAAAATAGTTTATAGTTTAATATAAATAAATACACATAGTAAGTATAATAAGTATTTTTTTGTTCTATAACTAATAGTTAGAGATGAGGGAAGATAATTTGCGGTGTTTCTGCAAGATGGCGCTTTTTAATAAGAAACATCTTGCTTATCCTTCTATTCCTAGGTAAAGTGCCTCGGATGCCACTCGGATGATATCTTTAGATTTTTTGTAGGGTTTTGTACCTTCAGCCATAAGATTGTGCTGATTCCGTCTTGCCAGTGTTTAAAAACAGAGGTTTGGCTAGGAGACGATCCAGAGACTGCAATCGGATTTGCATACAGTTCTTAAGTCATGCCCACTTGTAATAATAGTTGACCTGTAAAAAGAGACTAGAGCCTCATGAGTTGCAATTTATGATTATTTCTTCTGGATCAGATAGTAAAATATATGTTAAGTAATTTAAAATGGATAAAGAAGAAAGAAAAAAACAATTTATTTGGTGATTTACAGCTATAAATATTTAAATATTATTTATACTAAACTACAACAATTAGCACCAAACGAGGTAAACAGCTCAGTAAATTGCTGCATCAAAAGAAATTGACATAGCACTGATTTTCAGTGTCAAACCCGACAGTGAGAAATAATTTATAACAACAAGATAACTTCAAAAAGCAGCTTTGTATAGATTTTGTATCATCATTTGCACACTGAATGAACAGGTAGCATCCTAATATGATGGTGTGGCTATTAAACTCAGAAAACATAAGTGATGACATGGTTTGTGTTATGGTGGCGACTAACGAACCTTCCAAATCGAATTACAAATATTAGCTACAACACTGTCCAGCACGAATGCGATCGGCGAGATTCGCTGCCTTCTATATAAAATATCTGATCTCAAGTATAGTCTTATCTATTTCAGTATGAATGCTCGCATGTTTGATAATACAGCGCCTCTGTCGGTGATGCGTGAAAACTACATTCAGATTCACTTACATTGGCGAGTATTATTTTGCATCGATGTCGAATCGGTAACACTAATTTCTTGTTGCATTCGTTATCATGTTGCGTACAAAGCTTATGACGTGTATGTCAGTCGTTCATGCATAATATTTGTTTTTTGTATTTAGTACGGACCGTTTTTTATAGTAGCAGTTCAGTAGACAGGCAAACGGCCCACCCTATGGCAGGTGGTCACCGTCGCCTATGGACGTCTGCAACATCAGACAGACAGGGGCATTGATAATGCGTTGAAACCCAGAGAAATTATGTAATGCCTATTTTGAAAAACCCCATATTGTACAGCGATGGAAAAAAACTCAACCGGAAGCTTCTGAGAACAGTTTCGTACAGGAAAAAAGAGATACCATCACATTAGGGATGAATGGCAAACCACCAGCAGAAACTACCTCGTTAGAAGTAAAACAATCCTTTCCCCGCAACATCACGTCAATAAACGAAAACTATTAGTACGACACAGAGTTCCTGCAGTTCTTCCCAATATAGCGGTACACTACCTGTCTCTCAGTGGGGCGAGCCCCGATGAGAATTGATAGTGTTCCGAATGTGTGTAAAGTATTTACTTTACTTCTTTAGCACTCTGGCGTGGGACCGGCATATAGGCAGGAGTAGACTCGGGCGGAGCCACCGACATGTACCCGCACTCACAAGATCGATAGATACCTGTTTTCGACTACAACGCTACAAACAAGTCGCAGCTTTTAAAAGAGGTGTTCAAATGGTTGCCATTTACGAGCACGACCACCTTAACTAGGGTTGTTGTGTCGCCTTTTACAACAGTCCGCCCGGCCGTAGAGGACAGTATTCTTCTGTGATCCTGCACAGAGAAATACGAAACGCCTATTAAGGTGTGTATCCACTACGTATCCTACGATGACCGTTCTATGAATAGAAATGGAAACGGTCGTGATAAAGACTGTGCTTTGTAATGTTTAGTAGATACATATATTAACTGAGTTCTGTTAGGTAACGTAGGTACCAAAACTACCTGACCTATTTTTAACAATTTTTTAATCCCCTCCCTTCTCTTGGTGACCATACGTAGTAAATAAGAAGACCCCCCCCCACCCCTCTCTAGTTTTCACGTAGTATTATAATTCGTAAATACAGTTTTAATTATTTTTTATAAATGGAAAGTTTCAACCAGATGACGTCCCGGTATATGTGCGTCAGTGTTACTACCTGTGAGTTTTAAATGAGTTAAGCGCTGCGCTACTTATTTGAATATAGCTCGAAAAAGCGCGAGATGTCCTGTAGACCATATTATTGACTACGTGCGAAATCCTACTATCCGTGCGTGAGCGGAGAAAGATTACTGATCTCTGCGGGTGGGGCCTATCGTAAAAGGCGACAAAACAACCCACCCTAGCTACGTGGTAGAGCACCAAGACCGTCTAGCTGGCGATCACCTTTGGTCTTAAGTATGCCGCCATGATAACTTTGTGTTGTGTTCCGGCATTAGTGACCCAAGTTCCTGTACCCTTATGGGACAGCCTCGTGTGCGCGATGCCACTGGCGTTACAAACACTCATAGGCGAAGGTAACTGCTAAATTCTAAGTGGGTCGTCAGCTTGTCTGCTGTCCTACAGCAATAAAAAAAGCTTAAGCCTCACTCCTCCCTGTGACCAATTATGGTGTTTTGAAAGACCCCCATTAAACGGGTCACAGTATGGGCACGGTCCTTTACCGCCTTGTGCATGCACGCAACGGTCGGCGACGGAACGATTTAATGGACTACGTCTTATATTTTTCAATGCAAAGAAAGAAGCTTTATGATGTGAGTATTGAATACGCCTGGCCCATCGGGCACTATGTAAGTGCTTGGCCAGACTGCACACGCGGGCGCGGGTGCGGGGACGCGCGCGACTTCACTGTCCGTAGTTAAGCGCGCGGAATGGTTTGAGATCCTCGCGCTTCGCGTTGTTTGCCGCTTGACGGCCGCGCTTGTATGAATGTGCTATGGCTTGAATTGCCCGCGCGCTCAACGCGCCATATCGCCCGCGCCGTTGGCCACGCCCGCGTGCTCACTACGGATACTCAAAATAAGGTTTCATAATATGTTTAAGTATGCCGCGCCGCGACCGCCACGCGCCCGCGTGTGTAGTCTGGCCAAGCACTAACACTCGTTCGGGTAAAGTTGGGCCAAATCGAATAAGAGGCGAGATAGACACGATTGATTTAGCAAATCAATTTTTTATTTATTTAGCTAATCTACAAGCACTTATGGCGACAATGCTTGAGGTACTAATTTGCCAAGGACACTGTGAAAAGCCGCTGCTGATGATGGTAAATAACAAATAAACTTTCAACCGTTACTTTGTAAAGATTGTCTCCTAACGTCAGACATGTTTCATTTTTGTATTATAGAAAATATAATTGACGAGTTGTCACAGCAAAATTGACAAGACCAGTATGGAAAAAATATATAAATAGGTCTTAACACTTGTGTCATGTGGTTCTAGTACATACAGTGCTGGGTTAACCACATATCAAGAGTAGCAGTTGCTACGGGCCCCGCGCAAATGGAGGCCTCACATATCTAAATCCGATAACCTCTACGCGAGCGTAATTTTTTTAATGGAATTTATTAAGACGTGGTATAGTGAATTTACTTGATGTCATGAAAACGTGAAACAATATACATATTTTCTTACTAAGACAATCCATGTCAGATAATCGGTAGCTGATTTTTTCCTTGGCGAAAATAAAATAGAATTTCATACGATAAACGCACGCAAAAGTCGCTCGTATAAATGTGTAGAATTTGAGTCCGCTCGATAATTAGCTCTACAAAAAGTCTGACGTATCCAAGCACCTTTGCACGGGGCCCTTCGAAAGAATACTACGGGCTACGCGCTTGCTTATCCAGACAGTGAGTACACCATTTTTTACTTGACACAGTTCTTATTACAGTTATGATGAATGATGATATGGTGTAGTGGAAAAAGTAGCCACAATACGAATTAATTTAAAGTCAAATATTTAACCGAGCATAACTTTTCTGGAAGAAATCGCTATTTAGTGATAAGACCGCCGTTTGCTCACTATGTTGTACTATTACCTACTTCTTTTTATGTCTTTTTTTCTGTAAAATTGTGTGGTGAACAATAAAGAATTATCTATCTATCTATCTATCTAACTTTTTTTTATTGCTGTAGAATAGCAGAGGCTGACGGCCCACTTAACAGTAAGCAGTTACCGTCGCCTATGGATGTTTGTGACGTTAGGGGCACTGCGAACATGCTGCTGACCCATAGGGACACTGAAACCTTGGTCACTAATACCGGAACACAACACTAGGTTATTGTGACGGCATACTTAAGACCATGGGTGGTTGCCATCCAAACTGACTTGGGGCTCTACCACGTAGCTAGGGTGGGCTGTTCTTTCGCCTTTTACGACAGGCCGCAGGTGTCAGTATTCTTACTCCATCCCTGTACGGAGATTGTGATATAATTCCTTTCATAACATCACAATACTCAGCGTTGTCAAGTACTCGTTTTCATGAAATATTAAGAAGGTGGCAAACGGTGCAGCCGTGAAACTTAAGGGACAAATTTTATTGGCGCAATAAATATCTCTCTACAATAAATCAGGAAATATTGCCATTGGAACCCGGAGGTAGGAAATATTCCATTTAATAGCAAGTTACGGATGCAATTTCACAGGTTCTGATTTACGAAAACATTTTTACTAGCTGCACCCGCGTCTTCACTTGCGTGGAATTATATACTTATGTACTAAGGTTGTCAATGCGAATTTTGATTCAATGCCATTATAGGTTCTTTATTAGCTAAAAGATCTATATCCGAGCAGGGGCGGAGAAAGAATACTGATCTCTGGCGGCCGGGGTCGGCCTGTCGTAAAAAGCGACAAAACAACCGACCCTAGCTACGTGGTAGGGCTCCAAGCCCGTCTGGATGGCGACCACCTTTGGTCCTATGTATGCCGCTATAATAACTTTGTGTTGTGTTCCGACATTAGTGACCCAAGTTCCTCTACCCTTATGGGACAGCAGCGTGTTCGCGATGCCACTGGCGTTGCAAATACCCGTAAGCGACGGTAATTGCTAAACTCTAAGTCTGCTCTCCTACAGTAATAAAAAAGTCGTTACTTTCACACGTTTAATTCACAGCCTTCCACACGTTTGTGGAAGGAGTTATTTGGAAAATAACTGGATCGTCGAGCGCACGGATCAGGTCTAATACCATGACTATAACCTCTCATCGTTCTTCTCACCTACCTAATCTGCAAATTGTAACATAATTGCCATGTACTGACGATAAATGAAAACATAACGAGTGTATAACGAAATCTCGGTTTGAGTAACCGCCAATTTACCTAGCACAAAACGGCAACTTTTTTTGGATGCATTGCCACCTAGGTGAAGCTCTTATGGGTCGTTCCATCTACAGCAATTTTGTTTATTGACATTCGAAAATGCGTGATAAAGGTTGCGTAAGTAAATTAAGGTCCTCTTAAAACGCTCGAAAGCCCAGTCAGCGAACCAACGGCGTTGTCTATGGTAACTTTAAATTAACTTGGAACTTCTGGGTCAGTATTTTTACGGGTGTAAGCCCTAAGTCGACGCATAATAGAAGAGGTAGTTATGCCGCCGTACGGGTATTAGCTAATTATTTACTGAACCGCTCGTCTCGATTTTGGCCACCAAACGTAGGAAAGTGGACAGTTAAGGGCCACCGCGTCTGCTGTAAAATGACCGCAACGTGCGAGCTTTGCACTAAAAACACTCATTTTGTTAATAAAGTTTTATCATTTGGACGCGATGCTTAATCGTGTAACTTGCCTTGGTGATTTGGCATCATTGACTGAATAATAAACAACTTAATTGATAAACGCCACCAAAACAACATGGCTGCCAAATACCGTCTCACGTTGCCCGTCCGCGTCAATAGAAAAACCCTTTAGTACGTCTAGTTTATTTAAAAAAAAAAATAATATGACAATTCACACAGCATTATTTAGTCCCAATGTAAAGCAGTTTCTGTGTTAATAGTACTGGACAATTTATCATTTATAAATAGATACATATTACATAAATAATAAACCTGAATTCTGGACAGGAATCGAACCTGCGAATCCCGCGTTCAGAAGTGGGAAAGCCGTTGCTCCATGGAAGTAGTAAAATTTGAACAATACGATTTTTACATACATAGGTTTCAATAGAATATACCCCGAACTACCAAATGGAGGTAATTTTTGAGTAGAAAATTGGGCACATCTGAGTCGGCCGCGTCCGGTACCTGTACTCTACGTATCAACATCCGGACCGACCGGACGTCATTTGAACACCGGAAAATCACCAATCTCCTCTCGCTAGACTTTTTTACATATACTCATACATACATCTGTAAATGTGGCGTAAATGTAGTTTCGTTTTATAATTCTGCGTGTAAAATATACCTTTATATTTACCTAAAAATATATGTAGCGTGTTTTTAAATTTTGTTTATAAATAAAATACGTGTGATGAGGTTAACTATTACGCTTTCGTGTACATACTCGTATACACTTTGATATAATTGAAGTATACTTCTTTTGGCTCGTTTAGATAAAAATATGAGAGTAAAATTTTTATGTTGGGTTCTCTCACCCACATGCACAAAACCTTCTCAGCGACATGATGAAGTTCACTGATATCTGTCTTTCAAGTTTCCGTGAAAACTCGTAACTATATGTTATTATACGAGTATACTTACGAGGCTTATATCACTGGAAAAAAGAGTTGAAGTAAAGAGAGACATTTTTTTTAGTAAAATAGTAATGATCCTTGGTTCGGTTGTTTATTCGCTAGACTGGCACAGCTATCTTGCGCAAAATGCCACAACTGGCAGCAGTATGGCGACGAATTTGAGCGCTATTGACCAATTGCCATTAAAATGCTTTTATCCGGAAAATTTGCAATCGGAACTTCTTTTAACGCACATAATTTTTAATTTTAATGTTTGCAGATTAATGTACTATAATTATTTAATGAGAAGAAATCACTTTAAGTACTATAAATCTGGTTCAAAGTTAGGGTAAATTTATTACATATTACAGGTTTTTTGGTTAAACATCGTATAAAAAAAAGATAGACCAATATTTTAATGCATTTGATCCTATTTACATTAAATAGTAGTGGAAAATTACAAAACACTTGTTTAAGACCATATAAAAACATACTTTGAAGACAACAACAGTTCACCAAGGAAAAGCGACCCGACTAACCGCCAAAATGTCGACTCGAATGTAAAATAAATTTCTATGAAATGGTGTCTGTTTTAAAATGTTTTAATACGGTTAATAATCTCAGCGTCGGACTGGCTATATAGTCGAGGTGGGACTTGCCAGCCGGGCGCCAGCCTGCGCGGGCCACCCACGGGCCTGACTTGCGGGGGGGTCTTGTGGCAACCATAGGATAGGAGGCCCGCGCAGGCTAGGCCCCAGCTCTTGCGACCTAAATGTAAATCTAGATTAAGTAGTTCGTTCATACAATTAAAGAGTAATGAAATAGAAAAAATCGAAAACTAGTTAAACCTGAGCAAGCCATTCCCTGAAACTAGTTTTGAATTTTTTTCTGAACGGCAATAACTTTTGATCGAATCAACTTATTTGGACGTGTATCATTATAGCGTAATGCATTACATTTTTACATTGTTTCATAGATATAAAAAAAAGAAATTTAATTTTTAGATGTTCTTAAAAACTCGATAGATTCGGTACTGTAACATTTATAAATAACAATTAACGAACGTTACGTATTTCTGATGAAACGGAACGGATTACGCAAGTAAAGAATCTTGTGGTTGGGTAATCCCCGACGCGCGTTTCTGGCTCCTGGCACTGGCATCGTATTCCATTCCATTGTTTTGTCGGTTCGTATAGCCATTATCGTCGATATTCTAGGTTAGTGCAAGTTCGTAATATTACTTTTTTTTTAATTTATTGATGGTTTTTTGTTTTGATTTGTGATGCGTGTAGTTTGTTTTAACTCTCCTTATAATATGTTTAAACACTAATACATCAAAAAATTTAATTGTCCATTACAATGGAAAAGGTAAGTTGCATATTATTTTAATTGCCATCATCTAGTCTCGGGCCCAGGTTTGTGTGGTCAGCCACCCAGGCCCTTCCGGCCCAGTCCGACCCTGGATAATCCTACCATTTTCTATACTCTATTTCATTCTTATAAGTTAGAAAAAGATGGATATAGTTTCTTATTCAACTTTAAAGCATCTGGTTAGTCACCAGATACTGGCGTGCTGCCAGTTGCGCAATTAATATACAAACCAGAATCTGGTAGCACGCCAGTCTAGCGGTTATATATAAAATATTTTTATTACGTCATTTGACGACGCAGTTGGTCAGTATGCTTGTCATAACAACCATGTGTTATGTTCTGCCATTAGTGACCCAGGTTCCTGTAACTTCTATGGGGCAGCAACGTGTTCACGGTGCCCATAGCGTCGCAAACATTTATAAGCGACGGTTACTGCTTATTATTAGTGAGCTGTTAGCCTGCCTGCTGATCGCCGCCGGCAAAAAAAAACCCCATCTCGGAAAGTCATAAAAGGGCATAAAAGAATTGCTACTACTTATAAGCTTACAGCCAGCTAAAGAAGATCAGCGTTTAGTTTCCTTTTCAGGATTAAGTGAGATGGCAGTCGCTTTTGTAAAAGCTAAATTTAGATCATTTGTTTCTTTCTGATCCTTTTCTCAATAACAGGAATTAGATAGGAAAGGACTAATAAAGCAGCATCGTTCAAGCTTCGAAGTCTAGCCTAGATATAAGAAAGAAAGAAGAAGTGAAATGAGAAATTGCCACAAACACTCATAATCTAATTACGAAATATTAAAAATAATTACGTACAACATATTCAAAGGAGAAATTTTAATAATTTTGATTGTCACACACCATTTTCATATTCATGTCGAAGATTTTGTGCGAATTTAAAACTCGAATTACATCCCACAGCCGGTGTTGAAGGTATTGAGCGTACGTTGCAAAATGGCTGCCAAGTAAAATTAGAAGTAGGACTTTCGCAACACTGTTCGGGAAGTCAGTGCGAAAATGAATTCATAATATTTTCTATTAAATTCTTAAATAATATTTAATACAAAAATTAGTGACCCCTGGTAAAAAACTGAATGTGTGACAAATATAATTTTCATCGTAATAAAGTTTTTTTAAAGATTAATTCCGGTTCCATCAAATTCTTTGAACTTTAGAATTTGGCTTTCACAGTTAGGTATTGCCAGGGGAAGAAATTTCGCATTAGTGTCGTATTCACTCGTCCGCCAACCGTGACATTGCAGAAGTGTTGTTGTTGAACACAAGAAGGCCCTGGCGCTTTTGCCGGGCCTCGGCAGGAGGAGTAAACCCAAAACGTGCTAACTATACGTTGGAAGGGGTGCTATGCCTACCAACGAACTCGCTACTAGGGATAGTCGTGCAAAGCGGAGAAGAAAAAGTCGGAAAGTGGACCAAAGTGAAGGCACCGAAGCGGAAATTTGAGTAGCAACTGGGATTTAACGCCAAGGTGATGAGTGTCTTATCAGGCAGCGACTTTATAGAATTGGCTAAATTTGTTTTTTTTATAGCAGCGACTGCTATCTGACCTAACCGTTTTCAGTATCTTGGCAGTATCATTCAGGTGTAGCTTGGGTTGCGATGTACTTGGTGAAAACGTTTACACCCCTGAAGTAGTACCTCAGTATAAGTTCGAGTACCGCAAAAATTATTTGTAAATTATACTTCAGTAGTTGTCACAATGTATGACAATTTCTTTTGACAATTACACGCACGCACTTAAATTTTATTAAAATATTATATATTAAATTATTATTTATCTTTCTATTGTTGAGGTAGTATTTAATCTGCAATTGAACACATAGTTATCTTCTTAATAGTGTCGTCGCTTTTATCTCCATCGAGTCCTGGGTGAAAAAACACTCGACATTCAAGGCGTTTTTAAAGCAAAATGTTTGTCTTCCATGGTCACTTGAACGTAGCACGTAACTTAATGGGTTTAGAGATGATATTTAATTGAAAGCTACGACAGACATCTCGCTCCAATTACTGTGACGAGACGACATGGACAGTGAATGAAAGCCTTCTTGTTTTGAAACAGTTGATAGGTATGTCTTCATGAGTGTAAGGGGTTGAAGTTTTTCGAGGTTGGATGTTCAGGAAGTAGGCGCTTGTTAAAACAACATGATCCATACTTTGTTTTATGCTAATTCATCACAACACAGTGTCACGGACAAGTACTAGTGCAACTCAAATGGTCTGATCCGATCAGTAGATCCAGACTTCAGCTTTGAATATAATCGGGCCTGATTATTCGGATAGTGATTATGACAATATTTTAAAAGTATTCGGTTCGATTTTAGTAACCACTGGGCTATACCACCAGGTTTCACACCCTGAGACCAGTTTAGAGATCATGAGTTCAACTCCCATGATAGCATGCATCTGTTACACAGTTTCTCTCACATAATGTACCTACGTATTATAATTGGGTATTTGAACAAAAATTTTTTTTGTAATAAATGAAAAGATCTTAGATAAGTTTTATAACAAAACTATTTTTAATTTATTTTTTTCGCAATAATTCCAAAGTTATTTCAAAATAAAAATTAATTTTTGAATCCAGTACCGAAGACACGCCGACAAATCCCGAACAAATTCGAGCGCGTGTGACGTCATAATGTTAGTTTTCACTCATTGCAGTTGATAGAAAAATAATAAGAGTGCCCAACATATTCATACTATGAAAAAATTATATAATATTTGTTAAAAAAAATTCAAACTGTTAACTAATGATTTAAAGATGGGAATAATTATATTTAATTAAAAAGTACTCAAACGATTGTGAACATTGCGAAGTTTGAAAAACAATAATGCAACACGGGCTTGCCCTTTAAAAATAATTAATCAATAAATCGATTAATCTTAACCTTAATCGATCAATTAGGTATCGTGCGTCATCTTATTATTTTTAGTACTATTGATCATTTCATTCAACTAATTGACGAATGTGATTTGTTATTGTTCATCTTAGTTTTCAACAAAAAATGTATGTAAAAATTGCGTAAAATGAATATCGCGTAACGCTCGGTATTAATATTGTATACGCCTCAGTAAACGCAATAAACTTATTATACCTATAGCTTATATTGCAATCGAATCTAATCTAAGGGTCACTCAGTAAAGCAGGTATTTTTGAAATATATTTGACGAATAAAGGTCCGTTTATATCTACAGACATTGAGCGTGTCAGACACGTGCCGTGGCAAACAAAATAATATTCTTTTATACGGTGTCTATTAATGTATTTATTTCTATCGTCACACGACCGCACAGACACCAACAGACACGGGCCGTGCGCGGCCAGTATTCGTGGCAAGAATATTTTGTCTGTACGGTTCAAGTCTGTACGTGTCTGTGGCTACCTGCCGGGCAGTGTGAACATAGCATCGGAACCGTGCAGACGTCTTTTTTAGACTCCTTCTAATTGTTTTTTCTTGAGCATAGGATGTACGGCCATGGGTTTTGCTCTTTTTTTTTGTTTTACTCTGCTCTTCCTCTTCTAGCAACAATGCAATTATGAATAAATCTCCCACAGAGAAGTGTCTGAACATTGTGAAAGCTGTTCATAAACTGCTTGTTAGAGCGGCCCCGACGCTGACAACGGAGCCTGTCAGTGTCTGCCCCGGCACGTGTCTGGCACGCTCAATGTCTGTAGATATAAACGGACCTTAAGCGGTGTGTCCTCCAAAAAGATGAATGAGGGACACTGGCACAGACACTAGTCACAACGCTTATAGGTTATCGAATGACATAAATATAAAAAAAAAGTTAGGGCAAAATAAATGATACATTTAATTATCCAGTTTACAATCTAAGCCACGACGGTATTAAATAATAATCGATCCGAGGGGGACTTAAATAAAAACTGTCATAACACCCGTATTAATATCAATTACTATAAGATAGCCTCATCGCAACAGGTCGTATGACATCGAATGAGTCAGATATCAATTTTATTAAACTATCTTGAGTCAATTTTATATCATTTCTAAAGATTTAAATCAATTTTTTAAAATAACCTAACAGTTGCTATCTGATATACAAATCGTTGACTATCACCGATTTAAACAGTGAAATAATAATCTTACAATCGATTACAATGATAGGTTAATCAACTTAATTATTTACGAAATGGCAACACTACAAAAAAAATACAGTTGACAGTTCATTGTTGTTGTTTTTCAAACTTCGCGATGTTCGCAATCGTTTGAGTACTTTTTATTTAAATATAATTATTCCCATCTTTAAATCATTAGTTAACAGTTTGAATTTTTTTTAACAAATATATAATTTTTCCATACTATGAATATGTTGGGCACTCTTGGGTTCTAATTTACTATAGCGACCTGGCATTCCCATATAAATTAAAAATGTCGAACTTATAAAGTTATCGTTCTTGTTTTGTACCAATATGTACAAATACTACAAAAAAAAAAAACTCCTGACAAAATGTTTTTAAATGTTCCCCAAGATGACAAATGTCGAAATAAATGGTTTCGAGCAGTGCACCGTGATAATCCCAAAACAAAATCAAATTTTTTTTGTTGTGAAGATCATTTCGATGTAAGTATTTCTTAATACCATTGTTATTAATTATTATTTATCTAAATATACAAATAAATTTTCAATGTTATTGTCTAATCACGTATAATAAATAGCCTCTATCTCTGTACTGTTATTGAATAGCTATAACATTACGACGTCACAACTATGGTGACCAATCATGGCGCGTTTATAGTCACGTGATTTTTATTTAAATTTCATCAATTTTAAATTGTTTATAATTAATTGAAAAAAAAACTTTTTTAAGTTTTTTGCATTAAATATCAATATTATTAATAATAAAGTTTTAAAATACATAAAAAAATCAATAATTTTTTTTTTCAAATACTCAATTGCCTTGTACACCAACCGCTAAGAGAAATCACGAGAAAATCTGTACATCGAGATAACCTGTATCTGTCTGTAAACCGCCAATATTTATACAAAGACGACGTGTAGAAGTGACGAGTTAACTTGCCGTTCTCTCTAGAAGGAGGCCCAAGCCTAGAATTGGAAAGTTATGTAGGTATGCTTTGTATTCATCTTTCTAGAAAAGTGCGACAATATCTCTTAATTGACAAATTTTTCTTTTGCTGTTATAGCATGTTAATTTATTATTAACTAGCTGATCACACCCGCTCCGCTGGGCGATTAAAAGGCAAAATTAAATCGAAAAAAAATGAGAAAGGGTAATATTATCATAAAAAATTAAAAAATAAATAAATAAAAAGTATCCTATGTTACTTCTAAATACCTCCAAGAATATGTGTACAAAGATTCATGATGATCGGTTAAGTAGTTTTCGCGTGTCGGCGGCGCCGAGGATCCACCGCCCGCAGAGGATCCACCGCCCGCACCATTGCCGCAAGGGTGAGGGCTGCGTGCTGTTCCGCGGCCCCCCTCAACTCCTAGAGTTGTTAGGAGAGCGCCGGGGGGACGAAATCCTGACCCCTGGCGCCAACACTTTAGAAGGGGCCCGCCTCAAAACAAAGGGCGGGCCGGCGTCGGCCCGAGCCACGAGATCGGCAGGCCATATATCCGTGGGCCCGGGCGTAGGCGTAGGAGAACAGCGGGGTCGGCGGCACCGGAGGGCAAGTAACGACCTCCGGCCGCCGTAAAAAGCGACCGCGGGCGGCCCCTCAGGGGAGGATCCGCCGCCCGCACTTTTGCCGCAAGGGTGAGGGCTGCGTGCTGTTCCGCGGCCCCCCTCAACTCCTAGAGTTGTTAGGAGAGCGCCGGGGGGACGAAATCCTGACCCCCTGGCGCCAACACTAGAAGGGGCCCGCCTCAAAACAAAGGGCGGGCCGGCGCCGGCCCGAGCCACGAGATCGGCAGGCCATATATCCGTGGGCCCGGGCGTAGGCGATAGGAGAACACCGGGGTCGGCGGCGCCGGAGGGCAAGTAACAACCTCCGGCCGCCGTAAAAAGCGGCCGCGGGCGGCCCCTCAGGGAGGGGAGGATCCGCGGCCCGCACTTTTGCCGCGAGGGTGAGGGCTGCGTGCTGTTCCGCGGCCCCCCTCAACTCCTAGAGTGGTTAGGAGAGCGCCGGGGGGACGAAACCCTGACCCCCTGGCGCCAACACTTTAGAAGGGGCCCGCCTCAAGACAAAGGGCGGGCCGGCGCCGGCCCGGGCCATGAGATTGGCAGGCCATATATGCGTGGGCCCGGGCGTTGGCGATAGGAGAACAGCGGGGTTTTTTAGTGGGTAGTGGGATGGCCAAACATCTTTCCCGGAGTCCCACATATCCCTCGGTCCCCCCGGGCCGGGGGAACCCGTCAAGAGAGGTTTTTCCCCGAGACCAAAAAAAAAAAGTAGTTTTCGCGTGAAAGCGTAACAAACAAATTTACTTTCACATTAATTTATAATATTAAGTATGATAAAGTTTCATCTACTCAATAGTTTCTTCTGTGTTAAGAATTGACTTTCTCACCGACTTTTTAACTTCGTTCTCCTTTTACTGTTTCAATACTCCAACCTGCTTTGAGTATATCCGTTCTGCGGGACAACGACAAAGATGGCTTCGCCTAGATATATTATGCCTATATTATTAGTCGTTGGGCTTTTATTGAAATCTTTAATAAAGAACCGCGTATTTCTGTCATAAAGTATTTCCGTGACAAGGCCCTAATCTGGAGCGAGCCCGGGTCGCCGGTCGCTCAGCCTGTCTGGGAATTAAATTATGGCTTTCCATGAATATTATACGCGATGTCGCAATCTTTTTACGTTATTTAACCGGGTCTCGACTGTAAAATATAATGAGAATGAATCATAATATGAAAAATCTTTATTAAGTTTAACAACTTCACCATAATCTTGTATGATTGAGCAGTTACCGTCGACTATGGATGTTTGCAATATATACAGCGCAAACACGCTGCTTTAGGAAGGATCCTGGTCCTGCTGGGTACAGGAACTTAGGCCACTTGCCAGAACACAACACAAGGTTATTATGGCGGCATACTTAATACCAAGGGTGGTGGTCATCCAGATGGACTTGTATGGCCACTATCACGTAGCTAGAGTTGTTTTAACGCCTTTTACAACAGGCCGACCCCAGGCACAGGGGTTAGTATTCTTACTAAAAAGACTAAATGATCACATTATCGTATAATATACTTATATATTATATAAGGGTATATCCTACTTAGGATCGGCTGAATTCTTGAGCAGAACCAGCGAAAACAGTGGTGTACCGTCCCAAATTTGGACCTTCTGATTTGGCTTTGTTTAGATTATTCCATCTGGGGTACTCCCATTGGTGGGCATGCGACCCAAGCGTGTCTCTGAACAATTATCAAAAATTAATCCTACGGTACTCACAAAAGCTGAAAATGGTGATCGGGGTGTTATGAGATATGCCTCCGCTGGTTCTCTGGCTGCCTGTCTGCCCAGTTGATTGGTCGCAGTGAGAGGACGGAAGAGGTATGGTGTTGACAATTGTCGCCGGTTAAATCTTCGGTATGCCTTGTATCGATGCCTAGCAGCGACTCTCCCATTTCTTGACGAAAGGAGTAAGTAAAACTCGAAAAAAATAAGTTGAATGATGACGATAAGCACTTCCTTGTCCCTATACCCTAGAGTGCAAATAGGGCAAATAAGGTAACTCTATTTATAGTTTTAAACAAGTCAGTAAACATCGAATGAATGAATGAAACTATTGTTCATCAAGCTAACATTTCTTCGGACAGAGGCGGAGTAAGAAAATTGATCCCTGCAGCCAAAACAAAACAACTACCGTCCCTGCGCTCTAGACATGCCGCTGTTTTCCGGCAAATGTGACTCAGGTTTTAGTTACATTACGCTTTCCAGTTATCTTTGGTATCGCAATCCAAAGACCAGTCTCTGCTTACTATTAAGTGAGCCGTCAGTCAGCCTGTCTGCTGTTCCACATTAATAAAAAAAAAAGTTGACAATAAAGATAATCTTTAACAGAGATTTGTCAAATAAATGTCAAATTTTACATCAATACAAATATAATCAGATTAAAGTTTGGCATGTATTGTTTCTACCTTTATCGATATATCACAGGCAAATCCAAGTAATCAGGGTAACGCATCTGTTCATGCATACGACTTTTCCAGCCCTTCGATACTGTAGTTTTTTATCGTCGTGCCGAGATAAATGTCCGGTTAGCGGGGGTCCAACATTGATTTATACTGTGCGTCCGTCAGCCAACGAATTACTAAGGCTGCGATGTAAATCACCTAGCCCTGAATCGATAGCACTCTAATACGTCCTCAATATAAATATATTCCGTAAACGGCGACTCTGGGGTTTTCTTTGATAAGGGTTTTAACATGTTTATATTTGAGGCTTCAAATTGTTCAGATAGCAGCTGAAAGGATATTTTAGCTGTGAATACGGTTTGATCGTAGTTTACTAGTCTGTTTACTGAATTATTTTGATACGTTTTTAATTTCCTTTTTTTCGGGTTATTCACCTCTAAGTGTAGTATCGGATGAAGGGCAGATGAACAAAATTCGATCCTATGACCCCCGATACAAAGCTTATTGGAGGCAATCGGGGTTTTAGACTACATGCCCTCACGGTAGCCGTTGGCTTACACCATCACTAGTCAGCTGCACAAAGAAGTCTGCCGTAGGATAGAGACGGTGAACACGACATAATCGAGCTCGAAAGTGGCTCAGGGAAAGCGGTTTCCTCGTGATATAAAGGTGACAACTTGAGAATACGAGAAAACAGATGGGAATATGTTCAACTGATTCTGATTTTTACAGGGGTTATCTTCGTTTGGCCCTACTGACCCCGAAAAGAATAGATGTCTGCAATACTGTTCACAGCTAACTTTGATTTGTCTTTAGGTTATGGCTGGTGATTTGGAGATGGCTTTATATTTAATTCAAACACGACTGCTTCTGGTTGAAACTTATATATACTAAAAAAAAAATAATGGTTGTGGCTATGTTCCCGTCAAGAAAATGAACAATTATTTTAATTTTACTCTTTAATGTTGGTCTCCTGACATATACATCTACAGTGTAAATTATGTTTTGCATTTAACAACCTACATTATAATTTAAGGAAAAATTCCTGTACATATTGCAAATATTGTTAATGGAGTATTTTGAAAAATACTCGTTTTTGCAACACCACTCGTTCCTGCGTTTTAATTGGGTCTTTGCTCGAAAGTTAGCCTCCGCAATATCTCCAGACAAACGTTAATAGGGGCAACGACAACTTAAAAGATTAAAACAATAAGTAGGTTCATAAAAAGGCAGCCCTCGTTATAACATTGATGTTTATTACAGCAGCAGGTTCAGTGTTAAAACTTTTTATGCCGAAAGTTTATTGTCGTAAAATATGTTTAGGTAGATTAAAAATAGAAAATTTGAGGGGTTCCGTTTTGCAGTTCTTTCTTAACTTTTTTAATAGACTGAATATGTGTATTTTATAATTCTTTTTTAAGCGAATCGTTTAAAGTACATATATATTTCAAAAATAATTTTGAATTAGATTGATTTTTAAATTGTTTGTTACAGCGCTTAAAGGCTAATTTTCAGTCTTCGTCGAAGTAAGCTTGTTATAGATCGCGGCCCATGTTGAACCATGACCTTGTAAGCGCAGTGACACATTTTTGGGTCTCAATTGTGTGCGGTATGAGGTCAGACATGAGGGGGCGTGCGGATCCATAGCAACACAGGGACGCTAGCTCCCACGCACTCGCAGTGACACTGCTTCGCGTTTCCCGCGCACACTCTCCGCGGTACTAGTGTACAATCGCGCATATTTTTTTCACTTCAGACTATAAAATTTTATTAAACTACAAATAAATAATTTAATTTCACGAAAATGTCTCGGCCCCAACCAACTTTAAAGAGATAGTCGACAAAGATGATATTTGACGTTTACAATCATTTTTAAAAGAAAATAATATAACTGCTTCTGTAAATAAAACTACCGAAGCTAAAAATAAAATGTTTCTACAGTTAAAAGGATTATAAGAGAAAGCAAAAGTTCAGAATTAATAGTTGCGTTTAGGATCCCTGGTAAAAAGAAACAACTAATAAGACCAGTGACAGGCATAGACGATTTCGACAAGGGAGTAGTAAAATGATGCATTCACAATTTCCATAAAAGTGAAAACGAATTACCGACCCTTGGTAAACTTCGTGCAAAAATACGCTCAGATATAAATTTTCAAAGTTCAGAAAAAGTCTTCGCCGAATCATTAAATAACTTTGGTTCAACTGGAAGGACACCGAGAATAAAGGAAAGTTTTAATAGAAACAATAACCATTATTGAGTATAAACTACTTACAAAAAGTAAGAAAATATCATCAAGAAAACAGATCAATTATTTATACAGATCAGTTATATGTTCATGCCACGCATACACCACCAAAAAGTTCAGAAGTCCACTTAGGGATCGAAAAAAAAGACTATTTCAAAATGGTAACGCATCGTGATAGTCCATGCCGGATCGGAGAATGGTTTTGTGCTAAACGCTTTGTTAACATTCAATTTAGGCACGAAGACCGGCGACTATCACGATGACATGAACTATGAAAATTATGAGAAGTAGGTACGCACCCAATTAATACCAAATCTCTCCCCGAATTCGCTAATAGTTTTGGACAATGCCAAATAAAAAATAAAGATAGTTTTTAATATAGACAGTATTTTTAAGGACCATGGACAGGACGTACTTCGCCTGCCACCCTACCATCCAGACCTAAATCCCATTAAAATGGCATGTCAGTAAAAAAAATGTTCAGTAAAATGTAACCCGTGTAATAAAGTTAGTGAAAGAAAAAGTAAATTCAATGGGGCCAAGTGACTGGAATATATACTGACTATACGATAAGGTCAAGACAACAGAAGAGGATTACATCAAAAGTGATCACGTCATCGACGAAATGAGGGATAAAATGAGTATAATACGTGTTGGCTATTCTGACAGCAGTGATTCAAGCGACTGTAAAGATGAAGTCGCAAGCCCTGGTCCAAGTTCCGGTGTCATACCACTTAGAAATTATGTAGAAGGGGTCGTGCTAATGAATGACAGCAGTGAAAGTGATCAAACTTATGTTTTATTTATTGATTAATTATTACATATCAGCATAACATGATACCATACACTTATTATTTTTATTAAATTCTTGTTAGCAGTTATTTTATCAACTGTTTTATCCTTACTTGCCGGTAACAATCCGGCAAGGTGGCTGGCAGGAGGCCGAGGGGTCGCGGCCCGGTGAGATGGTCTGACCAAATTCGCTCAACGCTGAATGCACCAAACCAAGCTGCATGGTGCACTCCACCACGCCAAGGACAGGCACAGGTGGAGGAACATTATAAAAGAGAAACTGGTTTCTCATAAGGGGAATCACGACCCTCAGTAATGAGGTACACGACTCAAGGAGGAGAGGGGGATCCTTATTTATTCATTTACTAATAATTAATTATAATAATATAAATGTGGAGATGAATTTGTTTTTGTCTTCAATCTTAAATTTAAATTTAAAATTTCACTGAGAGTTTTAAATTTCGCGGGTAATCGCGAGCCTAACTTTTTCGTGCCTGATTGTACCTGCGCGGACGATCGCCATTTTGGTTCAACTTGGATGCCGCGATCTTGTAGGAAGAATTTTTAGTTCGTCTCTTCTTAATTGGAGATCAAAGGTTGTTACTACACCTTGATGATTATGAAAATTACATAGGTTCAAGTGACTATTTTTGGAAATATTCATTTGTTTAGTAGTTACTTAAATATGTATTCAGGTAAAAGTCGAACTTGTGCGAATCAGGGAGTAAATTAATAATGTTAAGCTAATTGGAACTCTTAAGATTTGTAAAAAGGTATATAAATAAATATATAATGCATTTATAAATAATGACTTCAAACGACGTCGTAATATCATTAATACATCCTATATCTTTAAACGAGCAATTCTTGTATATATATACTTATATAATTGGAATCTCGGAATCGGCTCCAACAATTTTCATGAAATTTAGTATACGGGGGGTTTCGGGGTCGATAAATCGATCTAGCTAGGAATCATTTCCAGAAAATGTCATTTTATTCACTTTTTTTTATTGGCAGAAAAATAACAAAAATGTGACTTCCTGACATCTATCGGCGAATAATAATAATATTTTTTTTAAATTGCTTTAACGACACAACACTAAAGCTATTCCAGCAGATGGCGTTGTTAAGTAACAAGAAGTCAATGAGTGTTTGCTTTGAGGTTAGACTAAGAAAATCAATTGTTAATTTCCAAAAAACACAATTTATAAAAAAAAATACCGAGCAAAACTCGGTCATCTGGATATTCTCCTTAATACGCATTATAGACACAATCACTCATAATTACAAAACATTGTGTTTCAGTAATTGCATGGAAAAATACTTTGGAACGAACTAACATTTGACAGATGTCTTTATCTGTGCAGGGGCGGAGAAAGAATACTAACCTCTGCGGCCGGGGTCGGCCTGTCGTAAAAGGCGACAAAACAACCCACCTAGCTACGTGGTAGGGCCCCAAGCCCGTCTGGATGGCGACCACCTTTGGTCTTAAGTATGCCGCCATAATAACATTGTGTTGTGTTCCGGCATTAGTGACCCAAGTTCCTGTACCCTTATGGGACAGCAGCGTGTTCGCGATGCCACTGGCGTTGTAAACACCTATAGGCGAGGGTAACTGCTAAATTCTAAGCGGACCGTCAGCCTATCTGCTGACCTACAGCAATAAAAAAAAAACAAAAAGATGTAAAACTGAATAACATTACTTATTGATATTTACAAAACTAGACAGATTAATAATTACTAACAAGTTGTTAGGCGATTTCGTTTCATAAGAAATAAATATAAATTCAATCAATTATTTTAGATTTTCTAACGCCACTGATACTCCATTTAACAATATATTGGTATCTTCCCAAATTTTTGGATAATTTTAACTGTAGTAAATTAAATCCGTTAGTAATATTAAAATAAAATAAAAAAAATTTTGAATAACTGATTAACGAAATTGAGAATAGGGTTACTATTGCTTTCTTAAGTTGTAAAAACCGTTTAAATAGACGTATGAAAAAGGCACCACGAAAGCCTAGAACTATGAAATGGCATCTGGTAATTTTGCATTGTACTACATCACTTTGTAGAAGCATAATGAAAAGCGACGATAGTTTTTTTACCGTTGAGGAATAGTAGACAGCCTGACTGCCCATTTAATAGTAAGCAGTTACCGTCGCCTACGGATGTATGCGACGTTAGGGGCACTGCGAACACGCTGCTGTCCCATATGGGTAAAGGAATCAGGATCACTAATTATCGAACACAACACAAGGTTATTATGGCGGCATACTTAAGACCCAGCAAAAGTCCTACCCTGCACACTCAAACTTATACTCGGATGATGTTTACTGAAGAAGAAACTAATAAAGTGTCGCTTGAGGATATATTAGATGAATGAAATTTCGTATCCTACTTTCAATGTAAAACGAGAAAAATAATTTAAATAAAAAGGATGACAACAGATTTTTCTCCAAAAAGCGGTTAACGTCAGGCAGTCGGCCGGTTGTAAAAACTAAGCCACAACTATTACAACATGTAACATGTTGTGTCGACCCCATATAATCTAGGACAAGGACAGAAGTAAGAAGAAGACTTAAGACCCAGCGTGGTTGCTATCCAGACGGGCTGGCCCTACCACGTAGAGTTACCTCTAAGTTAGTAACTAACAACTACTACTACAACTAACAAGGGATTCAGGTTTCCTTGAGGTAAGGGACCATTCCCTAAAATACTAAATGCTACCATATCTATTCTATTTATTTTCTCGTGACTTTTTAAAAAGGAACCCTCGTAACATTGACGCAGAAAGTGTGTAGTTGTTTTGTCTATTGATAAAGGAAAATAACAGGATTTTTGTGCAAACTTGGAAAGGCCTGTTTTTGCTTTTGTTTTTGGTATCGGGGAAAAACCTCTCTTGACGGGTTCCCCCGGCCCGGGGGGCCGAGGGATATGTGGGACTCCGGGAAAGATGTTCGAACATCCGACTTCCCACTAAAAACCCCGCTGTTCTCCTATCGCCTACGCCCGGGCCTACGGATATATGGCCTGCCGATCTCGTGGCCCGGGTCGCGGCGTCAGCCCACCCTTTGTCTTAAGGCGGGCCCGTTCTTAAGTGTTGGCACCAGGGGGTCGGGCTTTCGTCCCCCTGGCGCTCTCCTGTAATAACTCTAGGAGTTGAAGGGGGCCGCGGAACAGCACGCAGCCCTCACCCTTGCGGCAATAGTGCGGGCGGCGGGTCTTCCCCCGAGGGGCCGCCCGCGGCCGCTTTTTACGGCGGCCGGAGGTCGTTAGTTGCCCTCCGGCGCCGCCGACGAGGGCTGCGTTGGTGGGACGGGAGTGTGGTGGTTGACTTCCGTTCCCGCTCCGCCGCCTCCTTTGCGGACATGACTGCCTCACAGAAGGAGGCGACGGCCGTCCATCCAGGATCGCCCCCAACCATGGACAGAACCAGGGCTGGGAGCGACAGTTCCACGCCGATTTGGGCGCCGCGGCATCTTTCCAGCCATTCGGCCAGGACGGGCCTCACCGCTTCGATGGTGGCGAGGCCCGCGCTGGGGTGCGCGAGGCGCTCCTTTCACTCCACCATGAGCACCTCGTCGCGCAGCTCCGCCCGCTTTACTTCAACTTCGCGAGGCGCGGGGCGAGAGCCACGCTCGGCTGCGTCCCGGCGCCACTGGTACAACAGCGCCAGGACGCGGGCCTCGAGGTCCCATGGTGGGGATCCGGCCAGCAGGGAGGCCGCTTCGAAGGACACCGTGCGGTATTCCCTTATCGCCCTGACGGCTAGGACGCGCTGCGGCCTGCGAAGCAGCGCTGTCGTTTTGGCCGTCAGGCGATCCGCCCAGATTGGGGCCCCGTAAAGGGTCATCGACTGCACGGTTCCCTCGAAGAGCCTGCGTCGCACTGCGTCCGGCCCGCCGATATTTGGCAGCAGACGGGAAAGTCCCGCCGCCGTCCGAACTAGCCTCGGCGCCACGCGCTCGAAGTGCGCTGCAAAGTCCCATCGCCCGTCGAGCAACAGTCCGAGATAATTCATGGGCGGCCCGACGGCAATGCGGATGCCTCCTACCGTTATGCTCAGGCCCGGTGGCGGCCTCTGGCGGGGCCCGTAGAATATCACGGCCTCCATCTTTTTCAAGGCCACCTCCAGGCCTAGTCGCCAGATTTTTGCCACCGTGTGCGCCACCCCAGCCATGCCCAGAAGGCACGCCTGGCGGGGGTTCCTCCCGCGCGCTGTGACGAGCGTGTCGTGGCGTAGCAGATGACGCCGACGCCGGGGAGGAGCGCCCCCATCAGGACCCAATCGTATGCGATGTTCCACAGTAGGGGGCCCAGGACCGACCTCTGCGGAACACCGCACACGACGTTTCGCCGACTTTGCCCACCCTGGACTGGGTAGACGACGGCACGATCGTCCAAATATGCCCCGACCATGAGGTAGGGAGGCACCCGATCGTACTTGAGTGCCTCCCAAAGGCCTACGTTCAGCAGTGAACGACTAGTAGCTCACGATTAGAGGTGGATTCTGAAGTGAAAGAAAATTTGAAAATAATTTGGATTTTTTACGATGCTTTAAAAATAAATTACATCCTATTTATTACAGGAACTTTTATCCAATATCGGGTGTGATAAATTAAAAGGCTTCCCAGGTGTCATTTCAGAGTGCAATATTGTATTGTACATTGTTTATAGCCATTATATTGTACTCTATATAAATGAATATGTGGAGCCAGCATTCCGGGCGCCGTTTAAATTACATATCCGCCATCCTTTAAATTTATATGTTCTGAATTATTAATTTTTCAGTATTAATTGATAATAAATATCTTTGATTACTAATGTAGGTAATAATAACAGATCAGAACGTTCAAATGTTGAGCTCAGGCCTCTTCCTAGACGGAACAATGAGTAAAGCCACACTTATTCAAGGCGGACTAACGGGTTTTATACACCGCCCAGTAAACACAGCTACGTAATTATGACGTCACAATGATATCGCAAAGTCAGCTTGACGTAAGATTTGAGTCACATGTGACTCATTGTTTCATACCTCCTGACGTTAGACTCTGACCTCAAATATATGACGTAAGTATGATCACCAATTGACGTCAATAGTCAATGTTTATATCATTTTTTTATTGCGGTAGGACAGCAGACAGGCTGACGGCCCGCTTAGAATTTAGCGGTTACCGTCCCCTATAGATGTTTGCAACGCCAAAATGTGTGCAAATGCTAGTATGATGTCATAATGATGTCATATAACATGTCGTCATTTCAAAATAATTAAATAAAGTCATCATTATGTCAAGTTCTAAGTTTCAAAAACTTTACTGCGAAAATCTGCCTAATTGATGTAACTTTAATTTTGTCTCAAATTGTGATACCGCCATGCTACTACGATCGTGGTGTTATGAGCATTTGACGGGAATTATTAAGCTTAAGTAAGTAGTTAATAAATCTAAGAAATAATACTACCATAGATTAAAAATATTTTGCCTCCATCGATAAATCCACCGGTGAATTTCGCTATTTAGAAAAATATGTGTCGGCCTAAAAGTATTTTATTGATTTACTTGAAACGAACATATTCTATGAAAGTCAAAGTACTTTAAACAAATTTGGTATTATATATTATATTCCTAGATTTTATTATATGTTACACTTATTACACAAAACACGGTTTTAAAATAAGAATAATTTCTGAGATGCTTCTAAGCTATCGCATAACACGATTGTTTTCTGTTATGTTATTTAAATGAAGAAATAATAATACGATAAAATAAATTTTACACTAAGAAGCAAACTCATATAATAAATTATATCGACTATAGCTTAGAAGTAGAAAATACGAGGGTATTTTGTAAATGCAATCGTAACAAAGTGTTCAATAAAGGGGCGGGTCACATAAAATCCGGAACAGAAAGTCTCTAAAGTCCACTCAATGGTTATCGGTAACCTCATTCGAATAGAATAGCGATATATTTATTTATACGAGAGTTGGAAATAAATATTTTTAAATTTGGAACAATATGGCCGAGTACTACAGGGTTGCCATAAATCTCAAGATGGTCGTAATGCGAGACTGCACGTTCGGAATTCTTTATGAAGGGATACAAGCTAGCTCAGTACCGTATTGAGGATAATAAATAGGCTTTATATTCGTGAGCTTTGTATTTAAATTGTATGCGATTTTTCTTTGATGTTATCAGTAGACATTTTCCATATTAGTTTTTATGGATTACTGAGAGGTATAGGCCTCATCTTAAGTTTTTGTGTGCTTAGAAGTTTATTTGTAACTGTAATCAGCAACGTACTTTAGATTTTGGAATCTTTGGATGCAACACAGTTGGAATAAGACGCTTGTATCATAAGAAGGTTTATTTTATCTAATTTTATCCGTGCAGCGGCGGAGAAAGAATACAGACCTCTGCCGCCGGGGTCGGCCTGTCATAAAAGGTGACAAAACAACCCACCCTAGCTACGTGGTGCCCCAATCCCGTCTGGATGGCGATCACCTTTGGTCTGAAGTATGCCGCAATAATAACTTTGTGTTGTGTTACGGCATTAGTAGTATCCGACCGAAACTGGTTTTCCGGCCGAAACCGAAACTCACGTGGTCAAGTATAAAATTCCTTAAAATACTGAAATTTGGTGCATTTTACCCATTATTATTTAAAATTAGGACATGAAATGGAAACACAGTATATTAACTTTCTTGTAATTATTTATTTAATATAATATAAAAAAATATTAATAATATTTTTATTATTTTTTCAAATTAAGTTCTCATAGCAAAATGTTTATCAGTTATCAATAATCAAATCACTAATTGTTACTGTTTCATTAAATACTAAGTATGGTATTTTGAAATCTTATTAATTAATACTTTGGTTTGTATTTGTACTTAGAAGAATCATCAATCTCTTTTAGGTAGTACCTATATAAAAATAATAATTACTAAAATTTCTATTACACTCTTAGTTCCAGTCTCAACAAAGATACTCAAATCGCACATTTAGAATTAACAAAGATATCTAGATCACAATTAGTAGGACAGTCATACTTACATTTATTTAGTGTAGTAGTAAATGTAAGTAACTCACTACTAAAACATTTAAATTGAAAACAGTTATAAAATCAAATTAAAAAAAACTTCTAAATATCTTATATTTAGTGTTACTTTTTTGGTTTTTCGTATTATTATTAATATTCATGATTAAAAAGTCTTATATTGTACGCCAAGAAAAGCAGTTTGTCTACGTTTCCGCCACGTAAATTATTGTGACGATCCGAGTATATTTGGCCAGCAGCACTGAACAGCTGTTCACTCGGGAAACTGGTAGGTGGAGCTGAAAGGTATTTTAAAACTGCACTTCTCAATATAGGATATGCACTGCTGTTCCAATAACTGTATATGTCAGCATTGCGTTGTAATAATGGCTCCGACAGGTAAGACTGAGTCTAAGATTGATAACGCACTGACTAAGTTGTGTTGCTACTTCCGATCAGTTTGGCCGAAACCGAAACTTTAGGCCGAAACTTTTACCGAAATCGAAACTGCCGCCGAAACTTGATTTTTGACCGAAACTCGGCCGAAACCGAAACCGAACTTTCGGTCAGATACTAGGCATTAGTGACTCAAGTTTCTGTACCCTTATGGGACAGCAGCGTGTTCGCGATGCCACTGGCAAACACCTATAGGCGAAGGTAACTGCTAAATTCTAAGAAGGTCGTTAGCCCGTCTAATGGCCTAGAGCAATAAAAAAAGAGAAGATGCATAAGTTATATACTTGTTGACTAATTCACATTTTTTTGTTCTTTTTTTATTTAGCATATAGGCAAACAGCTCATCTGATAGCAAATCGTCATCTACGCCAACGTGCTGTCGACCTTGAAAAAGTTGCTTATTTTGCTAAACCTCGTAACGTACTGCGATGGGAAAATCTCATTCGGAAGCTCTTTAAATTCAGGAAATAGGGATATATATCCAGCTGCTGACGGACAGTGCGGTGATAGAAAACTTCTAAACAACTTCACAAAGTATTCTCAATTGTACAGACGATACAATACGCAAAGAGTCTCTGAAGGGCAAGCATGTCCAGACCGTTTTTGTATATAAGATCATCGATAAACTGAACTGAGCGCCGTTATCCAACGGATATACGAATAAACTATTTAAGACACTATTTAAGGTTGAATATGCTAATATTTTTGAGTTATGAATTATGCACAATAATAATTTTGATTATAAAATTGACATATTCCAAAAAAAAATATTAGATGGCTTAGTAGAATAGGTTCACGCGAAAACTTCCGCCCTCGTAGCAGGCAATATTAATAGTGTTGTGCACTAATGAGCCATTCGCACCGATTTTACCGATAATGGTAACAGTATAAACGCATTACTACATCATTACCCGAAACGATTGAACTCCTATATTGAGCCATCACAAGAAAAGTGTAATTAACTAAATTCTATTGCCTATTCATGATATTAATATTGTTTTATTTTTACGAGTATTTTATAGTTCTTTTGGATTTCCTTACGTCATTTGTTAATGAAGATCTCTGTGGCGAAACCGTTGTCCGTTCCGAGTCTGGGTTTATGTATGTTTTATTTACAAAAGACTTTACAATTTACAATACATGTGTGTGTGTGAAATTACTTTAATTTACAAAAGACTTGTCTAGTATTGATTGCTGTAAGTGCTTGTACTTTGCTGCGTAATTTGGAACTACCTAGTCAGGTCATAAATTCTGTCACATGTTTAATGTAAAATAATTGTAACAAGTTTATTAATTATGTAACCATTCATATACCAAAATGAACTTAACAAAACATAGATTCTTATGACATTAAAGTTTATTCAAAATGACCTCCGTGATTTTGAATACAAGCCTTCAATCTGCGCGGCCAGTTGTCTATCGCAGCACGAACGAGGTCCATGTCAATATCGGCGGCTGCCTTAATCAAGGATGTCTTGAGTGACTCCAAATTGGGATGAGGCTTTGAGCACGCCTTTTCCTCCAAGTGTTGCCATATCTTGTAATCTGACGGATTCAAATCTGGACTGGAGGAGGGCCAGTCTTCGTGCCGGATGAAGTCGATTTCACGCGCCGCCAGCCAGTCTTGTGTGCTCTTCGCTCTATGAGCTGGCGCCGAATCTTGTTGGAATACCCAGTGCCTGTTATTGAACATGGTATGAGAAACAGGTTCCACAAGGTTCGTCAGGACTGTATTTTGATACACAACAGCATTCGTTTTTACACCTTTCTCACAAAAATGTACCTTTGTTAAGCCCCAATAAGAAACTCCCAACCATACCATGAGCGAGGATGGAAAATGACCTCGTTGGACACGCGGAATACGGTTGCTCGCTTCTTCACTACTGTGTGCGTACACCTTATCATTTTGTTTGTTGTAGCTCTCTTCTACGGTAAAAATTTTTTCATCCGAAAAAAGAATTTCCCGATATTTTTTTCCCGCGTACCGCTTCAACAAAGCGCGGCATCTCTTCAGTCTCAGGTCCATTAGACGAGCGTTCAAACGATGTCCTGTTTTTCTTCGATATGCCCGAAGCCCTAAGTCTTCATTTAACACCCTTTTCACCGTGGTTCTGCTTAACCCCATCTGAAGGGCCAACAGTTTCTGCTTACGTTTGGGATTTCTTTGAATTCGTGCCTTCACAGCTTTTATCACTGCTGGAGTCCTAACAGACCGAGGGCGACCACTTCTTGACCTGTCATCTACACTAGAGTCTTCATTGTATCGTTTGATGGTACGATAAACGAATCTTTTGGTAATATTCAAATTTTTCAGTATGTTAAAAATTTGAATTGGCGCGTAACCGCAACGATGCAACGCAATAACTGCAACACGGTCTTCTTTAAGCGTCCAATCCATATTTAAAAATGAGTAAAATTCTAAAAGTTATACATTTTTATTTTCATGAACAATTCGAAATTCGAATTCAATAAACTTTTTTGTGGCCAGCATTCTAGAAGAAAAGTTTTTACTGTGTGACAATACTTATGACCTGACTAGGTATATGGCGTTGTGTAAATTATGACAGAATATTTATTTATTTCTTTGATTTAGACAATGAAGCGTCTGAATTAGACAGCCTGATAAAACAGCTTGAATAGATTTGGTTTCTCGACAGGAAAAATGCACCAGACCGTTGCCCACAGCTGGACGTAGGCCTCCCCAAATTTGCGCCACAAACCCCGGTCCTTGGCTTTTCCCATCCAACCCCGACCAGCAACCTTCCCAGGTCATCGCTCCATCGGGCTGGGGGGACGTGCATTTAGTGGTAGGTGACGTCTCCCTTACTATTGCTCCGAGAACCATTCCTGCTCGGTCCCAATAACGAAGCATTTTAAGGCGACGACAAGAGACTTTTAATGATTTTATTCTGAAGATCACATCTAAACGAGTGGTGTTAATGAACTGGAAAAAATATATATTAAATTTGAGCATTTTCTCAATAACTTAATATGTGAATATTTTAGATTATGTTTATATTACATAGTGTAATTAATTTGTAAAGTTAGGTCTAACGCAGATAAAAATCTGAGAATCACGTAAAAACTATCAAGCGTATTTTTATGAAACCTTCACCATCTTAAACACAATTTAATTACCCATCTTTTAATATACGACTTTTTATTTCAAAGTAAAAGGATAATATACAATTATGCTTTTTCGAATAATCTATATGCTCGGGTTAGCAGGGGCCCTTGCGGGCGACGGGCGGCAGTGCATCGCTGACCACTGTCACGGGTAGACGTTGACGCTCGGAGCAATCACTAAACGATTTAACTCTATTATAAGTTTCGCGCTAAAATGGCTGGTAAATCTAGATTACTAAAAAAAACGCCAAACGCTCGCAAAAAATAGATTACTAAGGTAAGTAACGTGTTCTCAATCATAATTATCATTTGTGTATTTTAGCACATTGATGTAAATTGGACCAGATAAATTAATCATAACATTTAATTGTTACATATATTATTATTTTTTATTTTACTAAGTGACATTATTTTCTTTTTAGGAGATTACATAATAACAAAGATAATCGCGACGTAAATGAGGAGACAGAGACGAGGTGTGTATTGTAGTGTAGTATGACAATACTACATCGTAGTCGGGACAGTCCGGATTCGAGTTTTAAAAATATTTGAATGCTATTACTATTGTCACTGTATAACTAAATATAAATACATTTATATTGTAGGTCTGAATTTACGGAAACGCTTGGAGTGATTAAAGGATCTTCCCATATTGACAATGAAAATGAGAACAAGATTGTTGACAAGTAAATGCATATCTAATTCAATATTCTGATTTTAGCATATTTGAAACCTAATTCTATTAACTTATATTAATTACTATAACTGTTACAGTTCTCAAGTAACCGAAACGATATTTGCTGAGCAGGAAGAAAGCTTTCAAATGGATATTGAAAACGAGAAGTCAAATTCGGTCAGGTAAACGTATTATTATTTCTATGATGTCAGGATAGTCTGTCAATATAAAATTTTATATAGTAAAACTCTCGATAAATAAAATTAATAAAAAAGGGGAAAATTTTCAATATAATATTGCAGAACCCGTGAGTGATAGCAAAGAATGTGAACAATAAAAGATATTACAAAACAAATGTTAAAGGCCTTATTCTGTTTAATATTGCAAAATTCTTATTATGTATATTTCCTTTTCAGAAATAATCAAGAAATAGTGAATGGAATGCGAATATTAAATATTAAACATTTTTTTAAAGAGCTTCAAGAAATATCTTCACATGGTAATATAGACTGTGGTTTGAAATCTGTAGAAATTATATCTGAACGAAAACAGGGCCTTGTTTCTAAACTAAAACTAAAATGCAACATGTGTAACGAAACTTTTGTCATTTGTTGCAATGATCCTGAAATTGACTTAAATATTAATACAGTTGCGGGTGCAGTGGCAATAGGTTGTGGCTATACACAGCTTAATGAATTATTGGCAGCAATGGACTTGCCTCATATATCCTATGAGTTATTTAATAAAAGAATGGGAACAATTAACAAAGTTTGGGAAAAAGAAGCTTTGAATTCTATGAATGAAGCCGCTAATGAAGAACGTCAAATGGCTTTGGAAGACGGTAGAGTTACTGAAAATGGCATTCCATATATTGACGTTATTGCAGATGGATGTTGGGGAAAAAGATCTTATAAAAAAAATTACTCATCCCTATCAGGCGCAGCTGCGATAATTGGGAAAAGAACTGGAAAAATTATTTATATGGCAGTGAAAAATAAATACTGCTGCATATGCGCCCAAGCTGCCAAGAAAAATGTCACACCTAAGGAGCATGCTTGCTATAAAAATTATTCTGGTAAATTCATAATATTAAATATGTTGTAATAATAATAAAGAAACTAAAATTTTATGGTTGGAATAATTATTACTTTATTTTCAGGTCCTTCAACTGGAATGGAATCCACGATCTTGGTAGAAGGATTCAAGAACAGCATAGAAATGCATAATTTAATATATTCAAGGTTAATATCAGATGATGATGCAAATACTTATGCAAAATTGTTACAGTCAAGACCGTATGAAAATATAACAATTGAAAAAATCGAATGCCGCAACCACCTGTTAAGAAACCTTTGCAATAAGTTACAAGCTCTTATCACTGACACGAAATATTTAATTAAATACAGAAAATATATAACAAAACAAAGAATACTGTCAATAAGAAAGGTAATAGTAACCGCTATAAGAAATTATAAAAATTCTGGCAATGTCACTAGTTTACATAATGATATCATGTTAGCCGCAGAACATGCATTTGGAGTTCATACTAATTGTAAGACATATTTTTGCTCGAAAATGGGAGAAGATGACAACATAGACAGAGATATTTTCACAAACAGTTTGTGGCATAGAATAAAATTTGTATTGACACATATAGCTGCTCATGCAAGAAGCTTGATTGCTGTGAAAGTATTAAATTTCGAGGAGTTTTAAATAAAATCCTATAAATACCTAATTCACTTTTTTATTTATAGTTACAAAACCTGTAGACAGAAAACCTGTGTTCGTTTGATATAATTATATTTTCCGTTTATTGAAATACCTATATTATATTATATCCTACCACAGGGAATGATATAAGATACAGAACATGAAACAATAATCCTAACTAATATTAAATAAGCGGTTAAAAATTTCATGATTATTAGATAGTCTTCATAATCTGTAACGTATGGTTACCCAACGAACTTCTCTAAAATATACAATTACGTCGCCTGCGAATTTTCAATGCGGGTTGCGGGGGGGCCCCGCGCGTGCTACTCTCACTAGCTCAAACTCCTCCCACTCGCTCAAGGTCGCTAGCACTTAGTGTCGTCTTAAATCTATCTGTGCAGGGGCGGAGAAAGAATACTGACCTCAGCAGCCGGGGTCGGCCTGTCGTAAAAGGCGACAAAACAGCCCACCTAGCTACGTAGTAGGGCCCCAAGCCCGTCTGGATGGAGACCACCTTTGGTCTTAAGTATGCTGCCATAATAACTCTGTGTTGTGTTCCGGCGGCATTGGTGACCCAAGTTCCTGTACCCTTATGGGGCAGCAGCGTGTTTGCGATGCCACTGGCGTTGCAAACACCTATAGGCGAGGGTAACTGCTAAATTCTAAGCGGGCCGTCGGCCTGTCTGCTGTCCTACAGCAATAAAAAAATCCTAATAACAAGTGGAAAAGCTAAGTATACTCACAAAAATTTAATATAATTAGAAATTACTACAAAAATTATCAATGTTTTACTTAGAAATTATGTATGGGGGAAATTTTAATTTATAATAAACAAATTTGTATTAAATACTGAGTTATTGGTCGATTACAACGGACTGCATTCAACGAGAAACGCCATTCTCTACCGCGTCGCCGCCCCCGACCTTTTTAATTTTCCGCTAGCTTCCAGATTTATATGTTTTCAGTGCGCCCGTCAATTTTCGCTATTTTTAATTTGAGTGCTCCTAAAAGGCATTCTGCGTATTTCTTTCATGTTTCAAATATTGTTTTGAAGTAAATCCCCGTTAATTAATTGAGGTGCTTTCTTGTCATTTTAGAATTCTCTTTGTTTCAGGTTTCATTTATTAAGAGATTTTACCGTCGGCTTATATTTTACATGACATTTATAATATCAATTCCAAGTTTTATGAAATTGTGTAGTTTAAAATCAAATACGTAAGATCCAAATTACATGATACTGTCACTAATTTAGTGGGTAAGCGCTTTAGCAGCTTTTCTAGCCTAGTGGGAATTTTATTTATATTATAATTGCCTCGTATCGACGGTGAAGAACAATTTTACGGACATTTTATACCAAGATGGCCGGTATGTGTAACCCGCCTACTTGTATATTGTCTGACCTCTAGGGCTCGAGCTCATCATTGGGTTTATAGGCTATTATGGTTTTAAACCTATAGCCAATCATACAAATCATTAAGATATTATATATCGAACCAGCCGTATCTTCAATTGTTCAAGATAAAAACATTGTATTCAACTCGTTCAACCATAATCATTGTTTACCCTTATGTACTTGTTTAGGCTCGCGAGAGTAAGACGATGTCAGTCAAATTATCTGTGTCATGAATCAAAGGAACAATTCCACTTGAGTTGGGATTGCGGCGTTTGTTAGATTCCGATCTAACATGGGCTTGTTGATTTAATCTATTAGACTTCTATTAACGTAATGTAGTCGATTAAGGAATGCATCTCAGTGCTATTGTATTTGGATTTTTAATTTGAAATTAAGTCCTAAATAGTTTTAGGACTTAATTTCAATTAAGTTTAGTTTAGTTATTATTTCAATATATATTTCAATACATTTCAATTTAGTTTAGTTATATCCCAAATTTATTAATTTATTTAATTTAGTTTACAATTGTCTCATATTTTTACACGATGAGCTTCGAATATATTTTGTAATTTTTTGTGCTCACCATAACATTAAATTTATATATGAGTATTTGATTTGATATACTGTTCGGGTATTAACGATTTTTTTATTATCTAATTTATTTAGGGGCTTTTGATAAAAATATAACGTCACACCCATTTTATCCTAATTACATATTACTAAAAATTTCTAAATTACAAATCTTAAAATTATTGTAAATGAAAACAGCGGCTGCAGAGAGGATCCTCGAAATGATGCTCTAGAAAACACCCACTTTCCACAAGTTGTTTCGATGGGTTTTAACGATGTTCAACTAAGTTCAAGCAGAACAAAATAATTGTATTAAAGCATTTGAAAATAATTTAAGAAATACTTTTAGCTATTTTTTTATTGCTGTAGGACAGCAGACAGGCCGACGGCCCACTTAGAATGTAGCAGTTATCGTCGCCTATAGGTGTTTGCAACGCCAGTGGCATCGCAAACACGCTGCTGCCCCATAAGGGTACAGGAACTTGGGTCACCAATGCCGCCGGAACACAACACAGAGTTATTATGGCAGCATACTTAAGACCAAAGGTGGTCTCCATCCAGACGGGCTTGGGGCCCTACTACGTAGCTAGGTGGGCTGTTTTGTCGCCTTTTACGACAGGCCGACCCTGCTGAGGTCCGTATTCTTTCTCCGCCCCTGCACGGATAGAATGGATAAATTGTGCGAAGTCTGATCTTTTTTTCGAGTGCTCTTTGTGGGACTTTGGAAAAGATGATTGACGTCCTACTGCCCAGTAAAAAAGTATAGTTGGGCCAACGGATAAACTGGCCTGCTGATTTTATGGTCTCGCCTCTTGTATCGGTCTCTTCTATGGTTTGCATCAGATGGTCAAGGTGACCTCCCTCCCAGTCACTCTCTTTTGTCAATCCAAGATTGAGGGGGGCACGCTTTCACGGTGTAATAGCGAGTTGCGGATACTCGCCCGAGGGACTGCTGTCTACGGCAGCCGGGGGTTGTTGGATGCCCTCCGACAACGTGGTCAAGTCCATGGAGTCTGATCTATAATAGAAATATCCTACGTATCATATTTAAATAAACAATACCTATTAAAATAAATTTAATATTTTCCGCGCAACTTATTTGTTTGTTTACGTAGTTTCCTGCTAAAATATGGATGTAATAAATCAGTCCGTTAGGTAACATCCTGGCGTCCGCTCGTTTAAACAAAGACATCACGTGCCAAGAGATGATAAAATAAATTTTGAACATCCCCGTTACAAAGCTAATGGGCTGTATCTCGAGTAGGGAATAAAAGATCCGTCGATTAGAAACTTTATGTTTGCAATTTTCCGGATCCACTCGCCCTTCAGCCTACCAAACTTGCAACGTGGTACGTGTAGTGGAATTTGGGCATATTAAGTACTACGCGTATTCAAGAGTCCGAAGCTTAGACGGAAATGTAATATATATTTAGGATTACACGACTATATAATGTTTGCTGCTCACGTTAGAAGCATTTGAGGGTTCTTCTCTTTCTTCGGTATTGTGTAAAGTTATATAATACCAAAAATAGGTGTAATTTTTTATTGATGTGGAACGGCAGACATACTGACAGACGACTAAATAGTTAGAAGTTATTGTGGTCTGTGGATATCTGTGTGAATCTGGAACCTGGGTCACTTATGCCAGAAGATACAAGGTTATTATGGCGGTATATTTAGAGGCCAAGGGTGGTTGCCATCGAGAAGAGATTACCATTACCATACGTACCATTATGAACAGACACTAGTTAAACTTTGTTCAATAAAAATACCAGACCGTATCTGATTCGGTTCTGCACGGAGGTGGCAGAAGATGCTATAAAGCGCAACAAAACTCGGTGAAACTGATTTCACCTTACCGAGGCACATGTCGAGCGAATAAAATACAAATTAATAATACATACAAAAAAAAATTATAATGTAATAAAATCTCTATCCCTGATAATAAAAAAAACGATTTCTCATCTTCATCTAAGCGTTGTATCTCGGTCGCATCCTAAACTTCCGTGTCGGTGCCCGGGTTCCGTTTTCCGACTTTTTCTACTCCACTTCACACGGTCTTCAGCATCCCTAATAGTGAGACCATTGGCACACATATGACCCTTTACGACGTCAAGCCAGCATTTTTAGGTCTACGCCTCTTGCTGCGGCCCGGCGGAGGCGGCATGGCCAGACATTTGTTTCCCACGTAAGCATCCGGTTGCCGTAAAACGTGGCCGACCCTCGGAGCCGACATTTCTGCAATTTATCCGCAATGGTCACGAAATAAAACTATATTTCTATGTACACAAAATCTTTATTCGTATAAAAATGGTATGTGAGTTCATTCGTGCGCGATTTACATATATGTCTCTCACAGCATGAGTCTGCTGTAACATAACCATTGGACAATGCGGAGTCTCTAAGCTTAACGCGGATATTGAAAATATCTTTTAGAAATAGTTCTATGAGGTCCCATTTACAGGTAATATAAACTTAAACATAACTCGCAGGCATCAAACAAATGATGTCTTTTGATCCATTTATCCTTTAAAAACAAAATTTAGCCACTACTATTTTACTGTATCTCTTTTTACCATAACAGGACACTTCCTCCTTCCCCTCTTTTCGTTTCTTTGTTTTTCCCTGGAAGCGAATAGACGTAAAAAGGCGGAAAATACTCAATAGATGACCTTGAAATGAAAGAAAAAGATCACCTTTCTTAGAAAAAAGTAATTTATTTTTTGTATACACAAAATAAAGATTGAAATAGTTATTCTACACTAAATTATAAGTGTAATCACTGTCTTTAAGTTATTAAATATTTTTCTAATGTAAATGTTTTTTTGTACAGAGGCAAAAACCTAGGGAACATACTCAATAACTCAGTATTAATAACCATAATTTTAAACAAAGTAATGGAGCATATAACAAACATGTTTTATTCAGTGTAAATAAATCAGCTTGATAAATCAGTTCTCGAAAATATTCGACCGGTAAGATTAGTCCAAAACTGGTACAAAAGATATTATGGCACAAAGCGCTCCATGCTTTTTTGACAATATTTTGTTAATTTTCTTAAATTCAGTTTTTCGTTCATTATTTTAGACATATTAAGAATTATTTTTCACTTTTTAGTTTGATATATCATGAAAGTGTGTTTTTGAGCCTTTTTAAACTATATTTTTTTAATATTAACCTTTTAATCAGTGACATGAAGTCTCACAATCGTTATGCATTTTGAGAGTTCTTAATTCTTATAATTTACCATTCCCACTCATTCGCCGCAACTTCGCGTCTAATAATTGTCAGTAGTTTTTTTCCGACATTAAATTGTTAATTAAAAGTGTTAAACTTTATAATTTTTTGGAGTTTACTCCTTAAGAATGATTTTCATATACGGTATGAGAAAAACGTCAGAGTAAAATCTACTAATGAATGACCTCGTTACATTTTTGGTGCGCGAGGCAAAAATTACTTTATTTGTTACAACTTAAGATTGATTTCACATTAAATGTTGTTTAACATATGTCTTTTCATTTGTAAGTGACAAGAGTAATTTATTGCTTTGCTCATTTTATATGACGAATGATCGTAAGTATTAGATAATGTTTTGGAGATTTGTGACTTTATTACTAAGTGCCATAGTTGTAATTAGGTTGAACATAAAACTGTTTTAAAACTTTTTGGAGTTTATTTTATATGACGAATGATCGTAAGTATTAGATAATATTTTAGAGATTTGTGACTTTATTACTAGGTGCCTTAGTTGTAATTGGGTTGAACTTAAAACTGTTTTAAAACTTTTTTTATATATGTATATTATTTTCATTAATTTGTTAATTTACCCTTTCATATTATGGTATTAATCTTTTTTCAGTTTAATAAACTCTTTTTGCGTATGTTTAGACAATCGTACTTAAGTAGTAAACTCCATTCGTGCATCGGAGCTGACACATACAGTTTTTTCTTTTTTTTTCTATATTCATAAATTATTACAATCTAATCTAGAAAAGACTAATAAGTAATTTAATTCTAACTTAAAATTACTAATATTTTAAGAATGTGTCCAATAACACTTTTCTTATTGTCTCTATTTAAGGGGAAGACACGTTGGTCATGTGTTCTTCATTTGTAATGTAATCTAAACACTGCTTTGTCACACTTTGTCACTACAGTTCTATAACACTAATTTTTCTTTGATAAAGTAGACTGAAATGTAATGAAATAAGGATATAATTCAATCGAGGAACAGTAGTATATGTTTATATTTTAGTGACTGTGGGCAGAATTTTTTGGATATATCTTATGGTTTATTTTGGATTACAAACCCTATAAACCCTAAAATATAAATGAAATATGCAATCAGTCAGTATTATCGAATGCAACTGTTACGCCATGCGCCTCCGGAATACGTAGGTTCGAACCTACAAAGTCCAGCCTTAGCTAAACCCTATTTCATATGATTGATGATATAAATCTGAGGTCAACTTAAATTGGAATACAAAATTTCCGAAACTTATCATGTTTAACAAAAACTACTTACATAGCGTAACAGTTGCATTCGATAACACTGTTTGCATATTTCATTTAATTATATGTTAGGGTTAACAGAGTTTGTAATCCAAAATATACCATAAGATATATCCAAAAACGCTGCCCAAAGTCACTATTCCACGCGGACAGAGTCGCGGGCACAGCTAGTTTCATAATATGATTGATGATATAAATCAACTTAAATTAGAAATAAAACCTACAGTCTCCAGCCTAAGCTGAACCCCATTTCATATGATTGCTGATATAAATCTGAGGTCAACTTAAATTGGAATATAAAATTTTCGAAACATCATTTTTAACAAAAAATATTTTTTTCTAAAATAAAAATAGCCTAAGTTACTCCTTGATACATCAGCTATCTGCCAGTGAAAGTCTCGTCAAAATCGGTGCAGCCATTTCAGAGATTAGCTGGAACAAACAGACAGATAGACAAAAATTGTAAAAAATGTTGTTTTGGTATATGTACCGTGTATACGTCCGAATGCACTTAGTAAAAAGCGGTTATTTTAATATTACAAACAGACCCTCCAATTTTATTTATTTGTATAGATAACCAGCTTGATTCGATATTGGAAATGAGCGAATCCAAATTGATGAATTTACGCAGTGTATCACCTTGCCAGCAAACTTCTGTAACATCACAGAAAGCATTGACGAATTGGTGCAAAAAGTTTTCCCAAACATTGCACAGAAATACAAAAATCATCAGCGGCTAAGTACGCATGCTATATTAGCGGCCAAAAACTTCGATATCAATATCATCAATTTCACTATTCAGAATGGAATACCCGGCGAAACGATAACATATAAGTTCATCGATACTGTAGTGAATCAAGACGAAGTTGTCAACTATCCAACCGAATTCTTGAATTCGCTTGATTCGTCAGCCATGCCACCGCACGGTCTTACATTTAAAATTGGTGTAGCTATCATTCTTCTTCGAAACATAAATCCACCACGACTTTGCAACGGAACCAGACTCTCAGTCAAGAAAATGACGAACAGTGTTATCGAGACAACAATTTTGACTGGAAAATTCAAAGGGGAAGACGTACTATTGCCACGTATCCCAATGATCCCGACATATATGCCATTCAAATTCAAACGTTTGCAGTTCCCAGTGCGACTCGCTTTCGCAATGACTATCAACAAAGCACAAGGACAATCGTTGCAAGTGTGTGCATTTAAATTGGAGAATCCATGCTTCTCACACGGGCAGCTCTATGTGGCCTGCTCACGCGTCGGAAAACCTTCTGATTTATTCATTTACGCACCAGATGGAAAAGCAAGAAATATTATGTATTCCACAGCACTTCAATAAATATCAAATTGAAACGAAATGCTGCAATGTCACAATTTTTTCGACATGAACATAGTCAATAAAATGACTCGAAATAAATTCAATATTTGTCTTTCCTTCAAATTTATTTTAGTAAGTAGTGTAGCAACGCGCGCAGGGTACAACTACTGTATATATAAATACAAGTAATATAATCATGGAGTTAATAAGTACAACTCTATGAATATGTCAACCACTGATGTTACGTAAAAGTATATATTTATGTACATACTTTTAACATTGTTGAGAGGCAGTTAAACATCATAAACTTACAGAAAAATTAATACAGAAAAAGCTTTTGAAATATTTCAACAGATGGCAGCACAGCTAAAATAATATCGCGATAAGGTTTCCACGACCCAACAATAAAACCATTTGGTATTGCTGATTAATAATCACCAGCCATGTATACTCAAACAGCAGAATCAGCAGAATAAAACCGCTTCGGCGCTGTATATAAATTTTTTACGAAATATAGGTAGCTTAAAAGCTATGCTATATGCGAAATGAGTGGAAATTTACTACGCAGTACGCATACGCACTCCATGCTGTAAGGCGGTGGCGGAGGCGGTGGTCTATAGGTGCTTGATTGCGTCAAGGCACGCATTGTGACGCATTATCGAAACAGGAGTTTAGGTTGCAACCGGGATACAACGTTGGGATGATGAATTGATGACTGAATAAACTTTTTTAACATTTTTCTGTTTTACATCTTTGTTTCTAACATTTAACAATTTCTTCTTAAAGGTTAAAAACATACCTGTTGAAAAAAACAATAGGTAAATAGTGAAATAAAAAAAAAATTGTAAAAGTAAATGACAAAAGTAATTAGCGCCATTAAATTTACCAATACTTTTATTAAAACATTCAAATGTTTAAAAAAAAAGTGATGTATTAACGTATAAAGTAAATTTTTATAATTTTGTTCCATACTTCGGGTTTGTAATAAACATGCAGCTTCCAAAATATGCAAATAAAGTCTTTGTTTCAAGTTCAATAAAGTTGAGATTCCTACACATGCACTTCCTAATGTTCAATTCGTTTTCGACCTGAAAAGATGTGCTGAACCCCGGCAAACGAAATATGAGGATTAAATTCCTGCCCTGCACTTAACAAGACTAATTTATGCAAGCGGGCCTGCATCGTGCACGCCACTTAACTAAACTAATTCGGAGGTAATGGCTGGAATTTCACTTTTGATGCGTTTCGGTTTCCCTGTTGTTGTTTTGGCATACGATACTTGGAGGTATATGACTTTTAATTAAAGGTTATATTTAAATATAAAAAAAATAACATATTTATTGGCTAGAGTATAAGAAGTCAGAGTCCAGAGACAGCATGGGTAAGTCAGAAATACCCCGGCGGATAGTGGCCGATAGTAGGTGGTCACTGTCGCCTATAGACATTAGCAACAGAGGTATTGCCAACTAGGTGCTGTTCTTGAATACGAACTGGAACCTGGTTTTCTAGTGCTGGAGCACACTACAAGGTTATTATGGCGGAATGTTTTAGAACCAGGGGTGGTAGCCATCCAGTCGGGTTTGCAGCTCTATCACCTAGCTAGGATTGTTATATCGCCTTTGACGATAAGCTGCCGCCGGACGCAGAGGTCAGTATTGTGACTTCTACTATATTAGTGACCCAAGTTACTGTATTCTTATGGGACAGCAGCGTGTTCGCGATGCTACTGCCGTTGTAAACACCCGTAGACGACGGTAACTGCTAATTTTATTAAAAAAGTTTGGAATATATACAAATATTCTTCATCAAAAAAGTAAAAAAGTATATTGCATATTTTTTAAGATAATAAAGCTATTTTCAGGCAAACAAGTTTTAACCAAGATATTATGTAAAATAAGTAGGCAATATTTCAGCGTCATACGGTGTGTGCATATATAAACATTTCCATGCCTCAAACGAATTACACGAGAGGCCTGTGTGGACGTGGCGTTAAATTGCCGCTAGATGGAAAAGGAGCCGTGTATCCAGGACATAATGTGTCTGTAAATAAAGAATATTATAAATATTTTTTAAATACAATCTATTTATCTGCTTGTGTATTTTTTTTATGTTTAAAAGGTAAAATATTAATATCTAAAATCTCAGTGGCAAATCTGAATGGAGTCAAGTGTTGACTAATATTTTTATAATTTATTTCATTAGTTGTTATTATTGTTTAACCATTTTCTAATAAAATAATAAATATGCTGACGAAAAGGCTTTTATAAAACATTAATAAACGCCATTCGTTACAATGAAACGTAAGGTAACAAACGGTTTGACTGTATTAAAAACGAAAAAAAGGTTTTTTATTTATCTATTACGTATTGATTTTTAGGGCAGAAATCCTCGTAAATTATCAAATTATCCTTTTTGATGGATTCTCCCAGCCTGAGGGGACTGAAGAATATGTAGGACTTCAGGAATGATGATCGATCTCCGACTATCCCCTTAAAAAACAAAAACCCCGCTGTCCTCCTATCGCCTGTGCCTGGGCCCACGGACATCCAGCTAGGTTTATTTAATCGCCCTTTACCACTGGTCGGCCCTGACCATAGGGGTCATATTCTTACTACGTCCCTGCACCGAGATTAATTGTATTAAAACGTATTATTGTAAGAAAATTTTGTGATAAAATATTGACCTTAAAATGAGTTTATTGTTAACCATAATGCGTTTCGTATTTAAATAGCTTAACGAGGAAAATATAAAAGGAAACAATAAATAATTCTAACCTTACGGTTTCGTGAAAGTGGTGGATGAAAAGATTGGGCGAAGCTTTCAACGTAGCAATAAGTCTCGCCATAAAGGCGATTATGATTGTACATATTAAATATTAAATTTTCCAAGAAATCATAAAGACAGAAACGCTTTTTATTTCAATGAACATTGTATTTATAATATTTTTGTATTTTGATCCTAGTAAAATCATTTTACATTGTTTACGGTAATTTTTTATATTATTATATTGTATTTACAGATAATATTTAATCGTGATTAACCTTTTAACTGTATATGACGAAATATTTTGTCATACACGAAGTGCTACTGCAATGGACATGACGACATTTTTCGTCATGAAAATTTGGAATATCATACATACTACGAAATAATTATAATTAAAATAATTTTTCTGCTTATAAGTTGTTTGATTTATATATACTGTATATTATAAAATTTTGTCAAAATAAATAAATTCAAGAATGTAGATATTATTTACAATTATGAAGACAGCAACGACAACATGTGCTTCCGCGAACATTCCGCTGCGATGATTCATTGCGCTGCAGAAGCGAGGCAGCCCCATCAACATCCTGAACCCATTGTTGTATTGGACTCGCAGAGCACTGACGGCCTGTGTGTAGTCAGTTCAAAGACTGTACGTTTTTTTATTGCTGTAGGACAGCAGACAGGCTGACGGCCCGCTTAGAATTTAGCAGTTACCGTCGCCTATAGGTGTTTGTAATGCCAGTGGCATCGCGAACACGCTGCTGTCCCATAAGGGCACGTGTGGAAAACCTGGTAGCAGGATTTAAACAATGTGATATAACTTCATCACTACAACGTGCAAACCTTCGAACCAGCATATTGTACCGTACCGCCAGGTCTCTACGCTCCCATGCAATGCTTAGGCAGTTTTCTCGTCTAATGTGTACATTATAGTATAGTTGCCATGTACCAACTGTGAAGAAAACCAGTATATCGAGGTCACCAGTATGTGTAATCTGCCAATTCGCTTTAGACATGCGTGGTAGGTATACTGTCCGTCCCTCAAAGGCGAGGACCGAGGCCAGCTGTGGGAAGCTATAGGATATTATTGTTTTATTTTAGACATTACAAGCTACTCGGCTTTATTCCTCGCGTGGGGAGTATACAGTAATAGTATATAAAAAATAATTTGTATTTTTTTATAGCGACAATACTTGTGGTACTGATTTACCGAGGTCCAGGTATGAAAAGCCAGGTGATGATGGTAAATAACAATATATTAATAAACTTTTGACCGGTACTTTATACAGATTGGCTGTCTAAAGTAGTACTTTAAGTACATACTTTGTATTTTGTACAAATCTACATACTTTGTACAACTAATATAAAGAATATTTACAATATTTAGAAAATTTCAAATTACATATAAGTATACCTGAACTGATGATTACTATGACTTACATATTCTATATGGTAATATATACAATGCGAAGCCACTACGACATAATTATATATGAATATCAATAGAAGATAAAAATTTACATGAATATTTATAAAAACGATAATTTGTATAGTTACATTAAAAATAGTCCTATTAAAATACAAAACATTTCAATATTCTTTACAATAACGAACTGATATTTATAACGCACATTCTTTATTTCTCATTTTTAAATATTTAATGCCGAATGAAGTTGGCCACGGTGATTAAGTTCGTAATATAAAGGAAAGAGTTTTATGCACAAAATTTTTTCGACACATTCTTTCGATTCTCTGGTCATGCCCAAAATACTCCTTTTCTAAAATGCCTTGGATAATATTGAAAGGAACTTAATAAATTTAATTTCGAAAATGAAGAATGAACAATTCAAAATGCGGCAAATTTTGAAACAACTCGCGTACTCCTTAATGAAGCTTAAAGAATTCGACATTCAATAGAAACGAGAATTCTCCCGCTAATCTAATGTCAAGAACTCCATGACAATGTTAATACCATTTGAAACCATTTCTGAAGGGCTCGGCTTTAAGATGTTTATTCTGGTACAGCGAGGAAACCCGCTATTGTTTGCTTCAATGAATTTTCATTTATTTGCCTAAACCTGCTTTTGTGTGCTTGTGCATTTTATTTATCTGTTGATGATATTGCCATTTAAATAAAATGTACAATTTAACATTTTATGAAAGATATTTTTAAAAGTGAGATCAGTTTTTGTTGATGACATTACACTCTTACACATAGTTTAAATACACTGAGAATTTTTCATTGCGCATCTCTATTTGCCCAAATATATACAAAGGTATAGATATCCTAACCTTCGAAAAGTTACAGGACATGTTAACTTTTTTTTAATGCTGTAGGATAGCAGACAGGCTGACGGCCCGCTTAGAGTTTAGCAGTTACCGTCGCCTATAGGTGTTTGCAACGCCGGTGGCATCGCGAACACGCTTCTGTAACGTAAGGGTACAGGAACTTGGGTCACTAATGCCGGAACACAACACAAAATTATTATGGCGGCATACTTAAGACCAAAGGTGATCGCTATCCAGACGGGTTTGAGGCCCTACCACGTAAAGACGAGAGAGAAATGACGCTGTGGATTTGTCTTTGTATATTTATTTATTATTTAGGAGCCTAATATTGTGTTGTCACGGAGCGATACTACTGCGCGCATAATCCGTTGTCTCTCTTCACTTATTTTAACGGCAGATTTACCAGTCTGCCGTTCAAACCCCAAATCTCGAAAGAGGAGAAACAATACGTGGTTTAATGGAATTATGATATTTCTAATTGTTGTTATTATAATTATTATTATTGGCTACGATGTGATCATTCCAAACAAAAAAATAATAATGCGATGTAAATGTGAACTTACCACTTCAGGATAATTTACTTAATTGGTGACTATAAAACCAAAATATTATTTTATAAAATACATATTTCCTTTTCGGAAATATTATAATAGAAATATGAAACCAAATTTATTTGCATAACACAATCAAATATTGCGAACGTGTTCATTTTCAGAGATTAAATCCGGCTATGAGTGGAGGCTGCGAAACGTCGATAACGAGGTATTAATATCGGAAATATTCAAATGTTGAGTTAATTTACAAATATTTTAGGCACGTAAAACAGAGATCTGTTATAATTATCTCACTTGTAAAAATTATTACAGCTGATCGCTTATCAGGTCTAGTACCTCATGGTCACGGAACTCATGGCCACGACCCTAAATAAAAGTTAAACCCCAACACATTAAAGAGAATCGTAATAGTCTATGGGGTGATAATTTTAAAAGTAATTCTACTAAAAAACAAAAAACATATCAATATAATTATTTTATTGTCGAATCAAGATGGCTATGGTAATTAATGTGTAATATAAAAGAAGGCGTTCTCATGCAAATATACAAAACTTTTTTCACTCATCCATAAGTCGACAAATATTCCTTTTGCTTACAGATAGTAATGGAAGGGTACATTTCATTTTTATTTCATGATATCTTTTTATTCCTAAAACTGAAGAGGCTCATGAAACGAAGACGCTACGTTACAATTGAGGAGATAAAAACGGTAACGAAGGAGGAGCCGAACAAAATCCTAAAACCTTTGGCACAAGCGTGTACATATCTGATGGATCTATATCGTATAATCCCCATACTTTGAAGGTGACAAAATTGATATTCATGAATAAATTAATAATTTTTGAAGATATTACATATTATACATATATATACCAATTTTTTTCTTGTGTCTCATTGGTGTGAAAAAAGAAGTCGCCGAGAAGCACTGACACATAACAACATTAGACAAAAGTATATCGTGGTTAAGAAGAAAAAATTATAATTTCTATATTATTTCTATTTCTAATTATTTTATGTTTGTAATGGAAGGATTAAATTAAATTTTATTTCCTGTTCTGATCTATTATCCTACATACATGTTAATAATAATATTACACAATTTAGGAATTAAATTTTCTAAAATATCTCAATGCTCAACTGGAGTATAAATCAAATGTATGTGTCATTGTTTTTTAAATTGGACTTAATTCAGCATTAATGTTGGTTTGTAAAACCAGCGTTGGTCTTTCATTTTTCGTTGGTCTTTCTTTAGGCCCTTGGAGTGACGTCACGAACACATCAAAATCTTCATCAAACCCCCAAAAAAATAAACAAAAATAACAACAAAAACCATCCATAGCGTTATACAAAAAATATATTATATGAAATACGTACGAAAATATGTATAGGTATATTATTAATGAAATTAAATTTCCAAAATACTGCATGAGGGTAATAATTTTTTTTTAAATTTTATTAATACAACTAGCTGACCCGGCAAACGTTGTTCTGCCATATAAATAATAAAATGTCAAAAAATTAAAAAAATTTTTGGGGTTGGGTCACCCCTAACATTTAGGGGGATGAAAAATAGATGTTGGCCGATTCTCAGACCTACTCAATATGCTCACAAAATTTCATGAGAATCGGTCAGGCCGTTTCGGAGGAGTATGGCAACGAAAACTGTGACACGAGAATTTTATATATTAGATTATATTTCAATCCATTCTAAATGTACATCGATGTATTCAATAAATGTTAATTTTAAATATGGAAGTCCAGCAACAAACTAGGTCCAATACCAATATTTTCTTTCAAACCAATGCAGCGGCCCGTTGAATAGCAATCCATAGATCTATACATCGGGATGGTATTGGACAAAGCCACGGGCTGACAACTGTCCCCATTTGTCTATTGTTGCGAATGGAACCACAATGCTGAGTGCATCAGGCCGCTGCCCTATTTGGAGCTGAGGATAACAATAGTGAAATGGTATTCAAAACTTTTATTTTTTTAGTTATCTTATATTTTAAAACATTGTTTGTTTACAAATTCATGTTATTAAGTCTCTACACTGTTTGACTGATCATCGTGGTAGTAAGTTCATACGTTCAAATTATAAAGAAAGAAAGAAAAATAGTTAGTAGATACAGTTGTTAATTCACTCCAGACTCCCAGAGTCCTACATAATGAAGTGTATATACAACCTTGTTTTATATGAAAAGACGTATTAAAATGATCGTAATATAACTATTATAGCCCGGTGAAATACATATATGTATATTTCACTGAAAAGGTATTTTAAACTATTGTAAGAAATACCTTAAAATCAATCGGAGAGTTTCATAAAAAGTTTTTCCTAAAAACAGACTTTAATAAATATGAGAGAAAAATACATATGAGTTTTTAAAAGACTGTTTTATAAAATTTGCATTTTGACCGTATGTTATCGACGGATAAGAATAATAACATACTTACAAGAATATGATTGTATATTTATTTTTGTGTCATCGATTAAATACATCATTTTTAACAATATAGTATTTACTGTCATTTGAATTATAATTGCCTATTTTAAGCCTCTTCCCCTAATTTTTAGGGCAAATAACAGGAAATAGACTCCTTCAATCAGACAGCACAAAAAATTACAGCAATTACTCTTTGCATAATTTGTAAAATAAATTTTGCACAAATTATTAAAACTAACCAGAAGCTTAAAGGCAAACTTATAAAGAACAACATTACTAGGAAATTTAACTCGGCAAAGACTGAATAAATGCACCGAACTTCGTATTTCACATATCTCATACTCTCTCAATAATAAACCAGGAGAACAAAACTTATCTATTACGCGAACAAAACTTGTACCTTGAATAAACTACGAGTCTAGAATGTTCGAAACTATCCAAACATAAAAGCTTATCGCACAGCAAACATATCTGCGTAAAGTAATTACTTTCAAAGACAGTTAAATTAACATGACTGTAACGTTTCCTTAGGGCTGAAAGACTGTTTGTTGTTGACTTTGTATTTAGATGCACCCTAAGGGCATAAAGATGCACGGTTTCTGTCCCATCTTGATAATGTTCAAGAGACTGTTAATGAATATTCACAAGTTTCAACTCATTACAGTGTTTCTATTCTTGTCATTTCTTACTAAATATCAAAAAATAAATTACTTCAAAGGACTATTTGTTCTTTAAAAGAAATATGTATGTCGAATACCCGTGTGTTTTCGAACTCCAACTCAGAATTTGTGAAGCAATCATAGTTAAGTAAACATGATGATTGTGGATCATATTATACTCGTACTTTCAATGTGAATAAAGATGTGCTTGTATATAAAGAACAATATTTCTGATGAGTGCACAATGTCCCATTTTAAAATTTCCTATTGATTTAAAAATGCTTCTATTTTTATTTATGTCATATCCACATATGTAAAACGATATGATTTTGTAAATTACACGACATCTTCTTCTTTATAACGCTCTTGTCAGACCGGTCGTGGTCGGCACGGTATTATTATGAGGGAGGGAGGCTGCTGTGATTTGCCTCACGATATCTCGTGATACAGCATAATATCTATTAAAATAATTGCAGCTTCGAAAAGCATATAAAATACTACAAGAAAAAGTCGCTACGCAAGTTTTCTCATTTTTTTAGCGATTTTGCGGGATCAAATTTATGGTATTCAATAATTAAGTCTTGTGATGCATTACAATCCATTTTTTATTAGACATTACAATACACTTTCTGTCGTACTGAAATAGTTTTATGCGCTTAATGTAGGTACATATTACCAATGGATAAGGAGAACAACGTCAGAAAACCTGACAGAGATCAATGGTATGTAAAACTCGCTAATCTGCTTTGGTCAAGCCTGGTGGGTATACTGACAGTTCCTTCTATGGGAGGGCTGAACCCAACAGTGAGACATATGGTTTTTACTTTCAGGGTTGATTGTCAGGTTGCCCGTGTAAAAACTTTTTGGTATGTTTTCACACTTTTTTGTATCTACAGATAAAAATGTCATGAAAAATTACGGTGGTAAAACCACATTTCTGTGAAGCGCTGCACTCTCAAGTGAAGCCTGAATACAACTAGTATGCGCCACTTGAAAAAGAAATCTTCCATCTATACATTTAAAATATAATTTTAAACAAAATATAAGTAACATTCTTCTTATACCAATAACGAGCAACAGTGTAAAGTCCATAAAATTTCAAATTCCATTGTTTATCCGACAAAAATTGGGTCATAAAGTGGAAGTTATCGCTCCCTAAACCCCAATCACAATTTTAGCTGAAAGATTCATAACATATTTTACGTAGGCCCTTCTCTTCGCGTCCGAATATTTTTAAATTCATGCAGCCTATATATATGCAAAACATATAATTCTGATATTTACTAACGGTATATACTATTTCTAGTCAATTATTATAATTAATTATTAGTTAAACTTTACGAATTTATTTTAAATATGATTATGTTCAAAAGCATTGCAACTTGCTCAGTTCGATTTCTTACAAAGTTTTCGTTCTTTCTTATAATTAGGTTCATTGGTCGCCGAGAATGGCATTTTGCTATAAAAGTCTCTAAGGGTAAATTTACAATTGATTAAAGTTTTTTAAATATGTATTTATTTACAAAAGAAAAGTGCGAAGTGGAGAAGAAAAAGTCGGAAAGCGGATCCCGGATGCCGAAGCGAGAGTTTTGGGCTGCAACCGGGATTCCACGCTAAGATGATGATGATGATGATGATTTGTAATTTCATAAAGGCTTATGTAATCTTAATAAACAAATAACTGAAATGAAATGTCATCTTGATTTATTTGTAAGTTAATTTATCTTCTGGTAAATAGAAATGTTTAAGAAAATGATCTCATTTATTAAAATATTTCGAATGTATAAATTATTCATTCGCAAATTCAGGAATTCGATTATTTCAAACTGTTAAAGCCACATACTTTTTATAGCGCTGGGGTCAGGAATAAATCTTATAAACAAACGTGTGGTTATGCATGACTGTTCCATATTACTTTAAATATTTGATACACGTTGACTGTTTTAAGGCACTGTAAAGTCGTGCCGTTGTGAATTTCCATGTCAACACACACATATTGCGTGAGATTGGTAATTTTTTTATTGCTGTAGGACAGCAGATAGGCTGACGGCCCGCTTAGAAGTTACCGTCGCCTATGGGTGTTTGCGAGTATTGCAGACACACTGCTGGCCCATAAGGATATAAGAACTTGGGTCATTAATGCCGGAGCACAACACAAAGTTATTATGGCGGCATACTTAAGACAAAGGTGGTCGCCATCCAGACTAGTAGAGCTTGGGGCCCTACCACGTAGCTAGAGCGATAAAACAACCCTGTTTTACCAGACTGAGGTACGGTAGCGGCAAAGCCAGCTGTCCGTCGACCCTGACACTAGGGGACAGTAGACAGCGGGGGTTTTTAGTGGATAGTTTTACGAAATCCCACATACCCCCTGACACCACTGCGATCTGGATGTTTCACAAATCAGCTTAACCTTTAAAAAAATGTATAGATCTGCGGGTCCCATATGTCGTTATTTTATTAAGCTTTGGGCGTTAAACTTTAATGATATATGACTATAGGATTCTAGTATTAATTAAAATGTCGTTGACGTAACACTGAAGAGATTTCTTAATAATGTACCAAGCCTATCTTATTAACATACATTTAGTCACCACTAGAAGCATGAAATCTAATATTTCCTGCAGAGCTGTATAAAATTAATGTATGAAAATGTAGAAACAGATAAGCTCTCTGATAGTGTCGTTAGCACGTTGTACGTTTTTATTAAACGTAAGATTTCATATGTAATTGCATTAGTTTGGAGATATATACCATATGTTTGTGTGATTATATGCTGATTATTATTATTATCCTATTACTATTATTTATTTCTATTACTTATCCTAGAAAAAAATAATAAACTTAAGGATTCTAAGTTTAAAAACTTAAATTTCAGTAATTTATGAACGTAATTTTATTGCTTTATTTTAGCCAGTTCAAAACAACACAAAAGCCAAATTAATATGAGTAAACGACGGAAATTTATTATAATATAATATTGACGTTCTTTCCGTTTATCTGATGGATAGCTAACAGATTGGATTTGGTTGTTTGTTTAATAAACGTATGAAAACAAAGCTTATTCGATTGATGTCGAAATGTAGGTCGATCATATCGTGCTGGCTTGACATTAGCGTGCGGATGCCAACAACATTTTTTACAAAACGCCCGTCGCACGGTCGCATGCGAAATCGGTTTGGTGCCATGAAGATATTCTCATATACATCTGATCTATACAGCATGTATTTACCCTACATTGTGTTATTATGAGTGCGACCTCATCGGAATAGCTATTTTCATTCTGTAGTAGTACATTTATTTGTATGTAGAACAGAAGACAACTATATGTTCTATGTGCCAAAAATTCGATAATATCGAAGCTATTATCTGTGTTCCATGTGCTGATAACGGATTGGCGAAAATATAATATATTTTTCAAGATTTTTTGTATTGCTAATGCTAAAGAACAGCGCACAGACTGTCGGTCTACTTAATAGTAAGCAGTTACCGTCGCTTAAGAATGTTTGCGACGCTACAGGTACCGCTAACACGCTGCTGTCCTATAGGGGCATAGGAACCTGAGTCACTGATGCCTGAACACAACACATGGTTACTATGGCGGCATACTTATAAACCAGGGGTGGTTACCATCCAGACGAGCTTGGGACTTAGCTAGGGTTGTTTTGTCGCCTTTTACGTCAGCTTGACCCCTGCCGCATAGGTTTAGTATTCTTACTCGCCCCTGCACGGAGAAAATCTATGATTGAATTTAATGTACATTGCAAAAAATTAAACTATTATATTTGTTTTAAAACATTAATAATTATTTAATATACTATATCAGTATCGATGCAGTCATCGAAAACATCAACCTGTATGTAATGTCTATGTGAAAAGAGATTTATGTTATTGCCATTCTACTCACTCTTCGATATTATTATGCAGTGATCTCATTGTACTGTTTTGTTGTCATTCAACAAACTTCGTATGAATGTACGATAGGAATAAATAAATTGTAGGTACTTTACTAAAGTTAGGATGCGAATGAATAATATACATATATTGGGTGTAGTTGAATATTTTGTATAATTATTCTTTTTAATAAATAAATGAAAAAAAAAATGAAAATAAATAATCAACATGTAAATATAGAACTTATATAATACCCTTGCCCCAATCCACCCAAAGCATTGCGTGAGGCTCTCCTGAGTGGAATCGAAGACAATTCGATCAAATGCCTATTCGATTTTGTTTACCAATTAGTATAATATTTATATTAGTATAATTTATCCGTGCAGGGGCGGAGAAAGAATACTGACCTCTGCAGCCGGGGTCGGCCTGTCGTAAAAGGCGACAAAACAACCCACCCTAGCTACGTTGTAGGGCCCCAAACCCATCTGGATGGCAACCACCTTGGTCTTAAGTATGCCGCCATAATAACTTTGTGTTGTGTTCCGGCATTAGTGACCTAAGTTCCTGTACCCTTATGGGACAGCAGCGTGTTCGCGATGTCACTGGCGTTGCAAACACTCATAGACGACGGTAACTGCTAAATTCTATGTGAGCCGTCAGCCTGCCTGCTGTCCTACAGCAATAAAAAATATATTACAAATCGGATTTTGTATGTTTGCTGTTTTTAAGGAACTAAATTGAACTAAATACGACGACCTCGGTAGCGTAACGGATAACGCACTTCGGTACGCTTGCGGAGGTCACGGGTTCGATTCCCGTCTCGCGTCTGGGTGTTTATGTATAATATGTATTTATTTACAAAAAAAAAGTATATAAGTAGTATATTAGTTGTCTAGTACCCATAGCACAAGTGCTATGCTACTTAGTTTGGGACTAGATGGCGCTGTGTGAATTGTCACAAAAATATTTATATATTTATATTTATAAAAAAAATATTAATTAAAATGAAGTTTTTTTTCTTTAAGAAAAAAAAGCTCTATTGTAATCTCTTTCAATATTTGGTATTATTGACTTTAATACTAATATTGAATAAATAATTGCATAGCCTGAGCTCTGATTCGACTTGAAAGTCTTTACCATGTACGATGCCGGTCACGGGCCGAGAGTGCACCGTACAGGGGTGAGTGGGATAACTCGAAAGCAGTGGACTGTATGGGAGAGGAGTGGTAGTTAGAGATATGCGATGTCTTGTAGCGGGCAAATAAATTTGTACTGAACTTGATTCCACTCCTTCCTGATTCGGTTCAGGTCCGCTCGCGGAGGAATTGTTGCACGGCACCAGCTAAATATCACTAACTACATACTGAATACACAATCTTATGGCACGGCCAATACGAGTTAGTAAGGAGTAACTGAAGTCAATTGCGCACGACGCAGATAATGGTGTTCAGGGGGGTCGAACGTCGACCGTCCTGCGCGTTTAGAGGCTCAAGCGATTCTGTCTCGTCCCACGCTCGGTTTTTCCATTCACGTAACTGAGAGTGAGGATAGATAACTAAAATCAGGAGGCGAGATTTCAACTACCTTTTATGCAAGGATCGAACAACCTAGCTGTGCTAGGCATGAAAAGCTATCCTACCGCATAAGTCAAGAATCTTAAGGAGTTTAAGGAGTATTTTTTATGTTACCTTTTTTGTTCCATATATTGTCTTGTTTTATCTTTTATATTAGTCCTTTTAATAATTGTGAAATAAATTCATAATTTAGATTTTATAATAGATTTAGTATAAATAAGCCTTCGAAAAAAAAATCTTTTGAAAGGTACTTTCAAAATAAATGGTTTGAAATTATGAAGCTTTTTGATAATAATTGATTGGTCGACCTCTATCTAGTATTCGAAGCCAATCATTCGGAACGGTGTCCATATTGGTTGGATGAGTGATGGACTCCAAATTCCGAATAAAATAATTCAAGCCGAGTGCTATCAATCAACGCCATACTTGATAAAGCTATGTCGTTTTATATATTAATTGACTTTTAGAACACATTATTCAACTTTGTTAGAAATTTGCTTGATAATCTTTTGATTTGTTTTATTATATTCTCGCTGTGCAGGGGCGGAGTAAGAATAATAACTCCTGCGGCCGGGGTCGGCCTTTTTTTTTTATTGCTGTAGAACAGCAGACAGGCTGACGGCCCGCTTAGGATTTAGCAGTTACCGTCACCTATAGGTGTATGTAACGCCAGTGGCATCGCGAACACGCTGCTGTCCCTTAAGTCCCTCACTAATGCCGGAACACAACACAAGGTTATTATGGCGGCATACTTAAGACCAAAGGTGGTCGCCATCCAGACGGGCTTGAGGCCCTACCACGCAGCTAGGGTGGGTTGTTTTGTTGCCTTTTACGACAGGCCGACCCCGGCCACAGAGGTTAGTATTCTTTCTCCGCCCCTGCACGGATAAAGAATACTAACCTGCCTGTCATAAAAGGCGACAAAACAACCCACACTAGCTACGTGGTACGGCCCCAAGCCCGTCTGGATGGCAACCACCTTTGGTTTTAAGTATGCCGCCATAATAACCTTGTGTTGTGTTCCGGCATTAGTGACCCGAGTTCCTGTACCCTTATGGGACAGCAGCGTGTTCGCGATGCCACTGGCGTTGCAAACACCCATAGGCGATGGTAACTGTTAAATTCTAAGCGGGCTGTTAGCCTGTCTGCTGTCCCACAGCAATAAAAAAAGGCTGACTGTGGGCAGTAGCACTATCAGCGCGAAGAGCAGCAACTGCGATCGCCAACCGGCACTTGCCCAGCGTGGCGATTATCGGCAAAACCTCCTCCCCATGAAATGTCTCAGTAAGTATCAGCCACAAGTTCCCGGCCGTCCTGCTGCACCTGATTATGGTAGCGGTCAGGCTCGGGGCAGGGCGGAGGATGCTAATCACCGAGTTACAGATATCGGCTACCAAAAACAACTGACCTTGGTGACGTATAATGGACGAAGTCTACGGCTGGATGAACAACTGGGCTGTTGGAAGCCGAGCTGGAGAACTTAACATGGCATGTGTTAGCGTTAAGTGAAGTTCGAAGACAGGGAGAGGATACATAAACTGGTGTTACAGCTTCCGACACCGGCGCTTGAGGAGTACGACTTTGGTGAGAGTTCCATCAAAACCAGTCTTTAATCCTTTACTCCCCGATCATTCTTTTAAAGATCCCATGTCTATTTCTATTCATCACTCAGGCTCTTAAAAACAAGAAAACAATGATTGTATCATCAGTTTAACATTCAACAATAATTTTTTTTTTACTTCCCTTTAGCAATTATCATTTGGTCCCCACTACGGTAAGTACTCAAACTTTCTACGCTTATGTGATTAGATCTTTCTTCTGCTTCGAGCAGGAGTATTTGTTTCTTTTCATATGTATGCCAAAGACTACCATAGATAACCAAAACCGTATGATTTTTTATTGATTAGGAACAGCAGACTGGGCCGCCAGCCTCCCACTTAATAGTCACCATCACCGTCGCCACCGTCACCGTCGGCTATGGATGTTTATGACGCTAAGTGCACTTCGAACACCCTGTTGTCCCATAGGGATAAATGGAAAAAAAGTAGACAAGCGGATCCCAGGGTCTGAAATGGAAATTTGGGTTGCAACTAGGTTTAGCTCTTAGGTTATGTCAAAGCCTCTCCAATTACACCGAATAATAAACATAAACAATTGAAATATTATAAAATTTTAAAACGAGATAAATGAAAAGTTTGTTTCATATAAAAGGCGGAATTTAATACTGTGCCCATTTTTTCCATTTATGAAAACAACAGAGGCAATTAATTTTATTACAGGTTGGAGCGTTTGTGCGTGAACTTCTGGTTACGCTTGGCGAAGCCGCGAGGGCCCTTCAGGGAACGTCAAATAAACTTTGCAATCTCTCTCATAAAGCTTGATCAAAGATTAAATAAATTCGGTAAGTACAAGTAGGTATAAATAACAACTACACAAGAAAAGCGAACAAACACACTGACTCTAGAGACAGGTTACTTCGAGTTGTATGGTGTCTAATTATGTTCCGAAACAAATAAATTTTTTCTGATAAAATGTAAGACGTATTTTTTTTTCAATTGCAGCAATTGCTCTCAAAGTGGGAACATCAATTACCGCGAATAACCTATCTTAGCTCCAGCTATGATTTCGATGTATCTGGAACTAATAGTCACATTAGTTGCAATAATAATAATAATAACTACAATAACTGACACACAATCACACTACGTCCTATGTTATTTTTTGACGGGTCATACATAGCACACTAGGGCTATAGCCCTAGATATATCTAAGACCAGAAAAAATATTGGATTGATATTATCAATATTATTAGTAGGCATTATCAATATTATCCTTGCATCGAACTCAAAACCTGAAGGTTGGGTGGATCGGAACTGATAATGTTAATCGACCATACAAGTCGTCAAATAATAGTGATAAACGAGTCAATTCGTCACTTTTACGGCAACCGGTTACTTTTGTGGGGAACAAAAATCTAGCCATGCCGTCTCCGCCAGTCCCCGGCAGGAGATGTATACCCAAAAACTGCAGTTTTAACGTTACAAAGGATAATTTGCCAATAGACTCACTATCAGGGATGCCGGAGAAGAAAAAGTCGGATAGTGGACCCCGGGTACTGAAACGAAAGTTTGGGTTGCAACCGGTAAATACCGGTAGTTAAATAACGCTGATGATGATAATAATGACTCTTTGGGTGTTAAAGCTTTTATGAGACAACAATAACAGTCCATATAGTCCCTGTATAGAGCTTTTACCTAGGCTACAGTGAACTAACAACATCACCATCTTGCCAAGGTGGATTGAATACACACCGGCGATATCGGCATTTAAGGGTCCTCGCAGCGTTTTACTTCTCCACCATAATGTTGCAATATGCACGTACAGCAAGAAAAGATGCATACCATAGTGGTAATGAAATTTGTGATTTCAGTATAAAACGACTTGGTTACCACGCACTTAGTCAGGCTTAATTTTTTACGAATTGTCTATTCTGTAAAAAATATTTCCATCTCAGTTTGTACTTAGCCAACTGGGTAATAATTAAAAGCAAAACGGCTAATCCTTCCCTCAGAGCAAACAAGATTCAACGCCGTACAAGCAAAATAATTACATAAAGTCATAAATATAACTGAAGTTAAAAGATGAAATTGATAATTAAAACCACTTTTTCCGGAGTTAAAATGCGTGTTTATCTTTCCACGTCGCTAAGTGTGCAACCGTAGTAATGTAGTAGTTTTTTATATACCCGGAGTTAAGCAGACAGGCCAAGACCTAATTACCTAATATCAGGAGGTCACCGTCACCTACGGGCGTTTGCAACACCAGAGGCATTGCCAACGCGCTGCTGGTCTCGAAGAAATCTTATAGCGCCTTTTTTGAGAAACTCCATATCGTAATGTGACGGCAACCTTAGCTCATTCCAAACCAGGAGGGCACGTAACATGAATGTTTTTAAAAATCATTCCGTACAAGAAAGAAGAGGCTCCAGGAAATGGCAATAGACGCCCAGTCGATAGCGGGTAGTACGGTGGTAGAAAGACGAGTAAGGCACCATACTAATCAGCTTCTCAGAACATTCCCCGTCGTACGCCAAGACACGCAGTCTCTCGGAAATGGTTCTGACAGGGATCTCAAAAATCATACAAATTTGAGAATAATGAATAGGATAACTGACGGGTTGCCTGGAAGAAATCGCTTAAAGCGATAAGGCCGCCCATTGTCTCCAATATTTACAATATTCTCTTTAACTTGTATTATATCATTAGGTTAAGTTGGTGACAATAAAGTATTATCTATCTATCTATCTATCTGACCTTCAGATAAATATGTTTATAATTTTTATCCTAATGATTTCTTTATTTGTCTGAACAAATTGGGAGATATTCAATACTTTTCATAATATGCAAAACAGTTTCTACTATTTAATCAGAATCTACAGTTTAAAATATTATTGTAGAATACACTTCCAAAATATTCTTAAATCCTCTTTTTATTTCTCCTCATTTTATATAAGACTCGCTGTGCCCGCGACCTATTGCGCGTGGGATAGTAACTTTGGGCAGCATTTTTTGGATATATCATTTTATGATTAATAAACTTCATAATAATGGTCTACATAAAATTATATATTAGATATCAGTTGCGTAAATTTTTTATTTCCAATTTAAGTTGACTTCAGATTTATATCATCAATCATATGAAATAGGGTTTAGCTTAGGCTGGACTCTGTAGGTTGTACACGACTGCGCGGGTATATAAAGTGCGCCGAGAGCCGCACCGCCGCCACCTGTAGCATTCAATTATAAAATTAGATAGAATATGTTCGAAGTGATTCTTTAAATCGACATAATTTTTTAATTATTAACCGATTGACATGAAACAAACACTAAATGTTAAGTGAAGCTTACTACTTACTACAATATATTAGTGAAAACTACATATAAATCGGATAAGCCGTTTCTGAGATTAGCGTAGGTACACAAACGCACAAACAAACAAGAAGATAAAAAGTCTAACAATCATTGTTTTGGGTGCGATTTGCTTTGATAAAGGTCCCAATAATATTTTTTTTCATATATCTTTCATGTACAGACAGCGATCCGTTACATTTTTATTATATTATGTATATAAACAAATATTCCTTTCTGTTATTATATACTTTTTGCGACTTGTTGAAATGTCTTGTATAAAATATTGTGCACAAAGCGGATAGTAAAGAAGTCTAAGACGGATGTAAAATACTTCAAGTTCTTTAAAGTCTTCAGGCATTTGTATTTATTTTAGATAGTGTAAATTTTTTATAAGTTAATTTGTCATACCATAGTTTGCCTGTCTGGTAAACTCTTTTTATGAAATAAAAAATACTATGAATATATCTATATAAAAATATTATAAATATTATACAAATACATATTTGCCTAAAATTTGGCCTATAATACAATTTTTTCTTATTTACTCTTTTCTATACAAATGAAAAGTTATTTTAAATAAGGAATAGTTTAGTCCTCACCGGACGGGAACAATAGAAGATAAAAGTGCCCGTATGGTGGACAGAGTTTAAAAAAGAGCAACTACATTACTTTCTTAGGACTTCGTAGAAGAAAACAAATGTATGACTCCTCCTGCTAGATCGCTGGCAACAGAGAATAGGTATTGTTTGATTTTTTTCTATCAAGCTTTGAAGGTAAGACCGCAGACATCTATTACATATAAGTAATAATAGCTCTTTGCTCAAGAAAACGGAGTATCACAAAAGTATACCGCAAATAGCTCTTGGAAAATGCTCAGGAATGTACTTGTAGCTCAAAAATGTAAGTGTGTACTTCGAGTTTGCCTAAGATGAAGCTCCAATAATGTCAAGAATTCAGTTCTACACCGGAAGAACCGTACAAAATATCACACATTTACGAACACAAACAGCGATCTGTTCGCAGTTAATTAATAGATCCTGGCTTTTGTCATGTGAACAATAGGCGTGCTTTGTTCACATGTGGGCCAATCTTCCTCCTTTATGCCATGGATGCGAGGCTCTTTGCATATCTATGATTTAGTTTCCTATCAGGTATCATAACGAAGATATAGCGACTTTTGGAAGGAAGTGTGATGGTTCTATGTAAATTAGTTGTATCTCACAGACTGAGATTGAATTATACATAGAGGGATAGCTCGAGAGCAGTGGACTGTATGAGAGAGGAGGGGCAGATACGCGATACCTTGCAGTGGGCAAAGAAATTCGCATTGACCTCAATTCGACCCCTTCCCGGTACGGTTTAGGTCCGCTCACGGAGGACCTGTTGCACGACACCAGCTAAATGTCACGCACACTGAAAACACAATCTTATGGCACCACTAATGAGAGTTAGGAGTAACTGAAGCCAATTGCGCACGGCGCAGAGAATGGTCTTCAGGGAAGTCGAACGTCGACCGTCTCGTGCGTTTAGGAGCTCACGTGATACTTCTTATTTTCGTCCCACCCTTGCTTTTATCATTTACCTAACTGAGAGTGAGGGTAGGTAACAAAAATCAGGAGGCGGGATTTCAAATACCCTTTATGCAATGTTTGATACATTGGTATTTTAAATAAATACAAATGATTGTAATAATTATCCTCACAAAAACAATGCCTATATTATGAGTAAACTACTCGTAGCATCTCAAAAAGAGTTAAGAGCGATGTGTGAGCCAACGTACTCATTATAGAGGCGGGAGATCTTTCCGCCTTGTAAGCGTCATCGCGGAAGTGTCTCTCCCCTGACTGAGTGCTTCTCACTCGGTCGGAAAATTGTCACCCGGGATATCCCCATAAGTACGAACCGGGAACGTCGCAGAGCGATGACCAAAATTCGATCCTACGACTCCCACAAATGCTCTTGGCAGCGACCGGTATGCGAGCGGTAGCAGGTTTTAAGTATGTCATTGCGACTACCCTAGCTATCCTTTGCTAGTCAATTGAGAGCTAGCATTAGCAGGATGGAGAACCCCACAGGAACGTAGGTAGCGTTGGCATACCCCTGGAAATCCGACGTGGTACTGTTAAGTTGCATTTTTTCACAGGCAAAAAAGGCCACCGTATCGTAGAAGCGATGAGGTCCGCCCTGCACACCTGGATTGACAAGCGCTATGATACTGTCGTTTTTTTTTGACGCAGGTCTTCACGGGGCATGGTTGATTTGGGCGGTACCTGTGACGTATCAGACGGGAAACAATGTCACGGTACCATTACTGAAATGTTGGTGACAAAGACACTGCACTACAGAACCTCCAGATTTGTTCTGTGTGGTACAACTAGTGCTAAGTTTTTATCATTGTTTTCAAAAATGCTCCGGATTGACAATAGTCGGGTTGCGATATTCTATTTTATTTCTTGGTACCTTGGATTTCAGTGATAGAGGGGTCTAGGGGAGGTTTTTTTAGCATACCCTTTACTTTATTACCCACTAACGCATGTTCCATATTCACCTGCTACAGTCCCGCGTGGCAGGCATTGTTTTAGGGCATTTTCCTTCCTATAGAACCAAAAGGCCTCATTAACACTATGTTGCGAAATGGAGAAGAAAAAATGGAAAAGTTTTAGTTACAATCGCTTTAGTAATGTTATTTGAGATTTTAGTGAATTTTGGTAAAAAAAACTCTCAAATTTTATTTTAATATTTATTCTCTCTTTCGTTGCGCTCTTGTCAGAGCGGTCGTGGTCATCATTTTTCAGTCATACGCCTGATAATCCGTCTCCATTCCTCCCGGACAGCTGCTTTTCGGGAGCACACGTGTACTGGGACGTCCACTGCAGCCTTTACTTGCTCCGTCCATCTCATAGGCGATCTGCCGATTAATATTTATATCGCATTATTATTTTAATGTTGACATATTTTGATACAATCCACCAAGAAATGAGGGTTATAATAACATAAATAACAATGTCAAAAATTCATCAAATAAGTATAAACATCATAATAGTAAATATCATTGTTATATCTACGATTTCTAAATGTTTATCATGGTGTTACCCCCCGATAAAAATATGTTAGAAGTTTAAAGTATACGTGGCTATTGTAGCTTACGTAGTATGTAATGGATTTCCTTTGGTTATGAACCTCGCAATTCGATGCTATGTTCAGTTCATACAGTGCGGAAGCCGCTGCGCTACAGAGGTCGCCAATGTTAGCAGTCCCATTGTTAGCAACCCAAGGTTTCTCCTCAAAAGTTGGTTATGGTTATTGGTTAATACTTATCTACTTAAGTAAATAAAATATATGACAATCTCATTTAAATATGGCTACAAGTGAAAGTGACTACAAAAAAGAAGGTACATAAGCAATATATCAGTTGTTTGTACCCATATAATAAGTGAATACTTAAAATTCATCATTATTTTAGTAATCTGATCTGTAATTTAGCTTATCTCCACAGTACGCGAGGATTCTTGAAAATAAGTTAAGAGTTTGCCCGCGGCCTTTGTCGAGTTCGATCAAACTGTCGGTGTTTAGACATTACACAAAGTTTAAAGAGATGTTTTGATTTAATTTTCAAAGTACTTGTGTTTACTTGTACATTGTGTACCAGATAGGCCGAATTTGTTTCAAGTTTTATGTGGCCTCAGGTTATGTGTCCAAAGCAGATTTTATAAATCATACACAATTTAATTTTATGTTTGTCCTTTTGATATATATATACGATACAAATAATTAATGTTGTTGTTTTATAATTTTTCCTTCCAATTTAAAAATAATTATTAGCTGGAGACGTGTTTTAGAGATTTTTATTCGTTTTCCTTAGCTGTTATCCGTTGTGAAAGGATGTAGGTTTAAATGTTTTTTTGAAGATAAACTCCATTTTTAGCTCTTTTAATCCATTGTGTTTGGCAAACAGGGGCTTGCGAGCTAAAAGTGGCTCTTTGAATCCTCGGCTGCGGCTCTTCCGCGAAATGTTTATCTATATTATTATGTATAATGATTTCCGTAATAATGTCTAATACTAGGAAAGCATATGTTAAAAAAATGGCTCTTTGAATAAATTTTTATTGTGTATTACCTATATTTGGTTCTTTTGGATGACAAAGTTGCCGAATACTGGCCTAGCGCATGGTCCAACGGACATCTGACTTGGCCAATTCCGTGGCCTTAGCCGTAACTGGCTCTCAAGAGAAGGTGACATCGGTTTATCTGGACACACTTTCGACTATAGCCAGAGCCGATGCCTGAAGTGAAAGGATGAATCCTGTAATAAAATGAACTTAGTTGATGACTTCTTTATTTTATTATATTTTTCGTACATAAATTCGTATCTACCTGCATATTTGAATATTTTTATTTACACAAATCCGATGTGTGTTATTATAATATATGTATTTACTACAATACTATATCGGAGGGTGACACCATGATGAATACTTAAAAGTCGTAGATATAAAAATATGTTTGCCATTATGAAATTAATACTTTAAACTAATTATATTATTTTATGTATTTAATACAAATCTGATAGGGCGACAAGCAAACGGTGCTACTCGCACCACGCCGTGCACACGGAAATCATGGTGTTTTCCTCGTTAGCCACATGGTAGCACCCAGATGTCGTTTTCGTCTCATACGATACAGTTATCTCCCGAAGTACCCTAATGATCAATCCCAAGACCTGCATCAAGTAGAAAACTAAGGCCAAAACTTAGTCCAGGTGGTTAAAACGTGTCTCATCACCTGTATGGTGGTGAGAACCGCACTAGGATAAGTTTCACCGCCCATTCCACTAAGAGCATCATTTCGGCGGGAAAGGGTAGGTAGGGATGCAGTCACAAGACCCATGCGGTATCCCCTTATCGCCCTAACGGCCAAAACGCACTTCGGCCAGCGTAGCACCGCGTTGTCTTGGTCGTCAGGCGATCCGTCCATGTTGACAGATATTTTAAAGTAGACCAACTATAAAGTATATCTAAAGTAAAAAAATGTTTTTTTTTTCTCTTAATGTGGCTCCAATGCTTTAGGCATTGATTTGCCAATGTCAAAGTATATATTTAATAGAAAAGGCAGGTAGCGAAAGAGCATAATTGCAAGGATCAGGAAATAATAATTGATTTCAGGGTACCTTATAATTAATAGTAAAAATGCAGAAGTTAACGTCAAAAGATATGTCTTGTTGTTGAAAGTACTTGCTCAAATTCAGTAAAAAGTATTTTTAAGGATACTGTTATTGTTAAATTTAATAAATATATAATATCATTTTTTGTATTTTTAAATGTATTTTTTCTGATTGACAATAGATCAAAGTTTACCTTGTATTTATGTTAGACAAATAAAACAGTGTTATTTTTATTTATCATTATTATCAAAAGGAAAAATAATGTTTATATCCATATTGTAAATAGCAACTGATATAATGTTATTACATCAGAATTTATCCGATGGAAAATACCATTTATGATTTACCTCTAAATTATTTAAATGATTTTTTCGTATACTACGTTCAATTTTGTCAATGTGTGAAATTTTTTTTTTCAACTCATATTTTCATTTCGCCTTTCGTTATGTTACAAACGTTGAGCTGCTTGTAACTGATTTCTACCAGATTTGCAAACTGGATGCTTATAGTCTGGTAATAAATAAGGCTAAAGAAATAATAGAACTTTGACCATTCTTAAGTTAAGTTATCATCATCATCATCTTAGTATTATTAATCCCGGTTGCTCCCTAAATCTCCGTTCAGTGCCCGGGGTCCGCTTTCTGACTTTTTCTTTTCCACTTCGCACGGTCTTCAGCGTCCTTGGTAGTCAGTCCATTAGCACGCATACCCCCTTACAACTCTGAAGAAAAGTACATATACATATGGCAACAAAAAGATGAGCAAGTAAGCACAGGACAGGTGGAGGGCAAGAGGATGCAGTTCAAAATGGTGGTTAGACCAGGTATCCGAATACCTAAAAATACCCGCCAGCGCGGCAGTATAATAAGCCCTGGACCACAACGAGTGGAGGGAGACGGTCAAGAAATGCAGCAACGGAGTCACGATCCTCAGCTCTGAGGGATCGACTGAAGAGAGAGCAAGTAAGTAGTGGTATCATACTTGGAGAAGAATCTAGAGCTCAAGGGTTCGAATCCCTCGATGTCATACGCTGCTTTGTGTAATTTTTGTGAGGAAATTTGCATACCGATATCACTGGTATGTAATATATACCTGTATAATTCGATCTCTCTAGGACAACCTTGGCGTATATATTCGTTCGCTCTAAGGCGAAGCCCGTTCTCAGCATGAGGGATATTAGATGTTGTTATTATTTGCAAATATATAGTATTAAGTAAGAAAGTGTATATGTAGTACATAACAAGTAATTTTTTATTTAACGACTCGAATTCTATGAGGCAGAATAAATATCCTCCGGTGTTTATGCGGCAGACGCTCGTGTTGAAATTAAATTAAAAATATTTAGTAACATAAATTTGCAGTATTAGAACCTTGTGAAAATACTCTTTAAAATACCTAATACTGCAAAAAAGCAAACATTATAACTGTTATTTGGCATCGTTTTCTAAACCCCCAAAAGTGGCAGTCTTTTTTCAAAACATAAGTCACTTTGATTGACGAATGCTCGAAGTGTGTGATGTTTTCGAGAATAAATAGCCACTTTCACTGACAACCGTTTTATGTTTCTACCGAATCTAATTTCGTGTGATATATACCACAGTGCCAGACCACAATTACGTTTGTGTAGGCTGTCATAAATTTGCCAATTACAGACTCGATGGCAAAACAGGCGGGGATAAAATGTCGCTGGGAAGGAGCGCTGACGTTCGGAAATGAATGAAATAAAAAAATTAAAAAAACCGTAAAAGAGGACAGTATTCCAAATGTATAGATATTTTATTGCCGCGTGGTTTTTCAGAACTAAAAATAGGGCTACCTCATCTATTAATTTGAGGTTGAGAAATACGTCAAATTGATTTTTTTATTGCTCTGGAACAGCAGAGAGGCTGATATCCCACTTAATAGTGAGCTGTTACCGTAGCCTATGAATGTTTGCGACGCTAGAGGCACCGTTAACACTCTGCCGTTCATGTAGGGGTATTGAAACCCTAAAAACTTAGGCCGGAACGTAACACAATGTTGTTATGGTGAAATATTAAGAGAGCAGAAGTGTTTGTTATCTAGGAGGGTTTGAAGCTTTACCCAGGTAGGGTTGTGTAATCGCTTTTTACTTATGCTGCAGAATGTTCAGTATTTATAATATAAAAAAATTCTATAATAAATAAAGATTCATGATAATTTTCAAAGAACGTTTGAAGAACCTATTTTGATAAATCACGTGACTAGGATGTTGGAAATTTTCATATAATTTTACTTGAATTATTTATTTATTTATTAATGTAAATATTCTTAAGAATAATTATAATTTTTTAGTAGTGGAGGTTGCCTGGAAGAAATCGCTTTAGCGATAAAATCACCGGTTGCTTGGCATGTATTTTGTTTAATTTGAAATTAGTTATGTGGTGACCAATAAAGTTATATTTTTCTTCTTCTTCATCTAAGCGTTATATCCCGATCACAACCTAAACTTCTGTTTCGGTGCCCGGGGTCCGCTTTCCGACTTTTTCTACTCCACTTCGGACGGTCTTCAGCATCCCTGGTAGTGAGTCCATTTACACGCATATCACCCCTTACGACGTCCAGCCAACATTTTTTAGGTCTACTCCTCCTGCTGGGGCCCGGCGGAGGCGGCATGCCCAGACGCTTGTTTTCCAAGCCAGACATTTATTTTTGGTTGCCGTAAAATGTGGCCGTACCATCGGAGCCATGACATAGAAGGTATTAAGGCTGCCGAGAATCCGGGAGTTCATAACGTGGTCCTTCCGCGTTACCCCACACATCCATCGCAGCATATTCATCTCCGTGACACTTCTTGCTTGTGTTGCTCTAACACCGGCCACGCTTCACAGCCATATAAAAGGACATGCCTAATGATGGTCTTATAGACCCTTTGTCTCTTTACCTTTACCGGCATCTTGGAGTCACAAATGACACCAGTTACCTCACGTCACTTGGCCCACGCTGCAGATTACTGCATTAGCATGCCTTGACGTCGCAATTGATGACGCGTGAAATACAGATCCCAGGTATTTCACTTGGTCCGTGCGCTCGACGATCTGTGGAGTAACAGACCAAGTACTCGGTCTTCGCCACATTGAATATATTATTATTATTTAATTAAACTACTACATACTAAACTAAAAAGTTCATAATTTTGAATTATTTTTCTTTAACAGTACATTTTAGGTGCCCAAATTCTTAGAACAAGTTAATGTCGTCGGCGACGGCGGGACGCCTGCATCAGACGGTTAAACACTTGCTGCCGCTTCTTTAAGAAAGCTACAAAAACATTTTGGCACCCTCCAAGCAACCGCAGCCCACATTTCCTTTTATTCTTCCTAAGTTGTTCGCTTTATCTTGTGACTGCTCAATTTATTAGAAAATAAGTATTAACTTTCGCCAAGTTTCTTATCTAAATAAAATATTATTTTGTGTTCTAATGAACAATTTGGATTTTACTAATAATTTGGATGACTATTTGTTACTTAATCACGCCAGAACGACCGGACGGAATTAGATACAATCTGGGATATAATAAGATTACGGTTCGAAATGGGATAAAGGCATTTATTCCATAAATAATTTTCAAACGTATGAAATCGCTAATAACTAACGATAAACTTGAAAATTAATAAAAATTTATGATAATTAATATAAGAATTTTTCAATCATTTTAATAATGTACAAATGAAAGCTGAAGAAACGAATTATTATTTTATTTTGATTACTAATGGTTTTATTTATCTTCTTTTTCTGCGTTTATCTCAAATTATGGGGAGTCGGCACAGTATGTTTTTCCCTCAACTTTCCTCTGCTAGCCATCATCTCAACATCCATACACTTTTTCTCACATACTATTTTTTAGATAATGCCTTGGTTTACCTCTTCTTTTGCATACATTTACTCTTATTTCTAGTATTTTTTTTATATAGCATTGTTATCTTCGCATTATATGGACATAATATACTAGTCTGTAAATTTTCAGCTTCTCCATCACTGGGGCTACTTTTATACTATGCGCCATGTTGTGACGTCATAGCATAGGTTTTTAATATTTATTACACTAACTGTTGTTCAAAATAAAATTAGGTATGTTACCTGTATTTATGACTTCAATTCCACTCAACCATTATTGATACGCAAATAAGGTTTCATTCCAAAGCGTACCTTTCTAGTGACATTTGACAGATACGTTCCTATTTTTATTTGGATCGCATGGTACTCATTTTTAATTTTAACCATTTTTGTGACTCAATTTTTCTATGTCCAAAACGTGCCTAAAAGATTTACAAGCAGCAAAGGTTATCTTGAAAACATAAGTCTCATAGCTGGTCTGGTATCATATATATCTTTTATATGTTAAAATATTTCAAGCCAATCACCGGGCTATGGAGCGATCTATAGTGGTGTTCTTTTTAGGATTAAGATCCAAATTGAAAAATTCATAGGAGTCCGTATTGAAGTTGAAGTGCTAGTAGTGGTAGTGGTTGAAGTAGTAGTAGGATGACGAAGCAAACGAGTTCTGAAGTGGACTCACCTCAGTCCGTTGGTCCAACGACATGCACAAAAGTGCCGGTCGGATAGGGAGGGAGACGCATTCATCCAGCAATACACGTCAATACACGGCTGATATAATAATATTCTAAAATTATACTGAGATTTAAGTTTGTACACTTGTATATCAGTTTAATAAATCAAAGATTTAATATATTCTCCTTGCAGGGGCGGAGTAAGAATACTAACCTCTGCGGCCGGGATCGGTCTGTCGTAAAAGGCGACAAAACAACCCTAGTTACGTGGAAGGGCTACAAGCATAGATGGCAACCACCCTTGGTCTATAAATATATCGCCATAATAACCTTGTGTTGTGTTGCGGCATTAGTGAGCCAGGTTCCTGTATCTCTATGAGACAATAGGGTGTTTGCGGTGCCCCAAGCGTCGCAAACATTCATAAGCGACGGTAACGGCTTACTATTAAATCAGCCTGTCTACTGTTCGTCGGCAATAAAAAAAAAATATATTATTTTATTCTATTCTATTGAATACACTTTGTGTAGTTAAAAATAAACATAACATAGAAAAATAAATGATACAAACTAAAAAGTTGTCTAGTCGTGAACGGACACAGGTCAGAGCTTAAAGCTCTACTTTATTTACCACGTACGCAAATAGCACGAGTAAGTTCACTATACCCAAGTCTAATATAATTCCCCGGACACTCAGACAGTTTAAAAAATACACTCATTTAAAATTCCAATGCAATTGCCGACGTGTCCTTTTTATAATCCAATTTGAATGTACTGAGAGAGGCTTTATTAGGAAAAAGTTTTGTTTATATTCAAAGTATGGTGAATTTTTTTGTATTCTCTTTAACTTTGGAATTAAAATTTTATTCATCATCATCATCATCATTTCAGCCGGAAGACGCCCACTGCTGGACAAAGGCCTCCCCCAAAGATCTCCACGATGATCGGTCCTGCGCTGCCCTCATCCAACCTATCCCGGCGATCTTGACCAGATCATCGGTCCATCTTGTGGGGGGCCTACCAACACTGCGTCTCCCGGTACGCGGTCGCCATTCGAGGACTTTTCTGCCCCAACGGCCATCAGTCCTTCGAGCTATGTGCCCAGCCCACTGCCACTTCAGTTTTGCAATCATCCGGGCTATGTCGGTTACTTTGGTTCTCCTGCGAATCTCCTCATTTCTGATTCGATCTCGCAGGGAAACTCCGAGCATAGCCCTCTCCATTGCTCTCTGAGCGACCATGAGCTTTCTCATAAGGCCCATAGTTAGCGACCACGTCTGCGTTCCGTATGTCATCACTGGCAACACACATTGGTTAAAAACCTTCGTCTTGAGACACTGCGGTATTTGGGACGAAAAGATTTTACGGAGCTTCCCGAACGCTGCCCATCCGAGTTGGATTCGACGAGTGACCTCTTTCGCGAAATTGGACCTGCCTAACTGGATCGTTTGACCCAAGTAGACGTATTCGTCAACAATTTCGAAAGTACACTTCCCAACTGTTACGGGGGTAGGTGCGACATGGACATTAGACATGATTTTCGTCTTGTCCATGTTCATTTTGAGACCTACTCCTTGGGAAGCTGTATTGAGGCCATCAAGCATATGGCTTAAGTCTTCCATGGTTTCAGCCATGATTACGATATCATCTGCGAATCTAAGGTGAGTGATGTACTCACCGTTAATGTTGATGCCCAGTCCGTTCCAGTCCAGAAGCTTGAAGACATCTTCCAACGCAGCAGTGAACAGCATCGGCGATATGACATCGCCTTGTCTGACTCCCCGCTGCAGTCGGATAGGCTTCGAGTTCTGATCCTGGAGACGGACTGACATGGTGGCGTTTTCATACAAACACTTCAACGCTTTGATGTATCGATAATCAATGTGGCACCTCTGGAGAGACTGAAGCACCGCCCAGGTCTCGATCGAATCAAAGGCTTTCTCATAGTCCACGAACGCCAAGCATAGTGGCTGGTTATACTCCTCCGTCTTCTGTATAACCTGCCGCAGCGTATGTATGTGGTCTATGGTGCTAAAACCTTTTCGGAATCCGGCTTGTTCGGGAGGCTGGAAGTCGTCAAATCTGCGCGCGAGACGATTCGTGATGACCCTTGAAAACAGCTTGTAAACATGGCTCAGAAGTGATATCGGTCTAAAGTTCTTCAAAAGGGTTTTGTCGCCCTTTTTGAAGAACAGCACCACTATACTTCCGTGCCAGGCCTGCGGCGTTTTGCCATCGAGGATGACGGAATTAAATAGCTTCTGGAGGATTTTAAGCACAGGAGTACCACCAGATCTCAGAAGCTCGGCTGTAATTCCATCATCACCCGGCGCCTTGTTGTTTTTAAGCTGTTTAAGGGCCACACTAATCTCGTACAGACTGACGTCTGGGATATCTACGGTGTAGTGTCGGGTTAATTTGGCTCTTGGGTCTTTGGCCTTGTTGTTAACAGGTGCCCGTGTGGTCGTGTATAGCTGTCCGTAGAACTTCTCGACTTCCCTCAAAAGTTCGGGTTTAGACGAAACGACCATGCCGTCGTCGGTCTTCAGCTTCGTCAGTTGGCTCTGCCCAATAGACAAGTCTCGTGCGAATACTTTAGAGCCCTTGTTACGCTCTATAGCCGCCTTTACACAGTCTGTGTTATGGCGGCGGATATCGCGAGTCAAGGACTTGGAGATCTGTCTATTTAGCTGCCTATACTGGGAAGCATCGTCCGGGGACTGAAGGGTCATTTGACGTCTCATATCCATCAATTTGAGAGTAGAATCTGAGATTTTTCCGGTTCTTTTTGAACGGCTGGCCTTGAAGAATTTAGACCCGGCCGTTTGAACAGCTTCCACGAACCTGTTATTATACTCGTCCACGTCAACGCAGTCACCGAGGCATTCGAAGCGGTTTTGCAATTCGAGTTGAAAGTTTACCGGGTTTTGGATCTGTATGGGTGCAGGTCGGAGCGTAGACTTCACCAGTCGAGACCTCTCCAGTTTTGGATTGATATTCAATGTGCCTCTTACTAAGCGGTGATCACTCCCAGTTTTCACCGAATTGATCACAGAGACATCATTGAATATCTGTCTTTTGGTCGACATAATGAAGTCAATCTCATTTTTGGTGGCACCATCGGGACTAATCCAAGTCCATTTGCGTTGTTCTGGTTTCATGAAGAAGGAGTTCATCATATACAGGTCCTCCTTCTCCATGAAGTCGGCCAGCATCTGGCCTCGGGTGTTCCGATTTCCGAACCCAAATTGCCCCACTCTCAACCCATTGCCGCTACGTTTCCCCAATTTTGCGTTGAAGTCTCCCATGACAACGTTAAATTTTATTAGTCTCAGTTAATATCCGAGTGTTTTACAATTATTTTCAAGTTTAAATTAATAAAAACAATAAAATATATTGTGACAAATCATACGCCTTTGTTTTGTGTACTACTAGTACACAAAACAAAGTTGTAGAAAAAGTAGTAGTGTATTATTTGTCTAGACAAATAATATACTACTACTTTTTGTCATTTAATACAAACACTCAGACTCTAGACGGGAATCAAACATGTGACCCTCGTAGTCGTTCTAACGGGCAAAATCCATTACGCCACTGAGGTAGTGTTGTAGTATTATTAATTGATAATTGATCTTTCTCTACTAAGTCAACTTATGTACGATTATCTGAGACTCAACCAACTGAAAGTTTGTTGAAACCAATAATGTTTTTAAATATCTCATACTTTTTCCACTTATAATTACTTGTTTTTAATAATAAAGCAATTATATATAATAATTAATATTTTTGACTCCTCCAAAGATTCTATAGTTATAGGATACACATATATGTTATAAGGTTTGGTTAAACGTTTATTTTGCCTTGTTTCCAACGTTTAGGGAGCAGTCTAGAAAGGGCACGTAAAATATGTGACAGTATGGTCACGCTCCGTAGAGCAGAGTTTTTGCGACTCCTAATATCCAGAGACCTCTAAAGACGAGTACATACATAGAGCTACATTTAATTCATTTATGAGATAAATTAGTTTTGCTGCCTGAAGAAAACCTGTAGATGTATAACCTATAGGAAATAATACATCACTTAATAGCTACTAATACTAACATTAGAGTCATTCTGAAACTAAACTTTATAAATATATATATATATATATATATATATATATATATATATATATATTAAAAAAAAAACAATCAATTTATGAACACACACTTTTTGATGCGAAGAGACCATTTGCAACATGTAAATAAAATATCTCGTCCTCGGTGGTGATCGAACCCACAAACAAGAGACCACTTCCGTAGAGATTAAGTCAGCCGTAGTTATAGCCTGAGTTCAGACAGGCCGTTTGCCGACCCAATACCAGGTGGTCACCGTCTCCTATGAAAACGCAACATCAGAGGCATTGTCAACGCGCTGCTGGTCTTGAATAATGTTTTATAGCGCCTTTTTTGCATAACTCCATATCGTACTGCGATGGAAAAACCTCAGTCGGAAGCTCATTCCGAATCCGGAGAGTACGAGATATGAAAGTTAATACATTTTAAGTGGATGTTAGAAATCAGATTGTTACAATAACTAACAGAGTAACTGACTTATTATTCGAACACTCTTAATTTATCTTTTTACAATTTTCACAATTTCTTCATTTTTTATCTTATTTTTTATTTTATCAATCTTATTTCACTTTTTACAATTTTCACTTATATTGTGATACGACCGACTTCTTTAAGATTCTAAATTCAAGTGAGTCTGTCACTGACCTAGAACTCTCACCCACCACCGAACCGCCACCTTTATTAGGTCTTTTCCGGTGGTTGATAAGATGACCCACGATTAAAAGACGTTGCCAAGCCTGTGCTAATTCAAACAGGAAGATCTATATCTATACACAAATTTATACAACTTAAATATTTTAAACTATTTTGTTTATGCTACGACGAAGGCGACAACATGTAAGAAATTAAAAAATAACTACGTGTAGTGATTACATATAATGTATTATAAAATACGCATCATACTTATCACACCATAAAGTCATCTAACGATGTTCATTACAAGGTGCCAATCACGTCTAGTGTGAAATCATAACTCAGCAAGACGCCAACCCCTCCTAAATCTTGGGCATGCTCCATCCATTGCGTTTAATTATAGCCCGACCCCAACGCTCTCCACTACCTGAAGATCGTTAATCTTTCTTAAAGATATATACCCCGCCTTAGGAACCTTCGTTGTGTGCCCTCAGCGTTAATCGCTTCATGTCGCACTATAGCCGTCTATCTCATCTTGGTGCAGCAACGTTGCACAGGGGTGCATTGATGAGTAATATTCATATTTTAAATGTGTATATTTATTTCTCTTACGTAACGCATCGCTTTTCAAACCTAGGTGGTTTCCAGTTGTATCCCAGTGTGGTAAATTAACATATAATAATTTATAATACTGTTATGTAAATGGTGATTTTTAGGAAGTGTAACTTTTTTATTAGAGATTAAAAATCAATCTTTACCATTTAACCGAATCCCACTGGCTAAAGGAACTGAAGTTATCGAAAAATGTAATGCATACAGCTTAAGCAATTATTTTATTTATAAAGCTTTTTGGAGTTTACTCCTTAAGAATCGATTTTCATATATAAGGCGCCCGGTATGAGAAAAATGTGAGAGTAAAATCTACTAATGAATGACCTCGTTACGTTTTTGGTGCGCGTGCACCGGAACACACTAAACAAAACAAAACGATGTATCTCTCAAGGCAAAAATTACTTTATTTGTTACAACTTAAGGTTAATTTCACATTAAATGTTGTTTAACATATGTCTTTTCATTTGTAAGTGACAAGAGTAATTTATTGCTTTGCTCATTTTATATGACGAATGATCGTAAGTATTAGATAATGTTTTGGAGATTTGTGACTTTATTACTAGGTGCCATAGTTGTAATTAGGTTGAACTTAAAACTGTTTTAATACTTTTTTTATATATGTATATTATTTTCATTAATTTGTCAATTTACCCTTTCATATGGTATTGATCTTTTTTCAGTTAAATAAACTCTTTTTGTGTTTGTTTAGACAATCGTACTTAAGTAGTAAACTCCAGTCGTGCGTCAGGGCTGACACACACAGTTTTTTTATCTTACTCTCTCTCCGATAGTCTTTAATTTCCGTTGCCGAAATACCTTAAAATCTGAGCGCAGATTCACGGCACTATCTGTATTTCGTAAGAACACTCGTGCAAATCTATTTTGATTTCTATTTTTATGAAATAACTATTTTTGAACAATATTCGAAGGTTTCAACTAAAATCAATCCAAATAGTATATATAAATCGTTAGTCATTATTGTCATCACTCACTGCCAGATATAGTCTTCTCCAAGTTTACACTAAATATAACAACTATACAAGTTGATATTAAAAATTTTTAATATAATAATGAGCAAATAGAGCAATAAGTTAATGATATAAGTATAATGAGTTAGTACAGAAAGTTTCGTCATCAAATATCCCAAATTCACCCCTGTTCGAAAATTGGAAAGCCTTTGAACTTTCCCCTCTAGAGATTAAGATGGCAGGTACGCAGCTTGACTGAATCCAGCGTATTCGACGTTTATGTTTATTGATTAGCAAGGTCTCACCCGGATTTCAATAAGCTCCATTAACCAATTTGTGTTTGAATTTTGCTCCATGACGTCTACAGCTCTACTTAATTGGGCATCAGTTAAAACGTCAAATGTCTGTTTTCAATCTTAATTACGATAGAAGTTTTGAAAAACCTTTCAAGTGAATTAGCGTCTATTTTAACCCGCTTCTACACTTTGTAGTGTAATTTTGCAAATTGCAATCTATACATAAAATATTGTCTATCTTAGACAAATTTTATTTATATATTTTATATTTATATTTAAGTGTTTCTAAGTTCTATGAACATCTAATTCACCGTGTCACATACAAATAAATATGTTTACTTTCATTTTATAAACTGACAATATAAAAGACTTGTGAGACAATAATAAAAGACATTTTATTATTGTATCAAAAGTTTTTTAAACAATAATATACAATAACAAATTAATATAATATAATAAAGTCTTTTTTACCTTTGTGTTACAACAATAAAAGATTTATGTTAGAATGTTATTAATAATAAGAACTCAGTCTGACAAAATTCGTGATTTACAATAGCAGCCAATTCCTAATTGGTTACTATTTCGGACAAGAATGGAATATTATCGATAACTTGAGAATGCTTAAAGCTTAATCTAAAGAAAACCGACCATATGATCTCTACACATTTCTTTATCATTTGAACAATGACGTCTTAGGTACACCAACAAGTTGCAATCACAACCAACAAGCTTTTATGAATACAATAAGTATTATAAACACTAAAAATGATATACATTTGATATTATGTAACTAAACAGTTAAGTGAATCAATATTTTATTTTCATTTCATATTACTTTAATTTCTTGTACTAAAAATTTTACATATTTGAACTTTAATATGTAATTAAACTTCATACTTCCCAATAATATATAACCAATAATTGGCTAAAACCAAATATATGTGTCGGCCTAATCCATCTAATTGGAAAAGGTACATTTTAAGAGATAAAAGCATCACAAGATACTTCAAAACTAAGATGTGGGCACTTGAAAATGAGGATAGAGTTATTATGCTCACTGAGTGTTGAGAGGTGGAAATCGTAATGTAAGAACTTATATGCAGATTCATCGGTTACACCTCTGCATATCGAGCACAGTTTAGTTGGCATTACTCTTGAACCTGACATTTTAAAAGCAGAAATAGAACATGAACTCTGAAATAGCTTAAAGAATAAATTGGCCGATAGTGACTTTATTTTCGCCGAGGAGCTGCAGTTTATTGGAGGTGTTGGTCTTGAATTGTTATACATTATTCAATCAGGTATGGAAGAGAACAAAATGGAATGACGACTGGCAGGAATGTGATCTAATCCCTTTGCATAAGAAAACTTCAATAAAAGCATGTGGAAATTACAGAACAACAGCGCTTATTTCGCATGCAAGCAAGATCATGCTGTACGTCATCAATGACCGGATTAAAGTACACTTGCGGTGCCAAATTTCGGTTGAGTAAGCAGGCTTTTTTAGAAGCCGAGGCACTCGCGAGCATATTGTGAATATGAGGGAGATTATTGAGAAGTGCCCTGAATTCAATATTCCAATGCTAATGTGTTTTGTTGACTACTCAAAGGCTTTCAACTGCGTTAAGTGGGACTGTCTGTGGAACATTCTATCAGAGATGGGTGTATCCAGACACCTTACGATCCTAATTAAAAATTATATCTGAAGGGCAAGTTACAGTTGTGAGAGTTAATTAGGTAATATCCCAACCTTATAAAACACAGAATCCTGACATATGGAAGGGTTGTATTTGGTCTCCTATTCTGTTTAACATTTATGAGAAGAGCTCTAGAGGTTTAGGAAGGAAGTATCATGGTAAGGGGTAGGGTGATAAGTAACTTACTGTATGCAGATGACACAATGCTGTTCGCTTCTACTGAAAGAAAACTTGATACTCTCCTTTTAAAAGTAAAGAAAGAAAACGAAGCTGTCTGTCTCAGCATAAATAAGGCTAAAACCAATATTATCTCGGTAGTCCGTCTCGGTACTATGACGTGCTCAAACGAACTCAACGATTTGGAATTTGTAAGTAAATTCTAGTATCTCACAAAGCTCGCTTGTCACAAATGAGGAAGGGAGTGAAACAAAAATCAGGAGACGGATCCAAATATCTAAAACAGCAATGACAAAACTCACCCGGATATGGAGGGATTGTAATATATCTAATGCTATAAAGGTAAGCCTGGTATGGACATTAATATTCTCTACTTTCTTATACAGTGCGGAATCCTGAACGATTAAGACAAGCGAGAGAAGGAGAATTGAGGCGTTTGTGATGTAGTGTTGGCGGCGAATGTTGGATATCCCATGGACATGGTCTTAATTCTTGCTCAGCTTAATGTCACTACCAGACTCTCTACTATCTGCTTTCATCGTATTCTCAGTTACTTTGGACACTGCTTGATGAGATCCAGACAACCTCGAAAAGTTATTAGTAGTTGGTAAAGTTGAACGATCTTTCGTTCAACTTTACCTCTACGTGGCCTCTTGGCCACGCGGGCGATCTCCGTTGCAATGGATAGGCCAAATAAGATTCCTTACTGGCATGTCAGTTGCTGAGGCCATGAGGTCGGCAGAAAATAGGACTACCTAGCAAAATTTAATACGGCAAGTGATGGCATCCCGCAGATTGCAAATTTACAACCAATTTTCTGTTTGAATGCTTCGGGGTGGTATACATTTAATTAATTTAAACCTAAAAAGATTGACAAACTAGAGTGAAGCATATGGATTTATCTTTATAGGAAGCTTCAGAACGCTAGACAAACTAGAATTCTATACTAAAAATAAAATTCACTGGAGTTGAAATTATCGTTAATCATAATGTTAAAGACCTAGGAATTAGGAACTAGATCTTTTTTTTTTTTTTTTTTTTTTTTTTTATTGCTGTAGAACAGCAGACAGGCTGACGGCCCGCTTAGAATTTAGCAGTTACCGTCGCCTATGGGTGTTTGCAACGCCAGTGGCATCGCGTACACGCTGCTGTCCTATAAGGGTACAGGAACTTGGGTCACTAATGCCGGAACACAACACAAGGTTATTATGGCGGCATACTTAAGACCGAAGGTGGTCGCCATCCAGACGGGCTTGAGGCCCTACCACGTAGCTAGGGTGGGTTGTTTTGTCGGCTTTTACGACAGGCCGACCCCGGCCGCAGAGGTTAGTATTCTTTCTCCGCCCCTGCACGGATAAAATCAAAAATCTCAATTAAAGGAAATTAGTAAGTAAAATTTTTTGCCACATGCCACCAAAATTGCGCTCGCTCAATTCCTTCTTCTACTAATCCTCGACTATGCAGATGTCAGCTATTTTGATCTTAATGAAAATTTGCTAGAATAACTTGAGAAATTTCAGAATTTTGGCATCCGTTTTATTTTTGTCTTACGTAAGTATGATCACATCTTAAGGAGCCACCCTATTTGTCTTCGCCGGAATGGCGAACTCAGATTCTTTCTCTCCTTTACTTAATTTTAAGGATATAATTAAATTTATTCAGGATCGACATTTGAGCATCTTCAGTTCATTTATAAGTCTGCGCTTGAAAATGAGCATTTTCATGGGACATACTTCATGCTTTTCTGATCAATCTTTTACTGTTCAAGCTGTTAGGCTTTTGTATATTTTACCTGATCATATAGAGAAGGCCCAGTCTATTTCTACTACCAAATACCTAAATACCAAATACCTTTAAATAATATAATCAAAGAACATTATTACATAAAGGATATATGTAATTAAAATAGTATGTAGAATTCAATAAATAATGCATGATATTGTTATATATGATATGTGTTATTACTATATATATTTCATTTTATAAGTATATTATGTTATTCAACTTTTTCAATTTAGTTTTGTAAGTATAATGCACACAAACTTTTTTGTTTCTTATATTTTTTTCTGTCCATCCAAAGGTTATCTGGCAAAAATCTAGTTTGATCTAGTTAGCAATAATACCGCTCATTGTACTTAAATGAATATTTCTATGTATCACTAGTTTTAAGTTCATTGTGTGCAATAAAGAATATCTAAAGAATTTCACATAACGCCACTCCCGAAGTAAATAGCATAGCACTTGTGTTATGGGTACTAGACAACAAAATTAAATATATTACATATACCTGTGGCTTCCACAAGCGTACTGATGTGCGTTAGCTAAACACCACGGAGGTCGTCAATTCATTGATTTCTTGTTGTTAGATTAAAAAAGAAAATATTGGTTTAACAATAACATTTATGATAATATTGCTAAAAATCGAATTTTAAAATATTCGATCTGATAAGTATATAATCAAGTTATATTTTATTTCCATTTCCATGACGTTTCAGCTATAATGTTATTTTCCTCATCGAGTAGACAACCGTGATTCTGACGTTATAGCGGTCTTTGACACAACTCGGACAAGAGCTGTACACACAGTCTGGCCACGAGTATTAAGTAAATAAAGCAACGTCCTGTTCGCTTTCCAATTAAGTCTAGAAACTGTTTGAGTTCAGGTATACCTTTGATCTTTCATATTCTGCAATATGTAACTTGCTGTTGTAATTTTGTACTAAATTGCAAACTAAATTCAGCCTTGACCCGGCAAACGTTGTTTTGCCGTGTAAATTAAAAAATTACGTTTTGGACGAGAGTTCTGTCAAATCTGGTTCTTAGTGAGTGTTCACACCGCGGAATTAGCAACCATGCTAAATTTCAATGTATAGTTCTAGAGATCTGGTGATGAGTGGTATTTCGCTTGCACTGGACTAAAACTTTTGCAAATAGCAACGCTTGATTTCTCAAAAACAGTTTGAAGGAATGGCGTGCGGATATCGGGAAATTATGCGTCACTTCACGCAATTTTAGTAACGATGTAGCGCTTCACGGGACAATAGGGTGCTTTTTGTATTTTTTTTTATTGCTTGAGTTCAGCAGACAGGCAAACGGCCCACCCTGGCAGGTGGTCACCGTCGCCTATGGACGTTTGCAGCACCAGAGGCACCACCAACGCGCTGCCGGTCTCGAAGAAATTTTATAACGCCTTTTTTGAAGAACCCCATATCATACCGCGCTGAGAATACCTCAGCCGGAAGCTCATTCCAGATCCTGAGAGTACGCAACATGAACGTTCTGGAGAACCGTTTCGTACAGGAAGGAAGAGGCTCCAAGAAATGGGGATGAACACCCAGCCGATGGCGGGCAGTGCGGTGGTAGAAAGACGACGAGGGCACCATCCTAAATAGTTCTTCAGAACACTCCCCGTTGTACAGACGGTAGAATACGCAAAGAGAGGCAAAGTCTCTCCGAAGTCCAAGCGTATCTAAACCGTCTGTGAGCATGAGATCGCCGACAACACGAACTGCGCGCCGTTGGATCGAGTCTAGGGGATTGAGCTGACAGGCCGGTGCTCCAGCCCATAAATATGAGCAGTACTCCATATGCGGTCTGACCTGTGCTTTATATAGCACAAGCCGTTGCCTTGGACTGAAGTACTGCTTGGACCGGTTTAGCACACCTAGCTTTTTGGAGGAAAGCTTAGCTTTACCCTCCAATTGTCCCCTAAACTGCACATCATTCGTGATGTCGACACCAAGGATCCCAATACTACTTGCGATGGAAAGAGAGGTTCCTTGAAACTGTTGCGCAGGTGCGAACGGGGTTTTCTTGGCAGAGAATACGCAGACCTGCGTCTTCGAGGGGTTGAACTGGACAAGGTTTTGTCGTCCCTATTCAAAAAAATAACGATTAAAAAAACAATTTTACAAAAATAACGATTCTTACGTAGGACGCCTATTTAAAATTGAATATGGACTTATAAGCGAGTGTCCAAATGTTAATTTAATCAAAGCTTGGGTTTTAGCAGGTTTAGTATGATGGTTCTGTTTTGTTTTTTAAATTGAGCTTTTCTTTTCAACTGGCTTAGTCAGTAACTTTCGCCCTTACTTTTTGGGGACATTATTTTTTACGGCCCCTGTATTCTTTTGCATGTATGATGAACTACAGAGGTATTTTTTGTTTTATTTCGAAGGAATAGTAGTCGACTAAGGCCGACTTGCACAACCAATCACTAAACCGATTTAGCGCTAAACTTATTTAAATCGTCATTCTGTCCCTGTCAAACATTGTCAATGTGACAGGGACAGAATGACGATTTAAATAAGTTTAGCGCTAAATCGGTTTAGTGATTGGTTGTGCAAGTCGGCCTTAATAGTTAGCAGTTTCCGTCACCTATATATACCGGACACTAGCAGCACCGCGAACATGCTACTGTCCACATAAAAGTACTGGAATCTCGGTCATTTATGCTGGAATATAACACAAAATAGAATATAACACAAGTTTATGACGGCCCAAGACTTATAGACCAAGGGTAGTTACTATCTAAACAGACTTGAGGCCTTACTACTTAACTAGGATTGTTTCGTCATAAAATGACAGGCCGACTCTGGCTGCAGGGTCAGTATTTTTACTTCGCCCTTACACGGAGATGTCGCATTTCACTTATTTCCTACAAAAGTACATGCTTTTTGCGTTAATGCCTCTTTTTTCGTCACTTCAGTCACTTTTTTATCTAGAAATATGAGAAGTAAGTAGTATATAAAAGAATAAATAGACATAAGAGAAACTGTGTTTTTATAGCAGTGACTGCCATGTGATTCTAAGCTTCGGCTGACAGCTTCGGCTTGACCCGCCAATTTATCCAAAGCGAATTTATGGAATCCAGTGAAATCGATATGCAAGTTTCTTCACAATGTTCTTCTTCGAAATCAGCTTCACTGGCTTTAGGTATAATTTGAATGATATACTTAAAAACACCAGGTAATTAAACAAAAATTAAAAGAGTATTCAAAACTACAATGAATAATGTTAATACGGTAACATGAATATGATTAGCAGATATAAAGACATTCTCCAAAGTTGCGAAGATTTATACAGCGTAGAACGACTCGTCTAAGAATCCGAAGACAATGGCGAGGTCCCGACAAAGTTATTTAAATTACGCGACAATTTTCTTAGAGCATAACGTTTAAGTGGCAAAGGCGTTGAAGTCCCGTTTAATTCAAAACTGTTTTCAGATAAAGATTTTCAAACAACAGCAGACAGTGGTTATTTGATATACTAAAATCTTAAACAACATCTTTCAAAGTAGATTTTAAGATTACGTGTAGATAGATGTGTTGAGGGGTGGTAGAAGAGGTAATAATGATCGATTTATTGAACGTAAAGATACTCTCCTATAATGGTGGCGTGACATAAATTGTACCTTGTAGGGGGTCGAGCCCAATCATAGGAAGTCTTATTATTATCATATTATAGTGAACAGATCGACCTAATTTGACGGTTTGAGTCAGCTGGCACGAGGAAATAGTTTAAGTTGTTCATAATATTAAAAAAAACACAGTTCATAGTATGTATAATTTATTTACAAATATTCAAATATAATAATCATAAGACGTTGGATATTTGAACGCAGTATTAAAATATGATTTGATAAACATCAAAAAAGATATTAAAACAAGAAATTACACAAGAAATACATTGATAATGTAGTTTAGTGTAGTGAATTTAACTATATTACATTACATAATACAGTAATAGTATTATAGTAGTTATCAAAAGATTCGATATACACGTAGGTCGGGTATGTATAATTGTATTACAAAAATGTACAAGTTCGAAGAAATTGTTCATACCATAGTATCAAGGATTATAATTACTCGTATATACTATATTTAAAATAGAAAATTAAAATAGAATTATCAATTTAAAAAAATGTTTTTAAAAAAGGAAATGAACTAAAAAATTTAAGCGACACATATAATGTAATGAATGTAATTGATTTAATCAAGAGTAAACTACGAGTATATAAGAGAAAAGATCGGGGAGAAACCAACATTCCGAGAACACAGGTATGTATATCACAGGTATCCGTCTAAGCCCAATATTGGGACGACTGTTATTATTATATTAATAATCATTTACTTAAATACTTGGAAAAAACACTTGATACATATTATCTCGGGGTACTTGTGCTAAGCAATTTCCGTTATTTTTAAGATTAATCTTTAAGATAAATTAATAAACTTATTGTAATTATTTATTTTTGGTATGTTCCTAAATAAAAGTTGCAGTTGGGGCAATAATGTTCCAAAATTTTGCATGAGTTTACGCAGTATGGTATACATACACATGGCCAGCAACTGAAAAAAATAATCATATTTTTTATAGGAGAAGTTTAAGTTAGTAGATAAGTTTAAGTTAGATTTTAAGTTAGTAGATAGGCACTGGTAGTCACCGTCGCATTTTATAACGCCTTTTTTTAAAACTCCAAAACTTACTGCGGTAGGAAAACCTCAGCCGGGAGCTCATTTTGAGAGCCATCTCCTACAGGAAAATCATTTCTTGTAGAGATGAGGCAGTGTAATGATATAAAGATAATGAAGACACCATTCTAAACAGCTCCTTAGAACATTCGCCGTAGTACAGACAGTAGAATACGTGAAGTTTCTCCGAAAACCAAGCGTATATAGACCCCCTGTGAGTATGAGATCATTGAAAAGACAAATTACGCGATTTTGAATGGAGTTTCGAGCATTAATTTGACAGGCAGGTGCTACAGCCCATATATGTATCTATATATACCTAGTCAGGTCATAAGTATTGTCACATAGTAAAAACTTTTCTTTTAGAATGCTGGCCACAAAAAAGTTTATTGAATTCGAGTTTCGAATTGTTCATGAAAATAAAAATGTATAACTTTTAGAATTTTACTCATTTTTAAATATGGAGTGGACGCATAAAGAAGACCGTGTTGTAGTTATTGCGTTGCATCGTTGCGGTTACGCGCCAATTCAAATTTTTAACATACTGAAAAATTTGAATATTACCAAAAGATTCGTTTATCGTACCATCAAACGATACAATGAAGACTCTAGTGTAGATGACAGGTCAAGAAGTGGTCGCCCTCGGTCTGTTAGGACTCCAGCAGTGATAAAAGCTGTGAAGGTACGAATTCAAAGAAATCCCAAACGTAAGCAGAAACTGTTGGCCCTTCAGATGGGGTTAAGCAGAACCACGATGAAAAGGGTGTTAAATGAAGACTTAGGGCTTCGGGCATATCGAAGAAAAACAGGACATCGTTTGAATGCTCGTCTAATGGACCTGAGACTGAAGAGATGCCGCGCTTTGTTGAAGCAGTACGCGGGAAAAAAATATCGGGAAATTCTTTTTTCGGATGAAAAAATATTTACCGTAGAAGAGAGCTACAACAAACAAAATGATAAGGTGTACGCACACAGTAGTGAAGAAGCGAGCAACCGTATTCCGCGTGTCCAACGAGGTCATTTTCCATCCTCGCTCATGGTATGGTTGGGAGTTTCTTATTGGGGCTTAACAGAGGTACATTTTTGTGAGAAAGGTGTAAAAACGAATGCTGTTGTGTATCAAAATACAGTCCTGACGAACCTTGTGGAACCTGTTTCTCATACCATGTTCAATAACAGGCACTGGGTATTCCAACAAGATTCGGCGCCAGCTCATAGAGCGAAGAGCACACAAGACTGGCTGGCGGCGCGTGAAATCGACTTCATCCGGCACGAAGACTGGCCCTCCTCCAGTCCAGATTTGAATCCGTTAGATTCCAAGATATGGCAACACTTGGAGGAAAAGGCGTGCTCAAAGCCTCATCCCAATTTGGAGTCACTCAAGACATCCTTGATTAAGGCAGCCGCCGATATTGACATGGACCTCGTTCGTGCTGCGATAGACAACTGGCCGCGCAGATTGAAGGCTTGTATTCAAAATCACGGAGGTCATTTTGAATAAACTTTAATGTCATAAGAATCTATGTTTTGTTAAGTTCATTTTGGTATATGAATGGTTACATAATTAATAAACTTGTTACAATTATTTTACATTAAACATGTGACAGAATTTATGACCTGACTAGGTATATATATATATATATATATATATATATATATATATATATATATATATATATATATATATATATATATATATATATATATATATATATATATTTTAAATTGCACTAACACATCATATTAATCGCTCTTGTGCACGTAGAACTCAATGATTACAAAAACAATTGATGTCTCTAATTGGAAATGAATATTTAATATTACATTTTTAATGCCGCTTAAAAGACAGGGTTAAATTAAGTTTGAACGCGATCTACACAATCTACCTAGAAACATTGTAAATCAATTGTGAAGTACTTACAAGCATAGACACAAAAGTATGGCTATGGCGTGCGTCTTTCCTGTCGCCTTGCCTTTTATTCGTGTCGTGATTGTGGTGCCACACGAAGAGCACGTCATACGGGTGGGATTGGGACCTACGGGCATCATCTTCACAAACCTGTAATATAATTTTCATGTGATTTATATAGATATTTATCATTCTATTTCATTGAAATTCTTTCCGCTTCCATCCAAAGTGTAAACTGTATATAGCGAAATTAAAGAGATTAGGTTTGTTTGCGCTGTAAAGAGTTTTCGTTAAACGGAGGAGAACGAATAAGTACGTTTTAATTTTGACTAAATTAGAGAAAAAAATGACAAAACAATGTTATAATCAGTAATTTTATTATGCCAGTATTTTAATTATATTTTTTGTTGTATTTTAATTATAGTATATCTTGGGAAATAATCACCTTCATTGAATAATTGCAACGAATAAATGAAATTCTAAGAATTCTATGGTACGTACGAAATATTTATGACTGTGAAATTAATGTGTATTGGGGTTTAAGTAACGAAATATTGTTTCGCTTTTAAGTGGTTGCTATGCTATAAAGAGTGTTTTAATACAAGAATAACAAGAGTATCGCTATATAGAGATAACATTGTACATACAGATAAATGTAGAAGAAGCAGGTAGCGTGCAAAGGTAAGCGCACAATGTTTGAAGTCACTATAAGATTTTTATTGGAGACTACAAATTTTTTTCTCTATACAGGGGTGAATTGTATTATTATTTCTTTAAATAAATTTATAATTTATTAGTGGATTCTTGGTTAAAGTACTCGTATGTCTTTGTATTATTATATTTGATTGTTTGTTTCCGAAATAAAGTAAATAAATAAATATTATATTTGAATGTAATCTGATTTCTTCTAGAGTAGTTAAATAAATAAACAATTTTTTCATTAAATGTACATAAAACTAATATAGTACTGAATTAAATGTAAAACGAAAACATTAAATATAATTTCACTTTTTAAGTTCCTTAAATTGATTAATTCGTTGAACGTAGGTGAAACTAAAATAATGTTCATAACACTTTACCAATCAAACCAAATCAATAAGTATTATTATTAAAAGTATTTACCTTATTAAATAAATAAATGAAATTGTAAATATTACACACGTTTCAACACCGGCTTCAATAATACACGATTAAAACTAATGCTAGGACACCTACTAAAAATTGGACTACGCTCGGCGAGCCACGCTTCAATTTATATTGTATGCAATTTTTTAAACAGATGCGTTATCGCTGTTGTTAGGAAAAATACCGAACAAAATATACAAAATTGGAAATGCTTTGATGATCCATGACGCAGGCAAGTAGCAACATCTGTCGAGGTCATGGGGTTTGATTCCCGTCCCGAGTTTAGGTGTTTATGTTTTTATTTATAAAATAAAGTAAATAAGTAGTACATCATTCTATCAAGTTTATAATTCATAATACATGCGCTCTTCTGCTTACTAGCTAGCAGCGTGTTGATTAATCCGTTCCATAACGTTTGAGAGCAAATAAGTTATCGCTATAGGGCTATAGTTGGACGGGTCCTTTCGGTCCCCTTTTTGAGAATAGGGTAAACAGAACCACCTTCCACTAAGCAGGAAAACAAACTCTGTGGTAAGATAAGGTAAAAAGTCGGGAAAGGACTGGAGACAGCTCCGCCGAACATGCCGGCAGTATGAAAGCGGGGATAACATCCGGACCAGTGGATTTCTTGATATGAATCATAGGACACGTCATACGGTATTTTGTGGAAACCATACCTCTGACACGGTGAAGTCTCCACATCTTTTAACTGAAGGCGGAGATTCCCCTCCGTCATAAAGAGTCGTAGTGGCTGTAAAGATTTCACCCAAAAGATCGGCTTTATCTTTGGCAGCGTGAACCAAACGGTTATCAGCTGCACGTAGCGGTGGTAAGGATTCCCGGCAGATCAGTTTTTGGGAGTTTAGCTACCAAATATGATGAGCTTTAAAGTCTTCAACCTTCGCGGCGAAATACTGCGTAAAAACTTTGTCGGTAGCGTCTTGAATACGGCCAAAAAAGTGAGTCGTTTTAGTCTTTTCACACTTGCGATCGCCTTGGATCGATATAAGCAGAGTTTAGACTCGGGTGAAACTACAGAAATTTACCCGCACCCACAAAATCTCTATCTATGAGGTCACTAAGACAGCGACAGCATCTATAATCATAGATGTACACGCATACCCAGGCTTTTGGAAGGAACAAGTGTTCCAAATTATTGCCAGAGTCACACAGGCATGATGAGTCGGGATAGATATTTGCATCTCTGTCAGAAAAAGTAGAGTCAGCTTTGCCGTTTCTAGGTGGTGATGAACGATATTGAGGTTGGAATGTTGGAATGTATACATCTAATGTTATAAGAGTCCAATTTAAATGTAGATTCGAAGTCCAATCTTACTGTTTCGAGAGAGATTCATGGTTATTAAACAGAAGGGAGCGTTTCAGGAAGTGTCCAGTGTGTCGAGGAAAAAATTGGGAGTTTTTCCCATCCAAACCCACAGGTTGGTGACTTAATGCGCGGCACGGAACGGCTCCTGATCCCTCCTGGAGAATATCATCGGGTCTTCCCGGTACTCTCCAAAAACTTTGCTCCAATTAGCGGGATAGCCTCCCAGGGGAGGTATTTCGGTTTCCACTGGTGGGCGGTCAGCGGAAAGGCGTTTAATTAAACCTCCCTGACCCCACCACTTGGGATTTCGTACAATTTGAGTTCCAAATTTTGTGGGCAATCCAGAATTTTGAGTTAGGACCTGGATAATGCGAGAAAACCACACAAAGTTATTATGACGGGATGCACCACGGATGGTTGCCATTCAGACGGTTTAGGAATTTTGCCACCTAGTTTGGGTTGTTTAGTCACCTCTTACGACAGGCCGACCCCGGGTGCAGGGGTCAAATTCTTGCTGCCCCTTCACGGAAAAATTTAAGTATGTCTATTTTGAGAGTGCAAAGTGTGAATCTTAATTTCTAAATATTACCATTTTTGTGAGTAGGCTATTGTAAAGGTGCTTTTTTGTTAATATAATCAGGCATTATCCTTATAGCATTAGCTAATATTAATTACGAATTAGACTACAGAGTGGATTAAGTATACGACCACAAAATAAGCAATAAATAAAGGTCAACGGTGCCTTGATAATGAATTCATTATGAATATAATATTACCATTATAAAACTTTAATGTGTAACAGTTTTTGCTAAGGCTAAGAGTGTAAACCTGCTACCTCCACTTTTGGTCCAAATGACATTTTTATACCATCTGAAAGAGAAAGATAGGGCACATGGATTTGTAAAACTACCTATACTCACTTTAATTGGTAAGTCGGCAAAAAGGTGTGATGCGTAAAACAGCCAAATCCATTTTATTCAAATTGCGCGGCTAACTCCATGATGACACATGAGTCTTTGGCGTTACAACGTTACGTGCAATAAAAATCAGTTTTCGTTGGAATAAACCAATTGTTTCAAGATTTCATCGTTGAAATATTGCAGAGGTATGTCATCAAATCAACTTTGGCGTAGTAAAAAAATTCTTGAGTTAGTGTGCAATAATGATGATACATAATACAACAGAGTCGTCCCTAAATCACCGTCTCTTTTAAAACAAGAAAATTTTAAATTTAAATTTATTAATAACCTACCAATAGTCCTGGCTTCTAATGACAGCCATTGCACGCAAAGTATAACTGCAGCAAATATAGATGTTCTTGGATCTGATGACTGTACACTTAGTGTGATCACGAAGGGAAATGACGATGATTCAACTTTAGCGGTGTTGTATAATGACAACGGGAATATGTTGACAAATGAAATTAATTACTTTAGCGAAAATTCTACAAATCAAGTTCAGACAACAAATGCTACAAATGATTGATACCAGAGCAATTTCATTTATGAATTCGGATGCTATTATGACGGGTTCTAATGATGTGGTGATAGTTAACGCTAACTGCACGGTTAGTACCAATACAAGCTCAGTATATCTATTAAATCAGATTGACGAAAGTGACCAAAAAGCCTAAAAGTGCAGTTAGTACCGTATGATATAAATTCTAACTCAGACTTTGATTGTGATGATAACTATCCAAAAAGAAGTACTAAGCGAAAAAATCGAGGAGAGGTTAAGAAATGTAATTGGTTTGCAGAAAAAAACAGAAAACTACAAGAGGCTTGCAAAAAATATTATGGAAGGAAAAGAGAAGAGACCTGGAATTATAAGGTTCCAAGAGAGTCCAAAAGAAAACAAGAATAACGTTTAGTTTTATTAATTGCCCACTGCCCTCCGCCACAGGCTCTTATGAGACCTAGTGCGGAGAACAGGACGTATTCATCGGTACGTTTTAATCATAAGAAACATTTTATTTTATGTTAACTATAATACTTGTACCTTGTAAAAATATTTCTGTATACAATAAATTTTCATTTCATTTCAATTTAATTTTATGAAAAGAGAGTTTCAGATATTTAAGTTTTTTTTGTCCTTTTTTGTTTAGTCACAGATTTATGATTAAAAGTCTGATTAAATTTAAGTATTGGCCAAGTATGAATAAATAGACTGATTAACGCAATAATTAAAATTATTTTATCTATCTTTGAAATCTTTCTAAAAACCTGCTAACTCCGTAAAATAAAACTTTTGCTACCAAAAAATCTGCTAAGTCATAAAAACACTTGTAACTTACGATCAAATTTTACTATTTTATTAGTTTCTAATAATGTAGACTATCCAAAAATACACCTACTGTATTTTTGGTTTGAACCGAAAATTGTAAAATTCTAATTTATTAACTTTTGTTTGCCTACTGTAAATTTGGGTTAAAGTGAGTTAGCAGGTTTACACTCTTAGCAGACGAAGTGTCACCTTCGCTGGTATGACCACGTTTTACCGGCTACTTACTTGGGGAACAAGTGTCTAGCTGTACCGTCTCCATCTTCGCCAGGCCCCAACTGGAGGGGTAGACCAAAAAAGTGCTGGCTTGTTGTCGTAAAAGATGATATGCGTGCCAATGGGTTCACTACCAGAGATGCTGAAGACCATGCGATGTGGAGTAGAAAAAGTCGAAAAGCGGACTCCGGGCACCAAAGCGGAAGTTTAGAATGCAACCGGGATTTAAGGATGGGATAATGATGATTTTTGCTATTACAGAAACCCTTTATAAGTGCCACCTCAGAAAACAAAATTTATCTAGGTATATAATATGTAGAGTACATTGTACTTTTTGAATTATCCCGCGCACTTGCGTCGCGAAAGCTATCACATGTTATTTATAGTTCTTAAAAATGAATTTGTCAAAATTTGTATTTGGAGAAAGGGCATAAGTAGTGAATATTTGACATTTAATGTCGTTTCTCTTTTTTTTTGGAGAGTTTAATAAGATGTAAATATTTGTATAATAATTATCTCTAAAGTAAATTAAATTACTCGTTTTACAGGAGAAACTAAGACTTTTTGTTATTCAACCCTGATTCTACTAATTATTGATAATATATTATTGATAATAAACCTTATATGTGTATACTTCTTTTGTTAGTGATTCAACAAATTGTCATCTGAAAAAATATGTAAATATTAGAGTATTATTAACTAATCTGTCTCATAGGATTTGACTAGTAGGCCCGTCAAGAAATAATAATATAGCACGAGTTTATCTGCGCCTGGGCATATAATAAGAGTCATAACCTTAGAAGGATAATACCCTTTTTGTTCTAGCCCATGCTTATTTTCTTCAAACTTGTAATTAATGAGACTGTGGAGTTTGAGCTATATGTTACAATTTATCTTTTCTCTCTTTCTGTGTCCGTTCTTACCCGCAATCCGTTTAGCTAAACGTATCTAGTTGCTTAAGATGGTTTATTAGTTTCATAATCATAATTGTTCGTGGGTGCTGAGGTATCGGCCAACGAGGAGAATAACTCTATCATTTCTTTCACCCTAGGAAGTCGTAAGACAAATGGATCCTATAGATACCCTTTTTGATATCAAGGAAGCGCACAATTTGGTTTTCCTTTACTGGTTCGAAGGGTCAGGCGACATTTGAGCCTGTAAAGACCAAATTTGAAATGACTTTCTTCTGTTCTTTTGGCTTTAAAAAAAACCTTTGCAAAATCGACAAAAAAAATTTTTATATTGACTTCTGTATTATTTCTCTGTAAGAAAATATGTGTGTTTTTTTGGGAAATAAAGTTTATTAATAGTATACATATTTAACCAAGATATGTCTTGGTTGATGATTATTACATCGCTATTTTACATCAATAGCAAAATTACAAGTACAATAATTGCTTTTAAATATTTATAAGAAGAAACATCAATTCGTCGAAACAGCGTCTAATTATAACTAAAAAGAGAAAAATTCATAATAGTTGAAAAAAAAACTAAATAAAATCACTTTAATAGAAAATCTAACTAAATACTAAGGCTCAAAAGTGGTGAGGCTAAATCCTGGTTTATTATAAACTAGTTGACCTGGCAAACGTTGTTCTGCCATGTGAATATAAAAGAAGTAGCCTACGCCCTTCTCCAAATTGGTTCAGCGGTTTAGGCGTGAAAGCGTAAAAAACAAACTCACTTTCGCATTTATAATACAGCGATATATACAGCTGATACAGTGTTTTGTTTTACTTTTTATCGATTAAATCTATTCGTGCAGGGGCGGAGAAAGGATACTAACCTCTGCGGCCGGGGTCGGCCTGTCGTAAAATGAGACAAAACAACCCACCATAGGCTACGTGGTAGTGCCTCAAGCCCGTCTGGATGGCTTTGGTCTTAAGTATGCCGCCATAATAACCTTGTGTTGTGTTCCGGCATTAGTGACCCAAGTTCCTGTACTCATATGGGACAGCAGCGTGTTCGCCACTGGCGTTGCAAACCCCCATAGACGACGGTAACTGCTAAATTCTAAGCGGGCCGTTAGCCTGTCTGCTGTCCTACAGTTAAAAAAATATTCATTTCTAGCGCTCGGTTTGTATGCGCCTCCTTGACTCTGCGCCCGGGTGCACCCGCATCTCTTGAACCCCCGGGTAAAGACGGCCTTGATGTTATACACAGGTATTATTAGCTAGTGATTAAATTGACGTTCTTTGACTTACCAAGTCAGCTAGCACGAGTGAATGTTATAGTTTATGCTATTTATGTATTAAAAAACACAGTTTGTTGTTTAAACTATTTAATATTAAATTATAAAATACAATCTCATGAGGCGTGGTATATTTGAAAACAGTAATAAAATAAGCACTTATAAATATTAAATATGATACACGCATTGGTGATGACAAATAAGTTTATGCTTAATTTATGCAATATCTAAATGTTGGATTTTTTTAAAGTCTACATACGAGATCTGGAAAACGTCAATCCCTAGTGATTCTGGTTGGAAAAATATCAATATACATGAAGGTTGAGTAGGTGTATTTATATTACATAATACAGATAAATAGATAGATAACACTTTATTGTAACCAAATAACCAAATAACTTACAAAAAGTAGAAATTATTTACACAATATCTACTTGACTTACAATGGGCGGCCTTATCGCTACAGAGCGATCTCTTCTAGGCAACCCGGATATGATTAATATTGAAAAAAATCGACAACTTTTTAATAGAGTATGATTCTTATGTTGGAAAATTTTCGTAAAACTATAATGTAGAAAAATCAAAAATATACAAATAAAGGTTATCAAAAGAAGTAAATATATCCAAAAATATTTTAATAAATGAAGAAAAATCGATACAATCTTACATATAACAAAGATATATTTTATTTTTACAGACTATTATATACTATCCTTTGTAAAAAGAAAAAAACGGGTGGTTTTGATTTTTCTAACTTTGGTTAGGGATGGCCACAACGCTGAAGTAACCCTGACTCGCCGTCCCGTAAGTCCCCACAAACTCAGTAAGGACAAAATGAAGCACTTACCGCTGTGGCAGGAACTGTTTAGGACTCGGCCTTGGCGGTTGGTGCGTACACGGGTAACGGTCGGTAGCTGAGTTATATTTGGTTTTCAATGCTTTTTTTTTCTATAGCAGGCGCCCGTAGTTCCGCGTCGATGCTCAAGCAGCCATTGAATTTCATATTTTTCCAGGAAAGGGATGCTTTACTGGAATATAGTGGCATGTCGCAACAACCTTATTGGTAATAATTTAAATCTAAAGAAGTCAAACTATATTACTAATACTTAACAAAAAGTCTGGTTATGAAAAAAAAGTTAATTCAAAAATCGAAACTTTTATTTATAAAAATAATAGTCTCTTTTTCAGTTTCTGACTTTTTACTTACTTTTCGCGGGTTTGCGGTTAAAGGGTTATCAAACAACTAAAACTAACTTCTCGCAGTCGTCGACCAGTACGGGCTCCTAGTTACTCTGGGAGCACCGGATTGCTCGATTGAGTTCCACTAGAAATTTGGACACTAGGTAAATTACTTATCTCGGATGAGGCTCGAATTTATGTGCATGGTAAGGACCGACGTTCGCAAGTGTTACAAAGATCAGAAGGACGTTATGCCGACGTGTGTTTTAAAGAAATCACCCCTTCTGGTGGGGGTCCGTTATGTTTTCGCGGGCGTAACTTCCAGCTATCGTACCGAGGTAGTAATTATTGAAAATGGCTTACTAAACGCACAAAAGTGCATAACAGAAATCCTTTGTCAACATGCTCAACCCGCACTGAATGTAATTGGTGAAGATGCCATTTACATGGACGATATTGCTCGGGCTCACCGTTCTGGCGATGCTTATATGCAAGAGGTCGGTATTCGTCGTTTGGATTGGCCAGCGTAGACCTAGACCCATTGAACACGTCTCCTCATAAAGAGGCGAGTACGATCTGTCCAACCACCCCCACAAAACATCAGGGAGCTTAAACGTGTGATCTCGGCTAAGTGGGAATACATTCCACAGGACACCATCAAAAGCCTGGCGGAAAGCATGCCGTAATCGCTGCAATGGGAGGTCATACTCGTTATTAATTTTTATTTTATAATGTCTTGTTTCATTAAAATACCATAAAAATACTCGTCTTAATTTCATTATACCCATAAAAATGACCATTGTAACACGGCTCTCTGTTTACATTGACTAAAACACTGATTCTAAGATTTAAGTATTATGAACTACATTCTCATTGATAATAAGAAATTTCTAGTCATCTAACCTAATGACATACTAAAAAAAGTAATATTATTCACGGAAAATCCAATAGCTGTAAGGTGTCCGGTTTTTTTGAAAATGAGTGTATTAATGCATTTGGACTCACGTGAATGAAATTAATTAATGTTCATATATCAACTTCATATTAGATACTATAATATGTAATAGCTACATATAAAGTATACAACCCTTTAATTTAGAAATCACAATGGCATGGTCACCTGATATGTATTAAAATATAGCTTTGTTTAAATATTTTTTGTTTGTAGATTTCTTCTAACTTTAATTATTTCTTAGTAAATTACATAAAACAGTAAAATATAATCTTTATTTTGTAGTTCTTTTAATAGTTACTTTTTCATATAATGAATAAAGTATTTCCCCAAAACTAATAATAATATTTTACGAAAACGCCCTTATTATCCTTACGTTGGTTCTTTCAAGTGACGGGTTTTTTTACAAGTTAAAATCTTGTAAAAAAACCCATTTTGTTTAAGTTTGTTTTTATATAATTATAAGTAGTTTGACATTGAATCCTATTATGAAACTAAGAAACCAGTGTCTCTGTATGCCAATGAACGATACCAGATACCAGAAAAAAGGTAAGTTAATAGTTAAGTATGTTAATATGTGCATAATTTATCATACTCGAAAACATTACACCATTTAAATAGATTTTGGAATATTTATTTATAGATTGTTTATAATTTTGATACCTTTAATACAATTAGTAAATAATTGTTTGCATTGTCAAAAATTACCGTCAAATATGAAGTGCTGTAAAAGATTATAAAACCTTATTTTTAAATAGATTTGTGACAATTTGAGAAAATAAAGTATTTACTATTAAGGTTTTCCTTATCCACATATATCGTGCTAAGATATTAAGGAGACTGTATTCTTAAAAAATATATCTAGTATAGGCGTGCCATAAAATATCAGTATTATGTTATCAAGAAATAATGAGTGGTAGGTGAGCAGGTAAGTACATAGATCTTTTTGTCTTGTGTGAATTCTATGATTATATACTTGTACAAGATGATTGTTTAAAAATTTAAAAAATTATGATCATGCAAAGATTCCCTTTTATTTTTTTTTAATGGAGTTAATATACTTTAGAATAATAAAACCTCTTTGCTAAGAACTTTGTTTCAACACTATTTATTTCCTTACAATTTTTGTTTCCATATTCAAATACTTGACGTTTTCAGCTAAATGCATTATTATATTTCCTAAATTACTTTTTATTATTAGGTGCTCAAAGATTTTTCTTTCATCACAAGTTTTAAGGCCTCGTTTATATCTATGAATGTAAGCAAACAAATAATTATAGACAAAAAATCATTTATCAATAGCCTTAAAAATACTTGAAACACATTCTTTGGGGCGTTTACGCCAAGTAATTTCCATTACTCCTTTATTGGCTGAAGGCGAAGTTTATTTTTTTATGATTCATCATACATTTAAAATCGATTCTTGTAGTAAACTATAGGTGTTTATATTATTTATCTTTGGTATGTTCCCAAGTAGGAGTTGCAGTTAGGGCAATAATGGTCCGCATTTTGGCATGAGTCCATGCAGTATGGTACACAAACGCATGGCCAGCATCTGAAAAAAAAAATATACAAAATTTGTATATACAACTCCAATAAAAAGGGTAATTTAGGAATTAACATTATTTTATATTTTCTACCATTAATAAACATCAAAGCCGCATTCATAATCAATGAAATTGTTGCCTTAACATAGAAGAACTTAGGTTCTTCTTAAAAAAATCCAGCCATATCTTTTTCAGCTTTTATATTAAGCAGTGTTGGAGAAAGGGAAGAATAAGCGGAGAGAAGAATTGTCCTATGAGAGTATTTAACTGTGAAAGGTCTCTAAAGTGGCAGCCTTGGCTGCAACGATATTAAAAATAATATTGCAGTGTAGTTCTTAAATTTACTGATAAGTAAGTCCTACGGAGCCGAGGCGTGTATAATGTATACTAACTACGTTATAAAATTTCAAGTCACTTAGCGAATTGCCAAGTCGTCCAATCATACGTCTACCTGGGCTCTTTGATTTCAAATAGAGGAGGTTCTGAAGACGAAATCAAGCGGCGCATAGTCATCACGCGCAGTGCCATGGGCAGACTTTCGAAGGTATGGCGAGACCGAAGCATAACCAAGACCACCAAGACCCGTCTCGTAAGAGCGCTTGTATTCCCGATTTTCTTGTACGGGGCCGAGACATGGACGGTGAAGGAAAGGGAGCGGCAGCGTATTGACGCCTTGGAAATGTGGTATTGGAGGAGACTGCTTAATGTTTCCTGGACACAGCACCACACCAATGTCTCCATCTTGAAGGAGCTTAACATCGGCGAGAGACTGTCATCGGTGGTATAATCCCGAATACTCCAGTTCTTTGGACATGTGACGTGACGCGGGGGGGACTCCGTGGAGCGGCTTGTTGTGCAGGGCCGGGTAAATGGCAGTAGATCGCGAGGGCGTTCGCCTTTGCGATGGACGGACCAAATTAAGTCGATGACACACACATCCCTGAACGACTGCGCAAGACAGGCTTCAGCTAGGGACAAATGGCGCGCGGTGGTGAAGCGCTGCCGGGCGTCTTGCGTGACCACGACTGCTCTGTCAAGAGTATTCAACTGAGAAGAAGAAGCGGGCTATAATATACTGCGGACCTTTTCTTATGGATACAAACTAAATAGATGATATCTATATGAGAACCAAAATAATTCACATAGCTCGCAAAATATTCAATATCTGAGTGAGCGAGTCTTGCTTGCTTTTAACAAGACATACGAAAAAAGAAATACATATTTGACCTTATACTTTTTTTAAGTACCAGCAACTAATGTAATTATTTTTTTACATATTTTTTATATAAAACTATCAGTACATGAAGCGGAATTACAATGAGCGTAACACGAAATCGTTTATATCAAGATAGCCTTCCACGAGGAAGGTGTTTTTGCTAAGTGTTTTTGCGAGTAACCTGGCCATTGTAACGTGTTTTTTGCTACACCTATCCAAAAACCTTGTCTGATCACATAATCACTTGTATGAAAATTATTTGTAACATTTTTCCCCGTGCAGGGGCGGTGACAATACTAACTTCTGCGCTCATGGTCGGCCTGTTGTAAAAGGCGACAAAACAAACATATCTACGTGATAGGGCCACAAGCCCGTCTAGATAGCAACTACCCATTTTTTATAAGTATGCCGCCATAATAATCTTGTGTTGTGTTCTGGCATTAGTGACCTAGGTTCCTGTACGCCTATGGGACAGCAGCGCGTTGGCGGTGCCCCTAGCGTCGGAAACATCCATAGGCGACGGTAACTGTTTACTATTAAGTGGTTTATCAGCCGGTTTTCTGTTCATCAACAATATAATGCAATGTAATCGAACTTATTGCAATATGCGGCATTAGTAGAATTTTCAAGACATACTGAAGATAATGTATTTAGGTCGTTTATTGATTACACTAATATTTAATAAATATAGTTTATGATTATTTGTTCAAGTATTTTGGTGACCAATAAAAATTTCGTGGAAAATAAACAAGTCATTTGTGTTTAATGAAATTCCATACACGTACAATTTTATTATCGGTATTATAAATATACTACATGAATTGTGTACTTACAAAAATAGACACAAAATTAAGGCTATGACGTGCGTTTTGGTCGTAGACTTCGATTGCACTCGTGTAACGATGGTGGCGCCACACGAAGGGCACGTCGCTTGGGTAGGGTTAGGACCAACGGGCACCATATAAGGCATATTCATAATGACCTGCAATAATAATTTAATCATAAAATTTATAATTTAAAATTATATTTATTTTGAATATCTTCTGTCATCATCATTTATGTATGGAAATAAACGTAGCAGAGGCAGCGCAACCGGTACTCATTTGCTATTGGATGCAAGGGATTGTATTTTACAATCGTGTCTCCATAAAAACTTCAAGATGCCACGCAGTTATTGTGAAGGAGTTCCACCGCCTGGGTACCATGAGATATTGTCTTTGATATCGTTTATACATTATTCTCCAATTGTAAAATGTTTTGTTATACTAACAAGCCAAACATTGCACAGCTGTGCTGAACCTTGAACGTCAGTAAATTCTTTAATAATTTAATATATAATATTTATTAGTATTACATGCTTTACAGATACCCTATTGACAATTTTTTCTTTCACATATAGTTTAAAATCCACTCAACTCTTTTCTAGTGCCTCTTGGTCTAGAGGATAAAGTTTCAGGAACATCCTCATCGTAAAAAGACGCACAAAAGTTGTGCCCAATGATGAAGTTTTACACGTGCTTTGGGCTCCGAAACGGATGGAATCATATTCAAAAAAAGAAGCTTTAAATATCTCATCTCATCATTATTCACAGTTACAGGCATTTTTTTGTAGCTGGAGTTCAACAGAAAAGCAAAGGCCCACTCGCAGGTGGTCAACGTCATCTATGGACGTTTGCAACACCAGAGGCATTACCTAACGTGCTGCCGATTTAGAAAAAAAAAACATGCGGGGAGTCTTTTGGGACTGCCGATAGAAGTGAAAACTAAGTAACTTGTGAATTGTATCGTGGAGCTATTCGATTATTATTTTCGTTTTATAATAAAGTGTTTATGATCAAGAATTAAATTTTAAATTGGTCATTAACACTTCTTTACAAACTAAAAATTGTTCACCGAAAAAGTGCTCAACGCGCCTAAGGAAGTTTTCACTTCAAAAAACTCAATTGTATTTCATTGTAATAAAGTCGCAATTCGAATAGTTAAGTATAAGTAATGCAATGCAATCATTTAAAGGTTACATTATAAAATAAACCTTAAGTCATTAATAATAAGTTTGGTATTACTGGAGCAAACATTCGTCTTACGAATTCTTACGATCAGGACACGTGACCTGACGTGAGTTTAACATTTTATTCAGTTTAACATATTAGTTTTGAAGTTTTCACTTCAAAAATTAATAAGACCTTATTTAAAAAAACCTTATTTTGTACTGCGCTTAAAAACCTTAGCCGGAAGGTCATCCTAAATACGGAGATTACGCAATATGAACGTTCTTGAGAACCTTTTCGTAGTCTTGCCAAAATAGTATCATATTTGGAGACTAACTTAGAGGTCCCGGATATGAATCCTACAATGGCTCCACTTAGGCAAGTTTTCTTCACCTTAAGTGCGTTTATATAACATAATTGACGTACCAATGGTGAAGGAAAACAGTGAAGAAGTAGTAGGGTAAGCCGGTTGGCTTACCCTGATCCCCGGCATGTGTAACTTACCATTCCGTCTTGGGTAAGCCTGATAGGTATACTGTACATTCGCTTTAGAGATAGGCAAGCTCAGCAGTGAGATGTAAGGGACTGTTATTATTCATGCACATATTTAATATACCTACAATGAATGGCGCACAATGAGTTAGATATGAGTTTCTTGTAAACACATCAGTATATTACATACATATAACAGTACATACAACAGTATATTATGTATATATATACTATTTAATTTTGGAGGATATCAATTCTCGCAGATTATAATTTAACACCTGGTTTGACGAATTCATTTGACCATTCAAATTCAACTGAACATGTAATGAAATTAAAAGACAATTGAGTCACGTTCTGACGTAAGCGCAGCATCAAATTTAGAGAATCGTATACTACTCGTAGAATTTACAACGAATATTTTTGCCAAAAACGTGTTTCCGTCTTTTTACTCTTAGAAAATTGTGGTATTTTGCTCGAAAAAATAGATCACATAAAAAGTCACACAGTGTATGAAGATGTAACCCTACTCGTGTGACATATATAATCAAAATGTGGAAACAAATAGAGAAACCCGGCTGGTCCAACATTTTTGTTTTAACGCGAGCGATGAACTCTAAATAACAGGTAATATCGTTTAGATTACTCATTCCAAAACGACTGTGGGGCGGTACAGTAAAAAGGGTATATTTAGTAGTCAATTTGAATAATTAATAATAATTTTACTAAAATACAAAACACATCTAAATATTATTTACAAAATTGAACTGACATTTATGACGCGCGTTCTTCAATTCTCATTTTTAAATATTTTATTGTCGAACCAAGTTGGTCATAATTGTTTGTAATATAAAGGACGAAAATTGTTCGTAATTCATATGACCATTAGTCACAGTTATATCTGTGTAATTTTGTATTACATTGTATTTCATCGAAACCATGAGTCAGATATAATGTATGCATTTTGCCATGACGTGAACAATAATGATGAAAGCCCAATATTTTTTTTTATAGCTGGATATACCAGACAGGCAAACGCCCCCTACTAGCAGGTGGTTACCATCGTCTAAGGATATTTGCAACACCAGAGGCATTACCAACGCGCTGCTGGCCTCGAATAAATTTCATAACACCAACTCTAAGTAGATCAGTGAGAGCAATGCTTGGAGTATTTCTACGGGATCGTACCTGCAATCAGGTGAAGTGAGTACCCAAGTCAATGCAGCTTCTTGAACTATACATCTGTATACTTCAATAACTGATTATGATCTTGACATGGCCCTTTCGTTAACAAATTTAAATTCTTTCGTGTCTCGAACAATTTAACTTAGAAATGTGGATTTTATTACAATTGTAATTAAATTAAGTAAATAACATTAACACCGTGTATCGATTCGACTCCAAGATTATATGACACCGACTACGAGTGGTATACATTTAAATATTGGCTTTGGAACAAAAGTATTTTAATTTGAAACAATCCATTAACAGAAATGTGTATGATAATGACGCGTCGTGGGTTTTTTCGTATCAAGGTTAACTGGCCGAGGCGGTGGCGAATCAGGCGAATATACATTATACAAATAGGTATATTTATATTATGTGATTCGGAGAATGGTAGATGAAATTTTCTTATATTACATTACACCTACTACAAATATACCCTTATGGGACAGCAGCGTGTTCGCGATGCCACTGGCGTTGCAAACACCCATAGGCGACGGTAACTGCTAAATTCTAAGCGGGCCGTCAGCCTGTCTGCTGTCCTACAGCAATAAAAAAAAAATACTCGTAAATAGTAGGTAGGAGCGTATACCTCTCTTATTATTTATAAAGTTGGTATGCGAGTACTCTTAAATATTTTTTTTATTACTGTAAGACAGCAGACAAGCTGACAGGAACTTGGGTTACTAATGCCGGAACACAACACAAAGTTATTATGGCGGCATACTTAAGAACAAAGGTGGTCGCCATCCAGACGAGCTTGGGGCCCTACCACGTATCTAGGGTGGTTTGTTTTGTCGCCTTGACCAGGCTGACCCCCGCGACCACAGAGGGCGATAATTTTTATATCAAATAAAAAATAAATATACTGAGAGAACTCATACAGCGACATCTACACCCAAGGTAAGTAGCAGCATTTGTGTCATGGATACTCGTGTTATTCTTCCTGTCTTCATCCCAACTATGTTGACACGGCAGAACATTTTTTTTCTTTCCACTATCTGAACATTCACACCTTATTTGCCATATCGGATATACACAATCCTTTTTCCTTGGTATAACCCTCCTTTTGTATCCATCCACACTCATTTCTAATCTTTTCCTTGTTACATGACATTCTTCTCATCATCATCAGCATCTAAGCGTAGTATCCCGGTTGCAACCTAAACTTTCGTTTCGGTGCCCGGGGTCCGCTTTCCGACTTTTTCTACTCCACTTCGCACGGTCTTCAGCATCCCTAGTAGTGAGCACATTGGCACGCATATCACCCCTTACGACGTCAAGCCAGCACTTTTTGGGTCTACCCCTCCTGCCGGGGCCCGGCGGAGGCGGCATGGCCAGACATTTGTTTCCCACGTAATCATCCGGTGGCCGTAAAACGTGGCCGTACCAACGGAGCCATATATGACATTCTTCTCTTCGCACTATATGGTCATATTATGGATACCAATCAACTGATATATTAATTAAATATTTTTCTTTCTTTCTTTCATATTATATACCTACCCATTAAAGCGATATATTTATCTATTGGTAAACAATCTTATCCTTCTCCGAAGCAATAATAAAAACACCCACAAGTTATCTTTATTTTATATAAACTATCTAAATATTGTACAGTCTGTAATAATTACTTGATAAGGTAGTGTTATATACATTTGAAGTGTAAAACAACTACCTAGACGTTTAGGGCTGATATATTAACCTCGAATGCTGGTGAATCCTGCAAATAAATGGATACAAGACTACTTCATTTTAAACTTGGGTCATCTAGAAGATGTTATGGACCAGATATTAAGGCATGTGATTCTATTAAGCAAATACTATCTGACCAGCTGATCTAGTAACATACGGTTGAAACTAATGAAATATGTAAATAGTCACACTATCTCGTTAAATACTATATACAATATACATAAATTAGACAAGTGGAATAATAAATTAATATTATTACGACAATATTTCACGTCACTAGTATTATAAATCTTTATATAATGCCCTATTATATTTACAAATTGGAAGAATTATATTTAACAAATATTATGTCTTTTCCAACCAATTTTCCATTAAATAGTATACTCATAATACTGAGTTATATGAAAAACAAAAACATTGAATATAGTTTCACCGTTTCATACCCGTTACAAATTTAGACGAAGGTGAAAGTAATTTAATGCGCATGACACGTTGCACAACGAATCGAATCAACAAGTAGCACTTAAATATCAATGTATAAACAATATTTACCGTATTAAGTAAATGAACACTTGTATAGCACACAAATTAATTAAATTGTAAATAGCACGTCCGTATACGGGCTTCAATAAAACACGACTAATAGTTAATGCTCGACGCCCGACGCGACACAGTGTTGGTATAAAATCTACCTATAGATAAGTCAGTCACTTTGCTTGGCAAGCCAAGCTTTGGTTTGTATTATACGCATTCTTCAAACAGACACGTTATCTATGTTGGTAGGTAAAATACCGAACAGTACGTACAGAAGAAGTAAGTCATATACATAGGTATATCTTTTCTTTTATATCTTATTTAGGAGAATTATATTCGTACAGATAAAGAACTGGAGGACTATTACGAATAAAAAGACGGTCATCATAATAGTGTGGGCAGTGTGCGAGTGAGAGGTGAACAGAAGTGACGCCATTTTCAATCCTATTCTTTAAGTGGGGTAGTACATGATTTTTATAGCTGAGGAATAGCAAACAGGTTGATTACGGCCCATTTAATAATAAGCAGTCTCCGTCGCCTATGAATGTTTGCGACGCTAGGGGCACCGCGAACACGCTGCTGTCCCGTAGGAGTACAGGAACCTGGATTACTAATGCCGGAATACAACACAAGGTTATTATGGCTGCATACTTTAGACTAAGGGTTGCCATCTAAACGGGCTTGGAGCCCTATCACGTAGCTAGGGTGGTTTTGTCACCTTTTACAACAGGCTAACCCCGGCCGCAGGGGTTAGTATTTTTACTGCGGCGATGTTTAAGTAACCCTTTATTTGAAGGTGGAAATACACCACGCATACGGTGTTCCCTCGTACGCTTTTTGTGCCGAGGCTGCAGGCTTCATCAAGGACGCAGTGTGAGGAGCTCCCAGCATCTTCTTTCTCATGCATGGGTGAGTTGAACGCGTGGGTTTTAAAGTCGTGGGTTTGCGGCCCTATTCCAGGGGCTGAAGGCCAGTCGCCAACGTTCTGAGACAAATAGCCCTGCCTGAGCGGCAGAGAGGGGAGTGATCCCACTCCCTCTCTGCCACCTCTATCCCAGACATAATTGTCTCGCTGAAGAAGTCAACGGTGTCCCATCCGGCTTCGCTCCCGATCTCTAAGATGATGGCCGGGAGTGAGAGATCCAATCCAATGGTGATGATGAGGTTTCGGTGCTCCAATACCCATACCGAGCATACCTGTGTGAAGGGTGTAAAGCGCCGTGTCCTCGTCGCCGGCGTCGTAGTGGTGACACTGTCGTTAGCACCTTCTGAGCATTGAATGTACTTGTGTCACATCTGGCACAGGTACCGCTTGAAACGCAACAGAGTGCCGTGACGCTGGTGCAGGGCGGTCCACGACGATGTGATGGTGATGTTAAGTAGCCCTGCCTCGAGAGCGCAAAGTATGAATCTTTCTGTATATGTTTATGGTTAGGTCGATTTTAGCCAGTGCTCTAATTTACCACAATCAGGTATTATCTCTAAAGCTATCAGTACGAATCTAACTACATACAAGTTGATTCTCAGAATAAGCGATAAATATAAAGGTGCCGCGAAAGTGAATTTAATACGAACTTGTGATTACGATCGGCAATAAATTATTGGTTTTTAGTACGTAATACTATTTTCTATCAAAATTCTATATTCTGTTCGCAGTTTTTTAACAGCGTCATGACTAAAAACCCATGTAACAACGAACTTTCAAGGTCAGCTGGTCACATTTTTTATTTCACTGATATCAAAGAACGCTATTCGGTCTTGAGAGAAGTCAGACGGCATTTTCTTAAGTAATGAAATCTTTTAAAAATACTTTCCTCAAGTTTGATGTAAAGACAACATAACATACATGTGGAAATTTGTCTTGTTTCGTGTGACAAAGTGTGTCGTGATTCTTATTCATCATGACGACCTTCGTGACGTAACGGGTAACGTACATCGGTACGCTTGAGGAGGTCACAGTTTCGATTCCCGTCTCGCATCTGGGTTTTTATGTGTGTGTGTGTATATATATATATATATATATATATATATATATATATATATATATATATATATATATATATATATATATATATATATATATATATATATATATATATATATATATATATATATATATATATATATATATATATATATATATATATATATATATATATATATATATTATGGAGGGCTGTTTTGTGAGGGTACGTGGGCGCACGCGGTGCCCCCAAAAGAAATTTCGAAAATATCGAAAAATTGCCATAAAAAGCGAAAAAAAATAAAGAATTTGAAAAAAAAATTAAAATATAATTATTATTTCGATAAACTTTCCAAAAAAGTTTAGATTTTTTTAATAGGTCAAAATTATCCAAATACAAAATCTAATCTATCTTTCCTGAACAGTTACCGCTTCACCTCATACGAGAATCTCACAACAAGTTGTCTGCCACCATGCAATATGTGTTTGTGTACGTCTACATATTATAATTCAACGTGTTGTTTCGTTATTATAACGTCGTTACCTCACTCAAGTAGAAATCTCTCGCGTTCAACTCTCGTAAAAGATATGCTATTTATGAGCATTTTTAATGTTGTAATTTTGTTCACTTTATTAATTTATAATGAAGCGTATGACATATTTTTTCCCTGTTGATAGCAATAAAAAATGTAAAAGTATTTCAAACTCGGAAATATATATATATATATATATATATATATATATATATATATATATATATATATATATATATTCGACAACGAATGGAAAATGGTGGGGTTACGGTTCTGTCATTGCTAGACTTCAATAGTGCATTCAATAATATAGATTTCGATATCCTTATTTCAATTCTTCGCTCTATCAACATATTTCCAACGCGATTGGTTTCTAAGTTACCTGGATGCCGGCAGCGGGTATGAGTAGATGAAAAGTTTTCTTCTTGGCAAGATTTAACTGCTGGTGTTTCACAGGGCGGTGTTTTATCTCCTCTTCTGTTTGCCATCTACATAAATTCAATCTCCTGTAACCCTACTTCTTCTTATCATCTCTATGTAGATGATTTGCAAATATATATTCAAGTACCAAAAGATAATTTACATGATGCCATTAAAATAACCAATAGGGATTTGCAGAAAATTTTGACCTGGAGTATCTCTCATGATTTAAAATCAATCCTAACAAGACTCAATCATTTTTGGTAGTTCGCGCACAATGCCAAAAATAAACATTTCCAGTCTTCCACATATAATTTTTGATAACGAGCGTATAATTATTAAATGATAAAGTCCGAAACCTTGGTGTTATTATGGACAAGGAGTTGTGTTGGCAATCTCACATCTCGGAATTAAGTCGCAGACTGTTTGTATCCTATAGTTCTCTCAGGAGATTAAAAAAAATTCTTCCGATTAACACAAAGATTTTGCTTGCACAGTCAATTTTGGTCCCTATCCTTGGCTATACTGATGATAGCATATCTTAACCTTACCCAAGAGCAACTAATCAAGCTTGAGCGCCTTCGAAACGTGTGTATAAGGTTCATATTTGGTTTGAAAAAGTATAACCATGTTTCTAAATATCGTAGTAAGCTCAAGTGGTTGCCAATCTTGCTTCGCCGAAATGCTCAAATTCTCAGTTTGCTTTATTGTGTACTATTTATTCCATCTATCCCTCCTTACCTAAAATAATGTTACCTACCTATGTTACCGAAAATAAGTAATGTTACTACCAAAAATTATGGACAACTATCGAGAATTAGCGTGCCTCCAAAAAAGAAGTGACATAAATGGCCTGATAATATATATTTATTTACAAAAAGAAGTATATTAGTTTCTAGTACCCATAACATAAGTGCTATGCTACTTACTTTGGGACTAGATGGCGCTGTGTGAATTGGTAATTATTTATTATAATTTATTTATTATTTATTAGTAATTATTTATTATTTATTAGTAATTAGTATATTAATTTTATTTATTATAACAATATCGTTATACTGATAGAAAAACAAGTTTTTATAAGCCCACATACCTGTATTTGATCACTAACGTACGAATTCATGCCATGTTTTAAACTAATTCCAAATTAAATAGTCAATGCTACCATGGAACTGTACAAATTAAAGTATCCTTTATTTTTAATATTCCAAATGACCACCAATTGTTTGACGATTGATGACTTGTAAAAGTATTAATTGGCATTTTCTTAGCATTGTTTTTAAGAATTGCAAACCTTTAAAATTAAATGTTAGCAACTTATTGATCTCAGTGATAGTAATTTTTTAGTTTTACTCTTTACACAAAAAGAAACACTAATTGAATTTTGGATTTAAGTTAAGGTTAAGAATTAAAAAAAATTCTGTACCCTTAAGTGGTCAACTACAGGTGCTCTTACCTTATATAACCTATAAATTTCCGTGTTATAAACGCTTTTTATTTCCTTGTAAAATATATATGAGTGTAACAAAATAAGAGCCTTACTAAGCCAAGTTAAAATGTAGGTATTTCCCCAATTAAATATATTAAAGTATTGTATAACTTAATCATATCATGAGGGGCCGATGATATTTACATGTTTTTCTGTTAGATGACTCACATTGTTTTGTTACTTATGATATACCAATGAAATGATAATAAACATAATCATTAAGAAAATATTTCATTACGCGGTATGAATACATTTTTCTGATTAATACTTTCTTAGAAATCATTAAATTATATCTTAAATAAAACCCGAGAAGTGTTCAAATGTATACTGGTGTTTATCATTTTCAAGAAGTTAGTAGTAATATATATTAATACGTAAAGGAAAAGCTTCGTACGCTTTTTCATAAAAATTACACAGACAGGGGATTTTAGAGTATGAAATTTGTTATAAAGTTTATAAGGAGAAATGCCGAAATATCTATACTACTATTATAAAGAGGAAAGATTTGATTGTTTGTTTGTTTGTTTGTTTGTTTGTTTGTTTGTTTGTTTGTTTGCTTTGAATAGGCTCCGAAACTACTGACCCGATTTAAAAAATTCTTTCATTGTTGGGAAGCTACACTATCCCCGGGTGACATAGGCTATATTATATTTTCAAAAAAATTAGGGATCCTTACTAAAACTCCAATAATGTAACCCAAAGTGTAAAAAAATTACCTAAAATATTATTTAAATCGCGTGCGTAGCGAAAACTATTGATGATAGAATAAAATAATGTACTACAACTTTGCAGAACACATCATTATTTACAAAAAGTGTCGCGACAGCATATGTCTAACTATTATAGTTATGCCACAATAAGTGTTCTTTTATTTTAAAAATTTAATTGAAATGCCGCCCCTAGAAAAGACTCTTTATTTGGATCTTGGTATTAATCCTTATCAAAATAAATTACTTCATATTCAAAACTGTTTCAATACCTTTATATAACTTTTTGAATTATTCAATTCGGATATTCCATTCGAAAGATATCACGAGTTTAAAAATTTAAGTATTAGAAAAATGTTGCGTGGTAGCCGCTCACCCTGTTCGGCTAGCTAGGCAGTACCTTATGCAATGTAGGCGTGCGTCACTGGGGTTTTTACAAAAATTAGAATACTTATTAAAAAATAACGAAAAATAAATAAAAAGTAATAACAAAAAAAATCATTAAAATAAAAGCTCATAGAAATAATAATATTCAAACTTTCTTTATAATTTTATTTTTTTAGTAACCTGACGCAAATAGAAGGGTTTGCCCTCAGGGGCGCTCCTCTGTCCGAGGAGTGCATGGGTGTGCGTACCCGAGGTGCCCGAGCATCCGTCGCTTCACTCCCCTCTCCGTTCGAGGCGACAGAGTCCTACCTTTCTTTCCGTCTACCTCTTACATCCTTTCCAACTTAGCTCTCTGTTCGTGGCGTGGTCCCCGGTGGGATGATTGCGAATACTGATTGGGGTCCCGGGTTCTACCCTGGGACCTGATTTGGTAGTCGAAACCATGCCTATTTCGACTGCGCCTGCACAGAGTGTTCCCGGGGCGGGATTTGCATCCTCGCTGTCGGTTGGTCTTGCTGGGCCGGCTACGACGTCAGGCGACTCTGCTTTTTCTGGAGTGTCGTCTGGTAGTCGTACCCACGCCTGACTAGCACGCGACGGGGATGCGAGTCTCATCCGGAATTGGCCGCGGACCTGTCACTCCCGGCCCTGGTTCTGTCCATGGTCGGGGGCGATCCTGGATGGACGGCCGTCGCCTCCTTTTGCGAGGCAGTAGTGTCTGCAAGGGAGGCGGCGGAACGGGAGCGGGAGTCCGCCACCGCACTCCCCTCCCGCCAACGTAGGCCGCGTCGTCGGCGCCGGAGGGCGGGCAACGATCTCCGGCCGCCGTAGAAAACGGCCGCGGGCGGCCCCTCGGGGGAGGATCCGCCGCCCGCACTATTGCCGCGAGGGAGAAGGCCGCGTGCTGTTCCACAGCCCCCCTCAACTCCTAGAGTTGTTACAAGAGAGCGCCGGGGGGACGAAGCCCTGACCACCTGGCGCCAGCACTTTAGAAGGGGCCCGCTTTACGACAAAGCGTGGGCCGGCGCCGGCCCGGGCCACGAGATCGGCAGGCCATATATCCGTGGGCCCGGGCGTAGACGATAGGAAAACAGCGGGGTTTTTAGTGGGTCGAACATCTTTTCCGGAGTCCCTTATATCCCTCGGTCCCCCCGGGCCGGGATAACCCGTCAAGAGAGGTTTTTCCCCGAGACCGAAAAAAAATAGAAGGGTTTAATTTTTAATTTTTTGTTAAATACCCGTGCGAAGCTGGGACGGGCTGCTAGTATGTTATACGAATAATAATGTATTTGATTTTCTATTTTATTTCAAAATTATTGTATGTATTATCTGTAAGTATAAAGCGATTGTAAATATGTCTTTAAAATGTAATGTACATATGTCCTGTCGTTTTATAGAAAGATTAAGGTTGAGAAAGTCGTCGGTACGTTGGGGGGAACATAAGTCATCTAGAGCATCCTTTATTATATAGATAAAATAGTGGACTTCACACGGCTAGGCTCTAGATGTCTATGTTTACAATACTAAACTGTTATAAAAGTTACCTTATATTGTTATAATGGTTATTCGTACGGATGGAGTAAGAATTAAACTAATACTACTATACTAACCTCTATGGCCGGTGTCTGCTTGTCGTAAAAGGCGATAAAACAACCCTATATATATGGACCCCATGCCTGTCTGTATGGCAACCACCCCTGTTTAAGAACAGAAGATATAATACTTATAGAAGTATGCTGCCATAGTAACCATGTGCCGTGTTCCGGCATTATTGACCCAGGTTGCAGTACACCTATGTGGACAGCAGCGTGTTCGCGGTGTCCTGCATACTATTGGGTGGACCATCAGTCTGCTGTTCCTCAACAATAAAATAAATTAAATTTAGAATACGTATATTTTAAAATACGAGTTGAGAACTCGTTATCGTCTACGGCGGGTTTCAGGAATTCCGCGACTTCTTCCGAACAATAAATGCTTTGTCAAACTTCCTCTGAGCTGCCACCGGGCTAAAGATAACCGACTTGTGTTTGTTTCCAACTTGCCCGGATTGTCGTCCATTGTGACTTTGTTTGGCTTTGATATAAGTACACTTTAAATAATAAAAGTGAGGATTTCTTGAGGAATAAAAATTTTAACCTGAAAAGAGATTCGTTTCTTTATATTTTGCAAGCACAAACTTATATTTTTATAATTTTATTACTTTCAAGTACACTCCACGGTTTTTATAATAAATTAACTACTTTTGAATCATTCTATTTCTATTGTAAACTTATTATCAATAATTTAGCTTGGCGGTGGTAACTTAGTGAAGAAGGCTTCTTAGTTTTTTTTATTACAAAAATAATTGTAAATTTAAAAAAATATTCTAAGAAAGATATCAAATATAACAATATTTACAAATTTTCAATAGATTATCTCATAATTCCATAAGAGAGAGGTCCATTATATATAGATCTTGAAGGCTTTGCAGGGTTTGCACAGGAGCGCAATCCACGTGGCGTAATAAAGGAGCACTTTTTCGGAGATCTACTTCAGATAAGGGAAGGTGAGCGTCGATATATCAAGAGATTAGTCGTTTGCCGCCACGGGGGTGAACGCGATGAATATAGAGTGGGTGATGTAGTGATGTCCTCATGTGTTTAAAATTTTCGATGTTTTACTTTATTTAGTTATTGGAACTAAAAATTTCCATTTTTTGTGCATCGGAACTTTTTTTTATTGCTGTAGGACAGCAGGCAGGTGAATGGCCCACTTACAATTTAGCAGTTACCGATGCCGAAGGGTGTTTGCAGCGCCAGTGGTATCGTGAACACGCTGGTGTCCCCTAAGGTACATGAACTTGGGTCACTAATGCCGGAACACAACACAAAATTATTATGGCGGCATACTTAAGACCAAAGGTGGTCGCCATCCAGACGGGCTTGGGGCCCTACCACGTAGATAGGGTGGGTTGTTTTATCACCCTTTACCACAGGCTGACCCTGGCCACAGAGGTTAGTATTTTTTCTCCGCCCCTACACCGATAAGAACATTTGAAAATCTAAACATAACTCATGAAATATTAACTCATGAAATATTTGTATTGATATATTGATAAAGTATAATAATAACAAAATTGTTAAATATTTGAGAAATTTTCTTAATACAATGTGGGTAATTAAAAACATTACTTTACAAAAATCTGTCTGCGTTGGTAAATTTACTTGAATACATTTAAAATTTCCGATTTGACTATAAGTCCCCACTTTATTAAATACTAGCAGCCCGTCCCAGCTTCGCACGGGTATTTAACAAAAAAATAAAAATTAAACCCTTCTATTTTTTTTCGGTCTCGGGGAAAAACCTCTCTTGACGGGTTATCCCGGCCCGGGGGGACCGAGGGATATAAGGGACTCCGGAAAAGATGTTCGACCCACTAAAAACCCCGCTGTTTTCCTATCGTCTACGCCCGGGCCCACGGATATATGGCCTGCCGATCTCGTGGCCCGGGCCGGCGCCGGCCCACGCTTTGTCGTAAAGCGGGCCCCTTCTAAAGTGCTGGCGCCAGGTGGTCAGGGCTTCGTCCCCCCGGCGCTCTCTTGTAACAACTCTAGGAGTTGAGGGGGGCTGTGGAACAGCACGCGGCCTTCTCCCTCGCGGCAATAGTGCGGGCGGCGGATCCTCCCCCGAGGGGCCGCCCGCGGCCGTTTTCTACGGCGGCCGGAGATCGTTGCCCGCCCTCCGGCGCCGACGACGCGGCCTACGTTGGCGGGAGGGGAGTGCGGTGGCGGACTCCCGCTCCCGTTCCGCCGCCTCCCTTGCAGACACTACTGCCTCGCAAAAGGAGGCGACGGCCGTCCATCCAGGATCGCCCCCGACCATGGACAGAACCAGGGCCGGGAGTGACAGGTCCGCGGCCAATTCCGGATGAGACTCGCATCCCCGTCGCGTGCTAGTCAGGCGTGGGTACGACTACCAGACGACACTCCAGAAAAAGCAGAGTCGCCTGACGTCGTAGCCGGCCCAGCAAGACCAACCGACAGCGAGGATGCAAATCCCGCCCCGGGAACACTCTGTGCAGGCGCAGTCGAAATAGGCATGGTTTCGACTACCAAATCAGGTCCCAGGGTAGAACCCGGGACCCCAATCAGTATTCGCAATCATCCCACCGGGGACCACGCCACGAACAGAGAGCTAAGTTGGAAAGGATGTAAGAGGTAGACGGAAAGAAAGGTAGGACTCTGTCGCCTCGAACGGAGAGGGGAGTGAAGCGACGGATGCTCGGGCACCTCGGGTACGCACACCCATGCACTCCTCGGACAGAGGAGCGCCCCTGAGGGCAAACCCTTCTATTTGCGTCAGGTTACTAAAAAAATAAAATTATAAAGAAAGTTTGAATATTATTATTTCTATGAGCTTTTATTTTAATGATTTTTTTTGTTATTACTTTTTATTTATTTTTCGTTATTTTTTAATAAGTATTCTAATTTTTGTAAAAACCCCAGTGACGCACGCCTACATTGCATAAGGTACTGCCTAGCTAGCCGAACAGGGTGAGCGGCTACCACGCAACATTTTTCTAATACTTAAATTTTTAAACTCGTGATATCTTTCGAATGGAATATCCGAATTGAATAATTCAAAAAGTTATATAAAGGTATTGAAACAGTTTTGAATATGAAGTAATTTATTTTGATAAGGATTAATACCAAGATCCAAATAAAGAGTCTTTTCTAGGGGCGGCATTTCAATTAAATTTTTAAAATAAAAGAACACTTATTGTGGCATAACTATAATAGTTAGACATATGCTGTCGCGACACTTTTTGTAAATAATGATGTGTTCTGCAAAGTTGTAGTACATTATTTTATTCTATCATCAATAGTTTTCGCTACGCACGCGATTTAAATAATATTTTAGGTAATTTTTTTACACTTTGGGTTACATTATTGGAGTTTTAGTAAGGATCCCTAATTTTTTTGAAAATATAATATAGCCTATGTCACCCGGGGATAGTGTAGCTTCCCAACAATGAAAGAATTTTTTAAATCGGGTCAGTAGTTTCGGAGCCTATTCAAAGCAAACAAACAAACAAACAAACAAACAAACAATCAAATCTTTCCTCTTTATAATAGTAGTATAGATAATACTTTCCAAACTAGATCTGGTGATATTTTAAAAAAGCAAAAATTTTAATGCCAAATGAAACTAATGCAGCATGTTAGAATAATTATAGGTATTTAAATAGTTGTTGTTTATCACCGATATTTTCCACCCTATCTTGTTGGTACATCCCTAGCTGCTACGTAAGGAACTCCATAAGTTAACAGCTAGCTGGAGCCTGTCATATATCAGAGCCTACTCCTGATATATTCGCCCGTCATGTCGCTTTGCATGGCTTCAGGCAAATGTTTCTATCGAAACAGCTTTGTTTACTTCATTATTATTCCATTTATTTTGAGATGCTTTTTGGGGCACTTTTATAGGATAATTTTTAAAATGAAGCTTTATATCTTATACGTAATTACGATTATTGATAAAAAAACAATATTCATAATTACGTAAATTGATCTAAATTTTAAATAACTGCTAAATTTAATAAAAACATTATGCACTACATGATAGTATGATAAAGTAAGCTCAGGGCTTTTAAATGAAATGTGAGGGCCATTCGGGCGTACCGTACAGTGTCCTGGCCGGCGGCTGCGCTCCTGGCAGCCAACCCACCCTGGGAGCTGCAGGCGGTTGTCCCCTCGGAGACATACCGCCTGCGCCGTGACGCCAGGGAGAGAGGTATCCGGCTGTGCCCGGAAGAGTCGCGACGGGTCAGGGATCTCGCCCAGGAGGCCTTGACCCAGTCTTGGTCAAGGATCCTGGGGCCTCCTGAGCCAGGCCGGGTTACTGTTGAGACAATCCGCCCCTACTTGTTGGAATGGGTCTCGCGGTCAAGTGGGACCCTGATATACACCCTAGCTACGTGGTAGGGCCCCAAGCCCGTCTGGATGGCGACGACCTTTAGTCTTAAGTATGCCATCATAATAACCTTATGTTGTATTCCGGCATTAGTGACCCAAGTTCCTGTACACTTATGGGAAAGCAGCATGTTTGCGATGCCACTGGCGTTGCAAACACACATAGGCGACGGTAACTGCTAAATTCTAAGCGGGCCGTCAGCATGTCTGATGTCCTCTGAATGTTATTCTTCAAACTTTTAACTTGTGATGTTTTACCCCCCCTGCCCCCCATGTAACACACTGTAACGTTTTTCTGTACCCCCTCCCCTACCCCTTTAGTAAAACGTTACGTAACCATCAAATGACCATTTCTACCTAAAAGTTATAATTATGTGGCGTAGAGTATCGGAAAGTCGCTAATATACCTTCGTTATTGTTTTAATCACGTTAATATTATTTATTAACACAGCCCCTGTAACGCATCGTAGCGTTTTACAAGACCCAAAGAAACCCCACAAACTGCAGACTTTCGATCGGCCAATAATTTAGTTGGTGTCTTAATCAATATATAGATGTATGGGAGTGCGCACACTATAACGATTCGGTATCGGCCGTTAAAAAAGTATGATGGGCTATACGATTGCATTTAAACTGAACCGTCGGCAAACTATCGGCCGACTGCTAAATCAGTACGGCGTTCTTCCACGCGCGCATACTACCGATTGTTTAGTCGGCCAGACTAGGCTGATAGTTCAGTTTTCTCCGAGGTTTTACACCGGACGGTCATGTATATTTTTCACGATGGCGCTATCCCGTTCTAATCCCTCTCTACTTGTCGAAACGTCGATCGAAAAATTGATAGAAGAAATAAAAATAGCCCCGCACCCAATACTCTCGATTTCTCTTCTTGATCCTCCTGCGTTGTATAAAAGCAATAATAACACTTCTTGGAGAATTGTGTAACTTTCATTATGCAACCACTCTCGTCAAAAGCGGATTTAAAACTAAATAGCACATCGGCCGAGAGCTGTCGGCCGATTGTCGTCTAGTATGCGCACTCATCACATACCCGACTGTTTAGTGGGGCCAGTGTAAGCACTTATTAGCCAAACTCGATCAAACTATCAGCCGATCGAAAGTCTGCAGTTTGCGGGGTGTCAAATTCGTTGCGTAATACTTGAACAATCCCTTATTGCAGAAGTTGAAAGGTTTAGCATCGCTGTATTTTGGTACATATACTATACTTTAAACTACCCCCGGTTACTGGTATCGTTTGCTTCCATTTTCTTTTTAATGCGTCTGCTATCCCGTCCATAAATTGCAACCTTTGTTAAAAAGGGTTCTCTGCTTGTTTATATTTGTAATTATCTTGGTGTTTGTACGTCGCACCCTACGTTTGTAGTTGTTTCTCAACTTAATAAATCACGCAAATGCTACATATACACCAGTTCAGTGGTTATTTTCACGTAAATCTTGATGATTTTGGTCATCATTCAAATAACAGATAATTATTGTAACACTATACACAATTATAGCAAAAATATCCTCGGTACGATTGGATGACGTGTACTGCTTATGCAGTTTTTGTCACCTAATGTGCATGTGATAACATTTGTTTTGTACAGATGATGAAGAAAACTATTGTGAGGAAATCTGCATACTTAAATAATTGGTACGAGTACAAGTATAACCTATTAATCTGTCTTGGACATGCGTATTGGGTATACTATCCCTGTTTGGAAAGGCCTGAATCCAACTATGGGACAATATGGTAAGAAAACATAAAATGTTTTCAAATTAAATCATTATTAATACACCATGAATTATTATAATCTTACGATAATCTGAAAAATTTTAACTGATTATAATTTTATCAGAACGATAATTTTATGCATTGCGACGAACTTATCTATGTTTTTAAAATAAGCATTCATTTGTTTTCTTTATCGATCGTTTAGGACATGGAGATAGGTAGGATATGGGGTGTCTATTAAACCGAAACTATATGAAGATAGCGCCTTTAATAATATATCTGACACTTTTCAATAACAAGGATAATTATATAAAGCGCTAAAAATACAACGACGTTATTAAAGAGACAGCTGCTCGGGTATATTGTGGCAATGAAAATGTAACAACATTTTCAAGGCTGACAGTCAAATGTTACAAGAAGCTCCGTCGAATCGATGAAGGACTTCCCTCGTCGCTCCTACTAAATTCTTAATACCTCACGTAACAGTTAAGATTAGAGGGGAGGCACGCACTTAACTTTTATTGTGGCAGGCTCGAGAGACATTGTTTGCGATCGATGATAATAACAGATTCCACGTGGTTTCGGAAGCAAGTTTTGAATTAGTTAAATATATTGGATAAATAACCTTTATTTAAAATATCTATAATCTTTATATAAAATTCTGTTATTATACATTTTCTATTATATTAGACCCACTACACAATATTGACAAGATGGAGGTTGCCTTTGAAACCAGTGTTACATCAGATAAAAAAGTTTTGGGGGTTCAGGGATGTCTTGTCTCCAATAGAATGTTTTTTAGTGATATTCAGGTAAAGCTTTTCCTTGGAGGTCTTCTTTTTAGGTCTATTCGCAATGACAGCCAGACCTAGATTCACTATCCGTATTTTTTTGTATTGTGTTAAGGCTGTTGTTGTCTCAGATGACTAGACAGCGACCACGGGCGGCAAAGACATTCCAACCCCTTGGGAGCGGGGTCAATCAGCCGTGGCAGTTCCCGGTTCGACCGCTGCATGGAGACCAATTGAGAACCGCCACGAATGGCAAGAGTTTTTATTGGAGTCAGGTCGACTTCACCGGTGAAGCCGATGGCGTCGGCTTCCTTCTAGGTGGAAAAGAAGCAGTTTTCCATGGTGGCATTGAAGATGCTGACCAGAATCTGCAAAAAGTGGATCGGGAGAAGCTTGAGCAACCGGTTGGGAATGCCGTCGGCTCCAGGAGATTTCCGGGGCTTGAGGTCTTTGAAAATGTCCTGTACTTCTTTCACCGTGACTGGCTCCAGTGAATCTACCACGGGAAGGGAGTATCTGCGTTCGACCTCGGTGTCAACCTTAAGTAGGTGGGCTGGATCGACGTTATTGGTGATTGGGGAACATTGCTCTACGAGACTCTTGCTGAGACATTCGGCCTTCTTTTCGTCGACGAAAGCAACGTTGGGTCTCTCTCTAGAGGAGGCATGGTCGAGAGAGATTCCACCCTCAGTGACCTAGCCAAGCTCTAGAACGCCTGGTGCGTTGGCAAGATCTCCGAAAGCAGATTTTCTCAACGCTGGTTCCTGAGTTCCTGAATGCGGAATTTCACTTCTCGGTGAAGTGAGTGGAGGATGACTTGGTTGTCTTCGGGGGGAAATCTATTGTAGGCTCGGACAGTGGCTTTCTTCCTTCTCATAAGCACGTCGCCTAAGTACCTCATAAGTGCCCTCGCGTCCCTTGGGGACGTCGCGTAGGTCGCGATTATTCACTCGAGCATACCAACAGCACCAGGGCCCCACAGTACCTCTCCCCCGCACCGTCTCCGTTGATGTGGGCTGGGTGCATGGTGTGTGATGTGCATAAATGTATACGGGTGTAGGCGCGGATGTAGGCGCAGCTGTGGGCGCGGGTGTGGGCGTGGGTGTGGGTGCGTGTGTGGGTGCGTGTGTGGGTGCGTGTGTGGGTGTGACAATGACGGCGGATGCCTCGCGTCTGTGCCTGTGGCTACGACCCTGGTGCTGCAGCGGCGGCTGTGGCGCCACCGATGTCAGCGGTGCCATGGGCGTACACTTCAGAGTTGGCGCCGGTGTGGCTGCCACAGGGGCAGGGGTTGCTGACTTCGTCCGTGTTGGCGTGGGGAAGAGTGCCGGTTCCTGGGGTCTTCGACCCCCTCTGCAACTCTTGCGCGCCGGCAGGGGGTTACCACGTTCGGTCGGAGGGTTGGCAAGAGTGACTAAGGTCACTCCCCGCTGGGCGACTAGTGGGGTCCTCTCTGTTGAGAGAGGGCGTTGCGCTCTTCTTCGTTCTGCCTGGGAGGGGTTAAGAAGCTGAGATGTTTGGGTTTAGGGAGCGGGGGACACTTGATCCCACGGGGGGGGGGGGGCACTTGATCCCACGGGGGGGGGGGCACTTGATCCCTTTCTTCTGTGCCTTCCTGATATACTGACTACAGCGTCGACTGTTAGCTGCGTGCGCCCTTCCGCAGTTGGCACAGGTTGGGGACTAGTCCCGAGGATGACTGCTACCTTTGCAGTGTGGGGTCCTATGCATCTCACGCACTTGATGGCGCGGTGGTAGTTTGCCGAAGAATAGCCGAAAGCTTGGCAGCGGTGGCACTGCAGAATTCCTCCGCAGCCTCGCCATACCTCGATGGTGACACCCGGCATGAAAAGTAAAGTGTTAACGGCATATAGCCGTGCTTTGTCATTATTGAGGTACTGCAGTACAGCAAAGAAGAGGCATCCCGGGCGCCCTTTGGCACCTGGGATCCTTCTGACATAATCGGCTTGGAAACCCAAGGTGAGAAGGGCGGACTGTATTTGTTCTGGCTGAGTGTCGGAGGGGAGACCGCGGATCGCGACCCTGCTCGAGATCTCCGCGGAGGTTGCGTAACAGTACCACTGGAGAGTGGCATCCTGTTGTGTGGCTTCTACTAGGTACTTTTGTACCACTCTATATTCGATGGAAGAGGCTGGTATGAAAGGGGTCTGACCTTTTTCCATACGGGCGGGCATAATGGGGGGGTGTTATTATTTTTTAAAATTGCTGTAGAAAAGCAGACAGGCTGACGGCCCGCTTAGAATTTAAATCGCAGTTACTATCGCCTATGGGTGTTTGCAACGCCAGTCCGCGAAGACGCTGCTGTCCCATAAGGGTACAGGAACTTGGGTCACTAATACCTTCATCGGCGGTCTGAAGGAGGCTGTCGCGGACATTAAGGGGGCGGCTGGCATCCTCCTCAACAGGACGGCCTCAAACGAGGCCGCGAAGTTGCAGGAGGAGAACAGCCGTCTCCAAAATGATTTGGAGGACCTCCGGTGACAAGTCGCTGCGCTGAGCGAGCAGAAGCAGCGACATACGTCCACTGATGCCGCATCGGTAGTGATCCCGGCTCCCGCATCGAGACCGGCAAGCACTCATACCAACGACGAGGTTGAGCGCATTGTCCGGCTCTGCATGCTCCAGTGCGGGAGCATGGTCAATGCTCGCATAGAGGCGATTTCTCGGCGCCTCCCTGCGGATATCCTCCGTCCGCCCCTAGCGGCAGATACAAGGGCGGAGGGCTGAGGGGCTGCCGAGACCTACGCCTCGGAAGGGGAAGCCCGCGGAGGGCGTTAAAAAGCCCGTGGAGGGAGCCCCACCGAGCGATCAGCCTACGATTGCCGGGTCTAAGGGTGAGACCTGGGCGACAGTCGTGAGCCGCAAGAAGGCCCGCAAAGGCGGCATCAGCAAAGGCGGTTGCGCAACCTGCGCGGCGGGCTGCCAAAGGCGGTCGCAAAGGACTGGCGATACGTGCTCCACGTTCCGAGGCTGTGACGCTCACGCTACAGCCCGGAGCTACGGAGCGTGGCGTAACGTACCAGTCGGTCATTGCCGAGGCCAAGGCCAAGATCAAGTTATCAGATCTTGGTCTTCAGTCCGTCAGCCTCAGGCAGGCTGCCACGGGCGCGCGGTTGTTCGAAGTGGCTGGTGCTGCGAGCGGCAGTGCCGAAAAAGCGGACGCTCTGGCCGCCAAGATGAGGGAGGTCCTCAACCCTGAGGACGTCCGGGTTTCCAGGCCAAAGAAAAACGCAGAGGTGCGGATTGCTGGTCTGGACGACTCCGTGACCTCGGAGGAGGTGGTGGCGGCCGTTGCCCGAAGCGGAGAGTGTCCGCCAGACAAGGTGTGGGCTGGCGATATACGCACCGACGCCACCGGACTCGGCGTGGTCTGGGTTCGGTGCCCTGTAGCGTCGGCGAAGAAGATCGCCTTAAGCGGCAGATTGCTGGTTGGCTGGGTTGCAGCGAGGGTGAAACTCCTGCAGCCCCGGGATTTGCGGTGCTTCCGGTGCCTGGAGAAGGGGCACGTCTGGGCAAAGTTCACCGCTGAGGTTGACCGTAGTGACCTCTGTTATCGCTGCGGTCAGCCCGGCCACAAAGCGGCCCAGTGTTCCGCGGCGCTCAACTGCAGCTTATATTCGGCTGCAGGGAAGCCAGCGGGACACAAAGTGGGCGGAGGAGCATGTGGCGCGCCTGCCAGCAAGGCCAAGAATAAAAAGAAGATTAGCTCTAAACCTGCCGGGGAAACCTCGCCGCCCCCGCAGGCTAGTAGCTCCGCGGCCGACTCCCGGCCCAGGACCGTTGCCGAGGGAATGGAATGTCAATAATGGCACAATTCCATTTCCTCCAGGGCAACATCAATCACTGTGCCAGAGCTCAGGATCTTTTACTCCAGAGCATGGCAGAGTGGTCGATCCACGTGGCTGTGGTCGCCAAGCCGTACTTCATCCCCACCTGTGACAACTGGCTGGGGTGCGTTAACGGTTTGGTGGCCATTATTGGCGAGACTCTGATCGACCCGTCTCGGGGCCGCGGCTGGGTTGCTGCGGTCTCGGGCGGCATCGTCATCGTGGGGGCGTATTTCTCCCCCAACAAGAGTCTCGCCGGCTTTGAGGGTTTCCTTGTCGAGTTGGGCGCCGTCGTAGGCCGTCATCACCCTCGTCCCGTTCTGGTGCTCGGGGATCTCAACGCCAAGTCATCGGCGTGGGGATCTCCGGTCACTGACCCTCGGGGCGAGGTGCTGGAAGAGTGGGTGGTGACGACTGGTCTGGTCGTCCTGAATCGGGGTACGGAATACACGTGCATGCGGCAGCGGGGCGGGTCGATAGTGGACGTCTCGTTCGCTAGCCCCTTTGTCGCTAGCCGAGTCCGCGACTGGCGTGTCGCCGTGGGGGTGGAGACGCTGTCGGATCATCGGTATATCCGGTTCGACGTCTCTGCCCAGACCGCGAGCGGCCGCCATCCAACAACCCCGATTAACGACGGCCCACGTTAGACGCTTAAGTGCATTGACAAAGAACTACTCGAAGAAGCTGCCTTAGTCCAGTCCTGGATTTGGGAGTCGACGACGAACGGCCCGTCGACGTCGAAGCGGTGGCGCTGTGGTTTCGCGGGGCGATGACGCAGATCTGCGACGCGTCCATGCCCCGTGTCCGCCAACAGTCCGCAAGGCGCCAGGTGTACTGGTGGACCGACGAGATCGCGCGGCTGCGCGTTGAGTGCGTTGCGGCTCGCCGCCAGTATACGCAATACCGGAGACGACGTCGACGGGATCCCGTCGAGGAAGACGCGCTGTATGAGGTGTACCGCGCGTCCAAGGAGACTCTGCGGCTGGCCATCGGCGACTCTAAATCGCGTGCCAGGGAGGAGCTGCTGGGGTCCCTAGATCGGGATCCATGGGGGCGCCCTTACCGTTGGGTACAGGGCAAGTTGCGTCCCTGGGCGCCTCCGCTGGTGCAAAGCATGCAACCCCAGTTGCTAGAGGCGGTGGTATCGGCCCTCTTCCCTGAGCGAGCGGGACACGTTCCCCCGGCGATGGCTTCACCCTCAGCCACAGACTTTTCAGAAGAAGAGAACACCGATGTCCCCGAGGTGACGCAAGCAGAGACGAGAGCGGCCGTGTCGCGACTCCGGGCTAAGTACATAGCACCCGGACCCGACGGAGTTCCTGGTCGAGCTCTCGTCCTGGCTCTGAAGGAGCTAGAGCCCCAGCTGAGGGGGCTCTTCACGGCATGTCTCGAGCAGGGTCAGTTTTCCAGTGTGTGGAAGGATGGGAGGCTGGTCCTGCTCAGGAAGGAGGGGCGCCCTGCGGACTCGCCGTCCGCGTATCAGCCCATAGTGCTGCTCGACAAGACAGGCAAACTTTTTGAGCGCATTATCGCAGATCACCTCGTCAGCCACTTGTGCAGAGAGGGGCCGGACCTAGACGACAACTAATTTGGTTTTCGTCGGAGGCGCTCCACCATAGACACCATCATGCGCGTGAGGGCCCTGGCGGAGGAGACGGTGTCCCGGGGTGGGGTGGTGCTGGCGGTGTCTTTAGACATCTCCAACGCATTCAACACCCTACCCTGGAGTTGTATTCGGGAGGCTCTGAAATACCATCGCGTGCCTCCCTACCTCCGCCGTACGATAGGGGATTATCTGGAGGGTAGATGCGTCACCTATCGGGGACGTGACGGTGCCGGTCGGCACCTCATGTCGTGCGGTGTTCCACAGGGATCGGTCTTGGGACCGCTCCTGTGGATCATCGGCTACGACTGGGTGCTGAGAGGCGAGCTCCCGTCGGGCACCGACTTGACGGGTTACGCAGACGACACGCTTGTCACTGCCCGGGGGAGCTCGCACAGGGAGGAGACGTTGATAGCCATGGCTGCGGTGTCACAGGTGGTGAACCGCATCCGGCGCCTGGGCCTGGAGGTGGCCCTAAACAAGTCGGAGGCCATGGTGTTTCATGGCCCCCCCGACGTGCGCCGGCACCGGGATCACACATCGTGGTCAGCGGGGCCCGGATAGTGTCGAGTCCACCATGAAGTATCTGGGATTGGTGCTCGACAGCCGATGGGAATTTGGGCCCCACTTCCGGCGGCTGGCGCCCAAGCTGATGGGTGCAGCAGGCGCGCTTTCGACGTTGCTTCCCAACTTGGGGGGCCCGAGCGCCGCCTGTATGCGGTTGTACGTGGGAATCGTGCGGTCCATGGCCCTGTACGGGGCCCCTGTTTGGGCGTTGGACATGACGGCCAGCACTCTCGCCATTCTGCGCAAGCCGCAGAGGGCGATGGTCGGTAGCGCAGAGTCATGGGACGCAGTGGTGTCCTTCTGCGAAGACGTGATGTCGCAGAAGGAAACTGCGGAACGGGAGAGGGAGATCTCGACTCCCTTCCCCGGCTGCAGAAGGCGCACCGGGCGAAGGAGAAGGGCGGACAACGCCCTTTTCCGGCCCCCATGAATAGATCCAGGGGCGAGGGACTTGGGGAAGTTCCCGCCCCCTATTCGATGGACCCGAGGTGGAGGCGCGCGTGGGTGTCGGCGCGCGCCTCTGAGGCGATGCACGGGGTAGTTAAACACCTCACTACCCCGTGCAGGAGACGAGTCCCGGACAGACCGGGCCAGCACAAGTGTGGGGCTGCGGAAGAATTTGGATTCCCGCGGCCCCGCGCGCACGTGTGAGGAGACACCGGGGTGATGGTTTTAGCTAGTAAGAGTCCGGCATGCCCCGCCGCCTTTCCCCAGGCGGAGGTAGTCCAAGAGGATTTCCCCACCCCGTAAAAAAAAAAAAAAACTAATACCGGAACACAACACAAGGTTATTATGGCGGCATACTTAAGACCAAAGGTGGTCGCCATCAAGACGGGCTTGAGGCCCTACTACGTAGCTAGGGTGGGTTGTTTTGTCGCCTTTTACGACAGGCCGACACCAGCCGCAGAGGTTAGTATTCTTTCTTCGCCTCTGCACGGATAGAGGAGAGTCAGAGACAATTGGGGGTGTCCCAATTGTACCTGAAAGGCACTGAAACGTTCCATCCAATTGGGAAGATTGTCCACCACTATGGGTGGATACCCTTTGGTTTTCACTGGGATGGACAGGGCGGCGCGGGTTGCGCTCGTCCCATCGGATATCGTTGGTGGGTCCATTGGAAGTCCACGGTGGTCAACAGAAGGGGTAGGAGCGGCTAATACCGTCGCAAAGGACGCGGATATAGGTCACAGCGCGATCGACGGCTCCATCTCCATAAGATCCGAACCGCCTGGTTCCGATTCGGCCGCGGACGATTCAACTTGGTGAGATCGCGGTCAAACGTACGCCTATCTACAATAAAAAAAACTTCCTCCTCGTTAGAGAAGGTAGAGTCGGAGTTGTCAGCCGCGACGCGCCTTTCTTACCTGGGATACGTCCGAACTGGATCGGGTGCCTCGGGCGTCAGGCTCAGGTGAGGTGGAAATAGCGTATGCAGGCGGCTGGTGGGGGTCTTTATCCCCAACGACGATGACTTCGACGGTGGCGGCGGTTGAGCTGGAGGGGCCGGCATTTCACTTGTTATTTTCAACAACCCACAAAACACTGGCACTAGAGTCACTGTTTCTATTTAACGGCGGACATACCGCACACCACTCTCCTTTCACTTATGAAGGTGGGATGAGCGGGAATTTCGATTGCCCTCGCACTGTCGTGTGGTTGGGCAACTAAAATAGTACGCGTCAATAAATCACTACACCATATATTTATCACATGGGAGCCTCAACGCGCACGGACGGAGTGCTTTAATCACACTAGAACTACGGAGATCGCGATGTGAAGGAGCGACACATGTGCTACGGTCGGAAACAGTGGAGCGTGTGTTCAACGTTTTTTTCAGGATAATCATTCATTATATTTACAAAAATGATATATAAAAAGATGCTAACCAAACTAGATAAATAATGAAATAACAGCTGTTTGAGTGAGACAGGAGATGTGTACTTACGCGCGCCACGCGCACCTGCGAGTGGCGCGCTGTTTGTGTTTAACAGAACGGCTCCCTATGATCGCCGAATTCTTTTCGCGCTGCTAGAAAAGTAGAGAACTTAGAAAAGCCCGGTACTGCAACATAATTAATACATAATGCTAAGTGCCAACCTCATATGAGCAAACATATTCATTACACGATTAAGTTTCTTTTGTTTCAAATATATTGTTCCAAAAACCCGCTAGTTTTATGTCGAAAATCAGCATACGTTGAGTTAGATCCAATTTAGGACTTACATGTCATTTATGTGTAAGAGTGTAGTATGCTCCAAATAAAACATTTTCTTTAATTGCTGTATTTTTAATGGATACTTAAAATGAATAACACAATTAATCCTATTAGTATGGTTATCCAAGGATAACTAAGCCGATTATAATAATACAAGCCCCTAACAACGTGGGAAATATACTCGACGCTATGTACTCGTCTACTTGTTAGCGAGACTAGATCCAAGTTTCTCTTGTTATAACTCACGAACTTTGTGACTGGAATGTATGGAAGATTTAAAGTGCATTCAGTCTATTGAATCTACTAACGCTAGTGTGTCGTTTCTTTATTATTCTACTCTACATAATACATATTTTCTACGTCAGTTTGCATAACAAAAATGTATTTATTTATCGGTGTATCGTTACATATTGTATTGCTGATGATAAAGCGTTTAGAAATTTTAACTTATTAAAGTTTTTAAAGTTATAATAGAGATAGGTGCTTTTTGGTTAACAATTTTTATTTACGTCTAGTGTGTAGTCGTTATAATTTGGCCGTCTTTATCTTCTTCTTGAATATACATATCTTTGTGGTCTCAACCATTGTTGATATCGATGTTTGGATAATCAACAAGTTGTAGTGAATATCACAGCATTATAAATATTTCCAATCCACATTTCTCAACCAAAGTTCTATTACAACCAGGTTAGCTTAAATTTGATCAACAATTTGACCATAATAATATCTTGAAAAACCTACCCCAAAGCCTTCATTCATGATGAAGTATAAAACTGTCAGTTGAGGAATATTTAAAACCTAACAAGCCTCAGGTCAAAGCAATTTTGTAAAAAAAATATTATACATGACATAAAATTTAAATACGAAAAAGTTATAAATATTTGGATATAGGCATATATTTTTATTTGTATTCTACAAGCAGAAGAATAATCAACGAAATAAAATTAAGTATATGCTTTACAGAAATGAGCGTTAACAAAATCCCATGACCCGTGTCACGCCACCCTTGGATTTGCTTAACGAGATTACGCAAGCGAAAAATACCGCACAATGAAGCCGAATTACCTAACTGCGAATGATTGTAGGATGTCCTTTATAAATACATCAATTCAAATTCATCGCTTTCACTCTCATACTTCTATCATCATAACTGCCATTCTAATTTATTTTTTCTATTAAAAAAAGAGCTGTGTGTGTCAGCCCCGACGCACGACTGGAGTTTACTACTTAAGTACGATTGTCTAAACATACGCAAAAAGAGTTTATTTAACTGAAAAAAGATTAATACCTTATGAAAGGGTAAATTAACAAATTAATGAAAATAATATACATATATAAAAAAAGTTTTAAAACAGTTTTAAGATCAACCTAATTACAACTATGGCACCTAGTAATAAATTCACAAATCTCCAAAACATTATCTAATACTTACGATCATTCGTCATATAAAATGAGCAAAGCAATAAATTACTCTTGTCACTTACAAATGAAAAGACATAAACAAGATTTAATGTGAAATCAACCTTAAGTTGTAAAAAATAAAGTAATTTTTGCCTTGAGAGATACATCGTTTTGTTTTGTTTAGTGTGTTCCGGTGCACGCGCACCAAAAACGTAACGAGGTCATTCATTAGTAGATTTTACTCTCACATTTTTCTCATACCGGGCCCCTTATATATGAAAATCGATTCTTAAGGAGTAAACTCCAAAAAAACTAACATCTGATACAAAGTACTCCATCACTGTAATGTAATGTTGTATTCTAGCATCCATAACATAGAGAAAAATATATTCTAAGCGCAAGGTGTGGATCCCTAAGCACCGTGCGTAGATATCCCTATCTACGTGTCTGATGATTCATCCGGGGCGAAGTACGAGTAAAAATACCCCTGCGGCTAGGGTCAGTGAAACAAAAAAACCTTAACTAGGAGATAGAGCCCCAAGCCCATCTGGGTGGCGACCAACCTTGGCCCATAAATATATCCCCTTGTGTTGTGTTTTGGTATTAGTAAATCAGGTTCTAGTACCCCTATGCGGACAGCGGTACCTGCTGAAGACGATGGTAACTGTTTACTATCAAGTGCTGTCTCCTGTTCCACAGCAATAATAAAAAGTTATAAGGAAACTAAAATGCCAAAAATGTGAATATAACTGTCTGTAATAAGAAATTGATTTTCTATATCTATTATAAATACAAGATCAGTTTGATATAAAACTGCCTTGGTTTTTAAATAATTTAAAATTATTGAAATATGTGATTATTTAATTATTTTATAATAGATTAATGATTTACCGGTCAGTTTATATCAAATACTCATTGGCGGCAATAGTAAAGTGGTCTACCTATACAAAACGTGTCACGTGGATTAATTGAGCAGGAAAAATTGGAATTAAAAAGAATATTTATTTGACATGGAGGCTTCCTACACACTGGAGGATTGGTTTGTCCATGGATTAATTCAGATTTTTTCATTATTTTTAATTATAAAATATTACATTATTTATGGCCATTTAAATGTGTTTCTAAATAATGCCCAGTTAAATTTCAGTTGACTGAGGGCCTCCGTAGCGTATTTACTTATATGTAGATCGGAACTTTTGCGAGGGTTACGCGTTTGGCTCCCGCATTGAGTATATAATATATGTTTATATAAAAAACAAAAGTAAAGTAATACTGGTATAGTATACCAGTTATCCAGTAGCCTCAATACAAGCGTTCTACTGCTTGGAAATTATATGGTGCTGCACGAATTTTCAAAGTACAATTTTGGGACTTAAATCATCCTGTACTATTAATTAAATCATATAAATAAAAAAATTGGCACGCGTGACAGCTATGACAATGTCTTAAATATCGCATACTAGTTTTGCCCTGTGACAGTATAACAATAAAATTTTTGCACGGACCACGAACCCCGGACATCAAAACGGGAATTTGGTTTGCAACCGGAAATTAATGCTAAGATTATGATGATTTATTGGATAAGGTGTAATTTTCTGGAAAATATATTTGTTTTTCTTAAAAACTCTAAATTAATTATATATGTACCGAAAATACTATATAATTGAATTCATTTATTTAAAATATGATTATAAAGATTTAGAGGTTGCATTATATTGCATTATATGGTTGCGAGGTTATTATTATTATTATGATAATTATATCCTTTAAGCTAGTATAAAACTTTGTATTCTTCTACTTATTCTTGATATCTAAATCTTTTCGTACTCGTAGGACCCCGGCAGAAATAAATATAGACAATATTTTTCAGATCCAGGAAAAACTCGTGAAAACATTGGATTCAAGATCATTTTAACAATGCATGATATCTCTGCCCTTGATAGATTGGTGTTCATAGTTGTGACAGGTCTAAAACTAAAATATAATAAAATGTATACAACTATAAAATGTAGGTACATCTACACGTCTATAGTAGTATACCTACTATATAACATATTGCCATAGAAAAATGAATGCAATTGTATTTGCATTCGAAAAATAATTTAACGGCAATTAGGCAGCTGTTACATGCATTTGGACATTCTTTTGATCTAGATCGCTCGTATGAAGCATTGATTAAAAACGTTTTCACTCTGTAAATAATCCAGAAATAACGAGGTAGCAATTAAACTGAGCTTTGAGACAACATTGGACGGGGCAGGATCAAAGGAAATGACGACGTGCTGAAGATAGCCTATCGTTTGCACATATAAAATAGAGGATGTGTGTCTATCTGTATATAAAGGGAGAGGTTTTTCACGTCATCCCAATACAACCTTAATAACACATATTAATGGCAAAGTGAATGTAAAATTAAATACTCATAAATCTTTAGGAGAGTAATACGAGTAAAATTGGGAAATAAGAATAATTTAAGAATCAGTTAGTACTACAATCTAAGCCTTCTAAACCTCTATAGATTGGAATATTCAATATAAAAAAAACCATCGTACGCACCCTTTATTCAGATTGCTACAACGAATCTTCAATTCATATTTAATTCATTTTTTTCCGTGTAGGGCCGGAGTAAGCCCCTGAAGCTGGGGTTAGCCTGTCGTAAAATACGACAAAATCAACCCTAGCTCGGTGGTAGGTCTCGAATCCGACTGGATAGCAACTACCCCTGTTCTAAATATGTCGCCTTTATACCTTTATGTTGTGTTCATAAGTGACCCAGGTTTCCAATTGCTCTACGTGGACGGCAGCGTGTTAGCCATACCTCTGACATCCAAATACCAATGTATAGGCAACTAAATTAAACTATTAAGTGGGCCGTCAGTCTCTCTATCGTTCCTCAACAATAAATAAAAAAATGACATACTTGATTTTACTTGATACTGGTGTAATATTTATATATATTTAAACCTTAAAAAACAATTTCCTTATAAAGGCCTAATTATGACTACTTTTCTAACACGAATATCCACCTACATATTTTATACAGCCATCGTCACGAGATTAAGTTAACTTCGTATACTGGATGAGCGCGTTAGTGCAAAATCTCTTGTCCCCCTGTATGTTATTTGTCGGTTTTCATCAATGTCAATGTCGACTTAGATTTGTTTGTGAGGATTAATTATAATATTAAAGGATGTATTAAATGGATCCAAGAGATTTAAGACTCATTATAATTGGTATACATAACTCTATGACAATTGGTACTTAAATTTTGAATTGTTATCTAGATTTTTGTATACGAAAATATGCGAAAAATATTAATAAAATATAAGAAGAAAAATAAATTATGTGTTCACAGTTTATGGGCGTTTATATTAGTTTATAATATCTTCCTTCCAGAAGGAAACGCAAGCAGTAGGTGTGAGTTAGTAAAATTGATATATCATTTCTGGGTTAACCAAAAACATACCCTATAGATTTAAGACGCAACAAAATTTGTCAAAAAATATCAGAAGGATGACAAATTTTAGAGTAAAAATATTTTAAAATATTATTTTGTCATAATCAAAACTACGTAGTATGGTTTTTTCTATGCCTAATGTGAGTACAGAATATGTATAAGAATGTAAAAAATCTAGAATGGCACTGAACAGGAGTCTCGTAAGTTTACAAATCCACCGCTCAAGAACTGGCAGAACAATTACTTGCTTAGACACTTTTTAAATCCTTTTACACTGGGAAATGGAAACGTCTCGTCGGATATATGGAACCACGAGGTAGCTCGTTTTAAGGTTTGTACGGGAATAAAAAATTAGGAACAAATGTTTCGGTTCTTTGAATTGAGTGTGGTTTGAAGAATGTATGTAACAATTTCTAAGGTAGTTTTCTTAAACATTTTGATTTCACGTAGATCGGGTGATATCTCTTTACCGATGATATGTGTACAAAGAAGGTAAGTCTGCACAATCTAATCATATAATATTCCCATAAATGGACTTTTAAAAGTCTGTAAGTGCAGATCACGTGCGATTTTAGGCAGTGGTCTGTAACAGACGCAACGTAAACGGTAGCGTCCGGCGTCTGCTGACTCTGGATACGACTTCCAGCGTTGTTTGCAATGTTCACTCAGAAATTTAGTTTCTAGCATGCGCTAAATGTGAATAGACGTGATTGATCTTTAGATAAATACTGTAACTGTATAAGCGAAAACAAGATTGCAGTCACTTAAACTCTCAGTTATCCAGTTTCGACAATAGCTATAAGTGTTACTATGTCCCAAATTATCGTATATTATCTGTGCAGGAGCGGAGAAAGAATACTGATATCTGCGGCCGGGGTCGGCCTGTCGTAAAAGGCGACAAAACAACCCACCCTAGCTACGTGGTGGGGTCTCAAGCCCGTCTGGATGGCGACCACCTTTGGTCTTAAGTATGCCGCCATAATAACCTTGCGTTGTGTTCCGGCATTAGTGACCGAAGTTCCTGTACCCTTGGGACAGCAGCGTGTTCGCGATGCCACTGGCGTTGCAAACACCCATAGGCGACGTTAACTGCTAAATTCTAAGCGAGCTGTCAGCCTGTCTGCTGGCTTACAGCAACAAAAATCATTGTTGTGTTCATTAGAATTTGACATGATACTTTCAAAAGAAAGCAAATTATCTTACACCGATATACGTGTATATATTTATTTACTTATAAAAAATCAGTAAAAAATGCATTTCTGTTTTTTAAATTTTGTATCTTTTTATTATTATATCTTATATTAATACTTATTTAATACATTCAGTATGTCTCAAACTTGGATCCAAGCTGAGCGTTGTGCCAGCCAACTATAACCGACGCATTTTGTGGGATTTGCGCCCGTTCTCTAATTGTAAGTTGATCTCGGAATGTATACAGAAATAAATGTAGTGTGTATAGAAAGAAAGAAGAAAGAAAGAAATATAGAGATATAAACAAATGTATAAATAAATGTATAAATATATTGTGGCATTTCATAACGCCATTTAGTCTTGCATAGATGAGACTAAGTATAAGTTTTTACAGAGGCGGTTGCCGTCTAACCTTCCCCAATCCCATGAGAAAACTAAACGATACCCTTTGTTGTTGATTAGCCAAATTATTTTCCAATAATTGCTTCTTAAAATTCCCAAAGGTAGTAAGTAATAGGATAGCCTTATTTTCTCTGCCTATTATTGATCGATTGTTATATATTTATATTATACCTTTTATTGCTGAGGAACAGAATACAGGCTGACGCCCTGATTAATAGTAAGCAGTTACCGTCACCTATGGATGTTTGCAACGCTAGTGGCATCGCGAACACGCTGCTGTTCCATAGCGGTACAGGAATTTGGGTCACTAATGCCTGAACACGACACAAGGTTATCATGGCGGCATACTTATAGACCAAGGGCGATTGCCATCCAGACGGGCTTGGAACCCTATTACGTAGGTAGGGTTGATCTGTAGAGACCGTTTACAAAAGGCTTTTACAGAAAAATCTAAGAGGTTCATTGAATTCACCCTTGAATCGGCTTTTAATTCGCGCAGAAGATAATGTTTGCTATCCAGCGTGGCGATGCCGCCAGCCTTCTGTATACTTTCTCCACTGACTGTAATTTGTTATAAGTATGCTACCTGTAATATTTCTTTGGTTAATTTCAGTCTATTATTTTTAACTATTTAAATAGTATGCTATATTTTATAAATATAATTTTATTTACTATGTGATTTGTTTTTTGAAATAAAGTATTAGTATTGTTAATTCGTTACAGAGTTATATCTAAACTAGCTGACTTGTAGTTGTTCTGCCATATAAATAAAAAAATAACCTATGCCCTTTTCCAAAATCCAATTTATCACTACCGAAATTGATCAAAATTGGTTCAGTGGTTTAGGCGTAAAAAAGTAACAGATAGGGTACTTTTACATTTATAATACGAGTATACTATGGACGTATTTAAGAGCTGCCAGTGGCCAATCTTATAATCTGACTGGATCAACTTAACACCTCTCAACCACTATTTCTTTTTGAATATAGATATTAAAGATTAATGTAAACCTTATTTGTCGAAGATGTCAGTAGACAATAGCAGTATAACATCGTTACGATTGAATTAATATTTCAAAGAATGCAATCAGCTAACAAGGTACAGATGATCGTAAAACTAGCCCCTGGCACCTTCAACAGCTCAAATTAAGCTCAATGAAGTCCACCCTCAAATGAACGACTGGACGTGTCTACCTCACCTCAATATTACGTGTGGGGAATACAAAATAATGCATGATTAGGCCGATCGGACAGGTGTAATTATCAGGCTAATGTAGGACGATAATGCTGTAGGACGATAGAGAAAGAGGAGATATTTAGTTACTAGTATGTACAATTAAATAAAAATAATTCTATTAAAATACTGAACACAATTCAATACCATTTACAATAACAAACTGATATTTACGACGCGCGTTCTTCAATTCCCATTTTTAAATATTATTGTCGAATCAAGTTGGCCATGATAATTATTTCGTAACATAAAGGAAGAAGATTTTTTACAAAGATAAAATTTTTGATACATCCATAATCAGGAATGTATTTCATTTTGATATCTAATTGAACCAGTTTAAATTTAAGATGTTGTTAAGATTACAAAAGTGATATAAATTTACTTTTGGTGATAGCAATAATAAAACGCAAATAAAACATTTTCAGGTACTTTACCTATCCTTTTAGTCTTCACTCTCATTTACCTTGTTATAATGGCATACATTCCTTTGTAATTCATGTTCAAACCACATTACATGTTCAATTATTATAACTCTAATAAAATAAAATAAAATAAAATAGCCTTTATTGCTGGATATATTCGCTCACTTTTTGTTTCTACAATTTAAAAACAACTTTAAATTAAACACTCTAATATACTTATTTCTAATTTTATCCATTTTCGTAACTCCGTACACCCATCTCAGCATTTGGATCTCCGCTGCATGTAACATCCTTTCATCTCCTCTTTGAGGACCATCATCCCAATCCATACAATACAATACGCCTTATTAGACTTACAAATTTTACCTTTGAATTTAAATATTCTCAACATAGACCTGCAATAATCCAGTGTTCTCCAAGTGGCATGTACAAGATCAATTAGCAAACTACAAATGCAAGTTTCTGCGAATTGTTAGCGTTGTTCGAGGGTTCTTGTTTGGCTATTGCGTCTAACAATCTCCCTTCTGGATACAGTAGATTGCTACAATTGAAAACTTGATTCGCCATACAATCTGTTTTAAAAATTCAGAATAAATACTATTTTTAAATTTATATTTTTTTATAAAAATAGCTCTTAACAGCTGAGCCTGGATCGTCCATTAGAGCAGGGATTCCCAAACTAGGTTCCGCGGAACCTAGGGGTTCCGTAGAATAGTCATCAGGGTTCTGCTAAAATTATTTATTAATAGCTATTAAATAATACCACGGTTACGAATAACAGCTTTTAAAAAAAACATTGCCTGCTCACCGTTGATTATTGTCTAATTTAACATTTTTAAAAGAGAAAAAGACTTCTGAAATAAAATCATTTATAAACGACAGGGATTATAAACGATATGTATAGTAGTGATAAACAATAAATAACAATGTTGAATATTTTATCGTTGTATATTTTATTGAGCACACATTACCGAATGTACTGGAAGTAGTTCAAAAATAAAATGAGTCATGGCGTAATATTAAACATTAAGTAATTAGTCATGTAAACACATATGAATTGTATGATAATGTTCTTTTATCATTTGATTCCACAGATAATAAATTTAAGATTGTTTACCTGAACGCGTCGTAATTTTTGGAGCTATTTTTGACAGTTAAAATAGAATATTTCATAAAAAAAGGGCTAGTGTCCCTTTGTGTTTAGTTTATGGCCGTTCAATGTTGTGGAAATGCGTGGAAAGCCCGAGATATGGCGGTAACAACACGTCATAAATATTGCAAGCCAGTGTGGATGTTTGTTTTCAGTTCAAATATTTTATTAAACTGATTTTGTTATAATTAAATGTTGAAATTGTAATATTTTCTTGGTCACTTTTATTTAGATGTCCAAGATTTAAAACTTTTCATTTATATATTGAATTTATATTGAGTTCAATATTAAATGGCTATATTAAAAATATAAATTAGTTACAATATGTCAGTTATATTTGAAAATAGTTTGTTGTCATATAAACCATATTAGGCTATACTGGTTGAGATTTTTTGCTCAGATGATTGATAGATAGATTAAACAACGTTTATATGTATTCGATTTAAATTATATATTATTCACTATTTATTTATAATAATTACATATAAATGCTATGAAAAAGCAGAAGTAGAACCAGATGCTGAACAACAGTTAAGTCGCGATTGCTGAGCGAACAAATGCGGCGGCACTTAAGAACTTGCAGCAGAGTAATTTTTGATTGCCCATGTAATGTTTCCCTGTCTCTTGTTTAGGAGACGCACATTGTTGATATATCCACTAAACTAACCCATGATAGGCTATCCACGGCTCGCGAGCCACATGCGGCTCTTTGATTCCTCGTTTCGGTGCCCGAGGTCCGCTTACCGACTTTTTCTCTACTCTACTTCGCACGGTCTTCAGCATGTCTGGTAGTGAGCCCCTTTACGACGTCAAGCCAGCACTTTTTGGGTCTACCCCTGCTGCCGGGGCCCGGCGGAGGTGGCATGGCCTGACATATGTTTCCCACGTAAGCATCCGGTTGCCGCAAAACGTGCAACATTCCTGCAATTAATCCGCAATGTCACGGACATGAAGAGTGCCACGAATGCGGGAGTTCCTAACGGGGTCCTTTCGCGTCACTCCACACATCCACCGCAGCATATTAATCTCCGTGACACGCAGTTCTTGCTTGTGTAGCTCTAAAACCGGTCAAAAATGGCTCTTTGAATAAATTTCAATGTACCATATATATTTGGCTCTTTTGGAGGACAAGGTTGCCGACCATTGCAGTAAACCAAACCACCCCAGTATTGCATCATTCGCCTTGAGCGCCAGAACCCGCTGAACGTCACATTAATCTGACCATGACTCCGACCAGCACGGAATCCTTTTCTCAGGCCTTTACTAATGTTTATATCCGTGCAGGGGCGGGAAAGAACACTAACCTCTGCAGCCGAGGCCCTAGGTGGTAGGGCCTCAAACCCGTCGGGATGGCGACCACCTTTGGTCTTAAGTATGCCGTCATAATAACCTTGTGTTGTGTTCCGACATTAGTGACCCAAGTTCCTGTACTCTTATGGAACAGCAGCGTGTTCGCGATGCCACTGGTGTTGCAAACACCCATAGACGGTAACTGCTAAATTATAAGTGGGCAGTCAGCCTGTCTGATGTCCTACAAAAAAAAAAGATAATAACGTGAAAGACGTTGCCAAGGCTAATAAAAAGTTGTAGAATTTTAATCCTGTTCATGTCCAAATGGTATTAACTTTGAAGGGTCCTAATCTTGCGGGAATTTACCTTTCATTACCCTTGTGTAGTATATTCAAGGAGATGTGTTGCCAGGTGTCCCAAGCAACTCTAAGCTGGGGAGCTCGGGTCAGGCGCTATTGTGAGGGTTGGCCAACAACGTGCACGACTAAATCCTTAGAGTAGCCTGTTAGTTCAGTATTTTATTATTATTTAATAAAGATGTTTTTGCACATGATTATTAGGTATCTATTATAATTTCTGTTAGTTCTTATCGTTTAACTTCCACCATTAAGGTTTACAACTTTATATGTTAATATAAAAAGTATTATTTATAATATATTTGATAGAAGCGATGTTTACTACTAGTATATCCAATTTAATTAATGAAATTCACATCGAATCTAATAATATTATAAAATAAAATTAAAATACACTTATTGCAAGTTTTTATTAAAATTATTTACATAACTAAAAATTTTGTTAAAGTGAAAGTATACAGGGTGACTTTGACAAAACCGTCCAAATTTTTTTTTACGCACTAAACATCATTTAAGAAATCCATTTTTGCAAAAAAAAAATTTATATCAAATTTTCATCATAAAATATTTCATTCCAAGGAAAATATGATCACAAATTCAACCGTACAGAATAGTCATATGGTGCAAACTTCGTACGTTAACCTGTTATTACCTGTCTCTGTCACTCCCGCGTAAATGAGTAGTGCGTATTCGCTCGTACATGCGATGACGATGCAATGACCGTCGTCCTCGGCCTCGTATTAGGTCATTGTCAGTTTATTGCGGTACCGATGGAGAGGTCATTGACACTCTCGCGCCGTATTATGTAAATTGCGAGTTCTTTGGAGACTTTGTGATGCTGATTACTCAACATTTTTGTACTATGTGATACTAAACTAAAATACATGTTTCTCATAACTTTTACTAAAGATTCTTCTGTGTGAATTTGGACGGTTTTGTCAAAGTCATCCTGTATACTAAACAAATATTTTCATTGGTATAAATGAATGATTGAAATGAGTAAGGTTGGCTGCTAAATTTTTGTCCCTTGTAGAACTTATTATTGAACCTGATTTTCAGGTCGTTGCATTCAGTTCTAGTCAAGTTTTGCAAACCATCACATGGTATCGCTTCTTGATGTCTAATATGCTCCGTTTTATTGGGTATCAATAGTTACTATTTGGGTATTAATACTAGTTGTAAAGCCAATTTAAATTACACATATTTGAAGATTTAAAGTATAAAGGACATTGATCACTTACGGGGACTTATTTATTTTTTCATATAACGCATTTGATAAATTAAGATAAAAATAATTGTCCCGTACATTATATAAAAAAATGTAGAAGAAGTAATGCTCAATAGATTTTCTATTAAAACCTATGTCGAAGATTTTAGCGTTGTGAGAGTGGTGCGCAGACCGGAAGATGCACAATGCGAGGGCGCGCCGCCTTCGGTTATTATCTACCTGCAACGTCACTTCCGATCTGATTCGCTTGCTTACTCACATCGATGGAATTGTTCTATATTGTTATGAAATCCTCTTGAAATAATAAAGTATTATTAAAAATCGCTATTTAGGGTAATTATACAATTTATTGTTGGTGATGCAGGGTAATCCACCAAAAATTTTGGGGATGAAACTTGAGCATAGATCTTAATGTTACGTAAAAATTGTTCATTAAATCATTTTCTTGGTAATATATATCTGTACACATAGTAAAATCTAGTCCAAATGTTTTTGTCCCAAACGAAATTGTTCCTGGCTTATAAGGCTCTTGGAAAAGATACTTGTGTTTTTGTACTATTCAGACATATTCTGATCATTAACGTTACGCAAGACTTATTATTGCATAATTTAAATATAAGAATTTTGAAAAGATAAGAGTGAAAATCGATAAATATTTTTATTTTGCTGAACATTTTTTTTTATTTGGAAACAAACGATACAATCATAATTATATAAAGATTGATAAATGTGCATATTAACCAGCACAGATCCTGCAATTAATTTATACATAAACATAGTATAAAATAGAAAATTATACTATTAAATATAATTATTACATATATTTAATAGCAACCATAGTATTTGTAATTTTGTTATATAAAACGTAGGAGCAATAATAAATATTGAATACTAATTTATATTGTAATAATTATTGTTTTTAATATAATAATACATTCAAAAATTACAATAATAAACATACTTATAAATTTATTGTATTGACATTGCTCCTTGATATGCAAGTTTTAATTCGATAATTTTATCTGTGAGTAAAAATTCTCTTCAAAGACTCCTTTACATGTATAGATAAAGGTCAAGCAAATAAATGTAAAGATCAAGTTAGGTCAAATAAAACTTTAAAAAAATAACGCTGAAGAAATAATATTATATTAATGAGTTCTAAACAGCAAGATCTCAGAACAAACGGAACTGGAAAACACTGCTTACTTATAATTTAATTATATATAATACTAGCAGCCCGTCCCAGCTTCGCACGGGTATTTAACAAAAAATTAAAAATTAAACAGTTCTATTTTTTTCGGTCTCGGGAAAAACCTCTCTTGACGGGTGCCCCCGGCCCGGGGGGATCGAGGGATATAAGGGACTCCGGAAAAGATGTTCGACCATCCGACTACCCACTAAAAACCCCGCTGTTCTCCTATCGCCTACGCCCGGGCCCACGGATATATGGCCTGCCAATCTCGTGGCCCGGGCCGGCGCCGGCCCACGCTTTGTCTTAAAGCGGGCCCCTTCTAAAGTGCTGGCGCCAAGGGGTCAGGGTTTCGTCCCCCCGGCGCTCTCTTGTAACAACTCTAGGAGTTGAGGGGGGCTGCGGAACAGCACGCGGCCTTCTCCCTCGCGGCAAAAGTGCGGGCGGCGGATCCTCCCCCGAGGGGCCGCCCACGGCCGCTTTCTACGGCGGCCGGAGATCGTTGCCCGCCCTCCGGCGCCGACGACGCGGCCTACGTTGGCGGGAGTGGAGTGCGCTAGCGGACTCTCGCTCCCGTTCCGCCGCCTCTCTTGCAGACACTACTGCCTCGCAAAAGGAGGCGACGGCCGTCCATCCAGGATCGCCCCCGACCATGGACAGAACCAGGGCCGGGAGCGACAGGTCCGCGGCCAATTCCGGACGGGACTCACACCCCCGTCGCGTGCTAGTCAGCCGTGGGTACGACTACCAGACGACACTCCAGAAAAAGCAGAGTCGCCTGACGTCGTAGCCGGCCCAGCAAGACCAACCGACAGCGAGGATGCAATTCCCGCCCCGGGAACTGTTACAATTGCCTAGTAACAGAACACTCTCTGTGCAGGCGCAGTCGAAATAGGAATGGTTTCGACTACCAAATCAGGTCCCAGGGTAGAACCCGGGACCCCAATTAGTATTCGCAACCATCCCACCGGGGACCACGCCACGAACAGAGAGCTAAGTTGGAAAGGATGTAAGAGGTAGACGGAAAGAAAGGTAGGGGGACTCTGTCACCTCGAACGGAGAGGGGAGTGAAGCGACGGATGCTCGGGCACCTCGGGTACGCACACCCGTGCACTCCTCGGACAGAGGAGCGCCCCTGAGGGCAAACCCTTCTATTTGCGTCAGGTTACTAAAAAAATAAAATTATAAAGAAAATTTGAATATTATTATTTCTATGAGCTTTTATTTTAATGATTTTTTTTGTTATTACTTTTTATTTATTTTTCGTTATTTTTTAATGAGTATTCTAATTTTTGTAAAAACCCCAGTGACGCACGCCTACATTGCATAAGGTGCTGTCTAGCTAGCCGAAGAGGGTGAGCGGCTACCACGCAACATTTTTCTAATACTTACATTTTTAAACTCGTGATATCTTTCGAATGGAATATCCGAATTGAATAAATCAAAAAGTTATATAAAGGTAGTGAAGCCGTTTTGAATATGAAGTAATTTATTTTGATAAGGATTAATACCAAGATCCAAATAAAGAGCCTTTTCTAGGGGCGGCATTTCAATTAAATTTTTAAAATAAAAAAACACTTATTGTGGCATAACTATAATAGTTAGACATATGCTGTCGCGACATTTTTTGTAAATAATGATGTGTTCTGCAAAGTTGTAGTACATTATTTTATTCTATCATCAATAGTTTTCGCAACGCACGCGATTTAAATAATATTTTAGGTAATTTTTTTACACTTTGGGTTACATTATTGGAGTTTTAGTAAGGATCCCTAATTTTTTTGAAAATATAATATAGCCTATGTCACCCGGGGATAGTGTAGCTTCCCAACAATGAAAGAATTTTTTAAATCGGGTCAGTAGTTTCGGAGCCTATTCAAAGCAAACAAACAAACAAACAAACAAACAAACAATCAAATCTTTCCTCTTTATAATAGTAGTATAGATATAGATATAGATTTAGCGTGTATAATTTTTTTATTGCTGTGGGACAGTAGACAGACTGACGGGTAACTTTATAGAAAGCAACTATCGTGTCGTTAAATGTTTGCGACGCCAGAGGTACCGCTTACACGGACGTACGGAACTGGAACCTAGGTCAATTATGGTGGAGCACATCACAAGGTTATTATGGGGGTATATTTAGAGACCATGGGTGTTCGCCATCAAGTCTTGGAGTCCTACCATCTAGTTGGGGTTGTTATATCGCCGCACGAAAGGCTGGTCCAGGATGCAGGAATCAGTATTTTTACTCCGCCCCTGCAGGAAGCAAGATACGTAGCTCTAAATGAAGATAGCTAAATGTTTCTATTTTCATGAAAGAAAATGAATTAATAAAAATCCAATTTTTCCAACTTAATATTTTTACCAATCAGTGACAAGATTCAGTAGAATTTTGTACAAAAAAAGTTTTGTTTTGACGAATACCGTGACGCAACAGTCTCGGACGTCGAAATGCTTGTGGGATTCACGGGTTCGTATTCCCGTCCTGACAAAAAAATTAAGTATTCTTTAAATACAAAAACTTAGAAATCACTTATTAAATATTAAGGAGATACCACCGTTTCCAACACAAAAAGCCGGCTAAAGAAGAAACAGAAAAACAAACTCGCTAGCGCTTTTTTATAGCGATATATGACATGCTACTTACCCTGCACCTAAATATCCTATGAATTGTTTCATTATATTTATTTATTTATTATTAAAGCCTTATTGCATCGTTCATTATTCCCATTATATTTTATTCAGAATTTTTTTTAATATCTATTTTTTGTGTATATACACATACGAATATTAGTATGTTGCCTTATTTACCTACTTCGAAGATAAGATTTTTAGAATATTAGAATATTTAATATAATATTATGGGTTACAATTGTTATTACTTTAATTTAAGTTCGGGATACTTGTGAAATGGTAATTCACATCCGCAATTACAAACAATCTAATGAAATGGTTCCTGAGATCCCAGTCGTATGTTTCAAAGTTAGAATACCTTCTGATATACTGTCTGAGAAAATAGTGAACAGAAAATATTTTATTAATAGAAAACCTCCGTAGCGCAGCTGTTTTAGTTCGTTGGAACACTTGGGGGGGTCATTGATTCGATTCCGGTAGCAAGTATTTTGTTACCTGTTGCACTTGTTGTACCTGTTGAGTACACGCACTTACTACACGTTACTCCATCATTTTCCTACCAATTCGTAAGGTGTTTCATTTTTATAGTTTACATGCAGCAGAAGGACACCGTTCGAATTTGATTTCAGGGTAGAAAAGTAAAAGTCGATCATTTAAAAACCTAATTCACCCCTACGTTATCCAGCATTTTTTGTTTTTGTTCAATGTGTAGGCTTTGTAAGCGAGTGAAATTAATGACGCGCAGTAGCACGTCTTCTGTCCCACTCACTCATAAACTTTTATTTATCTGACGTGCTAAGTATATTTTGCTTAGTATTTTTAGAAACTTAGATAACGTATTTTGATTAAATAAAGGTTGGGCATTGGCCGCTAGACTGACGATGAAGCTATCATCGGACCGCCGTGTTGCCCCGCCGCTCTCATAAGCGTTTATGTTCTGGTAGCCAACTTCACTCTACCGGGGGTAGTCACACCCCAAACTTACGCCGGGGTAAAGAGATTCGGAACTTCAACCTACACCTGATCAATGGGGAGAAAACCCAGATGATGATATTATAAAGGTAAGGAAATCAATGGAATGTACCAAAGAAATACTGGAATACGGAATCTGACTTTCAGTGAAGATACAAATTACAAGAAGGTCTACAAAAATAATTCCAAGAATCTTTACACAATTAAACTAGGAATGGGTTCACCTATCTTTACGACCGTATGTCACAAAATGAAGGAAATTATCTTGTTGTGCTAAAATGAAGAGTCAAACAGTGGGCCCCTACCCTACCGGATTGTGTACGCATCGGTGGACTAGAAAGGGCAGGGTAGCTTTTGCTAACAGAGCAGTTAAGCTAAAACTTAACTCGTCTTCAGTTCAGAGAAGCGATGAGTATTTTCAGAACTGTCTCAACAGGTTTCGAGTAAATTTTTATTTATTCTTCGCGCCTTTGGAGTTTAGCTCCAACTTTACACTAGCTTTTCTAACTAAAGAACAAGTAGCATAAGAACATATTAAATCATTTGAAGTGCAATCTTAATAAAAGACTGCATAGTGTTCATTCTTCACTGCCTATGCGGTAACAATTATTTATTAATTACCTCTTACGTCATGCGTCACCTAAATCACCATGGAATTTATAAAAATGCGACATAATCTGTGGTATGTATTTAAAACATATATACGCTATATCGTATGTTTATTCATAGATGTCAAGATATTACCGTCAAGATACGAGAGCCACGGGCGAGTGTGAGTATATTTTTATGGGATAGTGATATACGGGAACCATACGAATACAATGTCTATGATTCCTCTATTTATTGTTAGCAGAGACCTTGTGGTAATTTTTTCGGAAGGTCCGTCAGTATATAGACGGTATTTTTGCAGGATATGATGTCAGATCAACAATTCCCTACGTGGTAGAGCAAGCCCGTCTAGATGGCAACCACCTTAGGTGTTAAGTATGCCGCCATAATAACTTTATGTTGTGTTTCGGCATTAGTGACCCAAGTTCCTGTACCCTTATGAGACAACAGCGTGTTCGCGATGCCACTGATGTTGCCAACACCCATAGGCGACGGAACTGCTAAATTCTAAAAAGACTGTCAGCCTGTCTGCTGTCCTACAGCAATAAAAGCATGCGTAGCTTAAAATTATTATTTCTCTTCAAAAAATACAGTGTTTATTTAACACACAAAATTATTTTCTTACCGTTTTCTAGAAAATTACTAAACTGGAGTCACTCAAACGACTATAACTTCTTAAAAAACGGTCAAAATGCCATGAAATTTTGACATGTATATTTTAAATTTGTCAAAAATGTTGTCATATACGAGTACGTGTGGAGGCTGGGGTTTTATTGAGTGTTATGATATTTGCACATACATGATTTACTATTTGCAAAAACATCGCTATATCATCATAATCAGTTTAACACATTCAGTTATTAATATAAACCTAGAAGTAACTTTAAGGCTATCCATTTCAGGTGGGCCGTATAAGACTAAAAATACTATTTTGGCTTGTTCATAGATAGCAAAGAGAGAATTTTGTTAACACGTTGAACGCCAGACCGGAAACCATTATTAGCCTTGTGGATCGCGACGGACATCTTGCATGCATGCTCTCTCATCATCATCTTTGCGTTATATCCCGGTTGTAGCCCAAACTCTCGCTTCGGCGCCCGGGGTCCGTTTTCCGACTTTTTCTTCTCCACTTCGCACGGTCTTCAGCATCCCTGGTAGTGAGCCCATTGGCACGCATATCACCCTTTACGATATCAAGCCAGCACTTTTTGGGTCTACCCCTTCTGCCGGGGCTCGGCGGAGGCGGCATGGCCAGACATTTGTTTCCCACGTAAGCATCCGGCTGCCGCAAAGCGTGTCCGTACCAACGGAGCCGACTCTCCTGCAATTTATCCGCAATGTCACGGACATGAAGACTGCCGCGAATGCGGGAGTTCCTAACGCGGTCTTTCCGCGTCACTCCACACATCCACTGCAGCATATTCATCTCCGTGACACGCAGTTCCTGCTTGTGTCGCTTCAACACCGGCCTCGCTTCACAGCCGTATAAAAGGACAGGCCTAATGACGGTCTTATAGACCTGTCCCTTCAACTTTACCGGCATCTTGGGGTCACAAATGACACCAGTTACCTCACGCCATTTGGCCAACGCGGCAGCAATGCGTGCCTTGACGTCGCAATCGATGTCACCAGACACATGAAATACAGATCCCAGGTATTTGACTTGGTCCTTGCGCACGACCGTGTTGCTGCCTATACGTACGGGTGTGGGATCTGTGGAGTTACAGGCCAAGTACTCGGTCTTCGCCACATTGATCTTCAGACCACCGTTCTCAAGTGACTCCTTCCACGCCTTCACGCGTTGTACCAGCCTACCCCTGTCCGAATCTGCCAGCGCGATATCATCAGCATGCATGCTCTCTATCACTACCAAATCCTCTAAGCTGCTGCCGGACAACTTTTAAAATGATTTTTCTACGGCAAAGGCCTTTTCCTAAAATGTATGCAAAAACACCTCAATGACTTTTAAACGGTTCTTGATATATATTTAGTATGGTGGGAAATATACTGTCGTACACATGGAGTCCGTCATGAAGTAGAACGTGTTAAGTTCAGAGGGCGTTCGCTTTGGAATTAAAGTATCACGTTATTGCATTGAGGCCAAAAGATGTGCAAACGTTTAACTCTAACCACACTCAGCAGTATACCTCCAGCTCCAAAGTACATGCTCCAAAGGCAACCGGAATGAAATAAAATATAAGACATCAATGTATATATATAATTACGTTAATGTATAGTTATATAATATGCGAATAACTTCCGTGGCGTAATGGCTGACGCTCGTTGGAATGCCTGCGGAGGTTACGGGTTCGATTCTCGTCCTGGTTTTTTTTTATTGCTGTAAGACAGCAGACAGGCTGACGGCCCACTTAGAATTTAGCAGTTACTGTCGTCTATGGGTGTTTGTAACGCCAGTGGCATCGCGAACACGCTGCTGTTCCATAAGGGTACAGGAACTTGGGTCACTAATGCCGGAACACAAGAAAAAGTTATTATGGCGGCATACTTAAGACCAAAGGTGGTTGCCATCCAGACGGGTTTGGGGCCCTACCACGTAGCAAGGGTGGGTTGTTTTGTCGCCTTTTACGTCAGGCCGACCCCGGCCGCAGAAGTCAGTATTCTTTCTCCTGCACGGATAAAAAACAATTGTAATTTATATATTTACCATCAGCCAATTATTGTTCGCTGCTGGCGTAGGTCTCCCTAAGTTTACGTCACAAACTTGGAGAGATCTACGTGTTTGTATCATATGTGTTTATTTACAAAAATAAAAGTGCATAAGTAGTATATCACTTGTCTAGTACCCATAACACTAGTGCTATGCTACTTACTTTCGGACTAAATAGCGCTGTGTGCTCATCAGTATACTAATTTATTTAGAGAATATTTTTTATTCTAGATAATCTCCAAAATGCTTGCACCGATAGAAAGCTCTTATATCATCGAGTAACAAGCTGTAATACATTTTCACGTGAAGCCGTAGTATGTTGCTAGATTATTAATATATAACTCGGAACTACATATATATCATCGCCTTGAGGTATAGATAAAACATTTTCGGGTTTCCTCTCCGTTATATGAAAGTGTTATCATGTAATCACCTGCCAACCGAATTATGGTAAAGGCTGGAGACATATACAAGGTGTAAGTATTTACGGCGAACCACAGAATGTTGTTCATCTTCACATCTGTATTCCATTAGCAAATACGGTTCAGCGTGCCTTCAGAAATACCAGCGTAAATTGGCATACCCCTGCTCCTTTTCGCACTTTATAATTGGTTAGGATATGGGAAGGCACCGTTTAATCAGGGATCTAATGACGGTGGTCGAGCCGTAAGACGCAACAAACGCCTGAGGTGCCATCAGCCAGGTAACGGGCGAATAAAATAGGGGTGTGCTTTGTTTGGACTGCTTATTGATTCATTTTGGTTTAGGGTAGTTTAGGAAAAACAGCAATTTTACTCACGACTTATTTTGAACATGAACCAAATGCCGAATGATTAAAAAAATGGAAAGCATGAACGGTAATCGGCTAAAAGGTTTAATTTGAAAAAATATTTTGATAGAAAACAATTATTGGTATAGAAATTAAAATACAAAATTTAAGAAGGAATTTTATAGTGATTCAATGTAAATATTAATTAATATAAAATTCCTTATTAATTTATATATTTTTAATTGCTGAGGAATCGGCCCGCTTCATAGTAAGCAGTTACCGTCGCCTATGGATGTTTACGACTCTAGGGGCGCCGCGAACAGGTTGCTGTCCCATAAGGGTTTAGGAACCTGTGTCACTAATGCCGGAACACAACACAAGGTTATAATGGCGGCATACTTGTAAACCAAGGAGGGTTGTCATCCAGATGGTATTGGAACCCTACCACGTAGCTGGGATTTTTTTGTCGCCTTTTACGACAGGAATATCTTTAAGGAATATATTTTTATTTCATAAAAATATTCTATTTAATGATCATTAACATATATTATACAATTATTTATACCAAAGGATAAGGTCTAGTTAAATGTTTCGACAAGATCGTTGCACGATTTCAGAAAAAAAAGTAAATCTAACAATTAAAAATTGCTTCTAATACGCCATCTTGTACAATTCCGTGAATATTCTAACGTCAACGAGCGCCAATAGACCTGCATCTTAATATATATATCTGTTTATATTCATGTACTGGAAGCGAAAGTTTTAAATCTACAATGCAGCCGCGAACCAATCTATCAATCGTATAAGCTTAATAAGAATGAATAAGACTCAAGGGGCATTACATCCCTAAGACTGAAACGTAAAAGCAAAATAAATTACTTTTCAAGATAACGCTACTCATATTTCCTATTATTTGGTAGAGGGAGTATTTTCGATAGATAATATGTATTAAAATAATCCCGTATCTTAAAAATATTGAAGCAAAATATCAAACAAAAGGTTTTGTGTGAGTTTCAGTTATACTCGTATGTTATTTATTACTATAAATATACTTCTCATAAAAAAATCGGAACACCCCTGAACTTTGGTTTTGAATTGATTTTTTTTACATTCAACCAAAAATATAAATAATGCCAGTTAATTGTGGATATTATAAGGTATCATTTAATGGATATTAATGTTTCAAATTAATATTAAATTTCCTTAGCTATTGTGTTTTGTTCACCAGGTATGTTTTTCCCTTTAAGAAGAAATTGTTAAATATTGTAGAATGTAGAACAGAAAAATGTTAAGAAACGTTTATTCAGTATCTCGCATTTCTTCCCCGGGCTCTTATCACTGCTTCCAAGCGATTCTTCATGGAATGGATAAGCGTTACAGTCTTATGTTGTGGGATGTTACCCCACTCTTCTTGTATAGTTGTTTTACGTTGGCCAAGCGTCTCCGGAGGAGGAACTCTCGCCCTGACTCGTCTCTTCAACTCATCCCACAGGTGTTCTATGGGATTCATAGCCGGGCTTCTTGCTGACCAGTCCATAATCGCAATACCGAATTTGCTCAGGTATTCATTTACAATGCCTGCGGTATGGGCCCTGGCATTGTCCTGAATAAAAAATGAAGTTTTCGCCAATAAAAATTGGCACAACATTTTTGGAACCGTAACGGATTCCCTACAATTTAATGTAATAATATAATAAATAAATATACGGTGACTTTTGAACAGCGCCATCTAGTCATCAATTTAACAGCTGAACTCTAATGTTACGGATAATAGACAACTGATATACTATCTATATAAACCCGTGGTCGGCAAACTGCGGCCCGCGGGCCGCTTGCGGCTCGTGGACGATATTTCTGCGGCCCGCGGCAGAGCAAGCAATTTTAGTAGATAATGGGCTCAATTTCCAATAAAAACACACTTAAAAAAGTACAACACCATAACAGGCATAACACTTAAATTACATATGATATGTAATTCCATATGATACTTGTTGTAAAAAAATACCTAAATAATAATGACATGTTTGTGGTATGTTAAAATAAAAAATACTGATATAATACCTATATATTTACCATCTTTTTCATTACAAATATGTTTTCACGCCTATTCCTAATTAATAAGCTACTCACGTTGCATAAATAATAATTATAATTGATTTATCTATGGGACAATCGCCTTTTGACACTTGATATTATATATGTCAATTGACTGGTAGTCAACTAAACAGTCCAAAAATGTGTGGCCCGCAGTGATACCTCATATTGTCCTATGTGGCCCTTGACCAGAAAAGTGTGACGACCACTGATATAAAGTTTCTTTTGTAAATAAATACTTATTATACATAACCACCTAGACACAGGAACGGAACTGAACCCCTGATCTCCACATGCGTTCTGACGTGTGAAAGTGCGTCGCGCCACGGCGATCATCAAATAAATTTGTAATATGATTCGTTAAATGTTTAAAAAATATTGGATGGCAATATTTTTTCAAAACTAGTTAATGTACTAATGTGTTCTTGCCAACCCTGAAAGTGGAAACATGTCAGCTAGCCCGTGTAATCTCGTTCAGATCGCGGGCACGAATTTCATAAGTGCTCGGTTGAGTTAATGGATGAAAACATTAACTCCTTGGGGACCGACGAATTTGGGATGGCTTTCCCCAAACTCCATGTAGCATTTGCATATGCGATTGTGAGTTAACCAGCCTCCCTGGCAGGTACTGTTGAATATTATACTACGGGCATTCACTTAAAGGGGTTAAATTTGGCTTTGGCCGAAGCGAGGTCAACGTTCGGCTTTGGGATTTTCAATGCACCTGTGGAAATTGTGGTTTTTCATTTGGGGTTTAAAATTTTGTATTTTTTCTTTAACGGGCTATATCATTAACTACTTAAAAAGTTTGCTTTAATACCTAACTATAATCTACATACCGGCTTTTACACAGAAAATGTTATGAATCGAAAACTAAATTAACCTTTTGATTTATCTAATTAATAGGAAGAAAGTTGCAGTGATTGATTGTAGAAGCACGGTAAGGCTGCTTTAAGAGAAAAGACTTTAAAAACGGTGAATCTGGCGTGGAAGAGAAAGGATGCATTGAAAGGCCAAAAGTGTAAGTAGATAACGAATTGGAAGAATTATTAGAGCGACATTCATCCCATACAAAAAATAACTTACAATTAATCTTATATAATCTTAATGTATAAGATATATATTACGAAATACCTTATTATTGACTATACTTATTGTATTGCGATCACTCAATGGCTAGCGATGAACTATTATCAAACAAATAACAACTTACAAAAATATATTTTATTCTTTTATTTTCAAACTACATATTTTCTTATTTGGAATTCAGTTTGTATTAACACCCTTTATGTTTGAATGTATTGAATGTAATGAGATATTTAAACGTAATTTTCACCAATTTCCAAATGTCTGATTTACTTTGCACTCGTAGGATCGATGCAATGAATTCACTATTTTGTTTCAAAGTCCTGTCCATTTTTAGCATATGTAAAAATCATCAAGCAGGTAAACATACAAAGTTAGATAGTTATTGCATCCATGGAATGACAGTAAATATAATTCTTCTTTATCAATATCTTCTTTATCAATAAATAAAAAAAATAAAACGTTATTTTACTCTGAATAAAATTTGCTACTTTTATTTTGTCGCACTTTTTATTACTGTAGATAATACCTAGTCAGGTCATAAATTCTGTCACATGTTTAATGTAAAATAATTGTAACAAGTTTATTCATTATGTAACCATTTATATACCAAAATGAACTTAACAAAACATAGATTCTTATGACATTAAAGTTTATTCAAAATGACCTCCGTGATTTTGAATACAAGCCTTCAATCTGCGCGGCCAGTCCTCTATCGCAGCACGAACGAGGTCCATGTCAATATCGGCGGCTGCCTTAATCAAGGATGTCTTGAGTGACTCCAAATTGGGATGAGGCTTTCAACACGCCTTTTCCTCCAAGTGTTGCCATATCTTGTAATCTAACGGATTCAAATCTGGACTGGAGGAGGGCCAGTCTTCGTGCCGGATGAAGTCGATTTCACGCGCCGCCAGCCAGTCTTGTGTGCTCTTCGCTCTATGAGCTGGCGCCGAATCTTGTTGGAATACCCAGTGCCTGTTATTGAACATGGTATGAGAAACAGGTTCCACAAGGTTCGTCAGGACTGTATTTTGATACACAACAGCATTCGTTTTTACACCTTTCTCACAAAAATGTACCTCTGTTAAGCCCCAATAAGAAACTCCCAACCATACCATGAGCGAGGATGGAAAATGACCTCGTTGGACACGCGGAATACGGTTGCTCGCTTCTTCACTACTGTGTGCGTACACCTTATCATTTTGTTTGTTGTAGCTCTCTTCTACGGTAAACATTTTTTCATCCGAAAAAAGAATTTCCCGATATTTTTTTCCCGCGTACCGCTTCAACAAAGCGCGGCATCTCTTCAGTCTCAGGTCCATTAGACGAGCATTCAAACGATGTCCTGTTTTTCTTCGATATGCCCGAAGCCATAAGTCTTCATTTAACACCCTTTTCACCGTGGTTCTGCTTAACCCCATCTGAAGGGCCAACAGTTTCTGCTTACGTTTGGGATTTCTTTGAATTCGTGCCTTCACAGCTTTTATCACTGCTGGAGTCCTAACAGACCGAGGGCGACCACTTCTTGACCTGTCGTCTACACTAGAGTCTTCATTGTATCGTTTGATGGTACGATAAATGAATCTTTTGGTTATATTCAAATTTTTCAGTATGTTAAAAATTTGAATTGGCGCGTAACCGCAACGATGCAACGCAATAACTGCAACACGGTCTTCTTTAAGCGTCCACTCCATATTTAAAAAATGAGTAAAATTCTAAAAGTATACATTTTTATTTTCATGAACAATTCGAGATTCGAATTCAATAAACTTTTTTGTGGCCAGCATTCTAAAAGAAAAGTTTTTACTGTGTGACAATACTTATGACCTGACTAGGTATAAACTTTTCATACGTAAACATTATTATCTACTTTTTAGTTCGATATGCTATTCAAAGCATGTGTTTTTATACTATAATTTATTAGATTATATTTTTATCTCTATTCCAAAAACGAATATATAAAATTTTTATTTTTGCCACCAATAATTATTGCGTCAAAAGACGATTACTACCGTAAATATGCAATGAGTTCAGCGGTTATTTATAGAGTTAGCAATTACTATAAAAATAACCAAAATGGAGACGAGCAAAAATGACTCAAAAAGTAATAATAAAGTTCTAGGGTATTCGAGTTTGCTTCGGAGCCGCTTCGAGGGTCGCGAAACTTTGTGTCACTGGCATATGAGTGCGTTTATTTACATTATCTGTCTGCATTTTGAAGAGGAAACATATTTATGATCTACACGAACTGTTTGGTGTGTTTGAGAGGATTCCGTGATGGTAGATAGTACTGCATTGGTTTTGGTAGGTGAACCAGTGTCGCTGGAAGGGTGTGTGCATTGATTTCTTTTTTATTACTCTGGAGCAGCAGATAAGTTGACGGCCCACTTAATAGTAAACAGGTACTGTTGCCAATACATGTTTGCTATGCCAGGGGTATCATAAACAAACGCTGTCTATGTAGAGAATTTGGAACCTGGGTCCAATATAATATTACCTGACCCAGCCAACATTGTACTGCCATATATAAAAAAACAACATTTTCACAACAAAAAGTAGTCTACGTCCTCCTTCAAGGTTCAATCTATCTCTGTACCGAAATTCATCAAGATTGGTTCAGCGGTTTAGGCGTGAAAACGTAACAGACAGACGGAGTTAATTTCACATTTATAATATTAGTATGGATTAAGAGACCAGGGTGGTTACCACGTAGGCGGGCTTGAATCTCTGCCCTAGCTACCTACCCTCTCTGTTTCGTCATCTCTTACTCCGCTCCTACACGTAGAAAAATTATCCACCTCCAGAACAAACAATATGTGATTTTAATATGCAAGTTTTTGCCCGAATATTTTTTTCAGTATCACTACCTGGAATATTTACAACTTTCACAAATAGTCGGTCTAAGAAGTGTATTTCAAAGAGATTGGACTTTATTTTACTCGGTTTTCTTTAGTTAGTATTTGATAAGTGAAGGCTCAGTAAACATTCAGAGGTCAATCTTGAGGTCTTGAGTTCTATCCTACGTTGGCTTGCACCACTTCGACAGTTTTCCTCACCTAATGAGCGTATTATATTTCACATATACTGACCCTGACGGAAAACCTCGTAAGGAAACCTGAATACCAACAACAACAACAGCTTTTTACTATTTCTTCTGCTGTGAATAGAGTACAAAACTTCTTTTTTAGAAGTATACCAGACAGGCAAACGGCCCACCCGACAGCAGGTGGTCACCGTCACCATAGAGAAAGTTCACTACTTAACAGAAATTAAAGAAGTCAAAATATTAAGGTTTATACGTGGAAAATATGTGAAATTATGAGTTGTCACAAAACCTTGAACTACTTAGTGAATTATGTTAATTTCATACCCCTCCTATGGCGGGACATGGCGGCATTACAATTAGCCAATTGCTTGCCATGCCTCTTCAAAACCGGGCGTAGAACAAATAGCCCTTTGTGCTCGCGTCGGGCATTGATTGCTCGGATACGTGTCCAGCTTATGAAAGGTATGTAAACAGTGTGTTCACAGCTCATTCGTAGATGATATTTGTGGTATCTACCAGGACGTATTTTAGTGAAAGTTAATTCGCAGCGTAATTTAAATTGATTAGTACATAGATTGCAATTCATGTTCTCTCATTTATATATGAATAAATAGTTATAAACATTTAAATCGTGCCGCTTAATGGGTTACTGTCATAAAATATAAAAAAATGTATGTTCATAGATATGATATTAAAATATTTTTGTAACCTGAACCTACTACACCTACTACTACACTGAGATGAGCCATGAGCTGTAATGAAGCCACGCTGAAAGTGTGGGTGTGTTTGCTCGCGTAGCTCAAGCCACGTCACCACGCTGTTATATATGTTAAGATAAACAATGCCAAGTCGACACTAAATCTGAACGAAAATATACAGAGGGAAAAAGACCGATAGTATCTTGCCCTTAGTCATGTAAACTTATGTATTTTCTTTGTATACATTATACATATAAAAATAGATTTAGCTATTGAACGGTTTTAAAGCGTTCGAAATAGAATGTATGTTTCTTGTATATGTGTCCTTATCGTATTTAATAGTAAATGTTACGTAATATTTTGTACGAAATCCAATTTTTTTGTATTGACTATAGGTACGGTTTTCCGTAAATACTATTTTTTTTAATGCTGTAGGACAGCAGATAGGCTGACGGCCTGCTAAGAATTTAGCAGTTACCCCGTCGCTTATAGGTGTTTGTAACGCCAGTGGCATCGCGAACACGCTGCTGTTCCATAAGGGTACAGGAACTAGGGTCACTAATACCGGAACACAACAAAAAGTTGTTATGGCGGCATACTTAAGACTAAAGGTGATTGCCATCCAGACGGGCTTGAGGCCCTACCACGTAGCTAGGGTGGGTTGTTTTGTCGCCTTTTACGACAGGCCGATCCTGGCCGCATAGGTTAGTATTCTTTCTCCGCCCCTGCACGGATAAAAACGACTATCGCGAGTTTCGAGCCAATGAACCATGACTCTAGCTCGTCTCTTCAAATACGATACTACTTGGCATTTAATAATAATAATAAAAATCATTTATTTCGGACATTTCGGACTTTTGCGTGTCTAGCATTTTTTTATTGCTGTGAAACAGCAAACAGGCGACGGTAGTCCGTACTTGTATGCAGCTATCTTCCCCTATTGATACTTGAAACACCAGGGGCACCTCTGGAATACTACCGCCCATGTACGGGAACTGGAACCTGGGTCACTTATGCCAGATCACAATACACGTTTACTATGGTGGTATATTCAGAAATTAGGGGTGTTTGCAATCTAGACGAGCTTGGAACCGTACCATCTAGCTGGAGTTGTTTTGTCGAATTGTACGCAAGGTCACCCCTGCATACTGACCGTATTCCTAATCCACCCCCGCATGGAGAAAAATAAACATAATCTGTAATTAAATACATGATAAATAGACCAGCTTCAGTTAAGTCACGTATTTAATTCACCAATTTAATTCAAAGTAAATTATTCAAGAAGGAAAAAGTTTTATTCCAATATTGCCAGACCAAGTTGCGCAGGGAAGAACCTTTAGAATTCATGAATACACTAAAATTTTGCCAAAGTAAGTGTAGGCTTTAGCAAATGTCTCAGAATCTCTACACTCGCAAAGGTTATCGTTTAGAACCTTCGTAGCTACATAAGGAAAAACCTTACGCACTGCGGGTATGCTCCGTTTAGTTTTTATTCGTTGGGTAAGTCAACTTGCTAGATTGACCTATGTATTTAGAACATGCTGGCCTGTTTATAATTTTTAGTGCCTGTGACTGTCTTAATACCTTATCTAATCTTTCTCAGTAGGTTAGTTTTCTCAGCCGTAAGCTACACAAATAAAGCCACACCATTTACTCAAAATTACTTAGGTATACTTACATTAGTTTAAGAACTTAATGCTTATTAAAGTTAATAAAAAAGAAGGTTTATTATTTTTTGCTTTTCAGTTTTTTCAGCGGTTTACTTTTTTGGTTAAAAAGTTTTTATTTTATAATTTTTGTGGCTATAATCTACTAATTACTACATGCTTAAATAAATCAATTCCGTCAAAAGTTATGAGTGGTCATAGATATAATCAGTGAGTGAATAATCAATCATTCTCTGTTTTCGTACCCTTACGATTGGAATTTTATTCCCAAATTTATATGGGACCAACTTCGGGGTTATATATACCCTTTCTAGTAATAATAATTTTTAAAATCGGACTACTCTGTAAAAAGTTTTGCGTGATCAGATATAAAAAAAGGAAAAATAATATTCGCGTGGACTTGAGAACCTCCTCCGTTTTTTTCGTCGGTTAAAAATGTAACACAGTTTTAAATATTATCATATGGTTTGTTTCATCAAGTACTCTGGTATAAGTATTATTAAAGTATTTTTAATTGAAAACATTGTCTATTTTTATCTCGGATTGCTTACTATTTATTAATCAAATTTTTCAAATCAAATCAAATATCATTTTTATTCAAGTGCTTTTTACAATTGATTAACTTAGCGCCTCCAAACTAGGCATGGCCTGTATTTTGGAGACGTGGTAATACATAATAATATACGAATTATCTACTGTAATATTCACATTATAATTATACCTACATGATTTTTCTATTTTAGTCATTGTAACATTATATTCAAAACTTATACCATGTCCTATTAATTTCCTACAAAATAATAACCATAAATATATACATATATTCACATATACATACATACATACACATATACATACTCATTATAATAATTATATATATACAAATACATTAACATATACACACATTACTATCTTAAAGTATACGTGATAGCGAGTTAGCGTTTTGTGTGTGTGCGTGTGTGTGGTTTCAATATATATCCTTTAATAGATTCTCTGTACATATTTATTTATAATATATAATACATATTTATTTAATATTTATTTATAGTTGAACATTTTCGATTTTTATTCCATCGACTAACACAGAAAGGCTAACGGAAAAGTCCATTAATAGTAAGTAAATATATCTTTTTTTGTATACCGGGGAAAACTGTTACAGTTTCCACCGGCCTCCGGGGAAGGCCGGTGAGGTATGTGGGATTACCTCTCGAGGGGGCTGCCTACTCCCCTCGGACGGATCGGGGGCAAAAGGCCGCCGGTGCTGCCCTGTAAAAACCCCGGTCGTCACTCTTGGCCTTAGATTGTATTTTTCTAGAACTAATTTTAAAACAAATTTAAGCTAATATAAGATTCGACCCAGTGTTGTTATATGTTTGAACGCGCCTATATCGCACTGCCGATTTTTTTCTTGCGTGCACAGATGCTCTGAATAGTTCAACGCTTTACGATCGAGAATATTACATTTTGGATACATGTGACGTGTACAAGGAGTAATGCTCGATACGTTCATGGGAATACACAAACACTTTCACATCTACAATATTTTTCCATATATATTCACAGACAAACCAAATGTGGGTTGGGAAAATACGATTTATTCAGACAAATTTTGAATGATTTCCAATCAATTATTGTTTTCATTGAGTCTGATATAGTTGATATAATACACTCCTCTGCAAAAAATAAACGGACACCTTACATTCATTGTCTTTTCTATGGATAATATTAATGTTTTAAATATGTTTTAGCTTAGATGACTATAAATTTATTATTATTATCAATGAGAATATAGTTTTTAACACTTAAACCCTGAAATCGTTTTAGTCAATGTAAACAGAGAGCCGTGTTACAATGGATATTTTATGGGTATAATGAAATTAAGACTACGAGTATTAATATGGTATTTTAATAAAAGAAGACATTAAAAATTAAAAAATAATAACGAGTATAACCTCCCCTTGCAGCGATTACGGCATGTAATCGTCTGTGCATACTTTCCACCAAGTTTTTGATGGTGTCCTGTGGAATGTGGTACTACTCAGCCGAGATCATACGTTTAAGCTTATGTTTTGTTGAGGTGGTTGGACAGATAGTACTCACTTTTTTAGGAAGTCCCAGACGTGTATACTGGGACTAAAGTCGGGGCTTCGCGGTGGCCAATCCAAACGATGAATACCAACCTCTTGTATATAAGCATCTACGTCACCAGAACGGTGGATCCGAGCACTATCGTCCATGTAAATGGCATCTTCACCAATTACAGTCAGTGCAGGTTGTGCATGTTGACGAAGAATTTTTGTTATGTACCTTTGCACGTTTAGTGGTATATTTCCAATAAATACTATCTCGGTACGATAGCTGGAAGTTACGTCCGCTCAAAACATTACGGACCCTCCAACATAAAGAATTTCTTCAAAACACACGTCGGTATAGCATTCTTCTGGTCTTTGTAACACTCGCCGACGTCGGTTGTTACAATACAAACAAATTCGAACCTCATTGAAGAAGAGTACGCTACACCAATCACCTAGTATCCAAGATACAATTTCTAGTTGCAATTTCTAGTGAAGCTCAATCGAGCAATCCAGTGCTCACGGAGTAACTTGTTGGAGCTGGTCGTCAACTGCGTATATCAGCCGCTAAATACCTCCTCCTCACAGTCACTAGGCTAACTTACGCTCCTCGTACCTCTACAAGGTTTCTTTTGAAGTCTATGTAATTTCATTTGTGGTTCCTCAGCACCTAAGTCACTAAAAAGCGGTCGTCTCGTGGTTGTGTGCAACGTTTTCTCCCAGAACCTTGACTTCTCTGAATGGAACCTGTCTCTTTGTTCGAGTCCAGTTTCTTTGGACGGTTGAATGACTCACGTTTAGCCGCTGTGAGACGTAACATTGGCTACACCCCTCTACCAGCAGCGCTATAATTTTACTAGCTCTTATTGCTTTTTCTGTCATTACAACATATACAAAGATATCTTTTTTTTTGGTCTCGGGGAAAAACCTCTCTTGACGGGTTCCCCGGCCCGGGGGGACCGAGGGATATGTGGGACTCCGACTACCCACTAAAAAAACCCCGCTGTTCTCCTATCGCCTACGCCCGGGCCCACGGATATATGGCCTGCCGATCTCGTGGCCCGGGCCGGCGCCGGCCCGCCCTTTGTCTTAAGGCGAACCCTTTCTAAAGTGTTGGCACCAGGGAGTCAGGGTTTCGTCCCCCCAGCGCTCTCCTATAACAACTCCAGGAGTTGAGGGGGGCCGCGGAACAGCACGCAGCCCTCACCCTCGCGGCAATAGTGCGGGCGGCGGATCCTCCCCCGAGGGGCCGCCCGCTGCCGCTTTTTACGGCAGCTGGAGGTCGTTACTTGCCCTCCGGCGCCGCCGACGTGGCCTGCGTTAGCGGGAGGGGAGTTTGGTGGTCGACTCTCGCTCCCGCTCCGCCGCCTCCTTTGCAGACATGACTGCCTCGCAGAAGGAGGCGACGGCCGTCCATCCAGGATCGCCCCCGACCATGGACAGAACCAGAGCCGGGAGCGACAGGTCCACGCCGATTTGGGCGACGAGGGCGCGGCGCTCTTCGTGCCACGCAGGGCACACGGCGACAGTGTGGTCCACCGTGTCCTCCTCGTCGCCCGCGCCCCAGTGGTGGCACCCCGACGTCATCTCCCGCCCTATGCGACACAGGTACCTCCCGAAGCAACCGTGCCCCGAGAGGACCTGAGCAGGCGGAAGGTCAGGGCGCCGTAGCGCCTTTCCAGCCATTCGGCCAGGACGGGCCTTACCGCTTCAATGGTGGCGAGGCTTGCGCTGGGGTGCGCGAGGCGCTCCTTCCACTCCACCATGCACCATGAGCACCTCATTGCGCAGCTCCGCCCGCTTTACCTCAACTTCGCGGCCGCGTCTCGGCGCCACTGGTATAACAGCGCCAGGACTCGGGCCTCGAGGTCCCATGGTGGGGATCCGGCCAGCAGGGAGGCCGTTTCGAAGGACACCGTGCGGTATCCCCTTATCGCCCTGACGGCCAGAATGCGCTGCGGCCTGCGAAGCAGCGCCGTCGTTTTGGCCGTCATACAAAGATATCTATCTGTTTTAAGTCACAATAAGGCGAGATTATGCGACAAACATGAATTAATGTAGTAAAAATAACGAGAAGTTAGTTTTAGTTGCTATATAACCATTTAACCGCAAACTAAAATGTCACAAACTGAAAAAAGTGATTATTATTTTCACAACAACATTATTTTCACAAACACAAAAGTTTCTAATTTGGCATAACTTTTTTCATACCCAGACTCTTTGATAAGTGCCAGTAATACAGTTTGGCTATTAAAACCTCTTTAAAACTAAATTATTACCAATAATGTAGAAAAATCAAAACCACCTGTTTTTTTGCAAAGGAGTTTATATTCATGTGTGCTGTTATGTGTCACAGTTCTAGACCATATGGCCATCGTATCACCAAAAGCAAGTTGGCGAGCGATGGAGTATCTAGATAGATAGTCCATTACGAGTCCAAACATCCAACATTTTTAAAATGGAATGTAATAGTTATTTGTTACAAATATAGGTAGTATAAAAGTTGGTAAACATGTTTGAATAATATATTGGTCCCATAGGTCGTGCAAATATTTAGAACAGGTAATAAGAACTGCCTAGTTTACTATTTCTGTAATCTTAATTTAATCTTAAAATCTTAGTTAATATGTAGCAGTTCTATTGAAAGTTATTTGTAAACTCTTATACACATGACGTGACAGTTTTTATGGGACAATGGATGTTATTCAAATAAATGTATTCACGTGTATATTTTTACCCCTCTTGAGTCATTAAATAGTCATTTAGCCTGTTCTTATTTTTATATATTGTTAAAACGTATTATCCATTGATTCATGCTATTGTTTTCGGGATTTGTGAACTTAAGAATTAAATAAATATTTATTAATATTTTAGAAAATTTTATTAATTTTTTATATATAAAATGTAAAAAAAAACAATAGAAATATATTGGGACGTTTCCTTCAACGCCATCTAGTCCCAAACTTAGTTGCATAGCACTTGTGTTATGGACACTGGACATCTGACGTACGAGTATATACTATTTTTGGAAATAAACACATATATTATAAACACCTCCGCAAGCGTACAGACGTGCGTTAGCCGTTACGCGAGGAATTTGTATTGTAAAAAATAAATTGTAAAGGGTATTGTTTTTTTTTAATGCTATAGGACAGCAGACAGGCTGACGGCCTGCTTAGAATTTAGCATTTACCGTCGCCTATATGTAGGTGTTTGCAACGCCAGGGGCATTGCGAACGCGCTGCTGTCCCATAAGGGTCCCATATTCTAAAAAATAGAGAAATAATAATTCAAAAATAGAGATATATGACAATTAATACAATTTTAGGCTGACGGCCTGCTTAGAATTTAGCAGTTACCGTCGCCTATAGGTGTTTGCAACGCCAGTGGCATTGCGAACACGCTGCTGTCCCATAAGGGTCCCATATTCTAAAAAATAGAGAAATAATAATTCAAAAAATAGAGATATATGACAATTAATACAATTTTCTCTTGTAAAAATAAATATTTGATATACTTTTATATATATTTGATGAAATGTTTTTAAATAATTTAGGGTTTAAACATGTTTTAGGTTTCATCATTATTATTATTCAATGGTGTAATTTTAAAAATAAAATATAATAAAAATAATAATATAAATAATTTATTTATAATAATAATAATATAAATAATTTATTTGAATTTTTTTTACAAAATAAAGTTTTTGGTTATATTACATAATAACACGGAGGAATTACTTCATTAAGTTCTTAAAATCGTTTCAGTAATTCTGTTAAGTGTTGAGGACCTGGTAACTTAGTGGTATCACACCAGGAGACTAGTTTAGAGGTCACAGATTCGCACCTCACAATGACATGCAGGACGTAAGCAGATTTTATCGCCTAATCTGTTATAAAATAATAGCCACGTATCGACGGTGAAGGAAAACATGGTATGATAACCCCCTATACCGAGATCACCGGTATTTGTAACCCGCTAATCCGTTTTGAATGATCATGGCGGGTATACTGTCCGTTACCTCATGGAGGACTCTCACGCCAAGCAGTGGGAAATTATAAGCTATTGTTATTATTATTAAAAGAAGGGCACCGTTTGGTATCTTCTTGAGATGGAGTCAAACGGTTGTACTTCTTGTAAAAATAATATTCTACAATTTTATTCGTGTCTTTCAAGCCAAGAAAGACGTAAACGAAAGGCATCAACAAAAAACTTGGCTGTGGTATTTGACTGTACTCTTTTTATCAAACAGGGACGGAGTAAGAATACTGGCCCTTTTGGCCAGGATCAGCCTCCGTGTCCGTCTGGATGGCAACCACCCATAGACTATAAGTAATCCGCTATTACAAACTTGTGTTGTATTTCAGCATTTGGGACCCAAATCCCAATACCCTCATGCAGACAGCAGCGTGTACTCGATATTCCTAGCACCTTAAACATTCGTTTGGCTGTCAGCCTGACAGCTGTTCCTTAGCAAGAAAAAAAAACTAAAAGCAGACTATGGGCTTTATTAGGTCTCCACTGAAAGATTACCAGATTTACCACTTCAGTGGCGATGACGATTTATTATTCAAACGTTTAGTTAGTTCGTAGTTCGGTTATAAGCTTTTGGAGTTAGACATTTGTCGTTAGCTAATGTGACAGATGAATATTATCGCACACTATTATATTAGTAAGAAAAAATTAATTTGAAAATGCAATATTTTTTTTTATATTAACGTATAATGTTACCACATAACCTCAAAAGCAAAAAAATATATACTCGTATATTATTTTGCAGAATGATGTTCCTGAGGCCCTTTGCAACTATTCTTTGTTCAATACTATCAGGTAAAAATAGCAAAAGTATCACCAGCACTTGATAAAATATTGATATCGATTTATCGTTATCAAAGGATTTATGTTCATAAAAAAATAATAACAAAGAAGTTATAATTTCATATATACTGCGAGTGAGCAACTAAAATTATTCTTGAATATTCATGAAATTACTTTGGAATATTGTTTCAAAGATCTAAGGCTGACCACAATAAAGACTTGAAGTAGCTTCAAGAACATCTTAAAGCTAAATTAAGAATTTTTAATCATGTATTTCTTTAATGTTGTAACTGTATACTGGAGTGTAAGGGCCTGTTAACCTTACCACCAAACCTGTTAAGGGTTGTGACTGTTTATTAAAACAGAATAGCTTTTGACGTTAGTTTTTCCTCTGAGGTTAAGTTATCTGACGGCATTTAATTTTAAGCGATTCGGAATGAGAAAAGGAAGTGTCGTGGATACTTATACCCTGAATCAAAGAATGCGCAGTAGTTGTAGTTAACCGCTTGGATAATGTTTTCAGGGTAATCTTCACATGGTAATGCAACGGGAAATCTTCATTTCGAATTTGAATCATAGGTAACATGACCGTTCTATAGAACAGTAACTGTTGCATAAAGAAATGAAGAGGCTACCAGAGATATGGGTGAACGGTCAACCAATTGCAAGTTGTACCATGGTAGACAGACGATGAAGGCACCATTCTAACATAGTTTTTTTAGTAATTTTTACCACCGCCAAGGCAATAGAAAAAGCAAGGAAACATTGTCTCTCTGAAGACCATTTGGAACGAGCTTCCTGGCTCGTATTCTCATCGCAGTGTGATATGGGATTTTTCAAAAAAGGCGTTATAAATTTTTTTGAGGCCAACAGCACGTTGGCAGGGCTTCTTGTAAACGTCCGTAGGTGACAGTGAATACCGGCTATTGGGTAGGCTGTTTGCTTTACTGAACTCTGAACTGAACTCAAGCTATAAAAGAAGGCCAAGTATGTCTAGACAGTCTGTGATGTTGAGTAGATCCAGAACTTTTACAGGCAGACTCTTCGAAGTAGTCGCAAGGTCACTGGCCGTGTATGGGATGCCTCTGTCGGTAAAACGCCTGATGGCCAAAACGATGGCACTACTACGTAGGTTGCAGCGCGTCTTAACCGTCAGGGCGATAAGGGGACACCACAAGGTATCCTTCGAAGCGGCCTCCCTGCTAGTTGAATCTTTATCGTAAGAATTCGAGATTCACATCCTAGCGCTGATATAACAGTGGTGTAGGGATGTGGCCAAGCATGGTTCCCACCCCATGTCTTCCTATACGTGGAGGGGAAGCGGTTGGAAATGCGTGATTAGGTGCTCATGGTGGATTGGACGGAGTACGGAGCACTTTAGTGAGGGGACTCATTACCATAGAGGCGGCGAGACCCACCCTGGCCTGCTGGCTAGACAGGAGTCACGACACCTTGATTTTCCACCTGACGTAAGTCCTCTTGAGGTACGGATGCTTTGGAAGGTACCTGTGTCGTATAGGATGAGATAAAATATCAGGGTGACACTAGCAAAGAGGAGGTCAGTCTTCGTCGCCCATATGTGACCTCTCGCTCCCGGCCTTGTTTCCGGTCATATTTGGGTGCGAGTCCAGATGGACCACCGTCTCCTCCTTTTGCGAGGCAGTAACGTCTGCAAAGGATGAGACAGCGGGTCAGAAAGGGGAGCTGAGAAGCTCCTCTCTCGGTAACTCTCACCCAGTGACTAAACTACAGTGATGGAAGGCGCTCAATGGCCTCCGGCCACGATCGACAGCGGCCGCGGGCAACCCTTCGGGGTAGATTCCGCTGCTCGCACCTACGTTGCGAGGGCACGCGTACTGTTCCATGGAAGAAGCCTGCCCTGACATAAGAGGCATGCCAACACCAGCCTGAACCACGGTATCGGTAGACCAGTTATTAGGCACTAGGGTGTCTGCCGACGAATCTTCTATCCCCTAGGATAGGAGAATAGCGGGGTATTTTAGTGGGTGGTCTCACGGAGTCCCACATACCGGATTCCACCGCGGTTAGGGGGGGGGGGGGGGCTCGGAATTACATTTTTAGCGGCATCCAAAGTTTATTTCTATTTACATTAAAATCACAACCATATAGTTCCCTTGTATATAAAAGGAACTTTCTGCCTCTAATTATTTTGTGTACCATCTGAAAAAGTCCCATACGTATAACGTCATATTTTCCTTATTCAATGACTAATAGTTAAAGTGAGTGGTCATATCATTCTATATCGTATATTTTTTCAATCAACATTTGGTGCAAGAATCGGATATTAAATTTATTTGCAAAAAAGTGTAAGTTGTCTTTTCACAATGGGTGATACAGCAAGTGAGTTTTCATTTATCATAAACATATAAATAAACATGATGAATTTTTTGCCAGCCTTGTTTCAATTGATTTTTTCTTTTGTTTAATTTGACATTGATCTCTTCTTTTTTTATATGTTTAAATCATACAAAGATGTACGCACATGTAGCGTACATGTATCAAATTATACTATAAAACGCTGGCTCACGGTTTCACCTAATTATTTATTATTGTTGCATTTTGACTAATTTTGAAAAAAGCTAAAAAAACATGATAACCCAAAAATGGTTCACTTTTGCATAATGCATATGGGGCTTAAAATTATCGTAAATAGTCATCCTTATCACCTCCTAACGGGCATAGGTCGAACTACCAATAACCCTGTATATAGCATCCTACCCTGGTTTTACTCAGGTAGAAAATATGTTATTTTACTCGCTAATGAGAAAGTTTCCTTTTGATATTTTCATTTTCTATAATTTTTTTAGTTTATATTTTCTTTATTCTTTTCTTAACTGTTAGTAGCCCGCTATCTATGACCTGCTTGGGCGAGTAGAGGCTTGAAAAAGCTTGAAAAATATTTGAAACCATAAATGACTAATTCCTTTTTGGTTTAAATAGTTTATTAAATGTGCATCTTCATTACAATGTCATATTGCCATTTCATTGCAATTTGGTGCTTGGGGTCTGCTTTCCAAGCTCTTCTATTTCACATTATACGGTTTTCAGTATCTTTCAGTAATGGGAATATTAACATGCTATCACATTTTACTACGTCAAATTCTTGAGTCTATCTTTACTTGACTTATTGCCCTTCTACATACCTGGGCTCAACAATGGTAGCATAGATAAATATTTATTCATGTAAGCAACTAGTTGCCATATAATTTACTATCCAAAGAAAGCAAATCTCCTGCAATCCATCCATATTGTCAAGGTCAAGGCTGGAAGAACTCACCTTAACACTAATACGATCACCGTTAAGACCTACCTAATATTGGTTCTTAGTTAATCCCATATGCCTTGACGTCATTATTGATGTTGCCAGATGCATACAGATCCCAGGTAATTAACCTGGTCCGTGCGCTTGGTGAAGTAGTACCAAGACGAGTGGGAGATCTGTAGAGAGAGCCACATGTTAAGTACATCCAGCTCAAATTCAAGTGGATAACAATACTAAATAATCTGCTTCCAATTTTTTTTTAGAGTCACATATACCAATGTCTCAACCAGGATACATGCCACAGAACCCGCCACCATACATGGAAGGTCCACCACCTCATGGACACCCACCACCACCTGGATATGGCCCTCCCTTGGTCGGAGCTGCTGTTATCCCTACCGTGGTACCAATGGTGATTGCACCACAAATGAGTCCCAAACCGACAACTCTCACCTGCAGGTCATGCAACCACCAAATAGTAACGAGGATTGAAATCAGATCTACTATGAGGACGCACTTATTTGCTGCACTTCTTTGTTTGATCGGGTGAGTGTTCTTAAAAAAATGATATATTAATAAAAAAGTCAAAAGTTTTATCCGTGCAGGGGCGCAGAAAGAATACCGACCTCTGCGGCCAGGATAAGTCTGTCAGAAAAGGTAACAAAACAACCCACCAAAGTTACCTGGTAGAGCCTCAACTCCACTTAAAGGTCCACCACCTTTGTTCCTATGTATGCCGCCATAATAACTTTGTGTTGTGTTCCGTTTAGTAACCCAAGTTCCTGTACACTTATGGGACACCAGCGTGTTGGCGATGCTACTAACGTTGCTAACACCCATAGGCGACGGTATCTGCTAAATTTTAAGTGGTCCTGTCTGCTGTCCTACATCAATAAAAAATATCATTATTATATGTCATTATTAATTAGTCATTCTAAAATTATCTTTTATTTTCATTTTATTACTATTGTAAAATATATCTATCTATACCTCTATTTTGAAATATATGATTTAAATCACCTGACAATGATACATTTTTTATTTTATATTTTTTAAATTGTAAAATGTCTTAATTGTTACTTATTATTAATTGTTACCTGTTATTACTACTAAACTGTTACTGGTTCTAAATTTTATTTCAAATTTGTATTTTTTGTTTTATTTACATTGGGTATTGTTTTTAATTAATTATGTTGAAATTTTAAAGAATCACCTTAAGTTTTTTAGTTGGAATACGAATTTCCTTCTTAACAAAGGAAGCAGGCGGATCACAAATGATCATTTTTTTCAGTTTCTTTGAAGTGAGTTTCTAGTTGTTATGCATTGTTGGTGAGCAAAGAAACTATTATGTTTTTAAAATAATCTGCAAGCCAAGTTTCATAAGGTTTTTTAGCATTATACCACATAAGTTAAAAAAAAATTCAAAAAAATATTGAAATAATATAGTTTTTTTTGTCTTGTATTTTTAAATTTGGACCGATAATTGTTGTTTTAATATTGATAAATAGCCAATGTTTAATCGTTTTTATAAATCAGTAGAAAAAATGAGATTTATATTGATACATTTTTTAAAATAAATTTTTGATATTGAATTTTTGACTTATTTTGAAATAAAAAATATGATTACTCAAAAATGGTTCACTTTTGCGTAATACATAAGGGGCTTAAAATTATCTCAAATAGTTCCTATCACCTCCTAATGGGAATACGTCGAATTACCTATTGGTAAAATAGTATACTTAAGTATACAGGGTTTACCCTGTATACTATATAGATTTTTATGTAATCAATACTTGTTATTCCGTTTACCAAATATTGGAGAACAGAAGTATAAGTTAATTTAATGACAATATATCTATTACCAGTCTGTGGGAACCTATTTTCAGATCATAATTTATATTATAATTTTTTCGTGAACAGGAGGAGGAGGACAGAAAATTTTAATGAGCAGAGAATGAGCGTGCATTAGATCATTAGAATGGATCTTTGAAGTCTTGATTGACTGTAACTTGTGAACTAGTAAATACAGCGGGTACAAACCATAAAATCAATTCTTATATCGCGTGTAAACCTACAATTATTCTAACCTTCGTAGCATTTTCAATGGCTATTATTAATCTGAAATATTATAGTCTATAAAATAAAATAAATACTTGAAATAGCAAAAAAATTAAGTATATAACTTTAGCAACTGATAATCATTAATAACATATTTTTATTTTTCAAACAATGAGTCACAGCTGCCGCAGATATCCTAGGGAGATCCAAGAGTTGTCTAATTGGTTTTTATTTAATATTATGATTATAGTGTTTCTAAAATGTGGCATGTTAATAAAATAATATTATTCAAAAGTACAAAAACGTTATTTTTCTTAAGCCAATTGAAAACCAACGAGCGGTTTCAGCTTCGGTATTTTATCTTTTTTGCAATTTGTATGTTATATTATATTAATGGTGATTCAAAAATCGTGAACAAATAAATGTTTTACTTTCATTAGAAGTTTAATATTTGGAAAGGAAAATTAATTATTATATATAAATATACTTAAAGCGTTATCAACTTGTGATTAAAATAATCGAAATATGAAGAACAGATAATGTTTATCGAGGTATATTACCCGGATATTTGATATAAATATTTGTTTTGAATAAGCATAAGCTAAGGTTAATCTCACCCGATGACTCTAAAATTTCTTTTATATTAAGACAAAAACGATTCATTGGTCTGAAAAGCATTATGTAGAAATTAAATAAATAGTTTATCTCCGTGCAGAGGAGGAAGTAAGAATACTGATTCCTGCGGCCAGGACGGCCTGTGACTAACCAAATTTTTGTTTGGGCGCCAAGCTCGTCTACCAACAAAATTCCTGATCTCTAAATAGGCCACTGTAAAAACTTTGTGTCGTTTTCCAGCATAAGTGATCCAGGTTCCAGTTCCCCTATGCGAACGGCAGTGTGTTAGCGATGCCCCTGGCAATTCAAACATCTACAAGCAACGATATTTGCCTATTATTAAGTGAGCCGTCAGCTTGTCTACTATTCCACAGAATTACATATGACACAGAGAACAACACTGCAAAAAGCATAAGATTTAAGATGAATTAAGCAGTCATCGAAGATTATAATAAACAAGATATTATGGACTCGGGGACTAGACTCGGTGCGAGAATTGAGGTCTGCGAAGAGATTAGAATTGCTAAATAGATATATATTTTTACAGATGCTGGCCGTGTGTATGTCTTCCGTACTGTGTGGATTCATGCAACAATGCCGACCATTACTGTCCAAACTGCAATGCTTATATTGGAAGCTACCAAAATTAAATTGAATAGGATTATGGATGTTTATAATTACTTACTTTTTTAATTATTGGCAAAACAAGTAATAATATATTATAATAATTTTAATTTCAGTGTATTAACCACTTGCGTTTGTCAAACGTGCTACGCATGCCGTGATGCTTTTGTCGTAAAAACATAAAACGAAGTGCTTAATAAATAAATTAAATAATGCAAGTGGTTAATAAATAAGTTAAATCTTATTATGTGTATAATTTTATAATCACTCCACGCTCTGTATTCATAAAAGTATTTTTCCGATTTTCTAAGGCATCGAAAGCTCTTACTACGCTTGATCGTTTTGTAACACGTCGGTGAATTTTTCGCCAGCGCAAGTGGTTAACATTACTGTTTTTGACTTTAAAAAAATCCTCGTTTCCTTCTTACAGCATGTGGGAAAAACACATGTCTTCTTATTCCACACTTTCCTCTCTTAGTTGTCAATTCAAAATTCACAATAAATAGCATTTCCACGCCAGTTTTATTTCTTTCTATTTTTTGTCACTAGAGCCACATGAGTAACTAAACGTACAGAGACCAAGCTTCTAAAGAGCGAGCGAAATTGTTATCTATTCTGATAGGGTTGGCACAGGAGGATTAAAATGACACACAAAACGTTTGTCAGCTTTTTTATGTATGTATATTTTTTTACAAATTGCTTATTATAAATAGTTTTTTTTGTAATTTTTGTTTTTTAATAATTTGTTATACCTCTTAATTGAATGATAAATTCTAAATCTAATATAAAGTTTTTTTTTCAATAATCAATAGGAAAGCACTTGCATGGCATATCAAATTTACAATCTTGTATACGTTTTAGTATATCACTACCAATATTAACAATATTTATTTCTAGATTGAAATATTCTCGAAATTTAAACTTAATACAGGGTTTTTCGAAGTGATCTTCACAGATTCTGTATTGTTGCCTTATTTTATCAGTTACAAGTTTGGAAAGATCTTCTCGCCCGACAGCTTGTAACCACTCTTGTCGTCTGAAATAATAATAAAACCATGAATAGTATTTTAATTTATAAACAGAGGTAATTATTAAATCACTAAAGGATACCCAAACAGAGACCGCCGGCTTTTGGCTTTCTAAATAACTATTTTTGCTCTTGAATGCACCGTTTACGAGATAGGTATTACCTATTTCGTGCAACTTACTAAAAAAACTATTTAAATCCTTTATGATCAATACCAAAACGTATTTTGCACCCATATGAGTTTCTTTCGAAATTGAAGCAGATAGATATTATATGAGGTATCTATCATAACTAAGTAAAAATAAATTATAGTTACTACTTACCTAGTAAAGTCTTTGGGATAATAATTAAAAAAAGATATGTTTTTATTTTTTCGATTTGTTCATGCACACAGTACAATAAAACCATATTTAAACTCTTTCTAAATAGTTCAAATTTTAAATTTAAACAAACACGCACGACGCAACGGACAGCGAGCGGTGAGTGAGCCCTTTGTTTGAGCACTGGCCGAACCAGTAAAAACAGGTTTCGTTCCGTACGTGACGAGCCGCCAGTGCTCACGCACACACGCGCATCATATTTGTAGTGATTGATGTACTTACCGTGGTGCGGTTGTTGAATCTTTGTCTCTGTACGTTTATTAACTCATGTGCTAGAGCTACTTATAAAAATCTTCTGATAAAGTAATAATCTTTATATATTTCATTCTGATCCATACTTCACGTTTTAAAATTAACAACATGAATTAAGTAATGCTTATTCCATATTGAATTTCCTCATTATTTGACAACTTGCATATACAATTTTCCAGTTCTTTGACCCCGCAAAAAGTTGTGAAAATTTGTATTTAAACAATTGTACATCAAACAGATGTTATAACCAAACAATATAGAATATTTTATATCTACATAATATATTAAAATACTAGTATAATTGTGGTAACATGTCATTATTTATTTATATTGTAAAGTGATATCGGTTATCAAAGCAAGATGTAATAAAAATTATATGAAGTATTGCGAATGCAACATTGTATTAATTTTTTTGTATATGTTATTTATACTGTCTAAATTTATTCTATGCATTTATGATTTTCAGAAAATTAGTCGCCAAATTAATATACCGAAGACTTAAAAATACAACCAAATTTATATTATTTTCTTATGCAATTTTGTGCAAGAACACTTTTTTATGTTTCACATTTCATTTTGTTGTTTCATTCAGCATAACTTGCACTTTTAAATAAAATAATCGGATAAGAATTATTAGTTGAAAACGTTACAGTTTTAGTTATTATTTTTTTAATGAATATAAAACTAACTTTTAAAGATTTTACTGAAACCTTTGACGAACATCCTTTAAAAGAGATCTAAATACTTGAACAGCAAAACAATATTTTAAAATATCTATGTTATAATAAAATTATTAATTCAAAATTGTTTTCATTTATTTCTATGATTAGAGTACAGTCATAAAGGATTAAAATAATATAAATGTTAGTGTTGAATGTAAAGTTCGAACTACAAATAATTACCTGAATATTACTCCATCCAATTTGAGAATGCTTTAAAGCACTGCTAAAGAATTTGTATATTTTAGCTTTTTCTGATACTAAAAACCATGTTTATATCGATATAATTTAATATTAGGACACAATAAACGAATAATACTATCTCAGTCCAGATAATAAATACAAAGAGTATTTCATGAAATTATCTACAAAATACTTTCAAAATATTTCTGACTATTCATCAGATTTCCTTATCATTTGAAGACAAAACAAATAATTAGAAAACGAATTTTGTATTAAAAAGGAGATGGAAATTCCACAGACCAGATTACTCACAGACAGTCTAGACACCCTTGGACTTCGGAGAGACTTTGCGTCTCTTTGCGTATTCTACCGTCTGTACGACGGGGAGTGTTCTGAAGAACTATTTAGGATGGTGCCCTCGTCGTCATTCTGCCACCGCACTGCCCGCCATCGGCTGGGTGTTCATCCCCATTTCTTGGAGCCTCTTCTTTCTTGTACGAAACGGATCTACAGAACGTTCATGTTGCGTACTCTCAGGATCTGGAATGAGCTTCCGGCTGAGGTTTTCTTCGAAAGTGTGGTGTGATATGGGGTTCTTCAAAAAAGGCGTTATAAAATTTCTTCGAGACCGGCAGCGCGTTGGTAGTACCTCTGGTGTTGCAAACGTCCATAGGCGACGGTGACCACCTGCCAGAGTAGGTCGTTTGCCTGTCTGCTGAACTCTAGCTATAAAAAAAATCCCAGTCAAAAAGAGTCCCAATAAGTCAGAAAGAGCGCCGATAAGTCATCACTCTTTCTGACTAGCAGAAGTAGTAATATTAGCAGTTCGCTGAGCTACGACTGTCCAAGGCCAATTGACGGACTACATACACTGATTCAGTCTGCACGTTTCCTCGTGATGTTTTCCTTTACCATCGGTACGTGGAAATTATATTATGACGCGCATACTAAGCAAGAGTCTTAGTAGGCAGAGAAGGAATACTGACCTCTGCGGCTGGAGTCAACCTGTCGTAAAAGACAACAAAAGCTGGTAGGGTTCCAAGCCCGTTTGGATGGCAACCACCCTTTGTTTTTAAATATACAATCATAATAATCATGTGTTACCATATGTTCCGGCATAAATAATCAGGTTCCAGTACCACTACGCAGGTAGCAGCGTATTAGCGATGCCTCTGGCATTGCACTCGCCCATAGGCGACGGTAAGTGCTAAATTCCAAGTCGGCCGTCCACCTGTTTGCTGACTTACAACAATAAAAAAAAATTACCTAAGACCAGGTTCGAATCCCACATACACCTTATGTAATTCGAACCTGGGACCTGTATGTAGGTTTCCGAAAGTAACACCAACTACAATTAACTATAAATTTGATAAAATTCATACCTGATATTTAACGACGATTTATGACAGTATTAAATTATATCTTACTAGCAGCCCGTCCCAGCTTCGCACGGGTATTTAACAAAAAATTAAAAATTAAACCTTTCTATTTTTTTCGGTCTCGGGGAAAAACCTCTCTTGACGGGTTCCCCCGGCCCGGGGGGACCGAGGGATATAAGGGACTCCGGAAAAGATGTTCGACCATCCGACTACCCACTAAAAAACCCCGCTGTTCTCCTATCGCCTATGCCCGGGCCCACGGATATATGGCCTGCCGATCTCATGGCCCGGGCCGGCGCCGGCCCACGCTTTGTCTTAAAGCGGGCCCCTTCTAAAGTGCTAGCGCCAGGGGGTCAGGGTTTCGTCCCCCCGGCGCTCTCTTGTAACAACTCTAGGAGTTGAGGGGGGCTGCGGAACAACACGCGGCCTTCTACCTCGCGGCAATAGTGCGGGCGGCGGATCCTCCCCCGAGGGGCCGCCCGCGGCCACTTTCTACGGCAACCGGAGATCGTTGCCCGCCCTCCGGCGCCGACGACGCGGCCTACGTTGGCGGGAGGGGAGTGCGGTGGCGGACTCCCGCTCCCGTTCCGTCGCCTCCCTTGCAGACACTACTGCCTCACAAAAGGAGGCGACGGCCGTCCATCCAGGATCGCCCCCGACCATGGACAGAACCAGAACTGGGAGCGACAGGTCCGCGGCCAATTCCGGACGGGACTCGCATCCCCGTCGCATGCTAGTCAGGCGTGGGTACGACTACCAGACGACACTCCAGAAAAAGCAGAGTCGACTGACGTCGGAGTCGGCCCAGCAAGACCAACCGACAGCGAGGATGCAATTCCCGCCCCGGGAACACTCTATGTGCAGGCGCAGTCGAAATAGGCATGGTTTCGATTACCAAATCAGGTCCCAGGGTAGAACCCGGGACCCCAATCAGTATTCGCAACCATCCCACCGGGGACCACGCCACGAACAGAGAGCTAAGTTGGAAAGGATGTAAGAGGTAGACGGAAAGAAAGGTAGGACTCTGTCGCCTCGAACGGAGAGGGGAGTGAAGCGACGGATGCTCGGGCACCTCGGGTACGCACACCCGTGCACTCCTCGGACAGAGGAGCGCCCTTGAGGGCAAACCCTTCTATTTGCGTCAGGTTACTAAAAAAATAAAATTATAAAGAAAGTTTGAATATTATTATTTCTATAAGTTTTTATTTTAATGATTTTTTTGTTATTACTTTTTATTAATTTTCGTTATTTTTAATAAGTATTCTAATTTTTGTAAAAACCCCAATGACGCACGCCTACATTGCATAAGGTGCTGCCTAGCTAGCCGAACAGGGTGAGCGGCTACCACGCAACATTTTTCTAATACTTACATTTTTAAACTCGTGATATCTTTCGAATGGAATATCCGAATTGAATAATTCAAAAAGTTATATAAAGGTATTGAAACAGTTTTGAATATGAAGTAATTTATTTTGATAAGGATTAATACCAAGATCCAAATAAAGAGCCTTTTCTAGGGGCGGCATTTCAATTAAATTTTTAAAATAAAAGAACACTTATTGTGGCATAACTATAATAGTTAGACATATGCTGTCGCGACACTTTTTGTAAATAATGATGTGTTCTGCAAAGTTGTAGTACATTATTTTATTCTATCATCAATAGTTTTCGCAACGCACGCGATTTAAATAATATTTTAGGTAATTTTTTTACACTTTGGGTTACATTATTGGAGTTTTAGTAAGGATCCCTAATTTTTTGAAAATATAATATAGCCTATGTCACCCGCGGATAGTGTAGCTTCCCAACAATGAAAGAATTTTTTAAATCGGGTCAGTAGTTTCGGAGCCTATTCAAAGCAAACAAACAAACAAACAATCAAATCTTTCCTCTTTATAATAGTAGTATAGATGTAGTTTAACGTTAGTCCTGGTGATTGTGACGTTGCTCTCCTTGGAACATAGCGTTTTGAGACGTAAACTTGGGATTATCCCAGAATCACATCTTTTTTTAGATTCAGAAATATATATATATATATATATATATATATATATATATATATATATATATATATATATATATATATATATATATATATATATATATATATATATATATGCATATTTGTGACATACCTCTAGGTTGTGGTAATGGTAGATTTTTGAAAGAATAAAACTACTGAAAAAGTCAAGGAGAGATATAAATGTAAAAGACTTGTTGACTTGAATGTTACAGAAATGGTATCTTAGTGACGTATACGCTCGCGCTACTGTCTTAAAAACATACGAATCTCACAACTAAATCCTGCGCTAGATACGTGTGAAATAGCATGTCAACAGTCCCGAGCCGCCATCTGCAAAGCCGTGGACAATAAGCTTCTAAACTTTAGTTTTAATTCTATTACATAATATCCATTAACTTTCAAAATAAAAAACCTACATTGGACTCGAAGATACTCGTAAACTGGTTTAGAATAATACTGTTGTAGCCTACCTCAGTTCTGTATTCTGATAACAAAATCTAAAAGAGATCTTTGGGCCTGCTGATTTTCATAAGATTACTAAATATGTACATACGCTAAAAATGTTACGCAAAGAAACGACACGGTCAAAATCAACCTTATTATTTAGAAAGTAAGACATACATAAGCAAAAATATCCGAAGAAAAACATTCGAAACATGAAATACTCGTAATATTTATTTTATTAATATATTCCTTTTGAAACTGCTTCAAATGTATGTCATGGACTTGATAATATTTTTACATGACTATGAGTTTTGTAACTCAACTAAATATTTATTTTTAGTACAATTGTTATCAAAAGTTTATTTTATATCTGTTCTCGATTCTCAGTATATAATTTGATTACCATTCATTAGATCGATAATATTTCACAAAACATATCCAGCAGTTTTTGACGTACCTGTGTAATCAGATAAACTATTATCATTGTGACATTATTGGACACCGAGTAATTTTATCTATTCGTCGATAGTATTGCGCAAATTGAAAAATACAAAAAAATATAATGTAAATAAAATATATGAATTAAACATTTTAAGTGACCATGAAAGGAACGTGAAGTGAGTATTTTCTTTTTACCACGCTTTCATTAACTTTTTTTAAGTAGTATATTTTATTTTGCAATCTGCCTAAACCTTTGTCATTTAGAGATTATGCAATTTAATTTGTCTTGATTGGAATTAGTCCAGTGACTAATCTATTTTTTTATATCAAGACTTAAATAAGGTCTTGGGGGGCTTTTCTTTTCATTCTTTTAAAAGTGCTGGAAGTCTTATACATGTACAAGTTGCAGGCGAGTGCGTTAAGGTGAACCCTCAATACGTTTTGCGTAGTTATTTAAGTCATTCAAGTGGCTCCTGTTTCACCATAGGTATGTTGAGGTCTCGGCGGAGTTGATTGTTGGTCATGTACCATGGTGCATTTGTTATCGTCCGCAGGATTTTAGATTAGAAGCGTTGTAGAATTTACAAATTTGAGTTTGAAGCAGTTCCCCATAGCTCGATTCCGTAGGTCCACATGTGCTTTAGTATTATTGGTTTTATTAACTTGACTTGTACACTTGTCAAGATCTGATGATAATACATAAATTTAATAATTTTGTCCTATAGTCTTTATCAGCATCATCAGAATTAACGCTTTCTTTTCCTTCAGCCTGAAGGTGGCGTTTAATTAATAAAACTGCCGGGAGATGGCATTAAATTAACAAAAATATTTAATTAATTTAAAAAATTAATTAATTAATTCTTAACACAAGAATAAAATTACTGAGTAGAAAATTCATGTCACTGTTCTAAAGCGTGGGGTACTATAAACGATATTTTTAAACTAACTCGGCATTTCGGACTGAAACTATGTAGTAAAAATATAACGGTTGATATCGAGCACCCCACGCTTTTTAGAACTATTATGCTAAAAATTATTTTTAACTTTTTAGTTTGATTGATTATAAAAGTCTGTTTTTGTTTTTTTTTTCATATAATTTTTATATAGATATGATATTTTAGTGATTTCTTTATTAATTAATTTTAGAATATAAGTTTGCTATATTTTATATTACCACGTACGTATTTATTAATGTTCAGTCAATCAAAATGGGACAACTATATTACATTGTCTTTTTATTATTATGGCTGCAAAATAGGAGAAAGCTACTATAGAATAGTTAGCAGTCTTCGTCGTCTATGGATGTTTGAGAGGGGTAATGGAACCTGGGTCATTAATAACACATACTTATACTGGTTGCCATCCAGATGTGCTTTGGGACCCTACCACCTTGTGCGTCGTGAAAAGTAATAAAACTCACTCATGTATATAAACTGATAAAATCTTACACCAAGGCATAACACACAAAAACCTCTTAGAGCTTGCAACTAAACAACTCTTATTGCAGTAAAACATAGCGCAATGTGAAATACTAGTAGCGCCATTTTTTGACATTGTAATGAAATATAAACAAATTAGACAAATGGAGAGTCTCAAATTTGGTCTCAAAGGCGAATTGACGCTAAATGATGCCATAAACTTTCCTGCTATGAAAATATTGTAAAAAAAGAGAAAACCATAGGAAATAGGAAAATGTTAATGCTAAGGCGATATGCAGCGTGGAAATAGAGAACATTTAACATTAGTATTGACCCCTTGAAATAAAAAAAAAACAGAAATCTCCGAAATAAGAAGTGTAATTATTACACACATATACATGTATATACATATATATATATATATATATATATATATATATATATATATATATATATATATATATATATATATATATATATATATATATATATATATATATATATATATATATATATATATATAAACAATAGAAATAATATTTCAGAATGACACAAGCGTCTAACGCAACACAAGTCTACCAAAATCCAGCATACTTACCTGAGCAGCCTCCAGCGTATGACCAAGTAGATAACGATGCTCACAACATTTCGCAAAGGTTACCAGGTCCAGTCGGTCCGAAGTCTTTTAAGACAATATGTCCATCTTGCAATCAAGAAATAATGACTCGGGTGGAAATAACCCCAAATATTAAAACGCATCTAGTTGCACTGACTCTTTTTTTAATGGAGTAAGTATAAAAAATATTGTATATATTAAAAACTAATGATTGAAAAAAACTGAGAGGTTTTCGATTACAAACGGAATTGAATTTTTATATCCTTGCAGGGGCGGAGAAAGAATACTAACCTCTGCGGCCGGGGTCGGCCTGTCGTAAAAGGCTACAAAACAACCCATCCTAGCTACGTGGTAGGGCCTCAAGCCCGTCTATATGGCAACCACCTTTGGTCTTAAGTATGCCGCCATAATAACTTTTTGTTGTGTTCCGATATTAGTGACCCTAGTTCCTGTACCCTTATGGAACAGCCGCGTGTTCGCGATGCCACTGACATTGCAAACATCTTTAGGCGACGGTAACTGCTAAATTCTAAGCGGGCTGTCAGCTTGTCTGCTGTTCTACAGCATTACAAAAATTGAAAAACTCCTTATATTGTTTTACACTTTAACAAAACGCGAGCGATCTTTAAAGAAATCATCAGACTTAATAACTTTGTCATCCTAAAATTCTTTTTTAGTATCTAGTCTTTTTCTCGTTCCAGTTCTTTTTTTTCCACTACTCGCGTTTTGTTTCTACTTGCGTTTTGTGAAACAACAGAGTGACGGCCCACTTGATAGTGAACAGTTACCATCACCTATAAATGCTATACTCCGGATGTCGAGCAGGAAGAATTTCGTCCATTGACCTGTTATTATCTGTCTCTGCCACTCCCGCGTAAATATAATGCCGCTTTGCTCGCACAGAGCAATGACCGCGGCGGTCTTCCTGCTCAGCGTCCAGAGTATACCGATGCCAAAGGACGTCAGCGTAAAGGAACTGGAGCCTATATCGTTTATGGCGGAACTCAACATGAGGTTATTATGCTGGCATATTTATAAACCAACGTGGTTGATACCTAAACAAATTTGGAGCCATGCCACCTGCGTAGGATTTATTTGTCACCTTTTATGATAGGCCGGACTCGGTCGTAGAAGTCATGCATGGAGAAAAATTAAAAAAGAGGTATGTGATGATGAAAAAAGTGATGAAGTCTAATTCAATAAAGCTACTTTGAGGTAGATGATAAACCGTTATTATTTGTTAAGTACACTGCAAATCCACTTGGAGAAAGTTGATAGGATTCTCTACTTACTCCATTTGTAGGAAACATTTCACTGGCCATGAACTTTACCAGTTGAATATTTATGGGTGCTTTATTATTTTATTCCCAACTTGGATTATCTTTATGGTTACCATATTAACCTTATTTTAAGGATTTTTTTCTGTTTCAGATGCTTTTGCTGCTCGTGTCTTCCATACTTAATCAGTTCCTTTAACAATATTGATCATACATGTCCGTACTGCAGCACTTTTTTGGGAACTTACAAAAACTAAAAGCAAGGACATGTATATTAGTTAATATAAATTTTATAATTTGTCTTGTTTGTTTGTACTTCTAGTAATTATAATCTGGCCATGCTCGTGATTATAGAGTTTATTAAATGCTTATGTTTGGTTAATTAATGACATGAGTTAAATTTTACAGTTACTCCATATAAATATTATTCACAGATGCTAATTAGGCTATATACATTTAATACATAGACGTTAATATTTTGTTAAAAGCGAAAATCAGAAACTATATTGACTAGACTCACATATTACATATTTATATCCAATATACAGTCTTAACAGTCTATCGCACTGAAGTCATTTGGTAAAAATCGTTGCTTTTGGTAAAATATCTTTTTTTATTGTTGAGGAACAGCAGACGTGCTGACGGCCCACTTAATAGTAAGCAGTTACCGTTGCCAATGGATGTTTGCGACACTAGAGGCATCGAGAACACCCTGCTGTCTCATAGGGGTACAGGGACCTGGGTCACTAATGCCGGAACACAACACAAGGTTATTGTGATGGCATACTTATTCACCCAGGGTGGTTACCGTCTAGACGGACTTGGGGCTTTATCAGGTAGCTAGGGTTGTTATGTCGCCTTTTATGACAGACCGACACCGGTTACAGAAGTTCTTACTCCACTCCTGCACGGAGAATAATCTAAAATTATTATAATAATAATATCGGTGAACGGATTGACAGCGACGAGTCTTGATCAACATTTTGAAAGGTTCTCCCTAGCACCTTTGGGCCTATGGAACCGGTGCTGGCGGTATACATTTTTATATAAATAATATTGTAAAAATTATTTTGATAAAAATTTATATATATGTAAGAATATTTTGAAGAATGAAAAAAAACTGTAAAATAAATGAAAAATACACAATTAAATATGTAGGAATTTTTATGGGCGTAAATAAATGATCGAGTATAAATTAAAATTTAAGTGAAGTAGCTTTTTAAATATTGTGATTTTGAAGCTAAGTTACACGCTTTATGTCTACCTATATACATAAAACTACACTTAGTTATGGTAAAAGTTATTTTCCAAATACTATAACAATTAAAGTAAAGTATACTCTGGAACGTTTTTACAAGAACTTGGATTTGGACAGTGATTATTTTATAAAACTGATGAGACATTTATAATCAGATATCTATACCAATTGACTGTTTTTACCATTATTATAAATGAATAAATATTTTGGACAATTCATATAGCGCCATCTAGTCTACAAGTAAGTATAGCACTTGTGTTATGGGTACTAGACAGCTGATACTTATATATTTTTACTAATATAATTTTTTGTGAATAAACACATATTATACATTAACATCTAGATGCTAGACAGCAATCAAACCCGTGACCTCCGCAAGCGTATCAAAATGCGTTAGCTATTACGCGACAGAGATCGTGAAAAATTATGATATAACAATGTTTTATTTTTAATATAGTTGAGGGAATGAGAATAAATTAAGCAAGAAACCCAGACATAAACTCCGTCGAGTGTTTCCGAACATTAAAATGTCTCAAACGAGTCGTAGGCGAGGATGCACGGTGTGCCTGCGGTAGCGAGTTGCCGGAAAGACGCGGTTTTATGTAAACGATCGCATCAGCGCCACTGTCTAGTGGGAATTTGCTACTGTTTGCCACGCTACTACCAACATTATCTACAACAACCGTATTTTTGAAGTGAAATTCAATTTGAAATAAAGAAGAGTTTTTTTAATTTCTTCTTTTTTATTGCTGGGGAACAGAAAACAGGCTGACGGCTCACTTAACAGTAAGCAGTTACCGTCGACTACGGATGGTTGCGACGCAAACACGCTACTGTGCCATAGGGGTACCTGGTTACTAATGCTGGAACACAACACAGTTATTATGGTGGCATACTTAAGACTAATGGTGGCCATACAGACGGGATTGGGGCCTTACCACATAGTATAACAGCTTACTAGGTAAGCTGCTCTGTTGCAGGACAAATATAATATTAACCGCTCATGACGTTTCACTGCTAGGCTAGGGCCTTCCTCTAGAACAGACAGCATACCAGCCACGATAGACCAAGGTAATTTAGTAGGTTACCCATGCCGGTGATCTTGGTATGATGCTTTCCTCGCGATGTTTTCAAGGTTAATATGGCGGCTTACTTCAATAAGTCTGGATGGCAACCACCCTTGGTCTATACTAAGGGTGGTTACCATTCAGACGGGCTTGGGACCCTGCCACGTAGCTGGGGTTGTTTTGTCGCCTTTTACGACAGGCCGACCCTGGTCGCAAGGGTTAGTATTCTTATTCCCTTCCCTAATTCCCCTGCACGGAGAGAATATTTGTTTGATACAGCTCAGAATACAAAAAAAAAATTGGATTGTTGTTCCGAGTACAGTTTTGAAGTAAAGACAGACTATCAAAAAACGTACGTTACAAAGGCTAAGTTATTTGCATATCCTCGACAAAGATTGTTAAAAGAGGCTATTATAAGAAAATAAGCTTAGCAATGGACAAATTATCTATAGGTGCTCTTTATAAATTCCTACTCAAACTATGATTTAAATAAAACGAAGGAAACTGCCGCAATCGTGACTCCTTCTTTCATTTGCATTTCCGAGTGCATTGCCTCTTTTGTGAATACAGCCTGATCACATGCGATCATTCAACTTTGAATGTCTTACACATTCAAAGTTCAATGATCGCATGTATATATTATATATCTATATATCTTTATATATATGCTACTATAATTACAACTAACTGTTTGCAGTTTAATAAAAATGTATTTAGAAATTAGCAAATAATATGTTTTGGACAAAATAGGAGACATACGGGTAAAATAGATTTTTTTTAAATTTATTTATTATTAGCATTATAATTACAATAGCAATAAATAAATAGTATCATGTACTTATTTCAAGTTTTTCTCATAAAAACCCACCAAAAATAGTCGAGGGTGTATCTTAAAAAAAGTAATTTTTTGTTGTTGTTATTATTCTAATGCTTGCGTTTTTTTCGTTATCTTTTATCGAAATTAACTCGCTTTGTATATGTTATTGCTAAGATTGTTGGTAGTAGAGTATATAGGTAAATAGTTGCTTCATCTGGTCTAAAGATCTTAATGCTTCAGTTTAATCCAGTTAGTGATAAACTTTGCCGTAGTGTACCACTTCCCTCATCCAAAGACGGAGCAACGTTCCGATCAAATTATTCCCAGTTCAAAGGCCGATGTAACTAAGGAAATATTTAGGCAAGTTGGACAGACACAGGGTCTGCAAAGATATTATATTTGAATATTGCTTACATATGTTAAGTATATGACTATTACTATTTCAGTATATGACTGACACAATTTACTTACGTAAGGAAAAATGGCTAGTTGTGCTGCCTCCACCAAATTATGGCAGGAAAGACAGACCCAAAAAGTGCTGGATTATAGCCGTAAGATGATATGCGTGCCAATGCACTCTGTTCAATCTTACATAAAGGAGATCTCGCCTCCAGATATTATAATCTACCCTCACTCTCGGATAGGTAAATAGTAAAAACAAGCGTGGGACGAGAGTAGTATTGCTCGAGCCTCTAAAACGCGCGGGACGGTCGACGTTCGATTTCCCTGAAGACCACGTGCCATAAAATTGAGTATTCAGTGTCTAGGTTGTGACATTTGGCTAGTTCCATCACAAGCGGACCTGAACCGGGAAGGGGTAGAATCAAGGTCATTGCTTACTGCAAGGCATCGCATATCTCTAGCCGAACGTTCCACTCCCTCTCCTCTCATACAGTTCACTGCTTTCGAGTATCCTACTTATCTCCTGTACGCTACACTCTCGGTCCATGACCGGTATCGTACACATCACTACCAAATATGCAGATGACTGTGCGAGGTGGGAAAGAAAAAACCCGGAAGGGGAATCCGGGCATCAAAGTGAAAGTTTGGATTGATGCCAAATTTTCTAAAGTCTGAGGGACACTGCGAAGTACTTGCTCTTTGTTTATGCTTGCTTAATACTTGTGACAATATTATTTTAATCAAAAGGAAGAAGTAGCTAGTATGTCTTAAATTGCTATTTACGTGTGTAACCGTTGAACTACATTATATATGGGGCCCAAAACCTAACTTTACCTGCTAGCCGGAGTAAACCTCTAAACTTATATAAAGCTATAATAATCTCTGCAAATCCATCTCTCTATTACTCTTGATTATTTTGGTACAAAAAATTGTGTCATTGCTAGTCACCGGCACAAAAGTGCGCAATATTTTTGCCGTTTGATAGTACTCACTTGTGGAGACTATAGCCGACTCTAGAATGGATAAAATCATTTGAATGGTAGTGAAATTAAAATCCAATGTGACGCAGTATGACTAGCATGAGGTATAATTCCAGTTTCTGTGTATGTTCTAAGATTTTAATTAATTAATAACGTTGTTAAGACAAGCATGAAAATCGCGAGAGTGCGTTCGATAATCAAATCCCGAGAGCAAATGCTACTTGTAGAGAGCAAACATGTCTGTATTCTGTTGTTCCCTCATCGTTTACATAAGGCTACCTTCTGATCTATATGTGAAATATTGTTGTATATGACAAGCTCAGATTAGATTATATTTATCCACCAAACTATTTATTATATATACTATGATAAGTTTCAACTAGTCCCAAAAAACAGAAGAGCTCATGTGTCATAAACATCCAGACGCGAGACGGGAATCGAGCTCGTGACTTCCGCAAGCGTACCGAAGTGCGTTAGCCGTTACGCCATGGATGTCGTCGTATTTTACAATGGCGGTAAGTGCTCGAAAGCCTTAAAGCCACTTGTAAGAATACGTCCGAGGTATTCTTTAAGGATGCCCCGCAGATCTATGGGTCGATTACTTGCGAAAGGTTGTTGAGCGGGGCTTGATCGTGATCGGGATTTGTGGCACAAACTTGGTGCGATCAGCAGTGGACAATGATTGGCTGACGACGACGTTGACGTCACAAATTTTCTGTGCTTCTATTTACGTCGGTCCCATCCCGGAATATTTCCTTTACATAAACAAGTAACCACAGAACAGATGTGTTTACTTCTTGTTAGGCAGGTGTTCTGACCCCAACCCTAAACGGAAGACTAAACTAAAACTTTTACTGTCGGTGATTTTAAAGAGTAATCTATTTCAGAATTTTGCAACTGCAAGAGATGGACTAATCCTATTTTTAATCGCAATTGATAAAAACAATGTTAAAATATACCAGATATATTGCGCGTAGATCACATTGCACTAATCTTTTTGCACTTGAAGTTCACAAAAACAACATCTCATACTTTAATCCCATTGTTAGAATGGCACGACATTATAATGAATTGGCAAGTAACAGCACTGATCTTGATATATTTGAAAATAGTTTTTTTATATATTGTAAATTAGTAAAACATATTCTTAAATAATTTATATTTGACCAGTTAATGATACATTAGATTTAATTTAGATAGTAACTTATATATGTGTGTGAGTGTGTATGCGTGCTTTGTGTGTGAGTATGTATCAGTGCATGTGTGTTATGTGTGTATCAATATATACACACAAGGTTTTTAGGCATTTGTTGTTACAATTTTTCTGTATGCACCTGCTTTGAATTGCAATCCAGATTGTTATGTTGAATATCTTAACTTATAATTTCTTTGGTTGTAATTTGTTTTGTGCATCAATAAAATAAAATAAAAATAAAATAAAAAATAAAATAAAAAATAAAAAAGCAGCTTGAATATTTTACAAGTTTTCTTCTTATTAAATTACTATGCAAATAGGTTGTCTGAAAGCAAGCGCTTAAACAGCTTATTGTCTCCAATCATTATATTGCATTGTTTCACTATTTGTATTTAAGTTATTTTATCTATATTATTGCATTGTATAAAGATAAACTTTTTTTATCGCTGAGGAACAACAGAGAGGCTCAAGGCCCAATAAGTAATAAGCAGTTACCGTCACCTATGAATGCGACGCTAGGGCACCTTGAACACTGTCCGCATAGGTATACTGGAACCTAAGTTAATAATGCCAGAACATAAGATAATGACGGCATACTTTTACACCAAGGGTAGTTGCCATACAGACGGACTCGGAGCCCTACCACGTAGTTAGGGCTGTTTTGTTACCTTTTACAACAGGTCGTAGGGGTCAGTTTTCTTTCTCCACCCCTGTACGGTTAAAGTTTTCAATGTTTATATTATTTTTACTTACTACTATTGTACTATTTACTTTTTACTATTGTATATTTTTGTATGTTCTATTTTACTATTGTATATATCTATGAATTCTACAAGGAGAAATTTGCTACCAATGCAATATTTAGGTACATACAAGACCAAGTTATTTGGCATACAGGTGATTAGCTTAAGACGCAATTTAGGTTTGATTACGGCCATTTGGGCTGAGTGCAGGACAAAGCGAACGTATTAGTGCACACATCAAATCAATTCATCCGCAAAGGCTTTCAATCCCAAGCAAACAAGTCTTTGACTTATTAATTACTATTGCCTGGTCCAACTGCTTATGTTCTAGAATTGTTCATAGCTATGAAATAAATAATAGTTTTAAAGAAGTGAAAAACACGCTTGTATTGAAGTATTTTATTAATCTCTCTAAGTATTTCTATTATAAATTCATTGAAGATTATTTGATACTGTTTAGTTTGCTTTTTTATCAAAGCGTGTTTTTAGTTTTTTAAATATTATATATTCCTAACCTATTAACTTATGCTTATTAAATTTTAATAGCAATCACGTTGTTTGTAATTTTGTATGTTATTTGTAGTAAACGTGAAAATAAAGTAACAAAATACCTCAACTAATTCTAATTCTTTATTTTATGATACTTAGTTAAAATAAAATTTGTGTGTTATATCAATCAGTGAACTCGTCATTTTTTATAATTTTAATTACTATGGGATAGCAGACATGCTGACAACCCACTTAATAGTTACCATCGCCTAAAGATGTTTGCGACGCCAGGGGTATTGCTAACACGCTGTTGTCCGTGTAGGTGAATTGGATCCTACTTCACTTATGCGGCACACTTAGAGCCCAAGCGTAGTTGCCAGGGGCTTGGAGCATACCTAGCTAGGGTGCTTTATCACTCTTTACGACAAGCTGCCCCTGGCCGATGGGGTCAGTATTCTTACTCCGCATGCAGAGAAAAAAATGGGTCGGATATAAATAGTCTTAAAAACTCTTTAATTTCGCTATTTTTAATGCCATTTTTTTAGTTGACAATGCTATATTGTGGTACAACTGTATGCTGGGATTCAATCAATTAATCAACTTAGTATTGACTTACAATACAGAGTGTCTACGTATAATGAGTAGAATGTTAAACATTAATTGCTTTGCAAATCCAATTAGGTTGGCTTCAATACGCATTAAGCACGTACGGATCATTATTGATTACTAATGACTGGGCTCAGAGTATGTTCTGATGGTTTCAATTGTATTTGATTTGTTTTACAGTGTTTTTCTTTCTTTCAGCCACCTTCAACCATTTTGGTGTAGGCCTCCTCCAACTTTTTCCACTTGTCGCGACATTGAGCTTTCTGGATCCAATTTGAACCAGCGACCCTTTTTATATCGTCCTTCCAGCGCATCTGTGGTCTTCCTTGAGGGCGCTTATTCCCCCACGGTCTCCACTCAAGGAGTCGCTTGCACCAAAACTCTTCTTTTTGGGCAACATGGCCAGCCCACCTCCACTTTAGGTGACTTACTCGTGTTGTTACGTCTGCGACCTTGCTTTGTTCTCGTAGCCATTTATTAGTTTTCCATCAGTGTCACTCCTACCAGCTTTCTCTCAACTGCCCTCTGGGCCACAGTAATAAAGTTTAAATTATTTTGCACCAGGAAGTTGATATTTGAGTATATTATGATGTTTTAAACATAAAAATAATTAGTAATATAATAAATAAATAAATATATTGGGATAATTAACACAACGCTACCTACTCCCAAAGTAGCATAGCACTTGTGTTATGGATATTAGACAACTAATATAGAAATCTACACCTATGTGCTATCCCTGCTTACCACGATGTCCTTCGCCGAAAGTTATATATTGTTGTGAAAGAAGCCGCGAGTTTCAAAGCCTCTAACGTGCCAAGAGGAAGATTGCTGTGAGGCACCACCAAAATATATGAAGATGAACGCATTGTGCGCAAGCTGCCTGTGTCTGCATACAAGCGCAACGGATTGCAGGATCAAGAGCATTAAAAGACGCTCGACACTGCTAATTTCCTATTTAGAAGCCCTCGTGACATAGTTGTCGAATGTGAATTGTGCACGGACCCCGTAAAAGTCGACGACCTGGAAAAAGTGCCACCCTGCACACCCAAACCGACACTCGGATGTTGTTTACTCAGGAATAAACCAATAAAAGTGTCGCTTGAAGATAAAATATATTAGATGATTGACAACGAAATTTTGTGTTCTACTTTCAATGTGAAACGAGAAAAATGATTTAAATAAAAAGGATGACAGATTTTTCCCCAAAATGTGGTTAACGTCAGGCAGGGGGCCGGTTGTAAAAACTAAGCCACAAATATTACACCATGTTATGTCGACCCCATATAATGTGGGATAAGGACAGGAGGAGGAAGAAGAAAGAGAATTATTATTTTTAATGATTTCTGTACTGGACTAAATGACTTTTCCTATGTGACTCTAATGCTTTAGGCACTTATTTGTCAATGTTAAAGTACGTAACAGTACTTGTATGTTAAAACTTTTAAAAAGCAGGTGGCGAAAGAGTTTAATAAAGTAAAAATCAGGAAATGGTTTACACGATAATTTTTACCAGAAGAAAATGATAGTTTGAAAGTAAATAAAATTCTATACTGCAATACGATGTTTTAATAGTTATGTACGCGTATGTATGTAAATGTTCAGTGCTTTGAAGCCTGACATATAACGCAAGCTTTATAAGTCGTTAACGACATGTTTTGTTGTCTGACCAAACACAACCCAACACACGCTATTAGTTATCACTGGAAAATTAATTAAAACTTTATACATGCTACATATGCGTTGTTTAGCTTTAAAATTTTGATTAAATTCATAACTTTTATCGATGGTATCATTGGTGTTATAGACAAATATATATATACCGTGGACATATTTGCTCAACTTTGTTTGAGGGTGATACACTCTAGTATGTTATTCATTAGTCTAGCAAGTTCAACTTAGTTTAGAGATAAAGATTATGTTTAATTGAGCACTAGTTGTTTTGAATTCTTTAGTTAAAACTAAAGAAATATATACCAGATTTTATATATATATATATATATATATATATATATATATATATATATATATATATATATATATATATATATATATATATATATATATATATATATATATATATATATATTCGGAATCGGCTCCAACAATTTTCATGAAATTTAGTATACGGGGGGTTCCGGGGGCGATAAATCGATCTAGCTAGGAATAATTTCTAGAAAATGTCATTTTATTAGCTTTTTTTTTATTGGAAGAAAAATAACAAAAATGTGACTCTTCCTGACATCTATCGGCGAATAATAATTTTTTTTTAAATTGCTTTAACGACACAACAACACTAAAGCTATTCCAGCAGATGGCGTTGTTAAGTAACACGAAGTCAATGAGTGTTTGCTTTGAGGTTAGACTAAGAAAATCAATTGTTAATTTATAAAAAAAAAAATACCGATATAAATATACAAACCGTATATAAATATACGGGTGTGTACGGGTGAGAATTTAATTATAAGCTGCTGAACCGTAAAATTGTGACCGATCACTGCTGTTTTTATCTAGAATTCCGGGAACTTTCGCCATAGTTATGACGGTTTTCCTATCTCTGACTACCTCCCCTATGGCAGCTAATCAGCTAGATAGTAACGGGAGGCTAGTGGTGACTGCAGTGGTGGCAGGGCTACCGAATAAAAACTTCTTCATTGTCTACTTTTAGGCCTTGCTTTCCGTCACGTCTTGACGTGTATGTCCAGATATGGAGTTCAGGATGATATTTTTTCCAGCCAAGTGAGGTACTCAATCAGGAATGAAACATCCCACGTACCGCTGTCTACGTCTGATAGGCCTCAGCTTCAATTCTGTCGCTTGTAACACTAAAGCTGTACCAAGCTGTAATATCAATGTAGTTAATACCATAAAAGAAAACCTGGTAACTGATTTGAAGTTATTATAAAAGTTTTTATTAAGTATAAAAACGAAAATCAATTTATAACATTGCCAATAAAATTAAGTAAAAAAACTTACAATAAGACCCATATAAACTGACGGACTCATAAACTGCATCAAAGTTCAGGATTACTTTGAAATAATTTTTTTTAATAAGTATGCAAACTTTCTATACAGATTTAAATTGAAACCTCTAGATTGGTTCGTGAATTTTAAAACAGTGTAGGGTCATATCCTTAAGTTTAAGTTTGTGTACTGGAAAGGATTGGTTTTAACAATAGACACAAACTTTATGCAGGGGTATATTTATGTTTTAATAAGGTGTATTACCTCCACTTGCCCTTATTACGGATTCTAATCGGTTCCGCATATATTTTATTAGGGTTATTAAAAGATCTTGCGAAATATTGTCCCATTCTTTTGAAAGTGCTGTTCTTAGTGCTGCCACTGTCGTGGGCAAAGGGTTTCTCGCATATACAGCTCTTTTTAAATTGTCCCAAACATGCTCAATGGGATTAAGATCCGGGCTGCGTACTGGCCAATTCATTGTACGTATCCCAACCTCTTCGCAATATTGTCGAACTTGTGCAGCAGCGTGCGGCCGGGCATTATCCTGAATTAAAGTAATATTTTCGCCTATGAATCCCATGTAAGGCACCACGTGATCTTCTAAGATCTCTGTTATGTAGCGATGTGCAGTCAAACTCCCTCTATTACCGTTTTGACGGACCATGTCTATTAACACAAGTTCAACATTAGACGAACATCGCCACGTCACCACGTGCATAACGCGATCGTCAGCTATTTAAATTGTACATTACTGTTTTATTTAAAAAAAACCTATATATTGTGTTTATAAGATACCCATACTAGTAAAATAAGTAATAAAAAGGAAATAAAAATAATATTATACATTAAACTTAAGCTATATAGGATTGCCATAAACTGAAAGAACTATTCTCAAAACAAGATGTCGCCTATAAAACTTCTCGCATTGTCCGCAACGAATTAGACAAGACATAATAAAGGCGACGGAGATGGTTGTGCAGTCACCCCTCTTGTTTATTGTTTAACTTCATTGTCATTTGTAGTATAAAAATACTTTTATATTATACAACAATGCTTTCTGTTGATGAGACTTAAAATTTGTTAAGGATATTATAGTTACTGTTGTTACTGCTGTCCTTCCAAAGGGTAAATATCATTTTTTATTCCTGTAGGACATCAGACAAGCTGACGGCCCGCTTAGAATTTAGCAGTTACCGCCGCTTATAGGTGTTTGCAATGTCAGTGGCATCGCGAACACGCTGTTGTCACTAATGCTGGAACAAAGCACAAGGTTATTATGGCGGCATACGACCAAAGGTGGTCGCCATCCAGACGGGCCTGGGACCCTACCACGTAGCTAGGGTGGGTTGTTTTGTCGCCGTTTACGACAGGCCGACCCCGGCCCCAGAGGTCAGTATTCTTTCTCCGCCCCTGCAGGGATAATACACTACTACGTTTTACTGTGACAACTTTTAAAAGAAAATTAAAGGTCCATTTATGGCTGTTTGCAGCCGTTTTTATGTGGAAATGCTTGATGTGCACTCCACCGTATGGAAGTTTAAAGCAGAGTAGTGTGGGACCACACAATGTGTCCCACACTTGACAAGGGGACATACATTGCTGTTAGACACCACCCCAACCCAATTTGCCTCCACTACCTAACGCCCGGACGGAAGAATACGCTTTCGCGTACGCCTCTAGGCTGGGTGGTACCAGCTGTTTGTGACCTAGAAAAAAAGCTCCTTTTATACGAAGTTTATGTGTAAGAATCTGAAGACGGCTGGAAGTTTGATTTTTTTTTGTAGTGACGCTTATGTTATGATTGCTAAAATTATGTTTAAAATTTTATATTACACATAATAGTTAATACAGGTGGTTACGTATCTGAAACTTAGTATTTTCAGTTGTGTTCATTTATGAAAATGTGTAATTAAATTACATATATACAATTGTAAAAATGTACTTAAACTTAATTATTTATCTACTGATCTTTAAAATTTCATTAAATTCTGAAAGCTGTAAATGATTTCATCTTGCTTTGGATTGCCCCTACAATTTTCTGCTTTGTAAACCTGCTTATCGTAAATGCACCCGTGACATAAAGACTGCCCATGCACTTGACGTTTACGGATACTTTGGCGGTTTATAAATTTTTAAGCACCTCACTGTGTAAGTACATTACGGCAACAATAATCTGGAGTAATTACATTTTGAATAATAGATAAATATACCTATCTACAGAGGGTACATGTTTATTTGTTAGTAATCGAAGAAATAAATATAATATTTAAAATAATAAATATAACAACAAAAGCTTATTTTGTGTGGCCCCCAGAATATATAATCACTTGCCCAAATTGCTACAAAATATTAATTCGGAACATTCTTTTAGAAACAAATTGAAACAAGATGTGTTAATTGAGAAGTTGTATTATAACTTGATGAATATCTGAAGGACACGTTTCTTATAAAAAAATTGATACATTAATATGTATTTATTAATTTGATAAATTAGTTCTAAATTATTTTTTCTTGTATTTAAATTAAATTAGTTCTATATTTTTTGTGTTTCAAATTAATAAAACAATTAGATATATAAAATTATAATTGCAAATAAATGAATATGTTACTATTATTTTCTAATAATTTGAATAATAAAAATACCTTTATAAATATTGTACGCCTTAAAAAAGGCAAAATTTTGATACAAAATGTACTTACCAATATATACATTATAATGTACACAGTTCTAATAATAAATAAATAAATAATAAATAGGGAACTCAGTGACACCGATCAGTAGGTAAAGCCGCAGACCGATCTAGGTAAGTTAAAATCGCACGTTGTCATGCTCCGCTCAGTTTCTCTCTCGCAAAGTGCATATTATAAAATAATTGCTTTTAGAAAAAATCGTGAGCAAACCTGCACACCAACATAACCTGTATGTGTAACCCGTCAATTTGCCTTGGACAAGCGTGGCGGGAATACTGTCCGTTCCGTCTAGGGCCAAGCCTCATGACGGGGATGAGGACGTCATGGGTTGGCATTATAATCTAAGAAATAGTTGGTAAATTAAGCGATATAATCATCATCATAAAGTATGATTAGCCACTTGGAAAAATATGAGGATATTCCTTGCGTACCAACTTTTTACTTTGGTTCCGGAGTTCATTAGTGGTAGCTTGGGATAGTGATGGGATAAAATTAGTGAGCAATGTGTCCATCTGAATATTTTATTAAAGAAAATAGATTGCTATCAATCCTTTATATAGAGAACGTGTGTAAAGTCAGAAGAAATTCCCATAAAATCCTAATATTGGTTTCGAGCATCTCCTAGAGTGAATAGACTAGTCTTGCCACGTTTGTCCGAGGCGTATTACAAATACCGGTGATCTCGCCATGCATTCTTCGTGATGTTGTCCTTCACCGTCGATACATGTCAATTGAAGGGTTATAATTCTAAAGGGTATAAGTGCCAAAAAAATAAAATTGATATTATTACAAAAATGCGATCTATGTACCAAGCCTAATAATATTTAAATGGATCCAAATGCCTATCTCTTTTAATTTTTCACTCATACACAGATGAGGTTGTGGCGCGGTCTAAGTACCAATGCACTTTCGCACAACCTTTTTTTGTTATATCTCTAAAACATAAAATTGGCACTTAGACCCTCTAGAATTACAACTCTTCAATTACGTTATGCATATCAGGCGAGAAAAACTGCTTTATCGGTGCATGACATCGTAGGATTTGAACCTATCTATAGATTGGTCGCGTGTGATGTCACTAAGCTCCCGTATCTTTCAATTTCCTTAAAATTTATACATATAGCAATTCCAACTAATAATATAAACTAGAAAGTGAGTTTGTTTGCTTGTTACGCTTTCACGCCTAAACCACTGCACTAATTTTGATGAATTTTGGTATAGTCATAGATTGGACCTAGGAGAAGGGCATAGGCAACATTTTTTAAAATTCATATAGCATAACAACGTTTGCCGGTTCAACTAGTAGTTCTATAAAACTTAAAATCCTTTGTATTTATCGACGGTTTGCTAGTACCCTTTTGTACCCTTTGTTTTACCAATGCGGTCTATTTTAAACTAAAATGACGTCAATGTGCAGTTCAGTACAGTGACACGGGATAACGTGGGTCGCGGTCACCCCTGCAATCGCTAATGAAAATTCTTCGAATTTTCGGAATTTTCCACACCCCATTGTAAAACACGAATTTATTAGAGCTTTACGGAATGAAGTTATATTCGATATTAAATGGCTAAATATACATAGTAGGTATGGGTGTTTGCAACGCCAGTGGCATCGCGAACACGCTGGTGTCCTATAGGGGTACAGGAACTTGGGGCTCTTGAGGCCGTAACACGTTATTATGGCGGCATACTTTAGACCAAAGTTGGTCACCATTCAGACGGGCTTGGGGCCCAACCACGAAGCTAGGGTGGGTTGTTTTGTCACCTTTTACGACAAGCTGACCTCGGCCGTAGAGGTCGCATCGCATCACGCGTGAACGGATGAAACAGTTTCGCTAAATCTTTATTTGTTGTATTTATTAATGTTAGGAGAAGGTTCTTAAGGAAGAAAAAATTAAGAAAGTTGAGGGGAGCATTAGAAAATTAAAGAAAATTTAAGAAAAATTAACGACAATATTAATCTATATTAATTTTACATAACTGTCAGTTTTTTGACATAGCTGTCAGCGATTTACAGAATGCGCGCTGCAAACATCGTTTAACACAAATGGATTCATAAATAATTAATTTATAATTTCGTGTAGTTTCATTTAAATTATACAATGAGTTTTTGAGAAGTGTTTATTTATCACGGTAAGTTAAGAGCAATCACGCCTAATATTGAAAGATCATTTTAATGTAGAGATTTTGGTAGGTTTTAATAGACTGTTTTGATTGGCTTGATTTAAAAAAGAATACACTATTAAAAAAAATATTTTCCCTTTTGATGTTAATTTGTGCTTCACTTGATTTTTATGTAGTTTAACCCTATAATTCATTTTGTTCGGCTTAATTTTTGACTACATTTTACACAAAAATCGAAGTTCACCAGGTGCTTAAGTGGGAAACAAATGTCTGGCCATGCCGCCTTCGCCGGGCCCCGGCAGGAGGGGTAGACCCAAAAAGTGCTGGCTGGACGTCGTAAAGGGTGATATGCGTGACAATAGGCTCACGACCAGAGATGCTGAAGACCGTGCGAAGTGGAGTAAAAAAAATCGAAAAGCGGACCCTGGGCACCAAAACAACAGAAGTTTAGGTTGCGACCGGGATACAACGCTTAGATGAAGAAGAAGATCGAAGCTCACCGGGTCATCTATTATAAATATGAATGTAACCCTGTATGTTATGTTTTCATTTCGATGAATTTCGGTAACAGAGATATATTGTACCTTGGAGAAGAACATAGTTTATTTTTTAATTTATATGGCAGAACAACGTTTGCCGGGTCAGCTAGTATATATATATATATATATATATATATATATATATATATATATATATATATATATATATATATATATATATATATATATATATATATATATATATATATATATATATATATATATATATATATATATATATATAATAATGATGATGATGTAGTGACAAATATTGAGAAAGGTATACTGAGATGGTTTGGCCATGTCGAGAGAATGAATGAAGAACGATTGACAAAAAAGTGTATAAGGCGAGTGTGAATGGAAGTGTTGGAAGGGGTAGACCTAGGCGGACGTTTTGAGACCGGATCAGGGACGTCTTGAAAAAAGGCCAGGTCCAGAGTACCCTAAACCGAAGGGCATGTATGAAAGGAATAATGAAAGTGGACGAAGCGAAACAAGTATGTAAGGATCGTAGCAAGTGGAAAGAAGTGGTATCTGCCTACCCCTACGGGACAGAGGCGTGATTATATGTATGTATAATAATACGGCACATTATATCGCCTGCGTATAGTATTCATAATATGAATACTATGACTAAATGGCGGAATGTGACTTGTTCTAGTATATTTAATATTTAGCCAGAGCTAAGGCGCAGTACCCAAGTCTCTGTACCTATATGCGTGCAGCATGTTTGCAGTGCCACAGACGTCGCAAACATCCCTAATGACGGTAACTCAGTGTTGCTTAACAATAAAAAAAGAGTCATAACCAAACGACCGGAGTTTTAGTGATTATGCCGGTGCCTACCATTCACTATCGCATGCTAGCCAGACGAGAGGCTGTAGAAAGATTGTGACCCCCACACAGCCGTGTCGGCTTCCCCCTGGAGCTGGCGTAGTACCTGTGATAGAGCTACCTCGGGATAAAAATATATATTTAATATTTATTGAATTTCATATACATATACATTTTTAAAATTTTATAGGACGAATTAAACTATACATTGAAGTTAATGTTTTAATTCAACGGGATGTAAAATTTGTGAAATCTACTAATCGGTATAGCACACCCCTTTCCCTAAATGCACTAAATCTGATCGGCGCACAAGTGTTGACGCCCCCTCAATTCAGTGTGCTGACATGACATGAAGGGCTCTTCTCTCTGATGGATTATTATTATATATCTGTACGTATGGTTTCATAATGCGTTGTTGATATTGTTTTTTTTGCTGATGTATTGTAAATAGAAACTTCACTAGAGACATTGAAATAAAGTTTTAATATAATTATGTAATATATAAATAAATATCTCTTACATTCAAAACATTTCTTACCGGTTGCATTGACAAAATTAGGGAATCCGACGTATTTACTAAGTATTATATCCAGCTCTCGTTGTCTTTATTGACACTCTAAATAAAAAAATATAGATGCCTTTGAGAAAAAGAAAAATAGTAATGGTGGGAATATTTTTCCCATAAAATCACTTTATATCTTTAACCACCTATGTTAAAAAGGTGACGGACATATCTCTTAATATATTTTTTTATATAAAATATGTGATATTTTACAAATATAAAATATCACAAGTGACTTCATTAATCATCAAGTAATTTAAATATTCTTTGTGCAAGGGCGGAGTAAGAATACTGAGCCCTGTGGTCGAAGCGGCTTGTCGTAAAAGGCGACAAAATAACCCTGGCCAGGTAGAGCTCCAAGCCTGTCTGAATACCAACTAACTCTGGTCTCTATACATACCGTCATAATAACTTTGTGTTGTGCTCGGGCATAAGTGACACAGGTTCTAGTTTCTTAAAGTGGACGACAGCATGTTAGCAGTGCTTCTACTTCTACCTTCGCAAAAGGTTATAGGCGACTTAACTGGCTTACTATTTAGTGGGCTAAACCGTCCGTCCGTGGACCAATTAAAAGCAATCAGCCTGTCTGTTGAAAGAAAATTATGCTAAATATTTAAGTACTCAAGCTCAGTATTGATATTATTTTTATGATTTTCATATCCTACTATTTTTTTTTTAATAATATATTTAAAATTAATGTTTGGGTTTATTATTTTTATTAAAAACCTAAACCAGTTTATATTGTTTACGCCTGATAGTATTTAATAGCAAAATTACATTAGCAAACTCCATTTCGACTATTTAGTAAGGGTTTTACCAACAATTTTAGAGCCACAGGTTGTTAATGCCAAGCAAAACTAACATGTCCGTACGGTAAACTAAAATGGGCAATGTCAACACAACTTTGAGACTCCCAAAAACGATGTCCCATCGCCTGTCGGTGACAGATAAAAACGGAGTTAGCGGTGAGGTGTACCCGTGTCTTCGTCAGCATATTTGCTTACCCTGAAGCTGTTTGCTCCTTTACCCTTAGTATAACCTTTGGAGTCTGTATTAGTGTTAAGTTAGAAACCGCAAGCGATTTTTAAATATTAGCTGACCCGGCAAACTCTTCTGCTATATATATATATATATATATATATATATATATATATATATATATATATATATATATATATATATATATATATATATATATGGCCGTGTGGTCCCGGCCGAAGAAAGAATAGGGCCACCCCAAATCATCCCAAGGGAGTCGTAAAAGCCGACTGATGGGTCACTCCCTCTGTCAGCTTGCATGCGGCGAGGGAAGAACACTTCTAGGTTTCCCTTTAGAGGTTGGGAGGTCGGACGGCAGTCGCTCCCGTAAAAACCAAAACAAGCCAAATAAAACATGGGTAGAACAAGGAAAGGATGTGTCACGGATAGGGCGTCGCCGCAAAACGACGCGCAGGAACTTCGCCCGACTCCTGTGACAAGTGGACTAGGGCTGCCGTGCCGTGGGCGAGCACGGCTAAAGACACTAGCCCCACCCAAAAGGAAACTCCGCTTCGCAACGTGGAATATTGGCACGCTAACCGGACGCGCGAGAGAGTTGGCCGATGTGCTCTCCAGGCGGAGGGTGGCCGTGGCGTTCCTGCAGGAGACTCGGTGGAAGGCCAGCAGATCCCGGTTCATTGGGAATGGCTACAAGCTGATCTACACAGGTGCACCTGGTGGGGAGAATGGGGTTGCCATAGTGCTCTCAGAGGAGTTCCAGAACGACATTTTGGAAGTGAAACGTCATAGCGACCGGCTTATGGTCGTTAGGGTGCTTATCGATGGGGTAGTTACCCACTTGATAAGTGCCTATGCGCCACAGGCCGGTTGTGACGACGCCGATAAAATAGCGTTTTGGAATCAACTCGGAGAAGTGCTCCGTGGAATCCCATTATCACAGGGGATCGTTTTGGGGGGTGATCTGAACGGTCATGTGGGTGATGAATGTGGGGAATTTGAGCGTGTTCACGGTGGATTTGGGTACGGTAGCCGCAACGCGGAAGGGGAGGACATCCTCAATACGTGTGCGGCTGCCGACCTTGCCATCGTGAACACGTATTTCAAAAAGAGACCCGAGCATCTCATCACCTACAAGAGCGGGAGGAATGCTACCCAAATCGACTTCCTACTCACTAGGAGACACCACATCAGCAAAGTAGCCAACTGCAAGGTCATACCCGGTGAGAGTCTCACTGCACAACACCGTCTTCTTGTCATGGACCTCTGCGTGAAGCCCAAAGGCAAATGTGTCGACCGCCTTCAACGCCGAATCAGGTGGTGGCTGCTTGATGAAGTCAAGTCCCAGGAGTTCGCCTCTGCCATCGGCGACAAGTGCGCCGGAGGTGAGGGCGAACCGGTTCAATCTTACTGGGACAGGATTCAGGCGGCTATCCTTGGGTCGGCGAGAGAGGTGCTTGGCGTGTCTAAGGGCGGACGCAAGTGTGACAAGGAGACTTGGTGGTGGAACGACTCAGTCCAGAGGGAGACCAGGGCGAAAAAAGCCCTCTTTAAGAAGTGGCAAGCGTCCGGATCTCCTGAAGATCGCGACGCATACAGAGATGCCAAACGCGCCACCAAGAAAGCTGTAGCCAGAGCCAGACGAGACCACTTACAACCACTTTACGATAAGTTGGACTCGTCTGAGGGGCAGAAGCTCATATATAAGTTGGCGCGCTCCAGGGTCAAAGCGGCACAGGATATCTCCAAGTGCCGCTGTGTAAAAGACCCCGGGGGCAACTTGTTATGCGAGGACCTCGCGGTGAAGGAGAGATGGCGCTCATATTTCCACGAGCTGCTGAACAAGCAGCATAAAGAGGTGCAGCCGCCAGATCTTCCTCCGAACCAAGGACTAGTGCCACTGATAACGCCTGCAGAGGTCCAGAATTGCCTTCGCCGCATGAAGAATCGGAAAGCTGTTGGATCCGATGGAGTCCCCATCGAAGCCTGGAAGGCGATGGGCTCTCGTGGTGTGGGCACTTTAACCGACCTTTTTAACCGGACACTCCTCACCGGTACGATCCCGAACCAATGGAGGCTGAGTATCATTACTCCAGTCTTCAAAGGCAAGGGATCGGTGCAGGAGTGCGGTAACTACCGCGGTATAAAGGTCATGTCCCACACCATGAAACTCTTCGAGAGGGTTATCGACTCTCGGATTCGACAGGAGTGCACTGTCTCGGAGTGTCAATATGGGTTTCGCCCTGGTCACGGGACAATGGATCCTGTTTTTGCCCTAAGGACTGTCGCGGAGAAATACAGGGCGAAGAATACGCCTCTGCATTGCCTGTTTCTCGACTTGCAGAAGGCCTTCGACTGTATTCCTCGCGCGATAATCTGGTGGGCATTGCGGTCCAAAGGGATTCCAGAGGCCTATATTGAGATCATCCGAGACATGTACCGTGACTCCGATTCCGTAGTTCGGACTGCTGTTGGCGACACAAAACCTTTCGCCATCACCGTCGGGGTGCACCAAGGATCCGTCCTTAGTCCGTTTCTGTTTAGCGTGGTATTAGACGTATTGTCAGACAGCATCAGAAACTCACATGAGCAGCCCCCGTGGCTGCTTATGTATGCTGATGATATCGCGCTGGCAGACTCGGACAGGGGTAGGCTGGTGCGACGTGTGAAGGCGTGGAAGGAGTCGCTTGAGAACGGTGGTCTGAAGCTCAATGTGGCGAAGACCGAGTACTTGGCCTGTAACTCCACAGATCCCACACCCGTACGCATAGACGGCAACACGGTCGAGCGCACGGACCATGTGAAATACCTGGGATCTGTGTTTCATGCGACTGGTGACATCGATTGCGACGTCAAGGCACGCATTGCTGCCGCGTGGGCCAAATGGCGTGAGGTAACTGGTGTCATTTGTGACCCCAAGATGCCGGTAAAGTTGAAGGGACAGGTCTATAAGACCATCATTAGGCCTGTTCTTTTATACGGCTGTGAAGCGTGGCCGGTGTTAGAGCGACACAAGCAAGAACTGCGTGTCACGGAGATGAATATGCTGCGGTGGATGTGTGGAGTGACGCGGAAGGACCGCGTTAGGAACTCCCGCATTCGCGGTAGTCTTCACGTCCGTGACATTGCAGATAAATTGCAGGAGTGTCGGCTCCGTTGGTATGGCCATGTGTTACGGCAACCGGCTACTTACGTGGGAAACAAATGTCTGGCCATGCCGCCTCCGCCGGGCCCCGGCAGGAGGGGTAGACCCAAAAAGTGCTGGCTTGACGTCGTAAGGGGTGATATGCGTGCCAATGGGCTCACTACCAGGGATGCTGAAGATCGCGCGAAGTGGAGTAGAAAAAGTCGGAAAGCGGACCCCGGGCACCGAAACGAAAGTTTGGGTGGCAACCGGGACTAACGCTAGGATGATGATGATGATGATATATATATATATATATATATATATATATATATATATATATATATATATATATATATATATATATATATATATATATATATATATATATATATATATATTATTATTATTATATAACTAACCCACTAATAACTTACGGATAAAAATAATGTCTGAAATAAATGATTACATATTATTATTATTATACATAAATCCTTTTGTAGTGGACCGAATTGTGATTCTAAACCATTTTAGAATCTACTTAAATAAACACAAATAATTCATAAAATTTCATCCAGCCGTTAAGGAGGACTTCAGTCACATACATGCACAGGAGAATTATATATTGTTTTATTTTATGTATATATTGACGTAACAATTAACGCACGTCTGAATACTTGCCGGCTAGATGGCGCTGTGTACATTGACTCAGAACATTTATTTACATCGTCTTCTGTGGATATCTAACCTGAAAACACGATATATCAGTACCACTTGTGTGGACACTGAGCTTGATTAATTGTCGAGAAAAAAAAAACATAATTTACACTACTGATAGAGTAGTGGTACATAAATCGCCTATATAAATAAGGACGCTTTTGTGTATTTAGTCCCAACTAAAAACAGAGTATTTTACATAAAGTACTTAATTTTATTTAACTAATTGTAATTTTCCGCTAGGTATATCACTTAGACCAGTCACATTGATTCTGTACTCTGCCAACACTTTACATATTGCTTATTTAGCATTATTTCATTTCGGCAGGCTGCTATTTGTCTTTCGTGTTCCCTTGGTATTGTTAAATTTAAGTTTCGTGATTCTATTTCCGAGATTGCCGAAATCGCTGTCTTGGAAATTTACAGGAAGAAGATATAATAGTATTATTATTTAATATTCTTTATTGTTTTTCTATTCAGGATTTGTGTGGGTCCTATCACGACCGCCAGGGCCCTGATGCTCTAGTATGCACCTCCTTAAGAAGAGCAGGAAATTACCCATTGCAAAGGTATCCAACAAAACCGTTGCGCATTTACAAAGCGGCGGGGTAATTGAAAAATATTCGCACCTAAAAAAATACATAATTATCAGCAATGAATAACTGCTTTGATGCTAAGGTCTGCTTTGATTCTATAGATTTGATATGACTTTCATGACTTGACAGTGACAGCGACATCTTCACAACTATACATAGACACACGAGTCAGCGCAGGTATGCTATAAATGCATATTATAGACTAAATCGCATACACTTTTCCTTTTGAGGTCACACAATTGTCACCCAATGAAATATAATATCACCAAATATATTTTTTATTTGATGGATTAAATAGGCACAATAGAAGGAAGTATAATGGATGAAAATCGACTTAAAATAGGAAATACAGAATGTGTAATTGCATGATACAAGTACGGTCTATTGGTTCACCATTCTAAATTTCAAAATCATTGGGCTCATTAAATTTGCACTCATATCAAGGACTGTACTAAGAAAATAATTTAATTTCTCCTAGATCTTAAGTTAGATCATCAGAATATTGAAAAAAAAAACCTATTAATCTATTTTTAACTTGTCTCGTCTAGTCTTGGTGGGACTTTTAATAATTTGCTTTTTTTAAATTATCGTAAAATATATTGCAATTGCATGTACCTTGCATGTATATATATACATGCAAGGTACATATGCAAATAACATTTTTTATCCTTTTCAATAACTAATCACAATTTACAATACAATATATCGGAACATATCACACAATGCCATCTAGTGTCTCTAAAGTGAGTAGAATAACACTTATGTTAATAGGTACAAGATAAATACTACACATATACATTTTCTTTTGCAAATAAATACATGATATACATACATAATCAGACGCGGGGCGGCGATCGAACCCGTTACCTACGCAAGGGTACCGACGTGCACCAGCCGTCAAGTCACGGAGGTCGTCATTAAATATTCTTACAGAGTACCAGCTCAAAGCCCACATAGATGAACACCAATGGAAAAAGAATACAGAAGGTTGATCCATATTATAATAAACTAGCTGACCCGGCAAACATTGTTCTGTCATTTAAATAAAAAAAGTAGTCTATGTAAGGACAAGGGTCCAATGTCTAATCTATCTCTATACCGACATTCATCAAAACTGGTTCAGCTGTTTAGGCGTGAAAACATAATTTACAGACAGAGTTACTTTCACATTTATAATATTAGTATGAATAAAATAATAGCGAACCTAGAGTCCGAAGTCATAGACGCTCACATTATTTTAATAATAGACTCGAGTAACTAGTAAAAATTTTCATTGAAACACAAAGAGTTTAAGCTTTAAAACTGTCTTTAAATGATTATAATGTCGAAAGCAGATGACAGCGAAACTGGAACGACACGCGATACATTTTGGAAAGTAGGTAGCGTCACTCATCTTTCGGATATGGCTCAAGGGATTCGCAACTCCGTCACGTAAAGCCGAAACCACAGAATCTTTCCACTCTTCGGATTTCATGTGTCATAATTTCTCCGCGTAGAATACACCCTCAACACTCGTTTATAATGGAGAAATTAGTTTATTCAAATAATTTCTACACAGTATTATATGACAAATGTAAATAAACTATTACCGGGCCATTTAGTCCCAAAGTAAACAGCAGATTGCTTGTGTATGTTGTACTAGACGACTGATATATTACACACTTTTATTGTAATTCAATTAAGTCTTTTTCATCCGTGCAGGGGCGGAGAAAGAATACTGACTTCTGCGGCCAGACACGGCCTGTCGTAAAAGTCCAGAAAAAATACCCACTCTAGCTACGTGGTAGGGCCCCAAGCCCGTCTGGTTTCCGTTCACCTTTGGTCTTAAGTATGCTGCCATAATAACCGGCATTAGTGACCCAAGTTCCTGTATCTTATGGGACGTGTTCGCGATGCCACTGGCATTGAAAACACCTATAGACTACGGTAACTGCTAAATTTTAAGTAGGCCATAAGCCTGTCTGCTGTCTTACAGCAATAAAAAAATTAATGCATATTATACATAAACAAGCTGATATGCCAAGGAGGTTGTTATAGATGGAAATATTTAAATATAATAAAAGATGGGCTAACCTCATTTTTTTTAGAATCACAAAATGTCATACATTGACTACTCTTTTTCTGTTCCACAGACAAACTCCTGGAAAACCGTGACGGTCAATAGCTGTAGTACATTTGACTGCGGTAGTCATGGGTTTGAATCCCTTCGAGAGTCTGGGTTTTTATGTATAATATTTATACATTTACAAAAAGTATAGTTTATCAAGTGCCCTTAACACCAAAGGGTAAGAAGAAATTGCTTATTTCGATACTAGAAAATGCTATGTAAATTGTTACAGTATAAGTAGTTATTTTTTTTGTATAATAAATAGTATTTAGTGTTTTTATTTTCTAGTTTGTATCTGCCACAAAACAATTATCGCTGGATCTTTTTTCTATGAATAAAAAATATAACTACATGAAAACTATATTAGTCGAATGACTTTTGACACGAGCTTGTTCAAAAGACGTATTTTCGTGATAAATTTCCTAAATATAATCGTACATTTTTTTTATCAACCGATATGAACAGAGCCTTACCATTTAGTTAAAATGCCCATTTGAATATCGAAACTTGTCCCGGTTTCCGAATAATCGTGAAATTTTACTGCCGCAAACACGTAACGTGTTTTCTTTACCCTTTTATGACAAATTTTTATAGACACTGAAAACGTCGAAAGATATTTGTATTTACGATATTACACTTTTTGATTTGAATTTTCCCTTGGTTGTTTTTGGCAAGCATATACATAATAAGGGATAAGTAATCATAAACAATAATATACATGCGAGTTGCCAGATTCTTACTATTAAAAATGGCGTAAATATATATAAAGTCTGGTAAATTTATTAAATTTTTAGTAACTGTCTAACAAGTATAATTTAAATTTAGAAAACTAGACAGCATACCTACTGTCACGTGTATTCCCAATTATCAAAAGAAGCCATTGCAACTTTCTATAATCCGATTCGCTAGTTTTCACACAACATTTTATTACATTCTTGCTGGGAGAAATAAATAAAATTTATAATTATAATTAAATTTATTTTTAGGTTTCCGTTGAAGTTTCTGATCCATAAATAACGTGATTAAAAAGATAAAATGTAAATTCATTTCATAAGCGCTTCCTTCATACAGCTGGGATACATAACCAGTGCTAGAACGACTAGACTCGACTAGAGTAATCTGACACTAAGCTGAATATGCTACGTAGATAGCATAAGGAAGGATCGTGTTTACTTATAATCTTCATTACTGTTGGTATGGTAGTATATTACATACATACATCTATGTAATAAATATAAACCTATGCAGTCTTTTGTGAGAATCGAACGGAACGAAGGATTCAAGGAGTGCTAGCTTGAATCAGTCATTATTCACTACTAAATACCAAAAAGGACTATGCTAATCAGAAAAGAATAAGTCAGAAAGCTCCCGGTTACGGAAATGAAAATAGCATGTGTCTTGGTATAAGTAGATTAAATGTTGATTTCAATATTCTAGATTTATTCTTCTTTTAATTAAACGTAACAAAACATAACGTTTAACATTTATCTGTTGCAATAAACCGAAACATCACCGAAACAAGTTAAACACTATATTATATTTCTCGTACACACGCCAAAGTTTTACTGAGTTTCGAGTTTCAATTAAAAAGTAGTGGAACATTAAGCTAAATTAAATTTTACGTACGCTGAAATGTTTTCCTTTGATACAATCCCTTTATTTGGTCGATTTTATCTCTTTACTATTCGACTCTTGTCTGTACCGGGTCCAAATTAGTATCTGTCAAACCCCGCTAAAGTCATGCATTCATTACAGCCGTATGCGCTCGGTCTGGTATCTACGGTCCGAATGTAGACATTTATAATTTTTGTTTTTGCTTTCGAGGGAACTTTTGTGCCGGTGTAATATGAGAGGATTGTTTATTAATTATTTATTCAAACTACGGTTATTTCGGTAGAAGCTATCAGTTTTCCATAAAGATCTTTTGATTGTAAAAAGAGTTATATATATTGGTGTGCATAATATTTCTAAGATAATTTAGGATTTAAATTAAAATCTTTGCAAGTCGAACTTGAAGGGAGACGCCAAAAAATTCGAGTTATAGAGTTTTCGACTATTGGAAGATTTTGACTTAAGTGAATTTTATAAAGAAACTTTCAACTAATACAGGTTATTAGTAATTAATTTTAAGTTACACAAAATCGAAATAAATAAAAATTCCTGTTCAAGGTATAAAACTTTTCATTTGCAAGTTATTCATTTTTATAAGCTATTTTTAGCAATTGAAACCCCAGCTGCGCCTGGTTTATTCATGATTTCTGTTTATTTTTAGCCTTTATTGTTTATGCAATCATATTTTTTTCTATTGTCAGCATTTTCTAAAAGTATGTTTTCAAATAATCGAGTTGTGTGGGTTGTATGGTAAATTTAAACATTGCTGTTCTATATACAGAGGTATAATTTATTTTTTAGATTTATACGCTATATGTACACTAATTATTTCAATTTATAGAGGGTTCAAATTTCAAGCAACGGAGGTTAAAGGGAAGGATTCACAACATTATTTCGAGTTTGGGAGATTTTCGACTTATCGAATTTTGGATTAAAGAGGTTCTGCTGTATATAAAAATTTTTTCATTTAAGACTAACTGCTAAATCTGAAAATCCTTATTTTTATCTGAAATAATACTGACCTCTGCGACCGGGGTCGCCCTGTCGTAAAAGGCGACAAAATAACCCACCCTAGCTACGTTATAAGGCCCCAAGCCTGTCTGGATTCCGATCACCTTTGGTCTTAAGTATGGCACCATAATAACCTTGTATTGTGTTCCGGCATTAGCGACCCAAGTTCCTGTACCCTTGTGGGATAGCAGCATGTTCGCGATGCCACTGGCGTTGCAAACACCTATAGGCAACGGTAACTGCTCAATTCTAAGCGGAACGCCAGCCTGTCTGCTGTCCTAAAGAATTAAAAAAAATGTAATGTATAATCTTCTGCGAGTCAAATATCTACGAGTACATTTTCTTACACCATATCTTCAACACCGGTTTACATTTTCCTTTGTTTATTCCAGTTCTTATAAGGTATAAGATTAGTTTCTTGAAAAATAAACATCTCACGGATCTTGTGGCTGCATACTATGTATGCTACAGAACAGAATACACTTTTATCATGCCATTTGTATTTTTAAATTTAGCTAAAATTTGTACAATGAAAATAAGCAACCTTAATTTCATTATATAACATCTACTATCATGCTGACAAGGACAAAAACTATGTAAATATACAAATATAACTTAAAAATAACATCACAGTTTATAAAACTAGTTAGGTTTTAAATTTAGATACAGTTTGTAAAGCTAGTTATTTTGAATTTAGTTGAGCAGTTTACATGAATCCAAGTTCGAAGTTGGATTGCGTTGAACGACTGAAGTTTATTTTCTTCGTCAAATAAAACTGTTGGTTTTGCAATCAGACTTCGTCATTTTACAGGCTTGTTAGGGTTAGTTTGATTTACGGGGTGACTTGCTTGAATTACATCGATTTGATTTTCAAGTTGGAAAGTTTTGTAAGAAAATGTAGTGAATGTTTTCCTAACAAGCACTAAGTTTAAAAATTTAGGGATAATTTTGTAGGAAATTCAAAGTTCTATAAATAACGTTTCAAATAAATATATATAAAAGTCATAATGCGCTATCTAGCCCACTAGCACTTAAATACTTACTCATACAGAGAGATCCACCCTCTGTGAGAGTAGATTCCTTTTTATTTCAAGCCAAATGCCTACTCACCCTTATGGCACAGCAGCGTGTTCGCGATGCCACTGGCGTTGCAAACACCTACTGCTAAATTAAGTAACTGCTAAATTATAAGTGGGCCGTCAGCCTGTCTGTTGTCCTACAGCAATAAAAAAGTAGGGATTCATATAAAGCTATAATCAAATTTGAATTCCTTTATGTTGATTTATTAATGAAAGGTATTAATGCGGTTTATTAATGAAGATTTATAATTTTCACATTATTGATCCCTGCACGGGCAGGTAAAAATACTAACCCCTGCAGCCGGGGTCAGTCTGTCGTAAGTGCGACATAACAATCCTAGCTACGTAGTAAGACTCCAAGTCCGCTTTGATGACCACCACCACTGCGTTTATAAGTATGCCGTCCTAATAAGATTATGTAATGTTCCGGCATTAGTAACTCAGGTTCCAGTATCCGTATGTGGACAGCAGCGTGCTCGCGGTGTTCATAATGTCGCAAACATAAATAGGCGACTATAACTGCTAACTATTGTTCACCCAAAATGTGCTCAACGCGCCTAAAGAAGTTTTCACTTCAAAAAAGCTCAACTGTATTTCGTTGTAATAAAGTCGCAATTCGAATAGATGTGTATAAGTAATGCAATGCAATCATTTAAAAGTTACATAATAAAAAAAACCTTAAGTCATTATTAATAAGGTTGGTATAACTGGAGCAAAACTCCGTCTTACGTCTTAAAAATTCTTAAGATCAGGATACGTGACCTGACGCGAGTTTAATATTTTTTTACTCATCACAAAAAAGTGCACACCACCGCTAAAGAAGTTTTCACTTCAAAAAATGCGAATTTCACATGTATTTCATACTCGTATTTACTTATATGATAGTCGAGTAGTATTATTGAGATTAAGAAGGGAGATGATTAGGTTCCACCACGATATGTAATTTTGACCGCATAATTTGTTTATCATTGTCACATATCGGCGGTGAAAGAAAATAGGTATGTACACACCATCAATTCACTTAGGACAAGCGTGGTGAGTGTGTTGTATATTCCATTTAGAGGCACGCTCAAGCCCAGTAATGGAATGTTTTGGGTTATTATTATTTCAACTCTTACAAAGAAAAATATGAGTTTGATAAATATTATAATAAAACTTCAAAAACACCACTTCAGTTATGTATAATAAGAAAATCGTAACCTGTGTTGAAAATTTTATTTTGAACATTTGTTATCAAATTTGTTCATCTTTATTTACTCGTACATACTTCTTATATGCGTGTGAATATGACTGGACTCCTCCTAAATGGCTGGACGGTTGATATCGAAGATGAATCATCAGCTGTAAGACATCTTGATTTGTTTGTAAAAGAATTTATTTATATTCTTTTCAGATTCTATTCCAAACGTGCCTTTGGCTACTAAGCATATCATGATGTACCAGCAAGGCGGATGTCCTGCACATTTTGGTGTCAATGTTAGGTGATGGCTCGATAACCATTTTCCTAATCGTTGGATAGGGCGAGGAGACCCATTCCGTGGCCTGTGAGGAGTCCGGACTTAACGCCGGTGGATTTATATGTCTGGGGTCACATGAAATCCCTAGTTTACAATGTCTCGCCTTCGTCATCCGCGGAAGAACTCAAAACAAGAATTATAAACGTAGCAAATGCGATGCGGAATACGAATAATTTGACTACTTTGGTAGTTAAGTTACAACTCAGAAAAAGAATGAGACTTTGCGTATGCAATAGGGGAAGTCACTTCGAGAAGTTTAATCAGGCTAAATTGTTATTACTATTGTTAATTGTTATTACTATTAAACTGTTAGTGGGTTTTAATTTTATTTTATTTTAAATTTGTATTTTTTGTTTTATTTACATCGGGTATTGTTTATAATTAATTTTATGAAAATTTTCAAGAACGTTTCAAGAAAGTTTCGTTCCAATACGAATTTCCGCCTGCTTCCTTTGTGATATATTTTTTTAAAGTTTGTTTGAATTAAGTTCCCAGTTGTTATCCATTGTTGGAGAGCTAAGAAAATGGTTATGTTTTTAATATAATCTGAAAGACAAGTTTCATAGCATTTTTTAAAGGCATTTTAGTGGAAAAATTTCAAAAATATATTAAAATGATATCGTTTTTCGTTTCGTATTTTTAAATTTGGACCGATAATTGTTGTTTTAATATTGATAAGTAACTAGTGTTTAATCGTATTTATATATCAGAATATAAAATAAGATTTAAACATATATTGATTTTTAAATAAATTTTTGATATTGCATTTTTGACTTATTTTGAAAAAAGCTAAAAACACATGATAACTCAAATGGTTTACTTTTGCATAATGCATATGTGGGTTAAAATTATCACTATACGTGGAATTAATACGTGGAATTAATTACCAATAACCCTATATTTGTCTTTCATAAATGTTCTAGCTAGAAACTTATTTTGAATAAAATATTTGAGATTGAGTTTCATAAAATTTTTCGTGTGTGTTCAAGTGGATTCCAAAAATATTTTAGGTTCACAATTCGACCTAGTATAATGACAAAATAACGTTTGCCGTGTCAGCTAGTATTTGAATAAAATAACAGTTGCCCAACATATAATCTAAGACTAGTTAAGCTTTCACACACCTGTATTAAATAACAGGTATTAAAAACAAAATAGGTATAAAAACCTATGCTGATATTGTGACAAATTCTAAACACTTTTTACTTTTTCAAGTGCATTTATACGCGAACATTATTTGTTCGCGTCGCGACTGTTACCGAAAACACCGGCGCTGACGGTAGTATTTAAGAAATGTCCGAGCCAAATATGATTAAAAATGAGTTATTTAATTGTAATATATTAGGATATTTTTAATTTATATGTATAAAATTTTTGTTTCTGATTTGGCACATCGCCTACATCTTTTTTTTGAAACCGAACGAACTATTAGGCATTGAGTGTTTATTAAACGTATTGTACTGTATTAATATACTTCAATTTGGTTTATTTTGTAGATAAGCTTATTATAAATCATCATTAATTATAAAGATGCTGCCTTAAAAAACATTTTAAATAAGAACATCATCATCATCATCATCATTTCAGCCGGAAGACGCCCACTGCTGGACAAAGGCCTCCCCCAAAGATCTCCACGATGATCGGTCCTGCGCTGCCCTCATCCAACCTATCCCGGCGATCTTGACCAGATCATCGGTCCATCTTGTGGGGGGCCTACCAACACTGCGTCTTCCGGTACGCGGTCGCCATTCGAGGACTTTTCTGCCCCAACGGCCATCAGTCCTTCGAGCTATGTGCCCAGCCCACTGCCACTTCAGTTTTGCAATCATCCGGGCTATGTCGGTTACTTTGGTTCTCCTGCGAATCTCCTCATTTCTGATTCGATCTCGCAGGGAAACTCCGAGCATAGCCCTCTCCATTGCTCTCTGAGCGACCATGAGCTTTCTCATAAGGCCCATAGTTAGCGACCACGTCTGCGTTCCGTATGTCATCACTGGCAACACACATTGGTTAAAAACCTTCGTCTTGAGACACTGCGGTATTTGGGACGAAAAGATTTTACGGAGCTTCCCGAACGCTGCCCATCCGAGTTGGATTCGACGAGTGACCTCTTTCGCGAAATTGGACCTACCTAACTGGATCGTTTGACCCAAGTAGACGTATTCGTCAACAATTTCGAAAGTACAGTTCCCAACTGTTACGGGGGTAGGTGCGACATGGACATTAGACATGATCTTCGTCTTGTCCATGTTCATTTTGAGACCTACTCCTTGGGAAGCTGTATTGAGGCCATCAAGCATATGGCTTAAGTCTTCCATGGTTTCAGCCATGATTACGATATCATCTGCGAATCTAAGGTGAGTGATGTACTCACCGTTAATGTTGATGCCCAGTCCGTTCCAGTCCAGAAGCTTGAAGACATCTTCCAACGCAGCAGTGAACAGCATCGGCGATATGACATCGCCTTGTCTGACTCCCCGCTGTAGTCGGATAGGCTTCGAGTTCTGATCCTGGAGACGGACTGACATGGTGGCGTTTTCATACAAACACTTCAACGCTTTGATGTATCGATAATCAATGTGGCACCTCTGGAGAGACTGAAGCACCGCCCAGGTCTCGATCGAATCAAAGGCTTTCTCATAGTCCACGAACGCCAAGCATAGTGGCTGGTTATACTCCTCCGTCTTCTGTATAACCTGCCGCAGCGTATGTATGTGGTCTATGGTGCTAAAACCTTTTCGGAATCCGGCTTGTTCGGGAGGCTGGAAGTCGTCAAATCTGCGCGCGAGACGATTCGTGATGACCCTTGAAAACAGCTTGTAAACATGGCTCAGAAGTGATATCGGTCTAAAGTTCTTCAAAAGGGTTTTGTCGCCCTTTTTGAAGAACAGCACCACTATACTTCCGTGCCAGGCCTGCGGCGTTTTGCCATCGAGGATGACGGAATTAAATAGCTTCTGGAGGATTTTAAGGACAGGAGTACCACCAGCTCTCAGAAGCTCGGCTGTAATTCCATCATCACCCGGCGCCTTGTTGTTTTTAAGCTGTTTAAGGGCCACACTAATCTCGTACAGACTGACGTCTGGGATATCTACGGTGTAGTGTCGGGTTAATTTGGCTCTTGGGTCTTTAGCCTTGTTGTTAACAGGTGCCCGTGTGGTCGTGTATAGCTGTCCGTAGAACTTCTCGACTTCCCTCAAAAGTTCGGGTTTAGACGAAACGACCCTGCCGTCGTCGATCTTCAGCTTCGTCAGTTGGCTCTGCCCAATAGACAAGTCTCGTGCGAATACTTTAGAGCCCTTGTTACGCTCTATAGCCGCCTTTACACAGTCTGTGTTATGGCGGCGGATATCGCGAGTCAAGGACTTGGAGATCTGTCTATTTAGCTGCCTATACTGGGAAGCATCGTCCGGGGACTGAAGGGTCATTTGACGTCTCACATCCATCAATTTGAGAGTAGAATCTGAGATTTTTCCGGTTCTTTTTGAACGGCTGGCCTTGAAGAATTTAGACCCGGCCGTTTGAACAGCTTCCACGAACCTGTTATTATACTCGTCCACGTCAACGCAGTCACCGAGGCATTCGAAGCGGTTTTGCAATTCGAGTTGAAAGTTTACCGGGTTTTGGATCTGTATGGGTGCAGGTCGGAGCGTAGACTTCACCAGTCGAGACCTCTCCAATTTTGGATTGATATTCAATGTGCCTCTTACTAAACGGTGATCACTCCCAGTTTTCACCGAATTGATCACAGAGACATCATTGAATATCTGTCTTTTGGTCGACATAATGAAGTCAATCTCATTTTTGGTGGCACCATCGGGACTAATCCAAGTCCATTTGCGTTGTTCTGGCTTCATGAAGAAGGAGTTCATCATATACAGGTCCTCCTTCTCCATGAAGTCGGCCAGCATCTGGCCTCGGGTGTTCCGATTTCCGAACCCAAATTGCCCCACTCTCAACTCATCGCCGCTACGTTTCCCCAATTTTGCGTTGAAGTCTCCCATGACAACGTTAAAGTGGGTTTTAGAAGTGTGGATGGCTGTTGAGATGTCCTCATACATGGCTTCCACCTCCTCGTCAGGATGTGTCGAAGTCGGAGCGTAAACCTGAATGACCTTCAACGAATACCGTTTGGTAATTTTGAGTATTAGGTACGCTACCCTAGTCGAAACACTCCCCACCTCAGTAACGTTGTTCACAAGAGACTTGTGAACGAGAAACCCGACACCACCTTGGGACAGTTGGTCGCCCTCCCGGAAGTAGAGCAGATTTCCGGAATTTAGGATTATTGAGTCCTCTCCCTGTCTTCGGACTTCAGATAACCCCACAACATCCCATCGCAGTCTGCTCAAAACTTCCTCCAGTTCCTCCAACTTCTCGTTGGTCCGCAGTGTCTTGACATTGTATGTTGCCAGGGCCAAAGGTCGTCGTTCTTGGTAGCGAATCCGAACCCGGGGATTCTTCGCACCCCCTGCCCCGTCGCTTATGTGGCTGCTACCGTGACCACCACGAACGGGGCCGCCGGGGACTAGGGGCCGGGGCCTGTGTGTATCTGTCATTTTAGGGGGGGTTTTGCCATAATCGCCACGCTTGGCAGGCGGGTTGGCGATCGCAGTATTCGCAGTTGGTGATGCTCTCACGGAAAGATGCTGCTGCCCATCCTCCGTTCTTTCTATCCCTTACTCGTCTCTTACGACACCCACGGGAGGAGATGGGGTGGTGCTATTCTGGTGCGATACCACACACTACAATAGTGACAATAAAAGGTAGTAATTAATGGGCAACTACAACATAGTTTACAAAGTATTCCAATTTCACACAACTATTTTTAAACTCTACACATATATATGAGCGACACCAATAAAAAAAAAAAAAAAAAAAGATTCCAATAAACTAAAATAAACGATAATGATCCATTATAATACATGATAATGACAGTTTGATTTGTATTATCTTTATAAACACTATTATTAATGGAGTATGTTTTATAATAACTTATCTAAATTATAGTATAGTCTTGAAATGGGTTATATTTTCAGATTTCAAACGTTCAATCACACACATAATTATTAAAATAAGTAGTAAACGATGCGCTATTTTTTTATATATAGCATAAAGATAAGATCTGCTGATCTCCATTTATGAAAATCTTCTTCCTCCTGCCCTTATCCTACATTATATAGGGTCAGCACAACATGTTGCATGTTGCAATAGTTATGGCTTAGTTTTTACAAATAAGAACATTATTTCAACAAAATTAATTCTTTTATCTATTTAAATAATAATATATATTTAAAACATCCAAAGCAGTTGTTAACCAAATAATCAAGTGTGAATAGATTGAATAAGTTCATATTAATATGAACGTACATTTTTACAAGCAGTACGATACACGCGCAATGTAAAGACGTCAAATTCATGCATTCACTTCTCGTATTAATATGCACGTGGAAATGAAATTCCGCGTCAGCAAGCTGTTGGGGCTGTAAATAAGAACCGGAGAAAGTCTATCCTTTACTAATCATATGAGAAAGAAAGGGTACAACGAATACAGTTAGAAAAATCTGATATGTTAACCCCCTGTAGCGATATTCGGCAGCTGACAGTACAATCGTTGGAAATTCAACTGAATATTTTTAACAAATCAAGATATGCAGAATTGTATATACATACATTTCGGTTGCCCAATTTCAAAACACAGTAAGGGACAAATTTTTCAAAATCGATTTTTTACTATTGTTTGCTGTATGCGGCTACAAGAAAAAATATTTTATAGGTTTCTTGAAAAAAATATTTATGTTAGTTACTGTGTTTCGAAATTGGGTAGCCGAAATGTTTCTTGAAGCCTATGGAGAGACGCATCACGAGGAAACGAGTCCTGTAGTGGAAACCGAGTCTCTGTAAACGTATAGTGTAGGATGCCCTAAAGCTTCTCGGGTTGATAACCAGCGCAGCGCGGGGCTGGATGAGCAAGACACGGGACCGGGATATGTGGCGTAAACTTGAGCAGACCTACGTGCTGCAGTGGACGACAATTGGAAGACGGCATTTTGAAATCAACACATATCTATGGCATTTCATTTCTTTATCCATTCAATAACATAATAGATCATCATCATCATCATTTCAGCCGGAAGACGCCCACTGCTGGACAAAGGCCTCCCCCAAAGATCTCCACGATGATCGGTCCTGCGCTGCCCTCATCCAACCTATCCCGGCGATCTTGACCAGATCATCGGTCCATCTTGTGGGGGGCCTACCAACACTGCGTCTTCCGGTACGCGGTCGCCATTCGAGGACTTTTCTGCCCCAACGGCCATCAGTCCTTCGAGCTATGTGCCCAGCCCACTGCCACTTCAGTTTTGCAATCATCCGGGCTATGTCGGTTACTTTGGTTCTCCTGCGAATCTCCTCATTTCTGATTCGATCTCGCAGGGAAACTCCGAGCATAGCCCTCTCCATTGCTCTCTGAGCGACCATGAGCTTTCTCATAAGGCCCATAGTTAGCGACCACGTCTGCGTTCCGTATGTCATCACTGGCAACACACATTGGTTAAAAACCTTCGTCTTGAGACACTGCGGTATTTGGGACGAAAAGATTTTACGGAGCTTCCCGAACGCTGCCCATCCGAGTTGGATTCGACGAGTGACCTCTTTCGCGAAATTGGACCTGCCTAACTGGATCGTTTGACCCAAGTAGACGTATTCGTCAACAATTTCGAAAGTACAGTTCCCAACTGTTACGGGGGTAGGTGCGACATGGACATTAGACATGATCTTCGTCTTGTCCATGTTCATTTTGAGACCTACTCCTTGGGAAGCTGTATTGAGGCCATCAAGCATATGGCTTAAGTCTTCCATGGTTTCAGCCATGATTACGATATCATCTGCGAATCTAAGGTGAGTGATGTACTCACCGTTAATGTTGATGCCCAGTCCGTTCCAGTCCAGAAGCTTGAAGACATCTTCCAACGCAGCAGTGAACAGCATCGGCGATATGACATCGCCTTGTCTGACTCCCCGCTGCAGTCGGATAGGCTTCGAGTTCTGATCCTGGAGACGGACTGACATGGTGGCGTTTTCATACAAACACTTCAACGCTTTGATGTATCGATAATCAATGTGGCACCTCTGGAGAGACTGAAGCACCGCCCAGGTCTCGATCGAATCAAAGGCTTTCTCATAGTCCACGAACGCCAAGCATAGTGGCTGGTTATACTCCTCCGTCTTCTGTATAACCTGCCGCAGCGTATGTATGTGGTCTATGGTGCTAAAACCTTTTCGGAATCCGGCTTGTTCGGGAGGCTGGAAGTCGTCAAATCTGCGCGCGAGACGATTCGTGATGACCCTTGAAAACAGCTTGTAAACATGGCTCAGAAGTGATATCGGTCTAAAGTTCTTCAAAAGGGTTTTGTCGCCCTTTTTGAAGAACAGCACCACTATACTTCCGTGCCAGGCCTGCGGCGTTTTGCCATCGAGGATGACGGAATTAAATAGCTTCTGGAGGATTTTAAGCACAGGAGTACCACCAGCTCTCAGAAGCTCGGCTGTAATTCCATCATAATAGATGAAAGTAGCTAAATTCAACTATTAGTTTAATTAATTCAATTATTAAATTCGACTATTAGTGATTGCCAGGAAAATGTTGCACTAGTGACAGTCGTTGTCTATGACGTAGCAACTAGCAGGTAAGGTTATCTTGAGCCCCTAAGTTCTTGCTAGATTAAAAGAAAGAAAAAATATATATTCTCTGAAAGAAAATGACATTCACAAATAAATGGGATCTTTTTCTGTTCAGTAAATAAAAATTTTTTATAATTTATCTTGAATGAGGTGATAGACTAAACCTATTACATAGAACCGAAGTATCATTTACGGCGTAACTTAATGAGTTCTACTACCACAAGTCTCATGTAGTGAACTTGTTATCTTAGACTAATTAATTTTATTAATATCTCCACCGAGGTAGAATTAACCACTATACTTAGATCTACGTTCTATCGCCTTACAATTAAAATGAACCGATCGTTTCAAAGACGCTTACGAGGTCTTCTTACACTGGTCCAATGATAGGAGCAGGTGACGTTAATTGATTTAGAAGCGTGCAATAAATCGTTTAAAGTCATATATTATTCCTAATCAAACCAGATAATCATCCTGTTAATTAATATGAGAAATCACCGAAGTATTTGCCATCTTTATATGAGTGCTAAACTCATGTATACGAAAAAAATAAATTCTCCGGTGAATTGTAATTATTTTATTTATAGAATACATTTTTTCAGTAATGAGAAGTTTTAACGGGGCAAATGATGTTATGAATGCCTTCTTATAGCTGCGATTGCCAGATAAGTAAACGCCCACGCGATAAGATATGGTTACCATCACATATAGACGATTGTGATACCACTGATATTTTCTATGCACTGTTGGCCTCAAAGAGGAACTAGAACCTGGTTCACTTGTCCCAGAACACAACACAAGGGCATGATGGTGGCAAGTTTTAACCGCTCGGGCTTGGGACCTTACCACCTAGTTAGGGTTGTTTTGTCACCCTTCACGGCAGGCCGTATCCGGCCGCAGTAGTCGGTATTCTTACCATACTTCGCCACTCTACGAAGAAAAAATAAAATTTAATACTGTTGCTGGCGTAACACATTTAAAACCAAATCTTTGCTGTTATAATGAAATTTTGATGTAAAATTAAATTTTTAGTGTATATATTTGACGACCTTCGTGGTGTGACGGTTAACGCAAGTTGGTACGCTTGCGGAGGTCACGTGATTGAAACTTGTCTCGCGTCTGGGTGTTTATGTATAAGTTTCCAGTATTTTAATGGTTGTTGTAACAATACCAGCCTACAGAACCCGACTGCTAAGCTCTGTACTTTTTCTAGAGTAAACCGTATACCTGCCATGCTTGTACAACGTAGATTGGTGGCTTAAGTACACCAGTGACCTCTTTATGCACATGTGATCTCATTTCACACAGCGTGTTTTCTCTTTTCTTTTGCATTGTATATGACAATTATGTAATAATTTGCACACTAAGGTAAAAGAGACTACTTAAAATGCATGTTAATATGGAAACAGAAAATGTCACATTTAACTCGGATTTTGCATTTATTATCACTCACTAACGTTTAATATACTCGTTTGTTAAAAAACATTTTAAATTTATAATTGATTTAAAATTCATAAATGTTTTTATCCATGCAGGGGCGGAAAAAAAACTGACATCTGTGGTCGTGGGGTCAGCCTGTCATAAAAGGTGACAAAACAACCCACCCTAGCTACGTGGTAAGGCACCAAGCCCGTCTGGATAGGGACCACCATTGGTCTTAAGTATGCCGCCATTATAACTTTTTGTTATGTTCCGGCATCAGTGACCCAAGTTCCTGTACCCTTATGGGACAGCAGCGTGTTCGCGATGCCACTGGCGTTACAAACACCCATAGGCGATGGTAACTGCTAAATTTTAAATGGGCCGTCAGCCTGTCTGCTGTCTTACAGCAATAAAAAAAATGATATAATTTTGTTTGTATCTCAAAACTTTAATAAAATTTGAATTACTCTTAAATCTATCTGTACAAACTTAAAATTAAATTAGCCACATAATCTCGGTGTATCAAGATCAAAAGACACTGAAGGTAACGCCTACTTGAGCTTTAATATTTAAAGTCATTTTTCAAAGCGTGAAATATCAGAGTGTCACATCATCACGTAGGAGGGTAAGAAAATTGCGCACACCGGTGCACACAAGCTTGTCACATGAATCTATGAAAGAAATGCATGCACCATACATTAGTTTTTAAATATATAGAAAAAAAATATTTAAATATTCTATATTTTATTATATTATGGGATAAACAAACATATGATCTGGTGTATTAGATCGGATTAAATACCTAGGATATGTTTTATATGCATCTAGCGATATTGATATTGTTGACACACGAGCTATAACCTGCGAGGAGACATGTCCTATGTATCCCTAAAATCTAGTTCAAATTAAACGGAAGGATTTGATAAGGCTGAATGCTGGCTGGTGAGTGAAAAAATAGGAGCTGTGTGTCACGACGATAAATACTGTGGTGGAGTTATGCGAACACCGTATTAGGAGCTCCTGCACCCGCAAAAACCTTTATTTCAGGAGACAGTATTTAGGATTTAGTATTTAGGAGACAGTACATTCTTTGTATGGCTACGTTTTACAGCTACTGGTGACTTGCAGGGAACATACGAGGTTCTCCTGACAATAGGTATATAGCTTTTACTTATATATATGTGGGACCTTTCATGTTGGTGACAAATTGCAAGGGAGTCGCCTTCTGTGGTGTGGCCACGTTTTACGGTAACCGGCTAGGTGTAGGTAACAAATTTCTAGCCATACTACCTCTGCTAGCAGAGGTGTAGACCAAAAAAGTACTGGATTGACGTCATAAAGAGTGATATTTATGCGAGTGGTTTCACAACCAGGTATGTATGAGACGATGCGAAATAGAGAAGTAAAAGTTGGAAAGTTGACTCCGGGAAATAAAGTAAAAATTTGGAAACCACCGTATTTTAAACCTAAGACAATGAAAATTATTGCATTGGTATATTTAGAATATATACCTTAAAAATACCATAAGTTGCAAGTAAATTTCTTGAACTTTAAGTGATTAACAGTTTTAAAAGAGATTTAATTCTGTTAAATTAAATTTGCTAAATAAATAAAATAAAAAATCCGAGAATATAAAACACGTTTTTTTTTAAGTTTGCGTGTCTGATAGTTTAGTACATCGGTGCACATGCAAGCAGCAGGTGTCGCGGGAGACGTTAAGGACCCCCTAAATAAGGGGGCGAACACTTGCTATAGGATTTTTTGTCGATTTAGACATAAACACCGCTTAAGTCTGGCTTCACTTACGGTTATACTTTGTGTAAGGATTTACAACAGTGTTTTGAAGACGCGTGTTTTCATTTCAGAAAAATAAAGAAGATTGAATACTGGTCTTCTTAAAATATATAATCTGTTTGGATTTTAAGCTATTGGGACTATTTTGAAAAATTTGTGACTATTGGTTATATTTTCGTGGTCAAGGAAAAGAAAAAAGCGAGCATATCTAGTTTCTAGGGAATTATAAAATCTGAAAAATATGTCACTCACATTGCAAAGTCAACAGTAGCGTTCAAACTTTTCATAAAATTGGGCTACATAGCAGCCGGGTCTATAAAAAACCAATTGTATGAATAAATATTAACTTTTTGCGTTTCTTCGAGTAATACATATTTTTTATATGCTTTTTTTGTAATATTCTAATATTTTGAATCTAGTAATGTCTCTACTGTAATAAATTACACGTAATAAATGTAACAAAATATAATTATCTTCTACTTGTAGTACGCGTAGACAATGCTACGCCGTAGTAGCAATCGCTGTAGCATTCCGACTACTTATAAATAATAGTGTATAAAACTCTATTTTAGGGTTCGGGCCTTCCCCTAGAGGGAACGGGCTGTATCCCCACCACGCAATAATGTAATAATATGTACATTAAGCAAAAACTCTCTAAACGATTTGTGCCACAGTGGGGATAGAACTCGAAGCTTTTGGTTGCAACTCGAGACTTCTATCATGGATTTTCCTGTATTATATCTATGAATATTGTAAACTGTGATATCAACTGTGTTAACATTTGTATAAAGAGGTTGATAATAACAATCATAATACAGTATTGATCAGTGGACACCTAATAATAATAATATAAGAGGTTACTTCGCCATGACCAGTTTATAGTCTATTGCCGTTTCCTATAAATATCCAATGTCGAATGAAAGGGTGAACATGGATTTATATATAAAAAAGTAGCTTTATATATGGGCATATTTATTTTATTATAATTTATTTAAATTAGTATTTTCTTAAGTTTAAACATGAAATTGATTGACAAATATCCACAATTAATTTTCACAAGACATCATACAAATATTTTATCGTTAGTAGAGATCGAATCTTTTCTACGCGGCTGGGGGCGGTATTTCATAAAAGGTAACAAAACAACTCTAGCTACACTCCAAGCCCACCTGGATGGCAATGACTTGTACACAATGGTGACATAAATTCCAGGGTACACAATGACGTTGTGTTGTATTCCGGAATTAGTCTTTTTAGTTTTTTCATTCGCTTTGTAGTTTAGAAATTATATGAATTCTTGGAAACAGTGCTAACTTTGATTATATAATGTATCAATCATTCAATTCTTGCACAATAATTAGGTGGTTTTATTATTACTTATCTAGACAAAACTAAGATCTTTCTATAACAAGATTTACGCTCACGTTCGAATTACGGTAACTGCCTTCGCGCGGTGCGAGACGAATAAATCAAGCGCACCCGTTTCGGGCTGTCTCACTTGCCCCTATAAAGCCCGACTAGTACGTGACGAGGGCGGTTTTAACAGACGCTTCTGAATTTCCCTGTTTTACTTTGATTGTGTTCAATTTTTGATTTGTATGATTTAAGATTTAACACAAATACTTGATTTAATATTGATTTCAAAAAAACAAGGCTCCCGCATCGGATCTTTGATTTAATTATGACAAGAAACTTTAAGTAGTTTTGCTGAATTAGTGTGCATAATATAATATGATTGCTAAGGTCTAGCAAAAAACGTGGATGCAAAAAAATTAAACAAAAAGATTATATGTACCTATATATGTAACGCCTTTTACAAGCATGAAAAGTATATTGACCGCATCTTGATGAAAATAGCGGGATAGCCGTACTTAAACTAATTTTTCTTAAAATAATTTTGTTTAAAAAAACTTAATTAATTTAAATTAGTTCGCCAATATTTTGTAATCAAATTAAGACATGCTAATTGACCGGGTAAACGTGATTCTGTCATATACATAAAAAATATATTATATCCTACCCATAGTTACACTTATTTTCAATCATTCGTCACATAGGGTTGCCTGGAAGATATTGCTCTAAGTGATAAGGCCACCCATTGTTCAGTAGCTTGTAAGTTTATTTCATTTTCTTGTATATATATTTAGGGTGAACAATAAAGAGTTTTCATTCATTCATTTCATTCATCCTTCTCCAAGATCCAATTTATCTCTGTACCGAAAATTATCAAAATCAGTTCAGTATTTAGGCGTTAGTCTAATATTTTTCATTTCATTTTATTTAGGAGAACTCTAAAAATATGTTAATCATTGTTTGTTATTCATAGGTATGTGTTGAGTTAGATATGAAGTGGGTAGGTACCCACCTACCTTCTTGCGTATAAACACATAGATCGTACCTACATATTGATGAGTAGAAAAAGGAAGTTGATTATTAAGTTATTGGAGAATGCGCAATTGTTTTTTACTTTTTAGTGCATATAAATTTGTTTACGAATAGTTTTTTTGAAGGCGGTTTTTTTTGTTAATTTTTTTTAGTAAAAGGAAAAAAAATATAATTATGCAGGTTATTATCATTTTCAAATATAACTTAAATGTATTTCGTTATTTTAAATAAGTAAATAACAATATAATTAATTAGCTAAAATAGCGCATAGCATTAGAGAACATTTGATTTGCTGCATCTAATCGAATGCATGTTAACTTGCGGCATGTCACGTTTGACTAGCTTCAGGATATTCGCTTTGTGCGTTGAGTGGATGAGATTCATCGGATATTGTTAGTTGTTTGCTCAATACACTTCAGCCGACACAATAGCTTCCAATTAAAAAATATGTGATTGTACTATCTCAGCTCAATAATTGGAATTTAGTAGACTTTTAAAAGGAATAGAGGGATGTTTTTTACAAAAAAAAGACAAAATATTTTACAACTATGTTAAAGAGGAATAAATAGGAATTGAGGGTATTTTTGTACTAATATAGTTTTTAAAAATATCAACAAATATATGAATATATTTACTTAAATAACTGACTCGTATAATTATAATAATTCCTCTGATAGATTATATGTAAAATTTTACATTTTTACCCTAAATACAAAGCTTACACTGTGTAACCAAGGGTCTATTTGAATACAATCACAGATGAATACTTTATCGCGTGTTTAAATCGATGGCTGTAAGAATTTCTTTCAAAAAGAAGAGTAGATCTAAAAGGCAAAAGATAAATCCTGGAAAGAGGTCGCAAAATTTAATTAGATCCTTTGAAAATAAACAGTTCCATAACTTTCAATACCAAAAACGTAACCAATAAGTTGTTTTATTTGGGATATTTAACAGAGAACAGAGTGCTGACCTCTGTTCTATACTTAAATTCCACCGAAATTTCACTGCCTCTTATTATTATATAGCCACCTATATTTAATTTCATTTGAACAAACTTATTATATACCTCTATCATAACTATACTAAAAAGGGTCTGTATTATTTAACATCAGGTAAGCTTGTTTAAGATGCATCGTTCGTTTCATTATTCAACAGTTCATAATCCTAGCTTTTCCGAGTGCACGCTGCGATGCGAACAAAGTTTCAAGACCCGAACAGGCCCATTTTGATTTCATGTTCAAAATAATCCTTGTCAGTCCGACCCACGGATATTATTTAAGTCATAGAGTATTAAGAATTTTGAGATGGAGTTTTCATTTCTCATTTATTTACGAACATTTGTATTTTAGCAGAGCTTAATTCAAAATTTAAACAAGGAACATTTAAGAATGAGTTTTAAATTATAGTTTAATAATTATAACATTGGTTATACTTTTATTTGTATATTGTGAACTACGACAAAACAAAATAAAACAAATTAAAATATTGAATTTCAATGTAGAATAAATGTACAGAAAAGAAAAAATTATATATGAAGGTATAAACAAAGGTACAAATATTTCAATATAGCAAAATTTTATTTAATATCTGTGTATATAACTTTTTAATTATTTTTACCAATGTAAAATAAAAAAAACATTAATAATGACCGAATTGGAAACCAATTAGCAAATGACAATATTCATGGCACAAAACATAGCACATAAGACACCCATACTTCTAAAAAAAATACACGCATCGCCGTTACTAATCCATTCGTATAAATGCTCTGACAATCAAACAGACGAAAGCCGTAAATAAAGGATTAAAACGAGAACGCTGAAATCCTCGTATATTTTGGATTTCCAGCCCTTGGAATAAGGGTCGTATTAGTACCAATAACGTAGATTTTCCTTTCAACCCTTTATTTGTACCTAGGGTTAAATACCTAAGGGTATGAAATAATTTTGCATATAAGAACAATGAAATGGCTGATTAAACAGCCCAGTTTGTACAGTGGTTAAATACTTGGAAATTTGTTTATTGACTTGAATGAGCGTTGAAATGTCAAGGTCAGTGACCCCTGGAGGGTCGTGGGCGGAAATGACGCGCGGTTCTTTAACGACTTTTACCCTCTGGTATCTGAGCCTGTATCGATTGCAGTAAATCAATAAATAAATCGATGTAATTTCTGATTTGATATCGTGGCTTTTTTCTTCTGTCTCCATTTGGTGACAGATTGCGGCTTTTATTGTTTGTAAAAAATAGCACAACGCTTGTTTTGTATGGCAGTGCGATGCTGACCAGAAATAAAAATAAAGCAGCCCCCACAACTTTATACAAAATCGGTTACTTATTTCTAGTCAAAACAAAATAAGGGCCACCATGTTTTTCTGATGATCTAAAAAAATATTGGATTTAAGGGTATTTAAATGATTAGATTAAATTAATTAAACATTTTTAATTAAAAGACCAGCAGATACACGATTTTACAGTAAAATTAACATATTTTATCATTTCTTTTGTAAAAACCAATTTTTTTCGTAAAAATTAACAATGTGAAAAATTCAGTCTAAATAAAATAAAACTGAAGTTTTTTCAGTTTTTTTTTTCAATAACGTGTGTGTCCTCCCATTTTTTCGAATGCATTCATCAAGCCTGGAAGACATGCTTTCCACCAGGTGTCTCCTGTGGAATTTGTTCCCAACTTGTCTTGAGCACGTTGATGAGCTGTCGTTCGTTATTGACGTGTTGATTTGTATCTCGGACGCTTTTTTTAACAAATCCCAAATATGCTCAATGGGCTTAAGGTCCCGGCTATTGGCGGGCCACGGTAACACTTCTAATTCCGCTTCTTCTAGAGCTTCTATAGTCGATCTGGCTGTATGAGCGCGGGCATTGTCGTGCAATAATCGGAATCCTGCACCTATTCTCTGTGAAAATGGCACTACGTGGGGTCTTATAATCTGCTCAATGTATCGTTGAGCCGTTACCGTGCCTTCATTGAGAATTACGAGCTCGGTTCGATCCGATAGGGAAATTCCGCCCCACACCATTACGTTGGGACCCCCGAATCTGTTACTTTCGTGGATACAAGCATCGGAAAACCGCTCTTCTTCTCTTCTCCAAACTCTGATGCGACGGTCATCACTAAAAATTTCACTTTACATTCATCTGTGAACAATACCTTGCTCCAATCATTCATGTTCCAGGTCTCGTGCTGCCTTACGAATGATAATCGCCTTGCACGATGCACGGATGTCAATGGAATTCGCGCTACTCGTCGCCTAAAGAAGTGTTGGGCTTCATGCAACCGATTTCTAATCGTTTGGTTACTTACGCGGGTAACCGTCGCCTGGCGCAAGCGATTTTGTAAAGAACGGACGGTGACAACTCGCTCTCTGCGTGCAGTTAGTCGTATGTAGCGGTCTTCCTGTACCGTGGGTGGTCGAATTCTGCCTGATCCTCGTCTTCTGGTAACTCTCCCAGTCTCTTGAAATCGGATCCAAGCATTGGATTGCTTGCCTTAAAAAATCCAGCTGCAGAGCTACAGAACTCTGAGAATGGCCCTCCTGAATCAGCTTTATGACCCTGGTGGAGGTTTGAAGGTCCATATGTCTTCGAATTTTTGGTATTACTCTTTAAAAATGTTAATGACGCACTAACAAAGCAAATTTCTGCCGTTCACAAAGAACACGAGAGTTTGCGTGACACAAAATTATCGTCTTAACACGGGTTAATTTGAAGTGGCTTCAAAAAAAATTTCCTATTCTACCCACTTCAAAAATTAAGCGAGTGCTAAACTCTCTCAATGTTTGTTAACACTTAATGTAACGCTACAAAAAACTGGTTACGATAGCTTAAAATTTATTAAATCGCTTCGAACGTCAAAATAAACTAGTGGCCCTTATTTTGTTTTGAGTAGTATTTTTAGCATCCGGCTCAAGCTAAGGCCTAAACAGTATTTGCGATTTAATAATATAGTCTTAAACATTAAACTCACTCACTTTACATACTTTTGTAAACAAGCATGTAAGTTTGGCGGCTTTTTATATGCCTACCAAAAGTTCATTACCTCACAAATATTATACAAGGACACCAGCCATCCCTACCGACAGATTATAATAGTAAATATAAAATTCGTACACAAACACAAAACGGAGGTCATAACAAAGGTTTTGTACGTCAAATGAAAATAGATTTCCAAATTAATCAGCTGCCATGACACCTGCGTCATACATTAAACACTTTGAACATTTCAATTTTGCACACTGAAAATGCATACCATGAATTTCTGTTTAATGCATTTTAAGTCATAATAACAATAAACAGTGTCTACACTATGAATATTACTTTCATTAAAAATTGGAATATTTCTACTAATTATATGCGTTTATATATAGGTACGTGGTAGTTAAGTGTTATCCCATTCAAAAACTAATTTAGAAGTCCCAATTTCCAACCCTATGATGGCATGCATCGCTTAGACAGCTTTTCTTCGTCTATTGTGCATGTTATAACCTAATACCTTCACTCCGTGCAGGAGCGGAGTAAAAATAATAACTAACACAATCCTAGTGGTAGAGTTCCAAGCCCGTCTGGATGGCAACCATCTAAGGTCTCTAAATATGCAGCCATAATAACGTTGTTATGTTCTGGCGTACGCGACTAGGTTGCAGTTCTCTAAGCGAACGGCAGCGTGTTAGTGATTCTGTTGTTACTATGATTTGTAAGCGGCGATAAATGAGCTATTAAGTGAGCCGTTGGCTTGGCTGGTGCCCTAGTGCAATAAAAAAATTGCTACGTACCGACGATGAAGGAAAATATGGTAAAGAAACTTTGATTCTGAGAGTATCGGTAGCCAATTCACCTTGCACAAGTGTGACTCGTACGTTGTCTGTTCCCTCTTGGAGGTAGCTTGAGCAGTTTTTTTTTATTGCTGTAGGACATCAGACAGGCTAACGGCCTGCTTAGGATTTAGCAGTTACCGTCGCCTATAGGTGCTTGCAACGCCAGTGGCATCGCGAACACGCTGCTGTCCCATAAGCATACAATAACTTAGGTCACTAATGCCGGAACACAACACAAGGTTATTATGGCGGCATACTTAAGACCAAAGGTGGTCACCATCTAGACAGGCTTGAGGCCCTACCACGTAGCTAGGGTGGGTTGTTTTGGCGCCTTTTACGACAGGCCAACCCCGGCCACAGGGAGTATTCTTTCTCCGCCCCTGCACGGATAAAAAGAAAACGGCAGTGAGACGTCATGTGCTGTTAATATTTTGAATGATTCCGTATTATATTTATGGTATACGGTAATTATATGATTTAGTTGTATCATAGAAGACCTGGGCCTGAGATCTATATAATTATGCTATGAAAATGTAAAACAGTTTATTATACATTAGTAATTATATTTTTATTATGATATGAAGTAACTTATACGAAAAATACTGGTATGTATAGGCTCCGTTGCATAAAAACATAAGTATGCACAATGTTTAATCCAGTATTGGGAAGTTTAGTTATTGTGATTTATTACTAAAATACAACAGCGATAACACTTTTTAGTCTCGTCACATACGCAAGTTGTAAGGCTATAATGTCCCCGGACCAAACACCGGAGGCGCAAAGAGATTTGGTTTCGTCGTGAATGGAATGGACCCGTAATCCCTTGAGCCCTGCCATGATGAATGATGTTATTCTTTTCAGTCATATCACATGATCTATCGTGATCTCTTTGGGAAAGATGTTTGTTTTTCAGTTGAATTTTGTTACAAGCTAGAACAATAGCACAGAGTTCTTTCTTGGAACAAGAAAATATGAATATGAGACTGCAATTGTTTTCACAATAATTTTTATTATAAATATATTTTTCATTAATATAATCCTGAAAGATTATTTTAATACAAATAAATAATCAATTGCCTGTTTTAATCAGTTAATAATATGATTTTATTAATCAGACTGGAATCGAGTACCATGTTTGTATAATAGGTATATTCTCACTAATATTATAAATGCGAAAGTATTTGTTTGTTACACTTTCACGTCTAAACCGCTGTAGCAATTTGATGAATTTCGGTATAATCATAGATTGGATCTTGGAGAAGGACATAGGCTACTTTTTTCAATTCATACGGCAGAACAACGTTTGCCGAGTCAACTAGTCTACAATATTTTTTTAAAACTGCAGACAAGCATTGGCTTATTTGCTTTTTCACTTAAATAGTAAGCACTTTCTAGTAAGCAGTTATAGTCACCTATGGATGTTTGCGACGCCAGAGGCACTTGTAACTCGCTGCCATCTAAGGAGGAGAATTGGAAGTTGGGTCATTTATGCCACAACACAACATGGCGGTATTTCAAGAGATCAGTGGTGATTGCCATCTAGTCCATCTAACTCTACCACCTCTAGCTGAGATTATTTTGTAACTAAACAACAGGCCTAAGGAAGTGGCAAAGGGTAAGTGGTACTAGACAACTAGTATAGCATTTAGAAACTGTTCTTTTATAAATAAATACATAAACATCCAGAGTCAGGTTGGAAATTGAATCTGTGACCCGCGCAGGCGTTACCACGTGTGTAAGCTGTTATACAATAACAATATGTGAACGTAATCTGTTCGTTGTTACGTTCATTCCTACGTTCATCTGTTAGCTGAAAGTGGAGTTGTTGTAGTTCAAGTTTGAATCCCAAGTAGATATGCACCGTTAAGACAGATTAATTCTCACAGAAGTGGTATATTAAAGTGTAATTTCTACATACCAACGGTAAATATGGGACTGAGTCTACCGATATGTGTAACCCATCAATCCGCTTTGCATACTGACCATTCAAGTTATAGTAACACCTGGAACCCTATTCTCTGTTAATAGCCTGGCTTGCAAAGATCTCTACAGCAAAAATAATAAGTTCTGCATTTTATTTCATTAAAGTAAATAAATACAAAATATATATTAGAAAGCATACCATCTTTTCCGATCAAAGCCTATTTAACGATTGCTCTTTCTCAATATAACAGCATGGGGTCACAGTTCCGTAGTTTCCCCTTCGAAAACCAGGGGAAGCAATCGATGGTGTGTAATTTTATTATCCTATTTCCAATTACTGATCTCTTTGTTGGGTTTTGCAACAGCCTTCGTGAAGTTAGATCTTTAAATAAAAATGAGCTATTTAAAATAAACTTATCGATTTATTTGTTTTTACATTTTAGTCTACCTTAAAGGCAATTAAATGTATATGTATGTTGTTTATTTATGTTGTGTTTTATTATGGTTTGTTTGTTGTTGTGGTTTATTTATGTTTAAAAGGTTCAAAAAGCAAGTGTTTGTGATAATTGTCAGAAAATATCAGAGTACCAACGCATTTTACGTAATTTTTGTATTGGTGACTGTCTGTGTTATTTCTTTCTCTAGTTCAAAAAGATTCAAAGAAATATATGACAAATATACGACTTAGAAAGTATAACGGAAATTTTATCCATACTTGTTATATACTCTTTATATATATTCGTCTGTCTAGTCTATCTACTACTTGATATATACTCGTATCTTGTGTCTTCTTGCTGAGGAATACCATTTCACGGAAAGATACTGTCGTACGGCGTAAAAGTTGAGCCCAATATTAATACTCGATAGCGATCTATTTTTTATAATATATGATTTAAATAAACATAAAGAAAGAGATGCAGCATCCAGTTCCTCTTGAGATTGAGAAGTTAAATTAAAGTTATTCTTGTTACTAAGCAATTTGAAAAAATCTACTCCATTTATTATGTGTTTTTGTAAAATTTGCAGTTTGCAGTTGCCGCTTTTATATTTAATGCAGGCTCCGACGTAAAAGCTTAGTAAGCAATCGACATCTAAATCTTGGATGAATTCATCTCAGTAATATGCCAGAATAGTACAGAAAGAAAATTCCATGACTTGTGTCCCTGGTTAAAGCTAAACACTTATAGTATAATTGGATTTCTTGATTAAACTACGACGGCTTCGAATGATATTGTTATAAATAGTTTTGTCATCTAGAACAAGGTTTTAACGACTTTTGGTTGTTTTAATGATTTAGTTGTAGGACTTCAATTTAATACTCATTCAATTTCTCTGGTACCAAGAAGATATCAAAGTAAGTATCAAGTTACAGTTTTACTTGCCTAGAATTAGACAGTAAATGTGGACACGGGCCAGATAGCTGTAGGGAATAATACCTTCACGAAAATTGTGTGTCGTCTAAGTTTTAACATATCCTGGTAGCACTTAAATTTTTTAAGTCCTAACTACTATAGGGAAACTCATATAACCTCTACAGGTCTCAAATCGTGTAAAAAATATCAAATTACTGTAAAATCAATAAACACAATCCAATAATTAATTACAAGTACGCATAATGAATTCATGAAACAAAAACAGAGACGCGTAATCCGGTAAGGCTATGTCCTGCCGGTTTATCTGCACTAGTACGAACAGGATCATCGGGCATTAGTGTGAACCGGCCCTAAAGGGGACCAGCGCCATTAATATTCTAACTTTGTCGAACGTGTTTTGTTTTGTTTGAGTAGCCTTTTTAATGTTGTTTTGTTTTAATTAGTTCGAGTATGTTACTCGAAATTTCTGAGAAGGTAATCAGCAGTTTTTGTAGAAATCTCTAAATGCGGACACGAGGATAATATTTTCATAAAGTCGCTGATAAGCATTGTCAAGGTACAAAAATTTTGTCTCTGTTTACACGCTTTATATTAGCTAGACATATATGTACGTAACGAAATATCAGACTCGATTTTTACCCACTTTGGATTGTCAAAAAAATTAAAATTTTGCACACTTGTCATGTCATGTCAGACTTGATGATAATACACAAATTTAACGATTTTGTCCCATAGTCCTTACCATAATAATCTGAATTAACGCTTTCTTTTCCTTCTGCGGAAACGTCATCTGGCGTTTAATTAGTAAAACTGCCGGAAGATGGCGTTAAATAAATAAAAAAACATTTACCGATTGGGAATTTATAATGAATAAATTATATTTTATAGTTAATCAAACTAATAAGTTAAAGGTAAATTATACGTAATAAAATCTAAAAGAACACGCTTTCATAATTAATCAAACTCAAAAGTAAAAATATTCATAACATAAGAATAAAATTACTGACGAGAAAATTAATGTCACGCTCGAATTTGTAAAAGTTGGTCTATTTCCTACTTTTTAAGCGCTCCTAGTGAATTGGTTACACGTCAATAAACAACCAATCTTACTAATAACAATTCATCATATTATTATAAAATCCAAAAAATGTCTCTGATTTAATAATAATTTAATTTAAAATAACGTTTAACATGGCATTTGTATTTAAAAACACTACAATTCACAAGCAGAAATACAAATGAAAATGGTTTAAAACTTCACTACATAACAAAAAGCAAAGAAAGCTCTAATTGCGGTGTCGTACAACCCCAGGGCGGGCGGGGAGGCACCGATAAACATGAATAATGTCGCCCAATGTCCAAGACTGCTCTTTATTTTCTTACTTTGTCACCTGCTCCCGCTAGATAAAACGGAAATAGCTCGTATTTTACCCTCCAATTTGTCCCACTTCCGATATTCTTTTTTGTTTTTACCTGTCGTAATTATTTCTAGTAATTATAATTTAAATTGTACATTAACATTTTGCAAACTAATATTATACATCGATAATAGGGTACATTGTAGCTCAGTGGTATTAATTAACCTCGGAAACTAGTCTTTCTAGACTAGTCCCGGGACTTCTGTCCCGGGTTCGAATCCCACGTTGGCATGCACCGCTCAGGCAGACTTTTTCGCCTAATGTGCATATTATAATATAATTAACCAGATACCGACGGTGAAGAAAAATGTATGTGTAACCCGCCAATCCCAGTAGTATATTAGAGTTGCTCTCTAACCACCCGAGAGATCGGAAGCGAACAAAATTAAAAATTCGTAAAATAGGTTTTTTCGAAGTTAAGAGTTAATATTATCTTGCTATCTTGCTTCGTCTTGCTATCCATCAAAACATGGCACGTGTGCCTAAATAAGAGTCGTGAAAATCGGATTGCAGTAAAAAGGTTATTAAGGAAAAACTAAATTTTTCACCACGCGGGCTTCTCTACACGGAGGGTGAGTTTGCTTCCCATCGGGCGGGAAACATTTTTTCCCGCTGATGTCGCTAGAGGTATTACACTGGATTCTAGAAGTCTCCCAAAAGATGTTGAAATAGGTAATACCGGAATAAGCTGTAATGAAGGAATAGCAGAAGAGGCTAGTTCAAAGACTGAGACACAAAATAAAACCATGACTCTAACATTTTCACCAGTGGAAAAATAACACAAATTGCTAATGAAACTTATATAAATATATAGTACCTTAGTAAAACCAACTCAAACTTCACCTAAAAAGAATGAGAAGGATAAAGAGATAGTTTATATAAAGAGATTGATAGTTCCCGTGTAAGAAAGATAATCATTGAGTTAGGGAAACAAAAGAATTTAGAACTGGAATAAAAAAATGGCATACAAGGGGCAATAGATTATTTTTTAATCCATTTGGTGATCTTTGTGATTTGGTGATCCATGAGGAGCAGAATCTAAAGAAAAATAAACCTTAAGAGTATGCGTTAAAGAGCAAGGAACAATGATCGACATAGATACAATATGTGAAGATCAAGAAACTAAACAAGAAAAGGGATGCCAAGAGTTGTTACACAGCCTTCAGGAGCACAAAAGACTGATAGAAGAAAACAATAAAAATATAGGAAATCTGAAAGAAACTTTAGAGATACATAAGAGTGAGTTAAAAGAGCAGATGTCAACTTATGCCAGTGTAGTAGCTACAAAAGTTGGTCAAAAGCTGATGGCCGGAGAAACTTTGCACTTAGTAATCATACTATGCATCATTTAGCATGCTTGCTTTTTGGTGTGATCAAAAATGAAGCTCCATCATATTTATACAATAAGCTATCATGGGCGGGTAACAAAAGATCTGCTTGCCCTCGTCAATGTGCAATACAGCTAGTGACTCAGCATCATCATACAGCCACCTTTAGTGGGAGCTTTAGGTATTCAGCAACCAAATGCTGGAACAATATACCGCCACCTATAAGAAGCCAACATTCAATGCACAGCTTCAGGGTAAAATTAAAAGCATTCCTGTATGACCATCAGCGTGGACAGGCGGATCTTGTGTTGGATACAAGTGCACTTTAGCAATTTTATAACCTTTCAGTTAACTGTGTTTCTGTATTATTGTTATTTAATACTGTCCCTACAACACTAACGCTTATCATGTTCTCACTACATTTATGTATATATATGTAACCGTGAAACTGTCTGTTTTTAACCACTTTATTGATATACAAGGGCCTAAGCCAAGTGAACATTGTATTTAATTATTTTAAGTAGAAATTTAGTATGTATATTCGCTATTAGACGATAAAAGAATCGGATTAATCTGCATATATTTCTAACTGATTTTTGCAAATTACGGAAGAGATACGATTTTTACAGATTTTTAGTAATGTAATTCTCTAATTGTTCGGTACAACTATGTCTACGATAAAGGCGGATGTGTTGGCTTTGTCAATTAATACAATGTGTGGTCATATTACTATTATTATATTTATGGTATAAATGTCACTCCGTGGGTCTAGCGGAAGACCAGCGTTGGTTTTATACAAAACCAGCATATGCTGAGCTAGAACCCATTTAGGACTTCATCAACTATTTTATTTTATGTCAAAATTTAACATTTATGTATTTTGTATGTGTCCTAAATAAAAATATTCTATATTCTATATTCTATACTAGAAAAAGATGAAGGGAGATGGGTGAACAAGTTCTAGAAAGAGTAAGAAAGGCTTTAAACGCAAAAGAAGGAGAAGCAGAAATAGAGCGAGTTAGGAAAGCAAGGAACAGTAAAGTTATATTGGGATGAAAGATTGAATTAGAAAGAGAAAAAGTTAAAGCTAGACTACGCGTAGAACAACAATTAAAGGTCGAAGATGTTAAAAATAAGAATTCTCTAGTAATGATAACAGGAGTACTGAAAAAGCATACAAATGAAGAAGTATGTCGAGCTCTTAAAAATCAGAACAAGAGGATTTTTGAAGGCCTAAATGAGGAAAATACTAAAATGGAGATAGCTTACAAGATTAGGAGCAGGAACCCTCTCACCCATCGAATAGTAATGACGTTGTCCCCAAAATTGTGGCAAAAGATGATACACATTGCTACTGTACGGCTAGATCTTCAAACGTTGCAGGTTACTGACAGGTTACCTTTTACTTCAATGCTCAATGTGCCTTGCTTATGGGCATGGTAAAAATTTATGCATAGAAAAGCAGATTATATAGAGGCCCACACAGAAAATTGCAGTGCGAACAATTATTAACTAACATACCACCTACGCGTTGCAACTGCTTACGGGATAAATCCCGGACACGGAGAATAACGCTTTCAGCGATCAATGTCCCATAAGACAAAAATGGGATGCTTTGGCCAGGGCAGCGGTAGCTTATTGCTAAGGGCACATCTGAGAACCACACGGTAGTAACAGAACGGGGGTCATACCTAGTTGTCCAAGCTAATTTACAACGAAAGCAGCTAGCAACACAAGAACTTATGCTTGCAGCCGAACAAAATAGGCTAACGCTTGCATTACTTCAAGAGCCATACGTCAAGAAAATTGGTAGAATAAGAGAATACCGTGAAGCTAGAATTTAATTTTATGAGAAAAAAAATTTAAACAATTAAAACATACCGGCAAATATTAGACGTCTATGATAAAATGACTAAGATTTAAAAATATTCTCCTACAAAGGTTGATAAAGTAATAATAATAACAACAAAGCGATAACGTCGTAAGAGGACATAAAGAAATCCCCTCGACTCACATCTGATGCCTATTGCAGGGCCCCGTCGTTCCGGCAGCTCAACAAAAAGCGGAAGGAAAGTCCTAACGCCCATTTAATGGGCAACCGACGCGACTCCCGACGCAATAATCCCTGTAATTGCGCACCAACCTCTTGCATACAGAGCAGCAGCAGATGTTTCAAAATTAGCATTGTTTAGCCACTTCCAGGAACAAATTTGAAATAATTACACCGATTTGTCGCTGTTGCGCGCCATTTGAGCGCGGTGCGGTGGCTTTAATTTTGATTTAAGTGAAATACTATGAATAAACATTGTTTTGACAGTATTCAGATAATATAAGTACCATTAGCGAATGTTGAATTAATTTCGCTCAATCATGGGTTATTGACATTATGTATATATTATACAACTTAGCATTTAAAATAATTCAGTAAATGAACAATACATATGTAGCGACCCTTCAGGTTGCACAATACGACTTTTAATTTATTATTTTATTTACCGATGCCAATGACACATTGGAAATTATTATTCAATTTTCGAAAGATTACAAAATAAAACTAGAGTCCACGCTATTCTTTCTTCTGGCTCAGGACTACTCTACTCTACTCTAAGCGGAAGGCAGTGTGTTCGCGGTGTCTCTAGCGTCGCAAACATACATAGGCGATGGTAACTGCTTACTATAAAGTGGGCCGTTAGACTGTCTGCTGCTCCTCAGAGAATAAGACCCCACGTCATCAACATCTGCTCGGAATTATTCTAATGTTTTACGTCATAATTTACCATTTGTATAATATAAGATTCTATAATTTTGTTAGATTTTTATACCAGAAATACAATTTTGTTAAATATCCTTTATATATTTTTAACAAAGTATTTCTAAATTATATTACTTCGTATATTTAATCATGTTTAAGTTGTATCTTGTGGTTCCGATCGTATGTCTCTCTTATAATAATAGTCGTAAAGGGAGTCGTAAAAGACGAGACCTTCGGTTTCTGTTTTTAGTAGACGCAATCTGCATCTATCAAAACCAGTGAGTGCAATGTTATATTGCTTGATTATTAAAGCAAATGGGCATGATATATAAATAAAAAAAAAACTAGCGCATTTAAACATTCAAAACAAAATTTTAATCAAACTCATAATCATTTCACCACAAAACCTTCGATCATCAAACCAACCAATCTTTCATCACTCTTGCAAATCTAAATTTAATGAGTCCGTAATTAAACCGTTGCGTTTAGACAAACACTCGCCAACATCAAAGCGAAGGGATGGAGATTAAACAGACTTGCGTATGCGCCACGCGCCAGCTTTAAACTACTTTGATATACAAACTTATCTTTTCGCTCAGCCTACCCTCAGTAAACTTTAACTCCTTATAATAAGGTTAAAATTAAATAATTCACTCTACATGATGCCGTAAAATAAATGTGTTGTTTTGTGAAAGTTGACAATACATCTAGACTGAACTATCAAGGGATTTGTCGTGTATATCTCACATTTAAAAGTGTAGATAAACCTTACCAGCGACACGCGCCTTTAAGCCTAAATAATCTTGTTGAGATTTTGTGAGACTGCAAGTTTCTTAGTGCTTGTAATTTAAGTATATATACGATAAGATACTATACTTACGAGCAACGTTTATGATTGCTTTCTTGGATCTGTTCATGAGCGTTATTATTATTATATGTCTAATTTAAAAACATCTTAACTTACATATCCATTTAAAAAAGAAAGTTTAGATTACGAATGTGTAAAATATCTTTAACATAATGATGTTTTTTATTGCTGTAGACAGCAGACGTAACCTTGGGCTGATGCCCTACTTAATAGTAAATAGTTACCGTAGCCTATAGTTGTTTGGGACCCCAGAAGAACCGCTAACACGTTTGTGTCTACGTAGGATAACAGGGGTCTTGGTCACTTATACTAGAATGCAACATAAGGTTATTATGGTGGCATATTTGGAGACCAGAAATGGTTGTTATTCAGAAAGATTTGGAGCCCTACAATCTAGCTTGATATGTTAAGAACTGTAGATTCTTCGAGGTGAAAAGTTCTTCAGAAGTCATATTTAACATTAAAACTTAGTTTCAACCCCAATTCTTTTTATTTTACTTCTTTTTTATATGATCCGTATTCCTGATAGTGAATTCATTTTCACATATATACTAATTACTACATCAAGTCAGTTTGTAAAAACTACAGCAAAATGTCCATATATGATTAAAAAGAGTATACCAAGAATTCTTACTTATAATTGCAATTAAATATTATTTTTCTCTCTAGAAATACAAATTAAATTCTAAGCCAAAATAAGCTTTTTATTATTCTTTTAACGTCCCAATATTTCCAGCTAAATAAACTTCCGAAGTAAAATATATGTTGTTGCAGGAAACAATTTATTATATAAAAACAATTTCCTTCGGTACCCATCTTCGGGAAACAAAAGCCAGATTTCCATTTACACAATCTGCGGTAAAAGCGTGTTATTCTATATCTTATATCAACCTATCGATTTCAGCAGTGTTATGGCACAATAACCTAGATGCGTAAGCACTTAGGGATACGACCGGCAAAGTAGGTCATCTCCCAAGAGGTTTGTATCCAGATAATGCTCGGAAGACACGCGAACAATGGATGCATTCGTATTAAGATCGGTCTGATTCTGACACTTTATACTACACGTCCTCATTTTGAACACATCCATTAATCAAGATAAGTAACGTTGAATGTATATATTTATTTTTTTACATACAGTTCTCTGTGTTCTTTGAAAATATAATCTTTATTTGCAGCTATTATATCTTGTCTGGTATAGGGCAGCTCAAAGACAGACTCTGCTCTCAATTTGATTGTGCCCAGACTGAACTGTGTCAAAATTTTTAACATTTTTCACTGATTAGGGCAAGTACAATGTTTACGGCGCGAGTGTTGAGAAAAATTGTGATAATCACGCCGCGCATTACCAGCATCGTGTACAAAAGTGGTCCTTCGAGCCAGATCTATTTCAGATATAGGGTATTTAATTATAATTCTTTTACATTACATATGTACATTTTTCATTTTATTTTATTTTGTTTCTTGGCTTAGCACATCGTCTACAATACTAATATAAACTGACGCCTTTAGTTAATTGGCTGGCAGTTGAGATTGAGTTGAGCTTGACCATGAAAGTCTTAGAGGGATATGTCATAATATATTAAATCTCTTTTACATTTAGCAAATAGACGCACGCATAAATTACTTATGGATTTCCTGAATTAGTATTCAATGCAGCCCCTCATATACCTCAGTCTGCGGACTGGCCGATTACATTAATCCTACGTGAGTTTTGTACCATTGTGCAGCGAAATGATTTTGCGGTCTGCTTTTGATAGCACAATTTAATTCGTATGCAATTACAATAAGTTACTAACTAATTGGATGGTTTGGTAATACTATTAAATTTAGCGTTGATTCCAGCGCAGCAATAGGGCTTATCTAATTTCAAGATCTAGCTCGTAGATAGCAAAAGTCAGTATGAGTTTCTCTTTGAGGTTAGATACTACTGAAGCTGAAAACCAAATGTCTTCTTGTATCAGTTATGTTGGAATTAATAACGATCGAACAAAAGCGATGTAAACGCCGTATTGCTTAACATCCTGCATACAGCAACACGACATGTGACGACGTCAGTGAAGTAAACGCTTATAATATAACAGATTAATAGCTATGATGATAATGAATGAAACATGCATGATTTTGGTTATTATGGATAATTGAATTTTCCGTTAAAATATTGACAAACAATATATCAGACATTAAAGGCAAATAATGTTTTAAGTATAATCAGGATCATCATTTTAATATTGTTGAAGTTAGTGGTATGCGTCCTAAACTTGATTGAACTCTAGTTTTTTTTTTGTAAACAATTACATACATAGGGTTGCCTGGATTCATACATATTCATACATGATAGCTTAATCCTTTAAGAATGTGACTTTTATTAAGTTTGCTGCTAACCTAAGGTCAAAAGAAAACTAATGATCGCTTCTGTTAATTAGTAGGGTGCACTAAGCAGTAAGTATGATCAATTGAGGACTCAAACATAATTCTGCGGATAAACTTTTCCAACTGGTAATATCGTAATTAAATGTAAGAAACTGAAACAAACTAGTATATTATGTTGTACAAGTAAAATCGTGAAAAGTCCTTATTTCATATAAATAAAGGTTCACCATTCTGATTGGTATTGAAACGGGAAATTCTAATGAATACGTTCGATTCAATTGAACGTGCTTGTGAATTAAAAACTAGGGAGTATAAAGTTCATTCATAACGTCCAAGTTTCATTCGACTCTTTACAAATCGATGCATTGAAGAGCAACTATTTTATTCTGTCATATTTGAATGATTACAACTTAATTTTCAATGAAATTGAGTTTTAATAAAACAGATGTTCTTGAACGATCAGACTTGTGGCTATTATTTAAAATTATTAAATGTCATCAAATCATCAAAAATCAAAATATTTAGGTTATTTCTGTAGTTATAAATTGTTTGTACATTTTAAAGCGTTTGAACTGGCATGCAATTTCCAATTATTTAATTTTGTTTTCTTTTACTGGAAAAATATTTTACAGTATTTTAATATACTATACAAATTAAATAAGGTGATATTTTGAGTTGAAATAGACTATTTTATACATTTATTTAATTTTTTTCTGTGCGTGCAGGGGCGGAGAATGAATACTAACCTCTGCGGCCGTGACCGGCCGCCTTTTGGCGGCAATACAACCCACCACGTACACCCTACGTGGTAGGGACTCAAGCCCGTCTGGATGAGACCACCTTTGGTCTTAAATATGCCGTCACAATAACCTTGTGTTGTGTTACGGCATTAGTGACACAAGTTCCTGTACCCCTTATGGGACAGCAGCGTGTTCGTGATGATACTGGCGTTGCAAACACCCATAGGCAACGGTAACTGTTAAACTGTAAGCGGGCCGTCAGCCTGTCTGATGTACTATAACAATAAAAAAAATATTGAAATATATTTTTTGTTTGTTAATATAATAAAATCGTCTAAATTTTGACTAACAGAGCGTGGAGCACTATAGAGTCTCATATCTCTAAAACTTAAATAATTTTCTTGATTGTTTCCTGTATGTATAAAATAAAAAGCCATGGGAGTACCCTTCCCTGATATTGTTACACACAAATGATGGCATTTTATCCATCCAGGGGCGGGGAAAGAATAATAATCCTTATCACGACGTCGGCCTGTTGTAAAAGGCAACATGCGACAAAACAACCCAAAGAGATGTGCAAAATCCCATCACATCCATACAGGCGTGACGGATTGGGGCGGGGGTCAAGGAGACCTGATGAAAACGGCTGTCCGCTAACCGTCCGCCAATCAGTAAGGTATTCAAAACCAGATTATCCGGTCTGGGTGGCTGTCCTGCCAACTGGTGCAGTCTTTGGGGAGTATCGTCGTGCCGGAGCGGAGACTGGACGTGGATATGGCGATATTCTCCGGGAGGGATCGAGGGCCCTTCCGTGCCCCACACCAACTCATCATACAACCTTTGGTTTTGGGTAGAAAGAGCACACTTAATTTTATTCAATTTTCGTGGATACTCTAGAACTTCCAAAAAACCCTTCCAAAAGACATAAAATGGATCGCCATAAAAACAGGAAGTATAGCCCAGCGGACCTCAGATCCACACTTAGAGTGGATTTTTGCAACATTAGAGGTATACATTTGAACCTTAATACCATTCACCACCATCTGGAAACGGAAAGCCGGCTGAAAGCCTGTTTTTGACGGAGACGTGGATATTTGCCCCGGCTGACTCATCGTACCTTTGCTACACCGGCTACAATTTGGAATATTTGTTCCTTTCTAAAACTGGGGTATGCTTGTACGTCCGGGATGATATATGCTGCCGCCGTCTTCGCGATCTCAAAGACAGGGACCTATACATCCTATGGGTGCGAGTAGATTTCGGTGGTTTCACCCGGGTGTACTCCTGCCTGTATCTGTCCCATGAATTTGACTCTTAATGACGGGGGACAATTTCTACCTTCTACCAGAAGATGTGGAGACTCCACAGTGTTGGAGGTACGGTTTTCACAACAAGCCATGCGACGTGTCCTATAGTACCGGCGATGCACGGTACACTGGTCGTGTAAACCTTTCTCTTGTGGTTTTGGAAGAAAGTCGGCTAGAGAACACTCTAGGGAGTCTCTGAATGGGAACGACAAAACCTTGTCCAGTGCAACCCCTCGAAGACGCAAGTCTGCGTATTCTCTGCTAAGAAAACCCCGTTTGCACCAGAGCCACAGTTCCAGGGAACCCTTATTTCCATCTCAAGCAATATTGGGATCCTTGGTGTGGACATCACGAATGATGTACTGTTTAGGGGACAATTGGAAGGCAAAGCTAAGCTTCCCTCCAAAAAGCTGGGTGTATTTAACCGGTCCAAGTAGTATTTCAGTCCAAGGCAACGGCTTGTGCTATACAAATCACAGGTCAGACCACATATGGAGTACTGCTCACATTTATGGGCTGGAGCACCCGCCTGTCAACTCAATCCCCTAGACTCCATCCAATGGCGCGCAGTTCGTGTTGTCGGCGATCCCATACTCATAGACAGTCTAGACACGCTTGGACTTCGGAGAGACTTTACGTCTCTTTGCGCATTCTACCGTCTGCACAATGGGGAGTGTTTTGAAGAGCTATTTAGAATGGTGCCCTCGTCGTCTTTCTCCACCACACTTCCCGCCATCAGTTGGGTGCTCATCCCCATTTCTTGAAGCCTCTTCTTTCTTGTACGAAACGGTTCTCAAAAAGGTTCATGTTGCGTACTTTCTGGATCTGGAATGAGATTCCGGCTGGGATTTTCTTAGCGCGGTACGATATGGAGTTCTTCAAAAAAGGCGTTTAAAAATTTCTTCAAGGCCGGTAGCGCGTTGATTATGCCTCTGGAGTTGCAAAAGTCCATAGGTGACGGTGACTACCTGACAGGGTGGGCCGTTTGCTTGTCTGCTGAACTCTAGCTATCAAAAAAAAAACTGGGTTCAATACACAGCAAGTAAGATCTGTGATAGTACTCAGCAGCTTAACTCATGCTTCAAAGTCTACGTTTCAGATGTAAACGTTTCTAAAAAAGATGAATATATGGAAACAATATACTTTAATAATACATTTCACACAGGCATAACTGTGAACGTGTATTACTAAGCATAACTTGTTATCGAATATCTACATAAAATGACGTGTCATAAAACCAAGAATGCTGAAGTTGTCACGATATAAATAGGCTATCCCGATTTCGATCACGTAGCTGCAACGAGCCGTCGCGACTGTACCTATCTGAAGACTTATCGATTGCACTTTGTGATGAAATTCATTGACTGGTGATCGGTAAAAAGGTTTTGATGATCGTAGAATTTAAAACTAAAGTGTCTTAAGATACAAATGTACTACAATATAATATTATTATTTTTATTATAACAAGGTTGGATCTGAAGCTATGGAGCCCTAGGTAAGCTGTTGAATATTACCACAGGGCTCCATGAATGTAAGTGTTAAATTATACATATAGTATTTTTAGTATTAAACAAGAAATCTCGATATCACTTCAAAACCTCAGATACGCGGTTGGGTATTATCAGAGAAAAATATCAGCCTTTTTTCAAGATGGAAAGGCTTTACCCACATTCCACCTCCAACCTCCCGGTTTGGAACTTCAGTGGTTAAATGGAACCCCTCGTCTAATGCACACGTCAGCAGTTACACAGCCCAGTGTAACTTCGTTCGCTTTGAACGCCAGGGTCGAAGAACATAAAGTCAAATTTGATTGTAACCCTGACTGGCGTTGAAGCACTTCTGTGGGTATCTTCAAAACTTTGGAGAGGATTGGCTCCGGCATCTTCATTCTCAAGCAGCTAAATTTTGGCCTATCTTTGGGCGTCAGTGCTTTTTCTTGACTCTCTCTTTCTTCTCTAAAAGGTAAAATAAAAAGATAAAATATGTTCTAAAAACTTCGAAAGTCATCCCATCCGCACCAGTTGTAAAAGGGTAGGTGAAGATGATTTTCACCTCACAGTTATTGGTAGGTAATAATATTAGTCCCGTAACCGTTGAAACAAATTACAAGCGTTTTCGTTACATTTATCAAGGAAAAACCATACAAACACACATAGAGAGAGACAGATAATCCATCACATTACAATAATAGAGGTGATGCCTAACCAATCACATTTATTGATGCCATGCTACCGATAGCGTTTCGTATATATCGATGTTTTTCAGTGCAACCATAATAAATGCGAGGCTAGTTTGGGAACAGCGTTGATTTATCGGATATCGGGAATCTGTTTTGAAATTGGTTTATAAATTGTAACATAGTTTTACGCATCGATTTTGGGTCCTGGCCTTTTAGGTAATAAGATTAAAATAAATCGGCACAAAATCATACTACATCGACCTATACTATAATCATTTACACATACTCGAATTATGCAATTAATTTATGTAATTAGTTTACTCTATCTTTACATTACGTTTGGAGAGAGTTTGCATGACTTTGCATATTCTACCGTTGCTACAACAGGGAATGTTCTAAATAACTGTTTAGAATGATCAATACAAATCAAATCGAGTTTCCAGTTGAGGGTTTCTCATCGCAATGTGCCATGAGATTTAAAAAAAAAAGCTATATACAATTTATTCGAGCCCGGCACTGCGTTTTTTTTTCTTACAGCTAAGGCTGTCATCGTCTCAGACGACTAACGACAGCAACACCGGGCGGAAAAGGCATTCCGACCCCGTGGGAGCGGGGTCGATCAGCCGTGGCAGCGTGCTCGGGGCGCGTCTCCTGTGAGGCGCGCTCCCGGCTCGAACGCTGCATGGGGATAATTGATAGCAGCCACGAATGGCAAGAATACTATTAATTGGGGACTATCGGCTCCACCGGTGAAGCCGATCCTACACTAATCTACTACCGTTTCGGAGTGCTTATAGCTGGGGGAGAAGAAACGGCGAAAGAAACTCCCCCGCAACACATCTATTCTACGTGTATTTCTGTAATGTGTGATTGTGTACGGCTACAGGCTATAGGGGGCGGAAGGCGTCCCTAAACCTATTTCGTCGGGCTGGTCCATGCCAGACTGGGGGGGATTGCGTCCGCGAGAGCATTCGTTTCAGCGTCCTAGAGATAGGGTCGCGTCTATCCGTGAGCACGTTTCGCGGTCGGCGACGCGCGGGGGGTGCTCGGTGGTTGGGCGTGTAGTTGACTGTCTCCACCACCAGTGGATTGGGATGGTGGGGAGGGAGACCGAAGAAGGATCGCGAGAGGGATACCATGTACTCCTTCACGGGAAGGAGCTCCAGGTCGCGGTGTAGGTCCGCGTTGCGCATGTAACGTGGCGCTTGGACTGCCATGCGCAAGAACTTATTCTGCAGCCGCTGCATCGAACTGATGTAGCATTTGCCAGCATGGGCGAAGACTACGCTCGAGTACGTCATGATCGGTCGGATGCAGGTTTTGTAAAGTGTCACCTTATTTCTAAGGGACATCTTACTCTTCCCGCATATCATTGGGTAGAGGCGACCGAGCACAAAGTGTGCTCTGTTCCTTACCGTCCTGATGTGTTTGCTGAAGTACAGGCCTCTATCTAGAGTGACTCCTAGATATTTGACCTCATCAACCCAGGGGATGACGCGGTCAAATAGCTTTATGGGGAAAAGAGAGTGCCGACTCGTGCGAGTCGGCCGACTCTCATTTTGAGTGCGGGGGCCGCGAGCGAACATGATCGCTGCGCTCTTGTCCGAATTCAACTCGATCCGCCAAGTGCGGAACCAGTTGCCCAGCATCTCAACCGCCGTGTTGAGACGACTGCAGATCCGATATTGATTGATATCGGATGTGAAGAGGGCGGTATCATCTGCGTATAAGGCGAGATGTACCTGTGGGGTACGGGGCATGTCGCTGGTGTACAGCGTGAAAAGTAGGGGGGACAGAGCCGAGCCCTGGGAGACTCCGGCTCTGATGGATTGGAGAGATGAGCGCGTGCCCTCCACTCTGAAGCGGAAGCTCCGATCAAGGAGAAAGTCTTGTAAGATGAGCACGAGTCTATCTGGCACTCCCAGTTTGTACAGCTTGTAAATCAAGCCGTTGTGCCAGACCTTGTCGAAGGCTTTCGGCACATCGAAGAAGACAGCACCCGTCTTCCAGGGATTGGGGGCGCGATTGTAGTTCGCGAGGGCACCGCGTTGGCAATGCCTCTGGTGCTGTAAACGTCCTTAGGCGACGGTGACCACGTGCTATTGGACAGAACGATTGGTTGTTGGGTGAACTCCACCTATGAAAACACTCAGGCTAAACTAGTTAATTTTTAATGTTAAATGTGTATTTTACAATTGTTATTTATAATATAAACTAAAATTACCTCTACAGCATAACGTGTTTCTGTTACAAGAAGAATTAGCTAAATACTTGTCAGGAGGTAGTCTTACTCATGACACTTCCTTTCTTCATAATTGTATTTATATAATTAGAACTTAAAGAAATATTATTGCCATAACATAATTTGTATTTACCAAAATTTTGATACTATACTCAAATGACATGACAAAAAGGGACCGTTCCCTTAAACTTAGAAATTAAGCATTAGACTATCTCAAACCGAAGAGCCCTTTGCATTTAAGGAAATTAATAAACGAGATATGAGAGGGTCATAGGACTCGGTTACTGTAATTACTTATCAAGGATTACGCAATATGTTCATCGTAGATTACTTTAAATTTGGATAGATTTTGTTATAAACGCTGTAAAAATAAAAAAGAACTAAAATTCGTTGACAAAACATTTTGAGCTTGTGTACATTTCCATAAACGTAATATATTTCTTCCTGTCAAAGGACTGCTACGCTATATAAGCGTAGTAGTTATTTTTAGATAGTAAAATGTGATGCAAAGTTGCTGACATGTCAACTATGAAAATAACATAAATACGCCTTTAAAGTCTGTAAAATAAAGTTTTAGCGATGAACTAAGTTTTAAGGAATGTATCTATATTATACCTAAGCATTTTCTATACTAATATCTATAAGTTTAAATTCTACTTATATTTAATGAAAGTTGTGATTTGTTAACAGTTATGGTCGACATATTAAATATGGCGACTATTAATAAGGTGTACCAATTTCAAGATCTTTGATCACGTAAGCTAGTTTATAAAATGCAAACTATGAAATATTCCGTCTAATGAATTATAATATACTATGTAATTTTTTTGTTTAATATTGGTTTGTTTTTATATTCTGTTTCTAAAATTTACCATGTAAAATGTTTTGAGGAGTAAAAATGTTCTTGGCTATTTGCCAGTTATCGAAGTAGCGTACTGAGCCTTATTTATGGTCGATTAATAATTGGTTTCAATCTTTGGACTTAAAGCTCCCTTTTACGTTACTATTTTATATCTCTTTTTTAACACACGGTTGTATGCTCATAGAGGGATGTTTATTATGTTTTGGAAGAAAAGAGTTTTGGAAAGAATTTTGTCTACGAGATAGGAATGTACTGGGGAAGATATCGATGTTACGTTTGGTTTTTTAATTGATTGTGTAGTAAAGTGGAAATTTAAAAGAAAGAAAGAAAGAAAGAAAAATGTTTATTTAGAGCACAAAATACCTTAATAACATGTTAAATAAAAATCTCATTACACATATAAGTGCCCTAAAAGGTCTTCTGCTCAGCATAGTTGGTTATAAGAAACCAACGCTGGTCTTCCGCAGAGGCCTTCTAGAATGACATGACTCATGAAATGGAATATTTTATTGCTGCAGTTCACAACAAATGAATAATACATATTAAATAACTACAAAAACATACAATTTGTTATTATAGACAACATATGCCCATCTACAGTAAATATACCGTATACCTGAACACCCCACATAACCTCATCTAGTCCCAACGTCAGCAGTAGCACGGCACCCTTACCGCGGGCACCAGACAACCGATACACTACACATACATTTCTTTTGTAAACAAACACAAACCTTATCTGGATTGGGTTTATAAAATACTTGTATCACATGCCAATTTCTCCTGTCCCTTCTGATGTTGGAAAATGAATTTCTTTAGTTCGCGCTTGAAACTGTAAGAACTCTGCATGTTTCGAATGGGCGGAGGAATGTTATTCCAACATCTGGATGCAGCATAGCGGAAACTACCTCTAAATTTTGCCGTCTTATGTTTGTTTGTAGCTAGCTGCACCGCACATTGTCGGGAACCCACAGATTTACTAGTAGCCCATACAAGTTTGTTGTATAAATAAGAGGGTGCTTTATTTTTAATTATATCAAAGAGAAGGCAGGCCAAATGAAGCTTGCGACGATGTTTCATTTTTAGAATCATATGCCGGTTTAAAAATGGTGTTACGTGAGCTCTGAATGGAACATTAAAGCAGAATCGTGCACAGGCATTCTGCACTCGCTGGATCAGTCTTTGAGTTCTAGCCAACAAACGTGGGCCAAACACAATATCTGTATAATTGAGTTGCGAAAGAACCAGGGACTCCGTCAATTGTAATTTGAGATCCTGGCTTAAGAAAGGTTTCATTTTATACAATACTTTAAGTTTATAAAAACAATTTTTGACCGTTCTCGCTACATGACTCTCAAACCTAAGGTCACAGTCCATGTACAACCCAAGATTTCTGGCTTCATAAACACGCTCTACAAGTGTATTCATTAATGTGATGTTTCGAGAGGGATTTAATTTTGCTAACTGGTGTGGACTACCAAATATGAGATATTTAGTCTTTGACGGATTGAGCATCAAACAGTGTTCTTCACACCAGTAGGCTATCCTAGACAGATCATCGTTGAGCCTACTTATTGCGGCATCTATTTCGGATGGCTTAAAGGTGATATATAGCTGAGTGTCGTCAGCGAACATATGATATCTGCAATTATTAATATGTTGAACTAAGTCTGCCGTATATATTATAAAAAGGATTGGGCCTAGGATAGATCCCTGCGGGACACCTCTGTTGACAACTGATTTATCAGAGACCGTAAATGAACCGTCATTGCGGCCAACCTTGACATACTGATATCGATTGCAAAGATAACTTGAAAACCATTGTAACGCTTTAGTATCAAAACCATAATATTTTAATTTAGAAAGTAGTAATTGAACGTTTATTAAATCGAATGCACGGGAAAAAACTAACAGCACCAGTAAAGTACACATACCAGCATCCTGTGCACAAAGAATGTCATCTGTAACCTGAAGCAATGTTGTTACCGTGCCACGTCCTTTTCTGAAGCCGGACTGTTCTTCCGGGAGAATTTTATTCGTTTCGAGATATTCGGTAAGTTGTAGATAGACCACTTTCTCTAATATTTTCGATAGGCACGGTAAAATACTTATAGGTCGAAGATCTTTCAGTTCAACTGGGTTAGGGATTTTAGGTATAGGGCGTACAATGGCCATTTTCCAAATTTCTGGAAAAGTTGAAGTTTCAATTGCTTGGTTAATAATGAATTTGATTGTATCCACCGACTGAGGTAAAGTCATCACTAACATATTTAAAGTTATAAGATCACATCCTTCTGCATTTGACTTTAGAGAACTTATTATTTTATTAAGTAAATCGATATCAATAGGCTTTATGGTAAACTCCGTATCGCTAAATTTATTTTGTTCGTAAAAACATAACAAAGTACGGCTAACATTAATATCAGGTAAATTTAAAAAATAGTTATTTATACTGTTAGGGTCTTGCAAATGCAAAGGGAGTTTTGAGTCACATTTAGAAATAAAAGTGTTCTTAAGATTTTTCCATAATAATTTCGGTTGGCTTATTTTACTATTTATATTTTGGTTAAAATATGCTACTTTTTCATTAAATAAAGCTTTATTTACAAGACTTTTTAGTGATTTGTAATAGTTTTTTTTAATCTGCGTTTTTGTATTGCGATAGTCAATTAGTGCATTATCGCGTAGACGCATCATAACTTTAATTGTATCTGTAATCCACGGATGAGTCTGTTTGCGTATAGTTGTAAAAATTACAGGAGCATGAAGGTCAAAAAGAGTTAAAATATTAAGGTTAAATTTTTGAACTAATTCATTTAAGTCTTTCGAAGTATCAAATAGATCCCATCCTATACTGTCCAAATCTCTATTGAAGAGGAGGAAAAAAAGGAAGACTAAAACAAATTGTTACAGGTTGGATTAAATGAATTATATTTTTTAAAATACGTAATTTATAGCATAGAGTTTGTGACCTTATCTTTTTAAGAAAACAGATAAAATTTGCTTTCCTGTCAAATTTTTTATTTACACTAATACCTAGTTGAGACACTTAAAATCAAGTAGTTGATAGGACAATAAGGGGATTTTGAGTGTGTTATCTAATGTTAACCATCTTTCCCAGAGTCCGACATACCTCCGATCCCCTTGGATTGAGAACACCCGTTATTTGTAGTATTTCTTCGAAAAAAAAAGGTTGGAAATGAGAACGAATTGAAAATAATAGTAAATAATATTTAACAGTTTATTATTCAAATGTCTTGTATCCTATTTATAAACAGTATTAAATAAATCAAACACTTGTAATGAAATGTCTGGATTAAACTAGTTGAGAGTGCGCTTTCCTAACACATACGTTAGAAGTTTCCAACTCAATTCAGTTTGAGATGTACGATGTGATTTGTAAACTTGCTGTGTCGGACCATTTATACGTATAATAAACGGGAAAGAGATTCAAAAGCAATCTCCATTTGATGGTTAGTTTTAGTATTTATTTGTATTATTATTTTTTTATAAAAATTGTATTAACGATACCCGTGGCGTAACAGATAACGTATTACGTACGCTAGGCAATGGTTGCGGAATGGGTTTGCGTTTGGGCGTTCATGTATTATTTTATTTACAAAATAAAACTATATAAGTAGTATATCAACTTTCTAGTGCCTATAACATAAGTATTATGTTACTTAGTTTGAAGTTATAAAGGAGTATAAACCAGTTTTGAGCCTAATTTGGTGCCGAGTAGTTAATGTTTTAATTTAGAATTGTCTATGAATGAATTACATTTTGATTTGATTTTGATATATGTATAACTTAGTTATAAAATGGTATGGTCTGGAATGGTCTCGACTACCAAATCAGGTCCCAGGGTAGAACCCGGGATCCCAATCAGTATTTGCAACCATCCCACCGGGGACCACGCCACGAACAGAGAGCTAAGTTGGAAAGGGTGTAAGAGGTAGACGGAAAGAAAGGTAGAAGGACTCTGTCGCCTCGAACGGAGAGGGGAGTGAAGCGACGGATGCTCGGGCACCTCGGGTACGCACACCCGTGCACTCCTCGGACAGAGGAGCGCCCCTGAGGGCAAACCCTTCTATTTGCGTCAGGTTACTAAAAAAATAAAATTATAAAGAAAATTTGAATATTATTATTTCTATGAGCTTTTATTTTAATGATTTTTTTGTTATTACTTTTTATTTATTTTTCGTTATTTTTTAATAAGTATTCTAATTTTTGTAAAAACCCCAGTGACGCACGCCTACATTGCATAAGGTGCTGTCTAGCTAGCCGAACAGGGTGAGCGGCTACCACGCAACATTTTTCTAATACTTACATTTTTAAACTCGTGATGTCTTTCGAATGGAATATCCGAATTGAATAAATCAAAAAGTTATATGAAGGTAGTGAAGCCGTTTTGAATATGAAGTAATTTATTTTGATAAGGATTAATACCAAGATCCAAATAAAGAGCCTTTTCTAGGGGCGGCATTTCAATTAAATTTTTAAAATAAAAAAGTACTTATTGTGGCATAACTATAATAGTTAGATATATGCTGTCGCGACACTTTTTGTAAATAATAATGTGTTCTGCAAAGTTGTAGTACATTATTTTATTCTATCATCAATAGTTTTCGCAACGCACGCGATTTAAATAATATTTTAGGTAATTTTTTTACACTTTGGGTTACATTATTGGAGTTTTAGTAAGGATCCCTAATTTTTTTGAAAATATATTATAGCCTATGTCACCCGGGGATAGTGTAGCTTCCCAACAATGAAATAATTTTTTAAATCGAGTCAGTAGTTTCGGAGCCTATTCAAAGCAAACAAACAAACAAACAAACAAACAAACAATCAAATCTTTCCTCTTTATAATAGTAGTATAGATATAGATATAGATTAATTACAAAAATTAAAATGATGGACAGATTATAAATTGACAAAATTGTGAGGCGAATTACGTCGTATTTTTGTTTAATTTGGAATTTTGATTATAATTCTCGACGGCCATTACTATATGGAGTTCAAAAATATTTGTTAATTAATGTTAGTATAAATAAAAAATAAGTATAAAAATGTGTTCAGCGACCTGAGGGGTCGCTACATATTTATTGTCATTAATATAATGTTTGTGAAAAAGCTTTGCGATACAGGTTTTCATTTTGTAATGGGTTTAAAAAATAGAATTAGTACAACATGTATTCGATAGTAAATGAAATCATTCAAGATTAAATCTCTTTTAAATATTAATGATATAAAATAGACCTTGAACGAATCTCTAGGGAAAGGGAGCCACTTTTCACACGCCATTGCCCACGTCAACCACCGTCGCATCTAAATGGCTTGGAAAAGCTGCCCGATAGTGCCTTTCAGCCTTTTTCGATTCATTTGTTGTTACGGAAAATATTTGTTGACACCTTTCCGCGAGTATTTTAAGCTATAAAGCTTACCGTGCCGTATCCTCATGGATTACTTTGGATTGTATAGGTTTGAACAAAACGATGAACAAAACGTGTTGTGTGTTAGCTTTTTTGGTATTGCATAATTATTCTACTGCATATCAATAGAAGCATCGAACAGACTAACGATCACGCTTGATAAAGGTAAAAATAGATAAAAAAAACACTTCAAAGGTCTTCGTAATAAATGAACCTGCGACTCTAACGAGATATCAATTCACCACTACAAACTTAGCTATATAATATTTTACTAGTACATCTAGAGGAGGCAGGGGAGATAGACCCAAAATGTACTTAACGTCGTAAAAGGTGCTTGCCTGTCAATGGACTTGCTACTAGGGATGCCGGAAATCGTGCAAAGTGAAGAAGAAAGAGTTGAAAAGCAGCCCCGGGTATCGAAGCGAAAGTTAGAATTACAACCAGGTTTTAATACAAGGATAATAATGATGACATCTATTAAAAAAGAGACCATGGTCAGGTCATGACAGTAAAAAATCGAACCTGATATGAAATTACCACCATAAACTCGTCTAAAATTTCGCAAATTAAAAATTATATCTATTTGATTTAATATTACCTACTTACTTAAATAGTTTCGAATTTACTGCCTATCTACTTTCAGACAATCTGAAGATGTCATACTTGCTTGCTTAAATTTTTACTCTATCTTACTTGTAATTCAGTATTTCGAGAAGTAATTTGTTTTTATTTCTAAAATAGATATTTATAGAAGATCTCTTTGAGGAAACAGTTTATTATTACAAGTTGAAATTGATTGTAATATCCTAAAAATCAAACTTTTCTCTCATTCTATTTCTCTCACTATGCTTAAGCTAGATATCATAAGTCAATTATAGCATGAAATACATTTTACACACCGAGCTAGAAACAATATCCGGTTTATATATTATTAGGTCTTTACCTATGAAATTGCCGTTTTGTATGAAAAATTTAACCGATTTTTTTTCATGTATTTTTTTATTGTATTAATCGAAGTAATCACCCATGCAATCAATGCATTTTGCCAACGCAGTGGCAGTTTATTGATGCCCTTCTTAAATAAATCAGCTGGACGGGAGGCAACAAATTCTTCAAAGGCATTTTGTACTGCCTCTCGGGTATTGAATTTTTTTCCCGCCAAGAAGTTATCCAAATTCTGGAAAAAGTAGTAGTCTGTAGGCGCAAGGTCTGGTGAGTAGGGCGGATGACGTAGAACTTCCAACCCCAGTTATTGCAACTTGGAGACCGTCTGCTGTGCAGTATGAGGTTCGCGTTGTCGTGCAGGAGCAGCGGAGACGAGCGATTGACCAATGCTGGTTGGAGATGTGCCAGCTTCTCCATCATTGTGTTCAGTTCTTCACAGTACACATCTGCAGTAATGCTCACCCCGTTTGGTAAGAAGCTGTGATGAATTACACCGGCGCTAGTCCACCAAACAGTGACCATCACTTTTCTAGGGGTAAGTTTTCGTTTAGGGCATTGTTTAAGTGCTGAACCATGATCCAACCAACTTGCTGAGCGCCTGCGGTCATCAAACAGAATCCATTTTTCATCGCAGGTAACAATGCGGTTCAAAATTACTTCATTTGTGTGTCTGTTGAGCAGTGCAAGACACGTCTCGACGCGTACTTCGCGCTGGCGATCATTCAGTTCGTGGGGCACCCATTTGTCAAGCTTTTTTACCTTGCCAATTTGACGCAAATGGACCAATATTGTTTTGACGCTAACGTTGAAAGCTGCTGCTGATTCAGCCGTAGATTGTGTATCATCAGCTTCCACAATTGCCTTTAATTCGTCATTGTCGACCAAAGTCTTCGGACGACCGCGAGGTTCATTTTTCAGGTCGAAATTCCCAGAACGGAAGCGAGCAAACCAATAACAGGTGGTGCGTTGGTTTATAGTGTTAGCTCCGTAAACGTCGTTGATGTTGCATACCGCTTGTGCCGCGTTGCTGCCACGACGGTACTCATATTCCATAATTACTCGAATTTTTAACGTATCCATGATGAAGAAAAAGATTGAATGGCGATGAAAATGTAACACTAATCAATAAACAAATGACTACTTTTGGAAAAAAAATTGCATGTTTTTAAAATAAAATTAATTTGAAATTAGAATTCTTAGACAAACAAAAATTATTTTGATTTGAAATGGCCAGTACTGCAGAACGGCAATTTCATAGGTAAATACCTATTACATTCTCTCAGATATATACTGTGACAAATACATTACCAACCCTTGTTAATCTCTTATGTGTCTTGGATTACTTATCCGTGAAGCTGGTTGTCACGCATTATGCGGGCAGAATAATTGGAATAGGCTTTAGTTATACAATTATCTTGATGAATGTTGAGCTATAAAATACCTTATGGCTATTGAAGTGTTCATTTCATTGAGATTTTAGTTATGGAGATTTTTTTTACCGCTGAGGAATAGCAGACAGGCTGACAGCCCACTTAGTAGTAAGCAGTTACCGTCGTCTACAAATGCTTGCATAATCCATAGGGGTACAGTAACCTTGGTCACTATTATGGAGGCATACTTAAAACCAAGGGTGGTTGCCATCCAGACGGGCTTTGGGCCCTCCCACGTAGCTAGGGTGGGTTTTTTGGTCACCTTTTACGACAGGCCGACCCCGGCCACAGGGTTTAGTATTTATTCCGCCCCTACACAGAGAGGATAGATTATGATATTAAAATAAGAAAAATAATCCAAACCGTCCCACTGTTGGGCTCGCACATCTTTTTAGATACAACGGAGAATACTCTACTGACATACATTACGTGTTTATACTCGGTAAGTTTCGTAAGACGGAGTTTTGCCCCAGTAATACCAACCTTATTAATAATGAATTAAGGTTTATTTTATAATGTTGCCCTGATCAGAAATTCGTAAGACGGAGTTTTGCTCGAGTAATACCAAGCTTATTAATAATGACTTTTATTATTTTATTAGTTGTGCCCGCGACTCCGTCTGCGTGGAATAGTGACTTTGGGCAGCATTTTTCGGATAAATCTTATGGTTTATTTTGGATTACAAATCCTATAAACCCTAAAATATAAATAAATAAAATATGCAAACAGTCAGTGTTATCGAATGCAATTGTAAGACATACTTTAGACAAGCATTACGTGTATACACACGTAATGCTTATCTAAGGCGGATTGGCAAGTCATATATATCGATGATCCATGAATGTTTCCACATCATATTTTCCTTCATTGTTAGTATATATATTTTATTATAGAATAGAGTTAGAATAGAATATTCTTTATTGCAGCAATTACACATAAAATGAAAAAAAAAGGCAAGCTAAGGATGGATAAAAAATTGAATTTGAAACAAAGTAGTTATGAAATTACTTGATCATGCAAGAAAAACTACCTTTTTTTGGTCTCGGGGAAAAACCCTCTGTTGACGGGTTCCCCAGGCCCGGGGAACCGAGGGATATGTGGGACTCCGGGAAAGATGTCCGGCCATCCGACTACTCACTAAAAAACCCCGCTGTTCTCCTATCGCCTACGCCTGGGCCTACGGAAATGTGGCCTGCCGATCTCGTGGCTCGGGCCGGCGCCGGCCCGCCCTTTCTCAAGGCGGGCCTCTTCTAAAGTGTTGACGCCAAGGGGTCAGGGTTTCGTCCCCCCGGCGCTCTTCTGTGTTGACTCAAAGAGTTGAGGGGGGCCGCGGAACAGCACGCGGCCCTCTCCCTTGCGGCAATAGTGCGGGCGGCGGATCTTGCCCCGAGAGGCCGCCCGCGGCCGCTTTCTACGGCAGCCGGAGGTCGTTACTTGCCTTCCGGTGCCGACACGTAGCCTGCGTTGGCGGGAGTTGACTCCCGCTCCCGCTCCGCCGCCTCCTTTGCGGACATTACTGCCTCGCAAAAAGAGGCGACGGCCGTCCATCCAGGATCGCCCCTGACCATGGACAGAACCAGGGCCGGGACTGACAGGTCCGTGGCCTATTCCGAACGGGACTAGCATCCCCGTCGCGTGCTAGTCAGGTGTGGGTACGACTACCAGACGACACTCCAGTAAAACCAGGGAGTCGCGTAACGTCGTAGCCGGCCTAGCAAGACCAACCGATAGCGAGGATGCGATTCCCACCCCGGAAACACTCTCTGTGCAGGCGCAGTCGAAATAGGCATGGTTTCGACTACCAAATCAGGGCCCGGGGCAGAACCCGGGACCCCAATCAGTATTCGCAACCATCCCACCGGGGACCACGCCACGAACAGAGAGCGAAGTTGGAAAGGATGTAGGAGGTAGACGGGAAGAAAGGTAGGACTCTGTCGCCTCGGACGGAGAGGGGAGTGAGACGACGGATGCTCGGGCACCTCGGGTACGCACACCCGTGCACTCCTCAGACAGAGGAGCGCCCCTACCTGAACGGTGCATGCCATCGTATTCTCACCCATAATCTCCAAGTATGAAAACATGTACGAAGTAATTCAATTAAATTAAATTTTTGAAAATTTGTATAATTGTTATTGTGATATTTTTTTAAAATACTGTCTAGTAGTTACCAGTCTTAAAGTAATATGAATCGATTATTTCTTCTAACTTGAGACAGCCGTTTATAAAGTAAAGTATAATATTGTATATGTTACATAAATATTATAGCCATATTACTTATATTAAGTTTAAAAAATATTATCTCAAGCATGAAAATAATACTGTCAAATCAAGTATTAACAACTGCAAGACAGAGACTATCTAATGAAGTAACAGTATTATTTATAAGATTATTTCGCCAATCACCGGACTCGAAGTGGAGTACTAAATCTGCGGATCCCATCGATTGCCAATAATGCCAGTAATTACTGCTCCGCTGCCTCCAGCTGTTAATCTTACTTAAGCTCATGCCTTCCCTCGCCAAGTTTAGTTAAAAATTATCGGCCTCAGGTATCCAAGATTTATTCATGCATTTCATTGTTGTGGTTTTTAAACTTTAATGATTCAATTATTTTTATTGATGATTATTTAATTTTTTATAGATTATTTAAAATTCAAAACTAGAGTTTTTTTTTCTAAATGTTTAAAATTATTATTAAGGAAGACTTGTTTGATAATAATAATAAAAACATGCGGGGCCGTCTTTGGGGACTGCCGATAGAAGTGAAAACTAAATAACTTTTGAATTGTACCGTCGAGCTATTAGATTATTATTTTCCGTTTATAAAAACTTGTTTATGATCAAGCATTAAAGTTTAAATTGGTCATTAACACTTCTTTACAAACCAAAAATTGTTCACCCAAAAAGTGCTCAACGCGCCTAAAGAAGTTTTCACTTCAAAAACTGAACTGTATTTCATTGTAATAAAGTCGTAATTCGAATAGATATGTATAAATCTTTTATCAAAAGTTACATTATAAAATAAACCTTAAAACATTATTAATAAGCTTGGTATTACTCGAGCAAAACTCCGTTTTACAAATTTTCGATCAGGTCAACATTATAAAATAAACCTTAAGTCATTATCAATAAGGTTGGTATTACTAGAACAAAACTCCGTCTTTCGAATCCTATGAATTTTCGATCAGGACACGTGACCACTTTTATTACTTATAATCACAGTAAATTTTCTTTAAATCAATAAATTGTTAATAAATATCAGTCACCACGATATATTGTATTATATAAATTTCCTTCAATATTTTGTTGAATTTATTGAACCAATATGGTTACCTTCTCCATTGCTAGACAACAGCAAACGTCTTGAAATCTATTACATTGCAATTTATACTCTATTCAAATGTATTACAGTTCATTTTGGATTACGGAGATTTTATATTTTAAAAATGTTAACTAGCCAACTTCAGGGTGTCGGTTTTTTGAAACTATGTTCGCGCGCATCGTTAAAATTTACTCTCATCATTTTTCCCTAAGGCGCCAAAAGAAATATAACTTCAGTATTAATAATAGCACATAATGTCCCACTGTTGGGTCTGATCCTCTCCCCAGAGGGAACGGACAGTATATCCGTCACAATTATCCAAGACGCATAGGCTCTATACACATACAATCTCGGTATTCAGGTTTTCTAAGCTGTTTTTTTCATCATTAGTACTGATAATTATGTTTTAAAATGGACATTAGGTGAGAAATTACGTAAGAAAGTTAAACATTTACTCGGTGCAGGACCCTTGCGGCCGAGAGCGGTCTGCCGTAAAATGCGATATAACAACCTAATCAAGGTGGTAGGACTCCAAGCCCGTTTGGACAGCATTCATCCCACGTAAACATACATAGGTGACGGTAACTACTTACTTCTAAGTGTAAATCGGTCGGTGCTTCACAGAAAAAAAAATTGTACGAGAGAATGCCATCTACGGAACGAAAGATTTATTATAAAAATTTTACATATACATTATAGTATATATATACTACTATTATAAAGAGGAAAGATTTGATTGTATGTTTGTTTGTTTGTTTGTTTGTTTGTTTGTTTGTTTGTTTGCATTGAATAGGCTCCGAAACTACTGACCCGATTTAAAAAATTCTTTCACTGTTGGGAAGCTACACTATCTCCGGGTGACATAGGCTATATTATATTTGCGAAAAAATTAGGGATCCTTACTAAAACTCCAATAATGTAACCCAAGGTGTAAAAAAATTACCTAAAATATTATTTAAATCGCGTGCGCTGCGAAAACTATTGATGATAGAATAAAATAATGTACTACGACTTTGCAGAACACATCATTATTTATAAAAAGTGTCGCAATAGCATATGTCTAACTATTATAGTTATGCCACAATAAGTGTTATTTTATTTTAAAAATTTAATTGAAATGCCGCCCCTAGAAAAGGCTCTTTATTTGTATCTTGGTATTAATCCTTATCAAAATAAATTACTTCATATTCAAAACTGCTTCAATACCTTTATATAACTTTTTGAATTATTCAATTCGGATATTCCATTCGAAAGATATCACGAGTTTAAAAATGTAAGTATTAGAAAAATGTTGCGTGGTAGCTGCGCACCCTGTTCGGCTAGCTGGGCAGCACCTTATGCAATGTAGGCGTGCGTCACTGGGGTTTTTACAAAAATATAAAAAAAAACTTATTAAAAAACAACGAAAAATAAATAAAAAATAATAACAAAAAAATCATTAAAATAAAATTTCATAGAAATAATAATATTCAAACTTTTTTTATAATTTTATTTTTTTAGTAACCTGACGCAAATAGAAGGGTTTGCCCTCAAGGGCGCTCCTCTGTCTGAGGAGTGCACGGGTGTGCGTACCCGAGGTGCCCGAGCATCCGTCGCTTTACTCCCCTCTCCGTCCGAGGCGACAGAGGCCTTCCTACCTTTCTTCCCGTCTACCTCCTACATCCTTTCCAACTTAGCTCTCTGTTTGTGGCGTGGTCCCCGGTGGGATGGTTGCGAATACTGATTGGGACCCCCAATGAATGGGATTGCCCTGGGTCCTGATTTGGTAGTCGAAACCATGCCTATTTCGACTGCGCCTGCACAGAGAGTGTTCCCAGGGTGGGAATTGCATCCTCGCTGTCGGTTGGTTTTGCTGGGCCGGCTACAACGTCAGGCGAATCTCTGGTTTTTCTGGAGTGTCGTCTGGTAGTCGTACTCACGCCTGACTAGCACGCGACGGGGATGCGAGTCCCGTCCGGAATTGGCCGCGGACCTGTCGCTCCCGACCCTGGTTCTGTCCATGGTCGGGGGCGATCCTGGATGGACGGCCGTCACCTCCTTTTGCGAGGCAGTAGTGATGCAGGAGTGTCTGCAAGGGAGGTGGCGGAACGGGAGCGGAAGTCCGCCACCGCCCTCCCTCCCGCCAACGTAGGCCGCGTCGTCGGCGCCGGAGGGCGGGTAACGACCTCCGGCCGCCGTAGAAAGCGGCTGCGGGCGGCCCCTCGGGGGAGGATCCGCCGCCCGCACTATTGCAGGAAGAGGGCCGCGTGCTGTTCCGCGGCCCCCCTCAACTCCTAGAGTTGTTAGGAGAGCGCCGGGGGGACGAAACCCTGACCCCCTGGCGCCAACACTTTAGAAGGGGCCCGCCTTAAGACAAAGGGCGGGCCGGCGCCGGCCCGGGCCACGAGATCGGCAGGCCTTATATCCGTGGGCCCGGGCGTAGGCAATAGGAGAATAGCGGGGTTTTTTAGTGGGTAATCGGATGGTCGAACATCTTTCCCGGGGTCCCACATATCCCTCGGTCCCCCCGGGTCGGGGGAACCCGTCAAGAGAGGTTTTTCCCCAAGACCGAAAAAAAAATAGAAGGGTTTAGGTATGTGTGTATATAATTTTTAATTTTGAAATTTTTATTAAATACCCGTGCGAAGCTGGGGCGGGCTGCTAGTAGTATATATACTACTTAAAGTATACGAAAATAACGTCACGTAGTACTAATATATATTTCAGGCAATCATCGCCTAGGGATATCCCCAAACAATAGTGAGCCGTTTGGCGTAACCATGACAGTGTAAGTTCGTGACTACTAATGCCTCTTCCAAGACATACGTTTATATCTGGTTTCTATTCGACTAGCTAAAGAATGGGTTAAGGACAAGCGGATACTGACGGTATATTATTTTAGGATTGTTATGGTATTGTAATAACAATTATCTTCGTTTAGGGACGGGGTAATGTTCCAGTTCTCCAACGCAGATGGTAGCGTGTTAGCAGTGTCCCTGGCGTTGCAAACATTTATAGGCGTAGGTAACATCTTACTTTTGAGTAGACCATCAGCCTATCTGCTGTTCGACAGCAATAAATAAAATAATAACAGTTAAGACATATTTTTAGAGAAAAATATATTAAATAATAATTGTGTATTTTTAATTAAGTCCATTTTGTCTCGATCAGAGCTACCCAAGAGTCATAAAAGGCGACTAATGGATTGAACTTTTGCTAGATTAAAATCAGCAAAAAATTTTTGTTTTGGGGTTTAGGTTCAACGGCAGGCTAATGTAAAAACCAATTACAGTAAAAAAAATCTCTTGTGCCTAGTTGGTCAAGAGAATGTCTCTGAAAGGCATCTTTGTTTGATATAATAGTGTACCGTCTTTTCTTTTTATTTTTATAAATTTTAAATTATAATAATACGTTTGACAACACAAATAAATTATAAAATATAAGACAGTAACTATACACGAACGATTTAAAACCCAAATGATTTAAATCAATCGAAGCAGTTTTTATGTGTATGACAATTAAGGAAGGGAATAATAGAAAGAGACATATAGATAATGAGAGAGAGAACGTTTTTTTTATTTTTACAAACTTCACTTTGCGTAATTGTCATAAATAGTTTGGAGTCACACAACCACAATGTTTATATTTTAGGGCGATGATATAATATTTATATAATCTTCTGATAAATCTTAATTATCTTGTCATAGTCATATTTCATTTAATTATTAAAATATTACTTTTGTATGATTCCGAATTTTAAAAATCTACAAAATAGCATACTTCATTCAGCCCAGTGTAAGTCGATCGCTATCTAAACTTATCAAACCGAGGCATTTGGCTCGGGGCGGGATAACTGAATGCCTCTACGTGCCCAGGTTTAAACACTTCAGTCGCTAGAAAGGGAATATAGTTTTACTATTTTGTTTTTAGTTTTATTCCAAATGTACATATTTTTCAACCAAACAGTGAAGAACTACCTAATACCAAAAAAAACCGCTGGCTTGTACAGGGAAGTAAGCCACATGTTTTTGCACCAGATTTTCCTTGATACGCCTGGAGCACCGGGGCTGCAGGACGCAAGTCTGACCGCGGCCTCGAATTGTGTTAACCCCTGGAGATCATAACCCCCGCTATCTTTGTGAATACTAGCTCAGAGTACTAAGGGGTCGGAGGTTGGTCGCTAACTATAGATAGATATTTATCCGTGCAGGGGCGAAGAAAGAATACAAACCTCTGTGGCCGGGGTCGGCCTGTCGTAAAAGGCAACAAAACAACCCACCCAAGCTACGTGGTAGGGCCTCAAGCCCGTCTGGATGGCGACCACCTTTGGTCTTAAGTATGCCGCCATAATAACCTTGTGTTGTGTTCCGGCATTAGTGACCCAAGTTCCTGTACCCTTATGGGACAGCAGCGTGTTCGCGATGCCACTGGCGTTGCAAACACCCATAGGCGAGGGTAACTGCTAAATTCTAAGCGGGCCGACAGCCTGTCTGCTGTCCTACAGCAATAAAAAGAAAGCGACGAAGCATTGGAATGAGTGTCGATAATAAACAAATATCTGTTTATTTTTGGGCCAAGTGGCGAACTTGATAGCTATTTCATTTGATTGCGGAAAATATAAATTGGTAATATAGGGCAGAGTGTAAAGATTTTTTTATGTAATGATTACTTAGATAAATTAGGTACGAGTATATAAAATATAATCATGTTGTATAGCAGAAAACTGAAACAGCTGAGCAATTAAGTTACAAATATCGAATCTCACGTCCTTCTAGGTGTCTATTACAATAAATATTGTCATTTACGTACCCTAATAGACAGACATGAGATGGTCAATGTGACACGAGACACCCTGCTAGTTTTCACCCCAACAAAATCAAATAAAAGCATTACATCATGGACGTTTATCCAAAGCGTCTTATTAGGGGGGAACTTATTTAAGTGTGTACCATAGAAACCAAATAGGTTAAATTTTAAATTTATTTTATAGTTTAGTCAACCATATTTTTTATATTCATATATTCATCATGATTACGGAACTGACGATAGTTGCGTACTCACATTCACTTTGCTTTGTATATTTAAATTATTATTTACTTGTTTTATCATATTAAAGTAGTGTATAATATGATTTACAATAATAATTGAACTCATTTATCTGCCAACGAGTTCATTCCTCATCTCCTAAGTGTCTATTCTTCTATATTGATAACGCATCAAAGTCTTATGTTTACAACAATGGAAGAAATCCAGAACTCCATTAACAAGCTAATGGTAACCTACCAGCAACAGATGTGACAGTTTGAAAGTGAGTTAAAATAAACATCATCTTCTGAATCTATTCCATCCAACTTGGCCTCTCAGTTTTGTACTTTTAAAACATTTGTAATACAAGCCCTGAGTTGTCTGTTGAGACAAGTTGAAATGCTAACTCATAATGTGGACCAACTAGAGATAGAAATACTTCTGTTACATCATGTTCTGGAGGGAAAAAAGGAATATACTGCTAAGGTAGTAGCTAAACTAGTCACTGATCAGTTAAAGTTATCTGGTTTCACAACCGAATATATCCGACGATATCACAACATAAAAAAGTCCTATACTCATAAAATTTGACGACTTAGCCGTGAGAAACAATGTGTGGTTCGCAAAATCGAAATCAAAAGGTTCCGGTAATACTTCTTCGGAGTTCCTCACAAAGATTCGTCACGACTTATTTCTCACAGCACGACATAAGTTAGGTATTGTAAACCCTGGACGCACAAAGGCAATATTTTTGTTTTGAGCAATGATGGATCTCATCAAAGAATAACATCCTCCAGTGATCTCAACAAAATACTGCAAGAACAAACCACTAACCAGTTCAAAATCCGCAGCAATGTCAAAGCAAAAACAAAAAGCTAGCTCTATAAAGTAATTGACTAACCCGTTATTTTATCTTTGTTTTGTATTTTTGTTTTTAAAATTTCTGCCCTTCAATATTGTCATTTGTAATTCTTGTTTACCTTCAAATAGTTTTTATTATTCATATCATGTAAATATTGTGTTGTATCCGAACATACTGTTAAAACAGAAGAAGAAGAGTAGAAGAGAATTAATATATTTAAAACTAGCTGACCCGGCAAACGTTGTTCTGCCATATAAATAATAAAATGTCAAAAAATTAAAAAAAAAAATTTTGGGGGTGGGTCACCCCTAACATTTAGGGGGATGAAAAATAGACGTTGGTCGATTCTCATAGATACCGGATAAGCACAAAAAATTTCATCAAAATCGGTCAAGCCGTTTCGGAGGAGAATGGCAACGAAAACTGTGACACGAGAATTTTATATGTTAGATATACTTAATATTGTTTTAAATTAGTTTGTCAATTTTACTTACTTTAAATGTTAACTTATTCAGGATGTAATTTTATATCTAGTATTTTTTTATTTATTGTTTAAATAATATTTGAACTTCTGGCAGATAGACATGATTATTTTAATATAAAAAATATTTTTATTTTGTTTTAATAGTTTTAAAATATTTTATTATAATATATATTTTATTATTATTATGAATGTTATTGTAAAATGTATATTTGTATTTTTATTCAAGTACATGAACTAATATATAATTATATAATGTTGTTAGTAATATGTTACTAGAGAGTGGCCATAGTAGCTCTGATGATTTCCTAAGTAGTGAAACAAGTCCTATTTAACTATTCCTTCATTAGGAATATTGAAACGCAGTTCTTTGACGTCTCAGGACTTTACGATTTCGTCCACATTAATACCCAGAGTGTTCCGGCTCATTTCACATATATGCTGGTGTCTATGCGCACTCGCTACCTACTTCACATCAACGTGAAACCTGACACATGCGGCCAACGTCGCATCGCTTCATCGCCATCTTCACTTTACCGATTTGCATATAACGAATTCAACCTATGTACCTGTTATTAAAATAAAAGTTAAAAGTAAAAATTAAAAACATTCATTATCGTACACCGAATGCTTGCCTCCTCTTCCCAACATAATTGGTCCTCCGGAGCCGGATATACTTCAATCAAGCCGAGAATCAAGACGGATCAGTGTGCAAACGAGAAGGAACAGAGTGATCAGCATTGCAAGAGGTGTATTTCGGTAAGACGGCCACTAGTTTCCTTTCCATCCTCATTGCCTACCTGTACTAATAGCGTGATATCTGTAAATTCCAGTGTTCATTGCGTCTACGGCTGGCCATTTTGTCGTGGTTACCAACTGCACAGAGCTTATTACACGTCGGTAATCTACAACGAAAACTGTAAGTACTCTGTGTTTTCTATCATCCACCAAAATGAGCACCGACAAATTAGCGATCCCAGAAAAATCACCCAAAAGTGCAAATTCAAAAAGTAACGAACCCCAACATAATTTAATTAAGAAAAGGGGTGTCATTAGGGGTAGATTAACAATTCTACAGAAATATATTAATAGCTTAGATCAGAATTTACTAGTTTCATGTACTAATAAACGGGCAGAATTACAATTACGCCTTTCGGCGGCTTGTAAAATGTTTGACGAGTTCAGTGACATACAAAGCGAGATTGAACTATTAGTTAACGATCATGAGCTTTTTGAACAATTAGAATTACGTGAAGGCTTTGAAAATGCTTACTACACCATCATAGCTCAAGCTAAAAGCTTACTTTCATCTGGTGAGACCGCTTTAAGCTCGCATTCTAGCACACATGCTGTAAAACTGCCTACCATAGCTATGCCTACCTTTGATGGATCATATGAGCACTGGCTGGAGTACAGGGATACATTTATCTCTTTAGTACACAACAATACAGATATTTCTCCAATCCAAAAGTTTCATTACCTAAAAAATTCTTTAAAAAGCGTTGCAGCATTGGTTATTGATTCTTTGGAATTTTCCTCTAACAATTACACAGTAGCATGGGACTTAATTTGCAACAGGTACAACAACACTAGGTTGTTAGTTCACAACCATGTCAAAGCCCTATTTTCTATTCAAAGTCTAGTTAAAGAATCTCCTACCCACATTCGTAAATTAATAGACACTATCTTGAAAAACTTACGCGCTTTAAAACTACTTAATGAACCGGTAGAATCGTGGGATACACTCATCATATATATGGTAGTTTGTAAATTAGATAGCACCACGGAACGAGAGTGGGAGCAGTACCGAGGTTCCATTCCCGCCGTGAACAGTGGGGATATTTCTAAACAATCTACACCGGCAGTTAAAGTAGACAATTTAATAACTTTTCTCAAGAATAGGGCGGACATGTTAGAAACATTATTGGTGACACATAGCACTAACAATAAAGCGTATAAACAAGTGCCTACATCTAAGATTCACTGCCATGTGTCTCCAGTTTCACTCACTGGTAAACAACAACAGTATAAAAAACCACGCGCTTGCTTAATATGCAATAATCATCATCCAATATACACTTGTCAATCTTTTATTAATTTTAACTTACAAGATAAATTGAAATTCGTTCAAGATAATAACCTGTGTCCTAATTGTTTACGAACAGGTCACTCAGTATCAAACTGCAGGTTCGGTTCATGCCGTAAATGTAATAAACGACATCACACAATGATCCATACGGATCAGCTGGTCGCCGCCGCCGCGACCATTTGTAGCGATAACAAACCGGTTTCTCCGAGCGAAAACAACTCCCCTGATGCGACCGTCGTAGCTAGTTATACATACGCGCATACGTCACACTTAGATACACGATGCGAACTAAGTAGTGTGAATCACGTATTATTGTCAACGGCTCAGGTGGAGATAGTATATAACGACGGTAAATATCACATCGCGCGCGCTCTGCTCGATTGTGGAAGCGAACGATGTTTCATCACAAAGCGATTATGCGATTTACTTAGCATTCCTACATTACAGTCCACTACGCATATTAAAGGTGTCGGAAATTCTATAACTCACAGTGCGCAATCATGTGAAGTAGAAATTAAAGCGATAGCTGGCACTTTCATTACGCGTTTAACATGTTTCGTGCTGCCCGAGATAACTTCTTCTTTGCCACCCGTTTCCATACAACGCGAACTTTTACAATTACCTAACAACATTCAATTAGCCGATGCGCATTTCAATGAAAGTCAACATATAGATATTTTAATCGGTGCTGACATGTTTTGGGACTTGTTAAGCGAAGGAAGGATGCGCCTGAAAAATGGACCCTTCCTTCAAAATACAAAGTTAGGGTGGATTATATCGGGACTTATGCATTCTAATAAATCAAAAAGCGATAATTTAGTTCATTGTAATTTTACACAAACTATTCAAGATCAATTAAAAATGTTTTGGGAGCTTGAGGAGCTACCAAAGGCTAATTTATTAAGCGATGATGAGATGGCATGCGAAGAACATTTCATTAAAAACACGAAGCGTACAGCTGATGGTAGATTTTGCGTCAAAATACCTCTCAAACGTTCTCCAAACATTTTAGGCGACACATACACGGTAGCTGAACAACAGTTTTTAGCACTTGAAAAAAGATTACAGCGTAACCCTTTATTTAAAAAAATGTACACGGAGTTCATGAACGAGTACAGCAGTCTAGAGCACATGACTCGTATAGACTCATATGGAAAGCCACATTATATCATGCCGCATCACGGGGTTTTTCGCGATCACAGCACCACAACTAAGCTGCGTGTTGTGTTCAATGGCAGTCAAAAATCTAGTTCTAACATATCACTCAACGAGTTACAGTTAGTTGGCCCACCTATTCAAGGCGATTTACTTTCTATATTGTTAAGATTTAGACAGCACAAGTATGTAGCCTGCGCTGATATCGAGAAGGCCTACAGACAAGTTTTAATCGACGAACAGCAGCGGGAACTTCAAATGATCTTATGGCGCGAAAATCCAAGTGATCGTCTCGAGTGTTACAAGTTGAACACAGTCACATATGGCACCGCCTCTGCTCCATTTCTTACTGTGAGGTGTTTAAAGCAGTTAGCAGCAGAATGCAGTAATTTTGAGGTTCAACAAATTATAAATAATGATTTCTACGTTGATGATATGATAACAGGGTCTGATTCTATAGAATATATTTTACATTTGTGTCGCGAAACAAAAAAGGTTCTAGAATCTGGTTGTTTTCTACTACGCAAGTGGACATTTAACTTTAATGCGAATGACTGCAACTTAATTAATATAAATAAAAATAACATAGATCTATCGTTGGGTGAAAACGTTAACTGTCGTACTCTGGGCCTAGGGTGGAATAATTCCACCGATGAATTGTATTATCATAGTCAATTCAAAAAGAATAATACACTACAAATCACTAAGCGTTTTATACTTTCTAGTATTTCTCAAATATTTGATCCACTTGGCTTACTTAGTCCCTTTTTAATGATGGGAAAAATATTGTTACAAAAATTGTGGTTAAATAAACTGGACTGGGATGAACCCGTTCCCAGCGACATAGCAACCTCTTGGAGCCAATTCGAAGAATCACTTTCGATTCTCAACACTTTACGAGTGCCGCGACATGTTATTGGCTCCAACCCTCGCTACTTAGAACTACACATATTTAGCGATGCCTCGCAGTTAGGCTACGGTGCTTGCGCTTACATTCGAACTATACATACAGACTTTACCATTAGCGTTGTACTTTTATGTTCAAAGGGTAAAGTTGCACCTATTAAACCAATTAGTATACCCAGATTGGAATTGTGTGGCGCTTTATTAAGCGCCAAATTATACAACAAAATTACACAATCACTGCGCTGTACTTTTCATCAGGTATATTTTTGGACAGACTCCACAATTGTTCTAGGGTGGCTACGCATGACACCTAGTTTGTTGAAGACGTTTGTTCAGAATAGGACTGTGGAGATACGCGAGCTGACGAAGGAACACCCGTGGCGCCATGTCTGTGGTAAGGATAATCCAGCGGACCTCGTTTCACGAGGCTCAGCATTACATTCGCTAAGTATATCTAATCTATGGTGGGCGGGCCCGGAGTTCCTTCGTGATCTCGATTTAACTTGCAAGAGTTACAACTCCGGTATTCCTATCACACAACCTGAAGTACTACCTGAAGTTAGAAATACTCTTAATATTAATAGTACTCATTCATACGTCACTTCTACTAAAACTAAACCATTTAAGTTTCCCTTTGAAAGATTTTCTAATTTAACCAGAATGATTCGTGCGGTTGCCCGCTTAAAACGCGTTTCATACAACAAATGCCATGCCAATCACTCACGGACAGGGCTCTTGAGTTCGAATGAGTTGGAAGAATCTTTAAATTTTTTAATTCATTTAGCTCAAAAGGAATCATTTAGTGATGTTTACAATTTTTTGAACAATAACCAAGCGTTACCTAGTAAACATAAATTGTCAAATTTAAATTTATATAAAGATGAAAATCAAATTATTCGAGTAGGGGGTCGGCTCAATAATTCATTAGAATTCAATTACAATAAAAAACATCCAATTTTAATTTCATGCAAACATTATTTTACCGTTTTAATTTTTCGTTGCGAACATAACAAACTTCTTCACGCTGCACCACAGTTATTGCTTTACACATTGAGAGAAAATTGGTGGCCAATAGGGGGACGCAACTTAGCTCGAAAGGTATTCCACGAATGTGTGTTGTGTACACGATTGCGAGGGAAAACACCACAACCTATCATGGGCGATTTACCTGCAGAACGGGTGCACCCGGGTTATCCGTTCTTACACTGTGGTGTAGACTACGCCGGTCCAGTGCTCATATTGAACAGAAAAGGCAGGGGGGCTAAGACCATCAAGGCTTACATTTGTTTATTTGTGTGCTTCGCCACCCGCGCTGTGCACTTGGAGCTGGTTAGCGAGCTCACTACGGATGCTTATTGTTTAGCATTGAAAAGATTTATATCTAGGCGTTCAAAACCGTCAGTAATTTATTCTGATAATGGAAAATGCTTTGTAGGGCTCATGAATGAATTTGCAAAATTTTTATCAAACTGCTCAGAAGATATTGTTGATTATGCTACTAGTCAAAACATTAATTTTAAATTCATCCCCCCTTACGCGCCTCATTTTGGTGGATTGTGGGAAGCCGGAGTGAAAAGCTGTAAATATCACCTCCGGCGTGTAGTAGGTAATGCGCATTTAACTTTTGAAGAGTTGAGCACTTCACTGGCTCAAATAGAAGCTATAATGAACTCCCGACCTCTCACCCCTCTCTCCTCAGATCCACACGATCTCTCCCCTCTTTGCCCTGCTCATTTTCTAGTTGGTCGTCCGCTGACTGCACCTGTTTGCGCTGACTTACAAGAAAGACAACTGTCCAGTCTGACCCGGTACCAGCGTGTCGAACAGATACGTCAACATTTTTGGAACCGCTGGTCCAAAGAGTACGTGAGCGAGATGCAGACCAGAGCAAAATGGAAGTCCAACAAGTCAGACCTAAAGCCTAATACGTTAGTGGTAATCAAAGACACTAACTCTCCGCCACTTAAGTGGATTCTTGGAAGAATAACAACAGTCCTACCAGGCCACGACGGCGTGTCAAGAGTAGCTGAAATTCGCACTGCCACAGGAATCATCAAGAGGGCATTCTCCAAGATATGTCCACTTCCAGTTGAGGCTGATCATTGAAAGCTACCCTTCAGCCAGTCAGCTTCCAAGGCCGGGGGCATGTCTATGCGCACTCGCTACCTACTTCACATCAACGTGAAACCTGACACATGCGGCCAACGTCGCATCGCTTCATCGCCATCTTCACTTTACCGATTTGCATATAACGAATTCAACCTATGTACCTGTTATTAAAATAAAAGTTAAAAGTAAAAATTAAAAACATTCATTATCGTACACCGAATGCTTGCCTCCTCTTCCCAACAGCTGGCATCTTTTATTAGCAAACAAATGTTTAATTATTAGTTAAAATCAAGTCTCTCTTCCTCGAGCTATACTTTACCTGGTTTTCGACTTATCAGGAATGATCGAACTACTGGTGGGGGCGGTGGTGTTGCCATGTACTTTCGGTCACATATTCCTTTTAAAATTGTAGAAATGTCATCACAGCCGCCCCCATCAAATTAAGGTGAACATCTTTTCTCAGAGGGCGAGTTCAACCATGTCAAACTACTGTTTGGGGTCTATTACTCTCCTTCAATGCGTCTTGATTTATTTTCTTGTTTTAAAACTTTACTTCAAAATTTAACTGCTTTATATTCTCAAACCATAATCATTAGCAATTTTAACACCTGTCTACTTAAGAATGACCTGCAGATGTTCTTCCTTTAAATGTTGTGTTATATCCCAGAACCTCTATATTTTACAATTAAATTCAACGCATTAGCTCCCTAACTGCCGCCCTTCGCTTATTGATTTAATATTGGTATCCTCACTTGATCATATTGTAAAACATGACCAATATCCAGACGATGCATTTTCGTACCATGATTTAATATTCCTTTCATACACAAATACAGAATCCGTGCCCTCAAAGCTAAACTCTAAAAACTCTTACAACCTAATTTTAGTGACATCAACTTGGAAAAACTATGTGCTGATACAAATAAAATTGACTGGATGTCAGTCACAATTCTAAAACTTTAGAAGTAAAAGTTGAGCAATTGAATAAAATATTGATAGATAAATATAATGTGCATGTTCCAGTTCATTTAATTAAAATCAAACATCTACCAACTCCGTAGTTAACAAAAGAGATTAATTGAACTATTGCTTGATAAAAAGTCGATAGCATAAATTAAATATAATAATAGGCCTAATCATCTGAACTGGGAAAATTACGTTTCTATCCATAATCACTGCAATAAGGTAGAGATGCTCAAAGACGCCATATACATCAATCAGTAGAAAAGGGTGATCCAACTAAAGTTTGGAAATTCTCAAATGTTTTAATTTGGCTAAATGTCCAGCATTTCTCATCCTCATCTTGCATTAAAAACGTTACTAAGCTAAATACTTTAAAACTTCTTTCATCAATTCCTACCCCTTCACAATTCGTCTTTACTCAATTTTCCGATTGTGAAGCTTTATCTATGAGTGTAATATCAGGTCTATTATTGTGTATAGTATTATCTGTTAGTTTAGTTCTGTCGAAGTATAACTTGTGGTTAGGGCTCTCCAATACGGGTTTGGGTATGTATTGGTAGTAAGGTTTCATAGGACAATCAGTGAGTTTATGTTTTATGGCGAGCTTTTGTTGAATAATGTTCGTGACTTGGTTATGTCTATGTGTATAATCGGTTTGTGTGAGTATAGGATAAGCACCTGTGATGTGTTGTATTGTTTCTGAGTGTATGTGGCACTTTCTGCATTTATCATTGTGTGTGTCATGGTTTCGTTAAATATATTTACTGTAATTTCTAGTATTAATAACCTGATCTTGTATAGCAATCATGAAGCCTTCTGTTTCGGCAAATAGATATCCTAAGTTCAATCATTTATTAGAAGCATCTAGATCTACATAAGATTGTTCTAGATCGTGAATGTGCCTCCCATGTAGTTTTAGCAAACCATATGTCTAGTTTATATTGTTCAATTTCTTTTTTGTCTTAAAATTTAGTTCTGTGTTTTATGAATTCAAATGTGTGGTGAGTTTGTCATCTACTAATGTAACTGTTGAATATATAGGACTGCTTGTTTTTCCGAAAAATAAATCTCTTAAAATCTGAATTTGCCTTTCCCACAACATATGTAAGTCAATAAGCCCTATTCCTCCGATTTGCCTTTTAATTGAAACCCTTTCTATCGCTGATTTAGGGTGTATTGTTATTATTTTTATGTAATGTTCGGATGAAAGATTTCCGGTAAAGTACTGATATTTTAATTTGTAAAAGTAATTCGACTCTTTTAGCTGATGTGTTGTTGACACAATCTTCGAATATTAAGAAAGGAGAACAAAAGAAAATAATTTATTTGGGACATACACTAATAAAAAAGCAATATGAAAGTACATTGAAGTCCTAAACTAGACCTATATCAGCCTAATGCTGGTTTTTAGACAAAAACCAGCGCTTTTCTTCCGATAGGCCTAAGGAAAAATATATCTTTGTATCTCTATCCGGGCAGAGGCGGAGAAAGAATACTAACCTCTGCGGCCGGGGTCGGCCTGCCGTAAAAGGCGACAAAACAAACCACCCTAGCTACGTGGTAGGCCCCAAACCCATCTGGATGGCGACCAAGTATGCCGCCATAATAACATTGTGTTGTGTTCCGACATTAGTGATCCAAGTTCCTGTACCCTTATGCGACAGCAGTGTGTTCGCGATGCCACTGGCGTTGCAAACACCTTATAGGTGACGATAACTCCTAAATTCTAAGCAGGCCGTGAGCCTGTCTGCTGTCCTACAGCAATAAAAAAAATAGCCGAATGGTAACAAACTTAGAGACTAACTTAAAGGTTTTTGTTTTTCTGTTAAAATCAATAATATGAGTATAAAATTTCAATTCTATCGCTTAATAATAAATTAAAGCTTCAAAGCATACTACAAATATATTAAATAAAAAGCAAGACACCAATACCCAGCCCCTAATATTGTGTTAACATCAAAGAGTTTTGCGTCATGGGGTGATGGATTAAGCCGCTATCAGCGTGGCCGACACGCGCCGTAGATAAGGGATGTGTAATACTAAACGATAGTGCTTCCCCAGGGTAGTGTCTTTTATTGTACTCGAGGCTTGCATATTTGTAATCACAGATACCCGTGTTAAGATATTAAAATCGGCGTTATTGCTTTACGGTTTACTGCCTTAACTTTAAAGTTATTTTATATGCTTAACTAAGTTGTGGATACAAGTTCTTCTCATAAGACTTTTTCTTGCGTGTTTTGTATTTTTTGCATAACTGGTTGGCCATGTTTTATAAATATTTTTTTATTTAGTACTTTATCGTGCTAAGTAAAATATAAGCAGATATGGTATAGAGAATGAATGAAGAACGATTGACGAAAAAAGTGTATAAGGCGAGTGTGAATGGAAGTGTTGGAAGGGGTAGACCTAGGCGGACGTTTCGAGACCAGATCAGAGACGTCTTGAAAAAAGGCCAGGTCAAGAGTACCCTAAACCGAAGGCATGTATGAAGGGAATAATGAAAGTGGACGAGGCGAAACATTTATGTAAGGATCGTAGCAAGTGAAAAGAAGTCTCGGCCTACCCCTACGGGAAAGAGGCGTGATTATATGTATGTATAGGAAAAGTCTTCTTAGGGTGGTAACACTCCCTGTGGAATTTGTTCCTTTCATGGTAATACATTTCAATGTCAGTACTTATCAAAAATGTGCCGTCGTTTCTTTAGACGTCTAATTGCTTCAGGAATAGAAAGCTGTATTGCAAGCTGATTCGGATTGTGCTCCATTTATGGCTTGTTTCTACAAACTTATATAATATTTTTCACAACATGGATGTTAAGGATTTCATGAATTACTTTAGCCTTATAGAAACATAGCACGTTTGACGTTTGTTTTATGATATATTTATGTGCCCTTTGTATTATCATAATACTGGTGACTCTCCTGCTAAATCCAGGAAGAATCCTACGGTGTGTTGTTGGGAAGGTTTTGAGGCCTCGAGTTAGCACTGTTTACCTCTATACAATCGACCCCCCGGTGACATGGTTCAAGTTGCGAGAGCATACATTCATATGTTTGGCGTATCTTACCGCTAACACCAATTATAATGGTGTTACATGCTGTTCCCTGCAGTTCAATCCCATACGTTCAGATTGGCTTTAGCATGTCAATTAATATAAGGATATTTTTGTCAATAGCTCTCTAGAATCTCTATTCTACCCAGCAGCAAGTAGATGCTCTTGTAATATATGTTGAGCTCTCTTTTGGTTTGCATTTTTCCAAGTAATTCTGCGATGGAAGTGCATTTCTAGGTGTTTACCCAGGATTTGGTGTTGAGGTTCAATGTCATGTAAAGGTTCCGGTTAATGATACTACGATATAATAATATTTTTATTGTAATATTAAGATACATAGACAGATAACTGATTATTAAAAAAAATCACTCTTAGATTTTGTCATCATTACTAACATTAAAAAAATATATTGAGAAAGAACGATTAGATAGAAAAAAATGAACAGAGAAGCTTTTCTTAAGAGTAATTTTATGAATTCTAAACTGTTTCAGGATTCAAAACTGCGATGTCTACGTGTATTTTATGTATATTTAAATTGAGCTGAATATAATTTAACCGCAACATGAAACATCTTCATTAAAAAATCGTTATTAACTTTATTCTCAAAGTTTCATATTTCTAAGATATTATTTTTACCAACAAAAATACGAGAGAAATTTTTTGTTGCCAAGCTATTAATATTAATGCTTGATATCGATTGTTTAAGCAAAATTAATTCAATTTTAGGGGAAATTGAAGTCATGCCAGCTAGGGGAGTTTATCACATTACCGATTGCGTCTCCCTGTTATACTGGTTTTGTATTAATAGCAGGTAAAAATATTACCGAATTAAAAAAGAAACAACGATAAGAAAACCTCCTACATAAAAAAGTGTGTATTTGTTTTGTTAACACATAATTCTTTATTTCTCATTTTTATTATGTAGATTTTACTAACTAAAGTATTATAATATAAATAGTAGTATTCATTAAATATAAATTTATAGTTGACAGTTTTTTTATTGCTGAGGGACAGCAGACACAACGCCCACTTAATAGCAAGCAGTTACCGCCTACCTATGGATGTTTGCGAATTTGTCTAGAGGCACCGTGAACACGCTGCTTTCCGCATAGAGGTACTTGGGTTACTAATGCCGGAACACAACATATGGTTATTATAGCGGCACATTTATAGACCAGGGGTGATTGCCATTCAAACGCGCTTGGTAAACTACGACCTTATCCGTTTTACCAAAAATAAAATGTAAACAAATCGTAAAAAGGGGTTTTTTTAGATGTCGATTTTACAATAATCAACGTGATATAAAAATTATCATAGCAACTTTTAATTATTTATTAGAAATATCGCTTATATTCTTATTTTTTTATATTACTATTCCTTTTATAAAAATAACATAAAATAATTTTTATTTTACGATTATGAATAATAAATATAATGCGTATAAAATTTACATATTTACAACATCAATTGTATTAACTAACTTACATTATAAAGAAACTAAAAAGACAATGTTTCTAAATCTCTTACTGGTTTTATATGCTGGTAATTATAAGTGTACTGTTCAACGTACTATTGTCGATTGGAAGGAGTGTTTTATTATTACGGTCAGATTATACCCGCCATGTTGTTTTTATTCTAGCTTTGAGAAACATTGGTTTGTTTGTTTGCATTTTATTTTTTGGTAAAGTGGATAGAGCTAGCAATATTTTGTTGCCTTTGATGACACGCCGATCCCGGCTGCAGGGGCCAATATTCTTACTCCGCCTCTGCACGGAGAAAATTTACCCATGTTGATTGCTATTTAGAAATTTAAGATTCTCTTAAGGTCGTGCATTACTGTCTTGAAGTTAAGAGGTTCTATAGGTTTCTATCGTATATTTAAGGGCAATAAATGTATTATTTTCAATCATATTTTTATTTTGTTCATTGATAGTATTTGGTTTACATGTATCAGGATGAAGAGGTTAGGGGCTAGTCACTAAGATAAAACCAAATACAGTCAAACAATTTTACCTTATTCAATATATCGCTGACACTCAACGATAGTCTGGCGCAAAACCGTGCAGAAATATTATCTTGTATACAAATGTGTCAAATTGTGTATACAAAAAATTCAATTCTGAAATGATAGTTTTGAATGTAACAGATATAAATGAAAAAGTCATTACATATTTTACAAAATTGACTTTAAAAGGTCAAAGTCATAATTCATATTTATGTAAATAACAAAATGCTGAACTGTGTTTATAGACATAAATAGCCATTTACAACACCGGATGAAGGCCTATAAACGTAGCAATTTAAAAAGTCAAACTTCAACATTAAGACTATTACCAAATTTTGAATTTTACGGGTGCCATGATTCGTAATTATGGTGAAAAAGTTTTCTAATTATGACGGTAATATCGCTTCCTTACTTCGTAAATATTTAAGGGGAAAATTAATATCATTGCATAGTGACCTCGTTTATTTATGCTAAACGTATTGTTTTGGAACTATAATTATGTTTCTTTTAGATATTAAATTTTTTTCTGAATATAAGCAGTCCGCCACGACCTTACGATCTTTTTCTACTTCTTTTCTATCTTTACTATTTATTGTTGCGCCACATTAAACAACGGACGCGGCTCTGATGACATAGTTTGTCCTGGAAGTTGTTAAAAACATCAAAATCTGTTCTGAGATTGATTAACTCGACATAAAAAAGAAAGCATCACGTAGGAACGCAACAGAAAACAAAAGTGGACCTCGATTCAAATGTATAATTTTATAGTGTATTTATTGTACCTGTTAAATGATGATTATGATTTTCAATAACTTTTCTGTAATTAGCCATGTATTTATATACATACATACACACACACACACACACACACACACACACATATATATATATATATATATATATATATATATATATATATATATATATATATATATATATACCTAGTCAGGTCATAAGTATTGTCACACAGTAAAAACTTTTCTTTTAGAATGCTGGCCACAAAAAAGTTTATTGAATTCGAATCTCGAATTGTTCATGAAAATAAAAATGTATACTTTTAGAATTTTACTCATTTTTTAAATATGGAGTGGACGCTTAAAGAAGACCGTGTTGCAGTTATTGCGTTGTATCGTTGCGGTTACGCGCCAATTCAAATTTTTAACATACTGAAAAATTTGAATATAACCAAAAGATTCATTTATCGTACCATCAAACGATACAATGAAGACTCTAGTGTAGATGACAGGTCAAGAAGTGCTCGCCCTCGGTCTGTTAGGACTCCAGCAGTGATAAAAGCTATGAAGGCACGAATTCAAAGAAATCCCAAACGTAAGTAGAAACTGTTGGCCCTTCAGATGGGGTTAAGCAGAACCACGGTGAAAAGGGTGTTAAATGAAGACTTAGGGCTTCGGGCATATCGAAGAAAAACAGGACATCGTTTGAATGCTCGTCTAATGGACCTGAGACTGAAGAGATGCCGCGCTTTGTTGAAGCGGTACGCGGGAAAAAAATATCGGGAAATTCTTTTTTCGGATGAAAAAATGTTTACCGTAGAAGAGAGCTACAACAAACAAAATGTTAAGGTGTACGCACACAGTAGTGAAGAAGCGAGCAACCGTATTCCGCGTGTCCAACGAGGTCATTTTCCATCCTCACTCATGGTATGGTTGGGAGTTTCTTATTGGGGCTTAACAGAGGTACATTTTTGTGAGAAAGGTGTAAAAACGAATGCTGTTGTGTATCAAAATACAGTCCTGACGAACCTTGTGGAACCTGTTTCTCATACCATGTTCAATAACAGGCACTGGGTATTCCAACAAGATTCGGCGCCAGCTCATAGAGCGAAGAGCACACAAGACTGGCTGGCGGCGCGTGAAATCGACTTCATCCGGCACGAAGACTGGCCCTCCTCCAGTCCAGATTTGAATCCGTTAGATTACAAGATATGGCAACACTTGGAGGAAAAGGCGTGCTCAAAGCCTCATCCCAATTCGGAGTCACTCAAGACATCCTTGATTAAGGCAGCCGCCGATATTGACATGGACCTCGTTCGTGCTGCGATAGACAACTGGCCGCGCAGATTGAAGGCTTGTATTCAAAATCACGGAGGTCATTTTGAATAAACTTTAATGTCATAAGAATCTATGTTTTGTTAAGTTCATTTTGGTATATGAATGGTTACATAATTAGTAAACTTGTTACAATTATTTTACATTAAACATGTGACAGAATTTATGACCTGACTAGGTATATATATATATATATATATATATATATATATATATATATATATATATATATATATATATATATATATATATATATATATATATATATATATATATATATATATATATATATATATATACATTTGTTAGCAGCAGATTTTGTTTTAAAAAAATAAGTTTAGATACAATACAGACATACATAAAATATTGTTTCATTATGCATAGACTAAATAAAACTTTCCAAACTTTTTTCATAAAAGGAACTACATTTGAGTAGAAACTTCTTTTTCTTCTATTTAATATTGTTGAAAGGGTTGCGAAGTATGTCGGTGGCTCGGTGACTGATATTTTCTTTTCATAATGTAATGGCTGCCCGGGAATGTCTATCTTTTCATATTCGTATAATAATTGCAATTTAATATAAACGAATACTTTCATTTCAGTTCATTGCCCCTCAATTGATATTATTAACACGTTTAGTGCGAGATCAGTATACCGAATTAACTTGGTCATATCTCGCTTACAATGCGACTAAGATTAATTACAATTCAAATAATAATAAAATAACTATAAGTCATACAAGTATAATTCATCATTATTATATTTAAGGTAAAAGATCTTTTAATAATTTTTATTAATTTTATTTGGATCATCTTTCAGATGAACCAAAGAAGGGTTTAAGTTTCTAAAACATTACACCTTACAAGGGTCTAATAAACCCTGTATCGTTACAATGATAGTTTTATGATAAGGTGTAAAACGCCTCGTATCGCAGAAATGGAATGAATAAAAATCAGTAGCGAACGTTTTAAGGCAAATTTGACGTAGACGTTTATTTTTTTACATGGTCTGGGCAAAATGATATGTACTTCACAAAACACGAACATAAAGAGATTATTAGATATTTGTAAGTATGTACAAACTTTGTAACAAATTTCTTTAAATAATAATTTATCATTTAAATTTCTATGTGCGGTATTGTTAACAACTCTTGGTACGTGTTTGTTATGAACCCAATAAGCAAATAATATTCAGGTATGAATCAACTTAAGAGTTAATATTATACACGAATTGAATACGATTTTTAGTGGATATTGTCTTAAGGTTACCATAGTAGATATGTACCCTAACAAATAATTAATAAGCACTTCATTTATGGTTTGTATATAGTTCATATAAAAATACCTCGGGCATTTTCAAGCCAACCAAAAGAAAATTATTTTGAAAACACGCATTCATATTTATCATTAATTCAGTAATACTGATATAAAACATTTATTTTCACAGTAACATAACCTGAACATCATCTTAAAGTATAAAAATAAGATCATAAATTACAGTATAATTATGATACAGGTGTACGCAGACATGCCAAACAAGTTGCGTACATGTAATGAAGTTAATTAATACCGTCTGTTTTATTTAGTACACTAACTAACATGCGGGCTGGTTGCGGCTTACTAAGTTAAATGAAAATTAACTGCTAATTAATTAGCTGCTAAAGAGAATTTAAATGTTTTCTTTGTGAGCTGAACGATTTATTTGTTGCCATCGTAGCGTACGTCCAACGTACGTATGTACGACGTATTTTTATTATTTAATTCTATTTATCGTTTGATTCTTACATAGTAATTATCAGTTTTATCCGTGCAGAGGCGGAGAAAGAATACTAACCTCTGCGACCGGGGTCGGCCTGTCGTAAAAGGCAACAAAACAACCCACCCTAGCTACGTGGTAGGGCCCCAAGCCCGTCTGGATGGCGACCACCTTTGGTCTTAAGTATGCCGCCATAATAACCCTGTGTTGTGTTCTGGCATTAGTGATCCAAGTTCCTGTACCCTTATGGGACAGCAGCGTGTTCGCGATGCCACTGGCGTTGCAAATACCCATAGGCGAGGGTAACTGCTAAATTCTAAGCGGGCCGTCAGCCTGTTTGTTGTCCTACAGCAATAAAAAAAATAGTATGCGATTTTTTTATTTATTTAAACTCATAGAAATTATTTCAAATCAAATACCAAACTGTTGAAAATTTTTGTGTTCCACATATTTTTTTAGTATATATAACCCTACATTAGAATGCACCGCTTAAGTAACTTTTCTCGCCTAATATGCATAATATAGCATAATTGCAATTTAAAGACGGTGAAGGAAAACAACGTGTAAAAACCTGCATTCCGATGTCACTGTATGCGTAATCCGTGCGTGCATGGCACGTATACTGTTTGAGGCCGTTAATACACTTCTCATCAAAAAAATCGAAACACCCCTGAAGTTTGGTTTTGAATGAGTTTAATTTGTTTTTTACCTCCTCCTCGCGTCGGTTTCCTCAGTGCTGAGGGTCGTGATCATCTCGACGGAGTACTTTGGTGCGTATTATTTGCCGCCATCTGCCCCTATCGGAAGCAGAGTGTAAAGCGTCGTGGACAGTAGTTTCCAGGGCAGTGCGTTGTTTTTTACATTTAACCAAAAATATAAATAATGCCAGTTAACTGTGGATATTATAAGGTATAATTTATCGAATAATAATGTTTCAAATCTAAATTAAATTTCATTAGCTATTGTGTTTTGTTCAAAAGGTATGATTTTACCCTATAAGAAGAAATTGTTAAATGTTAGAAATAAGGATGTGGAACAGAAGAATGTTAAAAAAGTTTATTCAGTATCTCGTATTTCCTCCCAGGGCTCTTATCACTGCTTCCATGCGGTTCCTCATAAAACAGATAAGCGTCACAATCTTGTTTTGTAGGATGCCATACCACTCTTATTGTATAACTGTTTTAAGCTGGCCAAGCGTCTCCGGCACAGGATCTCTCACTCTGACTCGTCTCCTCAACTCATCCCATAGGTGTTCTATGGGATTTTTTCAATTTATATATTTAATTTCAATTTATATCCGGGCTTCTTACTGGTTAGCCCATAACCGTAATACCGACTTCGCTCAGGTATTCATTTACAATGTCTGCGGTATGAGCCCTGGCATTGTCCTGCATAAAAATGAAGTCTTCGCCAATAAAATGTGTGCAGGGTACTATTTGAGGCTCCAGACACTCTTCGATGTAACGTGACCCATTTAATGACGGTAACCGAGGTCCAGATACAAACGCAAGTTCGGTTTTTTTATCGGCGTTTATGCCTCCCCAAACCATCCTTGAACCGTCATCGTAACTGACTCCTTATTCAGTGCACCACTGTTTAAAATGTTCTCCCTCTCTTCGACATCTTCTTTCGTCTGATATACTCTATTGACAGTGGACAGGCTTAGATGCAATCATGCAGCCACAACACGCTGACTGTGCCATGCATCCAGCAATGCCATGTCTTGGGCGGCCTCTGTGGGCGCTTTATTCATATTTAAAAAATATATCTTTTTGGTAGGATGTCACAGAGCTTGTCAATCACGCTCAGCTCAGCTTAGAGTTTAGTTAAAAAAAAAACGATTGTTTATGCAAAAAAAATGTGATTAATTGCAGAAATTCCGACGGAATACACATTGAAAACAATCTCTACATTCATTCTTGAATATTCGAAAATATAAGTTCAAATTTCGAATTCTGGTACACCATTGTGTATGCTAAACTACCAACTATTTATTGGCGTATTTATTTAATGATATCAATCCTCTTTTTTATTTAAATACCGCCTGGATTTTTTTGATGAGAAGTAGGTATATAATTCACCCAGCGCTTTTGTTATGGGTACTAGACTACTGATATTTCTTTTTGTAAAGACACTATGCATGAACACACAGACTCGGGTGTAAAAGCCGTTGCACCACGAAGTTCATTATATTATCATAAAAAAGTTATGGTACAATTAACAGCATTTATTCCCAACCGCGATATAGCTATGATGTATAATTTAGCTGCGAAAAGCCGGGAAATTGTCCTTCAGTATTAGGAAATAATCTCATTAAAACAGTGCTTACGCGAGACGTGATTGATGCGAGTTCATTTGTTGTTCGTTACCGGTGCGCGTCGATTGTAATGTGATTTGAATGGGATGGAGATTTGAACAGCCTTTTGTGGGCCGACATTTCAGTGTAATAAAATGGTTTTATATATGATATAATGATTACAAAGGAAATGTACCAATAACATTGCTTTATATTTTTACTTATTTCCTTTTGCTTCATTAACCAAAGCTCGATTGGCAAACCAATCCAAAAAAAAAAACTTGCATTGGTCTACTATTCGTACAAGAAGATAGAAAAAAACGTAAAAGTTCATTGTGAGTGCGTCTATATTATTGGAAAGGGAAGTGTATGGTGCACTTCATACTAAATGAGAATTATTATTTGCTTCACGTCTATAAGTGTTATATAAAATAAGAAAAACCTGTTATTGGCCTTATGAATAAGTAACATAATTAATTGATATATATATATATATATATATATATATATATATATATATATATATATATATATATATATATATATATATATATATATATATATATTGTAACGCTGTTGGTTTTTTTTTAAATAAATAAAAAAAAATACTCTTTTTGTAAAGTTGAAAGAAGATGAAATAAAATTTTACCGATTTTTCCCCAAAAAGGGGTTAACGTCAGGCAGGCGGCCGGTTGTAAAAAGTAAACCACAAACAACTATTACAACATGTAACATGTTGTACCGACCCCATATAATATTGGATAAGGGCAGGAGGAAGAAGATATGACGACAACGCCTAACGCGGGTTAGGATGCCTGTGGAGCTCACGGGCTCAAACCCCAACCCAAGTCTGGGTGTTTAAGTATATAACTAGTATATCAGTAGTGATCACGATAACTAGATATAAGTATATAACTAGTGATCACGACCGCTCTGTAAAGAGTGAAACGACTAAGATGAAGAAGAGTATATCAGTTGTCAGTTAACCATTAAAAAAAATCCGTTGTCCTTTCATCGCCTGTACTTGGGCCCACAGATATAAAATTTTTCTTCAAGATTGTCATTTCTGTTGATTACAAAGTTGTGCTTCGGAACCTTAGGTACAGGGCTGACTATTATAAACATATAATCACGCCTCTTTCCCGTAAGGGTAGGCAGAGACCACTTCTTTCCACTTGCTACGATCCTTACATCTTGTTTCGCTTCGTCCACTTTCATTATTCCCTTCATACATGCCCTTCGGTTTAGGGTACTCTTGACCTGGCCTTTTTTCAAGACCTCCCTGATCTAGTCTCGAAACGTCCGCCTAGGTCTACCCCTTCCAACACTTCCATTCATACTCGTCTTATACACTTTTTTCGTCAATCGTTCTTCATTCATTCTCTCGACATGGCCAAACCATCTCAGCATACCTTTCCCAATTTTTGTCACTACATCTTCTTACAGACCATTCTTCTTCTTCTTCAAGTGCCTCTCCAACTAGTGAAGGTCGGCTACCAACTTCTGGAATTGCTGTCTGTCCTTAGCGAGTCGAAACAATTTGGATACGTTCGCTATTCCAGTCCACTCTCGGATGTTACGGAGCCACGACTTCTTTCTTCGACCAACTCGACGTTTACCGGCAACCTTGCCCATCATTATAAGTTGCAAGAGGCTATATCTATCGTGCCTGAGCACGTGACCGAGATATGCAGTTTTTCGTCTCTTGATGATAGACAAAAGTTCCCTTTTCCGTCCAGCTCGCCGCAGAACCTCCTCATTTGTGACTCTATGCGTCCAACTTATCCTCAACATACGCCATAACGACTATTATCATTGCATCTTTTTACTTCTAAAGCATTTGTATGTATTATTTCTTTATTATAATTGCATAAGTCATATATAAAATACTGAATTCTCTAAGCCACATAATATCAACCACATTCAATCACTATTTACTGTTTTTATCAACATTTTTATTAGGAATGTCTATTTGGTTTTAAAAATAATTATTTTCATTTGATCTTGATTTGATCCCTATATCCAGCTAATGAGACTAATTGAATTTAAAAGTCGCAGCTTAACGAACCCAATCGTCCCGTGATCAATTAAAAAGTGATCCCACTTGTGATATTTCTCAAACGATGCTCATTTTCTTTATCGTTGGATTCTGTTTTTTGTAAATGATCGTCTGTTCTTTTTCAAAGTTTAATTTTCAGGAGAGAAATATTTTAAGTTAATGATATTATTTTGTCTCATAATTGGACATATGATCTTGGGATATTTAAGCTGACGTCATCACTTTTGTAAATCATAAAAAGGATACAATGTGTTAATTCCTTTTACTAAGTCTCAGTCAGCTATAGAAAAGCATTTTTAGTTTTTCCGTTCTTGAGGTAGATTCTTGATGCCCCTTCAGTTAGTGATTACGCCAGGGTAATTTTGGACTTTTTTATTGCTGTAGGACAGCAGGCAGGCTGTCGGCCCGCTTAGAATTTAGCAGTTACCCTCGCCTATGGGTGTTTGCAACGTCAGTGGCATCGCGAACACGCTGCTGTCCCATAAGGGTACAGGAACTTGGGTCACTAATGCCGGAACACAACACAAGATTATTATGGCGGCATACTTAAGACCAAAGGTGGTCGCCATCCAGACGGGCTTGGGGCCCTACCACGTAGCTAGGGTGGGTTGTTTTGTCGCCTTTTACGACAGGCCGACCCCGGCCGCAGAGGTTAGTATCCTTTCTCCGCCCCTGCACTGATAAAACGGTTGTATGGACGTATTGGACTTCTGTCCAATACGCCCATACAACCCAGTTGATTATAGAAACGTACATTCCTGGCTTACCCATTAAAACTACTCCAGTATTATTCTACTATCCGACGCACGAGGGAAAAGTGCGCTGGGTTAACCATGGTAACGTAGGTGGATCTCTTCTGGGTATCGGCCGAGATGTGTGTTGCTTACGCCGGCTACATCTGGACAGGTGAAATAGCCTATTAAATTTATAAATGAAGTACAAAAGATGTAGCTACGTCTGTATAGCTATTTCATCATTTTATTAATAATGAGATAAGTTATTTATTTTGAGATAAGTCTAGTTAAGCCCACGAAACAAGTTGTTTATCAAATAAGAATTTTAAAATGCCTTCTAACAAATTCTGTACAAAGTAGCTAAAACCTCTCTATCGTTAGTCAAAAACCGCAAGATAGCGCGTTCGCGCATTACACTTTGATTGAGACTAGCGAAAAGTTAGATTGAAACAGCTCACGGCTCGTAACCGTTTATTGCGGCGTAATTAGAGTATGGAATAAGTGTCATTGAATTTATTCTGGCCATATTTGTTACGAACGGTTTAGATTAAATTGGGTGGATATGTATGCATAAATTTGAGTGTACCATATACTGCTTGAATCTCCAATCCCGAAAAAAAAACTGGCACCAAACTCTCATATTTAGTTTATTATGTATATGTGTATTGTTACAAATATATATTGTATTTATTACCGTAAATATATTATTTCTATAAGGTTTTTAAAGGTAGCTCAGTGGTATTTATTACACTCGAAGACTAATCTAGAGGTTGAAATCCCACAGTGGCATGCATTGCGTAGGCATTTCTTCCCGCCTAATGTGCATTTTACAGCATAATTATCATGTACAGACGCAGAAGGAAAACATCGTGAGGAAACCTGTATAGCAAGATGGTATGCATAACCCGCCAATCCGATTTGGACAAGAGTGGGGGGTATACTGTGCGTTTCCTCAAAGGGGAGGCTTGAGTTCAGCAATGGGAGGCTTTTTTGCTGTAGGACAGCAGACAGGCTGACGGCCCACTTGAATTTAGCACTTATCGTCGCCTATGAGTGTTTGCAACGCCAGTGGCATCACGAAAATGCTGTTATTCCATAAGGGTACAGGAACTTGGGACACTAATGCCGGAATACAACACAAAGTTATTATGGTGGCATATTGAAGACCAAAAGCGGTCGCTATCCAGACGAGCTTGCGGCCCTACCACGTAGCTAGGGTGGGTTGTTTTGTCACTTTTTACAACTGGCAACCCTGGCCGCAGAGGTCAGTATTCTTTCTCCGCCCCTGCACGGATGCTAAGGGATGTAATTATTAGTATTTCTATAGACGACGATATCAACATGTAAACTACGGTAAACCCCGCTTATCAAGTGGACCGTCATAATAAAAAAGTTTCCTTAGCTGTAAAAGCATAGTTTTGTCACCCAAATTGTGCTGTAACAAAAAGTGAATATCAGCAAAAAAGTTTATACTTTGAAAAATCACGGCGCTTAATCCAAATTGGGCAAAGTTCACGCCGCGTTTTAAATCTTAAGAAGCATTAGTCAAATGTAACAGCGACCTCGTAATTCGTCAAGTTAAAGTCTGCCGTGGGTTTTCGTCTCTATAAATTAAAGTGATTTATATACGAAAGTCAAATCTGCCAGAAAGTTTGCGGACTTATGATAAAAATGCATGAAGTATTAATGCATGTATATCTATATAACGACTTTTTCGAGGAATAACCTACTTTAACAACTGTGCTATTTTTTGTTTATGGTAATGCCTTATTCACATTTTGGAACCTAAACTACGTTAGAAAGTATAGCTATATGATTAAAGGTTTTACTTCAATTTGGTTTTTATTGAATAATTTCATTTTGACCTCCCAACTAAGAAATGAACAGACCCCTTCTCTGATAACAATAAACTAGCAAAAGAAGTAATTTATTTGCCATCTTCTACGATTCCCCAAAAAAGGACCAATGGAATTAGTACCAAGGATGCTAAAGCAAAATGGAGAAAAATAAGTCGGAAAACGGTCCCCGGGCACCGAACCGGAAGTTTTGATTACAACCGAGACTCAACGCTAGTGATGATAATGACCATTCTCCAGGAAATGGGGGATGACCTTATTTATATTTCAGTTTAGTTCACGCAAATAAAAGCATTAAATTTAACAGAGAAAAATCATTGCCCCGCATGAATGGATATACAAACGGTATGATGGCTGAGACCAAGTCAGACCATGACCAGAGGGTCATGTTGACCCTGAGCTTATGCTGCAGTAGTATGAGTTCGAAGCTCAAATCTTCTCAACAGTACATGCAGGGAAAGAAGACCTGTAAAAAAGTGGTATAAAGATTCCCACCCTGCACTGAGCAAATATTTTAGAACAACTTAGAACGAGAAATATTTCACTTCAACATTTTCCTGGAGCAACTTTTATAATATTTGTAAAAACAAATCATTATTTATTTGTCAAGCAAATGAACGACATCTCTAAAAGGAAATAAAAATACAGCAAATAAATGCTGATTTCTCACGAGAACTAATGAAAAAGGCTTTTGTTTCAAGGATATTACAGAGTGGGTTTATTTTACGCCTATTCTGAATGAGCTTTCATAAAAGAAACGATTCGGCATGAATTTTATTTTGCTTGTCTTTTAAGAAATGGAGTCTTGGTTTCAGTGTTTATATAAATGGAAATGGTTTGCGGTACTTGCCAAATAAAACTGAATAGTTATTTAAGTGTTTTCGAATTAAAAATGTTTTGATATTTATCTAATTTTTATTTTTAAATTGAGAAGAAAATAGTGAACTATACAGCATTTAACAAATGAAAGCTATGCCTTAGTTTTTATAAATGAATAATTATTACTGAGAGTAAAATATTATATCAAAAACTCGCACTTAAGGCAACTTCATCTTTTAAATTTTGCACCCTGCTAAATAACAAAAAGACGGATTTCCTGTTGGATTTGAGATGTAAACTGAAAACCTAAGCCTTTGGACTGACAGTATGCAGAATACCAAATACCTACTTAAACGTAGATGCTACTTTTGTATTATTTTTGTCGTTGTCGTCGAATCCGTCTATCTATCCGTAGCTCCTATTTACAGCTATCCGTGCAGGGGCGAAAAAGAGTACTGACCTCTGTGGCTAGGGTCGGCCTGTCGTAAAAGGCGACAAAACAACCCACTTTATCTACGTGGTAGGGCCTAAAGCCCGTTTGGATGTCAACCACCTTTAGTTTTAAATATGTCACCATAATAACTTTGTGTTGAGTTCCAGCATCAGTGACCCAATTTCCTATACCCGTATGGGACAGCAGCGTGTTTGCAATACTACTGGCGTTGCAAACACCCATAGGCGATGGTAACTGCTAACTTGTAAGTGAGCTGTCAGTCTGTCTGCTGTCCTATAGCAATAAAAAATTCAGGTATTGCTACATCAGTGGCTACGGTCATGTCCTGTGGGTCTCATCCCCTTGGAGGGCAAATTTTTATACAATGCAAACACTTAGCTATGATGTAAGTTAAAAAGTCCTACAGATTTCCACATATTGCAGGAAAATTATAATATACTTCACCCAGCTGCATCTTGATTGGCACCATAGAGCGTACAGTTGAAAATCAGACTTTTGACACGGCTTCAGTTTCATTAGCTAATAGAGACTTTAAAAACTGTTTAGTTAATATTTTTTCGAGTTTTCACAATTTCAGTTGCTTATTGTTTTAAGGCAGAAGTGTTCACATAATAAAAATAATCTCAAGTTAAATTATCTATAAAGATCTGAATAAACACGATTTGATTTTGTCATTAAATGTTATGAAAATTCCTTAATCTCAAGAAGATATATTTTTCAATTTTTTTCATAAACGCTACTTGAGCATGTTATTATTAATAGAGTAAAATATGCTACATAGAGAATAGAGAGTCCCGATGTAGAGTTGCAATTTAAAATTTATTTAAAATAAACATAAAAATGTAAGGCGTTATAAAGAACCATCACTAAAATAAAAATCATATTCTTCAACAAAGTTATACAAAATATTCTTTCATTGATAAAAAAATTTATGAAGCTACATTATTATTCATCTATTCGTTCATTTCAGTTATATTGCCGCGCTGAATGAAAAGGTCTTACTTAATCACACTCATTTGAATGTTTCTCAGGCTAGTCATATAAAAACGTATCAAGTCTTATTGATTCTAAGATATTTAAACAAAACCTGAAACTATCAAGACATTATAATCTGTTCATCGTCATCATCTTAGCGTTAAATCCCAGTTGCACCCCAAACTTCCGCTTCAGTTCTCAGGGTTCACTTTTCTACTCTTTCGTCATCTCTTATGAAATATTAAACATCTATATTTGTGATATAATATGAAACAACATGTTATCAAAATTTAATATTCGACATAAATGTTTTTTTTTTTTGGTAAATTACATTTATGTAATTTTTATCTATTACAAGTATTTCTTTGGGGTTAACATCTTTATTCGGGTGTGCTTATTAAGTGTTAATGTAAGTAGGCTTCCTGACGTTGCGGATATATTTTTCAACTTAATCCAAGAATAGACATATGCTTCTGATAACTTTTTCATGATGTCTGAAGCATTGGTAATCATAGGACACTATTTTTTTTTATCATTGTGCTAAGTTGCTGCGTCAGAGCTAATTATTGAAGCATTTAATAATGATATATTTCATATATACCACGAATTTTGTTTTTGAACAATCGAATCAAAATATGTCAGAGTTCGTTACATAAAGCTTATACGTGTACATACAAAAATCATTATTTTAAAACATTTCTTTATTTAGACTAATTTGACTAATATATACACAATATATTAGTCAAATTATAATATGAATAATAGTAATACACTTAATCTAAGTATTATATATATTATACTTATATATTAATAGAAAAATATACGTACAAAATTTTATTATTCACATTTTGTGAGTGAGCGAGTTTGCTTTCAAATCGAATTTTCGTGGACTATAAATCTCGGTAAGAATAATGAATCGACTTCATGATCCGAATCTCTAAGCCTGAGTTACTTATGAACCCATTTAAGCTTGGTCCTGGCATAAAGATAGCTTTGGATGGTAATTCTGTAGATTTTATGGACAAAATTCGGAAAATATTGCACTAATTCAACAAAGTGCTCTACAGATATCGACTCGGAAACTATATTTAGTGTTGATGGGGTGAAAGTAGGATATTTATTAAACAGTATTTTAGCTCCGTCTTGGGAGAATTTTGTCTCTACTTTGACAACGTGGTTGATGTAGTATCTATGCTTGAAGTCTTATGTCGTTATGAGAAAAAAAACATTTGTATTATCATATCAATCATATCTGATTAAACATTATCTTCTTCCAGAAGTCACCTTTGACTTTTTTTGGAGGTGGAATAAAACAGTTACGTTATATCAGATACTGATGGCTAGTGAGGAATTTTCATCTAATTTAGATAATTTCATCTAGAAAGCGCGTGGATGTTTTCCAATTAGAGTCCAACTGCAGATTTTATTCTACTCGCTTTAAGCTTTTAAGTCTAATAATATCTAATAATGAACGCATGGAATGCATGGAGCCCTGATGTACCTCGCCTAAGACCATACCGCAAATCCAACATTTTAGAAGAGTCTATCAAAGAAAAATCAGGTAATATTCTTTAAAATTATCGTAGCCACTGGCAATGATTAACAGAGACAAGAAGCTTTATGGCAAAATATCATACGCTGATTTCTTGCAACCCTGATTACTTGTATTCCTCTTTTATGATTGAATACGGAATCCCACTTTCATAGATTTAATGCTTCATTATTAAAACAATTGCTTTTATAATTGGCAAGATGTTATGTTTTAGTGTATAACTATTTATATTAATTGGAACGCTATGAATTATGTAAATTAAAAAATAAATAAAACATTCATATCAAATCCTGCACTACTATGACGTATTGAAGTGGCAATAGGTCTACTATAAATACATATGCCGTGAACATTCACACAAGGCCATCTAATCCGAAAATTAGCATTAGAGCGCTAGCGTACTAGACAACTGATACACTACTTATATAATATTCTTTTGTAGATAAATACATATTAGAAAATAAATCTCTGTAACTAATAAAATCAGTCATCCATGTGTAGTTATTTCTCTACACGGAACACATACCCATGATGTCTGAGACGATATGGTATCATGACATGACCGAAAGTTGAATCGTATATATTCCATATTCCGATTACCGTTTCGAAAGGTTTCCTCTTACCGATTGATTCATGACTTCCGTGACTTTCCTACATGGGAACGCCTGTAGTGATGTAAATATGTAGTATATCAGTTCTCTAATACCCATAACACAAACTCTCGTACAATATAATGATCACTTCATTTTCTAATTCTCCTTGGTCTTAACCATAAACTATATTTAAACGTATACGTACTCTTTAGAAATAACAAATTGTATCTACACGAAAGTTGATCTCAGTAGTCCTTCGGGATAACTAATAAAATTTATCCATGCCCTTGGTTTCAATTTCATTGAAGTAATCGATAAATTCTAGAACTTACGTGACCAATACTTTACATTTATTTCAGGAAGCTATTGAAAATAATTCAATAATTATATGTGAATTAAGTACAACATATTAATTGATAAGATGACTGGTTCATTGCCTACATAAGTGTTCGTGTTATTTTTTATTGCTGTGGAACAATAGACTGACTGACATCTCACTTAATAATAAGAAGTTACTAACAAACTTATGGCTGGTTTAAGATGTCTGAGACTTCAGATCTCCACGTAGACGTTAAATACCTATGTTAAGGCTATAAAAATATGTCTATACTTCACACACAATATTCTTGTACATCTAATATATACTAAGTCATTACACCTACACACACCACACCTATAAATTAGTGTTCCATGTTGAGATTTTGTAGATAAAGGATATGATTGAACTAAGCGTGAATGTATACTTGTGGTTCCCGGTAAAGGATGTATTCATAGGAGCAATGTCTTGTGTACTGTGAGTTTTCATATAGAAATAAGAATATGGTTACTTTTTATTACTGCATCTCCAACTACTGAAGTTTGGCAATCAGCTCCGCATAATTTTTTGATCCTTGAAGAGTTTCAAAGTTCTGCAACACTTGTGAACCTAGTTCAATCCTAGAAATTTCGCAGCCATGATTTCCCACTGCGCTTTATCACTCTTCTTACAGCCGCTTTGCCCGTGACTGTTGGTTGCAGAAGATAGATAGATTTTTTTTAATTTTTAGTCTACATCAATTTGCGCCTACCTTATGGCCACCATACGTCTTTATGGTCACATTGCAAACGCTTTTATTGATAATAATAATATGTTTAATAGGAGGTATGAAAAGAAGAATGTCACGTAATGAGGAAAATGTCAGAAATGGGAGTGGATAAAAAACCCGAGAAAAATAAATACGAGCAAAATATTCTCCTTCGTTGTCACTCCAACTAGCGCTGGATCATTGTAATAAACGTTCAACGTTCAATAAACTTAACGCATAACTTATATTATGCGTTATGAAAATCCTAAATGTAAAGATAAACAGGCAATATATAAAATACTAGTAGCAACATAAATTATGAACTAAATAAGACTAAAAAAATATAAATACGCACGGAAAAATATAGAAGCCTTGAAAATAAATTTGTAAAAAGAAACGTGTTGAAAAAACTAAACGTAAACAAAGATTCTCGGGGGAACCCCGTCAAGAGAGGTTTTTCCCCAAGACCAAAACAAAAACAAAACAACGATTCTGGCTATCTTCTGGATACTTAGTATCCTCAACAGTCTAATAAAAAAATCAGTAGTTGAAGAAACTTAATATCATCATCAACAGCTAGCTGAAGCAAATACTACTAAAAATAAAATATCCTCTATATTGAATAAATTAATAAGGTATTCCAGTCCCTATTTACTTCGTTTCTGAAAAATAAAATAATTTGATTTATTTATATTCAAATTGGCCATTCAAAGTTGAACCTTAATCTCGTAAATCTTCTTATTGAAATTGGCAAAATTTCTTTTAAAAGAAAAAGAAATTGTAGTAGCTGTCACTCTCCCAACGCATAAAATCTGTTTATGCAGATGATATTAAGGTTGAATATCTCATTGAATAGTTTATATGCATTTTTCCGTTTCTCTTATCATCAAATTTTATTTTTATGGCAACAAGCTTTAGAATTAGTGATTTTGATGTAGAGAAAATTCGTTGATAGAAGCACATTTTTATAATTAGTAATTTTTTTAAATATAAACTAGGTATATAGTTTTATTAATAATATATTTAAACAGAAACATAAACAAAGTGACTCCATGATGATATCGTTAGGCCTGTCCTTTTATACGGCTGTGAAGCGTGGCCGGTGTTAGAGCGACACAAGCAAGAGCTGCGTGTCACGGAGATGAATATGCTGCGGTGGATGTGTGGAGTGACGCGTAAGGACCGCGTTAGAAACTCCCGCATTCGCGGCAGTCTCCATGTCCGTGACATTGCGGATAAATTACAAGAGTGTCGGTTCCGTTGGTACGACCACGTTTTACGGCAACCGGATGCTTACGTGGGTAACAAATGTCTGGCCATGCCACCTCCGCCGGGCCCCAAAAGTCGGAAAGCGGACCCCGGGCGCCGAAGCGAGAGTTTGGGCTGCAACCGGGATACAACGCAAAGATGATGATGATGATAAACAAAGTGACTCTTATTTCGTAGTTCGGACCATTATTGGCGATTGGAAACCTTTAACCTTCACCCCCCGACGGTGAAAGGTAGGTTTCAAATATCAAAGATCCGTCCTCACTCCGTTCCTGTTCAGCTTGAATTAGGTGTTGTGTGACTTGGCTAGAGCAATGCAAGCAGGAATTACGTGTTACGGAGATGAATATGCTGCGGTGGACGCTCCTGCATTCACAGCAGCCTTCCTGTCCGCAGACAGGTCACAACATTGCGGATACATTGCAGGAGTGTCGACTTCTCTTGTATGAGAACAAATGTCTAGCCATGCCACCACCGTCAGGACCTAGCAGGAGGGTTAGACCCAAAAAGTGCTGGCTTGATGTGAAGAATGCGTGTGAACAGACTCGCTACCAGTTATACCGAATACCATGCGAAAAGGCGAAGAAAAAGTCGGAAAGCGGACCCCGGGCACTGAAGTGGAAGTTCGGGTTGAATCCAGGATTTATCGCTAGGATGATGTTAATGGGAAATACAAACAGAGCGATAAAGTTTATTTAACATTGTAATATAAAAATATAATCCATCCAGGTGGTCTTGGTTCAAAAATGCGACTACAATTTTATTTTCTTTAGCACAAAGCCAAAAGGACACGCGTAATCAGAGCTACGCATCTTGTCTCCTAGCATACGGCAAACAAAGAGTCAGTTTAAATCAGTAGAAAGTCACCATACTTATGCAACGTACAAAACCAAACAATATAAAAATAGTTAACACTAATGATAGCATGCATAACTTGCAACTGTGCACACAATAAGGCGAGTTTAAATCTGAATAAATAAATACTCAAGCACCTGCATATGGCAGTTAAGTGGCCATTAGCTTCCAAGAAATACAACCAAGAGTTATTGTGCTTGTTCTGTTAAAGTAGCAACGCAGTACTAGAAAGTTATGAAAAATATTACAATTGAAAGAAAAAATGTAGTATTGTAATTAGAAATAGATTGTAATTTTGTATTAATCGCTCAAATGATTTCTGTCTCGACATTATTAATATTGTTCGTTTTTTTAATGCTTTAGGACAGCAGACAGGCTACGGCCTGCTTAGAATTTAGCAGTTACCGTCGCCTATATGTGTTTGCAACGCCAGTGACATCGTGAACACGCAGCTGTCCCATAAGGGTATAGGAACTTGGGTCACTAATGCCGGAACACAACACAAGGTTATTATGGCGGCAAGAAGACTAAAGGTGGTTGCCATCCAGGCGGGCTTGAGACCCTATCACGTAACTAGGGTGGGTTGTTTTGTCGCCTTTTACGGAAGGCCGAGCTCGGCCGCAGAGGTTAGTATTCTTTCTTTGCCCCTGCACGGATAATGGTTTGTGTTTACTATATTTTGACTTTTTTGGTAATATTATCTTTTTGGAATAAAACCTAAGACATCAATACTCTACAGATCTAGTACAGGAGGCATCACCAATTTTAAATTTAATGCAAAACGACGGCACAAGTTCTGAAACTGTATAATATAAATGTTTCCAAAATTTATTTATCCACTAAAACATATGTCTGTCAAAATCTCAACAAAATTTTAACAGACATGTTACAACACTCATCTGGGTTGTGAATAAAAAGTGAATTATAAATAAATTGTTAGCTGCTCTCCAGCGAAAGCTCATGTTAAATTTTTCATTCCTTTACATTTCCCGGCTTTTATAATTTGGTAGCTTTCCTCAGTCAATTTACTTCTGGCTCTCGACTCAGAGGCGGATGTCTTTTGTGCCTTAATGTTATCACCGTATTATGCTAAACAACTTGAGGCAATTGCAATGCCGTCGTTGCCTACCTGCATTTACGGGTTCAACGTCGTTTCGTGCTATATATAACAACAATGTTTTTAATTGAAATGTTCAGAAAATTATTACTTACGATCATACGTAGTGCGCTACCCGTGCAGGGGCGGAGAAAGAATACTGATCTCTGCGACCAGGATCGGCCTGTCGTAAAAGGCGACAAAAAAACCCACCCTAGCTACGTGGTAGGGCCCCAAGACCATCTGGATGGCTACCACTTTTGGTCTTAAGTATGCCTCCATAATAATTTTGTTCCAGCATTAGTGGCCCAAGTTCCTGTACCCTTATGGGACAGCAGTGTCCGCGATGCCACTGGCGTTACAAAAACCCATAGGCGACGGTAACTGCTAAATTCTTAATGGGCCGTCAGCCTGTCTGCTTTCTTAAAGCAATAAAAAATCATGTTCATGAGTAAATTTCATTTTTATAATTTTGCTTTAATGTAGTTATTGCTAGTAAGTATTAAATATTTGAAATACATAAAGTAAGAAGATCGAATGGGATTGAAAGACAGGGTGAATTAAACGTAGATTTTGTGAAATTCATCTTTTTTATCCTTATTTATCCTTCCAGATTTAGTTGTGATAGTCGGTATAGGTGTAACATACTAAAAGTGCATGGAGCAACCGATACATATCTAGACTTTCAATAAAAGGCTTAGTGATTGTAAGGTTCAGTTCAAGAAGCTTATCCTTATGATGACCCTCTAAGGCCCTTAATAATGAGAGCTAGACTCGTTATTATTGAAGTTAAAAGGGAAATGCTGCTGTCCAACAGGGCGTAGAAGATGAAATTAGTTTTCTTAATCTCTGTCTCTTTCGTCTTAACATTAATCATCTTACAATTTCTACCAGTAGCAAGTATAATTTTACTACAAAGCAAAAACAATACCTTACTAAAATTATTAAGTGTTTATGTACCTTTTGTATGACAAGAGATATGCTAAAAGAAAACTGTAATCAAATGACAAATATTAATGTAGTTTTCAGTATCGATACTAAAATTATAAGATGAATTTGATAAATGAAATTAAGGTGACGAGTAAAGTTCATAACTTTATTACAAGTACAGATTTATATGGTTTAAATTGATTGACAACGTTTCCTTAGTTGTGATGCAAAAGTCTCAAGATCTGTTTAGTCTAATTAAAAAGGAACGAAGCGGTAATAACTCCACATTTACTATTTTCACTTGAACGTAAATTACAGACGCAAAATTGAATGCAGGCATTAGGTATGTTTATGGTGTTCGTTTTGCTAATTTGCTTTAGCGCAAAATTGAAATGTTTCAAAGACGGGCGTTAGCGGTGAATTTGTTAATTTTACCGTTTTTTATCTATCTATATTATTTTTCTTACTAAGTACTAGATTTAAATATCATATTTCAGTAAATGAATTTTTTTGTTTATCAAGCCAAGATAACGTATGAAAGTATAGTTTTTGTAAGAGTTTTTCATCCGGATCTTTGAGGATCTAGCCTCAAGTTGTTAGTATGCGGCAATCATGTGTATATTAGTCGGGAAAACATGTAGTACGAAGAGACGAATGCCATATAATAAGAAAAACGATACAAATGAGAGTGGATGGATTGCATAATATGGCAATAATATGACAAAAAAGGGTGTGAATGTTGAGATGACAGCTAACAGAGGAAAGTAGTAGGAGAGAACATGTGCCGACCTCACATAGTTTGGAATAATGGCAGAAAGAAGAGTCAAGAAAACCTGAGAAGATAGGAAACCTATAATGTCCTTATGGATGCCTTACTGGCTCGATCATGTTCATATAATACTCCCATCTTACATGTGTAAGTCGCCCACACTCGCCCGAGCTTTCGTATCTTGACAGTGACAGTGACATATTTATAACTATACATAGATATATGAGATGTAGGTATACTATAAATACATTCCATAGACTAAATCGCATACTGTAAAATTCATAACCAAAAGGTCACTGGATAAATAATATGATTTAAAGATAATTCACTAGTACCCCATTATGAGAGACATTGTGTTCGTACTCGTTTGATTTGGACCTTTCGTATAATTTACATGAAAATATGAATATGGTTCAATATTGAATATTTTCTGCAAATTGAGGACTAGATTGAACTGAATCTTTTAAAATTAAACAGAATTACTTTAGAATCTGAATTTAAAAAAAAAATTAATAAAGCTCATTCTGATATAGCATCTGCTCTCTACATAGAATCTGTTGAAAGTGAGAGAGGTCAAGTTTTTATAAGCTCAATTAGTAAATCAATTAAGTGAGTTACGACGAGTGGTGTAAAAACTAATAAAGATTAGATAGAACGAGTCAATTACAAGTTAAAAATATCTCAAATGTTTGTTTCTTTACTAAATTGCCTTAAACTGTCTATTATTAAATGAATGACGGTTATTAACATGCCAGGACGTATTGTAAGGGTAAAGTAACCACATTTGGAACATAACTGCACTTTAATGCTGTTTAACTTGGCATTTTCATTACGGTGGTACTTGATTTATTAACAACGGGGTCATCTAAGAAAATGGGAATGGATTCGAGCCAAGTTAGTGACATGTTTGTGAAATTTACAATATGTTTTTGGAGAATATGTAAATTACATTTATTGTTTAGGATCTATTATAACTAAATAACAGATTATTTTAGAAAGAAATATTTAAAAAAATGATTGTGCGGTATTCGCCACAAATCGACTACCCTCTTATAATAAGTCCTAAGCTATAATAGATCATTTGAAACTCCTTTACCAGTTTACAAACATCACAGAAAAAATAATTTTCTGATTTCTTATATTTTTTTGAAATTATTGATTAGATTTTTTTACGATCTTATGGGTCAGCCGTATAGACTAAGAACGTAAAAATTTAATTCTTAAAAAATTTTAGATGATGACGATGGTATTATATGTTATTATATACACTATGTCTAGCTTCTGTTTTCTCCTCAAAGTATCTCTTCATCCTCTTTAATTGCAAAATCGGTGGGCACATAGACCACAATAGTTTGATAGGAGCCTAAGTATAATAAGGTAAAAAAACATTGACGTGATGTTAAGAGATGCCTTTGTTATTTACAATAAAGAAAACAAACAACTCAATAACTGCAAAATAATTTTAAATGCCGAATGATTGGACCTGTTGTCTTCTCAACTTATTATTCGTTCCAAACAGAGGGTGCCTCGAACACACCACTTAGACACCAAACAGGGGTGTATTAAGTGTGAGTTAAAATTTAAATTGATTCTACCCTCCCCCGGGAGAAAATTCAAATAGTGCATGGTGTGATCTCAAGCGAGAGACACTGTTTGTGGGATTCTTTTCTGCAAATTGGACGCCTCAGGGCGTTTAGTCACTAAAAGAACTGGTATGGGGCTTGCTGTGTTCAAGACACACATATGTGCATTTTACATGCAATGATTATACGCTCTATTTGTAAGGGTGAGATGTGTCGTTACTGCTTCCAAACACACGCACATACATTGTAAATTTTAGGTAAAATAAAAACTTGTTCATAAAAAGTCATAATATTTATTATCTTCATTATAATACTCGAAGAATCAAGTAATAATTGAAAATTATTACGTATATAAATATTACTCATCACAAGATCTGTAAAACTACACCCGATTGAGAATACTCTAAGAAAATATTTTACGGGAATCATATCCTAAATATTATTTAATCTATATAGCAGAGTAACGTTGGCCGGGTGAACTAGTTTTTAAATTCCTTAAAGCAAAATCTATCTGTATACGAGTACACTTTGTATATTGTGAATTATATTGTCCATCATTTAAAAATATCACAATAATTATTAATTATCAGTAATCAAATTTAGGTAGTAAGCATTATTGGAACCCGCTGAAAAGGAAGTTCTTCAGGTTAAGTTTTTATTCGTGCAGGGGCGGAGAAAGAATACTGACCTCTACGGCCGGAGACGATCTGTCGTATAATGTGTCAAAACAACCCACCCCAGCTACGTGGTAGGGCCCCAAATACGTCTGGGTGGCGACCACCTTTGGTTTAAGTATGATGCCATAATAACTTTGTGTTGTGTTCCGGCATTAGTGACTGATTTTTCTGTACCCTTATGGGACAGCAGCGCGTTTGCAATGCCACTGGCGTTGCAAATACACATAGGCGAAGGCAACTGCTAAACTTTAAGTGGGCCGTTAATTTGTCTGCTGTCCTACAGCAATAAAAGCAGTTTCTTTATAGGAACTTATTCTACCTATACATATATACAAAAGTTGTTTTGGATTGCAGCCAAAACAATTTATTTAGAAGCAAAGAGGTTTTATAAAAGTTATTCTACTAAATATACTATAACGTACAATATATGTTCATATATTAGAAACAATTGAATTTATTTATTTACATATAAATTAGATAAGGAGGTAAGAAAATTAGATGTGAAGAGTTATATAGAGAAAACTTACGGGAAGCAAGATAACTCCAGCTGGCAGATGGTGCCTTGCTGGTTTGTACCTTTAATTTTAAGATTTTCTTAAAATTAAAAAAGCTCATACGGATACAATTTAACACAGCCCTTGAATAATGGTTTAATAGTAATTGAAGAGGGAAATGTGACGACACGGATGGCTCATTTGTTATACAAGTCGTGTACGGCCGTTGATGGATTGAATTCCCATGTAGGACAATTTTTTTATAAAATGCTGATAGTTTGTACTAAACCGGGTATGAGCAAGTAGGATGTTTGTTAAAAAAATCCGCGATCCAAGCATTTACAAAGTCTACGAAATTGTGATTGTATAAATTACCATACATCGCATGCTTTATTAAAATATTTCGATAGTCACTGAAACATAATTAATAATTCAAAAATTATTTTTTTAAGCGGATCATTTCCATTGTATGCAAAATCTCATGAGATGTAGAATTATTCTGATGAGCTGTAATATTATGCAAATTTCCTCGAGTTTAAGTATGAAATTTCGTTTTATTTTTTCCTTCTTACTTCCAGTTTTGGTCATGTCGTAAACACTTTAACATTCGTCTCGCTTACAATATTAACAGAGGCGTGGTAAAGATATTTTCTTGATTGACCGAGAATCGTGTACAATTTTACTTTTACATCACTTCTAATGGACATTGTAATATTGAGACGGCCTTTTATGGTATCGTTTTTCAATTTCGCTAATAGCGTTCTGACGTCACAGAATACTAGCTAAATCAATCGAACGAATAATTTACTTTATTATAGCTGGAGTTCAGCAGACAGGCAAAATACCTATAGCAGGTGCTGTCCGTCGCCTATGGACCGTTTGCAACATCAGAGACATTAACAATGCGCTACCGGCCTCGAAGAAACTTTATAACATCTATTTTGAAAAACCATATCGTACTGTGATGGGAAAGCCGCAGCCGGAAGCTCATTTTAATTCCGAAGAGCGTAAGGTTTTCCTCTAGAGGAAACGAACCATGTTTTATATTTGCCATGTTTGGTTATGGTGGATTGGAGGACCACAGATTGGTGATCTCGGTCTGCAGGTTTCCCTAAGAATTTATTTTTCTGTAAGGACGTGGTAATTATGTTATATGTTCATAAATATACGTGCTAGCCAAGTGGTATCACTCGGAGACCAACTTAAACGTTCTGGGTTAAAATACTATGCACCATTTAAACAATTTCGCCTAGTATGGATATTGTCATAATTGTCATGTAGCTATGAAGGAAGACATTGTGAGCAAAAAACTGCAAATAAATAACTAGCAAATCAGCCTTAAACGAGTAGGTATACAGTCAGTTTACGGGGCGCAATTCCGGTAGTGGCATGTTATGGTTTGGCATTTATGTATTTATAATCCTTAAATAACTTTGCTTAACATTATATCTTTCCTCATGTATTATGTATTATTATTATATATATTTGTATGTAATACATATATTACATATTATTACTTATTATATATTATTACTTATCTATATTCTCACTCGCCACCCTTTCGCCAGATAGCTTAAATATTCCTTATAACGGTTGCCTGGAAGAGATCGCTTTAAGCGATATGATAGCCGATTGATTTACTTACGTTTTATGTTAATATTGTCATATAGTGTTTTTTCTCTGTAATTATATTGTGGATCAATAAAGGGTTATCTATCTATCTATTTATTTCTATAAAAAGATAAGTAATATATCAATTGTAATATCATAATATACGCCCTTACTTACTTAACGAAATTAGATGACTGTTATTATCATGCTCATATAATGAGAACAGATCCTAAACGTGCATTTCATCGTGGATCTTCGCTTCAAGCATAGTAATCGTATGCTATCACGTTTTATTATCTAATAAAATGATAGATTGAATTGAACCTTTAATTAATTTAATAAAAGTAAATAAAATTATCTCTGTAACTATAATATTCATTACTAGTCAGTATATTTTGACTACGAATGTACTGCTTATAAAAATAGTTTAAATTTTTTTTTAAAAACGGTGGAAGAAGTTTGTCATTTCTTAGCAATTATCATGAATCATCAATTGGGCTTATGATTTTACTGCTAGTCAGAGTCATACATTTTGATTTTACTCAAAATATATAAAAAAATTTTAGTAGGCTAGCATTATTTTACTGTATATTATAAATTCACCCTTTATACCCTTTACTCATCTAGCGTTTCATACTACCTTTTAGTAATACGATTTCATATACGTAGTTATAGGGTGTTTTGCCCTTTTCGCAAGACATGCCCTTCAACCATCTGCCCGAATCAATCTTAAATATTGAATTTGCTTCGTAATTCGATAGAAAGTTTTACGGGAAACGAGTTTCTATTACGTTTTAACGCAATTTGTTTCGAGTTTTCACCTACCTTCGCGTTGTATGGGCGGTGTTTGGAACTTATAAATTGGGGAGGAATTTCGAAATTTTAATTGTAGACGTGAGGATGGGCGGAATAAGATTTTATACGCTCATAACATTTCAATTTACAACATAAAGGGATGATATTGCTGTTTATTACTCTTGAATAACAAACTTTATCTTAAATTTGAATTTCCTTCACACATCTACGACGAGCTCCCTGGCGTAACGGCTAACGCATGTCGGGATACCTGTGGAGGTCATGGGTTCGAGTACCTGTCCGCGTCTGAGTGTTTATGTATAATATAATACATATTTACAAAACAAAAGTATATCAACTGTCTAAATAATATTCATATTACAGAGCCTAAATGATGTTGTGTAATTGTCTCAATATATTTATTTATTTATCTTCGTGATCTAGTGTCATCATATATGCGCAAACAAAATAAGCTGTTTCAATGCCAGGCGTTTTGTGCAATAAGTATAAAATTTTGCTCCGTGTAGGGGTGAAGTAAAAATACAGTTCCCTACGGGAGGGGTTGATTTGTGGTAAAAGGTGACTAAACCACCTTAGCTAGGTGGTAGAGTACCAAGCCCGTCTGGATGACTATCACCCCCCTGGTGTATAAGTTCTTCTTCTTAGTCGTACACTCCTAGCGGAGTGGTCGTGGTCATGGATCGTCTACTAGGTTAGTTGCGGCTTCTGCAATGCTTTTTCATCTCCCTATTTGTGGCACTGCGTCTACATTCAGTGAGGGAACACTTCGTAGATGATTTAATGAGCTCTGTTTATCTTGCGGGTGATTGGCTGCGAGAACGTTGACCTTCCCTGTACCTCCATCCGTTCCAATGACCTTTCGTTTCGTGTTATGTGTCCAAACATCATAAGGATTCGTATTTGCACAATCGATGAAAGCCTTTCTTTGATGCAAAACTCATTCAAGATGGCAGCGTTAGTGCGGCGATCTGTCTACTTTATCCTTAGCAAACGTCGCCAGCACGACATCTCAAGGGCATTAATCTTTTTGCGATGTTTTTGATTGACCGTCCATCTTTCAGCTCCATGTAGGAAAATAGGGAATACTAAGCATCTCATTAATCGAACCTTGGTGTTTTTAGTTATGCGGCGGGCTTACCATATTTTAATGATCTTTTCCACGGTTGATCATGTTACGGTGTATAAGTAATGCCACCATAATAACTTTGTGCCGTGTTCCGGTATAGTGACCCGGGTTCCAGTATTCGTGTGCTAACAGCAGTGTGTTCGCCGTGACCCTAGTGTCGCAAACATCTATAGGCGACAGTAACGGCTTACTATTAAGTGGGCTCTCAGTTTGTATGTAGTTCCACAGTAAAAAAGTAAATTAAACAAAGATCAAGTGAAGACCAATAAAGCAACAAAACTTAAATGGCTATTAAAAAAATTTTGTCAACATTAAATTTATTATTTCAATATTATTTGCTGTTATGTTTATGTATTTTATACCTACATTTTAGATGCTTATAATCAGTACCAAAAGATTATTGTTACTCTGAGGATAAAATTTTCGAATCAATTTTTAAAATTTTAATTTCCCCTTTATTCTGATTAAGTGTTCATTAACTGACGGGAACTTAGCACTTAACCTTTTTCAAGGGACTTTCACTTTTAAGTGCACACCTTATTATTTAATTAATCTAACAAACTTTATTATTAAAGTTTTAAGAGCTGGAGCTGTAAATTAAAATCACTTTTCTCTAACGATTAATTTTTACAGTTTGTTGCCTTATTTAATTTAATTTTAACGATGCTTCGTCCTAATTTATTTAATTTTATATGTAAAAATACCTAATTTTTTAGTTGATGTATTTAAAGGCTTGTCTTTATTACTTTTTAATCGATCATAAGATATAATTTAAAGGTATACAGATTTATTTAAGAATAAATTGATTCATATCCATGTGACATATGTGTGATGTCTTATTGTTAGCGAAAATGTTGTCTCCTTATTTCAATGCATTACTTCTTTTTTAACACACTTATATTAGCTTAGTATGTATCTATGTAACGGAATCTATGAATGTTATTTTCAACTCTTTCAAAACGATGGATTGATTTAACTTTGTACACTTATCAAAGACCGATGACCACCACTTACCAGGATTCTCAGGATTGATGAATTTTTGCACCGGTTCTCGTCCGATCACCGAAGTTAAGCAGCGTCGGCGAGGTCAATTCTTGAACTTTTTTTACTCTTTTTTACACGCTTTACATTAACTTGACCTGTATATGTGAGTATACTGTATGTAACGGAACTTTTGGACTCGATTTTTACCCACTTTTAACGATAAAAAAAAATCTGTCGAAACGCTATCTGGAGTTTAATTAATAACACTGCCAGAAGATGGCATTAAATTAATAAAAATATTTACCGATTGAGAATTGACAACCAATTAATTATATTAGCACGCTTTTATTCTGTAGTTAATTAAACTAAAAAACAAGCTTTTATAGAAAATCAAACTAAAAGATAAAAATAATTTTCAATAAATTTAAATTAAGGATAGTTTGATTAACAAAAATGTTAATTTTATTTAAAAAAAGCGTTGGGTGATTTTTTATATATTTTGAAATTCTACCAATGTACTACTTACTGTCAATAAAATATTTATGACAATTGACAACAAGCACCCCACACTTTTTTTAAATAAAATTCATTTTTTTAAATCTCACTATCCTTAACTTAAATTTAGTGAAAACTATTTTTTATCTTTTAGTTTGATTTTCTATAAAATCGTGTTTTTTATTTTTTTTAACAATAATTTATTTTAAGAAGCAATAAGCGTAAGTGTGCCTGTGTGGTTTTTTAATTTAGGATTGGAAATAAAGACCCAAGAAAAGTATTATGGATAAAATATGGTTTTCAGGAGCTTTAGTTTTGACCTGTGGTGGTAACAGTAATCTCCGGGCTATCATTGCAGTACGATAAAGAGTTTTTAAAATATGCCTTTCAAAATATCTTCGAGGCTGTCAGTGCTCTTGGTGTTGCATTTATCTATATGCGACGGTGAAGACTTCAATCAGGTAGGCCGTTTACGTGTCTGCTGAGCTCTAGCTATGAAAAATCAAATCCAAGGAGCGTTTATAGCAGCAAATCGATACGAGTATAAAACGCCGGTGCTGTCTCATTTTGCCTGTTTGGGAGCTATAAATACTATTGTTATCTACGTAGTTTTCCATTAACATTTCCTATTCAGCCATAACGTAGCACTTTACCAATAAAATTTTGTTACTGTTATTACTACAAATATCTTCATTTATCAGATTCATTTTCTTATGATTAATATGTTACGGAATAGGTTTTTTACTTCCTTAAAATAATTTTTTGTAATTGGTAGGTTTCATTTGATTACTGAGTAACTATATAATAAAACACGAGGTAACATTTTTGATAATTTGTTTTAATTACATCAAGAAATCTTCAAATCTTACGTAACATATTTATAGATTAATTTTAAACACACTGGATTAAAAAAAAATTATTGCTTTAGGAGAGCAGACAAGCTGACGGCCTACTTAAAATTTAGCAGTTACCGTCGCCTATGGGTGTTTGTAACGTCAGGGGTATCGCTAATATGTTGCTAGTAGCGTGGTACTGGAACCTGGTCACTTATGCCGGAACACAACACAAAGTTATTATGGCAACATATTTAAAAACCAGAGGTGATTGCCATCCAGATAGGCTTGGAACTCTACCACCTAGCTTGGGTGGTTTAGTCGTCTATTACGAGAGGCCGATCCCGGCCCCAGAGATCAATAAGTATTCTTTTTCCGCCCCTGCACGGATAAATAATATATTATAAATTATCAAATTTATCTGATAGTATCCATAATATATTATAAAAGTGACAGTAACTCTGTCTGTCTATGATTATAATTATTTTTTATGATGGAACGTTTGTCGGGCTAGTTAGTATAATACATTATAAAGGTGAGATACATAATTATATTGAAAACTAACTGACCTGGCAAATGTTGTTCTGCCATATAAATACAGAACTTAATTACGTTCACCCCTAATTCACTACCTTCAAGTGTCAGTTTTGTGACTAAAAGAGCCTAAATCCTTCTCCAAAGTCCAGTCTATCTCTGTATTGAAATAGAAAAATTAGTCGTATATAATACTATTATATAAATAACGTATAGTCTAAATTAAAAACAAACACTAAGGCGGTGAATTTTCGCAGACGACAAAACGGAAAGCAAATGTTTTACATTTAACAGTAAACGGCTGCAACTTATATTTTATTTACAAGGTATACTAAATTTTACTTGTAATATAGCTCAATAAAAACACGATGCCTGCATTTTTTCGTATGTATCACTATATTATTATATAAAACATTATTCTGTATTTTGTTTAGCAATGCGTAAATTATCATTACACATCGAAACAACGATTTAAGATTTGAATTGAAAGGTTGAATTTAAAAAAACATGCTTTTTATGTGGTTTAACAGTGATGTTATAGTAAAAAGAAAACTTATAACATCATTGTGGGCTAAATAGAATGTGCAATAAACTGTAGGTTCAAAGGATTTGATAAAGTTACTTATAACCTTCGCACAATATAAGAAAATATAATAAACGAATCACTTGAATTCTTGAGATTAGTTGACCGTTCCTTAATAGACTTCAGCAGCAAATGTTGAAACTGTCATCCATTATGAAACCGCTATGACACATCTTGTTTAATACTCTAGAAATAATTGCAAGTGGCAACATTTCTCTTTTTCTTTCTTTCATATAACTGTTCTGTACTTTTAAGAACATTTTATTACAACAATTTCTAAAGCGGTAATTCATTTTTATTTATTTGAACATTTTTGATTCATTGTTTCATAGTTTGCCATTCTTCTGCGAGCTGTCAGTCAATAAAAAGGGCAAAATATTATTTTTAGTTTCAAATTTTCTTTTATGGAGTTAAGATATAATCGTTCTGTAAATTCGAAATTTAAAGAATTAAATATTTATCCTGTGACAATTCACGCAGCGCCATCTAGTTCTAAAGTAACAGAGAACTTATGTTAAGGGCATTAGATAACTGATACACTACTAATTTTTATCCGTGCACGGGCGGAGAAAGTTTAGTAGCATCTGCGGCCGGGGTCGGCCTGTCGTAAAGGGCGACAAAACAACCTACCTTAGCTACATGGTAGGGCCTCAAGCCCGTCTGGATGGCGACCACCTTTAGTCTTAAGTATGCCGCCATAATAACCTTGTGTTGTGTTCCGGCATTAGTGATCCAAGTTTCTGTACCCCTTAGTAGACGATCAAAAAGAAGAGGTTTTGCAGAATGTGGAATGAAACGAAAATTAAATACTAAGAAGATGACAACAGACTCCTGTCAAATTCCTAACTACGGAAATATATTTTCCAAATTTACATCTTTGTTACCTTCGCTCATATAAACACAGCATAATGAGGCAGTAGATTTTGCAGGTTGGCAAGTAATAAAGTACCTGGCTTTATTATACATACATTGCCGTTATCCCGACGGCGAGACTAGAACATTCGAGAGCAAATGGATTGGATGTCACGGGATAGATATACACTGCGGTTTAGTCGGCCAATGAAAGGACGGCCGACGTTATTAAAGTTCATTATTATAATGGAGATTTGTTGTTCGCAGTTCTGTTTGATTTGTTATTGAATTGCTTAGACCAGTGGTCGGTCCTTATCATCCAAAAGAGCCAAATATAGATAATACACAATTGAAATTTGTTCAAATAGCCATTTTTTAACATATGTTAGTAGGGGACATTATTACGGTAATAACTATAGATAATAAGTAATATTCCGTGTCTGGACTAAACATTTCACGAATAAGCCGTAGCCGAGGAGACAGAGCTGCCCGCAGCTCGCATGCATCCCGACCACTGACAAACAACCCAACTGGTCCATGGTCTTAGACGACAGGAAGAATGAGACCACCCATTATTAGAGTGTGGCAAATTGCGTCAAAAGAAGTACTAATGAACTTACGAACAAAGATGCTGAAGACCGTGCAAGTTGAGAAGAAAATCCTGGAACAATAAGTATTACTCCAAACGGAATTTAATTCTTAGATAATGATAGATTACTTCTTTTGTTAAACTTGATTTCTTTGTCGAAGGTGGTGCTCAAGTGATATTTGCCTCAACAAATTAGCTACATCTCTCCTTCTTTCTGTCCCTATCCCATATTATATGGAGTCAGCACAACATTTTCTCCTTCTACTCTCTCATGTTAGCCGTCATTTCAACATTCACATCCTATTTTTGCCATATTCACGCGAATAACGAGGTGAAGGACACGACTCGTAGGCGTTCTAAGCTGTGAGAGCCGTTGCGACATTGAGAATGTCAATACGTAATTTTACTTAATAGTGGAGCCTGGACTCCAATATATTTTGGTGGCAACCGAGATTAGCTGCTGCAATGATAATGGTCTTAAGTATACCGCCATAATAACCTTGTGTTGTGTTCCGGCATTAGTGACCTAAGTTCCTATACCTTTATGGGACAGCAGCGTGATTGCGATGCCACTGGCGTTGCAAACACCTATAGGCGACGGTAACTGCTTAATTCTAAGCGGGCTGTCAGCCTGTCTGCTGTCCTACGTAATAAAAAAAACTTATTAAAAAAAAAACACCAGCAACAATCCTCTCATTTATAAGACCATGCGTTATTTTGGAATTATAGTCAACTTATTCGCTAATCTGTGGCGTACCGAATAACTCACGGTGCGATTGCCGAGGTTACGGTTTCGATTCCCTTCTCGCGTCTAGGTGTTTATGTATAATATGAATTAATTTATAAAAAAAAGTATATGAGTTATCTAGTACCCATAACACAAGTGCTACGCTACTTAGTTTGGGACTAGATGGCGCTTTGTGAATTGTCACAAAATATATGTAGTCTTCCTATGGATGCTTCACTAGCCTCGTAATATCCACGTATATGCCTCAGAAATATATATTAATATCTGTCACTCACACTTGTCTCCTATCATGACAGTGACATTTTCAAAACTACACATAAACACCTAGACAATATAGCGTATGTGAACACATACCATAGCCTAAATCCCGTACACTATAGTAGATGTTATTGATTTTTAAAACTTACAAAATTTACATACTTTTCGATTTAGCTCACCTTTTATAGCCACGTTTTGAATTGCACGGATCCAGTCGGAATCCATTTCAAATGTCGTTAAGTTCTGCAGTTGAATTTAGTGCTTTACCTAGGAACAGTACGTTTGGTCTCTTAGGATTCAAACTTCATTCGCACGTTTGTACACTTGGGGAACAGCTCTATATTATGGTCTGCTACAGATAAAATAGTATTTTAAAAACACTTTGACGTAGAGCCATGGTATGTTCAGCTTCATTACATTAATAGGCTATATCTTACCGTTTATTTCAGTTATAAAAACCAAAACTTTACTCAAGTCAACGTCCCTTCTATTAAGTCTTGTTATTATAATACTGTTTAAAACTTGTTTGACCTCCTCATATTGTATTTATTTTTAAAATAGAATGTGAACAAAATTATATAAAAAATATACGTGACATAAATAATAATTATAGAAGATAATTTTCATTTAAAAAACTATTGAAATTCATCATCATCATCTTAGCGTTGAATTTCGGTTGCAACCAAACTCTCGTTACGGCGCCCGGGATCCGCTTTCCGACTTTTTCTTTTTTTTGGCACGACGTTAAGCCAGCACTTTTTGGGTCTACCCCTCCTGTCGGCGCCCAGCAGAGGCGGCATGGCCAGACATTTGTTCCCCCCCCCCATAAGTAGCCGGTTACTGTAAAACGTGGCTATACTAGCGAAGGCGTCACTCCTGCAATTCATCCACAATGTCACGGACATGAAGGCTGCCGCGGATGCGAGAGTTCCTAACGCGGTCCTTCCGCGTTACTCCACACATCCACCGCAGCATATTCATCTCCGTGACACATAGTTCCTGCTTGTGTCACTCCAGCACCAATCACGTTTCACAGCCGTATAAAATTGAGCCGTTTAAAATTAAAAAGTAGATATTACGTAGAAAAGCTATGCAAACAGGTAATAATATATCATCATAAAATAGAGAAAGAAACTCATCTAGGTCTACCAACTAATTAGTTTAAGCTTTAAAATACACAATACGCTCTAAAGAATCACTTACCCATTATAAATTGTAATGATATACTTTTCCATTGAAAGAAAGTGGTGGAATGTTAAAGTAAGTGGCGACGCTCGTTGTAAGGCGTTAATTTTTTGTGTAGCACAGAGGCTTTTAGAAGACAGTGATTAATAGTCCCAAAATGAACATGTGTCTGTTTTTATGTAGCTAGCCATTTTTTCTTGATCTTCTACGCCTCTTACAGATAATACATTCTCAGAAGCAAACGGGAAATGCAGTAGATAAATTGTAGTTCATGTTAAATTGGGCGGTGGTTTTCTTGGAAATGTGTGTCTAGTACATTGAAAGACCATGAAAGAAAATCACATGAGTCATTGCCATATTATTATGGAGTTAACCTTTAAGTAACTTGGAAGTAACTTTCCGTTACTATAAAGTTGATTCATCGACACTTACGAATTGACAGTGTAAATAGATAAACCCTTATTATTCAACAACATTACAAAGAAAAAAAGTGTTAAACTTTATTATTATAAATACGTTGTGTAATATTTGATCATAAAACATACTATATACATATACTATAAAAAGTCACAAATTATAAATAACTAGTTGATACCCGCGACTTCGTCTGTGCTGGTTTCGTCATGAGGCATAGGTAGAAGAGAATTCCCATCTCCTACGCATGCACGCTTGTCCCACTTCTCCGCGGTAAGAAAAATCATGTTTCTTAAAACTATAATAACTTTATATTAAATGAACATATAGTAATATTTTTTATTAAAACGGGCCAAGTGTCTAAGAAAATTTAATTGAAATCTATCCAGTAGTTTTGCCGTGATATGCGCACAACTACAGACCTCTATCATTTTGTTTATATTATCCGTGCAGAGGCAGAGAAAGAATACTAACCTCTGTGTGTAGGACAACAGACAGGCAGTATTCTTTCTCCGCCCCTGCATGGATAAAAATGTTCCTGTCTGTGTTCCGACATAACTGATTCAGGTTCCAGTCACACAACGCGGAGGTTGGCGTATCGTATATCTAGCCGAAGCGGAATCGATTATTAGAGTCGAACCCTAAAATATTAGATTAATATTTCGGTAAGGTACGGTATAGTGACTAATATTTTAAAGACTTCTACTTCGGCTAGCTAGCAAACAGTACACAATATGTATGTACAATATAAAAAAAAAACACAGGTATACTAAATACATGCATTTACTTTTTTTACTAGCTTTAATAATTTTAATATACAATATAAATACAGATAATTATACTGTATAAATACAGATGTTAAACGTCTTTTATTTTTAAATTATTTAGTTCATGTCCATTAATTTACACAAAAACATCAACCACCTCTTAATATCACAGATATTTCCATCACATAAACCGCTTTATTGAAAGTAAACAAATCCTCTAACCGTACGAAGGGAAAAAGGTTCTAATGGTTTAAACACAACATTAAAGTAAAAAGCAGCGAATTAAACGTTGAAAAACATTTCATTTTAAAAAAGAAAACACGGTTAATGCTCGAACAAAAAAAAAGCGAGATAGGTACATTTCCCTCGCCATTAAAACCGGAAGATAAGCCTGCAACGCTGTCAACTCATACATCGTTAATTTTAAGGGAACTCAAGTTTTTATTGTGTGTAATTTTCCCAAGGATATGCCTATATGGGATTATTTACTGGCCATAGTTGAATCCTTTGTAGAGTATATTTCCTATATTTTAATATATGATAATATTTTTTTATTGCTGAGTAACAGCAAACAGGCTGACGAATAACTTAATAGTCAGTAATAGTTACCATCACCTATACAGTACACTAATACAGGTACAGGAACCTGGTTCACTAATGCCGAAACACAACGCAAAGTTATTATGGTGGCGTACTTATGAACCAAAGGTGGTTGCCATCCAGACGGGCTTGGGGCCCTACCACGTAGCTTGGATTGTTTTGTCGCCTTTTACGAGAGGCCCAGCCCGGCTGCAGAGGTTCGTATTCTTACTCCGACCCTGCACGGAGGAAAAATTCATATCATTGAAATATACGGAAAAAAATATTAATAATATTGTAGGAATGCGAGTAATATATTGGAAATTGTAGAATATGCATAATACATAGTCCTAGACTACGTCCACATAAAAGTTTAAGTTGCACGTCCCTTGATGCACGTAAAGTTTGTTGTCTTGTATGATAGTCGAACACTATTGACATTGACATTTAGAAACACTTGAATTCTCTATATAATATATGACTATACACATAACAATCATGTATACGACTGCATGAGGCGAAGATTGTCTTTATACTCGTAAGATAATTACTTTATAACACTGTAAAGCCTATAGCGTCCTACAGCTGGGCTCAGCTCTCTAGAAGAAATAGTATAATCAGTTATACCAAATGTGGATTGGTGGTTACACATACAAGTGCTCTCGATGTATAGATATCTTAATGAGGATTTCCTTTACCATCGATACATGATAAATAGAATATGTACATTCGGCCAGAAAAACAGTCAAAGCGTCGCATGCCATTATGAGATTCCAACTCGTTACCTCTAGATCGGCCTTCGAGTATTTTCCACTAGTTTTCCACTGGTATTTTCCACATAGTAGAGAATAATTTAGTTCAACTAATGATAGATATGCAGACCAGATAAGCGCACCTGGAACGTTATTGCACCAAAATTGTAAAAGACGCAATACGTAGAAATAATAAAAATTGATAATTATAATAATTTACATAGTAATAGTAGTATATACATTATATATAATTAATTAAATAAAAGTAATTTATAAATAATTTACAAATGGGTAGTACAAATGTAATATAGTAACAGTAGGCAGAGGGAATAGAAAGCAACAACAAATAATCACAGAAAGAATGATTAAGAAGTTTGAAAAACAATTAGCTAGCATTATACAGGTTTAATATAAAAGGAGGGGCTAACAGATTATTATTAAAATGGTGAAAGTTATTTAGGAAAAAAAATTAGACAAAATTCTTGCCAAGCAAGAAGGCATAGAAATAGCTCAAACTATAAAAAATTTTAATATATCATATGTAGCACGGCCCTGGTTCCCCTGACCTTCCGCCTGACGCAGGTCCTCTCGGGGCACGGTTGCTTCTGGAGGTACCTGTGTCGCATAGGGCGGGAGATGACGTCGGGGTGCCACCACTGTGGCGCGGGCGACGAGGAGGACACGGTGAACCACACTGTCGCCGTGTGCCCTGCGTGGCGCGAGGAGCGCCGCTCCCTCGTCGCCCAAATCTGCGTGGACCTGTCGCTCCCGGCCCTGGTTCTGTCCATGGTCGGGGGCGATCCTGGATGGACGGCCATCGCCTCCTTCTGCGAGGCAGTCATGTCCACAAAGAAGGCGGCGGAGCCGGAGTCAACCACCACACTCCCCTCCCGCCAACGCAGGCCACGTCGGCGACGTCGGAGGGCAGTTAACGACCTCCGGCCGCCATAAAAAGCGGCCGCGGGCGGCCCCTCGTGGGAGGATCCGCCGCCCGCACTATTGCCGCGAGGGTGAGGGCTGCGTGCTGTTCCGCGGCCCCCCTCAACTCCTAGAGTTGTTAGGAGAGCGCCGGGGGGACGAAATCCTGACCCCCCTGGCGCCAACACTTTAGAAGGGGCCCACCTCAAGACAAAGGGCGGGCCGGCGCCGGCCCGGGCCACGAGATCGGCAGGCCATATATCCGTGGGCTTGGGCATAGGCGATAGGAGAACAGCGGGGTTTTTTAGTGGGTGGTCGGAGTCCTATATATCCCTCGGTCCCCCCGGGCCGGGGAACCCGTCAAGAGAGGGTTTTCCCTGACACTAAAAAAAAAGATAGATTTTTTTATATGTAATCCATTAATTTAAATTCATATTAATGTACTGTCTAAGAAAGTCTTACAAAAAGTACCCGTTTTCTCATATATGCAAATACCGCCTTCGTATAGACAGCGCCTTACCCCAAGTAATATATGGCATACAGAGACGACATGTGACACAATGAATGCATTTATCTTACGCGAGTAATAAAAACCACGCTCAGTTGCGTTCTGCAAGTTGATTAATTAGAACAGTACTTAGCTAAAGCGGTCAGTAGAGTTTAATTTGGATATTTTAATTTACCAAATTGAATTGATCCCTCAAACTTTACTACATTTATAAATATCAAGTCCCTGTGCTTTGCTATTTGTAATACTTTTTTATTTAATTCGGAATTACATTAGGTTATTTAACTATAAAAATCCTTTTTATCATGCATTAAAATATAATCTTTTATTCGTACAACGGCGGAGAAAAGAATACTAACCTCTGCAGCCGGGGTCGGCCTGCCGTAAAAGGCAACAAAACAACCCACCCTAGCTACGGGGTAGGGCCTCAAACCCGTTCGGATGGCGACCACCTTTGGTTTTAAGTATGCCGCCATAATAACCTTGTGTTGTGTTCCGGCATTAGTGACCCAAGTTCCTATACCCTTATGGGACAGCAGCGTGTTCGCAATGGCACTGGCGTTGCAAACACCCATAAGCGATGGTAGCTGCTAAATGCTAAGTGGGCCGTCAGCCTGTCTGCTGTCCTACAGCAATAAAAAAATGTATAGATTAAGGATAAATACGAATTGGTCAACATATTGCCATTTGCAACTAAAACTCTCACCGTGAAATAAATCGATTTTGGTGTTTACTTGTCCTGAATCTGTCTAAATTTTATATTTTACATACATATTTCTTCTGAATATTGTGGGATAAAATAAAATTTGTTCAGAAATTTACAGCTATGAAATATTTATCCAAAAGTCTAAAACTCAAACTATATAAAGTATTCTAAAAGTAATTCTTAAAAACAGTATGCGTTACCAGCAAAACACAACGAATAAAATTTCCCCGCTGGCAAATAATACAATGTCACAGAACAATGACTAGAGTCCTGTGATGCTAGCACGCAGAACTCTGGGTGCCGATGAGGTGAGTGAAATCTCAGGTGAAGTTGACAACATAATTTCACCAGATTCGCCTTAGAGTTGCTGTAATCAAGTTTCTTTGAAACAACAAAGACAATTTTTTAAGGGTTGTTAATATAGTATGAATTATAACTACAATATATCAAAGGAAGCATAAAAAAATCTTCGGTATTTCATACCATTTGCCTATTGGATTTTTCTTGAGGGGGAAAACATTTAGATTATCGTAAGGCACCCTCTTTAAGTTAAAGCCTTGTGGAACATTTCTTACCTGCTTCCGATATTGCACCGGCTAACATATGAAAGCTCGACCCTTACTTTAGCCGGAAATCCCACAAAATAAAGAGGTAAGTGATCATTTTCTACGTTAATTTTCAACGCAGTGGAAGTCAGTCCCCATTTCAATCTTGACAGGTTTAACTTATTAAATCAATTAATAGTTTGTCGTTTGCTTGTATTTTGCGATTTAGCTTTAAAAATATTAAAATCAAAGCTTCAAGTTCGCGCACACCAGTATATAGACTGTAAAAGCATTATTTACCATTATCTCTTATTTTATTAATCCTAAACAATCTCGCGGTTTCAAGTTGGGTTTTTGGCGAAATAGATTTGGAGATGTATCATCTGGTATTATATCTCATGATTATTTGATTGGGTACAAAGGTTTTTATGTCCGTTATTTTCTTCGCTATGAGCAAATTCCCACTTAGTCTTGTATTTGTCAATTTTTACGATACTCTTAAAATGAAAGGAGGTGTGCCCTATAGTTCCGCACTACACAGCGAAGTCATTAATACTACTACGCCACAAAATTGCAATATAGCGAGTGTTTAGTTCTAAGCAAGAAAATGTAAGGTAGGTATTTATATTAGAGGAGCTTGAGTCGTAAGCATGTATATAGAGTGCTTAAGGTAGGATGCGCGCGTCTGATATTGGGGAGCCTCCGGGAGGCTCTGAGCCTCCCTACAGTGCTGTTTCGGCGACAGCGTTGGCTTGACGTGTAGGGCGGTTCCTCCCGCCTACGGGAACACTCACGTAACTCTTCAATGTTGCTGACTGTGCAGTTCTGAAGTACATTTTGCAGTGGTTCAGTGTTGTGCTTGAATGACTTGATGTGATTGGACTTGTTGATTGCATGGCTTGATTCAAAGTAAGTTTTTATATGATTTGAATAATTGATGATGATTTTTACATCTACATAGTTAGATTTTTTTTCAAATTATTATAGAAAAATCTGATTAGTTTCATTCCTTAATCAAAAGTTTGTTACTAAAAATGTTTAAAAAATACATATTTAAATGATTTGAAAATTTTAGTAAATTAATTTGTATTAATTTAGGCCTTGATTAATTTAGCGCTTAGGAATTTTAATTAAACTAGAAACATTTAAATAGACTAAAGCAAACTTACAAGACCTGTTTTCTTTTTGTATTTTGGTTAAATAATAAAAAAAATGTTCCTCACTATATTATTTACGACCGTGTTATGTATATGTATTAAATTATCCTTAAAATCCATACTAATATTATAAATGTGAAAGTAACTCTGTCTGTCTGTCTGTTACGTTTTCACGCCTAAACTGCGGAACCAAATTTGATGAATTTCGCTATAGACATACATTGGACTTTGCAGAGGGACATAGACTACTTTTTTAAATTTATATGACAGAGTCAGCTGGTGTATCTATATAGTAAGGCCATATTGAAAAAATCAAGTAATTTTTTTACAAGTGTTCCGTAGATTTATTTATCAAATAAATTTCATTCGATTTAAATAAATTTAAATTAAATGAAATGATTATGTCTGTGGGTATAATCTTCTTGAAGGACAGATAAAATATTTATATAATATAGTTTGCCAGTCTAGATATATCCTTCAGTTGAGTGTTTTTTTAAATAAAAAGATGATACAATTTTCACGTAATGCAGGATACTGTCTTAAAAACGTTGTAACGCCCTAGTGTAATAAGTCTTATAATGCGTTAGTAGTACGTGGGTCGGCAACGTTTGTACCCAATAATACCTTTTGTTACAGTCTTTTGTTACGTATGCTATCATCTTTATCGCTACTTCTTTGTATCGATCAAAATGAATTTTGTAAATTATAAAATCATAGCAATAAAACATATATTCCTCTAACAAAAGTTATTGTTTTCTCTATATAAAGATGACAATAGATTTAAATGACTTTATCCTTTACAACTTTGTTCAGCTTTGTCATGTATTAAAAAAGCGTCGGTGTAATTTATGTTAGTCTTTTTGAATTCCGTATCAGAGTTGTTGATACAAGTGGATAGCTAGGGTCCAACAATAATATTTGAATAATAATCGAAAGTTGAATCATGGGGACGCTGTTTAAGGATGACCTCACTGTTTACATTTTCAAAATAATTTCCTGGTGGTCCTTCGGAGCACCTGTCGTTGTCTGTGCTGACTATTTATTAGTCAAAACCCTTTGATCCGGTCTACATGATGTTTTGGGTTATATTTATTAAATATTTACTAATTTATGGATGTACAGATGTTTGTAACTTAATCATATTTGAACGGAACTATATTGTAGTCTATGATATGACATATTGCACTTTACCACGTAAAAATTTAAAATTTTAATTATTATTTTCTCGGAAATAAGGTTCCTCGATAGTAACAGCTAATATCAAATGATTTAGAAAAATAATATTCCAATTTATTTCTGAATCAGCAGCTTTTTTGATTCGAGAAACTTATTTGTCAATTACTGTGATATGTAAATACATTTTTTTTTACTGCTGGGGAACAGCAGACAGCCTACGACCCACTTAATAGTAAGTAGTTACCATCATCTATGTATGTTTGCGACGCTAGGGGCACTGCGAACACGCTACTACCCGAATAGGGATACTGGAATGTGCGTCACTTTGCAGGAACACACCACAAGGTTAATATGGTGGCGTATTTACAGATCAAGGATGGTCGCTATTCAGACGGACTTGGGGCCCTACCACCTAGCTGGTGCACATTTGTTGCCTTTTCGACGTTTTTTCAGGGGATAGTATTATTACTCTGGCCATGTACGCAGAAAACCTTGAAAATGTCATTATTAGGAATATATGTTTTTTTATATAAAATATTTTATCGTGTATGCATTCTGGTGACCGAAATCCAGTTTTACTGAAGTAATTAACCAGCGATTAATGGGTTCACTGCAGAGTTCAAATAACAATTTTTACAAAAGGTATTTAAATGCTATAAGGTTTAAGCCTTCGCATAACTCGGTAGATTTAACGGTAATATTTTATAAATAAAAATGCTTTAATGGGGTTCGTACTGGTGTTTGTTTTTAGTGAAATAAGATTGATTTCTTTAAGTAAAGTTATATTTTATAAGCACGTATTTTTGGGTTATTTTATTTCCATAAATAAATAAGGTAGCTATGGTTATCACATCATAGATTTAGGAAACAAATCACCACTTTAATACAATATCTGAATTATTCATACCTACATTAAAAAAAAAAAAAATTTTAAAATTAAATTATAGTGAATCCGTTTTATTTTAATATCGATTAGTGATATAATATAATTAAGCTATAAACTTACAAACTTTTTCGCCAGTTTTGGATTTGTAGCGTACACTTTGGATGTGAAGTACGCTGGATTGATGCATTTTGTAACAAAGTAAAACTTCTGCGCAATTGTTTACGATGGCGCTTCTCGGTGACACTTTATTAAAATAATAACATACATAATACAGAAAATACAGATATTGAGATGGAAGTGTGGACTCACAAAAATTTACAAAATTAGAAGTAATTTATCACGAGAAGTTTAAAAATAACGCCAGTGATTAAGACGCTGGAAGCAACTTAATAGCATTAAATGCAAAGAGAAGAATGCCATGTAACAAGGAAGATGCTAAAAATTAAAGTGAACGGATACAGAAAGAAGGGTGGACCAAAAAAGATGGATGGATTGTGTAAAAAATTACATGGCAGGGAAGGTGTGATAATGTTGAGATGACAATTGATAAAGGAGAGTAAAATAGGAGGAAATGTTGTACTGACCACAAATAATTTGGTGGGGTCAAAAAAGTGTCCAAATGTGTGCAACATTTATTAAAAAAAGGTGTTTCGGTTCTTTTAGCAAACACCTCGAAGACACAATTGGATAGTGTTTAGCTGTTTGTTTTGTTGTTATGTTGAGCTTTTCTAGAGCCAACTGATTTCATCACCATTCATATCACTAAATATTAAACAGTGTAACACGGGGTTTACTCACGCCACCACTAGATGGCGTTAGGCAATGACTAGATCGTGGTAGCAAATTCCTCCGGCTACCAAGTTAACTCCCGTACCTCGAAATGTCCGTCAACTTATCAAGCTCGCCTGCTTAGGGCCCTAGAGTGGCAAAGATCCTGCTTCCACCTACGTTGGGTTGGGACAAGCATTTTGAAAACTCTTAAGACTTCATGGCTAACGGCTCCGCCGAACGACCGCTTCCACCCCTGCTGAGACGATATTGTTATCGGTATCGTTAGAAGTGTCGCAACGTAACTTAGGCGCCCCTCGCCCGTGTCAGGAAGATTGCCATAGTCTAGTTACTATACTCCGGACGCCGAGCAGGCATTATATTTACGCGGGAATGACAGAGACAGATAATAACAGGTCAATGGCCGAAATTCTTCCTGCTCGGCGTCCAGAGTATAGTTTGTATTTGTACTGTATGTTGTTGATAATTGTTGCAATACATTTTGTACACAAGAACATCGCGTTTTGAATCTTCGCTCACCACCCAGTTACAATTAGCATCCAACGTGGTGCCCGAATTCATACACTCCGTTACAGCAGATAATAATTATAATTAATAATTGTAATAGAAAAAAGAATACTCCTTCTGATTGTCTTTCGAAACTTTGCTACCGGTTGTAATTTTCCTTTTATTTTATATTTGATATATTTCGTCATAATGATTACTTTATATCTTGAAGAGAGAACCGTCAAAATTTAACAAAAGTAAATAGAGCAATTTATAAATTGTTATCTTCATTCACATCAAGCGGGTATCTATTACGAAATTGCGATTTGATAAATCGCCAAACATTATTATGGGCGGCGAAAGAAATGGACTCGCTTAGCTTGAAACGACAGAGTCTGACTATCCACTCACGCTACAATGCACTTTATTACACCTAACAAAGGTTTTTATTCCCTTGCCGGCATAAAAAACGCGTAAAATAAATATTATGAGCGTAATAGGAAAACGTAATGCCACGGATGCTTTGATGAAAGATAATCTTTTAGGAAATTGACTATAGCTTGAATTATTATTAATCATTTACCAAAGTTGACTTCTTAACAAACGATATAACAAAAAGGGAAATTAATTATACTAATAAGACATTCTTGCACGAAATACTGTAATTAAATTAATTTACGATTGCAATAATAATCTAAAATCTTTAATTTTCAAACCGAAATTTCGTTTTAGTAGCAGTTTCCACCAACTATTGGTAAATAAACGTGTACTTTGAATCCTAGAAAGTAATTTTAATGACACATAACAGCCGTGAAAGTTAAGAAAATTTAACTTTGTAGAATGTAATAACTATTTCGTATTACAAATAGAATATATAGAATACGATAATATTATCCGCTTTTCAAATTTAATCGTAACGTTTTTCTAGCTTCAAGCGGATTGACATGATGAATAAAAGGAAATTTCACTTTGAGAAGCAAGTGTTTCTTAAAACAATAAATAGACGTACATATAATATACGTGTTGTTTTCATGCCAAATTTTGTATCATGACAACAAAGAATATGGGAACCATAATATCGGGCATCACTAAAGCGTGCCACTAAATTATAAGAGAACAGTTTACTTCATTTTATCGTGCGAAGAAAATATGATCGCGTGAGCTTCCCGTGTCTGTTAGTACCCGCCTTAAGCACGCAATCCAAAAATTTCCTTATACCCTCATGTCTTAACAATTACTCTCAACGCCGCACGATATCTCATCATCTGATGACCTCGCTCTTTCATACATCATTAGACTACCCGCACTTGAGCAAAAATATGTTTCTAACACTTTTTTGCAATGTTAATAAAGTCTTTTTGATTAACAGTGAAGTTAAACTTTGTGAAATTTCTTTTATGGTATACATTCAAATATAACAATATGACAGCATATTAGAAATCATGTTAGTCCTTAACGAGTGCATTACCAGAGTTAAGGAGTTTGGAAGATGCAAATGGTGTAAACCATGTTATCTTGAACTTGATTTTTATGAACTTGATTTGTAAAACTGGAGTCTTCTGAATGGATATCGGGCTGATAAAAAGACAGTTAATAAAAATTATTTATTGTATACACATTAGTTAAAATTAAAATTGTAGGAAATTGGGCGGCCTTACAGCTAGTAGCGATCTCTTCCAGGCAACCCATTAGTAAAGGTTATTGCACATTTCTACTTACTTCGTGCGGAGAAAACTTTTCAAAGTAATTGCATGTGTGTAATTTTGGGGCACAAAGATTGCACGATGTGTTAATTTGGCCTGTCATGCGATGAGTAACAACATTTGGGGTCTTCACAAAAGAAAATTGAACCACGAAAACAGCGTAATCTTGCGTGTGACTGGAAAAAGTTTTAGGTAATCTTTATGTTCGATTATTCGTCATTTACTAATTAAATGTTTATGAACGGTTTTCTTTTTTTTTCTATTTTTATTATTGTCATATTATAAATGGGAAATCCCGATAGTATCTAAAACTGTGTCTTCTAAGTATATTTGTGAGTATTGTCCAAGGAAGAATTTAGGGCATCGATGTCGGGGCACTTTTTCGTGTCCAAATAGTATAGAAAGATATAACGGCATTTATTATATGCCTTTTAAAGTAGTTTCCAACCTAGGATGGAAAGTTGTGTCAAAGTCCGTTTTTATCAGAGTGCAAGTTGACTTGAATAGATTCTTCTAAGAGGCCCGTTATATCGGGCCAGTGACTACCGGGGTCACGATAATACTAACCACAAGTCCCACGGCCCCGGCGTTAAATACGAATTTATTTTTTTTATATATTATTATTTAGATGATGACATATATCTATTTCCAAATGCTTACTTATTTTGTAATCACAACAATGAAGTTTTCATTTATATAGGCAATAATTATACGAAAAATTTTAGTAAATTATTTTTTGTCATTGATATAATAACAACGCTAACAAATGTCCAAGACAGATTAGTAGGTTACACATACAGGGAAACTCGGTACGTTTTATAATATGCAGAATCCGGACCTCTTGGCTACCACGTGTCTATTACGCATTAAATTACGTATCTATTATGAGGTGATTACATTAAGACATATGAAAGAAACTGTAACTACCATGTATGGAACAGATTTTGTATATCTGTAAAGTCAAATAAAAGGTACACGTATCAGTCTAGACAGGACGATTGAAGTTAAACCGTCCCACCGATCAAATTCCGACAGAATAACATACAAAATGCATTTACAAAGGTCAAGGCAACAGTCAGGTCTACGTGAAAGCGCCAATTAGATTAACAGCTACGGGCCTCGTTCGTAAATTGTCCAGAAGGGGGCGTCCATCTAACTCACCCTAAAGTATTTCCCATTTCAACTTATTGTTAAATCGGCCCATGATATTATTTTGGTAAAATGAAATTTGTATTAACACTAAACCAGCTTTTTAGTAACAAACACATTTAGAGGCTTTTGTAAATATATCAGCCCCATTTTGCATCAATTACAGATTGCTTGAATTTAAGTATAAATCTTAAAATTATTGAAAATAAAAACAGCAGCTGCAGAGTAAACAGATGCATATTAAAGATGAAGACAAAGTACTACAGTTTCTTAAGTTTATCTTGTCATCCCCAAATACGAGCCAGAACCAATTGAAACCACGGTCAGACTTATGTCACGTTCCGCAGCTCCAGCCGTATCAATGAACGTTCAGGTAGTTTGAGTGGATATACCAGATATGTGCGTCTTGATTATAGTATGCTATACGGCTGCATTGCACGGGTGTTGAAGGAGATGGTAGTACGTGTTTCTTTAAGCAGCGAAATGTGAGAACATATGTTTTTCTACAAAAAAATTAATTTATATTTTATTTCCTATACCCTTAAAAAATATATATTTATTCATATTTACTAAATAGTAGGACGCCGTATCATCTTAGGAGCAAAATGGGACACTCTTTTGTCAGGTTGATTGTACTTCTATAGGCATATAGAGTAATTAGCCCATACCCTCGGTCAGGTATACTTATGTAGGAGGGGACTATAACAAGCAATTTTAACAGTATTTTACAAATTTAGACTATTTAAAGCATCAAATGTTGATACAATATCTGAGAAATTCCGGTTTAGTTTAATCTTAGAAATGAATTTTTCACAAATCTGTTTTGTTACTAATTTTTGGCCATAGCCCATGCATTGTATGACATATGGGTACGTAGTATCAAATATGGGTGTATCTGTAATACATTTGGAAATTTCAGAAACCCAAAAACCTAACTTTTAAATTTACTAACCTCATTTTTAGAGTACTCTCAATATAATAATTTGATATTACGTCCTTGAATAAGTTATTACCGTTTTTTTAAATAGGGTATTAATACTACGTGCATAGAATGTCCAATGGTATTGCACTTTTTTTGTCTCGGGCGAAAACCCTATTCTTAACGGGTTCCCCCGGCGCACTCACAGTAATGTACAGTACATTGTATCTAACCTTAAATTTCAATGGTGACTATAATGTAAATTAAATATTTTTAATGGTTTTAAAAATGTCGTATTTGCGGAGAATTCTTACAAAAAAATCTGCAGTTGAAGCACACTGAATTCTCGTTGGGTCGGATATTTAGAGTACAGCGAGTATGTATTCTATACATACTTATAAGTAGATAAATTTTTTTATTTTTATCCCAATGGTATCTGAAGCTTACGCTGTCCAGTTTTGTTACCGCCTTTTTTCGTCGGTGATCCTTCGTAAATCTTACATATACAAAGAAAGAATTTATAAAGGATAGCTGACACAGGTTAAAGATTATGTATTAAAACAAAAGTATTGTTCGTATAATAAACAAATATTGTCACATCAGTTCTTGTGTCCTAAATATGACTCAACTCAGCGTTGTGCTGGTTTGGTATTGGTTGATGTGTGCAACCAGCGCTGGTTTCCTGTTAAGCACTTGGAGTGACGACTCGGAATAAAAGAAAAAAATCAAACATCTTACTTAACAACTAAGAAAATTAATGTTACATATTCTATATCCTTACTAATATTATATGCGCGAAAGTTTGTGTATATGCTACTCTTCCACGTTAAAACTAGTGAACCGATTTTAATGTAACATTACGATGATATAGTTTTTACATCAGAATAACACATAGGCTACAATTTATAAAGATATTGGTGAATTGTCCAAAATATAACGATAAGTGTCAAGTAACTTCAAGTAAGTAGGAAAAAATTCTGCCATCTGCGAGCTATTCTGGCGTGCGCTGCAAAAACTGCTAACAGTTTTCGTGTAACTCTAAAGTTACACGCATATAATGTATTTAAAATGAAAATGTTTAACTTAAGTAGTCCTACAAAAAAGCGCGCGATAGCATTTGTCTATATTTTATGTGTAAGCCAGTTGTCGGGGAAGAGGAGGCAAGCAATCGGTATACGATAAATGAATGATTTATTAATTTACTTTCAACTTTAAGTTTAAGGCAGGTATAATTGTTTTTTCGTAGCTTTGTGATAAGTGAAATGCTGGCGGTGGAAGCGATGCGACGTTGGCCGCATGTGGCAGGTTTGACGTTGAAGTTGAAGTTAGTAGCGAGTGCGCATAGACAGTTAGACACCAGTATCACCAAAATAATGAACCATAAATATAACATAAATTTATAATTTATTTCTAATGCACATTTGGCAGTAACAATCATTCTAACTATATCTTCTACTAATCTAAAAGTGGAAAGCTTACTCCATCCGAGATTGATGAAGTGACGAATTTCCGTTTTGATGTTAATTTGTGCTTCACTTGATTTTTATGTAGTTGAGCTCTATTGATTCGTTTTGTTCGGCTTAACTTTTGTACCACATTTTACACAAATATCGAAGTTCACCGGGTCATCTAAATATGATTGTAACTTTGTCTTTTACGTTTTCATTTTAATGAATTTCGGTAATAGAGACAGATTGGACCTTGGAGAAGAGTATTTATTTGTTTATTTATATGGTAGAATAACGTTTGCAGAGTCAGCTAGTAAGATATTAAAATAAGTTAAAAAATAAGCTCATCACACAAAGTTATAACTTATGAATGGATTTTTTATTAAATAGTGAAGTAGTTATTAATTCTAATTTTGTGTAGGCAGTTTGAGGGGAAAAATAGTATTAATTTTATTCGGTTCCTTTAGATATTGTATATATAAATAATTATTATATTTTATTTAGTTATTAGTATAATTTTACCAATATGAAAATTTATAAAGTAAATAATATTACATTTATAAATTATGATATATTTATATTATATTTTAGTGATAAGATAATGGTGTTAAAGCCGACTGATACCATAAGCAACATAAGCTTGGAACACATAAGGGACTTAAGATATACTCGTATATGTTTATACGAATTATTTGTAGAAGAGAAATAAAATAATTTCCCTTAAATAATGTAATACCTAGATATATTAACAAGATTATACGAAGGAATGATGATTTAATAAAATTATAAAAGACTACTTGTGGTTTCAAATAATAATAATAAAAAAGATATACCCCGCTATATATGATTATACTAAATATAATCACTTATAAAGTTATGGATTATTTTTAAAATGAAAAAATGGGAAAGCTTACATGTTTTACTTAAAAAAAATTATGAATTTGTATACATTGAAGTAAATTTTGCACGTGTAATAAAATATTTTTGAAAACCATTACTTATTTATCACTTTTTTAATGTAAATGTATGTATGCATCTTAAACTAAAAGTTATTATTACAGAATTTATCATATTCATAACTTTATTTTTTATGTTCCAATTAAGTTAACTGTCGAAAATATGTATTTTTCTCAATATATTGGATTTTTTTACACTTTTACAAACACCTTTAGACAAACCTTAAACTTATTATACTAATATGATTAATATAAACATTTAGATATTGCCTTAAAATATATACAGTGGAAAGGATACAATACAATAAAAAGAATATCAATAGCTAAATTTCTAGTTACAATTTACCACCATATGATCACCTTGAAAAGACAAAAAAATATGGCGAAGAAAGTACATATACTGTGACAATTCATACAGTACAGTATGGTGGGACAACAATATACAATTCAAATACTTATATAAATAAATGCATATTATTCATAAACATCCAGACTCGGTACGGAATAAGCATTCAAGCGCAACGGAATGCAGGACCAAAAGCTTTCGAAGATGCTCGGCACTGTGAATTGACGTAGTTGTCGAATGTGAATTGTGCATGGACCTCGTAAAAGTCGGTGACCCGGCAAAAGTGCCACCCTGGACACCCAAACCGACCCTCGGATGTTGTTTACTTAAGAAGACGCCAATAAAAGTGTCGCTTGAGGATATATTAGATGATTGACAATGAAATTTCATGTCCTACTTTCAAAGTGAAAAGAGAAAAATAATTTAAATAATAAGTATGACAGATTTTCCCTCAAAAAGGGGTTAACATCAGGCAGACGGCCGGTTGTATAAACTAAGCCACAAGTATCACAACATGTAGCATGTTGTGCCAACCCCATTTAATGTGAGTAAGGGCAGAAGGAAGAAGAAGACCCGGACTCGGTACGGAAATCGAACCCCACAAGCGTTTCTACATACAAAAGCGATTGCGCCACGGAGGTATTTAATAATAAAAGTCTGACGACCTCCGTGGCGTAACGGCTAACGCACTTTGGCACGCTTGTTGAAGTCACGAGTTTGATTTTTATCTAGCGTCTCGGTGTTTATGTATAATATGTATTTATTTAAAACAGAAAAGTATTCGAGTAGTATGTTATAGTGCACATACCACAAGTGCTATGCTACTTATTTTGGAACTAGGTGGCGATTTGTGAATTGTGCCAGTATATAAAAAATGGTGTCTAAGCAACATGCATTACATCTATTTTGATTTATCAGTGAAGCCTATAGAATAAAAAGCAGCGCAACCCTGGCTCCAAACTAAAAGACTTATTATATTCTATTGAATTTAAAAGTAATAAATTCGCTCGTAAAAGTGATTGATTTAAAAGCTTTTATAATAAATACAAATGTCTTAAAACGAAGTATAAAAGACATGTTACAAAAAAGTGTCTTTAAAATGATTCGTTACGCTCCGCGGTAAAAATATTTTGTCCATTTACGTCAGTGTACCCGTATTAAAGTATTATAAGGCCATTTGACACCCCCGATGTGTTATAGAATATCAGTGCCTGACAATAGTGAAATAATTATGTTGTGCGGTTGTAAAGTAATAATACTTACATTGTACCACGAACAGCTATTATTTACGAAAAAGTGGTTAGTTTTAAGTACAAAATTACAAGTGAACCTCGTTTAATTATTTTATTCGAATAGGCACCCTTATTACATTGAAATAGAGTATATAATTTGTAGATGTGATACAAGATTGACAATTTAGATGCGTGGGTTATAAAGTGATTTATATTCAACTTTTGTTTTGACTATAGTCGAATTGCAGACATCAGTGACCATGCTTCGATATTCTTTGTGCCACCAGTATTGTTCGTAAATGACGTCGTTAGTAAGTAGACGGGTGGTCGAGCGCATTCAAATTCAAACAGTGACGTCATAAATCAACAACTCAGTCATTATTAGAAACCGTTGGTATAATTGTTTCCATTACCACAGGTGATATCTTTATGTAAATTCATTTCTTATAACTTAGTATAGTTGTGTTGGACATCGTAAAATTTTAAAGCGCTGGGAATACGAAGTGTAATCGATTTTAAGATTTAATAGTTCTCTTTTGATAATATTGAACTTTATCGATATACATATATTCGAATAAACCCCATTCATGTTTTTGTCATACTATCACAGTGTCACACGTTGATTTATCATGTAAAATACAACAATGGGAATTCACGTCCGTTTGTCAAAATAAAATGATCGACCTACGCGTAACACGGAGAATCTATGTAAAAAAATAAAGATTCTACACTTTAACAGATATTACGATAGACTGTAAATCCAGTGTCACAAATGTTTACTATGAAATATTTTTAGTCTGTGACTCGTTATAAAAACTATATTGTTCCAAATAAAGTTGAATTCTGTGGAGCTATTACAAAACCCGGTGTATTGTTGCCAGAGGATGGGTGATCTTTGATGTCCTCTTTTGTTGTATCGTGTCGAACAATAAGTGACCATATAGGGTGTTTTTCGATGCAGCTGTGTGTTATAGAGGATATCTATCCAACCATAGGTAAGAGATGAGTTTAATAAATGACAAACGCAGAATCTTGGAGGTTTCGAAATAAATCATCTTTATTATATTAGAAACATCAAAAAGGTTAAATATAATTATTTATGCACTGGTAGTATTCACCAAGTTGGGAAGAAATTTTCAAAGTAACTTCCATTTGGCCAAATCATCTGTCCGTTTACTCAGACACTTGGTGATAGAAGAATGACAGAGTATTTCAGTGGGTAGACCTGAAGAGTTTCACATACCCTCCAACTCCCCCGTCATAGGGGTGACACGCAAAATCGGGGATTCCTCGAAAAATGAATTCCAACATTATAAGAGAAACGTAGAAACCCTTACCCTTTGAAGTAGAAATAATTTTTATTGTTAATTAATTAAAATGCTTTAGAGCATTTATTCGAAACAACAACAAATAATTTTGCATCAGGCCCAGAGACTAGCAGACCCGATAGATGTTGTTCTTAACACACATCTTAAATCTGAATAAATTAATTAAAAATTAATTTACGTTTTCCAATTTGCCATATGCACATTATATTCTTTTAGTTATCTAATAAATATTCTTTGATAATTTCTAGCTACATCTACATTTATTTATTTTAATGACATTTAATTCACAAGCTTATAAAAGACTAAAATAACCAGTTGAAAGAACATCAGACGCAATAAGTGCCTCTTGTCTAAAAGCCAGTCCAAAAATCCACTCAAATTTTAACGAAGCACGCAATGAAGAGGAAGCGACTGGTGACGGAATTAAAATGCCAAGCGAAGTGGCACCTAAAAGATTTCAGGGGCATTCTGCATTAACACTACATAATGAGTGAGCGAATATTTGGAACAGGTCCAGGGATTTGTAGAACTTGTAAACAACAGACAACAGCCTGTCGCGACTAACATTAATTTATACTGTCTCATAAGTAAAGGTACTGTACTATAACAAGTTGCCATGTAAGCTCCCATATGGAGAATTTATTAAGAATGAAAAATTACATATCACTTACATTAGTAAGTCAGTCGTCGTCAGCTAAGTGTCCACTACTGGACGTAAACCACTCTTTTTTCATATTTTGCCACAAGTATGAATCCATTGCTTTTTATATCCAGCTCTATCTGGAAAACTTTCGGATACCATCGGGATGCGGGAGACTCGCTTGCTCCAACTGCTTGCTACTGACGGGACCAACCCAGTTCAGCTAACAAATTTTGCCAGCTCTGTGGGTCATTTTGATTCTCCTACAAATTTCTTCATTACAGATTTTACATCCATCATATCCCGTTTCCATTGAATGGTTTGAAATTTGTGAACTAATCCGGCTGTCAGTGTCACAAATCTACGAAAGTGAATACTGTTAAGACGTATTGATCGGAGACTTTCGTCTTCAACATCTTGAAGACGTTAAATGGATGACTTCTTTTGTGAGTTGGTAGACAATAAAAGAAGCTCACGATACGATTTCCTTTTGGATTTGGAGGTTGTAGTTGTCCTCACAATCAAATATAGTTACGTAGATTATATGGAAGGGTATCGATGCAAAAGTTTAATTAGACACAGAATCCTGACTTAAATGTCTACGGCTACTAACATACGAGTATTACGCACTTGAGATCCATAAGTTTTAAAAATACACATCGGGTTCCAGCACATAAGCTTCAGATACAACTGGATGAGTCTTACAAGAAGACAGAGTATCAGCATGTGATTTGCACAAAGACAAAATGACTAAAATAAATGTAATTTAGAGTATATTTACTCATTAGTAAACAGTTTTTCTCCATGCAGGAGAGAAGTAAGAATGCTAACCCTTGCTACGGGGTAGGGCCCCAGGCCCATCTGGATGGCAACCAACCTTGGTCTAAAATATGCCGCCATAATAACCTTGTCTTGTGTTTTGGCATTAGTCACACAAGTTTCTGTACCCCTATGGGACAGCAGCGTGTTCGCGGTGCCCCTAGTGTTGCAAACTAATGTTGCAATGTATGCAATGGCCTATGAATATAGGAGACGGTAACTGCTTATATTGAGTGGACCGTCAGCCTATCTGTTATTCCTCAGAAAAAAAAATATTTACTGTACATTTGTCACGCCACATACGTTAGAAAAATAGAACTACCCATGCACATTATGTATAAAAATATCACTTATTTTAATGAATAAATAAACTCTAAAATAATATTTTCACTAATCAAATAATGAAACAAATATATCTTCAAATTACCATCTAATATACATGTAATACAGAATCCGCGTAAAATTAAAATATCACGTTTAACAAATTACTCTCATTTAATTAACAAAGTCAATTAATTTTCCAAGTCTCGAAAATTAAACTACGTACGTGAAAATTTTGCAACAGCATGCACAGCTCGTGTAAATTAAAGCGGAATTCTTCTCATTTTGGCGCTAAAATTAACAACTTATGGTGTGAATTACACCAGCTTGGGTCGCAAGGTGAGTTTAGAGTAGACTTCTGTACAAAGAAAATGTATGTATAAGTATTTATAGTTCATCAGTTACAAGTAAGCTACACTAAAAAGTAAGCTTCATTTGTTTAGCTTGATATTCTCACTATAGTCGGGCTTTTTTTTATTTATTGAATGAATGAATGAATGAAAACTCTTTATTGTTCACCTTAAATATATATACAAGAAAATGAAATAAACTTACAAGCTACTGAACAATGGGTGGCCTTATCGCTTAGAGCAATTTCTTCCAGGCAACCCTATTGCTGTAGGACAGCAGATAGGCTGAAAGCCCACTTAGAATTTAGCTTACCGTCGCCTATGGGTGTTTGCAACGCTAGTGGCATCGCGAACACGCTGCTGTTCCATAAGGGTAAGTAGGTGTTTGGCTTGAAATAAAAAGGAATCTACTCTCACAGAGGGTGGATGTCTATGTATACCTAAGTGATGACTTTTGTATATATTATGTATATTTATTTGAAACGTTATCTATAGAGCTTTGAATTTCCTGCAAAATTGTCCCTAAATTTTTTTCTACTCTGAATATTTTGAAATAATATCATAAATAATAATAAATAATGATGAAAATAGAATTTTAAAGACTGATAACTTTTGAACTATCAGTACTAGAAAAAATTGCCTGATATTAATTTGTAAAACATTAAAAGATCTTTAAAATAACTACAATACTTTATCGTCTACGATAAGTAGTTTAGCATCTAAATGTAAAATATCAAATATTTATGAAACTTTTACGTTTCAACGTAAAAAAACAACCAAATTTTTTCGTAGATAATTTAATGATAAAGAAGGACCAATGATTGTTTATAAAATAAAGTGTGAGTTGTTTTGTCGCCTTTTACGATAGGCTGACCCCGGCTGCAGAGGTTAGTATTCTTTCTCCACCTCATATATATATATATATATATATATATATATATATATATATATATATATATATATATATATATATATATATATATATATATATATATATATATATATATATATATATATATATATATATATATATATATATATATATATATATATATATATGTAAAGAGAATATCATCTCTTTAATGTTATTGTATTATGGTTAGGTTGTGTAACCAGGACATAATCCCTTTTGATTTAACGCGCTTAATGTCATGTGTCATAGAAGTGTGACACATGACATTTGCCTACAAAAAAGTAAACAATATTTACGTTATTACGTTACAGATTTGATTTAAATAATTTAATTAATAGATAGAAAAGCAAGAGTTATGAGAGACGAGTAATCAACTTTAATTGTCGTTTCTGTTATTTTTACAGAAACAAATTTGTTTGATTTATTCGGACCATCCAGACTGAAACAAATAAATAATATTATAAAACGACAATTTTCGTCACAAAATGAAATTGCAATTCGAGTTCAGAGCTGTGGCTTCTCCAAAGGACTGTAAAACTACAGTAGTAGCTGTAACCTCAATTGTCACAGAACAAGGGGAAAAATATGTTATACCAGATGACCTCATGTATGCAGATTATCATGAAGAGTTGACAAAGACGGAGACTTTCAAAAAGGTAAAAAATTCATTAGGAAAAAGGCATGATGAGTTAAAAATATGGATAAAAATTTCAAAAGAATTAGAAAAGATATATTTAGATGATGAAGGAAATATCCAGTTTGGAGGGAAATATTTAAAACAAACACTTCAAGAGAATATTAAAGAAAACTCGAGCTTGGAAAAAATATTAGAAAAATTAATTGAAAAATCAGAAAAACACGAAGAAGAAAAAAACTTAAAACATATTGTAGATAAATTTGTATTAGAAAAATTTAATTATAAAACATCTAATGTTAGACAATGGTTACATATATTCGAAAAAGAGTGTGGAAGATTTAAAATAGAAAAAGATAAAACTAAAATAGAATTATTAAGAATATTTTTAGATGCAACTTGCCAAGATTGGTATACTTCTACTGTAATAAAAGGAGAACATGAAAACAATTGGAATACGTGGAAACAGATATTAATAGAAACCTTTTCAGGTAAGGGATGGAGTAGCAGGACATATGCTCATTATTTTAAATACAAAGAAGGTTCAATAGTACAATATGCAATAAAGAAAGAACGATTATTATTAGAAATAAATAAGGACATGGACGCTGATACAATGATAGATAGAATTGCATTTGGGTTGCCAGAATTTATTAGAGAGAAGATCGCCAGAGATGAAATAGAAAATACAAAAGATTTAATAAATGAATTACAGAAGCTTGAAGGGATAATAAATAAAAAGAAAACATTTAAAAAAGAAGGTAAACCAGAACATAAATTCAGAAATGAAGAAAAGAAACCATGTATGACATGTGAAAACATGGGTAAAGGTATAAGATATCATCCAGAAGAAAAATGCTGGTTTAAACTAGAGAAAAAAGAGAAACCTAAAGCTATAGGAAGCAATTCAGTAATAGAAGTAAATTTAAATACAGAGAAAAAAAACTAATAGTCACACCATTGATCAGACTTAAGCTACTAGTTGAGAATCAGATAGAGATAATGGGAACATATGATCCAGGTTCTCAAGTATCCTTGATAAACTCGAAATGGATAAAAATAAAAGAGAATAGAGAAGATTTAAACAAGATATTCTTGAGGTCTGTCAATGGTGTGAATCAGACAAATGGATTGGTAAGAATAAGAATAAAAATATTTGATATAGAAAAAATAGTAGATATATATGTAGTTGAAAGAGAGGATTTTGAAGATTTTATAATAGGATTAGACTTAATTCCTATGTTTAAGTTGAGGTTGAATGAAAATTTAGAAATCTCACAGAAAATAGAGAAAAAGTTAGAAAAACCAGAGATAACATTAAGTGAAGTTACAAATTGTTCAATTAATTTTAATGAACACGTGGAAACAGAAGAATTTCAAACAAATATAGAACATTTAGATAAAGATAAAAAAATGAAGATAGAAAAATTGATAGATAAAAACAAATCAGTGTTTGCGAAAGACAAGTATGATATTGGGACTGTTAACGAATATGAAGCTAGAATTGACTTAATAGTGGAGAAATACTGCAGTAAAAGACCCTATAGATGTAATATAAAAGACAAAAAAGAAATAGAGAAACAAATAGCCAACTTACTAGAGAAGAATTTAATCGAAGAATCTTATAGTCCTTTTGCTGCACCCGTCACACTAGCATATAAGAAAAATGAAGGAAAGACACGTCTGTGCATAGACTTTAGAGATTTAAATAAAAACATTGTCCCTCAGGCACAACCATTCCCTTTAATAGATGATATAATAATAAGAGCCAGAAATTGTAAATACTTTACGACACTGGACATTAACTCAGCTTTTTGGTCAATACCACTAAGAATTGAGGATAGGAGGAAGACGGGATTTGTAACACAAGATGGTCACTATCAATGGACATGTCTACCGTTTGGCTTAAAAACGTCTCCAGCTATATTTCAACGAATTCTGAGTAGCATATTAAGAAAATATGGACTAACTGAATTTTCAGTGAACTATATAGACGATATCTTAATACACTCACCGACGTTTGAAGAACATCTAAATCATATTGAAAAATTATTAAATGCAATAAAAAAAGAAGGACTCAGGTTAAAATTTAAAAAGTGTACATTCGCTGCTAGTTCGGTTAGATATTTAGGACATGTAATAGGAGAAAATACGGTTAAACCGTTGAAAGACAACATAACGTCAATAAAAAAATTTCCCAATTCCTACTACACAAAAGCAAATTAGACAATTTCTGGGGAAAATAAATTTTTACCATGAATATATAGAAAAGAGCTCAATATTACTAGATCCATTACATCAACTATTAAAAAAAAATGTAAAATTTATATGGACAGAGGATTGTGAAAAATCTTTCAGAAAGATAAAAGAAATGCTATGTTCCCAACCAGTGTTGGAGATATTCGACAAAGACCTTCCAATCAAGATATATACAGATGCATCACTTGAAGGTATAGGCGCAATACTAAAACAAACACAAGAGGATGGAAAAGAAAAACCTGTGGCCTACTTCTCAAAGAAACTTAATGAAACGCAAAAAAGAAAAAAAGCTATTTATCTTGAATGCTTAGCTATAAAAGAGGCAATAAAGTACTGGCAACACTGGCTGATAGGGAGATACTTCGAAATATACTCTGACCACAAACCACTGGAAAATATGAATATAAAAGCACGAACAGACGAAGAATTGGGCGATCTAAGTCACTATCTATCTCAATACGATTTTAAAATTATATACGTCCCAGGTAAAGATAATAAAGAAGCGGACTGCTTGAGTAGAAACCCTGTTCTAGAATCAAATACAGAAGAAGAGGATTTATTAAAAACGGTAAATTTTATTGAAATAGATGAAATAAAATTAGATCAGATGAATAATATACTATTACAGAATAAAAAAGAAAAATTAATAGAGAAAAACGGAATATATTATAAAAAAGTGAATAAAAGAGAGAAAATCATATTATCAGAAAAATTCAGTATTGATTTAATTAATAAAATACACAAGGAATGGTGTCACACAGGAATAACACAAACACAAATGAAAATATGTCCATATTATACTGCTAAAAATTTAGTGAAGAATATAAAAAAAATTTGTAAAGAATGTTATATATGTATTAAGAATAAGTCAAGAGGGCAACATAAATTCGGCTCAATGTCACAATTAGGACCAGCGACCAAAGCTTTCGAAATTATGTCCATAGATACAATTGGAGGATTTGGAAGCACTAGATCAACAAAAAAATATATTCATTTACTTGTTGATCATTTCACGAGATATGCGTTCATTTCAACATCAAGAACTCAAAACGCCGCTGATTTTATAAAACTAATTCAAACTGTGTTAGACATAGAAAACATCGGAACAATCTTAACGGACCAATATCCTGGAATAAATTCGAAAGAATTTAAAGATTATTTAAAAAATAAAGGAGTGCAATTAATTTTTACTGCAATAAATGCACCATTTTCTAATGGTCTGAATGAAAGACTGAATCAGACATTAGTAAATAAAATAAGATGTAAAATAAACGAAGAGAAAAAGAATAGAGCATGGACATCGATAGCGAGAGAATGTGTGAATAAGTATAATATACTAGAACATACAATAACGGGATTTACACCAGAGTATCTATTATATGGCACAGACACCAGTAACATACCAGAAGAGTTAAAAAGAAAGAAAAACGGAGAAGACTGGATAAGAGATAAGAAATTAGCATTAGAAAGAACACAGAGATCACATAAGTATAACGAAAGTTTATTTAATAGAAACAGAAGACACCATGAATTCAACGAAGGAGATATGGTATTCATAGAGAATGGAAACAAACTCAATAGGAAAAAGCTAGAAGAACTAAGAATCGGCCCATATATAATAGAAGAAAAAATTTCAAACTCAATTTATAAAATAAAAACTGGAAAAAGAAATCAAGACACGAGTCTATTCCACGTGACAAAACTAATTCCAATGTTTGAAGTTGAAGCTGATTGAAAAATTATGCAATTTTCATATCGTGGAGGGGAGATGTAAAGAGAATATCATCTCTTTAATGTTATTGTATTATGGTTAGGTTGTGTAACCAGGACATAATCCCTTTTGATTTAACGCGCTTAATGTCATGTGTCATAGAAGTGTGACACATGACATTTGCCTACAAAAAAGTAAACAATATTTACGTTATTACGTTACAGATTTGATTTAAATAATTTAATTAATAGATAGAAAAGCAAGAGTTATGAGAGACGAGTAATCAACTTTAATTGTCGTTTCTGTTATTTTTACAGAAACAAATTTGTTTGATTTATTCGGACCATCCAGACTGAAACAAATAAATAATATTATATATATATATATATATATATATATATATATATATATATATATATATATATATATATATATATATATATATATATATAATGTGTGTGTGTAAAATTTTCATAAGACTTATAGCGTGAGTTAAATTGTTTATGATATTTTACATTTACAATATAAATTTTTATTCCTAGTAAGTAATGAGAATATCTATCATTTCAAATAATAACAAACACTTTAATATATAAAGTCAAATAATTATTTATTGTATTTGAATAGGCTCTGGCCATTAGCTCGGCTGCCAGACACAAAACAATACCCAACGGAACAATCGGAAACACTTCCTTCCGTAATCCATTAAATTCATGGCTGTAGATACAGCAATATCTTAGGCAGTTTAACAGGTGGGGCTGATGTATTGTTCTAATTTTATAGCATTTTGTTGCCCTAATCTCTTTTTGTAAAATATTTTCTATTGTTATGTCAATTATTTAGAATACAATCAAGGGTTGCCTATTTTTCCAACTAGTATTAGAAATACATGTAGACCTGGGATTTGGAATGGCTCGCTTAATTTCTACGTACGTTACAGTTATGCTTCTTGATTCAAAAAACATTTAGAACCCATATTTTGAACTACATACAAGGTCTCTAACTTGCCAAGAGAAAGAATGCTGTGAGCCACCACCAAAATATATGAAGATGGACGCATTGTGCGCAAGCTGCCTGTGTCTGCATTCAAGCGCAACGGAATGCAGGACCAAGAACATTTGAAGACGATTTGCACTGCGAATTTCTCATTCCTCGTGACGTAGTTGTCGAATATTAATTGAGCACGGATCCCGTAAAAGTCGGCAACCCGGCACCAGTGCCACCCTGCACACCCAAACGACACTCGGATGTTGTTTACTCAAGTAGAAACCAATAAAAGTGTCGCTTGAGGATATATTAGATGATTAACAATGTAATTTCATGTCCTACTTTCAATGTGAAACGAGAAAAATAATTTAAATAAAAAGGATGACAGATTTTTCTCCAAAAAGGGGTTAGGCTGGCGGCCGGTTCTATAAACTAACTATTACAACATTACATGTTGTACCGACCCTATATAAAGAAATACCAAAGAAAAACTTGAACTGTAATGAAGTGGTATTCGGGAAGTAACAATATGATAAATAAATAAATATATTGGGACATTTCACACAACGTCACCTAGTCCCAAACTAAGTTGCATAGCACTTGTGTGTGTTATAGGTACTAGACAACTGATATACTACATGTATACTTTTCTTTTGTAAATAAATACATGAATAGATAAACACTCAGATGCTAGACGGGAATCGAACCCGTGCCCCCGCAAGCGTACTGACGTACGTTAGCCGTTACGCCAGGAGGTCGTCAAAGAATGACTAAGTAATTTAACAATACACATGACAAAGTTTAATATACATTATTGAATTAAGTGACTACTCTATTACATAATTTTACAAGTCATCACAACTCTATTATTCAGTGTCATTTTAAACAGTACTTCGTATTAAAGCGACGTGTCATACACGCATCAATTTGTCATTTTACCCGCATCTCGTATTTGAAAATATATTTTATATGTGAATTCTTAAAAATATTAATTTTATAACATAATACAAAATTATTATACAATAATCATTAAAGAACATTGTGCATCTCTATATTTATAAAATTATTACATCAGATTATAAGATTTCATAAATACAATTTCAAAGCAGTACAGAAATTGTAAGGGAAAGATCCGAAGCAAGATGAACCTAGAACCATGGGTAAATGTGAAATGGTAAGAAAAAATCCGTTCTCCATGTAGCTTGTCAGTAATAGAATGGAACTATGAATTCGTACGAAACTTAAAATATTTTTTTATTGCTGTGAAACAGCAGACCGGCTGACAGCCCACTTAATAGTAAGCAGGTACCGTCACCTATAGATGTTTGCGACGCTAGGGCACCGCAAACATACTGCTGTCCTATAGGGGTACAGGAACCTGGATCACTAATTCCGGAATAGTACACAAGGCTTATGGCGACATACTTAAAAATCAGGAGTGGTTACCATCCAGACGGGGTTGGGACTTAATCACAAAAATTTAAAAAGATAAAAACACCTGGACTTACAGTCACGGTTTGAAATTATTGTCACTAAATTATATAGTTTTCGACCTAAACTACATTTAAACAAGATCAATACGGAAAGCTCTCTCCATTCTGCGCACTGCAGCAGACATTTATAAATAGTACCTCTATTAGCTATTCTCGGTTTTAAATGCATGGAATCAAGTGAATTAACAATTTAATTGCATTTTGATATGGAATAGGTACGTCGATACTCCGTTAAGCAATTCATTTGTACTAATTTGGGTTTAGACTGTTGGGTTTAAACCTTTTAAGCTTTTAAAACATTTTATACATTTTAAACGTTGGTAGAAGCTGTGTTTTTTTATTGTCTTTTGTATGCTGATTCCACTAGTCTAGTTTGTTACAGGCTCGCACATGCAATTGAAATGGATCGTCTTGGACTAATAGTGCTTTGTACGATACGTGTGAGCTTCTTTAATTAATTTCTGTTTCCTGATTTTGTTCAATGAAGCGAAGAAGTGAACTTAGTAGTCTTTAGGGAATACAACTTTTAGTTGACCGCGGAGCGCGCCGTGGGTATGAAGTTCTGACCACCCTGGCGCCAACATCAAGGAAGAGGTCTGCCCCAGCACAATTGGCTGGCCGGCGCCGGCCTGGGAAATCAGAGAGCTGAGCTATCCGTGGGCCCAGACACAGCCGATAGGAGATTTATTTATTTATTTCGAAAGGTAGCTATGCTAGTTTAATTGAAACTAGTATCACTGCGTCCAATTTAATGAACTACTGTGATCGCCACATTTACATTTATTTATAGCTCATTGGCAAAGCCTGCTTCGTTAATGTAACGAAGCAGTTTTCTGACAAGAGCTGCTCATATCTCATCTAGTTTCAGCATATGTTTCCCTAGTATGAGGTTACGTTTATGCATCAGGGAACAGCAGTGGCACAGAAGGTGCAGTTACAAAATCTGCAGGCTTTGCTATCCCTGATTTTTATGATACTGAGGCGCTTATTTAGGCAATAATGTCCGGTTAGTGCCATCATAAGGTGCATAGCTGATTCTTGTTTAGTGCTTCGACCGCAAGTTTGCGGTTGTAGCCTTTTACTAGCATTTTGGAATGATTTAAGCCTGGAACTATATTCCAGCGCTTAATAGATTCATTGATCCTCCTGATCCCTGATGGTGATCCGTTAAGTGTGGTTTTTCTCCGAGACCAAAAAAAGGGAATACAAACTTGTTATAAGTACATATATATATATATATATATATATATATATATATATATATATATATATATATATATATATATATATATCTCAAATAGAAAAGTTAAAAGACCTATCGTATTTCAATAGACAAAAGCAAAGGTATCTCAAACTTCCACGGTTTGAAGATAAAACAAAGTTGTGGAAAACTTTCCTACCTTCCAAGCCCAGAGTTTTGAATTTGGAATTGTCTTCATTATCTTATCTCAATGAATCAGCTATAAACGGCTTTTATCGATGAAAAAAGTTGCAAATCGATTCCTTTGCCCTTTTCGTTCAAATTGATTGATTCACTTATAATATCTACTTGTTAATGCTAATTTCTATATGTATTTTATGTAAATATTTTAATTACAATATTTTTCTAACGTACCGACTGCACAAGGTATCTTTAGGAATTTGAAGCCATCGAATTTCTTAATTAAATATTAAAGCAGAGGTTAGAAAGCACAGATAAATTATTAAAAACTACTAATAGTTCAGAGTAATAAATCCAAATTGAATTGATAAATAGATTCATGAGCAAATTTCATTAACAAGTTCTCGAATAATCCGTATACAATTTAAGCTAGCAGTGTACAGCGATGGACCTTTGTTTTGCATTGTGTGCCATATTTCATAAATTCATATATTTCCTATTGCGGGTTTCAAGTCGAAAACATTTGAATAGCCTGGGAAAAAATAAGAACAATATACAATCTTGAATGTTAATCTCAATACGGCATATGTAAATCCAGTCGCGATTATTAATACTTAATAGATTATTTCCTAATTGACATAGGCGTGACGTGGCGTTTTTTGGCAACGTCACTTCGGCTAGGGTTTACGAGTATTTGCCTGTCACAGAGCATTTTAGCTTTACCGAGTGGGTACAGATATATTGCCGAGCACAACACGCCTCATCTACTTCTTCATACATAAATTTTGCTTATTGTTGAAGAACAGCAGATAGGCTGACGGCCCCCATAATAAAAGTAAGCAGATACAGTCGCCTATTGATGTTTGCGACTCTAGGGACACCGCGAACACGCTGCTGCCCCATAGGGTACAGGAACCTGAGTCATTAATGCCGGAACACAACACAAGGTTATGATGGCAGCATACTTATATACCAAGGGTGGTTGCCAACCAGACGGGCTTGGAGCCCTAGCACGTAGTAAGTGTTGTTTTGTCACACAGCCGTGGGGGTTATTCTTACTGTATTACTCCGTCCCTGCACATTAACGGGACTAGACAAACTTTAAAACAAGGAGTTCGAATTCTGAGTAATGTACCTATATATCCTACTTTTAACACAGGTTTTAAACAATGCATCAGGCATGTTTTATAGAAAAAAACTGACGGTGCAACTTGGGGTGTTCAATTTCTCCAGCATCTCAAGTTATGATATTTTATGATACATACTGATATATATTCTCAAAATTAAATGATATAATAATTTAGACCATATGACCCAGAGTTTTAGGAGATTATTTAATTTATTAAAATTTTATCTCTTTACATCAATTTATTAATATTTTTACTAGAAATTTTTTATCTACTTACTTCTCACATATTTCAAATTTGATGCATCTTTTTAAACTAACATAAGGAATTGACTTGAAATAATTTATCTATACAAATAAAATGATAGAGGTCTGCAGTTGTACGTGCATCACGGCAAAACTACGGGATAGATTTCAATAAAATTTTCTAAGTTTTATTTTTTAGACACTTGGCCCTTTAAAAAATATTCTGATATCTTCATATAATATAAAGTTCTTAAAGTTTCAAGAAACAACGATTTCTTGCGTGTTTTCTTGCCGTCGAGAGGTGGGGCAAGCGGTGTAGTGCGCATGCGTGCGAAGTCCTGAAAATCAGCTATTTTAATATAAAATCGTACACATTATTCATTGAAAGTTATAAATCAGTCGCACATAGTTTTCTACGGTTATAATAAAGTATCTACGTAAAATATTTATTATATTATACGACTCAACAATGACGTTAATTAAATTTGGTACATCATACATACGTCGATTCATACAATTTTAATCGAACATAAATCATAGTCGAGGTAAAGTCGTCTCCATTTGGTTTTGCTCCGAGGTCTCCGCATCCCTTCAACCCTACGATCCGCCCTTGTCTAGACCGTCAACGTCATCAGACCACGTTGCCACGTTAGTTGCTCGCCGGCTTTCGGGTTGATGTTACGTCGGCTATTACGTTAGTGGCGCCAATTTTGAATTGTGTTTTGACTATAATACTTAGGTGGATTTTTATGAAGTGATTAAAAAGTTTTAGTTTGAAGAGTTGGATTATTGGTTTGTGAGGTAATTAATCTATATTTATTAATAATAAATAGTAGTCGCTCGATTATACAGAAAACATTCGAGAGTAAATTATTTTATTATATCACTAGTCGATCACGCCGGCTCCGCTGGGCGAATAACAGGCAAAAGTAAATCGAAAAAAAAAAACTATATATAGATATAGAATAATATAATTGTTAAAATAGTAATTCTATATAAATAGACATGTGTCCTTGGGTGGACAGTAAATCAATTTTAAATAAACTATTTTAATTTATTTAAAAAAAAATCTTGGTCTGATGTTAATATAAGTTTCATGTGTAAAAATATAACTTTTATTACAAAACTGTTTGTAAATTGTAACCGAAGAATCAGCTATATCGGTTCCAAGTTATCAATATCGGGATCTTTTATTAATTAAATTTTTATGTGTCGCAAATCTTTACGAATCTCGGGATAACTTAAAAAATAACTACTAAAATTATTTCAATATTATGAACAAACTACTCGTTGATTAAATATGTTACAATAATGTTTTATTGGGTCAATTAGATTATAGCGTAATTAAATTTTATATATATATATATATATATATATATATATATATATATATATATATATATATATATATATATATATATATATATATATATATATATATATATATATATATATATTTTTTTTTTTGAATTATTAACGATATTTAAAATAATAACAATAATATATTTATTTTCACTCTTATTATTTATAAATACATCTTTGAACTATTTTTTTAATATAAATTTCATTGTTTTGATCCTACGTTCGAGTCTAACAATTGTATAAGGTTACCCTACATATTTTTGACTATTTTTTTCATATTCTCTCTAGTCTGCACTAATATTAGCATCATGATATGTTGCATTATGACCCTTCCGTGGCGTAACGACTTTCGCACGTCTGAATGATTGGTGGGTCCCGAGTTCGGTACTCGTCCAGAGTCTACGTGGTTATATATTTCATAATTAATGTGGGGTTTATTAATAATTATAAAAGAAAAGTATGAAAGGCATATCAGTTATAGCCCAGAAACAATATATTTGTTGGTTACTTTGGAATAAGACGGAGCTGTGTGAATTATCATAGCATATTCATTATTACTATATACCCTTCTGTATGTACACAGGCAAAAAATGGCTTTTATATATTTTTAAAAGAGATGACTGCTCTCTGACGCTCTAACCCAGAAAAGATAAACTTAAAATAGCCTTCTCTTGCTCTCTGTGGTATTTATTACCTTTGCCGGCTCCCTAGAATGAGAACTATATTAATATTTCTGATGGGAACATAAATGAATAAATATATTTTATAACTATTATTTTTTTTTTATTGCTGTAGGACAGCAGACAGGCTGACGGCCCGTTTAGAATTTAGCAGTTACCGTCGCCTATGGGTGTTTGCAACGTCAGTGGCATCGCGAAAACGCTACTGTCCCATAAGAGTACAGGAACTTGGGTTATTAATACCGGAACACAACACAAAGTTATTAGGGCGGAATACTTAAGACCAAAGGTGGTCGCCATCCAGACGGGCTTGAGGTCCTACCACGTAGCTAGGGTTGCTTGTTTTATCGCCTTTTACGACAGGCTGACCTCGGCCGCAGAGGTTAGTATACTTTCTCCGCACGGTTTAAATTATATTATAATAATAACAGCTCATACGCCTACTGCTGGGCTCGACCTTCCCTTGAAGAGAACGGACACTACTGTCACGCTTGAATAAGGCGAAGTAGGTAGTCACACATACCGATAATCTCGGTATGCCGGTTTCCTCATGATGTTTTCCAATGCCCATTAGATGGTTTTATTCCTGTAGGACAGCAGGCTGACGGCCCGCTTAGAATTTAGTAGTTACCGTCGCCTATGGGTGTTTGAAACGCTAGTGGCATCGCGAACACGCTGCTGTTCTATAAGGTTACAGGAACTTAGGTTACTAATGCCGGAACACAACACAAGATTATTATGGCGGCATACTTAAGACTGAAGGTGGTCGCCACCCAGACGGGCTTGGGGCTCTACCACGTAGCTAGGGTGGGATGTTTTCTCGCCTTTTACGACAGGCCGACCCCGGCCGCAGAAGTTAGTATTTTTTTTCCGCCCCTGCATGAATAATAGATAAAATAGATGAAGAAAAATTGTCCAAACGCCGCATACCATCGGTGAGATTCAAACCTTAACAGAATAGTCTTGGAATGTAGTACCACTTGACTACAACGTACCCTATTATATTATTTAGTATAGTTACTAAGACTTCAACGTGCTCAGCAATTGTAATACCTGTAAATTTATCATTTATATTATATCTAAAAAGGTCAAATTACCATACAAATTTTTTATCTATAGTACCAAATGCAATCGATTTCTACATCTCAAGAATGTCTATATCAAAAAACAAGGACAAAAATTTTGGTACTTAAAAAGGGCAAAACTCATTTCGAAGACATTTTGCAAGGTTCTCAAGAGTTTGTGGGATGAAAAAGGGACTTCCGGATGAACCGACCAACACTTAAGAGCGTTGAGTGCTTTTAAATTAGAAAAATTTACTCCAAACCATTGTATTCTGTCAAATGACAATACAGTTAAAAATTGTCTTTCTGATTTTGAACTTCAGTTAAAATTTAATTTTGTATAACTCATTATCAACTGCATTATGAGAATAGGTAATAAATTAAATATTATATAATTTACAAGTTTTTGTATTTTTATTAGGATGTAAAATTTTCTACCAAAAGCTTTACGGGTTCGAATTTCTGACACAAAATTTTCCTGTCCAAATTTGAGGGTCTAATGGCTTTTGTAAAAACTAACTGTTTAGGCAAACGTAATAAACTAATTTTAAATATTTCTTATGCTACAAAGAGATAGCTTTTGTTACAATTGGTATAAAATGTTCATAAGAAATAAAATTTTCAAGACAGTTATTTGTAATTGTAACTACATTTTACTATTATAACCCTAAAAATTAGGAATAATTCAAACTGTGAGGTTATATACCCTACAGTTTGAATTTTAACCTGAAAAACATTGAGGCCCGAGTTATTTAGATACTCGAATCCGGTCACGTTTGTCTTTTTATTTACACTTTGACATTGCATTCAACTTTTTTTTATTTACAACTTCAGTCAAAGTAAACTTAATTTCACATCTAGCAATTTTCACCATAATTAAATATTATTGAAAATTGTGTTTCCATCCAAGTACCAGTTGGTTTCTCGTCATATATATATATATATATATATATATATATATATATATATATATATATATATAAATATATATATATATAATTTTTTTATTTATAAATAAATCAGTTTACTTTTGTCCAGTGAAAGGCGGAGTAAGAATTCTGATCTCTGCGGCCGGAAGCAGCCTGTCATAAAAGGCGAAAAACAAACTCATCTAGGTGGCAGAGCTCTAATCTCGTCTGGATGTCAACTAGGTACCCTTGATTTCTATGTATGCCACCATAATCTTATGCTGTGCCATAAGTGACCCAGGTTCCAGTTTGCCTACGCTTACGGCAGTGTGTTAGTGCCCTTGGCGTCGCAAACATCCATAGGCGACAATAACTGCTTACTATTAAGAGAGCCGTTTGTCTGTCAACTGTTCCATAGCAATTTAAAAAATTAAGACACCATTTTATTCTGATGTGGATGTATGTATTCGTCAATTGTCAATGTTCGTAAAAATACGCGAAATAGACATTCAATGAACGCAGTAATCAGTCTTTAAAAAAAGCTTCTATCCCCGTAAGACCAAATTTGCACATAAAATAACTACTAAATTATAAATTAGAGTGTATTACAAACTAGTGGCTTGTTAAACAGCACATTACAAAACGCCATTACCAATTAAGAATAAGTTCAAATGGACATATTTAAATTGGTAATTAAACAGTAGCTACATCGGCATTGAGGCGACGTCCCACAAATCTTTTTAATAGCACTGTTACTCTGTAGGCAAAAAGCCGGATACATCCGTAGTTACAAATAGATACATTAGTTCTTGTAGTCGTATAACCCGATACGTTCAGTTAGCAATGCTTTCCTCGACGGAAATAGTAGTTAAAAAGGTAATCAATGTTTAAAGACTAAAACAGGTATAAATTATATTGATCTGAAAAAATATTATTATTATTTATTTTAAAACATTTAATCTGCATAATTTTACTATGTTAAAGCTATATGCTATGAAGTAGCCCTCTTGAAAGCTGAAATTTCAGATGAATTCCTAGTGGAACTTGGTTTCAAGCTTCGACCACATATAAAAAATTAGTAAGGCTCATTCCTAAAACGATAACTGATAATGACCTGAATAGAGATGAAATTTGGGGTTTTAACTATTTAAACTTTTAAAAATATTATTTACTTAAAAGGAAAAGTAGATATGCTGACAGCCTATTTGGTAGTTAGTTACCATCGCCTATGGATGCTTGCAACGCCAGGAGCACCGATGACAAGCTGCCGTCCGCGAAGGGTTCTGGAACCTTGGCTCTTATGCCGGTACACAACACAAAGTTATTATGGCGACATATTTAGAAACAAGGGGTGGTTGCCATCCAGAGAGGCTTGGAGCCCTCTCACCTAGCTAGGATTGTTTATTTGCAATTTCCGCAGGTGTCATCAGTATTTTTACTCCGCCCTTAATTAAGTTTTAAAACAGGTTACATAACATAATTTCAATGTGTCCTTTTATATCAATGTTTCCCAATATGTTTTTTTATAGCTGTAGGACTGCAGACAGGCCGACGGCCCGCTTAGAATTTAGCAGTTACCGTCGCCTATAGGTGTTAGAAACTCCAATGGCATCGCGAACACGCTGCTGTCCCATAAGGGTACAGGAACTTGGGTCACTAATGCCGGAACACAATACAAGGTTATTATGGCGGCATACTTAAGACCAAAGGTAAAATATAAAAACAATATTGATGTGTGTGTTCAAGACACATAAACAATACAATGTCTTCGTCGTAGCAATTACAAATAGTCATTGTCCATATTTTATTAAAATTATTTAATAAGTGCTCAGTTTATCTATCTTACACCTTTTTCTTGATCAAGAAAAGACTTACATGTATGATAGATGAATTTGATTATAACTGAATTGACTTTCGTCTGAACATCCAACCCTTAAATAAAAATTATTCTCTTTATTTATTACAAGCAAGAGAAGAATTACATTAGTCGTTTATTCCAAATTTAAAAACATTAAATCAAAATATACTCCAGCAAGTTTTCTCAGTACGTACTCGTAACTGTACGTTTAATATTAATATATAGGACATGGGCATTATTATTCTATTTTAAACAAACATGGGGAACAATAAGAGACAACGGTTAATGCCTTAGATCCTGTTGCTTAATACACGGCTATGCACACAGTACTTAATAGTGGATCAAATATGAATAAACGAGACAGACAACTGATTAGATTGTTGCTAAATTTTTGGAATGGAATAACTCACATTGAAACCAATAAAAATATATGTTTACTTTTATTACTAAACAAGTAAACTATAAGACTAAACTAAAGATAGAAAGAAAGACTTTTTGTCGCCGCAAGTTCATGAAAAAAATATGTGACAATTCACACAGTGCCATCTAGTCCCAAAGTAAGTAGTACATCACTTCTGTTATGGGTACTAGACAACTTATATACTACATATATACTTTTTTTGTAAACAAATACATATTATACATAAATATCCAGACGCTAGACGGGAATCGAACACGTACCCCCGTAAGCGTACCTACGTGCGTTAGCCGCCACGCCGCGGTGGTAGTCAATTATAATATCAATATTGTTTCGTTGGTCTTCAATATTGTTTCTGATGAGGTAAAATACCTATTAAGGTTTTTGTAAAAACCCAACAGTAGATTCATGAAGTTAATTTTTAAGGTGCACTCGAAATAAAACGCTAGGACTAAAATATTACATACAAACTTTTTGTGTAATATTTATGTTACTATTGTAGCAAAATGTTGTATGTCATCAACACCATTTGAGCGTATAAAAGTTATAATACTCAATTACATCGTCGTAGTCGTAGAATAGTGACGGATCTGACATATATTAAACTTTACAGGACAGCCGTTTTAAAAATACACAAGCGTCATTTTACTATGAGAATCTATCACATCCGTCACTTTACCGACTGCTTAATTTAAAATCTAAAATACATGTAATTTTTTTTAAAGTAGCAATAATATTTAGACAATGTAGTATCCAAATATGGTAAAAAGTGAATTTTGGATTTTTTTCAAATCCGACGTTATTCTACGATCACGACGACATATTGGTATATTTTGATTTCACAATATTATTATTCTCTAAATATATTATTATTCTCTAAATATAATATTATTCTCTAAATATATTTTATTGTCTTCATAAAGGAGGTATTCGAATTGAATAAATAATTTGTTTTTCACCAGCAAGACTTAATAAACAATAATGATTATTCAATAAAAAATAGCTTTAGTGAACAAGCTAACAGATGAAAAGTCGTTTCGCCTCAAATGATTTCTTTAAGGTAACTTGACCACTAAAGTTACAAATAATTCAGTACTGTGACAGAACAGAGGTCATCGGTTACAAAACGGATGCGTCTCATACAACGCTGTGCCCGTGGTAAAATACTGTTCGTGGGTACACGTTTTACATACAATATACAAATATGCGCATATTTACCACATCTCTACCGTCTCCTCAATTTGGAAACATTAAGTTGCCGTGCTATTTAAAAATAAATGGGAAAATCAAAGCAGGTCCGTTATTTTTGGAAGATATATTAGCATTATATGGTAATGAATTTATGATTCGCACAAGTTTCTCTTCTTGTGTAAGGATATGAGTGTAATTATATTAACATAAAGTTCAATTTTGATTAACCAGCAATCTTATCGCTTTACCAGATCTTTATTACGCACATGATCATCATGTTCTTTTTAAAGATTATGGCTGCAAAGTAAATTAATTTACACAAAGTCTAAAGTTATGTAATTTTAAACAGATAAGTAATATATATATATATATATATATATATATATATATATATATATGTATATATATATATATATATATATATATATATATATATATATATATATATATATATATATATATATATATATATATATTTTAATAAGTTTATAGAGATTAGCACCACCGCTTGAAATTCTTATGGTTATTTTATTACGTCTACAAAGCTATAAAACTGTAGTTATCGACAATTGACATCTAATCCGCATCGATCGAAGCTTTGAATTTCACAGTCACGAAATCAGATATACCACCGATATAGCGGTTAAAAGTCAACTTCGAAACATATAGATCAATTGGAAAGACCTCGAATATTCCAGTTTTCTAAAAGGTCACGTAATTCCTCACTTTGCTTTCCGATTCTCACTTTTTAAAAGCCTATTCGTGTTATACAGATAAAGATATCCGATGACCTCAGTATATCTTTCAGGATAACAGAAACAATGAATTTTAATTTTAGATGTAAACGGACCGCCGAGGATCATAAATAAATCCCTTATCGAATAGGTAATTGGTAATGTGGGCGACCGCTCCCAAAACACACCCAAGCGCTATCTTATACGTGACTATAAATTAAAATACATAAACTCAAGTCGAGTATATATGGAACCAACTGATACAATTGTCGCTCGTTTCCTCACTAAGGCCAAACCAGTCCGTACATCTTTGTCCTTATCAGTGATATGACAAATAAATCAAAATGCTACTTCAGGAGTTCTTTTTGTATAACTTAGATAACCGTGTCTACTAAAAAATTATAAACTTTTATGGTAGAACACCCAACGTGCTGCGAACGAGAAACACGGAAGGCGCGTTAACAGCTTAAATAGCCTATTATGAACGAGAACATTTTGCACGCAAACGGTGTTCATGCATAATTTTAACTACCTTTGTTACCTAAACAAGAATGCTTTGTACGTATATATTTATAAAATGTATTTTTAGAAAATCTTTACTTAAAAGATTCGTTCGGATGGGTTCAATGATTGCAAAATAAAATAGTTCCGTATGCTTGTGCTAATTTTTGATAATATAATCACAAAAAATAGAATGTCACCTTATTTCCTAATCTCAGTTGAAAAAAGCGCTTCGTATAATTGCTAATAAGCTAACAGGTAAAATTGATTTAGATTCCATAAATTTATTTTGGTGTGGTCTCTTACACCCTCAATGGGAGTCCTTACATACCCATTTTTAAAAAGGCTTATTATGTAAAAAGCATGCCCGATCAAACCCCCGAGTGACAGCGGGCCCTAAATCCGCCATCAGGTCTATCAAAATCGAATAAAGTACAATTTCCCCCATTATCGCCCGTCATATCTTCCGTCATTTTACGTATCGCTTCCGAGCCTAAAAGAGGGTAAGATGCAAAGACGAAAATAATAAATCCATATCGAATATGCACGGTTGGAGGGAATGAAAATATTCTTCAGAAATATGATATTTTGGCCGTGAAATTCGCCTGTCGGGCCTCCTAGTCATCCATCAACAATTAAATGTTCGGTTGTTGGCGATACATTATCAGAGGCATTGCGAACACCCTGATTGATGGTACTGGTGCCATGAAACCAATGTCAGTTCCCACTCTATTGGCTCTCACTTGGACACCGATGTCAGATTGACTGATCACCTTTCCGCTTCCTATAATATTCAATAGCGGTGTTAATTCCATTGTTCTTCATTTTGTATCTACTTTGATCTGATAATACATTGTTTTGCATTATATAAATAATGTTGTCCATCAAAACAAGTTGAAAAAGGCGACTAGTGTTCTTCTTTTGCTAGTTAATACACTTCGGGTTTTCTTTCGGGGTCGTGTGTATCAGACAGTAGTACTTCGCACTCGTAAAAATCAAACCATAAGATCTATATTGTCTTATCGGCCGTGTGGCAATTTTTGGCAGCGCAGTGTAGAAAAAAATTGCCAATCTTGTAATTAGCATAGGTCGATTTAAAAATTACTGTTTTTTTTTTTTATTAATTATAATCGCATAAGTTTTGATATATCTAAATGAGCAACGTTAATATTCGTGACGAATTCAAATTTAATTAGTTCACCCGCTGAGTAATTAATTAAACAAAAGACTGCAGCCTAGATGAGTATTGAAAAGGACTGCCATTGTTGTTGGGATAACAGGGAAAAATCCACGGTACTTCCGGTTGGGTTCCCACTTTTCATTGCCGGCCTTACTGCAATTTACGCATCTCTCGTAACGTGACTAATGGATTTATCATTTGTGTTTGAGAAATTTTGCTCTTTATATGGATGGTTGAATATTATTTATCGAAGGCGTTTGTAATAGAAATCAGGATGATGTCGATGTCTTTTTAATTCGAAGCAGAACGGCTGATTTGTAGATATTTAGCGTGATGGGGTCGTTCGTTCCCATGGCATTGGGGTGTTACGCTATTTTAGTGTGTCGTCATTGGTAATTTATGAGCTTGCACAGGGCCTGCTTTTAGGTAGATGGTTTGGAATAGTTACTCTAAATTTATGTCCGTTCTGAGATAAGCATTATAAAGATAACGTTATTATTATTTATTCGGGCGTTCAATGTAATTTTATATTGTACCCTACATCCTCAAGTAGATTTCGGTAATATAAGTACCTTTATCTTCAGTTAGCCATCTAAACCAAATTAGGTCTAAGGTCAAAATTAGTAACTCATTTCAACAGTGCCTATTGTGTACTTCTTTTATACTTGCATGTTTGTGAGAAATAAGGACAGGCTAGTATTAGATTTTGTACCACTAACAGCTCTCTTTCATAATAATTATTATGCCATGTTTTGAAATATCTATAATAAATTACTTTTGATGATGAAATAACTACATATGACACAATTAAAAAAATTAAAGATATGGTTACTTGACAAAATGATATCTATTAAAGACTGGTTGAAGGAATAAATAGACATAATGAAATATTACAATTTTACAGCATTAACGTAATAAAGTAACAAAAGAAATAACATGTAAACTAATATTTGTATGCCATGTTGTCAAAAACATGTGGACATAATTTTGTAATTCTACCAATTGTGTAACACTGAGTTTTTGGAACATATAAAGTAATTTTATTAGATTTCTTGTATTTTATGATATCAATATAAAAAAATGATTTTAAAAAGCTTTGGTATTACCAGGCTACAGGTGAACTAACATAGTAGTAAGCTGGATAGGGCCTCACGGCTCTAGAGCTAAAAGATGGCTGGATTCTAGGTTGTCTTATGAACTCAGCGCGACGGTAGATAAAGGAGCGCTGGTGACAGAGAGAGAGCGTTTTACTTATAGGAGATCCATATTGCTACAGTAATAAAAATACACGGTTTTTAATGTACAAAATTGATTATTTATTCGTTTTTTTCTTGTTGTATAGAATTTACAAAGATTTGTTACGAGTTTTATAAAAATTTGATATTTACAAAATTATAGACAAACGCGAAAGTAAGAATACCGTTGGCTGCAAACCTTGATAAAACTTCGTATTAGAGCGTCGTTCAAATTTATTATAAAGTTTATTAATACGGTTAGAACCATACGCATATATTTCACTAATAACACGTTGGTCATGATATAGATCAAAATATTAATTCAATTTACGGTATTTAGCTTTGTCGGCGATAAAACGCTCAAGGCGAGAACCTAAGATATAATTATTACTTGCTCAAGAAGCTTAGTTGATAGTTTTAAAATATAATACCGAGAAAAACCATCTAGAGTGCATATTTTTGAACAAAAATGTTTACGTAGTGTTCAGTATTTAACGACTAAACAAGACAGTTCGATTGGTGAACTGTTGAACCAATTTGTATCACAATTATTTGTCAAGATTGCTCATTCCGAAAATTGTTTCCAGATTTAGATCTGAAGGGGTATGCACGACAAGCGCCTCTGATGTTACTATTTGGAACAATGTCGACTTTTATAGACATCAAAATTTCATAGATCTGACATTTAAAAATTTTTTTTTGTTTGGTTTATATCAAACTTGTTAATGTATTAGTTTTAAAATGTGGCTTAATTTTATACTTTCATAGATCTTGATAACGCGATTATATATCAGTGCATAATTGAGTAATTTAAGAGTATTACTTTATTATTCAATCTATGTTAATATAAATTTAAATTAAAAGTGCACATCGCTTAAGATTTATCATTTTGCCAAAACTCAATATATTTTATGGCATCGCCCAATGTCATGGAAAAGGCAATGAGGTGTACGCGACGCGCAGCTGCCACCATTGTGCGGTAATGACACTGTTTGTTGCATGCATTTTTCTGTTTTGTTTATATAACAAATATATTATTACTTATATAAAATCATATGCGTGTAGAAGAGAGTATGTAAGGAGGAATAGGAGGAATTTCCTTGACTTTTTGATACGACACAACGCTTACCTTACTTGATCTTACGCTTTCCTTCAATTTTCCTTTCTATGATTGTATTAAATAGTCGTATAGTATTAAGTGTCCCAGTATCTTTCCTCTTCTGTCCTCAATAATAATAATCTTTATTTAATAATTCTCAAGATGTTCCATTTATCTTTCGCCATGTTCAGCACTTCCTTATTGGTTTTTTTCTCCGTCCATCTTATCCTCAGCATTCTTCCCCAACACCACATCTCAAATGCTTCTAGCTTTGCCCTGTCCCTTTGTGCGTAATTACCATACAATAAAAATACATCATATGTATAATAAATATACATACGAGTATATATACACAATTTGAAATAAATATGCATTTTGTTGTTTTTAGTACTTTATTGGTTTTACACGTAATTTTTATATTTACATAATTCTAAATAAATATATAAAATATTTAGATATATATTAAAGTGTTTCCTAAATTTCTTTAAAATATTACTTCCTATTCATATCCAAACTTTTGTACATCTATGGATATACCTCCGGGAATAGAATACTAAAATTGAGTATATAAATTAGCTGTCAGGACGCTAATCGCTCCGACAGGCCGCGATGAAACTTTAGAATCCATCAGTGGCTGTATAAAAGGCCAATGTGTGTACCCAGAATAGAACAATAATGGCAGTAATATATTTGTTGTTCTTTTTTGTTGGTTCGAGAATTATTTCGTTAAAGAATGATACATACATACAAATTTTTTTCTTTACATTGGATTAAAATACCCAACAGGATATAATCATTTCATAGATTTTAATGCAAGTAAACCATTTTTATTAGTAACATTTATCTAATATTTCTCATAAGTTGTTCAATATTAATTTTATTTTTTTATAATAATTAAAACGTTTATTTCAAAAAGAATAATTTGTATAAAAATATAAAGTTGCACATCATATCTCAAAACTCTTGAAATTTTGTTCTCAGGACATTTCTGTCACTTTGAAGACTTTACATAAAATTTCGTAGAATTCTCTCATATTTAGATATTAAAAGTTATTTTAAGATTTTAACTGTGTTTTATGTTTTAGGCAACAGTTTAAAACAAACCTGAAATCTTATAATACTAATCTCTTAACTGTGTTAGTAACGATTCTTGCTATAGACCCATTTTCTACACTTCAAAGATTAATCCTAAATCGATTACCCTGGATAAACTTAGAAAATTTGTTTACATACAAGCTTATCGCTACAAGAGCAAAAGATCCGATCATATTATGTTGGATTAGTAGTCGAGTAGATGGAATCCAGTCAAAGCCAACTTCCAATTCTATTAGTCTTTCATTTTTAAAAATAAATCTGTTTGCCATCTAAGGTTAAACTGATCTGAGCAATCTGTTGCAAGGTGTTGTTGGCACGAAAATTTATAAATATATCATCATGAAACGAATATATATATATATATATATATATATATATATATATATATATATATATATATATATATATATATATATATATATATATATATATATATATATATATATATAGTATTACCGTATCTTATTCAAACTACAAGGAAATCCGATTCACCAATTAATTCGGCAAAACTCAGCGGAAACTTCACGCGAATCAGTGTATGTCCCCTCGTCCCAGTTTCACACAGTTCAGAAAAAAAAATGGTCGGTTTCGGCAAAAATACAATAGCACACAATTACTGCCCGTCTACCGGAGTAATGAGCGCCAATGAGATAGCAATAAAATTTCGCCTCACAATACGGTCATAATTAGAATTAACTGTCTCATTCCAACCCACATCCGATGGCCATCTCTATTTTGTCCATTTGGCTAATTCCGTCCGAATGACGCTTGCCAGGCTACCTGATTTACTTTGTATTGTAATATAACAAGCTTGATGATATTTTACAATTATATTTGTGGTAAGAATGAAATTAATTGATTTTATGAAGAACCGTTTCGTTTCATTACTAAAATATATATTAAATTCTAAATATATAATTTTTTGTAACTTCATTCCATAAAAGATATTTTTATAAATTTACCTACTTTACTTTACTTGAATCTTTATCTTAATATACTTTACCATCTGCTAAAATACTCATTTCAATGTACGAACAATAGACATTGCATCGTTCGTGGAATGATAAAATTAATATTTTTAAGATAAAGGCTTTGTAAAGTCCAAATCTAAATCCAAATCAAAAATTAAATTGTAAGTCAACCTAACTTCTCATGTGCATATTACAATAAGCTTTAGATGAATGGTTTCTTATGGGTTTGGGGGTTCTAAGACTGTCGCCCATGCAAATTTTTTTGTTGTTTCTTCTCTTGACGATTATCTCATCTTAATATACAAGAAAGTGCACAGATGAAAACTACGAGCACTATAATCGTCATATAAAACAGAACTCAATAGTGATTCTAAGATTTAAGTGTAATCTGAGAACATCTATTAAGAATACTCCAAAAATTGATACTTTTACCAAACATACCGAGAATATTTGCAAAAGTGGAGGTATCTATACTGGTTACAAAAATAAATATAACAATTTTAAACAAAGAACATGAAATAAGAATAACGCAGTGTTATTAAGAGAAACATCTGCCGTTTTCAGTGAACAAATACCTACACAACTACTTGTCTGAAGAGCTCGTAAGAAGTTTTTGTTGGGCCAATTAATGCGATACAGTTTCCTTGAGCGTTTGTTATTGAAATTCACGGATTGCCACTCAGACGGCCCTCCATTTAGAGGATTTAGTAGAATTAAGAGAGGAACTTCGGGAACAGTGTGTGTATTGTATTCAGTTTTTGGGAACAATACACTATTGTGTATAGAGCCTAGTCTTTAATGTAGCGGCTTTCTGTTTATGACTGTGATTCATAAAGTTTCCAATTTCATATTCTGGTTGCGTTGCTTTGTTTTGATTTTGAAACAATTCTGTAACTTGGTTATAGTATATTGTTTTTAATTTTATATTTCATGTTCTATTAATTTAGTTTAGTAGGATAATTTATAATTTTTAGTATTGACAAATAAAAGTTTTTAGTTAATGACTTTAATTTCTGATTATTGTATTGAATTGAAAGTGAAGGGGGTAGAATTATTTGAAATTATTTAATCGTTTGTTATATCAGTTACTACGTTAAAATCGGCTCAGCCATTAAACAAATGATTTGAAAAAAAAAATAGCCTTATATTGAGTGCCATTCAGTAGCCACTGGAGAAACGTCCACAATTTCTACACAACTTCTTGTCCGTGCAGAGGCGGAGAAAGCCAAGCCACACTATGTGGTAGGACCCAAGCCCGTCTGGATGGTGACCGCCTTTAATCTTAGTATGCCGCCATAATAATTTGTGTTGTGTTCCGGCATTAGTGACCAAAGTTCCTGTATCCTTATGGATCAGCAGCATGTTCACTCACGATGCCACTCGCATTGTAAACACCCTTAGGGTGACGGTAACTGCTAAATTCTAAGTGTGCCGTCAGCCTTTCTGCTATCCTACAGCAATAAAAAAACACGCCTAAATTTCAATCTATGAATGATGTTCATTAACAGTATATAATTTAATTTATATTTAGGAATGAGATTTAATTCATATTAATTAAATAGCTCTATTTTTGTATATTGAGTTGTTCTTTTATAACTAATGACTTAATTTGCATTTAGTAAATAGCTTAGTTAAAATACAATTTCTAGTAAGCTGTATTATGATTTAGCAAAAATAATAAAGGACTACGAAAGGGCATATCTCTAATCTTGAAAAATTTAGGAAACGAGAAAGACAAAATAGCGACTGAATACTAAAATACACGAACAAATTTGTCAATTATAAACAAAATTCCCATCCGAATAAACATTATAATGAAAACACTAAAATGCAAATAAACGTACTTATTTGTGCCATAAATATTATTGTGTCAATTGCAGCTATAAATAACGTAATGGGATTTCTAACCCGAATTCATAAAGCATTCGTTTTGAAACCGGAGATCTAAATATTAACGCCCGGATTGGTTACGCTCTGAGTTATATTTTTAATTGGATTATATGGAACTGTCAAATTTGGTGACTTATCTACGTAAATTTTACTTTTTCTAAATCAAGTATTTTGTATCAAGTTATTGAATATCTTATGCTACGTTTTCAATTCACTAACGTCGTATGATATTTTGTCGAGCAAAGAATATTGTTTGCTCTTCATCTCAACTGAGGAAAGTTTCTTTTTCTGGAATTCTTTGAACTAGGTATTTTGGTACTCAGGCGAAGTTTGTCTTTGCTTGCATTTTATAATAGGTTATCAAAGTTATATCACTTGGAAACCATTTACTATGGATACGAGTACTCACTATTTATTACAATAAAAAGTTGTGAAAGTATTCATACAAATGCAGCCATATTTTAAAATATCAAAATATTGTATATCATGTTTAAATAATTAACCTTTGCTAAGTTTGCAGTTGATGCTATCATTTTAAGCTCTTCAGTTTTATTAATTATTATTTTGCTTTTGACAGGAATAAAGTTTTTACTCTGACATAATTGAGGTTCGAAACATTGAAAACAAGACAGATATCAAATTACCGAAAACATTATTATGATGTATTAAAGTTTAAAAAGAAAAACACCTTTTATTCACTATAGTGAGAATATTTTAAGAACTACCATAATGTGGAGACAGATCTGAAATCTTAATAAAATTTTACAATGAAGCTACTGAAACTCTGCATTTGATGTCCATTGCTAAATAAACGTTAACTTCTGGTAAGAATTTGCTGCAATAGAATGAGCACGTGCTTTTCTCCTTTTATATCAGCTTTACGTAAGCAAAATATTTAATTATAAATGAGAATAATTGTTCATCATAATATTAAGAAACAGTAGGCCTAAAGAATGCAATGAGGTATTTTCAAGTAACAACACGTCTTAAACAATAATTAAATTTTATGCCTTTTAAGATTTGTAACTTATTTAACTTTTATTTCGAGCAATACCAAAGTATTTTATTACGCTGTTATCCACTGTCGAGTATCGTAACCGTAACTTAACTTATGGTAATTAGGCTAATAAATATAGTTTTTACATCAACCACTATCGAAAACTCTGCGTTAGCGTAAAGCTATCAATCAAACCTTTTGAAATTCAATCTGTACCTTTAGACCCTTCAATTAAGCATAATTTAAGATAAGCCTTTAATTTTTACTTCTCAGGTGGGCTCGTGTAAGCTAATCATTAGAAGCGCTTTTTATTATATTTTGTAATAAGTACACATTTCTTAAATGCAATCCATAATTCATGAGAATCTGATCCTCTTAGCAATTATGAGTAATAAATCTTAAATTAGATTGACGAGTATAGTTTGAAATTGTTTTATTGTTTTTATACTAAAAAGAAAAGTTGTGATTCGAAAGTGCCACTTCAGTGTCCCAGAATGGCTCGGTACCCGGGCGGGCGTTATCTTCGGAAATAAATGACCAATTAAACAATCTAATTCATTTCGGTCGGCCCTCGTCCCGATGGGGTGGAAACATAAATCAACATACCGTTGAGTGGCGATAAACAATTTGGTGACTACCAACCCAGGTGATAAAAAGTGCGCTCTTTTTTGACGCTCGACATACCGAGAGCCTTTCGAGGGTGACATTTTTTACCTAAATGGCTCCTTAATTGTTACAGGCTACCCTTTATGGTTAAATGTGTCCTTTTTAACAAAAAATGGGGCCTAAATAAACGACGCTGACTGTCCATTTTACAGCTTCGTAGCAAAAACTCGGGTGCGGTAATTGATCATTTATACGAGAGATAAAGGGAATTTTTCAAAATCAAAAGCCGTTGTCGCTTTTATAAATATTTTTTTAATGCCGCACGTCGATACATTAAGTGCTAGCTAATAGGGTAAGCAAATAACGTACACACTTGTATTTAAAGTGCTACAATGCAACCTCGATGGATAAGAAGGTCAATATTTTGATAGCGCGCGTGGTGCGACAGTAGAAACATTTGGTCAAACATTGTGCAACGTCAATGATTGTTTAATTTCTAGCGTCTTAACGGCTAACAACGTGGAACTGTATAAATATTACTAGAGTAGCTACGTGACAAATAAAATACTTTGCAATTCGTTTTTGTTAACTTCCTTTTGATTTTATAAGCAATACTCAGTAAAAAAGTAAAAAAGTTATCAAAATGCGCAGCTCTCAGTCAGAAGCCTACACTGGTCAATTTTAACATTCACTTGAGAACTTGGCAGTGCCAACCATTATTTATTATTTTCAACAACAATGATTAATTTTATATGCTCGTCATGGCTTGATTAACTCTTGTTTTTTTTTAACTCTCGTTTTATGTGCTATATTAAATAATAAATGTATTTAGCGTTGACTAGCAAGGTAAAAGTGTAAATCTTTATCAGTACATGAACACGTTTCTCACGGACTCAATAGTAGCGTAATGTGTCGATAATACACGAAAACTACCAATGTCAAAGTTATCTTCGACAAAACCACAAACAAAATCGTCTATCGATGTCTCATGTCATGTACATTTATAACATAATAAAATACATAGATTTTTATGATTTCTCTAAATCGATGTACACTTAGAAACATCTGCTCTAATACGTAGTACACGTATCTCGTCAGTGTGTAATCGTGCTTTCGCCACGCTCATTCCATCGCGAGAGAACAAAAATAACTCGCCATGAATCAGCCGCTAACTCGAGAAATTCTTTCACATCAAAGACCAAACTTTCGCAGAATTTTGTGTTGTATATATTTTGTGGGTATTTATTAAAAGATACTTGCCTTTTTTAGTCGTTTTTTTTATATAGAACACGAAAAGAAAGAAAAAATATTTATGTAGACCACGTAATATATTAATGAATGAATATTTTTTATATTATGAGAAAAAGAAACAGAATTGTTCATACAATTGGCGACTTTTTCGCTTAAAGCGATTTCTTCTAAATAACCTTAGAATGGATTAGAATAAACGAAAGCTAGACAATGTAATTTGAGCCAAAGATACATATTTTTAGTCTCATTTAACAATAACATATGAGTATTAAATTTGTTTTCAAGGTACCCTTTTCTTCGCGGAAGGATAGTAATGATTCTTGGGGCACTATGTAATCGCACAGACATTTAAATTATCAATAACAGATAAGCCATTTCAAAGGTTATCGATCAATAATTAAGACGGTTCGTCTCATTCCTTTCCAAAAACATAATCATCGAAGAGTATAGAATATGAGCGTACGTATATTGTATTACCTTATACATAATTATCATATTTGATGCCTAACTTGGCTGATGGTAACACTGACAATGTTATTTGAAATGAACGGTGAGGGTACTTACTTACATACTTTACTTACTTTTTAGTGATCGATCTTTTCTTGGTCTGAGATGTAAAATCTATGAGCAATTTCGTATGTACATTTCTTTGTTTGTCATCATCGCTATCATCGTTGTATTGAACTCCGTTGTATGTACCAAAACTTCCACGTTAGTGCCCTAAGTAAAATTTCTTCCTTTTTCTTCTATGTTGCACCAAATTAATGTACTCGTGTAGTGATATTTTACGATTTTCAAGCTAGCATTTCCTGGATTACATCTATTGTCGAAGTACTTCGGAGTATCATATTGTGACACTTGTATTAATTATTTTAATAAGATTTGACATTATGGTTAATTGAGTCTTCTATAGTTTACGCAGGAGCATGTACATCTTGATATATTCCTGTTTGTGTTGCTCTAGTATCAGGCATGGTTGTATAAAAGTATTTAAAATATAAGCTTAATCTCTTTGCTCTCCGTATTTTGTGTGAAATGTCATTTGTATTATCCGAGCCAAGTGTTGATCAATCAACTCTAAAACAATAAAGTCTCTATTTTACAACACTTATTAATTAAATTAATAATCACTTGTTGTTTGTAGACCACTAATTGGTTATTCATGGTACGATAATGTTCCTTTAATCGCTTTAACCTACCGCATTTAATTATGTTGAGCTTAAGGATCAGTAGAATAGAATGGTGGGATATTGTAATTTTAAGAAATAGTTAATGTTTTCTCCATGCAGGGGCGGATTAAGAAAACAAACCCCTGCGGGCATATTGTAAAAGACAAAAACAACCCTAGCAGGAGGTACGGACCAAACCTGTCTGGATAGCAACCACTATTGGTCTTTAAGTATGCCACCATAATAGCCTTGTGTTGTGTTCCGGCATTAGTGACTCAGGTTCCTGTACCCCTATGAGACAGCAGTGTGCTTGCGGTACCCCCTAGCATCGCAAACATCCATAGGCTCAGTAACTGCTTACTATTAACCATAAAGTAAACTAGATGTATTATTAGAAACTCGATAGGAAAAAAGTTCCTAAATAGTTATCATTTATTACTATTATAGTAATTATAACAAGTTTTGTATTACCAACATACGTTTTACATTATCATTTATTCAATGTGGTGGTTGTACCTTCTTGACATACATTAAGTGTTCAATAAGACTTTATATTAAAGTAAATAATTTTGATGTGATTTTTTTACTGCTGTGGAATATCAAACATGTTAAGACTCTGCCGCCGGGCTGGCAGCCGCTGCGGTTTACGCTGGTGACTGGAACCTGGGTCTTTTTTTATCGTATCTGGTCAATATTATTTTTACTCTGCCCCTACACGGAGAACTTGATATTGATTTGTGTTTATTATTTGATAATATACATATACGGTTATCAAAAAGAATTAAGGTTTTACTTTCGGGTAAGCTAGGAGTCTAGTCAGTCTGTATTTGCGCATCAGAACGCTCCGTTGCTACATCTGGCTCATTCTACTCTACGAATGTAGGCTTGGACAATCAAAGAAGACTTCAGGAAACGTATAGAGGCGTTAGAAATGTGGGCGAACAGAAGGATTCTTGCCATTAGTTGGACTCATAAAGTAACCAATGAAGAGGTTCTCCGACGAGTAAAGCAGAAACGTGAACTTTTGCAAACGCAGAAAAGTTGCTTACCTAGGACATGTATTTAGACATGATGGGTACGAACTGCTACAATTAATCATGATGGGAATAAATGCGGGCAAGAGACGTGTCGGTCGGAGAAAGAAATCTTGGTTGCGTAACATTCGAGAGTGGATGAGGATAGCGAGTGCAGCGGAACTATTTCGCCTCGGTAACGACAGAGAGAAGTATGCGAAATTAACCGCCATCCTTCGCTAGTCGGAGAAGCACCTCAAGAAGAAGAAGCTAGGAGTTGTTAATCATGCCACGGGTGACTGCTAAAAGAATCAGAAATACCTCAGTTTTGTAAAAAAGTAGAGAATGAGAAGTAGAGTAAAAAATGCATAATGAATTATTTCCAAAATATCATCCTTACAATTCTTACCGAAGGTAGTGTGTTTGAGAAAAAACATACGACAATGAACATCCTTTTGCTTAAGCTGGCATGAAAAAAGTGTTAAGTGTAACAATACCATAAACACTATCATAAAAGCCCTGAGTGCTACAATAACATGCTTTATATACGCTATGGACAGTCTAACAATTTTATAGTCACAATTCATTTCATACGAATGTTTATCGTTGTAATAAAAATATACAATTTTCATGAAGAGTTCTAATTCGTCTTTCTGAGTAATTGAAAATTTAAAAACTATATCCTTAATACACACAAAAAACAATTGTGTGAAATGGACTTTGATTATAGAAATGCATTTAAAAAATTGGTACTTAATCCAACTCGTGGTTGCCGTTTTAATTGAAAAATATTAATTATTTTTAAACGAATCTTTTAAAATAGTTTCATACGTTATATTGCATAGGTATTATATATTAATAATTTAACTGAATCGACGTACATATTACGATCAGCATCCTTCAAGTTTAGTGGATTGAATTAATATGTCCACAAATGAGCTAGTTTGTGGTTATTAAAAGTAACAGCACAATTTTCAGATGATTATAAAATTTTAATTTGATCACCATATTAATGGTAAATGCATAAATGTGATTCAAAAAGTAAATATTTCATTTTAATTAAATCAAATAAGAGGCTTACGATCCGGCCTTAATATTATATTTCAAATCCCTAATCATTCATAAGTATCCCAGACCCGCCGACATAATCTTTCGACCGCTTTGTGAGGCCGCTTCCGTTATGTACAATAGATGCATGCAAACTTTGTGAAATGGGCAAAAATAATCCTCTACCCAGGCCCAATACATCACGCGAAATGTCAGTGGAGACCGCACCAACAAAAATATACTATTGTGAGAAATGAACACTGCTTTGTCCCAAAACTTTTGTAAAACTTGTGCAATTTCAGTAATACACGCAATAACTGGCGACGCGTTAAAAAAATCTGACAACTTACGTACGAGCTTTAACAATAAAATATTTACTTAAACTCAATTTTTAACTAAATTTATTTTAAAAAAAAAATATTTCATCATAGAAGTCTTTGCTTCTTATCCCAAACTTAATTATATATATTTTTTACTAAGTGATACTACGCATTAACGCTTAGTGCGAATAACAAAAAGTCAATCTAAATGTTTTCCTTTGATGTGGTTTCGTACATCCTATTTTTATCTGTTAAAGTGGATTCTTAGTAAATCAATGTCGGCAGTGAGCGATTGATGATTGTAGCAATTAAAAAACTAGCTCCACTGTTGACAAACAAGCGCGACCAATCTTAAATTAGACTGTTAAGAATGGCGTCTAAGAACATAAGAAACAATTAATCAATTCCAAAAGTAGAGCGTTCACGTACATTGATCCAGCCAGCCAGATCTTTGTGTGGGTCTCACGTCGTCACTTCGCTCTTCAAAATATGGTAGCCCGTTTCAAAACAAACATTATTCAAAATGTTTTCATTTATTTTTATAATACACCCACGTAAAAGCTGCGTGTGATCGCGTTTGACTCGCAGGTTTCGTGAGACTTGCATATAAACTTAGGCTTTAACCAAATTCTTCCATATGTTTGCCCTTATCGGTATAACATGACACATAAGGTCACATTGGTAACAGTAAATATGGAATAAGGAAATTTACGTATATTTACGGGAATTCGAATGAAATATTCAAAGTACCTTCAATACAATTAGATACAATTTTGTATACAAACTTTAAATGTTAATAAACTATGTTGACGTAACAGTATGTGAAGAATAAACATGTCGTCCAAGGGTTTAGTGCGTTTGCTAAACTTATCTCTGGCCGCGCCTCGAAAGTAAGAAAGTCAACAAACACATTATGTCTTTGAGTGTCGCTACATTACTAACGACTTTTTATCACATCGCCTTTTATGAGAAAATGCGGTCAAACTGTGATACAATTTTTTTAAATTTAATTTAAATAAATAAATATATTCGGACATTTCACACAATATCATGTTGTCCCGAACTAAGTTGTATAGCACTTGTGTTATGGGTACAAGACAACTGATATACCTACTACATATATACTGTGTTTATTGTAAATAAATACATATTATACATGAACGTGCAGGGAGGGAGTAAGAATACTAACCCCTGCAGCCAGGGTTGGCCTGTCGTAAAAGGCGACAAAAAACCCACTCTAGCTACGTGGTAGGGCCCCAAGCCCCTCTGGATGGCAGCAACTCTTGGTCTTAAGTATGCCGCCTTAATAACCTAGTGTTGTGTTCCGGCATTAGTGACCTAGGTTTCTATACCCCTATGGGACAACAGCGTATTCGCGGTGTCCCGTCGCAAATATCCATAGGCGACGGTAACTGCTTACTGTTAAATGAGTCATCAGCCTACCTGCTCTTCCTCAGCAATAAAAAAAGTATATTTCGATATTGGTTTATAATTCAAGAAAATTCGAAGAGAACTTCAGTCATATTATGAACTTTTCCATGAAGTTATAAGTAAACATGTTCAAATCAATGTGTCAGGATTCAGATTTTTAAATTAAAATTCCAATACAGAAACAGCAGAGTGCCTTGTTTATCCAGACCAATACATTTTTGGTAAACGGCGCCCTGTCGTCGTTCAAGTGGTTATAAATTACGGTCTTAACCTTGGTCACGTTTGTTTTAGTTAAATGTTATAGATATAGAACGCATATGTGCATCGTGAGAACGTTAAGTTGGAGAGGTTAGTTTTAAACACTTCATTCTCTAACACTTATAATAATAAACTTACGGGTACGATCGGTAAACATTAAAGGCAATAAATATGTAACAAAAATTTTATAAGTATTTAAATTTTAAGATATATGCCCACAAACTTCGATCAACAATAGTAACAGTAATAGTAAAATCGAAGCCCACAAACCATTGAATTTGAGACTACATCCAAGTGGGGATGGAAGATTGTCGAGCGTGTAAAAAATATTGTATGATAAAGATCATATAACTCTCATAGTAGCATATTTTTGTCACAGAACTACGAGTAGTTTGTTGTAATTTAGATGTATTTCAGTTTTCAGATGTATGTTAGTAGCATATTTGTAACAATAATTTGCCACTCTATCATTATTCCCTAGAGGGACGGACAGTATGGTATTCCCGCCACATATAGCCGACTGGCAGATTACACCTATCGATATACAGGTTTCCTCAGGATGTATTTCCTTCACTGTGGGTATGTGGCAATTATTTTGTAATCATTAGGTGATAAAAACTACCAAAGCGATGTATGGGATTCGAACATAGGACCTCTAGATTGGTACCCAAAGGTACTTACTATACTTGGCTACAGCGTACAAAAAAATTAATAATATATAAAATTATATGTAGTTCATCAAATCAGCGTATAATTTCGGTCTGCATCTCGTTTCATTGATCTAACAATGTGGTATTTCACAACAAGCAACGGTGTAAAAAATGGTAATATCTAAGTTACGTTAAATTGGTAAACCGTCTCTAGACGGCAAAACTGTGATCCAGAAGTAATTAAAATTTAAAAAAGATATTTCATGTATAACTTATTGTACCACTACGTGGATAGCAGCATGTTAGCGGTGCCCCTAGCAAACACCTATAGACGACAGTAACTGCTAACTACCAAGTTGGCCGTCAGCCTGTCTGTTGTTCTATGTTATTTTAGCTATAACAAAAATACGTATATTCTAAAATTAAATATATCCTTAAATCGGAACGTATTAATTCCGCTTAAACTGATCAATGTTGTTAATATTTTCGTTGATTCAGAATTTAAATTGAATTTTAGATTCGTCGGATCATCCATGGAAATAATTAACTAATAACGCAAATTAATCTACACGTGAACTATTCTCGTTTCGACGTGATTAGGTTAGCCGTTTATTAACAATTTCCCTCTGAAATATTATGTATCGTTAAATCGAATCGCATCCGTTGATTCGGTTATTTTGAGTTTATAATGTGTCATTGATCTGAATATTTTAAATTACCATACTGCGTTACAATCACTATGAGTTTTAACTCGTTCTATAAATTGATTATGTTATTCCATTTGAAGATGATTATAACAGCAAAATTGTCTTTGACTCGTTTGTTTATCATTAGCTTGGATTTGTCCCAATTATTTGAGGTTTACACAATATGTCTTATTTTTCCATTTTATCCTAGTATTCTTCATATGTCACTTCACAAACCTTCATATCATACATAACACATTATTTCCATCGCGTTTAGGTCTACCTCTGTCCTTATACCCATCCGATTTCAAGTTCAATATTTTTTTGTAATGGTACGTTTATTTATCACGTCTGCTAAAATTAAATATCGTAAAATGAAATAATCATACTTATAATTAATTTATTTGGAAAATATTTTAAACTGATTCCAAATTCATATAATCTTTTCATCAATTTCATCAATCGACGTACTGTCTTCATCATTCATACTATGTATGTACTATACATGTATGCTATACAAGCATACGCATTACATAATAATATACTTTATTGCACTCAAAAATCATTTACAATAGTAAAAAGGTTAATATTAAAAATAGTACAATCGGCAATATGTATATGCAATATGTATACTACATAAGGCGAAAGGACAAACGTTACAAACAAGGAAAATGATATAAATGAGAGGCGATGGGTATAGGACAAGAGATAGACAAAAAAAGATGTATAGATTGCGTTAAAGATGATATGGTGAAAAGAGAAGTAAATGTTGAGATGACTGCTAACAGAGGAAAGTGGAGGGAGAAAACATGTCGTGTCGACTCCACATAATGTATGAAGAAAATACAAGCAGTTTTAGTTATCTATTAATAAATTTCACGCATACAATTTGTCATTATAATCAAAGGCTATTATCAAATAAAACCTCATAGAATCAATAACATCACCCACTTGGCAAAGGCGGAAGTTGTTGAGAGCATTTGAGCAGATAAACTAATTTGAACTAGTCAAAAGTTAAATCAGAGCCGTACACTTGTGACTTCGTAGCCCGTGTTGAATATGGGTTAAAATAACCCGCAGAATTTCACATATATCTCATATAAATTTGAAACTTATATTATGAAGCATTGAGACTATAATAGCATTGTAATCAGTTGCGAGTGTTTCCAATGATGCTTTTCAGTTTACTGTAAGTATTTGTTTTCAATCAAGCTTATCAGTGGTTATTGGATATGAACTGTCAATTTTAATTGAAACATCCCTGTCAATCAAAATTTATATTTACTGAGGGTATGCATGACATTGTAATGAATGCCATGTTTTCATGAGCAGGTCAAAAAATAATAATTGAAAGTGTGGACTTATTGCTGAGAAACAGCAGACAGACTGACGGCCGAATTAGTAATTCCCATCACTTATTAATGTTTGCGATGCTAGAGACATAGTAAACACGCTATTATCCACATAGGAGCACTGGAACCTGGGCCACTAATGCTGGAACACAATATGGTGGCTATAGATCAGTGGTGCTTGCCATCCAAACAGGCTTGGTGCCCTACCACGTAACAAAATCATTACATACACCCATGTGATGCATGATAAATACATAGGAAGTCTTTTTTATTTCATCTTCTGATGACTTGAATATGGAATTCATTCTTAATAGTGTATATATTTACACTAGTCAGAAGAAAGCAGTTGGTTGTATATAAATATGTTGAAAACATCCGTGGTGCAACAGCTTTTGCAGATGGACACCTCTGGAGGTGACGGTTTGTTTCCCTGAGTTCACAAATCCAGATTTGTGTATAGTAACTCCACTAGCTACAAAGGCTTTTAACGGAGCCTAGTGAGAGAAACAATATATATTCATTGGTTTGCTTTAATTTTAATAATTATGGACGTATGTACTATATATAATAAAAAATATTTTTCGAACTAATAAATTTTTATTTTATTTACATAGGAAAAGTAAAATAAATAAATAAATATTTTGTCACATTTCACTCAACGCCATTTAGTCCCAAACTAAGTAGCATAGCACTTGTGTTATCGGTACTATCGAAGCGGCCTCCCTGCTGGCCGGATCCCCACCATGGGACCTCGAGGCTCGAGTCCTGGCGCTATTGTACCAGTGGCGCCGGGATGCGGCCGAGCGTGGCTCTCGCCCCGCGCCTCGCGAAGTGGAAGTAAAGTGGGCGGAGCTGCGCGATGAGGTACTCATGGTGGAGTGGAAGGAGCGCCTCGTGCACCCTAGCGCGGGCCTCGCCACCATCGAAGCGGTGAGGCCCGTCCTGGCCGAATGGGTGGAAAGGCGCCACGGCGCCCTTACCTTCCGCCTGACGCAGGTCCTCTCGGGGCACGGTTGCTTCGGGAGGTACCTGTGTCGCATAGGGCGGGAGATGACGTCAGGGTGCCACCACTGTGGCGCGGGCGACGAGGAGGACACGGTGAACCACACTGTCGCCGTGTGCCCTGCGTGGCGCGAGGAGCGCCGCGCCCTCGTCGCCCAAATCGGCGTGGACCTGTCGCTCCCGGCCCTGGTTCTGTCCATGGTCGGGGGCGATCCTGGATGGACGGCCGTCGCCTCCTTCTGCGAGGCAGTCATGTCCGCAAAGGAGGCGGCGGAGCGGGAGCGGGAGTCGACCACCACACTCCCCTCCCGCCAACGCAGGCCACGCCGGCGGCGCCGGAGGGCCAGTAACGACCTCCGGCCGCCATAAAAAGCAGCCGCGGGCGGCCCCTCGGGGGAGGACCCGCCGCCCGCACTATTGCCGCGAGGGTGAGGGCTGCGTGCTGTTCCGCGGCCCCCCTCAACTCCTAGAGTTGTTAGGAGAGCGCTGGGGGGACGAAACCCTGACCCCCTGGCGCCAACACTTTAGAAGGGGCCCGCCTCAAGACAAAGGGCGGGCCGGCGCCGGCCCGGGCCACGAGGCCTGCCGATCACGATCTCGTGATCGGCAGGCCATATTTCCGTGGGCCCGGGCGTAGGCGATAGGAGAACAGCGGGGTTTTTTAGTGGGTAGTCGGATGGCCAATCATCTTTCCCGGAGTCCCACATATCCCTCGGTCCCCCCGGGCCGGGGGAACCCGTCAAGAGAGGTTTTTCCCCGAGACCAAAAAAAAATCGGTACTAGAAAACTTACATACTACATATATACTTTTTATAAATAAATACATATTATACATACATACATACATAGACACCCAGACGCGAGACAGGAATCGAACCCATGACCTCTGCAAGCGTACCGACGTGCGTTAGCTGTTACAAGTTTACGCCAGGAGTTCATTTCATTTACTTAGTAAAAATACAGTATATATAAGTATATATTTGAGTTTCTTTATTACTCATAACAAAAACGCTCTAATATTTGCTTAGGGTCCATATAGTGCTGTGTGAATTATCTAAGTATATTTATTTATTTTATTTTAAACAATCATCGAATCCATAGACGGTAAAACACCTCGAGTTAACATTAAATCAGTAAATTTTCACTTTAATTGCCACTTCAATACGCTGACATTGTAAAATCTCGACACTTATAACCGAGACAAGTCTGAGAGTTTCAAATCTCAATTTGACAGTTGTTTACTTCTTGATTATCAAAATATTTCCAAGTTGTTTATATTATGCTAGAGTCAGGGAAGTGTCGCCACTGAGAGCTTGCTTATGTAATTTGATTATGAGTACTGTAGGCAGTGAAACAGATGTGACTACCTTGAAACCCTTACTATTTTAATACATTTGGTAATATTTAAATTCCTGGAATTTAAATTTTTTCTTTGGAACTTGTTATCAATGATTGTGTAGTGGGTCATCTATCTAAAATATTAGCAGAGGCCTGTCTATCTCTCCTTTAAAGAGTAAAGTCTGTATATTTAAGCGTGGTATCTGTAGAGAACAAATAAATGTCTAACTTAATGGGTTACTTTTAGAAAAGGTTAACTGCGTTAAATATCTTGGTTTGTGGCTTGACCGACCCCTAAGGTGGAATAAATATATAAATGAAACCGTTGGAAAAATGTCTAAATTCTTAAATATACACAAGATTTTGACTGGTCCTGGATGGGAAATACACCCAAAACAACTAAGAATTATGTATTTTTCACTTATAAGAAGTAGGGTTGATTATTTTAACTTTCTCTTCGATGACAGTTGTAAATATTACCTTGTTAAATTAGATAGATTGCAAAACCAGATTTTGCGCGTTATAGGTGGCTATATTAAAACTACGCCGACTCACGTCATGAAAAGTGACCTATGTATTCGTCCTTTAGAAATTCGTAAATTTGGCAGCCAAATTTTATCTCAAGCCACGTTCCTTTGATAGTAATTAATACTATTGAATTATTAGTTAATCTGTCTTCACTATGTCAAACTCCTTACTGGAGGAATAAAAAAGCCACTTTTACATAGTTAGTTCTCATGATTTATTACAAAGCCTAATCATTCGGGCCTGCAGTCTTGGAAATTTTGAATTTTATAATTGGTTTAATAATATATTATCAAACCAATATAACAAGTTTATAAACTTGTTTGACATAGTAGTTACAGAAATAGACAATTGTTAAAAACCTAAACACAAATACGATAGAAGTTCAATAGGAGCACAATGTTCAAGTTACTTAGAAAATAAATATTCCAATTACCATTTATTATATACAGATGGTTCAAAAGATGATGTTGTATAATAGTATGTATGTTCAAGAAGATGTGTGGGTGCCGCTTTCGTGAATTTGGACTTAAAGGAAACTGAAATTTCAAATATGTAATTCAGCTTCAATTATGTTAGCGGAACTTATAGCAATCTCAGAAGCGTTAAAGTATGCAATAACTTTGTCTTCAAAACAATTGTGATTGTAACGGACTCAAAAAGTGCGCTCCCACATATACCAAGTACTCCACTGCAAAAATATGTTTACCTATAGCGTATGATATTATAGATAAGTACTGAATTTAAAAAAGTCTAAAGATATTATGTCGCAATGGATGGATTTGGCCAAGAGTGCAATATCAGAAGGTGTTCATATTCACGAAATGCCTCGTTTTTTGACCATTTGTCACAGATTAAAGATATTTGCTATCAGTACTGGAATCAATATTTCGATTTGCGGTCATGATAGAAGGGCATTTGATATAGAACAATTCAGTGTCATACATTTAAATCGCTATGGCTATTGCACAGTAAAAATTTAAATAAACAACACTTGATTATATTATTAAGACTTCGTTCGGGACACATTCCACTTAATTGGTTTGTACATCTAATCTCTGTCTAAATTGTGAAGTGTGTGATACGGTGGAAGATGCATATCATATTATGCTGGAGTGTGTTCGAAACGAAGCTGCTAGAAATAAGTTTGCTCATTCTAATCAATTAGATATAGGCCAATGTATAGTCATATTCTCACAACCACTAACAGAGACAGCTCGGTTACTTATTAATATTGTCAAAGAGGGTTTAAAAAAGAGAAGTTGATTAATTATGTATAAGTTTGTTTTTTATAGAGCTACAAATTCTATTAAAGAATACCCTCTTAAATAAAGATTTTAAAAATATTGTGTAGTCACGGAGAAAATATTCAGTACACTTCTATCGTTGATGCCTCTCAATGACTTGTAAGACTTGATCAAAAAATAATTTATTTTACAAAAATTCAACGACTAAACTTCGAATCTAACTTAGTAGGGGTAATGAATAAATGAGAGCACTTTGTACCCAGCCAATATGCTGGGACTGCGGACTCTGTTAACCCGTTACGTATTATTTGATAAAGGGAAGGGTTTTATGAAAATCAACGGGAAATGCAAACTTGGTTACTTTGGGACGGTAAACCTGTAACGAACTTGACGCTTATCAATTTGCACGTAAATTTATTACAGCGGTGGAGTGTGCCAACGCGATTTTGTGAGGTTTGATCTACTTATTTAAAAAGGATGGGTACAAACAAGCCACACATTTTATAATAAAGGTTTTTTCAATTAACGCGTAAAATAACGGCGGCCTGTTGCAGCCGTGTTGTTTTGCTGGCGACTGTCAAATCTGTAATCTATTATTCAGTCATCATCATCATCATCATCTTTGCGTAGTATCCCGGTTGCAGCCTAAACTCTCGCTTCGGCGCCCGGGGTCCGCTTTCCGACTTTTTCTTCTCCACTTCGCACAGTCTTCAGCATCCCTGGTAGTGAGCCCATTGGCACGCATATCACCCTTTACGACGTCAAGCCAGCACTTTTTGGGTCTACCCCTCCTGCCGGGGCCCGGCGGAGGCGGCATGGCCAGACATTTGCTACCCACGTAAGCATCCGGTTGCCGTAAAACGTGGCCGTACCAACGGAGCCGACACTCTTGCAATTTATCCGCAAAGTCACGGACATGAAGACTGCCGCGAATGCGGGAGTTCCTAACGCGGTCCTTCCGCGTCACTCCACACATCCACCGCAGCATATTCATCTCCGTGACACGCAGCTCCTGCTTGTGTCGCTCTAACACCGGCCACGCTTCACAGCCGTATAAAAGGACAGGCCTAATGATGGTTTTATAGACCTGTCCCTTCAACTTTACCGGCATCTTGGGGTCACAAATGACACCAGTCACCTCACGCCATTTGGCCCACGCGGCAGCAATGCGTGCCTTGACGTCACAATCGATGTCACCGGATGCATGAAACACAGATCCCAAGTATTTCACTCGGTCCGTGCGCTCGACCGTGTTGCCGTCTATGCGTACGGGTGTGGGATCTGTGGAGTTACAGGCCAAGTACTCGGTCTTCGCCACATTGATCTTCAGACCACCGTTCTCAAGCGACTCCTTCCACGCCTTCACGCGTTGCACCAGCCTACCCCTGTCCGAATCTGCCAGCGCGATATCATCAGCATACATGAGCAACCACGGAGGCTGCTCATGTGAGTTTCTGATGCTGTCTGACAGAACGTCTAATACCACGCTAAACAGAAATTGACTAAGGACGGATCCTTGGTGCACCCCGACGGTGATGGGGAAAGGTTTTGTGTCGCTAACAGCGGTCCGAACTAAGGAATCGGAGTCCCGGTACATGTCTCGGATGATGTCAATATAGGCCTCTGGAATCCCTTTGGACCGCAATGCCCACCAGATTATCGCGCGAGGAATACAGTCGAAGGCCTTCTGCAAGTCGAGAAGCAGGCAATGCAGAGGCGTATTCTTCGCCCTGTATTTCTCCGCGACAGTCCTTAGGACAAAAATAGGGTCCATTGTCCCGTGACCAGGACGAAACCCATATTGACATTCCGAGACAGTGCACTCCTGTCGAATCCGAGAGTCGATAACCCTTTCGAAGAGCTTCATGGTGTGGGACATGACCTTAACCCCCCTGTAACTACCGCACTCCTGCACCGACCCCTTGCCTTTGAAGACTGGAGTAATGATACTCAGTCTCCATTGGCTCGGGATCGTACCGGTGAGGAGCGTCCGGTTGAAGAGGTCGGTTAAGACGCCCACACCACGAGAGCCCATCGCCTTCCAGGCTTCGATGGGGACTCCATCGGATCCAACAGCTTTCCGATTCTTCATGCGGCGAAGACAATTCTGGACTTCTGCAGGCGTTACCAGTGGCACTAGTCCTTGATTCGGAGGGAGATCTGGCGGCTGCACCCCATTATGCTGCATGTTCAGCAGCTCGTGGAAATACGAGCGCCATCTCTCCTTCACCGCGAGGTCCTCGCATAGCAGGTTGCCCACAGGGTCTTTTACACAGCGGCACTTGGAAATGTCCTGTGCCGCTTTGACCCTGGAGCGCGCCAACTTATAGATGAGCTTCTGCCCCTCAGACGATTCCAACTTGTCGTAAAGTGGTTGTAAGTGGTCTCGTCTGGCTCTGACAACAGCTCTCTTAGTGGCGCGCTTTGCCACCCGGTATGCGTCGCGATCTTCAGGAGATCTGGACGCTTGCCACTTCTTAAAGAGGGCTTTCTTCGCTCTAGTCTCCCTCTGGATTGTGTCGTTCCACCACCATGTCTCCTTGTCATACTTGCGACCACCCTTAGACACCCCAAGCACCTCCTTCGCCGACCCAAGGATAGCCGCCTGAATCTTGTCCCAGTAAGCCTGAACTGGTTCGCCCATACCACCGGCGCACTTATCACCGACGGCTAAGGCGAACTCCTGGGACGTGACTTCATCGAGCAGCCACCACCGGATTCGGCGCTGAACGCGCTCGGTATGCGTGTCTTTAGGCTTAGCGCAGAAGTCCATGACAAGAAGGCGATGTTGTGCAGTGAGACTCTCACCGGGTATGACCTTGCAGTTGGCCACTTTGCTGATGTGGTGTCTCCTAGTGAGTAGGAAGTCGATTTGGGTAGCATTCCTCCCGCTCCTGTAGGTGATGAGATGCTCGGGTCTCTTTTTGAAATACGTGTTCACGATGGCAAGGTCGGCAGCCGCACACGTATTGAGGATGTCCTCCCCTTCCGCGTTGCGGCTACCGTACCCAAATCCCCCGTGAACACGCTCAAATTCCCCACATTCATCACCCACATGACTGTTCAGATCACCCCCCAAAACGATCCCCTGTGATAATGGGATTCCACGGAGCACTTCTCCGAGTAAATTCCAAAACGCTATTTTATCGGCGTCGTCACAACCGGTCTGTGGCGCATAGGCACTTATCAAGTGGGTAACTACCCCATCGATAAGTACCCTAACGACCATGAGCCGGTCGCTATGACGTTGCACTTCCAAAATGTCGTTCTGGAACTCCTCCGAGAGCACTATGGCAACCCCATTCTCCCCACCAGGTGCACCTGTGTAGATCAGCTTGTAGCCATTCCCAATGAACCGGGATCTGCTGGCCTTCCACCGAGTCTCCTGCAGGAACGCCACGGACACCCTCCGCCTGGAGAGCACATCGGCCAATTCTCTCGCGCGTCCGGTTAGCGTGCCTATGTTCCATGTTGCGAAGCGGATCTTTCGAGATGTTTGGGCTGCGTGAGTTGGGGCTAACGTCGTTAGCCGTGCCCGCCCATGACACGGTAGCCCTTGTCCATTTCTCACAAGAGCCGGGCGAAGCTCTTGCGCGCCGTTATGCGGCGGCGCCCTAGCCCTTACATAATCCCGTAACCTCATTCTTTCCATCGATTTGGCAGGTTTTGGCTTTTACGGGGGCGACTGCCGTCTGACCCCCCAACCCCAAAAGGAAAGCCGTCGTCAGAGCCTCGTCCGTTATTCAGCAGGGTGCGCCGAATATATATATATATATATATATATATATATATATATATATATATATATATATATATATATATATATATATATATATATATATATATATATATATCTACGAAGATATTCAAAATCAAGATTCTATGCAGTGTTCGCATTATTGTAATAGAGAAACAAAATATTTGAAACGCTTCTAGTACTTTTAATAAACCTTGTAAGAATGTATTGAACTGTTTCAACGACTACTAGTGTTAGTGGTTAAAAGTAAACTAACTTTATTTGTTTTCTTTTCATGTAAAAAAGAATAAAATGTCGAGCAACGCCCTCATCCGTAATACGATTTTAATATCAAGTTGAGAATGTTGAAATGAGCTGCGAGATGGATACGCTGGCTGTGGTAACGTCTCTGCTGGGACTTATTTTATATTTAGGTAAGTTTTTTCAAGGATTTTATTATGTATGTAAATATTTATTTATCGAAAATAAATTATACTACTCTTAATAATTACCATAATAGTCTAAAATTCCAATTACTTACAAAACTTGCAATGTGGATCATACTAAAACTACATAATATGTTTTATTATTGAAACAATATATCAAATGTGAGAGTTAAATCATAATTAATGGCTTACACTATTTCTAAATGTATTGTAACTTTTTATATTTGATATCGTAAAACTTTTAATCATAGCTTAGCTGAAGTATGAGAAGAATAAAAGCATATACCATACTTGTTTACACAAATAAAATCTAAAACCATAATATTTTTATGGCTATGTAGGTTGCCAAAATTGCTACGCTGGATGTTTTTGCTTATTTCAAGAGCAATAAACCTTGTTTAACTACTAGAGTGCTAACTAATCAGCTTTTAGCTGATTTTTTAACTATCTGTATTCGTTCATCATTATAAAGTAGGGTTTACAAACTGATATCCCAGGTTTGTATTTATCTTTCCTATAGACTCAAAAAATAAATAATGGTTGGTTCAGTATTTGTTATTCTGAGATTAAGTGTGACCTTATTTAGTCCGTTCTCTTTATTCCTAAATCTAAGCCTAGTAATGGGACGTTATATGATTTTAATATTAATTTTACATTAGATGATAAAAATGAATCAAGAGGAACTTGTTATGATGAAGTTTGAACCTGTAAATAGGTTTCGGTACGACAGTAATTTCACTTGATTTTATTTACTTTATACTTGAACTATATTGTAACTCATCGTTCAATTTAATTTGAATTAAATATAATCGTAAAATTAATTCCCCCTTCTCTCCTTCTTATGGGAATAATAGTTTTGCGTGTATAGGTAAACTAATTACCAGAATATCCCTAATGAAATTCCGTTGTTGCCAAGCGGAAATTGCGTTAAAATAATAAATTATAACCGGATTACTGACTAGTTCTACATTTCCGCGATGTGACACTATCTGCGACACATTAACAAAATTGTTTTAGTAGTAAATCAGATTATGGAGTCTTTGGATTTTAGATATAATAATTTCGTAAAGATGCGTACTTGGTAAAATTTTACATATAAAATTAATTATTTTCATATGATCTTTAAAAAGGCCAACTGACCTACTAATGAAAATGTTTTAACTTATACTTAAGTTAATTTCGCCCTTATTTGGGGTATAATGGAATATTCATGGAAAATCGTTCTATTTATTGTTTTTTTTAATCTTTATTTAAGAGCGTATTCTTTAATAGAATATGTAGCTCTATAAAAAACAAACTTATACATGATTAATCAACTTCTCTTTTATAAACCCTCTTTAACAATATTAGTAAGTAACCGAGCTGACTCTATCAGTGGTTGCGTGAGTATGACTATACATTCGCCTATATCTAATTTATTAGATTGAGCAAACTTATTTTTAGCAGCTTCGTTTCGAACACACTCCAGCATAATATGATATGCAACTTCCATCGTACCACACACTTCATAATTTGGAGACAGACATTTACTCATTAGATATGCAAACCTAATAAGTGGGATGTGTACCGAATATTCACTGTTATATTCTAATAATAACAGCCCTAATTGTCTCACGGCTGGCCTCGGACCTCTCCCTGGATAATATACTCGTTACGCTTATCCAAAACTGGTTACACGTACTAGTGATTTTGTATGCAGTTTTTATCTATGTATTTTCTATCACAGTTGTAATAATGGCACTTTGTTACCTATGCAACTTCAAATCAAATATTATTTGAGCGAAAAATGATGTCGATAAGATTATAAGAGAAAATATTAGTACTTGTGCGTGTTTTACTAATTCTGGTATGCAAAGTATACAATATTTATATTATCAACACGTGATTTGCAAGTTATTTTAATTTATATTGTCATTATTATATTTGACATGTCAATTCTTACAAATATTTAAATAAATTATTAGGATGATTAGTGTCATAATTTTGTTTATTTCTTGTTTTTCCTTATTTGATTCCTGGCAATATAAAATGCTATTTATTTTAGTAACGATTCTAGAGGTTTTTTTTACCTCAGTCATAACGTTTTTTTTAATTAGCTATCATTAGATTATTCTCATTTTATTACTTACATAGTAATAATTATAATATTGCAAGAAAATCTGTTAACGTGTATAAAGTGTTTGTTATTCCCACCCGACCACAATCTTAATGCATTATGCCACGCCTAACGTGCGGTAGACGAATGGGGTGTTTATTTATGAATTTGCTTAGGAATAAAATTACCCAAAAGAACTGTCGATGTCAAGGTTCAACCAGCGCTAATAGCTTGGCATTCACCCTCCCTTGGGGTCGCTCTCCCCAAACTATTTGATATTTAGTGCCTTGCCGTACCATCTTAGATTTGTGGCAACACTTAGCGATGAAAATAACCGTGTCACTGCTGTGGTAATGCCATTATTTATCGTTCAATCCAAAGGGCTAATGTAACACAGACAAAGATTTAATAAAAATGTGATTTATTTACTACATCTAATCAACAACTCTCAATGCTTAAATCTTATTTATTTTCTTATTCTATTTCTTTTCATTATTTATCTTATTCATTCCATTAAATTTAAGTGATAAATAAATAGTATATATGCCCTTTATAGACACAGTTTTATATAAATGTAGTATTATATTTCATACAATTTTTATTACATACTTGTGAAAAAATTAAATCAGAGAATCTAAGAGAAATTCTAAATATTAATTATGTTAAGAACTTCTACGGAACGTACTTTAAAAAAATAAAACGAACAGTTTTGGCCACACGTCTCCAAATTACTATTGTCCAACAATCCATTTTACTCAGTGTTTTTACTTTCATTAAGGTAGTTTTAGAATTATTCTTTTAGTCATACATTTAAACAAAATTTGCACTTAAGTTAAAATTGAAATGTTTTGAATAAGCGGGGCACCGAGTTTGGGTTGCAACCGAGATTTAACGCTAATATGATGATGATGACTTAAAATCTTTATACACACACTATGCGATTAAATAAATAATTCTTCAGAATCATCACGGAATTTTTATCCATGCAGGGGCGGAGAAAGAATACTGACCTCTGCGTCTGGGGTTGGGCTGTCGTAAAAGGCGATTAAACCACCCAAGCTAGGTGGTAGAGCTCCAAGCCCGTCTGGACGGTAACCACACTGGTTTTTAAATATACCTACCGCCATAATAACCGTGTTGTGTCCCCGCATAAGTGACCAGGTTCCGGTACCACTACGCGGATGGCAGTGTGTTAGTGATGCCTCTGGCGTTGCAAACATGCATAGGCGACGGCAGCTGCTAACTACTAAGTGGGCCATCAGCCTGGCTGCTGTCCTGCAATAATAAATAAATATATTTGTATATATAGGTATGAAAATCCTCAAAAAATGTATGTACATACTGTATACAATATGTATTATTACATTTACGCAAAATGTTCTTTTATAAATGAATACCGTGCGATGGCGCTCTCGGGAATAATGAACAACTTAAGCGTACAAATCACATTATGTTAACAGAATACACATGCGTATCTCCCGCATCTGTCTGTTGCATATATCAGCAAAAAAAACTGTGACTCTGGAAATCATCCCCATAGAAAACGTTGTCACGCTAATTTTATTATTTACTCGCGTATAGTAGAAATGAGTGTATTGTAAAACCCCTGCGGCTATTAAAGCGTAAAGAAGTTAAGCTAATGTTAAACGACGCCTATCTTTTGGGTGATGTGTGATGAATGTGCCGTAATATGGGGTAAGAAGTGAAGAATAAATAGATTCTGGCACAGCTTAAAATAGTGTGAGCTTGAAAGTATACCAAATTAAGCCAACCAACCAAAGAAACCAAAAAACTGTATATACCTAATTACATAAATTTTGAAATATTATAAACATAAATAAATATACTACACTCGTTGGCACAATATGTCTTTTTCTTCCATTTTAATATATCCTGGAATTCTTCATCTGTCATTTCACAAACCTTCATATCATGCATCACACATTCTTTCCATCACTTTCTAGGGCTACCTCTGCCTTTATACCCATCTATTTTCAGGTTCAATATCCTTCTAGTAATGTGGTTTATCATTTAATGGTACAACTTTCAGAGATCCTCTTATATACTCGTTTCTCACCTTATCCATTCTTGTCACTCCACACATCCATCTCAACATACTTATCTCAGCTAAATGGAGACGTCTCTGATTTTTCACTTTAGTGTTCCAACATTCAGCACCGTTTAACATGACTGGACTTATGACATATTTATAAATCTGCCTTTTTAACTTAAGTAGCGTAAATTTATCATAAGTTACAACAGTTACTTGTCTTCATTTAAGCCACTCCGCATTTATTCTTCTCCTAACATCTTTCACTATTTCTCCATCACTCTGCAGTAAGGACCCAAGGTATCTGAATTTGGAACTAGTTGGTACAGGGGATGAGTCTAAAGTCAGGGGTGTCGTACAAGAAGTTCCCTCAAAATCACAGAACAGATACTCTGTTTTGGATCTACTTATCTTTAATCTAGCCTCTTATAGAGCCCGCCTCCACTTCTCCAATCTATTCTGAAGCTCGAATCCATCGTCGTCCACGAGAACAATATCATCTACAAAAAGCATACACCAGGGTGCCTCTTCTTGTAATGTTGCGGTTAAGGACTCAATAACTAACAAGAAATGGTATGTGCTTAAGGCTGACCCTGATGCAAAGCTCCCTTTACAGAAAACTTGTCCGTAAGACCAACTGCAGAGCGCACTTGCGTACTTACACTTACGTACATACTTTTAATCAACCTAAAATATTTATCTGGCACCGCTTTCACTCTAAGAGCCCATCACAAGACTTTCCGAGAATTTCGGTCATAATTCCACTTTTCTATGTCCACAAATGCCATATGGAGGTTTTTATTTACCTCTCTGTACATTAATTGTCAGATTTTAAAAATAGCATCAGTGATGCTCCGTTCTGGCATAAACCTAAACTAGGATGATAATATGATAGTTTCCATATGTAGTCTATCCTCGGTCACTTTCTCCCATGCTTTCATAGTGTGAGATAATAGCTTTATTAGTTATTGCAATCTTGGATATCCCCTTTTTGCTTAATTACTGGTACCAAATACGAAAGCTGCCATTCTAACGACATAGTTTCTTCACTTAGCATCTTATTGAAATATAAAGCTAACCACTTCCATCCATCATCTCCCAAAGACTTCTACACTTTTGTTCTAAAATTCTGTGTTACTTTTTCATTTATAGATTTCTGCTAGTGGTATTCAGATTCCAGATGTTTTTTTACTATATTTGAATAATTTAAGCACACAATTTATACATAAAAAGAAAACATTTATACTAAGGCAAAGTATAGCAAGTATAAAATTTGTAACGCTTATTTTATACAAATGTTCGTATAGATATTATATTTTATACTGGATAATACTTGTATTATCCACATACAGAACAATATTTTATAATCCACACACAGAACAAAATATTTTTGTGATCTGCAAATAGTTTGTAGTAAGGAATTGATTTTAAAATAAATTCGATTTAATTTTGCAAAACATCTATTATTAATTGCCAAAAATGGTCTCAAGTTGGTTGTATTATAAACATGCCATAAATGTATAGTAAGTAGGTAATTTAGAGCGCTTGCAAAGTATCGGCGGATATAAACACAAAAGGTAGAGATTATCGCAAGCGAACCTTTGTATGTGATATCAATCCCTTTTTACGCACTTATCTTAATCTCGACCCAAAAATATAGACGTCAGTGAGCTAATCAGTAAACATATCGCAAGAACGAATCGCAAAAAGCCTGAAAGGTTTCCGATCAAGATAACTTTTAGTTTGTAAACTAAATTAGTTTTGTATTTATTTCACTGGCGTATTAATGGGTCATTCATCTCATCGTTATTTTATATTTATTGATTTTTGCAATACTTGGTTTTTATGACTTATATTGACTAAGCAATAAAGGTTTAGTATTGTGATTTTGCCTAGAAAGGGTTAGAAACAGTCAACTAATGCGCTCTTTTTGATTATTTTTAGAAACGCAACACAACAAAATGATTAAATTATTGAAAAAAAGTAGTGCAGATTTACTACATATATGTATTTGAAGTGTTGTTATAGGCGTAATTTTTTTTTTATTTAACAGGTGAAGTCACATGCCTGTAAATGATACGTATCTTCATACATACATCCGACTGTCTTAATTGTATAGTGTTTATAACTTGAGACACTCGATTTCGCGGTTCTGGGTATCCTCGGCTATCCGAGGATACCCAGGATTTATCTATATAAATTCGAAAAAAATTGGATTTTTTTTCGAGAGTTACGGATATTACTCGTATGGTTTAGAAAAAAATATGTAATGTATGTAATAAATCTAAGATTACAAATATAGGAATGTACAGATTATTATTACATATAAACGAAATATCACTCATCACGAAATCTCTAAAACTAAACACCCGGTTAACTTTAAATTTATCATGGTTAATTATTTCACTATTTAGACGCTCGCTTAGAACGGATTTTATGAAAATATTGTCTAAAGTGATTTTTTTTATTTATATGGCAGAAATATATAAACAAAAACCCATTCATCACTATATTTTTAAAAGTATACGACTTATTGACTTGAAATTTGGCATATTTACTCATTTTGCGATGTAGACGTTCGCTAAGAACGAATTTTACGGAAATCCTATTCAAAATGTATTTATATATCTATAAGCGAAATACCACTATCATCAAGCGATTTCTAAAACATATACTATACACCCAATTAACTTGAAATTTAGCATGGTTGCTCATTCCGTGATGTAGACGCTCACTAAGAACATATTTTACGGAAATCTAGTCCAAAACGTAATTTTTATATTTATATGGCAAAACAACGTTTGCCAGGTCAGCTAGTATATCGTAGGGTTGCCAACCACAAATTTAAAAAACTAGGATATGATGTTGGAAAAACCAGGACAATTTAGTTTAAAATCAGGACGCAGTAATAGAGTTGCAATACTTATATTAATTCGTAGTGGAAGTAGGTTTAGTTAGAATTAGTTTTTTTTACTGTTGCAGAACAGCAGACGGTCCACTTGATAGTAAGCAGTTACTATCGTCTATGTATGTTTGCGAGGCTAGGGGCACCGCGAACACGCTGCTGCACCATAGACATACAGAAGATTATTATGACGGCATACTTATAAACCAAGGATAGTAGCCATTCAGAGAAGCTTGTGACCCTACCACGTAGCCAGTGTGGTTATGTTGCCTTTTACGATAGGTCGACCACAGCCACAGACGTTGTTCTTACTCCGTCTCTGCACGGAGACTATAACAAGTTAGTTACAAATATTATTTAATAATAAGTATTCGAATATTAAAAAACAGGATGCTACTTAAAAACTATCCAGGACATCCCAAGACACCACAAAAACTAGGACATATCCTGGGAAAACAGGACGGTTGGCAACCCTAGTATATCGAAAAGTCACCATATAGATATGTTTTCCTACGTAACCGTACTAAAGGAAAAACTTTTTAAGAACGTAACTTTAAATGTGGTAATACTATCTTTTTTTATTAGTTAAAATCTTCAGTTCTTGGGCAATAAAATCAAGATTTAAAAATAAACTCTAACAACATAACATTACGAAAATTTTACTAGGCAATTGAAAAACACTAAATATTTTAGAGTTGCTTAAAATGGTTTTTAGGGACAGTTCAATAAATGGCCATAATATATCTATTTACGTATGTAGGCGTGTGTTACAACAAATATTTCTATACTAACGGTAATTGACCATGCTTTTCGGGCTCGCAATCTGTTATTCCATCTGCCCACGCGCCAATGGATACAACAAACCTAACAAGAGAAACGCAACTGTCGCCGACGCATTTCCGTAAACTTTGTCACTAAAATGGCTACAAATCAAATTGTCACACACATTTTATTTACATTCTCTTCAACTTTACTGCACACCTATAAGAGCTAAAGTTGAACGTCACGTTTTCTAAAAGCACCTCTATATCGGCAGCAACTAACCAGGTATACCGGACCCTATGAAAGATGACACTGTGTCAACAATTTGTCCCTTCATACATTAGGCGAGCGTCTTACAACACAAACATTGTAACTCACGAAACTCATATTAAACTAATCCGTCCATCCGTCTCTCCAGCCGGCTAATTTTGAGCACATGTGCCTCAGCGTGTTCTGTTTTTTGCACCATAAAATATAAGTGCTATTTCATTAACCGTAGCATTTTAAACTTACACGTAACTTTAAAAAATTGTAAAAAAAAACACGTTTTACAGAGCCTATGCCTGATTTTTGTTGCTTAATTTTCCTTTTTTTATGTTTGTTGATAAATTACTGCTATTCATAAACATTTTCATATTTTGATAAAATTGAATTACAAGTACTGTGTCGGACACCGGAGGGAAGCCGATATTATTATCTCGGACTTACTGTTCTAACTATACGGCGGCGCCTTTGTACTACTAGCCGAGATGTGACGGCCAGTGGAGGCCGCAATAGCTTAACTATTACCGGTCGTAGAACCGACTTTTCATAAGAATATTCGCAACCTAGCTTAAGTCTTTGAGATACAAGCCATATTAGGCACTTTTAAAAGTTTAAAAAAGGATTTTAAAAAGTTCTTCGTAAACTGCCCTTAGGTTTAATTTTTATTTTATCTTGTTTGTTGTATAAATTTGTATTTAGCGACCAGACCCAAAAATAATTAAACTAACCTAAAAGTTATTAATTACGTAAATTTACAAAGCACAATTAAGGAGAAGAAAAAGTCGGAAAGCGGACCCCGGGCACCGAAGCGAGAGTTTGGGCTGCAACCGGGAATTAACGCAGAGATGATGATGACAAAGCACAATTAAGTTTTTTTTTTAATAGAAAAAAATTCTGCATGGGATTGCAATCGATAATAGATTCGAGTATCCCAATTAAATTACGGTTACGTGTATTTCATCAGAATAACTCACACATAAAATGATATTTTGGTTAGATTTATGCAAACCTTAGTTAAAAATAAGGTGTGCCCATAATATTCCATGTACCGTAACATTTCATTACTTGTTTGTTCCACGTGCTTATCTGTAACAACGGTATGGGACTCATTTATTATGTAGTGTCAATCTCGCATGTGGGCGCGAACTCAAGGTTGTAAAAGTGTCAAGTATTCATTTGTTTTCTTTTGCAAAGTTGAGTAAACAAAATATATTAGTCAGAAAAGTATGATAGACCGGTGATTATATAGGTACCTGGTAGCTCAGTGATATTAAACACAGAGATCAGTCTAGAGGTCCTGGGTTCCAATGCCATGATGGCATGCACCACTTACCTTTTTCTTTTTTTCCTAATGTGCATAATTGCCATGTACTGATGGCGAAATAAAATATCGTGAGGAAACCTGCATACCGCGATCAACGGCACGTATAACCCGACAATCCGCCTCGAACAAGCGTGGCGGGTACACTGTCCGTCCCCTCTAGAAGGAGGCCCGAGCCCAACAGTGGGACGTCTATGGGCTGTTATTATGTAACGAGTATAGACGGGACAGCAGCCGCCCTTATGAACACTTAAATCATCTACTTCCTTGTAAGGTAAAGGCACTAGTAATTGACCACGCACCTGTAATTGAGCACTAAGGCACAAAAACCGATAAAATAATAATTCATTGTGTGTTTTTAAACTAATTCCAAATTAAATTAGTCATCGAACTGTACAAATTAAGTATCCCCTATTTTTAATATTTCAAATGACCACCAATTGTTTGACGATTGACGCTCTGTAAAAGTATAATTGATATTTTAAGAATTAACATTTTTAAGAACATTTTTTTAAGAATTGAAAATCTTTAAAGTTAAATGTTAACACCTTAATGATAGTATTTTTTTATATTTTACTATTTGTTTACGGTTAGTTAAAGTAACGAGGTATCTGAAAAACGAATATATATTTACAAAGTCGACCTAGTTGGGTGGTCCACTACTGATTCAAATGTATCATGATTTTTTAGTAATTGACCGGAATGACCAACTTTTGATAAAATCGTCTGTTATGTGAAATAATATATTGAGGTCAAGTTAGTTTAGTTTTACAATTAATTACTTTTATTTAATATTTGACCACCTTTATTATAAGGTATGTTTATTATTAGTTCCTGAAAGCAATTTTTCACCTCATAGATGTCTGAGAAAGAGTACACATTTCTGAATTATACTGAAGCTGCAATGCTCTCAACCGTGAACGATGTTCGTTAAGACGGGTTTCATAACTCAAATCTGTCAAATTCTGACTAGGACGCTTTGATGAGGAGAAAACGTGAATGAATCAGAAATTGACACTAAACAATAATATAACATTATAGGTTTGGAACCGCTACATAAATTAGATGATCAGCAAAAGCATCAAGATCAGCTAAATTTAAATACGAAAATATTTTTTATTTTATGAAATAAAACATTACAATTTGATATTTAGTAATTGCTCTTATAAAGGAAAAAAAACAAGTTCAACGAGAAATATTATTTTATATAATTTTATGCAATTTTCCAATTTTTATATGAATTAAAACGCCAAGTGACCAAGATGTTTTATATTTAACAAATACTAACCGTAAACATGGAAAAGGATGGAGGAGGCCTTTACCCAAACAGGGATCCAAATCTCATAAATAATACTAACATTAATTATAAGTAACCTTTTTAAATTTAATTAACTTACTAACAAACATTGTAATATAGGAATAAGCGTCGAGAGATTTGGATTAAATGGCTTTATTATTATTTTTATTTATTTTCTTTTCTAGTTATTTACATTTTTCAAAATAATTAACATTTCATTTTATAAAATATTAATATTAAAAAAATACTTTATTTTATAAAACGATATTTACAAAGAAATTAAATTAAAAAATATAAAAAACTGTCCGTCGCTGGGAGCGAGGCCTAGGGCCCAAGCTACCGGTGGTTAGGGCTCCAGAGACAGGAATCTCCTCACTATGCGTGCCGTGCTTAGGAGAACCGCCTTCTGTATCCGACCCTTCATCCATTTACCTAGCGAAAGCCTCTCTAGGTGTTTATCGAAGCTGATCGCTATAAGCCCGTTCACTGACACCACTATCGGTACGATGCTCGTTGATTCCATGTGCCACATGGCGGCAACCTCGTGAGCGAGATCTAAATATTTTGTAATCTTGTCAGTTTCTGCTTTCACGAGGTTACCATCATGTGGGACACTAAGATCAATGATCATCGTATGTCTCGCAGATCGATCTATTATCACAATATCAGGCTTATTGGCAACAATAGTCCTGTCTGTGATAATAGATCGAACCCAGTAGAGCGTGACATGGCCACTATCAAGAACTGGCTCAGGCATGTATTTATAATAGGGCACTTCTGAAGATATAAGCTTGTATCGAAGGGCGTTTTATTATTATTATTAACCGTAAACATCTGCATGGTCATCTACTGGTGTAAAATATGGTCAACTACAAGATTTTCGTATTTGTTAGATGTTCAACTATTGAATCTCTTACGTTAGTTTTTTTTTATTTTATTTTATTCAATCAATATACAGGGAAAAACACTAGTTTAATTTCATAAAAAACTTTCGTAGATTTTTTTTATTGCTGTAGGACAGCAGACAGGCTGACGGCCCGCTTAGAATTTAGCAGTTACCGTCGCCTATGGGTGTTTGCAACGCCAGTGGCATCGCGGACATGCTGCTGTCGCTTAAGGGTACAGGAACTTGGGTCACTATTGACGGAACAGAGCACAAGGTTATTATGGCGGCATACTTAAGACCAAAGGTGGTCGCCATCCAGACGGGCTGGGGGCCCTACCACGTAGCTAGGGTGAGTTGTTTTGCCACCTTTTACGACAGGTTGACCCTGGCCGCAGAGGTTAGTATTCTTTCTCCGCCTCTGCACGGATTACACAAAAAGAATCACTAATTGAATTTCGGGTGTAAACTAAGGTTAAACATTAAAAAAAGAAATTCTGTACCCTTAAGTGGCCACTGCTGGTGCTCTTACCTTACTTTTCTTTCAATTTCTCCAGAAAATAGTGTCTTGAGATGCCAGAACGTAGAAAAATACGCAGTTTATTTTACCCTGTGATAATAAAAGCACACTGCGGCCTGTCGAATGAAATAACATGAACGTATAAGAGATAATGTAACCCAAAAAAATATCAAAGCCTCACTTAAAAATACTTTTTAGAGAATTTGTAACCTAAATTTACTCAGTCATTTGAACGTGCGTAGTAATTTAATATAATAACTGTGAATATGATATATGTATTACAAAATATTCGTATTGATCCAGAATTTAATGCTCAAAAGAAAAATGATTAGTTAAATGCAATGCCTACTAGGAAATATAAAGTCGCATTTAGCTAATAAGTACCAAAGGATGCAATGCACTTACTCTGATTACAGGCAATTATTTTTAAAAGAAGATGTCGTTGTTAATAGCTTCACCGGCTTCCGATTGCAAAAGGGGATCGAAAATTACGCAACACGTGTTTGAAATTCAAAAATCGTGATTACCTCCTAAGGGAGCCAATTGGGCTATTTGAATTAGATATTTGGAATCTAAATTAATATCACATTTCATAGGGTAACATTTATGGTTTGTCGTTGATGGTAAAATAATTCCTGTAAAAATGAGTATGCACAATTTTGTAATATTAGTCAATATTAATACTCTGTACACACATAGGCGTTTGTACGGCGTTTGTTATTAATACTTGCTGCCTCAGTATTATTTTAGACAAAATAAACTGAAATAGATTGTTTTAAGGCGGTTTCCTGTACTATGTGAATACTTGTTTCACAGATATTTTTACAAATAAACACTTGACGGACTTATACACTGAGACGTGACTATGACCTATTTGCATTGTATCATGCCTTTCCTTGTCAGCATAGCCACTGAGCCAACCCTGTCGCCTTGATCCACATATAAGATATATCCTTAATTAAGTTTCATACCCGTATATGAGAAATAATTAAATAATTACATATTCTGGGTAAATTTACGCAGATTCATATAGACAAATGATACACGTATATAATTATTTCGTGAATAAATACAAATTATAAAATAAACACGCGCGACAGGAACCGAACCCGAGACCTTCGCAAGCGTTCCAACGTGCGTTACCCGTTATGCCACGAGGGTCGTCATTATGCTGCCAAAGTAGTATTAATACAATACAAATTATTACAGTGTGGGTACTGATAAAATATAAAAGATGAGAATTTCTAGCTAAATTCTAGGCTGCTAGATACTTATTAGAAATATATCGTATAAATTATAAGCAACTTTAATATGATTCATCCTACTCTATCAAAAATGTATGCTATATAAGTAATATTTTAAAATACTACGTAGCAAAGTGAATTCTACTAATAGTTTTTACTTCCCGATACAGTCCAACTACCAACGCAATGACCGAACATACATTTCAATGTTTATGATCGAGTTCCACGTGAAGCTATCAATTTGAAACCGATAAAAAAACTCTATTTTTCAATCGGGCTCGCATCAATGCCGCGTGGCGGCACCGATTCGAATGTGAAACCCATGTAACAAAAATATTTTTTATTTATTTTTTTCTGCGCCGCGTGTCAACATGTGCCTGCAGTAAATTAGCAAGGGGTTCTATCGCCCTCACAATTTTTTTAAGCAAAGACTTTCGAACAATAGGCCTAACTACTCGTGTGTGATGAAGTCACATCCCTAAGGCCGCGTGTGACCGTGTGCACTGTTCATGTCGCCATTTTTGATTTATAAAGTAGTAATTGTTAATATACATTTTGATAGTATATTTTAATAATACCGTATTTAAATTTTATAATAGTTATAACTTGTCTGCTTTTCTCATCATCATCATCATCTAAGCATAGTATCCCGGTTGCAACCTAAACTTCCGTTTCAGTGCCCAGGGTCCGCTTTCCGACTCTTTCTACTCTACTTCGCACGGTCTTCAGCATCCCTGGTAGTGAGCCCATTGGCATGCATATCACCCTTAACGATGTCAAGCCAGCGCTTTTTGGGTCTACCCCTTCTGCCGGGGCCCGGCGGAGGCGGCATGGCCAGACATTTGTTTCCCACGTAATCATCCGGTTGCCGTAAAATGTGGCCGTACCAACGGAGCCGACACTCCTGTAATTTATCCGCAATGTCACGGACATGAAGACTGCCGCGAATGCGGGAGTTCCTAACGCGGTCCTTTCGCGTCTGCTTCTCTGCTTTTCTGATCAATTAATTATATAATTAACACTCAACTTTGAATTTTTATTTCCCATTACCGCTCTAATAAATTCAAACTATATTTCAAACAATCAAATTTGATATACAGTTATAACAATTCAAACATTAATTAAAACGTATAACCATCCAAATATATTTTAAAATTAAATCCTTGGTATCAAACTCACTAATATTATATTTCAATTAACAAATTAACATTTAATTAACTTTTAAGGTTTTGACCATCAAATTTATTTTTTGTATAAGGCTTATAAATAAAATACAAGAAAATGTAAAATACAAGAAAATGTAAGCGTAATACAGATGGAGGTATTTATTTATTAAACAAGATTTTCTAAGAAGAAAAATATTTTCGATATTAAAAAATTACCTTTTTAATTTTATTCATAAACTCTTTAAACTGAGAATTTATGAATAAAATTACAAAATTAAATATTCTTTAGACTGAGTTTATAGAACATCCGAATTTATATGAATGAAAAATAAAAGGTGAAATCCAAATAAAATTTTCTAAACAAATTCTAATTTTAATGCAATAATAAACAAAATGTACTTCTTTTGCACTCAAATCTACCAAATATAAATCAATCGAGTTCTAACTAAACTACGCAGTAAAGTATCGTTTTATGTGCAATAAAATAACGCATCGAGATAAACATAAACAATATTTTATGTTCATTGCAATCTGCTAAATCTTATTTTTATCTACGCGTCTAGCCCGCGGTGACGCCTTCGGTATAAACTATGTGGATTCACCCTCGCCTTAGTTCATGTTTATAGCCCAAAATAAGACTTGTAAACAAATTCAATTGTAATCATCCCTGTGACATAATATATTCCACGTGTAGCGATTGCTTCAAATCTCTTTTAATAATATAGTATATTTTTTTTATAATATAGTCCTCGGTGCTCGTTTCCCCTCGTTTAAACTTAGCAAACCACTTCTCAACGGTTGATTTTCCTGGTTCAAGTATAAATAATGTTTATCAAGCCAAGCCTTGGCTTCAATAGTATTTTTTTCGCCCAAAAGCAATTACTAACCCACGAAATTACTTTTTAGCCATTATTTTAAACAAACAAAAGTTCCTTCACTCAAAATATGTACTATTATATATATCTCACAAACTAATAGTACGACAGTTGTCAAATTTATAGACGTGTCTTTTGAAGGTTAGAGCTAATTAAAAATCATAGAAATTTAATACTAGTAGCGCCATCTATGTGTTAGCCTACGAACTTTTCAGCCCACTTAATACAAGCAAGTTGTTTTTAAAATAAACTGAAGTTTTTGGGCTGGGTTTTCCCTTGTGCAAAAAGGCATATACGAGTTAGAATAATAATTTTTTATACTTATTTAGGATACAACAATAAAATTATAATAATAATACGTGTATTAATTAAACAAGTTTCCGCGGTTAATTCATCCATAAATACGCCTTCTCACACCAGTTCCTCATTTGTGCATAATTCGTTTATATTAAAAGCAGTTCACTTATGGAATTCGCTCCCTGTTAATATCAGAAAGGCAGAAACTGTGTATTCATTTAGAACATCAGTTTTCGATCACTACTTGAGGGAAGCATAGTAGCAGTATTTGTTGACCCCTTGAATATATGTATGTATGTGTTTTATTATTATTTTTTTTTTCTACTTCTCTTTTAATGGTATTTATATTTTACTAGATTAATCGTATAGTATTTATTAAATGTAATATCATTTGCACATCACCGCTATGTATTTTGTTACAATTTCCATACTTCGGGTTGCCTGGAAGAGATCGCTTTAAGCGATAAGGCCGCCCTTTGTCATACAGCATTATATTTTTGTATACATATTTTATGTTAGTTTTAAGTATCTGTATGCAATAAAGAGTTTTTCATTCATTCATTCAAATACGCTGGTCGTAAGAAAGAAAGAAATTAAATTGATTGAAATAAATATCTGTTATTTTTATGGTGACTGTTATTTGGTTTTCTCTATTTCTCTCCTTTCCCCTAAAGTAATTAAATCAAGTCAAATCTGTCATGTGATTGGGCGAACCGTTTCATTAGCTCAAATCAGTGGTCGGAGACTCACGTTATCGCGTATGCGACTCTTCGACTTCTCGGCTACAGTTCTTCCGCGAAATATTTCGTCCAGCCAAGGAATAATGTCATCTACTAAAGCAAAACATATTATGTTAAAAAAGGCTTCTTTGAATGGATTTCAATTGTGTACTTGTATCATCAATATTTGGTTCTTTTGGGTGACAAGGTTGCCGACCAATAGCTCATATGAACCCAAAAAGTCTTGATGGCACTCCAACCCTTATATGCCCTGAATTAAAAAAAAATTTAAGTGTATTCTTAGAAAATTATACGTATGTCTAGAATACACTACACCTAACAACTTAGGTAATAAATAGCATTACATTACGCTATCAGATGCCTCTGGTGGCATTAAAACCTATGGTATGACGCATCTTAATAATATAACCCAGTCAATAACATCAGCGGATTTTCGACTTTGTAGATATTCCCATACATAAACTATTTTGGTATTTTACTAATAAATATAAATAATAATGTCGCACAGCGCCGTCTGGACTCAAAATCAGCAGAAAAGCGCTTTTATTGTGGTATTGATAACTAATATACTTCTTATATACTTTTTTGTAAATAAATATATATTATAAATAACTTAGCCGCGTGATGGTAACCGATTCCGTGACCTACGCAGGCGTTCCAACGTGCAAAAACTTGTCTCAATTGGCTACTACTAAGAATGAAACTTTACTCTTTGAATTATTAATAAATGTTTCTACTAATATGTAAATCTGATTTGGATGCAGTATTCAATGAGACTTGGATTTAAAAATAACTATTTATGAAGAAATATTATACATGAAATATTATTTTATGTTTAGAGTTTTATTAATATACATATATTGATGTATAGTAAATATTTTTTGAACTGCAAGTTTATATTGTATTCTTAATAAATCTTAAAATAATTTAAAATTAATTAAATGTTTCAAGTATAGACTAGTTTTGAATGGATTTAAAAATAAAAGATATCATAAATGAAATCTCATCATCATCATTTCAGCCTATAGCTGTCCACTGCTAAACATAGGCCTCTCAATGGTAACGGTAAATAGGTCCAATCCCACCTGTATCCAACGAGACCGTTCCACGCTGCGCTTACTAGTTCGCGGTCTCCACTCTAGGGTCTTCCTGCCCCATCGGCCGTCCGATCTTTTGTGAAAGACCACGTCTCGGAACGATAAGTCATCTCTGATAACACACATTGGTTGTAAGCTTTGGTCTTGACGCACTGAGGAATTTTGGACAAAAAGACTTTGTTTAGTTTACCGAACGCTGCCCAGCCGAGTTGGATTCGTTTAATGGCTTCTACCTCAAAGTTGGACTTACCTAGTCGGACTGCTTGTCCTAGATATACATGATCGTCAGAAAAAAATTTTTTTGAGATGAAATCTGCTCTCATTTAATGTGGAGTCTACATAACATGTCCTCCCGCTCTCCTCTGTTACCTCTTACAAAAAAATTAAATATAAAAAATATATATGACTACTACAGCATTTAAAATTATTGAAAAATATATATTTATGTAAAAAAATTCTTTTGCAAATAAAATTTATAGCTGTCACCGAATTTACGCACGGTCAATATTTTTTGCGTCATATATGCAATATCACTTTATTCAATGGGACTATCCATTAATATTTGTCACAGTGCTTATATATAGTTTTCGCATAAAGTGTTGAATAAAAAATTTTTGTTCACATATCTTAGCAAATGAAAAATATTTTAATAACTTGTTTAAATTTGTTATTTCTTGACTTTTGCGCAGATTACGTTTGGAAGTAAATTTATCAGACATTTGTAGCCATAAATGAATTATTCCTGTAATAAAAGACTTTAAAAAGCATTATTTAATCCCCACCCAATAAATTACATGGAAATTTTTTTAGATATTAAAACTTAACCTTGAACAAATCTAGCATGGAGCACCAGCATATTCATTTTTCATATATTTAAAAAAGAACAGCATAACTGTGTTATATGTAAAGTTTCCCCCGAACTGGGTCAAATAACAATTTCACTCAAAAAATAATAATATCAAAATAAAGGGCCAGACATCAAAATCGAACGATAGCCAATCGAATGGAGATTCAATTATAGATTAGCCCTTGTATCGCACCGCATTCACAACGTTGGGACACGTGAATAAATAAACACAATTACTTTGCACAAAAGAGTAATCCCTATTGATTTTGTTCACAAAATACAACATCGTCTCTAAAATCGAATCGCAAACCTCCCTGGAAGGTTCGTTTTGCTTAAAATCTGACACCGTTACGAATTTTTTTTGCGATCGATTTTTACTCTATCATAATAGAGTAGAACAACAATAGACATACATTAATTCGAGTGTCAAAAACTAAACATCTGCGCGTTTCGTTGTAAACACAAAATAGTGGTGGGGTCAGTCTGCATTCTTGGGGGAACCCCTGCTTAAAGCCTGTATTTATGGCTCATTATTATTATACTACGCTATAGAGTAGCTGCAAATGACATACTCAGTTCATTATTAAAATAAACCTTTGTCTCGGCTTTTGTTGGGTAAATTTTAAATAATACCTATATGCTAGTAGGAAATTGTGGTGGGCGGGTATAAGCGCAGACTAACCGTCGCCTTTTATTTCTCTAGCCTGACGTGCTCTTAAATAGGTGGTGCACTTAAGTATTTATTTAACAATATGAGTAAACAAAGCCAATGATGAACTTTGATAACAAGATAACTATTGTCAACAGGACCGGTGAATGCTAGCGATGATTATATGGGAACTGAAGAGGCACCATATATAATAGAAAATCCTTTAAACATCACTGTAGCTAGACATCAACCAGCGACATTGAACTGTCGGGCCGGTGGCATGCCTACACCAGCTATAAAGTGGTATAAGGATGGTGTGCTGGTAAAATCAGACAGTCACAAAACTCTGCTACCTGCTGGAGGTTTATTTTTTCTGAGAGCTATACATGGAAGAGCTCATTCTGACGCTGGGGTTTACTGGTGTGAAGCTACAAATCCATATGGCACTGCAAGGAGTAGAAACGCCACTTTACATGTTGCAGGTATTTTTTCTTATTCGAAAAAGTTCTTAATAATAATTGTGCAAGTCATGTTATAAAAATTAATAATAGATTTTTAGATTACAGTTACTTAGTTTCAATAGAATTTAATAAATCCGAAATTAATGACATATTTATAATAATAGTACAAATATATTGATCAAAATAAATACTTTTTTGCAGTTCTTCGTGAAGAGTTTAGATTAGAACCGGTCTCTACTGAAACTGCACATGGTGAGACTGTGATACTTGAATGCTCGCCTCCACGAGGCTCACCAGAGCCAACAGTCTACTGGAAAAAGAATGGACAAAAACTGAAATTCGACGCAGACTCTAGGTTAGCTTGATTTTATTTTGGTAGAAAATTAAAAAATACGCTTTTATAATTAATCAAACTAAAAAGTAAATAATACATAAAAATAAAATTACTAACAAGAAAAAAAAAAAGTAGGGTGCTCGATAACAATCATTATTTTTACAAGTTTCATTCCAAAATGCAGAGTTAGTTTAAAATATATTATACAAAGCACCTCACGCTTTTAGAACAGTGACATTCATTTTCTCATCATCAAGACGGCCTTTAGGAATGAAAAACACGACAAAGAAGAAGAAATTTTATTTTAATGTTAAGAATTATTTTTTGCTTTTTAGTTTGATTAATTATAGAATATAATTTATTTGTTTTCAATTCCTAATCGGGTAATGTTTTTATTAATATAATGCCATCTACCGGCCTTTTTAAATTTAACGCTATTTTCCGGCAGTTTTATTATTTAACGCCTGATGGCGTGTCGGCAGAAGAAAGAAAAGAAAGCATTAATCCTGATGATCCTGATAAAGACTATAAGACAAAATTATTAAATTTGTATATTATCATCGAGTTTTGATAAGTGTGCAGTATATTAATTTTTTTTGATAATTCAAAGTGGGTAAAGATCGTGTACAAAAATTCCGTCACATAGGTACAAGTCAAGTTTATATAAAGCGTGTAAAAAAGAAACTAAATATTAATTTCTCATAACTTAAATATTATTATTTAATTTAGTATTAGTATTTTAATTTGTTTTATTATTTATTGAAAAAATGTTTTGAAAATGGGAAACTTTTTTGTTCTCGTTGAATTCACTTTCGACATGATTTTTTATTAAGTAAAATAAAAAGTCGTTCCTGCTAAAGCATAGTTCTAACTAGCCCCTAGTTCGAATTCTCTTAGCTAAGTGAAGTTGTGGAAACATGATATTCTTGTATGTAGTTACTTAAATAAAGTCGTTTGATATCTGATATATCTTGGGCGTATAAATTTAATAGCGCTGCAATTTCCCAGGCAATCAAAGCTACTAATTTATTCCAAGTTAACGACCGTAGTACATTCTTTATGAGCTTCTGACTTTGTCGTAGCTATTAAGTAGCTGGTGTGAATATTTACGGAACTTTGAGGATGGTCATTAAGGGCGCTCGTTTACAAACAAAAATTATCACTTAAAGCGTGTACTTTGATAAATTGAAAATAAAAGCATGAAATTGATAAATCTCATCACGGATTTAGTATTAAATGTAATTTCTTTGCTTGACTTGGACCTCCTCCTAAACGGGATGGACAGTATGCCGAACTTGTCCAAGGTGTATTGGCGGATCACAAATAAAACAGGTGCAATTAGTATATAGTTTTTACTCGCTTGATGATTTCCTTCCTTAATGGCTATAATATGCACATTATACAAGAAAATATATCTCAAAAGTAACCACACCCTATGTCCTTTTAGTAATAATACAGTTTAAATAGTTTTTGTAGATATTCTAGCTGATTTTTCTTATATTTTTAATTTTTTCTACAATATTCTTACGTACAATGAGGCAAAATAATTAACAGCTGTAGGGAGAGTACATCAAAGTTATACAGGAAGGGGATATTTTGAAGAGGTCGACAAGCAATCAAGTAAAAATCTCAATAGTTCTGACTCAACAACCCCTTATTACATGTTAATTTCCCATTGAAAAATTCCGCCCTGTATTTCAATGACTTTTTGTAATAAACTTTGTTTGATGTAACTAAATATTTTCATCATTGTTCTTAACTTTTTTGACAAAGAATATGCAATTCAAATATTTTGTTTCAGAATACATATAGCTGATGGAGGGAATTTGGTTATACAAGATGTACGTCAAACAGATGCTGGACGATATCAATGTATTGCAAAAAATGCAGCAGGAACTAGAGAATCTGATATAGCTTCGCTAAAAATACACAGTAAGCTATATTCAATGCAAAATAAATGCTTAATTTGCTCTGAGATGACAATTTATTGAATTTTTGTGTTTGGTTAAGTAACCTTATGTATAAAAGATAAATCTATATGCATAAATATCGATTGAACCTCTATTTTTGGTCTTTTTGAGAGTTCATTGACATGAAGTATTTTTTATATAACCCAATAAGCACTTCTTTAATTATTATTTGCCTTTTGTAAGGGGCCGATGGGGGCTTTATGGTTACTGATTTCTTATGTATGTGAGAACACTAGAATTCTATTGAAGTTTACAGATAAATAATAATACATATTTCTCAGTTTAAGATTGATAATGATATATATTCATAGCTTATCTATATATTTATTTAGCACGTGTTTCACATATATTTTCATGTACTTTAAACAAATTTTCTCACTACACAGTTAAACCGTACTTAATCACCGGTCCGGAGGATGTGGTGGCTCAGACTGGTGGCAGGGTGACGTTTCAATGTCGGGTGGGTGGTGACCCCCTCCCAGACGTGTTGTGGCGCAGGACTGCTGGTGGAGGAAACATGCCGCTTGGCAGAGTTAAAGTATTAGACGACCGGAGCCTGCGACTTGACAAAATATTACTTGAAGATGAGGGAGAATATACCTGTGAAGCTGATAACACTGTTGGCACTGTTAGTGCTACAGGATATTTAACTGTATATGGTACTTGTATTTCAAATATTTCTTATTAAATGTGCAAATAAGAGTCATGATATGATTTTTGTGTTATTACTTTATATGATTACAAGAATGTATAATTTACAGATCCACCTACAATAACCCTACAACCGACTACTTTTAATGTGGAAACGGGTTCAGCGGTAACTTTCACGTGCACAGCATCCGGTAGGCCAGATCCTACCATGTTTTGGAGTATAGAAGGAAACAGAACCATAATATTTCCCGGTACAACAAGGGGAAAATATCACGCCTCAGAAGTTCTAGATGGCGTTACCGTGTTAACAATCAACTCAACAAATAAGAGCGATAGTGGAAACACGATAGTTTGTTCAGCGGTAAACTTTGCTGGCAGTTCGTTTGTCAGAGGGAAACTAACCGTGACGTCAGACGATGACCGCCCACCGCCAATCATAACAACCGGGCCCTCTAACCAAACGTTACCTATAAAATCGATGGCAGTTTTCCCCTGTTCAGCGGTCGGTACACCTGAACCAATCATTGCTTGGTATTTTGAAGGGGAAGCATTAATACAAAATTATAGAAGGAATGTTACTAATGACGGAACCCTAATGTTGAAGGATTTGGACAAAAGCGATAGCGGGACTTACACGTGTGTCGCATCGACACAACATGGGAAATATGTATGGAGCGGAACATTATTAGTTGACAGCCCAATGAATCCTAATATTCACTTTTTTCGAGCAGCTGATGTTTCTTCTTTTCCAGGCGCTCCCACTAAGCCAGAAATATATAATGTAACTGACAACAGTGTAACTCTTACTTGGAATCAAAACAATAAGATTGGATCGTCATCAGTATTGGGATATCGAATAGAAATGTTTTCTCGTGAAATACTTTCAGGAAATAATACGCCGAGAAACTCTAGAGGCTGGGTAGTAATTGCGAAACGTGTACACCAAGCACACTTTGTGGTCAAATCTCTCGTACCGGGTATAACTTACATGTTCATCGTCAGAGCGGAGAACTCTCACGGACTTTCCGCTCCCAGTACGGTGTCCGATTCCGTTACAATAGGGGAAGATGGACCATTGTGGGAAACGAGTGCTTACTCAAACAATACTGAATTTAGAAATAATATATTAACTGACAATATAGTCATATTGATAGAAGCTACACCAATCGATTCAAAAACGATAAAGTTAATGTGGGAGATTTTGAATTTTTATTATCTGGAAGGACTTTTTATTTATTTCCGACCGCTGGATAATGTTACGACTGAATACGAAATGAAAACTATTTTACATTCCAACGACGTATCCGGTTATGAAATAACGTCGTTGAGGAAATATACAAAATATGAGTTTTTCCTTATACCCTTTTATAAGAAATTTGAAGGAAAGCCTTCAAACTCCAGAGTAGCGCAAACATTGGATGATGGTAATTTTTTTTTAAGTTTATACATATTTTATAATACTTTCCGTTTATATAAATTATAATAATATTAATATTTTATTTCATTTCCAGTGCCAGATGGACCACCTATAAATATCGAAATGTTCATTTTGAATACAACAACAGTTCATTTAAAATGGTCTCAACCTGAACCTCATCTGCAAAATGGAGTTATTATAGGATACAACGTGGTAGTTGATTGGATAGATATACCAACTAATAAATCAATGGTAGCTATTAATACTACTGTTTACCAAGCTATGAGCCTGATTATGACTAATTTGACTTCGGGTATCACTTATGCAGTGCGTATCGCAGCGGAAACAATTGTAGGCTTTGGACCATTTAGTCAGAAAGTTTATTTGAATATTGATTCTCGATCAGTAGGACTAGATCCGCTATTCAGGTAAACATTATTCAAATGAGCGGCCATTAAATTTCAATTTGAATAATATTTTCAAATGAATGCGTTTATTTTCAGCTACCCGTCGAATGGAGATGTATCTATAGTACCTGGACAGTTTGTAATGGAAACATGGTTTTATCTCTTGATAGGTGCAATAATTTTATTCAAGCTTTTATTAATTGCTGGTATAATTTATACTAGGAGGAATAATGTTTTCACCAAAAAGTCAGCACTTCCAAATATTTATGGTAAGTATTATCATCTAGTACAAATATAATCTCTGTTTACAACAATGAGGCTTATCTAAACAAAGACCTAATACAATGTAAGCACCTTTAATACTAAAATAAACAGTTATCTCAGATCGCTTACTTTTTTTCGCGGAATCAGAATTTGAAAATTAAAAACATTCCACGGGGTGGGGTGGTACTGGCCGGGGTGCGACGTGCAACGTTTGTTTGACTGAGGCTCCGTGCGCCAGAAGGGGAGGGCGCTAGATTACTTTCGAGTTGAAAGGTAGCACGAGCCCTCTCGTAAGCGCACTGGATCTCTTTCACTTTGCATTCACGTTCGGGGTACAAAGGAATGATACAAATCCAAGAAATAAAGAGCCAGTAAATGCAAATGTTTTCTATTTTGTTTTCTCTGAGCGATTCGTTTGTTGACTCACCCAGTTACCTTTAAGCCAATTTCCGTCGCTTTGTTTGTTATCTATAGCGTTTATATCTTTTAAGCCTTTGGTAAACTGGATCATTTGCATTCCTTTTATGCTTACTACAACGAATGCATTTATCGTTATGTAAATAAAAATCTTCAGATGTGATAAACTTACTTAAAATCTTCTAGTCAATTGATTCACCTATTAGAAGACGAATAAGACGCTTTTTCTTAACAGTTTATGTACTCGTAGACTCCAGATTACAACTACAAAGTTATTTTGACACTGTGTATTTATTTTAGATTCGAACGGAACAAGTTTGGTGACCCAAATGAATATTAAAGCCGCAGTATCGTTGTCACATCCGTTAAGCAGCTGTTACAATAAAAATACAGTGACTAAAACTGAGTCATTACTTTGGATGGAGAATCAACCGGGTGTCTGTATGTCTGGTAGTCAAACTGCACAGAGTAAGGAGAAAACTAATTCGGAATATGACAAAGTTGGACAACAGTTGCCAGAATACGCCGAAGTAACAACCGCAGGAGCTAAAAATAATGAATGGAATACTAGCAAAACTGCAAACACGCCCGCCGCGTATGCATCGGTTACTTTAGTTTCGAATACTAGGCAGTGCGTCAGTTCATTAGTAAGTTGTAATTTTATCTAATATTACAGCTTTGTGTTACTTGCCTATGTGAGTAATAGAGCTGACCTGGCTCTTAGAGTGGTTTAAAAGGAGATACATAGGTTCTTTTTTATCTTTTTGATAACTCAAAAGCAAGAAAAGAAATACCAAACAGCAATCATCCTTGTAAGAAACAAACTCAGTCTGCATCTGTTTCGTGTAAAGAAATTTTAGCAGTGCCACAGTCCACACCTATACTAAAAAGCCTTTTTTTAGTATTGTTGAGGTTGTGTAAGAAATCAAGCAGAAGTCTGGTTAAAATGGTTTGAAAAAAAAGAACGATTTTATCAAAAAATAAACTTTTATCCAAAAAACTATACCCATATGTATTATTTAGAACATTATATTATTTTCTTAACGTTATATATGCGACAAACTAGATAATTAATAAAACAATTAAACTAATAATAATATTGTGTTAAATGACAAGCATGCATTATAAATTGTATTTTTGTTTATTTAACAGGGTTGGTTTCCACCCGGTGGAAAAAGTGTTGATGCCTTCGGCAATCGTTACGCGGCTGATGAAGAGATGTATCCGGCGAGTAATGGAGGCTACTATAACAGAAACGTATACAGTGAAAAATACTTTCAAGGACAACCAAATGTTCTTAGATTTTATGACCCATCTTCTGGTGATAAAATACAAAAGGCACAGTTAAGGTACAACCAAAGTCTAGACGAGCGTAAATGTGATAAGGCTCCTAAGACGGAAATAACGCAGTCATTAATTGGTCGAACGTATGGTATTAGTTCTAGAAAGAATTCAGATACCGAAGCAACATACCGCGCTTTTGGTGATGACGACACAGATGAAGATAATTATGGTGAAGAAGGTGGCTATGATGAGTTGGAAGCGATGAAACCTCAGAACCAAGGCCGAACCCATCTGTACGAAAGGCCAAATTTCCCTGATCCTGATGGAACTAGAACACTTGCAAGACTTACATCATTCAAGCATGGAAAAGGTGTTACTACACAAAAATCGCCCGCGCCGACACATTCTCCCCCCGCGCCTCACCCCAGGACTGATTCAGTGACGCGGTAGTATAGCGCTTTGCTGTTCTTCGGCGACTTGTGCCAAACGGACGTATAAAGTACGTGTTTGAACCGTAGTGTAGTGTTGCCACCGAGAGAGATCGTTGTTCTTCCTGAAATTTTGTAGTTCGCGTACAAGTGATTTAGTTCCTGTGAAATTGAACACTATAGCATAATGTGTATGTAAACTGAGGCCTAAAAATAAGCCTAATTGGAATACCGGCCCTAAAGCAAACCGCACAAAAAGTATTTACTTAGTGACTATTATATATTACTATGGACTGAAAATACACCTAGTCTTTAACAGTGTAAATATTGTAAATACACAAAATTATTTAATTTAATAAAGACTTGATATCACTTGTTTAGGTTAAATTATCAATTATAGTGTACATTGTTTTATTATTGGAATTGATATGATTCAAATGATGTCCGTCGTAATATTGATGAACGAATTTGTAATCCTAATATCATTAGTATAAGGAAAATGCAAATTAATGCCAAGCAATAATTTGAGAAAGCGGGATAAGCGGGATGGATTTCATTGTAATCTATATTAGAGATCATTTTCGTTACTTTAATGATTTAATTTGAATTAAACTACCCCTTTTTCTATTTCAAGCGTTTCGTCCCTGCATCTAAAGTTATTCCGGAGCCCGAGGTGCCTGTATTGTTTTGTCCCTTTCAGATTTTCCACCTTTTTGCGTCTACGATTTTCTTTAAAACATCACTTTGTAAAAGCAGACATGACAAAAAGTGGTGGTTAAATTTACTTTTCACAGATAGGATGACTATTGTCATTATATTAGCGTTAAATCTCGGTTACATCCCAAACTTCCGCTTCGGTGTCCAGGATCCACTTTTCGGCATTTTCTTCTTCACTTGGCATAGTTTTCGGCATTCCTGGTACTTAGTTCATAAGTACCGCATATCATCCTATACAACGTCAAGTCGGCACTTTTTGGGTCATCCCCTGGGGCCTGGTGGAGTAGCATAATAAAAATGTATTTGTTGTTCACGTAAGTAACAAATAGCCATAAAACTTGGAAGTTATTCTACCTCTACTATTATCACGTCTCCAACCTTAAACAAGAAATTCAGCGTTGCTCATTTCTAGCTGCCAATGAATTACTAAAATAGGTGATCTGTTTGTGGTATTTTATGATGAACGAGATTGGGTTAATTTATCTCTGTAGCCAAAAACGCGGCCATAAGAACGATGACATACGATCATGTGAATAAAAACCAAATCTTAAGTTTGAATTGATTATGTCCCTTAAAAATATCCGGATGACCGAGCTTAGCTCGGTTTTTTTTTATAAATTGTGTTTTTTGGAAATTAACAATTGATTTTCTTAGTCTAACCTCAAAGCAGACACTCCTTGACTTCTTGTTACTTAACAACGCCATCTGCTGGAATAGCTTTAGTGTTGTTGTGTCGTTAAATCAATTTAAAAAAAATAGTATTATTATTCGCCGATAGGTGTCAGGAAGAGTCATTTTTTAGTTTAAATTGGGACTACTCAAACGCCACCTTTTGACATTTTCTAGAAATGATTCCTAGCTAGATTGATTTACCGCCCCCGAAACCCCCCGTATACTAAATTTCATGAAAATTGTTGGAGCCGATTCCGAGATTCCAATTATATATATACAAGAATTGCTCGTTTAAAGATATAAGATATAGTGATTTAGATACGAATATGAACTTTAACGCACCCTGTATATATTTCCGCAGGTACCATCTTAATCCAGATCTCTTTATACTTTCGGTACAATATCTTATAGATAAGAAACATAATTTTTTAAATAAGGGTGGCGTATGTTTTTGGTTACTGGATGAATTTAATAGAATACTGACCTCTGCAGCCGGGATTCAACCTAAGCTAGGTGGTAGGGCTCTAAGCCTGTTTAGATGGTAACCAACCCTGGTTTTGAAATATGGCGTTATAACAATCATGTGTTGAATTCTTAATGTCCTTGATAAGTAGACATCTATAGTCGACGGTTAGCGTTTTCGTTACGTTGTCGTTAGCGTATTCTATATTTTAATATTATTTTAATAATGTTTAATTGAAACCTCTTATATTTTAACATTTATTTTAAATTGGTACTTTATGCAACTAGATTTTTTTTAACTATCAATATTTTTAAAGCCCATTGTACACTGTGCCCTTTTTACTGTTAGGGTTATACTTTTCATTTTCATAATTAATTTAATATAAACACTCAAAAGTTGAGAAAATACACGTAAATAGTGTAGTGTGAAGCGAAGACATCAATTACTTTTTTAAATCACTTGTTTGCAATATTGTATAAAATATATGTTTTAAATGTAGTATGAATAGATAATTTTAGTTATGTGCCATAACTAGATGTTATAGCTGAAAATGTATATTGTGTAACATTCGAGTTGTGAACTGAAATTGAAATGAAGCTTCTACGAAATTAATTAATAATCTACGTAAACTATGTGATATGAGTTATATTATAGCCACTTGTTACTATAACTGGATAGCACTGTATGTTTGCATATCATATGTATTAATAAGCCCCGAATACTTATTTGACGACAACAGTAGATACAGCCTGGTTTTTGATGTTATATTTGTTCGGTTCGTATTTACTAGTTTAGGGTTGCTACGGGAAATCGAAAGTTGATAGTGCTACGAATGACTACGGTTTCGGATGCGGTCCACTACTATGCTCGCGTAGTAGTGTTTAAACAATGTTTGAAGCTTCTAGTATATTTCCTACAATGTTCGGATGTTAAGATCCTAATAAAATTCTTTTGTTATTTTAACATTTTTAACTATGTTCATTTTTGTTTTTATATTGTACTTATTGGAAAAAAGATTCGATTTATGAATTATACGTTATATAATTTTACATGTTACTATGAAAATAATTTTTTAATTTATTTATTTTATGAATGAGTACAACGTCTTTCTTCCTTCCACTTCCCTCTGTTAGCTGTCATCTAATGTCGTTATTTACTAATTTGTCGTCAAATGAGCATCGGGCTTAATATTGTAATTAGGACGCTTCCATATCTCACTGTTGATCTGTGAAAAATTCTATATAACGTCCTATATTTTGTAAATAAATTGTATAAATAATATTTACGGCTTTTTGTACTTCCAAAATAATGGAAAATTGTCTTCTATTTCCCTATTTTTTATATTATTAATTTTATCACACTAATTCTCTTATTAATACCCAAAACATTTTATGTCAATTAAAAAATAATTTTCATTTTCTTATAAAAAACTTCAGATTCAAGATCCTTAAAAATAATTTGAAAACATGGCATCAATGATTCATTAACAATATTATTCTATAATAGATATTTTAAATAAAATCATATTGCATATATAATAAGTATAATTGAAAAAATAAAACAAGCAATAAATTACTTTAATACGTTTGTATCCACTTAGGTAATTTATTTTAATACATCTATTTATAATTGTTATATAAAGCTGTCAATAAAAATGAAAGCCAAGAAGTGAAAATCTTATTAAGCTAATATCGTTTAAAAGCTCTATAATCTATCTTTCAGATGTGGTTCATGTATTTGATTGGTATACAATTTTTTTATGTATTAGTATATATAAGATTATTTTCAATAAAGTAATTAAAATTACTAATAAACTGTATTTTAATTAATTTTTACTCAAAACTTATTTCCATATTTTTTACATGACTATATTTACATAACATTTCTGTAGCGATATGGACAATGAATATAATAACACAGTCTACTAGTCACATACTATCACACTAGTCTTATTCTTTCTGTAGCATGCCTCGAGCCTTTACAATTTAATTGCGTGGTTCATCTTGTGACCATAACAGGACTTTACAAATTGAATGGCTTTCTTGAGAAAAGTCGATTTCTTGTTTTTGTTTTCTTGAAAAAAAAAATATAATAAATCGACTACATGACTATCATATCAAATAACTTGACAAAAATATCTAATGGTGCCTTTGTTCCCTTTTATAATGTAATAAGTTAGCCGTATCCTTTATTATAGCTGAGTCTATACGTGCATATATAAATTTATTACTGTTTAGTTTAAACACCAGATTGCTACGACTAAGAGAGTCACGTTCATGAGTACAGCCACGTTTTACAACAACCGGCAATTTACTTAGAGACCAAATGTCTAACTATGACCCAAAAATGCTAACTTGACGTGTTAAGTGATGATATGCGTGCCAATAGACTACAGAGATGCCGAAGAATATGCGAAGTAGAAATGTCAAAAAATGCATCCCGAGCTGATATTGAAGTTGATGATGGCGACAAACCAGTCCTCAATACAAAAATTATATAAAAGTATTTAGTTTACCCAAACTAATAATTCTAGTATAACCAATTTAAAAACTATAAATTAAATCTGTTTTATAACCTATGTCCTATATGATAAATCCTAGAACAAGGAAACATGAATGCTTATACATAACACAGAAATACAATAAAACATCTATGATACACATAGACTTAAAAATAAAATACAGAAGTATTATCAAACATTTGTATTTCAAAGTGACATTTCATCAACGAAATAATACACTCATGCAAAATGCAAAACCCAAATGAGTCCAACAGTGAAAAGCTATTAAAACACTATTCAATTCGGAATTTAAATCGCATACACAAAAGTGCAGCTAGTATTGTTCAAAGCAGTCAATTTATGAGCTCGCAATTCATAAGCCAAATCTGCACTCAACACTCGCCATAAGTACATTACTGGTATTTAGCACTGGCTTGCGGTCCAGCCGGCCCGTCTGTAACTGCCTGATAACCGTGTATTCAACATATATGCCGATCACGGATGACATTCCGTTTTGTCTTTTAGGGTGGACGAAAAGGCTCATTTTAATCCGACATTAACATCTATTGGTGCATAATTTTTTTTAATAACTATGAATGAAAATACTGTATATGAAACTATATAATTATGTAATACGAAATGAGAATTATGCAATTGGCCACGTGATCAATTGTTTGATCTTTTTAAACACTTTATTCTATAATGACAATTATAAAAACTATTTAATATAATGGACGTGGCTAAATTAATTTTTGTAGAGGTGTGTACAAAACTCGTCCAGCTAAGAACGTGTTTTTACTTACTATTGTAAGTAAAAACACGTTCTTTTACTTGTGCTGTGCCTTAGAATTTAAGCTACTATCACTTTTTGTAATCACGAATTAACTATCACTATTTGTATACTACTTTTCCACTTCACTACTACAAAAGAGAATCATATAAGTATTATCCATTCACCGGGTGCACCAGAAGCAGTTATGGTTGATAGAACACATCAATTTAATAAAAATTCTTCAGAAAACTAATGTATTTTTTTCGCAATTAAGCATACGTATGAAAACACGCAAAGTTTTTCCCCTCACTCCACTGGTGCGTTTTTCCACAATAGCCTCGCGCTGGCGTGGTAAACTCGCCCCGGGTACGTTTTTAATTTTCCGCCAGCATGAAAATTTACACGGACTGAATGAACCATCTATTTTAATGAGCGTTAAAAGTTAACTGATCAACGGCCTCACCGGAACGAGCGTCCCAGGGAATATGCGCTAGTTAAAAATGAGAGGAAAAGTTGTAGTTAATTTAACCTCGTTGCAGGTCATTTGAATTAACTTGATAAATAACTATTACAGTAAAAGCCATAATCATATAAAAGAAAATGAGTTTAAGAGCAATAAAGTGTCATATCATTTTCGTTTTACAATTCATTGATTTTCTTTATCTAAAAAATATGATTTTGACACAAACCTGATAAAAAGTTTGTTAGTTGAATTAACACTAAATATGTCTGTAATATTTAAGGTACATACTAGAACACTGATGACATAATAAGATGATATTCTTTTAAGCTATTTCAAAAGCTTGGAGCTTTTTTATTCATGCAGAGGCTAGCTTGGTGGTAGAGCTCCAAATCCATCTGGATGGCAACCATCCGTGATGTATACTTATGCGGCAATAATAACCTTATGTTGTGTTGCTGCATTAGCAACCCAGCAATAAATTAAACCATAATAATCAAAAGTGGCTTTCAATGTAGCTTGAATCAGCTGCAATATTAATCGGTTGAAGTTAAAATGTAGTCATAATAAAGAAATAAGAATTATTTACGGTGGATATTTCGTCTAATAAACGAAAGTTGTAATTTATGTTGCAAAAAATAATGTCATTTAAAAATACATAAGTGGGCAATTTACCGGCCCAATATATATATATACTCTTTTATATTATATTTTTTTCACAGCGTTTGTTTTCAATTAAATAACGAGTTTTATAAATTATGTATGTTTTAACTAAATGACTATAGTTTGACACTATGAAGCCTAAAATGCTGTATTAATTTAGGTTTTTAATATAAAAGTAAACTCCAAGACTATATTAAAATTAAGAATAACCTAACATAAACTCTCTTTTCTAATATAAATAAATTCATAGCCTTAATTTAATTATACAAACTAATAAATAATTTTTTTACAATTCCTTCAATACACCTATTATTTAGTAAAAAACATAGCGAAAGAAGATCTGCTTTTACCTCTGGTTTATTCTTCCAAAATTGAAACTGTAGAATCAGTTACCTTGTGATAGAATTACAATTTTACAAGCCTAGTCGAGTTTACTTTACATACATATAATAGATAATATTTGGTTTGGACTTTTCCCTATACAAGGTAAGCCGTATGTCAAATCAACCCTAATGGTCCCGAACCGATGACGGGTCCAATCCAATTAGAGGTTAATGGCTAAATTAAGTTGCTTCAACCGACATGAGCATTTTGTCATATCGAAAATAATTTTAAGATGCGGTATTTTTGCCGTTGATTATTATCGACAATATGTCAAAGTACGAATTTCAACATTGTGTTTTACATGTTTGTTGAGAAATACCCTTATGGGACAGTTACGTGTTCGCGATGCCACTGGCGTTGCAAACACCTATAGGCGACGGTAATTGCTAAATTCTAAGTGGGCCGTCCGCCTGTTTGCTGTCCTACAGCAATAAAAAAAATAATACATCTAGTGGGCTCGGGCCTCATCCTACAGGGATGGACTGTATATCCACAATGCTTGTCCAAGACGGATTGGTGGATACACATACTAAGAATAATCTAAATAAAAACTGTCTAAGCGGTAAATGCCATCGAATTAACACCCGGAGGCTCTAGCTTGGTTTCCGAGTGACACCACTTGGCCACCACGTTTAGTATATGTTTTATATATTTTTTTAATAACATTTTATTTATTTTCATCCAAACGGTTATTGTTGTGTCAAAGCTTTCACTTTTGGAGCTCGACGTCATTCTACTGCCACAGGGTGAAACTATTGTACGTTTTTAAAATGGAAAATCCATGTTATTTCATACTATATTGACCTTTTGGTGGAACCTCTTACATCCCAAAATACTAAACAAATATCAATTTTAAGTCATTACATAGTTTCGATCTTAAAGGAATCTATATACAAATAAATAAAATTAGAGTGTCTGTTTGTAATATTAAAATAACCGCTTTTTACTAAGTGCATTCAGACGTACACACGGTACATATACCAAACCAATTTTTTTTACAAGTTTTTTCTGTCTGTTGTTCCTGCTAATCTCTGAAATGGCTGCACCGATTGTGATGGGATTTTCACTGGCAGATAGCTGATGTAACAAGGAGTAACTTAGGCTATTTTTATTTTAGAAAAAAAGAATAGTTTCAGACCTCAGATTTATATCATCAATCATATGTAATAGCTTAGGCTGGACTATGTAAATTCGAACGCACGTATTCCGGAGGCACATGGCTTAGTTTTATTCAATAACACTGTTTACATATTTCATTTATTTATATTTTAGGGTTTGTTAGTAATAAGCAAGCTAGTAATAAACAAATATACTTTGATAATTCACATATCTTTAATTAATTCCAAAGTAAATAGCAACTTGTATTATGGATACTAGACGTATATACTGTATATGTAAGTACATATACAATATATGTACAAATTCTTAGATTCAGGACCGGAATCGATATGACCGTGACGTGCGAAAGCTATTGCGCAACGAAGGTCCTAATAATGAAATCAATTTAATATTACTCTTTTATCTCGGGCATATACTCTCTGCTGACCTCAGGGATGATGAAGACATTGAGCGAGAGCGAAGGGCGTTGTCGATAAGGGCCAATATGATAGCTCACAGATTTTCTCGATGCTCACTAGGAGTGAAATTAGCTTTATTCAGAGCCTATTATTTGTGCTTCTACACATGCAGTCTGTGGGCTGATTATTCGCTCAGATCGTACAACGCCCTTCGCGTCCAATATAACAACGCGTTCAGAGTGTTGTTGCAGTTGCCTCGCTCCTCTAGCGCATCGGGCATGTTTGCGGACGCGCATGTAGACTGTTTTTACGCTACGATGCGCAAGCGAGCCATGTCCCTGGTGCGGCGCGTGCGGGCCAGCACCAACAGCATCCTGAAAATGTTTGCTTGCAGACTTGATGTAGCCTACATTAACCGTTGCTGCAGGTTGCACAATCCATTTGCATGATTTTTGTGGTATGTCTACTTGTATGTTATTTTATTGTATTATTATTATTATTTTTTGACATTTGTGATTTTGATTTTTATTATTTAACTATTTTACTTTATTCATTAATTTATAATTTTTGTTACTGATTGATTTTTGTAATGTAAATAATGGACCATGTTATTCGACAAATAAATAAATTATTATTATTATATTATTTTCTTATCCCAACTCTGTTGGGGGAGCACAACATGTTATCTCCTTCCACTCTCCTCTATCAGCTGTCATATCAACATTCACACCCTTTTTCATCATATCATATACTACCATCCAATCTAATCTTTATGCGTCCTATTTTATCAAATTCAGCCTTTTATTAACTTTATCATTCGCATAATTATTATTTTTACGACCTACCTTCTTATATTATATTGTGTACTTTTATACTAAAAATACCCTTTTTTCTATTTACATCTTTCATTAAACTTTCAGTTTTTCTGGCGTTACTTTCAAACTTATAATCATACCTATAATGTGCCTCACTGGCTCGCTTTGTTTGTCACTCTTGAATATATTATCCCTGTATGTTGCTAACACTAACCTATGGCTCTTGTGTCTTGACAATGACAGTGACATCTTAACATCTATACATAGACACACAAAACAGCATAGATACGCTGTAATGACCATAGACTAAATCACAATCACTACAAAACCTGACCCATTTATCCAAAACAACAAAAGAAAAATATATGAAATCGGATATATGTGTAGAAAAGCGTTTATAATATCGTCCTCGAGTCCAAAGTGCCCTTAATACTGTGCTTAAGAGGGCGAGGTTCAGAAACGTTCAGAGGCTTTTCATACCCAACACTTCCAAGCCTTTTAATATGACGCCCTTCGCACACAGCCTCTTATCGGTTACGTATAATGTTGCCTTTTTAATGGCATTTTCAGTTAAATCTTTCTCGTTTTTTTGTCGTGCCCATCGTTGCGTAAAAACATTTCTTACTTGATGTTTTTATATTTTATTTCTTGTACTAAGATTAGAATAAATATATTAAATTGAGGTTCTGGAATTGTTTTAGCTGGTAAATATATCATAATGTTAGTTAGTATGTATGTGATTGTATTTTTAATTTATCTCCAATTAAAATATTATCTGGTTAGCATACTTTAAAAGTGAAGCATAAAAGTTGTTATTGTGACGATATGCAACTTGTTTTGAACGGGCCGTAAAGTTTCTGTAATAATTAAGAATAGAACTACCCCATTATCGTACTTACCTAGAATGTAGTAAAAGGTGAATAATTAGGCAATTTTAAGGTAGTTCACAAAAAGGATATTTTAAAGTTCACTCTTCCTTTGAGAGAATAAACCGCAATTGGTCATATTATTTTTTTGTGTCAGAAAATGCATCGACCCAAACTCGCTAATCTAGCTTTGCAATAATACTCAGTAACGTATTTTGGGTTCTAAAAAGTACGCTTTTGGTTAAAAAGCGATAAAATGATTGATAAAGGGAAACAGATCTTGAAAGGATAAAACTAAGCTTAATCTGGCAAGAACGTTTAAAAAGTAAACTAAAATGTCTTTGACCTTATCTACGATCAAAATGCAAATTCACACCATTTGAAATATGATAAATTTCTCTTACTTCTCCTAATACAACAAGTTTCCTGTCACATCTTAAGCAAACCAATTTAAGTATCATTCAAACAAATTCACTTTAAACAAGCGTAGTTCACTGCTGCACGCGATAAGCCTGGTTCTGCCATCAGACGTGATTTAACTTAATTCACTCAATTCTCACATTCGGGGTCATTGTCAAACTGTAACGTCCTTATAAACAGACGATGACAATTGTTCAAATTTAATTACGGAAGCATACCCTTTTGGTGTACGGCACAGTAAATTAACAGAATTTCATATATACTTAGCTTTTACGATCTTTCTAGGTTTCACATTTGAGAATGTTTTAGAGGGCCAAGCGTTTGCTCCTTGTCCAAAATCTGTATATTTATGTTTAATATATATATATATATATATATATATATATATATATATATATATATATATATATATATATATATATATATATATGTTTAATATATATCATCATCATCATCTTTGCGTTGTATCCCGGTTGCAGCCCAAACTCTCGCTTCGGCGCCCGAGGTCCGCTTTCCGACTTTTCTTCTCCACCTCACACGGTCTTCAGCATCCCTGGTAGTGAGCCCATTGGCACGCATATCACCCTTTACAACGTCAAGCCAGCACGTTTTAGGTCTACCCCTCCTGTCGGGGCCGGCGGAGGCGGCATGGCCAGACATTTGTTACCCACGTTGCCGGTTGCCGTAAAACGTGGCCGTACCAACGGAGCTGACACTCTTGTAATTTATACGCAATGTCACGGACATGAAGACTGCCGCGAATGCGGGAGTTCCTAACGCGGTCCTTCCGCGTCACTCCACACATCCACCGCAGCATATTCATCTCCGTGACACGCAGCTCTTGCTTGTGTCGCTCTAACACCGGCCACGCTTCACAGCCGTATAAAAGGACAGGCCTAATGATGGTCTTATAGACCTGTCTCTTCAACTTTACCGGCATCTTGGGGTCACCAGTTACCTCACGCCATTTGGCCCACGCGGCAGCAATGCGTGCCTTGACGTCGCAATCGATGTCACCAGACGCATGGAATACAGATCCCACGTATTTCTCTTGGTCCGTGCGCTCGACCGTGTTGCCGTCTATGCGTACGGGTGTGGGATCTGTGGAGTTACAGGCCAAGTACTCGGTCTTCGCCACATTGAGCTTCAGACCACCGTTCTCAAGCGACTCCTTCCACGCCTTCACGCGTCACACCAACCTGGTTCGAATCCCACGGTGGCATGCACTGATGAGAAGTTTTTCTCGCCTAGTGTTCAAATTACAGTATAACATGCCCCCATTTCCGTGCAGCAGAAAGAATAATGACTGGCGGAGAAAGAATAGTGACTTCTGTGGCCGGGATCGGCTTATCGTAAAAGGCAACAAAACAACCCACCCTAGCTACATGGTAGGGCTCCAAGCCCGTATGGATGGCGACCACCCAAAGGTGGTCAGTCTTTAGTGAGCCGCCATAATAACCCTGTGTTGTGTTCCGGCATTAGTGACCCTGTACCTATATGGGACAGCAGCGTATTCGCGACGCCACTGGCGTTGGAAACACCCATAGGTGACGGTAACTGCTAAATTCTAAACGGACCATCAGCCTGTCTGCTGTCCTACAACAATAAAAACAGCGGTGAAGTGTGACATCGTAAGGAAACTTGCACAGTGAGATTCCATGTAGGTGTAACTCGCCTTGGATAAGCGTGGCTGGTTTAAGTTAAGCTTGAGCCCAGCAGTAGGATGCTATGGGCTGTTATTATACCTAGTCAGGTCATAAGTATTGTCACACAGTAAAAACTTTTCTTTTAGAATGCTGGCCACAAAAAAGTTTATTGAATTCGAATCTCGAATTGTTCATGAAAATAAAAATGTATACTTTTAGAATTTTACTCATTTTTTAAATATGGAGTGGACGCTTAAAGAAGACCGTGTTGCAGTTATTGTGTTGCATCGTTGCGGTTACGCGCCAATTCAAATTTTTAACATACTGAAAAAATTTTAATATAGCCAAAAGATTCATTTATCGTACCATCAAACGATACAATGAAGACTCTAGTGTAGATGACAGGTCAAGAAGTGGTCGCCCTCGGTCTGTTAGGACTCCAGCAGTGATAAAAGCTGTGAAGGCACGAATTCAAAGAAATCCCAAACGTAAGCAGAAACTGTTGGCCCTTCAGATGGGGTTAAGCAGAACCACGGTGAAAAGGGTGTTAAATGAAGACTTAGGGCTTCGGGCATATCGAAGAAAAACAGGACATCGTTTGAATGCTCGTCTAATGGACCTGAGACTGAAGAGATGCCGCGCTTTGTTGAAGCGGTACGCGGGGAAAAAATATCGGGAAATTCTTTTTTCGGATGAAAAAATGTTTACCGTAGAAGAGAGCTACAACAAACAAAATGATAAGGTGTACGCACACAGTAGTGAAGAAGCGAGCAACCGTATTCCGCGTGTCCAACGAGGTCATTTTCCATCCTCGCTCATGGTATGGTTGGGAGTTTCTTATTGGGGCTTAACAGAGGTACATTTTTGTGAGAAAGGTGTAAAAACGAATGCTGTTGTGTATCAAAATACAGTCCTGACGAACCTTGTGGAACCTGTTTCTCATACCATGTTCAATAACAGGCACTGGGTATTCCAACAAGATTCGGCGCCAGCTCATAGAGCGAAGAGCACACAAGACTGGCTGGCGGCGCGTGAAATCGACTTCATCCGGCACGAAGACTGGCCCTCCTCCAGTCCAGATTTGAATCCGTTAGATTACAAGATATGGCAACACTTGGAGGAAAAGGCGTGTTCAAAGCCTCATTCCAATTTGGAGTCACTCAAGACATCCTTGATTAAGGCAGCCGCCGATATTGACATGGACCTCGTTCGTGCTGCGATAGAGGACTGGCCGCGCAGATTGAAGGCTTGTATTCAAAATCACGGAGGTCATTTTGAATAAACTTTAATGTCATAAGAATCTATGTTTTGTTAAGTTCATTTTGGTATATAAATGGTTACATAATGAATAAACTTGTTACAATTATTTTACATTAAACATGTGACAGAATTTATGACCTGACTAGGTATATCTTTTGTCTCCTAATAGTATTCATAACACAAACGCGCTGCTGTGGATAATTAATTTAAAAAAAGTAGCCATTGTCCATCTCCAATGTCCAATCTATGACTATACTAAAATTCAAGAAAATTGGTTCAGAGGCTTAGGCGTGAAAGCGTAACAAATAAACAAACAAACTCACTTTCATAATTATAATATTAGTTAGGATTTATTTACCGTGACGACTAAGTTTTATTAACAGACAGCGTAAATCCAAATTGCTTTAGATGCAGTTGAAATAAAACAATTAAATAAAAAATATGACTCTAACACATTAGTTTTCATGGATCCCAGTTGACAAAATGATCTAATGAAGCTTTTTAAAAGACATTTGAATATTTGGGCAACTATGTAATACTGGTAGTTTCATGTGTGTACGGGGTAAAGTTAAAATGACTCGGGGACAATTCTAAACTATGGCACATGGGGCCAGACTTTTGTAATTTTATTAATGATGTAATAACAGTTCTGTCAGTCGCATGTGCGCGCCCATGAGCGATAGTGAGGTCGTTAGTTCGGACGGGTTAATATTAGAGGGTTGGATTGGGGATTATCTATGAAATCCACGGTGTTATACAGTATTAAAAGCAGCGTGTTCTCAATAGCCTTATTTAAATTCATATAAATCATATATAAATAAATTCAATATATAAATCAAACTTGAAAATATCACACATGTTTTATATTTTCCATTCAGGGGCGTAGTAAGAATACCAACCCTTGTGGCCAAGATCGGCCTGTCGTAAAAAGCCAACTCTAGGTACGTGGTAGGGCCCCAAGCCCGTCTGGATGGCCATCACTCTTAGTCTGTAAGCATGCCGCTATAATAACCTTGTATTTTGTTCCGGAATTAGTGACCCAGGTTCCTGTACCCCTACGGGGCAGCAGTGTATTAGCGGTGCTCCTAGTGTCGCAAACATCCATAAGCGACGGTAACTGTTTAAGTGGGCCGTCAGCCTGTCTACTAATCTTTAGCAATAAAAAATATATAAATATTTAGTCCTTTATTATTTAGTTTAACAATTCGGAAGTGATAATGAATAATTAGCATTTTTTATATTTAATCTATGTTGTTTTTACATCAAATCCTGGTGTAGCTATATACATTAATCTGTTTCGCAATTTCCAGAATAGTTACAAGAGTAACTAAAATAAATAATGTTGGAGTTATAATCAATCAAACTTTCTCCTCAAATCTGTTATCTAACTTGCAAACTATTATAATTCCCTAACTGTAATTCGTAGTTAGAAACTAGGCATCGCTCTAATAGACAGTTTTTAGTCATTGTTCAGATTAAATCGGTTGGTAGACAACCGGGCTCTATTACTCATGGAATTGACGTTGTGTAGATTTTACACTAGACAACTAATCGCTGACAATTTAGTTACCATAATTTTTTCACACATGATTCTTAAGATGTAATAATGAATGAATACTTTAAAAGTCAATAAGACAAGATCGCTGAAGTAATGGTAAAGTCGGTCGAATAATGCTATTATACATTTTATATTTTGATTATTAATCTAAATATTCTATCACTTAATTATTAAATAGGTAATTTATGTAATCACACTATCGCATTGTACCCTTTGTCCTTGAATTACTTATTAAAAATAAAGCACGATTATTACTGAAACGCTCAATTGATGAAAGAAATTTTATATAACTTCGTTTTTTTCGACAAGTTGGATCATGTTTTTAGATCATGTGATTTTGTGCTGACTACTACGCCTCGTGTAAAGTGTCCCTTAGTTACAAAGTTTTCAACATTAAACTTTTCCTGACGACGCTTGTTCTGAAATATTACGACAACGGTTCACTTCCGGTGAAATTTAAATAAGTTTTAGATTAGACCATTTGGTGGGGATAAATTGTTGTAAAGTTGAGCTCTTTGAGGAAAACTGTAATTTTCTTTAAATCGATTGACAACCGAGATCTTTATCTTTATTGAGATACTAACAAACATTAGTTACATTTAATCTTGAAGGTAACACAGCATTATTAAAAATAAGTTTGGACTAGTTGTGTCCACAGGCCATGCGTAGGTGACCGTCAGTAAGTGTCCCTTCGCCTGCAAAAAATAGATTTGATAAAATCAAAGCCTTATCCGAGGCTTTGCTAGATCAACTAACTGTTAGGTTGACTTTAGTCCCGAAAAACTAAGGTCCATAACTAAAGGAAAACAATATTATTGTAAAGCGAAAGACGAGATGATGCATTTGTTATAATTTATATGAAAATATGAAATATTTGTAAAATGAAGAAAAAAGACACCATTCATGACAATTGTACCATATAAGCTCTTTGAAATATTAAATAATAAAACGAAAGTGCGAGAGGAATAACTGTTTGCACTCCGGTCAATGATGTCGCCGGCAGATAAGTTGAGCGATCCATCATTGCATTAGAGGGGACAGCATTTTATATTGTTTTTTTCGCATCACTCGTGACAATTTTTACATTTTGGTTAAGTTGAACACGCTGGTTCATTTTATTCGTGATATTCAATTATTTTTATAACTTCGGTTGACTAGTGTTTTATTACTGGAGTTGAACAGATACATACTAGTTTATAGTAAGCCAAGCTGTAATGTTTACATACAAGAGCAATCCAATGTACTAAGAAGAGAGTGAGAATGAGCGAGATGAAGAGGGAAGAATTAATGTGCCATGAAATGAAGAAATTGCAATGATTCGTAACTTATTATTATCTAGACGAAATTAATTAAAACTCGTTAACAGTGTACTCCTGAATATAATTCATAAAACAGGCAACTAATATAATATAATATATTTATTTTATACACAATATTAAAACATATAGTACATACATTTTATGTTTAAAGTTTCTATTTCATGGTTAAATAAAAAAAATACAGTAATATCTTTTAAAATATTAAATAGGTATATAATGAACCCGCCAAGATCCATCAAAAAACAGTAAAACCATTAAAAGTGTTGACATTTTTTAATTCAAAACGTACACATTTTTTAACGTCACGAGAATCTCGTAAATTTCATGTATAAATCAAATTTATACCCCAGAGTTCGTCTAGCGCCTAATTAGAGCCATAAATTATATCAATCGGAAACTAGAAGTCGGACGCACATGCTCGCTTAAATTAAAACCGAATATACTGTCCTCTAAAAATAAACAAGAATACATTACGCAGTTGTTAATTTGTAATAGTTTATGCAAATTTATGCCAAACGCTGTAAGAAAAACAAGGGTGAATTTAATTGGAAAAACAATATGTTTGTTTTGTCTATAAAAATGAGTCTGGTATATTTAAATACACTATAAACAAAAGAATTACTATCATTGTATTAAAATGCGATTGTTGCTTTTTTGAATTGAGCCCCTATGATGAGATGAGTCAATTTCCTAGTTTTCCTTTCCCTTGGTAATTCTGTGCTTTAAACAAAATAAGACACAAAAACTGATTTCAAGAATATAATAGATACTAGCAAGATAGTTAAGAATTGTAGATGATATGTTGCTCATCTAACCTGGGAAATGGGTGAAATAGCCAAAAGCTACAGATAGCCTAGCCAAATATGGACGTGCGCTTCCACAAGTCGAACCACCTCACTGGGGAATCGTTGCCCCTTAAGGTTACGCCGGGGTAAAGAGTGCTAAGTGCTCAAGGCCCCAAAACCTTACCAATAACACACTGTGGGAAGAAAACCCGGGGAAATGAGGTCTTGAAAATGAAAGCAGATATAATTAATAAGCAGAAGAGACAAAGGAAAGACAGAAGAGATAGGTAGGTAAGTACGAAAAGCTACATAATTACCAATAATCCATTAGCTACTTTGTTCCGAAATAAACAGAATCATCCCTCCTTATTTTTGATCAGAATTTGGAGATAACTCTATGTGCTAGATCAAAAGCACCATGAGAACGTAAGTTAAGACAAAGGGAAATCACCGTAATAAAATCCATATTTAGTTATATCTCTTGTACTAATTTCGAAAAAATAATGAATAGTGTCACGGAATAGTATCAACATAAAAATCATATAAGAGTATACATATACTAAGAGAGTTTGGTGATAACACCCAAAATCATTCCTCAGACTCCGAATAGAAAGCTTACAACGCACCCGGAAACAGCGCTGTCAATGCCCTCTGTCAAGTTATTGTTATACAAGAAAACCACTTACCTACTTAAATTTTACTAAATTAACTCAATTAACATTAGGTTATTATTATTTATAGTTACTGCTTGAACGTTGTCAACAAAGAAAACATACTAGTCTCAAAATAATTGATATAAAAATAAACGAGAAAAAAGAACAATAAAGCCAAAGCAACGGGGGATTAAATGAAAAAGGAGCATGTAAAGAAAGGATAAGAAACACTGTAACTCGAAAAAAAAATGCGAGATATTTGATAGAATATTTCTATCAAATATAAGATTGAATAATTCTACATTTCAAATGGAACATTTATAAACTTAATTATGTATATGCTTCTGTATTCTAATAGAATGTAAACAACATACTGATTTGCATTCTCAAATAACGCTGTAGTGTAATCTAAACAGCAATTTAGCACAAAATTAAATACAGCTGTGTTCTTATTACATGATCGAGTTTAATTTAGTTGTTATTTTATTTTTATTTTGTTTCCTTTAAGTAATAATACACCTAAAGTAATAGTCACACTTTTTGTAAACTGATTATAAATCGGTCACACTTTTTCAAATTTCATAAGACAAAATAGAAATGTAACTTTGTGTATTAACCAAAGCAGTGAATGAGTATTTCAATTATTCTCAAGTAATAAAGTTTTTAACAAGTAGGTTTATTCTGCTTATGTCATATTTTATTACATTCACACTACATATGATATATATTCACACAAAATAATAATTACTTAAAATTCGTATGTTTCTAAAATAAATCTTAGGCATCAACGGACGTACTAAATTTTTAGTCAGTTAGCAATTAGTTAACACATTTTTGGTTTATTCAAAATTAGCTCACATATGGTTTTTTCTCTCACCAAATAGAACACGGTCAAGTCGTGGACGATTAGTTGTATGTTATTGTGTAAAAACAGTCATTATACCCGATCCAATGTAATTTAACAATAAAATTGTAATTAAACATAATTAAAATAATATTAAAAATGAATAGTAATGAGTGTAATTTGTGTGCAACTGCATAGGACGAGCTGTTGGAAATTTAAAAAAAAAGACTGAAAATTTTATCTGACCTATTATTTTGTTATTTTATTAGAAATTTGGTTATAGCAATTTTATAGGAAATTATTTTAAATGTATGAAAAAACTTTAACATTTTTCTTGAAAAAAAAAAGTGTCTCTATGAATAATTTCTTTAAAATCTTTCTTAGAAAAATGGCAAATTATTCCTTTTTATTATTTATATTCCTTAAAGATTATCAATTATCCGTGTAGGGATGGAGAAAGAATACTAACTTCTGCGGCCGAGGTCGACCTGCCGTAAAAGGCGACAAAACAACCCACCCTAGCTTCGTGGTAGGGCTCTAAGCCCGTCTGGATGGCGACCACCTTTGGTCTTAAGTATGCCGCCATAATAACCTTGTGTTGTGTGTTGGCCAGCATTAGTGACCCAAATTCCTATACCCTTATGGGACAGCAGCGTGTTCGTGATACCACTGGCGTTGCAAACACCCGGCGACGGTAACTGCTAAATTCTAAGCGGGCCGTCAGCCTGTCTGCATTTCTATAGCAATAAAAGAAAAGAGAGAAATTTATTTTTACTTTACATCGTCATTTTTATATTTTGTTTAAAACGTAATAGAATCACGTCGAAAAGGGTATTTGGGTAACAATGTAGCTACTTGACTAAATAACTAATGATGTGAACAATGTTGTTCTTATTCCAAAACTTTTGTTTATAACATGCATACACTGTACACTTTAGATGTTCGCTACCGCTTTTAACATACAAAATTGATAAAATTTAGATATTATTTCTTACATGATTTACAAGGCTGTTCCTAGGATATCGTAAAAGATGAGAAATATTAGTCCTTCTGTTACAGACAAGTAAAGAAGGGCATAATTCTGTTTCCATCTTGGGCTTACTGATAGGAAATTCGCTATAAATTTGAAATTCTGCCACTATTTGCAACGGATTTTAAAGGATAGGAAAAAGAATTGTCATGGAAGGCCATGGACGTAAAACACACCCAGAACATGATCCTGTGACTAGACTCAAAGTATAAAAACAGAGTATATAGGGGCCTAACATTCTACTGCTATTTTCGGACCTCTCCTTAGAGGGAATGGAAGGTATACCCATTATGCCTATCCAAGGGGGATTGGCATGTTGCACATACCGACGACCTCGGTATGCAGGTTTCCTCGTGATGTCTCCCTCGCCGTCGGTCCATAACACGTATTGTAACATTATAAAGAAAGAAAACATTTTATTTAGGACACCATAATACATACACATACATTACTAATCCACTTAAAAAACTGTCTTAAATTGGGACTAGCTCAGCATATGCTGATTTTAGATGTAAAATCAGCGCTGGTCTTCCGCTAGCCCCGTGGAGTAATGTCACGGACAAAAGTTAAACTTTTAAAAATTCAATAACAAAATGGCGTAGATAAGTCAATATAACACATGATTAAACAGAAATAATATTAAAGATATTAATTGCAGTTTAAACTTCACTCCTAAAAATAACTATTTAAACATTATATCTTGAAAAACATTTCTAAAATAACCACATCTTTAAAAACACATCTTTATACTTTACAAGAGATTCACTTCAAATTAATATAAAAAAAGAAAGTATATTACTTTCTTATATATATATATATATATATATATATATATATATATATATATATATATATATATATATATATATATATATATATATATATATATATATATATATATATATATATATATATATATATATATAACTGCAACAATAAATATTCAAGCTTAAAAAGGGACAATTTGGAAATAATCTGGAACTGATATGTTTATCTTATAATCAATCCTTATGAACAATTTGTTGTAACATTAGACTTATTGCTTAGGCTGTATATCGTAGGATTTGTATCCATAAAGTCTAGACTGAATTTCTAGTGAAATAAATACCACACCAGGTACCACATACCTCATGTCGTAACAATACATCTTCTTCTTACTGCCCTTATCCCAAACTTTGTGGGGTCCACACAACATGTTCTCTCTATTCTCCTCTATTAGCCGTCATCTGAACATTCACACCTTTTTTATCCATATCATCTTTTATACAATCCATCCATCTTCTTCATTCTCTTCATTTCTTTGGTCTACCTCTCCTCTTGTATCCATCCACTCTCATTTCTAGCATCATCCTTGTTACATGACGCTCCTCTCTTCGCATTATATGGCCATACCAGGGCTATTACTTTTTAGCTTCTCAATGGAACTTCTCAAACTGGTGCTAATTTCAAACTTCACCTAATATACTTATTTCTAATTTTTTCCCATTTTTGTAACTCCGCTCATCCATCCTAACATTCTTATTTCTGCTGCATGCAAATAACCTTTCATCTTTCTTCTTATTGACCTAACATTCTGATCCATACAATATGACAGGTCTTATAACGGACTTAAATTTTACCTGCTGTAACAATACATATAACATATTATTTATAAAAGGTCTATGAATATATTATTAAAATTCATAATTCTAAATTCACCAGCACTTAGCTATAAACCCTGGTTTAATAAAGTAAATATAAATAAAATTATGATTTCTGCGAAGTAAGGAAGCCAAATCGAACAATAGATTTCTATCAACGCAATGCCGAAAACATAAAAGTGTCATGTGCATAATGTACCCTATAAATATTATTCCCTATGGAAACAACTAATGCTGTTTAGTCTCTCTCTAGAGATGTAGGTCACCATATTATCTATGACCAAATACAATCAAATAATATTCAATCTTATATAATACCCAAAAAAGTTTAAATTCTAAAAACAATAACTTATTTCTGCTTTAGTTCAGAAATTGAAATTTACTATCAATATAATAAGGTTGGATTTAAGTTGTTGAAAGCTCCAAAAACAATGCACTAAAGTCTGCCACAGATTTGTGCATCGTCAAATGCAATGGTGAAATTCTAATGGTCACGACATGCGTCTACACACGAGTACACTTAATTTATAGTATCAAGAACCCAGTGTCAACATTATCTTAATAATTCTATGCACAATTTAGTCGCGGTTTTTATTTATGATGCCATAAATTTTATTTGGTCTTTGGAAATGAGAATAGTAGTTAATGTTTATATTTGTAATTACCCTTTAATTTTTTTTAATTCAGTAATAAAATGTGGGTAGATTTTTTATCTATGTATATTATTAACTATATTTCTCCAACTTGAATTTGAAGTATCCATAATATTAAAATATTTGCTTTGTTTTTTTTCGAATAACAAATAAATAAATATACTTCAACAATTCACACACCACCATTTAGTCCCAAAGTAAGTAGGATAGCATTTTTTGTTTTAGGTAGTAGGTAACTAATATACGAAATATTATATACTTTTCTTATATAAATTAATACATACATAAACACCCAGATGCGGGACGGGAATTGAATCCGTGATCTTCGTCAGCGTACCGAAGTGTGTTAGCTCTTTCGCCACGGAGGTCGTCCTCCATTTAGGTAATATGATATAATAGCTATCTCTCACAATATCTGTAAACCTTTTACTTTAATTTAACTTATAAATTAAATTGAATTATTCCAATCTGTGATATGGTGGCTACGCATATGACCGACAGATGACTAAACAAGAAGTTCAGGATTCGGATCCTGTCAGGTCAGTAGACGACTCACTTGGACTCATTACTAATAAGCATTTAGCATTAATTGAAGAGATTGACAGGATCATAGTATTCTGTTACACTTTTGTTATTATTATTCATATTTGTTTTTTTAATTCTTTTAAGCCCACCGATTCAGAACCAATTTTAAAAGTTAATTTAACAGGATGGTTACAGGGCAATAAGTTTATTATTAAAAAAAAAGTTAAAAAATATCTTTATCGGTTACTCAAACGTCAACGAGTTTTTTGTTGAATCCTACCCCATGGATAGTAGGTGTTGTATGCAGCATAATAACTCACATCAAATTTTATTAATTCAGAATAATTTTTAACTTATATATATCTTTGTATATAATTACCCATTAAGTAATCATGAATACATTAAAGACTACCATTTGTTTGCACCCGTAAAACAAGCATAAAGATTAAACTTTTAAATAATTTATTGTAGAGATGACGTAATTCGAAATTTATCCTGAAATTGGATTCACCGACATACCTCACTGGAGATGAATCATCAATTCTATTTACTTTGAGAATTAACTTAAAGTTAACATCGTTAACATGAATGTTTATATATTTTTTGAACTGGATGAATAGCTTTTCTTCATTGGCCACAAAGGACAGACGGTATTATACAATTGCTGATGTAATCGCATACAAGAATTTTTCTAGAATTGAATTATATTAGAATCAAACAGATTTCTTATCTTAATATTACCCTACTGCACATGTGCGTAATATAAAGCGTTGCAAGCGTCATGTTCTGTTTGCACAGTAACCTACATAACCGCTTCGAAGGGATCCCATCATTAATGATCTGCGAGGGTCATTATTAGGGGAACGACACACCCTTCGTGACTGTGAATGCATTGAGACCACCTCTGCACACATTTTGACGTGAAGAAACAGAAATTTGAATAATCTGAAGTTTAAGAAGTAATTTGGGAACTGTCAAAAGTTAATTGTTGCTGTCATTTAATTTATTCCGTGTCCGTAAATGTTATCATTTAATTCACGGACATGTGAACATATTATTTGGCCCATTGTGTGATACATTTAAAAAAGAAATGAAGAAATAAATAATAATCAGATTTTCTAGCAGACCTTACATTTCTACAATTGTTGAAGATATTTCTATAACTAGAACTGCCATTTATAAAAAAGCACACGATCCACGTTTCTAGATATAGCGATATCTCTTCTAATAACGTTTATACTCGAGACTGGGAAAAGCATTAAATAAGCAGGATAAGTAATAAAACAGGATCTAGAGAAGAAAGGACCACAAGGCCTAATAATATATAAAAAGTATTAATCAAATACTTCAGATCCTGGTAGGGTACTAATAACGACTAGAACAACACCGCCAATCCCTGGATAGTGAAGATAGACAAATATATATCTGTCTATGTTTATAAATAGACATGCATAATTGTATAATTATACAAAACAAAGAACTTTATATTTATAATTTTTATAGAATTATCTCAGTTTTTTTTATTGCGAAGGACAGCAGACAGGCTGACAGCCCGCTTAGAATTTAGCAGTTACCGTCGCCTATAGGTGTTTGCAACGCCGGCGGCATCGCGAACGCGCTGCTGTCCCATAAAGATACAGGAACTTGAGTCACTAATGCCGGAACATAACACAAGGTTATTATGGCAGCATACTTAAGACCAAAGGTGGTCGTCATCCAGACGGGCTTGAGGCTCTACCATGTAGCTAGGGTGGGTTGTTTTGTCGCCTTTTACGCCAGGTCAACCCCAGCCACAGAGGTTAGTATTCTTTCTCCGCCCCTGCACGGATAAACGTTTTTGCAGTCTAGACAAAAAAGGTAAGTTGGTCGTCAATTTCAATATCTGATTGAGGCCGTGTCGAACTACGCATTGCGAGGACCGTCGTGCTGGTCGAAAATATAGTCTGTACTAGTGTCGTGACTCGTTTTTGCATTAAAACTTTTATATAATATAATAGTTTTGATATTATTTAGCAAGAAAAAATTAATATGTTTAAAAATCATAGATGGTATGGTAGTTATACTAGTGCTTCATTTAAAAATATTTATTAAAACTATTGTAAATTAAAACCCGAAAGAAGCACAGCTTTTAGTATAAAGCGTATGAACTAAGCGTTAAAAAATAATGAAAAAAAGACGTGAGGGAAAAAAAATAAGCCTTGAGAAAAAAAATACGTGGTAGGGCCCCAAGCCCGTCTGGATGGCGGCCACCTTTGGTCTTAGTATGCCACCATAATAACCTTGTGTTGTGTTCCGGCATTAGTGACCCAAGTTCCTGTACCCTTATGGGACAGAAGCGTGTTCGCGATGCCACTGGCGTTGGAAACACCATAGGCCATGGTAACTGCCCAATTTTAAGCGGGCCGTCAGCCTGTCTGCTGTCCTACAGCAATAAAAAAAATATGTATTTTTATTTTACCAAGTATTCAGTTTTTTTATTTTCTCAAGGCTTTATTTTTTTGTCTCTTTTTTCAATATTCTTTTTTAATTTTAGTTCCTACACTTTATGTAATAAAGCTTCGCTTCTTTCGGGCGTCCCTAGATGGTACTGTTATTTTTTTATATCCTTCAAGTAGTACAAATATGAAAATAATTTGAAACCTGCAGTTTTTGCATGATAAGATTTATTGCATTCATATATTAGATGTTCATTCATATAGTCTATTATATGTACAAGTAGTACAAGTGTTTTAACATAAAATTATGGAATCATTCACAAAGCATTATTTTCTGTATGTTCATCAGAAGCACATTCAGTTATTTGTACACCACTATTCTCAGTCTTATATTGTACGAAAGTAACTATTGTTTGATGGCCACTAAAATATGTAATTGATTTTTTTCAATAAATCTAGTAAATACTGCATCTAAAGTTGTTCCTGTTTTAGTGTTCGAACGGTTTGGTTCATTATTCATCCTTAAATTAAAGTTTTCTGAAAGGAAATAACCCATAGACTTAGATTTTTCATCTTTAAAATTGCAATTAAAATCTTCAGCTAAAAATAATTGACATAGTATGTATGTTCATTACTTCCCGTAAATTTTGTTCCATATTCTGAATAAATCATTAGTGATTTTGCAATGAAATTTATAATATCTTTAACGCTATGTCCAGAATTGACAATAATTGTTTTGCATCTATATAGTTATAGTACAATTTCTCCTTTTAATCGGAACAGCTATCTTGCTAAGATTCAATGCATCGCTATCTGCTGCACTATTTAACCTTATTTTTTCAAATTTATCTTCAACGAACTCTAACCAAACTATTAATTTCATTATTTTTATCGAATTCAATGTATACTAATTTACCCATTTAATTCGTTTACCATTCGATAAAAAGTCGTTAACGTCTATGTTTGTTCGAATCATGTAATACTTATTAATGACAAAAACAATTTCATAAGGTGAAGGCCACACACACTGAGGTGGGGAGGCAGTTGCCGCGCGTGCCGCAGCTCGTGTAACGGTACTAAATCTGACGCTCTCGTGTAACGGTAATTTGACGCTTAGCACGGATAGAGTGGCCGCGCGGCAAGCGCCTATATGCGAGCGGCCTGAACGTCCGTAGAAGTAATAATAGAAGCTTCGCTTTAAAAAAACATAAAAATTAAACGTAATATAAAATTAAAATAAATAGAAACTGAAAATACATATTAAAAATGTTATTGTTATTCACAATTTTAATCCATTTACTGCAAATTCATTCTTGTAAATGTTGAACATTCGATATGAGATTTTGAGATGTGCTGTATGTAATTTTACCTTATATGATACAACTATTGCTTGGCGGAGGCGATTTTATAGAAAATAACTTGTTAATGAAATCATTAGCTTAGAGTTAGTCTACGTCTAGCCTAAACAAATTTTTTCACTAACCGAGCTTTTTTGGCTTGGTTTATTAATTTAAAGCTTAGATAATTAAAAGTATTAGAAATAGGAGAGAAATATTTCTTAATCATTTTAGGGTATTATTCATAAATGCCTATCAAATGATTTTCCTCTATTATCATTATTTGTGGGTGAATATTACTGATTAAGTTTAGTATAAACTTACGAATATTATTGTTTAGGCTTAAATGGAGATAATAGTTTAGAACAGACCGTCAGGATAGATGGACGGATTAAGTAAAAGGGTTTTGTACTCACAATTGTTTCTCCACATTTGACATCACTTCACCAATTTTATGTTTTATTTTAATCCTTATTTTGCCCGCGGGACTTGCTATGCACAGTTTTAATATTATTTAAGATATTTTTTGTGGCAGACGCTCGCACCGCCGCACACGCTGTTGAGATACTTTTTTGTCGCGCCAATCGATCAGTTTGTCTTGCCGCGAAGATTCAAAGGTAGGAAAGTGGAAGGATTTAGGAATGACAAGCCTGTTCATATCCCCCCACTTGAAATCAACCGGGGATTTCATAAGATGAATGATTCTAAGATTTGGATTTTACATGCTATACGATTTCATAGTCATTGGAGGCACTATTATTTTGTATTGTGTTTATTAAGCTTACGTTAGGGAATGTTAAGTTAAATTATGTTAGACTATAATATATAAAATTTAGGTAAATAGATAAAAGGTGTTTAAGATTAATATAAAATATGCTATGTGATTTAATTGGTTTCATCTGTAGGCAATGGACAGATTTTAACCGCAGGTCTTACAAGTAAACCTTTACAGGTTTTTACGGTCACGACTCGAACTATGTTGTCTGCGCCAGGATGCAGTTGAACAACTCGACCTAACCGCCATTCATTTACGGGTAAATTAAATTCCTGGATGATGACAAGATCGCCCAATTTCGGTTGTCTAGCCTTTAGCCTTACTTTAAAGCAAGTAATGTATTTGGATAAGCGAGATCGTATAAGATTGCGAATACCAAGCACCCAAAATTGACGCTGGAGTAAAGACTGCAGAAGGCGAGGTCCACAGTGAAGGTAAGTAGCATGATAATGGTCAATCAAGAGATTATTTAGTCGAGATTTTGTTGGTAAGAGGTACGGATGCTTAACGTAATCAGGTAAGTTAGCATGTTTTAGTCGTCCCCCCACTCGCAGGACTTTGCCAGATTCGAGAAAGGGAGCTAGCTTCAATAAATGTCGAGGTAGAGGTTTATTTGACTTAAGTTTTATTGCGATATCACTAAAATGTTCACGCTGAATATGTTTGACTAACTGCTCTAAAGAATTATTAAGTTCTGATGATGTTAGAAACGGTGACGAGTTCCGTTCAGATCGTTTAAGTTTAGAGTTATTTATAAACCGATAGATCCACGCTAGTACTCGTTGCACACGCGAAAGTTTAGAGGAGCGTTCCAGTAGCTCTTCGAGTACGTCAGCTTCTTTTGTCGTGAAACTAGCATGACACAAGTGTGACGATCGCTTCAATTCTGGGACGGTATCCTGCTTTCCAACTGCTGATACAGGCCAGTGGATTTGATTAGTAGTCAGCCATTTTGGGCCTGACCACCAACTTTCACAAGTAGTTAATTCCAAACATGATAGACTGCGACTACAGAAATCTGCTGGGTTTTCATGTGTAGAAACGTACCGCCAACAAGATGGGATGGTAGTTTCGGTAATTTTAACTACGCGATGTGCTACAAAAGTTTTTAGTTTATGTGGTTCTGTGTTCAACCATGACAACACAGTCGAGCTGTCTGTGAATAACACTACATTTTTAATGTTCAGCCGTTTATTAAGTAAAGTATAGATACGAGTTACTACCTTTGATAGCAACACAGCGCCGCAAAGCTCCAATCGGTTTACGGTGAGAATCTTAAGCGGTGCTACCTTAGATTTAGCGATTAATAGATGCGATTCAACCTTTTCCAACGTGACAACGCGGAGAAAGAGACAACATCCATATGCCTTTGTTGAACCGTCACTGAATCCAATGAGATCAACTTCTGTAGGATGTGCTGATTGTATGGGTATAACTTGACGAGGAATTTTAACAAGGTTTAGGTTGGGAAGGTCGAAGATAAAGTCTCGCCAGTTTTTAGCTATGTCCCTGGGTACGGGTTCGTCCCAAGAGAGATTAAGACGCCATAAATCTTGAAGAAGTAATTTTGCCTTCAGAATGAAAGGTGTTAACCAGCCTAGAGGGTCGAATATGCGAGCCACGTTGGACAAGATTGAACGCTTAGTGAACTCGCCATCCTCGATAGAAGCGTGGGAATAAGTAAAGATATCACCTGAAGGATCATATTGAACCCCTAAGATTTTAAGTGTTGGATTGTTACTTTCTTTTGAGAAAGGTTTCGGAGATTGACAATGGTCCACCGGCAAGGTTTCAAGGAACGAGTGAGAATTGCTACTCCATTTGCGGAGTTCAAATTGTGCCAAACTAAGCAATTTTACGAGTTCATCTCTCAGTTCGACAGCTTCACTCACAGAGGGAGCTCCAGTTGTGATGTCGTCCATGAAAGTTTCATGAAGAAGTGCCTCTGCGGCGCGCGGGTCTTCTGCACCATGGTCAGCAGCCAATTGATGGAGTGTGCGTATAGCGAGATAAGGTGAACTGCTTACTCCGTAGGTGACAGTCGCGAGTTCATACTCTTTAACTGGATCACTCGAAGACTCCCGCCATAGTACGTGCTGATAGCCACGATCTTCAGGTCTAATCAAAATCTGACGATACATTTTTGATATGTCACATGTGAACACTACCGCATGTAGCCTGAACTGTGTTATTATGTCTACGATATCCACTTGAAGCTTAGGTCCAGTGAACACAATGTCGTTTAAAGAAAGACCATTTGTGGTCTTATAGCTTGCGTCAAACACCGCGCGTACCTTTGTTGTCGTGCTTTCTGGACGAATGACACAATGATGCGGGATAAGATAACGTTTTTCCGATTGTGATATAGGATTAGATATAGGATACATGTGACCCATACTCTCATACTCGCGCATAAAGTCTACGTAATCGTGCCTAAGTTGGTTTTGTCGACTAAGTTTTCTTTCAAGGTTATTTAAACGTGACAAAGAACCATTGTACGAATTACCTAAGGTACAGTCACCGTCCTTTAAGAGGAGTGGTACTACATAACGCCCGTCAGGTTTTCTGCTAGTCAGGTCTGTGTACAAGCGTTCACACATGTCATCTTCGGGTACAGAAATAGGTATCTGCGGTGGTTCCTCGACTTCCCAGAAACGTTTAACCAGCTCATCGAGTGAGTACGTGGAAGCTAGTAATGTAGACGTAGTAGGAGGAGGCATTAATAAATCAGAATTAACCGCGCCACTGAGTATCCAACCAAAAACGCTATGCAGAGCGACTGGCAAGCCGGGCCCTAGCTTTATACGTTGGCCGTCATAGATTTCATGAAACAGTTCAGCCCCTATCAATAGGTCGATTTGAGCGGGGATGTCATAATCGCGGTCGGCTAAGATTAAATGTTTGCAATAATCTCTAACGACTGATGGTATATTCACACTAGGCATCTGAGTGGTGATATTATCCAAAACAATCGGTTTAATATGGTACTGCGGATTGTCACTGTCAAGTGGTCGTAAATCACAGTCCGTCATACCCTTCACGTGAAACACGGTGTTCTGTCCTAAACCAGCTACCTTAAGATTGCAGCGGCGGAGCTTTAAACCGAGTGTTCGTGCGCAGGCGGTAGTTATTTTTTTTTTTATTTTTTTTTTTTTTTTAAAAAATCCTGAGCACCACTGTCTACTAAGGCGCGCACAGTGAGTTGTGCACCCGACGTGGTATTACATACGCGTAATTGACACGTGCCTAGCAATACTATACCTCGGCTGTTCCCAACATGAGCTACAGTACTCGCCTGACTGACAGAAGGAGTATGTGTTTGCGCTTGCTCAGTGTGTAGCAAGGTATGATGTCGCAATCCGCATGATGTGCAACATACTTTAGAGAAACATGAATCTATGATATGATTGGTACGTAAACAATTTATACACATTTTCTTTTTGTTGTTTACTAAGTCTAGCCTAGCGTGAGAGTCTAAAGATTGAAACATGGGGCACTTATAGATAGAGTGCGTTTCGCCACAACAAGAACATACAATTGTTGACAATGTTGTAGGGCTGGTGGATTTTGCTAGATGAGATGTGCGCTTTGGTGCGCAGCTATTTTGTCTATTATTCGCCGGCGATGGTTTTTTCCCGTCAAAGGTCCGGGTAAGATTAAGATTGCCAGAGGATAATCGGCTAGTTTCTAAGATCTTTACGTAGTCTTGAAGAAACTTCAAAAGTTCACCAAGTGTAGGTACTGGTGAACAGTTTTGTGACTCAAAACGTGTGCGAGTGTCTGCATCAAGAGTCCGCGAGGCTAAATGGAAAATAATAAACTCACCTAAATTTTCAATATTTAGAGCTTGAAGTGCATAAAAGGACTCGTGGAATAAGTTCGTTAACGCTTGCAATTCTTGGAAGCTACCAGATTTAACGGCGGAATGATTAAGAAATTTATCTAAATACGTTAAGGCTAAGATACGCTTGTTTTGGTACCGTTCGACTAAAGTATCGAAAACAACTTTATAATTTTTCTGAGTCATCGGGACTCCTTTCGCAATAGATAATGCGGATCCTTGTAAACATGAAACGAGATAATGAAATTTTTCAATATCTGAGATTGAGTTATTTTCGTGTATCAAAGTCGTGTATGTATCATAAAAGGTTTGCCAGTTTTCTATATTGCCGTCGAACTTGGGTAATTCAAGTTTAGGTAAACGCGCGTTCATTGAGTGGACGGCTGACGACTGTACCGGCGAACCGCCGTCCGACCGTGCAGCGGCGTCTACGCTCGTATTGTAAGTTGTAGCCAAAGTATCGGCCGCACTAATTACTGCGTAATACAAATCGTCAAACGAACTCATCACTTCCTGATCGATTTGCTGATCAGGCTTTATGGTTAGCTCCAAAGATTGTATATCCTCACACAATTGAACAAACTCATCATGAATTGAATGTAATCGCGTGTATCTCGACTTGAACGCCGATACCTTTGAGCGATCTTGAACCATCTCTTTGGAAAGATCGTAAAGGATTTGCATTTTACGGAAAACATATTCACGTCGTGATCGTAGTACTCGAAGTTTACTCAATTCCATGGTTAGTCTATACGTAAGAACAATAAGTTTAATTAAAAAGATGAAACCAATTCAGGTAGGTAGTTGAGTATAATCTGTTACGTGTACATAGGTAAAGTGTAAGTTTATATAGGATGAAGTAACTTATTTACTCTCAAACAAAGTAATGTAAATAAGTGTTAATTATATCGTAATGTATTTATGTGGTGTTATAAATCATAAATGCAAAATTTAATTTTTAATTTCAAAACGTACCGGCATAATACTACTGAAATATGATGACCAATGAATCCGTATAGTATCACCTCAATGTATAGCCCACTATATTTGGTCGGGTTATACTTTTTACAATGAAATTTGATAAGATTTTACTTGTTATATATGCGAATAAGACTACTGAATATTGATTTACTGTAAATTCCACGGGAATTCGCGCTCGAAATGGACCACAATTATGTTTAGGCTTAAATGGAGATAATAGTTTAGAACAGACCGTCAGGATAGATGGACGGATTAAGTAAAAGGGTTTTGTACTCACAATTGTTTCTCCACATTTGACATCACTTCACCAATTTTATGTTTTATTTTAATCCTTATTTTGCCCGCGGGACTTGCTATGCACAGTTTTAATATTATTTAAGATATTTTTTGTGGCAGACGCTCGCACCGCCGCACACGCTGTTGAGATACTTTTTTGTCGCGCCAATCGATCAGTTTGTCTTGCCGCGAAGATTCAAAGGTAGGAAAGTGGAAGGATTTAGGAATGACAAGCCTGTTCAATTATTATAATAAAATGAATAAGTCTCATCACTAAACCCAATAGAAGTAGTAGTGGGCGCTCCTTTTCACCCGCCCTGTTCGTATGTTCCATTCAAATTTTTACCCCGAGTACGTCGGGCACGCTCGATGAGTGCTCCAACGTCCTTTCAATGCAATTTGATGAAGCCAACGCGGTGTACGCTATTCAAACTGAATAGGATTGGCCACGACAATGTCGTGATTTAATAGAACCATTCCGAAATACCAGTTTACGTGCAACGCGTGCCGGTTTCAATGCACGGCTCATAGTGATTTGATTTAATGGAATGCTGTAGTTACAATTGAGAGAGGAAGTTCGGTTCTGTTCCATAATTGTGGCTGGGGAAACGTTCCTTAAATATATGTTTTGTTTATTGGTGTTGTCATGCATAAAATAACGATCTATTTTTCGAAAATCAAATATTTCTTGCAGCCAGGGGTCCATATTTCTATCATATCAACATTATCAGCCAATCTTAGTCCACTATAGGACGTAGGACTCCCCAAATTTGCGCTACAAATCCCGGTCTCTAGCTTTTTCCTTCCAGCCTCATCCAGCAACCTTGCGCAGGTCATCGTTCCATCGGACTGGGGGGGCATCCTACGCTACGTTTGTCTATACGCGATCTCTACTCCAGGACATGTTTGCTCCAACGCCCATCGGTCTGCGACAAACGTAACCGGCCCGTTATCACTTCAGCTTGCATACTTTGCGAGCTATATCGGTTACTTTAGTTCTCTTACGGATTTCCTCATTTCCTCCCCCTCGAAGTTTCGCCTGCCCAACTGAAGTTTAGTCCAAGGTAGACATAGTGCAATACAACATCCAGGGGGACGCCATTTATACGGACTGGTCTCGGGATGACACGTTCATTGTATATGACTTTCGTATTGTCCAAGTTCATGCAGAGACCCGTGGGGAAGACTCGTTTAAGGCGTTAAGAATTACGGCACGATTCTCCAGTGTCTGCAAAAATGACAATGTTGTCAGCGAAACCGAGGTGTGAGAATGTGTTTGCCGTTTATATTTATGCCACGTGCATTCTAGTCAGAGTTTTGAAGCCATCCATATTTAGTTGACTTCTGAAAAACTTAGATGAAAAGTCTAACTTTAACTAAAGTATAAATATTAACCAAGCTAAAAAAGGTTAGCCTATAAAAGTCAGTCACCAATTCATTTATATCTTAATCTTTAAGCGATGTTAAATTTTAGTTTTTTTTAATATTTAATATTACGAGTATATACTCGTACTAATCAGTAGACCATTTTTTTAAACTTAACTGAATTAATTGACTGCTGATTTTGGTAAAGACATACTTTTTGACGAAACAAATCAAGGAAGCTTATTATAAAATAATTTTTTATTGTCAGTCATTTGTCTCCGTTAATGGTATTATAAGAAGTACAATAAATTATATATAAAATACGACTATTTAAGTAAAATGTAACGATAAATGTCACTGCTAAGCCGATTTCAATAAAGTAATAAATCTGCAAACGACGGCAAACAACTAAAACTGAATTACAACAACAAAGTCAAATTACTGAAGGAGTTTACCGCATCTTGGTGGAGTGAGGGAGACAACACTGGGAAGGGTCGCGACGTGAATACTGATGCACCGAGAACTTACCCAAGATTTTCGGTTTGGGATTTTCCTTTCTTTACAATAGGCCTACTCTTGGGGCATATCAATTGCACGCGGTTATGTCGTTAGAAACTTTCTTATGAGGGTACGTTGCCATCTTCATCGATTTTCAAGCTTAACACTCAGATATTTTATTATTGGAGGTTTTAATGCGAGATATCTTCACTGTTTAATAAGCATTTCAATATTCCAGCTACGAAGGATACTAAAGTAACATTATGTATAAAAACGCATAGAAATATATCCTCGTCATTCAGAATAAATTGAAAGTATTTTCTAACATAATGGTGTCATTTTTGCCACTGCGTGCCTATAATTCTATCATCTCCTTCTGGGATTTACTATTATTGTATTGCTTCATTTATTTGTAAGAAATATTAAACTTAAACAAAATAACTTTAGGTGTTAGGAATTTCATTAATATTTTTAGAAACCTGGAACCTCATCTGCAAACTAATACAGCTCTTACAAAGTTTTCTATTTGAGTTAACTATTTAACCCATTCGACGCCATTTTGTGGCAATGTTTTCTTTAATAATTGGGAGTTTATATAAGGAATTTAGGGAATTAAATAAAAAATTTCGGTGGCTGCGAGAAAAAAGACTTAATAATATCTTGAAAAATATCAAAGTAATAAAAATTATATCTATTCATAAATAACTATCAACTATCTAAACTTGCAATGCTCAATTGGCACATACTCGTCAAATGATTGCCAGAAAATATGTCATGATAGAAACTGTTCTTGTAAAAGTGTTTTAAGTGAATTTATTCCTTTTTAATTTTTTACTTTTTTAAATTATATAGGCCCAAGAGAAATGTGGGAATAAAAAACGAGACAAATGATGAGATCTATTTTACTCTGTCACAGTAGTGAAGTATTAATTTATTTTAAAATATTGCTACTTATTTTCTATATGTTAAGTAAATTATAAATACATTTTTTTTAATATTTTTTTTTCATTACCTCAATAATAAATCCCCTATAAAGTTATAAAATGCTTGACAAATCGATTCTAAGTTTATCATCTTTGCGTATATTTCTAGTTTAGGCACATGCATTAAAGGATTTGGAAACGTTTTAATACGAACCAATCGATTGCTAATGCCGGATAACGTCACATGTGAGCTCCCTTCATTTAATTTACATAAAAGTGCTGGCTATTCATTTTTCTGTAAAAGGGGATTATCCGTACTAAATAGTTATCCCCAGGGCATTAGCTCTATTATATCGGAATACTCAAATTAAGGGAATCTATTAGGGTATCGATTTATTGGTTATATAATATAGAATTTGTTACATTGCCATATTTTTCTTTTATATTTTATATTAGGTCCTTACATATGAAATTGGCGTTTTGTACGGGAGGAATATAAAGTAAATTTTTTTTGTAAAATATATTTAATTAATAAAAGTATACACCGTTGTTATCTATGCACTTTTGCCATCTCATAGGTAGTTCATTGATCCCTTTACTGAAAAAAACCATGGGGGCGAGAATCAATAAACTCTTTGAAGGCGCTTTGGACTGCCATATCGGAGTTGAATTTTTTTCCTTGTAAGAAGTTGTCCAAATTCCGGAAAAAATGGTAATCTGTTGTAGCAAGGTCCGGGGAGTACGGTGGATGTCGCAGACATTCCAATTGTAGCTCATCTAACTTAATGGTTGTTTGTTGTGCAGTGTGTGGTCTTGCGTTGTCCTGAAGCAGCAGTGGCCTAGAGCGATTGACCAATCTCAGTTGTTTAGCAGCTAGTTCTTCCTTCATCGTTTGCAGTTGCTGACAATAGATATCTGCCGTAATCATTTGGCCAGATTTTAGAAAGCTAGTCCACCAAACACTCACAAGTAACTTTTTCTGAGTCAATTTTCGTTTAGGGCAGGATTTGTCTGGGTCTCCAGAGTTCAGCCATTGCGAAGAGCACTTCCGATTATCTTACAGTATCCACTTTTCATCACAAGTAATGATTTATTTTAAAATCCCTTCATAATTGTGTCGATTGAGCAAAGTTACACAACAGTCGACGCGTGTTTGCAAATTCGATTCACACAATTCATGAGGTACCCATCGTTCAAAATTTTTTTACTTTCCCGATTTGCTTCAAGTGGATTAATACAGTTTTATCACTTACCCGGAAGCCTGAAGTTATCTCTGAAGTACTTTGTTATGGATCCACTTCCACAATAGCCTTTAATTGGGTTTTTGAAAAAAAAATTTTGTGTTAAATGAAAAGATCATATAAGTTTTATAACAAAACTATTTTTATTTTTTTTTCGCAATAATTCAAATGTTATTTTAAATTAAAAATTAATTTTTTGAACCCAGTACCAAAAACACGCCGACAACTCCCAAACAAACCCGAGCGCGTGTGTTGTCATAATGTTAGTTTTCACTCATTGCAGTTGATAGAAAAATAATAAATACAGTGTTTTGATGTATTTAATTTTGTTGTCATTGTTAAATATTTAAATTTATATTAAAAATGTCGAACCTAAAAAGTTATCGTTTTTGTTTTGTACCATTAAGTACGAATACTACAAAAACAACTCCTGACAAAATGTATTTAAATGTTCCCCAAGATGACAAATGTCGAAATAAATGGTTTCAAGCAGTGCACCGTGATAATCTCAAAACAAAATCGAAATTTTTTTTGTTGTGAAGATCATTTCGATGTAAGTATTTCTTAATACCATTGTTATTAATTATTATTTATCTAAGTATACAAATCAAATAATTATTATATACTTCTTTATTACACATAGCTAATCGGAACCAACTAACAACTAGTATTTTAACAATAAATTTTCAATATTGTTGTCTAGTCACGTGTAATAAATAGCCCTTAACGCTGTACTGTTATTGGATAGCTATAACATTATGACGTCACAACTATGGTGGCCAATCACGGCGCGTTTATAGTCACGTGATTTTTATTTAAATTTTATAAATTTTTAATTGTTGATGTTTGTTGTTGTAAACTTTTTAATAATTGATTTTTTAAGTTTTTTGCATTAAATATCAATATTATTAATAATAAAATTTTTAAATATATAAAAAAAATCAATATATTTTTTTTTTCATAAACCCATTTCTTCATTTCCCACTTTGGTCTCCGGCCGTCCACGGAGTTGGTTCTGAAGGTCGAAATTTCCAGAACGAAAACGTTGAAACCAAAAACGTGCCGTGCTTTCCTTTTCCTTACTGTGCCGTGCAACAGTTCCTCCACGGACGTGAACTGATCCGGGAAGGGGTGGAATCAAGGTCATTGCGAACTTCTTTGCCCACTGCAAGGTATCGCGTTTCTCTACCCACCGCTCCTCTCCCCCTCCTTTCTCATATAGTCCACTGCTCTCGAGCTATCCTTCTCATTCCTGTACGGTGCAATCTCGGTCCGTGACCGACATCGTATTCGGTACAATTTTGTTATCAAAGAAAATTTAAGTCAATCTATGTACTTCTGATATATAAACCTAAATTATTATGATATTACTAGCTGACTCGGCGAACTTCGTACCGCCATATTTTATTTTTCTAATCGCAACTGAGGAAATAAACCCCTTCCGGTAAAATCTATTGGGTGTATTTGCAACCTAGATGTCAAACAATATTGAAAAATTTTATCGATGAATAAACGTACACCGCCATCTATGAGAACTTTATAAAACGAAACAGTAAATAAGCACTTGCTTAAGAAACAATTAATTGATACATTTTATTCGTTTACATTCACGACATAAGCGAATAATTGAGATGATAACTATCCTATCCAGTAAGTTAGACCAAAATACGGGTACATGTGAAATTTGATTGAAATCAGTTCAGTAGTTTTGGAGTTTATTGGCAACATACATCGTGACACAAGATTTTTATATATATAGAGATATATAGATCGGATGAACAAATCAACTCAGATTCATGTTAATAATATTTGTAGTTAGAATTTTTTAATTGCTAAGGAACAGCAGACAGGCTGTCGGTCCATTTATTAGATACAAGTTACCGTCGTAAATTGATGTTTGCGATAACAGGGGTACCGCGAAGGCGCTGCTGACCATAGGTTACATGAACCTGGGTCACTAATACTGGAACAACACAGGGTTATTATGACGGAATACTTAAGACCAAGGGTGGTTGCCATCCAGACGGGCTTGGGGTCCTACAAATTAGCTAGGGTGGGTTGTTTTATAGCTTTTTATGACAAGCAGACCGCAGCCACAGGAGTTAGTATTATTACTCCGCCCGTGCACGAATAAAAACTGTATGTACAGTACTGTAATCGACGTAGGATAACTGGAATGTGGGTTACTTACGCAGGAGCACTACACAAGGTTAAGTTGAAAGAATAGGTCTATAACACTATCATTAGTCTTGAACTTTTACACGGCTGTGAAGCGTGGCCGGTGCTGGAGGGACACAAGCAGGAACTCTGTGTCAGGGCATTGCGATCACGATGCCGTCAAGGAACTGCAACCTAGGTGAACTTTACTTTGGCTCGGATGTATACTGAGTTGAAAACTAGAATAAATATTGCTTATAAAATACATTTCCATCAAATAGTTTTATCGTTTCAATCAAGTTTTGTTACGTCTTTTATAGTAAAAGTTATATGTTCCAAGTTTTCTTTGTTTTACTTCGCTGAAGTTATATTTTACGTTGGTTTCAAAGTTTGAATAATTTCAAATGCCGTTTCTGTTTTATCGTGACCTTTTCTGTTTTAATACTTATAAAACTTTGTGTATGTTTTATTTTTATTCTCGCGGCTTACATCATATAAATTGTTGATGTTGATGTTCTTGGGGCTGCGGCGGTATTGTATGGTTTCCAAAATATTCGCCGAAGCGCATACGGACGACTATAAAGTGATTATAACTAAAAAGTGCACTTTGATGTTGCAATGATCACGTAGCAGCACCAACAGCCTTTTTTTTGGTCTCGGGGAAGAACCCTCTCTGACAGGTTCCGCCGGCCCGGGGGGACCGAGGTATATGTGGGACTCCGGGAAAGATGTTCGGCCATCCGACTACCACTAAAAACCCCGCTGTTTTCCTATCGCCTGCGCCCGGACCCACGGATATGTGGCCTGCCGATCTCGTGGCCCGGGCTGACGCCGGCCCACTCTTTGTCTCAAGGCGGGCCTCTTCTAAAGTGTTGGCGCCAGAGGTTAGGGTTTCGTCTCCCCAGCACTCTCCTGTGTTGACTCTAGGAGTTGAAGGGGGCCGCGGAACAGCACGCAGCCCTCATCCTCGTGGCGATAGTGCGGGCGGCGGATCCTCCCACGAGGGGCCACCCGCGGCCGCTTTCTACGGCGGCCGGAAGTCGTTGCTTGTCCTCCGGCGCCGACGATGTGGCCTGCGTTGGCGGGAGGAGAGTGTGGTGGTGGACTCCCGCTCCCGCTCCGCCGCCTCCTTTGCGGACATGACTGCTTCGCAAAAGGAGGCGACGGCCGTCCATCCAGAATCGCCCCCGACCATAGACAGAACCAGGGCCGGGAGCGACAGATCCGCGCCAATTTGGAAAATTCCGAGTAGAAGCATTCTTTTGCTACCAGTAAATTAACAACAAAATAAATGTAATTATTTATCTTTTAATATTCTCCAAGATTAAACGGATAGCCTCATTGTGATGTTCGGCCGGGAAAATTATAATGAACAGCTTCATACGGTCTTTTGAATTCAAATCCAAAGTCAGCGTTGGCTTTTCAAATTTAAGGCCACAAGGCAATGCGATCCAATTTCTCGGGCGCAACCTTAAAAACTACTTAATCGTAATACCTTTAAAACGTTTATTAACTTTTATGTTTCACCGGAAAATTCACCGGAAACTGAGCGAGGTGGATAGTTAACCGGAAATCCCGGGCTCCAGTAAGGCCCTGCCTAAACACTGTTCACGGACTTGGAAAATTGCATTCGTTATTGCATCCCCTGAAATACTTTCTGTATGTTCCTTTTTGCATTATCTGCACATCGTAAGATTAAGTGTGACGTGGTCATTTTAAATTTTATGATGTTTTTTGTTAGATTAATTTATGTTCTGATAAGAAGGAATTAGTGAAACATTTTTATATCACAAATATTGTTCACTTGATCTTACTGCGTATCAGTTCGCGTCGATATAGTTATGCAAACAACATCTATACAAATAAATAAAATTGGAGGGTCTGTTTGTAATATTAAAATAACCGCTTTTTACTAAATGCATTTGGACGTATACACGGTACATATACCAAAACAACACTTTTTACAATTTTTGTCTGTCTGTCTGTTTGTTCCGGCTAATCTCTGAAATAGCTGCACCGATTTTGACGGGACTTTCATTGACAGATAGCTGATGTATCAAGGAGTAACTTAGGCTATTTCTATTTTAGAAAAAAAAAACTGTGTGTGTCAGCTCCGACGCAAGACTGGAGTTTACTCCTTAAGTACGATTGTCTAAACATACGTAAAACGAGTTTATTTAACTGAAAAAAGATTAATACCATATGAAAGGGTAAATTAACAAATCAATGAAAATAATATACATATATAAAAACTATTATTGTGTTGATTATATAAAAATAAGAAAATCGTTTCTTAAGGAGTAAACTCCAAATATTAAACCAATGAAGCTAAGCGTCCACAAGAGGCGGGCCGGGCCGGGCCGGTGCAGCGAGCATTTTTGCGTACTGCGTCCATTGGAGGCGACGGAGCGGGCCGCACTGATGGAATTTTGCTAACACTTTAAGCAAGGCGTCCATAAGAAAGCTTAAGACGACACAAGGTCGTTCGAGCGTGCGTGGCACGTCATCTTGAAGGTTTGATTCCGAACTACGCTGCACGCAGCAGTGCTGCCGTGACACTGCCGGTCTCCATACAAACTCTATCGCGCAGCAGTGCTGCCGCTACATTACTGCCGCTGCATTGCTGCCGCTGCATTGCTGCCGCGTCATTGCTGCCTAGCTCGGAATGTACTCTCATATAAGCTTATAGAGATTGTATGGGGACCGGTAGTGGCGCGGCAGCAGTGTCGCGCCAGCACTGCTGCGTGCAGCGTAGTTCGGAATCATACCTTTATACAACAAGTGGTCGGCAGCGTTTGGTCGTGCGTCGGCAGGGGACGGAACGTAGACACGTCCGTACGTAGCGCTCGCCGGAGCTCGAATGTGTCCTAAATTAGAAAGTTGCGCACCATAGGTGCGCACCAAAAACGTAACGAGGTCATTCATTAGTAGATTTTACTCCTCATATTTTTCTCATACCGGGTGCCTTATATATGAAAATCGATTCTTAAGGGTAAACTCCAATGTAACCAATTTAAATTGACCTCAGATTTATATCATCAATCATATGAAATAGAGTTCAGCTTAAGCTGGACCATGTAGATTGAGTTTCCAACTTAAGATAACCTCAGATTTATGTCATCAATCATATGAAATAGGGTTTAGCTTAGGCTGGACTTTGTAGGTTCGAACGTACGTATTCCGGAGGCGCATGGCGTAACAGTTGCATTCGATAATACTGACTGTTTGCATATTTCATTTATTTATATTTTAGGGTTTATAGGGTTTGTAATTCAAAATAAACCATAAGATATATCCAAAAAATTCTGCCCAAAGTCACTATTCCACGCGGACGGAGTCGCGAGCACAACTAGTTTTCATATAAATGAAATAATATGACATCAAAAAACATATAATTAAATATATAAAAACATATTCAGTAATCATGGCCTGTAGATGTTTGCGATGCCAGGTTATCGCTAATATGCTGCCGTCCGCGTAGGGGATCCGGAACTCGGGTCACTTCTGCTGGAATATAACAAAAGATTATTATGGGGTCATATTTATTTGAAACTGTGGGAACTATGGAGTGGTTGCCATCTAGACGGGCTTGGAGCTTGCTTGCTTACCCTATCACCTAGCTAGGGCTGTTTTGTCGCCTGTTACAACAGATTTCCGAGGTTGACCTCGGATTATATTGATATTATTAATCCACCTCTGCACGGAAAAAGGTATGGTAAATAAGGTAAATAAATATTTTGTGACAATTCACACAGCGCCATATAGTCTCAAACTAAGTAGTTACTTCTATAATATTTTTTTTTTGTAAATAAATGCATATTATACATAAACACCTCGACGCGAGACGGGAATCGAACCCGTGCAATATACCAACGTTACAAAATTTGATCTTGTTGACGGCAGTTCCATAATTTTTTAATTCCGATAGAAAATCTCTATTCAGTGGTAATGATTTAGAAGAATTTACCTAATAGCAGATTAATTTGGTCATCGTGGGACCCCTGATAGCAGTTAATCGCAAAATTTATTAATGAATAGCTTTATCCTTATGAGATGCTTAAAATTCGTGCAATTAGTCTTATATAGGAATTAAACATTGAACTAAATTAATTATAAAATTATATTTTACTTAGGGTGTTACCTCTCGGCGGTACCAAATAAATTTATTCACGTTTTTATTTTTTTTCGCGTAATTAATCTCATTTTCATTTGAAGCTTACACTTCTGTTCACAAGGTGCACTATTTAGTATTTTTACTTATGTCCGTTTTCTGAGATAATTCTCTTTATTTACCTTGGTTTTTTTAACCAAAAATATGAAATTCATATGTGTTAAATAAATCTACTCTGGCAATTCACACAGCACCATCTAGTCCCAAGCAAGGAGTAAGACGCTGTGCAATAGGTACTAGACAACTGATATACTTTTATTTTATAAATAAATACATATCGTATACACATAAACACCTAGGACCTAGAGACGGACAGACGTTGCGACGTGCAAAAACCGTTGCGTCATGGAAGGCGTCAAATTAGTTAAGTTTTTACTGCTGATCCCTAACTTCAAAGGAAAGACTACAAGATACCCTTATTGTGAATATTTAATGTGCTTAAAATGGGTCTACTCCAAAAACCCTCGTAAAAATCTGTCCTGAGACAATACTCAACTTCGAATGAAATATAAATGTGATTTACATTTACTGATTACATCACTTGCACAACACTACAAAAGCGGCTCTTCACTTCGCGGTGTGCCGTCATCTTGTAAATATATTTAAGCGTTCTTAAATATATATAAAAATTAAAATATAAATAGACCTATTCTGTAATTAAACATGAATATTTTATTATTAAGCAAAGAATGGAAAATAACTCACATATATATATATATATATATATATATATATATATATATATATATATATATATATATATATATATGTCTGTGTGTGTGTCTAATAATTACAGTCATCAATAAAATTATTACAATAATTAAATTCTTTGTTATTGGAACCTAAAATATTTACTCAATTCTTACTAAATAAAGAAGCCAATCGTTTTTATCTACGACAAACTCCACATAGAAATTGATTCATAATGGATTTTGATTTGAATCAACAGTAATGACTGAGTATTATGGTATATCTTTATTCTTGTGGACAAGAGGCATTCCAGTTAAGGATGCGTGTAAAAGTAATCAATATGTTATTAAGCTTTAGTAATGTTTATCCAGCAGTGGGCGTCTTCCGGCTGAAATGATGAATGTTTAGACTTCAGTAATATTATAGACTAGTGTCGCCTAGTGGTTGAAATTTTACCACAATTAAATAGAATATATCTTTGTAATAAAAGTTATGCCTATTGTTGACATTCAGTTAAAGTAGATAAAAATTATATTTATTTATTTTCAATTTGACCACAGACTTGAAACATAAATAAAAGAGTGAAAGTGTGTGTTTGTGTGTGTGTGTGTGTGTGTGTGTGTGTGTGTGTGTATCATACGTATGGTAGTGTGTGTAATGGTGTTCTTTATTAATTTTAGCTAGAAGCTTTCGTCTTCTCCACATAAACTTTGACTATACCAAGTTTTACACTCTTTTTTTCGCGTAATTATCGTAAAAAGTGATACAAAGTTGCTTTACGTATTAATATATTAACTATTTAGTAATTAAAAAATAGTTTGACAGTTAAATTGTTATCATCATCATCAAATAGTTTACCTAGACGAATCTCTACTGTCGAACACAAGTGTTCGTATAATTGTCGAAAGTTTACCGTTATATAAAACAAATAGTTGAATCGGCAAACGTCGTTTTGTCATTTAAAATAAAAATAAAAAGAGAACTTAATCACATTCAGCCCCTTCAAGTTTCATATTTAGTAACAAAACTACCCTATGTCGTTCTCCAAAGTTCAATCTATCTTTATTACATGAAATTCATCAAAATTGGTAGAGCGGCTTAGGCATGAAAACGTAACAAACAGGTAGTTACTTTCACATTTATAACAAAAGTATGGATAGCTCATCAGTAACTACTAGGCAAAAGAAAATACTTAGAATTTGTTCATAAATAGATTTTCATGCGATTTAAATATGGAGAGACAATGTATCATCATCAATAAGGATGTATCATCGTTATGTTTTATAAATTTATCTAGAGTCATAAAATACATTCCGCAAAAAGTTGAATGCTTAATTCACTTAAAATCCATTTTCGTATACACACGGAGCGTTATAGAGCGGCACGCGACCGTCTGCCACCCCGCCCCCACGTAGTCTTTCCGCGACAGTCGACATCTCTTCAATGACCTATTCATTCCCCGACGCTCATTCTGCTAATGGAGTTGCCTTTTTGAGGTGCAAATAAATACCTTCAAAGACTCTTTAGCTAATTAATTAAAAAATTCTTGCTCAACAGTTTTAATGTAACTTTTTAATTATTAGTGCGCGAAATCAACAGGTGGCGTTCAAAATGAAATGTGATTTATTCCAGAAGAAGAGACATATACAGCCCATTATGTGCCTGTACAATGCCGGTCACGGACTGATATTGTACCGTACAGGAATGAGAAGGATAGCTCGAGAGTAGTGGACCATATGAGAGAGGAGGGGGAGGGGAGCGGTGGTTAGAGAGACACGAAACCTTGCAGCGGGCAATAAATTCCCACTGACCTTGATTCCACCCCTTTCCGGTTTGGTTCAGGTCGTGGAGGAACTGTTGCACGGTACCAGCTAAATGTCACGCACTGAACACACAATTTTGTGGTACGGAAAATAAGAGTTTGGAGTAACTATCAGGGAAGTCGAACGTCGACTGTCCCGTCCGTTTAGAAGCTTGTGCGTTACTAAGTGGTCAGGAGGTCGAACGTCGACTGTCCCGCCCATTTAGAAGCTTGCGCGTTACTGCTTATACTATTTTTGTCCCAGCCTCGCTTTTACTATTTACCTCACCGAGAGTAAGGGTAGTTAACAAAAATCAGGAGGCGGGATTTCGAATACCCTTTATGCAAGGATCGAACAGTGCCACTGCTGGTTTCGTGTCTCCCTCTAGAGGGAACGGATAGCATACTCGCCACGTTCTATCTGTTAATTCAGATATATAGATTTCGTCATGATTTCTTCACCATCGGAGCAAAGCAGTTGGGTTATAATACGAGTATACATATAAGCGTGAAAAACTTCCAGTGGTGCATCGTGGGATAAAAAAAAATATAGTCGATAGAGACAAGTGATTATTTCCGGTTTAGCAGTAATGTTGCCTTGTATTTTGTAGCCCGGGGTATATTGTTGAATATGATAATAACATAAAGCAGAACTTCAGTACGTATTAATTTTCAACCAATAAGAGAAAAGATCTTGTGATTTTTTCACTTTTATCTCTTTTATAGTATTCAAAATTTGAATAATCGCCTTTTGCAACTGTTGAAAAATGATAGCATTGTCCTGTTCTTATTTCTGTCTGGAATGCGGCCAGTGTGGTTACATAAAATTGAATTAAACAAACTAGTAGGAAATTAGCTTTACTCGGTGTTTTCATTGTTACATCTAAGAGTTTAATTTAAGTTGAAAGTGTTGTACATTCAACTTTCACTTCATAGTCTTTCCAGTTATTACATTTACACCTAGACGTTTAAATGTTCTCCAGTGATTATATGCTTAAGTACAACTGGCATGTTCATTTCATATAAACTGAATAACCAATGAAATTTTGAATTCAAAGCTTAGAAATTACTAAACAAATGTATATACGATCAAAATCATGATCATGTTTATTATAATAATATTTAATAAATATTTTATGTATATCTAAAACTATAGTATTGTGTGTATATCTAAAATAAACAACAGAGCGCTAGTACTATGGTTGGTACCCTTAGTGCTAATATCTTACTTACTTTTGTAAATAAATACACATTACACATATTTATTTATATATACCCAAACTCCGGACGAGAGGCAAAGCCGTGAACCCCGAGGCGTTCCAAGTTTGCCACTGCGCCACTAAGATCGTCACATTAAAGGACGTTTTATTTTCAATGTTGCATGCCCTTATGTCTGTTAGATAATCTAGCAGGCAGATTTATTAAGTTTTAGAGGTGAAATTAAACTTCTTTTGCAAGCTAGTACAAAATCTGGCTTTGGCATGATACCATGAAATGGTATGTAAATGGTATGCCATGAAATAGTAATGAAATATCATGAATTGCACATAGGGTAGTTGAAATCTTGCCTCCTGATTTCGTTTGACGTTCGATCTCCCAGAAGACCACTCTCTGTACCGTGCCCAATTGACCTCAGTTACTCCTTACTAACTCTCATTTGGAGTGCCATAAGATTGTGTGTTCAGTATCTAGTTTGTGACATTTAGCTGGTGCTGTGCAACGGTTCCTCCGTGAGCGGATCTGAACCGAACCGGAAAGGGGTGGAATCGAGGTCAGTGCGAATTTCTTTGCCCACTGCAAGGCATCGCATATCTGAAAAAAGATCGATCTGAACTTATCCGTGTAGGGGCGGAGAAAGAATACTAACCTCTGCGGGCGGGGTCGGTCGTGGACGTGGTAGGGCCTAAAAATCCGTCTGGATGGCGACTACCTTTGGTCTTAAGTATGCCGCCATAATAACCTTGTGTTGTGTTCCAACATTCGTGACTCATATACCACTGGCGTCGCAAATACCCATAGGCAACGGTAACTGTTAAATTCTAAGCGGACCGTCAGTCTGTCTGCCGTCCTACAGCAATGAAAAAAAAGATATTTTAGCGAAAGCAAAAAAAATGTCATTCAAAATGAATCACCCTATACACCCTTCCGAAAAACGAATAAGGCTCTGCAAAATGACATACTACATATTAAAATCTTGGAGCCATGCAGCAGTTTCCATAAGAACTACGCTAGATATAATATAATGCACGTATTCTAATGTTGTTGCAGCTTGGAGATAAAAGCTTTGTGCAACATGGATGAAAAACAATCTGAAAGAATAGATACAGGCTACAAAAATAATACCTATATAGTGTTACTTTAGCTGAAAGTAGCAGTTTTTATAAAATTCAAATAAGGTCAGATGTAATGCTAGAAAAATGTTTTCTTATTGAAACAGAAATCGCATATCACAGATGTTTTTCATATTCCAGCCGACAATCTGCGAGGAAATTAAATAAATTCCCTTCATGAAGCGTAGAGCGTCTTATTACATTTTTATACACAGTAAACGTCTTAAAGCTGTCTGTTTATCTTATAATAAATGGCGATGTAAAAATTCAGCTATGCATTGTTAGGATGGTAGACGCCAATCTCGTTTGGCAGTCAACATTCTTAGCGCATCGAGCCTCCTATTAGCAGACATTGCTTTTTACATGCCAAAGTAATTGAACATTCCGAGCTTTAAATATCTTCCTGATAACTGAAGCAACAGATCGTTTTTAGAATTTTTGATGACAGCTACTTTGATAGTGTAAAGTTGGAATGTCGCACGGAGGATTGGTGGCAAGAACCCTTTTACGTGTCGAAGAAAAGGGTGAATTATTTGAAATTTTATCATTCGAAAGGCATTCAAGGTTTAATAAGAAATTTTGACTAAGGTTTTGACGCATACGTGTTGTGGTTTTTCAAAAAAGTTGTTATAACATTTCTTCGTGGCTGCCAGTGCGTTAAAAATGCCTCTGGTTTTGCTAACTTGTTTAGGTGACGGTGAACACATGCTTTCAATTGGGCCGTTTGCCTGTCTGCTAGCTATAAAAATGTAATTGATGAAATAAGACTAGAACTGGACGACACAGCTGGCGCGTGTTCTTAAACAGCTTTATCAGTTCAATTCCTATGGAGATTAAAATAAGTGTATAATAAATACAGTTTATTCTGATTATGATGGCGGAGTTTGTCATTTGTATGTTTGTAAAGCCTTGCAGGCGTTATCCAGTGCAATTATTTAAAAAAAAAGATTGTAGTGTAAAATATTTTTTAGTTAAATGTACCAAATATTCAAAAGAACTTTAAAAAAGTATTTGTCATGTTAGGTAGTATTGTAAAAAAACAGTAAGTACTGCGTAGTATGGAAGTCAGTTTTTATTAAAATAATGAGAAATTATTTGTTTTTGTAAAAATCTAATTTCATTATTTTGGGTAGGCAAAGATAGCACCAGAAACTGTTACAAACAGAAACTGATATAAAACCGGTCAAAGTAAAATTAATACTCACTGATTTCATTATTTTGATATATATATATATATATATATATATATATATATATATATATATATATATATATATATATATATATATATATATATACCTAGTCAGGTCATAAGTATTGTCACACAGTAAAAACTTTTCTTTTAGAATGCTGGCCACAAAAAAGTTTATTGAATTCGAATCTCGAATTGTTCATGAAAATAAAAATGTATACTTTTAGAATTTTACTCATTTTTTAAATATGGAGTGGACGCTTAAAGAAGACCGTGTAGCAGTTATTGCGTTGCATCGTTGCGGTTACGCGCCAATTCAAATTTTTAACATACTGAAAAATTTGAATATAACCAAAAGATTCATTTATCGTACCATCAAACGATACAATGAAGACTCTAGTGTAGATGACAGGTCAAGAAGTGGTCGCCCTCGGTCTGTTAGGACTCCAGCAGTGATAAAAGCTGTGAAGGCACGAATTCAAAGAAATCCCAAACGTAAGCAGAAACTGTTGGCCCTTCAGATGGGGTTAAGCAGAACCACGGTGAAAAGGGTGTTAAATGAAGACTTAGGGCTTCGGGCATATCGAAGAAAAACAGGACATCGTTTGAATGCTCGTCTAATGGACCTGAGACTGAAGAGATGCCGCGCTTTGTTGAAGCGGTACGCGGGAAAAAAATATCGGGAAATTCTTTTTTCGGATGAAAAAATGTAGACCGTAGAAGAGAGCTACAACAAACAAAATGATAAGGTGTACGCACACAGTAGTGAAGAAGCGAGCAACCGTATTCCGCGTGTCCAACGAGGTCATTTTCCATCCTCGCTCATGGTATGGTTGGGAGTTTCTTATTGGGGCTTAACAGAGGTACATTTTTGTGAGAAAGGTGTAAAAACGAATGCTGTTGTGTATCAAAATACAGTCCTGACGAACCTTGTGGAACCTGTTTCTCATACCATGTTCAATAACAGGCACTGGGTATTCCAACAAGATTCGGCGCCAGCTCATAGAGCGAAGAGCACACAAGACTGGCTGGCGGCGCGTGAAATCGACTTCATCCGGCACGAAGACTGGCCCTCCTCCAGTCCAGATTTGAATCCGTTAGATTACAAGATATGGCAACACTTGGAGGAAAAGGCGTGTTCAAAGCCTCATCCCAATTTGGAGTCACTCAAGACATCCTTGATTAAGGCAGTCGCCGATATTGACATGGACCTCGTTCGTGCTGCGATAGAGGACTGGCCGCGCAGATTGAAGGCTTATATTCAAAATCACGGAGGTCATTTTGAATAAACTTTAATGTCATAAGAATCTATGTTTTGTTAAGTTCATTTTGGTATATAAATGGTTACATAATGAATAAACTTGTTACAATTATTTTACATTAAACATGTGACAGAATTTATGACCTGACTAGGTATATATATATATATATATATATATATATATATATATATATATATATATATATATATAGGGGCATTTCACACAACCCCATCTTATCCCAAAATAAGTAGGATAGCACTTACAATAAATCGCACTTTCAGAATTATATGGACCTAACTCAAAAATCTAAGAAATCGAGTTACGGTCATAGAGGGTCACTAAAAGGTACGTACTTTTAGGTGAATATTAAAGAAGTGACGTTTTTATGGTAGAATAAAGATAACGATACTTCGGTCTCTTTCGCACTACCTCCCTTTACCCGCGCCGCTCGGATCGGTAGTGACACGATTAGTGATGTATCGAAAATGAGGTGAATAAGTCGTCGCAAGTTTATTAGTGAACTGACCTAAAACATAATAAGTCGCTTGTATACTGAATAAACGGGTAAGTAAGCTTCCTAATTTTCAGTTTAAGAGAGACTCTTTTTATATTAGGTCTTTTTATGACCGATTTTGGTTTTTACTTCTAGGACTTATTGGTAATTGGGTCCCTTTAATACTTAAAACTGAGAATAGTGATAGGGACTAAACAGAATTGAGTCCCTTTTAAAATAAAACCAAAGACTTCAATACAATTTACATAAAAATGTGTCCCTACTACACTAATTTGCTGACAAATAAATGAGCTATTTTATCAAATGAGTCCTTATTTATATAAGATGGGTGTGTTTATTTGCAATAATAAGATTTAAGAATCTGTATTTCCTAAATACCGAATACTTAAACTATATTAGTGGCCCTGTTTGTTTCAGATAAGAATAAAAATGAAGAGAAGAGCAGACCTAATATTTGAGAAATTACAAATAATTGAGCAACGACAGGTTATTTACATTGTATTAATTGCATTTAGTGGTTTTATTAACAGTTTAATTATCTTAGACATTTTCAGGCGTACGTAGTACCAAGCAATAACGAAAATGTAAGTTGGCCCTCGGACCAAATGCGGAAATCTACTGACGTGGTTTGTATGAATTTGATCATTTTGAATACCTATTCTTTGTTTCTATTTGTTAGATATCGTTTTTACGAAAATCTATTACCTACAGTAAGTACATGAAATGTATATTTTTTGTGCTTTTTCGTTACAGGATGAAATTAATAAAGAGAATATTCCTAATTTTATTGAGCAAAGAAAACGAAAGTTGACTCAGGTAACTAAATATTAATGTATTTTACCTAATTATTTCTAACCTGTTGGCTTTTCCCCCACAATTTTCTTTTTGGTTTTATAACTAAGTAGGTACGGTAAGTACCTACCTAGGTTTAAAAAGTTTAATAGTGGTTATAATATTTACAGAGTGAGTATGAAAGCGATACCTCTCGGCCATCCAGTCCATCAATAATTGAAGGCACACCTGAAAAAAGTATGCTGTTTCCAAATTATGCACACGAACTGCCTAGGCGAGCACGCAACAAGTCATCGTCCAGCAGTTCCTCGTCTTCTAGCTCAAGTAGCTCATCTTCCGCTAGTCGCAGTAGCTCACTCCATAATGGTAACGCAATTGAGTCGAATACAAAGATAGTTGAACCCTCAACCTCTACAGGTACATATTATTATCGTAACACTACACATCCACCTAATTATTATTGTGAGTCACCTATTCATTCAAACGAAAGTGATGCAGACTTGAGTGACGATGACCCTTCGTATTCAAATAGACCTCGTTCACGTCTTGGAGGTGCAGTCAGAGTATCTGCGTCCAGTAGTTCCTCATCTTCTAATACTACAGGCAGTGAATCCGAAAATGTTAATGCTTCTGTTGTGGAAGGTCCAAAGAAATCCCGTAAACGTCTACGAAATCCCAATAAGTGGAAATAAACTGTTGCCAAAACTTTGCGAAATACTGGATGTGAATACGTTTCTAACACTAAATCTAAAAAAATTATTCCTGCTCGTTCATAAAAGATCCATGTACCAGAAAATGTAGAATCAAATGTGTCGATAACATAAATGAGATCGAAAGAAATTTATTATTTCAAAAATATTGGGCACTGGGAAACATAGAATTACAAAGATCTTTTATTAGAAATTGCATGGTAGAAGTAAAACCAAAATATAAATACACAAATGCAGCTAGACCAAGACAGCCTAATAATGCATTTTATTTCACAGTTAATAATATTAAAATTAGAGTCTGCAAAACATTCTTTATAAACACGTTAGGTATATATGACAGGCAAATAAGAACTGTTAAAAAAAGACAGATGCGCAAGGTTTCGTAGAGAAAGATAGCCGAGGTAAAAACCAGACTAGAAAACCGATAGAACCAGCAATCATACAAGATAAATAAAAACCACATTAATAGTATACCAAGGATTGAATCGCATTATTTAAGGTCTGCAACTTCCAGGGAGTGTATCAGTGGTGAGAAGACGATAATGGACCTTTGGAGAGATTTCGATAAATCTCAGAAAGAAGAAGAAAAACCTACATGTGACTATTGGTTGTATTACGAAATTTTTACAAAGGAATTTAATATAGATTGTTTCAACCGAAAAATGATAGGTGCGACTTGTGCTTAGATTATGAACTTGCTACTCCGAATCGCAAGATAGAAATTAAAGAAAAATATGATGATCATCTGAAAGAAAAAGTTCTGTGTCGAAATGAAAAACGTCTAGATCGCCAGAAAATTGATGAAAGCAACATTTGCGCAGTATACGATTTGCAGGCTGTTATACAGTGTCCCACTGGAGAAACATCGTCTTTTTTTTATAAATCCAAACTAAATTGCCTTAATTTTACAGTAGTAGAAATGTTAAAGAAAACAGCAACAGTTAAAAAGCGTAAAAAATTAAGAAGATAATGATAATGAAATAGGGGCATACAGTAACGTATATAGCTATTTTTGGGATGAAGTTCAGGGAAAAAGAGGAGCTAACGAGATTGGTTCATGTATTTTAGATTATTTACACCGTTTAAATGAGCAGAACCCAAACAAAGCTCTCCATGTCACATTTTATTCCGATAATTGTTACGGACAAAATAAAAATAAATATATTGCTTCGTTATATTCTTATGCTGTATCTATTTTTGAAAATATTCACACAATCACTCATAAATATCTAATTAAAGGGCATACCCAGAATGAAGGGGACAATGTGCATAGCCTTATTGAAAAGGAGATTAAGAGAAATAAAAAATCTATATTATCTAAATCTATATTGTCTGGGCCAATATACGCACCCTACCAATATGTTACCCTAATTAAGAACTCGCGTAAGAATGGTAAACCTTTTAATGTGATAGAGTTGACATACGACTTTTTCATCGATTTAAAGGTTCTACAAGAAAAGTAGGGATATAATTACAATGAAGATGAACATAAAAACAATATGATATGGACCAATGTTAAGGTTTTGGAATTTCGTAAGGCGGAACAGTTCACATTTTACTATAAATCCTCGTACACTCAAAGTGAGTTCAGCATGGTCAATATGAGAAATAAACGAAAGAAAATGGTCAGACCAGAAGAAATAACGCTAACCAAAGCATATTTACAAAGACTAGAGCTAAGTGATCATAAGAAAAAAGACTTACGCGATCTCTTTAATAAAAACTTAATACCTGGTTATTATGCAGATTTTTATAATTCTATACTTTAGTTATTACATTTTTCAAAATTTATGGTTATTGTTAGAACATTTTTTATATTTGAATAGTGTTATATAATGTGATTTTATTGTTAGAAATACTATGAAAGAAGAAGGAGTAGCATTTGATTGTCACTTTTATAATTATCTTTTAGGTTTAGTTTTCTTTACGACCTGCTGTGTTGTACAATTAGTAAGCGCTTGGTTTTTAAGCAGCTTTTTAATATTCTATAGTTTAATTATTACATTTTTCATAATTTATGGTTATTGCTAAAACATTTTTTATATTTGAATAGTTTTATATACTATGATTTTATTGTTAGAAATATTATCAAAGAAGACTGAGTAGCATTTGATTGTCACTTTTTAATTATCTTTTAGGTTTAGTTTCCTTTACGACATACTTACTGTGTTGTACAATTAGTAAGCAATAAAGTCTTTTGTCGGTTTACTTTTCTAATAAAACTTTTTTATTACCTTACGATGTATTTTTTTGTGTACTGAACATAAAAGTATCCTTAAAACTATTTAAAAATTTATTAATGCAGTGACTTATTTAGGAATGAAACGAGACTTTGATTAAAAATTCAGAACTAGAGAGACCTAAATAATAAAAGGTCTTTCAAAAAAACGATGGTTTCAGAAAAACAAAGACCTAAATGAGCACTATATTTATATAAATAAAAAAATATATATAATCAATTGTTTTAATTATTTTTTTTATTTAAAAATGTGTAGAGAAATAAGTTAGGTAGGATATAAAATTAAAATTATAGGAATTTGATGAAAGTGCAACCGAATAATCTCCCTTTTCTAAAAAAAATTAAAACATACGAACTTTATTCAATGTTTCCCATAAACTTGTTTTTTTAGATATGTCTCTATAATTCTAAAGGTGCGATTAATTATAAATGAATATTACTTTTAATATTAATTTATAATTTATTGTTAAAAATACTCTCATGAAACCACCTAATATTCATAAACGGCGAAAATAGGCCATAAAAAGATCACTCCGCTGATATTATACGTTCACAACGAGGTGACGACAAACGTGAATCGACCATTCCAGCGATCACTGCGAACATATAAAAAATTCATGACCTGTGACGTTACTCATTCATGATGGCCCGTTCCCAGTCGCGTACATAAAGCGCCGTCAAATAACGATGGACTACTATTTAAAAAGTTTTAATTACATATTATAACCCTAAAAGCTTGCTTTACGGTGATATGAGTGTCAATAGGCTCACTGTTAGGAATTTCGAAGACCGTGGTGTGGAGAAGAAAAAGTCGGAAATTTGCCATTCGCCAATGTAAATAGTTCAGGTACTCAGGTCTTCCCCTAGGGGACGCGGAGAATATGCCAGTTAATTTTGTCCAATGTAAATCTGTTAATCTCAGTATGCGAGGGTATTCTATTTAGCAAAATTCCTCCGTGGAAATCTAATGAGCTTACTTTAATTTTGACATTTCTTTTTTATATATTTCACCAAATAGGTCTAACTTAAAAATTGTCTTTAATAATACTTTTTTCATAGTTGCTTTTGGCGTATCTTAAATGTTTCTTTGTTCTATGTGTTCCTTATTTGTGTTTAAAAGTAAAAATAACACCCAAGACAAAGAAGCATTTAAAATAGAAACTATAAAAAAAACTTTCTAAGAAGGGTTGATTATGAAATTCTCGTTTTTACGTATTGAGTACTTAATACAAACTGCGTATAGTGCTTGATTTCACCAGACACATGAACTTCAGTCACACGAAATTTGAAGATTCTAACCAAAAGGAATAAATTTAATATTTCACATTTCAATTCTTTTTATATCTTTTGAAGCGAAGCGGAAAACAGCTAAAACATCAGAATACGAGTTTTGATGTGAGATTAAAGGAGAAGAAACTGCTCGTTTTGTTAATGCAGTATTTGTAGAGGATACTTATAATAAACGCAATGAGCTTTATAAGTTGAACAGCTTGTGTAGTAAAAATTTTGTAAAAATTTTTAGCAAAGAACTAAGAATGGCTGAGAAAAAATATTTAAATGATATAGTCGGAAGAATCTAGATGCTTTTTTATAATAACTGTAGTCCCTGTCACATGTAAGTCAGGGTTAATTTTATAATCTTATTATTTAAAATTATCTCACATAATTTAATATACCCTGATATATAAAAAAAATATACTTAATCTATAAACAACTTAATGGTTTTAACTTTAATTTATAAACTGATGCTTATCTGAGTTTAAAGGCAGTTTATTTTATTTCTGACTAACAGCAGACAAGCTGACGGTCTACTTAAGAGTAAGCAGTTACCGTCGCCTATGGATGTTTGCGACGCCAGGGGTACTGCGAACGCGCTGCTGTCCCATAGGGTACAGGAACCTGGGTCACTAATACTGGAACACAACACAGGGTTATAATGGCGGAATACTTAAGACCAATGGTGCTATTCAGACGGGCTTGGGGCCCTACCAAGTAGTTAGGGTGGACTGTTCTGTCGCTTTTTATGACAAGCAGACCCCGGCCACAGGGGTTAGTATTCTTACTCCGCCCCTGCATGAAAAAAAAACTGTATGTACTGTACTGTAATCGACATAGGATAAATAGAACGTGGGTTACTTACGCAGGAGCACAACATAAGGTTAAGTTGAAAGGATAGGTTTATAAGACTATCATTAGTCCTGAACATTTACACGGTTGTGAAGCGTGGCCAGTGCTGGAGGGACACAAGCAGGAACTGTGTGTCACAGAGATAAATAGGCTGTAGTGGGTGTATGGGCTAAAGTGGAGAAACCACTGTTACGACAACCTGACGGTCGTCGACAAATATAGATAAGAAATTAAACAATTTTAAATTATATACAAGTTTATTACTAATATAAAGTACTGAATGAATTAACAATTTAGAGTTCGGTTTATAATTATATAACCGGGACGTGGGTACAAGCACTAAGAGGTTTATATCGGGCGTTAAATCGTAAGGGTGTAGGGTGACTTAGCTTAGGCCTCGTCCTGCGCGTGGAGGGTCATCAACATCCTTTCCTTTCACGGGGCCTGACGTGCCCTGCCGTTGGAAGTGGTCTGCAGCTTCAGCCCGTACTGAGGGTGGCTGCCTCGAGACCGCTGCGAAGGATGGCAGCTACGGGTTGTTGTTCCGAAGGACCCGTTCTGGGGCGTCTGCTCTCAGCCCGTACGGTGGACCCTCTCCTCTGAAATGCGTCGAAGATGTTTCTGTAGCGCGAAAGACCCGGCACCCTGACACCCTGGACGACCAGGAGTGGTGTCGGTATCCTTCGCGTTACATTGTAAAAACACGAAAGTGGAGTGGTGATAGCTTATGTCCGTCTTTATAATAACAAGCAAAATACGGAATGAAAATTAAATAATAAAAAAAAAATATAAAAATGAAAATTGTCTAACCAGGAATCAACTAACTACTATTACTCGGACTATCACCATTCCACCACACCATAAACACAAAGAAAAGTTTAAATATAAATTTGAACAGAGATAGGTAGTTTCAGCACATCAAAATAAATAAAAAAATAATACAATGAAATGACCTTCGATATATGAATCGTCGGCTTCCAAAGGAAAATCCGTTTTAATACGGTATTACAAAATAACTTACGTTTACAGATTACTAGATCTAATTAGCGACATTAATTTTTATACATATTTAAGATTTATGACGATACGTCGGTGGCATCAACATTAAAAGCTTATTACAACTACATTAGGTTTACAGTAAAAAAACAGATATAACTAAGAATACATACAAGCCACGACGTTAACCATTTCGCGAGTATAATTACATTTTTTATATATTTTTAAAGAATTTAAAACAATAACGCGGCGAGCACGTTCGCCTAACACAAAATAATAAGGTTATGATTTACATTTACACCCACGTGACTAGTCCCGGTAGCTTCTTGTTGATATTAACTTGCAATATTTAAATATAAAAAGAATAATAATAATTTATTTTGGATTAATCTTTAGGCACAAAACTAGGCAATAGCGACCGGCCCTAATGGACTTAAATTTTATGAGCTCACCTGAGGGTTATATACGCGGCATAATTTAAATAATTTCTCGAACGAACAACATGATTACTTAATTAAGTGACTGGTTTAAACATTATTAAAAATAAATTAACCACAATCGCGAACCACCATAGTGGCTGAGTAGCTGGTGTCCGAATCTTGGCGTCCATCGCGGCTTCGCCTTTTTATACTAGCCGTCAGGACACCGCCCACTTTTTCGAAGATTCTAGATTTGGCTTCTAATGGTTTGGCATGGAAAAGTACTGGGTAGCACCTGTACTTTGGACCCGCTACTCGTTTAGACAATGACAGAGCTATAGGCCAGAGGGGCAAAGAATTATTTGTGACGTAAGCCCTGACGACACTTGGTTCCCGTTCTTCGTTCATTTGTAGTATTTTCGATGACCGGTAACCGATCGAATGATTCGCGTTCATTCATCTTTTTACTTATCGATGGACGCTATTCAACTGAACGATTTCTCGAAGATTCTTCCCAGCCGTCGTTTAATTCTTATCTACCTACTTTTAAGGTGCGCGATCGAAATTATTATCTGGTTCGTTCCGTTTAAATACCCTCAAGATTAATTATTATATATTGTTGAGATTAATTCGAAATTTTTATTAAGTATTTAAGGATTAAATATTATATAAAGAAAATTAATTATCCTACTCTTGTTACAACGTAACAATACCCCCTCTCCCAGAGAAAGGATTTTACGTAGTAAAATCCGCTGCGGTAAGCGCCTAATAGGAATAGAACCGCCCAGTATCTGTCTTACTTACATACATCCACTATCAAATACCTATCATACGTCCTAACACACGACCTGTCATAATTTGTCTGAAGAAATTTCTATATCTACAGACTGCCATACAACCAGAGTACGAATCTATAATAAAGATTGGACTCAAGAACAGCACTGCATAACAAAGAGCGTCTAAGGGATAGAAATACTGTAACGTGAAACTTCTGTACGAATCGGTACTGTGTAATACGTTTGTCTTTGCTGGATTTGTTACAGTCACGACCCGCTGTAACTAGTAGATTAGTGTAGGCTTATTTAAAGAGTCACAACCCGCTCTGACGAAGAAATTAGTGTAGGCTTATTTAAAGAGTCACAACCCGCTCTAAACGCGCATAACGCAAAACAATAAACAGCAGACGAGCAGACCTATACCAAGAAACTGTCATACTCCGCTTAAAAAAATTGCACAAAGCAATTAACATAACGTGTGTAGACTTATATAGAAGTCTTACAACACAAAACTCCCAAACTAAACATCAAAAATTCGTGTAGGCTTATTTAAATCCAACAAAGGCAACGCAGACAGAGACCGAAACGCAACAACTATTAAAATTAAAATTATTGTAAACGAGAAAGAAAAAAAAATTAAAAATTTTAAACTAATATTCTGAACATTACTGAACTAACAAGAATCGAACCGGTAACTGTGACAGCGTTGTATATGCTAATGATTGCTTAAACAAAATTAAATAAACTAAATGGCATTGTGAGTATGTTTAGTCTTTAGCGAATTTGTTACAGTCACGACCCGCTGTAACGAGAAAAAACAGCAGACGAGTAGACCTATACCAAGAAACTGTCATACTCCGCTAAAAAAAATTGCACAAAAAGCAATTATAACAAACCATGTGCAGACATATATAAGTCATACAACAGTAATATAAAACTCCCTATCAAAACAACCAAATTCGTGTAGGCTTGTTTTAATTCGCTAAAGGCGACCATAATCAACTACCAAACGAACTAATGTTGTAATCAATATTACCGATACAAAACAAAATAAATGCTAACATATCATACCTCCGGTTAACAATTCGAAGAGAGAAAAAAAAATTAATGGGTCGAACCACCGAAAATTATATGATAAATCCAACGCGTATAATCCGCCCGAATATAAAAACATAAGTAACTTGATATAAGGATCAAAGATACTATTAAAGTGTTATAACATAATACTTCTAACCTGCGAATGACTATTACGTATGTGAGCTCAGGTTTAATCAAATTTAAATAATCCATGTTACGGTCCATTTTTAATCCAAAATTAAAAAAAAATTTGTGCCAAGTTAAATTAAAAAACTAAATTAATTAAATTTATTAAATACCGAAATTAAGTTAATTAAATAACGAGACAGCTATATTGAATTAAATTAAAGAAAAAAAAAATACGCAACGAGATGTGACACGTGGGTAAAAATATAAAATAAAAAAAATTAAGAATGATGTAAATAATTGCACGTAATTGCCATTAAATTTTCAGACCAAAATTAAATTATAAAAATAATGTTAAAACCACTAAATAAATGCAAAATATGCACTAATAATAATATCAATATCTCTGAAATAAATTACAATTACGCACAACACAAACACAATTGGAAAAAAAAAACATTAATTAAAAATTAACTGCAATTGAGAGCAATTCAAAAAATCAAAGTTATTATAAAAAATTAAATCTACACGAAAATGTTGTAGACAAAAGAAAATTTATTAATTTATCCCACTGTGCTATTTTATTTTGTATCGGTAGAGCATGAGACTCTTAATCTCAGGGTCGTGGGTTCGAGCCCCACGTTGGGCGCCACTTTGTTACGACAACCTGACGGTCGTCGACAAATATAGATAAGAAATTAAACAATTTTAAATTATATACAAGTTTATTACTAATATAAAGTACTGAATGAATTAACAATTTAGAGTTCGGTTTATAATTATATAACCGGGACGTGGGTACAAGCACTAAGAGGTTTATATCGGGCGTTAAATCGTAAGGGTGTAGGGTGACTTAGCTTAGGCCTCGTCCTGCGCGTGGAGGGTCATCAACATCCTTTCCTTTCACGGGGCCTGACGTGCCCTGCCGTTGGAAGTGGTCTGCAGCTTCAGCCCGTACTGAGGGTGGCTGCCTCGAGACCGCTGCGAAGGATGGCAGCTACGGGTTGTTGTTCCGAAGGACCCGTTCTGGGGCGTCTGCTCTCAGCCCGTACGGTGGACCCTCTCCTCTGAAATGCGTCGAAGATGTTTCTGTAGCGCGAAAGACCCGGCACCCTGACACCCTGGACGACCAGGAGTGGTGTCGGTATCCTTCGCGTTACATTGTAAAAACACGAAAGTGGAGTGGTGATAGCTTATGTCCGTCTTTATAATAACAAGCAAAATACGGAATGAAAATTAAATAATAAAAAAAAAATATAAAAATGAAAATTGTCTAACCAGGAATCAACTAACTACTATTACTCGGACTATCACCATTCCACCACACCATAAACACAAAGAAAAGTTTAAATATAAATTTGAACAGAGATAGGTAGTTTCAGCACATCAAAATAAATAAAAAAATAATACAATGAAATGACCTTCGATATATGAATCGTCGGCTTCCAAAGGAAAATCCGTTTTAATACGGTATTACAAAATAACTTACGTTTACAGATTACTAGATCTAATTAGCGACATTAATTTTTATACATATTTAAGATTTATGACGATACGTCGGTGGCATCAACATTAAAAGCTTATTACAACTACATTAGGTTTACAGTAAAAAAACAGATATAACTAAGAATACATACAAGCCACGACGTTAACCATTTCGCGAGTATAATTACATTTTTTATATATTTTTAAAGAATTTAAAACAATAACGCGGCGAGCACGTTCGCCTAACACAAAATAATAAGGTTATGATTTACATTTACACCCACGTGACTAGTCCCGGTAGCTTCTTGTTGATATTAACTTGCAATATTTAAATATAAAAAGAATAATAATAATTTATTTTGGATTAATCTTTAGGCACAAAACTAGGCAATAGCGACCGGCCCTAATGGACTTAAATTTTATGAGCTCACCTGAGGGTTATATACGCGGCATAATTTAAATAATTTCTCGAACGAACAACATGATTACTTAATTAAGTGACTGGTTTAAACATTATTAAAAATAAATTAACCACAATCGCGAACCACCATAGTGGCTGAGTAGCTGGTGTCCGAATCTTGGCGTCCATCGCGGCTTCGCCTTTTTATACTAGCCGTCAGGACACCGCCCACTTTTTCGAAGATTCTAGATTTGGCTTCTAATGGTTTGGCATGGAAAAGTACTGGGTAGCACCTGTACTTTGGACCCGCTACTCGTTTAGACAATGACAGAGCTATAGGCCAGAGGGGCAAAGAATTATTTGTGACGTAAGCCCTGACGACACTTGGTTCCCGTTCTTCGTTCATTTGTAGTATTTTCGATGACCGGTAACCGATCGAATGATTCGCGTTCATTCATCTTTTTACTTATCGATGGACGCTATTCAACTGAACGATTTCTCGAAGATTCTTCCCAGCCGTCGTTTAATTCTTATCTACCTACTTTTAAGGTGCGCGATCGAAATTATTATCTGGTTCGTTCCGTTTAAATACCCTCAAGATTAATTATTATATATTGTTGAGATTAATTCGAAATTTTTATTAAGTATTTAAGGATTAAATATTATATAAAGAAAATTAATTATCCTACTCTTGTTACAACGTAACACCACGTTACGAACACTCACATTCGAAGCAGCCTACATGTCCGTGATAATGCAGACAATTTACAGTATCGCCTCCGTCTGTTTGGTCACGTTTGTCTGAATGTCTAGGCATTCCGCGTCCACCGGACCCTGATAGAAGGGTTATACTCAAAAATGCTAGCTGGAAATCGTAAAGGATCACCTTTTACATATATCAATGCGTACTAATGAATTCACTAATAGGGATGCCCAAAATCGTGCAAAGTGAACAGGAAAAAGACCGAAAACGGATTACGAATAATACCGAATTGGAAGTATTATGAAGAATTTATTTATTCAGTTTTATATATAGATATATGTTTCTCTTGTGAAACGATCGCAAAATGTGTGAAATAAAACTGAATTCACCTTAGTTTTGCTTGATTCAAGATTTATTTCCGTGTATATTCAGTTACATTAAGAACAGACTTGGCAGGTGGTATTAGGACACGTTTCCTGACACAACAGATCCGGCAGATCGAAGCACAAGTCCGGACGCTCTTACCCTATCCGATAATGGCGGCGGATTTATAAAATATTCACAGTCCCCAACCTTATTTATGAGTGCCGTGTTTGCAACAAAAGCTTTATATTACGAGCAACTCGTTTGTTATAATGGAAATAAAAATATAAACCTTTGAATGTGATTAAAAAGTATTATGTAGCGGATTTATCTGAAAATGTTCAGATATTTATAGAATTCATCAATCTCCTTGTTTTTTAGAATATAATAAATGAATAAATATACTACTTAATACCTATATATATATGAAAGTGTTGGAAGGGGTAGACCTAGGCGGACGTTTCGAGACCAAATCAGGGACGTCTTAAAAAAAGGCCAGGTCAAGAGTACCCTAAACCGAAGAGCATGTATGAAGGGAATAATGAAAGTGGACGAAGCGAAACAACTATGTAAGGATCGTAGCAAGTGGAAAGAAGTGGTCTCTGCCTACCCCTATGGGAAAGAGGCGTGATTATATGTATGTATGTATGTAATATATATACTACGGCAATTTCCAATTTCAATTTCGCTATCTAGCCTCAAAGTAATAACTTAGTACTTATGTTTTGGGTATTGGGACATCCATTATTATTTTGATGTTGTGAAACTGCAGATTGGCTGATGGCCCCCTTAATAGTAAGCAGTTAATTTCAGTGGAGGATGTTTGCGACGCTAGAGGCACTGATGCTGTCCGCGTAGGGGATCTAGAACCTGGTTTACTTATGTAAAAACTTCATTATGGCGGCATATTTTGTACCTAGGAAGGGTCTTTTGTCACCTCTTATGACAGGCCGCCCCCAGCCACAAAGGTCTATGTTCTTACTCCGTCCCTACAAGCAAGAATTGATTCGAAGACTTATAATAATCAAGCGTTGAATATGAATTGGATCTGTAACATTCTCTGGCTAGATCGTAGACTTAAAGCAAAGGCTTGACAGGCAATTCTAGAGTTTTAAAAACTGCACACCATTTATACGGTAAATTATGAACGAATTTATAAAATTAAATTGCTTTTTATTGCACCAAACATTATGAAGTTGAAACTTAAATATTACAAACTTATATAAAATGACTAAAAGTAGATAAAATAAAATAAATAATGCAGCACTTTATATTCATATTCGCTGAGACCTCATTATCGATTTCGTTTATCTGGGATGATTGTATTGTGTTCAAATAAATAAATATTTTAACCTAGTTGTCATTTGTCGATATTTTAAGATATCTTAGCAAAAAATAAACTTTCCTTATGCGCGGTAAAAAGATATTTTTAAAATTTCTGCTAACTTAATAAAATGTTAAACGGGACGATATTATATTAAATAGCTTACCTGCTTGCCGAAAAATAGAATAATACAGGTTAGCTGTAATATTTTTAAATATTTATTAAATATGTACTTAATTTGTTTTATTTCGTATTTATAACAGTTGTATAATAATTGCATTTACGTGTCTATGGTAAGAGCTATATAGGTATTCTTCACGCATTCTTCATGTACATAGTTTACAAAACTTGACTGACTACCATGAAGGCATATCATTTGAATCGATGAAAGGGTCGACAGCTAATCATATGTTCTGTTCGTATCTACACATAAATTTCTCGGTAAAGAGGTTTATACATTAAGACTTATAAAATCAATACTTAGTTCTATAATCTAATTTGTGACTTATCAACGACTTATCGTTGACAGGTATGAAATAGCTCATGCCATTAAGTGATTATTGGAATTTTTACTTTGTTTGAGTTTAGTCACATACGCAATCAGTTGACCTTTAAGTAGTGTAACTGTCAGTATTATATGTTATTTGTTTTTTTTATGGCATGTCGAAGTATAATAATAATATCCGGATGACCGAGCTTTGCTCGGTATTTTTATTTTTATAAATTGTGTTTTTTGGAAATTAACAATTGATTTTCTTAGTCTAACCTCAAAGCAAACACTCATTGACTTCGTGTTGCTTAACAACGTCATCTGCTGCAATAGCTATTTATCCGTGCAGGGGCGGAGAAAGAATACTAACCTCTGTGGCCGGGGTCGGCCTGTCGTAAAAGGCGACAAAACAACCCACCCTAGCTACGTGGTAGGGCCTCAAGCCCGTCTGGATGGCGACCACCTTTGGTCTTAAGTATGCCGCCATAATAACCTTGTGTTGTGTTCCGGCATTAGTGACCCAAGTTCCTGTACCCTTATGGGACAGCAGCGTGTTCGCGATGCCACTGGCGTTGCAAACACCTATAGGCGACGGTAACTGCTAAATCCTAAGCGGGCCGTCAGCCTGTCTGCTGTCCTACGCAATAAAAAAAAAAAAAAAAAATAGCTTTAGTGTTGTTGTGTCGTTAAAGCAATTTAAAAAAAATAGTATTATTATTCGCCGATAGATGTCAGGAAGAGTCATTTTTCAGTTTAAATTGGGACTACTCAAACGCCACCTTTTGACATTTTCTAGAAATGATTCCTAGCTAGATCGATTTATCGCCCCCGAAACCCCCCGTATACTAAATTTCATGAAAATTGTTGGAGCCGATTCCGAGATTCCAATTATATATATACAAGAATTGCTCGTTTAAAGATATAAGATATGTAACTTACAAATTGCGTGGTAGCCAAGAAGCATAACACGTTTTATATTAAAAATTGGAAAATAAATACATAATTATACATAATCCCTAATGCGTTACATATAGTTTATTATATACAAAATAAATTTAATAATATTTTCTCCTTGCAGGGATAGAGTAACAACATTGATTCAACGGCCGGGGGCGGCGTGTCATTAAAAAGCGTCTAATCAACCCTAGCTCTAGGTGACAGGACTCAAGCCTGTAAGGATGGCAACCACCCCTGGTTTCTAAATATGCTGCAAAATAACCTCGTGTCGTGTTGCAACATAGGTGATCCATGTGTAATTACCCTACGTGCTCTATCCGTGCAGGGGCGGAGAAAGAATACTAACCTCTGCGGCTGGGGTCGGCCTGTCGTAAAAGGCGACAAAACAACCCACCCTAGATGGCGTGGAAGGTGACCCCCTTTGGTCTTAAGTATGCCACCATAATAACCTTGTGTTGTGTTCCGGCATTAGTGACCCAAGTTCCTGTACCCTTATGGGACAGTAGCGTATTCGTGATGCCACTGGCGTTGCAAACACCCATAGGCGAGGGTAACTGCTAAATTCTAAGCGGGCCGTCAGCCTGTCTGCTGTCCTACAGCAATAAAAAAAAAACGTGGATGGCAGTATGTTAGTAGAGCCTCTAGCGTTGCTAACATGCATCGGCTAGCTATTTAATATTAGGTGGGGCGTCAACTGCTATACAACGATAAATAATAATAATACGAAATGTAGTCTACATTGTATTGACATCGGTTAGTCTCAAAGTCAACGAAGAGAAAAATACATTATTTTCTCATCTTGTCTCTTACCTCCGGAAGTGAAGATGGCTCTTTAAAATCGATAAGACACGAAGCAAGCACAGCGACGCCTTTTGCATGTTGCAAATAGTAATTATACGCTCCCTTCATACTTGCCAAGTATTTTGCTTACAATTAACTTCATTTTCTTAACATTTTGATGTCTTCAAAACTTGATGTGTGTTAGTGAAGTTGGGTTTTAATTAATTTTAAATATCGTGTTATAGAAAAATTGTTATATAAATTTTGTAAAATTACTTTATTAATATAATGTTTTATTATATGGGCAATAAATATTACAGATATTATTACTTTTATAGGATATGATTAATCTAATATAACATAGATCAGATCATCCTATTCCTAGAGGGTCATAAATGATAGCAACTGGTTCACTTACTTTATTAGCACGAAGAGAAAATTCAAAACAGCAAAAACGGACAGCAGGTACCTGTGTTAAATTATGTTATTAGTTTCATAGAAATACGGGGATAAGTATATATACACCTTTACAAAACGATTATCACATTGATCCCACCAGAAAAACAAAGTAAAAAAGGAAGTTTACCTCCACTCATCCAGAGAGTTGTTTAAGATGATTATAAAGATTTATTTTGCTAGCTTACTTTAATAAAAAGCATCCTTCTGTTTTCTGATTAGAGTCATACGACAGAAACCCCGGTAAAAACTAAAGTTTAGCAACATTTACTTCTGTTGTTCTTTGGCCATGGGAAGGTTTAGTCACGTAAATAGGCGGACTGAAGTTGAACCCTATAATAATGACAAAGTCATTTTCGGCTCCAAAGTGTTTGATTCATAAGTGATAGTATCCACCTAATTATTTTTTTCGTTCCACACTTAAATGCAGCACTTTTCAACATCAAAGAATTTTTGTTGATAAGTTTGAATGTGTTTGGACAAATTTTTTTACAGAGATTTGCTCCTATAAAATATTTATTCAGATGTAGCGAATGTAGATGAACGTACGAACGCAATGAATGTGAATATTTCAATGCGTTTGTTCTTTAAACACCATCTCCTCATGGTGTGTGTCAAACGTATACTTGGTGAAATGGTAAACATTTTAATTGTCTGTTGTTATTAAACAAATAGCATTCATTGGTTTCAAAATTTGTTTTTAATATTTCAAACAATTCAACCAGCCGCAGGCTTTTGAATCGAGTTTGACTTATTTACATGAACTATACAAATACGGCTGCGAATAAATTTATACCTAACCAATGGACTACATACATATATTATGCTATACGTGTACTTTATAAATTGAAAGAACTGTGATCTAAATAAAAATATATTTCAAGCCTTCTTAACTTCTGTTGATTAATATATACATCTATTTAGCTCTTTAGATTATTACATCAAAAGGAGATCATTTTTTTAATACCAATCACAGTCAAATATCATAATTTAATTAATTTTAATCATTATATTATATATGCAAAGATAAAAATAAAGTACTTGTAAACCATGTGAATATTTTGTCCTGGTATTTGTTTATTTCTGCTCAGAAGACGAATTATTCTTTTTATTACATTAAAAGCACTCTAAAATATAATCTAAGGATCATTGTTATGAAATAAATTACTAACAACTGCTGTAAGTGTTAGGAAGCTAAGTAATTAGAGGGTACCTTTAAAATCTGAATAACTAAGATTCTGATTAATACTAAAACAAATATTGATGAATTGATTAAAATATAATTGTTAAATGTACTAACAGATTATATAGCATTATGGAATAAGTGACAAGAGTTGACACATCTTTGAAACAGTAAAAAAATCTTGAATTTGAAATATAAACAGTACTGTGTCCAAGGGAAAAGTTCTACGAGATTAATTCTCTTGATAAAATTTCACGGTTCAAGAAATCCAACTACCGGTTGCGTGGGGCGATGAACGATACTGATTACACTCGTCTCGAATGCCCACTTACGATTGTACTAGAAGTAGCTTTCAATAATAGTTCAACAGAAATATTTTATTATTTTCCTCGAATTCATTCTAACTAGTCATTTCTAACAATCCATCCAATCTCACCTTACTCTAAACAAATGACTAATTATCCACTAACCAGATAGTAGATGTTGATAGATATCAACAGTCTTTCTTAAATTAAAAAAATTACAAGTTGTATTTAATTCAAGTATAAGCAAATTAAAAGCACCTTAAAGTTTATTCGGCATGTGATGAAACTCGGATGGCAAGGATTTTCTTACTTTAATGAGGGTAAATGTTCCTGTAAAAAGTATATTCATCATCTCTCTCTTCCCTTTCCCTCTTCTTTTCGTTCAATCCGAGAGGTTTAAGTCAAACAGTGAGACGTTATGGGCTGTTGTTATTATTTTCTTAAACTGATTATTTCAGGACAGAAAACGGTGCAATTGTGAACACTGAGCTTCAAATTAGAAACTTTAGTCACAGTTGCAATTAATCAATTAAATAATGGTGAATATGAATTAAAAAAACTAAAATAATAACCTGTGTAAATATCGTTTAGTTACAAGCTTAGTAGATTTTTTTAAAAAGGAATAAAATTAGGCGTTTTATTTCAATGACGACCATCTCAATTGCATTCACGTGTTCTGATGTGTGCAAGTATTATATGTATTTATTTATAAAAGTATATATAAGTAGTATATCACTTGTTTAATACCCATAAAATAAGTACTCTGCTGCTTTCTTACGGACTAAATAGCGATGAGGCTAGATATATTTTACTCAGAATACAAATAGGGAAGTTTATGTGAGTCTTGGATATTTGAATAAATGTTGTTAACTTTAAACTTTATACGATACTAAAAGCAATTCTGTAGCTTCATAAGTCTACATTCGTTACCGTAGTCACTACGTCTGTGTTACGGGTCGTAGCTGTCGGCTACGACTCCCCAGAGGCAAGCCTGCGTAGCCTTAGAATGTTTCTTGCTACGTTTAGAATTAAATTGCAGTTTTGTTACTCTTTAGGTTATACATATTTGAGATCCGATTTTTAATATAATGTAAATACTTTTTATATAAAATTAATCGCACTAAATTTAGAAAATATTTTACCCATTTTAAAAGGGACATGTGCTCCTTATACTGAAAATGTGTATTTATATTGATTGTCTTTTTACACATTAATTTATTTCGACTTGTACTAAATTATATTTAAACTTCAGTGTAAGTAGAATATACGAGTATGTCTACGGAAGATAGTGTTTAATAACAATAATATTGTATTTCTGTAAACGAATTTTTACGAATAAATACTATATTTTTCATTTATAATGAGCTGTTGTTATATAACCTAATTTGTAAAGTATACGGAAATGGTAACTTGAAATTATTAAGAACAAATTTCCAATATCTTGTCTGAAGGAAACCAGATGTGTCTGCGGTAAGACCCCAGCCGTGCATAAATTATGCCATGACCCTTGCAACAGTCACTAAAGATTAAAGCAAGTTTTAGTAAAATTAATACGGATTGTTACTTTGCCTCGTGGTTTTCTTCCGGAAATATGTTCAATATGTTATTCTTTCAAATTTGTCAAAATACAAAAATACAAAGAAAATCTAAGTAAAGAAATATACTGTGACAATTTATATAATGCGATTTAATCCCAAACTAAGCAAAAGAGTGTTTGTGTTATGGGTAATAGGTACTAGATACTACGTGATATTACATATTTAAGTGATTCAGACTAGTGGTGAGAATCAAATCCTTGAGCCACGCAGGCGTTCCGACGTATGAAAGCCGTTGCACCTAGAAGGTTAAAGGATTTTAATCGTATTTATTTATTTTCAGATAGGAATGAAAAAATATATGCTAACTGTTTTTTTATTGCAAAAAATTTCGAGAACAGACAAAAAATTGAAACTCATTTCTTCCGGTTCCATCTTTCATTTCAGAATTTTAAAATCTCTGCACACCTTTTTTGTTGCTGTCATGATATTTTTCTTTCTTGTACAGTCTGGACTATGACACATTACATATGGATATGATTGTGAGTTTAGAAAGTACTAATAATTGTTGTAAAAAAATTAATTTAGCATCATCTATTCCACTCACTATGAATCCTTGTTCAAGGAAAGCAAGTAACGCTGAAGAAGAAAAACAACGGTGTTCATTTCAAACCTTAACCTAGGAAAAGAAGATATATTTGTCAAAATAAACTCACTCTTTTATATATATATATATATATATATATATATATATATATATATATATATATATATATATATATATATATATATATATATATATATATATATATATATATATATATATATATATATATATATATATATATATATATATATATAATAAATATTTTTTTATTCTGTGGTAATGGCAACTTTATATTGCTCCTAATAAGACTTAAAAGCAAATAATTTGGTTGCTATAAAATTTTAGCCAGGCGTTACTTCAGAAGTTAATTTCCACATCGCAGTACGATATGGGGATTTTCCAAAAAAGGCATTATAAAATTTTCTAGTTCATCAACTGCGCTAAAAACATTAAATTGATATTAAAAATCAATTAAAAAAAGTAGAAAATTACATGAACTATCTACAAATTTTCATAGTTATTACTTTATCTGTATGCTGACCGACCTACATATAATACGTTTTAATTCCAGACACCGTCCACACTCGAGAAATTGTTTACCCCATTGGTTATCGGTTCTAAAATAGATATTATGGACCAACATCATTTTATCTTGCTGGCTTGAAAAGTAATATAAGTGACTTTGTTTCTTTGACGGATCACTTCGTCACGGATGTGATCACTAAATGGAACTCAGCTCAAGTATATGATGATATGACAGCAAACAAAGTTTACGATCATTTTAGGATTAAAAGCTATCAAAATACAAATACAAAAAAGTTTTCAATTAAAATATTGATTGATTTAATTTTTTTTTAAGTTGAGTTAGAAATTAAAAAATCTGAAATTGAATAATCTTTTGTTAAAATATGAGAAACCACATAAAAATACTACTCGTATGGTAAAATATGAATTTGATATCATACTTGGAATATATAATAAATTATAATTTTTAAAAATAGTGCAGTTTTTAATGTGAATATAATGATTTTAATCTCCAAACTTGAAAAGTCTCGTGTTCTTTAAAATTTAACCGGAGATTAACATTCTATTTTTAACTTGCGAAATAAGATTGTTGCTTGTTAATTATTATTCATGTTTCGACCTCTTGTGCCTTGTTTCTAAGTTTGGTAATGGAAAAACTTTTTAACTGCCCAAAATCTGGTCGGCCTCTCATAAATAACTGTAAGAGCAAGCTGTTGTGCACGGACGGCTGTTCTTTCTTTCTTAGATTGAAATGAGGGGTCAGATGGCACGTAGGTAATTATTTACGTCACCCTCCGGGTATTAAAAACTTTTTAGAGATCTTTTTCAAATCTAAGACGTGGAACAATGTGATTGTAGGGCTTAGGTGGTTTTAAAATAGAACAATGGGATTATACTACTTACATTACTAACACTTAATATCATTTCAATAATATTTAGGAGGTGTCTCAAGTAAAGGTATGACAGAGAAAAAACGCAGCAGTAGTTATTTAGAGTACTGCAGAAGAACTGTGTTTTGATATTCCGTATTCATGGCAGCCTTCGTGACAAAGACATTGCAGCAGGAGATAATCCCTGTTATGGCCATGTTTTGCTACACTATAAAGCAAATAAAAGCACTATATCACTATGAATGAAATGAATAGCTATGCTTAGCTCAGCTGGCTCTATAGGAGAATAAGTTAAAAAGTGCTGATTGGAAACCATAACCCACCATCAAAGATTTATTCGAATATTGTAAACAAGTAAAACAAATCACAAATAACACTGTAGAAGTATGGTTTGACGCCAGGATTGAACTTCTCACCTCACCTCATAGATTTCCCTTCAACTTTGAATATGAGATCACAAATGGCGCTAGTTACACCATGTGTCTTGAGTAGCACTTAAGCGTTGGAAATTCTTATAATAGACTACGTAATATACAGAATGAATGATGAATAGTGTGAGCAGTATCCTCATATGAGCAATGCAATCTCTGTATAGGGATTCTTGTGCTTGTGTAAGGATAAACGGGGTACAAACTGAATGGTTTAGTATCGAAAAAGGTGGTAGACAGGGATGTGTAGCGTCACCGTGGCTGTTTAATCTGTTCATGAACAATTGCTTGATAGATTTAAAAGAGAATGAAAGTGGGTTGAGGATGAATGAGTTACTCGTCAAATGTTTTTTCTATGCTGATGATCAAGTATTACTTGCGTCTTCGGCCGAGGAGTTGCAGGAGATGGTAACTGTTATGAGTGGAGCTTTTGTTAGAAAGGGAATGAAGATGAATGTAAAGAAGACGAAAGTGATGGTGTTTAAAAGAGATGAAACAGTGACAGACTGCAATATTGTGATTGGAGATGAACAAATTGAACAAGTGAATGAGTTTGTGTATTTGGGTTCAAAGTTTACAAGAGATGGAATGTGTGAGATTGATATTGAAAGAAGAGTGAATGCAGGAAACATGGTGAATGGAGCTTAGCACTCCTTTATGAATAGTCGAAAGGTGTCTAACAAGGCTCGTCTGGCTGTGTATGAGGGGGTGTTGGTTCCGACACTCATGTACGGAAGTGAAAGTTGGGTATGGCAGAAGAAACATGAAAGCAGAATAAATGCAGTTGAGATGAGAGCGTTAAGAAGTATGATAGGAGTTAAACTGAGTGACAGGATAAGAAATAGTGAGATAAGGAAACATTGTGATCTGAAAGAAGATGTAGTGACAAAAATTGAGAAAGGTATGCTGAGATGGTTTGGCCATATTGAGAGAATGAATGAAGAATGATTGACGAAAAAAGTGTATAAGGCGAGTGTAAATGGAAGTGTTGGAAGGGGTAGACCTAGGCGGACGTTTCGAGACCAGATCGGGGACGTCTTGAAAAAAGGCCAGGTCAAGAGTACCCTAAACCGAAGGGCATGTATGAAGAGAATAATGAAAGTGGACGAAGCGAAACAAGTATGTAAGGATCGTAACAAGTGGAAAGAAGTGGTCTCTGCCTACCCCTATGGGAAAGAGGCGTGATTATATGTATATATGTATGTAATATAATTTATTATGTAAATAAAATATAATTATTATTTATTACCATACCTCCCTTCCACATCAATGTAACACCAATAATGTTCTGTAGCCCGGGTTGCCTGGAAGAGATCGCTCTGTAGCGATAAGGCCGCCCATTGTAAGTCAAGTACTCATTGATTGTGTAAATAAGTTTCATTGTGTTTATATAATTGGTTTACAATAAAGTGTTATCTATCTATCTATCTATCTATCTATCTAATATACAGAAAATTCTAGTTACATATTTTGTATAACGAAATACCTATTGTTATTCATATAATCATTATTATATACATTCAAGCTAATTAACATGTGAATAATCTTTAAATGAATTAATATTAGTATTCAATTTTAAATCGAGAAAGTTAAAGAGGCTGCAATGTATTATCAACACCGGATGTGTTCTCTTTGAATTATGGCCAACCACTTCCGGCCAGTGTATTTCCGGTTGTGCAGCCGATGCCGAACACCATGCCCACTTAATTGCTCAATGAATCATTACTAATCAGTTGAATATGTATGTATATCTTGGTCATTTTAAATTTATTGTGTTTGTTTTCTTTATAGTAAGTAGGGTGGATTTTATTGGATATAAGTAGAATAACTTTTGGTACTTATTTTATCACGTAAATACGAAGATAATAAGTTCTGAAGAGGATGTAACTCATATGTTACGGAACTTCATTTGATAATAGTTAAATGTTTATTTTTAGTTTTCTTTTTAAGTCTTTAAGTTTTTGTATCTATAAAGAGAGGGCATTTTGTGGTATGTAGTGAGATCAAATTACAGTCACTTTCATAAGAAATCATCGTATCAGTTAATTTATTGGGGAAAAACTCCAGATTACCAGATATATAATCAGATTTTATTGGTATGACAACAGTATTAATGAATTACTTATGATATTCAAAACGAAAGATTAGGCGCATGCCGACCTAACTACATGTTTTTCCTACTTGCTTGTATGGTTTACTTATTATTTATACGAGTATACTTCTTTTTATCTGTATGGGCGGAGAAAGAATACTGGCCTCTGTAGCCAGAGTACACCTGTGGTAAAAGGCGACTAAACAACCCAAGCTAATAGCTAGGTTGTAGGGTTCCACTCCCGCCTGGATAGCAACCATCGCTGGTTTTTTAAATATTTTTTTTTTTTTTTTTATTGCTATAGAACAGCAGACAGGCTGGCGGCCCGCTTAGGATTTAGCAGTTACCGTCGCCTATAGGTGTATGCAACGCCAGTGGCATCGCGAACACGCTGCTGTCCCATAAAGGTACAGGAACTTGAGTCACTAATGCCGGAACACAACACAAGGTTATTATGGCGGCATACTTAAAATATGCCACCATTATAACCTCGTGTTGTGTTCTGACATAAATGACCAGGTTATAATAAAATTACGTGGATAGCAGCATGTTAGCGATGCCCCTGGCGTTGTAAACACCCATAGGCGACGGGTACTTCTATATTCTACGTAGGTCCTTAACCTGTCTGCTGTTCTACAGCTACAAAAAAACTTATATTACTATTTTTTTTGAGTTGTATACTTAATGAAAATTTAATGTTAGTAATCCTCTGGTATAATTTCTATCCTTTATTAAGTTTTCTATAGCTGGGATCGAACTTTATAAATGTTCACAATATCATACCGAATCAAAAGCTTTTCGCTCTCGAACACTTAAAAGTTATATCACGTGGTTTAGCTAATAAGTAAAATATTGTTTAAAAAGCACCAGTTTGTATAAGTATATTTCCTATATCAGATCCTACATACATTTTATGTACGTTGCATCATAATTTTACACATTGAAACGCGAGGTCCGCTGCTGAATGTTGTCATTAGGAAAAAGTAGCACAAGCAGACAGGCTCGCGATCCACTTAATAGTGTGGCAGTTATCGTCGCTTATGGATGTTTGCAACGCTAGGGGTACCGTGAACAAGCTGCTGTCCTTAACCAATACAGCAACTTGAGTCACTAATGCCGGAACACAGCACGAGGTTGTTATAGTGGTATAATTATAGACCAAGGACGGTTGCCATCCAGACGGGGTTGAGGTCCTACCGCATGACTAGAATTGTTTTGTCGCTTTTTACGCCATGCCGACCCTGGCCTCACGGGTTAGTATTCATACTTCGCCCGCGTACGGAGATTATATAATATAGAATATACTAATATAACATAGATAGTATAATAAATATAGAATATACCTAAATGTGATTCTTACATGGGCAACTGCTGTCTTGCCTCCCAAACTCTAAAAGCAAAAAGGTACCTTTGCCTTACCATTCCCATCAAACGGCAATTCTTATTTGTAGCCGGGAATTCACGGCCAGTATACATTTTGTAAATTAATTAATTAAAACATTTAAATTATGATGTCTCGTATGATTCACAGCAATGAATACGTTAAATGCAACTTTTCACTTTTCACGTACGAAATCAAATATCCGACGCCGGCCAGTCCAGATTGCGTCCATTATTTATGACAAGTACAAGTCCCCCTTAATTCCGTGCAACTTTCCCTTCCGCCCTTTTATTCCAATATCGCAATGTTAGAAAAATATGACGATATTATTGGAAAAGGCACATTGCGATGACCCCGACACGGCGGTTAAGCGGAAGGGTTGACGCTTACATACCTATATATATAGGTATATTAAATAAATGTTTGAAAAATATGTACTTATCAGACTGTGTAAAATAATAATTATATACAAGTATTTTAACATACGTAGCGTAATTACACTGACTGTGGATGAAGTTGATGTAAGTGTATCATCATCATCATCCCAGCGTCAAATCCCGGTTGCAATCCCGGTGCGCTTTTCAACTTTTTCTACGCTACTTCGCACGGTATTCAGCATCCCTGGTAGTGAGCGCTTTGGGCCCCTTACGACGTCGAACCAGCACTTTTTGGGTCTATCCCTCCTGCCAGAGCCCGGCAGCATGGCCAGACATTTTTTCCCCACGTAGTTAACCGGTTGCCGTAAAACGTGACCATACCAGCGAAGGCGATGCTCCTACAGTTTTTCGGGAATGTCACGGACATGAAGGCTGCCGCGAATGCAGGAGTTCCTAACGCGGTCCTTCTGTGTCACTCCACACATCCACTACAGCATATTCATCTTCGTGACACGCAGTCCCTGCTTGTGCCGCTCTAGTATTGGCCACGCTTCACAGCTATATAAAAGGACAGGCCTAATGATGGTCTTATAAACCGTCCTTTCAACTTAACCAGCATCTTAAGGTCATAAATGACACCAGTCACCTCACGCCATTTGGTCCACACGATAGCGATGCGTGCCTTGACGTCGCAATCAATGTCGCAGACGCGTATGAGTGTCTGAGTGTGAGAGTGTATGAGTACATTTAATTAAAATGGTAGTTGCCTTGACGTTTTCGTTTCAAAGTTGAAAATCAGGTTTATTTTAGTTTTAAGAAACAGACGGTGAGTACTATTTCCGTCTTCTAATTGTGATGATTCAATGAAAGAAGGTATATGCGTATTTTTTCATCTGTGATGTCTCCGGATTTAAGTGATTAACTAGTATTAGGCCATTTATTATGAAAAAGTTCAATGTGGATTTATTAGTTGATTATACCATCGCATGATTCATATAACCACCTTTGGTCTTAAGTATGCCGCCATAATAACCTTGTGTTGTGTTCCGGCATTAGGGACCCAAGTTCCTGTACCTTTATGGGACAGCAGCGTGTTTGCGATGCCACTGACGTTGCAAACACCTATAGGCGACGGTAACTGCTAAATTCTAAGCGGGCTGTCAGCCTGTCTGCTGTCCTACACAATAAAAAAAAATATATACAACCCAGTATATCAAGTACAAATGTACTTGTAAATTCAAATGAATTCAATAATACTCTTAACTTAAAAGTTGATATATATACCTAGTCAGGTCATAAGTATTGTCACACAGTAAAAACTTTTCTTTTAGAATGCTGGCCACAAAAAAGTTTATTGAATTCGAATCTCGAATTGTTCATGAAAATAAAAATGTATATTTTTAGAATTTTACTCATTTTTTAAATATGGAGTGGACGTTTAAAGAAGACCGTGTTGCAGTTATTGCGTTGCATCGTTGCGGTTACGCGCCAATTCAAATTTTTAACATACTGAAAAATTTGAATATAACCAAAAGATTCGTTTATCATACCATCAAACGATACAATGAAGACTCTAGTGTAGATGACAGGTCAAGAAGTGGTCGCCCTCGGTCTGTTAGGACTCCAGCTGTGATAAAAGCTGTGAAGGCACGAATTCAAAGAAATCCCAAACGTAAGCAGAAACTGTTGGCCCTTCAGATGGGGTTAAGCAGAACCACGGTGAAAAGGGTGTTAAATGAAGACTTAGGGCTTCGGGCATATCGAAGAAAAACAGGACATCGTTTGAATGCTCGTCTAATGGACCTGAGACTGAAGAGATGCCGCGCTTTGTTGAAGCGGTACGCGGGAAAAAAATATCGGAAAATTCTTTTTTCGGATGAAAAAATGTTTACCGTAGAAGAGAGCTACAACAAACAAAATGATAAGGTGTACGCACACAGTAGTGAAGAAGCGAGCAACCGTATTCCGCGTGTCCAACGAGGTCATTTTCCATCCTCGCTCATGGTATGGTTGGGAGTTTCTTATTGGGGCTTAACAGAGGTACATTTTTGTGAGAAAGGTGTAAAAACGAATGCTGTTGTGTATCAAAATACAGTCCTGACGAACCTTGTGGAACCTGTTTCTCATACCATGTTCAATAACAGGCACTGGGTATTCCAACAAGATTCGGCGCCAGCTCATAGAGCGAAGAGCACACAAGACTGGCTGGCGGTGCGTGAAATCGACTTCATCCGGCACGAAGACTGGCCCTCCTCCAGTCCTGATTTGAATCCGTTAGATTACAAGATATGGCAACACTTGGAGGAAAAGGCGTGCTCAAAGCCTCATCCCAATTTGGAGTCACTCAAGACATCCTTGATTAAGGCAGCCGCCGATATTGACATGGACCTCGTTCGTGCTGCGATAGACAACTGGCCGCGCAGATTGAAGGCTTGTATTCAAAATCACGGAGGTCATTTTGAATAAACTTTAATGTCATAAGAATCTATGTTTTGTTAAGTTCATTTTGGTATATGAATGGTTACATAATTAATAAACTTGTTACAATTATTTTACATTAAACATGTGACAGAATTTATGACCTGACTAGGTAATTTTGATACTAAATAATATTCATATTAGTTTCCAATTCTTCACAGAGATAAAATATTTAATTGTCTTTCTATCATAATCTGTGACCTCTTTTAGTATATCTATACTTACACATTACTCTTAATTATTCCGAAAGCACGGCACCTCTTAATTTCTTTGACTTATTTATCGAGTTTGGGTCTTCTTCCCCATATAATTTCCTTGGGGAGGTTTGGGGCCTCGAGTAGTACTCTTTATCCCGACATAAACTCAGGGGACAACGACCTGATGTGGCTCAAGCCGCGGGGGTGGACTTCCACATGATTGGTGTGACTTCACCGCAGCTCTACGTTGGTTCATCTTATCTTAGCGGGCCAATCTCGGCTATTGTTAGGCTTCAGTGGCTTCTGTTGGCCTATCTGTGACTTGATGGTTCTGCAACATCAGTTGCTCATCTCCCAGGTCCGACGAGTGTATAAGTAAATCTCTGAGGGTCGGTAGCCAAATGCCGCGGTGATCTGGTGGCTGGGCGTGATTTTGACTTATTAATATACCGCATTTAAATTGACTTATTTCAATTCCCAAATACTTCCACAACATATCAACGACTTTTTACTGAACGTTTGGTACATTATAAAGCGTCAGTGTTTTAAATTCTTTCCATCTATATTACTGTGAACATAATAATTTTTCCAGGAACTCCCATATTATACGGAATTACATTACTTTTCTAGAAAACACGTCGAATAGAATGCTCTTTTTGCAAGTTATAACTAGCAAGAGTAGGACGCTTTTCTTTTCTGGGTCAGTGCAGTCGTTGAGATAAAGTTAACATTATAAACTAAATTTACCTAGATCTATTTTCTTGCAGCCTTTTAAAAAAAATAGAAGAATACCAACGCGTGCAGAAATCAGTCCTGTGACAATTCTCAGCGTAGCTTGAGCTATGAAGTTTTATGCTTTAAATTTAATTAAGATGCATTTAAGAATAAAACACTGTTCACGTCATGACTTTTCCTTATCTACTAAATTATAAGAGCAATGAGTATAGATTGACTAAAACTAAATAAAAAAATAGTTTTCAACATCACCATCTTTCATATATTAAAAATATTATTATATTACGTAAATTAAGGGATAAGAAATCTCACCAGAGCGCGCTAAGGTACCTACCAACCTGGCATTACATATTTATGAGTTTTGTTTCAACGCAGATCGGGGGAAAGAAAGTCAAACATTAATGAACGCTTAAATATTCCGTACATGTAGATAAAGAAATGAATTTTTACATTATAATAGGAGTTTACATCGGAAGCATTGGAATGTAAATCGAGTTTGCTTGTTGAGCGAATTTATTGCTTTAATTTGCTTTAGGTTCTTTGTGTTTATGAAATTGCTAAATATTTTTTTTAATAACAACAACGAAGATACGATTCTTTCAATATGCAAGTGGTTTGTAAGATACGGTTCAAAACTGGTCTTTGAGTCCCTTAAATAAAACATATATTTGTAAAACCGTCCTACGATGTAAATTTTTACCTAGTGGAGGGAATTAGCTATCTAAAAATATATTTTTATCTTGCTTTTGTAATTATTTGATAAATATATACATATTGAAAATAAGATAAATAAAGTAAATATTCTGAGACAATTCACACAGCGCCATCTAGTGGCAAAGTTAGCATGGCAGTTGTGTTATGGGTACTAGACAACCAATATAGTACTTATATACTTTTCTTTTGTAAATAAATACATATTAAATATAAATCCCCGACACGGAATGGGAATATAACTTCGATCTGCAAATGTTGTTTTACTTTGTGGTATTATCTAAAGAACTATGTTAACACACCAATTAAAAATTTTTGCTAGGAGTATGTTCATGACAGTTGCCTACCTGCCCAGCAGCCTATCTGGCTACTTAGAATCCTTTTTTGAATCATAAATATATTGGTTTGGATTCAAACATTTACCCCATAAGATATAATAATAATAGGGTTATTTCACCAAATTACTACAGAGTTGGAAAAAAGAAAAATTTACTACTCTTTTAATTTCAATTTTTAGCACCATTCAGATTTTTCCAACCAGACCCCGAGATCATGCATGCATTTTATTTCGCAACTTTTTTATTAAACTTTTCTTTCCATGACATAACTTACAGTCAAAGCATTTTATTTTTTTTAGCACAAATGCATTTTATTAATTTATATCTATAATAATTAAATATTACAAGGATAAGTTTGTTCTTATCTTATTTTTATTATATTTATTTCGTTATGCCGATGTTATTTTGCTAACTTAGAGGTTTTTTTCTTTTATTAAATCCTTCCTTTTTTATTTGGGAAGTTTAATTAATACATAAAATTTTCGGATGTGAACAAAAATAAATTTTCTACTTTTTGGTGATGTAAGTACAATTTAGGGTAAAAAACATTATCAACAGACTTGCACCAAATTGCAGTCGTCAATTACCTTCAATGAATAAGACGAACCTGTCGTCTTCGTTGATGCGGGCACCGCCCATTCGGTGTTTGAGGCTAATGAAACTGCGATGCGTCCCTTGCATCTCTTTGAAGGAAGTTTAAAGGAGCTTACTCAGGATCATTGCCAAAACAATTGTAGGTACCACCAGTTTTATTTAACTTGTTTTTAAATGGCAAAGAGAAGACTGTGACAAGTACCTATTAAAAGTTTGTGAGTTTATTTAACTTATGAGTAATTATTAAACCTAAATTTACAAATTATGTGTTGTAATAATTTGGTACGGTTTTGAAGAATTTACTAATAATTAACCGATTAAACACTGGTAAAAATAAATATTTGTTAACGTACTTGTCTCGTGGTACCAAGGAAATTGAGTTACATTACATAAATATGCAAAATAATGAAGTGCCTGAGTATAATTGAAAGGCAAATTGTTCAGGGGGCGTTTCACTCATCAACAAGTGTTTTGAACTATTTTAAGTATGAAAATAAATATACGCATTATTAATAATAAAATGTTTGATGTTTGGTACAGTTGCGTACTCTTTGTTTTATTTCAGTTTTAGATTATAGTTATATTATATGTTAATAGATTTAAGTGTGTAATGTAATTATTTGTTGATTTTTTTAAATGTTAGTGGTGTCACTTAATGACCCCAGCGGAAGTTCACGCTGGTAAATACTATCAGCAAATGCTGAGCTGGAACCAATTTGGGACAAATATTACATAGTATATAATTATGAATAGTAAATAATTTTAAGTCAATAAATCAATTTTCTTTCTTTTTCTTTCTTTCTTTCATTCTATAGAAAAACAAATACTGAGTCTTCTTTCTTTTTTCTGAGTCTCGGGGGAGGATCCACCCCCCCCCCCGCACCATTGCCACGAGGGTGAGGGTCGCGTGCTGTTCCGCGGCCCCCCTCAACTCTTAGAGCTGACATAAGAGAGCGGCGGGGGCACAAAATCCTGACCCCTCTGGCGCCAACACTATAAAACAGGCTCGCCCCGACACAATGGGTGGGCCGGTGCCGGCCCGGACCATGAGATCGGCAGGCCACATATCCGTGGGTCCAGGCGTAGGCGTTAGGAGAACAGTGGGGATTTTTAATGGATAGTAGGATGGCCAAACATCATTCCCGGAGTCCCACATATCCCTCGGGACCCCCGGGCCAGGGAAACTCGTTAAAAATAGGGCTTATCCCCGAGACAAAAAGATAGGGCTAGCCCCTAGCCACGCAAAAATCCATTGGCGACGGTAACTGCTTACTATTAAGTGTTCTGTCAGCCCGTCTGCTGTTCTCTCTCTCTCTCTCTCTCTCTATATATATATATATATATATATATATATATATATATATATATATCTTATCCGTGCAGGGGCGGAGAAAGAATACTAAACTAACCTCTGCGGCCGGGGTCGGTCTGTCGTAAAAGCCGACAAAACAACCCACCCTAGCTACGTGGTAGGGCCTCAAGCCCGTCTGGATGGCGACCACCTTCGGTCTTAAGTATGCCGCCATAATAACCTTGTGTTGTGTTCCGGCATTAGTGACCCAAGTTCCTGTACCCTTATAGGACAGCAGCGTGTTCGCGATGCCACTGGCGTTGCAAACACCCATAGGCGACGGTAACTGCTAAATTCTAAGCGGGCCGTCAGCCTGTCTGTTATATATATATATATATATATATATATATATATATATATATATATATATATATATATATATATATATATATATATATATATATATATATATATATATATATATATATATATATATATATAATTATAAATAGATACTCCAATTTCATAGATTGCAAAACTGCTAACAATCGCAAAACCAAAATCCTATCTAATGAAGGAAACCCATAAAGCAAAGTTTCCGTACAACTGTATGGACGTAGTGGAAGTTTGTCGTACCCAGAGACAAGTTGCGGGGACTGCTCACAAACTTAGACTCACATCCGAGCGTTTGACGTTTATGATCAAACTAGCTCAAAGCTATATTTTTATCACTGATTGACAATAAGATCTCAATCATATAGAAATCAATTGAAATGATTGACCATTAGGTTTTATCTAGAAATAGAAATGGAGACTAAACTACCTTATTACAGGGGGTCGTTAAAGGCTACTAATATTTAGATTAATCCTTTTGCTAGTTCACAGTGAAGACAAAGGCATTTGGTTTAAGAAGATCAGCTAATTGTTTCTATTTTTTTATTGCTGCAGCACAGCAGACAGGCTGACGGTCCACTTAGAATTTAGTAGTTACCGTCGCCTATGGATGTATGCGACGCCAGTGGTAACGCAAACATGCTAGTGTCCCATATGGGTACAGAAACTTGGGTCACTAATGCCGGAACACAACACAAAGTTATTATGGCAGCATACTTAAGATCAATGGTAATCACCATCCAGACGTGCTTGGGGCCCTACCACGTAGGTAGGGTGGATTGTTTTGTCGCCTTTTACGACAGGCCGACCCTGGCCGCAGAAGTCAGTATTCTTTTTCAGCCCCTGCCCGGATAGTTCACTCATAGATCTAGAATAGTTCATTCCTACAAAAGCTTTAGCAACATCTACCTAATCTTATTAGGTACCTGGTAGCTCAGTGCTGTTATGCTCTTGTTAGGTGGTAGGGCTCCCATCTCGTCTGGATAGCAACCACCCCTGGTTTTTAAATATGCCACCATAATGGCCTTGTGTTGTGTTCCAGCATAAGTGACCAGGTTCCAGTACCACTACGCAAATAGCAGCTTGTTGGCGATGCCTCTGGCGTTGCAAACTTCCATAGACGATGGTAAATACTAATTATTAAGTGGACCGGAGACCTATTTAAATGTCCCGGGTCCGAATTCTGCAAAGGTCCAAAGCATTGTGTGCCAAATTTTGCTGTCAATCTCCCATATAAAATCTTGGGAAAGCATAGTGTAAGACAAAACCAAACCTCACATTGAATTACTGAGGAATCAACTTTATTCATTAAAAGTTGAAAGCTTTCCCGGTGAATATATGTACGAAGCAACTATTTGGTCCATTTCGCCTCTAATTTGGTTTAATTCCAGACTATGATTGGTTTAATTTCGACTGAATATGGTAACAATATGCACTTAGCCGATCGAATTTATCGATAACATTTTGACCTACAAATATTTCTGCTCTTGTCCTTCATTATTTAAGTACAACACGTTCTTCTACTCTATCATGTTGTTATTTTAAAACTCCTATTGTTAACCATATGGTCTTTTATTAGAAGATATCGGCCTAAAATCCACGATGATGGATCGTTGCAGTTTTCCCGCCTAATATGTATTTATTACATACGCACGGGCTGTAAGGATTATATCGTAAGATTACCTGCATACTGAGCTGACATGTAATCGCCAATCCAGTTTTGACAAGCGTAGCGGGTATCATGTTCATTCTCTCCAGGGGGAAACTTTAGCGTTGTTGTTATATGGTCTATAATGTTATAATTTTTCGGTCTGGGCTAAGAACGAGTATCAATTGGTTTTTTTTTCTGACTTAAACAACTTCCTCCTCGGTACTGGGATAAGCAATCATACAACATTCTTCGCAATGAAAATCAGATCAAATTGAGAACAGTCCTATATATATTTTATATGCGAATATGAAAAATTACGTGTTAATAAGAGCATCGACACAAAATCCAACAAAAACTGCGGGTTCCGAAACAAACACTTCTGTGCCACCGGGACTAATTTCCAATAAGTACAGACATTTGTTACTTTTTAGTTTATCAACTATAGACTATTTCAACTTCTTCTGATATTTCATTAATCTCAGCATTCGCATGTAGTATGCAACATTCTTCCTCACTCTGAATAAATTTGACTAACAAATCAATAGGGGTTTCTTTACGTTTCAAATAAAATTAAATCTTCTTCTTCTTCTTAGTCGTTTCACTCTTTACAGAGCGGTCGCGATCAACTGGTAGTACTATTAGAGGCAGATATTGTTTGCTGTATGATTTTACGCCATTTCTCGCGATTCACAGACATTCTGGTGCACTCATGCAAAGGTCCGCCCACAGCCGATTTGATCTGGTCGGTCCATCGCATGGGTGATCTTCCACGTGATCTGATTTCCTCCACTTTGCTCTGGACAACGAGACGCTCTATGGAGTCATTGTTTCGCCTTGAAACGTGGCCGAAAAATTTGAGAATACGTGACTGGACCAAAGCGGACAGATGCTGCTTGATGCGGAGTTCTTCACGGATGGAGGCATTTTTCAAAAGGAGGCAAAATTAAATAATGATATATTATGTTCAAAGTTAGATTAATTAAAGCGGATATTGGCTAAGCTTATGTTTTTATCATTAGCTTATCGAAAAATATTCGTTTTATTGTGCTAATGCGCTATACTATTTAGAAATACGCTGGAATAAACTATATATTTTGGTTTAATGCCGAAAAGTGCTCCATTTTCCTGCCAAGTATTTGTTAATGTAACATTAAATACGATAGGAACTAAATACAAATTATAACACAAAATTAAGATATCAATCATGTACTGAGCTTAAAAGTATGTACTCAAATGTTAGCAACCATAATAGGCTATGTTTTTGCAGTATTAGCATAATTCTGAATAACAGCGGTGCCTCGTGGGAGCACACACGTGGGCAAACATCGAGACAAACGTGGCCTCTGTCTACCCCCTCCGACCACCGGAAATATAAGCACTTTTAGTTTCGGCCAACGTGTGTAAGGCTACTTTTAAAAGTTATTCAATTGATACCATAAATAATGCTCTTTTGGAAGCTTTTGCATATTAAATTTTTGTTACTGTCTGTATAAAATAAAACGTTCTGAGGATTTCAATTATAATTTCAATCACATCATAAATACACAAGTTTCTTAACGTTAAATTTTGTTGCATATTTTTTTACTAACGATAAAAACAATAGTAGGTTATATACTGTATGTGAGTGATATCGATGAAATGACCGATTGTTAGGTACACCTAGTATAAAGCTGCTGTGAAATAGGTAAATATTTTGCCCTGTTGAGCAAAATTCAATATTGATCAGACCTGGATTAATGCATCAACTTTCAAACATTTTTTATACATTTCAAAAAGTTATTGATGTAAAATTTTTATATTATCATCATAAATCAATTATTGCCATATTTTCAGTAAAAATAAGTATATATGAAATTCAATAAAATGTAGCCTTTTTTTTTTGGTCTCGGGGAAAAACCTCTCTTGACGGGTTCCCCCGGCCCGGGGGGACCGAGGGATATGTGGGACTCCGGGAAAGATGTTTGGCCATCTGACTACCCCCTAAAAAACCCCGCTGTTCTCCTATCGCCTACGCCCGGGCCCACGGATATATGGGCTGCCGATCTCGTGGCCCGGGCCGGCGCCGGCCCGCCCTTTGTCTTAAGGCGGGCCTTCTAAAGTGTTGGCGCCAGGGGGTCAGGGTTTCGTCCCCCCGGCGCTCTCCTAACCACTCTAGGAGTTGAGGGGGCCCACGGAACAGCACGCGGCCCTCACCCTCGCGGCAATAGTGCGGGCGGCGGATCCTCCCCCGAGGGGCCGCTTTTACGGCGACCGGAGGTCGTTATTTGCCCTCCGGTGCCGCCGACGTGGCCTGCGTTGGCGGGAGGGGAGTGTGGTGGTCGACTCCCGCTCCCGCTCCGCCGCCTCCTTTGCGGACATGACTGCCTCGCAGAAGGAGGCGAAGTAAAATATAGCCTGTGTGAATATTTAGTAGCTCTGAACGTAAGAACGGGTTACACAAGTTAATTATATAATAAAAGTAATGTTTTGAAAATAATCCTAAGAAAATTCATAAAAATTCAAACAATAGCTTGTTATTTTTTTATTATTAAGGGATGGTAGAATCTAATCATTACTTCCTAATTTCATCTATAGTATATTTTAATTAAATTTTTATTAATCATGAGCCGATTCAAAAACTTTCCAAAGTGAGAAATGAGGAGAAAATAAGAAAAAGTAACAAAATTATGGAATTGTAAAAATATGACATGTTGATATAAGAAAAATGTTTTTGTTTCAAAGCTGAACGGAATGGAAGAATTACATGAGAGAACTTCGATGGAATTCGGAATTCTTAACTAACGTTCGCTTTTGTGTTTGCTCTTTGTTAGATGGTCTTCTTTGTTCCAAAATGTTTCTTATGAATTTATATTTTACGTTGAAAACCTTGAAGCACAAAGTACTAATGATATCTTTATGAAACATGGTCGGTTTTTGTATGTATATGTATATAATATCTAATTTTTAGTAAACAATGACATATCCAATTTCATGTATGGAATTCCGAGATTTGTCTCCGTCCAGGGGCGCACTAAGAATGCTGACTCCTGCGGCCGGCATGGGCCTGTCAGTATGGCTCAAAGCCCGTCTGGATGCCAGACTCTGGACTATAAGTCTGTTCATCATCCATAATAACTTTGCGTTGGTTCCGGCATTAGTGACCCGGGTTCTAGTACTCATATGCGAACTGCGTGTTTGTGGTGCCCCTAGCGTCGCAAACATCCGTAGACGTAGGTACTATTACTATTAAGAGAGCCGTTAATCTTTCGACTGTTCCATAGCAATTTAAAAATTACATTAAACATTATATGTGGATGTATGTATTCGTCAATTGTCGATGTTCGCTAAGAAACGGGCATGTCTGCATTTTCTCAGGAGTAAAAAAATTGTGTGATTTATATTATTTATATAAACAAAAAAAAATTATTTACGACAAATAAACAAACATTCTGATACAAAAAAAAACAACCAAAAAAGCATCGTTGTCCCAAACTGGATCTAGACTCAATATAATTTTCCGTTAAATTTCAGATGCATGCAAAAGTTTGTCGTCTTTTGTTGTGAATCTTTCGATTTTATAATAAATGTACAGGGATTATCACGCTGTGCCGCCATCTAGACCCAAATCATGCAACAAAGTCATTATAGTATTGTTATTAGTTTTCTTATTTCTTAAATAAATACATATTGTATATAAACCACATAAAAACCGTCGAAATTAATAGAAGAGATATTTACTAGTGCAAATTATATATACCTTATAAAAATGTTGTATGTATCAAAACAGTTATTTTAGAACTTAAAACTGAGAATTTGTGAAAATATTTCTTAATAATTTCTTATTTTATGTTAGTTTATGTTAAAATTTCAACAAAATAATATTTAGTACATAAATTCAATTATTTCCTATAACAGAGGCGCAATATTCTAAGAAAATAACCTTCGAACAACATCGTCAGAAATTAAGCCAAACTTGTTGAGCCATAAATGTTACAAAACAGGAGACCATATTCTGGTCTGCATACAGCATTCCTTGATATTGACACGTTATTGGAATCTGACCATAATAATCATTAATTATTATTAATAAGTAGTTTTTAATGATTTAATTTATATTTCATATAATATTTACAATATATGTTGCATGTTCCACAATATCAGACATTTATTTAATGAAGACAAAATTTTTATCACTAATGCTGGAACACAACACAAGGTTATAATGGCGGCATACTTATACACAAGGGGTGGTTGTCATCCAGGTGGGCTTGAGGCCCTATCACGTAGATAGGGTTGTTTTTTTCGCCTTTTACGACAGGACGACTCCAGCCACAGAGGTTAGTATAGTAGTATTAGTTTAGTTCTTACTCCACCCCTGTACGGTAAAGAAACATCTATTAAAGTATGTATCATTTACATAGATGCATAGTATAGTTCAGTGGTCGGCAACCTTTCCATCTAAAAGAGCCAAATATATATATATAATACATAACTGAAATTTATTCAAAGCGCAATTTTTAAACATATGTTTTGCTCTTTTATGACAAATTATTATTGATTGATTAATTATTATTTATTACGGAAATAATTATTGACAATAAGCAATATTTCGTGCCTGAACCAAACTGAAAAGCCGTAGCCAAGGAGTTAATGTGCCGCATGCAGCTCGCGAGCTGCCGGTTACCGACCACTGGTGTAGTCTATATAGTTTCACTTTTGTAATTAACACGCTTTTATTAGCTTGATATGTATCTATATACTATAACGTAATTCTCACCCCTTTCAAAACGACAAATTGATTTAAAATAGTGCAAACTTATCAAAGACTGATGACAATGCAATAATTTGTATAGTTTGTATCATTATCCTTATCAGGATTCGCAGGATTAATGTTTGTCAAAATCACCCTTGTCTGATGAAAATAAACAAATTTAATAATTTTTCCCATCAGGATCATCAGAATAAACGCTTTCTTTTCCTTCTGCTGAAATGCCATCTGGCACTTAATTAATAAAACTGGCAGAAGATGGCGTTAAATTAATAAAAACATTTAGCATACCGATTGGGAATTGACAATAAATAAATTACATTTTATAGATAATTAAACTAAAAAGTCATAAATAATTCTTAACATAAGAATAATATTACTGACAAGAAAATTAATGTTACTGTTCTAAAAAGCGTGGGATGCTCGATATCAATCATTATAATTATTTTTTACTAGTTTCATTCCGAAATGCAGAGTTTAAAATTTCGTACAAAACAGCCCACGATTTTAGAATATTGACATTAATTTTCTCGTCAGTAATTTTGTTCTTATGTTAAGAATTATTTTTTACTTTTAAATTTGATTAATTATAAAAGTGTGTCGTTTAGTTTTTTTTACTATATTTTTTATATAAATTTTAAAGCTACTCTATTCTAAGCGATAATGATATCAATGTAAATTGATATTTTTGAAATAACATGTAAGAAATTAAATTTTAGAAATACTTATGATAGAAGGGTTTTTTTTAAGTAGTGTTTGTTCCAGCAATTGTCCTAAATGGCTTCACAGATTTTAACATAATTTTCGCTCGCAAGATGTTTTAATCTTATTTTAGCAAAAACTGAGGCTTCCGAGTTGCAATGTCCAGAATCGAGGGATTACTTTACGAGTAAACGCGTGCGTTATGAAATTATTTTTATTAAATAAATGTATGTAGTAGCCTTACACACTTACTACTACTACTACTTACTGTATCTTTTACACACTTACTTTTCTCATTACAAAAAAAATCTCGAACTTTATTCATGATTCCACTAAAATTTCATAGCTTAACAAAATGTTTACATTTTCTTACATTATAATTTAAACTGTTTATAACTAAATTAAAATTACCGTAAGATGAAATTTTATAAGTAATAGGAGCTCAAACTTGCGCGATAATATTTTAATTACTTTCCTTCTTAATGTCTTACAACTTCAGCTGTATTGTCGGGTGCAGTCTAATTAACAAGGAGGCGTTTAATTAAGCTCTTACATACACGTACATAAAGAATTCACGGTTGTTTTGTTAACAAACTCCAATTGGTTATTTCTGCGTCTACTTTAATCAGTCATGGTATTTATAAAGAAGATGTAGTGACAACAATTGAGAAAGGTATGCTGAGATGGTTTGGCCATGTTGAGAGAATGAATGAAAAACGATTGACGAAAAAAGTGTATAAGGCGAGTGTAATTAGAAGTGTTGGAAGGGGTAAACCTAGGCGGACGTTTCGAGACCAGATCAGAAACGTCTTGAAAAAAGGCCAGGTCAAGAGTACCGTAAACCGAAGGGCATGTATGATGGGAATAATGAAAGTGGACGAAGCGAAACAAGTATCTAAGGATCGTAGCAAGTGGAAAGAAGTGGTCTCTGCCTACCCCTACGGGAAAGAGGCGTGATTATATGTATGTATGTATGTATTTATAATAAGGGCAGGAACTAGAATGAATTAGTTGACCATAGATTAAGTATTTATTCATGTGTAGACAGAATAAATACTTTATCTATGTAAAATAAATACTTTATTCATGTGTAGATAGAATATATTTGTTATTATAGTGTTATGATATTAATAATTTTAAGATGACCCGGCAAACGTTGTTCTGACATATAAATAATTAAAGGAGTCTGTGTCCTTCTCTAAGGCCCAATTGATCTCTATCGAAATTTGTCGAAATTGGTTCAGTGGTTTACATGTGAAAAAAACGAAACAAACAGACAAATAGAGTTACTTTCATATTTATAATATTAGTATGGATAAGGTAATAAATTTATTTACACTTTTTTGTATGACTTTATTACAAATTTTACGGGAGTAGGAATAAAAACTTCCAAGAGGATATTTATGTCTTTATTTCTTCACCTGCAACACAAATATACGATATACATTTTGTGCTAAGCTTTTTTAGAATAAAAATTTGACTAAAAACAATTTTTCATAGCCGATTAAACGGGTCGTCAATACATCACGGGTAGGTGATAATAACTTACATATTTTTAATGACGATAAATCGTTGTAATTTATTAAAATCAGCAATATATTTATTATATTTACATAATATAATAAATATGCTTAAATTAATTTTAAAAATACACTATAATAAAATAAAAAAAACACAAAAACATTTTATTTTCGTATTTTTATATATTTTATATTATTTATAGAGGGTGACTTTGACAAACCCGTCCAAATTTGTTTTACGCACTAAACATCATTTAAGGAACCCATTTTTGCAAAAAAAATTGTATGTTGAATTTTCACCATAAAATATTTTATATAGGATCATTAATTCAATCGTACAGAATAATCATATGGTGCAAACAGTGTCGTTAATCTGTTATTACCTGTCTCTGTCACACCCGCGTAAATGAGTAGTGCGTATTCGCTCGCCCGGTCCAATGCCGCCGTCCTCGGCCTTTTACTAGGTCAGATGGCGAGGTCATTCACACTCTATCGCCGTATTATGTAAATTGCGAGTTCTTTGAATGACTTTGTGATGCTGATTACTCAACATTTTTGTATTATGTAATACAAAACTAAAATACATGTTTCTCATAACTTTTACTAAAGATTCTTCTGTGTGAATTTGGACGGGTTTGTCAAAGTCACCCTGTATATTGTATAAATAATATATTGATTCCAGATTGCTTAAATTTTTAAATTGTAACAATTTCCTACTTATATTCAGTATAGCATAAACAATGTTGTCTATTCCAAAATATGTTATTATCAACACATTCTGCATTTTGGTCTCACTATCCATAGATCGGGTCAAACAGAATCACAAATCGTCCAAGCATTCTGGACTGTTAGCAGATATAATATAATATTCATACGGGTAATGTATGGTCTTCATAATATTAAGAGTCGAAATAGGTCACATTTACATATATTATAAGGCCGCGTCACTTTTGCTAACCAAAATATTCATGTTGGGTAAGCTCGATTATATTAAATGAACAATGTTTTGACAGATGAGCTCGACATTCTGTTCTTTTTTGGCTCATTAGAATTTAAAAGTTAAATAAATGTCGTCACTTAGACTGAATTTGTTGGTAAGATAATTATTTACGTATATGGTTTGTGTGTAAAGTATTAACTTAAAATTTTCTTAGAAATATTGTGTATTTAATTTTTATAATAAACACTGATGAAAAATAGGCTTGCCGATAGACATTCACGTCGATTTAAAAGTTATTTTATGATTTTAATGATACCTTCAGCTTTCATAATTTACTGTGGCAACAATTTAAAATCATTATTTTAATGCTTTTATTATTAGATTTACAAATCTCTTTATCACATAGTTTGCAAAAGCTTATGTTTTGGATATTAAAGTGTGGTGAATACTGGTTCGGGGCAATAAGGTGTACTTTTGTTTTGTTGTAGAAAGCAGACAGGGTGACGGTCTACCGCTAATAGTTACCTAGTTACCGTCTACCTAGGGGAACTTAGGTCACACATCATAAGGTTGTGGTGGTATATATAAAGACTAGGAGTGGTTACGTACGGGCTAGTAACCCCGCCACCTAACTTGGGTTGCTTTGTCGCCTTTTAAGACAGGCAACCCCCGGCCGGAGGATTTAGTATTCTTACTCCACTCATGTACCTGAGTATGTGCCGTGTGGTTCGGACTATCGAATATATGATGGATAGCTCATCCATCACATTTCCTAGAAATTAATATAAAAATAAGCACTGGCAAAACATAGAGACTATTTGGTAAATATTTAGTTAGAAATTGGAGTTATTTTTTTTCTTTTACATAATATTTTATATATAAAATTTCAATTAATTTACTGTAGACCTAAAAATCGATGGAAAAAATGTGTGATGCGTTATATGAGGGTTTATGAAGTGACAGATAAAGAATGCTAGGATAGAATAAAATGGAAGAAAAAGACATATTGTGCCGACCTCAAATTATTGGGAAAAGGCCAAGCTCTTGATGAAATCTATATAAAGATGCAACAGGTAAAATGTTCCAAAGAAGCTTAATTAAATATAATTCGTATTACGCCATCTAGTTCCGAAGTAAGTAGCGCTTGTGTCATGAGTACTAGATAACGAATATACTACATATATACTTTTCTTATGTAAATAAATAACTAATATACATAAAAACCTTGACGCGGGACGAAATGAAACCCATGACCACAGCAAGCGAACAGACATGCATTAGCCGTTGCGCCACGGAGGTTGTCAGAATAATATATACACTTTAGATGCCAGTTGGAACTTCTTTCTTCCTCTTGCCCTTATTCCACATTATATGGGGTCGGTACAACATCCCTCTCCTTCCACTTTCCTCTGTTAGCCGTCATTCCTAGATTCACACCCTTTTTTTCATATCATCTTTTACGCAATCCAGCCATCTTTTTTTGGTCGACCTCTACTCCTGTATCCATCTACTCTCATTTCTATAATTTTTCTTGTTATATGGCATTCTTCCCTGCGTATTACATAGCTAAACCATGCTAGTCTATTACTTTTAAATTTTTCAATAACTGGCACAACTTTCACACTTTTTTAACATACTCATTTTTAACTTTATTCATTTTCGCAACTCCACATATCTATCTCAGCATTCTTATCCCCGCAGTATATAACACCCTTTCGTCGCTCCCCTTTGTGGCCCAGCATTCCAATCCATACAATATGACAGGCTTTATTACGAATTTATAAATTTTACTTGTGAGTTCAAGTGGTACTCTGGGGACACAAATTCTTCCTGAGACCTGTCCTCATTTAATTCATCTGTGTTCACTCTGTTTTTCACATCTCGGCCTATCTCATCGTCGTTCTGTATTAATGATCTGATGTACAAGTTGGAGCAAGTTGGCAGCGCCGCCTAAGGTAATCGTGGTCAAGTCGTATATTCCACTAAAATCGCAAAATAGTTGTTCATTTTTTTAGGTTTTACTTATCTTTAACCCAACATCATCTAATCTCTCCTGCCATTTAGTCAATCTAATCTGGACCTCGTGAGCATTTTCTCCAACCAGCACAAATGTCATCGGAAAATGGCATACATCAAGATGCCTCCTCCTGTATTCTTGATATTACTGAATCTACTACCAGCAGAAACAGATTAGGGCTAAGAGCCGATCCTTGGTGTAAACCTACCGCAACACTAAACTTGTCTGTAACGCCAGCAAAGGACCGGATGAAGCCAAGTGGCTTATCGTACATAACACAAATAAGATGCAAGTACTTCACAGTCACTCCTTTCGCTTTCATGGCCCACCACAAAACCTTTCTAGGAACCCGGTCATATGCCTATTCGAGGTCAACAAATACCATGTGCAGATTATTATGTGCAGGTTATTATGTGCACTTCTGTATTTCTCGCACAGTTGGCGAAGTGCGTATATGGCATCCGTTGTCCCACGTCTGGGGATAAAACCAAATTAGTTCTCACTCATTTCGGTCTACTTTCGTAGTTGTCTTGCGATTACTTTCTCTCAAATCTTTATGCTGTGTGACATGAACTTTATTCCTCTATAATTGTTACATCACCCTTGTTCTTAAAAATGGGCCTCATCTGCAACTTATTAAAGAAAAAAATCAGCCATTTCCATCCATCTGCTTTCAAGAACTCCAATACTTCCACAGGTATTTCATCATACTTCTACAGACTTGCCATTTTGCATACTATCTACATCCAATCTAACCTCAGCCGTACTCACTTCTTTTACAACGCCTATGTTAACGGGTGCCTTCTCTATCATTGCACTCTAGACATTCTCTTTATTCATCAATTCACATAAATAATTTTTCCATCTGCCCTTTATTTCTACATCGTCTGTTAAGACCCTTCCATAATCATCTTTTATGCATTTCATATGAGTTATATCACTTGCATTCTTTGTTCTGTCAATCACCATTCTATAAAAATGTTTCTCACCTCTAGGGCTTCTCAAAAACTCATACAGCTTGGCATGTTCCGTGGCCTTGGAGACAGCAACAGCTCTTTTTGCTCTCTTTTTAAATTCCATTTATTCTTTCCTCTTGCTTTGCTTTATCATAACATTCACTTCAGTATCACTTGCACTTCTTCATTCCAACGCCAGGATTCTTTTTCAAATTTACATGTTCGTTTCGTTTTTCCAAAAACTTCTTTTGCCACGTCTCTAATACTTTCGGCTATTTCTTCTAACATTCATTTATAGATTTTCCAATCATATCATCCATCCCTTTCATTTTGTCTACCACTCATTATATAAATTTACTCTCATACTCTTCTTTTTCTAAAATGTGCCACTTAAATTTGGGGGGTGTCTTTGTTTTGTGTTTAACAATTTTTTGTGTGATAGTTATGTCTAACAATAGGAGCCGGTGTTGAGAAACTATACTTTCACCAGGGATCACTTTGCAGTCTCTGGCGAACTAGATTCTATTCTTCAAATTGGGGAATAATCTATTTGAGTGTTGTGGCTTCCACTGTTATAAGTTATCAAATGCTGATTTCTTTTTTTGAAAAATGTGTTAGATAGATGCCAATCGGAGCCATATACCATTCATTCTCATAAATAATAAACTGTATAGTACATATTTTCACTGAGTGGAATCTATTTTTGAAAGAAAAGTCAAGTACTTAATATTAAATAGAAAATTATAGACGGAATATAACTGCTGTCCCGATAATTGGAAAAATTGTGCACGACTAGCCATATGGCAAAGCATCCTTGGAATTAGAGGTTGTTTACCCCTGCAAATGCAGTTCAATCTTGAATAATTTATTGAGCGCCTTTTACTTTTTTATAAAACATTGTGAATTATTGTCCCAGTTAGTAATGCCTTTAAAATATTTAAAATTCTAGTAAACTTGAGGCATAGTACACATGAATATTATTATAATTTAGAAAAATATTCAATATAGCAGGTAAAAGATAAAATACATATATAATAGTAAATATACTTATAGTAAAAATAGCTTAGTTGTCATATTAAAAATGTTATATAAATTAGAAAAAATGCATTTCTTACTATAAATAGTTTCTAAATCTTCTTTACGCTTTTTAAGGTACTTATAAACTTGGCAATTTTTTGTTATAACAATTTTAGTTTATAATATAATACCTATGAAATTTCCGTTCTGCAGTACTGGCCATATCAAATCAAAATAATTTTTGTTTGGCTAAGAATTCTAATTTCAAGTTAATTTTATTTTAAAAACATGGAATTCTTTTCACCAAAGTAGTCATTTGTTTATTGATTAGTGTTAAATTTTCATGGCATTTCAATATTTTTCGTGATCATGGATACGTTAAAAATTCGAGTAATAACTCGAATTTTTAACGTATCCATGTTTCATAATTATGAAATATGAGTACCGTCGTGGCAGCAACGCGGCACAAGCGGCACGCAACATCAACGAACGACGTTTACGGAGCTAACACTACAAACCAACGCACCACCTGTTATTGGTTTGCTCGCTTCCGTTCTGGGAATTTCGACCTGAAAAATGAACCTCGCGGTCATCCGAAGACTTTGGTCGACAATGACGAATTAAAGGTGGTTGTGGAAGCTGATGATACACAATCTACGGCTGAATTAGCAGCAGCTTCCGATGTTAGCGTCAAAACAATATTGGTTCATTTGCGTCAAATTGGCTAGGTAAAAAAAAATGACAAATGGGTGCCCCACGAACTCAATGATCGCCAGCTCGAAGTACGCGTCGAGACGTACCTTGCACTGCTCAACAGACACACAAATGAAGGAATTTTGAAACGCATTGTTACCTGCGATGAAAAATGGTTTCTGTTTGATAACCGCAAGCGCTCAGCAAGTTGGTTGGATCCTGGTTCAGCAACTAAACAATGCCCTAAACGAAAACTTACCCGAAAAGTGATGGTCACTGTTTGGTGATCTAGCGCCGGTGTGATTCATCACAGCTTGTTACCAAACGGGGTGATCATTACTGCAGATGTGTACTGTGAAGAACTGAACACAATGATGGAGAAGCTGGCACATCTCCAACCAGCATTGGTTAATCGCACGTCTCCGCTGCTCCTGCACGACAACGCGTGACCTCATACTGCACAGCAGACGGTCTCCAAGTTGCAAGAACTGGGGTTGGAAGTTCTCCATCATCCGCCCTACTCACCAGACCTTGCGCCTACAGACTACTACTTTTTCCAGAATTTGGATAACTTCTTGGCGGGAAAAAAATACCATACCCGAGAGGCAGTACAAAATGCCTTTGAAGAATTTGTTGCCTCCCGTCCAGCTGATTTCTTTAAGAAGGGCATCAATAAACTGCCACTGCGTTGGCAAAGATGCATTGATTGCATGGGTGATTACTTCGATTAATACAAATAAAAAATACATGAAAAAAATTCGTGTAAATGTTTTCATACAAAACGGCAATTTCATAGGTAAAGACCTAATATCTAGTTTATAGTTGAAAATTATATTTTAATGTAAAAGTAATAGTAAACAAAATTCATATTAAAATAATATTTCAAAAGTTGTGATATAGAATGTTAATAGTGTCGGATTTTTCACTCAATTATGGTTACTGCATAAGCACAAAATTTCACTTTGATAAATGGAGTATTCCATATAAATATATTGAAGCGAAGTTTCTATACGAACGTTCTGGCCACATATAGACACTCGCCGCGCGGCCAGTCATCCGTGCTAAGCGTCAGATTTTACCGTTATACAAAATCCTCCGATTTAGTATCATTACACGAGATGCGGCGCACGCGACGCGGCACCTGCCTCAGCGTGCGTGGCCTTCACCTTATGAAATTGTTTTCGTCATTAGTAAGTATTACATGGTTACAACAAACATAGACGTTAACGACTATTTATCAAATGGTTCTATGGATAAATTAGTATACATTCATTGAATATGATAAAATAATGATATTAATAGTTTGGTTAGAATTCGTTGAAGATAAAGTTGGAAAAAAATAAGGATAAAAAGCGCACAGATAGCGATGCATTGAATCTTATCAGTACAGCTGTCCTAATTAAAAGGAGAAATGTTACTATACCATTAAATAGATGCAAAACCATTATTGTGAAGTCAATCCTGGATATAGCGTTAAAGATATTATAAATTATATTTCACGATCACTAATGATTTATTCAGAATGTAGAACGGGAAGTAGTGAATATACTATGCCAATTGTTTTAGGTGAAGACTTTAATTGCAACTTTAGAGATGAAAAATCTAAGCCGTTGATTCCCTTTAAGAAAAAAATAATTTAAGGGTTAATAATGATCCAAACTGTTCTACAACTAAAACAGGAACAACTATAGATGCAGTATTTACTAGATTTATTGAAAAAATTCAATCAAAAACGTTTGTATCATATTTTAGTTATCATCAACTAATAGTTAGTTTCGTATAACATAAGAATGAGAATAGTAGTGTACAAATAACTGAATGTACTTCTGATGAACATATATATAATCATCATCTACGATCGATGCATATAATAATGCTTTGTGAATGATTTCATAATTTTATGTTAAAATTTTATGTTAATACTCTGTACATGACTATATATGAATGAACAACTAATATATGAATGCAATCAATCTTATTATGCAAATATTGCAGGATTCAAATTATTTTCAAATTTGTACTACTTAAAGGATATAACAAAAATAACAGTGCCATCTAGGGACGCCCGAAAGAATCGAAGCTTTATAGTATAAATCGTAAGAACTAAGCGTTAAAAAGTAATGAAAAAAGATGTTAGGGAAAAAATAATGCCTTGAGAAAAAAAAAACTGAATACTTGGGAAAATAAAAATAAATAAATTAAAAATAAAATGCACGCATAAAAACGCAAGGCTACAACGGAGTTCTCTTCGTATTTTATTTATAATATATTATTTTTCTCAAAGCTTTATTTGTTTTTCCTCATGTCTTTATTTTCATTATTTTTTTAACGTTTAGTTCCTACACTTTATACTATAAAGCTTCGCTTCTTTCAGGCGTCTCTAAACGTCACTGTTATTTTCTTTTTAGAAATAACAATTTATATTATTCACAAAGTACAAAAGATGAAAAGTACAAAGTCAATTCATATTTACACAGCCGCTCCGAAACTCATTGTACAGACATTTAAGGAAAAAATGTCTTAAACGGGTTTCTTGAAAAATTAGATATAATATCATTAGTCGGCGAGTTATTCTTCTAGGATCCTTTATAATTACGGCTTTGTTCGTCTGCTAGGCTCTTTGTTTGAAGTGAAGCCTGGAGTAATAACAAAAGGAGTAGAAGGGGAACGCAAACAATGACGGCAGACGCGGATGCCGTATTTCCATTCATGTCATCAAAAATCAATATATCCACATAAATAACCCAGAGCATAAAGCTTGAGTATTTCTAATTAGAAGTACATACCCTACTCGTTTTATTAGCGCAGGAATTTCTGTTATTATAAATGTTATTCAACAAGCTACTTAATAGAAGATTAATTGGCCTTTTAAGAAAACTTATTAAATAACTAATTTCAATTTATGATTAAGTTCTAAATTAACACATTATTATGCTAATGATAATTACGTAAAACAAAATGCCAAAGACAAGAATACAAATAAATAGACAGCTTTCAAAATTCAAATGACGATGTAGTCACTAAGCTAAATAGGTTTAAAATATAAATTTTACCTAGCTCAAAGAAATATTTCAAGACAAAAGATGATTTTTTTTCTTAGATACACAAAATGTTCTGAATTCTTGTAGAAACTTATTTCTTCTCTTTTGAGTAGGCAATTATCAATATTGTACCAATTTATTTAAATAAAAATAAGAATAAAATTAAATTAAAATTATAAAGTTGATATGGTAAATACCTATTGCATGCCAAAGATGAGACTGGCACTGAGAATATGAAGCCCTAACTTTTCTATTTTAATGTTTATTTTCCAGCATCTAAACACAGAAATACTATTTTACATATCGTCTTTTAACTCAACTAACCTCCTTGAATATGTTTTGACAGCGTGAAACAATCCTCATTTAACCGGTTACCCTATACAGGGTGACTTTGAAAAACCCGTCCAAATTCACACAGAAGAATCTTTAGTAAAAGTTATGAGAAACATGTATTTTAGTTTTTGTATCACATAGTACAAAAATGTTGAGTAATCAGCATCACAAAGTCATTCAAAGAACTCGCAATTTACATAATACGGCGATAGAGTGTGAATGACCTCGCCATCTGACCTAGTAAAAGGCCGAGGATGGCGGCATTGAACCGGGCGAGCGAATACGCACTACTCATTTAGGCGGGTGTGACAGAGACAGGTAATAACAGGTTAACGTTCGCTGTTTGCAACATATGCTTATTCTGTACAATTGAATTAATTTTCCTATATGAAATATTGAATGGTGAAAATTTGACATACAATTTTTTTTGCAAAAATGGGTTCCTTAAATGATGTTTAGTGCGTATAAAAAATTTGGACGGGTTTGTCAAAGTCACCGTGTATATACAAATTATTTAAAAGGGAAACTTATTTCGGATACTTCATTCGCAAATATATAAATAATACATATTTCTAATTTACCCACATAATTAATATCGAATTTACTAGAATAGACTTCAACACCACTCATAATATTTCAGTTCTATGAGGATGTTTTCAAATAGGTTTGTAAGTTAGTGTTTTATTATGAGAGTTTTCACATTGTAAGGAATATGGTTAGACCCAGATAGTGTGATTTTTTTGCGATTTCTATAAATGCTATTTAAGAAAAAATTGAGATGATTTTGTATAAATTTTATGTAATAATTGGTTGTAATTATGTGTGTTTAAAAATAATTAAAATCTACCAAATATTTTTATCATAATGAAATATTAAATACCCGAAGAATAAATTGTAATTTTATGAAAATGATTCTTCGCGGCTCCTTAGATAGTTTTTCATCTAGCAGACATAATGCTCGATTAACACTCCATAACGGTCACCGGGCGTGTGGACGCCATTCCTGCGGCGAGATAGAGGAAATATATCGCCGGAAGTCAGCGGCCATTATTCAGGAAAGGAATCCTTCCGTCGTCATTTCACAAGTGTTCTTATTATTCGGCGATATCTGGCATAGGTGGGAAGCGGTCGTATGATATATTGTTTTGATATTACATCCTTTGTTTATTTATTATGGTTATGCATTTGAAGGTTAACAAAATAAGTGATTATTTTTTTATCTATCTCTTGGTTGTGTACTATCATCTAAATCAGTGATTCCCAAAGTGATCTATATCGACCCCTAGGGGTCTATGACAACCTGCAAGGGGTCTACGTCAGCGAAAAAAAATTTGGGGGTCCATGAAATGAAAATGGGGGTCCACGATAGTGGATCTCAACACATACACTGATCATACCTATTTACTTACATCATACTATCTTATAATATCAAAACATATACATTATTTATAAAAGTACCTATGAAGTAAAAAAATTCTTTTATGTTTATTTAATGTTACGTACATTTTACATAACAGATACAAAATTTTATTTTGAGTAGTTTTAATTTAAATTCAATTAATAAATGTATAAATTAACATAAAAGTAAAAATAAACATAACATAAAGTAAAAACACTTTTACTTTAAGTTTTTAACACTAAACTTCACTACAGTTAGAAATTTACAGGAAATCAATATCAGGTAAGAAGGGGGTCTACCCAACACGGAAAAACATGGCAAGGGGTCTACGACACAAAAAAGTTTGGGGAACTCTGATCTAAATGGTTGATGCTAGTTGTAGTTGATATAATAACATTTGAGAAGCCCCGCGAGAGCGGGCCAGTACCTGTCGATGTCATGTTCTGCGGTCCCGGCTTGCCTTAAGAATTTCTAAATAGCAATCTAATTAAAGAAACATCTCTACAAAAATAAAATAAATTGTACCCAACAACCCTTTTCAATTTTAGTTTGGTTTATATCATGAGATATAAGAGGTAGTTAAATTTCCTATAAACATTTTGAGAGCCAATGTTTAGCATTATTTTTTCATTTCTTACAAACGTTTCATATTAATATTTTAGAATTATAGATTAGAGCTCGGTCGTTATTAAGTATTGTCAAAACTTCTTCACACCTTGCTCGTCAGATCTTTTCCGTATTAATGCCTCCCGGAGACATTTTTTTTTACCTTAATAAAGCGTTTTAAGAAAATATATGGTAATATTTTATACTGGAACGTCTACCACCTTCATGCGTCCTCGCCGCCGTCCTCTCCCCTTAATCTTGTAAAGAAGCCGGTGCTTTTCTTTTGCTTTCTCTGAAATAATGTAAATATTTAAATAAATATACATATTGGTAACACATAACGCCATCTTGTTCCAAAGTAAGTAGCATAGCACTTGTGTAATGGGTACTAGACAACTAATAAACTACATATACAAACATCCAGAGGCGGGACAGGAATCGAATCCGTGCAAGCGTACCGATGTACGTTAACCATAATGCCACGGAGATCAAAAAATGTATTCCATTTATTATGTTTTCCATTTATTAGACAGTGGAATAACACTTCAGTTTCAGTTTGAGATCCTACAGCTATGTTGCACACAACCATTTGGTAAGTTGTCCACCTGCCTATTGTACTAAAAAAATAAAATTCACGGTACAATACTTTGAATGTTTCATAAAATATACATTTAATATAGATAAAATATAGATAAATTCCTGTACCCTTATGGGACAGCAGCGTGATTGTGATGCCACTGGCGTTGCAAACACCTATAGGCGACGGTAACTGCTAAATTCTAAGCGGGCTGTTAGCCTGTCTGCTGTCCTACGCAATAAAAAAAAAATCGCCTGATCCTATCAGTTGTCTCCAATTCATTGAGGCAAAAATCTCATAGCATCTCCCGAGAGACGCGTGGCTAATGACGTGTTCTCCGTTTGACACGTGCTGGCCACGTGCCGCTACTACCTCTAATGTGTGTATATATGTGTACATATTTTTACCGACATTACTTCCAAGTGGTACATCTTGGCAAATTGGTACTGGAAATAAGGGGAAGGGAAGTTAAATAAAAATCAAAATAATAGTGAAGAAATGAAAGAAATATTAATAAAATTTACACATAATTTAATATTTGATAAAATGATTATAATAATATGCTTTATGAACATGTGTTAATTACTTCCCGGGCCACGAGATCGGCAGGCCATATATCCGTGGGCCCGGGCGTAGGCGATAGGAGAACAGCGGGGTTTTTTAGTGGGTAGTCGGAAAAATCCCGGAGTCCCACATATCCCTCGGTCCCCCCGGGCCGGGGGAACCCGTCAAGAGAGGTTTTCCCCGAGACCAAAAAAAAAAAAAAAAAAAAAAAGGAGTTAAAGTATGAAATTGCCGTTGTAGTAATAGATACTTTGAATTGACATAAAACCTTCATAGTGTAAGATTTTCGAGTGAAACTATTTTCACGTGATACCAATGAGGTTTTTCTTTATAAAAATTTCATCTTTCAATTGTTTTTTTTTATTCTGCTTAGACATGAAATATGTCACTTGATGATGCCACTTGTATAATGTACCATTTTAAAATATATGTAATTATATCTATAAATTTTTGTACAATAAAAAATAAATAAATAAATAAAGATGGATACTTCGAAAATCTGAGTCTTTTTTGTTTACGAGTTCTCACGCGAAATTAACGCAGCATAAACGGTTCGAAATATCAACGTTGCGTTTGGAGACTGCTAATGAACGCACCATGCGTTTTTTGTTTAAACGCTTTCGTAATGTAAACTTCGACTTGAAGAATGAACGACGTGGATGAATAACGCTGAATTTAAGGAGATGATGGAATGAAAATTCGAGTCAAACTACCCAGGAATTAGCGGCATGATTTAACCTACAATATTGACAAATTTTCATCAAATCAATGAGATAAATAAAATATGAAAAATGGGTGCTTCATGTTTTGACTGATCTACAAAACAAATACGTATTGAAATTTATGTTGCCTAGTTGAATCGGTACAGATGTGAAAGAATGTTGGATCAAATTATGACATGTGACAAAAAGTGAATTCTTTATGATAACCGTAAGCGAAAAATGCAAGCGCCGACCCCAGGTCAAACGCAGCAACAGTGCCCTAAAGAAAAGCTTACCAATAAAAAAGTAATGATAGCTACTTGGTGGCCTGGTCAAACAATAACAACAGATGTTTATAGTTCTGCACACCGAACTTAGAACAATGATGAAGAAACTGTCAGTGAAACAGCCCCGAATCGTTAATCGATCTTCACCATTATTCCTCCATGATAACATAAAACCTCATATTGCATAAGAAACCATTATAACTCTACAGGAGCTGCAGTTATAAACTATACATCATCCACCGTACTCGCCAAACTTTGCTCCAACAACTTTTTTTGGGACTATTTTCTACATGATAAAAAAATTTCTTCCCAGTAGGCAGTACAAAATGCTTTCACACAGTTTGTCGAATCTAAATTCCCAGAGTTCTACCGTAAAGGCATAAATGAACTTCCGTTTAGATGACAGCAGTACATATATATATATATATATATATATATATATATATATATATATATATATATATATATATATATATATATATAATATAGATAACAGAGAATAAATATTTTGATTAAATAAATATTTTACACATTAGAAATCAAGAGGTTTCAATCTTCAGTACATATCGTTAATTTTATATGTACTATATATAAACCTTTTATTTTAATATACCATTGATATAGACTAAAGATATTTCAAATATGCTACAAAAAACTATATTTATTTTAAGAAAATATTTCATAATAAAAAATTACTACTTAAAACTAGATCATTCTTCAAAACCTTTTATCCGTGCAGGGGCGGAGAAAGAATACATACTCTACGGCCGGGGTCGGTCAGTCGTAAAAGGCGACAAAACAACGATCGGCGACCACATTTGGTCATAAGTATGCCGCCATAATAACCCTGTGTTGTGTTCCGGCATTAGTGACCCAAGTTCCTATACCCTTATGGAACAGCAGCGTGTTTACGATGCAACTGGTGTTGCAAAAACCCATAGGCGACGGTAACTGTTAAATTATAAGCAGGCAGTGAGTCTGTCTGCTGTCCTACAGCAAAAAAAAGAGAAAAGTACAAGTAGAAAACATGTTGTGGCTATTAGATATAATGTAAGATAAGTACAGAGTGCAGAAGATTTTTTGATGATAATTGTGACTTAAATTTAATAAATGTAAAACCCTTATTCAGGATTCATTTTAATAAACTAATGGTCCTACATCCATTAATTTCGGTGAGTTGTCGGTCCGGCACGATGTTGACATTGAGGTGTTGATTATCGAACCCACATCAGAGATTGATTGATAAATAAGCTAAAAAGCTTAATAAGTGGGGTGATATAATTGAGCGAATTTCCTCACGTCCCTCACTTAGGGCGTTGTTATCGCATATACAGATGATAATAACATACAGCTTGCAAGGATGGAGAACGTTAAAAAATAATCTATGAGTTTCTAATCAAAATATGAATGAAGTATTTTTAAAAACTTTAACTAAGTAATCGGCTAAAAATGCATCTCCCATAAGCTCGTAAATATTATTATTTCTTGGCGAAAGCTCCTTCGAGGCCAGCAGCGTGTTTGTTGATAATGCCTCAATGACGACCTTCGTTACGTAACGATTAACGCACTTTGGTATGCTTGCGGTGGAGGGTAACCTCCGCAAGCGAACACCCAGACGCGAAATGGGAATTTATGTATCATCATCAGCCTGCTGAAGTGACAGGACATATGACATTTGTGCATAATATGTATAATACACATATTTACAAAAGAAAAGTATACATGTAGTATCTAGTACGAGCACACAGGTGCTATGCTAGTTACTTTCGGGTTTAATGGCACTTTTAAAATTGTCCCAATAAATTTATTTATTTAAAAAAATCACAAACGGCCGTCGTGTAAATAAACACATAAACTACTGGATGGGATCCCTTGTCTGCTTAATTCAGCTGTAAAAAATACAAGGTAATGTTTCAGTGATTATTCATTAAATTAATATTCAAACAGCAATGATTATAGGTATTAATATTTGTAAGGTTCAATTAATTTTATTCGTTGATTATTGAATAAAAAATCTAATCATAATTAGACTTATTTAAATAATGCACCGGTTTGCATATTGTTTCCATTATATTTAACTAATTTAATGTTATTTTGTTGATGGACAAAATAGCTCGGTGAACAATATTACGCGTTTTCGGTATGTATCAAGCACTAGGGGTGTGCATTGTAGCATGCGACATATCTAAAATTAATTCATGTTTTGTCATTCCCTCACTTTATATTCAGAGTTTAATGACGTTGCACTATAAAACGTCATAGTGAAAGGCTTACATAAGATATCGCGGACGTGCGCACCGCTGTAAATGGAAAAACACGGGTTTGCTCTTACTGGCCGTTGGTGCCAACACAAAAACCAATATTTGGGAAGGGGTGCCTTTGAACTCTCCTTACGCAAAAAATGCGTCGGATATCCTTTGATTTATATATTCCTGGTTGACATTTTATTGTTGTATATGTTTACGTCGTGGTAGCTTATTGATACCACATGTTGTTCCGATGATTCGAGTTTATTATTTTCTATGATCAGCACAAAAGTCTTTTTTTATGGCTCTAGCACTAACCGACGGCCCACTTACTAGCAAAAGTTACCGTTCCCTGTAGATGTTTGCGTCGTAAAGAACATGGGTAACTAGCTGCCATACTCAAAGGTACTGGAACCTGGGTCACTAATACCGAAACACAACATCAAGTTATGGTTTTTTTTTATTGCTGTAGAACAGCAGACAGGCTGACGGCCCGCTTAGAATTTAGCAGTTACCGTCGCCTATGGGTGTTTGCAACGCCAGTGGCATCGCGAACACGCTGCTGTCCCATAAGGGTACAGGAACTTGGGTCACTAATGCCGGAACACAACACAAGGTTATTATGGCGGCATACTTAAGACCGAAGGTGGTCGCCATCCAGACGGGCTTGAGGCCCTACCACGTAGCTAGAGTGAGTTGTTTTGTCGGCTTTTACGACAGGCCGACCTCGACCGCAGAGGTTAGTATTCTTTCTCCGCCCCTGCACGGATAAAATATTATGGCTTCATATTTAGAGACCAAGTGTGATTGCTATCCAGTCGGGCTTGGAGTCCTACCATCTGGCTAGGGTTGTTTAAATGTTTAATCCGCTTTTACGATAGGCCGCCGCCAGCCGCAGGAGCAGGGGCAGTATTTTTACTTCGCCCTTGTACCGTGAAAAATCTCTGTGGCAATCTTTAACAATATTTGCTTTAAACTACTAATTAACTTCTGATTTTAGCTTTGAAATCGTTTAAAATTTAATATAAAAATAAATTGAGTTAATTAAAATTATTATAATTAAATTTACGCGATATTCATATATCAACTATAGTGCAGGATAGCAAAACAGTACCCATGCGTACACTCAGGTGGACCATTTCTAATTCTTAAAAAGTCGTAAAAAAGAACTACCAGCATTAAAGGCTAAACGTAGAATTTTGAGTCTAATAATTAAAACCAATACTGTGGTGTGTGAAATGACCAAGTCACATTTCTAGAAGTAGATTTAGAATTATATTGCAATTAAAAGTTATCCTAACTACTATTTTAAATGTGAATGTGAGTTTGTTTGTTACGTTTTCACGCCTAAACCGCTGAACTAATTTGATAAATTTCGGTATAGTCATAGATTTTACTTTAGAGAAGGACATAGGATACTTTTTTTTTTAAATTCATATGGCAGAACAACGTTTGCCGGATCAACTAGTTTAAAATATTTCCAGAAAACACAGAAAGCTATTCTGTTATTAACACTTTTTAAGTATTAAATATCAAATGCGGTTTTAATTAAGCTGTATCTGATGAAAATATGCGGTTAGCATTCCTGCACACATTTATAACAACTATTTAAATATTTATCGCGAATCAACCTTTAGTTATTTTGTGAATGTCGTTACATATTTTTAAATACTATATTATTATTTTTTTATATAGCTAGAGATCAGCAGACAGGCAGACGGCCCACCCTGGCAGGTGGTCACTGTCGCCTATGGACGTTTGCAGCACCAGAGGCACCAACTAAGAGCATGTAAGTCTTGCAGCACCAACGCGCTGCTGGCCTCAGAGAAATTTTATAACGTCTTTTTTGAAGAACCCCATATCGTACTGCGCTGAGAAAACGTCAGCCAGACGTTCATTCCAGATCCTGAGAGTACGCGGCATGAACGTTCTATAGAAACGTTTCGATTATGTAATATATGAAGGATAAGTTGACCCGGCAAACGTTGTTCTGCCAAGAAATAATATTTTCGCGACAAAATGTAGGCTAGCTTAGTCCTCCTCTAAGATCTAATGTATATTTATAGAAAAAATTACCACAATTGGTTCAGCGTTTTAGACATAAAAACGTAACAGACAGAGTATCACACTTATAAATATAGTATGAATTTTACAACAAGTACTTTAACGCAATAATTAAGTTTAAATTTGAAGGTTGAAATTAAGCATGGGATTCAGGGAGCGATCACTATATCATTTATTCAAGGGAGCCGAAGCAGAGGCAAAGAACATGAAAGAAGAAGAAGTGCACCTTCAAGAAAAAATAAGCAAGAATGCAGGAATTATGACAAATAAGTCTTTAATCATGTGGAATAATTACATTGCTTGGAAGTGGTCTAAAAATGCTGTTAGGGTTTTTCGAGACCTCTCAAAAGGTTTAGATTGTGTAGATCACACAACACTACTAAAGAAGCTTAATCATTAGGGCGTTCACAACAATGCCCTTAATTTATCAAAATCTTACTTGCAGAATAAATAATACTAAGTCACATAATAATAATATCATTACCGGCGTGCTACATGGTACAATTTTGGGTTCCTTCCTATTTTTAATATATATTAATGATCTGCCATATTTTATTACTGATATATGTGATGTGGTATAGTTTGCTAATAATACTTCACTTATTTTTAAAGTAGATAGGAATAAACAAGATCTTGTCGATGTAAGTAATGCTCTATCACACGTATCTTCATGGTTTGCTTTAAACAACCTATCTTTTAACTCTAAAAAACTAAATGTTTTATATTTACTATTCCCAATGTTAGCAATTATGACGCTAATATAATTCTTAATAATACTTTATTTCATTTCGTGGGTTGCCTGGAAGAAATCGCTTAAAGCGATAAGGCCGCCCATTGTCTCCAATATTTACAATAGTCTCTTTAACTTGTATTATATCATTAGGTTAAGTTGGTGACAATAAAGAATTATCTATCTATCTATCTATCTTTATTCATATTTTATACTCCCGATATGAAACGGGACTCGTTAGTCATCTGTGAATATCATTACTAGGTTGACATTACTTATTTACAGGGCGCTGTACATTATACGCCTATTTAATAATATAATTAAATGTTAACATATTTTTTTTAAGTCAAGAGATTTAAAGGACTTCACAATATCATCTGCCCAATATGTTGAAATTTGAAACATTACAAGCAGCCACACACTGTTTCAAAATCAATAGACTATTGTATCCGAATAAAGAATCAAAAATCCGTTTTCTAATAAAGTTGCCAAATATTTAGAACTAGTACGTGTGCTTAGTATTTTTAAAGTATCTAGTCAACACTTATAAATTCCAATGTATATTATATAACAGTTTTTAAAAAGTTCTGTTATACCATACAAGTTTTATTTCCAAAGATATTTTATAAATTATTTATAACATCTACGCTACAAGTTGAGATTGTCTCAACAATGTAATAACACTGTCAAAAGAAAATGTTATGAATGTTATAGTCGGAACTTTGTGAGATTTATTAAAGATATAATGTAGGAAAATTGTCCAACATTATTCATACACACCTGCCTCCTCACGATTTGCTAAGTTGTCATATTTTGTATTTTGTAAAAGGTTTAAGTTATTGAACATTTTCAGATATTTCTGCGGATAATGGTATAAGAAAAGTATGCAATATAACATTCTTATTATTATGATATCCATAATTAAATTTTTTAGTTTAGTTAGTTGTTTCAAGTTGCTTAGTATAAATCAATTCGGAATTTGAAAATGGAATTTTTGTCTACAAATACTATGGATAAATAACATGTATATCACAAAGACACTGAACATGCAAGCTTAAATAAATATGAAAAGGAAATAATCCTAAAAAATAATACAAAAAACATTATCAATGGTTAATAGGCAATATGCGAGGCCGAAATTGCTTTCTAACGTTGTTCCGTTGTAACTAATATTGGACTAATCCCATTATAACGAGCTATACACGATATATTTTGTTCCCTTTTGGTTTATGATTTATTAAAGATTTCTGATTATACATATCATAAGTATGTCTTATTAACTTAAACTATAATAAATATATGTGCGTGTTAAAATGTTATATACTAAAATATTTATATTACATTTGCATTCAAAATACTCGTATCACTAAAGAATCTAAACTACTTATTAATGTATTTAAAACGTGCGTATTTATGCACCATTGTTATTTTGGGTCCTTTTCAGTAATCATTTTAGCAACAGGTATTCTAATTATTATTTGATGAAGTATAAATAAGTTAGAAAGAAAATTAAGCGAAATAGCAAATCAATCTAATAAGTAATATCTCTGATGAAAAAAATGAAAATAAATAAGGGTTAAATTTATATCTAGACATATCGATGATCTAGTCTAATAATAATTACATATATTTTGATAAGTATAACCCTCGTGTTCTTCTTTTTTATAGCATAGATACTGCCTAACTACTACAACATCGAAACTCTGGAGAAAATTCGATGGGGTTATGTTTAATTCTGCAGCGGCCACCTTGCATATCCACCAGTATCCTGAACCTTATTAAGTAGTTAATCCTAACCTTATTAGTATAATTTGCAATTCATTTTGGAAGATTCTAGAAAGTTTAACTTTTTATAAACATGAGAACATTTGACTTGTCTAAAAATTAAGCTGTAATAACATTAAGTTTTAAAGTCGTATATTCTACATATCTCAAACGTTTTTGATCTTTTACCGTTCTTAGTTCGCTGAAACGTCGTCGATTCAATTCTATGAGCAAGTTCGTTCCCCTAATGGTCTCTGGAAACGTGAGTTTCAGTATTTGAACAATTCAATTACTTGATAGTGGTATATTATTTTTGACTGCGGTGATTTTATATAACAGGAGTTTTAGCAGTTGCTTAAAACTTTTTGCTGCGAAATTTCCTCATGAAAATCTTAAACCATTAGTATAAAATATATCAATATTTCTTAAAAGATCATACAAATTTTATACATCATCATCCAAAGGGTAATTCCAAGTTACATTCAAAACGTTTTGAAGCCCGGTATTCACTATAGTGCATACAGTCATAGGGCAAAATCTTCAGTGCGCCTATTTGCGACCATGCTTCTCAATATTTATGATGTTTTTCTAAGTCGGCTAAAGAAATAAGTTGTTATTCGTATAGCTAAATACTAATTGTTTCTTCATTGATTTCTTCATCCCCAAATGGGCTACGAACAAAGTATTGGAAATATTCATCATTAAATTGTAAATGGCAGTAATAAATTCAAATATTTGACATTTAAATGACATAAATTTTCAGCATAAGGATATATATTTAAAGTAATTAAATTAATGTATGATCAGATATATTTTGAACTGTATTGATTTATTGTGCAGAAATTAAATGCAATCTTGAAAATCTCCTTTCTGTTATACTAACCGCACTCAAAGTAAGATAAATTTATAGCTATTATTTTAATTTAAATTAATGATAATAATATTGTTTACACTAGTCAACAACAGAAAGATATATTTAAAGATATGTTTTATTTTCCAGGTAAACACCTGAAGTGCCTATACTGTTTCAATATGAAATTCTTGTTCCGATATTCACATTTTCATGAAATCTCTATAAACTATTTCGAGGAGCCCTTAGTTTTATTGAGGTTATTCGATATCAAACATATAGATATATTATATAGTTTTATATAGCAATAAACTATATATTACAATTAGTAGTAAATTGTTTTATTATAACAAAATTGTTCATCACATCTACTTTTTGTTTATCTACATCGATATAATTTTTTACTTTGGATATTACCCTCCCAACAAAGACTCTTCCCCTTGGTGTTTTATTGGAGAAGATTGGCTCAGGGTGTAACGACTCCCCAAAAACGTGACTTGAACCACGGTAGTGCATACTCATATGTTTGACGTGGCATAACTACATTTCTGTATTGATCAATTTTGGCTCGGTAGCCAATCTTGGCTATCACTAGCCATCAGCGACAGTTAAACAGACAGAAGTTAATCAATCGCAACAGTTGCTCATCGTCCAGGTCAGACAAACAGTCTATTAAGTTTCAAGGAGTCGATAGCTACATTACACTGAGCCAGTTTCAGTCACAAAATTCATCTTGACTTCTGATAGATTTTGTTGGCATATGTTTAGGATTATTTTTAATATCTTCATAATATGAGTACAGTCGACTCTCGTTAATTCAAGCCTGTGATAATTTGAACCTCTCTATAATTCAAAGTTATTATGAGTTCCCCAGAAAATCTCTTTATATTTCGAACTAAATCAACATATTTTTATGCACTTGGTAATTCGAACGAAAAAATCATCGCTACGTAACAAAACGATGCGTTAATTCGAACTCATCGGCGTCAAACACTCAATAATTTGTAAAGGATCAAATCAAGAGGATAAACAAGCCCCAGTAATCCATCGAGTTGAGTATCAAAAAAGTACAAGTAGGTGAGAAGAAAAGTGATGTTGCAAAATAATTTTAGATTCCTCTGAGTACTCTCTCAACGATAATAGACTCTTAACTTTTGTCATTTGTTGTTATTTTTAAAGAATAGAAGTAATGAATACATAATTGATTATCAACACTCAATAATTCAAAGTTTTATTTCTTTTCTCTCAAAAGTTTCGAACCATTTGATATTTCAAACACTCGATAATTCGTAATATTTTAAGAGTCCCTCGAGTTTCAAATTAACGAGAGTCGACTGTATATTATATTACTTAAACCATTTTACATTTCGACACACACATGTCTCTACTTATCTTCACTCTAACAGGATTTTATGTGGAAGAAGACTATAACGAAAAACCTTAGAAATAGAAGTGAACCTTAACCGCAACATTACTTTCCGAATGAAATGTAAATACAGGGTGATATGAATATAAATGTCATTTAAGTAGCATATGCGTAGGGCTGGCCGGATAAACAAAAATCACATATCTGGGGGACATCTCTGTATAATGTTCTTACTACAACTAAAAGTATAGTCATAAAAGTATGATACCGTAAGTTAATAAATATATTTTATACTTATTATTCATACTTTTTAATAAAATTGACAATGTAGTTGGTGATGAAAATAATATATCGTATTACGTCGAATATAAGACGCTACTCACTATACCTTACTCATTGGCCCCTAAATATTTTAAACTAGAAATAAAATATCTCATGTAATGAGATATGTATATCTCTATCGAATATAAGACGCATAACGAATACAGATGCATAACATATAAAACATGCATCTTTATAATTTCTAAATTCAATATATATTTATTTTGCGTCAAAAAACGGTTGTATGAAGTTGATAAAATGATAACATACAGTGCAACATGTTTTATGCCTCTTCCGGCGTGCAAATATTAATACAGTTACTATCCATACATCCTAATAATAATATGTATAAACATGTTAAATAAGAATTCTTAGAAAGTTTCCTAAATTAATTGATTACTCATATTATCAACGTACAAGCAACAAAGAATATCTTTCAGTTAAGTCTTTGTATCGGCTTTTTAATAGTATATTGTTACTGGTCTTGTTGTTATAGACATATTTAAGTGACCATAACTAATTACATAAGCAGTCTATAAAATATTCATGTTTTATATTGTTATAATTATGTTAACTAATATTCTATTCTGTGTAAGATTTTGCATTTAGAAGCAGCTTTTGAAGCTTCTACCAATGAATGAATTAGCTTTATTAGAAATATAGAATGGTTCATACATATTGCTTAATACTGCGTAATACTTAAAAAAAGTGTCTGTGTGCATATGTGCACGTGGGTGTGTACATGTGCGTGTGCGTGCGTCCGTGCGTGCATGCGTGTGTAACCTAGCATTTATGTATATATTAATTAAAACTAGTTTTAGTAAAAAACGTATTTGTGCACGTAAGAAGTTATACTTCTTTGGGGGAACAGATCAAAAATAGCTAAAGATTTCATCCCGTACGCCACAACTCTTTCTTTGTAAAAGGAATAATAAATTAATTAAATAAAAAAATTAAACCGCTGAAAAAACTGAAAAGCAAAAAATTATAAACCTTTTTACTAACCTTAATAACTAAGTTCTTAAACTAATGTAAGTATACCTAAGTAATTTGGAGTCAGCGCCAGTGCCCTCACGTATGTGCCCGTTCGGGTTGCTGTCTCGCTGACATTAACTTCGTAAACGCTCGGTATTTTCCGGCGAAGAGGCGTCTCACGCTGCGCCGCCGCCACGCATCTCGCTTTAAGTAATTAATTAATTTGCTCGTTTGGCGCCGACTCAAAATTACTTAGGTATAGTTACATTAGTTTAAGAACTTAGTTATTAAGGTTAATAAAAAGATTTATAGTTTTTTGGTTTTTAGTTATTTCGGCGGTTTAATTTTTTTGTTAATAAGTTATTATTTTATAATTTTTTCTACTAATTACTACATGCTTAAATAAATCAATTTTGTCTAAAGTTATGCGTGGTCATAGATATAATCAGTGAGTGAACAATCAATCATTCTCTGTTATTCGTACCCTTAGGGTTGGAATTTTTTCCCCAAATTTATATGGGACAAATTTCGGGACCAACTATGGGACCAATTACCCTTTCCAATATTTTTTTTAAAAATCGAACTACCCTATAAAAAGTTATGCGTGATCATACATAAAAAAATATATATATACGCGTCAACTTGAGAACATCATCCGTTTTTTTCGTCGGTTAAAAAGAATATATACCTATCGACAATTAACTTGAAATCTGTAAATACACTTAAAAAGTTGTTATAGGATAAAAGTCACTTTTATTTCGAATTTTTACAATAGCCTATCATTCATCGCCATGTATAATTTAAAATCACATACATATGTATCTTATATATAAAATTCTCGTGTCACAATGTTCGTTCCCGTACTCCTCCGAAACGGCTTGACCAATTCTCATGAAATTTTGTGAGCATATTAAGTAGGTTTGAGAATCGGCCAACATCTATTTTTCATACCCCTTAGTGATAAGGTCACTATTCCACGCGGACGGAGTCGCGGGCACAGCTAGTATTTACGAATAAATATAACTTTTTCATCCCCACTGATATAAAACATGTGTTTTAGACTTATGAATATTTGAGAAACTATTTACATATTATATACTTCATATAGCATTGTAAGAATTTTACTCTCATAACTTTTCCAAACACGTCAAATAAAGTGTAACTTCGAAAATGTATAAGATAAGTTTCAATTTATACATTGTTGTACATTATTTAAAAATAAACAAACCTTAAGATCTGTTACTGTTAATAGTTATTAAATAATAAAATGCTGATTTTGCTAAAAAGACATTTATAAACGTCATTTAAATATTCTTAACGTATTTTAGCATTACTTTATTGTATTCCTTCCCTTAAATCCATCCTCGTAAAAAAGGAAATCAAACATTTATTTCCTCTTAAAAATTGATGACATCCCGAAATTGACATCCTTATATATGTTCGCTACGCTTGTTATTGGTGCTCTCAATATGGCACGTGACTAAACGAGGATTAACAAGCCGTGAATATTCATACTTAGGTTTTATTTCCTAAACAAATTTGCCAGTTTTGTATTTTAAAATTTTATATAATAAGTAGTAATATAAGAACTTCCTTAAAACTAAAACTAACATTTTATTAAAACATATATTTAAGAGTATACTATGAATAACTAGTCATTAGCCGTAAGGTGGAAAATCTAGCATAAGTGATGTAAATGAATGAATTTATCATTCATTGCAGACTACAGGACACTAACTTAAAATATAGTCAAATATAATAATATATAGCAATGGCCAGTCTTATCGCTTAAATCTATCTCTTCTAGCAACCTGGGATGTGTTTTATTTTGTTAGTATGCTGACGTGATCCCCCGGGTTATATTTTTGCTCACCAGACTGTTAGATTGGTCGTAGGAGCAGAATAGTAAATGACACATACTGGCGTTGTCTTCCCCCTTTCTGACGCGATTCTGATTAGATATTGTTTACTTTGGACAGAAGTGTTACAAAATACATCGAGGCTACTATTAAATGTTACTAATTCAAATTAGATAAGCGGGGCAGGCAGACTTTTCAATCCTTTTAAGAATATGTCCGTACCCAGCAGTGGCACATTAAAGATTGTTAATATATGAAATAGATACTCATATGACGAAGGAAAATAATTTTAAGTAATCTGCTCACTGAAGTGTTTGACAGGCATTTTAAAAGAAGTGACTGATGCGGAAAAACTTTGGAATCTGCATCTACGGCAGTTTCCTGACGTTACTGATTAATTTTAGGAAAACTGCTTGTGTACGGCCAATTATTTATTACACTGGCCAAGTTCTAAGTTCTTGGAGGAGAACAAATAGGAAAGCGGTGTTAGAAGTGAATATTTGGATGAAATTGGGATTCGCTAATACCACGATAAAAGTGAGTAGTGTATTAGTATGCGCTGCTTTTTTAATCACAAAAAGTTAATTTCTTGGGTTGTACATATAGTAAAAGATAGGAAATGGAAATATCTATAGAGAATGGAAGAAGAAATTTTTAAACCTAGAAACTATAACGTTACGGTAATTTACAATTAAGGTGTAGAAAATGTTTTCTGTCTTAAAAATCTGCTATAATCGTATTAATCATTTTCTTTAAATGAAAATCTGATAAACAACTCTGCTAAGTTGTAGAAATATGTGTCATTGTATTTATTTCTTTCTTTTCAATAATTAAAGCACTGTTGCATACAAATTGATGACTAGCAAGCATTAATATACGAGGTATCCCATAACATACGACGTGCCATGATTACCCTAATCCCGTAGACTCGTTAACGAATAAAACATTTACACGCACCCCGGAACGGTCGTTCTATGAATATTAATACTTTCTACTTCACCTGAAAGTTTATTTCATTAGTGAACACCGGAATTTTGCAATATGGGATGTTGCTTGTTGAATAGGGCAATACTTAGTATTTATAGATGAGTGTGTATGACTCAACTTATTTTAATTTACAAACTAGATTTGAACATAAAACCTAAACTAACACAAATATATATAGTAGTGCTAGTTTTAGTACAAAACGTGTGTGTGTGTGTACTTATATATGCACGTAAAATAATAAATTAATAATTTACAGTGTAAATAAATATTTAAAATATTACATACCAACAATTAACCTTGAGTCTATAAATGTATTTTTTTTTGAGATTTTGTTAGAAATTTTGACAATGTCAAATCATTTACCATCATATATTATGTTGTCTGAATTTAAAATCACATACACACGTGTATATTTATAAATAAATATAATTTTTACATTGTTAAGCTATCATCGTTATCTTTGAAACCACACAATCCATATTGCACTACATACCACTTGATAGTAAATGACAACATTAGACATCGCGCAATAGTTTCTAAATTATGTTTCATACACTTTGTACCTATACACTTTGTAGATGTATGAATATTTGAAAGACTACTGTGAATATAGTCACGAAGTTTCACGGTACACAGATCCACACTTGAGAGAATTATCTGCTAACTTCATCATGTCATATTGTAAAAATTTCCATCTCATATTTTCTCCAAACACCCTATAAGAAGTATGAACTCAAAACGGAAAGCTACAAATATGAATCCATTGCTAACGGACGAATATTTACGTCGTTTCAGGTCGTCTTACTGTGTGGTAGATGCACACCAGAGCTGCATCTGGAAATAAATGATAAAAAAATATTTAATCTGGAATGCATTGATCTTTTAATACTTATAGATCTCTTATCCTGTCATTGTAAAATACAACAAATGGGACATACATTCAGTTTCTTTGAAATAAGTTCCTAGTTGCTAAGCAATGTTGGAGAGCTAAGAAAACGGTTATATTTTTAAAATAATCTGCAAGCCAAATTTCATAACGTTTTTTTGTTTTTGTTTTTAAGGCATTATAGTGGAAAAAATTCTCAAAAAATATTGAAAGAATATTGTTTTTAGTTTTGCATTTTTAAATATGACCGATAATTGTTGTTTTAATATTGGTAAATAACCAGTGTTTAATCGTTTTTATAAATCAGAAGAAAAAATGAGATATAAATTGATACTTTTTTAAATAAATTTTTTATGATGCACTTTTCACTTATTTTGAAAGAAGCCAAAAAACATGATAACTCAAAAATGGTTCACTTTTGCATTAAGCATATGGGGGTTAAAATTATCGCAAATAGTCACCCCTATCACCTCCTAACGGGAATACGTCAAATTATCATTAACCCTGCATGATTACAAAAATCTAAAGTAATACAGCTATTGTGAACCAAAACACAGGCGTCTTTAATTTGGCGAACATTGGCCTACAAAAATCGTTCCCATTTCCTTATATTGCATGCTATAATTACTCTAATAAGGTATAATTAAATTCGCTGGGAGGCGTGTTTGACGTTAACAATGCAGGGTTGGTATCGCGTTGAGCATGCTTTCGCAATTTCAACCGCGTTTCTCGACTTATTCGAAACATACTGCACTGTGCTAGTCAAAATAGGCCAGTAAACAAGCGATGTAAATTCATAAAACGTATTTTATTTTTACAACTAAGAGTATTGATACATTATATATATCTGGTTTCAAAGTATCAGAGCGCTTTTGCTATGGGTCCTAAGGAACCGATATACTACTAATATGTTTTTTGTAAATAAATACAAATTTATACATTACTCAAGACAGGAGTCAAACCCGTGAAATTTAAAAGTTTTGACATAAGAAAGCCAAGGAAGCTATACGTTAACAAATTATATAAGCTAAAAATGATATGATTTTTGACTGACATTTATTTTCGAAAATTGACTTATAATTTTCATACTCTAAAATATTTTATATATTCACTATTATATGTGGATTTGTTCACCACTGAGTTAAATATTTTAATAATTTGTAAATAGATTGTTCTATGTTGGATATACAATAGCACTCAAAAGTATTTTGACATCTATAAATTGTTAAAAATAAAAATATTACATTAAACCAAATTAATAAGGAATAATTACGATTTTTTACTTTTCATTAGAATTATTATATATTTCATGCATAACACTTTAATTTTAGGAATTACAAAACCGTAAGGAAAATCACTTTTTACTATCATCATTGTAGATCAAAAGTATTTTGACATTTTCGCAACGTGCTGCCGGTCATGAAAAAGAATTGAAACCTGGTTTACTGATGCCAGAACACGTTATAAGGACATTATAGCAGCATGTATTGAAACCAGTGATAGCTGAACTATAGTCTGAACCTTTTGTAAAATTTTTGCAATAATTAGAACATTTCGTCTTTTTAACCGACGAAAAAAACGGAGGAGTTTCTCAAGTCGACACGTATATTTTTTTCTTTTTTTATGTTTGACCACGCATAACTTTTAACAGAGTAGTCCGATTTTAAAAAGTATTTATTTTATTTTTTTTTTATTGCAAAGGGTATGCCCTGAAGTTAGTCCCATGTAAATTTGGGGAATATTTCAACCCTAAGGGTACAAAATAGAGAATGATTGATTGTTCACTCACTGATTATATCTATGACCACGCATAACTTTAGACAAATTGATTTATTTAAGCATGTAGTAATTAGTAGAAAAAATTATAAAATAATAACTTTTTAACAAAAAAATTAAACCGCCGAAATAACAAAAAAGCAAAAAATAATAAACCTTCTTTTTATTAACCTTAATAACTAAGTTTATAAACTAATGTAAGTATACCTAAGTTAATTTTGAGTCAGCGCCAAACAAGCCAATTAATTAATTACGTAAAGTGAGATGCGCGATGCCGCAGCGTGACATGCCCCTTCGCCGGAAAATACTGAACGTTTACGAAGTTAATGTCAGCGAGATAGCAACCCGGGAACGGGCACACGCGTGAAGGCACTGGCGCCGACTCAAAATTGCTTAGGTGTACTTACGTTAGTTTAAGAACTTATTAAGGTTAATAAAAGGAAGGTTTATTATTTTTTGATATTCAGTTTTTTCAGCATTTTATTTTTTTGTTATTTGCTTTCGTTTGTTTAGTGACTCCAAGTATACTTCAATGTAAATATATTATCGGTAAACATGAGCCCGTGGCAAATTTCTCACGTACACATTATAAACGTACTCTTTGGAACCCTACCGTCTGAAATTAACAAATTTATGATTATATCGTATAATATATTATCTATGTATAACCCGGTATACTAAATTGTATTCTTGTGTATGGTGAGCTAAAATTCTAGACTTTTTAAATATCCCAGTACTTCAATCAAGAGATATATCAATAAGTGAGCTTACCATTATTATAGTGTCTCTATCTGTACCTCACTAACTCGGCCATGTCCACGTATATCACTCACCGATGTATATCTGTATGTCGCACACATTCGCCGTAGCTTTCGAGTTTGTCTCGCCGGTGGTAAATGGAGCCGTTCGTTAACCGAGAGACTCGCGAGTGTTCGCGAGAGGCTTCCCTGCATCGGCAAGCTCCGACAAGGTAACAGTATACGCACACACAGTGCATGCGCCTCCAAGGGGTCGCGTCGCACGTGCATATTTGTATTTAGTTTAGTACATAGGTTATAATTATTTAATATGCATAATATAGAAATGAGATACTATACGGACTTTCATTCAAACCTTTCATTCATAACTACATACACACACGAGATAGTTTTGTATACTAAATTGCATTCACTGTATTCATTCATGAATGTTTTTGAGATTTCATTGTTGTGTTAATATAATCTAGATTGTAAAATTATTTCAAATGTTTTGTTTTGATAGTCGTATTTTTTACTGGTTTTTTGACTTTTATCTCCTCATAATGAACTTTTCCATTAATGCTTATCCATACATCTCATATCAGGAAGAAAATAATAACATGTTACCCTAACAGGTTGCAGTGCAGCGAGCACGTATGAACGTACTCGTACAGGGACGGACTCGTACAGGGGGACGGAGAATATGCATATTGTCTGCGCGAAGGACTCGTAAGAGCTCTCCAGACTCAGACGGCAACAATAGGCCGGGCATAATTTCAAGTTTTTATAGCTTTATTGTAACCACGAAGATGCTGTGCCTTCGCAATAAACGCTCGCGTATCATGTACACAATACATTTGCACAATCTCAGCAATTTCGTGCCTCAAGATAATACTTACGAGCACTCAACTCTTTAAAATGAAGCGTTTGTTATTGTTGAAATTATTTATGGTCCTGTAATAATATTTCTATTGCTTTAACATCGTGTTCCTGGCTAAAAATAATAATTTGGGCTAAGTCGTTACTTTCGTTGATGCATTAAAGCCAATAAATAAATAATTATCTTGTCATAACAGACAGGAAGAATTCTATTCAGTATACACACAATAAGGGGTATTTTTAGTATATTTAATGAAATATTTACTGTGTATTTCTGTCCCTGTTGTAGAATATCTCTCCTTGCTTACATGCGAATTTCGGTAACGAGATTAGAAACAAAACACTATTATATCATACTAATTAATCCTTACGTTTTTAGGTAATGGTTTTTCATATATCATTTTTAAAAATAAATAGAAACTTAAGTTTGATTACTGGCTTAACTTTTAAACACAAGAGCCATGTTAGAAGAAATTGTGTGTTTAAATCTATATAGAAAATTATTCAAAATTAAAGACTATTAAATGAAAAGACAAGTAGAATACTTTAGAGCTAATAATAATAATTTTATTTAGACCGATATGGATTCTGCTAACAAAATTTTTTCACTAAATTCGGAAGCCGAACTTTAGGTTGTTACCAGGATTTAATTAAGATGATGCTGATGACGAATCTTTAAGATTCTATTTCCTTTTTCCGTTTTCAGTAACGTACACTAAAAAAGTTTTATTTCCTTATTTTACATCCGTAGGGCGAACGGGAATCTACTTTCCGATGAGATATAATGAATAAATAAACCGCGTTTGGTATAAACATTTTGCATACAAGCTTTGAAGACCATTCCAATCGAAAAAGAAGTAGAAAAGCTAAGAAAGACACCAGGATGCTTTTCAGGAAGCTATCCGAACTTGTTATGTTATGTATAATTTAATTTATTTACAAAAGAAAAATATATACGTAATATATACGTTTTCCCAAAACACAAGCGTTCTCTGTTTACATTGGGACTAGATGGCTCTGGGTGAATTGTCACCCGAAACAGAATATTACAAAGGATTCTGTTCTCATCTTTGTATTAAATTCTAAAGTATTGTAAACCCTAATCGTAATCAAAGTACGGACATCTTGATTATATTTAAGCTATCGCTTTTTGTCAGTGCAGGGGCGGAAAAAGAATACTGACCTCTGGGGCTGGGGTCGGTCTATCGTAAAATATAACAAAACAACCCACCCTAGCTACATGGTAGGGCCCCAAGCCCATCTGGATGGCGACCACTTTTGGTCTTATATATGCCGCCATAATACTTATAATATTGTACTGTGTTCCGGCATTAGTGACCCAAGTTACTTTACCGTTATGGGATAACAGCGTGTTCGCGATCCCACTGGCGTTACAAATGCCTATAGGCGACGCTAACTGCTAAATTCTAAGTGGGCCCTCGGCCTATCTGCTATCCTACAGTAATAAAAAAACACCTGTATTATAAATAAACTTCAAGTCTTTTACGTACGTGCCTTCTTTAAATCAGTTACTTATTGCTTTCTTTATTTTTAAAACTCCATGCAATTTTCATCAGACACTTTAAATTTAAATATGTTGTTTACAGCATTCATATGAAATTCATTGTTTTAATAACAAAACATATTTTAGTTGAGTTTAATTTGCGCATTATTTCCGCCTGAGCCTAAACGGGTATAAGGATTATCTGTAGACGACGTCTCGACGGTTCCGTCAGCGTCTGTAGGCTTAAATTTTCATCATGTTTATTGGATAATTCGCTTCAAGAGAGGCGTGAGGCGCTGAGATAGAGGGGATTGTCAATGCAACACTGAACATTCTGTTAACGCAATTACTATCCTATAGGCCTTTATAACCTGATACAGCCTAAAAGTTTTACATAGAAAATTAATTTAGATACGACAGTGTCTACACATATATACATATAACTGTTAAAATGTGTATACTACGAAATAATTCTAAGAGGCATTTGGTGAAAGAATTAAAAATAATTCTAAAAGAGGAAAAAATAAAAGGCGCTTTGAAAAGTAGCATTTTATTAATGAACTGTTTCACACTTGACTGTATTCGAAAGCAGGAAATTGTTTCATTTATTGCGTATCAAATCCGTTTTTAACCCCGGAAATTAAATAATTCTTGAATTAATATTATTATTTTTATTGGTTAAGGCTAGCAATTTCAATATACATTTCAAAATGTACATTTAATGAAAAGTATCCCCATTTTTGGTGACTTGTGGCACAGTATCTATCTAACAAAACATATTAAGGATATTTTTCGGCATAGATCAAAGAAAGATCGATTCGAAAGAAATTTTTTCAACTATTCCCCAGTGCTTGAAGACGAAAGTCTTCGAGCAGTGTGTCCTACCAGTGTTAACCTACGGAGCCGAGACGCGGAAACTGGTGGAGGGACTGGTTCAGAAATTTCAAGTCACTCAATGGGTCATGGAGTGAGCTATTTTAGGTGTTTCTCTTATGGACTGAATCCGAAATGAGGAAATTTGTAAGACAAGCAAAATAACTGATATAGCTAGCAAAATATGCAAGCTGAAGTGGCAATGGGCCGGTCACGTTTGTCGAAGGACCGATGGGCGTTAGACAAACGAGGTCTGCAGTGGAGAGCGCGTCTCAGCAAATGTAGTGTAAGATGCCCAGCCCGATGGAGTGATGACCTGTGCATGGTTACCGGTTGAGGCTGGATGGAAATAGCGAGGGACTGGCAATTGTGGCGCAAATTTAGGGAGGTCTACGTCCAGCAGTGGATAAGAAACGACTGACGACGATGAAAGAAGTAGTGCCTGCTAAAGCAGCATACTTTCTCGAGCAGGTCTACTATAGCAAATATTGTATTTTTTTTAGTAATGAATTTCTTCATTCACCAAACAGCATACGTATCATTAGGAAATTATTCTACAGTGGTCCTACTAGAGTTTATACCACGTTTGTAAATGAAATTATATAAGTACTGCTTAGTATTAGGTCTATTATTTACTTTTGGACTGTATGGTGGTGTGTTAAATTTCATAGTATATTTAAAAAATATAAATATTAATATAATTAATTCCCCCCTTAAGTTTGTTATTAAGGTAAAGCGTTAAATTCTCAGGTAATTTGCCGGAAGCAATCAACATCCACCTGAACCCATTCTTGCATCATCAGTCATTAATCAATGTTATTTATAATTACAATCTCTAAACATAACGCGAAAACGGCAATTGCAAAATGATAAATCACTCAAATAGTTACGAGGTCGCAGATGTTTTGGATATTTAGGTAAATGCGCCTTACAATTGGGGAGTTAAGAAACGCATTTAAAGAAGTTAACTCGTCATTGGAAAAGGCTTTTATGCAAATAAATTGAAAACAATGAAACACCATTTAACTTGAATTAACTTAATCTGATCTCGTCTAAAAGCCATTCTGGTGAGTCATTTGAAACTCGGAAAACAAGTATTTGCATATTTTGTCAACAAGTAATTCTTATCTTTTTAATACGTTAAGGACAATTTACTTAAAATATATGAGAACAGACTTTCTTAAGGAAAGACAGAATCTAGAATTATTACTTAAATAGTCTAACAAAAATTATTTTGGAGCCTGTAAGGGTTATCAATATCAATGTTTAAGTCCAGATTAATTAATTTTGTTATCGTAGTACGCTAAAGAGCTTGAGTGGAGTATATTTATCTAAATTTCATTACGTTTATGTTAAACTATAGCTATTACTAGCCGTTACGGCTTGATTCACTGGTCAAATAACAGAAAAAAATAAATCTAAAAAATATGAGAAGTTTTCGTACGCATGCGCGCTACACCGCTTACCGCACTTCTCCGGGGAAAGTTATAAAAATCATTGTTTCTTAAAACTTTAATAATTTTATATTAAACTAGCAGCCCGTCCCAGCTTCGCACGGGTATTAAACAAAAAATTAAAAATTAAACTCTTCTATTTTTTTTCGGTCTCGGGGAAAAACCTCCCTTGACGGGTTATCCCGGCCCGGGGGGACCGAGGGATATAAGGGACTCCGGAAAAGATGTTCGACTCACTAAAAAACCCCGCTGTTCTCCTATCGTCTACGCCCGGGTCCAAGGATATATGGCCTGCCGATCTCGTGGCCCGGGCCGGCGCCGGCCCACGCTTTGTCTTAAAGCGGGCCCCTTCTAAAGTGCTGGCGCCAGGGGGTCAGGGTTTCGTCCCCCCGGCGCTCTCTTGTAACAACTTTATGAGTTGAGGGGGGCTGCTGAACAGCACGCGGCCTTTTCCCTCACGGCAATAGTGCGGGCGGCGGATCCTCCCCCGAGGGGCCGCCCGCGGCCGTTTTCTACAGCGGCCGGAGATCGTTGCCCGCCCTCCGGCGCCGACGACGCGGCCTACGTTGGCGGGAGGGAAGTGCGGTGGCGGACTCCCGCTCCCGTTCCGCCACCTCCCTTGCAGACACTACTGCCTCGCAAAAGGAGGCGACGGCCGTCCATCCAGGATCGCCCCCGACCATGGACAGAACCAGGGCCGGGAGTGACAGGTCCGCGGCCAATTCCGGACGGGACTCGCATCCCCGTCGCGTGCTAGTCAGGCGTGGGTACGACACCAGACGACACTCCAGAAAAAGCAGAGTCGCCTGACGTCGTAGCCGGCCCAGCAAGACCAACCGACAGCGAGGATGCAATTCCCGCCCCGGGAACACTCTGTGCAGGCGCAGTCGAAATAGGCATGGTTTCGACTACCAAATCAGGTCCCAGGGTAGAACCCGGGACCCCAATCAGTATTCGCAATCATCCCACCGGGGACCACGCCACGAACAGAGAGCTAAGTTGGAAAGGATGTAAAAGGTAGACGGAAAGAAAGGTAGGACTCTGTCGCCTCGAACGGAGAGGGGAGTGAAGCGACGGATGCTCGGGAACCTCGGGTACGCACACCCGTGCACTCCTCGGACAGAGGAGCGCCCCTGAGGGCAAACCCTTCTATTTGCGTCAGGTTACTAAAAAAATAAAATTATAAAGAAAGTTTGAATATTATTATTTCTATGAGCTTTTATTTTAATGATTTTTTTTGTTATTACTTTTTATTTATTTTTCGTTATTTTTTAATAAGTATTCTAATTTTTGTAAAAACCCCAGTGACGCACGCCTACATTGCATAAGGTGCTGCCTAGCTAGCCGAACAGGGTGAGCGGCTACCACGCAACATTTTTCTAATACTTACATTTTTAAACTCGTGATATCTTTCGAATGGAATATCCGAATTGAAGAATTCAAAAAGTTATATAAAGGTATTGAAACAGTTTTGAATATGAAGTAATTTATTTTGATAAGGATTAATACCAAGATCCAAATAAAGAGTCTTTTCTAGGGGCGGCATTTCAATTAAATTTTTAAAATAAAAGAACACTTATTGTGGCATAACTATAATAGTTAGACATATGCTGTCGCGACACTTTTTGTAAATAATGATGTGTTCTGCAAAGTTGTAGTACATTATTTTATTCTATCATCAATAGTTTTCGCAACGCACGCGATTTAAATAATATTTTAGGTAATTTTTTTACACTTTGGGTTACATTATTGGAGTTTTAGTAAGGATCCCTAATTTTTTTGAAAATATAATATAGCCTATGTCACCCGGGGATAGTGTAGCTTCCCAACAATGAAAGAATTTTTTAAATCTGGTCAGTAGTTTCGGAGCCTATTCAAAGCAAACAAACAAACAAATAAACAAACAAACAAACAAACAATCAAATCTTTCCTCTTTATAATAGTAGTATAGATGAAGATATCGCAATATTTTTTTATATAAGGGCCAAGTGTCTATGAAATAAAACTTAGAAAATTTAATTGCAATGTATCCAGTAGTTTTTCCGTGATAAGACTGCACATGCAGACTTATCATTTTCATTTTATTTATATAGATTATAGACTAATGGAATAATATTACGTCAGATTCATCGTTAGGGGAATATGTATTGTGTTATCGGATGGAGTGTAAAACTAGACGCGATGAGTACACAGGCACGCGTCCACTACGAGTGTCATAAATGGTCAGCCATCTGCAAATTGTTTCATATACTGTGATTGTTTAGAAAAGAAATATCCATTTTTTCTTTATTTCATTTTATTTTCCTCTTATAAGGTCTCGGTATTTTTTGCCCATTTCTTTCAATTAATTTCTATACACCACTCTTCTGTCTCACTTAACCTCTGCCACTTCTCGATTTTTATTTTCTTTCCGAAAAATATTCTCTAAAGTAGAAACTTTAATGAACTGATCGGCCTTACAGTGCACATCAACAACGTTCTTATAGCTGCAAACATATTCTTATAAAAAAAATACTAATCGTGATTACATATTATTATAGAAAAAGCTATCCAGTTCATTAAATACCACTAATATGGTTTTGTATCAGATAAAAAATTTACTCTACTTTACACTTCATCCCTCATTTAGGTAATTTAAAAACTATCAGAATATATAATATTTATTGACCTTAATAAAATGATATTTTGCCAAAAGTAAGTAAGCTATCTTAGAAACACTTCTAAAATCTGTACATAAAATGTAAATATGTTAATATTATCATACATAAAACAGACAACTCTTATTTGCTATTTTCGTAGCTCTGTGACGTGTCTTCCAGCAAACAGAGGCGTGCGACAGTGCCGACCATCTGTCACTTTGAAACCAGGACGCAGTAAATTACTTGCCTTCATCATCCCGCGGGAAACTGACCTGGACTTGTCGCGGTTTGCTTACAAGCGGAGGTTTATTCGAATGAATGTTTTGTTTGCGCTTAATTTGGTTTTAGAAAAAGAAATTTATGTTTTCATTTTGTTTCATTGATACAGTTGCCATGCATTCTTTATTAAAGTAGGTACAAAGTTTTGTGGGAAATTTTATTTTAAATTAAGTATGGACTGGTACGCAAGTTAGTGGTCGGTAATTTGGTCACACATTGGTGATCATTTAAACCTACTATTAAATAGAATATTTTAGTAAGGGCTTCAGCTTCTGGGATGTCCAGGAATCTTAGTGTTGATTTATTTTCATTTTACTTGCAGTATATTTCTCATCTTTTCTATTTTCTAGCCCGTCGGTATCGTGTTATCCCTCTATCGTTTATTGATATTTTTAATATCCATTTTTTATAATTTCTTACCTTTATTAATTTAATAATCTATTACAAATTATTATAACATAATTTTACATATTAATTTGTTCTTTATACTTCCTACTTCCTCTTTAGTTACACTTATTATTACTAATATACTTTTTTTTATACTGGCAGCTGTTAATTCATGACTTTTTATCAATTTATTGTATAAGTACAATTCATTATTTATTTATTTTAATTGGTACATTGGCTACTTTGATGCAGAACCAATGGTGCGGCCTAGTGTTTATCCACCATGAGCGTAGATATCGTACTTTTATCAAGTTTTATTCATTTGGCTAGCTTCAGGTCGCTCCTGTCAAGGTCATGTGTCATATTCTCTTATAAAAAGCGTTAGACTGTTTTGCTTGCTATGCCAACCTCGTAACTAGGGTCGTTTTTCACTTTAAAGCAATGCAGGTATGCCGCAAAATTCGTTCGTAAATTGTGATGATCTATGCCCATTCCGTTGTCCTATCGACGTACCTCAGGACCTTAAGGGCGCGTAATGCGTCTGGGAAAACATCCATGTTACTTCTACGATTGATCTAACGCATATAAAAATAAATAGTTTTGATTCATAGTACCATCTAGTTCCAAAATAAGCAGCAGTACGTTTTTATGAGTACAGGACAAATGATATATTGTACTACTTTAATCCTTTTTTTGAAGTGAAATCTTCTTTAGCGGCGCTGTACACTTTTTTTGTGATGAGTAAAAAATGTTAAACACGTGTCAGGTCACGTGTCCTGATCGAAAATTCGTAAGACGTAAGAAGGGAGTTTTGCTCTAGTAATACCAACCTTATAATAATGACTTAAGATTTATTTTATAATGTAACTTTTAAATGATTGCATTGCATTACTTATACGTATCTATTCGAATTGCGACTTTATTACAATGAAATACAGTTGAGTTATTTTTTTGTGATGGGGAAAAAATATTAAACTCGCGTCAGGACGTGACCTGATCGAAAATTCGTAAGACATGCATATTCGAATTGCAACTTTATTAAAATGAAATACAGTTGAGTTCTTTTTTTGAAGTGAAAACTTCTTTAGGCGCGTTGAGCACTTATTGGGAGAATAATTTTTGGTTTGCAAAGAAGTGTTAATGACCAATTTAAACTTTAATCCTTGATATAAACACTTCTTTATAAACCAAAGATAATAATCTAATAACTCGATGATACGATTCAGGTTACTTAGTTTTCACTTCTATCGGCAGTCCCCAAAGACTGCCCCGAATGTTTTTTTATAAATACACATTATACATGAACGCCGACTCGGGATGGGAATCGAACCCGTGACCCCATAAGCGTGTCGTAGGTCAAATCAATGAAATGAATCATTTATAATAGTTTTATTCCTTTAGTAGTTTTCTTTTTATTGCTGAGGAACAGCAGACATGCTGATGGCCCACTTAAAAGTAAGCAGTTACCGTCACCTATAGATGTTTGCAACGCTAGTGGCACTGCGAACACGCTGCTGTCCCATAGGGGTAAAGAACCTGGGTCACTAATGCCGGAACACAACACAAGACTATTATGGCGGCATACTTTAGACCAAGGATGGTTGCCATCCAGACGGGCTTCAGGCCCTACCAAGTAGTTACGATCGCCGATGTTTTGTCGGCTTTTACGACAGGTCGACCCTGGCCTCAGGGGTTAGTATTCTTACTCCGCCCCTACCTGTTTAGGCAAGACTACAGTTACTTCTGAAGAAATTATTACATAAATAAACCATTTTGTTCCGCTTTAGTTAAGAAAAGGAAGCGCGAAAAATTGCATTGAAATATTGCTCTGAAACAATACTGAACAAAAAATCTTGAGTTCCAAAGCGAAAGCTTCAATTGCAGTTGGGCTAAAAATCTTGTAAGGAAAGGAAGACTTTACAAATAAATAAAGTTTCCAACTTCATTTTAATATCAAATTTGAACAACAAAAACCCGTTACAGACACGTGGCACTTAAATTATTTTCGAAGTTGTTTTCGCGTCTGACTCAGGTGTAATCTTGTACGTGAACTTTTCTGTTTATTTTCGCTTCCAATTTCAACGAAGTGCCTGCCATCGCGCTGTCTGACGTCGGCTTACTATCTTAAGTATACTGGATTGGTTGCTTCAAATTTATTTCAAAATCGAAATTTAATTTGCGCAAGATACGAACAAAAATATACATTGATCGTGGAATAAAAAAAAACAACAAAGATTTGTGATTGAAATCATATTCATTTGTAAAATATTGTAATTATTTATATACCTTTATAATAAAATGCATTTGTTATAAACGTCATGTATTCCAAAAAACTCCCAGTGGATATGGTACCATCTTTGGTATTGTGATTAGTTATTTAAAGTTATCAAATATCTTCCATTGGCAATGATAGCCATTTCTTGAATGATTGTTTAAAAATAATTACAATAAAAACCGGTTATTTCAAATAAAGGTTAGCTTTAAAAGCTAGTTTTGAAATATATGGTAAGATACAAAATATATTTTTAAACACATTGCTCTCCCGTATTTTACTTTAACCGGCTTTTGAGTTTTCTAACAGTTTTGTTTCGCTGAACTACTTTGTTTTTAAAATATACAAAGTTCCGTAGAGCTCTCTTATTTAGTTTTATTGCACAACGAGTTTAAAGTTGCACTTGTATGTAATGCAATCACATTACATGCATGTTATTTAAATTTAGATAAAATATCAATTAGAAAAAATACATAAGATGCTAAGTAAAGTTAAGCCTGTATAGCAAAACCCGGGCTCCGATATGAAACCTTCGAGTGTAACCTGAAATAACAAGAAAGTGCTGATTATGTGATGTGCCTTAACATAACCTAACTTGCTAATATTAGCTTAGTGTATAAGAAACTAATATTTTAAGAGCAAAAAGGAAAAGTAAGCAATATCCCATACTTCCTCACTGGTCTACAATTATTCTACAGCTAATACTAATAAGTCTAATAAAAATACATTAGCAAATCAAGCTCTCAAACAATTAATTACAACTTATTTGTTATTTTACATCTGAGAAATAAAGATTATATCTGGTCTGATTGATATCTTTAGCATAAATGTTAACGACAATGACACATTATGCGACGTGGGAAGATAGCTTCACAGATAACTATAAAGCTGTGAAGGTATTGACGCAGAAAATGATTTTGCTTGGTCTTTTTCATATTTTTATTACGTAGAGTTGAACATAGGGAGAGAGAGAATGATGCGCGTCTGCTCATGTGAAGACTTTTAGAATAAACTAAATTTACATAAGCTCGAACATTGCAGTAAAATACCGTGACAATATATGAAACTGATCCTTAAGATACTTGATAGTATAGTTTGGGGCAAAGTACGGAATTTAATTGTTGTGAATTGAGGATTCTTATATGAACATATATTTTAGTTTTTTTTATTATGTTTATACTTTCTATATCGGTAAAAATAAATCCTCTTATAAGCCAGCTACAACGACTTTGAATAATTATAATTGATTTTCATTCAATAAGAGAGCACTCTATGTATGTACGATCTAGTGCTTACTCTCAGCTTAAAACGGTGTTAGGGAAATAAAAAAATGACATTAGTAGCATTAGCAGTCGTTACTGCTAAGAGCGACTTCCGTCTTTTTTCTGTCTTTATTCAACTTTATATGTAGTCATCATATTATATCCTCTCCTTCCACTTTCCTTTGTTATCGTCAACTCAGCATTTTTGTCTATACCGCTGCTTTGGTCTACCTTTTCATGTGTATACCACATCCATTTCTAGCTTGTCCGTTATACGGGCACGTCATAATAATAATAATAATAGCCTTTATTTAACAATCTTACAATATAGTTACATTATTCCTATTTAATCTATTAATTGTTTGACACCGGTACGTGAAGATTGTCTTGCTGTCCAGCATAGGCCTCCCCTAGAGCTCGCCATTGAATGCGATTCTGCGCTAGCCTTTTCCATGTGTGTCCCGCAATTTTTTTGATATCGTCTTCCCATCTACGACGCTGTCTCCCTTTCCTTCTTTTGTATTGTCTCGGGCACCAATCCGTTACGTCCTTAGACCATTTGTCCTTATCACTCCTAATCATATCATATGTCCTGCCCACCTCCATTTTAGTTTCTTTATACAGTAGGCAACATCTGTGGTTCTAGTTTTCTTCCGTATAGTATCAAGTTTTATTTTATCTTTTAATTTGATGTTAAGAATGCTTCGTTCCATACTGTGTTGGCAAGTTTCTAGTTTATGTATGTTGTGTTTGGTTAAGCTCCATGCTCTTCGCTTTCATTGGTACGAGTGGGTTTTTCATTACCTCCTTAAGAGACCAGTATCTTTTCCATGCCAAAGTAATTCTGTTGTTAATTTCCTTCGTTGTTCTATTGGAGATATGGTTTGTCCAAGGTAGATGTATTCCTTCACATATTCTATTGTTTTCCCGTTAACAACTATAGGGATACTTTCCGAATTTGACATTATTTTGGTTTTCGAAGCATTCATTGAGAGTCCCACTTTATCACTTTCATACACCAGTTTTTCTAACATCTTTTGTAGGTCTTTTGAATCTTCGGAAATTATAATTAGATCGTCTGCAAATCTTAAGTGGTTGAGTCGCACTCCGTTGATATTTAATCCGTAATTATCCCATTCGAGATGTCTAAACATGTGTTCAAGAACAGCTGAGAAAAGTTTGGGTGACAAAGGATCGCCTTGCCTTACTCCTCTTTTTATTGGAAAAAAATCTCCATCTCTTTCAGTTCTTATTTTTGCTTTCATGTTCCTATATATGTTGGTAATCAGTCGAATATACTTTTTCTCCACTCCTTGTGTTTCTAAGGCTTCCCAAATTTTTTTGTGTTTTAAGGAATCGAACGCTTTATTATAATCCACGAACGCCAGGTAAAAGGTAATATTGTATTCAGTACATTTCTGGATTATTTGTTTTATGGAGTGGATGTGGTCTATTGTTGAGAACTCGCTGCGAAAACCCGCTTGTTCTTTAGGTTGGTTTTCATCCAAAGTCCTTGTTAATCGATCTAGCAGTACTTTTGAAAATACTTTGTATACATTAGACATCAAGCTGATGGGTCTGTAGTTGGATATATCATCCTTCTTCCCTTTCTTGTGTATTAATATAATAGTTGATATAGTCCACTGTTGAGGTATATATTCTGTGCGCAAAATTTCATTAAATATATTTGTAATAGTGTCTAACGTGACTTTGGATGATCCTACTAGCAGTTCATTAGAAATTCCATCTCCTCCAGGCGTTTTTCCTTTCTTCTGTGATTTGATAGCCTTGTTGACTTCATCTCTCAGTATACAGGGGGTCTCTTCTTCGTCATTTTTAGGACAGTTTGCTAACTGGTTAGATATATCTGTTGTTGCGTCGTTGTTGTATAGTTCGCGGTAATATTCTGTTGCTATTTCTACTATTTTGATTCTATTTGTGTTATTTTTCTTGCTTTTGTGGTGCTTCATGTTGTCGATCCAAGGTAGATTGTCTCTTAATTCGGCCTATGCTTTCTTAGTTCCACCTGATTTCTCTATATGATAATTTAGTCTTTCGGTTCTTATCTTTTCCCTATGTTTTCGTATTTGCAGGTTTATTTCTTTGCTTAGATTTGTTATTTCTGTTCTGTTGTTTTTTCTATCTCCAATCAACGTTTTCCTTTGTATGATCAACTTTCTTGCTTCTGCACCTAATTTGTCTTTTTCCTCTCTTGTTGTTCTCGTTTTGGTTTCAGTTTCTTTTAATTCCTTTTCTAGAGCGTCATACTTTTCTTGGACTTCTTTAAGGTTGTTTATTTTTTCTAAATTAGTGTGTAAAGCCTCTAAAATGTTTTCTGGGATTCGTAAAGCTACTATACGGGCACGTCATACTATACCGCTAGTCTGTTACTCTTAGGTTTTCCAATCACTGGCGCTACTTTCATACATTCCCTGATATTCATAACTCCAAACATCCATTTCAGCATTCATAACATCCTTTCATCCCTTCCTTTGTGGCCCAGCTTTCGATTTAAACAATACGACAGTTCCTTTGACCTGTTATAATTTCATCCATCCTGCATTTATTCTTTTTTTACATCTCGGTATATCTCACCATCATTCTGGTTTAATGATCCAAGGTACTAGAAAATGGAGCCTGTTAGCAGGGACACGCCTCCTAAGGTAATCGTAATCAGTATAATTTTAAATACACATGCAACTTTTATTATCGTAAAAATTTATAAAATATTCAATGTCGACTATTTTGATAACAAAAATAAACACAATACAAACTTTTATTGACGACAAAAATGGCCACACAATAGGCGAAGAAAATATGGCTAAAAATACTTTTCACATGTTTTCTTCTTTATCCGCACAAACCCTTTATTATTTACAAGCCATTTTCCACAACTACCTGCGAACACTTTGATTCTCACGTGAGGCGTACGTTAGTAAACTTGCCTACACAAATATGGTCGGGTTCTGATTATCGAACCCGATTCTGTTTGGTTAACAAAGTTTTGGTGTATTTTGTAAGTGCTGGTTTTTGCCACAAACAGTGGCTTTTAGAGTACATTCAGCTCTTTTATTTATTTAGTTATCCCTGTTTCAGGGATATTACAAAGTTATTACGCGATGTTAGTGATCGTATCGTCTCAGACATATAATAATACTATGTATTAGAAGGTAGTCGTAATAGTTGACCAACCTAGTTTCAATAAAGCAAAACAGCTGGTGACCAGAAATCTAGTATTTAAGTTAATTAATTTTAGCCTACATTTGCTCCAACTTTTTTTAGTACCTTTTTAGCATAAAAAGAAAGCCGTCTTCGATCTTTCGTCTTTTTACTTGTAGTATTTTATTCTGTTTAAAGCTATTATTTTGGCTTCCAAAAACCGCTTTAACTTTTATGTTTGTATTTAAATTCATGCCATTACACTATAGTATCTTTTTCCTTGCTAAGAGAAGAAAATTCAGTAGATATTTAATTGGGAATTGCTCCTGTAATGACCTGAAATTTCTTTTCATTTATGGTGTATATTGGTCTTTTGAATTATTCTGTATAGTAGTTTTCTTGTATAAGTCCATTTGACTGACATTTAAACTAATAGAGAGTGTGTTTTTTGTGTAAAATTAGTGTATGATCTTCATAAATATGCAGCATTTTTGGATTTTTTTTTATCTCTGAAGCATAAGTAATTACCAAATATTAAGCACATATTGCTTTTACTTTAACGTAACTATGTTATTAATAACTATTAATATTATAATTTAGTTACATATTTTACATCAGTCAATAGGCCTATCGGAAGAACAACGTTGCTTTTTATGTGAAAACGAAAACACTAGCATATGCTGAGATAAATTAAATTTAGACATTATACACCACGTATTATTATTTCTCTTGTTTTTTCATATTCATGTGTTTATATGTCCTAAATAAATAATTTTCTTTTTAAATATATAGAATAACGTCCTTCGTGGTGCAACTGTTTTTATACGTCGAAACGACTCTGCACGAGTTCGTTTGCCATCACAAGTTTTAATGTTAATTTAATATATTAATACATACAATTTCTTAAATAATTATTTAAGTTGTTTATCAGTTATCTAGTACCCATAACTGTACTCTGTTGCTTACTTTGGGTCTAGATAGCGCTATATGAATTCAGCGGGAGGCCGGTCGAGGGAGGATCCACCACCCGCACCGTAGCCACGAGGGCGAGGACCGCGTATTGTTCCGCGGTCCCCCTCAACTCCTTAAAGCTGAAAAAGGAGAGCGCCAGGGGGACTAAATCCTAACCCCCTAGCGCTACAAATATAGAAGAGGCCCGCCCTGATACAAAGGGCAGGTTGACGCCGGCCCGGGCCACAAGGTCGGCAGGCCACATATCCGTGGACCTGGACGTAGGCGATAGAAGAACAGCGGGAATTTTTGTGGGAAGTCGGATCGCCAAACATCATTCCTGGAGTTCCACATATTCCTCGGTCCCCTGGGCAGGAGGAACCCGTTAAAAATAAGGTTTTTCCCTGAGACAAAAAAGCGCTATATGAATTATCTATATAAAATTCATTTATTTTTTAAATTAAAACAAATATATTAGTTGCATAATAAACATAACAGTTGATGTCAGGTTCCGAACTCTTTGAGTGCATTTGGAATTTAAATTGGTAAGTCTGATTTATTCAGTTCCGTAATACTCGTTTGCGATATCAAAGCTTCAGTTTGTTATCTATTTTTTTTGTGTGAATCTATATACCAAAATCAGAACCAGCGTAGTTCTGATTTTGCAGGCAAGTCAGCTAAATCCTCTACAATCTCTGGTGTTGCAAACATCTATATGCTTTAAAGACCACTTCTGCCAAGTGGGGCGTTTGCCTGTATATTGATCTCCAGATATAAAAACCTACTTTGATTTGTAGAATTTACTAGAATATAGAACCATATCAATTTAATATATGTTAACAGTTAATAAATCTGTTGTTATATAGTTAAAAAAAGTCTGGAATTAAATAAAGTATTAGTATAGTTATATAAACCTATTTACTTTCAGCATTTTTTATAATAACGCAACCCTTCTCACATGAGTAATGTAGTAAAATTATGTATCGGCTTTTGTATTCGTTATTTTGGTTAACTCTATTCAAGGGTCAAAAAGCCGGTTACAGCTCTTCTTAGGGACGTAGAAAGCTTTCGCTTGTAATCCGCTAATATGTGAGTGGCTTATAAAGGCTATTGAACTTGCATATTTACAGAACAATGCATAATAATATAAAAAATATTATAATGAGAATTATAGGGGATTCTCCCAAGACCTTCCAAGACTAGCAGATCAAGCCAATATCAATTGCCAGCTATTCTCACATGCTGAGTAGAGATTACATTTATGTCTAGTGTCGTTCATTGGTTTAGTGCAATCAATTAAGGAGGCTGCATTTATTTACAAAATAAATCGTATATCAGTTGTCTAGTACCCATAACACAGGCGTTGCTTATTTTAGGACTAAATGTTGCTGTATGAATTATGACACTAAAAAATGTCAAAACATAATTAAAAGCCACAAATGGGCAACGAAAGTTTTTCTGAGAACCTTTCCCGGGATATCTTTTATTTATACATATAACATAAATATGTTAATAAATGTATAAATTATTATAACATAATACAGTATATATTCAGTCTAGAAAAAAGACGATAAACGTCTAGAAATATCATCTCCTTCCCTAGTAGAAGGAAAAGAAGAGTTGAAGGATTTAAATGTTATAAATTTATTATAATATCGCAAGATCTCCGTTGAACCACAAGAACCTGTAGAGTTGTAACTCTACAGGAGCTTTAGTTAGAAACCATACGTCATCCACCGTACTCGCCAGACATTGCTATAACGGACTACTATTTCTTTCATGAAGGTAAATCCCCAGGAATCTAGATCCCCAGAATTTTATCGTAAAAGCATAAATAAAAATGTATAGAAAATGAAGGTAAACATTTTGATTAAATAAATTGGTAAGTCTTTTTTACATATTAGAAAAAAACAAGTTTTAGTTTTTCAGTACAAATCGGCAATTTCATACCCCCAATATTATATGATGTCAGAAATTTATATTTTATGCCAAACTATCATAAATATTTGTTCTCGGTAATATCATTTTCGTGTTAAACTCTCGCCAAAGCTTCGTAAGTATCATACAGTGACCTAAATCTCCGTGTATTATCTCCGTGTAAGTAATAGTTTCAAAAGGACTATAAATTCAAACGGTGGTGATAGGTGGTATAAAGTAAACATGGAGCATGGCAACTCGGCCGCAAATCCTCTGGTTTGTTGTAGCGGTCGGTAATGTTACGGCGCCTTACACTGCTGGATCACTACAAATCTGTTTGTAATATTCGTGGCAGTAAATATTCGCACAAGCAAAATTTTAATATTTGTAATATTTTTACATCACAGTTATAATATTTAATAAAATTTACATTTTAAGTATTTGTATATTTATTTATTTTTAGTAAGACTTACAGGCTAATAAAAATTACAATATGTATATATAATCTAACATTCTTAAAAACTATTGCTGGTTACAAGTCTTAACAGTTAGTTATTTACCACTACTCATAAACACAGTAAAAAGGAAAAAAAAAGAATAACTTATATTTAATCTTCAACGATGTCGAAAAAGTGTTTACTCTTCATTACTTTGAATCTATTAACTTTAGTTGTGAATAAATCGATATCAATTGATTAAATCCATTTGCACCTCGAATAAAAAAGTCTATAATTAGTAGGTGCAAACTTAACTTTTGTCTTGCACTTAACAATTGTCGCTTTCTAAAATTTTTTGTTTTACTTTTTTTCCGTGCAGGAGTGGAGTAAGAATACTAACTAACCTGCGACCTATTGTAAAAAGCGATAAAACAACTCTAATTAGGATGTAAGGCCCCAAGCCCATGCTGCCATAATAAACTTTTGCTGTGTTCCGGCATCAGTTTTCTGTACCCCTATGGGATAGCGGCGTGTTTGTGGTACCTCTAGCATCGCAAACATTCGTTGGTGACAGTATCTGCTTAATATTGAGTGAGCTAGTTGTAATCCTATTTCAATTCAAATATTTTTTAGACAATGAGGTGGTCTATTGTAAATTTCAAGTTATGAACGTAGCCTTTTGAATAAATAAGTTAAAGTAGCAGTGGGCTAAGGCATTGTAATATGATATAACCTGTCTAGTCAAGCATAGAGCAAGGGCAGTGTAGAATCATCTTACTAGCAATAAAAAGAAATATCGGTCAGGAAGAATTATATAGTTGCAATGTTTGTTTTTGAAAAACCCACCCCCAGGAGTTCCGACATCCGTAATCTGGAGGAGAAACAAACATCCGGAGACTAATAGAATTTTATTTATAAAGATAAACCTTATACAACCACAGTTTTTTTTTAAATTAGAAAAAAACATTTTTATGTATTTTTTAAAATATATAATGTTATTTATTTAAACATTTTTTACTCTAAAATAAATACAAATCCTTTTGTTTTTATTTTATTAATATATCTGTTTTCTGTATTGATATTAAGGTAAATTATTGTAATACTTTTTTGAATGCTATACTGACGACTTACTTAATAGTATGACTTACTGATTCTCAAAATAAGTCAGTCCGTGTAATAACGCGCAGTATCTTAAGTTACCAACTACCTACACGCGAATGTGTTTTTGCTGTGCCCCGCTTTCTGTACGAGACAATAGTTCATACATAATTCATTTTCACGTACATATATTAATCTTTTGTGCACCGAGTGGATTTCGACGTGATTTATGGTCAGGTTATTTAATTCAATGATAATATGCGTAAATTAACAAAAAATAATAATTTTAAAAATTCTTTTAATATTCTGACTTAAAATCAACAAAATAACAACATACTGTGGGCATGTACACTGACACAACAAAAAAACGATAGTACCACTTCATTTCAGGGCATCGCTAAAAGGGTTTCAAATATTTTCTTGAAAAACCTATTTTCATTAAACTTCTTCTTCTTCATCCCAGCGTCAAATCCCGGTTGCAACCGAAACTTCCGTTTCGGTTGCCTGGGGTCAGCTTTCTGATTTTTCATGTGGCGAAGACAATTCTGGACTCACCATGCACCCTCCTCGCCGACCCAAAAATAGCTGCCTGAATCCTGTCCCAGTAAGCTTGAACTGGTTCGCCCTCACAACCGGCGCACTTGTCGCCGATAGCAGAGGGGAACTCTTGGGACTTGACTTCATCAAGCAGCCACCACTTATTCGGCGCTGAAGGCGCTCGACACGTTTGTGTTTGGGCTTCACACAGAGGTCCATGACAAGAAGACTGTATTGTGTAGTGAGACTCTCACCGGGTATGACCTTGCAGTTGGCTACTTTCCTGATGTGGTGTCTCCTAGTGAGTAGGAAGTCTATTTGGGTAGCGTTCATCTTGCACTTGTAGGTAATGAGATGCTCGGGTACACGTACTGAGGATATCCTCCCCTTCCACGTTTCGGCTACCACACCCAAATCCACCGTGAATACGCTCAAATTTCACACATTCTTCACCCACGTGATCGTTCAGATCACCACCCAAAATGACCTCATGTGACTGGAATCCCACGAAGCACTTCTGAGAATACATTCCAAAACGCTATCTTATCGGCGTCGTTACAACCGACCTGTGGCGCGTAGGCACTTATCAACTTATCCACCGATACCCTCACAACTATAAGCCGATCGCTACAGCGTTTCACTTCCAAGATGTCGTCCTGGAGCTCCCCTGAGAGCACAATGGCTGCCCCATACTCCCCACAAGGTGCACCTGTGTAGATTAGCTTGCAGCCATTCTCAATAAACCGGGATCTGCTAGCCTTCCACCGAGTCTGCTGCAGGAACGCCACGGCCACCCTTCGCCTGGAGAGTACATCGGCCAACTCTCTCGCACGTCCGGTTAGCGTGCCAATATTTTCATTAAGCTTGAAACGAAATAAATTGATTTTTATTATAATATAATAAATACATGTAAGGTATATGAATAATTGCTTGGAGATTTTTGTTGTTGATTAGCTGAAAGACATACCTACTATTTTAAACATTAATAATTAAAACAATAAAAAAGTATTGAAGTCTTTATTTAATAACCTATGCGTTTTCCTTTTATTTTTATTGCTGTAGGAAGCAGACAGGCTAACAGCCCGCTTAGAATTTAGCAGGTACCGTCGCCTATGGGTGTTTGCAATGCCAGTGGCATCGCGAACACGCTGCTGTCCCATAAGGGTCACTAATGCCGGAACACAAGGTTATTATGGCGGCATACTTGAGACCAAAGGTGGTGGCTATCCAGACGGGCTTGAAGCCCTACCACGTAGCTAGGATGGGTTGTTTTGTCGCCTTTTACTACAGACCGACCCCGGCCGCAGGGGTTAATAATCTTTCTCCGCCCCTGCACGGATAAAATTTCCCTCTAATTACTTTGTTAAGGGATTTATTTTGAAGACAAATAAAAACAATGGTTATAATATTGTAAAAAAAATAAAAAAATAGCTTATTACAGGTAAGAATTTTCTGATAAAAAGGAACAAAATTACGCTATATTAAAACTTAGCTAACCCAGATAAAGGGGAAATGAGCTCTTGGGGACAAGGGGATGAATACAATTGCCCATTCGTAAACTTTGTGCAGTTTGTTAAGATATGGTCGTAAAGTCGAAACGGACAGTAACTGTTCTCCAGAGACGAATGTCGCCCAAGTTGGTGCAATGACGTTTGAAAAATATTAAACTGAGTGACTAAAACTACTACCTATTTTATAGATTTATTTACTTTGACGTCATCGGTCTTCTTGTGTGCCTTCGAGAAGGAATTCCTCTTTCCATCTCAAACAATAACGGTAAACAGTATAAACAGTAAGCCCTTGGTGTCAACATCACGAATTAAATGCAGTTTAGGGGACCACTGGAAGACAAAGCTAAGTTTGCATCAAAAAATCTGGCTGTACTAAACTGGTCCAAGGCAACGGCTTATGATATACGAACAAAAGCTTAGCTCACTTTTATAGGCCGGAACAACCGCTTGTCAGCTCAATTTTCTGTACTCCATTCAACGGCACGCAGTTTGTATTGTCAACGATCCCATACTCTCAGATGGATTTTGAATCTCTTTACGTATTCTATCGTCTGTAAAACAGAAAGTGTTCTTCGTCTTTCTACTACCACACTACCTGCTATCGGCTGGGTGTTTGTTCATCCCCTTTTTCTGGAGCTTCTGTTTTCTTGTACAAAACGGTTTTCAAGAACGTTAATGTTTCGTGTCTTCGGATTTGTAATTACCTGCCGACTAAGGTTTTACCATCACAGTAATATATGGGGTTTTTTAAAAAAAGGCTTTATGGAATTTCTTAGAGGCTGGCAGCGCGTCGGAAATGCTTCTAGTGTTGCAGACGTTCATAAACGACGGTGACTGCCTGTTAACGTATGGGTCATTTGCTTGTCTGTTGGACTCCAGCTATAAATAACCTGTAGTGTAAATCGTGGTTGCATGCTATATGTATTTATTCAGAGCCAGGATAGATTCAAATTCTCCGTTTCGCTCAATATTTTTAGTGGGTATTATCTATCATTTTATATTCTTGATTAGTAACTCTATCTCATAACTTTTTTTACTTTAATAATACCCAAACAATAAAATTATCTATTAATACTCTATTTTTCTTTCAGTATTTAAACAACTGATTTTGTTTTTGAACATTGATTTTCATTTCCAATAATTATAACCTTAAGTAGAAATTCAGTAATGAGGTAAAAGTGTTTGTGAATGAACACAAAACAGTATATTTTTGATACAGAAAACTAGCTCACAAACAATATATTTATCGAATTCAAAACACATAGAGGAGGGGAACTAGTTGTCCCCAGCCAAAGGGTTGCTACGTGGTCTAAATGTTTCAGCGCCAATTTACATCAATACACAACGATACGGACACCGTGGCGCGTGGTTTATCTGGACTATAATATTATACAAGGTTTTGTGTCAGTCACAGTGAAGTTTTTTAGTCTTCCTAAAATATAAAAAATATTTGTATTGATGTAAGAAAACTGTTTGTACTTCATCTACTCTTTGGTTTATATCGCCAATCAAGAAAAGAAGCCTTAACTAGAATTTGCTTTTGTATGTCGTACGGTACTCACTCCTGTTAAGATACAATTCTATCAATCATTTTCATATGATAATATATCAACCTCAAGCGTAAAAGCTTTAGAACGTCGTTTGGGTGCATTTAAATTAAAAAAATTATGGCATCTTTCCGAACGAGAAACTGGCATTTCTATTCTCTAATTTTAATCCTTAACATTTCTTGTCATAAATTTGTTCTTTTTATAGATTTTTTTTCATAAATACGGTAAATTTATTAAAATAAACTCCCTTAGTAATAATAGTTTTCCCTTAGTAATAATAGTTTTTTTATTGCTAACGAACAGCAGACAGGCTGATGGTCTGAGTAAGCAGTTACCGTCGCCTATAGGTGTTTGCGATGCTAGAAGTACTGGTACCTTGGTTACTAATACCGGAACACAACATAGTTTTATCATGGCAGCACACCAGGGATGATTGTGATCCAGATGGGATTAGGGCTCGACCACCAAGCTAGGGTATTTTGTCGCCTTTTACAACAAGCCGACTCTGGCAGCAGGGATCAGTATTACTCCGTCTTTGTTTGGAGAAACCCCGAATAATTAATTACTGTAATCAGTAATTCAACTAATACGTAGACTGCTGATTAAACACAAATTTATTTTTAATTAAATCATTTATATTTCCCTGAACTTTCCGCATATTTTGTCAATGTAATATGTCGCTCATTTGTTAGCAAATACATTGGAGTACCTTTAAACCCTATCCAATTTATTTGGAAGGCAGTTGGATAACCGCAATGATGTTGACAAATCGACCAGCGTGCCGACCACGCCTTTTTGATGTCCGATCTTTTCAGCTCTGATCGGAACGATAATATAATTCATTCGATACTAGAACATAAATAGTTAAAGTAAAACAAAATCAAGCGCTATTTATGTTCCGTTAAGGGAACTTTGAATTCTGTGCAATAAATATAAGTAAAAAGTTATTTTAACCCAAAAATCTGAATAATGAATTTAGAACGACTATTTCATGAAAGTATTCACACAAAATTTCAGCGATTTTTTTGTAAAAATAACTTAATATGTTACTTCCTTTTTTTGTGGTGCAAATAGAAATAAATATAGCTTAAAATATCTATTTCTATAGCTTAAATTGATTATTAATACCCCACACCTAAGAAGAATAACCTAATGATGAGGCCATTTATTTTCGAAAATCAGGACTACCTGGCAAAATAATATCAACGAAATATACTTCTACTAAGACAAAATATATTGTAGTATCAAAATATAATATAAAAAAGGCAAATTTTTCTTAATAGTCATAATTTTAATCAGATATGAAAAACATTCTCATACGATAGAAACCACCAACTTCGTATGAATATCTCACGTCTTTTATCTGCTTAATATTACGTGTAACTGTTTATGTTTGAGTATATTGTGTTGCACATTTGACCGACAGCAACATAGAATTTCCATTACGCGTTGAAGACGCAAGATTTTTTTACCAACAATCTCATCAAATCACATCGAAAAGCACCAAGGGAGCTGATTGAATTGAAACCTCGCTACCTGACGCCATATTTCTTTTACCGGTTTCCCCAAATTGAACTTTTACCGACAGTTAAATGTACTTTAATCTGATTGGAGTTACGACTTAGATAAATCGTAGCCGAACCGGCGACATTTCAGTTTCGAATGCAACCAAAACCGGTGTAGCCTTTCTGATTAATAGGTACTCTGATTTTACTTGATAATTAGACTTTCTTCGGTAATATCTAATAGAAAATTCTTTGTTTCTTTTATAAAAATAAACCAATTAACATAATGGATACTGACATTTTGTTATTATTAAATAGAAAAAGCACTTAGCGAATCAGCTTCCTTGAAAGAACATTCCCGTAAAATACTTACAATGAATTATTTTTTATCTAACACCGTGGACACCCGATTGGTACACAAATTTGACTAGCAGTCTCTACGATTGTGATAATGATTTTTTTATAATTATCAGCTTAATAACAATAATGACTTGTATAGCAAAATTGTATGTTTTAAGTGATACCGAAAATCTCGAATATAATTCTCTCGCCGTGCAAAGTAAAAATACTGACTCCCACGGCCGGGGATGGCCTGTCGCAAGAGGGGACAAAATAACCCTAGCTAGGCGGTAGGACTCAAAGCCCGTTTGGATGACAACCAATGGTAACCTTTAAATATAACCTTATATTGAAATTTGGCATAAGTGACTCAGATTTCAATTTCTTTATGCGGACATTCTCATAAAATATTAACAGTGATTGACACCGCAAAAACAGTAGGCTACGGTAACTGCTTACTATATATTCAGTGGACTGTCAGCTTGTCTACTGTTCCAGAGCACTATAAAAAAAAGCAGACCACGGATATTAAATCATAATTTAATGGTATAATGATGAAACCAATTCATAAACAACACACACTAAGTCTGTTTTTATTTTTATTTTTCATTAGAAAATTCAACTTAAGTAACCGGAGAGCTATAATTTTTCATTCAATAATAAATACAATGCTACAATAAAAACATCAATCATAACAGTGAACTTTTTTCCCAATGAAATCGATAGTTTTTGTAACCCGCTCGCCACGGATTCTTACTTCTCATAAGAAATGCATGCTCTTCCATTTTATTTATTTACATGGGGTTAGTTCGATAAATCCGGGATTTTCTATTGTATGGGGGACTTTATTGAACTTTATATTTAGTCAATCGAGTAGGATCGATACATGGATGTGAACTTTATTACAATCCTTTTGTTCTGACATTTTGATAGATATATTTATAAGGATTAATACAGGAAGTAAAAATATATATCCCTTTTTAAGAAAATTACCTGAAAGGAGACTGAAATTTAGCACAGTCAAAGTTTGTATGCAGAAGTGCAAAATTCTAATATTTTTTAAAATTAAAATGCTTAATTGAATGTTTATCCAATTAGTAAAAAACATATTACAAAATACCATACATTTAACACATACATTTATTTCCAAATATACGAGTACCCTTTTGTATATAATTAAAATTTGAGGTCAAATTGAGGAGATATTAATAGTATTACTCTAAGTATGAATACTTAGAGTAATACTATTAATGTAGTTAAGAGTAATACTAGTAATACTAATTAATATTATTAATTTATGTATGTTCAAATTTCGACCACTATAACCTATAACCACAAGTTTTATTTATCACATAAAATTACCTTAAAACTACTAGCTATGTTATAGCCAGTAGAGATTTAGCTTCCTTTGAGTTATTTTATATGAAAATTTGTTGGGTAGTGGTAATTAAAAGACAATTATTTAAAATTTATAGGTATTAAACAAAAGATAAGAAAATAAAAAATTAAACTTAAAAAAAAAATTATTTTTATATGATATGCTAAATTTGTGACACTAAATGCATTTTCAATTCAAGCTCCTTTTTAAATAAACAAAAAGAAATAGTTTTCTTTAGATATCTGCCTTTTATACATTCATGAGCTGCATAAAATTTCTAAATTAAACTTTGAGGATCACTTCTGAATTTCCTAACCAAGTTTTAAAATCATGTACATTACACAGAAGTGTATTTATTATCTTACTTACTTACACAAAACAAAGGTAATAAAATTATATGTTGTTTGACAGATCTGACGGAAGTAAAGCACTGGTTTTAGTTAAACAGCAATAAAACCGAGTTTGGTCCAATTCAAGGTATTCATTATATTTAGTATTTTATTTCAGTATATTATATTACCGTAATATTGTTAATTGTCTTCAATAAAATGTTTTTCTTTCATTCCATAATCTCACATCGCAGTTTATATAATGGATTTTTATACAATATGTATGTGGATATGTAAATAGCTCAATTAATACGGAATGGTAATTTTATATTTGTATATGAATATCATTGTAAATAAAAAATAAATAAAATAATTGATGTTGCTATTCACGGCGTCGAATTAATACAATACACAAGGGACATCGGGTAATTAGTCACGGCCAGCTGGGGTGTAGCGTTGTCGTAGCTGCTACGCTACTACGATGCTACGTGTTTATGCGGGGAATATAACTTTTTTTAATTACATACTATGCAACCACAAACATTTTTATTGCACTGTTGATTGTATAAAAATAAACTTTTTAGAAGATGGTGTCACATAAAAGGGCTAGTACTTGCGGTGAAAATAGAGCCCCTGTAATATGTAAAATATAAGGGTGACAAAAACGATGTTATAAAGATTTTAAATATATGTTTGTTATTATACTTTAGGACTTTTGGCTACTTTTCAGTTAGTGAACATTGTTGTTGAAGTATCCGTTGTGTAAAAATATATTACTCACTGTGGTAGACAATGAATTTATTGAAATGCAGTTATGTTTTTAGGTTTACCAATGCTAAGAATGACATGGCGGGGAGCCAATCAAAGTATGTACATAATAGTTGTATTTGTGTAAAAACTAATAATGTAGTTGATCATAAAAAATATTACAAGGGAAAAAGCGAATCTATTATATTATTCATCAGAGTATTGTAATATATACCTACGAGTATTCTAGAACCCAGGTGAACTGATGTTCACCTGGGTTCTATAAAAGCTTTGGTTGTAAAAAATAATGCGGAATTAAATGTGTTCATAAATTTTTTAGAGCAACATGAAAAGAAATATATAGTAACTATTTTGAGACTACGCTCTGGACATATTCTATCAAATAAGCTTGCATTTCTCATGAAAATGATACAGTCGCCAAATTGTAGTACATGTAATAAACCAGAGTACATTGTTCATATTTTAACAGAATGTACTCGCAATTTTCAATTGATAGTTCAGCTATTTGGAGTTCATTGTCTATCCACGTTGGGAGATTGCAATGGCTTATTGTCATCCCCTTTGTCCGGGGAGGTCAATAAGCTTTGCAGACTATATTATTCGTTTTTTGCACATTGTTATTAAGTAGTAGTAAGTTAATATGATTTACGGGGTGACATTGCCGCTGCGCGGCAAAACCCTTTTCAATAAAGAAAAAAAAAGTTTGTACTATATGAATACATTTTGACAGGTACCTGGTAACCTGATAGTATATTCGAAAGCCAATATAAAGGTCCCAGGTTATATCCCATAATATTTTAGGTAGTTTTTCATTGTACATATTACATCTTGAGGAAACCTGCATACTGATATGATTGATATGTGTCGTCACACTTTGGACAAGCGTGACGGGTATACTATCCTTTATAATATACTCCATAGAATACTGTCATGATAATTACTTAAAAAATGTTTAGTTTTAATTACACAAACGGTACTGTGTAATTATAAACTTGAATAAAAATTTACATACACAACCGTAATCATTCGTTTCACACCGTCACGACAATTAGCGATAATAGTTTGTTTTAAGACTTTCGTGTTGGTTTTTGCACGTTAGTTTTCTCGAGTCTAAGTATAAATAATATGCATTTATTTACTAAAGAAAGGCATACTCGTATAAGTAGTACATGAGTTGACTTGTATCCAAAACATACACATTTTGGTGGTTAGTTTACAATTAGATGGTACTTTGCAAATTGTCCTAGTACTTTAATTTATTTTATAAACATACGTAAAGTAATTAAAAAAACATTAAATTTCAATATCAATTCTGTTAAATTATAAGTACTTATCTTAATATGTTAACTAATAGTAGACTAATAAAAAGCATGAACACATCTCACCTTATTCCTAGCGTATTTGTAAAAAATAATAGATCTATTATTTAATTGAGATAAGGCAGCAATCTATTTTTTCTTTCGGATTGGAAATCAAATAATATTCAGATTTTTAAAAATAAAATAAATTAAATATGTCTATAATCTATTATCATGTATTTTCTTAATTATATAGGATGAGAGAAGGCTGCATCATAAGGTTCATATTATGCTCAACAGCTTACCTCAATGTTTGAAATTGTTTAGCGATGCTTAGATTTCGATGAAGACGAAGGAACATTCACGAGCTCACTATTAATAGCATAATTTTAATAATAAGTCTTTACCTATGAAATTGCCGTACTGCAGTACTGGCCATTTCAAATCAAAATAATTTTTGTTTGGCTAAGAATTCTAATTTCAAATTAATTTTATTTTAAAAACATGGAATTATTTTTCCAAAGTAGTCATTTGTTTATTGATTAGTGTTACATTTTCATCGCATTTCAATATTTTTCGTCATCATGGATACGTTAAAAATTCGAGTAATTATGGAATATGAGTACCGTCGTCGCAGCAACGCGGTACAAGCGGCACGCAACATCAACGACGTTTACGGAGCTAACACTACAAACCAACGCACCACCTGTTATTGGTTTGCTCGCTTCCTTTCTGGGAATTTCGACCTGAAAATGAACCTCGCGGTCGTCCGAAGACTTTGGTCGACAATGACGAATTAAAGGCGATTGTGGAAGCTGATGATACACAATCTACGGCTAAATTAGCAGCAACTTTCGACGTTAGCGTCAAAACAATATTGGTCCATTTTCGTCAAATTGGCAAGGTAAAAAAGCTTGACAAATGGGTGCCCCACGAACTCAATGACTCCTCCATGACAACGCGCGACCTCATACTGCACATCAAACGGTCTCCAAGTTGCAAGAACTGGGGTTGTAAGTTCTCCGTCATCCACCCTACTCACCAGACCTTGCGCCTACAGACTACTACTTTTTCCAGAATTTGGATAACTTTTTGGCGGGAAGAAAATTCAATACCCGAGAGGCAGTACAAAATGCCTTTGAAGAATTTGTTGCCTCCCGTCCAGCTGATTTCTTTAAGAAGGGCATCAATAAACTGCCACTGTGTTGGCAAAGATGCATTGATTGCATGGGTGATTATTTCGATTAATACAAATAAAAAATACATGAAAAAAATCGTTTAAATTTTTTCATACAAAACGGGAATTTCATAGGTAAAGGCCTAATATTAATTGTTAATGTTGGTAACATTGTTACTTTCCAACATAGACATATCGTCCGCCACTTTGCACCAATAAGTAATCACATTGAAGTTACAAAACCAGTTGGTAGGATTACGTGTTGCGGAGCGTGCAGCGGTAGGCCGGTGCATTACACCAGAAACATCGTCCGATTGTTGCGGTCCCCCGGTAATGGGCTTAATTCTGATGCGGCTTTCAGCTTTTAGCCATTGTTTACCTGCACACGCCGGACGTAAATCTCTGTTGACGTGTAGTATTTTTTGTCACAGGACATACAAATTTATTAATCTTGTAGGGAAAATGGACAATATCTATTAAGGGATTGCGTAAAATCGTTATTGAATTAAACTTAAATTTTAATCTATAAAATAACTAAACGGCTAAGTTTTGCTTAGAGAAGTGTTAAATAACAGATGTTTAGCTAATCAGGTCCATCGGACCCCTTTAGATAGAAAGAAGTTAGAATTTAATACTAAGATAATGATGATAAGGACAAGTATTTATCAAGCATATTACAATATCGTGTATCTGCCTACTTAGGAAAACCTTTTTGAAAGTTTGAAGTATTTTAGATTCTTTTTCAAAATAATGTTAAATTTTACATCTTTTACATTCATTTGAATTTTGAACTTCAAGCTATTCTAAAGTCTAAAATAATCAAACAATACAAGAAATATTGCATGGTTATTTTATAAAATGGTGAAGTAACGTAGCAATACCAAGCTTTTTATATATACCATTTGTGAACATTTAAAAATATTTTATGAGCGAGCGAATATTTCTCTCATATTCAAATTAAATATTTCTGCAAATAGCTTCCAAGTACCACAATGACACCCCAATTTACAATGGAAAACTTGCTATAATTTTATGACGTGACGTTACTCGCTCGCAGACTGCTCTCGTCGGACCGAAAGTTAAATTGAAACTGGTAGGCAAACCGCACTCGTATGATTTATTAGCCATGTGTGAATACGTAACTCATTTAATCAGGGCTTTGTATAATATTTATGTAATTTGTAAGTACTTAATGTAATCACGGAAAAGAACACTCACAACATAAATTATCAGAATTTTGTTTCGCTATTTCTTCCTTTAACCTGCATGTTTGCGAGGTGGTAATAGACAGAAAGAAAGAAAGAAAAGTAATTTATTTAGAGCTTGAAACTTACAACTTAAAAGAATATTAACTAAAAAGAAATATATTTTCCTTAGCTGTAAAAATGTGCCTAACTCAGTATTGCAAGGTGCTGTTTAGAGCATCCTGTGCTGATCTTTCATTAAGACCTTGGAATGACGATATACTAACTATTTTTAATATACATGTATTAAGGAAAAGAATCGTAACATAAAGAAAGACAATTCACTCAATTCAAGACACATAACATTAGTTGCTAGTATTAAAAGATTGTAAGAGATAACATAAATAAAATAATAATAACAACAATACGAGTATACAAGTAATTATATGAAGAATATGAAGATGTGGATATAATATTGATGAATTTATTATTATGAATATTTAATTAGTGACCTAATAAATTAATAATTATGATTAATTTAAAAAATAATAATTATACTATAGAACACTTGTATCTATCGCCAGGTCTGCCTGCCTCTTTTGGTGTTCAAAGATAAATAAATGTTTTTAATTTAGTCTTAAAACTATTTATATTGAAAATTTTTCTTAAAGGAGGAGAAATGTTATTCCAACATTTCGTAGCGGAATACTTAAAGCTGGTATGGTTTAGTGAGGCAGCAAGCTGTACAGAAGGCTGTCGAAGGCTGGCAGATTTCTAGGCACCAATCCATTCAAACCTATTATATAAATACATAGGATTTTATTTTTAATAATCTCAAATAATAGACCAGCCAAGTGCAACATACGTCGATGCTTCATTTTCAACATTGAGCAACTGTTCAAGAAGGACGAAAGTGACCATGACCTCTGTATTTTAACACCGCTTTGTATGCAAAGGTCAGCCAGTTTTATGACAGCCTTCGCCTTTTCCATAAAAGTCGCATAGGTCACTCCTCTTTCTATCGTCGCAGGCATTATTGTGGCCGTAGCGGTGATAGTTTTTGGTTCGTGCAATCTAAATGTCTATTTCTTTATTATTGATACTAGCTTTTAGGAAAATCATTCATGGAAGAGACAAATGACATTTCTTTAATTTGTTAAAAATTCTATCGCCAGAATCAACCTTCGGAATCATATAATTTCGAGAGAGAAAAATAATTATCTAATGAACATTTTAAAAAATTACAAATTAATTGAGTACCAGTATCTTTAAAAATAGTCAAATAATGTTTACTTATCTATTACCTTATTAACCATAATTGATAATTATACCGTACTTAATATTTAGTAACATGATGAAGAAATACGAAATTGTCAAAATGTTATGTTAGTTGTGAAAACGAGACGGTAGTTCGCGGTCAAACATACATTCGGATAAGTCTTGATAAGGTCGGCCGAATAAACGCCCTTGGGCAGCTTTAGCTTTGTACCTATTCTCAGATCATTCGATATAAGCTAAATTAGTTATTTAATATTATACTAAACTTTAAACTTCTTACACCTATAACATATAAGAAATTAATAAAACTAAATGCGGTTAACTATTATCGTAAAACAAATTTATGGACTATACAAAATAATTTCTGCGTGATCTGAATCAAAAAATGTATGACAAATATCTGTTATTATATTTACAGGAATAAAATTAACGGAGAAAACGATTGTATTTATGTATTTTCAAGTAGGCTCTTCCATTCACATATTATTTACTATTAATCTAAATAGGTGTATGCTTAAAATTTGTAGGGCACAAGTTTTTATATGGACTATTAATATTTGTAAATGACTTTATTAAAATTAAAATTACGCGTGTGTCAATATTTTTTGTAGAGATATGTTTATTCAAATATATTAGACGTGTATTTTAATTTTTTTAATTTTTTGTATTTAAAATGTAATTATAACATTATTCAAGAAACATAACCTTAAAACCGATTATAATATCGTGTGACTTTGATAATAGCCGTAATCAACGAAATCTTGTACAGAGGCCCGTCAGTAGTGTCTGTGCCTGAAATGTTATTATCTGCCTTCAAAGGGCTTCACTTCCGTTTCGGCGAGTTTACTAAAATGTTTCTTTTTACTCACGCTAAATTGGACATGGATCTTTAGATCCCTAAAACATTATTCGACTAAACGTTTGTTTTACTGAAACATTTGAAATTTACGTAGAAGGTAAATGAAACAGCTACAGCTTGAAGTTTATTGTGTTTCGGTGTGGTAAATTTTTTTATTCTTTAAACATACTTTATACTGACATGAGTGATAAATATGACTTTTTATGTATCAAGTGAATGTTTGCTTTCATAATTTTTAACGTTTTAAATAAAGTTTGAATAAAACAAGAAACAATGTTCGCTGGTTTGTCCATGCTAATTATTTTAAAAAATTAAGCCATTTTCGCAGAACTTTCACTGGATAATTGATATCACAAGAACTCAATGTGCCATATATTTTTATATTTATATAATTTAATTTACTTTTTGAAAAACAATTAGTGTATCAAAATAGTAGTACTTGTTATCTTATTTCTATTTGTGTTCTTCTAGCTCGAAATAAAATTTAATTTATCACTTAATTATTTATTTTACTGTCCATGGCTAGAGAAGGAAATGCCACCATTTGTTTTCATTTCCGGGATGTTGTCTCAGACAGCAGACAACCCTTTAAACAAATCAACCATTCTATCTTTACTAATGAAATTAAAACTTATTCCTTTATTATTAAAAGACGGAGAAGCAACACAAAATATTCGAAGTTAGTTAAAACCTGTAACTAGGTACCACAATAGTGAAAACCGGAGTCCGAAGTAAAAACTTCCAGTAAACTGGAATGAAAAATATTAAAATAGACTATAAATCTTTCATCTTAATCTTATCTTTCTTATTTAACTATAGACTAGATTAAAATAAAATAAACGAGCAATGCGTCCTGTCCGTGATAACGTACGGTGCCAAGCTGTGGACAATAACCACTGGCTTAATCCACAAATAAAAATAAATTGAAATCGTATTTAAAGATGTTAAAGAGCTAATTTAAATTACTATTAGTATTCAGCCAAGGTACTCCTTAAAGTTTGACTTTAATACCTTTGTAGAAAGACTTAGCAAACTTTCCAAAAGCGCTTTATCCGTGCTTAGTGAGGCAAATGCCAGATGAAAGTTTATCCTTAGAGATCCTAACTATACAACTCTAAAGGCTTTTATTTTTATTTTACATTCGAAAATAAAAATATATAATAACAATTATAAAAAACAAATTTTTAAGCAAAACTTTCTTCATGTGGATAATTTTTAATTCACCATTATAAGATTGTGCAGGTCACTCTAAGGTAATAAAACAATATATTGTATTATAATACATTTATAGCAAATTGACCATGGATTAATCAGTGGTATTTTAACATGTGGACTCTTTTGCGACTATTTATATTCGTGTAGGGGTGGAGAACGAATACTAACCTCTGCGGCTGGAGTCAGCCTGTCGTAAAAGACGACGAAACAACCCATGCTATCTACGTGGTAGGGCCTCATGCCCATCTGGATGGCGACCAGCTTTGGTCTTAAGTATGCCGCCATAATAACATTGTGTTGTGTTCCAGCATTAGTGACCCAAGTTCCTATACTCTTATAGGACAGCAGCGTGTTCGCGATGCCACTGGCGTTGCCAACACCCATAAGCGACAGTAACTACTAAATTATAAGTGGACCGTCAGCCTGTCTGCTGTCCTACAGCAATAAAAATATATATTTCTAAAGAAATAGCTACAAGTAAATAGATCTCAATGTACCAAACGAGATCGTTCAGACACCTAGCACACCTCATAGCCCATTGTTTCACCTCTCTTTGGTATAGGCTTTCTTTCTTTGTAAAATCTTCTAAATTTATTAACAATTTAATAACTCGTACATACGAATTATTCAATACCTCTTCACAATCGCTTCTAACTTTTAAATTCATTTTTTTTTTAATTTAACATAATCTTTTACTCATAAACTTTCCACTTCACTGAACATTCATCTATATATTTTCCCTCAAATATTGCTCAGATTTACTTTTCAACGTATACGCTTAAAAATAAGTATTTTTTTATGTTAAATATCTATGAAAACGTATAAATTTTGTATAGATTTATAATTAAACTTCGTGTTTAACAAATTACTTTTGTTTTTATTTCAAATAAAACAAATTAAAAATGTGGCTTAGTCGTTTTCACACAAGCCTTTTGACCACTCAACTTCATACAGACAACTGGACTATATAAGCTTAATTTATCATCTATGAACTATAAATAGAGTAGGGAGTGATCTAGAATTTGTCGATTTATACAATTCTTTAAAAAAATCAATGGTTATACCTTTATACCATTCATTGAATAAACATCAGGGTCATCCTTAAATGAAGGGTCAGGCCAGGGCCATATGATTTATTATTATTAAATAAATTTTATTCCTATTTTGCTAAATATTCCAATTTATATTTATTATTCTACAATAGTATGTCCTTTTTCGGTCACAAAGGCAGTCTTTATGAACTTACATTTGTGTTAATGGTTACGAGGTCAGTCATTCCTGAAGGCTAACACGTGTGTAGTAACAGTAGAAACATCTCATTACCAGCGTCTCGTTCCCAGAGTAAATGGGGGTTAATTTCATTAGCGCGAGCTCAACGAATCGTGTGATAACTTTAGTGTTGTTATGCGGAAGGGCGCCCAAGGGATCGAACCCAATGTTTGAACTGGGAAATATGTTCTAGTGGAATTCAGCGACAGTTTATGAAGTCAATTTGAACGTCGAAATTAAAATGTAATTGAAAATACATGTTTATTTATCGTGTTAAATTTAACTTCATGTTTTTTTTAATCAATCGCTGTCCACTGTTGATCGTAGGATTTCCCAAGTTTGGACCACACATCTTGTTCTCATGCCTTTTCTATAGAGTCTTGACCACTAAGCTAACCAAAAGTAGGGGATTATCCTAATTTCGTCAGAATTACTTGAATGAAGTCATGAAAAATAATATTTAAGATATAATAGCTGCTTTTTTAAATAAAATTTTAGTAAAATTTACAGTTGATAGGCACCTTTTTTTTATTTAGCCTCAATGTCCCTCAAGATCTATGCTAACGAGTTAATACAATCCACTAGTTTCCACTCTTGTGAACAACTTACGAGGCTCTAATGACAAATTACCCTTCCTGGTTTGGAGTTCACTTGAACTCAACTTGGCGAGGCGCGTGGCTAGAGCCACGCGCCTCGCCAAGTTGTGTCGCGTCCCGATGCCAGTGGTAGAACAGCGCTAGGACATAATCTTCAAAGTCCCATGGTAGAAATTCAGCCAGGAGGGAGGCCGCTTCTAATAATACCGTTCAGTACCCCTTATTGCCCCGACGGTCAAGACGCGCTGCGGCCTGCGAAGCAGCACCGTCCTTTTGGCCGTCAAGCGATCCGCCCACATAGAGGCCCTGTAAAGAGCCATCGACCGCACGGTCGCTTCAAAGAGCTTGCGGCACACTGCGCCTGGCCCGGCGACGTTCGGGAGCAGGTGGAAGAATCCCGTCAATCATAAGCTTGCAGTGTATTCATTAATTATAATTTTTTTAGCTATTTTTTTTATTGCTAGGATAGCAGACAGGCTGACGGCCCGCTTAGGATTTAGCAGTTACCGTCGCCTATAGGTGTATGCAAAGCCAGTGGCATCGCGAACACGCTGCTGTCCCATAAGGGTACAGGAACTTGGGTCACTAATGCCGGAACACAACACAAGATTATTATGGCGGCATACTTAAGACCAAAGGTGGTCGCCATCCAGACGGGCTTGAGGCCCTACCACGTAGCTAGGGTGGGTTGTTTTGTCGCCTTTTACGACAGGCTGACCCCGGCCACAGAGGTTAGTATTCTTTCTCCGCCCCTGCACGGAAAGTTTTATAAAGTTCTCAAGAAATTTTAATCTTTCTTTTAAATGTAGGCTTAGAAATATTTTACCAATAATGCAGTATATAACATGATGTTATACATCCAGCAAAATAGACAAATACTCAAAATAGTTTGAAAAATGATTAATATTTTGTTTTTAAAACAATACCAAAATAATTATTGTTTTTTGTGGAAACCCTGGAAATCAGCGAACGCGTATCGATGCGCAGTTCATTACCATAACTGATTGGACACAGCTATTGTCCTGAAAATTCACGCAGCAATTACGAGGGCACCGCGCACCGGTAAGCCCACTCCCGTGTAATTATTGCACTGGGACCAAAACTTTCCTATAAACCGATGGACCAACGGACAAATTAAAATAGCGAACAAAACCTCGACGAATTTCGACATACAACTAATTGGCTTGTTCAAACACCGCGACGTCGAAGTGCAATTTATTTACTTTACTCGATTTGAGGCGGTGACACTACAATGAAATTGTTTAGAAATATTTTAATACAGTATGGTCTATTACTAATTTAATATATGAATGGTGTTCCTATGAAACTTCATTACGGTTGCGGAAATAATTTTTTTATGAAAGGGCATTCGAGAAACAAGTATAAACAGGTTTATTTTAAGTATTAACAGGTTTATTATTTTGTAGTATATTATATTGCTCCAATCAAAATGAAATAAATTATAATGATGATATTTATGTTTAGTAGTGTAATGTAAGTAATATTATTACGGACGGTTTCCCGACCTCGCAAAGGCTTCTTAAGAGTTTGTATATATAATACGCATGCAAATATTATGGTAAAATCTAGTGCCCCAGCGGATTTTAGCTTTCTTAACGCTGTTTAGTGATTTGTGAATTGACTCTGTATATTAATTTATCACTAGGATATACAGGGTGACTTTGACAAACCCGTACAAATTCACACAGAAGAATCTTTAGTAAAAGTTATGAGAAACATATATTTTAGTTTTGTATCACATAGTACAAAAATGTTGAGTAATCAGCATCACAAAGTCATTCAAAGAACTCGCAATTTACGTAATACGGAATAGAATAGAATAGAATAAACTTTATTTTTTATAATTAATGCTACAATTCAATAGCCTGCCAAGTTCAGGCAATGTTATTTACCTATATGTCTAAACTAAGATCTAAGAGTAAAGTTAATAGGGCTCAGTTCATACATGAACTGGCTCACGCTTAAGCTATATATTTTATTTACATCAGTCTTAAGGCTAAAGGATAGGGATACGAGGAGGGACCGTTCGCTTGGAGAGCGGTTTGCCTCTTTCTTTTTTATCAACATAATCAATTTCGCCTGCGCGCAGGCTAGGCAACATAGGATTATGGTGGTTCAGTTTATTATATTTATCACCAGGGAGTGTAAGTCCAGGGATTTGCTGATCTTTTAACTTGCGGAGCATGTCTTCATGAAGGTCCCTGGCACGTATATACCACGGATCCTCATCAAGCATTTCCCAGATTACTTCTGAACTCGTATTGCGAGGAAGGTTAGCCGCTGTCTTCAATGCCATTCGATATTGCCTCTCTAATTCAGTTAGCTTAGACTTACACACCCTAGGGTATAGTTGTACAATGCCGTAGTCAATGATTGGTAGAATAGTTGCTTTGATCACTTTAAGTTTTGTTTCAAGGGACACTTTACTATACCATCCTATAATGGGCGCTAGCATTCCACGCACTTGTCTCACTTTTTTCACTGTCATTTTTACATGTTCCTTCATCACTAATCTTTGGTCGAGATGCACTCCAAGATATTTTATGTTACTTTTTATTGGTAATGCCTCATGATGAAGTTGTATGGTGCGATTGAATTTGCGTTTATTTGTAAACATTATGCAATCTGTTTTGCTCACATTGCACTGCAGACCCCATTCCTTGTAGTAGTTTATAATCGTCTCAGCAGCCCATGTCGCTCTCCGCGATGCTGTATCTGGTTGGCTAGCCTCATTTAGGATGCATAGATCATCAGCATACTGTGAGAGTGTGATACCAGCTATGTGAGTCTTGGGTATATCACTCATGTATAAGTTGAAGAGGATCGGCCCCAAAATTGAGCCCTGTGGTACCCCGTGCGGAACCGGCTGCCTTCTTCCATACATTGTTCGGTACCTACCACGAACCTCCCGATTTTTCAGGTAATTCTCAATTAGCTTAATCACATTATTTGCCATTCCAGCGTCAAACAGTTTCCTGCTTAGCCCTGCATGATTTATGGAATCGAAAGCTTTACTGAGATCAGTAGAAATCATCGCTACACTGTTGCCCTCTGCCAAAGCATCTGTGATAACCTTACCAGTTCGTAAAATTTGAGTACCTGTCCCTTTGTGCAATGTGCAATGACCTCTCCATCTGACCTAGTAAAAGGCCGAGGACGGCGGCATTGAACCGGGCGAGCGAATACGCAATACTCATTTATGCGGGTGCGACAGAGACAGGTAATTACAGGTTAACGACGCTGACTGCACCATATGATTATTCTGTACGATTGAATTAATGATCCTATATGAAATATTTTATAGTGAAAATTCAACATACAATTTTTTTTGCAAAAATGGGTTCCTTAAATGATGTTTAGTGCGTAAAAAAAAATTGGACGGGTTTGTCAAAGTCACCCTGTATGTATTGCGGTAAATATGCACTATCACTCTTCACGGGATACGTCAAGTTTAATTTGGTAATCTGTTATTCAAGTCAGTATCTGGACTACTCGCTTGTTCTTGCATCTCCTAAGCCATACTATTTTATGAGGTATAAAATTTGTTTGTGATATTATTAAAAAGTACCTACGTGGTAGGGTCTCAAGCCCGTCTGGATGGCGAACACCATTGGTCTTAAGTATGTCGCCATATTATTGTCTAAGGTTATCCTTGTGTTGTGTTCCGGCATTAGTGACCCAAGTTCCTGTACCCTTATGGGACAGCAGCATGTTCGCGATGCTTCTGGCGTTGCAAACATCCATAGGCGATGGTAACTGCTAAATTCTAAGCGGGCCGTCAGCCTGTCTGCTGTCCTACATCAATAAAAAAAGGTGGTAAAAAGGTAAAAGGTGTGATATTATTAAAAACAATTTTGCTAGGTGGTAGAACTCCAAGCCCATCTAGATGGCTACAACCGCTGGTTTCTCAATATGCCGCCATAGCAGCCTTGTATTATAACCATCATTACTGTGTTAAATCCCGGTCGCAACCCAAACTTTCGCTTCAGTGCCCGGGATCCACTTTCCAACTTTTTCTTCTCCACTTTCACGATCTTTGGCATAAATGACCTAGGTTTATTCCGCATACGGATGGTAGCGTGTTAGTGATGGTCCTGGCAGTGCAAACATGTATACGCGGTGGTAACTGCTAACTTTTTCAATGTTAGTGGTGTCAATGTGCGATGGAATATCAGCACTGGTGAATAGCAGCAAATGCTGAAATAGGACAAATTTGGGACATATATTACATAAATTGTTAAAAAAAATTAAGTCCTTAATAAATACATTTTATTTTCTTTTTTACCGTTAAGTAATCCGTCAACTTGTCTGCTGTTCCTCAACAACAACAAAAAAAACATTATCTATATTCTCATTTTTGCAATGATAGCAATACTTACCTATCGATCAGCGCCTTGAAGTGTATATTTATAAGCAAAGCTTCAAGCCTCGATGAACTCAAAAATTAAGCGCCCCGATCACGTTCGCGGTCCTTAATTAAGAAGTTAATGAGACCTGACCTCTTTAGTCGTGATCAATACTGGTCAATAAATTACAATATAAAATGTTTAAAACTTTTTTTATATAAAAGTGCGGTACCTCGTTAAAATTTCGAACAAATTCAATTAATGCTCATAGATTTATTAAGGATTTTAAACCAGCGAAACAATAATGTAGAGTTTAATCGGAATATTTAATAAAAGAGACAATATATTTAATCCTAACTAATATTATAAATGCGAATATGAGTTTGTTCGTTTGTTACGCTTTAACATCTAAACCGCTGAACCAATTTTGATGAATTTCGGTATAATCATAGATTAGACCTTGGGGAAGGACATAGTGAATATAAGCGCTAGGGCTGCTAGCCCCGCGACCACCGTCAGTAATAAACTGGATCGCAACGTAAACGGTTGTTTCATTTAATGATCGATGCCAAACATCTCCCTGGCGACGAGTGCTTTGACTACCTACGTGTAATCACAAAAAAATGGCTAATTTTATAGAGCAATTGTTGGTTTTCGACCATAGAACCCACAACATATTAGCGCATATTTAATAGTAACAGTAACTTATTTTTTTCTATGCGTTAATTATTGGCTGCTGATATATGAATTACTTACGAAATGACATTTTCCTTACAAAAAATTCATGGTTTAAAAAAAAATGGAAGCTCAATTTGATCCATATGGTGATTAAATTGAAAAAAATCTAAGTCAATCATAAATTTATATTTTTATGAGTGGTTTTCATAAAGTTACCCAAAAACCGCTCATTCTAAAAAGTTAAGACCCAATAACTAAAATGAAACTGCATTTTCCTTTTTCTAAATTAGCTAGACGACTATTTTATCCTAATCAAAACCTATTAAAATTACAAAATGTTCATTTCATTTATTTTGTTACGTTTATCTTTTTCCATTCCAATTTTATCCGGTGATTTCAACACTATATATTGTCACGGCCGTAGTATGTGTTTCTATCGCAACATAATATGATAATTCGTTGAGGATACTGTCGTATAACGTTGAATAAAAAACCTAGTACTATTTATTTGCTTGTTAGCAAGCAAAAGGAATAAAATATGATAAATTATAAGCCATTATAAACTTCCTGACAAATTTATGCTCAATCATTTTCATTATGATTTTAATACTCCATTCCTGAACTAAAGACTAATTCCATGAAAGTTGAAACATTGACGATGAAGTTAGGTGCAAATTAAGTTCACGCTAGTGTTGTTCTATTTGTAAATTATCAATATTTAACTATTTTGTTAATGAGCTTTTCTCTTTTTATTGTTTTAACCATTTTTTTTTCAATTTCATTATTTGTTGATTTAAGTTTGTTTGTGTAATGAAGTGATTTATATACAATTATTACAATACGCAAACACAGAAAAATATAATGGGACAATTCACACAGCGCCATCTAATCCCAAAGTAAGCAGCAGAACACTTGTGTTATGGGTACTAGGCAACTATATAGTTTTCTATGTTAAACTTATTTATTTTCTATTAATTGTCACTCAATCACGACAGAAGGGCTGAATGGGATTTTATAAAATTTGGTACAAATTACATTATACTCTGCAACTCTGTAGTAGTAAGTTTAATATTCGACTTCCGTGGCGTAGCGGCTACAAGAGATCAAGGGTTCGAATCCTGTCTCGCGTCTGGGTGTTTATGTATAATATCTATTCATTTACAAAATAACAGTATCTATATATCAGTTGTCTAATAGCCATAACACAAGTGCTATGCTACTTACTTTGGAACTAGATGGCGCTGTGTAGATTGTGCATGTAAATTTATTTATATGTTATGACATATAAATAAATGTAAATATATGTTTATTACGAAAATTTTAATATCCTAATTAGTTAATGACTAAATGCATCACAGGTAACTATTATTTCTATAAATAATCAGTTTCAAAAAATTATATTATATAAATCATATTTGCAACACTAGTCCTTATATCCACATGAATATCGAGAAGGCATTACCCCGTGCGCTAATAGCCAATATCTGACGCCAAAATTGCTTTCCTAACGATATTTCTGTTGCACGTAATAAAAGCCGTAATCCGGTTAAAGACGCAAAATTGTTTTCGTTCACGTAGACGTTATATCGGTCATATTACGTGTAGATTAAAATTAGCTACTACTTTTTAGAATAATTTTTTTCGTGTTTAATTTTTATCCTTTATTTATCGCTAAGGAGCAGCGGACAGGCTGACGGCTCACTTAATAGTAAGCATGTAGCAGGCGCTTGTTGGCCGTCATGCGCACGCGCCGTCGCACCATCGCCTACGGATGTTTGTGACGTTAAGGACACCTCAAACACGCTCCTGTCCGCGTAGGGGTACTGAAATCTGGGCACTAATGCTGGAACACAAGGTTATTATGGTGGCATACCATACTTAAAGACCAGGGTTTATTCGCCTTTTAATTTTGTCTGCTGTTCTTCAGCAATGAAAAAATCATCTACGAATATGAATTTTGTTTTTAACTCGAACATCTATAAACAAACTACGTACACTGAAAATAGACTTCCATAGTTTGAAATTATTTTTAGATGTCGATAAGCAGGGCCTATATAAGGCCGATTTGTTAACACAGTACTAAAAATGTGCTTAAAACAATTAAATGAAATTTTAGTGATTAATAGCAATAAAATGTAAAAAATATTAAATACAATGAAGTACTTTTCTTTTACCACTATAATCTCAAGTTTAGAGATAGCTTATCGAACATTACATACATACGTTTATTAGTTGTTCATACATACGTTGTTATACATACGTGTATTAGTTCAGTTGCGCGCGCGCATCCGATCGTACGCGCGCTTCCGAGTGCGCTGTATTTCAATTGTAAACAAAAATGGCGTCAACGCTTAAATGTAATAGCTGTAATCTAGTGATTGATGAATTACTTTCTTATATGCAAAATAAGATTTCTATTATTGATGAAGAAAGCTTAATTAAAATAATTCTATCGTCATTTACTTGTGAACAAATTGAAAAGTCTTATTTATTACTCAGTGAATCCCTACCATCGAGTAAACGGAAAATCGTACGGAAAGGCCAAGGAAAAGAAAATCGTATTTTAAATGATATGGTTAATTTATTTAAAACTACCGACTCGGATGTGATGCCCTTGTTCGTAGCTCGTAATTTAGAAATGCTACCCCCAATAACATTTGATCATTTGGATGTGTCAAAGTTACTTAAGGATCTGTTGTTAGTTAAATCCGACATTAATTACATTAAAGAGTCGTACGCGACGTTGCAACACGTGAATGACTTAAAGGAAGAGGTGCAGCAGGTAATCAAAAAATCCAGCTTATCTATATCAACAAAAAACAATAATAATCATTCAAGGATGGATAGTGATAAAGGGCCTGATATTGCATGCAATAGGAGCAAAACGTTATTAGCAAATACTACAAATTTATCTAATAAAAAGTGTGCAACTAATAGTAATATTATCAACTTGAAGGTGGATACGAATATTATCCCAAATAATTCTAGGCGAGCTGACTCGGGGGATACAGAGTGTTCGTCAGTACCTCCGATTGGAATTTGTTCACTTAGAACTTCGTCGACTCATAATCTCATACCAAGTAGTAAGGAGAAATGTCGCAGCGGAGAAAAGATTCAGATTGTTTCTACTCCAATCCCTAGAGATAAAAATATACAAACCGTCTCAACTCCAGCGTGTTCGATAAATAGCTTGGCCGAAGAAGAAAACGATTGGATAACAAAGAGAAAAAAGGAGAAACCTAAAAATCGTTTTTCGGGTAAAGTTGGTAAAGCGCCTGAAGGAAATTTTCGAGCAGCAAGTACCAAGTTGCCGATTTTTATAAGCAATGTTCATAAGGAGACATCCATAACGGACATTACTGACTATATATACAATAAAACTAATGAAAAAGTCAAACTCGAACCGATCCATATGAAAAAAGCAAGTGTGCATAACGCGTTTAAATTTTTTGTGCCTGACACAAAGCTAAATATATTTTTAAATAGGAATTTGTGGCCCACCGGCATAATATTCCGAAGATTTATGCATTATAAATTAAGGATACATTCAAATACAGCACCAAATGATGTTGGTGCTTATGTCGGCCTAGAAAGCAATAAATCTGGATAAACACAAACGAATTCGTTTTGTATCATTTAATTGTAAGAACGTTAAAAGATCCGTGGATGATATCAGAAGTTTATGTAAAACTTCGGATATTATTGCGCTACAGGAGACTTGGTTGCTGCCGGGGGACTTGTCTTTTTTGAACAGCATACATCCGGATTTCAATAGTACTGGGGTCTCAGCTGTAGACACCTCAGTTGGCATGCTGAGAGGCAGACCCTACGGAGGGGTTGCGCTCCTGTGGCGACGTAGTGTTTTTACGAATGTGTCTGTGGTTCGGTGCGATAGCCCGCGAGTTTGCGCAATCAAGGTGGTTTCCTCAGAGCAATCTATCTTAGTGTTTAGTGTGTACATGCCTACGGATGTGGCGAGCAATCTAGTGGACTTCACGGATACACTGAGTCTGGTGAGTGCGATTGTAGATAGTATCAGCACTGAGTATGTATACATCTTAGGGGACTATAATGCACATCCTTATGAGCGTTTTTATACTGAACTCGTAGACTTTTGTAATGATCAGAAATGGTCATGTATTGATACGGATGTTTTGGGAATACTATCCAACACATATACTTTTGTTAGTGATGTACACGGAACTCAACGGTGGCTTGATCATTGTTTATTGACGCAAGCGGCCAGGTCTACGGTCGCTAAAGTGTATGTTCTTTATGATGTGTTCTGGTCTGACCATTATCCATTAATAATTGAGTGTAATTTGTATATATCGCAACCAAAGCTAAATAGGTATATTACTGAAGAAAATAAAATAATATGGGGCAATAGGAACTCTCAACAAATTAACAAATATTCAGTTGAATGTACAAATATGTTGGAAATGATAGATTGTCCCTTAGAGTTGCAAAAATGTTGTAACCAGTCGTGTAATCAAACTAACCACACATTTATTATAGACAAATTGTATGACGATATTGTTCAGGCTCTGAGTCAAGCAGCTGTGGTTGCGCGAGATGTGCATAAAAGGGTCCGTGGACGGGTTGTCCCCGGATGGAATAAGCATGTTGCCGACGCACACAGGCAGGCCAGGAATAAGTTTAGAACTTGGTTATGGCACGGTAAGCCTAATAAAGGGAGCGTATATAGTGAGATGTTTGAATCAAGAAAAATATTTAAGTCTAAACTGAAATGGTGTCAAGGACACGAAGATCAGATAAAAATGGATATCTTAGCCGAACATCATCTTAAAAAAGATTTTAACTCCTTCTGGAAATCAACAAATAAGCTGAATGCTAAGCCTGGCCTTCCTGAGTGTGTTGGCGGGGTGTCTGGGCCATATGAAGTAGCTGAGCTTTTCAAAAGCCATTTCACTGTAACTTCGACGCTCGGCACGTCTCAAATGAGACTGGATGCTGTAACCGATTTAAGTTTTTGTCTGAATACAAAGGATGTTACTAATATTATCAAATCTATGTCACGAGGCAAGTCCCCTGGTCATGATGGTCTTAGTATTGAGCATCTTCAGTATGCTGGGCCCCACTTGGTCAGGGTATTAACTACTTTTTACAACCTTTGTATAGCTCATGCTTATTTACCAAGACAAATGCTAAGAACACTCGTTGTGCCTGTCGTAAAAAATAAAACCGGTGACAAAGCTGATTGTAACAACTACAGGCCTATCTCGCTAGCGACAATCATAGCAAAGGTTCTTGATGGTCTGATTAACGCACAGTTAAGCAAACATGTATCTTTACACGCGAATCAATTTGGATTTCGAGCTGGTTTGTCAACGGATAGTGCTATACTGTGTGTAAAGCAGACCATCAGGTACTACACTGAACGCAGAACTGGTGTATATGCTGCATTCCTGGACCTTTCCAAGGCCTTCGACTTGGTTGTCTATGATCTTTTGTGGGAGAAACTGGAAAGCTCAGGAATGCCCGTAGAAGTAATTAATATAATTAAGTTCTGGTACAACCACCAGGTAAATAATGTGAAATGGGGGGGAGCGTTGTCCCAACCATATAGGTTGGAATGCGGGGTGAGGCAGGGAGGGTTAACATCTCCTACGCTTTTTAACCTGTATATAAATGGATTAGTCGAGGCGCTCAGTGGCACCAGAGAGGGATGCTATATTGATGGGGTATGCCTTAATAACATTAGCTATGCCGATGACATGGTGCTGTTGAGTGCCTCGGCATGCGGCCTTAAGAAGCTACTGGCCATATGCCAACAGTATGCTAGTACACATGGGTTAGTGTATAATACTAAGAAAAGTGAATTCATGATCTTTGAAGCTAGTGGTGGATCTCCACCCAGCAGCTGCCCTATCACTTTGAATGAAGCACCCCTGAAAAGGGTATTTAAATTCAAATATCTCGGGCATATACTCTCTGCTGACCTCAGGGATGATGAAGACATTGAGCGAGAGCGAAGGGCGTTGTCGATAAGAGCCAATATGATAGCTCATAGATTTTCTCGATGCTCACTAGGAGTGAAATTAACTTTATTCAGAGCCTATTGCATGTGCTTCTACACATGCAGTCTGTGGGCTGATTATTCGCTCAGATCGTACAACGCCCTTCGCGTCCAATACAACAACGCGTTCAGAGTGTTGTTGCGGTTGCCTCGCTACTGTAGCGCATCGGGCATGTTTGCGGACGCGCATGTAGACTGTTTTTACGCTACGATGCGCAAGCGAGCCATTTCCCTGGTGCGGCGCGTGCGGGCCAGCACCAACAGCATCCTGAAAATGTTTGCTTGCAGACTTGATGTAGCCTACATTAACCGTTGCTGCAGGTTGCACAATCCATTTGCATGATTTTTGTGGTATGTCTACTTGTATATTATTTTACTGTATTATTATTATTATTTTTTGACATTTGTAATTTTGATTTTTATTATTTAACTATTTTACTTTATTCATTAATTTATAATTTTTGTTATTGATTGATTTTTGTAATGTAAATAATGGACCATGTTGTTCGACAAATAAATAAATTATTATTATATTATTATTATTATTATTAGAATGTATCTTAGAGGCTTATCCTATGTCTATATGCCATATTATATATTACACGTAGGTCTCCCGAAAGTTGGCCCAGATATTAGCTAGGCTAAGCTAGAGAACTGGACACTTGACTGAGCAGATTTCTACGATTCGATACGAATTCCAATTGGCCTGGCTACAAATATGATCAGTCAACTGCCACTTTAGCGCAAATATTTTTAAAATTCATCCACCTATACCAACCACCACCACCTATACCCACTAGACCAAATTATCTTAATGGCTTATGGAATGAATAGATCCACGTCTGATGCTCCTTAGCTCTTTTTCTTTTACCTTTTACAGCCAGGAAGAATTTTATAAAATTAAAGGACATTTATTCAACTACTCTAATAACGTAATATGTACCTATGACTGTGTGTAACAATACTTAATCAATGAGTTTATGAGTTCTGTTCTCTTACAGAGTTGACTTCTATATATACCTACAGTACTCGGTCCGTGCAAGGGCGGAATAAGAATTAACCTCTGCGCCCAGGGTCGGCCTGTCATAAAAGGCGACAAAACAGTTAGCTACATGGTAGGGCCCCAAGCTCGTCAGGATGACAGCTACCCTTGGCCTATAAGTATGGTACCATAAGAGCCTTGTGTTGTATTCCGGTATTAGTGGCCTAAGTACCTATACCCATATGATATAGCAGCGTCTTCACGGTACCTGTAGCGTTGCAAACATCTTTAGGCGATGGTAACTGCTTACTAATAGTAAGTAGGCCGACAGCCTATCTGCTATTCCTCAACAATAAAAAAATACTTAAATTTCACAATCTAAATTGTAATTTTAAATGCTGTCAGCATTTCAGCGTGTAATAAACAATTGGAGTCATTAAACGCATGTTCGCTAGCCGATATTGCTTCCTTAACGATGTTTTCACCTCAAACAAAAGCCTTAATTATATTAGTCGTGACCCGCATTCACTTCGGAGAAGGCTTTACCTACTTTTGTCAACAATTTGTAAAATGTTCCACATGCGGTATTTCCTACAGGTATAAATTAATACGTTTATTAGAATGTATCTTGGAGGCTTATCCTATGTCTATATGCCATATTACATATTACACGTAGGTCTCCTGAAAGTTGGCCCAGATATTAGCTAGGCTAAGCTAAGACTGAACTGGACACTTGACTGAGCAGATTTCTACGATTCGATACGAATTCCAATTAGTCTGACTACAAATATGATCAGTCAACTGCCACTTCAGCGCAAACATTTTTAAAATTCATCCCTTTACTATATATACACTCGATCAAATTAACTTAATGGCTTATGGAAGGAATAAATCCACGTCTGATGCTCCTTAGCTCATTTTCTTCATTAGGTTCCAAGGCGTAAATTACAAGTAATTTTTCATTTTGATTATAACTTGCGCATCTGAGCGCAAGTTGAAATCATCAAGCTGATATTGATATAACTTTTTAGACATTTTAACCAATGAAATTTAACATGAATGGATAAAAATTATCTCGAAATATTTATTGCTTTTAAAAGAAATACAATACAAAATACAACATTTATTGCTGAATTTAACACGAAAGTATCTGTAAAAAAATTAATCAGGAAGATTGATTTACGATTTTTTTATCAAAACTAACTTTTATATCATGCTTTTAATATCGAAATTATATTTATGTATTCAATTATATTATCATTAATGCAATATTATAGGCCTTCCTTACTAGCTTCTTATTTGCATAAATTTATTATTTTTAATACATGTAATTATGACTACATAGACTGCTCTTATAACAAATATTTTCTCATTAGTTTCCGAGAATTATGCTTTTCTTTCCATATTATGTTGTGACAAGAAATTTAGACTAGCATATTTATACGTTTTATGGAGTGAGGTGCCAAAAACTACATTGATCTACATCTATAACGGCTGCTTTTGTTTCTGAATAATAATTATTATTACTCATATAAACTATATTAATACACATTTCAATGGTATTGGGATTAGAGCTTTTTAGTTTATAGTTTAACCTTTTTTTGAGAAATACGTTCATTTTTCTTCAATATATACTATCAATCAACATGTTATGTTATTAGTCTTAATAGGATTAAACGAACATACTTTTGATTCTAGACGCTAGAATCAAAAATATACACAGAATTCATTGAACGATGACAAAGAAATCTCGGAGTGAATAAAAGGAATCCCGATCTCTTTGTCTGTGACTGATTGGGAACTCAAATAAATTCAGTCCGTCGGCGTCGCTTGCTCCGTACCCACACGTGATCTGAATCTTGGCAGGTTCAGTTTTATTACTCTGTGTCCTACGTGGCGGATTTTGTACGAGTAAAGATATTTGGTGAATGCTCTTGGAATTCTAGTCGGCTTCCTCAATATTCTTGGTCAAATTATTGAGGTGTAAACTAAATTTATGCACTTGACAGCTACTCTAATATCATCTACTACTTAAGTCTCTCTCTACTATATTGAAGTCAAAAATGTTAATCTAAACTTAAAAATTGCAATTTTTAAAATAAATTTTAACTAATTTATACTGACTTTAAACATTGATATATACGTATATATTGTGTTCCAACCGTTATATACAAAAATAACTAATTGAATAGAGGAAAACTAAACTAGGATTAACCTGCATGACATTAACCATTGGTAACTATTCGTCTAGCTAGTAGAATCATGGCTAGTATGTTACTAGATACGATCTCTCTAAGTCAATGGATAACATAAGTTAAAAATATGAAATCTATCAACTTATTTAATATATGTGTTCACGACGAACGTAAACAAACATAAAGGTATGTGCTAGACGACGGCAATACCGCATCGACGGCCGTATTAGCTATGCGGCGGCAATACCGAATCGACAACCAAACGTGTAAATATTTAGAATTAAGTGAATTATTGCTGTTTACATAATATTGTAGAATAAACTATGTATTTTTTATGTGTTTTATTCGGGGACGTGTTAGACCTATGTACAATATTATGGGTGCGTAGGGGAATATTATGGCTGGCACGTCCCTTAGAAGATATAATGAATAGATTGTATTAGATTTAATTACTTTGTAATAGTTGTTCCCTCCCAGCAGTAAGTCCCGGACCGATCCCTGGCATTATTATGGGTCAGGTAAGGTCCGGGTAGTTCAACCGGGGCACACGCTCCCGCAAATATGCAAAATTGCAGGTAGGTGTGTGCTCCACGACAATGCGGGTGTAAATGAATAAGGCCCCCCTCGTCCGCGCGCCTTTTATATGACGGCGGTGCGGGGCGAGGTAGGGCAAACATTACGCGCGGCGAAAAGCCATTAATATAGTTCGGTGCTTACAGATACTATTGAGAGGATAGGCTGCTGGAAGGGAGCAATATAATGAAATACGGATGAATAATGTAAATAGCGATAAGTATAGTATATAAGGAAAATAAAGTTAAGGGGGTGAGGTCGGTCAGGCGCGGTAACAGAGTGGGGATAATTAGGATAAAAAGCGGGTCGAAATGGGGAAAAAGGGCACTTGTGGAGAACTGAACAGGGCGTACGCGGTTATACAGTCAGGACAGGTCGGTCATACAGGTCGGTAGCACTCGTAGGCAAAACAGGTCGTACTCGCCGCCACGAAAAACCCCCCTCTGGGACCGCCGCCGGCCCGCATCCGCCTGCTGATCATGAAACGTCGTTTTATTGGCACCCTTCCCGCCTAAATTCAACCATACAGTCCACTGCTCTCCCATCGGCAACATCATTTGGTCAGCTTCGAGCCGGATTCAAGAACTGGAAAATGCCGATTACTAGGAGCCGCAGCGGGAAGGAAAGCCATATCAGCAAAGCCACGGAGAGCGCCACGGAGGAGACCAGCGGGGGGGCGTCCGAGTCGGGTACGGAGACGGCAACCACAGCAACCGAAACCATAAAATGCATACCGCCCTCCGTGTCCCAGACTCGGACAAAGCCGCCGCCGGTCTTGCGCGAGCTCTGCCGTCGGGAAGGCGTACAGGAACCGCCTACATCTGCGCCGGCAACTAAGGCACAGTCAAGAAAATCCTCGGCGTCCCGTAGACGTATCGCCGAGCTGGAAATTCGGGAAAAATTGGCTGCGCTAAAATTGAAGCAAATCGAGGCCGCGGTCGAGCTTGAACAAGCCCGGCTGGAAAGGATCCGAGTTGAATCCTCGGATGACGAAGAAATAGAGGAGGATGTGGAAGCACCCAAAAGGAGGGTAGATATGTGGTTCGAGAGAATACCGAAATCTCAAGAACATCCACAACCTTCTGCCGCCGAAGTAACCGCCAAGAATGAAGAAATTATTATGGAAGGACGAGGACAGGCTGCCCGTGTCGACAATATGGCACACGGACAACGGACCCACATGGAGGACCCACCTGCGCGTTCTAGCGGCATGGATGTCGCTGCGTTGGCGGAAGCAATAACGGAGGTGGCAAGAAATGGATCAAGGCATGCGCGCTTCGCAAACGAGCTACCATACTTCAACGGACAGAGCGGCGAATGGCTCACCTTCCGGGCAGCATTCCAGGAGTCCCGGGGGTGGTTTTCGCCAATGGAAAACACTGCACGCCTGCGTAGAAGCCTCAAAGGGACCGCCTTGGAGGCCGTAAATGCCCTGTTAATCGCACAAACAGGGCCCGACGAAATTATAAAAGCACTAGAAAGACGGTTCAGCAGACCGGACGCGCTCGTGCTAGAAGAAATGGGAAAAATCAAGGCACTACCAAGGATCACCGACAGCCCGCGGGATCTTTGTGTTTTCGCCAACAAAATAGCAAACATAGTGGCCACAGTCGACGTGTTGAAAAAACCGCAGTATCTACACAGCCCGGAGATGTTGCGATCTGCAGTAGAAAAGTTAACGCCGCTTTTGAAAAATAAGTGGTACGATTATGCCACGCTACGAAAAGAAGATGTGCCAGAATTGAAAAAATTCGCCACATTCATTAATGAAGAAGCCGACAAGTGCATCGCCTACGCCCCAGTCGAAGAAAAAACAGAAAAATATCGCCCGAAGAAAAGGGCAGAATATATTAATGTACTCAATAAGAGTGAAAAGGACAGAAGATGCGAGAAGAAAAGTGGGTGTGCTATATGCAAATTAGCACACGCCCTACCTGACTGCAAACAGTTTCACAACAGTGATGTGAATAAGCGTTGGGAAATTGTGAAGAAAAGTGGTCTGTGTTTTTTATGCCTGAAAAACAAACACCGACGCACAGATTGCCGCGCCGCCCCGTGTGGCAAAGGAAGGTGCTCGCTACGCCACCACCGGCTCCTGCACCACGAGAAAACATTCTTCAAGAAAGCATCAACTGTCGAAGAACCCGAGAGGACCCCGACACCCTCAGGGGAAGTATTGGCGTCCGCGATGGCTCGCAGCGAAAACAACGGGACCCGCCGCGCATATCTAAAGGTAGCACCAGTGTGTGTGTCCGGCCCAAAAGGGCGACGCCACACCTATGCATTGTTAGACGAAGGAAGCACAGTGACCATAATCGACGCCAAGTTAGCTGAGGAACTTGGACTCGAAGGTCGGCGGGACCCTATGAAGATGCAAGGGGTGCAAGGAAGTGAGTCGTCACACGACTACAGTCGACGAGTCACAGCGATGATAAGGGGCTCTTACGAGAGGGAAGAACACACCTTAAGAGACGCCCGCACCGTGCAGAATATGAGCTTCTTCACGCAAACGATATCCCGGAGAGATGTGCAGGGCTGTGCATATCTCAAGGATATTGAGAATGAGTTAATTTACCAGGAAGCTACGCCGAAAATATTAATTGGTCAAGACAACTGGGACCTGATAATCTCGAAGGTGGTACGAAGAGGACCACGCGACAAGCCAGTCGCCTCCCGTACCGAGCTGGGCTGGGTGCTACACGGTTGCCGCACCCCGTCTACGAAGCCGGTCGCCGTATGTTCCCACTTAAGCATAAGTGAGGAGGGCGATCCCCTGAAGAAATTCGGAAAGAAAACTGGACCGCGACGAAGAATTGAAGAAAATGTACGAAGAAAGAATGGAAAATTTAACGAAGTCAGGGTACGCCGAGCTCGCACTGGAGCCCCCTACCGGCGGGAGAACATGGTACCTCCCCCACTTCGCCGTAGTAAATCCCGACAAGGAAAAGATACGGGTGGCACACGTCGCCGCCGCCAAGTATCAGGGACGCAGTCTAAACAACATGCTGTTGTCGGGACCCGACCTTCTTCAGTCGCTGCCGGGAGTAATAATATAATATAGGCAATGCCCAGTCGCCGTTGCCGCTGATAACACCGGCTAAACGCATCATGCAAGATACATGGAAATATAAAACAGAATGGGATGACGTTATACCGGATGAATTACAAACAAGATGGGCGAATTGGTTGAGTGAAGTTAAATCACTGTCGCGACTCCGTGTCCCACGATGTTACGAGCACAGACCCGCGCTGCAGAGGGAGTTACACACCTTTGTGGACGCCAGCGAAGAAGCCTACGCAGCAGCAGTATACATACGCATCAAGACGACGTGTGGTGCCGTAAGTGTCGCGCTGGCGGCGGCGAAAAGCCGCGTGACACCGACGAAACCTGTATCCATCCCACGGCTGGAACTGCAGGCAGCTGTGTTGGGCGCGCGACTAGCCAAGTCGGTGCAAGAGGGACACGACTGGGAGCTAACGCGCCGATACTTTTGGAGTGATTCGCGCACCGCCTTAGCGTGGATTCGGGCGGAGCCGCGCACTTTCAAGACGTTTGTGGCGCATCGTGTGGCGGAGATCGAAGATATAACGAAAAAGAATGAATGGCATTGGGTCCCCACTGCATCGAACACAGCGGATGATGCTACAAGGAAAACCCCCCGGGATTTCGGCCCTACGCACAGATGGTTCACCGGCCCGGCCTTTTTATACGAAGAGGAGGACAGGTGGCCGACAGAAGGGAGAACCGAGATCCTCAAGACAGGGGAGGAGAAAGAAATAGAAAATGTGTGTCAAATTGTGGGGATGCAACCGACATTAATCATCGACTTCACAAGATATTCTAAATTTGAAAAATTACTGCGAGTTATGGGCAGAGTGTTACAATTCATCGAAATATGTAAACAAAGAACACAAACAGTGGCGGCGGCGGCACGAAAAAGAAGTAAGAAAAACATTTTAAAAGATGAAGATTGGAAATTAACGCAGAAAAGATGGAAACAACGTAAAACAATTGAAAAAACGGGCACGAATGAAGATAAGAAGTACAAGATAATGGACGGAAATTTACTTATGCGCGCAGAGCGCCTACTAATATTATTAGCGCAAAAAGACATGTTTACAAATGAAACTATGTCTAAGGACAGGGGCTTAAATAATTTAGCCCTGTTCAAAGATGAAAATGGAATCCTGCGATTGAAGAGCAGGATAAGTGAGGCCCAGGATATTAGTTTCGACATGGCGAACCCTATTATCCTACAGGGTAAGCACCCGTACACAACTTTGTACATACAACGTGTACATGAAAACCTTCACCACGGGGGAGTAGAAACGGTAGTCAACGAGCTTCGGCAGCGAATATGGATAACGAGGATACGACCCTCAGTCAAGGCAGTGTGAAGAGGTGCCTTCGCTGCCGGCTTAGGAAGGCGAAGCCGGCCCAGCCATCCACTGGGAGCCTACCGCAGGCGCGCCTGGCTCACCATGCGCGCCCCTTCACCTTTACTGGGCTCGACTATTTCGGCCCGATGGAGGTAACCGTGGGAAGACATCGAGAGAAAAGGTATGTGGCGCTGTTTACGTGTATGACGTCACGGGCCATACACCTGGAGCTCGTGGCGTCCTTGAGCACGGACTCCGCTATAAACGCGCTTCGCAGATTTATTGCGAGGCGAGGCTGCCCCACAGAAATATGGAGTGACAACGCGACGTGTTTCCGTTCGGCCGACCGCGAGCTCGCGGAGGCCTGGCGGACCTTGGAGGAGGCGGCAACCAGCCGTCAGATCGCCTGGCGGTTCTTACCGCCGGCGGCCCCCTTCATGGCAGGCGCTTGGGAGCGCATGGTGCGCTCAGTGAAAGAAGCCCTGAGCGTGACACTCCACGAACAACACCCGAGTGACGAGACGCTCGTCACGCTACTCGCCGAAGTCGAAGCCACCGTCAACTCGCGGTCCCTAACCCATGTGGCCGTGGGTCCCGATGAGCCGCCCGCCATCACGCCGAACCTGGTGCTGCTGGGGCCAAATTGCTTCGTGCCAGCCCCCGGCAGCTTCGAAACAAGCGACGCGTCGGCACGCGCGCAATGGAGGCGCGCACAGTACCTGGCAGACGTCTTCTGGCGACGCTGGGTGCGGGAGTACCTGCCGCTGCTGCAACACCGGCGGGAGCCCTACGCTAGCGGGGACAGCCCTGCAGTCAACGATCTGGTCGTAATCTGCGACCCGAACCTACCACGCAACACATGGCCCCGAGGACGAGTGACGGCGGTCTACCCCGGGAAGGACGGCGAAGTTCGTGTCGTGGACGTGGTGACCAGCAACGGAAGAGTCTTGAGGCGCCCTACGAAGAAAGTCGTCGTGATACCCGTGAAGGAATCGCAGTGCGACGGCGGGAGAAATGTTCACGACGAACGTAAACAAACATAAAGGTATGTGCTAGACGACGGCAATACCGCATCGACGGCCGTATTAGCTATGCGGCGGCAATACCGAATCGACAACCAAACGTGTAAATATTTAGAATTAAGTGAATTATTGCTGTTTACATAATATTGTAGAATAAACTATGTATTTTTATGTGTTTTATTCGGGGACGTGTTAGACCTATGTACAATATTATGGGTGCGTAGGGGAATATTATGGCTGGCACGTCCCTTAGAAGATATAATGAATAGATTGTATTAGATTTAATTACTTTGTAATAGTTGTTCCCTCCCAGCAGTAAGTCCCGGACCGATCCCTGGCATTATTATGGGTCAGGTAAGGTCCGGGTAGTTCAACCGGGGCACACGCTCCCGCAAATATGCAAAATTGCAGGTAGGTGTGTGCTCCACGACAATGCGGGTGTAAATGAATAAGGCCCCCCTCGTCCGCGCGCCTTTTATATGACGGCGGTGCGGGGCGAGGTAGGGCAAACATTACGCGCGGCGAAAAGCCATTAATATAGTTCGGTGCTTACAGATACTATTGAGAGGATAGGCTGCTGGAAGGGAGCAATATAATGAAATACGGATGATTATTGTAAATAGCGATAAGTATAGTATATAAGGAAAATAAAGTTAAGGGGGTGAGGTCGGTCAGGCGCGGTAACAGAGTGGGGATAATTAGGATAAAAAGCGGGTCGAAATGGGGAAAAAGGGCACGACACTCCGGCTCCAGCGCCCGCACTGCACGGACGTGTACACGCCCGCGCACGCTATCGAGCCCCCCACACCGCACCTCGCCGCACTCGCCGCATCGAACGGACAGCCGCCGCACCTGGGCCTATTGTTCAGTGAGCCAGTGTGACTCATTGCTCAGTTACGCACAGTGCCGGCGCGTTCCCACGCTACAGTGCATTGTTTCGCCAAACGGGTGGACACAATTACGTTGCGAGTTTAAATTGCAACCTAATTGCGATCTGCCTTAAAGGTTGCTTTTGGTCATACAGTTTGTAAATCCACGCGAGTGGTCAGCCAAGGGATACCCAGCGGTGCTAACGCACTTGGCTGAGGCGTGCCCCGAGCGCCTGCCGTTCCCCTTCAGGGAAAGGCAAACTCGGACGGGTCTGGACCACCCGGCCTTGGGGGGACCCCTAGTCGGGCCCAGATATCGCCCAATCTCCACCCTACCCATCCCTCCTTCCATTCTTTGGGGCTGATTTTCCCCCAAAGCAGATAGGGACCCTTCGCACATTAAGATTGGCGAAGGTCTACACAGCTTAGGGCTCACGATAGGACGCACCCCCTGCCTACCCCGGCAGAGGGACTTTTTACACACTCGGACACATCCCCGGGCTGTCCCGCCTGAGGATGAACACGAGTAGGGACACCCCCTTCACCCCGACCCTGGCCGAATTCCTAAAATTCGTCCAGGGGACCAGCCCTGAAACATTAAAAGGCCTGAACGGCCACATCGCGGCTTTCTACGGAAAGCACCTTCGGCCGCAACCCAAGCCCGCCTCCGCCGCACCCGCACCCCGCGTATCAGTTAATGCGCCCACCCCACCACTCGCGCCGCCAGCCCCCGCCGCAACCGCGCCCCGCAATCCAACGGGACCTGCCGCGTCACCTGCCGCGCCCCCCCCTCCGACCGCGCCCGCGCCCCGCAAGCCCGCCGCGTCGCCAGCACCCGCTGCACCCGCGCCCCGCAAGCAACCGCGCGCCGCCGTTCCCTCCACCTCCCGCGGACCTGATCTCACTGCGTCTCTTCTCCCCGCCGACTCCGTCCTCAACGGAACGGCACACTCCCTCGCGGCTCTAATGAGCCCCTTCGCGTCAAATGCTCCGGCTTCCCCGGTAGAAAAGGGCCCCGAGGCCCAACTAACGCGCGCCACAAAGTCGGCATCTGGGTCTGAGAGCGACACGGACTCGTCCGAGTCGTCCTCGGACATGGAGGTCGACCCAAAAGTGGACTCGGAGGGCTTCCGAGTCCACACTAACAAAAGGAGGCGCAAGGCCCCCTCGTCAACCTCAGGCTCCGATGCTGCGCCGGCCAGCAAGGAGCCGCGTCAGGCGGAGCTGACGGCCCCGTTACCGCGTCGCGTACGCCCCCCTCCTCCCCTCATCATCAGAGATAAGCATCTCTGGAGGGATGTTCACGCGGCCCTCCCGCGTAACTCAATTCATCTCGTGGAAGCACGAGATATCTATCACGGTATCAGGGTGACCGTAAAGTCACCTGAAGACCACCGCGCCCTCACGCGTTACCTTCTAGAGCACCGTATAGGCTACTATACGTATGCTCTGGAAGACGAGAAGAGACTCCGCGTAGTCATCCGCGGACTCCCTAAGGAGGTCGAAACCTCCGAGATACTGGAGGATCTCCGCGCGCAAGGCCTCCCGATCCACGAGGTGCACCGAATGCACCGAGGAAACTCGCGGGAGCCATATAATATGGTACTCGCGGTCCTTGACCTCTCCAAAGAGGGCAAGGAAATTTTTAATGTCAAATCGGTGTGCGGGCTCTCGAAGCTTATCTTCGAGAACCCACATAACAAATCATCCCAAAGGCAGTGCCATCGCTGCCAATTATACGGGCACTCGGCACGCAACTGCCAGTCCCGGCCGAGGTGCGTCAAGTGCCTCGGTGACCACGGAACCTCGGAGTGCAACCGCACCCGAGAATCCTCCGACCCACCGGCCTGCGTCCTATGCGGGAAGACTGGGCATCCCGCGAACTACCGCGGGTGCTCGGCCGCCCCAAAAACCAAGCCCAAGGGCAAACCCATAAAGGGCAAACGCCCAGCCGCCGTCAAAGCGGCCGCCCCCAAACCGGTCTATGTGCCGGCACCTGCTCCGGCTTTCAACGCCTGGACAGGGTTCCCGGCTCTCCGGAACCCCCGGCAGCCCGTCGCAGGCTTCTCAGAGAAGCCTGCCCCTAAACCGGCATCAGCTGCACCCGCCGCAGCACCGGTCACCACGTCCCCTTCCGTGGCGGAGGACATCGCGCTTGCGACCAAGTTCGCGACGTCCCTCCCATTTGACCTTCAAGAGGTACGCACCTTAGCGCAAAAGCTAAGGCAAGCGTCGTCGCTAAAGGACCAGCTAATCTTAGCCATGGAACATGGCGAGTTGCTGGAAATCCTAAGCCATAGGGCAACCCATTAATCACAAATGGATTGCACACGTAGGGAAAAACCCCGCTCTCTGACTCTGGCGACTTACAACGCCAACGGCCTACGTGGCCAACGAGAGTTGGTTCACGAGTTCCTGAAGGAAGAAAAAATAGATATTCTTCTCGTGCAGGAGACCCTTCTCAAGCCCAGTACTGGCGATCCTAGGATCGCCAACTACAACATCATCCGTAATGACAGGCGATCCGCCCCTGGGGGCGGCACGCTTATCTACTACAAGAGGTCGCTGCACTGCACCCCAGTAAATACGCCTCCGTTAGAAAATCTCGAAGTTTCTGCCTGCAGATTAGCGATGACAGGCCATCAGCCCATAGTCATCGTCTGCGCATATCTCTCCTGCAACCGCCCGCTACCTCAAGCAGAGCTTGCATCCCTCTTCAGTCTAGGCCCTTCGGTTATCATCGCGGGTGACCTAAACTGTAAACACACCAGCTGGAACTGTTCCACATCCAACACTAACGGAAGAGCTCTACTCCGTCACTCTGACGAATTGCTTTTCGGCATCCTATCCCCCATTACGCCCACCCGGTACCCGTATAATCGGGCCACCGGAGGCACCCTCAACGTTCTCGATCTGGCGCTACTGAAGGGCGTTTCCCTCCAGTTCCGCTCAATCGAGTCCCTAGATGACATCGACTCGGATCACCGCCCGGTCGTCCTTAAACTAGGCCCTCCACCCGACCAGACGCCTCAGACCAAGTCAATCACCGACTGGTCCAGGGTCAGGGACTTACTCCAACATGGAGGATTCGATGACCCTGAGCAGGCTTCAACCCCTATTAGGACCCTTCAGGACACGGAAGGGGCGATCGAAACCCTCACCGGCCACCTCCAAACCGTCGTTCGGGAGTCCACTCGGCAAGTTCCGTACGAGGACGGCCGATTGGCACTCCCGAGGGACGCGAGAGAGCTGCTGAGGAGGAAGAGAGCCGCCGCCCGAGCCTACGACAGCTTCCCATCAGAAGAGAACCGAGTCGCCTTTCGTTCACTTCATCGGGAAGTGAAAGCCCGCATTCAGGAACTCAGGAACCAACGCTGGGAGAGCCTGCTCTCGGAGATCTCCCCAACGCACCAGGCATACTGGAGGTTGGCGAGGTCACTGAGAGCGGAATCCCTCTCGACCATGCCGCCTCTCGAAAAACCCGACAACACTGTCGCGTTTGACGACGACGAAAAGGCTGAGTGTCTCGCCGAGAGCCTCAAGGAGCAATGCTCCCCCAATACCGCGCACGTCGACCCGGCCCACCTGCGCGAGGTGGACGCCGAGGTCGAACGGAGATCCTCTCTTCCCGCGGAAGACTCACTCGAGCCTGTCACGGTAAAAGAGGTACAGGACCTAATAAAAGGCCTCAAGCCCCGGAAAGCTCCCGGGGCCGACGGCATCCCCAACAAGCTGCTCAAGCTACTCCCGATACATCTGTTGATGATTCTGGTAGGCATCTTCAATGCCGCCATAGATAACTGCTCCTTTCCCTCCGCCTGGAAGGAAGCCGACGTCATCGGCATCCGGAAACCAGGAAAGCCCGCTGCGAAACCTAGCAGCTACCGTCCGATCAGCTTGCTCAGCGCGCTGGGCAAGCTGTACGAACGCCTCCTCTTGAGCAGACTCAGAGACTTCGCTTATGAAAATAAGCTGATCCCCGACGAGCAGTTCGGCTTTCGAGCCCGACACTCGTGCCCCCAGCAAGTGCTCCGCATCACGGAGCACGTGCTCGCGAACTTCAATCGCGCCCCCAAACCCTGGAAGACGGGTGCTGTCTTCTTCGATGTGGCGAAAGCCTTCGACAAGGTCTGGCACAACGGCTTGATTTACAAGCTGTACAAACTGGGAGTGCCAGATAGACTCGTGCTCATCTTACGAGACTTTCTCCTTGATCGGAGCTTCCGCTTCAGAGTGGAGGGCACGCGCTCATCTCTCCAGCCCATCAGAGCCGGAGTCCCCCAGGGCTCGGCTCTGTCCCCCCTACTTTTCACGCTGTACACCAGCGACATGCCCCGTACCCCACAGGTACATCTCGCCTTATACGCAGATGATACCGCCCTCTTCACATCCGATATCAATCAATATCGGATCTGCAGTCGTCTCAACACGGCGGTTGAGACGCTGGGCAACTGGTTCCGCACTTGGCGGATCGAGTTGAATCCGGACAAGAGCGCAGCGATCATGTTCGCTCGCGGTCCCCGCACTCAAAATGAGAGTCGGCCGACTCGCACGAGTCGGCACTCTCTTTTCCCCATAAAGCTATTTGACCGCGTCATCCCCTGGGTTGATGAGGTCAAATATCTAGGAGTCACTCTAGATAGAGGCCTGTACTTCAGCAAACACATCAGGACGGTAAGGAACAGAGCACACTTTGTGCTCGGTCGCCTCTACCCAATGATATGCGGGAAGAGTAAGATGTCCCTTAGAAATAAGGTGACACTTTACAAAACCTGCATCCGACCGATCATGACGTACTCGAGCGTAGTCTTCGCCCATGCCGGCAAATGCTACATCACTTCGATGCAGCGGCTGCAGAATAAGTTCTTGCGCATGGCAGTCCAAGCGCCACGTTACATGCGCAACGCGGACCTACACCGCGACCTGGAGCTCCTTCCCGTGAAGGAGTACATGGTATCCCTCTCGCGATCCTTCTTCGGTCTCGCTCCCCACCATCCCAATCCACTGGTGGTGGAGACAGTCAACTACACGCCCAACCGCCGAGCACCCCCCGCGCGTCGCCGACCGCGAAACGTGCTCACGGATAGACGCGACCCCATCTCTAGGACGCTGAAGCGAATGCTCTCGCGGACGCAATCCCCCCCAGTCCGGCATGGACCAGCCCGACGCAATAGGTTTAGGGACGCCTTCCGCCCCCCATAGCCTGTAGCCATACACAACCACACATTACAGAAATACACGTAGAATAGATGTGTTGCGGGGGAGTTTCTTTCGCCGTTTCTTCTCCCCCAGCTATAAGCACTCCGAAACGGTAGTAGATTAGAATAGGATCGGCTTCACCGGTGGAGCCGATAGTCCCCAATCAATAGTATTCTTGCTATTCGTGGCTGCTATCAATTATCCCCATGCAGCGTTCGAGCCGGGAGCGCGCCTCACAGGAGACGCGCCCCGAGCACGCTGCCACGGCTGATCGACCCCGCTCCCACGGGGTCGGAATGCCTTTTCCGCCCGGTGTCGCTGTCGTTGGTCGTCTGAGACGATGACAGCCTTAGCTTTAAGAAAAAAAAAAAAAAAAAAAAAAGAAAAAGGGCACTTGTGGAGAACTGAACAGGGCGTACGCGGTTATACAGTCAGGACAGGTCGGTAGCACTCGTAGGCAAAACAGGTCGTACTCGCCGCCACGAAAAACCCCCCTCTGGGACCGCCGCCGGCCCGCATCCGCCTGCTGATCATGAAACGTCGTTTTATTGGCACCCTTCCCGCCTAAATTCAACCATACAGTCCACTGCTCTCCCATCGGCAACATCATTTGGTATGCTTCGAGCCGGATCCAGCACCAACAATATGTCTGAATAAATTATATAAAAAATTGTTTAAATATTTTATATAGGATAATAAAACAGATTTATGGAGCGTAAATCTGTGATATGGTCGTGTTAATAATTTTAAAGTTCCTGGAGGAATTGAGTAACCCTAAAGTTTCCCAATTTATATTCATATTTTAAACCTCGCCGCTGAAACTCAGCGGACTGTGTTTACATCAAACTTTAGAGCCAGTTTCTGATACAATTATTTTAAAGATCTACTTAATCTGTGTCCATTATGAGTGAAATATTTCACTATTCGTTATGGAATTTATTCCAATATCATTTAATGCAAGAAGCAAAATGAATATCATGTCTCATTTGATTATCTAGTGACTATTTATTACATTACCACGACTAAAGCAAACTAGCTTGGCTCAATAAAAAATATGACTGAAATTAAACAAGAAAATATTAATAAAATGTTAATGTAAATCTAAAATAGGTTTAAAAATACGTCAGTGAACAGATATTAATGAATATGTGAACTAATGTGGAAGGTCTTCGTTAGAAACTCCTGAATTTGCGGCAGCCTTCAAGTCCGTGACATTGCGGTTAGATGCAAGAGTGTAGCCTTCGCTGGTATAGCCTCGTTTTGCTGCAGATAAAACTTATTTGAGGAACAAATTGCTAGCCTTATCGTCTTCGCCGGGCCCCTATAGGATGAGTAGACCCAAAAAGTGCTGGTTTAACGTCATTTAACACATTCTTGCCAATGGACTCACTACTAAGGACCGTGCGAAGTGTAGAAAAAGTCGAAAAGTGGACTCTCACGCTAAGATGATGGTGAGTGAATAACACAAAACATTTTATCCCATATCTAGAAGTTCTATTAACCCTATCCATTATTCTCATGGATTTGGTAATGGTTACTGTCACGGTCATGACGGTGATGTTATGACAATCATTAAAATGAAGGCCTACTTATACCTCATATAACAAAATGAAACAAACTTTGTAAAAAATCTCAAATAGAAATGGAAATATATTTTTTTTGCAAATGTATCCAAAACTCAAATACATTCTAGACGCTATCAACTTTTTTAAACATTATGATTCCTTTGAAGAATTCATCGTTGAATATTTAACAGTATATCGATTCCAGTTCAAAATTCGGAAATCCTTAATTTGCATTAAAAAGAGAGGTTTGATATTATTCCTAAAAGGTAAGAACAGTACACACTATGTTTGTGATGCGCAGATTGGGAATTTGAGTTGGTAGGTAAGTTCTGAAAAAATTAATGATGATTGAAAAATCAATCTATTGGTGAAGAATAAACTTCTTTATCCGATGAAAGCCAAAGTTATTATATTAGATATTTCATGTCTACTTATATATTACAAAGTAGTTTTTTTAGCTAGAGTTCAGCAGACAGGCACACGGTCCATCCAGTAATAGTTGGTCACTGTCTCCCTTGGACGTTTGCAACTTCAAAGGCATTGCCAACGTGCTTGCCGGCCTCGAAAATTTCTTATAACGCGTTCAGAAAAATCCCATATTCCCATACTATGATGGGAAAATCTTTGCCCGAAGTTCGTTCTAAATCATGAACGCTACATGAGAACCATTTTGTATAGGGAAGATGTAGCTCCAAGAAATTTAGATGAGTGCTCAGCCGAGTTCTCTGCTTCCAGAGCGACAGTTTGGATATAATTCGGATAAAGAAGAAAAACAGTTTTCTTTGTAAACAAAATGCAGAAACATAAAAAAAGATCTTATAACTTCCGGTTTGTTATTTTTTCTATACACCTCATTATTCCTACATTTACGTAACACAACAATACCTGTACAAAAAGAAACAAAGACAATTATATATATCTGACTCGGACCGAAGGGCATTAAGGGTACGCGGGGGGGACTTTTTCTTCATTTTCCGCAGCCGTGACGGATGCCCGCGGCAATTAGCGTCCGGAAATTACACAAGAAAACACCGAGCAATCCATCACCTGCCTCTGAAAAAATAAAGCTCAGAAATCTGCGCTCGGCCGCACACAGCTTATACAAAACGTCATTCAAACTAAGGCCCAAGGGTGATATTGCGAAATTTTCCGTTTATTTTTAACATTAATTTCATCAGTTTGGAACTTTTTGGGTTACGAACTCATTAGTAGATTCAACTTCTTTTAGTACACGATGCTTACAACATCTATATTATATCGTTTATGATTCTTCTAATTTGTATAATTTCAATAAATTTTATGTAGAATATTAAATTTGTAAGCTTATTTATTTATGACGACCTCCTGATGTAATGGCTAACACACGTCAATATACGCTTATAGTGGTCACAGATTCAATTTTCGTTCAGAGTTTATATATATGTAGTAGTAGTTCGTATATATGTAGTACATACATCAGTTGTCTAGTACCCGTAATACAAGTGATATACATCTTAGTTTGGCACTAGATGGTGTTGTGTGAAATGTCCCATAAAATATATTTATTTATTTTATTGCAGCAATCATGTATGTGTCTGTCATGTAAGTGTATCTTAGACATTGCAGTGTCGCATTTTTCATTATTTATTATTTTACTTCAACGGCCGCCTTACGTGGAGAAGCAAAACTAAATCGGATCCTGTGCACACAGTAGACGTTTGGCTTGCCACCAGAATTTAATTACCAGATTTCAATAATTGTGGATAATCATGACAAAATAATAAATTGTACGAAAATGAACAATATGAATTAAAGCCAGCAAAAATGATAATTCAATATCTCACATCTTCCGGTTCAGTGGAGAATCCGCCTCTAGGGGATCTTGAGTTCACAGCTCATATAGCACTCAACAGTTACTTATTTTCCAGATTATATCGTGAACCACATAAGATTTTTGCCTTATATTTATGACCTTTATGTGTTTTGTAATGAAAGTATTATATTTACTAGTAGTCACCTGGTGGTCGAATTTTGACCATAATTCAATCACGTTTTAAAACTAAAAGTTACTAAGGTACCATTTTCAAATTGCCTACCTTTTTCAAACTAATTATATAACATCTACGTGGTAGAGCCCCAATTCCGTATAGATTGCCACCACCCTTGGTTTATAAGTATGCCGCCATAATAACTTTGTGTTGTGTTCCGGCATTAGTGACCTAGGTTCCCTGCCCCTATGGGACAGCAGCGTGTTCGCGGTGCATCTAACGTCGCAAACATCCATAGGCGACGATAGCGGGTTATTGTTAGAGGACGGCCCAGTCTGCTGTCCCTCAGCATTTAAATATATAAGTAAATAAAAAAAGACTAATGAAAACTGAAACAAAGAATATATTTTACTATTATACATCTTTTGTAACAACGTTCATTTTTTGTTAAATGTTTGCCATTGATATTTATAAAAATATAATTCCTAATCGTGAAATGATCGAACTTTGTGACATACAATTGAATATAGCCAAAAGTATAGTCAAAAGAGAATTTGTATACACAAATTATATACATACCTATGCATATGTGTGTGTAAAAAATGTAGTAGGTGTGTTTTTTTAATAATTAAATTAATGTTTTAAGCATTGTTATAAAAAATATTAGCTTCCTGCACTTCTACTTCATATAAACTAAAGATATGCTAAATTTCATACTCTTTCGTTCGCGCAATTTAAGTATAAAAAAGCAAAAGTTTTTGCTTCACGTATTAATAAATAGAGAATAACATTTTCCTAGTTTGAATTTACGATGTACCGTTAATTCAAAGCTTAAGCTACATTTTATTACAAGTTAAAGCTTATTTTGCATTGCATTAATACATAATAGATGGCTGGAGCTGCATAAGTAGGAACTTGGAAGGATTGCGTTAGTAACTCCCATAGTCGCGACAGCCTTCACGTCCGTAACATTTCAGATAAATTGCCACGATTTACGCCAATCGGGTACTTACGTGGGGAAGAAGTTAAAGAGAGCTTACCGTCTCCGCCAGGCCCCAGCCGGAGGGGTAGACCCAAAAAGTGCTGACTTGTTGTCATAAGAGGTGATATACGTGCCAATGGACTGATTACCATAGATTCCGAAGATCGTGCGAATTGGAGAAGAAAATCTTCGAAGCGAAAGTTTGGGTTGCAACCAGGATTTAAGGCTAATATGATGATTAAGCGTAATTGGATATAATTTAGTTCAGTTCAGTTTTCGAAAGTGTGGCTCCAACGCCTTTGGCATTGACAGTATGGTCTGTTAATCTCCACTAATGTGAGGATCTGTTTCAAGTTTTAGTTTTCATATTTAGAAATACCTATATAACGACAATGTTTACCTCAGTAAACTGTTGACGATAAAAATGTTTTATTTCAGCTTATTGCACACACTGTTCATATAACTAGATTTCCTTCCAATGGTTTCCTTCACAATCAATTTATGGTAAAGGTAATATAAACAAAAAATTATATGAGAATTATTATTTTTTTAATCTTTAACAAACATAAAGCGATGAAAGAAAAAGGTTTTACTTAGAACTTGCACTACTGTATTAAGTTCTAAAATAAGGGGCCTTGGCTCAGCGTTCTACCGGCTTTTAAAGGCAGGCGCTGATATTCCGGCTAGTACCAGACAGTGCATTCATTAAAAATAATACACTACCTCGGACTACTTCAAAGCTTGCCATGAGTCCGCTGCTGGGTGCTGCCACATGGCGAAGACACGGTGCGTCGCTACCGTTGAAACCCACGTGACATATAACACGTCTGATGTAAGGGCTACCTAAGTGGCCTTGTGCAATCGTGTCTCTGGATTTGTTTTCCATGCAGAACAGAATATTTGTATCATGTGCATCATATTTAGACAATATGTATCATATTTTGACGAATTCCGTGGCGCAATGAGAACGATTTTTGCCGAATCCGAATGCTTATGTATAATATGTTTTCATTTACAATGGAGTATTTAAGTGTCTGTCAGTTGCTTAGTACCCATAACACAAATATTCTGCTGCTGCTTACTTTGGGACTAAATGGTACTGTGTGAATTAGTCCATTATATTTATTTATTATTATTTATTTTGTTAAGTTCTCTATTTAGAGTGTTTGTATTCGAATTCATCTTCTTCTTGCCCTAATCCCACATTATATGGGAACGGCGCAATATGTTCTCTCCTTCTAGTCTCTTCTATTAGCCGTCAGCTTAACATTCACACCCTTTTTCGCCTAAATTCCTTCGACTCATCAGAAATGACTCCAGTCCGAGTAAACCTGAAAGACATCTAGTGCAGATATAAAAAAAAATTGTTAAAAATTCTTAATGTGATACGTTTTTCCAAGAAACCTTCAATTGAAGCTTATGTTTCATGTACGGTTGATCTAATATAAATGTATCGTGTACCTTTTTGGCTTATCTTTCAAGTCACGAGCCTTGTATACGGACCGTGTCCGATAGACGGCTGTTCATTCCAGATCAATCGTGAGGCGGAGGTGTCCTTAATGGAGATTTTACACGTGATTTCCGGATCCTGCCGACATTTCAACCGACACCTTACAATTTACAAAACGTCTTAACCCGGCCGAATTGGCATGTTCATTTTTATACGACAGATTTTAATTCTTCTCTAATTTTAATAATTCTTTGTGACTTTTATCTGTAGGTATTTCCAGAAATGTTATAATGAATTTAATGAACAAATATTTGGGATGAATACATGTTAAATACATACCAATTGTTAAGTGAAGTTTTTTTAACCTACAATGAATAATGATGATGACATGTGTAGCGTAATGACTAAAGCACATTGAAACACCAAATTGAAGGTTGCGAGTTCGATTCCGGTCCCTCATTTATCAGTTTATGTATAATATGTATTAATTTATATAAGAAAATAATATAAATACTACATCAGTTGCTTAGTACCCATAACATTACACAGCCTAGGTACTTTGGGACTAGATGTCACTACGTGAATTGCCCCAGTATATTATTATTATTATTATCTAGTTAACCCAGCAAACGTTGTTTTGCCATATCAATTTTAAAAAAGTAGCCTATGTCCTTCTCCTAAGTTCAATCTATGACTATACCGAAATTCGTGAAAAAAATTTCAGCGGTTCAGGCGTGAAAGAATAAAAAAGAAACAAACAAACTCACTTTCGCATTTATAATATTATTAGGATAAACTAAGGGACTGATCCCAGTAGGTTCTTAATTTTTCATTGTCACAGTACTAACATTTTCACGCATCGTTTATTGTTTGTTGACTTCTGCAAAACTTTTTCTTGAGCTGAATCTAATCTGAAAGTTACGAAAATTTAGAGTTCATAAACATATTAAGTAAGACTTCCTGTAGTTTTCGCGCCTTTTATTATTTTCTCTTTTAGGCACCAATGTAGAGATCCCGAGTTTGAATCTCACGATAGGCATGTTTTCTCGCCTAATGTGCATACCATCCATAGGATAATTGACGTGTACTGATGGTAAAGATATACATCGTAAATAAATCTGCATACTGAAACTATCAATATTATAGTGAGCAGTCCCAGCCCAGCAGTGGGTGGTTATCAATAAAAACTTATACGCTTAATTGCGTTTTCAGCAATATAACCCACTCTCGTGTATCTCTATGGACAAACCAGTGAGCAATTTTAATGATTAATGTATTTAGCGACAATACGAGTCCATGGTTATCTAACGAGGACAAAGAAAGGGCACATCTATTCATATTTCACATCCAGACTTGACCCTTCCTTCACCGCAAAGTCCGTTAACACAAACTAAATAAAACTAGATGTGTCTTTTTTATATAATTGACTTAAAAAAACTTCTTCTTCTTAAAAAAAATTATATAAAAAAAGTTTAATAAGCTTGGCGTTACGCATGGCGTAATACGCTGGAAGAAGAAGAAAAATTTAATTAAATAAGCTTCATGTATATGTATGTATTTATTTTTAATATTATTACATTAATTTCGTGTATATATACGTTAATGATTGAATTATTTGAGTAGTGGAAAGATATAGTTAATATTATTTAAAGATCCTTAATTATCTTTATTATCTCCTTATATTATTATATATATTATTATCTCCTTAATTACGAATGCGAGTTTTTTAGTGGGTACTCGGATGTCGACCATCCTTCCCGGAGTCCCACATATGAGTCCAACACTTGTTAATCATAAGAGCTTTTCCTCGGACAAAGGCATTACGGATGAGAATACTGTATTATTCTATAAAATATATAGATAACAATAAAAATGTTGAAAGCTGATAGTCTGCAAAACTGGTTATCAGGCTCGGTGGCTATGTACCCTCTTATTTGTGGGTACCATAACCACGCAGGAATAAATACATTTTAGATTTCTGGTCTTCATGTGCTTCATTGTCTTTTAACATACAACATATATATATATATATATATATATATATATATATATATATATATATATATATATATATATATATATATATTTATTTATTTATCCTAAATATATTATTTCAAATAACATATTACTAAGTAAAGACAACGTCTTGGTGACAGTAGAATGAGACGCCCTGCAACTCAATGAACCGACTACCTATGCAAGTTTGCTGGCCGGAACTGGATGGAAAAGACATGAAACTGGAATGTGAAATGTTAAATTATCTAATCCTAACGATGAGTGACGATTAGCTGAAAATAAAAAAGATAATATCATTAAGCAACCCTTAAAATATATTTAGCCATATCTAGAATTTATGCCTATACAAAACCATTTTCATATCATCCAAAATACTTACGGCTTATACAATTGAATATCTCATTTACGTGTTTACAATTATAAAATATTGTGAAATATTTTTCGCTGAGAGAGTATATATTTCAAACTTATTATTGACGAGAAAATATTAATAATTACATTTAGATTAAATCTATACAAATAAATAAAATATACATAATGTGAAATATATACTAGAACAATGAACCTAAAACCAAAAACCTTAAAAATATAATAAAATAACTAAAATATGTTATTAAAAGGAGTCCCTTTAGGCAAGGTTCCGGAGATACTGGCAGTGTTCCCCCTTTGAATAGCTAGACTAATTGTTTGTCCGAGGTAGCTGCCAGCTCTTCGGTCTTTATCTAATTCCTTTGCACGTACATACATATGTCCATATAAATTTCTATGTCTTATATGTTTGAGTCTCTATTTTCAATATAATAGAGGTGATATTTTGTTACTTGTTAGTAAGGGACAAATTTTTCGAAATCAATTTTTTTTGTATTTTTATATAGTGCGTCTACACGAAAATATGTTTCATTGCTTTCTTAAAAAATTATTCTTTTCTGTTACTGTGTTTAGAAATTGGACAGCCGTTTAATGCGAAGATTAAAATGTCACATGACAAGGAAAATGGTAGAATTGAGAATGGATGGATACAAAAGGAGGGATAGACTAAAGATGGATGGAAAGGTATGAATGTTGAGATAACAATTGATAGAGGAGAGTGGAAGAAGAAAGCATGTTGTGCTGATCCCCAATAATTTTGGATAAGGGCAGGAAGAAGCGAAGCGATTTTGTTACTTCTTTTGTGATCTTATTAAAATAAAATTAACTTAAAAGTATAATAATTAAAATTGTAAAATTTATAATAATTACATTTTAAAATTTTATATCCTGTAAAATGATGTTTAATTATGTATTTTTATTTTCCCACCATGAAACCTTGAGGCTCGTGTTTTGGCGCTGCTATAGCAGTAGCGCTGGGATGAGGCCGAGCGCGGCTTTCGCCCCGCGCTTCGTGAAATAGAGGTAAAGCGGGCGGGCTGCTGGCTGGGGGCCGAAACCCTGTCCCTTGGCGCTACAAACCTAGAAGAGGCCCACTCCGACACAAAAGGCAGGCTGGCGCTGGCCCGGGCCACGAGATCGGCAGGCCACATATCTGTGGGTTCAGGCGTAGGCGATAGGAAAACAGTGGGTAGTCGGATAGCTAAACATCATTCCCGGAGTCCCACATATCCCTCGGTCTCGCGGGCCCGTGGAACCAGTTAAGAATAGAGTTTTCCCTGAAACAAAAAAAAAGTATTTTTAACAATCAAGAATAACATTTTATTCTGTTGAACGTATTAACATCAATTATATTAATATACTATATAAATAAATCATTATTCCTTAAGAGCTTTAGAATAATATGAATTATTACTAAACAAATTTTATTTGTTATATAACAAACCGGAAAATAAATTGGAGCATACATAGTCCAAATAAATTACAGGACAGCCTAAATAAATGAATACAACGTGTAATTTGTATTTCTTATGTGTTAAACACTGTTAATTATAAGGGAATTTATATTTTTTTAAGTGATTGTTAATGTTTAGAATGAGGAAACAGTTCTGCATAACGAAATAGTCACGATAGGCTACACAGAGTTACAATAGAAAGTGCACCCATTACTTATACTAAAAAAATGTATTAAAATACAGGGTGTCCCGTAAGTAGTGGACCAACGGGGTGTGGGTGATAGGGGGAACTATTATCTACCAAAACCACTAAAAATTATTGTTCTAGGTCTTATAGCTTTGAAGTTATGATTTTTTTTTTTAATTATAACAAACTTGTGCACAGTTCAGACGCCTGACCGTTCAACACTGTACTATACGCCTATCTACGTACACAACATAATCAACCACCGACATTCTATCAATTTCCATACATACCATCGAAATTAATAAACGCTAACCAAATTTCCTAACAAAAGCATTAAATACCATGTCGAAATATCCATTTGTAGTTTTAGCCTAAACAAGCCACACTGTGGTTTCTGAACGAGCAGTCCATTTGCTCGCGGCCAAATCCAGTTTCAGGGCACACTAATGTTTCGCTTTGTGCGAAATTAACAAAATGGGTGAATGTTAATGTTACGGCCGACAGCCCTCTTGTGTTTCGCCGATTTAGAAATATAACGAAAACTAACTTTTACAAAGAGACTAGGTTACACGAACTATATTATGTATGTACACACACACTATACGATTTCAGAGACTGCTACTGTTTAAATATTTAGGTTACGTTAGTTATTTATTTCTAGTATACCAAATAAATTATTCAAAGAAAAGTATTCCAAGGTCACATTAATAACATTGTGAAATAAAGATGTATAGACCGAAAGAAATATAAAAAGGGCATTCTCTCTCTTTTCAGTTATAAATGTTACATACTAAATTATTCGTTGATATATAAAAAAAAAAGATTAACGAACACTGTAACAGGCAGAAGGGGACACATAAACGCACGTGAACATGTACGCAAAAACATGCGTGTGCGCGCACACAAACAGTTGATACCACAAAATAAATTTACATTCGACATAAATTTTGTCATCACGAAAAATTTAAATAATTCTAGTACATTCTGTTATTCCAATTACGTTGATTGAAATATTTCATGAAAGCCTTTTAATATCGATGATAACATTACTATTTAAGTGCATTTCCCAGTGACGGGTTAAAAATGCCTCCGGCACCCTACTCTTCCGCCGAGCAGAATATGTCAATACATTTTACTCGTTGGCGCACATCAAAAGGTTTATTTTACAGTGGCTTGTTTTGTGCTGCCTATAATTGAATTGGTAGAGTTTACGATCGCAAAATATTTATTGATACAAACAAATAGTTTGAATATCGATACAGACGGGACTGTTTTATAATAATATTTAATATTGTTAATATTTGTAGGTTGGCAGCTCACTTGGATGCTTAAGTAGTTCGTACATTTTACATTTAATTTTATAATAAATATAGAAATATACACACTTGAGGTCCGGTCGTACACGGGTTCGGTCGTACAGTTGCATAAAATCACGTAAGATCACGTTCGATACCACATAGGATAAAATATTTATTTGATTTGCAAATAGTTTATTTGGCCTGGAACGTAGGTGTCCATTAATTGTTGGTATTTATCATTCGCATTCCCCGAAATATAAAAAGAGTATTAATTATGTGTATGCTTATAAAAAAGCCTTTCGACTTATGTTTGCAGCTAGAACACGAACTGCTTTCTGATAAATTAATCAGTAGCTTGTTTTTCAATAATTATCTTATTCATTCACCTTGTGTATATCAGGTTTGTTTCATCATCGCCATCATTAAAGTAATAAAATAACGCCAACTGACCAACATTATTTTAATGCTAGTGTTTTAAGATATCCTATTTTCCTACTAATTTCTTCGCAATATAAATAAATACATACGACCTCGTCTCTTCTACTGGATTATTCGACTACACCTACGTACTCAATCTGAGAACTTTCTTCTTTTATAGGATTTTATTTAAATTCAAACAGACAAAACCTCTGTTTAATCCACAAATTCACCGTAAAAGTTTCCCAATCCGCTCCGATTCTTAATACTACCTATCTATAGTGTATGGTACTTGGCATTGTTGGTTTTGATGAAATATTTTTTTACTTATTTGTTATAAAAATTTACCACTATTTCTGTAGTATTATAAAATAGAATATTGCACCCATTTTTTTTAGCCAGCAACTAGTATATTAACTTAATTTTGGTATCTGTTTAAACGATACATTCAATATTCTTCATAATTACTCCGTTTAATAAATTCTAATGAATTACTTCTTGGTTTAATGGAAGAAGATATTGAACAGATTGAAAGCGGAAGTAGCATTCTTTTAGGAATTTCACGCGCATAAATTTGCTTTTGTATCTCTTACATTTTGAATAAACATAAAAATCCAGAAAGAGAGTGAAAATTACAACAGTAGAAAGGAATAATGCTAAATTTCGATGATTTTCGAGGTACCACGTCTTAATGGTAGTGATAATAGTGTTTACACATAATACATAAGATATTTTTACATATTATTTGAAATTATAAAATCAACAACTGCAATAATTAGTACACGAATAAACGAATATAAAGATTTTCATACGATATTAAATAGCCAAGTACAACCCTGCCTAAAGAGGTTTAGCTAATGAATCTAGTCTGAGTCTAGAAAACAAGATTAAAGTTAGTTTTCCTATTAACGTGAGAAACAACATTTGGCGTACAGTTATGTAGCAGCGGGTAATGGGTCCGGCAAGTGTTTAAAGAAACATTAGAGCCAAGGATAAGTTTGGTCATTAGAGGATACCTCTCGACGCTCTGAGAAAAATGGCCGCTACCAACGGAAATTATTGTAAAACGTTTTTACTTCTTAAATGTCTTTTATATAAAATACTCATCTAGTTGTAAATAATGTTACTTAAAAATCGCATAATTATTAGTTTTTTGCCTAACCCGTTCAGGGGCAGAGAAAGAATATTGACCTTTGCGGCCGAATTCGACTTGTCGTAAAAGACGACAAAACAACTCTAGCTACGTGGTAGGACCCCAAGCCCGTCTCGATGGTGACCACCTTTGGTCTAAGTATGTCGCCATAATAACCTTGTGTTGTGTTCCGGCATTAGTGACCCAAGTTCCTGTACCCTTATGGGAGACCAGCGTGTTCGAGATGCCACTGGCGTTACAAACACGCATAGACGACGGTAATGGCTAAATTCTAAGCGGGCCATCAGCCTATCTGCTAGCCTACAGCAATAAAAAATTAATTAGATGTATAATAATTATAATAATCTTTTTATTTCAAATCGTTCACAGAATTCATAGGGGTTAGTAAACACATAATGTATTAAATGTAATGTTGGTCTTATCCTATAATTTGGCCACAATTACTATAAAAATAAGTACATTGTGAAAATCCACACGGTGTTATCTAATCGCACAGTAAGCAGCTGAGCGCTTATTTTTCTGATATTAAACAGCTTTGGGGGAGGCCTTTGTCCAACAGTGGGCGTCTTCCGGCTGAAATGGTGATGATGATGAAACAACTAATACCCGTTTTTTATTGCTTAGGGACAGCTGACAGACTGACAGCCCACTTAATAGTAAGCAGTTGCCTATGGATGTTTGCAACGCTAGGGGCACCGCGAACACGCAGCTGTCCCATAGGGCTACAGAAACCTGGATCACTAAACCCGGAACAGAAAGATATTATGGCAGCATACTTATACACCAGGGGTGGTTGCCATCTGGACGGGTTTGGAACCCTACCACGTAGCAAAACTAATTATACTTTTCTTTTGTAAATAACCCCAAACATAGGACGGGAATCAACCCTGTATCCCCCGCGTTCCTGTGTGCGAAAGCAGTTACGCCGTGAAATTATAACTATATACTTTAATTTTAGAATTTTTATTGGACAAATAATTATACAAATTTCTGTTATAAATGAAAATAATTGATTACTTATCTTGCTAATTCACAGCTATCAAAGGAAGGTGTCCTTTTTTAATGGATTTCTTTTGGAGTTAGGAGGTCAAACGGCAGACGCTTATATATCTTTTTTTTATATAAATATATTGCGACAATTCAGACAACGACATCTAGTCCCATACTAAGTAGCATAGCAATTGTGTTATGGATACTAGACAACTAATATAATAAATATATACTTTTAGGGTTCACCTGGAATAAAATTCTTATAAGAAGACGAAGACCATAACGTCATTTTATGGCAAAAATCATTAGCAACATCATTTCCAGACACAAGTAATAATTTTTTACTCTCTAGCAAAATAATACAATAAAAAAGTTAGAGATAGAACCTAACCTGAAACTACAAACTTTAAAGTCTTTTTAAAGGTGTCAATAAAGAATATTAGTATCTTGTCACTCGTGGCAATGCGATCTTTGAAACGTCTAATAAACCAAACACTAATTGACGTTACTGAAATTATTTTTCACAAACAAAGCGTTCCCAAAGTTCATGAAGAATATGAAAAAGTTTTGATTTTTAATGTCGTCAGTGTTATGCGCCGAGTTCGGTTGTTTGAGGCCTTTTGGGGGTAATTTTTGCTTTGGCTTTTGCTTAAATATGCCGCCTTTTTGCCAGACGAGGAAAAAGAACTCGCATTCAAAGTGAAAGCTTTAATTAAATAATGTATATTTAACAAATATATTTGTATTTTTCTTGTCTTTTTTTTAATGCAAAACATATTATCATTAATAGAGGCATGTAATATATATATATATTAAATCCAATAAGTTTGGTTTGAGTTCTACCCTATTGGAGACCTGGACGTGTATTTCGAATTTTAATTGCATTAATTAATTATCTTTTACTAAACTAACCTAAAAATTACTGTATATAATCATCATCCAATTGGTAGTACGTGAAGTACGCTGTTGCGTATTTATAAGTAGAAATGTTCCCTGTGTAGAGGTGGGGAGAGACTATATATTTTACAGAGAATATAAAATATAGTAACCCCTGCGGCCAGAATCGGCATATTGTAAAAAGAGACAATACCACCTACGTGGTAGGACCCCAACCCGTCTGGACGGCAATCACCCTTGGTCTATAAGTATGCCGCCATAATAACCTTGTGTTGTGTTCCGGTACTAATACTACTCGGTCACTAATGACCGAGGTTCTTGTACTCCTATGGGACAGCAGCGTGTTTGCGGTGCCCCTGGCATTGCAAATATCCATAGGCAACGGTGACTGCTTACTATTAAGTTGCTCATCAGCCCGTGTGCTGTTCTTAGGCAATAAAAAATAGTATAGGTCATTTGAGTCGTGCCCATCAGAGACAATTGTTATTATTTTTTTTAGGATAAACATCACTGGATAAAAGAAGACCAATAGCTTTCTAAACTTTTAAACCAAAGGAAAAGCTTAACTCAGCCGCTTATTTATTGTTTTGCAAGATGCACCTGTTTGGGTGTGGCGAGGGTAATTACGATCAACAATCCTGATTGGACCTGTTATATATATCCCAAATTTAGGCCTACAAGTATATTATCTATTTTTGCATAAAAAAGCAGTTTTACAGAATAGAACCGTCGCAAAATTGTTAAGCAACGAGATCATGATTGTTTTTTTTTTAGATTTGATATATTTTGTCTTCAGCATCTACATAGAACATTAAAGCAAATAAATTACTGAATGGTCTATATCCGGAACCGTTTGGCTAGGCTTCCGAATTCCTGATTACAGGCAAGTGCGAGTAAGCGATTAGCTTGACATGCAAATTCAATTTCCCGTTACGGCCTAGCGGAGAATGGTCGAAGTTCACCACAAGATACGACGATTATGGGCATGATAAGGGTCGTTTCAATTGTAGCAAGATTTGTACGTTACAAATCTTGCGAATGTTACAAATAATTTCATTTTAATTACTTAAAGACAAGCATATTGAGTACTACCTAACAAATTTTATTAACAAGTACCATATAATATATGTATGATTGCGTAAAGTACTAAAAAATTACAGTAATATATTGAAGTTAATTAATTGTATTAGATGAGTTAATTGTAATAAATATGTATTAACTGGTGTTGTATATTATTTTTTAGTAATTAAAGTTGTTAAATTAAATTGTTATCTCTTTAAGGCACTTTTTATGTAGCCTAATTAAAATTTTGACTCAATTTAAGTTATGGCAGTTTGAGCCTAGTCAAATCATGTTTTAAAAATTAATATTATTTTATCTCATCATTTTAGTATAAAATACTAATTACAAACCTCTACTTTAAAAACGTGCGTTTTAAAAACGTTTGTAACCAAACAATCAACAGCCTTTACCTAGTTTTCCAATATTGTATCAGCCAGCTACTAAAGTTTTGATCTTCAAAAAAGGTTTTTTTGTATGTCTGGTTATTAGTTCAGCGTATTCGTAAATTTTCTTTATAAAATAAAGCTTATCTAGTTAAAAAATAGATTTTCCTATTTTCTTTTCTATTTTTATAAGTAATATTTGTAGATGTACAACAAGACGGATGATTTCAAAAGCTCTTAATTTCTTTAAATGAATATGTTACATGTTTACTATAATATCCTAAATGGAAACTAAGAAGGAAAAAAATACCACATAATATCCTAAAATTATATTTTGTCTATAAAAATAAAAAGATAACGACCGAATCATTAGAGAACTTTCAATCATTCGCCGCATCTCGCGGGATTTCAACAGATTTTTCAGCAAAAAAAAAGCGATACATCAATCCCGTGGACAGCTAATTTTGCCAAACAATAACTTTTCGCACCTTTCTCCTTTGGTGCGTTTCTTTTCTTTTATTGAGTTAACAAATGGCTATCAATTTTATTTATTATACGTTTTAAATGTGACCCCACACTCTTACATAATCTTAAATATATTATGTAGTATCGCGTTTTAAAATATTATTATCATATTAAGTTAAATGCTAATATGAAATGATGTAATAACCACTAAATTCGGTGCAAATTTTCTTTATGGTTTCTATTAACGTAAGTATTAAATATAATAATGTGCATTAGAAAATATTCTTTCGAGAGTTATTTATAAGTGATGATGGAAACTAAATCTACCTAGTACCAAGTCGATCAAAGTGATACACCGTGTTTAATTTATGTAAAAATCGTCCCGTTATTTTTACATAAATATAAGTATATATTTAAAAAGAAGTTTATAAGTAAGAAAAATGTAACATAAATTAATAATTTAATGATATCATGCTTAAATCTGAATCACAAATAAGCTATTTTTTAAAAACAATATCTGTAATAAAATCGATTGATCGTAACAGTAATTAAATAATGTACACCAATAAATATTACTAAACAAATCGAAAAGAAACAATAAGTAAACATCAACAAAAAAGAAACAACATTAAATCTCAATGGCTCCACTCGCTGTTAGCAAACAGAAAAAAATCACAAAGAAAAAATCCAATTAAACAAATTGATAGATCGTACTTCGTTCGAGATCGTTTCCATTCTTCTCTTCGCTTTGTGATCAGCACATCTTCGGCTATCAATCCGCCTTCACAAAGGTTTCCGAGAACCCTTTGTGATTGTATCAGTGAATACTACAATCGCATTACATTATTTTTGCTGTTTAAACGACGCTCTTCTAAAAGCTATAATGCGAATTATTTCCCCTAAGTGAATAAAATGGCAACTTTTCCAATGAAAAGTTGCCATTTTATTCACTTATAAGCAGACGTCTGTGACATTTTACTTACAAGCAAAAATGTGGATAGTATCCAGGTATTCCTTTAATGGTTTAAAATATTATAAAATAATAGAGATGAAACATCTCCTTTCTTACATCCAATACATTGCTACTGGATCACGCTATTATTACATGGTAGATATATCAATTACAAGACAAAGTTTCATAGGTTTTTTCAATATTATATTATAGGGTGGCCGGGGTATCAGAAGTATGAGCATTATACCTTTAACCAACAGTCGCCTATCAACTCATACATACTAATACTCTCACCTTTAAATATTGGGAGAGTCAAGAAAATGGATAAATGTTTGTGAAAATGTAGAACACATTTCCTTAACACGGCAATTTTCAGAAATCTGGCCTAAAATGATAATTTGATTTAATCACATTATATTATTAAGTCTAGTGCATAGTTATCATCAAAAAACATAAAAAATGATTATTCTAAAAAGTACCACACACAATAAAACATTATTTTATTTCTTGAATTTGAATTAATTTTCATAATGATATTTTTTGTTTGTTTTTTAACAAATTTTCTGTTCATGCAAGCCAGCATTGATATTTTTACCTAGAAGCCATCTGTTAGTTAAGGAAGGCTCCAAGCCCGCTTGGATGGCAAAGACTTCTGAAGTGCCATTTGGTTTTAAGGGTTCTATGCACACATTATCATCCTCCTATCTGCTGGAGAATTTTTATTGTTTCTATAACATTCTTTTTGATCAATTCCTTGGCCAGTGTAATTTGCTTTGGCATCTACATATTCTGCACTATCTCTCTATTGGAAACCATAAACGGGATCACCTTCTTCTCTATCTGTAAAATCAAGTTAATCTAAGAATGCTCTGGCACAGTTGGTATCCCAAATGTGATCTCTTTTTTCTGCTAAAGTCTTGGAATCAGTTGAGCCAGATATCATTCACTCCTGGATGGACGGCCGTCGCCTCCTTCTGCGAGGCAGTCATGTCCGCAAAGGAGGCGGCGGAGCTGGAGCGAGAGTCAACCAACACACTCCCTTCCCGCCAACGCAGGCCACGTCGGCGGCGCCGGAGGGCAACTAACGACCTCCGTCCGCCGTAAAAAGCGGCCGCGGGCGGCCCCTCGGGCGAGGACCTGCCGCCCGCACTATTGCCGCAAGGGTGAGGGCTGCGTGCTGTTCCGCGGCCCTCCTCAACTCCTAGAGTTATTACAGGAGAGCGCCAGGGGGACGAAAGCCTGACCCCCTGGCGCCAACACTTAAGAAGAGGCCCGCCTTAAGACAAAGGGCGGGCCGGCGCCGGCCCGGGCCACAAGATCGGCAGGCCATATATCCGTAGGCCCGGGCATAGGCGATAGGAGAACAGCGGGGTTTTTTAGTGGGTAGTCGGATGTTCGAACATCTTTCCCGGAGTCCCACATATCCCTCGGTCCCCCCGGGCCAGGGGAACCCGTTAAGAGTGGTTTTTCCCCGAGACCAAAAAAAAAAAGATATCATCCACAATAACTCCTCAATCACACTTCGTGTGGATGCTTGCCTCATTCTCGTGCCTTCGTACACCATCTATCGATATTAGCACTAATATATTCCGAATTTAATCGTAGCTGCACAAAAATGGCAAGTAAACAAGGACGAGATAACTCGCAAATGGCAGTCAACATGTTAAAACTGAATTCAAGCAAACTTTAAAGTAGATTAGTTTTATAAACGAAAAACAAATACAAATTCTACAGTCAGTACATATTATGTCAAAAGTTTTTTTATTGCTGTAGGACTGTAGACAGGCTGACGGCCCACTTAGACTTAGACGGGCTTGGGGCCCTACAACGTAGCTAGGGTGGGTTGTTTTGTCGCCTTTTACGACAGGCCGACACCAGCCACGGAGGTAAGTATTCCTTCTCGGTCCCAACACAGATAAAAATACAATATAATATACATTTGGATAGTTAAAACGTATTAAAATAAAATAATTTGGTAATAAAATTTACTGTACAAAACTTTTATAATATAAAAGTAAGTTATAGAAAGTACAAACATGATTGAACATTTCGATAACTGTTTTCCGATCGAACAACGAATGTGTTTTATATTTTCGATATTCCTTGATTGCTCCCAAAATCATTCACGTCCGAGGTCGTTTAGAAAATAGACCTTTATAAATCAATAGAGGGTGGGAATCAGTGTGAAGATTGAAAATATACCGAAACATGTGTCGCACGTAATATCAAATTGCGTCGGACTCACGCCACTCTGCGCTGACGCCACCGTACGTGATCGCTGCAAAATGAAGCAACTTGTGCGCTATTATCTAGAATTATATATAAATAAATTATACTAGTTTTCTTCGCTAACAACAGCTCTTTTTTGTATTAAACCTATGAATGTTCAAAATATAATATGTAAGTAATAGCAGTGGTCAAATGGATTATAAATTAGACACATTAGACTGAATCTACATTATTATTTTGTAAATAAAAAATATTATTGCATGCACAAATTGTTTTGTTTATTTGAATTTATTTTATTTCAATATAATGTACTTTAAGATGCCTCCAAGCTTGATAAATATAGTAATAAATAAATATACAGTGCCAATTAACATAGTGTCATCTAGTTCCAAAGTAAGTGACAGAGTGCTTTCATTTTATGAACTAGATAACTGATACTATTTACTTTTCTTTTGTAAATAAATGTATATTATCCATTCACAGACGACGAGACGACGACGACGACGACGTGACAGACGTTCAGGTGGCTGAAGTCACGCTACGGAGGTCGGATGGACTGATGAGCTAAGATTGACCAGAATGTATGGTGCAAGATAAGGCAAGTTTGCATCCAGCAAAGGACGAAACGTAATTACATTACAACAATAATTTTTAACATAAAAACTCTTAAAGAAAAACAAAAAATACCCTCGTTTTATAAACCCAGATATTTACATCATTTTTCCGAAATTAGACTGTCTTAAGAATTCTTTGGTACCAAAGTTTTCCATTTTTCCACAAAAAAGTAATTTTTCCACAAACATCAATCTTACTTGAAGGGAAAACTCGGAATAAGGTCAAACAGTTACCAGCAAAATGTTGATGCCAACATTTTAGACATTCTTTTCTTGGAACTGCGTAGAATTCTAAGGCACTTTTAAACTTTTTCTCTGCTGATAACCCTTTGCAATGTTGATACTTAGATTCATAATCTAAATATGGCCACAATTATGAGGCAAATATTTGGTTAATTACCCTACGCGAGTGGCAGCGTATTAGTGGCTACAAACAGTCATAAACAACGGTAACATCTTTCTATTACGTAGGATGTCAGCCTATCTACTGCACCACAGTACTATAAACAATTTAATTCAATAAAACTTAATCTTATTAATCACCATATTACAAATAAACGATCGCTAAAGCGATTATTTCCAGACAATCTCAACTTTTATAAATTACAAACTATTATAAATATTGTTTTGCAGTACATAAATCAATAGTTTAAAAGTCGTATACAATGTTACTAAGTTCTTCTTAATCATAAAATATATAAATGAACGAATTTCGAAAAAAATATAATATAAAAATGCAGCATCAAAATTTTATTAAAAAAGTATCAATTTAAATCACACTTATTCTTCTGATTTACAAAAACACACTGGTTATTTATCAATATTAAAACAACAATTATCGGTCCAAATTTAAAAATTCGAGTCGAAAAACGATATTATATCAATATTTTTTTGAGATTTTTTTCTACAAAAATACCTTAAAAACTAAAAAGACGCTATGAAACTAGGCTTGCTGATTATTTTAAATATTTTTATTTATTTATTTTTATTTATTTGGGAAACAAACAATTACAATACATCACAATATAAAGAAAACATAAAAATTAACAAATCAATAAAGTTTCCACTTATAAGTAATACACATAACTGCATCATCCAATAGAATAATAGTGATGTCATAAAATTAAAATTACAAAATACATTAAAAAAATAATAATTGAGAGATCTAAACATAATACTTAATACTTTAGTCATTTGCATAATTCGAATATTTTCAATTTATAATGTTAGAGCAAAAAATATATAAAAATATAACCGTTTTCTTAGCTCTCTGGGACCTTATTTCTATGAAACACAAAAAAAAAAACAATGATCACAAAGGAAGCAGGCGGAAATTCGTATTCGAACTAAACTTAAGGTCGTTCTTTAAAATTTCCATAAAATTAATTAAATGTAAATAAAACAAAAAATACAAATTAAAATAAAATTTAGAACCAGTAACAGTTTAGTAGTAATAACAATTAATAATAAGTAACAATTAAGATATTTTGTTATTTACCCTAATTAAACTTCTTGCTCTAAGTTACTTCCCCTATACTATTGCGTACGCAAAGTCGCATTCCTTTTCTGAGTTGTGACTTAACTCCCCAAAAATGGTTTGTGTGAACCAGAATTCATCTTCATTTTTATTTTTAGTATTTCTGACATCCTTTCCTGAAAGCTGTACAAAGTTATTAGCTACGATGTGTTGCTAAGAGTTTTCTTGGCGTTTCTTTATGATCTTATATTAAATATATTGTAAAGCGAAAAGATCTATTTATCTACTAAAACCAAATTAGGATTGACTAAAGTAATTAACTGGCCGTTTCCGCACTTTTCGTTGGTCAAATAACAAAAAAAATTAAATCGAAAAATATGAGAAATTTTCGTACGCATGCACGCTACACAGCTTGTCAACTTAAGAAATACAACTCAGAAAACATAGTTGAAATATATCCAGTACTTTTGCCGTGATGCGCGCCCTACTACAGACCTCTATCATTTTATTTATACAGATTACTATAATTATATTTTATCAGTCAGTGAAAACAGCTGTTAAAAAGTAGATGTAACTTCTATATAATTATCAAATTAAATACTCACTCAAATATGTAAAAGGTATTTTTTAAAACATCAATACCATAATTTACATTATTAATTGCTTTGATTGATCTCATACTATAATTTTGAATAGAGAAATTATTTTACAACTGTAGTTTTATAAAAGAAAACTGAAATTCACTTTTTTTTCAATCTAATAACTAATACAATGTAACATTTTTCATTATAATTTTATTTTGTATAGAAATACTCAAAATAGACAACGCAACTTGGAAAAATTATGTTACATATTTTTATGCTCCCTCATAAATTGATACTTTCACATCATATCGGTAAACTGTCTACGCGCTCACTCGTTCTAAAACAACCGGGAGCCAGCAAAAAAATATTAGAGTCATATATTTCAAAAAATGATGGCAGATATAACGGACTGAACTCAGGCGTAACTGAAAAATGGGTAACACCTTGCGATGTTTCAATGGTATCTTGGAACTGTGTCATTTTATCAGAATTTTAAAATGTAGAGAACAATATCGTTTTCCGCAATATGCAGTTTATATTAATTATGTTTACGTGTTTTAGAACACGATGAATTAAATAATTATTACACAGCTCATAACAGATACTTGCGACTCACTGTTAAATAGTCAAACCTTTGTAAATGTCATCATTACTAGTATCATCTTAGTGTTATATCTGGTTGAAACCCAAATTTTCTCTTTAATGTCTGAAGGTTTTTTTTTCCATTTCGCACGGTCTTCGGTATTCCTGATAATAGGTCCATCGGCACATCGCACAAATATGCACCTTTTAAGACATCGAAACAACAGTTTTTGGTTGTAGCCTTCCTTCCAGGGCCCGGATAACTAGACATTTTTAAAGGTAACAGACAAAATATCCACCATTTTGTGTACAAATCTCCAAGTATATGTGTATGTTTCAAATTAAGACTCAATATGCAGAAATAACATTTTCACGTTTACATTATTTTCTATCAGACTAGCGGACCCTACATTGTGCTACACACACAGATAAAAATTTATTAAAAAACATCTTGTATCGTAATGGACCGGATTGTGAATTTAATCATTTTTGAATCTACTTGAAGACTTAAAAATTTCATCAAAATCGGTCCAATGGTTTAGGAGGAGTTCAGTCACATACAGAGGAAAATTATATATATAAAGGTAGATGTCACTATGGTTCGTTTTAGAAGTATAAATCTGAAGTTGACTTACTGGCGTCCGTTTTAGCGCCTAGTATACGCCTGATCTTGGAAAGTTCGATTTCTGTCACATGTTTAATGTAAAATAATTGTAACAAGTTTATTAATTATGTAACCATTCATATACCAAAATGAACTTAACAAAACATAGATTCTTATGACATTAAAGTTTATTCAAAATGACCTCCGTGATTTTGAATACAAGCCTTCAATCTGCGCGGCCAGTTGTCTATCGCAGCACGAACGAGGTCCATGTCAATATCGGCGGCTGCCTTAATCAAGGATGTCTTGAGTGACTCCAAATTGGGATGAGGCTTTGAGCACGCCTTTTCCTCCAAGTGTTGCCATATCTTGTAATCTAACGGATTCAAATCTGGACTGGAGGAGGGCCAGTCTTCGTGCCGGATGAAGTCGATTTCACGCGCCGCCAGCCAGTCTTGTGTGCTCTTCGCTCTATGAGCTGGCACCGAATCTTGTTGGGATACCCAGTGCCTGTTATTGAACATGGTATGAGAAACAGGTTCCATAAGGTTCGTCAGGACTGTATTTTGATACACAACAGCATTCGTTTTTACACCTTTCTCACAAAAATGTACCTCTGTTAAGCCCCAATAAGAAACTCCCAACCATACCATGAGCGAGGATGGAAAATGACCTCGTTGGACACGCGGAATACGGTTGCTCGCTTCTTCACTACTGTGTGCGTACACCTTATCATTTTCTTTGTTGTAGCTCTCTTCTACGGTAAACATTTTTTCATCCGAAAAAAGAATTTCCCGATATTTTTTTCCCGCGTACCGCTTCAACAAAGCGCGGCATCTCTTCAGTCTCAGGTCCATTAGACGAGCATTCAAACGATGTCCTGTTTTTCTTCGATATGCCCGAAGCCCTAAGTCTTCATTTAACACCCTTTTCACCGTGGTTCTGCTTAACCCCATCTGAAGGGCCAACAGTTTCTGCTTACGTTTGGGATTTCTTTGAATTCGTGCCTTCACAGCTTTTATCACTGCTGGAGTCCTAACAGACCGAGTAACCCAAAGTATAAAAAAATTACCCAATATCCAATAATGTAACCCAAAGTATAAAAAAATTACCTAAAATATTATTTAAATCGCGTGCGTTGCGAAAACTATTGATGATAGAATAAAATAATGTACTACAACTTTGCAGAACACATCATTATTTACAAAAAGTGTCGCGACAGCATATGTCTAACTATTATAGTTATGCCACAATAAGTGTTCTCTTATTTTAAAAATTTAATTGAAAGTCGAGGGGGCCAGATCACGTGGAAGATCACCCATGCGATGGACCGACCAGATCAAATCGGCTGTGGGCGGGCCTTTGCATGAGTGCACCAGAATGTCTCTGAATCGCGAGAAATGGCGTAAAATCATACAGCGAACAATATCTGCCTCTAATAGTACTACCAGTTGATCACGACCGCTCTGTAAAGAGTGAAACGACTAAGAAGAAGTCAGATACAATGATATGATAATCTATATCTATACTACTATTATACTTAGTCAGGTCATAAATTCTGTCACATGTTTAATGTAAAATAATTGTAACAAGTTTATTAATTATGTAACCATTCATATACCAAAATGAACTTAACAAAACATAGATTCTTATGACATTAAAGTTTATTCAAAATGACCTCCGTGATTTTGAATACAAGCCTTCAATCTGCGCGGCCAGTTGTCTATCGCAGCACGAACGAGGTCCATGTCAATATCGGCAGCTGCCTTAATCAAGGATGTCTTGAGTGACTCCAAATTGGGATGAGGCTTTGAGCACGCCTTTTCCTCCAAGTGTTGCCATATCTTGTAATCTAACGGATTCAAATCTGGACTGGAGGAGGGCCAGTCTTCGTGCTGGATGAAGTCGATTTCACGCGCCGCCAGCCAGTCTTGTGTGCTCTTCGCTCTATGAGCTGACGCCGAATCTTGTTGGAATACCCAGTACCTGTTATTGAACATGGTATGAGAAACAGGTTCCACAAGGTTCGTCAGGACTGTATTTTGATACACAACAGCATTCGTTTTTACACCTTTCTCACAAAAATGTACCTCTGTTAAGCCCCAATAAGAAACTCCCAACCATACCATGAGCGAGGATGGAAAATGACCTCGTTGGACACGCGGAATACGGTTGCTCGCTTCTTCACTACTGTGTGCGTACACCTTATCATTTTGTTTGTTGTAGCTCTCTTCTACGGTAAACATTTTTTCATCCGAAAAAAGAATTTCCCGATATTTTTTTCCCGCGTACCGCTTCAACAAAGCGCGGCATCTCTTCAGTATCAGGTCCATTAGACGAGCATTCAAACGATGTCTTGTTTTTCTTCGATATGCCCGAAGCCCTAAGTCTTCATTTAACACCCTTTTCACCGTGGTTCTGCTTAACCCCATCTGAAGGGCCAACAGTTTCTGCTTACGTTTGGGATTTCTTTGAATTCGTGCCTTCACAGCTTTTATCACTGCTGGAGTCCTAACAGACCGAGGGCGACCACTTCTTGACCTGTCATCTACACTAGAGTCTTCATTGTATCGTTTGATGGTACGATAAACGAATCTTTTGGTAATATTCAAATTTTTCAGTATGTTAAAAATTTGAATTGGCGCGTAACCGCAACGATGCAACGCAATAACTGCAACACGGTCTTCTTTAAGCGTCCACTCCATATTTAAAAATGAGTAAAATTCTAAAAGTTATACATTTTTATTTTCATGAACAATTCGAAATTCTAATTCAATAAACTTTTTTGTGGCCAGCATTCTAAAAGAAAAGTTTTTACTGTGTGACAATACTTATGACCTGACTAGGTAAAGAGGAAAGATTTGATTGTTTGTTTGTTTGTTTGTTTGTTTGTTTGCTTTGAATAGGCTCCGAAACTACTGACCCAATTTAAAAAACTCTTTCATTGTTGGGAAGCTACACTATCCCCGGGTGACATAGGCTATATTATATTTTCAAAAAAATTAGGGATCCTTACTAAAACTCCAATAATGTAACCCAAAGTGTAAAAAAATTACCTAAAATATTATTTAAATCGCGTGCGTTGCGAAAACTATTGATGATAGAATAAAATAATGTACTACAACTTTGCAGAACACATCATTATTCACAAAAAGTGTCGCGACAGCATATGTCTAACTATTATAGTTATGCCACAATAAGTGTTCTCTTATTTTAAAAATTTAATTGAAATGCCGCCCCTAGAAAAGGCTCTTTATTTGGATCTTGGTATTAATACTTATCAAAATAAATTACTTCATATTCAAAACTGTTTCAATACCTTTATATAACTTTTTGAATTATTCAATTCGGATATTCCATTCGAAAGATATCACGAGTTTAAAAATGTAAGTATTAGAAAAATGTTGCGTGGTAGCCGTTCACCCTGTTCGGCTAGCTAGGCAGCACCTTATACAATGTAGGCGTGCGTCACTGAGGTTTTTACAAAAATTAGAATACTTATTAAAAAATAACGAAAAGTAAATAAAAAGCAATAACAAAAAAAAAATCATTAAAATAAAAGCTCATAGAAATAATAATATACAAACTTTCTTTATAATTTTATTTTTTTAGTAACCTGACGCAAATAGAAGGGTTTGCCCTCAGGGGCGCTCCTCTGTCCGAGGAGTGCACGGGTGTGCATACCCGAGGTGCCCGAGCATCCGTCGCTTCACTCCCCTCTCCGTTCGAGGCGACAGAGTCCTACCTTTCTTTCCGTCTACCTCTTACATCCTTTCCAACTTAGCTCTCTGTTCGTGGCGTGGTCCCCGGTGGGATGGTTGCGAATACTGATTAGGGTCCCGGGTTCTACCCTGGGACCTGATTTGGTAGTCGAAACCATGCCTATTTTGACTGCGCCTGCACAGAGAGTGTTCCCGGGGCGGGAATTGCATCCTCGCTGTCGGTTGGTCTTGCTGGGCCGGCTACGACGTCAGGCGACTCTGCTTTTTCTGGAGTGTCGTCTGGTAGTCGTACCCACGCCTGACTAGCACGCGACGGGGATGCGAGTCCCGTCCGGAATTGGCCGCGGTCCTGTCGCTCCCGGCCCTGGTTCTGTCCTGGTCCATGGGCGATCTTGGATCGACGGCCGTCGCCTCCTTTTGCGAGGCAGTAGTGTCTGCAAGGGAGGCGGCGGAACGGGAGCGGGAGTCCGCCACCGCACTACCCTTCCGCCAACGTAGGCCGCGTCGTCGGCGCCGGAGGGCGGGCAACGATCTCCGGCCGCCGTAGAAAACGGCCGCGGGCGGCCCCTCGGGGGAGGATCCACCGCCCGCACTATTGCCGCGAGGGAGAAGGCCGCGTGCTGTTCCGCAGCCCCCCTCAACTCCTAGAGTTGTTACAAGAGAGCGCCGGGGGGACGAAACCCTGACCCCCTGGCGCCAGCACTTTAGAAGGGGCCCGCTTTAAGACAAAGCGTGGGCCGGCGCCGGCCCGGGCCACGAGATCGGCAGGCCATATATCCGTGGGCCCGGGCGTAGGCGATAGGAGAACAGCGGGGTTTTTTAGTGGGTAGTCGGATGGTCGAACATCTTTTCCGGAGTCCCTTATATCCCTCGGTCCCCCCGGGCCGGGGGAACCCGTCAAGAGAGGTTTTTCCCCGAGACCGAAAAAAATAGAAGGGTTTAATTTTTAATTTTTTGTTAAATACCCATGCGAAGCTGGGACGGGCCGCTAGTATCAAATAAATTTACAATGCCATAATGCATTTTGTAGCCCGAAATTGTAATTATATTGTATAAGTATGAGCATAAATTAAACAAATAAGCCGTTGCCTGTACGATGGAAAACTAATGTTGTACGTAACACGTTGCCAGCGGAGTAACGTGCCGAGAAAACTTCAGAGCTTTTCGGGTTAATTAACCTTACAACTTTCCGTTGGAGATAAAACCTTGCAATGCTAACTTGAAGCAAATACGAACATTACGTGCTTGAACTTCAAACCAGTCAGTGTACAAGTTATATTAGGTTTTCGTACTTATATTTAATATTTTTACTATATCGGCTCAAGCAAGATATTTTATGTCCTAATAAACCTCACGTATTAGCTGTCATACCAGATATGTGTACAGTACTAATCTCAAAGATAAAAGGATAAAAAATCCAAAACATTTTTTTTGGTGATTTTTAACAGCCTGTAGCTATTATTTCGAAAGGTGGCTATGCTAGTTTATTCAACCTAGTATCACTGCGTCCAATTTAATGAGCCATTGTGGTTGCCACACATTTACTATATCTCTTTGGCAAAGCCTGTCTCGTTAATATAGCGTAGCAGTTTTTTGACAGAAGCTGCTCGTATCTCATTCGGTTCCAGCATATGCTTTCCCAGGATGAGGTTACGTTTATGCATCAGGGGACAGCAATAACACAGCAGGTGCAGAAGCATTTCATCAGCCTCATTGCAGAATCTGCAAGATTTGTTGTCTCTGATTTTTACGATATTGAGGTGCTTGTTCAGGCAGCAGTACCCGGTTAGTGCCCTCGTTAAGGTGCATAGCTGATTCCTATTTAGTTCTAGTACTTCAACCGCCAGCTTGCGGTTGTAAGCTTTTACTAACACTTTGAAGTGATTTAGACCAGGAACTGCGTTCCAGCGCTTAATAAATTAAACTGGTGCGTTGATCCCTGAGGGTGAGCCGGATTAGGCTTTTAGGTACGCCACAGCACGGTTCATGTCCGTACTGCGTTCCCTTAGCCCCTATCCATGCAAGTTCATTAGCCTTTTCGTTGCCCATGATACCTGCATGCTCGGGAATCCAGCGAAGAATTACTTTGTTTTTCTTGCCTAAAGTAGTAGTAGTCAATTCAATTTTTGACGAGTTTCGAGGTTATTAAGTCTGAATCCAGCGCAAAAAGTGCTGCTTGACTGTCATAGTGAATGTATGTCACTTAATTGATGTAGTTTCTTTTTTCAGATTCACTTCCACATATTCTAAAATGGTATAGACCTCTGTTTGGAAAATGGAGGCGTATTTTCCCAGGTTCAGACTTGTCTTGAAGCTTGATCGCTCTCCAAACACCCCATAGCCTACATCATGTCCAATTTTGAAGCCATCGGTATACCACAAGAGGCTACCGCATTTCCGAGAGATTTTCTTGAGCATCCAGTCTTCTCTGAAAGGAAATCCCACATTGTGGTTTTTAGGTCCTGCAAACTTTGAACACATATTGTCTAATGACATGCCTAAGATGGGGTGTGTGACTACTGAGTCTTTTAAGGTCCTCAGCGTGTGTGAAAGCCAATTTTTCTCCTCCTGTGCGCTTAGCCTATGCATGCAGGCTATCGCCTCATACTGTTTAAACAGCGAAAGAGGCGGTAGGTTAAGCAATGCATCAAGGGCCACGCCCAAAGTTGTTTTAATGGCTTCCGTTACCACCATGCATGCCGATCGTTACAGACAAATTAGCCTCTTAAAAGTTGTCCCTTGACTGGCTTTTTTACACCATATAAAGGAAGCCTACGCAATCGTCGGCCTAATAATGGCAGTGTAAACCCAGAGAAGTTTTGGGTAAACTTCTCCCCTTAGCTGATTCCCACCTTCTCCCAACCAGACGACGGCCGATTCCTAATACTATTTTGGCCTTTTGTTCTGCCTTTTCCATGTGTCGATTCCACGTAAGTTTTTGCTCCATAGTAACCTCCAGGTAATTTACCTCCGTGGGAAACTGTATTAAGTTTCCGTGTAAGCTAGGGATTTTCAGCTTGCTTAAAGTGAATGGAACAACAACAGTCTTTTCCGCATTCCATATCCATTATAAGGGCGTGATGAAGCAGTCCCATCTGTTCCTCCGTCAAGGGCTGTGCATCACAAATACCAACCTGTGAGGATCCCGTCACCAGGCTAGCTAGGCTTTACATGAGCAAAGGGCTCATTTAACCTAACAGCCTTTTTAGGCTGGGTGTTGGCTCATTCTTCCTCGGATCTTACGCGTTTTACCGACTTCTGCTTCGAGGAGAAACTTGGCCTGCCCTTTCCAAGTCCGCCCAGTGCTTTGTGGCCAAAGCCTCCTCTGACAGGTTTACCGTTCTCGACTGACAGGTTTTGTATCAGAAGTCGCTTGAATCTTTTCTGGCCTGCGCCGGAGAGCTTCTTGCGCTTCTCAGATTGAGAACTTTTGCTGGACTCCTGTGCCAATCTTCTGGATCCCTGTTCATTCTCCATTTCGTCTTGGCTGGGCCTCTTAGCTTCAGTTATAGTTTTCTGGGATGTCTCAAAAGCGACTAACCACTCTCCACCAGGACCCAAAGATGTTTTACTTTTTAGTATTTCTTCCAGAACTTTAATTAATGAGTATAATTCATCTGCCATAAAGTTCCCAAGAGTAGCAAGGGAATTAAAAGTCACTTACCGGCAGTGCCCCGCTTACTGGAAGAAGGGCCTAAATAACCTCCGAGGTGCCCCTGTGTCGGAAGTGCTCCGTATATGACCGGAATTCCCTCCAGCCATGCAGTCTTCACCACGGATCGCTTAACAGCTTGACTTGGGGTAGCCTCTTTGTTATCAGTCGATGGCTCACCAGGTTGAGACCCAGCGAACCGCCTATTGGCACCCAGGGAAGAAGCATGGAGGTGGGCTACATTACATCCCAATCTGTACCTAACTTGGAACATATTATCCTATAGCAAAATAAGCAATCTCGTCTTGGTATATCTAGATATTTTCACAATTCAATATTTATAATGATTTGTTAATAAATTTTATTTATTTTTATAATTAATTTTCAATATTTATAACTTAAACTTGAAAGAAAGCTAGTGACCATCGCCCAATATGAGAATGCACCAAATGGCTGGTACGGTTGACCTAGTTGATTGTAATTAAAATTTTACTAAATCCTTCTTACTTATTTTTCCCGTTTCAGTGATCAGTTGTGCTTTTTCCCAAGTTAGGACTCGAAAAAGTATTTCAGCATTGTATTTTGCAAGTTAGGTGTTAAATTTACACCTTAAAATTACACTTGTACCGTCAGCAGTCTTTCACCTCCCGCAATGTTCCAAGCGTAATTGCTCTGAACGATTTATTGCACAGTAGAAGCTAACCGCGCGCTTCGTAATTACGCACTCAGTGTCCGTATGTCTGACGGGACAATTAACTGCTGTTCTAAATTGTGCCTAAATTTTACATTTAATTTTAATTTATTATTATATTTCTATAAATATGTGCTAGCCAAGTAGTAACACTCATATAGTAATGAAGCTAGGACGGGAATCGAAACCGTGGCCCTCATAGGGGTTTCGACGTGCGAAAGCCGTAGGGTCACAAAAGGTGTGCTTGAAACTTTGAGGACAAGAAGAAATATCAACGTAAGTTGTATACCATTGTATACTAGAAAATCATGAACTATTCATGATACGTAATGATTAAAAGACAAATAATTAATTATATACTAGTATAGGAGATATTATTACTGCTTGGGGCTGACATTTCTGGCTTAATGACCGGAGCCTTAACCGGCGTAGTTATACAAACGTACGAAAATGTTACTTTTTGCGCTATTTAGAAATAGAGGAAAGGATCCATGTGTGTGAAAGGGTCATGACCCTTCAGATAAATTTCTAAGAGGCTCATTGAATCCATTATTGATTAGAGAGCTGCCCCTTACTTCGCACTCTTCAAATTCTTGCTTCTGAAATTCGTGTCCTTGAAAATCAACCGCGGCCTGTCTCGTAAGATGTTTCCACTTCTTCCGGTCCTCAGCTTCTCGAATAGCAGTTGCTATTGGGAGTCCAGTGAGGGTGGTTACCTGGTCACACCAGCAGCTAAGTAATCGGCCACGGGGTCACTTTCCTTCCATTTTGCCCGTCACGATCAGCTTACCCAAGTTACCCGGCTGTCGTCGGGTAATGTGACCAAAGTACCCAAGAATCTTCCATAACAGATTGTTGAGAGCCTGAATTTAATGCGAAGCTAGTCCAGAATAGATTTATTTGCTCTTTTGGCCGACCAAAGTATACGGAGCATTCGTCTTCAACATCACATTTCGAGTGCATCTATTTTCTTGCGCTCTGATGCCCTAATTGTCCATGTTTCTGCCCTGTATAGAAAAATTGAAAAGACCAATGTTCGGACTAGTCTCATTTTGGTCACGTTGGTGACATTTTGATTTTTTCTTAAGCGTGACAGCTTGGTCATCGCAGCTTTGGCCATTTGTGCTCTTTTTTGATCTCTGATATAGTTTCTCCTTGGTCAGTCAATAGAGATCCGAGGCACACAAACTCGCTGACAAATTCTAAGTCCGAGAGTTCTCCAGTTCTATAGAGTTGGCCGGATCTGCCCACGACCATGACTTTCTGTCATTTCTGATTCCAAGCCCATACTTGCCAACTAAATTTCTTTAAGGTGAAATCTTTAGAAGTATCTCCTACTTTAGCATTAAGATCGCTCATCAATAGAGTAATGTCTCAAATTTCTTACGTATCATCGACTTAATTATAAAACTCGTCAATATCAGTATCTGTTGACGTCAAGTTAGGTGCATACACGACTACCAGATTGAGACGACAGGGTTTGGTATTGATATTCAACGTTATACGGTCACTCACTGGGTTATAGCCTAGCACCGAACTGTTGATTTCAGCCGCCACAGACAAAGCTACACCATTCTTGCTTTGTTTTTCTGGGCCCGAAAAGTATACAGTATGGCCGTTTGGAGTATTATAAAAGCCTGGCCTACGCATATATATATATATATATATATATATATATATATATATATATATATATATATATATATATATATATATATATATATATATATATATTGTCATGGGAGACTTCAACGCAAAATTGGGGAAACGTAGCGGCGATGAGTTGAGAGTGGGGCAATTTGGGTTCGGAAATCGGAACACCCGAGGCCAGATGCTGGCCGACTTCATGGAGAAGGAGGACCTGTATATGATGAACTCCTTCTTCATGAAGCCAGAACAACGCAAATGGACTTGGATTAGTCCCGATGGTGCCACCAAAAATGAGATTGACTTCATTATGTCGACCAAAAGACAGATATTCAATGATGTCTCTGTGATCAATTCGGTGAAAACTGGGAGTGATCACCGCTTAGTAAGAGGCACATTGAATATCAATCCAAAATTGGAGAGGTCTCGACTGGTGAAGTCTACGCTCCGACCTGCACCCATACAGATCCAAAACCCGGTAAACTTTCAACTCGAATTGCAAAACCGCTTCGAATGCCTCGGTGACTGCGTTGACGTGGACGAGTATAATAACAGGTTCGTGGAAGCTGTTCAAACGGCCGGGTCTAAATTCTTCAAGGCCAGCCGTTCAAAAAGAACCGGAAAAATCTCAGATTCTACTCTCAAATTGATGGATGTGAGACGTCAAATGACCCTTCAGTCCCCGGACGATGCTTCCCAGTATAGGCAGCTAAATAGACAGATCTCCAAGTCCTTGACTCGCGATATCCGCCGCCATAACACAGACTGTGTAAAGGCGGCTATAGAGCGTAACAAGGGCTCTAAAGTATTCGCACGAGACTTGTCTATTGGGCAGAGCCAACTGACGAAGCTGAAGACCGACGACGGCAGGGTCGTTTCGTCTAAACCCGAACTTTTGAGGGAAGTCGAGAAGTTCTACGGACAGCTATACACGACCACACGGGCACCTGTTAACAACAAGGCTAAAGACCCAAGAGCCAAATTAACCCGACACTACACCGTAGATATCCCAGACGTCAGTCTGTACGAGATTAGTGTGGCCCTTAAACAGCTTAAAAACAACAAGGCGCCGGGTGATGATGGAATTACAGCCGAGCTTCTGAGAGCTGGTGGTACTCCTGTGCTTAAAATCCTCCAGAAGCTATTTAATTCCGTCATCCTCGATGGCAAAACGCCGCAGGCCTGGCACGGAAGTATAGTGGTGCTGTTCTTCAAAAAGGGCGACAAAACCCTTTTGAAGAACTTTAGACCGATATCACTTCTGAGCCATGTTTACAAGCTGTTTTCAAGGGTCATCACGAATCGTCTCGCGCGCAGATTTGACGACTTCCAGCCTCCCGAACAAGCCGGATTCCGAAAAGGTTTTAGCACCATAGACCACATACATACGCTGCGGCAGGTTATACAGAAGACGGAGGAGTATAACCAGCCACTATGCTTGGCGTTCGTGGACTATGAGAAAGCCTTTGATTCGATCGAGACCTGGGCGGTGCTTCAGTCTCTCCAGAGGTGCCACATTGATTATCGATACATCAAAGCGTTGAAGTGTTTGTATGAAAACGCCACCATGTCAGTCCGTCTCCAGGATCAGAACTCGAAGCCTATCCGACTGCAGCGGGGAGTCAGACAAGGCGATGTCATATCGCCGATGCTGTTCACTGCTGCGTTGGAAGATGTCTTCAAGCTTCTGGACTGGAACGGACTGGGCATCAACATTAACGGTGAGTACATCACTCACCTTAGATTCGCAGATGATATCGTAATCATGGCTGAAACCATGGAAGACTTAAGCCATATGCTTGATGGCCTCAATACAGCTTCCCAAGGAGTAGGTCTCAAAATGAACATGGACAAGACGAAAATCATGTCTAATGTCCATGTCGCACCTACCCCCGTAACAGTTGGGAAGTGTACTTTCGAAATTGTTGACGAATACGTCTACTTGGGTCAAACGATCCAGTTAGGCAGGTCCAATTTCGCGAAAGAGGTCACTCGTCGAATCCAACTCGGATGGGCAGCGTTCGGGAAGCTCCGTAAAATCTTTTCGTCCCAAATACCGCAGTGTCTCAAGACGAAGGTTTTTAACCAATGTGTGTTGCCAGTGATGACATACGGAACGCAGACGTGGTCGCTAACTATGGGCCTTATGAGAAAGCTCATGGTCGCTCAGAGAGCAATGGAGAGGGCTATGCTCGGAGTTTCCCTGCGAGATCGAATCAGAAATGAGGAGATTCGCAGGAGAACCAAAGTAACCGACATAGCCCGGATGATTGCAAAACTGAAGTGGCAGTGGGCTGGGCACATAGCTCGAAGGACTGATGGCCGTTGGGGCAGAAAAGTCCTCGAATGGCGACCGCGTACCGGAAGACGCAGTGTTGGTAGGCCCCCCACAAGATGGACCGATGATCTGGTCAAGATCGCCGGGATAGGTTGGATGAGGGCAGCGCAGGACCGATCATCGTGGAGATCTTTGGGGGAGGCCTTTGTCCAGCAGTGGGCGTCTTCCGGCTGAAATGATGATGATATATATATATGAGTTTCAACAGAAATAGGGATAACATTCCCCAAGATAATTAGATTGTAGTATTGTTGCTCTTTGTCCATGACCTCCATGCCTCGGACATTTCAGGTCCCTATTCTTATCTTCTTACGAAGTTTTGCTCGATCATAATATACTGTTACGTCGCCTGTGTGTAATAGCATTACTTCACACAGTGGATAAGTATGGGGCCATCCGTAAATTATATCACATGAATTGTAGGACTTATTAACCCCTCTTTCTGTACTTGTCACAGGTTGTCACATTTTTAGAACCCCCTCCCCTCCTGATTTGACATCACACTTTTTTTTTTCAATTTTATCTATGTATGTAAAAATAACCAAAAAAAAACATTATTTTATGTTTTTCTTATTTTTATTAAATAATCTTTAATAAAATCAACATAAAGTCAAATATTTTAGATAATAGATAAAGCAAACGACTAGTTAGGAAACGATAAACGACTAATAATGTTAATTAAGGATCCAAAACTTAATTATCTTGTGTCCATAGACTTTGGGTAGACCCAAAAAGTGCTGGCTTGACGTCGTAAAGTGTGATATGCGTGCCAATGGGCTCACTATTAGGGATGCTGAAGACCATGCGAAGTGGAGTAGAAAAAGTCGGAAAGCGGACCCCGGGCACCGAAACGGAAGTTTGGGTTGCAACCGGGATGAACGCTGAGATGATGATGAACTTTATATATGATTTTATTTTTATCTAAAGTATCAATTTATGTCGTTATAATGTCTAAATTGCGATTTTCATTTTTCACGTGACATGACAATAACATGGTTCGTTGGGCCGTTGTAATTAAATTTGCCGGTGTGGACGGTATGCTTCAGGTACGCTGAATATTTAAGGAAAATATTAAATACATTAAAAAGTATCGATAATTTCTCGTAATGACATTAAAATTCTATTTTTAAATATTTTATCAAGACATTTTATACAAATTGTAGTTTAAAACATGCAGAGTTGCAAAAAATTTTTACTAGTTGTTCTAAAAATACATCGCAAGGACGTTTCTCTGTCCGAGAAGTGTACAGATGTGCCCGAGTATCCGCCACCTCACTCCCCTTCTCGTCTGAAGCGACCGAGTCCTTACCTTTCTTCCCGTCTATTTCCCACATCCTTTCAGAACTTCGCTCTCTGTGCGTGGCGTGGTCCCCAGTGGATTAGTTATGAGCTGGCGCAGGCCTGGGTCACAATACCGACAGGCCACAGACAATAGAACGTAGACAATAGAACAGCGGGGTTTTTAGTGGCCAAACATCATTCCCAGAGTCCTACATATCCTTCGGTCCCCCTGGGCCAGAGGAACTCGTTAAGAATAGGGTATTTCTCAGAAACTAAGTAAAATATTCTAAACAATAGGCATTATCTCTCAAAGCGATCTCTTCCAGGCAACCTATTTTAGGAACCGAGAACAGTTATCGGGCGATGTTGGTCATGTGGACTATTAATATACATTAATACATATATTAATCAATATATATTATGTAATATAACAAATATGAAACATTAATGTATTTTAATATGTCCTAAATTAAAAAAAAATCTTTCTTTATTTTTAATATAAATTTTCAATAACTCCTTGACTTTTCATCTTCTTTTACTATATAATTTTATTATATCCGTGCAGGGGCGGAGAAAGAATACAGACCTCTGCGGCCGGGGTCGGCCTGGTACATACGGGGTAGGCTACGTGGTAGGGCTCCAAGCCCAAGTCTAAATGGCGACCACCTTTGGTCTTGAGTATAATAGCCTAGTACTATAATAGCCTTGAGTAGCCTAGCCATAATAACTTTGTGTTGTATTCCGGCATTAGTGACCTAAGTTCCTGTACTCTTATGGGACAGCAGAGTGTTTGCAACGCCTCTGACGTTACAAACATCTACAGGCGACGGTAACTGTTAAATTTTAAGTGGGCTGTCAGCCTGTTCTACAGCAATAAAAAAATATGATATTGATATGTATTTAACTATAATTGATAATTGATAATTAATAATTTATAAATATAATTGATAATTTAATGTTAAGTGAAATAACATATATGTACAGTGTTATTGGTAATTTGGCGTATTCCCATTAGCAGGTGATAAGGGTGACTGACTATTTGCGATAATTTTAACCATTTAACCTAGTGAATCATTTTTGAGCTACCATATTTTTTATCTTTTTTCAAAACAAGCAATATAAAAATTTATTAAAAAAGTATTAATTTATATCTATTTTTTCTTCTGATTTATGTATAAAAAACGAATAAACATTGGTTATTGATCAATATTAAAACAAAAACGAGACGAAAAACCATATTATTTCAATAATTATTTGAGATTTTTTTCCACTAAAATGCCTTATAAACAAAAAAAACGTTATGAAACTAGGCTTACAGATTATTTTTAATACATAACCGTTCTGTTAGCTCTCCAACATTGCATAACAACTAGGAACTTTTTTCAAAGAAACTGAAAAAGAAATGATCTCAAACGAAGCAGGCGAAAATTCGTATTCGAACTAAACTTAAAATCACTGTTTGAAAATCTTGCAAATAAATCTTTACCCATTAGTGGTTTATTGCGCCAATCCAGGAAGAAAAATAAAAGAACGTTTTCATAGAATTCTTTTTTCTTGATTTTGTTTTACAAATTGGCGCCGTGTTTTTTGAAATAAATATACTCAGGATTATAGTTTAGTTTAATTTAGCTAATTTGAATTGAAATATGGAAGAATTTGATCAAAATGAACAGCGTATACGCCGATATTGTGATTTATTACGGCTTTTGCAACGGTAATAGTGAAGCTGCTCATCAAGATTATTTGCGTCGGTTTCCTAATCGCCGGTATCAGTTTAAATACGAAAAATTAATGCCGGAATACCCCCATTCCATGTTGAATTACAAAGAGGATATTCTGCAAGGGTTTATCGATGAACCAACAATTTCAACAAGCACCGTCGCCATACGACTCTGTAACACAGTGGAAAGCGTGATCTACAGGGCATAATGCAGGATTCTATCATTATACTCCTGTGCTAGTTTTTCACGAAGAGGACCCTGAAATGAGAGTTGCTTTCTGTAGATTCATATTAAATGCAGATTTATAAGATGCGTCTTTTTTGAAAAAAATCTTAAGGACCGACGAATTCAAATTCGATCAAAATAGGATTACTAACTACCACAATGAACATTATTGGAGTGAGAAAGTGCACAAAAATCCTAATAAAAAGAGGCCAAAAGGGTCGCAAGGGTTTTTAGGTCAATATGAGGATGGAAATAATTGATGACAAATTAATCGGAACACATTTTTAACGAGCAAACTAAATGCTGCAGATTACGAAAAAAATTTCACAAATGAAATGTGTACCTGTAACACATGTAAATGTAATCTCCTCGAAGACGTGTAAAATGCAAAACATGATAAACCAGCAAGACAGATGTCCTGCACATTTTAGTGTCAATGTTAGATGGCTCGATAACCATTTTCCTAAACGTTGGACAGGGCGAGGAGGACCCATTCCGTTGCCTGTGAGGAGTCTGGACTTAACGCCGGTTGATTTCTGTCATGGTTGATGTCTGTTCATTTCTGTTGATGTCTGTCGGGGTTACATGAAATCCACAGTTTATGACGTCTCGCCTGTGTCATCTGCGGAAGAACTTTAATTAGGCTAAATTACAAAATGTCTTAATTGTTACTTATTATTAATTATTATTACTACTAAACTATTACTAGTTCTAAATTTTTTTTATTTGTATTTTTTGTATGTTTATTTTTATTTTTTAAATACATTGGGTATTGTTTTTAATTAATTTTATGGAAATTTTAAAGAACGACCTTAAGTTTAGTTCGAATACAAATTTCCGCCTGCTTTCTTTCTGGAGTGTTTATTTGTTTTTATAAATCAGAAGAAGAAATTAGATTTAAATTCATACTTTTTTAATAAATTTTTGATGCTGCATTTTTACTTATTTTGAAAAAAGCTAAAAAATATGATAATTCAAAATCAATTTACTTTACATAATGCATATGGAGTTTAAAATTATCGCAAATAGTCACCCCTATCACCTCTTAACGGGAATTCGTCAAAGTACCAATAAAGTAGTTATTTTATATTATTTTTAAAAATATAAATAAAGTTACAACAGTATATATATTTCATAATTTACTATATTAACATATGTACAATCATTACATCAGCGATGTTCAATGAATTTCAATGATGCTCGAGCCATTCATTTTATTTACTATTCCCGCTCATTAATTACTTAACAATTTAATTGAAGCGTAATGCGACCCTCGGTTAAATACTTGCTTTAATAAATTATTAATCTACTTAATGCAGTACAGGATACAACTAGCATTATTGTGTAAATTTATAGCCATAATTAATTAATATATTTCGATAAATTTAATTTGACTGACAAATATGAAAACTTTTTAAAAACGAAACTATTTTTATAAGAAATAATTACTACGAGAATCATCTGTAGATTTGTACGCAATTACCCACGAATTATTAGGTAAGAAAGTTGCAAGATAAATTAACTCCGGATATGTAGTTTACCGTGTAAAATTAAGATTAGCACAAAATCTACCGCTGTCTATTGAAATTTTCTAGAAGCGCTAAATAACACTGGGTTTTAAGGGTGTACTTTTGCAAGAAAGTAATTTGTTACAAATATTTATCGACAAGTTTTCTTACTTAAATGACCGTCTCTAAAGTTTTATTTTTCTGCGCACCAAAATATAGATAATTACTAATCTAAAGAACGCTATTGTTTTGGGTATTATATTACCGTCGTATCGTGTCAATAAAACCATTAAATAAATACATATATTTTAAATCGTGTCAGGGTAAAATGTGTAAGCTCTTAATCGAGTAATAAAATAAATCGCTCCTGTCATTCCCGCAGGAGTACTGGGACAATACTAGCGCTACAAAATGTCAATTTTAATTTCATACGGTTACGAGCAACAATATATTTATGATACGATGAGTATGATATTTCAAATGTTTTTCATACCTCCTTTTTTCACTTCCGTGTGTGTATGAAAGTATAGAAACATAATTGCTTTAAAGCTATTCTGAATTTTATTATTTATTTATTAATTTAAAATCGTATTTAGTGCTTGCATTCAATTATCTTTTTTTATATTCACTGTGTTTTCTATTACAATCATGTTACGCTCAAAAATATTGTTACCCAGAGTCATAATCACGCACGTGAATTGAACGGAAACATAAGGACAATCAAACAAAAAACTAGATAGAAATAATGGCATATAATTAGGCAGTATATAATTGTAGTATAAAATTGGATAAATTGATATAAAAACACATAATTATTGAGTAGAAAACAAAACATCATATGTTTATATACTATAAAAAATAAAATATTATTAAGAGACTGACAGTTGTTTTAGAGTAAAAATAAAGCGACCGTAGATATATTTTCAGATGAATGATAATTTTATGATATTAAATTTAGCAGACAATGTTCTTTTGATTCTTATTTTTGATGAAATTTATTAAATGAAATCCAAAACAAAAAGTCTTTCTATTAAACATATTTTTAGATAGATAAAAAATACTATTATATTAATCTTGTTAACCGAAAATTAATACTATACATATGTTTTAATATTTTTTACAGTTATAAGTCAAATATTCTATTAGAGTAGTATGTCTAAATCATATCAAACATTACATTAAATGACTTTGTAGGTTTAAAAATTAAAATAAATGTACAAAAATTGTGAGAATATTCAATAATGAAGTTTGTTAAAATTTAAACATTCTTGTATTATAATAAAATTTTATCGAATTAAAACTTTCTAAAATATTACATCCACCTTTTTAATTAATTTTCAATTTATTATACATAAAGTTACATATTACCATCATAAGAATGAGCAAAGACATTCTTTAAGTTAGGGAACTTAAGTAATGAAATATTTAAAAGTTGTGTTTAATAAGCTGTAATCTTAAATAAATTATTTATGAATGTTTCATTTTCATAGAATCTTGAATCCAAGCTTGAAGGAAATATTATCACGAAATGCTCATATAGTTGTGCAGCACAGAAGACCAAATTGCCTTGGGTATTCTAAGTCTCAGTCAAATATACACCACACCTACTTTAAAAATCTTCATGTATGGTGGACGGCAACTTCTTATGTTATGTTTTCACAATTTTGGTTATGATACGTTTAACTATATTACATTTAATCTATGGCTATGTATTTTTTATGAAAAAATATTATTTATACATACATACTCTATCTTTTAATATAATTTATAAATATAAATTGTTACTACGTACTTATATTAGGCGGTAGGGCTTTAAGCTCGCCTGGATAGCCGCAAAGGTCTGTAAATATTATGCCATAACCTTGTGTTCAGTCATAAATGATCCAGGTTTCAGTTCCTCTAAACGGGAGGCAGCGTGTTAACGGTGCCCCTCGCCAACTTTCACAGGGGAAGGTAACTGTTTACTATTAAATGGACCGTCAGCATATCTGCTATTCCACAACAATAAGAAACAAGTTTATTTCACGCAATTCACCGTTTCATCTCGTAAGCAGAAAAAATCGTAGAAAATGAAGGTAGTTTTGATTATAGATAATATCAGTCTGTTAATGTTTTTATATATATATTTAATTATTTTGGTTTAATCTTAGTTGTCTTTACTACACAAAGGAACTTTGAGTTAATTTAAACTAAGCAAAAATATAATTGTGAATTCTCCAAGAAAAGCCTGATCACTAAATATAAATTATAAATCAAAGGTATTATTAAAATACCTTTCACATTTCTTCATACCTCATTAATCAGTTCCCTTTCTAAGAAAGGTGTTTTGTCTTTGGTTTCATTTATAATATTCAAAGTCCCCCTTTGAAATACCGTCAAATAAAAGGCTTATTTATAACTAAATAGCTTATGAACGCGGGTAAATGGTTCAAAAGGAGGTTTCCGACAGACTTCGGTGCGGGACTGAATACGAAACTCTACTTAAAAGTCTAATTGTCAAAAGACAATCAGTTTGATTTAGACACTATAGAAGATTTTAATGTTCTGAAATTTAAACTTAGTCTAATAGTTTGAAGATTCTCATTCTTACAAGCGTCTTATCCCGAGTTCATACTTGATACCCGATATATTCTTTTAAGTTTTTTCTGTTTTTGTTAGAACTTTCCCGTAAATCAGCCTTTTCCTAAGCAATTATTTTTACCTGAGTGATTGTCGCCTGACTTGCTTGAAGAAAATCGATCGGGGTAATTTGAATTTAATATATTTATCGCCATTTTCTACTCCCTACGTATATTTATTTATTTACAATAAAGTTACATATATAAGGATTATAACAGCTGTCTGGAACCCATTACATAAGCGTTCTTACCCTAAACAAGGAATAGATAAATCGTCGCAGTATTTATCCTATATCTTTAAACGAGCAATTCTTGTGTATATATATATATATATATATATATATATATATATATATATATATATATATATATATATATATATATATATATATATATATATATATATATATATATATATATATATATATATATATATATATATATATATATATATATATATATAATTGGAATCTCGGAATCGGCTCCAACAATTTTCATGAAATTTAGTATAGGGCGGGTTTCGGGGCGATAAATCATTTCTAGAAAATGTCAAAAGTTTGAGTAGTCCCAATTTAAACTGAAAAATGACTCTATGTCAATCTATCGGCGAATAATAATACTATTTTTTTTTAAATTGCTTTAACGACACAACAACACTAAAGCTATTCCAGCAGATGGCGTTGTTAAGGAAGTCAATGAGTGTTTGCTTTGAGGTTAGACTAAGAAAATCAATTGTTAATTTCCAAAAAACACAATTTAGAAAAAAAAAAAATACCGAGCAAAGCTCGGTCATCCGGATATTTATTGTTATTTATATTCAAGGTCGATATTGACGACTACCGTAACGGTTAACGCACTTGGATACGTTTACAAAGGTGACGTGTTCGATTCCCGTCTGGGTCAGTGGTTAGTGATAATACTAACGCCTGCGGCCGGGGTCGGCCTATCGTAAAAGGCAACTAAACAACCCTAGCTACGTGGTAGGACCCAAAGCCTGTCTGGATGGGAACCACCCTAAAGTTTGCCGCCATAATAACTTTGTGTTGTGGCCCGGTATTAGTCACTCAGGTTCCTATACCCCTAAGGGAGAGCAGCGTGTTCGCGGTACCCCTAGCGTTGCAAACATCTATAGGCGACGGTAACTGCTTTTTTTTTTTTTATTGCGTAGGACAGCAGACAGGCTGACAGCCCGCTTAGAATTTAGCAGTTACTGTCGCCTATAGGTGTTTGCAACGCCAGTGGCATCGCGAACACGCTGCTGTCCCATAAGGGTACAGGAACTTGGGTCACTAATGCCGGAACACAACACAATGTTATTATGGCGGCATACTTAAGACCAAAGGTGGTCGCCATCCAGACGGGCTTGAGGCCCTACCACGTAGCTAGGGTGGGTTGTTTTGTCGCCTTTTACGACAGGCCGACCCCGGCCACAGAGGTTAGTATTCTTTCTCCGCCCCTGCACGGATAAAATTAAGCTTATTATTATTAAGTGGGCCGTCAGCCTGTCTGATGTTTCTCAGCAACAAAAAAAATTAGTTGTATAGTACCCATAATACAAGTGCTATGTTAAACAGGCTTTTATAATATAACCAAGAGTCCTGTTATCTTATATATCGTACTGCGTATTTCAGTATACATACATTTCATACAGTGTAAGAAAAACAAAAATTACCCAAAGAAATAAAAAGATATTTACAACACCGCGATCGTCACATATGTTTCTACGTCATTCTAGATAATAGCGTGCGATGATAGCGGTACATTATTGCCAGGGGACTCACGCTTAACGACTGAGGAAACTCATTAAATACGTGTGGATTTATAGCCTGTAGGGGACTGATGTCCTTATATACGGTTGCTATGAGTGCTGAAGGCTTATACGGGTAAGGGATAACCCTTTTGTTTAAATATTTTTGGTCGCAGTAAAATAAGCCGTAAAATTATATAACAGTTTATATATTTGATCGGGAGAGTTAATTAAATATAAGCGGTACATTGGTTTATTTTTTATTTGTTGTAAAATACCATCAAACCTTATTTGTGTACTGTCAGAAGGGTTTCTAGTTAGGGGACTCGGTTTGAAATGTGTTATGTAATTTTTTTAAGTACGCGCTGCCGGCCTCGAAGAAATTTTATAACGTATATTTTGAACAACCCTATATCGTACATTCCAGATCCTGAGAGTACGCAGCATGAACGTTCTAGAGAAACGTTTCGTACAAAAAAGAAGAGGCTCCAAGAAATGGGGATGAACACCCAGCCGATGGCGGGCAGTACGGTGGTAGAAAGACGACGAGGGCACCATTCTGAATAGTTTTTCAGAACACTCCCCGTTGTACAGACGGTAGAATACGCAAAGAGACGCAAAGTCTCTCCGAAGTCCAAGCGTATCTAATATACGGAGTCAGGTACTTTCTCGCGTCTATGTTTCCATGTAACATCTCTCAACTCCAGTACTATGTACTGTTTTGTTTTCTCTTACGTATTCCGTATACTATAAGCGTTAGGAACTCTTCTAACCACCAATGGCGATTAATACGTATATTTGGCTATTTTCATGTACATAAAAAATTGTCACAAACAAAACATACTTTTGGTCCTTAAAGCCAGATACGTGGTAGCTAAGTGGTATCACACCGGAGACTAACTTAGAGTAGTAGTAGAGAGTTCTGGTGTGAACCCAAGACGGGTTTGCACCAAAACGTGAATTGAAAGAATCACAAATAAAGTGTGTGTGAAGTTTTATCCGTGCAGGGGCGGAGAAAGAATACTAACCTCTGCGTCCGGGGTCGGCCTGTCGTAAAAGGCGACAAAACAACCCACCCTAGCTACGTGGTAGGACCTCACGCCCGTCTGGATGGCGACCACCCTTGGTGTTAAGCATGCTGCCATAATAACCTTGTGTTATGTTCTGACATTAGTGACTCAAGTTCCTGTACCCTTATGGGACAGCAGCGTGTTCACGATGCCATTGGCGTTGTAAACACGCAAACTTCTAAATTCTAAGCGGGACGTCAGACTGTCTGCTGCCCTACAGCAATAAAAAAAGTTCTTATTATAATTGCCACCTGTAGACCTTGAAGTAAAACATCGTGATCAAACTTGCATACTGAAACCAGCTATATGAGTAACCGGCCTTTGCTAGCTAGACTTCCCGTCGGTTGGTGGCTACAGCGAGGTAGTATCAAACTCCCATGCAACGCGCCCGCACGCCTCTATTGACAAGGGTACGCACCTCGCCGGTATAACCATTAAAACCACTCTGCATTCCTGTACTGCTCGTACAGTTGCTGCTGCGTACATAGGCTCGGGGGACAAAAATATGCTTTCATGTGCGCCTCCCACCCAGCCGGAATCCACTTTGGCCTTGCGTTGTAAGCATGAAGGAACTCGGTATCTACTAATGAACATTGAAAAGAGCAACAATTATGCGTGTTTATGTTGGTGCATTTCCTTGATAGGAGGCTATCTGAACTCTTTTCTCAAAAAGATAAATCTACTTCAAAACTTTATTAGAAACTAGCAGCCCGTCCCAGCTTCGCATGGGTATTTAACAAAAAATTAAAAATTAAACCCTTCTATTTTTTTTCGGTCTCGGGGAAAAACCTCTCTTGACGGGTTCCCCCGGCACGGGGGGACCGAGGGATATAAGGGACTCCGGAAAAGATGTTCGACCATCCGACTACCCACTAAAAAAACCCGCTGTTCTATCGCCTACGCCCGGGCCCACGGATATATGGCCCGGGCCGGCGCCGGCCCACGATTTGTCTTAAAGCGGGCCCCTTCTAAAGTGCTGGCGCCAGGGGGTCAGGGTTTCGTCCCCCCGGCGTTCTCTTGTAATAACTCTAGGAGTTGAGGGGGGCTGCGGAACAGCACGCGGCTTCTCCCTCGCGGCAATAGTGCGAGCGGCAGATCCTCCCCTGAGGGGCCGCCTGCGGCCGCTTTCTACGGCGGCCGGAGATCGTTGCCCGCCCTCCGGCGCCGACAACGCGGCCTACGTTGGCGGGAGGGGAGTGCGGTGGCGGACTCCCGCTCCCGTTCCGCCGCCTCCCTTGCAGACACTACTGCCTCGCAAAAGGAGGCGACGGTCGTCCATCCAGGATCACCCCCGACCATGGACAGAACCAGGGCCGGGAGCGACAGGTCCGCGGCCAATTCTGGACGGGACTCGCATCCCCGTCGCGTGCTAGTCAGGCGTGGGTACGACTACCAGACGACACTCCAGAAAAAGCAGAGTCGCCTGACGTCGTAGCCGGCCCAGCAAGACCAACCGACAGCGAGGATGCAATTCCCACCCCGGGAACACTCTCTGTGCAGGCGCAGTCGAAATAGGCATGGTTTCGACAACCAAATCAGGTCCCAGGGTAGAACCCGGGACCCCAATCAGTATTCGCAACCATCCCACCGGGGACCACGCCACGAACAGAGAGCTAAGTTGGAAAGGATGTAAGAGGTAGACGGAAAGAAAGGTAGGACTCTGTCGCCTCGAACGGAGAGGGGAGTGAAGCGACGGATGCTCGGGCACCTCGGGTACGCACACCCGTGCACTCCTCGGACAGAGGAGCGCCCCTGAGGGCAAACCCTTCTATTTGCGTCAGGTTACTAAAATAATAAAATTATAAAGAAAGTTTGAATATTATTATTTCTATGCGCTTTTATTTTAATGATTTTTTTTGTTATTACTTTTTATTTATTTTTCGTTATTTTTTAATAAGTATTCTAATTTTTGTAAAAACCCCAGTGACGCACGCCTACATTGCATAAGGTGCTGCCTAGCTAGCCGAACAGGGTGAGCGGCTACCACGCAACATTTTTCTAATACTTACATTTTTAAACTCGTGATATCTTTCGAATGGAATATCCGAATTGAATAATTCAAAAAGTTATATAAAGGTATTGAAACAGTTTTCAATATGAAGTAATTTATTTTGATAAGGATTAATACCAAGATCCAAATAAAGAGCCTTTTCTAGGGGCGGCATTTAAATTAAATTTTTAAAATAAAAGAACACTTATTGTGGCATAACTATAATAGTTAGACATATGCTGTCGCGACACTTTTTGTAAATAATGATGTGTTCTGCAAAGTTGTAGTACATTATTTTATTCTATCATCAATAGCTTTCGCAACGCACGCGATTTAAATAATATTTTAGGTAATTTTTTTACACTTTGGGTTACATTATTGGAGTTTTAGTAAGGATCCCTAATTTTTTTGAAAATATAATATAGCCTATGTCACCCGGGGATAGTGTAGCTTCCCAACAATGAAAGAGTTTTTTAAATTGGGTCAGTAGTTTCGGAGCCTATTCAAAGCAAACAAACAAACAAACAAACAAACAAACAAACAAACAAACAAACAAACAATCAAATCTTTCCTCTTTATAATAGTAGTATAGATGGAGCGCCTTTATTCGTTTCAGCCTTTACATTTCAGTACTAGAATGATTTAATTAGAATAAACTCCTTCTAAAGAAAAGGCAAAGTTTTGAGATTGAAAGTTAAATCTCTAAAAACTTTATCTAGCAAGTTCAACAAAAATCGAATTAATTCAGAATCCACTTGGAATTGCGTAACGGCGAACTTTAAAATTGCCATTGTGTACCAAATTTAAACTTTCCGTCCCGATCAAGTTTTCAATTACAATATTATTGTTTGAACTCTAAGCTTAATCATTTGTAACTAATCTGACTAAAAATGGGTGTTTGTATAAATGTCAAAGTAGTTCTCAGGGATTGTAGTCTATTGTTAATGCATTGCACTGTCAAAACCTAAAATAAGTTTTCACTTTTTTAAAATTTGCTCCCGTAGAAAATCTTATATTTTTTCGAATAGCTTAATCAAATTATGACGTACTTGATATACATAAAATATGAAACCTAGATGCCATGTCTATCATAGTAAAGAAGGAACAATATTTTTATAATCTAGCAGTTAGTTTTAGTGTAGATATGACTGTTCGTCAAAACAAATCCGTGCAGGGGCGGAGAAAAAATACTAACCTCTGTGGCTGGGATCGGCCTGTCGTAAAAGGCGACAAAACAACCCACCCTAGCTACGTGGTAGGGCCTCAAGCCCGTCTGGATGGCGACCACCTTGGGTCTTAAGTATGCCGCCATAATAACCTTGTGTTGTGTTCCGGCATTAGTGACCCAAGTTCCTGTACCCTTATGGGACAGCAGCGTGTTCGCGATGCCACTGGCGTTGCAAACACCTATAGGCGACGGTAACTGCTAAATTCTAAGCGGGCTGGCAGCCTGTCTGCTGTCCTACGCAATAAAAAAAAACAGAACATTTTATTTGTCTTGATTTCATATTTGTAGTTATTATTCATTATTGTAAAAGTTGTTTTAATTTCATTAATCAATTTGTAAAAAAATCTTGAGATGTCAAGGAGACAAGAAAGATTGTGACGACGATTGTTTGTATTAGAATACCTTGAAGCGGATTGTCGCTGGCAGAAGTGCGCACGCGCTTACGCACTCGTCGCATTCGACACTTTCGGCGTCCCCCCTCAACTCTCTATTAAAAACAAGTCGCCGATACGAAACGGAAGCCTCTACACTCTGCTCGAGTATCAGAACTTAACTAAAATTTTCCTTAATCAAAAATCTTAGATTGATATTATGGAATAATTGTCGAGTTTAAATTCTTCCGATTTACGTTTCTATTAAACTTACCGCCTCAATATAATATATGTACAAATCATAATTACTTTACCTTCAGGAAGATTAAATAATAATTTAAGTTATTTTATTCATAAACCTCTTTTTTATTTTCCTTATGCCTCCCAAACATGTTTATCAAAACTCATTCACCGAAAACAAGTCATCTAATTAAATATCAATATCCAACAAAGTATCTCCTTTATATAAAAAAGATAAACATTTTCCTTTTCAATGAACATATTCATATTGTTACGAAATTATGGAATAATTTCCTCTTTTTTCCTTAATAAAACCCAAAAGAAATGAGTTTGTTATTTACATCAACGATCGGCGGGCGGAAGATAAAATCTTTTATCTTTTACTGAATGGGATATTTTTATACTAAAGCAAAAATTACCTAATTACCAATTCGTACCCGAGGCTACAACGCAGCCTTTGATGGAGATGATTCAAATATAATGAACGGATAATATTGTCTGATCAAATCTTCATCATAAAATCCCAGTGTTTCCTAAAACTTGAACTTAAGAACCATGGTTTCCTATAAAATAATGTCACGTGATAAAATTGGTTTTACAGCAACCAGCTACTTACGTGAAGAACAAATGTATAGCCATGCCACCTCCGCCAGGTCCCAAGCAAACCCCCGGCTGACCGTGCGAAGTGGAGAAAAAAGTCAGAAAGCAGACCCCGGGCACCGAAGCGGAAGTTTGGGTTGCAGCCGGGATTTAACGTAAGATGATGACAATGACATGATAAAATTGGTGAGCGTCGTTATGCGTCGCTAACCATCAAAAACTCCTTTTCTTGTACCAGTACTAGCTTACGAATAGATAAGACAAAATTTATTTTTACTAGACAACTGGCATCCATTATCTCCTCTAATCATAAGTCTCATATTCAAAATGGCTCATGGATCTTATCCGCTGTTTAATACGCTTTTAACATCTACCACCTCAAAACCGGAATAAAAAACAACTGACTTATTTGGTCTTATAATTTATTCACCTTTCTATTAGCTGACCTGGTGTAATTTAAAAAAATTACGTTTTGGACAGGATTTAGCTTAGGGAGCATCTGCATCATGATAAGTAAACATTCTAAATTTCAAGGAAATCGAGTGTATAGTTTTAGAAATATCGTGATGAGTTGTATTTCACTTCCCTAAACCAAACTACATGTTTTTAAATCATGGGCTATATATAACTGAAAATGTTTAGGGCTTAACCTCAGAATAATCAGGAAATGTAATCTACTAGTAATCGAGACCGGAACCTCGAGAATTAGTAGATTGGATACAATGCTGATAATTGTCATCTTTGTTTCTAATTTTCATTACAAGACCTAGGTACTTGCGAGCTCAGTGGTACTACACTTGGATATCAATCTAAAAGTCCCGGAGTCGAATCTCACGGTGGCATGAACCGCTTAGGCAGTTTTTCTCGCTTAATGTGCATATCATAGCATAATTGACATTTAACGATGGTGAAGGAAAGATCGTCAAGAAACCTGCATACCGATATTACCGGTATTACTCTTTCTAGGGCGTGGTCCAGCTGTGCGACATTTACGGGCTGTTATTACATGACCTAGTACAATAATTGTTCAGTACATAATTATATACTGGCTCATTCTAAATAGAAACCGCACTTGAGTGTAATCGCTGCGATTATATCAAGCTAGCCGCTTTGGCAGGCTTTCATTAAGATTCTATTGACCAAAGTAAAGCTATTATTACGATACACGTAAATGGAGTGCGACTATTCAATATGGCGCTATGTATTAGATGGTAAAGCTGACTTTAAAGCCTTTACATAATTTTTTTTTCTTCATGTAGGTGCAGAGTAAGAATGTGAAAGTTGCTAAGGAACAGCAAACAGGCTGACGGCCCATTTAACAGTAAGCAGTTACCGTTGCCTATGGCTGTTTGCGACGCTAGGGGCACCGCGAAATGCTGCTGTCCCATAGGGGTACAGGAACCTGGGTCACTTATGTCGGAACACAACACAAGTTTATTATGGCGGCATACTTATACACCAGGGATGGTCGCCATTCAGACGGGCTTGCAGCCCTACCACGTAGCTAGGGTGATTTGTTTTGTCGTCTTTTACGACAAGCCGACACCGGCCACAGGGGTTAGCATTCTTACTCCACCCCTGCACAGAGAAAAAGACAGGGAGAGTGTATAACATGCTGATTGAGAAGCTGCTTATCAGATAAGGTATTTATGTAGCTACTAAACTATAATTATGCTAGGGATGTTGACAACAAGTTTATTCCTGCTTTGACTTGCTTGAAATTTGTCAACTGACTGATGTTTGTAAGTTACTCAAATCACCGGTAATATTTTTGTTTGCCCTTTAGTGTTTAGACAAATAATTGTACCTCTTATAAGTTCAGTTGATCTAAGTAGTAAAACTCACTTGTTCCTTTAATTAATATTAGCAAAATCTGTATCTAAAGCGTTGGATATAAAAATGAAAAAGATGTAGAGTCAATGGTTGAATGTCATCTATATCTATACTACTATTATAAAGAGGAAAGATTTGATTGTTTGTTTGTTTGTTTGTTTGTTTGTTTGTTTGTTTGTTTGTTTGTTTGCTTTGAATAGGCTCCGAAACTACTGACCCGATTTAAAAAATTCTTTCATTGTTGGGAAGCTACACTATCCCCGGGTGACATAGGCTATATTATATTTTCAAAAAAATTAGGGATCCTTACTAAAACTCTAATAATGTAACCCAAAGTGTAAAAAAATTACCTAAAATATTATTTAAATCGCGTGCGTTGCGAAAACTATTGATGATAGAATAAAATAATGTACAACAACTTTGCAGAACACATAATTATTTACAAAAAGTGTCGCGACAGCATATGTCTAACTATTATAGTTATGCCATAATAAGTGTTCTTTTATTTTAAAAATTTAATTGATATGCCGCCCCTAAAAAAGGCTCTTTATTTGGATCTTGGTATTAATCCTTATCAAAATAAATTACTTCATATTCAAAACTGCATCAATACCTTTATATAACTTTTTGAATTATTCAATTCGGATATTCCATTCGAAAGATATCACGAGTTTAAAAATGTAAGTATTAGAAAAATGTTGCGTGGTAGCCGCTCACCCTGTTCGGCTAGCTAGGCAGCAACTTATGCAATGTAGGCGTGCGTCACTGGGGTTTTTACAAAAATTAGAATACTTATTAAAAAATAACGAAAAATAAATAAAAAGTAATAGCAAAAAAAATCATTAAAATAAAAGCTCATAGAAATAATAATATTCAAACTTTCTTTATAATTTTATTTTTTTAGTAACCTGACGCAAATAGAAGGGTTTGCCCCCAGGGGCGCTCCTCTGTCCGAGGAGTGCACGGGTATGCGTACCCGAGGTGCCCGAGCATCCGTCGCTTCACTCCCCTCTCCGTTCGAGGCGACAGAGTCCTACCTTTCTTTCCGTCTACCTTTTACATCCTTTCCAGCTTAGCTCTCTGTTCGTGGCGTGGTCCCCGATGGGATGGTTGCGAATACTGATTGGGGTCCCGGGTTCTACCCTGGGACCTGATTTGGTAGTCAAAACCATGCCTATTTCGACTGCGGCTGCACAGAGAGTGTTCCCGGGGCGGGAATTGCATCCTCGCTGTCGGTTGGTCTTGCTGGGCCGGCTACGACGTCAGGCGACTCTGCTTTTTCTGGAGTGTCGTCTGGTAGTCGTACCCACGCCTGACTAGCACGCGACGGGGATGCGAGTCCCGTCCAGAATCGGCCGCGGACCTGTCGCTCCCGGCCCTGGTTCTGTCCATGGTCGGGGGCGATCCTGGATGGACGGCCGTCGCTTCCTTTTGCGAGGCATTAGTGTCTGCAAGGGAGGCGGCGGAACGGGAGCGGGAGTCCGCCACCGCACTCCCCTCCCGCCAACGTAGGCCGCATCGTCGGCGCCGGAGGGCGGGCAACGATATGGTCGAACATCTTTTCCGGAGTCCCTTATATCCCTCGGTCCCCCCGGGCCGGGGGAACCCGTCAAGAGAGGTTTTTTCCCGAGACCGAAAAAAAATAGAAGGGTTTAATTTTTTGTTAAATACCCGTGCGAAGCTGGGACGGGCTGCTAGTTTATTAATAAATACATTTAAAATATGTTCAAATTAACAAATATTTATAACAACAAATGATAATTCAATAATTGAATTTAAGAAACAGACATTTACTGTTTTCATTAATCATTCATGGTTAACTTTTAGCAACTTTTGTACGTTACACGCTGCATACTTTTCATACATTTAACTTTTGCTCAACTTTGCACACGCGTTGAGACACGTTCAAAAGTTAAATTGCTGTAATTTAATGCACCTTATTGCACCGATGGAGACCTCTTCATGCGAAACCCATGCGCAGCTATTTAAAATAGGGATGGGATCTATTTATAAGTTAAATATCGATCACATTGCTTTATATTCAATTGCAATCTTTGGAACCTTGGATTTGTAAATAGATTCAAATTCATATCAATTTTATTTAACCTTACATTTTAAATAAAGTTATATAATTAAATATTGCTCACCAGCAATATTTAAGCTATCACCATAGCAGCTTCAAAAATAATAATAACATTTGTATCGAAATAAAGAAATTATATGTTTTTATGTGAGGAAGAGCAGACAGGCTGTACAGTAAATGTTATCGTCGCCTATCGATGTTTATATAATATCGAGAGGTACCGCGAACAAGCTGCTCTCCGCAGATGGGTACTGGAACCTAAATCACAATATTTTTTTTGGTCTAGGGGAAAAACCCTCTCTTGAAGGGTTCCCCTGGCCCGGGGGGGCCGAGGGATATGTGGGACTCCGGGAAAGATGTTTGACTATCCGACTACCCACTAAAAACCCCGCTGTTCTCCTATTGCCTAAGCCCGGGCCTATGAATATGTGGCCTGCCGATCTCTTGGCCCGGGCCGGCGCCGGCCCGCCCTTTGTCTCAAGGCGGGCCTCGTCTAAAGTGTTGACGCCAGGGGGTCAGGGTTTCGTCCCCCCGGCGCTCTCCTGTGTTGACTCAAGGAGTTGAGGAGGGCCCGCGGAACAGCACACGGCCCTCTCTCTCGCGGCAATAGTGCGGGCGGCGGATCCTCCCCCGAGGGGCCACCCGCGGCCGCTTTCTACGGCGACGTGGCCTGCGTTGGCGGGAGGAGAGTGTGGGGTTGGACTCCCGATTCCGCTCCGCCGCCTCCTTTGCGAACATTACTACCTCGCAAAAGGAGGCGACGGCCGTCCATCCAGGATCACCCCCGACCATGGACAGAACCAGGGCCGGGAGCGACAGGTCCGCGGCCAATTCCGAACGGGACTCGCATCCCCGTCACGTGCTAGTCAGGCGTGGGTACGACTACCAGACGACACTCCAGAAAAACTAGGGAGTCGCCTAACGTCGTAGCCGGCCCAGCAAGACCAACCGACAGCGAGGATGCGATGCCCGCCCCGGGAACACTCTCTGTGCAGGCGCAGTCGAAATAGGCATGGTTTCGACTACCAAATCAGGGCCCGGGGCAGAACCCGGGACCCCAATCAGTATTGGCAACCATCTCACCGGGGACTACGCCACGAACAGAGAGCGAATTTGTAAAGGATGTAGGAGGTAGACGGGAAGAAAGGTAGGACTCTGTCGCCTCGGATGGAGAGGGGAGTGAGGCGACGGATGCTCGGGCACCTCGGGTACGCACACCCGTGCACTCCTCGGACAGAGGAGCGCCCCTGAGGGGAACCTAAATCACTAATGCCGGATCACAAGGTTATTATGGCGGCATACTTATAGGCCAGAGATGGTTGCCTTCTAAACAGGCTTGGTACACTTTTTTCTTGTTTTTTTCTTGTTGTTTTGTGAGGTGAAAAATACTTAATGCACCGTCGCAGCCTGCCTCGTAAGCCCTGGCGGAAAGGGGCTTGGGGCACTACCACCTAGCTAAATTTTCAAGTCGATTATTATTTAATTATAAATAAATAATATTTTACGTTTTTACATACTTTAGAACTAAATAGCGTGGTGTAAAATTTCCCAATACATTTATTAAAAAACATTTTCTAATAAAAAATGTATCTTGAAAAATATTTTTGCAGACTGTACTCAAATAAATGTTAACATCGATGTCTACCATCACTAAACCACCCTAGCGTCTGCATTTTTTCCCTCTCCTATTTACAGGACTATTTGCTTCGTTTTGCTTGTGAAAGCGCATCTCTTTTGAACTTGGTTGAATTATTTAATCATTTAATAGAATTACGGTGCTTTCGAACGCGGGCCCCCAGGATCCCCTATCAGTTGCGCTGTTGGTCTGCTCTTTCTTAATTGCTTCGCTATGAAAACAAGTATTGACTTTTCTTTGATGGCGACGCATCTTTGCTTTATTGAGTGGTTTATTAATAATTCATAGAAGACTTTTCATCTCTGCATTTATGTAAGGAGAGAATGAAACGGCATTTAAATATACTTTAATGATGTAATGTTTTATATAGAAATGGTTGTGGTTTCGTATGAATAGTTTATTTTGTTAGTTATATTGAAATAATAATAAATATATGTACACGTAATAAATGTATGTCACGCATAAGCGTGACAAGGAAAATACTAGAAATTAGAGTGTGTAGATGCCGAAGGAGGTTTATATGTAGAAGTCAATATATTGAAATAAGCTGTGAATATTGAGATAACCACTAACAGAAGATAGTAGAAGGGGGGAATATTTTGTGCTGACACTGTACACTAAATGATTTTCTGCAATTCTGAACTTTTTAGAGTAAAAAGTAATCGAGTAGTAGACGAAGAAGGTAGCTGAATCTTGATTTTAGAAGACATAAACCATCTTCCAAAGCCCGAAAGGAAAACGACAATATCTACTAGAGAATGTAATTCATTTATTTTTATTCGAGACTGTTTCCCTTCTTATCACCGAAACCACAATAATATTGCATTTGTCCCTGTGAAATTAATTTTAGCCACTTATTTCGTTTTTGAATGTTAATTTAAAGATTTGGTTTGTCTTTAGGTGTAGGTACATATTTAGTTAATCTCTTATTTTGAATGGTTGAACGTTGATGTGAATAGATTAGAGCTCGCACATGCCCAATAAATACATAGCATTGTACGAGGAAGAGAAGATGTGGTTTCTCGTGAGGACAGCAAAGAATAGCCCTCCTTTAGAGCCTCATATATTATTTACTTAAGCCCTAAAATTATTGGTAGGACTTTAGAGTTAGCTCTATGTAGATTTGTTGTAATTTGAAGCTTTTGATTATTTAAATTTATAGTACGAGTATAACTTACATTTTTATTTAAAATATATTGATTGAATAAGGTAATTCTGAAACAAAATAATTTAAAATCGATCTTTAACTCGTTAACTAGATATTGATTTGATAATTGAATTACACAACATTTTGTAGGTCCAATCAAGCAATTTAATACAAATTGTGCAACATAAAGTCATCAAAGTAGCGTAACCACTAACTATTCAAGGAAAAGGAATAAGGGGACAAATTAGCTGGTTTAGGGCGGCAATAAATACGAGTATAGAACGTGGGGCATACAAAATTATGATGTTACATAAAATGTTGCATTTTTCTAGTATAATATTATCAAACTATTTTTATGAGTAGAAAAATTTAAATATACCTATATGAAAGTTTTGTAAACAATGCTTCCATTTTATATTTCAACAATTGAAAATCAGTAATAAATATGTGAATGAAAATGATAAAATCAATTTACAAACGTCCAATAAAATAATATAAATTCAGTAATCATTACATTATATTAGTCCAAGAAGTTAACAATTAAATCGGCGAGATGATGGACAAAACCTCTACTACCATGAAACAAAAACTCATCTCTAATCTTAAACAATACTTATTCATTAGTATTAAGCTTTTCAATAGCTTAATACTGACTATAGAGAAAATTAGAGCTGATAATTTTATACCTTTTTGTTCGATGTCATGCTCATAATTGAACGACGTGAGCGTGAAAGCTGCAAAACCTAAACGTTAACCAGAAGAGGGGGATCCTGTAAAATGAAGGTTATTTTGGCCTGACTATAAATTAATTTCGGCGCAGGGCATTGCAGTTAAGCCTCCATACATTTTAATTGCTTCCATTATCGGCTATTCTCCAAAATGGCGACGTGATGACAATGGATCCCTCCTCGTATCGCACAATTTGGGGGCTTTATTAGGATTAATTTTTGAAAATGACAACATAATATGCTACGAATGATCGGACAAGAATTGAGGCTTCATTTTTGAATAATTAATTTAATTAATTCACATTACCACTTATGTGTTAGTTTATTTTTTAGTCTAATATTATAAAAATATATTTAAATGTGACTACATAACCGATTTTATGAAATACGAAAAAGAATCCTTCTGCCAACCAGAATAAATATCTTCAATTGTTGAATTTTAGTAATGAAAAGACAATAGGACTGATACATACGAGCTGATCCAGCAGCTTCGGCGGGTCTACTGTGATGACTGACTCCAAATCCTCGTTGGACTTGATATGCAACCCAGACACATTCCATTCCCTCGTTAACAATATTTGTAAGAATATTACGGAGCTGAACGGGTTGAGGTTTGGCTATTTTGGGTCCGGGCATATGTCGGTATCCCTGGATGCGAGCGAGCGAAACGTGAAATCAGAAAACGGCCAGTCCTTGAATGGAATTAGCTTTACCGAGGTAGTCAGATCGCCGAGGTAACCAAACTCAATCTCCTGAGCGCGCATGAAGCAAACCGCATCCGAAAAAATTTACTTTTGACACCATATGATGATGTGATATTGTCACTTATCTGCTTACCTCCACCGCCTCATATTCATAGTCAATAGCCCCAATTTTATTTGTAGACGCGGTACTAGGAACATAATACAACATCTCTTATCCAAATATCTGGTGTGCGATTTAAGGGCTAGCTTGAGATAACAAATAAAAACTAAGCTTAGCGAAAGGAAACTTGCCGACGTCTTATACAATAAAAATACCAGGTTGATCCTAAAACGTTTGCGAACAAAGATGGCAGAAGATGCTGCAAACTCCGGTGAAACTAATTTCACTTTATCGCGGTACATGATACAATTAAATGATATAAACAAAAAATATAAATCACGTAATAATAAAGTCCCTAGGTAGAGAATGTAATATTTTACGGCCTCGGGTCGTTGAATGAAAATCTAAGTCCAGCTTAATTTACATGTATGTACTCGTTTTTACAAGTTTTATATTTATTATTAATGCTTACTGCATACTGATGGCGAACGAATGTGTGTATGAAAAGAATGAATGCCCGAAGGAGCGATCGAATGGGCGGAGCGGCACCACAGCCACAGATACAACACACTAGTGAGGTGGGCAAACAATATGAAATAATAATATACGCATTGCAGTTATATTTAAGTATTTTTTAGAAACATCAAAATCTCATATTATTTGTATAATATATTTCTTTATTGGAAAGTTTATACAAACTTTGAACTTCAATGATACGAGTGTTTAGACCGGCAATATGTTAAAAAATGCGATATATCAGCTCGCAAAGATATGTATGTATAATACATAGTATGTTTATTATTCTTGTTCAATGCCAAAAATGATTTATATATCAAAATAACAAACATTTTCAATTATTGTAATAAAATATCTAAATGAGATTTTAATAAAACCCTATGAACAGTTCTGAAATAACTCTTGAACATTTCTAAGCCATTTCATTTTTCAATTTGTATAGTGTAAAGCCCAGAACTGACAAAGGAAATCCAATTCTCATTTTCTCATTACTGCTTCCTTTTGCTGTCTGCTCCTCATTTCCGTAAATACATTAAAAAAAGACAAGCTTTGGTGTTAGATGAAAACCCTTTTTGTTCAACACAATTCAAATAAATATTTTATTAAGCCAAATTTTTTTTTATAATGCTTCTGATTTTAAATACAGAACACAATTTTAAATTTCAAGCTTATGCATTCTGGACTTAATACTGATTTTATGGTCAAAAATAAGCTTACACTCAAAGCTTAATTATAGTTTTATACTAATAAAACTATAATTAAAGTACTATGTGTAATAGCGTAATTTAAAAAAAACATTTAGCTTTTAAATTTTTCGTTATAACAAGTATCATAAAAAATACACCAAAGCACCTATCTCAAAATTTAACTAAACTATAATTTTGCAAAACTTTCATTTACTGCTGGTATAATCAGCGTTATAACTGACGAAACAGGTAAGCCTTAAAATATTTTTATAAGGATGACTACCTGACTCAAGAGTCGAGAAAAGAAACCTTGCCTCAGAACCTCATTCTTTGTCCAGCGATGTGCACCAGCTGGTAGGTGGCGGATAAACTGCAAGACTGTCGCTTTCGCTGGTACGGTCACGTTTGACAGGAACTAGCTATTTACGGGGGGGAGGAGAAATGTGTAGTCATTTTGCCTCCTCCTCTGATCGCATACTCCACCGGGCCCTGGCAGGAAGGATAGTCCTAAAAATGCTGATTTGGCGTCGTAAGTGATGATTTACATGCAAATGGATAGCATGGATACCGAAGACCTTGCGTAGGGGATAAGAAAAATTCGGAAAGCAAATCTCAGGTATTAAAGCAGAAGCTTGTGCTGCAACCGGGATTTAATAATAATAATATGACAATAACCAGCTGGCTAGTAAGGTTGATTGAAAATCGTCTGGGAGCATCGTAGATTAGCGACCAAAAGCTGATTCTGCGATATTCCACATAAAACTCAGGGAAGATATCGTGTATTGGTTCATGAAGCATATTATAAAAAAAAAGTGCATAACTGAAGTACGATGTAATTAATGCGGAGTTTGACAGAAATATTTGCTTTAAAAATATTCTATAAAAATCACCTTTAATAATCTTATTTACGTTTCAGTAATACCAATAACGAGATACATTGAAAACCTTTTGATTTACAATTTATCTTAACGGCATTTCCTCGACATCATTACCTCTTATAATATTATTTTTCTGTCTTCATATTAGATAGCAATTTTATCGTACTCGTATAGAAATAGCAACAGCATGTTACGCCTTCGTGGCTCCAGCCCCCTACTAATTCCAGTTAGTCATTCCTCTCTAATAAACATGAAGATCCCTTAAATGTGTAATTTTTTACACAGTTATGTCATTACACGTGCATAAGCTACAGTGTCTGTGAAAAGCGGGGAAATTTGATACCTGTTACTACAGTGACTGATTTTGCCTGTTCTATACTATCAAGACTTTTCTTTGATAAAATTTATCATCATCATCGTCAACCTATTGAAGTCAACTGCTGGACATAAGCTTGCTACAGAGCCCTATCTTGGGCTCGTTGCATCTAGTCCTTGCCAGCCATTTTATGGAAGTCGTTGCCACACCATGCTGGTGGACGTCCTACGCTACGTTTGCCGAGACGTCTCCACTCGAGAACTCGTTTACTCCATCGGTTATCGGTTTGGTAAAATTTATAAGGGTTTTGTATTTTGGATTTAAAAAGACCCACCCTAGCTACGTGGTAGGGCCCCAAGCCCGTCTGGATGGCGACCACCTTTGTTCTTAAGTATGGCTCCATAATAACTTTGTGCTGTGTTCCAGAATTAGTGATCCAAGTTCCTGTACCCTTATAGGACAGCAGCGTTTTCGCGATGCCAATGGCGTTGCAAACACCCATAGGCGACGATAACTGCTAAATTCTAAGTGGGCCGTCAGCCTGTCTGCTGTTCTACAGCAATAAAAAAAATTGGACTATTTATGAACCTTAATATAAAGCACTGATTTATTTCTATTAATAAAGTTGCAGTAACTAATATTCGTGTATAGGTGTAAGTGAACATCTTGAAGAAATCTGCATAGAGAGATCACCAGTATGTGTTACTCGTCAATCCGCCTTCAACAAGCCGAGCGGGTATACTGTCTGATCTCTTTAGAGGAAGATGTTATGGACTGTTGTTATTATAATCCTAACTAATATTATAAATGCGAAAATGAGTTTGTTTGTTACGCTTTCATGCCTACACCGCTGAACCAATTTTGATGAATTTCGGAATAGTTATAGATTGGACCCGGAAGAAGGACATGAGCGACGTTTGCCGGGCTAAATAGTTATACCTAAATATGAGCTATATATTACATCACAATATACAACATGGTTGTCGAGTTGATATGTCCAATCTTTACGAGTACTTAGAATAGTAGACTTGTAAAAATTTGTTTTGATCTAGGTACACAACCAAAAATTGTTTGAAAAAAGTCCTAAAATGAGGTGAAAACTGAATCAAAACAGACTAAATATAACGTTTTCATGTAGTCTTTATCTTATAATTGTATTTACGTATTAGTTGTTAATTTATAGATGTATCTTTAGTATATGTAACAACATTCTATTTACATACATATTTAAACGAACCGGTAGCTTTATCGTCCTTTATATACTGAAATGTCCGTTTAATTCGGGCAAGCGGAAAAAAAACTTGATAAAACTGAAATGGGTTTATCTTTTCCGCTATCAGAAGTGTGTCACTGAGTAAATGAACCCCTTTTCCTTTGGACAGGCGAAACTAAAAAAGATAAAATGTTCTTTAGAGGACATTAAAGCAAAGCAAGAAAACCATAAAGACGGTGCCCCTTGGGTCCAGGCCCCTCGGATGTCCTCAGAGACAAATTAAACCGTGGAACTGACAATCGAACTGTGTGTGTGCTTACTTTTGCTTCATAACAAAATTTTTATATTTATACTGTTTGTTTGGTATTTGAAGTTTTAACTTAACTTTTGAATAAAATAATAATATGATTTCCATCCATTATTATATGAAATCTATACATTATGTTGCATTACATTTTTAATTTAGGATAAAATGATATTTGAGTTTAATATTTATTAAAATTATTTTCTTTTTCGTCTTTTGATAATTTGGGCTGTTTTTTGCCGTTATAGATATTTGGTTCTATTCTATTCTATTCTTGAGAGTCTTGGCTCCAACGCCATGGGCATCGATTTGCCAAGATATTTGGTTAATCATTAAAAATGCGCATAGTAAGTTGGAATTACAAATTTCAAAAACTATTTATATAAAACCACACATTCACACGATTGTCAAAGTTAGAAATGGAGTACATAATTATTTTTTACAACGCCTTGATTATATATTGTTTAAAAGGTTTTTCAGGGTTAAATTTATTATTATGATAAATCTTATATTTATTTCAAGTGTACATATATGATTAGGAATGGCTACAACGTTGAAGCAACCCTGACTCCGGCTCACTCGACGCCGTCCCGTAAATCCCCACGAACCCAGTAAGGTCAAAATGAAGCACTTGGAGCTGTGGCAGGAATTGGCTAGGACTCGGCCTTGGCGCTTCCACCACCGGTTGGTGCGTACACGGGGACGGTCGGTAGCAAAGTTGTTTAGGTTTCCAACGTTTTTTCTGTAGCAGACGCGCGTTGTTCCGCGACGATGCTCAGGCAGCCAATGATTTTGAATATATTTGAAATGCACTCGGCAGGTTGGCTGCGCGCGCGCATGCGCACAAGAGCCGAGATTGACGGGGGGAGAGGAAAATGATACCAGGAAAGGGATACTTTACCGGAATATAGTGGCATGTCGCAACAATATAATTATTTTATTTATCTTCTTTTGACAATTTTGGTTGCTTTTTGCCCAATTTTTCGATTTTTGGTGACCAAATAATATCTCCGTAAGAACCACTCCTAGATGGAAAGACGCTTATCCAAAGCAAGTGAATGACAAAAACACACAATGATCTCGATGGTTTCACCCTGACGGTGAATCATAATACATAGTAATAATTATGCTGTAAAATGCGGTTTCATTTCGGTAAAATCAGTTTAGGTGCGAAAAATTTTCTAAGAAAGAAAAATTATATGTGTTATAAGCAAAAGTAATTTCCTCTTTTAGTATTATATTGCATTTGGTTCAAGTATTCTCTTGTAAAGTTTTAAGATGAATTTTCTTCAGCAAAGTTTCATGAGCCCTCTATATCTGTCCTAACAATCCCTAGGGTGGCAGTTACGACATTTGAAGCGTGAAATTTTATCGGTGGAATTAATCTTCAAAAGTTGCCCTGCATCGACCTTTTGTTTCTTTGGTGCCTGTAATAAAATTTATTCCGTCTTCTAATCGGAAAGAGATAACTGGTAGGGGCGAGAGTGGCTCCTTTGGGAATTGCCAATTTCCTAGTTTAATTTTATAATTAACTGAAATCGGATCTCTTTTAGAGTTTTCGTTCCACATTTATATGTTAAATAATGTTTTAGTGATAAATTTTCGAGATACGATACGAGATAAATAATTCAGTTTGCACTTTATGAGTGCGTGTCTGTGTGTACGTGTGTGTGTGTGTGTGTTTGTGTTTCTCCATGCAATAAAGAATACTCTATTACATAAATTAAGCATTGGATGATAGTTTATAAGTATTTTAAATGTTTTTAATTCTAATTCGTCAGTAAATCTTTTATTAATACATTGTTTTATATATTATAACAGAATTACAAGACCATGTAATCTTAGGCGAATGAAATTGTAAGTATCATCATATTATCTGCAAGTGCTTGATCATTTCATGGTTTAAGAAAGATAGAATTTTTATTGCGTCAAAGCTGCCTTATAAACCCTGAGCCGGAGGTGATATAATTAATGGTCCAAGATCTCAGGGCCCATGGACAAAATATATGTAATAGAGTAGTATTAATGTGTACAGTTTTCGAACTATAAGTAAAGTACAATTTCTACGTAACTGTAGTTACGAAATATACAACACCTGGTGCTGTATATTTTGTCCGTCAGAAAATAAGTAAGGTCTGGGGGCCTTAGGTTCGTGCTCTATAATATTTTAGAAAGAATAATATTTTCATCGCTTTATTCCTTTATTCTATCGGACACGAGGCTATGTTTTTTTCCACTTTATCGTTTTTTATCCATAATTTAAAGTATATTAAGACACATCACTCTTTACAATGTTAAGTCAGAACTTTATACCGAATCCTTCTGCAGGGCTAAAGGCAGTATAGCTAAACATGTCTGTGTTAACTTTCTAACTTGCACGTTGGTGTTGTTAGGCGTCGTGAAAATAACATGTACATGTGTAGAACAATGAAATTGATATTTTTACTTTGATACTTAACTAATTATGTATTATAAGTAAAAAAGGATGCAAGAATAAATGAACATATAGAACTAAGTGTCTACCTTCTGTATTCGATTTTATGTTAAGTTGAATTTTAATAATTGTCATGACTTTAACTCTGAACAAGGCTTGAGTGAATTGCAAAATTTGACTTATTATAGCGTCGACAGCGACCGCAGGCTTTTTGTACTATGTAGACAAATGAACGGAGTTGTTTGGCATTTATTTTAATTTATTTATTTTAATAACTTTTATCATATATATTTAACTGATAACACTATTATTACGATATGATTATTTGATAACAATACGATAATCACAATATACAATAATTATTGCAGCCTTAATGCATCTTCCCCAATTTCTTGAACACTTTTATTCACTTACACTAATGCGTAGTTTCAACAAAGTAGAACAATAATACTCTCCCGTCTAGTTCCTCTGATGTTAGGTCTCATGGTCCTCTAATAAGTGAGAGATGGACTCTAAAAAGAATACCATACAATTTTCACTTTAGGAGAAAACTAAGTTTAGGTATTATACGTGTTATCTTAGATGCTAAAATAATATCGAAGGGTCGAGGACTTAATACTCCAAAATTGTTGCTTAGAATGTAGACATGAATTAGGATTAGCTAAATTGAAGAGGGTAATTATGATCATCATAGTTATGATCATCAATCCTTGACAACCTAAAAAGACATAATTTATTTATTTATTTATTTAATACGGTACACCAACAGCATACATAAGATACAATTTACACAACATTTACAATAATAAAATTCATATATGTATGCCAATTATAGGTGCACACAACATTTGCCGTCGTAGTAGTTGTTTAATACTATATCTATAAAATGCAATATCAAATAAGAAAAATATCATGCAATATCAAATAAGTCAAACATTAATAACAATAATCACAAAAAAAAAACAGGAAAATTTATATACTGATGAAAATGACAATCTATAAAAATTGGCATTAAATATTATTTTTATTTCTGTTAATTAATTAATTAAACAGTGGCAGCAAGAAAGCGAACAAAAACAAATTAAAACTGATGCAATCATTTCTGAAACATTATTTTAAAGAATGCATTGAGTGTCATATTGTGAATATCAGTGTTGGGAAACCTTCTGCAGAAATCATTATATTCACTACATATTCGTGATAACGGTGAATTCGAGCCAATGTTTGTCCTGACGGAAGGTATATGGAATAGCTTAGTTAAAGGATGACGGGGAGGCTTAAAGGGTACAGAGTAATTGATGTGTTCTACTAGCTCACTGCAATGAACCATTTCGTGAACAATCTTGAAGAGAAGGATTAAATCAAGCATACGACGACGTTCTCTTAATGTGTTTAAGCGGAAGAACAAAAGCCTCTGGTCATACGAACAACGGTGACTTATTCCGTGAGAGATAAATGCGAGATGTTTGGTGAACGTTCTTTGTATACTTTCTATTCTTTGTGAGGTCACAGCATAAAAGGGGTTCCAAGCAACGCTGGCGTACTCCAATCGACTACGCACCAAGCAGTACCACATAAATGAAATTAATAATCATAAATAATAAATATTTTGTTACAATACACACAGCTCCATCTAGTCCTAAACTAAGTAGCATAGCACTTGTGTTATGGGTACTAGAGTGGAAGGAGCGCCTCGCGTACCCCAGCGCGGGCCTTGCCACTATCGAAGTGGTGAGGCCCGTCCTGGCCGAATGGCTGGAAAGCGCCATGGCGCCCTGACCTTCCGCCTGACGCAGGTCCTCTCGGGACCGGTTGCTTCGGGAGGTACCTGTATCGCATAGGGCGGGAGATGACGTCGGGGTGCCACCACTGTGGCGCGGGCGACGAGGAGGACACGGTGGACCACACTGTGGCCGTGTGCCATGCGTGGCGCGAGGAGCACGGCGCCCTGGTCGCCCGAATCGGCGCGGACCTATCGCTCCCAGCCCCGGTTCTGTCCATGGTCGGAGGCAATCCTGGATGAACGGCCGTCGCCTCCTTTTGCGAGGCAGTCATGTCCGCAAAAGAGGCGGCGGAGCGGGAGCGGGAGTCAACCACCACACTCCATTCCCGCCAACGCAGGCCATGTCGTCGGCGCCGGAAGGCAAGCAACAACCTCCGGCAGCCATAGAAAGCGGCCGCGGGCGGCCCTTCAGGGGAGGATCCGCCGCCCGCACTATTGTCGCAAGGGTGAGGGCCGCGTGCTGTTCCGCGGCCCCCCCTCAACTCCTGGAGTCACACAGGAGAGTGCCGGGGGGACGAATCCCTGACCCCCTGGCGCCAACACTTTATAAGAGGCCTGCTTAGAGAAAAATGGCGGGCTGGCGCCGGCCCGTGCCACAAGATCGGCAGGCCACCCGGGCGTAGGCGATAGGAGAACAGCGGGGTTATTTAGTGGGTAGTCGGATGGCCGAACATCTTTCCCGGAGTCCCATATATCCCTCGGTCCACCCGAGGGGGCCGTCAAGAGAGGGTTTTTCCCCGAGGCCAAAAAAATGGGTACTAGACAATTGACATATACTACTTACATATATACTTTTTTTGTAAATAAATACATATTATACATAAACATCCAGACGCGAGTTAAATTCGAACCCGTGACCTCCGTAAGCGTACCGAAGTTCGTTATGCGTTACGTAATAATAATAGTAATGTAATCATTTAAAAATTACATTATAGAATAAGCCTTAAGCCATTATTAATAAGATTAGTATTACTGAAGCAAAAAAAACTTATCACATCTTCGTGACGCTAATATTGCGTTTCACCCGTAAAAATTTTACTCTCATGCGCGCAAAGAAGTTTCACTTCAATTTACCGAGCAATCTAAATGCAGCAGCTTACGAAAAAATTTTCACAAAATGTTAGACCTCCTCGAAGACGTGCCCTTGGCTACAAGGCAAAACATGATAGCAAGACAGATGTCCTGCATTAACGTTGATACCATTTTGGTATCAACGTTAGGCGATGGCTTGATAGCCATTTTCCTAATCGTTGTATAGGGCGAGGAAGCCCTGTCCGTCCCTGTCCATGGCCTGCTAGGAGTCCGGACTTAACGCCGGTTGATTTTTATGTCTGAGGTCACATGAAATCCCTAGTTTAGGAGACGTCTCGCCTGTGTCATCCGTGGAAGAACTCAAAATAAGAATTATAAACGAAGTATGTGAATGCGATCCGGAACAATTTGACTACTTCGATCGTTGCATATGCAATTTTCAACTCGCTTTTTTAAATTTGGAGAGATAATTGTTGTTTTAATATTGATAAATAAACAGTGTTTAATCATTTTTTATAAATTAGAAGAAATAATAAGATATAAATTGATAGTTTTTTTTAATAAATTTTTGATGTTGCATTTTTGACTTATTTTGAAAACAGCTAAAACATGATAACTCAAAAATGTTTCACTTTTGCATAATGCATATGGGGGTTAAAATTATCACAAAAGGCCACCCCTATCACCTCCTAATAGGAACACGTCCAATTACCAATAACCCTGTATATGAGCAACTTAAAAAGCGTTAATTAAATTAGCTAAAAGCTAAAAGATTTCAAAATGCAATATTAATTCGATTTTAGAATGTTCATATAATTTTAACATTGTTAACAAACGAATGAATTAACATTACCTATAAAATGTTCTTTGACAATAATTGTGTCGCGTTGAAGCGCGTTTCCGTACTTTGTAACTTATTTTACGATGCTTGGGCTGAGCAAACGTGCGTTTTTAAAATCGCATGAAAATTTTATGAAGTTAAAATTTAATTCATAATAATTAATAGACAAATGTACATATATAAGACACCGGCTTAGATAAAATTGACAATTCCATTAGATATTAAAATTACACAACAAAAATATCTTGTGATATACTTTGTATGACATAAAAGTTCATAAACTGATCATACATTTCTCTAACTCAGATACAGTTATTCTTAAGTAACTACAAGTACTGACTTGTAGTTACCTAAGAATAACGTTATATCATCAATTCTGTGGTGTGTCTACAGTGGTGGAAACGTAGAAGCGCATTTACTAAGTTTCTCATTCTAAATTTGCTAAATTGAGTCCCATCTTTCATATGTATGTCTGTAATTCGTTATACAATTAAAAGGGAGGGTACGCGATCACCAAGATTATACACAATAATCTAGGCTCCAAGATATATGTTTATAATAAGTACTAAGTGATACTAGAATATATATGTTCATACATATGTCATCAGCATCGTCAGCTATCCACTGTTGTATGTAAACCTCTGCCAAGGTTTATCACGGAGGAATATCTTCATATTGTTGCATTAGCTCTTGCTAGAATACTTTTTACGAGACATGGTCTCTACTCGAGTATTTATAACATATACAAGTATACTAAAAGTATTTGCTAAATTAAAAATAAGTGTTATTTATTGATAACAATTTACAACATGGTTGGTAATTTTCTGCTGACGGTTGGTACCTCAAAATTCACTATAAATCGCCTGTCTGCAAGAGCTTTACGAAGTACCCATTCATTCGAAATTTAATATCGTGTTTCAGAGCCAAGTTTTAGCGTACGTTATAAATAACTGCATCATTTCACGCGCACACCCTAATTCGATTTAATTCGTTGAATATGTTCAGTGATTTTGGAAGATTGTTCGTGTCTGTTGCTTATTGTCAACGTGTTATGAACTTGTTCTCATTTTAGGAGCGTGATTAATTTTTTTGAGGTTATTAGTGAGTGATATTAAACGTAAAAGAGATAAATTAAAATGATATCGTCTACCGTTAGTATTTGTAATATTGAAAGAGAGAGGAAATAAAAGGGGTCCTTCCGAGACTATTTCACAAGTCAGTTTTTATCGCCTTATGTCTTACTTTATCATATCAATACAAATGTATACTCGTATTTTAGTTTTATTAGAATTAACGGGTGGAATGAAAAAATAAAATAGTAACAAATAAATAATAACAGCTCGCCACTCCACAGTTGGGCTACCTCCCAGGAGAGAAAGGTGAGGCGGGTTTCAGAAATAGTATATAGTGAATGTCGGGAAACGTTTAATACCTTTGAATGCAACTGAAATATGTGCTTGGATTATATTTATGTTATTTGCTTATTACAAATATTTAGGATAAATAATCGTAGATGCGATTGGGGGACATCTATTAATTACGTGAGCTCAGAATGGGGGGGCCCCTCCCAATGAAATCATCCCATGAAATCATCCCATGAAATCTTACCAAATCTCATTTAAACCGAGGGGGTGATAATCGAAAATCTCACCTCATCTTCAAAAAATATAAAATATTACAGATATTAAAAAATATGTTTTTATCTGTTTTTTTACTTTGTATTTTATTTAATTTAAATAAATTAACTATAGTATACTTGAACGGTTTATTATTTTCCCGAATAGTAAAACTAAGTTTAGTTTAAAATATTTTAGCGCCAATATCACGTAAGGGGAGGGGGGGGTCCAGGCAAATCTCACTAAATCTCACCTAAGGGGGGAGAGGAGTCTAAACTGATCGAAAAATAGCTCACGTAATTAATGGATGTCCCCTTAGTAGTAAGTCGCGTTTTTTGTTTACCAAACGGTAACTTGCTCTAGATGCATTGCTACCTGGTGAAAACCTCTTCTGGGTTGGTGTCATCCCATATATGACAATGTTTATTAACATAGCCAATAACCCACAAATGGGCCTCGTCATTACGTCGCTAGATGTATGCGGTAGAGTCATTGAAAATTGATCCATATTACCTTAAGAAGTCACGGCGAACTTTTGAATGGTGTAACATTATATACGAGTACATAATTGACTACATGGGCATTTCAAATATAAAAAGAATTTCAATAATACCTCACACACAGCTTGTTTTACTCCGTTTTAATATCTACTTGACTCTATTATAATAAACTATTGTAGAGATCGTTTAAAAAATTATCATGAACAAAAAAAATGATTTATATCATCAAAATTAAAATTTTACATACAAAACTCAAAAGCGGAATTAAAATCGATACAAGAACTAAAAAGGTTCTAGAAAACATAAATATTCACGAAAGTAGCGCTCTGAATTCTTATACCAAAAACATCCACTACCACAACGCAAGCACTTACCATAAAAACGGGATAGTAACCACGTCCCTGGAGCGTTCCCCCGTATTCAGATCACACCGTCACTTCCGCAAAATCAAAGTAAAACTCAAAGCAAACACTCGTTGAAAATACGATGTAAATAATAAAAGGCTACCTGCGAGGCTTCAATGCGGGCCCACGTCATTTTCACCATTGTAGCACCCCCTCCGAGGTTTATTTCAGATTCAATATGCACTAGAGACGCATGGGGAGCCCGTGAAATATTGTGGAACATTGACATTCGACAACTCACACCTGAAATAGATTGTATGTAATGCTAGGTTGCATTCACGTTTTCGCAACGATTTGATATGTGGCATTTGGTATTCGCAAGCATCTTAATCGAAAATCTGTTGATAAATTATCTCAAAAAATTTGATACATCTTTCATTTTTTATTGTTATGGAACCGTAGATATGCTGACGACCCAATTAATAGTAGGCAGGTTTTAGTAGTAGGTAGTTTTATCCGTGCAGGGACGGAGAAAGAATACTAACCTCTGCGGCCGGGGTCGGCCTGTCGTAAAAGCCGACAAAACAACCCACCCTAGCTACGTGGTAGGGCCCCTAGCCCGCCTAGATGGCGACCACCTTTGGTCTTAAATATGCCGCCATAATAATCTTGTGTTGTGTTCCGGCATTAATGACCAAAGTTCCTGTACCTTTATGGGACAGCAGCGTGTTCGCAATGCCACTGGCATTGGAAATACCCATAGGTGACGGTAACTGCTAAATTCTAAGCAGGCCGTTAGCCTGTCTGCTGTTCCACAGCAATAAAAAAAGAAGGCAATTACCGTTGCCAGTTGGCTTATGACTCCAGGGACACAGCTAACACGCCGTCCACTTAGGGGAAATGGAACCTGTGTAAGCTTATGACGGCAGCGTGTTAGCGATGCCCTTGGCGTCACAAACAACCATAGGCAACGTTAACTCATCATCATCCTAGCGTTAGTCCCGGTTGCCACCCAAACTTTCGTTTCGGTGCCCGGGGTCAGCTTTCCGACTTTTTCTACTCCACTTCGCGCGATCTTCAGCATCCCTGGTAGTGAGCCCATTGGCACGCATATCACCCTTTACAACGTCAAGCCAGCACTTTTTGGGTCTACCCCTCCTGCCGGGGCCCGGCGGAGGCGGCATGGCCAGACATTTGTTTCCCACGTAAGTATCCGGTTGCCGTAAAACATGGCCATACCAACGGAGCCGACACTCCTGCAATTTATCCGCAATGTCACGGACATGAAGACTACCGCGAATGCGGGAGTTCCTAACGCGGTCCTTCCGCGTCACTCCACACATCCACCGCAGCATATTCATCTCCGTGACACGCAGTTCTTGCTTGTGTCGCTCTAACACCGGCCACGCTTCACAGCCGTATAAAAGGACAGGCCTAATGATGGTCTTATAGACCCGTCCCTTCAACTTTACCGGCATCTTGGGGTCACAAATGACACCAGTTACCTCACGCCATTTGGCCCACGCGGCAGCAATGCGTGCCTTGACGTCGCAATCGATGTCACCAGACGCATGAAACACAGATCCCAGGTATTTCACATGGTCCGTGCGCTCGACCGTGTTGCCGTCTATGCGTACGGGTGTGGGATCTGTGGAGTTACAGGCCAAGTACTCGGTCTTCGCCACATTGATCTTCAGACCACCGTTCTCAAGCGACTCCTTCCACGCCTTCACGCGTTGCACCAGCCTACCCCTGTCCGAATCTGCCAGCGCGATATCATCAGCATACATGAGCAACCACGGGGGCTGCTCATGTGAGTTTCTCATGCTGTCTGACAATACGTCTAATACCACGCTAAACAGAAACGGACTAAGGACGGATCCTTGGTGCACCCCGACGGTGATGGGGAAAGATTTTGTGTCGCCAACAGCGGTCCGAACTACGGAATCGGAATCACGGTACATGTCTCGGATGATCCCAATATAGGCCTCTGGAATCCCCTTGTACCGCAATGCCCACCAGATTATCGCGCGAGGAATACAGTCGAAGGCCTTCTGCAAGTCAAGAAACAGAGAATGCAGAGGCGTATTCTTCGCTCTGTATTTCTCCGCGACAGTCCTTAGGGCAAAAATAGGGTCCATTGTCCCGTGACCAGGGCGAAACCCATATTGACACTCCGAGACAGTGCACTCCTGTCGAATCCGAGAGTCGATAACCCTCTCGAAGAGTTTCATGGTGTGGGACATGACCTTTATACCGCGGTAGTTACCGCACTCCTGCACCGACCCCTTGCCTTTGAAGACTGGAGTAATGATACTCAGCCTCCATTGGTTCGGGATCGTACCGGTGAGGAGTGTCCGGTTAAAAAGGTCGGTTAAAGTGCCCACACCACGAGAGCCCATCGCCTTCCAGGCTTCGATGGGGACTCCATCGGATCCAACAGCTTTCCGATTCTTCATGCGGCGAAGACAATTCTGGACCTCTGCAGGCGTTATCAGTGGCACTAGTCCTTGGTTCGGAGGAAGATCTGGCGGCTGCACCTCTTTATGCTGCTTGTTCAGCAGCTCGTGGAAATATGAGCGCCATCTCTCCTTCACCGCGAGGTCCTCGCATAACAAGTTGCCCCCGGGGTCTTTTACACAGCGGCACTTGGAGATATCCTGTGCCGCTTTGACCCTGGAGCGCGCCAACTTATATATGAGCTTCTGCCCCTCAGACGAGTCCAACTTATCGTAAAGTGGTTGTAAGTGGTCTCGTCTGGCTCTGGCTACAGCTTTCTTGGTGGCGCGTTTGGCATCTCTGTATGCGTCGCGATCTTCAGGAGATCTGGACGCTTGCCACTTCTTAAAGAGGGCTTTTTTCGCCCTGGTCTCCCTCTGGACTGAGTCGTTCCACCACCAAGTCTCCTTGTCACACTTGCGTCCGCCCTTAGACACGCCAAGCACCTCTCTCGCCGACCCAAGGATAGCCGCCTGAATCCTGTCCCAGTAAGCTTGAACCGGTTCGCCCTCACCTCCGGCGCACTTGTCGCCGATGGCAGAGGCGAACTCCTGGGACTTGACTTCATCAAGCAGCCACCACCTGATTCGGCGTTGAAGGCGGTCGACACATTTGCCTTTGGGCTTCACGCAGAGGTCCATGACAAGAAGACGGTGTTGTGCAGTGAGACTCTCACCGGGTATGACCTTGCAGTTGGCTACTTTGCTGATGTGGTGTCTCCTAGTGAGTAGGAAGTCGATTTGGGTAGCATTCCTCCCGCTCTTGTAGGTGATGAGATGCTCGGGTCTCTTTTTGAAATACGTGTTCACGATGGCAAGGTCGGCAGCCGCACACGTATTGAGGATGTCCTCCCCTTCCGCGTTACGACTACCGTACCCAAATCCACCGTGAACACGCTCAAATTCCCCACATTCATCACCCACATGACCGTTCAGATCACCCCCCAAAACGATCCCCTGTGATAATGGGATTCCACGGAGCACTTCTCCGAGTTGATTCCAAAACGCTATTTTATCGGTGTCGTCACAACCGGCCTGTGGCGCATAGGCACTTATCAAGTGGGTAACTACCCCATCGATAAGCACCCTAACGACCATAAGCCGGTCGCTATGACGTTTCACTTCCAAAATGTCGTTCTGGAACTCCTCCGAGAGCACTATGGCAACCCCATTCTCCCCACCAGGTGCACCTGTGTAGATCAACTTGTAGCCATTCCCAATGAACCGGGATCTGCTGGCCTTCCACCGAGTCTCCTGCAGGAACGCCACGGCCACCCTCCGCCTGGAGAGCACATCGGCCAACTCTCTCGCGCGTCCGGTTAACGTGCCAATATTCCACGTTGCGAAGCGGAGTTTCCTTTTGGATGGGGCTAGTGTCTTTAGCCGTGCTCGCCCACGGCACGGCAGCCCTAGTCCACTTGTCACAGGAGTCGGGCGAAGTTCCTGCGCGTCGTTTTGCGGTGACGCCCTATCCGTGACACATCCTTTTCTTGTTTGGACCATGTTTATTTGGCTTGTTTTGGTTTTTACGGGAGCGACTGCCGTCCGACCCCCCAACCTCTAAAGGGAAACCTAGAGGTGTCCTTCCCTCGCCGCATGCAAGCTGGCAGAGGGAGTGACCCATCAGTCGGCTTTTACGACTCCCTTGGGATGATTTGGGGTGGCCCTATTCTTTCTTCGGCCGGGACCACACGGCACTGCATAGGCAACGTTAACTGCCTACCATTAATTGGGCAGTCAGCCTATCTGCCATTTCTCGGCAATAAAAAGAATAAAAACTTGTATTATATTTCAATAATTTAATAAAAAAATAATTAAAAATAAATATGAATACGAAAATTAACATCAAGTTGTATAAAAATATACCTTGATATACATATGTAGTATAAACAAAATTTCTAAGGAATAAAAGTTCATCTCTGAAGTAAAGACGGAAAAAGCTTCTTTTTAATACTATTCGCTCGTTTCTCCTGTTACAAGAATTTTCAAAATGAAAGTTGAAAGCTTGAAAGTAGAACGAGTCCATTTAGCGCTGGAAAAGATAAATCCACTATAAAAACTTCGAATCAAAAATATTTTTCTCGGAATATTTTTACGCGTAAAGTAAAACGTAGTATTTTTATTCAGAAATAGATACGCGTCAGGTTCATTACTTTTACGATGATGCTAAATCCGTAATATTGGTTTGAAAGATTTATGTTTACATGTTTATTTATTATAACAACATCGTTTAGTACAACGTGCATCTAAATATTATAGAAGTCTGGAGTCCACATAACCACACGGATGCTGCTTAAAAGGATGATTGGCTACCCTAAAACAATTTCTAATAAGAAAAAATACAGTACAAGAATAACCACTTTCGAAAGAATTTAATACCTGCACATAGTGTGATATGTTCCTTAGTTTCAATTAACTCATTTAAAAATGAATGTGATAAGTCCTTGAAACGATAGGATATCTTGAAAACAAGAAATCAAGTCAATTAAATAACTTTTTGTTTTTTTTTCCTTTAATCTACAATCGGCTATTATGAGTCATAATTAGATAAGGTCTGGGGTGGAAAGGTATGTTGCTATTCCATTAAATAGCACCATCTATTGGTAGAAACCCTTCAGTTTCTTCGGTCAAGTTCCAGAATGTGTTGCCTTTTGAGGCGCCTTATGTTTTCTCTGTCCATTAGTAGGTCTTTGGCTAGTGCGTTGCTGTGTTTGTCTTTCTTTGTACTTTTTGCTGTAATTTTTAACTTCCTCTCTTACAGTTGGCATCTCAAGGTACTCATGTATTTCTGTATTTCTTACAAACCAGTGCGCGCTGGATACCGTTCTTAGTGCTATGTTTTGGAATCTTTGCAGTATTTCTAGGTTAGAGTTACTGGCAGATCCCCAGAGTTCTATCCCGTAAGTCCAAATCGGTTTTATAATGGCCTTGTAAACAAGCATGGCCTTGTAAACAAATTAAATAACTGAAATCGAAACTGTGCTTGCCTGTAAATAACTATAATACACATACTTAATATGTTATGACAATGTTTGTGACAAATTTTGTATTCTTGTTGTAGACATGATTTAATTATATAAATAAATAAATAAACTTGGTAGAAATATTCCAATGATTTCCACAGTTAAATCGCATTCAATCCATCTCTTAAACGACGATTAGACTAATAATTGAACATATGTATGATACATTAAAAAACAATTAAAAATTATAGATCACAGTTTAAATTATATATTTACTAGCCAAGCTAGCGTTGTTCTGCCATATAAATAAAAAATAGCCTATGTCCAATCTATCTATCTGTATACCGAAATGCATCAAAATTGGTTAAGCAGTATAGGCTTGAAAATGTGACAGACAAACAGAGTTACTTTCACATTTATAATATTAGTATGGATACACTCCATGGAAGTAATAAGTATACTTATTACTTCCATGATACACTCTAAAAAAATATTTGAAGGGACAATTTTTATATTTAAAAAATGATTCAGTGATGAGTCGAGATACGTCGAAAGCTTTAAAAGAAAACATTTACAAGAAGGAAATGATAGTTTCTTTAAATAATAAATGTTGATCTTATATTGACGGGGCATACTGCAATCGATGTATTTGAACCATAATCGGCTTTTCTATTTTTCTAGTTACGCTAGAGCTCTATTTAATTGCTTTCTGTTCCTCTGGGAGTCGCCATCGTGTTATTGGAGGGATAGAATTTGTATGATAAATTCATAAAACAGTAATTGTGACTTAAACAACCAATAATTTTGCCACTTTAAATTAGTTTTATTCTTGTTTTTTTTGACTAATTGTAAATACTCATTTTGTTTTTTGAAGAAACAAAAAAGTGTGTGTGTACAATTCGCCTAAAGCAGAAGTGAAATTTCATAGCAAAATAACATTTCATATATTAGTGTATAAAAGCTCGGAAAGAGAGAAGACGAAGATTATAAGAAACACTGTACGGGTGTGTGAATGATATAGAAAACAAGTATTTGTTTTCTCAAATAGAAGGGTTTGCCCTCAGGGGCGCTGCTCTGTCCGAGGAGTGCACGGGTGTGCGTACCCGAGGTGCCCGAGCATCCGTCGCTTCACTCCCCTCTCCGTTCGAGGCGACAGAGTCCTACCTTTCTTTCCGTCTACCTCTTACATCCTTTCCAATTTAGCTCTCTGTTCGTGGCGTGGTCCCCGGTGGGATGATTGCAAATACTGATTGGGGTCCCGGGTTCTACCCTGGGACCTGATTTGGTAGTCGAAACCATGCCTATTTCGACTGCGCCTGCACAGAGTGTTCCCGGGGCGGGAATTGCATCCTCGCTGTCGGTTGGTCTTGCTGGGCCGGCTACGACGCCAGGCGACTCTGCTTTTTCTGGAGTGTCGTCTGGTAGTCGTACCCACGCCTGACTAGCACGCGACGGGAATGCGAGTCCCGTCCGGAATTGGCCGCGGACCTGTCACTCCCGGCCCTGGTTCTGTCCATGGTCGGGGGCGATCCTGGATGGACGGCCGTCGCCTCCTTTTGCGAGGCAGTAGTGTCTGCAAGGGAGGCGGCGGAACGGGAGCGGGAGTCTGCCACCGCACTCCCCTCCCGCCAACGTAGGCCGCGTCGTCGGCGCCGGAGGGCGGGCAACGATCTCCGGCCGACGTAAAAAACGGCCGCGGGCGGCCCCTCGGGGGAGGATCCGCCGCCCGCACTATTGCCGCGAGGGAGAAGGCCGCGTGCTGTTCCACAGCCCCCCTCAACTCCTAGAGTTGTTACAAGAGAGCGCCGGGGGGACGAAACCCTGACCCCCTGGCGCCAGCACTTTAGAAGGGGCCCGCTTTAAGACAAAGCGTGGGCCGGCGCCGGCCCGGGCCACGAGATCGGTAGGCCATATATCCGTGGGCCCGGGCGTAGACGATAGGAGAACAGCGGGGTTTTTTAGTGGGTCGAACATCTTTTCCGGAGTCCCTTATATCCCTCGGTCCCCCCGGGCCGGGATAACCCGTCAAGAGAGGTTTTTCCCCGAGACCGAAAAAAAATAGAAGGGTTTAATTTTAAATTTTTTGTTAAATACCCGTGCGAAGCTGGGACGGGCTGCTAGTTTATGAATATGTTTGTTTCTTTTTGTTGTTGCTTTTCGTTTCATCGAATAATCAAATCAAATTTGAACTAAAGAAGTTTCACTTCAATACGAGTGCCTCCAACCCTGAAGTTCGGGGGTTGTGTCAGACTCCGGGAAAAATTATTGACATCCAACCACCCATTAAAAAACTCTGCTGTGCTTCTAACGCCTACTGCCTGGGCCTATGGATAAACTTAGCCCGAAGAACACGTGCCCCAGCCTGGACTAAGTACTCGTAAATTTTTGGTTGGATCCAAAGTTTACACTTTAAATATTAGCTATATTCACGCCTCAATTTTCCTTGAAATTTGCCTTTTTGTGAAAATTACACACAGGTATTATACCTAATTTAAATAACATTAAAGAACATAAGCGAATGTGTTAATTAATTTATGGTATCTTTAAACAAAATAGGACTTACCTAGTATTATATTGGCTAGGTATTTTACCAAAAATACGAGTACTGTACTCTCCTTCCTAATTTTCACACTTTTTTATAAATACTAGAAATTTTTAATCAAAAACCCACGTTCACGGATAACTAAATTTCGATTAGATTTAACAAAATTGTGTATTCTAAATCAAAATATATGTAATCGAAATATACAATATTTCTTGTCTTTTTCACACATTAGTCATTCCTTTCCACTTTAACCACAAAATATCTTTATATTTCTCAAGTTTTGTCGTATCCATAATGTTCATGTCGGACAACATTAATTATATAACTTAGGATACTAAAAATATTATAACTCAAGTACTTTCTTATTTGTTAGTTTTATGCATAAGCGATTTTTCATCATCAAAAGAACTCTTGATTTAAAATTACCATCTAATTCACTTACACGAGAGTTGCAAATGAAAAATAAATTATGTGACGACAACGTATGCCGCATGAAAATTGAATACAAACAAGAACGGCGGGTATCAGCATACGGAAGTGTATTTTTTACTCCTCGTTCATTCATTTGCATAATTTGGAATCATGAAATGTTCAAATAGTAATTAATATTTCAAAATTATTATTATAAGGAATATATCGAATCATAATTGTAAACCAAATTGTACTAAATCGATTTTATGTACTTGGTGGTTTTATATGCGTAAACTTTCTCCGGGGGGGCGAAGTAACCTCTACAGCAGACCCCGGACTGTCTATCTCTCTGTGGTCTGCATTATATTGTAAATCCAAAGCTCTACAACAAAATACGTTGCCCGCTGAAATTACCTACCGCCTCAAAACCCCGCGAAAATGCGATTTTAACCTTCTACATTTAATGTCCCACAATACAGCTTCTTAATATAATATTTTGGGGAAAAGAGGAATAAATGAATTATATAATCAATGCGTGAAATTGCTCAAAATGTGAGCAGCACTTGTACGTTGGAGATTGAAGACCACATTTAACATTGGCGATACGCCTATGCCTATCGAATGGCAAGCAAAAAGACTCTGGCCATCTCATTAAAGTATATCAAGGAAATAGCGTTTTGCGTCATGTCGAAAGAAAAGACTCAAGTCAGGTTCGAGCACTTACATCAAATCAGCACATTAATTGCATAGTGGATAGTATGTGTTTGTTCGGCCTTTTAGGCCACGTACTCACACCTCTCACAGATTTAGCAATCCCTTTTTTGTCTATAGCTATACAACAGACAAAACCGCCTTATTCATACCAATGATCGTTAATGCAATCTCACTAGGATAACTAAAAGTTGAGTGATGAATTGAAATTCCCACTTTATAAACTTATACCAGAAGAATAATTGTGCGACCCAAGTGGCAACAGCAGCCGGCAAAATCAAAGCTACTTTTTATATTACTTCATTAGGGTAAAACAAGCACTAAACATGAGAACAGTTTTACGGAGATAGGAAAGGAACGGAATGGAATATGATGACATTTAAAACATCACTGTGAGCAATGGATCGATGTCATTTTCATTCATTTATCCGTAATGTCACTCACGGACATGAAGACAGCAGCGAATACAGGAGAGTCTAACGCGATCCTTCCGTCTTACTTCATACATCCACCGCAGCATATTTCTCTGTGACACGCAGTTCCTGCTTGTGCCGCCCTTTGTTTGCTTTGTTTGACGTTTTTTTGTAAACTAATTCTAACCATGTAATCATTATTCTCTCAAATAACATTGCTAGTGGCTGAAAGAAATATCCCCACATAATTTACTTCACGTCAAAATAATAATAATAATTTTGCCATACCATGTAAGAATTAGAGGAGATAGTTTACCTTTAATTATATATTATAATAAAAAAAACAAATGCTAGGTAATGCAATAAAAGCGTTATACGAAACACTGCCGGGGCTAATAAATATGCCCATTCATCGTTGTTATACTAATGTAATACAGAAGCTCTGTAACCGAAACTCGATGAGTTGAAAACGTCCCAAACTCAAACAATTTTTTTAAACAATTTTAACTTAAACAGTTACAAAAATATTGATTCAAAATATTCACGTAATAATTTCATCAAAAAATGCTTGATATAGCCAACTTTGTAATATCTCGCGATGACGTCGAGCCGTGGGCAAACCTTAATTGGACATATAAATCATTAAATAGCATACAGTTATCTACACAATATACATATATATCATGTTCACAAAAGTTACTGATTATGATATATACAAGAGCCATGTATTAGTATTATGATTAAAACTTATTTTCTTCTGTCATTTAGAGAGAGAATTACTGTCAGACATCTTAGTAAATAGTTTACTAAAATTATGCCTAACGACCACTCATCAGCATATCCCTGAATTCCAAAGCGCTTTAGACGAAACAACCTTTAATCAAACAGTTAAATATTTTACCATTATTATAACATCATTAAAGATTTAGTTGGAGTAAATTTGAATTATAAATACATCTGGAAGCTTCCATAATATTTCTATAACCAAGTGAACTGTTAGCCAGTGAGCGACGTCAGGAAGTTATAAAAAAACTCGCCAGACAAAGTAGCTTCAAGTCTAGAAATTGCGCCGCAAGCAGTAATGTTGAAGTTGCTTTTATAAATTTATAATAAACTCGGCCAGTTGCCTGTTTAGTGCTTAGTTATTAAAGAAGTTACCGAGTTATCTCGGGGCTAAAGGAACTCTTTGAGATAATGCAAGACATTTTATCGTAACGTTTGTTATAAAAAAAAAAGTTTTTAAGAATATATAGAATAAGGTGTAACTTATAAGCTACATTACCAAATAATTCTAATATATTATGGCGGTCTATGCAAATAAGTGAATGTAGTAAAAGATATGTTTCTGCAAACGAAGATATTTCATTATTCATACAAACTGAATCGCTATTTCTCTATTAAATATGAACCCTAAATTCAAAGTAATAATCTATCTATCCCTATTAATCTATCCCTTTAACTTTACTCCATTTAACAAATTATAACAACTCAGTTTACAAACTTAAATAAATCAAGAGGAAAAATTCTAATTCAAATAAATATACTTTAAAAATTCACACAGTTATGAACACAAATCATCCGAAATACTACGTATATACGTTTAAATTAAATAAATATAGGTACATAACATCGCCATACCCGGAACGGGAATCACACCCTTAATTTTATGCCGCTGTCCCACGTGAATCGTTGTCTTTAAGACCCCTAACTCTACAGACTCAAAGTTCTAAGCTTATGACTGTACTCAAACCAATTTATATGCTTACTCCATGTATGAAATTTGCATAAAGCATATATTATCCATAGAGTTAACCTGCGGACACACACAAGGGGTTTGTTCCGCACTGATCTCAATTGCGTAGTGTTAACTAGCCTCCAAGGAATTTTGCGTTCAACTTAACTGATACCTACTATTGCACAGTTGTTGACATGAGTAAAAATTCTAGTTGCTAGAAACAATATTGTACATCGGTATATTCTTAAAGTCGGTTTCCAAATAATCGAGTTGTAAAGGTTGTAAAATCAAACATGTATGTTCGAGTTACAGAGGGCCAATTTATTATTTCGAGATATAAGAGGGGAAATAAGTACTAAATTTGCGAATTTCGTGCAACGGAGGTTTAGGGGATTGACGGGAAAGGAACGCAACATTTAAGTTGGGGACGTTTTCAACTCATCGAATTTCGACTTACAGAGCTTCTATTACATTAGTATAACAACGATGAATGGGCATATTTATTATCCCCGGCAGTGCTTCGTATAACGCTTCTGCATTACCTAGCATTTGTTTTTTTAAATTACAATATATAATTAAAGGTAAACCATCTCTAATTCTTACATGGTATGGCAGTTAACGATTTATTTTGACAACCTCCGTGACGTAACGACTGCCGCACTACAGTACGTTTGTGGAGGTCATGAAATTGTCGTTTCTCGTCTGGGTTTTTATCAATAGCATCTATTTATTTACAAAAGCATATATGTAGTATATTAGTTAATTAATACACACAGCAGACAGGCTGACAGTCCACTTCGAATTTAGCAGTTACCGTCACCTATAGATGTTTGCGACGCCAGGGGCATCGCATCATGAACACGCTGCAATCCGCGTAGTGGTACTGAAACCTGGTCACTTATGCCGCAACACTGTTATCCGTACAGGGGCGGAGAAAGAATACTAACCTCTGTGGCCGAGGTCGGCCTGTCGTAAAAGGCGACAAAACAACCCAACCTAGCTACGTGGTAGGGCCTCAAGCCCGTCTGGATGGCGACCACCTTTAGTCTTAAGTATGCCGCCATAATAACCTTGTGTTGTGTTCCGGCATTAGTGACCCAAGTTCCTGTACCCTTATGGGACAGCAGCGTGATTGCGATGCCACTGGCATTGCAAACACCTATAGGCGACGGTAACTGCTAAATTCTAAGCGGGCTGTCAGCCTGTCTGCTGTCCTACGCAATAAAAAAAAACACAAAGTTATTAAGGCGGCATATTTAAAATTCAGGGGTGGTTGCCATCTAGACGGGCTTAGAGCCCTATCTTAGCTTGGGTTTACTCACCTTTTACGACAGGCCGCCTCCGCAGAGGTCAGTATTCATTCTCCGTCGCTGCATGGAGAAAAACTAAAACTAGATGCCGTTATGTGAATTTTTTTAGTATATATTTATTTAAATGTCTAATCAAATTTTAAAATAAAATTTTATAAAATATACGACTCTACTACAAATTAATTGTAGGCCACATTAAAATATTGCAAGCAAGCATTTACATTAGATAATCAAATTATGTAACTCGACAATATATTTTAAACATGCGTAGTATGTATGATTTTCTTTTCCTATAGGGTATACTAGTCCAACAATGTATCGTTTATGGAATGTTGTTATTAAATACCCTTTAACATACAATAACATGTAATAGATTTAACCTTCTTAATTTATAGTTATATTAAAATATTGGATTTCAGCTATTATATGACGACCTCCCTGGCGTAGCGGCTAACAAACTTTGGTACGCTCGAGGAGGTCACGGGTTCAATTCCCGTCTCGCGTCTGGGAGTTTATGTATAATATGTATTTATTTATAGAAAAATATACATGTAGTACATCAGTTGTTAATGGGTACTAGCCTGTAACACAAGTGTTTGTGCAACTTAATTTGGGAATAGCGGGTGTTGTGTGAATTATACCAATATATTTATTTATTTTATTTTTATGTCGGTTAAAACAGTGGACAATTTGAAATGAAAAATTATGAACAAAAAATAATTTCTTGGGAACTCTCCGTTATTTAAAACTTCCCTCAAAGTTTGTGTTTAATTTTGTTGTTCTAACTTTTTTCCCAGCACAATAGAGTAAGGAACACCTTTGCCATGGTAAAATGAAACTCAGTAAGTCAGTTTACATATGTATTATTTAAGAAAAGTATTGATTCGATTTAAGTATTTAATTTATGTATATAATATATTAGACATTTGAAATTATATATCATTTATAAATTTTAATACATACATTTGTTTTATGCTAACGAGCAACTTCTAATACAAATTTATCCCAATCGACTTTTTTATTCATTTTAAGAAGTCAGGTATAATTTATTGCACTTTCAAACTAACTTAAACACCCACTATTTTGAGCTAAGCCGCTATTTTTAGTTTTTACATACCGTTCACTTTACTCTGAAATAATTACAGAATTAAGTACAGCAGAGAGGGTCTCATCAATGCAGAAGCGGAAAAAGAATACCGACCTCTGCGGCCGGGGTCGGCCTGTCATAAAAGCGACAAAACAACCAACATCTGGATGGCAACCAGCCTTGGTCTTAAGTATGCCGCCATAATAAACTTGTGTTGTGTTCCGGCATTAGTGACCCAGGTTCGACAGGTTCGACTTACGACAGGCTGACCCCGACCGCAGGGGTTAGTGTTCTTACTCCGCCCCTGCACGGATATAAAATCTTAAGTATAAATCAATATTTTCAAGTGAAAATTTACTTAACACATTTAGTGTAAGTAAATTTATAGTTTTGTATTGCGTTTTATATTTACTGAAATTTTATATTTACTGAAATATAAAAACTTTACGCAACCATTACTACCTTCACACCCAACCTTTGTTAGCAAACTCGACACAGACCTGCCTGCCCCTTCTGAATTTAAATGGGGAAATTATTTTCAAGTATTTTTCGGAAGAGAAGTTTTATTGTATTGTTTGATTGCGTGTCACTCTGATAGATGAAGGAATGGCTTTCAAATGGCACCTCTTTGTGGGCCCATGCCTGTTCGTAATGCGACATTTTAGTCTCGGGTGGACGAATTTATTAAGAAGTTAGCAATGACGAGAGTTTTCCTAAGTTTTTGTTATGAAATGGATTTCTAACAATTATTGTTTCTTAAGTTCGTGTTAAGACAATTTAATTTTTACTATGATGAATAATATCGTTTAGGTAAGTTGACAGCGACAATGTAACTTGACAAGTTAAATTGGTAGATTGCGAAGATTTTTGTGGTGCAACGGCTTTTTTACCTCGGAACGTCAGTAGGTCTCAACTTCAATTCCCGTCCCAAGTTTGGGTGTTAACGTAAAATGTATTTATATCAGTTGCCTAGTGCCCATAGACGTGCTATGCCGTGTGAATTGTTACAGTATATGTTATATATTATTCCTGAATGCTCACAAATTATTCGACTTTAATAAATCCTAACCAAGCTTATATAGATAATCGGAATATTACGATTAACATCCGGAATAGGTTGGATGAGGGCAGCGCAGGATCGATCGTGGTGGAGATCTTTGGGGGAGGCCTTTGTCCAGCAGTGAGCGTCTTCCGGCTGAAATGATGATGATGGTGATGAACCAAGCTTATAAAATTTCGTTTTAATGTATATGTATATAAATGAGAAATAATGTGAAAATAAATGTGAACGTTTGCAGTTCAATAGTATCGGAGTTTTATTTTCTTCTCGACTATATTTAAAGTAATTATATTTAAATAAACAAAATTTTATTGGATTTTAAGTGCGAATTTATTTTGATTATTGTTGACGCTTTAGCTATAAGAACCGTTTGTATTGACAACCACCAGAAAATAAAAGTCTTCATTTAACTATCAGCAAAATTAATTTCCTATTGACACTGTTTCCTTGCTTTGAGAACAGCATACAGGCAATGGCATATAGGCTTCAAGTGTAACTTAATAGGCGACGGTGTCTGCTTATCTACTATTTATCTATTTCTGCCTATCTACTATTCTTCCAATATGTAACAGCAAATTTAGTAACCGTATAATTTATTTTCCGTGCAGAGGAGTAAAAAGACCCTTGCGGCCAGAGGTGGTCTGCCGTAAAAAGACCCAACCACCCTAGCTAGATTGTAACCACCCCTGGTCTCAAAATATGTCGCCATAATAAATTTGTGTTGTGTTCCATATGTAACCCAGATTCTAGTACCCCTAGACGGAAGACAGCGTATTATCACGCGTGGTCTTCTTTCTCCTTGTGGTTGGAGAAGGTAGGGGCCTCGAGGTGATCCTGTTTGCCCCGGCATCTTCTCGGCGGGCGACTACCCGCCGGTGACTGTATTAAAACCGCAAAGCGGCGTTGTATGTTGGCAATCTTTGCTTACGGAGGCCATCACGGGCTTTATGTTGGCCATCCGTGGCGTCTGTTGGCCAGCGTGTTATCAGTTTCACGGTTACCCCTTACTATCAAGTGAAACGTCAGACTATCTGCTGTTCCACAGAGATAAAAAAATAACTAATATTTTAACCAAAAGTTATCCCTAAACACTTTAATATTACGGTTGCATTTAATTTAACTTTAAAACGGGGAATTAGGTGCAAACTTGGATCCCCAAAGATGGCCGTAACAAAATAAGACAAACACAATTTGGGTAACAAGTATTTACAAACCGCGGCCGGATACCTATAAAATTACAATTTGCTTTGTAACCGAGTTTATTTTAGTTGTTACGCGGTTTTGTTATTATGTTTTTTCTTTGCGTTGTTTTCCTGGATTCAAATTAAATAATAACCTTTTTATTATTTTTACCTAATGATATCTATATGCTTATTTTGTTTGTGACGCAATTTTGTTTTTATATTTTTATTATAAACGATTATGAACTAATTCCGATTTTGGTCTGGATATTTTTATTTTTATTGCAGCGATATCAGTTTATTTTTGCTACCTTAGATAAATAGTTTTAAGGAAATATACCTTACCTTGTATTTTATTGTCATCACGATCTAGCGTTCATCATTCGTCCAAGGCAAGAGCTCTTCAAGTATACGGAATCTTACTGTTTTGCATTCGCGTTTAAGAAGTGATATTCATACTAATGTTGCATGTTGCAATAAATGTGAAAATAACTCTGTCTGTCTGACTTTTACGTTTTTACGCAATTGTTTTTCAACCAATTTTAATGAATTTCGGTATAAAAATAGATTAGACCTTCGAGAAGGATATAGGCTACTTTTTTAAACTTATATATATGGCAGAACAACGTTTACCAAGACCGTCATATAAACAGTTCGTCTACTACTTGCGTAGCTACTGAGCTCACCGAGTCATCGGGTCATACTTAAATATTTATAAATAGTTATATATATATATATATATATATATATATATATATATATATATATATATATATATATATATATATATATATATATACAAATAAATAAAGTTGGAGGGTCTGTTTCCAATATTAAAATAAACGCTTTTTACTAAGTGCATTTGGACGTATACACGGTACATATACCAAAATAACATTTTTTACAATTTTTGTCTGTCTGTCTGTCTGTTTGTTCCGGCTAATCTTTGTAATCGCTGCACCGATTTTGATGGGACTTTCACTGGCAGATAGCTGATGTAACAAGGAGTAACTTAGACTATTTTTATTTTAGAAAAAAAAATAGTTTTTGTTAAAAATTATAAGTTTAGGAAATTTTATATTCCAATTTAAGTTGACCTCAGATTTATATCATCAATCATATGAAATAGGGTTTAGCTTAGGTTGGACTTTGTAGGTTTTATTTCTAAGTTATGTTGACCTCACATACCCAAAGAATGCTGCCCAAAGTCACTATTCTACGCGGACGGAGTTGCGGGCACAGCTAGTATATATATATATATATATATATATATATATATATATATATATATATATAAATCTTACTTATACAGTACAAGAGTTATATAGCGGCATATTTACTACACTAGATTAGGGATGGATACCATCCAGACGGGCTTAGCAATATTCTTATCACGCACGGAGAGGTACGATCAACCTCCATCTAAAAGTTTGTGGTGTTTTTGACTTTACCGACAATGATTCAATTTTTTTTTAAATTTTTTTTTTTATTGCTATAGGACAGCACACAGGCTCACGGTCTGCTTAGAACTTAGCAGTTACCATCGCCTATGGGTGTTTGCAACGCCAGTGGCATCGCGATCACGCTGCTGTCTCATAAGGGTACAGGAACTTGGGTCACCAATGCCGGAACACAACACAAAGTTATTATGGCGGCATACTTAAGACCAAAGGTGGTCGATATCCAGACGGGCTTGGAACCCTACTACGTAGCTAGGGTTGTTTGTCACATTTTATGACAGGCTGACCCCGGCTGCAGAGGTAGTATTCTTTCTCCGCCCCTGCATGAATTTTATAAACTTTAGTTAAATATTCACTCTAACTAATAGCTTAAGAGCCCGTGAAAAGCTACTAATGTATATTTTACCAAACCCAGAATTTTTTCTATAGAGTCACTTATACCTACTATTCATGGACTGGGCCATTAAAAGTATAATTACACACACAGGAGTATAAAAATGGTAGACGTGGTAAAATAATTTTGAAATTTTATATTTTAGGCAATTTCAAAATGTTCTTCCGAACCCTTACGAGCGAAAAACGTCTGCCATTATGATTTTCCTATAATATTAATAACATGTTTTGAAATTCAAAAACGGTAGCCATGGTAAAATTCTTTTGAAATTGGAAAAATTTTGTACCTGGCGCAGCTGAGGAGCTCTAAAGGCAGCCGCTTTGGGCTTAGTGAGCTTCCATTCCATGAATGGTAGGTATAAGATGGCATTGTACAAACCTTAGTGGTTTTTTGTGCTATTATTTTACTAAGCCAATGTAATAACTGTGAATTTGATAAATAAATTTAAAAAAAAGACTCTCTTAGCTTTTCATAGGCTCTTAGACTATAATATTCTACCGCAGTAAGAGTACTATTTTCCCGTCTCTTCTTTTGGCCCATGCGACAGACATACGCGTCTACATGTTGTAATAGATGTGGCTGATTTCCTGTTCATTTTTCCTATTAGTAATATCCAATTTGACTGTAAAGGGTCATTTAAACCACCAACCAGGTCGAACCAACGGTTCAGTAGATAAAGTGCTTTGAAAAATTTAATATGAGCATTCCGAGTCAACTTTACTATCTACTATTATCTACAGGGAATCAGAATTATTATGCTCACTTATCCAATTCCGTCAGCGATTGCAAAAATAGACCCAATGCCAGTTAACCAGAAACTCAGGTTGTCTAGGGACCGATTGTAACGTTCGCTACCTCACCCTTCCGGACGAGCAGGAACGAACGAATTTAAACAATTTTAACCCGTGCTTAACTTTCATGGGCAGCCCAATGGGCTTTCGGAGGTGGGCGAATTTGTACGTAACCTTAATGAGGTAAGTTGTTTTATTTTTAACTTTTAATCTCTTGTGTTCGTGTGTCTCTGTATAAACTTGGTAAAAACAATTAACCCAATTTGTGATCTCGTTAACTTAAAATTATATTTTAAATTTTATTTTAGGAATATTTTGCGGGAAATATAACGATTTTTTTTTATCAAAACATATGTACGTACAGAATGGATTAGTAATGCTAATAGTGATTTCTCCCAAGCGACTTTTAATCAACTATATCGTATCACCATATGGCAGGGGTCGAAATTCGACCATGATTCATTTAATTTTTAAGTTTAAACTTTATTAAGGTTCTTTTGTCAAATGCTTTCTAATTCAAGGTTTCATCATAGCTACTTTATTTATAATTTTTCTACATCAGTTTCAACAGCATCACTGTAAAACTACAAAATGTTTTGTATTGCAAAACCTGCATTGTAAATCCGTTTCGTAACCAAATATTTGCATTTTGTTCTACTCTATTCTTACAAATAGGCAAGAGTAAATCAATTGAGATTGCTAATACACTAATTTCTTTTCTTCATGCATGAGCAAGATGTATTTTACAAATTCCAAAGTTTCATTCCTTGTTATTATCAATTTTGATATTCAATAAGACCAAAGAGAATATAATCACTTCTCTAGACTGCTCTAGATCTATCTATCTTCTCTAGATCAGCCTCTAGACTGTTCATGTTAATAATTATATAATATTATTATTTATAAATTAATTATTTAAGTATTTACTATTGTATATTATTATTGTATATATTATAATTATTATAAAATTAACCTTAATCTTCTCGTTACCATCCCATAAACTCTTATTTAAAAAAAACAAATGCGTAAGTATGAGTATGTGTATGTTGTGTAACATTAGAGCAGTAGTGTGTTGTTTATAATGTATATTTTAATAAAATTAATGTATTTCTAATGGATTTTAGGCAAAAAATAGCTTTCTGCGCTTCTCCTCCATATATGTAAGCTTTAACTGTGCCAAATTTCATACTTCAATTTTTGTAAAAAGGGATACAAAGATTACGCTTCACATATTCATTATAGATATTCTGTTTAGAACTCTAATAAATTAAGTCTACTTTACAACTACAATTTTTCTCTACTTGCTTGCTACTTTGGAGCTAATTGGCATATAACCTTTTACGATATAAAGCCCGCACTTCTTGTGTATCGTGAACGTATGATTAGTTTTCAATATTTTTGTTTCGATCAAGAACTCTGCAAAGATAAACTAATAGATTACATTGTTTTTGCTTTATATCATAAAACACATAAGCCATAGAAAGGAATTAATAATATTGAAACATTATTTTTAAGCTATTAGAAATAGTAAAACATGTTGACGATTGAAACGTAGAACGATGTTGTCAATATAACGTTGAATCGTTGAATCAATACATCTCTATAGATATAGAAAACTTTGTAAAAAATAAGTAGAAAAAATTATTTCTATATATTATTTCAATAAGAATTTTTTTTTAACAAAATAGTTATACTTTTCATTTACAATCAAATTTCAGAATCCATACTTTGATGACACATCCAAAATTTTGAATTGCTGCTATATTCTAGATTTAGTTAACGTTCGATGACCTACCTGCGTAACAGCTAACGCACGTTGGTATGCTTGCGGAGGTCACGGGTTCGATTCCCGTCCATCGCCTGGGTGTTTAAGTATAATATGTATTTATTTACTGGGATGATGATGTATTTTATTTACAAAAGACAAATATGTATGTAGTACATACTTACCTTAGCAACTTATGTAGTTTGGGACTAGATGGCGTTGTGTTCAAATATCCCAATGTATTTATTATATTTATTATTATTCTACATTTAACGCTATGTATTTATTTATTTATACATGAGATACAATTTTAAACATAAAAGATACATAGCACAACAGTTTAGTTCAGTATAGATCATAGATCGAGTCTTAACAGGAGAAAATGTCGCAATTCCAGTACACTTTCGAAATAGGGATCCAGGGGCGCAGGTGCGTGCTCGGAAGTTTCAATCAAATCAGCAAAGTAAGGAGAAAAGTGGAAAAGGAAATACGTACACTGGCGGTGACTGATTGACAACAATGTAGCAGAAAAATACGCTTACATTTACCACAAAAACTTTTCAATATCTCGCATTTCTCAATGCAGGTTCTATTTACTTTGAATACAATCCATATCTGTAAAATATATTTAATACTTACCGAAGCTGTGAAAGTTTTAAATTTTCCTAATCACGAATTATCTCAGTTTTCTTCAAAAGTTAGAGAAATTTCTTTCAAATAAGAACTAAACGAGACAAATATATAAAAAGATATAATAGAAATATTTCTGAATAGTTTTTAAACAACCAGTGATTATTTAGCTGCAAAACTTTTTCATCAACCTTCTAGAATTGGAAAAATATCGTGTTCCAGAGTCATTGCTTGACTAACCATAGTGATGATCAAAATCTTCCTTATTTGTGCTTTGCATTGCATCCTAAGCTCGTACTTTGGAGCCCACTGCTGAGCATGCTAAAGCATTGATGCCTCTCAGTAATTTTTCTTTTTATTGATCAAGAAAAACCTGAAATAGATTTGGCTAAATATAGTTTTATAGGAGTCGTACGATCTCTCATTCCTAGAAGAAAATTAATACTACCCTGCTTTTTGTCTTCGTTAGCTAATCGTGATCCATTGCTGGATATGGGGTCTCCCCAAGTTTGCGCCACTATTTCTGATCCCTTGATTTTCCTATTCAGCCCGAAGCTATGAGTTTCAGCCCTCATCGAACATTCTACACTATGTCTGCCAAGACGGGGTCTCCACTCTAGCACTCGTTTGCTCCATCGGCCATCAGTCCTTTATCAGACGTCCATCGGCGAAGTGGTCCACTTCCATTTTAGTTTAAATATTTTGCGAGTTATATCAGTCATTTTGATTCTCTAACGAATGTCCTCATTTTGGTTACTGTCCTAAAGATACATCCTACGTAGCTTGATCGGTTCCCGTTGAGCGACTTGAAATTTGTGGCCCTATTCCGCCGTCAGTATTCATTTCCCGGTACTACCTTTTTTTTAATGCTGTAGGACAGCAGACTTAGAATTTAGCAGTTACTGTCACCTATGGGTATTTGCAATGCCAGTGGCATTGCGAACACGCTACTGTCCCATAAAGGAACTTTGGTCACTAATGCCGGAACACAACACAAGATTATTATGGCGGCATATTTAAGACCAAAGGTGGTCACTATCCAGACAGGCTTGAGGCCCTACCACGTAGCTAGGGTGGGTTGTTTTGTCGCCTTTTACGACAGGCCGACCCCGGCCGCAGAGGTTAATATTCGTTCTCCGCCCCTGCATGGATAAAAACCTACCTGTCTATAAACTAGCAAAACTAATACATTGATCGCCTTTTACAACTCCCTTTGTAAGTACTGGAATAGTCAGACCACGTGGAAAAATTACAAAAAAAATACAATACAAATAATCTTATATACAAAACAGTCTAATCAATTTGCTAAACAAACCAAGAGGGGGTCATAACTAACTTTGTGTAGAATAAACAAACACTTCCCTACAGCGGGTAAACAGCGTCACTTCGCTACGAACTCGGGGTCTCCAAAGCCACGATCCACTAGTTTGACAAACTTAGAATCGAGTTACGGTTTAAGTTCTAACCAACTATTCAACACTTCCCAATTTATTGATAACTGCTGTTAATGAGATGCGAAAATGATTGCTCTAACCACTTTGATAGAAATTACTCTCCATCGTGTTAAGTGTAATAAAGTTGACAAAATCGTACAGTGCGAACTGTATTGTAATGTAAAAATCTTTTTCTGTAACCCTAGCACGAACTACGTTTTCGACACATAATCGTATCAAGTAAACTGTACGTCAAAAAAATATTTTGCTGTCGATTTCAATGCATATTTCGTATAACTAAACTATTCGATAACGAAAATCACGCATCGAGTGTTTCTGCTCCCGATTTTTAATGTAGAAAACGCCCACCGAGCGCTGTTCAAATTTTCGTTCAAAATTTTCGTTCAAATATATATATATATATATATATATATATATATATATATATATATATATATATATATATATATATTATATACTCGATTGATTCTAGAAAATGTAAGCTAATATTAAAATATTTATAATATGTCTGGATTGATAATTTCATATCTTTTTATTGTAAAATCCAGCTTGTGGATCCCTTACGTTTGAGTTTATCTCATAAATCGGCAGATATGTAGGACTTACTAAACTTATCCACTAAAATTATTTTACATCATCTTATAGTACTCCGAAGACTACTAGAAAATCGTACTCAATTTATGACCCAGGCAGGCTTCTACCCAGATGTATAAGTTGCTATAAATATACTAGGAAAATTCACACAGTGCCTTCTAGTTTCAAACTGAGCAGCGGAACGCTCGTTTTATAGATACTAGATAACATCATGTTGTCAATACTACTTATATAATATTGTTATATAAATAAATATTTATACACATGTACTCGGGATAAGAAGCGAACCCGGACCCCCACAGGCATACTGATGTGGGAAAGCCGATGCGCCATAAAGGCCGTCGATCTATATCAAATACTAATCTAAATTATTTCAATATGTATATCTAGATATTGTTATTATTACATTTTAATTTTAGTAATAAAAACATTATTGCTGATTTTTTCTTAATTAATAGATTTAAATTAAACATCTTGAATTGTTATACCATATAACACAAGTGGAGTTAAATATTAGAATATTAAAAACTTTTCTAACTTTCTTATACATATTTTATCTCTGTGCAGTTTTAATTTCTTAAAAATGACGTAGTAAACATTTTCAGAATATTCCAGCGTCAAAGGATTTTATTCGTCGTAATTAACTATTGGACACAATTTTTGCGGCTGCTTCCTTCGGGCTTAGACCCCTAGTTCCAACTCTGTTCATGCTATAATTAAATTTTCAACACAAAGCTGAAGCCACGCACACTCGAGTCTGAACGTGACTCCGAATAATTTAGCTATGGGGATTCCCCCGTCTATCATACGCTTTGACTCGATGATTATGGTGTACTACACTTAAGGATTTCAGGTGCCATGTGGAATGTTAAAATAATGACGGAAATTTACATGAGGACATTATCCGGATAATTATTTGCATACCCGCTTTATGGAAGAGCGCTTTTAACGTCTTTTAGCTTTGATATTCAAAGTACTTTTATCTTTGATTTGATTCAGCGTTTTTGAGGAGAATTTTCTGAGATTAATTCTCTCTATTACAGTATTAATATCTGAGGCTTTATTTCGTTTCCAAGTTACTACAAATAGCAAACAAAGCCATTAAATTATAACTGTATAAAAATTCAGCGTGTCCTTTCATATTTGAACACTTAACACGAAAAATATTAGTAATAATTGTAAACGTAATTGATCACCATATATAGATAATGAGTTGTAAATTTACTAAATTTGAATGAAAATAATACGCTTGCTACCGGCCTTATCGATAACATCATTTCGTTCTCATAGCCTTCTTCAATTTTCTAACAAAATAAATTTAAATTTTACAAAGTGAATTATACCTTTCCTTTACCGGTTTTAAGCTATCAGATAAAGTTTGTTCATCACTTTTTATAACTAGATATAAATAAAAGACAGAAGTATAGTTATTTCTTACATACAATCATCATCCTAGCGGTTACAATCCAAAAATATGCTTCGGTGTCCGGGTTCCATTTTGCGACTTTTCCTTCCCCACTTCACACGATCTTCGGCGTTATTGGTAATTAATTCATTAGCACGTATATCACCCTTTAAGGCTGATGTTTTCATCAGCACTATTTTGGTCTACCCCTCCTAGCTAGGCTACACATTTATTCCCTATGTAAATAACCGGCTGCCGTTAAACGTGGCCATATAGAAGGCGCATTCTAACATGAATGCGGGAGTTTCTAACGCGGTCATTCCGCGAAATACATCCATCGCAGCATGTTAATCTCCATGATACGCAGTTTCTGATTATGCCATTATACCAATGGTCACGTTCGTTATACATACAGTGTGAGTTATTTTTTATAATCCTGTTTTGGCTGACAGGAACGATGCCTTATTTGTTGTTCCAGGAATAAAATAAAACTTTCTCATCATTTTTTAGGAAGTCGTTAAAAGAGATTATTGGATTATTCCTGTAAATATAAGTGAGTTCCCAAACAACAAAACACGAAAATAATATTATTTGATTGTATTATACAAATTCGCATGATATTATAGTCATTATCTTATCTGTTTTAATTATGCATCTCGAATGAAAACAGAACAATGCTTTATTAAAACCGCAAATGATGGACTATTTACGAAATAAATTACTAAAGTGTATCTTCAAATGCGCTCGGTCAGGGGTCTTTGTGTCGGACACAATGAACACTTTGTGATTCGGTGAAAGGCTGCTGTAAATAAAATTTTACCTCTGAGAAATCTGGTTTGATACACAACAGATGAGAGGTTGTCGTGGGAAAATAAAATTTCAAGCGCTATTGTGTTTATTCTGGAGTTTAAAATCTGCATTGTAGCTTTTTCTATAATAGAGGGCTGATATAAAAATAATATTAAAAATTTTTTTTTGATTGCGCTTCTAACTTTTTTAAGTTAATCGGGAAATCTGAATTGGCTATTATAATGAATGTCTCTTTCTTCTATAAACTCAACCCTTTTATTTGGGAGGTGAAAATACCTTCCGCACACCCCGTCTCGTGGAAACGGGTGGTTGGCCCCACACTGGCCCCCAGTGTAGAGCTTCCCATACAATGCACCCGTACGTCCCCTTCTCTAGACTGGGGGACGCACGTCACTAATATACCTACAAAAACCCCGGGCCTAAAAACCAAGACCGCAGTTCTGAATCGTACCGGCCCACGTTCGCGGGCCTCTTCAAGTGCGGGGTACGATGGACCTCAGCATCTTCTTTCTCACGCAGAGGTGAGCTGCTGCGCGGAACAGCCACGCGCGCCCATCTCTCAGTCATATGTGCATGAGCGCCTGCGACCGTCCGCTACGGCGCGCGGCGGCTAGATAAGATGCATCTCTACTCTAGGACTGATTTATCCAGTCGTCTATCAATTAGAAAAAGAAAACTTTATCATATACTAAAAAAAATTTTTTTTATAATAACATTCTCATCAGTCTTAGTTTATTCCAGTAACAGGTGCACATAAAACAGTAAATGCATGGTCTGTAATAAAATCGGAGGGCTTGTTTTATAGACAGATCGAATTACAACGTGATGTTCGTTTACCCTCATAAACGTCAAACGTGAACGCCGGTGCGCCTCAGGTTTCGCACTACCCTCGTTTTGTGTAAAACGTTACATTATACAGAGACCCAAAGGACTTTAGGTTTATTTTGGAAATTTAATACTAACATATTCCATACTTATAATGTATATTATTATTATTAAAATTGATACTTACCTTTCATTGTGCAAAAATGAATTAAATACGGTTAAGTTTAGAATATCGTCTGACAAGACAGTAGGTGGGCCCCGCTCAGGCCGGAAGCGCATGTGAAAGCTTATCTACCTTTATGCCTAAGCATCGAACAATAGAGCAATATTTGGGTAGTTTTATTGGTTATACCAGTGAGTTTCCCTCATCGAATATGGGGCGCAAGGCAGGCCCATACTACCACGCGGCGAGACCTTTATGGGTTGTGAATGAAGCATTTTACCTGAAAAAGAGGGGGTTGGTAGGTATAATCTGAGGATGTTAAAAGAAAATATCAAATATTGCTCTTCCAAACAGCAGTGTCTGTAAAACCAGTAGCGGTTATACTCCTTTTATCGTCTTTTACGAGTCCCTCTTTTGTTAGCATAAAATACTTTTTTTTTCTTAATTACATTATTCTAAATTTATATTTATAAAAATTTTTCCACTATTTTGAATTCAAATTAATTAAAATTTATTTTCCATTTTTTAGTTGGATTTTCTATAAAAGCGTTTTTTTTTTTTTTTAAACTATTTTTCATTTTTAGTGGTTTTTCTTTTTCTATAAAAGCGTGTTATTTAGTTCTTTTAAACTATTATTTATTCTATTGTAAATTTTATATCATAGTAAATTTTCACTAGAATTTTGATAATTTTGACGGATTTGACATATGCCAATCGCTTTGATTAAATTGTTTATAATTTATATCTTTATGAAAGTTTTTTATTAAATTTCAAAATGGATAACAGGTTTTAATTTAATTTCTCCCAATTAAATGTTTAGAATCAAACTGGCTATTCCCAAAATGGGGAGAAAAGTTTTCGGCCGGACCAAATTTCGAACCTAGGCGAATCTAGCACCCAGTGACCAAAGCTACTTAGCCAATTTATACTTAATATTTGGGGTCGAAAAACTTAGTATTAACGGCTCTCTGATGACGTCGATGACCATTCCCGACGTCAACGCCACGTGACCGACCGAGCCGAGTGATGGGAGCGGAAAAGGTCAGGGGTCAGTAATTGCGGACTAGGACGATGAGGTCTAATATTTCAAATATATATTTACAGAGGAGGGTGGCACTAAGTTCCTCATCCCAAATAGCCAAACCTGCGAAGCAGCAGAGAGGGGGGGGAGAGGCTCGACTTTCCAGTTTAAATTAATTATTTAATTACGAAAGCGAATTGATCTACCCAACTTAAACAAACCGCCTAGATCTAAGGATACAGGTAAGGATAATGATACAAACTATACAAATTATTGCATTGTCATCGGTCCTTTATAAGAATGCCAAATTTAGAGTTAATCCGACCTTTTGAAGGGGATCAAAATCATGTACAAAGTTTCCGTTACATACTAATGAACGTATGAAGCTAATAAAAGCATGTTAAAAACTAAATCAATTTCGAAATATAAAAATTGAAAATCGTTTTCTATATATTTACAAACTAAAACAAAATTTTTTCACATTCTAATTATGAAAATATAATCAGCATACTGTTTTTTTTATTTGATTTTGATTTGAATCACTTGATAGTGTCACAGTGTAATTTGGTCATCTTTGCCGTGGCGACGACTACGTCAAGACCGCCATTACAACAATCGATCTGACTGATATAGATGTTTAACATCAAAATCCTGTACAGATCCAGGTGCACCTAATACAAATGCGTCGCGCGTTCACTCTCAAATGTCGCGAGTTTTATCGCATCACCGTCGCGCGACACTCAATTTGTCCTCCTGGCATACGGTTGGCATGCGGAACATGACGCCAGCTACATTTACGTTTCCACGTAGATAAGCGGGAAATGTCGCGCTCATGTTACTACGGAATCAGCCTGGTTGACATTTTTAGAGAGAATTGCACAAGACTTGGGAAATATTAAAAATATACCTTTACGGATTCGAGGTTACGTGCGTTACATTACATTGTTCATTTTAGATGACAAGGTGTTAAGGTTATACTAGTATTATATATATACTTACCACGAAGAGAATATATATATATATATATATATATATATATATATATATATATATATATATATATATATATATATATAATATTGCTACGAACTAGTAAAATAAACAATTTTGCCCACTATGTCACTTTTATAACAAATTTATGTGACATGACAAGTCCATTAAAAAAATTAAATCAGTAATAGGTTATCTGGAAGAAATAGCTCTGAACGATAAAGCCGCTTATTGTTTAGCATAGTGTATTTGGTTTTATTTTCCTTAGATGATAAGTAGTTATAAGTTGTCCAGCAATAAAAAGTTACCTCTCTATCTATCTAAATAAATTAATTAATTTGGGGTACATTATTTTCTACTATTACAAGGAATGCAATACGGACGATAATACTTGAATTCGGTATGTAATTATGTTAAAGAATAAACAAGAATTAAATTATCGGCCAATATAGGATAACTGACTAAATTTGTTCTTCGACCTATCTTAAAAAATATATTACGAATCTAGCATGTTAGATCATCCTCCTATTTGTGTTACATAAATTTACTTTCCTAATTAATTTTCGGATTATATATTTTGATCATCTAATCATCTGTTACATCTTACAACGCGCTGAAAGTAAATCTAGCATTACTACAATATACAAAGGCAATCCAGATGTCACTAAGATGTTCTTTGGCGTAATAAGATAAAAATCTTTCTAAAAATTTTATCCTTCGCGTTATGCTACGTTTGTAGAAAAAAATTATTTTAGTTTATTGTATGATGTAAATAAATAAATACATACCGTCAACTAACCTCAAATTCTACAAACGTACTCAAAGTAATATGTAAAAACTACTTTTATCACTTTTAATCACAGTAAATTATCTTTAAACCAATAAATTGTTACTAAATATCAGTCACCGCAATATATTATATAAATTTACTTCAATAATTTGTTGAATTTATTGAAACAATATGGCTGCCGTCTCCGTTACTAGGCTACGGAAAACGTCTTGAAATTTATTACATTGCAATTTATACTCTATTTAAATGTATGTTATTGTATTGTATGTATGTTATTGTATGTATGTTATTGCTATTTAATTGTATGTTCATTTTGGATTACGGAGATTTTATATTTTAAAAATGTTGCCTAGCTAACTTCATGGTGTCGATTTTTTGTGACGGTGTGCGCACGCATCGTTAAAATTCACTCTCATCATTTTTCCCTAACGCACCTAAATAAGTATAACTTCAAAAAGCACGTGTGTGCAATTTACACAATACGAAATCCCGAACAAAGAGAAGACAAAGATTATAGGAAACATATTATACTTATATTCTATCTCATTCTCTTGCAAGCTAAATCCTATTTATGAACATGTTTCTCTCATTTTGGTGTACCTTTTTCGTTTCATTGACTTTTCAAGCCACAACGTTGCTAAAAAAAATTCATTTTTATTACATGAGGAAACTCAATTTATGCATACCGTAAAGTTAAATAAAGGCACATTCTCTTACATTTGTGTATTCATACACAATTCTTTCAGACGGGGTAGTGTAAATTGCATTGTTATCTCCAGCCGAGCGACCATGCCGTCCACTTCAGCGAAGTCCTATCTGGATGCGAGTAAATCTCGATATGGGGAGCGGAGAAATATTGCCTTGGAAATTGCAATGGCTCTGAATAGAATACAATGATAGTTTGATAAAGAACTCTCCTAAATTAAGTCGACTGGAAGTTACAGCTTATTTAATTTAAAGGAAAGTTACTAGAATATACGTCACAAATATTGATACCTACTAAAATTGTACTAGCGACGGCTTTTTAAAATAATTTTTACAAATTAGTATATGAATATTTTTGCAGATTTTAAAACTTCTATTTTCCTCAGTTATAATAAATAACGTAACCTGCATACAAATTTTCTCTGGGTTATGAGCTGGAAAAAAGTCTATGTTACAAAAGCCTTTGCTGATATTGTTTAAATATTTTACAAAATTATGAGGAAAGTTAAGTAAAAACTTATTTAAATAATATAAGTTTGCGTGCGTGTATGCACTCGTCCCCTTGCCGGAGCTGCGGCGGTTGAGGACTGAGCTCTAGCCTCTAGCTTAGTGACAGATCGCGCAGTCCAGCTTCTAAATAGTTTGGACTTCTGTTTTCCCCATTTGCTATTTTATTGTAGTATTTCGCTTCTTAAATGTGAATTATTCTAACTATTCTTATTTCATTCAAATCCATTTCATCCATTCACTTTATTGTAATTAAATAATTTTATAATTTAAAAAAACAAGTACTATTCACAACATTCATCTAGCATCTAGTACCACCCATCACATTAGCCATCTAGTCCCAACGTAAGCAGCATAACGCATGTGTTAAGGGTATTAGACAACTGATATACAACTTAGGAGTATATGCTTTTCTTTTGTAAATACGAGTATATGTATATTTTTTTATTGCTGCAGGACAGTAGACAGGCTGACGGCCCGCTTAGAATTTAGCAGTTACCGTCGCCTATGGGTGTTTGAAATGCCAGTGCAGTGGCATCGCGAACACGCTGCTGTCCCATAAGGGTACAGGAACTTGGGTCACTAATGCCGGGACAGAACGGAAGGTTATTATGGCCAAAGGTGGTCGCCATCCAGACGGACCTGGGGCCCTCCCACGTAGTTAGGGTGGGTTATTTTGTCACCTTTTACGACAGGCCGACCCCGGCCGCAGAGGTTAGTATTCTTTCTCCACCCCTGCACGGATGAAAATTTACAGTATGTATTCATATTGTACGTAAACACTTCCGCAGGCATTCCAGGGAATTTATTTACTCTCAACTTTTTAAATCCTACATTATACATTTATACATTCAATAAAATGTACCGTACAAATCGAAGCCTTTGGGTATATTATTTAATAAACTACGAAATTATTTCTCATCTACTTAGATGGAAAACATTTTGCACTAAGCAAATTCCATTCGAAATATATTAACTCCATTTCTGTACACAATGAGCGTAGCCGGAATATGTGCACATTCGTAAATGAAATGTAAATAAGTATATGAAATGCCAGAAGCTTTCCCGTCAGAACGCCTTTACGTTTAATTATCCCAAGTTTTCGTATAATTTCCCTTTGCGTCTATTGAATTTAATTATAACAATAATCTTCAGATAAGAACATTTCTTTGTTTTATTAATGAAGGCTAATTAATGAACTTTTATTTTACCAAAGAACTAATTTTCATTTAATTTTTAGTTTATTACAAATTCCTTTAATTCTTTAAACCTTAGTGAATTATATATATTTTTAGAAAATTTATTTTCAACCAAAGAGGAAAATTTTGTCTTCATTTTACAGTAGATACGTTTACTTTTTTTTTTGGTGGGGAACATCAGAAATACTTACGGCCTACTTAATACGAGTACTAAGCAGTTACATCGCCTATGGATTTTTGCGACCCTAGAGCACCGTGAACACGCTCCTGTCCCATAGGGGTACAAGAACCTGGGTCTTTATGTCGGAACACAACACAAGGTTATTATGGTAACATGCTTATAGAACAGGGGTGGTTGTCATTCAGACAGGTTAGGGGCCTACCACGTAGCAAGGGTAGTTTTGTTGCTTTTACAACAGCCCGACCTGGGCTGCAGAGGTTAGTATTCTTACTATTTCCCTACATGAAAAAATATGAATATGATATATATAAATATATTAGGACATTTCACACAATGCTATCTAGTTCCAAAGTAACGTAAGTAAAATATAGTACTTGTGTTATGGGTACTTGACAACTAGTATATACTACATATAAACTTTTATTTTGTCAATACGTTATACATAAATGCCCAGACGCGGGATGGGAATCGAATCTGTAACCTCCGTAAGCGTACTGACGTACGTTAGATATTACGCTACGGAGGTCGTCATATGAAATATCTCTTATGAAATGCTAATAAAAACATTTATCTAATTTAATAACAAGAGATTTAGTACGATAAATGTCTGAAACATATTTCTGTTTATGCAGCGAAACATTAACAACGAATGCCTTGGGATTACACACAACAAGGCTTTACGAGAATAATATTAAAATTCCGTTTGTTTGTTACAAATTGAGGGAACGGAAAGGGATCCTCTAATGAGATAATAACATTTCCCGCGCAGGTGGCCCTCGGACCGCGCTATTACATGCCTTTACAATTTCTTCAGATATTCAGTACAATTTCTTTTGCGGGTAACAAGATACTATTTCACATATTAAAATATATTAAGAGTATAAAAAGATAAAAAACACATCCCATTTTACTAATATGTAGTAATAGAGACCATTTAACATGTTATCAACTCCGTTGTAAGATATCCGTTTCCGGTATTTGAATTTCGTTTCTCTATTTCATTTTCAATTTCACATAGTTTAAATATTTTTTTTTAGATAGCGGTACATGAATATCTTTAACCTCGAAGCATGCCAAGGACTGAGCCTTTTGACGACCTCTTGGCGTAATGGATAACGCACGTCGGTACGCTCACGGAGGTCACGGGTTCGATTAACAATAACATAAATAACAATAGTAATTAAATAACATTAACGTAATGTGTTTCAGCCTAATAACATCTTGGATTGGTCTTAATTATTATTTATAAAACGATTGCACCAGTCATAACTTATAGATACTTATATACTAGTAAAACTCGCCTGTTTCTTTACACTGACATTGGCAAAATCAGTACTTAAAACATTGAAGCCAAAGAAAAAGTATCTCAAATTTTTGAAAGCTCACAATTGTGCAGTCCAGACACATATCGCATTGGGGCATAGATTTAACGGCCGTAACAAGTGCCGGGCACGTAAATCGTAATTCAGTCGGCAGGTGCGCCGTCGATTCGTACATTTATATTTAATGAAAGTTTCTTTCAACACCTCACCGCATTTGACAGAATACGAGTGTGTCTCTTCATTGTTGCACAACATATTAAGGTGAAGGCAATCTTGCAGACGAAAAATATTGACAGGTACAGACAAAAATGGATTAAGCAATTGAAAAGAAAAACAGATTTTGACAGTGAAATATTAACTTCTGAGTCTTGCATTAAGCTGTTGAAACTATAGGCGTATTCTTCTCTCTTACTGTATTCAAACCGATAAGCAATATATACATATATATACTTAGACTTGAACAGAGTTTTTCTACTTTGCACATTTTATCTTAAATATGGCCTACAAAAAATTTATCTCCATAGAAGTGAACTACAATTTTCCTTTCATGATAAACTGATTTTAATTTCATTATTTCTATTTAGTAGCATAAATGATCCGTGGAATCTCACTGTCAAAGGCGATCGTTTTCTCTAATGATCTAAACAGCTGTAAATGTGAGAGATGTAGGGAGTTTCAGGGTATTTAAGTTGGATTTAACTCCGTTGGTATCCTTCTCTTCCTCGCTGCAGCCCAGAAGACGAGGACAACCCCAATACATTCGCCTGATCTCGCCAATGTGAATCTCATTTCAATAAGAAATTAAACCATCTCATTACCAATTACTCTCTACTCTACGCTACTCTCTTAGGGCACGTATATGCAAGAATCACATGATTAAGTGAGAGATAAATAGTAAAAAAATTAAGTATTATCAAGAGTTCAGCGGAGAATTCCCAGACAACACAATGCGTACGAGACCACAATGCGCGCCACTAAAAGAGATGTAGCCAGAGACATGCTGAACCACCTACAATTATTGGAATTGTCGAAAGTTCAAAATAAATAATTATGTTGGGACATTTCACACAACGCCATCTAGTCCCAAATTAAGTTGCAAGCACTTATGATACTTTTCTTTTGTAAATAAATACATATTATACATAAACACCCAGACGCTAGACGGGAATCGAACCCGTGACCTCCGCGAGCGTACCGACGTGCGTTATCCTAAATACTATCAAGAGGTCGTCAAAAAACTCAGACCTTGGTACGCTTCGAGGTCAAAGATATTCATGTACCGCTATCAAAAAAAAATTTAAGGAAACCTATTACGTGCGTGTTAGTGATGCTTGTTTGTAAAACAAACGGAAAATATAATTGAAATTATAAATTAATCAAAGCAAACCTCAACATAGACTGGTACCGGTAAACCGGCAAAAGCTCGATACGTGTTTATCGTACACAATAGCCGAAGCAAAATCGAACGTAACCCCAAACTCCATTACGCACTACACGGTGGCGTGTACAATTTATTTTTTTCTTGTATGAAAGCCTTCCCTTCGGTTGGTAATGGACAAAGTTTTTCCTTCTGGCGTAATTGTGAGGGCCGATGCAAGGTAATAAATAACCGCAGCCTGCGGCCCTCTGATTGAACTTGCTAATGAATGAAGGATAAGAAATTCGGAAATCGAAACGTTCATTGGAGCTCAAGGCGGAGGGGGGACTGTTACCGTCGCTGAAAAATGACTCAAGTTACAGAAATTCAACTTTCCAGTTTCAAGGGGTGCGCCACTTAGATCAGGATATTTATTATACCAATATACATGAAAGGCAAAGTTACGAAACTGCCATCAGCTTTCTTTTCACAGGAACTTTCCTGTAATTGGACATATTTACAGATTGAAATTCAACAAGACCCATTAGACATTCTGCTTATTTAAGACCCAATCGGTTTACATTTTCCCCTACCCAACGGAAATGGAAATCTCCTGGCGAATAATAAAATAAATTTGGTTGCAAATCAAAGAATCAAAAGGACAAATCTTCACGAAGCAGTGCGTTATCAATAATTCTGTTCAAGATATGCATTGAAAAACATCTGCTTCCTTCAAAGGGGCGTTTGGTGTTTTCTTAACAAAGTGTGTTCGTGAGATGGGCATCGATCAGCAGATCAGGGGCAACCCTTGTTTTCCTTTAAAACAGCTCACTTTCCCCGCACTGACCGGTTGAACTGATACGCTAGGGAATCTAACTTTGGGACGCGACTATACATATTTTCTCAATGTTTGGGAAAATAACGTTTCGGGAAATTTCAATGGTTTACTTGCCATTCGCTCAAATATATAAAACGAGTTATATTTTATGAATTGTTCTGAGCGAAATAATAAACTTAAAAAAATAACATAGCTATATTGCTATTATATATATATATATATATATAGATGTGGGTGATAATCCCACTTCTGAAGACAAGGGGTTTGGTCCAGAGGAATCTTTAAAAGCAGTGACGTCAGCATTGCTAACGTCACTGGCTTCACTATTAGGCGCACTCATTGCAAACAATAAAACACAACCAGAAACACACTAAACGATTTATTTTACAAGACACCAGAGGGTTATCAAAGTAATAGTTTTATAATCACAATTATAATAAAACAATAGATAGATACTCACAAGATAGGATACACCAATTCACCAGGTCTTAACCGCCCAGCGCTCGAACCAAAAGTGATTTAATAATTTTACATCTAGTCTATCGTAGTTTCGTGCACCACCGAAATTAAAACCAAAAGATGGCGTCGGGCGGACAAACGTCAACGCACCATTTAAATTGCAACTTCTTTAAACGATTAATTTATAATTACAAAAATAATTCGTAAATTAATTAAACATGTTGAAAGTAATTATGAACAATTGAATTTATTTTTAAATCTTAATCTCAGTTGAAACATCCAGTCTACAAATGGCGGCGAATGTTTCGACTGTTAAACAACTCATAATAATTTCATCAATTAATTTTAGGTTTTATTCTAACGCAAAATACAGTCAATACATTCCAAAAATCATAACACTTTTTAATAACTAACAACAACCAATTTATTCGACACAATGATTGATTTCATAATTAGAACAATTACATTTGTTAATTACCATGGACTTGCGTCGACATATATTATGTAATTTGTTAAAGGAAATATTCCTTCATTATTTTACGAACTCTGTATAGCAACTTCTTTATTTCTACGTCTAACGTTGGAATGCCTATAAAGATAACGGATTTCCCGTCTCGAGTGTAGGTGTTTGTATGTATATTTATTTATTTTTAAAATAAAAGTATACAAACTGTATATTTGTTGTTTAATACCCATATGAAAGCGCTCTGTTACTTCCTTCGGGCCTACATGACTACAATGTCACAGGATATCTATAGTACAATTTTGCTTCCAAAATATGCACTTGGACCATGTAGTCTTTTTTAAAGAATGTGCGCTGTTTGCATTGTTACCTATCTGTGACACTTGCATTTCTTGAGCTGATAGACTACAACAGAAAACCAATTCTACTCTAATTTGGCTTAACTTGATTTTTAAAGAGCAACTGTCGTGTGACCACTCCAGCGAAAAAACCTTTCATTAGTCTTGTCCATAGACCAGGAATCATTAGCTGGCAAAGTGGACAATAAGTCCACTTTGCCAGCTAATGATTCCTGGTAAAAGTTAGGTTTCAGGCGTCGCAAACGTCAATAGGCGACGGTAACTGCAAACTATTGTACAGCGAGCCGTCAGCCTGTCTGATGTTCCACAGCAGAAAATCAAGTTCTTTTGCTCAGTGAGCTCAATTATTATACCATTATTATTTATTCAGTATATCATTATAAATTTTATAACAGTATCAACCTGCACAACATATAAGACTCGCAATAAAATTCATCTCTAAGAAAATACCCTAATCACATAAACTAAACCGTCTGTGCAACGTTCATCGTCCGGAATGAAATAAGAAAAGGTAAGGTCGTAAGATGAATCCGAGATTAATTTTTATAGGGGAGTCCCTCGTGGTATAGGGTAATGAAGTCCATATCTGACGTTACAAAGGCTGTCAGGGTCAGGATTGGATCGTTCGAACAGGTACGCAAATTAATCCGATGCAATTTTATCTATTTCCGCCATCCCCCGAGGCTCGTGTCACATTGGTAGCTAATTTAGATATTACAAGATTATTAAATTCTCAAAGGAAATAAAGTTGGTAACTTAAGTGTTTGTGAATTTCTGTATATTAAACTAAATAGCCCGGCAAACGTTGTTCCACCACATATTATAAATTACAGTTTGCGTTAGATTTCCGTAAAATCTATTTTTAGTGAGTGTCTACATAGCCAAATGATTAACTATGATAAATTTCAATTCAATCGGGTGTATAGTTTTAGGGATCTCGTGATGAGTACTATTTCCCTCATCGCATGTTAGTTTTCGTTACTTAAGAAGTTTAAAAAGACTCGTTATATCATCCTTGTTCTTCATTCATCCTTAATGACGTACAATTAATATGCTTCGTATTGACATAGAGGCTCTATGTCACTACTAACTATGTATAAATATGTTGTTAAGTTCAAAACTTGGCTGGAAATGATAAACAATTTCGATAATATAAAAAACTTCCATATGTTCTACAAAGAGGTTCAAGAATTTTTTTAAAGTTGTAATCATGTTAGCCATAGTTTAATGAATTAGGCAACAATGTTTTTTTTTATAATTTTATATTATACTATACTCACAGTATAATTTTCATATAATATCATTTTTCTCTTTATTTATAAATTATTCACTCACCAATACCAGTACCAGGTCCTATTCGAAAATCAAAATGAATCCATTACTAAGAAAAAAACATTTGCACTTCTTTTTTTTAATGCTTAATTCCAGCTACGTATAAGAAAAGCAATTACCTAACATCCGCATCTGTTAACTAAAATTGAACCCAAGTGTGAAATGAAAAAATTAATTAATTAAGTCACCGCTATAACACAGCTTAGGCACCTATATTTAATTGGCTGGGTCCAATATAGCGGGCTTCCGCGTTGTCCTTTTGTAATACGATGTGACCCCGCAAAGGGTTGTTCACATACTAATTGAAATTCAAAATATTTTATGCCCCATTTCATAGGGCAATGGAGTGACCTATCGTCACTTTAATTAACTTTGCTCTCGGAATTAAACACTCAAGGTTTATTGACTAAAGTTTATTTTATAGGGATCGTTTAAAAATATAAGCTTGAAAGAAGCCCTTTTTATGGAATAATTAAATATCACTAATTTTAATCTGTGTAATGTAGTCCATTAGGCAAAAAATTGTAGAAGATTTTAGAATGCTAACATTCTTATATAATTCTATTTTTGATATTCCTGTTCAAATAAGATTTTTTTATTGCTGTGGGACAGCAGACAGGTTGACGGCCCGCTTAGAATTCAGGAGTTACCGTCGCCTATAGGTGTTTGAAACGCCAGTGGCATCGCGAACACGCTGCTGTCCAATAAGGGCACAGGAACTTGGGTCACTAATGCCGAAACAGAACACAAGGTTATTATGGCAGCATACTTAAGACCAAAGGTGGTCGCCATCCAGACGGGCTTGGGCGTAGTGGCACGTAGCACCCTAGCTACCACGTAGCTAGGGTGTGTTGTTTTGTCGCCTTTAACGACAGGCCGACCCCGGCCGCAGAGGTTAGTATATTCTTTCTCCGCCTCTGCACGGATACTTTATACCACTAGCATATATATTACATGGTATGCAAATGATATCATTGCTGTGTTTACTAACTACTATATCATGCATTTTAGATCGTGTTTCCGCCTAATGGTAATATTATAATTTAAAGTACAGATACTGACGATGAAAGAACACAATGAAAGATCTGACAAAAGACCCTGCTTGCCGACATCTCTCGTGTAGATAGTTTGTTATTGCACCTTGAACAATCCTGGCACATATACTATCCGTTCCGATAGGACGTATATAATCCCATGATATGAGCTGTTAAGCTCGAGCCATAATTGCTCATATCATCATCTCATGATAACAATTATTATAAGCATATTCCTTTCTTTCTCTCTTTGAATACTACTTTATTTTAACCAGAATATTGTATTAAATTTTAATTTTGTATGCCAGTTGTTGGCAACACATGACTACTTTGTACTCTGTAATATGTTTCTAACAAATAAATGATTTTGATTTGATTTGATACATCTAAATAGAGAACTTATTTTTTCTCATAAATCTAGTTATTTAATGAAACACGGCAATCTGTTGGCAAACAATGGTTATAACAAAAATTACTCATCTTTGTGACGCTACAAAAATATTACCCAACTAAGGCAATAACGAGGGTCGTTAGTTTCAGAGTTGGCTAAACTTTGCCCGACTATTTTTGTCCATCATAATAGCTTAAGTTTGCGACGCCTTGCCGGACAATCTGCCATTTTGTTGGTGTTCCTTATACAGTTTATCGTATAATAAACGATCATTTTGTTTAACACAATTCTTATTGTTATTGAAAATTGAAAGTTTTATTAAAGTTAGTTCAATTCTGTTTCGATATTTTTAATTTTAAATAAAATTGCGTTTCCGGATATTATTATGTTATAGTATTTTTTTAGATATTATATATATATATATATATATATATATATATATATATATATATATATATATATATATATATATATATATATATATATATATATATATATTCTTGTTTTAAAGTTTATTATTATAATATTGACCGATGGGGGCAACCATTTTGTGTTCCTGTTATCATATACTATATTAATGAGAATGGATATATACCGAAGTAAGAGTAAACCAAAAAAAAATGGATTGCGACGGTCTCAATTTACTTGACATTCGGATTTGCATCCCTTTGTTTTCTACCATCTGTACAACGGAAAGTGTTCTAAGAAACTGTTTAGAATGGTGTTTTTGTCTTTTGCTATCGCCGTACTGCTCGCCATCGGCTTAGCGTTCATGCACACTATCTATGAAACCTCTACAGTCGTGCACGCAAAGGTTCTCCAGAACAATAATTTTGCATACAGTGAGGATTTGAAATGAGCTTCCAGGTGAAGTTTTTCCACCGCACTACGATATCGGGTATTTCAAAAAGGGCGTCATAAAATTTATCTGTGGACAGCAGCGTGCTAGCGTTGTCCCTAGCGTCACAGACGAGAGATAGATAGGCATTGCTTACTATTAAGTAGGCCGTCAGCCTGTCTGCTACTTCACAATGATAAAAAACTAGGAACAATACAATAAATGTATATATACTACAAAATAAACTCATCCCTCTAGTATCTAAATATATTTTATATTTAAACGTTACACCCTGTACCCACAACAAAATTTCATTTTGATTTTCAGCAAAAGTCGAGACGGGATACCAAAGTACTTACTTCCGTACAATTGAATCGGCAACATATTGGTCTGGCACAAAAACTGGACATCGGCTATCATAAAGAGGGCACCCGAGGACCGCAATCGACGATCCGGTCTGATCACGTATCGATTTCACTTCATGTTATTGCAAGGACACGAGATTTAATATGATAGGCGTATAATTTAGGAACCCTCTTTAAGACACTTTTACCCGTTTTGGAGGTCTTGATATTAAGTACACATTATTTGATAAGTTTTGACAGAAAACATTGGAATATAAAAGAAATAAATAGTGTAATAAATATACTATGACAATTTATATTGTTTCAAAGGAAGCAGCAAAACGCTTATGACTATTGATATAACCCTTATATACTTTTCTTTTTGTAAATAACTAAAATAAATATTGTATGTATTTTCTTCAGAAGACGACTTGAGACAGGACAGGCAGTGGTGAGAACAGTAAATAAAAAATTGGAATTGTAAAATTATAGTAAGCTTAGAAATATCTACACGCCTTGCTTCAAACGCGATTAATATCAGCAATAGTAATGAATACCATAAGAAATACCTCGAATGAAAATATGATAATATATTATATTATTTCTTGAAGCAGGTAAATCGAGATATAACGAGCACACCGTGCCAATTTATTTACAGTTTTCTGGTTCAGCTGGCCGCGCAAATGGTGGAATGATTACTCATTAGCCAGAAAGATTTATGTATTATGATGCATATTGTATTATGATAATATAAATAACATTAATTATAATAATTTTTGTGAACTGGATGAATGAACTTTAAACGATTATCAAGTGGAAAAGTTTTTGAAAGGTACAAATATATATTTTTTATAGTGATAAATCTCTTATTTATTGAGCTTTTATGCATAAATTATTTAGAGTTCCAACGAAATCCGTAAATTAATCGCTTTCTCCTGTTGAAGTGCTTGCAGGGATCATGAGTTCAATTCTCACTCCGAGTCATGGTGTTTATACATACGAGAAATGTGTATTTATTTACAAAATAAAATTATACACGTTGTCTTCCATAACACTACCTTGGTACAAGGTAACGTTGTGTGGATCGTCATGGTATATTTATTTATTAAAAACCAGCCGTTCCTGGCCTCATCAAATAACAGAAAAAAGTAACTTGATAAAATATGAGACGTTTTCGTACGCATGTGCACTTGCCCCATTTCTCCGCCGCAAGAAAACACAAATCACTGAACACGTATTGCTTATAAAAATCGTTGTTTCTTAAAACTTTAATAACTTTATAAAATGAAGATATCGCAATTTTTTTAGACAAGGGCTAAGTAAGTGTCAAGGTAATAAAACGGCAACCGGATAATTACGTGAGAAATAAATTTCTGGTCATACCGCCTCCGCCGGGGTCCGGCAGGATGGGTAGACCCAAAAAGTGCTAGACGTGCCATCTTGCGTGCCAATGGGCCACTACCAGGGATGCTGAAGACCGTGCGAAGTGCAGTAGAAAGTCGGAAAGCGGACCCCGGGCACCGAAGCGGATGTTTAGGTTGCAACCGGAATACAACGCTGGGATGATGATAATGATGTTGAGGGGAACTGGCGTTCTATTTAAATAGAGCACTTTTAAAAGTGCTCCTTTACATTTTTATTAAAGTTGAGTTAGACGGTAGTCAGGCATCGGTTAAGCCGTTCGGGTTTACGGCGCGAGGAGAGTTTCAGTTGTGCCTCAATTGCAGTTGACACAGGAGGACGCCAAATATCAAAATCCTTTCCTCCTGACCCACACCATAGAATAAACCCCCCTTGACACCAAAAGGCCACAGTGGTTTTTTAGTGGGTATGCATTATATCTCTAATTATATCTCGACCCCCCCATAGTAGGGAGATTGAGCAAAAGAAGTTTTGGAAAACGATGAAATTTCTATAATAAAATCCAATTTAGTCACATCTGTTTTCTCAAAGCTCTTTACTCAATGAAAGAAAGTGTCACGGGAGAGCATCGAAGTTAATTGGCATACAGAACTTAGTATTGCAAATACTTAACAGTGTAATTTAAGGAAACCGAGATGAAACTTAAAAAAAGACTGTAACAAATACGTCTGTCTGTCCCACCGAAAAAAAAAACACGAAAGATCAACATAATGCCAGTGAATCAAATGCCGATGCAAATTGAATGCCATTTACTGCGGCAAACTTATTGCGTATCTTATTTCGTTTATAGGTTAAAAAAATCTTCCCTTTACAGTAAACAAATATATTGGGACAATTCACATAGCGCAATGTAGTCCTTAAGTAGCATAATATTTGTGTTATGAGTACTAAACTAATCATTTATTGAAGAGCTACCGCTCTTGCCGGTGGAGCATCTTTCAGTCCTCTCTACAAAGCGCCTTTTCCTTGACTTCTTAATACGATACAACATCTAATCTTTCTTTTAGTTATATAAATAATACACTACATTTATACTTTTCTTTTGTAAACAATTACAAAATATAGAAAAACACCCTGGCGAAACGGGAATCGAACCTGTGACCTCCGCAAGCGTACGTACCGTAGCGCGTTAGTCGTTACGCTACGGAGGTCATCAACTCAAATACAGTCATCAAATGATCAAATGTCAGAAATAAGTTAATTTATCAATCTAGAGAAGATTTTTCAGGAGACTTGTAAGTCTCAAATAATTTTATATTCCAGTCACAATATAAAATATACCAAGATGGCGCGGAAACTGTCACGCGGTTATATTATACATTTATTGCGAAAATGTGACATGGGTATGAAGGATACATTATAAATCAAACTGTTCCGATTTGTGTCAGTGGCCTTAAAGGCAATTGTTAGACCGAAGTCATCCGCTCTTTTTGTACTGCATCTGATTGAAGTTTTTAGTCTTGTGTTCATACCGTGCTCGCCTACACTAATTCACCATGCGCGCATACGTCCCCCTCCTCCAGGCTGGGGGACGCACGTCGCCGATATACCCACTAAAACCACCCCGGTGTTCCTTCTCACTCCTAAAGATCCGACTGGCGCCGGCCTCTTCGAAACCGGGAGTGAGCCTCGGGATCTTCTTCCTCACACAGGGTCGCCCCTCTTTCGGCCATGTGTGGAAGGAGACCCTGGCGTGCTCCCTCTCCCTCTCCGCTGCCTCCTTCGCAGACATCACTGTCTTGCAAAAGGAAAAGACGACGTTTCATCCGGCTTAGTTCGTGTTGAATGAAGGCTGTGTGAAAATATGTGTAAAATAAATGTATTTAACAAAAAAATAAATAAACGCTTAACTAAGCGAAATCGTAGCCATCTCCTCCTTTTATCCGTGCAGAGGCGGAGAAAGAATATTAAATTCTGCCTGTCGTAAAAGGCGACAAAACAACTCACCCTAACTACGTGGTAGGGCCCCAAGCCCATCTGGATGGCGACCACCTTTGGTCTTAAGTACGCCGCCATAATAACTTTGTGTTGTGTTCCGGCATTAGTGACCCAAGTTCCTGTACCCTTATGCGACAGCAGGTGTTCGCGATGCCACTAGCGTTACAAACACTTATAGGCGACGGTAACTGTTAAATTCTAAGCGGGCCGTCAGCCTGTCTGCTGTCACACAGCAATAAAAAAAACTATCCTCGGTAAAGTTACCTCGGTAAATTCAAATGAATTTAGTAGTCTTTTTGATTTGAAAACGACAAAGTTTACGGTTCTTCCTCCCTTGCACTTAAAAGACTGACATATTTGGTTGATGCTCGTGGACGGAGAGCCAGATAGTAGATGACAAATAAAGATGTGGCATAGAAGGTATTCGAGAAGCGTGGCGGGTGTACTGTTTGTTCCCCCCAGGGTTAGATCCAACCACAGCAGTGGGGCGCTATTTGTTGTTATTTATAAATATTATTTATATAGAAAGTACTGGATAAAAAAACACACTACAGTTTGCATAGTACCAAAACTCAACAGCGGTATCCGTACAATCCGGTTAATCTTGTTAAGAATACAAAGATTTCAAGCCAATAAGAAAACAACTTTGCAACATTTCCACGTTTTAATCGTTCAAATTAGTTTCGCAGCGCTAATGGCTTATTCGAGCCACATAATAAGGGGAACCCATCAAGGCGTTGCTAAACGATGTACAGAATCAAGTTTCCATTCAGTGAGAGGCTTAAGAGGCCGGCAAAATGGAAAAGTTAATTTTAATGCGCCTCTCGACCACTATCTCGTTATCCCTGGTTTCAATGCGCATTTATAAGAGGATTCGGCTTCTACTTACTCGGCATCATACAGTAAATCCGGTATTATTTAATTCTACTTATAACTTTCGCGAAGTTTCTGAATACAGAGAATCAGAAATATAGATATCGGAAAGAAGACAAAAGTAAGCAATGTGTTAAAATATGAACACTAAAATGGATATGGACTGGGCATACTATAAAGGAAATGGATAAATGGAGCAAGGTGGTAATGAACTGGTACCCTTAAGACAAGAAAAGGAATCGCGGGATGTCTCCCGCGTTTTCTAAACTATCGTTTAGAAGATGGGAGGACGAGACTTTAGCAGGAACCACATGGACCAGACAGGCAAGAGATAGAAGGGCAAACTATAGTCGTCGATGTCAACATTTTAGTAGATTAATGAAAAAAATGTATTTATATGTCAGAATAAAGGTTAAAATAAAAAAATAGCTTTCGTGAAATAGAATTGTATACTTATTTACTGACTAGAAAAAAAATGCAGGTATTCTCACAATGTTTTTCCTTGGTACATAGCAATTATGCTATTACATTAGGCGAGAAAAGCTGCCTAGCCGTACATGCTACCGTGGGATTCGAACCTGGGATCTCTAAATTGGTGTCCGAGTATCACTACTAGTAATACCACTGAGCTACTAGAAAAGAAAGAATTTGTAATATTCAATTTTAAACAATTTTAATATTATGAGCGTGTCGTTTCGGGTTGCAAAGAAGATCTAGCCCATCACTCCCCAGGTTATAACTCCTTTTTCTATTTAGTTTGGGATGATTATTACGGATTTGTGTAGACTAAAGGATATCCTAATATTGGCCAAGTTTTTTGCAAAATTCCACTGCCCACTCGAGCCACCCCTAGAATTTACAGGCTGTATACCCTACATGCTTGTCCAAGATTGATTGACGGGTCACACACACTCTTGGTGATCCCGGTGTGCAAATTTCTTGGCAAAAGCTTCCTTTACCGAAAACGCGAGCACAATTACATTACAATATGCACATTTTTATCCGTACAGGGACGGAGAAAGAATACTACCTCTGTGGCCGGGGTCGGCCTGTCGTAAAAGGCGACAAAACAACCCAACCTAGCTACGTGGTAGGGCCTCAAGCCCGTCTGGATGGTGACCACCTTTGGTCTTAAGTATGCCGCCATAATAACCTTGTCTTGTGTTCTGGCATTAGTGAACCAAGTTCCTGTACCCTTATGGGACAGCAGCGTGTTAGCGATGCCACTGGCGTTGCAAACACCTATAGGCGATGGTAACTGCTAAATTCTAAGCGGGCTGTCAGCCTGTCTGCTGTCCTACGCAATAAAAAAAATTATGTTTTTTTATTGTAACGGAACAGCAGATAGCACTTAATAGTAAGCAGTTCGGTCGCCTATGAAAGTTTGCGACGCTAATGCTAGCGCACTGCCGTCCATGTAAATAAACTGGGACCTGCAAAGTTACTATGGCGGCATACTTATAAATCAGGGGTGGTTGCCATCCAAACGGGATTAAACCCTGCCACGTAGCTAGGGTTGTTTTTGAAGGATATATGAATGCTCAGATGAGAGAAACAAACCTTTTAATTCTAATATTTATTTTAAGATATCACTTTTTTTACATAGTTTTTACCGTTATACATTTTTAAAAGCACAATTACTAGTGTTGTGTGTCAGCTCACACTTCTTAATAGTGATGTACCCACTAACAGTTTTGTCGCCTATTATGATAAGCCACGCCAGTTTGCAGGGGTCAGTATTCTTAGTCCGACTTGCATGCCTCTCTGTAAACTAGGAGTTATTCATCATCATTATTCATTATTTTTAGTTAATTTTATGATTTGCTATAAAAATGGCCCTAATCTTATTTCTTATGGAGATCAACTATGATTGAACGAATATTTTATTATTTGATATTAATTTAATGTTGCAATTCTGTTATATAATAATGGTAATGCTCTTACAGGGTATTATCAAGTTGTCTGCTGTCAAATAGCCTATAGATGTTACGATACTAGCAGCACCGCGAACACGCTGCTGTCCCATAGGACTATAGGAACCTGGTTCTCTAATGCCAGAACACAAGATTATTATGGCGGCATACTTAAGACCAAGGGTGGTCGTCATCCAAACGGTTGTTTTTGTTGCTTTTAACGACAGGCCGAGCCCGAGTGCAAGGGCTTTACGCCACCCTTGCACGGAGAAAAATACTGCGTAAAAAGTGCGTGTTGACATAGGATTCCAAATCATGATCTCTCTTAGCTATCGCACAATTTAAAGTATTATATAATTGACTTTTCTGTTGTGAACCCTTTGATAAACTTGTTTCGACGCAACTAATGTTATGTTTATTTCTTTTATAAATAATATTATATGCTCTTAGAATAACTATAACTCATTCACTTCCGAGGCACTTTCCGTACACATTATCCGATTGAAAAGAAGGTGGGTACGTTGTTTGGCAAAGGTGGGTGCCCGCAATTCTTTCAGTTTATGTTTCCGCCAACTTTGATTGAAACCTTACTTTACTTTAGCAAATTGGTAAAACTTGGCCAATTGCTTTTCTTTTACTTTAAAACTTTTATGGAAGAATGGTACATTTAAACTGTGAAACAACTGTGCGCAATCGTAGTAAAAGTACTTCACTAGCTGACCCGGAAAAAGTTATTCTGAATTCTGACATATAAATTTAAAAAAAAATCCTTTTCTAAGATCTAATATATCTCTATACCGAAATTTATAAAAATTGGTTCAGCGGTTTAAGCGTAAAAACAAGAGTTATTGTCACATTTATAATAAGTATGTATTATATCAGTGGTCTAGTATCCATAACAAATGCGCTCTGCTAATTACTTGAGACAAGAAGGCGTTGTGTGAATCGTGTCACAGTATATTTTAGTTATTTAGATTTAGAAAAAGCTTCTTAATACTTTGATATAACCGTCAGAAATTTCTTAGAATACAAAACCATTTTCGAAAATATATTTTTTTCTGCAATTGTTTAACATATTTATTTCTCTCATAAATGTAGACAGTTTACTTATTGAGGAATTTATAGTAAATATAACTTAATCGCGTACCAGAAATTATATTATATATTTTTACCACGAATTTTATTAACTTGGCCCATATGTATTTTTGTATATATGTAACTATGTATCTATTTCTTATATTTAACAGAATTTTCTGAATCGATTTTTACCAACTTAGAACGATCAAATAAATTAAAAACTTTGCACACTTGTCAAAACCTGATGACAATACATAAATTTAATAATTTTGTCCCATACTCCTAATCAGGATCATCAGGATTAAAGCTTTCTTTTCCTTCTACCCGAAGGTGGCATTTAATTAATAAAACTATTAAAATAAGATTAGGATTTGACCACAAATAAATTAGAGTAAAAATATCCGGATGACCGAGCTTTGCTCGGTATTTTTTTTTTGTTTATTGTGTTTTTTGGAAATTAACAATTGATTTTCTTAGTCTAACCTCAAAGCAAACACTCATTGACTTCGTGTTACTTAACAACGCCATCTGCTGGAATAGCTTTAGTGTTGTTGTGTTGTTAAAGCAATTAAAAAAAATAGAATTATTATTCGCCGATAGATATCAGGAAGAGTCATTTTTCAGTTTAAATTGGGACTACTCAAACGCCACCTTTTGACATTTTCTAGAAATGATTCCTAGCTAGATCGATTTATCGCCCCCGAAACCCCCCGTATACTAAATTTCATGAGAATTGCTCGTTTAAAGATATAAGATAACTAAAAAACACGCTTTTATAATTTTTTTTTAGTTTGTTTAATTATAAAAGCGCATTTTTTAGTTTTTTTTTTAACTATAATTGTCACATAATATAATCTAATATCTTATTATTATTATTAATTATCAATCTGTAGAACGGCTGTTACCACTTAAGAGTTAGTAGTTACCGTCGCCTATAGTTATTTGCGACGCCAGGGGAACGGCAAACACGCTGCCACTCGCGTAAGAAAGTTAGAATCAAGCCAATAACATTGTAGTATTGCCTCTATTTAGGAAATATAATCAAAAAGTACATAATATAATTCTTAAAAAATTATATCTTATAATATATTTAGGGTTTACCTGTAACTGCACAAAACACGGGCAAACAATAACTCCCATGTACAATTTAATGTTATTCCATCTAAATTTGTAGTTCAATGGGGAATTTAAATGTAGGCAATTTACCCTAATAAAACCATTATAATTATAATGACTCACGTAAATTGTACCGGAGAGTAACATAAAATTCGATCAACTGTGATAAAAGATGTTCTATAGGTAATGAAAAGCTTAGTTTATTGTTTCAGGAGACATTTTGTTAGTGCTATTTATAATTTAAGATGATTGAGGTATTTTTTGTTCTGCAGGAGTGAAAATGCTCTTACACACTAACTGCTGCGCTGCGCGTATAACATGGACATGCTTGTATTAGTAGAAGTGAACAGGGTACGTTTTCCAAGGTACATGCCGATTACTCACTAAAGCCAAGCCAGAATCCAAAAAACGTTGATTTTTACAGGTGTGACTATGTTGTCTATCCCTCCAATCCCAAAAAGGAAACCCCGAACATGCCTTCCTTTTCTGAACTAGTGAAAAGTGTTATCTACAATATATCTAGAATTTCACTACTTTATTATCAATCTCCAGGACTGCACGTTCAAAAACTTGAATACTTATGCACTTGTGTTAGCATATTAGCGATTACATTGCGCAAAAATAACGCTAGTTTTTTTTTATATCTACTCAAAAGGTCTCCAAATTACTTTGATGGTAATACAGTTCTACCTCTGACTGTACTTATACATCTATGTCATTCACATAGCACCTTAGCTTTCGCAAACATAACATATTATATACACTAATTGATATGTGCAGTCAAACAAGGCACAGAAAGACGTAATTAATTCAATATCAGTAGCAAGGCGCGTTGCTAATCAATCGAGTAATAGTAGTAATTAATTTAGTTTGGCACAATCAGGATCCGAACACTTGATCAGGATACAATATAATACTCGTAGCTATATTCAACAGTTAAATACACTTTTGGCTCCTGCATTCTGCAGAGAAAATGTTGAATGCATTTTCTGTCAGCCCCGTCTTGCCTGTTGGGAGCGTCCTATATAAAGGCGTTATTCACTCATTAAAGCTGAGTACATATAAATAATTACCTATATTAATACGTGAAACGAAACTGTTGTATCCCTTTATATTATTATAATTTTTGTACTTGTAAACTTTGAAAAATATTTGAACAACTGTGGGCACTGGCTTCTGTAACACAGACTTTGGTCTAGCTCAGAAGCCAGGGTAAAAATTGTTATATGTGGATTACTGTATATTTTGCAAATAAACTTATTATATTATTATATATATGAAAATTGCGCGGACAGAGAAGTATGAAATTTGGCGCAGTTAACGTTTATTTGGAGGACAAGTGCAGAAAGCCATTTTTTCGCCTAAAATGCATTAGAAATAGTACATTAATTTAATAAAAATAAAAATTACACACACTACTGCTTGAATGATACACAACATACATACCTTACTTTGCCTTTTGAATTTTTATAAGAGTTTATGGCCTGGTAACGAGACCATTAAGGTTAATTTTATAATAAATATATAATATTGAAATTCATAATATACATAAATAATTAATTAATTAATAACAATAGTATATAAAAAATAATAATACACTTCTCATCAAAAAATCGAAACGCTACTGCAAGTATTATTCAGGCGGTATTTAAATGAAAAAGAGGATTGACATCATTAAAAAAATACACTAATAAATATCTGGCAGTTTAGTCTACACAATGGTGCACCAGAGTTTCAAATTTGAATTTAAAGTTTCCAATTTTCATCCAATAAATGAATATAGAGATTGTTTGCAAGGTGTATTCCGTCGGAATTTCTGCACATAATCACATTTTTTTTTTGCATAAATTAATCGTTCTTTTTTTAAACTGAACTCTGAGCTGAGCTGAGCGTGATTGTTAACTAAGCTCTGTGACATCCTACTAAAGAGATATGGATACCTCGCCCACAGAAGCCGCCCAATTTGTGGCGTTGCTGCATGCAGGACATAGTCAGCGTGTTGTGGTTGCACAATTGCATCTAAGACTTTCTGCTATCAATAGAGTGTGTCAGTGTTATCGGGAGACTGGTATGTTTACTCGCCATCCAGGATCTGGTAGACATCGAGTCACATCTGAGCAAGATGACCGGTATATTGTGTCAGTTTCCCTAAGAAATCACCACTTTAAATCCATTCAACTGCAGCAGTGGCTCCGTGAGGTTAAAGGATTGACTGTAAGCGATTCTAGCATTAGAATAAAATTTGCGGAGCATAGCCAGAAACCTCATACACTAGCTAATAGCCCAAAATTGACGGTAGACCACCGAAGAGCGCGCTTCAGCTTTACTCTTGAGCACTTAAATTGGTCATACCTTCAATGGAGTAAAGTTCTCTTTTCTGATAAGAGTAAGATCATGCTGTATGGTAATGACGGAATAAAGAAGGTGTATCGAAAAGAGGGAGAGTATTTTGCACAGTGCTGCATTGGGGAAAGAATCAGTTACGGTGGCGGTTCATGGAGGGTTTGGGGAGGCATAAGCGCCGATAGAAAAACCGAACTTACGTTTGTATCTGGACTTCGGTTACCGTCATTAAATAGGTCATATTACATCGACGAGTGTCTGTAGCCTCATTTGGTATCCTACGCACATTTTATTGGCGAAGACTTCATTTTTATGCAGGACAATGCCAGGGCTCATACCGTAGGCATTTTAAATGAATACCTGAGCGAAGTCAATATTGCGGTTATTGAAGAACACCTATGGAATGAGTTGAAGTCAGAGTGAGAGATCCTGCTCCGGAGATGCTTGACCAGCTTAAATCAGCTTTAAAAGAAGAATTGGATAACATCCCACAAGACAAGATTGTGACGCTTAGCCGTTCCATGAGGAACTACATAGAAGCAGTGATAAGAACCCGGGGAGGAAATACGAAATACTAAATAAATAAACTTTTTTAACATTTTTCTGTTTCATATTTTTGTTTCTTACATTTAATAATTTCTTCAAAAATACCTGTCGAACAAAACACAATAGTTAAAGAAATTTAATTTTAATTTGAAACAGTAATATTTGTTAAATGATACCTTATAATATCCACAATTAACTGGCATTATTTATATTTTTGGTTAAACGTAAAAAAAATTAAACTCATTCAAAACCAAACTTCAGGGGTATTTCGATATTTTTAATGACAAGTAATAATAATAATAATAAGTTTATTTGCAAAATATACAGTAATCCACATATAACAATTTTACAAGTGTAGTATGCAATTATTAATAATATGTATATATTTAATAAATTAACATTAATTGTCTATAGGCTATATGATTATATTCTCTTTGATCTTATTGAATGTTAAAATTGACAATAACAAGGAATGAAACTTTAGAATTGTTTTGATTTGTATAGTTATTAATAATTCGTCGTGATCGTAGAATAACGTCGGATTTGAAAAAAAACCACAATTCACTTTTTACCATATTTGGATACTACATTGTCTAAATATTATTGCCACATTAACAAAAAAAATACACGTATTTTAGATTTTAAATTAAGCAGTCGGTAAAGTGGCTGTGATAGATTCTCATAGTAAAATGACGCTTGTGTATTTTTAAAATGGCTGTCCTGTAAAGTTTAATGTATGTCAGATCCGTCACTAATCTACGACTACGACGAATTTATGGAATATATCTTGCTCAAGCATAAAGAAAATGTTGTACAAGTAATCTGAATTGATTTACTCTTGCTTATTTGTGAGGGTAGTGTTTACAAAATACGCCATGGTTACGAATCGGATTTATAATACAGGTTTTGCAATGCTAAACATTTTGGAGTTTTACAGTGATGCTGTTCAAACTGGTGTAGAAAAATAAAACCTTGGATTATAGACAAAAGACCTCTGACAAAAGAACTCAATAAAGTTAAAACTTAAAAATTAAATGAATTAAGGTAGAATTTCGACCTCTGGGCAACTACTAGTTAATTAAAAATGTAAGTTAAAATGAATAACAAGTTATAGATATACGAGTACAATAAAATCAAATATCTAGCCTTACCACCTCTGCCGGGTCCCAGCAAAGTAGATCCAAAAAGTGCAGAGTAGCAGAAAAAGTTGGAAAGAAAATCGGGTGACCAAAGCGAAGATTTAGTCGCAACCGGGATTTAAAGCTAAGATAGCTGAGCATAAATATGTGATTTAATAAAACGTATAATGTGGTACGATTTACTTCGACATGGGATTCTTAAACTTATTTGTCAAAACCTAATCGGCCCGTAAGTCTGGTGTTCTAACAAACAAATAATTCATATGAAAGTTTGGTATTTTACGATGGTGAGATTAATTCGGACTCAAATATGTAAAAAAAGCAACCCAAGGTCACTAAAAAGTAGCATCTATGAGATACGGCTATATTTTATTTTTTTATTTATTTTTTATTGCTGTAGGACAGCAGACAGGCTGACGGCCCGCTTAGAATTTAGCAGCTACCATCGCCCCTATGGGTGTTTGCAACGCCAGTGGCATCGCCAACACGCTGCTGTCCCGTAAGAGTACAGGAACTTAGGTTACTAATCCCGGAACACAACACGAGGTTATTATTGCAGCATACTTAAGGCCAAAGGTGGTCGCCATCCGGATCAGGAGGGCTTAGGGCCCTATCACCCTAGCTAAGTAGGGTGGGTGTTTTGACGCCTTTTACGACAGGCCGACCCCAGCCGCAGAGGCTAGTATTCTTTCTCCGCTCCTGAACGGATAGAAGTTCTTTCGAAGTAAATTTAACATCAAATTAATTAGCACACAATAACTGACAGGAATTTGTCCTCGCTTATTTTAAATAGAACCACGTAACCTATTGGAATATAATTTTTTGATTCCAGAAAAAATATAGTTTATTTTATTGTAGAAGATACAAGAAGTAAGCTTTCATTTGTACTTTGTGATTTGTTATCAAATTAGTAAAGATATTGATTGGTAGATTTTACTGACGCATAACAACCATGAAGAAATCCAACCTATATTAATTAAGAACAGACTTTCCAATTGTTTCACAACATATTATACAGTGGACGCGCTACTCGCGGCAGCCCTTCATTTTCAGTTGGCGCCATTCGCCATCCGCACGTGTTTATTTTTCATTTCCGCCTGGTCCGGCCCAACCCTCCGGCCCAGTGTCTCGCGACCCTCTGTCACTGGTTCAAGTTAAAAGAAATCTAAAATACATTTTAGTTATCAAAGCTAATTGGTATTTAAATAGACCACTCATTATTGTACTAAAAAGAAATAAGTACAATAATATAAAACAATTTAAAACTAGCACAAAACGCGGTCTTATCTTCCAGATAACCCGTGCTTGGACTAGGCTTTGATATGTCTGGATGGACAGCCGTCGCCTCCTTTTGCGAGTCAGTCATATCCGCAAAGGAGACGGCGGAGCGGGAGCGGGAGTCCACCACCACACTCCCCACCCGCCAAAGCAGGCCACGTCATCGGCGCCGGAGGGCAAGCAATGACCTCCGGCCGCCGTATAAAGCGGCCGCGGGCGGCCCCTCGGGGGAGGATCCGCCGCCCGCACTATTGCCGTGAGGGAGAGGGCCGCGTGCTGTTCCGCGGCCCCCCTCAACTCCTAGAGTTATTACAGGAGGCGCCGGGGGGACGAAACCCAGGCCGGGGAAACCCTAACCCGGGCCGGGTAAACCCGTCGAGAGGCTTTTCCCCGAGACAAAAAAAGCAAAAAAAAAGGCTTTGATATGTAGCACAGAGAGGTACATTTAATTTAAGAGAACATTTTTCCCCATAACGTATTATATAAATACAGAACAATGTGACTTTTATATACTCTAATCATCCCATACGTCAGGTTCAAGTAATATTCCCTTGGCAAATTCATGAAAATGAAGTGAGATTTAGCTGATCTGTGCAAGCTGGTGTAAGTGGCCGTTTTCTGGTAGCTAGCACTATAGTTGTTATAAAAAAGATCTTGTGCACTTTGATTTTAAAATTTGTAGCAGGACGCAATTGATGCGAGCTCGACAGGTTGAGGAATTAAGAAAATAACCCGAAGAAGACGACGCTATAAAAATGTTTACCGGTGATGTAAGTTTATACGTTGAAAAATACTGTGGGTGGTTTCAAATATTAAATATAAGACTCGATTGAGAAATGTAGAGAACATAATATTTCTGCAGTTTTATGCTTTATAGACTACTCCAAAGCTTTTGATTGTATAAACTGGTATATGATGTTTTATGTTATGGGGGATATGGAAGTTCCGGATCACCTAACGCTGCTTGTGCAGAACCTATATATGAACAGCAAATCAAGGGTAAAAATTGAAAACGATATATCTGACCCCTTTAAACCAGAACGTGGTGTTCATCAAGGGTGTAAGGCGCTTCTGAAAAGGAATTATCTGATCTCCTGATTAAAATTAGTATTATTAGCAGTGCGAATATGGACTGCTAATAAGCCACACTTATGTTTGTAGACAGAACAAACTCTTTACGACGAACGTTTTAGTTAAATGACATATTTGTATTGGGCAAAATTGTGTATTTAACATCACAAATTCAGAAATATTCAGATGTCGAAATTGCCAATGAAAAATCTAGGCGATAAAACATATGAGATAAATATATAAACAATCAATTCTAACACTAAAGTTCGGCTGATGCGAACGCTAATCTATATCTATATATTTTTTATTCTTGAGGAACAGCAGACAGGCTGACGACCCACCTAATAATAAGCAGTTACCGTCGTCGCCTATGGATGTTTGCAACGCTAACACGCGAACACGCTGCTGTCCCATAGGGGTACAGGAACCTGGATCACTTATGCCTAAACACAACGCAATTATTATGGCGGCATGCTTAAGACCAAGGGTGGTTGCCATCCCGACGGGTTTGGGGCCCTACCACGTAGCTAGGGTTGTTTAGTTACCTTTTACGACAGGCCGACCCCGGCTTCAGGGGGTTAGTATTCTTACTACGCCCCTGCACGGAGAAATATTTATTTCTGTATGCCGCTGAAACTTGGACGTAGTAGTAAAAGCAACTGCGCTTACGATGATTAACCCATTTGAGACATGGTGCTGGCGAAGGTTGCTTCGCATATGGTAGCCAGATCGCCGAACAAATAGGCCAATTCTAAATGAACTCAATATAACCACACGACATTCTGATATTTGTAGAGAAAACATCCTCAAGTTTTTTGGACACATTGTAAGACGAGATGCAGTGTGGAAAAATTTCTCATTGCAGGTTATGTCAATCAGAAAAGAGGTAGAGAAAGGCCACCGATACCATGAACACACGCCATTCAGGAGACAACAAAGACCACCGTGTAGAATACCCTGAGGCTGGCCCAGAATAGGACATACTGGAGGAAAATTTCGTAAAAGTGAACACCTTAATCACGTCCCTCAGTCATGAAATTACGATAAAAAAGGAAAAATGTTTTAAATATAAATTAATAATTAAAATAACATCCCATTACGTGTCTGTACTAGACTCAAGCTCCCCCTAGAGAGATCATTCATATCATACATCCAAAAATCTTGTCCTAGGCGGATAGGTTTACACGCACTGGTAATATCGCTTTCTTTACTTTCTGGCGAAGAATTCTTTCACAGTTAGTACGTAGCAATTATTAACAATATCTAACCGCGCCCTCTTTGATGTGCTTCGAGTTCAAGATCAACTACCAATCTCCGACTTTCACATATATAAATTACTATAATCTTAATTTCAACGCACACTATTTTTAAAGTGTCTATTATAATTAGTCATTGAACTCCTTTCACTTGGGCCATGCGCTAAGATCAGTACAACCCTGGCAACTATAAAGCTCGGTACACACGAAATGTGCTGAAATAATATTTTAGTTACCTAAAGCTAGTGACCGTTTATTAATGTTTCGTCGAATTACCTTATTAAGTGCCGACACGGAGAAAACCGCAATTTAATTTAAATGTACCTAACATAATTTAATATATTTTGAATATAGTAAATTTTTTATTGTTTACTATCTTTAATACTACTACTGCAAATTAAATACTGTTTTAGCATATGATGATGGGTCCAGAAAACTAAGATTTATAACCGATCCAAACTCAAAGCTCATCGTAGCTTATTATAAGTATGTTTCATCTGTTTGACGTCCGATTATTATACACACCTGTTCTAGTAATGAATAAAATGAGTTGAGCAGCATAATATACAGCAATAGATTCAACAGAAGATTAGTGTTGGTGAAAATAACCAGTAATTCCTTGTAACTGTATATTGCGACCGCTCTTTTTATCAATATTCATCTCATAATAATTTTTTACACTCTAAATACGAGAAACGAGTTGTTTCTCGTTTTGTAACTGGTGACAAATTCTCATTCTACAACAAAAAGCAGCACGTAGCCAACTTAGTCACATCTGTTTAATGTTTATGCGTTTCTATGAATTATAATAGCATGTAAAAACGTGTATTTTACATGCTAGTACTAAAGTGTGGTAAAGATAAAACTCGTTCTTATAAACTAGCGGTGTGCGGTTAACTTGTAAACACGGGATCACGCAGCCGAAATCCTATTGCATTAACTATTGTCCGCCCTACGCCTTATCAATAGATACCTTTCTTAAGCAATTTTGAGTGAAAATAACTCACTTTTATTGTGTTAAGTAAATGTCACGCGAGAGCGTCGACTTTAAAGACACGAGTTTTACTTTTTTTACCTTTTCTAGATAAAAAAAGAGATCATTGCGAACACCCCACAATGGAAAGATTCGGTGATAGTTATGTGAGTCTCCTAGCACCCTGAAAAGGGCAATGTCATTCAAAAGTGTAAATCGGGTTCAAAATTAAACATGTAGTTGTAATTTAAAAAACCTATTAAAGTATTCCCTAGTGCAAATAAACTTCGCTAGTAAAAACGCACTGCTGTATCTCTGCTTGTTTTTTATACATACTCGTACATGTATCACAGTAACCATGTACAGCCGTTAGTTTTGTCTGGCATTCGCAGCCAATCTGCCGGTTCGTTTATCTCAATATCGCAGACGGACAAGCCCGTACGTGCGTTGAACAAATGTACGAGACTGAAATAAAATCCACTTTCTAGTTATCTATGTACCTTTTAGCGATATAAAATTGGACATTCATGTTTTAAAAGAAAACAATTGGCTACAAAAATTGTTAGCATGCAATGACTTTTGTATTGAAATACCTTTTAGAGATTGTTCCTTTTACGAGCTGTAATACATATATTCCGCAACATTAAAAGATTTATAGACACGTAATAAGGTTTAGTTATTAAATAACAAATAAAAGGTATTATACATCCTTTTGAGTGCAGAACTCCTGGGGGATCCTCATCATACAGAAGATTTGTGGAACTTATTTGGTTAGGCGCCTCATCCTATCCTCTTTTCCCTACCTACCCGCAAGTTAATTTAGATGCTGCGGCGCCTGACGGTGATTTTCGATAAAACTAGTCGACCACCACCGCGCCGCCCTCTCTCTGCTTGGCGAGCTCCCGCGCCGACGACACGTACGTACCGTCGAGTCTTAGTTAAGCCGCACAACTTTTTATATGTGTGTTATTATGTTGTGAACCACTGACTATAAAGTCCAAGACTACAAACCACAGAACCAGCCGTGGAGGGTAGCACTTGCTGGGTATATCCGTCTCCTTTCCTTTCCACGTTAATTATTGAACCCGCACTACCTTTGTTTCCCGCACCGCGGCTACCATCTTTCGAGATCTAAGCCGCACCATTCCTTTTACGGTCCTTCAGCCCCATAATTATTTAAAAAAATATATATTACTTTCGTTTTAAATATAACAAACTCACTCACTCAAATATCAATAATATAAAAAAATCTCATACATTTTAAATGCTAGGAAACAATGGATAATTTTAATAATTTCTATTGTAATCCCTTCTAAAGTTTTCTTTTAGCGCATTTTTGGCGCTGCTGGACGTATGTACGTACCCCCCATAAGTGTGTAAAATGTCTCAATACAGTTAGCATGCCATAGATGTTTATCTTATTTATGTCTTAGATAAACGTCGTCATCCTTCCACATGAAACAAAAATATTTATATATTGTTTTATATCAATCGCCCGCCGTACAAAACAGTTATTAACACATGAACATGACAATTGTAGTAGACATGAATAAAACCAGAATTCTCAAAATATTATATTTATTTATGAATAAGAAACAACCTAGCTTATAAGTATCGATACCCAATTAGGTGATAGGCTTACATTTTAATGTACAAAGCAGAAAAGGGAATCTTCGGCAAATTGAAGGCAATATTTGTTTTTCTTTAATATTGGTAAATGACCTCCCAATTCTATTTACATACTAAGCCATAAATATATATTTCTCCCAACACAAAATTATCATCAGTCTTTACAAATCTTCAGAAACTGACCATATACATATTTTGGGATAAATTATTGACACCGACATAGGATACGATATACGCTTTGAGTAGTTATAAACAATATGTCACCATTTTTATCACTGTTATAAAATAAGCATACAAATTCCCCTATAGCAAATGTACTATCAGCGTCGTTGACTGTTGTCAACATAAAATAAGTAAGAGATTGGGCCCACTCTGTTATCGAGAATCTGAACATCGGTTTCCAATTCCAATCACTAAAGAATGTACAACGCCTTGATTACAACGACTGAATGGGTTAACAACATTACATCGTTAACCATTAATTCGTACATCTACTGGTGAACTTTTTTTTTTTTTTCTATATTATATACAATAAATAATAAAAATATATAAAATAATAAAATTGCCTGAAGCGTCAAAGATTTTTTTTATAGTCCAAACAAAAAAATACTGATATCGGATATTTCCAATACTCTCCTTCAATTTGCCGAAATTCGTACAAACTAATCTAGCCATATAGCTGACTAAATAAGCAACAGAAAGCTTATTATTAAGTTATACAGTTAATTAGTTGGAGTTTCAAAAAATATATTATACATATACATATAATAATAATTTTTACTTAACTCTCTCATCTATTATCACAGTCAAAAGCTTTTATGTTGTGATAATCAACGCAATGGGAAATGTTCATAAAATAAACCAGGAATAATATAGGTCTCGTATATAGAATAAATTCATTAAAAGCATCGAACCCTTAAAGATCATTGTAACTGTAAGTCAAGTACTCTTAACACATTCCAGGTAGCATCACCTTTCTTTCCAATTCCGGGATTTATGTGTAACGAAAATTGTCGCAAAAAACGTTTCAAATCTTTTTACAAATGAATGTGTTCTCAATAGATGACAAAAATGAACCTGTTGGTGAGTAGCCAAGGTATTTTTTATAGATGAAGTTCAGGAGACAGGTAAACGATAGCAGGTGATCACCGTCACCAACGAGCGTTTGCAAGAGCAGAGGTGTTGCCAACGGGCTGCCGACCTCTAAGAAATTTTATAACGCTTTTTTTAAACCCCATATCGTACTACGATAGGAAAACCTAAGCCGGACGCTCATTCCAATTCAAATTCCCGCCCAGCCGATGGCGGGCAGTGCGGTAGTAGAAAGAGAATGAAGGTACCATTTTGAAAAGCTCCTCAGAAAATTGCCCTAAACACGTTTCTCTCAAAGAGAAGTCGTATTCGTTTCAGAGAAGCTTGTTTAGAGCGTCTGAGTGTGAGAACATCGACAAGACGAACTGCGTGCCGTTGGATAAAGGGCATTGGGCTAACAGGCTCCAGCCTATAATATGAACATTACTCCATATTCGGTTTCGTTTATCAAAGTTGAATTTGGCTTTTCACATACCTCGCCGCTAGGGAAACGCACAGCATGGTTATATGGCGTTCTCGTGCAACGCGCTATCTTTTCCAACGGGCGTTCTTGACATGTGCACGCATGTCGTTGGTATATTTACCAAACCACCTTAGTGTTTCCTTCGTATGGCAAGGTAGAGGACAAGAATCTGACCGCGGTCCCGACTGACTTAGTTGGATGAGAACCTAAATTTTACATTTTTTTTTTTTTGAAATCATTATCGATTATCGTCGTCACATTGGAGTTGAGTGATAAATGTATGATAATCTTTATCATAATTCGATAATTTAACTGAAATATGTCTTATAAATATTGGTAAATCAAACAAATTAATATTGTTTAGGTCACCATATTTTGGAGTTGTCAACAGGCCGGCAGCGCGTTGGTAATACCTCTGGTGTTGCAGACGTCCATAGGCGACGGTGACCACCTGCCAGGGTGGGCCGTTTGCCTGTCTACTGAACTCTCGCTATAAAAAAAAAAAACATTAAAACTACAAATTCACAACACTCATTGAACACGGCTGCTGAAAAGTAGTCGAAAAATCAACATAAAGAACCAACTGTAAATACCAGCACATGCTTAGTTTTGAGCCTTCTTACGGAAATTTATTTTCCTAAAATAAACGTAATTTTAATGAAAAAAAAAATTATGATTACTTACACCAGTTCGAAATTCAAAACGCAAGTTAGAATGAATCCCCATTAGAATGCACATACACTACTATTGGCTCCACTGTCTTCATCATAAAGATCTTATACCTACAGATATGTTTAGATTTAAAAATTTTGTGGATATTTGACTTCCTAAATAACACCAACTAAATGGTTATAATTCATTTGTGTATAAAGTTACATAGTACATAGAAAAGTTTAGGGATAACTAAATATGTATTATTAGATTTATCTATATAATTCACATTTTTAGTTATTTTTTTTTTATTTAAATTTATATTGTAACTTTTAGTGTTAAGATCTTTTTAAATTTTTACTTTGAATAATTTTTAGTGCTTATACTTAAATTTATAAACTAGCTTGGGTTGTTTAGTCGCCTTTGTGACAGGCCGACCCCAGCCGCAGAAGTCAGGATTCTTTCTCCGCCCCTGCTCGGATAAAAATTTTACGATTTTCACAATAATATAGTCTATACTACTATTATAAAGAGGAAAGATTTGATTGTTTGTTTGTTTGTTTGTTTGTTTGTTTGCTTTGAATAGGCTCCGAAACTACTGACCCGATTTAAAAAATTCTTTCATTGTTGGGAAGCTACACTATCCCCGGGTGACATAGGCTATATTATATTTTCAAAAAAATTAGGGATCCTTAATAAAACTCTAATAATGTAACCCGAAGTGTAAAAAAATTACCTAAAATATTATTTAAATCGCGTGCGTTGCGAAAACTATTGATGATAGAATAAAATAATGTACTACAACTTTGCAGAACACATCATTATTTACAAAAAGTGTCGCGACAGCATATGTCTAACTATTATAGTTATGCCACAATAAGTGTTCTTTTATTTTAAAAAATTAATTGAAATGCCGCCCCTAGAAAAGGCTCTTTATTTGGATCTTGGTATTAATCCTTATCAAAATAAATTACTTCATATTCAAAACTGTTTCAATACCTTTATATAACTTTTTGAATTATTCAATTCGGATATTCCATTCGAAAGATATCACGAGTTTAAAAATGTAAATATTAGAAAAATGTTGCGTGGTAGCCGCTCACCCTGTTCGGCTAGCTAGGCAGCACCTTATGCAATGTAGGCGTGCGTCACTGGGGTTTTTACAAAAATTAGAATACTTATTAAAAAATAACGAAAAATAAATAAAAAGTAATAGCAAAAAAAATCATTAAAATAAAAGCTCATAGAAATAATAATATTCAAACTTTCTTTATAATTTTATTTTTTTAGTAACCTGACGCAAATAGAAGGGTTTGCCCCCAGGGGCGCTCCTCTGTCCGAGGAGTGCACGGGTGTGCGTACCCGAGGTGCCCGAGCATCCGTCGCTTCACTCCCCTCTCCGTTCGAGGCAACAGAGTCCTACCTTTCTTTCCGTCTACCTCTTACATCCTTTCCAACTTAGCTCTCTGTTCGTGGCATGGTCCCCGATGGGATAGTTGCGAATACTGATTGGGGTCCCGGGTTCTACCATGGGACCCGATTTGGTAGTCAAAACCATGCCTATTTCGACTGCGCCTGCACAGAGAGTGTTCCCGGGACGGGAATTGCATCCTCGCTGTCGGTTGGTCTTGCTGGGCCGGCTACGACGTCAAGCGACTCTGCTTTTTCTGGAGTGTCGTCTGGTAGTCGTACACACGCCTGACTAGCACGCAACGGGGATGCGAGTCCCGTCCGGAATTGGCCGCGGACCTGTCGCTCCCGGCCCTGGTTCTGTCCATGGTCGGGGGCGATCCTGGATGGACGGCCGTCGCCTCCTTTTGCGAGGCAGTAGTGTCTGCAAGGGAGGCGGCGGAACGGGAGCGGGAGTCCGCCTCCGCACTCCCCTCCCGCCAACGTAGGCCGCGTCGTCGGCGCCGGAGGGCGGGCAACGATCTCCGGCCGCCGTAGAAAGCGGCCGCGGGCGGCCCCTCGGGGGAGGATCCGCCGCCCGCACTATTGCCGTGAGGGAAAAGGCCGCGTGCTGTTCCGCAGCCCCCCTCAACTCATAGAGTTGTTACAAGAGAGCGCCGGGGGGACGAAAGCCTGACCTCCTAGCGCCAGCACTTTAGAAGGGGCCCGCTTTAAGACAAAGCGTGGGCCGGCGCCGGCCCGGGCCACGAGATCGGCAGGCCATATATCCGTGGGCCCGGGCGTAGACGATAGGAGAACAGCGGAGTTTTTTAGTGGGTAGTCGGATGGTCGAACATCTTTTCCGGAGTCCCTTATATCCCTCGGTCTCCCCGGGCCGGGGGAACCCGTCAAGAGAGGTTTTTCCCCGAGACCGAAAAAAAATAGAAGGATTTAATTTTTTGTTAAATACCCATGCGAAGCTGGGACGGGCTGCTAGTCTCGTATAAAAATAAACTGTTTGTGTCGTTCATGCCCTTATTATATTTATAAATTTACTTATCTCATCTGTAATGATTTTTTTAATATATTGTATATTTAGTGTTGTTGTATGTAAGTTGCTTTATTTGTGTTTGTTATTTTTACTTGCCATCCAATCATGGATATACGGCTGCCCAATTTCTAAACACAGTAACTGACATTTTATTCAAGAAACCAATAAAACATATTTTTTGTCTGTAACCGCACTACATGAAAAATGCTAAAAAAACGATTTCGAATAATTTCTCCCTTGCTGAAATTGAGCAGCCGTAGAGACTTCTCTAATTTGACACCAAAAATACGACCTAGCCTTTTTATTCAGACCCACACAGCAACCTCACGTAGGTTACCTATTGTTAAATATCGGTATGTATTACTATTAAATATTGTATTGGTATGACGAATTTTAATGGGAAAATAACATTATATTGGAATTATCAATAACATATAAAACTCGAAACAAATACTCGTTTTATACCATCAGATAAACAAATCTGTATGAAATATATTATTGTACAAATACATAATATATCGAACCTTGTGAGAAAATACAATATATGAAAGAAGGTGATAAACATAATATTTACTTTGTGTTTAGTATATTTCTGATGATGCAAAATAAGATTAAAGGTGCTAAAGACAATTCGTCTGAAATTTATTTTATATTTAGAGTCGATTTCTTTTACAAATGGCACTATAATTCTCTGTAAATGCAATTAAAGGTTGATTATTTAAACGTATTTTTTATATTATATTATAAATTTCAATTTATATAAAATAAACGATAAATGTAGAGGATAAATAATAAACAAATAAATATATTAAGACATTTCACACAACACTATCTAATCCCAAACTAAGTAGCATAGCACTTGTGTTATGGGTGCTAGACAACACCCAGACCCTGGACGGGAATCGAACCCGTGACCTCCGCAGGCTTACCGACGTGCGTTAGCCGTTAGGCTAGTATGTGAGAGTAAACAAATAACATGCAAGTGTTGCTTTCTTGAAATGCTCAATATAATTACAAAAAAAAACATGCTGATGCAATATTTAAGTAAAATAACAGATCATTGTTCAACTCGTCTCTTAAACATAAGTAATCATCACACAATGCAACATTGAAACTAAACATTAAAATTTATATGTTGCAGTCAATTGGTTAAATTAGTTAAATTGATCACAACCATTTAACTAGACAATTAGAATTAGCGACGGGCGTTGAATCAACGAACTAGTTGAATCAACCGATCTCCTATCAACGTTAACAGCATATGAATCAACTAGTTGAATTCGTCAACGACTTTAATTAATTTAACTCCATACTTACGTTGAAAATAACATTATAGATTACGAGCCACGTTCGAATTTGAACTATGTAGCACATGCAAGAGTTAATTTTTGAAATACTATTTTTTTAAGAAAAGCATATTATTTGACTGTACTTATTGGTAGAACCAGTCAATCCTAAGCCTGAAGAAAAAGTATGAAGGAAAGGTCGAGCATCAATCAATCGCTTTCCATTAATACAATGAATCAAACAGAAAAATATTAAGTCAGTAGACGTAGAGAAACTCATTGAACGTCGAAGCGTTAAAAATTTTCAATGAAACTATGCGTAGCGTTAAAAATAATGTCAACTTGCAACATAAACCGTTCAGGTTTACGTTGGTAGTGACATTAGTAACACGTTAACTTATTGACAAATTGACAATTGACAACTAGTTGACGAACGTAAATCGACATTAACGAAATAACGAACGAATTTTATCCATGCAGGGGCGGAGAAATAATACTAACCTCTGTGGCTGGGGTCGGTCTGTCGTAAAAGGCGACAAAACAACCCACCCTAGCTACGTGGTAGGGCCTCAAGCCCGTCTGGATGGTGATCACCTTTGGTCTTAAGTATGCCGCCATAATAACCTTGTGTTGTGTTCCGGCATTAGTGACCCAAGTTCCTGTACCCTTATGGGACAGCAGCGTGTTCGCGATGCCACTGGCGTTGCATACACCTATAGGCGACGATAACTGCTAAATCCTAAGCGGGCCATCAGCCTGTCTGTTGTCCTACAGCAATAAAAAAAAATAACCGTCAACAACCCATCGCTAATTAGAAGTAATTTAACCTCGTAATTGGTATCAACCACCAACTTAATTTGTAAGATTTACTATCAATGCAGCGCTTGTGTACATTTTAAAATTTTAACAGCTAAATTATATCATCCGTGCAGGGACGGAGAAGGAACACTGACCTCTGTGGTCGGGGTCTGCGAGTCGTAAAAGGCCACTGAACAATCCAAGCTAGGTGTGGTAGGGCTCCAAATCCGCCTGGATGGCTAGCACGCGTGGTTTTTAAGCCACCCATAGGCGACGGTAATTGTTAAATTCTAAGCGGGCCGTCAGCCTGTCTGTTGTCCTACAGCAATAAAAAGAGAAATATTAAAATATTTCTTTTTAATATTGCTTTGTTGATAAAAAATTGAATTCCGAACAAATGACATACTGTAAAGCACTTGAATTTCTAGTTCGTTGCTATTTTATACAAAACAGTACTTTTCCACTTCGCAGTTATTGCATGCATCACTGGATATTGATAAAATAATATTGCCAGTCTTGAAAACTTAATATTCATTAGTCATAAATATTTTAACTATTTAACACAAACATTAAAAATCTAACACTACGGTGGAAGAGAATCGTAATTAAATGCTATGGTAGTTTTTCTATCAGCCATAACATACCTTTAAATAACTTCATAAAGTAACTAATCATAAACTTTCATCTGCTACGGGTCGAAATATGCCCCCAATAACCTTTGCACCAGTACGTGGCAGGTCTTATTCGACCCACCAATACTATATTAGATTAAAGTGCTATCTATAACTTTGAGAAAACATATACGTTTTTTCGTACTGTTATAATGACCATGAACCCAATTTCTTTACGTTCATTTCGCCCCCGGATCTACTAAACAGGAGAAATAAACTAAGAGAAGCCGCGGAACGATAAAGACCTGAACCCCACTATAAAGTCGCATTCACATTGGCGAGGCGCACTGTGCTGATACATGCCCGTTCCGCACTGAAGGAGCATGTTCAACGAGAAACTATTCCAACCAATCTTCTGCACCATATACAATGCTAAAATTATTTTAATAAATGCTACATTGTCATACCAAAATAAACTCTTATATGCAAGAAGTAAACTTCCAAATAGTTCGAGTGCCTAAACAACAGATTGTAAAACGTGAATCATAGAATGATATCAGTTTTCGTATGTTTACAAAATCTATAAAGGTTGACCTTGTGTCATTAATTACAGAATACGCTAATTTACTTAAATGGTTCACTAGTCAAAATTTAAACATTTTTTATATACGGCCCATAAGCATTTACCGTCGCCTATGGATGATTGCGTCGCTCGGGACACCGCGAACACGCTACTATCCCATAGGGGTACAGAAACTTGGGTCACTAATGTTGGAATACAACACTAGGTTATTATGACGGTATATTCATAAATGAAGTGTGGTTGTCATCCAGACGGGCTTGGGGCCCTACCACGTAGCTAGGATTGTTTTGTCGCTTTTTACGACAGGCTGACCCCGGCTGCAGAGGTCAGTATTCTTACTATGCCCTTACACGGTGAAAAAACTATACTAAAATGTCGATTCTTTTATAGTCATGAAAATTGTGAATAAAAAATACAATAACCGAATTGTATCCAATATAACATATTACAACAATATATAAATAATACAACTACTGTTACACTCGTAAATAACAGTAGATATTAAGATTTATATATATAATAATTAATTTAAAAAATAATGCAATAAATCTGATTAGATATACAAAATTTAAACAATACAATTGCACACGTCAAATGAAGGTAGAAATCAAAAATAAATCTAAGTCTGCTTGGACACTAATCCCAAAAAAACAAATGGCGAACTTTTTTTTCACAGGCATCTTACTCTAAAAACTGATTTACTTCTAAATGCACAAAAACTTATCACACAATCAATTTTTTTTTTAAATTTACTGCCTTAAGCCTTTTGTAATTAAAATGTGTGAGACGTCGACACAAGCATTACTAGCTTAGAAACATCAACAGGTCAGTTGACTCTGTAAATAGCCAAATACAGTGTGTATTGACTATTTACAGGCTATGTTAGTAGGAGAACAACTATCGTGGACTCCTGATTTAAAAGGCACAGTATAGTCATCTCATAACTATATTCAATGCCAGGCTATGGGCATCTGAGTGAAATTTTTAAAGCATAATTGAATAATATTTGGATGAATGTAACATATTTAGGCCTGTGAAAATTAACATATGTATTCATATATTCATTCCATCACTCTGAGAATTATAAAACAACAGTTAATTTAAAATTGTTATCATATTTTAATTATATTTAATAACATCAGGGTTATCAGAAAATAATTTGTTTATATTATCTATAACTTATGAACTTGTAAAATGTTACTATAACAAATAGCGAATATATTATTACGTCAAGCAAAAATTGTATTATAAAACAACAATAAAAAAAATTACAAAGAGACATCACTTAGATGAAATATCACTTTTGTATATAATTTTATTGCACTTCACTAAACAATATACAGTTAAAACCGTTTATAGAGACATCGTTTATAAAAACATACAGTACAGGTTACAATATATGGGGTGTTCGTGACTTCGTGTATTACGTAACGGCGGGGGGAGGGGTGGTCTTGTAAATATTAGGATGCGTTACAAGTGCGGGAGGGCGTTCGAACTTCGCCTAATGTAAAATTGGTATTTTAATTTAAAAAAAATAGTAAATAAAAAATGGCAATTAAAACTAACAAAAGTATTTTAAGGCAACTTTCCCATAACTCGCAACATAAATGTCACTTCTAGGTAAAAATAGTTACTCAGGTGTTATGTAATAGGGATGTACGAATATCGGTCGAATCGAATATTAATATTCGATTCGAAATTCAAATCGTATAATTCGAAAAATTTCGAATAATTCTAACAATTCGCGAATTATCGAAATATCACTGAATTTTCTATTATTTCCAAATTGAATTCCATCCATTACATCATGTATCAAAATACTCTACTTACGAATAAACTTTTTGATTAAAAATCAATTACCTGGAGAAAACAATTGCTCAGTTTCAATATATGTTCATCTCTGTCAGTAACATAAAAAATCTAGATACTAATATTGGCAAGAGATCTTTTCAATTCATTTTAGTTTTTGTAATTATTAATTTCCATTTGAAAAAAATCTATAAGAAAAAGGTTACATATGCAATGTTTTAGAATTCTCAAAATAAATTTCTCCAAGTTTTTTTATACATATTCTTGATTTTTTTATCCGTAGAAAAAAATAACTTAATAATTTTCTTCTATTATATCTCTACAATTCACAATTTATCATGCAACAAAGCAGTAGAAAGAACGACAGCTAGTGTGAACTCGCACTCATTTTTTCATACTAATTGTTCTATTTGTGTTTATTATATTTCATGGTTTAAATAAAATGTATGGTAATTGTTAATTTCATATTTGAATATCGAACTTAACAAACTCTGAATTGAAAATACTCGAAAATTTGTAAATAATTCGAATTATTTCGAATTATTCAAAATTTTTCGATTTTTTTCGATTTAATCGAGAACTTTAGAATAATTCTTTTTTTTAATTATTCGATTGGAGTTTCTAATCGGTCCTGTATATGATAAAAATACTGGTTGTTATGACTATCGGTTTTTGATAGTCCTTTCGATATCAATATAACCGGTTTTGACAGTATGTCCAAAAGTTATTATCATATTTTCATAACTTATGTGAACATAAGTGAATGGACACTATCGAATTGAGAAATGCAATATTTGTAGACTCAAAGCCTAATAATTAATTTCACAAGCATATTCGTCAATGTCAACTTACCATCTAATTATAATATTGATTTGTTATTGCTATTACTACTCCAGTTTATTAACATATCAGAATTCTGCGATTCAATATCTAATAGAAGATTGTCCCTGTCATCTCTTTCATTTGACAGACTTAATACTACGTCTTCGTCGTTCATGGGCAGATTTACATATGATAACGATTTTTTCTTTTGCTCCAAATCAAATATTTCTAAATCATCCTCATCATCATCCTCAGATTCCATTGTTAACGGAACTCTTGATAGTTCCATATTGTCCCTTCTATCTTCCGACTGTAGGACTCCATATCTAAATTGGTTTGTGTCATTTGTATTGCTGTTATTATTGCTTGTATTGGTCTTAGTACTTTTTCTCCTGAAAATTTTTTGAAAAGCATTTAGTATTTCAATCCAATTACATTACACAGATTCACAATACTATTTCATACTGTCACAAAACTTTAACACAGTGTAAAATACAATATTTCCATTTGTTCTACCAACAATGATATAGTTGTGGCATTCCTTCTGAATATACATATTTTACTAAATATTTTATTTGTTTAAATTAATTAAAGCTATTTACAATTTATTTTAAATAGCTTTAATTAATTTTTAACCCTTTAATGCATGATTTTTAGTTTTGAATTAAATAAAATCTAAGATGATTTCCTAGTGCAGTAACACTTGGATAAATAGATAATAATTTTTTTTTATTTATGTGCACATCAATAAAAAAATGTTATTATTTATTTTTATTATAAATTTAATTTATTTTTTATTATCTAATAAAGGAGTATTTAGAATTTTGGCAACAATATGCATTTAAGGGATAATAACACTAAAACCTAATAATGTCAAACAAATATCATATTTTAAATAATAAAGAAAATATATATAATAACTAAAGTGAGTAAATATTAATATCATTCTAAAACTGTGTTGATGTGTTTAGGTATAAATAATATAACAATTTTAAGGAATTAAAAACTTTCTATAATATGCTGCAGTAACTTTTTTACTACTAAAAATGTATAAAATGTTTTTATGTAAAAACAATGAGTCTTGTTTATTTAATTAGCTAGTTTAGTATCCTATAAAGAAATAGTTTACTTACTTATAAAATACGAAATATGCAATAGCCAACAACGCAAAGCCTCCAAAGACAATGAATCCCCTCTTTAACACACCAGGGTTGTTCAAGTCAATGTCCTTTGCAGGTGGTTTTTCAGTATCACTACTAATTTTGGCTGTAGTTGTACTATTTGAAACATTTTGGGGTGGTGGAATAGGTGCTGTAGTATTATCAGTTGAATTACCTGAAACTTGAGATTTTTTTTTATTAATTATAGCTCCCCATTTCTCATTTTTTTGCATGTCAGCCTGTCATAAAAGGCGACAAAACAACCTTAGCTATGTGGTATGGCCTCAAGCCTGTCTGGATGGTGACCACCCTCGGTCTTAAGTATGCCGCCATAATAACCTTGTGTTGTGTTCCAGGATAAGTGACTCATGTTCCTGTACCTCTATTGGACAGCAGCATGTACGCGGTGCCACTAGCGTCTGTTCCTCAGTAATAAATACTCTCTAATCAACAACTTCTAATATTGAAATGATTATGACACTTTCTGGTCCTAATTTTCACCTTTGATGCTGAGTTTTATTTGTAGATTACAACCTAATACATTCTAGTCTAGATTTTCTAAAAAAATCTACTTTTCTACCCTATATGTAAGTAAAATTTGGAAATATAAACTCAGGCATGGTTTTAAGCAGATATTTCGGACTTATGGTTTTGCGTTAAAATTAGTTAAAACTTTCCATAAACATATAGGAAATACTGAGAAATTCATCAAAACCGTTTCATTTGTCACATTAACAGCAACTGAGTGTTAATAAATATGCACTGTTTTTTTTTTCTTCAAACCCCTTTAAAGTTACCTGTACTGTGAAATATTTTTCACTGATATTTAAAGGTTTTGTTTGGGAACCAATGTCCTAAATTATTGGTATAAGACTATTGGTATGAGAGCGTTAAGAAGTATGATAGGAGTTAAACTGAGTGTCAGGATAAGAAATATTGATATAAGGAAACATTGTGGTGTGAAAGAAGATGTAGTGACAAAAATTGAGAGAAAGGTGCTGAGATGGTTTGGCCATGTCGAGAGAGTGAATCAAGAACGATTGACGAAAAAAAGTGCATAAGGCGAGTGTGAATGGAAGTGTTGGAAGGGACGTCTTGAAAAAAGGCCAGGTCAAGAGTACCCTAAACCGAAGGGCATGTATGAAGGGAATAATGAAAGTGAACGAAGCAAAACAAGTATGTAAGGATCGTAGCAAGTGGAAAGAAGTGGTCTCTGCCTACCCCTACGGTAAAGAGGCGTGATTATATGTATGTATGTATAAGACTAAGCTAAATATGAAGACAGATATACTCAAGAGAAATCTAAATATTATTTGGGTTTTGTTAAATATTGTCTGGAGTAATTTTATTTACATTTGATAATTATCATCATTGACAAATACTGATAAGACATATACAATATACATGTTAAGATAATGATCTTAATGGTTAAGATTTCAATCAGTATTTCTACAGAATATGTAAAAGTATAAACCACGCTTGAACTTATTTTTGGTAAATATGTCATTTATTCAAGGATTCTCATTTTATGAATAATTATTTTTTGAAGTTGGAAATGCACCACACACCCTGCCATAGGAATGCGTGGTGGGGTAGTGTGAGACTCCTCATGAACAATAAAGAAATCCTATCTATCCTATTCCCAAGGTACCTTAATGGAAAAAATACAGGGTTATTAGTAATTCGACTTATTCCCATTAAGAGGTGATAGGGGTGACTATTTGCGATAATTTTAACCCCCATATGCATTATGCAAAAGTGAACCAATTTTGAGTAATCATGTTTTTTAGCTTTTTTCAAAATAAGTCAAAAATGCAACATCAAAAATTTATAAAAAAAAGTGTATCAATTTAAATTTCATTTTTTCTTCTGATTTATAAAAACAATTAAACACTGGTTACTTATCAATATTAAAACAACAATTATCGGTCCATATTTAAAAATGAGATATGAAAAACCATATTATTTCAATGTTATTTTGAGATTTTTTCCACTAAAATGCCTTAAATAAAAGAAACATTATGAAGCTTGGCTTGCAGATTATTTTAAAAACATAACAGTTTTCTTAGCTCTCCAACAATACATAACTATGAACTTATTTCAAAGAAACTGAAAAAAAATTATCACAAAGGAAGCAGGGGGAAATTCATATTCAAAATAGAGGTAATTCTTTAAAATCTCCATAAAATTAATAAAAACAATATGCAATGTAAATAAAACAAAAAATAAAAATTTAAAATAAAATTTAGAACCAGTAACAGTTTAGTAGTAATAACAATTAATATTAAGTAACAATTAAGACATTTTGTAATTTAGCCTAATTAAAGCTCAAAGTGACTTCCCCTGTTCTTTTGTTAAGAAATCGAATGGTACCCTAGTGCCATAACTTTATTGTCCATAAAGTTCTACTTTTATAGGGCAAATCTACTATCAAAATTTATTGCACAATATGGGATAAGTGAATTAAATGAAAATTTGTAATAATAAAATAAATTTAAAAGATTCTTTTCATTAAATGATAACTTGCTAAACCAAGCAGTACCAAAAAAACAAAGTTTAGTTATAGACTATCCCTGTCATAGGCTAACATAATTAGTAGCAGTCAACATTGTAGAAGTAATGGTCAATAGCTTTAGATTTTAAAATTTACTTCAAATTGTCGAATTATTATACATTTACAATTATAATAACAATATAATTCCCAAAACCGAATAAGACAAGGTTACCTGGTATTGTTTCATTGCTTAACTTTTCAGGCTTCAGTTCAGTAACGTTTTTATCTGTTGATATCTCTATTTTATTTCCCTCTGAAGAAACCGCCAAAGCTGGCTTAGTTTGGGAAGGTGGTTGTGGTACAGGAACCCCACCACCTTCAGCTACAACCTCACCACTGGGCTTAGAGACTTTCTGATCTAGTACATCTCGACGATTCCTCAAAAAATGAGCAGATGCTGCATTATGCATCGACGGCCAGAAAGAAAACCGATCACTATATTCAGAAGCACGGTCTCTATTCACATTTTCGCTAACATACTTAGTCGGCTGAACAAACGCAAAACACCACAATAACAAAGTACAACGCAACAACATAGTAACTATATTAATAGCCATTTAGAAACTGAAATAAAAACCATATTAAAATATCACTTCCAAGTTTTTACAAAAGGTATTATTTCTATTTTTCCTGTTTATTTCACAATTCACAAGAGTTGCAATTTTTTATTCATATGACTTGGGATGGGATGACGGGAAACTTTAAAAAAACCAGAATTGCAAATTTGCAAAAAAAAAACAAAAAAATTAGTGTTACCAGCTATTGAAAATATTGTCCCTAAGGCTTAAGTCAAAAATCCCTAGGTCCTCTTATCAAAATAATATTAACAAATAATAATAAACAGGGCTAATATTTTTGCCTTTATTTCAAAATGAATGGTTTAAGTGTTTTTTATTTTCGTTAAGTTATAAAAATATAAAGAAATTGTACGATATTTGTAGATATTTGATTTTATAAAGAATCGTCTCGTATTATTGTTTAGCTGATCAATATTTTCAACATAAAAATACCGCAAAGTAAACTTTTTACGATATAACTCCGCATTCTTAGCAATGAATGCGAATGAATAAGATGTTATTGTAAACCCTTAGATGTGCAAATAAATATTTGAATTTGAATTTGAATTTGAAAAACCGTTCTAGATGTCACCAAGCCAACAACAACAAATTAATGGCTAGAATTTCAGGCTTGATTTTTCTTGATCAAAAATAATGAATTAATAAGATATAAAAAAACGTGTGCGTCTCGGGACGCCCGACAGAAGTGATAACTTAAACTAATCTAAGTTGAACTATTTAATATTGAAATTGTTCAAGTTGAGAAAAGCTTAGGTTATTACTTAAATTTTATGTATATTCATATGATAAAGTAAGGAAAGGTTATTTATTAATAAAACCAAAAATAATTCAAAAATAACTAAAGTTTACGAATTTCCAATTCTTCCAGAAACTGTTTCAAAATTAAATTATTCCCTAATGGTATACCCTAATCAAATTCCCTAATTAAATTATTTATAAATAAATAAATCTCAACTGTATTCTAGTGCAATAAAGTCGCAATTCGAATAGATCTAGCGCTGTTGGTTAGAGTGAGAGAGGAGGCGCCTGCCTACCATTGCCGTATGCGTGAGAGAAAGGGAAGCCAGACAAACTAGCCCCATGACGCGTTACGTAATGAAACGGTTTACCCTCCCACAATAAGTTATCAGTTCAAAATTAGGGAAGAAATCAAGATAGCCCTAAAAACATTACTCCCGGAAAAAATCCTAGCGCATTTGTTAACCTTTTTTTTATTGCTGTAGGACAGCAGACAGGCTGACGGCCCACTTAAAATTTAGTTGTTACCGTCGCCTATGGGTGTTTGCAACGCCAGTGGCATCGCGAACACGCTACTGTTCCTTATGGGTACAGGAACTTAGGTCACTAATGCCGGAACACAACACAAGCTTTTTATGGCGGCATACTTAAGAATAAAGGTGGTCGCCATCCAGACGGGCTTGAGGCCCTACCACGGTGCTAGGGTGGGTTATTTTGTCGCCTTTTACGACAGGCCGACCCCGACCGCAGACGTTAGTATTCTTTCTCCGCAAACATCCCCAAATCAATCACCAATTATCCCCAAATTTGGCGAAAATCCCTAAGTTGTGAACCATGTTGCAAGAGATGCACACTGTATTTTAATCGACAATTAATTAACTAATGAACTAAGTTGATATCGATATACCATGAGCACTATACTATGAGCCGAAATCATTTAGACAGCAGATTTATTTAGATTTCAAATTTTCTTGCTGAAGTTTAGTATGTATTAAATGATATCAATTAATTTTTATCTTCACATATGCATCCTAATTAATTTAATCTTCAAAACCAGGATTTCGGCTTTCATTAATATCATGTGGAACACTACCAATCATTATTTTAATGTCAGTGCTTTTTACAATATTTTTATCGTGCTCACAAAGCTCTATCTAATAAAAAAAATTGTTTCTTGCATAAAGTAGTAAAAATATTGGTAGGTACGCTTATTTTTTTTACTACCCTTCTTACGTCTAAGACCGACGCCGTGCAGAGGATGCCATTATTTTATGTGTCAAGCATTGACATTTGACCGAGTGAATGAATATACAGTTACACACTGCAAAAATAAGGGAACGAGACCATTTTCGGTGGTCGAAAATTATAAACAATATTAAATAATTCGACAAAGTTAGTTTCTGTTTGATTTAAACATTCTGTTTAGATTATGCGGGTTTCGTGTCTATAATATAGGTTCGAAGTGTCAGTTTGTGATGTTTAATTTGTTTTGGTATACTTAAATTTATAACCTATGAACATGGCGTCGGCGGTGGATGAAAATATTCACCCTGACAGGGGAAAGCCTGTTTGTGATGTAGATATGACTATCTAAGTGGAAGTCTCTATCAAAGCTCCTATAAAACATCCTCTTGACTCCTCTTCAAATATCCCTGAAAAGAGAATTACACCTTCACTTTCGGCGTCGGCCTATATCCAGCATACCACTACAGCATACCACAGCATACACTACCAGGCTACGAAATTGACAGTGATCTCAAATACTCAGACTCTAATTGCGGTCTCTTTGTGGTTCATGTTCGCGATCTAAAACTTAAGCACCTATAGTTTCTAACAGCATGCGTGTTTAGATAGCACAAATTATGGTTACAATGTCTCAGGCATTGATGAAATTAAAAATATGGATCGTAACGAAATTGCGATTTATTTCAAGTCTTATTATGAAGCGAATGATTTTATTCGTAATCCGATCCTATCTAATAAGATGTCGCCTCCTTCGCGACGTGATTTCGGCGGGAGTTTTTGAGGCCAGCGGCAGGATGTTATTGCATTCCTCGCGACATAATTTCAGCGGGGGATTTTTGGAGACCAGCGGCGGGAGAGGGAGACACGCTTGAATTTGGAGTCCCGAGGAAGTCGGTCATAAGATATCTCATTAAACGTGAAATTTGTAACAGTTGTAATTTGTAAACAAAATAGTTAAGAGTGTTCAATAATAAATCAGTTTATAAGTTACTCGGTTAGTTAATTTAGGAATCTGTCTATAACATACTGCCATTGTCCCCCGTTTCCAAGTTACTAGAATGGGAGTTATCCGTCAAATGCCTTTTGATTGGACACTGGAAGAATTAGTTTTCTGGACTGAACGTAGACCTGAATCATGCACTGTAATGAAAGCCAGGCGGCTCAACCGGAAAAAGCGCATAGAAGGAAAATCAACTTGGAAACCCACTGGCACGGTTATGCTTACATTTTTAGGCCAGGTATTACCTACTGATGTTTATTGTTGCAATGTATCTACTCCAGTGGAGCTGCATATATACACTTCCTTCCTGCTATACAATGCCATAAGTGCTGCCGCTTCGGCCATACCAAAGATCAATGTCGGTTTAAGGCTCGTTGCTATTATTGCACTGGCCTACATGATGGATCAATGTAATGTACCAGATAAATTTCATGCCTATTTTTTTCAGGCAATCACTGTGCAACAGATTTTAAGTGCCCGGAACATAGCCGCCAAAAATCTATAAAAGTTTTGATGTCCGAGGAAAACATCAGTTACCTGGAGTTACCTGGAGGCCTCGCGTAGATTTCGCGTGGTCCGTACATCATATTTCAACGTCACAAATAGGTCCCTTCCACAAAAACCAGTTTATTTTAATCAAACAAACGTTCATTCAGTAAGTCAATTCCCTCCAGCCCAGGATCCCTCAGCTACCATTCCTATTACCCCAGCCACTTCTACTTCGTATAAAAAAATGTCTTCATTGAAAGAAAAGCAAGACCACGACTAGGGAAATCCTATGACCGCGTCGCTCATGCAAACATCACATCGCGTTCGTCCTCATCCCTACTTAATGGATGTGCACTTGGTGATAACCCCCCTACTAAACCTCCTTCTAATGATAACTTAGCAGAGTTCACCTCTGCAATCTTTCAAAATGTGTTCCCTAAATATGAAGAATTCATACCGCACAATGACCTTGAAATGTTGCATACACTTATTGTCTCCCTCTTAAACTCTTACCTCCAAAATGGTAAATTTTCTGCAATGAAATTGCCGCAGCATCAATAACAAAAAACATGAAATTGATCGTTTTATTAATTCCTTCCACCCTGTACTCTTTGCTGTCTCGGAAATATGGCTGAGGCCTGGCTGTCTTTTTAGACTGACAGTGTTCTCATGCCTTCGAGATGACAAAAACGAGTAAAAAGAGACCTAGCTTTCTCCCGTCTCTCTTTCCCATCTCACTCTTGTAGAATTAATATCGTTGCTGTACGTGTTCTAAATATATATTTCGTTTCCATTTATACTCCTCACTCTAATCCCTCCCTTAATCAAGAGCTATATATCTCTTGAGTTCGTTTGCGTTCTATCCCTGAGTCCTGGAAATCACAGCTGATAATCCCAATCCTTAAGCCCGGAAAAGATGCTTCCATCTCTGCCTCTTCATAAGATAAGGCCTGTGGCCTATTGCCTTATCTTCTGAATGACTCACTGATTGTCTAAGTTGCTTTCAAACCCTTCTAAATTTCCACTACGTTCGAAGACCAGTACTATAACCTTAAAAATTAGACAAGCTATTTACCGTTGTCAGTCTGCTAGGCTTGAGATAGTATTGCCGTGGATACCAGGCCACTGTGATAACGAACTGGCTGACAGATTTACCAAGGAAGCGATCAACACTGTAATAACCAAATATGACAAATGTTTCCCTCTAGATCTGGATGCACTAATTAATCTCAAATGCTTGAATCTTGGGACAAATCATGGCAAGCATCCCGCCATACCGTTGGATCCCACTATGGTAACCAACAACCTAACCTACCAGCAAAACCTTGGTTTTTAGATACCTTCATCTGTCTAAAAAAATAGTTTCTGCTATAATTCGTATGCGATTAATTTTAATATAATTGATTACAATTATATTAAAATTAATCGCATACGAATTATAGCAGAAACTATTTTTTCTTTTCCCATACATTAGTATGGGACTTGATTCTGAATTAAATTGTTATTATTATTAGGCCATTGTTCTACCCCAGTTTTTTTGGCAAAAATAAGGGTACGATACCACTCTCTTTGTGAATGCGGATTATCTAAAGGAATAATAGAAAACATTTTCTTCTCTTGCCCCAATTCTGCACAACAGTTATATGATCTTCAACACGATTTCCCTCGATCTATTAGCGTCAATTCTCTTCAATCAGTAAATGACTCTATCACGTAACTAGGTACTTTATGTAAATTTTTAACAGTTAATAATATTTATTTATAGTACGTATTTTGATTTTTATATGAGTTAAGTAAAGATAATTTTAACCGAACATAACATTATATTTATTTATTTTTACTTCCTACCATTTATTATCTCCAATTCTCCACTTTGACATTGGCAAATCGATGCCCATGGCGTTGGAGCCAAGCTTTTTAAGAATAGAATATAATGTACACTGCAATTTGCACTGTTTGCCTGATTTTTGTGTCATTCTAATAATATTGTTCATGCCACAAGGACTTGTACAATCGATTCTGACATGTACAAGGTGAAGATATTTGTACTCCGGAGACCTATTTGGGGTAACCGAAGGTTTTATCTGTGCATATAGGGATGATTATCAAGACGAACAACTACATGAAGTACATTCTGAAGGATGGTACGCTAGATATTTGTCGAGCGTGTCACCTCCCTGGTGAATCTATCAGACATGTTACTTCCTGTTGTTCTCATCTTGCTAACAACGAACTTGCACAGGCATAACCTAGTAGCCAGGATTATCCACCAACAACTAGGTTTGAAATATAATCTTGTAACCTCGGAGGTGCCCTATTAGCAATATAGGCCTGAGCCAGTTCTCGATAATGGCTCATATTTGCTCTACTGGGATCGGTCGATTATCACGGACAGGTATATTGTTGCTAATAAACCTGATTCGTGATAGTGGACCTATCTGCGAGACGTATTAGGGTTGTAGATGTCGTAGTTCCACATGATGGTAATCTCGTTAATACCGAAAAAAACCAATTGAAATATATTGATCTCGCGCACGAGATTACTGCTATGTGGATGCTGCTAATTGGATAGTACAATCATAGTTCCGATAGTAGTGTCGGTGAATGCTCTAATGGCGAAAATTCTTAACCGACACCTTGAAAGGTCGGATACAGAAGGTAGATCTCCTGGATACGGTACGTATTATGAGAAGGTTCTGTTCCCTTGATCACCGGTAGTAAAAGAAACACACGTAAGGTATTGAAAAAATATATATAAAAAATATGCAAAATAAAGAATTAAATATTAAAATGGGTAAAAGGTATGTAATAATTTGTACACTGAAATAAAACTCACAATCACATAAGTAATATTTATTCAAATAGACTTTTACATATACTTATTATTCAATATTTTAAAGTAGAATTTCCAAATTTTTGGTATCTCTATTTTAATAACACTGATCGATAAATCCACGTAGGTATGATATAGTAAATTGTTAAAATCTAAAGTTACACACGGTATATTTGTTCCAAACATTAAGGTACACAGTAAATATAACCTACAAGATTGAAGTTAGAAATAGTATATATATGTGTATCAAAGTACTTACGAATCTCTATTATTTAAAACATCGGCAGTGATAAACAAGCCATCTCTCGGTCACAAGAAAGAAGTACCGAATTACGTCTGAGTTCCGCATATGAATAGTTGGCTTAGTAATAATTAAATCTAACATCTTTAGCATTAATAAATTACTAAATAGTTGTAAACGTTAAAATATATTAATGATTCGTAATAAGCATTCACGCAATCACTACACATACCATTCTCACAGTCTAGAACAATAATTTTAGTAATATAATTATGTTAATTCATAAAATAATTTCTTTTTTTATATAAATAATACGAGCTATACAAAATCCATAACAATATCAAAATGATATTTCGTTATCGAACGAGTAAAAACTTTTAAATACACAAAGTGTAAATTAGTAAGCTTATAAAAATAGATTGCACAGTTGAAATTATACTTCAATATTCCAATAAAGCAATAAATGTTATTTAGAAATTTGTAAATTTAACTCTGAAATTTCCTCATAACTGTTGGATTTTTTTTCTATATATTGGTAACATTGCTTTATAGTTACTAAATATCTAAATTTACATATATAATTCTCTGAAATTGTAAACTGTTTCTTAAAATTGTGCGACATCCAGAAATTGTATTATGGCCCCTTGCAATATTTTTTTTAAACAGAAGTACCCAAATGTTCCATTACCAAACAGTATTGCAGCCAAGCGTGTCGTCTAATCATCCTATATTTAACTACATTTAGACATTCTTCACAATAACTACTTTTTTTTCTTTTACTCGTTTAGTTTTAATATAATATGTAATTATTAACGACATCCCTAATCGCTTAGTTAAAAATTTCGAAATTTTAGAAGTTTTCACAATGCCATACATAATTTACACATGCCACAATCTAGATTTCAATTTTTTTAGTTTTCGCAACGAGAAAGGAATTTAAAATATTGTCAAATTTTGATGAAGCCTTACCCTAAAACAATGGCACAAAAGTTATTTCTAAAAAGGGAGGGAACTCATCACAACTGGGATTTTTTTAAAACCTGATTCGTTAATTCTATAAAATTCTCGTATCGAAATATTCAAAAATACGCAAATATAGAAATCCGAAATCTGAGCAATACCGTTTACGTATAAAGAAAATGAGCTGAAAATATGTTTGGTCGCATTAGTCTCCACAGTCAGTCTTACAAGAAACCTAATTTGTATCAAAACTGCACTTTTATATGGAATGTGAAAAAAATGGAAATCTGCGGATAGAATATTAAAATACCGACAACAGCTGTTGACTACGTTAAATTCCGGGATAGCAACTATGAATATTATATGTATACAATACGAATTATGTCATCTAAATTCGTCACACAATCCTATTCTAAACGTTGTTAATATGGAAATGATCAAACTATCAGCAAAAATTCTTAATCAATGGTCTATTCCAACAACAGTTTACAATAGTCAATAAATTTTTAAGTTACTTTGCAGAACTTTACTAACTCAGTAACAGTTTAGACTGAGTTTTGACTCAGTATAATATTCTCTAATATTATACGTTGGTCAAGTTTGTAACTCGTTTCATTATATTTCATCCCATTACTGAGTTCTTCATAGTATTGCGTCACTTAAACTACAAATGTAAGTAATTTACCATGCATTTCATAAATTTGACTATAACAAGCAGTATGTTGGAACAGACATTAAATTGCTGTCCCGGATAAGGACGAAATCGCTAATGATTATCCTAATAAGGATGTAATCATCGATGATTGGCTTGATTCAATATCCCAGCCCATATTCTCACTCCAAACGCGCTTTGTAAGTCGTTTTCCATATTTCAGCCAAAGTCACAGCCGAATGGAAGCGATGGAAAATGCAAAGCGGCAGAGTGAAGCGTTGGACGAGAGACCAAGCAACGAACCCGTAGAAATCCAGCTGAACCTGAAAGAGAAAATAAAAACATATAGCATTATAAAACAATAAGTCTCTAAAAGTTAATCACAGAATTTGATGTCACCTGCAATTTCATACGCTTTAAATATTTAATAGAAATAAGTTGGCATTATCGAACTCACCGGATTGGCAAGAACCTTTTGTGCCTCAAAGGTGTAAATGAGCCACATCGTCACATTGCAGATCAGCAGGAAGGTCACAGCTTGGCGAGCAGGCTTACTGCGCTCTTGTTCCGGAAGGTGGACTCGACGACGTGATACGTCAGCTATGAATAGCAGTTGAAGAACCACCTATTTAAATTATAATCACATTTTAAGACCGACATATTCATAAATTACATAAGAACTACATATTTATAAACAACTAACTTAATCTCAAATAGAATTTACATAGTACATAACTATATTGGAGACAAGATAGAAAAGGTTAGAAAAATTAAGCAGATCTTTAATAAATTTTGGTTAGTGCACGTAAAAATACTTTTGTGCTTTAACATTTAAGACTGATGTTAAATCTGATGAACATGACAAATGTTTATACGGTAATGGATAATTTTCATAATAAGAGTATTCAGGGAGAGCCCTACAAGAGCAGAGTGAGAATACCCTACGGCTGGGGTCGGCCTATCGTAAAAGGCGACAAAATAACCTTAGCTACATGGTAGAGCTCCAAGCCTGTCTGGATGGCAACCACCCTTGGCCTATAAGTATGCCGCCATAATAACCTTATGTTGTGTTCCGACATTAGTGACCCAGGTCTCAATAACCCTTGCGTCGCAAACATTCATGGATGACAAGAACTGCTTACTATCAAGTGGGACGTCAGCGTGTCTGCTATTCCTCAACAATAAAAAAGAGTTTACCAGGACATTGAAATTAATAATTGTTTTGAACTACAAAACATGATCCTCTTTAGTCAATTCGATTTGCTAAATCAGTACTTTTTGTGTGGTAGATTTAAGTATATTTTATTAAAATATATAATCACCTGCAATACGCTTAAGCATCCAGTGATCATAACAAGCAGATTCGGTTCGTGGGTGAAGGCGCCCATTCCACCAGCAATGACGCTGAATACAGCATAAACGAAGAGTCCAAAAGCAGAGACGCGCAGAAGTATATCATTCAGGTCCGATTGTTCTTCTGAACGGAACTTGAGTGATTGAACCCTGCGAATTGGTTCGGTACAGGATGGGGGGCTGTAGCTCCATTTCATTACATGACCACTACTCAGATTAACCAAATATGGTAAAAAAAAGGTTTTGTGACACGCATAAAATAATAATAAAACCGAAAAAGCACAACGGTGCAAATAATGTACAGAAAGGAAATAAGAAAAATTATAAAAAGCACAAATGAAGTAAAGGGATTTTTCGAAATTAAAAATTAGCACAACATGGGTACAAACAAAACAAAATCCAGTTAAATTTGGTGAAATGTAGGAAACAAATAGGACACAAAAACATTTCGGTTAAAGTAAAAAATCGTTTTATGAAAATAGTGGTAATAAAGTGTGAACAGTTTTGGAGCCCAATAAAAAGGGATAGTATAGGATCATAGGAGTGAATAAAAGGGTAAATGGAAAAAAGAAAAAAATAATGAATACTAACTAAATGTTATATACACAACATAAAAAAAAACAAATATCACAACAAATGAAAATAGCAAACAAAAAGGACACTCGACGTTCCAAATTAAAAATAAAAATCTAAATACTGAATACTGAATAATCAAAGTGTTTTTCAAGAAATGTTATTTAGGTTTTGTAAATAAAAATGCCGCGGGAAATATTCAGCATAATAACTATCCGACTACATGTATTTACTATGCTATATGGCTATATGTCAGCTTAAATTTTTTTAAACCTAAAATCATCATAATGATAATTCATCTCACAACACTGTTTATAAGTTCAACCACAAACTATTGTATCAAACTTAATATTGTAATATCTCGAGAAAAAATCATACAAATGTATATTTTAGAACGTTAATCCAACGTCAACCTACATTTCTAAGGCAAACATTTCCATACTCAAATATTAGGATTATAAAATATAGAGATGTATCCTCCCAAGTTATTATCAAATTGAAAACGATTATACAATCATTCATAAATGTATAATATTTTCTTTACGGATTTCTTATTAAAATTGGTTTGAAACCCACTTACCGTATAAATCCAATTAATATAGCCAGTATCGACAAAATCATAAGCGCGCAGTGTGAAACATCGGCCAAATAAATAGACAGTCGCTTCAGCTCTTGATGTCTGATCAGGACGAAAAATAGGATCAAGCAGATGAGAGACGCGACTAGGAGCAACAGTCCGCAGAAGAGTCCCTTGGAAGCGCCAGCGCAGTCGACGCGGGTGCCACGCTGTGCTGCCGCCAACGCCGCCGCCCTGCGGGATAGAACAGCTTCCAGACGTCTTTCCAGATCTTCGTCGTTGGCCACGCTGCAACCAAATGCGTGCGCTCACGTCAGCCGCCTATCCTTATTAGTGATTGCTAATCATGCTCTAATGTTAAATTGCAACGGTCCAACGGTTCTTGCATTTTTACTTCTAATCTTAGCAGTGTGTGTTAGTAAGCCCCATACACAACAATACTTTCTGATAGGACCCACTCATCACTTGTGAATAGCTCATTCGCTTTTACTATATCTATCAATCTTCATCTCTATATAATATATTTCATCGGCGTCTTTACACGGAAAGCGAATGAGCGCACCCTGTTCCGAAATAAAAGCGTTAAAAAATATGAGGGCAATTTTATTTACTTAAGACGAAGTTTCTTTAGATTTAATGTTAAATATATAAATATTTGAATTACCTGGGATAGCGGCCAATGTGCTTCCACATAATATATATAACAGCAGCTCCAATGAAGGAATATTCAATAATAAACGGATATAAATATGGAGCAGAATCGGATACAATAGTTCCCATGATAGGATTCCTTCCACATACAGTTGTGTTGTCAATATTTGCAATCAAAGCCGCTGGGTTTAGAGTGTCAAAAGATTCAAATATTTCCATGGACTTATTATCTGGAAATAACAATCAAAATCAACCGACACAAAGGAAAACTTATTTTCAAATAATAAAACCTGTTGCTAAAAAATCATGCATTGACTTAAAAATAAATCATACAAACTATAGAACCGGTGCAGATTGACTCGGATACTTAAAATCCACACCTCACCGACGATTCGTGGAGATGCCAACATTATTGGTAATAATTGTAATAGTATTTATTAGGGATATACCACTGCGTAAATAAAGTAAACCCAAAAAAATTTGTTGTTTCTCTCTATATCATCACATTATCATATGATTGAGAAAATATATTAAATATCTGTATTAATAACAACAACTGAATAAAGTGACGGTGGTGGTAAAAATAGTCAAAAATCAACTAATTTTTTTTAGATGTAATGGAATATAACGTCGATAATATTTAGCCTTGTGAGGTGTGGCTCTTGGAGCAACAGAAATAATAGACAAACTGCAAATAAAAAGTGCATCGGCAGGATACGAAGGCTCACTCGAACGACAAACCTGGAAAGTGTGGTGGTTCGTCTACACGATATGTTTCAACGTTATTGCCAAATTCGTCTTTATCCGTAAACGATGATGTTGCGCTTGGCATTATATTCGATATAGCGTTTATAATCGGTTGGAACGTTGATTTAGGAAATTGGAATACTTCCAATATAGCAGTCTGAGTTGATGTAATTTTCTCAGACTCTGTTGGTAGTGCAGAAGTGGTCGTGAAAGGATGGTCGTTAGGCCACTCTTTAAAACCGCCATAGCTATCATAACCTATGGTACTTTTTAACGTGTCGATTATTTTTGATTTAGAAAGGTACCCGTTACCCATATATGATGAAGGAGTTGCTGAAAAACGGTTAAAATGTTTAATGCATGCTAGGTTAGTTAGAAAAATTAGTTGGGAAGAACTGGTATGTTTAAAATTCATCACAAGGAACCAAAATTATACTTTATGGGAATTACAATTTTATTACAATTCTTTCATTGCGATTGATATTAAGTGATTTATCAGAGTAAAAGCAGATTGTTTGGATGTGATTGCTTAGATACTAACTTGTAGTTGTTGATGTGGTGGTAGTTGCAGCAGTGGTGGTTACGATATTTATAATTTGCTCTTCAGTAGCTTTAGCCGTGCTTGCAATGGTCGATACAATAGTGGTTGCAGCTGTGGAAGCAGCACCGAAAACTTTACCAGAATGTCTTAAGGTATGTTTTCGGATAACCTCTGAGAATAATACAAGGCCCATTTAAAAAACTAAACTAACAACGCTACTGAAGCGGGTTTCTGATCATGAATATTAGTGCATTGTTAATTCCTGTTTAATTGATAAATATTTCATAGAAATTACTTTTACTACTTAATTTCAGAAATATAGACGGACATATTTTATCTTCGTAATAACAAGCCCGGCAAGCGGTAGCAGCTTTTTTGTTGTAGTGGCAGATCGATTGTGAACCTTAAGGTTTAAGAATTCCATATATAACATATTAAATATGGAATTTTTCCTAAACTGCTAGACAGATTTAAATAAATGATCATGTATATTTAAGTGGATCCCAAGATTTAAATCCATAATTGGACCGAGAAGTTGGGACTACAATGAGACAGACGACGTAACCCAGGCCTAATAACAGTATATAAAAGCGTGTCATGGCATGTCATGAATGTGAAAATTTAGTATCTGATTAATAAACGATATTAAAAGCACTTAAACCATCGTATCCCCTTGATATGTCTATACATGAAAGAAAATGATAAAGAAATAAACATACTTCCAAGAACTCCTTCTCCAGGAACTCCATTCGGGTTCCTTACATGATAGTCCGTAATTTCCTTCAGTGATTCAAGCACCAAAGTTCGTATCCAGATACAAATGTTTGTGGCAACCACATGCATCAAGCCAAATCTAGCTATTACTTTGAACCGGTGTATATTGAGCTAAAATATATCAATATATTTTTTTAAATATAACTTATTGAATAATACAGTTTTTGAAAAAAAAATCTAATGATTTACAGATTCCATGAAAAATGTTTGAAAAATATTAGAATTAAAAATGTATATAAATATTTTAAAGGAACACAATGGTGATTTTATTATGAATCGAAAATTAAATTTAAAATATTGACCACACATATTTTTATTGAATTAATATTAGAACTAAACGTGAACAGTGAATTCACGAAGTTAAATAAATTTATGTCTAAAATCTACAAGATTGAATTTTTTTTCACATCATATGTACAACACGTAACGTACGTAAATAATTACTTACCCGTGAATTCATAAATATAAAGTACATCTGCATAAATGTAAAAACCATTTGCAAGACAGGGTTTACTCCTTTTAAGATTAGATAGCAAGGTGAATCAAGTGGCAACTCGAAGAACGTTCCAAATTCCAGTCCATTGTAGATCATGGTTCCAAGACCAAATGCTGAAATGAACTGGTAGGTTAAACCAAATTTATTTTGCACACAATTAAATTAAGCTCATAACGAGCACAAACTATCTAAAATATTATTCCAATTCCTAGGGAGTGGTTTAGAATTGCCGCTGTAGAACATTCGCTCTTTCATAAATATTTGGTATTAACATTAGTTAGAATAATTTAGAAGTTATTTATGGACACTTTTTTTACACCAGAATCGGTCTTAAGTATGCCGCCATGTTGTGTTGTGTTGTGTTCCGGTATTATTGATCCAAGTTCCTGTACCCTTATGAGACAGCAGCGTGTTCGCGATGCCACTGGCGTTGCAAACACCCATAGGCGACGGTAACTGCTAAATTCTAAGCGGGCCGTCAGCCTGTCTGATGTCCTACAGCAATAAAAAAACAACTATTTTCATATCTCGTGTCTTCATGTCATCCAACGCGATCATTTAATTTGTCTGTTTTGAGAGCTTTTGTTATTTCTCGTAGTAGCACCGTAAGAATAATGAAATTTTCATACTTGCGGCATATTTGGTAGTAATTTGGATTATTTTTTAATTATCTGAAAGTATTTTATCTATATTGTAACTTCTATTATGAGAAAACCTTTGTGAATATTTTTTAAACCTACTTTAATATGATTGTACATAGAATGTTTCTGGCCTTGTTTCATATTATACATAAACTCATATTGACAAAAAAATTAGTTTTAAACAAATTTTACCAATAGCACCAATCCGTAAGAAGAAACTTCCGTGGCTATGATCGTTTTGAGATGTCTTGCGCCTACGCATCGGTCTAACCACTGGTGCTGCTTCCATTTCCACGATATCTTGTTGCTGTAACAGAAATAAAATTATGAAATTAAAAATATTAATTGATTAAATAATAATTATTCTTGTAAGTTTATGAGTAGTTTATGAGTGAGTTTTTATCCGTGCAGGGGCGGAGAAAGAATACTAACCTCTGCGGCCGGGGTCGGCCTGTCGTAAAAGCCGACAAAACAACCCACCCTAGCTACGTGGTAGGGCCTCAAGCCGGTCTGGATGGCGACCACCTTTGGTCTTAAGTATGCCGCCATAATAACCTTGTGTTGTGTTCCGGCATTAGTGACCCAAGTTCCTGTACCTTTATGGGACATCAGCGTGTTCGCGATGCCACTGGCGTTGCAAACATCCATAGGCGATGGTAACTGCTAAATTCTAAGCGGGCCGTCAGCCTGTCTGTTGACCTATTGCAATAAAAAAAAAGAGTAACATTAGTTTAGTGCAAAACAATATCAATGGATAGGTATTTCTAATTCTTTTAATCTTAGAGTTTTGAAAAATAACCTTGTTTAGACATACCAATCAATGCCACATTTTGAGGACAAGAGTTTTATTATTTTATTTATTTGGGAAACATACAATTACAATAAATCACAATATAAAGATAACATAAAAATTAATAAATCAGTAAAGTTTCCACTTAAAGGATATAATTAGTATTCACTGTAATGGAACTATATTATCTCGGGCTTTACTCAAACTTCAATTAAAACTATTTTATTGAATCCTTACTATTTCATTAATAATGCTTGCTAACGCTAACTGCAACATCTCACTTATTAATTAAGTTATTGTTGTCTATAAAATTTTAATTTAAATTAAAAATCAGTAAAACAGTTTTAATTACAAAAATACGTTTATTATGCAAATGTTAATTTGGTATTTAGAATGCACTCAATAAAACGTAAGACACTTTCTAGCTTAACTGTACATTTGGTTCTAAAATAAAAGAAGCTAAATGATACACGAGAGCACTAACACAAGCACTATGATGAAACATACTACAACAGCACATCCAAAGCTTTCTGCTATTACGATATGATATATGATGTACAAGCGGGATGCGTCAAGATGTACAACCTCACCTGGGACTCATACAATTGCGCCATTTGCAATTGCAATTGTTGTTGACGAACTTTATCACGCATCTTACGGGGATACACCTCCTGCCCAAATGATATGGAAAAAACAAAAAGTAGGCAGCGTAAAACAAAAAAATGGGATTCATGCGGTCCGTCGTGACCTAGAAGCTTTGACTATTATAATGATAAAAGTTGTTGGTGAAAGGGTAAAAGTTGCGGATATGTGCGTATAGTTACAAAAAAGTTAAATAAATCACATAAATTCAATTAAAAAAATTAAACAAAATGTTATCTAACACAGGACGACACGCGTAAGCGATTTTTTAAATTAGTTTGTAATGGATGTGCTGTGTACAACATTAAGGTAATATTTACTCACTTGAAATTGGCTTTGTTTTTTAGTTTCTTTTGCGTTCTTATCTTTTCCATCTTTTTCCTTGTCCTTATCCTTTTTATCTTTCTTTCCATCTTTTTTACCATCCTTTGCGTCTTTGCCTTCTTTTGGTTCTTTGGTCTTCTTTTCCTTTTCTTTCTTCGGTTTTTTTTCCTTAGGCGGGGGTTTAGGTTTTGGGGAACTTCCGCTGCAGCATGCGCTCTCTAAGGCACAATATTAATTAATTGTATTTGTTGATAAGAATGGGTGGAGTTACAAAAATGGATAAAATTAGAAATGAGTATATTAGGGGAAATTTGAAAGTGACGCCAGTGATTGAGAAGCTGATAAGTAATAAGTTAGCCTTGTATGGCCAAATAATGCGAAGAGAGAAGTGTCATATAACAAGGAGGATGCTTGAAATGAGAGTGGATATATACAAGAGGAGAGGTAGTCCAAAGAAAAGATGGATGGATTGTGTAAAAGATGATATGATAAAAAAAGTTGTGAATGTTCACATGACGGCTAATAGAAGAGTGTGGAAGGAGAGAACATATTGTGCCGACCCCATATAGTTTGGGATAAGGGCTTGCCCGTGGAAAAGAATATTTGTTGATAAAAAATTACACTGACGTGGAAGTAGTCATTAGAAGGGACTATTTTATTAGTATACTTTGAAACAATAATCGGTACGAAGTAGATTATGCGAACAAGGAAGGGCATCATCCAGTTTTCTTTTCAGAATTGGGGGTCCAATGGCAGTCACTTGTACGAAACCAAATTCCTCTTATGCTTATTTTCCCAAGGAAACAAGTACCCAGGAAAAGCGTTGTAAGAAAAAAATGAGAAGTATTATTATCCTGTAATAACATTTTGCTTACTGCGCGCTTTGTACTGAAAGCTTCCTGCGCAAACGTGTTGAAATTTTAAAGATGTTGATACTAAGGTACTAACCTTGCAATAAGAAGCAGAACACATACAAAAGGAACAGTATGCTTATCCCGTACAGATATGTGAAAAAGCCTTCATAGTAGTACAATGGTAGATTGTGGGTGATGACATCGCTGATGACGTAAGCAATGCATATCACCACAAGAAGTTTTGCATAGATGAAACTGGATATGATGAATAGAGACGTTCTGGGAACAAAACAAATTTTATTAAATGGGTTTATCATCATTGCTATTTGTAATACAAGTAATGTAAACAGAGATATATAACTGACTAATATATTTTAGTACATTAATTGAAATTTAGACTATCTGCAAAGGCGTCAAATTTCGACCAAAATCTAATGAAGCATTTATAAAGTTTTGTAGAACTAAAATAATATTATAAATCAGTTTTAGTAAAATTGACATACTTCTTGGAGGGCTTCGGTTGAACGCACTTGAGCTCCATTTCTTTGTTCACCGTATTATGTTTTTCCGCTATGGCAATATCACTGCCCTGTTGCCGATGCTGACCAACAGGCAATGTAGCCATGTTATCAACGGCTTCTAAATCCACCGTGGCCACCTTCACCTCAGCCTCTGGAGGCGGGTGCTTCTCCTTCCCCATCACTGATCACTTCACAGTTGCCGTGTAGGAAACAGGGAAAGGGAATTACGAATTGCCCATAATAAAGTGCTTCGGGGTTAAGGACAGGTGAGGGCAGGGCAGTGGATTTTGGAGCACTTTTAAGCAAAAAGCTCCGGAAGTGTTAAGGTGCGGCGTCGAGATCGAGCCTGCGACTCAAGTGCGCGCTGAGTTGCGCAATCGGGGAAGCTGCGCGCCTCCGAGATAGGTCGCAGGGGTGGCACCGTCCCTCCGAAACGCACCCCATTTTTATATAAATTACGCTCTTAAATGGAAAGAGGGTCGTAATTTGTGCACGCTATTATGATAGCGGCAGTTTTGAAGGATAATGCTCTTAGATGCATTTATATGACCCCGTTCTCAATTGACTTCCAAAAATCTTAACATTTCCTTTGTTTGCAACAATCGTTTTCACATGAAACTCAAAAAAAGAGCATAAAAACGATACTCAGAATAAATGACACAGCTACGTAATCTTTATTTTGTAATATGAAGTCACGGCATGCATTGTTTTGAGAACAACAGATACAACGCAATCTTTGCCATCAATTCCTTGGAAATAAGCCATGCTTATTTAGCATTATCAGTATGTGCAATATAATTACCAAGATCTTTATACCTTTATGAAATCAAATTACATACATTAATATTATAATTACAATATATGTACTAAGAACACCAATGCTGAGAATTTTGGGACCCTAATCTATCTGACCAGCACGTGCCCTCCACTAAACAAAGGAGAAACATTTGGTATAATTTTTTTGTCTTAATAAAGACAAAAATATCATATGAATCAACTTTAACAAATAAAGGTCATTGGGCTTCGTTCATACTTCTTGCAGCTCTTATCCCATATGTTTTGAGGTCGGTACGACATGATCTTCCACTCTCCTGTGTTAGCCATCATCTCAGCATTCACATATTTTTTATCCATATCATCTTTTACGCAATCCATTTATCTTTTTTTGGTCTAAACCTCCATGTATCCATCCACTATCATGGTTCGTACGTACGCACAATCTCATTAAGATAATCCTAAAGCATTTATAATGAAGCAGTATTCACCTTTTAAATTTAGTATTATTATTAGTATTTAAATATATTCAAAATAAGAGTTTAAATCTACTTAGTAGGTCGACAGCCCTACAGAATTGGCGACAAGCGGTCGATAGAGGCGCGTCTCTCCGGGAGAGCGTTGGGAGGCTGCGCGCACGACCCACTAACCCGGCCTCAACCTCACCCATCGAACACTCCTAGTATAACTAAGCATTAGTTGACATCCCTAATATTGCACATGCACGTGTGCACGATGTTGATGATGTAAAGACGCAATAAAAAGGAGGTATAAAGGATAGTTGGATGAAAGGCGCGCATGCTCAAGTCAATTAAAACCTTCCTTATTCGAAGGTCAGTGAACTGTTACATGTTATTCCAGGGTTTGTTTTGCTTCTTATTCAATGTAGTTGGGCACTAATATAACTCAATTTATTGAATTGATGCCAAAATTTTGGGTTACACCCATTACGATGGGTTAACTACAACAGTAGGGTTGGTGTATCATCGTTTTCACGAAAATAGGTCATTAATTAATGTTCACACCATTACTTGAATACTATAAAGATGGATATTGAAAGTAAATTTTACGAATTCCTTGACCATATGGTCGTAGTATGTCACACCGTAGGTTTGTTTTCGAGACGGGGTAGTGAAAATCATTTTGGTTCTTTCGAGGAAAGAACACGGAAAGACATTGTCACAAAATGGCGCACAAATTGTACCTTTTTTATTTCTTAGGAACAGCATACAGGCTGACGGTCCACTTAATAGCAAGCAGTTACCGTCGGCTAGGGGACCACCGCAAACACACTGCTTTCCGCATACAGGTAGCCTGGTCACTAATGCCGGAACACAACACAAGGTCATTATGGTGGCTTCCTTCTATCTAGTCTATACCAAAGATGGTATAGGCCATCCAGATTTCGAATACGATATCCGGGTTTGGCGTCCTATCAACTAACTAGGGTTGTTTTGTCGCTTTTTACGACAGGCCGTTCCTGGCTGCAGAAGTCAGCATTCTCACTCCGCCCCTGCACGAAGAATAACCTAATGATAATACTAACAAAATGACATTGAGCTCTTATAAAAGCTGTAGATACAACTCGTATGAACGTAAGATTAGCTATTACGAAACTGTGTCAGGTTTATTAGAAAAATTGACAGCTGTTATGTTGTCAAGTCTGAAAGTGTGACTAATAAGCGGTTGTAATTAGTATAACTCTACAGGGACATGTTAAAATCACCATTTGTATTCTAAGTAGACTTTGTATTGCATAAACTCATAATTAAAGTTATGTAATGTTGCTAAACAAAGGAATTGAATATATATATATATAGATTATTTATTATTGACTAGCTATTTAAATTTATTTATATATTTTGTTTAATGCTGTAGGAGAGCATACAGGCTGACGGCCCGCTTAGAATTTAGCAGTTACCGTTGCCTATGGATGTTTGTAAAGCAAGTGGCATCGTGAACACGCTGCTGTCCCATAAGGGTACAGGAACTTGAGTCACTAATACCGGAACACAACACAAGGTCTGGTGGCATACTTAAGACCAAAAGTGGTCACCATCCAGACGGGCTTGAGGCCCTACCAGGTAGCTAGGGTGGGTTGTTTTGTCGCCTTTTGACAGGCTGACCCCAGCCGCAGAGGTTAGTATTCTTTCTCCGCCCCTGCCCGGATAAAAAATATAATTAAAAAGTGAAGTCGGTAGCCAAGTGGCAAATGGTCGACAAGTAATCAATAGACAAACCTATAACTCATAGTTTCGATTCTCGCCATAGCTCGGTTTGGCCTTTTTCTCGTCTGATATGCGTATTAACTGGAACTTGAAGGAAAACTTCAAAAGTAAACCTACATCTGATATATACTGAGATCACCGTTATGTGTAACCCGCCAATATGCCTTGGACAAGTGGTATACTGTCCCTTAACTCCATGGGAAGGCCCGAGCCAAGCAATAGGATGTTATTATCCTATATAAATATATAATATATGAGTGCACCAAACACAAGAGCTCCGTAAATGAGGCGTCGCAATCGGAGTGGGGCTTATTCGAGGGTACAAATGCAGGTCTAGTCACTGACCCAACAAAAAAGCAACCCGGTTTTAATACCAACAGAAAAGCATGGACCCGGTTAAACTGATTGAGAACCAACCACAGGAGAACAAATCACCACCTTCACAAATGGGGTCTAAGGAATCACCGAATTGCGACTATGGAGCACCCGACCAAACTCTTTCCCACGTTGTGAATGAATGCCCACTTCGCTGTTTTCCCGGAGGCTTCGCCGAGCTTCACCGCTGACGCAGAGAGCTGGCTGAAAAATCTGGATATAGACATTTGATCCAAGCAGGAATTGCTATACGCTATGATGATGCTGATCCTATATAAATAAAATGATAGAGATCTGCAGTTGTGCACACATCACGGCAAAACTACGGGATAGATTTCAATTAATTTTCTATGTTTTATTTCTTAAACACTTGGGCCTTATCTAAAAAAATATTGCAATATATTCGTTTAATATAAAGTTATTAAAGTTCAGTGATGTGTGTTTTCTTACCGTAGAGAAGTGGGGCAAGCGATGTAGGACGCATGCGTAGGAGAGGGGAAGTATCTTCTGCTTCTGCCTCATTACGAAAGCAACGCGAACGACGTCACGGGTATCAGTTAGTTTTATTAACAAGCAAATTTATTTAATATTATAAAATCATTGAGATAAATCAATATACAAAAAATGTAGAAAACTATTTGCTTTATCGTCCCATGTACACAGAAGAACTTCTTCACACATCGTTTCCTTGTTCAAAAAGGCACTGACCTGAAAGAGTGAATGTGATAGATTTGGTATTTACATGGGTGACTGCTAACTGACTGAGAACTCCGAAAAGGTAAAACTAAAGGTACTCATCATTTGCTGACTGAGCTGGCAAAAGACCATTTTTACGTTATAACAAAAGACGAGAATAACGAATCATTAGGGATCAGCTGGCAGTGAGTTCAAGGAGGCTCCTTTTATGAGATTTGGGCTCTACGGCTGTATGAGGGGAACATAAGCTACAGCTACAGCTGGAAGCAGAGGCTATACTACTATTATAAAGAGGAAAGATTTGATTGTTTGTTTGTTTGTTTGCTTTGAATAGGCTCTGAAACTACTGACCCGATTTAAAAAATTCTTTCAATGTTGGGAAGCTACACTATCCCCGGGTGACATAGGCTATATTATATTTTCAAAAAAATTAGGGATCCTTACTAAAACTCCAATAATGTAACCCAAAGTGTAAAAAAATTACCTAAAATATTATTTAAATCGCGTGCGTTGCGAAAACTATTGATGATAGAATAAAATAATGTACTACAACTTTGCAGAACACATCATTATTTACAAAAAATGTCGCGACAGCATATGTCTAACTATTATAGTTATGCCACAATAAGTGTTCTTTTATTTTAAAAATTTAATTGAAATGCCGCCCTTAGAAAAGACTCTTTATTTGGATCTTGGTATTAATCCTTATCAAAATAAATTACTTCATATTCAAAACTGTTTCAATACCTTTATATAACTTTTTGAATTATTCAATTCGGATATTCCATTCGAAAGATATCACGAGTTTAAAAATGTAAGTATTAGAAAAATGTTGCGTGGTAGCCGCTCACCCTGTTCGGCTAGCTAGGCAGTAAGTACCTTATGCAATGTAGGCGTGCGTCACTGGGGTTTTTACAAAAATTAGAATACTTATTAAAAAATAACGAAAAATAAATAAAAAGTAATAACAAAAAAAAATCATTAAAATAAAAGCTCATAGAAATAATAATATTCACACTTTCTTTATAATTTTATTTTTTTAGTAACCTGACGCAAATAGAAGGGTTTGCCCTCAGGGGCGCTCCTCTGTCCGAGGAGTGCACGGGTGTGCGTACCCGAGGTGCCCGAGCATCCGTCGCTTCACTCCCCTCTCCGTTCGAGGCGACAGAGTCCTACCTTTCTTTCCGTCTACCTCTTACATCCTTTCCAACTTAGCTCTCTGTTCGTGGCGTGGTCCCCGGTGGGATGATTGCGAATACTGATTGGGGTCCCGGGTTCTACCCTGGGACCTGATTTGGTAGTCGAAACCATGCCTATTTCGACTGCGCCTGCACAGAGTGTTCCCGGGGCAGGAATTGCATCCTCACTGTCGGTTGGTCTTGCTGGGCCGGCTACGACGTCAGGCGACTCTGCTTTTTCTGGAGTGTCGTCTGGTAGTCGTACCCACGCCTGACTAGCACGCGACGGGGATACGAGTCCCGTCCGGAATTGGCCGCGGACCTGTCACTCCCTGGCCCTGGTTCTGTCCATGGTCGGGGGCGATCCTGGATGGACGGCCGTCGCCTCCTTTTGCGAGGCAGTAGTGTCTGCAAGGGAGGCGGCGGAACGGGAGCGGGAGTCCGCCACCGCACTCCCCTCCCGCCAACGTAGGCCGCGTCGTCGGCGCCGGAGGGCGGGCAACGATCTCCGGCCGCCGTAGAAAACGGCCGCGGGCGGCCCCTCGGGGGAGGATCCGCCACCCGCACTATTGCCGCGAGGGAGAAGGCCGCGTGCTGTTCCACAGCCCCCCTCAACTCCTAGAGTTGTTACAAGAGAGCGCCGGGGGGACGAAACCCTGACCACCTGGTGCCAGCACTTTAGAAGGGGCCCGCTTTAAGACAAAGCGTGGGCCGGCGCCGGCCCGGGCCACGAGATCGGCAGGCCATATATCCGTGGGCCCGGGCGTAGACGATAGGAGAACAGCGGGGTTTTTTAGTGGGTCGAACATCTTTTCCGGAGTCCCTTATATCCCTCGGTCCCCCCAGGCCGGGATAACCCGTCAAGAGAGGTTTTTCCCCGAGACCGAAAAAAAACTAGAAGGGTTTAATTTTTAATTTTTTGTTAAATACCCGTGCGAAGCTGGGACGGGCTGCTAGTATCATATAAACCTTGCCAGTAAAGTCGATCCTAATCTTGCAACGGGTTATGGTTGGGACAGAAAAAATGACGAACAAACTCTACCATAAATACGTATTAGACGTATTTTATGTATTGCCAATGAAGTTAAACTATGGTTGAGCCTTTGACGAAGATTTTCCCAATGATTTGGTTCGTTTTAGCATAATAGTAAAACAATTTTTGCCTCTTACTTCGTTGGATCCGCAAACAGCTTTTTTGCTTTGATTCGTGATTTGATTCTATTTTAGTATCTTATATTCTGAAAATTAACGTGACTGATTCACATCTTCAATGTTGGATTTGCATGTCTAGTATGCTAAAAATAGCCATGATATAATAAGATTTCTTAATCAATTTAAATATAGATTAGATGCGATGACCATGACGATACAATTTTAATTGGCGTGTATAATAGTTGATATGAGTACATATTGCCATCCATTGCGTTAATGCTAACTGCCGTCGTCGTCAGCCGTCCGTTGTCCACTGCTGGACGTAGGCCTCCCCAAGTTTGCGCTACCAATCCCGGTCCCTTGCTTTTCCCATCCAGCCCCGACCTTACGCAGGTCGTCGCTTCATCGGTCCTACGCCAAACGCCAGCCCATTGCCACTTCAGCTTGCATATTTTGGTAGCTATTTAGCATATTAGTTACATTGGCTTCGGGCTCTACCACCTAGCTAGGGTAGTTTACAAAACAAACCTAGCTGCGTCGTAAAAGGCTACAAACCATCTCCAGTTGCTGAGACCAGTATTCTTACCCCACTCCTGGACAAAGAAACATCTTGGTGTTTTTGTTACTTACGAGGGTGCTTCGATAAGTACTCAGCCTCACTACCCGATAGCATCACTATCGCAATAGCTTTTTTATTGCGTAGTACATTCTTTTAGACAGCTACTGTAAAAATTTCAGCTCAATCAAACGCGTAGTTTTATTTTGACCACGTGTGGAAGCGAGCATGCGTGAACATTTGAGAAAAATGGCAAAAGAGCAATATCGGTCGGTGATTCGATTGTTGTTTTTGGAAGGGAAATCGCGCAGCGAAATCAAAAAGCGCTTGAATGCTGTGTATGATGACTCTTCCCCCTTTCATGGGAACCGTCCAAAATTGATTTAACCAGTTACAAATCGGACTTTTGAGAGTTCAGGACACTGCTCTGTTCGAGATAAATAGACCGTAATGAAATGTTAAGCCAAATTTTTTTCTGTCTGAAACTTGTTTCTTTTTATTTACAAATTATTCTCTAGTTTTTTTTGATTATATAATTACTAGCTGATCCAGCCATATGTTGCTGTGGCTCAGTAGTTATAATAAATTTAATAAATGTTGCGCAAATGTTATATTAATTATTTTGATACAATCAAATTTTTACTAATAAAGCTGAAATATTTGAGCCGACTTTAAATAAAACGTTCGTTAGAAATAATAGAATAGAAGTCAACAATCGATATAAAAACTATCCTATCTTTAAAGTTGGAGCAAATTACATATAATTACGATGAATTTATCAGAAACATATAAAGAAAAAATATTTACTTATCCACATAAACTACTGACATAGTTCATTTTTAAAATTTAATGAGAATACGAAATAAGTTTCGCGAAACTTTATTTGTCTATCATCAATACTATTTCTTTCGTATTCAGAAGATTTGATTGATTACCGTATCAAAGAACAAATAATTCAAAGTATCCGAGACATATTATACGGTCTACTGCACGAATTCATGGTCTGGCGTTCATAATATCTTGTAGGTATGTTGAATAAATATTTATTTCAATACACGCTGACACGCATCTAAATAGGTAAGATCAAAGTGTTAATAAACATAACAAAGATAAAATGGTTTCTAAGAACAACAATAATAGATGTGTTTTGGTTACAAAACTTGGCACAGTTGACATCGTATTTGTGATCATTGATTAATCAGTGCAACGACTAAGGTCGTGTTTGTCATAGGAAGAAAATCCTATTGTGAGAACTGCAATGATTTTATTAGTTTTTTTTTATTGCTGTGGAACGGTTGGCATGCTGACGGCCTATAGAGAACTGGAATCTGCATCCGGCATAAGGGACCGAATATGCTACTATAATAACCTTATTATATAGTCAATATATAGCAACATATTTAGCCTTTCAGACGAGCTTGGACGTTTTTAAGACGCGTGTTCTGAATGAAAATGTATTTCTGTTGCACCTTATATGTATACCCCAGTTTTATCGCAAGTTTTTATTTCTTTAAACTAAGTTTATAGAACCAAACATGTTTCAAGAGCGCTTCGCGAACACTTGGTTTTTGTCCTTGGTAATTAGGACTACCCAAAGTAGCAGTCTAATTGATTTATGGTTACTAGATAACTGATATACTTTATATATACTTTTAAACACATATACACAGATACGCAAAATCGGGATTAGAATCGAACCCGTGGGCCCGCAGGCTTACTGACATGTAACAGTTGCGCCATGGATGGATGAATTTTTTATTATCTACAATCAGCTATATATCTCCATCAATTACGAGTTTGTAACACCCTAGTTCTGATAATTATAGTCTATGAAATAAAAAAAATATATAGATAAAACTTACTTGGCATTCTTAGGGGTAGTTTCAGGCTGACAGCAAGCTCGATACCGAAGAATAACATCTGTTGGAGTGAGAGCTTCAGTCTCTTCCGCCAGCGCCTCGCATTCGTCTGTGACGAGCGGCGCACGCGCAGGCGAAGTGTGTGATCCGTAGCCGTCAGAATTCAGCTGGAAATAAATACACATTTGAAATAAAAAATACTTAAAAGCTACCAAACGTGTCATGTTATGGGTTTTTTTTTTATTAATGAAGAATGGTAGATAGACTGACGGTCCACTAAATAGTGCGCAGTTATCGTCGTCTATGGATGTTTGTGACGCTAGGAGCTCCGCGAACACGCTGCTGGTCCATAAAGGTACAAGAATATGGGTCACTAATGCCGGAACACAACACAAAATTATTTTGACGGCATACTTATAGACCAAGGGTGGTCATCTAGACGGACTTCAAGCTTTACCACGTAGTTAGGGTTGTTATGTCACCTTTTACGACAGGCAGACCCCGACCGCAGCGGTTAGTATTCTTACTACCCCCCACACGGAGAAAATTTATAAACATTTACTATCCAAAAGAATATAAATATTCACTGATAAAGATATAACAAAAGAACAAGTAATTTAAAAAAATTGCGATTTGTTACAACTACCCTCAACTTAAAACATATATATTACTAGCCGTTCCCGCCCAAGCGGGCGCTGGTCGAATGACAGAAAAAAGTAAATATAAATATAAAAAGTGCGAATAAATTTATTTTGTTATAAATAGACTTACAAAAAAGTAAGCTTGATTTGAGTGAAACTACTCGGCGAAAGGAATATTCCTACCTAATTTCAAGTCTCTACGCCTTTTGGTTCCAGAGATATCGTGATGAGTCAATGTATAAGTGGAAATTTCTTATATATATTATTATTATATATGTAATGCATTGTTAAAATTTGTGACAAATAAATTCCTCATTTGGTTATTATGGTAGACTTATTAATAGGTTTAGCGATGGGGAGAAAAAATAGTATAAAAGTGAATGTAAATTAATATTAAGTTTATCTGTAGATAAATTGCACTTACAAAAGGCTTTGATAACTTAAGCTACACAATTTTAACATACTCGTACTACACTTCTAGCATAGAGTAATTATTTTCTCTATCTTTCTTCTTCTCTTTAATCAATTTTTATTACATTAATCATCAATGTCACCTCAGGTTTTAAAATTGTATGAAAGCGACATTTAAAAGAGATTTAAGGTGATGAAAACAGCTAAACTGTGTTGTGAATACTGCAATGAACATTTGTCTTCTAACTAAAACAGTTAAAACACTGTTCACAGGCTAACTTGAATTATTGATATTAAAATATCTGCAACATTGACGAGATTTTGCACGTCGTTTTAAACAATTGAAGATCACTTAGTAATAAGTTTAGTAAAAGCATAGTAAATGCTACAAAAAAATTCTACATAAACAGATGACTAATAGAATAATATATTATAGAACTTGATTATATTTCGATGTGCTTCTGCTAGATTTGAAATAAAAAAAACACCTTTGTTGGAAATACTATTTGAAATTCCAATGAGAAATATAATTTTCAACACAAAACATAAAGCGGTTGAATTTAATAACACCTCAGAACTTGCAAATCAGGTTCAGGTTTTTTTTAATAATTGTTCAGTGCAGTCATGTGATCTATAATGAGTGATGATATCTCACTTTGACGATAGTGCCGACCTGCGGGTCCTGCACGTGATCCATTGTCTGGGTCAGTGGTTCGCGCGGAGGGTCGCGCGGTTGATCCATTCCTTCAACTGGTGCGCCGAGCAGCCGCTCCTTCATCTCATGGATGTAGGGGCAACGCTGCATCGCGATGTAAAACTCGCGGACGCGCACCTGCAAATGCAATATTTTTGTGTGATTGATATAAAAAACCTGGATGACTTTTGAAGATAATACATGGTTGATAATAAAAAAAACAACAATAGCTATAATAAGATAATTCACACAGCACCATATAGTCTCAACGTTTTCAGCAGAGCACTTCTTCTGGGTACTACATAACTGAAATAAAACTTATATTCTTATAAATTTTTCTAATAACATTTGACTAATACGTGATTTTGTAGTTTTGTTCTCAATACAAAGGAAACGACAAAGGAAAGTGATTGTACCTACATTTCAAACGCCGTAAGCTATTCTTGTTAAGTATACATAACAAAGAAAATCAGTGGGAATATTCCCAGGACTCATTTTAGAGAACGTACCACACAATACTAGAAGTTACGGAATATATAAGAATACATTGATATTCAAAATATATAGTTACTGCGCTAAAAAAAACATTACTCTTAGCATTATCATACCGATTTCATTCTTTTTCTCCGTGTTGATTAAGAATACTGACCCCTGCGGTCGGATAAAACAACGCTAGCTCCAAACTTGGTAGTGCTCCAAGTCCATTTGGATACTAACCGTCCCTGGTCTCTATGCCGCCATAAGAACCATATATTATGTTCCGATATGTGACGCAAGTTCCAGTTCCCGTATGCAAATAGTAGCGTGTCAGCGGTACGCCTAGCGTCGCAGGCATCCTTAGGTGATGGTAACTGTTTACTATTAAGTAAGCCGTTAGCATGTCTTCCACAGCAATAAAAAAAACTGGATTCTGTTTCAACTCATCAGGAAACATTATTTGATTGTAACAAAAATTTTAATCGTACCTATATAATCAGAGGAGTTAGTTGATGTCATTTGTTCTTTGTTTAATATATTTTTCCAGAAATAATACATTTATAGAGCTTTTAAATATGCTAGTACCAAATAGAAATTACTCCCAAGAGCGTATCGAACGGTTTCATAAATTAAACTTTAAAATACCCTATTCTAAATTTTCTTTACACACGCTATTGGTATGATAATATAATTATGTACTGTATTTTCAAGTAAATTACGTGAAATTAAAACTTCTATTCACGCAATGGGTTTTCCAACCCTTTTTAAAAACCTTCAAAATACATTGAGGTTAAACAGCACAAATTATTTTTGGGGACGACGAAAAACGACGACTATTATATGTTAACAGTATGTGAGTATATTGGTGTATGTGTAACATCGTAGATCTCAAACTAATAAAGCGATTTTGATACTGTATGTTTTATTACATCTTCTTTTGTACGTATATTATTCGCTATTTTGTTATTATTACTTACGTATCTGGCGTCGTTTTCATGAGCGGTTTAGTATTTTTTTAAAGATTTTAAGTAGATTTAGCTGTTTAATAAAAAACCAAGATGGTAAATCTAAATCATATGTAGGATTTGAGTAGAAAAGAGATACCAAATTGAATTGTTAGGATGTCGTAAAAAGTCACATCTCGGTGCTAATTCACAAAACATTGGGTTCAAACCGTTCAATTTTCTATTAGGGGTTGTATATCAAGCAAGAGAACTTGTAAAATTTAAATTCGTCCACGTATTCTCATCTCATTTCTTTGTCCCGTTTCAGTGAAGATCATAAATTTCGCCGCATGACAACAATCGGTTTTCTTCTGACTGCTTATCTTACTTCTGATGCAATATGGACGTAGCGCTCTTAAATAAGATGTAACTTCTGTAATATTTAATACAGGAAATAATCGATGGAGAGTTCATTTCACCGTTTCTATATAATCAGCGTTTTGTATTGGAAAGATTTTTGTGATGAAAGTAGGTAATCTATAAGATCCAATTTTCCTACGAGGACGGCAGCGTGTTTGCGGTGTCCCTAGTGTCGCAAACATCCATACGCTACAGTAACTGCTTACTATTAAGTGGGCCGTCAATCTGTCTACCGTTCCACAGCAATAAAAAAAATATATCCGTACGTAACCAATTGCTAACTTACTTTGAGACTATCCAAGAGACCGCTGTAATAACTTTTCTCGTCTAATACTCGTATTATAACACAGTTCGTGTATCCGTGCAGGGGCGGAGAAACAATACATACTCTGCGGTCGGGGTCGGCCTATCGTAAAAAGCGACGAAACAATCCACCCTACCTACGTGCCCGTCGGGTAGGCGTAGTGGCGTACCTTTAGTCTTAAGTATGCCGCCATAATAACTTTGTGTTCCGACTTTAGTGACCCATGTTCCTGTACCCTTATGGAACAGCAGCGTGTTAGCACTGGTGTTGCAAACACCCATAGGCAACGGTAACTGCAAAATTCGAAGCGGGCTGTCAGCATGTCTGCTGTCCTACAGCAATAAATTTTTTTTTAAAAAAACGGTAAAATTTTCATTCACTCGTTAAAGCGGAAACAAACTTATTCCCGGAGGATATTGTTGGATTCACTTCACCATATTTGCGTGATGATCGCTACGCTTTATGAATAACAGTTATAAATGGATTGGAATACCGCTTAGGAATACAAAGTACGCTAACTCTCTGCTATTACGTCATTGCTCGTTTTTGTCAACTAAATGCGGCACACAAAAGAAGTTTAAAAATGATTGGCTACTTGTCTCTTTCCTCAGTTAGCCACCATATCAGGTACCTTTGTTAGATAAATTGGCTACATTTTCTTAAGAATTCACGACATTATAACTATATTTAAATAATAAAAATGGTTTCTCTTCGAAATTTTATACCATTTAGGTATATTTGTTGTTCGAAGTTGTCTTGCTGTTTCTATCGAATCTAAATCATTACATGACGACCTCCGTGACGTAGCGGCTACGCACAACGGTTGCGTAGGTTACGGGTTCAATTCCCGTCTCACGTCTGAATGTTTGTGTATAATATATATTTATTTACAGTATATTAATTAATACTATTATTCATTTATCAATTTGGTGTAGACTAAATAAGGGCTCCTTATACAAAATACACCAACCTAAATTTTACATCTAAAGGTTAAATTAACACTCAAAATATATAGAGATACTAGAGGTGTTTAATAAATAGTGATATAAGTATGACGCAATTATCTTTTAACAAACGTTATTTTAATTTTCGACGTAGACACCTTTCAGGTGTCTACATCTTTCATATAAAACTAAAATTCCCTTTAGAAAAAATCTTCTTGCAGATCCCTTAAAAAATCGTGTACCACGGCGTCTATTGCGTCCATCAATTTCAAATTTATGGCCCCTGAGATGTTCCTTTAACCACGAAAATAGGTAAAAATCACTAGGAGCTAAGTCCGGTGAATATGGAGGGTGTTCTATCAATTCGAAGCCAGCTTTTTGAATGGCAACCCTCGCAACTCTGGACTTGTGCGCGGGGACGTTATCTTGGTTAAACAAAACAACTTTAGCAAAGCCACGCCGTTGCTTGCGTATTTCCTCACGTAACTTTGTTATTTGTCCTGCGTACAAAATTCCCATAAGAATAGCTCCATGATTAAGATAGTCGATCATTACTCTGTCACGTCACACCTGTCTGCTGTCCTACAGCAATAAAAAAAGCAATGATAAAAAAATAACACATGCTTTAAATCAGGTATCGCAACTTCTGTATATTATTTATTTTACAGAGAAGTTGTTTATATGATCTTTAAGCCATTTATGTGAAATAAATCCTTAATACTAAAGTTAGTATAAATTGATCCACCTTTTCATGATAATCAATGCGGTAGTATAGAATAAATTGCTTTGCACATAAGGGTGCAATGAGTTATAAGATAATTTACTGTCCGAACTGTGTACATACAAAGATGGTTTGCAGTAAATTGTTTCAACAGTACACCTTAGGGTGTACAATATAAATTTCATTTATCAACATATCATTTATTAGTTGTCATTAAATAAAATATCAAGTTATACATGGACCTAAATGTTAAAAGTGCTCGTTGATCTAATTTGGCTCTCATGCTCTAAAAGAATAGCTCTGAAGATGTGCATCGTTACATTCATTGTCTTATAGAAATACATTTGTATTGTTATCAATCTTATATATCTATAGGCAATACTTTAATTTCAAAAGTCTTGCGCGTTGTAAAAATTATTGCGCAGTAAATTAGCTGGTTGATCTGTCAATTTAAACATTAGTGATCCATTTACGTCAATCATTACTCAATATTCAATACTTAGAATGTTTACATATTACAAAACATTATGTTAATGTATGTTCATTTCGGGAACAATGCAACGAACTTGACAACATGGGGTCTTTGTTAAACGAGACATTATCTTTCTCATCTGTCAACTACTAATCTACGATGGTAGAATATATCCTTCAATGTACATTTATAAACGCATAGTATTGAAATGTATATATATATATATATATATATATATATATATATATATATATATATATATATATATATATATATATATATATATATATGTGTGTGTGTGTGTGTGTGTGTGTGTGTGTGTGTGTGTGTTTGTGTGTGTGTGTGTGTGTATCAGGCGATGCTAGAGGTAAACACGCTGCTGTCCCATTTGTGTACAGGAACTTGGGTCACTAATGCCGGAACACAACACAAGGTTATTATGGCGGCATACTTAAGACAAGGGTGGTTGCCATTCAGACGGGTTTGGGACCCTACCATGTAGCTAAATTATATTACGTGACCCGTTTTTGCTTGGCCTTCAAAATACCACGCTTAATCACAGAGGGAAAGGGTTTAGGTTTTTGTTACGTAGTCAATATCCTCTAAAGGCAATCTCGCACTTTTTCGAGCTATATTCAAATAAAGCGCGTTTAGTTTTGACCCGAATATAGGTATGTATGCATTTTAGGCGTCACGCGGCAAGCGCCGTATTATTAAAGACAAATATGAGACAAATGAATTTTTTTACACTTTCTGTTTACAAAAGAATATTGATAAACCATTTTTATGATTTACTATAGTAAACTAGATGTTCTTCTCGTATACCATTGATGCTCACGAAAGGGAGGAACTGGGGGTAAACGGTCATGTAATATGGGTACGTTTCCTAAAGCATCGGCCTTGCTCCGCACCATTTGACGACCTACTGGCGTAACGGTTAACGAACCTCGATGTGCTTGCAGAGGTCACGGGTTCGAGTCCCGTTCAGCCTCTAAGTGTTTATGTATAATATCACTTGTCTAGTACCCATAACCCTAGTGCTATGTAACTTAGTTTGGGACTGGATGCCGTTGTGCGAAATATCATATTTATTTATAATTTATTTAACCTAAGACTGTATTTTCAATCCAGTGCAAGAATATGGAAATTATTATCTTTTTAGTGATCTGGGTATTTTAGAACTCGATTATATTCATTGAACAAGCATAATTTTAGATACATAATCGTGAGTCGATTATAATATGTATTACTGATGTATCTATATATTCTATATTTTCATTTGTTGAATTTCTATTCCAAATAATTTCTTCGGTGTTTCCTCCATTACCTCTTTGGTGGTAAGTCCATGGGCAAATATGTACTTTAATACCCAGTAAGTACTTGCGAATACAGACTATGGTATGAAGTAAACAAAGTCAGCTTTTTACTATCGTTATCTAGGACGGATTTGAAAAGCTATCTAACTAGAGAATGTGACTTGAAATCTCTAGACATACCTGACCATAACAAGTTGAAACATGTGACAGCTATATCATTACGGAATAAAGAACGTTGATTGATGAGTGGATATCCATCATGCTTGTAAAATGACACAGACAAACGTAAAAGAAATAAGCTACTCAAAAGAAAGTTAATTTCATGAGAACGTAAGTTAAATATACTATTGTTATTAAGGTGAATTTTTCGGTGGCTCAATCTCAATGCTCGGTAAAAAGAACATCTTAAAAATTATGGTTTGGAATCGATGGTTACGTGTTTTGTCCCGCACCATTACAGTGTCTACATACATCTTCGAGCACATTATTTTTGATACGTAGGTGTTCTCACCTAATATGCATATAACATGATCGTAATTGCCAAATACTGACGATAAAGAAAAATATTGTAAGGAAACCTCCATACGGGCATAGGTAACTAGCCGATGCACCTTATAGAAATGTGGTGGGTATACTGCCCGTTGTCTCTGGGGCCTAGGGGAAGGCCCGGTCTCAGCAATGAGGCTTTATGGACTATTATTAGGTGTTTATAGCTCTTAGCTAAGTTCTAATAATATATATACCGCGTTGATTACATGTTCACCAAACTCGATCCACGCTTTAACTGAGCAATTCAAATCTATTATTTATTAGTAATAATAATGACCATTTATTATAAAAACCAACTACCATACAAAGTAATGAAGTACAAAATCATTATATTAAATAACCAAACTAAATAATATATTTTTTTATTGCTGTAGGACAGCAGACAGGCTGACGGCCCGCTTAGAATTTAGCAGTTACCATCGCCTATGGCTGTTTGCAACGCCAGTGGCATCGCGGACAAGCTGCTGTCTTTTAAGGGTACAGGAATTTGGGTCAGTAATTCCGGAACACAACACAAGGTTATTATGGCGGCATACTTAAGACCAAAGGTGGTCGCCATCCAGACGGGCTTGAGGCCCTACCACGTAGATGTTGTGTTCCATCATAAACGACTCAAGTTCCAGTTTTCCAACGCAGATGGCAGCATGTTAGAGGTGACTCTGGTGTCACAAACATCCATAGACGACGGTAACTGTTTACTAATAAGTGGACCTTCATTAAGTACGCTATCCCACAGGAATAGAATAAGTTACATAAAATCTACTTGAATCAGAATAAAGTTTAACTAGGTTTATTCAATTCTAATTAAAGAACAATTTAACAATGCAAGTATGTGGCCTGGATAGACTGGCCTATCCAAAATCACTTAACAAACAAATAAACCGGAAAACATGAGTGCCGCCATGAATGGTAATACTGCGTAATGAAGTCGCTTTCAAAGGACAACGTACATAAATCGATTCAGAAAAACGAGGGCATCAGGTCGTCGGACTCTTGACTGCTTGGAAATTGTACATGTAATTTTGTATTGAGTAATAACCCAATAATATTGACTTGAACTTGAGACGATCATCGACAAAGGCCTTGTTAAGTTTCTTGTTTACATATTACTTGGAAGGTCATAGAACAATGTGTATTGTGAACTGTTAATAGAAAGATGACTTTCTTAGTGTCGATATCATCATCATCGCAATGGTCATTCTCGGTTACATTAAGATCATGCTCTCCTAAAATGCTATGCTGAAATCAGGCCCCAAAAGCCTGGTACGCCTTTTGAATGCCACATTACAAAATGTTTAATTTTTAACGATACCTCTAACTAAGACTACATTTTTCAACTAAGAAGTCAAGAAAGCTAAAGATTGGGCTAAATTTGTTCCTTGCAGAAACGACTGCCTTCTGACCCCACAATTGCTATGGTATGTTAATTAAGTTTATAAATATGTATTAATTTACAAAAGAAGAGTATGGGTAGTACATTAGTCATATATGGGTGGTACATAGCTACTCACTTTGACATAACATTATAAATAGTCTCAGTATATTTATTTATTTAGAAAACTAACAAAGGAAAGTGGCTATTATAGCATTTTACGACTCCTTGAGAAAGGGATGGGTGGCTCGATGAGCTTCTAAATAAATAAATGTTCTAAACTCTATTCTTCTATATATATATTGCGTATACCTAGTCAGGTCATAAGTATTGTCACACAGTAAAAACTTTTCTTTTAGAATGCTGGCCACAAAAAAGTTTATTGAATTAGAATTTCGAATTGTTCATGAAAATAAAAATGTATAACTTTTAGAATTTTACTCATTTTTAAATGTGGAGTGGACGCTTAAAGAAGACCGTGTTGCAGTTATTGCGTTGCATCGTTGCGGTTACGCGCCAATTCAAATTTTTAACATACTGAAAAATTTGAATATTACCAAAAGATTCGTTTTATCGTACCATCAAACGATACAATGAAGACTCTAGTGTAGATGACAGGTCAAGAAGTGGTCGCCCTCGGTCTGTTAGGACTCCAGCAGTGATAAAAGCTGTTAAGGCACGAATTTAAAGAAATCCCAAACGTAAGCAGAAACTGTTGGCCCTTCAGATGGGGTTAAGCAGAACCACGGTGAAAAGGGTGTTAAATGAAGACTTAGGGCTTCGGGCATATCGAAGAAAAACAGGACATCGTTTGAATGCTCGTCTAATGGACCTGAGACTGAAGAGATGCCGCGCTTTGTTGAAGCGGTACGCGGGAAAAAAATATCGGGAAATTCTTTTTTCGGATGAAAAAATGTTTACCGTAGAAGAGAGCTACAACAAACAAAATGATAAGGTGTACGCACACAGTAGTGAAGAAGCGAGCAACCGTATTCCGCGTGTCCAACGAGGTCATTTTCCATCCTCGCTCATGGTATGGTTGGGAGTTTCTTATTGGGGCTTAACAGAGGTACATTTTTGTGAGAAAGGTGTAAAAACGAATGCTGTTGTGTATCAAAATACAGTCCTGACGAACCTTGTGGAACCTGTTTCTCATACCATGTTCAATAACAGGCACTGGGTATTCCAACAAGATTCGGCGCCAGCTCATAGAGCGAAGAGCACACAAGACTGGCTGGCGGCGCGTGAAATCGACTTCATCCGGCACGAAGACTGGCCCTCCTCCAGTCCAGATTTGAATCCGTTAGGTTACAATATATGGCAACACTTGGAGGAAAAGGCGTGCTCAAAGCCTCATCCCAATTTGGAGTCACTCAAGACATCCTTGATTAAGGCAGCCGCCGATATTGACATGGACCTCGTTCGTGCTGCGATAGACAACTGGCCGCGCAGATTGAAGGCTTGTATTCAAAATCACGGAGGTCATTTTGAATAAACTTTAATGTCATAAGAATCTATGTTTTGTTAAGTTCATTTTGGTATATGAATGGTTACATAATTAATAAACTTGTTACAATTATTTTACATTAAACATGTGACAGAATTTATGACCTGACTAGGTATATATACTATAAATTAACTATTTATATTGCGCTGATAGTTGTATTACTTATTATCCACAACAGTTTCACAACGATTTTAAGACGTATGCAGTTTAAAAATAATATCGATTTTTAATACATCAAGTGTACTATTGCATAACTAATTTACTATCGCGTTCCTAAATATTCACAATGCCACGTCGGAAAGTTGTGTCTCAAAGACCAAGCATTACTTAACTATTCACAGCCCACTTTGTTATTGAGTCGTTAAACTACCGTTACTCGTAAAGAAACACTTGGATGCGGCTCATATTTCTTAAGTGTTATTCCCAAGTGTATTTTTATTTATCCTTTCATACTAGTTTTATTTAGTCATACAGCAAGCTCTTGGATTCATTATAGATCGAAAACCATTTGATAATGATTTATCGATTTAGTTACGATTGCATTATGAGCTTTTGTTTTTGGCGTGTTTTTCCTATTAAATGCTATTTTGTACATAAGCAGTATATTATATCAATATTACGAGGTTTTGAGTCGTCAGTGTTAGAAATTTTTGTGATCATGAGCAGACTATAAGAATATTATAAATGTGAAAATAACTCTGTCTGTATGTCTGTTACGTTTTCACGCCTAAATCGGTGAACCGATGAGATAGATTGGATCCTGGTGAAGAGCATATCGTCGTTGTCAAATGAATATGTGTTATGTGTACTTTGAGATATGGAGTAAAAACATTCGCATGTAAAATTGTAGAAAAAATAGCAGTTTTTATATATCAAATTTTGGGTGGCGAAATAGTCATAATAGTCAAAATGATATCTCTAAAAAGTGCACATAGCAGATATTAGTTTGACAGCGACGATGTGCTACTTAATATACTTTTTGTCGCGAAATGTAACTTTTTGAAATAGGGGTGAACGTAATTAAGTTCTCTTTTTTAATTTGTAAGGCAAAACAACGTTAGCCGGGTCAGTTAGTAATGGGATAAAATAAGCCCGACAATAACGTCCCACTGTTAAGCTCGGGTTTCCCCCTAGAGAGAACGGATATAATACCCGGCACGCTTGTACAAAGCGTTCGGTTACAAACACCGGTGATCTCATTGCGCAGTTTTCCTCACAATTTTTTTGATGGCACGTTGCAATTTATTTTTTATTGCTGTAGGACAGCAGACAGGCTGACGGCCCGCTTAGAATTTAGCAGTTACCGTCGCCTTGAGTGTTTGCAATGTCAGCATCACGAACACGCTGATGTCCCATAAGGGTACAGGAACTTGGATCACTAACGCTGGAAAACAACACAAAGTTACTATGGCGGCATACTTAAGACCAAAGGTGGTCGCCATCCAGACGGGCTTGAGGCCCTAACACGTAGCTAGGGTGGGTTGTTCTGTCGCCTTTTACGACAGGCCGACCCCGGCCGCAGTGGTATAAGTATATTCTGTCTCCTCCCCTGCAAGGATACACGAACTGTGTATTATAATTATATATAATACGAGTATTAGGCGAGAAAAGTTATTACAGCGGTCTCTTGGATAGTCTCAAAGTAAGTTAGCAATTGGTTACGTACGGATATGTTTTTTTTTATTGCTGTGGAACGGTAGACAGATTGACGGCCCACTTAATAGTAAGCAGTTACTGTAGCGTATGGATGTTTGCGACGCTAGGGACACCGCAAACACGCTGCCGTTCTCGTAAGAAAACTGGAACTTAGGTCATTTATCACATCATAACAATCACAATACGGTTATTATAGCGGCATATTTAAAGACTTAGGGTAGTTGCCATCCAGACGGGCTTGGAGTCGTACCACCTAGCTAGGGTTGTTTCGTCACTTTTTACGACAGGCTACCGGCCGCAGGAGTATGTGTTCTAACTCCGCTCTCGCACGGAGGAAATTAGGCTATTTCGAAATTCATAAGTAAGAAGGAAAAACCAAATGGCGAAATTTTAAAGGCATTTTTGTTGTGAGCTGGCAGAAATGGTTTTAGGAAAAAATGCGTTTTAGCATTTCATCATCATTAATATTAAATCAACGGTACCAGCTATAATACGTTTATATTAAAAGATCTGGTTAGGCAAAAAGTAAATTTAATATTCGCGTAGTGTTTAAATTATTTCTTAAATATTGGTTATTTTTAATACAATAAAAATAACCTTAACACATAGTTTGCAATGTAATCAAGCCATACAAGATTAATTTTTAAATGCCTTACTTATCTTCTGATAGTTTTTTGACTTTGTATCAAACTTCGCTATATATTACCAATATTTCTACAATTCAATGTTTTCGAAATATTTTCATACTCATCATACCGTACAAATATTTTTTTAATCTGCCAAACGATATAATCGTAAAGATTTTTTATGATTTAACGCTAATCATTAAAACAGGTGGTTATAAAAATAGATGTGAAAAAACTGGGTCAACTATGAAAGAACAATGTTTAATGAACCCGTTCTGCGTGATGCTATTTTGATACGGCCATTGGCTTTATTCTTCTAGGCCTCTATGGTTTATTGGTTTGAGAACAGACGCATAAAAAGAGAAACTGAGTTCAAACACACTGTAAATTTTATAGGCATAAAATATATATTTTTATGATGAGAATTTTAACTACTACCGGTTTCATTCATGACTGAAAGAGGTCTTCGGGTTTCAACTGAACCTCACGTGCTTAATAAAAAATAGAACTGATAGATGCTTTTCCAATTATGTAGTATAGGATATTCAAATATGAAGATCTATTCTCAAAAATATTCTAAAATTATTTCTATAGGAAAATGAACTCGTAAAATCAAGTAGAACAATGGTGTAACTGAAATTATTTTAAGATAATAAGTATTAAAAATTAATTTATCTTTCATTATAGTTTTTTATTAAGTAAAAAGGCCAGGTCAAGACTACCCTAAACCGAAAGGGTATGTATGAAGGGAATAATGAAAGTGGACGAAGCGAAACAAGTATGTAAGGATCGTAGCAAGTGGAAAGAAGTGGTCTCTGCCTACCCCTACGGGAAAGAGGCGTGATTATATGTATGTATGTATGTACCTGATAGCTTTGTAGTATTCCAATGGGAGACAAATCTAGAGGTCCCGAGTTCAAATCCTACGATGGCATGCAGATTTTGTCGCCTAATGTGCAAATTATAGTAAAATAGCCATGTACCCATGGTGAAGGAAAACGTGAGGACAACTGCATACCGATGTCACCGATATGTGTAACCAGGTAATTCGCTTTGGACGAGCGTGGTGGGTACACTGTCCGTCCCCTCTAGAGGGAGGGCCGAGCCCAGCAATGGAACGTAATGGGGCTGTTATTATCATTTATATCGAGGGGTAAAAGGCTAATAGCTTTAAGTGACATTTTCAAGGATATTGAATTCGGAATTAGCTATTTTAGCCTGCAAAACTTTGGATGGCTCTCTGAAAAGTTTATAAAATGCCGCTTAAACAATTAGCCTTTCATCCCTCGATAGTATTATTTAATTGATACACCTTAGATACAGTTTTAAGTTCATAATAAATACTTTCACCGTTAAGAAGTAACTTTATTCTGAAGTTATCTGAAGGTTTTTTCAGAGAAATATAAACAAACAATACCACTTAAAATACAAACACTATCAAATGCAATCGAGTACAAACTCGATTTCTTTAATCAATGACCTCCTTTGACAGCGTCGATAATTGATTTGCACGTACAATCCATAACAACGGAATACAAAATTAACAGCAAAGCAATTACTTTGTCGTTCCTTTGGAATTAAAAGAGAGTGTCACGTAAAGCATATGCGGTTAGTATTAATTTTAATTCAGTCACAAACCAGGCTTTAGGCCCAGAAATAACATCGCCACTTTCTGGCAATGTACGCTTCATAGCCCTTTGAATTGCCAACATAACTGTATTTGATTATTTATTTGTAACTAGCTGATACTCACGACTTCGTCCGGTTACTTTCGTCATGAGGCAGAGGTAGAAGAGACCTCCTCTCCTACGCATGCGCGCTACACCGCTTGCGCCACTTCTCCGTGACAAGAAAACATACATCACTGACAAAGTGACCACGTAGTGCTTGTAAAAATTCTTGTTTCTTAAAACTTTAGTGACTTCATATTAAATGAAGGTATCGCAATATTTTTTTAGATAAAGACCAAGTGTCTAAGAAATAAAACTTAATTTAATTAAAATATATCCAGTAGTTATCCCGTGATGCGCGCACAATGGCAGACCTCTATTATTTTATTTATATAGAATATTTCGTAATCTCAATTTATAATAGATTAGAAGGAAGGAAGTACTTATTTTGTAACAACTTTTGACAATTTGAAGTTAAAACATATTTATAAAAAAATAATAAAACTCTCCAAGCACATATAAAATAATTAATAACAAATAATTTAGCACATGACTCATGTGTGATGTGTACAAAAAAAATTAGCCGTTGTCAATATTTGTCAGCCTAAAAAAGTATCTAAGAATATATTCAAAAGGAATTAAAATTATTTTACTTTACTTATTTGATCTTTGAAGGTTTTATTAAAATTGTTTATCCAAATATGTACAAAAATCAATAATTTTGTATCAATAGAGTTGTTTTGTGTTTTGGTAACATAATTTAACCTACAAATCATATTTATTTTAAAAATTTTGTTCACTTTATTTTGGTTATGTCCATGAAACAAATGAGTACGTGAATATAATGTAATGTATGTTATTCTAACAGTTATTTGTTTACATTACTAAATATTTGTTTATATCCTGTTTTGCCCACTTAACGTAATCCTCCGCAGCCAAAATAACCTGTATTTGTAACATTGTATAAACCTCACAGTACTTCTTAGTTTTAAGTTAATATAAAAAAAACACAGTGAAAATAATAAGTTAGGAATGAATACGATAAAATATTTCTTAAAACTCATTGTCAGTTAAGGCGGCAAATGTAAGGTTTATAGAGAATAATCGAAATTACTACTCTGTTACAAACAAATTGGGTAAACTAAATTATATTGGAGACCCTGGTTATCATAGCCAGTATTAGCTGGTAGAGTAAGAAAGAGTGTCAGGATTTTATTAAATACTTGTAGATTAAAATTTTTTTTGGACAATAATGTCCTCAGATTACCCAATATGCTTGAAATCTATAATTAAAATCTTTTCTATTTTTTAAGTTGAGTTGGACTCCAAAGATCGTAATGGGGCTAGTACAATTTATTAATTTTAGCCAACATTTTTGCAATCTGTATTTTATCCCGCTCCGAACAGGAATCAGGAACCGAATTCCAGGTCAACCCATAATATCGACCCACTTTACGAATTTGTAGCCGTTGCCCTATGCTTATCGTCCAAATAATGTTTGTTTATCATCAGACCTATTCCTGACTTCCTGAACATTAATATTGTTAACACTTAGTATTTCGATTCTTTATTCAAATAAGTATGTATAAAATTTATGATATATTTGTATTATAATATCGCAAGATTTCCGAATTTACTGCTATATGTTTTAAATGTATCAATTTTTAAATCGAAAATTGTACTTTTTATTACAATACAAAATCTCTAGGCCACGTTTTATGATTTCAGTGAAATATTCCATCACATTTTTCTGTTATAAATTTATTGTTAGAATATTTTTGGGACAAATATTTTGAACTATTCATTCTTTTACAACCCTAGTAGTCAAGCTGAGACTAACTAAACTAACTAGAACAGCGACAGTTATCTTTTTAAATTTTTAACTAATAAAATTAATTCACAGTATAATCACCAAAGACTGTGTGAATGGAAAATAGTTAAGAAATCAAACCAAGTACGCACAACTTATCACACCCTGAAACACTTTTTAACATGCATTTCATCAAATAGAAAATATCATTATTTACGTTGAAAGCAGTGACACACCTATAAAATACAAGTTTATGCACGCATGCACCAGCCGCCCTTATATGGCAGCAAAGGGCGGCGTTATCGCCCCCAAAACGTAAAAATAAACGACCTAAAGGCAATATGATATATGTACACATAGGCGTGCCTGTCTACACTGTAACAGTAAAGCGTTACTTCAAAGGGCATTTCTGGACGGATTGCGTCGATACGTAAATATACCTGGAGTCTGGATATACTTATGTCGGTATTTATGCAAAATGTACTTGCAACACAAGTTTTTACGTAAATAATTTTCTTTTAGCTTCTAATTATATATCATAGAACTTTAAACACAACGTTTTATACTAGCAAAGGTGATTTTGAGAACCAAAGGCTACTTTTATAACAAAACAATATATTTTTCTCATAGGCAGTGTTCCCGATCAAGAAATTAAAAGGACCAGCTCATCACTGGACTTCAAGCAGCGGTTGGATTATGCCTTCAGATAGCTCACGGTCGCAAATGGCATTCATTCTTTTAAATATGAATTCAATTGTAACCTGGAGAAGTTCCAAAACGTATATTCACAACTGAATAGAAAACACTAACCTTAATTATAACTAAATGATATCAAGAGTAAGTATGTTTGAACAAGTTCAAGACTAATTTCTTTGAATTTCTATTTAATTCCAACGATGAAATATTCACATTATTTCATAGTTTCAATACAAAAATTATTACATCCCACGGCTGCCCAATTTCAAAACACATTAAGGGACACATTTTTCAAAATCGAATTTTGACAATTTTTCGTTCAAGTCTTGAACATTGGAGTTTTGAGTCTTTCGGAGTCTTGTGGACATAATCCAATCCATATATTTAAAATTTTATTTTTGTCAGTTACTGTGTTTTGAGCAGCCGCCCATTTCTTCAAATTTTAAAAACATGTAGACGTTTTAATTACTACTACCTCTTTATAATATTTCATCTTTTTAAAACAAGCATATATAACAATTTTATCAGCCTGTTGCGCATTTATTCATGGATTTGTAATATCAATCTTATATGTACTAAGCTTTAAGCTTCATATTTGGATAACTTAAATTCACCTTTCAGCCTACGCGGTATTTTAATTATGAAAAGAAAGCCGATCCCACGTACCCGCAATTTTTCCTGAGCTTTGTAATTGAACTATAATATTTTTTAATATAAGTTTAGTATAGTGTTCCATTTTAAGGAATTTATGCTTTTCATTTCAGTATAATGTATATAATATATAAATTAATTATTATTAAACACATGTGAAGTTTAGCCGTGTTATGTATTGAACAATTGTCTAACAAACTTGTATAAGGTTTGCTCTATTGGGACATAAGCTCTGATAGACGGTACTTTACGAGTTTCTCTAAAAAAGGCCTAAAATTTGCTGGATCAACCTTTGCTCGTATATATAAATATATACTAGCCGATTATATATATATATATATATATATATATATATATATATATATATATATATATATATATATATATATATATATATATATATATATATATATATATATATATATATACTAGCCGATCACGCCCGCTACGCTGGGCGAACAACAGGCAAAGGTAAATAGAAAAAAAAATGAGAAAGGGTCGATGAAATTCAAAAAATAATAGCCTATTACCACCTACGAAAAATTTAGCGTCGAATGGTAGTTTGGTTAATCTCATCCCGATATGTTCAGTATCCCCATCAGTTCAGGAACCCCATTTTCCTTATATATAGATAAATACATACTATCATAGATTTGGTTGGAGGAAAAGATTGGATCGCAGGAAATATCGGTTACCGCTTACAGCTGCAATTTAGTTGAAATCAAAATAAAGACGAGGTGTGAAGTATGTATTAGTATTAGATACAAACTGATGAATTAAGTGATATACAGAAAACCCGCTTAAATTGTCATTATAAATGGAGCTCTCTGGGAGCGGTCAACAGGATATGCTTTGATTAAATCATAAAACGGATTTGGGAACACGAATACAATTAAGACTTGTTTATAACAAAGAACAGGCATCCGCTTTGTTCACTTTACTATGTTCTGATATCATAGAGGAAGTGATTTTGATATTGTTTTTTAACTTTGACTTAACTTTATAACCAACGTTGTTCTTTTTCTTTATCATTCATCACCATATCAGCCTACTCAAGTCTACTGCTGGACATAAGCTTCTCTCAGGGTACGCCAGCCTGATCTTTGACCTGTTGCATTCATTTCCTGTCAGTCGCTTTACGCAAGTCATCGCCTCATCCTCATCCGGGGAAGAGCACTACCGATTTTTTTTTCTTACGAGTGTTTATATACGTTACATTACTTCGAAGTTTGATGTACACTCATGAGTGTTTTCACAGAGAAAAACTTCTGTGGAACTATTTATAAGATGTGGCTAAACGTTTACTTTTTACAAGTGCAACAGCCATAAAATGTGAAACCAACCCAAACCCGAAAGGTTCTTTCCTAACTATAAGCATCCTAATAATATAGCAAAAACGTGGCACCCATTTTTTGTCTTTTATCGCCCTTCGAAAGTTATGGGGTAGCTGTTTCTAATTTCTATCCGAGATGACATGGTTAACAAAAACCATATTCATGAGTAACTTTTATCATAATAATTAATATTTAAAATAAAGTAACATTTAAAAATATTTAAGTTTAACATAACATTGCTATGTAAAAACCATTAACAAAAAATGGACAGTGACCAAATAAAATAATAAAACAGAAGAAGCTCTTTGTATTAGTATAATTTTCATTAATAATATAATAGTTCTATTTTGTATTTAATATTATTAAATTATTATTATGAAATTATATTATTATATTAAATCAAGGATGCATAAGAACATTTTTTTCTATATCTGCGATGATATCATCGTTTCGTGGATTGGGCGTGATTTCGAATCTGTAATTTTATTTCTGGGACATGACATATCCCTTGGCGTGATTTGGTCAGCAGCGAACTGTTTTCCCACTGTACACATTACTCCAATCTAATTTCAATTTAAGACGCTAAATGTGGGTCACAATATCTCACCAATGAAACGTTATAAAACGCATCACAATTTTACACCCTATGTTAGTGAGGATAAGGGTTGATAATGAAAATACATGCAAGCTAATAACTACAGCAAGTTTGAAGAAATTCGTAAATTTCTACTCATATTTCTATTTTAAGATTTTTTTGATGAAATTGAATACAAATACTGAAAACTGTTTTTAAATCGAAAAATAAATCAACACTTCCTATTAACTGTAGTACGTTTGACATTTACTATTCACGAGGAAATGGGAATTCTAAGTGCAAAGGAAAAATGACGGATTTTGAAAAATCTGTACACTGGAAGATAGACTTAAACGTCATCAGTTTTAGATGGTTTTTTGATTACACTAAGATAGGGTCACCAACCTTTTGACACTGAAATTCAGTCACGGTGGCAGTATTTCCGTTTGCGGTCGATTCAGAAAACGTAACGCCGCGGCGTGCGGCGCGCGTGGCGGCGTGCGCCAGGGCGCAAGCGTCACGTGGCTTGCTTCGGCGCGCGGCCGATCGCGCTCGCGGGCCGAGACTGACGAGCGATTCGCGCGTTTTCCCTCCGCGCTTTCCCAGCAGAGGTTGCGGCGTGCGCACATCAAGCCTGTATTGTTCTGCAAATAGCGAGCTACCGACGCGAGGGCTGGGCCGCTATTCAACTGAGATGTGAGATGAGCGCGCCTTTCAGCGGCCACTGCCTCCACACCGGACTGTCGACACTACGGTCGAGATGAGTGCAGCCAACTTCGCTTTACTACCTCTCATAAAAACACCGTTTAGCTTCACTCATTATAAAATCAAAGGCCCATTATAAAGCAAACTGAGGTATATGAACTAAATATTGCGTCTTAGTTTGTTTTATGTTGTTTCATACCTACTATTTTAAAAAGTTATTATCACAGTAATGTTTTCATTCATTGTATGAAAATTTGTAGGATTGTAACATCGTTTTAATTTTCGTATCGCTGTATCGAACTAATATGATATACAGAGATTACAAAACAAATGCATGACCACCTAGTTATTGGAATAATGAAAAGAGGGCAGATGCTCATAGAATAAGCAACAGTTCCACTAATGGAGCCGCCATTACATAAAATGTCAATCGACCGCAAAACAATTGTGTTTCTGAGTAATAGCCGGTGCCCTCGTTGCACGCTAATGCGTTTACTTGCGCCCGAGGAACAGTCTGTGATTATAAAGAACATTCTGACATGTTGCCGCACAGCCGCACACGCACCGTGTCTGACCCATCATGTGCCGGTAGATCTAGTTGTTTTCTCTTATAATCATAGTCGACAATCAACTTTTCTCCGTCATAAATAACGGTTAATGAGTGGTCAAGTTGTTACTCGAGTTGTAATCATACAATGAAAGTTTATTAAGTAGACAATTTGTATTATAACACAAATACTTATGTATCGCAATGGTGAAGAATATATCAATGATTTAATTCTGATATTTTTTTTTTCAAGAACAACTTGATATTATTTTTAGTTCTAGACCCTACATAAAATTAATAGAGACGAGCTTTCCCCGTCAATTTGCGCTGTACTAAATACTTGTTGATATCTGATCAGTAAAATATTTTACCTATATATTTAGACTTTTTTTTTATTGTTCATATAGTTTCATGGGTAAATATTATTATATTATAGATGCTTTCTCTCTTATAATATATGCTGTTTGATAAACTTCAACGCAGTTTTGAAATAATTAAATTTGACGCAAACTTACTAGGGGTGTTCAATAAAAAGTGATAATGAGTATGACGCAATTATCTTACAAATGTTATTTTATTTTTCGACGTAATCACCTTTTAGGTTTATACACTTTACATATATTTTACCTAAAGCTATGTTTCGTCCATAGTTATGAATTGAACCAAAAATCGGTCAAGATCTTGAAGTAATAAACCCAAAAAGTATTGTGAAATATTCTGTCTCGTTTGTTTCTGCGCGTCAGAAAGCATTCTGGGCACCCAGCGCGCTGACACTTTTTTCATACCCAAATGTTTGTGTATAATTATAGACACTTCCTATAGAAATCTTCATTTCTTCTGCTATAAAACAAACAGTAACACGACAATCCGCCAAGACAATGTTTTTACCTTTTTTAATCATTTAATCATTTGTTCAGTCACTACCCATATAGAGCGTCCCGTGCGGGGATCGTTGTTAATAGAAGTTCTTCCTCGCTTGAACTCAGCATACCAACGCGCAACCGAAGAATGTGGAGGAGCATGAACCTCTAATTTTGCTCTCAAGTCTTGATTTACCAGCTCTATAGTAAAAATTCCAAGCAGATATATTTTATTACCGCCTGAACTTCAATTTTATTCATTTTTAAGAACACGAACAAAATGTAAATTTTTATTGCTGTAGAACAGCAGACAGACTGACAGCCCACTTAGAATTATGCAATTACTGTCACCTATGGGTGTTTGCAACGCCAGAGGCATCGCGAACACGCTACTGTCACATAAGAGTACAGGAACTTGGGTCAACTTGGCCGGAACACAACACAAAGTTATTATGGCGGCATACCTAATACCAAAGGTGGTCGCCATCCAGACGGGCTTGGGCCCTACCACGTAGCAAGGGTGTGTTGTTTTGCGGCCTTTTAACAGGCTGATTCCGACCGCAGAGGTCAGTATTATTACTCCGCATCTGCATGGATAAAAATTATTTAAGTAGTATCAGTAGTCTCATAACACAAGCACTCTGTTGCTTACTATGGGACTGAATTGTGACAATTCACAGTATATGTAACGTAATTTAACGCCATTAAGCTATTTTCTGTGGGGATATGTGAATTCGCTAGTCTACGCCGATAGGCCCGAAACGATTGACCACTTGGAGGACAACATTCGCCGCGTTATTTCCGATAGGTATACGGCCACAAATGTTGCAAAATGTCATCGAAAATTGGACCTCCAGATTAGACTACGTCCGAGCCAGCCGTAACGATCTTATGCCAGAAATCATATTTAAATTATAATGCCAGAAGATTATCTTACGAATAAATTAAATTTACTAATATAATAACTTACTAGTATAATACTATACTCTATAAATACACCCAACTCTATAAATACACTCTTTAGTATATTTATTTCCTTTAGTACATCTTAATCTAAACCACAATCTAAATAAATTTAAACAAGTGTAATTTGAAGGCCACCAAAACTTTCAATTCTCATTCAACATAACCTGCTTTATTATAAAACAACATAAGAGAACACAAATGATTCCATAAATATTAGCCAATGATTTTACTTAACTACGGTCCACAAAAGTGAAAACAAAAATTACAAAAACCTAGATTAAAATTAAAACAAGTATAAACCTTAAAATGTATTACAACATCTCCAAATATTCATAAATCTATTTACTCACATGTTGAAACTCTTAACACTAACAGTTACCAAAACAAAAGCACGCTATTTTGAACACAAACGAATATAGTTGCGTTCAGAGCAAAACACATCGATAATTTAGTTAAACAACACTCATTTCTTAACACAAATATATCGCAACATTGTCGATAAAATTCATAACATAAACACGAGAAATATCTTTAAACATAAGTGTTTTGAACACGTTTGCGTTCCAAACGTTACATATTTAGTGCAGAGCTTGGGAACGAGCTTTTGGTAGCTGTTTTTATTTGAGTGAAAGAATGAGAAGGCATAAAAGTCATTCGGCTGACTTCGGCTCATTTCGTGACGAAAGCACTGCCTGTTGAGTTCAAACATTGGAACAATGTGGACACGGTGCATGCATAGACATTATACGACTAAATCTAATCTTCTAATATATAAAATTCTCGTGTCACAGTTTTCGTTGATATACTCCTCCGAAACGGCTTGACCGATTCTCATGAAATTTTATGAGCATATTGAGTAGGTCTGAGAATCGGCCAACATCTATTTTTCATCCCCCTAAATGTTAGGGGTGACCCATCCCCAAAATTTTTTTTTAATTTTTTGACATTTTATTATTTATATGGCAGAACAACGTTTGCCGGGTCAGCTAGTCTTATATATAAAATTCTCGTGTCACAATGTTCGTTCCCGTACTCCTCCGAAACGGCTTGACCGATTCTCATGAAATTTTGTGAGCATATTGAGTAGGTCTGAGAATCGGCCAACATCTATTTTTCATATCCCTTAGTGATAGGGTCACTATTCCACGCGGACGGAGTCGCGGGCACAGCTAGTATTAAATAGGATTTATAGTTTAAGGCAGTGCGATCACCCGGGAGCAACCCGAGGCTCGCGAGTCCCATGCAGCTCTTTCAATCTTCAGCTACCGCTCTTCCGCGAAATGTTTAGTCCAGGCAGGAAATATTGCTTATTATCTTTAATTATTTCCATAATAATATATCATACTAAAGCAAAGCATATAACTTAAGTATAAGCATATAAAAATGGCTCTGAAAACATTTTAATTGTCTATTATCTCTATTTAGTTCTTTTGATGACAAGTTTGCCGACCACTGGATTAGGGAAACGGAAACTGGCAAATATTAAAGCGAAAGTAATATGTATCAAAGTAACATATTTATAGGAGAAGCTTATAATAATACAAAAATATTTCTCATCATCATCATCATCTTTGCGTTGTATCCCGGTTTGCTGCCCAAACTCTCGCTTCGGCGCCCGGGGTCCGCTTTCCGACTTTTTCTTCTCCACTTCGCACGATCTTCAGCATCCCTGGTAGTGAGCCCATTGGCACGCATATCACCCTTTACAACGTCAAGCCAGCACTTTTTGGGTCTACCCCTCCTGCCGGGGCCCGGCGGAGGCGGCATGGCCAGACATTTGTTACCCACGTAAGCATCCGGTTGCCGCAAAACGTGGCCGTACCAACGGAGCCGACACTCTTGTAATTTATCCGCAATGTCACGGACATGAAGACTACCGCGAATGCGGGAGTTCCTAACGCGGTCCTTCCGCGTCACTCCACACATCCACCGCAGCATATTCATCTCCGTGACACGCAGCTCCTGCTTGTGTCGCTCCAACACCGGCCACGCTTCACAGCCGTTTAAAAGAACAGGCCTAATGATGGTCTTATAGACCTGTCCCTTCAACTTTACCGGCATCTTGGGGTCACAAATGACACCAGTTACCTCACGCCATTTGGCCCACGCGGCAGCAATGCGTGCCTTGACGTCGCAATCGATGTCACCAGACGCATGGAACACAGATCCCAAGTATTTCACTTGGTCCGTGCGCTCGATCGTGTCGCCACCTATGCGTACGGGTGTGGGATCTGTGGAGTTACAGGCCAAGTACTCGGTCTTCGCCACATTGATCTTCAGACCACCGTTCTCAAGCGACTCCTTCCACGCCTTCACGCGTTGCACCAGCCTACCCCTGTCCGAATCTGCCAGCGCGATATCATCAGCATACATGAGCAACCACGGGGGTGCTCATGTGAGTTTCTGATGCTGTCTGACAAAACGTCTAATACCACGCTAAACAGAAACGGACTAAGGACGGATCCTTGGTGCACCCCGACGGTGATGGGGAAAGGTTTAGTGTCGCCAACAGCGGTCCGAACTACGGAATCGGAGTCCCGGTACATGTCTCGGATGATGTCAATATAGGCCTCTGGAATCCCTTTGGACCGCAATGCCCACCAGATTATCGCGCGAGGAATACAGTCGAAGGCCTTCTGCAAGTCGAGAAGCAGGCAATGCAGAGGCGTATTCTTCGCCCTGTATTTCTCCGCGACAGTCCTTAGGGCAAAGATAGGGTCCATTGTCCCGTGACCAGGGCGAAACCCATATTGACATTCCGAGACAGTGCACTCCTGTCGAATCCGAGAGTCGATAACCCTTTCGAAGAGCTTCATGGTGTGGGACATGACCTTAACCCCTCTGTAACTACCGCACTCCTGCACCGACCCCTTGCCTTTGAAGACTGGAGTAATGATACTCAGTCTCCATTGGCTCGGGATCATACCGGTGAGGAGCGTCCGGTTGAAGAGGTCGGTTAAGACGCCCACACCACGAGAGCCCATCGCCTTCCAGGCTTCGATGGGGACTCCATCGGATCCAACAGCTTTCCGATTCTTCATGCGGCGAAGACAATTCTGGACTTCTGCAGGCGTTACCAGTGGCACTAGTCCTTGATTCGGAGGGAGATCTGGCGGCTGCACCCCTTTATGCTGCATGTTCAGCAGCTCGTGGAAATACGAGCGCCATCTCTCCTTCACCGCGAGGTCCTCGCATAGCAGGTTGCCCACAGGGTCTTTTACACAGCGGCACTTGGAAATGTCCTGTGCCGCTTTGACCCTGGAGCGCGCCAACTTATAGATGAGCTTCTGCCCCTCAGACGATTCCAACTTGTCATAAAGTGGTTGTAAGTGGTCTCGTCTGGCTCTGGCAACAGCTCTCTTAGTGGCGCGCTTTGCCACCCGGTATGCGTCGCGATCTTCAGGAGATCTGGACGCTTGCCACTTCTTAAAGAGGGCTTTCTTCGCTCTAGTCTCCCTCTGGACTGTGTCGTTCCACCACCATGTCTCCTTGTCACACTTGCGACCACCCTTAGACATCCCAAGCACCTCCTTCGCCGAGCCAAGGATAGCCGCCTGAATCTTGTCCCAGTAAGCCTGAACTGGTTCGCCCATACCACCGGCGCACTTGTCACCGACGGCTAAGGCGAACTCCTGGGACGTGACTTCATCGAGCAGCCACCACCGGATTCGGCGCTGAACGCGCTCGGTATGCGTGTCTTTAGGCTTAGCGCAGAGGTCTATGACAAGAAGGCGATGTTGTGCAGTGAGACTCTCACCGGGTATGACCTTGCAGTTGGCCACTTTGCTGATGTGGTGTCTCCTAGTGAGTAGGAAGTCGATTTGGGTAGCATTCCTCCCGCTCCTGTAGGTGATGAGATGCTCGGGTCTCTTTTTGAAATACGTGTTCACGATGGCAAGGTCGGCAGCCGCACATGTATTGAGGATGTCCTCCCCTTCCGCGTTGCGGCTACCGTACCCAAATCCCCCGTAAACACGCTCAAATTCCCCACATTCATCACCCACATGACCGTTCAGATCACCCCCCAAAACGATCCCCTGTGATAATGGGATTCCACGGAGCACTTCTCCGAGTTGATTCCAAAACGCTATTTTATCGGCGTCGTCACAACCGGCCTGTGGCGCATAGGCACTTATCAAGTGGGTAACTACCCCATCGACAAGTACCCTAACGACCATAAGCCGGTCGCTATGACGTTTCACTTCCAAAATGTCGTTCTGGAACTCCTCCGAGAGCACTATGGCAACCCCATTCTCCCCACCAGGTGCACCTGTGTAGATCAGCTTGTAGCCATTCCCAATGAACCGGGATCTGCTGGCCTTCCACCGAGTCTCCTGCAGGAACGCCACGGCCACCCTCCGCCTGGAGAGCACATCGGCCAACTCTCTCGCGCGTCCGGTTAACGTGCCTATGTTCCATGTTGCAAAGCGGATCTTTCGAGATGTTTGGGCTGCGTGAGTTGAGGCTAGCTTCGTTAGCAGTGCCCGCCCATGACACGGTAGCCCTTGTCCACTTCTCACAAGAGCCGGGCGAAGCTCTTGCGCGCCGTTATGCAGCGGCGCCCTAGCCCTTATACGATCTCGCATTCGTGTTCTGTCCATAATGATTTGGCAGATTTGGCTTTTACGGGGGCGACTGCCGTCTGACCCCCCAACCCCAAAAGGAAAGCCGTCGTCAGAGCCTCGTCCGTTATTCAGCAGGGTGTGCCGACTTGCAGGTGAGGTTGACTTGGGCCCCGAAGATATTGGTAGGGCCCCTTACACCCCAATACAAAAATATTTCTAACACCCTTTAATTAAACTAAACTGTCGATTACATGTTGGGGGAAAAGAAGTTTAGAAACGGACCACATGCAATATGTATATTTTACTAAAACTGTTGAAAACTGAAATTCATTTGACTAACTCTGTGATGTAAAGCGTTCGATCCCTGTCTCGCGTCTGAGTGATTATGTTTCTAATATCTAGTATAAGGCCATAACACAAGTTCTATTCTACTTATTTTGGGACTAGAGAGAATTGTGTGTCATATTTATATTTTGTCATGTCTTTGTTTGATTATAATGTATATAATAATATTATGGTTTTAATATCAATGAAGAACTTAATTATAAAGAACAAAATAATTTATGTGATTTACACTGATAGAGGTCCTAGAAAAACGTAAATGTATCCGAATCTAGAGGCGTATTGACACTACGTCGACATTTTTATCGGAATAAATCTCGTGCAAAGATAATTAATTTTTTTTTTTTTAATTTATTTAAAAAAAACAACAGCGTTACAATATATATATATATATATATATATATATATATATATATATATATATATATATATATATATATATATATATATATATACAATTAATTATGTTACTTATTCATAAGGCCAATAACAGGTTTTTCTTATTTTATTTTATATAACACTTGTGGACGTGAAGCAAATAATAATTCTCATTTTTTTTACCTATAGCGAAGCAGAAGCGAGGAATATTATTATGATATCTTCAATGAATATATTTTATGCCACAATTGTGTATAAAACTTAACTAATAAAGTGATTTCATACAAATCTCGTCATGCTTCTAAAGAGTTCCGTTCTTTACAGTATTTTATAATATGGCTTATATCAAACTTTGTTAATATGGAAATTGGTATTATGTAAGTGTGGACTATTCAATACCATTCAAACCATGTCACGTCTCAGCCATACAAAACGCCCTCTCTAATACCCCTATTGTTGGTTGTCGATTGTGTACCGCGATTAAAGCTCGTATAAGGGAGACTTTTATAACCTTTAAGTCTACAAAATAGTACATTTTAATGACCGGTTAAAGTTAGAACCAAATTTTACAATTAAAATGAGCCTATAGAATTTATAATTAAAAATTAATAGAAGATATTATTTATAATATTTATGTACTATTTTATATAAACTTATACTAATGTTATAAATGTGAAAGTAACTCTGTCTGACTGTCTGTCTGTTACGTTTTCACGCCTACACCGCTGAACCAATTTTGATTAATTTCGGTATAGAGATTGATTGACCTTGAAGGATCATAGGCTGCTTTTTGTCGCGAAAATCAAACTTGAAGGGGTGAAATAGGGGTCAATTTGGCACGTTAGGGAAAAATGATAAGAGTAAATTTTTATGATACGCGCGCACACCATCACAAAAAACCAAGACCCTGAAGTTAGCTATACATTTATAAATATAAAATCTCCGTAATCCACAATGAATTGTAATACATTTAAATAGAGTATAAATTGCAATGTAATAGATTTCAAGACGTTTTCCGTTGCCTAGCAACGGAGACGGTAGCTTATCTATACAAATAAATAAAATTATAGGGTCTGTTTGTAATATTAAAATAACCGCTTTTTACTAAGTGAATTTGGATGTATACACGGTACATATACCAAAACAACTTTTTTACAATTTTTGTCTGTCTGTCTGTCTGTTTGTTCCGGCTAATCTCTGAAATAGCTGCACCGATTTTGACGGGACTTTCACTGGCAGATAGCTGATGTATTAAGGAGTAACTTGGCTATTTTTATATTTTAGAAAAAAAATAGTTTTTTTATATATAATATTATAACTTTGATGTTCTGCTTTTTTATTGTTCTAACACTGCCTAGTATTTTTATAGCTGGAATTTAGCATACAGGCAAACGGCCTACTCAGTTTAAATAAGTAAATGTTAAGTCAATATTACAATCATATTTGAATAAGATTCTGGAAAGAACGCAATGTAATGTTATTTTGGTGACAATATATTTAGTGTGTATATAGATTTCATCACACACTTTAACTATTTTTATTCCCTCCACAACTTCTTAAACACTTTAGTCATAAGCCATAGCTTCCCTTCTATGTGTTCTTTTTTTCTGTCAATCGCTTAATTTCATGTGTTTCAGAGGGTACATTATCATCATCCATAACAGCACTCCAGGGTTTCATCATGTCTACAGAGCTACTGGTGGTGCCTTGAAAATTACTCTAGACAAATGTGTAGGACTTCTTCGACATTTTCATCTTCTCGATATCCGTGTATACAATAAATAAAAACCTGTGAATCATAAACATCGTATCGAGTAGAAAATTGTTAAAGACGTCATTTTAATTTATCAAGCAACACCCACGTATCTTTATGACATACACCAATATAACTTATCATTGTGTGTAAATTTGTATTATATCCACACAATTCTTTCGACAGTGAGTTGTTGAATGGCCCGTAGGAAGCAGATGGTGAATGTGGGTTCCCATTGTCCCATACGTAGTATTTCACACCATAAGCCATAAATACTACTGTCACCTAGTAATACGTCAAGTTCCATGAGAATAGTGGTTAGTCATTCAATCTTTTATTATGTCATATGTCCCATTTCCGATCTATTTATGTAAGATCTATCCATGCTTATTTTTAAATATAATAATCTATATATTTCAATCAATAATGTGTAATTTTATTAATATTCATTCATTCTTTTAAATTAAGTAGATTTTTAATGTATAAGTTTGTCAACTACCCTCAAATCTATGTATGGCGATGGGGAATGGTCGCCATTATTATATATAAATAAATATAAACATACTTGAACAATAGCACCATCCAGTCTCAAATTAAGTATTGTGGGTACTACATAACTAATATTCTTCATTCATTTTTTTTAAATAAATACGTATTATACATAAACACGCTAAACAGTAATCGACTCGTGATGTCTGATCTGACTACGACTGATTGACAGACGACACTACCAACTACGTGTGTTTAATTGTTTTCTTCTCATTAACAATTGCTGTCCATGGCAAAAAACCTTTGTTCCCTGCCAAGCCAATTAGGAGTTGCTTCATAACAATTGTTTGAATACAATTCTCTGCACTAGAGATAATGCGAGTCGCAGGATTTGTCCATACAATTGACAGACACGTACACCCAGACCAGAACTAACAATTTATAACATGAAAATAAGCTACTGACTCAGTGGGTACGCAAGCACCGTCCTAGAAGTTATAGAAGTTGCAATTTTGCAGCATTAAAATTGCAACATTAGAATGGGATCATGAATTTTTTGGTACTACTTACCAGCCTGAACCAGATCAATGCAGAGCGTATAATTTATTGATCTGTCGCTTTTTTAATACGTCAACTTAGAATCATAATCATCCACTACAGTATTATTTCATAGGGTACATATCATGGGTTCACCCTTCGCTCTACAATGACGTACTTTATTACTTTCCTTAGTTTAAATAGGATTTTAGTAATCTACTAAAATTACAATTGGAAATCGATAGATCCTAATAAAACTACATATAATTATTTCTTCTTGTCATTTTGTCTATTATCTTTGATAATTCATTACCTCCGTGCTACTTTTCGAGGTCTGAAGTGAGTGAATCTGCTCATAATTAATTTAAGTGTAATAATAAAAAGTGTCATCGTGTTGATAATTTTTTCTTTTGTGCTTGTTATATTTTATCTTAATAACATGGAGGTATGTTTATTTCTTTTATTACTTCAAATAAACCGTATTTCTACCTGTAATACTACATTTTATAGTTTATAGCAGGAATATTTTAGAGTTCTAGGCGAGACCACAAACATCTTCAAAGACCGATTACAATCCTATCTTTCACGTTGTTTTTGTAAATATCCTATCAAACGTATTAAGCCCATTGCCGGTTAGCGGCAGATATGAAACAAACATAATCTCAGAGGCGCGTGCGCACGTCTTGTAGTTACGCTTAGTTACGTGACTGGCAGCTGTCATAATAGACAGTGTGACCATCTCAAAATTTATAATCCTGCCTTAGCTTGAATAGAATCCTGCCAAATCCTGCCAAAGTTTATAATGAAAATGCCAAAATAATGCCAGTATAATAATAATATTTTTTTATTGATATTGTTAATATGAAATGTCGATCATACATCACAATTAAGATTATATTCATCGCTACATGTCTTTAGCCATCCGTTTGACCATATTTTGGTTGGTTGAAACGAAACACAATTCTTGAAAAATGTAGTAACCTACAACAAAATTACTATATGAAAAAACACGTATAAAGACTCGCAATAGTAAGAGTATTTTAGTCAGAAGTTGCTGCTATTACTTTATTTTAGCGACTATTAAACCTACATTAGATACACATAACGCATAGAATAATTTTTTTAGTTTGATACGACAAAATTAATTAATTAAAAGATAATTCACTGGTGACTGCCTACCTTGCCTGCCTTATAGTGATACTCTTCCATATTTTTCATATGTTTTGTTATACAGGCATGTTTTTTAGGGCAGATAAATGGCAATTTACAATTGCATGCGTTACAAAATGCCCTGTCAGGATTGTCTTTAGCTTTAGTAAGCCACGATGACAGTAATGGGACTTGCTCCCACTCTGCCCTGTACGCTCTTTCATACTTTCGCTTCATTTTACCAAAACACACTCAAATTATATATTTATACTCCTTAAAGTCGGACTTTACTCAGAATAAAAGACAAAAGTTTTATGAATAATATGGTTGATTTGGTTGAAATGTACATACAACATTGCAAAAATAATTTACACTCTAATATCAGTTTTATAGTTATAGACCATATAGATGAATCATTAGAGTTCACAATTAAGTGTCACACAAAAATTCTAAGAGAGGTTTAAGGGAATACCTGTAACTAAAGATGTAGTATTGCCATAATTAACATTTTTTCCCAATACTGCCAAATACTGCCGAATTTTTAAAAACTGCCACAAATCCTGCCACAGCCTAAAATAAGGGCTCAATCCTGCCAAAATGGCAGGAAACTGCCACATATGGTCACACTGATAATAGATCAAAAGTAGTAGTACTTGCTCCTAACTTACGTACTATAAATTAAAAGTATGGTAAGTATTTCTCTTTTACTAAATATAATATTTTAGCATAAGTTTTAATCTAATGATACCTTCTATTGTTTATTATTTACACGGGTGTGTAAAAATAAAGAGTTTTTACAAGGATGTGTTACAAATTTAAAAGAATATTAGGTAATTACGGCTATAGAATCGTCTCTGTGGGTTCAATCCCAATAGGAGTATGAACTTTGTATGATGGAAATAATTTCATTAGGTCAAGTGCTGGAAAAAGCAAATTTTGTAAAAGCTGTGGACATATCACATAAGTGTTATTCCATCGCTTATATGTGTGCCTACATCACTGTGTTTTTGTGATTATACATCTCAGTGATTTATTTTCTTTGTTCGGGCACAAGAAGAAATTTAAATAGCTGAGAATAAACTGGTTTCTACAGGGTTAACTAGTGTTTAAAAGAGTACGGAGAAAAAAAGAAAGTACAGTCAACGGTACTTCCTTGAATAAAAACTAAGGCTAAGGCCTCCAAGTAAGTAGTTGGAGACGCCCAACTTAAAGAAACTATGACGATGTATCAGTGTGATTCAACACAGCATTTAAAATTGATAAGAACAAAATACATTGAAAGAAAGAAAGAAAATGTTTATTTACGACACAGTATAGAGTAGTAGCCTTTGTTGCTGTATCCTAATCCTAAATATATCAAAACTTAGATGTGTAAAAATTAGACGTGCTTAAAACTACATTAATATTAATATAAATCTAATTTAAAATTAATTCTAACTTAAGCTAATTTTATTTTATTTATTTTATTTATTTTATTTATTTTATTATAGAGTAGTAGAGTATAGAGTGATATTAGGGATATGCAATAAACCAAAAAAATGAAAATTAAAAAGATATTATAGTTAAACAAAAAAATACCTACAACGCATTGTCAGTATTGTCTTCAGAGACGCATGTATGTCTGGATGTTTAGACAGGTTCACCACACGAATTGGAACTACGCGTGACTGGAATAAGTTTAGTGCATCAATTTAATAGAGATCGAACATCTAACAACGAGAAAACATCCACGCCTTTACAAAACGTGATGTACCAAATTTACAGAGTAAGTGCCAGACTATGGTTTCGACAGATTGGACACCTGTTAGTTATCCACAATATACATTACTCACGAACTTCTTTGTCAGAAATATAAGGTTCCAAATACATCATCAAATATATGTATAGTACCTATTTATGTTTATTTTCATTAAATTAAATCTATGGCGTGACGGCGCTCACCCGGCGGATCAAGGTTTCCCTCTTCGATTCCATAGTGAAGTCTGTTTTGCTCTTCGGCTGCGAGACTTGGAAGGAGACAAAGGGTCTGACGAGCAAACTACAAGTGTTCGTCAACAAATGCCTGAGGTCCATCCTGCGCATATTTTGGCCGAACACTATCAGCAACGAGGATCTATGGAAGCGATGCCACCAAATTCCGATAAAGCAGGAAATCGCGCAACGGAAATGGAAGTGGATAGGGCACACCCTCCGAAGACCAGAGGACAATACAGCCAGGGTCGCGTTCGCGTGGAGGCCGCATGGGAGCAGGCGACGGGGCCGGCCAGCGCACACGTGGCAGCGCACCGTGGACGCCGAGCTGCGGGCGGTTGGGTTGAGTTGGAGGGACGCGGAGCAACAGGCGCAGGACAGGAGCGGATGGCGACGTCTCACGAAGGCCCTCTGTACCACTGGGGTACCATAGGACAACAACCATGGCGTGACGGCTAACGCACGTCGTTACGCTTGCGAAGGTCACAGGTTCGATTCTCGTATCACTGGGTGTTACTATATAATATGTATTTATTTACAAAAGAAAAATATATGCAGCATATTAGTTATCGAATACTCTTAACAGTGCTACTTACTTTGGGACTAAATGGCGTATTATTGGTTCAATAGCATGCGATCTACACAATTTGTAATTATAATAATAACAGCTCATAACATCCCAATTTTATGCTCTGGTCTCCCTTTAAAATGAACTCTTTACTCACAAATATTAATAAAATAATACTTATAGGTATATGACAATTGACAAAGGACCATCTAGTCCGAAAGTAAGCTGCAGAGTGCTTTTGATATGGGTACTAGACTGATATACGTTGATTACAAACACATTATACATAAACACCCAAATTTAGGGCGGGGAATTGAACACAAGGCCATTACGCCACGGAGATCGTCAATGATATATTTATTCGATTTGTTTCTTGTATTACATTGTACTTGTCATTGTGTTTATCTTATCATATAATTATACACATTTCGATGTATGTATACTTGTAATCATCCCATAGGCTCAGGGAAGGGGGCCTTTTTAAGATTTATTTTAAAATAAGCGGGGAATCCGCTGAGGCCACGATATTTATCACATCAGTATCAGCATGTAAAGATTTTTTTTTCTTATCTAATTTATTTAGGGGCTTTTGATAAAAATATCATGGCAGCCCCAGTTTGAAACCCGGAATTCACTGTCCTATTTTCATACACAATTCTCAATATGTGCATTGGTGTCTATTCATAACACTCCTATTTCTTGTGTCAAGATTTATAGCATTAGAAAATAGAAGAAATAAATTTAGATTATACGAGACTTCCGTCTGATTCCCTTAGCCGTAAAGGAAAGTTTTTCGTCTAAGACGTGTTCTTTCCGCCCGGGTAGGAGCAGCACGCTAAAGCATATGCATAGAACGCTGGATTAGTTTTATTGGGCCATACCAACGACAGAAGTCCCCTTGTCAACTGTCGGAGTCAACATGCACGCGCCGCGAGCCCCCAAGCTATGGGGTGTCCTTGCCTTGTCCTTTAGCAAAGTGTGCACTAGCTGCCAGATTATTTTTTTGATTATTTTTCCGTGCAGGGGCGCAGTAAGACTATTAAACCCTGCAGCCGGAGTCGATCTGTTATTAAAGACGATGAAAAACCCTAGTTACATGCTAGGGGCCCAAACCGGGCTGGATGGAAACCACCCTTTGTGTAGAAGTAGGTATGCCGCCATAATAACCTTGCATTGTTCCGGTTTTAGTTACCCAGGTTCTTTTGCCTATATGCGGGCAGCGGCTGGTTCGCGGTGCCCGTAGCATCGCATACAACCATAGACGACGGCAACTGCTTACTATAAAATGGGCCGTGAGCCTGTCTACTGTTGCTCAACATTATGAAAAAAAAATTGAGTTGCGATTATAGTCCTTCCTCATGCATCCCCAAAAATATTAAATGCAATATAAATTTAATTAGTAACGATATAAAGTTTACATCTGGAGAAATAAGTTAAAAGTTAATAATAGCAATTTAAAAATGCACTTGCTATTCAAAACATCACTAAATCCGACACCGGAAAATGGTTCACTGGCCGTTTTATGTAATCATTATGCAAGGCGTTCGCGCACGCTGATTATTTATTTTTACCAAACCAAATATCCGTCAAGTAAACCACATGCCAAATAAAAGAGATGTTCTGCAAACAGGTGCATTTATGGAATTATACAACCATTGGAACACCTGCTGTTAGTATTTATAATTGGTTGCAATTTCGCACATCTGCATCGATTCTTAAGAATGATAAAGAAAATAATATTATTAAATGCATAATATAATGTTTTTATACAATTCAATATTACATGATATTGACTTAATATAGAAAATAATAAAATTTTGAATAAATATTGCATTCAAGTTGATATAATTTAATAATGAAATAAAATGAAAATTTATTATATAAAGAAAAACGTATATAATTTTGACAAAAATCTAATGTTAATTTAATATGTTTAATATATCGCTTGTCATTGTGGTCAGATATATTTCGCGTTAAACACAGTTTATATTGAACAAATATATCAATATCAAGATTTGTTGTTATACCTAGGGTTTTACTTTTATCTTATTGTATATAACTATTTGTACTGGAATATTCCACACCATTTTATTATTTTAATAACCCATTGACAACCATATAAAAACGCTGATGTCATTAGAAACCATAATTTTCTCATACAAAGAATAATCAATTAAGAATTCACGCTTGCCAAATACTTAATTGTTGTTCAAATAAAAAAGGTATGCTTATCCAAGAAAGAGAAATCGAAATTCAATAGTGTGTGTACCTGATTAAATGCAGAAAAGACAAGTCAAGACAGAATATGATTACAAATTGATCTGATGCTTCATTAATTAGAACAGCGCATTTAATAAATTTATAGACATTCTAGCTGACCCCGCAAACATTTTTCTGTCATATAAATAAAAAAGTAGCCTTTGTCCTTTTCCAAGGTCCAATCGGTTTCTAAACCGGAATTCATCAAAATTGGTTCAGCGGTTAAAGCACGAAAACTTAACACTATCGGAAATGCTGTAAAGAAGAAAACAGTAGGCTGTACTGAAAACGCCGCGAAAAGGAACAAAACAAGGTGATGATAAGTATTACTTTGATGTTTACAGTCCATATTCGGTTTGAAAGGTAACTAACTAGTGACTGATAGATGATGACTGGATGAGTTTTGTATAAGTTTCTATTAATTATTCCCATATTTTTATGAAACATATTATTCATTAAAACACAGCTGCATTGGTTTGATTCGGTTGAAGGGAAATGTAGAATTAGCTGTTGTTATATTTATTGTTATGTAGAAATATGGGGTAATGTATTTTTATATTGTCAAATATTAATAATAATATTAAGCAAACAGCTCTGTAATGTACTCCATAATGCATACACATCACATGTAATTGAGTGTAAAGATTGCGTGTTTTAGGTACATTACAGAGAAACAGTAGTCTTCGAAATAAATTAGAGGAATACGGTGATTTATAAAAAAAAGATTGTATGACATCCCTTTTATTTATCATTTAAAAGGTACCCGTATGGGTACAAGTATTATTATATACACAACGTTATTTATTGATATCGATAGTTAATATACTTTTTTTAGACATACGTCTGGTTCTTATGAAACTTTTCTTGAGAAATTTTTATAAAACGTTTGGAAATAGTTTAAATAAGTATATGGAACGTTAACTCTATCCGTGCAGGGGCGGAGAAAGAATACTAACCTCTGTGGCCGGGGTCGGCCTGTCGTAAAAGGCGACAAAACAACCCGCCCTAGCTACGTGGTAGGGCCCCAAGCCCGTCTGGATAGCGACCACCTTTGGTCTTAAGTATGCCGCCATAATGACCTTGTGTTATGTTCCGGCATTAGTGACCCATGTTCCTATACTCTTATGGGACAGCAGCGTGTTCGCGATGCCACTGGCGTTGCAAACACCCATAAGCGACGATAACTACTAAATTCTAAGCGGGCCGTCAGCCTGTCGGTTGTCCTACAGCAATAAAAACAAATTATTAATTCCTTCACATAAAGATGGAATCTCATACAAGCAAATTACTTATTTCATATTTTATTTACTGCGCATACCAACACTTAAATTTGAATAGTTGTTTTAATCAAAACTCGGCTCAATATCCTTAATTTGAAATTTTAATGCGATCTTGACGCATGCCGTATGCACATCCGAGGGGTACCCAGACAGAATGCCGCCCTCAGAGGGTGTGCAAAGGTCAATGAACGCACAAAAACAAACGCCTAACCGTGGACATCATAAGCATCACGATCGATATGTGTCAAAACTTTAGAGATGTTTATTTTAGTAATAGTTTTAAGTTTAGTGATATCACTGCTATTCCACCTACTTCTTAAAGTCCTTTCGCAATCGAGTTGAGCCCTTGATGTTATTTTTTATACTGCAAGTTTGTTCAAATAAAGTAATGTTTTCATCATGATGATTAAATGAAAATTTAAGTATTTGATTGTTTATATCAACTAACTAACAATATATACAATATTACAACGGTATTTTTTGATGATTCACACAGTGCCATCTCGTCCCCCATTTTTGTAAGTGCAATCGAGATTAATGAGCCAGTTTCCAACATTTATTACGATCTTTAGTTGCAATCACATGCCCGGAACCCTTATGCAATATTTTGAGGACTTAATAACATTTTGCATTTATTTACTTATTTGCGGGTAGTTTTAAAACCTGACAGCAAAAGTTTTCATTGCGATCGTTTGAGGTTTTATTAAACTCTTTTGGAATTGATATTCCAAAAGATTGGTGAAGCTTCTGCCTTTCTTGTGTGGGGACCGATTTCACAAATAATTTAATACAGTCCACTATTCACATTACCAGCGCACTCATTCACCAGAAAAGGGTGCCTAATATATTTTATCTATCGCTCCACAAAAGCAATAATATTAAAATAGCAAACGTACATATTTTTTATAGAAGTAAGTTTATTAAAGAGATATGGTTTGCTTAGAATAAATAAGGAATAAGAGTTATGTAAGATAATTACTACAAAATTTTAAAAACGCTTTGTTGCTTGTATATTTTTTTAATTATATACGCAATGTGAATAAAAATATTAAAATTACTCACAGTTTAAAATTCCCACTCATTACACACAGTCATCAAGCAAATGTAATTCTATACTGAATGTAAATATGTTATTATTATGACAAAACATGATCGCTATTATGTCATACTGACACCTTGAACTTTTACCTCGTATAAAGCATTATCTCTGTGCACGTAACATTGAATTAAAAATGACACTTAAAAATTAAATTCTTCAAGGTGAAATAAACTTTAAAACGAGAATATTTAAATACAAGGTTTTATAATTAAAAACATTTGTACCAGACAAAATTAAGGTTGTGTGCTCGTTGCCTTATGACCCTGATCATGCCACTGGATATCGGAAAGAATATTGCAGCTATATCTACTTATACTAACGATATTGCTGCCCACTTTCTGTGTTTTCTACTTTTGAAGTTGTTATGTTGTTTTAGGTCGTATTTAGACTGCCGAGACACAGGCGCCAGAGTCCGTACTCTTTTAGTAATTTCGCGTACAAAGCTTGTAAGATTGGGTGAAAGTTAATAAAAGCTTGCAAGGAAGTATTAATTAATATTTCACCTACCATATAAGGTCTAGGAAATACAATCATTTCCCTAAATGTTGTAAGACAGTAGTTTTAAACATGATATTTTCCACGAAATAAGAGCTCAGATGCACCTATTCCATATTTGACATTTTTTACTAAGAATAAGTAAATGTCGGTGAAACTTAATTACGTAAATCAAATAAAGGCTTATATTTATTTATTTCTATTTGTTTAGGAAACAAAAACTCAATCAAAATCAGCTATAGAATTATAAATTTGTACATTTTCCAATGCAGTTTCCGCTATTGATTTATAAATAAAAAATATTTATAAATAAAAATAATAAAAAAATATGAAAAACAAAAATAAAATGAAAGGCTTTTATGTATTGTTTCAATTGGGCTAACTTAGAAATATTGCTATCTTAGGGCCATAACACACGGCGTATTTAAAACGCGCAGACGACGCGCGTTTCAGTAACGCGCGTCGTCTGCGCCGTAGATGCCAATTTTTGCGTTTGTATAGATTCAAACACGCGTAAAACGCGATACAAGCGCGCGTGTGAAGCGCGTTTGCTACTCGTTTGAAGCGCGTACGAAAGGGCGGAGGAGGGGTAGAGGCGCGCGAGCGACTACAACGCGTCTGTATCGCTGTATCTGCGGGTATACGGGCAGTAGACGCGCGCTTCACGATCACCGTGTGTGCTTAGGGTTACAAGATTCGTTCTAATCTCGTTTAAAGCGCGTATACGCGCGTCATCTGCGCGTCGACTGCGCGTTTAAAATACGCGGTGTACTATGGCCCATAATATATTTAACCTAAGATTAAATGTATCGATATCTGGAAATTGACTATTATAATATATAATCTATGTTATAGAATTAACAAAATAATACAATAATATTTAAAGTATAAGATCAGAATAATGTGATTATTTAAATGAAATTCCCACCATAATTGTCATTCAAAAGAAATAAGCAATTAGTGGCGAGGCAGAATTAAACTGTGGGAACTGGAAGACAATCGACTGCTGGAGGCCATTATATAAAGGCCGCAAACTTTTATTAATGAAAATGCCTTATAATTTAAATACGTCACCCATTAAATGGTTGCTATCCAGTCATATTTGATAATAAGCAAATCTTAGTAATTATGAAACAGAAGATAATAATTTAGATTTGTTTTAAATTTTGTTTTACTAATGTCTATTTCTGTATGTATTATTTTATTTACATTAGGTATTGTTTTAATAAATTTTATGGAAATTTTAAAGAACGACCTTAAGTTTAGTTCGAATACGAATTTCCGCGCTTCTTTTGTGATCTTTTTTTTCAGTTTCTTTAAAATAAGTTACTAATTATTATCATTGTTGGAAAGCTAAGAAAACGGTTATGTTTTTAAAATAATCTGCAAGCCAAGTTTCATAACGTTTTTTTTTGTTTTTAAGGCATTTTAGTGGAAATAAATCTCAAAAAAAATATTTAAATAATACCGTTTTTCGTCTCACCACATTTTAAAATTTGAACCGATAATTTTTGATTTAATATTGATAAATAACCAGTGTTTAAACAAAATAAATCAGAAGAAAGAATTAAATTTAAATTATTACTTTTTTAAATAAATTTATGATATTTCAATTTTTGACTTATTTTGAAAAAAGCTAAAAAACATGATAACTCAAAAATGGTTCACTTTTGCATAATGCATATGGGGGTTAATACTATCGCAAATAGTCACCCCTATCACCTCCTAACGGGAATACGTCGAATTACCTATAACCCTGTATATTCTATGTGTCTTTTTGTATATTTGCTGTTAATAACATTTAAACATTATTATCATTCAACTTCAACTATTAGCGTAATTCGTAATTTTGGTATACTATGGTATTATATTAGGGTATTATAGGCTATGGTATATTTTTATTATATAATTTCATAAATTTTGGTATACTCAATAAAAAGTTATAATTGAGTATGACGCAATAATATTTTATTAAATTTTATTTTATATATACACTATGTATATTTTTAGTAAAACTCAAATTCCCTTTTTAAAATAATTTTCTTCCTTATCCCTTAGAAAATCATGTACCGCGGCGACTATTGCGTCATCATCTTCAAATTCTTCTTCTTCAAAAATAAATTTGGCCCCTGAGATGTTCCTTTAACCGCAGAAACAGGCAAAAATCACTAGGAGCTAAGTCCAGTGAATATGGAGGATGTTCCATCAATTCGAAGCTTCTTGAATGGCAGCCATCGCAACTCTGGACTTGAACGCGGGGGCGTTATCTTGGTGAAACAAAACAACTTTAGCAAGTTTGCAACGCCGTTGCTTACTATTTCCTCACGCAACTTTGTTATTTATACTGCGTACAAAGTCCTCGTAGTAGTGGCACCATGATTAAGGTATTCGACCATTACCACCCCTTGGCTGGCCCAGAAAAAACAGCCTATGATCTTATTAGCGGATGGAATTGCCTTAAATTTCTTCGGAGTTGGAGATGATGGTCTCTTCCAAGTCATGGACTGTTTTTTTGTTTCCGGGTCATAATGGTGAAGCCATGTTTCGTCTATATTTATGAATCGAGCCAAAAATAGGTCAGGATCTTCTGTTATGAAACAAACAGTAACACGATGATCCGCGAAGACAATGTTTTCAACTTTTTTAATCATTTGTCCAGTCACTACCAATGTAGGGTGCCCCGTGCGGCGATCGTCGTTAATGGAAGCTTTTTCTCGCTTGAACTCAGCGCACCAAAGCACAAAACTAGAATATCGAGGAGCATGAACCCCTAATGTTGCTCTCAAATCTTGATTTACCAGCTCCATAGTAAAGTTTTTCAAGCAGAGTTATTTTATTACCTCACGAACTTCAATTATATCCATTTTTAAGAATATTTTCGGACACGACACAAGCAAATGACTTCTTTTTTTTTAACAAAATAAATTGATTGCTATTTATATTATTATTATTATATCTAATGTCTGAGCTGTGCCTGCCAGTATTTTTTTTATTTCCAAGGAGAATATATCCCATTATAATTATTTATTGAACACAGAAACTGTTCTCCTTTGCCGGTTTTGAAGCTCCGTAAGTTATCTATAGGTGTTGGGTATTGCTATCAAATAATCGCAATGATAACAATATTATATTAAATTACTTATTTTCTTATCGATTTATAACATTTTGGTTTCTTTATTGATAGTTAATATAGAATTCCTTAAACTGGCAACAGGAACGTAAATTGATAATTGTTGTCCATTTACGTTACCGGATTTTATAAAACCGGTTTCGACTCACTTCCAGACAATGTCATGGACTTACGTAACATACAATATAATCGACAAACTCCAATGTCAAGACATTCAAAAACTATTCAAGACGTAATAGAAATTTGCGTACCAGCTAAATAGTGAACCTTGAACGGTCCAATTCATTCGCTTTATGGCTGATCGGTAGCTAGGCACGCGCACTTCAAATTATAATGCAATGAATAGTCAAACGTATATTTAAATAAAACAATTAACGTCTGATATCTAAACATTTAGGACAATTTTGAATTAGTTAGAAGAGGATTAAATTAAAATCTTCTTTGTTCAGGGGGCGGCTCCAAGCCCTTCTGGTTGACATCCATTCAGGTCTCTCAATATGCCACTATTCTGGTATAAGTTCCAGTTCGCCTACTTGGATAAAAGCATGCTCATGGTATCGTAAGCGACCATAGGTGACAGTAATGGATTACTATTAAATGGGACGTCAGCCTGTCTGCTGTTCCACAGCTTTAAAAAAATGCTTCGTGACAGGAAAATTCAAGCGAATTATTGAGACATTTTAATCTCTATAATTCGCTTATTATGCTCGTACATTAGCAACCGCTTCTGCCGCGTTGTATGTACTTCAAGTAAAAATATCAACTTTTAAAGACTCAAGGTGTAAGAAAGAAGTCATGATATTTATGAGAAGTAATCAACTTTAGTGTATAACTTTTACAGAATAATTTCAGTTCAATACACTAAGAAATTTGGTCTAAATTTCTCAACAGTTTGATTAATACAAAAATTGTTGATTTATTATATATTGTAATAAATTAATTTTGGTTACCATGCCAATTAGATTTCAAACTAATTTGGTATGTTAGTTACCCTTTAGATAGAGCCTCTTAGCTGTTGTTAACTTATTCTCGTTTCCTAAAAGAAAAGCCTGATTGTTGTTTGCCTGAAAAGTTTGATTGTCTCGATTAAAAATAATAAAATATAAAAAAGTGTTTGCGTGCAATTCACATACGGACACACACACACACTTTACATGTATTTAATTGTATCTTAGTGTTTTTGTTTGTTTATATTATTTGACAAGGCATTAGTTTCCATTGAGCTATTATAGTTATGTGTTAAACAATAAAGATTTATTTAATTTATTATTTCATATATATATATATATATATATATATATATATATATATATATATATATATATATATATATATATATATATATATATATATATATATATATATATATATATATATATATATAAAATCCCGAACAAAAAGGAGACGAAGATTATAGGCAACACTGCATACTTGTATTCTATCTCATTATTTCTCAGGCTAAATCCTATTTATGAATATGTTTGTCTCTTTTTGGTGTATTTTTTCGTTTCATCGAACTTTCAAATCATAACGGTACTAAAGAAGTTTCACTTCATAGAAAACTCTTGTTTGACAAATGGATTCGGCCTTACTCGGATTTACCCGTCGCTTAATGTGCTGGTTGATGTAATTGGATTGGACTAATAAGTAAGCGGTAAGTAAAGCAGGGCACATATGTATACAATACCGGTTGCATAAACCACGATACTTGAGCCTTGAATAGGCCCATTCAACAGGCAAACATGCATAAAGACGGTCTGTATTATAAATTCTGCTATATTAATGTGAATCGCAAAAGTAACACGAGTCTTATTTTGATTTATAATTTCATTTCAGTAAATTTATGCACTAAAGTCATTGGAAATACAGAAATGCACATAAGAACCTACACATGGTACGCTGACCTCAAGAAAGGTATATGTTTGTGTTCCTCGCAAGGTATTGTGGTGGGCCATGAAAGCGAAAAGAATGCAAGTTTACGTTTCACATTTCATTTCACTTCACATGCACTCTTGCAATTACACGAATAATCGTGTAATGTACGAGCGTGTACACACACCCGGTCTCTAGCTGATATCATAGACAAGTTCAGTGTTGCGGTGGGTTTACACCAAGGATCGGCGCTTAGGCTTTATCTATTTTTTCTGGTGGTATCAGAAATACAGAAGCTGGCAGTTTGGTATATGCTCTTTGCTGATGACATTGTACTGATTGGAGAAAATTCTCACGAGGTCCAGAGCAGATTAGCTAAATGGCAGGAAAGTGGTCCGGCGTTGGCTTGTGACACAAGACCGTTCGGGTAGTTTGTCCATCGACTTAGGCGCTGGGCGATAGGAGAACAGCAGGATTTTGAGGAGGTTACAAATGCCCCGATATAAGCCCCCATAATAAACAAATATTGTAAACTTAAAAAATTTATTTGTGATTGTATATTAGACGAGATTTAAAAATTATATATTGTAAATATAAATCTTGATACAACGCATGAATTATTACATCATCATCATCTTAGTGTTGAATCCCAGTTGCAGCCCAAACTCTCGCTTTGGCGCCCGAGGTCCGCTTTCCGACTTTATCTTCATCACTTCACACGATCTTTGGCATCTCTGGTGGACAGTCCATTGGCACGCATATCAACCCCTACGACTTCAAGCCAGCACTTTTTGGGTCTACCCCTCCTGCCGGGGCCCGGCGGTGGCGGCATGGCCAGACATTTGTTCCCCACGTAAGTAGCCGGTTGCCGTAAAACGGGCCGCGAATGTGAGAGTTATATAAATATTAGTAGAAGTTATTTATGTACAGCAGCGTGTTCACGATGCCACTGGCGTTGCAAACACCCATAGGCAACGGTAACTACTAAATTCTAAGTGGGCCGTCAGCCTGTCTGCTGTCTCACAGCATTAAAAAAACATACGTGCAAATAAAACTATTCAAACACATAATAATATATAGACGTGCTTTTACATAGAAAACAGTATTTAACTGTACTTTATTTAAACTAATTACGACTTAGTTCAAATTGTAACCGTAAAAGAAATTTAGGGGTGACTGAAATAGAATTAAAGTAACATTTCAAAGATTCCGGTTAAGCTTATGTTAGAACTTTTAGATACAATATTTACGGGTATTTTTAACTTGAACTGTTTACATTATGTTCGTGTAATCTCAAAACGAAAGATTAAGTTTTAAAGTCTACTTTCATAGTAATATTTTTTTCTCCATGCAGGGGCGGAGTAAGTATATTAACCTCTGAAGCCGGGGTCGGCCTGTCGTAAACGGTGACAAAACAACCCTGGTGTCTCAACCACCAATGTTTATAATATGTCAATATAACGCAACTTCAACTTGCCTGCTGTTGCCGAGGAACATTTTGTGAAAAAAGAGACAGAGTTTTATCCGTGCAGGTGCAGAGAAAGAACACTGACCTCTGCGGTGGGGGTCGGCCTGTCGTAAAAGGCGACAAAACACCCACCCTATCTACGTGGTAGGGCTCTAAGCCCATCTGCATGGCAACCATGTTTGGTCTTAAGTGTGCTGCCATAATAACTTTGTGTTGTGTGTGACCCAAGTTCCTGTACCTTTATGGGACAACCGCCTGTTCATGATGCTACTGGCGTTGCAAATACCCATAGGCGACGGTAACTGCTAAATTCTTAGTGGACCGTCAGCCTGTCTACTGTTCTACAGCAATAAAAAAGCAAAATTAAAAGATGAAAAACAAGACAAATTTCATGAGTAAAATAAAACCATATAAAAAACCTTAAATAATTTCGCTGTGATTTTGACAATATAAAAGCTTTAATTAAAATAAAAGGAACTAAAACATGTCATTAAAAGTATTGTCCATCACTAAAAATTACAGTGAATATATTCCGCATAATATATAATATATTTTTATTATTATTCCAAAAATCTAGGCTGAAACAACTTTCTAATCTTAATTCCAATCATTTTCCTTATAGCTGAAGATCACGACCTCAGTTTTAAAATGACTGTGATTGATATCTATTGAGACTGTTCGCAAACTTCATAGATAGCATTATTGATGTATAAAGATAAGTAACCTTTCTTAAAAGTCTTTTGTTGTGTAAAGGAAGAAAGCCACAAATTATAAAAAAAGGGAATTCGGTCGCTAAAGCATAAGGTATAGCTCGATATTAAAATACATATCATATCAAATAGAAAATACGTGGTTAAACCAAAAGATTATGCGATCATCTAGATATGTGTAAGTATCTAAATATATATATATTATAACTTCTTCGTGCATGGGTGGAGTAATAATACTAACCCCTACGGCCAGGGTCGACCTGTCGTAAAAGGAAACAAAACGACCCTAGCTAGCTACGTGGTAGGGTCTCAAGTCTGGATGGCAACCGCCTTAATTCGTTCAAGAATTAAATAAAGTTTTTTTTATTTTATTTGAAATTATTGTCCACTTACTAGCCTTCACAGCTAGACAGTATAGTAACAGTGTTACTAAAAACATTCTGAACTTTCAAACTTTATTCAAAGAGTAAAGAAACTAGAAAATTTAATTAGCATTCAAAATTCTAGCATGACTGTGCGTTCTGTACGGCTCAAATCTGACACAATTTAACCTTTTAAAAGATTTAAATAAATGTACTGGGACAATTCACATAGTGCCATTTAGTCCCAGTAAGTAAGAGGCACAGAAGCTGTGTTATGAGTTCTAGATAACTAATATACTACATTTATACTTTGCCTTTGTGTGATAAAGTTTTGACCGACAACACCAAAATCAGACAAAGGTGGGTTGAATATTATGACGAGCTATTAATTGAAGAATTTCCAAAAGAAAAGCCGGTATCATGTGTATCCACGTATAGTTCAATGCAGGAAATTAATACAGGTGAAGTTAAAGACGCGACAGCAAAAATGAAAAACCGCAAATGGAAGCTTTGCCTGATGATATTCCAGCAGATCTATGGGAAGCGTTAGGTCCGATAGTCATAATCTGGCTTACCACACTATTTAATATCATATTAGACTCTAAATGTATACCAAACACATGGCGTCAAGTTATTTACTTCCATTTTATAAAAACAATAGTGACGCAGCACGATGTGAAAATAATAGAGGTATAAAACTCACTTCATATATGTTAAAGATATTTGCGAAAGAATAATACACAAACGAATTGTTGACATATCAATTGTTAACATATATCTCCCCAACCAATTCGATTTCACAGCTTCTAGGTCAGCTATTGATGCCATACATACGATTAGGATCATTATGAAGAAATATAAAATCAATCACAAAGACATCTTGCATTTATTGATCTCAAAAACGCTTTCGATCGTATACCCCGAAAACTAGTTTGACAGGCTTTGCGTAATCAAAATATACCAGAATACTATGTCGAACTGAAAACTGAAAAAAATTGCACTACTAGAATCCGAAGTCTGGTGATAGTGAAGCTATTGAGGTGAAAGTAGGGGTATATCAAGGATCCGTACTTAGTCCACTCCTATTTAATTTGGTAATGGATTTTTTGACTAAAGATACATATTCCCCTTTACGATGGACTATGCTTTATGGTGAACGCACACTTGTGTCCGAGCCGAACGCGCCGAAAGAATCGACCGCGTCGAAGAAATAGTTTCTATTTCCTTTACGCCTGCAATGCAGAAATAGTACTCGCTCGTTGCTCTGTTATACGCAACTGATAGAATGCGAGCGCATCGGTCGAGTCGACCGCATAAGCCGCGCCGAATCTGATGGCGGTATCCAAATTCATCTAGGATTTCCTCTGGGGTTCTTCCAGATTCGGACGATTCGACGCGGGGAAGTGTGCGAGGTTTCATGAGATTTCATATACAGAATTCTAAAATTCGTTTCGTTCGACTCGTTCGACGCGTTCGGCTCGGACAAGTGTGCGTTCACCATTAGATACGCAGATGATATCGTTTTAGCTGCCGATACTGCAAGAGGTATTGAATATATGGACACAAGCACTTGAGGAGTATGGCCTCAGAGTTAGTAGGAGTAAAACTAAGTATATTAAATGCCTCTGTGGGGCAAAAATGACTTGGCGCAAAAGTGTGAGGAGACCCGACCCCAAATAGTGGGATAAGGTAAGGTTAAAGAAGATGCTTTTCTTTTGTAAAAACAAGTAATAGTAAAATAAAATTGTATTAAGTTTGAAGATATTCAATTATATTGTAAACTGCCACAGAACTTACAAAACTGTAAATTATTTTACATATTGAAACAAAAACTAACAATTTGTAATTAACAACACTTAATACTAATACTATTCAATTCTAAATATTTAAAACTAGATATTGTAAGACATGTCAGATTTTATGTTATAGTCAGAATGTACATTATATTTTTATGTTAATTTTATTATAAGTGAACTGTAAAGTTCTTATGAGAAATAAAGTTTTTTTAAACCCAAACAAATACATTTTTTACATAAACAGACGTGAAACAGGAATCGAACCGATAACTTCCGCAAGCGTACCGAACTGCGGTAGCTGTTACGCGACGGAAGACGTCTAAATAATGATCATACTTACTTCCAAATTCTAGGAGCGTAAAATTTAAATAATGTTCACTATTTATAAATTTTGACAATTTTATTCAAAGAGGTATATTTAGTAATATGTTTACTAAACATTAACTATCAAAATGATGACTTTCTTTTATTTAAAACTCATTAACACATTTAATGCCGCTTTGAAAAACGTATACACTTTATCAAGTCAAAAACTTGTTTAAAAATTAGATTATCAGCTAATTTATAAACAAGTTTGGCCACCTAACTACGTGGCCAAACTATTTTATTATCCCTATAGCTAAAATAAGTAATTATTTAAAATAATACCACCCAAAAATAAATAAACCAATACACGGCGCCGTGTAGTTGTCATTTAAAGTGTTAATATAAACACAGTTGCGCACTGACCATTGTCTATCTGGAACATTCTGGAATGCCCTATTACGCTATTACAAATCTGCTAATGCAGTTGTAACTGCACTTAAAGCAGGCATACGCCGAGTGGACCTCCTTGCTTCCCGGATAAAGGTGGTCCTGGGGGACAGAGGGCTCGTGTTGAGGCCAGCCAAAAGAACTGGCCTCTACATACACGGGCTATCTGTCTCCGTCACCAAGGAGCGACTTCTGTCGGCGTTGGCGGAGGCGGCGCAGGTCCCTGCTGATTCTCTCAAGGTCTCGGAGATCAGGCAGGGACCAGGGGGCTTGGGCTCATCTATTGCCCAGTGCCCCATCGAGGGAGCCCTTCGGCTCACACGCACCGGAGAGTTTAGCATCGGCTGGGGGGCGGCCCAAGTGAGGCTCCTCGAGCCGCTCCCCAGGCGGTGCTATAAGTGTTTCTCGATGGGGCACACCAAAGCGATGTGCCCCTCGCAAGTGGATAGGTCGGACCTATGTTTCCGGTGTGGGAAACCGGGACATGGGTCCAACAAATGCAACGAGCCCCCGCGGTGCGCCGTCTGCGCCGATGCGGGAAAAACGGCGACTCACGTGATGGGGGGTAAAGAATGCCGCCCCCCCAACGTTAAGGGTATCTGGCGCTCCCTGCCACGACAGGGAACGTCAGAACCGACGGTTATGGAGGTTGTGGATGCCCCTGTCAATGGATAGTGTCGGGGGCGTGCGCATCCTCCAGGGGAACGCTAACCACTCCGCGGGGGCGCAGGACCTCTTCCTGCAGTCCCTCGCGGAGTGGGGTGGTGACGTCGGTGTTATCGCAGAGCCCTACCTCGTCCCGGTCCGTGACAATTGGATCGGTGACTGGGACGGCACGGTGGCAGTGACCGCCCGGGCAGGTGAAAGCCTCCCTCTCCAACTCCTGGAGAATGGGTCGGGATATGCGGCGGCAGGTTGGGGTGATTTCGCCATTATTGGCGTGTACTTCTCCCCCAACCGCCCCCTGGTGGAGTTCGAGTCATTTCTCGACTCCGTCGGGGCCGCCGTCGGCCGGATGTCGCCGAGGAAGACCTTGGTCCTCGGTGACTTCAATGCCAAATCCCGAGCCTGGGGCGGTCCTACCACCAATGCAAGAGGTAGGGCCGTAGAAGAGTGGGCGCTGCGGAGTGGCCTCGTCCTCCTGAACAGGGGGGCGGTTCCCACCTGCGTGCGACCACAGGGCAGTTCAATTGTGGATCTCTCATTTGCCACTCCTGTGGTCGCATGCAGGGTGGTGGACTGGCACGTCGAGGAGGAGGTAGAGACGCTATCTGACCATCTGTACATCAGATTTAGCGTCTCCCCCCTCCGCAGCACTCCGCAGCCGCAAAGAGTTGAAAATTTCCCTCGCTGGGCACTCGGCCGTCTCGACAAAGAGATGGCTGAGGTCCAGGCGATCGCCGAGCGCTGGGTTTACAACGCATACCCAGCCCCCGCGGGGGAAACAGCAGAGGAGGCGGCCGGTCGCCTTCGCACGGCCCTCACAAGGGTCTGCGAGGCGGCTATGCCACGGGTCCGGCGGCGTCCGGCTCGGAGGCAGGTGTACTGGTGGTCAGCCGAAATAGCGGAGCTGCGCAACGCTGCGCAGCGCGCCCGCAGAGCCGTCCACCGGTACCGACACCGGAATCCGCAGCCGGACGAGGAAGAACTCCGGAGGATTAAGGGGGAGCAGAATGCTGCCAAGAAAGCCCTTCAGCGGGCAATTAGCCAAGCGAAGGCCCGGGCTTACGAGGAGCTCCTCGAGGGCCTTGACAGGGATCCTTGGGGGCGTCCGTACAAGTCAGCGCGCAAGAAGATGCGTGCTGCGGGCGCCCCGGTAACGGCGACCCTGTCGGAGGGGGCCCTCAATCGCATAATTGAGGGGCTCTTCCCGAACCCGGGAGCATTCACTCCCCCGTCTATGGCCGTCCCTCTGCTTAGAGTGGAGAGCGTTGATCCTCCCCCCACAACAGAGGAAGAAATAGAAGATGCCCTGCGACACCTTCAGGGCACCAAAAAGGCACCTGGACCCGACGGGATTCCGGGCAGAGTGCTCCTCCAAGCCGCCACTCACCTTGGCGGCTGGCTTCGGGAGCTGTTCGATAAGTGCTTCAGCACCGGACAGTTCCCGGCCCAGTGGAGGGAGGGCAGGCTTTGCCTGATTCCTAAAGAGGGCCGTTCCCCAGATGATCCCTCCGGCTACCGCCCGATCGTCCTATTGGACGAGACGGCGAAGACCTTTGAGAGGGTAGTTGCGAGCCGTCTCGTCCAGCACCTGGACACGGCAGAGCCGGGACTCTCCGCCGCCCAGTACGGATTCAGGGCGGGGCGCTCCACGTTGGATGCGCTAACCGCTCTGAAGGGCATATCACAAGAGGCGGAGAGTCAGAGAGAAGTGGTCCTGGCGGTATCGCTTGATATAGCGAACGCCTTTAACAGCCTCCCGTTTGAGACGATACTGGAGGCGCTCCGGTTCCATGGAGTTCCTCTGTATCTGCGGAGGCTGTTGGAGGCATATCTCCGGGACCGTTTCATAGTCTGGGAGGATGGCCACGGTCGGGTCCGAAGGAGGCGCGTTGCGTGCGGCGTTCCGCAGGGGTCGGTACTGGGACCACTTCTGTGGAATATTGGGTATGACTGGGTCCTACGATGCCCAGTCCCGCCCGATACGAGGGTGTTGTGTTATGCGGATGACACCCTCGTCGCAACTCGGGGTGAGTCTTACGAAGATGCAGTCCGGAGATCCACCATCAGCACCTCGCTGGTGGTGGACCGAATTGAGTCGTGCGGTCTGAGGGTCTCCGTAGAAAAGACGGAGGCCCTCTTTTTGCATGGACGACGCAGGAGAAGACCACCCCGAGAAGCACGCATCGTGCTCCGGGGCGCAGCGGTCGAAGTGAAGCCCCAGATGAAATACCTGGGGCTCACACTAGACCCTAGGTGGAGCTTCGGGCCACATCTTGCCCAATTGTGCCCGAGGCTGGTCTCGGCCGCTGCCGCCCTGGGCAGACTCCTGCCCAATGTGGGGGGGCCGGGCACAGCCGTGAGAAGATTGTACACTGGCGTCGTGCGGAGCATGGCAATGTATGGTGCGCCTGTCTGGGCAGACCACCTCACGTCTCGTAGCAGGGCCCTCTTGAGAAGGTCTCAGAGGGTCATAGACGTGAGAGCCATTCGGGCGTACCGTACAGTGTCCTGGCGGGCGGCTGCACTCCTGGCAGCCGACCCGCCCTGGGAGCTGCAGGCGGTTGTCCTCTCAGAGACGTACCGCCTGCGCCGCGACGCCAGGGAGAGGGGACTCCGGCTGTGCCCGGAAGAGTCGCGACGGGTCAGGGATCTCGCCCAGGAGGCCTTGACCCAGTCTTGGTTAAGGATCCTGGGGCCTCCCGAGCCGGGCCGGGTTACTGTTGAGGCAGTCCGCCCCTACTTGTCGGAATGGGTCTCGCGATCAAGCGGGACCCTGACATACAGACTGGTGCAGGTGCTGACCGGCCATGGCTGTTTCGGCAAGTACCTGCACCAGATTGCGGGACGGGAGCCGAACCCGGCCTGTTGGGAATGCGGCGCGCCAGTAGACACCGTAGAACATACGGTGTCCGAGTGCGCCGCTTGGGGGCCCCAGCGATTTAATTTGCAGGGTGTGGTGGGAGGTGACCTCTCGCTGCGGGCAATCGTAGGTCAAATGCTCCGCAGCGAGAGGAACTGGAACGCGGTGGTCTCCTTCGCTGAAAGTGTCATGCGGCAGAAGGAGGCCATCGAGCGTGCGAGGGAGGAGGACGCGGCAGCTCCACCGATTCGTCGGCGTAGGACGAATCGGGGAAGGAGACGCTATGCGCACCTCATCCCACCCTGAGAAGGGGTTGCCGGTCGCTCTCTTGTAAGAGCGGCCAGCCGGGAGTTCCGGGGGAAGCTCCCGGCGAAGGCAATGACTCGGAGGGTGCCCTACCCCGACTGGACACTCTGTGTCTGGTCACCGGCAGGTCTAGTGTGACCGCCGGCAGCGGGAACTGCCACTCGGGGTACCCTCATTGGAGACGTCTGGCTGGGGGCCTAGCAGAGTAATGCCAAAAGGCGATCCTGCGAAGCCCCCTCTAAGGCCAAGAGTGGTGACCGGGGTTTTTAGTGGGTAGGACCGGCGGCCTTGGCCCCCGGTCCGCCCGAGGGGAGTAGGCAGCCCCCTCGGGAGGTAATCCCACATACCCCACCGGCCTTCCCCGGAGGCTGGTGGAAACTGTAACAGTTTTCCTCGGTATAAAAAAAAAAAAAAAAAAAAAAAAAAAGGCATACGCCGAGTGCATCTTACAAATTACGATCACGTTGGCTAAATACAGTTCGATAACCTCTTAACTATGATTAAATGTAGCGGTATCTACATCTTTATATTAATTCGGCCATAATGCAATACAATCATTCTGTAATAAGTCGGTAAATTAATTTGGTAATAGTAGAAACTGGAGGCCCCAGTAGATGTGAAACTTGCAATGTCTATACTTCAAGCACAATATCAAATTGTAACTACCTTACATACGAGAATTATCATAAAGAACTCCTACTCGCATATTTACTTCAGTATCCTTCTGTAACTTTCCTTTCCTTAAGCATAGACACTAGATCTGACAAGTGTGATTAAATTTATTAATTACCGAAGCGACAGTTGCTAGAACATTCTAATCCACAAGGAAAATTCCATATAATATTGTAATCTTCTTCCTGGCCTTATCCCGCATTATGTAGGGTCGGCATAATATATTTTCACAATCCGTTGGTCCTCTGTTATCCGATGTCAACATTCACACCTTTTTTCAACATATTGTCTTTTACACAATCCAGTTCTTTAGTATCGGGATACAGTTAGGAGGCCTTTTGTATCTTCCATATAATATTTTAATATCGGCAAAATTTTAAACCTTGACTAACACAAGTATTTTTAATGTTTCAATAGCTATAATCATACATACAATTAGCTAATAATATCTGAGCCTTCAAATAGTCGGCATTTTTTTATTGCTGTAGGACAGACAGGCTGACGGCCTCTTAGAATTTAGCAGTTACCGTCGTTTATGGGTGTTTGCAACGCCAGTGGCATCGCGAACACGCTGCTGTCCCATAATGTTACATGAACTTGGGTCACTAATACCGGAACACAACACAAAGTTATTATGGTGGCATACTTAAGACCAAAGGTGGTCGCCGTCCAGACGGGCTTGGGGCTCTACCACGTAGCTAGGGTGAGTTGTTTTGTCGCCTTTTACGACAGGCCGACCCTGGCTGCAGAGGTTAGTATTATTTCTCCGCCCCTGCACGAATAAAAACATGCACGGCATGTAACATAATGGTAACAAAAAAGATAAAAGTCGTTGCCTTAATTGACTAATGCTAAATATTTTATTTTAGTTACACATGGCTGCTGCGAGTACTACAATTCAAGGTTATTAGAATTTAAATGCAAAGTAATTTATTTCTACTAAACGTTACACTAATTACAATATATTCTGGTCATCATAAGAAACGTAAAAAATTTCGGTATAAAGTTATAATAAAATTACTGATATCCAAATCACTTTGCTCACTTGTCATTTATATTAACTATAAAAACTTGATTTTATAAAAAAAAACTAAGAAGTTTACCATGACTTAAAATAAAAATAACAAACAATGCTTACGCTTTCATTTTATCCCGACGAAAATTACACTCAATAAAGTTCCATTGTGTCCATGGAAGTAATTCAGAACTCACTAACGTTCCTTCCACGAGAAAAAGAAATAAAATTCGTCTCTTATTTAATTGTTTATATCACTTTCCAACATATTATTCTCAATATCACGGTGAAGGCTGTTTATTTGTTTAACAAAACAAATTACGTTCGAATTGTTGTAAGCGCGCGATCAGCTCCGAAGCTTGCCGGCAACTCGCGAGTCGCGCGGCTTCGTTCGTACGGCCATGGGTATCCATTGTGCTTTGGTACTTCGATTTCCAGACACGCGAATCCTACCATAGCGGTCAAATCCCTAGCCACCCTTGCCACCCTCGCGTCGGTGGCAATAGTTTCATTACAAAACTCCATAAAGGAGATTGTGTTGTTGATAAACAAAAATGAATCAAAATCTGTATATACCATTAAGTCATAATAAGTCATTGGCAGGTCGTGGGAAGCCCACGTGGGCTGAATATTGAATTATTTTCTGAGAAATTGGACTGCACACGTAGGAGTTGTGACACGATTAATAAACATTAACTTTATAAAAGATTTCGATTACAATTTAATGTCATTATGATATTGAGAAACGCAAACCAAGAATATTTATATATTAATCTAGCTTTTTTGTTCTATTATAAATTCGAGCATTTTGTTTTGAACTACATTTTCTATCTACTTTATAGATGCAATTTTATATGAACAAAGTATGTTGGAGATATCCCCATCAAGTACATCAGAGACAACCTCACCTGTCCGGCTGATGTACCTTCATAAACAAAGAATAGGTTTAGGGATAAATTACAGTAATTAATTAAGAACTACAAATAAAATTAAAAACTGCTGTTAAGATCTTTGTAACTAACCTACTAAGAATCTATAGATATTGTTTTTGAAATAAATTATTCTTATTTAGATGACCTTATCGTGATGGCAAGCACTCCAGGGAATGCCAAATTTAGACAAATCATTTTCATTTATTTTATCGGCACTACAAAAGGTAAGGTCAGTATTTTCGTATTACTGTGCAACAGGGGATCTAGGCTCCTAAGTATCAAGCCTTATATGAGACCGTGTGCATTCATCATCGAATGATGACAATACGCAAACTCTACATATATTTAGTTCAACAACTGTAACATATTGAATATTTCATCATATATGTATAGTAGCGTTAATAAGGACGTGACCTGTAAAATCAATCAACGGTGTTACGGGCTTGCTATGTAATCCGATTAAAACTTAAATTAATTAGCTCATATACATTGCCACTGTTACTCAAGTTATTAATATTTCAGGCCAATATTTTTAACAAGCAAGATTTTCGATATATATATAGAACTGGAAGATAAAGAAGGTCCTGCTACATAAAAATTTTAAGACAAAGAATGACCGGAATTACTTGAATATTGTGAGTATTGACTATTGCGAGTCATATCAGATGATAACAGAAACTTGGAAAAATGTGACCATTAGATATATTAAAACTTATACTATAGAGTTACTAATGATCACTGATATTAGATGCTTTATCGGCAGAAAAGAAAATGTTCATGGAAACATATCGTAACTGATGATGAAAATGCAGGAGCGGAGTAAGAAACTGACCCCTACGGCCGAGGTCAGCCTATCGTTAAAGGTGACAAAACAACCCTAGTTAGTAGAGGCCCAAGTCCGTCTGGATGGCAAGCACCCCTGGTCTTTAAGTATGCCGCCATAATAACCATGTGTTGTGTCTCGGTTTTAGTGACGCAGGTTCCAGTCCTCCTATGTGTACAGCAGCGATGGTAACTGCTTACTACTAAGTGGGCCGTCAGCCTACCAGCTGTTCTTCGGCAATAAAAAAACACACCCATAATAAAAACATAAAAAATCGAAATGTAATTTTATTCAAAAGCCTATGCAGAAGAAGAAAAATTTAAACTAATTTAATTCTACGATATTTATAATAATTTAAATGCATTTGCAGAAAAGTCCTCGAATGGCGACCGCGTACTGTAAGACGCAATGTTGGTAGGCCCCCCACAAGATGGACCAATGATCTGGTCAAGATCGCCGGAATAGGTTGGGCAGCGCAGGACCGATCATCGTGGAGATCTTTGGGGGAGGCCTTTGTCCAGCAGTGGGCGTCTTCCGGCTGAAATGGTGATGAAATGCATTTGTATCAAATTACTTCGAAAGTTTATTTTCATAGGCATCAGAGGTTAGTATACTTTTGGCTGTTTAACGAGATACGCAATATAACGGGAACAGTCTATTGAACCTGTTTCTAATCGGCTAACAAGTATTGCATGTGTGTTCTTTCAATATTTCCACTGCGTTATATTGTTTCGAAATGTTTAAATAATGTCAAATAAGAAAAAATTACATTAAGTATATGTTTAATTATTCTTGCATTTTATTTTGAATCAACAAAATCCGCCTTCCAAATTCACGATAATCTATTATTATTATTTCATTTATACGTCTTCTATTTTTGAAAGGAAAGTAATTGTTTTTGGAGATATAGCTTTTGTATAAAGAACGTGAGTAAACGTCATCATATTATTTTTAATAACACGACGAACAATATTTAATAAAATTATTTTTTACGAATATGATGTTACTTGTAGAATAGCAGTCATTAGTTGCACTCTACCCACATTTATAACGTCGAAGGGTGTCGGTAAGAAACGAAGTAAAGGGCAAACTTAGGAGTAGCTACGAGTATAATACTATAGACATAAGAAGCTATTTTATGATAGAAAGGATCTTGTAATTTTATACACAGACAATATACTAGTCAGTAGTCACGTTTGTTCAAGGTAACTTACACAGGTTTTTGATTTTGCTATGCAGATTTCGTAACAACGTTTTTTTAGGTAAGATATTAGGTAACAAACACTAAGTAGTGTGCATGCTATCGTCAGATTCAAACAGATTTTTAGATTGGTTTAAAGTATTTTAATATAATAGCATATATATAAAGTGTAATCTCTCGCGGTTTGCATATGAATGGTTGTGCTATGTATCTTTGTATTTTATATTTAAATTAATAAAATATGGTTCTACAATATTTACTTTTGCGTCTTTCAATTTAATTCTTAACTCTATTATTTGTTTCAAACTCCTCGCGTTGCACTTATACTGCATTCGGTTTTGTTGTGTATTGATCGCTGCAAACGTGAGGGTGGATCTCTTAAGAGGGGTGGTTGTAAAGATGGTGTTTTGATATCTTATAGCTATATATGTATGACTTATAGGCGTTTTGAATATTGCTTTTACATAGAACAAATAAGAGGTCTATAGATAAATAATTCCTACCTCATGATATTAGGTGAGTACGTGCTAGCTAAGCGAATCAGTCTCGTTCACCAAACTCAAGGTCACACGTTCGATGATGACAAGCATCTAAGGTTTTCTCTCCTAAGGTGCATATGAAATCATAATTACCGTCTACTGATGGTGAAAGAAAACATAAAGAAGTCTGCATACCGAATCATCAATAAATGTAATCCGCCTTAAACAATTGTGGCGGGTATACTACCCATTCCCTCTGGGGAAGGCCCAAGCCATTATAAAATGTCATTATGATTAAATACTGAGCTTATTTTTGATGTGAAATATCTATACCCGCGGGTCAGATCGACTGTTGGCGTGGGGGCGCCTCGCCAAGGTAACAGTCGCCATGGAAAAGAAAGCAAAATTACACTGTGACACACTATCAAGCGATTCAAGTCATTAGTAAGTTTTATACATTATTTATTATATTTCATTGTGCCACATTTATTTTCTTTCGTAAACTATATTTTTATGGATATTGCATGTACAGAATAGTTTAGACCAGTGTTTTTCAATTTTTTTGAATACGCGACCCCTTTAAGGGTTGAAAAATTCTGGCGACCCCCTTGGGCCATAGAAAAACAAAAAGTTAGTAAGTAATTTATAAGACTACGTTTATGATTTTGTCTATTTTGGTACCTATGTTCAATTAAGACCTACATTCTGTAAAAAGCCGCGACAGCTTGAAAGTAAGTACGAGGTAAGTTGGTAAGGCTGGGCTTTGATTTTGACGCCAGTTTGCGTGGACCTAATTTCGTGGCGTTGCCACACCACATTATCGTCGTGGGAAAGAGCTTTTTCCTTTTGCCGGTGACCCCCCGACTAAGGCTTGGCGACCCCCCAGAGTTGGTCGCGACCCACAGATTGAAAAACACTGGTTTAGATGATTCACATCTGCCAGGCATTTTTTTTACTTTTGTTAGGTAATACGATCTCTTTATGACACTACCTTAGCAATCCGTCAATACGTGAAGCTTGTTGTTTAGGACGTTTGCTGATACTACTCGTAAATATAGTAGTCATGCGAGAACGCTTTATGTGCCTCGCCAAGAGATGTCGTGGTAGCCGTGACGTATGACTGTGTGTTGAACAATTAAAGGGCCTTGTAGGCGCCTTGTAGTAAATAATTAAAAACAGTGAATTATCCCGTGTTATATTGTTAGAATTATTATATTATTCGAGAAACAAAGGTGGACAAGGTCAGTACGTGAGAAAGTTTTTTTTTTTATTACTGTAGGACAGCAGACTGGCTGACGGCTCACTTAGAATTTAGCAATTACCGTCGCCTATGGGTGTTTTCAACGCCAGAGGCATCGCTAATATGCTGTTAACCGCGTTGTGGTACTGGAACCTGGTCACTTATGCAGAAACACAACATAAGGTTATTTGGCGAAATATTTAAAAACCAAGGGTGGTTGCCATCCAGACGAGCTTGGGTTTTTAGTCCGATCGCAGAGGTCAGTATTTCTTTTCCTCCCCTCGTGGATAAGTCCCGCCTATTCTAGTCCTCTCTCAATAAGGTGTTCTTCGCATTCCTACGACAAAAAGAGACCCGAAAAGTCCTCCCGTACCAGCGCTTTCACTTATAATTTACTAGCAAATTAGTCTTGAAGAATATTTATTTAACTTATTAGTTTAACAGCTTAAAACCTAGGTAATCGATTTGTATACGAACGTCTTAATAATATTTCCACTGTAACGATGAGAATATTTAATTTATCTCGTTTCGCTACGGTCTACTAGACGTATTAATAATTCTGTTACTTTGTCAGTTCGTTATATTTTAATACTGTATCATATAACTATGGATTACAGTCACACAGACCATAGCGTAGCGATTAATGCACGCCGGTACGCTAGCCGAGGTCACGAGTTCGACTCCCGTTTCGCGTCTGGGTGTTTATGTATAATATGTATTTATTTGTAAAAAAAATATATATGTAGTTTATCAGTTGTCTAGTATCCATAACACAAGTACTATGCTACTTACTTTGGGACTACATGGCGTCGTGTGAATTGTTCCATTATAATTATAATGATTTATTTATAATTTTATGTTGTAATACAAGTAGTATTTATTTATATTCGTGTAAGTCACTAACTTTATTTAATTTTTATGCTAATTTAGAATAGTATACCTAATTTAAGGAAGAACTCAAAAACAGTATTTTAGCGCAACGATCTAGCCCTATAAATAAATATTGGGAAAATTCAAACAGCGGCATCTAGTCCCATAGTAAAATGCAGAGCGCTTGTAGTATGGTTACTAGACAATTGATGTACTACTTACCATATACCTAGTCAGGTCATAAATTCTGTCACATGTTTAATGTAAAATAATTGTAACAAGTTTATTAATTATGTAACCATTCATATACCAAAATGAACTTAACAAAACATAGATTCTTATGACATTAAAGTTTGTTCAAAATGACCTCCGTGATTTTGAATACAATCCTTCAATCTGCGCGGCCAGTCGTCTATCGCAGCACGAACGAGGTCCATGTCAATATCGGCGGCTGCCTTAATCAAGGATGTCTTGAGTGACTCCAAATTGGGATGAGGCTTTGAGCACGCCTTTTCCTCCAAGTGTTGCCATATCTTGTAATCTAACGGATTCAAATCTGGACTGGAGGAGGGCCAGTCTTCGTGCCGGATGAAGTCGATTTCACGCGCCGCCAGCCAGTCTTGTGTGCTCTTCGCTCTATGAGCTGGCGCCGAATCTTGTTGGAATACCCAGTGCCTGTTATTGAACATGGTATGAGAAACAGGTTCCACAAGGTTCGTCAGGACTGTATTTTGATACACAACAGCATTCGTTTTTACACCTTTCTCACAAAAATGTACCTCTGTTAAGCCCCAATAAGAAACTCCCAACCATACCATGAGCGAGGATGGAAAATGACCTCGTTGGACACGCGGAATACGGTTGCTCGCTTCTTCACTACTGTGTGCGTACACCTTATCATTTTGTTTGTTGTAGCTCTCTTCTACGGTAAACATTTTTTCATCCGAAAAAAGAATTTCCCGATATTTTTTTCCCGCGTACCGCTTCAACAAAGCGCGGCATCTCTTCAGTCTCAGGTCCATTAGACGAGCATTCAAACGATGTCCTGTTTTTCTTCGATATGCCCGAAGCCCTAAGTCTTTATTTAACACCCTTTTCACCGTGGTTCTGCTTAACCCCATCTGAAGGGCCAACAGTTTCTGCTTACGTTTGGGATTTCTTTGAATTCGTGCCTTCACAGCTTTTATCACTGCTGGAGTCCTAACAGGCCGAGGGCGACCACTTCTTGACCTGTCATCTACACTAGAGTCTTCATTGTATCGTTTGATGGTACGATAAACGAATCTTTTGGTAATATTCAAATTTTTCAGTATGTTAAAAATTTGAATTGGCGCGTAACCGCAACGATGCAACGCAATAACTGCAACACGGTCTTCTTTAAGCGTCCACTCCATATTTAAAAATGAGTAAAATTCTAAAAGTTATACATTTTTATTTTCATGAACAATTCGAAATTCTAATTCAATAAACTTTTTTGTGGCCAGCATTCTAAAAGAAAAGTTTTTACTGTGTGACAATACTTATGACCTGACTAGGTATATTTCAACGATTAATTCTCATCAATTAATCAGAATCGTAGACTTCTACGAATTTCCTCATTTCGGATTTGACTTGAAGTTTGTTCCCGTCGTCAGTGTCAGATGGTAGGATTTTTTTATTGCTGGGGAACAGGTGGCATACAGACTGGCGGCCCCCTTAATATTAAACAGTTACCTTCGCCTATGAACGTTTGCGACGCCAGGGAACAGGAACGTAGGTCACCAATGCCGAAACACAACGTAAGGTTACTATAGCGGCATACTTATAGACCAAGAGTGATCACCATCCAGACGGACTTGGGCCCCTACCTCATAGCTAGTATTATTTTCCGACCTCGACCGCAGAGGTTAGTATTCTTACTCCGCCCCTGCACCGAGAAAAAAAACTTCACGGTTTATTACTGATGGTCAATTATTTGCTACATAAGACTTTGAGTGCATAAAAGATGAAAGAAAAAATGGCTGTCAAAAACAAGACGATCATCGGCTTGACATTAAATATTAATAGCAGTAAAGGCTCTTTTAAGAACCTTACGCTTTGTGAGATAAATCACAAGTGCTTATTTCCATGATACTCTTTTATCAGCCGTTTTTGGACTCCTGATTTGGGTTAAATGGCTATTCCATAAATATTCAATAAAAACTGGAAATACCCTATCCTCTTTAAAATAGATATATATATATATATATATATATATATATATATATATATATATATATATATATATATATATATATATATATATATATATATATATACCTAGTCAGGTCATAAGTATTGTCACACAGTAAAAACTTTTCTTTTAGAATGCTGGCCACAAAAAAGTTTATTGAATTCGAATCTCGAATTGTTCATGAAAATAAAAATGTATACTTTTAGAATTTTACTCATTTTTTAAATATAGAGTGGACGCTTAAAGAAGACCGTGTTGCAGTTATTGCTTTGCATCGTTGCGGTTACGCGCCAATTCAAATTTTTAACATACTGTAAAATTTGAATATAACCAAAAGATTCATTTATCGTACCATCAAACGATACAATGAAGACTCTAGTGTAGATGACAGGTCAAGAAGTGGTCGCCCTCGGTCTGTTAGGACTCCAGCAGTGATTAAAGCTGTGAAGGCACGAATTCAAAGAAATCCCAAACGTAAGCAGAAACTGTTGGCCCTTCAGATGGGGTTAAGCAGAACCACGGTGAAAAGGGTGTTAAATGAAGACTTAGGGCTTCGGGCATATCGAAGAAAAACAGGACATCGTTTGAATGCTCGTCTAATGGACCTGAGACTGAAGAGATGCCGCGCTTTGTTGAAGCGGTACGCGGGAAAAAAATATCGGGAAATTCTTTTTTCGGATGAAAAAATGTTTACCGTAGAAGAGAGCTACAACAAACAAAATGATAAGGTGTACGCACACAGTAGTGAAGAAGCGAGCAACCGTATTCCGCGTGTCCAACGAGGTCATTTTCCATCCTCGCTCATGGTATGGTTGGGAGTTTCTTATTGGGGCTTAACAGAGGTACATTTTTGTGAGAAAGGTGTAAAAACGAATGCTGTTGTGTATCAAAATACAGTCCTGACGAACCTTGTGGAACCTGTTTCTCATACCATGTTCAATAACAGGCACTGGGTATTCCAACAAGATTCGGCGCCAGCTCATAGAGCGAAGAGCACACAAGACTGGCTGGCGGCGCGTGAAATCGACTTCATCCGGCACGAAGACTGGCCCTCCTCCAGTCCAGATTTGAATCCGTTAGATTACAAGATATGGCAACACTTGGAGGAAAAGGCGTGTTCAAAGCCTCATCCCAATTTGAAGTCACTCAAGACATCCTTGATTAAGGCAGCCGCCGATATTGACATGGACCTCGTTCGTGCTGCGATAGAGGACTGGCCGCGCAGATTGAAGGCTTGTATTCAAAATTACGGAGGTCATTTTGAATAAACTTTAATGTCATAAGAATCTATGTTTTGTTAAGTTCATTTTGGTATATAAATGGTTACATAATGAATAAACTTGTTACAATTATTTTACATTAAACATGTGACAGAATTTATGACCTGACTAGGTATATACCTAGTCAGGTCATAAATTCTGTCACATGTTTAATGTAAAATAATTGTAACAAGTTTATTCATTATGTAACCATTCATATACCAAAATGAACTTAACAAAACATAGATTCTTATGACATTAAAGTTTATTCAAAATGACCTCCGTGATTTTGAATACAAGCCTTCAATCTGCGCGGCCAGTCCTCTATCGCAGCACGAACGAGGTCCATGTCAATATCGGCGGCTGCCTTAATCAAGGATGTCTTGAGTGACTCCAAATTGGGATGAGGCTTTGAGCACGCCTTTTCCTCCAAGTGTTGCCATATCTTGTAATCTAACGGATTCAAATCTGGACTGGAGGAGGGCCAATCTTCGTGCCGGATGAAGTCGATTTCACGCGCCGCCAGCCAGTCTTGTGTGCTCTTCGCTCTATGAGCTGGCGCCGAATCTTGTTGGAATACCCAGTGCCTGTTATTGAACATGGTATGAGAAACAGGTTCCACAAGGTTCGTAGGACTGTATTTTGATACACAACAGCATTCGTTTTTACACCTTTCTCACAAAAATGTACCTCTGTTAAGCCCCAATAAGAAACTCCCAACCATACCATGAGCGAGGATGGAAAATGACCTCGTTGGACACGCGGAATACGGTTGCTCGCTTCTTCACTACTGTGTGCGTACACCTTATCATTTTGTTTGTTGTAGCTCTCTTCTACGGTAAACATTTTTTCATCCGAAAAAAGAATTTCCCGATATTTTTTTCCCGCGTACCGCTTCAACAAAGCGCGGCATCTCTTCAGTCTCAGGTCCATTAGACGAGCATTCAAACGATGTCCTGTTTTTCTTCGATATGCCCGAAGACCTAAGTCTTCATTTAACACCCTTTTCACCGTGGTTCTGCTTAACCCCATCTGAAGGGCCAACAGTTTCTGCTTACGTTTGGGATTTCTTTGAATTCGTGCCTTCACAGCTTTTATCACTGCTGGAGTCCTAACAGACCGAGGGCGACCACTTCTTGACCTGTCATCTACACTAGAGTCATCATTGTATCGTTTGATGGTACGATAAATGAATCTTTTGGTTATATTCAAACTTTTCAGTATGTTAAAAATTTGAATTGGCGCGTAACTGCAACGATGCAACGCAATAACTGGACGCTTAAAGAAGACCGTGTTGCAGTTATTGCGTTGCATCGTTTCGGTTACGCGCCAATTCAAATTTTTAACATACTGAAAAATTTGAATATAACCAAAAGATTCGTTTATCGTACCATCAAACGATACAATGAAGACTCTAGTGTAGATGACAGGTCAAGAAGTGGTCGCCCTCGGTCTGTTAGGACTCCAGCAGTGATAAAAGCTGTGAAGGCACGAATTCAAAGAAATCCCAAACGTAAGCAGAAACTGTTGGCCCTTCAGATGGGGTTAAGCAGAACCACGGTGAAAAGGGTGTTAAATGAAGACTTAGGGCTTCGGGCATATCGAAGAAAAACAGGACATCGTTTGAATGCTCGTCTAATGGACCTGAGACTGAAGAGATGCCGCGCTTTGTTGAAGCGGTACGCGGGAAAAAAATATCGGGAAATTCTTTTTTCGGATGAAAAAATGTTTACCGTAGAAGAGAGCTACAACAAACAAAATGATAAGGTGTACGCACACAGTAGTGAAGAAACGAGCAACCGTATTCCGCGTGTCCAACGAGGTCATTTTCCATCCTTGCTCATGGTATGGTTGGGAGTTTCTTATTGGGGCTTAACAGAGGTACATTTTTGTGAGAAAGGTGTAAAAACGAATGCTGTTGTGTATCAAAATACAGTCCTGACGAACCTTGTGGAACCTGTTTCTCATACCATGTTCAATAACAGGCACTGGGTATTCCAACAAGATTCGGCGCCAGCTCATAGAGCGAAGAGCACACAAGACTGGCTGGCGGCGCGTGAAATCGACTTCATCCGGCACGAAGACTGGCCCTCCTCCAGTCCAGATTTGGATCCGTTAGATTACAAGATATGGCAACACTTGGAGGAAAAGGCGTGCTCAAAGCCTCATCCCAATTTGGAGTCACTCAAGACATCCTTGATTAAGGCAGCCGCCGATATTGACATGGACCTCGTTCGTGCTGCGATAGACAACTGGCCGCGCAGATTGAAGGCTTGTATTCAAAATCACGGAGGTCATTTTGAATAAACTTTAATGTCATAAGAATCTATGTTTTGTTAAGTTCATTTTGGTATATGAATGGTTACATAATTAATAAACTTGTTACAATTATTTTACATTAAACATGTGACAGAATTTATGACCTGACTAGGTATATATATATATATATATATATATATATATATATATATATATATATATATATATATATATATATATATATATATATATATATATATATATATATGTGTGTGTGTGTGTGCGTGTGCGTGGGTGTTGCGTGCGTGTGTGCGTGCGTGTGCGCGTGCGTGCGTGTGCGCGTGCGTGTGCGCGTGCGTGTGCGCGTGCGTGTGCGCGTGCGTGTGCGCGTGCGTGTGCGCGTGCGTGTGCGCGTGCGTGTGCGCGTGCGTGTGGTCGTGCGTGTGCGCGTGCGTGTGCGCGTGCGTGTTCGCGTGCGTGTGCGCGTGCGTGTGCGCGTGCGTGTGCGCGTGCGCGTGCGCGTGCGCGTGTGCGTGCGCGTGCGCGTGTGCGTGTGCGTGTGCGTGTGCGTGTGCGTGTGCGTGTGTGTGTGTGTGTGTGTGTGTGTGTGTGTGGGTGGCTGGGTGGGTGTGATGATTGTCACTAATTTATATATTTTACAACTTAATCGTTAGAAATCCACGCTTCGGTCGTTGACACAAAAATTCATTTAGATTATAATACAAACCCATAACGATAATAACCATAATTCGAAATCAAAAACCAGTTCAACCATAACAAAGACTTTTCGAATCTCGATTAAAGTCTCTTTTATCTTATTTCATTATCGAGTAACCGTAAATTAATAAACCTAATAATTTCAACTTGCTTTACATTATGGCAGGTATTCTCAACCTTTTTAACAAACAAAAACATTTTTTTCTTTCTTATAACTTGCGATCAATATTCTAGATTAGAATCAAGTGTGTTGTATGAAAATGCGGTTTAGGGATGCAGAATCATTCCTAAAGCACGTGAGTTTTTTTAATCTTCTAATCTGATTTGACTACCTAAGCAGACCTACCTAATTACTCGTGCTTCGTTTACCAAAATGAGGAAGGTTTTGTGCTGCCGGCAAATCAACCTAAGACTCAGAACTCGGATTCTACATTGCTACATTTGGCCTGTGGTTATGTACGGCAGCGAATCGTGGACCATAAAGGAAGGCACCAGGTGGCGCTTAGAGGCGTTTGAGATGTGGTACTATCGTCGCATGCTCCGTATAAGCTGGACCCAGAAAGTTAGCAACGACAAGGTGCTTCAGCGTGCTGGTATGACCCGAAAATTATTGCACACCGTCATAAAGCGCAAAATCGAATATCTGGGGCACGTGTTGCATCATGGCAGATATCAGCTGCTTCAATTAATAATGATGGGCAAAGTACAGGGAAAACGGCGCCCTGGAAGGCGCAAGAAATCATGGCTGCGGAACATTAGGGAGTGGACCGGAATCAGCAGCGCAGAACAACTATTCCAGATGGCTCAAGACAGGGAGAAGTTTTCAGAGCTAACGGCCAACCTATAGTAATGGAGTGGCACTTTCAGAAGAAGAAGAAGAAGCAAATTGAATAATAGATTCGAGTGAGTTGGGTCGCAATGCTGGGCCACAAAGGGGAGGGACGAAAGAGAGTTACATGCAGCGGAGATGAGACTGTTCAGATGGATAAAATTAGAAATGAGTATATTAGAGGAAGTGTGAATAACTTAAAAGTTATAGACTAGCGTGGTTTGGCCATGTAATGCGCAGGGAAGAATATCATATAACAAGGTAAATGATAGAAATGAGGGTGCATAGATACAGGAGTAGAGGTAGACCAAAAAAAGATGCATGGATTGCGTAAAGATGAAAAGGGTGTGAATGTTGGGATGACTGCTAACAAAGGAAAGAACAGAACATGTTGTGCCGACCTCATAATGCGGGATAGAGCAGGAGGAAGAAGGCGAGTTGTCAAACGGTCTTAATAGTTAGCTGAGTAACGTTTTGCATCGTCGGAGATGGTTAGGATTTAAACAAAAACATTTAAAAAAGAATTCTATTATCATATTTGGTTTCTTAAATTCTTAGGGCGCCTTCAAATTAGCCGCAGTGTCGCGCTGCAGCAGCGCGGCAGCAGCGCTGCGGCCGCGCTGTTTTCTAAATGCATATAAATCAAAAACGCGCGACTGCAGCGCTGCAGCCGCGTTGCGGTCGCGCATCAGTTTATCGATCGATTAGTGACGGTACACACGTAATTTTTGTAACATGAACAAAAATTAGGTTGAAGAATTTTGTATTTTGTAATGTTGTATTTTGTTTTCCAATATATTGTTCTAAACAGAGAAGTAATTCGTAGAATTGTTTTCTTGATAAATAAGTAATTCTGAAACTTTTTGTCACAGTAGTCCTTTACTTTATCAAATTCAGTTTGTTGACTTAAACAAAATAACGGCAAGGTTTTCTTAGGTTTTATTTTCTTTGTTGAACCTCCTTTTTCGTTTTAATAGTAACACTAAGAACAGTATTTCTTCGTCGAAGTCCATCGTGAAAATAAATATAGGTACATCACTATGATACTCGAATCAAGCGACAGCATCGCGGCCGCAGCGCTGCAGCCGCGCTGCTGCGGCGCAACACTTTGCGGCTAATTTGAAGGCGCCCTTATTTATTATTATTCATGGTTTAAACTATGATGTAAAAACGTTTCAATTCTACTACTAATGATTTTTTTATTTAAAACATTTGGGCATATAGTAATTGTGATCGCTGTTGTTTTCCGAAAATACAATGAAATTTAATTATAATACATGTAGGCGAAAACATATTTTTACTTAACTATAAGCAGATAAACGGATGTCGTTGTTACCGTTAATTCCGACTCATGCACATGCCTCGAGTGCCTATTGCCAGCTTCTTAAAGAGCAAACATTTTTCTTTCTTTCAGAGCTACGGTGTAGCATCATATGGTTAAGAGAAAAGCGGCTTTTGCTTGTATTTATTATTATTTTAAGAATTTGGATGTATATATATTATTTGTATATTTAACGCAGACCTTGCCTATATATAAGTAAAATATTCCCTTATTTTAACATACTAAATGTCTCTCAATGAGAAGAAGAATGCTCTCAAATATTCATAACTAGCCGACACGGCAAACGTTGTTCTTGCAATTAAACATTTTTACGACAAAAAAATAACCTATATCCTTTTACCAGGTCCAATCTATCACTATATCGAAATTAATGAAAATTGGCTCAGCGGTTTACGTGTGAAAATGTAACAGACAGAGTTACTTTCACATTTATAATATTAGTATGGATTGTACCAACATGGTCTATAGCTAGCAGATTGGACAACACTGGCCTAAGCCATCTCCCGTTCTACGACCTAAATATTCTACATACCACCGCTCATACATAATGAGTTCAGATACCTCGTCGCAAGTAATTAGTGCATTGACGTTAGTAACGTATTTGTTAAGAAATAATATAATTACTAATATTATTTACTGTTAACATAATTTCTAGCACGCTATATGTTCCTACGTATAAAATATGTTGATAGTGCTTGAAATATATTATTTATTTGTAATCGAATTTTTACAGTCTTTCTTTTTAATGATGCGAGACAATAGGCTGGCTCACTTACTAGCTGTTACCGTTGCCTATAAATGTTTGCAACGTCAGGGTAATTTATTATTAAAGTTATTATGGCGACAAGGGTGACTACAATCCAAAGGGGCTCAGAGCTCTACCACCTCGCTAAGATTGTTTAATCACATTATATGACAAGCCACCCCAGCTGGAGGAGTCAGTATTCTTAGTTCAAACCTGCAAAGAGATAAATTAAATAAATATTTTTAACATGAAAATGTACCATTTTCTCAAAAAAATAACGCACTTACCACCCTTAACTAAAATATATTCTACTCTAGCTAAATTACTCCTTAGACAGTTTCATGGGAATTTAACGACCTCCGTAAAAAAAAATATGTCGAGCTCTGGTGGCGTAGCGGCTAACTTCGGTAGACTTGCCGAGGTCACGGGTTCGATTCCCGTCTCGCGTCTGGGTGTTTATGTATAATATGTATTTATTTAGAAAAGTATGTATGTAGTATATTAGAAAGAAAGAAAGAAAGAAAGAAAGAAAGCTTTATTGGCAAATGATACAAAATAGATTAACAGCAATAACAAAGAAACAATATGAAATATATACATCTGCCAATGAGGTCAATCACTCAGCATGTGCTGTGCCTGAAGTTATTCAAGCACAGCGCTGGTTTTCAGTATCAACCTCCATAGACCACATAAAAAAAATATTTTAACCCAGCAGCATTACACATTGTAGACTTTCAAACATCCAAAACGGATTACATTTTTACAAAAAAAACATTATTATTAGTAATTTTAATATGTATCAATCAGCATGAACAGACTATCCATTAAACAAATATTTAAATAAATTAATATAAATACATAAAACAATATCGAAAGTTTCAAGATTTCAGTTATAAGTTATGTTATAAGTTATGTATGTAATGTTTTCAGTAATAATATAATATGTAAGGTATAATAACAATACATACATATATACATATATAGAATATGTACAAGCCAATTACTAACACATTTAAAATTAGGATAAAAAGTATGTAAAAACTGAAATTGAGTGAATAATTTTAATAATTGAGTGAATAATTAATATACAGTTTACTAGTGTTAAAGAAGATTAAATTATAAATGTTACATGTAAGTAAAAAAAAAAAAAAATAAATAAATAAAAAATATAAAAACATTTACATGAGTGCAATATTTTCATCAGATTCTTTTAATAATTTTGCAATTATGTACCCTTAAAATATATGTACTTCCCTTAAAATATATAATTATCCCAAAAATGTTACGTTAATAATAAACTATAGCGTTCAGCTGTTTTCTTTAAATCAGAAACAATGTACCTAGTTGTATGATACCAAAAAACAAGAGAAAAAATTATATACTACAAAGCATTTGCGCATGCCACAATATTTTGCGTAATATCCCATTCATTCTTAATTTTGACAACACTATCCCCTGGTTTGCGACGAGCCAATATGCGACCATGATTAATCCATACAAATTTCCAACCATTTTGGTGTCCTGCTTCTCGTGCCATACGAAATAAATGTCTGTTTGTCTTCGTAAGCCGTTCGTTTATGTAGAACTGACTAGGCTTACCAGAAAATCCAAGATCTTTTGTGTTATAATTGTGATGTTTACGGGCTTTCTTAAGCAGTTCCTCACGAATATTTTTTCGGGCTAAGCGAACTACCATAACACGCGATGGAGCGGGAATATGTATAGTTGCATCCTTAATGGGCATATTAAGCTTGCGACTGCCAAATCTTTCCACATTCACAATATCTCGCTCCTCTATTTCAACACCAAGTTTTGATGCAATCGAGATCACTAAATTAGTTAGATTTTCATCTACAGTTTCTGATATATTCCTAACTTCTATGTCGTTTGAAAGAAGTTCTTGATCACGGTCATTCAAGTCTGCTTTGAGCTGATCCAAAATCTCGACATTTGTAGATGTTTCTTCTTGAGTCAAAATACGTTTTTCCAAAACCGCCATCCGGACCTCCAGGCCTTCAACATGATCATTATACGTTTGTACCTTGACTTGTAAGTCACAGATTTCCTTCCGAAAACTCAGAAAGTCCAAGCGCATGGCACGTAATTCTTCCATAATATCTGTAATGGTGTAGTCCTTAGTACTAACTTCTTTTATATCCAATGTGCTCTGGGATGGGGCTTCGTTTTTGTTATTTTGCGCATCACACTCGATGCAATCAGGACAGCGCCACACTGAGGGTAACTTGATTTCACTTATGAATCCTACACATGATTTGTGGTATAAAAAACCACATTGAGTACACTTTGCGTTCTCTGCATTCGAAATAAATTTCCTACAGTTTCCGCATCTTTTAGTAGGCATTTTAAATGATTTTATTAGTATATAATATGAATTGAACTATCAATTATTACTTTTAAAATGGAGGTGGATCCAAATTAATTGACCGCGTATCTTTAAAACAAGTAATTAGAATTCAAATCTTCTTTAAAGCACTGAATAATACCACTCGTATTGTATTTCACCTTACTATTTATGATAATCGATAAATAACTCTAGAATACCACGATATTTATTTATTAAAACTATAAAATTACGAAACACATGCTGTGGGTTAAAGTAATTCCAACTACCCTATGTATATTAGTTATCTAGTACCCATAACACAACTGCTATACTACTTACTTTGGGATGGCACTGTATGAATTGTTGCAGTACAAGGGCTGTTTGATAACTCCGTCGCAATTTGAATAAAAAAATCGGTAAATAAGTGTTTTAGTTTTCAACATAATCTCCTTTTAGATCAATACATTAAATGCAGCGTATTTCGAATTTTTTATTCCTTCCAAATAATAGGTTTTCTCAAGACCCTCAAAATAAAATTTTACTGTTTCTCTAATGACCTCTTCATTCGACCCAAATCTCTTATCACCCAGCCATTTCTTCAGGTTTGGAAAAAGAAAATATTCACAGGGGGCTAAATTTGGAAAATATGCTGGAAGGTAGTTCGTAGCCCAATTTATGGATTTTTGCCATAGTGACTACACACGTGTGCATTCGTACATTGTTGGTGTGTTACATTTTTTTTTTCACCAAATGTAGTCGTTTTTGCTTTAAATCATTTTCGAATCTATCTAAAAGCTCTGAATAATATTCGCTGGTGATCGTTCTACCCTTCTCTAGGTAATCTATGTGAATGACACGGCGTGCATCCCAAAAAACTGTGGCCATGACCTTGTCGCCTGATAGACCCACCTTGACCTCCTTTGGTACACGTTCACGCGGTGAAACCCACTGTTTTGATTATTCCTTGGTCTCTGGGGTATTGTAGTAAATCTATGTTTCGTCTACGGTTTTATAACGGCGTAAAAACTCGTCCGGATTGCGGTTGAACATAGCCAAACACTCCTTTGAAGTGGTCACACGGTTGCGCTTATGGTTGATTGTGAACAATCGCGGCACCTATCTCATGGATAGCTTTTTCATGTCCAAATATTCATGTAAAATGTGATATACTCGCTTAGTTGAGATGCCTACAGCCTCAACCACCTCACGTACTTTCATTCTCCGATCGTCCAATGTTATTCCATAAATTTTATCAAAGATTTCTGGCGTGATGATCTCTTTTGAGCGCCCTAAACGTACGGCATCACTTGTGCTGGTACGACCACAACGGAACTCGGTAAACCACTTCTTAACCATTGAAATTGATGGTGCAGTTGCCATAGTATTTATCAAGTCTTTTCTTAGTTTCAGTGATTTTTTTACGCAAAAATTAATACTTAATAAACACACGATATTCACTTTTTTTCCATTTTTGTTAAAATTCACGGGGTTGTCTGCTTTTAATGTCAAACACAAACTAAATGATGCAGCTTTATCTGTGCAGGGATGAAACTAAACTAACCTCTGCGGCCGGGGTCGGCCTGTCGTAAAAGGCGACAAAACAACCAACCCTACGTGGTAGGGCCTCAAGCCCGTCTGGATGGCGACCACCTTTGGTCTTAAGTATGCCGCCATAATAACCTTATGTTGTGTTTCGGCATTAGTGACCCAAGTTGCTGTACCCTTATGGGACAGCAGCGTGTTCGCGATGCCACTGGCATTGCAAACACCCATAGTCGACGGTAACTGCTAAATTCTAAGCGGGCCGTCAGCCTGTCTGCTGTCCTATAGCAATAAAAAAAATTATTTATGCTTAAAAAAATATGAATATTGAGATGACAGAGGAGGGTGAAAAGAGACATATTACGACTACATATAATTGGGGAGAAGCGTAGTAAGAAGAAGAAGTATCATGTTGTGCTCTATTTCACCTAGTCGATGGTAATAAGTATGAAATTTTTGCAATCACTCGCCACTTGTTACGGTTTTAATAAAACAATAATATGAAGATAATTTAAAGAAATGTTTATTTGTAAACGTTAAACATCCAAGAAGACAATCTTAAATCTAACCAGAGCTATACAGTCTCTCCTAACCAAATAAATATTTCACAAATATATCGTTGAAATATTAATCTAATATCACTATTATATTACCAAAATGTTTAATATTAAATATAATAATATAAAAAGACAGTAACGAATATTTGGAGTAGGATAGATGTCAAAACATTAAAACCTTAAATCTATTAAAATAATAAATTAAACAATTCCATTCGTATTCATATACATTAATTATCCAATAAGGATATCATAAATAATACTTATACTAATAGTTTGAAAACTAACATAACAAGAGATATATTAATAACTTAATTTTATCTCCCGCAAAAAAAACAAGCCGAAAATACATGCGACGTATCAAATGAATAATCTTTTGGAATTTTTAATCAATAATGTAGTAATTATAGAAATTAGTTGACAATCTTAACACAGTAAATGTGGTAAATATGTGCTTCCAGCTCCTATGAAATTAATTAGTTGTAGGACTTTATAGATAATTGTCAATGTTTAAAAAATAATTACGCCTTATTTTATGAAATGTAATGTACCTATGTTGGGAGTAGAAAGCTCATTTTACATTGCCAAGGTATTCAAAAACGAAGCGTATAAATAATTCATTCAAACAATCTTTCGGAAGTTACTTGGAGGCTTTCATTAAATTAATCTCAAATTACAAAGCAGGTGCGATTTTGAGACAACACATAAACCTGTTTTCTCGAGGGATATGTCAGCTCCGTTCAGACACAGGTCACAGATATACTCGTTAGTTATTTAGTTTATTGTATTAATACAATTATTTATTTATTTATTGTCGTCCATCATTTCTTTATTGAATCCAAATTATTGTATCTGTTACAAATTAATGTGCCAAAGTCACTAAAAATCAGATTTTCTGTTTCAAATATAATTATTACTTAATTTATAATGGAATATTTTAATTTCGCCATTTCTTATCTTGTTAGAATATTCTTTAAAAAGTAATATATACAAAATATTTTGAAATAAATTATATATGAATTAATATGATTTTGAATAAAAGTTCGAGTAATTTTAAAATTAAACATTGAGAAATGAACATAATTTAACACACAAATTAATTCACCTTACAATAAACAATGTGAATCAACAATAACAAGAATAATAACTCAAAAAAATATACACTAAAACCTCTAGATTAAATATGCTGTAGTTAAAATACAAAATACTTTTTTCTAATTGCTTTTCATATGATTTAAGGCATCCTGTTTGAGAATACGAAGTAAAAGTAGGTATTGTTAGTAGTAGATAGAATTAGGGTACCCTATTTTCTTCAATCGTTGTTGATAAGGCAACTATATATATACCACAATATTTACTGATTTAGTAAGTCTCTCTGCAGTCGTTAACTCATGGCTGAGGATCGTAGTCATCACTGGCTGTGGACATCGGTGCTGAGGTGCACCTTGTTTTAATAATCTGCCTCCATCGGTGTCTATTCATCTCGTCACTGATGACCGAGTATAATTCGGATGAGGTTAGGGCCTTTATTTGATCGCACCATCTGGTTGGAGGCCGTCCGAGGGCTTGTTTACCTTATTTAGTAAGTAATGAAATATAATAATTATACCTCGTAATAAATAGCATTAGAAAATATCTAAGCATATACATAAGCACGTTTTCATAAATATTAAATAATAAAAAATTACTTTTACTTATACTTTATTATTATAATATTCCAATAATAGCGGTATGTGCATATTGATCTGTATTTCATTGTACTAATATGCTCGTTTAGCCTTAAAGATAAAGGAAATTCAAAATCCGCTATTTTTACGATCCTTGTATGAAATAAAGTCATAAATCTATTATATATTGTATTGGACGTATAGCTAAGTCTATCGACAATAATAGCTTCATGCATTTGGTGTATTACCGACCTATTTAAATTCTAATTAATGAAATATAAGCTCCAAAATACCTATTTATATAAACTTTGGTGTTACATTTACCTAACTACAAGGTCCACGGTACTCAAATATAGCTAGATACAAAAATCTCTCCAAAATACTGACACTACATTTTCCTCGCAAAAATATGACTAAAATTCTATCTGTTTAAACTACATTCTAATAAAAAGTTATTATCCCTTTCTACAATCATGAAGATTATAAAATCGACTAAAATCGATCAAAAAAATATTATTAGGTCGACAATATTATTGTTCCCGATATGACGACTATGTAATATAGTTGATAAAAAATGGTGATGTTTAAAAGCGATTGAAATGTATATAAAATAAAGTAACCTAATGGAAGACTTTCATTTTGGATCAGAGTGTAATAAATACTTCATAATGGTTAAATGGAATGTGCCCGAAACAACATAACGTTTTAATAGGATGAAACTATGAACATGTGACTTACAAGGTAATGTTCTCTAATAGTATAACAATAATTATATCTAAACTCTACAAAATAGGAAAGTATAACATGAAATGTAAGGCATAGGTCACACGGTCAGAAATCTACACGCTTTTCTGATGGTCCACTTAATAGTAAGCAGTTACCGTCGCCCACAGATGTTTACGACGCTAGGGGCATCGCAAGAACCCAGGTCACTAAAACCGGAACACAACACAAAGTTATTTTGGCGGCATACTTATAGACCAAGGGTGATGCCAATCAGGCGGGACCCTACCACATAGCTAGGGTTGTTTTGTCGCCTATTAAAACAGGTCGACCCCAGCCGCAGGGGTTAATATTCTTACTCTGCCCCTGCACGAATAAAAATTGCAATCTACATGCACGTAGAAAAACTTGATTCGTACGATTAAAATTCGTGCAGTGAGAATATGCAATGTGACCTATGCCTAAGCGCTAAATTAGAATGCGACCCGTTTACAGTGAAATATTGATGTTTCTACAACATCTAATCTATACATTAAAGCGTTTAATAAAGCTAGAAATAAATAACACATTAAAATATTTAAATACAATAACTTAACATTAGAGCAGTCAATTTTCAACCTAATAAGGACTAAGTGCACACCGGAAAGTGAAAGAAAATAATATACCAAAATTAGTCAAGTAATTATGATTATTATAATGAGTATTATGCAATCCGGTATCCACTCAACGTAGAAACTATGGCACTAATACATATCTACTCTACATTCCTTTGATTCACAAAGTACCACAGTTCTTGGCACAGGGGTTTAGTACCTCCGCACCGATCGCTACATATAAGCGGGCTTCATCTTATACGCCCGTTTCCATATTTCGCATAAACAAACCGTAGAGTGGAACCGATAAAATATCGCCAATGGCATGGAAACGTGAGTTATGATCGTCCAAGCCCACAGCCCGTAGAAGTGCAACTGAATTGGATGCGACTCCGCACGAGATTTTTCCAAAGTATTGATCGCCCACATTGCCAAATTTGTCACCAACAGGAATGTCACTATTTCCCTTCCAGGCTTCTTTCGCAATTGCTCCGGAGTTTTAGCGGATCGTCGACTTGCGTCAAGAATAAACATAGTCTGACAAGTAGTCTGGATCAACGAGGATAGGGCTGTAATTAATATCAAGATGGTGTTCTTTTCTATTGTAAAGTGTCCTCCGATAATAGTGAATGTGCCGTAAATGAACATGCCTGTTTGCGCTCCAACTAGCAGTATGTTGTCTAACTCCAAATTTCTATTTCCATCATATTTTAAATTTCTGACGCATACCATTCCTGCTAAACTGGCAAGTGTTGTCATAGCGTATAGAGCTAATTCGCAGACGTTGACCTCCACTACGGCTAAAGACGCGTAATCCTTTTTCGAGACGAGAACAAAGAACAAGATCAAAGATATAATTGTGAGTACTAGGACAAGAATTCCGAAGAATAGCCCTTTGTGTGCTCGGGCACAATCGACACTGTACAAATGAGGGGACTTCTTATAAGCGAGACCTTCGAGAATTCTCGCTTTAGCAATGGCAGCTGCTACATCTTTCGACGGATATTTAGAAATATTTTTCCACATGACATACAAAATTGCTGCACATATGAGAGAGTATTCAATTGTACAGGGAAATAAAAATGGAGAGGCGTCTTGGACCAATGAACCCATGATGTTGGTTCGTCGACATTCAAATATGTGGTGCGGGCCTTTCAGTCCTCTGGGAACACGAAGATGTGCTGCCGCAGGGTGTGACGGTGGCACTTCAGTAGCTAATGACGCAAATGCCTTTTGGAAAGCTGTAAAAAAATTAAATAAAATTTAGCCCGATAAGGAAACTAATATTTTTATACCGGAACATAATCAATCGCCATTGAACATTTACGATATTTTAATCTAACTGTATCACATGCGACGTTTAAAGATGATGAAGATTCATAAAATACGCTAACCTTTTGACAACATGATTCGCTATAATACAAAAAAATCATTTATTTTGATAACGATATGGTTAAAATACATGACAAAGAAACGAGGGCAGAGGTCAATAAAGTATAAACCTAATAAATAAACTTTGAAAGTGGAGAAAAGGGTTTTCTCGTTTTAACAAAAGCGGGCAACAAATTATGCAGGATAGGGCCAAACCTTGTGAGAAAATTAACAAATTGGTATTCGGAAGTAACCCTCGTTTGAAAAAATATTAGCTGACCTAAAATTGGAATTCATAAGATTGATAAGATCCTTAAAAGGCATTATACCGCAAAAAGTTTGTATTTGTAAATAAATTTACGTTTGCAATCGCATGATATTATTAACTCAGTTTCTGTAATAATTAAACTAGATGTTAAGAGAAAAATGATCAATAACAGGTTCATAATAACACTAAGGCAGTTTTGCTGCTTCGTTATGGCTACGGATTTGCTGCTTTGGTTACGAGGCGTAAAAATGGGAGTATTAAAAATTATGTCGGATATGCATGAAACAGACATACACGTATTTGAGTACACGTAAGTTTTTATGTCACAAAGAAACAAATCCATTATTTAAACCCCAAGACCCGTACGTATTTGCGTTTCAAATAAAACTGACAATGAAAGACAAACTAATGATTAATGAAATTATATCAAAAACTTAATAACTATTAAATCTTAAATTAAATAAAATAAAATTAAAATCATCAATAGAACGAAATGAATTCATGACAATAGCCTTATAAATCATGAGAAAGTTTATAACTGAGGCATGCCGTATCGATTATTTCCCATAACCCATGTATTCGAGCTGCAAATAAACTAGTTTTGATATATTTATAAATCGTAAAAATATTTATCTGTGATATTTAGTAGGTACAATTTAACCATGAATATATCGAGAAGAAGCTTTATTTATTTAAGTGAGATTTCTCTAGCGGATTGCCATACATGTTTGCAATTTTCGGGTAGATAATTGATAGAAATATTATAAATAGGTAGATAGAAATTTTTTTTAAACAAACATCATGTTCATCCAGCTATTTTTAGTCGTTAATACTCGCAGATGTATTTCATAAGTAATACATACATACATATACATACCTATTAGTTCCAAACTAAGTTGCATAGCACTTGTATTATGGGTACTAGATAACTGATATACTACATATATACTTTTTTTTTGTAAATAAATACATATTATACATAAACACCCAGACGCTGGACGGGAATCGAACCCGTGACCTCCGCAAGCGTACTGACGTGTGTTAGCCGTTACGCCAGGAGGTCGTCATATCAAGATACAATATCCATTTTAAACTATTATGTTTATTTAAGCAATTTTGATTTCCGTTTATAACATAATTCTTACCCAGCCGATGTGAGAGCCCAATCGTCTTGTTCTCAGGATCATAAAAAGTGAGGATTTCGTGTTTAGTCTCCTGCACAAGCACGTTGAGCCATACGCTGAGGTTGGTACCCACCATGTGCATAAGCCCGAACCGAGCCACTATTTTGTGTTTGTATACTTTCATCTGTAATTTAAATAAAATATTTGGCTAGTTCCTGGAATTTGTAACATTTTTGCTTTTGCTCAAAATTACGGACAACAATAATTTACAATAAGAAGATTTATTTATTTGATAATAATACAAACCTCATTGTTAAGAAAGATAAAGTACATCTGTATGAAGATGAACGCCATCCTGGTAGCCGGCGTAAGCGCGAGCAGCACATTGTGACAATTGGTATTCCGTTCCAACTCCCAATACTGACCAAACTCCAACCCAGAGTAGATCATTGATCCGATACCGAATGCTGAAAAATTATTATATTTTTTATTAAGAAGGTTATTATTACAACTCTGTGAAAGTTGGTGGTCATAATAGCTGTTGCCGAAATAAATGAATTCTCAAAATGTTAAATTGATTCAACATTATTTCATGTCCTAAATGCATGTATGTGCGTCTGTAAATCAATTCATTATCATATACCTATGAGATTATAATTAGAAAATATAGCACATGAATTTAATTTTAAATTCAAAGATGTTACGAATACAAAATTTGCACTTGAAAGACAATCATGAAAATAACTTTAGGGCGCAAGTAACATAAGTCTATGCTCCGAAACAAAGTTCATCTAAAGTCTACGTTCTCGAAGTTTCATTAATTGTAGGGGCGTTTTAGGAAAGTTCGGAATTAATGCATAACTTCTACATCTTATATAAACTCCTACAGATAATGTTTATCTTCACCCTCGAGTAAAGAAGTATTAAATATATCTTCAATAAAAAACGCCTTATTTATATGCCTATGCCTTAGCGCCTTTTATAACCGTGTGCTGCCAGACACTCTAATTTTCTCTTTTCTAATCGTCGTATTATTTGTTGCGTCTGAATCTTTCACTTCATACAACTAACTGTAAACAAAAGATGAAACTAACACGTCCTTTTGACACTTTCTTTTGTAATGCAAAATTTTCCTCTATTGTCTCTGCAATAACAGGAGTAGTTCCGCAAATTACGATAAATTCCTAGAAATTTCTCGGTTTTGTTTCTATCGAACTATTCTCATATCTCAAAACCACGTGGCTTTATATGTCTTCCTTCTTTTTATCCCACATTATATGGAGTTTGCACAACATATTCTTCCACTCTCCACTGTTCGCGGTCATCGCAGTATTCACGCCCTTTTTCACCATATCATCTTTTATGTAATATATCCATCTCCCCTTTGGTCTACTCCTCCTTCCATATCCATCTACTATCATTTCTAGCATTTTCCATACGTAGCATTCCCATCGCATTATATGTCCATACGCCAGTTGGATACTTTTTCATTTTTCAATCGTTGTCACTACTAAGTCCATTTGATATCATTTCATATTTTATTCATTTCATTTTAGTTGTACTAAAGTTTTGATTATTTTTAAAACCTGATGGTAACCTGTGTTTTGGTGAATTAATAATTTAAGTCTTTACAGACGATATTTAGTTATTAAAAAATAAATTCAATGAAACTACTTACCAACAGCACCCATCCTGAGATAAAAACTGCCATAATGATGGGTCCGTGAAGTAAGGGCAAAACCTAGAGACAGTCGTTTTGCAGGCAGTTGCGGGATCGCGTGTGCGGCTGTTGCCGTGCTACGCTCGGTACGCGACGAACAGGAGTCCGATTCCGACGGAGTAGAGCTCGAATCAGATTCTATACATAAAAATATTTCCATAGACTCAAAATTGTAAACATAAGTAATAGAGAATGAATGTCAGAAATAATAGCTTTTTATCTATTAGGGTGATTAGTTTTGAACGACAATCAAATATATAATTATATATGCTCAAAAAACATCCTGTCCAAAGCGGAGCTATTAATTGTAATTTTAAGTACTTTATTCTAAAATACACATAAAGATATTTTTTTTAATTTTTATAGCTCATTGGCACATCATGCTTCCCAAATATAGGTTTTCCTCAGAGTTAAATGCTATATATAAAAGTCCCTTAATTAAATTTTCTATAAACCTGCCATTCATATTTTTTTGTGTCTCTTGTCATTTGCGAGATAATGACTGATTTCATGAAAAAATCAGTTTAGTTACTACGTCGTCAGTTTAAGTTACGGTTTCGCGGAAATAATGAATATTATTGAGACGCGCAAAACAATTCCGTGCCCCTCTCACATATGTGAAAGACTCGTGGCAGCCGGAATAGACACATAGACCACAAAAGAAGATAAAAGAAGTCAGCCGATGTCATGACCGGCTTAGTCCGATCGGGTCAGAGGTGCACGCGAAATTATATACCGCCTCCCGGCCATCGGACATTAAAGAAACACTGTGGTGGTTTTAATACCCAATAAAACGACCACAGTATTTCATAGTACAGAAGCTTTACCAACTTCTATACCAGTGACATGCATCCCTAAATAACTGTGTGAAGCGCTCGGGCGCATTGCACTGGAGACCCAAATTACCCCGCCGCGAGACCTTAAGCGGTGCTGTATGTCAATCATCTCCAATATAATAAACCAACGTTATCACTACACAAACCAGTATTATATCTCGATTTAGTGGCGCATGAATCCTTTATTACACCACAACTTTACTACATACAGAATTTAAAAAACTCCTCGCTCAATTTCAACCCCAATAAATTTAAGAGAATGCAAACATTTCTGTAGAGCGTTAGTTGGCTTGTTTGTGCTCTGTCCGCTGGGTTTTACGGCTCATTTAAATAACAAATGTAGATTTGTACAGTTGGAAAAGAGAAATCGTTCCCACTATTCCACGAACACTGGCACAAACAAGGGAAAAATGTGCGATAAAAACAGGACAGAGTACGTATTACGTCACACATCAAAGCCTCTTTGCGAGTAAGGTTTTGGTCTCAAATCGGCTTTTATTTCTTTTATTAAATTTTTGGCGAAACGTGTGGAAAATATATTCACGATTGGCTGGTATATTGTTTACATAATCCTACTTATAAGGTATTGTTTCTTATAAATAGGGACAGGATGGAAATAAAACTGTGTTTGAATTTTCAGTAGAGGAAATACAGTAGTTTTTAATAACGTTAATGATAATTTCAAAGTTGGCAACACGGCTGTTTCAATCGCTTAAAATTCTATTTATTTATATTACCTAGTATAAATAAGATAAAGACCTCCTGTAAAACGTTGATTTCCCTACAATTATATAACACTAGTTGACCCGGCAAACGTTGTTCTGCCATATGAATTTAAAAAAATAGCTTATGTCCTTTTCTAATGTCCAATCTATGGCTATACCGAAATTAATCAAAATGGTTCAGCGGTTTAGGTTTGAAAGTATAACAAACAAAAAACTTACTTTCGCATTTATAATATTAGTTAGGATGTATTTCGTTGCGATACATCAATTTGTTTATTTGTAATAAGGTTTTGATTTAAACAGCAAGTCTATTTAAACGCAAATAGATCTATTTTTAGTACTTAAAATTTATATTACATTTTTATCAATTTCAAACTTATTAAAAAATCATGACAACTAGGAAAAAGTACCTTGCAAACAACATAATTAAGAAATAATAATATATTTTAAAAACAATATATCGTTCAATATATATAACGAATTTTATTATTTATCACAAATAAATATAAAACACGGAAACTTATACTTTTCCAAGCTCCAACACAAAGTTTCTCGCAATTTAGTGCAATGGAAATCAAAATATATATATTTATATATATTATTTAAACGAAGCATTGCTCAGGGCAATTTGCACTCGGTATTTCTTATTAGACGTTCTTTGCTCGAGTAATGATACAATTTAGCGGTCCCTCTAAAAAGCTTTAAAAGTAATGGAACTTTGTAGCTCTTGATTTGGATCTTTTAAAATATTTCAAATACGAACGAAGTTGGAACATGTTATATTTGCTACATTAAGTATAACGAATTTTTAACCACACAATAGCAAATTACGAACTCTGCTCACAGAGAAGAGCAGTACTGATTTCACATCAAATCAAAGTGTTTTATAGACTTTACTTACTACTTATACAATTCACAAGAGAGAAGGCCTGTAAGATACAGTTTAAAATTGTTAGAAGCATTTTTTATTGTTGAGGAACAGCAGGCTATCGACCCACCCAAGCAATTACCGCCGCCTATGGATGTTTGCGAAGCTACTGTCCTACCGCGAATACCCTACTGTCCCTTAGGGGCATAGTTTATTATGGCAGCATACTTATAGACCAATAGTGGTTACCATCCGTACAGGCTTGGTGCCCTACCACATAGAAAGCATTTACATTTTGCGATAAATGTTATTATTATTCATTTATTATTTGTGAAACAACTTCAAAATTACTCTTTTTAACCTTTATCTACTAGATCAAACATCAAATAAAGGGATTATTGAGAAAGAAATTACTGGAAGGAAAATATGCCAGTAGCCTCTGTAAAAAGTATGTCGCACATCATGTTACATCTAGTTAAATACACATTTTATCCCTAGTTTCTTACTGGATTACAAAATCTAAAAGCTCATAAGTACTATCAAGTGTTTAAACATCTCAAACCTCCATCACACAACGAGAAGATGATAACGAAACGCTTGAGTTAGAAGATATAAATAAAATATAATTTGATAAACATTTTTATTCCTACTTTCGTACTGTACTACAAAATATTAAAAGCATATAATAGTGAAAGATACAATAAATTATACAAACTTGTAAAGACGGCGGTGTCAGCTGCGGATCGAGACCGGTCTCGGACGAGGGCCGCGTACATGTAGAGCAGGAACGCCATACTGCCAATGTACAGGTACAGGTAGAAGCCCTGGCAGATAGAACATAAATTATTACCCTCCTACACTATTAAAGTCGTAAGAGTGACAGCTTATACATTCTTAATTAAATTATTCTTAGTAAAATATCTTTAAAAATAAATTAATTGCAATAGCATGCAAAATACGTAGTATCTTGAACTTTGCTTTTTTAATTACAAATATAATACAATACAAAATATTTGTTACTAAAAATAACAATGTTCCAAACATGCTAGGCTAAAATCAAATTTTAATACATAAGCAACAGAAAATGAAACTAATATCTAATCTTGTATTTTCGGCTTTCAGTGAGATTTAATTTTTTTGCACCAATATTCAAAATTGAGACGATCGTACTGTCCAAAATAAGAATAAGATTATGTCCTCTCTTTCATTGAATTATAATTTTAAACTAATAAGGCACTAGTCATCTGTCCACATAACATAATAATATTAAACAGTGTCTGTAGGGGTGACGTGAGAAAATATTTTAATTGGTGAAGTATATACTACCTATAAATATCGTAAATTCTTACAATTTTAAATGGCTACAATCGAGATAAATTTCAAAGAAATCTCTTGAATCTGAAGAACTTAATTGCCCGGCGAAGATGGAAAATACGAATTCATAAAATTCAACAAATAAACACAATTTTAATGGTTTCATTGGTATATTTTCGTAGGCACGTAATTCTTAAGGACCCGCAGAGAAATAAAAATAAGCCCACCCTCCTCTTTCTTGTCTTTCATCCTCAATCATGTCTCTTCCGATAGGAAGAGGCATTCAAATAGTCTCTAAAGTAACAAAGGATGGGGAATTAAGTACATGTATATAGATTTCCTTTCAAGATTGGATCCGAAAATAGTTGGCCCTTGTAAAAACCACTCTTAGCCATATCTATTTCATCATTTCCTTATATTTCTTTAGATCACAAACAGAAACGGATATTGATTCAGTAAAATGATTATTTTATTATTAAAAATAATAAGCAAACAATCCATAACTGTAAAATATTAAAATTAGTCTCTCTCTGTAACAACATTCATAGTTTTGTTTCAAACTCTACCTATATAATAATGTTATACAAATGACCGGTTGAACTTGATAGATGAAATAGGACATTAGTTGTTTATCCTGGAAAACTGTGCACGAACAAAGTCACCAAACTTAATTATATTTTAATATAAATTAATTTCAATGTAACTATGTTATACAGCACATGTCAAGGTTATTGCAGTATACAAATATTTTACTACATTATTATCATTTAAATATTACTCACTAGCGATATAAAATTTATCAAGAATTATTTGGAATGTGTACATTATATACAGTTACCCTAAAAATAAAAGTGAAGACAAAAGCCCCACAGGGAAATACCATAATTTATCACACTTACCTCATAAAAAGAGGGTGGAATGTATGTTGAGATGACCTCAGCCATGGGGAAAGCGACGCCCATCACGACCAACAGCTTTCCGTAGAGGGCAGATAGAGTAGTCGCGAGTGCATCGCTCCTGGTGCGTAAAAACATTAATTATAGTATTACAGCTATATATAAACATACAACGAAATATCGTAATGTAATATTTCACTATCTAAAATTAGCACGGTTTTCACATTATCTTGTAATCTAGATTCAGTTAATCTAATCAAGATCTGATGAATAGTACGAAATTAACATCTTGGGGGATATTTTGGATTGTGAACCGATTGTAGAATGCATACATATTTCGTCGTGATCGTAGAATAACGTCGGATTTGAAAAAAATCCAAAATTCACTTTTTACCATATTTGGATACTACATTGTCTAAATATTATTGCTACATTTAAAAAATAAATTACATGTATTTTAGATTTCAAATTATGCGGTCGGTAAAGTGACGGATATGATAGATTCTCATAGTAAAATGACGCTTGTGTATTTTTAAAATGGCTGTCCTGTAAAGTTTAATTTATGTCAGATCCGTCACTATTATACGACTACGACGATTTCTTGAAGTTTATTGATCTCGTTCAATCAAGAACCATGACTAGCCAAACCATACCCCTTAGTTTTGATATGTATCATTTTGGACAACGTCTATAATGTTTCAGGAAACAGATGCTTAACAAAACAAATCATATACAAAACATGTTAAATGGGTTAATTTAAGAGCAAATCTCACAACTTAAAGGTTGAGAGCTAATCCAATTCAGCTTTCAACTCAAGGGAGCTACGAGTTCTCGACACAAAACTAGGGCACTGCCTACGACTTTACAACAATAGGCCAATTACTAGCAAGACCACAATTTCACGTAAGTACTGTACAAATAAGTAATAGTACTATGAACGTAACAATAGTGTCAGGTTAATTATTTATGTCATTTACTTGCTACAGTGATTCAAATTTTTCATTTTAGAGATTTTTCCAAATTCAACAGCTTATGGATTCATAATTTTTATGCAAATGATTTATCTACAAAAATATTCAGTTTAAGCGTACAATCTACATTTGTTGGGAAAAATAGTGAGTTTTATTTTCCCAACAAATGTTTTATTTGCTTCATCATCTGACTCATCATAAAAATGACTATAATAAAACTGGATAAAAAGTATTTGGATAAATTGGAACACGTTATATATGAACTACTGCTCTCAAACTTCCCTATTCTTAAATGGAAACCGAGTTAGAGCCTCATTCGTTGAATGACAGAGTGCACGACTTGGTATGTTGATTTGTACTCGGAATATTTTAGTGAGTAGTACTTCTTATTAAACTTATAAAATAAACATTTTATATTGCATACAAAAACATTTCTTACAAATTTCTAGCTAAGACACGCTTATAAGAAAATTTCAAAGGGACCTCATAAATTCTAGGTGGGTGTTGCTAATAGAAATAAATCATTAAAGGCTATGAAAAGCTAAAACAAATCAACACCATAAACTAGCATCAATATGTAAGACTCGGAAACCTTCGTAATCCACTCGTAAAAGGGACGTTTTCCATTACCAATACGAGGTAAATCCGATAATAGTCAATTTATCATCTCGTCACTAGTATTAATGGAGGCCGACTTTTTAAATGGCAGCATTGTGGTATATACCAATGACTTTTGGATTAAAGTTCTTGTATATAAAAGAAACTACTACTAACTAAGAAAAAAATTATTATTTTTCTTAATAAACTTTGACATGGGACGGTGAAATCAGTATGCTATTTATTATGTTTCAGGTATTACGTGGTCTTTTGGACCCTTATAAATATAAAAAAATAAAAATTCCTACACGTATTCTAACAAATAATGCCCTTGTATTTTTAAATGGCACCTGGAAAGAATTGATTAAATAAAGAACTGTGTGATTTTGTTAATTTATGTACATATATACTGTGACGGTGTGGACCTTTGTTCCCATCAACGGGAAGTCATTTGTTTTTATTACTCGAACGAGGGTATTCTGTGCGCAAAGGGCATATTACCTAAATTTAAATCACGTCACCATTGTTTTACAGGAATGTAGAAAAATGGTTGTTTACACACTCGTTAAGCAGTGTATACGCAATATCAGATTTATCTTAAACTGCGTTTAGAACCTGTTGGTCTCTTTAAACATTATTAGAGTACTAATAAGCTAGTATTCTTTGTAATATACTTTTCTCATTCGACAAAATGTGGAAAGTGTTTGTTAAATTTAAATTTTAAAGAACAGTGTATAACATGAACTTTATGATAAATATCAACCGTGCAATTTTAAAAAAATTTAATAGAAGTCTCCACGTTGCATTCGAATTTTAACTTATAAGGCCGCAAAATTTTTTGCTTTGAACTTAAACGGCCGCTAATTCATAAAATCTAATAAATTATACTCTGATTTTATTATGAAAGTAAGGGATTATTACATGTTATTTCAGATTGACGTCTTGAACGACGTAGAAAAGAGAGATCTCTTCCAAGAGACGCATATTTCTAGCCCAATAGGATACAAGAGATATGAAACAATATTTTAATTTACGTGTGACTGTATACCCCAAAATACGAAAAAAAATCGAAAGCTGAAAATGAAAATGAATTTCTGAGAATCTGAACAAGTAGAAGAAATAATCCATTTGTTAGTCATCATAACTCCATAGGACAATCTTAGTGTTAATTTTTGTCAAAACATGCAGCCAAAAATTCTGAGTAAATAATAATCTTTTTCTTTCAAAATATAGTCTTATATATAGTCTTACTGATACTTAATATGTTTTTGGGCTCCCTTTCCCTCAAAAATACCAATATACCGCCGAACAATGGGTTTGATTGACTTGATTCAGCTATTGAAACGATATTCTATGACGAAATACAGTTTTTTTTTGTTTTTTTTAAACAAAATAAAATAAACGCAAAGTAAGGTTTATAATTTAATTACTCTTGATAGTCCCATAGGATCGAAATGTAAATTCGTAATTTTTTCGCAATTTTTTTTCGCAGTTTTCCGGAACCCGGAAAGGGTTGAGAAATTTGACGAGATTTTGTGTTTTTTATGTTTAAAAATATCTGATAAATGATATTATAGAATAGAACGTGGTACAAGAATTTTTTATACAAATACGTCATCAAACCTTTGTAGTTTTTTAATAAAATATATTATGTCAAAAACTTGATTAAAATTCAGATCGTAAAATTAGGTAACCGCTTAAAATAACTTTGTAGTTTCAAGTATCTACGTATCTTTGAAAGGAATCTTTCAAAATCGTGAATGTCGCACAATTATTGGGATTTGTGTGAGTGCTCAACGTTACGAGAGAGGGAAGCGGTCCCTCCTTTGCTCCCTCCGTCGCCATGACAACGGCGTGTTATTGGCTCCCCACAACGATTCAAACAGTACCTACTCACAGTTGCAACAGAGGTTCCGTTCTCGACAATGATATGTCTCCTGCTTATAGAATGGCTTAAATTATGACGTCACGTAAAATGGAGTTGTTTGAACTTTACAGGATGTGAATCGGGATGAAAAATTGCATATATTTCAAGTCATGACAACATTACATTTTTAACGCTTGATCACAATCTCGCTCGATTAATAATGTGTGTAACAAGCAGACTTTAGTTCATTAGGTTTACTTTAGATTATTGTAAAGAACCAAGATTTAAAGTACTGGAAATCAGATCAAGAGAATGCATTATTATGATTGTAAAACATGGCGATTCCGCAATAATTCATTTTACATCAAACTTAATTTTTATCTTTAATCAATTTGTACATATTTTTTTATTGCTGAAGGACAGCAAACAGGTTGACGGCCCACTTAAAATTTAGCCAGTATCGTTGCCTCCGAGTTTTTGCAACGTCAGTGGTATCCCGAACATGCTGCTATCCCATAAGGGTACAGGAACTTGGGTCACTAATGCCGGAACACAACACAGTTATTATGGCGGCATACTAAAGACCAAAGGTGTTCGCCATCCAAACGGGCTTGGAGCCCTACCACGTAGCTAGGGTGGGTTGTTTTGTCGCCTTTTACGACAACCCGACGCAAGCCGCTGAGGTCAGTAGCAGAGTTCTTTCTCCGCCCCTGCACGAATTAAATATATCAAACAATCTTCTTTATTGGCAAAAATTCCATTTTTAAGTGCCGTATTAATACTTAAAACCAAGCTAAACTATGTAAAGGCAAAATTTTTCACAGAATCAAGGAAGGTTTATAGGATATTAAGACTGGGCTCACGGTTTCGTTTCTATTTATGTATCTGTATACACATCTGTAGTTACGTCCCCTTTATATTTGTTGATGTTTTTACTTGTTTGCTGTTTTTGAACTTATGTACTTATCAAGTATAACTTATAAGATGACATATACAAATAAATTAAATTGGAGTATCTGTTTGTAATATTAAAATGACCGCTTTTTACTAAGTGCATTCGGACGTATACACGGCACATATACCAAAACAACATTTTTTCCAATTTTTGTCTGTCTATCGGTCCTTCAGTCTGTTCCGGCTAATCTCTGAAATGGCTGCACCGATTTTGACGGGATTTTCACTGGCAGATAGCTTTTTTTTTTTTTTTTTGGTCTCGGGGAAAAACCTCTCTTGACGGGTTCCCCCGGCCCGGGGGGACCGAGGGATATGTGGGACTCCGGGAAAGATGATTGGCCATCCGACTACCCACTAAAAAACCCCGCTGTTCTCCTATCGCCTACGCCCGGGCCCACGGATATATGGCCTGCCGATCTCGTGGCCCGGGCCGGCGCCGGCCCGCCCTTTGTCTTGAGGCGGGCCCCTTCTAAAGTGTTGGCGCCAGGGGGTCAGGGTTTCGTCCCCCCGGCGCTCTCCTAACAACTCTAGGAGTTGAGGGGGGCCGCGGAACAGCACGCAGCCCTCACCCTCGCGGTAATAGTGCGGGCGGCGGGTCCTCCCCCGAGGGGCCGCCCGCGGCCGCTTTTTACGGCGGCCGGAGGTCATTACTGGCCCTCCGGCGCCGCCGGCGTGGCCTGCGTTGGCGGGAGGGGAGTGTGGTGGTCGACTCCCGCTCCCGCTCCGCCGCCTCCTTTGCGGACATGACTGCCTCGCAGAAGGAGGCGACGGCCGTCCATCCAGGATCGCCCCCGACCATGGACAGAACCAGGGCCGGGAGCGACAGGTCCACGCCGATTTGGGCGACGAGGGCGCGGCGCTCCTCGCGCCACGCAGGGCACACGGCGACAGTGTGGTTCACCGTGTCCTCCTCGTCGCCCACGCCACAGTGGTGGCACCCTGACGTCATCTCCCGCCCTATGCGACACAGGTACCTCCCGAAGCAACCGTGCCCCGAGAGGACCTGCGTCAGGCGGAAGGTCAGGGCGCCGTGGCGCCTTTCCAACCATTCGGCCAGGACGGGCCTCACCGCTTCGATGGTGGCGAGGCCCGCGCTGGGGTGCGCGAGGCGCTCCTTCCACTCCACCATGAGCACCACGTCGCGCAGCTCCGCCCGCTTTGCCTCAACTTCGCGAGGCGCGGGGCGAGAGCCACGCTCGGCCGCGTCCCGGCGCCACTGGTACAACAGCGCCAGGACCCGGGCCTCGAGGTCCCATGGTGGGGATCCGGCCAGCAGGGAGGCCGCTTCGAAGGACACCGTGCGGTATCCCCTTATCGCCCTGACGGCCAGGACGCGCTGCGGCCTGCGAAGCAGCGCCGTCGTTTTGGCCGTCAGGCGATCCGCCCAGATCGGGGCCCCGTAAAGGGCCATCGACCGCACGGTTCCCTCAAAGAGTCTGCGGCACACTGCACTGGCAGATAGCTGATGTAACAAGGAGTAACTTAGGCTATTTTTATTTTAGAAAATAAAAATAGTTTTTGTTATTTTTATATACAACTGTATTAGTAAGAATAATATATATACAGTTTATGCTAATAATAACAGCCTATAACGTGGAATGGAAAAAAATAGGCATATTGTGCCGGCCCCTAATAATTCGGAAAAAGTCAAGCTAATGATGATAGAGGTCCCACTGCTTTCAGGCTTCCCCTAGTTGGAGCGAACAGTATACCCGCCACACTTGTTCAGTCGGATTGGCGGGTTGCACATACTGGCGATCTCGATACGCTACGATTTCATCACTATGTTTCCTTTCCCTTCACCATATTATATCAATTATGATATAATATTCACATTATGCGAGAAAAACTGCCAAAGCGATTTGAAAACCGGTAGGTACCTGTACAACAAGTAAAATTGGTTCCCAAGTATTATGTCCACCACTGAGCTAACAAAATTAAATTATTTTATACAGTTACCAGCTGACGTTGTTCTGACATATAAATTTAAAAAAAAGTAATATATAGCCTTTTCCTAGGTCCACTTATCTTTATAACAAAATTTATCAAACTTGGCTCAGCGGTTTTGGCGCGAAAACGTAACAGACCGATAAAGTTACTTTCACATTTATATTATGTTATTTACATAATATTAGTATGGATACTTTAAATATATATATATATATATATATATATATATATATATATATATATATATATATATATATATATATATATATATTACATAGATACAATTAGAAATGAGTATATTAGGGGAAGTTTGAAAGTAGCGCCAATGATTGAAAAGCTCAAAAGTAATATTTAGCCTGGTATGGCCATATAATGCGAAGAGAGGGACGTCATATAACAAAGAGGATGCTAGAAATGAGAGTGGATGGATACAAGGGGAGAGGTAGACCTAGGAAAAGATGGATGGATTGTATAAAAGATGATATGGTTAAAAAAGGTGTGAATGTTCAGATGACGGCTAATAGAGGAGAGTAGAACGAGAGAACTTGTTGTGCCGACTCCACATAGTTTGGAATAAGGGCAGGAAGAAGATATATTACATGTATTTCTTCCGGGCGTAACGGCTAACACACGTCGGTACGCTTGTAGCAATCACAAGTTCAATTCCTGTCCAGCGTTTAAGTGTTTGTGTATAATATGTATTTATTTACAAAACAAACGTATATATAGTATATCAGTTGTGTAGTACACATACCACAAGTGCACAAATGCTATGCAACTTAGTTTGGCACTAGATGGCGTTGTGTGAAATGTCCCAATATTATAGACTGCTAAATATATTTACGTATTCGTTAATAGTAGTTATTCTTAGTTGTCGTGCTGATTAAAAAGAAGTCGACTCTGAACATTTCATGAATAATGCAATACCGTAAACTGTTGAAAGCGAATTGTGTGACTTACACAAAACAAGTCAGAAGCAGGGACACGTAATTACTAAACTTTAAGCGACAGGCCAAACTTCGTAGCACCCGCCCCAAGATTTCCTGGACACAAAGACCAAGCAATGTCTATGTTAATTTCCTTTGTCATCCGAAATCTGATATAATTGTCGTAGTTTTTACAACTTATTGAAACCTTTGCTATAAATACAACCACAACATTCACTTTGAAGTGCGAGAATATTTTCAAATAAAATTATGAACAAATAAAGTATACTTAATTAATATTAAACAACAAGTTTGAATGAGATGGAATGATACGTAATGTTTTTGATTTATTTTTAAAAGTGTTGATTTATAAATACTTTTTATCAAGAGTTTCAGAAGTCTTATACACCCTGTTAAACAAAGGAAAAGGTTCTAAGAGTAAGGTTTATTCTTTCGGTGTTGGGTGTCGAACTTTCTTGTGTTGAGTATAAAAGGAAATGATTATCACAGATGGGCAGCGACGACGGGCAACGTATTTACCATATGATAGTATGAGTACCATAGGTGAGCCTATGGTCAACCATTCACAACACTTAGTAATACTTATTACCCGTAATCACTTACGGGTAATATACAGAGGGCAAATTTAAATGTAATCAAAAAAAGTGACAGAAGATTATTTTCAAATAAATAAGGTATTTATATAAGAATCCGGAATATACCGAATAATTGTCAAACTACTGTGCCAGAGAGGTCGAAAAAATTCAAATAAATTTTATTTTGATAAACACAGTAGATACGATGTTAAATCGACTAGTGCAATATTCAAGTGATAAATAACCTAAGAAGCGCGTAAATATATTATATTAAATTAAATCGAAATGTCTTAATGTCAAATAAGTTCATAGTAAAAAAAACTACATATCTTCACTATTTCCAGTATAAGCTACATTAATTTCGCAAACAATACAGTGTTAATTAGTACACAAAAAGTTTCTCGAGTATCACAATTTTTAACGAATTGTTACAAAGCCGCTCCGTTTTCTAGGGTATTATTCTGCTCGGAGTCTAGGGCCCTTATTCAGCGAGCTTTGTTGGCACACAGTGGTATTGCCACCTATTTATTTGGTGTTTATTAAACTTACATACTCAGTATTCTCTCACAAAGCTTACAAATTTCTGAGTTTTATAATTTTTCCAGCAGATAGGCTGACGGCCCACTTAATAGTCAGCAGCAGTTACTGCCGCCTATGAATGTTTACGACGCTAACAATAGGTCACTAATGCCGGAACACGACAGAAGGTTATTATGGCGACATATTTAGAGGCCATTGATGGTTGCCATCCAGACGGGCTTAGAGCCGTACCATCTATATGGGGTTGTTTTGTCACCTTTTATGCCGCAGGAGTCATTATTCTTACTCCGCTCCTGCACGGACATAAGATATTTTATACAAAAACATTCAGTAATCGCGTATAGTAACAAAGCCTTAGTATTTTTTATTAATTTTTTATATTGTTCATCTTTTATATAAAAAAAATGTAATTAATATACTATTATATTTAAAAAAATATTGTATATTAAAGTAAACTCCAAAGCAAGGATTTTAAGTGACAAACATTACTTTTAATCTCGTAAACTTATATGTAATAATGAACATAAAAAATATACGAAGTCAAGATGGGATGCGTTGTGGATTCTGCCAGGGCATTTCATTTTCTTTATTAAAGATTACTAGTCCAGCTGGTTCTTCCTACTTCTACTGACTTCTCGTAATCATATATTCACGAAGACCTCGCGAAACAGACACGTAACTAAGATAAATACTATCGGCGTTATATCTGGTTTTTAAAAAATGGGTACTTTTCATACAATAAATTTGTAAAACAGCATTTTGCTAAAGAAAAAATGTTTCAATACAACACGTCTTCAAGATGTCGTATATATTTACTCATATTAACCCAGACACTACTAGACAACGTTGTACCACGCGAGGAGCTTTTCATTAGAGAGCTTATTCAGTAAGAAAATGAAACTATCTTAACGAATACAAATTGCTGTAATAGTTGGATTTATGAATATTTATTATTATTGAATAAAAATTATAAAATTTTGAAGTACTACCATTTTATAATTTTAGAGGTCTCTTATCTTTATACCAGATATTTAAGTATGTGGTTCAATCTTGCCTTACATACAAATTAAACTATCTGTTTAAAAGCTACAATTAAACGAATATACCTAGTCAGGTCATAAGTATTGTCACACAGTAAAAACTTTTCTTTTAGAATGCTGGCCACAAAAAAGTTTATTGAATTCGAATTTCGAATTGTTCATGAAAATAAAAATGTATACTTTTTCGAATTTTACTCATTTTTGAATATGGAGTGGACGCTTAAAGAAGACCGTGTTGCAGTTATTGCGTTGCATCGTTGCAGTTACGCGCCAATTCAAATTTTTAACATACTGAAAAATTTGAATATAACCAAAAGATTCGTTTATCGTACCATCAAACGATACAATAAAGACTCTAGTGTAGATGACAGGTCAAGAAGTGGTCGCCCTCGGTCTGTTAGGACTCCAGCAGTGATAAAAGCTGTGAAGGCACGAATTCAAAGAAATCCCAAACGTAAGCAGAAACTGTTGGCCCTTCAGATGGGGTTAAGCAGAACCACGGTGAAAAGGGTGTTAAATGAAGACTTAGGGCTTCGGGCATATCGAAGAAAAACAGGACATCGTTTGAATGCTCGTCTAATGGACCTGAGACTGAAGAGATGCCGCGCTTTGTTGAAGCGGTACGCGGGAAAAAAATATCAGGAAATTCTTTTTTCGGATGAAAAAATGTTTACCGTAGAAGAGAGCTACAACAAACAAAATGATAAGGTGTACGCACACAGTAGTGAAGAAGCGAGCAACCGTATTCCGCGTGTCCAACGAGGTCATTTTCCATCCTCGCTCATGGTATGGTTGGGAGTTTCTTATTGGGGCTTAACAGAGGTACATTTTTGTGAGAAAGGTGTAAAAACGAATGCTGTTGTGTATCAAAATACAGCCCTGACGAACCTTGTGGAACCTGTTTCTCATACCATGTTCAATAACAGGCACTGGGTATTCCAACAAGATTCGGCGCCAGCTCATAGAGCGAAGAGCACACAAGACTGGCTGGCGGCGCGTGAAATCGACTTTATCCGGCACGAAGACTGGCCCTCCTCCAGTCCAGATTTGAATCCGTTAGATTACAAGATATGGCAACACTTGGAGGAAAAGGCGTGCTCAAAGCCTCATCCCAATTTGGAGTCACTCAAGACATCCTTGATTAAGGCAGCCGCCGATATTGACATGGACCTCGTTCGTGCTGCGATAGACAACTGGCCGCGCAGATTGAAGGCTTGTATTCAAAATCACGGAGGTCATTTTGAATAAACTTTAATGTCATAAGAATTTATGTTTTGTTAAGTTCATTTTGGTATATGAATGGTTACATAATTAATGAACTTGTTACAATTATTTTACATTAAACATGTGACAGAATTTATGACCTGACTAGGTATATATAATTATAAAACATATAAAATATATTTCGGTAAAATCTATAGAATGCGGATCGAATTATAGTCTGATCTTTCCTTAACAAAATATAACAATTTTAAGCGTATTAGCTTTTAAATAAAAGACCGCATCAAATCTGTATATTTATTCGGAAAATTCCTCATACATCGATAAACGTAAAAATATTGAGCCTCAATATTATTACTTTACGACAGAAAAATATTATAATTACTACTTAAAATATCATTAGTGTAAAAGTATCATTTCATAACAAAAAGCGAGTTAGAAACTGCTAAGACCACTCTACTTTGTAAGATTTTACGTATTCAAGTAATTTATAACATCACTCCCAGACATACATTTTTCTCCGTGGCAATTCCACCGCCCAGCCGATGACTGGGTTTTCTTTTTACTAGCTCCTCAATTCCACGGTCATTTATTAAGCAAAGCAATGCGAATGTGAGGAATGGGGAGAAAACGGCATAACATGAATTACATTGCTTCTTCCATACTATTTTCATTCTATCATTTTTCCATATTATTAATTATATCCTATATTATATATTTATGTGAAATGCTTTTATTAGAGCTATGTTTGAAAAATGATATCAAATATAATATTTTAAATAATTATATGTAGAATTATAGGTATATATATAACTAGCTGACCCGGCAAACGTTGTTCTACCATATAAATAATAAAATGTCAAAAAATTAAAAAAAAATTTAGGGGTGGACTACCCCTAACATTTAGGGGGATGAAAAATAGATGTTGGCCGATTCTCATAGATACCGGATAAGCACAAAAAATTTCATCAAAATCGGTCAAGCCGTTTCGGAGGAGTATGGCAACGAAAACTGTGACACGAGAATTTTATATATTAGATACTTTGATTGTGCTGTTCACATTATAAGAAAGAACGTTGTACCTTCACCTTATTATGGAATAGTGTCGTATCTCCCACTGAATAATTTAAAAAGTAGATAATATCTTCAGTAGCGCACCACCTATCTAAAAAAATTAAGTGTTTAGTTGCACATTACCAAAATCCTCTACTACAATTTAAGTTAAGTTACATATGTATGAATTATATAAATTGTAAAATGAATAAGTTTTAAAATCCCTCGTTTTATCGCGTTTAGGACTTTTATAAAGCGTACTTTATAATAGTTAATATTGTATATAGATATAATAAAGAGATTAAGAGAAAAATCGGTAAGAAACAATGGTACATTTTATGTACAATATAACTAAGCAAACGAATAATATTGTAAATTCAATCAAAAAAGACACACATATCTTCACTTAGAAGTGGAGAAAATCTTTTACGATGGCGTTTTTATTATATAACGTTTAAATACAAATTTAGGCATAAATCACATTTAGAAATACTTTTAAAATGCAACAACGAGTTTAAAAATATGTATAGCTGACATTATTCGATGGCACATTCGTTCTAATATAAACCTTACATTCGTATGTACAATGAAATGGATGGTATGTATAAGACGCGAAGGTTTTATGACTCCGGGCCTTAAGCATATTCTTTGTAAGCACGCTTCACACACTCATCCCAAATGGATAAATGTGTATGGAGTATGGAGGTGTGTGGAGTATGGAGGCATGGCACATTTATCTCGCATGAAATGGACGATATTTTTATCGACCTCACTTCCTTAGTTAATGGTTTTCGTAGTATCTTTCAGTTGATCGAATAAAATATTGCGACATTATTGTACTTATTCATTTGAAGTTTACTCTAATTATATGAACAAAGAAACTTGTGTATATGTGTGTGTAATACTACTTTGGCGTAACAAAGCAAAAATAGCAAAAAATTCCCTTATCATTGATAAATTAATAAAAAAAATTAAACAAATAAAAAGCAATCATACCGGCAATTAACCTCAAATCTATAAATGCACTTTAAAGTTTTTTTAAAGATAAAGTCACTTTTATCACGAATTTTAATGGCCTATCATTCGCCACCATATATAATTTATAATCATATACATATTTGAGTAAATATATATTTTTTTATCTCCACTTATGATATAAAACACGTGTTATAAATTTATGAATATTTGAGAAACTACTTTGAACTAGTTAGTGAGTTTTGACGTAAACTTGACAGACAAACTTCATCATGTCGCATTTTGGCTGTCGGTGTGCGCTCTTATGTTTTTTACAAACATGCCAAAAGAAGTATAACTTCAAAAACATATTGTTATTGAACAAATCGCTCCTTGAATGCAAGAGAGCCACAAAACATAAATAGCCTTTTTTACAGAACAGCTGAAACAAAATTTCGTTAAGGATTTTTTGCAAAAAACATATAGTTTTTGTAAATAATTGTATACTATTATATACCATTCAAAGCATGATTTGTTGATGTATCTTTCTGAATTATAAATTATATTGAAATCTATTACACATGCTCTAAAAATTCAGCTAAGTACATTTTGTTTTCAAAATCTAAACTATTATTAGAAGAAATATTCCAAAAATGAAAAGGATATTTATAAATTCAAATTGCTTTATTAATATTTCTTTATAAAAATCAAACAAACAGTTTTTATTATACAAAAAAAAACGTTTAACTATCTAATTTGACCATTAAAATTCAATTCGGAAATATAATAAAAGCTCTCAACCTCAACTCTCAATCAAAGACCTCACTTTGTGGACTAGTCCACATGGTCCACGGTCACAGTATGTAGGCCTGTAATGCCTAGGCATTACAGGTTTACATACTACAGACTAGGCATTATTCTCTTTGAGGTCTGGGTCACAACTGACAAAATGGCGGTCTTGCACTGAACTTCACTGAAGTCAGTGCGCAAAGCGGCTAAATTCAAAACAGACGCTTGAGCGGTTTGGTGTCAAAGTTAGCGAAAACCATGGGTGTCTTAAATAGACTCTAAAGTATCATTGATTTAGAGCTCAATTTTCGAATAAAACCGTTTTTACACTTTTTTGATTAGTGGCCCTTTTGCATTCAAGGAGCGAAATATTATAACAATATAAAAACCGTAAGCTGCATTAATACGGTCTTCAAGCATGCCGCCCAATCAGGTGCCCACCTAAATTCGTAGAGCCATAGCACTACGAATGTCGATCCTATGACCCCCCGGATGACAACCGGAGTTTTAGTCGCTAGACTATTGCGGCCGCTGCTGGCGTCACATCTCAACCAGTAGCATAAAGGTGATCCCTGAAGGGTTAGAACGGTGAGGCCGACACAACCACGTCGGCTTCCCCCAGAGTCCGGCGTAGAAAAAAGGTACCCATATAAAATACCATGAGAATCACGCACGTCGAAATAAATAGTGTGGACCGAATCACCATATGGACCAGAACTCGGTTTAGCCTTGATACAAGGATAAAAATTTGTAGTCAACTGTCCAGAAAGTTTATTTTTTATACACATTTAAATCGGCCTCATAAAACTGTTGTTTTAAAGAGAAGTAGCTTTACATCAACTCAACCAAATACCTACATTATATTTTATTATACTGAATAAACAATTAATACGTATAATATTTTGGTATAAAAATACTTACGCGCTGATGACATTCATCTGTTGTATTGCAGCTGAAGGTCGTGACGGTCTTCTGAGTGGTGGCAAGGGATGATGCCCTCCGGGTCCACCTCCCGCTGGTCCGTACAGTACCGGCTGCAGTGAAAGGGACCCACCTAACGACATTGATGGTGGGCTGGACAACCTGTATGATGATTATTGTAATTATTATTAACTTTGACTCTACATAGTTATGTTACGCATAAAATAAATATTTACTCCAAAGAAATCAATGACATTTAATAATACAATGTTCTCGTAATATTGTATCGTAACACTATATTGAAAAAGAAAAAAGTTGTCGTTGTTATATACAAGACAATGTATTACTTATATAATATTGACTATTTATTATACATAAAGTAAAAAAGTAATAAATTATATAATTCTATATACATCCTAATTATGCAGTCATATTCCAGTCTTATAAACTTCTCATCAAAAAAATCGAAACACCCCTTAAGTTTTTTTTTACATTTAACCAAAAATATAAACTGACGGACTCATAAACTGCATCAAAGTTCAGGATTACTTTGAAATGATTTTTTTTAATAAGTATGCAAACTTTCTATACAGATTTAAATTGAAAACTCTAGATTGGTTCGTGAACTTTAAAACAGCATAGGGTCATATCCTTAAGTTTAAATTTTTGTACTGGAAAGGACCTTAAGACTTTTTTGAAGAAAAAACAGAAATTTATGGAAAATTGGTTTAATTAAAAAATTGGTTTTAACAATAGACACAAACTTTATGCAAGGGTTTATTTATGTTTTAATAAGGTGTTACGCTAGCCAAGCGTCCCGGAGCAGGAGCTCTCGCTCTTGCTCGTCTCTTCAACTCATCTTATAGGTATTCTATGGGATTCATGTTCGGGCTTTTTTCTGGCCAACCTATAACTGCAATACCAACTTCGCTCAGGTATTCATTTACAATCCCTGCGGTATGAGCCCTGGCTTTGTCCTGCATGAAAATTAGGTCTTCGCCAGTAAAATGTGCGTAGGGTACCACATGCGGCTCTGGACACTCTTCGATGTAACGTGACTCAAGTTCGTTTTTTCAATCGGCGCTTATGTCTCCCCAAGCTGTCCATGAATTACCGCCGACTCTTTCTTCAAAGCAGCACGGTGCAAAACTCTTGCCCTCTCTTTGATACACCTTCTTTATTCCATCATTACCATACAGCATGATCTTACTCTCGTCAGAAAAGAGAACTTTGCTCCATTGAAGGTATGACCAATTTAAGTGCTCAAGTGCAAAGTTGAAGCGCGCTCTTCGATGGTCTACCGTCAACTTTGGGCCATTAGCTGGTTTATCAGGTTTTATGCCACGCTCTGCCAATCTTCTTCTTGTGGTAGAATCGCTTAGAATCGATATCTATCAGATCCTGGACGGCGAGTAAACATACCAGTCTTCCGATAACGCTGATACACTCTATTGACAGCAGAGAAGCTTAGATACAAATGTGCAGCCACAACATACTAACTATACTCTGCATTCAGCAACGCCATGGCTTGGGCGGCTTCTGTGGGTGAGGTATCCATATTTTTTAGGAAATGATTTCTTTGGTAGGATTTTGCAGAGCTTAGTTAACAATTAGGCTTAGCTCAGCTTAGAGCTCAGTTAAAAAACTATAATTTATGCAAAAATATGTGGTTAAGTGCAGAAATTCCGACGGAATACACATTGAAAACAATCTCTACATTCTTTTATTGGATGAAAATTCGAAAATTTTAATTCAAATTTGGAATTCTGGTACACCATAAAACTAAACTGCCAACTATCATTTATTGGTGTTTTTTTTTAATGATATTAATCTTCTTTTTCATTTAAATGCCGCCTGAATAATACTTGCAGTAGTGTTTCGATTTTTTTGATGAGATACTTCTCATATATATCTCATATTTTTTTCTTATTTGAAAAATAAGAAAAAAAATTAGTTTAACAAAGTCATTCGAGAAAAAAATCAAGTTATTAATATTCTAATCTTCTCCGTACAGGTTCGGAATAAGAACATTAATTCCTGCGGCCAAGAGCGAACTGTCATAAAAAGCGACAAAATCACCCGAGGTAGTAATTCTCCAAGGCCGTCTGAATGCTAACTATCACTGGTCGGTAAATATGCCTCCATAATAATATTGTGTTGTGTTCTAAATAAGTGACGTTTGCCGTTTGCGGTTCCCCTGGTATCGCAAACGTCCATAGGAGACAGGTACTAACTGATTTTATGTCAGGCTTACTATTACAACTAAATCTGCTTTTCTGCAGCAATAAAAAGTCAGGGGCGATTCAGTGTTACGTCATATTATGATATTAAGAAGAATTTTATAAATGTTTAATAAATAAAAGTAAAAACGAATATTAATTTCGACAGCATTTTAATCTATATAATTTACTGAAACTGCTAAACTTTTAATTAGCAACACACGAGAACCCGGCATAATGAGGGTATCAGCCGATAAACATGGGTTTATTTACGGCAGAAATTCAACATGAAACTCGTAAACATGTTTAATATGTAAGGTACATGCGTGTATTAATTTATACTTAACGATTCTATAACTGTAAGTTTGGTGGTGTTTATATCTGAAATTCATGACTGCTTTTCATAATATCATAAAATGACGACAAAAATTTCTGAACCCTCTCATCTATAAAGATTACAATCCCTTCGAACATACTCATATCCTCTTTTGTGTTAGTAATACAAAATAACTATTTAAGTTTTGTTGAACGTCGTTAATCTGGTAGCAAGAATCGAACTTAATATCAGAATATTGGATATCTCTATACTGAAATTTATCAAAATTGGTTCGGCGGTATAGGTATGAAAACGTAACAGACAGAGTTACTTTCACATTTCTGATATTATTATGGAATCCATTCATTTTACGACATTTAGAAATAATTTAATTTCACCGATAAAATGTACATTATCCAAGCTTTACCTTGATGTTTGTATAATGTTGTAAACATTTCATCCGTTTGATACTTTCAATGGAAATCTAAGTAACACGGACTCTTTTTGATGTTATTTTAAGACTTGTTTCATAGTTCTTATCTGTTTTAAGACTTTTCCTAGTCCCTGGAATCCTTTTTACATTAAATTATATGGACTTACATTAATTATATGTACATTTGGGCATCTGTTTAACATTAATGCTAAATCTAAATGAGGACCTCCGTGGCGTAGTGGCTAACGCACTTCGGTGCGCATGAGGAAGTCACGGATTCGATTCCCGTTTCGCGTCTGGGTGTTTGTCTATAATATCTATTTATTTACAAAAGAAAGCGTTACGATGTGCGTTAGTTACACCACGAAGATAATCAATAATATAACCTTATTTTAAAGATTTTGCTAGGTGCCGAGCCATAATTAAGAAGAAGATTTTGCTTTATATACATATATTATATAAATCCTTTTTCAAATTTCCAACGCCGAGATTGAACAACCGAGGAATGTTACTCATAAGGTTATGATACACATAGCGATCCATTGGAATGTTTAGAATTACATGATTTACACTTATCAAATTTGAATGAATAAATGAATACAATTTTACTACTACTAATGTGTTTATTAGAGGATAATAGCCGTGTACAAGTGTGTCACTCTTTCTCCACTAGATTTGATCTTTAGTATAATGAATAAGAAAGTGGATAACCCAACGAAATTGGCCCCAAAACTTCATTCACTTCGCTTCGATGACTATTCATAACTCATAACTTATTATTTTCTATGTCTAAATAATTAACAAGAAAATAGAAATAAATATGCTGTGACAAACAAACAGCACCAGCTAGACCCAAAATAAGAAACAGCGCATTTGTGTTATGGGTACTCGTCAAATGATATACTAGACTCGGCAAACGAATTTAACCCATGACTTTAGGCTCTAGGTGTTTCAACGTGCGATAGGCGTTGTACTACGGAGGTCATAAAAATAGTTAAAAGAGATTTGGCTTAATTGTTTTTGACAGACATTAAAACTAAAGAAATAACCTGTCTCTAAGCAGGGTAATCTACCCTTTACACTGGGGAAGTTAAGGCTTCGAAGCGAACCTCTATACCCCGGCTTAAACTCGGCAGCGGTGATCCTCCGGTGACGTAGAATAAGCCACCGGAGCATACGTAGGGGTAAGGCATCATGACGGTCCATCTTTGACCTATCTTTGGCTTGGACGGCCAATCTACAATCAAAGTCGAAAACTCCCCGAACTCGAAAAAGGGAATATACCTTCTCTTCGACCCCCTAAACCTCCGTTGTTCGAAATCTGAACACTCTATAAGTCTAAATAATTATTGAGTCCCTATATAATAATTATAGTAAAAAAACTAAACTACTAAACCAAATAAATTATTTATTTGTCAGGCTGTCTGCTGTTCCGCAGTAATAAAAAATCTGAGTCTTAACGTAATGCAATGTATAAAATAATTAATTGTCTATTAATGTCAAATAAAATTTCAGTTTAGATACAAACCTCATTGGCGAATCCAAATGTACCCGATGCGAAGAACATGATGGCGCTGGTTGTTGATGTACCGGGTGCGGTGGCAAAGGCGGAGGGCTGCTATGTCGGCTTAGGGTCTCGGGGGATACTAGAGCAGCTCCCGCAGACGCTGGACTCGGGAGGGGTGGAGCACTACCACTTGATATTTCGGACTCTGTCCCGCCAAATGTCCCCCGAGAGACGTGGGATCCGCCGGACGTGTTGTTCGCTGGTATCGAATAGCAACTGAAACAATTTAGACGATGTTTAAAATTATGTTAGCTTTATTTTAGACTTACATTTTGTATTAAACTACTGACTACGTTCTCGGTACAATTACAACAATTACAAGGATTATATATAGAAAACACGTTTCAATAAATCTTCAGACGTGGCGTCGGTTGTTTTCACAGAAAATGTCAATCGCCTACATTATCTGATCAATCATATACGTTTGTGAAATATTTTTATCTGTTTTTTTTTATTTTTAGCATACTACGTTACATTTACGAAAGCGGCCCTTATTTGAAAATTCGTTTACTCCATCACTTATCGGTTGTACGACAGAAAAATTTATCTCAAATATGGCAATCATCGCAATTCAAAGATCCTACGCGAACTCGATCGCAGTGAGGGGAGCATGACGCCAAAATTGATCGCACCTCTCCAATTTAAGTAGAAATCATGCTGACTATGATATTTCAGCTCGATAACTTTTAAAGAGCTGTCAGTCTCGTGAAGACACCCCTAATTTATGTGAGATATGAAATCATTTTTCAAAACGATTTTTAGCAATAATAAGCTTTTGGTATGTACAAGAGTAAGCAAGTTTGAAGATAAAAATCAATTGAAATATTTACGTTTGATTAATTTTATTGTTATTTAACTGACTCCGCAGTAATTTTTTTTTAATTTAGATACGTCACAGAATTACTACTGACTTGATAAGAGGTGTAAGGGCTCCCTATAAGAATCCAGATTAACTGTAAGCTAATAAATCCTCTTTTTTTCTATCCCTAGCCTAGTGAAGGAAGCCTAGTGACCAGTACCACTCCAGACTCAAGGGTAATATAATATATACATATATATATATATATATATATATATATATATATATATATATATATATATATATATATATATATATATATATATATATGTAGATAGTCAAGCTGACGTGGTAATATCAGCCTCGTCGTTCCAATCCTACGGCGGCCGCCGTTGTGTTGCTGACCGAGATGTGAGTCAGCGGCGGAGACAATAGCATACCCACTAAACCCCGATCACCACTCTTAGCATTATGTGCTGGGTCACAGGATCAGCTTTATCTCATTTCTCTGCGACAAGCTGGTACACGATGCTAAACAACGGATCGGTGTCTGGCATGGATTGGTTTTTCTATACTATTACTATTATAAAGAGGAAAGATTTGATTGTTTGTTTGTTTGTTTGCATTGAATAGGCTCCGAAACTACTGAACCGATTTAAAAATTATTTCACTGTTGGGAAGCTACACTATCCCCGGGTGACATAGGCTATATTATATTTTCAAAAAAATTAGGGATCCTTACTAAAACTCCAATAATGTAACCCAAGGAGTAAAAAAATTACCTATAATATTCTTTACATCGCGTGCGCTGCGAAAACTATTGATGATAGAATAAAATAATGTACTACGACTTTGCAGAACACATCATTATTTACAAAAAAGTGTCGCGACAGTATATATCTAGCTATTATAGTAATGCCACAATAATTGTTTTTTTTTTTTATATATTTAATTGAAATGCCGCCGCTAGAATAGACTCTTTATTTGTATCTTGGTATTTATTCTTATCAAAATAAATTACTTCATAGTCAAGACTGCTTCAATACCTTCATATAACTTTTTGAATTATTCAATTCGGACATTCCATTCAAAAGATATCACGAGTTTAAAAATGTAAGTATTAGAAAAATGTTGCGTGATAGCCGTTCACCCTGCTCGGCTCTAGGCAGCACCATGCAATGTAGGCGTCAGTGGGGTTTTAAAAAAATTAGCAATAAATAAAAATTAAATACTTATTAAAAACTAAAAAATATATAAATAAATAATAATAACAACAAAAATCATTAAAATAAAAGTTCATTAAAATAATAATATTCAAACTACGCAAATAGGGTTTATGTGTGTGTATTATAATTTTTAATTTTGTAATTTTTGTTAAATACCCGTGCGAAGTCGGGGCGGGCCGCTAGTATTATATATAATCGTCGCAGTAAAAAATATCTAATTCTAATATATATTTAATATTTAATTTAATAATCTATCTAAGTTCTTTGTATTTCGGCATTAATGACCAGATTCCAGTATATTCCGGATAGCAGTATGTTAGCGGTGCCTCTGGCGTTAAAAAAGCACCCACAGGTGACGGTAACTAATAACTACTCAGTGAGCCGTCAGCTTGTCTGTTCTATACATACATACATATAATCACGCCTCTTTCCTGTAGGGGTAGGCAGAGACCACTGCTTTCCACTTGCTACGATCCTTACATACTTGTTTCGCTTCGTCCACTTTCATTATTCCCTTCATACATGCTCTTCGGTTTAGGGTACTCTTGACCTGGCCTTTTTTCAAGACGTCCCTGATCTGGTCTCGAAACGTCCGCATAGATCTACCCCTTCCAACACTTCCATTCACACTCGCCTTATACACTTTTTTCGTCAATCGTTCTTCATTCATTCTCTCGACATGGCCAAACCATCTCAGCATACCTTTCTCAATTTTTGTCACTACATCTTCTTTCACACCACAACGTTTCCTTATCCCACTATTTCTTATCCTTGAATTATCTTATCTTAAACTTGCTCTATAGCAATAAAAAAAGTTAGAAAACACGATTACCACTTGGATGGAGATGGTAATGACATGAAAATTTTCTCTCTCTTTTCTCGATATGAGCGCAAATGGGGATTATTTGGGAGAATTGTGTAGTGAGCGATATACTCCACATATACTCGTATTATTACAGCTCGCAAAGGTAAACATCGTGTGGAAAATTGCTTATGTGTATACGGGCACTATGGGTTAAATCCGTGCCTAGAAGTGGGGCGTTATGAGCTCTTATTAATATAATATAAATTACTATTATTATTATTTATAGTATTACAATTTAAATATATTCAAATGACGGAATTCCTATCGAAGCATGGAAGTCCTTGGGAGAAGATGGATCGAAGTGGTTAGCTTTATACTTCAAGATAACTTAGAATGGCGCCTGTCGTATTTGGTACCAGTATTTAAGCAAAAAGGGGATATCAAAGACTGCAATAACTATCGAGGTATAAAGCTCACACTATGAAAGCATGGGAGAAAGTGATCGAGGGTAGACTATGTAAGGAAACCGTCATATCATTATCCCAGTTTGGGTTTATACCAGAACGGAGCACCACTGATGCCATTTTTATAATCCAGCAATTAATGAAAAAGTACTGGTGTAATTTGTGATAAATTTACATCACTTAAATTAAAAGGGCAGATTTATAAATATGTCATAAGGCCAGTCATGTTATACGGAGCTGAATGTTGGACCAATAAAGTGGAAGACCAGAGGCGTCGCCATTCAGCTGAAATGAGAATGTTGAGATGGATGTGTGGAGTGACAAGAATGGATAAGGTGATAAACGAGTATATAAGAGGATCTCTGAAAGTTGCACCAATAAATGATAAATTGAGGGGAAAGAGACTGGTATGGTACGGGCATGTAATAAGAAGGAAGGCTGACCACATTACTAGAAGAATGTTGAACCTGAAAATAGATGGGTACAAAGGCAGAGACTAAAGTTAGACTTAAAAAGCGATGGAAAAAATGTGTGATGCATGAGATGAAGGTTTGTGAAATGACAGGTGAAGAATGCCAGGATAGAATAAAATGGAAGAAAAAGACATATTGTGCCGACCCCAAATTATTGGGACAAGGCCAAGCCAATGATGAATTTAAATATATTTAATATTCTATTATAATGTCGAGTATGGACATTAAAATGATCGCATACGTAACTTCATTAACGTGCCAACTGACGCTGAAAACCAATTTCCTTACGTAGGAATATACGAATTTCATTTACATAATTTATTTTCTACGTCCGCACACAAAAGCGGCTCCATATGTAAATGTGATTACGCGTGTCACAGATTATATATAAGAGCCTTAAAGCTTAGTTTAAATTAATATTTTATAATAAACGTTTATTTTTATAAGCTAGTTAATTACTAACGCTGTTATGACGCTTGATAGAGGTCTCACAGGATCAAAAATCTGGTTTGTATTTAAGGCAAAAGATAAGTGTAACCATCCGACGCAGTTATTCCCCCAGTATTTTGGGAACGTTTCTGACCGAAAACGATCTGAAATCCATATATTATTTATAATTTTTCTGTATTTTTGATAGTATAGTGTGTTTTTAAGGCATAGGTTATAGTTTGTATTACTTCATTGAACTATAAATCAATTAAACATTAAAAAATATGTTAACCTAGTTTTAATTTCAAAGAAGTGCATGAATCAAAATAGCGTGAAATTCCAAAAATCCGGCTTCAAAATTACAATTTCGCACTCAACCAGGAAAAAAAATAAAAAAAATTGTAGATTTACATTCTCGCACTCATATTTTCATTTTTCTTTCCGACGTTACTCACCCGACTACGGCTATATCGCTTTTGTTGATGATATCTGAAACTTTAAATCATCAATCTTTTGTCAATATTATTTGAGTTCACGAAAGCTTTTCGAATAACAAATTGTGCGGATTGAAATTGATCCTGAATAATAAATGAAGTATGCACACTAAATTATTCACATCCGACATCTTCCGCACCGGTCATTAGGTTAAGTCTCCTCAAAGTTATTGTTAAGAGGCACTTAAATTGTGTTGTTACTACAGCACTGACTACATTTGAGGCATTAATGGATAACGGAAATTAATTTTCCATTTACGGAATAGCGAAAAGTTCCTATAAAATTCTATTTAGAGCATCCAATATTTCCATATTGTGAATGTGAGAAATAGAAAAAACATTAGGGACTACCCTACTTACTAAGGTATTTGTATATTTAACAATGATCGCAAAACAAATGATATAAATTAAAATATTGATGATTCAGTGTGTTTTAGGATGAAAAAATCATTTATATATTTGGAAGTATATTTAATTTATTTTCGTTCTTTCATATATGTTAAGAAAGTTCTCATATGTTAAGCCCGTATCAAAATGAGTTAAACTTAAAATGTGAGCAAAAGGTTTTTTATGTTCATTTTTATCTTCATCTACAACTTACATAAGATTAACACCAGTTTAATGTATTATGTAAAATGTTTTATATCATACGCGGTTATGCTCTTGATAAACAAACATGATTTACTACAAATGATTTTCATCAAGTATACAAACTCACCCCTAAATAAGATTATACTTTTAAGTGTCAAAGATTTAGATCCGAATTAATTGTATCGCTTTGCCAACTTTAGTTAATTCTATTAACATAATCCAGGCGTCTATTAGCCTTTAGGCGGACGGTGTTCCAAATCGAATAACGGTTCCGTCAGATGACACTCACTTTGCCTGTTACGTCTATTTAGCGGCCATTTTAGGAAGAAGTGTTGCCAGTTAAATAGCCACCTTTAAATAGAAAATAAAAGAAAATTATTAGATATTTTATATACATTAGTGATATTTTTCTTCGAGTCATATCTATACATACATACATATAAATCACGCCTCTCCCCCGTAGGGGTAGGCAGAGACCACTTCTTTCCACTTGCTACGATCCTTACATACTTATTTCGCTTCGTCCACTTTCATTATTCCCTTCATACATGCCCTTTGGTTTAGGGAACTCTTAACCTGGCCTTTTTCCAAGACGTCCCTGATCTGGTCTCGAAACATCCGCCTAGGTCTACCCCTTCCAACACTTTCATTCACACTCGCCTCATACACTTTTTAGTCATATCTCCTCTTTATTATCCAAAAGTTCCATTAAAAAGTCCTCAATTAACTGTTAAGTATTGTCAAAGAACATAAAAATGCGCATTGGCCTTTACTGATGGATAAAAGCACAAAACAATGCTTAGAATTAATTAAAGCTCAATATTATTTATACAAGAACTACAGCTCGATGAAAAATGAAACCGAAAAATTACAATATGTTTTGCGACTCTTATGAAATATATGATTGAAATAACTTCAGCATATGAAATATTATAAACAGCGTATTATTCGATATAATCGTTTCTATTTAAAAATAATTCATAACCAGGAAAGAAACACCTGGCAGTACTGATTGAGCACCGAGCGACTGCCATTTCCGCATCCAATATGGCCGAATTCGATTTCCGCCGCTGTCTCTCGCCACGTAAACGGTTTATTTTATTTCTTATTGCTGTATTACAGCAGATGCGCTGATGGCCCGCTTAGAATTTAGCAATTACCGTCGCCTATGGGTGTTTGCAACGACAGTGGCATCGTGAACACGCTGCTGTCCCATAAGGGTACAGGAACTTGGGTCACTAATACCGGAACACAATACAAGGTTATTATGACGGCATACGAGTATTTAAGACCAAAGGTGGTCGCCATCCAGACGGGCTTGGGGCCCTACCACGTAGCAGTAAACAGGTGGGTTGTTGTGTCGCCTTTTATGACAGGCCGACCCCAGCCGCAGAGGTTAGTATTCTTTCTCCACCCCTGCACGGATAAATATAGTTTATACCTCAGATTACACTCAATATTTATTTCAATCATAGCAATGCTCTCTTGCATTCGCTCTGAAATTTAAATGCATCTATTTCAATTCTTTCTCTTTATCTACTCAACATATTCGAACTGATTACAACGATTTATTCGAAATGTTTTGCTGAGTCAAAGGTTTTTGACGTTTTATTCAGGCGCTTAACACAGAATTTTAGCAGAATAAAAAAAGTACAATAAGTAGTTTCTAACACAAGAATAATATTTTTTTAAATAACTATAGATACACAATATCTATAATAATGATAGATATCATTTTATTCAAACAATTTAAATTTAACCAACTTGGCTAATCTAAGTGCCAAACTTGAAAACAGTTATAGGGAAATCTTGAATATTTCTATAGAATATTAATATATACAAATTATTGATATAAGAAACATTATAGCGATATCCCTTAGAGTGTTATTTGTTACATTAATATAATTTATATTAATTACATACCGACCCAAACTACAGAAAATAACTAAAAGTTCGCCCATTCATAATGTAAACAAGCCCTCGCGATATGTGAATTAATATGCAAATGTTTTTGAAACTAAAATTACCGCATGAATATTTACTTGATATTTACATGTATATACTCAAGTTAATTGAGTAGTAAATGTGAATAAAGCAATATAATATTACTAATGTCATAAAATGTGAAACGTTGTTCTATAATAAGGCAACTTTCACTAGGTAGTAGGGCTCCAAGCCCATCTGGATGGCAACCACCCCTGTTCTTTAAATATGCCGCCATAATAACCATGTGTTGTATTCCGGCATTAATGACCCAGGTTGTAGTATCCCTATGTGGACAGTAGCCTGTTCGCAGTGCCCTAGCCTCGAAAACATTCATAAGAGATGGTAACTGCCTAATTAATTGGGCCATCTGCTGTTCCTTAACAATAAAAAACTGCACCATAGAAACGCCACCGCATCTAAGCTTAAAACCAAATACTAAGCACAAGTCATCAGTTCGCCCTAACTTGGTGATGATGTACTATGCTTAATGAGTTGCAGTCTCCACTCCAGGGCTCATCAACTCCATCCAGAGCTCGCTATTCAGGCATGTGACAAACGTAACTAAACCCAATACCACTTCAGCTAGCATGTTTTGCGATCAATATCGTTAACAGTGATTCCCTAACGTATTATCTTTATATTGAACTTCGTGTATACAATAAACACTTAAGAAAGCCCGCATTAAATCTCGTGAACGACTCGAATTCCTCAGCGGTAATTCCTCAGCTATTGTCGACATCCTCTAATGTTATCACTTGAGAGCACTGTTTGAATGCGTTTTCAAAATATATGACTGGTTAGAAACAAAATTTATTACGAATATATTCAGTTCATTAACATAAAAGCTCTAATAACTATAATAGACCTACGCAGCATAAAATCTTATATTTATGCTATACGAGAAGCCTAATTTTTAATCTAACAGACGATATTTTTAATCTAACAGACGTTTACAAGAAAAATGCTAACCAAAACAATGAACAAAAAAGAAACACCAATAACAGTCGAACGTAAGGAAACGGAAAGCTTTCTACGATATTAAAAGTCGATATTCGCTAAATTTAAGGAGGTAGACACACCCTTCGGGCAATATATCGCTGAAGGCAGAGGCGTCGTGCACCATTGCCTAACCTAATATATGAGAGTAACTTTATTGGCTTTACGCCAAGCTCTAACCGGTTACGTACCTAAGGACACCGCGTTACAGCGTTCACGTTTCGCTCTGTGCATGTTTAAGTATAATGTATAATAACTATTGTACTAATGTATATTAATAATATTATACTAATGTATATACTTAATATATTGCTTCACATATTCATATAATAAGTAAGTTTGACCTAAATAATAAAATTTGATTATTATCTTCTTCAACTTAATTGTAATCTATAAACAGTATAAACAATTAGACAATTTGGAGAAGATAATTTAATTAAAAAAATAAAGATAAATTTATTTTTTATTGCTGTGGAAAGCAGTCATGGTGACGGCCCACTTTATAGTAAGTAATTATTATCCTGCCTGAGCCATGCGATCGGCGAGCCAGTTTATCCGAAGGCACGCGGTGTGTGGTAGGTGAACAGCAAGGTTTTTAGTGGGTAGTCGGATGTCGACCATCTTTTCCAAAGTTTCGGTACCTCTCGATCTCCCCGGGTCGAAGTGTGTACGATGCCGGTCATGGACCGGGATTGCACCGTACAAGAATGAGAAGGATAGCTCAAAAGCAGTGGAGTATGAGAGAAGAGGGGAGAGAGGGGCGGTGGTTAGAGAGACGCGATACCTTGCAGTGGACAAAGAAATTCGCACTGACCGTGATTCCACCTCTTCCCGGTTCGGTTCAGGTCGCGGAGGAACCGTTGCACGGTACCAAATAAATGTCACGCACTGAACACACAATTTTATGGCACGGTCGATAAGATTTAGGAGTAACTAAAGCCAATTGCACACGGCGCAGAGAGCGGCCTTTAGGGAGGTCGAACATCGACCGTCCCGCGCGTTTAGGAGCTCACGCAATACTACGTGGTCAGGGAGGTCGAAGATCGAACGTCAATCGTCCCGCCCGTTTAGAAGCTTGCGCGTTACTACTTATATTATTTTCGTCCCACCGTCGCTTTTACCATTTACCTCACCGAGAGTGAGGGTAGGTAACAAAAATCAGGCGGGATTTCAAATAACCTTTAATCAAGGATCGAACAAGGTGATTCGTCAAAAAAAGTAATTACCATCGCCTATGGATGTTTGCAGGGCACCGCCAACGCGCTGCCGTCCACAGAAGGGAACTGGAACCTGGGACACATTATACCGTACACAATAAAAGGGTATTATGGCGGCATATCTAGAGACCACTTGCAGCCCTTTCACCTAGCTGTCTCTTTAATATCATGGTAATAAAGTGTGTTTATTGAATAATCTTTATATACAACAGTGTGTCAGGATAAATTCTTCAAATAAAATCTTTCAAAAATCTTAATATAAGATATTGTCGACCAGTCTTGTGTCAGTTCTAATAACTCGATTCTTTTGGAACATAATTCACCAAGCTATTGTCTAAATTCACATTCAAATATATAGCACAATATATGTTATTTCAAAACTGTAAAGTTACTATTTACTTCAAAACTATAAATGAGTAATTTCTAGTAGCAGAGAAAAAAAGGCAAGCGGCCTAATAGAAAGAAGCATTTCCAATGGCGTATGAACATTTGCAACACTCAAAGCATTACCGAAGTGTTTCTTGCCGTGTAATAGAGAAATTTAGAAATCTGGAGGAAAAGAAACTGGCTAGAAAAGATGAAAACGAAAATGGATTTTCGGAACTCTTACCATACTTAAAAAGTTTAGCTTGTTTTGCCACTTCGAGCCAGTATTCTGAAGGAATGTACCTAGTCAGGTCATAAGTATTGTCACACAGTAAAAACTTTTCTTTTAGAATGCTGGCCACAAAAAAGTTTATTGAATTCGAATTTCGAATTGTTCATGAAAATAAAAATGTATAACTTTTAGAATTTTACTCATTTTTAAATATGGAGTGGACGCTTAAAGAAGACCGTGTTGTAGTTATTGCGTTGCATCGTTGCGGTTACGCGCCAATTCAAATTTTTAACATACTGAAAAATTTGAATATTACCAAAAGATTCGTTTATCGTACCATCAAACGATACAATGAAGACTCTAGTGTAGATTACAGGTCAAGAAGTGGTCGCCCTCGGTCTGTTAGGACTCCAGCAGTGATAAAAGCTGTGAAGGCACGAATTCAAAGAAATCCCAAACGTAAGCAGAAACTGTTGGCCCTTCAGATGGGGTTAAGCAGAACCACGCTGAAAAGGGTGTTAAATGAAGACTTAGGGCTTCGGGCATATCGAAGAAAAACAGGACATCGTTTGAATGCTCGTCTAATGGACCTGAGACTGAAGAGATGCCGCGCTTTGTTGAAGCGGTACGCGGGAAAAAAATATCGGGAAATTCTTTTTTCGGATGAAAAAATGTTTACCGTAGAAGAGAGCTACAACAAACAAAATGATAAGGTGTACGCACACAGTAGTGAAGAAGCGAGCAACCGTATTCCGCGTGTCCAACGAGGTCATTTTCCATCCTCGCTCATGGTATGGTTGGGAGTTTCTTATTGGGGCTTAACAGAGGTACATTTTTGTGAGAAAGGTGTAAAAACGAATGCTGTTGTGTATCAAAATACAGTCCTGACGAACCTTGTGGAACCTGTTTCTCATACCATGTTCAATAACAGGCACTGGGTATTCCAACAAGATTCGGCCCCAGCTCATAGAGCGAAGAGCACACAAGACTGGCTGGCGGCGCGTGAAATCGACTTCATCCGGCACGAAGACTGGCCCTCCTCCAGTCCAGATTTGAATCCGTTAGATTACAAGATATGGCAACACTTGGAGGAAAAGGCGTGCTCAAAGCCTCATCCCAATTTGGAGTCACTCAAGACATCCTTGATTAAGGCAGCCGCCGATATTGACATGGACCTCGTTCGTGCTGCGATAGACAACTGGCCGCGCAGATTGAAGGCTTGTATTCAAAATCACGGAGGTCATTTTGAATAAACTTTAATGTCATAAGAATCTATGTTTTGTTAAGTTCATTTTGGTATATGAATGGTTACATAATTAATAAACTTGTTACAATTATTTTACATTAAACATGTGACAGAATTTATGACCTGACTAGGTACATATAACACTAACATGGAATCCTGAGGAGCTGGATTGGATAACACATATGATATCCGATAAATTGCAAACCAGGTTTATATTTGAAAGGCTTTTCAGGGTCAAAATTCCAACAAGAATGGAATGGACAAAGGGACCAGATCCACCGGAACATAATAGTCTGGTATGGTACACTGATGGATCCAAAATGGAATCAGGTACAGGGGCGGGAGTGTACGCGAAAGACTACAAATGTAGTAAAAGCTTGGGAAAAATGGCAAGTGTATTCCAGGCTGAAACATATGCCATAATAACCTGTGCTCAGGAGAACATAGATAGAGGCACCAAAGGCAAATCTATATATATTCTCAGTGACAGTCAAGCTGCAATCAAGGCCGTCGCCTCCTTCAAAGTTGACTCCAGACTTGTCCTGGATGCCATTCAAACTCTAAATAGGCTTGGAAGGCATAACAGGGTAAGACTAATGTGGGTCCCGGGACACGAAGGAATTCATGGCAATGAAATGGCAGATGAACTGGCAAGAGAGGGCTCAACTAATGATTTTATGGGTCCAGAACCATGTGTAGGCATTCCGACTAGCTCCGTGAAAGCCACATTCAGGGATTTTACAGACCGCAGTCAACAACAACACTGGCTGACTAGAATCGGTCTGGAACACTCCAAAAAATTTTTGGGATCCACGTACAAAGCACGAGGATCCATCTGGGACATGAGCAGGGGGCAAATACGCTACTTGCTTGGGGCCTTTACTGGGCACTTTGTAACCAACAACATGTTCTTGAAGATGGGTCTAACCGCGACAACTATGTGCAGGTTGTGTGGGGAACATACAGAACGCATGGAACACCTACTGTATACTTGCGATGCATTGGCCAGGAGGCGAATGAATCTTTTGAGGGTAGGATATCCGACACCGGAAGACTACAGGCTCCTATCTCCATATCTCATTGATAGGCTCATGAAGAAAATCTTCAATGACATTGGAGAGGATGATTGCTATCTAGGGGAACACAAAAGATTCCACTGGGTCGAAGTGTCCGAGATAACTCTCGGCCCCGAAACAAGATAAGATAACATGGAATCCACGAACCTGATTTCAGTATGGTTCGAAAAAGTAAAAAAGCTTTTTATCATAAAGGTACAATTAAATCAGTATAATTATTACAAAAAACATAAATACTTAGTTGTTCTATTCATATAAATACATCGCTACATATATTCCTTCTCAAATATCTTGACATCAAGTTCATTCGGAGCATGAATTGTAAAAGCACGGGGTGTCAGACAACAAAGCCCGGGACACATGTTCAAAAAACAAGATTCGCGTAATTTTATACGAGAAACGCAGTGAGTGTGAAGTGTGAAACAAGTTGACAATGGGTTTCTTTTGGATATATTTCTAGCTATGACATACCCCTAGAATTTCAGTCATTAGCATATGCAAACAGACAAAGAAGTATACACAAAATTTTGCTGTTTGAAATTTCAAAGAGAATGTGGCTTGTAGCTTTTAATTAATTTATTACTAATAAACGTTTGTTGAATTAATCTGATCCGAGTAAATAATAAAAAGTATGTTATACCTGTATACCGTCTTAAGGTTTTTTAAGCTGGAATTCAGCTTACATTAAAAAAATTGTAAGCTGTCGCGTTAGACTAAAAAATCAGAGTAAAAATTATAAACAGTTCAATTACCCTTAAGTTCCTTTTCATTTTTTATTTTTATAATAATTGAATGTTTTTAGATATTCCATTCATGTAAAGTCCATTGATTTATATAGGTATAATATATAGTTAGTTATTATTTATTGTAAATAACCAATTAAAATAATACCGTGAATCAATCTTTTAATTTAACTAAGTTCATGTGAACTGGAAAAGCCAAATTTTTATCAAGTTTTTCATAATTTCTGAGTATAAAACAAAAGTTTTAAATAGAAATAGAAAATTCCTTGTCCAGTTCAACCCCTCGAAGACGCAAGTCTGCGTATTCTCTGCCAAGAAAACTCCGTTCGCACGTCAATCAATCTCAAATAGTATTGGGATCCTTGGTGTCGACATCACGAATGATGTGCAGTTTAGGGTACAGTTCAAGGCCGGCAGCGCGTTGGTAATGCCTCTGGTGTTGCAAACGTCCACAGGCGACGGTGACCACCTGCCAGGGTGGGCTGTTTGGCTGTCTGCTGAACTCTACCTATAAAAAAATACAAAACCGTTCAACTAATTCAACGTAACCGTCAGCGTAAGGAAATAAAAATCAATAGACATCGGTAACCTCCTGCAATACGGGTCAACCAAAAAGGCTGACCGTATATTGGCTGGAACCACTTAAGCTGTTACAAATATCGTCATGCTTGGCGAACTTCATAGGAACAATAAAGAACACAATTTGACATGTAACATACACCTACAATCTTCCTGTAGCAAATTAAATGGCCGTTGTGATAATTTAATAAGACATGACGAGAAGTGACCTCGATCACATCTTATATCTGACGGTTCATAGTCTTATATATTATATTACGAACATATAATTGAAATATATAATATTATTAAGGAAAATAATGTATTTGTTGAGGATTAACTCATAGAAGAAATTAAATTTAGGCTATAAAATAGGCCATCTTAGTGGACGAAGCGAAACAAGTATGTAAGGATCGTAGCAAGTGGAAAGAAGTGGTCTCTGCCTACCCCTACGGGAAAGAGGCGTGATTATATGTATATATGTATTTTTTCCACCCAAACGAAGTCAAGCTACTTAGTAAAATACAAAAGTTCGTCAATAGCTGTTAAACAAAACAAAAATCAGTTAACAGATAGAAAAAACTGCTGACAAGTTTAGAATAAATAGAAAACAACAGAAAACTATCAATCTAAAATTCCATCCAAACAAAAATAAACTCCAGGCAATGCTATACATTCTTACTAATCTAGATACTACACTAATAATCTTGGACATAAACGTATTCAACATATCAAGCAGACTGAAATAAAGGATATGTTAATTACATTTGAACTGAATTTTGATTGTTACGGATGGGCTATTATGCTCTTTTAACAGTGAGTTGAGTCCATCCTCGTAGCGTAACGTAGTACTGGAGCATTCGCTTTCGTTGGCACCCTGCCGACCAACTCTGATCAATGGAACACAGACTACTTTCACACTAAACGTATTTTTAGACTATTTTACGTTCACGGTTAACGGAAATGCAGTCTCGCCGTGTTTGTTTTCACTGCGCTCTATTTTAAACGACTGCTTGGCTTATGTAAAATTAAAAGTTGCACTTTATTTATGACTCTATGGATTATTATTATTATTATATGGATACATCTTTATGATGATTGTATTTCAAGTATTTTACAGTGTTTCTCTCTCTCCCGCAACTCTCCCGCAACATGAACAATTTTATACTAGCACATTTCACTTAACAAGTGAACAACTTATATATTATAATATTCAAATTTAAAATAATATAAAAAAAATTCAATCTTTGAAAGCTCTATTTCTCTCTCGAATCTAATGAAATAGTAAACATGTTCTTTATTATTTTAACTTTTCTTATATAGAAAACTATAACTACTGTTCTGTACAAAATTAAACAAATAGCTTGTTAGCCAAAAGCTGAACCCTACTGCGAAAATACTTTCAAACAGACAAAGAGCGTGTCGTTGGCACATTGTATTTCGCACATTTGTTCTCTCCGCAGACTTTTCTTTGTAACATTCTCGAAGACAGCACAAAGAAACAAATATTTCGTCTCTTCGTACATTTACGTTGTCAGAAAAGCAACAGCGAAATGCATGTTGTTTGTTTTTCTAATTTTACTCGCAATAAATCATTTCAAAATAAACTAAATTTGCTGAGGTTTTTCGTTTGCATAGAATTATAAGAAACGTTTGTGATTTGTGTACGGTAATGGTACACTTTTCTGTAAGCACGGTGACAACAATAAGTAACATACAATCTAGTATTTGTAAAATATTTCTCTTTCCCCATAATATCCTAACATTAATTCAAAACTACTGAGAGATTAATAAAGAAATTTTTCACACTATTTGTTTATAATTTAATTGAAGATAAAACATAAAATAGTTTCCATCTTCGTCTTCGTCAGATTGAAAGTATAAAATGGAAAAATGAAAATGAAAATAAATAGATTTGGGTTGCCAAAAACCTTCAATATAAATTTACTTAGATTATAACTTGGTATTTTTAAAGTTTAAACTAACTGCATTCAAACCTCCGTATTATTATATTCCGTCATCCTTATGGATGTGGATGGACGTCCCTTATGGAACTTACATTCTTTATATAGTTTTAAATTTAAGTTAAAGTTGTTCCTGTATAAGCACCAGCGAAAACAGATGTATGTTTATTATATTATACTATTATAGGTATTATTACATATTTGTTATTAGGATGACAGTTAATTGATGTGTTTTAGCATTGCGTATGTTATTCTACTTTTCTCTTTTATATATGTTTTTTTAACTCAAATTCATCATCATCATCATCTTTGCGTTATATCCCGGTTGCAGCCCAAACTCTCGCTTCGGCGCCCGGGGTCCGCTTTCCGACTTTTTCTTCTCCACTTCGCACGGTCTTCAGCATCCCTGGTAGTGAGCCCATTGGCACGCATATCACCCTTTACGACGTCAAGCCAGCACTTTTTGGGTCCACCCCTCCTGCCGGGGCCCGGTGGAGGCGGCATGGCCAGACATTTGTTACCCACGTAAGCATCCGGTTGTCGTAAAACGTGGCCGTACCAACGGAGCCGACACTCTTGTAATTTATCCACAATGTCACGGACATGAAGACTGCCGCGAATGCGGGAGTTCCTAACGCGGTCCTTCCGCGTCACTCCACACATCCACCGCAGCATATTCATCTCCGTGACACGCAGCTCCTGCTTGTGTCGCTCCAACACCGGCCACGCTTCACAGCCGTATAAAAGGACAGGCCTAATGATGGTCTTATAGACCTGTCCCTTCAACTTTACCGGCATCTTGGGGTCACAAATGACACCAGTTACCTCACGGCATTTGGCCCACGCGGCAGCAATGCGTGCCTTGACGTCGCAATCGATGTCACCAGACGCATGGAACACAGATCCCAGGTATTTCACTTGGTCCGTGCGCTCGACCGTGTTGCCGTCTATGCGTACGAGTGTGGGATCTGTGGAGTTACAGGCCAAGTACTCGGTCTTCACCACATTGAGCTTCAGACCACCGTTCTCAAGCGACTCCTTCCACGCCTTCACGCATCGCACCAACCTACCCCTGTCCGAATCTGCCAGCGCGATATCGTCAGCATACATGAGCAGCCTCAGGGGCTGCTCATGTGAGTTTCTGATGCTGTTTAACAATACGTCTAATACCACGCTAAACAGAAACGGACTAAGGACGGATCCCTGGTGTACTCCAACGGTGATGGGGAAAGGTTTTGTGTCGCCAACTGCGGTCCGAACTAAGGACTTTTTAACTCAAATTGTACTTACTTTATTTTTCGATTGCTTAATTAGGTAATAGGTTTTTTTTTACTATTCTAAATCTAATTTTGTTAACGTGACGTGACGGCCAGGTTCTAACGGAAAACCAGCGCTGGTTTTTAACCAGTCATGCTGAGTTAGAACCTATTTATGGTTAATTTTAAGTTAAGCTTTTTGTTTAAATTTACTGGTTTTATTTGTAGCTCTAAATAAATGTATTTTTCTTTCTTTCTTTCTTCTTATATTATTACAACACAGAATAATAACAGAAGCATTCTGAACTGCATTCGTAAGTTGATCAAAAATTTGAAAAAATGTTCCATATTTATAATAACCTTCCTGAAGAATCAGCATTTATATCTTTCAATGTTGTATTATGTGCAAATTACTTTTACGAAACATTATTAATAAATTGTGATATTTTTTAATTACAACGCGTATGAGTTGTCGCGTGCAGTGTCCGCATTTTGTAGCATTTTTAAATTAATCGCCATAAACCCCCATCAACAAACCAGTGCGGAAACAGGTCAATGACCTCTGGTATATAGGACGCCCCTCTTTATAGCATTATCTACTTGAGTTTTCACATTAACAAACACAAAGAAATTGTTGTGAAATATTTTAGAGAATACTGTACAGACTTATAAGGAAATTGTAACCTTGGAACCTTGCCTAGGAGTGGCGCTGTTATCAATTTTGTATGATATTATTTCTACCTTAGTGTTATATAACTTTATATTAACAAGTTGGGATGAATGTATTTACCAAGTTTGTAAGGAACTTTATCCTAATGTAGGACCAGGATTATTCCAGGTCCGACATTTCTAATATAAGAGCTGAAATAATTTGGTAAAGCCCTTCACACCGAACAATGCTCATAAATTTAATTTTGTAATGATAATAACTATTTTAATTTTGTTACACTCCACATTTTATATATGCCTTTTATTCAGACCTATCTAATTTCCCATATTTACAAAAAAAAACATTGCCTGACAAAAAATTTTGTACTCCTGACAGTACTATTATTTATTAAAATATTTATAAGTATAACCATTTTTCTAAGAGTTAATAGCATACAAAGCCTTTTAACAATTACATTAAAAAACTAGGCCCTAACGTTTCCGATGAAATAAAATGCTAGTAAGTTCTAGAACGTAAGTCGTCGTGTAGTATTGGTATTAGTATTTCTAGCAGTAGTTTCCGGTAAGTGAATTATTGTATTTTTTTATTGCTGTAGCAAACAAGCTGACGGCCATAATAGTAAGCGTCACATATGAATGTTAGTAATGCCAGGGACACCGCTAACACGCTGCCATCCGTGTAATGGAACTGGAATATGGTCACTTATGCTAGAACACAAGACATGGTTATTATGGCGGTATATTTAGAGACTATGGGTTGTCACCATCCAGACAGGCTTGAAGACTTACTACATAGCAAATAAATATATAAATAAATTTGATCATGAAGTAATATCAATGTAATAGAGCATGTCTTTAACCGAGCCCTGTCCATGAATGGAATGAGTGATTACATCGCTTCTAAGTGTTGATGTCAATTTAACAGGGGTCGGCAACAAGTGTCTATGTTTATTATTTCATCGGTACTTTGTTGTGTGTCGGAAGCAACATGTCCAGAAGCCAGATTATCATGTTTCATTTGTGATCTTATTAATGTGGTCATTTCATTATGGTAACTTTCATATTTAATTAAAAATTATAGCCCCACTTCCATGTGGTCACAATAGTCTAAGGACCTGTAAAAAGACAAAGAACACCATTCTTTTTGCGGTTGGGAGTGAGACAGCAGCTACCTCATATAACTTCAACCGCAATCCTTTTCTTGTGTCTCTTTATTCTGGAAAAGGTGTAATAATACTGCTCCAAATATATGCAGAGAAGAAGAGACCTGGCACAAAAGATAGCAGAATTAATTTCCCATGAATATTTTTAGAATCGAGTTAATCGTATTTAAGCGAATGTATTGGCACCTCTATTCATCGACGACGCCGGTCACTTCCGATTCAATCCGTCAAAAAATACGATGGAATAGCTCAATTGAAAGTATTTCGTATCAATGCCTTCTACAGTCAACAATGTCAACATCAAAAAGTTTCAACAGGTTATGATGCATATCATTTTTCAAATTCCATTTCCGATCCCGAATAATACTTTTATTTCCATAGACTTCAAGTACATTCAAGATAAAACGCTTGATTGAAGCAGACCTATTTAAATATGACTTGCTTAAAAGGTTATAAAATTTAAAATTATTAAGTACAAAAATTATATAAGCAAATCCATATTGAATATATAGTATGCTACTATTCAAACCACGTATGATGTATCATGCATTAACGTTCAGAATACACAATGATATGAGCTTACGTTTCCTGCACAGCCGGCTCATTTCCATTCACTAAAGACTCCGTGATCTTCATATTGACACGGCGCACAAATTTAATACAAATCAAAGCCTTCGTACATTGTTTAGTCACGTTATCAAATATAAAGGATATATAATAATATAAAGTACTGTAAGATATTAATGTACAGAAAGAGTCCTGAGCATGATCCGCTTGCGAATCGGGGGACAAACTGATCTAATTCAATGATACTGGCCAGGATTGCTGCAATTTTGTACCATTATGCATGAGGGCGGGACAGGAGACCGGCTCTCGAGTGAATTGGTAATAGACGTGATGGGAACAAAATGGCCGAGCTTCAAAGGCAACAATTACATGTTTAAGCAATTTGTTTTCCTAACAATATGCGATGGGAACATTTTATAAAATTCTATCATTATATAAAAATCAAAAAAATGCATACTATTTATAAAAGTAAAGAAGAAAAGTTCTATTTAGTATTAAATGTTCTACTAATAGTAACAATATCATTAATATTGTTAAGATTTCATTTAGATATCTTCTTTAATGGGTGTATTGATTGGATCATCATCATCTTAGCGATGAATCCCGGTGGCAGCCCAAACTTTCGCTTCGGCGCCCGGGGTCCATTTTCCGACTTATTCCTCTGCACTTCGCACGATCTTCGGCATCTCTGGTGGTCAGTCCATTGGCACGCATATTAAGCCCTATGACGTCAAGCCAGCACTTTTTGGGTCTACCCCTCCGGCCGAGGCCCAGCGGTAGCGGCATGGCCAGACATTTGTTCTCCGCATAAGTAGCCGGTTGTCGTAAAACGTAGCCATACCAACGAAGGCGACACTCCTGCAATTTATCCGCTATATCACGGACATGAAGGCTGCCGCAAATGCGAGGGTTCCTAACGCGGTCCTTCCGCGTTACTCCACACATCCACTGCAGCATATTCATCTCCCTGACACGCAGTGATTGCTTGTGTCGCTCCAGCACTGGCCACGCTTCACATCCGTATAAAAGGACATTAGGACAGGCCTAATGATGGTCTTATAGACCTATCCCTTCAATTCAACCAGTATTTGTTTGGCTGTATTGATTTGATATCATTTAAATATAATTCATAAACATTTTTACAACGAATAACGAATTTTTTATATGTTATATTTAATTGTTCTGCGCGTGTGTAAACTGCAACTGAAAGGGAAAAGGCTGAACTCCTTAACGGCTGGACCGATAATGATGAATTTTGAGTGATCAAGAGGTTTCGAGAATGGCTTAGATTCACAATTCGATTACAAAATGTTTTTTTTATTTTATTTATATGACAGAACAACGTTTGCCGAATCAGCTAGTAATATTAGTTTTACTCTTTTTTTATTGCTGGAGGACAGCAGACAGGCTGACGGCCCACTTAGTAGTTAACAGTTATCCTCACCTATGGATATTTGCAACGCTACAGGCATCGCTAACATGCTACCATCCACGTAGTGGTACTGGAACCTGGTCACTTAAGCCGGAACACAACACAAGGTTATTCTGGCGGCAAATTTCAAAACCAGGGGTGGTTGCCATCCAGACGGGACTGGAACCCTACCTCCTAGTTTAGGTTGTTTAGTCGCCTTTTACGATAGAGCGACCTTGGCCGCAGAAGTTAGTATTCTTTCTCCGTCCCGACACGGATAGAAAAACAATTACATCGATTGGTGAAAAACATTTCTCATATACAAAATACACAAATAATTTGTAAATAATTTTTTTTTAATTTTAAACTCAACTCGTAGATAATAAGATATTCCCTATCCACGAAAGTTTGTAACTATACTGTTAAATAATCTTAGAGACACATAAATGCAGTAAATATATATATACATAGTCAGGTCATAAATTCTGTCACATGTTTAATGTAAAATAATTGTAACAAGTTTATTCATTATGTAACCATTTATATACCAAAATGAACTTAACAAAACATAGATTCTTATGACATTAAAGTTTATTCAAAATGACCTCCGTGATTTTGAATACAAGCCTTCAATCTGCGCGGCCAGTCGTCTATCGCAGCACGAACGAGGTCCATGTCAATATCGGCGGCTGCCTTAATCAAGGATGTCTTGAGTGACTCCAAATTGAGATGAGGCTTTGAGCACGCCTTTTCCTCCAAGTGTTGCTATATCTTGTAATCTAACGGATTCAAATCTGGACTGGAGGAGGGCCAGTCTTCGTGCCGGATGAAGTCGATTTCACGCGCCGCCAGCCAGTCTTGTGTGCTCTTCGCTCTATGAGCTGGCGCCGAATCTTGTTGGAATACCCAGTGCCTGTTATTGAACATGGTATGAGAAACAGGTTCCATAAGGTTCGTCAGGACTGTATTTTGATACACAACAGCATTCGTTTTTACACCTTTCTCACAAAAATGTACCTCTGTTAAGCCCCAATAAGAAACTCCCAACCATACCATGAGCGAGGATGGAAAATGACCTCGTTGGACACGCGGAATACGGTTGCTCGCTTCTTCACTACAGTGTGCGTACACCTTATCATTTTGTTTGTTGTAGCTCTCTTCTACGGTAAACATTTTTTCATCCGAAAAAAGAATTTCCCGATATTTTTTTCCCGCGTACCGCTTCAACAAAGCGCGGCATCTCTTCAGTCTCAGGTCCATTAGACGAGCATTCAAACGATGTCCTGTTTTTCTTCGATATGCCCGAAGCCCTAAGTCTTCATTTAACACCCTTTTCAGCGTGGTTCTGCTTAACCCCATCTGAAGGGCCAACAGTTTCTGCTTACGTTTGGGATTTCTTTGAATTCGTGCCTTCACAGCTTTTATCACTGCTGGAGTCCTAACAGACCGAGGGCGACCACTTCTTGACCTGTCATCTACACTAGAGTCTTCATTGTATCGTTTGATGGTACGATAAATGAATCTTTTGGTTATATTCAAATTTTTCAGTATGTTAAAAATTTGAATTGGCGCGTAACCGCAACGATGCAACGCAATAACTGCAACACGGTCTTCTTTAAACGCCCACTCCATATTTAAAAAATGAGTAAAATTCTAAAAGTATACATTTTTATTTTCATGAACAATTCGAGATTCGAATTCAATAAACTTTTTTGTGGCCAGCATTCTAAAAGAAAAGTTTTTACTGTATGACAATACTTATGACCTGACTAGGTATATATATATATATATATATATATATATATATATATATATATATATATATATATATATATATATATATATATATATATATATATATATATATATACACATGCCACGAAGTATCTATCTATATATATCATAGTCACGCGCGGCTCCCGCGAGCCGTTCAAGGACGTTGGGGTCGGAGGAGAGAACGGGATATTGCCGATTTCATGCACCGGAGACATCCATCTGCACCGGCATTTGATTGACGTTGTAATAGGATAGATTTTGCAAACGTGACAGGAAGTACTGGATTGTATAGTAATAAAACCAGTTATAAATATAAAAAAGTTTCGTTCTAATTCCTGTTATCTTTTCATGAGTGAAACTCTAAATAAATTTATATTTATTTATACACCTTAAATATCCGTTGTGGAGTATCCATAACTTAAGCGCTATGTGCGAAGCGATATGCTTATTTTGAAACTAGAGAGCGCTGTGTAAATTATCATCGTATATTTATTTATATAAGAAATAAGGAACTATATCAAAAACGTTTCATGAATCATGATAAGTTTCAACAAATATGATAAACAACATCCACGACAATTGTGTCCTGTTATTTAATGTGTATTAGTCAAGTTCTTTTGAAGCGAAGCTTCTACATATACGGACGTTCGGGCCGCTCTCATATAGGCGCTCGCTGCGCGGCCAGTCTATCCGTGTTAAGCGTCAGATTTTACCGTTACACGAAGTTGACAGATTTAGTACCGTTACACGAGCTGCGACACGCGCGCGGCAACTTGCTCCCCTTGCTTCAGTGTGGATGGCCTTCATTAATAAGTATTACATGATTACAACAAACGTAGACATTAACGACTATTTATCGAATGGTTGTAATATTATACATTGAATACGATAAAAATAATGAAATCAATAGTTTGCTTAGAATTCGTTGAAGATAAAGTTGGAAAAAAATAAGGTTAAAAAGTGCAGTAGATAGAGATTCATTGAATCTTAGAAGGACAGCTGTGCCGATTAAAAGGAGAAATTGTACTATACCATTAAATCGGCCCCGGCCACGAGATCGGCAGGCCCGGGCGTAGGCGATAGGAGAACAGCGGGGTTTTTTAGTGGGTAGTCGGATGGCTGAACATCTTTCCCGGAGTCTCACATATCCCTCGGTCCCCCAGGGCCGGGGGAACCCGTCAAAAGAGGTTTTTCCTCGAGACAAAAAAAAACTATACCATTAAATAGAAGCACAATATTTATTGTGTCAATCCTGGACATAGCGTTAAAGATATTATTAATTTCATTGCAAAATCACTAATGATTTATTCAGGATATGGAACCAAATTTACGAGAAGTAATGAACATATTATGCAAATTATTTTAAGTGGAGATTTTAATTGCAATTTTAAAGATAAAAAATCTAAGCCGTTAGTTGATTTCCTTTCAGAAAAATTTAATTTAAGGATGAATAATGATCTAAACTGTTCGACAACTAAAACAGCAACAACTATAGATGTAATATTTACTATATTTATTTAAAAAATCCAATCAAAAACTTTTGTATCATATTTTAGTTACCATCAACCAATGGTTACTTTTGTACAATATAAGAATGAGAACAGTAGTGTATAAATAACTGAATGTACTTCTGGTGAACATACAGATAATAATGCTTTGTGAATGATTCCATAATGTTATGTTAAAACTTTGTACATATAAGCCTATATATGAACGAACAACTAATATATAAATACAATAAATCTTTTCACGATTAGAAGAAAACAATTTGGAGAGCTCCGCTGTAGCCTTGCGTTTTTAGGCGTGTATTTTATTTTTAATGTATTATATTTATTTTCCCAAGTATTCAGTTTTATTTTTATTTTTAAGGCTTTATTTTTTTTTCCTCACGTCTTCCTTTCTATTATTTATTAACGCTTAGTTTCACGCTTTTACGCTATGAACTATAAAGCTTTACTTCTTTCGGGCGCCCCTAGACGGCGCTATTATTTTTTCCCTATACCTTCGTTTTAGATTACTATATATGAGATATTGGATATATTTTTATAACAATTCTTACTTTATATTTTTTTATTCGGGCTCTGATTATTTCTTAACAGAACATTATCTTTCTATGTTTCGAATTAAACATTAATCGCACGAGTAATAGCTTATTTTTTTTATAATACGTATATTGAATCCTTTTCATTTCATTTTAATATCGATAGTTTGGTTTATGTTACTACTCATTTATGTCTGATATGAATTCGTAAGTACAGCGCAATATTTCACGGCTCTGATAAACACGCTTTACTGTGATACTGGTTTCATATGTTTAATTTTAATTCTCGAATAATTTATGTACATGATATGTGTAATATTGATAACAAATTTAGTTTAGTAGATAAATATAAAATTAATACACTTTCCAATCTTTCCAAACTACCCGTTAGATTACATGCAGCGGCTCCTGACGGTGATCTCATAATATATGCTGCTAACTTAATTCAACTCGAAATATTGTATTAGTTTTATTTATTAAGTGTTTTTGAACGGTTAATTTTAAAAGCCGATTCAAACCGCATAACTAACCGTAAAACGTAGTATATCGGAGGACCTCCGGTTAGTCGCCGCCATTTCTGACTAGATATTTTCTATCACCCATCTCCCTTCTCTCGCACAACCATACCATGTCGAAAAACATTATTTTTTCATCTTTTGTTACTGAAAATACGAAACAATAATCAGAATGCCCTGGCTGATATATTGACTAAGTTGCATACATTCATATCGTTGGGTTCGACCTTAACGCAAAATAAAATATTTGTATGATTTGCAAAAATAATAAAAACACGCGTATTTTCTCCCTACTACACGTGACAATAAATATAAACTTTTTTTAATTATTTATGATTAATAACCGAAGTTAAGCAAATGTTAACTTATTTGTACAATACTACAAAAATAAATAATTACAAAAATACACGTTCTAAACAAATTACAAACATTTCTTGGAAAACAAACTAATGTAATTATTGTTTAAGTCGTATTTTGAGAGGGCAAAAGGCGACGAGCTGTCTTATTCGATTACATTGCGCTCTCTCTTTGAATACAATTTTGTATTATATAAATGTTTGTATTGTATTATTTAAAATCTGATTACAGTGTACGTATAACATCAGTTTCAGAGAAATAGGTAATAGTTAATTTTCATCAAAGTCAATTTACGCCATTGTTAGAATTGCTACCGCATAATTTTCGTTAACACAATTATATAATACTTTAGCACAGTTTTCAACAAGATCAGAACAAACTACGTTGAGATCATTAATATGATTAGTATTGTGTCGGGTTTGAACCTACATACAAAATATTATAACACGATAACAACAATTACACCATACGAATACATTTTTGAAAACGGTATCGTCAAAATTAGTCGAGGTCAATAACACTGGTGTTGTAAAAGATTTATGATGTATGATCTATAGTTTCTATGGGTGCCTCACTTGCTGGCCAATGTCTATGTATATTGCAATCTCAGAATTTACCTTGTATTGCAGACACTCACCCATGACTCTGGTCTCTTGATAGTGATATCTTGACACTATACATGTACAAACGATTTTAAGTAGGTATGGTGTAAATACATACAATGACTAAATCGTATACATTATACAAACATTGTTTGCTTGTATAATATACATAACTACGGTATATAAAATACTTTTTAGAGCCGTAAAATCAGGCATATACCTGCATTTTTTAGATAAATACGAAGACAATAATGTGTAGCCGCTTATTTGAGACGAATAATATTAGTGTATCTCATCAACTCACTCTGCAGCTTCCAGATAAATTGCTTCATTTAAACCGTCAGGAACCGTCATTTACATCATTTCGTTAAAACGAATAAATTAATTTATTAATAAATTAATATATCATAATAAATTAACGTTATATCTCGCTTGGGTATGCACAGAAAGTTTCCAGTTCATTGAATCAATAATTAATATTAAAATATTATTATACTAAAATAATACACACTAGAAAACCAACCTAGACAAGGGTTCAATTTCGCATGACATACAATGGTTTGGTAGTTTTTCTCGTTTAATACGCATATTCAATTGCGAAGTATAGACGGTGAAAGAAAACCTGCGTATTAAGATCACCAGTATGTGTAACCCGCTAATCCACTTTGAATAAGCGTAGCGGATATACTGCTCGTATCCTCTATAGAGAAGCTTGAGACCAGCAGTGGGATGTTGACTGTTATTATTTGTTATTAAATATTGAATAAACTGCAATAGTTTTTGCACAAATCATTTTACAGACTTGGGAACTCAAATTATGAAGCCACGTCTTCTTAAACAGATTATATTTTGAAGTTATAATTATTTTGGCGCATTTGGAAAATATTGTGACTAAAATCTTTACGCTAATCGTGCACATGACAGCTAAAAACCAACATGATGAAGTTAACTGATAACTGTCACTCAAATTTCCGTGAAAACTCGTAACTATCTTCACAGCTGAGACACTCAGATATTCAATAAGTTTACAACGCGTGTTTTATATCAGTGGAGATTAAAAAAATATTATTCAATCCATTGTAAGAATTCGTAATCAAAGTTACTTTTATCTTAAAAAACTTTTTAAGTGAATTTATAGATTTGAAGTTAATTTTCGGAATGTATTTTTTTATTTTATTAATTTATAATACTTTTACAAACAAAAGGTTGTGGCATACGGGATGAAATCTTTAGCTATTTTTGTTCTGTTACACCAAAGAATAATAACTTCTTACGTACCTACATAAATACACATACAAGATTTTTTTTCTTAAATGTAAATGACGTACCTTGTAACAAATAAACCGAATACGTATCATAAATATGTGTATGAATACAAGCACACAGAAAGTATCGTCTCTGCACATGATTGTCGTTTACTCAAAAGGAAGCTCAATGAGGCGCGTGCAGGATACGTTGAGTGGCACTGTACCACAGCCGTCTGCAGTTCTTTACAAAAGCTTTCTAGTTGGCTTCGCTTGACATCGTATACAGGAGCATTGTGCCCCTAATGACTATCACGAATTAATGAGGACTAGACCAGGCTATATGCTTATTTAGCATCTTGTTAACAGATTAGGTTTATCATTATATTTATAATTTCATTAAATTCAGACAAAAAGTTCGAATTATTGGAGCATTTTAAGCAATAACTTCTGACTTTGCAACTGTGAAATCATTTTCACGTAGGCTTCTATTCAAAGATATTGAAGTGAAATTACAAATTCAGACGACTTCAGTGATTCTATGACACACATCGCTATGCCAGTGGAGTTCATGAGCTTTGTTTTCATCCCGAACGTGGGTGTTTATGTATAACATGTACAAAAGAAATGTGTATAAATAGTAGTACCTGGATGACCGAGCTTTGCTCGGTATTTTTCGGCTTCGTGAAGTTAGATTGTTTATAAGTGTTTTTTTCCAAAATCGTTTAGACATTTTTAAGTGAACACGTGCATTAAGAAGACACAAATAAAAAAGAATAAACAAAATTAACAACGCCATCTGCTGGAATAGCTTTAGTGTTGTTATGTCGTTAAAGCAATTTAAAAAAAATAGTATTATTATTCGCTGATAGATGTCAGGAAGAGTCACTTTTTTGTTATTTTTCTTCCAATAAAAAAAAGCGTATAAAATGACATTTTCTAGAAATGATTCCTAGCTAGATCGATTTATCGCCCCCAAAACCCTCCGTATACTAAATTTCATGAAAATTGTTGGAGCCGATTCCGAGATTCCAATTATATATATATATATATATATATATATATATATATATATATATATATATATATATATATATATATATATATATATATATATATATATATATATATATATATATATATATATATATATATATATATATATGTAAAGAAACTGTGTCTCTTTAATTTATACTGTCAATAAAACAGTATTTTAGATAGATGGTGTTAGGAGTAATGACGACAAACGTCGGTAAAGCAGATATATTGACAGTTGTCAAAATGTGATTTTTATTTTATGTTTGTATTTTTAGTTAATTATATAAATTGTAAATATTAGGAAGATGGAATTGACAAATTGAAAAATTACTTTAATTGTCGTTTCTTTACTTTCAGAGCAACGCAATGGTTTTTAAAATTTGCAATTCCTAAATAAAAATACAATTTAAGGCATTGTCTTATAAAACGACAATTCTAGTCAAAATCAAAGAAAATGGACCGGCTGCGATTTAAATTTGTGGTTAACCCTAATGGGTTAACTGACGTAAAAACAAATGAGATATGCATAACCTCTATTGAGACACCGGATGGACGTATTTTTGAAGTTCCAGACGAATTAAAACCCTCAAATAAGCACACGGCCATATTATCTTCAAAGGTATATATGAATATCAAAAATTCGCTTAAAAAAAGACACCAATCACGTGAAATATGGATCCCTCTAAATGATGATTTAAAGAAAATATATCTAGATGAATGTGAAAATTTACAATTTGGTGACCAGTATTTATATGAGATTACAGAAAAGACAATGGTTTCACACAATAACACTTATGCCAATGTGCCAGAGAAAAATATAGGAAAAACTGCAGAAAATTTTTTGATAGAAAAGTTTTCAAATAAAACACCAAATGCTGACCAATGGATTACTGAATTTGAGAGTGAATGTAGTCGATTTGAGATATCACAGGATGAAGAAAAAATTGAAATTTTAAAACATCTCTTAGAAAAACAGTGTTTAGATTGGTATAGAAGTATGTTAATAAAATTGACAGTGAATTCTGAATGGGCAGTTTGGAAGCACAATTTTTGTGAAACATTTGGAAATAAAGGTTGGTTTCAAGTTAAATATGCATTTAAATTTAAGTTTCAAACTGGATCTCTGCTGGGATATGCCACAAAAAAAGAAAGATTGTTATTAGAGGTAAACAAACACATAGACACCGAAACCATGATAAATCTTATTGTCATGGGATTACCAAAATATATAATAGATAAGATTGATAAAGAATCGGTGAAAACAACAGCAACTCTTTTCAGTGAAATTAGAAAACACGAATATTTGACGTACAAAAAGAGTTTCATTAACAACAAAAGAAATACATATAATTATGAAGAAAAATTTAAAAAAATAAAACCATGTAAAACTTGTAAGATTTTAAATAAAGGTATTCGGTTACATCCTGAAGAAAAGTGCTGGTTCAAACAGACAGAAGAATATAATCATAAGGGAAAATCTATCAAGAACGTGAATAATTCAGTGATTGATGTTGAATTCAACAATGAATATAAAAACAAAATAGTAATAACACCATTAATTAAAGTCAAAATAATATTAAATGCGCAATTAGAAATATTTGGAATATATGATTCAGGTTCAAATATATCTGTAATTAATTCCAAACTTATAAAACTGAGAGGAGAAAAGGGAGACAATTCAAAAAGTGATAAATTAATCACAATTAATGGTGTTAAAGAGACGATTGGTTTGACAACTATTAAAATAAAAATTTTTGATATTGAAGAAAAAGTCAATGTTTATATAATTGATGGAAAAGAATTTAAATACGATTTTTTAATTGGACTGGATATCATAAAACAATTTAGACTGGTTCAAGATGAGGATTTGAAAATCACTCAAAAAATAATAGAACAAAAAGATTTTATGCATGATGATGTCAATACACAAAACGCTTCTAAAGAGATGAATAATGAAAAAAATCTGTGTTCAGTAAATTTCAATGAACACGTTAAAGAAGAAGATTTCAAACTAAATATGAATAATTTAAACACTGAACAAAGGTCAGTAATACACAAACTAATAAACACTTATAAATCAATATTTGCAAGAGATAAATATGACATTGGAACAGTTAAAGATTATGAAGCGAGAATAGATCTACTCATAGACAAATATTGTGCTAAAAGGCCTTATAGATGTTCAGTTGAAGATAAAAAAGAAATAGAAGAACAAATAGCAAAACTTCTAGACAAAAAACTTATAGAGGAGTCTTATAGCCCATTTGCGGCACCAGTCACTTTGGCTTTTAAAAAAGAAGACAATAAAAAATCTAGATTATGTATAGATTTTCGAGATCTAAACAAAATAGTGGTACCTCAAGCACAACCATTTCCGTTGATCGACGACCTAGTGATGAAGACATGAAACTCAACATTCTTCACAACACTGGACATCAATTCAGCCTTCTGGTCAATTCCGCTACGAATTGAAGATAGAAAAAAAACTGCCTTTGTAACACAGGAAGGGCATTATCAATGGACATGCTTGCCCTTTGGTTTGAAAACAGCGCCAGCAATTTTCCAAAGGATATTAAGCAACATTTTAAGAAAGTATAAACTTAATCACTTTGCAGTTAATTATATAGATGATATCCTTATATTTTCTAAGAATTTTTCTGAACACATTAATCATATATCACAATTATTAGAAGCAATAAAAAAGGAGGGTTTTAGACTCAAATTTACGAAATGTACGTTTGCATCAGATTCCGTGAAATATCTTGGTCATATAATACATAATAATACAGTACGACCAATAAGAGATAATTTAGTTTCAATAAAAGATTTTCCAATACCAAAAACTCAGAAAAATATTAGACAGTTTCTGGGAAAAATTAACTTCTATCATGAGTATATACCAAATAGTGCGATAATTTTAGAACCTCTTTATAACTTGCTTAGGAAAAATCAGAAATTTATTTGGTCTGCAGATTGTCAAAAATCGTTTGAACATATAAAATATTTATTATGCTCAGAACCAATTTTAGAAATATTTGATCAGAATTTGCCGATAAATATTCACACAGATGCATCTTTAGAAGGTATTGGAGCAGTATTAAAGCAGACACAACCAGATGGGAAAAATAAACCAGTGGCATACTTCTCTAAAAAATTAAATCAAATACAAAAGAAAAAAAAGGCAATTTATTTAGAATGTTTGGCTATAAAAGAAGCAATAAAATACTGGCAATACTGGCTAATAGGTAAGTCGTTTACAGTATATTCGGACCACAAACCATTAGAAAATTTAAATATTAAGTCTAGGACAGATGACGAATTAGGAGATTTAACATATTATTTGTCACAATATGATTTTAAAATTAAATACGCTCCAGGAAAAGAAAATATAGAAGCAGACTGCTTAAGTAGAAATCCAGTATTAGATGCATGTGAAGATACAGATGAACTGTTAAAATTTGTAAACATGATAAGATTGAATGATATTATTACAGATCAAGAAAATAATAAAGACATACAAAATAATAAATTAAAACTAATACAAAGACACAATGTTTACTACAAAAAGGTAAGAAAACGTGAAAAAATTGTTTTATCAGAAGATTTCAGTAAAAAACTTATTAAAGACGTACATGAAAACATGTGTCACTTAGGCGTAAAGCAAATGCAAAATAAAATAAGTACATTGTATACAGCAAAAAATTTGACGATAAATATTAAAAAACATTGTAAAAGATGTGAAATCTGTATAAAAAATAAAACAAGAGGACAGGGTAAGTATGGTCTAATGTCACATTTAGGCCCTGCCACAAAACCTTTTGAAATAGTTTCGATAGATACGATTGGAGGTTTTGGAGGCTCGCGATCGACAAAAAGATACTTACATCTTTTAGTAGACCACTTTACACGATATGCTTATATAGTTACATCAAAAACGCAAAATGCTAGTAATTTTATTAAATTAATCAAAAAAGTAACAGATTATGATACAATTGGAATGCTTCTGACGGATCAATACCCGGGAATCAATTCGAAAGAATTTAAAACATTTTTAAATGAAAAATCGATACCAATAATTTTCACAGCAGTAAATACCCCATTTTCAAACGGCCTTAACGAAAGACTTAATCAAACGCTGGTTAACAAAATCAGATGTAAGATAAATGAAAAAAATAATAAAATGGCATGGACAACTATTGCTCATAACTGCATAGATAAATATAATAATACAGAACATACAGTTACTGGCTTTGCACCAAAATATCTATTAGATGGTACAGATGTTTCCTTTTTGCCTGATGAACTAAAAATAAATAAAACAGAAGTTGAATGGATTAGAGATAGGAAAACGGCATTAGAAAATTCAATTAAATCACATAACTATAATAAACAATTATTTGATAAGAACAGGACTCATTTTAATTTCAACACAGGAGATATTGTATATGTAGAGAATGGAAACCAATTCAATAGAAGTAAATTGGATGAGCTGAAGATTGGTCCGTTTAAAATTATTGAAAAAATATCAAATTCAATATATAGAATAGATACAGGCCACAAAAAGTCAGAGTCAAATCTCTTTCATATTACAAAATTAATACCAATACCATTATAAAAATAAAAACGAAATAGTTTTTTTATTTAGTTTAATACAATATTAGTTTTAGTTATTTATTTATTTGCAATGTCAAATACTATTGTAAAATTAAAACTTATTTTTAGTTGCTAATGTTATAATGAAAAGAAAATTTTGGTGAAAATTTTCTTCTTCGAGCGGGGAGATGTAAAGAAACTGTGTCTCTTTAATTTATACTGTCAATAAAACAGTATTTTAGATAGATGGTGTTAGGAGTAATGACGACAAACGTCGGTAAAGCAGATATATTGACAGTTGTCAAAAGGTGATTTTTATTTTATGTTTGTATTTTTAGTTAATTATATAAATTGTAAATATTAGGAAGATGGAATTGACAAATTGAAAAATTACTTTGTCGTTTCTTTACTTTCAGAGCAACGCAATGGTTTTTAAAATTTGCAATTCCTAAATAAAAATACAATTTAAGGCATTGTCTTATATATATATATATATATATATATATATATATATATATATATATATATATATATATATATATATATATATATATATCATAGTTCAGCCATTCTGCTGTTCATCAGTAATAAAAAAAATTATTTGGCCATCAATCTGTCTACGAAATAGTCTGTCTTTACTAGACTAGCAGTTATATTATATATATGATTAACCCTTAAGTTACTTTTATTATATAGAGAGTTTAAGGACTCCGAGTAGCAGATTCCAATAGAGCGCAGCTTTCACTTATCTTCCAGACTATGCCAATAACGGTAAAATAGCACAGCCCCAATAAAGGTTATTAATATTATAGAGAAACACCCGTGCAGGAACGGAGAAAGAATATTGACCTCTGCGACCGAGGTAAGCCTGTCAAAAAAGGCGACAAAACAACCCACCCTAGTTACGTGGTAGGGCTCCAAGCTCGTCTGGATGGCGACCACCTTTCGTCTTAAGTATGCCGCCATAATAACTTTGTGTTGTGTTCCGGCATTAGTGACCCAAGTACCTGTACCCTTATAGGACAGCAGCGTGTTCGCGATGCCACTGGAGTTGCAAACACCCATAGGGGACGGTAACTACTAAATTCTAATTGGGCCGTCAGCCTGTCTGCTGTCCTACAGCAATAAAAAAAACATTCTCAAAGAGCGCGGTATGCTAGAACGTAAATGTAGCAAATTCGATCTTTTTCGTTCTCCCGCCATTTGCAGAAAGAAATTTTGAATATTTATTCATTGTCATTATAGAAGTTCTATATATTGTCTATGTTGTCTCGTAATAGCACTCTATATACACTCATAATAGCGGAATCTTTCGAGTAGCAATCAGAGTGTATTTACACCTCGCTTATGAAGGTAACCACCGAAACTACATTACGTAAAATCAGTACTAAGCGAAGATTACCTTAAACAATTGACAAAAATACGACAAATATAATACACCAAACTATAATGCGTTACCCAATCAACTTTTACACTCCATTAATGTTATCTCCCGACAGGCAGGGCATCCCTATTTTCTCACGTGAACACGCGACATTCTGGATTGACTCACGCACATGTGTGTCCAATTTATTTAAACCACTGGGGAACGGATTTAAGACCATGTGAAAGATTTTACCTTCATCCGAATGGCAATTATATTATTTTATATAATAGAGAATTAATATTCCTGTACTTTTTATTAATACTATCACAAAATGACTGATCACTTCACCTTCACCATATAAATTCTCTATAGTTTTGCTCACATAAGCCCTCTAGGACGTTTATTTTACGCATATTGAGAATGTAGAATGAGCTTCCAGCCTTTTTCACCGCACTACAATTTGGGGTATTTTAAAAAGAGCGTCATAGAATTTTACGAGGTCGGCAGCACGATGGCGATGTTTGGCGTCGCAAACATCCAAAGGCAACGGCAACTGCTTGCTTATTATTAAATGGGCCGTTAACTTATCTGCAGTTTCACTAAGAAAAAAACTAAAAGTAAAAAATAATAATCAATAAATTTAAATTAAGGATAGTGTGATTAATAAAAAAATGAATTTTATTGTAAAAAAGCATTGGGTGTTTTATAGGATATTTTCAAAATTTCTGACAGATGTCTAACGGTCCAAAAACAAAATACAATTTACATCGTCGTTAGAGAAAAGTGATTTAATCCCAAATTCCTAATTTAAGAATGCGAGACTTTATTAAGTTTTCAGCTGGCATAGCTGTTTAAGGGAAGCTGTTAATTTTACCCGTGCTTTATTACTCACATGTTTCGTCATCACAGTTTAATTTCCTGTACAAATTCCAGATGCATGTTTAATTGTTTTTAATATAGCTCAAGATACGTTTCCTTAATAAAAAAAGAGTCAAAGTATCGCGGGCACAGCTAGTTTCATAATATGATTGATGATATAAATCAACTTAAATTTGAAATAAAACCTACAATGTCCATCCAGCCTATCTAAGGTCAACTTAAATTGGAATATAAAATTTTCGAAACTTATCATTTTTAACATAAACAGTTTTTTTTTTTCTAAAATAAAAATAGCCTAAGTTACTCCTTGATACATTAGCTATCTGCCAGTGAAAGTGCCGTCAAAATCGGTGCAACCATTTCAGAGATTAGTCGGAACAAACAGACAGACAGACAAAAATTGCAAAAAATGTTGTTTTGGTATATGTACCGTGTATACGTCCGAATACACTTAGTAAAAAGCGGTTATTTTAATATTACAAACAGACCCTTCAATTTTATTTATTTGTATAGATAAATGTATTCTACACTACAACTAATATACATTAGTTGTCTAGTACTCTTATCATATTTGAACTGCTGCTTTGTGAATAGATGGCGCTGTCAAAATTGTCACTGTATATTCATTTTAAATTTATTTTCACTTCTCGATTATATAAAACTCTTTTATTATATAAAACTCTATTATATAAAACTCTATTATATAAAACTCTTAATTAATTTGTCACATATTTACGTAACTAAATTTCAAAATAATTTACGAGTAATGCCTCTGAAAGGAGGCCAGTGTCAAAGCGCGAGCGGCATTTTGCAAACACTTCCGTTCGCTTAATTACATTCCAGATCCATTGTCTAAGTCATCCTTAGTGATGTGTTATAATGAGATTCTTATAATCAAGAAATATATTGAGAATGAATAGTCTGATTTATTGAAAGTTTAACGTATCAAAATTATTTTATTGTATTGCTGTGAACAACAAGCTTACGGCCCATTTAATAAAAAGGCGTTACCATTATCGATCAATGTTCGGGACACCTGAGTTACTTATGCCGGAACATAACACTGTTATGTGGCATAAGTTCTGGTTCTGAATCGAAATCAGATTTCTTTTGCGAGCGTAGGTTTGTTATCCTACCGACTGCGCCATGTTTTGGGCATGTAAAAGATACACGACCGTGGGAGACAAACTGACCTTTATATATATCAGATCTACCCACAAACACAAAGTTATTATGAGGGTATTTTTAGAGATCAGGGGTGGTTGACATCCAGAGGGGTTGGAGTACTTCAATTATTATACATAAGTATTATACGATTAAAGGCAATTATTATACCATACTTATATATGTACATAGTAATATTAATATGATTTTTGTTATTTACTTGTCTTTTTTAAAAAAAATGTCTCTCTTTTAAAAATAGAATCCAAAATGAAACATATGAACAACTCGTAAAATATATTCGATGACGTAGCAATAGCTTGCGTACGTGTAGCAAGACGACAATTGGATAAAATAGAATAAGGAAGTTCTAGAGTAGACCGTGTCTTAGCAAATGCCGTGAACGATGCCCCGTAACCCGTTCGACCGATGACTTTAAAAAGTTAACTGAATAAGAAAATAATGTCCATATGTGGTGGCTTAGTTTTAAAACAGCCAAAGACCAGTCGTGAACGACATAAATAGACTAATTTAAGTAGTCTTAAACCACAACCGAGTAATGCCTGAACGAGTCACTAGTTCCGTACATTGCAGTGTACACATTTGACCATTCAAGCAAGTTCTATCAGAATCCAATTATTTTGTAACAATACGAGTTAATGAAAACTTTAAAACAAAAAGTAATTTTAGACGCAACAGTGTCCAAACCTGCTACTGAAAAATTAATTAAAATCCAATTACAGAAAGGACCTGAGTGCTCGTTACAATTTTCTCGGTGCTTGTATCGTTTCATAATAATTGAATGCCCCATTAACTGCACGTCGTGTCCACTTTTCGCGTGTTATCGGAAAAAATAATAAGTGAATTTATAATAATTATTAGAAATAATTTAAAGATGTATTCTGTGTTATCAGCTATATTGTAATTTATCATTTTCGTAATACGTTTTCATCTGTATCTGTTTTTCTTTACATTTATTTAATAATATTACTATAATAAAAGATTTGGTTGTTGAAATTCGATAAATTCTAGATAGAATTTTAGATTCCGCAGATTAGATAATCTGCGGAACTCATTCAACTTTAAAATTCTGAATAGTAACGAATATGCAATAATTATAAAGGATCTTAAACGTGTTTTCCTGAACAAAATCTCCATTAGCCTGGTTTCATAATTTAGAACAATTCTTTGAATGTTATAAGTTCATCTTTGAGTGAAAATGGTTTGACTTCAATCATTTCGTAACCATACATACATTCTTTAGAAAGTAGGGACTAAATCGATTTGGAACGTTCAGCTGGAAACTGAGATAAAATCGAGACAATGTTGACGATATCACTACGTGTCGTTGAGTTTTATCGTAAAGGTGATTGTTCTGAGTGGGGTGAACGAAAACAAAAAGGTTGAGATATGAAATAAAACTTAATAAAAGCGGCATAACTTCAGTTAATATTTTATACAGAACATTTTTATCATATTTTAAAATAAAATACAGAGATGGAAACATTTTAAAGTTTCATGGTAAAGTAATCTTTGTTGTTAGCTCAATGCCATCGATGTGATAGCACGGAGATTAATGACGCGAGCCTGGAGCTAATCTAATTTAGTGTGAGTTCCGTGACCCATTTCCGCTTAGCTTTCCTCTCTCCTAACATCTCTTCTTTTCACTCTCCTAGCCTATTTCTTCTTTCCATTATCTTTAATCTCTATTTCTCTTCTTTTGGGAACGACAGCGCCTTAGCAATGTCTCAGACCTTAAGCCAGCTCTCCAATTGTCTGCTAAGCTCTATTATTAACATTTCCAAGTCAATCCCCGAATATAACAACATTTTATTTGACCCACAATACAAATTAGTTGAAATGACTGATTTAAAAGAAATGGCATACAGAACAAATAGACTGATGAGCTGTTAATAGAAGCAAGCCATTTATCGTCCCGATACGTCAACGGTATAGATATTTTCGTATTTCAAAGTAAAAGCGGGAATAGAGGGGGCGCCTCAGTTTCCGGTACATAAAATCTATAGGGGGTGCCCGAATCGATTCGTGCGGTTAGTCTCGTATGGGTGACCAATTTCCAATGACCGGAATACGAATATTCATAATATTTTTGGTATAACATTCTAAAGAATATATATTTAAAAAAATTTCAAGCAGATTTAGAATTTGCATATTTACCAATTTAAATTTTATCATAATCGTCAGTCCAGATTTGACATAGTATTATGATTTTAGTTAAAATAATAGTTTAAATTTATCAACAAGTATTTCGATACAAAAAGTTACAGTTAACTTACTAATAAAAATTTGAATAAATTCAAATATTCGCACCAATAGGCGCATTGGCATCAAATATTGCAGCACTCTAATGTATAAACTATAGCTTATAAGCCCTGCTACAATACATATCGAATTTTACCAACATGCTTGTTGCATGTTTGTTTCAAACAAGTATTGAAAAATATGTTTGCGAATGCCACGAAATTCTACGTGTGTATGTCGCAATGCTTATGCCATTATAAGAAACTGTTATATTTACTGTTAATTCAAATGGCTTGATTTATTCGATAAATATTTATTGCTTTTACCACGAATTAATTATTTGACATTTGATAAAATAATGAAAAAGACATAAATCTTTAAATTTTTTTATTTATTTATTGATTTATCTTTTACACTTCGATCAACAATAGTGTTGATCGAAGTGTTTACATTTACAATATGATATACACAAATCAGAGCTCTCTAGGCGTTTGTTAAGGTTGCTGAGTTTGTTATTGTTGGAGGATTTTGCTGAGAAAATGAAATTATGTGCTATTTTATAAAGGGTTGTGTGATATTATATTTTAATTTCTTTATATATGTTTTAAAGGTTGAACAATTTTTAGGATTATTTTGTGTAAATGCTATTTCGTGATAACGTCGTTGTCAATAACTAGCAGAATTCTTTCCGTTTCTGTTATAAATATTTTGGTAGATATTTAATTTTGGTAACTGGCGAGTAATGGCAGGAGGGGAGACACCTGTCGACGGGATATAAAAACTAGAGACAGAATACTATAAAAGACGGTGTAATACTAAGAAATACATAGTATAAGAAATATAGTTGATAATTGAAGTTGAAATATGTTCATGATGATTAACGTTCACGGTAGTTTTATTATACAACTTTTATAATAGTTATTTCTTAACAACAAGCAAGTCATTTACTTGCAATATACCCAACGAAAGAAACTGGCAATCCTGATCATATGTATTATAAGAGGTCATTGGATTCAGCGAAATGTTATAAAATGAAATTCAGTGGACGTGATGTTGTTAATGAGCTGGATTTCAGAGAAAGTTATATTTACAGCTTCTGTTTTGAGTTATCAATAAAAACAATTCCGATAATAAAGCAATCCAGATTGTCAGATACGTCATATTTATATTGTCCTACCTCACTAAAAACTTAAGCCATGCTAGAACTTTGAGACTCAATGGACTTGAAAAAGCTCTCACAATTCTTTAATCAAAAAAGCACACTAAACTTCGATACTCATGACAATCATAGTCGTATAATCAACTAATGAGGATTTTTAGAATACTTAATTTAAGTATTATTATATTTGACTCATTATATAAAGACACAATATCGAAAACATTTTTCCATCACAAGATATAATGTGGATATTATCAAAGATATGTGTAGGGCGATGGGCTAGGTCCAAAGGTCGCAAGGACTGAACAATATGGAAGACTGATGATTGAGAATGACACAGCACTTTTAATATCCGCTTCCTAAAATGGTAAACGTATATTAATTAATTAACAGAACACTTCTATAAATTTCATTTACATTAAACTAGCAAGCACAGCATAGGTTTGTATTGTTTTTTTTTTATTGCTGTAGAACAGCAGACAGGCTGACGGCCCGCTTAGGATTTAGCAGTTACCGTCGCCTATAGGTGTATGCAACGCCAGTGGCATCGCGAACACGCTGCTGTCCCATAAGGGTACAGGAACTTGGGTCACTAATGCCGGAACACAACACAAGGTTATCATGGCGGCATACGTAAGACCAAAGGTGGTCGCCATCCAGACGGGCTTGAGGCCCTACACGTAGCTAGGGTGGGTTGTTTTGTCGCCTTTTACGACAGGCCGACCCCGGCCGCAGAGGTTAGTATTCTTTCTCCGCCCCTGCACAGATAAAGATTGTTATGGAAAAGTTGTCGTAAGAGTACCTTCTTTTGTGGAAAATTAGAAATACGACTTAATGTTGAAAAAAATTACTTCCATTTGACTTTTTCTTCCGTACATAGCATTAATAGATTTGTTACTTTGGATACACTAATAATGAGAATAGCTTATTGTTTGCTTTGGCGATGTGGTTATAGATCAAGCGGCCATCGTACTAGGCCGACACAGCTTTTTTTAGTCCAAGCATACATCACCACGCCTCAAATCCCAAGTTTGTGTCGGGCTCACCGCCTCTACCTAACTATTAGCTACTACTATCTAAAATCCCGGTTACCACCCTGAGCCTTTGCAGGAGGGTGGATTGCAAAAATGACTTAAGTCGTTTCCTGTTACGACTGGACACGCACTATTGGATGGTGGTAGGGCTCTAAGCCCATCTAGATGGCAACCAGCCCTGGTCTCTACATATGCCGCCATAATAACCTTGTGTTTCGGTACAAGTGACCCAGTTTCCAGTTCCTGTCAGCCTGTCTGCTATTCCACAGCAATAAAAATAAATCGAATTTAGCGCTTCAATGTCGGATATCACAATATCAATACATTTTAAATTCAGTAAAGCTGAGATAAATTTTACTGGATAAGCCAAAATTTACATATTGTACGAGGTTTTGCCTAGTCACGCGTTATAAATAGACGACTTCCCCGCTTAAGCGCTACGGTTGTATACTTTATTTGATTTATGACAACCGATAGCCCATTAAGGATGCGCTCTATGCAAGAATTATATAATAAAAGAAGACGTAGTCGCCAGAATGTAATGAATATTCACTAAGCTTTGCGATAGTATAATAATAATAATTATTTATTTTAACAGGCAATAACATCCCGCTCCTGACCTCAAACCTCCCCCTAATAGCATCCCGCCACTATTGCCCACGATCACGAATCACACATTGTGTGATCTCGGAGTGCGGTTTTTTCTTGATTTATTTCCTTCAACGTCGGCGATAACTTCGACGGCTGTGGGCAGTGACAATATTAGCCGACATATGCTCGAGTTCAGCAGACAGGCAGACGGCCTGTCGCCTATGGACGTTTGCAATACCAGAGGCACAACCAGCGCGCTGCCAACCTCGAAGAAATTTTATAACGTTTTTTTTTTAAGAACCCCATATCGTAGAGCGCTGAGAAAACCTCACCCGGAAGCTCATTCCAGATTCTGATCTGATCCTTCCCATTTTAACTCACATTTTTTATTACTCAATATCAACTGGCTCCTTCCCCAGCGCTTAGAAAGAAGGGCAAATAACGCTCATTCCTAAAAAAAAACTAATTGCAAGTCACTATCTGATTACCGTCCTATCTCCATTCTTCCATTTTTAATCAAAGTGTTGGAACGTACATGAACAACTTCTTATTTTCCTAAATACAAACCATTTACTGAATCCCTTCCAATCGGGTTTCCGTCCTGGGCATAGCACAGTCACTGCTCTGGTCCAAATATCAGATGATATTAGACTAGTGGCTGAATAATGCGATGTGACACTACTAGCATAGCTGGATTTCAGCAATGCTTTTAATACCGTGAACTTCGATATCCTGGTCGCCATATTGCAATCTCTTAATAAGAGTATATCTCCAACCATATTGATTAGTTTCATAATTACCTGTTGGACGCCGGCAGCGTGTTTGTGTTGAGGATAGCTTCTCCTCTTGGACTAACACATTCTCCGGCGTACCTCAGGGTGGCGTATTGTCTCCCTTGGTTTTCACTTTTTTTATTAATAGCAGTTCGGCTAAACTTCAGAGTTCCTACCAGGTGGTATACGCAGACGATCTTCAAATTTACACAGTGTTCCAGTAGCTAATATCAACGTCGCTATTGATACTATAAATAAAGATATATTTCCCAAATCTGACTGAAGTAAAAGGTGTCTTAAACTTAATCCAACGAAAAATCAATTTATAATAATTGGAAGCTCTAGAATTACCAGTAAAATAGATAATATTACTCACATATCACTACTAATGAATATCATTTTTGATGGCGTGTCTATCTATCAGCGATAAAGTCAAAATTTGGGTATATATTTTGATAAATGCTTATGCTGACATCTCAACTACAAGAGGCCAGTCGCAGAGATTTTGCTAGTACAGCCCTCAGGAGGTTAAAACACTTTCTCCCACACACCACACACACGTTAATATGCACATTAGTCGAGAAAGCTCAGTAAGCGGTGTATTGTAGCGGTTATGATAATCGAGCCCGTGAATACCTTATTATATATAAGGTACCTAAGGTAGCTTAGCAGTATTACACTGGCAGACCAGTCTAGAGGTCCCAGTTCCTAATTCCACGATGGCATGCACCTCTCTGGTAGTTTTTCTCGTTTAATATGCGTTATATCATAAATTTCATATATGAATAGTGCAGGAAAACATCTCGAGAAAACAAAATTGATGTCAATAATGTATAAGGAGGTGTTTACATACTCGTAAACCAAGTCTAGACTCTGCAATTTGTAGCATCTGCATTAAGCTCGCCGCTAGAAGCTCAATTTATGCTAATTCGCAGGAGGCGCTAATGTTTATGCGGGAAATTTAATGTATTCTGTATAGAAGGACGGATTCATTTGGAAACTAAACTTGCGAAAACATGTCAGTTATCATTCAAAATGAACTATTTTAAATACGTTTTATTTTATCATAAATTTATATTAAGGTGAAAACTTAGGTATTAAACAGACATCATTTCAAATAACCAATAACCAAGTGGGCCGCTGCTCTAAGCATTTCATTAATCTATAATAAAATCATAGAGGTTTGCAGTAGTGCGCGCATCACGGCAAAACTACTGGATAGATTTCAATTAAATTTTCTAATTTTTATTACTTAGGCACTCGGACCGTATCTAAAAAATATTGTGATATCTTCATTAAATATAAAGTTATTAAAGTTTTAAGAAACAATGATTTGATGTGTGTTTTCTTGCCACGGAGAAGTGGGGCAAGTGTTGTAGCGCGCATGCGTACGAATTCGCGGATATCAGCAAGTAAATAATAAGTGATAACTTCTCATCTACAATGTTTTATCATTATAGAGAACGATAAACTACCTTTTCTGTTCGTGAATTAGCAAAAACAGATAATCCATTTGTTACCTTAAACGACTCTCTAAGCAAATTAGACCTTTTTACTGACAGAGTGATGATTTAAAAAAAATACTTAGAGTAAATGTATAATATTTTAACTTAATAAGTATACAAATAATATAATTAAGAAGAATACTTAATAAAGTGATGAAGTAAGCCTAAAAATACATAAAAAGGTCTGAAATATTATGCAAAAAAATGCTAAGGAAACCTTAGAGTATACATAAGCATAGCTTGCTTATGTATACTCTAAGTAAGGAAACCCATTTCAAACGTTCGCATAATAACCAACGGACCGCAATAAAAAACACCTGCAATACTGAGATTCTTTTAAAATCTTTCTCGGGAGCCCCTCTATAGCCGCCAACATAAAAAGAGCAAATTTATTAAAATTAAACTAAAAGTAACTTTGAAGCCTTTCTAAGGATAATGACTCTTTTGACTCTTTTTATTCATAGAGAGCTACACTTATAGACATTTTTAAGAGCACTTGCCAGAGCAGTATCATCCAGTAACGTTTTCGAAACGCTACCTGCATTACAACGTTGGATAATCGTATAATCCATATTAATATTTTAAATGTGAAAGCAACTCTATTTGTCTGTTACATTTTCACGCTTAAACTGGACTGAGATTGGACCTTGGAGAAGAACATAAGCTACATTTTATCGCAAAATGTTTGTTTTTTTTTTCTTAATTTATATGGAAGAACAACGTTTACTGGGTCAGCTAGTAATTTATATTTTAAATAACACTAGATTTTGTCTTTACCTGGCTTTCATATTGAGTTTACAACTAAATTTAACAAACTATGTTAGAATTGATAATGTTACTCTCTCCTCCGTGCAGGGGCGGAGTAACTGACCTCTGCGGCCGGGGGCGGCCTCTCTTAAAAGGTAGGTACCATAGTTAAAGTGTCTCTGGTCTGCTGTATGGTATGTAGTATGCTACCATAATATTGTGTACGATAGCGTGTTAAGTAGAGTGTAAGTGTCTATGACTTCGTAAACATTCATAGGCGACGGTAACTGCTTATTAACAAGTTAGCCAACAGCCTGTTTACTGGTCACCAGGAATAAAAATAATATTTTGCCACTACTCTGATTCCAAAGGGTTTTTTTGCTGTAGGACAGCAGACAGTCTGACAGCCCGCTTAGAATTTAGCAGTTACCGTCGCCTATGGGTGCTGGCAACGCCAGTGGCATCGTGAACACGCTGATGTCCCATAAGGATACAGGAACTTGGGTCACTAATGCCGGAATACAACACAAAATTGTTATGGCGGCATACTTAAGACCAAAGGTGGTCGCCATCCAGACGGGCTAACCCACCCTAGCTACGGGTTCTACCACGTAGCTATGGTGGGTTGTTTTGTTGCCTTTTACGACAGGCCGACCCCGGCCGCAGAGGTCAGTATTCTTTCTCCGCCCCTGCACGGATAGGGTAGATCGAATTTTCTTTATTGTGCTACCAGAAAATAATTCTGTTGTGTTCCGGCATTAGTGACCCAAATTCCTGTACCCTTATGGGACAATAGCGTGTTCGCGATGCCACTGGCGTTGCAAACACCCATAGGCGACGGTAACTGCTAAATTCTAAGCAGGCCGTCAGCCTGTCTGTTGTCCTACAGCAATAAAAAAATATACTCAATATGTAATTTTTTACTACGCACTAGGAATGAGACGAAGCGACTCTTTATTTATACTAAAGCCTGGATCACAGGACAAAGGGCCTGCCTGAGCGAGGTGTGCACGATAGGCCGAAGAGGTTCGCGCAGAAATGAGTGGCTCGCGAATGCCGCCACTCACCTTTGGAGTAGCGGCTTGGAGCTTGGCGGCACCCGACTAATCGGTATAAACTTATAAACCCAATACTTCAGCTATGTATTTGATTTTGTATTTGAACCGAACATTCGGCCGAATGTTCGTATTCGGTTAAATTTGTTAGATGGAAAGGCAAAGGAAATAATGCCTTAATTGCCTGTGACTGTGTGTTAAGAGTAAAATAAGGTGACATAATTTTTCCTGTATGCCAAAAAAAATCAGAAATATGTAAAATCAGAAATGTTTATAAAAGCCTGAATGTTGTATCAAAGCAAGATTTTGTCTCTTAGCTTTTTGTTAGCATTCAATGTACATACATACTTTATTGTGACAAAGTAACTCATACATGCATCTAAAATAAGTAGTAGTATAATAATACGCGAGGCATGCAAATATTAAAACTCAAGTATTTTATATAAGTTCCTATCTAGGAAAATTATCAATAAATTTACAGAGTAATATTTCAACTAATTTAATATTTAACATTTATTTTATATTCAATTGGTAAATTGTAATGAAAACTTCTCACAGTTTTATAAGGAAACATACAAAATATTCTTTAAAAGAAATGTTCCCAGCAATTAGACACAGTCAGTCGTCTCGTTAGCTACACGCCAACGCGAACTTTGAAGTACGATTCAATGCAACTGCATTATTGAAGTACTCAGTCGCACTCACAGAGGCGACGGGCGTGAAATTAGCGTTGCAACTTGGTTCAAGGGTATAAAATTCAACATATACATGGCAGTTGCTGCCAAACGGATGATTTACGAGTCGTAGTATGAAATTTAGACGCGACTTTGATATAGAATTTTTTTAATAAATATTCCTACAAACGTGCGATATAAGGTTCTTTTTAAATTTAATCATCAGACGCCTTGAGAGCCGAATTTTTTCCTATTTTTTAATTCCTTTATTTAATTACTTTCCTTTTTTTACTTCAATTACACTTTAATTTTTATGGTAGTTCATCTTATATGGCTATGTATACATCTAATGCTATTTAACTATATTCTTACTTTGTAATAATGATTTTTGATTAATTTAATACATACATATAATCACGCTTCTTTCCCGTAGGGGTAGGCAGAGACCACTTCTTTCCACTTGCTACGATCCTTACATACTTGTTTCACTTCGTCCACTTTCATTATTCCCTTCATACATGCCCTTCGGTTTAGGGTACTCTTGACCTGGCCTTTTTTCAAGACATCCCTGATCTGGTCTTGAAACGTCCGCCTAGGTCTACCCCTTCCAACACTTCCATTCACACTCGCCTTATACACTTTTTTCGTCAATCGTTCTTCATTCATTCTCTCGACATGGCCAAACCATCTCAGCATACCTTTCTCAATTTTTGTCACTACATCTTCTTTCAGACCACAACGTTTCCTTATCTCACTATTTCTTATCCTGTCACTCAGTTTGACTCCTATCATACTTCTTAACGCTCTCATCTCAACTGCATTTATTCTGCTTTCATGTTTCTTCTGCCATACCCAACTTTCACTTCCGTACATGAGTGTTGGAACCGACACCCCCTCATGCACAGCCAAACGAGCCTTGTTAGACACCTTCCGACTGTTCATAAAGAAGTGCAAAGCTCCATTAACCATGTTTCCTGTATTCACTCTTCTTTCAATATCACTCTCACACTTTCCATCTCTTCTAAACTTTGAACCCAGATACACAAACTCATTCACCTGTTCAATTTGTTCATCTCCAATCACAATATTGCAGTCTGTCACTGTTTCATCTCTTTCAAACACCATCACTTTCGTCTTCTTTACATTCATCTTCATTCCCTTTCTAACAAAAGCTCCAGTCATAACAGTTACCATCTTCTGCAACTCCTCGGCCGAAGACGCAAGTAAAACTTGATCATCAGCATAGAGAAAACATTTGACGAGTAACTCCTTTGATTATAGAGTGGTATATAATCTAAGAGTAACTCATTCATTCTCAACCCACTTTCATTCTCTTTATTTAATACAAAACTTTATAATTTTTTTATTTGCCTTCGGCTGCTTTATATTATACTAGTTGACCCGGCAAACGTTGTTCTGCCATTTGAATTCAAAAAAATTAGCCATGTTCTTCTCCAAGGTCCAATCTATGACTGTACCGAAATTCATCAAAACTGGTTCAAAAGTTTAGGCGTGAAATCGTAACAAGGATTGTTTTACAAGTGACGCACGATCCGAAAGCATGGATTTTCTCTGCTTTGTAGATGCTTTTCAAGTTATTAAATACATATTCTTATCAATTTATATCAAAAAAAAAGATAAACAAATTTAAATGAAATGTAAAAACAAAAATGCATTTTAGGTATCAAATACTAAATATATAAAAACAAAATTTCAATTACACAAATAAATAATTATTTGCAGTTACTTTCGGTGACTGCATATAAAACACAGCCGTGTTCTACATAAGCCGAACATAAAATAGGTCCGACAAGCAAGCCGAGCGTGTTGCGAAGCCCAAACAATGTCCCCGCAAAGCCAATGACTGCCTTTTCTATAGAATAATCGAGACGTGACCTGCGGTTTTATCCAAGTATATTTTTTCAGAAGTCCGCACGCGATACGACCACACGCCACACGTATAGCAAATGAATCATAAATTTATAAAGTATCTAATTACAAACAGTATATTTCAATCTGGTCGACATTCCATTGATTTATAATTATTGATGATTTGAAAGTATGTGTGTAAGAGGTTCCATCACAAGCAAAGCAGCTCAAATCCAAACTGCCAATATAATAGGATGTCTTCTAAACAACAGAAGATCTTCAGAACCAACGTTTCATATGGCAGGTCAGATGATTGTGGCCTTATAAAATCTAAATGGCTATTCCATCTGGAATGGACCTCGAATCCACGTTTAACATAACGTGGGCAATAGTCCATCCAACATCTGAGGTAGGCTGGGTGTTCCTCCCTATAGATATTCATCTTGCAGCTTCTTCTTTCTTGTACGAAACGGTTGCGTGCTCTCAGGATTTGGAATGAACTTCCGTCTGAGATTCTTCGAGGCCGGCAGCGCTTTGGTAATGCCTCTGGTGTTGCGAACGTCCATAGGTGACGGCGACCACCAGTGTGGGCCGTTTGCCTGTCTGCTGAACTCTAGCTATAAAAAAATGTATTATGATGTTCCATTGTCTTGTGCAGATTACCATATCACGAGAATAAATGTAATAAATGGACATGGTTCCAAATGACGCACACTAGTTGTTTAATGTGACTTAACAAAAATTCTGGATACTTTTCAATGCAACCAGTATCAATCACTTGGATCAAATTCATCCCAGTCTTGACCAGCTTCGATTCTTGACCGTTAGTGCTTTGATCGCACTCAGACTAATGTCCCGTCCACCGATCCCGGCGTTCTAAGCCAATGAAGGAACTAACTTCATCCGAACCGGATAAAGTTGGTATACCAGCGACGTCCGCCTCCTAACTAAGCGACGAGGGCGCAATGCACGAGGAGACCCAAGTTAAAAACAGATGCATCACATAAGTCAATGTGACTTAGAAACATTTGTGGGAAGCCTAGGCCCTTGAGGTGACTTCTAAATAATAGATCTGTATAAAAATAACTAATGTAACGCTTATTTTAATATAAATAAAATTATCCTCTTCTATTTCTGGAAACGACTCAACGATCCAGAAAAAAAGGTGTCATATCAAGTCATATTGATTTGCTAGTACATAGTAGAAAAGCATGTTATTATAATATGATATTGTACAGTAGGTTTCTTCTGTGAATTGGTTCAATTATGCAATATCACTCCATTTGTAGTTTTAACTAGGCATTTAATGTCCCACAATGATGTCCATTAATTCTAATATACTTTCCAATTCTCACTATAAGGATGCAGTTGTCTTAATTCTAGCACCAAAGCTTAATAAAAACCTTCCCTATTATTTTAAATGTTACGACAGAATTATTCGGACGAAATAACACTAAAAGACATTAAAACGGTGCCCATTAACGCATGAAATTTCGGCTGCGACGGTGGTCTATTTTAGGACACACTTAACATAATTTTATGCTCTCATTTAAATTTAACTCATTCCTGTAACTTCCCTCACCCCTCTCAAGTTTATAATCTATGAAATGTTCTTTAAAAAAATATTTGTTAGTAAAATATTCGTAATATATTGAACCTAGTTTTAAAGTCAATGCATATTTGTAAAAAAATATAAATGGAACGTGCATCAACTTTGCCCAAGAACCAAATCTGGAAGAGAGAGAAAGAGTCATTCAGGGCCGGACGTTTGTCGCAGGACCGATGGGTGTTGGATCAAACGTATCCTGGAGTGGAAACACGTCTTGGCAAGTATAGTGTATGCCGGACGCCCCCCCCCCCCCCCCCAGCCCGACAAAGGGATGACCTGCGCAAGGTTGTTAGTCGGGGCTGGATGGTAAAAGACAGGAATTTGTGGCTCAAACTAGGGGAGGCCTACGTCCGACAGTAGACAACGGACGGCTGACGATGATATGGAATTGTAAATACCTTATTTACTAAAACAAATGATAAAATCAATCGCTTGATTTGATATTTCAAAAACAATAATTGGAATACCATGTCGCAAGGCTTTTTACAAATATTTTAATCTCTACATTCATTTATTGGATGAAAATTCGAAAATTTTAATTCAAATTTGGAATTCTGGTACACGTGTCTGTAGACTAAACTGCCAGCTATTTATTGGCGTATTTTTTTAAATGATATCAATCCTCTTTTTCATTAAATGCCGCCTGAATAATACTTGCAGTAGTGTTTCGATTTTTTTGATGAGAAGTTTATCTGAGGCATAGATAATTGGAAAAATAATAAAGTATACATAAAACAGTTTCTAGCTATCCGTAATTGACATATTATATCTATAATGGAAATTAGATACGCTGCATTGTTGATCGAAGTACGCTACACCAATACGTCCAGTCCACGACTGCGCGGCATGTGGCCTGTGTTATATGACCCCAGGGTGCCTGTTGCCGCGAGAAAGCCCAATAAGCTTCGTGATCGCGACCCGTCTGACGGGTACGCACTGACACACATTTGTCGTGCGTTGCTCTTGATCTAAAGTATATTAAGGTATTTGTAAACTGATCTCGGTCGACCGCTAGTGTTGATGCTCTGATTTTCTAACTGCTAATACAATATATTACGATACGTCATATTATGTTAGGATTGCCAACCGTCCTGTTTTCTCACATATCCTAGTTTTTGTAGTGTCCTGGGATCTCCTGGATAGTTTTAAAGCAGAATTATGTGTTTTTGAACATTCAAATACTTGTTATTAACTAATACTTGTTCAATTATTCAAATACTTCAAATATAATTCAAATATTTTTAATATTGAAAAATATTGTTTGAAAAATTCTCAAAAAGAATTTCATTTAATCAACTTTCACTACATATTAATTTAACTATTGCAACCCTATTACTGCATCCTGTTTTTAAATTGAATTCTCCTGGATTTCCCAACTTCTAGTCATTTTTTTAAAGTTTGGGGTTGGCAACCCTTTTTTTTTTTACGGGGTGGGGAAATCCTCATGGACTACCTCCGCCTGGGGAAAGGCGGAGGGGCATGCCGGACTCCTACCGGCTAAAACCACCACCCCGGTGTCTCCTCACACGTGCGCGCGGGGCCGCGGGAATCCAGATTCTTCCGCAGCCCCACACTAGTGCTGGCCCGGTCTGTCCGGGCCTCGTCTCCTGCACGGGGTAGTGAGGTGTTTAACTACCCCGTGCATCGCCTCAGAGGCGCGCGCCGACACCCGCGCGCGCCTCCACCTCGGGTCCATCGAATAGGGGGCGGGAACTTCCCCAAGTCCCTCGCCCCTGGACCTATTTTGGGGGCCGGAAAAGGGCGTTGTCCGCCCTTCTTCTTCGCCCGGTGCGCCTTCTGCGGCCGGGAAAGGGAGTCGAGATCTCCCTCTCCCGTTCCGCAGTTTCCTTCTGCGACATCACGTCCTCGCAGAAGGACACCACTGCGTCCCACGACTCTGCGCTACCGACCATCCTCCGCACTACGGCCGGCAGCGACAGATCTCCTCCTACTTCATTTGTGAGGACACGGCGCTGGTCCTTCCAAGCTACACACTCGGCGAGTGTGTGTTGCGCCGTGTCCTCCCCGCCGTGGACGCAGTGGTGGCACCGAGCGTCCGGCTCCCTGTCTATGCGGCACAGGTACTTGCCGAAGCAGCCGTGCCCCGACAGCACCTGCGTCACCCTAAACGACAGGGAGCCGTGCCTTCTCCCGAGCCAGTCGTCGAGTACTGGCCGGATCGCCTCGACGGTAGCGAGGCCGGCGGTAGGGCGCAGAAGCCTTTGCCGCCATTCCGCCACCAAGACCTGACGGAGCTCCTCTCGGCGCAACGCGATCTGGCGCTGCGCCGGCCTCGAGCCCCGTGCCCGCTCTTCCTCGCGCCATCGATATAATGACGCGAGTACTTTCGCCTCTAGGTCCCAGGGCGGGAATCCGGCCAGGACGCAAGCCGCCTCGTAGGAAATCGTGCGATACCCGCGGACGACTCTGACGGCCATCGCCCTCTGCGGCTTGCGCAGAATGGCGAGAGTGCTGGCCGTCATGTCCAACGCCCAAACAGGGGCCCCGTACAGGGCCATGGACCGCATGATTCCCACGTACAACCGCCTACAGGCGGCGCTCGGGCCCCCCAAGTTGGGAAGCAACGTCGAAAGCGCGCCCGCTGCACCCATCAGCTTGGGCGCCAGCCGCCGCCAACTCTATATTATCTATACTAAGCAATTTAATTCAGTATACATAATAGTGCAACGTATTATGGGAATCGGTAAACCATGTGAGGAACAAATGTTTAACCACGCCTACATTTTACAGGACAAGACAGTCCCAAGAAATATAAAAAGTCGGAAATCTAACTGCTATGCTATGCCGAAATAGATTGGGATGCAATCGGGTAACGGTAATATGATAATGGTAGCTACTATCCCATTGTGTTTGGTTTCCATAGAAAAGTATTAAGAACGCGCTAATTGAATATCATCTTTATCTTATAACGCGAAAGTGAGTTTGTCTGTTTGTTACGCTTTCACGCCTAAACGGCTGAACCAATTTGGATGAAATGTGGTATAGTAATAAATTGGACCTTGGAGGAAGACAGGCTACTTTTTTTAAAAATTCACATAGCATAACAACCTTTGCCAGGTCAACTAGTATTAAATATTTCCACATGAGATATTAATATTAATTTTAGAATTGTATTTCAATATAAACCTATTAATTAGACACTGTTATTGTGACAAGGGATCTCACATAAAGTATATTTGCTATGTTATTTAAATTGCATAAATAAGTTTACAGTCTTTAATGTGCGACATATTTTTTTTTTAGTAGTTCACACCAAGTTTCGAGCTTGTTTCGTCAATTTGAAATCAATGAACTCCAACGCCTTAAACAGTTACCATCCGGTATTTTTCATATAAATATTGACCGTGTAATCCCGGCTTAATACACCTCGTACTGGCCCCAGCATATAGTTCCAATGGCGTCATAAATCCGCTGCTCACACGCCGAAAAGGAAAGAAGGAAGGACACCATTTGGTTTTTCTTTTGAGCTTAAAGGATCATAATGTAAAATAAAATGAAACGGAGGAGCATTGAAGAAAAAAGACGTATCACCTCTTCTCTGTCTGTGAAAATATTCACAGGCTATATCAACACAATAGGTTTTAACAAACTCTAATAAATATACTGTAACACGGAACTATTTAGTCTTAAAGTACGCAGCAGAGCGATTGTGTTATGAACTAAATAAATATATATACTGCTTATATACTTCTCGTTTATAAATAAATACATATTACACATAAACACCTAAACTTAGGACAGGAAACCTGATACTCTCATAGGCATTCCGACTTAGAAAAATAAATTGTAACGACTCGTTAAATAACAGCCCATAACGCCAAAAAACTTCTCCCGGACCTAGAGGGAATTGACAGTATAACCTCGCGCCTGTTCAAAGTGAGACACATACCAGTGAATTCAGTATCAAGTGTCCTCGCTATTTTTTTCCTTCATTGTTAGGCGAGAGAACTGACTAAGTGGTGTAGCCATGGCGGGCTTCGAACCCGTAACCGCCAAGTTGGTTTCAGAGTCTAATACCCTGGCTGCATTAGTTACATACCTGGCACCTTAACGGACTTACAACAAAAGACCTAATCATAACTTTTATCACAGTTCCTATAATTCAAACATGAAACTAATCAAGCGAATAATTAGCAAAGGTTGAACTTGTTTAGTTTGTTGAGTTTATCACTTCTGTTATTCCGTAACAGAATTAATCCTAAATGAATTTAGTCACAATAAATTATATTTTCTTCAATGAACTCACTACCAGGGATGACGAAGACCGTGCGAAGTGGAGTAGAAAAAGTCGGAAAGCGAATCCCGGGTACCGAAACGAGTTTGGCTTGTAACCATCTCGGTTCACGCTAAGATGTGATTATATATTTTTAAATATATTAAATCAATAGTCTCCTTACAAGCTATTTATCCCGGTTGTATGTAAACTTCAGTAAACACAGAGGAGTGTTAAAAATCTACGCGCCTTCTCACGTCCGCCATGATACCTGTATTTGCTATTTATACGAGTACTATGTAGTGATGGGCAAACAAAATAGAAGAAAGAGCAAAAATAATTAAGCGTCGAAAGGAAAAAGGGAAAGGGAAAGTAAATGAACCACTGGACTTACAATCACAGTACCTTATTTGTAAACTGGAGTAAACGAATAAAAATAAGTTGTAACTTACCATTGCACCAACTCTTTATTTTCATCCAGACAGGAAGGCGTCGCAAGAGTATCGGAATCGCCCTCCGCCCTCCCACCAGGATGTTCGGGGATTACTCGTTCTATCGTTGTCACTTCCTCGATATCCGAATCAATTCCTTGAGCAAAATCCATGTAAAACGACTCCCGGGAGTCGCTGGAACCGCGTCGCAGTTTCAGCGACAGATCCGGTGAGCTATCATCCATTTTCAACAATTTATAGCCTCATATCGAAGAATAGTTTAAGTTTTTAAGATAAAAAACGTTCCTTCACTTGTTTATGAGTCATTTTCATTGAATCCTTAGCCCATTTTGTAACAGAACAAAGTAAACCTATATTGGAATTAATATTCATTTCTCACATCATTAATTAAAAACAAAGCAAACATTTTAAATTTTTCTACGACATATGGTGTAACAAAAAATACGTAAACAAAACAATAGTAATTTATCTTGTCACTAAACAAAAAAGAGCGCTTCGTAGTAACAGGAACAATGACCTGTGAACCGTTCCAAGTGTAACCTTCCTTAAAATCGACACCACTTCCTGCGGCACTAATAACTGGCCGCGGAACACGCACACACCCACGGGGGTACCTTGAAAAACATACCTTACACGTGTGCGTAGGAAATAAATAAAAACCCGAGTATGTTATTTATTATATTAGCTTTGCGGAGGTAATATTACATATAAAATTATTACAATAGGAATATTATAATAATTACATCATGAATGAAATGTTTAATTGTCATGTGCTTTAAGTTGCTTTTGTAAATTTTTTACATTATGTTAGAATTATTGATACAAAAATTTTTATTAGTAATGCTGTTTCGACCAATCTAATAATATCAAACAGCACGCATACGAAAAGATTGTTCGAATGATAACTGACGTTTGAAATGAATATTAATACCACATTCATATGAGATATTAATCGACGACGCACCCTCAGGAGCAACAATAATGCCCAATAACAAAAATATTCATTCGCACAATACAGGGTATCGGCCGATTCCTATGCTAGGCACGCATCGATGTGCCCGCGTGTATTGACACGGAACAATTCAGCGGACGGTCACTCACACAGCGGCGTGTCTGTAGCACGTGCGTGGAGCAGCGCGAGGGGCGACGGTGGCGCCCTGCCACGGCTGAGGTTGGCGCGCGATTGCCGCGAGCAAGGAGCGCCGCGGAGGGACGCCGGGCGGGGATGTGCACCCTAACCCACAGGATCAATCTGAAGCCCGCTTCCAAACATTCAGGAAACAGCCATCGACGGGTCCCCTACCCGAATTTCATTATACCAAAGGACAAATTAAAGTCTGACACGAAACTGTCCGGTTCTCGTACACACGCCTTTGTATTCCAAATTTATTGTAGTGCATAAAAGTCAATCCATACAACTTTTACAAAACTAAGTTGTCCTAACAATTTTCGAGCTTTTTAACAGCAGAGGATGTATTAATAAGAATCAATTACAAAGTAAAATTAAAATCATAAACCTATCTAATAGATTAAGATCCTAATGTTATCTTCATAAGTACTGTGACGGCTTTTAGTTATCATTAAAATTAAGTTTTTTTTAGATTTAAACGTGTTTATTTAACGGCTCACGGCTATTCGAGTTTCCGAATATGAAAATTGAATTAAATAAATACGCTAGTTTTATCCTAGGATATACTGGACTGTAATGCACATATTTTGATTCATGCTTTTACCCACTTTAATCGTTCTCCACGGCACCTATTCCTATTACATTAATATTATCCCAGGTACCTGTCAACGTCCAGCCTCACAAATGAATGATTTGAGAAAGTTTTGTGTAACTTATCATTAAGTAAGTCTTAGACTTTTAACAAATTCACTAATTCGATTCCATGAAAGTAAATATACTGTGGAAATATGCAAGCGCTATTTATTCCCGAAGTAACAAACTGCTTGTTTTTTTTTATTGTTGTAGGACAGCAGACAGGCTGACGGCCCGCTTAGATTTTGCAGTTACCGTCGCCTATGGATGTTTACAACGCCAGGGTCATCGCGAACACGCTGCTGTCCCATAAGAGTACAGGAACTTGGGTCACTAATGCCGGAACACAACACTAGGTTATTAGGGCGGCATACTTAAGACCAAAGGTGGTCGCCATTCAGACGGGTTTGGGGCCCTACCACGTGGCTAGGGTGAGTTGTTTTGTTGCCTTTTATGACAGGCCGACCCCGGCCGCAGAGGTCAAGTATTCTTTCTCCGCCCCTGCAAGGATAAAATGTGTTTTAGGGTACACTACACAAGACACATACTACTTATATCAAATTTCTCTTTGTAAATAAATACGTGCTAAGGAGGTCGCCCAGTGCATACTACAAAGCACTCAACTACGGAGCCTACTTAGGCCTGGAAAGCGTCTTGCTTATTTTATTGCATGAAATATTTTCCACTCAACAAGTTATATACCTAGTCAGGTCATAAATTCTGTCACATGTTTAATGTAAAATAATTGTAGCAAGTTTATTCATTATGTAACCATTCATATACCAAAATGAACTTAACAAAACATAGATTCTTATGACATTAAAGTTTATTCAAAATGACCTCCGTGATTTTGAATACAAGCCTTCAATCTGCGCGGCCAGTCGTCTATCGCAGCACGAACGAGGTCCATGTCAATATCGGCGGCTGCCTTAATCAAGGATGTCTTGAGTGACTCCAAATTGGGATGAGGCTTTGAGCACGCCTTTTCTAATCTGAATCTAACGGATTCAAATCTGGACTGGAGGAGGGCCAGTCTTCGTGCCGGATGAAGTCGATTTCACGCGCCGCCAGCCAGTCTTGTGTGCTCTTCGCTCTATGAGCTGGCGCCGAATCTTGTTGGAATACCCAGTGCCTGTTTTTGAACATGGTATGAGAAACAGGTTCCACAAGGTTCGTCAGGACTGTATTTTGATACACAACAGCATTCGTTTTTACACCTTTCTCACAAAAATGTACCTCTGTTAAGCCCCAATAAGAAACTCCCAACCATACCATGAGCGAGGATGGAAAATGACCTCGTTGGACACGCGGAATACGGTTGCTCGCTTCTTCACTACTGTGTGCGTACACCTTATCATTTTGTTTGTTGTAGCTCTCTTCTACGGTAAACATTTTTTCATCCGAAAAAAGAATTTCCCAATATTTTTTTCCCGCGTACCGCTTCAACAAAGCGCGGCATCTCTTCAGTCTCAGGTCCATTAGACGAGCATTCAAACGAAGTCCTGTTTTTCTTCGATATGCCCGAAGCCCTAGTCTTCATTTAACACCCTTTTCACCGTGGTTCTGCTTAACCCCATCTGAAGGGCCAACAGTTTCTGCTTACGTTTGGGATTTCTTTGAATTCGTGCCTTCACAGCTTTTATCACTGCTGGAGTCCTAACAGACCGAGGGCGACCACTTCTTGACCTGTCATCTACACTAGAGTCTTCATTGTATCGTTTGATGGTACTCGTTTATCGTATCTTTTGGTTATATTCAAATTTTTCAGTATGTTAAAAATTTGAATTGGCGCGTAACCGCAACGATGCAACGCAATAACTGCAACACGGTCTTCTTTAAGCGTCCACTCCATATTTAAAAATGAGTAAAATTCTAAAAGTATACATTTTTATTTTCATGAACAATTGGAAATTCGAATTCAATAAACTTTTTTGTGGCCAGCATTCTAAAAGAAAAGTTTTTACTGTGTGACAATACTTATGACCTGACTAAGTATATACGCCCTTTTTTTCAAGGAATAACTCTTTTTGCAAGTCTCCTCGACTGTTGACGGAGGGACTTAAGGGCCTACGCAGACCGGGACTGCATGGCAAGGGATTTTGCCGTCAGTCAGCGCACATTAGCCGCTTAGATACCGCGGCATTCCAGCGCCTTGCCACGGCGCGACAAAGCACGCCTCGACAGCTCCTGCTGCCCGATACACTTAGTCTTCAGTTGCGTTTGATCAAGTCAAAACGAGCGCCGGAGGCCTTGGCATGCCGTTGCCTACCCGCAGTATGCCACGGCATCCCGCCGCGGGAGCCTGTGGCGCGTCTTTCAATGCCGTACAATGAAATCCCTTTCGATGCCACGGCATCATTTTAAAGCATAGCAATTTATGTAGTATTTCTATATCGATACGTTTGAATGTCCATTAGTAAAAATCCTTGCCATGCCGTCCCGGTCTGCGTAGGCCCTAAATGGGTAAATAGGTGGAAATCGCGGAGGATGTGGGACATATATGTATATACGTGTACATACATATAGGTATGTGGGTGTTTAACACCCACACTATCATATTAGGTATATCAGCTATGGTAGAGAAAAATGATTAATAAAACCTATTTTTTTACTATATTTTTTTTATTATAATTTTCATCACTAAAATATTACTAGGTGTATAAGCAACACTTGTGCGATAACTTATCATTTTATTGAATGCCTTTGCAGTCAAAATTTGGGCTTTTCTGATCAAAAACAAGTTTTGTAATGATTTACTGAATAAATAAAATCTGAGAACGTATAATCAAGGCTGTATGATTGATGCATTACACCTTACCAACTAAGCTCTCTAATTTGTAGTGACTAAAAACAAACTTAATCATAAATAGTATTAAGCCTGCGATAGTGAGATGGAATACAAGTATAGTGTATTATAACCTACGTCTCCTTTTTGCTCGGGCTTACGTAACTTTTATACGCTATTATAAGAAAAACACACACAACTTATTTTCGTAAGAATTTTCTTACTTTAATAGTAGTGAAACCCGTGAATAGTATTTTTTAGAATTAAACCGTCGCGTTAACGCACGTAGTTTGTCGCGACGGTGTAGAGCCAGTTTCCTTTTAAAAGTACGTCTTGCAGTTTCGTTACGATATGTTTGCTAATTATGTTTTATATGGAATACTGAATTGACCCATTTCTTCTCCCCACTCTAGCTTTTCGACTTAAGTCTTCAACTTACAAGCCCTAATTCTTCTCGAGCCATTCGCATGTCTGTTTATGGTAATAAATACACTGTAATAATTCACACTACATAATAATGCAAGCCGCAGGCCCAAATTGGATAGAAGTAGCTAAAAATAGAAAAACGTGAAAATAGTTGAAGGTGGTCTAACCCAGAAAAGGGCCTTATAAAATAAAAGGAGCCATAAATTATTATGTTTTAGTAATTTTAAAAAGTTGTAAATATTTTTTGTAAGGGTTATTACTAATTCATAGAGTACATTCTAATCCCAAAGCAGCAGAGCTAGTGTTAGGGTACTAGGCTAGTGATATACTTTATATACATACATATATGTATAAGTATATATAAAAAACCCAGACTCGGGACGGTCTTAAGTAAGCCCCCATAATAACCTTGTGTTGTGTTCCATTAGTAACCAAGGTTCCTGTATCCATAAATATCATCATAGGCGACGCTAACTGCTTAGTGATTGACCCTTGGAGTATACAAATAGCTTGCTTATGTATACTCTAAGGCTTGGCCAGACTGCACACGCGGACGCGGGGCGGTCGCGGCGCGGCTACTTAAACATATGAAACCGCCCGCGTGCCCACTACGGACACTCAAATAAGGTTTCATATGTTTAAGTATGCCGCGCCGCGACCGCCCCGCGCCCGCGTGTTCAGTCTGGCCAAGCACTTAATATTTAATGCGTCGTCAGCCTGTCTGCTGTTCCTCAACAAAAAAATAAACTAATTAAATTTTCAATTGACTACTCATTACTTCAAATAAGAAACACGTTGATTTCTTATACCAAGCAGCGTTAGTGTTTTCTTATACCAGTAGTACTAGCTTAATAGCATACACCATGCACACTTGTAAAAATTAGCGTGGTATTATGTATGATCTTCCTCCCCCCGAACTGGTCAATACATTGTAAAAAAAATAAAACAACAATTGAACCTATACAAATTTATAACATATACTTTATACTAACAAACAATTATTAATTATCAGTTATATACTCAATATCACATAGTTTTAGTCTTTATTAAATCAAACGATTGTAATGCATAAAATATCGATATATTTTAAAACGCCTCTTCGACGGTTCATCTTGCAGCGTCACTACACTACCAGACGTAGAATACACACTACACAGATCAGAAAAAAATGCTTAGTGAATGGTATTTATAATAGTAATCATTCATGTCACGTCTGGCGAGTTCATAGCGTAACATGAGTCAAAATAGACCGTCTGTAAGGCGCTTAAAAATTTCCACGGGATCTGAATACGTTTTTAAATAAATAAATTGCTTAATAGCATAACAAGGGTTGCCTAGTTTGGGAATATATACTTTTAAATATTATACATGTTTTTTACACTTAAACTGGATTTAAATCAGATTCGGGCATTGATAACAATAGTACAGTATACCAATCACATGGGCAAACCGGCATAATTAGAAATATTCTTATACACTAAAAAAAAAGAAAAAACAACACAATTATAGCAAATATTGCAACTGCTGATATGGATAAACTAGTAAGAAAATTATGACATATTATACTTAAATTCCCTTATCTTGTAGCGTATCTATTTTTTTTTTTCAAATAAAATATACATGTAACTTTTAGGTAATTAATAAATAAATTTATTAATATTAAAAACATATAAATAAACATATGACCATTACATTTAATGATAACTTCAATAGTATTAGATTTTCATATATTAAACAGTTTATATTATATCCCCATTATTCAATTGGAATAATACCAATTTCGTCTGAATGACATAAATTTATTTAGAATCCTCTCAAATTAGCCTTAGATAATATAAGGGCCATTGGAAAACGTCTCTCTTCCTCGAATTTCAACTATTGCACATCACAATTTAAACACCAATGATAAATAAATAGTTCGACATAAATTTACTTGAATAACTTTTTATTGGCGGCATACATTGACATAAAGATTCCCGTTTGTATGTCAAACATAAATTTTACTGGTCTATGGAAATAATTGAATCGAAATTAAAATTTTGAAATACATCAGTCACTCCACCGCTAGGGGCGCTACTTCAAATACGCACAAAACGACCATATTTGAGCGTAGATATAAAAATGATTTGGTTCGCACGTAAACTAATTGTGTTTTCCAATTTACCATTTGCATGAAGTTAAATGATATGAGACGAATTTGAGATTTCTTTTCTTTTTCTCACATTTTATATACAAATTTTAACATATTAATTCATAGGGTATTTATATGTATTGGAATGGAATAAATAATATTACATGCGTTAGTATACACAAACAATGTTTAAGTAAAATCAAATCGTGCATTTCCTTAACCTATTCAAGACGACCATTTTTCTCGAAGACAGTCCGCATGATCGATTTTTTTTTGTTTTTTTATACATTTTTTATTCTATGCAATAAAACCAATGCCATATTATCTAGACACTATAAATTAAAAAAATATATATAAATATCTCGACGATTATTACACTTTAAATCTCTGAAAATTGCTCGTCATTATACACAGGTGTGCCACCGGTTTCTAATGGATTAAATAAAATAGTCATATGACATATTATGAGGGCATAGAACTAAAGCTTAGGATTCAGATTCGACTTTATTATAACATATCTAAATGTATTATTATATATAAACTGATAATAAAAAGACATAAAAGAAATTAATGAATAACTTTGTAAACTTAGAAATCAAGTGTACACCATTATGATGATTATTGTCAAAATAGTGTTGTTCGTGAAGTTTGCATTATTAAAATTCAACCAACTTTTTTTTTTTATTTTACATCAGAACTTTTTTGTTCCACGTCTTCATTAACAATATATCAACGAATCTGATAGTATATAAAGGAAACAAAAAATTGATATTTAACTACATTAATTGTTCTAACCGACACAGGATTTCCAAGCGAGGCCGCCGCAGGCCATCGCCCCGACCAGATACACCGCAAGGCCAGCTATGACCGCCATTATTACGTACATTTTGATGTTTTTCCAAAACAATGTCTGTTGTAGAGTCCTTGAATTAGCGCGGTAAGATACAGACTGGAAATAAAAATATTAAATGAATAACATATAGCGCCTATTTAGTAATATATTAATCCATTAACACTCAGAGGACGGAATTGCGCCGCTTGAGTTCAACTCATTGCCACGTATAATATATTCCTCGTGTTTTTGGGGGCGTTCTTTTACTTTTATAAAAAAAACGTGTATTTTCGAGCAACTTTTTTTTCAATAAGGTATAGGTATATATAAGGTAAGATAACTTTTTTCATGGGTCCCCACATATCTAAATATCCAATATCGCGACATAGATGTCCAAGCTTGAATGAAAACGATGATCAAGATCACGAAAATCAATCCCATCTACATATCCGAACTGAAAGCATCGGATTCGAAGCACTTGCAATAAGAGTAGAGTGGCTCAGATAACATTAGTCCATCAATAAATCTGGGTTCTTTTACCGCTTGTGCAGGGCGAGGTTGGGGCGTCGAGGCGAACCTCTTTATCCTGGCATAAACTCGTGTGAGGGTGGAGGACTATTTCCCCGATGGTGTGGTATGGTATTAGTCCAGTTCTAAATATTTTAAAAACTGCTGCTTGCATATGAATTAACAATGTTATTACTCGCCAATAAATATTTGAATAAAACATGATTTTATAACGTTGATATTTTTTATTTAAGCGATTTAACGCCTACATGCTCACTAATGGTGAACGCACACTGGTCCGAGCCGAACGCGCCGAACGAATCGAAGTCAAGGAGGCCTCGCACACAATGTGTACGACATATCCGCACCAGAAGAATCGACCGCGCCGAAAGAATCGACCGCATCGAAGAAATCGTTTCTATTTCCTTTACGCCTGCAGTGCAGAAATAGTACTCGCTCGTTGCTCTGTATAGAATGCGAGCGCATCGGTCGAGTCGACCGCATAACGCGCGCCGAATCTGATGACGTCATCCGAATTTATGTAGGATTTCTGGGGTTCTTCCAGATTCGGACGATTCGACGCGGGCAAGTGTGCGAGGTTTCATGAGATTTCATATACATAATTCTAAAATTCGTTTCGTTCAACTCTGACAAGTGTGCATGCACCATAAATAATATACAAAAAATACTGGTGTAATTAATACAGCGACATCTAGTCCCAAAGCAAATAACATAGCACTTGGGTTATATATTATATAACTAATATACTACATTATATCATTTTATTTTGTGTCATTTTCTTGTATTTTACCCAAATGCGAGACGGAAATTGAACCCATGACCCCTAGCCGTTAGTTAAAATTCTTACATACATGAAATAATACTTACACTTGTTGCTAAATTATCTGTCTTATTTACCAGAAGTTCCAATTTTTCGCCACGCATTGTCATGCTCTCTGTAATAGATAGACCAATACTTTAACCCTTAATTAGTTATATGACAAATTTATAAAAATAATGGACTGGTAGGAAGGTACTTGGAAGCTCAGTGGTTACACCGTGTTTACACCGCTTAGGAAAACATCCATATGTGTAACCCACCAATTAACCTTTGACAAGCGTGGTGGGTATACTGCCCGTACCCTCTAAGGGGAGACCCGAGCATAGAAGTGAAAAATATCAGGCTATTTTTGTTTTAAAAGACTGATGCCTCACAGGCTAGGAGTATTACTAATAAATTAATTTAATTACGACTCTATGGGTGTTTCAAAATATGAGAATAAAATTACTTAAAAATATGTATTATTTTGATAGTGCTTTCTACATATACTTTCTTTAAATTTATTTTATTTTACATTTAGGTATTAAATAACAGACCTGAAAAGGGATACAATTTTCCTAACATGGTACACATTTACTTCAAAACACGTGGTAGAAAGTGGTCTCTTGCAATAGACAATACTTCAAATGAAATACTTATGACCAAAAGCATGTCTATCATAAAAGACTCTAATACAACCCTGACTACGTGGTTTCTGCCGTTGTCTGGATGGCAACTACCCTCGATCTAAGCATTTCGGCATTAATAACCTCGGTTCCAGTATGCCTACAAAGACAGCGAGTTTGCAGTGCCCCCAGCGTCGCAAACACCCATAGGCGACAGTAACGGTTCCTCAGCAACAAAAAAATACAGTTTTTAATTTGTGAAAAGCACAGGAAACATTTACAAAATCCTATTAGCTAAATATAGAGTATTATCGTATGATATACTCAATGTATATAAAAATGTATATAAAACACATTACTTTTGCAATTAATTAACACCATTGATTATGTGAGTAACCTTTCATTACAAATCATTTGAAATGAGCAATCACACTGATAAAATATACAGTACAGTTTAAACAAATAAATTAGATAACAGCATTGTTAATCTGAATGTTTACATGTTTATCAATAATTGAAACAAGGAATAACAAGATATTGTTTATTGAATTTAAGTACAATAAACTTTGGTATAGCTATTTCATTTGCTACATTGGCCTTGTATGGTTGTGATTTTTTTATAATATTACTATACAGGATAAAAATATTTTTCACTCTTATTCCACACTAGCTGACCAATCTGCCATATATTTTTTTTTACTTGTTTTAAATAGGATTTCCCTAAAATTGATGAGCATCTACATCACAAAAGGACTATGTCAAATTTTAAGTTAATTGGATGTATAGGTTTAAAAATATCCTAATGAGTGGTATTTTTTTAATAGATCTCCTCAGTTAACTGTTATATCAACATTTAACAACCTTTTTCAGTATATCACCTCTTATACAATCTGTTCATAATTTTTAGTTTGACCTCAATTTCTATACCCAATCTACTCTCGCCTCTTAGCATTTTCCTTGTTCCATGGAAAAATAATTTTAAGAACTGCAATTTGTTTGCCCCTTCAGCTGCTAACATGTAAAAAAGGCTTAAAGGCACCAGGGGCACCACTAACATTCATAGGCAATTGTAACTGTTTACTATTAAGTGGGGCAGCAGCCTGTCTGCTGTCTTAGAGCAATAAAAAATAAGAGAAACATGACTACAACTCCAATGGATAACACCACACAGACTGGTTCTGCCATATTTTATACATTAAAATGTTAAAAACCATATCTACCAACCTTTGGAATAAGCCTTAAGACCAATACATTTAAAAACAAACAAAAATTACAAAATCATCTTTAAGTCAAAAATACAATGCATATTTATTGGTCTTCTATGTATGTCACTGATAACTGAACAAAAGGTCAATGAACACATTTCAATTATTAAGTGTTATAAGGAAATTGTACATACACTGCCTGCCACTTGAATAAGGAATCACATTTTTTTAACTTTAATTAAGTATATCTCCTAAACTAAAGTTCAGAAAAAAATAATTTTTTGCACAACCAAATTTCAAGATGTTGGCTTTAGTTTCCTGAAGAAATAAAAAATATACATATTTTGTTATACTAAAATTATGCATTTATTTAAAGACATGTATTTCTGTAGTACTTTTTTGTGTGTCACTTGAATAAGGAATATTTTAAAACTAAGCAAACTGTAATTTATTTTTAAATTAAAATTTAACCTAAAGGTTATAAAAATGAAAGTTATTATCTTCCAGCATTCAATTAGTAATGAGTACTGCCACCGTTTTTAGAAATAACCTCAATAATGCGATTTGACATCGACTTGTATAATGACTCTAAATAATTTAGCGAAATTGAACTCCATGCTTCCGTTATTGCATCCTTTAAGGATTCTATCGTCTCAAATTGTTTTTCTCCTTCATAAATTTTTCTTGCAAGCCAACCCCAGACATTTTCCATTGGATTCAGGTCTGGTGAATATGGGGGCCAATCCTAAAGTTGAACACCTTGTAGATTAATCCATTGTTTTACTGCTCTGGCGGTATGAATCGGAGCGTTGTCGTGTTGGTACGTCTAAGGTACGGGTCCAAAGAAATCATAAAATTTTGGAAATGCTTCCTCCAGAATGTTTTTGTAAGTCGTTGCAGTCATTTTGTGGGATACAAAAACCAATTCTATGGTACCATAATACGAAATGGGACCCTATACCATTATTCCGCCCTCTCGGCTGTGTCTGCGGCTCAAAAATAATTCCTCCTTATTTAGGTCATGGAAATAATAGTTATACCCGTCGAGACCATCAATATTAAACTTTTTTTCATCGGAAAATACAACTTTAAACCATTTGTCGGATCATGTCATTGTATTTTTGGCAAACTGTAGACGCTGTGATTTGCGTTTTTCATTAAGTAGTGGTTTTTTTTGCAGTTTTCGTCCGACTATGTATGGGCACGACTTTAAAATACGGTGCACAGTTCTTAGACCGACACTGACTCCACTTTTTTCACGTATTTTTGAGACCGACATAGCAGAATTTGATGAAATTCTAAGAATTTTTCGTCTTTCTTTTGGAATTGTTGCCATTTTCTTCCGACCTTTCATGTTTTTTCCATATCTTTCCACGTTATTTAAATAATTATACACAACTGTCTTTTCTCTATTTATGTTTTTGGCTATTTGGATCGGATTCTGACCCTGATATTTCAAAATCAGATTTTTTTCTTTTTCAGAGTTATTAAGAGCCTTACCACGTCCCATTTTGAATAAAAACTATTTAAAAACTATAAAATTAAAAATTCTCTAGCCGTTTATATTGAAAGAAATTCAAATTATAGCCTTCCTGATTAATATTAAAAGAATTCCTTATTCAAGTGACACACGAAATAGTACCACAGAAATACATGTCTTTAAATAAATGCATAATTTACGTATAATAAGAATATGTATATTTTTTATTTCTTCAGGAAACTAAAGGCAACACCTTGAAATTTGATTATCCAAAAAATTATTTTTTTCTGAATTTTAGTTTAGGAGATATACATAATTAAAGTTTAAAAAATGTGATTCCTTATTCAAGTGGCAGGCAGTGTAAATACTTTTGGAGACGAGCAGTAGAGTACACAGGCATGAGCTGATGTGAAATGTGAATTGCATTAATCAGCCATTACAACAGAGGTCATAAAACATTGTTTCATTTCAGTCAGTATATAGTAATTAAAACAGTATAAAGCATTATCATTAAAAGTATGAAGTGAGAATTATTGTATGTACAGAAACCATGGCCAGCAACTGTATATTGACAGCAGAAAGCAAAAATGTTATCTGTTATATATTATATCTTGAAATATCCAATTGGACAGAGCTCAATCATTTTGCAGCTCTGGTGTCCAATTGGATATTTCAAGATACATTTTTGCTTTCTGCCATTGATATAGCTACATATACCTTAATACATACTCACCAATGTTTTTAACCATAATGTTTTTAAGTTCGTCCAGTCCTTCTTGAGCTCTTGACAAAGAATCACTGTTGTCACTGTAGCGCTTCATCTCTGCTGCAAGTATTCTGGCAAATTCACCATTCATAGCATATGGTATTGCTGTCTGTGCAGTATCCCCAAATGATGTTATGAACCTGCTCTTAATTTCATTTAAAAACAAAAATGCTCTTGTTCGCTGAAATTTCTGGAAATAATAATACCCAATTGAAGTATATATTTCTTTTTAGTAGAATATTTAAATAAGTAATTTTAAATAATACTTACATCGTCAGTTATGCAGAAGTACACCAATTTATTTTCCGCAATATAATGGAATAAATAATTTCCATGGGAATACGTCAACTTATCATCATGAGGTGGTATTTTAGATAGAATTTGCTCAGTAACTTCAGTAAAGTTTCCGGCACAAGTGGCATATTTGGCTAATACAATCGTTCCTCTAGCCACAAGACTGAATAAAATTGGCATTTTAAATTCGTTTACTAAGACAAGGACTGCAGGATGATTCAACAAGGAATAGAAAACAAAGAGCTAATCGAATTCCAATATTTCAATATTATCACAAACTTCAAGAGTAACTAGTAAAAAATCAAGTCAATCAAAATTTGCTACCAACTATCAGAATCTAGCGAAATACCGTAGCACTTAATCCTTGATAATTTAATTAGAATAACATGAAACAACACGGCAAGTATTTTTCACAGAATGTCACAGTAGGGGTGCACCGTGCACGTATATATCGATATTTCATAAAATATCGATATATTGATGCGATATATCGCTTCAACCCGATATTACCGAATCATCCAGTATCGATATGTATTATCGATATATTTTATCCGATATATCAAATATCGTAAGAAATTAAAGGCACAAGCACACAATGTTTTGAAAACGCTCTGCAGTTTATGTTTAAATTTAGTGTGAAATTGTTAAAAAGTGTAGAATAGTCATAATTTTGAATGAAGATTTAATCAATGATGAAGAAAGTATAAACTATTGAGTGAAAATAGTCGAACTGGAATCCAACATTAGCACCACGTGATGTCGGTCAAGAGAAAGAATGATGAAATAAATCAAACATCTGGTTTAAATGCCTTGATGCTAAGTCATAAAATCATTCAAAGAAGTTAAGAACGTTCTGTTTTGTGATGACCGCTTCGTTCTCAGTACAAAATAACCTATACTATAATGTTTATTAAAATTCAGTCCATAGTTGACGGAGATATCGCAGAACGTAAAAAAATACTCGAATTGAGAACCGCCTCCTTTTTGTAGTCAGGTAAAATAACTAAAGAACTACAAGAGCGAACTAGTTTGCCATCGGCTTTCGAGCTAAATATATTGAACGCTCCCAATAGCAAATGACTGTGGCCAGGAATATATTTATTATTTCAAATTAAGGACTAGTTAAATATAAACTACCTACGATATATCGAAAATATCGATATATTTTTACAATATATCGTATAGTATCGATAGAACAATATGATATATTATATCGAAAAAATATCGATGCTTTTTTTACGTGAACACCCCTATGTCACAGTCACAGATACAAAATTGCATAGAGTAAAACACATCAGTGTTGGATTTCGTAGTATAATTATACTATTCGTACCATATTTTCGTGATATGTAGTAATGCAAGTATACTACACGAAAATAACATTATTTTATATCCAGGCCCACCGGACACCTTTTTTTTGGTTGTGATTTTGCTTTTAAAAATGTACGCTACAATGTAGGGATCTTCTGTACGTATGGCAACATCAAATCAGGTAACGACATGCACTGGGGATTTCCCCAACGTAATGTTTACTATACCGGTCGTTCTGACGGAATAGGATAGATGTTTTTTATGCATGAGTGTGAGTGAGACGATGATATTACGACAAAATAATATTGTCCATTAGACCCGTTAGTATAAGTCGGCAGTCGACAGTGAATATTTGCATTTGAAGAAGCTAATTCTAGACTATTTATACATTGTTTCTGTTAAGGTGAAACCTCTTTACGATGTGACACCTAATGTTTTTCTTCTTTTTTATATGACAACGGAATTTTACATTGTCAGATAGTTATCTTAAAATAAAAGTTGTATTTCTGAATATGTCGTTCTTATTGAAATAAATATATACATATAGTATATATTTGAGCTACACTCAGTTACTTCAAGAGGTTATGGGCCCAGACACGTTAGAGTATAACTAAAATGGAGTTAGCCAAAGTCCAAATTTCAAAGTTGGACGGAACCAACTGGATGCAATGGAGGTATAGAATGACTGCACTGCTTAACGGGATAGACGGATTGATAGAAATTGTTCAAGGTAAATTATGTAAGCCGGAGAGACCAGCAGGAAGCGGCAACGATGGTGATGTCAATGCAGTGGAAATGGCTGTCTACAAGAACAATTTATCAGACTATCTAAAGTTGGAAAGTACTGCTCTTTTATTAATAACGAACAATATAACAGATGAAACCTTAGACAAGGTAATTAGATATACAAACCCAAAAGACGTTTGGGATGAATTACACAGACTGTACGACGGCGTAAACGATGACCGTTTGTACAATACATGTATGGAATTATTTCAACTGAAGATGGATACTTCTGATGACATGTCCACTCATATTACAAAAGCGAAAAATTTATGGCATAAATTAAATCAAGAACTGGTAAAAGCGAATGAAGGGCATGAATTACCAGAGTTCCTTTTGATCTGCAAGATCTTAGATACGTTGCCAGAGGAATATTTCTCGTTCAAGTCGAACTGGATGATGATGTCAAAGAAGGACAGGACTGTGGACAATCTAACCAGTCAGTTATGTGCTCATGAAAAGGCCTTAGTGAAGACATTTAAGGACGATAATAATTTATCAAGATCCGCCGGTCAAACACTAGTGGTCAGGAGTAACCAAAAAAAATATCGAAAGTAAGAATAAGTTTAAATGTCATCATTGCGGCGAGGATGGTCATTTCAGAAAGGATTGTCCGCAAAAGAAAAATAGTAGAAAACCAAATGAGAATGACATAATGCTTGAATTAGCGAATGTATCAAATTGCAATACAGATCGAAATGGATGGTACGTTGATAATGGAGCCACACACCACGTCACAATGAGGAATGATCTATATCAGACTTTTGAACATTTTAAAGAACCACACTCTGTAACTACAGCAGATGGAAGCACAGTAGACGCCTTAGGGAAAGGTACAATACTTATGAAGAGCCAACATCGGACATTCATATTGAAAGATGTATGGCTTGTTCCTAAGGTTACAAAGAACCTTTTTTCAGTACTTTCAGCTTATGATGTTAATAAGAACATGTTGTTTGAATTACGAGCTACTTGGTGTGCGATAAAAATAAATAGGAAACTGTGTGTAACTGGAAGTAGACAGAAATATGGTGGGTTGTATAAACTGAATAGCACGCCAGTCTAACCCAGAGAAAATATACTTGTAAACACTATTGACACCTTACAACTTTACCACGAACGTATGGGTCATCAAGATAAACGTCATGTAAAGCATGTCGTAGAGAGAGAACTTCATATAAAGTCTAAGAATAGTGGAAGATTATACGAAGGATGCATTTTCGAAAAGACACATAGACGGAAATTCGGTGTTCGAGAAAAAGCTACCATCCCTGGAGAACGCATCTACTCAGATGTTTGTGGTCCGTTTCCATTGAGTGTTTCGAAGTCTCGTTATTTTGTTTTATTTAAAGATGAATTCTCGTGTTACCGGTATGTATACATTATTAAACATAAATCGGAAGTACCTGAGTTATTGCACTTAATGTTGGAAGAAGCAAAAACAGCAGGCCATCGAATTAAAGAATTTCTCAGTGATAATGGCGCTGAATTTGATAATGACAAGGTACGTAAAGAACTAGAAAAATATGGTATACATCATCGTTTAGTCATGCCCTATACACCAGAACAGAATGGTTGTAGTGAAAGGGATAACCGTACTATAGTAGAAATGGCAAGGGCAATGATTCATGCACACGAGGAGCTTCCTCAATTCTTGTGGGCAGAGCTAGTAAATACAGCTGTTTACATATTAAATAGGACAGGGCCTACATCCGTTGAAGGTAAGTCGCCATTTGAGTTATGGTTTGGAAAGAAACCACAAATCAAACACTTAAGAATAATTGGCTCAGTTTGCTATGTGCACATTCCTAAACAGAATAGGAAAAAGATGCAGAAAAAAGCAAAGATGTGCATTCTTATTGGTTAGGACAATGACGATGGTTATAGATTATGAGACAAAGAAACTAAGTCACTTGTAAGATCTAGGGATGTTACCTTCAATGAAACACCATTAAAATCTAAGCTAGATATAGATGATTCCGAGGTTGAGGAACAAGCTGCGGAAATTGAGTTTCCTTTATGCACAAGGAAAAACTACCAGACTGAATCAATTTCGGGTTCTGTAGTAAATGAAAATGTACTTGGAAGACATAGTGCTCCTGAAACTGAAGATAATCAATGCAGTAATGAATCTATTGAATTAGAGGGAGGAAATGAGGAGAACGATAATGATGTTGCAAGTAATGAAGAAGATGAAGGACAAGATATTGAACAATTAGCTAACTATGGAATGCAACTTAGAGATCGTTCGCTCCTTAGACGTCCAGTAAAATTCAATGACTATGTCTCTTATATTGATATAAATTGTTGTAGTGAAGAGCCCAATTCATTTAAGGAAGCCATAGCTTGTCCTAAGAGGAAATTGTGGTTTAATGCTATGGATAGTGAAATGGAATCCTTAAGACAAAATGGCACTTGGACTTTGGAGAAGTTACCTAAAAATCGTAAAGCAATTCCATGTAAATGGGTTTACAAAACGAAGCTTAATCCTGATGGTACAGTTGACAAGTATAAGGCTCTACTAGTAGTAAAAGGCTTTAGACAGAGAAAGGGTGAAGATTATGACCAGACTTTCAGCCCTGTCGCAAAAATGGCAACAATTCGAGCTGTGTTAAGCATCGCAGCTAGTGAGGGTATGAATTTAAGTCAGTTCGATGTTTCAACAGCCTTTCTATATGGTTCTTTGTCGGATGAAGAAATATATATGAAGCAACCAGAAGGTTATGATGATGGATCGGGTCGTGTTTGTTTGCTAAAGAAAAGTCTTTATGGTTTAAAGCAAGCTCCTCGATGTTGGAATAAAACTATACAAGATTTTTTCAAGGACATAGGCCTAAAACAAAATGAAGCTGATCTTTGTTTATTTGACAGAGAAGGAGCTAATGGAAAGCTGATTGTAGCCCTCTATGTTGATGACGGCCTAATAGCTGGTTCATGTAAGGAAGTAATTGATGAGTTTCTTGAACAAATGATAGGGAAATTCAAAATTACAACAAAACCTATATCTTACTTCTTAGGAATAGAGGTAGAAACAAGAGAAGGAGGTGATGTGCTAATTCACCAGACATCGTATGTTAAGAAAATATTGAAACGATTTGGAATGCAAGAATGTAGACCAGTATCTACTCCGATTGTAAAAGAAGGAATAATTAATCAATCAGAGAAGGTTGAAGACTTCTTTGTTGCTAATTATAGACAAATAGTTGGGGCACTTGCATACTTGATGGTCTGTACTAGACCAGATATTGCGTATGCTGTAGGAGTAGCCTCCAGGAATCTAGAGAATCCAACACAAGCTGATTGTGTGAGACTGAAGCGTGTTCTTAGATATTTGCAATATGCTCCAGATATGGGAATCCTTTACAAAGGACATTGTCAAAAAGGAACCATACTATGTTATAGTGATGCTGATCACGGAGGAGACATTGCAACGGCAAGGTCCACTTCTGGCGTGTTATGCCTTTATGCTGGTGGTGCAATATCGTGGGTCAGTAGGAGACAGCAAAGTGTTGCTATCTCAACAACGGAGGCAGAAATAGTAGCGGCTAGCGAGGCAGCAAGGGAAAGCATTTGGCTTGCTCGTCTTATTGGAGGATTACTCAAGACAAAAAGTTTGCCTATACTTTATATAGATAATGAGGCAGCTTTACGTTTGGCTGAGAATCCTGAATTTCATAGAAGAACAAAGCATATTCGTATTCGTCATTTTTTTGTACGAGAATTGGTGACAAATGGAAGTCTTCTTGTAAAGAGGGTTGATACGGAACAACAGCTGGCTGATATTTTTACAAAGGCACTTCCAAGGCCCAGATTTAAACAGCTGTGTGAAAAATTAGGTATACACAACGAGAGAAGGTGTTATGGTGAAACCTCTTTACGATGTGACACCTAATGTTTTTCTTCTTTTTTATATGACAATGGAATTTTACATTGTCAGATAGTTATCTTAAAATAAAAGTTGTATTTCTGAATATGTCGTTCTTATTGAAATAAATATATACATATAGTATATATTTGAGCTACACTCAGTTACTTCAAGAGTTTCTTGTGCAAACATTCTTTCGAGCATACATTTTTTGTGATTGCAATTTGTAGTGATGAGTGAAAGCGAGGACGAAGAAAAGTGTGGTGTTTCAACACCAAAGAAGAAACGTATTGAAAGAGGAGATGTAAAAGTTAAAGAAAAACACAGGTAACAAAAATACAGGACTGAATGGGAGAAGTAGCCGAAATTTTGTAATCCAATTTACGAATTGGCTGAGATAGACATCCAGTTACCTCAATTTAATTATTTTGTAAAAATTATTAGTACCTATTGAAACAATCTCACACTAAAAAATGCTACCTATTTTATTTCCATTCAAAATAAAATCGACGAAAACAGAAACGTAGTATAATTTTAGTCAAGTAGTATATTTTTAATTTCCATAGACAATAATTTTCCAAGGGTCCGAATCCAACCCTGGCATACATAGACAAACTGTATAAATGAAATGAATAAAAATGTAAATCGTACGAATATCCTAGAGTACTATAAATTAGAGTAATCAGTATTCACTACGTTCTATCGATAATTACACAATCAATTACTGGCTGTAATAAAAATTACTAATAATAATTTTTGAATTTGTATTAATCAAAGTTGTTTTCTTCTGAACCTTTCCTAATATAAATTTCGGTGTATACTAATAAATAAGTATCCGCTGTTTGATAAAATTTGGGTCACTAAAAACTGAGAGACTGAAAATTCTCCCGTTTTTCTACCGAATTCCAACATTTTCAACTGTATTGGTAACCATTAATTTCGCCCCATGTTACCTTCATGATTCAGTCGCCATTAAGTTGTGTCACAACAGGCATTATTTGATATTATTAATTGTTTTAACGAATTGTGTTATTTATATTTTAATATGTATCTAGAAAAGATACTAACTGTTCCTGTTGTATTCTTACTGGTTTTTTTGCGAAAATCTTTACAAAATGGCTTCATTTAGTAAAAGATCATCTATTTGCGAATAATATGAAATTTCTAGCGAAATATTTTGTTTTTTTGTTCATGATTTGGTATTCAGGCGAATAGTTCACAATACTTATTCCGCTGAATACAGAATAGTAATAGAAAGCCAATTAAAGACGATTACCACTCACACGAAGAGAAAGAAGCGAGTAGGTACTGTAAGTACAAGCTTGAGTGCAAATAGAAAAAAATATATTTTATAGAAAAGAATGGATTTTTTCCAGGCCCTAATAAACCTCTGGATTACATTATAGAACATGACAATAACTAAATTTATTGCTTTAAACCTGAAAATCCTAACATACCGATTATTGGTTCAAATATACCGATTTTTTTCAGTAGTTCTACGTTGTACATCGATTTGCATTTTGTTTTTCGAGTTTGAGACTCGAGAGGTCACTGCACTGCTCACTGCGTAGTTGCGTAGTTAGCAGTGTTGTTATTGATACGGCAATTACCGTATTATACGGCAATCCACGATTTTTTTTTCAGAAAATACGGTATACGGCAGGCCTCCCATTGCCGTATCACAAAATACGGCAATTGGCGGTAGTGGAATGAAACGTTTTTATACTAGCTTAATGAATGAAACGGAATGTACATAAGTGGAACCTTGAACAGTGTTACCAACCCTACTGTTTTTAAGAGTAGATTTACTGTTTTCACACCGATACCCCTGTTTTCTGTTTCATTCTTAATTTTTACTGTTTTTCATGCATCAAATATTTTAGACGCTAAAGAATCTAAAATATTAAATCTTGACTTCTCGCATGAGCAGAAACAGTTACCGTTGCAAAAAATATACATCGATGGAAAGGTGCCAAATCTGATCAGAAGAAAGAGAGAAATTGGAGAACTAGAGGAAGAACAGCTGAAAATTTTCCCATAAAGTGTAAGGAGTTTTATCTGGAAGCTGCAAAACAGATATTAAAAATTCCTTTTAACGACAGAAGTATTAAAATATCTGATGATAGACCCCAAAGCAATTCTGGATCGTGAGATAAAAAAGAAATTCCCTTCCATTGCAGATATAGATTATTTATTCTTAAATATTTGTCTAAATAATATAACTGGACTGGATAGAGATTGGCAAATGTTAAGAAATGTCAATTTATCTATTGTACAAAACAAAATTCCCGCTATTAAGAACTTTTGGTAACATGTTTTTGACCCAAGTTCCTGTACCCTTATGGGACAGCAGCGTGTTCGCGATGCCATTGGCGTTGCAAACACCTATAGGCGACCCTAACTGCTAAATTCTAAGCGGGCTGTCAGCCTGTCTGCTGTCCTACGCAATAAAAAAAAATCTACACCAATTGAAAAATGGAAACGGGTCTCTAACATTTCTCATATTATGTCAATTAGTGAAGAAACTTTTGTGCGTACCACATAGCAGCGCCACCGTGGAAAGGTTATGGTGTATGTACGTGGAAATATCGACTATAGCTCCGGACCCCAGGCACCGAAATTAAAGTTTGGGTTGCAACCGGGATATAACGCCGATGTATGATGATGTCGCGCGAAATGTGCGACAAAATGAGAAGCAAGGACAAGTACGCACTAGATAAACATGAATTTGAAGTAATAGAAACGATACGAAACCTTTATGGAGAAGAAAGAAATGAAGAATAGAAGTTTTTAAAATAAATAATTAAATACGGCAATTTGGTATTTTTTCCTTTGAAATACGGCAATCCAGACTCTGACATACGGCAGTTCAGATTTATACGATAACAACACTGGTAGTTAGTGACTAGTGAGTTGAATTGAGTTCTGTTGTGTAATAAGTTGTATCGATCCAACGTAACGTAAGCAAACGTAAGACGTAGTAGGTAATAAATAACAGCATAAAATAAATTTTTCGATTTAAAATGTCGAGTTTTGTCCCGAATAAACGTCATATGCGAGAAGTCCTAATTTACTTCTTTAATTTAAACAAATCTACAGCTGACGCGCATCGATCGCTGGTCGAAGCTTATGGCGAAGCTGCTTTTAGCGAGAGAAGTATTCGTGAGTGGTTTCAAAGGTTCAAAAACGGCGATTTTGATGTGGAAGATAAAGATCCCAGTGGTAGGCCCGAAATGTACGAAGACCCGGAGTTTGACGTATTGGACGAAGATTCGTCCCAGTTACAAAAAGAGCTTGCCCTTATATTACAGGTTACTCGACAAGGCATACCACTTCAAATAAAAACGGGAAGGATCCAACACCGAGGAAAGTAGCTTCCATATGATTATGAACTAGCCAAGAGAAGTTTAGCACTATAGGCATGTTTAAAATGCTTCAGGCATAAAGGTTTTTTTCATCCTGTAGTAACTATTGATGAAGAATAGGTCCACTATGATGAACTAATGAAGCGAAATTCATGGCAACTACTTGGCTATGCCTTAATATCGACAGCCATACTGAATATTCATGGAAAAACTGGGATCAGCTTGGTGTCGTGCATGAATAGTTGAGTGACTATTACTGTAGCTCTTTGAGAACAACAAATGATGTTGATCCAAAATAAAGGGAAAATGTGCCCACTAGTACTCCAGACACAAAACAATTCTTGTTTGCATTTTGTGGGGCCTGTTAAAACCTACTTGGGAAGTCCTGTCCCGCCTGTTGTATAAACCAGATATTACCGCTTTCGATTACAACTCGTCCTGGTCTATGGCAAGAGGTCCATCAGAGCAGCACTTACATCATATGAAGATACCAAAAGTTGGGTTGATAGCCCCAAAAGATGAGGAGTTCTTTAAGTAGTATTCAAATGGTATTAGAAAAATAAAAAAAAGTAGTAGCTAAAATAGTGGTAATACTTTGAATAAAACATAATGCACCATTCTTTTGTTTACAATAAATTCCTTATGATAAAATAAAAAAAACATCTTATGTACTTATATTTTTTATTATTACATCAAAACCACATCCTTACTGAAAAATATCATTATGGCACAACTATCACAAATTGTGATACTAAAGTTCTTGATTTGACTTATTTTTTTTACTTATTAGGAAGTATTTTTTTTACATTGTGAAGCTATGCTTTATAGCAAATCCAAACATTTTAAATCAATGTACTAATACACAAGCAATAAAATATATAGAATTAATTTGATAGGTAGCACAATAAAGACAACACCTACTGACAAGGTGTTTTAATTAATATACATAATAATACCACACATATTTTGGTTACCATGATTATGATAGTTGTGTATATTAGGAAAATACTGAGATGAGTAATGAAACAAGACAGACGGAATCAATTGCTTTATTACACATCTACCAACAGTTAATAAAAACATTGAATAGGTACTTTACAATTATGAAATTTATTTATAGTAAGTATATTATTAGTCAAAATAATCATCAATATCTATGTCTGGATTCAATATATCTTCGCCAAAAGGAGATAAATCTATTTGATCTAGGATCAAATTCTCACACATTTCTTCCAGATCTGTCTCACCAATTAAAATTGCACCTTGAAGTCTATTCTCTTTTATGACAAATTTAATATATTCCAATTTAGGTGTAGTGCGAATTATGATTTCATAATCATTTCCCAGTCCTTGACCATTATACTTTCCTAAAAGAACAACTCTGTATCCAAATAGTGTAGTACAATGTGTAAATAGTTCAAAGCAAAAGTCTTGTAAAACATCTTCTTTGATTACTTTAGCATGCATTGCTTTAGCTGCCATTCCCGCCATTTGTCTAGCTTGAGTCCATAATCTTAACTGAAACCAATGAGGAGAAGGTTTCCAAGCAGCATAAGCTACATCCCCAGCAGCAAAAATATTTGGAATGCTCGTTTCTTGAAACTCATTAACAGCAAGACCACCATCTGGACCTATTTCCGGTTTTGTGTCCCAATTAAAGTTAACTGCAGGTTCCACTCCTGTGGCTGATATTACAAAGTCACATTCAACTATATTACCATTAGTTAATTCCACTTTCAAAGGATATTTTGTATTAACAACTTCCTCTATAGATTTAATTTCAACTTTATAAATAATTTCCAACTCTTGAGTTCCATTTGCAGTTTTTGCACTTTCTAATTTTCTATACCAATCTGGACCTAAAGCAGCTGACTTGATATTTTTATCTAACGAAACCACTGTGTCCTCTTCAGTAAAAACATGTCTTTTAATAAATGTTTGTTGTGGCTTTTCACCATCATCAGCAATCTTAAAAGTATCTTGGAAAAACACCGCAGCTCCGGGATCAATGAAGGTTGCTGAAATGTAATCATCCCTAATGACCCATACCTTTTGAATACCTGAAGTTGCATGCACAATTTCCGATGCTATTCCACCATTACCAACTATGATCATCTTCTTACCATCTTTTAACCTTTCTTGGAATTCCTTTACAGATTCTGTGTCCCTTATACCAAGTACTCTGTTATTTTTGTTAGAATCTGAAATAAGTCTTGGTATGCCACCAGTGCAAATGCATATCACATCATATTTTATTAATATTCCATCATGAGTAGTCGCTAATCGTTCTTTGGTATTTAGATGTTTTAAAGAGTCATACACAATCTTCAAGTTAGGATGAATCTTTTGGAGAGAACTCGCTTCTGATTCAGTAACATCAAATGTAACTACTGATTTTGATAAAAAGCTTACATTACTGACGTTCTTTACTAATGATGAAGCTGTTACTATGATAAGGCTTTCCTCAGGATGTAGGATAGCAAGCGTTTCTACGCAAGTTACACCAGCTATCCCTCCTCCTATGACTAAATACGTTGTTTTTAAAGTCATAACGAAAGTAATTTATAACAAAGCAAACTTAAACAATTACATGTATCACGTCTATTATGCATTTGCAAGGCCAGACTATGTTAACATTTAACAACAAATTTAAAAAATGTTGAAACTTGTGAAATTTATTGTACAAAAAAACAAAAATAAATGTCAACTTCAGAAGTTCAGAGTAGGCTTGTGAAAAAGTATCGATATTATTAGCGGATATATTTTGATGCAATATAACGATACAAAATATCCAATATCAAAAATTAAATCAAAACGACATGTTTTTGAAGTGAAAACTTCTTTAGCATCGTTGTGATCTAAAACTCGATGGAACGAAAAGGTCACAGTGAAAAGGGACACCTTTAAACATCTTTAAATATATGTGTCTTTAGAATATAACGTGGAGAGAATGAATTAAAAGACATTATATAGCGTTTCCTATATTTGTGGTCTCTTCTTTATGCGGTGTTATAATTATTAAAGTTTACATTTTTCAAGGTTTCACTTAAATCACGTGTTTTATTTATCTATAACTAAAGTCACTAGAATCCAAAACTGTAAAGGATATCTAAGAACGAACGGAAAAAAGTAACTGTATTGGGAATGGGAAATGACCAATTGGGTCATGACATCTGGCGGTTGAAATTTTAACTTTTATCTTACAAATCTATCGTCTTTGCATATAAAATGCACCCAGTAGCGTCTTTTCCGTTTCATTTTTCTTCAACGTATTTCAAGAGCACAAATCACGGCAACCTCGTTATAGTACATTACAAAAATGAACGCGATTTGTCACCCAAGAACAGATTCAGTGAGCGCATCGTGGGTGACAGCAGGTGACAGTAACAATAAGTCACAGTGACAAAAAGTCACAATCAGCGGCGGGCCTAATACTATCTCATATGTGTACATGGAAATGTCAGCTTTTTTCTAAGCTACTCCTATGTGTTGGTTCTCAATTGTCTATCGTCTATAACTATTGATTAGTATGTTTGCATTGCGTGTATGTGTGTCTCTGTGGCCGTCTATCATTCATCAACCGTTACGTCACTTTCACTCGTAAGTTCTTTTATGTATTGTGTTCTAGCACTTAAATACTTAACACCTACGGCTTCCTCTGTACCTTCAGAGAGACTGGCTTCTGTCGAATCTGACGTTAATTTGGCGGTTCCTAACAATAGGAGCCGGCTAACAGCGGAGCATGCAAAGAGCAGAGTTTTTTTACTTTCGCTACCGGTCAAATACTGGTTTGGTGACACGGGGTCAGTATTTCAGTGGGTCACCATTTGGGTTATAAATGAAACACCAGTGATGGTTATCTGAATCAATACAGAAGCTGTATTGAGTACTGAATGATTTATTTCGAAATTTGTGCTCTTACATATGAATTAGCTGGGGTTCGTCAACCAATTAGAAGCGTCAAAAAGTAAACAAATGAAGATATTTTTACACGAGACTAATTCTTGGAATTTAAGCATTTCATCCATGGTTGGATTTGCGGTGAAACGAGACTATCAATTCTTCGAAATTGGTTGGGGCCTCATCCCACACAGCCGCCTCCGCAGGCGATGTTAATACGCGTGTTCGCAGCAGCGTTAGAAACCGTACGATAATTATCGTACACATACGATAATTTTGTGCCTACGTACGATGTACGATAGCATATTATTATCGTACGCAGATTGTACGATAATTTCTATCATGATGCAAAATTTGAGAATTTATATTATTTCACTCATAGATATAGAATACTATAGATTGGTTATGCGGAAAAGAGAGAATACGAGTATACGTGTGTTAGAGCGCGACAGATAAACGAGACCAAACACCGATACGCTAGCGGCCTGTAGCGGCCTAGCGCCCGTGGAGGTCGAAACATTATTGTTGTTATTTTATCGAAATCTTGAGTATTTTGTTGTGGTTTATTACTTATTAAGTGGGTTTTTATCATGGTGACGTGTGCAATACCTGGATGTATCGCTTCTATGAAAGAAATCCACAAAATCTTTCATTTTACACGTAAGTAAACAATGCCATATTTGCCTCTAAATAAGCTTTGTTCCAATGCGATATCGTATATTTTATATATCAAACGGTAGGGAATATTATCTAGTTTAGTTTCATTATAAATTAAGATGCTTTCGCATCGTATAAAAAGAATTATTAAATACGTGAATTTATGTTGTTTCTAACCTCAAATACCTAGAAGTGTGAAGTGACAATGTCGATAAAAATATCGATAATAGTCACAGTGATCCAAAAATAATCATCAATTAGTTTTATTAAAACCATTCTATAATGACTATTTGGCATCTTAATGATGATAATTAATGTGGTTACAGATTACCACAAAATGCAGAAATTCGAGGAAAATGGTTAAAAATGGTGAACAAACCGGATTGGATCCCAAAATAATATTCAACCATTTGTAGCAGGCATTTTGAAGAAAACTGTTCTGGATCAGTACCCACACCGTTCATGCCGGTAAGTTGATTTGTGTAATGACTAATTGTATCCACTATTGTTATGCATATTTTACATCAAGTTTAAATAAAATGAAATGACTATAGATTATTTTGTCATACTAATAACGATATGTATTCATTATGAGAACATTACCAAAATATGTTTAAGGTAAATATATTATGTCCAAGAAGGTATATACATGTAAATTTAACTGTAAGAAAATATAGTACTATAAAGATGAAAAAAATGGACAGGAGAAAAGAACATCTGACGATCCATTCAATTGAAGTCAGTTTTAATTTTTTGTTAAAAGTAAATATTGATCAGCAACTTTAATGAGTGAATTATAATAGTTGTGATATTACCATGCACATTATAAGCAGAAGCATAATTATTTTAAATTTAAAATTATTATAAAAATGTATGTTTTTGCATGTACATGGTTTGTTTCCTGTGTGTGAATTCTTTATTTTGAAAACAAAATTATGTTAGAGCAAAAAATTTGTCATATTTAATAAACTTTCCTACTGTGTCCTATTAGCTTTTTGAACCCTGTGTATTTATATATGTATTAATTGATAATTTTTATTATTGCTGTTTGTCTATATATTATGATACATTTTACAATACATTATCATATTACAATTATAATTTACAATATAATGTTACTAATATCATGATGTTGGTAATAGCCCTTGCATAATTTATAAACATAATTTCCTTAAAAGTCGTAGACGTAAACAGGCATAGGGCATAGTTGTGTTGAAATAAATGTTTGTAAATATATAATAAATGTTAAATTTTTTTGAAACAGATCAATTTTATTAGGATAATGTTGTGAAGTACTTGATATTGCTTATAAGTTATTTTTTTATATATTTTTTATAAAACATGTCAACAGATTGAATTGAAATCAATACGTAGAGTATCTTCATATGCGTATAGAGATATATCGCCACTTCCTGGATGTTCGAGCGCACATAGTGACATGACAGTGATTACGCCGAGGAAGAAAAAAATGAAGAAGAATATTGATCACTTGAAAAAACGTCTAATCAAAAAAAGTGTGAAAAATATTAGGGCCCAAAAAAAGAGAGTGAAAAGGTATTTAAATCAACTAGTGTCATAAAGAAATTAGAAAGTCTGCCATCACTACAAAATAATTTAAACACTAAAAATTCTATCAATAAAGATTTGTCTTTTTAATTTTGTAGTTTTTTTGAACTTATTCGCACTAAATACCTAACTATGAATCCCTGTGGATTTATTTATACCAGTTGGTACATGTTATCGAAAAAAATAATTTTGCATGGCGCATCACTAGCACCGTTACACACATGCACATTTACTGCACACCTTTGCATTTCATTTTTGGTCTCGTTTCTTGAAATGCACAACCAATCTATGTATTCTATATCTATGATTTCACTCATGCGCTGATAGTCTAAATCGCAGTAGCATGATTTTATTTTGTCCAATAAAATCAAGGGAAAATACCGGGAAATACAAGTGCTCTATTCCTATTGGTTCTTACGATCCGCTCTACTAAGTTTCACCACTGCCGATACTGTAACTATCCAGCGTTTGCTGTACACGCTTTCTTATTGGTTAGTATAGCATCTACTAATGCGAACAAGAGAATATAAGTTCGATATTTCGATTATGTTCACTGGTTCACACGACTTCATATATATCGTATATTTTGTGTAGAAAAGTTGGCAGTCATTTCGTTATATTATTATGATTATATGTCTGTATTCGCTCTGACAAAAGGAATTATTCAAAGTAAGTGAAGAAAGAAGTAATTTTCTAGAACAGCAAAATTTTGATTACACACTTGGAGTGATTGTTATCACTGGCAAGTAGGTATATCTATCAAATACATTATTTCAGTGGCTGTATATTTTATATAACTTACTAACCTATTAATTATTTTTTATCTGTGCAATGAAGAATGAATCCTACATTTTTTTTAAACTATATTGAAATATAAAAATTATATTTTCTGTTTTTATGAATATAAGTGTATATTAATATATAAAAGAAATTCTTTCATTTTTTATTTCACTACCCATTCATATCCATTTCTTCTTTATAAATACAAAATTTTGGCGTGTTTCATACCCAACTTGCATGGGAACAGTGAAATTTTGTCTGAGTGAATTTTAAACTTGGCGCGTTTATTCAGGAATCAGTTCAGGTCTGTACCACGTGTAAAACATTTAGGTTTCAGTGTTCTATTGATTTGACAGCGGTGGTTTAAAAAAGATAAACTATAGAGTACTTGCATGCATATCAATATTACAATTTATATGATTTATTTATCTATAATAGACATTATCCTAAAAAATACGATAATTTCAATCCATGTACGATAATTTTACGCCCCTGGTACGATAGTCAGTCCACTTCAAGTTGCTAACGCTGGTTCGCAGCGTTCTCCCGTCACCGTCATTCCTGACTGAGACGTTGCGCAGTGAGCATGTAGTCGCGTTGTCGATTTATTATGTACGTTGTTCTTATTATCACCCGAAGTCTCTTCCGAGAAATGTAATGCAGTTGAGGGTGATGCTTCGTGGGTAGTACTTAAGCGACGTGGCCGACGATTATGTATGACTTTTCAGAGCTAATTCTTTTCTCTGTTCCTTATTAATATTATACGGTGGCTACACTGGGTTGCCTGATACAATAAAATATTAGTTAGAAGATAGCTTTTTAGTTTTTAATATTTGTATAATTATTGCCTAACAAAAAGGAATACTGTTAAAAATGCCTCCGTTTCTATTAAGATTTTTGTACATTTTGTATAAAAATTACTATTGATATTACATTTGAGCTAAATACAATTTTTTTAAAGACTATAGCGGCCGGGAGATACCCGAAGCGCGCCACGCGTGGCAGGCCGCCCTCGCGATACTCGCCACCCGGGACTCTCCTTCAGTCATAATACTCTGCCGTTGGCAGTAGGCAGTCGCTTTATGACCGCACGCGATCGAGAACGTAAATTAATATAATAAAATGTCCTTTTATTGTTGTAAACGTTTCCTCGATATTTCAAATAAATCATTTTAAAATGCACCTGTCGTTTAACATACGCAAACCCGGAACCATACACCACATCTGGCGCCCAACGTAAATAAAAAATAACCAGTGTTAAAACCGTGTTTGTGTAGTGTTGTAGTGAAAACAAAATGCCGCGTACTCGTCAAGGTGCTGCTGCGTCGTCGGATGGTGAAGAAGAGGGAAATCAGAGTGTGACGATGTCACAAGAGATGTTCTCCAACCTTATCACGTCGTTGCAGAAGTCACAGCAGGAGTTTTGCTCTCAGTTACTTAGGGAAGTACGAGCGTCAACTCCAGATCCGTCCGCTATCTTTTCGGACGTTGCTGTTCAGAAGTGCGGCAATTTCACACAATGTACGGCACGTTTCTCGGGAAGTCCCGATGAGTCCGTAGATAACTTTATAGACGCAGTAAGTGTATATAAGTCATGTCTCAGGGTCAGTGATGAGGACGCCTTGAAGGGCTTGTCCATGCTTCTCATTGGTTCTGCAGCAGTTTGGTGGCAGGGCGTCAAGTCTACCACAACATCTTGGGCGGAAGCAATTACGAGGCTTCGTTCGGCATATGGGATACGTCGACCGCCTCATAGGATATATTTTGAACTCTTCACATTGTCTCAAGGAAGCGAACCTACGGACTTGTTTATAGCCAAGGTGAGAGCGTTGCTGGCTAAGCTTCCTGTTGGAGATTTATGTGAGCGAGTGGAATTAGACATGACCTTTGGACTTTTGGATCGTCGTATAAGAAAGCGGGTCGATCGCGAGAGCATATTTACCTTTGAGGATCTACTTCGGAAGGCTCGCAGCATTGAAGATTCATTAGCTGAAGCTCGAGAGACCAGTGTAGTCCCCACGGTGTCGTCGAGACCGCCTCTTCACGCCGAAGCGCGTTCGAGCAGCTCACGCAGTGTTCCAGTGAAGACCGACATTAAGACGGACAGTGCGTACGTCAACAGCAAGCAAAATCGTTTGTTTTGTGTCTATTGTAAGCATCGCGGACATTTAAAAGACACGTGCGAAAAGCTGTTAAGTGTTAAAAGTGATAAAAGGGAAAAAGTTACAATAAAGTGTTACGGGTGCGGTGCAACGGGCACAGTCAGGTCTAAGTGCGTAAAGTGTAACCCGAAAGAAACCAAAAACCCAGGTACGAGTGCGTTTTACTCCGTCGAAACCGGCGCGATTACGTCATGCGAGCCGCGCGAGCGCGACGCCGGAAGTTTGAGGACTTTCCCGCATATTCGCCAAGCGCCGCGGCCGCCGCCGACATCGCCGACAAACGTTTCTAACACGCCGCCGCGGCCGCCGCGATCCTTTGTGGCGCCGCCGCCGACAAACCTTTGTAACTCGCCGCCGCGAAGCGTTTGCACCGACTTAAGGTACTTTTGTAGAAGTAAGAAATGTAATAATGTAAGTAATTTTATACCTCTTTCAATTTGTCCTACTGTTAATAATGACCTTTGTACATGTTTAGCTTGTAAAGTTTGTAATCGTAATGTTGATTTAAGTGGTTTTCAAACTTGTAGCAACAAAGTCAGTAGTACCCAGTCATTTTCTGTTAACAGTAATGTGGTTAGGGACAGTAGTTCTCAAACTTTTTTCAAAGAAGCCAGTGATTGTCAACCTTTGCATTTTAACCCCGTTTGTTTTAATAAAAATGAACAGCCATTACGGCCGATTCTTAATATATCCATACTGGGTGAACATGGAGTGGGGTTAGCTGACTCTGCGGCTAAAAGTAGCATTGCTGGGCATACTTTATACAAACTTCTTAAACAAAAAGCCCAGCCGTTTTATGCTGTAACAAAATTGTCAAGTTAGCCGACGGCCTTAGTAAGACTATGGACTTACTAGCCACAGAAGTTGAGGTGACTCTCGAACATAAAACTAAAGTAGTACGATTTTTTGTTTTCCCTAATGCAACAAGTAATGAAACGTTGCTGGGTATCGATTTCCTTAAGTCATTTAATTTAAATATTGATTTTGGCCATTCTACGTGGACCTTTTCGGAAAAGAAGTCGCGTGTATTTCCTTTACGTTTTGAAAACAAGTCACCTGGGCTACCGTGTGCGTCCCTTGGTGTACTGCGGGATGACGAGGCAACGTCTTTAAATCCGTGTCAACGTACGGAAATTTCTAAGGTCATTAATGAATATGAAGATATCTTTGCACCAGGGGGAGATCCAACTACTTACTGCGAGTCCAGTTTAGATTCTCCAGAAAATGTTTTGGGCAAATTTCACGTTTCACAACTAACGCGACTCTACCTTCGTAATGACAACGTCATGCCTCTTCGTCTCGTCGTACCAAAGAGATATAGAGGCCGTCCGCCTAAAGTGAAAGGGAGTCCTGTGCGAGCGCAGGAGAGGTGTTTCTCTCCTGCCCTCGAGGGGGAGGATATAGCGGCCGGGAGATACCCGAAGCGCGCCACGCGTGGCAGGCCGCCCTCGCGATACTCGCCACCCGGGACTCTCCTTCAGTCATAATACTCTGCCGTTGGCAGTAGGCAGTCGCTTTATGACCGCACGCGATCGAGAACGTAAATTAATATAATAAAATGTCCTTTTATTGTTGTAAACGTTTCCTCGATATTTCAAATAAATCATTTTAAAATGCACCTGTCGTTTAACATACGCAAACCCGGAACCATACACCACAAGACGCAAAATCTATTGAAAATGACCGATATATCGATATTTAATCTTACATAGTTTAATTTTTCTTCTTTGATACTTGTGGCTACAATGCTTATGCCTTTGATTTTGTTAATGTCAGAGTAAAGAAACAAGGTTTTTTTACATAAATTGTTTAATTTGATCATGTTTTTTTTTTTTATTGTAGCACTGCATAATTAATGCCAAAGTGATTGAAGATGAAAGTAGCAATTCTGAAAAAGAATAATATTCTATCACTTTATAGCACGATACACACCTTCCTTTTTTTTTGGTCTCGGGGGAGAAACCTCTCTTGATGGGTTCCCCCGGCCCGGGGGGACCGAGGGGTATGTGGGACTCCGGGAAAGATGTTCGACCATCCGACTACCCACTAAAAAAACCCGCTGTTCTCCTATCGCCTATTCCCGGGCCCACGGCTATATGGCCTGCCGATCTCGTGGCCGGGCGGGCGCCGGCCCACCCTTTGTCTTAAGGCGGGCCCCTTCTAAATTGTTGGCGCCGGGGGTCAGGATTTCGTCCCCCGGCACTCTTCTGGATCAACAGTTGAGGGGGGCCGCAGAACAGCGCGCGGCCCTCTCCCTCGCGGCAATAGTGCGGGCGGCGGGTCCTCCCCTGAGGGGCCGCCAGCGGCCGCTTTTTACGGCGGCCGGAGGTCGTTACTGGCCCTCCGGCGCCGCCGGCGTGGCCTGCGTTGGCGGGAGGGGAGTGTAATGGTCGACTCCCACTCCCGCTCTACCGCCTCCTTTGCGGACATGACTGCCTCGCAGAAGGAGGCGACAGCCATCCATCCGGGATCACCCCCGACCTCGGACAGAACCAGGGCCGGGAGCGACAGGTCCACGCCGATTTGGGCGACGAGGGCGCGGCGCTCCTCGTGCCACGCAGGGCACACGGCGACAGTGTGGTCCACCGTGTCCTCCTCGTCGCCCGCGCCACATTGATGGCACCCCGACGTCTATTCTATCCGATCTGATCCTAATTATCGGATGAAATCGAAAAATGTTTTGTGCAACAGATTCTAATTTTATTATTATTATTACAAAATTGAATGTTCCAACCATCCTTTTCCTAAAATAGGATTATAAATCGGAACGTGTATAGAACATACGTCCGATTAAACGTCAGTCACACGCGATCAGCGTCCCAGTTCAAACGTGTATCTACTAGCGCGTTTTGGAAATGTTGGACGAGGAAAGCGATTCAGTATCAGACCACGAGTATTTTGTATCGTCTTTACTTTATTATTATTTAATTACTAAGAATGTAGGTGATTATGGGAAATTTCGACACCAGATTACTCGAACAGATTTGAGAAATAAGTCCTATGAAAGTCTTAAAAATCTACAAAAAAGTTTACAAAAGTGCAACATTGGCTGAGATGAAAAAATTTTTTTTGAGTTTCTTCAGCCCCTTAGCTTTTCTTTTTTCTCCGTTTTCGTGTATCCATAACGATACTTGATATTGCTACTCCTATTGCAATCAAAGCCATGTGAAACACATCTGCACTGAATCACCACTAGAAAACGATCTGATTTTAGGAAGCACAAATTGAAAAGTGTATAGAGAATGAATCCAATTTAAGGTTTCCGACAAATCGGATAGGATCGGAAGATGTGCATCGCGGTTATCAAACAAATCTATCAAACATTTTTCGATGTCAACATTTGACAAAACTGTATGGACCAAGTCCTTTGCTTGCCAGATTGGCAAATTAAAACAACAACAACAACATTTTTCGATGTCAATAAAAATTTTGTGCGAAAAATGGTTTCTGCAAAAGTGCAAATCTTAGAAATTGCAAACAAAACAATAAAATTCTTTTATACTTGTAAATTTTGCAGAAATTAATTAATCCATATATAATATATTTATATAATATATTTAACAAGTATTAAACTTACATATTACGTCAAGTAATGCGAAAATATTTAGTACGATGTACTTTTCTAAATTATAAGCCATGTACAAATATATCTGTATAAGTTCGTTACCTTTATTTATTGCTTTACTTTGGTATTGTCCTATATTATGGAGTCTCGGTTTCGTCTTTTTATTAAGCTTATGCTTCACAATCTCAATTTTTTTACTAACTTTGTGGGGTCATACAATACTGTCATCTCCCCACCAAACTTCTTTATTTTTGTTGGATAAAGTAGATAAAGAAGTACGTCAACTTGAGGATACTCTTAAGGTGAGTTATAACGATTTACACATAACGTGGTTTACAACATAATAGCAACTATAATCAAAAATATATGTTTTTTGAAGGAGGAAAAAAGCAATTGGCCAAATTTTTCTAAGAAGTCTCATTTACCAATAATATTTGGGAGAACTGTAGACAGCCAAATACAGCTGTTGATAGACTACATTTTAAGGGACTTTGTTACGAAATGGTTAAAAGATTTATCATACAAGCCTGATCCAGTAATTGACAAGTTTAAGGAACATGTTTGGAGTGGAATACAAAATTTGTATGAGAGATTATTACGTGTTGATGCTGAAAAACTGCTGGCCAATGATATGGTTACTAAAATTACCCAGCACTTTGAAAGAATAAGGATAGCAAGGACTTGTGCGTAAGTAGATTAACTTTGGTAATTGGTAAAATTTTATTTAAGGAATATTGTATCCCTTTTAAATTTCAGTATAACATGAAGCCCTAGAAATTAGTTATGTTGGTTAAATTTGTGATGATTAGACTTAGAGCTAGTTTATGCAATTCCCATCATTTGAATTTTCCTGTTAGTATTGATATTAAATGACAATTATCCTTACTATTTCATGCCCAATATTATACTATTACAGAAATGTACTTAAGAACTAGTAAAAGAAAAAGAGGTGGCCAATATAAATGATGGTTGGATCAAGTAGTAAGGATTGCAGGAAAGCTATAAGATATTGCCACAAAGGAAGATCACAAGAAGAATAGAGGTTATTGGGGGAGGCCTTTGCTAGAAGTCAAATAGATACTGTCAGGGACTCTGAAGATTAGTTTTCTAATGAAACTTGAACTTAATGTAAACTTAACCTGGGCAAGTGTCTGAATGTGGGCTTCTTATTATTCTTGCAAATAATAAAACAATTGGTCTAAGAGCCGACGACACTAAACCTAGTTCGATAAGACTACCGGATGACATATATATATTTAGTCACGTCGTTAACAAGGGAACACGAAATGGCCATGCTGCAATGCAAAAAACCTGGCGAAGCCAGTAAAAAAAAATTTTGAAAAAAATTGAAAAATCCGGTTTCTAGTACGATAAGACTCCCAAGTTTTGTTTGTTCCTCGAAACAGGGGAGGGATAGAACTATAAGATAATGCAGTGCTGCAAGCCCCCCTGATTGGCCTAATCAGTGGCAGCAGCATGATAAGTGACGCCTCATACCTAGGTATCTAGTATGATTGATCTCCTCAAAAAACCCAAGCTCATCCGAAAGATCATCAATTTCTGTGTAAGAAAAACCACTGCTGCATTTTCGAAACAGTGGAGAAAGTGGTTGCTGCAGCGATTGAAGGTCGCCCTCCGCGCAGCTGCATTCGGCGTTTCAATTCAGTTTTGTCAGCAATCATTATAGGTTCCTTTCGATTTGTACTGATTAAATACTCTTGCTACAATCACGTAAGAATACTTTTCGTGTTGTTGATTATTTAAAAAAAATTAAACCGGCATATTGTATGTGATATTGTTCGATTTTTCAGCCATTTTCCTTGCGTTGTTTTTAATTTTTTCTCATGTCTTCCGTAACATTTTGAAGTAAATATTTTTTTTTTATAAAATAGGACTAAATATCATTGTTTCAACGAATAAAATTCTATTAATTATTCCAAAGTTCCGGATTTTAAGCCGTTTTTTGGATATTTATTATTTTGCGTGGCACGTACGAATCTTTTCCGCTTTATTTTTTAATCAAACCATGATATGTATTTATCATCGCGGAGATAGTTTGAATGAATGGAAAGTTCTGTACCTGAAACATGAAGATTTCTTGGCTATTTGTAGGAGAAATTGAGTCATCGACAGTACATTATAATCCTTCAGCTGTGCTATACTCCGGACGCCGAGCAGGAAGAATTTCGGCCATTGACCTGTTAATCTGTCTCTGCCACTCCCGCGTATTTACGGGTATTTATTATATTTATAATGCCGCTTTGCTCCCACAGAGCAATGACCGACGGTGGTCATTGCTCAATGCGAGCAAAGCGGCATTATATTTACGCGGGAATGACAGAGACAGATAATAACAGGTCAATGGCCGAAATTTTTTCTGCTCGGCGTCCGGAGCATATTATATTCGAAGAAAAAAAAAACAGGTCCATACAAAGGGTCTAGAGTTTATACCTGCTCAGTGCTTAGTATTGTTGAATTGTTGTGGACATGTAGCTGAATTCAACTTCACCACATTGCGTAACGCAGTAACGCTCCATTTCGAGGAGTACGGCTGGGAGATTCGGGAAAAACTGCAACCTCTCTGGTATACAGGTCAACCGACGCCACTATTCGTGGATGATATGTTGGCTATGTCGGTTGAAACCGAAAAAAACCGTGAGGATGAATTCGATTTCGTTACATTCGATTCGGATGACGAAAAGTAGCGTAAGAATAGCTATTAAAAAGAAATAAGTAGTTTACAGGAAGAATAAGAATTAGTTTGTAAGAATAAAAATTATTAATTAACATTAAATACTCAATTCAAGGCAAGCAAAAGAATAGCTCGAATAAGAATTTTTAATTAATGGTAATATTGTTATTTAGTAGTTTTTTCACACTTCATATTGTTGACACGTAATGTTGTCGTAGTTGTGAAATAAAAAATATGTATATTAATAAAATGATTAAATCATCGGAGAAACCAATCTTCTTTATTCATTGCCCGCATCGAAATTTCAATACCATTTCACGTCCATAATCATTCATAATTATTTGTTTAAACAGTCAACGACAAGAAAATTATTCTTACGTGATTGTAGCACGAGTATTTAATCAGTACAAATCGAAAGGAACCTATAATGATTGCTGACAAAACTGAATTGAAACGCCGAATACAGCTGCGCGGAGGGCGACCTTCAATCGCTGCAGCAACCACTTTCTCCACTGTTTCGAAAATGCAGCAGTGGTTTTTCTTACACAGAAATTGATGATCTTTCGGATGAGCTTGGGTTTTTTGAGGAGATCGATCATACTAGATACCTAGGTATGAGGCGTCGCTTATCATGCTGCTGCCACTGATTAGGCCAATCAGGGGGGCTTGCAGCACTTCATTATCTTATAGTTCTATCCCTCCCCTGTTTCGAGAAACAAACAAAACTTGGGAGTCTTATCGTACTAGAAACCGGATTTTTCAATTTTTTTCAAAATTTTTTTTTACTGGCTTCGCCAGGTTTTTTGCATTGCAGCATGGCCATTTCGTGTTCCCCTATTAACGACGTGACTAGATATATATATGTCATCCGGTAGTCTTATCGAACTAAGTTTAGTGTCGTCGGCTCTCCTACTAAATGCAAAAAGGCTGGTTGCCTATGTTCAGTAGGCTGCTGGCTTGAGATTGGAGAAATTGAATGAAAAATTGAATTTAGTTGTGTATAACAAGTATGAAAGCTTGTTTGATACATACATACATATCGTCGTAGTCGTAGAATAGTGACGGATCTGACATATATTAAACTTTACAGGACAGCCATTTTAAAAATACTGTTAAATACTCACAAAACCCTAGGAACACATAGCACATGAAGCAGTCTTGATAGTTGCTTTTTCCAGACTGGTTTTTGGTCAACTACCTACAGTTTAGTACATAACATGCCTTTCCCCGAAGATAGCTGACACAATCACTTTTTAAACTAATATTCTTATACAAGTTCATAATCACTAATTTTATTCTTGTTCTTATAGCACTTTACTTATTTAATTATTTATTATATTTTTATTACTATAGTTACATATTATATAATGTAGATGTATAATTTTGAAATATTGTATTATATTATTCTTCATCAACTTCAGAATCCTCATATGATTCTGAGCTAGATTGTCTTTCGGTCCGTAATTTCTTTGGGGTAGATGCTGGCGGTGAAATTGACAAAGTTCTTTTGTTTCTGAATCCTTCTTCAGATTGAGATGGTAACACCACATCTTGTGGTCCTCTAACTCCAATGATTTCCGGCCATTTCCGTGGGGAAGGGATAGTGATTTCTCCTTCACTATCCTCATCACTTATTGTTAACTGTAAATCCCTTCTTTCTTTCGATTGCAGTTTTTTACTTTCCTCTGCAGGCCCATGTATCTGGTTTATGTGTCTTAATAATAATCGGCCATTCCACCGCACCAAGTACCTACAAACTCCAACTCTCTTCTCTACAATACCTCTGAGCCATCGAGGCCCTTTCGCATAGTTACGAACATATACCCATTGACCAACCTTAAATGTCCTTATTTTAAGTGTACTATTGTCGTCTTTTGCATGAATTTCTTCTTTATCTCTAAAAGACAAAGGGTTTAGGTAATCAAATTTAGTACGGAAGCGTCTATTGTTAAGAAGCTCTGCTGGTGTTTTTTCATTGATGCTGTTAGGTGTAGATCGTAGTCCATATAACATCTTGGGGAGCCGCTCAGACCATGGTTCTGATGTTAATTTTTTAAGCTTCTTTTTAACAGTTTGTACCATCCGTTCTGCTTGTCCATTTGAAGCTGGATGGTAAGGGGGCACCAGTATCTGTCTAATACCACAGCTTTTCAAATAATTCTTAAACTCTTCAGATATAAAACTTCTACCATTATCACTGACAAGGGAGTCTGGTAAACCTTGTTCAGCAAAAATATCTCGCAATGTTTTTATTAATGTGTTGCTACTGAGGTCATTCACTACTTTAACTTCAGGCCATTTGGAGTATGCATCAATGACAATAAAAAACGTTTTTCCCATAAATGGACCAGCGTAATCAATGTGTAGCCGGGACCATGGTTTATCAGGTTTTAGCCAATGATGTGTCACTGAAACTGGTATATTTCTATTTTCTAAACAATTGCTGCAGTTTTTTACAACATTTTCAATCTGTTTGTCCATTGCAGGCCACCAGAAATAGCTTCTGGCTAATGCTTTTGTTATAACTATGCCATCATGATTTCGATGTAGCTCATTTAAGATATGTTCGCGCATTAGTTCTGGAATAACTACCCTATTGCCCCACAATATACACTTATTGTGTATCGATAACTCCTCTCTTTAATGCCAGAATATTTTGAAATCTTTTTCCACTTTTGTAGGCCAACCATTTCTAATCCAATACAGTATTCTGCACAGTGTTGTATCCTTTTGTGTGAGTTTAGCAACTTCTACAGCAGTGAACTCCAAGTCTAAGGGTGTTTCCTCTATTAGTAGCACTCCGGAATACTCTTCATCCTTAATTTGCTCCTCCTTACATGGCCAACGGCTTAATGCATCTGCGTTTCCAAGTTTTTTACCTTCCACATACTGTATCTCATAATCATATGAGTTTAATAATAATGCCCATCTCAACATTCTTGGTGAGATAATGGTAGGAATAGGCTTACCTGGACCAAATATGCCCAGCAGGGGTCTATGATCAGTGTTTATGAATACCTTACGTCCACTTATGTATTGATGGAATTTCTTTAACCCAAATATGATGGCTGCTGCTTCTTTGTCTATTTGGGCATAGTTGCGTTCATGTGAATTCATCGTTCTGGATGCAAACATTATCGGTTTTTTAGTACCGTCATCCATCTCGTGTTCCAGAACTGCCCCTAATCCATATTGAGAGGCATCGCAAGACATTATCAACTTCCTGCGAGCATCATAATGCACTAGTGTATCATTGCTTGCTAACATAGATTTTAACATTTCAAAAGCAGACTGATGTGACCTGTTCCATTCCCATTTAGCATTCTTGTCTAATAATCTGTATAATGGTTCAGCTATAGTTGCTTTCTTTGGCAAAAAACGATCATAGAAATTGAGAAGCCCTAAAAATGCTTGTAACTCCTTTATATTCCTTGGTGGTAAAGATTTTTCAATAGAGTCAATTTTGTCTTTAGAGGGGTGTATTCCAGATTCATCTATTAAATAACCGAGAAATTGGACTCTGGGGACTGCAAATATACATTTTTCTTTGTTTACTTTTAACCCAGCTCTATGCAACCTCTGTAATACTGATTCTAACCTAATATTGTGCTCCTCAACATCTGTCCCGCAGACAACTATGTCATCCAACATAACAGAAATTCCTCTGACCCCTGCCAGTAGTGACGTCATCAGCCTTTGAAAAATACCAGGACAAGCCTTAACACCAAAAGGTAGCCTTTTCATTTTATACAAACCTTTTGGTGTATTTAATGTTAAAAGCTCAGATGTCTCATCATCAACCAGTACTTGTGTATATGCCTGTTCTAAATCTATTTTTGAGAATATTACCCCCCTTGCAGTTCAACAAAAGCTTCATTAAGCGTAGGCAAAGGGTAGGTATCCGTATTAGTGACTGCATTCACAGTGGATCTGTAATCACCGCATAGCCGAACATTGCCATTTGTTTTTAAAACAGGTACTATGGGGGTAGCCCACTTGGAATGTGTTGTAGGCTCAATTACTCCTTCTTTAACTAGCCTATCAATCTCCTTAAAAACTCTTTCCCTTATAGCAAATGGTATTGGTCTACATTTCAGAAATTTAGGTACAGACCCTTTATTTGGTGTAATATTCACTACAGGTCCCTTGTATTTTCCCAAACCAGAATCGAAAATGTATTTATACTTATTAATTAATTGTGAAACTTGAGTTCTAACACTTGCAGTAATTTTTAAATTATTCAGCCCTTGTATATATCATAATACCTAATTCAGAAAACCAATTTCTGCCAATTAAACTCGAACCATTACCTTTAGCAATGAGAATTTTCAAATTTTTCACTATATTTTTATAGTTCACTTGTACCTTTGATTCACCTAATAATGATAATTTCCCCTCAGTATAGGACTTCAAGCCAATGTTTGTCTTTTTCATATTTGGAAGTGATCTATTCCATATTAATCTAGCTGTGTTTTCACTAATTATTGTATATGGACAACCTGAATCCACCTCCATATTTATCTCTGTACCATTTAAAAGCACTTTAATCTCATAAGGTTTTACTTTATCCTGTCTAATACAATTTACCCCTATCTCATATAGCCCATTACATTCAGAATAACTCTGCTTCCTATTTTGCTTAGATTTTAGTAAACATGCTGCTTCTATGTGACCTTTTTTCCCACAGTAGTTACATTTACTCCAGCGAAAACGACATTCACCACTGTGTTGTTTAGTACACCGCAAACAACTGGACCTATTCTTAGAAAAAGACATTTCCCTACCTGATACTTTATTGATATCCATTGGTGTTGTAAAATCTTGTTCTTGAATCATGGTACGTAGGCCGGGTTGTACTATTATATTGGAGTCTATATTCGCACTTTCATGAGACAGTGCTATATGGCAAGCCTCTTCAAAAGTTAATTGAGTTTGTTGTAGAAGTTTTTTTTGAATATCTTTATCTAAAATTCCACAAACTAACCTATCTCTTAAGGTGCGATTCAAATCTATAAAATTGCAATTTATACTTAACTTACGAAGTTGAGCAATATAGTTTTTCAATAATTCACCTACTTCTTGATTTCTCGTATGAAATTTGTAAGATTCTATGATCTCATTCGGTTTTGGGTGGAAATGGCCGTTTAAAATTTGAATAATAAATGTGAAGGTAACCTCGCTTACCCGCTGAGGTGATATTAAACATATAATCAAATCATATAATTCAGAACCACAAACCGCCAATAAATTAGCTTTTTTCATTGCATCTTCCTTAATATCATTAGCTTCAAGACAGTAACTAAACCTCTCGATGTAATTTTTCCAACAACCGTTAGCAATGTCAAATTCATTAAATTTAACACCCATTATTATTTGTTTTTTAAAATGTAATTATTATGAAATTATTCACTTATTTACGCGTTTTCACTATTTTCACTCGTCGCCACTGTTAAATACAAAACCCTAGGAACACATAGCACATGAAGCAGTCTTGACAGTTGCTTTTTCCAGACTGGTTTTTGGTCAACTACCTACAGTTTAGTACATAACAAATACATAAGCGTCATTTTACTATGAGAATCTATCATATGCGTCACTTTACCGACTGCTTAATTTGAAATCTAAAATACATGTGATTTTTTTTTAAATGTAGCAATAATATTTAGACAATGTAGTATCCAAATATGGTAAAAAGTGAATTTTGGATTTTTTTCAAATCCGTCGTTATTCTACGATCACGACGATATGTATTTGCTCAGCTCAGCTATTTTGTATTCTTTGGAGATTAAATACAAAAAAATATATATATAATCACACCTCTTTCCCATAGGGGTAGGCAGAGACCACTTCTTTCCACTTGCTACGATCCTTACATACTTGTTTTTCTTCGTCCACTTTCATTATTCCCTTCATACATGCCCTTCGGTTCAGGGTACTCTTGACCTTGTTTGAAGCTTTGAAAATATCTGTTACATTTCAGAATGGAACTAAACCAGCCACCAGTATTTGCATTAGCTCCACATTTAATGTCTTATGACACAGAACTGCACTACCTGCGTCAGATCAGTGAACTTATAGTCATGTTCCTCATGCCAAGATGCTATTCATTGTCACCAGCATCACATCTGCTAAGAGAAGTACTTACTTGCAAAAGTATGTAATTTTTTTATATTATTAAGATTTTTAAGATATTACTAAGACGTGTAAGACAGTATTGTACACAATGCTGTCTTACTAATTTGGACTATTTTATAAAAGTTTGTATGACAATAGATGGTCTAATCGCTTTTTATCTGTGCAGGGGCAGGGAGGGATACTAACCTTTGTGGCCAGGGTTGGCCTGTCGGAAAAGGCGACAAAACTACCCACCTTAGCTATGTGGTAGGGCTTCAAGCCTGTCTGGATGGCGAGCACCTTAAGTATGCCGCCATAATAACCTTGTGTTGTCTTTCGGCATTAGTGACCCAAGTTCCTGTACCCTTATGGGACAGCAGCGTGTTCACAATGCCACAGGTGTTGCAAACACCTATAGGCGACGGTAAATGCTAAATTCTAAGCAGACCATCAGACTGTCTGTCCTACAGCAATAAAAAACAAAAAAAAAACATAAAGCAATATCATCTAGACAATCCATATGTTGCTTTAGTGTTTTGGCTAGTAAAAAGAATTATTGTTTTAATTTGCAGTATTACAGCCTGCTATCGATCTCATCACTGAACCTGATTACATAAATCAGAAAATTATTCAATATTTAGAAGCACAGAAGGAAGTAAATGCTATGCATGAGCGGACACATGAATATGCGAAGACATTTGAGGACTACATTCGTTTAATTAATAGTTGCAATAATGTTGACACACTGAAACGGTTACGGTATGTACAAATATTTGATTTTGACGAAATCGGGACATTAAAGGTCTTAATTAATTTGTAACTAATTTTAAGGCCTTCAATTTTTTAATGTAGAAGAACAGCATACAGGCTGATGGCCCACTTACTAGTAATGTTTGTGAACCTAGGGGCACTGTGAACACACTGCCGCCCGCATATGGGTACTGGAGTCTAGGAAATTCAATGTATATCCCCTTTTATAATATAACAATATTATTAGTGGCCCATTTATGCCAATGTCAGCCAGAGAAAAGAATAAAACCATCATATTATTAAGTTGTCAAAAAAAATTCTCAATTTTATCACTTACAAGAAAGTAAGGGTACTTACTTTCTCCTTCAGGTGTTAGAAGTCAAGATAGTTCGTCTTGTTAAAACTGAAATATAAGCCATAGATATTCTCTTTTACAACTGCCCCAATGTACTCGCATATTAGTTCATCTCATTTTGCGTCATTCACTTGAATCTATTTTCTAAAGATTCTTTATATTAGAAATAGAATAGTCCTAAAAGAGCACTAAAACGAAAAGGCATTGAAAATTTTTACCCTGCGACATTACAGTGTTACAAAGCTTGTGGAGGCTACTCCCACAGATGTAACCATGATAAAGATTATACTATTTTTAACAACTTTAATATCATCAGACTACTGATGGCCTAGTCTTATCTTTATCTACTTAGTTTTTCATCTGATTTGTTTTTAAGAAATTGATTCACAGACAAGGACAACAACATTCCCCATCTTAAAAAGTTAACAGAAACTTAATATAACAGGCTGTTTATAGAAGTATACCCATATATAATAACAAGTTTATATAATGTTCCATATTTACAGATATGACATAGTTACCCAAATAATGCAAGCAACCACCCTTCAAAATGTAAAACGAGCGAAAGGTATTGATATAGAAGTGATAGAAAAAAGTGGCAATCACAATATCAGCCGACAACAATTAGCAGATGCGAAAAAATTGAAGAGATATATTAATCAACTTACCATCGCGAAAGCCGAATGTGAGACAGCATTGAGGAAACTGGGGTGGGATGGAGCATTCCCGACTGTAGAGTCTGATAGTAAGGTAAATTATGTTTCTTTTATCTCCCAGTCTTATTTACTAACACCTATTTTGTGGTATAATAATAGTCAACCCCGATGTGTCAAACCAAAGTGTGGCTAAGTAAATTTAACATACCAATGGGAGAAGACGTGTGTCTTTGGATCTTAGAATTTTCCCAAGCTTGACAGGTTTTAACCCACCAGCGGAAATCTTTGCGAACTAAGGGCCAAACAAATATATCAGTTACCATTTTAATAGTAGCTGTGGCATTGGGATAACTCATTGAATGAATTGAATCGAAAATCGCATAAATCCTTGCCTATGAAAGGACGAGGCTTTTGCAGAAAGACGTCACAAAATATAAGTAATAAGGAATATATACTTTCTCCAATTTTAGCGAAAAGGAATCCTTTAAAAACAGTTTTTGAAGTCTTTCGTCATGAAGTTGGGCAAGAACTAGTTGTTTTATGTCTAAAGGTGCAGACACGGCTTCTATTTGGGACAGTGTCAGCAGTTATGTTGTACTTCCCTGATATATGTCGAATGTCAGTCGTGAATTGTGACAAATGATCTAGATGATTGAGTTGCCTTAATGAACACTTCTGCTTGTTGTGATGGAAAGAGAAAGTAATTGGTTTATGATCAGTATTTTGAAATGTCTACACCTTCGATCATAAAACGAAAATCTTTGACGTTCTCATAGATAGCAAGGAGCTCCCGATCATAGGCACGATAAAATTGCTGAGCCTTGTTCAACTTCTTTGAAAAGAAAGCAAGCGGTTGCGATTCGTTATTAACCCGCTGTTGCAGCACAGCGCCAAAGGACAACTTTGATGCATCAGTCATAAGGGCAAGCAGTGCGTTCATTGCAGGGTGAGCTAAAAGAGTACTATTAGCTATGCTAGCCTTGCATTTGCTAAAAGCTACTAGAAACATGGGTGTCCAGATGATGGTACGCATCACCCCACATATGGAATGACATTGAATTTTTTCCGTGCCGTGAGAAAAAAAAGTAATACGTTGTAAACTATCAAAACTATCAACGTTATAAAAGTTTGTATATTATATATACATTACTGACTATGTTATTATCCCTGCAGGGGCGGAAAAAGAATACTAACCTCTGCGGCCGGTGTCGGCCTGTCGTAAAAGGCGACATAACAACCATCCCTAGCTAGGTGGTAGGGTCTTAAGTATGCTGCCATAATAACCTTGCGTTGTGTATATTAGTGACCCAAGTTCCTATACCTTTATGGGACAGCATCATGTTCGCGATGCCACTGGCGTTGCAAACACCCATAGGCGACGGTAACTGCTAAATTATAAGCGGGCCGTCAGCCTGTCTGCTGTCCTACAGCAATAAAAAAAAGTACTATTTACGCTTAGAACGCTCAAAAGTTACTGAAAAATGATGACTTTCCAAGCATATGGTAAAAAAACAATTGGACTTCAGTATGGCAGCTAATTAAAATAGTATAAATTCATGCAAAAATTTATCCTTGCATTAAGTTATACTTACTATTACTTACTTTACATTTTATCAATTAAAACTATTTATTATTTTTAAAGGATTCAAATGTTTCCTGTGTGCATAGATTAAATGTATTGAAATTTTAAGTTTTTTAGAACTGCATCTATGAACTGGGTGGTAGGGCTCTAACATGTTGCCGTTTCGTTATCAACCACCCCTGGCATATACCAGGGGTATGTATATATTAAGGTGTGCCAAATAAAGGCAATATATTTTTTTATTGCTCTCCACTCAAAATATTACAGAAGATGTCCAAACAAACACCCTGTCAAAAGCCGAGCCCTTAATTTAAATTTTAAGAGGTCCACGTCGAGCCTAAAGTTTTCCCATTTAAATAGCATACGAAAGTAATTTTTTTTTACATTATTTTGTCCTGCTATCTATGAATATTTTTTTTTCATAAAGGACATATCAAGAATCAAATTTGAAAAAAAAAAATGTTAATGAGTTGAATTTTTATCATCAAAATTGTGCTTTGTACATAATTATGAAGTGTGATTTTTTCTAAGTTTTGAGTTTTTTGTATTTTTCAACGAAACTATTGGACATAAAGTTCAATATTAATTTTGTAGTCTATATTATAAATAAGTATTGAGTTGCTTGAAAACGGTGGTCTGAAGCTCAACGTGGCGAAGACCGAGTACTTGGCCTGTAACTCCACAGGTCCCACACCCGTACGCATAGGCAGCGACACGGTCGAACGCACGGACCAAGTGAAATACCTGGGATCTGTATTTCACGCGTCTGGTGACATCGATTGTGACGTCAAGGCTGTTTGTGTGCAATTGCTGCCGGGTGGGCCAAATGGCGTGAGGTAACTGGTGTCATTTGTGACCCCAAGTTGCCGGTAAAGTTGAAGGGACAGGTCTATAAGACCATCATTAGGCCTATCCTTTTATATGGATGTGAAGCATGGCCGGTGTTAGAGCGACACAAGCAAGAACTGCGTGTCACGGAGATGAATATGCTGCGGTGGATGTGTGGAGTAACGTGGAAGGACCGCGTTAGGAATTCCCGCATTCGCGGCGGTCTTCTTGTCCGTGACATTGCAGATAAATTGCAGGAGTGTCGGTTTCGTTGGTACGCCCATGTTTTACGGCAACCGGATGATTACGTGGGAAACAAATGTCTGGCCATGCCGCCTCCGCCGGGCCTCGGCAGGAGGGGTAGACCCAAAAAGTGCTGGCTTGACGTCGTAAGGGGTGATATGCGTGCCAATGGGCTCAATACCAGGGATGCTGAAGACCGTGCGAAGTGGAGTAGAAAAAGTCGGAAAGCGGACCCCGGGCACCGAAACGAAAGTTTAGGTTGCAACCGGGATACTACGCTTAGATGATGATGATGATCATTTAAGGAACCCATTTTTGCAAAAAAATTGTATGTAAATTTACACCATAAAATATTTCATATAGGATAATTAATTCAATCGTACAGAATAAGCATTTGGTGCAAACAGCGAACGTCAACCTGTTATTACCTGTCTCTGTCACACCCGCGTAAATGAGTAGTGCGTATTCGCTCGCCCGGTTCAATGCTACCGTCCTCGGCGTTTTACTAGGTCAGATGTCGAGGTCATTCACACTCTATCGCCGTATTATGTAAATTGCGAGTACTTTGAATGACTTTGTGATGCTGATTACTCAACATCTTTGTACTATGTGATACAAAACTAAAATATATGTTTCTCATAACTTTTACTAAAGATTCTTCTGTGTGAATTTGGACGGATTTGTCAAAGTCACCCTGTATAATTGCATACATTTATATCTACAAATAACAACATTTTAATTAAGAAAATATATTCAACTAACCTCTAGAAATATAGAAAGGCTAGCTGAAGTCCATGTTAGGAAATAGTTATTTTTCACACCAATAAACAGAAGTGTGTTAAAGATTAAGTAAAATTTAATGATCTCTACTTAACACCCTTTTCTTACCACTCTTCCCTAACTCTTCTTCCATTTACCAGACATTGCCACTGCACAAGATAATGGAAAGCGTAATTGGACGGCGGTATCTCTCAATGTTTCTGGAGACGATGTGCTCCCAAGGGTTGGTGGGATTCTGGATGGCAGTGGAAGAGTTACGCCATAGTCCGCGCAGCAGCTGGCACCAACTTGGTGCTGAAATATTCTATACTTATATCCGATCTCCTAGTGCCGAAATTAAAGTTGACAAGGTGTGTAGTAAATCTGTAGTGTGTAAATACGTAATCATTGTAGAATTATCATAATTGAAATTTATTCACAGATTTGTAAACAACTAGCTGACTCGACTAGCGTTATTCTTCAAAACACAACAAAAAGTAGCCTATGTCCATATCCAACGTACAATCTATCTCTATACCGAAATTCATCAAAATTGCTTTAACAGTTGCACTTTCAACGATAAAAAAAATTCAATATTTTGCACACCTGATGACAATACACAAATTTAATAATTTTGTCCCATAGTCCTTATCAGGATTAACGCTTTCTTTTCCTTCTGCTGGAAGATGGCGTTAAATTAATAAAAACATTTACCGATTGGGAATTGACAAAAAATCAATAGTAGTTTAAATAAACTATAAAACACGCTTTGATAGTTAATCGAACTAAAAAGTTGAAAATAAATAAAGTTTAAAAACTAAAAAACAGGCTTTTATAGTTGATCAAATTAACAAGTAAAAAATAATTCTTAACGAATAAAATTACTGATGAGAAAAATAATGTCACTGTTCTAAAAGCGTGGGATACTTTGTATGATATTTTTTTAAATATTTTAGGACACAAGGAAACGAATGGAGTCGTTTCTACTAGGAGATAAAGGACCTGAAGTGTTTTATGAAGTTCAAGACATGGTTGTGGATACAATCCAAGATAAATATTACCAGTCATTCATTATGAGTGATCAGTACAAAGCTTTAATCGCTGAATTATCTACCGAAGAAGCAAATACAGGTGGGAAAAATACATTTTAAAATAATTTGGTTCATGCTTTTACAGATCGCGGCCTATAAGTTGAACCATGACCTTGTATGCGCAGTGACACATTATTGGGTTTCAAATGGGGTGAGATACGGATCCATAGCAATGCAGGGACGCTCCCGCGCATTGACACGCAGTCCCGCAAATTTGTTTGTCTTGAATCTTAAATCTGAATCAAAAATTTCACTGAGTTTTAAATTTCGCGGTTAATCGCCTAACTTTTTTGTGCCTAATTGTACTTGCGTGGACGACCACCATTTTGGTTCAACTTAGATGCCGCGATCTGTACATATATTTTGTAATTTGATAAGTATTTTAATGAAAACAATTTTTGATTCCAATCGAATAAAATTGTATTAGACACACAATCACACATATCATGTGTCTTCAAATTCAGGAGATCGTGCTTTTTTATAGCTAATTTACGGTAAAAAAGGCATTGATCCCTTATACTTAATACGAGAAACAAAAAAGAATTAAAATATCGGAAACATCATTTTCGAATTCACAATACCGGTACTGGAAGCAAACAATATTCAAACCACTCAATCAAAGATGTTTTAAACGTACTTCGTTGTATAATAACCGTTACAAACCAATATGCTTGTGAAAAGAAGAAAACATATTTAAGTCCAAAAGTTTAACTGCATTGAATATATGAGATATTGTTATAGTAGCTCTTCCAGCTTATCTACATTTCTTTAAATTAATTTGAACTTGTTGAATATAGATTTTTTTTATTGCTCCTCAGCAGACAGGTGACGGCCCACTTAACAGTAAGCAGTTACCGTCTCCTATGGATATTTGCAACGCAACCTGGGTCACTAATGCTGGAACACAACACGGGGTTATTATAGCGGCACATTTAAGACCAAGGGTGGTTGCCATCGAGACGGGTTTGGGGCCCTACCACATAGCTAGGGTGGGTTATTTTGGTCGCCTTTTACGACAGGCCGACCCTGGCTGCAGAGTTCATTATTCTTTCTCCGCCCCTGCACGGAGAAAATGGAGGTATATAATATTAGGCATTGACAGAACACTATTTTTTTCTAAGCATTTTATACTCGTATGTGCGTCTTATTTAGGTCGTTGCCTTTCGGTGATATTTTTTTTTTAGTAAAAACGGGGAAAAGAGAATGGGTGTGTTAATATTTTTACTGTTGCAACTGCCGTCTTTCCGAGCCCGTTTGGGAAGACGATGAAGTGTTATTAAATACATACTTAGTACCACTATTTCTATATCTGAGCGGTACCATTTAAGAGTGTTGAGTATTACATACATACATATAATCACGCCTCTTTCCCGTAGGGGTAGGCAGAGACCACTTCTTTCCACTTGCTACGATCCTTACATACTTGTTTCGCTTCGTCCACTTTCATTATTCCCTTCATACATGCCCTTCGGTTTAGGGTATTCTTGACCTGGCCTTTTTTCAAGACGTCCCTGATCTGGTCTCGAAACGTCCGCCTAGGTCTACCCCTTCCAACACTTCCATTCACACTCGCCCTATACACTTTTTTCGTCAATCGTTCTTCATTCATTCTCTCAACATGGCCAAACCATCTCAGCATACCTTTCTCAATTTTTGTCACTACATCTTCTTTCAGACCACAACGTTTCCTTATCTCACTATTTCTTATCCTGTCACTCAGTTTGACTCCCTATCATACTTCTTAACGTTCTCATCTCAACTGCATTTATTTGAGTACTAGCTGACCCGGCAAACGTTGTTCTGCCATAAAAATAATAAAATGTCAAAAAATAAAAAATAAAATTTAGGGGTGGACTACCCCTAACATTTAGGGGAGATGAAAAATAGATGTTGGCCGATTCTCATAGATACCGGATAAGCACAAAAAATCACTAACTCAATTTAGTTATCTGCCTACTGCCTACGCCCTAAGAACGATGGCGTGATTATTTATAGCCTATGACCATTTCTAGGTTATCATCTATCACCATACCAAATTTCATCAAAATCCGTTCAGCCGTTTAGGCGTGAAAGAGGAACAGACAGACAGACAGACAGAGTTACTTTCGCATTTATAATATTATAGTATGGATTCCACCTGTTAATAGTTACATACCGGAAAAAGATATGTATTATTAATTTCCAGATACAAGTACCGATAGGTCACCCATAGAAGATCGCCAACTGTCTAACGATTCTGTATCATCCGCGGACAGTGCGGGGGGAGGGGTACATCTCACAGAGCACTCTACCTATGCAAGGCGGAAATTAGACCAATTGCAGGAACGGCATAACAATAAGATTCAGGTAGACCATAATAAATATGCCCGTAATAATGCGGTTTCAAATTGATTGACAGTTCATATTTTCTACTTAATTAAACAACTCTTTCTTTTCAACATTTTTTATTTTCTTTGACAGTTTTTCCACTGGGAAAAGTTAATTAAAACAAGTTGGACCTTTTGCCAACGGTTGATGAAAGGACCAATAAAAAGCACACATCTTTGTTTAGTATATTGATGTTATAATTAACGATAAAACAATTTTTAGTATGGACAAATGTAGACGATAATTTTACAAACTTAATAAGGAGAAAATATTTTGTTACCTTGCAGCTAGTCCCGATGTATTCGTGTTAATTTATCAATGCCAGGCTGAAGAATTTGACCGTCCATAGTCGGTGTTCTTCTAGAACAATAGATCCACTGCTTATACGCAAATTTATGGGTTGCAGGCGTTGGCAGCCCTCCGCGCATCTTTAAAACCAGAGTCACCTGCTCTAGCTATGTTGGCGAACGAAGTAGAGAAACTGGCGGGAGAGCAAATGCGTCTCGAAGCTCATCTCGCCAGGACAGATACGTGGGCAGAGCATTTGGGAAGATGGAGGGCCACGGTTAACAGTGCTGAGGTAACTGCATCCTTACTAATTATCAATATTCAAGATTTCAAATAATGTTATTATTGTATATACACCTTAGTGTAAAGGGGTCAATATTCTTACTCCGGCCCTGCACAGAGAATTAATGTATATTCAGTGATATTCATTGAAAAGTTGAATTTTATAGTTTTAACAAGTGTAAAATTCTTAAAACTATAAAATTCACTTTTAAATGAATATCACTGAATATACATTAATTCTCTGTGCAGGGCCGGAGTAAGAATATTGACCCCTCCCACCGGAGGCGGCCTGTCGTAAAAGGCGACCAAACAACCCCAGGGCTACAAGTTAAGATGCCAACCACACCTGCTCTCCAAATATTCCGCTATAATAGTAGTGTGTTGTGTTCCGACAAAAGTGATCCAGTTTCCACTTCTCATTTGCAAAAGTTAGCGATGCTTCTAGCGTTGCAAACATCTGTGGGCAACATATTCGATTACTATTAAGTGGGCCATCAACCTGTCTGCTTCTTACGCTTACTTACCTTAAAATTTTTAATATTTTAAAGTCTCTATACTTGCGTGACTTTTAGATATATTTGGAATATTACTAATAATATGTTTTTATATATATAGGCGATCGACGAATCAAAGCCGCCACAATTCGTAATAGTAGTACACATGGCGGAACAAGAGCAAAGTTCTAATGAAGAAAAGCCCGAACAGATTACTACAGGGTGGGTTTTATTGAGGACATTGAATGAATTCCAGGTGGGGTATATTTATTAATGATTTTCTGCATAGAACTGTTGTTTGTCATTTATATCAGTCCTGGGGGCAGATATCAAACTGAAACCACATATTAACTGTGAAATTGATAATTTGGACTGTTAGATCCTTTCCTTGCTTCCTATGAAGGCTGATATTCAGACATTCCACATGTATTACCATGATAACCTTCAATCCACACGCATGAGCAAGAGTCCATCCATATATTAATGTTCTCTTTTGACTCGTCACACAGTTCTATATTCCCAAGCATCTTGTTCAATTTTGTAATTATTCTAATAAATAGGGGTTGTGTTTAAGAACTGAAAAACCAAATACAAAGTAGCCTATAGTAAGTGTGAACAATACTGATCAATGTCTCACTGTCCGCAGTGCAGACAACAAAACAGTTGGGATGAAACGCTTGTACGAAAATGAAGGAGTCAGTTTTACAAGATATGGTTATCATGGTTGTTACTGACCATTGTTGTTTTATTGTTATATTCAATTGTATTGTGCATACATTTCAAAAGCATTCCATTTTTGAATTATTCAGTTTATTTTCAAAATTAACATTTTTTTTTTTTTAATAAATTTATTTCTTTATGAATAATATTCTACATTTTCTAGCGCTCTTTTAGGCGCCACGGCTTTGGATGGATGTTATTTGTATAATATGTATTTATTCATAAAAAAATATACTTACATCAGGTGTCGAGTACCTATAACATAAGCACTCTAGTGCTTTTTTTGGGACTAGATGGCGCTGAGTGAATTGCCACCGTATATATATTTAATATTTATTTATTTTACCCAGGAACTTCATAGAAAATTAAGGCCAATGTGTTCAGAATTAAAGAATTTAGAACTACCTTCGAATTCGTTTAAATTTTTATTTGGCAAAAGTGACAAGAACACTTTAGAGAAGGCTAAGATTTTAATACAAAAGTATTTAGAAGTAAGTAAATTTATGTATTTTCGGGTTCACACAAAAATAGCACTGCCCCACTACTTACTTATAGTCTTAGTAAAGGGCGTTTAATGGATTACTGCTTTGCAAACATATAGTAAAGGGAGATCACCGTTCATTTTTCCTTTCTCTGGGGGGTTTGTTATTTCAGTTGCGCCGCCCAGGCTCGCCAATGTTCACATATATCGCTCCCGAATGACACAGACATTTTGACAACTATACATAGAGAAACGCGACAGTGCATATAAAAAAGTAGCCTAAAAAGGACCAATGCAAATTACGAGAAATTCAGTCCCGGGATCATCAATGAATGGCTCCAAAATTTTCGCTTTAAGTGCAACTGCGATTAAATGCTTTGTGTACACATAATATGCATTTTTAAATTATTTAATAATTTTACTATTTATTTTTTTACTGCTTCTAATTTAATGATCTAGCTATACATAAAATATTTAGAGCAGAAGTCTTTGGACAACAGCGTTTCGTACCTTATCCGTTTCCAGCTTAATAATGTTATGTACTATTCCTAGAACGAGGTTTCATTTATGCATTTAAAACTAAATCACAGTTTAGTTATGGAATTTGCAGAAATTTTTGATTTTATATTATACTAGCCGTTTCCGCCCGCTTTGCTGGTCGAATAAAACTGTTTAAAATTTTGGGGTTATTTTCTGATAAAATATAAATCCCAGAACTCCTTCGCAGCACCACCTACCGGGTTCAATTGCGAATCTAAACCATTCTCGAATCCACTTGAATACACAAAAAATTTCAACAAAATCGGTTCAGCTGATTAGGAGGAGTTCAGTGACATACATACGCACATAAGAATTATATATATAAAGATTTATTATATTTATTATATTTGCAATATTTTCATGATTGATATTTGATTTTCAGTTTGTTTTAGAAGACGACCGTCTGAACCAAAGTGAAGCTTTATATACATTTTTAAATCCAAGCTCAGAATATCTTAAACAGGGAGATTTACCAAAGAAAAATAAATTTTCGTTTTCAACGTTGTTTAAAAGGTAAGTGGTTTAATTAATATTTGTAGATTTTGCCAACAAAAACCGGAAGATATTTTTATATGTATAAATATATTGAAAGTACTTAGAAATTTTTTGTTAATATTTTCTAATAACATCATATTAAAAATGATAGGTCTTATATAAACATTTTATCGTTTCACAATTTTAATAAACAAAGCAGTGGGAAAATAAAGCTATTAAAGTTTTGTTTTTGTTGCTTATGAACCTAAGTTTTATTTAATACCACAAAATTGTAAGTGTTGCCATGGAATAGAAAAATATTTTGTAATATTCAACTAATAAAATAGTAACATATGGTATATTTCTTCGTGGTAGAGCATCCCAAGCCCGTTTGGATCGCAACCACCTTTGGTCTATAAGCATGCCGTCATAATAACTTTGTGTTGTGTTCCGGCATATGTGACCCAGGTCCATCCATGACGTCCATAGGCGACGGTAACTGCTTGCTATTAAGTGGGCCGTCAGCCTGTCTGCTGTTCCTCAGCAATAAAAAAAATTGGGGGTAATTGGTAATAGAAAATGTGTGAGACTGATCTTAGAAATATCCAGACATTAGAATATATAAAAAAGACTGTTTCCAAAGTATTTTACTGGTAATCAAATATTATGCGTACAATAACTGAGCAATACCAATTTCAAAATTGGAGATATTACTTAAAATAGCAACTGAAGTAGCTATTGGAAATTAATGGAGTCAAATTAATTTAGCACGAGTAGTGAAGCGACTAATAGAACGTCTCAGGAGCGAGAGCCGTTCTCCCATCTGTCGGCGGATGAGGACGAAATGTCTCTTTACCTCGACGGTAATGGAGACAATACTAATAAAGCTATGACTAACTCTATGAAAGGTGATTTTTTTTTATATTCTTACTGTTATTTGTGTTTTTAACATTTTTTCTAATATGTCGTCATCAGTAATCGTCAACCACTGCTGGACGTAAGGTTTTCTCATCCAGTCCAGATCGACAACCTTTCGCAAGTCATCGGTTCATTGTGCTCGGGGCGCTCTTTTTTTTTTTTTTTTGTTGAAGGGGTGAAAATGTTCGTTGCACAAACCTCCGCTTGAGGTTCGCAGCGGTGTTGTGTAGGACTTCCGTGAAATGAGCCAATGACACATGTCGATAGTATTAATGGGTACTAAAACCTCTCCACGCGTCCCCCTATTGCCCGACGCCCGGGTAGAGCGATATAATTTCGCCTCCAGTACAGGCGGGCTGGGCCTGCCACGGTGACGCAGGCCGGCTTTTGCGTGTCAGCCGGGGTCTGTGTGGCTTAGCCCGGCTGCCTCTGAACTCACGCAGAGGTGAGAGGGATACGTGAAATACTGCACGCTCCGTCTCAGTCGTGGCTGACTGTGGGCGCGTACACTACTTTTGCTGACGTTGTATGACGTCCAAAGGTCATACAATGGACGTGACTCGCTCACTGCCACTTCAGCATATGCTGAAAACTGTTAGTCATTTTGGTTCTCTGATAGATATCACAGTTTCGGATTTTATTCGTATGATATTTTTTTACAATATATCAGTTGTACTACTATGCGTTTGTGCCTGATGTAACATGTTCACATTGTTTGCGTTTTAACTTTGTTAAGAAAGTCTAATGCTTATTTTATTTCTCTTTACAATTTCAATAAGTATTCAAATCATTTTTCCTATTAAAGTTATGTCTCTTATATATAAGCAGATCATAAAGAAAGTGGATAAAAGACGAGGATATGAACAGGAGAGTGGGTGGAAATAAAATCAACCTATCCACCTTGCCATTAATTCCCTAGGGTGTCATAAAACCGTTAAGTTAATAACTATTTCTACTAGCTCATCGTCGCTATAGGAAGTGGAATATGTGGTTTTTTAAAAAGGTTGGGACTCAAAGGGATATCGCGTAAAAATATTTAGCAACATCTGTTACAATTATTTTGGTGCTTCTGCTGACAAGACGGACGTGTTAATAAATGCATCATCATCATCATCATCTCGGCGTTGAATCCCGGTTGCAGCCCAAACTCTCGCTTCGGCGCCCGAGGTCCGCTTTCCGACTTTTTCTTCTCCACTTCGCACGGTCTCCAGCACTTACATTTTACTATTAAATGCGCTTACGCAAAAAAGATAACTAAAATTTGCTTTATGAATAGCACAAAACTCAATCGTAGTCAACAGTTTATATACAAACATAATTAAAAACTCATTTGGTTTTGGTTGTTTTTCGTTTGTGGATACTTCTGTGGGTATGTTGTACACTTGCATTTTTTATACTTCTCTTTAAGGGGCAAGTGCATTAATTGAAGAAAGAGACAGTATAGCGGAGCCCTTATACGCGTTGCTCAGTGAAGTTTTCGACATGCGAGGAGTGTTTCGGTGGTTAAGAAAAACTCTAGTCACATTTGTTCAGATTACGTATGGCAGGACCATCAACAGGTATATGTGTACTATTTTTTAAATAATTAAATGAACACATCAGAGTTATTTTAGTCCGTTCTCTAAGTCGCCAAATCCACCTATTACGGTAGATTTTTCTAAAAACTGGTTATAAAATTTCTTCGAACTCGGCAGCACATTGGCAATGCCTCTGGTGTTGCAAACGGCCATAAGCAACGTTTTACGTTAATTAAACTATCAAATCAGATACAAGTAGTAGTTAGTAGTTACTTGTACAAGATTCATAACATAGACCCGTTAATAAACATGCGCTTAAAACACGTGAAAAGTTGTTATAATGATAAAGTGTCTTTCTTCTTCTTGCTCTTATCACACATTATGGGTTGACCTCTCCTTCCAATCTTCTCTGTTAGCCGTCATCTGTCACAACTTATTTCGCCATATCTTTTACGTTATTCATCCATCTTCTGTATTCAACCATTCTCATTTCTAGCATTATCCTTGTCGCGTGATATTCTTCCTTTTGCATTTTTTTTTTATTGCGGTAGGACAGCAGACAGGCTGACGGCCCGATTAGAATGTTGCAGTTACCGTCGCCTATGGGTGTTTGCAATGCCAGTGGCATCGCGAACACGCTGGCGTCCCATAAGTGTACAGGAACTTGGGTCACTAATGCCGGAATACAACACAAGGTTATTATGGCGGCATACTTAAGACCAAAGGTGGTCGCCATCCAGACGGGCTTGAGGCCACGTAGTTAGGGTGGGTTGTTTTGTCGCCTTTTACGACAGGCCGACTCCGGCCGCAGAGTTAGTATTCTTTCTCCTTCCCTGCACGGATAGCATTATAGAAACTTACCGTATCAAATAATGATAATATCTTTGTTACAGACAAATCAAAGAGACGATATCGTGGTTATTTTCTGAGCAAATGTTGCATTACTATTTAAGTGTAGTTCTTAAGTCCTGGTGGCCCGGAGGAGTGCTTTCTGAAACAACATCTAACAGAAATTTTCAAGATCGGGGTAAGTATGGTATGATACATGTCTGATTTACTCGTCAGAGATGTACCTGTTACAATAATAAAAGAATACAAAATTTATTTATCGCTATAGAATATTTTAAAGTCATTGGCTCTAGTTGAAAACTGGATAATAATAATAATAATATTTTGTGACAATTCACACATCGCCATCTAGTCCCAAACTAAGTAGCATAGCACTTGTGTTATGGGTACTAGACAACTGATATACTACTTATATACTTTTTTTTTGTAAATAAATACATATTATACATAAACACCCAGACGCGAGACGGGAATTGAACCCGTGACCTCCGCGAGCGTACCGAAGTGCGTTATCCGTTACGCCACCGAGGTCGTCAAACCGGCGGGATAACTTGGCATTTAGTACAAATATACAAGTCATCATTTCAGTCAGACAGCACGTGCTGGCTTGACGTTCTAATGGTCAAATACCGTGCGAAGTTGAGAATAAAAAGGGCCACCGAAGCGGAAGTTAGGGTTGCAACCGGGATTTAACGTTAGGATGATGATGAGCTTGATCTGTAATGAATGATATTGTTTGTTTACTTGATTAGTTGGTAAATATTGTGAAATATGAATTAAACTTATACAACTGAATCTAAAATCGTAAATTATTTGCCAAAAACGAACCGTCTGAAATTAATACAACGACCCTAGAATTTTATATAATAGGTCTACCGGAAAGTTCTTTTCGTTTCTATTACAACAAGTTTTGAGACTTAAGCACAAGTTTATTTTTTTCTGACAACATCGGGGATGGCAGAAAGGTTTAATTCATGCAGCTCAGTAAACCTTTTCGAATCATATTCGAAAGATAGGATTGGTGTGGAAATATTTAAGATGGGTGCCGCATAAATTAAATCAGAAGAATTTGGATGATCGAGCCGTCATGCACATCTGCTTGCTCGGAACAAAATCGAGCCCTTTTTGAACCGAATGATACTGGAGATGAAAAGTGGATTACTTACGACAACATTGTAAGCAAAAGAGCGTATTGTGAACCCGGAAAACCTAACACTTCCACCTCTAAAACAAATTTGACTCTGAATAAGAGAATGTTGTGTATATGGTGAGATATTCAAGGACCAATACACTATGAGCTTTTAAATCGAAAAGCTCAATTCGGAGAAGTATTGTCAACAACTAGATAAAGACAGCAGTCCAAAAAAAGAGATCGGCAATGTTCAATAGGAAGGACATCATACTGCATCATGATAATGCCAGGCCATTTGCTGTTTTTGTTTTGTTCTGGACTTATCAAAAAATTTCAGAACTAAGCTGGGAAATTCTATCGCATCCACCATATTCCCCGGACATAGCACCCTCCGACTACCACTTGTTTTTAAAAAAAATTGGCGGGAAAAAAATTTCAAAAATGAAGTAGATATCAGTCAAGCAGTGGTTGAATTGTTCGAATCAAAAGATGAAACATTTTTCAAAAATGGAATATATAAATTGCCCTCACGCTGGCAAGTACTCAATGATAATAATGACAATCATATTATTATGTAAAGTTATATAGAAGTAAGAAAAGTTTGTATTTTCTTCTATTCCAAAAACGCACGGAACTTTCCGATAGACCTTATATAATTATCTTAACCTCCACTGTGCAACAGCTAGTTGGAACGCCTGTGAGGATCATGGATTAAATTCCCATCCTAAATAAGTTTATGTAATTAATAGGTGTGGTAAAAAGAAATTCATTATTATTGCATGAAATTGAGAGATTTATTTAGCAAACTTATAATGATCCGATTTAGGTCTAATATGCGTCGTTATGTTCAATAACTTGTTATTATTTTGCCGGGATTCCAGTATGCCTCTCCCATAAAAGCCTCGTTCCTATTGGCATAAAACTGAGATATTTTCACAATCCACTCTTGAGGCGAATTTTTCGCCAGGTGATAATCAATTGGAGCCAGGTCCGGACTATAAGGTATAAGGATGTATAAGATCCTTCGGAGATTCGGGCAAGTTAGTATCGATGTACGTGGTCTTGCATTGCCTTTTGGTGTATCTTTGACGTCAAAATTACCAGAATCGACGAAACCAAAATTGCGCGTGATTGACTGTGATAGTATAAGAACCATGAACACTATTCACATTTGCAGCCATCTGGCTTGTGTTTTCTTCTTTATTAGAGAAATCTGTAAAGTATAGTATATTTTCTCTTTGCGCGCTCAAACAAAACTGAATTAGCCAATCACAAAACTGTCAGTGAAGCTTGTTTTAGTACGAAATCTCATTTTTCTAAATTTTTATCCATGCAGGGGCGGAGAAAGAATACTAACCTCTGCGGCCTGGGTCGTTCTGTCGTAAAAGGCGACAAAACAATCCATCCTAGCTACGTGGTAGGGCCTCAAGCCCGTCTGGATGGCGATCACCTTTGGTCTTAAGTATGCCGCCATAATAACCTTGTGTTGTGTTCCGGCATTAGTGACCGAAGTTCCTGTACCCTTATGGGACAGCAGCGTATTCGCGATGCCACTGGCGTTGCATACACCTATAGGCGACGGTAACTGCTAAATTCTAAGTGGTTCGTCAGCCTGTCTGCTGTACTACAGCATTAAAAAAAAATTAGCCTAGCGTGGCCCGATCGGACCTTTGCAGTGCGAGGTACATATTACTAAAGCCATATATTAGAAAAATTATGGACTTCTTTTTACTACACCTATTATAATATGCATTTATTGACAAAGGAAAGTATATACATAGTATATTAGTTGTCTAGTACTCGTAGCAGAAGAGTTGCTTACTTGGGGTTTAAATGGCGCTAAGTGAATGATCACAGTATGTATATTATACTCTAGTATAATAAGTAGAGTAGTTCACTCCCGTGTGATGATTAACTTGCTTTTCAATTGTTAGAACACACTCGTACGTTGGCATCGCAACAGCTGACAGAGAGCGTCGTGGACGCGCTTTCTTCCCTAGTCGGTGCGCAGACCGCTGCGCGGGGAGCACAAAAACTCTTCCACACACTGCAAAATACTACGCACAACAAACAACTTTTCTATGTGAGTATTTATATAATTTTTTTTTAATATTTATGGCTAATACTATTCGAAATTTGAAAATTATTCCTTAAGTGACACCCACCATGTGACCAACCTTTTACTGCGTTGTAAGAAATATGCACTAAAACCTCAAAGCGCCATCTATATAGTTTTGCAGACACAACAAATAAATGATAATTATTGTTAATTAGTCCATTGTCCGGGTTATCATACTTACCTAATATTATAAATGTGAAAGTAAGTTTGTTACGCTTTCACGCGAAAACTACTTACCCGATCATCATGAAACTTTGTACACATATTCTTGGAGGTATTAGAAGTAACATAGGATACTTTTTATTGATTTTTTTTTTTATATTTTTTACGAAGATCCCCTTTCTCATTTTTATTTTCGATTTAATTTTGCCCGTTATACGCCCTGTCGGCTAGTATACCATATATGCAACATATACCGTTCACGTAACGTCTGGCTTTTTATAAGCCAGCATTATCCTCAGTCAGGCCCAATTTAGGACACTATAGTTTAAATAATTTATAAAAGTGTAATATTATAATAATTTTGTTTTGTGTTTGTTGTGTTCTAAATAAATAATTTCTTTCTTTCTTTGAGCGCCTTCCGATCCATAAGTATATTAAAAGCCTATAACGCCCCACTGCTAAGTTCACACCTTCACCTAAAGGGAACGTACAATATAACCGCCACGCTAGTCCAAAGTAGAATGACGATTTACATATAATGTACATCACTGAACACGTAGTGCTTACAAAAATCGTTGTTTCTTAAAACTTTAATAACTTTATATTAAATGAAGATATCGCAATAATTTTTTTTTACATAACGGCTGTGTCTAAGAAATAAAACTTAGAAAATTTAGTTGAAATCTATCCAGTAGTTTTACCGTAATGCGCGTACAACTGCAGACCTTTATCATTTTATTTATATAGACTAGCTGTGCCCGTGACTCCGTCCGCGTGGAATAGTGACTGGGCAGCATTTTTTGCTGTATCTTATAGTTTATTTTGGTTTACAAACCTTATAAACCCTAAAATATGAATAAATGAAAAATACAAACTGCGTTCGAACCTACAAAGTCCATCCTAAGCTGAACCCTATTTTATATGATTGATGATATAAATCTGAGGTCCACTTAAATTGGCTTAAAAAAAGCCGAAACTGATTACTTTTAACTAAAACCATTTTTTTTTCTTAAGTAAAGGTAGCCTAAGTTACTCTTACATCAGCTATCTGCCAGTGAAAGTCTCGTCAAAATCAGTCCAGCCGTTTTAGAGATTATCCGGAACAAACAGACGGACAGATAAAAATTGTAAAAAATGTTTTGGTATATGTACCGTGTCATCATCATCATCCTAGCGTTAGTTCCGGTTGCCACCCAAACTCTCGTTTCGGTGCCCGGGGTCCGCTTTCCGACTTTTTCTACTCCACTTCGCGCGATCTTCAGCATCCTTGGTAGTGAGCCCATTAGCACGCACATCACCCTTTACACACCAAGCCAGCACTTTTTGAGTCTACCCCTCCTGCCGGAGCCCGGCGGAGGCGGCATGGCCAGACATTTGTTTCCCACGTAAGCATCCGGTTGCCGTAAAACATGGCCATACCAACGAAGCCGACACTCCTGCAATTTATCTGCAATGTCACGGACATGAAGACTACCGCGAATGCGGGAGTTCCTAATGCGGTCCTTCCGCGTCACTCCACACATCCACCGCAGCATATTCATCTCCGTGACACGCAGTTCTTGCTTGTGTCGCTCTAACACCGGCCATGCTTCACATCCATATAAAAGGACAGGCCTAATGATGGTCTTATAGACCTGTCCCTTCAACTTTACCGGCAACTTGGTATATGTACCGTGTATACATCCAAATGCACTTAGTAAAAAGCGGTTATTTTAATATTACAAACAGACCCTCCAATTTTATTTATTTGTATAAAAGATTATAGTCTCCGGAGAAAGTATTTAGATATGTCATATTTGTTTGTGTAACAAAATAAAGTTTTTTCTCCGGGCAGGGGCCGAGTCAGAATACTGACTCCAGTGGCGGGGGCGACCTGTCGTAAGAGGCGACAAAAAACCCTTGCTATGTATGCCGCTATAATATTACCTTATGATAATAACCCTACTGAGTAGCCTCAATAAAACCTATCCGGTGTTCCTTGGTTCGCTTTGAGCACTGTGGCCGTGGGACGTGATCTTAATCTGGCTGCGATCCCGACTGGCGCTGGCTTGTTATCGCTTGTTTCAAAACCGGGGGCGATAACCCCCCCGGCATCTTCATTCTCACTTAGGGATGAGCTGCGAGTGGAACACCGACGCGCCCACACCTTGGCCATGTGTGCAGGAGGAGAGCCCGGAGCGTTCCAGCTCCCTTTCCATTGCCTCCTTCGTGGACATAACTCTCTTGTACAGATCGCGGCCTATTAGTTGAACCATGATCTTGTATGCGGCTGTAACACATTTTTCAGTCTCAATTGTGTGTGGTATGTGGTGAGGTGTGAAGGGGGGGGGATCATAGCAACGCAGGGACGCTAGCTCCCGCGCAGTGATACTCCGCCCCGCGTTGTACGCGCATGCTTCCCGTAGTCTTAGTGTACAACCGCGCACATTTTGTACACTTCAGACAATCAAGTTTGTGATAATTTAATTTCGCGAAAATGTCCCGGCCCCAACCTACCTTAAAGAGACAGTCGAGAAAGATAATATTTGATGTTTACAATAATTTTTTAAATAAAATAATATAGCTATTTCTGTAAATAAAACTGCCGAAGCAACAAAAAATATGTATCTACAGTTAAAAGGATTATAAGAGAAAGCAAAAGTTCAGAATTAATAGTTGCGTTTAGGACACCTGGTAAAAAGAGACAACGAATGAAACCAGTGACAGGCAAAGACGATTTCAACAAGGGAGTAATAAAACGATGGATTCACAATTTTCAAAAAACTTAAATCGAATTACCGATCAATAAAAATTACGCTTAGATATGAATTTAAAGACTTCGCCGAATCATTAAAGAATTCGGGTTCAAATGGAAAGCCACCGAGAATAACAGGAAAGTTTTAATAGAAACAACGGCTATAAGATTATTGAGACTAAGCTACTTACAAAAACTAAGATAATATCGTCAAGAAAACAGACCAATTATTTACACAGATGAGTCATATGTTCATTCCACGCACACAACACCGAAAGCTTGGACAAACCCATTTCAAAAGGGCAATGCGTCGTGATAGTACATGCCTGATTGGATATTGGTTTCGTGCCAAACGCTGTGTAACAATCAAGTCAGGCACGAAGACTGGCGATTATCATGAGACATGAACTATGAAAATTATGAGAAGTGGGTATGCACCCAATTAATATCAAACCTCCCCCCGAATTCGGTAATAAACAATGCCAAATACCACATCAAGGAATATGACTTAGTACCAAATGCTAATACAAAGAAAGCCTATATGATGGCTCGACTCGAAAAAGGAGATTAGTTATGCTTTTGATATGTTGAAGCCTTAGTTATATGATTTAATAAAAAAAGTAATAAAGACCACTTCAAAGTTTTTAGTATAGATAGAATTTTTAAGGACCTAAATCTCATTGAAATGGCATGGGCAGCAATAAAAGGGCATGTCAGTAACAAAATTTTCATTGGAATGTGACCCGTGTAATAGAGTTATTGAACGAAAAAGTAAATTCAATAGAGCCAAGTGACTGGAAAAAGCTATGCGATAAGATCAAAACAATAAAATAGGATTTTTTTTTATTGCTGTAGGACAGCAGACAGGCTGACGGCCCGCTTAGAATTTAGCAGTTACCGTCGCATAAATGTACAGAAAGGTCACTAATGCCACTAGGTCACAACACAACACAAGGTTATTATGGCGGCATACTTAAGACCAAAGGTCTTAGACCAAATGGTTGCCATCCAGACGGGTTTTGAGGCCCTACCACGTAGCTAGGGTGGGTGATTTTGTCGCCTTTTACGACAGCCCGACCCCGGCCGCAGAGGTTAGTATACTTTCTCTGCCGCGACACGGATTACGTCAAAAGTCATCACGTCATCGATGAAATAAGTGAAGAATTTATAATACGAGTTGGCCATTCTGACAGCAGTGATTCAAGCGACAGTGAAGATGAAGTTGCAAGCCCTGGTTCAAGTTGAGGGGCCATACTTAGAAATTATGTAGAAGGTGTCGTGCCAACGAGTGACAGCAGTGACAGTGATTAAACTTTTTTTTTATTAATTTAATTATTACATATCAGCATAACTTGCTATGTATGCTATCAGAGCATACAGTTGTTATTGTTATGAAATTTTTGTTAGCAGGTATTTTATCAACTGTTTTATCATTCATTACTTATTCATTTATTAATAACTAATTGTAATAATATACATGTGGAAGTGAATTTGTTTATATCTTGAATCTTTTTAAATTTCGCGGGCAATCGCGACCATCGCTAGGATGAGAGCGAATCTTTTTTCTTCGAGGAAAAGTTCATTCCCTAGCCCCCCCCCCCCATAACATGGGGGGGGGGGGAGTTAGTAGGTATTTGGTACTACGTGAGACTGCCCACTAAAAATCCGTCGGTCTCCCTATCGTCTAGTGTTGACAGACAACTGGCCTGCTGATACCGTAGCTCAAGCCGGCACGGGCCCGCCCCTTTAAGTCATGCGGACCTCATTCATGGTATACGCGTAGAGATTTCGACCACTCGGAGTTCTCCTGTGTCATTCCTTCCCGGAGAAAAAATTAATAGAAAAGTACACTATAAATTGAAAAAATTACTGACGAGAAAATTAATGCATTCTAAAACGCGTGGGGTGCTCGATATCAATCGCTTATAATTTTTTTACTAGTTTCATTCCGAAATGCAGAGTTAGCACCCCCACGATGTTAGAACAATGAAATAAATTTTCTCGTCAATAATTATATTTTTATGTTATGAATATTTTTTTACTTTTTAATTTGTTTAACTATAAAAGCATGTATTTTAATTTTTTAAACTATAATTTATTGGTTGTCAATTCCCAATCGGTAAATGTTTTTATTAATTTAACACCATCTTCCAGCACAAGGAAAAGTAAGCGTTAATCCTGATATGGACTATAATAGGGGACAAAATTATTAAATTTGTGTATTGTCATCTGGTCTTGACAAGTGTGCAAATTTTTTAATTTTTTTTATCATTCAAAGTGGGTAAAAATCAAGTTCGTAAAATTCCGTTACATAGATATATAATGGTCAAGTTAATAAAAGCATGGTAAAAAGAACTCTGAGAGATGCTCAGAGGATCATTAATATATTATATAAAAAAACATCCCCGAGGGGTTGCCCGCGGCCGCTGTCTATGACGGCCAAAGATCGTTGGACGCCCACCGGTACCGTGGTCGTTACCTCCTGCCCTATGACCTTGTACACACAGGACACCTTCCGAAGCATCCGTGCCCCGAGAGGACCTTGCGTCAGGCGGAAGGTGGGAGCGAATCTGTCACTTACCGGTATCAATGATAGCTCCTGTTTACTATCAGTTTTCAGTTTCAATTCTTATTCCATTATTTTCGACCTATTCAATATTTTCTTTTTTGAAATCAAATACACCTGATGTCACAATTTATCTTTGTCGTGTAACAAATCGAATATCTTATAACAACAATCACAATCTTCAATCACTAATATTTATTTATCAATCGTTGTCGATTTTAGAAAACAAATTAGAATTATTACTAACTAAACACTCAGTCTACTTTATTTTCGCTTCGCTTCGAACGTGTAAAATAAAATACGATTAAAATTAAAAATAATAGACTGGATACCGGGCCGAATATAAATATAGACGAACCTATAATCAATATACATATATAAACTATATATAGTTTTGTGTTCGGTACGGCGACGGATATTGAAATTCTCTCTGGAGTGGTGCCCACGTATGACACGGTCTGAAAAATAAAATATTAGTTTAAATTTACTACTTGCAAATTAGTTAATATCAAAATCTTGACAGAATATTTTGATGATCCATGAGTATCGTTGGCAGAAATTAAATCTTATTAAGAATTTCAACAATACAGCTTATATCGCTAATATTTTTTGATACGTGTGTATAATTTTACCTGCTTGCATGCGCACGCGCATTTGGTGACGTTCAACACATGACAAAACTTCCATACATGTTTCTAGGTGACTATACCTTTTCTTGGCCTATAAAGTAAAAAAGCTGAAAGCCGTGCTGGCTAAGTCTAAAGAGCGTAGCTAATTATGTCTTTTACAACAACTGCTGTTGGAATCCCCCAGACTCAAATGTAGAAATCTAAGAACGGTATTTTACCTTTGCTGTCTAAACTAGCTATATCCATACTATGTGTATAATATGAAATGATACCTGATATGAAATTATACCTAAATATGAAATGGATATGGCTACAGTAATATATGTACACGCCTTTTTAGAATGTTGAAAATTATTATTAACAGTTGAAATCTTAGAAAATTATGAGTCGCTTTATATGTGAGATGTTAAATTTTTATGTCCTGTCAAGGTGTATTATATTAATGAATCTGTTGTAGAAATAATGTGATTTTTACGACATTCAAAAGCGAAGTCTATTCGCAGCCACAGTATCAGCGAAATGCGAATTATAAAGCCAATGTTTATTTACGTAAGTAAGTCACGCTTCAGAAAAACATTATTAAAGTTTTTTGAACTTTATTTGTATTTGTACATGGTTGAAAATAAACTCACACTGTAAGATATGCTGTCGGGATTATTCACATATAGTATTTTCTCTCCAAGAATGCTTTCTGAAAAGAAAATATTTTATTTGTAAATAAGTATGATGCAACACGAATTAGAAGAAGGTGTGCTATGCTTGTCTGCTTCTATTCGTTCTCCGTTCGCGAATAGGTGGTAACGCGCGTTTTCCTGCCTTTCCATCTTGGCGACCTCCTATCAACGCATAACTAACTCACAGAACGAAACAGACTCCAGTCGGCTTCGCTGTAGAGCAGGTGAACGACACGACTCCGAAGCGAAAGATTCGGTCTTTAGCCCGCATGTTTCTTCTTCGATCTCTGTTGTAGGTTAGATTTCTAGTCGGGTAAATTAGGAAATAATATTTCCATTATTTCTCGTATGATTTCGGCCATAGAACAAACGAGAGCAAAGCCATCTCGTCTATAGGATGTCGTAAAAAGCGACAAACACTCCAACCGGCTGACAAGCCGAAAAAGCGATATACTATAAGCCGGGTCCAGACGAGTGTAACATGTGATGTAATCTATAGTGTAATGAAATACAGCCTACGAGCCTTACATGTAACGCTTACGCCGACGCTCGCCGGGATCCATCGGCGTTCGGTTTTTAGCGCGCACACATAGGCGCTCGCAGTCCTCATTTGGACGGACACCTACCTACAGTTTTCTCCTTGGGCTCGTGTCCATACTATTCGTGTTACATTACACGTTACACTCGTCTGGACCCGGCCTTACGGTTATTAATTCGGGGTGAGGTAGTAGGGTGTCTAAAACCCGAACCCATTTTATTTCTTTGGGGTTAGGCCAAGAGTGTAAATAAACATTGACAGGAAAATATTGACTAAGTCAATACTTCTTTATTTCTTACCACTGCTATCAACGCCTATAGAGTTCAATTCATCCAATTCTCCTCTCCTTATTGTGATGGTACTGTACTCTTCACTGTACCGATACATCTCGTTCGCAAGAACTTCTATGAAATTCTCTTTGCCATCGGATTTGAGTCTTCTTTGGATTTCGTTAAGAAACAGGAATGCTCTCGATCTCTGACACATCTGAAATATGTATTAATTACACAATATCATGAGTAGGGAAATGCCTATGTTTGAAGTATATTTTTAAATGAAGCCTTTAAAATATGCAATAGTTAGGTTCCACCCTTGCGGTGAATTTCGGCCATGGAAATATAAATGATGTTTTTAATTTCGGCTCATCAATAGACTTATTTACTTACAAGAAAATTCTAAAAATAGGTTGTGAAATAAAACGAACGTAGCCTAAATCAAGAACACACGATTTGATTTTATTGAAGTGAAACTTATTTGCGCGCATGAGGGTGAAATTTTTACGGATGAAACGTCACGAAGATGTGTAACGTTTTTGTCGAAGGAGAGGCAGAGAGAGAGTGAGAAAGGGCGAACGTAGCATGAAGCACATAGCCATGGAGCGAGAGTAGAGAGCAAGCTAGTGAGAAAGATCGAGAGAGAGAGTTAGAGCGAACGTCGCATCACGCACAGTGCCATGGAGCGAGAGCTGGGAGAGCACGAAATTATATTGCATATTTTACTTATCATAATGCTTTAGTCACAACAATACCAATAGAAATAAATTAAATTTATAATTTGTATTAATTTTCGACACTTAATATTTTAATGACAATTAGAGCCCCCGCACATTATGGCCACCAATCGCCGCTACTAAACGCGACCACCAGTGGTTCAGTCAGACCACTACACGCCGCCACCAGTGGCAGCCACTGGTGGCTGGATACGGCCTTCAGTGGCTGCCACTTGCGGCAGTTGTTCCAAGTGTACTCGACAGAGGCGGATGTGTGTTTGTCAAAAATGGAGGCACTCTTGATTTCGTTATTGTTGCTTATTATACTAAAACGTAGGAAACGTTGCAGAATTCAGAATTATCGACGTCAAATTCATCGGCGTTAATGGGTTCATCCAATTTTACATACTGATACACACTGCGGCGATTGTGGCCGTGTGTGCGCGCGAGTCGAACGACAAAACGCGGCCACAAGTAGCGAGCGCAGTCGACTCCCGCAGCTTGTGGCTCGGACGCGGCCACTCAAACGCTCGGTGTGCGCCGATGCTAAACAAAATGTATGGAGAAACGCGTCCGCAACGGCGGCCACTAGTCGTTCTAATGTGGTCGCCTCCAGCCTCCGGTAGCTTAATGTGCGCTCGCTCTTAAATTCATTAAATTCTTAACATATCTTCTTTTTTTTATTTATAAAAATACTACTATTAGAAAGGAGAAGGATCTAGATTTTTCTGCGTGCAGGGTCGGAGTAATAATATTGACCCCTGCGGCTGGGGGCGGTCTATAGTAAAAGGCGACAAAACTAGGTTGGGCTTCAAGCCCGACTGGATGGCAACCACCCCTTCCCTCTAAATATACCGCTATACCTTGTGTTGTGTTCCGGCACAAGTGACCCAGATTCCATCTAATCTACGCGGACGGTAGTACGTTAACGGTGCCCCCGGGGCGTCGCAAACATCTACAGGCTACGGTAACTGCTTATTACTAAGTGTGCCGTCAGCCTCTCTTCTGTTGCACAGCAATAATTTTTTTTAATGAATATAACAATATAGAGAGGATTTTTCCTAATAACAGCTTTTTGTTGTTGATATAATTATTTCAAAGGTTGGAATTCTTACATTTTATTACACACATTGTTTAAGAGTTTTTAGCGTTCGTATCAACAAATGTAGAATTTTATAGACGTGTTACATCCAAGAATATAGTTGTGAATGGAATGTAGTAATAATGTAAGTTGTGAACACAATCTACACCCACGTCAACGCTATGATGAAATATTTCATATTTTACTATGGAGTGAATTATAAAACAAGATGTGAATTCCGTATTAACAGTTTATAAGATCATTCATATAATTGCATGTAATTTTAACATAAATAAATTATTCTTTATAGCACACAAGTTAGTTACATAAATATAAAATATTTATTTATTACATATTCTGATTATTTTTTGGCTTTGATGTGTGTGGCCACTGGGAATGGATATACGAAACCGTTTAGACTAAAGGTCGTCGTGATAGAAGAAAAACGGATTAATTATAAAAATATAGACACCATTCGGTTTTTCATTAAAGGTGGTTGCGGCTAATAGAGTACAAAATAAACAGTTAATTTCTGGTGCTCACAAGAAAATGAAGTAATGTATTACAATATCTATAAGTTTCATTATAATTATTGTCAATATATAGAGGTTTATGATATTACATCATGATATTGACGATACGATACTGAGGTTAATATCTAAAATGTACACTTTGATTTATTGTTCCATACAGTACATATAATAATTAAAATTAATAATATTTGATATGTAATTATTAACTGTGCTACAATAGTTACGATCGTAATTCCCTATACGTTCATATAGTTTTATTGGAAACAATGTTTCATTGAAATAGGCAATACTTACTTTATCTGTTATGCAGAAATAAAAATATCCATTCTGAGAAATGTAATGAAATAAATAAGGTCCATGAGAATACGTCATTTTATGATCTCTCGCCGGTATTTTGGATAAAACTTGTTGAGCGATCTCCCTGAAGTTCCCATCGCAGGATGCGAAGTCTGTTATAATTTTTTTCTCACAAGCAACTGCACTGAACAATATAGGCATTTTTGTTAACACTTATGTAAGTTAGATAACTGTAATATCACCGCCACTTACACTTTCTATCATTATTTAATTTTACAAAAGTTTTACACAATTATATTTCTTAAAAAAAACCGTACACATATAATTATTTCATTTTTAAATAAATATTTCAAGCATTTTTTCAAAGTGTATACGTTATATGTATATGTTTTAATACTTTTTCCAAAATAATATAATCACGGATCGTGGAATAACGTGTGCTGTCCACGTCTACGTTTTCGTGAGTATCCGAGATCGTACATAAGTATTCTCCGCGATCTTTCTATAATTATTTCCTGGTCGATTCGATAACGCACAAAATGTTACTATTAGAAGTGAAGCGAATACCTAGTCAGGTCATAAGTATTGTCACACAGTAAAAACTTTTCTTTTAGAATGCTGGCCACAAAAAAGTTTATTGAATTAGAATTTCGAATTGTTCATGAAAATAAAAATCTATAACTTTTAGAATTTTACTCATTTTTAAATATGGAGTGGACGCTTAAAGAAGACCGTGTTGCAGTTATTGCGTTGCATCGTTGCGGTTACGCGCCAATTCAAATTTTTAACATACTGAAAAATTTGAATATTACCAAAAGATTCGTTTATCGTACCATCAAACGATACAATGAAGACTCTAGTGTAGATGACAGGTCAAGAAGTGGTCGCCCTCGGTCTGTTAGGACTCCAGCAGTGATAAAAGCTGTGAAGGCACGAATTCAAAGAAATCCCAAACGTAAGCAGAAACTGTTGGCCCTTTCAGATGGGGTTAAGCAGAACCACGGTGAAAAGGGTGTTAAATGAAGACTTAGGGCTTCGGGCATATCGAAGAAAAACAGGACATCGTTTGAATGCTCGTCTAATGGACCTGAGACTGAAGAGATGCCGCGCTTTGTTGAAGCGGTACGCGGGAAAAAAATATCGGGAAATTCTTTTTTCGGATGAAAAAATGTTTACCGTAGAAGAGAGCTACAACAAACAAAATGATAAGGTGTACGCACACAGTAGTGAAGAAGCGAGCAACCGTATTCCGCGTGTCCAACGAGGTCATTTTCCATCCTCGCTCATGGTATGGTTGGGAGTTTCTTATTGGGGCTTAACAGAGGTACATTTTTGTGAGAAAGGTGTAAAAACGAATGCTGTTGTGTATCAAAATACAGTCCTGACGAACCTTGTGGAACCTGTTTCTCATACCATGTTCAATAACAGGCACTGGGTATTCCAACAAGATTCGGCGCCAGCTCATAGAGCGAAGAGCACACAAGACTGACTGGCGGCGCGTGAAATCGACTTCATCCGGCACGAAGACTGGCCCTCCTCGAGTCCAGATTTGAATCCGTTAGATTACAAGATATGGCAACACTTGGAGGAAAAGGCGTGCTCAAAGCCTCATCTCAATTTGGAGTCACTCAAGACATCCTTGATTAAGGCAGCCGCCGATATTGACATGGACCTCGTTCGTGCTGCGATAGACAACTGGCCGCGCAGATTGAAGGCTTGTATTCAAAATCACGGAGGTCATTTTGAATAAACTTTAATGTCATAAGAATCTATGTTTTGTTAAGTTCATTTTGGTATATGAATGGTTACATAATTAATAAACTTGTTACAATTATTTTACATTAAACATGTGACAGAATTTATGACCTGACTAGGTATACGTACTTCACTTCTTCTATAATAACACTTAGTACTTACTCGTGTGTATTTTTTGGCTTTGACTATTTTATGAAGGAACAATTTTAGAATGTAACGAGATCTATTTATGCGATTAACTAAAACATGAAGGAAAATCCTTGGGGTCTTAAAAATATTCATATGCTACTTGTAGCTGATGTCGATAAAATCACTGTTTACAGTGTTTGTTAGCTGAGCGCGGTGTTACTATTTGTTATTATTGACTGTCATTATTTTTATTTAGAGTTAAATTTAAATCTTTTTCACAAAGTTCAACATTTTCGGTAAGACAAGTTTTTTTGTCTAGTTTCAATAATTTATATGTGAAAATGTTTATGCGCGTGTTTCTAGAGAGCGCAGATTATGAACTTGAAATTGTATGAGTTCTGCTCTGTATTTTCTATTTTTTGTGTCGATGTAGTGGAAAGCGCGCGACATTGCTAAAACTGTCCTCACATACAATTTGATCGATGCGGTGCGACCATGCGGCAAGTGTGTGGTTAGCGTGACACGTCAGTGTCAATCAGAACATTAATATTCGTTTACTGTAAATAAATTGCCGTGACATTAGGTGCGAAAATAGAAATTTAATGTAAAGCTCTTAAATTTGTCTCTATTAGCGGATTAATAGTTTAGACTTTATACAATTTTGGGCCATCCTGATCACCGTTACCGGGTTTTGTGATCTATAAATATATATTTTTTTTTTTTTTTAATAGCCTTTATTGCTGATACTGAACATTAATTTTACACACACACAGTAGCAAATTGTTTTAACTTAGATATATCTAATACATCGGGTTTCCCGGTTCAGTGATCAGCGTGTCCAGTGACACATAGGCCTCTTCCAGCTGCTTCCATTCGTCTCTATTGGTAGCTTTTCTAGACCAGATTGTCCCTCCAATCATCTTGATATCATCTGTCCATCTTTTAGCTTGTCTGCCTCTTTTTCTTTTGCCATCACGTGGTTGCCATTCTGTTATAATTTTAGTCCATTTCATTCTGCTTTCCCTTGTCATGTGTCCTGTCCATCGCCATTTTAACAGTCTTATTTTCTTTAGTACGTCTTCCACCTTTGTTGTAGATCTAATGTCTGCTGCTCTTTTGCGGTCTTTTAGCGTCACGCCCAACATACTCCTTTCAATTCCTCTTTGACACGATCTTAGTTTGAAGAGATGTTTTTGAGTCAGTGCCCATGTTTGGCACCCATATGTAAGACATGGCAAGATGCAAGAATTAAACACTTTTTTCTTGGCTGTGATAGGAAAGTGTTTGCTTTTAAATACCTCTTTTAGGGACCAGTATCTTTTCCAAGCACAGGCCACTCTGCTTTCTATTTCTATGTCTGTGCGGTCTCTAAAAGATAGTAATTGCCCTAAGTATGTATAGTTTTTAACATATTCAATATCTTCATTGTCTACTTTTATGAATATTTCTTCCCTGTTTGTCATTACTTTTGTTTTTGATTTATTTATAGTAAGACCAACCACTCTGCTTGCCTCAGTCAGCTGTTGTAGCATATGTTGAAGAGTATTCGCGTTATCAGCTATTAGGACTAAGTCATCAGCGAATCTTAAGTGGCTAAGTTGTCTACCGTTGATATTAATGCCGAAATTGTCCCACTCAAGATCTCTGAATATGCTTTCCAAGACTGCTGAGAAAAGTTTTGGCGATAGCGGATCTCCCTGCCTTACACCTCTGGCTATTGGGAACTCTTCACCTGTTGATTCCAATTTTATTTGCGCTGTGCTATTTGCGTATATATTTTTAATTATACGTATGTATTTTTTTGGCACTCCCTGCTGGATTAGAGCTCTCCAAAGTGAATCGTGTTCTATAGAATCAAATGCTTTACTATAGTCCACAAATGCGATGTACAAGGCTTTACCGTATTCTTGACATTTTTCTATTAGCTGTTTGACGACATGCATGTGATCAGTAGTTGAAAACCCCGCTCTGAAACCAGCTTGTTCTATAGGTTGTTGTTCGTCCATTATTCCTGTTATTCTGTTCAATATCAATTTGGAGAACACTTTATAAATATTCGACATAAGGCTTATAGGTCTGTAGTTTTCTATGATGTTCCTATCCCCTTTTTTGTGTAATAGTATAATTGAGCTCTTGGTCCATTGCGGTGGTATGCATTCTGAGCTTAATACAGAATTGTATATTTCCGTGAGTTTTTTCAGCTTTTCCGGTACTTTAATTGAGATTTTGATCATTTCATTTGAAATCTGATCTGGTCCAGGAGCTTTGTTGTTCTTTTGGCTGTTGACAGCTTTTTTATAAATATATAGTCAAGTCATAAATACTGGTACACAACTGAACGCACTCATTACGAATGCAACACTGGGCGCATCCATTTCGTATTGATTTCGATTTAACAGTTGACATTTATGCTTAATTGTGATGTAAAAAGTTTTTGACATGACTTGTTTACAATCATGGAATGGGGCGACATAGAAAATCGTATTGTTGTAGTTGACCTACTAAAATGCAACATGAAAAAAGGCGATGTCTTTAGGACGTTGCGACCGCTTGGAATCACTCACAGTTTTGTGTATCGTGTTGTGAAGTTGTTTGAGGATACTGGTGGAGTACGAGACCGTCAAAGATCCGGCCGTCTGCGCACTGTGAGAACTCCGAAAGTTATCAAAGCCGCGAAGAAATTAATCGACCGAAAACCGCTGCGAAAACAGTAATCTTGTCGCGGGAAATGCAAATTTAGCAAAAATCCATGTTTCGCATTATCAAAGAATATTTGGGACTCAGCACGTACAAGCGACACACTGGACACCTGCTCACGGCCGCATTGATGGAAAAACGCCAGCGTAAATCGAAAGCGTTACTCAGCCGCGAAGAACGCTCACAGACAGTCTGTTTACTGAAGAGAAAATCTTCACCGTAGAAGAATCATTCAATAAACAGAACGATCGTGTGTATGCTCGGTCATCCCAACTCATCCCGAGGGTTCAAAAGGCCACCATCCCGCGTTTGTAATGGTATGGTGGGGAGTGAGCTACGATGGCGTTACCTACCTTCATTTTTGCGAAAAAGGAGTGAAAACATCGGATTCGGACAAAGTATATCAATCGACCGTCTTGGGACTCATTGTGAAGCCTCTCAACCAATCAATATTCACCAACAAGTCGTGGACTTTCCAGCAAGACTGCTCCAGCTCACAAAGCAAAAACGACTCAACTGTGGCTCAAAAACAACGTTCCGGACTTCATATCAACGGATGATTGGCCAGTTGGTAGTCCAGACCTCAACCCGTTGGATTACAAGTTGTGATCTGTATTAGAGGGTATGGCTTGCTCTACTCGACACCTAAACATTGAGTCTTTGAAGCGAGCCATTGTCCGTGCAGTGAACAATTTCCCCATGCATTAAGTGCGTTTCGCGATCGATGATGAGTGGCTACATCGTCGCAAGTCGTGCTGGAAGGCAAATGGAAGTCATTTCGAATAAGTTGTGCTAAGATTTGTAGCCATTGAATAACCCAATAAAAACAAAAAACAAAATTTTTAAATATTAATTCGTTTTCATTTGGTGTTCTGTGTACCAGTATTTATGACTTGACTAGGTATTTTGATTCTTAGAAAAGAATAGAAAAGGACAGAAGTTGATTTTAAAAACAACTCATGTCTTTGTCTATTCTTTTTAATTCTAAATACGTAGATTAGTGCTGAGGGTAAGTAAGCAGAACACAAAAATTTTACTATGTTCTTTAACATGAACTCAATCAGTTTAATTTGACCAAATGTTCATCAAGTGTGTGTAAACGCGGTATCCATTTCAAAACCTAATTGATAAAGGTTCATACAAAAAGTAGTGAACACTTTCTTTCGGTATCTTCAGGTTGGCTATTAGGCTCATTTAACTTTGCAGGATTCCGAAATTATCTGGCAAAAGGCCTGGTATGGTCACGTTTTATGATAACCGGCTACTTACATGGGGAACAAATGTCCAGCCATGCCTCCTCCGCCAGGCCCCGGCTGAAGGGGTAGACCTAAATAGCTCTAGCTTGACGTCATAAAGGGTGATATGTGCTAATGGACTGAATTGCCGTAGACCGTGCGAAGTGAAGAAGAAAAACTGAAAAAGGACTCCGGCCACCGAAGCGAAAGTTTAGGTTGCAAGCCGGGATTTAAGGCTGAGATAATGATAATGCGGGGTTTCAAAATTATAATATGATTTATAATTTATTTAATGTTTATTGGTGTAACTACCTCATTGGCCGCCCAAAATTTTCAGTATTATCGGTGGTTGGACAGCTACGATTAAAGACTGCAAACCATTACTTTAGATGCAGCAGTCTGGATAACGTATAGCATACATATACAAGCTAAACTTTGACTCGAACGGCTTTATTCCGATTAAAAAGCCATGATAAATCAACACATGAAATTGCTTTGAATACATTGTTTTGAAAATCTCAAAGTAGCGCCTCTAAAACCTCTATAACTTGAAAGCCACTGGTTGGATTGTCATGAAACATTTATAATAGGTATTTTAAATCACATTTGTATAGATAGCGATTAATTTTATTACCCTGATACAAAGATTATGCTAGACTAGTGATTGGTAAAATGAGGTTCTTTAACTCTTCGGCTAGGGCTCTTCCGCGAAATGTTTAGTCCAGACACGAAATATTACCTATAATTATAATATTTCAGTAATAATGTCTTCTACTAAAGCAAAGCATTTTGTTAAAAAAGTGGCTCTGAAAAATTTCAATTGTGTATTATCTATATTTGACTCTTTTGGTTGACAAGGTTGCCGACCACTGTGCTAGACACTAACATAAGAAGAAATATATACATTTTTCACTCCAATTACCTTACCATAGTCGAAGAGTAAGGTTTTACTTTTTTATCCATGCAGGGGCGGAGAAAGAATACTGACCCCTGCGGCCGGGGTCGGCCTGTCGTAAAAGGCGACAATGTTTTGTCCCTAGCTACTTGGTAGGGCCGGCCCCAAGTTCGTCTTTTGGTCTTAAGTATGCAGCCATAATAACTTTGTGTTGTGTTCCGGCATAAGTGACCCAAGTTCCTGTAATCACCCACCCACCAACACACATAGGTGATGGTAACTGCAATAAAAAAAAACTTAGACTGTGGTTCAATAATATTTTGTATTTTTTCAGGAACTGTTTGAACTAGTACTCTTGGAAGTTTTTCCTGAACTGAAATGTTATCACTGCTGAGATTCCTATAGATAAGATTAGAACCATGACAATAGAATAAAATTTCATACTAAATTCTAAACGGATTTTATCCAAATATGTTAGAAAGCTCTAAAAGAGCCGCTGTATTTTTAATTTTATTTTAAATCATTTGATACTAAATAAAAGTTTGTAAATTAAGCTTTACAAAATTGTTTTCAATATTTTTATAAAGAGCTTTTTCTAATATATATATATATATATATATATATATATATATATATATATATATATATATATATATATATATATATATATTATATATGTATTTCTAACATCTTGTAACATAATTATAATAGAAACAGTATCTAAATTTAATTTGGCGCTACACTAATTATTGGGAGTTAATCACGTAATGGACAAGAGACAATCCCTTCGCTATGATTTAGTATGGTGTTGTACACTAAATCCGGTACTTACTAATTATCTACTATGTTGGTACAGTAGAGGCCTTAAGTCCAGTAGCAATTTCCCAAAACTATCTCATAAAAACAAATCGCTCTTACGATCTTTATGTATAAGAAACATTTAACTAATACACGATCTCGTATATGAAAGAAAGATTGCGATATAATGATCATTTGTCTTAGTGACAAATATGATTGTTGACGTATATGGATACCCTAAATTACACAGTAGCACGGGTTTGCGACAAGGCGTCAACAATGTACCTTTATTTGCAATATATAAATATTTTGATTCGAAAGTTTCTTTAGTTCAATGTAAAATAGTTTTAATCAACTAGTGTTACAAGAAATTTGGAAAAGGAGAAACCTATCTAGTCTGATAAAATATATTCAAACTTTAATTCTGCTATAAATTGATATATGTATGTATATTGTTATACCTAAACGGGCAATATTTGCAGCGTATGACTGAAGTTGTAATGCAATATTATAGTAATGACACAACTATATATGTCAAGTATGGATTCATTTTTGATGTTATAAAATTCTTACCAGATTCCATGAGTGGTTCATGTTGTGCAATATTGTCTAGCCAGTTTTATTGCCTTTGAAGTGAAACTCCATTAGCATCGTTGTGATTTAAAAATTCGATGAAACGAAAAAGCGACACTAAAAAAGAAACATGTTCATGAATAGGATTTAGCCTCCGAGAGAATGAGATAGAATATAAGAATACAGTGTTTCCTATAATCTTCGTCTCTTCTTTGTTCGAGCTTTCGTAGCTTTTATGTGTATAAAGTAGCATTAAAGTGTAAAAATGAATTTATATTTTAATGCAAAATAATTTTTAAGCTTGGTAACAATATAAAAATGTAAATCTTATAATTATCATAATTCTCCTGATACTCTATATTTGTCTCATTCTCTCGTAGGCTATTTTTCTGAAGTTTCACTTCTGCCGTATGTCGATTGCACACACACACACTTTTTATTTCAATATCAATCCAATAGTATTAGGTAAATAGCTATTGTTGTAAATACGAAGCGTGATTAGATGTTTTTTTTTTTTTTTTTATAGTGTGTTCTTTTGTATGTTGTTGCAGAAAATATTGTAAAATCATATGCTGAATATAATAATACAGTTAAAACCGTTTATAGCGACATCGTTTAGAACAGCAAGTAGCCAGTAGGTTATATTGACCATCATCAAAGGCCGAATTTGTACCTCGAAAGTATCACCAGTTTTTTTTTATAATAAATTGGAGTAATCCCTCAATGTGGTTATAGTAGGTTTTGACTGTAATTGACAATATTGCAATATATTGAAGTAATTTGTAGCAAAAATATTACGTTAGTATTGCCCGTTTAGCAAGCATCTACAAGCGAATTATATTAATGCTGTTATTCAATGATAATAATATATTATGTTTAACGTTGATCTCATTTCAGTGCTTATCACGTTGTCTTAAGTAAAATAAGTTCTAATAGAATATACTTAAGATTTTAATTCCTTAATTGGCATGGTTATATACTACTAGTTTGATAGAGGAGATAGAGGAGAGGCATATTACTAGTTTGATAGAGATAACATAGGTACATGAGAAGAATTTAACAAGTAATGGCGTGCATTGGATAGTAATTGCCTAAAGAAAGATCCGTCTTACATTTTTATAACTATGATTAATATCTGTTCGAGCATTCGGTTCGGTGGGTTTACTTCGGCTTACCAAGGACGCGACATAGTCGTCGTGTCAAGGCCTTTTTTCACTCGGTGGCTCTCAGCGCATATACACTCGGTTTTTCTTGTGCACTGTGTTTGGACTTGTTAAGTTAGATATTCAGCATCGGGTCGGCTAGAAAATGGAGCGACTTCCACCAAAGGCCAACCGGCGGTGGCTTTCTTCGTGTGCCAAGGTAAGTCGGAGGTAATTCCATTCGTATCGAGGCCCGAACCGACAAACATAACCAGCAGTGAATTACCTACATATAAGATATGTAGTCTACTTTAATGGGCTCTTAAAAGGCCTAACAATATCTTTTACTGGCTTTAGTTTAATTTTACACTTATTTGCCGTAATTTCAAGTCATTGAGAAAGATCAATATTGAGATTTAATAGTATGAAATGTGTACAATGTGGTTGGCTCACTCACGGTTGTCGACATTATTATCGACTGAGGCTATTGTGAAATATATATAACAGTTTTAAGTCAGGAAAAAAATTCTAAGTTTAAGCTTAAACCCGCTGAAATAAGTTTTTTTATATGTATTATTCTTCCAAGCAGTTTATCAAGCGTCAAGCTTACATTTCGGAGCCCAGAGCTTACTATCTTTATTATAATGTACATATATATTTTTCAATTGTTTTTAATTTTAGCAATTATTGCATACTTAATAACAGATTTACTACTTTTTAAGTTCTGTTCGTTATTTTTTCCGTTATTGTTTATTTTTAAATAATTATATATTAGAAGTAAGACCTATATATACCGATATATTTTATGTCACATATACACATATGTATGACATAAAACTAAAATGGACCAAGAGATTATGCAGTGTGCCAAAGATTACACGACTCACGCAAATTAGTATTATTACCTAAATGTACCTGATTCTGAAAATTGTTTTTGAAACATTCCCATTCCCACTTGCATTTTGTTTATAAAATTAAAATTTATATACTTTTTATATAACATTCCGGAGCTGTGAAAGTGTAAAATGGTTTTTAACCGACGAAAAAAACGGAGGAGGTTCTCAAGTCGACGCGTATTTTTTTCTTTTTTTATGTATGACCACGCATAACTTTTTACAGAGTAGTCCGATTTTAAAAATTATTTTTTTAATGGAAAGTTGGTCCCATATAAATTTGGGAAAAAATCCAACCCTAAGGGTACGAAAATAGAGAATGATTGATTGTTCACTCACTGATTATATCTATGACCACGCATAACATTTGACAGAATTGATTTATTTAAGCATGTAGTAATTAGTAGTTTATAGCCACAAAAAATTAAAAAATAAAAACTTTTTAACAAAAAAGTATACCGCCGAAAAAACTGAAAAGCAAAAAATAATTCTTCTAAAATAAACCTTCTTTTTATTAAACTAATGTAAGTATACCTAAGTAATTTTGAGTCGTTACGAACTTAGTTATTAAGATTAATAAAAATAAGGTTTATTATTCTTTTCTTTTCAGATTTTTCGGCGGTTTAATATTTTGTTCAAAAGTTTTTTTTAAACTTAATAAGTATTGTGATCTGCCCTTGTTTGATTTGTTTGTTTACTTTATATATTATTAAAACAGGTTTAAAATCTATTCCAATTTTAATTTATTATAAAATAAGGTTTCATTAAGTGTATTATATATTTATTTTATTTTATCTACAAAGATTTTATTTACATAGCCAATTTTCTTATATTTTATTGTCTGTTTAATTAATCATTTAGTAAATAAATTATTTTCGTTTTAAAATAGACTTTAAATATTTATGGCCACCTAATGAAATTATGTGCACAAATATATATTTTTTAATAAATACGGTCTAAATTATGTTTAGTATGTAATGTAGTGCAAGCAATTATGTATTTGAGCTGTCGACTGTAACTTGAAAGTGGAGCCGGTAATGGTACTGAATTTTAGGGAATTCAAAGTCTATCTAATCAGTGGATTATCGGTATATTCAGTAATAGATCAAAGTGTAATGAGAATAATTTGAATTAATATTAAAATTTGTACTGAATACCCCTCAATTGTAACAATGCGACCATATTAGGCTCTGTAGGTTTTTGTATTTGTGTACATTTTCATACAATATACCTTTGTGTATAGAATAATGCTATTATCAGAATATGAAAATAGATTTTAGTAATAGGTTTAAAGGGACATTACTGTAGTATCTTCTTTTAAATATTCAAAGTCAAGTATAGTCAAGAAAAACTGGCAATATTGTAATCCTCAATAGAGTTAGATAACCTATCGAAAGCAATATAGAAGTCATAGAAAATTCATTTTGCATCTTTTCTTAGTCACGCTATAGCCTTTTCAATGTAGTGTTTAGTTATTACTCGGTTCCACAATACGAATAAAAGTAATTATTCTTCATATTAGCGTTTCATGCCGGTTGTAACCAAAATTTGCATTTCGAAGCCAGAGGTATGTTACTCTCAGTAGTATCTTAAACTAAACCCTTGTGCGCGCCTATTACGTTTGCTTTATTTAAAAAGGGTACGGCTAACTTTAGTGGCCGGCTACCATTGCTGACCGGTTACCTATGCCGACCAAGTTACCTTTGCCGACCGTAAGTTCGTAAGGTTGTCAAAGTTACAATTCTCGTATAAAGAGCTATAAGTTTCAATCAATAACAACAATAGTTTTCGTATATCTCGGGTTGTCAGATCTCATAAAAGGGCCTAGACTTGCGTGCTTTTGCGGGGCATGTTGTTAATACTGTAGTTGTTCTTGTGGAAATTTTTAGGACCGCGAAGTTTGGAAGGCAACCAGAATGAGCTACTTGGTTTATAATTATATATTTCTGGCGTAAACCCTCTTCTAGGTCTTAATTATTATGTAAAAATAAATTTAAATCGACACGTCGTCGATGTGTGACACAAAAAAGCTATGTATATTTAGGTACAATGCCTGTGTTTAGTTCTTAATAGATCTGATTTTTTTCTTTATTTAAGATCCGAAGAATTTGTAAATGTACAAGTATATATAATGATTGTTATAATTATATAACTATTGTTGATCTGTTGTATGCAACGTATATATGTATTCGATTAGAAATTAAGAAAAATAAAACATTACTTGTATTTTAAAGTATTTTTTCTTTCATTTGCACAATTGTCCTAATATAAGGTTGTTCGGAAAGTAATTTCGCACCTAAAACACCCAACTACACATCTGAGCTGCATGATCTTCATTTGTTTCAACAGATAATATATCAAGGCTTACTTATGAAAAAGACTGATTGATTCCACGCAGTAGTTTTTGGTTGGTGCTCTTTCTAATATGGAGGGTGAAAGCAGCATTTTCAGCATATTTTACTTTTACTGCTGAAAAGGTAAAAGTTATCTTTATGCAAAAAAAAATATATTATTTAATAATTCATTTAATGACCTATCAGAGCAGAGGATGTGTCTCGAGTGGGGTCGAGGCCCCATCTTTGCTTTTTTGAGTCGGTGGTTTTTGGGTGGATATATAATATTCAAATGATGATAGCTGATAGAGTTGTATCGTTGAGTTTTGTTAAAGTAAGATCGGCGCCCTGAACTCGCTGCTCGGTCTTATGTTTGTCACAAAATTGCTTTGAAGTGTAGTTTGTGCATATGTTGTAAATAATACCGACGAAAATTGTATTTTGTGCTCGCATGACCATGACGCAACGCTCGCAACTACTAATGGCGATGTCGGCACAAACAATGTTTCTCTGACATATAATATTTGGTAAACGTTTATAATTAGGAGAATAATTACTTTAAATAAGATAGAGCTATAGATAAAAGGTATAATATGTAAACATGGACCTGTATATTTTAATAGAAACAACGTCAAACGAAGGGATCATGAAGTACACACGAACTGGCTCAAAGCACTTCGAAAAGCCAATATTCATCCAAAATAGGTGATGCTATTTATATGGTGGGATTTTAAAATCCATTCCTTTAAAGGAATTGTTTTTTTTTTACTTTTACTAGACAACGATCAATTCTGAAGTGTACTGTCATCAGTTGGAAAAACTGGATGATTCACTCAACAGAAAAGACCAAAATTGATCAACAGAAATGGTGTAGTGTTCCACCAGGATAATGCGAGACCTCATACAAGTTTGGTAACTCGCCAAAAGCTTTTACAGTTTGAATAAGATTTACTGCCACACCCACAATATTCTCCAGATCTGCCACCTTCGCATTATTATTTGTTACGGTCTCTACAAAAAAAAATTCACTCACTTCAAATGAGGTGGTTATAAATCACCTGGACCAGTTTTTTGCTAGCAAAGACTACTAAATTATAATAAATATATAATTAAATATTTATCATGTATACAAAAAATGTATTTCATTCTCACGAAAAGAAACGAAAATACTTTCCGAACAACCCTGGCCATAAATATCAACACATTTTAAAAACTTCACATTTTCTGCAACCCTGGCTTAGTAACCCCCGCTTAGCCTTAGTGCCTTTTCATGTGTTCTTCCTTTCGCCACCCTGTGAGATGCGACCTCGACTCGACCGCTGCATGGTTCCCCCATGTGAAAGAGAATCGAGACGGCGTAGCTAATTCTAATCTATCCAACTACCGTGTTACAACATGTTAAAGCTGGAAAAGGAGAAACTGTGTAGATATCGATCACTGTGGCAAAGAAAAAAACTGGACGTAAGCACGTGCAATTGTAAGTACTGAACGAAAAAATATTATTATGGAATTTTTGACATAGTTATCGGCCAGTGCAAGTACCGTCAAATTTTAGAGTAACCGTTTCGAAATTTAGTAGAAATAGACATTTTCTATACCATATTAACGATATCTTTGCCAATTTCATTTGGAAATTCATGGGATTGTAAGCTTAAAATCAACTTGACTAACGATAACGCTACGCTCCGCTTACCTACGACAGAGGACTTCGTAGCGTAGTACTACGAATTCAGAATTTTTACTACGATTGTTGATATAAGTGAGACGTAAGGTCAAGAAATATAAAATCAAACAAATATTTTCTTTCCGTTTTTAGTCACTGGATTATGTTAAACATTAAGTTATTGCAAACACTATTTAGAAATATTTTTATTGAGGTCTTAAAATAGATTTCTTAGATTAAGTTTACACATAATCGGTTCTAAAATAAAGGTCTCAGTATTATGCAGGCTTTTAAAGTCTGACGCTATACATCCGCTTAGGACCAGAATAGAAGACAGTACACTCCCCAGATTGCTTTGCGATCCACGAATCTGCTACTAGGTGCCATATTATTAATTCAATTCTAAAACGTTCTGGTACTAATCTATGTAAGATATTTTGTGATAAATGAATATGAATGTTTGAAACTGATCTTACGGAAAATAATTTTTTAACGTTTCCTCTTGCTTGCATCCGAAGCTTTCATTTCAGAATCCGAGGTAACCAATACACTAGTATTGTTGTAGAACAAAACTCAGCACTTAATGCGTCGTTTTCTGCCAAAACCTAAATAGGCATAAGGATTAAGATATAATGGAGGTGAATAAAATATGTTTAAAGGAATCATCTGCCATGTGCCCTCCAAATCTAGAAAAAGAACATTGCCTTCCCTTTGTTATGAACCAGCAATAGCCGTGTAATTAATCAATATGTCACAACTTTCTAGGAAAATGCTATATAATATAAGAATAAAACTGCGTATTTAAAGATGAGTACCTAACGTCTAATTTTATTACGAGAAATATGTTTAGCAATCGACATCTTAACACTTTGTTGACCGGGGGTTTTACACAGAAACTATATCATGTCACCGACTATTATTTTGTAATTGAATATGGAAGTAAAACGTTTTAAATAAACTTCAAAAATTTTGTTTATACTGAATGAAATGAAATTAATCTTTGGACATATTTTTTATAAAATTATAAATAACATTTTTTGTATGATAAACCGTATGGCAATCACCTGCGTGTAATCTATCCGTAAATTGTATCCGTGCAGGGGCGGAGAAAGAATACTAACCTCTGCGGCCGGGGTCGGCCTGTCGTAAAAAGCGACAAAACAACCCACCCTAGCTACGTGGTAGGGCCCCAAGCCCGTCTGGATGGCGACCACCTTTGGTCTTAAGTATGCCGCCATAATAACCTTGTGTTGTGTTCCGGCATTAGTGACCCAAGTTCCAGTACCCTTATGGGACAGCAGCGTGTTCGCGATGCCACTGGCGTTGCAAACACCCATAGGCGAGGGTAACTGCTAAATTCTAAGTGGGCCGTCAGCCTGTCTGTTGTCCTACAGCAATAAAAAAATGGCGTATAATTCATTGAAAAGTTCTTCGTCGATACGTTCCGTCATGGTTGAGTTTTTTGGAATTATATTAAAATTGTGATAAAAACCTAAATACTAAGAGAAGTGGTTTTTTTTTGTTATGTCCGATTTATAACGTAAGCACGATATTATTTGAGATTTTTAATGCCAAAACTCCAAATAGCACTTTGTACCTATTATAATTGATTGAAAAAATAAAACAAAAATTATATTGAATATTTCTAATCTTTATTTTTCAATACAATAAGTCAAAACAGTTTCAACACCTCGACATTCGGAGGCATAGGTATTGAATCTGTTTACCTTAATCTTATGAACAAATAAAATTATTTTGGCACTTTTATTTGTCGGTTGCCAACATTGTTTCGAGAAAAATATTTTTTCTATGCAAACTCAATGAGCACTGCATGCAGGATTTATAATCCGTTTTTGTCTGATATATTTAATATTTAACGGAGTGTCGATTTGCTCACAAACAAGACTTACTTAACCATTCAAAATCTTAACTCTTATCACAGCAAACATTCTTCCCTTAGAATTTATTATAACAAAACGATTTACATTAGGTTTACGCTTATAACTAAAACTGAGTCAATTTAATTTCTCAAAAATTATATTTAAGTAAATTAACATTCATCGATGATTGTTCAGTAACCTGGATGGAGCGAATTGCGGATATATATTTCCAAAACATAATATCAATAAAGCAAATAACTTCTTTCTCTATGAAATTAATTTAAAAACAAATTTTAAACACAACATACTTTCTCAAGTCTTTAAAATAATTATAAAAATAATGTATTAATACAATATCTATTAGAGAAAAAATGCTTTGTATATTATTATAAACAGGAACTTTTGTGTACGAGTAGAATCGTTTATGTCTTGAAATTGATATTTTTGTAATTAATTGTTGTAGTGTTTATACAACACTTTAAAAATACCTACATATCGACGTCGCCGGTCTATAAGCCCCTATTGCCAAGAGGAAATTTGTTATTAGGAATAAAACAAAGGTATGCGATAAAAGTCAGACTCCCCCTTCACATAACTATATGGACATTGATTTATTTACGTTGTTATGAAAACGAGAGACTGAAAATGAAATTTCACTCTAAAATCAAACTGTTAGACATTTTTGTTAAATTAGCTTACTGTCTTAAAAATAACAATGCAACTTATTATTTATTTATTTATTAACTAAGTTGCATTCATAATACACATTTAACTTTATTTTTGACCTCAAAGAGCGGCATAATGACTTGTATCTGATCCTTTAATTGTTCTAATTAAAGTGTAACTTTACAGGTGCGGCTAACTCATACGTATTTCTCGACGACGTCGGTTTAACTAAAAACGTAAATCTCCCCAGTTAACCGTTGATTTCCTTCATAACTCTAACTTAGTTTAAAACACCCTGTCAAACTTTATACGTCATATCTGTAACGCCTTACCCACACATGCGACAGTGACGACGCAATCTCATATACATGAAGAAGGCTTTCGTGTTCACAAACAATATTTTTATTTATATTTTGCAGGATTTTTAAGGATTACTCGAATTATGACACAAAAACGGGAATCTCGTTAAATCTATCAAATAGTTGTCACAAATAGGTTCCCGTCAATCGTTCTCTTCACATGTCTTTGAAATAACGACTTGGTCATTTAGATACTTAGCTCAGATTAGCAGGGGGTTGACCTTGACCCTAATCTTTAGTACCTCGAATGTGATGCTACTGACCATGTAAGAACTAACGTGTAATATGAAGACATAAGTATCACGTTTCTTCAGTACTGAAATTGCCAAAAGCCATATCCTTTATGTTCTAACAGAATGGATGTTATGAAACGAGTCAGTAGCTCGGCGGCAAGTCCAACTATTCTTTTCACAAGGCTGTACCTGCTAAAGTACATCCCCGCGCTGCTGAAAAGGATGGAAGGGCTTATCACTGGCTCGCCCCCACTCAGACTGAATTACTTAAGCTAGGGATGATTAATTTTTTGAACACAAAAGACTGTTGGTTCTTGGCAAATTCGTCGTCTCTACAGTCATTCGATCTAATAGAGCGCAACAAATTTAATTTGTTACAGATTAACAGTATGTGGAATCTGGAACTTTCTACAGGTAGTCGTGTTCTTAACTGGTTAATATCATCATATTCAATTCAAGCAATATTATATTAATGTTTGTTTGGAACAGCCTTTTTATTTCCATAAGTGACAAACATTGATGGGTTATAACTAGAATTCCTATTAGTTATTAAATGTACGCATAGGACCCTTAGTGTGAATATTTCTAAAATCATTATTTGTGAACACGGTTGGGAATTAAATAAAATTTATTTATTAATATATTTTCAATCGATTTGCTTGCTCAAGAATACGTACCTAATTTGTTACAATTATGCACTAAATCATTGATATGAGATGTGTTAGGCGCTTGAATATTTAAATAATTGTATTCCAACAATCGAAAAAATATGTAAATAAACTTTTATTTACAATTTTAACTCAAAATATTTTATTTTACTAACTATGTACATTGATATTTTATTGTCACCATATTTAACCTGGTGAAATATATAAGGTATTTATTTAATATTGCATAAATAAACAAATATGTCAAATCTCTGTTCAAATAATATAAATGGAATTGTTTTATAATATTCTATTATAATTGTGTATTACTGGATCATTTTATATTCAACGAAAGGTAGTTTACACAATAAAAATTTACATTACTTTTATGAGATTTGTCTTAATATTTTAACGTCACCTGCGCCGCTCTTCCGTGAGCCCCGGAAGTGCGGGCGCGAGCAGACTTACAAAAATAATACTATATTTCATATAGCTTATAATTAATAATACTTATCCAATAATACTTAATAATTTCAAATACCAGTTCAGACACGGTATTAGATCGCCATTTAAAAGTACAGTTATAGAAATAATCAATATCATGAGATTTGCTCGGTTGAAATCTAGTAATTTTTAACACTTAAAATATTAGTATGAAAATGTTAAACGACACCCGACGCGGTGATGAAAAGAATTAACATTTTTAACAAATATTTTATTCATACCCTCAAGATTCAAAACTAGCAAAACTCATGCTTGAGATGTAGAGGCCCACGCCTTTACATAATTAAAGTAAATTAAAAACTATCTTATAATAAAAGACTTGCCTCATTTTTATTACAAACTCCCTATATTTATTTATCACACAGTCAAGAAAGCTGTACATAGAGACATGTTGAAACCCAAAACCATCTTAGAGCAAGTAAAATTGCGTTGCTCCGTATCTACTGTCAGTGGATAAAATAAATTTCAATTAGGTATCAACAAGTCCTTTCCTTCTCTCAGCTTGGCAGTGCGGAAAATATCTGCATAGGCAGTCTATAATATTTAGAAATAAGTTAGTTTATTTACATATGGCAAAACATCTTTTAAATATCTAAGTACCTACATCTAAAATTATAACAATTATCCTGCTTAGATTAGAATAAGTCAATCATAAAAAACATGTAGGTACCCATCAGAACATTGTGGATAGACCTTCGGTACTTTCATAGAAATATTCAATTTTTTTATTTGCAATGCTGAAAACTGTCTCTCTGACCGTTGCATATCGATCTTGCTCGACTTTATGGTTATAAATTGATTAATTCTATAAGTTAGGTTAAAGAAACCATTCTAGGTAGAAACATGATATAAACTGAAGATATTTCATATCAAATTTCCATCTAAAGTAAGAGAAGGAAAAGTCTAAATTTAAAACATGATAGTCTAGATAATGGTTTCTTAAACCTATAATTTATTGGAGGCCTATATCAGAATTTCATCGAGGAGTTTCTTGTCCTTATTAACTAACTTCATAATTCTCAATTGACGACAAACAACGTTAACTCTTTAGATTAAATTTTAAAACTGGCGGTTTGTTAATGATAACACAAAACGAGGAATTATTGCTACATTGTATTATGTAATGCCGTGTAATCTATCCATGCTACCTTGATTCTATTTTCTTCATCATAAAATATTTCTGAGTATTATTTACCTGAAGTCAACTTCATCTGAGGCTGCTCAAATCAACACGCAGCCTTAGTTTTTCATATTTAAATATCGTTTGACAAATCGGAGGAGCATTCGAGAACAGTTATTAAACTATTCAGCATTAATATATAGTTGGTATTTTTAAGAAAATTTACCGACATTTCTTCTCTCTTCATCCTCATTAAGCCGAAATTTGGGCAAATTATCTCGTTGATATGACTCTCAATGGATATTAATATACCGATAATTTTGTCTCACGGTATCTATATTTTCATGCATTTTTATTTCTAAACTTGTAATCGCATTTATTCATGTCTTTACATAATATGGTCCAAATCCAATAATTAGTCCAAGTTTGGGTATATTTAAGTCACAATAGAGTTTTTATTCATTGAACATATGCAATAGATAGTCGGTCACATCATTGATTGAGTATTTATCGTTAATATAATTTCCGAGTCATATACAAGGGACGGTGCGGGCTGAAGTCGAAATAGTTCACGCGTACGAATGTAAGGTGACTGGTTCGAAGTCGTCGTGCGTAGGTGGCCGCGGCGGCTGTCGGTGCGGAGGAGGAGGCGGAGGGGGAAGCAGGCTGGTGCCTTCCGGAATGTACACGTTTGTCACCCGTTCCTATGAAATATAAACGACATAAAATACAGTATCCTAAGGTTGTCTGGAAGAAATTGTTCCTAGCGATAAGGCCGCCATATGCACAATTCTTGCTATTTGTTTCTCTCCTGTGTTGTGGTTTTTTTATGTGTTGTACAATATAGGATATTCATTTATTAATATGTACTATAGTATCATAATCAAGCTTTTTTTGTAAGCCATAACATAAAGTATGGCTGAAGTATGCTGTTTTCCGGTAATACATACATAAAGTCACGCCTCTTTCCCGTAGGGGTAGGCAGAGACCACTTCTTTCCACTTGCTACGATCCTTACATACTTGTTTCGCTTCGTCCACTTTCATTATTCCCTTCATACATGCCCTTCGGCTTAGGGTACTCTTGACGTGGCCTTTTTTCAAGACGTCCCTGATCAGGTCTCAAAACGTCCGCCTAGGTCTACTACCCCTTCCAACACTTCCATTCACACTCGCCTTATACACTTTTTTCGTCAATCGTTCTTCATTCATTCTCTCGACATGGCCAAACCATCTCAGCAAACTTTTCTCAATTTTTGTTACTACATCTTCTTTCAGACCACAACGTTTCCTTATCTCACTATTTCTTATCCTGTCACTCAGTTTAACTCCTATCATACTTCTTAACGCTCCCATATCAACTGCATTTATTCTGATTTCATGTTTCTTCTGCCATACCCAACTTTCACTTCCGTACATGAGTGTCGTAACCAACACCCCCTCATGCATAGCCAGACGAGCCTTGTTAGACACCTTCCGACTGTTCATAAAGGAGTGCAAAGCTCCATTCACCATGTTTCCTGTATTCACTCTTCTTTCAATATCACTCTCACACTTTCCATCTCTTGTAAACTTTGAACCCAGATACACAAACTCATTCACATGTTCAATTTGTTCATCTCCAATCACGATGTTGCAGTCTGTCACTGCTTCATCTCTTTCAAACACCATCACTTTCGTCTTTTTTTTAGTAAATAAGCCTATTTAAAGGCGCTGTAAAAGCAGCAACGGTAACAGTAGTGGGAGAATTGCTAATATATAATGGCTAGACGTCCCATGAAGATCTGTCAAATCTAGCTTTAAATAAAGTCTTTTGTCTTACTTGTAGTCTTCAACGTGTGAAAAGTTTTCGATATTCGAAAAACTACATTCAATAAGTAAAGAAACATCGCCATATAGTCCAAAAAAACAACAGAACGCTTTTGTTATGAGTGCTGGACTACTGATATACCACTTATATACTTTTCTTTTGTACCACGTTTATATATAAGTACATATTATACTGCCCAGATATGAGGCAGGAATGGAATCCGTGAACCCCGCAGTCAATTTGACCTGAAAAACCGTGACCCCACGGAGGTATCGGAGGACAGAAGATAGAGAAAACTTACTTGGCTTTTATCGTACTTGAAGATTCCCTGAAATCGGGTGGGTGGGCGGCGCTCTAGAGCGTCTGCACTGCCCCCGCCGGCAGAGCCCGAAGCTCCATTATAGTTTGGATTATGGAACGATATGTGTCCCGGCTCTCTGTAATTCTCTTTTAGTTCTTCTTCACCACCACTACGCATTTTTACTGAAAGAAAATAGTAGAATCTTTTTGATTTTTCTGATTAATTTAGAATTTTATCTACATATTAATTGATATTGTATGCGCCGGGCGTTGACCATGCACCGGTCTTCTCCTTTCCGCTCTCACACCCCGCTTCGCAATCAGCTCTCGCTCCCGCACTCTGCTTCTACGCTCCACTTATCATATTTAACACACCCGCTATGAAAGGGACGGATACCATGCCGCTGGAGAGGAGCGCGGCCCGGCTCTCATGGCGATCGTTCCCCCGCGGCGCAGTCCCCTTCGAACCGCGCGTAGAGGCAACCGCTGCCCCCCGGCCTTGACCAAAATCACAGGAGAGCAAGATCCCGTAGTGCCCGCTTCCGATACGAACCAGCTCACGGATTTCCAGTGGCGGGTGAGTAATCTATTAATTTCCCGCACAACCAGATATTATTGTGATTTGTAATACTTGTATAAAGTTCAATATACAAAAGATTAGTATATGTTCAATGTTAATTAAGTATATATTTAATATATGTATAATCTTAAAACTTCTTAAAACGATTATTTATTTTTACTTATTAATTCACTAACTACTCGTATTTTCTTGAATATTCCAAAAAGTCAGTTTAGTGTGTCTTTGATTTCGGTTCGCTGACGTTATCTAGTTCAATTTCTATCTTTGACTTCATCGATTGAAAGCTGGCTAATCGAAAATATGAGGCACCTTTTCCAAAGTGTCAGAGAAATATGAAAAATCTTACGCTTGAAGATATGTTGGTGCTGTGCGAGCCCTCAGTGCCCCGTCAAAATTTGGGTCAATGTTTCTTCTGATTTTAGTTTACGGACGGGAGGACATTTTTTTCAGATAACTCTCGTGATATCAGAGAGAAATAATTTAGTTGTTAAGGTACTTCTTCTTTATGTATACATATGTTGTTGTTTTATATATACATATATTGTTTTTACAACGGTAATAAATATTTCCATAATGGTACTTACGATAAACGAATATAATAACTCCAAAGCTGACTAGAATTAACACAACGGTGCAAGCAATGACAATAATGGTTCCCAATACGGTGTCAGGAGCTGATGTGGGGCGCGCGAATGTTTTGTGACCGATCTCATCCAAATCAGAGTAATCATAATACGCGGGGTAGTGTGATGGCATTTTGTTGTCGACGACAACTTTTGGAACTGCAATAAACAAAATCACTTAAATAAATATGATAATACATACATGCAGTTCTTCTCCGTGCAGAGGTCGAGTTAGTAAGAGTTAGTAACCATTAGCGGCTGGGGTCGGTCTATCTGCTACGTAGAAGGGCCCTTAGCCCGTCTGGAAGGCAATCACCCTTGGTCTATAACTATGCCGCCATAATAACTTTGTGTTTTGTTCCGGTATTAAGTGCTTACTGTTAAGTGGACCATCAGCCCGACTGATGTACCTCAGCAATAAAAAAAATACAGGAAATTACGTCTAAATGCTGAATAAGAGAAGCTAAATGCTGAAGCTCGGGCTTAAAGGCGACCTCTTAGCGACGGAATGAGGAGTATACCTGGCACGCTTCTCTAAGGCGGATTCTATACATGACTGATCATTTTTCAGTGATAAGCATGTTTGACGATGTTTTCCTTTAACGATATGGCAATTATATTACAATAGGCGTAAAATACTACACATTAACGTATTCGAACACGTGACCTCTAAGTTGGTCTCCGGGATATGAATATCTCTCCTATGAATATGATGAATACCAAATAGCCTAAAATGAGCCAAAAGTACAAGGCTGGTTCGTCGCAAGAAAATGTTTATCGACATGATAGCTTTGCGTCGATTGTCCGAAAATCTAAAAAATGTTGCAAGCGACTTTTTAATATCAATAATATACAATATAACATAGTTTTAAGTTGCGATATCCTTACTTAGCTTAGATGCGCAGTTCTCTTACAATTGCGTGTAAGGTACTAATACTTAAAATTATAAGGGTTCGTATTTGTTTTGCAATAACTAATAATTCTTTATTTTCCTCTCAAATTGATATACAGTATATTGCCTATTTTAGTGCTATAATTTCGAAAATACCTGTTGAACAAATAGTAAAGTCAGGCTCATCTGGACATGCGCATATGTAATCATGCCCTCTGAAGAGACAGAGATGTGAGCAGCCTCCATTATCCTCCTTGCAGGGGTTCCACCCGTGCTGTTTTTCTGCAGACACAGCCTTAAGTTCCATTACCATATCAATGTCGGTTCTTACTGCTGTAATATTCTTTCCTGTTCGTTTATCCGCTTTCAATATAGCTTTTTTAAACCAGTCAGTCCAGTAAATGTAGCCATTATACTGTAACAATGTTCATACTTTTTTTAATACCTTTCAATCATTAAGTAAAGTTATTATAAATGATAAGACGATCTTATTTATTTATTATGAAAAAAAAATATTTACCATAAAGTAAGAATCTGTATCCAATCATACATCATAAGGATATGATGTATGATTGGATACAGAGTTGCTTATACACAGAAAAATGTTCCTTTAAATTAAAATGTACCAAAGAAGAAATTATTTATACTTATTTTTAACACCCTGTATAATTAATTGAATTTTAATTCCCTGCTAGGTAATGATGTTGACACCCCGGCCGACATAGCAGCAGTGAGAGCATATCCCTCCCTCCCGGGTACCGGGCAGAAAAAGAACACGAGTGGTTATTAATGTACACCAGCGACGTGTATTTCCACCCCACAAAAAAGGTAATGATGTGTTAGGATGGAAATGTGTAAAAAATTATTTTATTTCCCTAAGGTCATTTGTTTATTTTTCATTATATTCAATATTGTATATACATAATGATTGTGATAGTAAATATTACCCGTGAAAAATAAATAATAATTATAAATAAACTAAATTGTAAAAATTTACTCAGAGCCATCTAGAAGGACTAGTCCTTTAGTAAGTAGCAAAGCACTGGTTATACACTGATTATATACTTTTCTCTTTTTTGTAAATAAATACATATTATACATAAATACCTAAACTTGAGACGGGAGGGAAACGAGCCCGTAACCGCTGTATGCGTTCCGACGTGAAACAGTTACGTCACAGAAGTCTTCAAAAAGGTTTTAACTTACTGCACATATGTTCGCTGGTAATAGTTTTAGTTAGTTATGAATAAAATGTGATTTCGTATACAAAGCAATATTATTACTAATATAAAATAGTCCGTCAAACATACTTGTGTTAAGCCAAAAGGATTTTTAGCTACAGGAATGAGCTGAACTCTATGCAGCCCATTCAAATCCGAAGTGTCAATCCTTTCCTTTAGTGCATCCGTCCAATAAAGTCTTCTGTCTTTATAATCAATAGTCAATCCATTCGGAAAACCTAGGTCTTGATTTAATATTACTTTTCTTTGACTACCATCTAAATGAGCTCTTTCGATGGCGGGGCGCTCTCCCCAATCGCTCCAATAGAGATATCTGTTGGGAGAAAAGAAATTGAAATTAGTATTTATTTAGACATAATAATAACAGTGCAGTCCATTGCTGGGCCTCCATCTGGATGGAACGAACAGTATACTCGCCACACTTGTCAAAGGCGGATTAGCGGGTTTCACATACCGGTATATAGGTTTCCTGGCGATGTCTTCACCGTTTAATTTAGACATAAATTATTAATATAAATAAATAAAGACAAATTGTTTTTCTTATTTTTATGCAATAGCTATTAAATAAAAATAAGTCTTGTAAAAAGTCAAGTTTTGTCATTTGTTACAAAACAATATATTTTTCTGTATTGGTACGGAAAAATATTTTTATGAAAAAAAATTTGGGATCTTAATTACATTTTATGTTTAAAAAATTCTATATACAACAAAATAAAAAGCGGTCCCCGTAGCGCTAACAGAATAAACAGCTAACGCTCGTCAGAACGCGCGATGTGTTCACAGGTTCCATTCCCGTACTGAGTCTGGCTGTTTATTTTTAAATTTTATGTATTATATATCAATTTACAAAAAGAGTATGTAAGTAGTAAGTATACAGTTGTCTCTCATAACACAAACGCTATATTTCTTATATTAGGATAATATGGCGCTATGAGAATTATCACAATATATTAATTAATATTATTTAAGATACAAAGATCAAGTGTTAAATTTCCAGTTTATTTATTGTAAATAGTTCAAGCGTTGGGTGAAATTTGTAGAAGCTTGTGAACATATTTTTACTCGTATATGTTATTCTCACCCTTTAGCAGGAAACACTGCCAGAGACCTGGGTTCTGTCAAGTCTTTGAGCAACACTTTTCTTGATGACCCGTCTACTCTTGCAACTTCAATAGCCTAGAACGACATGCAATAGAATAAAATCATATGGGAACAAAAGTATTTCATACATTTTAAATACTCAATGTGTAGCTTTTAATCTTTCAAATATACCGCTATTTACTGCATTGCAATGACCTTAGATCATCATCATGTTTGTTATTTTAAATTAAAACAAAAATGTTAAATAATTTTTATCATCATCATCATCTTTCCGTTAAATCCCGGTTGCAGCCCAAACTCTCGCTTCGGCACCCGGGGTCTGCTTTCCGACTTTTTCTTCTCCACTTCGCACGATCTTCAGCATCCATGGTAGTGAGCCCATTGGCACGCATATCACCCCTTACGACGTTAAGCCGACGTAAAATATTTTTTATGTATAGCTGGAATTCAGCAGACAGACAAACAACCCAATCGGTAGAAGGTGGTTAACGTCGCATATAGACGTTTGCTACACCAGAGGCTTTGCCAACGCTGCCAGCCTCGAAGGAATAATTCATAATGCATTTTTTGAAAAGAACCGCATATCGTACTGCGCTGGACAAACCTCAGCCGGAAGCTCATCCTAAATCCGGAAAGTTCGTTGAAAACAATTTTGTTCTGGAAAGAAGAGCCTAGGAAATGAGGATGAACGCCCAGCAGATGGCAGCTAGTGCGTTGATATGGTATGGAGACATACCACGAAGACGTCATTCTAAACAGTTCCTAGGAACATTTTTTATTGTACAGACGCTGGAATATGCAAAGAGATGCAGTCTCTCCGAAGGTCAAGCGTGTCTAGACCCCCTGTGAGTATGGGATCGTCAACAACCCGAACTACGCGCTGTTGGATGGAGTCAAGGGGATTGAGATGACAGGCAGTGCACATTGACCTGCAACCCATAAATGTGAGCAGTACTCCATATGAGGTTAGTAATTATCTTACCTTAAATTCATTATCCGACCAATATATGTTATTAGCTATCCAGTCTACAGCTAACCCGTTCGGCATATCCATGTTTCCTTGTACCAATATTTTAGATTCATTCATAGACAGCATACTTATTTGCCTAGAACAGAAATAGTAAAAAAATTTGGCATTAATAAAAATAGTTAATTTTCCTGTGGTTTTACATGTTGAAATATATGAATATATTTCAATATTTTATAATATTGTAATGTACAAGATAAATGAACATGAAAAAAAATTATATATTCATTTGTATGTTAAGTCACTTCATTTATCTATGTAAAAATGATTTAATATTAATTTGAGGTATACGTATATTTACGTAGTAATACGTATTTTATGTATCAAAATAATAATGTAAATGTGTATTTATTTACGAAAGATATAATTGATGTATCAGTTTTCTAGTACCCATAAAACAAGCCTATTGCTGATTATTTTTGAATGAGATGGCGATGTGCGAATTCTTTCAGTATAGTTGTTTATTACTTATTATTGCGGTGTATGAGTAACATTTATGCCAGTGTATGTTGTAGGTAGTTATCAATAAATTTAATTCGTTTCTTAACTGCGCATTGAACTGGTCGATCCCATTACAAAATAAATATATATTCAACTATTATCTTAGATTTAATTTCTAAACCTTTTTTTATCGCTGAGAAACAGCAGACAGACTGGCGGCTCACTTAGTAGTAAGCAGTTACCGTCGCCTATGAATGTGTGCGACGCTAGGAGCACCGCAAACACGCTACTGTCCTATAGTGGTACAGGAACATGACACAAGATTATTATGGCGGCATACTTCTAGACCAACGGTGGTCGCCATCCAGACGGGCTTGGAACCCTACCACGTAGGTAGGGTTGTTTTGTCGCCTTTTACGACAAGCCGATCCCGGCCGCAGGGTTTAATATTCTTACTCCGCCCCTGCATGAAGAGAAACCTTTAAACCTTTATACTGTATCATGCTGATATAAATTGGGGCAAGTAGAAAATAGACCAATTTTTTTGTAGCTTTGTACAAATTTTATAGGTACATTTACCTTATAACCTTTAAATCAAGATCTGTGTAATAGATCATCTTCTTCTCCCAATGATAATCAATAGCGATAGCATTCTTTACTTCTTTAACAGGTATAATAACATCCCATTGTTCAGGAGTATCGAGTGATATGAATGAAATGCTATCCCTTATAGCATATATCAGAAATTCATCAGGATGTTTCTTGCACATTTTAGGATTTGATTCTTTACTATCTTCGAATAATATCCCCGTCGGACAAACGCAGCTGAAGCCTTCTGGAGATCGTAGGCATAAATGAGAGCAGCCACCGTTGTTAGTACCGCATACATTTTCTATCCTCCGTTCTTTCTGAAAGTTCCAATATATGACATATGTTTTAAACAACCGTATAGTAACTAGCTAAACCGGAAAACGTTATTCACACAAGAAAAAAATTTTCGCGTTAAAAAGCCTATGTCCTTCTCCAAAATGTAATATATCTCTATACCTAACTTAATCAAAATTGGTTCAGTGGTTTAAGTGTTAAAACGTAATAAACAGACAGAGTTACTTTAATAAATTTTTATAATAGTTTGGATGACTTACGAGTACAGCTCGAATATCCATCAATCCAGCTAGATTATCTCGAACAACGACAGGCTGCGTGGCATTCAATTTGTCTGCTCTATGCAAAGCTTTTGTTTTCCAATCTGTCCAGTAAATGTATTGGCCGACAATAACAATGCCGTAAGGATACGGAACTTGGGTTAACACTGTTCTTCGTCCTTGGCCATTGAAATCTGAACTTTCGATTACTAGCAGTTTTGCATCGCTCCAGTAAAGTCTTCCCTCACTTTTGTCAATCGCAAGTCCGTTTGGCCAAACTATTTTCTCATTCACAATAATGCGCCTGAAATGTTTTTTATTCTTATATTAACAAAGTTTTGGTCATGAAGCAGAGTTAGAAGATACTTCCCCGTTCCTACGCATGTGCGCTACACCGCTTGCACCACTTCTCTGCGGCAACACATCACTTAAAAATCGCTGTTTCAAACTGCAATAACTTTATATTAAATGAAGATATCGCAATAATTTTTTTAGATAAGGGCCAAGCAATAAAACTTAGAAAATTTGATTGAAATCTATCCAGTAATCTTTGCCGTAATGCGCGCACAACTGCAGACCTCTATCAATTTATTTATATAGACATAACGGTAATATAACAATATTATTACCTATTATTTCCATCCATATCCGCTCGCTCAATTTTTGCCGTAGTTCCCCAATCCGACCAAAACATAAATCCTTGTTCGTAGTATAAAGTTATAGCTCGAGGTGAATCTAAAATTACATTAAAAAATAAAGATAATCATTCAAATTATTTTCAATTATAGACAATGATAAAAACATCCAAATTTATATATTAAAAAGTATCATATGTGTATACCTAGGCCTGTCCATATTAAAACTTTTCTATTAGAGCCGTCAAGTTCAGAGACTTCGATACTATTGCGCCCTCCATCAGTCCAATAAATCTATAAAAAATATTTAGATTAGGCTATCAATTAATAAGAGAAGGATATCTTATTTTTTTATTAAAATGATTAGTAACTATTTATTGTATAACTTTATCTCATGTAAAAACAACGGATTTTAAGTTTCTTTAAATTTTAATGTTTCTCAATCCCGCTTGCATGTCTTATCCTTTTTTTCTTGCTGTGGGACAGCAGATAGGCTGTCGCCCTAATTGTACGCAGTTACCATTGCCGTTATTGCATTTGACGTAAGAGGCACCGCCAACATGCTGCCGTCCGCGTAGGAGGACAATTATGTTGGAACACAGCATAAGGTTATTATGGTGGTATATGTGAAAACCACCCTGGACGAATCAATTCAGGCGGGCTTGGAGCCCAACTAGGGTGGATTTGGTTAACTTCGCCCCAGCAAGGAGAGAAATCAATCTGTTAGAAAATAGCTGCTAAAGACTATTTATTAACATTAAATCTCATATCTGTGGCGTAATATTTGTACATTCATATAAAACATTCTTTTTTTAAACGTTCTATAAAATAGTCATCAGATATTTCACAGAAAGATCTCTTGCTACAAACCTTACGTCCTGTAGAGTCAATGACTATTCCATCTGCTGTATGCAAACCTTTTCCTATAATGGTTTCAATCTTAGTACCTGCTATATTAGACCGTTGAATCTTTCTTTCAGCTGTATCTGTCCAATAAATGAGCCCTGCAGAGAAAAAATCAAATTCTAACATATATTATAAATAAATGATATTTGATTAAAAATATCCTATCTGGTTATCAGATGTGTGAAGGTCGATCTTTTACGGTTCTTAGACCATAAATAATCTTTTAAAATTTAAAGACACTTGTTATAGTTTTAATATTTCTTACCGGTATAATGATCTACATCAACCCCTAATGCGTTCTTGAGTGGAGGTAAAGGTAATACGGCATCGATCTGATATTGAACATCTAATGAAACAACTCTTATGTCCACTCGATGAGCGAATATCAAATACTGCATTGGACCATCAGTACATGTTTTACCATCCATCTGCAAATAAAATCGTCAATAAAATAATCATTTAGTACAATGTACATCGTAATAATATTGTTCAATTTGAAAGAAAGAAAGATAAATATTTTATTCAAGACATTTTACAATATTACTATAATATCTACTTATACAATATACAAATAAATGTAGGCCTTGTATTGGACCTGACTCAGCATAATTGCTGGTTAATTAAAACCAGCGCTGTTCTTCCGTCAGGCCCGGCGAGCAGCATCACAGCCAGAGAGACACAGAATTAAAATATAGACTTAAATAAAAAAACTGGATTACATTATATATATATATATATATATATATATATATATATATATATATATATATATATATATATATATATATATATATATATATATATATATATATATATATATATATATATATATATTAAAAACAGATTTAAAGCTAAATTACAATTTTTAATAAACAACATGTATTTTACATAAGTGAATAATTTTACTTCTTTCTATACCCCAACAACAACATCTAACATGCGACCTATCTAAGTACTGAATATCAAATAAACAAAGCTATTATTACATATAAAAGAACTTTATATATTGTAGTAAAAATAATTATCCAGGTATATTAAGAAATCGTAACAAGTAATAGTTTTATTTTCTGATCTGAGTAATGATAATGAACCTTAATTGTTTAACTAACAATTTGAAATATTTAATTAAAACTGACTATACTTAAATAACATCATACTAATGCTTAAATAACATCACTATTAAAAATACACTTTACAATTACAATAATTCTGTCTTATGCTAACTCGTACTTAGTGAATATCTTTATACAAAATTATTTATATCCATAACTTGTACCAATTAATAACTGAACAGACTAATGTAACAATAAATAAGAATTTAATAGCACATAAAACGGAAGTACCATATTAAAATAGGTAAAAAATAAAATAGGACATTTTCTCATAAGAAGATAATAGCATCAAATTATTTTCAGATTTTATTAAAATTGCTTCTTGTCTATCAATTTCATGAGCAAAAATGCGTCCATTCCTGATCCAAGAGTAACGCCAGTCTCTGTTCCAACATTCCTCTCGAATCTTGTAAAATAATATACGATTAGTTTTAGTGAGCCGCTCGTTTATGTATATGTTACGGCTAATACCCGAAGTGCGGCTACACCTAATTCTAGCCGGCTAAAAATAGGTGTAGCCGGTAGCCGTTGGTTAAACCTAGGTGTAACAGATTTGTTGACGGCTAATATTAGTTGTAGCCGATTTCATTTGGTTAAAACTAGGTATAGCCTTCTTTATGCTGGCTACAACTAGATGTAGCCAATCCTACGTGGTTAAAACTAGATGTAATTTTCTAGAAATCAATTCACTGTATGTAAGTCAAATTTTTTGGACGTTAGTTTAGTGTCTTCTGAGAAAAAATCATTAGGCCAAATAGCTAATGCTCAATCAACATCAGGAGAACAAGGATATAAAAGATGTGCAAAACTAGATGTGGTAATAAAAAGTGTCTCTGCAAAGCTGCCGGTATATCATGTAACTCTAAATTCCATTCAAGTTTATCCTGTTCGAATAAATAATAAATGTTTTTGATTGCTGTTAAATAGGTAAAATATTTAAGTTTATAATGGTAAAGATATAAATCGTTCAAAGAGTTACACGCCAAAGATGCCATTTTAGTTAATCTTTTTGGAATAAATAACTAAAGTAATTTGATTGTTGATTCTTGCGTAGAGTGTTAAAGTTTATAAAGATTATTAAAATTTGAATTATGTTATTCTAAAAATTTCTGTTATGTTTACTTTTTCAAATAAATAATAACGTTCCTTGATTGTAGCTTCTTTTATTGTAGGTTGAACCAATACGAAGAATAGAATCTAGTTTTAACCACGTAGGATTGGTTACATCTAGTTGTAGCCAGCACAAAGACGGCTACACCTAGATTTAACCAACAGCTACCGGCTACATCTAGTTATAGCCAGCACAAAGACGGCTATACCTAGGTTTAACCAACGGCTACCGGCTACACCTAGTTTTAGCCGGATAGAACTAGGTGTAGCCGCACTTCGGGTATTAGCCGTAACATATATACGGCATGGTGCTCCACTTAATCCCATGTCCAAATTTGAAAAGTTACGCCACAGACGTGCCACACGCAAAACATCATAACGCTTGTGTCAATGCGCTAAGCGTGCAATAATGCGACGTTGTTGTATTTTTCCATTGGTTTCGCTCGTTAAGCGTCCGACTCGCACAGCGAAAACAATATCTCGCTCCTCAATCCTAGTCCCCAATACAGCTGCTAAATCAATCACGATATGATACAACTTTTCGTTTTTATCTTCAGGGAAACAGCCCATATCCAGGTCGCAGGCTAAAGCTTTCTGATCCCGCTCATTTAAATCTATTTTAAGCTGTAGGAAAGTACTATAGTTTTTTCTAGCTCATCCGTATTTCTGGATACATCCACTATTTTTCGTAGTTCCAGATTATCCAGCCTATTATCTATGCTATCTATACGCTGTCCTATACCAGTAATGCACATTCGGTATTCAATCTTTTCGCTACGGAATTCCTGCGAGAATTTAGAAAGATTTCTTTCATAAAATTACCAATGTCTTTTCCTAAGGCCCGCATATCACCCTCGTCCTCCTTCAGAGGAGTAACATGGAGATAAGAAGATAAAAAGCTTTACTTGTACTTTTCTGTGGCGGATCATGTCCAAAAATATCCGTAGCAGGTGTCATATTGCTTCTGACCTTATATACTTTCTTCTTTGAACATTTTGCCTTATTTATTTTATTAATAACAATGTACAATATACATATAATAAGAATTAAGAATTAGCAAATATCATTAAATATTACTCAAATAATACATTTAGTTTTCAACAATATAATGTTTAATTTTCTATCTACCCGTTATAAAATTAATTATTCTAGTTTAAGGCAGTACTGCTTGAAAATAGCCTATAAAATATGTTAAACTATTAATTTCATAACACAAACACTCCCATAATTTATCGTGATAATGTTGCTCTAAATGCAAACTCTTTATCTTTAAATAAGAACTATTTTACTTCGGTAAGCGCGAGTCGTATAAACCGTGTCACTGTCCGTGACGTCACTCGTGGATAAGAAAGAGAGAAGAAATAATTTATTCATGAAAGTGATCGTAAACATATTAAACTCATTGAACACTCACTTGCAGACGAATTCCGATCGGGCATGCGCACGATCTACCTCCGGGCTTCAACAAACACAGATGTGAGCATCCGCCATTATTCCTTTCACACCTATAAAAATACATAAGTTATCTTGTTTAGTAATCATAAATGTTAAGACTATATTTTTCATATTGTATTTTATAATTATTTGCTCAATAGATTGTATTTGTAGGCACCGCATATTTATTTAGTGGTAAGAGTTCGATCAGTTTATTATCAGATACCTTCGAAAAAGTTTACTTTCAATTATTGTGTTAATTTTTTAAAGTTTATAATTGCAAAAATTAAGAAATAAGAGTAAGAAAAGAAAATAAACAAAAATCTTAAATTTTAAATTCCTTTTATTTCTTCAGTAATAATATTACCAGCCACTTACCGGTTAGTACTAGTAATTCTTTCTTTGTGGTATATTCTCACATCCATAAGTCCAGCTGCACTAGCGTCAAGGGTTCGCCAATTTTTGCCTGTATATTTATTCGCTGCATGAATCGATTGGGATTCCCAATCTGTCCAAAACACTTCATCGCGGTATATGTCCAAACCAAATGGATGAGGCAGATTTTGACCTAATGAAAATATTAGATATTAAACACTTATTTCTCATTATGGTTCCGATTGCCATTCCAAGTTTTTATGTATATTATGTATTTATTTACAAAAGAAAAATAAGTTGCTTACTTTAGGTCTAAATGGCGCTGACTGAGTTATAATGTAAATGTTAGATTTATCTCCTCACCTATCAAAGTAGTCCTGCCAGTTCCATCAAGGTTAGCATATTCAATAGTTTTGTTACCGCCGTCTGTCCAATAAATTCGATTACTCCCAAGATCCAGTGCAAGACCATTAGGCCAAGTCATGTCACCAAATATAAGACGTCTTCGATTTGATCCATCCATGTCTGCTCTCTCAATGCAGGGAGATGCACCCCAATCGGACCAATACATAAGGCCTCCTAAAAGCGAATAACTTTTGAAGATTCTGATAATCCATTAAAACCCAATAATAATTAGAATAAGATTTTAAAATGTCCAAAGTTTTACAAATTTCATGGTTTACCTTTAGGGTCCACAACAATGTCACGAGGTTTGTCTATTCTCTCCCACGCTAATAATGCCCGCATGCTACCATCAGCTTTTGCTACTTCAATTCTATTCGTACCGGCGTCAGTCCAATATAATTTGTTAGTTATCCAGTCGTATGCCAATCCAGCTGGCCACACTTTTAAATTACAAACAAATAATTGTAGTACTTTAGCGTAATTATCATACCGAATCGTTTGTTTATAAAAAAATATATACAATAGAATGCAAGAAATAGGAATGTTTGAAAATTAAAATGCTCATTCATACTTCTTAACAATCATGATACTTCAAAAGTTAACACATAACAAAAGCTCATAACATTCCACTGCTCGATTTGAGCCTATCGAGAACGAAAACTAATCCCTTGCCTTGGAGAAGTGGCTTGTCCAAGGTAATTGATTGGTCCGTTTTTTTCATTTCTATTTATTTATCCCTATGTTGTGACATATTAGTAAATTGTAATTTAATTGATTAATTGAATTACATAATATTTACAATCATAATCATCCCAGCGTTAAATCCTGGTTGCAACCTAAACTTCCGCTTCGGGCTCGGGGTCCGCTTTCCGACTTTTTATACTCCACTTCGCACGGTCTCCAGCATCCATAATTTGTCATTCCATTTGTTATAACGTTCTGCAAACTTCTTTATGCTTAGGCATACAGAAGTTTGTAGAACGTTATGACGTAGAATTTAGATTCTGTATGAATCACTGACTGCATTTCACAGTCAGCGGGCTCATCGATTGTTATAAACATTTTGAAGTAGCACTGTACGTAACACACTGCAACAATATCAATGCAAATGGCGTCGTTTGACGAGTAAGGCAGGCCGGGAGTTGGTACGCATGCGAGTTTTAATGTTTGCGCGACATTCGATTAGCTCCGACGATTCGGACCTTAGTTTCCGAATATCCTGAATATATACAATGCACACTAAGTTTACATAGTCGTTAAGAATATTTAAGAGACTTACTTAGATTGGAACCAATAACAACAATTTGGTTGGATCCGTTTAAATATGCTCGGTTTATTGTATCTTTCTCGACATCAGTCCAAAATATCGAATTACTGTTTATATCCCAATCTAAAGCTACTGCAGATTTTATAGATTCCACCGGTATGACCTGTTGAACAAATTTTTTCTATTATCGCTATATAAATTACCATTCAGGGTTAGAGAACGCACCCATAAGTTTACATCTATGTGACCCGTTTCATGGTGGAGAGGGATCTTCAAATTACCACGCTTGGTTACAGGAAGGAGGGGCTTAGGTTTTCGTCTTATAATCAATATCCACTAAAGGATATCTTGGGGTTATCAGAATCTTAAGATTATTATTGCATCGTGGATATTAAAACACAACATACGTACACAGGTATTGGTTACTTGTTGTTAAGTTATTTTGTAATTTGATTAGGATTTTCGGTTTCTTATAATTCATTTTATTATGTGTACAATGCATAAAATTTTAAATATATAATAAAATATTACCATATCAAGCGTATCTGCCTGCTTCTTTGGATTCAACTGTTTCACTCTTATATCCTTTCTTCTAGCATAAAGCAATAATTTTTCTGGGGTTTCTTCACATTTTCGACTAAAACAAACATTATTATTACATATTAGAAAAATCAGAAAAATATATTAGGTGCCCTGGCAAACGTTGTTCTTTCATATAAATTAAAAATATACGCGAAATGATTAACTATGCAAAATTTCAAGTCTTGTCAAGGATGTATAGTTTAAATGTACTATATAGTATACGTATTTAATAGTCACAGATAAGATTTTAATAATTAAATTGCAGTCTCAATATTCAAATTTAAAAAAATGTGAAATTGATTTAAGGTGAAAAGTAAAATGTAAAAATAGTAAAATTACCCATCAATAAGATTAAATCCAACTGGGCAACGACATGAACGGCCGGCGTGGTTCGGGAGGCAGAAGTACGCGCAGCCGCCATTGTTCTCGCAATGATTCTTGTACGCTTGTTGCCGCAACGGATGGTAACTGCAACTCGCACAAATTGTATTTATATTCCCGAATTCTTAACACATTGATACAGTAATTACATTACTTTATTTTTATAATTTATGCAGCTTAACAAGATATGGCTATAATATACTAAGAAACTATTTTTATCAAGGCAGGAAGCACAGATCTTGTTAAACTCCAAGAAAGTTTTCCTAGGGATCGCTATAGTAATAACTTCAATATCCTAAGTATTAGAAGAAATATGACGATTTAAATGACCCAACAACAATTACTTCTAGATTCAAGAAGTTCAATTTTTAATAATCTTCTTAAAGGGCCTAAGATCTTCTTCCACTGTTGATCACCGTAAAACTAAAATATTTATTTATCATTGAATCATCAGTTTCTTTAATATAATAGCGTTATTTGATTTTTACTAATTATATAAAAGGAATATAAAACGTCAACCAATATCTTGAATTTTAAATTATTTCCCATTTATAAAAAAAATCTCTTCACCTATGAATATCCATCGGGGCGTTCAGTCCTGCGTGTACTGTTTGGATGCCCTTTCCTGTATATTTGTTGATTGTGGAAATGCTTCTGGTATGCCAATCCGTCCAATAAATAGCATCTTCGAACATTGTTAATGCAAATGGGTGTGGAAGTCCTTTGGTTGCGATCTGATATATAAACGATATTTTATTTTAAACAAAATCAACTATTTGCATATTTATATATTTTTTTTATTGCATAGGACAGCAGACAGGCTGACAGCCCGCTTAGAATTTAGCAGTTACCGTCGCCTATAGGTGTTAGCAACGCCAGTGGCATCGCGAACACGCTGCTGTTCCATAAGGGTACAGGAGGTAATTTATATATCAAAATGAGAATAATGGAAGAAGAATGATGGCCTAACATAATAAAAGTGGCCCAACTTATCACTTTTTAAGTATGTGTTTATTTTCTTATTTTAAGTTCCTTGGATAGTAAATAGCTAAGAAAATGTGGCAATCATGTTTGGAAGAATACAATAACAATTATATTGTATATGATGTTTTAAAAATACATTCTAGAGAATGAGATGGTATTTCTCAAATTTTTTCTAGAATATTTTAATATCTTTCTTTATATATCTTTATATACAACAATATTATTAAATCTTACAAAAGGTAGTTGGGCAAATTACTCATATAACTAGTCTAGCCAAAGTGAAACCTTTCAGCATTTGTGAAAAATTAACGAAGTACTTTGCAGTCAATGTATTCTATCAACATATTTGCAATCTGCACTTGGTCACAAGGAATGTTAATTACCCATGCCTCATTCGAAAGCAATTGTATTTTCTTTATAAAAGTTGAAAACAAGCTCTCATGTACTTTGATTCCATAGACTGCAAACTGTGATCAGTTTTCAAGAATAAAAGCTGCTCCTAAAGAAACACTGATATGTATTCTCATATAAATCTATAGAGTAGACCAAACAAATTAAAGACCAGCAATAAAAACCAAAGTTTAGGTTTCCATTTGAAAACGAGTTATTGTTGTCAACTTTACTTTATTAAAACATTACTTTATTAAACATTACTTTATTAAAAACTTTTTCATCTGTGAACTTAGAAAAAACAAGATATATAACTTACCTTCTTGCGATCAGTCCCATCAAATGTAGATCGTTCAATGACATGGTGTTTTGCGTCTGCCCAATATATCTTAGATTCGGTGTAATCAATACACAATCCATTAGGCCAAAATATCTGGTCGATTATGATACTTTTACGTCTGCTGCCGTCCATGTCTGCCCGCTCTATTTTTGGATATGGACCTAAAAATATAATTGTTTAAATTCAATTACAATGTTTTGGTTTTAATTTCCATTAATTTAATTGAGCTTATTCTGTATCTGTATAAAGTAAAACACTCAAATAAAGGTAAAGGATTATGTCAATAATCAGATCAATAAAGGAGAAGTATATACTCCCTGAGACTATTTAGCACAACTAGCCCTTTTCCTCCTTTGGGCTCCGCAAAGGTGAAAACCTTTCACACAGTTTTTCCTAGACTTAAAGAGACAGACGACAATCGCTTGTGTAAAAACTTATTTTTGAAAGGGATCACGGATGGGCACCAGTGTAGTTAGGGGTACTTTTATGACTCGTAAGTACGAAGTAAAGATTTAGATTAGAAACGATAATTAAAAAATTAGAAAAAATTAAAACTATTACATACCCCAATCCGTCCAAAATACAATAGCATCTCCAGGATGGACAGCAAGAGCTCTAGGTTTGTCAATATCGTTAGAAACTAGAACAGTCCGTTTAGAACCATCTAGTGTTGCTACCTCAACTCTCCTAGTTCCCGAATCAGTCCAAAATATCAAATCATGAATCCAATCTATCGCAACACCAGCTGGATTTTCTAATCCCCATCTTACTACATCTGAAAAATAAATCTCATTGTATTTGCGTTTTTTAATTAATAAATTTGCATTAAAGTCTTTTTAAACTTACCAGTCATATTTTTATCATTCATTTGAGCCACTCTAATCACTTTTAAGTTTTTCTCTGACCAGAATATTAGGTTTTTCTCGTAGTGATAATCCAATGCTACTGCATTGTGTAGTCCTTTCACTACTGACACGTAATTATCCCCGGTCAATGATACCTAAAAGATTTTTTCATTTATTTTCATACAACTTTAATTCTTGAGCCATTCAGATAAAATATATTCGTGATGGCTTCTGGAATTGCTTGTTGATCAATTAATTTTTTATCTAAATATATCTTTGCTCAGTTTATAGTGATGACTTTACAGTTGCTCGATAGAAGTGTACAACGAGGCTACTTTCACTTAGTAATTAAGGTAAATGAACATTTATTTAAATATTTTAAACTAATTAAAATTACAATAAGGCTATTCAACGTTGGTTCGTGACGTATTTCAGTATGTTTTGAACAATTGGAGGGTTACATTATCCCTATGCTCGCTCGCGCGCTATTATATAGTTGAGAACATTATCCGTATTATATTGCTAGAATTGTGATATTACATGAGCGATGTATCACACACGAGTGGTATAAGAAACAATAGTGGAGAATGACAGCACGTTAGATAAGAAACCCTTGAAATCAGTGAGTCCTGTCTATTCCGTCCTATCTTAATAGTGTGTTCTTTGCATGCAACGACAATGGTGGTAAATATAAGCAAAACAAGCAATATAATAAATTAAAATGACTATATGGTCGACCTAACTATTGGGGCAATTGAATATCATACCTGTCGTATTCCTATACGATTCGAAAACAGTAAAGAAGGAGATACTCCGGTAGGTTTGCAAGATCTTCCATCTGGTCGCAATACATAGCCAGTCATACAGCCACATGTGAAACTTCCAATGGTATTGGAACATGTTTGTGAACATACTGGATCCTGTTCGTACATACATTCGTCAATATCACGACAACTGCAAAAAAAATTTTTTTTATTATAGTCCTTATACTTTTCGCTCAGATCTTATGTATTTACAATGTTTTGAGTAATTAATTGTTAGAATGGTGTCTGATAATCAAACAATTCCCAATGATATCGTTGTTTAGCCATACAATTAAAGAGTTTCGATTTCTATTAAAATTACCTGTGTTGGTCGGAGTTCAACAAAAATCCTAGCGGACACGAGCAAGATGACTGTCCATCGTATGTCGTGATACATTCCTTTTCACAGTGATCGAACGGTGTACATTTTCTTTTAACTGGACATTTTTCTTCGTCGTCACCTAAAATAACATTTTCGAGTTAAGAATATGAAATTTAAGTTTTACTATTATCATATCGAAACAGGTGTATATATAATTGTGTGTTTGTCATCTTTATTAGCAAGCTCTATGTTTAGATTGCATTTAATGCTTTCATTTTGACCCTGATGTCATCAGTATCTTATCACACTGTAACAGTTTGATAGCACCATTTCGCTCTCAATTATGCAAAAGAAATTGAAGGCATAAATGTGATTAATTTTGACTTTGGCAGACTGTCATTACTTTCATTTGCCTCCTGAGAGATAGCAGGAGGCTATCTAAAATAAATAATGCGTAACAATCAACAAATCAACTTACTAAATCATATTTATCAAATTATAAAAAAGTACCTTTGGGGCAGTCTTTCATGCCATCACAAACATGTTTCCTGTTTACGCAATTCTTAAAAGCATTGCTTATCACATGATCTTGGGCTTTGCAAGTGTATTGGTCTTCTTCACAGCGAACTTCACAATTAATTTCATCCTCCCCATTAGTGCAGTCACGGACACCGTCACACACCCAGGTATCCTGCTCATATAAAATACATTTAAAATATAAAGTATATATATATTAAAAAATGTCTAAAGTCAACTAGTCAAGTTAATGTCTAACATACCTATATCAATACTGTAAGAGATTATGTTTCAGTGAATATTTTACTTAAATTTTAAATGAAAATGATTTTACTCACTAGGATACACCTTCGGTCAGCACACATAAACTCATCAGGCGTACAATTTCTGACAGCACGTAGTCCACAGTTCAACTCGTCGCCTCCATCAGCGCAGTCTCTCTCAAAATCACATAACCATCGCTCCGGGATGCATTTGCCATCACTACACCTGGTAGGTTATCAATGTTATTTATTATATCAAAAATTGCATGTTCGTCAAGAAATTATTCCGCTTTATCTATGTTTCACTTAAAGAGATTTTTGCTGCAACTGGTCAGAGTACTGTGCTACTTACAAAATAATATCATTAATTATAGCAAAGACCAGCTGGATAAATAATTTGACGAATGTTTTGTTTTGATTTGTTATCGTTTTACTATGAAAATTTTGATTAACTTCTCAGTAATAGTAAACATAAAAGGGATTTTAATAATTATTGTTTACTCACTTAAATTCTCCAGCATTACAACTACCGGGATATATTGAACAGGTGTCTTCATCCGTCCAATCACCGCAGTCATTGTCGCCATCGCATTGAAACTCTTTACGGATGCATTTCGTGTTGTCACATTGAAATTCGTTGTCAGTGCATCGGATTACGTCAGCAGCTAAGAAAAAAATTATAGCAATGAGATGCTATCTTGGTAAAAGGTGACAAGACAGTGTATAGGTACTATTTTTTCTCAAGCTCACAAACTGCAAAATAATCCAAAAGATTAATATGGAACACCATCCAATTTTTGAAAAAAACATTTTTGACGTAATGTAGCGAACAATAAGGGTTATCTTGTACATGCTACAACGGACTTCAGAAAGAAGATAATTATTGTTCACATTGGGTAATACAGTGTTGTACTCACGACAGTTAGTTTCATCAGATGAGTCGGGGCAATCAGCTTCCTTGTCGCAGTGCCAGTGTTTCGAAATGCACTCTCCCATGGCGCACGTAAATTGACTTTCGCGGCATCTATAGGAATTCGAAGTCATCATTTGATTAATATCTATAAATTACTTAAAAACATATAATTGGCAATGCAGATAATCATTTTCCTAGTTAATAATATAGATTTTGCTTCAGAGTATAAGTAATAATAAATCCTTTTTTATTTCCATATCCTTTTTCTTTCCAAGATGTTAGTAGTTAATTGTTATTATTATGTTAGGTTAGTAAAATTAGTTATTTTTCTCTTTTATATATATGCAACCCTTATCGGATTAATGCCTTCAACTTCTTCAAACATTTCTTTAACATTTCTGTTCTTGGCAATAATCTGCCAATTATTCCCTGTTGTTTCAATCAAATCTGCTCGTTAGAAGTATATAAGTACTGAGCATATACTGCATCGACTACGTTCTGCTTGATAATTTGAAATTCATTTAAGAATTCCAAAAATAAAATAGATATTTAATAATTTTTTACTTTCAAAAATGAGTTCTAATCTGGTCGAAAATTGGGGTCCGTAGTTCGTCTACTAATCAACAGAGGATAGTTTGAGCCATAATGGAACTACAAGCAAATGATCTCTATTTTCCAATAGAGTAAGGAATTGACTTGTATAACTGAATGCTGCTGATTTCATTTATCACAGAGGAATACCTCACATACCCAGCAGTAGCAACTCGCATAAAAATGAGCTGTAGTATGTATTATGAATACTTAAAAACATATTTTAGATTCCGAACTAAAAGTGTTTAGGGAAAATATTTCGAATGTTTCCGTTGAAAACGCAAAAAGAGATCAACAGTCTAGTTCTTTCTATATTGAGCATACAAGTTGCCAGACGTTAGTTTATAGGAAAAAATATAAGCTGCTTATTTATCGATGATTTAGTTTTATGAGGAGCCCGCCCAAGGCAGATATATTTGCAAGTACTAACAGGGCTCGAGTTTGCGTGGGCGCGTCGCCATGGCACGCGCTCTACCCTACGCCTCCGCTCTTATCAGGGTTACCAAAAATTCTATAAAACTGATTGAATCTGTCCAGTAGAACTACATAGACTTGTATAAATTGCGATTCATTGAGTTGTATATTCCCAAACCACAGGCCTGTGATCCCAATGAAGGAAAATATAGCTACTCCATCCTTTTCCTAGAGAGTCGGAAAAGGCTAGTTTATGGACAGTAAAAGTCGGACACCATTCGGTGTCTTCGTTTGTAGGTGGGTGGTCATATTGCAATTGCTCAAATCAAATGCTACATTTATTCCGGTTTTTCTCTGTGCCCTCTTGGGCTAGAAAAAGTAGAGATACCACCATGCAAAAATGCTGTAGTGACTGTACGCGATAGTGAATCTAGAGTTCTCAAGTACAGCCTGGAATACCATAGATGCTGTTATCAGCATCTATGGTATAATACTAAATTATTTTAGTTGTAGAAACGTATCGACTTAAAACGTTGTTAAGTTCATAAAGTTCAATTCTTATATATTATCTTCTCTGAGCGTGACATATATAACCTCTGACATATAAATAAATAAAAAACATAATTTAATCACCCCATTCAAGTTTCATTTTCGCGACAAAAAGTAGCATATGTCCTTCTCTAAGGGGTCATCCATAAATTACGTCACACGAATTTTAGGAATTTTTAGCCCGTCCTTGTCACAGGTTGTCACATTTTTAAAACCCCCTGATGTGACGTCACACATTTTTCAATTATATCATCTTTAATGCGTTCAAGTTGCTAATAGCAATTTGAAGTTGCGTTCACAATTACAAAAAAAGAAACTGGTTTTTAGGTTTTTCCGTGCAATATTTCACTCCATCCTCAAAGTTCAAGGAATAAATCAAAAAAATACTCGAATTGATCTAACCTTCTTCCAGTTTTGCACTTAGCAACATATTTTGCGATAAATTTTTATTTATATAGATAAATATAGTAAGTTATACAAGTATCTAGCTTATTTGCCATGAAATTAAATTTTACTTCTTGGTTATATATTGTTTTGAATAAGTTTGAAAATTAGGTTCTGTTCTATAAAAAAAACGTATAGTTATTACAATAATTAAATGACGGGAATATTTTTAATAAATTTTAAGCCATAGTTGGCAACCCTAACTCGCCAACCTCGGCTCGCGCCCCACACTACCCCCATTTACAGCCGTATTGATCTGCCGACCGCTACGGACTAGGGCGCGGGTACTGAAAATGCCAACTGGCGTTGTTGAAATTGTTCGAAACATTTTCGTATTTGTTTGGATGATGAAGTTTTCGCGATGACTTATTAAACTTAATTATATTAACTACAAATAAAATTAAACATATTAGCTACTTCAGCCGCCATTTTAATATCATAATTCTATTGATTACTGGTTCAGAAATATCAATCACTGTGATGAAAACGATCAAGAACCCTTAAGCTACGCTTTAAGCATTTTATGTTTCCTGTTATTTTTTGAGATTAATACTAAGCCTTGTAATTTTGTGTGTTGAAATGTAATTCAATCGTAAGGTAGGGTAAAAGTCGCCCGTAGAGAGGTCGCCGGCAACTCTCACGCAATTGAGGGAAGGGAGAGCTGGAAGACCTACCCCGCGAATTATTGGTACGAAGAAGTATTTCACCCGACCTGTCACTCGGGACACTTTACTCAGCACGAGCCGGGGGCGTCGCAGAACAACCACCAAAAATCGATTGGTTTTTTAAACAGGCGACTGCTATTTGAATCCAATGGCACCAGTCCTAATTATTTTCATCTTGTATACTTTGAATAGGTTGTATGAGTTTTCTTCACCTGGGTGTAAACCTCAAATGAAAAGCATCAGCGTCGAGCTATGGACTATAACTATTAGACGTCGTAAATTTCTTTCTACATACATACATACATACATATAATCACGCCTCTTTCCCGTAGGGGTAGACAGAGACCATTTCCTTCCACTTGCTACGATCCTTACATACTTGTTTCGCTTCATCCACTTTCATTATTCCCTTCATACATGCCCTTCGGTTTAGGGTACTCTTGACCTGGCCTTTTTTCAAGACATACCTGATCTGGTCTAGCTTCTTTATAAACAATTAATATAACGACAATGGCTCTTTTCCCAGCAAATTGTTATACGCGTAGTTAATAACTTTACCAATCGAATTTCAGTTCTATTGCAAGTAAATAAATTGTTGTCAACGATCAGTCTTTAATATTGTAATTGGTGGAAGTAGTCGCTCTCCAAAATTACGCAATAATTTCTCATAACCCCTAACCGTAACCATTTCATATCAGTTATGTTTTCTGTATATTAAAAGGAATACATTGTCTGTGTTATTACACAGAATTAACTTAGCTAAATTCTGATTTTAGTTTAAATTTCCAGTTCAAAGTCCAGGGGTTCCATTCTCCAACTATTTTATTTCCATTTCGCACGACATTTTTTGTAGACTACTATAATTATGAATGTATCTAAATCGGATAGTAGATACTAATTTGCAATCACTATTTATGGAATAATTTATTCTTCAATTTGTCAAACATATGTGTAATTACTTACGCAACATAATGTATTGAATAACTGAATGAATACAATGGAAATATTCCTATTTGAATGATGGGGATGCATTGTTTAAATCCTTTCATTAAAACAAACAATTATTTCGGCACATGTTGGATCTAGATTAGAATAGATTTATGATCTCTTTATTTCGGTTGTACATTATATAAATGTGAATTTAACACTTGTTCTTTAATAAATTACATATTTATAGAAAGAGAAACCAAGAATTCAAATATTAAACATTCTAATTTCACTTATTTAATAACAGCGTTATGTTCAATTTTGCTAAGTAGTAGGGCTCCGAGTCTCTCTGTATGATAACTATCTCTGGTGGTTATCCAACGCAGATGACAGCGTCTTCGCAGGGTTCCAGGTGTCGCAAACATCCACAGGTGACGGTTATTGCCTGCTAATAAGTGGGTCGTTAGTCTATCTGCTGTCCACAGCAACAAAAAGAGAAATATATTGGCTGATTGAATATTTATAACGAACTTACTTGCTCTTAGTGCAGTTCATCTCATCGGAGTTGTCACGACAGTCGTTGTCGCCATCGCATACCCAAGCCTTGTGGATGCAAAGGCCATTTGCGCATTCGAACTCATTGACCGAGCAGTTGTCTGATCCAACTGCATCAACGCAAAGGATTCGATCAATAAACAACATAACATTGGCAATAACACAATTGAATTTAAATTGTTGCTGTAGATATGAAGGAAGCATAAAGACAACGTACTCTATGCTGCTTTCATCGCATTTCAGCAGGAGGATTAAATTCAAGAAATTTTGGCTTGACTTGGCTCATTATGACTCAAAACAGTTCGAAGCTGAGGTGGATAACTGAACATAAAGTCCCACTCCCCGACTCGGGATTCTCTTAGAGGGGTGTTTGCCTTCACAATCGGCGTGGGCAATTATGTTATTGTAAGCGAGAAAAACAGCCTATGCTGCTTGTTGTCGAGGAATTTGAGTTCGTTACCTTTGGGTTGGTCTCCAAGTGTGTCCACTGGTAGATTTACTACAAACCTAATAACCATTATTGAATGCAAATCTAATGATGACATTTTAGATCGCAGAACGAATCATTACCGCAATGAGTTTCGTCGGAGAAGTCGCCACAATCGTTGTCCCCATCACAAAGCCAATCCAAAGCAATGCACACGTTAGTCGTATGGCAGAGGGTTTTATTCTCATGTTCTTCGCAAGAACGAGCGCACCCTGCCTCGTCTTCTGATTCGCTACAGTCAGGTATTCCATCGCAGCGCTTTTCCATAGATATGCACGTGCAAGATATCTAATAAAACAATAAATGACTTTATTGTATCTAGAAAGTTAGGTAAATTGATCTATGCTAGCTACTAGCACGTTTATATTAGGGAAATTTAAAACACTTGGAATAAGAATTTGTCATAGTAGGTTCAGCGAAGACATCTTAATAAAAAGGTATGAATCTTTCTACATATTGGTAAAATTAAATAAATACATATAATGTGGCAATGTTATGTATTTATATAACATAGTTTCCGCTGTGTCAGATGCTAAGTTGGTTAAACTAGTCTTCCGAACTTATTGTTAAACTTGCCTGGCACGAGAAATGTTCGCTATAACAGGGTTTGCTGCAACCACCGTCATCCTCATGGTCGGCGCCGACCTCATCATCACCCATGCCTATTACGGTGTCAGTATGTTTACCGTTTTGGCGATCTGTTTAAAATAAAATATATTTAGCACCAAAGTCAATTGAGAACCGTGACAAAATTTGTCTTGTAATATACAGTGCAATTTTTCAGTCTCCAGGTGAAAGTATTCTAAGGCATCAATAATAGTGATTCATAGTAATTTGAATATAATATTAAGTTAATTAAATATAACACAATATTAAAGGCATTCAAGTTAATAAGATGTAGTTAACGGCTTGTTTATTGCATTTTATTCTATTGTTCATTCGTCACATCAAAATAACAATAACCTGATAGTTGCAGATATTTAAAGATAGAAAAATAAATGTAAAAAAAAACAACGAAATTTAACACAAAATCTAGACTCACATTTAGCACAGCATGATTACTTACGCGGTGGCCATTGGCCTACTCGTTGGTAAGGGATTTGAGACCACATTCCAGGTACCCCCTTGGACACAGGGTTCAAACCTCCTCCGGTCTGGTATGGGGGGACTCGGCCGAGAGGTGAACGTGGGTCGGGGGGCTCCACCGTGCCATTGGCAGGTCGGGGCCCCACCACCGAAGGTGAATCGTCCGCATGTACTGTATATACCAAAAACTAAAGATTAGGAGTTTCAGAAACTTGACAGCTTTACTGAAGCCAATTTTCTTTTACTTCAGAATATTTACCCAAATCACATGCCTAAACTGTTAAACCAATTTTGATTAATTTCAGTATAGATATAGATTGGACCTTGGAGACATAGGCTACTTTTTGTCGCGAAAATGAAACTTGAAGAGGGTGAAATAGGGGTGTATATGGCTAAACAACATTTGCCGGATTAGCTAGTAGATAGTAAAATTAATTAAAAGATTGACGTGGTTTCTTAGTTATCATTTATATATAAGAAATAAACATAATTTGGAGCGAATTTGTTTTTACAATTCATTTTCCTTATACTACGAGTATTTGTGTTCTCGAATTATTTCTTTAACGGTTCTCGTCAATGATTCAGCGACACAATCCTATCCCCTTGCGGCCAATGTTCGATAACAAGTGACAATTGGATTATTATTTTGATAGCGTCATTCCCCATCACGTGAACAACACTAGGTTCCTTGGTACACTTATTGTTAGACTGAAAGTCTTAAAACTATTTTTCTTAATTATTACATTTGAATTTTCAGCTAATATTGGAACTACTTTGGATAGATTAATTAAAAAAAAGAGGTGTCGTATTACAAAAACTCTTAACTTTTATCCGTGCAGGGGCGGAGAAAGAATACTAACCTGTGCGGCCGGGGTGGGCTTGTCGTAAAAGGCGACAACACAACCCACCCTAGGTACGTGGTAGGGCCCCAAGCCCGTCTGGATAGCGACCACCTTTGGTCTTAAGTATGCCGCCATAATAACTTTGTGTTGTGTTCCGACATTAGTGACCCAAGTTCCTGTACCCTTTTGGGACAGCAGCGTGTTCGCGATGCCACTGGCGTTGCAAACACCCATAGTCGATGGTAACTGCAAAATTTTAAGCGGGCCGTCGATAATAAAAACAGTAATAAATTGGTAAAGAAGGAGATACATTAATTTTTAAATATGTGTTTCAATAGTAATACATTATTGATATTTCGAAATCATTACCATATTTTCTCCGTGCAGGGGCGGAGTCAGATACTAACCTTGTAACCTCGACGTAAAAGGCGACAAAACAACCCACCCTAGCTACGTGGTAGGGCCCCAAGCCAGTCTGGATGGCAACCACCCCTGGTGTATGCCGCCATAATAACCTTGTGTTGTGTTCCGGCATTGATGACCCAGGTTCCTGTACCCCTATGGGAGAGCAAAGTGTTCGCGGTACCCCTGACGTCCTAAACATCAATAGGCGTCGTAACTGCTTACTATTTATTATGTGGGGTGTCAGCCTGTGTGCTGTATCTCAGCAATAAAAAATCAAAAGTTAGGACGTAATCCAGAAGTTGATTATCCAATTAACACTTTGTTAATTTAACACCTATTGTTTTAAAGTAGTAAATACTGAAATTCAGTTAATTTTACTTCATTAATTAGATACAGACAAGGTTACACTAAAACAATTTTAAATAGAATTAAATAGAATATTATTTATATACTAACCGCATAGCCATAGAATGGCTAGAGAGCTGATATAGACAACGAACGGTGCAGGCATTATGGCGATAGGCGCCGCCGAGGGCTGGACACGCGGTCTAAGTCACTTGTGCGCCAGGCCCCCGAAGACTCGCGTCTATCTCTGCTCGCAACATCGTTTCCAATAAACTAATAACCACGACAATATCTGAAAGTACAAAAAATTGATAACTCACATTTTTGACAACGGCGTAATGGTCAACGCACTTCCATCTCGTGTGTGAGTCTTTGTGTATAATATGTAATTATTAACAAAAGGAAAGTATATATGGAGTATATTAGTTATCTAGGACCCATAATACAAGTGCTGTGCTACATTAGGAATAGATGGCGCGGTGTGAGTTGTCCCGGTATATTTATGTTACCAGTGTTTAAATTATATTAAAATCGAAAACCGAAGTTGCACTTTACTTGTCGAATTTATTCATCAATTGTCCGAGGATGATGGTGTCTCAAAAAATTACCTTAAAATAGTTAGCTGTTAATGTTCCGTGGTATTTAAGTTCTCGTTGGCTCATTTTTTTCTCATTTTTCGTTCCTTTGTCCGTGCTGTAGGTATTTATGTGAAACATACCAATAATAAATATTCCGGGACAAGGTACAACATACAGACTAAATAATAATACAGATGATGATACAAATTGAGAATGGAAATTGCATAGGAAGCTTAAACATTCTTGAGATTAAGGATTATAGAAAAATAAAAAGGTTAACACGCATTTACGACGGAACTCTAAAATCCAATCCAAAACAGAATGTTCCAGGACTTGTTTACAGACGAAAAAAAGTGTGATATTGAAGATACAAAATTAAAAGTATGTACTTAAAACAGAAGTAGCTGCTAAAGCCGCTCCCCAGCTGCCACGTAACCACCATCAATTATCCGTGATGATTTGATTAAAGATTTCTCTTTTTTTTTTATTGCGTAGGATAACAGACAGACTGACAGCCCACTTATAATTTAGCCGTTACCGTCGCCTATAGGTGTTTGCAACGCCAGTGGCGTCGCGAACACGCTGCTGTCCCATAAGGGTACAGGAACTTGGGTCATTAATGCCGGAACACAACACAAGGTTATTATGGCGGCATACTTAAGACCAAAGGTGGTCGCCATCCAGACGGGCTTGAGGCCCTACCACGTAGCTAGGGTGGGTTGTTTTGTCGCCTTTTACGACAGGCCGACCCCGGCCACAGAGGTTAGTATTCTTTCTCCGCCCCTGCACGGATAGAATTCTCATTCTGGCCCAACTAAGGTAACACTAAACTAAGGTACATTTTTGCGAAAAAGGTGTCAAAACTAGTGTCAAGAAACAATTTTGGATGGTATCGTAAAAGATCTGCCTGAGACTTTCTTTCAAGATTCTGCACCGATACACAAGGCTAAAACAACGCAAGATTTATTATACATATGAATATGATTCGTGCTGCCATTGAAGAATTTTCGAGAATATTAAGAGACTGTACAAAAAATAGAGGCGAACATTTTGAGTAAATAATATGGTATAATTATCCTGCTCATTCAATAAATAATTTTTTAACATAGTCTTATTTTCTTATTTAATAACAATTTCTTCTAATGGTATTTATGGACCTATCATATATATAGATAGCATGATTATTTTTGAATTAAATCTCTGCTGAATTCATTAATTTTCTAGTTTGTGGATTTTCCACAACATTATTTGAATAAAATCTAATAATAAGCTATCGAATGAAAGTTTGATCCAAGACATATACTCGTGCATGTTAACCTAATTTCAGTTAAAGTGATGAAGCTGAAATTGTGAATATGACTGATTCTTGGGAAAGATATTGACTCCTTTTTTAATATTTCCAAGTTTGAATAACAAGGGGGCTATAATGCCCGTGCATTGGCAGGTTCATGTCAAATTTGATTGATCAGGGTAGAAACACGAGTAGTGGAAACTACACTGTTACAAGTCTCGGGATTTGTTTGGATTTTTCCTCTCTGCCACTCGATTGACCTGGAAAACGTATAATGAATCCATATAGTCAAGAATTTCGTCTCTGCAACGAATTCTTAAAATAACATAACTCAGAAACAAATTTACTACTTACAGAATTATCCTAGATGGAAGCGGACATAATACTGAAAATGTTTTACTTTAAATGGATACGGAGTCTTCGAAACAGAGAGTGAAAATGGAGGCTTTAAGATACAGCCATATTGGAAGCTGCGAGGAATGCCGTGGGCGGACGCATGCGCCGAGCGACACTGCTACGAGCTACTTGTTGATCTACTTTTCATTCACCACGCAGTGTGCCGCGCATTCTACGCAGTTAGAATTAGGTGACATTACACCCACTGAATTCCCATCCGATTGATGTTTTTGTATCTCCGTTATAGATCTAATTATAACTACATATTTAAATAAGCTGGACACGTCTTGGTTATGAAAGCAAGATGTCTTTTAGTTTACTTTGATAATGAGAAATGCAATCTCTTATTTTGGGATCTCCTGAACGAAATCAAGTTACGAATAGCACTAATAATATATAATAATATAGTATTAGAAAAAGAGAGACTTCAAAAAGAGTAAAACAACGCCTCTATTTTCTTTTTTATTCTTATTATATAAAAAAAGTTAATAGGCTTTTTATGAAATTCAAAACAAAGAAATCCTGGAGCAGGCTAAGTCTGTGAAGTAATAATAAAAGACGTATCAAGTATGATGTACCGATGCCCTACATGGCTCTAACGATTGGTTTCTAAACACTTGGTTACTAGTTGCGATTGAGTAGGTCCTCCAGCCAAAAATGGTCTACGATTTGTTGAAATCCTTTTTTTCCAAAGATGTACAAAGCAAAGACTACCGAAAAGTTTTCTTTTATAAATACACGTAACAACCAAACCAAATTTTGTTGATGAAGACACTTTAAAGAAAACTCTCCATATTTGCTTATTCGATGCAGCCTTTATAGTTTAACTTGTTAACGCCATGAAACTACGTAATAGGGCACAGGCACACGTTAACCTAGACGGCATTCTCGCACAAAGATAACCGTAAGATTCATAAGTATGCCAAAAATGACCTAAGAACTAAGATTTGCCATGAAAGTAGTCGTGGTAACATACCACGACTACTTCTGAAATATTTAATTCATAAATCAGTTGTTTACACGTGGAAGCTGATGATTGATAAAATCTTCACCCACACATAATTTCCTTAACAATAGTCGTGGGTTTATGAATTCGAAATTAGCCAGTATTTAACATCTTTATCATGAAGATAGTATATTTTTAGATAAATCGATTTCAAGAATAGATATACAGTATATATGGCTCAGATACAAATTATCGATTTGAACTTTGACTATACTATTCAATCTTGAAGGTTTTAAATTAAAACTAGTGAATCAAATCTGATATAATATACTTAGTTTCAATCACTATTGTATGGATATTTAATAGAAAAACTATGTATATATCAATCGTTTGCTTCTAAAACAATAAGCAAAGATAGAAAAAGATGTTATCAAAAGATCTAGTAATACCTATAAATAATCAGGACCTTTTGCTTTATTGATTTAAATTATTTTCTTTAAACTAATATTTATATTGAATGAAAGCAGATAAAATAGGTCTTTTCTTTAAAAATACATTTTTGTTATGAATATGTATTTCTGAATAGCTTACCTTCAATACAGTAATATATGACCTTGTCTACCTTGGCTCCTTTCAAGAAAAATTATATATATTTAATACCACAATATTAACAAATACGTAGGAGAATTGAGCGATCAATATTGAGTGGGAGGGGTGGCTTGCGCGGCCCGAGCTTTCCTGATTTCCTCTCCTCACCCCTCGCACGACACCCTCGCTCCTTGTCGATGAAAGCTTACATAGCTTGATAGCTATTATAGAACGTTTATATGCGTAATATATATTTCTATATATGCTTCTTGTATATGCGAATTATGAATGATATTATATAAATAAGATGCTTATCCTAACAAAAATATACAATTTAAAAATCTTGAATTGATGAATTATTTTTTATTTAACTAATTTTCATAATGATAATATTTGATAACTTACCTTAAATCAAGTTACTGAAGAAACGTAATCATCTCATAAGAATAAACACAAAAATCACTGTAAAGATAAAAATTTGCACATTTCGCAACAAACACTTAAAAGACAAATGATTTATAGGTTCTGTATAGTCCAGGTTTAATTTTGATAATCACTTTTATGTGAACCAACAATACATACGGGATAATGTTATCAGTAGCATAACTGAGAGAAGACTAGATCTCCGGAGCCTTGGGCGGCGGTGGAGGCTGCGGGGCGGGCGGCGCGGTTCCCCGCGCAGCTCATCGATGAATGGGCTATGTATACACCCTGCGCTGCCATATAAAATCATTTGTATTGTATAGCTAGTGAATAACGCCCGGTGAAAATAGATGAAAGCTTATAAATATGCTTAGTTCGGTTTAAGAAGATATTTTTAATCATATTTACGAAGACAGAAAACAAACTATTGTACTGTAACTGAAGAAGACTCTGTATTTAATTACTGAATTACTAAAATTTGTTCTAATAGATATTATTACATAATTTATTTTTATCTTAATAAAATAACAATTATATTGTTTCTAGTAAATATACAGGACCATTAATTCTTCTTTATTATTCTTCTTCCAACTTGTCAATGGTGACCAAAATAATTGCCAGTCCAAAGAGTCGAAACAAAAAATATTATTTATTAAAGCAAGGCAAATTTGGTCTAACCAGAGCTATTTGACTTCTCAAGTCCAAAAGCGTGAACCAAATGGTTCTTCTACCTTGCTGTCTGAGAGCCAGTAAGAGGACTCTATTTGTTGTCTTTTAGAAAAACCAAATGGAGTGGCTACTCGGCCTATAGGAATTAAATATCAAATCAAATAAATACTCTGTAATAGAATCTAAAGTTATTTTATATTTGGAATTTAAAAACCTTTCAACCTTTCAATAATATTACGCCAGCCTTTAACAATTAAATAAATATAAATATAAATATATATATATATATATATATATATATATATATATATATATATATATATAAATATAAATATATAAATATAAATATATATATATATATATATATATATATATATATATATATATATATATATATATATATATATATAAATATAAATATATAAATATATATATATATATATATATATATATATATATATATATATATATATATATATATATATATATATATATATATATAAACATATAAAGATAAACATATAAGAATGCAGAAACAAATATTCTAAAATGAATCAGAAAATTGTTTTATTTATATAATTGGAATGTATGCTTTTGTATGTATGTTGAAGGAAATATGTGTGTCGCATTTTAAGCGTTCGTGAGCTCTTATTTGGTTCACATAGCTCTTCTTTATTCTTAAATACCCTTTGGACATGTTATAACGCCTTCTACAAACTTGTAGTAGGTACTTTTATTCGTTGTCTGACTTTATAATTTGAATGTAAAATAACTATTAAAATACTGAGTTTCTTTTTTTCTTGTTTTTATAAAAAAAGAAGTTTAAGGTAGAAATATATTCTCAACGTTTATCAAAAAATTGTTTCAAAATGAATTTCTTCCAAACAGTATTTTTTACTTTTAGAAAGTTAAAGGATATACAATTTGTGGATATAGTTTAATAAAATGTGGACGCTTGTATCTTCTCGTTCCATTATTGTGGGTCCAGACGATATATTTCTGTATTTAAAAAGTATGCCATAAATATATTGTATGTATTAAAATTATAACTTATTAATATACAAGTATCTAGCAAATTCAAAAAATTATAAGCGCCACCTGGGTATTTTTCTCTTTACCTATTTCCAAAGATGGCGATGGTGAAGAAATTATACAATTCACTAATCATCGGATACAATTTATACCAGGTTCTTTAAGAATTCGCACTTTTGTATAAAATTTGAGAGGTCGTTGTTATCCGAGTAATAAGTCCATATCCGAGTAAGCTTACAGGTTTTGCACACAGATGTAGCCACTGGATTGGTGAACATTTTTAGCATGTTCTTTAAAATTTAAGTCGAATCGCAATGTTGGAGCTGTCAATTTCATTATTTAAGGTATTAATTCTGTGGCATTTACTACTTTCTACCCGTTCAAATAGGTCCTCTCTCTTAGAATGTCGGTGAAATGATAAATCGTCTTGAACTAATAACATTTTGGATGATGAATAGAGTATTCCTAGCTCATTTCCTTTTCTTCTTACTTGTATTTTTCTATATTGAAATGATTTTGGCGTTGTAATTTATTGATTGAAAAAAGTGCAACAAAAATGTACAAAAGAAGAGTAACTCGAGATGTGGATTAAGTACATCCCAAGTCTTCGAAATAACAAGTTACTTACATTCATGTTAAAACTGCTATGTCAATTTCTTCCTACTGGTGGATGGTTTATGGTGATTGGTAATACTCACTCTTCCTAATGGATAAACCCCTCTCTGGTCGAGAACAATTGAGAAGCATTGGCGCGAAGTTTGTGAACGCCCGGGTTACTAACTCTTAATCAACGAAGCACGAGTCTCGGTTTCATACTTTGTAGCTTGGATCGCTCTATTGAACATTGCAAAGTTGTTAGTATCTTGTAGTTATGTTTCTTTTTCCCTTTGATTTTTTTTCCTAGTTATTCAAACTTTTTAAATCTCATGTTACATTCAAAATTTACATCTCAAAGCCTGGTATTCGCTATTATTTTCCTTTTGCTGAGGGAGGGGGGGGGGGGGTAAGAATACTGGCCACTGCGGTCGAGAGGGGCCTGTCGTAAAAGGCGACAAAACAACACTAGCTAGGTGGTAGAGCTCCAAGCCCGTCTGAATGAAACCACCCTTGATCTCTAAATATGCCGCCATAATAACCTTGTGTGTGTCCGGGATAAGTGACCCAGGTTTCAGTTTCCCTCTCTTGGCGTCGCAAGTACCCATAGGCGATGGAAGTGCTCACTACTAAGTGAGCTGTCAGCATATCTGCTGTTCCAGGGCAATAAAAAAACCACACGTTTCATATCAATGCATTTTTGTGATAACTATTTTCAGCTGACGCATTATTCATCCAAATAATTTAGATGTATTTGAGTAAATCATAAGGAACATATAAATAATAATAACATATGGATCATTCGATCTAAAAGGTGGTCTAGGTCTATAAAATATTTAGGCTCATTTACACCCTCCAGAAATAGCCTTATTTAAATAAATGTGAATTAAAATTTTTACAAAGGTATAATCATAAATATTTATTATTTTATCATAATTTCCAATCAATTTTACTAATGTAACATCAAGAATTCCTACAACATTGTATTATACGTACGGCAGTAGGTACTATTTCATAATTACTGGTATTTACAAAGTTTTGTGGTTCCACACACCAAAATCAAATGCAATATATAGACTTGCAAGTTAAATTTTCATTATAATTTGCGTTTAACAAAAACACGCTAAAAAGTTGCTGACGCAAAAGAAATAGTTTTTTATAACTAAAAATAAAATGGGAAACCAACTACTAAGCCACAAAAATACAGAATATATTTTCACGTTAATACGTATATTTGTCACAAAATTTAATTACTCTATTAGTAATTTAGTATGTTTAATTAAAACTTAAAAAATCTCACAGGACTGTTATTCATACAAGCGTTGTATCCCGCTCCCATGGTTTTTCAAGGGAGCGCGAGACACTGTTGATTGGCACAGGGATTGCCATTCCTACTTCTTTCTTGATAAAAGAGAGACAAGCAAATAAAATGGATATAGCGATTTGGTCTTAAAATGGCGACTGACCTAACTCCGGAATGAAATGCAAATTATATCCTCATTCACTGAAGCTACATAGAATATTTCTTTGAATAGAAAATACATACAAGTATAATAAATATAAAATAGGTAGTATATTCGAAACAATTTCGGAAAATGCAATGTTTTGCAAGAAGAGTATTCGTGAATTCTTTTGATAGTGCTTCTATATAAATATTCAATACACAAAACACCTAAAATAATTGTTTTTACTTAAATAATATTCTTACATAATTAGCCTACAAATCGGATATATATATGCAAGAGATTGGCAGTTTAAAAGTTCAAACACAACATCAACTAGGATTTCATACTGTAGCTTACAGTCTCTCACACATTTAGTTATACATATTGCTCAATGTTTATGTATCAGTGACATAAATGTTAAAGGAAAATTCATAAATAATGTGATGAAGCAAGGCTTTTTTTACCTTTTCGCAGCACTTTTGAGGTACATTAAGATTAGTTACGTTTCTATATTTATTTTATTTTTTTATTGCTGAGGAACAACAGACAAGCTGGTGGCCCACTTAATAATGAGCAGTTACCGTCGCCTATAGATTTTTGCGACACTGAGGGCACCGCAAACAGGCTACTGTCCCATTGCTGAATTAAACTTCTAAAATAACAAGCCGTCTTTATAGACTCGTTTACAAGGCTGTTATAGAACGATCTTTTTTAAAATAAGAGCATATATATATATATTACATGTCTTGTGTAATATTTCTAAACAGTTTTATATACATCATTCTTAGAGAATGAGATAGTCAAGTAAATATATATGTATATGTTGAATGAAATCAAAGTATCATCATTTCATTTTCATCATCATCATACGCAATGATTAGTAGATGACTGGACAATGCTAATCTGTACAATATATATATATATATATATATATATATATATATATATATATATATATATATATATATATATATATATATATATATATATATATATATATATATAAATAATACTATGATAATCTACAACGAATTCGAATTTGACAACATTTAATTTTATGAATATTTACCTCTTAATCCAGAGTTATTTTACTTTTTATAATTCATAGCATTGTTTATATATTGTATACAGCTATGTGTAAATTCAATATTTCTATATATTGCTTACATAATTAATTCTTACGGTTTGCTTAAGGACCAATTTGCAATACAACAAAAGTAAACATAATTTACTTATTGAATACTTTTTCTAGAAGTGCATTTCAATGGTGTCAAATAATATTTCTTTCTACATAGACTCTTTAAATATTGGACGAACAGATACCTAGTAATTGAAATAATGTATTTTATTATTATCTTAATTCAAATACTTGTGCTTAAATAGAGTTATCGGTACACATTTAATATATTTGCAAAACTTTTTTAAGATATTTACACCCGGAAATTTATAATAATGCGTTCAGGGTGTTCATGGGACTACCGCGCTACTGGAGCGCATCGGCCATGTTGGGGACGCTCGCGTCGATGGTTTCCACGTGTTGATGAGGGAGGGAGCATATTGCATCTATGACTGCGTACCAGTCATAACAGCATTTTTAACATAATTTAAAGAAATCAATTTAATAATTTATGTATATTACATATAATTATGTATATACCTATTTATGAACTAATATTTTTATTTATAATATTTACTATCAAAATTTGTATCTTAATGTATTATAGTATTTTAATTCTTATAATTGTAATGTAAAATTGTATCAATGTAATCTGACATTAAATAAATAAATGAAGTTAACTTTACCACTATATATTATTGTGTTTATAAAATGATTTAATAAATTTAACAAAACTATACTGAGTAGATTTATTACAGCTACTAAGCTAACAAATTTAATTTCTGTAATCTTAATTGCTTTTCGTTCTATATATTAATTAACCCTTCGGTTTAGGAAATAAGCTGTTAAGTGAGTTAAATATATGACTATAAAAGACAAGTTCCCTCCTATGCTGCGCGAAAAATCAAGCCAGTCAATCTGGCTATCTCTGGCTCACTCTGCACGTACAAAGTTAAATCAATGTTTGAAATAAGACTAAAAAACCACGTTGTTATGTAGCCGACATCTAGAAAATGTTATCGTTTGCTAATTATTTCTAGGAAAGTAGTTTCAAAAAACCATTTAATCAATGGCCGACAGCCACATTGTGAGTTGGCCCAGGTCTCAAGTGTCGTTTGTTTTTGCTTATTTTACTTAATTCAAACTGTATTGCTACCATTAGCCAATAATTTTGGATACCCTAATTTTTAATTTCTAGTAAAATGGGCACATCATTAAATAGTTGCGTACATAACTTCGTAACTCTTTACCGATAACTCTGCATAAGGACTACTTGATAAATATAACAGTAAACTGCAGTGAATGTTTTACAGTAACTACAAAGAAGCGGACTAATTAGATGTAATTATTTTTAACGCTTTTATATAATGTACTTGCTACAAGCATTGCTGTGGTTTTTCCTGATATTTTTATACAAACACTTCTTTTTAAATGGCAATTAGAATAAAATTTAGGATACCATTTGTTTACTACTTTCCGAAATTTGCTGACCCAAATATTATTTTTTCTTTTTGGTCAAATTCTTCATTGCTGAAGGTCGTGTCCTTGAAAATCAACCGTGGCCTGTCTCCACTTCCCCACTGTAAGCTGTTTCCACTTCATTCGGTCCTCAGCTTCTCGAATAGCGATTGCTATTGGAAGTCCAGTAAGGGCGGTTACATGGTCACACCAGTGGATAGATCGCACGGGGTCGCCTTTGCCCTTCACGATCAACGTATCCAAGTTATCCGGCTCTCGTCGGGCAATGTGACCAAAGTACCCAAGAATCTTCCGATAACATTTAATGCGACATAAACAGGAAATACATAATGACACAAACATAGGGAACCTATTTCTTCACATTTTAATCAAAGATATAGAATGTCCAATACACAGCATTGAAGATAAGGAAGCAGACAGGAAACACGACACGGGAGTATGTATCGATCACGTTAACATCTCGGATTTTTGGCATCGATGCCTTTATGACGGTCGCTCCTCGACGCAGAGCGTGCATCATTCTCGGCTTTCCAGTTCCTCCATCTAAAAACAAATAATTAAAAAAAAAACAAATAATATCGAACGCATAGAGGATTAATAAGATTTTGAATCATTAATTAATCTATCAACTGAATATATTTAACATTTTGATAATAATAGTTTCATGACATGTACAAGTACGTTGTAGCTAAGTTTAATCATGGAGTTGTATCCCAGGGCTCTTGGATTCGATTTACACTATTATGTATTCATTGAATTAGATTAGGCATATTTTCTTACTAAATGACTATAACATAATTTTCACGTACTGTCATGGTAAGGAAATTTGCATACAGAGATTACCGGCATGTGAAATCCGTCAAACTGCTTGATGGCTATGATTCCCTCTAGAGGGATGACTGAGTTCAGGGGTGTTATCATTATATTGAAGACGTAGAGATTAGAATTCTCAAAAATTTTGTAGTAAAGCGATTATAGCAAAAATAAAATAATTTATGATTATTTCTTTAATAAATCGATTATACTTTTTGAATTCCTAGAATGCGGTCTAGTCCGATATCGCAGTTGTGTGTGGTCCCGCTGAAGCCGTAGTGATGGGGGAGCCCCTGCAGCCGGTGGCAAAGGTTTCGACCTCAGGCCAAGGAGCGGCGACACCCTTCCGGTTGTAGGTGGACACTCTCGTAGGGCTATTATTTCTTCTGGTGAACGACATCCTGAAATGATGATTGAATGAATATTCTTTATTTTACAATATACAAACGAAATACATTTTACAAGTGGTGGCCTTATTGTTAAAAGCGATTTCTTCCAAGCAACCTTAGGATGGATCAAAATTAAATAAAGCTAAGTGCGTTGCATGATATGATAGAACGAAACACAATTCGAGACTGTATTCTATAAACTCTAAAGCGGAATAGTTTTCATACGTCGGTACGCCAGCGAAGGTGACGGGTTTTCCCCAATGTTTATATACAATGTGCATTTATTGACAAAAGAAAAGTATATAATGTATATAAGCAGTATATCAGTTGTCTAGTATTTATAACCTCCTCCTCCTCGAGTCGTGTACCTCATTACTGAGGGTCGTGATTCCCCTTATGAGAAACCAGTTTCTCTTTTATAATGCTCCTCCACCTGTGCCTGTCCTTGGCGTGGTGGAGTGCATCATACAGCTTGGTGTTCAGCGTTGAGCGGATTTGGTCAGACCATCTCACCGGGCTGCGATCCCTCGGCCTCCTGCCATCCACTTTGCCGGTAACAATCAATCAATCAGTATTTTTAACATTGACTGCTTATTTTGGGACTAGATGGCGCTGTGTGATCTGTCTCAGTATATCTATGTATCAGTGAGGCCCGTATTTACTGCTAGCCACTGCTCTCTGTGGTGCCGTAGTCAGTTCCCCATTTCTTAGCCTCCTAAACGTGAGCAAGGAAGGAGAGCCTGGGGGAAGTGTTTGTGGTTATCCGGCAGGTAGCCTCTAGCGTGCAGAATTTATGTGATCTTACACGAGCTACGGCCCGGGCATTTTTCTCTTCCCGAAGAAGTGTACGAGTATATATTTATATAATTTATAACCAAGTTACTTAAAGACTGCAAGCAATTTGCGGTATGTCCGATACTAAGAGTCACTTGTCCAACAACGTGCTTTGAAGATCCACCTATGTGCTATCCCTGCTTGCCACGATGTCGTTCGCGGAAAGTTATGTATTGCTGTGAAAAGAAGCCGCGAGTTTCAAGGCCTCTAACTAGCCAAGAGGAAGATTGCTGTGAGCCACCACCAAAATATATGAAGATGGACGTATTTTGCGCAAGCTGCCTGTGTCTGCATTCAAGCGCGGTGGAATGCAGGACCAAGAGCATTCGAAGACGATCGGCACTACGAATTTCCTATTTAGAAGCCCTGGTGACATAGTTGTCGAATGTAAATTGTGCACGGACCCCGTAAAAGTCGGCAACCCAGCAAAAGTGCCACCCTGCACACCCAAAGCGACATTCGGATGTTGTTTATTGAAGAAGAAACCAATAAAAGTGTCGCTTGAGGATATATTAAATGATTGACAACGAAATTTCGCGTCCTACTTTCAATATGAAACGAGAAAAATAATTTACATAAAAAGGATGACAGATTTTTCCCCAAAAAGGGATTAACGTCAGACAGGCGGCCGGTTGTAAAAACTAAGCCACATACAACATGTAACATGGTGTGCCAACCCCATATAATATGAGATAAGGGCAGGAGGAAGAAGAAGAAGGCTTAAAAAAATATAAATATCAAAACACTAATTTAAGATAAAATTTATGGCTGAATTAACGGCACAGTTAACTCAGTAGCTTAGTAAATTTTTCAAATCGTGCTATAAATGCTAAGATTATGCGGACAAATAAATTGTACTGCGATATTCCTTCCACACTTATTATACTTGTCTGTCAATTGTATGTTTGTATATATACATATGGTTAATATTGAACCTTAACTCTATTAATATTCTTAAAGACCTTGAAAAATAAACACTGCAGTAATAATCGCAGCATTGAACTGAAGTGTGTAGATCACTTATAGTTGCAACTTCCAAAATTGTGGAATAGTAAACATTAGAATAGTAAACTCACCACCAGAACTCTTTAAATCCTTTTCAACACTCGTAGCCGTAGATAGCTGTTCTCGATTCTTTAACTTGGCGCGCTTCCTCGCCCTAGCTCCCCAATACGTGTAGTTCACAGCGGCATACTCTAGAAGGGCCGCGAAGACAAACACGAAACACATCACCAAATATATGTCTATAGCTTTGACGTATGATATGCGAGGGAGGCTGCTCCTAACTCCTGTGCTTATTGTCGTCATGGTAAGAACAGTTGTAATCCCTGCAATAGATGTCATATGGTTTAAATGTCGGATCTCTGTTAAAACTAGGTGCAAGATATAAGATTAAAAGGAAAATTATTCAAAATTATATGCGTAAAGTAAATTACTATATTTGATATGATATTATAATGCCATATAAAGAAAATTAAAGCGAGGCGTTATATTTTCAATTCATAAGAACTAAATTCCTATAGAGGGAATTTGGTTCATTTAAATATTATAACGCTCAACTATTAACATGAATATACTCAATGATCAATCTTATTGAAAATTGGTATCTCTTCCTGTTCGATCCTTGTATAAAGGGTTAATTGAAATCTCGCCTCCTGATTTTTGTTATCTTCCCTCAATCTCGGTGAGGTAAATGGTAAAAACGAGTGTGGGACGACGGTAGTATCGCGTGAACCTCTAAACGCGCGGGACGGTCGACGTTCGACCTCCTTGAAGACCACCCTCTGCGCTGTGCGCAATTGGTTTCAGTTACTCAAACACTAACTATCATTAGCCGTGACATAACATTGTGTGTTCAGTGTCTAGTTCTGTGACATTTAGCTGGTGCCGTGCAACAGTTGTAATAAAAATTAGTGCGAATTTCTTTGCCTACTGCAAGGCAGCGCATATCTTTAACCACCGCTCCTTTCCCTCCCCCCTCTCATACAGCCCACTGCTCTCGAGTTACCCCTCTCATCCCTGTACGGTGCAATCCCATGACCGGTATCCTACACTTCCGGACAATTCCTTTGGGAATGGAGCACCACACTTAAAGGAACTTAAAACGGCCGTTCTGGTCCACTGAATCTGCTTATTTGGTAAAAAAAATAATATACAGAATTGAACACCATACCCAAAGCAACTCTAGCAGAGGTCGCTTCGTGGTTTATCCAAAAAGAAACCCAGGACAACATCACTATCAGAATGCTCGGCAAGTACGTTTGAAAGACAAAGTAGCCAATGTTTCTCCTTAACTTGAAACTAAGCGATAGCCTTTGATAAATTCCAGTCGCCAGTCTCTCCTGGAATGTCAAGAATTTGTTAAGAGGGTTATGTTGTGAACTATTTTAGAAATTTGGAAGTAAAATTACCTTCAGTCTTCAAAGAAACAAAATTTGAGTTTTTATATAATATAAGAAAACATACTGAATAATATGTTGAATTATTTACTTTTTATTGTTTTACGTCATTATGAGTGTCAGTTCAACCTCATTCATTCATTATATCTCAGAAATAGAAAAAAATTGCCTAAAGCATTGGAGCCATATAAGAAAAAATATAAACGCAAAAATTACTTTTAGACGTAATCTTTTAGATAGAACATTTCAAAAATATTTACAATTACAATTCTAATTACAATTGATCTAATAGTTAATTCATAGTTTTATTGATAGACTATTTTTAGCGATTATATATAACATTGTTTTTACTGTAATCGTTATTTAAGGTATGAAAAGAACATAATACTTTTAAAATGAAATAAATCGTCATAATTATAATTAAGTCAATCACATCTAAGCTTCAAATCAAAGTTGTTTCCCTTACAGAATGTTATGATTTCTTTATAACACTATATATAAAAGTCTATACATGTTTATTTAAGTACCTTTCTATCATTAGTCTCATGGCCAAGTATTGTGAACTGTGGCAACTCGGCATCTTCAACCCCTCGCACTGGAGTTTCCTTCCAATACATGACCACGTCCGACACCGTGTACCCATCTGCAACGTGAATAAAATTGTTACTATGCTGTTTTACATAGACGTTAGCTTTGTATGTGTGTTTTCATTAAAATATAGATTAATTCATTAAATAATATATAAACATTATTTCGTACAAATAACATGTTTTGAGAGATAAATTACTGGCCGATATCCATACTTCCATACTAATATTATAAATGTGAAAGCTAGTTTGTTACGCTTTCGCGCCTACAACGTTGAATCATTTTTTATGAATTTCGGTACAGACATAGATTGGACCTTGGAGAAGGACGTATACAGGCTAATTGTTTTTCTTTATATGTCAGAACAACGTTTGCCAGGTCAGCTAGTAAAAAATATCTTGAAGCAAGATGCATTTTGGCAACTGCGTTTGTAATGTCATAGCAAAGTTAGCATGTATTTGATGTAATGCATGAACGTATGCGTTGAAATGTGTGAATGTTTTATTATGAAAAAGAGCGTCGATGTGTAGCGTAAATAAGCTCTCTGTCAGTAACACGAGAGTGGCAAGCGTTTGGACAAGCTCTGCCTGGTGATCTATTACAAGTGTAGGAATCACACAGCTTTCAATCTCGACGGTGCAATTCTGGCTGTCCAGTGGGTAGTAGTGGAGGTCCATCATGCATGCCAAGGTAGCTGTGAACCGCATGCCGTAGGTGATGCTGCCGTCGCCGCCGAGACGCACGAGTTTGTTTCGTTCCGTCACGTCGTGGAGAAAACTGAAAATTTACAAACATTGTATCTCTACTGAAATATTTAAATATCACTATTATACATGCTATGTGTTCAACTAATGACGACCTCCGTGGCGTAAAGGCTAACGCATGTTAGCACGCTTCCGAAGGTCACGGGTCTGATTCCCGTCTCGCATCTGGTTATTTATGTATAATATTTATTTACAAAAGAAAACCATTTATGTAGTATATTAGTTATTTAGTACCCATAACACAAGCGCTATGCTACTTGCTTTGAGGCTAAATGACGTTGGATGAATTGCTCCAATATATATATATGTATATTAATACGTGAAGTAAAACTTTTGACCTCCTTTTACGAAAATTGCGCGGTTGGAGGAGGTGTATGACATTTGGCACAGTTAAAGTTTCTATGCAGAAGAAGTGCAGAAAGCTATTTTTAATAAATAAACAATACATATATATTATACGGATATACACAAAAATTCTTTCGTTAATGGCTAGTCTGTGATTGGTCAATTGTTCGGTTATTTGACGGTTTGTAATTTTATATTTCTAAATATCAAGGAATATTAAAAATATTTAGTTTACAATAAAAGTTTTACAAAAAAGACATTCAGCATATATAATTTTAAAATTATTAATAAAAACAATAAAACAATTGTTCATATTTCAGTTTTCATTCTTATATTTTTTATTTATTTAATGTAAATGTTATGTCATTTGTTTGAAAAATGGCTAATTTTTTCACAATGGTACCTCAATAATTTTCAAGCTTTAAACATTATTATTATTGAGTTATGGTCGAAATTCAACCACCGAGAGACCACTACTTAATCTAAAAGTTTCATTGTGTATAAATCAGTATGAATGTTTATTGGATTTAACTGCGTTGATCTGTTTATGAAATTTGAATTGTTACTACTTACTTTAAAATTTTATATACTGAATTTTTCATATAATATTGACATCTTTTTTTTTAAATTTCCACGTAAATAGTGACGTAGTAATTTATAACTAGCAATGTCAACCCTCATAGCGTACTGATTTATCAAATGAGAATGTTTTTTATACAGCTAGAGTTCAGCAGACAGGCAAACGGCCCACCCTAGCAGGTGGTCATCGTCGCCTAGAGACCTCAGAGAGAAAACCTCAACAGGAAGCTCATTCCGAATTCCGAGAGTACGCAACATGAACGTTCTTGAGAACAGTTTTGTACAAGAAAGAAGAGGCTCCGAGAAATGGCAATGAACACCCAGCCAATGGCGGACAGTCCGGTGCTAGAAAGACAACGAGGCCACCATTATAAATAGCTACAGAGCACTCCCCATTGTACAGAACATAGAACACGCAAAGAGACGCAAAGTCTCTCCGAAGTCCAAACGTGTCTAGACCGTCAGTGAGTATGGGATCGTTGACAACACGAACTGTGCGCCGTTGGATAGATTCTAGGGGATTGAGCTGACAGGCGGGTGCTCCAGCCCATAAATGTCAGCAGGACTTTATATGCGGTCTCACCTGTGCTTTGTATAGCACAAGCCGTTGCCTAGAAGTGAAATACTACTAGCAGTATTTAACACATCTAGTTTTTTGGAGGCAAGCTGAGCATTGCCCTCCAATTGTCCCTTTAACTGCACAAAATTCGTGATGTCTAAACCAAGGATCCCAATACTGCTTGAGATGTAAAGAGGAGTTATATGGAACTGTAGTGCAGGTGCAAACGGGGTTTTCTGCAGAGAATACGCAGTCTTGTGTCTTCGAGGGATTAAATTGGACAAGGTTATGTCGGCCCCATTCAGAGACTCTCTCCAAAGAGTTCTCTACTTCAGACACACGTCTGACCCAACTTTCTTCCAAAATCGCAGGAGGGAGGTTTACACAACCAGTGCACCGTGCATCACCGGTGCAATCATGTACATAGCAATGAATGCCATTGATATGCATAATAAATAGTGTCGGCGACAGCACACAACCCTGAGGTACACTAGCATTGATAGGCTTCACATTGGTGCAACAAAAAAAAATAGAATATTAACATAATTAACAATAAGTATGTTATAATTAGTTTAAGCACGGCAGGCTGTTAATATGGGTAATTGAAGAGTACCTTAATATGAATGTAACCGAGGAAAAAAGTTAAAAATAATAACAAAATACCATGACTCAATATGTATAAATATACTGGGACAATTCACACAGCGCCACCTAGTCTCAAAGTAAGTAGCATAGTACTTGTGTTATGGGAACTATATAAGTCATATACTACATATATACTTTTGTTTTGTAAATAAATACATATTATATAATACATAAAACCCCTAGACGCGAGATGGTAATCGAATCCGCAAGCGTCCTGAGCTGCGCTATCTGTTACACCACAGAGGTCGTCGTCAATATAAACACATCATTCAATCTTTGATGCTCAGAATACAAACCTATTCTTATCGTTGGCAAAAAACGTGTCCGGGACCCAGATCTTGTCGGCGAAATCACCGGATAGTGTCAGGACCTCCTCGGCGAACCCAAAAGCTAACCTCTCATCTTTCCAATACTGATTTAAGTAAAGAGTAATCGTATAATCCTGTAAAAGGGTGTTCTTTCAAATAAAACTATAACAACATTGGAGTTTTATTAAATACAAAGATTTAGTAGCCCAGTGGTTTTACTCTCTGCGATCGTTCTCTCATGGCTGAGAATCGTGGTCATCGTTGGTTGTGGACACAGGTGCTGGGGTGCACCTTGATTTAATAATTTGCCTCCATCGCATCGGTGGCGATCCATAGCGACTCTGACGACCGAGCAAGACTTGGATGAGGTTGGGGCAAACTTTGAGACAAATCTAGAGGTCCCGGTTTCGAATCCCACGGTAGCATGCATGGCTTAGGCAGTTTTTCTCATCTAATGAATGCGTAATTGACATGTACCAACGGTGAAGGAAAATGTCGTGAGGAAACCGACATACCTAGATCATGTAACAACGACAAGCATGACGGGTACACCGTCGCTTCCCTCTAAGAGGATAACCCGGGCCCAACAGCGGGATATGCGTGGGCTGCTAATATAATATAAAGGTTTAGACTTAAAAGTATATAATAATAATGTTACAGTGCTGCCAGTTTCGTGATTTCATAAAACACCTTGTATAATAAAATATACGCGAAGTAACGAGTGGGCGGCGATCTCTGCGGTTACAGGCAGCAAGTAGCGATAGAAAGTAAAGCTGTCCATCGATTGGCTGACGCAGCACGCCACCCTTCGGTCACTGACGACCCGATGTGTGTCAAGAGACCGCGGCCTTGTTCCCTTTCTCGAGCTATTAACAGCTTAATGAATAACGATGGATGTCGTGCTCGAGAGCAACGTCCTTGCGACGATTCAAAATACCCTTGCAACTTTGCAAAAGTTCAAACAAGGTCATTCAGGCCAAAGGCAAGGTTGCGATTATTATTAAAATTTAAGAAAAATAAAACGAATATTTTCTTGACAATGTTGAAAAATAACTGAAAACTTAACCGCCATTAGACAACTGTTCACTAAGTAGGATATCTTGAAAATCTTCATGCAGAATAACGAACGTAAATTGACCTCCAGCAGTAAAAATCATGAATATTTGACCAATGCAATTGTAACCAATCTAGTTCAAATATATAATAAAATTTCTCATCAAAAAAATTAAACATCCCTGAAGTTTAGTTTTGAATGAGTTTTTTTTTACATTTAACCAAAACTATAAATAATGCCAGTTAATTACGAATAATATAAGGTATCATTTAACGAATATTAATGTTTCAAATTAAAATTAAATTTCTTTAGTTGTTGTATTTTGTTCAACAGGTATGTTTTACCCTTTAAGAAGAAATTGTTAAATGTTAGAAACAAAGATGTAAAACAGAAAAAAAAAGTTTATTCAGTATCTCCTATTTCCTCTCCGAGCTCTTATCATTGTTTCCATGCGGTTCCTCAAACGGATATGCATCACAATCTTGTGTTGTGGGATATTATCCCAATCTTCTTGTATAGTTGATCATGCGCTCTGACTCGTCTCTTTAACTCATCCCATAGGTGTTCTATGGGATTCATATCCGGGCTTCTTGCTGGCCAGCCCATAACGGCAATGCCGACTTCGCTCAGATATTCATTTACAATGCCTACGGTATGAGCCCTGGCATTGTCCTGCATAAAAATGAAGTCTTCGCCAATAAATGTGGGTGCCAAACACTCTTCGATGTAACGTGACCCATTTCATAACAGTAACCGAGGTCCAGGTACAAACGCAAGTTCGGTTTTTCTATCGGCGCTTATGTCTTCCCAAACCACTGCTTCGATCATGCTGTATGATACAAAGAAAACATGATATACCAGCAAGACGGATGTCCTGCACATTTTGGTGTCAATGTTAGGCAATGGCTCGATAGCCAGTTTCCTAATCGTTGAATAGGTCGAGGAGGACCTATTTCGTGCCTGCGAGGAGTCCAGACTTAATGCCGGTTGATTTCTATGTCTGGGGACACATGCAATCCCTAGTTTATAACGTCTCGCCTGTGTCATTCGCGGAAGAACTCAAAACAAATATTATAAACGCAGTAAATACGATGCGGAATAATTTGACTACTTCGGTATTTAAGTCACAACTTAGAAAAAGAATCCCCTTTGCGTACGCAATACGGGAAGTCACTTCGAGCAAGAACCTTAATTAGGCTAACTTACAAAATGTCTTAATTGTTACTTATTATTAATACCACTAAACTGTTACTGGTTTAAAATTTTATTTTGATATTGTATTTTTTGTTTTATTTACATTTACGTTAACGAACTAAGTTTAGTTCGATCACAAATTTCCGCCTGCTTCCTTTGTGGTCATTTTTTTTCAGTTTCTTTTAAATAAGTTCCTAGTTTTTATGCATTGTTGGAGAGCTGAGAAAACGGTTATGTTTTTAAAATAATTTGCTAGCTAAGTTTCTTAGCTTTTTATTGTTTTTAAGGCATTTTATAGAAAAAAAAACTCAAACAAAATTTAAATAAAATCGTTTTTCGTCTTGCATTTTTAAGTTTGGATTGATAATTGTTGTTTTAATCAATCAGAAAAAAATGAGAATTCAATTGATACTTTTAATTATTGATTTTTTTTGACTTATTTTGAAAAAAAGTTAAAAAACATGATTACTCAAAAATGGTTCACTTTTGCATAATGCATATGTGGTTTAAAATTATCGCAAATAGTCACCTCCTAACGGGAATTTACCAATAACCCTATATAATAAAAAAAGTAAACTTACCATATTCACTTCAGAAATCGCATCAAAACTAGCAATAGTTAAATCCATACCAACATACAACGGGTCACCTGAAATGCAATATATTTTGAGACAGCGAAATACGAAATTAAAGCAGCACAGTCTAAACGCTGACGAAGCAAGTCATGTTTGCTTGGAAAATCCAATATAATATGCAATATTTATGGTGCAGGGCTTTCCTCGTAATAACCCGGTTCTGCAGTCGTGGACACTGAAGCGTGACTTCCAGCGCTTGAATATTTCGAAATGTGAGCTATTTACTAAATTCTAATGTATTCCTACTTATGAGTTCGGCCAATTTAGTTTCGTATATATTTGCAGCTGCAACCAAAGCAATATCTTGTTTTATCTAACTTTATACTCTACTCCGTGCAGAGGCTGAGAAAATATATTGAACCCTGCGGCCGGGCGCAGCCTGTTGTAATATAATTTTAATAAAACAATTTGACAATTCGCATAGTGCCATCTAGACTCAAAGTAAACCGCAGAGCGCTTGTGTTATGTGTGCTAGACATGATGACCTAGACTAGAGACCGGGAACCGGTCACTCCCGAAAGCGTTCAGACAGCCATTGAGTCTAATATTTTCGTCGTCGTCGTAATTTAAAAAAATAACTTTGCTTACCGCCAAAATTAGGACGTAACCGTATATCATACCCGTCGAGGATTCTTGATACAGTATGTGTAACGTTCTCCAGTCGGTCCACTGCGGTGCTGCGATCTATTCTGAAAATTAATTACATCGTGAGGCCTCTTTCTGAGCTTGTAATTCTTATAACTGACTCATGGAGTTCAATGTCTAACAGCTATCATTATTGTATAAATTTTATTGTAATTGTTATTTATAGTCATACAACTTCAATCCTAAAACCGATGAAATAAAATGTTCGAAGAAACACACCTGAAAGTTATTTTTTTTGTTTAATATTTTCTAATAGTATTAAAGTATTTCGACATAATAAAATGACATAATAAAAGAAAACAATGAAAATGTTATAAATTAGACTAAATTGAAAATACAAAAGATAGAAATTTTTTTAAAGACAAAAGATTAAAACAGGATAAAATCACTGCAGGGCAAATAGAAAAGGAAAAAAATAACCGGTAGATAATAAAAAAAATACTAGCAACTCTATTAAAAACAAAGTAGCCATATATTATTATTACTATATTTAAAAGTATTTCAACCCATGTGCTTTAATACTTCTTACCGTATTAAAACTGTAACTATGGTAATGAACTGCGTAATAATTGATCGTCAATGGATCCATAAAGATACACTACAACAATTTTCAAATTTTGTTGATATTGGTGTTCTTTGCAATACGATAGATAGATAAATAACACTTTATTGTACATTGTATTAAAGTAGTTTACATTGAAATTCTGTAGTTAACAATAATGCACCAAGGGCGGCCTGGTCTTATCGCTAAAAGCGATCTGTTCCAGACAGCAACATAAGCTTAACAAAATATAAAAATTATACAAAAGTTAAAAAAATGTTTAAAGACAATTTTCGAGTAAAGTTACCTAGATAAAGCAAATTACTAGATGTAAAACAATCTGAATTAGATTTGGGAACACGAACTAAATTGCAATTTAGCGCGACGATCCTCCAAATCCAATATTAAATTAACTTGCCATTGTGGCTTAGTGAGGTCTATTCGTCTTGAATTTAATGTTTCACGTGAATAGTATTTAACACTCAGAACCAAATAAATCAAGTTTACTAAAACTAATAACTCTGTGATTGTGCATTTCCGTTTATTTATTGTAGTCTTTATTATTTGACTATCATTATTTTAAATATAGATAAATACTTCGTTTACGATGCCTTGATTTATTAAACAAGTTGCATATCTTATGATACCTTAAATAAATTCCGCCATTAATACAGTACAAGTAAAGGTAAACTAATATAAAACAAAATCAAATATCAAATAAAAAAATAATGTTATTAAAATAGAAATAATTTGAAATTTAATCCCCAATACAAATTAAATTCGCAGATTATATTAGATTTGCGTAAAATGCGTAAAGATAGAATTTCTCAATAAGAAGGTATAATCTCCGTTATCAATCTTGAATCTTTATTACCAACCGATAGTAATATGTATATTGAGTTTATTTGTTTACTTGGCAAAACAGAAAGTTTTAAACGATTCTCTATTGACTCTCAAACGATTATTTAATAATTTCTCGCATAATGAATACCATAAATGTCTTATTATCATGCTTTGCATTGCATTTCATGACGAGCTTTATTTAGTGCGACTTATAATAATTGGAAATTATAATTTTCCTGTAGTCAAATTGCTACCTACTGGTAGAAATTTGACTGTAGGAAAACTTGTTTAAATAAATAGTTAAAATTGTTTTTTCGTAGACAATATATAATTTGATCCATAATTCGTTATAATGAAATAAACGTTAATACATTTTTAATATTACACCTAATTAATTGATTACGCTTAACGAAGGATTTGTAAAATTTTATAAAATATAAAAATGGAATATCAAAAAACAATTGACATTTGAAAGCAAACAAATTACATAATCTACAAGCCAGATAACTATTAATAAATAAATAAAAAACAGAATATTGATTGAAAGATTTTAAAATTATTTATATTTTATATATATTTTCCATATAGTTGTCGTAGTAGTCGTTGTAGTTGAATTCCAAAAACCTACTAACATTCAAAGAAATAAATTATCTTTATGAATAATAAGATATCTTCTGCACGAGATTTTTAGCACAGTGAACAATAAAAAGATTTTTCATTCTTTCAATCTCTATAAATCAAAAATATAATATACTCGTTTAACAAGAAGTCTAATTTAAAATATTTTCAACATTGAACATTTGATTGTCTGATTCATATTATATAACAAAATTGACTGATAGAAATGTTGTTAACATCAATTAATTTTATATAACAATAGTCTACAATTTAAAATTAGTTTTGATAAGTACTCACTGAGCTTCCACGAAAGTTATAACAAGCGGCAGTATAAGATATAGCGCGAGAGATTGCGCGTGCAAGCGGCAACGGATCGTGCGATGCGCGCTCATCGCGCGGCGGTGGCGCGGGAACGCTGCACGCGGCGCATCGCGCGCTCACCGCAAATTCGCCCGCGCGCCTTCTCTCATCGCATGCACTGGACACATTATTTTTAATATCTTTCAAATTTCATTGTTCTTATCTTAGGGATAGTAACGTGAAAGTTATCGCGATCGCGATCTATGTTGTTGTGGTATGGAGTAGCATGAGCGGCCGCGGCAACAACGGCGTGCGGAGTGGCGCCGCGCGTGCGCTACGCCTCTCTCGCAATTCTCGCGAGATATTCACTCGTCTTGGCGCGCTCTTAATTTGTCAACCTAAATGTTGTCTCAGAGCAAGCCCTCTTCCCGTCATGATTTAAAACTATTTCAGTGTAATATTATATAATAGGAATTATAAGTAACTGTACCCCACTTATGTTTAGGTAATGAGCTCTTACTAGAGGCCATAATAGAACTATAGTTTTTAGATCGATTAAACATATTTTGACAGTAATAATACAACTAGAATGCTTTGACTATATTAAGTTTATATTTTTAAATGAATATTTTAGGTACAATAATTCAAATTTATAATTAAGTCTTTTTAAAATCTTTAATCCTAATTTACTGTAAAATAAGCAATAATCTTAAAGCTAACTTTGGTAAATGGTCCTAATTTTATTACTATAACATTTATAATGTATTTTTTTGGTACATCATAAATTTTGAAATATAATGTGGTCAAATTAAATTGTAAAAATGTGTTAAAAAGCTTGTATGTTAGTGTAATATCAAATATAATATTGTAGGTTTGAAGCTTTTAAAATATGGTAACACCAGTAATAAAATAAATTAGTTTTTCCACTATGTGACTTAAATAGCATTAATTTATTTAAAGCTTGGTGCTTAAAAATTACTTTTCATGTATTAACATACGTACAACTCTAGTAACTTGAATCAAACTCCTGCAAAACTATGCGAAGGGATAGTTTTATATGTACATCAACATACACAGGTAAAAGTAGCACACGATGCCAGTAGGTTTAGTTCGACAGTGGTGTCAGGGATGGTGGATGGCGGAAGTTATTTGCCGAGGTCGGCCTCAGCCGCATCCGCTCGGCAGATTACACTCCGCACGCTGCCATACAACAAATACGATCAGTTCAAAATGTTAATAAACAGTGAAAGTAGATAAGTATAGGATACTAAAGACTTTGAAGATGGACATCTTTTAAAGAATTTGGCCGATTCTCATAGATACCGGATAAGCACAAAAAATTTCATCAAAATCGGTCAAGCCGTTTCGGAGGAGTATGGCAACGAAAACTGTGACACGAGAATTTTATATATTAGATTGAGGAAATTTCGCGGTGACTATATTGATATATGTTAATAATAATAATAATACCCCCCCGAGGGATCACCTTGCCGCGGTGGGGGGGCTTACAGGGAGAAGGAACATACATTCTGTCATCATATAACATCTAGATGCATTTTATCACCCTCTCTAAACCAACGATCCCAAAACAACACTAATGAAAATGAGCCAAAGTAAGTATAATTTACGGTCGCTACCCGGGGGTCGCCGGGGCACATCTGGGGCCGATGCTGGATGTAGCAGCATGTGGACCATCGGCGACGGGGGGCTGAACAGGCGGGCTCCCCTCGAAGAATATACTACAGCCGAATCCTATCAAAATCCGTTTTCAAGCGCATCATCTAGTACCAATTCATACCATCCACCCATATCTTCTCCATCACAGTCAACAATTACTTCGTCTCAACCCGAGGATGTTGCACATGAAGCGATTTTAGCTATCAAATGTGTGCCCACCGAGGGTAAAATTAGTACGCGAAAAAAATGGACCACAGAAATGAACGAGTTTATTCTGCGTACATATTTACTACTCACTAACTTAGAAACAGATTTCAATTCATACTTAGAACCTCTTCATATTAAATTTTTAGAAAAATACCCTGAAATGAACGTAAGTCGGCAACGTGTAGGTGACCAGCGAAGAGCCATTATGAACAGAAAATTAGTAAATCAAGAAAGAATAATTGCAATATATAACGAGGTTGAAATTGAATTAAAAAATAATAACGTGATAAACCGGAAACAACTGCAAAATCCAACTACACTTACACAAAGAACACATAATCTAACAAACTTACAAACTACTTCAGCTAATATAAACAATACTAAAAGTAGAATGAAATGGTCAACACAACTAAACGAAGCCATTATTAAAATATACTATGAAGTAACAGAATTAGAATCAAACCTTACAGCATATAGGAAAAAATTACATGATAAATTCATCCAATCCTTTCCAGATTTAGCACATATATCAGAACAGAGACTTTCGGATCAGAAACGAGTAATTATTAAGAACAATATGATAGATGAAAACAGACATCGCCAGATAAAACAAGAAGTTGAAAAGATTCTCGCGCAGCAAGCAGCTGCACATATGAGTAATAACAGTCCTCAAGTACTCAGTGAAATTCCCCTTCTCCAGACTAGTGATATCGAACATAATACACAACCAACAACGTGTACCCCTCTCTGCAATGAGTATAAAACCAACGGAAACTCCATCACTAACAGAACCGATAGTTCAACTCGGATCCTTACAGCAAACTGTACTTTAGATATTAATAATATCGAAAATATATTCTGTAATGCAATAGAAAAATTCAAAAATTCTGAACCTACAAACAGGCCATTCTTACCAAAGCAAAAATCATCTTACAAATTATCCCATATAGTCAAATATATAGACGATAACATTTTACCTAATTATGTATCAATAGAACAAGATTTTCTAACTTTCCAAATGCATATATATGCTGCTGCCTACACGGCAGTGATTTGTAATGGAGGAAAGATAGGTGAAGAAAGGTCCGCATTCAGAAGTAAGCCAAAGCCTACATGGCAAAAAAGATTGGAAGGAAAAATAGCAACTTTGCGACAAGACATAGGACGACTTACACAATACATAAAGGGAAACCAGAGCAGAAAAATATTAAGCGCTGTTAAAAGTATTGAATCTAGATATAAATCTCATGCATTATACGAAAACCCAAATACGAAACCCCAACACTTTTTAGACACGCTAAAACAAAAGCTCAACGCAACAGCAAGCAGACTTCAAAGATATGTTACATGCACAGACCGCAAAAAACAAAATTCTCTGTTCACCAATAGTGAAAAACTATTCTATAGATCGCTACACTCAGATCAAAACCTTAATCAACAAAAAACTTATACAAAAGAAGCAGATCTTCGTCAGTTTTGGGCTAAGATATGGGAATCACCCGTTGAGCATAACATTAATGCTCCATGGATACCATATATTCAGCACAAAAACCGAGAAAATCCAGAAATGGAATTCACAAATATATCAGTAGATATATTTAAACATGTAATGGAGAAAACGCACAACTGGAAATCACCTGGAACGGATCATATACATAATTATTGGTATAAAAAATTTACAAGCATCCACCCAATTCTCCTTTATCACTTAAATGTATTTATACATGAACCCATTAAAATGCCACTGTACATTACACAAGGAATAACATATATGATAGAAAAAGACCCAAAAAATACTACTGACCCTTCAAAATACCGACCCATCACATGCCTGCAAACTATTTATAAAGTTATTACAGCCTGTATAAACGAATATATATATAACTATTTGATTAAACATAATCTACTCACAGAACAGCAGAAGGGATGTAGGAAAAATAGCCAAGGTTGCAAAGAGCAGTTAATAATAGATTCAGCAATAATCAATAACGCATACAAAACTAAACGTAGCATATACACTATGTTCATAGATTATCGAAAAGCTTTCGATTCAATTCCGCATAGCTGGTTAATGCAGGTACTCCACCTCTATAAAATTCACCCTACCGTGATCTCTTTCCTCAAATTTTCAATGAAATCATGGCAAACTACTCTTAAACTAAAACAACCTAATACAATGCTTACTACTTCACCAATCCGAATACTACGAGGAATATTTCAGGGAGATGCTTTGAGCCCCTTATGGTTCTGTTTAGCACTAAACCCACTGTCTGAATTACTTAATAATAGCCCAGGATATCAAATAAATACTAAAAATGTAAATCAACACTCTTTATCACATCTCTTATACATGGATGACATTAAATTCTATGCAAATAGTGAAAAGGAACTATGCAAATTAGCTGACATAACCCAACAATTTTCTGATGACATACATATGGCATTCGGCATTGATAAATGCAAAATGCTATGTGTTCAAAGAGGCAAAATTGAAAACACCAGCTACAAATTGGACAATGGAGAAGAAATAGATCCTATGGATATTAACAGTACCTATAAATATCTGGGGTTTTGTCAGTCAAGAAAAATCAAACAGAAAGAAACAAAACAGGAATTAACTAAAAAATTCAAGCACCGTCTAAATTTAGTACTAAAAACATACCTAAACTCTAAAAATACTATAAAAGCTATAAATACTTTTGCCATACCCATCCTTACGTATTCGTTCGGAATAATTAAATGGTCCCAAACAGAACTAAAAAATTTACAGCGGCTAATAAATACCACAATGACACAAAATCGAAAACATCATCCCAAATCTTCAATCCAGCGACTCACCCTTCCCCGTCAAGAAGGAGGTAGGGGAATAATAGATATCCAAAACCTACATAACAAACAGATTACGACATTACGTCAATACTTTTATAAAAAAAGCTCAGATACTGCACTTCATGAGAATATAGTTAACTTAGACAAGAAACTTACACCTCTTAACCTACACAATAGACAGGAGCAGATTATAGAAAAAATCACAGAGCATAAAGAAAAACTGGACAGCTGGGCTGCAAAGTCACTACATGGAAGACATTACGCAGACCTTAGTCAACCACACGTTGACAAAGAGAAGTCAAACGAATGGCTCAGGAAAGGCGAAATGTTTCCCGAAACTGAAGGATTTATGATTGCAATACAGGACCAGGTTATTGTCACAAGAAATTACAAAAAACACATTTTAAAAGATACAACACAACAGAATGATTCATGTAGGCAATGTAATTCCTCGTCTGAAACTATTCAACATATAACCGGAGCTTGTCCAGTATTGGTACAAAATGATTACAAACATCGCCATAACCAAGTAGCTGCAGTAGTCCACCAGCACCTTGCTCATAAATACAAGTGCATCAAAGAAAAAATACCATATTATAAATATCAACCCGAAACAATATTAGAAAATAAAAGCTGCAAAATTTATTGGGACCGTACTATTATAACAGATAAAACAGTGCACCACAACAGACCTGATATAACCGTACATGATAAAATTAATAACACAGTTTATATTATTGATGTAGCCATTCCGAACACTCACAATATTCAGTCAACTACTTCCGCCAAACTTACAAAATATCGAGATCTTGCCATAGAACTAAAGAAACAATGGAAAGTTAACACAGTTCACATCATACCAATAATTATCTCCACGACAGGTATAGTCCCTAAAGTACTCATGCATAACTTGGACATTCTGAAGGCACCAGCTCACACACTCCATCTCATACAAAAAGCCACTATCTTAAATACTTGCCGAATAACTAGGAAATTCTTTACAACTTCAGCTATAACAGACACAATTAATAATTAAATACAAATCTTTTATGCTTGGTTCAGACCCGCATAATAGATAATTACCACCCCTATCATGGGAGTTAAAATAATAAAAATAAAAAAATAATAATAATAATATAATAATAATATTTTGTGATAATTCACACAGCGTCATCTAGTCCCAAACTAAGTAGCACTTGTATTATGGGCTCTAGACAACTGATATACTACTTATATACTTTTTTTTTGTAAATAAATACATATTATACATAAACACCCAGACGCGAGACGGGAATCGAACCCGTGACCTCCGCAAGCGTACCGAAGTGCGTTATCCGTTACGCCACCGAGGTCGTCAAAGTTGTTGATTTAAATGTTTTAGCAAGGAATAGAGTATTTAAGTCTGGGCAATTAGAATTGGTTGTGGAACTGATGCCAAAATGCCACTATAACTTGTAAATGTAAAAATTAAGTTGCTAATAATGTTTCTTGGTTACAGTGCTCAAGTACATTTGAACTAAAAAGACAAGCTTAAAGGACGTATTGATAGAACTATGAATCCAATTAGATAGCAATCATCATAAGATGCATTCTGCATTAATAATTAAATACGATAACTAAAATAGAAATATTTGCAACAGAGAGTGTTAAAAACATTAAAACTATTATAGTTTTAATTGTAGTTTCAATACATATAAATAAATAAAGTTGATACACACGGTACTAATAATTAGAATCCAGTCTCAATTTTCATCAAAAACAGTATTTTTCGCTGTATTGCAAGTAGCGGCGTGCGGCATACTGCGCATTTTATAAAATTAAAGTACATTTTATTTAAAAACGAATTCCATTCATTAAATCTCGATACTATCTTATGGTATTACAATGTAATGTGATGTACACCACAAAAATAATGAATTTGAAAGTAGATAGGTATAGGACACTGAAGACTTTAAAAGCATTGGAAAGAATGTGTAATCCGAGGTTTGTCAAGTCACAAAGGAAGCATGCCAAAATTGAATAAAATTTTAGAAAAAAATAAACTTGCCGACTCCAAATAATTAAGCTTATGAATGATGTTGCTTATTGAAGTGTAGATAGATAAAACAGCCCCTCAGGGGCGCTCCTCTGTCCGAGGAGTGCACGGGTGTGCGTACCCGAGGTGCCCGAGCATCCGTCGCCTCACTCCCCTCTCTGTCCGAGGCGACAGAGTCCTACATCCTTTCCAACTTCGCTCTCTGTTCGTGGCGTGGTCCCCGGTGGGATGGTTGCGAATACTGATTGGAGTCCCGGGTTCTGCCCCGGGCCCTGATTTGGTAGTCGAAACCATGTCTATTTCGACTGCGCCTGCACAGAGAGTGTTCCTGGGGTAGGAATCGCATCCTCGCTGTCGGTTGGTCATGCTGGGCCGGGGGCCGGCTACGGCGTTGGGCGACTCTCTGGTTTTTCTGGAGTGTCGCCTGGTAGTCGTACCCACGCCTGATCGGCACGCGACGGGGGTGCGAGTCCCGTCCGGAATTCGCCGCCGACCTGTCGCTCCCGGTCCTGGTTCTGTCGGATGGTCGGCCGTCGCCTCCTTTTGTGTGGCAGTAATGTCCGCAAAGGAGGCGGCGGGGCGGGAGCGGAAGTCAACTCCCGCCAACGCAGGCCACGTCGTCGGCGCCGGAGGGCAAGCAACGACCTCCGGCCGCCGTAGAAAGCGGCCGCGGGCGGCCCCTCGGGGGAGGATCCGCCGCCCGCACTATTGCCGCGAGGGAGAGGGCCGCGTGCTGTTCCGCAGCCCTCCTCAACTCCTAGAGTTGTTAGGAGAGCGCCGGGGGAACGAAATCCTGACCCCCTAGCGCCAACACTTTAGAAGGGGCCCGCCTCAAGACAAAGGGCGGACCGGCGCCGGCCCGGGCCACGAGATCGGCAGGCCACATATCGGTAGGCCCGGGCGTAGGCGATAGGAGAACAGCGGGGTTTTTAGTGGGTAGTCGGATGGCCGAACATCTTTCCCGGAGTCCCACATATCCCTCGGTCCCCCCGGGCCGGGGGAACCCGTTAAGAGAGGGTTTTTCCCGAGACCAAAAAAAAAAGAGATAAAACAGGCATAAAACTATAAAATTAATACAAATAAGAATAGAAATATAAAATCAAAGAATCGGAATATCATTTTAATGCTTAATACCAATTGCATCATCAGTAACAAAGCAAAAACTCAGCGTGCCGTTGTTAACACCTTGAGATGATTTTCAAAGTATGTGAAGGGATAATAAAAAAGGCTGAAACTGAATTGGCAATCTGGATATTGCTAGAACAAATCTAATCCCCGACTCTGACTTGAACTGTCTGTAAACTTGCAAGATAGAATATACTCCATATTTTTTAAATCCTTTTACAACTAAATAAGTGATGGAGCTCTAATCCTGTTTATCACACGACCGCTGGATATCCATTTACAAGTCGCTTTTAGAAATTCGGTTTGAAAGACCAGTTGTTTTTGATTGCAGTGGACAAGAAATGATAGACGCTGGGTTTAAAACTAATCCACATATTTATTAATATATATATATATATATATATATATATATATATATATATATATATATATATATATATATATATATATATATATATATATATATATATATATATATGTGTGTGTGTGTGTGTGTGTGTGTGTGTGTGTGTGTGTGTGTGTGTGTGAGTGTGTGTGTGTGTGAGTGTGTGTGTGTGTGTGTGTGTGTGTGTATGTACTAGCTATGTCCGCGACTTCGTCCGCGTGGGATAGTGACTTTGGGTAGAATTTTTTGGATATATCTTATGGTTTATTTTGGATTACAAATGAAATATTCAAACAGTCAGTATTATCGAATGCAACTGTTACGCCATGCGCCTCGGGAATACGTACGTTCGAACCTACAAAGTCCAGCCTAAGCTAAGCCCTATTTCATATGATTGATGACATAAATCTGAAGTTAACTTAAATTGGAAATTCAACCTACAAAGTCCAGCCTAAGCTGAACCCTATTTCATATGATTGATGATATAAATCTTAGGTCAACTTAAATTGGAAATATAATTTCCAAAACTTATCATTTTTAACAAAAACAATTTATTTTTTCTAAAATATAAATAGCCTAAGTTACTCCTTGATACATCAGCTATCTTCCAGTGAAAGTCCCGTCAAAATCGGTGCAGTTATTTCAGATATTAGCCGGAACAAACAGACAGACAGACAAAATTGTAAAAAATGTTGTTTTGGTATATGTACCGTGTATACGTCCGAATGCACTTAGTAAAAAGCGGTTATTTTAATATCACAAACAGACCCTCCAATTTTATTTATTTGTATAGATAGGTACATATAGTATATGTATGTATATGGTCAGACACACAGATAAGAGATGTTTCAGGAAATTAGCCAGAACTTTCCTAACATGACACACGGAGAAATACATCACGGATATTAAAACGTTTTACGGAGTAGGATGTTCGTTGAAGATATTAGATACACTTTTTCACAAATGCCTAATGCTAAATGATATTTATTTTCTTGTACTTCTTTATAAAAAATATTTTTCTTGTAATAAAGAATAATGACATAAATAAGAGAATTTAAAACAGTCTATTAAATTTTTTAATTTAACTTGCTATTAATTTTGTCGCATGGATAGTGATCTGCTCCAAGCCACTCAACTTCAAAAAGTCAGGTTTGATTCCCGGACAGGATTAACTCAAAAACAATATTTCCATTATTTGTTCTAGTTTGGTCTTTATAAAATACTAGCTGACCTGTGGTTCTGCCGTGAAGACTTTAAACATGATTTTGACACGTGGTTCTGCCACATTAATTTAAAAAAAAAACTGAACTTAATAACGTTCACTCCTATTTCACCCCGTTCGAGTTTCATTTTCACGACAAAAAGTAGCCTGTGTCCTTCTGCAAGGTCCAATCTAGCTCTATACTGAAATTCATCTAAATTGGTCCTGCGGCTTATGCGTGAAAACGTAACAGACATATTGACGAACAAAGTTACTTTACATTTATAATATTAGTATGGTATGAATAATTTGCTTAAATTAGGAATATTCTATGTTATGTGATTGTGTGTTAAAAACTGTAAACTTTTTCTTCAATACTGTACGAGTATACATTATTTTCAAATCATTGAAGACAGCTATAGTATGAAAGTGTGAAGATAGTATATAGTAATAGAAAAACGATTCTAAAACTAAACACACAAACAAATATACGGAGTATTTATCATATTGCCTATACTAGAAATCACTGAAGATTTTTCCAACCCTATTGCTCCCAGTTTCCAGCTCAATAAATGCGTATTGCGCGTACAAATATTTCTATTTATAAGGATTAGGTTCTAGGTGACTGAGCGCGGATAAATAGGATATGCCAATACTAAATACTGATTCCTACCTAACATACTGTTCGGACAAAATTCAGAAAGCCAGTCAGTAAGAGATCTTTCATTGTCTAATTTAGTGTTAAATAATTAGATTAAAGCCGGATATTTGAGACAGAAAAAGAGAATGAAAGTTAGACACTTGGAAACTCCTTCCACCGTAACAATACACCGGTACAATATACCCGCTACGCTTGTCACGGACCTCAAAATGCATGTCTCTTCATGATATTTTCTTCATATATGCAGCAGTTAATTTATAATATCAGATATTTAATTTATAATACATATTAGGCGAAAAAAATGCCTAAGCGGTGCTTACCGTCGTGGAACTGGGTACCTGTGACATTAAAAAGGATATAAATTTACTAATCAAAACTTTTAAAAAGTATTTATACCCCAAAGTATCAGTAAAATCGTTATTTAATTACGTGTGTTTTGTAGTTTGCGATGAGTGTTGATTTCTGTTTGAAGAAATAATAAAAAAAATTGCATAGAAGCAGCACAGGCTGACACTCCACTTAGCAGTAAGCAGATTAAGCAGATGGATGTTTGCCACGCTAAAGATACTGCTAATACGCTAGACCTAGAGTGGGAGTCACTTAAATATAACATTTATAGATATTACTATCTACTGCGGTAATTGTTTTCTTTTTTAAATTTAATGTTGAGTGGAAAACGATGATCAATTAGTTTCAAAGAATAAAAAAAAACCTAAACAGGAAAGTTCAATAAATAGGAAAGTAACAAAAACCGAAGTTCCGAGATAGAATGTAAAAGTTATAAAAAGTGTTTCCAATTTGTGAGGATTGAAAAATGAGTATTGTGTAAATAGAGCCGTGGTTTGCTGAGCCCCGAGATTGGGACGCGATGATGGTGATTTAAAAGAGACGTGCCGCATATACTCATTGCTGCGTGCCCCGTACTATTTCAGTGAGTCGGTTACCTATATAATATCACTCATTTATAATGTATTAAATGAATGATATAATCATAGCAATCACATATATATGCACAACCTCATTCTAAGCATTTTTTATACAGAGGAAACTGCAAATTACCTATCGGAACTCCGGAGGAAGCGAACGTGGGGTTCCCCGGCCTGTCTAGCGAGTGATAGCCAGTGCCAGCCAATATATATATATATATATATATATATATATATATATATATATATATATATATATATATATATATATATATATATATATATATATATATATATATATATACCTAGTCAGGTCATAAATTCTGTCACATGTTTAATGTAAAATAATTGTAACAAGTTTATTAATTATGTAACCATTCATATACCAAAATGAACTTAACAAAACATAGATTCTTATGACATTAAAGTTTATTCAAAATGACCTCCGTGATTTTGAATACAAGCCTTCAATCTGCGCGGCCAGTTGTCTATCGCAGCACGAACGAGGTCCATGTCAATATCGGCGGCTGCCTTAATCAAGGATGTCTTGAGTGACTCCAAATTGGGATGAGGCTTTGAGCACGCCCTTTCCTCCAAGTGTTGCCATATATTGTAATCTAACGGATTTAAATCTGGACTGGAGGAGGGCCAGTCTTCGTGCCGGATGAAGTCGATTTCACGCGCCGCCAGCCAGTCTTGTGTGCTCTTCGCTCTATGAGCTGGCGCCGAATCTTGTTGGAATACCCAGTGCCTGTTATTGAACATGGTATGAGAAACAGGTTCCACAAGGTTCGTCAGGACTGTATTTTGATACACAACAGCATTCGTTTTTACACCTTTCTCACAAAAATGTACCTCTGTTAAGCCCCAATAAGAAACTCCCAACCATACCATGAGCGAGGATGGAAAATGACCTCGTTGGACACGCGGAATACGGTTGCTCGCTTCTTCACTACTGTGTGCGTACACCTTATCATTTTGTTTGTTGTAGCTCTCTTCTACGGTAAACATTTTTTCATCCGAAAAAAGAATTTCCCGATATTTTTTTCCCGCGTACCGCTTCAACAAAGCGCGGCATCTCTTCAGTCTCAGGTCCATTAGACGAGCATTCAAACGATGTCCTGTTTTTCTTCGATATGCCCGAAGCCCTAAGTCTTCATTTAACACCCTTTTCATCGTGGTTCTGCTTAACCCCATCTGAAGGGCCAACAGTTTCTGCTTACGTTTGGGATTTCTTTGAATTCGTGCCTTCACAGCTTTTATCACTGCTGGAGTCCTAACAGACCGAGGGCGACCACTTCTTGACCTGTCATCTACACTAGAGTCTTCATTGTATCGTTTGATGGTACGATAAACGAATCTTTTGGTTATATTCAAATTTTTCAGTATGTTAAAAATTTGAATTGGCGCGTAACCGCAACGATGCAACGCAATAACTGCAACACGGTCTTCTTTAAGCGTCCACTCCATATTTAAAAATGAGTAAAATTCTAAAAGTTATACATTTTTATTTTTATGAACAATTCGAAATTCTAATTCAATAAACTTTTTTGTGGCCAACATTCTAAAAGAAAAGTTTTTACTGTGTGACAATACTTATGACCAGACTAGGTATATATATATATATATTATATAACTTTGTGTTGTGTTCAGACATTAGTAACCCAAGTTACTGTATCCTTATGGGACAGCAGCGTGTTCGTAATGTCACTGACGTTGCAAACACCCATAGGCGACGGTAACTGCTGAAACTAAGTGGCCCATCAGCCTGTCTGTTGTCTTATAGCAATAAAAAAAATTACAATCAAATCAAATCAAAATATACTTTATTGCACACATTACATTAAATCAAGTGATACATATCTTTAAAAAAGCACAATGGGCGGTCTTATCGCTGAAAGCGATTTCTACCAGACAACCTTTGGATGGATAGAAACATACAGTTAAGAAGGAAGAAGGTAATTTTGCATGCTATTACATAATATAAATAAATATTCATTAAGAACAATAAGAAATATATATATATACACATACATACATACACACATACACATTCATATTTACATACATATTCATAAACAGAAAAATAAAATACATTAGATATTCAATTATTCAAAGAATTATAGTCTATATTATGTACACACACAGCCATAGCATAAAATATGCAAAATAATAAACAAAACAAAATGAATTCAGCTCACAGCTTCAAATAGTGCTCCTTAACAAGATTATTGAACGAATTTACGGTCTTAGCGACTTGGATGTAATGTGGTAGATCATTCCACAACCTTACTGCTTGCACCGTAAAAGACTTACTATAGAATTTAGTCGTGTGGGCAGGCATTCTCAGTCGTAGATGCAGTGATGGCCTCAAGGTTTTCAAATAACCGTCGGTGAAAAATTGGAAACGGGATTTAAGATAACAGGGTGGGGTGTATGTTGAAAGCCTCCTTGCGGCGCACCCTGGGCAACGGTGGCCCCCAATGCTCATCGCTTGCGGTGAGCATTTGGAGTTAACGGCTAATTTCAACCAATGGGGAAGGGTCCGGTTCTAGTCATTGAGCATCTTGGATGGGCGATGGATGGAACTGGGCTGGGGAGGGAATAAAACGGGCCTTTTCAGGACCACTCTATTATGTTTATGTATATGTATATGTATTTATTATACTTCTTTATGTATTTGTATTAATATAAAGTATATATTTATTTATTATATATTAACTGCATGTACTATGTGGTTGGTACGTGCGGCCTCATCATCAATCAAGACTGATGGTGAGGAGGTGAGGAGGAGGACGCAACCACCCGCGTGTTTGTGCCGTGCGCGGGGACCCGTACGGGGGGATGAAGGAGTCCTGGTGGTTGAGCCGATGAGCGTAGGCGGTTTAACGTCTCTGAGGCAACATACTACTTTGGTCTGGATTTCCTCTTACACGGGAGGCTGTAGCTGAGCCGGCTACAGTCAATCGGCTGCGGGGTACGGTCAGACGACCCCAGGCTAGCTCGCTTCTATCAGGGGCCTGCAGACGGCAGTGCTCGCTCATATTGCTAGTGGTAGCGGTGCGGTTGGTGCTGTGCGGTCTCGTGGGCAACTGATAGAGGGGGGCTATATCTCTCAACGGAACCCTGGTGCTATCGTAGCATCGCCGTTTGAGCACTCCATGGCGGGTGGGGCAGTTGAGAGACGAAATAATTAATCGGGATCCTTTATGGAGAACATCAAAAAAAATTTAAACCACAAGGCGGGACCGGCGAAAGCTGGGACCGCTCAACGTAAGGCGGAACCAGCGAAAGCTGGGCCCGCACCCTGCAAGGCGGAACCGGCGAAAGCCGGGACCGCACCACACAAAGCGGAACCGGTGAAAGCCGGGCCCGCACCTCGCAAGGTGGGACAGGCGCAAGCCGGAACCACACTCTCAATAGCGGGACCGTCAATAAGCGGGCCTGCAGCGGAACCATCCCGAGACAGGAATGCGGCGGGACCGTCACATGGCGGGACTGTCAAAGAACTGTCAAAGGGTGGGACCGCTGCGGGGCCGTTGAGAGACGGGAGCGCAGTACAGTCCATCGGGCAACAAGCACCCGGTGGAGGCAGCACCTCTCGGCGATCTGGGGCGCAGAGGAAGAAGCGCCAGAAGCTCAGGCAGCAGGCTGCCTTGGATGGGACTCCAACGATAGGACCATCCAAAAGGCCGCGCGCTGCTCTCAGTGGCGACGGGGAGGACATGACTGCCAAGAGGGTGAAGGCCCAAGGGCCATCACCCTCAACCAGATCCTTTAGGGACGCGGTGGCGGCTGTGAAACTTGCCATCGTTACCATTGAGTACCCGAAAGAGTACCTGACGGTGGAGGATCTGGTGCCAATCCAGGAGCTCATAATTGAGAAACTGGAGGAAGCCCCGGATCCTCTACCTGTTTTAACGGTTGCTCCCGGAGTTGTTGCGGGTGCAGTACATGTCTCCTGCGGCAACTCTGATGCAGCACAGTGGCTTCGGGATGCCATCCAAAATGTAGAACTAGGGCACCTGAAGCTCAAAGTTATAGATGCCAGGGACCTTCCAAAGCCAGTGAAGATGGCATGGAAGAGCAGGAACCTGGCCCTCAAAGATTGTGCTCGAGCCCTTCGTCTGCTTCAGCGGTTGAATCCGGACTTGAGGACGGACGACTGGAAAGTCGTGAACACGCTGATTGAGCAATCCGGCATCCGGCGTATCGTCCTCATGGACAGAGCATCGGCTGGGGTAATCAAGGCCTCGGGCTATTCTCTTCCAGGAGGAATTGAACAATACTCGTTCAAACTCCTGGAAGAAGATAAGGGAGAGGGACCTGACGCGGAGCAGAAGAAGGCACCCTCCGAGGATGGACCATTACCACGAGATGGGGTGGCCACGCAAGAAGATATGGCTCAAAGCGTGGAGCAGGAACCGGAGGACGGGCCCAGGCAATCTGAGGCGGACTCCGATGATATTCTGGAGGACCTCCATGCCCTGGGCTTATACTCGCCGGCCCCCATGGAGGAGGGCCTACGCTCGCCGGCCACTCTTGAAGAGGGCCAGGCATTAAAGGAGGACCCTAAACACTGAGGACCTCCTACAACCACGCGAACCCACCAAGACTTCAAGATGGAGGGACTAAGGTGTGTACAGATAAATTTACATCATTGCAGAGCTGCCACTGCCCTTCTGGCTCGGCAATTAAAGCTAAATATGTATGACATTGCCTTGATACAGGAACCTTATTTATATAAGGGGACTGTGAAAGGCCTAGGTGGGACAGGGGGAACAATTCTCTATGACTGTCCAACTAATGACGCAAGGACTTGCATCTATATCAGGGGCAATATAGCGGCAATGCCTTTGCGTACTTTCTGTTGTAGGGATCTAACAACAACTATGATCCATGTGGAGACGGGTACAGAGAAAAGGAAAATTATCCTAGCCTCCGCCTATCTCCCTTACGAAGAAAAGGAACCAGTAACCCCACTAATTAGAAGACTGGTTGATTATGGCAGCCAAAGAAACTTAGACCTCATATTTGGCTGCGATGCTGCATTGGGGCAGTTCAGATGTCAACAAACGAGGAGAGGATCTGTTGGACTTTGCGGTAAGCACCTCTTTACAAATCCTTAACACAGGTAATAAACCCACCTTTAGGAATTCAGCGAGAGCTGAAGTCATCGATCTGACACTGGCCTCTAACAGAGCTAGTGTACACATTGAAAACTGGCATGTATCGGACGAAATTTCTTTGTCTGATCACAATTACATATGCTTTAGGTATAGGACGGCGAGTACAGCCGAAACTACACGAAGAAGAAACCCAAGAAATACGAATTGGGATCTATACAAGAGGGACCTAAAAGTTAATTTAGGAAGCCCGAGAGGTAAGCTCAATTCCGTATTAGATATAGAGTTTGAAGCTGACAGGATTAAGAAGACCATATTAGGCGCATGGGAGGATAACTGCCCAGTGAAAAAGGCTTTTTGCAAAAAGGAACCATGGTGGTCCCCTGAGTTGGCGAAATTACGCCGGGAAACACGACAGGCCTTCAACTATGCAAAAGCCAGAAAAGATTTTTCTGACTACTCTAGCATGTTGACGAGGTACAGCATGGCGATACGCAAGGCTAAAAGAACAACTTGGCGAAAGCAATGCACTTCCATCGAATCGTTACCAGACGGAATGAGGTTGTGCAAAGCAATGTCCATGACAAAGGCAAACCCACTAGCGTCCGTAAAAGATGTCAATGGGGAGTCTACGGAAACTGGAAAGGACACCCTTAGAGTGATGTTTAGGACTCACTTTCCAGGGTGCAAATTGCGCAATGACGACGAAGAGGAACCAGTCACAAGGGACGAGCTCACAAGGCATACGACCAAAAATGACTGGCTCACGGCAAAGAAAGTGGTAGATGAAAACAGACTAAAGTGGGCAATAGGGGGCTTCCAACCCTTTAAATCTCCCGGCCCAGACACCATCTACCCTATATTGCTGCAAGAAGGTACTTCGGTACTAACTCCTCATCTTTGTAGGCTCTACAGAGCTTGCATAGCCTTTGGTTATGTACCCAAAGCTTGGAGAGCGGTCAGGGTTAGCTTCATACCAAAAGCTGGAAAACCCACTTATGAAGAAGCTAAGGCTTATAGGCCGATTAGTCTATCATCTTTTCTGCTGAAAACTCTGGAGAAACTGGTAGACAGGCATCTTAGAGAGGGGCCATTGAAGAAATTCCCTCTACATAGGTTACAATGTGCGTATAACCCCGGCAAATCAACAGAAACGGCTTTACACTACGTTGTAAGCCGAGCTGAGGCTGCACTAGAAGGACAGGAAGTATGTGTAGGGGCCTTCCTCGATATAGAGGGAGCCTTTGACAAAACAACTTTCGAGTCTATTCGCAATTCTGCAAAGGAACATGGTGTCAGTGACACTATATGCAATTGGATTGACTATATGCTACGAAGCAGACTAGTCAGATCGGAACTAATGGGAGATAAACTTAGCGCAAAAACAACACGCGGCTGCCCTCAAGGCGGAGTATTGTCTCCATTATTATGGTGTCTGGTAGTAGACTCACTACTAACCAAACTCAACACCGGACCTTTTTACACGGTAGGTTATGCTGACGACATAGCCATAATGGTCAATGGTAAATTTCCGAACATAGTCTCTGGATTATTACAAAAGGCTCTGAAGATAACAGAGAAATGGTGCATGGAGAACCACCTCTCCATTAATCCAAATAAAGCAGTTATAGTACCATTTACAAGGAGAAGGACACTAGCAAGTCTAGGGAATCCCTCCCTTAATGGAACCAAACTGTCGTGGTCCACCGAGGTCAAATATCTAGGCATAACCCTTGATAAGGAACTCAGGTGGAAGACTCATGTGGAAAAGACAATGGCGAAGGCTCTGAGAGTATTTGGCATGTGTCGTTCCACTTATGGTAAAACCTGGGGACTAAAACCCAAAGTGATACGATGGCTTTATCAGATAATGATAATACCCATCATTACGTATGGCAGCGTAGTATGGTGGCCCAGAATAAAACTTACTACGTGCAAAGAGACACTCAATAGGCTACAAAGAACGGTGTGTCTTGGAATCACGGGTGCTTTTAGAACAACACCTACGGCAGCTATGGAGAGATATCTTAACATTCCTCCTCTGCATATTATGGTTGAACTTGAGGCAAGGAGGGCACTATATCGCCTTGCAGTAGCTGGCCTATGGGACTCCACCAAGCCAAAAACCAACCATACAAAATTCGATGGAAATGAGGACCTGGATCGGATAACACATATGATATCCGATAAAATGCAAACCAGGTTTATATTTGAAAGGCTTTTCAGGGTCCAAATTCCAACAAGATTGGAATGGACAAAGGGACCAGATCCACCGGAACATAATAGTCTGGTATGGTACACTGATGGATCCAAAATGGAATCAGGTACAGGGGCGGGAGTATACGCGAAAGACTACAAATGTAGTAAAAGCTTGGGAAAAATGGCAAGTGTATTCCAGGCTGAAACATATGCCATTATAACCTGTGCTCAGGAGAACATAGATAGAGGCACCAGAGGCAAATCTATATATATTCTCAGTGACAGTCAAGCTGCAATCAAGGCCATCGCCTCCTTCAAAGTTGACTCCAGACTTGTCCTGGATGCCATCCAAACCTTGAATGGACTTGGAAGGCATAACAGGGTAAGATTAATGTGGGTCCCGGGACACGAGGGAGTACATGGCAATGAAATGGCAGATGAACTGGCAAGAGAGGGCTCAACTAATGATTTTATGGGTCCGGAACCATGTGTAGGCATTCCGACTAGCCTCGTGAAGGCCACATTCAGGGATTTTGCAGACCGCAGTCAACAACAACACTGGCTGACTAGAATCGGTCTGGAACACTCCAAAAAATTTTTGGGATCCACGTACAAAGCACGAGGATCCATCTGGAACATGAGCAGGGGGCAAATACGCTACTTGCTTGGAGCCTTTACTGGGCACTTTGGAACCAACAACATGCTCATGAAAATGGGTCTAACCGCGACACCCATGTGCAGGTTGTGTGGGGAACATACAGAACGCATGGAACACCTACTGTGTACATGTGATGCATTGGCCAGGAGGCGAATGAATCTTTTGGGGGTAGGATATCCAACACCGGAAGACTACAGGCTCCTATCTCCATACCTCATTGTTAGGCTCATGAAGCAGATCTTCAAGGAGATTGGAGAGGAGTGATTGCTATCTAGGGGAACACAAAAGATCCCATTGGATCGAAGTGTCCGAGATATTTCTCGGCCCCAAAATAAGATAAGATAAGATAAGATAACAGGGTAATTTAGGGTTGTACAAAACATTGTGTAGAAGAGAAAGAATATGTGCATTCCGACGAAGACGTATTGGAAGCCACTTGAGTCTGTTGCGAAATTCCGTAATGTGGTCATACTTACGTAAGCCGAAGATAAATCGGATGCAAAAGTTTTGCAATCGCTCAAGTTTGTCTAGCTGCTGTTCATTAAGGTCGAGATAGCTGACATCTGCATAATCAAGGATAGGTAAAAGGAGGGACTGTGCAAGCGCAACCTTAGTATAGTGTGGCAGAAAGTTTCTTAGTCGTTTTAAGGACGCCGCGGAAGCAAAAATCTACAATACAATACAATGTTATTTCGTAGTCCAGACCGCTGTTGGCTGCAAACGACGGGTGATCGTCATCCAGACGAACTTGGAGCCCAACCACCTAGCTAGGGTAGTTTTGTGTGTGCGGTAGGTCACCCCCGCTGGGAGGGGTCAATATTCTTCCGCCTCTGCACGGAGAAAACTAGTTTCATTCCATTATATCGATATATATCTATACATATATACATCATGAAATAATGGTTGATAACTAACAAAATTCTAATAATTTTACCTCGAGTTTCGATGGTAACATGTATCGGTACAGAGCAGTCTCACAAGCCACATTTTACTTGGAAATGTGAGATTGTATTTCAAATCACCTTTAGTTCGATGTGAGTTATATTATATTCGAGGTCACGTGGCCCACTTACCCTCGTCTGAAATTTTTCGTGTTATACGAAATAATGGGCGCGTGTGCTTATGATTGTGAAAGATGTTATTTACGGAATATTTTTAAAAGGTGATTTTAAAATTATAAAGAAGGAATATTGTTTCTTTTTTAATTGTCATGGAACAGCAGACCGGCTGATGGACGTTAATAGTAAGAAGTTACTGTCGCCATATTTGAGACGCTAGGGGCACCGCTGGCACGCTGCCGTCTGCGTTATTATGACGATGTTTTAAGAGACCAGGGCTTGTGTCCATCCAGAGGGGTTAAATAAGATGAATGGGTTTTAAAATGAATCTATATATATATTAAAATGTGTTTTTGACGGCTTTAGTCTACTAAGTTGATTTTATTTCGCCGTTTTCAATAATTTTCATACACAGTCATTAGCATCATTTCATGTCCTCCTACAACTTCCTTACAAAGGCTCAGTCAAATTATGCAACTAGGAAATTCCGTAATAAAGAATTTATATCGAATATACGAGTATTTTTTTATTGCTGTGGGACCGTAGACAAGCTAATAGCCCGCGTAGAATTTAGCAGTTACCGTCTCCTATGGGTGTTTGCAATGCCAGTGGTATCGCGAACACGCTGCTATTCCATAAGGCCGACCCCTGCCGCAGAGGTTAGTATTCTTTCTCCGCCCCTGCATGGATAATATACGAGTATTATAAGATATTAGCTTCATACAAAACTTCCGACTCGTAGTTCAGGTTGACTTGGGCAGCACTCTTGGTTTTTAAGACCCTAATCATTTATATATAGTGCAGTTTTTTTATTCAGTATTAAAGATAGCGTACCTTATACACAGTTTTATAGAGTATACATATGATGTTTTCTGAGCACATTGTAATATGGTCGATCGATTCTAAGGGATTTCCCGTTAATAGCAAACCATTATTGAGATCCAGAAATCCTATTAAGAGAGAATCGTACCTCAAGTGGCGACCACAGTAGCAGCAATCAACCGCTGCCTCGGGGAACCTGCCATTTGGCCCGCATTGTTCTGATCGCGGAGGCTGTTCAAATTCGTACTTATGTATGTTCCCAATATCGAGTTGGATATTACATTATAATAAGACATATTTTGTAATCTTGGTAAACTACATATGCTTTAATTATTGGCACTCTATTATCTGTTGAATCCTTTTATTTTATATATTAATTACCTTTTATTATATAAGACACATTTTCGTGAATTGATTTTACAGACTCGTATAAGTCGCATTGTATCTTTATGTTATGTTTTTCTTAAACTAATTCGTAAAACTATGACCGTTGTTAATTTGACGATCCCTAATGAGAGACGGCTTTCGCATGTTAGTACGCCTGCAGGAGTCACAGGTTCGAATACGGTAAGGTATTCGTGTTTACTCGTATGTAAAACATGTATTTATTTACAAAATTAAAGTATATAAGTAGTATATCCGTTGTGTTGAACTCATAACACAAAAGCTCACATAGGGACTAGATGAATATTTTCATAATAGCTCAAAAGTAAGCCAGATCAGTTAAACTTGGACGAATTACTGAGCTGCTGACCACATTTAATTTTCGGATTGCAACGCTGAATCCCGTTCTTAAATACAAACCAGCTTTTGGGGCACGCCGTACCTGTATCAAGTAAATTGACAGGACACCAATAAATGCATATTCGGATTAAGGCTATAACGTGCTCTCCCTACTGTTGAAATTTTCTCTAAAAGTTAAGAAGCCGAAGTGTTTCATACGACGCAGCCAACACTAAAGAAAGCCCCATCTAGATCTACAAAGACTAACGTGACCATCAAGCTTTCCGCTATTAAAATACCATAGCCAATTCGGCTCCAGGATACTCTAGCGATAAAAAACCTTCAAAGGCGAGGCACTAGCAGATATAGTTTTAAGTACAGAAAATCGTAGCAGTCTACCTGAATTTTAAGACTGTCTGTTAAATTTATCTAAAAAAATATTAAAATGTCCCAATGCTTGTTCACTTTTCAGAGAGAGATATTTGATCACTTAATATGATATGCGTACTACTAACTACTAAAACTCATGAAGTTTCTTATTAATTAGTAATTACATTTGAAAGAGCAAATTGCTGTTCTTTATTGTCAATAGCGACGTGCAGTTATACTATTATTGACAACAAAGAACAGCAATTTGCTCCTTCAAATGTAATTACTAATTAATACGAAAGTTCATCCATGAACTCCAGTGGACAAACATCAAAACGGCCATCATAGCGTGCCGGTAGCATAGGTTACTCAATATCTAAACAGTAAGTATTTTTTTATCGCTGTGGAGCAGCAGAAGAGCTGATGGCCCACTTCTTAATTAGCAGTTACCGTTGCCTACTGCGATGCCAGAGATGCCGCCAACACATTGGTTATGAGAAATGGAACCTGGGTTACTTATGCCGAAACACAAGGTTATTATGCCTGTATATTTAGAGACCATGAGTGGTTACCATCCAGACGGGCTTGGAGCCCTACCACTAAGCTAGGGTTATGTTGTCGCCTTTTACGACAAGCCGCCTCCGGTCGCAGGGATCAGTGTTCTTACTCTGCTCCTGCACGAAGAAAAACATAACATATTTAATTAATAAATTATGTAATCAAACGTGAATTCTAATTACGCTTGGCATGTCTCCAAAACCAATTAATTATAAGTTAAATGATTCACGATAAAATTACGAAAACATGTTTTACAAAAAGGTTAACCACGTTCTTATGTTAAATAACATTAAATTAAATTACATCTTGTACGTGAACCGTAATTTTATTCACAAGTATGAGAGGAGTTTTAATCAATACGTTACTTAGATACTTATCATGTTTTATGCGTTCTTGCACAAATCTATTTAAATTCTTTTAATAATTTTCATTTGACCTATATATAATTTGTAATTTATTGTATATTTATACATTTATAAATAAAAATACATACAAAAAATCACTGAAATTTACTACTATTTTTTTAGTATAACATAATATAATATGTGTTTATTCACATTAATTTCAATATTCAATTATATAATTAATAAATTCATAGTAATAATAATTATAGTAATAAAATATTGTGTTATTAATTACGACATTTAATGTTACAAATGTCGACTTTGTTAGTAAATCAATTAAAAGGGAGCTATCCTTGTATTGAGAATTTACATAAATTCGCCGTACCCTAATCTGGAATCAGAGGCACAAATTGAAATGTAGTGTTTGAACGCTATGCTAAGCTCCTCTATACGTTTGAATCCGTTCAGTATTAGCAGCTGTGGACTGTTGAATTGATGTTTGCTAAACAATTTTTATCCATTTACTTATTTATGAATAAAAATGGATGATTTTTTTTTTGTCTTTAAATATACATAATTGTGAACAATGTTCTAAGAGTCCGATTTTAAGGCTTTAAACAATAACTAGACATTAAAAATTCAACTACTATCATTTTCCATTAAAGAAAGCATAATTTAAATCAAATGTTTAATTAATCTAAATGTAGTGTTTTTGTGAGTTTGTGAATTTCTGCGTGAGATCCGCGCATGCGTATATAACTTGGTCCAAAGGCGAACCTGTCGCGCTACGACTTCAAACGTTCCAACAAAAACGTTTATGAGCCCACCGCCGAAAGGGGCGCCACATCCGCACAATATTCGCGAACGCGCGGAACATACGCAACAGAAAACAAACAAAATTAAAAACATGTTTTCTAATATTCGCGTACCAAGTATTTTGATTGGTATTTTCGCTCTCTTCAGTTGGTGAGTACCTTATCATTTTTATTTGGTTTGTTTCTTATTACTTCTTCAGTTTGGATAGGAAACTTCTAAATTGTGTTAAATTATAATGAAGTAATAATTTTTCACCTCTAAGCTAATATAAACGAAGTTTGATTGAAATCAATTTTATATAATTATTAAAAACTAAGAATCGTTTAATAAAACACAAAACCCCGCTTTTTATAAATCATAAGAAATTATTTCTTTTGATTACATTATTTTCTAAATACATGTTAATATAAAAATACTATAATGTGAATTCTTGATCATGAATAATTTTACCTGATGCTTATGTTTGTTTGAATATGTTAACTTATAAACGCTTCACAAACTCATATTGAATAAAAATTGAGGTCGGGGGTCGCCCCGTCAGGAGCGAAGTTCTTCGCGATATTTTTCTAAGTCAAAACGTGTTTTAAAGTATAGATTTTTATTGATTTTATTACTGTTTTTTATCACACCAAAAAGTAAAGTCCTCCTTTATTCAATTCTCTCTTTTTTAATTTGTATAATTTATGTTATTTTTCTATCACTTTTTCGATAAAGAAAATTAAATAAGGGTTTAAATTGATAAATTTATTTGAATATTTGGGAAGAATGGTAATTTATTCAAAATAAAATATAAAATAGTGAATTATAAATTATATATAAAATAAGTCCCGTGTAAATTAAAATGATAAGAAAATTAATATAAATGTTATTTACATGTTATATAGAATTTAAGTTATATTTTTCACCATACACAATGCTTACTGTCAAATCTTGTCTCACACACATACACATACAACCATACAAAATAGAGACAGTAAGAAAGAGAAAGGAAGGGACGACCGCATTATTACATCGTTTATACCTATTTCGTTACGTGACGATTTCTGTCAGTGCAAAAAAAATCGCTTTGGGCTTAATATCATAGCAGAGATTATTTTAATGTAAATTGTTTATACTTAAACTTATAATTATGATCAGTCATTTAAATTCTTTAATTATATTCAGTGTCAAACAGATAATAAATTATCATATAATAATACCAAATATTTTATATGTCAAAGAAAGTAATTTATTCACATATTTTAAAATACATTTTTCAACAGACAAAATTGATCGATTACTAAAGGTCAACACGGATCATGAAACATAGAGTTTATCTCATGCCTCATTATATAATGTGCTTGATATAGCGAAAATAGAGTGCCATGCAATTAAAAAATAATAATATCAAAATATTTGATGTTGCACTATAACTTCTTAAGATTAATTTATCCATAAATATATAATAATTTAGGCAAAAAATACAAATAATTGGGTTCTCTTTTGTCACTCTCTCTTCGTCAATCTTACTCTTTTAAGTAATATATATATATATATATATATATATATATATATATATATATATTATTAAAATAACTAAAAATTTATCAATAAAACTATTTGAATTTATTTATTTTTGTATTATATAAGATATCAGGAACTTCTGAACTTCGAACAAAAGTAATTCATGATAATGGAAGTTGTTGGTTTTAAATACTTAACACAAACTTCATGTAATCACAAAACAACTTAGAAAGATAATTAAGTATAGACGATCGCTAACTATGCGCAAAGTTATTTAGGACAGGTGTTTGTCTTCAAAGCGATCCATTTCAGCAACGTTCAATGAAATCAACGTCTTAACTTTTAATAGATTCATGATAAAGCTATCGCTGCATTCAAATTATGTTAAATCCCCAATCGAAGAAGAATTTGAAATTGAATTATTACTAAAGTACATAAGATTTTTTTAAACTAGCTAGAGTGGATAAGTAAGGTTTAAATAAAGGAGTTGATAAATAAGATTGACTTAAGCGCTGAAGGTTTTATTAAGGTTCCTTATACCGAATAATAATGAATATTATAGAATGAAATAATATTTGAATACAGTTACCAGAATTTTTTTATAATGTAACTACACAAAAATTGTATAAGTTTATTCTAGAAGAGCGTTCGCCTTTGTAAGGATATTATTTACACATATTTTACTTACCTCCTTTTTTACGTCTATTTTATTTACCTCCTTGTGGGACTCTCCCAAAGTAAATTAATGTTATAAACGGTCACTGAAGTAAATGGGCAAAAATTTGCCTCGTTTTCTTCGTGAAAAGACCGTTGTTGCAGGCATACCTTACTACGTGCGAGTCGATGGACATATAAAACTCTTGAACCTACCTATTAAAAATCACGCTTCTTTCATATCTAGGCTAAAGGCAGAAGTTTGTTTTCAACAATGCTTTACAATGTGCCCTGAGCTTAATAGTATTAATTATAAATAGGAGAAAATACTTGTATATATTTTTAAAGATAATCCCTACACCACGTGAAAACCTGTGTGTCAAGACTTTGTCACAAACACATGATTGAAGGACACATACACCTTAAGTAGGAACTATTTGGATCACACGAATATTGTGGCCTCCATGGGATTTTGTACTTACAGACTCAAGCCGGTATTTCAAATCGAACAACATTGAGTTCAATCTACGTTCGAACTCATCCCAATCCAACTATTGGAATATTTGATTAACTCCAGCTAGCCGTATGCAGATGAAATGTCCCAGTTGTCAACACGTTGAATATTGTGATATAACGACACAGTAATCATTTTCCATACATATCGCACATTTCTAAGCATTGAAAATCTCACTCCGTGGTTAAATTTAATAAGGGTTAAATTTAATTTAATTTAAGAGTTAAATTTAAAAAGAAGATATATATTAAAGAAAGAGAATTTCGGTTAGCTAAGTTTAAAAATTTAAAGCTTTGAGCCAGATAAGCTTAGAGAGGATGAAAATCCTTAGATAATTTTGAATATTATTTTGTACTCCTTAGTCATTCTTTGTTCATTCAAATGAATAGTTTATGATATTTTAATGTAACACAATACTATTTATAAACGTCTAACTTAATAAGCTCGCCCCCGCTTCCTACCAATTTTTAGTTATATGATAAACCATTAACTAAAGTGTTGTAGTGTTGTTAATTTTTTTATTTTGGTTTATTTATGTTCTTTAATATTATTATTTTCTTTACAAAATATTTTACTCGTTAGAAATTATTTTAAACCATTAGAAAAATTAAAGACCTATCTGAAAGATTACTAATTGTTAAATAATAATAATAACTTATTAAATATAATATACGTTATTTTATTATATACTTATGTTATAGTTTAAAATAATATTATTATACTATCTTAATTCAGATTATAAACAGTGGCAAAATCTCTCAGACTGCTCAGAAATTTCTTAAATAAAACATTGGGTTTTTAAACGCGTCTTTACATCTATGAGTAGATGTGAAAATTCCTTGAGTGACATTCTTGTCATTCTGCGGTCACCAAACCCCGCTGTTCTCCTATCGCCTACGCCCGGGCCCACGGATATATGGCCTGCCGATCTCGTGGCCCGGGCCGGCGCCGGCCCGCCCTTTGTCTTGAGGCGGGCCCCTTCTAAAGTGTTGGCGCCAGGGGGTCAATTCTGCGGTCACCAAAGTTATTCTCTTTCAACCCTTTCACTGTGATATTTCAATTATTTAATACGGGGAAGAGGCTTCTTATATTTTTTCTAAAAATATAACGTAGTATTAAACTACTGATGGTCAGCTTCAATTTTTATATCAACAGTATATTGTTGTTCAACGAAGCAGATCAACCATTAAGTAGTTTCTTTGGGTTTATCATCTCGTCAGCTTAATTATCAGAATGCGTATCTCCACAAAATATCGAAATAAGACTTTTAAATTTAACAAGGTGGCTAGTGGAGTATTTTGAAGCCTATCTATTGGATTAATTCATGTTCTACAAAAATATGGCTAATTTTTTATGAATGACAGTATTATGTATAATGTATAATATAATATAATTATGTATAATATATTAATTAATAGATGTATTCCACTCCATTATAGGGTTGCCTGGAAGAGATCGCTTTTAGCGATAAGGCCGCCCATTGTATCACTGTAACTTATTCTAGTTTTCATTGTACATAGGTTTAGTTGGTGAACAATAAAGTGTTTTTCATTCATTCATTCATAATTCCTGTGCATAGCAAAAACAAAGCTATTACATACTCCTGTAAGGTTTACTTACATTACGCAATCTGATAACTGAATGGTGAGTTTTGATAGCCTTTTTTCTTCCCCTTTTTCTATTATCAATTTTCTACATTATTTCAAAGTTCATAGCATATTAGCAATTTCCTTGGTTTTTAAATCTACATAAATGATGAAAATTGTTCATCACCAAATGGGCTGTCTTAAATGTACCTCGCCAATAAAAAATATATATTTGCAATTTTTTTTTATAATTTGAGATTTTATTTAGTTATTACAATCGTAGTGTTTGTTACATGCAGTTGCAAAATCATTGCTTTTGAATGTTGTAATTCTTCATACATCATTCAAAAATCTTCAATGGTGAGGACTCGAGTCGTGAAGCATTTTTTAGTTTTGTCCTTCTATGCAAACCCCATCATTTACATATTTGTCCCTAAGGGTTGACGTTGCCGTAAAAGGTAGAGCCATACCAAAGCAGACTCTCTTGTAGGTTGTCCAAAATTTCAATTAAGGATGTAATGCCATGATCCCTCATCATCCTTTTGCTCGTAATATTGACAACATATAGAGCCCAGAGCTCACTTTCAACTAAAAGGTTACATTGGGCCGTTCGGCTATTACAAAGTGTAACTACCAGAAAGTATTTCTTCAATACTAGTCTGCCTAATTAGTACAATAAATATTCGTATTTAAGGAACAATATTTTTGTCAAGTTAATTTAAGTCGAGATGTAAATTTCTGATTTGTATGTATCACAACTTATTTTTTTATGTATTCTGAGCTTAAGCTTACTTTGTTTTGTAATTAAAGAGAAAGTATTCATATGAAATTAAAAAAAAATATATATTAAATTTAGTGCTGGGGGGTTTCTCACCGCTTTTTCCTATTGTAATAATCAAACAACCTATGAAGCGGTGGTAACTTTAGTGCATATTATAAATAAATAATAGTTATTATATTATATTATTATATATATTATATATATATATATATATATATATATATATATATATATATATATATATATATATATATATATATATATATATATATATATATATATATATACACATATTTGACTTTAAAAAAAATGTTCTATCCAGGAACTTATTTTGAATAAAAAAATAAATTTGGGTTTGAAATATGCTACAAAAGTATGTAAAAAAAACCTGGGAAGAGGAAGACCACCAGATCAGAGACGACCTGTCTTTAATAAAACAAAACCTGTATATAATACAATATAAATAACTCTTTCCAATAAAATAAGCTGATAAACGAAGTTGAATTGTGATTTCTGTGTAAACTAAAGTTGTTCTGCTTCGAGTTAATTGTTTATTTAAAGTCAGCAATTTGTTTCCACCATTTGTTTTTTCGTTTATACAATTTACGAATGATTAACAATTATCAGAATTCAAATATAATAAGTTATTTATTCGTAATGGTTATTTATAGTATTACATAATATATTATGTATTATTACAATTAATATATTTATACATTCTTATGAACTATATTATATTATTTACATTGTTACCAGAAAAATGTTGAACTCGAAAGTAGTATACGAGCAGAAGTAGACCTAAAAAGCGATGGAAAGAATGTGTGATGCATGATATAAGGGTTTATGACGTGACAGGTGAAGAACACCAGGATAGAATAGAATGGAAGAAAAAAACACATGGTGCCAACTCCAAATGATTGGGATAAGAACATGCTAATATTTATTATACATGTTTATATTCTACGATACGACTTTTGTCTTTAAAAAATCGTTTGATAAATAAATTTAACTTTGGCTTTTCAGAACTATTATTAAACATTTATTTTAATTTAATATTGAATCTAACTTACAATAGTAAAAGGTTACAACAGTAACAAGAAGGGCTTACAATATTTAGTAATTACTTTCTGCATTTTACTTGCTTACACTATAAAATAAACAATGTACTGTAGTGTAATATTGTTATTGTATTTTAAATTTGATTATCTTAAAAAAAAATAAAGAATATACAGTATAAAAATGACTTGTATCTTATGTATTATTTCGGAATATAATAATATACTATATACTTAGAAAATATTTCTGAAATTCAAAAGCATTATGCTAAAATATTTGAGAAACACAAATGAATATAATAAATTAATCATTCAAAGATATAATTCCTTAGAGACTCATCTTATATATCATCCTTTATTTCTGAAATATGGGCCGAGGTTCCTTTGTCCTAATTGTGTTTTGATCAACTTATGTACACGTTGGTCAAAATTAAAATATTTTAGAGTAACATATTTATTATTTTAACTATTGTTAGAAACGATGAAAGGTACTTTATGTATATTTATTTTAAACAAAAATAATACAGTTTTATTACACACATAATAGTAACTTGTGTGCAAAGAGCAAAATCTGTTTTACATTTATGTATTACAAAGAGGTCGAAAATATACAAGCATCTCAGAACTAACCGAAATGTATTGTATATTTTGCTAGAACAATATCTTTCGTCGCTTTGTTATGCAGTGCGACAGTCTTGATATACTTAAATGAAAGGATTTAAATTCTTCTTGCATTTGTAGTTTGATACATGACTACGACATGATATGTACTACGCTACTTTACTACGCGTCATGTAGTAGAGAGCACTGCTAGTTACGAATTTCATAGCATGTTTTTATACCAGTATTTTTTACAACACAGGTTACAAATAATATTCTTATTTATTTATTCTTGAACTTATACATTAATAAACAAATTTTTTCTCATCATTACTGTGTACATATTTTAAAACATATTTTTAATAACTAATACAAAGTTGTATATAAATATTTTTGTCAATCAAAAATATATACAACTTTGTATACAACATACAAATATATATTTTAATTATACTTTATATACAAATTTGTATTTTAATTATAGCTATTTACCAAGTGGTGGATGTACGTCAGTGGCATTATGTTGTCTAGGTTTAATCCCCACACATGTATAAATATCTTATGTATGTTCTTCAATTGTTAGATAAACCCTACAGTGACAGTAATGAAGTGCATATATGGGTGTGTGTATATATATATATATATATATATATATATATATATATATATATATATATATATATATATATATATATATATATATATATATATATATATATATATATATATATATATATATATATATATATACATATATACTTTTCGTACTATTTCTTAATAAATCATCATCATCATCATTTCAGCCGGAAGACGCCCACTGCTGGACAAAGGCCTCCCCCAAAGATATCCACGATGATCGGTCCTGCGCTGCCCTCATCCAACCTATTCCGGCGATCTTGACCAGATCATCGGTCCATCTTGTGGGGGGCCTACCAACACTGCGTCTTCCGGTACGCGGTCGCCATTCGAGGACTTTTCTGCCCCAACGGCCATCAGTCCTTCGAGCTATGTGCCCAGCCCACTGCCACTTCAGTTTTGCAATCATCCTGGCTATGTCGGTTACTTTGGTTCTCCTGCGAATCTCCTCATTTCTGATTCGATCTCGCAGGGAAACTCCGAGCATAGCTCTCTCCATTGCCCTCTGAGCGACCATGAGCTTTCTCATAAGGCCCATAGTTAGCAACCACGTCTGCGTGTTCCGTATGTCATCACTGGCAACACACATTGGTTAAAAACCTTCGTCTCGAGACACTGCGGTATTTGGGACGAAAAGATTTTACGGAGCTTCCCGAACGCTGCCCATCCGAGTTGGATTCGACGAGTGACCTCTTTCGCGAAATTGGACCTGCCTAACTGGATCGTTTGACCCAAGTAGACGTATTCGTCAACAATTTCGAGAGTACAGTTCCCAACTGTTACGGGGGTAGGTGCGACATGGACATTAGACATGATCTTCGTCTTGTCCATGTTCATTTTGAGACCTACTCCTTGGGAAGCTGTATTGAGGCCATCAAGCATATGGCTTAAGTCTCCATGGTTTCAGCCATGATTACGATATCATCTGCGAATCCAAGGTGAGTGATGTACTCACCGTTAATGTTGATGCCCAGTCCGTTCCAGTCCAGAAGCTTGAAGACATCTTCCAACGCAGCGGTGAACAGCATCGGCAATATGACATCGCCTTGTCTGACTCCCCGCTGCAGTCGGATAGGCTTCGAATTCTGATCCTGGAGACGGACTGACATGGTGGCGTTTTCATACAAACACTTCAACGCTTTGATGTATCGATAATCAATGTGGCACCTCTGGAGAGACTGAAGCACCGCCCAGGTCTCGATCGAATCAAAGGCTTTCTCATAGTCCACGAACGACAAGCATAGTGGCTGGTTATACTCCTCCGTGTTCTGTATAACCTGCCGCAGCGTATGTATGTGGTCTATGGTGCTAAAACCTTTTCGGAATCCGGCTTGTTCGGGAGGCTGGAAGTCGTCAAATCTGCGCGTGAGACGATTCGTGATGACCCTTGAAAACAGCTTGTAAACATGGCTCAGAAGTGATATCGGTCTAAAGTTCTTCAAAAGGGTTTTGTCGCCCTTTTTGAAGAACAGCACCACTATACTTCCGTGCCAGGCCTGCGGCGTTTTGCCCTCGAGGATGACGGAATTAAATAGCTTCTGGAGGATTTTAAGCACAGGAGTACCACCAGCTCTCAGAAGCTCGGCTGTAATCCCATCATCACCCGGCGCCTTGTTGTTTTTAAGCTGTTTAAGGGCCACACTAATCTCGTACAGACTGACGTCTGGGATATCTATGGTGTAGTGTCGGGTTAATTTGGCTCTTGGGTCTTTAGCCTTGTTGTTAACAGGTGCCCGTGTGGTCGTGTATAGCTGTCCGTAGAACTTCTCGACTTCCCTCAAAAGTTCGGGTTTAGACGAAACGACCCTGCCGTCATCGGTCTTCAGCTTCGTCAGTTGGTTCTGCCCAATAGACAAGTCTCGTGCGAATACTTTAGAGCCCTTGTTACGCTCTATAGCCGCCTTTACACAGTCTGTGTTATGGCGGCGGATATCGCGAGTCACTTGGAGATCTGTCTATTTAGCTAAATAGACAGATCTTAATAAATACTAATATAAAATTATTATTAAAATCTATAAGTAGAAAAAATACTATTAGATTTTCAAGCAAAATATTTAATTAAGTATTAAAGTAACTAAATGTAAAAGTAACTATGTCTGTTTGTTACGTTGTCACCCCTAAACTGCTCAACCAATTTAGATTAATGTCGATATACCGATCAGTATAGAGATATACCGAATATATATGATAAGATTGTACTTTAAAGAAGGACATGGGCTACTTTTTGTCTTAAAAATGAAACTTATATATGGTGAAATAGGGGTCAAAGTTCTGGTCTTTTTAATTTAAGTAGTATGGTATCAGATAATATTACTTAAAGAACTTTAGTTATCTATTAGTATTATTTATAATAAAATTCCAGAGTTCATACCATCATATGTTCGTAAAAGAGGATACTTGTGAAATACAATAGATTCGGGCTTCGTAATAAAAGCTCAGGATCCAAAATATATTAAAAATTGGACGTTGGTAATAAATGATGTTCATTTAAAATCGCTGTACATATATATGTACACACGAAATTAATCTTAAAATTGTAATTATATATTTTAAGACCAATAAAACATTTTTTATGATTAATACTATATTTAAGAATGTATATTTGATCTTTAATCATTATAAATACATTAGTTTCGAATAATTAAACACAACACTCTAAAACACCTTATAAGGATTTTTGGTGGTTTCCATGCGAATAATTACCTCATTCGTTTTTCTAGTCTGTAACATATCTATGCAAAAGTCGACTCTGGAGTCAATATCCGTAGACTTTTGGCGCCAAGAAATCTGCTTATGTCACCCATCGCTCATGGAAACGACACCCAACGACCCATCCTTCACGTACCGGGACAATGTATGATAGATCCAAACATTTTTATACACTTATACACGTCAATCCTTTATGACTTAATTCATCGTGAATATAGAAAAGATACCATCTCACGATGGTAAGATAGGTTTAGGTATCGCCAAAATATATATAATATTAAAGAAACCTTGAAGAGTTATGAGGAGCACAAGTTAGCCTATGGACTATGAGGAGGAGGCTTTTAGCGGCTGCTGTACGCAGTTGATGAATAGTGCGGGCCCCCAAGTTACTCCGTGATCAATGGATTGCTCTACCTCTCTCTCTACTAAGCTTCACTAGAAATTGTCTATCTTGGACACTAGGTAACTGGAGTAGCGTACTCTTCTCCGATGAGGCTCTAATTTGTCTGCATGGTGAGGACCGACGTCGGCCAGTGCTATGAAGACCAGAGGAATGCTGTGCCAACACGTGTTGAAGAAACTGCCTTATGGTGGGGGTCCGTTATGTTTTGGGCGGGAGTAAATTCCAGCTATCGTACCGAGATAGTATTAATTGAAAATGGCTCACTAAATGAGCAAAGGTACATAACAGAAATCTTTTGTCAACATGCACAACCCACACTGACTGCAATTGGTGAAGATGCCATTTACATGGACGATAATGCTTGGACCCACCGATCTGGCGGCGTAGATGCTTATATGCAAGAGGTCGGTATTCGTCGTTTAGATTGGCCAGAGCGAAGCCCTGACCTAAACTCCATTAAGCACGTCTTGGACCTCCTAAAAAGGCGAGTACGATCTGTCCAACCATCTCCACAAAATATCAAGAAGCTTAAACGTATTATCTCGGCTGAGTGGGAACACATTCCACAAGACACTATCAAAAGCCTGGTGGAACGCAAGCCATTTCATTTTTTCATTTCAGTTCTCTGTTTACATTGACTAAAACAACGATTCCAGGATGTATTACAAGCTATATTCTTATTGATAATAAGAAACTTCAAGTCATCTTAGCTAACGACATACTAAAAACATTAATATTAAGGTATTTACCTATGAAATTGCCGTTTCGTACAAAAAAATTTAAACGAATTTTTTTCATGTATTTTTTATTTGTATTAATCGAAGTAATCACCCATGCAATCAATTCATCTTTGCCAACGCAGTGGTAGTTTATTGATGCCCTTCTTAAAGAAATCAGCTGCACGGGAGGCAACAAATTCTTCAAAGGCATTTTGTACTGCCTCTCGGGTATTGAATTTTTTTCCCGCCAAGAAGTTATCCAAATTCTGGAAAAAGTAGTAGTCTGTAGGCACAAGGTCTGGTGTGTAGGGAGGATGACGGAGAACTTCCAACCCCAGTTCTTACAACTTGGTGACTGTCTGATGTGTAGTATGAGGTCACGCGTTGTCGTGCAGGAGAAGCGGAGACGAGCGATTGACCAATGCTGGTTAGAGATGTGCCAGCTTCTCCATCATTGTGTTCAGTTCTTCACAGTACACGTCTGCAGTAATGCTCACCCCGTTTGGTAAGAAGCTGTAATGAATCACACCGGCGCTAGACCACCAAATAGTGACCATCACTTTTCTAGGGATAAGTTTTCGTTTAGGGCATTGTTTAGATGCTGAACCAGGATCCAACCAACTTGCTGAGCACTTGCGGTTATCAAACAGAATCCATTTTTCATCGCAGGTAACAATGCGGTTCAAAATTCTTTCATTTGTGTGTCTGTTGAGCAGTGCAAGGCACGTCTCGACGCGTTCTTCGCGCTGGCGTTCATTGAGTTCGTGGGGCACCCATTTGTCAAGCCTTTTTACCTTGCCAATTTGACGTAAATGGACCAATATTGTTTTGACGCTAACGTCGAAAGCTGCTGCTAATTTAGCCGTAGATTGTGTATCATCAGCATCCACAATCGCCTTTAATTCTTCATTGTCGACCAGAGTCTTCGGACGACCGCGAGGTTCATTTTATATATATATATATATATATATATATATATATATATATATATATATATATATATATATATATATATATATATATATATATATATATATATATATATAATATTATTATTTATTTGTTTCAGTCTGGATGGTCCGAATAAATCAAACAAATTTGTTTCTGTAAAAATAACAGAAACGACAATTAAAGTTGATTACTCGTCTCTCATAACTCTTGCTTTTCTATCTATTAATTAAATTATTTAAATCAAATCTGTAACGTAATAACGTAAATATTGTTTACTTTTTTGTAGGCAAATGTCATGTGTCACACTTCTATGACACATGACATTAAGCGCGTTAAATCAAAAGGGATTATGTCCTGGTTACACAACCTAACCATAATACAATAACATTAAAGAGATGATATTCTCTTTACATCTCCCCTCCACGATATGAAAATTGCATAATTTTTCAATCAGCTTCAACTTCAAACATTGGAATTAGTTTTGTCACGTGGAATAGACTCGTGTCTTGATTTCTTTTTCCAGTTTTTATTTTATAAATTGAGTTTGAAATTTTTTCTTCTATTATATATGGGCCGATTCTTAGTTCTTCTAGCTTTTTCCTATTGAGTTTGTTTCCATTCTCTATGAATACCATATCTCCTTCGTTGAATTCATGGTGTCTTCTGTTTCTCTTAAATAAACTTTCGTTATACTTATGTGATCTCTGTGTTCTTTCTAATGCTAATTTCTTATCTCTTATCCAGTCTTCTCCGTTTTTCTTTCTTTTTAACTCTTCTGGTATGTTACTGGTGTCTGTGCCATATAATAGATACTCTGGTGTAAATCCCGTTATTGTATGTTCTAGTATATTATACTTATTCACACATTCTCTCGCTATCGATGTCCATGCTCTATTCTTTTTCTCTTCGTTTATTTTACATCTTATTTTATTTACTAATGTCTGATTCAGTCTTTCATTCAGACCATTAGAAAATGGTGCATTTATTGCAGTAAAAATTAATTGCACTCCTTTATTTTTTAAATAATCTTTAAATTCTTTCGAATTTATTCCAGGATATTGGTCCGTTAAGATTGTTCCGATGTTTTCTATGTCTAACACAGTTTGAATTAGTTTTATAAAATCAGCGGCGTTTTGAGTTCTTGATGTTGAAATGAACGCATATCTCGTGAAATGATCAACAAGTAAATGAATATATTTTTTTGTTGATCTAGTGCTTCCAAATCCTCCAATTGTATCTATGGACATAATTTCGAAAGCTTTGGTCGCTGGTCCTAATTGTGACATTGAGCCGAATTTATGTTGCCCTCTTGACTTATTCTTAATACATATATAACATTCTTTACAAATTTTTTTTATATTCTTCACTAAATTTTTAGCAGTATAATATGGACATATTTTCATTTGTGTTTGTGTTATTCCTGTGTGACACCATTCCTTGTGTATTTTATTAATTAAATCAATACTGAATTTTTCTGATAATATGATTTTCTCTCTTTTCTTCACTTTTTTATAATATATTCCGTTTTTCTCTATTAATTTTTCTTTTTTATTCTGTAATAGTATATTATTCATCTGATCTAATTTTATTTCATCTATTTCAATAAAATTTACCGTTTTTAATAAATCCTCTTCTTCTGTATTTGATTCTAGGACAGGGTTTCTACTCAAGCAGTCCGCTTCTTTATTATCTTTACCTGGGACGTATATAATTTTAAAATCGTATTGAGATAGATAGTGACTTAGATCGCCCAATTCTTCGTCTGTTCGTGCTTTTATATTCATATTTTCCAGTGGTTTGTGGTCACAGTATATTTCGAAGTATCTCCCTATCAGCCAGTGTTGCCAGTACTTTATTGCCTCTTTTATAGCTAAGCATTCAAGATAAATAGCTTTTTTTCTTTTTTGCGTTTCATTAAGTTTCTTTGAGAAGTAGGCCACAGGTTTTTCTTTTCCATCCTCTTGTGTTTGTTTTAGTATTGCGCCTATACCTTCAAGTGATGCATCTGTATATATCTTGATTGGAAGGTCTTTGTCGAATATCTCCAACACTGGTTGGGAACATAGCATTTCTTTTATCTTTCTGAAAGATTTTTCACAATCCTCTGTCCATATAAATTTTACATTTTTTTTTTAATAGTTGATGTAATGGATCTAGTAATATTGAGCTCTTTTCTATATATTCATGGTAAAAATTTATTTTCCCCAGAAATTGTCTAATTTGCTTTTGTGTAGTAGGAATTGGGAAATTTTTTATTGACGTTATGTTGTCTTTCAACGGTTTAACCGTATTTTCTCCTATTACATGTCCTAAATATCTAACCGAACTAGCAGCGAATGTACACTTTTTAAATTTTAACCTGAGTCCTTCTTTTTTTATTGCATTTAATAATTTTTCAATATGATTTAGATGTTCTTCAAACGTCGGTGAGTGTATTAAGATATCGTCTATATAGTTCACTGAAAATTCAGTTAGTCCATATTTTCTTAATATGCTACTCAGAATTCGTTGAAATATAGCTGGAGACGTTTTTAAGCCAAACGGTAGACATGTCCATTGATAGTGACCATCTTGTGTTACAAATCCCGTCTTCCTCCTATCCTCAATTCTTAGTGGTATTGACCAAAAAGCTGAGTTAATGTCCAGTGTCGTAAAGTATTTACAATTTCTGGCTCTTATTATTATATCATCTATTAAAGGGAATGGTTGTGCCTGAGGGACAATGTTTTTATTTAAATCTCTAAAGTCTATGCACAGACGTGTCTTTCCTTCATTTTTCTTATATGCTAGTGTGACGGGTGCAGCAAAAGGACTATAAGATTCTTCGATTAAATTCTTCTCTAGTAAGTTGGCTATTTGTTTCTCTATTTCTTTTTTGTCTTTTATATTACATCTATAGGGTCTTTTACTGCAGTATTTCTCCACTATTAAGTCAATTCTAGCTTCATATTCGTTAACAGTCCCAATATCATACTTGTCTTTCGCAAACACTGATTTGTTTTTATCTATCAATTTTTCTATCTTCATTTTTATCTTTATCTAAATGTTCTATATTTGTTTGAAATTCTTCTGTTTCCACGTGTTCATTAAAATTAATTGAACAATTTGTAACTTCACTTAATGTTATCTCTGGTTTTTCTAACTTTTTCTCTATTTTCTGTGAGATTTCTAAATTTTCATTCAACCTCAACTTAAACATAGGAATTAAGTCTAATCCTATTATAAAATCTTCAAAATCCTCTCTTTCAACTACATATATATCTACTATTTTTTCTATATCAAATATTTTTATTCTTATTCTTACCAATCCATTTGTCTGATTCACACCATTGACAGACCTCAAGAATATCTTGTTTAAATCTTCTCTATTCTCTTTTATTTTTATCCATTTCGAGTTTATCAAGGATACTTGAGAACCTGGATCATATGTTCCCATTATCTCTATCTGATTCTCAACTAGTAGCTTAAGTCTGATCAATGGTGTGACTATTAGTTTTTTTTCTCTGTATTTAAATTTACTTCTATTACTGAATTGCTTCCTATAGCTTTAGGTTTCTCTTTTTTCTCTAGTTTAAACCAGCATTTTTCTTCTGGATGATATCTTATACCTTTACCCATGTTTTCACATGTCATACATGGTTTCTTTTCTTCATTTCTGAATTTATGTTCTGGTTTACCTTCTTTTTTAAATGTTTTCTTTTTATTTATTATCCCTTCAAGCTTCTGTAATTCATTTATTAAATCTTTTGTATTTTCTATTTCATCTCTGGCGATCTTCTCTCTAATAAATTCTGGCAACCCAAATGCAATTCTATCTATCATTGTATCAGCGTCCATGTCCTTATTTATTTCTAATAATAATCGTTCTTTCTTTATTGCATATTGTACTATTGAACCTTCTTTTTATTTAAAATAATGAGCATATGTCCTGCTACTCCATCCCTTACCTGAAAAGGTTTCTATTAATATCTGTTTCCACGTATTCCAATTGTTTTCATGTTCTCCTTTTATTACAGTAGAAGTATACCAATCTTGGCAAGTTGCATCTAAAAATATTCTTAATAATTCTATTTTAGTTTTATCTTTTTCTATTTTAAATCTTCCACACTCTTTTTCGAATATATGTAACCATTGTCTAACATTAGATGTTTTATAATTAAATTTTTCTAATACAAATTTATCTACAATATGTTTTAAGTTTTTTTCTTCTTCGTGTTTTTCTGATTTTTCAATTAATTTTTCTAATATTTTTTCCAAGCTCGAGTTTTCTTTAATATTCTCTTGAAGTGTTTGTTTTAAATATTTCCCTCCAAACTGGATATTTCCTTCATCATCTAAATATATCTTTTCTAATTCTTTTGAAATTTTTATCCATATTTTTAACTCATCATGCCTTTTTCCTAATGAATTTTTTACCTTTTTGAAAGTCTCCGTCTTTGTCAACTCTTCATGATAATCTGCATACATGAGGTCATCTGGTATAACATATTTTTCCCCTTGTTCTGTGACAATTGAGGTTACAGCTACTACTGTAGTTTTACAGTCCTTTGGAGAAGCCACAGCTCTGAACTCGAATTGCAATTTCATTTTGTGACGAAAATTGTCGTTTTATAATATTATTTATTTGTTTCAGTCTGGATGGTCCGAATAAATCAAACAAATTTGTTTCTGTAAAAATAACAGAAACGACAATTAAAGTTGATTACTCGTCTCTCATAACTCTTGCTTTTCTATCTATTAATTAAATTATTTAAATCAAATCTGTAACGTAATAACGTAAATATTGTTTACTTTTTTGTAGGCAAATGTCATGTGTCACACTTCTATGACACATGACATTAAGCGCGTTAAATCAAAAGGGATCTCTCTATCCGTGATGCTGCTCGCCGGGCCTGACGGAAGAACAGCTCTGGTTTTAATTAACCAGCAATTATGCTGAGTCAGGTCCAATTCCAGGCCTACATTTATTTGTATATTGTATAAGTAAATATTATAGTAATATTGTAAAATGTCTTGAATAAAATATTATCTTTCTTTCTTTCACATTTAACAATATTATTACGATGTACATTGTACTAAATCTTTTGATTATTTTGTTGACGATTTTATTTGCAGATGGATGGTAAAACATGTACTGATGGTCCAAAGCAGTATTTGATATTCGCTCATCGAGTGGACATAAGAGTTGTTTCAGTAGATGTTCAATATCAGATCGATGCCGTATTACCTTTGCCTCCACTCAAGAACGCATTAGGGGTTGATGCAGATCATTGCACCGGTAAGAAATATTAAAACTATAACAAGTGTCTTAATCAATATTACGTAACAAGATTCAATTCAAGCGGGTATTACAAAACACATATTAATAATAAAAAAAATTTTGTATAACAGTCTTTGACTTATGAGAAAAATGGGGCAGGCCTATTTAGTCTTCAAAGCTTTATCTTAAAGAGCAGTAAATGAATTTATTAATTGGCGAGCGAGGTACTGTTTCTGGTGGAACCAAGATAAAACATATATATATATATATATATATATATATATATATATATATATATATATATATATATATATATATATATATATATATATATATATATATATATATATATATATATATATATATATATATACCTAGTCAGGTCATAAGTATTGTCATACAGTAAAAACTTTTCTTTTAGAATGCTGGCCACAAAAAAGTTTATTGAATTCGAATCTCGAATTGTTCATGAAAATAAAAATGTATACTTTAAGAATTTTACTCATTTTTTAAATATGGAGTGGACGCTTAAAGAAGACCGTGTTGCAGTTATTGCGTTGCATCGTTGCGGTTACGCGCCAATTCAAATTTTTAACATACTGAAAAATTTGAATATAACCAAAAGATTCATTTATCGTACCATCAAACGATACAATGAAGACTCTAGTGTAGATGACAGGTCAAGAAGTGGTCGCCCTCGGTCTGTTAGGACTCCAGCAGTGATAAAAGCTGTGAAGGCACGAATTCAAAGAAATCCCAAACGTAAGCAGAAACTGTTGGCCCTTCAGATGGGGTTAAGCAGAACCACGGTGAAAAGGGTGTTAAATGAAGACTTAGGGCTTCGGGCATATCGAAGAAAAACAGGACATCGTTTGAATGCTCGTCTAATGGACCTGAGACTGAAGAGATGCCGCGCTTTGTTGAAGCGGTACGCGGGAAAAAAATATCGGGAAATTCTTTTTCGGATGAAAAAATGTTTACCGTAGAAGAGAGCTACAACAAACAAAATGATAAGGTGTACGCACACAGTAGTGAAGAAGCGAGCAACCGTATTCCGCGTGTCCAACGAGGTCATTTTCCATCCTCGCTCATGGTATGGTTGGGAGTTTCTTATTGGGGCTTAACAGAGGTACATTTTTGTGAGAAAGGTGTAAAAACGAATGCTGTTGTGTATCAAAATACAGTCCTGACGAACCTTGTGGAACCTGTTTCTCATACCATGTTCAATAACAGGAACTGGGTATTCCAACAAGATTCGGCGCCAGCTCATAGAGCGAAGAGCACACAAGACTGGCTGGCGGCGCGTGAAATCGACTTCATCCGGCACGAAGACTGGCCCTCCTCCAGTCCAGATTTGAATCCGTTAGATTACAAGATATGGCAACACTTGGAGGAAAAGGCGTGTTCAAAGCCTCATCCCAATTTGGAGTCACTCAAGACATCCTTGATTAAGGCAGCCGCCGATATTGACATGGACCTCGTTCGTGCTGCGATAGAGGACTGGCCGCGCAGATTGAAGGCTTGTATTCAAAATCACGGAGGTCATTTTGAATAAACTTTAATGTCATAAGAATCTATGTTTTGTTAAGTTCATTTTGGTATATAAATGGTTACATAATGAATAAACTAGTTACAATTATTTTACATTAAACATGTGACAGAATTTATGACCTGACTAGGTATCTATACTACTATTATAAAGAGGAAAGATTTGATTGTTTGTTTGTTTGTTTGTTTGTTTGTTTGTTTGTTTGTTTGTTTGTTTGTTTGTTTGTTTGCTTTGAATAGGCTCCGAAACTACTGACCCGATTTAAAAAGTTCTTTCATTGTTGGGAAGCTACACTATCCCCGGGTGACATAGGCTATATTATATTTTCAAAAAAATTAGGGATCCTTACTAAAACTCCAATAATGTAACCCAAAGTGTAAAAAAATTACCTAAAATATTATTTAAATCGCGTGCGTTGCGAAAACTATTGATGATAGAATAAAATAATGTACTACAACTTTGCAGAACACATCATTATTTACAAAAAGTGTCGCGACAGCATATGTCTAACTATTATAGTTATGCGACAATAAGTGTTCTTTTATTTTAAAAATTTAATTGAAATGCCGCCCCTAGAAAAGACTCTTTATTTGGATCTTGGTATTAATCCTTATCAAAATAAATTACTTCATATTCAAAACTGTTTCAATACCTTTATATAACTTTTTGAATTATTCAATTCGGATATTCCATTCGAAAGATATCACGAGTTTAAAAATGTAAGTATTAGAAAAATGTTGCGTGATAGCCGCTCACCCTTTTCGGCTAGCTAGGCAGCACCTTATGCAATGTAGGCGTGCGTCACTGGGGTTTTTACAAAAATTAGAATGAATACTTATTAAAAAATAACGAAAAATAAATAAAAAGTAATAACAAAAAAAATCATTAAAATAAAAGCTCATAGAAATAATAATATTCAAACTTTCTTTATAATTTTATTTTTTTAGTAACCTGACGCAAATAGAAGGGTTTGCCCTCAGGGGCGCTCCTCTGTCCGAGGAGTGTACGGGTGTGCGTACCCGAGGTGCCCGAGCATCCGTCGCTTCACTCCCCTCTTCGTTCGAGGCGACAGAGTCCTACGTTTCTTTCCGTCTACCTCTTACATCCTTTCCAACTTAGCTCTCTGTTCGTGGCGTGGTCCCCGGTGGGATGATTGCGAATACTGATTGGGGTCCCGGGTTCTACCCTGCGACCTGATTTAGTAGTCGAAACCATGCCTATTTCGACTGCGCCTGCACAGAGTGTTCATGGGGCGGGAATTGCATCCTCGCTGTCGGTTGGTCTTGCTGGGCCGGCTACGACGTCAGGCGACTCTGCTTTTTCTGGAGTGTCGTCTGGTAGTCGTACCCACGCCTGACTAGCACGCGACGGGGATGCGAGTCCCGTCCGGAATTGGCCGCGGACCTGTCACTCCCGGCCCTGGTTCTGTCCATGGTCGGGGGCGATCCTGGATGGACGGCCGTCGCCTCCTTTTGCGAGGCAGTAGTGTTTGCAAGGGAGGCGGCGGAACGGGAGCGGGAGTCCGCCACCGCACTCCCCTCCCGCCAACGTAGGCCGCGTCGTCGGCGCCGGAGGGCGGGCAACGATCTCCGGCCGACGTAGAAAACGGCCGCGGGTGGCCCCTCGGGGGAGGATCCGCCGCCCGCACTATTGCCGCGAGGGAGAAGGCCGCGTGCTGTTCCACAGCCCCCCTCAACTCCTAGAGTTGTTACAAGAGAGCACCGGGGGGACGAAACCCTGACCCCCTGGCGCCAGCACTTTAGAAGGGGCCTGCTTTAAGACAAAGCGTGGGCCGGCGCCGGCCCGGGCCACGAGATCGGCAGGCCATATATCCGTGGGCCCGGGCGTAGACGATAGGAGAACAGCGGGGTTTTTTAGTGGGTTGAACATCTTTTCCGGAGTCCCTTATATCCCTCGGTCCCCCGGGCCGGGATAACCCGTCAAGAGAGGTTTTTCCCCGAGACCGAAAAAAAATAGAAGGGTTTAATTTTTAATTTTTTGTTAAATACCCATGCGAAGCTGGGACGGGCTGCTAGTATATATATATATATATATATATATATATATATATATATATATATATATATATATATATATATATATATATATATATATATATATACGGTTCTTAGACCTTAAATAATCTTTGAAAATTTAAAAACACTTGTTATAGTTTTAATATTTCTTACCGGTATAATGATCTACATAATGATCTACATCAACCCCTAATGCGTTCTTGAGTGGAGGCAAAGGTAATACGGCATCGATCTGATATTGAACATCTAATGAAACAACTCTTATGTCCACTCGATGAGCGAATATCAAATACTGCATTGGACCACCAGCATATGTTTTACCATCCATCTGCAAATAAAATCGTCAATAAAATAATCAAAAGATTTAGTACATAGTACATCGTATTATTACATAATATTGTTAGTACATAATATTGTTAAATTTGAAAGAAAGAAAGATAATTATTTTATTCAAGACATTTTACAATATTACTATAATATCTACTTATATAATATACAAATAAATGTAGGCCTTGAATTGGACCTGACTCAGCATAATTGCTGGTTAATTAAAACCAGCGCTGTTCTTCCGTCAGGCCCGGCGAGCAGCATCACGGACAGAGAGACACAGAATTAAAATATAGACTTAAAAAAAACTGGATTACATTATATATATATATATATATATATATATATATATATATATATATATATATATATATATATATATATATATATATATATATATATATATATATATATATATATATACCCCATATACATTTTATCTAAAACATCTAATTGATGATGATAAAAGAAACATCCAATTGGACTCATACACCAAGATTAGAACCATATTTTAATTAATTAATATATATATATATATATATATATATATATATATATATATATATATATATATATATATATATATATATATATATATTGTCCTCAGTACGAATTGTACCCATACACCACCGTACAGAGTAGTTTGAAAAGCCACTCAGCTAACAGTGTCATCAAATTATTAATTTTACAAGAAATGTAAGTAATGTTACTTGTACATAATCATACTTTTTCAAAATTTGTTGCAGTATTTACTTAAAATATAAATACTTAAAAGAAATATGAAGTTAATAAATGCAGTAAATAAAAAATACATCCATAAATTCATAAAAATGTAAATATTATACAAGAACACTGCATAATGTAGGTTAAGTGAATACTTTGGTATCAAGACAAGAGTTCTCACACTTTTTTCAGCAAATTGTTACAAATTTAGCACTTGTTTGGGGTGAATATACATCTGTATGCAAATACATAAAGTAGCAGAAATGAACGATAATGAACGATGATTCATCATCGTTATTAATCGATCGATAGCACAAAAAGAAAAAACCTATGTTGTCTACTTTAAACTTAAGTACGAAGTCAAAAGGTATTAATTGATTAATATATTGTACATCCATCAGTTACGTACAGTTGAAAAAATAAATCGATATTGTATTGTTTAACAGACACTCCGTTTCACTTATAGGTTTATCTATGATCATTATTTGTTTTATATTATGATATTATAGATAATTACATTTAGAAAAAGTAAATACGTTTAAAAATTAACCTCAGACCATTTATGATTGTAGATTTTTACAAAAAGTTGTATTCGATCAATAATAATAAATCAATAATAAATATATAGAACGATTATACAACTATCTTTAATGCAAATTACAATATGTACATAATATGTTATATAAATCCAAATCAAACCCTATTTATATTAGTATGTAACTACATTATTAGTCAATTTCTCGTACCTATTATGAGGCGTTAACGTAGGAGCGTGTATTGCAAGCGAACTCAATAAAGAAGCCTATCTCCACTCCAAATGGAGAGGCGGTAACAGAAAATATCGCATCCCCTACGTGCTTATCGTAAACGGACGTCTATAGAAAGACCTTTCAAGAGTTTCGACCCTGTACATTTTAAGAGTATTGAAATTTATGAGTGTCCCGTGAGTGTTTTCAGCACAAAACATTGAAGAGTACAATTTCAAAGTAACCATACTCCTGTTTTATTGGGCATACAACTCATTTATAGTCACACGCGACTGATTGTCCTAATTTTTTGGATCAATTAGTGTTAACCAGACACCAGATCAATTTACAATCCTCCAAAATGATGCTAAACAAAACATAATACTTTAAGATCAAATATATAATTATATAACATAATACTTTAAGATCAAATATATAATTATAAATACATTTAGTTATCTTTAAAAGGTTGGCATAACGTGGATATCACATCATTAATCAGAAACAAAAGTACCGAATGTATCTCTAGTCCTGCCGCTTTGCAGCTAATTTGTTAAATAGTCCCTTCTTTGTTTTAATAAACAAATGTTTAATAATAAAAATTTATTTATTATATACAGTTATTCATTAAAAACATATATCTTGGTGTCAAACGTTCATCTTTACGTACGTCATAAGTAACTTTACACTTATATGCGATGAACAAAATATACAATAACTCAAAATGAAGAATGTCAAAAAACAATCATTTTTTTAATTCTAACGTTTAAATTGAAAATCTGTTTTCATGATCCAATAACAGAAAGATATTAAAACGTTTGCAGCTAAACGCTATTATAATCGGAAAATAATAAGAATTTAATTTGCCTCTACGAAGAACACAGGGAGTTCATCTAGGGAGTTCCTCTACGAAGGTTCATCTACTAAATCTAAATTTCTAACTGTTCTTTATTAATTGTATTACTACTAAAAATTATTGTTTTTTTATATTGCTGTAGGACAGCAGACAGGCTGATGGCCCACTTAAAGTTACCGTTGCCTATAGGTATTTGCAGCGCCAGTGCCATCGAGAACACGCTGCTGTCCCATAAGAGTATAAGAACGTGGGTCACTAATGCCGGAACACAACACAAAGTTATTATGGCGGCATACTTAAGGCCAAAGGTGGTCGCCATCCAGACGGGCTAGGGGCCCTACCGCGTAACTAGGGTGGACTATTTTGTCGCCTTTTGCGACAGGCCGAACCCAATCGCAGAGGTCAATATTCTTTCTCCGCCCCTGCACGGATAAAAAATTGTTCATAATTAAGGCTAATTTCCAATTTTAATGAAGTTTCTAAGAGAACCTTTTGATTCACTATACTGATTCGTTATCATAGGCAAGCTGGAGCTCTTTTCACTGGAGGAGTAAGTATAGTTATACATTTTTATTCTGTTTTCCAAGATAGGTAATTTAAATGGCTTTATCTTAATGATTTAATGAGACTGTTATCGACAACATGAATATGAAACACGAAAACGTGCAAAGCAATGCAATAAATCATTTTGAGTTACAATTTAAATGCATTATTACTAGGTAACAATATTGACTGGTATAAACATACAAGTACTAAACAAAGAGATTTTCTGGGGCGGCAGACCAGGCAACATATTACAACATATTATACAGATTTTGTATAATGATGACTGTAGCAAGGTCTGAGCAAAATACTTAGTGCAAGGGCACACCTACTTGACAACGAGAGGCAACTATCGACCGATGAGCTGACGGTTAAGCTCGTCAATGTTAACAAGCACTTATACAATTCATTATCACTATGCTTAAATTAAATCTCGCAGTTACTCACGGCCAATGTTCTTATATTTGTAGTAATATTTTTAAGCAATATTTTGCAATATTTATCATATTGGTGTTCTTTTTCTAAATAAATGATTATTTAATCTATATCAGTGACACACAATGAACCCGTTAGTTAACAAACCAAACAAAGCTTGTAATCAAAACTAAATAAAATGAGTTTCACATTAGGACTTAGCGGTCAGGATTAGAACCTCTTGTGGTCTCTACTTCTTGTGTCTTTTGACCATTGGTAGTTCAATATTGACACTAATATGTCAACATAACATCTTCATACTTTACTTACATGCAACTTTATGTTGCTTTTTTATGGTTACTAAACCGAATATGGTTTTTGGCGATAACTGTTTTAATTATAAAAAGCATATCAGATGGAAACGATTGTCGTTTATGAACTTTGAAAGATGGAAAAAAAATATTATTCTTATAAAATATTGAATGTGTTCGATCCTATTATGACCTATGATGACCGGCGTGGCGTAGCGGCTAATGCTGATCGGAACCCTTGCGGAGGTCACAGGTTCCATTCCTCTGCCGCTTCTGGCTATTTATGTATAATATGTCTTTATTTACGAAAGAAAAGTATATAAGTAGTACATCAGTTGCTAAGTACCCATAACACAAGGGCTTTTATTCTGTTTGACGGGTGAAATCAATATGATTAATTAATTTATATTTGTCTATTATGATAATAATTTATTTTATAGATCAGATCTTGATGTAAAAAAATCATAACAAAAATGTCATAAAACATACATCACAAAAATTTATAAATATTGCCATTAAGGCATATCTTTTCTCGGATTCAAACAATGTTAGGTTAGGCTTTTGAAATTGACATTCATGATAATTGCTTAAGATAAAATGAAAATCTTAAAAAAGCTATCATTCAAGCCTGGTGGCACGTCATCGCATTCGGAGCTGGTGACAGCGGGGACTTGTAAACTGTCAGGTTTGAGCGATGGCTTTTGTATTTTTCTACGAGACATGAAATTATGGCAAATCTTCATCAATCTTATTAACTGGTTTAAACCTAATATCGTGGTTAGCTTATACAATGTAAGGTATAACAATATACCTCAGGGTTGTCTGACTATAAACTCATTAATTTTGTAGCTGCCATATTAATATGAAAATTTTAATGGTATATTAGACATATCTCTCCGTGCAGAAGTGGAGTAAGAATACTAATCTCTGCGGCCACCGATATCCCTATTTAAGAATAAAAATAACCTTTTATACATGAGGTCCTAACCCTCTACCCTTGTATTATTACAATAGCGAACCACAACAATTCACAACAAAAAACGAGACAAATAAAAATTATTCTGTTATACGCTTTTAAAATCTGTTCAGATTTGTTATAGGTTTGATGTAGTAAGCACATTTCGTTCAATTTAAAAGTTTACGTAGCCAAGATTAAGCGCATATAGTACATCATACTAGTTTTATATCATCTGAGTTCTGATTAAATATTTTTTAAAAGTACATCTCTGTTCTTACTGGCAACTAACTTATTTTTAATCCAATATGTGTGTGATTGTTCCTGCTTGTACTAATTTTTTGTTAATTGTATTTCAATAATTTTAAAAACATCTTCATTTATACATTTTAATACAAATTCACTTTCACAAATGAAAATAAGCTTTATCGCTTTAAAATATTCAAACAAATTAAAACTCATTGTGAAGATCAGATAAGTTTATCCTCATTTGCAATTCATATCTTAAATCATAAACCTGGGGAAATTAGTGGCTATGTCGAGCCCGTAACTCGATAAAACATTAAATTTCTTTAGACTTCACAACTGTATTATCTGATCTCAGTGTTATCTGACATCATAATACAAGTGTTCTCTTTCTTAGATTTGATATTAAATTTCGAAGACCTCCGTAGCGCTATAGCATCTTTTTTATTGCTTTGGGACAACAGACAGGCTTACGACCCACTTAATAGTTAGCAGTTACCGTCGTCTATAGACGTGACACCAGAGGCACCACTAACACGCTGCCATTCGCGTAGTGGCACTGGAACCTGGGTTACTTATACAAGAACATAACACAAAGTTGTTATGGCGGCATATCTAGATACCAGTAGTTATTGCTCTCTAGATGGAGTTGGACCCCTACCATCTAGCAAAATCTTTTAGACATCCAATACTCTAATACCATAAGGAAACCAAAAAGTGAAAGGAAATCAAAAGATTAATGCTGATTATATTTTAGAAAAAGAGTTATTACTTTAGTTAAGAGAATAGATAGTGAGATGTTTGATTTGAAACTATAAATCCCTTAATAAAATTATTTTTAATTAAAATATAAAATACTGTCTTTGAAGAGCAAATATTTTAAGTAGCAATGCATCAGTTAAGTGGCCCCCATGTGTGCGTTACCTTTTATAGCTGTAACCGCTTCAGAAAACTTCTCTCCCAACGGAAAATAAGACCCTTTTCTTTACTGAAAACAAATACCTATGTTCGCTACCCTACCCGTCTTCCACAACTGTATAATATTCGAATAATACCTACACAAAATGACTGCAGTGGGTCCGAGAAGGATGCCTCGCAAATTTATTCTTTTTCCATTTTGGCTTGCTTAAATTGTTTTAGATACTGAGCGAAGTGGATCAATGTAATGTTCGGTATAGGGTTCGCGATAAATATAGTTTGACCTTTTATGTTATAACCTTATCAAAACTTTTTACAGCACTCTAAGGTACGTTAAGACTACTCTGTACCAGTAGTCAGGCTGATAGCCTAAATATTAACCAGTTACCGTCACCTATGGATGTTTACGATGCCAGGAGCAACGCTAATACACTGCTGTCTGCGTAAAAGACGTACTGGGACCTGGGTTTTTTAAGCCTAAGCACAACATAATGTTATCATGTCATCATATTTAAGGACCAGGTGGTTCCCATCTAAACGGATTTGGAGCCATACCAGCTAGGGTTGTTTTGTCCCCTTTTACGACAGGCCGCCTGAGGCCGCAGGAGTCTGTATTGTTACTCTCCTGCTACACAGAGAGAAAAATACTTTATCATGCACCGTATATAAACTGTCTAACTTAAAAAGTTTATAACTTTTTTTTACTCTTCTACCATAGACATAAGTTGCTACCATAATAAGTCCATGGTTGCTACGTACTCTATACTCTTTGAATATAAGTTTTGGCATATTGTTTTAGTGACAGATCGTCTACATCGCAAATCCTTCAATAGAAAATATGTTTACATTTTTCAAATTTTTGGTGCATAAGTAGTCATCAGCCCACTGAATCATGACCTAACACGAGAATAACTACATTAATACATTTAACGAATATTGAGATTCTGAAAATGATACTGTTAGCCATTTACAAAAACAATAGTAATACAAATCAAAACTAGAAAACCTTCGTCTAAAATGAAGATTTGCATTCCAAAGTTGTCGGAAGCACGATGTAACTCAGCAGATAATACCTATCAGGCGACGGTGATGCTAGCCAGATTGCGGTTCTACTTGCCCCTACTTGGAAATTGGTTAATTATTCTAGGATATTTGGTCGGTAAAATTTACGAAGATAATTACCATTGGTGTATGATCTCACATTGCCTCATTCTAGTTGGCCATATCCTTGTTTTGATATTTGACTCTTTATCCTTCATAAAAGAAGTTATTCATGTTAAAATCTACAATCCATTTAATTATAACTATTTTTTTATTTTAGCAAATATTTTTTCATTCATTGGACAATGTAAAGAATTTAAAGCAATACTAAAACATGCATAAGATGATGTGAAATTCAAATGATTGATATAATATATGTTTTAGAGACATACTTGCCATATATGGGCCATTTTATAATGGCTTTAGGTTATGTGTTCGAGCAAGTAGGCAGTGTGCAACCTCCATTGCCGTCTGGTATAGTACTTGTTGGTCATCTTTGCGTACTAATGGATCCTCGTGCATTTTCTTCAGAACGGCCCAGTGTACAAATCACCAATATAATATTCCTAATTAGCAATATCATGGTTTTTATATACGATTTTATAGCATCTTATCAATATCAAGTTCCTCAGATAAGTGAAATGGATAGATATATGGGATAGACAGATTTTTTTTAAATTCGAAATAAAAATTTGATGAGTTTTTTGCATTTTAATAATTTGCCTCCTAAATTAAATTGGCACTAATTTTATCAGGGGTCAAATCCCGCTCAAATTAGAAAGTAATAAATAAACCCTTCGCAGCGGTTAATTAATGAAGACACTTAAAAGTAGGAACAGCTTTGCAAGATAATTTTAATAGGCTACGTGACGATATTTATATAAAAATGAAATGAAAGTTGTTCAGGGAGACCGGTCAAATCTTTTACAACGATAATAATCTCCATTACGTAAAAAATCGCAAAAAAATCTTCAAAAAATTTTAAGATGCACATTTTTGTGATTAGGCATCGATTCTTAATTTTTTTTGTTATTTCATTAGTAACATTTCTACAGACATTGTATATACAAATGTTCCGATATTGGAGTAATCCATTAAAAAATCAAATTTAAGCAAATAATAGATATTTTATTAGTTTATGTTTATTAGCCAAAAAAGAAGCGTGACGGAAAGGTAAATGTCTCAAAACTTAAGCGCAAAGATCAGTATCCCAAGATCCCCTTTCTTGGGATATAAGAGAAGAAACGTGAAGAAGAATTGTAACTTTTGAGGTCTTTTAGCTATTATATGTTGATGATTTCCAGGTTTATTTAATTGAAATGGAACAAACATCTCACTAAATTACCCTTACCGCATTATAACATATTTTACTGTTTACTTATCAAATAAAATTTTTAATTAATTCATTGCTTTGATGTTTCGATATCATAGAGAAAAGCGTGGGTTGCAATATCACAAGTAGGATGGCCTGATTTGACAATTTGGCACATTTTGTAACAAGCCGAGAGTACTTGTGCCGGTAAGAGCTCTCGCCGGCACCAGTGAAGCTTCATGATCACGTCATCCCTCGTTGTTACAAAGAAAATTAAAGGTCACTTTTAAAACAAACTTCGTTGTCACCTGGCAGCAATATCTTAAATAATGGATACAAATTCAATTAGAATATTAATATTATCAATGAACCATAAACATCCAACTATCAACCTTTAGTAGGTACGTACCACACTTCTCCAAAATGAACTGGTGGTTTAGAAATACTAGATCGAATCCTCCAATGAAATCTCGCCTAGTTTACGAGCTAGTACATTCAGCTACACGATGGACATAGTCCTAATGCAAGATTCGCTCTTTGAGTCAAATCACAACAAATGAAACCATTTATTCCGTATTTCTCAGACTAATTTGCTAGAAAAGGACGTGTGACTACGTATAACTAATGACGGACACTAGTTTCTGCTTTCGCTGTTAGTTCGTTATTATATTCATGAGCCCAAATTTCATAAAGGTTTCTTAAAAGTCAAAGTTGAAATTCAGAGCGAGTTTAAACACGTCTACACATAATGGGCGAGAAATCTAAAATGGTTTCGTGTTTTTTAAATATATATTTCTACAACTTCAGGCAATTTTATATATAAACGTTGTTTACTACCTAATATCACTTGGATATATCTCCGCCCAAATAAATTTGTTATAAGTGTTAGAAATTCAGGTAGTCTGTATTCAAAACCATATCTTATATTTTTCTATTTTAATTCTTATACCTATTACCTACTAGAACTTCTTCAAAAATCTGCCCAAGATACAATCACTCTCAGGTAATCTTGAGTTAATTGATTTTTTAGTAGATTTGATTGCCTAATGATAATGCCCGTAGGCAATCGAAACGAGGTAATAACATTTAATTCCCTTCATATATAAATGCAGAAATAAATCATCGCTCCCTAATTGCGAATACAGTAAGCGTTCAATAGGAATTAGGAACAAATCTTTTCATCACATTACCCACACTTTAGCCAAATTAATAGCTGGTGGTAAATGTATCAGCAGCCGAACGCTACGGTCAATGAATGCTAATTTGTGATACAGAATGAATAATTCTTACAAGAACAACCTTTTTTTATAAGTTGAAGTGAGAATACTGACCCCTGCGGCCGGGGTCAGCCTGTCATAAAAGGCGACAAAAGAATCCTAGCTAGGTGGTAGGGCTCCAAACCTATCTGAATGGTCTCTAAATATGCAGCCATAATAACCTTGTGCTGTGTTCCGGCACAAGTGATCCAGGATCCAGTCCCGCTACGCGGACGGCAGCTTGTTAGCGATGCCCCTGGCATTGCAAACATCCATAGGCGATATTATTAAGTAAGCCGTCAGCCTGTCTTCTGTACCATAGCAATAAAATAAAATTACTTGTTTCAGCGCTTTAGTTAAGTTAAATTGTGGGATGACTTAGTTAAGTTATTGAAATATGAGAAATAATAAGAAAACTAATAAAACTTCTTTTTTTTTTTTTTATTGCGTAGGACAGCAGACAGGCTGACAGCCCGCTTAGAATTTAGCAGTTACTGTCGCCTATAGGTGTTAGCAACACTAGTGGCATCGCGAACACGCTGCTGTCCCATAAGGGTACAGGAACTTGGGTCACTAATGCCGGAACACAACACAAGGTTATTATGGCGGCATACTTAAGACCAAAGGTGGTCGCCATCCAGACGGGCTTGAGGCCCTACCACGTAGCTAAGGTGGGTTGTTTTGTCGCCTTTTACGACAGGCCGACCCCGGCCACAGAGGTTAGTATTCTTTCTCCGCCCCTGCACGGATAAAATATTAGCGCATTGATTCTAATTTTTTTTTTCGTAATGATTTGATTTCACTTAACAGAAAGTAGTTATCGTCGTCTATGGATGTTTGCGATGCTTGGGGCACCGCGAACACGCTACTGTCCCGTAGGGGTACAGGAACCAGGGTCACTAATGCCGCCACACATCACAAGGTTATTTATGGCGGCATACTTAAAACCAAGGGTGGTTGTCATCATGCTTGGGGCCCTACCACGTAACTAGGTGGGTTGTTTTGTCGCCCTTTTCGACAGGCCGACACCGGCCGCAGGGGTTAGTATTCTTACTCCGCCCATGCACGGAGAGAGCAGGGGCGTCAGAGCACATCAAGCATTATATTCCAATTATTTACATAAATACACACAACAGCCGATGCAATGAAACGGTTTCTTCAACATGATACTAAATCTGAAGGCTGCACCGTTTCAATACGTAACTTTAAACTACCATATAATAAGTCTACATTTTGTTTGCACTAAACAATGCTAGAAAGTCGTATAACACTTAGGGCACAATATTTTAAATTTTATTAAATGAATAATACGAGTATCGGCGGTTTGACTGTTTTAATTTTTCTGTAAAATTATTGTGACGAATATGCGTAGCGGAATTTCTTCCCCTTAAGTGTACAGAGTGTATGCTGCGCCTTAACAATATCGCCGTAGAATGTTCCATAAACTTATAGAAATAAAGAAAAACAAAGAGCAGGACTGAGATATAGGTTCAGACAAGTGTCAGAGCGAGATAGATGTAGTTTCTAGAAATAAATAACAAAGACGGGAATACTTGTTAGACAAGGATAGATATTATGGAACATTCTACGGCAATATTGTTAAGGCGCAGCATACACTCTGTACACTTAAAGGGAAGAAATTCCGCTACGCGTATTCGTCACATTATGTTACCTTTATAAAACAACTCATTGATAAAATCGATCAACATGTAATTTATTTATATTGTAATAATTTTACGTTCCTGGAATTTCTTTGGACCGTAGTGATCATCACTCGAGGAATTCAGTCAAAGGCCGTCTGTATGTCCTGAAACAGACAATATAAAGACGTGTATCCTTCGTCTTGTATGTCTCCGTAATAGTGCTTAGAGTGAAAACAAGGTCCATGGTCCCATGACCAGGGCGAAACCTATATTGATACTCCGAGACAGTGCATTCCTGTCAAATCCGAGAGTCAATAACCCTCTCGAAAAGCTTCATGGTTTGGTGGTGCTGTCAAATAATCAGGTGAGATACCTTTTTGCATAAATTCGAACAAAGAATACGTATTTTTCTATCAAATTTATATATCAGATACTTTCTTCAATACGAATAAGTATTTTCTAAACAAAAATTGAAAGTAAATTGTGTTGAACTGACAACTGAAACAAGCTTGGGATGTTTTACCAAAACTACTGTTGGAAGTAAGATGTGTTGTCGTATTTTTCCATTTGTTTTTCAACAGCGGCCGAGAGCCGAGTGCTATCATTACGGACGCCCCAACTTGCAGTTAGGGCTCGTCATGGCTCGACACTTTTACAACTTGCCAACTTTGGGGATTGTTATACTAGTCTTTTGTAATAATCACAGTTAGATTAGGTTAAACATTCGAATGGATATTCGTTTAAAATATATAAAAACACTTTTAAATTAGGTAAAAAAATTTGCTATCAATTTGATTATAAGGTATAATTCTTAAATAAATTACATCTAACTTTTAAATAGAGATATTATTAATTTAACCAAACATTGGAATAATGTATAAGACCTTGGAAATCATGGATTCTCCAATCGTTCGCCTTTAATACAGAACTCTCAACACCTTTGAAGAGCTTTAAGAGGCTTCCACGCGATACTGAACGCATTTCAGGACGAAATCTAGTAAATGTACACGTGCCGCGCTTGAAATAACCACGTATTACTTTGGAAAGGTTTGTGAAGGCTTCAAGGAAGATGTACTTGTACATATATTTATGACTTATTGAGAAATAAACATGTGTTTATATTAGTTTTTCTCTTTAATTATTTGATCTGTGATGGAAAGAATGTCAGAATAAAATAAAATAAATATATGGAGACATTTCATACAACTTTTTCAAGTTTGTGTTATGGGTATTAGAAAACTGATACATATATACTTTCTTTTCAAGTAAATAATAATGTATATAATAAAAATGCCTTTCAAAATTTATGATTTGAAACAATATGTGCTATTTAAAAAAGTAATATACGAGTAATAAGGTATTTCATTATGAAAATTTTGTATTTTCAAGGAAATTATTAGTCTAAAAGCTTTATAAACTTAGAGAAACAGCCATGACCAGTACAAAATGGATTCATTCATTTTGCAGATGTTAATATGACCCATGTCTCCAACTTGTCCGTTGATTTGACAGCAAACATATTGTTTTGCTGTTTTTGACAAAACGTAATAAACACGTGATACTTCTGCTACTGAAACTTTATTTGGTTGAAGATATTCTTTCTAAATATCTTTGTTACCTTTATGTGATATATATTCAATATGTAAAGTGTTTTTTTTTGTTTTAATATAAAATCTTCTTGATTTAATTCACAATCTAGATGCGTATAAGAACAATATCAAACCAAGAAAATAATTAACAAAACAGTTTTTGAAAACGGGAAAACGATTCCCCGGCATGTAAGTGGGAGATTTACATAATTACTAAAAGATGACGATGATAAATTCGTGATATGCTTGACTCGCACTTATAACAGTTATGTCAATAAAAAATAGAGGTCTGCAGTAGTGCGCACATTACGGCAAAACTAATGGATAGATTTCAAATTAATGTTCTAAGCTTTATTTCTAAGACACTTGGCCCTTATCTAAAAAAAATTATTGCGATATCTTCATTTGATATAGTTATTAAAGTTTTAAGAAACAACGATTTTTATAAGCACTGCGTGTTCAGTGATGTGTGTTTTCTTGCCGCGGAGAAGTGGGGCAAGCGGTGTAGTGCGCATACGTACGAAAACTTCTCATATTTTTTCGATTTACTTTTTTCTGTTATTCGACCAGCGAAGCGGATGGGAACAGCTAGTTTATTATAATAATGTTATACATATATGCCATTCTAGATATTGCTCTAAATTCTAGTCAGTTACATAGTATCAAGTAAGTATCTCTGCTCGACAAGATGCTTGGCGTTGACTTTTAAGAACTACCAACAGTATAGTCGCTGTTAATACGCTGCCCGTCAGGATGGCGACCACCTTTGGTCTCAAGTATACCGCCATAATTACATTGTGTTGTGTTGTGTTCCGGTATTAGTAACCCAAATTCCTGTACCCTTATGGGACAGCAGCGTGTATTCGCGATGCCACTGGCGTTGCAATCACTCATAGGCGACGGTAACTGCTAAATTCTAAGCGAGCCGTCAGACTGTCTGCTGTCCTATAGCATTAAAAAAATGCTGCGAAAATCAGCAGCGGTGGTAGTGGTCGCAATGTATATTCATTCACTTTTTTGTCATCATCATCATCATCTTTGCGTTCTATCCCGGTTGCAGCCCAAACTCTCGCTTCGGCGCCCGGGGTCCGCTTTCCAACTTTTTCTTCTCCACTTCGCACGGTCTTCAGCATCCCTGGTAGTGAGCCCATTGGCACGCATATCACCCTTTACGACGTCAAGCCAGCACTTTTTGGGTCTACCCCTCCTGCCGGGGCCCGGCGGAGGCGGCATGGCGAGACATTTGTTGCCCACGTAAGCATCCGGTTGCCGTAAAACGTGGCCGTACCAACGGAGCCGACACTCTTGTAATTTGTCCGCAATGTCACGGACATGAAGACTGCCGCGAATGCGGGAGTTCCTAACGCGGTCCTTCCGCGTCACTCCACACATCCACCGCAACATATTCATCTCCGTGACATATTCATTCACTTTTTTGTCAGTCCTTCTTTAAACCTGGCACTACTATGATAAAGCGTTATAACTTAGCGAATATATAGTGTACACTGCAAGAAGAAAACGATATATATATATATATATATATATATATATATATATATATATATATATATATATATATATATACCTAGTCAGGTCATAAGTATTGTCACACAGTAAAAACTTTTCTTTTAGAATGCTGGCCACAAAAAAGTTTATTGAATTAGAATTTCGAATTGTTCATGAAAATAAAAATGTATAACTTTTAGAATTTTACTCATTTTTAAATATGGAGTGGACGCTTAAAGAAGACCGTGTTGCAGTTATTGCGTTACATCGTTGCGGTTACGCGCCAATTCAAATTTTTAACATACTGAAAAATTTGAATATTACCAAAAGATTCGTTTATCGTACCATCAAACGATACAATGAAGACTCTAGTGTAGATGACAGGTCAAGAAGTGGTCGCCCTCGGTCTGTTAGGACTCCAGCAGTGATAAAAGCTGTGAAGGCACGAATTCAAAGAAATCCCAAACGTAAGCAGAAACTGTTGGCCCTTCAGATGGGGTTAAGCAGAACCACGGTGAAAAGGGTGTTAAATGAAGACTTAGGGCTTCGGGCATATCGAAGAAAAACAGGACATCGTTTGAATGCTCGTCTAATGGACTTGAGACTGAAGAGATGCCGCGCTTTGTTGAAGCGGTACGCGGGAAAAAAATATCGGGAAATTCTTTTTTCGGATGAAAAAATGTTTACCGTAGAAGAGAGCTACAACAAACAAAATGATAAGGTGTACGCACACAGTAGTGAAGAAGCGAGCAACCGTATTCCGCGTGTCCAACGAGGTCATTTTCCATCCTCGCTCATGGTATGGTTGGGAGTTTCTTATTGGGGCTTAACAGAGGTACATTTTTGTGAGAAAGGTGTAAAAACGAATGCTGTTGTGTATCAAAATACAGTCCTGACGAACCTTGTGAAACCTGTTTCTCATACCATGTTCAATAACAGGCACTGGGTATTCCAACAAGATTCGGCGCCAGCTCATAGAGCGAAGAGCACACACAAGACTGGCTGGCGGCGCGTGAAATCGACTTCATCCGGCACGAAGACTGGCCCTCCTCCAGTCCAGATTTGAATCCGTTAGATTACAAGATATGGCAACACTTGGAGAAAAAGGCGTGCTCAAAGCCTCATCCCAATTTGGAGTCACTCAAGACATCCTTGATTAAGGCAGCCGCCGATATTGACATGGACCTCGTTCGTGGTGCGATAGACAACTGGCCGCGCAGATTGAAGGCTTGTATTCAAAATCACGGAGGTCATTTTGAATAAACTTTAATGTCATAAGAATCTATATTTTGTTAAGTTCATTTTGGTATATGAATGGTTACATAATTAATAAACTTGTTACAATTATTTTACATTAAACATGTGACAGAATTTATGACCTGAATAGGTATATATATATATATATATATATATATATATATATATATATATATATATATATATATATATATATATATATATATATATATATATATATATATATATATATATATATATATATATTTAACAAGTGTTTTATCTTGGTTCCACCAGAAATAGTACCTCGCTCGCCAATTAATAAATTAATTTACTCCCCTTTAAGATAAAGCTTTGAGGACTAAATAGGCCTGCCCCATTTTTCTCATAAGCATATATATGCTTATGAGATACATATATGCTAGTTAGCAGTTACCGTCGCCTATGGGTGTTTGCAACGCCAGGGCACCACTAACACGCTGCTATCCGCGTAATGGTATTGGAACCTGGTCACTTATGGCAGAATACAATACATGGTTATTATGGCGGCATATGTTAAAGCCAAAGGTGGTTGCCATCCAGATGAGGTTGTAGCACTACCACCTAGCTTGGGTTGTTTAGTTGCCTTTTACGACAGACTGACCCCGGCCACACAGGTTAGTATTCTTTCCCCGCTCCTGAACGGATAAGGTAAATATTAAGAATTCCTAAATTTTCGCTTAAAATATTAATACAAATTTAACACTACGGTACTGAATGCCATGTCTAGCTAATCTACACTGTGTTGCTACAAATGTTGAAAACATTTTTATTTACAAATAATTTTAGACGAAGCGGCGAACAGCAATCAAATCAATCCTTGCAGTAAGCGCAATCATTGCTTGTCCCGAATTGCGATTGCAACTCTGATTAGATTTGAATCGGATACAATTTCATATAGACTTATTAGATCATGATAATATTATATATAAATGAAATACAAACATCATTTTGTAAGAAAATAAAAATGTGTCATCTTTCTCTTAGTATTAGATTAAATAGTTATAATAATTTACGTTCGTGACATTGCATGTGTACTCGTATTTATCGGTTCCCACTGGATTACATGATTTTAGTTTATTTCGATCGGTATTAGTAAACAAAAAATTCGTTTTGTAGACAGATATATGTATATTACTTTTAACTATTTCAGGATTCACATACATTAGAGAAGAAGAGTCTTTGATTTGCTTAAATACATATAATTTTTGCATGGTAACTAAACACTGTTAATATTAAAAATGGAAGAAACCTATTTACTTATTTATATACAGTGTATATAGTTTTTTGCACTAGAAACCCTCTTTAAAATACCTTAGTAAAGTTTAATTAGTGATCATTTAAAATTTTATGAAGATATAGAAGACAAACTAAAAGAGGAAATGAAATACAATGTTATCCAATCTTCAGAATTGTTGAAATCGAATTGCATTGATGAAACCCTTTTTAAAAGAGCTAAAAGAAAATGTGTAGGCAAAATGGGCTCGTTGCCAAGACACCGGTCGTCTTAAGGTACGTTCAGAATAAATGACGTCGTTGAGGCGCTCTTGACGGTGGAGCGTTGTTGCTTAATATTCAAGCAATTAGAGCGTCAACTTTTTGAATACACTACGACACTGCGAACACATTGACTTGTAAAATCTTAGTTGCATTGTTATTATCAAATTAGGTTTCGTAACAATTCACTACGTTTGCCGATGTGCTTGTAGAAAAAAAAATGCTTTTTGGATACAAAATTACTCTTAATTATTGAAGAGGTAGTGAGCATTGTTTCCAGAAGTATATGTGTTAATCGCTTATTCTGAAGATGAAATTTGCGGAAGACATTATAAACTAATCACTAATACAACATCTGTAACATTTTTGTATTAATTATATTTAAAAATTTCCTAATTTATGAATATGGTTTAATTTTTAAAATAAATCAAACAAGTCATCATAGAGAATTTATTCTAAATTCAAATTATTACATTATACTATATTTTTTAAACTTCTGTTCAGCAATTTTCAAGCTGAAGCGAAAGGAGCCATCTACTTTACGACTAAAAATGGGACGTATCCAATATCGCTGACATCCTTGAAGTCCCGCGACGACGCTACGTCGCAACACACTCCAATGGTTTTGTCTACGACCGCTAAAAGTCCGCCAGACAATGCATCTAGGGAAAATAACTATTGGGCTGACGGCTCTGGAGAAATGTTGTTCTCCAATTATGTCAACGTGAGCTATGACGAGCTGGATTCGGCGTACGTTTGGCAGCAAAATAAACGGAGTATAAATGACGCCGTTTCTAAAAATATAACTTCGGTGTTGGAAAATTTATTGAAAAATTATGAGAATTCCCAATTGCCTACTCACGGTAAAGGTGAGTATTTTGTATTATCACGATTCTTTTTATTAGAGTTTATGTATTGATTCATAATGTAGTAAGTCTTTATTTGGCACATAGCTATAATCTCTTAGAAGAGACAATATGTATAAAATTTCCGATTATATATTTCGAATGTAACGTAAAGGTTTTATTTTCTCAAGGCTATCCTACCGTCGTACAAACAAATATCCTAATAAGAAGCATGGGTCCAGTTTCAGAATTGGATATGGTAAGTAGATTTTGAATAGTATTATTATAATATATAATACTCCCCTTTTCTCCGTGCAGGGGCGGACTAAGAATACTAACCTCAGCGACCGGGCTCGGCCTGTCGTTAAAGGCGACAAAACAACAAGATAAGATATAGTATATAATAACAGCTCATAACGAGCTCGGGACTCTCCTTAAGAGAACGGATAGATACCCGCCACGCTTGTCCAAGGCAAATTAGCGAATTACACGTATGTGTAATAGTAGTAATCTCGGGTAGTTTTCCAATTACAGAGCATAATGCGACTCAGTGGCGCACTATGCCGAATTATGTTTATGGTTAATTGGAACGTTAATTAGTTTTCAAATGCACCAGCAGAGTGCACTATTCATACTTATATTTATTTTTTAACACAGTTTGAATAATCAAATTTCTAAAAAACTACGACGAAACGAAAGCTTTAAAATTTTTGTCAACAATAAATAATATTACTAACGATAATAAAATAAAATTTCGATCTATGCAAACTTAAAGAAAAAACACTTGTTAATTTTCTGTCACTGAGTTGGTATTCGATTGCACGCATCACTTTTGAGAGTGCTCGATTGTGCGAAGCGTTGCTGTAGTTGAAACATTCAATGTTGAGCATTATGTCGCATAATGCACTCTAGTCTGTAATTGGAAAACATACTCGGTATGCAGGTTTCTTTACAATGTTTTCCTTTACAGTCGTAGCTTGAACATGTTGCCTCAAGTTTGGACTACAAATGTAAATGATACCAATTTGCTGCCACGCACCAGTAATATAATATCTTATTTTTATTTAATAGGATTATTCGATGGATTGCTACTTCAGGCAATATTGGCGTGACACCCGCCTGTCGTTCCTCGGTCCCATCCGCTCTTTGTCCCTTTCCATCAAGATGCTTGAAAGGATTTGGAGACCCGACACCTACTTTTACAACGGAAAACATTCCTACGTCCATACGATCACTGTGCCTAATAAATTGTTACGTATTAGTCAACATGGTGATATACTTTACTCGATGAGGTAATTTTTATATTCTAAATTCAAAATATATTTTGCCTAATATGAAATATAGAATTTAACTGTAACTTTCGGTTTTAAGTAATGCTAAATTAGTGAAATAAATTCCGTTTGATAAATAATCATTCTCCTTAAATGAATACAATATACTCGACTAAGCTAGAATTCATAGTTTACATTTTTTGGATATATTTATGCCTTACTCTATTTATTTATTAACATTAAATTTATTGTAATTTTTCTTTTTTTGTTAGAATAAATTAAATGAAAATGAACAGTAAAAACAAATTGTTTTATCTCAACATAAACGAGCGGTTGAATTGCTTCTCTATTGTTTTATTAAATTATCATTATTGCTTCTAAAATACAAATTTTATAGGTATCAATTTCGTATATGGCAGTAAATAATGTTACTATTATCTAAAACGTGGATTAAACTTTAGTCAAGTCATTAAAACCTTCTGCAAACTCTTCCAATTAACGTCACAAAAAGCTGTTCACTAGTTCATTAATTCATAGTCGCTAAACAACCAAAGCGTCTACCATTTTTAATTGGCAGAATGAAAAACGCCTTAGCTCCGATTACCTAGTTGAGACTCACTTCGCATTAGATTGCTTTGGTTATTTTATAAACTTACTTCTTACGTTATAGTTATTGAAAGATCAAGGCAATTAGAGTCATCATTCGAACATAAATAAAATATTATCTTCGCTTAGTTATTTTATATTTACCTTACGTAGCTTGTTTATTTATAAGCTTATTCTGGTTACTTGTAAAAAATATTTCAGATTTATTCTTCTGATATGGTACATAGAACTATTTTAAAGAAAATTCTCTCTCTTAAAAATATCTCTTGGTCGTATGTTAATCATATACTATGCTTTTAAAAAATATGTTTTGTGTGAGAGATTTTTTAAAATTATGATAGGATTTGATTCTAGCCGAAAGGTTTACAATACGGTTATAGGGGTATTAGTAAAGATGTATGTAAAATATATTGTTGTACAATTATTTCGACAATTGCTTTTTCAGGTTAACAATAAAAGCAAAATGTCCCATGGAACTTCGCAATTTCCCAATGGACCGCCAGTCTTGTCCTCTTATCTTAGGCAGTTGTAAGTATATTTCCCATTTTCGTAAATGTTGCGTTCATTTATTTCACATGACTTTTTATTGTACGTAACTAATTAAATATTTATTACAAAGAATTTTATGAACCCAACTAGAAATATTTAACTCTTTAATGTTCTTATGTTGTCCTAAGAGGAGAAAGGAAGAAGAAAGAGTTATAATAATGGTCTGTTTATCAGATTCAGACATGATAAAGACGTGGTGGAGATGGGAAAATTGGTTCCACGCTCTTACGTAGTCTAAGAAGTAGGTAATCATAATTTAAAGCTAATGTATTGATGACATCATAAATAATATTTACAGCAGCCGTATATACAAACTGCTGTTATATATAAAGATATGTAACAGTCGTTAAATACTTAATTATAATTTTGATTTATTAAATAAAAACAACTCTCAATTAAATAAATTTCAAATAGAACGTTGAATAGAGTTGTTTAAAAAGTTTTAAATTAAAGTACGGATGTGTTGTGAAATTGTTTTCCACAGATGCATATTCGAACCAGCAGCTAGTTTACCAGTGGCAGAATTCTGAAAGCGTCAACTTTGTTCCGGGCATGACCCTCTCTCAGTTTGACCTCATCAGTTTCCCGTACAGGAATTTCACATTCACGAGACGAGAAGGTGTGTAACGTTTTATTTTCATCTGATTTAAGTGAGGATAGTTTTGCAAAATACGTGCTGTATTTAATTCATGTAAGGATATAAAATAAAAAAAGAAACTATTTAGCACTTATATCTTAGTGGTCTATCATAATTTTTAAAATAACAATAGCCGATGAACTTCAATAACATCTTTTGATGTAGCATACTCGTCAGATTGGCAATAAATTGTTTTAGTAAAAAACCACTCGAAGAATTCTTATTGGATTACCTTCAAAAACTTTTCCACATTTAAAAGCAGCGGTGAAATATTATTATGACTTAAATCTAAAATAAAAAGCCTGAAAAAATATCAATTATTAACATAAACTACATATAACTTTAAAAAAATAAATGAGTAATTCAGTAATTGGAGTCAGATGACAGTATTTAAAAAAAATGTTTCAATAGTTGTTAATTTTTTACAAAATAAGACAACTTTTTCAAGAAAGAAATAATATAATATTCGGGAACCTTTTGGCATATATAATAACAGATAGGTGCCATTAATTCAGCAGAGGAGTTTGCCAGACCCAAACAACTGTAACCCTTCTTATTACTTCACCTATACAAACAGTAATACGAAGGAAGCGAGTCCCTCCGAATATTATTAAGTAGCTCTGAACATAAAACCTTACCAAATACTCATAAATGGTTTCATTGCCATACATTTCAGTTACTTTAGTGTTGATTTACTGTTAATTATTAAATCTAAGCCTCTAGATCAATCAATAAAAATCAATACAGCGTTTTTACTAGTAATGGACAATACAGTTTGACCCATACCTAAGATAGCTGTGCCAAAACTTCGTACGTAGTTAAACACCAGATAACAGTTGAGATTGGCACGGACTCCAAAGGTCTTGGTGAGATCCTTACAGTCCGCTTCCATTATAATACAATATATATAATGAAATATTGTGCTATTAAATCGGATGTAGTGAGCGTAAAGCTTTTATCCGACTTTTATCAAAACAACGCTTTGATCTGACTAATCATGACCATCCGCTTTATAGCCGCATCTAACACATACGGCGTTTTGATCTTGTCTTGAGTAGTATGTAATATCCGGAGGAATTTCTTGCTTTTATTCCAGGGAACGTTATATAATAAACGTAGATGTTAGTTTATTTGCTATTATAATAAAAGTCCAGTAAACGTGTCCAGTAAAAGTAATGTGAGATTAATTTTTCCACGAATCTGTCTTATGAAAACTACGAAAATAATGCGATATTCAGTATGAAAACGCGCTGAAAATGTGATGATGATGATGATGATGTCCTCCCAGACGTATCCGTCGACGGCGACACCCTTAGCTCGTCCTTGCCTGGACTCTTGCATGAGCGCGAGCATGACTCGCAAAACCAAATTTTGTTATGAAGGTCCTATTACAAGAAGCGCAGTAAAGAGACCCACTTGAATTGCGAGTATAGTTGTAGGAGGGCTTGGGTCGAGTTTTTCGGATCAGGCGTTTGGCGTCAAGGTTTTCAAGACGGGAACGCTCAAAGTTTTTTATACCCGTGTTGACAGCAGTTCGCCACTCCGACCTCTGCGTTGCAAGCTCCTCCCATGACTCACTAGACATGCCAATTGCAGTCAAGTGGCGTTTTAAGACATCCCTGTAACGCAGAAACTGTCCTCCAGGCTTTCGTTTACCTGAGCTAAGCTCAGAATAAAAATACCTTTTTTGGTAATCTGGAAGACTCCATGCGTACAAGGTGTCCACACCAGCGTAGTTGGCCTTTCATTAGCATACACTCCATTCCAGCGAGCTTAGCTCGACGTAGAACCTCCGAGTTTGGCACACGATCCTGCCATCTCACCTGAAGAATCGCCCGAAGACACTTCATGTGGAAGGTATCAAGGCGTCTGATATCTCCCTTGTAAAGACACCAGGTCTCCGAGGCATAGAGCAACAATGGTAAGATTATGGCCCTGTAGACAGCGAGTTTTGTGTGGAGTTTCAGGTCATGTGATTTCCAAACCCGTCGGTTAAGACCACCGAAAGCCGCAGCTGCTTTGGCGACTCGCGCAGAGATCTCAGACTCGAGACGATTATCACTGCGCAAAATAGTTCCAAGGTACCGGAAGGTACCCACTTCCGGCAGTGGCTTTCCTCGTAGGTAAACAACACCATCGTCCGCAGATTTACCTTTCGCAGGTTGTTTTAGAATCTGGGTCTTAGAAGCACTGATTACTAAGCCGAATTTACGACAGGACTCATCTAATTTGTCCAAAAAACTCTGTAGGTCGCCCAAACTGTCAGCCATAAGGCAGACATCGTCGGCGTACAGAACATCTATTACTGAAACAGAGTCCATTTTGCGTTTTGCTCTGAGACGTGCGAGGTCGAAAACGCTTTTGTCCATGCGGACATTTATGGTAATCTTGCCATTACAGCTTTTAAGAGCGTCATTCATTACTGCAGCGAAGTAGATAGCGAAAAGGGTCGGAGCCATTACACAGCCTTGCTTGACACCGCTAGTGACCGGGAACCGGTCTGTAAAGTTGTTTTCGTGACGCACACGGGCTGTCATGCCCTCGTGGAACTGGCGCACTAAATTGACGAACTTTGCAGGACAGCCACATTTTTCCATAACAATCCAGAGGGCGGTCCTGGAAACACGGTCAAAGGCCTTTTCTAGGTCCACAAAACATAAATAGAGGTCGCGGTGTTGTTCAAAACTTTTTTCTTGAAGTTGCTTGACTACAAAGATGGCATCAACCGTACCTCTTCTAGGTCTGAACCCGCACTGGGTCTCCGGAAGGAAGCTTTCAGCTAAATTACTAAGGCGACTATTGATGATGTGCGCCAGAATTTTGCCAGCTGTGGAAAGCAATGCAATGCCTCTAAACGAGCCACAATCAGAGAGGTCCCCTTTGCCTTTATATAGCTTGCTAATAGAAGCATCCTTCCAGTCCTGTGGAACCATCTCAACATCCCAAATCAGTTTGATAAGTTCAAAAAGTCCGGACCTGATACTCGGTCCACCGTATTTGAAAATCTCAGAAGACAAACCGTCCGAACCAGGTGATTTACCATTTTTTAAGCGGTTGATCGCAGTAACGAACTCGGCGTACGAAGGCGGGTCATCCAAGCCCGAAGCAGATGGCAAGCTCTCAAGTGAATTAATGTAAGACAGATCTGCTCCTTGACTACCGGGATTGAGCACTTCATTAAAGTGTTCAGCCCAACGAAGAAGAACCTCTTTTGGATCTGTTAACTTCTTAGCTTTATCTCGCGAGTAAACAGGGGCAGTCTTTTTAGCGCGGGGTCCGTAAACGGATTTTAGCCCTTCGAAAAATTTTGCTGTTTGGCTAGTGTCACCTAACCATTGCAGTTCTTCGGCTTTACGGCGCCACCAACTATCCTTTTGTTCTCGGATCTTTGCTTTAAGATCCTGCTGAAGAGACTTGCGCTGCCCTGCACCGACGACTCCTCTCAGAGCGAGACGATAGTTTTCAACAAGCTGCCGTATTTCCACATCAGAATCATCGAACCAGTCTTGATGTTTTTTATGTGGTGTGCCAATAACTCGCTGAGAAACACCATAGAGAGCCCTGGAATAAGTACGCCACCCGGCATCTACTGAGGTATTGTCATCAGTGCCGGGCATCGCTGCCTCAAATTCCGCATCTAGCTCACGACACAGTCCCTCATCACGCACCAAACGCGCACAAGCAAGTCTAGCCGGAATCCTGTGTTCTGCTCTACGCGGAGGCTTGTAGTAAAGCCTCATCCTGGATCTAATAAGACGATGGTCAGTCCAGCCTTGGGCACCACGCATTGCTCTTGTAATAAGTACATCTCTCAGGTCTCGCCTGCGTACAATGATGTAATCAAGAAGATGCCAGTGCCCTGAGCGTGGGTGCATCCAAGATGTCTTGTATTTATCGGGTAGCCTGAAGAATGTGTTTGTTATGCTGAGGTTGAATTCGGAGCATAACGTCAGAAGAGCAACACCGTTGGTGTTGCACTTACCTACTCCATGTCTCCCCAGTACGTTCTTCCAGGCAATATATTCTGTGCCAACACGCGCATTAAAGTCACCCAGCAGAATCAACTTGTCACAATCTGGAATCCCCAGCAAAACATCACGCAGATTCTCATAAAATTGAAGTTTGTCCTCATCAGGTGTTGTCATAGTAGGCGCATACACGCTCACAAGATGTAGGTATTTCCTGGGAGCCATGTGGAGTCGTAGTGTCATGAGCCTGTCATTGATCCCTTTTGGAGGCTCCACTAGCGATCTAGCGATGTTGTTTCGGATCGCAAATCCAACACCATTTGCGGCTCGTTCACTTGCAGGTTTACCCTCCCAGTAATACGTATATCCACCCAATTCCTCACAGAGCTCACCGCTATCCGCTAAATGTGCCTCGCTGACTGCGGCTATGTCAATGTTATAGCGGGACAATTCACGCGCTATGAGTGCAGTTTTCCGCTCAGGACAGAGGTTGTTTTCATTGTCCAGTAACGTTCTTACATTCCACGCAGCTAAATTTAAGAATGCATTTAATCTATTATTATGTTTCTTTCGACCGCTTTTAATTGGCGACCAGATGACCGCGGTTAGCCACCTGGGTTGCAGTGAGGCGAGCTTTGTTTAGGCCACCTTTTCTAGGCCCCTCCCCGGATTGGGGAAAGCAGTGCGATCCCTAAATAGGGCTGCTTTGTCGTCGGGTGAGCTGCCGTACCAGTTCTCCCGCCTCTAGTGAGTTCCAATACGACCATCACCACCCAACCGCCGTACGTGCAAAGATCTAGCTAGGGACCAAACTCACCCGCTCAGCCCCCACCGCCAGTCCTCATCGCCGCAGGACTTGCACTCTCCGTCCAGTAATGAGCCAGGGGTCATCAGCGCGGGAATATATTAAAGTGGGTAAGCATTTGCGCATACACGAACCCACTCTCTCGTCTTCCAGTCCTTGTTACCAGTGGGGCGGAAGTCCGCTACGACTGATTAGCACTAGAAGATGCAGTGACTGGCCGCATATCTCTTGGATCCCGACATACGCCCTATCAGGCATGTCACAGGTGCCCTGCTGCAGCGCCACGGTCGCCGGGTTTGAAGCCATACTGACGGTGTCCGCCTTCCGAGCCGCTGCAGACTTTATGCAATTTATGAGGGAATCAGCCCATTAAACTAAGTTTGTGAAACTCAGTCCCCTTCACTGGATTTAGCCCGTGGATCGACACGGTTTGCCGGGACACGGCCGCTGCATGCACAACAGCTACTTGGAGCCACCAGTAAAGAGATTTGTGGAATATTTACAATGTAGACAGAATCCACCATCTGCGATGCAGATCGATCGGTAGTATTCTGCAAGATTCCACTGCAAAACATCCCACTTATATCCCCGAATGCTGAAAATGTACAATGTATTTAGCAAACATAAAACGTAGAAAACCCATGGTATACATATTTTTTTGTTGCTCATAAACAGCAGACAGGCCAGCGGCCCACTTAATATTAAGCAGTTACCGTCGCCTATGGATATTTGCGACGTTAAAGTCACCGCGAACACGCTGCTGTCTCATAGGATTACAGGAACCTGGGTCACTAATGCCGGAACATAACACAAAGTTATTATGGCGGCATACTTATAGTGGTTGCCATCCAGACAGGCTTATGGCCCTACCACTTAGAACCCCAAGTAGCATCATCAAAAGTAATATTTAGATATTACTTTTATTATATTTAAAGTGATATTCTAATGTGTTGACGTATTTGAACGTAAACGAAATTATCCATTCTACATTTACTGGAAATTTTTATACTCAAAGATTGTGTTTAGGCTTTTTATCCCAAATTGCCTTCCAAAATAAACCCCAAGCGAGATTTCCGATACAAATATGATTTGCCTTTTCCATCTTATGTTCGAGGCAAATACGAAATAATGTCAGGAGAACGGCAGCGCTCCTCAATGACACGAATCGGCTTTTACGCTTCGAGAAATTTACATTCGCTCAAATGCTTGGCGATGTTTCGATGGAATGGACATTGCTTTTCGTACTATCATTGAATCTCGCATTTAATATAACATATTTACATCTATAATCCTAAATACGCAGGCATTTTAGGATTACGGCGTTCTCGAACATTCCGCGCTCCAATAAATAAATAAACCGAAGTTATTGAAGTAGAAATATATCGTATATTTTTATGTCCACACAGGTGACTTTTCAGTGCTTCAAGTATCGTTCAATCTTCAAAGGCATACTGGCTACTTTTTAATACAAGTTTACGTGCCATGTATTCTCATCGTAGTTCTTTCTTGGGTGTCTTTTTGGATTCATCGTGAGGTATTAGAATTATGGATTATGATTAACGTTATTACTTATAGTAATCGATTGGAAATATGCGCATCGAGCTAAAGCAAGAAAAGTTTTGATTCGTATAGTAATATTCCTAACATGCTAATTATGTGACTTTCTCGCAGCTATATTGTACATATACGAATATACAATACGAATTCGAAACTAGCAATGCCAGTCTGATGTGCGTTATTTACAACCAATTATTACAGAGCAGGTTTTATTGATTCTTTAATTTTACAGGCCACTTCTGATCGCGTTGGATTAGGAATAACAACAGTTCTAACTTTGTCGACTATAAGTTTGGATTCGCGAACTGATCTTCCGAAAGTTCGCTACGCGACAGCCCTCGATTGGTTCTTGCTGATGAGTTTTTTCTATTGCATTGCAACGCTCCTGGAATTCGCTGGAGTACATTACTTTACTAAGGTGAATAAGTTATCAAAAGCAACGATTCGCAGCTTCTTTATATTCCTATAGTGTCAGTGCAAGACTCAATGTTTTATCAAAATAACAATAAAAGAAACAACAATTTAAACGACCGCCGTGGTGCAACGGCTTTCACACGTCGAGAACTAGTAACACAGAGGTTACTAGTTCGAAGTCGAGTCTAGGTGTTTATGTATTTATTTACAAAAGTATGCGAGTATTATTTCAGTTATCTAGTCCCCGTAACGTAATCAGAACGCTGCATACTTTTGGACTAGATGTCGCTGTGTAAATCGTTCCAGTATAATTAAAAATATGTAATTAAGTAATCCAAAAGATTATCACAACAATAATAATTTGCTTTAATATTAATATAATGAGTGTTCACGAGGGTAAACTAAAACATTTATCATTTAAAATACAATCGTTTTACAGGTGGGTTCAGGGGAAATTGTGATAGACGATTCTGAATGGGAAGAGTTAATCGAGGAAGTGGGTGGCGATGCAATCGCAGCGAGGCAGCTTGCCGTCCGCCGGAGGAGCTCGTGTCGCTCTGCATCCAATTATGTGAGAGTTGAACTATTAATATTCAATATAATAAAATATCATAAATTTACTCGTATTTCAACTTCCTATTTCAATTATCAAACTTTAGGTTTTATAACACTGTTCTTGTACAATTTTGGCGAAGGATTTGCAGCTTCCTGTATTTTTATCTCTGTAGTATTTGTACATAGAATGGATTGTACGAAGGTTCATACTCATTCTATCACCGAATATGATTGCAATACATTCTTCATTCAGCATTAAACTTCATTAAAAATTTTAAATAACTGAAAAAAAAACTCCAACGTGTTTAAAATATTAGTTGATTGACTTTTAATAAAAAAAAAGCTTTGAAAAAAATTCCTCCGATACAAGTTTTCCACATAGTGCAACGAACTCATTATTATCTCCTAAGCGTTGAATTCCGTCAAAACTCGACGTTCTCCCTTTCGCTGCACACGGTCTTTAAAACCCCTTGTAGAAACCCCATTGGCACACATATCACCTTTTACGACGTCAAGTCCGTACGTACTGGGTCTATCCCTCTCGGTGAGGAAGCAGGCTACGGTGGTACTTTCTTGCAGTTTCTGAACACTGTCACTAACACGAAGGCTGCCGTGAATGCAGGAGTTCCTAATGCGATTTTTCGGTGTCACTTCTTAAAGGTGTCTCAATAAGAGTGTACAATTTTTGTATACTTTTTTGTGTATGTGGCAACTCTGAAAATTGACAGCTGTAACCTATGATTGGGGTACAGTTAAACTTCTTAATCCATGCCGACGTCAAACCAGTATCTGCTATGTGCAAAAAGTTGAACTTAGAGACATGGAGCAAAAACATTATTATGTAAAATTTTATAAGAAACAATTTCTTTTAAAGTGATTTATATTAAAGTTCACTTCAAAACTACAGAACATATCGGGGTGGGACTGCGATCATTCGCTGCAGAATTCTAGAATCCTTACCCTTTTTAGTTTTTTTTCGATTTACTTTTTTCTGATATTTGCCTAGCGAAGCATGCGCAGGCTTGATGATTAGTATCATTTAGCTGTTATTATATATTAAAGTTTAGGTGGCAAACTAGTCATAATAGTAACAGTTTAAATCTCAAAAAAGTGCACTTAGGAAATATTAGTTTGACAACGACGATATGTACATTTTGCACATCTATGTGAAAAACTAGAGTAAATACCCCCGGAGATCTTTGACTAAAACGTTAACTACAATCAAAGAAAGACGCTCTTAAAATTTGCAAAAAGTAGTTTGAATAATAATTGCATATGTCCCAATACTCACTATCTTTTTCCAAAATTAGTTGTAGTAGATGTAACGTCAGTAATGCACTAGCGACATGAACCCAGGTCCTCTCAGTCAGACAATTAAAATAATTAATACGTACAGTAACATTTACAGAACTTTGCTCTACCCACTCAAAGTTCGGAAAGTAGCTGCGGGCAAACAAGTACAGCGGAGGAACAAACCGGAGCAGTTCGATTGACTATGGAGCGGACTACGCAGACCGAGGTACGAGTGCCGCGCTGGAGGCAACTACTGTACTGTCTGGCTGGAGATGACCGTTACAGGAAACAGAGACAGCGTGAAGCAGGTAAAGTTTATCAAATATATTGTAATCGAATATCTCGCCATATGAATGCTAGCGGCGCCAGGGGCACCGCTGACACGCTGGCTGCCGTCAACTAGGGGAACTGTAACCTGATCTCTTATCTCGAAACACAACACAATGGCGGCATATTTAGAGACCAAGGGTTGTGTGTAATTTGTTTTCCTCCAGATTACGTTTTCCTACACAATATAATATTTTAATACATACATACATATTAACCACGCCTTTTTCCCGTAGGAGTAGGCAGAGAACACTTCTTTCCACTTGCTACGATTCTTACATACTTGTTACGCTTCGTCCACTTTCATTATTCCCTTCATACATGCTCTTTGGTTTAGGGTACTCTTGACCTGGACTTTTTTCAAGACGTATATATACATTTTAATACGTCTGTTAATGTGTGAAACTACTGCACCGCGCTTACACTGTTGCTAATTATGGTTATATAGTACAATAACACGCTACTCAGACGGATTCCGCTTAATAGTGGAATATTAATATATAAAGCACAAACAATACTGATAAAAAGAAATTAAATATTATCTGATTAACTGTTTGTAGCCACCGTATCCATGTTGATAAGGAACAGGGAAAAAAATTAGCTCTGAAAAGTCATCATACATAATCGTCGTTATTAGGACTTTGAAACCTCTAGATTGGTTCGTGAACTTTAAAACAGCGTAGGGTCATATCCTTAAGTTTAAGTTTGTGTACTGGAAAGGACCTAAAGACTTTTTTGAAGAAAAAACAGAAATTTAACGAAAATTGGTTTTAACAATAGACACAAACTTTATGTAAGGGTTTATTTATGTTTTAATAAGGTGTATTACCTCCACGTGCCCTTATTACGGATTCTAATCGGTTCCGCATAGATTTTATTAGGGTTATTAAAAGATCTTGCGGAATATTGTCCCATTCTTCTGAAAGTGATGTTCTTAGTGCTGCCACTGTCGTGGGCAAAGGGTTTCTCGCATATACAGCTCTTTTTAAATTGTCCCAAACATGCTCAATGGGATTAAGATCCGGGCTGCGTGCTGGCCAATTCATTTTACGTGTCCCAACCTCTTCGCAATATTGTCGAACTTTGCAGCAGCGTGCGGCCGGGCATTATCCTGCATTAAAGTAAAATTTTCGCCTATGAATCCCATGTAAGGCACCACGTGATCTTCTAAGATCTCTGTTATGTAGCGATGTGCAGTCAAACCCGTTATTACCGTTTTGACGGACCATGTCTATGAACACAAGTTCTATTCGCCCGTTCATCGATATGCCACCCCAGACCATATACGAACCGCTTCCAAAAGGAACACGCTCCTCAATGCAACTTTGAGCATATCACTCCCCACGTCGACGATAGACTCTTCTGCGACCATCTGCACCATATAAACATTCCTACACTCATCCGTGAACAATACGGAGGCCCATTGCTCTTCGGTCCAATTCAGGTGATCACGCGCAAATCTTAAGCGAGCTTGTCTGTGAGCTACAGACAACTTTGGACCATTTGCTGGTCTAAAGGGGTGATATCCGCTTCCTTTAACCTTCTTCTTATTGTTCGTGCACTCACGTTTACTCCACGCACATCATTAAGCTCTGTTTTGATGTTAACTGACGTGAGGAAACGATTTCGCAGGGAAGTTGTAACAATAAATCGGTCATCACGACCGGTGGTTGCTCGAGTCCTGTACCACGTCTCCTTCTGTAAGAACCTCTCTCCACAAACCTTCTGTATATTCTAGAAACCGTAGACTGGATTAAATTTAAATTTCTACCAATCGTTCGTTGATCCAAGCCCTCCCGTGTGGGATGCTACAATTTGAGCCGCTTTCGGACGAAGTATCCATATTATGATTCAAAAACTCTCGATGAGTTACAAAACTAACCCAACAATTCTGCTGGTAACAATAATTCAATTGACAAAAGAATAAAAAATCAATTTAAAACTTTGCTATAAATAACACGCAAATCTGATATTAAGAGTAAATTTTCTTTTCCCGGCTATATTCATTTGTTTTACTGCAGTTCTATTTTTAAATTTTCCTTTTTTTTTGAGATTATGAGCCAGTCTCTCCATATTTATATAATTTAATCTAAAAAGTTTGCATACTTATTAAAAAAAATCATTTCAAAGTAATCCTGAACTTTGATGCAGTTTATGAGATGCAGTTTACATACTAAAATCTCACGTCACGATTGTATGTTCGGGATAAAATCGGAAACTACTGAACATATTTCAATCAAATTTCGGAGGACGCGACGAATTAGTCAGGCCGCAGCCCCGGCGTGCGCTGGCTCGCTTTCGCGGGTCTCTTCAAAGCTATATGTAATTTGCTCCAACTTAAGTTAAATATAACAGTTTTATCTCAATTAATTGACCTTAAATTCATATTGCAAATTAAATGTTTATTATACACCAATTGGTTAGTTTTATGCATTCTTAATAGATGGCGGCGCGAGGCGTAAGTAAATTCCTCGATACAACTCTCTAACATTACATCAGGAAGATGGCGTTGTATTTAGTTTTCTAGATAATACATTCTATTCAACATTATACTTGTTTAAGTTCACGATATAACCGTACTATTTTAATTATTTCGTGAATAATTTTTATAAAGAGCCACAGCAATGCGTGGTGGCTCAGCTAGTAACTAAATAAATAATTATACTCTTACCATTTCAGGAAGTCGTGGCCACATCAACAGCGTATCACACATCGACAGAGCTGCTCGTATACTGTTCCCGGCGTCGTTCGCCTTACTGAACCTGTTCTATTGGATGGTTTATGCATTCTCCAGCGACGACTTCGCTTGGAGCGATAACCCCATAAATACATTGTCTCATTAATATGCTATTCCTCATCAACACCTCTTATACTTTAACTTGTTAGCGAGTCCAGTCCACTTAAGTCCACACACACAGACACAGCCCACTTAATAGTAAGCCGTTACCATCGCCTATGGATGTTTGCGACGCTAGGGGCACCGCGAACACGCTGCTGTCCCATAGAGGTACAGGAATCTGGGTCATTAATGCCGGAACACAGCACGCTATTATGGCGGTATACTTATAAAAAAAGGGTAGTTGCCATCCAGACGGCCTTAGGACCCTACCACGTAGCTATAGGATGAGATGATTTATTCGACCAGCGAAGCGGGCGGGAACGGCTAGTTATATATATAATATATAAAAACTAAAGTATAATAGCATATTAGGGTAGTTAGTAAGATACCTTTGTTCTGTAGAAGTATAGTGAAAACAAAACATATAATAATACTATATTGTATGTAGATGGAGATATAAATATTATTAGCCAAACTAAAGGTAGTGTTTATTTTATTTTCAGATTCTAATAAATACTAAGTTTTACAAACTGAAATGAAATAGAGATCATATGCTTACATATATTTATTACAGTCAAAACTAAAGCCAAACAATATAACAGTTTATCAACTGAACAATTTATTAGTTTGTTTTTAACTGAACCAATCTGTAAAATTATACAATTTCAATAAGTTATTTGATACCCTTCCTTCCTCCTTCCTCTTAATATATTGCACTCTTTTATTCTTGAAGACCCTTTTACACTAGTGTGTACCGATTAACTTATAATATAGCGAATATTTAAGTATCGATATTCTATTTATAAATCGATTAGAATAAATATCAGCGCCATTTTATGACGTCACAACGTTATCATGTTACAATTATAGGTAGTTTCTATTTAAGTAAAATTTTAATTGAACTTTTCAATTAAAAAATCTAATAGTCAACTCATTAAAAACCGGTTTCTCTAAAACCATGAAAAACTTATTCAGCTGCACTGGTATATTGCAGTTTCAAACAATTCGAAACTAAACTGAGATAGACTTATTGTAATAATAAAAACTAATTACATCGGATATAACAAAATTCAGCACAACACTACAAAGTTCAATAAAAAAAAAACAATCCGTATCCAACTTTTTGTCTCTGTTTATGAAAATTGCAAACATTTAAATTTACAAACATAAATATGTATTAAAATATTTTTCCGAAAATGTAAAAAAATAAAGTACCTAGATTGAAAATTATTTCACTAAACATTTTTTCATACTATCGAAAGTTAGTGCAAAAGGAACCTTACAATACTTACATAACATACCAATGTTGAACATTAAATTACACTCTCCCCACTGTTCTTATAAAAATATATATTTTACATCGTATATCAGTTTAGAATCACTACAACTTCGATAAATGCTCACAATTGGCACTCAATAATACGTTTAAAGATTACTACAATAAGAACAGCAAGGCCTACAATCGATTTTATTTTCGTATCACAATCTCCATGCGGTTAGTCGCATGTACCATCACATTTTTTCCAACACGCAGTCCAAAAATCTTTACACAAGCATTTTATACCAATCGCATACGATTTTACTTCGGTAAACTTCTACAAATTTTTTTACGTCAATGCTATCCCGTAATATCATTTTCTAGTCCGGCACAACACAGTAAAGGGAATAAATGGGGTTTTTATCCGAACCCTGAAAGTTTTAAATGCTGTATATATGTTGGAAAAATATAGAACCCATTTTAAATAAATCAATAACAGAACAACGAGAGCCCTGGGGGGCTTTATTCAAATAAATAAATATACTGGGACAATTCACACAGCGCCATCTAGTCCCAAAGTAAGCAGCTTAACCCGAACCCATAACCTTCGCAAGCATATCGACATGCGTTAGCCGTTACGCCATAGAGGTCGTCATTTATCACAGATTTTGTACTATTATCGCTAACAGCTATTAATTATAGGCCGCACTGAGGTTAACTGCACACATTATTTCCCTCGTGACATTGAAATATATATAGAAAACAATAAAAGCTACTTATTTAGTAATTAATTACGCGATAAATTTAAATAACTCAATTTACTACGATTCGATCCCCGAAAAATCTACTTCGTTTTAAATAAAGCATAATTTTTTGTGTTCCGTAAATTTCCTACTATGTATAATACTGCAAAAAATTCACACCGCATCTCTTGTGAGGCAAAGGTATCCGTAGCACACGTGATATCGATATTAGGGAACTGATATTAGTCCAGTGGTATCCGTTTATTATGACTTCGCTTATATTAACCAACCGCTTAATATGAAGTAATTATACAGCGAAGTTTGGTTTTCATTTAAAATTATTTAAACAAAATCGGATATAATGACAACAATGACTTCACTTATAGTGACATGTCTCTTATTGTGACCCATTTATAATAAATTATGTCAGGATATAGTGACCGACATGATTCCTAACATCGTTGGCAGTGTTCGAGAGGCTTACATGACGCCCGGCGACGTTCTTAAAATATATAATGAACTTTCTGCGTAAAATGTTTACATATTTTGATTTAATATGCTGTGTTTCTCTCTATAAAAATAAATACATACATATACAGGGTGACTTTGACAAAACCGTCCAAATTTTTTTTACGCACTAAACATCAATTAAGGAACCCGTTTTTGCAAAAAAAATTGTATGTCAAATTTTCACCATAAAATATTTCATATAGGATCATTAATTCAATCGTACAGAATAATCATATGGTGCAAACAGTGTACGTTAACCTGTTATTACCTGTCTCTGTCTCTCCCGCGTAAATGAGTAGTGCGTATTCGCTCACCCGGTGCAATGCCGCCGTCCTTGGCCTTTTACTAGGTCAGATGGAGAGGTCATTGACACTAGCGCCATATTATGTAAATTGCGAGTTCTTTGAATGACTTTGTGATGCAGATTACTCAACATTTTTGTACTATGTGATACAAAACTAAAATACATGTTTCTCATAACTTTTACTAAAGATTCTTCTGTGTGAATTTGGACGGGTTAGTCAGTCACCTGTATACCCAACAAAAACAAGTTTATTTTCTTCAAATTGCTTTGTATGACGTCCGCTTAGTAAGACGTGTTTGTCATTCCCCTTTTATGTCATTATAAACGGATTCCACCGTTTATACTTTAGTAAATAAACATTATATATAAACACTAAAACTCGGGACGGTAATCGTAGCGTAGTGACCCACCCCCGTAGGCATTCCGACGTGTGAAACCCACGCGGCAAGTATACTTGTGACAATCCATACATTGCCATCATGTCCCAAAGTAGCATAGCACTTGTGTTATGGATACTAGATAACTAATATACTACATAAGTATATCCTTTTTTTGTAAATAAATACCCATGCATGTGCCATGCATGGGAATTATTGTACTTATAACACTGTCACTCATAACAAATTAGCCATATTTTTGTACAACATACGAAGTAATCCAATAGATAGGCTTCAACATACTCCACTAGTCATTTAGTTAAATTTAAAAGTCTTATTTCGATATTTTGTGGAGTTAGCATTCTGATAATTAGGCCGACAATATTATACATAAACACCCTTAAATATTATCATTCCTTTTATTTGTCATGTAGAACTTTTCACTTTGCCCTCGTATTATAAGAAACCAAGCTCAAAAATAAAAACTAGATGCTGGGATAAAACGCTTGAGAAAAGATACAAACAAAACTATTCTGTGCCTGAATGCACAAGGTCGCGTTGGCCACGGACTGCGAGTCAGAGAACAAACTTCATTTAATACACAATATATTATATCAAATACTAAGTGTACCGAGTAGAAATATTTTATTCAATATTCAATCTAATATATAATTTATCTACATATAATAATTTTTTTCGTATTATAATGAATAATTTAGAACTATACATTTGAAATATAGATTTCATATTCTTTGTGTAAAACGAGAGAATAATTTCATGAAGAGAGCTAATTTTCTTGTATGCTGCTTGTAAACATTTTATTTAAAACACCACATTAATAAAAATTAAAAATCCTAAAATTACACTTCACTGTAAGCTGTGTATAAAAATACAGAACAATAAATCTATAAAATACATAAAAATAAAACTATAAAATACATAAAAATTAGCAGCCGTTATCGATCGATAAACGACGAGATGTCATTTTTTTTAAAATGTCACCAATGTGACGACACTAGTTCTATTTTATAGTATAGTCGAGTTGCTGGAGCATAAGAGTGAAATGGACTAACAGCCCGAGGAAAAAAAATTATATGTAATCATATATAATGATATAAAATTATATAAAGTTTATATACAATTATATAAATTTTGTACATAGTTAGATATAATCATATTTATCTATATATAGTTGTATTGTGACTATGTATAATTCATATATAATTATATATTTTTTCCCCCCGGGAGGTTCGTCAATCTGACGCATCACTAACTAATCGAGTTACAATCAAGTACAGAGACTTCATAAGAATATAAGCAATAATTAATCCTTTCGCTCAATGTAAAAATTTATCCGGTCCTTAAAATTAGATTTGATTATTCAATTATTACCTAATCGATATTTTTTGCTAGATGTCATAACAGAACGTAAACGACAGCGTTTCAAATAAGAATAGGATTGACTTTGCGCCATGTTGTGACGTCATATCATAAGTTTATAATATTTATTCCACTAACTTGTTGTTTTAAGCAAATATATAAAATAAATTTAGGTACATATGTTACCTGTATTTATAACTTCAATTATTATTGATTATTGATAAGCAAATAAGATTTCGTTTCAAACCGTACTTTTCTAGTGACATTTGACAGATAGAGGTCATTGACGTTCCTATTTTTATTTGAATCGCATTATATGTCCAAACTAGTGTGTTCCTGAACGTTAAAAAATATTTCAACTTATTTTTCGCGCCAAAATCAAAACATTTACATACTTATATTTAACCTTGAATATCATATATGGTCCAATTTCCGAAGGTTAAAGACATATATTAAAGATTTTAAAATATATTTACCTCACCAATTGAAATCTCGCGATAAATCTGTAAAAGACCTTTAAAACTTGACTGAGTCTGTTTCGCCATTATTAAAAGTAGCGATACATGAGGTAAAAATAAAATACATCCACAAGCAGCAATAAGATAACCCCTTTTTAACTATTTATTAAGTATTTTATCTTCTTCTCTCAAATTAGATATTAATAATTAATTAAATTAATAGAAGGAAAAGGACAAAATACATTTAACAAATAAACATTTATAAAGGGCAAACATTTTTGGTCCGACGTCCGGTAACAATACTAGAAAACGTAATTCCTATCGCAATATGACGCCATTTATGTTTATATAATATATATAGAGAAAAATACATTTCAAAGGCAATATTTTAAATACAAGTGGAATGTATAGTATTTAAGGCTTTCATCATAAGTTTAAAGAGTTCTTAATATTTATGAATATTACATGACAAAGGAAGTTTTTCTAGTACATCGCAGACATTATACAATATTTGAATTAATTTATTTATGTTTTTTTTTATTATCATTGAAACTATTTGAAATTAGTTTTCTTGTCCAATCTTTATATGTGCCTGATCAGAATTTGTACTTTTGGAGCTACGATTCGTTACGGTCAGCAAATTCACTAACGCTGCCGCTCTAATAGCGGTAGACAAGCAACAACATTTGTCTATTGAAATTTTTTTAATCTTCAGAGTGTATGATTTTCATGTCAATAATAATTTTCCGTAACACGGTATGCTATTTTTTAAAGACAGCTCCCTCCACAACGCGACAAAATCGCAGGATTTTTAACAAACGTTTAAATCGACTATACACCAAAGCCAAAATCTGATGAAGCTTATTAATTTTACAAGTACAATTTTACAAGGCTACTTGTACTAGCTACAAGATACGTGCACCGACCGTGCCGACATTGACAAACTCAATTCAATCAAGTTCAGACCGGTGGCGGTACATCCAGACCGTCAGTAAAATGACCCCCCCCCCCCCCCCACTCTAGCACCGCGCGCGCGTCGCACACAACGTACCAACCGTGTGTATCAAGAAGCCGAAAGTTGGCCACACGATTGGTTATTTACGCTTCTCGACACACATGGTTAGTCACTAATGTAGTGCGCGACGCGCGCGCGGTGATGGGGTGGGGGCTTATTTTGCCCACGATCTGACTGCGATGATTCAATTAACACGCAAATAAACATATCACGCCATCTCACTGAAAGATATTTCAAACAGTCTCAACAATATACCCCATAATTTTATTAATAAGCTTTTAAAACTACTTGAACGAGTTGTGTTCAAAAACATGAATCTCCTAACACAATATAGACCACAATGCGAATTAGTTAAATAAATTATTGCATTAATAATTATATTACTTTACAATAAATAGAAGCTCTCTGTACATAAACAATCAACAATTTTCTGCTTTCTTTGTTTGAGCTATTATAATAGTATTTGTACCGAAATGAGCAAAATTTATAAGAAGGGTCTCCTAAACATATAATTTGAAGTATTTCTTGCCATAAATTACAAAAAAAATCAATTAAATTAATGAAAAAGGTTTCGTACAAATTTTTTTTTATTGCTGTAGGACAGCAGACAGGCTGACGGCCCGCTTAGAATTTAGCAGTTACCGTCGCCTATGGCTGTTTACATCGCCAGTGGCAACGCGAACACGCTGCTGTCCCATAAGGATACATACAGGAACTTGGGTGCCGTGCCGCAACACAACACAAGGTTATTATGGCGGCATATTTAAGACCAAAGGTCGTCGCGATCCAGGCGGGCTTGAGGCCCTACCACGTAGCTAGGGTGGGTTGTTTGTCGCCTTTTACGACAGGCCGACCCCGATCGCAGAAGTCAGTATTATTTCTCCGCCCCTACACGGATAAAGATTATTACGTTAACATATATAGCGAAGTTAAAATTCTAAAACCATATTATTTTACGTAAAAATATATCGTGATTCGTTGTTTTAAACAGCTCAAAATCTCTTTCGGAAATAGAAAACTAGGATATTATGATTGATGATACTAAAATCTACGATCGGAGACCCGAAGGTAATAATAAAATTGACAGAACATAAAAAATCTGTAAGCGACGCATAGCAACACACAACCACTACAAAATATTAGTACCATTAATTACTTACACGTTACATTACTTAAACCTAAACATTAAATAAATAATATATATAATATGAACAACGTTCAATAACCCAAATGGGTGTTCTCTGTACAATTAAGATATAGATAGAAATATCAAAGTCATAAAAAGGCGTCAGTCCACACTTTATCGCAGTACATTAAAAGGTGGAATGCCCTACACAATTTGGAGACTAGAACACTGGTCACAGATTTTTCAGTAGGCAAGGATATACTAAATATATTTTCACTATTTAAATACACATACGCATGCGTACTACTTATATCAAGCTATATTAAAAATAAATAATAATTTTACATAGAGTATTAAATATATTTTCATAAATTCTTACACTAACATGCAGGGCAAAACGATGCGCCGCATACTAATGTGTATATTTTGCTCTAGATTTATAAGTTAAGTATTTAAATCACAGAGTCTACGTCTCTACATTAATAGTGAAGATTATTTGCCTAAAATATGTATTCAAAATGATACATTACTTTTTTTATATTATTTGGTATGTATATTCACAGAAGTGATCATTATGAACATAAGTTCACAAAAACTGGTAAGAGCGTGTTTTGACATTGACATTTGACAATCATTGAAGGAAAAACAATGATCGTCTTTTTAAATATCAAATTATTTCATATGTAACGATTATATTGATCGGTGTCCGTTTGCATTTAAGGAGCAATATCTTTTTTTCCTATTACAAGATACACGTTCATGTCATCTTTGCCCTTGACATAGACGCTTCCCCGCGGCTCAAAGTCATACCTCGAGGAGAGGACAGGCATACACGCCTCGCCCACTTGAATCCGGTTAGGAACCCCTGTAGAGTCCATCCGCGAAGCTATATTCACCGCATCGCCCCATATATCGTAGTATAATTTAGTCGTACCAATAACCCCCGCCGTCACATCACCGAAATTATATCCAATTCTCAATATAAAATCGAATCCCAGCAAATCTTGATTGAAATTGTCTACAACATTCTGCATTTCGAGAGCAAAGTCCATTAACTGATATAAATGATCGTACGGCCCACGGGAAGCCTCTCTCATGCCCGAGTTAAGTCCACTAGCCGCCATAAACGTACTCCCTATAGTTTTTATTTTCTCCACCTGCTGGAATTGAGGGCGTTCTAGCAATTCGTCGAAATCTGCAATCAGTTCGTTAAGTACACGCAAATACTCTTTGCCCCTCAGGTAGGACTCATCATACATTTCATTGAAGTTAACTATACTTGCGAATATTATTCCGGCATTTTTGTGGTTTTCTGAATACTTAGCCGTGTTCTTCAACTGATCGGCGACATGCCGCGGTATTATATTATGTAATAGCCAATCGGCTTGATTTCTCATATTCTGCACTCTTTGTTTATCTCTGTTCGCCACGACGTTGCTATAAAAACTTAACCGATAGCTGATTTCGAATTCCCTATTGAGGAACCATACCAGTATTAACAAGAGGGCCACGTCTAAGTACAATTCCGTTAAATGCAATTTATGCTGCAAGGTGTCATACCATCGGGTACTGTTTAAATTATCCAGCCAATCGATGGACGAGTCGTTACTCGTGTCAAATTCATTCGTAAAATTCTTTAACCAGGGCTGAACATTAAAACTAATATCAGCACTGATCAATTGAGAGTTCGCGTCGTGACATCCGAGCACAGCAAAGCATAAGAACAAACCGGCATAGAGCGTCACCAAGGTGTTTTTAACTAGCCAGTTCATTTGTGTAAAATTACAGAAGTGCACAATACTCACGTATAAAAGGTAAACGTAAAATGACTGTTCACCTTTCAATATCGCCATGGTAGTGTCCTCACACGAGAAATTGATGAGGACCGCAAGTATGGGAAGACTGATTAACAACCCACCAGAAAAATGCCACGGGTACCAATTCGATAACCTCTTAAATACCCTAACAGATCTTCTTAACGAAATCGGCGCTAAAGGATCACGTTTCATTTTCCATTTTAGATAATGCCTATAAAAACAGAGGACCATCGCTACAGCTTCGATGACGCCAAACAAAATCAGCCATCCGTAGGTACTTTTCCAGCTGTTGTACAATATGAATATAGAAGTAGTGACAGCTAAAAACATGATAGCCGATACAAGTATATCTAGGGCAGTGTTGAATCTGGAAGTTGTGAGGGTAGGGGGGAAATCTTCGCTGTCGTCGCTCCGGTGTGCCTTGTCGCGGTAGTGGCGCTCGATGTCTGCGCATTTGAAGAACAACGTGAACCTGTTAACAATAAACTCTATTGGTATTTTAATTCAAAATTAAACCATTTCATGTATACAACAATAATACATAACACCCTGCTGCCGCGTTCGGGCTTTCCTCTAGAGGAATAAGACGACAGTATTCCAACCACGCTTATCCAGGACGCATTTATTTTCCATTTAATCCAAATCCGTTTTCGGATTTCGTTACGAAAGCTTTAATATGTTTAAAGAGAGGCTGCAGGAAGATGGTTTTATCTCCTTGCATAGGTGGCGTATAAATACTGATTCCTGCGATCACCCGTGGCCTGTCGTTAATAGCGACGAAACAACCCCAGCTAAGTGGTATGGCTCCCAACCCGACTGGATGGCGACCAACCTTGGTCTTTAAATATACTGCCATAATAACCTGATGTCGTGTTGTGTATGTTGTTTATAAGTGGCCTGGGTTTCAGTTCTCCTGCGCGGACGGCACCGTGTTAGTGGTGCCCCTTGTGTCGCAAACATCGTTAGGTGACGATAACTGCAGTTTAATAGCAGTATAAAAAGGAAACCTAAACAGCAGTAACGAATGAATAAAATGAAAACATCCAAATTTATGTTTGAAAACTTTGCAGCAGCTAGTATTTAGGAAAATCTATTTTACGTCATACATAATCAAAATAATGGGCATACAAACCTGTTGAGAGGTGGTTGTACGAAATAATTGATGCCTGATCGGGCATTTTCTTGCACACAGCGTATCAGTTGCAAATCTGATTGCTTCCGTAGTTTCTGCAAGCACTGAACTTGTTGATCGTTCAAAGGCGCAGGAAGACGGCTTTTGCAATGCGGGTCGTTTAAAGACGACTGGCTAGAGGTGTAGTAACCAGACACCCTGTGTTGCATCATGTCATGTTGAGACGAAGCTAAATGATTCAACGCGAATATCTGAAATGTAAAACTGTTGCAGTTTTCTCGACAATATTCAATACAAAACTTTTTAATACAAATGGAAGAAGTTCCAGGCTTCTGAGCTACGTGTACTCGTAGACCTGAGTTTCGGAAATCAGTGCCCCCGCTTATACGTGTTTTAAAGTTTAATTACCTTACTATGTTACTTATGTTATCTCTCTCTTTGTGTGTGTATAATTCAAATAGTCTAATGTAATTTTAATAAATAAGATGGGTGAAAAATCTATGCTATAATTACTTAACAGTAAATTTATTTGCACTCATAATTGTTGTACAACCGACCACGAGGATAAAATAACAAAATTATTTTATCGTCATTATTATTCATCATTACATGCTACAATAGTACATGAGAGTAATTTTATTTCATTAAAATGTTATTTCACTCGCGTATTAATTAGTGCTTCATAATAATTAAATAAAATCGCATTAAAAAAGACTAAGAAGCTACTTATATCAGTGCTAAACCGGCTTTTGCGACAACGCAAGTCTACTAATTTTTTTTTAATAGGTCTTTACCTATGAAATTGCCGTTCTGCAGTACTGGCCATTTCAAATCAAAATAATTTTTGTTTGGCTAAGAATTCCAATTTCAAATTAATTTTATTTTAAAAACATGGAATTCTTTTTCCAAAAGTAGTCATTTGTTTATTGATTAGTGTTACATTTTCATCGCATTTCAATCTGTTTCGTCATCATAGATACGGTAAAAATTCGAGTAATTAGGGAATATGAGTACCGTCGTGGCAGCAACGCGGCACAAGCGGCACGCAACATCAACGAAGTTTACGGAGCTAACACTACAAACCAACGCAACACCTGTTATTGGTTTGCTCGCTTCCGTTCTGGGAATTTCGACCTGAAAAATGAACCTCGCGGTCATCCTAAGACTTTGGTCGACAATGATGAATTAAAGGCGATTGTGGAAGCTGATGATACACAATCTACGGCTGAATTAGCAGCAGCTTTCGACGTTAGCGTCAAAACAATATTGGTCCATTTGCGTCAAATTGGCAAGGTAAAAAAGCTTGACAAATGGGTGCCCCACGAACTCAATGATTGCCAGCGCGAAGTACGCGTGCCTTGCACTGCTCAACAAACACACAAATGAAGGAATTTTGAACCGCATTGTTACCTGCGATGAAAAATGGATTCTGTTTGATAACCGCAAGCGCTCAGCAAGTTGGTTGGATCCTGGTTCAGCACCTAAACAATGCCCTAAACGAAAACTTACCCCTAGAAAAGTGATGGTCACTGTTTGGTGGTCTAGCGCCGGTGTGATTCATCACAGCTTCTTACCAAACGGGGTGAGCATTACTGTGAGCATTGTTGTGTACTGTGAAGAACTGAACACAATGATGGAGAAGCTGGCACATCTCCAACCAGCATTGGTCAATCGCTCGTCTCCGCTGCTCCTGCACGACAACGCTCGACCTCATACTGCACAGCAGACTGTCTCCAAGTTGCAAGAACTGGGGTTGGAAGTTCTCCGTCATCCGCCCTACTCACCAGACCTTGCGCCTACAGACTACTTTTTCCAGAATTTGGATAACTTCTTGGCGGGAAAAAATTCAATACCCGAGAGGCAGTACAAAATGCCTTTGAAGAATTTGTTGCCTCCCGTCCAGCTGATTTCTTTAAGAAGGGCATCAATAAACTGCCACTGCGTTAGCAAAAGATGCATTGATTGCATGGGTGATTACACCGATTAATACAAATAAAAAATTCATGAAAAAATTCGTTTAAATTTTTTCATACAAAACGGCAATTTCATAGCTTAAGACCTAATATTTCGCCGCGACCGACCGCGATTTTTTTTATTATATTTATCGAACGGCATAGCATACCTTAATAACAAGATACGTCAATTTCAGGAAAATTCTTTTTAAGTCTTGTTAAAATTTTTAAGATGATTTTTAATGTGTTAAAATATAATTTTATTTCCTTCTCCTTGTACTCGTACTAAATTTACAAAAAAAAAAAAATAGTACGGTTAAATCTTGAAAAACTATAAAAATAGAAGACTTTGTAAATGTTGTCAGAGACAAAATTTTTCCTCGGGCATTCCATCACGCCTGAAGTTTTAACATTCTAAACAAAAGTAACGTTCAGCAGACGGCCGTCTCGCGAAGTTTGACGGTCGAGCCGGAATTATTTACGGGCGTTGCACATAACTTTAGGCGAGAATGTTTACAATTTTAAACCATGTTTACTGTTCGCATCTATTTCGTAAAAATCATCACGTTCCGTACAAGTATATCAGAGTTTATTTATAAAAATTAGTTAAAGTTTCTGTACTGCTAATTTGTATCGGTTACAAGAAGAGATTTTGTACTTTATGTAGTTATAATCTACTGTCATCTTTTGTATCGAATTAAATACGTGCCTGAATCAAATGAATAATCTAGGCAATAAGGTCAGAACTAAAGGGACAATTTGAAAATAATGACACATTTGCTTTCCTCCACGCAGGGGCGGAGTAAGAATACAGACCCCTGTGGCCAGGGTCGGCCAGTCGTAAAAGGCGACAAAACAACCCTAGCTAGGTTATAAGGTTCCATGCTCGTCTGGAAGGCAACCACACCTGGTCTATAAGTATGCCGCCATAATAATATTATTGTTGTAGAACAGCAGACAGGCTGACGGCCCACTTAGAATTTAGTAGTTACCGTCGCCTATGGGTGTTAGCAACGCTAGTGGCATCGCGAACACGCGGCTTTCCCATAAGGGTACAGGAACTTGGGTCACTATTGCTGGAACACAACACAAGGTTATTATGGCGGCATACTTAAGACCAAAGGTAGTCGCGATCCCGACAGGCTTGAGACCCTACCACGTAATTAGGGTGGATTCATTTGTCGCCTTTTACGACAGGCCGACCCCGACCGCAGAGGTTAGTATTCTTTCTCCGCCCCTGCACGGATAAATCTCTTTTGCTGTGTTCCGGCATTAGTCACCCAAGTTCCAGTATCCCTACGCGTACGGCAGCGTGTTTGCGGTGGTTTGTACAGACAGCAGATCGACGGGTTTCGTTTGTACAGACAGCAGATCGACAAAAATAAAAAATATTGTCATTAGGTCCGTTTAGGTCTAGGTGTATTGTCTGACTGAAGCAACGAATGTTTCACAAATCTCTTTGATTATAATCACTCGTAGAGACCAAAATAACTTTCTTTAGAATCCCATCCCTATGTCAGAATAAGTTTAAAAAATACAAACCTGGTGTTGAATACTAGACCGCCGACTAGTGCTTCGGATGCCGGAGTCTTTGCGACTGTTAACCGAGGGGCACAGGCTGATTGCATCGTCCAGAGGCCGTGGAGCTGGTGAGGGTGTCGCTGTTAGTGGCAGTTGGAGCCGTCGGGAAGCACGCGCACACTCCCCCTGCGCTGCCGTCAGCGTCGAGCTCCGCGCGCGGCTCACTGGAGTCTAATATCAAAATTACTTCAAAGTCTGAGGTTTACAATTTTTCTTAGTTATGACTTTCTTTGATGAACTTCGTAGCACAATGGCTTTCCCACTTAAATCGGTGATTATGGTTTCTATTCCCGTATCGATTCTGAGTGTTTACGTACGTAAGCAAGACGTAGTCAATATTTTTTCTCTCTCACCCCAAAATATCTAAGGAAATACCCAAAAAAATTCCCTGTTGGAGCTCTAAATTCCTTTTAAGAGGTTCTCCATGGAACTAAGTCTTTCCGTCTAAATAACATGGAAAACAGGGTTTTTTAACACTTTTTTGTCCTTCAAGCTGTGAAAATAATAATTTAAAAAAAGAATCAATAGATCTTTCTTAGTATTAAATTTAGTACAAAAAGTTCAATTGAGTCAAATTTCTATCTTCAATATTTGATTTTTTACAGAGCTTTGAAGTATAAATTTTCGGGTTTTTGCATTTTTAGTAAAACTATGATTTGGACAGAAAGTAAAATGGCAAATTTGTAGTACGTTTCACGTCCCATAAAAAAGTCTAATCGACTTTTCCGTATCATGAATAACAACAAAGTTACAAACCCACAACTTATTTTTCTAAATTTTCGCTTTTATGAACTGAAATATCGATAATTAAAAAAAAAATTGTGCAAAAAAAAATTGGATGGGTGAGATATTTTGTATTATCAATAGTTAAATGTTACAGGCTTATTTAGTTATATTTTTATGATTTTTCGACTATGTTATGAAATATATTGATAATAGAAATGAAATATTATTAACATATATAAAGCACAATCAATTTACGACAAAATTGACTTTAGTAAGCTGAAGCTTAATATATTAACAGTATTATTGTTATTTTTTAAATTCTCATGTGATAAATTTATTCTTTATTATCAAAGAAGAATTTTAAAATTAATCATAATCATCAAAAGTCTAGCAGCCCCTAACTGTTATGGACGATGACGCACAAAATACATTTAGTTTTTACTATCGTAATAATGTTATAAGTTATTTTGAATAATAACATAACATTGAGGCGATAATATTATGCAATCGCTAATATTTCGTTACTGAAGACGCCTATCGCAAAGTCAAGGTTGAGATCAATTACAAAATTTTACGACAAGCATCGTTGTGCAATCATCGGTATAAAACAACTATCAAAGGCGAGATTCTTAATACTGACCTCTATGGTGTTTTGTCTCCCATATTGAGATCTGTAGCTGCTGCTTCGTGCGAAGGGCGACATATTACTCCTGGACTGACTCAAATAAGACCGGATGTCAATGATTTCCTTCTCAAAGGAGTTTGTGTCTCGACTCTGTACATTCAGCTTGCTTTGACTATTCGTCGGCTTCGGAGGCTTATTGTCTAGAGATTCTATCACTATGGGCACTTGATGGTACCCATTGTTCGATTGAGCACTCAAGCCGTCACCGCGTTCCAAAAAATTTAAAGTTTTTTCGTTAAATTCCTGCTTTTTTATGTCGTGCAATGGCGTATCGGAATGCTTTCTTAGGAAACGGGGAACTTTCCAATTCTTTATTTTATTTGTGTATTTGCCATAGCTTCCTAAAATCACATAATTACTAGATAAATATGAAATAAAACCTTTAAAAATTACAAAAGAACATCTTTTCACCTATTACATTAAATACAAATTTGTCATCTTAACCATTAACTGACCAGGGAAGAGGAGTAACATTTTCACCGAATTATGATACATCTTAGTACCACTTTGTGTTATTGAAACAAAATAATAATAGTTAAATAATGCACAACTTATCGAAGATATAACAAAAATTTGACGCGTTAATATAAAATTATGCTTGTAATGATTACGTAAAAAGCAAGGAGCATAGAACCAGAGTGGTGTATTAACACGAGGATTACCTCTTCGAAAATATAACTCATATGACCGTCAGTGGACCTGTTGAAAGCCAAAAGGCACTGACGGAGGAGTCTTTTCTTAGGCCAGCCGTACACGGACTGCTTCAAGCAGTTATGACCGACTGCTTGAAGCCGCGACCGCGCGGTGAACTATAGCCATTCATTCGCTGCCGTACACACGACTGCTCGAGCAGTAGCGACCGCTTCAAGCCGTCAACTACATGATGAAATTCCATCGTGCTATCGACCGCTCGCGAGCAGTCGCGAGGCATACACTGACTGCTCGAGCCGTCGGCGGCTCTAGAGCAGTCGACAGCTCTACGACCTCCCCCTCCCTTCTCTAGAGCCGTCGGCGGCTCTAGAGTAGTCGACAGCTCTACGACCTCCCCCTCCCTTCTCTTCTGGCCTCGCGGCGTCTAGTGTCTCTGTCTCGTCTCATTTGTCGACTGATCTCTGAAAATGGAGGGTGTGTGCGATAGTGATGCGCTTATAAGCAGTGCTTCCTCGTCAGAATCCATGACTAGACAGCTCGAGCAGTCAACAACCGACTGCTCAAGCAGTCAACGCCGACCGCTCGAGCGGTCCGTGTAGGTCGGTTAGCCGTTAACTGCTCGAGCAGTCCGTGTACGGCTGGCCTTACAGGGGCCGAAAAGCAGTCACTTCCGTAAATATCAAATGTTTGCATGTGTAAGCTAATAAAATGTTCATACGCCGAGTTTTAGTAGCGGATATATTAAAATATACTTTAAAAGCTAACACGCGCTCATAACATATGCCTACATCACAGTTATTCGAAATAACAACATAGGTTGCCTGCTAGCGAAAGGAATAAACAATTGGCCCCAATCCCAAGTAAACATACTAAACAAAAGCTTTTTACATATAATTATTATTGTTAAACATGCAATGCACTGTATACATACATTATCGCTTCAGTCGGATTAGTGGCCGTGTGCAGATATATGTTTATTTTCTACAACTGTTTATTTACTTCTAAATGTAAATGTTTTTATAATTACGCAATCCCTAAACTAAGGACATTGTGTTTGTTCTGTGAACATTACAAGGAAAAATCTGGAGTTGATTTCCAAAACATTAGACGAATGATTCAGTTAAGAATCTAACTTTAACTGAGTGGCTCGAAGACAATGCGCGAACAGGTTGTCATCATATTTACGAGTATATTTGAATGATAACATCGGCACACAAAGAAAAGTTGTTTGTACAATTGACACCACCTATTTATGTCGTGGGGGTGAAAAATGCTTAGTGCACACCCCGCCGCCTGAGGGGGCTGGCGACGGGGACTACCCTCCCATACTAGTGGTAATCCTGAGCAATGCGCCCACAGTGGTGGACAAGGGGACGTACGTCGCTGGAAAACCACCCCAGTGTTCCTCTTCTGTCCGGTGGACCCGGGAAAGATGTTTTCACGTGCGCCTCATGCCCGAGCGGACATATGACGCCACCTACCTATCGATATGTATTTAGACCCGTTGAATCCAAATCTGGAGTCAGTTTAGACCGTACACTCTCAAAATCTCAAATTCTCGAATCACTAAATCGTAAAGTATTTAAAAAAATTGCATGTTTTGGTGAAAAACATTTTGTGGAACTAGACGAAGCATGACTTTCATCTATTTGGATCGGCTGAATCCGAATTTGAAGCTTATTAGGACCATAAGCTGTTTTAATACTGAAACAAACCTTCTAAATTGCCAAAACTTACAAAAAATTTTATTATGGTAATGAAAAAAGTTTTGTATAAATTTTAATTTTTTTATTGCTGTATGACAGCAGACAGGGTGACGGCTCACTTAATAGCAAACAATTACCGTCGCCTATGGGTGTTTGAAACGCCAGTGCCATGGGGAACACGCTCCTGTCCCATAAAGGTACAGGAACTTGGGTCACTATTGCCGGAACACAACACAAGGTAATTATGGCGGCATACTTACCACCTTTGGTCACCATCCAGATAGTCTTAGGGCCCTACCACGTAGCTAGGGTGGGTTGTTTTGTCGCCTTTTACGACATGCCGATCACGGCCGCAGAGCCTCTGCGGCCGGGGTATTATTTCTCCGCCCCTGCACGGATATTTTCAGACTTTAAACTTGTATTTTATGCATCAGAAATACAAGAAACTTAAATATTTAATCCAAATAAACTCCAGATTCAGACTCAGAAAATTTTTCATAACCAAGATAACCCAATTATCACTATTTTTTACGATTTTTGCAATTTACTCGAGATTTTGAAGGTGTACGGTCCACACTGACTCCAGATTCGGATTCAGCGGGTCGAAATTATACTACATGTCGGTAGGTAGGTGGCGTCAAATGTACAAACCACTTTTTTGTTTGTGTGCCGGTGTAACACCGGGAAATACAAAAATATTTACAATGGATTTGTTTGATTAAATCATAAAAACAGGATACTACTACATATAATAATATATGATAAAGTAATCATTGCATTTTATATCTCCTATGCATAAAGTTTCGAACGGTCATTATGTTGCATTTCAGAAATTATAGCAAGGTACTTTAATAAAAATGTCATATTAGGTTCAGGGAGGTAACAAGAAAATAAGGTTTTAAACAAACACAGGGCATTTCATATTGTAGAAACAATCGTGTTTATAAGACAAAATATATTGATTTAAACTCCAGTCACCTTTACACTTCCGTTTTTCCAATCACGTCACGTGTTCCAGTAAATGTTGGAACTGTTTACTTATAATGAGTAGCTACATTTAGTGTTTTATCACACAATCCACAAAGCTTAATTTATGTTCCGAAAAATATCCAATCCTAACCTCTACAATACGGATGGGTATTATTATTATAGACGACCTACGACCTACGCTTGCGGATGTCACGGGCTCGATTCCCGTCCAGCGCCTGGGTTTTTATATATTATCCGTGCAGGGGCGGAGAAAGAATACTAACCTCTGTGGCCGGGGTCGGCCTGTCGTAAAAGGCGACAAAACAACCCACCCTAGCTACATGGTAGGGCCTCAAGCCCGTCTGGATGGCGACCACCTTTGGTCTTACGTATGCCGCCATAATAACCTTGTGTTGTGTTCCGGCATTAGTGACCCAAGTTCCTGTACCCTTATGGGACAGCAGCGTGTTCGCGATGCCAATGGCGTTGCAAACACCTATAGGCGACGGTAACTGCTAAATTCTAAGCGGGCCGTCAGCCTGTCTGCTGTCCTAAAGCAATAAAAAAAACTTATTTTGGGACTAGATGGTGTTGTGTGAAATGTCCCAATATATTTATTTTATTTATGTATTTTTCATTGTTCTGGAACAGCAGACAGGCTAAAGACCTAGATAATAGTAAGCAGTTACCGACGCTTATAGATGTTTGCGACGCCAGGGGCAATGCTAACACATTGCCGTCCGCATGGGGCAAGTGGAATCTTGGTCATTTATTCTCGAACACAACTCAAGGTTATTATGGCAGTATATTTAAAGACCAGGGGTGGTTGGTATTCAGATGAACATGCATCCCTACCACCCAGTTATGGTTTTGTCCCGTTTTACGACAGGCCGCACCCAACTGCAGGGGTCAGTATTCTTACTCCGCCCCTACATTAAGAATTTTTTTGTCTTTTGTTGTTACTCTATTGGAAGGGGTAGACCCAAAAAGTGTTGGCTTGACGTCGTAAAGGGTGATATGAACTCACTGCTAGGACCAAGGGCACTGAAGCGGAAGTTTGGTTTGAATGATGGTGATCTGTTGTGAAGAGCACATAGTAACAACTGAATGACAAGGTAAACAAATACGCATTTCTGTTTAATTTGAATGTCACGATAAAGTGCATGTATTATAACTATTATAATTGCTCTGAATAATGTCCAATTTTAAAGTTTATTTACAACGTGATAAAGATATCAATGTCGGTATAATTTATATTTAGCACGTATCAAATGAAAATTGGCCGAAGATTTATCACTTGAAGTACTCATTCACGCTGTCGTGATTTGTAAGAACATCACCTTCACGTAATGAAGTCATTATTATATCTTATCAGCCTTTCTCTCCCGATAGCCAACTGTAGGTACCGATTCAATCTATAATAGTATAGAACAATTATATTTCTATGCAAATAAACATAGTCGTAATACCTACATAATGAGCACGATCTGTGAAATGTCGGTTTGGAAAATATATTGTATTTGCAATATTATTTATTAGCACGCGTAGTTAACAATCTGCAGTACCTGTAATTTCGTCGCGTGTATTTTAAAATTCGAAACTAAAACTCACCAACAGATGTCGGACTTTTAGACGAACTGTCCGTTGTCTCAGTGTAAGCCTTCTCCCTCTGATCGTCCAATTCTGTATCTGAATCTAAAATACTGGGCAACGAACTAGCTTTCGTCCGGAAATAAAATGAATTCGGTGAGAGCAAATTATTGGACTCTGGTTTGCGTACACTGAGCTTGTCGTCGGTTGACTCTTTGTCTCCTGGGGTGAGAGGCACAGGAGAGTTATTAAAGGAGAGGATGGATTGAGGAGAGGCAGCGGGGGATATAATTAGGCGCAAGTTCACAGGATTCGAGGGGGTGATGCAATGGTTGTAATTATGTGGGGAGTATAGCTGCCGACCTTCAATGAAGTACGTTTTATGACCTAAAAAACATATACTTTCAAATTCTAAACTTCGAATTAAATGTTACTTCAATATCTTTTAAAAAACGCTTACCGAAAACTTCTTCGCCTTCTTCTAATATATAGGAACCTCCTAAAAACCAACTGGTTTCTTCGGAGATGTGAACCCGCCCCGGCTTTCCTGTGGACTCCATTTTGTTTGCAAATGTTACGTCATTACTCCACACATCGAACTTAAACCTTCGTGTTCCCACAATACCACACAACACTGTTCCGGTGTGAACTCCAACTCGCATGTTAATCCCCTCCCCGCGCTCCCTGTCAAATTCCTGAATTGCATCGATCATACCTAAAAAAATTATTAATACGCGTTAGTAACTGAGTCTATTATCCTTTTATAAATAATGGCGAGTCCATAAAAAAACATTCAAATCAATAATCAATACACACCTAAACCCATTTCAACGCAGCACGTAGCATGGTCCGGCCTCGGTTCGGGGCATCCAGAAACACAATAATAGCAATCACCAAGTGTTGAAATTTTTTCGCAACCATGATTCTGGCACAATTCATCAAATTTTTCGAACAAATCGTTTAGAATATTCACTAATTCTTCGGCACCTTTATTACTGGACATCCGTGTAAAACCAACTATATCAGCAAACAATATGCTAACGTTTTCCATAGAACTCATGTTAAAAGGCCTAAATAACGATTTTATATCAGAGGCTCCAGCATTAGAATTTCTAGGATTTAACGGATCGTGCGTCTTCACGTAACTGTCGGACTCGAGTACTTGCTCTTCCATGAGTGAACTGGCAAGTTTTGGTGGCATCACAGAGTGAATCATCTTTTCTTTTAGTTGTTTCTCCATTTCTAGCTGCCGTCTCACCAACAAACTTTGTCCTACTTTCATAAACGTGCCACGCATTCTTACAAATGTCATTAAATAAATATGTACGCCTATTATATGCACACACAGTTGCAGTAAAACTCGTACAAACATTCCAGGACATTGCCATTCTTGCTCAGATAGATGTAACACCACATTTAAAACTTCGAATACTATTGAATATAATATTCCAATGATAACGCAGGCAAAAAGTGGCAAAGGCGTCAGGGTGTATATGATTAACAGTATTTCGATGCACATGGTAAAGTGACCGGACTGACTGATGTCAGCAGCCTGCGAGAAATCGTTGCCCAGTTGCGTCGTGAGCGTCACCAGCGAAAGGCTGAGTGTGCAAAGGGCAAGTGCCATGACCAGAGACAACTTAAACGTGTAAATTTTGTATATATTTGTAAAAGTAACAAAGAGCATAACAAACGTTATCAAAAGGACTCCAGCAATTAAAGAACACAGAAATGGCCACTTCACTATCACTCCATTCAAACCAAGAACCACAAAGTAGACAAACCATGATATAGAAAATATCAAAATGTATAAAAGTGCAAATCTGAAAGAAAAAAACATATTTAACAGTCATTCAAAATTCTATATAGATAATAGAAACATGCAGAATTCAAATTTGGAACATTCATAGAGAACTTACCTAAATCTTAGTCTAATTTGTCTAAAGGAACTACTTCTATATTGGCCTTCTAGTACTTCAGAGTCGAAACGGGGATTCCACCAGGTCCCCGGAGCTGCCCTTTCAAATGCAATCGGTATCGTGAGTCCACAACAATTGGTGGTGGGATTGTTCCGTGCCAGATAGGCCTGCACGTGTGGCGCCAAGCGAATTTGCGCGTCTTCCCCCTCTGAACAATCTGCATCGTGTTTGCCGTCCAACTGTTGGGAGCCATCGCTGCAACTGACACATCCGCTTGGAGCACTCATTGTTTTATATAAAAATGATACATATTAGTAGTCATTTTCACGACTCCTCAATTATGGTTTTGTCCTAAAATAAATTATTTTTTATAAAACTAATTACAGATATTTCTTTGTATACATAGTTAAGGTAAATTCGACATTGTTGCTAGTGAAGTTAAACCGTATATTATTGTATATTAGATTAGTTTTAGTAATGCATTTCCAAAGGTCATTATATAGATTTGCTCATACAGAATGTGAGCAATAAATGAGTAATATTTGAACGGCTGTTCAAATGTTAATATAATACATGATTTCACATTGTTGATGTGTATAACCCGTGCGCGATAAGTGGAGACTCGCCTAGAATGCAACCCTCTGCCCGCTACCCCTGTAACTTCCCCTCAAGCTCCCGTGTTGTGTTGTAGGCAACGCCAAAGCAGACGAAGTCGCGGGTGGGAATTTGTTGTGATATTTTTTGTGCATACAATCATGTGTCTGTGGCGTCACCGCCCCCAGATCTCAACTTATTGCGCACGGGTAGTAATGTACTATTAATAAACGCTAATTTCAAATATTTAATAGACTATAATTAATAATAATAAAATAATTATTATTTAGAATTGAATGAGTTCTGCCTGTTTCATACGAGAAGGGATTAGTACTTCTCCGTACGTGTAATTTCAAATGACGAGAGGTGACGTCAGTTTGACATCATTGTGACGTGGGCGACGCAGAGGACACGGTAGCCCACACGGCTGCCGTGTCCTCTGCGTGAGCATGGTGCGGACAGCGCCTTGCTTTCGTCGGATTTGACGTCTCACTTCCATCCTTGACCATGATTGGAAGTGAGACCGCGGGTAACAAAGCCGTCACCTCCCTCTTCAAGGCAGTTATGTCCACGAAGGAGTCGGCAGAGGGAGTGGATAGGCCAGCCGGCGTCCCTCCAAAGCAGGACTTGGCGCCGGAGGGCGTCCAACAACCTCCAGCTGCCGTGGACAGCGGCAGCAGACGGCTCTTCGGGGAAGGTACTTCCATCGTCTCAACCCCGGATCGACAGAGGAGATGTCACAAAAGGGTCGAAATCTTTACCGCCTAGCGCACATCATGGCAGGCCTGTTGTCTGTCAGCCCAACTGTGTCGTTCCACCATCATGTCCCCTTGTCACACTTGCAACCACCCTTAGACACCCCAAGCACCTCCTTCGCCGACGAAGGATAGCCGCTTGAATCTTGTCCCAGTAAGCCTGAACTGGTTCGCCCATACCACTGGCGCACTATTCACCGACGGCTAAGGGCCTGGCCACAGTTTCTGGCGGTGCGTTGCGTGGTGCGTCGGGAGGCGCGGCGAGCGGCGTGATTTGCGGTGGTATGCCACAGCTAGACTAGTTGCGACCGCGGCGGCATCAGCGGTGCACGTATTTAGAGTACGGCTGAACCATTAAAATGCCCCTATCAAAAGTGGCACGATATTCCCTTGAAACAAGAGCATTCTTAGCTGAAGATATTATTCAGTCAAAAATAGGAGCGCACCCAGTTAACCAGAAAAGGAGCGAACTTGGCGAATTTCACACTCTTTATTATGAATATAGGAACTATCCCGATAAATTTTTTGAATATACGCGGCAAGCATAGAAACTTTATTATTCGGCCACATACACGAAGACTAAAGCTAAAGTTAATTTCAAGAAAATTGTTTCACAATTTCAGTTTGAAATTGTTGTTTTATTTCGTCCCAATTTTTTTTATAACATGCCTATATTTATGATGTGGATGTTTTGACATCCATATTGCTGGTCTACTCAGTATTTCACTAATAAATTGTTCCATATCCATTATTTATTGGCTCAACGCGCGATAAAAACAAAATTATTTGTTTCGGTCGCGCGATGCCTGAATGCGTCCACCGATGCCGCCGTGCGCGCCGCTCTGAGCTGTGGCCGCCTCGATATTGACTAGTACATTTGTTTCACTTGCACATCGCGCAGCTCGTCGCCGCCGCGTGCACCGCGCCTCTTGCCGCACCGCAAGTCGCGCCGCAGTGCGCGTTGCCGGTAGCTGTGGCATACTTTATAGGTTGTCTACCATTTGTATTCGCCGCTCACCGCTTGCCGCGCCTCACGACGCGCCGCAATCCGCACCGCTCTTGGCTGTGGCCAGGAGGTAAGGCGAACTCCTGGGACGTGACTTTATCAAGCAGCCACCACCTGAACGCGCTCGGCTTGCGTATCTTTAGGCTTAGCGCAGAGGTCCATGACAAGAAGACGATGTTGTGCAGTGAAACTCTCACCGGGTATCACCTTGCAAGTTGGCCACTTTGCTGATTTGGTGTCTCCTAGTGAGTAGGAAGTCAATTTGGGTAACATTCCTCTCGCTCTTGTAGGCGATAAGATGCTCGGGTCCCTTTTTGAAATACGTGTTCACGATGGCAAGGTCGGCAGCCGCACACGAATTGAATATGTCCTATCCTTCCGCGTTGCGGCTACCGTGTCCAAATCCCCTGTGAACACGCTCAAATTCCCCACATCTCTCACCCACATGACCGTTCAGATCACACCCCAAAACGATCCCCTGTGATAACGGGTTTCCACGGAGCACTTCTCCGAGTAGATTCCAAAACGCTATCTTATCGGCGTCGTCACAACCGGCCTGTAGCGCATAGGCACTTATCAAGTGGGTATAACTACCCCATCGATAAGCACTCTAACGACCATAAGCTGGTCGCTATGACATTTCACTTCCAAAATGTCGTTGTGGAACTCCTCCGAGAGCACTATGGCAACCCCATTCTCCCCACCAGGTGCACCTGTGTAGATCAGCTTGTAGCCATTCCCAATAAACCGGGATCTGCTGGCCTTCCACCGGGTCTCCTGCAGGAACGCCACGGCCACCCTCCGCCTGGAGAGCACATCGGCTAACACCCTCCCGCGTCCGGTTAGCCTGCCTATGTTCCATGTCGCGAAGCGGATCTTTCGCCGTTAGCCATGCCCGCCCATGACACGGTAGCCCTTGCCCACTTCTCGCAAGAGCCGGGCGAAGCTCTTGCGCACCGTTATGCGGCGACGCCCTAGCCCTTAGCCGATTTCGTAATCTTAGTCTATCCATATTGATTAGGCAGATTTTGGCTTTTATAGGGGGCGACTGCCGTCTGACCCCCCAACCCGACTTGTAGGTGAGGTTGACTTGGGCCCCGAAGATGTTGGTAAAGCCCCCAATATTCATATGTTTTACCAATGTCAATTATTTTATTAATATAAATCTTAGTTGTGTCGCTGTGTTGGCTTTTATTATATTCCAACTAGCTTTACATTTGTCTTTGCTGTTATTTATATGTAATTAATATTGTTCATTGATTGAGCTTTATATATACACTTTTTAATTATTTGACAATAACTTTTATAGTTACCATTATAATTATTTTTGTTAAACTTTGATTTATATATTTCAGATATAATATCCTCTTTACTCAGCAAGATCGTTTTATTCCTTTTGTTAACCATTTACGTGTTTGTTTCTTATTTCCCTGTTTTATTTTAAAATAAATAAATTTATTTTAAATGCGCATTATTATTTTAAAATAAAACAGGGAAATAAGAAACAAACACGTAAATGGTTAACAAAAGGAATAAAACGATCTTGCTGAGTAAAGAGGATATTATATCTGAAATATATAAATCAAAGTTTAACAAAAATAATTATAATGGTATTCCTGTGGTTAACCACAGGGAAACACAAATTAAAGAAAATAGTCGAACATGAGTGAAACTCTGAAAATATGTCGTTCGCGTAAAAACATAAAAATGTTCTTAAATTTCAAAAAATGATAACTATGATATGTAATTTTTTAACTTTTTTAGGTTTTCTTGGCACAAATCTCTTTTAGTAGTATATGGATTTTCGAGTATTAACATGTATTTTAAGGTTGTAATTTTCAATTATAGATTTTTAAATCAGTCGAGTTTTTGCAACATTTTAAGATGTCAATATTCCAATCACTGGATAAAATAATTTCATATTTCTTGTACTTATTTGTAAGTAGGATAAGAAGGATCTGTAGTTTATGAAAAAAATTAGTTAATATTTAACTAATTAGGTACTCTTTAAATACAAACAATGATTAAATTGTATTTGTAAACTAACACACCACAGCATTCAAAGTTCCCTTTCTGATTCAACTTCTTCACTACATTAAAATTTCAAAATCGACAAGTGTCTTTCAGCGTAATGCAAGTACTACCCCTTTTTCCCACTTTTCTTGAAAAGTTGTCTGCAACCTTATAACTTGGTAAGATAACATTCTTTTCACTATCACATGATACAAAAGTTTCACAAAAGCAAACGCAATCAATATTGAACCCATCTTTAGACATATCCAAGCGTGAGCGTGAGTAACAGCATCCAATTTGTTCAAAATACATGCTATGGTCTGATGATAAACAGTGAATTTATTTACGAAAAAGCAAATTATTATTTTGATTACTCTGTTTTTCAACGATCTTAAAATAAAATGGGATTGTCCCTTTTTGGTATAATTTAGAATTATTATTATTTATTTCATTTGCTTTTTGTTGGTTTTGGTAATTAATTAGATTAAAATAGTAAGGTATAGTACCTATTTTGTTATAACTTTTGTGACAATTTATTTTTATTAGTTTATTTTAAAAGGTTCTTTTATAGTCTACCTTTGAGATTTCATTTATTAATTTATTTGCAACTGTAACTAACACTTGTTTAGTTTAAGTATATGCATGAGTTAAGTTAAAAAGTTGCATTATTAAACAGCTTTGCTATAAGTGCAATATTCATATTAAAAAATCTTTCATTTAACGACTGATTTGGCAAAACAGATAGGTAAAATAAATAATTTCTGAAAGAATTTTAAATTATTAAGAGACACACATAATATTTTCTTGATACAAGTTGGTCTGACCTACTTAATTTCTTTAAGGATTCACAATTGTTCAGTATATCACAGGACTTAGCAAGAGGCTTGACAAATGCTGTTATAATGTATACATTATTCCACTGTCCTTCCCAGAGTTTCATCATCTGAGACGCTAAACCTACTGCTCTCTGATCACCTAGTATAATAATTTTATTTCTATTTGATTGCATATCTATTTAATTTATTTTATTTACATGGTGGCCCTTATTTTTTAATATAAGCTTACTCTTACAGTCGGCGTCCTGCTTCATTACATTTTTGTCATCGTCATCGAACTCGTCGTAAAATAATCTCTGCAATGATGTAAATTAAATAACATTTCACTGTTTTTTTACAAGTTGTTTTTAAATATGCGGAGCGCTGTTAATTCAGTATTGTTGTTTAGGCGTTGCCACACCACTTTACGATTATTACACACCATAGTACGATTTCTGCTTAACCTCAAAATAAACATCAGTTTCGGCGATTACCTCTTCTTCTTCTCTGGCGTTACACTCTTGCCAGAGTGGTCGTGGCCGTCACGTTGAGGTTTTTGTAGCCTGTTTTACAATACGACGCCACTCTTCGCGAATTGCCGCTCTCCTTGTGCATTCGTGCAGAGGAACGTCGACGGCGCCTTTCACTTGGTCCGTCCACCTCATCGGTGATCTCCCGCGTGGTCGGGTGCCCTCAACCTTGCCCTGCACTACCAGGCATTCGATGGATTCGCCTTCGCACCGTGATACGTGTCCAAAGAAAGTGAGAATGCGATTACCTGTTCATCAGTGCTAAATTTCTTTCTAGCTAGCATTCTTTTGAAGTCTACAAACAGTACAAAATCACTGTGGGCCAGATCTGGAGAATACGATCGATGGGGAAGGAATTCGTAGCCTGATTCATATAATTTTGCTATCGATTTAATTGATTTATGACCATGTGCATTCTCTTAATGAAACATTACTTTTTTTTTTAAATAAGGACGTTTTTTTTTGTGATTTCATCCTTTAAACGCTCCAAGGACGCTGTGTTTGTCTGGCACTTTTCGAAGTAATCGATAAATATAATAAGCACGTCTCAGAATACTGATGCTATAACCTTGTTAGCCGACTGTTGCGTCTTTCCACGCTTTGGATTCGGTTTATCACGTGCAGGTCACTCAGTATATCACAGGACTGTCGGCTGGCCGACTGTCGATTACACTCTGGAGTGTAGTGATGGAGCCATGTTTCATCCACTGTAATATAACGACTTACACTAATAAAATTTGTATATGTATATTTTGTTAATTTTTAGTTTAGTCAATGTAATTATGATTTCATCTCAAAGGCCCGAATAGGTCGGCACTGAAAACCAGCGCCGGGTCAGTTAACACTGACACAGCACCATGCTGAGTGGTCGACCTTATTTGGTGGATATACAATTGATGCATTTTGTAAACTCGTTGTAAAATAGTTCCCTCAAATAAACATATTTTCTTTCTTATCTCGATCAACTTCACTTTACGATCATCCAAAATTATTTTGTGGACTTTTTGATATCTTCGTCGGTAAAAACTTCTTTAGGGCGTCAACTACGTGCATCGTTTTCGATGCTCATTTCGTCTCGTTTAAATTTAGCAAACCACTTCTCAACTGTTTTTTACTGGTTTTTGATTTTACTGGTGCAGAGTTCGAATAATGTTTATCAAACCAAACCTTGGCTTCAAGAGTACTTTTTAAATTAACACACGAATTTATTTTTTTAAATATCTAATCAAACAATAACTAAAGTTGCCATACTCACAATGCTATATTTCACGAACCAATTGTCCGGCAACTATAAAATTTATACACGTATCTTTGAAAGGTTAGTACTAATATAAAACATACGGATCTAATTTTAGTAACGTCATCTATACTATCAGCCTACGAACTTTTCAGCCCACCTAATATAAGGTAATAATTCTTAAGATAAGAATAAAATTACTGACGTGAAAATTAATATCACTGTTTTAAAGGCGTGGGGTGCTTTGTACGATATTTTTAAACTAATTGCATTCCGGAATGAAACTAGTATATTTTTTTATAACGATTGATATCGAGCACCCCACACTTTCTAGAACAGTGACATTAATTTTCTCATCAGTAATTTTATTCTTGTTAATAATTATTTTTTTGCTTAATATTATAATTTTATTTTATAATTATTAATAATTAATTTGACTACCTATAAAACTTAACTTGAATTTATTTAATTATAACTCCCAATCGGTAAATGTTATTATTAATTTAACATCTCTCATCATCTTCCGGTAGAAGGAAAAGAAAGCGTTAATCTTGATGATCCTGCCAAGAACTATGGAACAAATTTATTAAATTTGTGTATTGTCATCAGGCCTTGACAATTGTGCATAATTTAATTTTTTTGATCCTTCAAAGTTGATGAAAAGTGTCAGATACATGTCAAATTAATAAAAGCATGTTATAAAATATAAGATTGGTTTAAAGCCAAAAGAAGTTAAATTACTGAATTTTAAGCAGCAATCTTCTTCTTCCATGTATTTAATAATAATAAAATTGGCTCAGTAGATTTTGCTCTGCAATAATACAGAAACGGACACCAAAGTAAAAGCTACAGATGCAACAAAGATGATGTGATAATTGGAAGCTGCAATAGAACGCTCTTGAATAAGGTGGTCAGAAAGAGATCGCTTTTTATCGATAAGGCCGACGATTGTGCACTTAGTTTAATTATGTTTAATGGGGTGTAGGGGGTCCTACCAACATCTTCGGGGCCCAAGTCAACCTCGCCTGTAAGTACGCGCACCCTGCTAAATAACTGACTAGTGACTTACATTTATTGCTCCAAACTAGAAAAATATAAAAAGTAAAAAATAATTCTTAATATGAGAAAAATTAAATTATGCACAATTGTCAAGGCCTGATGACAATACACAAATTTAATAAATTTGTTCCATAGTTCTTGGCAGGATCATCAAGATTAACGTTTTCTTTTCCTTCTACCGGAAGATGATGAGAGATGTTAAATTAATAATAACATTTACCGATTGGGAGTTATAATTAAATAAATTCAAGTTAAGTTTTATAGGTAATCAAATTAATTATTAATAATTATAAAATAAAATTATAATATTAAGCAAAAAATAATTATTAACAAGAATAAAATTACTGATGAGAAAATTAATGTCACTGTTCTAGAAAGCGTGGGGTGCTCGATATCAATCGTTATAAAAAATATACTAGTTTCATTCCGAAATGCAGTTAGTTTAAAAATATCGCACAAAACACGCCACACTTTTAGAACAGTGACATTAATTCTGACGTTAGTAATTTTATTCCTTTTTTTGGGAATGGGCGGCGGGGTGGTGTAGGACTCCCCGTGAAATGCGCCCGTATGTCCCCTTCTCTAGGCTGGGGGACGCACGTCGCTGGTATACCCACTAAAACCACCCTAGTGTTCCTTCACATGCCTTAAGTGGCGAGGCCGCGGGGCGCGACGGGTTAGTCAGACCGCGGCCCCGACGGGCGCCGGCCCGCTTTTGCGGGCCTCATTAAATCCGAGGGGCGAAACGAGCCCTGGCATCTTGTTCCTCACGTAGGTGTGAACTGGGCACGCGGAACTCCCACGCGCGCCCATTTTTCGGCCATGTGTTTGCGGGCTGCGGCCCTTTCCCAGGGGGCCGCGCCCGCGACCGATCACTACGGCCGCCGGAGGTTTGTCGCCAATCGCCAGCGACGAGTGGTCCTGCGTGAGCGGTAGGGAAGCTCCCTCTCCGCCGCTTCCTTCACGGACTTGGCTGCCTCGCAGAAGGAGGCGACAGCGTCCCATCCCGCTTGGCTCCCGACCATCGCTAGGATGATGGCCGGGAGTGAGAGATCAAGATCGATGGTGGCGACGAGGTCTCGGCGCTCCGATGCCCATAGGGGACACACTTCGAAAGTGTGGAGTGCCGTATCCTCGTCGCCGGCGTCACAGTGGTGGCACTCTCTCGTTTGATCCTTTTGAGCGATGCGACACAGGCACCGCCCGAACCGACCTGTGTCACGTGAAACGACAGATTGCCGTGACGCCTATCAAGCCAGGCTTGAAGAGCGGGCCGCACCGCTGCGATGGTGCTTTAGCCCGCACTAAGTTGCGCAAGTTCTTCCAAATTGCCGTGAGATTTTCCCGGAGCTCCACCCGCTTAACCGCGATTTCACGAGGCGTGGGGAAGAACCCCGGACGACGGCCTCCTGACGCCACCGACACAGCGACGCCAAGAGCCGAGCTTCCAGATCCCACAGCATGGATCCAGCGAGGAGGGAGGCCGCCTCGAAGGACACCGTGCGGTATCCTCTGATGGCCCTGACAGCCAGTGTGCGCTGCGGTTTTCGAAGCAACGCAGCGCTCTTGGCCATCAGGTGCTCCGCCCAAACGGGGGTAGTAATTTTATTCCTATGTTAAGAATTATTTTTTATTTTTTGGTTTGTTTTATTTTTATTTTTAACTTTTTAGTTCGATTAACTAATTATTTTAAACTATAATTTATTTGTTGTTAATTCGCAATCGGTAAATGTTTTATTATTAATTTAACGCCATCTTTCGGCAGTTTTATAAATTAAACGCCATCTTACGGCAGTTTTATTAATTTAACGCCATTTTCCGGTAGTTTGATTAATCAAACGCCTTCTTCCAGCAAAAGGAAAAGAAAGCGTTAATCCTAATGATCCTGATAAGGACTATGGGATAAAAATATTAAATTTGTGTATTGTCATCAGGTCTGGACAAGTGTGCAAAATTTTGATATTTTTTGTTTCTTCAAAGTGGATAAAAATCGATTCTGAAAAGGCCGACGATTGTGCACTTTTAGTTACAAATTTAATAGTAAGTTACTTTGTAAATACTTGTGATGAAATTAAGATTTAGCTAAATTTTGTTTTTTAATGGGTGACATACATTTAATCCCCCAAGCCAAAGAAAAAAAAGACATTGATATCCCTTTATATTGTAATCTATCAGCATTCGAATAATGTTTACCTAGGATCATCTGCAGAGGTCATGAGTTTTATTCCAGTCCCACGTATGGGTCTTTATGTATAATATTTAATTATGTCGAAAATAAATATACAAGTAGTATTACAGTTGTCTAGAATCCATAACACAAGTGTACTGCTGCTTACTTTGGAACTAGATATTGCCGTGTGAATTGTCCCAATATATTTTGTTATTTACATTTCTCTAATATTATAGAAAAATGTGCTGAAAGGGTAAGTTTATGAACTTATTTAAGACTGGGCATCTAGAGTGGGCATTTTAGAGGCCAGGGGTGGTTGCCATTTAGACAGGCTTGGAGTTCTACCACCTAGGTCGTGTTCTAGTCTCGGGGTCACCTAGCACCTAGTCAGAGTTGTTTTGTCACCTTTTACACCACCCCTGGCTACATGGATCAATATTCTTACTTCATTCATGCATGGACAAAAAGTATGTTCTACACCAAGGATGAGCAACACGCGGCCCGTTAAACATGTTTATGCAGCCCGCCAAACATTTCTAAAATTGAATTTATTTTATCGACTTTCTCCCATCAATATATTGTTATAAAATTAATTATAATAAAATGGTAGTACATTTTTTTATGGCGAGTTACTTGTCGACGACGTTTTTAAACATGCAATACGAACGGGCCGCGTCTGCGCGATTTTTTTGTGACGAGATACACACTTGTTGGTGATTTGTTCAAACATGCAATACGGACTGCATTACGATTCCAAATGTTCAAAGCTGAGAAGACAGCGGTTTCCATGAAAATGTTTTCCTCGACATTTAATATCGACGTGGATACAGTTCGCAAAGACTTTCAAATGGAAGCGATTGTCATGCAGAATAATACCGATTTAAAAAATGTATTTTTCTCAGTAAACATCGAAATTTTTTATAAATTATATATGAGCCCTGAAAAATTTCCGCTTTTCAAATGAAATTCAAATGATGTCTCTGTTCGGAAGTACGTATGTTTCCGATCAATTATTTTCTATCATGAAATTAATCAAAAATGACCACCAATCAAGACTGAGTGATGGACGATGAGAAAGCTGCGTACGTGTAGCTAACTCATCCATTCCGGATGATATTGATCAGCTTATATCGAAAATAGATGCCAAATTTCTCATTAAAATTTTCAAGTAAATTCGTTTTTCTGTTCTTTTATTGTTTGTTTTTATCTTGCATTAAAATTTGTATATGAAATCTTTACTTTTGTTAGTTTTATATTTTTTATTCTAATATTTATAATAAATAAAGTTTCGTAAATTATTAATTAATAAGAGTTAATCATTGTGCGACCCGCCAAAAAAAAATTAAATTTAAATAGGCCCATTGATTAAAAAGTTTGCTCACCCCTGTTCTACACTACTCTTCTAAACTATTCTATTATGAATCTATTAAGAAACTATTGTCATATTTAATGTATGATGACTCAATTTTAATGTTTATATTACAAAAACAGTTGCCTCAATTTTTTTCTAATAAGTAATAAACGAAAATCATGGTAGTTTTTTTAGATTTAAATTTTGATATTCACCATGGCATATTTAACCATCCATCTTTGAAACTTGATTTAACTTTGTGTATAATCAACATTTTAAAGAAGTATCATGTTAATATATTAAAATTACTACTTCATGTGAGTTTTAACACTAGATATTAAGATTAGTTTTGCTGAGTGAGCAGAAATATCTGCTCAAAGCAGTAGCTTTTGCATAACCTTTAATATGAGTACAACTTGAAGATTCCAGGTCCAATTTCTGGCAAGATAAATTCATAAAAGCATTTTAAAAAATCACAATCACAAAATAGAATATTTGGAAGAAATATTTATTAATGTAAATGACAAATACAATATGTTTGACTTCAAATATAATATCTAGAGTGCAATAAATCCTTATTATCATCAATATATCCTTATAAAGACAGGTTATAAGTATCTATTGGGCCCATATTATGCAAACAGGCTAGGAACTCTGCATTATGCTGTGTCAATAAATATTGACACTAGTGGCCTAGTGGCGTAACAATAGGGTAGTACAAGAGGATCTTAACATTTATTATTACAACATTTAGTGAAATTTATTAGTTTTATAATTAATTTATTTAAGTTACCTACTTAATTGCATATATAAATTAACACAAAAAAAACACCCTATTTATTTATATTAGGGGAAGGAGACCCAATTTGATGATATTTGCCACAGGCCTCGAATAGAATAGTTATGCTACTGTTTGACACAGAGCTGATTTTCAGTTCCTATCTTCTTCAACCTCAGAATCAGACCCTTGATGTTTTATTAAAACACAAATAGCTAATGTTATGATAAATATACACTAAAATTATAATATAATGTATTATAATAATACAATTTAATTAAAAATCTTGAATATTACAAGATAATTGGTGATTTAGATATTGGAGTAATTGACTGACAATTATTATTAATACTGACAGATATAATAGGTATTCAAACATAGGTTGCTATCATGTACTCAAATTCATAACAATGATTAACTTATATCACGTTTATGGTCCTTTGTGATATTTTAGATAAAGAACAATATTGTGTAATAACACTTGACATTTTTTATTTAAAAAATCAGAAGTAATTTTAATTATTTGGTTAATATAAAAAATATTACAAAATAAATTTATTTCTTTTATAATATTTCTTCGTTAGAAATACTATTAATATTACATTTAAACCAGCGCAAAGTATTCTGATATTAATAATACAAATTATAATTGTTAAACAATTACATTATATACAAACGTTAACTAAATAATATTAAATCTTTACTCATAAAATTTAGTGTTGAAATAATTAACATAACATCATTTGTAAATATTGCAGTGCCACAGTTCTGTGACTTCTAGTTTAAAATACGTCAGCTAAATATGTGAAATTAAAACTACGTACACAGAATAAACTTTAATGAATAACTTGAAAAATATTTTACTCACCCAATACATTCTCGATTGTATTGATCAAGGTTATTCTTTTATTATAAATAAACATTAATGTATATCATACATCGCACACAGGTAGATTAATTTATATAACTTTAAATAAATAACATAACTATACAATTGAAAACAAATGATTAAATCGTAATTTAATCGCGCAACATACGAAAGATTTTGCAAAAGCAAGAATCGAATAGGAAAAAAATACAAATGTGAATGAGAGGAAAGATACATATTAGAAAATCATATATGTAAAAGAGAAACCGCCATCTATTGCTTGATTCCAATATTACATTTATCTATTGAATTTGAACAGACGAAGTAATAACATACTACTCAGAAATTATTCCATAAAATGTTTAAATTGGCAAATTTATCAAATTGTATTAATCACAATAAAGATCACAACATATTGAAAACATCATATGGTAAATTCTGATTTAGATAATAATTTGTATGAAAATATGACAGAAACAAATTCTAGGTGGCAGCACTTACAGTTTTGTTTTTACTAAAGACAGTCCGGATCGATCAATGAATTCATAACATGTTAATCTTGTAGTGACATTGACATTAGCTTCCTTGTTTATTTAACGTTTTCAGTATTCTCCGGACAACTAACAGACCTTTTATTCTCTAAGGGATTAATTAGCACACTCCTACTGATAATCTACAACTATTTTCATAAACTAAGCTCAATTTATTTCTCAAGTTCAGAAACTACCGGCATGGTAGCTGAGTGCTGTTACAATCGTAAACTAATCTAGAAGTTCCTGGTTGGAATCCCACGCTTAAGCAGTTTGTATTTCCTAATGGGCTTAAGTTAAATGGCACAATGACCATGTACCGACGGTGAAGGGAAACGTCACAAGGAAAACCTGCATGCTGAGATCACCGATATGAGTAATACGTCTTGGACAAGCGTGGCGGGTATATGGTCTTTTCCCTATATAAGGGCGCCCAAACCCAGCAATTGGACGCCATGGACTGTTATATTTTCATAAATTTAATAACTGATACTTGAAAGACTATCTTTGTTTTCCAAGTACAGCACTAGAACGCATAATGTGAATACAATTCATTTTAGAATTAGAATCTATATTCTATTTTTTTTTTTCAATACTGAACTTAGCGCACTCTGCTGATGCATTTGAAATCTTGAAAACTAGGTAATTCACGTTCCAATTAACCGGATAATTCGGCATTGTGCGCCACTGAGTCGTATTAAGAATTATGCTCTGTAATTGGAAAACGAGGTATATCATTTTTCAAACCTTTAATCACAGTTTTGTTCCAAGCTTTCAATTAGACCTCTGAGTCGCTAATTATAACGAGAAGGGAATTACGTCAAAGGGAAAGGGTCGCTATTAAAATGAGAAGGGAAGTACGTCATGTGACAAGAAATCAGTGTTGGATTTCGTAGTATAATTATACTATTCGTACCATATTTTCGTAATATGTAGTATCGTATTGCAAGTATACTACGCGAAAATACCATTATTTAATGTTCAGGCCGACCGGACTCCTTTTTTAGTGGTGATTTTGCTTTTAAAAATGTACCCTACAATATAGGGATCTTCTGTACGTATGGCAACATCAAATCAGGCAACGACAAGCACTGGGGATTTCCCCAACGTAATGTTTTACTATACCGGTCGTTCTGACGGAATAGGATAGACGTTTTATATGCATAAGTGTGAGTAAGACGATGATATTACGACAAAATAATATTGTCCAATGTCCATTAGACCCATTAGTGTAAGTCGACAGTGAATATTTGAATTTGAAGAAGCTAATTTTAGAGTATTTATACATTGTTTCTTGCACATTTTTCGAGCATAAATTTTTTGCCGTCTGACGACATGTTACATCGTGTCAATTCAAAGGATGACGTTCTAATTGACGAAGTGGCTGAGATAGACATTCAGTTGCCTTAATTTGTAAAAATTATTAGTAGGTACCTATTAAAATAAATGGGACAAAAAATGCTACCTATTTTATTTCCATTCAAAACAAAATCGACGAAAACAGAAACGTAGTATAATTTTAGTCAAGTAGTATATTTTTAATTTCCATATACAATAATTTTCCAAGGGTCCGAATCCAACCCTTATTGTCCATTAGATTCATTCGACCCATTAGTCGGCAGTGAATATTTGAATTTGAAGAAGCTAATTTTAGAGTATACATTGTACACTCTTTCGAGCATTTTTTTGTGATTGCAATTCGTAGTGATAAGTGAAAGCGAGGACGAAGAAAAGTGTGGTGTTTCAACACCAAAGAAGAAACGTATTGAAAGAGGAGATGTAAAAGTTAAAGAAAAATACAGGGCTGAATGGGAGAGGGAGCCCAAATTTTGTAATCCAATTGACGAATTGCCTGAGATAGACATCCAGTTGCCTCAATTTGATTATTTTGTAAAAATTATTAGTATCTATTAAAACAAAATCACACTAAAAATGCTACCTATTTTATTTCCATTCAAAACAAAATCTACGAAAACAGAAACGTAGTATAATTTTAGGCAAGTAGTATATTTTTAATTTCCATAGACAATAATTTTCCAAGGGTCCGAATCTCCGAATCCAACCCTGCAAGAAATATACAAAGGATTAAGGATGGATGGATAGATCTAGGACATCCAAGGAAAAGATAGGTGGACTGCGTAAAATATTATGATATGCTGGATAGATGTAAATTTTGAGATGTTATCTAACAGAGTGGAAGAAGAGAACATGTACTGAGCTTACAAATCGTGGTTTAAGGGCAGAAGGAACAGTTGCTGTTAACTGTTGTTTGGTGAATTTGCTACGCACTATATCGCTTCGTTATTGTTCTCTTCATCTTATGGCTTCACTTCTATAATTAGATTTTTTTAAGTTTGGTATTTAAAGAATCACAACTATGAAAGTATTGTATCTGAGCAGTTTCATAAAAATAATCTCTATAATATTTATCATAATTAAAACTATGACCTTGAATATCGTGTGAACGAGAAACATCACGGAATAGCACCACCACAAAAACATGCTCAGAAGATTTCGATGATTGATGAGTTCGCTCCGGGGACCGTCCCGACCCGACAGGATCGACGTGTATGTGGGACTCCAGGAACAATGGTCGACATCTAATTACCCACTAAAAATAAAAACTCCTACTGCCTGGTCCCATGGATAAACTAGCCCGCCGATCTCAAGGTCCAGGTCGAACCGGCTCGCCCCTTATGTCAAGCCGAGCCTCATCCATAGTTTGCGCCGAGTGGAAACACTTCAGAAAAGAATAAAACAAGAAATATGTTTATATCATTTATTAAAAATTAAGCAAACACATAATAGAAAAAATAAGAACATTCCTTGAAGGTTGGTTTTTTTATGATTAGTGTATAATTATGATGAAAAAAATAAGATACCTAATTTATCTGAAATATATTAATCTAATTATTTGAATTATAAATTTAATTAATAAAATATAGAAATAATGATGATTTTAATTAAATACTTCAATTACATACTTAATTGGTAACTAACAACATTCAAAAAATGTATCAAAAATCTTGTATAAATTCTGATATATCACAATAACATTCAATAAATATCTTAAAAATATGGAAGACAATTTATTGTTTGCATCAGTTTTCAGTCTGATAGTTATATTGAAATATTCTTATCAATAATATAATATCAATAAGTTTGTGTAATTTCAAATTACATCAATTTGAGTTAAGGCACATTGGCAAGTAATATTATTAAGAAATCATTGTTGATTTAGCTTATACTTTACAAAGAGAGAACAGTTTTGTACACTAATAATGTCTGGTGATGATAAGAGCAGAGCTAATTGCTACCCATAAGTAATAAAAAAATATGTTTACAATATTAAGTTGATAAAAATATAATTTTAGGGCTTTTTATCATCAATGCTTCTTATTATACAAAATAAGATCTGTTAGTAAAAGATGTTTTTTCAGGATTTAATGAAAATGTAAATTAGAATATTGCTAGCTAAATTCAAAAATAATCCCACTAGGGCAGCATAATATTGGCAAAAGCAATCAAAAATTAATCACATTTACATTATTTTGTACAAATTATAAAATGAACAATATCTTTGAGTAAAGTCTTCTTTTTGCTGGTGTTAACCTTATTGTCCCCTAGCCTATTTATCGGCTTTTTGATTGCCAATGCTTATCGATCGCTAGCCTTTAATCGGCTTTTAGCTGTTTTCATACAGTGGGTTGTTTTTAAGGGCCTTATATAAAATAAAGTATATATCTCAATAATTTTTTACATTTACAAATTACATTCCTTTGTAACAAAAGGAAAAAGGAAAAAATAATGAGTAGGTAACAAAAATTTAGCCCTTACTGGGAGTAAATGTGTGCACGACTAAGCCGGTACGTACAAAGGGGCAGACTCAAAAGCAACCAGTCAATAAAGTGTTAGGAATATACATTTTTCTTGGAATACTTTCACATCCAAAAGAATACATTTAATTTTGAATGATCAAAATGTGCATTGACATCTAATAAGCAAAAATAACCAATATCCACACAGTATGTGGTAATTTTAATATCACACTATATTATATAACAAATATAAAAATATATTTTTAACCCTTAATCAATCAATTTTATACAATATCAAGTTAGAATTATCATTTGTTCTATTTAAAAACATAGACCTATGAGTTTCATAAATACATCACTGTGCTCATTATAAATTTTTATAGTTTGTTCATTATATTGCAGTACAGTGGCCTCGTTAATTCTAAACTGGAGGGACTTTAAAAATATTAAGAATTATCAAGTTTGAAATTTCAAATGGTTTGAAATTTTCAACAGAAAAATTATGAGAGTTCGAATTATTGAGTAATATAATTTAAATTCTTTTGCAATATCACTTTTCTTTCCACCTCAATCAACTTTCATGTCATACTAATAATTACAATATCAAATGCTCTTGCAACTATGGTGCAATTTTGAACTTGCTTCAAAAAGTACCTATATGCAATCTGATAACTTTGAATTGTCGAGTATTTAACACCTATGATTTTAAATTAATCTGTTGTTTTATTACTTAGCGATAATTTTTTTTTTTCAAATTGAGGTATATTCCTTTTTATGATAACTTCTAAATATAAAGAAGTTCAAATTATATCAGGTTTGAATTAAAGAGTCAACTGTATATTAATTATACATACATTATAATAAAAAATACTATCCTGGTTCACATTTCATTAGGCACTTTTGATGATTTTGTACTGAATTTAATGAAATTCAGTAAATTTATAATGATCCGCAGGAGTATTTTATATTAGAGTAGTTTGTGGATTCATTAATATAATCAATTTAATGATTCAATCATTGTACATGCCATCCAATAAGAAATCCATTCTTTTATAGTGTCTGTTTTTCCAAGCTTCCTGTCCTCTTTTGAGAGCCATATAACCTAAAACTGCAAACATAGGTACCACTAGAATTGTAATGACAATAGGTGTTATCATACCTGGATTTTTCCCTGCATTTGCATCCCTTTTTGGTGAAGGAATTTGGTCTAAAATCAATGTATGTGCTGAGGTTTTCACAGTCATTGGACCCTGATCTAAGCTGGCAAGTGTCTCGTATACAGTTTTGATAGGTTTCTTTGGTTTTTCATTATTAACTGCATCATCAAATTTCGCGTTTCCTTGATCTTTAGTCAAAACATTCAACAGTGTATCATTTTTATTGTGCACTATTGAAACATTTCCAATACTGCTTCCATTTTTGAATTTTGTCTCATTTTTCATTTCAATAAGAGTGTTACTGATATCCAAAGCATTCAAATCAATAGTCACATTTTGTTTTGGATCCGAGTCAGGTAGATTGACACCCTTACGTGCGTGAACTGGTTTTTCTTTGACATTACCAAATCCTTGATCTAAATCCAAGAGATCTACGGTATTATTAATTTTCGGGGTCAAAACAGATTTATTAGTAAGCGACGAGACACCTTCATGTTGTAACGGCAATTTTGTTTTATTAATCGAACCATCTTTATCATTCACAATTGAGTTTACATTTTTATCTATCTTTGGCAATGTTGCGTTAAAGGTATACGTTGAAGGTATAAAGAAAATACTAAATAATATAAAGTGAACAATCATAATAAATAAAAAAATGAATACGTGTAAAATAAAATTGTAATAAAATAATATATGTAAACAAAAGGAATACTTATGTATCTTTCAAAAATGGATTGATGAATGACTTTATTGAAGACATTGACTTTGACCGTGACGTATGACACTAAAAGTTTGCAAGTTTATAGGTACCAATTTTCTGCGAAAACTACCAAAAAATTAAGAAATCCTGGAAAATCTCCATTTATAATCTGTCACTTTCTAACACATTACGACACTGGAAAAATCAAACCTAAAAGCGTTGGGGCCAAATAATTAAAGGAAGAAGACATTTATAAAAGAAATATGACTGTAATCTATGAATAGTTATACTTATACGGCCAATTTGATGCTGAATTCCGTTTTATAAGAACACTGGCAAAATTGGCATCAAATTTATTCTGATGCTTTTAAACACAAATCTTCTGGACATGTCGGTGTTGGTGTTTATCATCGACAATACAACATTGTTCAGAAGATTAAACTACCTCCTGAAACTTCCATTTTTACAGGCGAATGCTATGGCCTATTCAAATCGATAGAATATGTTCTATGAAATTAAAAAAAGTAGTTATTTTTAGTGACGATAAGAGTGCATTACAAGCTTTAATTTGCATTCCGTCAAAATTATCAAAATTCTAGTGGAAATTTATTTATTATTATATAAAATTTACAGAAAAATAAGAAGTAAATCTAAATAAAAATGACGTGCTTTTATCCTAAAGACTGCGAACAATTTGCAGTATGTATGATGTTAGTGGCCCCTTGTACAAAAACGTGCTATGAAGATCCACCTATGTGCTATCCCTGCTTGCCACGATGTCCTTTGCCGAAGGTTATGTATTATTGTGAAAAAGCTGCGTGTTTCAAGGCCTCTAACTTTCTAAGAGGAAGATTGCTGTGATCCACCACTAAATTATAAGAAGATTGTGCGCAAGCACCTGCGCAAGCTGCCTGTTTCTGCATTCAAGCGCAATGAAATGCAGGACTAAGAGCAATCGAAGACGCTTGACACTGCGAATTTCCTATTTAGAAGCTCTCGTGTCATAGTTGTCGAATGTGATTGTGCACGGACCCCGTAAAAGTCGGCGACCCAGCAAAAGTGTCACCCTGCACATCCAAACCGACACTCGGATGTTGTTTGTTCAAGAAGAAACCAATAAAAGTGTAGCTTGAGGATATGTTAGATAACTAACAACGAAATTTCGTTTCCTACTTTCAATGTGAAACCAGAAAATAATTTAAATAAAAAGGATGACTGATTTTTTTTTTCCCCCAAAAAGGGCTTAACGTCAGGCAAGCGGGCGGTTGTAAAAACTAAGCCATAACTATTGCAACATGCAACATGTTGTGCTGACCCTATATAATGTAGGATAAGGGCAGGAAGAAGAAGATTTTCATAAATGGAGATCAGCAGATCTTATCTTTATGCTATATATAAAAAATAGCGCATCGTTTACTACTTATTTTAATAATTATGTGTGTGATTGAACGTTTGAAATCTGAAAATATAACCCATTTCAAGACTATACTACAATTTAGATAAGTTATTATAAAACATACTCCATTAATAATAGTGTTTATAAAGATAATACAAATCAACTGTCATTATCATGTATTATAATGGATCATTATCGTTTATTTTAGTTTATTGGAATTTTTTATTGGTGTCGCTCATATATATGTGTAGAGTTTAAAAATAGTTGTGTGAAATTGGAATACTTTGTAAACTATGTTGTAGTTGCCCATTAATTACTACCTTTTATTGTCACTGTTGTAGTGTGTGGTGTCGCACCAGAATAGCACCACCCCATCTCCTCCCTTGGGTGTCGTAAGAGACGACTAAGGGATAGAAATAACGGAGGATGGGCAGCAGCATCTTTCCGTGAGAGCATCACCAACTGCGAATACTGCGATCGCCAACCCGCCTGCCAAGCGTGGCGATTATGGCAAAACCCCCCCCTAAAATGATAGATACACACAGGCCCCGGCCCCTAGTCCCCGGCGGCCCCGTTCGTGGTGGTCACGGTAGCAGCCACATAAGCGACGGGGCAGGGGGTGCGAAGAATCCCCGGGTTCGGATTCGCTACCAAGAACGACGACCTTTGGCCCTGGCAACATACAATGTCAAGACACTGCGGACCAACGAGAAGTTGGAGGAACTGGAGGAAGTTTTGAGCAGACTGCGATGGGATGTTGTGGGGTTATCTGAAGTCCGAAGACAGGGAGAGGACTCAATAATCCTAAATTCCGGAAATCTGCTCTACTTCCGGGAGGGCGACCAACTGTCCCAAGGTGGTGTCGGGTTTCTCGTTCACAAGTCTCTTGTGAACAACGTTACTGAGGTGGGGAGTGTTTCGACTAGGGTAGCGTACCTAATACTCAAAATTACCAAACGGTATTCGTTGAAGGTCATTCAGGTTTACGCTCCGACTTCGACACATCCTGACGAAGAGGTGGAAGCCATGTATGAGGACATCTCAACAGCCATCCACACTTCTAAAACCCACTTTAACGTTGTCATGGGAGACTTCAACGCAAAATTGGGGAAACGTAGCGGCGATGAGTTGAGAGTGGGGCAATTTGGGTTCGGAAATCGGAACACCCGAGGCCAGATGCTGGCCGACTTCATGGAGAAGGAGGACCTGTATATGATGAACTCCTTCTTCATGAAGCCAGAACAACGCAAATGGACTTGGATTAGTCCCGATGGTGCCACCAAAAATGAGATTGACTTCATTATGTCGACCAAAAGACAGATATTCAATGATGTCTCTGTGATCAATTCGGTGAAAACTGGGAGTGATCACCGCTTAGTAAGAGGCACATTGAATATCAATCCAAAATTGGAGAGGTCTCGACTGGTGAAGTCTACGCTCCGACCTGCACCCATACAGATCCAAAACCCGGTAAACTTTCAACTCGAATTGCAAAACCGCTTCGAATGCCTCGGTGACTGCGTTGACGTGGACGAGTATAATAACAGGTTCGTGGAAGCTGTTCAAACGGCCGGGTCTAAATTCTTCAAGGCTAGCCGTTCAAAAAGAACCGGAAAAATCTCAGATTCTACTCTCAAATTGATGGATGTGAGACGTCAAATGACCCTTCAGTCCCCGGACGATGCTTCCCAGTATAGGCAGCTAAATAGACAGATCTCCAAGTCCTTGACTCGCGATATCCGCCGCCATAACACAGACTGTGTAAAGGCGGCTATAGAGCGTAACAAGGGCTCTAAAATATTCGCACGAGACTTGTCTATTGGGCAGAGCCAACTGACGAAGCTGAAGACCGACGACGGCAGGGTCGTTTCGTCTAAACCCGAACTTTTGAGGGAAGTCGAGAAGTTCTACGGACAGCTATACACGACCACACGGGCACCTGTTAACAACAAGGCTAAAGACCCAAGAGCCAAATTAACCCGACACTACACCGTAGATATCCCAGACGTCAGTCTGTACGAGATTAGTGTGGCCCTTAAACAGCTTAAAAACAACAAGGCGCCGGGTGATGATGGAATTACAGCCGAGCTTCTGAGAGCTGGTGGTACTCCTGTGCTTAAAATCCTCCAGAAGCTATTTAATTCCGTCATCCTCGATGGCAAAACGCCGCAGGCCTGGCACGGAAGTATAGTGGTGCTGTTCTTCAAAAAGGGCGACAAAACCCTTTTGAAGAACTTTAGACCGATATCACTTCTGAGCCATGTTTACAAGCTGTTTTCAAGGGTCATCACGAATCGTCTCGCGCGCAGATTTGACGACTTCCAGCCTCCCGAACAAGCCGGATTCCGAAAAGGTTTTAGCACCATAGACCACATACATACGCTGCGGCAGGTTATACAGAAGACGGAGGAGTATAACCAGCCACTATGCTTGGCGTTCGTGGACTATGAGAAAGCCTTTGATTCGATCGAGACCTGGGCGGTGCTTCAGTCTCTCCAGAGGTGCCACATTGATTATCGATACATCAAAGCGTTGAAGTGTTTGTATGAAAACGCCACCATGTCAGTCCGTCTCCAGGACCAGAACTCGAAGCCTATCCGACTGCAGCGGGGAGTCAGACAAGGCGATGTCATATCGCCGATGCTGTTCACTGCTGCGTTGGAAGATGTCTTCAAGCTTCTGGACTGGAACGGACTGGGCATCAACATTAACGGTGAGTACATCACTCACCTTAGATTCGCAGATGATATCGTAATCATGGCTGAAACCATGGAAGACTTAAGCCATATGCTTGATGGCCTCAATACAGCTTCCCAAGGAGTAGGTCTCAAAATGAACATGGACAAGACGAAGATCATGTCTAATGTCCATGTCGCACCTACCCCCGTAACAGTTGGGAACTGTACTTTCGAAATTGTTGACGAATACGTCTACTTGGGTCAAACGATCCAGTTAGGCAGGTCCAATTTCGCGAAAGAGGTCACTCGTCGAATCCAACTCGGATGGGCAGCGTTCGGGAAGCTCCGTAAAATCTTTTCGTCCCAAATACCGCAGTGTCTCAAGACGAAGGTTTTTAACCAATGTGTGTTGCCAGTGATGACATACGGAACGCAGACGTGGTCGCTAACTATGGGCCTTATGAGAAAGCTCATGGTCGCTCAGAGAGCAATGGAGAGGGCTATGCTCGGAGTTTCCCTGCGAGATCGAATCAGAAATGAGGAGATTCGCAGGAGAACCAAAGTAACCGACATAGCCCGGATGATTGCAAAACTGAAGTGGCACTGGGCTGGGCACATAGCTCGAAGGACTGATGGCCGTTGGGGCAGAAAAGTCCTCGAATGGCGACCGCGTACCGGAAGACGCAGTGTTGGTAGGCCCCCCACAAGATGGACCGATGACCTGGTCAAGATCGCCGGGATAGGTTGGATGAGGGCAGCGCAGGACCGATCATCGTGGAGATCTTTGGGGGAGGCCTTTGTCCAGCAGTGGGCGTCTTCCGGCTGAAATGATGATGACAAGCTTTAAATAAATTTCTTTTTCGTAAATGTAATTTGCCTATAATTTTTGATATTCGAGAATGTCTTCTTAGATATGAGGATCAAAATATTACCGTACATTTGGCATAGGTGCCGAGGCATTCCAGCATCAAAGGTCGAGAAGGCAGATGAGGTGGCTAACAATTCGGTGGTGGAGTGTGGTGATGTTTTTCCTTACAATTCTCATTGTTCGTATAGACTTCGGAAGTGTTACACTCCGGAAGTGATGGAAACTCTCTTTGGTTGTTTTAATATTAGTCAGTGTTACCAATAAGATAATTTTGAATTCAATATTCCTAACAATATATGTTCTTTATTTTCTAATAATATATATTCTTTAATTTCTAATTATATTACTTCTAATAACATTAAAATTTAATTTTATTCTTGTTCTGTTGTATTCTCTCTTTTTTTTATTTTAGTTCTTGCATCTTTCTCTGATCATATTTATCAAAATTGCTGTTAGATTTTATTTTTTTCATTTCCTTAACTTGACACTGGTAAGTTCGCAAGCCGCGACATGCCAAAAAAAGACACAAAAATGTGACTGTATGTATGACATTCAAATGACTCCACTTGACTCCAGTAAAGTGAGTAAAGAGTAAACTGTTATGTGTTTAATGTGTGTTTTTATTGTAGCAAGTAGATAATAGTAATAGCATAAATTTGTATAAATTACATTGCAAATTTATAAATAATGAAAAGTAACATCGGAATCCGATTATAAGTTATTTCAATTATTTATATGCATGTGTTTCGAATGTTAAGATGAGAACCCGAAGTAACTCAGGCGTTCGTTTGGATTATTACCAAAGGATAGTGCATAAACTAATTTTAGACCATCAGCAGCCGGTAACAGGTTTATTTCCAGCTAGTCCTCACAATGATCATGCTTGGATTAGGGACAATTTATACTGCATTCTGGCGGTATGGGGTCTTTCTATGGCATTCAAGAAAATAGCTGATCAGGATGAAGATCGTGCTAAAACATATGAATTGGAGCAAAGCTGCGTGAAGTTGATGAGAGGTAATAATTTTTAGCATACTTTAAACTACAAGGTCAAAATAATTTGATTCAATATTGATCCATTAAAAACGAGATGACAATTTAAGATTCTTAAAAAAGTATATTTGTGTCTCTTCTTTCATTTAGCTTTCATTACCTAATTTAATGTGGGCTATCACATACACATATCAGAGCTAGATCTGAATGGAGTCTGATTAGCCTATTACATTTATAATTCTATTATTTTTCAGCATTTTGTTTTTATTTCGCAATTAGTGAGGGTATTTCCATGAGTCTTGTACTAGAATAATTATTTTTTATTAATTCGTACAGTAAAACCCGTTTAAGACTATTTCACAGGGAACCAACCAAAAATATGTTTTATGCGAGAAAGTGTTATTATGCGGGATAGAGAAAATAAAACATACTATTATTATGTACATATTATGTTCTAATTTCGTATATGTAGGTATTAAATTATACATTTATTACATTAAATACAATTACATTAAATAGGTACATAGTAATTGTAGTTATGTTATTTAAAGTAGCTAATCACTTATTTTTTAAAGCTCAAGTGGTTGCCAATCTCGCTTCTTCGGAATACTCACATTCTCTATTTACTCTATAGTATACTGTTTATTCCTTCTTCACCTCCTTACCTTAAGGATTGTTTTAAATTTCTTTATACAACTCATTCCCGCTCTCTGCGCTCTAATGAAAACTTGCTCTTACAGACCCCTGTACACTCTTCGACATTCTTTTCTAATTCCTTTGCAGTACACGCTGTCCAAATTTGGAACTCCCTCCCTCTGGATATTAGATAAGCAAAATCACTTGCCATTTTTAAAAACTTGGTTAATGACCACTACCTAAAGTCATAAACTGCATTGTCATTTAGTTTTTTTTTGTATAATATTTACTAATCTTGATTTTTATGTCTGTTGTGTACCGCCTTGTACAACTACTTAAATATTTCTGATAGGTTGTCTGGAAGAAATCACTATTTAGTGATAAGAGCCGTTTGTTCACTATGTTGTACTATATTACCTACTTCTTTTTATGTCTTTTTTTTTATAAAATTGTGTGGTGGACAAGAAAGAATTATCTATCTATCTATCTATCTAATCACTTATTTTGGTGTGACAGAAAGATTTTGATGCATTAGCAATTACAAGATTTTCAACATCATTTAATTGCAGTGCATCTTCGCTTTGATTCAAAGAAGCTACATAATCTTAAATCAATAACAGCTGATAACCCCTGGGCGTTTGGCAAAATTGGTGTTGACTCATCTTCACCATTATCACTTAGGGCCTCTTTTTGTGTCATTCACATTCTCAATAAGATCTTCAATTGATTGATTTTCACATGGTGCCACAATGTCATCAATGGAACAATATCCAGGAAATCCTTGCAGTATCACCGGTTCTTCTTCTTCCAACACAACATCAACCCTGTTATTTCATTTCTGAAACCTGCTTTTTTGAACCAATTTTGAATGGTTTCAGGCTTAATTGCTTCCTATGCCTCTGCAATCGCATGCACAATCAAGGTTCGTTTGCTATCAGGGCTTCCATTTCTCAAATATAACAATATGTTAGTCTTGTCTCGTAACTTTGTTTAAAGATCTTTATGATTCCCTGATCCATCGGTTGTAATTTGTTGTTGGAGTATTAAATGGGATAAGGATTCTCATATAAAGCATTAAGAAATGTATGAAAACATGTCTCAAGTTATAGGGACTGGCTAAAATGGCGTATTATGTGAGAAATCATGTTAAGTGTGATCATATTAAGCAGGTCACAATTTACTAAAATACTACTGTATAATATTGTTAATGTCTTTATATTTAACTATTTTTTAGGGTTATTAATGGCTATGATGCAACAAAAGGATAAAGTGGAAAAGTTTAAAAGCACACAAAACCCTTTGGACTCTTTACATGCCAAGTATTCTTCAACCACTGGCCGAACAGTAGTTAAGGACAATGAATGGGGCCATTTGCAGATTGATGCAATTTCTCTTTACTTGCTTATATTAGCACAAATGACTGCATCTGGATTACAAATAGTCTTCTCACTTGATGAAGTCGCATTCATTCAAAACCTAGTATTTTACATTGAATCTGCATACTGCACTCCCGATTATGGAATTTGGGAGCGTGGTGACAAAACTAATCATGGCCTTCCAGAACTCAATGCCAGTTCAATAGGAATGGCCAAAGCTGCCCTAGAAGCTATGAATGAATTAGACCTTTTTGGTGCACGAGGAGGACCTTCAAGTGTAATCCATGTATTGGCAGATGAAGCACAAAAATGTCAAGCCGTATTACAATCAATGCTTCCAAGAGAATCAAACAGCAAAGAGTTGGACTCTGGCCTATTATCAATAATAAGTTATCCAGCATTTGCTGTAGATGATCCACAACTTATTGCTAAGACAAGAGATACTATAGTTACTAAATTGCAAGGTAAATATGGCTGTAAAAGGTTCTTGCGAGATGGCCACAAGACTCCTAGAGAGGATCCAAATAGACTTTATTATGAACCATGGGAGTTAAGGATGTTTGAGAACATAGAATGTGAATGGCCATTGTTCTTCTGCTACTTAATATTAGACTACTGTTTCCAAGGTGATAAGAACAATGTTTCTGAATATATGGGCAAGTTGGAAAAGATAATGATTAGAAAGGATGATGGAATTAGGCTTGTACCAGAATTGTATTCAGTACCGCCTGATAAAGCAAATCAAGAACAAAGAGACCCTGGTAGCCAAGATAGAATACCGCTTGGTAGATGTCCTTTTATATGGGCTCAGTCTTTGTACATACTTGGTAAATTATTGCAAGAGGTTAGTGTACTTTCAATTATTTGCTTTATTTTTAAAAGAAAATCTACTCAAACACACTCATTTTGATATATTGTTCAAAGGAACATTTATGGTACACATTCATTAATTATTTTTAAATATCACCATATTAATTATGTTTCTAATAAAAGAAGGACTTCCAATCAACCATTACAGTAAATTATAGCTAAATTATAATAAATATTTATTCTTATATACCAAATGTAAAAAAACTTATTGTAAAATCTCAATAGTTCCTAATAATTAAACTTTTATTCTACACCTGTTTATTTGTTTTTGCTTCTCAATTTCATATGTTATTTGGTATCTCTTATTGTAAGACCTTTAGCACCAATGTTTCTTTGCTGGAGCATAAAGGAATTGGTGTAGTTAAAAGCTTGTCTGGATGGCAACCACCCTTGGTCTAAAAGTATGCTGCCACAATAACCTTGTGTTGTTCAGGTATTAGTAAGCTAGGTTACAGTATCCCTATGCGGACCATAAATGGTGGTAACTGCTTACATTAAGTGGGCTGTCTGCATGTCCGTTGTTCCTCAGCATTAAAAATTTTTATTGTCGGCTTAATTATCAGAATACGTAAATCCATTTGGATGAACTTTACAGGAGCAAGTAAAAACTTGTATTTGTTATGTATAGGAATTATTGTACTCTACACTGTCACTCATAACAGATTATCCATATTTTTGTAAAACATACAAAGTAATACAATAGATATGCTTCAAAATAGTCCGCTAGCCATCTAGTTAAATTTAAAAGTCCTATATTGATATTTTGTGGCATTCTGATAATTAGGCTGAGGATATGGACAGATCCACTTCAAGGTTGTTATGGATATTAAAAGTAAATTGTAGACATACAAGTGGATAACCATCTGTGTAGATATTATCTGCCAGTTCAATATTCACTATTAATTTGTTTTGTAAATTCTAATATCTAAATTAGAATTATAAAATTCCATCATCGCAATCTCTATCTATATTACAGGGCTTTCTGGCTGTGGGTGAACTAGATCCACTTAATCGAAGATTGTGTTCTGAAAAGAAACCTGATGTTGTTGTGCAGATTGTTATATTAGCTGAAGATAATGAAATAAGGGACAAATTACTTGAATATGATCTTCATGTTCAGACTATTAGTGAAGTAGCGCCCATAGAAGTGCAGCCTGCCAGGGTCCTGAGTCACCTTTATACATATTTAGGTACTTTAAGTTTATTTTCTAAAATTAATATAACACTTTCTTGTTTTGTCTAAATACATAGTTTTCTGAAGTATTAGGTTTTGGAATTAATTCATAGCGTTTTACGAGAGATGGCATAGGTAGGACAGTATTTCGTTGTCATGGACAGTAATATATTCATCTTGAAACACCTATCATTGAATGTCACTCATTAATCAGCAATACTTTATAATTATGTCAACATATGTGCTGAATAAAGTGTTTTTGCGGGGAGTTTTACTTCATTTCTTTATGAAAAAATTAAGTGGTACTTGAAGATCTTCGTATTTTAGTGGAAGTGTATAATGAAAATGCTCTAGCTAAGCAAACATGTCGGAAGTGGTTTGCTCGTTTCAAAGCTGGTGATTTCGAGTTGGAAGACAAGGAGTGACCTGGCCAGCTGACATAATTTGAAGATAAAGAGTTGGAGGCATTGCTCAATGAAGACTCATCTCAAACACTTTAAGAATTGTCTATATCATTGAAAGATGACTCATCAACGGTAGAAAAACGTCTCAAAACTTTAGACATAATCCAGAAGAAGGAAATTAAAACCAAGGGACATTGAGAAGCGTCTGTTGACATATTAACTGCTGCTTCAACAAGAGGAAACAAAAGATTTTTGGCATTGAATTAGCACTGATGATGAAAAATGGATCCATTACGATAATCGGAAATGCAGAAAGTCATAGGTTAAGCCTAGCCAACCATCAACATCAGTGACAAAGCAAAATATCATTTCAGAGGGATGTGATTTATTATGAACTGCTGCAACCGAAGGAAACCATAATTGGAGATTGCTACCGACTGCAATTGATGCGATTGAGTTGTGCAATGAAAGAAAAACAGCCGGAATACTTCAAAAGACACGACAAAGTCAGTCATTTTGCTGCACGACAATGCTCGTCCGCACATCGCAAAACCGGTACAAACGTACCTAAAAAAACCCAAATGGGCCTACCGCACCCGCCATATTCTCCAGATATCGCTCCTTCAGATTACCATTTGCTTCATTCAATGGTTGATTGTCTGAGCAGAAGTTCACTTCTTACTAAGAGAGTCAAAAATGGGTCGATTCGTGGATTGCATTGCAAAAGACGAGGCGTTCTTCCCACACGGTATTCATACCATGCCCGAAAGACGGTCAAAAGTAGTAGAAAGCGATGGGCAGTACTTTCATTTGTGTATTTTTTATTTTCTATTGATAAAAAAAATCATTAAAAACACATAATATGAAGAACAAGTTAGTTGCTTGTATTCAATTTTTTTTTTTAATTGTAGAAGTATCTTCTATTCTATTGTAAAATAGCTTCTCTGCATACAGGGGCGAAGTAAGATACTAATGCCTGTGGCAGAGGGCGGCCTATCGTAAGGGGAAACTATATAACCATAGCTTGGTGGTAGAGCTCCAAGCATATCTGGATGGCAACCACCCCTGGTTTCTAAAAATCCCACCGTAATGACCTTGTTTTGTGTTCTGGCTTTAGTGACCAGGTTCCAGTACCTATGTAGACAGCAGGATGTTAGCAGTGTCCCAAAGTCCATAGGTGATGGTAACTGCTTACTGTTAAGTGAGCCATCAGCCTTTCCGCTGTTCCTCAGCAATAAAAAAAGTTAATGCTGTCAAAGATCTATAAAATCTGTAGTACACTGACTAAAATCTATAGACAACATTACTTTTTTGTGTAGGTAGAAATAAAAAACTTGGCCTATCTGGAAGAAAGTCTCGAGATGTTGGTATATTGAGTACAAGCAAATTGTACTCTTTGAATGATAGAATATTTGCTTTCACACCACAGGTATGGTCTTGTTTATATAATGTGGTACTAGTAGTAGACTAAAAAATAATTTATGCATATAAACTCATTCTCTCTTTTATGATACTACTGACTGAATATTTTAGCCTCAAGCAGCCTTCTTAAGCAATGTGCCTCAGGCTTGGTGGGCTGTTTTATATGTAATATAAACATTTCAGCATGTAAAAAATTGGTCTCAAAAAGAATAAAGTGCACAGTTTTATTTCACATCTCAAAATATTCAGGCATTAAGTATCACACACAACTATGTGTTCGCACATTTCTTGTGGCTTCTTTTTTCTTATTTTATATTTCTATTGAGCTGTAATCGCTACTTTGTATTAGAAGTACATTTAATCATGAAAAAAGTTCGTAATGTTCATTCTGTTTCATTTGTCTATGTTGCTTTAACCATTAGCCCTTTATAGACGTTTTTTAAAAAACTGCTTAGTTTGATCTACTTCTTGTTGATCAGCAGATTTGAAATATTTAATGTTTTGTTTAGTTAATTTCTTTTACACTTTAATTTTTTCTCTCACGTAGTTCTCTGATATGAAGCGTTTCTACATTGCTTCTGACTTTGAACTGATGGTCGATACACTTAAAGCAGAAATTAATTTCTTGAAGTCGTCCTGGCAAAATCTTCTTGGGAGACCACTTGTTGTCTTGACTTTGAATGAAATGCATTTAGGTATAAATTATTTATATTTATTTTTGTGCTTGTCCATTTTGTTCATACGTTATTTGAGCTTTACCATGCTTTTCTTCCTCTTCATTTTACTAATATTATTAAGTTATTCCAACTTGCAGTCTATGTCTACATCGTCTTCATTGAATTTATTTCTATTCAAAAGTGTTCTGTTAGAATTCTACTTTTACTATAAAATTTACCATTTAATGTAATACAAAAAAGTATATTTTAATATTATATACAATTATCAGCTATATAGGAATTGTACCAATAAGAAAATATTTGAAAACAAAAAAACATTTACAGATTGCAACTTGGAACAAATTTAAAACTAATAAATTGTATAGTATATTGTAGACAATTAAATAGTTTAATTGTTAATACATCTAGATTTAATGACATTGATAATTACAGTTTGTATTATTTGTAGTTTGTGTTATCTTTGACGTGTTTAATTTATTAATGTCGCACTCAGAGTTAATTAATGGTAATACCTAGTCGATAATACTTAGTTAATATAACACGATTAAGATGGTTGGCGATAGTCAACTGGCGCCATTTCCCGGTACCCTGAGCGTGAGCAACGAAGAAGAGCCTGGGGAGCTTTTTTAGTGATTATCCGGTACGCGCTCTTCAAAACAGGGTAGCGTGCTAAATTGCCGTGAGTCCCACGAGAGCTTGCTGCGGGTAACATTGTGTAGCGGCATTTTTCGATTAAGATAATTTATTTAAAATTTAGCCTGTGTATTGTTTTTTTTTTGGAGTTAAGTTCTGGATGTGTTTTTGTCCTAAATGTAAAACTGAGTGCCTGATTGAGTAGTTTTAAATTTGACTAACTTATTAGTTACCATTAAAGTTGTATATTTAAAAACAATCTCCCACTAATATTAGTGTTCCCGTTTGCATTGAGTAATGTCCGCATGGGTTTGTGGTGTGCCCTAGAACTTCGACTATGAGGAGTACTACATGTCGCGCGACCCGGCGTTGCTTGCGAGCACATTCACAGCGAACGTCGCGTTCCTTGGCATGAGCTGGAAACAAATGCTAGGACGGCCGACTATCACATTGCTCGCCACACATTATTTGCTAGGTAAACGAAATTAACAGAGTACTTGTTATGGTGATGGTGTTATGCCTTTTTTGATCGATTGATTACTGGTATATGTATAACAAAATAACATAATTAACATAAGCGATGCTATTCAGAAAGGAAGTGAGAAGGGTAGAATTTAACAAACTTTCTGGCACTGTTATGGCGATATCTATGTGCGCCATTTTTATTTTCTTTTTTGCACATAATCGTTATTCGACAAAATCATGTACATCTTTTTTATAAAAAACTTAATTATTCTTAATGTAAATTATTTTGAAATATTAAAAATCCATCTCACATGTACTTTGATATTAATGACACATGATGTGTTATATAATCGGAAATAATTATTTAGCGGCTCAACGTAGCTAGTCCAAATTTTTCTGTATAGATTGAAAATGTTTATTATTGGATATTTAATATACTATATTAATATAGTGAGTTGTCTTTGGAGTGTGTTGGGTTTAAGATAAGTAGAACCAAAACTGAATATCTATTTTGCGACTTCGGTGGAATTTCCGACTTCACCCAGATTACCTTAGAAGGCGTGGCGCTGCCAATTTGCTCCAACTTCCGGTACCTCGGATCATTAATCGAGAAGGACGGTGAGATAGGCCGAGACGTGAAAAATGAGTGAATGTAGGATGGCTGACATGGCGACAGGTCTCAGGAACAATTTGCGACCCACAATAAAATTGCCGTTTAGGCTTAAAGGTAAAATATTTAGGACCGTAATAAGACCTGTCGTATTGTATGGATCGGAATGCTGGACCACAAAGGGGAGGGATGAAAGGTTATTGCATGCGGCAGAGATGCGAATGTTAAGCTGGATGAGTGGAGTTACAAAAATGGATAAAATTAGAAATAAATCAGGGGAAGTTTGAATGCACCGCCAGTGATTGCGAAGCTGAAAAGTAATAGGCTAGCCTGGTATGGCGAAGAGAAGATTTTTATATAACAAGGAAAATGCTAGAAATGAGAGTGTATGGATGCAAAAGGAGGGGTAGACCAAAGAAAAGATGGATGGATTGTGTAAAAGATGATATGGCAAAAAAGGTTTGTATGTTCAGATGACGACTAATAGAGGAGAGTGAAAGAAGAGAACATGTTGTGCCGACCCCGCATAGCTGGAATAATGGCAGCGAGTAGAATAGTGAGTTGTCTTTAATAATTAGTATATAAATAAGGGACTAAGTTTATCACATTTATTTCCATCATCATTTGTTTTATTATCATTCATTTAAATTGCTTTTTATTTTGTGTTTTTGACTTTATTTTAAATTCGAGTATTCCCATAGATCAAGGTAAAATCCCGATGGCCATGATAACTACTATGAAGAAGTTGAAATCAGGCTACATTAACGGCACGAGAGTGACTCTCGGGAATCTGGGGGATTTTTTAAGTACATCTGCGATTACGAATTTGAGTTTTCTTGGCAGTCAAGAGGATGGATACCCGGACAGTAAGTTATTCATCAGATGAACTAATTAATTAATTTATATAATAACAGCCCTTGACATCCCACTGTTGAGCTCTCAGTATCGCTAAGGGTTCCCAAACGGATTGGCGAGTTTATGCCGCTGGTCTCGGTATGCAGGTTCCACCGTCTTCTTCTTCCTGCCCTTATATCAACTATGTGGGGTCGGTACAATATGTCCTCGTCCTCTAATCTATCTCAACATTCACACCCTTTTTCGCCATTTCATCTTTAACCAGTCCATCTATCTTTTCTTTGCTCTACTTCTCCTGTATCCATCCACTCTCATCTTTAACATTTTTCTAGTCGTATGGCATTCTCTCCTTCGCAATACATGGCCAAACCACCCTTTTAATTTCACCGTCTCGTTTCATTTAGGACCAAATTCTTTCTTTCTTCTATGTAGAGTTCCACCCACAAGTGCAGAGTTACCTGGAAGAACACCTGTTGAAGTCGTTCAGCCATAAGTTCAGTCTGCTGTCGCGGCCCGCGGTGGTGAAGGGCGCGCGCGCCCTGAGGCGACGAATGTCCGTGCGCGGTGCTATTAAGAAGACTCGCTCCATCAATGTCGACTGTAAGTATACATGTCTCAATTCACGGTTAACGATCCGTCAAATCTGATTTTGATTAAATACTGGGACAGTTTTCATAGCGTATTCATATCACGTGACTTATTTTTGACAATTTTTTACCCCTCCCACCCCTTGGTGATCATCCGTAGTGTATGATAAGGCACCTCCCTCCCCTCTAGTTTACACGTAGTGGTTCGTGAATAAGGTTTTAATCATTTCGCAAACAGGAATTTTAAAAAGTATAATAATTTGGCTCATGTTTGTTTTAATTAATACAGCGCTGCGCACCATATTTGAATGTAACTCGTAAAAGCTTGAGTTTTCTTTACAGGATATTTACTAAGAGACGAAAACCTAAACCCCATCTACTTAGGTTTACTTTTAGTAGACATTGTCTACATAAACATTGTTATATAAAACATGTTCTTAAGGATCAGAAACATGTTTAATTTTTATTAGGAAATACAAAACGACCTATGAAATTATTAATTAAATAAAACGTAAAATCACGAAACACGAAAACAACTCGTTCCTAAGACATTTCCGTCATATCCGAGCACCGTGGTAGGGAGTCGTACCGCTTACTCAAAGTTGTCTCTTCTACCTGCTATATCATCGGAACCACTCGATGTCCCCGCCCCCTCGGCTGACAAATCCTCTATAATGAATTGACAAATGACTTTAAATATTTAAATATTAATATGTATTTGAAATTAAGCTCAGAGACTGGTTACTAGAAAAATTCTTCTATACTTTGGGTGACTATGACTAGTAAATGTAATATTGTTATAATTGTAAATAATCAATGTATGTATTTACAATTGTAACATTGTATGCCATTATGTGATGCCGGAACATGTAGCTCTTTGTATATGCTTTTTTTAGATCTTATTTCAGTACCATGTTTCATGCAATAAATTATTATTATTAAGAATATGTTATTTTCAGCTGAAACATTAGGCATGGAGGGTGAGTACGTCGGTCCACCCCTTGAACGGAAGCCGTCTTGGCTGGACGTGGAGCCCCTTTTCGGAAGAAGTCCATCTCCAGAAGATGCTAAGAAGAGATGTATCACTAAGTAAGTATAGATAATAACTTAATAATCCTGAAATTTTTTTCTTCTTCCTCCTGCTCTTAGCCCACGTTATATGGGGTCGGCACAACATGTTCTCTCCTTCCGGTCTCCTCTGTTAACGGCTAACCGTCATCCCAACATTTTTTACTAAGTACATCGAACCAATATTAAGAGCTCCGCTTTGAACGGGATCAGAATGAATCCACTTCACTTAGATGTTTACTAATTCAAAAGTATTTTTATTATATCTTCATTTAGTATAATCCTATTAATTTTTAAAATGTTCAGTGACGTTTTCTTGCCGCGGAGAACTGGGGCAAGCGGTGTAGCACGCATAGTAGGAGAGAGGAAGGCTCTTCTACCTCTGCCTCATGACGAAAATTTTGTTAATATATCAAGTAATGTGGACGAAGTCTTGGGTATCAGCTAGTAACATAATATAAGCGCACTGCTATTTCGTTACTCTAGTAACGCCTTCTAAGGCGCTGTTCATTTGCTTACCCTATGCTGATAAGTCCGTCAGTTAAAAGAATTATATAAATATAAAATACTTTAAAATTATTTAACACATTGTTTTTAAATAGGAAAACTGAAATTGGCATAATATTGACGTTATGTTATTTCCCTGTATCAGTGGATATTTGTATAATTTTGAGAGATAAAAGTTTTAAACTTAATTCCAGAGGCACGTCGACCACGAGCTTAGGTGTTACAACACCGACTATCGAAGTAACGAAGGAGAAAACCCGTACTCCGCCCAAAGAGGAAGGTAATAGATAAATTCATTAATAGAACAATTCACATACAGTAGAAGTGAAACTTGAGAAAAGTAGCCTGCGAGAGAACGAGATAAATATAAAGTATCAGTTTATTGGGACGAAGTTCTTTTATGCGGCTTACACGGAGTGAACTGACAGAAATCGTCACGTAACGAAAAAGCGTTACACACCCTCCAAGCGACCAATGCAAGCAAGCGATGTGTAAGTATGTGCGTTTGAGTGTGTGTGAGGCAAAATTTGACAACAAGCACAACAATATAACCTCAATTCTATCATTTTCTCCTCACGTTTTGAGTTAAATAATATCGCGAAGTATTTCGTTCCTGACGGGGACCGCACAATTTTTTGTTTTTATAATATTTTTACCAAGTTCATAAATTATTTTATATTTTAATGCAAAATATTATATTTCATAATTTTTCTGCTAATTTGACCACATAACTTTGGTTTGATTTTAAAAATTAAAATCGATTCAATGTGTTCTATTAATTAATAATTATTAATTGATAACGTAACTCAAAATATGACAGTGACACTAAAACTGTAACAGTATCGAAATTTTTACTATTTTATTTAGCTAGTGCGATAAATGACAAAATATCTTCCTTATTCATTTATCAACTCAAATTTCTCGCAATAATTTATTAATGTTTAGAAGCTAATGTCACTAGATAGCATTCTAGTGCTTTGATTGTCTTCTATCGTTTACTGGAATAAATATATCTGTGACAGTAACGAAGAACGTGATCAGAAGCCGCACGACGTCCGAGTCCCAAAATTTGGTGTACGCCGAGCAGGAGACCGACGAGCTGATCGCGATGCTGCGGGAGACCGAGAATCTCGACGAGCAAGGAGACATATTGCAGTACTTGGTCGATACACACGGCCTAGAATTCAATACCGGTGAGTTATAGGTCGAATATGATATTTTCACCTTAAAGAACAACAAGTTTGTAATATTAAAATAAAAGCTATTGCTGTGTAAAGCAGACAGGCTAACAGCTCACTCAATATAGCAGCAGTTACATTTGCCTATGGATTTTTGCGACGCCAAGGGTATCGCTAACACGTTGATGTTTGCGTAGGGCAATTGGAACATAGGTCGTTTGTGCCGGAATATAATACAAGGTCATAATGGCGACATATTTAGAAACCAGGGTTGGTCGTCATCCTGACGGGCTTGTGGGCTTCCACTTAACTAGGGTTGTTTAGTCGTCTTTTACGACAGGCTGCACCCGGTCGCAGAGGTCAGCAATCTTACTCCACCCATGCGCGGACAAAAAAAGAAAAAAACAATATCAATTGTAATTTAGAGCTCTTTAGTCTATCGTGTCAGTCAAAAAAATAATTTGGTCTTGCTTAGTATTTAGTTATTTAAATAATGATTACTGTAAATTTTAAAATATAGAAGTATTTGCATTGGCTGCTAGTACAAAATAAATGAAAGTGAAATGTGTTATAAAAATAATTAAAAAATATCATTTAAAAACTATTGTACAAATTCCAAGCACTCTCGAACAAACTCATTAACTTGAATGCAACAACAACTACAACGAAGGACTGAATATTACAAAAACGATATCTGACAACCCACTACTAAACGAAGACACATTGCGTTTAATTCCCTTAAAGGTTTACAATGCATCACTGGGAAATGTCAGCGTGAGCTAATATTGCTATTTAGTGTTACAATTGATATCACATTGCCTACAATTTTAGTTCAGGTGCAAACAACTATTTTAGATTTTTAAGGAGTATGTTTTATTGCATTAATAAAACCTTTTTATTAAAGTAGCCAGAAATTGAGCCCGTATCTTTAAAGTCTTTTAAGGGCCTGCCTCTGTGAAGGAATCCTAAATTTAAAAATAAAGATTACTACTTTATTTAAAATTGTTAATTTGTTGAGTGAAATAGTATTAAAATGAATACGAATGCTAACCTCTGCGGCCGGGGTCGGCCTGTTGTAAAAGGCAACAAGACAACTCTATCTACATGGTACCCAAGCCCGTCTGGATGGCGTCCACCTTGGGTCATAAGTATGCCGCCATAATAACTGTGTTGTGTTCCGGCATTAGTGACCCAAGTTTTTGTACCCTTATGCGACCGCAGCGTGTTCGCGATGCCACTGGAGTTGCAAACACCCACAGGCGACGGTAACTGTTAAATTCTAAGTGGGCCGTCAGTCTGTCTGCTGTTCCTCAACAATACAGTACTTCCCAATCATCCTGACTTGGGAGGTGTTTATTTACAAAAGTATAAAATGTAGTGTATTAGTTGTCTAATACACATAATTATCACAAGTGATATGCTACTTACTTTAGAAATAAGTGGCGCTGTGTTCACAGTGTGCATTGTTTCAGTATATTTATTTAGTAATATAAACATCTAATTGAAATCGCGCTCAAGTCATTATTTCATTTCTCTACACACAGGAATGCAAGAAAACGGCAAACCGGTGACCGTGAAAGACCTGCTCAAAGTGCTTTACGAGAAAGCATGCACTCAGAAATTGTGGGGATTGGTACGGCACACGGCAGGAATGTTAGGGAAAAGGGTCGAAGATTTGGCAAAAGCTGTCACGGACTTGCTGGTTCGGCAGAAGCAAATAACTGTGGGAATGCCGCCCAACAACGAGCACACCATAACGGCGCCTTTGCCCGAAAACGAATTGCGACAACTCATACACTTGGTAAGTCTTAGTATAGGTCTATCGAAATATTCTCATCGCCATTACATCACATTGTGCGGTCAATTTTACGCGCATCATATTAATTTGAACTATATGTACAATATATATGAAACGAAATCTTTGAACGCAATTTCCTACTCTATTGTACTCTGAATTGAATTGTATGTTTTACTTTATAGTAGGATTTCATAATAATTATTAATGGCTTTTGTCTTTCTATTGCTGGTACATAACCCCTTCATAAGTTAACATTATTTTCTGCATTTAGTTTGGTTTATTTAGCGTGTTTTCTTTTTTGTCGTATTATTTATTATTTATGTTAATGTACTTATATTCTTAAAACGTATGACATTTTTATATATTCACATCGGTATAATCTAAACAAAAACTTATTAAAAGTCAGAGAAAAAGATAATCTGTTTTTAACCACAAGCCATTTAAACGGGCCATTATGGTGGATATCATTATTGTATACAAATTAAATGAACGTTAATAATAAATAAAACTATTTGTTAATATTTATTGTTGAAAAATATTCAAAATTTTTCATTGCATAAATCTCAATCATCATTCAAGCGGCAAATCTCTATTATGTGCGATTCGTTTGGAACCCTGGGGCTGTTGAGTACCCGCCCCGCACAGGGCTTAAAATATGTGCGCATAATATCCCAGAGTACTAGTAACATGACTCTCATAGCTTGTTGCATCAATTAACACTTGTTCATTAAATTATCATGAACTCGATAGCTCTATTCTAACACGGTTCACGCAAGTAGTTTATTTCGCTCATACTCATACGAAAATTATAAACTGGAATACACATACCACGTGGCCCGTTCAGGGGGAGGGAAGTCTTCAAATTCACACTTGGTCACGGGGTGGAGGGGCAGCTAAGGTTTTGTTCGCGTAATGTATTCTTCTTTTCTGAACTATATTCAAACATGGTGCGCAGTGTTTAGTGTTGTATTAATTAATGTATTGTATTTATAATATTAATTAAAGTGGACGAAGCGAAACAAGTATGTAAGGATCGTAGCAAGTGGAAAGAAGTGGTCTCTGCCTACCCCTACGGGAAAGAGGCGCAATTATACACACATCAAAAAAGTCTAAGCAACATGTACTAATTTAAATTTTAGGATGGTTTTGGCCGCTGTATGGATGAACTTCCTGAATGCACCTGAGCCTTTCAGTATTTCCGAGCCGACGGTACACTCGCACCCTTCTTGTATCAGGCCTAAACCCGAATCGCGACTCATCGGAAAACATAATTTTATCCCATTGTTCCTGGGTCCATGTTCTGCGTTCTCTACACCAAATTTTAAATTAAAAATTTTAAAATTGACAAAAAATAGGCCACGCGGTTTGAGTATGTTCCCTTATTTGTTACAAAATACATAGTACAATTTCGTTTTGTACTATCGTGTACTGTGTTAGAATGGACCTGTAATGAGATCTTCAATTCTGACATCGATATTTATTGCATGCAGACATTTCGACATGATAAACATGGGAACAATCATAAGGTAACTCGTCATTCGTTCATTTATTTTTTGTGTATATTCATTCATAATATGATATAGAAATTTAGGTCAATAAAGATTTTTTACTTTGTGAGTTGATATCAGTGCAGTACGGGCATGGGTAAAATGACCCCCACACTTGCTCTGTGCACGCGTCAATAAGTAAATGTAGTTAGTCAACTTAAGCGACCATGTCGGTGTGTCGAGAAGCCAAAATTAGCCGTGGGAAACCCCTGACTTGACATGGACATGGTTGCGTACGTTGTGGGCGACGTGTGCGTGATGACTCAAAAATATGTCGTATATTTCACAATTGTATATAATAACAGCCCATAGCGTCTCACTACTGGCTCAGGCCTCTGCAGAGAACGGACTGTGAACCCCACGCTTGTCCAAGGCAAATTGGCAGGTAACATACCGGTGGTCTGAGTATTCAGATTTTATCTTTTTTTTTTATTGCTGTAGGACAGCAGACAGTCTAACGGCTCGCTTAGAATTTAGCAGTTACCGTCGCCTATGGGTGTTGCAACGCCAGTGGCATCGCGAACACGCTGCTGTCCCATAAGGGTACAGGAACTTGGGGGTCACTAATGTCGGAACACAACACAAGGTTATTATGGTGGCTGACTTAAGACCAAATGTGGTCGTCATCCAGACGGGCTTGAGGCTCTACCACGTAGCTAGGGTAGGTTGTTTTGTCGCCTTTTATGACAGACTGACCCCGGCCGCAAAGGTCAGTATTCTTTCTCCGCCCCTGAACGGTTAAATTATCATGATGTTTTATAATATGCACATTAGAAGAAAAACTATTTAATAATCTAAACCAGGTTAGGTAATTGCTAGGCTACTTGGCTATCACATACATTTAAATTGATATATATATATATATATATATATATATATATATATATATATATATATATATATATATATATATATATATATATATATATATATATATATATATATATATATATATATATATATATATATATATATATATATTATTTTTATGTGACTGAAGTCCTAAATAGGTGGACCGATAATGATGAGATTTTTTTGTGTGTGTTCAAGTGGAGATTCACAATTCGGTCCACTACAAAGTGTTTCTTTTTTAAATTTATATGGCAGAACCTCGTTTGCCGGGTCAGCTAGTATATTTATATGATTTAATTTTTCCCACCAGGCATATGGAGATGATGAAAGTACAGCGATGCTGACTCAAGAGCTGCTGGTCTATTTGGCGATGTTCATTCGAACAGAACCGCAACTGTTCCTGGAGATGTTGAGGCTGAGAGTTGGACTTATTATTCAGGTAGACACTTTAATTTTAAATATGTGTTGATAATTAAAAAAAGAACGTAACCGTAACCCATTTAGGGGTATTTTAAAGATATCCTTCTCTTCTCCGGGGATATCTTTAAAATTTGTAATAACAATATCCAATGCTGTTACTATACACTGCCAAAGGTGTTAAGAATTATATTGGTCACTATGACCGGACATAAAGTATTAAAAATGGGTCATAATAAGAGGTATGTCGCTATAAGCGGAGTCATAATAATCAAATTGTACAAAGAAAAGTATATATGTAGTATATCAATTAGCTAGTACCCATAACACAAGTGCTATGCCACTTACTTTGGGAGTCGACGGCGTTGTGTGAATTCTCGCAGTAAATTATTATTTAATATTAGATACCTGGCTCAGTGGTATCAGTGGTACTCTGAGATCACTAGAGATCCCGGGTTTGAAATCCAACATTTGCATGCACCACTCGGGCAGTTTTTCTCGCCTAATGTTATAGAATAATTCCCATGTAGCGATGGTGAAAGAAAACATTGTAAGGTATACCGAGATTATCTGTATGTGTACCCGCCATTCCGCATTGGACAAGCGTGGCGGGTATTCTGTCCCTCTATGGAGCGGTCAAGTCCAGCAATGGGACATTATAGGCTATATAGGCTGTTATTATATACATATAATCACACACAACACACACATATATAACAAGACAAACCCGTCCAAATTCACACAGAAGAATCTTTAGTAAAAGTTATGAAAAACATGTATTTTAGTTTTGTATCACATAGTACAAAAATGTTAAGTAATCAGAATCACAAAGTCATTCAAAGAACTCGCAATTTACATAATACGGCGCTAGAGTGTCAATGACCTCTCCATCTGACCTAGTAAAAGGCCGAGGACGGCGGCATTTCACCGGGCGAGCGAATACGCACTACTCATTTACGCGGGAGAGACAGAGACAGGTAATAACAGGTTAACGTACGAAGGTTGCACCCCATAGCACTATTCTGTACGATTGAATTAATGATCATATATGAAATATTTTATGGCGAAAATTTGACATACAATTTTTTTTGCAAAAATGGGTTCCTTAGATGATGTTTAGTGCGTAAAAAAAATTTGGACGGTTTTGTCAAAGTCATCCTGTATATATATATATATATATATATATATATATATATATATATATATATATATATATATATATATATATATATATATATATATATATATATATATATATATATATATATATATATATATATATATATTCTTTTTTTTTAATTTATAGGTAATGGCAACAGAACTATCTCGAACATTGTCATGTAATGGCGAAGAAGCGTCAGAACATTTGCTTAATTTGTCGCCGTTTGAAATGAAAAATCTACTCTATCACATTCTGAGCGGGAAGGAGTTCGCTATAAACAGCGGTGAGTTCTTTAAGTTATAGAAATCATAACAACGTAGATGAAACTAATTCGAGTATTCGAGTTACTAAAGCTGTTTACTTTTGATTGCTTACTCAAATTATTTTAGTTTCTTATATCGTCTTAAAATTGGAGAACAGATATACTTAATATTACCTCTCATAATTTTTATTATACTTTATTTTTTTGCTTTATATTGTAGGGCTTGCTAAAATATTATCAATGAATATTTTTAATAACTTCTCCATATCTGTAGTTTTTGAGATTTTAAAACCCTTGGATATCCAAAGTTTCAAATTTGATACCATACTTTTAAATCGAATTATATATTTGAAATTGGTTTATTTTTATTTGGCTGATTGAATGATAACATTGAGTAATGTTCATTAAAAAAATACTCAGCTGTCAAAATTGTTCTAATAGTGTGACATTATCCCCGCCAGTTTTTTTATTTACTAAGAACATCAGGCTTCTAAGGGTTAAATGTTTGGTGACCGGGTTCAGTGTTTCAGAGGGTCACCATTTGGGTTATAAATGAAACAACACCAGGGATGGTTTAGCTGAATCAATACGGAAGCCGTATTGAGTACTGATCCCGTACTGAATAATTTATTTCAAAATTCGTGCTCTTTATATATGAATTGGCTGGGGATCGTCGACCAATCAGAAGCGTTTAAAAAGTAAACAAATGCAGGTGTTTTTACACGATACAAATAATCACAAATTCTTGGAAATTGAATATTTCAACCATGGCTTGACAACAGGATTATCGTTTCCTCGAAATTTGGTTGAGTCCTCGTCCCGCACGCCGCCTCCGCAGGCGACGTTGATACGCGCGTTCGCACCGTTCGCGGCTCGCGGTCATTCCCGGCTGAGACGTTGCGTAGTGAGCGTGTGGTCGCGTTGTCGATTTAATATGTACGTTGTTATTATTATCGCCCGAAGTCTCTTCCGAGAAATGTAATGAAGTTGAGGGCGATGCTTCGTGGATAGTACATATGCGACGTGGCCGACGATTATGTATGATGACTTTTCAGAGCTTCCCTGTTCCTTATTAATATGATATGGTGGCTACAAATGTGTAAAAATAAATTAGACTACTATCAACGGACGCCGGCTTAGTTCAGCATATACTAAAGCCTCTGTTATTCGGTATTATAAGATTTTTCTATTGGTAAAAAATATCGTGTCGATATTTCAGCGTATTATATATTAGTTTATATATAAATACTCATTTATTATGTTATAGTATATTAAAATGTTTCCTTTACAGCAAATTCATTGTTTCTTATAAAGGATAAAATCAATAAGAGTAAAGGCGAGTGTGAATTTGACAGTTTTTTCACCATACCACCCGTACACTTAAATAATGGGATTAAAAATGGCGTCGCTTCTGTTCAACCTCTCACTTGATCACTGTCGCTATCTATACTCACACTCGCCAGTACGGACAACAACACAAAAACCGTTATGATGACAGTTTTATTGTATTCGTAACAGTACAGTTATATTAGCCGCCATTTTATTTCCCATTCTTTATCTGTACGGCTAGTACTTGCTTGATATGTTGCACATATGTGTTTCACTGTACCATACTAGTAAATTTTAACACTCTGTTTTCAATGTAACATATGTCTGTTTTTATTTAGTTTAGATAAATAATGATATGAATTTTTTTATAACCTGCCTGCTTTTATAATAGTTAATTTACTATTTTATACGTTAATTATTATTTTCATCTTTAAAAATATACTTGTGTTATTTATACATTTTGTAATTTCAAATACATTTTGTATGTTTCAATGTAAAATAACATACAGGAAAATGTGTTTAAGTTATTTACGAGATATGTTTTCAAAGTTCTGGAAATTTTGTCTATAACTTATGCTCTAGACCTTGTGTTAATTACTGGACGAAATGGAAAAAACGATTAAATTACTCGACTATATTAAACGCGTTTTGATCACTATTTTTTTTTAATAAAAAAAGCAATAATTTAATTTTTATAGCAAGTTTCATTTTATTTCTATGATAAGTAAAAACTTGAACATATTTAACATTTGAAAAATCTGATAAAATATCTTAAGAAGACCCACGTTCATAGCAGTTTGTTAGAATCTACTGAAATAGACCGACGAATAAATATTCGTGAAATTAATGAACCATATGCTTAGAAATTGGTACATTACACTTTCACTAGGTCCTTATTACATAGTTGTATGGACAAAAGCAAGCCCGCTATAGTCCATTCGCGTTAAGAAAATAGTGAGTCATCGTTGTCCGCCGCCGTAGCCCTGCCATCCGACCAATCAGGTCATCATTTCTAAACGATGATCTGCCGTCAACTGATCACTGTGAAATAGTTTTTAATTTGTTGTAACTTGTTAAATAGTTTTTTTAAACTTGATTGGTCGGGGGGCGGGGCTAGACCGGCGGACAAAGATGTCTCACTATTTTCTTAACGCGAGTGGACTATAGGAACAGACTCAGTAGATGTAACATTTATCATCCACTTCGAGAACTGCCCGTTCCGGTGATAGCGTGATGGCGGATCATTATTTATCACTGAGGAAATGTGGATTTCTTATTTCGATAGTGAGACCAAAAGTAAATTCAATATCTGACAATTCAAAGCCAATTTTAAAGCCTGTGCAGTTTCGTCTATGGCGAAATGGACGATGACTGAACACTGTGATTGCGATGGGATGATATTCATCTCGATCAGTCGGAAGGTGCAGCTACAATGAACGTAAAATACTATTTAAACTTCTTACCTGGCCAGTTTGGCACTTATCAAAAAAGACGTGGAAAGTTTTATATATGGCATTTATTTAAAATTAAGGATACTTTACAGTTAAGTCGATTGAGGAGCAAATCAGAAGTTCTTTCAGGATGTTTCTTTTTAGTTGAAATAAACAGGTTGAATGAAATAAGAGTTGTGTATAAAAAAATTCTGTTAATTCTCAGAACTTTGGAAACATCCAATGTGAATAGTGTCATTTAACATTTCGTATATTTTTATAATAAGTAGTAGGTATTGAGTAATAAGCGCGTAATCGACTACAAACAACACTCTAATTTGGTGAGAGACAAAAGTAATGTAAAAAAATTGTATAGATCTGGTATCCGTTATTAAAAATTAAAAGTAAATTTTTTGAAAATTTCTGTATATCAATAATTTTAACCAATAAAATATAAATAATGATATTTAACTAAATAACTAATTTTGATAACACAAAACAAAAGTCGTGTAAACAGTATTCGTATCCATTCCTGTGAACAAAATTTATAACAAATCCATAGTCACCATTAGGTTAAGTTTATGCAGATTGTAAATTTTTTGTAATTTATTAATGTATTGAGTAATTTAATAGAGAAGTAAAATTTATTTGGATTTAAATTTTCATGTTACAGTCGGTAGAGGCAATTTTTCGATAGTAAGCAACAAATCAAATAGGTTTGGGAAAAAGTCACAAATTATGCTGGAAGGACAATCTCTTCAAGGCGGCATTGATGAAGGTATGTATTTTATTTATTTTATATCCTAGAAATTGTTTAAGTTTTATCTGTATATGCATAATAAATGTTTAATTGAAGCGCCGATCGCGGAGCCCGACCGGCAAGGGCAGTGGTTGCGCCGGCGCCGCCTCGACGGAGCGCTGAACCGCGTACCGCGCGACTTCTATCCGCGCGTGTGGAGCATTTTAGAAAAGGTATTCAAATTTAATTTTAATGTGTTTTTTTCAATTTGTTATAACAATTAATATTCAATTCATCCCTTTAGGGTAAAAAATATCTGAAAAGAAAACCATAAAATGTATTATAGCTTCAACTTTAACTCAAAATAACTATTCAATTAGTCGACTTAGCATAAAATTATAACTGACCTTTTTTATAGAGCGTTGAATTTCAAATAAAGAAAAGAATTTTCCCCATTTTATTTCCATTTTAAACTGACTGTTACGGGGGTGAGTTAATATTAACATAAAAAGTTGGAACTTAACAGGATTCTTTTTATTTACTGTCATGGAGGAAAATTCAAAAGTAACCCAAATAATAACCCAAACCACCCTACTATATAAATATTTAATATATGGTTTTTGTCAGTGCCAAGGCCTTACAATCCAAGGGAAGATCCTACAACCAAATCTCACCCAAGAGATGACATCTGGCGAACTGAAGTTCGCCTTGGCAGTTGAAACGGTCCTGAATTCGATCCCGCAACCGGAATATAGGCAATTGGTTGTGGAAGCGTTGATGGTGTTGACATTAGTGGTGGAGTATAAAGCAGTTAGCAATTTGGGGGGCGCCATCTGGGTGGAACAACTAGTGCATAAGGCCAATCAGATATTTCTCGAAGATCAGGTATGTGTTTTCATTGTCAGTGTACATATGTAATATTTTTCTTTTTTATTAGTAAGCAGTTGCCTATGGATATTTGTGTGTGAGCACTGCGAACACGCCGCTATTCCATATGGAGGTACAGGAACCTCACGAATGCCGGAACACAACACAAGGTTATTATGGCGGTATATTAACACACCAAGAGTGGTTGCCATCCGGACGGGCTTGGAACCCTACCTTTAGTTGTTTAGTCGCCTTTTGCGACAGGCCGACCTCGGTCGTAGGGTTTAGTATTCTTCCTCCGCCCCTGCACGGAGAATTAGTTTTTTTAAAGTTAAATACATACTGCAATATGCTACTACAGCGATTGCTTTTATACATGGATACGGATTTACGGATAAATGATACTTCAACAGCTTCAGGGTCAGCTAAATATTACTTATCATAATAATCATTTGCATGAAACATGGTAATTAAATAAAGATCTTCAGTTCACATACAAAGAGCTACAAGCCCTACCTACCTACGCTACCCTCGGCGAATTTAGGTACACTCCTGGACGATAATTCGTTTAGCCTATTATTCGTTTGGCCTCAATTCGACTGGGGGCAACAGCTGTAGTTCCTCATCGCTGTAGGTGTGGGGATAAAGTCAGTGGCCTAGGGCCCCACGGTTTATCGTGTTGCAAAAGCGCCGGCCGAATACCACGACACGCTGCATTAAATGACATTATCCGTCGTTCTCTTGTCACCGTCGGGGTGCCTTCCATTTTGGAAACGAATGGACTAAGTCGCGACGATGGCAGGAGACCGGACGGGATGACATTGGTGCCCTGGAGGATGGGATGCCCTCTGATGTGGGACGCCACCTGCGTAGACACATTAGCGGCTTCCCATCTTCCAGATACTGCTCTGATAGCTGGTGCTGCTGCTGCAAAACAAGAGGACTTAAAACGCCGCAAATATTCATCCATTGGCAGCGGATTCATATTTGTGGCTTTCGGTGTTGAGACTCTGGGGCCGTGGGGTCCACAAGCACATAGACTTTATCGAGACCTGTCAAAACGCTTGATAGAGGTCTCACGGGATCAAAATGCTGGTTTGTATTTAGGGCAAAGGATAAGTGTTGCCATCCAACGCGGTAATGCAGCCAGCGTTTTGGGAACGTTTCCGGCCGAAAGCGATTTGGAATCAATTTATTATTTATAGTTTTCCTGTTTTTGGTTTCTTTCTTTTTTTCATTTTTTAGTCATTACTTATATAAATGAATAAACAATTATACTAGCTACACTATTTTTTCATTTATTTATTTAATAATATATTATTTGTCTCTTTTATTTAAACTGGCTCTTTCATGCCACTCTTCCCCTACTTATATAGTCAGATTTATTGCTTTCGGAATGGTTTTTCGATTAAAATACCCGTAACGTAAAAATGTACCCCGGCTTGTACTTTAAGGGTTTAAAAAAATGGGTTATATGAATGGTATACCCATTCATAAAACCTATCTGTTCTAGGGTCAAACTTATATCAAACACTTGCTGCCAAATTATTTGTAGAAATAGAACGTCTATTGTTACGTTCGCCTGACGGTGGGTACAAATAACGACACGGCTACGAGTATTATAATTGTTTATTGAAAATTGAAAGTATAAATAAATAATTTTAAAAGAAAAAGAATTAAAATATGTAATGTTAAAATAACACTAAAGTCTATATGACTAAACCCGGGGTGTGGATTCGCTGCACAGGGACTTAACTTGGGCCCTTTTTTCCCGTGACTCGTGGGGGGTCTTCTCTGAGAAGGCTCCCACTGGCTTCGTGGGAACTCGAAGGTGCCCATTCGCTATTCTTCCGCTATTCATTCTCGAATTTCTAGGCTCCTATTTTGTGTCCGTTTGCTATCAGATGTTCTCGAAGGTTGGATTTCCGATACCAACGATTACCTTATATGGTCTTCTTGATATTATCACTAGTTAAAGCGCGCGGTTTCCATTCGATAGTAACAACTAGTTATTTTGTTTGTTTGTGTGCAATGATTTTTTTTTGTAATTATTTTATATTATTAGAACCTTGTTACGCCGTAACACTATATTTCTCTCTCTCTCTCTGTCACACAGACCTATGAGGCAATAACGCAACAGTGTTTATGTGGTTTGTAAGATTTTTTATTTAGAACTTTATCTTTAGATTTAAAAGAAAGTTAGTGTTTTAGAGAGATATGAGTAAATTATATTTTTAAAAATAGATGCGGTGCAACGGCGACGCTACCCTATGTTGCGCGAAGTCTTCAGTTATTGATGGTCCGTTGGTGTGCGGTGGGGCGGCGGGGGTGTGCCAGCACTTGTACGACAGCGCCCCCTCTGGGAGTTACGGTACGATGACGTATCTCGCTCGTGCAGTGGCGGCGATGCTCGCGGACAGGCTGCCCGACCACGAGCTCATCGAGTGCACTATCACTTAGCCAACACGAAAAACATGGATTGCAAAAATCGATGCAATATCGAGCAAATTCAAATGATTGTTGCTATGATCAAATATATTTTGCATGGATTTCATATTCATCGTCGTTTTACTTATTCATGTTAAACTGTGTGCGATCTAAAAATTATGTTTATAAGAAAATATAACAACATATAGTATATTATTTGTTATAATTTATTTTGTATATAATGTTCACATAAGGGGCTACCTATAAATTACGTCACTCGAATTTTATGACTAAAGTTTTTAATCCCTCCTCCCATTCTTGTCACATTTTTAAAACCTCTCCCCCCTGATGTGGCTTCATACATTTTTCAATTTTATCCATGTATATATTTATGTCACATTCCGGTGATACCACCCTTTAACGTGTGACGTAATTTATAGATGACCCTGTACAGGAGTGGTAGGTATGGCATGTAAGGATGCGACATCATACCAAATGCTATACGTGTGATATACAGGTTGACCTTGAAGTCACCGTCTAATTATTTTTACGCACTAAACATCATTTAAGGAACCCATTTTTGCAAAAATATTGTATTTCAAATTTTCACCATAAAATATTTCATCCCAAGGAAAATATTTAGCAGCGTGGTCACTAATTCAATCGTACAAAATAGTCGTGCTAGTTACGTAAACAGTGAGAGAAAAGAATGCATCGGGGGGATGCGGGGTATGGAGGGGGCGGGGTTTGCGAAACACGGCTGCCGGCATAAATCAAAGGATTAAATAATTAATAGGTCAGTGGGCCACGTCTTGTCGCGTCGGTGCATCCTTTGTGTTTACCGTTCGTTCTTTCGTGACGTCGACAGTGCAATGTTTTCTAATCGCGAGTATTTACGAAATGGTGCGTTGCTACATTCAAAGTGGTGAAAGCCTAAATGGTGCTATTAAAATAGTAAAAAAATTTTTAAATAGTGCGAGCGTTTGAAGATGTACGTAATGATACTCTAGTGCTTAGAAAGTTAAAAGAAAATGTTTAAAAACGTGCTAGACTTTGCTTGGAGACAAACGGACTGCATTTTAAACATTTATTAAAATACGTGTAAAGCAGTACTGGTAAGTTAACCTCTAATTGATTTTTTACTAATAGTTATTGTACATATCACTAACGATTTATGTATTTCTTACTTATTATAAACACGCCCTTTAATTAACTGAAATTTTTGTATTTCGACGTTATGTTCGGTACTGTATTTATCAATGAAATGTAGCGAATTATGCGGTACCGATGGAGAGGTCATTGACACTTGTCGAGTGTAGTGTGTATAAATTGCGAGTTCTTGAGATAACTTTGTGATGCTGATTACTCAATATTTTTGTACTATGTGATACTAAACTAAAATACACGTTTTTCATAAGATTTACTTAAGATTCTTATGCATGAATTTGGACGGTGACTTCAAGGTCATCCTGTATAATCGAAATATTTGTAACTCCCTTTTCTGTTAATGAATATAGTTTATAACTAATTAGTCAGTTTATTACACTCAATATATAGTTCATTTTAGTATACATGATCAATTACTCGCATAAACACGATGTTGCCACAAATACACGACGCGCCACCTGGCCCTAGCGACACAACTTCGTGCTTCGTCGTCATAATAGACTATAATTTCATTAATTTTTATCCGTGCAGGGGCAGAGAAAGAATACTAACCTCTGCGGCCGAGGTCGGCCTGTTGTAAAAGGCGACAAAACAACCCACTCTAGCTACGTGGTAGCGCCCCTAGCCCGTCTGGATGGCGACCACCTTTGGTCATAAATATGTCGCCATAAGAACCTTGTGTTGTGTTACGGAATTAGTGACCTAAGTTCCTGTACCCCGCGCCTCAGCAACGTGTTCGCGATGCCACTGGCGTTGCAAACTGCAAAGGGCGACGGTAACTGCTGAATTCTAAGCGGGTCGTCAGCTTGTCTGCTGTCCTACAGCAATAAAAAATAATATACAGTACAGTATTAATTTTACCAGCATTACCAAGAACTATGTAATTTCACATGAAACTTAAATATTTATATTATTTTTTAAACTTCACTCATTTATTCATGAAATATAGTGGCTTGCCAGACAATTACAGTAGAATCCGTTTATGAATCATCTTATATTGGCCCGCGTAATATGAAGTATTTACACAGCGAAGTTTATATAAGCGGATATAATTAGAATAATGACTTCGCTTATAATGACATGTTGCCTATTATGACCCATTTTTAATCAATAATGTCCGGTTATAGTGACCGATCTGATTCCTAACACCTTCAGCAATGTTCAAGAGGGTCACGTGACGCTCGGCAACTTTCTTGAAGTAAATAAACACGTGTGCGTCTCAACACGTCCGACAAAAGTGATAAATTAAACTAAGTTGAACTATTTAATATTGAAATTGTTTAACTTGAGAAAAGCTTAGGTTATTATTAATATGATAATGTAAGGAAAAGTTATTTATTAATAAAACTAGTTTACGAATTTCCAATTTTTACAAATAACTGTTTCAAAATTATTCCCTAATGTAGATTCTTTATAAAGAAAAAAAACTATTTCATTACATAGAAATACAGTTAAAGTCGTAATTCGAATAGATCTATCGCTGTGGGTTAGAGTGAGAAGAGGAGTCTACCTACTGCTGCCGTATGCGTGAGAGAAAGGGAAGCCAGACAGACTGGTGCCGTAACACGTTACGTAACGAAGCGTTTTACCCTCCCATAAGAAGTTATCACTTCAAACATATATAATGAACTAATTGCATAAATTTTTTATATGTTTTGATTTAATATGCTATGTTTCTTTCTATTAAAATAAATACATACCAAACAGAGGATGTTTATTTTCTCCAAAAATCTTTATATGCCGTTTGTCATTTCCCTTCCATGTCATTATAAACGGATTCCACTGTATGTCTATAGTGCTATTCATTGTTTATATTTTGAAGAATTATTGCATTATATAAAATAAACTATTGGACTCAAAATGTCTTTTATTTAAATATTTTAAAATGAAAACTAGGATTCATTAATTTATACATTATAGTTAAGATTTAATAAGTTATGAATTTATAGCAATGAATATGATGGTCTTTCTGTATTCCTTCAAGTGTTTGATCCCAAGCTTTTGCATTCATATATTGTGCTGGGCATAGGGCGAGTTTGTTTGCCATTTTTGTTGAGTGGTCTCGTAACTTGCACGAGACTTGTGTCAAGGGACAAGAAAATTGGTGTAATATAAACAAATAATTATTCATGCAGCACCATCTAGGCCCAAAAATAGCAACAGAGCACTTGTGTTATGGGTTCTAGGCATATTACAAATTATAAATACAGTCGGACTCGGGACGTGCGAATACCATGGAGTACGACAATTACAAGGTGCGGCTGAGAAGTTCACGGTCTAATGGCTCATTTTCATTGGTCGTTATAGCCCGCATGCGGGGTACGAGATATTTCGGTTTAAGCATGCCATAGGACTAATGACGATAGCCGTTTTCATTAGTCGATAGGGCCAGCTTGCGGATTGTTGGATATTCTTTACCGCGCATTTGTTTTGAAAGAGTGATACCGAGTAGACATAGGTACCTGCTATGGATCAACAATTATACTCCTGCGCAACGTCAGTTCTCACCTAATAACATTCGTAAACTGAGTCCCCGCCGCGCCACGCTTGCTTTACACCGACCGATGAATTTCATTGGTTGTTGGGCCGCATACGGAGAATATCCGCATGCCGTATATCGACCAAATAGATAGCCTACTTTCATTAGTCGATAGCCCGTATTCGGGCAATCCCCGCTTGCTGTATAACGGCCGAATTAACGACCAATGAAAATGAGCCTTAATGTAAAAGTACCTATACTTAAACGATGACTAATTATATCGTTACTCCTACCACTAATTGCGGGACTCAGTGGTAGTATAAAAACGATCCGTAATCAAATTTTAAGTTGTTCTTGAATTACCTGTCGAACAACGAATACCACTATGTCAGCCGATCCGAAAATTCACGGAATTTTGAACACAGCGCCGTGATAAAGTATTTCGTAAAAACAGTAAATACGCCGAAAACATTATTGAAGAAATATCATCGGATTTTCATGATTCTGTGCGTTCATATACAACGGTGAAAATATGGACCCGCTTATTTCACAAGGACGAGAGAGCTGTGAAGATGGTCGCGGGCCGCCCTGTCACGATCTCTCTCTTTAGTCGGTCCCTCAGAGCTGAGAATCGTGACTCCGTTGATGCAATTTCTTGACCGTCTTTCTCCATTTGTCGCGGCCCATGGCTTGGTGTAATGCCGCGCTGGCAGGTATTTTTAGGTGTTCGGCTACCTGGTCTAGCCACTTTTTTGGACTGCGTCCTCTTGCCCTCTACCGAAAGGTGAAGGAAACTTCACCATCACTTACTCCACCGGTACTGGTTACCGGGATTCCTTTGAGCAATATGTCCGAAGTAATTGAATATTTGGTGCAGGCAGACAATGGTAAGTCGCTGGGAATTTCCTGCCACGGTAGTGACCGAAAAAAATATCATAAAGTAGAAAAATTAGTACTGGACGACACAAGAAATAAATTGTGGTAGATAGCTGAAGAACTTCAGATTAGCAAAAAACGAGTTGGAGAAATTTTACATCAAAATTTACACATGATAAAAATTTGCGCGCGCTGGGTACCGAAAATGCTCACACCGCTCGACAAGCAACGACTCGAGAGCTGCGAGGATTTTCTGGCACTAGTTGACAATAAAATTGACGAAATTTGTGATCGGTTCGTCACCGAGGATGAAATGTGGATTCGCCAGTATGATCCGGAGTCTAAACAAGAGTTAATGCAACGGATTAAAAAAGGAGAAAGACCGCCGAAGAAATTCAAGGTGGAAAAGTCGGCGTCTAAGCTAATGGCGAGAGGATTATATTAATAGATGGTAATCCGAAAGTATCCGGTAGGTATACCGAAAGGGACTACTATGAAAGGTCAATACTATGCCAATTTGATGAGTCAGGTTTGTGAGGATTTTGTGCAGAAACGACGCGGAAAGCTAGCGCGCGGAGTGTTGTTTTTGCAAAACAACGCGCCCGTTCACACCGCGCGTGTTACTTACCAGGCAGGTCTTGAAAGACACAGGGTTTTTAGAAATCGACCACGTACCGTACAGTCCAGATCTGGCACCTAGCAATGTTTTCCTGTTTTCCAAATTGAAAACGGACCTATGGGGCCGGAGATTTTTGGATAACAACGTAAGCTTCCGTAGATCGTCATTTTGAGGACAAAGACAAAGAATAGTTTTTGAGTGTGCCAGATGTGAGAAGTGTTATTTCACTCGAGGGAAACTATATTGAAAAGTAAAAAAATATAGATCTCAATTTTCTCTTTTTTATTAAGTACCGTAGGCTGCGAACTTATCAGCCGCCCCTCTATATGGAACGATTAGAAAAAGAAAAAGTATTTCTTTATATAATTTTCTATAATAAACCAAGAACTAAAAAACAAGTACTACATCAACTTTCCACATTGGCTAGGACACAATAGTTTATAGTTCAATAATAAAAACAAATTTTAAGCCATATTTTTCTTTCCAAATGGATTTATATTTGACAGCCATGATGTTGTTTTCCTGGAAAAAAATTATATTTTTCAAAATAATTATTGCACTGATCATTCCAGAAGTCTAAATACTGCATATACATAACTTGTGGCTTTGCTCATTAAAATGCCTTTATGCATTGAATCTAGTGGCATAGCATAAAGGTGCTTATTAGGCAGCATTATTTCACAAGAAATAATATTATTATCTTGTAAATATTTTAACCATTTCATATTTTTTCGAAAGACTGAGCTGAAAATGATTTTTCCATTACTGTACTGTGCCAAAATCAAAGAGTCCCCTTTTTTAAATGAATACAACATAATAATGACTTTTGTGACTGGCAACACCATCTGTACTGATTTGCTAGGATCCCCTGTATTTTATTTTGTGCTTAATGTAATATTTATATTTTTATTATATGTTTGAAAATAAAATGATTTGAATAATGACTGTTCTTGCCAAAAAGATCTTTAGAATTATTTTGAAAAATTTTTAAATTGAAATACCTACATAAGAGGGTCACGAAAATGAGGCAAGCTTTTAAAAAGGCGACCATACATAATATAACAGACAACTGCATAATATAAATACTTACGCTATCTCATCATCACCCTTTGCATTTTCCTCAATATCTACAGCCTTCAGTTTCTCAACAAGGGCTTTTCTATACATATTTTTCAATGGTACTGGTTTGTTAGCTGCTTCTTTTTGTTTAGCGATTTTACTAAGTGCTTCGTACCATGATAGACCGTACCATTCAATCTCTTCAGGAGTATACTAAAACAATGTTAATTTAACATACTATTAGTATATATAATAAATTTAGTGAGAAACATGGAATAATGTCTGAGTTTTATCAAGACGTTGAATGTCATTCCGATTATTAAGGAAACCTCTACTAGTCTCTACTACCTAAAAGCATTGGTATTGTAGGGCCAATGATTATTTTAGTAGAAGTTATTTGTTTAAGGAAGATTTCGCCCGACTTGAGATCTAGACACACTTACTAAATCAATTTTGAAAAGGCTGGTAATCAGACAAGAGTTTACTTCATAATATTTATTTGTAAGCAATATATAGCAATACACTATGCAACATTGGTTAATTGCCCAAGGTTTTTTAGTAAATATTTCAACTTGGGTCTAATGCAGTTGGCGAGGTATCAGACTTAGTTTAGGAAATACTCAACTTTTATCTGATTACAATCTCTATATTGATTACCAGGAAATTGGCACTCATTTTGTATTTATTAATAGTATTAATAAGTTGCAAGTACATTTTGTTTGTATACTGATAAACATTAAACACAAGTTGGACAGATATTGATATGAATTTTATATAATATACTCTAGCAATTTCTACAGCACTACCTGGTGTTAAAACAAGCATCAGAGTACTTATATTATGGATACTAGACAACTAATATTCTATTTATACCTTTGTAAATAAATACACATTGTATGTTTGTACAATATGTATTTATTTATAAAGGTATATAAGTAGAAAGTGGTTATTATGATTGGATTTCGAACCAGTGACTGCTGCAGGTGTTTCGACTGCGAAAACTGCTGATGTCATGTGAATGTGACATATATCAAATTATATACCTATCTATTCAATAAGAATGGAACCAGATATATTTTCTGTGCTAGAACATTATGAAGAAGAGCATCATCATAAACAGCAGCAATACTTACCGATGATAAATAGGTTTTATACTCTCCATAAATTTCTTCCTGTTTAGCTGGATTGTGGTCATACCTCGGGCATCCATTCATAAGTTCTGTCAATATTTGCTTTTTTAATTTCAAAGCTAACATTGAGACCAAGTCACAGGCAGGTGTCTTGAGCAAATAATGGTCAAATCCATAATGATCGTTAATGAGTCTTATAGTTCTATCTGTGACGGTTACTGATAGGTGCGTATTTAGAATTTCAGACCTCACTACTGTCCTCTTGAGTACTGGTACCCAATAATGAGCCACACGGCGACGCTTATCGTCTCGTTTTTGAAAACCTACAAGTAATCATAGTACGATTAATATAGAAGACACTAACCGTGATTTTGTAGACTACTTAAATTTAAACATTTTAAGAGCAACATTTCATATGTACATATAATTTATCTCTGTGCAGGGTGGAATAAAATTACTGACCTCTGTGGCCAAGTACAATACAACCCCAGCTAGTTGGTTGGGATCCAGCCAATAACAATAACCTTGTATTGAGTTATGTTCATTGTAATAAAATGTACATGTAAATGAACTCATTACCAGAAGTGGTGAAGGAAAATTCGGAAAGCTGGCCCCAGGCACCAAACTGGAAGTTTGACTTGTAGCTGGGATTTAACGCAGAGTTTACGTTGATGATTGTAAACAGTGTACATGCCATTACAATTTTTTGCACAATAAAATAACACTACAGTATGAAAGGAACTAACCTTTAATTACAGCTTCTCCTCCCCATATACCTTCATTAATTTCATTGGGGAATTTCAGAGGTATAGGTATGTTTTGTATAGGTAGAGTCTCTCCAGTAAGCTCATCACGTTTCCATTTTCCTTCCTGAGGGATGAAGTGCACAGCAGCTGGCTTCAATACTTTCCATTCATGCCAAAACTTTTTATAAGCAGCAGGCAACTCCGAAGCAATACCAATTTCAAATCTACTCTTTTTCTTGTAATTTTTACTTAGATGACGTAAAGTTGTCTGAAAAATTGCGTTAAGGTTACAACAAAATTACTATGAAATTTAAGACGTTACAAATTACAAAATTATTTATACCTGTAAACGAGAAGTCGCCATTGAATTAATTTATTACAATTTACATAAATAGTGACAAAATTTCAGGAAATATTTTCCGTAACTAGGAATAAATATGTACCAAACCAATTTTGAAATATTTTCGTAATTGTGACTTAGACAGTGACACTAGGCAGCTTAATAGCAGTGTTGCCGTTTTGTAAATGGAAAAAATGCTAGATTTTGGCGGAGATAATGCTAAAAATGTGCTAGATCAAATTTTAAGCTAATAAAAATGCCAAATGCCAAGTCTTGTTTAAATTAATTGAAAACGAAAATAATTGCAAGTAGGTAGTGTAATTAAAAACGCAGTCCAATTTTTAAGTATATTTAATCATGAAGATAAATCAAATAATATTTGTTGAATCAATAACATCATCGTCGTGAGCTTGTGCTTCTGATGTTGAAAGGCCAACTTCAAAATCAATAGTCATTTGCATCACAATCGACTCTTTATCCTTTAATCTTTTGCAGAGAGTAAACATCTTACAGGGGTGTGAACAATAAGTCAATCAAATAAAAAAATTGCCATCAGTACTTAAAATTCAAAAGTACAAAAATTTCAGAAAATGCAAAAATATGCAATTGCTAAAGCTCATTTTTTCATGCCAGCAGGTTTAAAAATATTCCAAATTTAGCATTAAAAATGCCAAATCGACAACACTGAGTTCAGTTCAGTTTTTGAAGGTGTGGCTCCAACGCCCTTGGCATTGATTTTGCTAATGTCTAAGGCCCTCCAGACATGGAGCTACTGAAAAAGTACTAGTTGCAAACTCAAATTATACTAACGAGTTGCTTGATCGTCACCGCCCATACGTTCTCATTGAGGGTCGCACACGACGCGACTAGTCACCAACCGGTTAGTAACACGTTAGCAACTGATCACGCATAATGCGTCGTGCCGGTCGCCGCGCTACTGGTTACCAGAGTTTTCTGTTTTTGTTGCGAAAATGAATGATGAAACCCTAAATATTAAATTTGTACAGGAGGTGTTCTCTCTTCTGCGCTCACGCACTCCCGCATATTAGTATTTTTATTTATTAACAGCAGGAGATATAAACTGCATCAAATTTAAATAGCTATCTTTGGACAGTCTATATAACCCCATAAATTTATTATCTGTTTCATGCAGCTCTCGTGCTGCAACTGACAATCTGCAGTTCACGTTATTTCGAATATACGGGTGAATCCAAAACCTGCGAAAATTCCTTCAGCGTCTATTAAGGTAGTGGTATAATACAATGTCGTTGTCATCCTCGCTTGACCCACTCGACATGTTTGTTTTTTTCCTAATATTTCCTCGTTAATCGTGTGCTTGTGTGCGCAAAATAACAGAAGTGACTGAAATCTTGCAATTTAAGGAGCATCGTGTGCGAGGTACAGTTTCTAACTAATTTGTAATTGTAATTACATAGCAGTTCCGTCATATTTGAGTAGCTCCATGTGTGAAGGGCCTAAGTGGAATATAAAAGTGACAGGTTTAATGGCAAAAAAAAGGGGGGGGGGGGGGTCAAACGCGATGATCGGTTCGAAAACCAGTATAATGTCTGTCTTACAAAGAATTTAATTTTTTCAACTTTTTACTTAGTTTTAAGGAACTTTGGCACATCATCAACAATAGCGTAAATAAATAATGGTTTAGTCGATTTCATTATTTAGATCGATTGTAATATACCAAAACAGAAGCTGACGTGGTAAAATTCGAATGACACAATGACAGCTGACTCAGCTGTCTATTTCTTTAGCCAGCAAGTTAGCAAGTTTTGATGTTAAGTGGAGGTGGATTTATTTTCCTTTAGGTTTTATTTTTATTATATTTATCGATTTCTATATTTATAAGTTCATGTGAGCCAACTTTAATATTTATAAGTCCGTGTTATATATTAATGTGCACTGTGTCCTTAATGTATAAATTGAGTGAACCATGTCGGACAAGAAAAACATCAATATTCCTCCTGAGAGGAGTCAATTGGAATTCGATGATAGCAAATTGCTCGCAAGCAGTGATGCCTCAAGTATTGCTGGAAGTGTAAGCACAAAGGTATGTTCCTTTTTTATATTTTATTACATTACGCCTTTAGTTTTTTCAAGGACGTAATCTCAATACATTGTCAGCTCATGAAGTCTTGTAATATGAAGTAGATTCTAATACAAATCAATGTTAAAAATGAAGTAATTGTATGTATTACAAGTTTTTGTACTCAGTGTTATTTGTTGGCAATTATTTGGATAGTATGTTTAATCATACACCTCTTATTAAATGTAAACATATGCATGTACACTGTACACCATTACGAAATGCTGCGTTATATTGGCGGTGACGAAATAACATTTGATGTCAAAGCATAATGTTATTTATATTTAAACACTTCTATAGTCTCTGTTTGCAATACTTTAACCTAAATATAAATTTATTGTATTTAAAAACTTTATTGTCTGACAACTTATTGACATACTTAATATTTAATAAATTAAATAGTAGATTTGTTTTGATATTTTAATACAGTCACAAACATTAAAGTCTAAATGTTTTAAGAGCAATTGAATAATTTGATGATGGCTGTTGCACAACTGCTTTTATACCTATATTGGAATTCATTCAAGGATTATTGGTTTTAATAGCTGTCCAGAGTCTGGATGTTTTTTTTTATATTATGTATTTTATTTACAAAAGAAAAGTTAATAGGTATTAAATCAAATGTCTAGTGCCCATTATACAACTATATTTATAATAAAAATAAATTATTTTGCACTATCATTATTATAGAATATCTTTGTTAACATATTTATTTATCAATAGAGAATCTCTTCATCTTCTGAAAGGCTTATTAAATTTGAGAGGGCACAGAAATGTCTAGAAAATGCTGCCCTCGTCTCAAAAAGAATCAAAGAACATAGAAAAGCAACTGCTGAACTCTTAGGAAGGCCTTTTGGTGAGCATATATCATTTGTTATATTATTATACATACAGTTAAAACCGTTTATAGGAACATCGTTTAGAACAACATACCGGTTATATTGACTAACACCAAAGGTCCCTGCTGAATTTGCACTTGCCGGTTGTTAGGACTATTGGTTTTTATGACTGAATTTAAGTGGTCCCTTCTATGTCATTACAACAGGTTTCGACAGTAGTTGCAAGTTTTAGATAGATATATATAAATCATTAGTTCAAATACAAACTTCACAGAAAAAATATTTCACATATATTTAAAAATGTATTTTTGTTTTTACTGAATAGTTTATGTGTAAATGAATATTTAAAACACTAGGATTTTAAATCTTTATATATCTATATTTATTTAAACTTCTAGTGTCATATTTTTTTTTTATTGATTAGAGATATTTTATGTTTGAGTCGAACCATATTTGTTCTGCTTTGCAACCGGGATTTAATACTAGGATGATGATAATGAAGCATGCTATTTCTAAACTGGAGGAGAAGATTATGTTATGAAATAAAAGCATCCTAAACAATTACTTATATAGTTTAGTTTTAATTATGGAAATATATGAGATATATGTATATATAACTAATATAAAATAGGTTTTTTAATTGAATATAAGGTTTTTAATTAAACTTAATAAATTTTTAAGTGATCTTAGTGCATTACTGTTATAAGGTTCTCTTTAAATGTTATGATTTAAATATTTATATGATTTTAATAGAGGAAGATGATGGCGACACTGCTTCAGAGATGGCTTCCACCATGAGCGAAAAGACTGGTTATTCTGTGGCAACTGATACATCAACTACTTTATCAGTCCAGGATGCCCTAAATAGTATGTATCCCAAAGTAATGTTACTTTATACAATGATAAGAAAAAAAAAAACAATAAAAAAAAGTAAATTTCAATTTAAATCTTAAAAATGTCAATAAAGCAAACATTTTTCAAATGATAAATGATTATTACTTTCAAAGTATAAAAAATATAGTGTACATTTCCATTCAAACATTTATAACTTAATTCATATATGAAACTAGTAGTGTGTTAAAATTATTGTTTAATTTGAAATGAATATTTTCTATGATTGTTTTTTGTTTCTTGGATATACATGTATAATAATAGGTACAGAATGCATACCCTGTAAACTAATATTAATCATCATGGTCATTCAGTTTTGAGCTATTACCGTGTACAGTCTAAATTATATATTTTTTTTTCTTTTTTTTTTAAATTAAACAGTACCTGGCATTAGTGAAAGTCTAGCAAACACATTGAAACAAAAAGAGTTGCTAATGGAGAGAATAAAACAATATAAAGAAATTAGCAAACGGCCTGCAAAATCATTGACGCCAAGGAGAGAAATCAAAAGTGAACAAAAGGTTGATATTAAGAAGGTAAGAATGCAAATAAAATAGTTTATTTTGTTTTGCAAAATATGGAATACAATGTATTGCTGTATTCCTTCTAAGTATCACTTGATATGTATATGTAATAATGATAATAGATTAGGCATTAAAATTTTATTAGAATTTGTTGTATCTATTTATTTTTATAAATACACACAGTGAATTATTCTGCTGTCATATAGATATTTATCAATATCTTAACTGCAATTGTTTGTTATTATATTAAATTTAATGTTAATTGTTAATATCCCTTGCAATCTAAGATTGCAAATTGAAATCATGCTGTTTAATGAAAAAAGCTAACCTCAAGGCAAAGACCCTCCCTACCACAAGCTTTTGAATTCAGCTTATTTTGAAATTGCATTACTTTCTATACAATTTTGTTAATTCCTAGTAATTATACAGATTAGTAGAATTATACAGATTTTGATATGTTTTTTGATTTACTGACAGAGCACAGATAATGTAGATGTAGTACAGCTCACAAATAGAATAAAAGAGAAAGAAAATACTATCAGTGTTCTACAAGTTAAGATGAAGGCAATGGAAACAACTATTTTGGACTTACAAGAGAAAATAAATGAGAAAGATCAAGTTATTGAAGCAAAAAATATGGCTACTACACTTATGTCTGATACATTAAGTAAAAAAGGTAACTTTTAAATATATTGTAATTGTTATTATTTGCGTTTTAGTGCTATAAGATTCTAACGTATATTATTTAATGATTATAGAGAAAGATTCTTTAGCGTTATTAGAAGATACTAAGCATCAAATGATGAAAATGCAAGAAAACTTTGTAAACATGGAGGCAGAATGGCGAGAAGAAAAACAAAGATTGCTAAAGGAGATAGAAGAAAAAGACGAGAAAATTATTAATCTGGAAGAGGCTAATGATATCCTAGAGAAATCAAGATTTGAGATAAGTGTAGCACATTCAGAAATACTTCAAGAACTACAATCAAAGAGCAATGAAATTCAAGAGTTAGAAGAAAAAATACAGAAGTTATCTCAAGTTAATATTGAACAATTAACTCCAAAGGAAAAAGACAATGTTGAAGAAGAAAAAGGTTCACTGGAAATAGCTGGCATGGTAGAATTGACAAAGAAGATAGAACTCTTGGAACAGTTAAATGGTCAAATTAGGCAAACAAACAAGGAACTTGAAAATAAACTCAGTACTATGACTTCAGAGCAGAAATCTTCTGGTAGCTCACCAAGTAAAAGAGGAAGCCCAATGCCGACAAGGAAAGGTGCAAGAGGAAATGCTTCCAAAATGAAATCTCCATGGACTCAATTATCATCAGAATCGCTGCCCCAAGAAACAGATAAAAAGCAGATCAAAAATGAAATTGCACGCCTGGAAATGCTAGTGCAGTCTTTGAATAAAGATATATTAGAAAAGGAATATGTGATATCACAAAAAGATGAGCTAATATTATCTCTTCAAAATGTAACCGTTGAACAAGGTAATAAAAATATTGACATGGTTGATATTGGTGTTTCTACTGATATTATCGGGGATGTGCGAGAATCCGAACTAGATAGTGAAAAAGACATTGATGACATGGAACAAGAAAAATCTAATGATGTGGTAGACTTCAAATTATTACAAGGAAAATTAAACGCAGCGGAAGAGCAAATAATGCAGTTGACTGAAGAAATTGATTCGGCCAATAAAAATATGATTAAAGTGAAATCTAGTAATAAAACAAAACTTAAACAAATGCAAAAGACGATCGACAGTTTTAGTAAAGTATCAGACGCAAATGCAGAAATAGTTAGATTGAATGATGAATTACATCAACTGTCTCAAAAAGTGGCTGAATTAGAGGAAGAGAAAGGCAATCTTCAATTGCATCTGGTTGACTATGACAGCGGCAGATGTAAGTATGGAGAATTTTTAAATTTAACAAATCCTCAGAAATCATAAAATTATGCATATAAAATGAATTTGATATGTAAATGATTTATCAAATTACTGATTATTAAAATTTTTTTTATTACTTTCCAGTGACTGATTCCGACATTTACAAAAAAATGGTAGAAATGGAAAACTTGGCTGAAGCTAGATTGAAATCTATAAGTATATTAGAAACTCAGAAATTTGACTTAGTACAGGGTAAGCGGTATTGTATTAATTATTTATATGTAGTTCAAATCTAAATATGAAATCATATCAAAATTACAAGCCTTCTACTAGTGCTGCCATCACCTGCTAAATACTATGTATATATAACCCTTACCACACACACACCATGTCCACAATGCCATGTATATGAAACTTGCTGGAAGATATGGCAGTTCCTAAGGCAGCCAGTCCATATATCTCTACCTATTGATTATAACCATAAGAAGCCATGTAAAAGACACGCCTAACAAAACAACAGGGTTATCAAAAACTGCCCCATCAACTTGATCGGAATTTTAGAACCACAAATGTTGTAACTTAAAGAGAAGACAAAATGAAACTAATCAACTTTCGACACGCCTTGTGTGCTATTTGCTATCTGTCTACCGAGTTGGCCAAAAGGCTGTCTGTGGTCATTGAATCTTTTATGTTGGCTCATACTGTTCTGAAGAGTAAAAGTGTTTGAATTCAGGACTTATAAGCATTACCCTAAGCATTTTTAAATATTAATATTTTGTTAATTTATAATTACATTTTTCAGAATTACACAACTTACAACAAAAATACACAGAAATTGAAGACAAACTCGCAGACATATCTCAACTTCAAAATGAACAAGTTTGTTCAGAAATAAAATCAGTCCAGTTGGAAGAACAGATTGATGAACTGACAGCATCTAAAAAACAACTTGTACTGGTAATTGAAAATTTGAAGCTTGACAAAGAACAACTCAATAATAATATAAAATTATTAGAACAAGAAAAAGATGAGCTAATGCATAGACTAGAAAACTATATACAGGAAAATATGGAACTTACTGACAAATTGGAAAAATTGAGTGCAGAAAAAGTGAGTTCTGCAGAGTCTATCGAAATCGTAGAATCTTTAACTACACAGGAGAAACTAGAGCTTGAAGAATATAATAAAGGAATAGGGGAGGATAAAAATGAGGGGCGTCAAAATGACACCTTGTCCCCTACAAATGAGCATAATTTGGAGAACTTAATTGAACAGACTATAGAATTGAATAAAAAGATAAAACTTTTTGAACAAGAGAGGGAAGAGGTTATGAATAAAATGAACACATTGAATGCTGAAAATGAGTCATTGCATCAACAAATTGATGAACTTAACAGTTATTGCGCTGCTCTTCAAAGCAATATAGAAATGTGCAATAACGAGAAGATTGAATTACAACAATTAAATAATGAATACAAACTACAAATAGAAGATCTAAAACGGGAGCGTATTGACATCATGAAAGAATCAGTCGAAATTGTTAAGCCAAGTGAAGAGGCGGTAGAGGTGGTTGGTTTGGAAACTCAAAATGATGATAAAACTGGCAGTGACAAAGGTCCTACAAGGATGAAGTCTGTCAAGCAGTTGACTAAGGAAATTTTAAAATTAAAAAATACCATCAAAGAAAGGGAAGCAGAAATTGCTGATTGTCAAATGAAGATTCTTTCTTTGGAGGAACAAGAACAAAAGAAAAACAATTTGCTGCAGAACATTTCAACATATGAAGCTAAAATAAAATCTTTGGGTGATGAGAATATTGAATTGAAAGATCGCCTGGAATCATTGAAAAACAATAAAGAAGTTGAAGACGAACTAGTTCACTATAAAACTGCACATGATATGTTGCAACAAGAAATACAAAAAATCCACCAAGAATATTCTGCTACTATAAATGTTAGAGATGTGAGGGTAGCAGAGTTAGAAAGGCTCTTGAAAGAATATGAAGAGAGGCTTATAAATTATAGCAACGTAATACAACAGAAAGATAAAGAAATGACTGAGTATATAAATCAGATAACAAAACTAAATGACGTATCCCAAAAATTAAAATCTACTATTGATCTTTTAGAAGAAGAAAAAGCTAAAGATCAGAATGCAGAACTGGTTAAATCATTAAATAAACAAATAGTAGTTTATCAAAAGAAACTTCATGAAAACGAAGAACAAATAAGAATTCTCGAAGAAGAGAGAATTCAGCTGATGACTTTGAAGAACTCTTTTGAAAATAATCAAGTTAAACTTGAAATGGAGTCGAAAAAGTTGCAGGAAACATATAATGAAAAACTAAACCTTATAAAGGAATTGCAACTTGAAAAACAGAGGCACACTGAAGAACTTTCAGCTGTCAAATTACAGACTAAAGAACGTGATGAAGAAATTCATGAGATAAAATTACAGCTCAGAAAAGAATCCATTGAAAACGAGAAATTACGAGACACTTTGGGAGCACAAGAAAAGGACTTAAATGATTTTACACAGTACATTGAAGAGTTGAAAACCACGTTACATAAATTATCTAATGAAAAAGAAGACTCAACGAAGGTTGTATCTAAAATATCAAGTGAAAAAGATACATTAGTAGAACAATTAGTAGCTTCAGAAAATAAATATAAAGAAACCATGGAGAAGTTTAAAAAGTTAGCAGTTAATTTTAAAAAGAGATCTACTATGTATACTGATTTGGTAAAGACTTTAATTGAAACACAAAAAGACTTGGAAGACAAAAATTTGCAATTAGAGCAATTATTAATTCAAGTGGAAACTCTACCAGCACTACAAGAAAAATTAAAACACGCTGAAGAAGAAATAAATCGCTTACAATCTTATAAAATAGCACTTGAACAGCAAAAATCTCAAGACATAAATCAATTGCAGTTAAATATTCAAGAGCTACAAAATCTATTAACAGATTCTACTGAGCAGATAATGCACCTAAAACAAACAATCGATTCCCTTCAAAATGAATTGTATTCTATCCGTGAGGAAAACATTGCTCTTAAATCACAAATAGAAATATATAACAAGAAAATAGCAGAATTAGAAATCGAACAGAAAAATAACATGAACATAATGACTAAAATTTCAGGTTTGGAAGCTGAAATTAATCAGAAACAGATTGAAATCTCGGATCTGAAAAGTAAACTTGAAAACTCCGAAGAATTACGTTCTCAAACACAATTTGGATATGATGCAAAATTACAAGAAAGAGATTTATATATTGAAAATTTAGAAACTGAAATGAGTAAATATAAAAATCGCATTTGCCGACTCGAAGAATCAATTTCTGTAATGGAGGATCGAAGACATTCTTTAGAACGAAAGGCAGACCAACTAGACATCCAGTTGCAAGAAAAACAGAAAGCATATTCCGAATATACTTGTCAGGAAGACGAGTTGATTACTCGTTTAGCAGTTCTAATGGATCATGATAGAGTAGTTGAAAAACAACTTACTGAAATAGAAAACGAAAATAAAGAGCTTCAAAACAAAATTCTAAGTGTAAACGACGAAAATCAAAGACTTAAAAAAGCTTTAGGTGATATACAAGATCATAGTAACACTTTAGTTGATAAAGCTAGAAAGACCGACGCGGTTGAAGCTGAAATTGCTAAATATCAATTACAATTACATGAGTTAGATTCTAAATTAAAGAAAATGTCTCATGATCATCAAATCTTATTAGCACAAAAGAAACAAGAAATCGAAGAACTGGAGTCCGAATTCAACACTCAAATTGAAAATTCTATTAAGGAAAAAAAAATACTCGGCGAAAAATATGAAAAAGTCATTGAGCATGTATCACAGTTAGAGCAAAAGCTTAATGAATATAAGAGCAACATCGACAATCTTCGAGTAAATAATGAAGAACTTAATAGAATAAATTATGAACTAAATATGAGACCTATAAATACTCAATCTTCAGCCCCGGATTATACTGAACAATATATTAATGAGATAAATAACTTGAATTCTATTTTAAACAGCAAGAATGAAGAACTCTCAGCTTTAAGTAACAAATGGGAAACTCAACAACTGGCCACCTTAACCATAACATCTGAGTTAGAAACTAAGATATCTGACTTAAATTCAAGACTTAACGAATCTGCTACAGAAATACAAAGATTAGTAAATGATATAAATCGTTTACAATTTAACAACAACGAACTTCAAAATATGATTATTAAAAAAGATGATCAATTGAAAGAGTTGATAGAGAGACAAAAATTGACTTTTGAAATGAATATACCGAAAACGGATGGTATGATAATTTCGTCAACAATAGAATCTTTGAAAGAAGATACGAAACATAGGGATCTCGCGGCTTTAGAATCGCAGATAGTTTCTGATGTAGACATAGCAGAGGCAAATATAAATGCTAAGAAGATGACAGAAACGCTTCAGAAACAAACAGAGAAGCAATTTGGTTTTAGCGGTGGCGTTGAGGAAACTATTGTACCCAAAAAGGCTTACGCGTGTTACAAAGGTGAAGAAAATGCTCCAGAAACTACCGATCCATTCAATTCTGAAGAAGGTTGGGGATTGGGTGAAACTGAAGTCACTGAAGATACTCCATCCGATTACTCTTATTTGCATGAACAGATAAATAAATTAAAAAAAGAAAATGAAGAAATACGAACAGAGTTAGATATTACTAAGTCAAAATTGCTTAAAGCCGTAAAGAAATTAAAAGAATTAAAAACTAGCAATGACATGTTAACAAACGAACTGAAATTAGCAAATCAAGTATCTCAAGCATCTTTCTTGGATAGCGCAATTGAAGATGAACTTAGATTAAATATTCAACAATTAGAAAAGCAGATTGCTGAAGTTACCGCTGAGCTCAATAAAGAAAAACGTGAAAAAGAATCAATTAAGAAACAAAATGAAGTTTTCAATAGTGCTAGTGATCGCTTGACAGAAATAAAAGAGAAGTTAGAAAGTGAAATCGAGCTGTGGAAATTTAAATTTAAAGAAGCGAATGATAAACTTGTTACCGTCCACTGGGATGGGGATCCTAAAGAAATAACTCAAGATGTTCCTAAAATAAATAGTCAGAATAAAAACGATGATTATTACAAAGAAGAAATAATAAAACTTGAAAAAGAAAACGATGAATTGCAGATAATGATCGACCAATTAACTGCTCAAAATTCCGAATTATTGGCTCATCAAGACCGTTACAAAAATGATATAAGTAAGCTTAATATGAAATTGCAAGAAAATCTGTCTACTTCGAATTTAGAAACAGTTAATGCCGACCTAGTCCAAGCTAATGAAATGTTGTGTATAAAGTTGTCTAATTTCGAAGAACAGTATAACAAACTTATGGACGAATATAAAATTTACAAATCGGAAAGTGAACGTAAATTAGGTGAAGTCGAAACTAATAGAAATTTATTGGAAACGCAGTACCAAGGTTTACAAGGAGAATTTAGTAGTTTACAGGAATCATATTTAGAAAACAAATCTAAACTGTCGTCGTTGATGGTCGAATCAGAGGAGATAAAAGAAAAAATTAAACGGTACGAAGAGCAACAAAAAATATCACAAGAGCAAGATAAAGATGTTACATATAATTTAATTGCACTTGAAGAAACTTGTGATAAATTAAAAGTTGATCTTGAAGCCGCAACTACTAAAATATTGCAACTAGAAGAAAACAATAACCTGCTATCTCTGCAGTCGAATGATTATCAAAAACAAATAGACGAACTCAACACCAAAATACAAAATCTTAATTCCGAAAATGATCAATTACTTTCAAATCTTGCGGAATTACGTTCAACATTGTCCGTAGCTGTTGACCAACGTGGTTTAGAAATAGCTGAACTTTGGAAGCAACATTTAGCTCAAAGAGAAACTGATTTTCAAAATACGGAACATGAGCTTCGTCAACAAATAATCGCAGCAGAAACTAAATACGAACAGTTACTAGATAATGTACAGTCATCAAGCCAGGAGGAAAGTAACAAACTTATTATAATGGAACAAGTTAGTTCTTTGCAAAACAAATTACAAGACAAAGAAGAGCGCTTACAAAATTTACAAAGCAAATATGGAGAATTGATGCAGCAAATTGACATGTTACGGTCTGAGATGGAAGATGAAAAAGTAGCACACGACAATAAACTTCTAGAACAACAGGAAGAATATGAAAAAATGATACAAGAACTTACTTCAAAAAATCAGAACGAAATAGACAATTACCAAAAAACATTCGCTGCAATGCAAAATGAATTAGCAGTAACTAAAACGAGTAACGATGAATTAAACCAACAAATTGTTGGTCTGCAAAACAAAATTGTCGAATCAGATGCAAAGATTTCCGACTTGGTCGCACAATTGACTATAAAGGATAGTGAAATATACCAAAAAACGCATGAATATAGCATAGCCTTGTCACAAAGACATGAAGAGTTCGAAAACGTTAGGGTACAATTACTGAATTATGAAAAGAAGGTAGAAGATATCAATTACGAAAAAGAATCTGAACTTGCTTTGCTGAGACTAAAAATTCATGAAATTGAAACTCATAATAGTAAAATACATAATGAGCTTGAAGCAGAAAAATCAAGTATAATCGAAGCTTTAAATGAAAAAATAATGGAATGCACCAATCTAAATCGACAGATTGTGGAACTAAATCAAGCTTTAGAAGATCAATCGAATAAAGCCGCTGAAATGCAAACAGCTTTAGAGAATCAAGAAATTGAGATTGTTTCTCTAAATGATGAAATAACAAGTTTGCAGAATATTCTGAGATCTTCTAGTAGCAAGATCCAGAAGCATGTATCATTTGCTTCCGATACTAAACCGGGCGAGACAGAGGCGGAGGAGTTGGGGATGTTAAATAAGGAATTATTAGATGCTGTCCCAAGAGCTGAATTGGATTTAGCTCTATACATGTTGCACCAAAGAGACGTCCGTTGCGAAGAGCTCACGATGGAACTGACTCAACTGTTAGAAGAAAGAGATACCTTACAACTTCGATTATCCGACAGTTTGAGGTCAAACGAGGAGCTTAAATCGAAAATAAAGTCATCCGGCTTAGATGTGTCAGTGGAATCTTGTTCTGAAGCAATATCGGATTTGGGGAGTGGTAGTGGAGAACGAGACACGCATTTTGTCGATACGCATCGCGGACAAATTTCTCGTAACAGCAGTATAAGCGACCTTGATGGCGACAAGCCGAAGTTACAAGCCAAGTAAGTGCTTTTATCTTTGTAAATATATACTTATGTTTTGTATTATGTTCCTTGGAAATTAAGCTTACGTGTGGCAGATCACCTTATCAACGAACTGACGGGACTTTGAAGCAATGCTCAATAATAGAACATGGGATCTATAGTGAAAGTTTAGATGGTGGTGAGATGATGAAATAATTTAGTTACATCTACTATGCTGTGCTACCATTTGACGACCTCTATAATATTTATTCACAAAAAGTATACCAGTAATATACCAGTTGTCTAATACCCATAAAACATATATTTTGCTTCTTAATTTGTGGCTAAATGGCGCTATGTGAACTGTCGCAGTGTTTACATGTAATTTATATACACCGTAATACGTTTCGTGTAGGTTGTCAGAACTGCGCGGCGTGAAGCACAGCCGCGACGTGCGCCTGCGGCACGAGAGCGAGCAGCGGCAGATGGGGCTGCGGCTGTTGCAGCGCGACGTCGCTAACATGCCAAACGAGGCTGTTGAACAACTAGCTCAAGCGCATCACACTCTATGTAAGTTTATATCCTCTATTGTCCCTTGTTTTATTTCTATGGTCTGCTTTTTGAACACTGTCTTTCATCAATGTTGGATTTGCTGTTTTTTTTTTTATATCGAATCCCACGGTGGCATGTATCTCTTAGACAGTTGTTATCGTGTAATGGGCATATTATAACATAATTGGTACATAACGTACCCACGGCGAAGGAAAAACATTATGTGAAAATCTCCATCATCAGTATGTATAACCTGCTAATCCGGCCCGGCGATGCGTGGCGGGTATACCGTCTGTTCCCTGTGGGGGGGAGATTCCAACTTTCCCTGGGGCGTAATGGGCTTTTATTCTTTTTTTAGAAATTAGGTTGATATTAACTAGACAAGTGGAAAGAAGTGGTCTCTGCCTACCCCTACGGGAAAGAGGCGTGAATATATGTATGTATTAACTAGACAGTAGTATAGACATCAATGAAAGGGTTCCTTCTGCTCGTCTTTTTTTGTAGTTTTCGTTCCGACAGCAGCCTCTGATAACAAACTGAATTCATCCATTTTATCAAATTTTTACGCGTCAGTGTCGCAGATGGGCATCGACGTAAATAGACGGTCGTAAGTGTAGTAAGTAACCCTTTGACAATAATCAACTCGTAAAAAGAAAAAAACTTCCACAAAACTAGGCAAGTTCCAGTTTGCCACACGTAACGCACGTCAAAGCGCCTGAGTGGATTACGGTTTCGATTCTCGTCCCGAATCTGGATATTTATGAAAGATAGTATGTATTTATTTCCAAAAAAAAGTATATTAGTACTATATCAGTCATCCAGTACCCATAACACTTTGGAACTGAATGGCGCTGCGTAAATTGTCACAGTATGTTTTATTCGTGTAGAAAGTATTTATAATATAATTAAATGACTCTTTCAGCACGAGATTCGCAGAGTACTTCAACAGTGCTACTGAATTGGCTGCGTGGGAAAAGCACACCAAAAGTAGTGCACATGTAACGTTTTTTAAAGGATTCAAACACCACCGTCCTAAATTTGTTTCATTGTTTTTATAGAATTTGTTTGTATTTTATATAGATTATGTTAAATTTCAATATTACATTTATAATTTTTATTTGCGGGACTTAGATAGAATCTGAAAAAAATTGAAGTAAAAGTATATTTAATTTATTTACATTGTTGTAGTAATTTACACAGTAGCATGGAAACGAAACAATAATATGTTATTGCATAATCCGTGTTATATATTTTATATCCAACATTCCGAAAATGGTCCTTCAAGCCGGATTTGTTCCAATCACCAGTGGATATTTATTCAATGAATACTTGAATTTCTTATAAGTTTTACAACGTTGTATTTACGTAGGTAAAAATTATAAATGTAAATGTTAACGCAGAAAATTTACTAATTGTGTAATTGTGTGCTGCAGTGCATTTATTAGGGACCACCTCCACGAGAAATGGCATTATTTGGAAATGTTTGTATTGAACATTTTCGCGTTAATTGTGCTTATTTGACATCAACTTGCAATGTAAGGTCGATTATTTATCCAAAATAATAGATACATATTAATATAGGCGCAGTCGTTAATAATAAAATTATGGTACGTAATTAGGGTGCATGGTGGCCAAGTGGTATTATTTTCAACGTCCAATCTAGTGGTCACGGGATTAGGCAGTTTTTATGACATTTACTCGCCTCTTACGATGAAGAAAATCATAAGACACCTACATACCGAGTTCACCAGTGCATGTAACCCGCCAATCCGCATTGAAAACGAAATGCCGGTTAATACCGGCCACCTTTTATATAATTATAAAAGATGGAACTTTACGGACCGATATTATTTTTAGTAAAATCGGGGTAGGGGGGGGGGATTGCTCTATGCCTGCTATTATCACACTATAGTTGTAGTACTGTACCTGGCAACAGTTGTAAATTAAGATGTCCTGCAAATTGTAGCAAAACTATATTTCTCATTTGATTCAATACATTTATGATTATTCGATCTTAGCGACCGAACGAACGATTATTATAACATATTGCATTCCTCGTCAGTCTATAAAGGCCACCTAATAAAATATACGAAATTTTGCAGTAACTCGTACTCGTTGTTTGGATGAATAAAGCATATTCCGTTTAATAGTAACTAATTTTCTCTACAAAAAAAAATAGGTCGTAATTCATATTCTGTTTCACATTGTTTGAATTATACCTACCTTCATTTATATTTTTCGTTATACCTAGTCAGGTCATAAATTCTGTCACATGTTTAATGTAAAATAATTGTAACAAGTTTATTAATTAAATAACCATTCATATACCAAAATGAACTTAACAAAACATAGATTCTTATGACATTAAAGTTTATTCAAAATGACCTCCGTGATTTTGAATACAAGCCTTCAATCTGCGCGGCCAGTCGTCTATCGCAGCACGAACGAGGTCCATGTCAATATCGGCGGCTGCCTTAATCAAGGATGTCTTGAGTGACTCCAAATTGGGATGAGGCTTTGAGCACGCCTTTTCCTCCAAGTGTTGCCATATCTTGTAATCTAACGGATTCAAATCTGGACTGGAGGAGGGCCAGTCTTCGTGCCGGATGAAGTCGATTTCACGCGCCGCCAGCCAGTCTTGTGTGCTCTTCGCTCTATGAGCTGGCGCCGAATCTTGTTGGAATACCCAGTGCCTGTTATTGAACATGGTATGAGAAACAGGTTCCACAAGGTTCGTCAGGACTGTATTTTGATACACAACAGCATTCGTTTTTACACCTTTCTCACAAAAATGTACCTCTGTTAAGCCCCAATAAGAAACTCCCAACCATACCATGAGCGAGGATGGAAAATGACCTCGTTGGACACGCGGAATACGGTTGCTCGCTTCTTCACTACTGTGTGCGTACACCTTATCATTTTGTTTGTTGTAGCTCTCTTCTACGGTAAACATTTTTTCATCCGAAAAAAGAATTTCCCGATATTTTTTTCCCGCGTACCGCTTCAACAAAGCGCGGCATCTCTTCAGTCTCAGGTCCATTAGACGAGCATTCAAACGATGTCCTGTTTTTCTTCGATATGCCCGAAGCCCTAAGTCTTCATTTAACACCCTTTTCACCGTGGTTCTGCTTAACCCCATCTGAAGGGCCAACAGTTTCTGCTTACGTTTGGGATTTCTTTGAATTCGTGCCTTCACAGCTTTTATCACTGCTGGAGTCCTAACAGACCGAGGGCGACCACTTCTTGACCTGTCATCTACACTAGAGTCTTCATTGTATCGTTTGATGGTACGATAAACGAATCTTTTGGTTATATTCAAATTTTTCAGTATGTTAAAAATTTGAATTGGCGCGTAACCGCAACGATGCAACGCAATAACTGCAACACGGTCTTCTTTAAGCGTCCACTCCATATTTAAAAATGAGTAAAATTGCTAAAAGTATACATTTTTATTTTCATGAACAATTCGAAATTCGAATTCAATAAACTTTTTTGTGGCCAGCATTCTAAAAGAAAAGTTTTTACTGTGTGACAATACTTATGACCTGACTAGGTATTTTTCCTTTCTTAAAATCTCTAGATAGATGATATATAATACTTTTGAATACCAATATTAATGAACTTATAAAAAAATCTTGTCACCACGTTCTTGTACCGTTTTCCATTAATAAAAAGAGACCTCGATTACTATTAATTTAGTTATCTGTGTTTTGTCAACTTCGTGCAGTTTTGATATTTTAGAGGTGGTTTGACTGAAACGTGCCTTTTTATTCATGCAATAATTGTAAACACGTCTATTAATTTGTATAAAATAAGCTATATATTGAATTATGTTGTTTATTGTATAGTTTTATGTATATATTTAATAATGAATTATACTTGACTATAATCCTTGTACATTTTAATTGTAAATTTGTGCAATAAAATTGTTTTATTAAAAGTGATTTTCCGTTTTATTTACTTATTTTATTACTGAAGAACAGCACAGTCTGACGGCTCACCTAATAGTAACCAGTTACCGTCGCCTATGGATGTTTGCGCCGCTAGGGGCACCGCGAACACATTGATGTCCCATAGTGCTTATTATTAATTAGGATTTACATCCCGAAGGGCGTAGTAACCAAGCATTTTCAAGTAATAAAAGAAAAAAGTATTTCGAACGTTTTTTAATTTTCTTTTTTTCCATTTTTACATCCTCAACATCTTAACAAACATATTAATCTACAACTTAAATATTATCAATCACATAATATTTAAAGACACGAACTTTGCAATTACAAAATTCACCTCTCCAATGTTCACAAAACTTATAAACTGAACGACATCACTCTTATCTATATTATTAAATGTTTACAGGCAGGAAAATTGCATTTTTCCTTATTGTATAAACATTATTCACTCTAAAATATGTCAATATGAAAAAATTATTCACTAAACTTATAATAATGACAGTCAAAAGCAACATAAAATTTAAATAACACTAACTTCGTAATGCGTATGTTTTCCCACATATTTTTTATGTACAAATTATCAAATAAAATTAAAGTTATATTTATATACTCAAAGATTTATATATTTATAAACTACATTGTATTGTTTCTTTAGGTTTATATAACGCGAGCGAAAAAAAGGTTTTATGCTATATTTAAATATGTATTTAAGATTTCGAAGCCATAATTTTTTAAATGTGTTTACTTTCTACTTGTATGAATGCAGTTGAATAATAACCAACTTGAAATATCCTTTTACAGGGGATCATTTAAATTTACAAGAAATTTATTTGTACGATAAAGATAATAATGATTAAAACTTACTTAAACATGCAATATGTTTATGTAGACAAAAGAAATTTTATCGATAATAGATTATTTTTCATATATTTATATTCTATAAAATACTTTTATAGTAGTGTTACTTATGGCACCACATGCTTACAGCATATATATATATATATATATATATATATATATATATATATATATATATATGTATATATATATATATATATATATATATATATATATATATATATATATATATATATATATATATATATATATATATCTATACAAACAGCAGATCGCTATAATTAGTACTTATCTTAGAGGAATATCGGATTACACTTTATAGCCTATATATTTTAATTAAATATTACCAAAAGGTATCCTGCTATTGTTAAACCACGATTTCCTCATACTCGCATGGAAGACATTTGAGTGATTTCTTGTTATTTTAACCTACTGAGCAGGCTAATGTGCTAACAAGCTATAATGTAATCTTATTATCTAAATATACGTATCTACACCACCCGTACTTAAAGTATTAGTTTTAATCTGAATATATCACAATTTTAATTTTAATACATAAACATATCGATTTCTAACTAAATTAAGTACAATTAGTATGGAACTTCACTATTGTATTTATCCAAGTTGCGACTGTAGGAACGATAATGTATGATATATGACTAAAGTTAAATGCTAACTTAACACCATAATCATGATCACATTTTTTATTTTTCTTATATTAAAAAAACTATACGCCATTCGCAGTTTTAATTAACACAACATTGCCGAAAGTGACTGTCGGTTACTATTAACACTTATCACATAATTAAAATGAAGGTAGATTTACTAAGGAACAATTTTTATTTTTTATTTTTACGTCATAAAAAATTGTCAATAACAAAAACAGCCATTTTACATGTTTAATCCAATTTTTAATATACGTTCTTTTATTACATACTAAAACATAGACACTAAAGCAATTGTATTAATTTCTAAAAGCCACACAATGTTTAGGCTTTTTGCTGGATTACTTCACGAATTAATAGATTATCAACTAATTCTGTTCAACCGCTGGTTGGTACTTATTTGATAGCTATGTTATACACGTAAATGTGTAGATAAGAAATAATTATAACTGTCATTTCTATTTCCATGATTGCATATGAATCTAAAGGGCAACGGATGTGTTAGTAGGTACAGTGTCATTCATTGGCTAAACATATATTTTGACTCTGTATATTATATTATTTAATACATAAATATAAGCAAATGTGAATGTAATATTAGTTTTACAATGTAAAAGCGTAATTTATTGCCTTCCCCCGATACTACATACATAATTGAAGTATTGATTTATCTATCAGAAAATCTGATTACATGACCTGACCGCGTAGCAATATCTCAGGCAATGGAATACATTTTCTGAAGAAATAAATCAGTCGGTGATTGAATATGAAAGTAAGCTTTGGTCCCATGTAGTGTAACAGCTATTTACTTGGCATACAGTATCGGATGTTTAAGAAAACTTTGAAACTAAGTCTTAGATTTAAGAGGTAGATTGTAATTTCAAGAACCATTCAACTGAAACTGAAAAATGAACGACTCTTATCATCAAGTAGCGAATAAGACTAGAGGCATATTACAAGTAGCACGCAGGGCATATACTTATCTATATATTCACAACTTGCGCTTAGTTTAAATATAACTACGACAGACATGCAATTATCAGTCTTGGTATCAGTTCTAGTTTACGGATGCGTCGTCCACCGTAGTTTATAGTAATTTCGTACTTCGGCATGTTGATATCGACACCTCACTGCAAGCTTTTGACCATTATTAATGACGAAATTATGTGTCAACCGTGCCCGTGTTCTTCCAAGAGGTCTGTTATCAACTAGCCCTAATGCACCGTAAATGAAGCGGAGCACTCTTCGGCGAAGAGATTCATGCGATGGGTATACGAGGCCTTTGTGCGAACGCACTGGATGCGCGGGCGATTTTGAAGAGAAACTTGCGCCCGCTTTACAGATGTTGAGGCTCTTAGAAGTGGACGTCGCGTACGTCGGTGGGGGTGGCGGCGTTTGAGTGGGCTTTATCGTGCGGGGGAGCCAGGGGCGGCGTCCACCCTGACGCCTCCCGCGCTGTCCCGTTTGGGACATTTACGCTACGCTCATCGATCATGTTCTGCACCATCTCCTCTATTTGCTCGAGGCAGGTTTGAAGGCATTCCTGCGACAAAAAAACACGTTAATCTTCTAACTAAAGAGAGAATTTGAGCTGGAAGTAATTTGTTACTATACTTGTAAAAGCTAACTATAACGATAGTACTATTTATTATACATAAAGTGCAAAATACTTACTAAATCTATCCGCGTAAGTTCGTGCAGCCGATCTAAGTGCCCGTCCAGGCCCAGGCCCCGCAGCGCAGCAGCAATACTGCAGGATGCCAATGTGCTCGCGGAGAACAGCGTGAATTCATAGTCTGCAACAATAGAAACGTGACCGTTACAAAATATTACATGTGTTTTAACAACTGTTTAAGATTTAAAGTTGCACCACAATAGCCCCACGGTATCGACGTACTACTGGAAAACCAAACAAACGTTTCGCCGAGCCATATCAGTCGAAACCGGGTCACCACAGAGCAGTTGCAAACAGTTCACCTAACGGTTAATGAGAGCAAATTAAAAATATTATCGATATAATTCATATAGGAGCACCCGGAAAACGCTGCTATGGATATTGTGGTTGTTTTTCTAGTCTGTAGATAGAATTGATAACAAGCGGTGCGCGACGATTAGAGCACGATTTAAATTGAGCGGTGAGATACATCCGGTAAAAGATTATTCCCCTCTCCCTCTCGCAGGTTGTCAGTCTCCTCGAGTACGGGAGGTGAGCCTCAAAGGAGCCGCCCCCGCCCTCGCGGCCGCATTCCACAGCCGCACAGCCTGTGGCCTGCGCACGGTGCCTCGGCGACCCGACTCACTCCGATAATTTTCTCACGGGCTTACTTGGTACAACAAAACACCATCAATGTCGCCATTACATAACTGAATTTATAACGTTAATAACAATTCTAATGTCAATGTGAAATAAGGTAATCTAACTTGAAGAGCTGGGAAACGAATGAGATTGTTCCCACGATATTACCGGTTACATACATCCATGAAATCATGAATGCGAGGGACGCACAATTCAAGCAAAGCTTCCAAGACCCTCTCTCTATTCATCATTAAGTAGGCCCTATTATAAAAACCGACGTGTAGATATCGAGCACTCTTTCAGCTCGTTTAAAATATTTATTTTCACTTTTTTTAATTTGCATGTCGGCATTCCCGAGATAAAGGGAGCGGGCAGAGAGGGCGAATAAAAAGAGAGACGAAACAACGAAAGCGGCCGCTCCACTCGAAGTATTTGCATAATCTGATGTTAATCAAACGGCGGGGCCCTTCGGATGCTGGCCTTGGCAAGGCGCGTTGCTCAGGGCTGGACCGCTACGAGGCTAGAATTCGACGAAAACCTATATAAAACCGCATTAAGTCGATTCGCCACTCAACTGACCTTATCACTTGAATAGAAAAGGAACCATTAATAAAAATTGATTGAACTCTATTCATAACGTGAGTATTGATTGGTACGGACACACACGAAGCGGAAGTGATGCAGTCTTTATAAGTCCTGTAGCGATATACATCCTGATTCGAGCATTGTAGACATGGCCTGTCATAGGAAGTGACAACAAAGCTTTGCTGCCCATGCCATTGTGTGGATTAATTTTACAGAGCATTGTTTATGAATGAACTAATAGAATTGTATATACACGTTGTGATAGTAATTCAACAAATCATTTATTTATTATTATAAGAAATTTGGCAATGTAAGAGTGAACATTTCTTTCTTATAGGTATATAATGAAAGTATTGTGTGTAAAAGAAACAATGAAACGAAGTACACACATGCGCGTTAGACCCCATCGGCGCTGACATAATCGTCTTATTGCCCTTGAATATGTAGTAATAATAAACTGCGAAGGTGCGGGTGTCGGCAGCCGCGGCGCTAGTCGTCTATTCGCGAGGTGAATGCTCCCGCGAGGCCGAGCCGCGGTCCACTAACTAGGTCCGTGTGTGCTTACATCGATTGATAATGTAACTTCGCACATCATTCCAAATCCCTAAACCAGAAATATCTCACTCAAGTAGAAAATATCGCCCCTCCGGCTAAAACACGTTTAAATTACAGTTCTTGGCGATAACAATTATTTAATAGTTCTGGATAATGATAAACATTGTACTTAAAATAACCTATTACAAATCGGATATAAGCTATGATTCCAGCCTTAGAATAATTCGTGTCATACGAATAATAATGTATAGATGCGGGCTCGCTCGATACGGGGAAATGTAATGTATCTTCGAGGCAGACTGGCCCATTAAGCCGAACGTCCACCGCCAGCTAAAATAATTAGGAACTAAGCTCAGTGAACTAAGCTAAACTAGGAAATAGTTGTTCGTCCACCGAAAAATAAGCTATAACTACGTTAGTGATGATCAGTTTGTGCTGGAGTGTCGAGTTAATCAGACGTGATGGATGAACAAGAGAGTAGTTATGACGAGAGTTCAGAGGAAGAGTAATCTTCAATCTCCTTTAATTTAATTTACATTCGCCATAGGAAAAGGAGATTGGTTATTGCTTATTACACAAAGAAAACACGCAAACATAGATACTGGATAACATTCAACATTGGAAAACAAGTGGAGAATTTAACACTCTGTATAACGAAGTAGACGATGAAAATTTTAAGTTGTACTATCGTGTATCTAGAGAACAGTATAATGAGTTATTAACAATGATTGCCAAGAATATCACTAAAATTGATACTAATTATCGAAGAGCTGTGTCGCCAGAAGAAAGATTAACTATTTGTTTCAGGTAAGTGTATCAACATTAAAAATAAAACAGACTAAGAAACATAATGAGGTATATTCATCGAAATTAGGTTTAATTCTGTAAATACGTGTTTCATTGCCTGCGCACGATCCCACACTACAAAAGTTTTGTATGTTTGTATGTTTTGTAACAAAACATCACTAGCGAAAGGCGTTAGAGGGGTAGCGCAAGGGGGTGAGAGGGGCTTAGCTTGGTTCGCGTAGCTTCGGGTCGACCTACACAACTAAGTTAGTTTGACCTAGTTGGGATATTTTAGTTAGCTTAGCTGGCATAGTTTGCGGTGGACGCACATGTATGAAAAACTGGCTCAACTATGCAAGCTAAACTAAACTAACTTATTTTAGCTGGCGGTGGACGTTCGGCGTTAAAGCCGGCGGCCGGCTACGCGGTTAACTACGCACGATGCCAACAGAAATGTCACTTTATGGACATATGGCAAAAAATTCACAAATACATAGATAAATATTTGATAAATACATTTTGAAGAAGTTATCTTTTAAATTGCAAATAGTAAGCTCAAATAATGTTAATATTTCCAATATATTGAGAGATGGCACTCGAGGAACGAGTAAAATAAGAGGTGAAGCGTAAACTTGTTGAACAAAAAATAACACGACGGCGGCGGCAAACAACAAAAACCGTTGCACAAAAACATATGATCCCATGAGGGTTGCGGGGGGTCGAGAGGGACCGGCGGGAGGGGGAGTCCCGAGGCGTGCTGGAATGCGCTCGAGCAAGCGGCGTGGGAGGCGCCGGGGCCGCGGGCGCAGGCCTGCGCCAGGACACACACACGCCGCCTAGTCCCCTGCCGCACCCCGCACTACCTTCATTGTAAACAAACCTATTCTCATCTCCTGCTGTCTCGGTATGCGCCAACTTTCGATAAGCCTCATACCGATGTCTCGAATTCATTAAGACACCATCAGCATAATATCTCTTGATTTGATATTGGTTCCCAATAATTCGACATTCCTAAACAAATTGGGTACAAGATTTGAACATTATGTTTTTGGAGAGATTATAGCTATATGTTAATAGCCTTTAAAAATAATATATAATTTTACCTATGAGTGCTGTTGATATTCAATATTACGTAGTTTAGAATAATAAGGAAATAAATAAAAGAAACATGAGCTAAACAAAGTAATCTTTAGTAGCCGAGTAAGATCCTCATAATTTGGCTCATATCTTGCTCAACAATAAGAGAGCAATTCACTATGGTATAGTAACCGACATTGTTTTAACGTGATGTTCATGGATATTTTAATATATGCATTATGTGTTTATACTTTGACAATTTTTTTTTATTTTCCCGAAATTTGTAGCAATTGTAATATAATACTATTTTGGTTTAGCCTTAAAGATATTATAATTCGAAAAATCATTACTAAACAGTTGAAGTTAATTTACTTATTTTGACCCAACTTGTTTAATTGTCAATTCCGTACCGTGAAAAATAGAAGTGTAAAAATGTTAATTGACTTACCTCTTGCAGCTAAAGCGATGAACGTCTGCGCGTGTCTCTGCACCATTTCCGTGTTAACAAGACCCCGAAGAGGTAGACGTGAGAGCAGTAACGGTAGAAAGTCGTGAGCAGTAACTCCTGCCACGTCCCATTTTAATTTTGACAGAACCAGCAACTCCCAGCTCTGTTGACAAAGGAAACACTAGTTCATAATTTTATTCGCTCTAAAACAATTATATCATGTTTTATTTATTTATTTCTACAAAGTGGTAATATAGAAAATATACAAGATACAGTGGATGTTTGGATGTAAGCTCTCGCTCAGTTGTAATCAGCTTATATATAAATATATGCATATAAAAAGCTTAAATATATGCTGTGTGCTTAAATATTCATCGACCAGTTCACTTTACTAAGAATAATGTCTATGTTATAAAAGACAATACAAACATAACAAAAATGTTGTTTTCTTAAAAAAAGGATGAACATGTTTATAATTAAATTAAATGCAAATATATAAACATGAGGAATAACAGAGTGACATTCTTGTCGCCCCATCCGTATTCCGTATCATCGTAATCATAAACTTGGTCAGTTTCGGCTTCCCGTCGGTGCGTAGGTAGACCATGACACATTGTTGTGAAATTTAATAAAAAAATTAGATGTTATTATTTGTACCGTTGCGCAAGTTCCTGACATAATAGAATTAACTACATATCCGACGTACATAATATGTGTCATCCAAGAAGCGTAAGTAATGTGGCATTTGACTAGCTCCTTGATGTTTTCATAAATTCTTAAATTAAATTATTCGTCACACCGATCATGATTGTTTACGTTCAATAGGAATGAACAGAATAGATATCCCTTCTAAATCATATATTTGGAAATACTTTCGTAACTAACGAGTTTATCTCTTCAATAAGCACTTGGTTGACCTGATAAACATTATAATGAAAAAAAATTAATGACACAAGTATGTACGTAACGTAATGTAGGTAAATAATTTTATCGACGATTTCTCTGTATTCGGTCAGTTAACATTTTTATGAATAAAATTATTGTTTTGTATACACCCATACATTGATGCATGCATGTCCGTTGACAGATAATACTCGATGTTTACTTAACTCAATCGGCGGGGTCGGCCGTGGCACCGACACTCGGTTTGTGTGCCCTCGAGCGATTACATTCCTCATGTCCATAAACTTAAAGTACGCATTCGCACAACAGAGATTATGCTTAGGGCCTATAGAGGCCGAGCACGACGTGTTTATGAATGGATGAGGAATCATCATCACTGGAAGTAGAAATAAGGCATTGCGACGTGTCAATGTAGGGGTAAATTACAGTGTGCCATTATTGCAATCGAGTTGAGTTTGGGGAAACCTTGAATGTTCGGATCATGAACAAAGCCATCATTTTATTGGCTTCGTCTGGTGTGAAATTAAAAAAGACTAGTTGTTAACGACATGAGTGAATGCGGGTCGACCGCGACATGAAAAGACGGTTCGCCTATCGTCGAGCCAAGCATCAAATGATTTTTTTTCGAAAACAATGCTATCATAAAGTATTTACCGCAGGTGGTCGTGTAAACCCAGATCGCATTATTATTAACCTTTACAACATAAGATGTATGAAAATTTGAATACGTGACATTATTCAATCAGGATAAAGACTAAATACGGCCAAATCATTTGTTATGAGGTGGTGGTATAATAATGAAGGCAGCGAGTATAGCGGTTGCGGCTTTAATCGAGCCATGTTCCAGCCAATAAAGCGAGCTATGCAAATAGACCCCCGTCGAAAGCAACGTTCGCTAAATTCCACACTCGTTCCCATGCATTATCCAATTTCATCGGAACGATGTGACGGCGCTATTAGAAACAAACAATAAGCTTGGTGTCGCATAGCTACTAACCTTCTGAGACTAAACAACTTTGGAATTTTCTAGAAACGAGTAAGGAGGTTATTAAAGCGATGGTTGAATGCGTACAATATTATACATTAATCTGAATAGCTTAACCGCTAAATATATTTTTGTAAAAGAGATTAGGCGTATACTAAAATTCTTAAATACGTTAACATTCCATTGTGACTAACAGTCTAATCGTCTATTAAGTGTGTGCAAGTCTAAATAAGCTAATATTTAAGACATAAAAATCAAAGCATGCAAAGGTGAAAAAATATTTGTTATATCTAGAAAAACGAGACAGGAAATGCATCATATATATTGGAACGTGATTGCGTAAACTTAAGATCGGCACATTCCATTGTAACAATAACAAAATGCATAATAATTACATTTATTGAAGTGCATAAAAATAATAATTCAGCATCAGCAAGGTAAATATCTACGACATTTTTTTTAATTCCGCAATTCGCAGCCGCAGCATAGCTATTAGTGGAACTTGTAGTAGTTTTTTTATTGCTGTAGGACAGCAGACAGGCTGAGGACCGCTTAGAATTTAGTAGTTACCGTCGCCTATGAGTGTTTGTAACGAAAGTGGCATCGCCAATACGCTGCTATCCCATAAGGGTTCAGGAACTTGGGTCACTAATGCCGGAACACAACACAAGGTTATTATGGCGACAATGACATACTTAACACCAAAGGTGGTCGCAATCCAGACGGACTTGGGGCCCTACCACGTAGCCGACCCCGGCCGCAGAGGTCAGTATTCTTTCTCCGAGCCTGCACGGATAATAAGTAGTAGTACGGACAGTAAGTAGTCTGGGCTTTATTACCCGTTGTTCTTTCGTTTCATTGCAGTCGCAATAAGGTGTAAGACATTATATTCCAAAGTTTTACTGAATTTTCTATATAATATGTAATAGCAGTGGGTAATCAAGGGTAGTCTCAAATTCAATCGTGCGAATCGACAAATACAATGCACACTGTAACAATTTTCAACAGTTGAATTTCAAACTACCTTCCTAGCTTGATGCAATTAGCCATTTGTACTATGTATAGCGCCATGTAAATAGAAATTGTAATCTAAATTTACTCAGTCATTTGCACGTGCGTAGACTTAAGTTTCGATGGCATTGTACAAACCTTAGTGGTTTTTTGTGCTATTATTTTATTAAGCCAATGTAATAACTGTGAATTTGATAAATAAATTAAAAAAAAAATGTAAACTCAAAGCAAGTAGCGCTTGTGCTGTGAGTACTTGGACAGTTAACATATACATTTTTTAAATAAATACATATTACATATAAATGTCCAGAATCGGGGCAGGACTCGGAAACAATTGCGCAACGGAGATCGTTAAAATATTTTGATATTTTATAAGCTAGTATCTTAAACGAAAATCTATTTAACATGATTAGATACCTTAAAATTGCACATATCAAAGATATGAATGCAGTTACGTGACTTTTATAGCACATGTGGTTGGCGCACCCAATTCTACATTCACTCGCACTAGGTCTGTTATCATGGACCTACATAATCGCGTTAGTTGAAGGGTAAATAGTTTATACTGCAATAGATACTGAATAAGTTGATTTTCGATTTAATTTCATCGATGTCTTATCCATACTAATATATAAAAACCAATATTGAGAATACTAGGACACTATCTTATGCCCAACGTTTTAACTAGGTTTCATCTCTAAACCTAAAACTACAAACTTGCTTTTTTTAACCCGTATACTACAAACTGGGGTATATATTCACCCTATGTTTTGAACGTTAAGTAGTATGATAGGAGTCAAACTGAATGACAGGATAAGAAATAGTGAGATAAGGAAACGTTGTGGTCTGAAAGAAGATGTAGTGACAAAAATTGAGAAAGGTATGCTGAGATGGATTGGCCATGTCGAGAGAATGAATGAAGAACGATTGACGAAAAAAGTATAAGGCGAGTGTGAATGGAAGTGTTAGAAGGAGTAGAACTAGGCGGACGTTTCAAGATCAGATCAGGGACGTCTTGAAAAAAGGCCAGGTCAAGAGTACCCTAAACTGAAGGGCATGTATGAATGAAATAATGAAAGTGGACGAAGCGAAACAAGTATGTATGGATAGTAGCAAGTGGAAAGAAGTGGTCTCATGCTACCCCTACGGGAAAGAGGCGTGATTATATGTATGTATGTATGTTTTTTTAATCATAAAAACTTCTGATAGGTATAATCAGACTTTTAAGTATATGATTTTTTAATTTTTTCATGCCAAAAAGAACAGCGAAGTGCAAATTAAATTATACTAAACTTTAATTGGTAAAAATTCGATTTAAATAAATTAAAGAGCTGAAAAATTATCAAATCTTCATTTGACTAGGGTTAACTTCGAAATTGACTGTTGATTTTCCCCCTTTCGTGCTACATCAATTTTATTTGCAACAAGCAATGGAACAAAAAGGAAATACTCTGAAGTCTAACCTTTTACTGCATTTATTAACAGAAGAAGTAATCCAATTGTTGCCTTTTAAGACGCACCGTGATGTTTCTATTTAGAACGCACCTCATGACGAGCATGGAAATATTATTTAAAAATAGGTTGAAGTTAATGTATATGGTGTTTTATTCAAATATTTGATACTTTATAATAATGGCATTATGTAAATAATATACTTATTAGATATTCCTGTTAAAATATGGCATTTCATTCATAAATTTGCCAAGAATCAGTTATTTACATGAATATAACTGGAAAATAAAATTAAAATTATTTATTTCCCTTGAAAAACTTAAGGTCTACGCTAAACCTACTGAGGTTCACCCCAACACACTAGCCTGCAACTTGATGGATAAGACTTCTAGCACTTCGTTTTCACACTTTCAAAGAATTACTTACAAGAAAAGTATCCAAGACTTTATATAAAGTCTTGATAAAAAAATCCTCCAATATATATATATATATATATATATATATATATATATATATATATATATATATATATATATATATATATATATATATATATATATATATATATATATATATAATAAATTGGTGAACGTAATTAAGTTCTGTTTTTTTATATTATTTTATGGCAGACGAACGTTTAAGAAAGAAATAAACGTCCCTATAAAACTGGCCACAAATATTTTTCAATATTACAGTAATTATCAAATACCGTTGTGTTGAGCTGTGACATTTAACTTATTTCTAACATATGTAGAAATATGCTCATAGCAAGAATCTTTATTCTTTATTCTTTCATAGTAACTTGAATCAGTAAGGTTTAATGAACTTGTTTAGCTTAGCAAAGGGAAGTTCGTTGGCGGCGGATATAACGACTTGGGCCGTGAGATCCGCAAACAAATCTCCTAATTTGCAAATATCTCCTATTATAGCTTATTTTGAATTATTTTTAAAGTTTTCCATTTATTTTTCAATATATAATATATTCGGGACAAATTTAATGTAAATAGCTATTAACTTTATTCAAAACCTAACCGGTAGGTTGAGCAGAAGTGAGGTTTAAAATAAAAGTAATTACATAAACTAATTCATATTTATCTAGTGTATCAAAGGACTGTTTATAATCCTTATTAAACCTTATTTATATATAATCTTTCTTTATGACTAGTCAGAATTTGATATCATTTAATGCTAAAGGTTTATGGGTACAATGAACAAATCGGTGGGCACTGTATCTAATACCGACGATAAAATAAATTATTTCAATTCATTATTTTTTATTGAAATGTTGCTTGTTAACGATAATTTCTCAGGGTAATTATGTAATTGCCTAAATAAAATGAGATTTATGTAAATAAACTACGTTCTACGGTTTCTCGTAGCCGTGCTACGAAAGTGCTACATCGTGTCTACTAGTTTAACCTTGAGGTTTACAACCAGTTTCTTTTCAATTATAATTACAAAAATACAATACATAATATTATAATTTATCACAGAGCTAATATCAATTCGTAATATATTACTTATGAAATCCTGAGCAAAACTTCATAATATGTATAGTAAATATCACAACTTTTATACACGAAATAGTTAAAGCTGCAAATATTTAATTGTTCTCAACTTGTCTTAAATGTTATGGCTCGGTTATTATCGATATATAGCCAATCACCCGATTTTGATGAAATTTTATTAAAAAATATCCTAAATAAAATAAATTGGAAGCTGTTTATCAATATAACGTCAGGTCATGACTCTATAACAGCTCCATTAACTTGTGGTTTTTGGAGTATGTTATGAAATCATAGTCACGATCGAAATGTAAAAAACTTAATCGTGAAGATGGTAGAATGGTCAATTAGTGTGTGCGATTTTGTTTGGAAACCACGAGAAAAATGCGACGCGGGCGCTTGGCCGCCATAATTGTGCCCATACCGAAGTAACATATTTAGAAGATCGAATTGCGTAACATTTTCTATGTATATCAGTTTTATGATTGCATTATAAATGATTTCGCAAATCACATGTATGCAGAACTTCAATTACTTTAATTATATGAGTTGATGTAACTTTGTTACTTTAAAAAGTTTGAAACATGTATTATGTTGTTTTCTGTATTGCGAATACAAAACAGAAGTAAATTAATATGTAACTCTATAAAGAGCTTAAATATGTACAGAAATTACTGGTGAATGAGCTCAGCCGTCTTTTCCCAACGTAACGATCGCGGCGCGGTTGTCGGGCGCGTGAGAAAAAATAAGCAGCGTGCTTTTAACTCATCGGCTGTAATTGGCCTGATTGAAACGCGAGCCCTGTTCGGCGGTTTCTTCCAAGAAGCTCGTTGGCTCGTTAAGGTACATTGGCCGCCGTCTGCATCGCAGCTCAGCCTCTGCACCAGAGCAAGTCTTCCACATTTCACAGACATTGTTTCTTAATTTTTATGTCATTTCGCTATCTTGCCAATATAAACAAGAATAAACGTAAATAGAAATATGAAATGTAAAAATTCGTTCCGAATTGCTAACTTGATAATCGGTTAGTACAAATGCACAAAACAAAATGCACTTGTTGGCAAAAACATGTCGTGTGAATGTGGTATGGCATGACGCACTAAAATGTGGCACTTATTATCTACGGGACGAGCGGCGACAGCCGAGGCCCCGGCGGGTGGCGGGTGGCGGGTGGCCGCTGCGCCCGAAATGCAACCGCCGCGCCGCGAACGCATCACAGTACACGTTGCTAAATGCTAAACGCCTGCACTACCACGAAACAAATAACCGCGTAATAATAAACGCACCGAGAACGTTAAAAGTTGAACTTTAGCAAACAATTGTCGCATGGGAAAATTATTGTAGATAAGCAAAAAGAAAGTGAGTGCCAATGCCCTTTGAGATTGGGCAAGGTTTCCATGTGAGTGCCCTCACTAGTTCACATGACAGCGCGCCGTAAACATGGGGCGCTTACCTAGATACCGGGCTTTGTGAATGCTGGCATCATTAACATTTGGTATCTCATATGCTGGCAAGTGCAACAACATTGTTATGCCTAGCCTACTTAACTAATATTCGGCTTCTCTCCTTATCAACCTTTCACTTCTAAGTAATCCAATAATATTTACCATTCTAATGGTTTTAATATGTATTTTAGATTCATTAATTATAAACTATTTTAAATTGAACAGCAAAATTAGTCACATTGCATCGTAAAATATGCACAAAGTGGCATATTTAGCAGTTAAGGTAACGGTACTTGGGGCATATACCTGCATTTACATTGTATTCTAACAAAGCTACAACTTATAGTGTGTAGGTACTTAAAATTACATAATACAATTCCGGGAAATCTCATCTTAACTGTTAAAATAACAATCAATTAATGACTGAATGTAAAACAGAAGAGAATTTGTTGTGGTAAAAGGCTTAATAAAAAAAACCATTATTTAATTGTATGCATATTAATGTCTGGTATTTCAATTTATCACGGATGTGAGTAGTGCAGCGCAATGAATTAGAAATCAACTGAAGCACGACCACGAGAGTGCACTGCAAAATCAGCGCATGCGCGTGCACGTTGCAAAATGGGGTCCACAAGAAACAGAATGATTAATGAGATCAGCTGTTTCCTGACGCTGAGTCTATTCGCTGTATTACTTCATTGAATATTCAAGTAACAAGTATTGTACATTATATTGTTTTAATTTAAATTCTGCAGTCACACTCTGGTGGACGTTACGGTCGGGAGGAAGTGAAAAGATAATTATTAGATACTTCTAGATGGTGTTTACAATGATAAAAGGAACTTACGCAAAGATCCGCGAGGGTGATGCTATTTGCAGTATAAAAGACGAGCAACTCAGCTGGGAGGGCGCGCGAGCCGGGCTCTCGGAGCTTGGAGGCAATGAGTAGGCAGGCTGTGCCGAGCAGTTGGATTTGGCTTTTTCCCACTGTGCACGTGCTCATAAATCGGTCCATGTAAGATATTGCCAATGGGAACACTTCCTCCTGGCAGCCTTGATCCTCACAAACCTGTTGACAACAATCAGAATCCTTGTACTTTTGAAGCAAAGGCGTAAAACGGCGCACCTAAGTTGCAGTAATTTTATCGTCCGGAATTTTAGATAACCTATACATATAATTATTATAGAATTGGAAACAAGCTTATTGCGATATCGTACGTTACCTTCCTGTTGCGGAGCTGTGCGTTTTCTTATCAGCAATAAATTGTTTCTAAATATGGTTCAGTTAACCATTGCCTTGTACACGGTAGTAGTTATAAATAAGCATATTATTACCAGTAAATACAATAATACATATAATTGAGGTGAATTGGGGGCATAGAATTGGGGTGATATGCGTGCCAATGGACTCAATACCAGGGATGCTGAAGACCGTGTGAAGTGGAGAAGAAAAAGTCGGAAAGCGGACCCCGGGCGCCGAAGCGAGAGTTTTGGCTGCAACCGGGATTGAACGCTGAGATGATGATGACAATAATACATATAATTGTCGTAATTTAACATATTATAATTAATATTTAATAATAAAAACGCATTACAAATTTCAGATGAATACTTAATGCCTTACAGTCATAAAAGAAAACCGGACATTTTTCACTAACAAATCAGTGTCATGAGACTTGGATAGCTGTCTGCATAGTTTCGCACGGTGTAACGCGATTGGCAAGTACTCGTGAGACCGTATTAAGTTGTACACGTACTACCTCATCCGGTAAAATTCACTTTGCTTAGCACGTTGAGCTATCTCACGTTCTTATTTTTTTTGTCTCGGGGAAAAACCCTCTGGAGGGATATGTCCCGGGAACTGAGAGTTTAATTAACTTATATCGAATGAGTCAACAGTTGTTCTTTGAGACTATGTAATTAATATGTGAACCTGATTTTTTCTATATTGACATTTTATGCATAGAGGAACGTAAAGAATTTTATCATAATTGTGTAAATCTTAAGCGAGTTATATACAAAAAAAAAAATATGGTGAAAATACATAGTACTTTTCATAAAATTAATAGTTAAACTGTTATTAAATTAAATAAATAAATAAATATATATATTTGTACTATTCACAGCGCCATCTAGTAACATAACATAGTAAGCAACAAAAAGCGTGTTAAAGATTCGTAACAACCGATATACTACTATGTATGTATATATGTGTAATTTTCTTTTATTTAATATCCAGACTCAGTACGGATATCGAACCCGTGACTCACGCAGGCATTCCCCCAAGCGAAAGCCGTTGCGCCACGGAGGTCATCTTTATATATAATACATGGGATATTAAAAAATATAATTATATGAACATGTTGCAGTGTCAATGACCTCATCTGCAGGTTCATTTGGTCATGTTTTTCAACAATGTCGCATTTTGGCTAATTTGAGTGCAAAAAGTGCTCTGGTAGTTCGGTGGTGGCATGACGTCAGCGCACCGCCGCCGCACACCGAGCCGGCCGGCTCCACGTGGCTGTTGGAATTAACAGCTGACTGGCGCATCGTAAATTACACGGAACTCTAGTGCACGAAATTACACTACTAAATAAAAAATACTTAGTTAAAAATACTAGCCATTTGCTAATAACGAAAACACCATTATGATAATAATAAGATCTAAAAATGATCAATAAATTGGAAAAATACGTCATCTAGGCCACCAACCTTAAATAATGACGTTTATGTGCGTTGTCAATTATTTATTTATACCTATTATTACCTAGAGGCGAGAGATAAACGCGCAACCCGGCGTCAGCTGTGTGCGTGTCAAAATCAGCTGATTATTCAAATAGAACGAACGCGCGGAGCGGCATCGGTCGGCGACCGCTCCCCACGCTCCGCACTCTCCCCTCGGGGGCCCCTCACTCTGCTCGCGCATCGCATTAACCAGTTGCTGGTGCTGGATGAGTACATACTATGTACTCATCCAGCCTGTATGTACCTACTATGAATACACTTACATTACTATAGCCTTAAAGTTATTCTTAAATGTTTTAACGATGTAACGTGGGCATTGCTACTTTTATCTAATCCATCGCATTCCACCCCAAATCCTTTTGCTGTGTATTAATATTCAATATTACTGAAATCAGCTGATCATGTAAACAATATTACATATTGGAAAACACATATCTACTCGTATAGATAATTTGACACTGACTTTACGGTTGCATTAATGCATTGAGATAATTTACATGTGGGCCATGTCTGGCCGATGGAAAACTGCTAAGGCATACGGAGGAGCCGCCGGTATCGCCAGGGAGTACCTGCACGTGGTCGGAAAACGAGACAAAATGGCGGTTGTGGTGTCCGCGAGTGATGCGGCACTACGGCCGCGAGTGCGACATGCAGCGCGGGTGCGCTCACCTCTAGCATCCACTCGGCGACGAGGCGGCGCATGTGGGGGGTCACCTCCGTTTGCACGGTCTTGAAGTAGTTGGCGGTGATGGCGTAGCGCTCCTCGGTGCGCAGCAGGTTGTCGAGCACGCGGCGGCGCAGCAGCACCGGATCGGGGGCGGCGCACCGGTGCGTGAGCGCCGGCGCCCGAGGGCCTTCGCCCCCGCTCACGGGGCTCACGCGCTCCGCACACAGCAACTCCATGTTCCACCGCACAGCGGCTTATTGAACGGACGGCTCGTTCTTCTGGTCGCGGCGCGGCAAGTAAGGCACTACAACTTGAGCGTGATATATCGTGGCCCGGACCCGGACAGCTGATCGTGCGTGAGCGTGCGCCGTGGAATGAACACGTTATGTTGTGTCGACGGCGAGTGCGCGAGTCACAGTGATCGGCCAGCGTGCGTCTCGCCGCCGAACATATGATCGGAGGGGTTTGGGCCGAGGAGGCGGGCGGGGTGCACCGTGAGGCCCGCACGCAGGTTTCTCCCATTCGACGACGTTCAAATAATAATACATAACATAATTCCTTACTCGCTCACACACCATCTCCAATATTCATTTTCTTTCTTCAAAATGTATGAAACTACTTACCTCGCTCTCTTGCTCATTCTAAAACTTGTACATCGATACAAAATCCACTATACAAATCGGTAATAAGGTTGTAACTTGAAAAACTACTTTACAATTAAGTACTTAATTATTACACTATGAGAAGTCATGCACACATGTGATATATTTGGACCAGTTTATGATATCTACAGTAGTTTCTATAATATTAAATCTGAGGCCCTGGGAAATTTACATTTTATCAGCGCCCGTCGATAACTTTTCAACATGATTAATTACAATGGCTGATGGCTATTCATTTACAATAGCTGATACTAAAAATGTTTTATAATTAATTAGTATAAATTAATACTAATGACGTTACTGGACATGATAGCCGAGTTGAAATTTAGAAAGACCTGGACACAATTTCCGTCTTCGCATTTTTCGTAACGTTACATGCACATTAACAAAAAATACCACGTTAAAACGTGGTATTTTTACATTAGTATCGCGAACGATAAGCAAACGGGGAAATTTAAATTACTGTAGACAATTTGCAAATTTACTTTATATAAGTTAGATTTAAATTGCTGAGTAGGTAAGAAAGATGCCTGAACTAGTAACTCGATGTTTACGGACTGCTATCATGTTTATAGTAAAACAATGAAATCCTTTTTAGGATCAACATATTGGTGACAAATTATTTTATTTTAATTTTAATCAAATCCAGTAAAATTATGTTCATTAACAACTATCCAAAACTTGGAAAGTCTTTTAAACTGTGTTAAGTTCTGTAATAACGTTTCATATTCAACTTTAGCTAATATAATATTTAGCTTATCAATATTTTTTTATATAAAAATAGTAATAGATTACTTGAGTAGTTTTTAATTTAATTAAATTTATTTCCCGCTATTCTAATAATACGCTCTACAAGTGAGGTAACTAATTGTTTAATTTTTCGTATGTTTTCTTTAATTAGTAAAACAATTCAAGAAATAATTTAAAAATATAAATTATAATAACAGAATGCAGTTTCAAAAAGTGCCTTTATAATGTTAAAATTTAATACATATAGATTGCTTTTCACGTTAATCGACACTTTTGCTGAGTGCGATCGTTACAGATTTAAATTATAATTTGAACCCAATATTACTCGTATTTCTTCAACGAGTTTCAAAATACTGGCCGATTTCGTGATTCGCCGAAACAAATGCAGGTTTTCGACCTGTAAAATCAGCGAGCGTTCTTGCTAAAGATTGGCATAAAAACTAAATAGCTTTTTATGCGTCTGGTGGGCATAATCCAATTCATAGTTTGAACACGGAATATTCGTCGCCAAGGAAATACTTTGTAAACAATGTGCTTTTGTTGTTTGTAGAGAGCGCCTATAAGCACCTAAGATTAGCCATCGTTAGCTAATTATATTTTTGTAATAGAGACAATTTAATCATTCTATTTAATGTAAATGTAACTAAACTACGGCGACGCAACGACCCAAAGTGAGTCTTCGCTTCCGACACAAGATCACGCCAGTCAGTGTCCCGGCTTCGCATCCATACATTAAAATTGGTCTAAGGACAGTTTTGTAAACACGAATTTTAGTTCTCCTGCGTATCAGCTTGGACACTAGAACCTTGTGAAGAGCTGCTATGCATCTGAGAGCGTTTTGGATACGGGTATCAATTTCTTCATCTCTCCGGTTTGTATCTGCAACGGTACTTACATCCCGAATACTTGAATTTGTTAACACCTTGGTAGGTGTAGCCCCTCACTTCTAAATATTTTCTCTTCTCCCTTGTGTTCCATGTGTTTCAATATACACACATAAAATATTATCATTTTGATTAAGACGTTTTAAAAATTAGTAACACTATATAAAACTAAACTATTATAAAATAATGAAAGCCCACAGAGTTACTACCTATTATGTTAGTTACAATCTACATAAGAAACAGTAGATTTACACGGTATCACGTCCCACTGCCAACAGAATTTCCGCCACATTTTCCTAAGGCAGATTGATGGATTACACATACCGGTGATCCCAGATGCATGTTTCCTTAAGACATTTTCCTTTACCGTCAGTACGTGGCAATTATGGATGTGCTCCTGCATTCCCACCATAAAACAGATAATCAAACTAATAAAACTCAGTGGACCTGTAGACAATAAACTGTGTGAAGGTATTTTTAATTGTTTCCTGGGAAGTAAATTACTGTTGCGGAAGTGATGGTAAAAGAAATGGTGTGGGTGTGGTATTAGACAGCGAATTGAAGGAATGTGTGACGGATGTTAAGAGGATAAATGATATGGGTGATAGTAGTATAGTTGTTGGTAGGCGAGCGTACGCTTAACATAGTGTGTATGCTCCTCAAGTTGAATGCCGAATAATTTCTGACAGCAGTACTTATGGTATTGTTTCACGAAAATTTATTGTACCTGACGTTATCGGTTGATATAAATAATAGGGAGAACCAATTGACGAGTTTGGGCTGAATTTAGAACTTTGTGGTAGGTTGGGAAATTTTTGTGGGGTCTCGCTTGGCGTAAGTCATTATTTACTTGTATTATAAATGCACCACTTTTGGTCTGATTTGGTCTTCGTTTTAATTGTGTTCTGACTAAGGTAGGCTGAACCTTTTTATTAGTTTCCTATAACACTGGCTAATAATAATATGAATTGATACTTAAGATATGTTAATGTCAACCATGTTAATTCATGGGTAGCATATATTTACCCTCAATTCATCGTTATTTAACTTATTGGCGACTATGGTACTAGGTACCATGTAGCTCAGTGGTATTAGACTTGTAGACTAATCTGAAGGTCTTGTGTTCAAATCCCACGGTACCATGCACCGCTTAGGCAGTTTTTTCGCCTAATGTGCGTATGCGTATAGCATAATTACTATGTACCAACAGTGAAGAAAAATGTCGTCTGGATTAGAGATAATCTGTATGTGTGACCCGCCAATCTGCCGAGCACAAGCGTGGGGGGTATCCCATCCCTCTTAGGGGAGGCCCGAGCCCAGTAGTGGGACATTTTGGGCTGTTATTACATTATATTAGTTGCAACCACTTCCGACACACATCCTTTTTCGCCATATTATCTTTTACGCAATCCATCCATCTTTTTTTTGGTCTGCCGAAGAGGCAGACCAAATCCGTCTGCACTCATTTCTATCATCTTCCCTGTCATATGGCAATACATACTTATCCCTTTGCATATAACATGGCCATGATGATGAAAGTAGTTATAGCCATAAAACTTTAAAAAGATAATATGTAACATAGTTAAGGTATCCTTAAATTTTTATGGATTTATCACAAGATCAAGACGCAGGAAGTGCGCTCGCCTTTTAGCCGCGTTTGTTACGTGGATTAACTATATATGCTTCTTTCTTCTTACATGAACATCTATCATAGAATATATAATACAGAAGTTAAAATTGTAAAAAGTTACTACACTATACTGTAGTATTTGTTCATTTTTGAGTTTTAAAAAAACGTTGTTAATCTAAGGTTGTATGATTTTCTGATTTCAAATTATAAAAAATATATAAATAAATAACAGCCTAAAACCTCCCTACTGGGCTCAGGTCTCCCTCAACGGACGGTATACCCACCATGCTTCTCTATGGCGGGTTAAAAATACCAGTGATTTCGGTATGCAGGTTTACGGGGTACGATGTTTCCTTCACCGTTGGTAAATGGAAATTCTGCTTTAATAAGTACATTATTGTATTTATTTACAAAAAAAAAGTATATAAGTAGTATATCAGTTGTCTAGGGCTCATAATACAAGTGCTACTTAGTTTGGGACTAGATGACGCTGTGTGAATTGTCACAAAATATTATTATTATTATTATTAGACGTGAAAAATTGTCTAGGCGGTGTATGTCATCGGGGGATTTGAACTTGGAACCATTAGATAGGTCATCAAGTGTAATATTACTGAGTTACCGGGTAGCTATTCCAGCTTAATTTTATTTAATACCTAATTTTTATACTTTAAAATGTTACTTGCAATACTTTTTCTTGATGACACACGAGTGAACGAGTCGAATTAGTGGATAATGAATGAAGAATGAATGTTACCACTACAGAGTGCAGCGTCAGTGATGTGCAGTGTTGATCGAAGGCAGGAACAGCTGTTGTTGACTATCGGCAGTCGGGTCGCACTTAAGCTTAGATTCACATAGCCTTTATATTTAAATAACTGACGGCTTATTTAAGTGATGCGTGAATGAAGAAAGAACGTGTCTGATCTGTCATATATGATGATGTCGATTTTCGTATGATCTGCAAATAGTTTGTTCTGATTTAGATGTGTCTTAAAAATACTTTAGAGTCACTTAGTCACTTGAACTAAATATTTGTATTGAAAAACAATTATTTAAATATGTTGTATGATTTCATGTGCACAATAAAGAAACCAATATTTTCGATTCATAATTTTCTTAGAACCGTTACGAACTCGAGCCTTGAAATTTAGGGCTTGAGAAATTTAAAATATTGTCACAAGTCTTACTTTACACGCGTCCTTTTTATAGCGGAGTTCAGCAGACAAGCAAACAGCTCACCTAGTAGTAGGTGATTATTGTCGATAATAACTTCTCTTTCCGTCTTTTTGAAAAGTCCCATATCCTACTGCGCTGAGAAAATCTCAGCCGGAACCTTATTCTAAAGAATAAGATAATTCTTTCGGATTTATTCGGAGAGTGAGACATGAACATTCTTGAGAAATGTTTCATACAAGAAGGAGAGGCTCCAGAAAATGGGGATGAACGCCTAGCCGATACGAATAATAATACGAACGTTTATTTACATTCCTTTCGACACTTCTTTTTCATGGTCAAACAAATAATGGATCTAGTTTATTATTAGTAAATATCGCGATCTCTATTTATCTTCATAAAAAGCTTGTCTTCACAAGCTGTTTGTTCTATTTATAATAACAAATTCCCGATTGACGCTTGTAATGCTTCACAGTTCACTGCAATTTAGTCATATCATCACGTTACCTCTTGAATATCATCATTTGTCAGATTACAGTAAGTAAAACAGTATAAATCTATTAAGATAACAGATTTTTTTTAACTTAATTGACTTCTGGTAATTCAATAATAAAGCAGAGCTATTATGCGATTTGAATTGTTACATTAAATAACATAATTAACAAATGATTAATTAAATTAGTGGAATATATTGGTCAGATAAGAAAACGTTATTATATTAAATCCAAAGTCTGAACTAGGTACATACTTAATAGTAACTACCGTTCAACTACAATTTTGTCTAGCCAAGATGCTCTCGTTACTTGGTACATATACTTGGTACTAAGCATTGGAAGTCATTTTGAATTGTGAACCGATTCATACATTTTAACCTAAAGCATTTAGCGATTCTTGTAGGTAGCTCCACGGTACAGAATAGCATGCAATTCAGCCTTAATCGTCTTATTCTAAAGAACTTGATTAGATGACGGTCACTTTTTAATTCACATTTTTATTCGACTGTAAAAATGTAAATGCCATTTACGAACCAAAATGGCGTGTCGTAGATGCATTGAAAGGTTAATGTCGATAGGATGCTTTGATTGATTCTCTACATAACACATAATAAACTATGAAATGAAAGAATTTAAATAAAAAAAATTAACGGTGGCTCCATATACTTTTACGTGATTAGACGTTTATTGTTAATGAATAGGTAATCAAGATCATGTTCTGCATTCGAAGTTACCGTAACTGGTACCTGAAAAAAATAACACTTGAACACCTTTAACCGGATACGCGCTTAGTATTTCCTCGCCTGTATTAAAATGAGCCTCAACGCAAACAATGAATAGAATTCAAAACATGGCAATAACAAATGTTAACTGGTAAGTGCGAGCGGGACATCACTTTCTTGGAACCCGCTTGTTCGGGGTTGCTAGAATACTAATCTGATTTGCACACATTTTAGCATTCCACTATAAGTGATTAAATATATATGAAATTAATTAACAAGGCATTCTTAATACTATAAGACTAAATATTGGAACAATTATATTTTACTATTAAATGCTCTACATAAAATTATTTTAATAACTAATATATTTAACGAGTATAATTTTATACTATGCAAATATATTTGTAAATACAAGAACTGTGCCTTAGTTACTACGTTCATTCCTATGAATAGAATGAAAAATGGGTTTATAATTAGCATTATTGTAAGTACCAATTTAGGTAATTACAACCTATTTGCCAAGTAAGAAGTCTTGCAAGTGACTCATTCCTTTACATTCGAAGAGTTCACTTCAAAAGTATATGTACAGGGCAAAGTATTATTAGTATAACGTTTATAAAAGGAAATTTATAAACGCAAACAGGCTTATTTATTCGCCTGCTTGAGTCGATGAATTTTAATGAAAAGTGGCAAAAATTTTATATATATTTCATCTAATTTGATGAGGATAAGTTTCTGGTTTCTACCCAGTAATTTTCAAGAACAAGATAAGCTACAGCTAATCCTTGCTTTACTTTGAAAACTTGATGTAGAGAGGATTGAAGGTTTTGAGTTTTTTTGTTTTAAATTGTTATAAATTTATAAAGAGCCAGTTCTTAGATCTATGCAACACTTACCCTAGATAGAGTGATACATTGGTTAGTTCAAAAGATCAACAACAGAACAGGCAACACTGGCGCATCATGGAACGCAGCAAAATGGAATGCAACCGGCACCGTTCATCGGCCCAACCAAACCACCGGCTCTCGACAAAAGTATATGCGGTCGAAGAATTTCAATACCAACCAACGACTTTTTAACTGACTTTTAAACTGAAATACGTTAGTGATCATGTTAGGCGTTTCTTTTATTGAAAATAGGTTGCGATGGCCCAAAAGCTTTACTTACATCTCGTTTAAGTTCTTATTATAATTTAGACTCCGGGCGCGGAAGCGGAAGTTTGGAATACAGACGGATATACCGCTAAGATGTTGCACGTATTGAAATAATAACTCGTAGGATGTGAGATTTTGATTATAGTTCCAACCCCCGAACTATATAATCTATAAATTGAAAATTGTGCAGTGACGTTACTGTATAAGGTTTTACACTACCAAATTTAACCTTCCCAAATATTATATATATCCAAACCCTTGAAAAGATAATCCCGATCATTCCAATTATCGCCATAGAGTTCTACTAACCAGAACTAATTAGTTCTTTTAGTTCTTATAGATAGATAAATATTAGAACATTGAAAAAAAAAATGGAATTCGCATTATGTTAATACATACCGGACGTGAAAAGAATAGTGTGCTGCCCATTGTACCTAACATGTTGCTGTTAACATATTGCTTAAAAAATTATTTCTATTGTTATCGTAACGGTAGAAAATTCCAGATTGTCATGTATTATTGGTTATTCACAAACTAATTTCAGTAATATTTTATTCCCGAATAGAATATTATAACACCACGTATATATATTTCTAATTTGGTAAAATATTTATGGTTTGTTTCTTTAAATTATAGCAATCAGTATTTATAGAATTAAAACTAACTTAGGGTATGCATGAAACCAGAAAATCGATTATATTAAATCTGTGTCTTGGTGGTGTCATGTTCTAGTTTTATTAAAACATATTAAAACTATTAATAAAATTATATAATTCATAATTATTGAAATCGAGCAAAAAAAATAAAAGATATCATCTTTTCTTTTCTAACACAATCAATAATAATTGTGTTATTTATCTTTTAGAAATAACATTTTGAAAACTCTCTTTTTCCTTGTAAACTCTTTGTCCAAAAATATGGCTTTTAATGTCCTTTTAGTTTGTTCCTTTGTTTCTTTATGAAAGGAGTTTTGCAAAGTTTGTCAATACATTTTTTGTTTAGGACTACGATGTGATGGAAAGATTATTGAGTCTTAAAACTATGCCTGCCTTCTCATTGCATGCTTAACTCCTTCTAGTATATTTGTTTTTTTAAAGTAAAAATTGTATACGAGTATACATCTAGATGGAATCTTGGAATGAATTGAAAGGATGGAATCTTTTCAGCGTGAAAAGGATTGATTATGATCTAGGGTGATTTATTACTTTCTGCTATTAATTCCCTAATGTTGCTCTAAAAAGATTATTTTTAGTATTAATGTGCAAATTAAAATTAATATTTTAAACTGAAAAATTACAATAAGATTCAGAATGTAATAAAAATGTCCGTTACATTTAAATATGTCCGTTTGGAATAAATATTTATCAAGATTAATATAGTAACAGCTTAAATTTCGAGTCTTTCTAGTATAATCAAGCGAAGAAAGATGTTAAATTACCGTATCAAAAACTAGTCTAAAATGGAAAGAGCCAAAACTGGTCGTTATTTCTTCCCATACATCTGACAATTTGAAATTCAATTCAAAAGGTGTCATAACTTTACGTGGCATGTAGACAGGCACATACCAATGGCGTAACAGGAGGCGCTTAGTTCAGTAAACATTTCGTTTCTCATTACCAAATAGCCAAACAGAGAACAATCACCACCGACATCCATTAGTGGGGCCCTTTGGGAAGAATTCTTCACGGCCGTTGGTAGGGCAGTCATGGCAGAGTTGAAAAAAAGCGACTAGAGACAGCAGCGTGCATTGACCTAGTAATGTTTACTGTCCTTGATCGAGGCGGATGGCGAATGGCGGGCGGCAGCGTCCGGAGTGACGTCACCGCGGAGGTGCCGATGGGTTTCAGCGTAGAGGCCCCCGTCGCCGCTTCTTGCCTTTTTAATGCCAATGTGCGCTCGGTCTCGTGTTCGCTAAAGCCTAGGCGGTCTACGCGAATCAAAGACGAGAAGTTTAAAAGCTTTAGTCGAAAGTCATAGGTAGGATATTCTTATCTATACCATTCTATAGGATGTATATAGAGCTAAGAATGTCTTACTCCTATATATAGGATTATACTATATGGTTCTAAAAAAAAAGTTCGCGACTTTAATATACCTACACTTTAAATTTTTTATTTATTTATTTGGATAAATAAACACTTTTTATATTTTATATGTTAGCAGCCGTTACTGCTGGTTACACAAAAAATGTTGTATCTACATATTAAGGCTAATATTTAACTTTTAGAAGTTGCATTCGATACGTTCTTAAAATTCGAAGTAAATACTTCTTGATATTAATTTTATATTTGATATGCTTTCTAATTAAATTACTTGACATTTTATTACCAGTTCTTTCTAAAACACAGTCCTTGTTCACACACGGAATACGAATTCATTCATATAAATCCGTATTCTGCGCTTTAAGAACAATCGAGAATAGCTTAGTTTTCAGAGATGGAGATATTGAGGTCGATGATTTGATGATGAGAATTTTATTAATTTTTTCTTTAAATGTCAATATAGTTAGAAAAAACGAGCATCGGCCATTTTGTATTTATACAACGCCACCGAACATTGTTTTCGGTTGTATTGAAGAAATCCTCATTGACGTGTTTCAATTTATTATTCAAAATCATTTTTGTAATCCCATATAAAATAAATGAATTTATGTACACAAACTTAACCCACAGTAAAAATATAATTGTGTTTTTGTTTTATCTCTTGTGATGTTATATAATAGTTAAACCTAATTTGCCTCAATAAGGGAAAGTTTTCTATGCTATATATTCAAACAAATGTATAAATATAAAAAAAAATTCAGAGCCGCTTTTAAGTTTTGTTGTATTGTGAAACTAAAGCCCTTTCTTTGTTTACAAAGTTTACTAAATAATCAGACTTAGTTACGTTCAATGCATCTATTTTCTTACAGTTTTATATTTATGAATAGGAAGAGTCGAGAAAGATCACTTAGACAAAAAAATTTAAAGAAGAAATCTTCAACACGAGACCACAGGGTGCAAAATCGTAGCTCTGAATATAACTGTGTTTAATTGAACATTTTGTGTTTGATTGACAAAGAAGAATTACTAAAGAAAAATTACTGTTAAATATTATAATAATAACATAATTTGAGTTCTAATATTATTTATAAAAATTAACTCGTACAATTTATATGTATATAAAAGAAGGTGTAAAGCCCTGTAGGGATCGCGCCGCGGAATGGTGCAGCTCAGGCGCTGGGCCCAAGGACTGGTACATCCACATAGTTGCGGCTACGACGAGCGGCACACTTTTTACCGGCGGCCCGCGGCGAAGGTCGGTCGAGGCGAGCCACGAGCGATCTAGCATTCCAACGGCTATGAATGAATAGTGGCTTGACAGGTCGAGGAGCGAATACTAAGTGACTTCAGATTAATTTGACAACAAACATTTAAGTTGGCAAAACCGGAATCGTTCTGGCACCCGCCCCGTGGGAACTGCGAACGGTCCGAAATGTTTGTCTCCGATGATTGTCCGATTAATAAGTATCTGCTCGTTTAGTATTTCGTTTATATGTTCGGCCGTCATTTGTTTAATTTGTTTGATTATACCTATACATTGATTGGTAGCACACGTCATACAATATCTTCTAATATCGCTAAATTAAAAATCTTTGATCAGCTTATTATATTAGAGGGAAAAAATTTATTATTAATTAATTATAACTAATCAATTTTATAAATATTTTCAACATTCAATAAAATTCATAAATTACGTTAAACAAAATATTTGACGTTTAAAAACATTTATAGGCAGCACCAGTGACATTTAAGCAAATATACATGCCATCTAAATATTTGTTTAATCTACCGACACAAAGCCCAAGATAAAATATATTAAAGTAAAATAAATACTGGTAACCGGAAACAAGTATGTAGTTATAAATTCTCTATGTGCCGTTCCTTGTTGGCGTTACCTTGAGGTGTAGAATTATGTCATAAATCCCATTCAGATATTCAAATACCGCAGCGCAATAAAAAGAGGGCCTTGAAGACTATATTTTTGACCACCATAATATGTTACATCCTTACCATCAATTTCTCGGCAAATCATAGTAAAATACTTTAAGAATATAACAATACAAAATGGCAAAATGAAGTTAAAAATCAAGACATGTATCTTTTTCTGTGTTCTTTTCGTAATTTCTTTGAATAAAAACAAGGATTTCCAAGATGCCAATCATTAAAAAAACTATACAAATTACTTATACTATCATATTTATAATATTATAATTTGTAATATTATTGATAATGAAAATAACAAATAAATGGATCATTGGTGAATTTCTTTTGCTATTTTTTTATATAGTCAGTGTTTTTTAGAAACGCTGGTAATCAGTAGTAATCTTTGATAATCAAAATATTGAAATAAATGTTTTGATTATCAATTTTAAACAACAGCGTTAATAAAACAATAAAATGTGGGAAGGAAGGCGCATTGGAAGTAATTTGGAAGATTGGAAGTCATAATGGCACTTCTAATTTGGATCTGTCGTCCATGGTTTTCTGGATTTGAAAATGTCAAAATTAAGCTAAATAAACGATCTATTTCACGGCGAACCTTCAAAACTTACGTAAGAACGATCAAGTTTAATAATATTAATATTTTAATTTATAAAATGTATTATTAATGTAGACATCCAGTATTTAATATTATAAATGCGAAAGTGTGTTTGTTTGTTTGTTTGTTACGCTTTCACACATAAAACGTTGAATCAATTTTGATGAATTTCGGTGTAGTCATAGACTGAACCTTGGAGAAGGACATAGGCTACTTTTTTTATTCGTATGGCAGATCAATGTTTGCCGGGTCAACTATAGTACATATATGATAATTATTATAGTATTCTTTATCTGTAAGATCCAATTCGTTTAATTATCGTTTAATTTAAGTACTGATTAAGTGGAAAGTTAAGTCATAGAATGCCACTCCTTGCCAAAAATATACTGAGATTATTTTTGATAGCAACAGAGAAAGCGATGTATGTAGATAAGATTCGTACACTATCGACAATTCGTAGTTTGATAAAGAATATTAGCCGACACTTACATATAATTATTTTGTGAAACTGGCAAGCTCATTATAAACAGCAAATTTTAGTAATTTGGTATTATATGAGCTTGGCACGCACTTAGATTAAAACAGCGGTTTTGGTATAGATCAAAACGGCAATGGCATATGCAATGCTGCAGTTTTTATACTTATTACTATATCTATTTTAACTGCATATAAAATCGATTCATTTCAAGTTGTTTTACAAAATAAATTCAATGAATAAATACATTTCAAAAGCATGGGATGTAGCAAATTATACTTGACGACCTCCATCCCGAGTGTGTTTATGTTTAATATGTATTTATTTGCAAATTATACATATATGTAGTATATCCGTTGCCTAATATCTATAGCACAAGCACTCTGCTGCTTACTTGGAGACTGGTTGGCGCTGTATAAATTGTCACTTTATATTTGTCTTTATTATTTTTACTTATTAAATCGGTCACTGAATTAACATTAGTATAAAATATTAGAGTACGTACTGTTTTTATTTATATTAGATTTATCAGCGGCTTAAAAAACGCTTGCGTTTAATGTTCGTGTGTGCTTGGTGTCAATCGATAAATTCGGATGTTATTTCCTTTGATCTATTCAGAATTATTGAGGACCGGTTTTGAATAGGGTAACATAGTGCGTCTACGTGTGGGCTTATAAGACGTGTTCTCTGCGAAAGGATCCAATAGTCACAATGACCGATGACGCGTTGTTGTCTATTAAAGATACTTTAACGCCCAGTCATCGTGGGAACAGACTACTCGATTACTAATTCTATAATTAACGATCATATGTCGGTTCATGATTATATAAGAAAATTTAAACCAGTTATTTTTTGTTGGTGGTTTACTTGGTGTTAAACAAGCGGAAAATTATGCGTACAGCCCTTAAATTAATAATAAAGACCATGACGACATCAATTTAATTTTTAATCTCAAAGACTTTTTATTTTGGAATTATTTCAAGATAGAAAATAAATCTGTAATTTGTTACTAACAAGCTTAAAAAGTATGAATGATTTAGTATCTCCTGAGCGTTATTACTGTTTTTATTGTGAACTACCGTCACTTCTAGAGTCCCTTAAACCCGCGAATGCCAATATTCTCAATCTCTTTGAAGACCGTATAAGCTATTGGCACTGTGATTAGCTTCGAATAGTCAATACTCCGTGCAGGGGCGGAGTAAGAATATTGACCCCTGCAACCAGGGGCGGCCTGTCGTCTCTAAATATGGCGTCATAATATCCTTGTGTATGGTTTCGGTATAGGTGACCCGGGTTCCAGTTCCCCTATGCGGACCGCATCGTGTGAGCGACACTAAGGGCGTCTATAGGCGGCGGTAATACTTAATATGCTACCGGCACGCTATGATGGCCGTTTTGACGTTTGTCCACTCCATGAAGTTTCATATTAATTAGTAATTACATTTGAAGGAGCAAATTGCTGTTCTTTATTGTCAATAACTGCACGTCGCTATTGACAATAAAGGACAGCAATTTACTCCTTCAAATGTAATTACTAATTAATACGAAACTGCATGAGTGGAAAAACGTCAAAACGACCAACATAGCGTGCCGGTATATTAAGTTAGCCATCAGTCTGCTTGCAAGTGTTCCACAGCAATAACAAAACAGTCTTTATCCGTCTTATGATAATATTTATATGTTAAATAACCAGCGGCTAATCCACTACTTATTAAAGTGTAGTAGCGTCTTTGTGAGTATTGTGGATTTATATTCACCATTCAGACTTCTCTTTGCATGCTCTAAGTCTTAAATACGGCCAGTAATCTCCCGTTGCTTATCACAACTCCTGCAAATAATTCAACAACTAAATTAGTTGATTTAATTTGAAAACCTATTCAACTATTTGAAATTAATATTTTAGCTGCTAATTAGTAAGAGTAATTAAGTTGGCTATAAAATTGATTTAAAGTTTATTTTTAGATTAGAACTCCGATGATTAACCGTATAAGTGTAACCACTTGATATAAAATAAATAAAATAAAATAATGATACGAAGCTAGTAATAAAGTCAAAAAGGCCACATGTTAAACAAGAAAATATTTACAGAGGAAATCGTCCTCGTGAATTGCCCCCGCAGCGCGACCCTGAACCCGAAGGATTACTTTAATGTGCCGGTTAATATCAGAGCCCAAGTTTCGGCAGATGCTTGCCAAAACGGCGCTGATAAGTTTATGGAGTACGTACATTTAATACAAAAAAAGCTAAATGTTCAAGTTCGACCACACCAGTTTATTTTATCAGTCCACTGTCACGCAAGTCGGTTTTACCTTGAATGTATAATAAAATGTACATTGTTGAAAGAATTATTTATATTTGGTAAGGTCATGTTAAGATCCGTCAATTGCTATATATAGGATTAAAATTTATAGAATGCAAGATAGAAATAAGTACGAGAGGTTATTTCGGGAGAAATTTTTACGCCTAGGAGCGGTAAACGCTCATAAAACCAGTTCGAATCGGTTCGTTGAATAATAAAAGCGGCCTCTATTTTGGGAACGTCACTGTACCCTTAGCGGGCCTCTGAGGAGCTCGTCTTTAGGAATAAGTCCAACTTCTATCAAATGGATTATTGTGGATAATAATTTTCTATAAACATATTGTAATTTATTTTTATGTTAGCCTTCAAAAATTTAAGTGAGCCTTTTAAACATATATATTCAATGAAATACAATTTTACTGTTGAATCTCTTTTTACGCTCATACGATTTCCTCATATCAACACGCTTTATATTATAATACATTGAAAAAGTGTAAATTTATAGGACATAGATTGGTCTACGTCGTTGCTCGGTTAGAAAAGCATGACATCACATTTTTAGTAGAATTTTAAATATAACTATTTTTAAAAATAAGGTATTTCGAATTGTATATGTAAAAATGAAACATTAAAAATTTATTGTATTTGTTCAAATATAGTCTAACTAATGTATTATTGTATGAATCATTTTGAATGAAATTACTATTTATTAATGTAGTTGACATTAATGTGAAATTGGATCAAAATATTTAAATATAAAATGTTTCTTTAATTAATAGTTTGAATCATGTATTTAAAACGTTTTTAATACAGATATTGAATAGCTGTTTTTTAGCCGATTCTTTTGAGGCTTGCATTTTGATATTTTATGAGTTTACATTTCCAACGAGTCAAAGTTTAGTCAGTGATTACATAAAATAATTAAAATTTTCGAACTGTCAGGGTATATTAGCATGGTCAGGAAAGAGAAAGCAATCAATCTTAATATATAGTGGTTTCCATTAAATGTTTTCCCTTGACCCTTTAGTATATAATTGATATTTATGTTTTAAATAATTAGCGCGATTAAAAATAAGATGGCTAGTAACATCAATGATGATTTTAGACGATTAAAACAAACTTATCTGCGTGATATGCTCTTAAAAATTAATGGCACATTTCGAACATATTAACATCTATGCATTCATTCTCTTTGATCCGAGAGGGGAAAATCCGTTACGCTAAATTCTATCGATTTTTATCCATTCCAAGAATGATTTACGGTCAAAGACTGACCTTCAGTCGGACACTATAAGATGTCATTTAGCGGTCGACGAGCGATCAGCGAACTGAGTCGAGCACGGCTGGTTATTCGACTCCGCTCCTCTAACTTCTGGATAAAGTTTTGAATCTTCAAGAGCGTCACGAATTTATGGCATTAGGCTGCATAGAGTAGGGAATTTAAAATAAACTATATTTGTTTTTAAAACGTTATTTTCTCGTAACTTAGACATTATTTTCTTTGACAGATTTTAAATTATATCAGAAAGACAAGACTTCAGACATTTTAAAGTTTATTAAAAATATTTCAATCTAAGGCCCTTAATTCGTTATATAACTAAAAATCTGCTTTGGTCTCATCTTGTATCTCTCTTAAAGAGCCGATGGCTGTCGATTTGAACTTTAGTGAGTCCCTGATAAAGTATTATGGCGTTTTAGTTCGGGGCTAACAATAAGTAAAGCCCTACATAACTCCATCAGTCTCCCTCGTATTTAAGGTCTTTTTACACTGTCACTTTTATGATTTCCTCGTATCATATAACACGTTTTACACACATATGAGGAGACCCTAAAATTACACGATCATATTCAAAACTATGATATTCATGATTGGTTTCGTTATTTATAGCCGATCACGATTCGCCGCCTATTTCAATGAATCGAATATTCCAATTATTCAACGCAATAAAACTTATAACGCCATGTGCTGGTTTAATAATAAGTACCTACATATTATTTTTTATGATTATAAGGGTATTTCAATTTCTTGTGTTAATGACGCGATATTTAAATATCAAACTGGTTGTAATGGCTAATATTTCCCTTGAAGTACAGTTTTATACCTCAATTCTAGGGGTTAATATTAACATAGTCTGTTACAAAATATGTCCATTTATCAAAATTAATTAAAATTATTGTTTAGTCAACTGAGCACTGTATTGTGTTTTGATTTCTACAACTCTAGAATTTTAAAACTATATAGTAATACTCGGAATCCGTATGGATTTAAACGGACGTATATATACTGAAACTTGACTAAATCAATCTTAAGATACACATGTCTTTTAAAAAAAAAAAATATTATTATCCATCTCACTTTTAAATCAACCAAGGGAAGATAAAACATACCCACTAATTACTTCTAAACAAGCGCAGGTACTGTCTATGTTTGGAAATACTTCGGCTTCTTGTCTCACCAGTGTAAAATAGGATTTTTTATCATAATATTTTCAGTATTTTTTATATTGGATTTTTATATGTATCGCGGTGATTTATTCACAAATATAATCAATGGATTCGAACCCTTAGACACAATATCATTTATGTAGTCACTGAACAGATTTTTGAAATTTATTATTTTCAATTTAGTAAAATCAAAATGTATAATATACTTCAAACAGTAATGACGTCTCATATATTTTGACATAATAATGTATGTTTTTCACTTTACGCTCTTGGCTATATGATTTCATTCCATAAGAAGAATAGACTCCTTCAACCCATTCCTAGGACGTCGTATAAGACGAGTTACTTCTTATAGCTCAAAGGCAGCAAAGAAACACCGGGCAGCTGTACCATGACGCTCAATAAAAAAAGAACGTAACCTGTATATATCTGTTATAAACAAGTAATTTATAATTTCAACGATATTTTATTTAAATATGAAATGTGAATTTATGGCTTATCAGAGTTGCTAATATCGGTCAAACATTTGACATGCGAATATGGGGGCGTTATCGGTCTGGGTATATAGCGGTTCCATATTTATATATGCATATAACCGCTTCAACCAAGATAATTTGTTACATGTGGAGTTTATTATAAGAAGCACAATATTTACTCATCATTTCAGCATTAAATTCCAGTGGCTACTCTCGCTTCAATGCCTGGAGTCCGCTTTCTCCACATCGTATGGTCTTGGGCAGCCCTGGTAGTGAGTTCATTGCCACGTATTGATATACGTACCAATAAACTCACTACCAGGGGTGATTGTCTTACGACGTAAATCCAAAAAGTTTTTGAGTTTAACCCTTCTGCCGGGTTCGGCGGAGTTTCACACCCTCACCGCAGCGTATTCATCCCCATAACATGCAGTTCCTGCTTGTGTGCTCGTAGCACCGGCCCGCTTCACAGCCGTATAAAGGACAGACCGAATGATCTTATAGAGGCCCTTCAGCTTAACCAGCAGTTTGGGTTCACAAATGGCACCGGGTAATTAAGAAGCAAATGCTTGACATGCAATTGACGTCGCTAGATCGTCTAGCAATGAAATTAAACACAGAACTCATATTTACTGTTTTTTTTAAACTTAATCAAGTTTGGGAACCAAATATTGATTTGATTATAGATTTTTGTATTTTTTAATACACATTATCATAATTTTTGCATACTTGATGATATTAAGGTATAAGATGACATTGATAAATTTAGGTATGCAAGTAATATCGTAACATATTAGTTAATATACAGCGCCGATTACGGTATACATGTTTTCTCAGGGTCTTTTCCCTTACCGTCACGTAGCAATTATGTTTTAGTAAGCACCACCTTATTTCTTTTCGAAGGCTGTAATCACGAAAGCCTTCTAAGTATCCAGTTTGCAAGCTAGTGTTGGTTTTGGGCAGACCTTACGCAATGAGCCACAATGAAATAAATGATTCCAACCCCAAAATGAAAACCAAGTTTGACTTTTCCTGTGTTGCCTGTAATTTAAGTGGGGTTTTTAATTGGTTAAGAAACCCTAGAAATAGTATGGTTCTGTTTCATTAGTTTGAGATTATATTTCCCATATGCAATAACCAACGAAATGTATATTAAATAATCTAAAATGGAACTGATCGTGACAAGGACTCGACGATCATTATTAAATAAAAGTTATGATGTGCTTAGAAAATTAAAACCAGAAAAAGTAAAAAGAAACTGAAAGATAAAACGAGACCAAGTATATTTCTATACATTGTAGATGAAATACAAAGTTTTTTGAATACATTGTACACATTGCCGAATTTTTAGATGACTAATATTTTGTCGTATAATGCCAGAGAGTTGAAACATAACTAAATCAATGTATAATGCATTCATCCTCCTTCCGTAGAAGGAATTTAAAGATCCGCGTTGGAGGTGACAATGTCCAATGCAATATTTCACAACTTAATATTTTAAAATGGTTGTAATAGAATTATGCGAGAATTCCAGAGGATAGGAAATCGATCATTTTGATCTTAAAACAAAAATAGAACTTACTGTCGATTTAGAAGATCCAGTCTGGAGGAATTTCAGCATGATTTATGTATATTCTTTTACGACAAGCCGAATGTTGTGAATTATCTAATTTTTTTAATATTTAAAGTAAGTATTAATTTGCTATGTGAAAAATTGCCTATTTAAAAAAAATTTATGGTACATACAATAGATGGGCTAATTTTTTTATCCGCCTCGAGGACCGTACCAGACCGCTTGTGTAGCCGCAGAGTCGTAATTAAAATTACAATTACGACATATATATTTAGGCTTGGCAGTTCCAAAAGAGCGTAAATGGAATTCCCTAACAACTACCCCCAAAGTTACTCAAAGCCGCAGGACATTCATGGAGTATTATATATTCTTTGTTTTTCAGCTTTCGTGTTGGAATCGGTTTGGCTAAATTTAGTTCTTAGATAAACGACTGCCGACTTTATAGATTACCGTATGGGATTTCCTCACATTTTCTATTTTTATTTATTTCCTCGGGTTAATATGGCTGTACTCCTGTTTCTTTGCATAATGTAACTTTTTTCATTACCTTCAACAAAGTCAAATCTTGCAAGAAACACTCTTTTACACAGGTCTTGTCTTGAATACAATAAATCTTACACCAGTGTAACATTTTTTGCTCCAACATTGTAAATTCTAAATCTAAAATAATCGAATTATGCAAATGACTAACGTATTACATATTAAGCTTAGATCTCTCAATTCTCTCAATTCTTTTTTTTAATGTATTTTATTATTTTAATTTATGATATGTATTACTGTTGTTCTATTGGATGATGCAATTATGTGAATTACTTTTAAGTGGAAACTTTACTGATTTGTTAATTTTTATATAATCTTTACAATGTGATTTATTGTAATTGTATGTTTCCCAAAAAAAAAAGGGAGTGTTACTGAATAGCACGTAATAATTAAAGCCCATAAACTCCCATCGCCGAGTTCGAACCTCTTCTTAGAAGGAAGACTGTATCGCTATGCTTAAACAAAAGGTACTCTTAGTATGCAGGGTACCTCACGATGTTTTCCTTCTCCGTCGGTGCGTGTTGCCTAAGGGATGCCATTGTAGGTTTCGAACCCATGACTTTTAGGTAAGTCTCGGAATGTACAACAACTTGGCTACCACGTGCCAACTCAATAATAAGACGTATGAACTCTGAAACAAAAGCTGTAGGTGCTAAGACGAACGCTTCTCAAAGACTTATTAGATTTAGATTTATAGATGTACTAACTGACCCGGCAAACGTTGTTCTGCCATATAAATAAAAAAGTAGGCTATGTTCTTCTCCAATGTCCAATCTATCATTATACCAAAATTCATCAAAATTTGTTCAGGCGTGAAAATGGAACCGACAGAAAGACGGAGTTACTTTCACATTTATAAAATTAGTATGGATTAATTTAAACACTACAAAAATCTACTTTACATGTTTGCTTAAATCAGACTTGGGTAAACACACAAAGTACATCTACATTCATTTTATGATCTTAAATATGTATGACTCATGAAAGGCTGTGAGTTAGAAAAAAAGTTACGGAATTCGTCCTTGTTTAATTTGCAACCTGTATTTGGGACAATGTTGCAAAAGAGATTCTAATCTTTTATCAAACAATATCTGTCGGATTTTGTTTTGTAGGGAAGTAGTTTTCTTTGAAAGAAGCAGCATGTTCTCAAAATGTCTTAAGTTAGTGCGACGAAGATTGATCACTACATAGTATAAAACAAAGTCGTCCCGCTGTCTGTCTGTCCTTATGTATGCTTAGATCTTTAAAATTACGCAACGAATTTTGATGCGGTTTAACGGTGGGGCTGGTGCACGAATTTTAAGTATATCAGCGAACCATTATCTATGTTGCCAGACATAGTCTAATTCTAGAAAGAGCCGTTTTCACAGTTTCTCGGTATCGTGGTCAATTAAGCAATCTAAACAAAAGTCATCGACATAATTTCTCCTTTGTTCAGAGGGGCTTTCTCCAAAAAATCTCTCGGTCTTGTTCAATTCATCATTTGTATTAGCCGGGTTATTTGCATGACCTTTTAAAACACAAAAAGCAGGGATTCGTGTGTAAACGAGGAAGACCGATTCCCGGACACGGATCCAGTCAGCTGGAGAGCATGATATCGACTCGATCATAAAACATCGAGGCCCTGCAAAAGGAAAATCTACAGGATCTTATTTACACGGATGGTAGTAAATTAGGAGACGTAGGTTCTGCATTCGCATTCTGGGGGGATAGAGTAGAAGTGCCATTGCTGCCGTTCTGCACGGTATTCCAGGCGGAGTTACTAGCGATTTATGGAGCGACAGACCTGATACTTAGCAGCATTTTAACAGACGCCGTGGTGAGCAACCCCAGATTCTCGTTAGAAATGTAGAATCTACATACGCTCCATGCCTTCAGTTAACGTTTATAGTATCAGATATTGTCCAATGCCGCCATTTAAGTAGATAATTATTAAAAATTCTTACAGAGGTAAAATTTTTGGAGATCCGATTTCAATTTTGCGACCACCATAAGCTTGCGGGAGTCAAGGGTTCGTTGCTTACTTGGACTAAATAATGCCGTGTCAATTGTCCCATTATATTTATTATTTTATTACTTCTTAAACTTCCAAGGAATGTATCGATAATACCGTTGTAAATAAACTCGGCGACAGTTTAGAGAAGCACTATTTCCTGTGGCGTTGTGGGGAGGCCGTGGAGTGTGCCGGTCTCCGGTCAGTTCGCACGCTCCTGCAATGAGTTTTAATTGAGTTTGACCGCAGGAAGCACCGGTTACGCTCCGCATAGGGTGACACTACTTTATGGTTTAGTTACGTTTTTAAGAAATTTTTAAAAAATAAGTCAATACTTGCATTATGTAATTTCGTTACCCACTGAAAATAAATTCGAGTGTTTTAATTATTTGATCATCAACGTCTGGGGTATTTGTAAGATTTAATAAATTTATTAAATAATTAATTTAGTATAATTATTTAGGCGATCATAGGAACAGCCAACGAACGCGAGATTTTATAAGTTATTCATTTCTTCGAAGTCCAATTTCCCCGTGCAGGGCCGGGAAGGGCAAACCAACCTTAGCTGGAGTTCCAAGCCCATCTGGATGGCAACCATCCCTGATCTAATATGCCACTATAATAACCTTGTGTTGTGTTCATTCAGTTCATTTACGGGAACGGTAGCATGCTGGTGGTGCTCCTGGCGTCGCAAACATCTGTAGACGATCCATAGCAATAAAAAAATGTGAGCTATACGATATACGGAGGCGTATTTTACCAAAATAACTCGCATTTTTTTAAATTAAGGCTGTTGTAATTGATGTGGTTTACTACTAGCCCACCTAAACGACTAGACGTCTTTTTATTAAGTCGAATTTAAATAGACCTAAAGTAGATAGGCCATATTTTATAGTATAAAAAGAACAAGTGTTGAGTAGAATAATATCTAGAATATGTTGAATTGTTATCATTTATTATCACACGTCTACTAATGATATACCACTCTGCCATGACATGTCTCTAGTAGTTTCAGATGATGCGAATTAATTATTTCAAGATTTAAACGCTATTTTCCTTACTATTTCGTCAGTCTATAAAAACGTATAAACGTTATTCTATTCGGACACTTCGTAATTTAAACCATATCTAATAAAGAATTACTTTTTTACAAGTTCGTAAAAAAGTCTTGGTTTATTTATTGATCCATTCTCTAGCGATAAAAAGCTAGTTTCGGGGAAGGAGGCTGGCAAGTCACCGTGCGTCCCTGGTGAACTGACCGCGTGGTTACAGACAATACGAGCGCGCTGCGCTCCCGACGTCACGTTCGCTTCGATGATGTTGCCAGACATAAATTGCTTTGTTTATCGCTGCTTATTGAATTGTAATCTTACAATAACTCAAATTAAAATTAATGTTTTGTGTCGCAGGACCGATAGCTGTTCAAGCAAATGTAGGTAGGTAACGGATAGACTAAAGTCTATGCAACTCGGACGGGCGACATCTTCTTTATAGAGTCAGGCAGAGAATGCGATTTAGGTGCAGGTATTAAAAATAAACATTTATATACAAGGACTATATACATATATCATTTGAACTAGTGGCAGCTAAATTAGATTATGTAAATTTAATCCCAAAGAGACTGAGATGATGCTCCAACGTCTAATACATGACATGGCTTAATAATTAGAAAATTAAAGTGACGAACTCTTAAAAATTAATACTTTACAGACGTTTTCTTGATTCTTATTTGAGAATAAAGGTGTGTTCAGAATTTATATGAAGTGCTACGGCTCATCGCCTTTAACAACATGTCTATCTCCGAAACCGTTTTAATCCATGCAGGAGCGGAGAAAGAATACTGACCTCTGCGGCCGGGGTCGGCCTGTCGTAAAAGGCGACAAAACAACCCACCCTTGCTACGTGGCAAGTCCGTCTGGATGGCGACCAGCTTTGGTCTTAATTATGCTGCCATAATAACCTTGTGTTGTGTTCCGGCATTGGTGACCCAAGTTCCTGTACTCTTATGGGTCACCAGCGTGTTTGCGATGCCACTGGCGTTGTAAACACCCATAGGCGGTAACTGCTAAATCCTAAGCGGGCCTTGAGCCCGTCAGCTATCCTACAGCAATAAAAAAAAACTAAATACGTGGTAACTAATATCTTATAAAGACTATCTATTATTTTTATAGTAACGGTGCCACAATTTTGATGTAGCATTATACCTATATTTACTTAAAATCAGAACAAACATAATGTTAGGTCTTTACCTATGAAATTGCCGTTTTGTATGAAAAAATTTAAACGAATTTTTTTCATGTATTTTTTATTAATCGAAGTAATCATCCATGCAATCAATGCATCTTTGCCAACGCAGTGGCAGTTTATAAATGCCCTTCTTAAAGAAATCAGCTGGACGGGAGGCAACAAATTCTTCAAAGGCATTTTGTACTGCCTCTCGGGTATTGAATTTTTTTCCCGCCAAGAAGTTATCCAAATTCTGGAAAAAGTAGTAGTCTGTAGGCACAAGGTCTGGTGAGTAGGACGGATGATGGAGAACTTCCAAGCCCAGTTCTTGCAACTTGGAGACCGTCTGATGTGCAGTATGAGGTTGCGCGTTGTTGTGCAGGAGCAGCGGAGACGAGCGATTGACCAATGCTGGTGTTCAGTTCTTCACAGTACACATCTGCAGTAATGCTCACCCCGTTTGGTAAGAAGCTGTGATGAATCACACCGGCGCTAGACCACCAAACAGTGACCATCACTTTTCTAGGGATAAGTTTTCGTTTAGGGATTGCTCAGGTGCTGAACCAGGATCCAACCAACTTGCTAAGCGCTTGCGGTTCTCAAACAGAATCCATTTTTCATCGCAAGTAACAATGCGGTTTAAAATTCCTTAAATTGTGTGTCTGTTGAGCAGTGCAAGGCACGTTTCGACGCGTACTTCGCGCTGGCGATCATTGAGTTCGTGGGGCACCCATTTATCAAGCTTTTTTACCTTGCCAATTTGACGCAAATGGACCAATATTGTTTTGACGCTAACGTCGAAAGCTACTGCTAATTCAGCCGTAGATTGTGTATCATCAGCTTCCACAATCGCCTTTAATTCATCATTGTCGACCAAAGTCTTAGGATGACCGCGAGGTTCATTTTTCAGGTCGAAATTCCCAGAACGGAAGCGAGCAAACCAATAACAGGTGGTGCGTTGGTTTGTAGTGTTAGCTTCGTAAACGTCGTTGATGTTACGTGCCGCTTGTGTCGCGTTGCTGCCACGACGGTACTCATATTCCATAATTACTCTAATTTTTAACGTATCCATGATGACGAAAAAGATTGAAATGCGAATGTAACACTAATCAATAATCAAATGACTACTTTTGGAAAAAGAATTCCATGTTTTTAAAATAAAATTAATTTGAAATTAGAATTCTTAGCCAAACAAAAATTATTTTGATTTGAAATAGCCAGTACTGCAGAACGGCAATTTCATAGGTAAAGACCTATTATATCAATTAGACACTCAGAAATCATGGCTTGTTTGTTGTTGACTTCAGCTGATCGTAGTCCAAAAAACGAGGACTTTCCAAGTTTCCGTTAGGCATCCCGGTCTTTATATTTTACTAACCAGCATCAACAAGCAGAATTGAGGATATTATCAGCCAACTGAAGGATTCCTACTTTGCGTCTGCCAAAACACAGTTTCCACTCCAGATTCATCTGCTTCGTCTACTAAAAATCCGGACCGACTGTCATTTCAGTTAAGTTTAGTTATTTGAAATAAGTTTATCTCTTAAGCCTAATTCGGACTGGTCGAATATTTTAGTCGAGTACCGAGTAATTTAGTGGCTAAACTACTCGCTACTGCACAGAAATCGTTCGTATTTACGGTCCAGTACAGTACACAAGTGAGTGGAGTTTTGCAAGATGAACGGGCTGCAACGCAACAGAGTGAATAAACTGATTAAGCTAATCGTAATGGCTAAGAAGAGGTGGATGAGGAAATTTGTTTGATTAAGAAAAAAAGTTATGGTTACGATAATGGATCGATAGAAGAGATAAACTAGGAGCTACTAATTGTCTTCTAAAGGAATTAGTATTGGAAGATCCCAAAGAATACTTCGATACATTTTGAAAGAATACTTCGTCATTTTTGGCGATCACTAATGAACTCGACTAATCAAAAGGTTCGGACTTGTTTAGCCGGTGAACCAGTGAGCACGGACGCGTGTTGGAAGGCGCTACTCCCCCGATAAAAATAGAACAAAATGGATTGACTCGACAAAATTTTTTACTAACCTACTAGACTAAATTTTTGGTGTTCAGACACATTTAGCCACTAAATTACTCGGTACTCGACTAAAATACTCGACCAGTCCGAACTAAGCTTAACAGCTCTAACCCCACTTTTGAACTCCCGAAATAACATTAATTCCAAAACGTCTTTGTCATGTGGCTGACTATCAACCGAGAAGATTTTGCATTTCTGACCAGTTGGCGACCGTTTTGAGCCTACTCCAAACAAACTGAACTTATTTAGAGAGGAATTTACTTATTTTAATTTATTATTGTATTTTAAAAATATGTTTTAATGTCGTATATATGTTGAGTTACATAAATTTTATGTAATACCTGTAAAAATTAAATAATATTCGATATTTCAACATAATAAATATAATGATAGATAAATACTCGCATGTGTTTTAACAAGGACCATAAATGTTATTTATTGCAGTATATGCCTAGTGCATGACTAGTTATTTTGTAAATATCAGAACAATGTTATAACGTTCTACTTACAGAGGACATTGAACTGGTGTAGATGACAGACGGCGAACAGTCACTTTTAGTTAATACAAACTACATCTTGTAAAACTTATGTTGCCATGATTAATTTTGAGTTTAAGGCTGTTCAATCAAATATTGTTGTTACACACTATTTGATTTTGAAGTTACTGTAATCGAAACAAAAATTATGAAATTCTAAGGTTTGTATTATTTTTTCTTACCCTTTGTTTAAAATCTCCACTAATATTTATATTTTATTATTTATTCATAATAAAAATTATTTAAAATGACTACTACTAAATACTTTAATTAGTTTCTTATTGCTTTTAAAACATATTTCAATTTACATTTTATCATTATGTATTCTGTGTTCCAAATGAGTGTTCGATATCATGTAACCTTTATTGTACTTAAGTTTTAAGAACTAGGATTTCATCTTTCTTGCACTACTCATGTGTAATAACCATGATTTTTCTTTAGATAATTATTTTTCAATATAGTTATGAAATAATTATCTAAAGAAAAAATCTAAGTGTCGATTTTCCGTAAAATCACTCAATGGGCCTTTCGGAAGAACAGCGCTGGTTTTTATGTATTTAACAAAAAACCAGCATATGCTGAGATAGGTCTAATTTAGGACAAATATTTTTATTGTATGTATTGTGTCTCTTTTTGTAATAACATTATTGTCCTAAATAAATAATTTTATTTCTAAAATATTATTATAGTAAATTGATAACTTTACGAATTAAGAGTAATGAAAATTTTTCATTACTTATCTAATCTTTTTCATTCAATTTAATACTGTAAAAATTTATTTAATTATATCAGTAAATACATTATTTATGTGGTTAAGCTGAATAAAATAATAGCAAATGGGTAAATATGTGTTTATATACATTTTTAGAGCTACAAGAAAATATTTTTTTAATGTTGAAAAACTGCAGACTGGCTGATGGCCCATTCAATAGTAAGCAGTTGAAGGCGACAGTACCATACATATGTATGCAACGCTAAAGGCTCCGCGCTGCTGTCCTTATAGGGGTACTGGAACCTGAGTCATAACGTCGGAACACAATACAAAGGTATTATAGCGGCATATTTATAGACCAAGGGCGGTTGCCATCCAGACGAGATTGAGGCCCTACCACGTAACTAGGGTTGTTTTGTTACATTTTATGACAGGCTGACTCCGGCCACATGGATTAGTATTCTTACTCCGCCCCTGCACGGAGAAATAAATTATACGTAGGATAATCACTATCAAATCTTCAATTTAGCGTTATTCACCGCGGTCTTCCACGTAGTTCGTTCTTCTAGACGAAGTTTCCATTATTATTAATTCCGCGTCGAAACTCGTATTCAAAAATGTCTTGGATTTTTGAAGTATCCATCTTTCAGGTGTAAACTGAATAAAAAAGCAATTTAAAGTCGAAAAAAGAATATTGCAAATTTTCAAAAGTATATTAATTGAATTTATGTCAATTCAAAGTATCTATTACTATACAATGGAAATTTCATACTTTAACCCCTATTTTTTTTAATTTCTGCTGACTTAAAAATGCCAGGGCTCTGTTTTGCGTATGCTTGTTGTTAAATTTATTTGTTTACAGGGTTATTGCTAAATCGCCGTGGCTTTTATATAAATATCTAATTTATTACATTTATTAATAGAGCGTATATAACAGACCTATTTCTTACGTTTTACCTTTTGCATGTACTTTCAGGTTTTTACCTGCTATTTTTAATAGGGTATTTCGTCTGTTTATTCACCTGACTAAACAATAATTTAAACATACCAATCATAATCTATTAATTTAGTTTCTCTGTAATAACATTACTTTATTTTTTGAATGTATTAAAAATAAATCGCATAACAATATGGTTAGCCTAAAACGAGGTGTCATGTTGATTGCTATAATTTTTAGCACGACTTAACCTCCGGCGATCGATAAACGCCATTCGTGTTCAGTATAAAGCTTAGAGTTTATGTTTTTATAAGCTGTTTGCCTATCATTAGTATTAGTAGAATAAAGTTCAATGATCTATCATAACAAGATTACTCAAGGAAAAATATTTATCGATTGTAATCCAAATACTTTGAACCTAGTTTTTGGTAATTTTATCGTTATATCATTATACCATAAGCAATCTATTTGTATAGCCTTTATATTTCATTTTGGTAATAATCTACAATATTACACGATGAAACTATATTTAATGATTTAAAATAATTATTTATTTATATTAACAATAAGTTATTCCAGAAAACAATTTCCATAAGGGCGTGTTTATATTGATGATTGTTTATTAATACAAACTATTCTCCGTTTATACTCGTTATGAAACTATGTGTATATTTCAGCTAGATTCCATAAAGTCATTCATTTGTATTCATGATCCTAACTAATATTATAAATGCGAAAGTGAGTTTGTTTGTTTGTTTGCCAATGAACCAATTTCGATGAATTTCGGTATAGTCATAGATTGGACCTTGGAGCAGGACATATTATGCTAGTTTAAAATAAATCATATGGCAGATCAACGTTTGCTGGGTTTACTAATAATAATATAAAATAAATTAGAGATGACCGTAGTTAACATTTTTAATATTTTTCAATGCCTATCTAGGTTAGTAAAACGACTGCTGAAAGTAGCTGAACTGTCAACAATGATCGAAATAACATTTACAACAGCATTTAAAATCTATGACATTTTTATTAATAACAGTCCTTAAAACTTAAATATATTTTCATTTTTATTCTTACGCACGAAATAAATACAAACATACATTATGTAACATACATTATGTTTATTAGTAACATATAAGTTGAAAATCTAATAATAAAAAATAATAATTAATAATCTAATAATAAATATATAAAATAATTATGTTGAAAATATCTATATTACGAATATGTATTTTTTGAAAGTATATATATTTGGTTTTGTTTTATCACTGTTACGATGAGACTATTCGAATGCCCAGCCTCCGTGCAATCTCGGCCCTAAATCCTACACGGGGCCTCAAGTCGTGACACTCGTAAGCTACACGAATGATGAACAAAAAGTTACCGACAATTCTTCTTCATTTAATTTTTTTCATTACTTTTATTCAAATAATGTGCTGTGCGAGTTTGTCTCTAAATACCTATTCAATTATACTAGTTTTTATTTCTGTGTCTACAACCTATGAGCATTGAACTGGATGGAGAAGAAATAAGACTTCGTCCCCATTTTAATAATTATTCTGATCTATGGTTAGACCTTGATTAGAAGTAATTTCCACGCTTTCTATTCATTATTTTATATTTTGTTATTACAAAAGTACGTAACGTATATTACGTACTATTAATTTAGGATGCTCTAATGTGTACGTAATGCTGCTCCCTGCACGAATACATTCATTATGCTCGAGGTTCAAAGAAGATTCGTCAATTTAATAGCTTCTTCACTGTCAGCAATCTGAACTTGAATAGGTATTAAAATGCCTCAGCTATCGGATCAAAGATCGGTCGTCGACGTTTGCTCAACAATGTATTGTAGTAATCATAGTTGTGAGATCTTGACAATGTAGTAATTAGCGAGGATTACGCCATGTGGTACGTCGCGGGGGTCGAAGCCCGATCAGCACATGTAGCCCACGCGACACATCACTTAGAAAAATGGTGCTGCGATAAAAAGGAGTCGGTGTCGGCGCTGGGAGGCGTGAGAACGGCGCCACGTGGCCCTTGCGCCGCACCACGCAACGCAACGCTCATTCATGCATTTGATTCATAAATTGGGAGTTCGTTCAAAGGACACATAAACACTCGCGGGAGAGTTCGTTCACTATTATGAAAAAAACTTAGAAACCAATGTTCAGCATTAAACTTAAGCTTTTTGACACATTATTTTGTCTTGGATTTTTTTGAGCAATACTTTTTTATTATTGTTAAAATAGAGAAAACGGTTTTCATAAATTCTGTACCTCCAATTTTCAAAAGCAAGGAGTTATGCAAACATATAAGGCCTAAGGTACTTAAATAAGCTTAATTTATAAAAAGCTCAGTTCGATGGTTTATAATGAATAATAATGATGTAAATGAATATACTATGAAAAATCACAAAGCGCCATATGTCCCAAAGTAAACAGTAGATTACTATGGGTAGATACACTTTTGTTATGGTTACTGGATAATTAATATATCTATTACTTACGAGTATATACTATTGGTATGTAAATGAATACACATACATACATACATATAATCACGCCTCTTTACTATAGGGGTAGGCAGAGACCACTTCTTTCCACTTGCTACGATCCTTACATACTTGTTACATTATACACTAGCTGTGCCCGCGACTCCGTCCGCGTGGAATAGTGACTTGGGCAGAATTTTTTGGATATATCTTATGGTTTATTTTGGATTACAAACCCTGTTAACCCTAAAATATAAATGAAATATGCAGTCAGTATTATCGAATGCAACTGTTACGCCATGCGCTTCCGGAATACGTTCGAACCTACAAAGTCCAGCCTAAGCTAAACCCTATTTCATATGATTGATGATATAAGTCTGAGGTTAACTTAAATTGGAAATTCAACCTACAATATCCAGCCTAAGCTGAACCCTATTTCATATGATTAATGATATAAATCTGTGATCAACTTAAATTGGAATATATTTCCGAAACTTATCATGTTTAACAAAAACTACTTACATGGCGTAACAGTTGCATTCGATAATACTGACTGTTTGCATATTTCATTTATTTATATTTTAGGGTTAACAGGGTTTGTAATCCAAAATATACCGTAAAATATAAGCAAAAATGCTGCCCAAAGTCACTATTCCACGCGGACAGAGTCGCGGGCACAGCTAGTTTCATAATATGATTGATGATATAAATCAACTTAAATCTATATCTATAATATAAAAATGAATCGCAAAATGTGTTGGTAAGCGCATAACTCAACAACGCCTGGACCAATTTGGCCCATTCTTTCTTCACTTTTCACAAAATACATAGTACATAAATAGTGGTCGGCTTCGAGAAACTTAATTTTAGCTAACTTCAGTTGTTAATCTGTCAGATTATTTTTTTAATAAGATTGATAAATCTTAAGTTTTGTGACAAATAAAATTTCTGCACGCAATCATAATATTTGACATTAGATTTGACAACCAACTAATATGTCAATCCATCCGCGACAGCACTTCAGAACACGGAAAAAATATTACGATATTGTGTTACGATATCTATGAGTGCATCATTCTATCTTTGTGGCTACGTGCGCGAGATCTTTCTTTACTTTGGTGATCCTTTGTGATAGTGACATTAGCTGTTAGCATCGCCTATGGATATTTGCGTCGCGAAAGACCATTAACACACTGCCGTCCGCGTAGGGATACTGGAACCTGATATTCCAATTTAAGTTGACCTCAGATTTATATCAACAATTATATGAAATAGGGTTTAGCTTAGGCTGGACTTTGTAGGTTCGAACGCACGTATTCCGAAGGCGCATGGCGTAACAGTTGCTTTCGATAACACTGACTGTTTGCATATTTCAATTATTTATATTTTAGGGTTTATAGGGTTTTTAATCCAAAATAAACCATAAGGTTTATCCAAAAAATGCTGCCCAAAGTCACTATTCCACGCGGACGGAGTCGCGGGCACAGCTAGTTTGAAATAAACCTACATTGTCCAGCCTAAGCTGAACCCTATTTCATATGATTGTTGATACAAATCTGAGGTCAACTTAAATTGGTATATAAAGTTTTCGAAACATCATTTTTAACAAAAGCAATTTTTTTTTCTAAAATAAAAATAGCCTAAGTTACTCCTTGATACATCAGCTATCTGCCAGTGAAAGTCCCGTCAAAATCGGTGCAGCCATTTCAGAGATTAGCCGGAACAAACAAACAGACAAAAATTGTAAAAAATGTTGTTTTGGTATATGTACCGTGTATGTGTATACACGGTGTACGTGCATTTGGACGTGTGTCTAAATGCACTTAGTAAAAAGCGATTATTTTAATATTACAAACAGACCCTCCAATTTTATTTATTTGTATAGATAAACAACCAGAGCAGATTCGTTGTGCCACACTGGTCGTCGATATAATATACCGAATACAATAATTAAAACATTAAAAATTTAGACAACATCGGGTTTACTTGACGACGATCTGAAGTCATCTAGTGAGCATGGCAATAAGCGCGGCGCATCACTCGCCAATCGCCATAAATCAAGGGCTGATTGAGGTCGGGCCGGACGCCAGTTATTTTTAAAATTGCGTGCACAATATTATGTGTTTAGGTGGAATATGATAATTGCATTGGCGAGAGACGCTGTAAGCCGACACTGGCTATGGGATTACAGGGTGGTTGCCGCGAGCCCCGATCACCGAGGCCCTCGGCCACACTTGCATCGCCTTACTTTACGATGAGCGAAAGCCAATTTCATTGCAAATTACATCTATATATAACTTTAACATTCTATATGTATTCTATACGAAACGCTTGTCTATTAATAAACATCATTAAAGCTTGAATCTTCTAGGCCCTGGGATTTCAATAACAATAGGGCTACTAGAGTCGTAAAAGGCCATTGGATTACTCTAATTTGGGTTTACATACAAGCAAATACTGTGTCGTATTTATCTCCGTTCGGGTTTAGAAGCGAGGACAACAGACGATCCTGTAAAAAACGTTTACCTATTTTTAATACCTTCAACGAGACGCATAGTTATGCATAATTAGTATAAATTTAAAGACGGTATTGTTTAACATTTTGAAAAAGTCACTAATTAATTGTAATAATTTAAAAGATAAAAGCAGGTCGATGTTCTTAAAAGGTTCTATCAACAAAACTAGTTCTATCAATAAAGTTGCAAGATAAAATGACAAATAAATAAATAAAGAAAATTACTAAAATAATAAATGTTAAAAATATTCGTGGATTAAAATGGAAACGGGCAGGCCACCTAGTAGGGTAATACCTAGTCAGGTCATAAATTCTGTCACATGTTTAATGTAAAATAATTGTAACAAGTTTATTAATTATGTAACCATTCATATACCAAAATGAACTTAACAAAACATAGATTCTTATGACATTAAAGTTTATTCAAAATGACCTCCGTGATTTTGAATACAAGCCTTCAATCTGCGCGGCCAGTTGTCTATCGCAGCACGAACGAGGTCCATGTCAATATCGGCGGCTGCCTTAATCAAGGATGTCTTAAGTGACTCCAAATTGGGATGAGGCTTTGAGCACGCCTTTTCCTCCAAGTGTTGCCATATCTTGTAATCTAACGGATTCAAATCTGGACTGGAGGAGGGCCAGTCTTCGTGCCGGATGAAGTCGATTTCACGCGCCGCCAGCCAGTCTTGTGTGCTCTTCGCTCTATGAGCTGGCGCCGAATCTTGTTGGAATACCCAGTGCCTGTTATTGAACATGGTATGAGAAACAGGTTCCACAAGGTTCGTCAGGACTGTATTTTGATACACAACAGCATTCGTTTTTACACCTTTCTCACAAAAATGTACCTCTGTTAAGCCCCAATAAGAAACTCCCGACCATACCATGAGCGAGGATGGAAAATGACCTCGTTGGACACGCGGAATACGGTTGCTCGCTTCTTCACTACTGTGTGCGTACACCTTATCATTTTGTTTGTTGTAGCTCTCTTCTACGGTAAACATTTTTTCATCCGAAAAAAGAATTTGCCGATATTTTTTTCCCGCGTACCGCTTCAACAAAGCGCGGCATCTCTTCAGTCTCAGGTCCATTAGACGAGCATTCAAACGATGTCCTGTTTTTCTTCGATATGCCCGAAGCCCTAAGTCTTCATTTAACACCCTTTTCACCGTGGTTCTGCTTAACCCCATCTGAAAGGGCCAATAGTTTCTGCTTACGTTTGGGATTTCTTTGAATTCGTGCCTTCACAGCTTTTATCACTGCTGGAGTCCTAACAGACCGAGGGCGACCACTTCTTGACCTGTCATCTACACTAGAGTCTTCATTGTATCGTTTGATGGTACGATAAACGAATCTTTTGGTAATATTCAAATTTTTCAGTATGTTAAAAATTTGAATTGGCGCGTAACCGCAACGATGCAACGCAATAACTGCAACACGGTCTTATTTAAGCGTCCACTCCATATTTAAAAATGAGTAAAATTCTAAAAGTTATACATTTTTATTTTCATGAACAATTCGAAATTCGAATTCAATAAACTTTTTTGTGGCCAGCATTCTAAAAGAAAAGTTTTTACTGTGTGACAATACTTATGACCTGACTAGGTATATATTTAAGAATAACAACTGTAAAAAATGGTGGAATTAAGTCTTTTTATTTTTATTTATTTATTTATCAACAAAAGTAGCCAACAATATCAGAAAAACTTATCAATTATTAGTGGTACTCAATACTTTAGACGTTTAGACTAACATAAGTTTTTTGGTTGCGCCCTTTAGTGGTGGCCGCGGACAGGTACGTGGTGTGAGGATGCACACTGCAGAATTCTTTCAATGGACAGTTTCTTAGAACTCAGCTTAATCGATAATATACTATACACATATAAAATATAATTCAAAATGCCTTGACTTCATTAAATTTTGAAATATTTGAAGTAATAGCTGAACATTTTTGGAAATTGTTGAACTTTATTCAGAGGAATTAAGGTTCAAGGTCCAGATTGCGTGGGAGGTGCGAAGGTGAGTTAAGCCGCTATCAATCAGTACGGCGCCATTGAGGGTTGGCCGAGCCTCGTGAGAAACTGTAAACACTTACCCGCTTTATCTCATAGGTTTTTTTCGCTTAGCTGCAGGTCCAGTCAATTAATGGACTGCGCTTTTACTTCGTTTATTTTTGGTAACGACATGCCCAGCATTAGAATATTGATACTATTTATATAGTATCAGTAGTTTGTGTAGTATACGTACGTAGCCTAGTAGTATCACACTCGGAGACCAATCTAGGTCACGAAATCAAATCCAAGCATGCAATCAGCATGCAACGTTTAGACAGTTTTTCCCGCCTTAAATGCATACTATAACATTTATCATGTACTACCAGTGAAAGAAAACATTTTAAGTAAACCTGCATGCTCGAGTCGAGACTCTAGCCCTGCCGTGAGATTTTATAGGTATTTATTTAAATAGTATTACGTACAATGATCAATTCGGAAATGATACGCTTAGATTATAACAAGTATATAATCAAAGATGATACGTTATCAATTATAAAACGCACAAGGTGGCATTTACTGGTTGTTTTATTACTGCGTGTAAAAATGTGTAGTGTAAGACGACATACAAGATGCCATTAATGAAACTTAAACCTGGAATGACCAGTTCGAAAGAATGTTTGTTTGAATGGATTTGTTCTCCTTTATTGATTCGTAGAGCTGTGACGCTGTAAGCGTTTTAGGATTGAAGGCAAATATTTGTCCGGGTTTGTGGTCCGGGCGGTGTGGGGCGCGGCGCACATGTGCGTCTAAAAAGCAGTGTGTTGTGTGTAGTGCGCGGAGACTCTGTTGACAGTGCGCATAGCTGCGACAAAGCGGTGCGCCGCCGACCACCCTGTTGGTTGCACGATAGCTTCTTCCTTATCTCTTCATATACTTTCAACAGTCCTTATAATCAGCACAAAAATTTTAAAGTAATTATACAACAAACAAATCAATTAACATTATTAATTTAGTCACGCAAAGGAATCCCTCATAAATTTAAAGTATGAGTTTATAGAGTGACAGGAGAAATGCCAACAAGTAATTAAAACAACACCAGGGTCTTAAGCAGTGTGTTCTTCGCTTATCTAAAGGAAGTCAACCTTCTATTTTACTAAATATTTGATTTTGTTTGAATATGCGTGAGACGCGTCTCTGGGTAGTGCAGCCGCAATCGTAATGGTGTCTAAATCCCACTGATTAGATATCATCCCTGGGAACTGACAACAAAATTAAATATGAGACAACATTTAGTAATGAGTCGCATTCTTTAGATATTCCATCACAGGACTACGAGGTTCATTATTAAGAATGTTTATGTGTGGCAATTAAAAGAAACATTTAATCTATATTTAGCGTTTATTTTAACGTCAATTAATCAATGACCGGCATTAACTTATAGAATCAAATTAAAAATACATCAAAACAGAATTAACATTGTGAAAAGGAGTATGATTCATTCACAATTGCAAAATTAAAAAAAATCATAATTGTTAATTCGATTAATATTTTCCATTCCTTCTTGGTACTATTGTCGTATAAACTCCATAACATAGCATAAATTTTATTCCCTAAAGCAGTGGTGCGCAAACTGGGGGTCACAACCGCCTGTGGGGGTGCCAGAAGATTGTTGGGGGTCGCCAATATTTTAATTTGTCGATAAGATTCAGTTTTTCCTGAAAACGATCTTGATCGGATTCGTGATCCACTTTTCTACGACATATGTAGATCAACTATTCAAGGTAGTGAGAAAGAGGAACTGATAGATTTGATTAGTAATAAATCAATTTAAGACTAAATCTTGCAGAAAAGTTTGGTTAACTGTGGCAAACGTTTTAAAACCTGTTAATCACCCGGGTTAACGATTACGTTTAAACCCTGGAGATGATATGCGCTTGTATCAACATATGTAGATTCGAACATTGATAAAATAATTAGAAACTCGTAACCTCATATATCTCGTTAAAGGACAATTTTACTGATTTTATATGTTATTTTTTTAGATTATAAATAAAATTAATATATGTTGGATATAATGATGTTTTTATTTAATGAAACCGAAATAAATGCGCGAAATATATATCGTATTTGTGGACATCTAGGGCTCCCCAAAATTTTTCTCTCTACTGGACAAAAAAAAGTTTGCGCACCACTGCTCTTACACACACACACAGTACAATATATAACTTATTCTGTACATCAAATGATTGGAATTGTGTTTACATTTGTATTGAAGTAACTTTGAAACAGTAACAACAAACGTATATTTACATTACCGTAAAGGAGTGTACGCATGTGACCTCCACTGTTCAATTAGTTATTGGATGCGTCTTTTGGTGTGGTTTCACAAACAGACAAACACTGTTTATCTAATGAGATGTGTTGGTTGCGCGCGATCAATTCTCACGATCCAACATGGAGAAAAAAGTCCCAAAATTTTAAAAGATACATTGTTTCTACGTAAATAACGGTTGAATTTCACCAAATAAAACTATAGCATACATATTTAAGGTTATTTATTGTTTTCTTTTCGATTATAATTTATACTTGTTTAGTTTTACTGCGTTGATAAGTGTTTAATGTAAGTATTTATTAAAATCGATTTTATTCGATTTCCTGACTCATCAGTGCATACATTTTACAATATCAGTTTATAAATTAAATAAGACCTAATATATCTTCACAGCCATTTAATTATTAATTTTATTTAAAAATAGTCTTCAAGTAACAGAGCTCGCGCAACAGTTTATTTTTGAAATAAACGGAATGCAAGTAGACTAAACTATATAAATAGAAATGCGTCTTATTAAATTCGAAAGCATAAAAATATTAAAGAATGGTCTCTATAACAACCGCAGTGTCATTACTAAAGGAATGTTCATTCGGGCGTCGGGACTGCCTTTTACGCCTCCTTCTAAAGCTAATTGCTTATTTTCTTATGGCTGCTTTTTAACAGCTTCAAATGCTACGAAATAGTTAATAATTACATATAAACTAGATAAATATGGGAACTTTGTAAGTGGCAGAGTACTCCTAAACGGACGAAATAGTTAATTGAAATTATGGCATTTTTGTAAAGAGCTCGATGACCCAATAAGCGTTCTTCATTCATGTAACTATGAACAAGTGGATGAGTCAAGTGTTTGACACAATTAGCTGTTATGGCATGGCCACATTTTATCATCAAATTGATCAACCACGCGTCCATCCTGGGTGTTAACATTACGTACACCTAATTATATAAATGTGTACATATTTGACATTTATTTACATTTGCCATGAGTAGTTTGTGATGCTGGTATTACTACATATAATAAAAAATTTTGAACGGAGCTACTAATACAATACATTAGAAAGTAAAGGATATGTTGTGAAAAGGAATAACTTTGTAATCCAAGCTCGATTCGTTCGTCTTATCTATTTTTAATTTTGTATATTTTTTGGAATTACCTATATACTATTTTATACAATTTTATGGGTCTATGTAATAGTTATATCAGAATTTTAGATATTTGCAACATGTTCCAAACCTAAACGAATGTCAAAAACTCGTGATTCACCAATTTGTTACAAATATCTGTTCCCAATATCATAAACAGTTATCAACTACAAGATGTATGGCGAAAGTATACTAAATAAATTTGTAATAATTTAAATACATGTAAAAAGACATTTACAATCAAGTTTACTAGAAATTCATATTGATATATTGATACGAACATTTATGCAACTTGTTTTCTAAAGGTGCTTAGCAAGTAAAGTATGTCTGGCTGTATTGCGCCTTGTGTGGGCCGAAGCATAGTTACTGCTTCGCAGACAATGAGCAATGCTTTAAAAATGTCCGCTGTAATTAGCACTACACGCTTTAGAAAGACAACGCAAATAGAGCTTCATTTATGTTAAAAAGGACAATGCTCTTATACTTATGTTAAGTTTTATAAAGTACTATTTTATTTACAGAGACATTCGTTAAAATGTTTTAATAATGAATAACTCTTTGATATGAATTACATAAATGTTTAATAAAATGGATACGTTGTATAAACGTTGTTTTTATCCGTGCAGGGGCGGAGAAAGAATACTAACCTCTGCGGCCGGGGTCGGCCTGTCGTAACAGGCGACAAGACATCCACCCTAGCTGCGTGGTAGGGCCCTAAGCCCGTCTGGATGGCGACCAGCATTGGTCTTAAATATGCCGCCATAATAACCCTAAGTTGTGTTCCGGCATTAGTGACCCAAGTTCATGAACCCTTATGAGACAGCAGCGTATCCGCGATGCCACTGGCGTTGGAAACACCCATAGGCGATGGTAACTGCTAAATTCTAAGCGGGCCGTCAGCCTGTCTGTTGTCCTACAGCAATAAAAAAAAACGCTAATACACGATGATATGGTAAATTAAGCTACGAAACCCGTATTCAGCATATATTTAGTATTTATGTAAAATTATTTTTACGTAACAGATGTCCACGAGCAACGTGTTTGTCAAACGAATAAGTACAATAATGTTAGTTCTTCGATAAAAGCAGAGGTAAAAAGCGCCTTTCCTCGACGGATGTATCTATTTAACACTGCGACTTTGTGTCGTAAGTTCCCACTTTCTCAAATTAAACATCCCATCCTCGGGTAACCGATAAAGCAACATTCATTTATTTACCGAGCGAGTCGCTCACAATAACGGAACAAGTAAGATCAATAAATAAATCCATTCCTTGTAATTCTCACAGTTAGCCCCTCGCGCCTCTTGCGCCCGCGCCGAGCCGAGGCGCGGCAACTACGGTCTCGGACGCGCCGGGCCTCATTCCGCGGCGCACGCGTCTTGCTCAGGCACTCGCACTCCGCCGCCTAGCTTCTCTTTCCACCGCTTTGTATGGAACCGCCCTCACTCCGAGATTCTGGGAATTGAGCTCGTGGCATTTTTTAGAACGCATAATAATTTGATCGGGAAATATTTATGGAAGGGGTGGCCGGACGCGGACTAGTCCGACGAGTCAATTATCAGCTACTCGCGCGCTGGTGTCGGTCGCCTGAAAGCCACGCGATGGGTGGCTATGCTGAGGTTAACCGATGTTAACTCACAATTTATGGCATTGATAGGCGAAGGGTGGAATTTCACATGGTTTCATTGTATTTTTTGTTGCTTATAACCCTCTATAATATAATACTGCGGCATATAAATAAAGATTTAATGTATGATGTTGATGCAATCCCTGCACACTTAAAATTTACTCCATGTAACTACCGCTTGTAATTAGTTCTTAATCAACAATTGTTTTAAGAATTATTTGCTTGTATTTTTAAACAGTATTATGTGTGATAAAAATATGTGTAAAATGCGTACTTACATAGCCATTAGTTACTGTGAAATCAAATACATATCTATGACATAAAATGTATTGAATTCGTAGCACTGCTACGTTACACTCAGCTACGAGAGGCGTAGCACTAAAAATATTATAAATATATTCGAAAATATTTTTACTGATAGTATTTAGATTCTTAGGAATCAGTGATTTATTTCAATCCATATTTATGGGGGATTTTAATACATGCCTGTTAAAACATGACTCCCGTTCGTCCTCCCTCAAATCAGTGATTGAATCCTGTAATCTTACTCTTCTCCCATTAAATGCTACACACCACTTCCCGAACAGTTGTCCTTCACTTCTTGACCTCGTAATAGTGTCTTCTCCCAGTCTTGTTGCTAAGCATGGGCAAAGCCCTGCTGACGCTTTCTCTTATCATGACGTCATTTTCGTTTCGTATAAAATCCGTACTCCAAAAACTAAACCTAAGACTCTTTTGCAACGCAGTTTTGGTGGCATGAATTTGGACGCTCTGAGAGGTGACACCAGGAATATCGACTGGTCTCCTTTGCGGGAGTGCAATTCGGTGGATGAGAAAGTCAAAATACTCACCTCTACGTTGACATCTCTTTATAACCTTCATGCCCCTGTCCGACCCATCAAACTCAAACACTTGCCTGCTCCGTGGTTAACAGCTGAGATCAAAATACTATTAGCTAAGAAGGCCACAGCGAAATCTAAATTTACTAGACGTCCCGACTCTCACAATCGGGATAAATATATTTCATTGCGTAATCAGTGTAATAAGGTGTGTAGGGACGCCCAACGTCGCCACATTCATGATTCTATTAAAAATAATGACCCGCCAAAGGTGTGGAAATTCCTAAAGTCGCTTGGGGTCGGTAAAACACAAAATGAATCTTCAGATTTCCGTAATACAAATATCAACGCTTTAAATCAACATTTTACTTCGTGTGCTGGTATTAATCCAACCACTAAAGCGTCTACTTTAGCTAATCTTTCTAATCTTCCAGACCCTGACTATTCTCAATTCTCCTTTACTGAATTTGCGGATTGTGATGTTAAGATGAGCATACTGTCTATTACATCTAAAGCTATAGGCTGTGACAATATCAGCTCTAAAATGATCCTTCCTATTCTCGATCTCATCCTTCCCATAATCACCCACACTTTGAACTTTTCAGTATCTTCTGGTACCTTTCCGAACAGCTGGAAAGAAGCTCATGTCATCCCTGTACCAAAAACACCTAACCCTGTCTCCTTTTCCGATTATCGCCCTATATCCATTGTCCCATTTCTTTCCAAAGTCCTTGAACGTCTTGTCTATAATCAGATTAGTACATTCTTAAGCTCTCATAGTCTCCTAAATCCCCTACAATCTGGCTTCCAACCAGGACATAGTACCACTACTGCTCTTGTAAAAGTCACTGACGATATACGCGATGCCATGGAGCTAGGTAAAGTCACAACCCTAACGTTGCTTGATTTTAGCAATGCCTTCAATACAGTAGACTTCGACATCTTACTTGGCCTACTGCGCTCACTTAACATATCTCCAACTGCAATTCAGTGGTTTCGTGGTTACCTGTTTGGTCGCCGGCAACGTATCTGTGTCGAGAACACTTATTCTGCTTGGTGCAATACTACAGCCGGCGTGCCACAGGGTGGTGTCTTATCTCCTTTGCTTTTCGCCGTATTTATTAACTCCATTACAAAAGATTTTCAATGCTCCTACCACCTCTATGCTGACGACCTACAAATTTATAGGCACACTAAAATAGACCAACTTGCCAATACAATCAACTCTGTTAATGAAGATTTAAACTGCATCTCAAGTTGGAGTAAAGCTTATGGTCTCATTGTTAACCCCGTAAAAACGCAATTTATCATAATCGGGAGCCCTAAAATGATTGCTAAAATGCCTAATACTCTCCCTCAGGTTGTATTCGAAGGGATTTCTATACCACCTAGTACAAAAGTTAAAAACTTAGGCGTTTATTTTGATGGTTTGCTATCCTGGGCCCCTCAAATTCAAGAGGTGAGCCGAAAAATTTTTGCCTCCGCATCTTCTTTACGTAGACTACGCAATTTTCTTCCACATTCCACCAAAATTGTACTTGTACAATCCCTGCTTCTTCCTATCCTAGATTACGCAGATGTCAGCTATCTCAATATCACTGAGTGCCAACTAAATAAACTTGAGCGACTCCAAAACTTCTGCATTCGTTTCATATTTGGTTTACGCAAGTATGATCATGTCTCTGAATTTCGCGCTAAGCTCAAGTGGCTTCCTATACGTCTTCGTCGGAATGCCCATGTCCTCTCGCTTTTGTATAACATACTATTCAATCCACAAGCCCCATCTTATCTTAAGGAAAGGTTCCAATTCCTTCACACCGGCAATTTAAGGTATCTTAGGTCTTCGGAGAACCGGCTGTTAAAAATACCTTATCACTTGTCTGATTTCTCTGGAAAGTCTTTCACTGTTCAGGCCACCCGCCTTTGGAATTCTCTGCCGGAAGATATCCGGCTTTCTAAATCACTCCCGATCTTTAAAAGACTTGTAAGGGAATACTATCTGGAAAACTATTTGTAAGCGTTCATGTATGTTGTTTTCCTTTGCCTGCTTTTTGTCGTTGTTTCTATGTAATAGAACTGACATGCTGTTTAAATTACTCCCCGGATTATATATTATTTATGCACTGTATTTATGTATGTATATATTTGCTTTTATATATTATTTATGCACTGTATTTATGTATGTATGTATGTATTTATGTATTCGTTTTGAATGAATATGCAACACTACCCCACTTTCAGCCCTCTCAAATTCTAATCCATCCTAAGGTTGCCTGGAAGAAATCGCTTCCAGCGATAAGGCCGCCGTTTGTACAATCTTTTGTTTGTTTTGTCCTTTATTGTATATTTTTTTTTGTGTGTTGTGCAATAAAGTATATTCATTCATTCATTCATTCATTCAATCAAGGAACTTAGTAGAAAGCCCTTACTAGTAAATAAGCTACTGTTGGATAGGCCGAGATCATCCTGTTTAACTATTTTTCTTCACACCCAATCGCGACGATATTAGGTTTACTGGTGGTCGCCCAGGGGTCGAAATACGACCCTAATTTATTTAATTTTTAAGTTTGAACTTTAATAGGGTTATTTTGTCAAAGGCCTATATACCTCTATAATCCAAAATTTCATTATAGCTACTCAGTTAATTAGTCATTTTTCTACATCAGTTTAAACAGCATCATCACTGTAAAACTTCAAAATCTTTCGCATTGCAAAACCTGTATAGTAAATCCGTTTCGTAACCATATACAATACATATAGTCACATTTTCTAAACACTATTCCCACAAATAGGCAAGAGAGTACATCCATTCAGATTACTTATACACAATTTTCTTTATGCTTGAACAAGATGTACGAGTATTTCACAAATTGTAAATAACCTATACAATACTTAAAACAATTCCAAAGTTTCATTCCTTGTTGTTGTCAATTTTGATATTCAATCAGACCAAAGAAAATTTAATCATTTAAGCCAATTAATGTTAATTTATTAAATACATATATATTATTATTTGTATTTTATTATTGATTATTTAAGTATTTACTAATATATATTATGAATTTAATTATTATCTATATATATAAAAATTTATCTCTATTTCCCTTGGTCATCGCATCACGCGTGAACGGATGGAACAGTTTCGCTAATTCTTTATTTGTTGTATTTATTGATATCAGGAGAAGGTTCTTATGGAAACATTAGAAATATCAAGAAACTTTAAGAAAAACGAAACGTAATATTAATTTTACATAACCGTCATAACTTAACGTCATAACGTCATAACATAACTTAACGAAAATATTAATTTTAGATAACCGTCAGGTTTTAACAGATTGTTTTGATTGGCTTGATCTAAGTAAAGAAGAAAACAATATTAATAATTTTTTTTTAAATTTTTATTAAAATTTTAGTTTTTAAAAATGCCAGCAATCAGACGGACATACAAAAGTCGCAGAACACGCAATGCTGCAAGTCAAAGACATATAAGAGCACGTCAAACTGACGAGCAACGCGAAACGCGGAATGAACACTGAAGTTGAACGGAATCGATGGAATCGAAATTAACAGCATAGAAATGTTGCTTTTAACCCTTATCGAGCTGCATTTTCAGTTCACAGCAAATCGTTGCTATTGGATCAATGAACGTTGTGTGTCAATATTGTAAAGCATTTAAGTTTAAAAATGAAGCCTCTGGATTGTGTTTCGCGTGCGGTAAAGTCAAATGGACGCCATTGGTGCGGTACCAAGAGCAGAGCCTCTGCATTCATTCGTTTCGGGAAATGGGACAGATTTTATATATATATATATATATATATATATATATATATATATATAGATAGATAGATAGATAGATAGATAGATAACACTTTATTGTAAACCAATTATATAAACACAATGAAACTTATTTACACAATCAATGAGTATATATATATATATATATATATATATATATATATATATATATATATATATATATATATATATATATATATATATATATATATATATATATATATATATATATATATATATATGAGTCCGAGACACATATAATATATATAAAATTAAAATGTTTATCTTTAAATAGTCTTACGAAAACGTCCACGGCAGCATATATCTATATTTTATGTGTAAGCCATTATATTGGCTATAATAAACATTTAACCATAAATACAGTAAAAATTTATGATTTATTTCTAATGCACATTTGGTAGTAACAATTCTTCTAACTATATCTTCTACTAGTGTAAAAGTGGACATAACTTACTCCCTCCGAGAGTGACGAATTTCACTTTTGATGTTAATTTGTGCTTCAGTTGATTGTTATGTAGTTTAGACCTATAATTCGTTTTGTTCGGCTTAATTTTTGACCACATTTTACACAAATATCGAAGTTCCCCAGGTGCTTACGTAGGAAACAAATGTCTGGCCATGCCGCCTTCGCCGCGCCCCGACAGGAGGAGTAGACCCAAAAAGTGCTGTGTGCCAATGGTCTCACTAGCAGGGATGCTGAAGACCGTGCGAAGTGGAGTAGAAAAAGTCGGAAAGCGGACCCCGGGCACCGAAACAGAAGTTTAGGTTGCGACCGGGAGAAGAAGATCGAAGTTCACCGGGTCATAAATATGAATGTAACTCTGTGTGTTATATTTTCAATTTGATGAATTTCGGTAACATAGATTGTACCTTGGAGATGAACATAGTTTATTTTTTAATTTATATGGCAGAACAACGTTTGCCGGGTCAGCTAGTATTATTATAAAATTTACCTTAATGGTCTTTACCATCTTTAACTCTTATAAAAAAAAAGTGTAAGTAAGGTATGCAAGTGTGTGTATGTTGCGTATAATTCGAGCAATAGTGCGTACTGTTTATTTAATGGATTTTATGCAAAAAAATAACTTTCTGCATTTCTCCTCCATATAAACTTTAATTGTGCCAAATTTCATACTCCTCCGTCCGCGCAATTTTCGTAAAAAGGGGTACAAAGTTTTCGTTTCACGTATTAATATTAGGTCCCTTTGTTTCCCAAAACTTTGTACCCCTTTTTACGAAAATTGCGCGGACGGAGGAGTATGAAATTTGGCACAATTAAAGTTTATATGGAGGAGAAATGCAGAAAGTTATTTTTTTGCATAAAATCCATTAATATTAGGTCTTTACCTATGAAATTGCCGTTTTGTATGAAAAAATTTAAACTAATTTTTTCATGTATTTTTTATTTTATTAATCGAAGTAATCACCCATGCAATCAATGCATCTTTGCCAACGGCAGTGGCAGTTTATTGATGCCCTTCTTAAAGAAATCAGCTGGACGGGAGGCAACAAATTCTTCAGACATTTTGTACTTACTGCCTCTCGGGTATTGAATTTTTTTCCCGCCAAGAAGTTATTCAAATTCTGGAAAAAGTAGTAGTCTGTAGGCGCAAGGTCGGGTGAGTAGGGCGGATGACGGAGAACTTCCAACCCCAGTTCTTGCAACTTGGAGACCGTCTGCTGTGCAGTATGAGGTCGCGCGTTGTCGTGCAGGAACAGCGGAGACGAGCGATTGACCAATGCTGATTGGAGATGTGCCAGCTTCTCCATCATGGTGTTCAGTTCTTCACAGTACACGTCTGCAGTAATGCTCACCCCGTTTGGTAAGAAGCTGTGATGAATCACAACGGCGCTAGACCACCAAACAGTGACCATCACTTTTCTAGGGGTAAGTTTTCGTTTAGGGCATTGCTCAGGTGCTGAACCAGGATCCAACCAACTTGCTAAGCGCTTGCGGTTCTCAAACAGAATCCATTTTTCATCGCAGGTAACAATGCGGTTCAAAATTCCTTAAATTGTGTGTCTGTTGAGCAGTGCAAGGCACGTTTCGACGCGTACTTCGCGCTGGCGATCATTGAGTTCGTGGGGCACCCATTTGTCAAGCTTTTTTACCTTGCCAATTTGGCGCAAATGGACCAATATTGTTTTGACGCTAACGTCGAAAGCTCATGCTAATTCAGCCGTAGATTGTGTATCATCAGCTTCCACAATCGCCTTTAATTCGTCATTGTCGACCAAAGTCTTCAGACGACCGCGAGGTTCATTTTTCAGGTCGAAATTCCCAGAACGAGCAAACCAATAACAGGTGGTGCGTTGGTTTGTAGTGTTAGCTCCGTAAACGTCGTTGTCGTTGATGTTGCGTGCCTCTTGTGACGCGTTGCTGCCACGACGGTACTCATATTCCATAATTACTCGAATTTTTAACGTATCCATGATGACGAAAAAGATTGAAATGCGGTGAAAATGTAACACTAATCAATAAACAAATGACTACTTTTGGAAAAAGATTTCCATGTTTTTAAAATAAAATTAATTTGAAGTTAGAATTCTTAGCCAAACAAAAATGATTTTGATTTGAAATGGCCAGTACTGCAGAACGGCAATTTCATAGGTAAAGACCTATTATATGATAATGTGGGAAAGATCTTGTCTTACATGATGACAAGCTATTATCTCCAGCCCCCAGTTTAAAAATGATAACTATTATTATGTAATCCTATTAATGTAAATCCGTCTGGTAACACCCCAGTCGATAGAAGTTTGTAAAAACAAGTGAGATTGCACCCATTACGTCATAATTTAAAGTTATTAAAGCATAAGTCGTTAATAAATACGTTGCGTCGCCCGCATCCTGTATTCATTAAAATGAGAGCGAACAACTCCACTAATTAATTGACATAGTAAATTGATACCTTTCACCACTAAACTGCATTGTAATTATAATTAGAAGTTTTTAAAATTATGTTTTTTTAAATAAAATATACTAAAACTCACAATCAGAACTAGGTTAGTATTTTAGAGTTAGTATAACTTAAAATATAAATATCTTATTTTAACTTTATAAAATTTTGTAAAAATGTAATGACATCAATTAATTTCGTCAGCAATCAGTCTGGCTGTACATAACTGGACACGGGGGGGGGGGGGGGGTCTACTTCCTGCAGTGGACAACGATTGACAATATGTGTATAATAATCCAGTAGATGTTTCGGTGAAAGATTCGACAGCGAAGAGCTTCGATCGACAACTTGAAAGGCACACGTTTGGCCTTTCTGAAAGGACCAACTTATACATATTAGATACAGGAACCGGCTCTTTTACTTATTGCACGAATTGTCAAGTTCCTCATTCTGTTTCCTTCAAGATCCTAGTGTTAATTCAACTTTAACAAAATACTCGTTTATACATATATTTACGAAGGAACGAGAAGTGCTAGATTTGCATATCTAATAAAACTAGCCAAAACAAATGTATCAAGAAAATATTAATTTAGGCTTAAATAGTTTTAAAAATAATCTTTTCATTTCGAATCTATATAAATAAAATTATAGTCTGTAATTGTCCGCGCATCACGGCAAAAATATTGGATAGATTTCAATGAAACTTTATAAGTTTTATTTCTTAGACACTTGGACCTTATTTAAATAAATTATTGCGGTATCTTTATTTAATATAAAGTTCCAGTTTTTGGTTTCTTTCATTATTTAATATTTGATTTTCTATTTTTATATAAAGTTATTAAAGTTTTCAGAGATGTGTGTTTTCTTGCCGCGGAGAAGTGGGGCAAGCGGTGTAGCGTGCATGCGTACGAAAACTTCTCATATTTTTTCGATTTAATTTTTTCTGTTAAAAGCAAAGCGGGCGGGACCAGCTAGTGTATAATAAATAAGTTTTTGCATTTACATACATTTAATTTGATCTAAAATTTAAAAAGTAAATTGTAATACAATTATATACAATACTGCTTATAACCGCGTACATTTTCGGTGTTTGATTTATTCACTAGTATAGTCCCGACTGGGTATTGTGATTTTGTCCTATGAATACAATACAATACTGAAATTAAAAGTTTATATACAACATTTTCATATATCATTGAAATGTATTTTGCCTGGAGTAATAATCTAAGATACTAACAGTATAGATACTGCTGCCAGTAACTGTTTGAGAGCTTCTTTCATGCGTTACATTCATCATCAATATATACGCAAGGATCAAAGTCGTTCTTCCCATAAATATACATTCATACAGCCATTAATTTATGTACCGATGAAAACATTATTCGTACATATAAATAAAACATGACAGGTAAATAATATCGATTAAACTTATTTTTATTAATTATGAACTATTAAATTCAGATTGTTGTGAAACATTAATAAATAATGAATATTTGTTTAAAATTAGTTGAAGCAAAACAACAATGCTGCCGACATTGCATCATAAGTTTTCAAATAATAAACTGACTGACTGTTATTGATCGAAGCTGTTATCAGTAAAACAAAAATGTAACAAAACAACAATTCTGCTAATTTACAGCGCAGCGTGTGCGGGACGGCAAAGGGCAAGGGGAAGGGGGTATGCAGTTTCCGGTACATGTGCAAGACAATGCCTTGAATGGACCCATTATTAATAGCACAAATGAATGAGTGCGTAAAGACACATGTGTCTCGACCTCGAATCTGCTACCCCCCGGTAAGGGAACATGTGGTGCAAACATTGTTTTATGCAAAAGTTTGGACTTCACGGTCATTCATTTATTTCGGAATTAAATTAAATAAAGTTCCAGAGGAGATTAAAAGGGAAAGTAAACTAAAAATATTTAGCAAAAAAATTAAAAACCTACCTAATCGAAAATTGTTATTATTCAATTTCTGACTTTTTAAAAATGCAAAAATAATGGTACTGTAACAATAACAAATAAAAAGGGAATCTAGTCATTTATGTTTTAATTTGATTAAAACATAAATTTACCACTGAGAAAATTTAATAATACAAATAATATATATGACAAACTAATACTTAGTGAAAAATAGACAATTGTATTTTGTTGAGTTATATTTTTTATTACTATCATTTCTTGTATTGTAATTTTTTGATTCTCATTCTTCCTATTTTACTTTTTACTATAGTCCATTTTCTAATAATAATGAATAATTTTTAATTATTAATATCGTGACCACTAGTTTGCAGCGTCAGAAGATGACCCTCTAAGTTTTAAGTGCTATATGTTTAATGTAAGATGTTATTGTAAACACTTAGATGTGCAAATAAATATTTGAATTTGAATTTGAATTCCAGGATCCCAAGTTTTAAGTACCGCTGAGCTTCTAAGAAGGAAACTAAAGTAAATAATGGAACGAATAAAACGAACAATACTCTTTTAATAATATAATTGAAAGTTGTTAAAAGTTGGAACTATGCCTTGCAAAGTGCATTAGTGAGCGTACGGTAATTAATGTCAGAGGGATTGGTCGAAATGGGCCAATTTTTTGTTATTGTTTTACAATAGTACCTACCACACCAATACAATATGCTTTACAATAATTACAATACACCAGTACCAGTATTACTGCTATTCAAGTTTTTGTGTTTACTTACAGTATGAGCTGTTCCAATAATATCTATTTTCTAAAACGCTTTGCTGCATACTTGAAGGATTTCTTTCTATACGTGCAGGGGTGGAGTATGACCTCTGCGGCTGGGGTCAGCCTGTTGTAAAAGGCGACATAACAACCCACACTAGCTACGTGGTAGGGTCCCAAGCCCGTTTGGGTGGCAACTACCTTTGGTCTTAAGTATGCCGCCACAATAACTTTGTGTTGTGTTCCGGCATTAGTGACCCAAGTTCCTGTACCCTCATGGGACAGCAGCGTGTTCGCGATGCCACTAGCGTTGCAAACACCTATAGGTGACGGTAACTGCTCAATTCTAAGTGGGCCGTCAGCCTGTCTGCTGTCCTACAGCAATAAAAAAGGATTTATGACATTGAATAAGCGCAAAATCTTTTCAGAAGTCAATATAGGAAAGACGTGAAGCGGGGTATTATTTAACAATTATATTATGTACATCCCTTGAGATAAAGGATCGCTTCCTGTCCACTTCACTATTCCTTTACTTTACAACAAAGTAAATTCGGTACGGGCATAGACATGTACCTGTCCAACAATAAACAGGTACCTTGGACTTAACAATACGTCAAATCTGTTACCATACTGTTACTTTCTTTATTGTGTTGGGCCCAAGTGCGACACTCCGGCGCCAGATTTTCTGCACCTATTGTATTTCGGTTATTACCGATTCTTTATAGCCATTGATGATGAGCATCGATCGTGAATACTTCCTGGGAGGCATGTCTATTAGGCATCGGGATTTCCCATATTGAATTTCGTTATGGTGGCGCTGTAATCATTTTTTATTACCTTGCAGGTAGAGCATATAATATCTTCAACAAATACAAATATTATAAAACGCTTCAGCGGACACCTTTAAGTGCTATTATCAACGACAGGAAACTGGGTAAGAACTAACTTATTAAAAATTTCCCCGAGTTGATTTAATGATAAGACATCCATTCACACTTAGTTGGCGATGTTTAGTATTGAGTTTATCACTGTATCAGAGGCCGGATACGAACCGTCTCGCCGCCTTCCCGACTCTTATCGACGTATGCCCAATAAAGATCGTGGATATTACATAATTTCTAAAATTGGATCGTGTGTGGTTCCCATAATCTGCAACTTGGTTTATCAATCAAATACGCGAAAGCGACCCGCATCAGTGGTTCGGTTAGACTTAATTGGACGAAAATGAACTAAATATAAACTGGTGGTGTGTTGATAGTTTTATGCAAGGAAAATAGTGGTCACGTGTCATGAATTCGCTACAATTGCCTCATCACGCACTCGGACTGCGAGCCCAATCATCCGAATGAGATGTGGAATGACGTGATTATTGTTACACAGCTGTAACGAGACCCTATTTCTGTCATATGGGAATATAATTGCACAGAAAGAAATAATTGCAACATCCACTAGAAATTAATTACATTTCGAGTTCAAGTGGGATCTTCCTGTGTCAATATTGCTATATCACGACATAACAATTTTTACAGTTTATACTTACATAAAATTAAAGCTTGGCAATAATGTAGTCTTGTCTAATTTGTAAACACAGATTACATAATATTATAGTAAGACAAAAATGCAATGTATATTTAATGATATTATTTCAAGCATGAAAGCCAAATTAATGATGAAAACTGCAGAATATACTGATGATAGAAATATGTATATGTGTTAGATAGATAGTATTGATGAGGAATATTGTTGACGACCTCCGGGGCTTAAAGGCCCAGTACACTTACAGAGGTCACGGGTTCGATTCGCGCCCAAGTTTGGGTGTTTATGTATAATATGTATTTAATTACAAAAGTAGTATGTAATATATCAGTTGTCTAACAATTACAAGTTAAATGCCATGCTGCATACTTTGGGACTAGATGGTTCTGTGAGAATTGTTCCAATATTTTTAACAAATGCACCAAGAAGAGAAGATTACTGATTCCATTAAAGGATGCTTGATGCACGCCGAACATATAAACGGCATGCGCAATTCAAATTGGCGTATCGTGGGAACAGCGGTCTTATTGACAACGATACACGAGACTGACGAATATATGGCAGGCCAAAGCTTCTCGAACCCAAGCATAAAAATTATCTTGATTACGACGGACACACATTACACCCAGAAAACGAATACAGTTTCTCTTTCGCCTAGTTCCCATAGATATTTTATAGCGTTGGTTTTCCCATGCAGTTATCATTCAGTCACATCTATAGGTCAATGCATTTCGATAAATAAGCCTATTTGTACATATGTGCATGTATCCAATTACTGGCCATAAATGACTACACCACGCGCATTTTATGTGTTTAGTTATTAAAACTCGATACCTACAATGGCAGTAAAGACCTCATTTTGTTGTTATCTTATTAAGCTACTACTTGTATGTTATAATAATATCATTAAGTACATATTTCTTTATTACATGGAAAGTTTTTATTCAAACTAGTCAGAAGTCCATCTTATTATTCCAATACTTCAATTATAGTAACTATCTTTTAATAAAATGGGTACAGTCTTCGTTCTGTAGTTGTGGCTGATCTAATCATTTTATTCATAACATAGGACCCCCCAGATGAAATTGATGAAATTGTAATAAACCTAAAGCAGAAAGAGAAAACTGGAAAAGCCTGTAGTGAAGTTTTATCGAACAAATAGTTACTATATTTCACCATTATGTCTTGACGCAGTAGTAAAAGGAAATCTGAAGCCAATTATGGGACAGACAATAAACACTACAAGTCCCGCGAGTTTATATGACACTGATGTTCTGTTCAACCCTCGCTTCTTATTAACTAGTGAGGATGTTTTACAAATTAAAAGGCAAGATTATACAATATCGGATAGCTAATTTGTCGATTCGCTACAAATAGGTACGTGTAAAAACCACAAAATTTTGAAAAGAAGATAAATGTACAAAGTTAGGCATCTAATGTTATATGTTGGTACATAGGTACTTCTCATTGATGTAAGTAGAATTCTTCAATTACAGATCCTATTTTACGTAATCTACTAATGTAAGTGTTAAGTTGTAGTGTGACATCATAAGTATATAAGTAGTATATCAGTTGTCTAGGGCCCATAATACAAGTGCTAATTAGTTTGGGATTAGATGACGCTGTGTGAATTGTCACAAAATATTATTATTATCAATGTATGTTAATTATATCTAATATTTTACAAAAAAAGTTTTACCAAATGTTTTTCGATATTATGACAAAAATAAATATGTATTTCTCGTCCGATTTGACGTACATTGTCATCTACAAGTCAAATTTTTTTATTGCTTTAATTATTTAAATAAATATATTTCTATATTTATTATAAGTATAAAGTGTACGAACTACTTAAGCGTTTAATTGAGCTGCCAACTTACACTGGTGACTTCCTATTTAAGAACACTATGCCGGGCGGTGAAAGAGGTTCTGAAGCTGGCGGTAAGCTGGACCGAGTCGAAGTAAGAGTACCACCATTCTACGCAGCCAAACTGACCTTATGGTTTGCCACCCTGGAGAGCCAGTTTGTACTTGCAAACCAACCTACAAAGTAATTAAGATCATCTTATGGCATAGGAGTATTTAAATACCAGTCGTCACGCTGTTTTGTGGGAACTAAGGTCTTCAGAGTCTATTATCTCTAGAATGTTTGCATAAACTTTTACGGTTAAAATTACTGGATCTTTGTCATCTCTTCGTCACTTTGTAAATCACGAATTATAGAAAAGTGGAAATAGAAAAATATTTTAAAAGTATTATCGTGAGTTAAAGTTAAATATAAATGTAATCAAATTTGGTGGCCCAATTCATCTCGTAGACCAAGACTACACAGTAAGAAATTCGAGCTACACCTTATCTGTAAAATATTTTTACTTATCCAGTGTTACATAGGAGAAAACCCTTATAAATGAAAATTTTACTTTGCGACATTCTAAATTTCAACTACTTTTACTTTTTTAAAACCTCAAGGTCTGAAAGTGTGTTTATTAACATGAACTGTGATTGTATGAATAAGGCTTTAACGCTTGTTTCAAATAAGAGCATGAACAATATTGAGGTATGTACATAAAAGTATAATTGACAGAAGATAAAGCCATACACGTGCATAATTGTTTGTACCTTTGGTGTTTGGATTATCAACAACAAGCCTTGAAAAAATATATTTAATCTAGGTATTAACGAAAGCAAATTGGTAAACAAACGATAGCATAATATTATGCATAACAAAATTGAGACTTCCTTCATTCAGCACTGATCTTGATATATTTGAAAATAGTTTTTTTAAATATTGTAAATTAGTAAAACATATTCTTAAATAATTTATATTTGACCAGTTAATGATACATTAGATTTAATTAGATAGTAAATTATATGTGTGTGAGTGTGTTTGCGTGCTTTGTGTGTGAGTATGTGTCAGTGCATGTGTGTTATGTGTGTATCAATATATACACACAAGGTTTTTAGGCATTTGTTGTTACAATTTTTCTGTATGTACCTGCTTTGAATTGCAATCCAGATTGTTATGTTGAATATCTAAGCTTATAATTTCTTTGATTGTAATTTGTTTTGTGCATCAATTAAATAAAATAAATTCAGACTTGGATTTAGGCTAAAATTTATAGAGCGCACTTGGACTTTGCTCAGATTTTGCTTACGCTAAACTTAAGTGAGATTTTGTTCAGTGTAATCTCAGGATTCGAATTTATAGTCCTTCTGAGCTAAGAATTTACTGAGTGCATGCTAAGCAAGAGCTCAGGTAAAGTCTCATAACGTTTCTATTCACATCATATCTTCGTGGTAATTCTCGGTATTTATAAGGATAATATTTATAAAATAAGATCCACTATCAGTAATCTTATAAACTTCAACGAGTAGTTGTATTCAAATTATAATTTTTATCGATATAATGCAATATTATTGCAAAACGACAAAATTACCACGTGTAAAATCAGTACAACGCTTCGATAAGATTATTTGAAAAATGATAAAATATGTGAATGGCAAACCTATTTCATTCTGTTGTTGTTGAGGTTTATTAGTAACTAGCTGTGCCCGCGACTCCGTCCGCGTGGAATAGTGACTTTGGGCAGAATTTTTTGGATATATCTTATGGTTTATTTTGGATTACAAACCCTATAAACCCTAAAATATAAATGAAATATACAAACAGTCAGTATTATCGAATGCAACTTCTACATCATACGCCTCCGGAATACGTACCTTCGAACCTACAAAGTCCAGCCTAAGCTAAGCCCTATTTCATATGATTGATGACATAAATCTGAGGTTACCTTAAATTGGAAATTCAACCTACAATGTCCAGCCTAAGCTGAACCCTATTTAATTTTTTTTTATTGCGTAGGACAGCAGACAGGCTGACAGCCCGCTTAGAATTTAGCAGTTACCGTCGCCAATAGGTGTTTGCAACGCCAGTGGCATCGCGAACACGCTGCTGTCCCATAGGGGTACAGGAACTTTGGTCACTAATGCCGGAACACAACACAAGGTTATTATGGCGGCATACTTAAGACCAAAGGTGGTCGCCATCCAGACGGGATTGAGGCCCTACCACGTAGCTAGGATGGGTTGTTTTGTCGCCTTTTACGACAGGCCGACCCCGGCACAGAGGTTAGTATTCTTTCTCCGCCCCTGCACGGATAAAAAATAATATGATTAATGATATAAATCTGAGGTCAACTTAAATTGGAATATAAAATTTCATCAATTATAACAAAAACTATTTTTTTTTTCTAAAATAAAAATAGCCTAAGTTACTCCTTGATACATCAGCTATCTGCCAGAGAAAGTCCCATCAAAATCGGTGCAGCCATTTCAGAGATTAGCCGGAACAAACAGGCAGACAGACAAAAATTGTAAAAAATGTTGTATTGGTATATGTACCGTGTATACGTCCATATGCACTTAGTAAAAGGCGGTTATTTTAATATTACAAACAGACGCTCCAATTTTATTTATTTGTATAGATATAAGTAAATTCGGAAATTGCAAGTCTATTAATATCTGGTCAGGTACTGTTTATTGTCTGCCAAACAACGTATTTTTCCTCTCAAAGTTGTAGAGTAAGACTACAATCAGGACATCTATTTTAATATGCTAACTATATTGACGACCTTCGTGTGCCGCATGTTGGTACGTTTGCGAGACTACGATTTCAATTCTTATCCCGCGTCAGGGTGTTCATGTATAATATTCATTTACAAAAACAAAAGTATTTAGTATTTATTTATAAATTAGAGCGAAAAAAGGCATTATCACGTATGAGCACCAACGTCAACAACCAACAATTTAGTTTATACATCCAATTTTATAAAACTCATGGTTTACGGTGTGTTATAAGAGTTCGCTAAGTATAAAACTATATTTCTGTTTTGTTAAGTCTTCTGTGGAGTGTGGAGGGAACCGCTAGAGAAAGACGTTCTCATACAAGCACACGCATACAAGTCGCAAGGAAATAAAACGTTAAAGACTGCATTCTCGACGAGTGCCGCCATACCATACTAGGGATGTCGGAAGTGAAAAACAAAAAAACGATATATCGGTCATTTTCAAAAGATTGTGCGTCTTAAAATAATAGTGTGCTTAGCTCAATATGTAATATCAATAGTAATTTTTATACAAAATGTACAAAAATCTCAATTAAAAACGGAGGTATTTTTATCAGAATTCCTTTTTATTAGGCAATAATTACAAAAATATCAAAAACTAAAAAACTATCTTCTAACTTATATTTTATTGTATCAGGCAAATCAGTATTTGTCCAGAACCGAAAGAAAACTCTGTTCTTTACATGCTCCGCTGTCAGCCAGCTCCTATTGTTAGGAACCGCCAAATTAACGACAGAAGCCACTCTTTCTGAAGGTACAGAGGAAGCCGTAGGTGTTAAGTATTTAAGTACTAGAACACAATACATAACAAAAGAACTTACGAGTGAAAGTGACGTAACGGTTGATGAATCAGATGAATGACGGACGGCCACATACACATATACACGCAATGCAAACATACTATTCAATAGTCATAGACCATAGACAATAGAGAATCAACACAGGAGTGGCTTGGAAAAAACTGGCGGAAAATAGCTGACATTTCCATGTATGTACATATATGAGATAATATTAGTGACCACAAATACTAATGCAAAGACTATACCTAGTCAGGTCATAAGTATTGTCACACAGTAAAAACTTTTCTTTTAGAATGCTGGCCACAAAAAAGTTTATTGAATTCGAATTGTTCATGAAAATAAAAATGTATAACTTTTAGAATTTTACTCATTTTTAAATATGGAGTGGACGCTTAAAGAAGACCGTGTTGCAGTTATTGCGTTGCATCGTTGCGGTTACGCGCCAATTCAAATTTTTAACATACTGAAAAATTTGAATATTACCAAAAGATTCGTTTATCGTACCATCAAACGATACAATGAAGACTCTAGTGTAGATGACAGGTCAAGAAGTGGTCGCCCTCGGTCTGTTAGGACTCCAGCAGTGATAAAAGCTGTGAAGGCACGAATTCAAAGAAATCCCAAACGTAAGCAGAAACTGTTGGCCCTTCAGATGGGGTTAAGCAGAACCACGGTGAAAAGGGTGTTAAATGAAGACTTAGGGCTTCGGGCATATCGAAGAAAAACAGGACATCGTTTGAATGCTCGTCTAATGGACCTGAGACTGAAGAGATGCCGCGCTTTGTTGAAGCGGTACGCGGGAAAAAATATCGGGAAATTCTTTTTTCGGATGAAAAAATGTTTACCGTAGAAGAGAGCTACAACAAACAAAATGATAAGGTGTACGCACACAGTAGTGAAGAAGCGAGCAACCGTATTCCGCGTGTCCAACGAGGTCATTTTCCATCCTCGCTCATGGTATGGTTGGGAGTTTCTTATTGGGGCTTAACAGAGGTACATTTTTGTGAGAAAGGTGTAAAAACGAATGCTGTTGTGTATCAAAATACAGTCCTGACGAACCTTGTGGAACCTGTTTCTCATACCATGTTCAATAACAGGCACTGGGTATTCCAACAAGATTCGGCGCCAGCTCATAGAGCGAAGAGCACACAAGACTGGCTGGCGGCGCGTGAAATCGACTTCATCCGGCACGAAGACTGGCCCTCCTCCAGTCCAGATTTGAATCCGTTATTATTTTATCCTTTATTACAAGATATGGCAACACTTGGAGGAAAAGGCGTGCTCAAAGCCTCATCCCAATTTGGAGTCACTCAAGACATCCTTGATTAAGGCAGCCGCCGATATTGACATGGACCTCGTTCGTGCTGCGATAGACGACTGGCCGCGCAGATTGAAGGCTTGTATTCAAAATCACGGAGCTCATTTTGAATAAACTTTAATGTCATAAGAATCTATGTTTTGTTAAGTTCATTTTGGTATATGAATGGTTACATAATTAATAAACTTGTTACAATTATTTTACATTAAACATGTGACAGAATTTATGACCTGACTAGGTAGATTGGTAAGCTATTAACAGTTAAAATTTCAACCGCCAGATGTCATGACCCAGTTGGTCAGTTCCCAATACATTTACTTTTTTCCGTTCGTTCCTATCCTTTACGGTTTTGAATTCTAGTGATTAGTTAGATAAATAAAACATATTATAGAAGTGAAACCTTGAAAAATGTTCAATATAACAAACACCGCACAAAGAAGAGACCACAAATATAGGAAACACTTTATAATATATTTTATCTCAGTCTCTCCACGTTATATTCTAAAGACATATAAGTATATAAAGATGTATATAGGTGTCTCTTTTTACTGTGACTTTTCCGTTTCATCGAGTTTCAGATCACAAAGACGCTAAAGAAGTTTCCACTTCAAAAACTCAACTGTATTTCATTGTAATAAAGTCGCAATTCGAATATTATATGTCGCACCTTCGGTGCAACAAAGTCACCATTCAGGACACATTTTTTGTTATGCATTTTATTAGCATTTCTTTAATAATATAATAAAATAAACATTTTGCGTGAAACAGCAGCAGCAAAAACTATAAACAATTAATAGTGTATAATATATATATATATATATATATATATATATATATATATATATATATATATATATATATATATATATATATATATATATATATATATATATATATATATATATATATATATATATATATATATATATATATATATATATATATATATATATATATATATATATATATATATATATATATATATATATATATATATAATTAACCTACTACACATGGTAATTCAGTACTTAATATGGAAGTAAATGCGAAAAAAGTCTTAAGTCCTGTAAAATTACAAAATAAGCTGTTGTGACTTTGTTGCACCGAAGGTGCGATGTATAAGCAATGCAATGCAATAATTTAAAAGTTACGTTATAAAATAAACCATAAGTCATTATTAATAAGGTTGGTACTACTGGAGTCAAAGTCCGTCTTACGAATCTTACGAATTTTCGATCAGGACACGGTGACCTAACGCGAGTTTAACATTTTTTACCCATCACACAAAGTAGATAATATAAGACAAAAAAGTGCACAACGCCGCTAAAGAAGTTTTCACTTCAAAAATATATCGTTTTTGATACAATTTTCGATATTGGATATTTTGTATCGATATATGATCAAAATATCGATATATTGAATTAAAAATATCGATACATCGATACTTTCCAACAAGCCTATACCGTACTACCATATACGATATTACGGAGCATGGAAGTGGATTTTGTTATGAATTTCACTGAATTTATATAAATTATTGTTTATATTTTTAAATGATATATTATAATTTCTTTGTTATAAGTGGAATGGAAGAAAATGATAAAAGACATTGTAATATTATAAATATTTATAATTTTTTATTTATATTGTTTTTGATGTCGTAACTGCATGACATCAGAAATACTGTGTATCAAAAACTGTGTTCTGACACATATGTATAAATGATACGAAGAAACTATTGACCTATAATAAACACGTCGGTGACCTCAAATTGTGTCACCATTGGAAGATTGGTCTACAACCAAATAATCACCGAGGTGCAACCAATTTAGGTCTATCATTACTTCATAGTATAATTAATTAATTGGTTTTGTTATATATTTTTAGATAGCTGTAAATAAATATTTCTTTCTTTCTTTTCAATCTTTAAACATGTGGGGTCTTATACAATTCTGAGGTAAATGACTGGCTTTAAAATGACTGTACCTACAAATTTTATATATAACACCATGACATTTCTTGAATAATGTTGTTATTTGAAAAGTTAATGTATAAAGATTTATTTGTAAGTTAGATAAGTTGTGATTTGATTTAAAAATAATTTAGGATTAGAAAAAATTAACATCGCATTGGTCTTTGGTGTCGACTAGACAAAAATATTGGGATTTTATGATCACAAAACGGTTTATATTAACTGTGATATAATAAAAACATTATAATTATGATAAATATATTATTTATCAATTTTGCGGACACCCTGAAGTGAAAACGGGTTTTAAAGTTAAGGTGATGAGGAATAATATTAATTTACGGATTTCAAGGACATTGGCAAATAGAAGATGCAACACGTATGTGCCGCATATACCTTGCTCTTCTCATCGAACCCTCAACAGCAGTCATGCTCAGTTCATCGGTTCAGCGGGCGTCTACTTTAGAAGAGCGTTACAACTTTGATCTGCCATAAAAGGTTTAGTAGTAAACAAAAATAGTTATTTATGTAATATATTACCACACGAAACAAACGCATTTGTTAAAAATAAACGTCTTCCCTGCAGGGGGTCCGGCGAAGACCATTTGGTTGAAACTACATGAACACCAAGTCACCGACGCAACGACCTATTCCATTAAAAATCTATTTTGGTATTCCATAACTTCAAATAAAAATGGAAAGCTTCAAATAAAGCAATAAAGAATGTAATCTCAATACTGTCTAGAGATGCTTTTGTTTATTTCCAACACCCGAGTCTGTTGCTGTTACGAATACCCTTGGTCAAAGCAACCTTCTATTTAAAGACTCATAAAATAACTTTTGTCAAATTTTTAACTACCTATTAAAATAAAATAAAGAATTATTGTATTATTTAAGTAGAAATTTGTATACGTCCAAAAATGGTACATATTGTATAAATTACAGGGTTATTGGTAATTCGACATAATCCCGTTAGGAGGTGATAGAGGTGACTATTTTAATCCTCATATGCATTATGAAAAAGTGAACCATTTTTGAGTTATCATGTTTTTTAGCTTTTTTTCAAAATAAATAAAAAATACAACTTCAAAAATTTTATTTAAAAAAAGTTTTGAATCTAATTTTTTCTTCTAGTTTATAAAAAACGATTAAACACTGGTTATTTATCAATATTAAAACAACAATTATCGGTCTAAATTTAAAAATACGAGACGAAAAATGATATTATTTCAATATTTTTATTTTTTTCCATTAAAATGCCTTAAAATAAAAAAAGTTATGAAACTTGGCTTGCAGAGTATTTTGATAACATAAACGTTTTCGTAGCTCTCCAACAATGCATTTATTGAATAAATAAAACAATAATACATATTTCAAAGAAACTGAAAAAAAAGATCACAAAAGAAGCGCGGAAATTCGTATTGGAACTAAACCTAAGGTCGTTCTTTAAAATTTCCATAAAATTAATTAAAAACAATACCTAATGTAAATAAAACAAAAAATACAAATTAACAAAATACAATTAACAATACATAATAAGTAACAAGATATTTTGTAATTTAGCCTAATTAAAGTTCTTGCTCGAAGTCACTTCCCCTATTGCGTACGCAAAGTCGCATTCTTTTTCTGATTTGTGAATTAATTACCGAAGTAGTCAAATTATTTCGCATCGCATTTGCTGCCTTTATAATTCTTATTTTGAGTTCTTCCGCGTATGACACCGGCGAGACGTCGTAAACTAGGGATCTCATGTGACCCCAGACATAGAAATCAACCGGCGTTAAGTCCGGACTCCTCGCTGACCACCGAATCGGTTCTCCTCGCCCTATCCAACGATTAGGAAAATGGCTATCGAGCTAAAATTTGCAGGACATCCGTCTTGCTGGTATATCAAGTTTTGCCTTGTAGCCAAAGGCACGTCTTTAATGAGGTCAAACATTTCATTTGTCAAAAAATTTTTGTAAGCTCGGCAGCTTTAGATTGCTCGGTAAAAAATGTGGTCCGATTAAATTGTCGTCAATTATTCTCATCCACACATTGACCGAAAAACAGCGTTGCGACCCTTTTGACCTCTTTTTATTAAGATTTTTGTGCACTTTCTCATTCCAATAATGTTCATTGTGATAGTATTAATCCCATCTTGATCGAATTTGGATTCGTCGTTCCATAAGATTTTTTTAAAAAAGACGCGTCTTCTAAATCCGCATTTAACATGAATCTACAGAAAGCAACTCTCAGTGTACTCTTCGTGAATAACTTGCACAGGAGTATAATGGTAAAGGATAGAATCCTGGATTGCGCACTGTAGACCACGCTTTCCATTGTGTTACAGAGAGTCGTGTGGCGACGGTGTTTGTCACAATTGTTGGTTCATCGATAAATTCTTGCAGAATATCCTCTTTGTAATTAACAACATGGACTGCGGGACTTCCGGCATCAATTTGTCGTCTCTGAACACTACCAGTTTCTCGGATTCGCCTATACACCGCATTAAAAACTGACATGGGGTAACCGGCGATTAGGAAACTAAGCTTGACGAGTAGCTTCACTGTTACCGTTGCAAAAGTCGTAACAAAATACCTGGCTTAGGTACGCATTAAACCTATTTGCAAGATATTCAAACAGTAATTTTAAGTTTAGTTCGAATACGAATTTCCGTCTGCTTCCTTTGTGATAATTTTTTTTCAGTTTCTTTGAAATAAGTTCTTAGTTGTTATGTATTTTTGGAGAGCTAAGAAAACGGTCACGTTTTTAAAATAATCTGCGGGAGTACATCGAATTACCAATAACCCTGTATAATACACCCATAAATAAAAGAAAATATTTGTAAACCTGATTATAATATCTATATGCTATATTATTTCGAAAGGTGGCTATGCTAGTTTATCAACCTAGTATCACTGCGTCCAATTTAATGAGCTATTGTGATCGCCACACATTTACTAGCTCTTTGCCTCGTTGATATATGGAGTAGTTTTTCGACAGCAGCTGCTCGTATCTCATCCGGGTCCAGCATTTGCTTTCCCAGGATGCATCAGAGGATAGCAATTGCACAACAGGTGCAGAGGCGTTTCATCTGCCTCTTTACAGAATCTGCAAGCTTTGCTATCTCTATTTTTTACGACGTTGAAGTGCTTGTACAGGCAGCAGTGCCCGGTTAGCGCCCTCGTTAAGGTACATAGCTGATTCCTGTTTAGTGCTAGTGCTTCGAACATAAGCTTGCGGTTTTTATTAACACTTTCAAGTGATTTAGACCTGGAACTATGTTTCAGCGCTTAATAGATTCAATGGTGAATTGATCCCTGAGGGTGAGCCGGATCAGGCTTTTACGTCCGTACTGTGTTCCCTTAGCCCCTATCCGGGCAAGCTCATCGGCTTTTTCATTGCCCATGATATCCGCATGCCCGGGGATCCAGCGAAGAATTACTTTATTTTTCTCTAGCCTGAATCCAGCGCCAAAAGTGCTGCTTCACTGTCAGAGTGAATGTATATCACTTGATTATTGTAGTCTTTTTGCAGATTCACTTCCGCACATTCTAAAAAGGAGTAGACCTCTGCTGGAAAAGCATATTTTCCCAGGCTCAGACTGGTCTTGAAGCTTGATCGCTTCCCAAACACCCCATAGCCTACATCGTGTCCAATATTGGAGCCATCGATATACCATAAGAGGCTACCGCTCTTCCAACAGATTTTTTTGAGCATCTAGTCCTCTCTGGAAGGAAATTCCACATTGTGGTTTTTAGGTGCTACAAATTGTGGACACATATTATCTAATAGCCTGCCTAAGACGGGGTGTGTAACTACCATCGAGTTTATATCTCGATGGTAACTACCGAGTCTTTTAAGGTCCTCAACGTATGTGAGAGCCAATTTTTCCTCCTGTGCATGCAGGCCATCGCCTCATATTCAATAAACAGCGAAAGAGGCGTTAGGTGACTGAGCAATGCATCAAGGGCCACTCCAGGAGTAGTTTTCACGGCTCCCGTTACCACCATACATGCCGATCGTTGCAGACTGTTGAGCCTGTCAAAAGTTGTCCTTTGGCTCATCGATCGTATATCTACAATCGATGCTTTGGCTGGCTTTTTTACATCACACAACGGAGGCGTATGCAATTGTAGGCCATCTATTTGCTAAGTTAGTACCTTAAATAGCACCGTGTCTTTTAAAATTGACACTAGGTTTACTTTCATTTGAAATCAAAGATTTAAATATGGAATACTTATTTTTGAATGAAATACATATCTAAGAATGGGATAGCAAGGAATGTGAGCTATAAGTTACATGAGATTAATAATAATAATAATAATAATTCGTATGCAACATTTATACGTCCCAATGTGTTCCATGTATGATCTAAATTAAAAAAAAAGCCAGGCCATTTGACATGAGATTAGTATAATATAAATATCTCGAACACATACATAGGATGTAGGCTATTGAGGTAAAGAAACCACCCCACAGAAGGCGACAATCGAGCGTGGGAGCGATCACGGTGGCTTCGGCTAATGGACGTCAGACCATCTTATTAGTTTTGTATGGTTGTCCGCAATTTTTTTTGCAAGCCACGCAACAAAAACATGAGACGGTAAATGGTTTCTATTATTCAAACGTTACTTTTTATACGAATTCCTTTAAATGTGCTCTACACGGTAAACGACGTAATTGTATGGACGAAATTAATTCTAGTACAATCGAAGTCAAATATTAGTGCGTCCCATCCAGCTTGGCCCCCAATCATTGCTAGGATGATGGCCGGGAGTGAGAAGTCAAAACTGATGATGGCGACGAGGTCTCGGCGCTCTGATGCCCATGCAGGACTTACTTCGAGGGTGTGGAGTGCCGTGTCCTCATCACCGGCGTCACTCTGTCGTTTGCTCCTTTTGAGCGAAGCGACACAGGTATCGCTCGAAGCAACCGTGCCCCGAGAGTGCCTGTGTCACTTGAAATGACAATGCCGTGGCGCCTGTCAAGCCAGTCTTGCAGGGCGGGCCGCACCGCTGCGATGGTGTTTTGGCCCTCATTGAGTTGAGCAAGTCTTTCTTTCCAAACTGCTGTGAGAATTTCCCGAAGCTCCGCCCGCTTAGCCTCGAATTCACGAGGCGTGAAGCAAGAACCCCGAACGCCTGGCGCCACCGATACAGCGACGCCAAGAGCCGAGCTTCCAGATCCCACGGAATGGATCCGACGATGAGGGAGGCTGCCTCGAAGGACACTGTATGGTATCCTCTAATGGCTCTGACAGCTAGTGCGCTGCGGTTTTTGCAGCAACACAGCGCTCTGGGCCTTCAGGTGCTCCGCCCAAATGGGGGCCCCGTAAAGGGCTATTGACAGTACGGTTCCTTTATATAGTTTCCGGCACACTGAGTTCGGTCCCCCGATGTTGGGGAGCAGTCGGGAGAGTGCCCAGGCCGCTCCTATGAGTCGAGGGGCCATCCGCTCAAGGTGTCCTGAAAAGTCCCATCGACAGTCGAGGACAAGGGCCAGATACTTGAGCGTTAAGGTGGTCGCCATCCAGACGGGCTTGAGGCCCTACCACGTAGCTAGGGTGGGTTGTTTTGTCGCCTTTTACGACAAGCCGACCCCTGCCGCAGATGTTAGTATTCTTTCTCCGCCCCTGCACGGATATATCTATTTTGGCTAAGACAGCGCCTGTATAAATATTATACATAAGCCCTGCGGGACGGAAATCGAATCCGTGACCTCTGCAAGCGTACCAGCGTGCGTAAGCCGTTAACGGAGGTCGTATGTATCGTATGCTTTTTAAATGAATGTTTATAAGATATTTACCCGTTAGTCTTATTCTAGTACCTAAATATATAATTATATTGCATACAATTCGAAAGTAGTTAGTCATTGTTACCTAAAACTCAAATGCACACAATAATTCAAGTAATCGCTCTTAGAAGACAAGTAAATAATCAAAGTAATCGCTATTCTTGCACACAGTGCATTTGTAAACAATTAAATTACAACATAGAATAGAAAGCATTACGATAGGTGTCTGATGGAGACTGATACAAAAAGCAGATAGTAGAAATTTGTCTTCCCAACAGAAAGTTTTGGATGCAATCTGGATTAATGCTTAAACGATAGTGATTGCCTATTCATTAATATGGCCTAATGGCCAATACAATAAAACAGAGGTTTTGTGTATTAGTCATTGGTATCATACTTTACAAGAAATTTTTTCAGACATAAATTTTGGTTTTATAGAAACATGGCATCAACAATAGCTAATAATAAAATGATAATAGATTCGATTGCATCAGTGTATCCTTCGATGAGGCATTAAGATACTCGTATATGGCGCAGGGGTGCGTTGGGCTCCTCGCCTGGCCTCTCATGGAATCCGAGTTCGCCAACCATCGCACGCCCAACATGAGTTGGATCTTTTTAAAAGGGCGTGTTTCTTGGAAGCATCTCGGAGCGGTCGGAGGCTCACGCTCGCCGGCCATTGTGGCGCGCGGCTAGTTTGATCTCATTGTTAATGGGACGCTAAGTTTTTTCGTCCTTCAGAAAAAAGGAATCATAGGACCGCAGCGGAAACGTTACGGACCCTTATGAAGTAAAATGGATATACGTTCTCCGAAGGAGGTGTTATTTTAATTGTAGGCTGGCTTTGTTATTCAGGAATGTCGATGGCCAGTCATAATTTTAAGGGATGGCTCTCACATGTTTCATGAGCCATGCTACATCCTGAACAAAACAAACTATTACCTAAATTGGTATACACTATATTCGGTTAATCTCCTGTACAATCGCTCTCTGATAATTTATCCAATAATTGGCCGTATATATACACACATCAAAAAAGTCTAAGCAACATGTACTAATTTAAATTTTAGAATGGTTTTGGCCACTGTATGGATGAACTTCCTGAATGCACCTGAGCCTTTCAGTATTTCCGGGCCGACGGTACACTCGCACCCTTCTTGTATCAGGCCTAAACCCGAATCGCGACTCATCGGAAATCATAATTTTATCCCATTGTTCCTGGGTCCATGTTCTGCGTTCTCTACACCATTCATTTCGACGAGCGCGATTCCCGTGACGTATCGGTGGGCACCTAATTGGGCGTCGAGCTCGTAGGCCGTACTCATATAGTCGATTTCGCACAGTTTGGGGACTTACAGCAACACCATTTGAATTTTGTAGCCTCAAATTTATCTCTCGAGCGGTTAACATCGGCTGGCGTCTTGCAGTCAGTTGTATGTACCGGTCTTGCCGAGTGGTTGTACTCCTTTTACGGCCTGGATGCTGTTCAGCGGGTTCCCTTGTATTATTGTAGCGCTGCCTAAGATGACAAATAATACTTCTATGAATGCCAAAATGCCGAGATACCTGAGATTGATTACTTCCCGCTTGCAACATCCCTACAGCTCTTTGCATTTCATTTGCCGTCAAATGACTAGGGATGCAACATCGGTCATAAAAAACATCGATGTTTGGATATCGATGTTTTCAAAATTGAAACATCTATGTTAAAAATATCGATGTTTATGAACGATATATCGATGTTTTTATTACCATTTACATACACACTTTTGACGCTTGTTCCTGCGATGCAAATAAAACATCGTTTTTTTAACATCGATGTATCGCCCAAACCACCTTAGCACACCTTTCTGAATTCTTACTTTTACTAACATCATCTTTTTACACAATTGTCGCTCCATCTTTCAAATATATACCACACACACTTCCCAATGCTCTCATTCCTACTAAATACTGTTTATTCTATTTATATGTATTTTGTCTTACTCAACATTCATTACCGTACTTACTATTCAACAGCGTGGGTACACACTAACACATCCCTATCACCATATAAAATAAATGTAGGTACATCGAAGGAAATGGTCATTTTCAATAGAAATGAAAGAAATATGTATTATATTAAACTTTTATATTATAAATTATTATTGGCAATAAGAATATTTTATGAAAAAAATAATATAATGGAAAATAACAAGTATTATGTAATTAAACATTAATGAAATTCAAACTGTTAAATTCTTAAGTTTACTTCTTTAAAATTGAATTTAAAAACAACAACATTACTATATGAAAAATTACATATAATAGTCTCGCAATAATTAGAGTATTTTAGTCAGAAGTTGGGATTTAAGATAGATTTATGGATGAATCATCAGAGTTCATAATTGTCACACAAAAATTCTATGAGAAATTTAGGGGAATACCTGTAACTAGAGATGTATTATTGGCATAATTAACATTTATTTTCCAAATACTGACGAATTTTTAAAAACTGCCACACATCCTGCCACAGCTATAAGGGCTCAATCCTGCCAAAATGGCAGGAAACTGCCACATATGGTCACACTGTGCATTTGTTTGTATTGCTGAGTGAGTGAGCGGGACGCTAAATTAAAAAAATGTACGCTTGTGACTGAGACAGGTAATCTGTGTAGATCAAAGATAGAGCGCAAGATGGCGCGTTATGTCTACGTATGATAAAACATCGTTCATAAAACATCGTTCTTGAACAACGATGTATCGTCGATGTTTTGGTTTCAACATCGATGTTAAAACATCGATGTTTTATTTGCATCCCTACAAATGACGTCGCTCCATGACGTAAAGAATATCTAACAATTCAATTTTGTCTCTAACTTTATTTAAATGGTTGGTAAAATTATAAAATCAAGACTAAACGTAGCAATAAAAACGCACTTAAATTCAAACAAATTCCCTTTCATTTAATTTTATAAAAAAAACAAATCATAATCGATTTTTTTTTACAAACAGCCAGTATGTCATCAATAATAAAAATGTTTACATACCTATGCACTTTGAGTGAGTAAAGACTTAGAAATTAATTAGTATAAATGGTAAATTTGTAATATCATGCATGTTGCTTAGACTTTTTTGATGTGTATATTACCATCATAATATATTACATTTTGTTTATTATCATATCTATGTATGTATTAACTTTGTAAATTTTGTTTCATAATTTACAAACTCTCAAAGAAAAGGACTTCAACATAATATATTTCATGCATAGAAACATTTTGGCATATACTATTAGGTAAATTGCAGTTCTGTATGAAAAAATTTAAACGATTTTTTTTCATGTATTTTTTATTTGTATTAATCGAAGTAATCACCCATGCAATCAATGCATCTTTGCCAACGCAGTGGCAGTTTATTGATGCCCTTCTTAAAGAAATCAGCTGGACGGGAGGCAACAAATTCTTCAAAGGCATTTTGTACTGCCTCTCGGGTATTGAATTTTTTTCCCGCCAAGAAGTTATCCAACTTCTGGAAAAAGTAGTAGTCTGTAGGCGCAAGGTCTGGTGAGTAGGGTGGATGACGGAGAACTTCCAACCCCAGTTCTTGCAACTTGGAGACCGTCTGATGTGCAGTATGAGATCGCGCGTTGTCGTGCAGGAACAGCGGAGACGAGCGATTGACCAATGCTGATTGGAGATGTGCCAGCTTCTCCATCATTGTGTTCAGTTCTTCACAGTACACATCTGCAGTAATGCTTACCCCGTTTGGTAAGAAGCTGTGATGAATCACACCAGCGCTACACCACCAAACAGTGACCATCACTTTTCTAGGGGTAAGTTTTCGTTTAGGGCAATGTTTAGGTGCTGAACCAGGATCCAACCAACTTGCTGAGCGTTTGCGGTTATCAAACAGAATCCATTTTTCATCGCAGGTAGCAATGCGGTTCAAAATTCCTTCATTTGTGTTGTGTGTCTGTTGAGCAGTGCAAGGCACGTCTCGACGCGTACTTCGCGCTGGCGATCATTGAGTTCGTGGGGCACCCATTTGTCAAGCTTTTTACCTTGCCAATTTGACGCAAATGGATCAATATTGTTTTGACGCTAACGTCGAAAGCTGCTGCTAATTTAGCCGTAGATTGTGTATTATCAGCTTCCACAATCGCCTTTAATTCGTCATTGTCGACCAAAGTCTTCGGACGACCGCGAGGTTCATTTTTCAGGTCAAAATTCCCAGAACGGAAGCGAGCAAACTAATAACAGGTGGTGCGTTGGTTTCTAGTGTTAGCTCCGTAAACGTCATTGATGTTGCGTGCCGCTTGTGCCGCGTTGCTGCCACGACGGTACTCATATTCCATAATTACTCGAATTTTTAACGTATCCATGATGACGAAAAAGATTGAAATGCGATGAAAATGGAACACTAATCAATAAACAAATAACTACTTTTGGAAAAAGAATTCCATGTTTTTAAAATAAAATTAATTTGAAATTGGAATTCTTAGCCAAACAAAAATTATTTTGATTTGAAATGGCCAGTACTACAGAACGGCAATTTCATAGGTAAATACTTATTATATTTATGGTATATGTATAATAATATAACACATGCACAATGTGTATAAACATTACAGAAAGTTTAGCCGAAGTTATTTATTTTAAATATATATTGCATACAATTGGAACGTAGTTAGTCATAATCACCTAAAATCCAAAAGCACGCAATAATTCAAGTAATTGCTACTCCTGCACACAATGCATTTGTAAATAAACAAGTTAATCTTAAAATACAATTTCTCAGTAGTCACGGAATAGTTAATAAGACAAACTACAATATACAGCTTCTTATTTTGTTACTTCAGTTCATTTGTTATATAAATACATTTTTTTATACATAACTAGTGGACCCGGCAAACTTTGTTCTGCTATATTCATTTAAAAAAGCATAGGTCCTTCTCTAAGGTATTGGACCTATGAATATACCGAAATTCATGAAAATTGGTTCAGTGGTTTAGGCGTCAAAACAAATTCGTTTTCACATTTATAATATTAGTAAGAAGGGTCCTTACCCTTATAATCCGGAGTAAGGATCAATAAAAAAAAAACAGAATTCACACAGCACTATCTAGTTCCAAAGTAGCATTGCACTAGTGTTATACATATATACTACATATACATTTTTGTAAATAAATATTATACATAAACCCTGCGGATATCGAACCCGTGACTTCCGAAAGCATACCGGCGTGCGTAAGTCGTTACACTATGGAGGTGAATGTTTATCAAAATATTTACCTGTTAGGAATATTCTAGTAAAACTGAAAAAATGAATTATGGGTAAAATTTTGGATCGGTATAGTCTTTGGAACCATACAGTGGCCGATACATCAAAGCGTTTTCAGAAACAATAAAGACCTTTTAATTGTTTCAATAGTATTTTATTTTTAATCTGTGACTGCAGCGCGGCGTCGAGTGGCACGGATTGTTATATTTAGAAAAAAATAAAGAAAAAATATTTATTTAGGGCATAAGGAACAAAATAACAGGTTACATGAAATCTATAAACGTTAATAAATACCCTAAAAAGACCCCAACTCAACATTTCTAAATGTAGCAGCTGGTCTTCCATTAGGGCCTAGATTTCGGATTAAATAATTCGGTTTATTAAAAGTGAGAACCAAAGTAGCAATAACTCTATTACTATAATGAACTTGTTGGTACAATTAATTTGATTCAGTATTTTTTTTTATTGCTGTAGAACAGCAGACAAGCAGACGGCCCGCTTAGAATTTAGCAGCTATAGGTCTTTGATTATAGAGTGGTTTATAATCTAAGTTATAGGTGTTTGCCACACCAGTGGCATCGCGAACACGCTGATGTCCCGTAAGGGTACAGGAACTTGGGTCACTAATGCCGGAACACAACACAAGGTTATTATGGCGGTATACTGAATACCAAAGGTGATCGCCATCCAGACGTGTTTGGGGCCCTACCACGTAGATAGGGTGGGTTATTTTGTCGCCTTTTATGACAGGCCGACCCCGGCCGCAGAGGTTATATAAGAAATTACTTTTATATATAAATTGAAATATTTATATATCTACTGATTTTAATCAAAAACCGTAAAATCTAGCCACGAAAAGCAAACAAAACGCATAATACAAATCTTAATTTCACTCTTTTTATGTTTTTGATAAAAGACTGAGTAATAAATATATAACCTCTTTTTGTTTTTCTAAATGACTACATATAATCAAAATTGTAAAAGTTTCTGTTTAAGTACAGTTTTAATTATTTTCATATACCTACTGGCAGGTTTTTATATTAAATAAAACCAATACTAATAGGAATAAATACACAAGTAATTAATAACGAAACATGTTTATAATGAAAAGAATAATAATGGTGTGTTAAATAAAATGACACATTCCTGTGATAAGATTTCCTCAAAATCGCTGTGAGCTACTTTCAGTCACGCTTCGAGGCGGACTTAATGAGCGATTGTATGAATGGAACATCTCAAGGCGTCAATGTGTGCGGCCAGCGGCCACACACGCATGCACACACCCGTCCGTCGGCATCCACTTCAAGTATATGATTGCAGAGGTAGTTCATCGTAATTAGAACTTATAGGCTATGCATGTAGTGTATACACTTTTGCAAAAAAGTTTACCGATTGGTGTAAACAAAAGATTTCAAGCCAGTTTGACTTGGAATTCAAAAATATTGTATTCTAAAAATGGTCTCATTTTATCTCAAGATCACTTGACAATTTAGTCATCATTGTAGCGCTTAAAACTCTGAAGCATCTAGCTTAGAATAGCTAATCCTCAGAGTTTTAGAGTTTATAATTATGAATTTTAAAAAGAAAATCGTAAAGATAATCTACTTTTCAGCAAATCTTCATGTCTCGGTCTAAATATATCTATAATTCAAAATAATCCTTCCATCCTCGTCCATTAAAATACGGTCGTTTCTTTATAAACATAATTCATCCAGCTTGATTTCAAGAGATCCAAAAATCCCACGCACCAACACCTGTACACCAACGGCCTTGTATTCCTCAATAACATTGGGTTTGTACATATTACGCGTGTGTGCGTGAGACGAAAGAATTCTAAGGTCCAATTATACCGAGCCGACTTCCATTAACAACTTTATTTATAGGTTGAATAACTCGCGGCTTTTTAATCAATCATACGAACTTAACGACCCGGTGACCGATAATTCCGCAATAAAGCACTGACTTGCTTCAAACATCTAATTAATTTATCTACTACCCCATCACACACACGGTCGTCGATGGAATGCAGTTTGGACAGGCTAACACTGCTTGAATGCCCTGTTAAACAGTTTGGTATGCCCATATTCAACTCATTATTCTCAGTGTAACTGGAGCCGTGGTTTCGGCTATCTAAATACCAAAATGAATTTAAATAAAGTGAGGTTAGGCAGCGTATGTTCCAAATCATAGAAAACAACAACTGTTTGCAACCATAGCAAACTCTTTTTATATTTTCATTTTAATTCATTCTATTTTCACGTTCTTCATAAATTAATAAAATATATTATACTAGTTGACTCGGCAAAGGTTGTTCTGCCATATGAATTTTTTTAAAAGTAGTCCTTCAAGGTCCAATCTATGACTAATCTGGATATTTATGTATAATATTTATACGGTCATTTACCCGATCGATACTAAGGCATGATATATACTAAGTATACATACTGGCACAATTCATACAGCGCCATCTAGTCCCAAAGTAAGTAGCACTTGTGTTGAGGTTACTAGACAACTGATAAACTACATACATATTATATACTTTTGTAAATAAATACATATTATACATAATAAACACTCAGACGCGAGACGGTAATAGAACTCGTGATATCCGCTAGCGTCCCATGCGTTAGCCGCTACTCCACGGAGGTTGTCATATAACATACGATATAGAGGATGTCCTGGAGAAGTGAAAGAAAAATAAGAAATTATAATAGGATAATGAAGTTAGTAAATCAAGCAAAAGTATAAATCTTTAAAACCATATTGTATCAGTGTATAATTCACTCAAGAAAATAATTTCGGTCATAAACGCCAGATTTTCGTAAATTTGCATACACCAGTAAATCTTAGAATTTATGTTTTTATAAATCATATAAATAAAATTCTTTCTAGTTACGAAGCAGACAAGTTTATCGGTAGCAGGCACAACTCCACTAGGGCATACTCAAGGACTCATAATACATAGATGGGTTCTGTTACGCCCCCGAAGTGAAATACCACTAAACGCTGGAGAGAAACTAACCTCAGTATACGAACATCAAAGGAACATTATCTATAGCTGATTAGTCGACCGCTCAACAAGATAATATCGTCTAAATTTTTTTATTGTTAAGGCTCTGACGATTGTATAACAACGAGCGAAGATCGGTCATATTAAGACTGTGAAGCTGAAAGTTGTTGGTTTGATGGTTTATCTTGAGGGACATCGGCATAAAATAAAAATAAACAATTTTCCTTATAACATTTATTGAAGAGCAAAATTGACAGTTAAACTTCATCTTTCATCATTAACATTACAATAAAAATTTGTAAGTATTTAAATAATTAATTGGCATTTTTTTTCTTTTGATAAAACCTTTAAAAAAGGGTGATGTAGAAAATTATGATAAATCTTATTTTTCTTAAATAAAACATACTTGACTCTTATCTTAGCCTTAATAAATTGAGTCGATTACGCAAGCTCGAGTGGGTTTGCTTTCTGCAGTTGGTTCGCCGAGGCCCCAGCCCCAGGCCGTCCGACGCACGCATTCGCCCAAAAACATCCACAGACGTAACATAATATTTCCCAAGCAGCGATTTATTTATTAGCCGAGACCGGGCCGGCGCCGCGACATCTCTACTTCCCAGAACCGAACGTCGACGTGTCGGCTCAAAGCCGTTGCATGTATGAAAAACAATATTTATGCCGATGAAAAAACCGGGATACGAGCCGTATTTATCTGAACACGGTGAACTATGCGCTTTTTGTATAGACCCGATTTGCAGGAATCCATTGGCAGGTACCGCTGGTCTGGTGCACAACCGTCAATTTGTTAATGCTTTGGTCAGGGGGTGTGGCCACTGCTTGTTAACAAACCCTAAACACGATAATGATGCTTTTCAAATTCTCAATACGAGTGTTACAAAATGCAAGAATACTTTGATTTAGTTATAAGTACTAAATACTCGGAGATAACTAATTTTAAAAGTAATATTAGCATTAAATACGTGAAATTTCGGAGCCGTCGTCCGCTTGTATTCTTCTCCACTTCTAGCAATCTTCTTGAAGATTAGCATATTATGCTATCTCTAAGGACGTCAAGACCTACGATTTACGTTTTTCACTGATGTAGGCTCGTATAGAGGTATTATTGGTAGACATTTGTTCACAACGTAGATAGGCGGGTGCTACGTAAATCTATGCCCATATGTGGCCATAGAAAAACTTGTGATTCTCTTGCAGTTAGTCTGCAATGTCAAGAACATGAAGAACAGACCACTGACGCACTCTGCATACTCACTGTAGCCCGTCAGCACACGCACATATATATTTATAGCTGAGATCGGCTGCCGTTGCCTATAGAAGTTTGTCATCGCGCTGCCGGCCTCGAGGAGGAAATGGAAACTAGTTTACTAGTGCCGGAACACAACACAAGTTTATTATGGCGGCATATTTAAAGACCAGAGGTGGTTGCCATCCAGACTTTTAGGACTTTTAGGACAGGCTTAGTTCAGACTGCGTGTCGTATTCTTACTACCCCACTACTGCATAACACGCAGATCCTACTTGTGCCTATAGCAATAATCACCTTACCAGCCGTATAAAAATATACTGGAGAGCAATGAATGCGAGCGGGTCACCTAAAGAAACCTATAAATCTTGGAAACTAAGAATGCTAGCATATTAAAATAAACGGTGTTTAATAGACAATATAACAACACTCCTTAATTGAAAGTAATAAAATTTATGTCATTACATTTTATTTATTAAAAATTACAAAGAAAAAAAAACTGCTGATCTCGCCTTAAAACAAAAAGAATATTAACCTATTACAACATAACAAGAACCATCAGATTTATCCGTGCAGAGGCGGAGAAAGAATAATAACTTCTACGGCTGGGGTCGGCCTGTCGTAAAAGGCGACAAAACAACCCATCCTAGCTACGTGGTAGGGCCCCACGCCCGTCTGGATGGCGACCACCTTTGGTCTTAAGTTTACCGCCATAATAACCTTGTGTTGTGTTCCGGCATTAGTGACTCAAGTTCCTGTACCCTTATGCGACAGCAGCGTGTTCGCGATGCCACTAGCGTTGCAAATAAACACCCACGGGCAACGGTAACTGCTAAATTCTAAGTGGGCCGTCAGCCTGTCTGCTGTCCTACAGCAATAAAAAAAAAGATAAAAGAAATAAATGAAATCGTATACAGTCTAGATGAACAGCTTAGAAAACAAAATTAGCTACCGGCAAATACTTTGATTCTGCCTTATTGTAATATATTCATAGTTATATATACAATGTTGCTATCTTAATTATGATGACCTGCACGTCCTAGTGACCCGCGGCAATAATATGGGTCTTTGGAAACCGGCGATCTTATCATAACGCGCGAATCTCCAAATAAGACTCGAATTGTAAGACTACTCGCAATGTCTTAAAAAACCAACAAATCTCTCGTACAGGGGTGGAGTAAGAACACTGACCCCTGCAGCCGGGGGTGGTTCCAGTTCCCTTACGCGGACAGCACCGTATTAACGGTGCTCCTGGCGTCGCAAACCTTCATAGGCAACGGTAACTGCTTAAGTGGTCAGACTGTCGGCTCTCCCACAGCAATAGTGTACATGTCCTGGGATACAGGTTTCAAGTAATGTCTTTAAAAACATAATTTTTAGAGGTATATCGTATATATACGATACTTTACGTATTATATAACACAAAAAATCGCTCTAGGCTCAAAGGAACTATGGCTAGTCATTATTATATTATTACCCTTAAAGTCTCAGATAATTTGTTACCCCACAGCGCTCCGCTGTTTCCCAATATTCGTCTATCAATGTTATTAAACGGCCTTTCTGATCAATTAATTCCGAAGAGCAGGTACCGTCGTAAAAAATATTCACGTACAGAGTGAGGTCTGAAGCATTATCCTTATTATGTAAAATGTGTCCTTATTAAGTAATGCAATTTTATTTTGTGGTCTAATATAATATTCTAATATTCAAGCACAACTCTCATTTTTGAAGCGTTATTTGTATCCGAAACTTTCACCTAGGTCGCATTTAAAATTAATTTTTAAACAAACGTTTGAGGTAATATTAATAATTATCGGAATATTCCATTTTCTTTAATTCTAAAATTTTCAGAGAAACATATCAGAATACTTCACTTCAAAAAGTAGACAAGCGCTTAAAATTATCCAGTGTATTCCAACAATCTAGAATATTTTACTATAATGATGATTCCCTGCACTATATGTAGTGCTTGAGCATGAAACACCAGCTGCTAAAATAACAGCACATGAGCAATATCTTCAAATAAACTGTATAAATTGCGAAATGCAATATTAATAGAACGAAAACACAAGAGAGCGTTGCATCAACCTGTATAAAAATAGATCATTGGGAATAAGAAAGCGCCACGTAAATCGGCCGCGTGAATGCACTTGACACCGTAATAAATGGAAGTCGAGCCAACAAAGGACGGGCTGAAGGCATTTCGGCGCTTTGACAGCCGCGCATAAGCCGATTGGCGTCCGTGAGCCTGCCGGTGTGTAATCTTTTTTGTTATGCCTCGGCTCATAGTGGCCCAATCGTGCACTTTTTGGGGATCCGCAAATCATGCACACACTATTTATCTCTAACAGTCTGATAAAAATTAATATATTGGAACGATGCACACCACGCCATCTAATTCCAAAAGTAAACACAGCACTTATGTTACGGGTACTAGATAATTAATATAGCAGATATATGTTTTTCCTTTGAAAATAAATACAAATTATATATAGATATGGATGGGGGAGGGGAGTGTGCACAGAGACGCAAAACGGAAATCGTACCTGTAACTAACGCAGGCGCATTGAAGTGCGTTAGCCGCTATGCTATAGGAGGTTACGCTATGCTATGGAGGTCGTCAAATACATCGGTACATTATTTATAATTAGTTTGACCATAAATAGTTACAATTTATTCTGCATTGAAATGTGCTCGCGCGAGCGATGAATCTCGACGACAAAAAGATATCTGTATATACATACATAATATGTACATAAAATACATCATTGATATTTTTATTTAAGCAGTACTTAATTATTTTGGAAAAGGCGGAAAGATAGCTATAGAAAAGGAGTTCAGTGAAAACAATGTAATTGATCTAAAATACATATACATTTTTTGAGAACTCATTACCTATTAACCACACAAGGCACGTAACGTTTCTTTATAAGCGCTGAATACTGGCCTTCATCTAGCCTAGGCCTGAATTACCCTTGGATCATAAAGACGTAGATAAATCAAAAATAACCAAAACGTAAATATACCAAGTTGTAGTTTGTATTTACATATTCCCGGGAGTTGTGTATATAAACGCATAACTCTTTGCCTTCATTATTCCTTGAAACTGGAATAAAAAAATTATTTTCATTATCACAACGTATAACAGGATATATATAAAACGAAAGATATCATTTATAAACTGCCCATAAATATAGGCGGCAAAAAAAATTTTTTTTTATATACGTATATATACGTGTTATATCGATTGAATTTGAGAGATTTTGATCATTTTAAATTGTTAAGTGTAATATTAGTTTGAAATTGAATTTAGAAATCTTAATATTTTTATCTGAACTAATAACAGATCTACTTTTATACAATATATACTAATTAGGTTGAGCATTGAAAGTTCATACTAGGTAAAGACCTAAAACCAGAGATTCTCTACAAATATGCAATAGTTATCCACGCACAGATCCAACTGTCTGCAGATCATGCAAATAACGAGTACCACCGATTTTATTTTGAGACGACTATATAAGGGAACGTACCGTACGACCTATATTTGACATTTTACTCCCTCCCTTCCCTAGGTGACCATCCGCAGTATATGATGATGACATCCCTGACGTATCCGTCAATGGCGACCTCTGCTATGATTTCCTGGCATGGGCACGAGAATGACTTGCAAAACCGAATTTATTTTTGAAAACGCGGCTGCAAGAGAAACAATATAACTGACCATTTGTGTTATATGTGTACGTGTAGGAGGGCTTGGGTCGTGTTTTGCGGATCTGGCTTCTAGCGTCGAGGTCTTCCGTACGAATTGTTTCGTATTCTTTGACGCCTCTGTCTACTGTGGATCGCCATTCCGGTCTTTGAAGCGCAAGTTCCTCCCACTTGTCGCTAGCAATGCCGCATGCCGTGAGGTGACGCTTTAGAACGTCACGATAACGCAAGTACTGCCCTCCAGGTTTCCGTTTTCCAGTACTCAACTGAGAGTAAAATATAAGAAGACAGTATATAAGAACACTCCCTCCCCCTCTACTTTTCACGTAATATTTCATAAATACGGTTTTAATCATTTTTGCAAATACATTTTTTTAATAATTTGCACATATTTGTCTTTATTAATATAACGTCTGCCACGTGCGCTAAAAGTTAAAAAAATATTATCAAGAAGTTAGTAAAAATATATTGTAACAGGAATCTTAAAGCGCTAAACACCATAGATAGATGGATAACACTTTATTGTAAACCAAATAATTAACAAAAACAATAAAAATTATTTACACAATTAATATCTACTTGTATCTACATAGATTTACGATCCCGGAGGACGGCGGTCATTGCTCTGTGCGAGCGAAGCGGCATTATATTTACGCGGGAGTGGCAGAGACAGATAATAACAGGTCAACGACCGAAATTCTTCCTGATCGGCGTCCGGAGTATACCATATTTAAATATAGCTCGAAAACGTGCGAGATTTCCTTTAGAGGGTATTTACTACGTGACGAAAATCTCACCCCCGCCTCCCTGTGACCAAGTATTTCGTAAACCTCCCTCTCCCCGTTAGACAGGTCACGTGTTTCGGGTACGGGGCGAATTACGCCTACTGAACCAGTAATGCGATTTTATTTCACTAATATAGTATGAAGAACCCTGCCTTCAATAAATTCCACCTGACCCTTGTCGCCAAATACCTGTGAATTTAGAACTGTCACCGGTAAGCAGTTACATTTTTTCACGTCTAATACTCAATAGATCAGCTGAGCATTTGGCAATTAACATTTTTAATGGAACTCACCATAACGGATTTATTCAATTGAGCTTTCAATTAATGGCGTAGTAAAATATTGAGCAAGCTTTTAGCTTTTTAAGACTAAATTGTTGTTTGTTTTTGTAACACAGGGCAGGTAGCATCCAAAACTTACGTAGAGTCCTATCACAGCGATATTCGCATCAATAATGATGATGTACAATAATATTTTATAACAACAATTTAAATGCTGAAAAATTTATTGAACGAATTTAAATAATTATTTCGTAGTATGGTATTACAAATTTCTACGACGAAAAATATCGTCAAGCCCATTGCAGTAGTATTTCGTGTATGAAGGAATATTTCATCATACCCAGTGAACAGGTTAAGGCTAAACTTGGTTTATGTAGGGGATGCCTGACTAATCCCCCAAACGTGATGTGAGAACGTTGAGATGGAATACATTACGTTACTTAGCATGGTACCATCTGCCAGTCCATTTTTTTTAATGAAATGAGGCTGCGCGTCTCATATGACGTAATAGCGACTCCTGACGAAATGGCGTTCTGACCCCGTAGGAGCGGGGTCGTTCGGCCGTACGCACCTCTTGTGATGCGAATAGCTCGCCCACTGCATGGGCTGCCACCCCTGGTAATTTAGTACGTTTTTGTAAGGCGGAAATACTTGATACAACCCCCACTTGGAGGCTCGCGACGGAGTAGTGAGGGACTCCCGTGCGCCCTCATAGCTGACAAAGGGGACACACCGCCAGTATACCCACTAAAACTAAACTACCAGCACGCTATGATGGCGGTTTTGACGTTTGTCCACTCATGAAGTTTTGTATTAATTAGTAATTATTATACATGTGAAGGATCAAATTACTGTTCTTTATTGTAAATAGCGACGTGAACGTTCAAATTTACACAAACGTAAAGAAAGAAATACACTAATATTCCAAAAATTAAAGCATTTAATGTGTGTTTTTTTTTGGAATACATACATAATTACACAGTAAATAACTTGAAAATACAATTCTAGGCAATTAAAAATATCAAATATATATTAATTATACAAATTCGATTACAACATAACTTGAAAAACATTTACAGCGAATAAAACAAACACTCACTGGGAATCGCTGTCGCTGCCAGAATAGTTGGCCAATAGTGAAAGTCCAGTCGCGGTGGGAGGTGCCTTTGCATCACTCGTACTTTTTAATTTACAGCTATCTTCATTAACTCGCAAACTGATATTATTTGTTTCGCTATCTACAGTCACACTGTCATTTATTTTTAATGCTTCACTTTTCGGCTGAACAACTGTTTTTGATTCATTTTTATTTAATTTTGTGTCATCAGTTTTCACACTTTTGCTCTTCACTAAATTCGCTAATGGTTTCTTGGCAAGGACGCCTATACTCTTATTCCACGATTCTTTCTTTTTATCTTGTGAATGCTGCGGTAGTACTTCTATTCTAGATGTCTTCGCAGGTGGTTCATCTTCGACATCTTCAATAATTTCTTCAGCAACAACTCGTGATGTACTTGCAAATTTTACTGACCTATGATAAAAATATTTAAGTCTTTATAAAATTTATATGCGTAGCTTAGAGAGCTTTGTGGTGTTTTTTTTTATTGCGTAGGACAGCAGACAGGCTGACAGCCCGCTTAGAATTTAGGAGTTATCGTCGCCTATAGGTGTTTGCAACGCCAGTGGCATCGCGAACACGCTGCTGTCCCATAAAGGTACAGGAACTTGGGTCACTAATGCCGGAACACAACGAATTTATTGGTATAAAAAGAAGAAGTCTACAGTCAAAAGAGAAAAAGTAAACAGTCTCTATCAAAAAGAAACGGGTTGGGTGCATACGCGCCTAGCGTGGTTTCGGTATGTAATGCGAAGGGAAGAATGCCATAAACAAAGAAAATTATAGAAATGAAAGTGGATGGATACAGGAGGAGACGTAGAACTAAGTAAAGATGGATGGATTGCGTAAAAGACGATATGGTGAAAAAGGGTGTGAATATTGAGATGACAGCTAACAGAGCAGAGTGGAAGGATAGATCATGTTGTTCCATGCTGTGCGGTAATGTTGGATAGGGGCAGGAAGAAGATTGGGTGCATAGACAAAAAATGGGAGCTGACGCAAAAAATGCTCAGTATACTGCGTTATTGCGATAGATGTATTAGGACTACCGTGTTAATGGCAGATAGTACGGAAGACTAGGACCAAACAGAACATGAAAACATGCCGAAAAAGCACTGAAAAAAAATTACAGGCAAGGCTGACATATTAGACAGGGAGAGCAGGCTAAGAGTATCCTCTCTGTATATCCATACATGAGTCCACTTAGTGAAAACAATCAGGTAAACAGTGATTCCAAAAAACCTTAAAATAGACGTTTAAGAGGTAAAACACTGTTCAATTTGCTAATGACACAGATAGTTGGAAAATATACAAGTGGATGAGTAAAACTTAACAGATTATTAAATGTTTTGTTAATTATTAAATGTGTATATTGTATGTATGTATGTATTTCTGGAATATATATATTTATTATTATATCTATATTCCTATATTTATAGCGCCATCTTCTCGCCAGATATTTTATCCAAATTCCTTTTGAGTACGATTGCCTAGAAGAGATCGCTGTAAGCGATAAGGCCGCCGATTTTTCACCGTCAATTTATTGTAAACTTGTGCTGTAATTTTGGTGATAAATAAAGCGTTATCTATCTATCTATTATTAAATATTAATTGTGTGAAATAGGAAACGATTATGGATTTTCCCTGTGCAGGAGCGAAAAATATCGAGCTTTGCGGCCGGCGGCGGTCTGCCGTAAAAGGCGACAATATAACCCTAGCTAGGTTATAGGACTCCAAATCTCTAGTCTGGATGACAACCACCCCTTGTCTTTAAATACGCCGCCATAATAGCCTTTTGTTGTGTTCCTCCAAAGTGACGTTCCTCTACGAGACGGACAATATGTTAGCGATGCTCGTCGCAAAGATCTATAGGCGCCGGTTACTGATTACTGTAACTTGTAGTTGATCGTCAGCCTGTCTACTGTTCTATATGAATAAAAAAACAATCTAATACAAAATAATAAGAAAAAAAGGAAATATGTTAAGTTAATATTTCAGAGGGATACTTCGGCAAAGAAAGAAATGGTTAAGTTTTCAGATCTTTTAATAACTTCGAACTTTAAGGTCGCAATTAATTGCCAGCGTGTAGTCACAGTCAGACTCTTTGACAAGCTGGAAATGTCTAAGGGAGATAAGTAAACTTTCCAGGTCCATAGCGGAATATTTGAAATGACCTTCAGATGCACTAGTATCTATATTGATAAAATGATGGAGGTCTGCAGTTGAGCGCGTATCACGGTAAAACTACTGGATAGATTTCAATTTAGTTTTATTTCTTGGACACTTGGCCCTAACCAAAAAAAAAAAAAATCTTTATCTTCATTTAATATAAAGTTATTAATAACACATATTTATTAACAATTTTTTAATTTAATCCTTTGTTCAGTACTCATAACACAGGCGCTCTGCTTCTTACTGTGGGATGAGACAGGTCTGTGTGAACTATCACAGAAAATTTAATACTATTTAGAAACCATCATTGTTCCAGATTTAGACATTGTAGATTCAAATACAGTATTGTTATATATTAAGAAGAAATGATATTCCAGCAAAGAAAAGACTTAATATCTTCGGCTTAATTATCAGAACGCGTAACTTTACAATTTTTTTTATTACTGTAGGACAGCAGATAGGCTGACGGCCCGCTTAAAAGCCCGCCTATGGGCGTTTGCAACGCCATTGGCATCGTGAACACGCTGCTGTCCCAGGGCAAGGGTACAGGAACTTGGGTCAATTATGTCAAAACTCAACACAAGGTTAGAATGGCAGCATACTTAAAACCAAAGGTGGTCTAAATCCAGACGGGTTTTGAGGCCCTACCATGTAGCTAGGGTGGGTTGTTTTGTCGCCTTTTACGATAGGCTGACCCCGGCCGCAGAGGTTAGTATTCTTTCTCCGCCCCTGCATGGATATAAAAATACTTTTTAATTTTTTTTAAATTTAACTATATGGCTTGGTGTATTCTGAAGTTTATCTTTTGGATGACTTCGTATGTTCTACAAAAATATAGCTAATTTGGTATGAATGAGTGTTATGAGTAAAATAATTCCCATGCATGGCAAAAACAAAGTTTTTACTTGCTGCTGTAAAGTTTATTCAAATGGAGTTACGTATTCTGATAATTAAGCTGACGATATGTTACGGTTACGTACTTGATAAATTCATTATCTTCTCTTTCTTCTCTTGCTCTCCTCTCATCACCTGTCTCTGGTTGGAACTGTTTTAACATCCCCTCATAGTCAACTGCCTTTTGCCGCCGATTCAATTCCTTCAACTCTTCAAGGCTCTCTAGTAGTTCTATTTCTTGCCTAGATTGTTCAGTTCTGTATTCTGTAATTGGATTTATACAAAGTTATACTCGTATTGTTAAAATACATCTAAATGATAGAGGTCTGCATTTGTGTGCGCATCACGGCAAAACTACTGGATAGATTTCAATTATATTTTATTTCTTAATCACTTGGCCTTTATGTAGAAAAAATTATTGCGATATCTTCATTTAATATAAAGTTATTAATGTTTTAAGAAGCAAAGATTTTTATAAGCACTACGTGTTCAGTGATATGTATTTTCTTGCTGTGGTGAAGTAGGGCAAGCGGTGTAGCGCGCGTGCAGGAGAGGGGAAGTCTCTTCTATCTCTGCCTTTTGACGAAAACTTTGTTAATATAAAGCAACACGGAAGAAGTCGCGGGTGTCAGCTGATAACAAATATTATAATAGTATCTCTATATCTAGAGATCATGAGTTCAAGTCCCATGATCACATGAACTACTTTGGCAGTATTTCTCACCTAATGTTTTAACTTAATCGACACGCACCAACGGTGAAGGAAATCACAGTGAGGAGACCTACACTGCAGGCCAAAAGTTTAAGACTACCTTAAATAAAGTAGCAAATTTAAATAAAAGTCCAATAAAATATTAAATGTTTAATTAAACAATTAACTATTAAACCACCCAATAAAACACTTTTTGACAATCAATATACTTGAAAAGCGTAAAGAAATATTAACCGTCCATGCTAAAAAAGGCTATAGTTAGCTAAACTGATTTTTCACTTCTTTCGCATAAAACATTCCTCATTAACATCCTATCTTCTTGGTATTTATAAGGATAATATTTATAAAATCAGATCCAATATCAGTAATGTAATTTAAATAACTTCAAGTAGTGTTATTTAAATTATAATTGCTATAGATATAATGCAATGCAAAACGACAAAATTAACACATATAAAATCAGTAGAACGGAACTATGTATAAGATTATTTGACTTGACAAATGATATGTCAATGTCAAACCTATTTCATTTTATTGTTGTTGAGGTTACTCGAGATTTATTAGCAAGTTTTGTATCAAGTTATGAAGTCATAACTGGTACCCGTAAAACATACTAATGAATGTAATTGCAATTACACATGCATTTGAACATATAAATAATATTTACCTAACAATTTCATAGGATTATTAGCTTCCTCTTCTTTCTGTTCTTCTTCTTCTCGCTTTGCTTGCTCTTCAGCTAATTTCAATGCCATGAAATTTCTTGTTGCCCCCGCTTCAATTTCATAGTCTGTGTTTTTTGGGTCCGTCTTAAAAGATATCTCTTGGAGGCAACGAGTGCACTGAAATCACACACAATAATATTAAATATTATGAGATTAGAAAAACACTGTGCACTTGAGGTGTTTGTCTTCTGCAATCAGTATCACCCATCTTCACATTAGCTATCCCCTGAAGTCTGTCATTATTGGTAATTCAGTTTTCCTGGGATAGAAAAATAGGCCATTGATCTTAAGATCTTGTAAAAAGTGACATAATATATTAACACTGTTACATTGGGAAGCAAATAATAGACATCATTTGGCTTTAGCTCTTAAGGTTGAGATGTCAGATGTTAAAGTGCATATAATTTTTATTTTAAAATTATATATTAAATTCTTTTTTTGTCTCTTTGCACATAACAAGAACGTGGAGTGAATAAAATTTGAAAGAAGAAATATTAGTTCTAACATTGATTATACATCACTGCACATGCACTTCATTTGACAATTGATTAGGTTCGAACAGGTCAACTTAGTCAATTATGCTGAATTAACTATGAGAGAGTTTTTAAACTAAGTTATGGTACCTAGCATGGTATGACATGGTACAATAAACAACAGTAAGTGATGATACTCATTAGGCTGTCTGCCCACTACACCATTCCATACCATGACCGTGCTAGGACCATATCAGACACAAAAGCAAATGGTCGGTCGGTTACAGAACGGTCTAGTGGGCATAGTCACATACTTTTTAATACAAAGAATATTTTTTTGCCTGGCACGTTCCTAGCACAGTCATGGTATGGAACGGTGTAGTGGCCACAGTCATGGTGGGCAGACTCCTTACGGCTAAAGAGAAATTAAATAATTAACTTCTCAATATATTTTTTTATTGCCAAGGAACAGCAGACAGGCTGGCGGCTCACTTAACAGTAAGTAGTTACACCTGTTGTTGTCGCCTATGGATGTTTGGCACACCAGGGGCTCTGCAAACACACTACTCTCCAATAGGGGTACAGAAACCTGGGTCACTAATACCAGAACACAAGGCTATTATAGCAGCGGTGGTTACCATCTAGATGGGCTTAGGGCCCTACCACATAGCTAGGGTTTTTGCCATTTACAGGCCAACCCTGGCCGCAGGGGTTAGTATTCTTACTCCGCCCCTGCACGGAGAAAAATTAATGAAACATAATGCATAATTAAACTGCTATGCAACATTTGTTCCACTTTGTTGTTAGTTAGTGTGACAGAAAACTCCTTTAGACTGAAATACAGAAGGTTAGGTTACTGTACACGTATTTTCTAGTAGTAATAAGTGTGCCATCAAATATACAGTCAGTGTATGTGAGTAGGCACAACAGTAAAAAAATCAACCTTTTCAAAGCTTACCTTAATGTAAAATCTATATATACGTATACCGAGGTAATCTTCGTTTTCGACATCTTCCTTTCTGGCATTAAACTTCTTCCCTTTGTAAATGTATTCCCCACAAGTGGCACATCTCATATTAAATGGAGCCATCAAACGAACCGTGTATTGGCGATTCTTCGCCAGTTTCATGCGAGGTATCTTCGACGGATCGAAGTCCGGGGGGTAATATTTCTGGAAAATTATTAAGAACATTGGGTATTACAAAAAGTACTAATTTTTTTCCGAACAAATTGAAAATAAATAATTTAGAAACAACCCAATACTTACGTTTAACACTTTTCTTTCGGACATTCTGAAGGTTTCTTATATTTTATTTCAAACACGAATTCTTATATAGCTATAGCAAATTTTATTTAATTCGTAAAAAACAGATTATAATGACTAGTTATTATAAAGGCAAAGGTGAAATAAAATAAACAGAAACGCGTAAACTGTCAACCTGTGACAGTCAAAGTCAATTGCTTAATTTTAATCCGGCCTGGTGTATGTGGCATTTTAGTACCATTATTTGAAAAAGATGGAAAAAATTAGTGTATAAGTTGTAGTTTCAAAATCTATATCTATCTGAACTTTAATTTTAATACACTTCTCATCAAAAAAATCGAAACACCCCTGAAGTTTGGTTTTGGGCGAGTTTAATTTTTTTTACATTTAACCAAAATTATAAATAATGCCAGTTAATTGTGATTAATTTAAAGTATCATTTATCGAATATTAATTTTTCAAATTAAAATTATTTTTTTATAGCTATTGTGGTTTGTTCAACAGAATAGAACAGAACAAATTGTTAAATGTTAGAAACAAAGATGTAATACAGAAAAATATTTTTTATACTTCTGTATCTCGTATTTCCTCCCCGGGCTCTTATCACTGCTTCCATGCGGTTCCTCATGGAACGGATAAGCGTCACATAGTTGTTTGCCAAGCATATGCTTAAGTTTGTATAGTTGTTTGCCAAGCTCAAGCTTAGCAAAGCTGGCCAAGCGTCTCCGGAACAAGATTTCTCGCTCTGACTCGTCTATTTAACTAATCTCATAAGTGTTCTATGATTCATATCCGGGCTTCTTGCTGGCCAGTCCATAACCGCAATAACCGACTTTACTCAGGTATTCATTTACAATGCCTGCGGTATGAGCCAGGGCTCAGCCGTTATTTCTTATTGCCAATGCTCTATGCATTGTCCTGCATAAAATGAAGTCTTCGCCAATAAAATGTGCGTAGAGTACCACATGAGGCCGCAGACACTTCGATGTAACGTGACCAATTTAATGATGATAACCGATGTCCAGATACAAACGCAAGTTTGGTTTTTCTATCGGCGCTTATGCCTTCCCAAACCGTCCATGAACCGCCACCGTAACTAACTCTTTCTTCAATGCAGCACTGTGCAAAACGCTTATCAACCCTTACGACGTCAAGCCTACCTAAACCTACTCGAATGTAGAAATAGCAGCTGATCGCCATTCAAGCCGGCCTAGACGATGAACTTGTTGGTTTGATTATGTTAGCAGGACTTACCGACACTGGATCACTATGGACACAGTCGCATCAATCTTGCTTAGAGACGAATATCGAGATGGAACAGCCACGTTTCTTTATCATCTAGTGTACCCGTGTCTAATAATAATCTATTTACACACATTGCAGAAAATAGGCTATCGAATGTACCAGTGTAGAAAGCGCCTCAACCACAAAAGCCAGCAGCATCATTATCAGCGCTACCAGCGGCAACTTCATCATCGTTACCATCTCATTCATGTAAGTTTTATTACTTAAAATGTTTTATTTATTTATTGTGTGGGTAGCCACAGTTGAAAATATTTTCTTTGTTTACATTTTAAGACACTATTTGGTTAAAAACACAATATAACGTGTTAGTTAAACTTTTTTAACACGATTAAGAATTATTTAAGCGCTACATAATATAATAAAAACAATAACTAAACTTTATAGCTAGTTAATATTTTATACGACACGAAAATATAAGCATGTAGTTACTATATCAACGTCCACGACGCCACTCCCATATCGTGGCACTATTGATGGAATTGGGATACCTATTAATCAAGTAATCTGATAGATCGACGACCCTATACAGGGTATGTTTTAGATGAGTGGTTCATCAATATCGTGGGAGTCACGCAAACAGAGAACTGTAGCTCAATCTACAACAGAAGCGGAGTACATAGCTCTTGGTGACGCCTGCAAGGAGGCTATTTACATCCGATCTCTGATTAACGACATATTTAAATCATCATCACCTTTGACAATAATGTGCAATAATCAAAGTGCCATCTCACTTACTAAAAACAACACACATCATCACCAATCTATTCTAATAATAATGTCATTCATACTAAAATATGCACCATTGAATTTGTTTGTAATGAGTTTTGTTCATTTAACTAAAATAGGACACATAAAATATAAAATAAACTGACGGACTCATAAACTGCATCAAAGTTCAGGATTACTTTGAAATTATTTTTTTATAATAAGTATGCAAACTTTTTAGATGAAATTATATAAATATGGAGAGACTGGCTCTTAATCTCAAAAAAAAAGGAAAATTTAAAAATAGAACTGCAGTAAAACATTAAAACAAATGAATATAGCCGGGAAAAGAAAATTTACTCGTAGTATCAGATGTGCGTGTTATTTATAGCAAAGTTTTAAATTGATTCTCATTTATTTTTTATTCTTTTGTCAATTGAATTATTGTTACCAGCAGAATTGTTGGGTTAGTTTTTTAACTTGTAGCTACCATATCATATTAATAAGGAACAGGGAAGCTCTGAAAAGTCATCATACATCATCGTCGGCCACGTCGCATATGTACTATCCACGAAACATCGCCCTCAACTTCATTACATTTCTCGGAAGAGACTTTGGGCGATAATAATAACAACGTACATATTACCTCGACAACGCGACCACACGCTCACTGCGCAACGTCTCAGCCAGGAATGACCGCAACGGCGCGAACGCGCGTATCATCGTCGCCTGCGGAAGCGGCAGCGCGGGACAAGGACTCGACCAAATTTCGAAGAAACAATAATCCTGTTGTCAAGCCATGGTTGAAATATTTAATTTCCAAGAATTTGTGTCGTGTAAAACATCTGCATTTGTTTACTTTTTAAACGCTTCTGATTGGTCGACGATCCCCAGCCAATTCGTATATAAAGAGCACGAATTTTGAAATAAATTATTCAGTACGGATTCAGTACTCAATACGGCTTCCGTATTGATTCAGCTAAACCATCCCTGGTGTTGTTTCATTTATAACCCAAATGGTGACCCTCTGAAACACTGAACCCGGTCACCAAAGTGGTGACCCCGACGTGATCCGTCACCCGGCGTGATTATATCACCCGTCACCCGACGTGGACATTCTGCCCGTCAGCCGACGTGATATATCAAGACACCGAACCTCTGCCCGAAATTCCCAAAATGGAAGAACAGAGCAACAGCACCAGCTATACTGAATCCACCTCGAAGCAAGCCGCCGGCATCTCCCTCACCATGAGGATACCACCATTCTGGCGCGACAGACCCAGGCTATGGTTCATCAGCTTCGAAGCCGCAACGAACGACCTCAACAAAGGCCAGTCACAGCTCGCCCAAATGGTTATCGCCCAACTCGAACGCCAGGACATCGAGCAAATAGTGGATCTCCTGTACAACCCGGCGGACAACCAGTACAACGCTATTAAAGAGAGACTTATATCAGCATATGAAGAATCAGACAGCCGGCAATTCCAAAAGCTCCTCTCCGAAATGGAACTTGGCGACCAGAAGCCTACACAATTACTTCGTCGTATGCGTAACTTGGGACAAGACAAGGTACCGGACTCCACCCTGTGCCTTATGTGGACCAACCACCTGCCAACACACGTTCGCTCCGTGCTTGCCGTAAGCGAAACCTTCAGCAGCAAGGCAACACTGGAGGAACTTGCGCTACTCGCCGACAAAATACTGGAGCACACCGCCGCATCCAAAGTCGCAGCCATCAAGTCGCCTACAACCTTACCTCCATCACCACCGTCAGATACGCAATATCTCATCAACGAGATTCGAAAACTCTCACTAGAAGTCGCCGAATTGAAGTCACAAAATCATCGCCGCAGTCACTACGATTCTCGCCGCCGTGATACTTCAACATCACGACAAACACATCATCATCGCAGCAGAGAGAACGCGCCATTACAGTACTGCTACTACCATCGACGCTTCAAGGAAAAAGCCAGACGCTGCACGACACCATGCGCATTTAAAAGAAACGCACAGCACAACACAACGACTACATCGGTAAACTAGACCGAACGCTGGCGGAGGCGGACACCAGCGTTCACAGTCAATCCTACCGCCTGTACGTCACCGACAAAAACTCACATTTATCTTTCCTGGTCGACACCGGAGCCAACGTATCCGTGCTACCAAGAAAGAAGGGACAAATTGCAACAACACTACCATTTAAGTTATACGCAGCAAACAACACGACGATTGCAACATACGGTGAGAAAACATTAACACTCGATCTCAACCTTCGACGCCCGTATAAGTGGAAATTCATTGTAGCCGACGTGTCTAAGCCCATACTCGGAGCCGACTTCCTTAAACACCATCAACTCATCGTAGACCTGCAGAATCGAAGATTAATTGACGGTGTCACACAACTAAAAGTCAATGCCCCACTACGAGTATCAAATACACCCACCGTGCGCAGTATCGACATGTCGCAACCATACCACGACATTTTAGCAGAATTCCCTGGTGTCACAAGACTGTCATCGATGCACTTAAAGTCCAACATCAACGTTGAACACTACATCGAGACCACAGGACCACCTATACACAACCGAGCACGTCCTATACCACCTCATCGCTACGAAATTGTCAAGAAAGAGTTCGAAAATATGATAGAACAAGGACTATGCAGACCAAGTAAGAGTCCATGGTCATCACCCCTTCACATCGTCCCGAAGAAAAATGGTGACATAAGGGTATGTGGTGACTATCGCCGTCTCAACGCCGTAACGAAGCCCGATCGCTATCCCGTACCTCGAGTCAAAGATTTCACTCATCACCTATCTGGAAAAACCATATTCTCTACAATAGACCTAAATAGAGCTTACCAACAAATCAACGTCAGAGAAGAGGATATTGAGAAGACCGCCATCATCACACCGATGGGCCTGTTCGAATTCCCTCGCATGTGCCCCGGACTCAAGAATGCCGGGCAAACATTCCAAAGGTTTATTCACGAGGTACTCCGCGGACTCGATTTCGTATTTCCATTCATGGATGATTTGGCAATTGCGGGAACCGAAGAAAACCATAAGGAACAACTCCGCACCGTACTAAAACGCCTAGAAGACCACGGAATCACTATAAACCCCGCTAAATGCAACCTCGGCAAAAGCGAAGTGCAATTTTTGGGCTACACCGTATCAAAAGACGGAATTAAACCACCGCAAGATAAAGTAAAGGCCATTACAGAATACCCCAAACCGAGAACAATAGAAGAATTACGAAGATTTCTCGGAATGTTAAATTATTATCGCGATCACATTCCAAACGCCGCCACTATACAAGCACCGTTGAACGCATATCTACACAACACCAAAAAGAAGGACAAAACAGAAATAATGTGGACTGAAGAAGCCATGTCAGCATTCGAGCAATGTAAAGTCAGCATCACAAACGCAGCTTTACTTGCACACCCTTCCCATCATGCACAGCTGGCACTATTCTGCGATGCATCCGATAACGCAGCTGGCGCCGTTTTACAGCAGTACATTAACGAATCATGGCAACCACTCGGATATTTCTCAAAAAAATTTACCGACGCGCAGAAGAAATATTCCACATACGATCGGGAATTACTATCAATATATATGGCAGTCAAACACTTCCGCAAAACATTTGAAGGAAGACAACTCATAATATTCACCGATCACAAGCCACTTATATTCATCATGTCAAAAATGCAATCTAACAACGAAACGCCAAGGCGAACACGCCAAATTTTGTTTATCAGCGAATTTACGACAGATATACGTCATATCAGCGGTAAACAAAATATAGTCGCCGACGCATTGAGCCGCATAGAAACGATATCTTGCCCATCTACAATCAATTATGAAGACATCGCCACCGCGCAAGAAAAGGATAACGACATTCCGCAGTTACTACAGGATAACAGCTGTTGTACGCTCAAGAAAATAATAATACCAAATACCAACGTCGAGTTATATTGCGAAACATCCACGCGATACTTACGACCATACATACCGGAACAGTACAGACAAGAAGTTTTTAACGCCGTACATAACATCAGCCATCCCGGAACTCGTACAACGCGCAAGCTTATTACGCAAAAATACTTCTGGCCGTCAATGAACAAGGATATCACTCAACGGACCCGAACCTGTATACAATGCCAGAAAAGCAAGATACATCGACATACATTCTCGGAAACCTCTACTTTCCCGCCAACCGAGCGAATGCAACACCTACACATAGACATCGTCGGAAGATTGCCTACTAGCACCCAAGGACACTGTTATCTTGTCACCATGATCGACAGAGTAACAAAATGGCCAGAGGCAATACCCACGGACACAATATCAGCTGAGCGAATTAGCGATATTGTTTACCAACATTGGATATCACGATTCGGATGCCCTACAACCATAACTACCGATCAAGGTCGACAATTCGAAAGTCAATTATTTCAAAATCTAATGAAAATAATGGGTATTAAAAAAACTCGCACAAGTCCTTATCACCCGCAATCAAATGGGGTCATTGAACGCTGGCATCGTTCCCTCAAGACGTCCTTGCGCGCAAAATTAAGCGACACAAACACGTGGTTGGAACAACTGCCTACAATATTACTTGGACTTCGTGCCGCGCTACGAACAGACACAGGTGTAAGTCCCGCCGAATTAACCTACGGATGTAACTTACGACTCTCAGGAGATTTCTTTACACCAAGTACTTACACGACTACTATGGATTATACTTACGTCGAAAAATTACGTGATATTATACAGCAAAACAAGCCACAAGCCGTTACTGAACACCACAGCAATAATAAACGCGTATTCGTGCATGAAGATTTATACAAGTGCAGTCACGTGTTTATGAGAATAGACGCAGTCAAGAAACCACTTCAAACACCATATGATCCCTATCCCTACAAAGTGCTAAGCCGAACAGACAAAGTGTTCTGTATACAGCTGCCAGGACGACAAGCAAACATATCTATAGATCGCCTGAAACCAGCATACCTTTTAGAAGACACCGAGATCAGGGATACCATACCTTCAGAAACCTTCATAACCATACCTTCAAGTACCAGTACCACACCAAGCAGTGTTACCAAGCAAACAAATACCATACCGAACCCTGTTACCATGCATCGAACCCAAGCACCAAGCGCCGCGATTACATCATCGCTCGCGGATCGCAAAACGACGCGGTCGGGACGCATTATCAGACCACCGGTACGTTTTGCTTGAAGGGGAGCACTGTAGCTACCATATCATATTAATAAGGAACAGGGAAGCTCTGAAAAGTCATCATACATCATCGTCGGCCACGTCGCATATGTACTATCCACGAAACATCGCCCTCAACTTCATTACATTTCTCGGAAGAGACTTTGGGCGATAATAATAACAACGTACATATTATCTCGACAACGCGACCACACGCTCACTGCGCAACGTCTCAGCCAGGAATGACCGCAACGGCGCGAACGCGCGTATCATCGTCGCCTGCGGAAGCGGCAGCGCGGGACGAGGACTCGACCAAATTTCGAAGAAACAATAATCCTGTTGTCAAGCCATGGTAGAAATATTTAATTTCCAAGAATTTGTGTCGTGTAAAACATCTGCATTTGTTTACTTTTTAAACGCTTCTGATTGGTCGACGATCCCCAGCCAATTCGTATATAAAGAGCACGAATTTTGAAATAAATTATTCAGTACGGATTCAGTACTCAATACGGCTTCCGTATTGATTCAGCTAAACCATCCCTGGTGTTGTTTCATTTATAACCCAAATGGTGACCCTCTGAAACACTGAACCCGGTCACCAAAAACTCATCGAGAGTTTTTGAACCATAATATGGATACTTCGTTCGAACAAGCGGCTCAAACTGTAGCATTGGTGCGGGAAGGCTTGGATCAACGAACGATTGGTAGAAATTTAAATTTAAACCAGTCTACGGTTTCTAGAATATACAGAAGGTTTGTGAAGACAGGTGCTTACAGAAGGAGACGTGTTACAGGCAGGACTCGAGCAACCACCGGTCGTGATGACCGATTTATTGTTACAACTTCCCTGCGAAATCGTTTCCTCACGTCAGTTAACATCAAAACAGAGCTTATTGAAGTGCGTGGAGTAAACGTGAGTGCACGAACAATAAGAAGAAGGTTAAAGGAAGCGGATATCACCCTTTTTAGACCAGCAAATGGTCCAAAGTTGTCTGTAACTCACAGACAAGCTCGCTTAAGATTTGCGCGTGATCACCTGAATTGGACAGAAGAGCAATGGGCTTCCGTATTGTTCACGGACGAGTGTAGGACATGTTTATATGGTGCAGATGGTCGCAGAAGAGTCTATCGTCAACGTGGGGGAGCGATATGCTCAAAGTTGCATTGAGGAGCGTGTTCCTTTTGGAGGCGGTTCGTGTATGGTCTGGGGTGGCATATCGATGAACGGGCGAACAGAACTTGTGTTCATAGACATGGTCCGTCAAAACGGTAATACAGGGGGTTTGACTGCACATCGCTATATAACAGAGATCTTAGAAGATCACGTGGTGCCTTACACGGGATTCATATTCGAAAATTTTACTTTAATGCAGGATAATGCCCGGCCGCACGCTGCTGCACAAGTTCGACAATATTGCAAAGAGGTTGGGATACGTAAAATGAATTGGCCAGCACGCAGCCCGGATCCCATTGAGCATGTTTGGGACAATTTAAAAAGAGCTGTATATGCGAGAAACCCTTTGCCCACGACAGTGGCAGCACTAAGAACAGCACTTTCAGAAGAATGGGACAATATTCCGCAAGATCACTTAAGAACCCTAATAAAATCTATGCGGAACCGATTAGAATCCGTAATAAGGGCACACGGAGGTAATACACCTTATTAAAACATAAATAAACCCTTGCATAAAGTTTGTGCCTATTGTTAAAACCAATTTTTTAATTAAACCAATTTTCCTTAAATTTCTGTTTTTTCTTCAAAAAAGTCTTATGGTCCTTTCCAGTACACAAACTTAAACTTATGAATATGACCCTACGCTGTTTTAAAGTTCACGAACCAATCTAGAGGTTTCAATTTAAATCTATATAGAAAGTTTGCATACTTGGTTAAAATATTTATTTCAAAGTCGTCTATTACTTTGATGCAGTTTATGAGTCCGTCAGTGTAGGATATATTAGCTTCAATAGAAATCAAATGGTTTTTTTTTATTGTAGATAGGCGTACGTTTGACCGCGATTTCACCTGATGTTAATCGACGATGCGGTCGACGGTGTAGCACGCTTGCCTCTATGAAAGACTGGCTTCATAGAAGACTGGCCATTCGCAACTTATGGAAGCGCCTACAGACCTGTGCATGAACTGTAATTTTAAAATAAAGGATATTATAGCGGCCGGGAGATACCCGAAGCGCGCCACGCGTGGCAGGCCGCCCTCGCGATACTCGCCACCCGGGACTCTCCTCCAGTCATAATACTCCGCCGTTGGCAGTAGGGAGTCGCTTTATGACCGCACGCGATCGAGAACGTAATTTAATAAAATGTCCTTTTAATGTTGTAAACGTTTCATCGATATTTCAAATAAATCATTTTAAAATGCACCCGTCGTTTAACATACGCAAACCCGGAACCATACACCACATCTGGCGCCCAACGTAAATAAAAAAATAACCAGTGTTAAAACCGTGTTTGTGTAGTGTTGTAGTGAAAACAAAATGCCGCGTACTCGTCAAGGTGCTGCTGCGTCGTCGGATGGTGAAGAAGAGGGAAATCAGAGTGTGACGATGTCACAAGAGATGTTCTCCAACCTTATCACGTCATTGCAGAAGTCACAGCAGGAGTTTTGCTCTCAGTTACTTAGGGAAGTACGAGCGTCAACTCCAGATCCGTCCGCTATCTTTTCGGACGTTGCTGTTCAGAAGTGCGGCAATTTCACACAATGTACGGCACGTTTCTCGGGAAGTCCCGATGAGTCCGTAGATAACTTTATAGACGCAGTAAGTGTCTATAAGTCATGTCTCAGGGTCAGTGATGAGGACGCCTTGAAGGGCTTGTCCATGCTTCTCATTGGTTCTGCAGCAGTTTGGTGGCAGGGCGTCAAGTCTACCACAACATCTTGGGCGGAAGCAATTACGAGGCTTCGTTCGGCATATGGGATACGTCGACCGCCTCATAGGATATATTTTGAACTCTTCACATTGTCTCAAGGAAGCGAACCTACGGACTTGTTTATAGCCAAGGTGAGAGCGTTGCTGGCTAAGCTTCCTGTTGGAGATTTATGTGAGCGAGTGGAATTAGACATGACCTTTGGACTTTTGGATCGTCGTATAAGAAAGCGGGTTGATCGCGAGAGCATATTTACCTTTGAGGATCTACTTCGGAAAGCTCGCAGCATTGAAGATTCATTAGCTGAAGCTCGAGAGACCGGTGTAGTCCCCACGGTATCGTCGAGACCGCCTCTTCACGCCGAAGCGCGTTCGAGCAGCTCACGCAGTGTTCCAGTGGAGACCGACATTAAGACAGACAGTGCGTACGTCAACAGCAAGCAAAATCGTTTGTTTTGTGTCTATTGCAAGCATCGCGGACATTTAAAAGACACGTGCGAAAAGCTGTTAAGTGTTAAAAGTGATAAAAGAGAAAAAGTTTCAATAAAGTGTTACGGGTGCGGTGCAACGGGCACAGTCAGGTCTAAGTGCGTAAAGTGTAACCCGAAAGAAACCAAAAACCCAGGTACGAGTGCGTTTTACTCCGTCGAAACCGGCGCGATTACGTCATGCGAGCCGCGCGAGCGCGACGCCGGAAGTTTGAGGACTTTCCCGCATATTCGCCAAGCGCCGCGGCCGCCGCCGACATCGCCGATAAACGTTTCTAACACGCCGCCGCGGTCGCCGCGATCCTTTGTGGCGCCGCCGCCGACAAAACTCGCCGCCGCGAAGCGTTTGCACCGACATAAGGTACTTTTGTAGAAGTAAGAAATGTAATAATGTAAGTAATTTTATACCTCTTTCAATTTGTCCTACTGTTAATAATGACCTTTGTACATGTTTAGCTTGTAAAGTTTGTAATCGTAATGTTGATTTAAGTGGTTTTCAAACTTGTAGCAACAAAGTCAGTAGTACCCAGTCATTTTCTGTTAACAGTAATGTGGTTAGGGACAGTAGTTCTCAAACTTTTTTCAAAGAAGCCAGTGATTGTCAACCTTTGCATTTTAACCCCGTTTGTTTTAATAAAAATGAACAGCCATTACGGCCGATTCTTAATATATCCATACTGGGTGAACATGGAGTGGGGTTAGCTGACTCTGCGGCTAAAAGTAGCATTGCTGGGCATACTTTATACAAACTTCTTAAACAAAAAGCCCAGCCGTTTTATGCTGTAACAAAAATTGTCAAGTTAGCCGACGGCCTTAGTAAGACTATGGACTTACTAGCCACAGAAGTTGAGGTGACTCTCGAACATAAAACTAAAGTAGTACGATTTTTTGTTTTCCCTAATGCAACAAGTAATGAAACGTTGCTGGGTATCGATTTCCTTAAGTCATTTAATTTAAATATTGATTTTGGCCATTCTACGTGGACCTTTTCGGAAAAGAAGTCGCGTGTATTTCCTTTACGTTTTGAAAACAAGTCACCTGGGCTACCGTGTGCGTCCCTTGGTGTACTGCGGGATGACGAGGCAACGTCTTTAAATCCGTGTCAACGTACGGAAATTTCTAAGGTCATTAATGAATATGAAGATATCTTTGCACCAGGGGGAGATCCAACTACTTACTGCGAGTCCAGTTTAGATTCTCCAGAAAATGTTTTGGGCAAATTTCACGTTTCACAACTAACGCGACTCTACCTTCGTAATGACAACGTCATGCCTCTTCGTCTCGTCGTACCAAAGAGATATAGAGGCCGTCCGCCTAAAGTGAAAGGGAGTCCTGTGCGAGCGCAGGAGAGGTGTTTCTCTCCTGCCCTCGAGGGGGAGGATATAGCGGCCGGGAGATACCCGAAGCGCGCCACGCGTGGCAGGCCGCCCTCGCGATACTCGCCACCCGGGACTCTCCTCCAGTCATAATACTCCGCCGTTGGCAGTAGGGAGTCGCTTTATGACCGCACGCGATCGAGAACGTAATTTAATAAAATGTCCTTTTAATGTTGTAAACGTTTCATCGATATTTCAAATAAATCATTTTAAAATGCACCCGTCGTTTAACATACGCAAACCCGGAACCATACACCACAATATAGATTTGTTGGTTTGACATTTGTCCTGTGTTAGAAATAAAAAAAGGGCTATCTCATATTTTACGTCAAGAGTTGTAAACAATGATTGAATTCAGTTTGCTAGTTTACTGTCCGTAAAAGTAGACAAAAGAATGTATTTCTGCTTTCGAAATAAGAAGGTCCTCTTATAACCAAATTTAGCCACTTCGATTTCAAATTTTTCTTGTGGCTTCTTGTTTAAGGTAAAGAAGTACCAAGAGTCAGGTTTATTCTCAGATTCAATCTAAATTAACCACTTGGACAATAACATAAAAACGAAAGTAAACTCGACTTCAGCTTAGTTTACCACGTACGTAGTAGTTGTAAATGTAGATATGGATTTTAAAAGACTATTTAAACGAAATGATATGAATAATAATTCCCATTTCACTATCATCTTATAAAATGTTATATTCTTCATATACTATCATGCAATTCAGAAAATAATGACTTTCACAATATACTATAACAAATTTATTAACATTTTGAACATAATATTGTACGATTCGTATTAAGGTCAGAAGAACAGGAATTTTCTGAAAACAACAAATTTGCGATTATTTACAAGTTAGCAATTGAGCATGGGAACAATAACAGGCCAATCCCATTTTATATACCTTTCACGGTGATTTCCTCCAGCGGCTAATTCATGTTCTAAGGCAGCTATCTTCTCCTCGTGCCGCGTGCGCTGCGCCTGCGCACGCCGTTGCTGTTCCTCTAAAGCTAACACTATCTTTTCCAACCGGTGTATTTGCTGTTGTTTATTTTCCAATGTAGCGAACAATTCCTGTATTTCAACCGCCTTCGACGCAATTTGTTTATTGACCTTTAAAAATAAATTTTAAAGACTCTATTTTACACGATTTATATTAACTTAACTTGTATATGACTTTGAACGATCATTAAAATTCAATTTTGCACACTTGTGAAGACCTGATGATAATACACAAATTTAATAATTTCGTCCCATAGTCCGTATCAGGATCATCAGGATTAACGCTTTCTTTTCCTTCTGCCGAAACGCCACCTGGCGTTAAATAATAAAACGGCCGAAAGATGACGTTAATTAATAAAAACATTTAATAAAAACAAATAAATTCTAATTCATAGTTGATCAAACTAAAAAGTTAAAACTAAGTTATAGTTTAAAAACAATAAAAAAACACGCTTTTATAATTAATCAAATTATAAAGTAAAAACAATTCTTAACATATGAATAAAATTACTAACGAGAACATTAATGTCACTGTTCTAAAAGCGCGGGGTGCTCGATTTTTTAATAATAGTTATTACTAGCTGTGCCCGCGACTCCGTCCGCGTGGAATAGTGACTTTGGGCAGCATTATTTTGGATATATCTTATGGTTTATTTTGGATTACAAACCCTATAAACCCTAAAATATAAATTAATGAAATATACAAATTGCGTTCGAACCTGCAAAGTCCAGCGTAAGCTGAACCTTGTTTTATATGATTGATGATATAAATCCGAGGTCAATTTAAATTGGAAACAAAAAATCCGAAACTAAACTAAAACCATTTTTTTTTTCTAAAATAAAAGTAGCCTAAGTTACATCAACTATCTGCCAGAGAAGTCTCGTCAAAATCAGTCCAGCCGTTTCAGAGATTAGCCGGAACAAACAGACAAAAATTGTAAAAAATGTTGTTTTGGTATATGTACCGTGTATACATCCAAATGCACTTAGTAAAAAGCGGTTATTACAAACAGGTCTGTTTGTAATATTATTTATTTATTTGTATAGATATGTATAGATATTATTGTAAAGTTTCATTAAAATCCATTTAGTAGTTTTTGCGTGAAAGAGTAACAAACCTACACTCTTACAAACTTTCGCGATTACGATAACTTAATAATTATTTCGCGTAAGAAATATAAATAGCGTGTCGTATACATACGATCATTTTCTAGACGCTGATCTCTAGATTCCAAATTTTCTTCAATCCTATCGCTTTACAGGCGAGTAGAACCTACATGTCCAGCATAAGCTGAACCCTCTTTCATATAACTGATGATATAAATCTGAGGTCAACTTAAATTGTAATATAAAATTTCCTAAACTTATCATTTTTAACAAAACTATTTTTTTTTAAATAAAAATAGTCTAAGTTACTCCCTGATATATCAGCTATCTGCCAGTGAAAGTCCCGTCAAAATCGGTGCGGCCATTTCAGAGATTAGCCGGAACAAACAGACAGACAGACAAAAATTGTAAAAAATGTTGTTTTGGTATATGTAGCGTAGCGTGTATACGTCCGAATGCACTTAGTAAAAAACGGTTATTTTAATATTACAAACAGACCCTCCAATTTTATTTATTTGTATAGATTAGATGCAGTAATATAAACGACCTTGAGAAACATGGATGATTTAATTACAAAATGAAAAGCACTCACTTCATCAACGATTTTCATTCGACGTTCAAGATCTTGTTGCAACGCAGTTAATTCTCGGCTCTGTTCAGTTTCTTTATTTTTGAGCATATTAATCAGTTCCTCGCGCACCTGTTTACCATACAAATTATTATTGTTTCTACAATTTTTGTTTCTCGAAATGTTTGTCGCATTTCGATTTATGAGGCATCACGGGCCTAGGCCAAGCGATTTTAATTTTCTTATTTATTTTATCTTTGGATTATTAATATTAAAACCACTTTTTTGTATAGTGTTATTATTTTGCAAAAACTTAAACAGCCTCATTCGAACTTGGGCAACTAAATTCATTAATGATTGCTAAGCGATTTCAATAAATTATAATATTTATATACTATTAAGAACTTACCTATGAATATGCGGTCTAAAATAAAATCTTATATCGCATATAATTCATAAGTTGAGTTTCTTAGAGTAGAGCATTATTTATAGCACAAAATATGTAATCTAAAGATAACGTTAAAAAATAAAAATAAATGAACATATGACAAAATGACGGTCTTATCGGTTAGAGAGATCTCTCCCTGACAACCTTTAGATGGATAAACTATATGGAATTTCATTTTCATAGTCTTCCTACAGAGATGGATACCTATATACTTTTTACAACATATTAAAAAGAAGATAATGATGCCATAAATAATATTATATTCATATTTAAATCTATAGTCATATAATACCACCTACATGTTCTTTGGGCTAGAAAATGTTATATTTTTGATATGGTAGATACATGAAGAGGTTCAAGGCTAAGATATGCAAATAAGCATCGTACACAATTTATGGCTTAAGTGGGTAAATATTCTAAATAGGTTGTAAACCATTAACCTTTAGAACTCTTGCCTGGGCTCGTGATGTTTTGTCCTGTTGCTCCAATTGTTGCTCTTTTTGCAGCAACATCTCCGATAGTTCTTCATTTTTGTGCACGGCTTCCAAAAGACTCATGCGTAGGCTCAAGGTCTACAAATATGTAGTATGATTTAACGCGTTAAAATCTCCATCTATAGTAACTTTAATTTTATCAATGAAAGTAGCTTTCAGAATATTAAATACTAGCTGACCCGGCAAACGTTGTTCTGCCATATAAATAAAAAAATTGCTGATCTCCTTCCCCGAGATCAAAACTATCTCTATGCCGAAGTTCATGGAAATTGGTTCAGCGATTGAAACGTAACAGATCGACAGATTTCTCGGATACGGGTGTTATTAATAACAGCACTAAACTGTGAACACTATTATGGCGTGTCTTTAGGGAGACCACGGGGGATGGATATGAGAGGGATGCAGGGACGAATGGGTATAGTGGATTATTTTTAAATCTACCCTCCATGTAAACATTTATCCGTATGGATATCTGGAGAAAGAATACTGACCTCTGCGGTCAGGGTCGGCCTATCGTAAAATGCGACAAAACAACCCACCCTAGATACGTAGTAGGGCCTCAAGCCCGTCTGGATGGCGACCACCTTTGTTCTTAAGTATAACGCCATAATAACCTTGTGTTGTGTTCCGGCATTAGTGACCCAAGTTCCTGTACCCTTATGGGACAGCAGCGTGTTCGCGAGGCCACTGGTGTTGCAAACACCCATTGGCTACGATAACTGTTAAATTTTAAGTGGGCCGTCAGCCTGTCCGCTGTCCTAGAATATTAAATTCCATAAAAAAGAATAAAAGATAAACGATTTCAGAAAACTATTAGAAGATTTTAAAAAATACTGTAAAGTGGCACCATCTCTTGACGAAGTTATGAACCGTGTTCTCTTTTCGAATCCACTCGTGTGAGCGTTATGATATTTCTAGAGTCTAAGATTTATGATTTCAATGTAACGTATATGATGCTTTTCTTTTGAGTTATACGGTTAAGTTTGAGGGTACGGGTGTTAGGACTTGGAATTAAACTATTTTTTATTATACGTGTTTTTTATATTGTAAATATAGACTCTTGAAAGGCAACCAAGCAAAAAGCAAAAGCTTACTAAGCAACATTGGGTGAACTTTCCAAGAAATAAACTCCTGTATGGACAACAGTGTGTTCACGGTGCCCTTAGCGTCGTAAACATTTGTATGCGACGGTAACTGGTTATTATTAAATGGACCGTCAGTCAATCTGTGAGCAATTCGTGAGCAATAAAAAAAGGACAGGGATTTGAAGTTCAAACATTTAGAATATAAAATATAACTCGCCTAGTTGTTGAATTTGAATGATTTTCTGGTAGATCAATTCCCAATTTCTCCGTGCAGGGGCGGGGTAAGAATACTAACCCCTGTGGCCGGGGTCGGTCTGTCGGAAAAGGCGACTAAACAACCCACCCCAGCTACGTGGTAGGGCCGTAAGCCCGTCTGCATGGCAATATGTATTTTATTTACTAAAAAAACTATATATGTAGTGTATCAGTAATGTAGGAACCATAAGCTCTTCTTCAGTTTCATTGCTTCGAAGATTCTGAACGTGTCTTGCATCGCGCGTGCGACGGCCTATATTTTGACGCCTCACTGCTGGCATTTTCTTATCGATAATAATGAATATCACTATGATAAAACTCTAAATACACGAAATATTTCGAAGCATTGATGTATCAGTTTGAATCCGCTTGTCACAGTTTGAAGTCAATTGTCACTTGATTTGCTATCATGAGTACGACTATGTTGTATGATAATAACATTAAAATAATTAATATAACACTTTTTTTATAATTTTCATGTTATACAAACCTTGTCCTAACAATAATGAATACATAAAACAAAGAATCATCCAATTTGGTGCAGTCATTCGAACGTGATGAGCGTACATACATTTCGAAGATCCATTTTTATTTATATAGATTAAGTACCTCTTTCTGTAAGTCCGGATAATTAATACCATCTGTCGATTCTTGATTGATTCCATCTCCTCTATTATATGTTTGTAATTCACGTACATACTGTTCATATTGAATAACTTTCTGCTCGCTGTAAATATAGTTGATATTTTAAAAAAATTGCAATTTAATTTATGACTGATATGTACATCTCTCTGCTGCTCCCTCGTGGCTGAGGATCGCGGTCATCACTGGTTGTGAGTTGTGACTGTAGTGCACCTTGATTTAATGATCATCCTCCATCGGTGCCTATCCATTGTCTCTGACGACCGAGCACAACTTAGATTTTTTTATTTATTGCTGTAGGACAGCAGACAGGCTGACTGCCCGCTTAGAATTTAGACGTTACCGTCGTCTATGGGTGTTTGCAATACCAGTGGCAACGCGAACACGCTGCTGTCCCGTAAGGGTACAGAAACTTAGGTCACTAATGCCGGAACACAAGACAAAGTTATTATGGCGGTATACTTAAGACCAAAGGTGGTCGCCATCCAGACAGGCTGGGGCCCTACCACGTAGCTAAGGTGAGTTGTTTTGTCACCTTTTATGACAGGCTGACCCCGGCCGCAGAGGTCAGTATTCTTTCTCCGCCCCTGTATGTAAAAAACATGTATTATATATATATATATATATTATATATATATATATATATATATATATATATATATATATATATATATATATATATATATATATATATATACTGGGCTATGTGCACAAGTTAATAAATATTAGCAATTAGCGAGACTAACATGTTATGTGATTAACAAAATATCAAGGTTATGACCATATATGCATATATTTAATATGTCAGTTTTTAGTTAGGAGTAGATTACTATGAACACAATCTCAAGTATATAGAGAGTATCGACCAATAGAAATATTCATATGAAATAAACATACTTTAATTTTAAATTCTTCATCAAATCTCGTATTTGAATTTGCATTTTAGCCATAATGTCTTCATTGTTCCGCAATTCAGCAGCTAGTTTCTGTTGCAGTCCCACCTCGTTATCTGATTCCTGAAATGTCCCTTAGTTACAAAATCTTAATCACAATTATAGCTCTACAACTTTTTATAAAAATTAGAACCTTTTATCTGAGGAAAAGAAATTATCTGGTATATATGACTGAAAAAAAAATCGTATATAATATAAATATTCAACTTTTGAAATAAAAACAATACACCAAATAAACATAGAGAAATGATTACAGCAATCTTTGTTAGCGATTCCAAGAAACGAGTTTTCTCCATTTTACACAGTGCAACCTCATCCTCGGTCATGCGTAAAGTTTCTTTCGTGGCTTGTAATTCCGCCCAAAGATCCATTTCTCTTTCTGTGGGTAAGTCTAAAATAAACAAATCATTATTATAATTAATTATATTTCAAACTTACAACATAAGCATACCGACTAAAAGTCACGTAGTACAAAATATCAAAATGCTTGCACCACATTTGAGTCACAATACAGGAACAGTACAGAAGGGAACGTGCCCCTACTACGTCATCAGATCAGGTACAGGCGGGACGGGGGTAGTGAAGTTCTTCAAAATGCCACGTTTGGTCACTTTTTCGAGCTATATTCAAATATAGCGCACAACGTTTAGCGCTGCATTAATAAAGACAATATTTTTGACGTCATTACGTCTTTAAATTTGCTACCAAACAGGGATAATCCAAAAAACCTAATGATAATAAAATTGGGGGATACAGTTTGAAATTTAGTTTCGAATCTATTCTCTACATCCAAAATTATATTATACCAATGGATAGCTAAAGGATCAAAGAATTTATTACGCTAAGTCAGGACTGTAATACATCGCACGCGAGGGGACAACGCTTCCATTTTGAAGTCAATCTGCTGCGTTATGATATTTCCATTTAGTATAACTTTCAACTTGGTGATACTACGATGTTTGTTAGTTTCAATCGTTAGCTTTTGTCAAAGTATCGATTATATATAAAACATTAGTGTAAAATCGTAACTGTGTATATAATGTGTTAAAATAAAAAAAATTATATCAAAAATATATAATGTTGGCTAACGCGAGTCGAAAAGCCAAATATAGAAATCGTATAGGGTTGGAAAGCGCATCTCAAAACCAATCGAATGGTACCAATAAAACTCATATGACCGAGTCAAACAGCGCCAGCAACGTAAAAAAGTGAATCCGGCAGAGCGGATCAACGACGGTGCCAGTACATCTGCAGCTGGGACGGTTGAAATTATGGAGATGAATGATTAAACAAAACATCGAAACCCAGAGGACTTCTTATGATTATGATATACATAAATAATAGTAACTTATATAGAAAATATCGCCCGTTACGAGACGTATACACGTACAATAAAAGGCCGTGTCCGTGACACAGCCATAACCCATTTTTTTATTTTCTGTATGCAAACAAATATTCAAAATCGTATTCATGAATTACTACGTGAAAACTAGAGAAGGTGGGTCTCCTCATATACTACCGAAAGGAGGGGGAGGGGTAAAAATTGTCAAAAATAAGTCAAGTTTGGGTACGTTCCTTTATATCTGTGAAATAACTTCGAAGCAAATAGTAATTTAACCATTTAGACTGTTTTTGTTTTCAAATATATTCCTGTAAATATTTTTGAATAAATCACTGCCATGAAATACAATATACATAATTAATATTATTATTACCTGGATTAGGCTTGCTGTTTTCAATTTCAATTATTTTCGCATTCAGTTCCTCTATCTTATTTTGGCTCTCTGTTAAATATTTTTCTAAAGTCTCTCTTAATTCCATTTCCTTTTCAGATAATCTGCTTTTTTCTTCTAGAGAACTTTTTAGTTCTTTTATTTGATCATTTAAAGTTTTTACTGTAGACTTGTGTTCTATCGTCATCTTTTCTATCTGTTCCTTCAACTCGGACACTCTATAGCAAATTAAAATTAAATTAAATATATAACTAATATTTCGGGCTTTAAATTTACCTAATGTATCATAATCATTGTCATCATCGAAGTGGTGTAGCTTGCTTTTAAAGCTTGCGCTTTAGAACCCAGGGTACACTAGTACAGTACAAAATTCCCACGTATGTTTTATGTCGAGGACTCTTTATTTTTCTTGACCAAGTAGGGAAAAATAAAGCTAAATTTGTTTTCTCTCGAGTGACAATCATCCGACACTAATATCGGGGGCAGAAAATAAAATGTATCCTTCCTCCACAGCTAGTTCTCAGAGAACTAACAAAATCAATAATCCCTAAGTCACTAATTTCGAATTTTTGATAAGTGATGGGTTTGTTTTCGGAATCCCACTCAACCATAATTCATATAATACCTGTGTGTGTGTGTATAGATAATATACATATTGTAACATACTCCTTCTGTAGTGAATCACGCTGCTGTGCCAAATGACTGCTAGCTACTTCACCCGTTTTTAACGACTCCTTCAATTTACGCGCACGTGCTTCCAATTGGATTTCTCTTTGACGACTCTGAAATTACGGACCGCATTAGACGTCTCAGTCTGCTACATTATTTTAAAAGTTGTTTCTAGTGTATCTGTGTCAATTTTATACCTGGTCTTCCAAACTCTTAACAGTTCCAGTAAGACTAGAAATACTAGCTTCAGCCTCCCGCAACTGCCGGTCCATCTTAGAAATACGCGCCTTTGCTTGACGAAGTTGACTTTCAGTAGCCGATAGTTTATCCTTCGTGGCTATTCGTGCTGTCTTTTCTTCTTCCAACTCTCGTTTAATGTCCTGAAAGACAACTAAGACTTGAGCAATTTTTATCGGGAACGTTTGGTTCTAAACAAACGTCCTAAGAACTCATGATCACCGATATAAATAATTTGATAAAAAAGCAATAATAGTAATAGATGATCATATAAACATATAAAATGATTGCTCGCCTAGCCTTTTACGTCTATGTCCGTGATTTTAATTTCACGGAACACAGCATATTTGTATGATCTTTAAATAGCTTTTTCTAATCTGGAAGTAATTAGTGAATTGCATAATAGTGAATACAGGTTGTCACCTAATTCAGGATAATGTCTTTACAAAAAATCTATTATAGAGACAAAATAGTCGGCCTAATGACCCATTTAAAGTAGCCATTTCCCAGTATTTATTACCTGTACTTAAAACTACAAAAAAGCATGTAGATTTGGCTTATGTAAATCCAAATGAAATGATCAAATTATAAACATAAAATTGATTGCCTGACTTATTTGCCTTAAATAACGAATCATTCGAAATAAAATTCGAAATAGCGGACCCCGGGCGCCGAAGCGAGAGTTTGGGCTGCAACCGGGATTCATCGCTGAGATGATGATGATGATGATGAACGAATCATTCGAAAATACAAACCTCGAGGGCTTTGACCGTATTCGTTCCGGCACGGGTCTCAGGCATTTCATTGATAATGCTGGCTCGAGCTTCAAGATTTTGTCGTAAATGTTCAATCTCACGCACTAATGATTCACCGACCACTGTCAACGTGCTGCGTTCTTTAATAGCTTCTCTAAGTACGAAAATAGCACACAGTAGATTTTTAAATAAAATATGTTTCCTATTCAAAAAACTTTGCTGAAGATATTATATGACATATGAATAAATTTGAAACTAACTTAGATAAATGAGTTATCGCTTTCACGGCTTCATCTGCACGCGCTTTTAAGGACCCAAGGTCCTCACAGAATTCTAAGCCTTGAGTGTTGTAACACGCGATTCGTTCTAATAAGGTAGAATCCGATATTGCCTGATAAAAACAATCAAATATTAAAAAAATGAGATTATATAACAATTTCATTTAAATCCTATGTCACAATTGTATAATGACAAAAGTGTTAGGTTATTAAACTTATTATACAGGTATCAAGATTTGGCCGGGTTATCACAAGTTTACTCGAAATAAGTAATGTAATATAACGTGAAGTAAGTTAATCCTATCATATTGCTCTGTTCTTATTCATTTTCCCTTGAAACATTACTCTTCACAATCTCAAAAACACGTTTGTAGAACCATGGATGTTTCAAATGTTGCAAATATTTATAAGAAGCAATAGCCTCGTATACTTATTTTTATTCCTTCTTACCTTAGAGTATACATAAGCTTGGTTATGTATAGCTTCTTATTATAAAAAACAAAAACTGAAACCATTATTTTTTAACAGACCTCCTCCCAGATACAGCATTGGAGTTGGCGTGTCCAAATGATAAAGCATGTAACATTTTTCTATTAGCACATTTTGTGCATTTTTAAAATATATAAGATAATATTACTATAAAGTAAATATACTTACATTAGTTTTTATCAATTCTTTGACCCAGTCAATTATTTCTTGTCGAGTTGTAAACGCCTGTAGGCACAAGTCAGCAAAACAAGCAGGCACATTCAAAAGTTTTCCTTCCAATTCAGCTAAGGCGCTTTCTTCTACATAATACTTCAAAATTAAAAATCGGAATCGTCTTAGGCCACGTGCGTTCAACACAGAAGTATAAATATAGACAGAATATTAAAAAATGACCAGTCTCATGCAAAGAAGGAAATTATATTTTTTGGCTTCTTAGAACTAAAAAGGAAGTCAAAAGAATAGTCGAGAAAAGTTTAAAGAAGTGTTTATCTGTGTCAACATTCAACATAGTATCCTGGATTCCGAAGTAAGAGCTGCATACGCAACCGTACGAAACAATTAGAACAAGAGAAAAATAAAAAAGCTAAAGCAAGTTTTTGGCATATACCCAGAGAACACATAACTTAAATATGACGTCATACATAGGTCACAGAGATCATGAAACTTTGTAAATATAACATAATGATGACTTTATTTTATGATTTTGAAATGATGTCATATTATATGACATCATTATGACATCATACTGATATAAATTTTGACTCCGACTTAAATTAGAGGTCATAATTACGTCATATAATTTACGTCAGTCTGACATCAGGAGGTAAGAAACAATGAGTCACCTGTTTCTCAAATCTAACGTTAACCTGACATTGTTTGATATTACTGGGATGTCATAATTACGTAACTGTGTATATTGAGTAACACTATCATTAACCACGAACATAAAACGTTTTTTTTTATAATTAAAATACAAATTTCAATAAACAGATTGTTATGTTTGCGGCGGGATATAAAACTTTACGTGACTGAGACATTCCCTGAATTAAACTTACGAATAGCAGCATTTGTAGTATTAATTTGCAGCACCCCTTCACCATTCGAAGACGTCCAGGCGTCGCGACAAAGTTGTGCCACTTCTTCGGATGACCAGTCTGCTACGTTGAAGACAATTAGTTCTTTATGCAGAATATCATCACCACAACTACCAAAATTTCCTTCGCGTGATAATTGTTCACGTAAGACTTTCAGGCAGTCGAATACTTCAAGTACCGCTTGCTGAAAATTAGTCATATAGAAATAAATACCAATCGGTGAAAACTCCTGAGCAGGGTGCGTGATTCCAATAAATAAGAAGAATACAAGCAATAAGACGTAATGGAAAGACATCATTCATCATTTCCTCAATGACACCGACGACAGTTGCTCTGTAAAAAATAAACGTAGCTAAATCTATTTTATTATTTTCTTCTACATCTATTTTATTTCTTTAACTTCTTTGGTCAAGAAAAGAAAGTGTCACTAAAGAGCACTGACGTAAAAGACTTGCCGAATTTTTGCGTATTCATATAACATAATTACCTGTTTTATATCCAATTCCTTTTTAAGGTTGTGAAATAACCTTTGCTTTGTTAAGTAAGTCGATTTCAAATCTTTCTCTTCGTCACTCAATAACTGCTGATGGATGATCGGAGATGTGCCATACGTCGTTACTGTATTACAAACAGTAGAAGGAAGAGACGGTGGAGTTCTAGATCTAGTAGGCAGTGATTGAGGAGTATTTGGTCGGCTAGACGGTATGCTCCGAGGTAATGGATGGACAGGCGTAGTTGGTCGACTCGCATCATGCGGTGTCTGGGGACGGCTGGATTGCACACTTGGAGTTTGTGGTCGACTACTTATTGCTGGTGTCACAGGACGACTTTGGATCATCTCTTCTAAAAGTATATTATTATATATAAATTTGTAAATATCTTAGTTTGCTTAAGTAACGTAGCATAATTTATCTCACCAAATACATCAGTTTCATTTGATTCCTGTATAAAAGCGACATTACTTTCAGAATCTGCTATACTTTCATTTGTAGTTTTGACAGCTATGTACTCGTCAGGGTCTTTTAATTCGTGGGGCTGCAATTAATTTTTTTTTTGTTAGGACACAAAAGTACCCGTTACGTATTTTATGAAAGATTTTTACTTAATTATTCCAAATTTGAGTTAAGCCATGAAATGACTGCATGTAGCATTATATGAAGGTCTACAAAGTAAAAGGACTCATAGCAGAATAAAAAGAATAGAAGAGTGCTAATCAAGTTTAGTTCAATTCAAAGCAAAGAAGTTAAATGTAGTTAAATTTAAAATCACGGCATTAAATTAAATTATTGGTTTAACGAGTAAGGATACGATGATGAATGAATAAAATCTTACATTATTATCTAAGATGGGAATTTCAGTTTCCAACTTGTGTGCGTCCTGGAATAATAAATGATGCAATAAAAAAAACATATATGATTTAACAGCTTCTCTTAGATAATTTTTCCAATCTATTATAGACTCGAAGTTATTGGCTCGGTTACTGAATGAAATTAATATTAATTATTAATAAGGTATAAAACGAGATTTTCGGTATATCACCAGATCTAGTAATTATAAAACCACCACCAGAGACTTTCTTTTGAAAGACACCGGTAAACATGATTGATTTAGGATACACTTTATGGTATTGAGTTGAGTTAATAAAAAACTTTTACAATGTTTACCTTCACATCTGTATTTGATTCTGCTTTCTGGAAAGAACGTTGACCTACATTCTTGCTAATCTGCAAGTAATTGATAACATTATAATAATGTGAACAAGTCATTGAAAAATAGATTCTAATAAATTTGGAATAAAACTGACAGACAAAATATATAAATTCAATTCTTGCGTTCTGCTATAGTAACTAAAACGACGTACCCATACTACATGACCCGTTCAGGGGGAAGGAGGTCTTCAATATTAAGGTCTTCAATACTACGCTTGGTCACAGGGAGGGGAGTGGGGCTTAGGTTTTCGTCATGTAGTCAATGTCCTCAAAAGGAAATCTCGCGCTTTTTGGACCTATATTCAAATATGTGCAGCGTTTACCGCTGTATTGAAAATAAAGACAAATAGAACCCATTATGAATTTCTACGTGCAAACTGGAGGGTGAGGGGTCCTCGTCATAAACTACGAATGGTCACCAAGGGGAGGGAAAAGACTGAATTTTTTTCAAAAATAGGTCACGCGGTATGGGTACGTTCCTCAATAAGCTCAAAGTATTTTTGAATAACAACCTTGAACGAAGAAGGCGAAGAAGGTGGTCGACTGGGTGATTTGTTCTGTAATGGTTGCAGTGACAAATTACGATTCGTGGCATTACGCGCTGCCCTTGCTGCTGATGCCGCTGTTGGACGAGGAACCAGCCGAGAGGTGGGTGTATCTGATAAGTTATATAAATCTTCAAAATGTTAAGCTTATGTAGTTAAGCTTTTATACTTGCTAAATGAGATTTGTTAAACACTTGCAAATATTCTTTTAACATTATGATTGGCAAAAAATGCCGTGTTCTACTTTTATAAATAACTAGCGGCCCGCAACGGCTTTGCACGGGTATTTAACAAACATTTCAAAATTAAAAATTATAATACACACACACACATAAACCCATCTATTTGCATCAGGTTACTAAAAAAATAAAATTATAAAGAAAGTTTGAATATTCTTATTTTTATGAACTTTTATTTTAATGTTTTTTTGTTATTATTTTTTATTTAGTTTTTGTTATTTTTTAATAAGTTTTTTTTCTTCAAATTTTTGTAAAAACCCCAGAGGCGCCTACATTGCATAAGGTGCTGCCTAGCTCTAGCCGAACAGGGTGAGCGACTACCACGCAACATTTTTCTACTCGTTCATACTTACATTTTCAAACTCGTGATATCTTTTGAATGGAATGTCCAAATTGAATAATTCAAAAAGTTATATAAAGGTATTGAAGCAGCCTTGAATATGAAGTAATTTATTTTGATAATATCATCAATAGTTTTCGCAGCGCATGCGATTTTAATAATATTTTAGGTAATTTTTTTACACCTTGGGTTACAGTATTTGAGTTTTAGTAAGGATCCCAATTTTTTTTGAAAATGTAATATAGCCTATGTCACCCGGGGATAGTGTAGCTTTCCAACAGTGGAAGAATTTTTAAATCAGGTCGGTAGTTTCGGAGCCTATTCAATGCAAACAAACAAACAATCAAATCTTTCCTCTTTATAATAGTAGTATAGATAACACCAATAACACAAAGTTTGTCCTTATGATCTCGATTAGTAGAAAAATATATCAACTTCATTTTGTTCTTGTAGCATATGAATGTATTCTTATGATTATCGATCTGTCTTGTATAAGAAAAAAAACTGAAAGGAGATTTTTCTAATACATATGTAGTAGGAGAATATAGAAAATAGTTAAGAGACATTTGAATTTTTTCTTTCGTAGTATTACATGGAAGACCAGTATGCAGTCTTCTACAGTGTACCTTTAGTCTGAGAGTTCCAGGATTACAATCTTGTCAGTGGAGTAACGGCATTAGCAATTGAGAACCCGGATCAACCCCACATGCCAGCTGATGCAACCTCATAACAAAGTTATGCCGCGTTTTTCTTCATGTATGTGATTGGTGAAACGCCTTGTAAAATTAAATCTAACTGAAATCTTTTACCACCTCGTATATTACATTTTTTTGTGTCTTTTTGATCACGAAGGAACACCGATCCAAAAACTTGAAAGAAAACAGGAGTGTTGGTTTACAGTGTTGTATTGGTATGTTATTGAAACTTACTTGGTTTATCCTTCAATGTTTTAGCGGTCGTAGACATGCTAATTCCAAATCGGCAGAAGATTTATGAGAAAATGAAACCTTTGGAATTTTGATAATTTGATTTGTCGCCTCAATTTGTTAGTGTCTGACAAAAGTTTGATATTTATTTATTTGATTTTCGAAATTTAATATGTTATCGGTTTTGAATAAATCCTTTGTTAAGGAAACTTGGGTTACAATTTAGGATGTGACTTTTTAAAGTGTCTTTGAGAACATAAAAATATGTAATAATTACAAAATACTATATTATTTATAACTAATTTCAAATTGCAACAGAAAATCGCGTAATTTTAAATTTCATATTATCTATAGTTCCAATATTTTTTACATAGGTATAGTGATTTTCTACTTCTTTTTATAAATCTGACATAATTTTGCTACACATTGTCTGATAACATTTGATTGTTTATATAATTTCCTGGAGTTACTTTTAGACATTTAAATATCCAAAATTGTTTCGTAAATTTTATCCGCTTATACAAAAAAATTACAATTTGTAACCATTCATTATGTTCTTTGTTTTTTTCGTGTATACATTTTAAAGTAATGTTACCAAATATGTCTGGCGAACCAAAAATTCAGGGTAAGTTAAGCGAAATAATTCAAACCCAATCAAATATAATCGGCTTATTTCATTGTACTTCTCTAAGCAAGAAAAGGAACGGGTACAGACGAGCAATGAAGTAAAAAGTATGTTGAGGTTTGTCTGTTATAAACATCAGTGAATCTCCAAATGCATCTGGTATGACATGCTAATACGAAGGAAACATCTTAGCAACCAGAACAGATGCCAAATGTTTCTATAAATTTAAATCGAACAATGAATTTTATAGCTTAAAAACAGCAGACAGGCTGACAGCCCACTCAATAGTAAACAGTTACCGTCGCCTATGGATGTTGGCGACACTAGGGACACAGCGAACGTGCTGCTGTTCACATAGGGATACTGGTACCTGGGTTACTAATGCCAGAACAAAACACAAGGTTATTATAGTGGCATACTTATAGACCAGCGGTGGTTGCCATCCAGAAGGGCTTGGAACCATACCACCTAGTTAGGATTGTTTGACGACCACAGAGGTCTGTATTCTTACTCCATCCCTGCACGGCGAAAACAAAACATCAAAATCGAATAAAATAAGGAATTTTCCATCAAGAGTATGCTCCACAACAACAACACCGTCCTTACAACAGCATCCTTAAATAGTATTACACTTCAGAAGCCCGCCTTGAGACAAAGGGCGGGCCGGCGCCGGCCCGGGCCACGAGATCGGCAGGCCACATATCCGTAGGCCCGGGCGTAGGCGATAGGAGAACAGCGGGGTTTTTTAGTGGGTAGTCGGATGGCTGAACATCTTCCCCGGAGTCCCACATATCCCTCGGTCCCTCCGGGCCGGGGGAACCCGTCAAGAGAGGTTTTTTCCCGAGACAAAAAACTCTTCTGAGCAGTTCTTCAATTTCTTTAGTTCATAAATAGTTCATGCGACTCTCCGGTTTGTACTTGGGCAAGTATTGTGAAGCCAACTGTATTTAAAAAAAAGTCTATCGTCCTATATACAGCATTACAGGATATATGTATTTATTATTTATTTCAGAAATTATCCACGCAGCAAGAGGTCAAGTGAAATGTGGTATACCGCAACGATTATCAGCAGTGCGGCAAAAAGAAACAAATTCAAAAGCAAATTATCCAGATATTTCAAAGCCTCAGGTGAAATTAAATTTTAACTCTTTGTGACACTCTTTGTGTTTCGGTTGAGGCCTATCTTTTAGATCTGTTTGTGACATTTTCACGTTTAAACGGGATGCATTTAAATGCAGTCTTCTTGGTAGATATATTTTTTTAAACATTTAATCGATTTCGAACTTTGTAGATGTACTAAAATGATATTGGTTAGGCATCCTATCCTTTTTTTCCTGCCTACCCGCAAGTTAGTTTAGATGCTAAGGCGCCTCCTGACGGTGATTTCGAATAAAACTACTCGACCACCGCCGTCGAGTCTTAGTTAAACCCGCACAAGTTTCTATATGTTTGTGAATCGTTAATTATAAAGGCCTAGACTCCAAAACGCAGAACCAGCTGTGGAAGGTAGCAGATCGGAGAACCTCAGGTGAGTCGCCACTCTTTCTGACTTGCTGGGTATTCCGTCTCCTATTTTTCCACGTTAATTATCGAATGCGCACTACCTTTCTTTCCCGCACCTTGGCTAACATCTTTCTAGATCTAATCCGCACCATTCTTTTCTACGGTCCTTCAGCCTCACCAGATATCGTGCCATAACTTCCAACAATAATGCCTCATCGATAAAAATTGTGCTTATTTAAACTAAACATTTAATGAATGATAATATGAAATAATTAAATAATATATATGAAATATTGAAAATATTATTAGTTATCACAAACACTTGATATATAATCGTACCTTAAGAATATGTATACTATATTTAATAATAGTGAGGGCGTTTTTAATTTTTTTGTAATCTCTTTCACATTCAGGCTCGTCCAAGATCTGCCAGCCAAACAAAAGATGATCTACAGACAAGCCTAATGAAAGCCACACCGACACCCCGGTTAGGTCGTCCTGAAAAGGAACGTCCTACACTTAAAGTGAGTTTACAAAAAAAATAGCCTTGAATAAATATTAGTAACTCTATACTGAATAAATTATTTGCATCATTATCTTAGCGTGATTTCTTATTAACTTTGTAGACTAGAATGTTCTTTATTATACAATATAAATTATTATTGAGAATGAATGAGTTACTCGTCAAATGTTTTCTCTATGCTGATGATCAAGTTTTACTTGCGTCTTCGGCCGAGGAGTTGCAGGAGATGGTAACTGTTATGAGTGGAGCTTTTGTTAGAAAGGGAATGAAGATGAATGTAAAGAAGACGAAAGTGATGGTGTTTGAAAGAGATGAAACAGTGACAGACTGCAATATTGTGATTGGAGATGAACAAATTGAACAGGTGAATGAGTTTGTGTATCTGGGTTCAAAGTTTACAAGAGATGGAAAGTGTGAGAGTGATATTGAAAGAAGAGTGAATGCAGGAAACATGGTGAATGGAGCTTTGCACTCCTTTATGAACAGTCGGAAGGTGTCTAACAAGGCTCGTCTGGCTGTGCATGAGGGGGTGTTGGTTCCGACACTCATGTACGGAAGTGAAAGTTGGGTATGGCAGAAGAAACATGAAAGCAGAATAAATGCAGTTGAGATGAGAGCGTTAAGTATGATAGGAGTCAAACTGAGTGACAGGATAAGAAATAGTGAGATAAGGAAACGTTGTGGTCTGAAAGAAGATGTAGTGACAAAAATTGAGAAAGGTATGCTGAGATGGTTTGGCAATGTCGAGAGAATGAATGAAGAACGAGTGACGAAGAAAGTGTATAAGGCGAATGTAAATGGAACTGTTGGAAGGGGTAGACCTAGGCGGACGTTTCGAGACCAAATCAGGGACGTCTTGAAAAAAGGGCAGGTCAAGAATACCCTAAACCGAAGGGCGTGTATGAAGGGAATAATGAAAGTGGACGAAGCGAAACAAGTATGTAAGGATCGTAGCAAGTGGAATGAAGTGGTCTCTGCCTACCTCTACGGGAAAGAGGCGTGATTATATGTATGTATGTATATAGGGAACGGTATTATATATACAAATGGCGGTTTTATCGCTTAAAGTCATCTCTACCGGACCTTTACGCAAAAAGTTTGAGATCTTCATACGTGTATTAAAATTGATATAACGTATATGCAAAATAGTAATTAAATACACTTGTACAAATATAATAAAATTTGGAATAGTTTATACATATTAAAATATACAAACATATATTCAATAAGTAAAGAGATTTTGTATTTCTTATTCATTGAATTAGGTCGTTGGTACGTTAAGATTAATGACAGACTGAAGAACAAATTGCTAAATGTTACTATATATACTAATGTTAGGCTAAAGTTACATTATGTGAGTAACTTAACGTAGTTGTTGATATTTTGCAGAGACCCTCTACAATTCCTAGAAGAGTTTCAAATAATTCTGATCGTAACAAGACCTCGAGGCCCGTAATAACGGTCCCAGTAACTCAGGTATTAAAAATAACACAATTTTAATTTAAATTTTAAAATGAAATCAATAGTCATAAATCATCATCAAATCATTTATCCGTAAACTAATTAATTATGCGTGTATTATGAATATATTATATCCGCACATATCCTACTACGCAACGCCATGTTCTACCTCGAATCATCCTCATTACATACTCGTACATAACAAGAGAGAGGAAGCTATTTCCAGAGATACAGTTAAAACTAGTTCTAGGACTAGAGGAATTAATTATGATATGAAGATAATGTAATTTAACGTAAGGTACTTTAGTGAGTATGCGTAAATACGTCTGAGAAATTGTATTTAACTGCAGCGACCTTTTGATTTAATGATTATATTGTTCTATTTGTTATTGTTGTGAATATTAGCTGATAAAGATTTTTATTTTTATTATTATATACAATATAACGGAAACACATCGTATGAAGTAAAAAAAATCGTTTCGAAAATTATCACACCGGGAATTAAACTTGCAATCCTGTGGCTGAATGACTCGAAACTCGTAGTGTGCTAAACATTCTAACAGAAACATCCTCTATCTTATAGAATGTACGAATAGTTATTATGCATAGATGACAATTCGGTAGTTGAGACGCGGCCGTGTTTTTCTATTACATATTCGTTTCGTACCTAGTGCGTCGTTAAAGCAAAAATACCTCAAGTTCCTTAAATATATAGATCCTGTGACATAAAATTCTACCACAATAGCGTTAGTGTCGAACGGATTATAATAATAATTAGCAATTTTAGAGAGAGCGAAGTACGCCAAGAGTGTTTGTAATAAATGTTAACTTGAGAAGACGGGAGAACCACGCTACCAATGATGATCAATGGTCAAATTAAAGAAAGCACAATATCTGTAGGTAGATAAAGGATGATATGACGTGTCAGTTTAAAATATTGTATTATGACGGTGACGATTACGAATTAGTTTTATGTTGAGTCAAAATAAAGGTTTGTTATTTTTCAGAAACAGGTTACAAGGAGTACATATAGCAACTTACCATCAGGTTTGCCTAGTCAGGTGGGTTTTCATTTCCAACTTTTATTTTTAGAAAATTATCATCAGGTATATATATGTCAAAACTATCTATTTCAAATTATAACAGCCATACAAAGGACTAGCAAAAACGAATTAGCTGGTATTTGGCTCTCGCTGTCGTTAAAATTTCTATATTGGTTATGTCGAGATGGTCATAGCCCGCAATTAGGTCTGCGGCTCTCTCGCCCACGTAGGGGCACTCGCAGCCGTAGATCGGCGAACGATCTTAAGCCGCCATAGTGCTACACAGCCACCTCGGGGTTAGGGCAAGCCACCTTCATTTTAGTCTTTGAAACGAGAGGCGTCGGGGATCCGCGCGTCCGCTCACCCTAAAAGGGTAGTGGAAGCAGGGGGGTGCCAACTGCCCCCGATGACCGGAGGATCTCTTACTCCGGATCAGTGAGGCTCACACCCTCGCACCAGACATTTTTTAGTGGGTATACGGCACGCGCTCTTTAAAACAGGGTTGCGTGCTTAATTACCGTGAGTCCCACACGAGCTTGCTGCGGCCCCGCGCTGTAGTGTGTAAAGGCATTTTTCCTCCTCCTGAAAAAATAAATAAAAAAAAATCATGCTAGGCGCATCATTCAGCGACAAGTCACTGAATGTGACTTAACGCTCTCGGACTTGGTCCTGGTCTTCGTCGGGAGTGGAAGGAGCGCCTCGCGCACCCCAGCGCGTGCCTTGCCACCATGGAAGCGATGAGGCCTGTTACAACCTTATTTTATAAAGATATATTGTACAGCCTTTTTATATATCATATTTATTTTCATAATATTTGTATGTCATATGTAAGTCAGTCATTAAATTGTCATCTAAAAATAAAGATGTAATTTATTAAAAGGCCCATCCTTGCCGAATGAATGGAAAGGCGCCACGGCGCCCTGACCTTCCGCCTGATGCAGGTCCTCTCGGGGCACGGTTGCTTCGGGAGGTACCTGTGTTGTATAGGGCTGGAGATAACGTCGGGGTGCCACCACTGTAGCGCGGGTGACGAGGAGGACACGGTGGACCACACTGTCGCCGTGTGCCCTGCGTGGCGCGAGGAACGCCGCGCTCTCGTCGCCCAAATCGGCGCGGAGCTGTCGCTCCCGGCCCTAGTTCTGTCTATGGTCGGGGGTGATCCTGGATGGACGGCCTCTTGCCGTCTCCTTTTGCGAGGCAGTCATGTCCGCAAAGGAGGCGGCGGAGCGGAAGCGGGAGTCAACCACCACACTCCCCTCCCGCCAACGCAAGTCACGTCGACGGCACCGGAGGGCAACTAACGACTTCCGGCTGCCGTAGAAAGCGGCCGCTGGCGGCCCCTCGGGGAGGATCCGCTGCCCGCACTATTGCCGCGAGGGTGAGGGCCGCGTGCTTTTCCGCGGCCCCCCTCAACTCCTAGTGTTAACACAGGATAGCGCCGGGGGGGCGAAACCCTGACCCCCTGGCGCCAACACTTTAGAAGGGGCCCGCCTTGAGACAAAGGGCGGGCCGGCGCTGGCCCGAGCCACGAGATCGGTAGGCCATATATCCTTGGGCCCGAGCGTAGGTGATAGGTGAACAGCAGGGTTTTTAGTAGGTAGTCGGATGGCCGAACACCTTTCCCGAAGTCCCACATATCCTTCGGTCCCCCCGGGCCTGGGTAACCGAGAGGGTTTTTCCCCGAGGTAAAAAAAATGGCCTTCGTCGTGAGTGAACCCGGATGGAACGCTGTCGCCTCCTTCTACGAGACAGTTATGTTCGTGAAGGAGACGGCAGAGGGGAAGCGAATACAAATTTATAATAACAGTCCATAACGTCGTACTGTTAAGATTGGGTCTCCCGCTACAGAGAACGGATAGTATGCCTGCCACGTTTTAGGCACTAATTTGTTTGTATAATTAGGAAGTGATAGAGAAATGTGAAGAACTCGAACTGAAGAAAAGCGGGCTGTCGGATACCAATACCACCCTAACAGATTTTATTGAAGGAGGTAAACATATTTTTATGTACTTCTAGCACCTGGATTACTCATCGTTTTCTGTACTTATCAAATGGGTACAATAACAAGGTTGTTAATCAATACGCTGACAAAAATGAACAGAAGCATATCATACAAATTCAAAAAACAATGAATGGAACAATCATTGTCTCGTTCGGCACATCCCGGTGCGATACCTTTTTAATTCGACCGGCCTTGCACGGATCATAATAATATGCTCTTTTTGATTGTTTTTTACTTTGATTGTTTTGATTGTTTGTGGTTCCGTATGGTCGTAGGTTAAAACTTGTGCGTGCCTTTTTGCGGCGATGCTCGTTCGTGACATTCTTAGGGACAGGGTTCTGACAGCTTAGGGAACGCCCCCATACCGCTTGACCTATTTTTTTTTAAGTTGCTGAGGTACAGCATCTAGCCCACTTAATAGTGAGCAGATACCATCACCAATGGTGTGTGCGACGCTAGAGGCTCTGCGAACACGCTGCTATCCCATAAGAGTACAGGAACCAGTTTTACTAATGCCGGAACACAGCACAAAGTTATTATGGTGGCATACTTATAGACCACGGGTGGTTGCCATTCAGACGGTCTTGGGACCCTACCACGTAGCCGTAGATTGTTTTGTCGCCTTTTATGACAGGCTGACCTCGGCCACAGGGGCTAGTATTCTTACTTCTACCCTGAACGGAAGAAAAGTGAACACTGCGCTGCCAAGTCACATAAGTGGTAGTAATTAATTTGCCATCTACTACGAGTATAGATTTCACAAGTTATAACTAAGCCCTTATGTTATTTCTGGTCGAGTCTCCATATGTGCAATTCAACAGCAATAGAATATGTAAAAAAATAATTAGTAATATAATAAAAAGTAATTTATTAGCTGAACGATTAAATCAAAATGTTTGTTATCGTTCCGTAGAGTCGATAACTTCTCGATGTGATAAATTTAACCCTATGAAATTAAGTTGGCAAGAAAAGCTGGCACATTTCGAAAGAATGAAGAAAGATTTAACTGATCGTCAGGTATGTTTTTGCATTAATTGATAAAGTTTATAATAATTTTTAAATACTCTAGCTTAACAAAAAATAAGGTTATTCTGAGCTACTTGCTAAAAAATATCGATAAAATTGTTATACGAGTCACACGACCGATTTTTATGGATGTCACGATTTCTATTATGGCATTAAAAGTATAAATAAATCGATAACAATTGATACGATAGTTATTTTTAAGAATCTTTAAATAAATAAAAGAATAATTTTTATCTTGCGTTGAAGCCAAGGGCTTGTATTTCTTTTTTTTACCTGAGTGGCACAGTTTCATACTTTCCTACGTGATAGGGCCCCAAGCTCGTGTGAATGGCAGCCACCCTGGTGTATGCCGCCATAAAAACCTTGTGCTTTGTTCCGGCATAAGTGACATACATTGGTTCCTGTACCCCTATGAGACAGCAACGTGTTCGTGGTGCCTATGGATACATTGTAACGTCGCTTACACTGTAACTGCTTTCTATAAAGTAGACCGTCAACCTGTCTGCTGCTCCTCAGCAATAAAAAAGAAACATTGCCATTGTATGGCTTCTCAACAAATCAACGATTTATTAATATTTCAGGCAGCGATATTAGAGGTATATTCGGCATTACGAAATACACATCAGAAGTTGAAGGTCTCTGGACAAAAGGTTTTACCACCCTCTGAAGAATTGCGAATCATGAATGTAGCTGAGTTGACTCCAGAGCAGATGTTGCAATTGTGCAACATTACTGATCGTAAATCTGATAATAAAAAAGGTTATTTATTTATTATTTTATTAAATATATTTCCTTATTAGATTATATTTATAGTACTTTTAGTTTTAACGACTATATTCACCATTTAAACTACTTTTTGATTTTGAGCGCGAGTTTATTTTAAATATTTTTAAGGACTACTACAAAAATCATCGAAGATTTGATAACTTAATTACTTAAATATTACTCTCAATCGATAAATAAAATATAATGAATCTCTGTACTATATTAGCTAGCCAAGCAGTTCACACATTAAACTGTCACAAAAGCATATTTATATGTTGCAAAAAGGATATTTATATCTAAAGAGATGCGAGTAATATAATATGTATGTCTGGAGTATTTCCATTTATTTTAGATTACTTTAATACTCGTACGTATACATAGATTAATCATGTTCAATTTAATAAATGTACCTACTTTTACAACATATATCATAAATTTTATACATAATTGTGTAAAGGTGTCACGAATTTGTAAAAAAACGGTTGAAAACAGCTAGACTGCCATTTGCTTCTTGTTCGCCTCATTAACTCTCTCTCTACTCCTAGAATCCTAACAGAAGCTTTTGGGAAATAATGCGTTTAATCTGTAAAAAAAAGTCCATCGGCTTACGAGAGAAAATGTACAATGAACCTATCATGCATATCTTTCTTCATCGCCATCATGTGAAGGTTGTGTTATAATTTGCGAATTAGACCAGTAAAACTGACTAGGAGGTCCAAGATCTTTTATTGCTGTAAGACAGCAGACAGGCTGACGGACTACTTAGAATTTAGCAGTAACCGTCGTCTATAGGTATTTGCACCGCCAGGGGCATCGCTAACACGCTGCTATCCGCGTAATAGTATCACTAACCCTTGTACTTCCTAGCATTTTTATGGTCCACACTGAGATTGCTTCTAACTACGAAATGACATACTTAAATGTAATTAATAAATACATATTTACTATATCTTAGTATTATTATTTTAAATCCACAGGTTCAATATCTATTGATATAAACAAATTATATAACATGCCGTCTAAATTAATAGAATCTTGTGAACAAACTTTATTCAAACGTAAAGAAATTATTGATTGGTTTGAGAATCTTAAAAGTCAAGAGAAGGTAGGAATTTTTTTCAATGCATCATTATGTTTTAAATAATAAAAAATTAATATACTGTATTATGTTTTAATATGTTATGTGTTAATATGTTTCAGGGTATTACAAGAAGCACATTATCCAAAAAAGTGGAAGAGTTCAATGCAGAAAATGAAATGATGAAAAATTCTTTGGAACTAGCGAAAGTTGATTTTTTCAGAGAACTCAATCAAATTATTGAATTTGTAAGGTACTTAAGTTTATTCATAGTACATAAGTACTTCAATATATATTATACACACGACATGTCTGTAACATAAAACATAAAAAGGACTATCATTGTCTTTTAAAAAGTTTAGAAACGTTTTCAACGCACATAATTATCGTTGAAAATGTTTTAAAAAGTTAATAAGCTGAATAATGTTAAAATAAGTATTATCATAGATAAAACTTTATTATAAACCAAATAACTTACAAAAACAATGAAAATTATTTTCATAAATATTATCATACTTTCCCATATAATTTCCATTTAATTACAAAAAAATTTAAAGCAGACTTTACTCATATTCTGGTATAGATCCAGTAAGATAAATAACAAAGTTTGATCACCTACCTTATTTTGCCCATTGTTTAATAAGCCTTGTATCGACTTGAAAAATTGTCTTTGTATCAGAAAAAGCGTGACAGAGACAATAGCCCTACAACTGCAGGCAGAGGAATTGAATTATGCATTATCAGATTTGGATTCTCAGAATGATGATCTTCGAAAACAAATACACCATTTAGATCATCTAAAATCTCACACATCTAAAGGAAGGGTCGAAGTAAGTGTAAAGAATGAGCCGACACTGCATGTTATTCAAAGTTTTTGCATCTAGTTAGTTCAAATACAACTTTATCACTTTTTACTGATGAATTTCATATATTTGACATAATTATCTGTTTAAAAATTAATAAATTATAGTTTAAAAAAAAACTAAATAAAACACGCTTTTATAGAAAATCAAACTCAAAGGTAAAAATAATTTTCAATAAATTTAAACTAAGGATAGTGTGATTAACAAAAAATGAATTTCATTGTAAAAAAGTGTAGGGTGTTTGTTGTCAATTGTTCTTCTTCTTCTTTCTTCTTAATTGACAGATATTGGTAGAATTAGTCATTTTAAAAATATCTTAAAAAGTACCCCACGCTTTTTGTTACAATAAATTAATTTTTGGTTAATCACACTATCCTTAGTTTAAATTTATTAAAAATTATTTTTTACCTTTTACTTTGATTTTCTATAAAGCATGTTTGTTAGTTTTTTAAACTATAATTTATATTTAAGTTTTCAGTTTGATTTACTATATAATCGTTAATATAATTTATTTGTTGTCATTTCCCAATCGGTAAATGTTTTTATTAATTTAACGCCATCTTCCGGTAGGTATTAATTTAGCACCATCTTCTGGCAATGTTATTAATTAAACTCCTGATGGCGTTTCGGCAGAATTTGGAATTTTATTAATTGTTCAAAGTGGATATAAAATTCGAGTCTATATCCGAAAAATCAAAATTTTGAAAACCAATTTTGGCATTGACGTGCTGTCAATACATCTTCTCATCAACAGAATGTTTACCTTTTCGTTAGTAAAAAAGTAAAATATGCCGAAAATGCCTTTCCACCCTCCAAATTTTTTAAGGGCACCGACACGACCACGTACAAAGCACGAAGATCCATCTGGAACATGAGCAGGGGGCAAATACGCTACTTGTTTGGGGCCTTTACTGGGCACTTTGGAACCAACAACATGCTCATGAAGATGGGTCTAACCGCTACACCTATGTGCAGGTTGTGTGGGGAACATATAGAACGCATGGGACACCTACTGTGTACATGCGATGCATTGGCCAGGAGGCGAATGAATCTTTTGGGGGTAGGATATCCGACACCGGAAGACTACAGGCTCCTATCTCCATATCTCATTGTTAGGCTCATGAAGCAAATCTTCAATGAGACTGGAGAGAAGTGATTGCTATCTAGGGGAACACAAAAGATCCCATTGGGTCGAAGTGTCCGAGATAACTCTCGGCCCCGAAAAAAGATAAGATAAGGGCACCGACCAAAAACTACTGCATGGAATCAATTAATCTTTTTTACAAGCAAGCCTTGCTATATCAGATATTGAAACAAATGAAGATCATGCGGCTCAAGTGTGAAGTTGGGTATGAAAGAAAACAATTAAGCCCTATGTCGGAGAAAACGAAACTACTTTCCGAACAACGCTAAAGCCACTTGGTCTCTTAATCAATGTGACGAGTTATGGTATTATACATCGCAGTTTTTAACCCATATCCTACACTACACCATGGTCGTAGAATCATTATAGACACTGCAACTACATATAAATAGCATATAATCTATATTAATCTGTCCATGTTACTTTTTGTCCTGAATCCGCATGAAATAAAAATAAACGTTACATATTTATTCTTTGAACTTCAAACAGGAATTAGAAAAAGAATTAAAAGAAGAACGTTGTAAAAAAATTGTAATAAAAGAACGGTTAACTAAAGCCGAAGGTCAAATGAAAATTGGAAAAGAACGCGCTTCCCAGCTAGAAGCGGCGCTAGAGCAGGCGAGATCTCAAACGTGGAATTTAGAGCGCACTGTTCAACAATTGCAGGAACAGGTATAAGGCTATTATGGCACATATTTCACATAAAGGAACGTCTGTTTTAAGACTGACCATAACTTTCTAGTGAGTCGTAAAAGGCAACGAATGGATTACTTTTTAACTAGTATATGGACAAGGCAGGAAGAGCTCGGTATGCCTAGGATGTTCGGGGTCCGATGACAGTTAACGTTATAAATATCAAATTGAGCCACATCTAATTAAACTATTTTCTTGTTACCATTTGCACATAAATTGAAAGTATTACAAAAGGGCTTTGTCTAGGAAGCATAACTCTGTAACAGTACTCAGTGGCAGACCTCATTCTACAAACTGTTAGCCGAAAAATAAAAGAGAATAAAATACCTGTACGACGAAGACTTCAAAAGTATAGGGCTATATTTATTTAAGGATTAATTTACTTGTTGCAGAATCAAAAATTACAACACGATTTTGATAGGGAGTTTAGTAAACTAACTGAGTCAATCAAGGAAAATACGATGCTTTTAGAGGAAATTGCTGATGGTCGTAAAAAATTACAAACCGAGTAAGATAAATCCAGATTACAACTTGAACTGCAGTTTTAATAACACATCAAAGACTAACAAGAATTGTGTTTAATTCTAGGAAAGAAGATCTTGAGAAACGGCTAGGAGAATTGTCGGAACATTACAACGAATCTATTAAAAATATGAAGCATGAAATGAATATTAATATAGCTAAACTAATCGATACTGAGAAGAAATATGAAGAAGTAAATGAAGATAAGAAGCTGTTAGAATCTAAAGTAGAATCATTATGTGCGCAGCTTCTTGAGTCTCAGTTAACATTGAAAGATACAAAGAATCTGTTAGAAGAAAAAGACTTGCAACTAGGTAATTAGTACGTGATGTATACTAGTTATGATACTATTTTATCTGTGATTACATTCATTATCATCATCCTAGCGTTAAAACCCGGTTGCACTTCGATGCCCGGGGTCCGCTTTCCGCCTTTTTCTTCTCCACTTCGCACGGTTTTCGGCATCTCTGGTAGTCATCACTTCACACCACAGCCGGTAAAGTTGAAGGGACAGGTCTATAAGACCATCATTAGGCCTGTCCTTTTATACAGCTGTGACGCGTGGCCGGTGTTAGAGCGACACAAGCAAGAACTGCGTGTCACGGTGATGAATATTCGGCGGTGGATGTGTGGAGTGACGCGGGAGGACCGCGTTAGGAACCCCCGTATTCGCGGCAGTCTTCATGTCCGTGACATTGCGGATAAACTGCAGGAGTGTCGGCTCCGTTGGTATGGCCACGTTTTACGGCAAACGGATGCTTACGTGGGAAACAAATGTCTGGCCATGCCGCCTCCGCCAGGCCCCGACAGGAGAGGTAGACCCAAAAAGTGCTGGCTTGACGTCGTAAAGGGTGATATACGTGCCAATGGGCTCACTACCAGGGATGCTGAAGACCGTGCGAAGTGGAGTAGAAAAAGTCGGAAAGCAGACCCCTGTGGAACACCGCATACGACGTTTCGCTGAAGCCACCTCGCTGGACCGCAGAAGGGACAACTCAGTTCTGCCGGTGGCATCACTCGCCCGCTTGGCCTCGTGTACTAGCGGTGGGTGGAGGCGTGGTTCCGGCAGGAGCCGACCCTGCAAACCCTCAAAATGGGTATTCATCATGCGCTCCACCTGCTGCATTATGGAACGCATTAAGCCCTGTTCTACCTCTTCCTCTGCGGGTGTTTGTCCAGCGGGTTTCTCCAAGGGTGCCAGGCAAGGTAAGGCTTGGGACCCCAGACTGAGGGTGGCTATCTGGAATTATAGGTTTGCCATCTATCGGCACCTTCGCCCTCCAGGCGGCGATTGCCGTCCATAGCCGCACCACCTCGTCGCCGCTAGTCCTACCCAAAAGCTCTTCGGACGCTACGTGGATCGTCTGCACAGCTTGCTTGAGCCCCCGTTACAGATGCCCTTCAAGCCTTTGGAAACCAAAGCAGTTCCAAGGCATCCTCTTTATGAGGTTGTCCGTTGTTTGGGCGTGAGCCTGGAAGGGAGCAGGTTTCACGGACATTTTTGCCCTTCGCTACAGCGCTGTCGGCTTCGATTCGGACCGGTCGGCGTTCCGATCCCCTCCCTGGCAGCGTGTAGCCTCTTTGGCCTCTTTCTTAGTCACTTTCCCACGTGCTCACCGGTTGACGGTGGGCGGCCCCTGCCCCGTTTATTGGGCAGGCCCCTGTGAGGGTCCGTGGCGGGGTTATCGATCTCGGATAGAGAAGCATCAGAATCGGAACAGTTGCCGAAGAGCTGTTCCACTTGCCACTTCCGCTTTAGTTCGAGTGTGTCCGTTCGACTACATTTGTCACTTAGAACCGAGCGAGGCGTCCGAGTGGGTGGTCTGGGTCGACAACTAAGACTTCTCTTTGAACCGTTCGGGCGGGCTTTTCGGGTCGCCCTTGGGTAACGTCCAATGTCATATTTTCGGAGACCACACTGGGGTTCCTCGTGCTGGTTGAAGCAAGATGCCATCGCCGCCTTTCGCATATCTTGAATCGTCACCGTCCCTCGCGGGCGGACCGATTCTACAAAAGAATTATTAAGAACCAAAGTATTTTCCATGGTATCTCCAGTCAATTATCATTTATTATCATATATTATCATTATTCATCCCCTCGGCCCCCACCCTCCATGAAGTTCGCAAACGGGGACGCCCCAGGCGGAGCATGGCTCTACGCACGAAGCGCCAGGGCTAGAGAGAGGGATATAGGTGCAGGGGGCCGGTGGTTAGGTGCGACATCGGTGACTCAAGAAGCGCAGCTGGTAAGGCCACGCAACTCTTGCCCCTTCAAGCATGACCGTCGCCATCCACACCCCGCCCCTCGCCGGATCTCCGAAGCCAGGCCACCCTAACGGGCAACGGCAACTGGCTACTCCGTGGGGCTGCCGTTTAGCTGGAAATCAAGGCCAAACGGACGTATTTCTGGGGACATGCCAAAGCAATCTACCGCCAGCTCTTTCTATTGTAAGCTCTTTACTATGCAGTTAATTCTATTTTTTAGTAAATTCAGAGAAGTTTCAAAAGGAATTAGAAATAACAAAAACTCATTTAGAAGCTGCAAAAGTTACCGTCGAGGAATACGAACAGCGTCTCAATAAGCAAAGTCAGGCTATAGAAGATATAGAGGTATACAACGTCTCACTTATACTATCGATGCTAAAGTAACATCAAAATTATAACCCTCTGTTGAAAATTAAAAAAAAATAACAATGTCGTTTCTTATCACTAATAACCTGGCAAACTTCACTTCTTCGGATAGAAAATAGACTTTGATATTTTATTAATAGTACTTTCTAGTAATGAATTTTTTTATCATGTGCATGATTTTAGCGCAATCTAAAGGAAACTGTTGATCTAGAAGAAACGTTGAAGAATAAATTGTCTGATAAAGATGAATACATCTCTGAGCTTGAGAAGAAACAAATTCTGTTAGAAGAACAACTACAAGAAAGGTATGTGTCAAAAGATTGTAATGAAAATTTAAAATTTAGTATAGTAGAAAAGACCATCAAAAATAAAAAATGCAAAATTGAAACCAAACAAAAAGTAAAAATATTTTTCAATAAGTTTAAAATATAAATCTCATTGTTGTCAGTGAATTAAAAATGGAAGCATACGAAGACCAGTTGTCATCTCTAAAAAACCACATAAGTCAACTACAAAAGGACTTTGGGGAATTTGAAAATTTGAACGACTTGCATGTAATGGTACATACCAATACTATGTTGGAATTAATTATTTATAAATTCTTATTCAAATGACAATTTAAAACTATCTTAAATGTATTAATTATTAAATAAAATTTTATTTCTAGATCAATCAACAAACTACGCTGCGCGCTAAACTATTAGAAACAACAAGACAGAATGGTGAACTTGCTGAAGCGTTGCAAAAGAAAGAGTTGGAATTAGAGCAACATTTAGTCAATCTTGCTGAACAAGAAAGTCATTTAGAGCAACGTGAAGGCATTATCAAGATGTTGACACAAAAAGAAGAGGAACAAGCAAACATTATTAAATTGTTAAGGAATGATTTGGAAAGTAGAGCACAGGCCGATGCAAATGTTAGTTTCATTTATAAGCGTAACGTGTTACTTGGCTTTTTTTACAAGTACTCGTATTTCATCCCCCATACATAGCTTTCACTTCGGAAACCTATGCATAATTTCGTTGATGATAATACTTAAATAATATTTTTGTATTTCAGATAAATCAGCAAATGATGGAGAAAAATTATGAAATGGACTCCTTGCTATCAAAATACGAAACTAGCCAACAAACTATATCGCAATTGGAAAAAATAATACTGGCATTGGAAGATGAAAATTGTAAAGCTAGTCAGCAAAGAAGAAAAGAACAAGCCAAAATCCGTTCTCTCGAAGATAAAATTGCAGAATATGAAACTATCAGCATCGAATACAAACGTAGCATTGATACTCCATCAAACAATTTAGACAACTTTATAAAAATATTAGAAGACGAGTTAGGAACAGGAATTGACAATAAAAATTTAACAGAACATGAATATAGTCCAAAACAAATATATGTAGGAGATTATAAACGCAGCAAATTACATCGATTAGACCATAACATAGAAACTAAAAAGCCCCTTAATAGTAAAGAACACGAAAAAATGCACACTAAAGTCATATTAGAAAAAACGAGTAAGAAAAAGTACGAGTATGTTAGAGATGATCAAATCGGTAGAAAGACGGGGGCTACTAATATTGGTTGTCAAAAGGTCAATACTACAGAACAAGACATGAATACTTTAATTCCACCTTCTCAAAATTCCACGTCCGATAGGAAAGAAATTTTCGATTTACAAAAAAAATATCTCCTTAGAAATGTAACGCCCCAGATATTGAAAGAAGATAAAAAAATTAAGATGTTTAAATTTGCTGGCCACAGGATCTAAAGATAAAAGTCATTATATTTTTAAAAGTTTTTATTTTCTATGTTTTGTAAGTCAATACAACTAAATAAAATTGGAGTGTCTGTTTGTAATATTAAAATAACCGCTTTTTACTAAGGACATTTGAATGTATACTCGGTACATATATCAAAACAACATTTTTTGCCTGTGTGGATGTTTGTTTCAGCTAATCTCTGAAATGGTTGGACTGATTTTAACGGCAGTTTCACTGGCAGATAGCTGATGTAAGTTAGTAATAGTTTTAGAAAAAAAATAAGGATCTCACGAAAATATTTTATTTTCTGTTATTTGACCAACAAAGCGGGTGGGAACGCCTAGTTTAAAATAAAATTCGTTTTTACATTATAAATTGGGCACATTTATTCCTGAACTAAAATAAACCTCATCAACATATGCTTGCAATACAAAATTATTTACCATCAGGATTATATTTAGATAAAAAAAGAAATCTGAAAAATATTTGAAGATTTAAATTCCAATTAGAGAGAGAGAGAAGTTGAAATTATTACAATTATTTTTAAGATAACACAATTCATTGTTTTATTATATCAAACCAGCAAAATATGAACATATATTCAGTTCGAAAATACTCAACTATGATTTGTAGAAAAAGTAGAGGAGTGTGGCGATACCGAATGCTGAGCACGTAATATTTCCCTTTCTAACATAGATTTACGTCTCTCCAATTGGGTGCGAACTCTTTCTTCGCGTTCGAGCTGAATGCTCTGAGCTACTACTGCACTTTCTAGACGAAGAACTCGAGCTCTTTCTGCTCTCAAAGCAGTCCAAGTATCAGCAGCTGAGGCACAGATCGCTGTTAGTGATCTTGATACCTGCGTAGTTATTAAATCAGCATACAATCCTTAATATTTTTTAAAACTTAAGTCATTATTTGTGAGCCGTAATGTTTAAAGTTGTTGCCATATGCTAAATCACTGTCCCTTCCTGATCGCCGCCATCTCATTTTTAAGCCTCAATGTTGCAACATATAAAATCTTAATACTCTCCAAAAACTGTTTTTCAAAGAATTATAAATTAATTATTAATAATAATACCTGTGTATAAAAATATTACGTACATCTGGGTGCGATATTTCATCAAGATTGGGTTCACTTCTGCCATCAATTAAAGCTTCTAAATCTCTCCGAGCACGAGTCATACGAGCAAAGAGATCAGCTGCACGTTCATGACGTTCTAACATAAGTGCTCGTGATGCTGCAGCTGTTACAAGCGCTGTCTTTTCTCGAGACAGTGTTTCCACTTGCATTTGTAGTTCTAGTAACTGATAAGTGATAAATACAAAATAAAAGATCAGCGCTATTAAATAAAAAAAAATATGAATATTATCTTTATCTATTGTTCTTTATGTTAGGTATTGCTGCTGCTTTAAATCAACAACAAAATATAAAATAGTTATTTGCAACAGAAAGTAAATGAAGAAACATTGGGAATATTTATTGAAACAAATAATTCAAACATATTCCTCATAACAAACTATGGTATAGCGTTACAGCAAAAACAAATCTTATTCTTACTAGAGGCTACAGAGTGGTCATCGGCAAAGTCGTGATCAAATTTGTTATTGTTGTAACATGAAAATCATGTTTTAATTCTACTACAAATATGAACGAATTAAACAAAAGTACTACTTATTACTAAAACTTTTAGAAAATCTATTGACGCTACCTCAGTATTTAAATCCTGGAAGGAAACTTCTTTAGAATAACAATCATAGTTTTTCAAACGCCTCACTTCCAACCGTAAGGATGCAAGTTGATTTTCGTACTGTGTCATACTTTGTTCCCTACAAAAGTTTCTATTTTATCTTTTCGGTTCTACTATTTTTCAGTTTTACTATTTGATCTAGTCAAATGAACATTAATCCCGCATTGTATAATGTTTTTTTTTAATATTAACTAAACTACGGACGCCGGGCAGGAAGAATTTCGTACGTTATTTCGTACGCGGTTCGTCATTGCTCTGTGCGAGCGAAGCCGCATTATATTTACGCGGGAGTGACGGAGACAGATAATAGGTCAACGTACGAAATTCTTCCTGCTCGGCGTCCGGAGTATAGCTTTTTATTACAGATATAATACTGTTCTCAGAATCCTGTTAACTTTGCTGAGGTGAATGATTTGTGTATCACGTCAGTCAGTAGACCAGGTGGGATCCTAACCCACAGACGGGATCAAGAACAAAAACATTATTTTACAAATCATTTAAATTATTATTTAAATGTATTTAATATTATTATATTAAATAGATTTTAATATTATCTTATAATTATATGTGTTACAAAATACCTCGAAATAACCCAGGTAGAACAGGTAGAAATATAGTAATTTTACTAAAAACCCATTTTTTAACTGTTTTTGCACCCATCTTAATTTTATTTTAGGTACACTTACATAAGTTTTTCATTTTTCTTCAATTCATCGATATCATGTTGTAACTTGATAATTTTTTGTTCCCTTTCCAAAAGTTCTGTGGCCATTTGATCTCGATAACCATCTGAGCAATCTCCTTGCTAAAATAAAGACGATAGGCTTTAGTTACATCCAAATCACATTCACACGACTGTAAACCGATAATTTGCAAGTAATATTTAAAATGATTCGATACCGCTATGAGAGACAACGAATTCAAGAAGTTATCTTTGTCAGCACGAATTTGCTTCAGCTCTTGCTCGGCTTTGGTTAATGCTTCCCGTGTAGCTTGAAGCTCTTTCCATATCTCAGTTTCCCTATCAGTGGGCTCGTTTTCTGTAAAAAAAAAACTATGGCTTTCTTAGTTAAATGACTTCCATCCCGTATCTGTAACATCATCAAAGCTGAGTCTTAAAGGCATTTTTTAACTAAAAGTTTGTAAAGGGAATCATATTGTTTTAGTGATCATAAATATTGACGATAGCAATCGCCACATTGAACTTGACTTTTATTTTAATTTTAAAATATATGTCCACATAAGAAAACTGCAATGAACAAAATTAAATGACTGACATTTATTTAGTAAGAAAACTAAACAAAACGAATAACACAAACCTTTAGATGGTACACACTCTAAGCAGCGTCTACGTTCCATATCAACAAGTTTCATAGATCGTTCTCGTAATACATGCGACAATTCTTCGAGTGCCTTAACTTTATTTTCCAGTTCATGTGTATAGTTTTCAGATGTTCCTTTTAGCTTTTCCTGCAAATTGAGCTTTTTCGGAGAAAACTGCACCTTAATAGTAGTGCACCTTAATAGAAGCAGGCGCGGGTATGTGGAGTTCTCCACCCTGCTACTGCCACCACTCATCTGGCTAGCAAAGAATAGCCAAGGTGGTCACAGCGACACATACACTAAAAACCTCGTCATCTAGTGGCTTTGTTGAGGGATCGCAGGATCGTGTTTCTTTATTGTTTTAGGACAGTGGACAAGCTGACGCAGCCGACTTAGAATTTAGCAGTTACCGTCGTTTATGGGTGTTTGCAACGTCAGGGGGGCATCTCTGACACGCTTCTAACCGCGTAGTGGTACTGGAACCTAGTCAATTACACCGGAACATAAAGCAAGGTTAATATGGCTGCATATTTAAAAAGCAGGGGTAGTTGCCATCCAGACGGGCTTGGAACCCTACCATTTAGCTTGGGTTGTATAGTCGCTTTTACGACAGGATGACTCCGGCTGCAGACATCAGTATTCTTTCTCTGCCTCTGCACGTATAACTTGCTAACTATTTATATTACTCGTATATACAGGGTGACTTTGACAAAACCGTCCAATTTTTTTACGCACTAAACATCATTTAAGGAACCAATTTTTGCAAAAAAAATTGTATGTAAAATTTTCACCATAAAATATTTCATTCCAAGGAAAATATCGTCACTAATTCAATCGTACAAAATAGTCATAGGGTGCAAATTTCGTACGTTAACCAGTTATTACCTGTCTCTGTCACTCCCGTGTAAATATCGTAAGTGAGTAGTGCGTATTCACTCGCACAGATGCAATGACCGCCGTCCTCGGCCTCCGTGTTTTTTGCGGTACCGATGGAGAGGTCATTGATACTTGCGCGCCGTATTATGTAAATTGCGAGTTCTTTGGATGACTTTGTGATGCTGATTACTCAACATTTTTGTACTATGTGATACTAAACTAAAATACATGTTTCTCATAACTTTTACTAAAGATTCTTCTGTGTGAATTTGGATGGTTTTGTCAAAGTTACCCTGTATAGCAGTTTGATCATATTTAAAATAAGTTACGGCGTGAACTGATATAAAATATTGTATGCGGCACCTGTTCTGCTACCTTCGCCGTTAGTATATCAACACGTGCTATAAGCTCGGCTTCTCGAGCTTTTGCTAAACGCTCTGCTGTTTCGCCTTGATCCCTTAACTCCTTCACTCTTTAAAAGAAAAATGTTGTATGACTTTTAAATTGTTCTAATGTTCTTCTTCTTCTGTCAGTCGCTCTTCTGTTGAAGGCCGTTATATTAAATTGAATTAAAATATAGGTTTTTTTTAATGCTTTAGTACAGCAGACAGGCTGTTGGCCCGCTTAGAATTTAGCAGTTACCGTCGCCTATGGGTGTTTGCAACGCCAGTGGCATCGCGAACACGCTGCTGTCTCATAAGGGTACCGAAACTTGGGTCACTAATGCTGGAACACAACACAAGGTTATTATGGCGACATACTTAAGACCAAAAGTGGTCGCCATTCAGACGGGCTTGAGGTCCTACCATATGTGGTTCCAGCTAGGGTGGGTTGTTTTGTTGCCTTTTACGACAGGCCGACCCCGGCCGTAGAGGTTAATATTCTTTCTCCGCCCCTGCACGGATAAATAGATATAGAGGTTTAATGTTTGTTTACCGTAAAACCATGTTTCTACAGCTCAAAAAGTAAGAATCTGCTAATCGTGACCAAAAACATTGAAGATCATTAAGCACGTTGAAGAATCGCATATATGTACCTTCATAAATAAAATTTCATTCTAAATACATAACATTAATGATGTTATATCTACTATAGTTTAGTATGTCTTTTGATTCTTATACCAAGTGCAAGTAAGTTTAGACATCAATGCTTATTGTAAGGTCATGATCCATATTGTAGAGTTGTTTCGTACACCTAGTAGGTACTAGGTGTATGTACTAGGAGGTGTAAACTATTAATTTTATACAACATTTTTGGAAGAAAAATCAAACTTCAGTAGGTCGCATAAGTGTAGGTCCGCATACTGTTCTACTATGAGTTTTATTGTGTTGTCCTAGTTATGCTATAAATTTTATTATAGTTATGAGGAATAAATAATTTTCTATCTGTCTAACCTCATTTCCAAAGCATCTCTTTGTTTCGATAGCGTTTCTATCGTAATTTCACCAGTTTTTGTTGCTTCTAATAATCTCTTAGATCGGGCATCGTAACTGGACTCCCGGTGGCGGTACTAAAATATTTTAAATATATAATTTATGAGATTATTAAAAAAAATGAGCAAAAGAATTATAGTGATATCAAAAAATTCATAGCAGTTCAGTTTTCAGAAAGAAAGGAACTGAAAATATGTAAATTAAATTTCGATAACCTTGACAAGCTCTAAAAAGGATTAGATTTTAACGATCATACAAGAGAATGAATTATTTTGATGAACGGTTATTGAATTATTATTTTTCCTAAACAATACTCTTGAATAAGTGAATTCCTGTATTGCAGTTATTTTTACAGACATGCAATTTACGGACACAGAGAGACGAGGACAAACTATTTGCAGATACAGAATTTTGTTCTCCACAGACACAACTGTACAAGATCGCTTACGTACTTAACCAGCCGTATTTTCATAAGTATAATTTGTATTATAGTAATACTATTCAGAGTAATGGAATGGCCAATTTTAGGTAAATAAAGTACTACAAAAGTAAAATTGGTTCATCCATTGGTTATTGGAACCCCACCAAAATCACTAGAAACTTTATCAAGCCTATAATGATAACACACGAGATTCAGGCTTTTATTTCAGGCCTTTAGGTAATATGGTCAAAATGTGACATCGAATTATTTGAAGCCGAGAGTTAACCCCGATTCTGCTCAAATTTAGACATAACCGGGATTATCGCTAAGATGATGCAGTATCACAACTTCACTGTCTCATTATGTTCGAGTGCGAGTCTGTTTACGAGTTGCTCGAGGTCCTTGTGCTTTTTGCGGGTTGTCTCCAATTCTGCTCGAGTCTCGTTCAGCTGTCGTTCGAGTGTCGCTACCCTAGCTCGTGCCACCCGCAACATGCTCTCCACGGTCGACACCAACTCCTTCAACGCCTCTTTAGCTGATCGCTCTTTTGATAGTTCTTCGCACAGCGCCTATACAATTGCAGATATAATTAAAAATAAAATTTCACCGCTAAAACAGTTTTATTTTAATTTTCAATGATTTGTGTTTAAAATTATCTAATTTGAAAATATCAACGCTGAACGTGATAGTTCGAAGGGGCCGTCCATAAATTACTTCACACGAATTTTAGGAATTTTTAACCCCTCCCCATGCTTGTCACAGTTTGTCACATTTTTAGAACCCCTTCCCCCTGATGTGACGTCGCAAAATTTTAAATTTTATGCATGTATTTAAAAATAATCAAAAAAAGTTATTTTCATTTTTTTCTTATTTTTATTAAATAATATTTAATAAAAATCAACAGTTACTTCACTAAACGACGCAATTTATTTCGTGGTCCGAAGCAAACGCCATTCTGTGTTAATAATTTGATAATTATTGCTGTCTAATAAATTTGGAAATTGTCTACATATTGATACTATTGACGACAGTTTACCTTTTTTGACATTTTCCGGAGAGAAAGGTTCCAAATACTTTTTTTATAGCTAGAGTTGAGCAGACAGGCAGACGGCCTACCCTGGCAGGTGGTCACCGTCGCCTATGGACGTTTGCAGCACCAGAGGCATTACCAGCGCGCTGCCGGCCTCGAACAAATTTTATAACACCTTTTTGAAGAACCCCATATCGTACCGCGCTGAGAAAACCTCAGCCGGAAGCTCATTCCAGATGCTAAGAGTACGCAGCATGAGAGTTCTAGAGAACCGTTTCGCACAAGAAAGAAGAGGCTCCAAGAAATGGGGATGTACATTCAGCCAGGCTGGCAGTGCGGTAGAAAGATGACGAGGGCACCATTCTGAATAATTCTTCAGAACAGTCCCCGTTGTACAGGCGGTAGAATACGCAAAGAGACGCAAAGTCTCTCCGAAGTCCAAACGTGTCTAGACTGTCTGTGAGTATGGGATCGCCGACAACACGAACTGCGCGCCGTTAGATCGAGTCTAGGGGATTGAGCTGTCAGGAGGGTGCTCCAGCCCATAAATGTGAACAGTACTCCATATGCGGTCTGACCTGTCCTTTGTATAGCACAAGCCGTTGTCTTGGACTATCCTTTGCTTAAGTAATAATAAATATAGATCGAGTTCGTAAATATTTAAACTTTTTTATTCATATATAAATTTCACGTTTTGTAATTTTAAATCTTAACACGTGACGTCACAAAGCTTTTGCAGCCCCCTGCCCCTTGTCACACAATGTCACATTCCGGTGATACTCCCCCCCCCCCTTTGACGTGTGACGTAATTTATGGATGATCCCTAATATGTGAAAGCCATGATGAAAGCCATCAAGCTGCTGATTGAAACGAACAACTAAGACAATAATCAAATACTGCTGTATAAATTTACAACTATTTAATTACGAGTTTTCTTTTCATTTACTATATTTAGGAGAATAACCTGATCATTCATTGAGTTTGCATTAGCTAACTCAGTTTCCTTCTTAACTCCGTCGTCTTTCTTAGTAACTTCTGCTTTCTGTTGCAAAATCAGATTATCCTTTTGCAACCGGTTTATTTTCTTTATTAACGTTTCTCGGTCGATCCACGGAACTCTGTATAAGAGTATAAATTTATTATTATTATTGGAATAATATAAAATTCCAATAATAATAATAAATTATAGTCAAATAATAGACGATATATATTGTTGTCTTATTTCACACATTTATAATAAAAGTTTGATTTACTTTGCAAGATCCAAAGCAAAATTAATTTTCGCCTTTATGTTCTCTACCGCACCCGCCACCATTTTCTGCAAATTTTCAGTCTCCTGATCTAATTCTGCTTGTTTCGTTTTCCATTCCAAACTCTAGAAATATAAAATAATTTAATGAAAGATTTCAATAATAAACTCTTGTACATTTTCGGGTACAATTTGTCTACAAATAGTCAAGATTATTCGTTTGCTTAAATTAAATAATGCCTACCTACATACATTATAAGAATTAGATATATATATTCTAGAATATTATAAGTGAACCTACAGTGCCATAAGTAGCTCGTTCTGTTCGCTGTTTTTCACGAAGTATACTCAGGAGATCAATCCGTCGGGCCATGAGCTCCGCACCTATTGCTACAATGTCCTCTGGTATGCGATTTAGTTGTGACGTAATTTGCTGAAGAATCTGTGGACCTGATTACATCTCTTATGAAGGTCTTATATCTATAAATATTTTAAGTTTTACTCTATCCTTTCCAGAGGGGTGAAATGAGCCAATTAAATACAGAATTTAACATAATTTGGGCATGAATTTATAAGCAATTAACATAGAGATTTTTATAGGCAAATGGTAGCGTGCATTCAACTGGTAACTCTTATTAATTTTCATTTGGAGTCAAACAAAGGTTTTTGACAATAACATGCGCCGCAGTAATAGCAAATTTAATGAGAATGCTGAACACTGTATTATTTTGAAAGACACTATATTATATGAAAACCTAGAACACAGGGTTTTCTTTACGCCGATAGTCTTTAGCTCAAAATTTACTGTTAAATATTAACTCAGTGGAAAATTATAAAAAGAAGACATATATATATATAGATACATTTCGTATTACTTGCTTATTGTCAAGTTTCCCAGCTTCTAAAGAAAATAATGAAAAGCAACGCTTTTTTTACTACCTGTAAACTAACATGAGTAACGTACTTATCAAATTTTCTTTCGAATTGAGATCTAAAAAGTGCTAAACTTGACATGGAATGTACGAAACTAAACTAAGGTTAAATGTACAGTTCTACTAAATACTTTAAAAATGCAATAACGATGCTTTATCTTATACAAGCAATACATCAATAATTCGAAAGTCAGCAATTTCATATGTTTCACTAAAGGTACTTAATATGCAGAACTTCAGACAATACAAAGTGTACAACGATGCAAACTGTAATTGAATCGATAGCAAGAACGACCACTTGAACGCCACGGAATGAACCACTGTGAAGGCTTTAAACTCTGAATTCATAGCCCTAAAGATATCATTAAAATTAATTTTCATATACCTAAAGTACCTCCAATTTCAGAATTCAGAGAAATACTGATGTCGTCCCGAACTAATAGGAGCAAGTCATAAGCGGGCCAGTTTTGTACTGCGACCACACGCACTTCGCCAAGAGATTCATCGGGAACATTGCCTGATCGTGTCTCAAGTTCCTTAAGTGCTGCATACTGTTGTAACATCATATTCTGAAAAAAAAAATGCATTAAACATTTTAAGCTTCGTAACTTTTCGGTTGTTTTTCATGTAATGTGAATTTTCGTCTTCTTCCTCGTGCCCTTATCCCACATTACTCGTATATCGGTACATGTTCGTACATGTTCTGTCCTTCCCCTCTCCTCTGTTAGCCGTCATCCCAATATTCACATTCTTTTTTGCCATATCATCTTTTTCGCAATCCATCCATCTTTTTTGGTCTACCTCTAGTCCTGTACCCATCCACTCTAATTTCTATCATTTTCCTTGTTATATTATGGCATTCTTTTTATTATGGCGCATTACATGGCCAAACTACGATAGTCTATTACTTTTAATTTTTTCAATAACTGGCACTACTTTCATACTTTCTCTAATATACTCATTTCTAACTTTATCCATTTTCGTCCACACATTCATCTCAGCATTCTCATCTCCGCAGCATGTAACACCCTTTCGTCCCTCCCCTTTGTGGCCCAGCATTCCGATCTATACAATACGACAGGCCTTATTACGGATTTTTTAGGTACTGGAAGTTGAAGCAAGTTGTCAGCGCCACGCCACTCCTCATAAGGTAATCGGGGTGAAGTCGGATATTCGGCCAAAATCGCAAAATAGATGTTTATAATATTTTATAATATGAATTTTAGGGCACTCAAAATAGTTTTTCCAGTTTTTGTCCTCATTTCATCATGTCGTTCAGCACTTCTGATATCTATCATCTTCTATATCTATTACGTCTATCAGCTTTCACTACCTTAAATCTTTTCTAGGGTAGTAGACCCAATAAAGTTTTATTAAAAATGAAAAGAGACATTCATTCAAATGAAGCCTACATTTTCCCATTATCTAATTTGAAATTTACGTTAAAATAAACTTCCAAACTACCCTCCTCTCGCTCCTCTCGGGTATAAAATATAACTTATCCCACTCGCTAACAGGAAGAGCTTTCTATTAGTAAAACATAATCGAAATTGTTTTTGTGTTTAACTGTAACAACAAATCTTTTCTCTTCGTGACAGTAATAGAAATAATATAAATATTCCTGGAAACCCGGTCTCTGGCTTTTATCAATGAACTATTGTTTGATTTTTACATAATAAATAGACAGCATCAGATGTAAATAGTCATTTGATTATGACTGTTTTGAATGTATTGATTGTACTTACTTGTTGAGGTATCAAGTTCTTCCGTAACTTCATGAATTCCCGCTTTTTTGTGGATAAGTTACGCGATATTTTTGCTACGAGACATTGTGGCAATACAACGTCCTTCTCTGTTAATTTTAAATAATAATATTAATTAATTAATTCGTTATCCTTTTGTATTATTTAGGTAGAAATAAAATTTAAATTATTATTTTCTTAAAATTGTATTCTTTTTACTGTTATATTTTTCTTCGAGAAGTACACTTTATATTTTAAGTAATTTTATCGCCCGCACGCATCTATTTTTATAAAACATAGATAATATACCTAGTCAGGTCATAAGTATTGTCACACAGTAAAAACTTTTCTTTTAGAATGCTGGCCACAAAAAAGTTTATTGAATTAGAATTTCGAATTGTTCATGAAAATAAAAATGTATAACTTTTAGAATTTTACTCATTTTTAAATATGGAGTGGACGCTTAAAGAAGACCGTGTTGCAGTTATTGCGTTGCATCGTTGCGGTTACGCGCCAATTCAAATTTTTAACATACTGAAAAATTTGAATATTACCAAAAGATTCGTTTATCGTACCATCAAACGATACAATGAAGACTCTAGTGTAGATGACAGGTCAAGAAGTGGTCGCCCTCGGTCTGTTAGGACTCCAGCAGTGATAAAAGCTGTGAAGGCACGAATTCAAAGAAATCCCAAACGTAAGCAGAAACTGTTGGCCCTTCAGATGGGGTTAAGCAGAACCACGGTGAAAAGGGTGTTAAATGAAGACTTAGGGCTTCGGGCATATCGAAGAAAAACAGGACATCGTTTGAATGCTCGTCTAATGGACCTGAGACTGAAGAGATGCCGCGCTTTGTTGAAGCGGTACGCGGGAAAAAAATATCGGGAAATTCTTTTTTCGGATGAAAAAATGTTTACCGTAGAAGAGAGCTAAAACAAACAAAATGATAAGGTGTACGCACACAGTAGTGAAGAAGCGAGCAACCGTATTCCGCGTGTCCAACGAGGTCATTTTCCATCCTCGCTCATGGTATGGTTGGGAGTTTCTTATTGGGGCTTAACAGAGGTACATTTTTGTGAGAAAGGTGTAAAAACGAATGCTGTTGTGTATCAAAATACAGTCCTGACGAACCTTGTGGAACCTGTTTCTCATACCATGTTCAATAACAGGCACTGGGTATTCCAACAAGATTCGGCGCCAGCTCATAGAGCGAAGAGCACACAAGACTGGCTGGCGGCGCGTGAAATCGACTTCATCCGGCACGAAGACTGGCCCTCCTCCAGTCCAGATTTGAATCCGTTAGATTACAAGATATGGCAACACTTGGAGGAAAAGGCGTGCTCAAAGCCTCATCCCAATTTGGAGTCACTCAAGACATCCTTGATTAAGGCAGCCGCCGATATTGACATGGACCTCGTTCGTGCTGCGATAGACAACTGGCCGCGCAGATTGAAGGCTTGTATTCAAAATCACGGAGGTCATTTTGAATAAACTTTAATGTCATAAGAATCTATGTTTTGTTAAGTTCATTTTGGTATATGAATGGTTACATAATGAATAAACTTGTTAGAATTATTTTACATTAAACATGTGACAGAATTTATGACCTGACTAGGTATAGATATTTTTAACATTTATGTACTGATATTCTAACTCGCCCACTAGTTGGTACAGAGGTAGACGTACCTAGCTAGCGAGATTGAGGTCAGACTGCAGTAGCTCGTATATAAACCTTAAATATTGTAGTCCAACGACATTTGTTGCAACATCTACCTAGTTTACCTATGTACATTTTTTCAGAAGTTTAAGACCCGAATTTGCCTATGATTTAGTTCTACTAACTTATAAGCTGTAAAGAATAGAAGTATTTGATTTGTTGTCCTTTACGACACTCTAGAAATGAAGTATATTTAGCTGAAACTGGAACATTACAGACTGTTATAGTATACATCCATTTTACACCATTATAAAAAAAAAAATATATAATAATACTCGCCGGGTTCTTGCAATGGCGAATCGTTTACAGCCTCTGGGGCTGAAACTGTAGATGGTCTAGTGATAAATCGTTTTTCTAATCCATCTAAAGATTTCTTATTATCCTGAAAGGAAACCCATACATTTAATTCCTATAATTCGAGATGTTAAATTATAGCTATGTTTTTAAAAGCTTTTTAAATAATCCTAATTGATATAATTCATTGGGATACTGGAATGTGATGGACTAAATGCAAGAATTTCTTTGTTTCTAATTTTTTTTTAGTGTAATTGGAATTTAATAACAAGCATATCTTCTACTACACGTGTAAAGTTGAACACATACATGTATAAAGTTATCTTCAAGTTATTACGACCGTCATTCATTATTAAAAACATCTTACACTTAGTGGTGAGAGACTTTGGCATCTTCTTTCGGCGATAGTTTTCCTCAACAGTGGACTCTGGTGATGGAAAAACATTTCTCTTTTTAAAAATAATAATACTTTAACATTTATTTATTACATGAAACATTAAAATAAACACGGAGCATGCAATTTCGCCAATATATGACACAATGTAGTTGTTACTTTACGACAGTTTAAATAAGTAAATTTAATGAGGTGTTGTTCAAGCTTTATACATTAAAAAATATTATAATGCCCCTGTATTTTTCCACTAACTGCTGTTTGGTATCATGTCTACTCTCGTAGTCCCATTGTTTATCTTGAGTATAATTAAAGGCATGAATAATTTGTTAAAAAAAGCAAATAACTAAAAAACCAAATACAAAGACTTAAGATTGAATATTTCAAGAATGAATTTCTTGGAACCTTATGAGATGCACAACTTAGTATAATCGTTGTGCAATATTGGGTATGAGTTGTTAAGCAAAGTTTAAGGATTGAAACAAAAATACATCTTAATTTGATGTATACTAAGAGTTAAATGATTTATTTCTGTCCTCTCCAAGTACTCAGTACGTTAGTAAGTACAGTAAAAATACGTATGTGTAGTTCAGGAAAAGCTTTCAATTGTAACCTAAAATTTTCAGTAGGCATGCCAAAAGCCATCATATTTTTGAAGTATACTTCATTTGGCGCCAGTGGAAAAAATGTGAAAGTAATTTTTTTTTTGCTTTCTACTCCAACAGCCAAAAATTGACATGATGAAGTAACTTGATAACTGTCTCTCAAGTTTCCGTGAAAACTCGTAACTATGAATATAGTATACTGTGAATACAGTAGTTTTTTCATATATTCATAAATCTACTACACATTTTTAGATCAGTGGAGATAAAACAATAGTATTTATTCATAAATATACATGTATGTATGTTATTTTAAATTAAATATGGTGGTAAATGATAGGACATTATTAAAATTCTTATCTTTTTAAAAACCAAGAGATATTTATCCAAAAAAAAAAAATTTAAGTGGCTTTTATAGATTTGAGGTTAATTGTGTTCTTATATGTTTACATGATAAATATTTTTTATCTGTCATTCCTTTTACTCCTGTTACGCTAAAGAAGTATAGCTTCTTACATGCGTACATACAAGTCTTTTTTTATATACGAAATACAGTATTCTTTAGTTTTATAACAAACATGATCTATGGTTGGAAAAAAGTATATTTATCATAGACAACATCTCTATTTTTCAATTGTACTTCGATTAGTAATTTCCGCTTTATTTATACTTAGTAAACAAAATCCTTTTACAATTCGCTTACCGGTATAGTTGACATATTGAGGTTTGAAAGATCATATATAAAAAAAGTACAGGTGTAAGTAAGTAAAGTACAGGTGTGATAAAATACATCAGCCTTGTTCCAAGACGGGGTCGCGTAGTACGCTGTTAAGAACAGCACTTTTGATTTTCACAACAACTGCTCTAGCCCCTGCTTCAACAGGTGTCACCCAGCTAACAGGTATTGACCCTGAGCACCTCGCTTATATATCATCAAACCAGTGTTATTTAAATTATTACCAACATCTTTTGACATCAACTCAAGTCATAAATACTTGACATTGATTATAAATAACAAAATTAAATATTAATTTATTACGAAATATGTTAAACATACTTTTGGTCTCAATAGCGGAGCTCCAACTGAATGCGCCCTTTTGCCGATGACTCGTTTCTTCGCAGTCTCATAATTAGCATCTTATAAACAAAGTATTAAATTAGGCCTAAAATAACGTTCTACCAATTTTAATATACACAATATGAGAACTAAAATTTTTTACTAAATATGTGTTTGCATATTGAAATAATTTTGTAAAGTTGCCAAAAAAATTCGATTTTTATCGATGTCATTTCATGGGAAATCAGTTCAAGAGCATTGATTGCAATAACAAAGTAATCCTCCTGAACAAATTAGTTTTTCGATATCATTTCGCTACCTTGGATATAAAATTCAAGATAAAGTGTCCATATTTGTTTAATATTTATTTATATACAAAATGTCATAATAAAAATTAAACTACAGAAAGTTACATACAGTTTTGCAGTTAAATCTTTAATATAATTTTATTTTTATAAAAAATTTCGAACAAATGGACATTTATGCTATTTTAGTCAGGAATATCTATACTATAAATAAAAATGAATCGCCAAAACATATTGTGCGCATACGCGCACAAGTTCCCAACTACTGCACCAAATTGAATAATTATTTTTTATTGTGTTCGTTATTGTCAGGAAAATAATTATATAAGTTTTTGCTACTTATTTGCTATTTATTTTATAAATATCTATATTGTCTAATCAGCAGTTTATCCATTACTTTCTTACTCCTTAAATAACATTTTCCTTTGAATACATTAAAAAAAATCATAAATGAATAATGTAAAAATACCTAATTTCATAGGTGCTGGAGTAACCTTCAACATAGTAATTTAATTTTATTAACGAATTTAGATAATAATAGAACTATATTACTTATTAATTTAATATTTGTACACGCCGAAAAGCTGAATAGTCTGTGTGCACTTCAAATTAATCAAATAATGACAGATGATAGTCTCTTCAAAGAGTAAAATAATGTATTGTTCAATCTAAATTATTTTCTTTTTAACCGACGAAAAAAACGGAGGAGGTTCTCAAGTCGACGCGTATATATTTTTTTTATGTATAGATCACGCTTAACATTTTACAGAGTAGTCCAATTTTAAAAATTATTTTTATTGGAATTGGTATATCCCGAATTTACATATAAATTTGGAAAAAAATTCCAACCCTAAGCGTACGAAAACAGAGAATAATTGATTGTTCACTCACTGATTATATCTATGACCACGCATAACTTTTGACAGAATTAATTTACTTATTTTAAGCATTTAATAATTTGTAGATTATAGCCACAAAAAATTATAAAATAAACATTGTACATTAGTTGAAGAAGTTAGTTATTAAGGTTAATAAAAATAAGGTTTATTATTTTTTGCTTTTAATTTATACGGCGGTTTAATCTTTTTGTTAAAACGTTTTTAAGTATACCTAAGTCATTTTCAGTCAAAAAGAGGATTTATTATTTTTTACTTTTCAGTTTTTTCGGTGGTTAAATTTTTTTGTTAAAAAGTTTTTAATACATGTGAAAAGTTTATTGTACCTTAGAGTATGTATAAAAACTAGGAGTTAAATTAATAAAGAATTTCGATCAACGATATAATGTACTAACAAAACATTGACTATACGAGTATTTAGCTAATAATTTTATAACATTTCATCGAAATATATTTGTTCTAAATAAATATGTTTGTTGGCGCAATAGACTGCAATACCTACGGCTTATCGAAAACCTTGCCAAAACCGTAAGTAAGGTCAACAAAGAAGATAAGTAACAAAAAAGATTATTGTTTGTATTAGTTATTCTTCCGCCATTTATAAACTACTCTTTGCTACTAATAATAATAAAAAATACTAAAACAATCCATGAATGACATTAGTAAAAGTTTTTGTATCGCGTTTAGATCGATGCAAAAGAATTAACCATTTGTGGCGGATTAAATACTCAAAACTGCTCAAAGCCTCAAAACGCCTGCGAGGATCGGGATTCGATTCTCGTCCCGAGTACATATTAAATATTTAATTTGAAAAGTACATAAATAGCGTATCAGTTGTCTAATACCTAGACCACAGGCGCTTATTTACTTAAGTTAGGTGACGCTGTGTAAATTGTTATGGAATATTTATTAATATTAATCCCCGATTCTGTGCCTCTTCTATCCAGCACCGACTGGATTCGGTTCTTTGAACCGCACGTACGACAATTCAAATGAATAATGGAAGTCAAACATGATCATTAAAAATAAACTCATCATCATCATCCTAGCGTTAAGTCCCGGTTGCCACCCAAACTTTTGTTTCGGTGCCCGGGGTCCGCTTTCCGACTTTTTCTACTCCACTTCGCGCGATCTTCAGCATCCTTGGTAGTGAGCCCATTGGCACGCATATCACCCTTTACGACGTCAAGCCAGCACTTTTTGGGTCTACCCCTCCGGCCGGGGCCCGGCGGAGGCGGCATGGCCAGACATTTGTTTCCCACGTAAGCATCCGGTTGCCTTAAAACATGGCCATACCAACAGAGCCGACTCTCCTGCAATTTATCTGGAATGTCACGGACATGAAGACTACCGCGAATGCGGGAGTTCCTAACGCGGTCCTTCCGCGTCATTCCACACATCCACGGCAGCATATTCATCTCCGTGACACGCAGTTGTTGCTTGTGTCGCTCTAACACCGGCCACGCTTCACAGCCGTATAAAAGGACAGGCCTAATGATGGTCTTCTAGACCTGTCCCTTCAACTTTACCGCATCTTGGGGTCACAAATGACACCAGTTACCTCACGCCATTTGGCCAACGCGGCAGCAATGCGTGCCTTGACGTCGCAATCGATGTCACCAGACGCATCATTAAAAATAAACTATACCTAATAATCAATTATCAAAACATTTGAAGGTTTCTCAAAAGTATCTTTAGAAATAGACATTATTTATCTATAATCTTATATTAGTACAAAACACTTGAAAAAACATTACAACATTTAGTCAAATATAAGTAAGGGATTATATTATTATCTTTGACCCACTTACGGAGAGTGTTATTGTTTTCAAACAATGGAAATTATTAATCCACATGACTATTCGTGTTGATTAATTTTTCAACAGTACCGTATCCTATGTTTTTTGGTTTATCAAAAACAATAAAGTAGTACGTCTCTCTTTTTGTTTTCGAGAAAAAACTGCACTTACGAATTCCCCTGGCTCGGGGATCGGGGTATATGTGGGACTCCGGGATAGATGGCTTTTACTGACTACCCACTAAATAACCCCGCTATACTTGTATAGTTTGGGCCTGGGCTCAGGCCGGATCACGTGGCCAAAGTCGGAGAAAGTAGGTATATCTAGTTTAGGTTCCATTATTTATTTTTGTGAAGACATCATGCTACATTGCTTGAACCGTTTTATCCGTGCAGAGGCGGAGAAAGAATATTAACCTCTGCGGCCAGGGGCTGCCTGTCGTAAAAGGCGACAAAACAACCCACCCTAGCTACGGCTTCAAGCCCGTCTGGATGGTGACCACCTTTGGTCTTAAGTATGCCGCCATAATAACCTTGTGTTGTGTTCCGGCATTAGTGACCCAAGTTCCTGCACTCTTATTGGACAGCAGCGTGTTCGCGATGCCACTGGCGTTGCAAACACCAATAGGTGACGGTAACTGCTAAATTCTAAGCGGGCCGTCAGCCTGTCTGCTGTCCTACAGCAATAAAAAAAACCATAAAAAATGTTACTTTGCTGGTGTAAGAGATAACCACGCAGATAGGTATTTGAATTATCTTACGATTGTACTAGTATTGAATCTAATTCAACATGACTCCTGTTAACGCATCCGTGTCTACATCATCTAAGAGTCTAATATCGGTTGCAAACAAATAAAAATACACTATAATTCTAACACCGCTATCTAGTTGCAAAGTAAGTTGCATAGCACTTGTATCACGGATACTAGACAACTGATATGCTATGTACATAGATATACAATTCTTTTGTAAATTAACACATAATACAATAATACCCAGCCATAAGACAGTAATCGAACCCGTGACCTCCGCAAGCGTCCTCCTCGACAAAATAGTAAGCAATTACGTTTGAATTTGACCACGGGTGGTTGCTATCCACTTTTGACGACCTCCTGGCGTAACGGCTACACATGTCGGTACGCTTGTAAAGATCACGAGTTCAATTCCCGTCTCGCGTCGGGGTGTTTATGTATATACATATATTTATTTACAAAAGAAAAGTGTATATGTAGTATATCGTTTGTCTAGTACCCATGGCACAAGTACTAAGTGGGTCTAGATGGCGTTGTGTGAAATGTCCCAGTATATTTATTCATTTAGCCACCTAGCTGTTGTTTTTTCGCCTTTTACGGTCGCATAGGTCAGTTTTTACTCCGCCCCTGCACGGAGAAAATGAATATACATTTTCTTAAACAAATTAATTTAACATAAATAGATTAATTACATTTTTATAGAAAATAATTTTAAAATAAATTTAACTTTATTTCTCAAACAGCTTTGGGAAAGAATTCATATAAAATTAATTTAACGATTCCATGCCAAAAATAACGAACACTACCTAACATCGGCCTCAAAGTTTTTTACCTGTTGCGCCAAACAACAGAATTTATACGTTATTTTCGATTGGAATTGATAACACTCACATTTTACACATACCTATGTTTAGGGACCTAAGCCATGTGTCAGTTATATTTTACCTTGACAATACAATATTCGTAAAGTTTCTATATTTCCGAACAACGAACTTTTTAAGAACTGTATGACGCATTCACTGTATTAAGACTGCAACATAGTTCACATTTCACCTATAACAATATTTTTATAAATAAAAATTAAATATAATTAAAAATATATATATATATATATATTAAAAAAAACTTTTTATAAACTCCACTGAGAAACAAATCTATGACAGCTTGTCTGTAACTCCCTTCTTACACATATATGTATATTCGTAACTTTCATAAACATATCTGTATACTCATTACCGTGGACAATAGAATAGGATTTACCCGTTCCAATCTTTAAAAGTGTGTTTTTTATTGCTATAGGACAGCAGACAGGCTGACGGGCCCCTTATAATTTAGCAGTTACCGTCGCCTATGGGTGTTTGCAACGCCAGTGGCATTGCAAACACGCTACTGCTTGAATATACACCTGTCTTAACTGTTATACAAAAGAACAGACTATAACAAGGAACATGAACGTTATATAAATATTCACTATTAACAGTTTAAAAACCTTGTCATTTTTCCTAGAATGTTTAATTTTCGCGGCTGTTATCCACGCTACTTTGCATGGATACGGCATGAGTTGCTTGTTTGTTTCATAAATATTTTTTGCATTAATTTCAGCCTAGCATTGGACTCAAATAGCATTATAGAAAAGAATATTAGTGGCCTGTTTGTATTACAAATATCTTGAAATGTATTTATCAGCCTCGGTTTGAAGGCTATATTTTGGTTAGAATTAGAAAAAAAATTGGCACAAAACGCTAGTTCATATAGCAACATTAAATGTAGATTGAAAGAGACAATATTACAAACTTTGTGTGACAAGATTTATATCATTATTAGATATAAAAATCACATATGTATTAATTGCGTGGATGTACTACGTCAGGAACTTCCGCATTCGAAGAGCCTTTCATGTTTGTTACATTATAGACAAATTCATAACGAGAACCTTCATTAGTGCGATCATATTTTACGCCAATTAAACTGTGATGAAGTAATAGGAGGGATCAAAAAGTAGTGAGAATGAGATAGAATATAATGACTGTTGATTTATATTATATACATTTATATTGGCAATATTGATTGTAACCTTTTTTCCTCTTTCAATCAAGATGGCGAAAGCATAGTTGTGTTTTACTTGTGTGATAATATTAAAGAATAAAGTATAAAACCATAAACGGGCCTAATTATTTTAACAATGACAATTGATATAACTCAATAATTTATTTTTCTACACAGTCTCCGAGTCTCTCTACACACCGAGTCCAGCGCTTTTCCAAGGCTTCAGTCCCTTTAAAAAAAAAGTTTTGTCTTGGTCCTGCACAAAGCTCTCCACGGCATCCTCGTTATCGTTTTCGTACTTGTTTCACCTTAAGTATTCTTTCAATTTGGGGAACAGATAAAAATCGCTAGGCGTCAGATCTGGTGAATAAGGGGGGTCAACCAATTCGAAGCCAGCTTGCTGAATGGCAGCCATCGCAACTGCCGACCTGTGCGCGGGTGTGTTGTCATGATGAAACAGCACGCCCCTTCGAAGTTTCCCTCTCCTTTTCTCTTTGATGGCATTCCTCAACTTGGGAATTAAAGCTGCATAATATTGGCCTGTATTAGTGGTTCCACGCTCCAGGTAATCAATCAACAATATCCCTTCTGAGTCCCAAAATATTGAGGCCATAACCTTGCCAGCCGATGCCACAGCACGAAACTTCTTCGGGGTCGGTGATGATGGCCGTTTCCATTGCGAAGATTGCTGTTTTGTCTCGGGATCAAAATGATGGACCCATGTTTCGTCCATTTTTACGAAACGAGACAAAAAGTTTCCAGAATTTTATTGAAACTAGTCCAACAATATCTTCGAAATTTCAAGTCGATTTTGTTTCTGACTCTCGGTTACATTCTCGGCACCCATCTTGCGGAGACTTTTCTCATATTCAAAGATTGTTTCAATATGGATTGAATACTTCCATATGAAATGCCCGTTTCTTGAATTAAGTATCGGATGGTAACTCTTCGGTCACTCAATACAATTTTCTCAACTTTCGCTACATTTTCTTGGGTGACTGACGTCAATGGACGACCGCAACGATGTTCGTCTTCTGTGCTCGTTCTCCCTACTCTAAATTGAGAAGCCCTTGCGACAGTGGAATACGGCGGAGCAGACTCTCCTAATGTTGCCTCCAAATCGCAATGAATCTCTTGCGACGTTAACTTTTTTAAACAGAGGTATTTAATAACGGCTCGCACTTCGTTTTTCTCCATTTTCGAGAACACGTTCCGACACGAAGCAAACAAATGACTACATTCAGAAAAATACAAAAGAGAATCGAAGATTTTTTTCTTTATTAATATTACAAATATGTATCTGAGCTATGCCTGCCAGTATTTATTTTTTTCTTACCAAGGAGTATGTCGTTCTCACTACTTTTTGATCCTCCCTCGTATTTCTATCTACTAAGTCTACTTTTTTCGCTGAGATCGTAGGCATTAAACATATGAAATATATAGTAATTTTAAACAATTGCTAAATATATCAACATTCTAATAAAACGCATTCAATTTCAGGTTGAGACGATTCATATTTTAACACACATATAAGTTTAAAGTATTACTTCAAATATCTCTTCAATCATTCAAACATAACTTAATATGTATGTATTATATTCATTAAAGTACACACAAGTCAATATAATATGTGACAAGTGACACGTGTATCTTTTGAAATAATCGCAACTCATGTAATATTATGATATGACTAATACCAACTATGTTATTGTGAACAGAGCAGTTATGTTTAGGTAAGTGTCAGAGAAGTTCAGAATTGATGCAGTTAATAATTATGAATCGTTACGTGTTGAATTCCATCTTGATAATAATATAACAATATATTAGGAGATAAATCTATATCGACACTATTTATTATTTAAAATACATACCCATAGTTGTCTACAAATAAAAATAGTAAATGTTTTAAATGCACATATTTAATATTCCGAAACATAAAAATATAGATTAATACGGATTGCTTCTGCTTGAAACCGCGGGACGTTGCAAAATATTGTTACAGGACAAAACTTCTAAATCCCGAAATACGAATTCCACCGATAAAAAACCAAATACTGTTGCTGTTAAGCTAGATGGAATAATTCAATATAATTTACAAAATTCACAGCATTCCGAGAACTGACGACAGCTTTCCTTTTGGGGTTGGGGGGTCAGGCGGCAGCCGCCCCCGTAAAAGCCAAAACCAGCCAAATCTTATAGAGAGACAACGAATGCGAGATCGTATAAGGGCTAGGGCGTCGCCGGATAGCGGCGCGCAAGAGTTTCGCCCGGCTCTTGTGAAAAGTGTACAAGGGCTATCGTGTCATGGGTGGGCACGGCTAACGACGTTAGCCTCAACTCACGCAGCCCTAACATCTTGAAGGATCCACTTCGCAACATTGAACATAGGCACGCTAACCGGACACCCGAGAGAGTTTGCCGATGTGCTCTCCAGGCGGAGGGTGGCTGTGGCGTTCCTACAGGAGATTCGGTGGAAGGCCAGGGCCAGGCCATGGAAATGGGGTTGCCATAGTGCTCTCGGAGAAGTTCCAGAACGACATTTTGGAAGTGAAACGTTATAGCGACCGGCTTATGGTCGTTAGGGTGCTTATCGATGGGATAGTTACCCACTTGATAAGTGCCTATGCGTCACAAGTCGGTTGTGACGACGCCGATAAAATAGCGTTTTGGAATCTACTCGGAGAAGTGCTCCGTGGAATCTCATTATCACAGGGGATCGTTTTGGGGTGTGATCTGAACGGTCATGTGGGTGAGAGATGTGGGGAATTTGAGCGTGTTCACAGGGGATTTGGACACGGTAGCCGCAACACGGAAAGGGAGGACATTCTCAATACGTGTGCCGCTGCCGACGCATGTGAAGCATGGCCGGTGCTGGAGCGACACAAGCAGGCACTGCGAGTCACCGAGATGAATATGCTGCGGTGAATGTGTGGAGTAATGCGGAAGGACCACGTTAGGAACTCTTGCATTCGCGACAGCCTTCGGATAAATTGCAGAAGTTTCGCCTTCGCTGGTATGGCCACGTTTTATGGCAACCGGCTACTTACATGGGAAATAAATATCTGGCCATGCCGCCACCGCCGAGCCTCGGCAGGAGGGGTAGAACCAAAAAGTGCTGGCTTGATGTCGTAAGGGTTGATATAGACGTCGTAAGGTGCCAATGGACTGACCACCAGAGATGCCGAACATCTTGCGAAGTGGAGAAGAAAATGTTGGAAAGCGGACCCTGGACGCCGAAGTGAGAGTTAGGGTTGCAAGCGGGATTCAACGCCAAGATGGACGATGATGATGATGACATGAGCAAAACTAAACATATGACAAAATTTGATATTGCTAATTACGAACTATTACTACTTAAAATATTGTGTATCTTTTAGGAATGCTGCTTAAAATAAAAACCAGCATTAAGAAAGATATATAGACAGTTGTAATTTTATTCATTTTTTTTTTATTTATTTATTAATCACTCTTTTCGAAGCCCTAAGAATTATTATTTTCTTCTCCTCACCCGACAAAAACAAGGCTAACCGATAACACTATGTATAGATAACATTGTTAATGAATTTTGGCATTGTTATTTGTCGTAGGTATCAACCGTCTTCAAAAACAGCTGTTTCATCTGTAGATAAAAAGAAATCATTATAATTATGCAGAATTTATTCATTTATTTAAATACTGAAACTAATAAATTTCGACACGCACAATGAATTTCTATTATAGACGTTGTACAAGTTGAGGTTTTTATAAGGCGAGCTTTATTCTCTATATTCATATATTTCACTTAATAAGTAAATGTCGTGTTTAGTCTGTAGGGGCTGCCATCACTCGCCGTACTAACCTTGGCAAGGTACTCCTATTTTCTGCCGATCTCATGGCCTCTGCTACTGGCATGCCGGTAAGGTATCTTATTTTGTCTGTCAATCGCAACGTAGATTGCCCACGTGGCCTCTTTCCGTCCACTTTACCAAGTACCATTAACTTTTCGAGGTTGTCTGGATTTCTTCGAGCAATATGGCCATTGTAACGGGGGATACGTTGAAAGTAGATAGTAGAATCTAGATTAATTTCACCACTAGTGGTGATATTAAGCCGGGCAAGAATTGAAGCGTTGATTCTAGGGGCTGTCCATGGGATACGCAACTTACGCCGCTAACACCACATCTCAAACGCGTCAGTTCTCCTTCTGTCGCTGTTCTGTACTTATAAGTATATGTACTAATTATTCATCTAGATTCGTAGGTAAGTGGTATCACGCTCGGAGGCCAACTTCGAGTTCCCGGGCTTGGATCTCATGATAGCAAGCTCTACTTACGCAGTTTTTCTCACTTAATGTGCATAATATATAATTACGTTCTGACGGTAAAGAAAAAAATCGTGAAATCTGCCATACCGGGATCACCAGTCCGGGAGCACCAGGGCACCAATCCGCCTTTTTGTTATTGCTGTAGGACAGCAGACAGGCTGACGGCCCGCTCAGGATATAGCAGTTACCATCGCCTATAGGTGTTCGCAACGCCAGTAGCATCGCGAACACGCTGCTGTCCCATAAGGGTACGGGAACTTGGGTCACTAATGCCGGAACACAACACAAGGTAATTATGGCGACATACTTAAGACCAAAGGTGGTCGCCATCCAAACGGGCTTGAGGCCCTATGACGTAGCTAGGGTAGGTTGTTTTGTCGCCTTTTACGACAGGCCGACCTCGGCCACAGAGGTTAGTATTCTTTTTCCGCCCCTGCACGCCTTAGACAAGCGTGGCTGTTAAATTGTTCATTTTCCCTGCTAGAGGCTCAAGCCCAACAGTGGGATATATAAGCTATTCTTATTCATCTAAGGTAGTATTATTCTCAGACAGAAATAAAAATAGGGGTATTTACCTAGGGATTCGTAAAAGTTAATAATTAAATTTACTATACAAATTACACAGGCCATCTAGTCTTAAAGCAAGCTACAGAGTGCTTGTGTTATGGGTGCTATAAAACTATATATAATAAATATTTATCTTTTATAACTAAATATATATCAAACATAAACACCCAGACTCAGAACGGGAATCGAGCCCGCGGCTCTCGGATGTGCTCCGAAACTCGAAAGCGGTAGCACCACGGAGGTCTTCAAATAGTAAAAATATTTCTTTTTATAGATAAACAAGCAGCGAAGAAGAGATTAGGCTTCCCTTTAGAAGTTAAGGAGTCAGTCAGTGATCGACGCACGTCAGCACGGAAGCGACTGCGTGTTTATGTATAATATGTATTTATTTACAAAAATCAAAGTTTATATGTAGTAACCAGTTGTCTAGTACACATTTTTTTTTTTTTTTTTTTTTTTTTTTGGTCTCGGGGAAAAACCTCTCTTGACGGGTTCCCCCGGCCCGGGGGGACCGAGGGATATGTGGGACTCCGGGATTTTTCCGACTACCCACTAAAAAACCCCGCTGTTCTCCTATCGCCTACGCCCGGGCCCACGGATATATGGCCTGCCGATCTCGTGGCCCGGGCCGGCGCCGGCCCGCCCTTTGTCTTGAGGCGGGCCCCTTCTAAAGTGTTGGCGCCAGGGGGTCAGGGTTTCGTCCCCCCGGCGCTCTCCTAACAACTCTAGGAGTTGAGGGGGGCCGCGGAACAGCACGCAGCCCTCACCCTCGCGGTAATAGTGCGGGCGGCGGGTCCTCCCCCGAGGGGCCGCCCGCGGCCGCTTTTTACGGCGGCCGGAGGTCGTTACTGGCCCTCCGGCGCCGCCGGCGTGGCCTGCGTTGGCGGGAGGGGAGTGTGGTGGTTGACTCCCGCTCCCGCTCCGCCGCCTCCTTTGCGGACATGACTGCCTCGCAGAAGGAGGCGACGGCCGTCCATCCAGGATCGCCCCCGACCATGGACAGAACCAGGGCCGGGAGCGACAGGTCCACGCCGATAACACAAGTGCTATGCAACTTAGATTAGAACTAGATGGTGTTGTGTGAAATGTCCCAATATATTTATAATTATTTATTTATCTTCGTTCAAGAAAAAATAACATTACGGAACCGATGCGATTAGGGGCGCAGGAGTTTATCCCTTTGATATACTCAAAACCTCACCTCGAGTTTGAACTTCGGGTGCAACGGTCAACAATTACGTATCCCAGTAGTCGGCAACCCGCGGCTCTGTGATTCGTCGGCTACGGCTCTTCCGCAAAATGTTTAGTCCAGGAACGGAATATTACTTATTCATACTAATATTGTAAATGTGTGTGTGTGTCGGCTCCGTTGGTACGGCCACGTTTTACGGCAACCGGATGCTTACGTGGGTAACAAATGTCTGGCCATGCCACCCCCGCCAGGCCCCGGCAAGAGGGGTAGACCCAAAAAGTGCTGGCTTGACGTCGTAAAGGGTGATATGCGTGCCAATGGGCTCACTACCAGGGATGCTGAAGACCGTGCGAAGTGGAGAAGAAAAAGTCGGAAAGCGGACCCCGGGCGCCGAAGCGAGAGTTTGGGCTGCGACCGGGAATTAACGCAGAGATGATGATGATACTAATATTGTAAATATGAGAGTAGCACTGTCTGACTGTTACGTTTTCACGTCAAAGCCGCTGAACCAATTTTGATGACTATCGGTATAAACCGACCCAGCAAAACGACGTTAACCAAGTCAGCTAGCTATTTTTAACTATTTCCGAAATAATATCTCCTACTAAAGCAAAGCATATGTTAAAAAATGGCTCTTTGAATAAATTTCAATTGTGTATTATCGTATGAAGCTCTTTTGAATGACAAGGTTGCCGATCACTGAGATCCAATTCACATGACTGTGAATAGTTAGGACCACTAATAGATATTATCAATTAATAAGGTATGGTACCTTAATTTGCTAAAATTGATTTATGTAGTATTGATGTGTAGTGATGATGGAGTAGATATATTACTTTAAAAAGATCAAACGTTTTGTGGTAAGTAAGACAGCATCGTAACTAGATCCAGTTTTAACTGAAGCTTTTAAGCTTCCAATGTATTAAGATTTAATATATACTTATTATTCACGTAACGTAACGTATTATATAGTAAGAATGTTAGCTTACAATCTCCCCGTGCAGGAACCGATTAAAAATACTGACCCGCACGGCCATGAGCGGCCTATCCTAAAGGCGACAAAACAATCCTGTGGTAGGGCTCTGAACCCGGCTAGATTGCAACCTTGTGTTGTACTACCATATTTTGGCTTTAGTGACCCAGGTTCCAGAACCTTTATACGGACATTTTGTAATTATGTAGCACTTCCTTGGGAATAAATTATATTTTGTTTACAAAATAAATAAACAATATACAGATATAAATAAATAAATACATTTATAGATTACATAATTCTTAGATTCTATTGTCACATTTAAATGACAAAGAATGATTTGTATTCATTTTTTTTAAACGATAGAGATTTTGTTTTTCTTACAAGCAGTTTCTATATGTTGGACTACGCTACTGTTTGTTAAAATATTTTTTATTATGTGACCTCCGTGGCGTAGCGGCTGACGCACATCGCTACGCTTGCAGAGATCACGGGTTTGAACCCGTACAACATAAGCATCTAGATGTTTATATATAATATGTATTTTTTTACAAAATATTATAATATATTTAGTGTATTAGTTATCTAGTACCTGTATACATATATATATATATATATATATATATATATATATATATATATATATATATATATATATATATATATATATATATATATATATATATATATACATACATATATAACACAAGTGCTAAGTCACTTACTTTATGACTAGATGGCGCTGTGTGAATTGTTCCAGTCGCAGATATAGAATACAGTATTCTATATCTATGGTTCCAGTAGATATATTGTTTACTTTCAGAATACTTGAAGACAGCTACCACCGATTACGTTAATAAATTCTTCCTAGCCTAATCAACCTATTAGAGCTGATGCAAACGACGCATGAGGCTGTTCTTCCAATATGGCACGCCAGTCGCTAGTTGCTTCTTAAAAAACAACATAACGATCTGAGCTTTGTTTCTAACGGTTGGGCGGCTTCCAACCGCACCTACAACAAGAATTCACCGCAAAAATTACGATCATGACGCTAGGTCGCTTCTTGAAGTAAACCTTCATTCTAATAAAAAGCACTCGATACAATAAAAGAATTCCAAGGTTTATGTGAGAACTCTTTCTCTAATCTATAAGAGAAAACAATCTATTTTAAGAAAGCAGCGGCTGCGGAAATATGATTACCGAAACATACCCGGCCATGACCTCCTTATATTTAGAAATGGATTTAGCGCACCCACAACGCGTGTAAATGTTATTATTTATATTATATATAATCATTTTATTAATTACATATTATTTTTATCATACTGAAGTTCTATACTAATTTAAGGTAGTGGAAAAATTTAAAAATAATAAAACAGATATAGGGATGATATTAATAACTATTGTGCAAACTAGCAGTATATTATTGGAGTCGAATTAGTAAACATGCTACCTAGCAGCTACTTAGCAGTCGGGGTCTGCTTATCGGGCCGAGAGGTTCGGCGATAAGACGTGGAGAGCGCGCGCGCAGTCAGTGCCGCGAGCGACGCCGGTGCACCGGCCCATCCGTTTGGTCTTACTCGAAATTGGCGAAGTGTTCCGAAATTAAAACTAAACTTTGATACTACTAAAATTTGATATGTACCTGATCCATTTACCACCTATGTTTTCAAAACTATTGTGTCGTGACAGATATTGCTTTTAACGTGTGCATTTAATAGAAGCAACAAGTATTTTCACTATTACTTACGGTGAGTGATTTTATTAAGTATAAAGTATATCGTAAGATATATAATTGATCATATTATAACAGGGTAAATATTAAACATATTCCATTAGGAGGTTCTTCAAATTGTATTTATGTAATATTGGCACGCGTTTATCGAGACTTCGCAGTTTCGTTAGGCCGTTATTACAATTATAATTATGATCGGTGGGCCGCGGGTGATCGTCCGAGTACACGCATCGGTGGTGTGTTTGTTTGGTAGTATAATGGTATAGTGTACTCGGTACTAATGACGATACAACACCGAAGAGGTGCGACTAAAAGCGGTGACGTCACACGCATCATCCGCACTGCTCGCTGCGCACCCGGCCGGAGATGCCGTCTCATATTTATGCATTTTCACTGACCTTTCTAATTTCTCTCGTCTATAATTACAATTAAAACAGCTGATGCGAAGCACGTGGTTCTTATAATCGTTGTAATAAATAGTAAAAATAATTTCATTCATTAAATGCATATTATAATAAATAAATAATAATAAATGTATTGGGACATTTAACACAACGTCACCTAGTCCTAAACTAAGTTGCATAGCACTTGTGTTATGCGTACTAAACAACTGATATACTACATATTTTCTTGTGTAAATAAATACACACTATAATAGATAAACACCCAGAGCTTTTTTTTATGCTGTATGACAGCAGACAGGCTGACGGCCCGCTTGTAATTTAGCAGTTACCGTCGCCTATGGGTGTTTGCAACACCAGTGGCATCGTGAACACAATGCTGTCGCATGAGGGTACAGGAACTGGGTCACTAATGCCGGAACACAACACAAGGTTATTATGGTGGCATACTTAACCGTCTGGATGGCGACCACCTTTGGTCGCCATCCAGACGGGATTGAAGCCCTACCACGTAGCTGGGGTGGGTTGTTTTGTCGCCTTTTACGATAGACCGACCCCGACCGCAGAGGTTAGTATTCTTTCTCCGCCCCTGCACGGATAAAAACGCTAAACGGGAATCGAACCCGTGCCCCCGTGGGGTGGGGACCCCAGCGTACCGACGTGCGTTAGCCATTACGTCAGGAGGTCGTCATGCTATATTAAAGTCATTATTTTTGCTATTTCACTATCAAACTATCATACAGTTTTGATATAATTTATTAAATATTTTTTCATTGTATATAAAGATGATATTGCATTTTGTTAAATTATAATTATTCATATAATCATAATTTAACAATGTGCATTCCTTTAAATTTAAACGCATTATATTCTTTGTATTTAATATGATTAATATTGCATTAGACTTAAATAAAATTCTAAATAGCACATGAATAAATTACATTTCCTAATACCTAAGTCTAGTTTGGGTGTTAGTATGCTTATGTATAAAAAAGATGTGTTTTTATTTTATTATTAATATGTGCCAACATCGGTTAATCGCAAATTCTTTTATAAGCTCCTGATAGCAAGTTTATTAATTCGTCTATTCAGTCGCCTTATCAAATATTATTTTGCAGATAACAAAAGTATTTAATGCCCACCTCCATTGTAATTAGTTCATGATAATGATGTACATTTATTGTTTTTGCATATCAATGCTAAGAATTTCGTATAGTTCTCAAGAGGGGAGCGACCAATTTCGTTTCTATATCATCAAAACGAAATTAATGAAAATTGCTCATTCAACTAAATCACAGGCCGCAATAGAACGGGAATAAATGTTGAAACATTTAAGTTGAACAGTTCGTTTTATAGTTTTATATTTTGTGTAATACATTGTATTAAGTCGGAAATTTTCATTTACATTTCATTATTAGATGACATTAGATTGAATAAAAAGCCAAAAAATAAAAATAGATACTTGAAAGACATGATTGACATAACATCTACGGTGAACGTGGCAGATCCTACACAATGTAACAAAAATCACTAAGACGCAATATTTGCTTAATATCAGAAGATTCTTAGAAATTTTGATTCTTGAACAATTTGTCTTGAACTGATACAAAATATCTCTTCTTCTTCTTCTAATTACTAATACAACAATAATGAATAGTTCGTAAATGTTTTGTAAACAAAGATTTATTTATAGTTTGCTACCGTACCTAGTGAGGTTAGTGAACTTTTAGCTCTCCGCCTAATGTTACTGAAATAGTTTTAATTCTGAATATGATTAATAAAATATATTCAACATAATCTGTAAAGTATATTTCTTAAACAATTTGCTGTTATGTAAAGATTTTTAAATAATAGTAATCAATATGCAATTTGAAGAAAATATTTTGAATTCACATAGATGAAACCTAAACATCAATCAAGCTAGGACGACACAGCTTTAACTTGTTGAACGTCAGACTAGAAACAATGTTTACCCCAGTGGGCCGCGGCAGACACCTTGTTTTGCCATGCCCTCGATCACTACAGAAGTCTCTAAGCGACGCAAAAAACCCTCTCAGCTCCACAGCTTAGCCACTGACCCAAAAAAATTCGAATGGATTGAGAATTTATGGCCTTTTCAACAAGTTGTTTTCAAAAATCTCTGTCATTCCACATCTCGGAAAATAATAAGTACATCGCTGTTTCCGTAAGTCGCCCATTATTTTAAGATATTTCCTAAAAATATTTGCAAAAATACACCCCCAACAATTTGTAGACGATTCTTAATATATTGGTGTGGCCCTGAGGGGAAGTATAATGTCGGACACATGGTATCCATCTTTGATTATATACCGAAGGTATCCATAATGGTGTTCAACGTGTTAAGAAATGCCGCGTCATTCCGGTTGTTAATAATAATAATAAGGCTACCCAGTCACTTTAGGGAGTCGTAGAAACGAAAGTTTCAAGAACTGATGTGTTAATTACTGAATATAAGCCGGATAGAATATTAATTGTATTTCGGATTACGGAAGGAACTATTAGGACATAACCTACTCTAATAATGAGCCAAACGTTTGTTTACTTATCGTACACATTGAACCGAGACCAATGTATTATAAGCCTAGAAAATAGGTTAATGTGTAAAAATTATTTTCTTCGTTTCAATCTAGACCGAGGCTATTGAACGACAGAAGCGAAACAATGTTTTCGCTTTTAGTACCGAAATGTTTTATCATTCAACCTTTAATGTTCTTTTAATGTAAGTGTTAGTATCTTATTTTATTTAATTATCTACATATTATATCCGTGCAGTTATTCGTATCCGTACAGGGGAGGAGAAAGAATACTGGCTTCTGCGGCCTGGGTCGGCCTGTCGTAAAAGGCTACAAAAACACCCTCCCTAGCTACGTGATAGAGTCCCAAGCGCATCTGGACGGCAACCACATTCGTTCTTAAATATGCCGCCATAATAATAACTTTGTGTTGTATTCCGACATTAGTGAAGTTCCTGTACTCTTATGAAACAGCAGCGTATTAGCGACGCCTCTGGCAGCGCAAACATCCGTAAGAATAATATACTGTAACTATATAAGCGGACCGTCACCCTGTCTTCTGTTCGACAACAATAAAAAACATATAACATAAAATGGGTTGTATTTTAAAAATAAAACTCTCGATATTCTTCCTATCTTTATGTCATTAAAAGAAACATTTATTTAGAGCTATCACAATATACACCGCAAATAAATTTTGAAACATTGAATGATATCAAAGAAAAAAAGAAAGTAATTGATCATCAGATAACCCAAGTTGTATTCCTGTCCATCCATTTACTCCATAATTCCAATATTTTGTCACATTCTTCCAATATTTCAGAATATGTTTATAATCAAGCCATGCTTCAGTAGACTTCTGTAATGCTTTCGGTTTTTTCAATTCATTTCATTTCGTGAATTAAGCGAGATCAAGAAACATTTTAAAAAATTAATCACCACGGTAATCAAACTTGATTTGATAATAAATAGACCGAAAACTTTCTGAACAAAAACCAATGGAAACAGTTATGAGGTCATAGTAATGTTTGACTATGCATGAAACTTGAAAATTTCGTCATTTAATTAGCATTGAGATATATACGAACTAGAGTAGAAGCTGTAACAACCAAGTAATGGTCCACATATTTTCATTACTTACAGTGCCGTTTATACAATACAAATAACATGGATCTATGGAATTGAGAAACCGCTAAATAATATTGTTTAAGAAAAATGTTATGCGTGTTAATAGAATTGCAAATATTAATGGATATTTGTTTTAATAGGCACAATATAAAAGACTCTAATTCATATCATTCAATATTATGGAATTACATCAAGCCTATATACAAATAGTTTGTTCTTAATTTTTACAAAAGCATTCTTCAATTCTACATACAAAAATTACTTTTTAGAGATTTATACTAAAAATGTATTCTAGGTTGTATAAAAAGCTAAAAACACTCACAAACTTATTTTAGTTAAACAAAACATAGCAGTAAAACGTAGTACATTTATGAATATTACAAAACAATACAAATTATCCAGATCTATTTGTTTATTTTTTAATTACGTCACGCCTATGTATTTATCCATTTACTGTCATTACCATTTTCTTTTCTTTTCTCTCATTTTGTTTCTTCCTTCATGTATTTTGTGTAAATGGACTGAAAATATAATTATTTGTTTATAGTTTTATAATATAAAATATGACTATATTGATATTATTACGTATAACTTTGTGTACCGCCATCCACATGTTAATTAATAGATGTATTCCACTCCATTGTAGGGTTGCCTGGAAGAGATCGCTTTTAGCGATAAGGCCGCCCATTGTATCACTGTAACATAAATATTCTCGTTTTCATTGTACATAGATTTAGTTGGTGAACAATAAAGTGTTTTTCATTCATTCAAATTGTTAATTTTTAATATAATGTAGCATGGTTGCCAACTCAGCAATTGCTATTTATTCAAAATAGCGCTGGCTTTCATTTGGTCGCTACTAAATTTAGTTTAAAATAACAGTTACAATATAAAATAATTTCACTTACATACTAATACTATTTTGAATGACAATTGCATATACATATATAAAAAACAAAACATACATTAATTAAACCAAATAAAATATTAAACATTTTTAAACTATGTAATGTTTGTAAACTATGTACCATATAAACAAAATTACAAATAAAAAATTTGAATTTAAAATGAATTCAATTTAAGCGGTATAATGTATTGGTTTGACATAAACAGCTCATATTATTGCTCATAAGATATTCTGAATAAGCAAGATGACTCGGCCATGAAATGGCCGGAGACAGCCCATTTGTTATATTGAGCGAGGAAGAGTCCTTGAACTAAGGTGATAAACACCATAACATAACTTGATAGTACCTTCAAAATACTACCGTTGGCTATATTTAACGTTTATGGAAAAAAACTCAGGGATTATTGATGTGATTAATATAAGGTTTATAAGGTTAATTAATTTTATGGATTAAATATAACCGGTAGTATATCGATAATGCCGCTAGTGATGTACTGACGAGTGAATAGGAGTCATCACTGTTCAACTTACATTATTTTATTCGAAAATTGAAGAGTGCACCGATTCTGCACTAAGAATGTAACAGTTTAGTTTTTGTGTCAACACAGAAGACTTAGAGAATAAAAAAATTAATTTCATCATTTGAACAATTGAGCACAGGGACGTTACTCACCAAGAAATTTAAAAATACTCTGAAATAATCCGAATGTAAGTACTAACGCGTGTGAGGTATTCCTTCTGGAAATACAACAAGATATATAATAAGGTACATTAGAGATAGCCTAAACTTTAAAATGAAGTTATTCTTACATAAAATAGTAGAAGAATACTGACCCCTTCGGTCAAGGTGGGCCTGTCATAAAAGGCGATTAAACAACCCAAGTTAGGCTAGGTGGTAGAGCTCCAAGCCCGTTTGGATGGTAACCACCCCTGCTCTATAAACTGTCGCCTTAATAACCTTGTGTTGTGTGCGGCATAAGGAACCCAGGTTCTCGTTCCCCTACGCGGACGGCAGCGTGTTAGTGGCGTCGCAAATATCTATAGATGACGCTAACTACTTATTATTAAGTGGGCCGTCAAGCTGTCATTTATGTCATCATTATGCTCTGTTTATACGCAATATTTTATATATACCTGGGTTAGGTCCTGTCGTTCTTTAGTTCTGTTCTCAAGAAAACCTTTAGCACTAAAACCCTATTACATTGTCTCCTCGACATGATCTTCATTTTGTAATTAATAATAATATTAGCATTCCACCTTTTACATCTGTACTCTCGTTTTCTGTGGTATAAATGATTGCGATGTCATGTAGAAGGGCACTCTCACACAAGCGTATATGGACTACCGTTAACAACATAATATTTCGTACTTAACAACTTTCATTTAGTGTATGTATGGTCTCATGTTAACTCATTAAAATGCAATTTCGTCTAGCCAGTTCATAATTTATGAACTAGATTCTATGTAGCAAGTTTTTATTTTTAAAGCATTTCATTATTTCTATTCTGCAGTTTGCTTTTCAGTGTTGTACATAGCACGCCTTTATTCGCATAAAGGCGTGGCGATATCTTTCCGGGACACTTAGTTTTTTGTGCAGAATAATAAGAAAATATTTAAAACAATTACATTTTTACCGGACCCTAATATACTACATAGTCGTATATAAGTATACTTTTTTGTAAATAAGTATGTAATATTAATATACACCCAGACTGGGGACGGGGATTCGTGATCAGCCGTCCTACGTGCGTTAGTCTAGAAAAAATTAGATGATAATTAAGATAAGCTCAAAATTACAAAGCCCAAAAAAATGGCATTTTAATTAAGCTACAATATTTTTAACTTAAAAAACTATAAAAGAGTTTGTATTTTATAATTTCTGTAATATTTTGTTACAGTTATCATTGTTTGAACCATGGCGATGAAGGAATGGCTCCAGTGGCTGCCCCCACCTCGGTCGCTCCTTGCGTTGCTCCTAGCCATAGCTGGCTTTAGTGGTAGATTATTCGCTTCACACTTCACGCATTCACCAACTCTCCTGGTTGATACTTGCCATGCACTATGTCGACTAGTGGGACTTATTACAACTTTACTTTCGTATAAGGTAGGTTTAATTGTTAAAGTTATTAATAAAAGATTAAAACTAACTACTTCAATTAAATTAAAACCATTGTATCTTGAAGCAATTAGAAAAGTTCTACCAAAGACGACATATTTGAATCACTTTTTATATCAATTTCTTAATCGAGCTTTGGATAAATCTTTCCACAGCAACAATTAATTTCATCACTGCTAATAATGTAAAATAACAATTACTTTGTTAAATATATGTAACCCATCATCCGATAATAATACCAAGTGCGTTACTTGTAATAGTATGAACGAGCTGATGAAGGAGAAGGGCGGGAAGGCCGTCTCCGTAATACTTTCGGATGGGCTCGTATCGAAGTTTTAGGACGTCTGTCCGTCCACGTACTCTTCGCTTCATTTGCATTGGCATTGATGGTGAATGCTTTACAACTGGGCGTGCACTCGTCTCATGGCCAACCCCCGAGGTACCCAAGAATTATTGTTGGAAGTGCAGTTATCGGCCTTTTGCTGCACGCCATAAACTATATGTTGCTAGCTGGTAAGTGATAAATGAATTGAATGCCTTTAACACGTTGAACGCCAGACTAGAATTAATGTCCGCCGCAGTGAGCTGCGGCGGACACCTTGTGGCTACCAATACGTTAGGTCTAGAGGGTCACCTCGGATACCTTGTGTCCACATGCTATCCACATGTTTCGACTCTTATTACTAAAAGCAAGTGACCAAAGCGTGACCCCACAGCCTGGCTACTTGGCACCAAAAAAATCAAAAAGTTTAGAATTTATAGCCTTGTTGTTTTATTTTAATTTAAATTTAGTTAATAAGTATATCTTTGTTTCTGAAAGTCACCCATTATTATTAAATTATTTCCTGAAAATATTTATAAAAAAACACCCTAACGATTTTTTTAATATATTTATGGTCCTGGGAAAAAGTATGATGTACGGACATATGTTATCCGTTATGGTATTCAACGAATTGATAACGGAATATAATATTCTCATTACTTCATATTTTTCTTTAATACTGTTAATTACTTGACGCTCTTCTCTGAAAATTTAAATCATTTAACCAGAATGCAATTATGTATCCAAAAATTATTTTCAAACGATTTGAAACTCTGGGACTGACTGGATTTTTAAATAGTATTAATATCATTTCAATGAAAACTTTAATAAGGTAACGTGTATTAAATACACCGATATTATTTAATCTATTTACATTACTGTATAAATTTGTTGTTGATTTTATTATTGGCAGCACATCACGCCATTATATACTTGCAAGTGTACTTTACACTTATCGGTTATTAACTTTATTAATAGGCTTTATTTAACATATGTCATGTTTAAATATCGAGCATAGAATTTAACATCCATAGATGCCGCAGGTTCTGTTAGGATATAAATAAAGCCGGGGCACTCGCCCGACTGCTCCCCAACATCGGAGGACCGAACTCAGTGTGCCGGAAAATATACGAAGGAATCGCACGGTCAATGGCCGTTTACAGGGTCCCGTTTGGGTGGAGCACCTGACGGCCAAAAGCGACTGTCAGGGCCATCAGGAGATACTACACGTGGTCCTTCGAGGCGATCTAGCTCCTCGCCGGATCCATACCGTGGGATCTAGAAGCTCGGCTCTTGGCGTCGCTGTATCGGTGGCACCAGGAGGCCGTCGTCCAGTGTTCTTGCCCCATGCCTCGTGAAATTGAAGTTAAGCGGGTGGAGCTCCGAGAAATTCTCATGGCAGTTTGGAAGGAAAGACTTGCACAACCCAATGCGAGCCAAAGCACCATCGCAGCGGTGCGGCCCGCCCTGCAAGACTGGCTTGCCAGGCGTCACGGCACTTTGTCGTTTCACGTGATACAGGTACTCTCGTGGCATGGCTGCTTCGGACGATACCTGTGTCGCATCGCTCAAAAGGAGCAAACGACATAATACCACCACTGTGCCATGCCGGCGACGAAGACACGGCACTCCACACCCACTAAGTGTATCGCGCATGGGCATTGAAGCGTCGAGACCTCGTCGCCACCATCAGTCTTGACCTCTCAGTCCCGGCCATCATCCTAGCGATGGTTGGGGGTCAAGCGGGATGGGACGCTATCGCCTCCTGTGAGGCAGCCAAGTCCGCGAAGGAGGCGGCGGAGAGGGAGCACGCTAAACTTCCCTCCCGCTCACGCAGGGCCACTCGTCGCCGAAGATTGGCACTAGACCTCCGGCCGCTATAGTGTTCGGTTGCGGGCGCAGCCCCCGGGAAAGGGCCGCAGCCTCGACACTTAAGGCGTGTGAAGGAACACCAGGGTGGTTTTAGTGGGTATACCATCAACGTGCGTTCCCCAGTCTAGAGAAGGGGACGTACGGGCGCATTGCACGGGGAGTGAAACATCACAACGCATCTACCTTATCATCTGAATTATTAGTGTGCTTTTGGAACGTGTTTTCATTACGATATGGATAGCAAATTCACATGTTTGCAAAATATTAAACCTATGCATGTTTCATAATGGAACCAAAATATTCCATCATGTTTATAAATTCTCTCGAACTAGTTCCTAATATCATCAAAATTTACAGATAGTAATTAATTAAAATGAGAAGTTACTAAAATAGAACAGAGATCCTAAAATGGACGAGATTACTGATTTGCTTAACATCCTGTTAGTTTGGTACAAACTTTTATAAACTATAGAATCCAAACTTTTTTTTTGGTCTCGGGGAAAAACCCTCTCTTGACGGGTTCCCCCGGCCCGGGGGGACCGAGGGATATGTGGGACTCCGGGAAAGATATTCGGCCATCCGACTACCCACTAAAAACCCCGCTGTTCTCCTATCGCCTACGCCCGGGCCTACGGAAATGTGGCCTGCCGATCTCGTGGCCCGGGCCGGCGCCGGCCCGCCCTTTCTCAAGGTGGGCCTCTTCTAAAGTGTTGACGCCAGGGGGTCAGGGTTTCGTCCCCCCGGCGCTCTCCTGAGTTGACTCAAGGAGTTGAGGGGGGCTGCGGAACAACACGCAGCCCTCTCCCTCGCGGCAATAGTGCGGGCGGCGGATCCTCCCCCGAGGGGCCGCCCGCGGCCGCTTTCTACGGCGGCCGGAGGTCGTTGCTTGCCCTCCGGCGCCGACGACGTGGCCTGCGTTGGCGGGAGTTAACTCCCGCTCCCGCTCCGCCGCCTCCTTTGCGGACATTACTGCCTCGCAAAAGGAGGCGACGGCCGTCCATCCAGGATCGCCCCCGACCATGGACAGAACCAGGGCCGGGAGCGACAGGTCCGCAGCCAATTCCGGACGGGACTTCCATCCCCATCGCGTGCTAGTCAGGCGTGGGTACGACTACCAGATGACACTCCAGAAAAACCAGGGAGTCGCCCAACATCGTAGTCGGCCCAGCAAAACCAACCGACAGTGAGGATGCAATTCCCAAACTAATCTAAAGGAAATCTATATCTACATGAAATTTTGATAATGACATGAAAGAATAATTGTTTTGATATATATTTTTTATTTTTTTTATTGCTGTAGGTCAGTAGACAGGCTGACGGCCCGCTTAGAATTTAGCAGTTACCCTCGCCTATAGGTGTTTGCAACGCCAGTAGCATCGCAAACACGCTGCTGTCCCATAAGAGTACAGGAACTTGGGTCACTAATTCCGGAACAAAACACAAGGTTATTATGGCGGCATACTTAAGACCAAAGGTGGTCGCCATCCAGACGGGCTTGGCGCCCTACCACGTAGCTAGGGTGGGTTGTTTTGTCGCCTTTTACGACAGGCCAACCTCGGCCGCAGAGGTTAGTATTCTTTCTCCACCCCTGCACAGATAAAAATAATATTCTAGTTATGAACAAATTAATAATTATTATCTTTTGATGAGCGTTATAAATATTAAAAATAATTAAATGTATTTTATGTGTTTGTCATTGCTCTGAGCCTCTTCGTTACTGAGGTTAGCCTTTCCCAAATAAGTGTCAAACATTTATACTTGCTTCGGCTATAAGTATACTAAAATTGGAACAATACAGAGATGGTTAACATGGCCACGCGCAAAGATGACATGCAGAATCGTGAAGCGTTCCACTTTTTTTGTATCGAACATCATATTAGTTCCATATTCAACCCGGATCAGCAAATTGCGATCCATCGTGCTTACACTACAATACCTCACAAAAATGTTAACAGGTCGCGAATTGAGCTACAGTCGTCGTTTGTGCGTCACTGAAGGGGGAGGAGTAGAACTGAAGACTGGCACTAGCGAGCCAGTCCTTACGCATGCACCTACCGATATTGCTAGTAAGTATTTATCATTAAATACTCAATGACCTTAAGTATTTTAAATCTTAAAAAGCCTACACACGACCCTAAAATCAGTTGCGATATCGGGACAGGGGTAGGGAGGACTCTAAATCGTACCCTAAATCACCTCGTGTATAGGCAAATCGTAACCTGATTTTTATTGTTTACCCTAAATCTAAAATCGCATCGGGCGAGCTCACGATTTAGGGACGATTATCGTCTAGGGAGCGTTGTCGGCACGTGTGTAGTGAAATCGGGACTGATTTCTACGCAGTATGAAGTTTCATCAACCAGTTTTTAACCCAGGTCTTCCTATTTCGTCTCTGGTTAGGTGGCACCATAGTAAGTGCCAAGGCAATGTCTATTTTTTGCTGTTTTGAGAGTGTCGGTGGCATCTTGGATCAACGAGCAGTCTGTTGCACGGTCGGTTATGTACTAACTGGTAGGGACGTGACGTGTATACTGTGTGTAGAGTAGTAGTAGTAGCCGATTTCATCCCCACCACCGCTGTCCCGATATCACCACTGATTTTAGGCTCGTGCGTAGGCCGCTTTATACACCATAATTTTATAGAAAACAGAGATGTTTTTGATGAATAATAAAATCTCCATATTTGACCAGTTCCCATACCTTATTGAACCGAAACTATAATTAAACTATTCATTAAGAATGAGTTTAAAAAAATCGGAAACATTATATATATGCCGGAACACAAGACAAGATTATTGTGGTCGCCATCCAAACAGGCTTGGGGCCCTACCACGTAGCTAGGGTTGTTTTCTCACCTTTTACCTTTTTAGCAATCCCGGCCACAGAGGTTAGTGTTCTTACTCCGTCCCTGCACGGAGAGATATTATTAACTAACTAACTCAGCAAACGTTGTTCTGTCATATAAATTTAAAAAAGTATCCTGTGTCCTTCTCAAAGTCCAATCTATGTCTATGCCGAAATTTATCAAAATGGTTCAGCGGGTTAGGTGTGAAAACGCAACAGACAGAGTAATTTTTACATTTATAATATTAGTATAGATTAATACGTATATGTATTAAGTAACAGTTAACAGAAAGTTAGCTTTATTATGTGTGTGGACAATGACCATTGTGTTCTGTAAAAAATGGTTGATAATATGTCACACGTTAATAATATGTCACAAAATATATCTTCGTATAAAACTTAAAGCAACATAGTAAATACACCAAATAAGTAATCAGTTTTGCTAGATAAAGCTGGAACTATTAATTTGGTTATATAAATTAACCAAACAAATGTTTATGACGAAAACTTATTTTTGTCCATGATTCTGATTAAGGCTTGTTTATTACTGTGGGAATTGCAAGAGTGGTCCTGGTGACAAATCGTGTACCTACTGAAGTTGGCAAATATGAAGGCTGCTATTACATTTACCCATATCTATACCGTGTTATTTCTTGTGTTTTTTGCGCAAGAAAAGTACATTGGTTTACTAGCTACTGGCATACGAATATTGAAGTAAAAGAGTGAACTTTACGCTGTGATCTAACTCAAAAACTGATTCTAGACTCTGATAAGACCTATATAAAGAGGAAAAAGAGACTTTCTTGGGAGAATAATGAACAAACAACTACTCATAAGTGCTTACTAGTGAATGCTTAAAATATAACCGAAAGAAAATGCTATGTAAAAAGATATGTGCATCATTATCCATTTTGAGACCATTGAGTTATTTTCATTTACATGATAATAGTGAGACCGTAGTCATAACTCGCTCTTAATGGAAATTGTACTTTTATATTAAAATTATATTATAGCTTGTTATATCTTTACGACTAGACTAATTCGGTACATTTTATCTATAATAATCAAATTTACCTTTTATTACAAAGCGATTAATAAAGACCTACGAATTTTGATGTATATTTATTTTGATGTGCCTGATTCGAAATTGGGAAGAACGCCAGTCATTGTGTTTGTTGTTTAGGCAGTTTATTCGTGATGAGCGCCGGTTTGACTGGCGAATGGGAACCGGTAGCTGCGCGGATCGCCGACCCAGCGCTCTCCGCATGTGCCGCTATTGTCCTCGTTATCTTCAATTACCCTTTCAGTAAGTCTTTTATCTATCCATATTCTGATACTTCATAAATTATATTTGCTGTACTCGTAGTTTTCTTGTCTCTAAAATCATAATGATACGCCCATCACTACTTAATAACCAAACCTTCCAGTGTACGAAATCTGTGTAGTTTTGGCATAAGGTGATTCAGCGTCAGAATTCAGATGGAGATCACCCTCGAAAAAACTTCAAAAACCTATTTAATTAACTTTGTTCTTAGAACACTGTAAACCGCTGGCTCGAATAGCTGATAACATGTGAAATTAAAGGAAATTCGATAATCCACCCCAGTAGAATAGATTAAAAAACGCACCAAAAGGTCGTGGTCATTTAATCTTTCAAGATAAGGAATAAATAAGTCCGATTTTATAACTACATATTACCAATATGTAAGACGGATGAGTTGCTTTTTTCATTGTTGAGAGACGAATTATCCAATTGACGGTAAATGGTTTCTTTTGACTTGACTTGTTTATGGTCGTTTAAGGATAATCGCGTTTGTAAATTCGACTAAGTATTCGTAATTCAAACGATAGATCTCATTGCGTCTAAGGTATCGAAATATACGAATTGAACAATTAATAATAATTCAACCATAAGACTGTTGCTGTTGATATTAATTGAAGTGGAAAATGCTAGCGATAAGCAGCCTGCCAATGTATTACGCAAGTTTTAGTAACAAGGTGGCTTTATTTGCTTTTGTTTGATGAATTTCAGTATATTTTGCGTATTGGCTTTCTTTGGGAAATACATGGTATATAATATATAGCTATTTATGTGTATATGATGATATGAGGATCTTCAGACGCTTAAACTTTTATAAGGTGAAATAAGTGAATATGTTCACCCGATCGCACAAAATTTGAATGAAAATTGAATAAGGCATAAGGAAGAATAGTAATTTTTATTCGTATTTATGAATAATACGAGTATGTATTCGCACCTTAAAACATAATAAACTGTCAATGTTAGATGTAAATATATTTATTTTCTACTGTAACAATCTTTACATTTTTATCTTTTATTATTTTCTATAATGTATATATCTCCTTAACAACCGTTTCATAATAGCCAATAATCTCGCTGAAGCCACATTACCAGTCAGCTATTTTTCCAGCCAGTTATGTCAGTAGTAATGGAAAATCCAGCAGGATTTTCTAACTACTAGTCGTTAACGTTCACGAGACCGTCTGATTTATTTAACTTCAATAACAAATCGCTGATGAATATTTTATATAAACAGTGCGTTCAGCGGGTTTGGTGCTACTCCAAACGGTGCCAGAAGGACTAGGGACTTGTGAGCTGCGAGCTGCGGCGCTGAAGGTGCCCGGCGTGCTGGCCATCCATGAGCTGCACGTCTGGCAGCTGCACCACGACAAAGTGGTTGCCACCGCGCACGTTGCTTACGGCTCACACGAGGTATTGCTCAAACAATGAATTTCTTCATCAAGATATAGGCACTCTTTTCATTATAGCTTCAATAAAAGTTAGAGATAACAGTAATATTAATATAACAAAGGGTTATTTATAATTTAAAAAAATCGAGTCAGTATCGATATTGCATAGATTTTCTTAAAATATTTCAAGAATTCTCTTTTTATTTTTTTGTTTACGTTCTGGCTATTTTCTATGCTCAGTTAACGATAGTTAAGTCAGTAATCTTAAAAATAGTCGATATACTATTATTTTAAGCTGATTTGAAATTTTGTAATACTGGAACAAATGATCTGTACCAGTAGGCCCAATCGCGATTGGTAAAATATCGATCCGATTGTCTAGTAGCATGACCATTGTCTTAGAGGCAGTTTCGAATAGGGAATCATTAGTCAAATTTTGTCTAACAACGATGACGTTAGTCATAAACATTTAGCCCTGGTCTCATGCAAATTCCCTTCATAATTCCTCGCATAAATCTTACCTACTTATAAAGTATACACAAAATTATTAAGATTTTATCGTACCTAGAAATCATATTTAAATTGAATAATTCGGCACTGATTACAGATTACATTACAATCGTATAATTGATTTTTTAATCTTCTTTGTAGGATTATATGGAGAACTCCGGCAAGGTTTGCGATGTGTTTAAAAGGCACGGAATAGGCCTTGTCACTTTGCAACCTGAATTTGGTCTAGCCTCAATGCAAGGTAAATGCTTATACTGATATTTACTATAGAAAGTAAATCATAGGTAACTTTAAAAAAAATAAAACTGCTGCTATGAAATATTAAAATATAGCTCCGACTATAATTTAATTAATATATTTTGACTATTCACACAAAAACATGTAATCCCAAAGTAAAAAGCAGTGCCCTTGAGTTTAGAGTACTATACAACTAATATGGTACATATATACTCGTACTTTTATTATTATCCGTGCAGGAGCGGAGAAAAAATACTGACGGGGTCGTAAAAGGCGACAAAACAACCCACCCCAGCTACGTGGTAGGGCCCCAAGCCAGTCTAGATGGCTACCACCTTTGGTTTTAAGTATGCCCCTACAGTAAATTCGTGTTGTGTTCCGGCATTAGTGACCTAAGTTCGTGTACCCTTATGGGACAGCAGCGTGTTCGCGATGCCACTGGCCGTCAGCCTGTCTGCTGTTCTACAGCAATAAAAATATATATATAAATAAACAACAATATAATATAATACACAGACATACACTCGGGAATCGAACATGTCACCTTCGCATTTACTCTGACGTGCGAAAGGTGTTATTACGTCATTGGGATTACGATTAGGGTGCACATTTACATGTTAAATTTTTCTATGAATTGAGTTTTCGTGTGCAAAAAAGTGTATATGTATGTATACCTATAGTCAGAAAGCTCAGATCATCGTGTTTCAACTTTAGACTGTGCGTTTAAGTTCTTAGTATTTTTTAGGTTCAGACGAAGAGAAAAAGGCGTTGATAGCTTCCGAGAACTTGGATTGCTCGTGTCCATGCGCCAAAGAATGTATTGCGCCGAGATGTTGTAAGCCACAAAAGCAACCTAATGTGCTTCGTATTTAGGATACTAATACAATTATAAGCAGCTATCAAAACATAAACCCAACGAGAACTAAATAAATTATTTTTAGATGACTATTTTAAATGGTTATTAATGATATTTTTGCAAATTTTTAATTAAATAAGATAAATTTCAATTTCCAGACAGGTGTTATGCTATTTTTATATTTAAATGCATTATTAATAAGATTGTATACAAGGTTTAAAATGTTTAGATTTAATAAGCGTAAAATTTACTTTTGGATTTCATTTATGTTATGACATGCGTGTTATTTTTTTATTATGCATGTTTCTAGATATAAGTCTTGCCCTAACATTAAGAGTTCGGAAACACTAATTGCTTGTTTACATGTAAATAATTACATTAATTTTATCTCTTAAATTGTGTGGTAATAAGTATTATTGACTTAAAATATATCTATTATTATTAGTTTTTTAAAAGGCAGCTCTTGACTAAAATTGTTAATCCATATTTAAAATCATAGTTATTCTATTAATATAAAAAACTGCATATTATTTTTCTCCGTGTAGGAGTTGAATAAGAATATGTACCTATTGCACCATTATATACCTCCGTTTTAACGTTAACATTTGAATCGCCATGCGCCAGTGAAGCCGACTATCTATGTTTGTTAATAATAGACTGAAGAAAAGAGTGAAAGTGTTGTAAAAAACAGTGTAACGTCACATCGTCAACTCCTGTGGTTATCGAATCACGGTGAAATGAATATAATTCAACATAATGACCGGCATTGTAAAACGCCACGATCTATTGTTAAAAAGCAATTTACAACTCTTTGGTTGGAGAGAAATTTTTGAAAAGTATAAAAACGTCAATTTAACCGCGACACTTTTCCTTCATCGAGTATAATTTCTTCAAGTGTAAAATTTGCATATTAATGGTAATATTTGAATACAGTTGAAGTCAAATAACAATTCACCGCGGCCATATAATTACATCTAAAATAGTAACTAAATTAAATGCTATTTTGTCTTAAGATTAAGGTGTAGATATTTTTAATAAATTAGAATTTGGGAACAACGCTCTGTAGCAAAATGTATTAGAAGTGTATATTGTTCCGCCTAAAATTGAAAAAGGAAACTTGCTGTGTATTTTCAATTCGAGAGGAATTCTGCAATCGATAATATAAATTATACGTGTTTTAAATACTCTTATTATACGCAATAATCAATTAAACGAATAGATAAGAATAATATGGAACATTACAATACATTAACCTTTAACGAATATGCATGTTTGATGTGTGCCCAATATAAAAATATTTGAGCCGTATCTTATCGTTTATACAAATCTTTTTAGAAATTGAAATTTTACTATCAAAAGTAAAACGAGTGTAAAGCTATTACTGAGCGTGGTTCCTAAATTAATGAGAAAGGAGTATCATAGAATTCATGAAATAAAACAAATGTTAACAGTTTAATAATACGTTTTGTAATTTATAAGAAACAAAATGTATTTCAACATTCGAAAGTATAGTCGAAAGGTGTACAAAGCGTCTGTGATGTTCCTTTACAGTATTATAATAGTAATCGCTAGGAAAATAAAACTCAACTATAAGTAATCGTTATTTGGAATAGCGACTTATATTAGATACTGTACAAAGTTTTGTTTATGTTATTGATTGTAAAAACAAATATATTGATTGTTTATAAGTGGAATGGCTTCATTATTATGTCATCATATCTCTATTTACGCAAAGATACAATTGTCACTTCAATAGGAAAGTTGATAAAATTTAATAACACTTTTAATTCTAATTGAAATATTAATAAGTATAATATTTTTATACTCTCTACATCTTTGACAGGATTTATGCATGACAGGGTATTATCAGTTCATCCATCTTCTCTTTGGTCTACACCTCCTTTATTTACATTCATTTTAATTCCTTACGTTTTCTTTATCTATGACATTCCTTAGATTTAATTCACCATGTAAGTGAAACAATATCTCAATTTCATACTGAGTCGCTTCCCACTTCTCCAGTTCGATTATGCGTTCCTTACCCTTTTATATCTCCTCTGTTTTACCCAGGAGCACAATGGCAATGCCCTTAGTTTTAAAAACGGCTATAGACGGTAGTCGGCATCTTATCAAGTGAAACTGCCAGCTTTTTGGAGTATGTCAACTACATACAAGACATTACTCGTATTTTTAATAACATATAGAGTATTATAATACTCTAGATTAGACACCGACTATACTGATTCGATGACTAAATTGTTTTTACTACAAAGGTTTAAACATTAATAGATAAACATGTTAATATCACTCCGATCTTCCTATAACTCGCTACTGGACAATATTTAACCTACACTATTTTAATCATCAACACTTCCACTTTTATTGTCTATGTCTGGAGAATATGTAGTGAGCACTAAGTTGCGGCAATGTTGAGGTTTGCATGCACGTGTCTTCACCAACTTTTGGCAGGTTTTATCTGAATTGCTTACAGTTTTCTGAAAATTTAGAATAATGTGCTTTTTACAGTCAGTAACAGTAATTAAAAGGTGTAATCTTTATAGGTTTTAAAATCTTATTTAAATATAAAGTCACTTATATTTTGCTGGCTTATCTTTCTTGTTTTACCTTTCAGCTAAGTTTTCCTAGAGCGCTAGAGTTTTCAATAATGGCATTCATATTGGTATTGGACCTTTGCTATTGTAAATTTCCCTAAAAGCTGCAATTGCTTCCCATCTCAGCCATTTTTCTACTGATCTATACAGTAATAAGAAAACTCGTTCTACTTTGATGAATAAGAGAAGCTAGATCAAAAATATATCAAAAAGTAAACAAAAAGTAAGAGAAAACTTTATGAAGTTTTCTCATTTCTTATGTTTATAAGTAACATATTCAGTTTTAATCTATGTGTACGCACCAGAACTAAACGGTAGTTAAGTTTTACGGCATGGTTGCAATCTCCGAAGCAGTTACCCCAGCCCAACCATGGACCCATCTCACAATCGCTTGTATTGGCCGCTGTATTTTGGAAAAAGTATTGTGAATTATGTACATGCAACATTTACATCCTAGTTGGATCACATTTTATCTATATATGATTGAAATTTTTATTAATTTCACCAGCCTGGGATTAATTTCATTTGGAAAACCCCCGGCCTCAGCACTCCAGGCTTGCTAAGGACTAGGAAGAATCTGTTTAGTGAGTATACCAGCGACGTGCATCCACTATACCTAGTTTGGGAGCACACGGGCGCATCGTATGGGAGTCCACGGCGAGTTTATCGAAGCTGTGGAGTGTGCAAAAAACAATTCCACCTCGACAGCAAAAAGTTTTTAGTTGGTGATAACATCTGTCAGAAATATTCAAAACAATAATGATATACAAGTGCTTAAAATCTGCAAAATTAATTTTGAATGATATTTATACTTTTTAAATTATTTCTTACCTTGGGATAAAGGTGTATCATTTTGCATAACTTCATTATCGGTGCTCGGCGGAGTAGGTTTTAATTTTTTAGTACTCGTCTCTATTGGAGCTACAGTAACTAAAAAGAAATGATTAACGCTCTTTTATTTTAGCATTCGTTTCTATAGTATGTCTTGATAATATTAATAAATCAGACCCAGGTAAATTTTTAAACACCAAAGAAAAAATATGTAATATATTTTAATTCAGTTTTTAAAGTAGCGACTGTGGTCGGATCTAACAGCTTCGGAAGGAAAACCGATGGCCAATGAATGCGCTTTTAAACTATCTACTTTCTGTGCATACATACTTAATGTACCTACTTTTTGAATCGGTAGTTTTTTTTGCATTTCCACAAGCATATTGACAATGTTCTCTGTTTCGAAAATTGTTTGCATTTCCTCCGCAACCTGAATAGCCAAATGGTTCGCAGACATCAGTGTTCCAATCGAAAAACCATCTTTCATCATAACCTCTACAATGTCCAACAGACATGGGCAGTTTGCACACATCTGAAAAATAGTGTTTAAGTTTAATTTTTTAAAAAATAGACGTTCGTTTCTATGCCACTTCTTTTCCATCTAGAGTGTCGGGACACACACACATACAGTTATGCAAGCACTGCACTTACGTAACCGCCGAGTGTGCATCTTTCCCATTGCCCGTCTTGTATATAAAGTCGAATAATTATATAAATTTATTCCGCACCGGCACTCCGTAATGCCCACTGGTGTTCATCCGATATAATAAAAGTTTTTAGAGTATACAAGATGTTTCAGCTATACTCCACGATATTAAAGGAATCTACATACGAAGCATCCACAACAAAGTCCCACATAGAGCTTCTCCAGCAGTTTGATAAAGCAACAAAAGCAACTTGAGCGAAACTACGCAAAAGTGAGAATATTTTGGGATGAATGCCTCGAATCGCCAGGTAGTCCCGCAAATGCATCAAATTTCATACAGCAAAGTAGATAAGCAAGACTCACTCATGCTGATATATCTTTTTACTCTATTTTTGTAAATTATATAGGGAACAAAAAAAATTCATGACACTTATGTCAGGCAGAAGGAATAAACGTAATCTAATTTTACAGAAATATTTTTCTATTGCTGAGAAACAGCAGACGAGTTGACGATCCACTTAAAAATAAGCAGTTACCGTCACCTATGAATGTTTGCGACGTTAGGTACCGGTACCGCTAATACGCTGCTATCCACATGGGAATACTGGAACCTGGATCACTAATGCCGAAACACTAGGTTATTATGGCGGCATACTTATAACTCAAGGGTGGTTGCGAGTTAGGAGCCGGGCTCGGAGACCTATCACCTAGTTAGCTTTGTTTTATCGTCTTTAACGACAGGCTGACCCCGGCCACAGGGATCATAGGAGTGTCTTACGATAAATGCTTATATTCCATTAACTTCTCCTTATTCCACCATCCAAACATCTTATCCCGACTCTATGGAGCTAATGTTCAGTAACTTATTAAAGTAATGAGATACAGGAAAATAGATCGCATAATAAATGATGAATATAAAATCATTCCACGAAACAACTAACAAACTATTAATTTGTGAATATAAATAAAACGAATAGTCTTTATCATTGATTTGCATTTCAAACTCATCATTTCCTGTCAGGTGCCCCACATATTATACGACGTAAATAAATTATATAAAATTATAATAATTATATATAAAAATCTTGAAAAGTTGCACATATTTGAGACAGTTTAACTCGTTTATGAGTACGGATTATTATTTCTGCCCCTTATATTATTAATTATTACTAACATTCTAGCACTGTCAAATTTGTTTCCTATTTAGAAAGGTCATAAGAGAGTAAGAACGCGATCTCTACTCTGTTAAGATTTCGGAAAAAGTCAAGAAGCATAATAACAGACAGAGAACAATATTGCAACTCTGCTTGACAACCTAAACATTAATAAAAACTACCTGAAATTTATATATGTTTCTGAGCAACTAAAAGATCTCTCTATTATTTATTTTGCCGACAAGTAAACATAATCAGACAAAAATAGTTTGGTGTTCATCCCGTAAGCGATCTTTTTTCGATTGATTGACATTTTACTACTACTCTCTACTAACTGGGGTAGATATCTACACTAAAATGAAGATTTGATCATTTTTAGCATTTTAATTTATTTAAATCAACTCTTTACCAATTAAACTTTAGTAAAATTGAATTTGCTCTTCACCGTTTTCTTTGGTATGAAGAACGAAAAAAAAATCATGTAATTAAAATTCTGATTATTGTTATCAGAACAGTTTTTATGATTAAAAAACCTTGGGGTAAATATGTAATACCACAGTTTGTAGTTTACGAGTTAAAAAATAAGTTTGTAGTTCTAGGTTTAAAAAAAAACTCGTATTTTATCAGTTTCGATTGCAACAAAATTATCAAAGAACAAACAAAAAACTTCACTAAGCCATAAATTAATTATCGTATATCTAAATAATCAATATATTATCTTCGATAACACGTAAAGTCGAGTGATATAAGTAATATTTTGGCACTAGACTTCATGTTGCTACGGAAGCCGATGTATTTTTGATAAGATCTCTGATAACGTCAGTTTAATGCAAACTACGTAACGAAGAAGGCAATCCATGTCGGTGTGTGTGCGTTCGATCATAATAAGGTAAAAGCACCCAATACTACGGTGTGCAAAATCGACATCAATTACCGATGTAACAGGTGTTTTCATATTTTAATATAAAAACAATAGTTTTGGTACCATTATATATCCAACAAATTGTAACTTACAGTATTTTACCTAAATTATATTGAGATCTTTAAAAACGTGAGTTTGTGCGACGCCAGCGTAGACTGTGTCCTTACAAGCACGGAGTGATTCAAGTAAATGCCCGTATTTTTATCGTCATTTCTGAAGTAATTTACTTTATATCTGACTATGGATATTGTTTACTTGTTGTACATCTCTCTCTGCGTATTAAGTATTTCATACTTTTTTTTAGTTATATAAAAACATTAATATATAAAATTATTAATATTAATATATAAAACCCGTGGCGTTAGATACTTTAAATGCTAGCTTGTAACACCGAGTGTGCCCTCGGTAACGGATGATATAGAAAGTCAAAATGTTTAGCTTATAAAATTCAAAATCACTTATATACACTGAACTACAGTAAAACGCATTTAAGACGATTTCACAGGGACCCAACCAAAAACGCGTCTTAAGCGAGAAAGCGTACTATGCGGGATAGGGAAAATAAAACGTACTAATTTATAAATTACGTTAAATACATTAAATAGTGTATTTATAATTACGTTATTTAAAGTACATAATCACTTATTTTAGTTTCACAGAAAGATTTTGATGCATTAGCAATTACAAGATTTTCAACATAATTTAACTTTTGCAGTGCGTCTTCGCTTTGATTCAAAGAATCTACATAGCATCTTAAATCATTAACAGCTGATAATGCCTGGGCATTTAACAAAATCGGAGTTAACTCATCTTCGACTTCATCATTCTCACTTATGGCCTCTTTTTGTGTTATTCACATTCTCAATAAGATCTTCAATTGACTGAATTTCGTACGGTGCCACATTGTCATCAGTGAAAGAATATCCAGGAAAACCCTGCAGTATCACTGGTTGTTCTTCTTCTTCTAACACAACGTCAACCATGTTATTTCTGAAATCTTGATACAATACAACCTTTCTTGATACAATTTTGGATGATTTCAGGCTTTATTGCTTCCCATGCCGCTGCAATGTTTAGAATCGCATAATGCACAGTCAAGGGTCGGTTGCTATCAGGGTCTTTCATTTCTTGTCCTGTAATTTTGCTAAGGACTTTTATGATTCCCTGATCCATTGGTTGTAATTTGTTATTGGCGTATTAAGAGTATTAAATGGGATGACGAATCGTAGTAAGCGTTAAGAAATGTATGAAAACATGTCTCAAGTTGCAGGGACTAGTGTAAAATGGCGTATTATGCGAAAAATCTTATTAAGCGTGATCGTATTAAGCGTTACTGTACTTAAATTTTAATTTTCAAATATCCTAAAAACATAAATTATATTTCCGATGCATGTGCAAAATCCAGTAAATACTCGTTATTTTTTATAAACGTTCTAGTATCTGAACTCTATTCTTTTTACTGTTTGTCAAATATGTCATAAAATACTTGCAATATTAATATGATTAAATATTTTTAATTTCGCATATCTTTGTATCCATAATGATATTCTTCATGAAGATTGAAATATCTTTCTTCGAAATAATAACAAGAAATCATACATGGTTAATTTTTATGGGGAATTATATTAAATTTCAAAAAACCACAGTCGGCTCCCATTACCGGGCCGTGCATACCGATGCACTCAATAATAGATTCTCATATGATCAATTATCGAATAGATCATAATATGAGAATCTATTACTGAGTGATAAGGCAATCAGTTTTCGTATCTAGGGTTCCATTACTGTATATTGCCATTTTTTTTCATAAAAATTATTTAGAAATAATATTCTACCATCTTTAGTCCGCGTGGACTATATGCAGTATTTTAATTGTGTTAAGATTCTTAGCTAATACCGCCTGCTTCTCTAATATCTGTACCCACAGTAGAAGTAAAACGTTTGATTAAAACATTACGACACAAAACGAAAAAGCTATCAAAGACAAGAGTTACACCCATAACAAAAGCGACCATATCTCATCAAGAAACTTCTGGTACGAAAAACAACGAAAGATCAAATAAAATAAACATCACCCCAAATATGAGTAAATTGGACAACAATTCCTCTAATTCAAGCAATCTGTTTCCAAATTCTTTGAATGTGAACAAAGTGAAACGTCGTTGTTTACTTTGTCGTTGATACTGATTCGGATGATTAAGATTGAAAAAAATGCTTAAATTATATTAAGCCTGATACAAAATGCCGTTGATTTATTGTACTTTTATTTTTTCAGACTAATGTAATATTTAGAAATATATTTTGACTATACTTATGTAAACATAAATAGGAGTTGATTTCTATAAACAAAACCTCATATTTTTATACTCTTTGAACTTCTAAAATGATGTATATGAAGAGAATTGTTAGTTACATAGTTATTATAGTTACATAGTTATATAGGTACACGTTAAAGATAATATTTTTATTGTTTATAACGGCTGTGCTTGATTAATTCCTACTTAACTATATTCAATTATGATAATTTTAATTTATAAAGTTGATGTTTTAGTATTTTATGTTCATTTTTAATATATTTAATATGGAACCATTGCAACAATAGGTAATATTTTTTTCTATATTCGGTAATACGAGACACACTGTGGTGACAGATAAAAATAGTAGGGCATGCCTCGGTAATAAGTTATATCGTCGACAAAATAAAGCTGAAATAGGCAAAAGGCTTCAAAATAATAATAAAAAAATAAGAGAAGTATTATTATACATAAATGATATAAAAGGTAAAAATAATTTCCCAAGGATATTCATGATAATATTTTACACTAGCGTCATTTTTGTACGATCTACCGCGGTAATAGGTGTTTTTACCCTAATAGCTTATTTATAAAATATATATTCAAGCTACCTTTTTATATGTTTACAGGTTTTTTTTACGAGATTAAAGTATTCATACTAATTATTATTAAATAAACAAAATATGCCGAGCATCGAAATAAATTATTTTCGAAATTTTAATAAGTAAATTATTACTGAATTATGGTAATAATAAGGCATATTTCAAAATACAATTAGAATAATACCAACCCATAACGTCCCGTCGCTGAGTTCAGTCCTTCTCCCAAAAGGAACGGACCATATGGTCCGTGTATATATCTGGGTATATACCCATGCATGTTTCCTCGCAATATTTTCCTTCACCGTACATGACAATCATAATACGAATATAAACAATAAAAACGGCCTAGGCAGTACACGCTATTGCGGGAATCGAATACTTAACCTTTAGGTTCATCTTTGAGTGAATCTTTGAGTGATTGATACCAGGTGGCTACCACGTGCTATGTAATTATTTGAAAATATATTTTTAATTAGTAAGCTACAACAAAGAAGACGTACCCTTTGAAACGGTTTCATTCAAACAAGTACCGTCTTGACCATCACACAGAGCTTCTTGCTGAGTAAGCGTGAATTCGCATCGCTCAAGATGATCTTGCACAAGGGCCTCCACTTTTGAATCAGCTATTGTCAAATTTTGTTCAGGAAATTCCTAAAGGAACAATGATCCATAATATTAATTTAACTTAATATTGCTCTATAACCTTTGATAAATGGAAAATAATAACAAATAAGTTGAGACCGGGGATGGTTTCCCGAACTACGGAAATGCGATTAAATGCCTACTTTTTTTTTTTTTAATGCTTTAGGACAGTAGACAGGCTGACGGCCCGCTTATAATTTAGCAGTTACCGTCGCCTATGGATGTTTGCAATGCCAGTGGCATCGCGAACACGCTACTGTCCCATAAAGGTACTTTGGTCACTAATTTTTTTTTTTTTTTTGATCTCGGGGAAAAACCTCTCTTGACGGGTTCCCCCGGCCCGGGGGGACCGAGGGATATGTGGGACTCCGGGAAAGATGTTCGGCCATCCGACTACCCACTAAAAAACCCCGCTGTTCTCCTATCGCCTACGCCCGGGCCCACGGATATATGGCCTGCCGATCTCGTGGCCCGGGCCGGCGCCGGCCCGCCCTTTGTCTTGAGGCGGGCCCCTTCTAAAGTGTTGGCGCCAGGGGGTCAGGGTTTCGTCCCCCCGGCGCTCTCCTAACAACTCTAGGAGTTGAGGGGGGCCGCGGAACAGCACGCAGCCCTCACCCTCGCGGCAATAGTGCGGGCGGCGGGTCCTCCCCCGAGGGGCCGCCCGCGGCCGCTTTTTACGGCGGCCGGAGGTCGTTACTGGCCCTCCGGCGCCGCCGGCGTGGCCTGCGTTGGCGGGAGGGGAGTGTGGTGGTCGACTCCCGCTCCCGCTCCGCCGCCTCCTTTGCGGACATGACTGCCTCGCAGAAGGAGGCGACGGCCGTCCATCCAGGATCGCCCCCGACCATGGACAGAACCAGGGCCGGGAGCGACAGGTCCACGCCGAACTTTGGTCACTAATGCCGGAACACAACACAAGGTTATTATGGCGGCATACTTAAGACCAAAGGTGGTCGCCATCCAGACGGGCTTGAGGCTCTACCACGTAGCTGAGGTGGGTTGTTTTGTCGCCTTTTACGACAGGCCGACCCCGGCCGCAGAGGTTAGTATTCTTTCTCCGCCCCTGCACGGATAGAAACTACTTATTTATATGTTTAATAAATTTCATATTACGAGAACTAAACAAAAATGTTTTAGTATAAAAGTAAATAAGGCAGAGGCATTTTTAAATATCGTATACATATTATATATACAAATAAACTACACAAGATTGATTATATAATATGAAAATGGCTCATACAATTGACTGCAACTCCGCAAAATATTTGTTCCATTCATACATCTGCCTGCGAGTGAGTTCTCGCTGCACTCGTGAATCTCGAGATATGTACAAACGAGTGCGTAAACGACGTCCCCGTCCGCAGCGCGCCGAGCAAGGAGACCAGTCGCCCCATTGAGTTACAGGACACTCGCCACGTTGAATATCCTAGAGAAACATAATGATTTATTAGTTTTCTTTATTTCGGATCCAATCAGGCCTTCCTATCGTTATACAAGATTCTTCGTAATTTACTCTGTTTCTTACTATGTTAGTCCTTGTATTCTCAAAGTAGTTGTGAAACCATAAGACACTTTACCGAAAATATGAAAAATGTTAAGATGAAATAAATACGTATACAATGGAATATTTGTAAAATTGATGTTCTTAAACTATGGTTGAGAACGCGTAGTTAATAACAGTTTAATGAAACACTAGTCGATCACGCACGCTCTGTTGGGCGAATACCAGGCAAAATATATATATATATATATACATAGTCAGGTCATAAGTATTGTCACACAGTAAAAACTTTTCTTTTAGAATGCTGGCCACAAAAAAGTTTATTGAATTCGAATTTCGAATTGTTCATGAAAATAAAAAAGGTATACTTTTAGAATTTTACTCATTTTTAAATATGGAGTGGACGCTTAAAGAAGACCGTGTTGCAGTTATTGCGTTGCATCGTTGCGGTTACGCGCCAATTCAAATTTTTAACATACTGAAAAATTTGAATATAACCAAAAGATTCGTTTATCGTACCATCAAACGATACAATGAAGACTCTAGTGTAGATGACAGGTCAAGAAGTGGTCGCCCTCGGTCTGTTAGGACTCCAGCAGTGATAAAAGCTGTGAAGGCACGAATTCAAAGAAATCCCAAACGTAAGCAGAAACTGTTGGCCCTTCAGATGGGGTTAAGCAGAACCACGGTGAAAAGGGTGTTAAATGAAGACTTAGGGCTTCGGGCATATCGAAGAAAAACAGGACATCGTTTGAATGCTCGTCTAATGGACCTGAGACTGAAGAGATGCCGCGCTTTGTTGAAGCGGTACGCGAGAAAAAAATATCGGGAAATTCTTTTTTCGGATGAAAAAATGTTTACCGTAGAAGAGAGCTACAACAAACAAAATGATAAGGTGTACGCACACAGTAGTGAAGAAGCGAGCAACCGTATTCCGCGTGTCCAACGAGGTCATTTTCCATCCTCGCTCATGGTATGGTTGGGAGTTTCTTATTGGGGCTTAACAGAGGTACATTTTTGTGAGAAAGGTGTAAAAACGAATGCTGTTGTGTATCAAAATACAGTCCTGACGAACCTTGTGGAACCTGTTTCTCATACTATGTTCAATAACAGGTACTGAGTATTCCGACAAGATTCGGCGCCAGCTCATAGAGCGAAGAGCACACAAGACTGGCTGGCGGCGCGTGAAATCGACTTCATCCGGCACGAAGACTGGCCCTCCTCCAGTCCAGATTTGAATCCGTTAGATTACAAGATATGGCAACACTTGGAGGAAAAGGCGTGCTCAAAGCCTCATCCCAATTTGGAGTCACTCAAGACATCCTTGATTAAGGCAGCCGCCGATATTGACATGGACCTCGTTCGTGCTGCGATAGACGACTGTATTCAAAATCACGGAGGTCATTTTGAATAAACTTTAATGTCATAAGAATCTATGTTTTGTTAAGTTCATTTTGGTATATGAATGGTTACATAATGAATAAACTTGTTACAATTATTTTACATTAAACATGTGACAGAATTTATGACCTGACTAGGTATATATATATATATATATATATATATATATATATATATATATATATATATATATATATATATATATATATATATATATATCACGTTGCTGGGGAACTTCTTTCTGCTTCTTCTCCTTATAAGAGCGGTAATCTTCGTTAAGAGCGGTTCTCCTTGTAATACACCTTATGAAGCGGTAGTAATATTGGTTCAAATTATAAATAATAATTATAAATATCTGACTTTCAAAATATGTTCGAGCTAAGAACGTGTTTAAAAAAATGAGTTTGAATTAATGAGTATTTATTTGACTTACCAAGAAGAACCAATCATAATTTGTCGCGTTCTCATGAGAACGGGGTGGCCTAGAAAAAAAATATTTTGTCACGTACAAGAACCCTTAATTGAAATATTTTTTAAGATTTCATAAAAAAAACTTACTTTTCACACGGACCATCATCACATGGTATAGCTTGGTTCATGACAGTGCGAGCTCGGAATCCAATATGACATCGTTTATGAGCTCGTGGAACCAAATAGTGTCTAGTTCTCGCCCTGACCCCACACCCCTCACAGGGAGACCATTCGGACCAGGATGAAACTGCGCAAGGCCCTGTGGACTCTGCCGGATCTGGCTCGTATTCGGATACGGCTCTATATGACATAATTCATAATGTATTAAAAATATAAATCTCAGTTTAATTTTAATATTTGTTGTTGTATCTAAATTGACACAGTAATATACTGTGTCAATTCAGATATTTATAATAATGAGCAAAATTTTACTAAAGAAACACTAAAACTTTATTTAGTTGTTATGATTACGTGCGGTGGAATTTATTCCAGATAATAAATAGGTCTTTACCTATGAAAAGGCCGTTCTGCAGTACTGGCCATTTCAAATCAAAATAATTTTTGTTTGGCTAAGTCTTCTTATTTCAAATTGATTTTATTTTAAAAACATGGAATTCTTTTTCCAAAAGTAGTCATTTGTTTATTGATTAGTGTTTATTGTTTAGCATTTTCATCGCATTTCAACCTTTTTCCTCATCATGGATACGTTAAAAATTCGAGTAATTATGGAATATGAGTACCGTCGTGGCAGCAACGCGGCACAAGCGGAACGCAACATCAACGACGTTTACGGAGCTAACACTACAAACCAACGCGTGGTGCGTTATTGGTTTGCTCGCTTCCGTTCTGGGAATTTCGACCTGAAAAATGAACCTCGCGGTAGTCCGAAGACTTTGGTCGACAATGAAGAATTAAAGGCATTGTGGAAGCTGATGATACACAATCTACGGCTGAATTAGCAGCAGCTTTCGACGTTAGCGTCAAAACAATATTAATCCATTTGCGTCTAATTGGCAAGGTAAAAAGCTTGACAAATGGGTGCCCCACGAACTCAATGATCGCCAGCGCGCGAAGTACGCGTCGAGACGTGCCTTGCACTGCTCAACTGACACACAAATGAAAGAATTTTGAACCACATTATTACCTTCGATGAAAAATGGATTCTGTTTGATAACCGCAAGCGTTCAGCAAGTTGGTTGGATCCTGGTTCAGCACCTAAACAATGCCCTAAACGAAAACTTACCCCTAGAAAAGTGATGGTCACTGTTTGGTGGCCTAGCGCCGGTGTGATTCATCACAGCTTCTTACCAAACGGGGTGAGCATTACTGTGAGCATTATTGTGTACTGTGAAGAACTGAACACAATGATGGAGAAGCTGGCACATCTCCAACCAGCATTGGTCAATCGCTCGTCTCTGCTGCTCCTGCACGACAACGCGCGACCTCATACTGCACAGCAGACGGTCTCCAAGTTGCAAGAACTGGGGTTGGAAGTTCTCCATCATCCGTCCTACTCACCAGACCTTGCGCCTACAGACTACTACTTTTTCCAGAATTTGGATAACTTCTTGGCTGGAAAAAAATTCAATACCCGAGAGGCAGTCCAAAATGCCTTTGAAGAATTTGTTGCCTCCCGTGCAGCTGATTTCTTTAAGAAGGGCATCAATAAACTGCTACTGCGTTGGCAAAGATGCATTGATTACATGGGTGATTACTTGGATTAATACAAATCAAAAATACATGAAAAAAATTCGTTTCAATTTTTTCATACAAAACGACAATTTCATAGGTAAAGACCTAATTATATATTATAGACCAAATCTAGAATATTTCTGTTTTATCCAATAAAATGATAGTTTAATTCTTTTTCTTCCTGCTTTTATCCTATCTCTAGTCTTATAAATACATTATCTAATTTTATGAGTTTAAAACATTCGTGTTTGAAAAAGCACTACGTTGCTAAAAACTTAAAAAATCATAAGAAAGCATTATGAAGTAATAGCTAAAAATATTAAATTGCAATTGATGATCTCACCTGCAATGCATCCTGGGTCCATTGCATTTTTTGTACTCAGTAAGTGGAATCCGACAAGCTTCTGTATACGCCCTAGCTGGCCACACGTATTGTCGCTGACGAGAAGTTCGCCCTGGCCCGCATGTCACACTACAAGGTCCCCATGCACCCCACACTCGGGTAGCACAAGCCCCACCGAGCCCAGTTGGCTCCAGGAGTTGATCTGCACCTGGTTCTACTGAATTTTGTCACCCCATAAATATCTTAGTAGACGTGAAACCATAAGTAAGGGAAGTACGTTCTCGTCCTCAGTCAACAACATCTTCCACTGTTGGAAGTAGGCGTCTTCAAATTTGCATCATAAATCCTGGTCCCTTGGCTTTTGCAGCCAGCCCTGAACTGTGTAGTAAATGCAAACTTACATTCATCGGCCCATCAGAATGGGACGCGCCCAGTATACGACGATACTTAAGGTACCACTATAGTCTATCAAATAAATAAATCTATTAAATTAGTTTACAACTGTTTGACAATTCGCTTGAATCGTGTGTATTTCCCAAGTTTATTGCTGTACCGAATTTCGAATTGAATTTGAATTTCGAAGTTATTTAAACAAAAAACAGAATCCTGCGCAAGAATATCCACTTAACACATTCTCTATTTATCTAACGGATCAATAATTGATTGAAGTAATAATTACTTTATTGACGATGAGCAGATTTTGGATATTTCATATCTTACCAGCTGTATCACAGCTCTTTTCATATAAACGGAGGCGAGTAAATCGCACTCTTGCAAAAGGTCTCATCTCGCCGTTTGTATTATAAAATGGTGATCGAACATCACGTGGCCAATTTGGACGAAGTGCGCGAACTGGGGCTGCAGGAATCGTTGGCACTCGTCGAGACTAAAAAATATTATCCTCTTTATTCATCGTGAACGACTGTTTGTCACGTGGTTCTATTTCAAATGAGCAATTAACATTATTTTTATTTTAAACTAAAATTTATTATATTAAAAAAATTGCCATCCTATATTTACTCTAGTTTTCAGTCTTAAAATTATCTGTTTATATTATTTATATAAAGCTTCAATTTTATCGTAGAGCACATCTTATGGGAATGACAGAATCAATAAAGTACCATAACACAACATTATTTTAAATTGTACTATCTACATAATGCAATCTTACCGTGTAACCTAATCCACTATCAGTCCCGGCATCATAAGGATACAGAGGCAGTATCATAGATGTCCTCCATGTACAATTAATATTACATAATTCCAATGCTGAAACTCCTACAATCCAGTCGGGAGAAGGAGCCAATTTCGCTGCAAGTGACACCAAGTGATGCCTGGCATCTACCCTGAATACCGCGAAAGTGCTTGGATTGCCTACTCCCGCTACTTGCTGCCATGATATCCCTCTGGCTTTTATAATAGTTCGAATGTGATCACTCTAGCAAACAAAAAATACATAATTGGTATCTGATTCCAAAATAAAATACGGATTTCGTTTTAATTATTTCCATACCTCAGCCTTAAGTTCTTTCTCGAGTGCAGTAGTTGCTCCATCGTCCGCTAACCGTCGTAGACCTGTACTAGCGACTCTCCCTTCCTGCCACACTCTATACTGGACTGTGTGAGATGCTCCTATAACTTCTCCAAAATGAGCTTGTGCACTTTCAGGTGGGAATTCTCGTGGATGTGTGTTGCGCGACCAAAGTCCTTCGAAGGTGACCTTTTAAAAGTATACATCTTAATTTGACATATATTTAAATTTACTAGGTTCCTTTACCGGCCGTTTTCATCGTCTAATTTAATTTTAATTTTAAAATGTTATAAAAACTAACAGCTAAGTCAATGTATACACAAAGTAAGTAGTTGCTGAAGGCCAATTACTTACACGTTTTCAAAAATCTGGGGTGTATACACGTGTATATTTCATGTCTTCATATACATGAAGACATGAAATTAAAAAAAATAATAGATCGTTTACAAATACACCAAGAAATCTAATATGGAGAATAATAACTATGACTTTTTACCCGGATTTTTCAAGAAACACGATTGCGACAACTCTCAACTGAATCAATGAAAAAAAAAAACCTGACTACGTAGAAATTTACACGGATTTGAAAAAGATAAATGAACAATACTAAAGAATTGGCATTTTTGCCTTAAATTATAAAACTAAATGTGAAAATAAAACTTAAGATCTGGCTGTATGGCTTAGTTCCATTGCCTTTCTCTTCGAGAAAAACCCTACTACTACTACCAAGAAATCTAATGTTTAGATAGTATAAGTGTAAGTACAAGATCATTATATCAACAATGCAATTTTCAAATAAACAATATATACAAATAAATAAAATTGGAGGGTCTGTTTGTAATATTAAAATAACCGCTTTTTACTAAGTGCTTTCGGACCTATACCCGGTACATATACCAAAACAACATTTTTTACAATTTTTGTTGTCTGTCTGTTTGTTCCGGCTAATCTCTGAAACGGCTGGACCGATTTTGACGGGACTCACTGGCAGATAGCTGATGTAACAAGGAGTAACTTAAGCTACTTTAATTTAAAAAAAAAATAGTTTTAGCTAAAAATGGACAGTTTCGGAAATTTAATACCAATTTAACTTGACCTCCGATTTATATCATCAACCATATGAAATAGGGTTCAGCTTAGGCTGGACTATGTAGGTTGTTATTCAATTTAAGTGGACCTCAGATTTATATCATCAATCATATGAAATAGGGTTTAGCTTAGGCTGGTTTTGTAGGTTCGAACACAGGTATTCCGGAGGCGCATGACGTAACATTGCATTCGATAACACTGACTGTTTGCATAGGTATTTCATTTATATTTTAGGGTTTATAGGATTTGTAATCTAAAATAAACCAAAAGATATACCCAAAAAATGCTGCCCAAATTCACTATTCCACGCGGACGGAGTCGCGGGCACAGCTAGTATACAACATATGTATTTCTAAAATGAACTTTATTATCTTAAGTATTTCAGATTTGTATTTTGTGTATAATGTAATGATGGTAGTATATAAAAAAAGAATTAAAACCTCATATTTGGCTTCATCACAAGCGCAACAAGGTTCGACGATTGGCGGTTGCCTGGTGAAACTAGCTGATGCGGAGGGAGCCGAACACATCTTACGAGCAAGCACCGAGGATGTCTTCGCGCCCTGGGGCCCAATACGCGCACACAACCGTATACATCCGTTAACAACATCCTGTGGTGCGCTCCATATCACCTATAATATAAAAAATATTCAGAAAATGGTTTTTAAAATGCAAGAAAATTTAAAATGTTTAAGAAAGTAGGTAGGTTTTACATAGAACAGTGTGTAAATTCTTTATTAAAATTAAATTTGATTGTTTAAATATGCATACATCTTTCATATTTAATCATATAAAGTATAACTCACAAAGCGGCACATTTTGCCTTAATCCACTTTTAGTACATAATAATGAATCAAGTATATTTTTCCTTTTTGTTCGTATAAAACCATATCTATTCCGCCAATTTATTTTGGATCTTTGTTCTAGATAAGGAAATGGATGGGCAAAAACAAAATAGATTTCGACTCATAATCAATATCGAATCCCTAATTCTAGAATAAAAATCTTGTACGATACTGATATATTTTTCTTGTTTATCTTTTAAATAATAGTCGCCTAATGGTTATAGCTGGTTCAGCTTGTTATTTTTATTAGATTTCGTCAATGTTGTTATTCCATTATAAATTTTAGTTATTTTAAATGATTGTCCATTGCTTAATATATAAAGTCTACTAAGTCTAGAAGGGCACAAACCTGCACTTCTGTTTTGGGGTGTGCAGTAGCATTGACTACGGCTGGAGCGCAACTTTCCACAACTTTGGCTTGAGCGTCATATGCTTGTAATGTACCGAGCAACTGTGATGGTGGTGATGTGGGTTCATTTTCACTGTTTTCAGTTTCACCAATGTTGTTAAATGGTTCGGCCCATACTTTAAAGCCTAGGATCGGCGTTGATCCTTGTCCGCTATCAATGCCTTGTAGTGTCACTAGAACCAAAAATATTGAAGATGAATCTAATTATTTTAATAACGAAATCACGAAATATTTTATAAGCTAATTTTATTGTAGTAAAACAATTCATGTATGCGGAATAGGGTGATTCGTTTTGAACTACCATTTTTTCGCTCTTACAACAAATTATTCTATATGTTAAAAAAAGATTTTGTCCAAAGCGGAGCTCTTAATTTCAATTCAAATTATAAGTACTATTATAACTTTCTTTCAATTTTGAAAATGTATAAAATACACGTAATGTAAAAATTTTTTATTTGGAATTTTTATAGCACAGTGACATTTATTTCATGGTATCATGCTACTCAAAGATAGATTTTCCTCTAAATTAAATACTCTACAAACATAATTTAATTAAATTTCCTACAAGTCTGTCATTTTCTTTTTTTTTCTGTAGCTCTTGTATTCTACAAGATAATGACTAATTTCATGAAAAAATTAAGATTAGTGACTCTTATTCTCGATTAAGAGTTGTCACTCTCTACCTCGGTAGAGAGTTGAGAGTTACGGTTTCACCGCAATAGGGACGTTTGTAGAGCATTTAATTCTAAGGAAAAATTATTTAATTTTTTTTTAATTTTTTAATTTATTTCATGGTAACATACCATGAAATGCCGCTGAGCTATAAAAAAGAAAAATAAAAAAATTAACTTTATGTGTATTTTGAGAATGGGAAATCTTCAAAATTTGAAATAAGTACTTAGAATTGAAATTAAAAATTCCGCTTTGAACAGGAGCTCTTTACGGGAGCGAAAAAAACGAACAAAACGAACTACCCTAATGCCGAAGGAGTAGAATAATAACATAATCTAAAAGCAAGAAAAAATCACCAGTATACAGTTCTCCAGGTAGAAATATATCGGGTTCACCAGCCACTCCAAGACGATAGTGTGAATCTGCTTGTTGCGCGTGCGCTGGTGCCCGTTCGCAATCCGGTGCGGGGGTGGTGAGTGCCGAAACAATTGGCACCACAAATATAAACAGCATGACCAATAGTATTTCACTTTTCCATTTCATTATGGCATTAATTTTATTAGTATTCAAACAGAATTCATAACAGGCAGGTAACCTAAGTTTTTTGATAGCTACTAAAGAAATCAACTAATTCACTTACATACATTATTATTCATGAAAAATATAATTTTTTTTCTGAATTTAGATATTTAATAATAAAAATTATAATGTAAATAATAGTTTTATATGTTAAATATTATTTATGAGCTAAATAAAGATATTCTACAATTTCCAATTTCCCGATATTCAAGTTAAATTTCCCGATTCCATTCGAATGTGATCAAACAAAGAAAAGTCGTTGACCTGGTTTAGCTGCAACTTAGATATTAAATGATTTACATTGGATACTCAAAAAAATATTGAATTATTATATAGGTAAATTGGAATAAAAATGATTGATAAACATTCAACATAATTTATGTAAATGAGGACGAAATATACGAGATCTTCCCGATAAGAGAGATACAGGTGTCAAACCCACCCTCCCTACAGGCTCGCCCGGCAGCGACTGGAAGCTAAACGTAAACCCCTTCCTAAACTCCAATACAGGTCTCCCATGTAAAACACCGCTCAATACAGAGTTTCCAATCTGTGCAATTTCAATTATACGAATACGAGACGGGAATATGAACACGATTCATTTCCGATAGTATGCTTTTATATATACCTACTTATAATGAAACAATAAATTGAATTGAATTAATAGAAATTGAGGAATAATTTGAGTAATTTCTCAATATGATAGAAGTAATTCAATTTATGGACAAAAATGATTAAATATCTGATAAATGTGCTTGGGAAAACTAGGCAAATTAGTTTTTAGATTAGAGATAATACAAGGAAAGACTCTGAGTAAGTTATTGCACGTGATTTTTAATGTATAATTTCCAAAAAATTTTGTAACCAAAATCATTATTACCATACAATATTTAAATAATTAATGGTTAAAATATTGCGATTAAACAAAATATATATTCTTCGTAACGCATACGAGTACATGTACGCTGAATTTCATTCAATTCGTCATCCACTACGGGTTGTAAGCCTTCATAATAACAAAATACGGTGAGTTGCGGTCTCATTATTGCATCCTAATATTCTGATTGGCTGGATCCCGCTTCAGCTTGAATATTTGAACTATCTATTCTTCACCTTACGTTTGTTCTCGCAATTTCCTTTCTGCCAATACATTTATACCAGCTAACTCGGCAAACATTGTTCTGTCATATAAATTTAAAAAAGAAGCGTATATCATTCTACAAAGTTCAATCTAACCGAAATTCATCGAAACGGGTTTAGCTGTTTAGGCGTGAAACCGTAACAGACTGGGTTACTTTCACATTTATAATATTAGTATGGATTAAAATATTTGCTTGGATCAAAATTTTTCAATTAATAATAAACTATGAAATTATATCAAATGCAAGAAATTATATTAGATACATTTATGTTGCAAGTATGATATAATCAGTGGCGTTGCGAGGGGGGCAAGGGGGGCATCATGGGCATCATGCCCCAGGCGCTACTCACAAAGGGGCGCCAAATGAACCGCAAAACAAAAAATTGTTGGATAATTTTTATTTTTATTGATTTCTGGAAAATATATTCATCAAACTATAATAATATATTCATAATAGAAATGGCGCGTCTTTTCTAATTTCTTTCTTCTTTGAACTAATTCTAGATGATCATATACATTTCAAAATCTAGTCTTTTTTTCGAATGAAGGGGGGGGGGGGGGGGCGCTAGAAAGGTATTGGGCGCGAGTTAAACTCGCTACGCCACTGAATATAATTTAACATAAATGTTATTTCAGTCTTTGTTAATTGATTAACGTTACATTTTAATCACATTTTCAACATCATGGATTCACAAAACATCGAGTTATAAAGATGTTAAAGGTTTAAATGATAACGCGAATATTAAAAGAACCGGTTAGAATTAGCTTGTTTATTCGACTGGCGCAGCCAGCTAACCAATGAATACTTAAAAACTAAAAACTACCCACAACATCCCTCCACCTTTAATTTAGAAGTACTTTTTGGATTCCATCCTTTTTCGCTGTCTCCTTACTTGGGGTGTGACAACCATCTGTGGTGTCAACACCAAGCTTGGACTAGTAAGTCTGTCACTTGGTTGACGACTAATATTGCCAGTATTCATTCAACTATAAGTACACGACACCAAGCCTTTATTTTGACTATAGTTTTTAACAAGCACAGTTTCTCCGACATAAAAATTAACTTTACGTTTACCACCGTACTGCTCACTCTGTAAGCACTGTTTGGATTTTATATTTTTGTCGAGTTGAGTGTCAGATGATTCTAGAACATTACGCTTTTAATAAATCTAATCTACATCTTAAGTTGCGGCTAAATAATATCTCAGAATTTCTGTATTGTACGAAATTCTTGCAATTCCTGTTCCTGTTCAAGTTCCTGTACCCTTATGGGACAGCAGCGTGTTCGCGATGCCACTGGCGTTGCAAACACATATAGGCGACGGTAACTGCTAAATTCTAAGCGGGCTGTCAGCCTGTCTGCTGTCCTACGCAATAAAAAAAAAATTTTGTTTTTACATCGCGCGCATTTGATCCGGACAATAATATAGATTTATGAGCTCTTTTAATAATCTTAACATAGCTCTCAGCCTGCCCATTGCTAGACGGGTTATAAACGGGAGAGGTGAGATAACTACGCTGTTACGTAAACAAAAATTTTTGAATTCGTTGGAAACAAAAAAAGTGCCATTATCTGAGCAAATTGTATGAAACAATCCGAACCTAGCCAATACTTCGCATAGCTTATCTATAACAATGCGTGAACTGTAGCCAGACGAAACCTCAAAACATTCCACCCATTCTGAATACGCATCAACGATAATTATATAAGTTCTGCCATTTAGTGGACCTAGAAATACTAGATGTACTCGGTGCCACGGAGTGTGCGGATACGGCCAGGGTGTCAACGGGGCGCGCGCGGGATTAACACGTAATTAGCACGCAATTTTACAAGAACCTACATACTCTTCAATATCTGGGGACATACCGGGCCACCAAAATCGCAAGCGTGCTTCTTCCTTCATTTTTTCAATACCTAAATGACCTGTGTGAATTTCAGTAAGGATTTTATTTTTAAGACATCCGGTATTACCAACCTATGACCTCGCATAAAACAATCGTTTTCAACAGATAATTCGAACCTATTATAAAAAACTTTTTAATCAAACTGTCATTTACTTGGTTAGGCCACCCATTCAGTATGTAGTTGATAACTGAGGCCAAACTTTTATTAGACAAAGATGCTACGCTTCCATCTGATAGGGATAAAAACTGTTCGCCCTCGTCCCTCGTAAACAATACGAACATACGTTGATCTCTCGTCATCGAAGTCGAGCGATGACTCACGCTCGTATACACAGCTACAGAGCTCGCGTCCCGAATGAAATATTATTGTCATAGATACTCTTTAATATTATGTAATGCAATCTATTTTTTTATCCTTTTGAATAACTTGTAGTATCATTAACCTGTTTTTAATTAAATTTTTGAGAAATGTTTTATTTGGCTTATTTTTAAACCTGTTATTGACAGAATAAATTACATTTTTTACCAATTTAAGGTAGTTGTAGCATCGAATGTCTTTTCTTAAGATGTTTTCAGAATCAAAACAAGTCAGTATAAAGTGGCGGAAAAAGTGGAGGCAGCTCCAGTGAAAGCTAAGACTCGACTGTCAGCTGGCAAGGTTCTCTCAACAGTGTTTTTTGACCAGCAAGGCATTTTGCTTATTGATTTTATGCACGAGCGACGCACAATCAATGCTGCTTACTACTGCGAGCTATTGACTAAGATAATTGATGCATATCGATGCAAGACGAAAACAACGGATTCGAAAGGTCATCCTTCTCCAGGACAATGCCAGACCCCATACTGCAGCTCTAACAATGTCAAAACTGGAAGAAATGCTCTGGACTCAACTCGAACACCCTCCCTATAGCCCGGAGTTATCGGCCTGCGATTTTCATTTGTTTGGGCCGCTTAAGGAAGCGATTTGAAGATGACGAATGTGTGGAGGAGTTTGTGCGCAATTGGCTCCTGACCCAACCAGTTTCATTTTACGATGCTGGGATTAAAAAAGCCTTCCTGCGCGCTGGGAAAAATGTATTTTTAAAGCAAGAAACTACGTAGAAAATAAATTGTATTTGTCATTTAATAAATTACAGTTTATTTAAAAAAATCCCGTTTATATTTGATTCACCCTCGTAGCTTTCAAGCAGAGTTCAGCAGAAGGGCAAACGGCCTATTCGGTAGCAGGCGGTCCTCGTCGCCTAGAGGCACTGTCATCACTAGTCCGGTCAATCTAGACCAAAAAATGAGAGTGAAGGTACATAAAATCCCAACAAGCTGAAAATCTGTAAAATTGTTCAAAACATAATTATAAATAATATTTAAAAGTTCCCCATCATTCCCGTGTATGGAAATTTTTTATTCAAGGTCAAAGGTCAAGAAAATTAGTTTATCGCGATTTTCAGCAAAACGGTAAGTTTTATCATAAAAGTATCTTAGACAAAAATTATAGATCATAAAATTATCTATAAAAAATGTATCAATACTTTTTTTCCTACGAGCCACCGTTTCTGAGATATAACGATTCAAAAAGTTATAAAAGTTGTAGAGTATCTAGAGATGTATATACGTGGTGTACTCATTCATGCATATTATGACGATAACAACTTTTTTGCAATACGTCGTTTGTACATTACCATAAAACGTGTGCCCAACCAAAAATCTCAAAAATGGAATTGCAGTGAAAGAAGATATTCAAGGAAATTGGATTTATCGTCACATGGGTGCACCCATAAGGACTCTACCCACTACTACGTATCATACTATGACCGTAATAGGAACGGGTCAAGCAAAATAAAATTCTTTGTATTGAAAAGTATGAGACTATGCCCACTATACGTTATCCGTTTTACCAAAAAATAAAATATAAACAAATCGTAAAAAGGGTTTTTTGGATGTCGATTTTACAATAATCAACGTGATATAAAAAGTTTGAGAAACATTGGTTTGTTTGTTTACATTTTATTTTTTAGTAAAGTGGATAGAGTATAGATCGTTCTGTCACCGATCAGCACCGTCACGTGGCATGGCTTTAAGACGGAGCGTCAACAACTGTCGGCGTATTTTGCCGTTGGCGACGCTCCGTGCATGGCACGCGACGCTGCCACACCGTGCGCGCAGTCGGCGGAACGGTGAGCACCCGGATTATAACCGCGTACGATAGCCGTTATACACGCGTTGCCACTCTTCTCTTTCTATTAGCCATTTTGTTACCATCGATTCAAGTTTACACGCGTACGCGTAAGATGGACGAAGAAAAATTAATTGAAATTGTTCGCAATTACGAATTTATATATAATTTAAAACATCCGAAATATATGGATAATGTCAAGAAAGATATTGCGTGGAAGGAAATTGGGGAACAACTAAAACAATCCGGTAAGTTTTCTACTTTTATTTAATAATGTGTTTGTAATATTATAGTATGTAAGGTATACACATACCTTTAGCATCTTAGGTATTCATGTCCCTCAGTCCAGAATCCTCACTTCTATTTATTTATATACATTACTAGCTGAGCCCCGTGGTGTTACCCGCGTTTGTTGTAACCGCGGGCAACGCCGCGGGGCTCAGCTAGTCTAAAAAAAGTAGCCTAAGTTACTCCTTATATCATCAGCTATCTGCCAGTGAAAGTCCCGTCGAAATTGGTCCAGCCGTTTCAGAGATTACCCGGAACAAACACAGACAGACAAAAATTGTAAAAATGTTATTTTGGCATATGTACCGTGTATACATACAATATGCATTTAGTAAAAAGCGGTTATTTTAATATTACAAACAGACACTCCAATTTTATTTATTTGTATAGATTTATGACTATTTTTTTTCATAGTCAAAATTGATTTTCAGAAATGAGGATTCTGGACTGAGGGACATAGTAGCTGTATTATTTTTTGTGTTACATACATTGAACATAAACATGAATAAATAATTGAATAATAGTAATAATAATCTAGATTTATTTCACCAACATAGGTAGTCTCCTAAGTTGGTCTTTTGTTGCATGTATTGAAAATAGCGGCGGGTACTTGTGACCTAATACGAACTGCAAAATAAATTATTTTCAGTTTCTTTGTATCTGTATAACATTTACATCATTACTTTAAATTAAGTTACAAGTATGACGACATTTTTTACGGTTTCTTTAGTTAACTAGTTTAAATATTACTTTTATTATGAATGCCAGTCCAATTGTCCTTCTGACGTTTGAAAGTAATCTGCGAATTGATTGCGTACATCAAAATCTCCAGAATTTGCATTACCCCCTTGACGTCGCAGATTGTTGAATCGTACAGGGTTAGTTCCTTCCGTGAAGGTTATAGATTCTCCGTGTCTTATAAAATTATACAAAATACAAGTTGTTAAAACAATCTTTTCTGCATACTCGGGCTTTAAATGTAAACGTCTATTATAAATTCGAAATTTTTGACTTAAATTTCCAAAAGCATTTTCAACTACACGTCGAGCTCAGCAAAGACGATAATTAAATTGGCGTTTCTTAGGATCAGTAATTGATTGTTGTGATGGATAAGGTCTAACAAATTATTTCTTAAAGGGAAAGCTTCGTCTCCTAATATTACACATAGCATCTTTACAGTCGACCCAGGAAGATATTTATCATCAAGAAGATTGGATTTATTTTTTAATATCGTTTTTTCCATTTTTGATTTCAACAAAATACCGCCATCACTATCTTTACCAAAAGCGCCTACGTTAACGGCAATGAAGTTATAATTCACGTCAACCAAAGCCAAAAGAACAATGGAAAATGTTTTTGTTATAATTATGATACAGGGAATCAGTATTTGGTGGTGCTACAACCACGACATGTTTCACGTCAAGAGCACCGCAGTAATTAGGAAAATTCCACTTATTCCAAAATTCTTCAATATTTTTTTCCCATTGTTCTGTCGTAGGCGTGGCAATAAATTTCCGTAACATTGTATTTATTATAGCATCACAAACATCAATAACTGCTCGTCTCACGGAGCTTAGTCCCATGCGAAAACTAAAAGCTTTTGAAGTAAACGAATCGCCAGTCGCTAAGTACCTTTAATGAAGAATGTAATAATGAATCCAATGTAATGTGATAATGACATTTATCATCTTCTTCATCCGAGCCAGTTCCCGGTTGCATCTGAAGCTGTGTGCCTCAGAAGCCCGGAGTAGGTTTCATGATCCTAGATTTGGCGGCACAGGTTATTACAGTGGAGTAACTGCCGTCTAACTTCCGTAACCCCTGTATAAATAGGGAAACCGTACCAATAGGACCATGAACGGGACCCACGGCTTAACGTGCCTTCCAAATCACGGAATCATCTTTCTTATCAGATAATCAGATGATTCAGCCTGAAGTATCCTAACTAAACTGGAAACAAACTACGTTCCCCGTGGGATGACATTCATCATCATATCAGCATATTGCTATCCACTGCTGAACATAGGCCCCCCCAATCTATTTCCAGCGCGACCGGTCCAATGCGGCGACGATAACGACATTATTTAATTAAATTTTTTTTTACAGCTATTGCTTGTAAACAACGATGGCAATCTCTTAGAGACGCATACAGGAGGGCTTTAAATAAAAAAAAAGGCAAAAGCGGACAAGCAGCCAAAAAGATCAAACCATGGAAATATGAAAATGAAATGTCTTTTGTGGCTCCCTTTTTCATGGCTAGAAAAACTCAAGATACCATTGAACTTAGAAGCGATGATGAACAGTCTGACAATGCCGATGAAAACCATCTGACAGAATCAACCGTTTCGGAAAAGCCCAACGCCGACATTGAGGTTGACGATACTACTACTAATGTTAGTTATGCTAACATTATTAAATTATCAGACAAAATTCCTAATGAGTCACAAAAAATAAAAAAAACCATGAAGTCAAAAGCCGTAAAGAGGAAAGCAGTCCAGTCAGAGCCATCAGCATCTACTGTATTAATGGCAAAATTGTTCGATGATCAACACAAACTTGAGCCACCCCAAAGACACGACGAATTAGATCGCTTTTTTTTAAATATTTCCGATACTGTTAAGAAGTTCTCACCGTATGTACAAGCTCTGGCAAAAAATAAAATATTTTCTCTTGTATCTGAAATGGAACTACAACAGCTTGCCCCACCTAGCTCAACTACATACGCTTTCAAGGTATCCCCGCAGTCAGCAAGTAGTGCCGATGCCGACGAGTTCTGACGACTGGAATGACCAGACAAGTCGGCCAATGCCGACAAATTCCGACAATTGGAATGATCAGACGCTACATTTTTTACCATAAATAAATGAATGAACATAAACAATTTTAGTATTTTACTTACCGTAGACACACTGCCAGTTTTTCTCTAGGTGTAAAACATTGTTTAAATGTGGTGTTTCTTCTAGTGATGATGTTTTCAATCTCTTAACAATTCATTAAATTGAAATGACGTCATACGAAAGTACATAATAAAAATTTTCTTCGTCATCAATTAGGTGACGAAATAACGTCCAGTATTCTCCCTCGACTTTTCATTTTTTTAAAGCGGCGTGAACCCAGTAACGTCTAGATCGTCTGTTATTTTCTCTTTCTTCAATTCCCTCGTTGTCAATTTTCTAATAGCCATCGTATGGTATAGCTCTCTCAAAAGCTCTTGCTGACGCGTCTGCCTCACACGGAATCAGGTGAATTACTACAAAGGCGACAACAGGGACACCTCGGATTTAGCACTCGGATGATACGGAGATGATATGCGGACACTCCCGTCACTAAAATCGTTAAGCACGGGTATGACATGCGGATGATAATGAGATGATATGCTGACGCTCCCATCATTAAAGCCGGCTTTGATACGTAATTGATACGCTCTAGTGGGCATAGTAGAGCATATCGTGTTGCTTTCCGATCCTGACACGTTCCTATTACGGTCATAGTATGATACGTTGTAGTGGGTAGAGTCCTTTACGATTGAATTTTTCGGGAAAAGGTTTTTTGATAACGGCAGAAGCGCCCTGCCTCTCTCTACACACGGGGCGAGTTTCGGATGGAAAGCGGGTGAGTTATTCAGGATAAACTTTTTCAGAAAATTCTTAAACTTTTTTTGTGCGCCCATAGATTTTTGATGTAAGTGGTACCATTCGACACGCCGAATCAAACGAATGATAAATCATTTTTGAATGGACTAAGGGGAGCTGTTCAAAATTGTATGGAAATTATTTTAGGTAAGTACACCACTTTATAAATAATAATAATATATAACAGACACAATTAATAATTAAATACAAATTTATTATGTTTGATTCAGACCTGCATAATAGATAATTACTACCCCTATCATGGAAGTTAAAATAATAAAAATATAAATAATAATAACTTGATCTTAATAAATATTCTTACATCGCTTTACAAAAATCTGTAATAAACGACACTTGTTCCATAGTGCGACGATTCCTTACATCCACTACTCAAACCCTTGCAACACTACACAATGAACCAACTCACTTGGCGTAAACCCGTGCTAGGTTCACATTTACCAGTATTAGCTGAGAAAAACATAGTTAATAATAATAAATCTTTATTGTAACACATTATTATAATAACTCAATGAACCCTAGTCTCTAAACTAGACATTAGTCTGTGTCTTGGAAACTAGTGCCCTCTCAAATCATACAAACAAAAAAAAAGAAAAACACCAAGATACAAAATCATTTAAATATAAGGTTTGTGTGTGTAAATCTCTTCGTTCCGAATTTTTTGAGCCTTCACTTCAATATACGAAGTGTCGGAAGATACAATATAAGAAAATTGGAAAAAGATTTCTGAGTGGTTCCTTTAAGCAGAGGTAGACTTGACATGTCTGTGACACCGCTGTCTTTTAGCGAGACGAACACAACGATAACCAAAAAATTATATAACTTTGGTGTTATTAGAAGTCAGCAACCCAGATCCCGATCGCGTGGAAATTATAGATCAAACAATGAGCAACGATCTAGGTCACTAATTTACTTGTGTAGGTTGGCAGCTCAATTAAACGCTTAAGTAGTTCGTACATTTTATACTTATAATAAATATAGAAATATACTTATTTATATAATTAGAGCAATAAATAATTTTGACTTGTCGATGACAATGTACATCAAAATTGGACGAGTAATATTTATTTTTGTCATAATATTGAAAAGCATTTGATAATTTTTTTTTGTAAAATATTAGATATAATTAACATACATTAATGTTACACTGCACTTGTGTTGCTACATTTTCGAATTTGGAGAATTCTCTATTTAGAATTACACAACCTAACCTAATCTAACCTAACTAGAAAATTTGTGTTTCATCTAGCATGCATATTTAAAAATTAGTAATCGATTATATTTGTATAACTATTAATTTAAAATCACAGAAAGGCGTACTAAAATGCAAAATGGAACATGCCAATACGAATAGGCAAAATTTTTCCTAAATACAGCAATCGTTTTAAACAGGTATTATTTACAAGTTGCCTGAGAAAGATCGTTACAAGTGATAAGGGAATAATATTTTTTTATTTAATGTAAAGTATATGTATGCAATATTGCGTATTTTTTAATGATTTATCTTAAATCAATAAAAAATTTAAATATTTTAAAGTTACTATTCACTCACAAAGTTCAATATTACTGACAAAAAAATCACAATATTACAATTTTTAATAATTATTTAATTTTTTTTATAACGTATAAAGATATTATGCTTAAATTATGCCATTTTAGTATGCAAAGTAAGATTCACGTAGATTTAAAACTAAATAACTGCAATCTAGGTCAAAAATACTTTTCACCATTTTCATAACATCCAATTTATGCACCGGGTTGCTTGGAAAACATCACTCTGTAGCCGCCCATTGAAGTCCTAAGTGAATGCTGTTTATTTAACAAGGATCATACAGCAATCAGCTCAAACTACTTGTTTTAAACTGGATTAAAATAAAAATTGTTTTTATGGTTAAGTAGTTTTGTTTAAAATTAAACTATTGCTAAAATTCATAAAAATAATACGCGATTTTCTCAAGAATATAAATATTCAGTTATTTAATTCTCGAACTACACAGACGATATATGTATACTTAAAAAAGTAAAAAGTTACAGCTTATATCTAGAAATATAGTAATTAATAATAAAACAATGATAATGATTTATCATAAAATATAGTGAATAAATTATCGATGTTAAATGTAACATTTTTTTTTGTTCTTTTAGTTTCTTAATAAGAGTGACATTTTACGACTGCGGTCGGTTAGGTGGGTTTTCTCGTAACTCCAGAACATGCTCGACGGGCTGAGGACGTCCGTCGGGGCCCACTCTTGCAGGCTTTACTACTCCCTGGGAGACCATCTTGTCGAATAAATTTACGAGTTTCATGGCTTCGTACTCTTTCTGTAAAACAAATTGTAAGTATAATAAGGTTGTCCGTCTTGTTCAACAATCTTTGTAAACCTGACTCAGCCTTGTGAGATGAACCTCTCAAAATAACATTAGCGCATATATTTAGAGGGAAAATCACAATAATAAAATATGTAATAACTGTATTTTTCTGTTTAAAAATGTAATATATCGTCATAGTCGTAGAATAGTGACGGATCTGACGTAATTATATTAATCTTTACAGGGCAGCCATTAAAAATATACAAGCGTCATTTTACTATGAGCGTCTATCAAATGCGTCATTTTAAGATTCATTTGAAATCCAAAATACATTGAATTTTTCTTTAATGTAGCAATAATATATGGGGGGCTTGCATGATACTTTAATCAAAAGCCTCTAAATGAATTAAATAATATAATAAATGAATTATATTGATTATTTGTTTCCCAAATAAATATATTCTTCGCTGATATTTTATTATATTACGAAGATATGGTTAATAATATCAGCAATATAAACAGTTTAATTTATAATATCTTTGCCAAAACATGCCGACGTAAAATTTTAGAGAATTAATGTAGCAATGTATTTTTTATAAACACAGATCTCTACACTGGATTTAAATCTGTATGACAGAGCTTTTTTCTTTAAACAATTGACCAGTTGAACAGACCACAAACTATTTAGATAGAACACGAGTCTGACCACCTCTGCACGAAGATAGACGAACCGTCGCCGGATTTTTGGACTTCTAAATTAATGGAATTTAATATTGGACTTCTAAATTTTTGCTAGACTCATTATAGCAATAGATACATAATTCTTTATTCTCCCCACAATTTTCAGAAAAAATAAATATATTCCAGAAAAAAAAATTATAGAACGTACAGCATAATGAATAAAGGGCGGTCTTATCACTAAATAGCGATTTTTTTCCAGACAACCTTATAAGGAATATTAAAAGTAATTATACAAGGCGGTGCATAAGATTTATGTATTTACCTGTTCATCAGACATATTCTCGAAGGGATTGGTCCTGGGTGGCCTGGTGCAACCCACGACGGGGTCTATCCTAGGCTGCGCCTCCCTGTACTCCTCGGTATCGGAGTCGTCACTACTGGAAGAGTACTCCGCCCCACGGCCCCCGCAAAGCAGCCCCTTCTGCGCGAGGTGGCCGGCCGCGTTGCCGAAGCCTGTGTACTTCACCATACGACCAACTATGCAATTGAAAACTGGTCAAACCTAGTGTATATACCAAATTATAACTCGATACATAAAGGTTTTCGATGGAGGTGCAATAGAATTTAAAAAAAATCTATTAATGTAGGACAGACAGGCTGACGGCCCACTGAGAATTTAGTAGTTACCGTCACCTATGGGTGTTTGCACGCCAATGACATCGCGAACACGCTGCTGCATAAAGATGCAGGAACTTAAGTCACTAATGCCGGAACACAACACAAAGTTATTATGGCGGCATACTTAACACCAAAGGTGGTCGCAATCCAGTCGGGCTTGGGGCCCTACCACGTAGCTAGGGTGGGTTGTTTTTTCGCCTTTTACGACAGGCCCACCCCGGCCGCAGAGGTCAGTATTCTTTCTCCGCCCCTGCACGGATAGAACACAAACATTATTAAACAAAAATTTCCAAGCTAGGTATGAAACTATGTTTCGTATACTGATACTGCACTGGCCCCCACTCCATTACAAAGTTTTATTACATTTCTTGTATGTGTGTAATAATTTTATAATAAAAACTAATAAAAGCGTGTTAAAAAATGGACGCCAAGTAAAATATAAGACGGCGGTTTTCAACATAGTGTTGTCTCTTTCATTCATAGTAGGTACATACTTGAGTTTCGATTTAATTGTAATTCTAAAGAAAGTATAGTTAAAAATATTTAGATGTTCTTGCTTTAATTGTGCTTCGAGCAAAAGTTAAAGCTGAAACGAGCTGTCTTAATGCTCATACATACTAATTTTACCTTTTTCTTTGCACAATATGAATAGGAACTCTGCGACCAGATCTCTGACCGATGTTACCGGTGTGGTGAGAAGTTTGCACAACTGGTTGCGCAAAGTCGACCCCTTCTCGGGAGGGGTGGACACGTCACGTAAAGGCGGTAGAACCACTTGTCTGAGGTACTTTCGATGGATGCGGCAACCGCGGGAACTTTTGTTCAGTACCGTCAAAATAGGGGACAAATTCTCATATTGGTTGTTTACACCCTAAAAATTACATAAATTGTTTTAATTTAGAAAAAAATTTAAGTTATTCAAAATATAACAATACTCATTGTAATTTCTAGTATTTTGATTGTAAATTCTATACCTTATCCGTTTTACCAAAAATAAAATGTAAACAAATCGTAAAAAAGGTTTTTTGGATTTCGATTTTACAATAATCAACGTGATATAAAAATTATCATAGCAACTTTTAATTATTTATTAGAAATATCTCCTATATTCTTATTTTTTTATATTACTCATCATCATCTCAGCGATGAATCCCGGTTGCAGCCCAAACTCTCGCTTCGGCGCCCGGGGTCCGCTTTCCGACTTTTTCTTCCCCACTTCGCACGGTCTTCAGCATCCCTGGTAGTGAGACCTTTGGCACGCATATCACCCCTTACGACGTCAAGCCAGCACTTTTTGGGTCTACCCCTCCTGCCGGGGCCCGGAAGCGGCATGGCCAGACATTTGTTTCCCACCTAAGCATCCGGTTGCCGTAAAACGTGGCCGTACCATCGGAGCCGACACTCCTGCAATTTATCCGCAATGTCACGGACATGAAGGCTGCCGCGAATGCGGGAGTTCCTAACGCGGTCCTTCCGCGTCACTCCACACATCCACCGCAGCATATTCATCTCCGTGACACGCAGTTCTTGCTGGTGTCGCTCTAACACCGGCCACGCTTCACAGCCGTATAAAAGGACAGGCCTAATGATGGTCTTATAAACCTGTCCCTTCAACTTTACCGGCATCTTGGGGTCACAAATGACACCAGTTACCTCACGCCATTTGGCCCACGCGGCAGCAATGCGTGCCTTGACGTCGCAATCGATGTCACCTGATGCATGAAACACAGATCCCAGGTATTTCACAAGGTCCGTGCGCTCGACCGTGTTGCCGTCTATGCGTACGGGTGTGGGATCTGTGGAGTTACAGGCCAAGTACTCGGTCTTCGCCACATTGAGCTTCAGACCACCGTTCTCAAGCTACTCTTTCCACGCCTTCACACGTCGCACCAGCCTACCCCTGTCCGAATCTGCCAGCGCGATATCATCAGCATACATGAGCAACCACGGAGGCTGCTCATGTGAGGTTCTGATGCTGTCTGACAATACGTCTAATACCACGCTAAACAGAAACGGACTAAGGACGGATCTTTGGTGCACCCCGACGGTGATGGGGAAAGGTTTTGTGTCGCCAACAGCGGTTCGAACTACGGAATCGGAGTCACGGTACATGTCTCGGATGATGTCAACATAGGCCTCTGGAATCCCTTTGGACCGCAATGCCCACCAGATTATCGCGCGAGGAATACAGTCGAAGGCCTTCTGCAAGTCGAGAAACAGGCAATGCAGAGGTGTATTCTTCTATTTTTTTATATTACTATTCCTTACTTTTAGAAAAAATACATAAGTTAATTTTATTTTTACAATTATGAATGATAAATATAATGCCAATAAAATCTACATATTTACAACATTAATTGTAATAACTAACTTACATTATAAAGAAACTAAAAAGACAATGTTTCCAAATCTCCTAAAACCAGTGTTTTAATATGCAGGTAATTAAAAGTGTATTATTACTGTCGGATTATACCCGCCATGTTGTTTTTATTCTAGCTTTGTTTTAGAAACATTGGTTTGTTTGTTTACATTTTATTTTTTGGTAAAGTGGATAAAGTGTGTGTGGATAGATAGTATTTTGCTAAAATCAAACTAATGGCAATACTTACTGAAGTAATGTTCAAACGGTATAGTAGTAATTCAATAAGGGATTGTATCGCGTCCATATTTCTACCCTCATAGGTGAATTCTGCTTTTTCGTCGTCTTTTAACTCTGGTGTCAAATAATTATAAAATGATGGAGGTACACTGGAATAAAAAATAATATTTTTATACTAAATAAATGTACAAAATTTTAATGGGTGTTAAACCACTTGCGCTGGAAAATTCACAAACGCGTCTATACGCGTCTGTGAATTACCACCACTACCAATACCAATACCACCCTATGGTGGTCTTCCAAAATGGCATAGTTTTCTTAAAAACCCAGCGTTTTGATTTTGCTTCTTTAACGATCAATAAAATTAATAATTGTTTTTCTCATTTGCAGCATAATATACATATCGCACCTTTGGTAGTACAAGGTCTTAAATGTACTTTTAGTGATTTTATAGGAGAGCCATTTTAAGTTTTTTTTACGTTCAATACCGTATTCTTCTGCTATATATTATTTTGAAATCATTAAGAATAATGATTTCAAAATAATATATAGCAGAAGAATACGGTATTGAACGTAAAAAAATCAAAATGACAAAATGACGACGAAAAAGCTCAAAATGACAAAATTATTGCTTTATTAACTGGACTATAACCTGTTTATCCAAACCAATTTGTAAGACTCAAAGTAACAACACTAGAAAGGTAAAGGTAGAAAGGTGACCTGATCTAGTTAATTTGTCCGTTTTCTTAAATCCCAGTAAAGCAGGTTTACAGCAAGCACAAAGAACCATTTTAAAGGATCATCATGTAGTTATAGTACTAAATACATTAAACAAATAACAAAAAATGCATTTAGCACTCAATAGAACTAACCTTGTCAATAAATTTACAACATTACTTCTGAGTTCCATAAGTTTTGTTTCATTTGATGCTGTTGTTAACAATAAACCTTTCAGAATCTGCATCAATTTCGTGTATGTGGCTGTTTCAGCTTCATTAGTAGGTTCCTCTGATCCTGAATTCATTATCAAATTGAACTGTGCTTTAAGAATTTCACATGCTATTGCTTGTTGAGAATCCTGCAGAAGTATGTCAGAAGTGAATGTTAGTATATGGATCACAAAGATTTTCTGGAAAAATTTACGAGATAGCCATCACTTATTCACATTCAAATTCATTTATTTGTTTGAACAAGAGTTTATTACATTTATTTTATTAAAGGCCGAATTATTGCTTAAAGTACATTTCAAATGGTACGTAACTTTAAGGACAAAGAAGAAAACAACCCTTACATGGAATACAAAAAATAAAGCCCTTATCCGAAACTCCAGTAAGAAGTAAAATTGACAACCACTTCCCAAGCCTAAAGTTTAACACAACTCAAAAGGATACCAACATAAGTTTGTATCAAAATATGACAATTATTTTGAATGTTTAATACATTTTGCATTAACTTGAGACTCTCCTTTAAATGTGAACATTTAACATATGTCTAATTTATATATCTAAAATATGTGTAAAAAAATATTACCTCAAGGAAAATCCTAACAGGAGCTGAATCACAATGGCCAGATCTTTTCTCCTTAGCTCGAGCTATAGCTTCCAACAGAATATTGTTCAAGCAATCTATCACACAATCCATACCATTCAATTCATCTTTAATTTTCAATTTTATATCATGTCTCAATGCAGTTAAAATGAATAATAATTTCATGTCAAACAACATGATATCATATTTGAATGGGATTTCGTTATATGTTTGAAATCTTGCCACTAATCCCTCAGCTATGGCTGTGCGAGCACAGAGGGCGCGAGCCACTTCACTATTGAAGGTAATATTACAAAGACATTTTAATGCTTCGACTGCAACATCCTTATTAGGCATCTCTAATGGTATAGAGGCATCATCTCTAAAATTGTATAAGCCAGCTCGCTCTATAAGAGTTGTTATCCATTTTTCACATATAAGGCTCTCAAGCTCAGTTTTGTCACGGCTGAAATCATAATTAATCACAGGCGGTTCCATTAGTATTTAATATTTATTGAAATAACAGGACAATACAAAACAATACCAGAACAATAATCAAAGTATCAAATAATCTGATCTTATGGAATTAATAGTTTATATTTAAATTTCAAATATAAAACTTAAAATAAAAATAATAATTTTGACTTAATTTATATCCTACTAATTACACAGCAATTAATCTGATGAGTTAAATAGCTCAAACAAGTGTTCTATACTTTAAAAACTTCTTCCTAAAACAGAGCAGTTGTAGCCTAAAATACCTGAGTACACGAATGGCTGCAAGGCACAAGGGATGAATAGCTGCAGAAGATCCTCTTTGGAGATGTTGGAACAATGCTGTCCATATCAGAATGCGTTTATTGCTGTCAAATAAGTTCTTAAAAGTGAAGACGTTTTCATTCTAAAAAAATTTTAAATTAGTCAGCATTTTATAACCACTATAATAAATAAAAAAATTCAATTAATAAATATAGGGTAAATACAAATACATACATTTTTTAAAAAACGCTGTATAACTTTACAAATTTCATCGATATTGTTTACACTGGTTAAAATTTCAATATCGCACTCATCCATGATTACTTTGAGTAAGTATTCAGAATAGCTTTTTAGAATTTACTGGAACCCAATTTGTCAGAAAATAATTATTTAATTTAATAACCGCAAGTTACAAATATCAAGAAATCTAAACAGAAATTGATTCTATGAATATAAATGTCTCAAACGTCAACTTCAATTTCGACAGTACCATACTTGTAATCTTGACCATTACAAAAAAAGTTCATCAAATTTAAAAAAAAAAATTATAATTCTATATCGTTTGGTATAATTATTAATTAGATATTTTAAAATATGATGCATACTTACATTAAAAAACTATGCTTAAAAATGTAAAAGTTATATAATTCTGATAATTGATGAACATAAAGCATTAAGCATTGCTCTGTTGATGAAGGAGGTGATAACAGCTGTTAAAACCATGGAACATGGAAGATACGTACTACGTGATAAAACACCTAAAATTTTAATGTTAGTGTCAACACAATACAGCTGTCACTGTCACTGCCAAGTGCCAAGACATCAATGTATCGAATTTATGAAAAGTCAAAATAATTTTCGCAAAAACTACATCAATTTTAAATTAGAAAATCTGACCGGAGCCAGTTTGAAATTCAGATATTGGCCTTAAAATGGCTACAGCAGCTATAAAAGGCCATGTCGCCAATAAAATTATACGTAAGCTTAACAGATTTCTATTGAAAAGACAAACCACGACTCTTACATAATTTTCCTTCAGCTGTTCTGACTAGTTTGTTTTTGTAGATACGATGAGTGTATTTACTTCGTTTGAACATAGTGTCTACTGTATAAATTCTACTTCTGGTTACGATTTCAGCAAGAACTGGGTCTATGGGCATTGTTTACATCAAAGCGGCTCAATACAGTTCTGATGGAAGACCTAACCTTGCTACTTATAAAAGAGGTACTGGAGGCCGAAGCAGCTTTAATGGTATAGTTGCTACTGTTTTCGGTTGCTCAGGATTTGTTGGCAGATATGTGTGCAATAAACTGGGCAAGATTGGAACTCAAGTAAGTTTTTTTAAATATACAATTAGTGGACATGTATGACCAATATATAACTTATGTATTGCCATTTATTCGATCTTAGATCTGTTAATTTTTAAAATCTTAATATGAACATTTCGGATTGTGTTGCATTTAAAGATTCTAAATTTTAAAATGGGGTTAAACAGAAGAGTAAAATCCAAAGCAGTAATTTGTTTTTAATTATTTTTTATGCTGTAAATGATCAGCTATTACACATTACTACTGCAGGAGTAATTAGTATGAAGAACTGTAGGACATGATTATTTGGATGATTTATTATATCTAAAAATTATTATTTGTTACAAAAGCAGTTTATAAACCAAATGTATTCTGACTCACAGATATATTACAGTTTATAAAATTTATTTTGGATCCTTATGCACAGTTAATCAGTAGATGGATAAAATATATAAATTTAATGTGATTATCAATCACACTGAAATGATACAAAAATGGTCGTAGCTGTTGTTGACAATATTTATTGAGCAACAATAAGTAATATTGCCTGGTAGTAGTTACCAGTGCAAATGTTGTAAAACATGATAATGTGTGTTATTTATGTACTAAGAATAGAAGTTCTTAATACTTAAATAGCCCATTGGTGTTAATCATATTCTTTACACAATACAAAAATTTTTAAACACTGAATATGTTCAACATACTAGAGATAGATAGCAAAGGAGTGGGCAATTCTAAGGGCCTAAATAAAAGTTACAGATCACAGTATGTAGCAACTATATTATAATATTAGATACCTAAGAGCTGTATACAATACAAATACAACTTCTGTACCATATTGTCATAATCATAGAATAGTGATGGATCTGACATTTATTAAACTTTACAGGCCAGCCATTTCAAAAGTTCACAAGCATTATTTTACTATGAGCGCCTATCAAATCCATCATTTTGGATTTCAAATTCATTTCAAAATATTTTTTTCTGTAATGTAACAATAATATTTAGACTATGTAGTATCCATCTAGGATCATGATGGTATACTTTTATGTTTATATATATAAAAAGTCCTACTATTTAAGCTATGGTATTATCATACTCTATTTAACATATTTCAATCATAAATATGTAGATTTTTATTCATACTATAATAATTTATTAAAATTATTTAAAATTCCAGATGATCTTGCCTTATAGATGTGATTTTTATGATGTCCAAAGGCTCAAAGTGTGTGGTGATCTGGGCCAAGTACTTTTTAGTCCATTTGATCTGCGTGATGAGGAGTCTATTGCTAAAGCTGTCCGCTACTCCAATGTTGTTATTAACCTCATTGGGCGAGATTATGAGACCAAGAACTTTAAGTACAAAGATGTCCATATTGATGGTGCAAGGCGTATTGCTAGGTAGGTAATACCTATAGTTATTAACTACAAAATCATTGCAATTTTTAGACTAATTAACTATTGCTCATATTTCAATTTGACATAAAAAATAATTGATTGCTGAGCCTAGGCCTCCCTTTAGAGAGAACAGAGAGAACACCTGCCACACATTCCAAGACAAATTGTTGGCTTACAAGGTAGTTCCCGGGTAGTCCGTAGCTGGAATATAAATAGTTCCCCTAATCACTTTCCTGGAGAGTTGTTAAACCATAAAATTGATTTCTTACTCTGCTTTGGACAATATCTGCCCCTAAAAAAGAAAAATTTAAAAGAAAATTGATTCACATATATTTTCTTATGCATCTTTAAAAATTAAAACACAGACACTGAAGGGCGGTGACATCAAAAGTTGTGCAGAACTTTTCAGTGACAATGCTAGAATACTTTTGGTTATGAAGTTTAGTTTACTATAATGAAACACTTGAAGAAGAAGATAATTTATAGGGTATATGTATGTAGAACAAATATTAATCTTGTTGCATATATTTTTAATCTATACAAATAAATAAAATTGGAGTGTCTGTTTGTAATATTAAAATAAGCACTTTTTACAAAGTGCATTCGGACGTATACATGGTACATATACCAAAACTATTTTTTTTACAATTTTTGTCTGTCTGTTTGTTCCGGCTAATCTCTAAATCATCATCATCATCTAAGCATAATATCCCGGTTGCAACCTAAACTTTCGTTTCGGTGCCCGGGGTCCGCTTTCCGACTTTTTCTACTCCACTTCGCACGGTCTTCTGCATCCCTGGTATTGAGCCCATTGGCACGCATATCACCCCTTACGACGTCAAGCCAGCACTTTTTGGGTCTACCCCTCCTGCCGGGGCCCGGCGGAGGCGGCATGTCCAGACATTTGTTTCCCACGTAAGCATCCGGTTGCCGTAAAACGTGGCCATACCAACGGAGCCGGCACTCCTGCAATTTGTCAGCAATGTCAGGGACATGAAGACTGCCACGAATGCGGGAGTTCCTAACGCGGTCCTTCCGCGTCACTCCACACATCCACCGCAGCATATTCATCTCTGTGACACGCAGTTCTTACTTGTGTCGCTCTAACACCGGCCACGCTTCACAGCCGTATAAAAAGACAGTCCTAATGATAGTCTTATAGACCTGTCCCTTCAACTTTACTGGCATCTTGGGGTCACAAATGATACCAGTTACCTCACGCCATTTGGCCCACGCGGCAGCAATGCGTGCGGCTAATCTATCTCTAAATGGCTGCACCGATTTTGACGAGACTTTCACTGGCAGATAGCTGATGTAACAAGGAGTAACTTAAGTATTTCTATTTTAGAAAAAAAAATAGTTTTTATTAAAAATGATAAGTTTCGAAAATTTTAATACCAATTTAAGTTGATCTCAGATTTATATCAACAATCATATGAAACAGGGTTTATCTTAGGCTGGACTTTAGGTTTGAATGTACGCATTCCGGAGTCGTATGGCGTTACAGTTGCATTCGATAACACTGACTGTTTGCATATTTCATTTATTTATATTTTAGGGTTTATAATCCAAAATAAACCATAAGATTTATCCAAAAAATGCTGCCCAAAGTCACGCAGACAGAGTGGCGGGCACAGCTAGTATTGTATATAGTAGTTTAGGTAGGAGAGTAAATTATATTGTCAATATACTCTGTAGGTAGATACACAATAATTATATAACATATATACCAACAAGGTGTTTTACTTTACACAATAAATCTAATTTGGGTTTGAGAAGAATTTTTGCTTTTAACTGCTAAAAAATATGTGGTGACATATCACACAGCACCATCTACTCCGAAAGTATTATTTTTAAAATCTACAGCTTAAATACTACATACAGTAGATTTCCGATTATCCAAATCAATTAAAACTGGGGGTATTCCGTATAATCGAAAATCGGATAATCGATTTCAAAGTCAAATCAAACAATAATTCAATTTTAGTAGCTTTTTATTATAGAAAAGTTTTTACACACTGTCATTTAGACAGTACGAAATAAAAAAATTACTTGCGAAAACAAATGAGAGTGGGAGTACCTACGTCGGAAGCGAGAATGAACTCCTCATAACATGTCTCGTTGCACCGTTAAATCAAGAATGATTCTGGATAGTCGATGTTCTGATAATCAAGATTCTAGTGTATACACTTTCCTTTTGTATACATATACATAAACACCCAGAATCTGGATGGGAATTGAGCGCATGAGTCCTGCAGACGCTGCGTCATGGAGATTGTCTTTATCCACAAGTATTTATGTAAGATTTATTATACAATAATTTTTATTTTTCTAATTAGAATCAGCCGTGAAATGGGGGTGGAGAGGTTTATCCATCTTTCTTACTTGAATGCTGAAGAGAACCCAAAACCTTTGGTTCTCAAACAGCCTTCAATGTTCAAGAAGAGTAAATACTGGGGAGAAATTGCTGTCAAAGAGGAATTCCCGACAGCAACAATTATCACTGCATCTGACATCTATGGTTCTGAGGACAGGTTTTTGAGGTAAGCAGATTTGTATGAGACTGGTCATAGACCAGAGTACACCGCACAACCAATGAGTAGAATGAGAACAGTGGACTGTACGAGAGAGAGGAGAGGAGCGGTTGGTTAGAGATATGCGATACCTTGCAGTGGGCAAAGAAATTTACACTGATATTGATTCCATCCCTTCCTGGTTCGGTTCAGGTCTGCTTGCAGAAGGACTGTTGCATGCCACCAGATAAATGTCAAAAAGCCAATAAATAATGCAGTAATGAAGCCAAGTAAAACTGCGCACGGCGCAGTGTGTGTGTGGTCTTTAAGAACAAGTAAATGTAGTTAACAAAATCAGTAGGCGAGATCTCATCAACCCTTTATTCAATGATTGAACAACATCCATGTGATAATTTGTACTTTGCCACCAGTGCAGTCGCAACATATTTAAAGGCATTTATATATTTTTTCCTTAAATCTTTAGAGCTGTTATAATTTTGATCATCAATGATTCCTTAACCAGCCTTGTCTATCAACTGATTTAATTGACCATAATGTTGTCCATAAACACTTATACATAAGCTGCATATTTTCTCCATGCAGGGGCGGAATAAGAATACCGACCCTGTGACTGGGGCTGATTTATCGTCAAAAGCAACCACCCTAGCTGTAGGTTGTAGTTCCTAGCCCGTCTAGATGGCTACCATTCCTGGTTCGTAATGTGGCACAATAATAACTTTGTTTTGTATTCCGGCATGAGTGACCAGGTTCCAGTTCTCCAACGCAGATTGCTGCCTGTTAACGGTGCCGCTGGTGCCAAGACTTTTAAGTAGACCGTAAGCCTGCTGTTTCACATTTTTTTTATTATATATATCTTGCGATCGGCTTTACAAGCCCTTAGCAGATTTGTTGTGAGATTCTTGTCAGGTAAGAGCTGTTCCTCCTGTGAGGAATCTGTCTTTTATTTTAACTCAAGCTCAGTATGGGAACAAAGTCCCATATATGTTGCCTTTTGAGTCTTCTGTCACATAGCGGTTCACATAACACGGTTGCTAGGGTGTTTGTGTGTGATTTTATTCGGCTTTGGTATACCGTTACTCTGTGTTCCACTTCTTCTTTGACTGTTCTCATTTCTGTGTACTCATGCAATTCACTTATTTTGATAAACAGAGGTGCATTGGCTATCATTTTGAGGGCTTTATTCTGGAACCGTTGTAAGATTTCCAAGTTACTATTTTTTGTATTTGCTGTTTCACATAAAAAAATAACAGTGATCAAAAAGTTTCCAAACTATGTAAGAAAAACACAAAATTTTCGTTAAATTCTTTTTCATTCATTGACATAATTTCCATCTAAGGCGATATTATCTACCCAACACTTCTCTAACTTCTCAATACTATGTTTATAGAACGATTGATCTGATCTTTGCTCGTCTCAGTTTCGGCAATGTCTTCTTCGTTGGTGCTAAATCTTTTTCCCAGAGCATCCTTTTCAGGTCTGTGAACAGCCAGTAATCGCTGGGGGCCAAATCTGGTGAATACAGGGGGTGGTGCAGCAATTTGAAGTGCAATTCAAGCAATTTGACCATCGAAGCCATTGATTTGTGACATGTTGCATGTACACTGACGGACTCATAAACTGCATCAAAGTAGTAGACGACTTTGAAATAAATATTTTAACCAAGTATGCAAACTTTCTATACAGATTTAAATTGAAACCTCTAGATTGGTTCGTGAACTTTAAAACAGCGTAGGGTCATATCCTTAAGTTTAAGTTTGTGTACTGGAAAGGACCTTAAGACTTTTTGAAGAAAAAACAGAAATTTAAGGAAAATTGGTTTAATTAAAAAGTTGGTTTTAACAATAGGCACAAACTTTATGCAAGGGTTTATTTATGTTTTAATAAGGTGTATTACCTCCGTGTGCCCTTATTACGGATTCTAATCGGTTCCGCATAGATTTTATTATGGTTCTTAAGTGATCTTGCGGAATATTGTCCCATTCTTCTGAAAGTGCTGTTCTTATTGCTGCCACTGTCGTGGGCAAAGGGTTTCTCGCATATACAGCTCTTTTTAAATTGTCCCAAACATGCTCAATAGAATTAAGATCCGGGCTGCGTGCTGGCCAATTCGTTGTACGTATCCCAACCTCTTCGCAATATTTTCGAACTTGTGCAGCAGCGTGCGGCCGGGCATTATCCTGCATTAAAGGAACATTTTCGCCTATGAATCCCATGTAAGGCACCACGTGATCTTTTAAGATCTCTGTTATGTAGCGATAAATGACACCTCAGCCATCTCTCTGACTTTCATTTTGCAGTCGGTGAAAACAATTCTGCGGATTTTTTTGACTTTATCTTCGTTAACAGTCGTATTTGGGCGACCACTGCGTCGAGCGTCGTTGACGTCGCTACGACCACGTTTAAATTCATTATAGCATTCGCAAACGGTTGATTTCCCTGGAGCAGAGTCCGAATAATGCTTATCAAGCCACTCTTTCGTGTCTCGCATTTTTTCCGATCAAAAATCAATGCTTGATCAACACACGAAATTCTTATCCATCTTTTGACAAACACCAAAGTTGCTTGACAGTGACACAAACGACAATAACTTGACAACATGTGGTCCCATTGTCATGAAATTTTGACACATACCTACCTTATATATAATGGCACTATTGAATGCTATAATATATTTTGCATATGTGGCGCTATATGTCAGTCCGGGAACTTTTTGATCAATATAGTATGTATTATTTACTTCTTGCATTTAATTTCAGGGCCTTTGCCTCAGCGATACGTATCCATAGTCAGGTTATGTCCCTGTACAAGAATGGTATGGAGACAGTGAAACAGCCAGTGTATGTGTCTGATGTTGCTCAAGGTATTGTGAATGCAGCCAGGGATCCCGATACTAGATGCCAAACTTACCAAGCACTTGGGTATGTTTATGCTTGAACTTGCCATATTTATTTACTTAGAACACTAAGCACATCATATATGTAAAATAAAATAGTTGACTCCCAAATCTTAACTCCTTGAATACTGTGAATGTTTTCCACAATAATAACTTGATCTGTATCTATCTATGAAACAGAATAAAATATAATAAATGCATGATAATAAAATAATTTTTGTAAATAATTTTCAGAAATGTATTATTAATTAAGGTTTGTTGAATGATTTTAGTCCAAAACGCTACCTACTAGCCGACATGGTGGACTGGTTCTACAAGCTGATGCGCAAGGATGAGAAATGGGGATACAAGCGTATGGACATGACCTATGACCTCTTCATGCCTATCAAGGTTGCTTTAGTCAATGCAGCATCTCCTTCCTATCCGTGGGGAAGTCTTCACTGGGAATCACTTGAGAGGGTAAGAAGACAACGCACAAATGAACGTTGTAAAGCGTTGTTAATATTAATATATTAAATGAATATAATGTGATAATTTACACAGCGCCAGTCTAGTCCTGAAGTAGCATAGCACTTGTGTTATGGATACTAGACAACTGATATACTTTTCTTTTCTAAATAAATACATAGTAGGTACACATAAGCGTTCGACGCGGAACAGGAATCAGACTTGTGATTTCAGCTGGTGTTCCAACGTGCGTTAGCAGTTACGCCACGAAAGTCGATAAAAGGCAGATCTATTAAATATTACTTAGTAATCCTTTCCAAGTCAGTTTGAAATATTTGTAGCTTATTTCGTATATATAAAATTGCCTTTTCTAAGTCCGACTGGATGGCAACCACACTTAGTTTTTAAAACATCATCATCATGGGGGCACATGACGAACTTGTGTTGTGTTCTGGAACTAGGAAACTAGGTTCCATTCTATTCTATGCCGGCACGACGTTGGCAAGAACTCTTGGTGTTGCAAAAGGCGTCGGTGACCACCTAATATCGGGTGGGCTGTTTGCCCGTCTGCTGATCTCAACTATAAAAAAACAGTGCCGTCTAGGAACGCCCGAAAGAAGCGAAGCTTTATAGTATAAAAAGTAGGAACTAAGCGTAAAAAATAATGAAAAAAAAGTGCGTGCATACAAAGTACACATGTCCGAAGTGAAACTTCTTTGGCAAACTAATTTAGTGAACTCTAGACGGCCATGAATCGGCGCCTTATAGATTTCTAGGTATAATCCAAGTTTATTATATGGACTGCGCTTCGAACGGAAATGTTTGGTATATTAATATTTTATAAGATTTGGTTGTTTGTTTGTTTGTATTAAATAAGCTCCGAAACTATTGAACCGATTTGAAAAATTATTTCACTGTTGGGAAGCTACATTATCCCCGGGTGACATAGGCTATATTATATATTTTTAAAAATTTGGGTTCCTTACTAAAACTCCAATAATGTAACCCAAGGTGTAAAAAAATTACCTAAAATATTCTTTACATCGCGTGCGTTGCGAAAACTATTAATGATAGAATAAAATGTACTACGACTTTGCAGAACACATCATTATTTACAAAAAATGTCGCGACAGCATATGTCTAATATAACTATTATAGTTATGCCACAATGTGTTCTTTTATTTTAAAAATTTAATTGAAATGCTGCCGCTAGAAAAGACTCATTTGTATCTTGGTATTAATCCTTAGAAAAATAAATTACTTCATATTCAAAACTGCTTCAATACATTTACTTATATAACTTTTTGAATTATTCATCAATTCATACATTCCATTCGAAAGACATCACGAGTTTAAAAATAAGTACAGTCGACTCTCGTTAATTCGAAACTCGAGGGATTCTTAAAATATTACAAATTATCGAGTGTTTGAAATATCAAATGGTTCGAAATTTTTGAGAGAAAAGAAATAAAACTGAATTATTGAGTGTTGATAATCAATTATGTATTCATTACTTCTATTCTTTAACAATAACAACAAATGACAAAAGTTAAGAGTCTATTATTGTTGAGAGAGTACTCAGAGGACTCTAAAATTATTTTGCAACATCACTTTTCTTCTCACCTCCGTCTACTTTTTTGATACTTAACTCGATTGATTACTCGGGTTTGTTTATAAGGGGATCTGATCCTTTACGAATTATCGAGTGTATGACGCCGATGAGCTCGAATTAACGCGTCGTTTTGTTACGTAGCGATGATTTTTTCGTTCGAACTACCAAGTGTATAAAAATATATTGATTTAGTTCGAAATATAAAGAGATTTTCATGGGAACTCATGATAACTTTGAATTATAGAGAGGTTTGAATTAACGAGAGTCGACTGTATTAGAAAAAACGTTTCACATTTTCGTGACGCTAATTTCCGTTTCATCCGTAAAAATCTTACCCTCATACGCCCAAAGAAGTTTTACTTCAAAAATCTATAGTATTTCCTGTTTTACTTGTCGAACAGTTTGGATCATTATTCATCCTTAAATAAAATTTTTCTGGAAGGAAATCAACCAATGGCTTAGATTTTTCATCTATTGCAATTAAAATCTCCACCTAACATAATCGACATATTATATATAGTAGGAGAGAGTATTATATAGTAGGAAGGATCAAAAAGTAGTGAGAACGACATACTCCTTGATAAGAAAAAAAATAAATACTGGCAGGCAGTCTATAATTTATTTGTTGTCAATATGCAATTGGTAAATATTTTTATTAATATAAAGCTATCTTCCGGCTATATTATTATTAATTTAACGCCATCTCATGTCTCTTCTCTACTATCACGTTTGTTAAAATCGAATCCAATCTCATGTAAAATTTTATGTAGTGCTGAAATCGGGAATATCTTCATCAGCTTCACAAAGTACCCTAATTTTATCTAATGTCGGGTAGTTGTTATTTAAATATATTGAATGAATATTTAAATTTTAATATTAAATTATTTCAATATAATAATTGTCACTGTGAACATAGCTTTTTAATTTGTGACCTGACCTGGTCGGGGGGCGGGGTTAGGCCGGCGGACAACGATTACTCACTATTTTCTTAGCTATAGATGGCGTTGTATGAATTATTATAATATATTGATAAAAGGCATTGCACTATACCTATTACATCAATAAATAGTTTGAACAAATTCAAAATTGAAGACTAAAATTGGGCTTAAAATTAAAATTTTACTTGTCCAGGAAGCTACATCGGATGTACCACGACCCGGTGTTCCCACCCTAGAAGATTTAGGTGTGACCCTCACTCCAATGGAGGACCAAGTCCCATGGGAATTAAGGCCCTTCCGCGCTCACCAGTACTACATGGACCGTCTGGGAGAATTCCCTAAACCGGACCCACCAAGGACATGTTAATCTTTAAATGTCGACAGTTTAATTGAACAAGCTTTGTAGAAATTGTTATCAATAAATTAATGTACAGAATTGATTCGTTTGTTATTTAGTAGTTATTTATACTTTGTCGCATGTGTGCAACCTGTGAACGTGATGCGCCAGATTCTATTACAAAATGAGAAGACAGGCTTCTTCGAAACGACACTAAGAATGTACTTAATCTACAGTTATGGAATGAAAATTAGACCGTCGGTCAGTTAAATAAAGTTTAAAAAACACGCTTTTATTAATCAAACCGACAAAAAATTATTTTCAATAAATTTAAATTATGGATAGTGTAATTAATAATAAAAAAATTGTATTATAAAAAAGCGTGGTGCTTTATAAGATGTTTTCAAAATGACTAGTTCTACCAATCAATATCTGTCGATAAAAATAAATATTTATGACAATTGACAACAAGCACCCCACGCTTTTTTACAATAAAATTCATTCTTTGTCAATCACACAGATTCGAACGGCAAAATGGATATACACGATTTGGAGTATAGAATCGCAAAATCAATAGAAAATGGCTCGACACCATTTCTAGTGACTGCGACGGCTGGTACAACGGTGTTTGGAGAATTTAAATTTATTGAAAATAATTTTTTACTTTGATTAATTACAAAAGCGTGTTTTTAGTTTAACTATAAAATAAAAGCATGTTAGCTATAATTTATTTATTGTCAATTCCCAATCGGTAATGTTTTTATTAATTTAACGCCATGTTCCAGCAGCGTTATTAATATTTTAAAACCATCTTCTGGCAGTATTATTAATTAAACGCCAGATGACGTTTCGGCAGAATTTGAATTTGTTGATTGTTTGATTCCATTACACACAGATCAAGTAATAAAAAGCGTGTAAAAAGAGAGCAAAAAGCCAACGTCACGCGGCATGCGATGTTTCCAGGCGGCTACCCATCCAAGTACTGGCCGCGCCCGAAGCTGCCTAAGTTCGGTGATCGGACGAGAACCGGTCCAAAAATTTATTAATTAATCCTGAGGATCCTGATACCAGACAGTGATACCAATTATACAAATTATTGCATTGTCATCGGTCTTTAACAAGTGTGCAAATTTCAAATTAATCCATCGTTTTGAAAGAGGTGATATTCACGTTCAAAGATTTCGTTACCTAAATACATACCAAGCTCCAAAAATAACAATAATTATAACTATAATATCATCTAATGTAGATCGTAACTATATATTGATAAGTAGAAAAAGTAAGTTGATTATTAAGTTAAAGAAGAATATGCAATTATTTTTTTACTTTTTAGTGCACATAAATTTTTAATCATGTTGTATATCATGTTATTGTGTGTTAACTAATTAAAAATTATAAAACATATCTAATTAAAAAAATAATTTAGTGACAGATTCCGATATTATTACATTTTGTGTTGACATTGGTATCCGACCGAAAGTTCGGTTTCAGTTTCGGCCAAAAATCAAGTTTCGGCGGCAGTTTCGGTTTCGGCCAAAATTTGCCGAAACTTTTGCCGTAACCGAAACTGATTTCGGAAGTAGCAACACAACTTAACTTAATGCGTTATCGCCCGACGCAAGACTCAGTCTTACCTGTCGGAGCCATTATTACAACGCAATGCTGACTTATACAGTTATTGGAACAGCAGTCAATATCCTTATTCAACTATATTGAGAAGTGCAGTTTTAAAATACCTTTCAGCTCCACCTACCAGTGTCCCGAGTGAACTAACAGCTGTTCAGTGCTGCTGGCCAAATATACTCGGATCGTCACAATAATTTACGTGGCGGAAACGTAGACAAACTGCTTTTCTTGGCGTACAATATAAGATTTTTTAATTATGAATATTAATAATACGAAAAACCAAAGTAACCCTAAATATAAGATATTTAGAAGTTTTTATTAATTTGATTTTATAACTGTTTTCAATTTAAATGTTTACTGTAGTTTAGTAGTGAGTTACTTACATTTACTACACTAAATAAATGTAAGTATGACTGTCCTACTAATTGTGATCTAGGTATCTTTGTTAATTCTAAATGTGCGATTTTATTATCTTTGTTGAAACTGGAACTATGAGTGTAATAATAATTTTAGTCATTATTTTTATATATGAGGTATACCTAAAAGAGTGATGATTCTTCTAAGTACAAATACAAACCAAAGTGTTAATTAATAAGATTTCAAAATACCAATACTTAGTATTTAATGAAACAGTAACAATTAGTGATTTGATTATAATATTGATAACTGATAAACATTTTGCTGTGAGAACTTAATTTGCAAAAATAATAAAAAAATTTTTTTTTATATTATATTAAATAAATGATTACAACAAAATCAATATACCGTTTCCATTTCATGTCCTAATTTTAAATAATAATGGGTACATAAAATGCACCAAATTTCAGTATTTGTAGTATATTTACATTTAAACTTAATAAAGTATTATTTTATACTTGACCGCGTGAGTTTCGGTTTCGGCCGAAACTGAAGCCACGGCCGAATATTCGGTTTCGGCCGGAAAACCAGTTTCGGTCGGACACTAGTTGACATATCATAACTTTTCGAAATGTCTAAAAAGTATACATATATCTGGATACAATTCTTAGATTTTATCAGTGCCACCACGCTACATATAAATCAGGTGGCGAGTGAGGCGCCACAGTTGGTTGATAGTTGCTAGGTTGCAATAACGAGAAATCAACGGGAGGAAAGTTAAGACGTATATTTAATTGTCTATTGAATTTGGATTGGTCTAAAACATGTAAGCTATCTTCCCGTAAAATAGGCAAATTGAATTTTCGGCCTCAGAATGAGAATAATTCTCAAATTTATAAAAAATAGAAAAATAAGAAACATTCCATAGGCACTAAAACAATGCCTTTGAGTGGAAAGATATAATTATTGGTTTTGTTAAATAAACACATTCAATTTTAGTTAAATTTATTTATTAAATCTTAAGGGTTATTAGCTCTGCCTCTGCCAAATCCTCCCCTCTGTAAAGAAAAAAAAAACTATTAGTTGTATACTGTAATAGTTGGAGATGTGATTATTATTTACACACCGTTTTATGTTCAAGATCAATATTTATATAATTACAAATTTACTCCTTGCAGGGACAAAGTAAGGATACTAAACCTCTGCAAGGCAGCCTTAAAACAAAACAACCATAGATAGCTATGTGGTAGGGGGTCCCAAGCCCGTCTGAATGGCAACCACCCATCTATACAAATAAATAAAATTGGAGTGTCTGTTTCTAATATTAAAATAACTGCTTTTTACTAAGTGTATTTGGATGTATACACTACACAGTACATAATATGTATACATATATATTATACCAAAACAAAAAATTTTATTTATTTAAACTTTAGCACATAAAGTACAAGGCGGACTTAATGCCTTAAGGCATTCTCTGCCAGTCTACCTTGGGGTGATGCAAAGATAGTTTACATGGTAGGTGCACAATTGAATAGGAGTATGTTAATCAAACAAGATCACACATAAAAGCAATATACTACAAATACTTACATTTAAACTTACATACACATTTTTGTATTTGTTTTGGCTAATCTCTGAAATCGCTGGACCGATTTTGACTGGCAGATAGCTGATGTAACAAGGACGAATTTTTTCTTCTCTTATTTACCAGCGAAGCGGGTGGATACGGCTAGTAATCTACAAGTTTGCTGCCATAATAACCTTGTTTTATGTTCCAGCATTATCCCCAGGTTCCTGCGAACAACCCCCCCCCCCCCCCCATGGGAGAGCAGCGTGGCTTGCGGTGCCCCTATCATAGCAAACATCCATTGGCGACGGTATATGCATACCTGTCTACTATTCCTCAGCAATAAAAAAAATGTAGAGAAAACAGTACAATTGTTACCAGCATTATTTTGCTTACAGTTACAGTGCAATTAATTGTTTTGATTCATTAGAATCAAAACCCTCTCCTCAAAAACCTCCCAGAACTAGGCAAGTAAAACAGGCATATTAAAAATGTTGTTATTATGAAATTACGAATTACTAGCAGATGTAGTTATTATTTGCTTAAGTTAAAAAAAAGACTAAGCACCAATACTGTTTGACTCTCCCAATAAAAAATGTTATTGTGAATAATCCATAGAGCTTAATAGAAAGACTGATCTCATAGGCCTTACAGACAAGAGGCATTGTTACCTTATTGTTGGTTGAGATGCTACTGATATGGTGTGAAAATTACAAAAAGGGATTTTTACAAGAAACATGCATAAGTTCTTTATATTTATGGAAACCACTTACGAATTCAAGATTAGCAGATCCAGGTCCGACATCAGCCTTCTTATCGTGTGAGGCCTCACCAGGTGTAGTTGGCGCACGGCGATACGCCGAGCGGTCCTCTGCAGACCGTGCGGGCGCGTCAGGCCTGCCTACCGCACCGCGACGGACTGTCTCTGTACGCACCGACCGCTTCAGAGTAGCGGGCACAATCTCAGGCGGAAGGTGGAGGAAAATCCTCAAGTACTCAATACCTTCATTTGTCAAGTACCTACAAATACAAAAATAGAACTTTATTAGACAATAAGCACTTTTTTAGAAGACTGAGAATGTCCAACAATTGACAATACAATAGTATTTTATATTATATTAAACATAATAAGCCTTTTCCAGTCAGATTCAATTTATAAAAATTCACTATTTTGCATACTTGTCAAGACCTGATGACATACACAAATGTAATAATTTTGTCCTATAGTCCTTAACTGTTGGAAGATGGCACCCCATGCTTTTTAGAACTGTCAGTAATTTTATTCTTATGTTAAGAATTATTTTAACTTTTTAGTTTGAATGGAATGAATTTTAATAAAGAGTGTTTTTCAGTTATTTTAAACTATAATTTATTTGTTGTCAATTCCCAATTGGTAAATGTTTTTATTAATTTAACACCATCTTAGGCAGTTTTATTAATTAAACGCATCTTCTGAGAGAAGGAAAAGAAAGCCTTAATTCTGATAAGGACTTTAAGACAAAATTATTAAATTTGTGTATTGTCATCAGGTCTTGACAAGTGTGCAAATAAACAATTATTCAAGTGTTGAATTATTTTATCCTTCAAAGTGGGTTAAAATCAAATCATAAAAGGGTGTTAGATAGATACATACAAGTCAAGTTAATAAAAGGGTTCGTAAAAATATCAGCATTAAAAAAATATCTTAGAGCACACAATGATTCCCTACTCGGACGATCATTTGCCTGTAACCTGGATCTTTCAGCATGACAATGACCCTAAACACACGGCCAATAGGATCAAATGTTTCCTTAGCGAACAGCGTATATCCGTTTTAGACTGGCCAGCAAATAGTCCGAATTTAAACCCAGTAGAAAATCTCTGGTATATTGTTAAAAACAAAGTCTCAAACAAACATAACACCAGTCAAAACAAACTATATGAATCATTTGTTGAAGCATCGAATTCAATCCCCCTAGAATAATGTATGAAATTGATTGAATCAATGCCATTTGCAGTGCTGTTATAGAAAATAAGGGATACGCCACTAACTATTAATTATAACTGTTGGTAGGCTGTGGATAGTAGCTATTTCGTAAATAACAATTCTAATTACTAATACTTAAAAAAATATCGTTTTTTATACTTTTTTGTAGTTGTTTCTAAGTAATTAGTTGACCATTATTCTAAATCAACAAAAAATTAATCACATATGCATTCAGATAGCCACCGAAACTTGCAGGAACAGCAAACAGCCCTTAGTTGGATACAAGGGACGGAGACATCATCATCATCTAAGTGTAGTATCCTGGTTGCAACCTAAACTTCCATTTCTGTGCCCGGGGTCCGCTTTCTGACTTTCTACACCACTTCGCACGTCAAACCAGCACTTTTTAGGTCTACCCTCCTGTCGGGACCCAGCGGAGGCGGCATGGCCGGACATTTGTTTCCCACATTTTATTATACAAGACTGATAAAAATATAAATAAATATAAAAATCATATAGCACGCTTAATTAATATTTGATTAAAACAATTAAAAACCAAGATATATTATTATATATTAGAACATTTTGGCACAATAATTTATGTTTTCAATTTGCTACTAAAGCTATAGGTACTCTACATAAAGGTATATATCCTGTCAGGCACATTTCAACTAATTATTAACATCTCCAATATTTATAGAATAATAATTAATGTGTGCGTTCTAAACCAGAAAAAAATGATTATTATAAATGAACTCCATAAATCGCTGTTGACAGTGTAAATTACTTACTGGATATATACTTAATGAATAGATAGAAGAAAGATATACTTAATGGAAAATACTGATGTGTTTAAGATTGTAATACTTACCAGTAGAAATGCCTCCATGCAAACTGTTCCTTAACATATCCTCTAGATTTAAGAGACTGCATAGCCTTTATAACTTGGAGGTTAGGAATTTTCTCCAGGTCTGGATGTTTAGGAGCATGGTAGTCTTTCTTTGCTACCATTACTCCTTCTTTGAATAAGTATTCATATATAGCCACACGGTTCTGTTTGGGCATCAACATCTTGATAGCCTACCTGAAAAATAATCCCAAAATTCATAGAGGTTATCACTTAAGCTTACTATATATGTAACTTTCACTTGCATAAAATCAGGTTTCAACACATTGAGGCAAGTAGGTATAATTCAGAGTTCCACAATAAAAGCAAATTTTAATTACAGATTATCTAAATTTAACAAGATTTATTTCGAAAACACTACCTTCCGCTAACTTTTTGACAACAGAAAAGAAACATCGAATTTGACAACAATGACAACTAGTGATTGATACTAGTGAATCTGAATAGGGATATTCGATATACATCGATGCATCGAAATCACTTGATGTTTACAATGCGATACATCGAATCGATCCAATTTTTGAAAAGTTATTGATATATACGATGTATCGAAGTATTTTCATAAAACAACGAATCAATGATAACCAGTTAATTTCATGAAAACTCAGTTTGATATCTAAATTATTACCAAAAAAAACTTTTTTCTTTAGTTCTATTTGTTTTGAAATATGTTTATTTTACAATTTTTTTTTATTTAAACTTAGACGACGGCAGCCGGATCCGGTATCTTATTCCTATGTGTTTATGTAATATTTGAACGCTCTGGTTGGACTGCCAACTGTTTAAACCGAAAAAAACTAGACATGTGCGTTATTGGCTATTTCTTGTAACGGTTATCTAACCGATATTCAGTCTCAATATCGATATTGATAACCGTTGCCGAATATCGGTATCTTATCCTAATATCCATACCACAGTGTTATTCATAAACAAATTATTTCTATCGGTGTAAACTATTTAACTAACTTAACGTTGGTTTGGCAGGTTTCCTAGTTGTTCAATACAATCAATCAATTTAAAATACAATTTTACTCCATATGAGTTAAATAAATACAAGAAAATTGGCGTTTTCCCTTCATACTTTACTAGGCTTAAGACTAGCGAAATTTTTATAATAAATAGATAACTGTACTCAAATTGCAGTGCATTAAAAAATATCTAAACAAACCAAAAAATCAAAATATTTGACGAAAACCTCTGCACGCGACAAAACCCTGTGATTGTTTATAGCTGGATAAGAAGAAATACATTAAAAATGATCCAAAACGTTGTTTTATGTTGGTTATTGTATAGTAATGTAATAGCATTCAATAACTAAAAGCAAAACCAAGAAAAAACTTTAAGAAATCGTAAGTCAAACACAACCTTATTTTAATCAAAATAAAGTTGAACTATAATAACATTCATAGTTCAAATTATGATGAAAGTTACTGCATAAGCTACCGCAACGTCAATTTTAGTTTGACCTGCAAGTTACTTAGCTACACTTTATTTTTATGGAGTTAAGGTCGTGTTTAGTTCGGCAGTCTTATGAAAAGAAAAGTAGCTGGTTTTACTCTAGCCAATATTTGCTCCATCTCTTTTTATATATAAGGACTCACATAGGAAGGGAAAGAAAAGGCATGGTGATTTTCAGTTATGTTGGCACGGAGTGTCAGAGGGCTGACTAGTGAGGGCTTTGTGATGTAATGTTAGAAAAAGGACTCGATTTTTAGTAAATATCGATGTTTCTAACCGATACATCGAAAGACATCGATGCACACTTCCGATGTATCGCATCGAAAAAAAACATCGATGTTTTTTCGAAATGGACACCCCTACTAGTGAATAACAATTAGGCAGTGTTGCCAACTTTACATGTCAAAAAGTCGTTAACGTACGCTTGAAAAGTCGCTAGATGTCGCTAGCTATGGACAAAGATCAAAAGTCGCCAGAAGTCGCTAAATGATCCTAGTATTCTGAGCGTTAAGGATGGAAATTGAATCTAGAATGAGGCTTCTTTGAAGTGTGGTCCCAACCCAATACTTCATTAATTATTTCAGAACATTTAGTTCTATGTATATCGTAGCCCCATTTAAAATCGGAAGAGTTTTTTACACATTTCTCCCAAATGCTCTACTGTCACTACGGAACAGTGTTCAGCAATAAATAGAACAATGGCTGCTTCTGCTCTACTTGAGGGCTTTATTTTATCAACTGGCAGGAACGGTGGCAAGAGCTTTTGTTTCGTTATTATTTCCCGTTTTTGATTTGTGTTTTTTAGAGTCCGAGTGTTTTTTTATATCACTGATTTTGGCAAAAAATTCAGCTTGACACCAGCGAAACATGCCTTTTAAATCAGTTCCTTGAACCGGTGCCAACCACGCTTTGAAGTTTAGATTGTCTTCCCACTCTAATACTTCTGTGAGTAACTTTTTTCTTTATAGGTATTTCCATTGTTCAACAAACGTAATCAACCACTGACCAAATTATACGTATCTTTGAGTTTACGTAACTTACAAAAAATTTAATAAGCAACCGCTAATCTTGTACAATTAGAGAGCACAATACGCTCCATCAACGGATGAATACTCAAATTCCCCTGTACACAAGCCGGGAATCCCGGCTTAAGCATAAGAATTTATGGCAGCGTTCCGAATATAGAGAAGATAATTTTCTGTGCTGAGATCTTGCCATATTTTATTTTACCTCGTGAAGTCGTTAGAATAGTCGCTAGATTTTTTTGTCGCTAGACACATAATTTAAGCCGCTGTAGAAAACAAAATGTCGCTAGATTTAGCGACAAAGTCGCTACATAGGCAACACTACAATTAGGTTTGCAATATAAATCGGAATCGAAAATGACGATATATCGTATTTTTTATTTTTTTTTTCTTCATTTATGTACATAAATTATAATTTTATCTTTTAAATAAAAATTAAATTTATTAACCAAAATTAAATCTATACAATATATAACATTACATCATAAGGTTTCCCCAAACAAATTTTAACTACTAATATTCTAACTTAGAAAATAACCTAGCCTGCTACTTCTGTTGATCGTATTGGGTCCCCACAACACAGACTCTGATCTAGCGTGGGGGCCACGGTTAATCTGTTTTGATTTCATTAGTTCTTCATGTATGTTTGTACACATTTTGTCTGCATTTGCAATATGTGTTATCTCGCACAATTGTACATGTTGTAAATAAATATTTTTTCAATTACATTATCATCGACTCACAAAAAATATCGATGTTGATCGATATCCAACAATATAAAATACTACGATATCGATATATATAACGATATTGAAATATTCAGAAGATACCTTAGAGTATACATAAGCAAGCTATAGAGCGCCCATTAGCGAGTATGAACTGTAAGCACGGGTTTGAACAGTATCGAAGTCGCAATGGCGACGCTATTGTCACGAAGGGTCGAACGCGCTGATTGTTTCTCCCTCCGATATTTATTTAAATTTAATGTTATAATGGTGAAATGTGCAGTATCAAGTTATAGGAATGATTCACGGAAGCAAACTAAAAAGAAAAATAATATTTCTTTTCATCGGTAAGTAGTGTTTTGATAAGAAAATATAGATTTTAAGAAAATTACTCAGGGCGAGAAAGGGTGTTGCGGGAGGCGCGCGGGTGGATTCACGCAGCATTCGTTACCGGATCTAGTGCTGTATCACGTTTTACTCGAATATTATGTAATAACATGATTTTTTTATTTCTTTATTTTTTTTTCTTTCTTTATTGAATTTAAGATCAATGTCTAAAATAAAAGTTTGGAATTGTAATACATAAACGATAAAATTAAATTCTTACGGTTATATATCAAAATTTTAGATTGCCGAAAAACCGTGAGTGTGCAAATAAATGGGTGACAGCAATAAAAAGGCCGAACTGGGAGCCCAAAATCTAGAATTTTATCTGCTTTATGCATTTTAATGCTTCATCCTTTTATAAAACGAAGAGTCGACTGCGCAAGCTGGTTGAAGGTGCAATACAAAACTTGAAGTAAGATTATACTTATTTTTAACGGATTAAACCAGTATTTTGTGTTTTCGGTCATTAATTATACATAGTATAGTCAAATAATTACATATTCGCGAATTTCGCAAATTGTAATTACTTATCCAATGGTCTTTATAACATAATATGAATATAATCCTTCATATTATATTAACATTTCTTAAAACTATCATTTCATCATTTTTTCTAGAAAAATAACATTTATGTCAATTACTTTCTTATTTCTTCTTCATCGGCCTTTCGGCATAAGCCTAATTTAAAATCTTCTATTCTTTTCTATGCCTCGCTTACTATAGTTGCAGTTTTTAAATGTCATTTGTCTTTATTTAAAACTTAATCTAACTAAATATTACTGTTTTTAGGATGAAACAAAAGAAGATTCCGCGGTATCATCTAGAGGAGAAAAAATTTTGGTGCAAGAATCCATCTACGCATGATATTGTGGTGCCTTCTACTAGTGAAACTTTAGTAATACCAGTAATGGATGATAATATAGTGGTGCCATCTACAGATGATACTCCACGTAAGCGTAAACTAAAACGTCAAATTATCAATTTACAACAAATCGCGAAACGACGAAAGAAAGTAGACTCTCTACGAAAAATGCTAGCGCAGCTTCGTGAATAACAACTAATAACACAATAACATAATGATATGCAATATAATGGCTCTTAGTTTAGTTACCGAGACTATGAAATTGTTAGGAAAATATATTTTTTCGTGTCTTCATGCACATATATTCCAATAATCGCCATGTAGCAACCATTTGGTTCACCTGTTGTGTGCTGTCATTCAAAATATATTGACATTAGAATAAAATATCTTGTTCGTAGAAATTCGATTAGGCAAACAAAACGACAAGTTTATAATAAGTTAACCCTTTTTAAGGGGCAGTAAGTTGATTAGTTTTATTTTTTGTTTTATTTAATTAATAAATATCTATTTTCATTCTTTTTTTACCTTATTACATTAAAATTATTTGTATGCAAATCTTAATATTATCCTCAAGTACATACTTTTGTGAAATGTACTTTTATTGTTATTATTTTAAAAAGTCATAACTGTGTTTTATTGATCTGCTAAAACCTAAATTTTACTATATACGTACCTAATACGTAAGTAAATACGAGTACATCAATCAATCGTGGTACATCACTATTCGACCGCTACATCGGGTATCAGTATTTATAGAACATCTGCTTACACTTGGCATAATGGACAACAAGCGATGCGCGCGCTCTATAGCTTGCATATGTAATACTCTAAGGAAGATACTCAATTTATCGTAACGAAATATCGAAAAACACACCCAAATTAAAATACCTAAAGAATTTATTCTGTTCTCTCCTGTAGAAAACAGAATATTATTTATTCTGTATAACATAAATAACAATAATAAACTAAAGAAACAAATTACAAATTTGCAGTCACAGCCACAATAGCTTCTTCAACACATTTTTAAAGGCAAGATAAAGGTGAATTTGATATTAAGAAGCACCACAAATCCTTGGCTCACAGGCAAATAAAAAGAAATAAAAATTACAGTAATGACAAGCTTAAGTTATATTTTACTGCGAGAGAAAGTTATCAGCTATAAGCTAATTCAATTATGACGCTCTTTGGCTGTCGGTGTGCACGCGCATCGTAAAAATTTTACTCTCATTTTTTTTACAAACGCTTCAACAAAAATGTAATTTTAAAATTTAATTCCATAATTTTTTTGCTATTATTTATGGACCAAGTTTGAATTAAATGATTATTATTATAATCTATAAACGTTTATAATGATATATAATCACTAAAATTACGATTTATCGATATCGACTGAATTCAATATACAGGTTGACTTTGACAAAACCATCCAAATTTTTTTACGCACTAAACATCATTTAAGGAACCCATTTTTGCAAAAAAATTGTATGTCAAATTTTCACCATAAAATATTACATATATGATCGTTAATTCAATCGTACAGAATATTCCTATGGTGCAACCTTCGTACGTTAACCTTTTATTACCTGTCTCTGTCTCTCCCGCGTAAATGAGTAGTGCGTATTCGCTCGCCCGGTGCAATGCCGCCGTCCTCGGCCTTTTACTAGGTCAGATGGAGAGGTCATTGACACTCTAGCGCCGTATTATGTAAATTGCGAGTTCTTCGAATGACTTTGTGATGCTGATTACTCAACATTTTTGTACTATGTGATACAAAACTAAAATACACGTTTCTCATAATATTTACTAAAGATTCTTCTGTGTGAATTTGGATGGGTTTGTCAAAGTCACCCTGTTTAACATTGATATATCGTTATTTTAAAAATTATGCATACCCATTGCAGCATACCTAAGAATTTAATTCGTGTTCAGATTTCCAATTTTTTGTGTACAAAACGCTCATAAATGGTTTTTAAAACATAGCTCATTTATAGCATGCTCTCGAAGTGTGTATATTTGCTCATGAGAGCACATACCTCAGAAGCATACTTATTGCTAGCATGCTTCTTTCTAGCATGTGTGAAATACACATGCTCGTATTCAACATTCAAAATGGAAGTTACTTTGCGGAATGAATTAAATTCAGTTATATTATTACTTTCATAAATATAAACTTTGGTATGCATTTTCTCTCGAAATTTATTTTTGTACTAGCTGTGCCCGCGACTCCGTCCGCGTGAAATAGTGACTTTAGGCAGCATTTTTTAGATATATCTTTTGGTTTATTTTGGATTACAAACCCTATAAACCTTAAAATATAAATAAATAAAATATGCAAACAGTCAGTGTTATCGAATGCAACTGTTACGCCATGCGCCTCCGGAATACGTGCGTTCGAACCTACAAAACCAGCCTAAGCTAAATCCTATTTCATATGATTGATGATATAAATCTGAGGTCCACTGAAATTGTATAACAACCTATAAGTCCAGCCTAAGCTGAACCCTATTTCATATGGTTGATGATATAAATCGGAGGTCAAGTTAAATTGGTCGATTTTTTTTAGCTAAAACTATTTTTGTTTTCAAAAATTAAAGTAGCCTAAGTTACTTCTTATTACATCAGCTGCCAATGAAAGTCCCGTCAAAATCGGTCCAGCCGTTTCAGAGATTAGCCGGAACAAACAGACAGACAGACAGACAAAAATTGTAAAATATGTTGTTTTGGTATATGTACCGCGTTTACATCCAAATGCACTTAGTAAAAAACGGTTATTTTAATATTACAAACAGACCCTCCAATTTTATTTATTTGTATAGATGTATAGATATAGATGTATAGATTGTGGTGACGTACATTCTATTAACACTCATAATTTCGGTAATGAAATATAAAAAATTTAAAGTTTTGTCATCGCCCCATTGAGCCATCGTGATAAACAAATCAAGTAGCATGCTCGCAAAGAATACACGTTCAGACTTGCTTTGGAGCCGCTCCTTTCTCCCCCGCGCCTCACACCGTGTGCTAACTAGCACGAAAAATAGAACGGCTTGCGATTTAGTAGCGTGCTATTAGTAGCTAATTGTATGCTAATAAGAAGCATCTGCTCTAAACTAGCATGCTTATGTGCTACTACGTAGCATGTGTATTCCATTCCTTAGGAGTTAAGCCTAGAACAAACTACTAGATATGAAGTCATGGCTGTCAACTTTAAAATACATTTTGAGCATAGCAGACTACCCACACCACATAAACATTTGTGACATTTTAGATATTAGAGATTTATATACAATTTTTAAAATATGAAATGATTTTATTAAAATTAAATGGAATAACCTTTTAAAAATAAATTTAAAACACAATGTCTGATTGTTATACTGCAATGGCCTGTCATAAAAACAATGTACAATTTAAGTATTTCAGGTGAATTGAATTACTCATTAAAGTGAACTGTAGAAAAGCCATAACAGGGTCCTATTGACTACTCATCAAGCATCCATAGTATTAAATAAAACCGTGCATTAGAAGGTTTTTATTATCAAAATTGTCATGGATTCTTTAGGCACTCCAAATGTAAATTTTAAAGAAGAATGATTTTGCAAATTAATGTTACATATTTTTATGTGTATGACATAATTATTAGAATGAATTGGTTGCACAAAAACGTCCATAGACGGGAGGTATACTGGTATAGATATACCACCACATAGAATGGCAACTGTTACGTAAGTATAAATCCGAAATTATAAATTGACATAAATTGTCTAAAGTGTTTGCCTACTTTTTTTAACAAATATAAACAAAAACAGTGACAGTACGTCAATGTCAAAATACAAATTATCGCTTCGCTAATTCGCTATAGCTGATCTGTTGTTGGCTTGGAAATACTAAATTTTTTTTGTTTTAATGCTATCGTATTTAGTTCTATTAATGAACATAAAATAAAGACTATTAGGTACTTTTAAGGTTTAATTTTATAAAATATTGTCTTCATCAACATGGATTTTCAAAATCGCCCTGGTGGGAAGACTGGTGGAGGAGGAGTCGCATCATGGTCTGAGAGCAACAGAGACCGGCGTGAAAGGCTTAGACAACTTGCATTAGAAACTATCGATTTAAACAAAGATCCCTATTTTATGAAAAACCATTTAGGTACGTATTTTTCTACAACAAAATATATCTGTAAAGTAAGGTTAGGTGACAAGTCAATTTTCAGTAAAGCTATATTCTGGTAGAGCATTTTGACTATTTCTAACGCTTTTTCAGGTTCATATGAGTGTAAATTGTGTTTGACACTCCACAACAATGAGGGAAGTTATTTGGCGCATACTCAAGGCAAAAAACATCAAGCTAATTTGGCGCGAAGAGCTGCAAAAGAAGCTAAGGAAGCTCCACAGCAGCTAGCACCAGAAAAGCCAAGAATTGAACCTAAGAAATTTGTCAAGATTGGAAGACCTGGTTACAGAGTAACCAAGCAAAAGGATCCTGAAAATGGACAGCAAAGTTTATTGTTCCAAGTCGACTATCCAGGTTATTATTTGATGCTCAATACATATTTTGGTGTTCCATATATTATCAATGGTCAAATTAGAATAGAGCTACTCCAGCCATTTAATTTCTCAGGTGTATGAAAGCAAGAAAAGGATTACTCGCCTTACTAGCTCACAAGTTGCAAAAAAAGGGCATTTGTTATCCATTGAAATGTTTAGATTGCTGCTGTAAAATTTCATTAATTTATTGCTTCTTTACACAATGATACTGAAATATTAGATTGAACAGTCACATATAAATAAACAGTGATGTGTATGACCTAAATTGTTTGGCAAGTCACTCAAAAGCAATCTTCACTCAGCTTTTGCCACATAAAATTTGATTGTTTGAAATTTCAGGTAAATATTTGAGTGCGGATACTGAACCTTCTTGTGACAATCTGAATTTTTATTTTGATACTATTGAAATCATCAATACTCTTACTTCCCATAAAATTTTGGGTGTAATGACATTTTTTTTATCAAGTAGATCATAAATTTTGCAGGAATTGCAATATTTATTCCATCTTAAACATAGTACAGCAGGCATACCTGGGTTAAATATTAGATGCTAGCTCCTAAATTGCAAAGCGGAGAAACATAATTATCAGTGCAATGCTTTTGACCCTTTATTGGCACTTAACCTATTTGGCTATAATGTTTTCTTTAACAATTGAAAGTTTGGAAGGGAACTGTAGCAAATGAAGTTAAATTTTTAGTGATTGTGATAAATATAAATCTTGAAAACTAAGAACTTAATAAAAAATATATGTATATTTTTGATTCCAGAAATAGCTGAGGGTGTGCAGCCCAGACACCGCTTCATGTCAGCTTATGAACAGAAAATTGAACCACCCGACCGCAGGTGGCAATACCTGCTTTTTGCAGCAGAACCCTATGAGACCATAGCATTCAAAGTTCCAAGCAGAGAAGTAGAGAAACATGATACCAAGTTCTGGACACATTGGAACAAGGATACAAAGCAATTCTTCTTACAGTTTGCCTTTAAAATGGAACCTTTGCGTCTCCCCCCTCCACCACCAAAGATGTGGGAAAGTCATGGAATGCGTCTTCCACCACCTCCTGGTACTCCTATGATGGGAGTACCTCCACCTCCACCACTTCTGCCGGTGCCACCACCACCTCCATCTATGCAGTAAATAAATGAAAATTATTAATAAACTGGTATACTTACATATAGATATGTTGATTTATTGTTCATATATTAAACAAACCAACCAAAGCTACTGTGGACTAATTTATGTCTCCTGATTGCGTAATCTGACCTAATCCTATATTTCATACACACTGTTTATCTGTACATGCATGTACACTGTACTTAACCAATATATTTGTGTATAATTTGTTGACTTTTTGGCCACTAGGGGCACTGGTTCTCGATTATCACTTGGCCATGTAGCCCTGGCCAGTGAGTAGAATAGGGGACTGATGGATTACGGCTAGCTTATGTATACATAAGCTAAGGGCAGTACATAGATTGGTAAAGTGCACCGTTCGGTGTACTGCCCTCTGATATCAGACGCTCTAAGAAAAGCTAACTCATTCAGAATAAAAAACAAATTAAATTATCAGGAATAAGGCGTAGGTAGCTGCAGAATGTCGCGTAAGAACTTTAATAACCGGCATTAAATGGAAGGCTGCCGTATCATGAGCGACTGGCCTAATTAATTTAGCGCAACTCAAAAGGAACAATAATTGTGGAAAGCCAATATCGTTATAGCCTCTTAACACGTTAAAATATCAATTCATTTGTACTTGTATCGTAGATGTCGCCATTAAACATTTGAAACCTGATCTTTGCCTTAGTCGCGAAAAAACAATTTAATACAATAAATGTTTATTGATAATATATTATACAGGGTGACTGACAAACCCGTCCAAATTCACACAGAAGAATCTTTAGTAAAAGTTATGAGAAACATGTATTTTAGTTTTGTATCACATAGTACAAAAATGTTGAGTAATCAGCATCACAAAGTCATTCAAAGAACTCGCAATTTACTTATTACGGCGCTAGAGTGTCAATGACCTCTCCATCTGACCTAGTAAAAAGCCGAGGACGAGGACGGCGGCATTGCACCGGGCGAGCGAATACGCACTACTCATATACGCGGGAGAGACAGAGACAGATAATAACAGGTTAACGTACGAAGGTTGCACCATAGCACTATTCTGTACGATTGAATTAATGATCATATATGAAATATTTTATGGTGAAAATTTGACATACAATTTTTTTTGCAAAAATGGGTTCCTTATATGATGTTTAGTGCGTAAAAAAAATTTGGACGGTTTTGTCAAAGTCAGCTGTATATTGTTAAATTCAACTGAAAGCACTGTTAATTAATAATATTTAATAAAAAATACAAGTACAAATGAATTGATATTTTAACGTGCTTTAACGATATTGGCTATCCTCCTCGTTTTTTTAAATGCTTTTATTATTAAATTAGCTTCATACATTTTAGTATGTAGAACCGTGACATTAATTTCGTCAGTAATTTTATTCTTTTTTTTGTTTTAGTTTGATATAAAAAGCGTGTCTTTTAGTTTTATAAACTAAATTTTTCATTCAATAGTGTAGCAATACAAATGTCAACAGGAACCTTAAAAAATCTGTGTGGAACGGAACAACTTTAACGGTCGGCAGCTGTGTGAATATAATAGAAAAAATAATAATAATCGCGAGTCGCGACATTCGCGCGCGATCGACGCAAGCGATCCTATTTGTTAAGTTTATTTTATTAAATCAAGTCTAACTCTGTTATTTTAAATCGTGTTAAAATATGTTTTCTAAAGCCAAACGTTTTGAACCGCTAGGTAAGTTATTGGGCATTAATTTAATTTAAATTACTTGATAATCTCCTTATTTAATCAACCACAACCCAATTGTTTTACCTACACTCAATAATAACAAGTATGTTCGTTCATTGAGCAGTTTTGATATCCTGTTCTTTTATTGTGATTAAGATCCGAGTACGTTGATTTTTAATTAATTATTTTCATTCCAGCTCCTGTTAAAAGTGTAAGCAATGTATCAAAAAAGCAAGAGAAGGATAAATTAAAAACATCTTTAAAATTACCAACAGTGGTACCCAAACCTGTGCAAAGTTCTGGCACTGCTTCAAAGAACAATAATGATGCCCAGTCTGTTTGCAGCTCTGTACACAGCACACAATCGTTTGCTACAGTAAGTAACTCAGTGTAGCAGTTTATTTGTGGCGGATGGCCCACTTATTAGGAAGCAGTTGCTGCCGCCTATAGATTTTCGCGACATTAGGGGCACCAGAAACACGCGGCTGTCCCATAGGGGTACAGGATCTTAGATCACTAATGCCGGAACACAGCACAAGGTTATTATGGCGGTATACTCATACATCAGGGGTGGTTGCCATCCAGACGGGCTTGGGGTCCTGTAGCTAGGGTAGTTTTGACGCCTTTTACTATAGGCCGACCCCAGCCACAGGGGTTAGTATTCTTACTTCGCCCCTAGTTATCAATATTTCATCTACTTAAATAATATCAAGATTATTTTTATCAGCATAATAACAGATTTAATTTTATTCAATTTCTATGCTAAAAATACTAAAATACACTAGCTAAAAATAATAGATAGAAATTAAAAAAGGTCTATGTTATTTTAAGAATCAGTTTTGTAATATTTAATAAACAACACTTATGTAACAACACTTATCATCATTACTAGTGGTTGTTCCTAGTTACATCTAAAGCTTACCCTGAACCACAGAATGAAAAAGATGGGTCCGATTTTGCTGAAATAAATAGGTGTGTCCAAAGGTAAAGCCCATCTTATGAGCAACCACTCTGAAAGCAAAATGCTTTATAATCTCCACCAATCTTAGTGGCTCCTCTTATACCTAGTAGAATATAGTTTTTCCTGTCCATATTTTAATTATCAATTGATTTACAGCCAAAGCCATTAAAACCAGTTTCGAAACCTCCAAGTAGTCTGAGAAAAGGCACACCTGTATCCAAAGTAGACAAGAAAACTAAAGTTCAAAAAGAAATAATTAAAGCACAAGAAGTTGAAATAAGGTATACTTTTTTTTTACTACATGTTTATCCTTTAAAATGTGTATATTTTTTATTAATACTTATCTTTTTATGTTTATCTTTAGAAACAAAGATGAAACTATATCAGAGTACAACAAACAAATTGAAGATTATAAAATTAATATATCCAATCTTCAGAAACAAATCAATAACATATCCAAAAATAATGATGTCAATAAATTAAATAAACAATTATCTCAATTAACATTGACCAATAAAAATTGTGCTGCTAAAGAATGTAGAAAAGGCAGAACTGAAGAGAACGACAATGATTTAAAGAATAAGATTTCAAAGTTGGAGGCACAATGTGTGAAATTAGAGGAAGAAGTTAGAAATAAACAGCTGGAACTAAATTCTCTTGAAGAATTAATTACTATTAGAGACACTCTTTGTAAAGATTTGCAAGACAAATTAACTGATAAAGAGGCTACTTTAGATGAAACCCGTCAACAACTTGAAATGGTGAAAGGACATCATGCATTGGCTTTAGAAGCCAATGAGAGTATTAGAAGGGAGTACAAAGTTGAATTGGAATCTCTTAAATCCCGACTAGAAGAAGAAAAACAGGCAATTCTAAACAAGTCTAAAGTTGAACAAGACAATATAAAGATACATTACAAAACTATTATTGAATCCTTAAAGAAACAGATGATTGAAGACAAGCTCGCAGCTATACAGGAACTTAAACAACAATTACATAATAAAGAAAATGAAATGAAGGCTAAACTAACACAGCTTGATGAAACTACGCATGAGAAATTAAAAATATGTGAAATACAATATGAGCAAAAGTATAAAAATATTCAAGATCATTGTGATCAACAGGAAGAGAAAATACATTACTTAGAAAAAGAGGCTAAAGATTTGAAATACAAATTAAATATTGCTGAAGAACAAAGTATGGGACTTAGGAAGGAAATCAACAAACTGAAAGCAGACAATGAATTACTAAATAATGAAAAATTGGACCTTAATAATAAACTTGATAAACTAAATGAAGATATTAAACAGAGATTGATTGATTTTGAAAATGAGAAGTATAAACTATCTGTTAAAATCGACGAAACTATTAAAGAGAAGAATAAATTTGAAATGTCTCTCTCAGTAACTAGAGATATAGTTCAAGTATTAACTTTGCGGTTAAGGGAATCAGACAATGAGCTGGAGCATTTGGAAAATGAAGTACAAACATTATCTAATACTAAAAACAGTTTAGAAAATGAGTTATCAACATGCAAAAACAAATTAAATAATACTGTTATGGAATGTAATGAATATAAAGAAGCTCTTGTTGACATATTGAAGTCCAAAGCAGCATTGGTCAAAGAACATAATAGAATTATGGAACATAATGTAACATTAATTGAAAGCTTGCAGAATGTTGAAAAAGAAGCTTATCGTGAACTTGGAACTATTAAAAATGAATTAATAGAAGATGTCGAGATGTTTAGGAAGGAGTCTGACTCACAAATTAAAATGCTCAAAGATGAGGTACATACTTAACTTCTTTGTAGTATGGGCATAAAATATTAAAATGCTTATTATCGTCTGTTTAAAATTAGTATCAAGACTGACAGAAAAATCTTATTGTTTACTACAACATCTAATATTTATTTATCACAAAAAATAAATCCGTGCTTTATCCATGCAGGGGCGGAAAAAGAATACTAATAAATTAATACCTCTGCTGCCGGGGTCGGCCTGTCGTAAAAGGCGACAAAACAACTCACCCTAGCTACGTGGTAGGGCCCCGAGCCCGTCTGGATGGCGACCACCTTTGGTCTTAAGTATGCCGCCATAATAACTTTATGTTGTGTTCCGGTATTAGTGACTCAAGTTCCTGTATCCTTATGGTACAGCAGCGTGTTCGCGATGCCGCTGGCGTTGCAAACACCCATAGGCGAGGGTAACTGCTAAATTCTAAGCGGGCCGTCAGCCTGTCCTACAGCATTAAAAAAAAATTTGATCAAACAATACATTCTATAATAATTAAAATAATGTAGGTAGTACATATTGTGAAGATAGTTATTTTGATTTTTTCCAAACTTTAGATTGACAAGAAACATATGCTATGTGAATTAGCTAGCGAACATGCAGGCCAGGCTACAGCTGCTGCAGAACATTCGAGAATTCTTCTTACACAAGCTGCAGAAGAAATCACCCGTTTGGAGACAGAAAACCAAAAAATCCAACAAGAGGTATTTTTTAAAATTTTTGTTTGTCTTCTTGATATAATAGTAAATAGGTATGCTATGACAAAATATTCATAACTATTTTTGTATGTATGATCACTGTCAGTCAATCGTTGTATACTACTGGACTTATAGTCTTCAAGTTTACTGCACAAATCCAAGAATTCATTACTACATCTGCTAAAAATATTTACATACACATCCCTGTTAATATTAAAAAATTGTTTCTGTAAAAGCTAAAATGAAATAATTTATAAATCGTAAATGACAGGCTCTGGAGTCATTCTGGAAAAACATTTATGCGGGTCCTTCCCGACTGCTTGAGAGTCGAGGGTATGTGGGTTCTGTAAGACTGTCTACTACCCACTAAAATCTCCACTATTTTCCAGTGCCTGGGCCATAGGACAGGTCTCTTGGCCAATATTATGGCCTAGGCAACCTTTTCCAAGGATTATTGAATTAAGTCGTTAATATATTATTAAATGTGTATTTATTTTCTAGCTACAAGATCAGCAGTCCCTAGTTGTAGAACTGTCTCTACTTCGGCAGGAAAATGAAGAATTAACTATGACACTAGCAAAACAATCGTCAATAATCGACAGACTGCAAAAAGAAGCTGAAGAAATCCACTACAAACCAAAGTCGCCGTCTGTTATGCGCAAATCGCATAAACTTGGAAAAGAAAATATACAAACTGTAATTTCTCCATTACGCGAGCGAAATAATTGATCAAAGAATTGCTTTCCTTGTTATTTAAACGTTATTTGCAAAAATGTATATCAGATCTAGTGTTATTGTGCTGTGAAAGACCAGTTCTAAAATAATTAATTAAATAAACTGTTGGATAATCGCAAAATCAATGTTAAAAAAGTACATAAATTATCTTGACTGTAAATACAGGATTTTTTTGTTGTTGGACAGCCAATAGGTTCGCGGGCGACAATAGTAATCAATTAACGTTGCCTATGGATGTTTGCGACGCCAATGACACCGCTAACACGCTGCCGTTCGCGAACTGAAATCTGGGCCGGAACACGAGACAAGGTTAATACGGCGACATATTTAGAGTCCAGGGGATACCATGTAGACTGGCATGACATAGTGGCCCTACCACCTAGCTAGGGTTGTTTTATTACGGCCGCAGGGGTTAGAATTCTTACGCCACCCCTGCCTGGAGAGAAATATGTATATTCAGTCATTTTTATCCGTGCAGGGGCGGAGAAAGAATACTAACCTCTGTGGCCGGGGTCGGCCTGTCGTAAAAGGCGACAAAACAACCCACCTTAGCTACGTGGTAGGGCCTCAAGCCCGTCTGGATGGCGACCACCTTTGGTCTTAAGTATGCCGCCATAATAACCTTGTGTTGTGTTCCGGCATTAGTGACCCAAGTTCCTGTACCCTTATGGGACAGCAGCGTGTTCGCGATGCCACTGGTGTTGCTAACACCTATAGGCGACGGTAACTGCTAAATTCTAAGCGGGCTGTCAGCCTGTCTGCTGTCCTACGCAATAAAAAAAATTTACAATGTTTCATAAATATTTGCTTTACAGTAAACTATACTTCACTGCTATTTTTTAAATTTATATCCAGTTATCGGATTATGGTTATTTATATTCTTTGTCATATTCAAATGTTAAAAATTATTTTACTTCTTGATATTATTTTATATCGCGTTTTAGTTATTTTGATTTATTACATACAGTGTGCGAGATCATAATAAAATATGATTAAAAAAAACTGTCGTTCAATCAATCCTTGTCCCATAGCATTTTTTAATATGTATACTGAAAAATATGTAAACAAGACGCTGAATACTGTACTAAATACAACGGGGTTGGTTGCAAACTGTTTATTACAAATTCCAATTCTTATAAATATATAGTTAACTACCCTACTCTTCATTACATTTATTCATAAAACACCCACATATTATTACATCTTACCCTTTAAAAATAATGTTTATTAATCTGGCTTTAACTTTTAAGAACATACAAATACTAAATATAACTGAAAAATATAACAAAGCTCTTCAGCTTTTTCGGCGGTTTAATTTTTTTGTTAAAAAGTTTTTATTTTATATTTTTTGTGGCTTAATCTAGTCTACTATAAATCAATCAATTCTGTCAAAAATTATGCGTGGTCATAATCAATGAGTGAACAATCAATCATTCTCTAATTTCGTACTCTTAGGGTTGGAAATTTTTCCCAAATTTATATGGGACCAACTTCAGGGTATACCCTTTACAATAAAAAAAGAATTTTTAAAATCGGACTACTGTGTAAAAAGTTATGCATACTTAAAAAACAAAAAATATATATACGCGTCGACTTGAGAACCTCCTCCGTTTTCGTCGGTTAATTAAATCTATGATATTATTTATTGAAAAATAACGAAAGATTATCTTGTGCCCATATTGCCGCTTCTCTTTTGTGTTAAATGACTGCTTACATTGTCAGACTTATTAACTACGCCTATCAGATTTCTTTCAAAGGGGAAGAGAGTGGTGACTTTCTTGCTAATAGAGAACTCGGTATTTTCGTTAAATGACGCATATTGCACCTGAAAATCCAAACATAATCATCTTTTAGGAAGTAATAGCGCGGTTGCAGCGCATTGGCTTCCACACATCCGGCGCCTAGTCCCACTATCCCCGAACAGGACACGCTCGCCAACAGCTCTGGACGATTACGTGCATTTCTGTCGTAATATTTATTCTCCATAATACACATCTCCTTACATATATTCTGGAGTATTCTTTTTCATTGTAACGCTCCGACAAGTTATGTACTGGCAGAAGAGTATTAATATGCCTGGGAAAGGTCTATTTTGCAGAGCCAATCCCAAGGTTGTAGAAAATCTAGAATGCGATGAGTATTTATCAGTCTGAAGTGTATTGGACTTACAAGTTGTTCAATGTTTTTAAATTCAAAATCGGACGCACTGAGCCATCGCTTTTCGAACCAGATAAACGCTCGACACAAAGCTGGGAGGGGTTGCTACGTTGACCAATATTACCTCCTTTCAATTCCTTCGATCACCGACGACATTTGTAGTGATACTGGTGTAGCCAGAGGACTGTTCATTAAATTTGGAATAATTAGAGGTGGTTTGTGGGTGAATGGTAGGTATTCGATAATTCTAAGTAGGGAGATTAGGGCATTCAAGCTCGCCCACTGTTCTTGAAAACTGCTTAGCTGTCCTGCTTCGAATCTAGTCCTCGCATCCTGAATGTCAAAACCTTTGGCTATGTTTGTGGATTCCCGCTATCTCGGAATCCTTACCTCGTGTCTGATTAGGCCTGGGCTGGTGTTGGCTTTTACCAGGAAAGGAAGCCTTATTGTTTGGTTTACCCCTGTCATAGTAACCTTGCGGATACCTTCGGTTACCACCTTGCGGAGGGACTAAAGTATTTGGATGTGCATGGCAGCATCCAGAATTGAAACGACTCTTTGTAGGAGGTAGGTATTTGCCTTATTAACAGGCTTACTGTGGCTCCGGGGATTCGTACTCTCTATTTTCGGGGAAAGAAGGCTTTTATAACGGAACCAATTTCGACAAAGTCGACGTAAGTGTCAGCATCGAACAGATTACTACAAAATGTCGCTATTTTCAAAAATGTAGATTGTCAGCGAGTCCTTGGCAGATTTCAATATTATTTCACGTCTCTTCTGAATTATTTCAGGTCTATGGCCACAAATTAATTGTAGCAGATCTGAAGTAGTGTTCTGCAAATTACCTACCAGAGGTGTCAGCATAGCGAACTTCACTCCAATTTTTATCATTATAATGTTGTATACTTTGTAGATGCTAAATAACTTTGTGAAGTAGACGGAACTACAGGTTCCTTCAGTTGTTTTTAAATCAATAGATTATTTTCATGTCGAGGAATTACTTCACTATGATTATCGATTGAATCTTCGTAAAGTCTACGGCTCATATCCAGCTCAAGGGGAGAGCTAGAGCATTGATCTGTTGATCTTAATTTCTTTCATAATTTAAAAATAATTAACGCATTTTCCCTACCTGTTCACCTACTGGACATTAAGTCCAGTTTGTGTCCTGATTTCCGAGAGCACTTAGCCTTTTTACGTTGATGACCTTCGATCAATAATGTGATCGAAGTTGATGACGCCTTTTTTTACGTGCGCTACCGGAACAGCTAGAGCTGTGCGTCGTACTTGAAGACTCACTTGTAGAACTACATGATCTCTTCCGAGAAGGCCAGTTCTCTGGAGAAACAGTTCTCCAGCACACAATTCACTTTATTGAAAAAAAAAAATAAGCCTTTAAACATTAATTGTATATGTCATTTTAGATTGAAAATATTTTTTTTGTTCAAAGCTAATTTATCTGTTAATATTGTTTGTGCGTACATATTTTTGCATTAATTAAATACTGTTTTTTTATTTGTTCGCAATGACTAGAAGCTTACCTATTTATTTATTAGTAAAAATAAAACAACATTTCAGTCTTACACCAATTTGTTTCTATCAATTTATACAAAAATTATTCAAAATTGTTTATCAACTACATACATTCAGTGAGTGCGTAACTTAAAATCACATGTAAAGCGTTTTAGAGAAACAAGTGTACAATCGCCAACTTATCGTATTTCTGAGCATCACAGAATACTTTAAAACCTAAAACAATGACGAACATTCTTTGGAATAGTCAGACTTTAATCACATCAACTGGTTAACTTATTCACATTATATGTTCTTAACAAACTATGACAAAACACGAGTTATATTTGGCAAAAACAGTTATATAAATATAAAAATACCACATGGAGATACAGAAGGTCGACGGAAATTAAACAACATTGGATATATAAAGGTATTTTTCTGTTATTTGAACCATGTGGTAAAATCGTAAGAAATGGTAGTGTTAGAAGAAGTGTCAAACCAAACCAACTAGACCGTTTTGTCACCCATCAACACCAGCCCGTCCTATACACGTTGCGGTTACATTGTTCAAAAGAATCGCTGTTGATAAGTTCCAGTGGGTATAGTGGGCATAGCGTGGTTATGGTATATATAGATCAATGCAATAAAAACTCCTTCATAAACCAATTTTATAGACAATTCTGGCCATTAATTGGGTATTTGAAAAAAAAATTTTTTTGTGATAAATGAAAAGATCATATATAAGTTTTATAAGAAAACTATTTTTATTTAATTTTTTTTTTCGCAATAATTCAAGTTATTTCAAAATAAAAATTAATTTTTGAATCCAGTACCGAAGACACGCCGACAACTCCCGAACAAACCCGAGCGCGTGTGACGTCATGATGTTAGTTTTCACTCATTGCAGCTGATAGAAAAATTGTAAATACAGTGTTGTGATCTATGTAATTTTGTTGTCATTGTTAAATATTTAAATTTATATTAAAAATGTCGAACCTAAAAAGTTCTTGTTCTTGTTTTGTACCATTATATTTAATATTTAAGCTTATAATTTCTTTGGTTGTAATTTGTTTTGTGCATCAATAAAATAAAATAAAATTATGTACGAATACTACAATCAACTCCTGACAAAATGTTTTTAAATGTTCCTCAAGATGACAAATGTCGAAATAAATGGTTTCAAGCAGTGCACCGTGATAATCCCAAAATAATATAATAAATACTTAAATATTTTCATTTATTATATTATTTTTTAACAGACTTACCTTGATGTCTTGGCACCTCGAACTTGCAGAATTAAACCGAACGTCATTTTTTTTTAATTGGTTATCATATATCAACATCAGGAATATTATCAGACTGCCTTAATAAATTCTTTATCACACAAAGCTAATCGGAACTAACAACTCGTATTTTAGCAATAAATTTTCAATATTATTGTCTAGTCACGTGTAATAAATAGCCTTTAACGCTGTACTGTTATTGAATAGCTATAACATTATGACGTCACAACTATGGTGACCAATCATAGCGCGTTTATAGTCACGTGATTTTTATTTAAATTTCATCAATTTTTAATTGTTTATAATTAATTGAAAAAAAAAAACTTTTTTCTAGTTTTTGCATTAAATATCAATATTATTAATAATAAAGTTTTAAAATACATAAAAAAATCAATAATTTTTTTTTCAAATACCCAACTCTCACAATTTAAAAATATTCAAATTTCAATATTAAAAGCTTGAAATGTCCAGTTCACTTTCAGAAATTTTTCTATACAGATAACAGTATGGTGACCGTTAGTTAATTGGAGAACAGCCTGTCAACGCCTTTAAAAACCTGTGTCCTGAATTGTCAAACTGCTAGTGCTAATGTTTTACGTGATTACTGATCGACCTGCTGTATCTTTTGATTTGGTATATACCCTATGAGTAGACAAAATACAAAAGCTACGTCAAGCTGGTGAAATAAAACCGTCTGCATAGTAAATGCAGTATAAAGGTAGTCTGCCTTATAAAATAAACATATTGTTCTTATAACAAAAAGATAAATTGAGACGAGTATTAAAATAAAAACGTCATGTTTAAAAATAAATGTTCCTTTAGGCCTAGGCCGCACTACGGTTTTTTCCCGGGAGCGGTTAACCGCATAACCGCTCGAGACGTACACACTACGATTATAAACCGCGAAACCACCCGTATTTTTTTACAGTTTGAAGATGGATTTCAAAAGAGCAGTATGTATTGTTGCTCTGATACTAAGAAATAGAAAAAAAGACGACAACGAAAATTTCGCAAATATTGGGTCCATCCACTCACTAGCCGTAGATTCGAGAAAGGTTTCTTTCAGAAAAAGTATAAAATTTTAAGAAAACATCCAGAGAAATTTTTCAACTACTTTCGAATGTCAGTAGCCAGCTTCGATAAAATTTTGCACATTGTGCGTCCATACATTACCTTCATGGATACAAAATTTCGCAAATGTATTTCACCAGAGGAGCGTCTGTCTGTGACGTTGAGGTAAGAAATAATAATATATTAATTTATAGGCATTTTTATTGTTAAAAAATATAACAGAATTATTGTTCTTGAAATTGCGACAGATTATAGTATTGGCAGCTGTAGGTTCTTCTTGTTCATTTTGTGCATATTGCAATTGTTGTTCTTGTTGCTCGAGTTCTTGAAGGGAATGCACGGGTGCTTGTAATGTTGATGGAACAGAAGTATTAAGTGGCAAATAGATGGTTTGTTTTTCAGGTATCTTGCTAGTGGAAATAGTATGAAGTCGTTGTATTTTGAATATTTGATCGGCACAACAACTCTAAGTGAAATAATTGAACACACATGCAAGAGTTTGTGGATATGTTTGCAACCTACATATATGCCTGAAAAAACAGAAGAAGATTGGATAAATATAGCAAAACATTTTTTTGAAAGAACACATTTTCCTAATTGCCTTGGTTCCATAGATGGAAACCATATACGAATAGAAAGGCCAGAAAATACTGGTTCAGAAGCCTTCAATTACAAAAAGTATTATTCTTTAATATTATTAGCTATAGCTGATGCAGACTATTGCTTTGCTACTATAGATGTTGGAGCATATGGATCGAATAGTGACTCTAGCGTTTTCAAAAACTCAAATTTTGGCAAAAGATTTTTGAACAACCAAATGCATTTACCAGAATCTGCAACATTACCTGATTATGAGGAAGTCGGACCATTACCGTTTGTTTTCGTAGGCGATGAAGCTTTTCCACTTACGGATCACTTAATGAGGCCATATCCAAATAGAAATTTATCCATAAAACAAAAAGTTTATAAGTATAGATTATCTTATGCCAGAAGGACTGTCGAATGTGCATTTGGGATCATGGCAAATAAATGGCGTATTTTACATAGACCATTAGATGTGAAATTAGAATTTTGCGACTACATTATTAAAGCTTGTTGCATATTGCACAACTTTGTGAGACAACATGATGGCAAACAGTTTAATGAATCGTCTCAAGTTTCAGAGCTGCATGGTATTGCTTCAATTCGTACGCGTTCTAGCAATAACGTTATAGATGTAAGAAATTTGTTTGCTGATTATTTTACATCTACTGTGGGCGCGTTGAGTTGGCAATATGAAAATATTTAAAAAATATCTCACCCTCAGAACTATAGTAACTACTTAATGCCAAAAACAGAATTGTCACTGTTAAATCAAAACAGGGTTTCCCTAAAAATAACAAAACTAAAGTAGATTTCGTTATAAGGGTTCGACTTTTTTAGTTTGAGTTCTTTATAATAAATAAATTTTTTTTTTTAAAACTTACCTTTCTTTTTTTTCTCAGCCTCCGACAGTGTTATCCAATTATTGACTACCTTGTGATAAACTTCCTCCCAAAGTTTATTTTTCATATTCCGATCACTGTATTGACGCAAAGTAGTGTTGTATAAAGCTGGTCTTTTCTGAACTTCCACGATGATTTTTTGGGATAAACTTTCGTACTCTGCATTTGAAAAAGACTCCGACTCGGTCGACGACATAATTGCAATGGAACGACAACACAACTATTCTTCGCGGCGGTCGGCCGAATACTAGCCAAAAAACCGCCCGCGGTTAACGCATAATGCGTGTGCGTCCACTTAGTTCTATGGATTACAAATTTTGCTACGGTTTTTTACCGCGACAATTTTGTAACATTTCACGGTTTTAAAATCAGTCGCGGGTAAAAACCGCAAGTGCGGCCGCTTGTATTCGTTTTCGTGTTTCACAAACTCACACGGTTAATAACCGCTGCGGTTTCACCGTGGTGCGGCCTAGGCCTTAGACTGAATAATTATTAATCTCTATAAAACAATATAGATGCAAAGAACTCAACATGGTAAAAATAAATATTTCGGTGACAATGTCAAATTTATAAGTATATTAAAAATAATCCTCGGAAAGCCTATATTAATAATTATTAAGACAGTATTAAATTTGGCTGACATAAGGCGAAATTTTAAATAAAAATTACCATATTTTGAATAATAGTATGAGTATTTAATTTAAAATTAATTAGATAATATATTAGTGTCATCTAAACCGAATTTATGAGATTCTTAATAATATCGATGGGAAATGTAATCATTGATGAGATCAGAATAATATGACATTTTTTATGAAAATGCAATTTTCAGTCTTACAGTTCGTGTAAATAAAAATGGATATAAAATATGTATTATATATTTGTACTTTGCATTTAATAAGAGTTTGTAAAATTTATTTTAAAAAATCCCATATCATCAATACAAAAGCAATTAATCTTAACAATAAAACTAAAGGTAATTACTAACTAAACTTCAGCTACCTAACACGTGCACAATACATCGAAATTTTATAATATAAGTCACAAAATAGCGGTGCAAGAGTATTTAGACCACAAACATTAACCCAAGCATGCATAAGATTCGGTATTACTTAATTGCTAGATTGGATTTCAGGCAAGACTGGCAACAGGTGAGATATTATAAATACCAATTTGAAAATAAAGCAATCTCAATATCAAGTATGATGTTAATCGTTGTAAATATTATTTCATTGTCTATGTCCGAAGAAATCAAATCAAAGAAAAAAATCAAATTTCATTACCACACTTAACTAGTTCTAACTATTAATACTTGATGTAAATATAAAATTAATTACTATGTTACAAAGTCTTTGGTCTATTTGTGATCCAATAATTTATAAAACAATATGCATCTAGGGTTGGAAATGTTTGCCTTGACATTTAATCGATATGAGCATATCGGGGAACGATGTCTTTGCTTATAAGCAAGTTGCAAGCTGGAAGACTGGGAAGAGGGAGGGCATCCTGACCCACGGCTATGAGGCCCGCTTCAAATCCGGGCAGATGGCCGTGCCACACGTAGTAGTAGAACAACTGCTGCATAGCTGCCATGAAACGACGCTGCTCCGGCATTTCAGAATCGAACGAACCGAGTATGGCTTCCACGTCAGAATTAATACCGGCTATTCCCGATCCCGCGGCGCCCCCACCCGCCCCCGATCCCAGAACAACGTACATGGGCACCTCCAATCGAAAACGAGCTAAGGACACCAAAGGACAAACTGTCCGAATGGATGAGATCAATTCGACCAAACCCTCATATGTCTTATTAAAATGAGAAAACACCTCCGCAATCAAGTTCTTCTCCCCAATCACACTCTCTCGAACATACTTCTCGACTATATCCGCTGTCCAATTCAAATGTTTCATTCTCAGGAGATCAGAGTGACTAGAATGTTGCGTTGTCCCAAATACCATCGGTTTGAATACTTTCCCTTTCCCCAACTGCTTTGCTTTCTTTTGATCTTCCCAGCTTTCGTAAACGTGGACCCGTAAGTAATGACCGTCGAGAACTAGCCAGGATCTTTGGAACTCTGCACTTGTCGGCAAAGTGTCGCTGTTGTCGCCAAACCAAGTGTCGGGTGTTGACGATAATAGGTCAGTGGTGGTTTTGCGCCGTAGACAACCGGCGTCCGAACATTTGCTCAACTGTTTGAACTGCTCGTTGCTACTTTGGCTGCGATCTAACGATTCTCCAGGGAAAATAACTGATGGTGAAGACAACCACACCCTAGAATACAGCTTATGTGCTTGGGAAACAGTGGTAATTGCTGCTGTTAACGTTGCCCCAGCCCGATGACCTAAGAGGGTGACGGACGATGGATCACCACCAAAATACTTAATATTTAAATGTATCCATTCAAGAGCTGTCAACAAATCGCCGAGGGCATAATTTCCAGATGTGGCTGGATATCTCGAGTTAGACAGAATATCTAAAGCCAGGAATCCCAATGGCCCCAACCTGAAATTGGGACGAACAAACACCACTTCTTTTGTTCGAGCATATAACGCCGAGGGTTGAGCAGGACTGATCCCACCAGATAAGGAATTTGCTCCAATCAATACTACAACCGGCAAGGGGGAGTCATACCTGACGTGGGTAGTAACAATATCCAGAGTCAAGCAGTCTTCTTCCCCTACAACTTTGCCATTTTCAAGGAGTTGCAGACATAGCGGGCCAGGTTTGTGAGCTTTCAAGGTTCCATTCCAACAGAGTGATATGTTATTCAAAGGTTGAGCATATGCAAACCTCTTTTCTTCAACAGGTGGCACTGCGTACGGTATGCTATAAAAATTATACACACCTTCCTCCAAAACTCTGAAACAATAAGTCAAATGTATTTTTTTTCATTCATATTGTGTAATTCGTTTAATCAGAATAAAATTATTGAGCAAAATCTTTATATACTCTATTCTTAGTTTTAGAAAAACCTCTTATCTCATATATTATATGAAAAGATATTTTGGGTAAGCAACTCTCTGTCTAGAATACTTATACACATATTTCTATAGTGTGAAAACATATCATGAACATCAAATAAAATAACTGGAACAAACAATTTTACGAATATTTTCATTTTAGACCAGCATGTGACATCTCACTTATGATTTACAGAAACATTTCAGTATAGAGTAGTTCCCGAAGAATTAATACTTCAATTCAATCAAGTATTAATTCTTCAGGATAGTCATTTAATTCTTGAGAAACTATAAAGTTGATGTTAACTTTACAGCAAATTTAAAACTACATAATTTATTTCATCTTAATATACGTCAGACAGCTTATTAAAATAAAAAGAAAATGTGTAACTAAAGCATTATAAATAATTTAAAGTATTATGTCCGCAAATTGCTAATGCGCCTGGCCGCCATTTTGGTGGCTTAATCTTGAAATTGACAGTACCGTTAGCAAAAAATACAGTGGCAACAATAAGGCGCGAAAAAGAAATAGCTACGGCTGGTGGCCTTAAAATTAGAATGACAATAAAAAAGAGGGACAAAACCGGAATTTTTGGATGGATTTGCGTTATCAGCACTCAGAAATATTATTAACTCAATTTACATAGTCCGCAAAAAAATACCCACTATGCGTTCTTACGCATAGTGGGTAATAATCTTTTATGGCAGCTGCTAAACAAGATTTAGACTATAAGGGCAGTGAGACGACATTGCTTCAATTAATAAAAAACGATCTAGGAATCCTTTAAAAATATTACCAAAAGAGATCAGTTTTAATAGAAATACCCAATATTCAAGCCTGGAGGACTAAATATTTACGCCGCATGAACAAAAATGAATCACTTGGCGCTGACAAAAAAAGAATTTATATAGATGAGACTTGGATTCGCGCCCACTCATCATCATCTTAGCGTTGAATCCCGATTTGCAGCCCAAACTCTCGCTTCGGCGCCCGGGGTCTGCTATCGGATTCACGCCCACTATATCGTCAAAAAGTGTTGGCAGCTGCTACGGATATTGGAGTGAGAAAGAACGATTGTTCTGGTCGCCGCTGGATAATAGTTCACGCTGGGAGTAAATCAAGGTTTGTGGTTAACGCGCTTTTAATGTTTAAAGCCAATACAAGAACCGGTGATTATCACAAGCAGATGAACTCAGAAATTTTCACTAAACGGTTAGAACAAAAACTCATATTTAACATACCACCTAATGCCATTATTGTAATGGATAACACCGCTTACCACAGTAAAGCGGAAGTTAGACCTCCCAACATGAGTTCAACAAAACAAATGAGGGTTGAGTGACTCCAAGTACGTAACATTGAGTTTCCCGCTTGAGTACATTTGGAACCTCCTTAGGTGAAGAGTCTCTGACAAGAATGTAGAGCAGTTGGATAGTAAGATAGAATCCTTAACCTTGGAGGCTTTGCAGTCATTACTCCTGAAGATTGGAAAAAGGAGGTAAATCACGTGAAGAGGAATACTGGCGTAAAGATAGATTAGTTGATGACTTATTTATCATCAACACAGGAAACAATACTGAATCAGAAACAACAGACACAGAAACCATGGAAAACCAGAGATTCTGAATCTGATTCAGATGATTTAGATTATATGAGTGGAGTTGAAGAATTAGGTTAGATTTTTAAAATGTACAAATAAACTGAAAATTATTCAACATTTGTTTGATTTGTTAGTTACCTATTATCATCAGCCTGCGTACCGTCGAAGCTGTGTACGTTAAAATTTATTCAACCGATATGGACAGAGTTACTTTCGCAGCTATAATATCAGTAGTGAGAAAACATTTAGTATATAACAATTTTTTTGTTTGCTGTACTTTTTAGTTGTGGATGACGTCTTACGAGTGTTATGCCGTGTACAGATTTGCGAAATGTAGCATTCAATGTAACATGAAAGGAGCATTTCACAAGTGTGGACGCAGGGCGCGCACGAAGCGAGCATGTACGTGCTCGCATCTGTTTCCGGCATGCGTTCCGCAGTACAGACACACGCAACCCGTCCACAATGGTGCTCCGTGCACTCTGCGCGCCTCTTTGTGTTCGGCGAAAAAACCGACAAATGGCGGATCGTGATGCGCATGAGTTGAAATGCTCTGTCGTGCGCGCCATCCACATCCACACTATGGGAATTCTGTTACATTGCATGATACATTGCGACAATGTGGACGGCAAATTCTTTCATTGCGTTACATTGCATGCTACATTTCGCAAATCTGTACAATAGTGTGATTTGACTTATTTTTCCTTATATTCAAAACGAAAAAGTTTTGATTGTGTTTTGGATGATTGTAATGATTTCAATATTATCAAAATGACTTTTAAATTACAATATTACCAACATCTTGTTTAAAATACGAAATAGGAGGATTTTTCTTATAATATACATATAATCTGTAGTCAGCTAAAATAGAATATGTTGACCATAAAATTCTGTTGATGACGATCCCTGTGAGTTATCTATGGAATCGTTCAATAAAGTTTTATAAGGCTTAACTGCAAATAGATTATGGAGTATTAACAATGAAGTAAAAACAAGTCATGCAATTACCCTTCAACTGGTCCACAGCCTGTGGATGTAGTGATGTAGCGGCCCAGCCTCAAGGGGCGCTCCGTGGGAGGGCCGGCCATGGCCACGATTATAACGCCCATGATGACTATCAGCACTACTAACAGAGCAACTATGCATACCACTATATCACCTGAAAGGGACAAATATGAATTTACGCGGGGGAACAAATATCTGGCGATACCACCTCCGCCAGGCTCCGGCAGAAAGTGTAGACACAAAAAGTGCAGGGTTGACCTCGTATGGGATGCCATGCGTGCTAATGGACTATCAGGGAAGCTGAAGAGCGACCGAAGTGCAGAAGAAAAAGTCGGAAAGCGTTACCCGAGCACTGAACCGGAAGTTTCGATTGCAACCGGGATTTAACTCTAAAATGATAATCGTCTACCTTCTGCACTTACCCCACATTATATAGGGTCAGCACAACATGTTCTCCTTCCACTCTTCTCTGTTAGCCGTCATCTCAACATTTACACCCTTTTTTGCCATAATTATCATTATAAAATGATGATGAACAATAATACATAGTCTAAATGAGATAAATGAACACGTAACTGTGTAAGTGTGAATCATGAGACAGATACAGCTAAAATGAATCGGCGTCACGGTACGTTCATTCTGGGCGACGCATGGCAGCATCGTGAGAATACTTTTTTAGAAACAAGAAACGGGATATCATGTTGCTTTTGCTTCAAAATCTAGTATGATATTTAAGTCTAAAATTTGGTGAAGGGGTTTAGCTTCACACATGAGTTTGAATATTAAAACATCCGCTAATTTGGATTTGAGAAAAGAATAGCGAACTTTTGTAACAAGTATGGAGAATAAGAAATATTTTAGGGAATAAAAAAATTAGATTGTGGTAAAAGTTGTTAATACATGTATAACTTTGACTCACGGATGGCAAATATAGGCTCTTACAAAAAGAGCATGACAAATGAAAGTCTGTCAAAAAGGAGGTGATTAAACTCAGAATATATTAAATTGAATTCTTAGATAGACTTTAAAAATACTAAGATGGAGATCGACAGTACGTAAAATAAATAGATAAATCTAAAAGAGGAACTTTATGATATCCCTGTAAGGACAAAAGAAAACATCAAAGATGGGAAAAATAAAGAAGTTGTTAACATAGAATTCACTGGAACAAGCTTGCACAAAATAGAAAATTATGGCAAGCATTGAAGGACTACTCTTATCTCTATCAGGGGACAGGCTAATACAGTGTATAAACCCCAGCAATAAATGCCATCTTTATCTTATAAACTTATTCAGAATTACGATGTAACCTGTGCATGACAAAAAGCAATTAGATAAGGCACGAAATCAATACTTGCTTGATGGCTAAGCTCTAGTAGAGTATTAATACTAGAAATGTGGAAATCTGCGAGTCATTATGTAAAAATGGCTGAGTACGTTCAAAGACACGTAGCACACACAGACACCCTAGATAAACTGATGAATCTTATCCGTACAGGGGCGGAGTAAGAATACTAACCCCTGCGGCCGGGGTCGGTCTGTCGTAAAAGGCTACAAAACATCCCCAGCTACGTGGTAGGGCCCCAAGCCTGTCTGGATGGCAACCACCCTTGGTTTATAAGTATGCCGCCATAATAATCTTGTATTGTGCGGGCATTAATAACCCAAGTTCCTGTAGCCTTATGGGACAGCAGCGTGTTCGTGGTGCCCCTAGCGTCACAAACATCCATAAGCAACGGTAACTACTTACTATTAAGTGGACCTTCAGCCTGTCTGCTGTTCCTCAGTAATAAAAAAAACTATTCTTGATTTGTATTACATATACCTAGTCAGGTCATAAATTCTGTCACATGTTTAATGTAAAATAATTGTAACAAGTTTATTCATTATGTAACCATTCATATACCAAAATGAACTTAACAAAACATAGATTCTTATGACATTAAAGTTTATTCAAAATGACCTCCGTGATTTTGAATACAGGCCTTCAATCTGCGCGGCCAGTCGTCTATCGCAGCACGAGGTCCATGTCAATATCGGCGGCTGCCTTAATCAAGGATGTCTTGAGTGACTCCAAATTGGGATGAGGCTTTGAGCACGCCTTTTCCTCCAAGTGTTGCCATATCTTGTAATCTAACGGATTCAAATCTGGACTGGAGGAGGGCCAGTCTTCGTGCCGGATGAAGTCGATTTCACGCGCCGCCAGCCAGTCTTGTGTGCTCTTCGCTCTATGAGCTGGCGCCGAATCTTGTTGGAATACCCAGTGCCTGTTATTGAACATGGTATGAGAAACAGGTTCCACAAGGTTCGTCAGGACTGTATTTTGATACACAACAGCATTCGCTTTTACACCTTTCTCACAAAAATGTACCTCTGTTAAGCCCCAATAAGAAACTCCCAACCATACCATGAGCGAGGATGGAAAATGACCTCGTTGGACACGCGGAATACGGTTGCTCGCTTCTTCACTACTGTGTGCGTACACCTTATCATTTTGTTTGTTGTAGCTCTCTTCTACGGTAAACATTTTTTCATCCGAAAAAAGAATTTCCCGATATTTTTTTCCCGCGTACCGCTTCAACAAAGCGCGGCATCTCTTCAGTCTCAGGTCCATTAGACGAGCATTCAAACGATGTCCTGTTTTTCTTCGATATGCCCGAAGCCCTAAGTCTTCATTTAACACCCTTTTCACCGTGGTTCTGCTTAACCCCATCTGAAGGGCCAACAGTTTCTGCTTACGTTTGGGATTTCTTTGAATTCGTGCCTTCACAGCTTTTATCACTGCTGGAGTCCTAACAGACCGAGGGCGACCACTTCTTGACCTGTCATCTACACTAGAGTCTTCATTGTATCGTTTGATGGTACGATAAACGAATCTTTTGGTTATATTAAAATTTTTCAGTATGTTAAAAATTTGAATTGGCGCGTAACCGCAACGATGCAACGCAATAACTGCAACACGGTCTTCTTTAAGCGTCCACTCCATATTTAAAAATTAGTAAAATTCTAAAAGTTATACATTTTTATTTTCATGAACAATTCGAAATTCGAATTCAATAAACTTTTTTGTGGCCAGCATTCTAAAAGAAAAGTTTTTACTGTGTGTGTCACTGACTGAATCTTTCATTCCTTCCTCGAAGGTGACATGCTCTAAAAGATGGAGAAAAACGAAGCCTTCTAAGAATTATTGTAATTATAAATTTATTTAATAATTATGTTAACATACCAATTATTAATTTTCTCTGCCTAATTCTTTCTTTGAGTGGCAATTTAGTAGCAACTTTACCATCTTCTGGTTCCTACAATAAATAAAAAACTATAGCACCAAACATTATAATGACATACTTCAATTATTGTCCTATATGAGATACTGCATACTTTGAAAAAGGAAAGTGGATTGCAGACTTAAAGTAAACTTCAAATGCAAATAGGATTCATGAGTAATTTTTTCTCTGTGCAGTTAGAATGCTGAATTCTGCGACTGGGGAAAGCTAGTCGTAAAAGGCGACAAAACAACCCTAAGTGGTGGGGCTCCAATCTCATCTGGATGGTAAACTTGAGTTGCTTCCTGCATAAGTGAGTGAGTTCTGGTCCCCTACGCGGACAGCAACTTGTTAAAGATGATTCCGACGGCATAAACATCCATAACTGATGGTAACTGCTTTGTAGTTGGGTTTCAGCCTGTTTACTGTTGGACAGCAATAAAAAACTATGTTCATTTGGATCTTTCTAATTAATTCAGGTACACATTCTACTATTATAAAGTTTATTATCTAATTATGTAATTTTATGTTTATTATCTAATTATATATTAGTTATGTAATTTTTTTATGTGTTTAACTAGTCAGTTTCTAAGTATTTTATTTAATTAGACAAAATAATTTAAACAAATTATTTTAATGTAATTTTTATGTAAATTTAAAATTTGTTTTTATTGTGTTATAGGCTTTTTGCCTGAAAATAAAGAGATTATATATTATTACAAAAGAGGTAATATGAGCATTCATAATGCATATTTTAAGACAGCAATTTAGAGCTTAGAAAAAAACAAATTATAAATTCCTACAAAATAGTAGAATAAAAAATCCTGTACAGACAGCTTAAAATAACATATCTCCAATTTGTTTTTATTGCTGTAGGACAACAGTCAGGCTGACAGCCCACTTAGAATTTAACAGTTACCGTCGCCTATGGGTATTTGCAACGTCAGTGGCATCGCGAACATGCTGCTGTCCTATAAGGGTATAGGGAACACAAAATTATTATGGGGACATACTTTAAAGGTGGTTGCCATCTAGGTGGGCTTTGAGCCCTAACACATAGTAGGGTGAGTTGTTCTGTCGCCTTTTACGACAGGCCGACCCAGCCACAGAGGTCAGTATTCTTTCTCCGCCCCTGCATGGGTAACTATTTTTTTTAATCTTATATATAAAATTCTCGTGTCACAATGTTCGTTCCCGTACTCCGAAACGGCTTGACCGATTCTCATGAAATTTTGTGAGCATATTGAGTAGGTCTGAGAATCGGCCAACATCTATATTTCATACCCCTTAGTGATAAGGGTTAAAAGAAATTCTGCCAAGTCACTATTCCACGCGGACGGAGTCGCGGGCACAGGTAGTATTATATAAGTATATAAATTTATGCAGTTTTGCATACCTCTGGTTCCAATTTCACAGTTTCCATTCCATCATTAGGAGATTCCAGTTTGTCATCTAAGGTTTCCATAGATGCTAGAGCAGCCTCTGTGCTATTTGCTGCTTGTTTTTGAAACATCTTTGGATACTTGAGATTAAATAAGCTCCTCTTACTGGTAGTAGATTCATCTGAAATTAATTAATTTTATGACACTTTTCTATACTAATATTATAAAGAGGAAAGATTTGTATTGTTGTACAAACACCAAAACTACTGGATCAATTGAAAAAATTATTATATATATATATATATATATATATATATATATATATATATATATATATATATATATATATATATATATATATATATATATATTATATGAGTAATGTAAGGCTTATTGTATAAAAAAGAAATGTATAATCTGGGATGGATTGTCTTATAAATATACTAGCTGTGCCCGCGACTCCGTCCATTTGGAATAGTGACTTTGCACAGCAATTTTTGGATATGTGAGGTCAAGCTAAATTGGAAATTCAACCTACGAAGTCCAGCCTAAGCTGAACCCTATTTCATATGATTCATGATATAAATTTGAGGTCAACTTAAATTGGATTTTTAAAATTTCCGAAACTGATCATTTTTAAGTAAAACTATTTTTTTTTTCTAAAATAAAAGTAGCCTAAGTTACTCCTTGTTACATCAGCTATCTGCCAGTGAAGGTCCCGTCAAAATCGGTCCATCCATTTCAGAGATTAGCCGGAACAGACAGACAAAAATTGTAAAAAATTTTGTTTTGGTATATGTACCATATAAACATCGGAATGCACTTAGTAAAAAGCGGTTATTTTAATATTACAAACAGACACTCTAATTTTATTTATTTGTATAGATATCCCAGATTCAATTTTTTTATTTTAATACTGTTATTCACAATTCCAACAGTGAGCGAGGAAACCATATTGCATAGATTATATGCCATCACTTAGTTACTGTTTAATTTACGTAGGTCAATTTATGTTTTTAATTTCTGCAGCTGATATAGATATGTAGCCTAAGATTTTTTTTGTTCAATAAGCAATATGATCTACAATATTTTATTATGGTCTCGAAATGTCTATCAATTTTGTTTGTATGAAATGCACCATTACATCTACCCTTTTGGCTTTTTGTCTAATAGGGGTAAAAATTCTGAACAATATACACTGACGGACTCATAAACTGCATCAAAGTATAGTAGTATAGACGACTTTGAAATAAATATTTTAACCAAGTATGCAAACTTTCTATACAGTATTTCTATTTAAATTGAAACATCTAGATTGGTTTGTGAACTTTAAAACAGCGTAGGGTCATATCCTTAAGTTTGTGTACTGGAAAGGACCTTAGACTTTTTTGAAGAAAAAACAGAAATTTAAGGAAAATTGGTTTAATGTAACTTAACTTTATGCAAGGGTTTATTTATGTTTTAATAAGGTGTATTACCTCCACATGCCCTTATTAGGGATTCTAATCGGTTCCGCATAGATTTTATTAGGGTTATTAAAAGATCTTGCGGAATAATGTCCCATTCTTCTGAAAGTGCTGTTCTTAGTGCTGCCACTGTCGTGGGCAAAGTGTTTCTCGCCTAGACAGCTCTTTCTAAATTGTCCCAAACATGCTCAATGGGATTAAGATCCGGGCTGCATGCTGGCCAATTCATTGTACGTATCCCAACCTCTTCGCAATATTGTCGAACTTGTGCAGCAGCGTGCGGCCGGGCATTATCCTGCATTAAAGTAAAATTTTCGCCTATGAATCCCTTGTAAGGCACCACGTGATCTTCTCAGATCTCTGTTTGTAGCAATGTGCAGTCAAACCACCTCTATTACCGTTTTGACAGACCATGTCTATGAACACAAGTTCTGTTCGCCCGTTCATCGATATGCCACCCAGACCATACACGAACCGCTTCCAAAAGGAACACCCTCCTCAATGCAACTTTGAGCATATCGCTCCCCACGTCGACGATAGACTCTTCTGCGACCATCTGCACCATATAAACATGTCCTACACTCGTCCGTGAACAATACGGAGGCCCATTGCTCTTCTGTCCAATTCAGGTGATCACTCGCAAATCTTAAGCAAGCTTGTCTGTGAGCTACAGACAACTTTGGACCATTTGCTGGTCTAAAAGGGGTGATATCCGCTTCCTTTAACCTTCTTCTTATTGTTCGTGCACTCACGTTTACTCCACGCACTTCATTAACCTCTGTTTTGATGTTAACTGATGTGAGGAAACGATTTCACAGGGAAGTTGTAACAATAAATCGGTCATGACGACCGGTGGTTGCTCGAGTCCTGCCTGTACCACGTCTCCTTCTGTAAGAACCTGTCTCCACAAACCTTCTGTATATTCTAGAAACCGTAACTGGTTTAAATTTCTACCAATCGTTCCTTGATCCAAGCCCTCCCGTACCAATGCTACAATTTATCTGCTTGTTCGGACGAAGTATCCATATTATGGTTCAAAAACTCTTGATGAGTTAAAAAACTAACCCAACAATTCTGCTGCTAACAATAATTCAATTGACAAAAGAATAAAAAATCAATGAGAATCAATTTAAAACTTTGCTATAAATAATGCGCAAATCTGATACTATGAGTAAATTTTCTTTCTTTTCCCCGTTATATTCATTTGTTTTACTGCAGTTCTATTTTTAAATTTTCCTTTTTTTTGAGATTAAAAGTCAGTCTCTCCATATTTATATAATTTAATCTAAAAAGTTTGCATACTTATTAAAAAAAATCATTTCAAACTTTGATGCAGTTTATGAGTCCGTCAGTTTATTTCTTGCAAGTTTATAGGTCATGGCTACGGCTGTTCAACAGTTCTCAATTAATGAAGTAAACATATACCTAGTTAAAACTAAAATTATATTTCCTAAAATGCCTATTTTTTTGAAAAATAAGGTCTTACTGTTAAGAATGTCCTAAAAATTTATAGTATAACTGATATACAATAATAAAATTAAAAGTTAAAATAAAAGCTAAGATTAATAAAAATCAATAAAAAAATACCATTATCACCCTTTGAATGATGTAAGAAACTGGTTAAAGGGCATGAATGGAGAAATTGTAACTTATGCCGTTTAGGTTTCACATTTTCTTCAGCTTTCTGGACTTCACTTTCTTTTTCAATTGCTGATTCATCCTCCTAAAAAAATAAGTATATAAGTGATGCTATTGCTAGAGATGCCCAGGTTAAAGTTAAATGCACACTTAAAAATATCCTAAACAAGAGGATTATGACTAGGTATAGTAGTATAACTCAACATAAAAAAAATGGCCATACCTTATTTTTCTCTGCATTCCTAGTAAAAAATCCAGGCATTTTAATTGCTCCTATAGGAATAAATTTGGGCTTCACTTCGCGTCCTTGCTCCGTCACCTCACCGGAAAGCGCGGCCTTCACCGGCCCCTCTGTTTCGGTCTGGAGCTCCGAGGTCGCAAGCTCATTGTCATTATCTGCTTTCAACATCATTTCTTTCTCCTCATCTTCAATTTGCTTTTTGTCATCTTCGTATTCCACTTTGTTGATATCCATCGAACTCATGGCTTAATCTTCCGGAAAGCAAAATACCGATGAGTTTAAAATACTAAAATATGGCTTTGGTGTAATCATGTCATCAATAAAGAAATAGCTAAGTTTTAATAGTAAAATGGGATTTTTCAAGGAATCTTAACTCAGCGAAGGAAACTTAACTCAGTTTAATGCAAGGCAATAGGAACTACCTTACGCGGTCTAAATGAGTAATGAAATTTTTGTTTATACTTACTTCTATTGCATATAGATAAGTTACAATTTTAGTAAAGAATAAACGTTACATTTATAATATATTAAAAATTATGATTTTTAACAATACAATTCTCCAACTTGTACCGCACACGACGCTTTCGTTTCGGCAGCTTTCGGTTTGCAAAAAAACCGGCTACAATAGGGATGTAGTATATACGAAGAGCATGGAACGAACAATAACTAAAATGCAATCAATAAAATATGACTTAGTAACGAACGTAGATATAATCGATTACAAGATATCAATCTGTTTTTTAATCGACTTTTCGAACAGAAGTAATTTAAACTTTAAATTATGTATATTTTGGTCGAAACATCGTTACATAAATTTTGTGAATTCTCTTTTTGCCCATTTTGTCTAATCAATGTTTTTAATAATGTACTGTGAATTTAATTAATTAACTATTCTTGGCTAAATTATGCAGATTATTTGCATACTCTCTTTAAGATTTATCGAGTGTCACTTATGTATGAATTTCACTATCGAAAATAATGAAAAAACCCTTATACTAATATTCTGCTTAAGTTTACCGTTCTAAAATTTTGTTAGAACAGAAGTTTGCGTAAATGTTTCGAGTAAAATAGCAATACATGAATCCTAAAGAGTATTAACTTACAGTTTAATGCTAATAAATATTTTTAACAAGAGCGTTAATTTTATAAAAATAAAATTCATTTTCTCTCAATTCATTATCTCAACGTTAAATCTTAATTGCATTGCAACTTAAACTTCAGCCTCAGTTTGTTTACAACTTTCTTTTCTTCACGGAAGGTTAAAGTTTAGTTAATCGTATATTTTCAACTACCAACATCTGTCAACATCACTATTTTTCTCTCGCGGAAGGGGTCACATATTGTTTTGTACATTACACGTACAATATATGATTTTCGTTCTATGCTAGGCTACATGCAACTCTTTTCTATTACATTTTAGTAAGATTAAAATTGCGAGTTCGAATCCATATCAAAATTGATTTTGTTTGAAATTAAGTTGAAACTTGCTTGGGCGTCGTGATAGGCTACAAATGTATTTCTCCTACAGGCACTATTGCCACCTACCGACGGTGAAAAAAACCGGTATATGTAACAAGTCAATCCACCTTGGACAAACGTCGCTGGTTCCCTCTAGGGGAAGGTCCAAGTCCGAACCCAACAATTGAACGAAATGAGCTATTATTATTATGTGCAACTGTCTTACCCTTCAAGAGCATTGCTGGCTTTGAAGCAGGTTTGGATGAAAGTGGAATAAAACAAGTTTAGGAATAATATTTCTGATAATTATATACAATGCTAAGATGTTTTTATAACACGTATATTATAGAATAATAAAATAACAAAAACGCTGTATTTAAAATTAACACATATAATTTAAACATAATAACAATTATTTTAATGCTTATCTAATGCCTTGACCAAAAGTTCGTTTATATGTGTTATCAAATTTCTTGGGTCCATGACAAGTCCAGCTGTGACCATCGCATTGGAGAAGAGCTGTTGCGCCACCATGTTCGCCAGTTCTCTATCGCTTGACATCAATTTATGTAGTTTCTTAATTATTGGATGTCTACAAGAAAATATTGTATTAGTTTCTTGGAATTAATTTACAATGCAGAGTTTGGATTATGTGAAAACTGTCAATTTTCTCAATACTCTTGTTATAAAAAAATAAATTCTTTATATAAATAATCGACTTCTTTACACTTTGCATCGCATTTAAAGTAAAATCGTCATAGTCGTAGAATAGTGACAGGTCTGACTTATGGGGCATTTCACGTCAAGCGGACAACCAAAAAAAAAAATGAGATCGTGAATTTTGTTTATACTCTGGTCAGTTACACTTATAATAGACGTGGATGTGTACACATAATTTTTTTTCGTATGATGCTTTTTTGCTGAGTTATGAGCTTTTATAAATTTACTAAGAATGAAGTCATGAATTTTTGGATGCTTATTATTTGTATCAACTAATTTGTAAAAAAAAAAAAAAAAAAAGTATTGTTTCTTATAGTTAAAAAGTTGAAGTTTTAATTTTTTTTGTCGAATTCTAAATTTGAATTTTTTTACGGATAGTAAACCGGAAGTGAAAATTTCAAATCGATTTTTGAGTAACTTCGACACTTTTTGTTTAATTTTTTGGCCTTGAATCAAAGCTTAAAATGTATTCATTCTTCACAAAAAAAAAATTAAAACGTGATCGCCAATAGTTTAAGACTTAGAACATATAGAGTACATACACATAGCTATGAGCACTTTCTAAGCAATTGGAATTACGCGCTAACATGCTAAAATACTACGCTATTAATATTTTATACGTTCATTCTAACATGCAAAAATATAAAAATAAACGATTCCTTTAATTCTTCACAAAAAAAAAATTAAAACATGATCGCCAATAGTTTAAGACTTGAGTGATTTTATTAATTGAGATTGAAATTTGTAATCTTATATCTTTAAACGATTAATTCTTGTATATAATAATTGGAACCTCGGAATCGGCTCCAACAATTTTCATGAAATTTAGTATACGGGGGGTTTCGGGGGCGATAAATCGATCTAGCTAGGAATCATTTCTAGAAAATATCAAAAGGTGGCGTTTGAGTAGTCCTAATTTAAACTGAAAATCCTTCCTGACATCTATCGGCGAATAATAATACTATTTTTTTAAATTGCTTTAACGACACAACAACACTAAAGCTATTCCAGCAGATGGCGTTGTTAAGTAACACGAAGTCAATGAGTGTTTGCTTTGAGGTTAGACTAAGAAAATCAATTGATAATTTCCAAAAAACACAATTTATAAAAAAATTTGCTCGGTCATCCGGATATTATTAATTAAAATAGAGAGATTTATTTTGTAATTTTTACGATTTTAGTATTTACACTAACACTAATTCTCTTTACACATAAGCCCACGTTGGTTGGAAGAAAATCATGCAGTTATTTAGTTCCTGGAACGGCGATAGCGGAAGCAAAACGGATTCATAACAGAAACTGCTCTGTACTGTACATCCACGTCTATTAGAAGTGTAACTGACCAGAGTAAAAACAAAATTCACGACCTCATTTTTTTTTGGTTGTCCGCTTGACGTGAAATGCCCCATATATTAAACTTTACAGGGTAGCCATTAAAAATACACAAGCGTCATTTTACTAAAGGATTCATTTGAAATCCAAAATACATAAAAAAAATTCTTTAACGTAGCAATAATATTTAGACTGAGTATTATATTATGACGAAATATGTGTCGGGTGTTCTAAAAACAATTGATAAAGTTGGAGTGCCTAATAAAACTTCATTTTTGCAATACTTTTATTTTGGGTATATTTTTGACTAATTTATTAAGCGCTTGATAGCTGTATTATTAGGCGCTTCAAAGTTATTAAACAAGAATTTATTTTACAACCTGTATATTAATGCAATGCATTTCGGTCATTAGGCTGCGACAATATACAATCAAAAGCTTTTACGACATCGAAGGGACTTTTTTATTGCTGAGGAATAGCAGATAGGCTGACGGCCTACTTAATAGTAAGAAATTACCGTCGTCTATGGATGTTTGCTACGCTAGGGGCACCGCGAACACGCTGCTGTCCCATAGGGGTACAGGAACCTGGGTCACTAATGCTGGAACGCAAGGTTATTATGACGGCATACTTATAGACACAGTGTGGTTGCCATACCGGGCTTGAGGCTCTACTACGTAGCTAGGGTTGGTCTTGCCGCCTTTTACGACAGGCCGACCCCAGCCACGGTGATTAGTATTCTTACTCCGCCTCTGCACGGAGAAATTTAATCTTAAAACATTCATAACAACTGGTGACGTTTTTCAAAGTCATAATACGACCAGAATTCTTTGAAAATGTCACGATGATAACTTACTTAGCGTTTATTTCTAACTGGGGCCGTAATAAAGCGAATCTGTTTTCTTCACTTAAGTTCTGTGCTTGTGTGCGAATGAAATGTCTCGCCGCTGCCATTTCTGGCACAATCACGACGCACGGGTGAGTGTCTAGTTTCTGTGTTGTCTTAACATCAAACACCTTTCCTGATAAATTTGTTTTGAGGTACGAAATTAATTCGTCAATTTGACTTTGCTGCAAACCGTCACTTCCTGTAAAATAATAGTAATATGATGGTTTATAATAGCAATAAAATTATTTATGCAGTAATAATTTTTTTTCTAAATTATCGATGTTTTCTATCGACATTTTTTGGACAAGATATATCGATACTAGATAATAAAAAACTAAACTATCGATGTTACGATATCGATTTTTTTATTATCGAGTATCGATATATCTTGTCCAAAAATATATCCACTAAAAATTCTATCAATAAAGATTTGTCTTTTTAATTTTGTAGTTTTTTTGTTCTTATTCGCACTAAATATATAATATTAAAAATAATATAATATTTAAAATAAAATGAGCCAAGAACGTTTATCGATAAAACCTAATAACATTAAAATCTTCTGGGCAGCACAATAACCGCCATGTTTAGTGCCCAGATGACGTCACAGTGGCACGCATTTTTTGTTGACGTGTCATTTCCATAGGTTTCATACTTCAGTGCGTGCGCCCCGTAAATATACATGTAGGTATATATGTATACATAGGTGTACATTCAAAAAGTGTAACTTGAATCAATCAATATCAAAGAAAAAAATAATTACTGCATAAATAAAAAATAAATAATTATAATTGCATAAGTTGATTAAAATGTTTTTCAATATCGCCCATCCCTACGTACAGTCGTACCATTTAAATACACGTTAAGCGAACGCTCGGCCGAGCTACATGGTAGGCGGAGTGGGGGGTGTTAGGTTTTTCGTTACGGAATTTCTTGATTCGGTCGCAGCGCTCAAAGCCCGCGATAAAAGCTATGCAATAGCATAAAAATATAACCAATAGCCCACACTATTTTCGGTAGGTACCACCGCTAGTGATGTTCATTCAAAATAGAGATTTGCCAACTTTGAACGAGATGATTCAGGTTAACTGTTGTTCAAGTGAATTTTACCAGTGGATTAACTCTAGATTGTTCACTAGTCAGTTTCTTTCTTTCACTTAATACTAACAACTTAGTTACACTGAGCTGAACATAGACATGTACATGCGAAAATTACTAACTACATATATAGGTCGCACAGTGGGCTTAGCCATAATATTCTAGCTGTTTTATGACTCACGTTATCACTACGCTTCCGGTAAAAATTTAAAGTAAAATTTAATTTTTTTTTCTTGAAAAGTGACACGAATATTGGACGACATACATTTTTTAGGCGATCTTGTTAGGTAAACAACATATACCTAATGGGTAACCCTCCAAGTCTATCTATTTATTGTCTGTGGTTATTTTGTAGACTTTCCATAACTATAAATTTATATGAACTTCCTTTAAATCATATTTATAAGTATAATATGAATCACATTCTTATTTAATAATTTTCGTAATATTGCTAGTATTATTACTCCGGTTAGTGAACCGGTAAGATTGCATTCAATATGACAAGTCTTACACATTATTCATGTGTCTTGTGACCATTTCATTTGTCTATGTATGATAATATCCAGCAGCCTGGATAACATTCTCATACTTGTTACTGTAAGCAGTAGCGTAAGCCTTAAGGTACAGCTTCGTAAATCTCTACTATATTATTCTCTGGACACAATATTTTTTCACATACCTATTATATTCTCAGAACTATCTGATGTATCTTTCTGCATATCATTTTCAACGGAAACCAACGCCCGACCACCGAATTCCTTCAGCTCCAGCAATACCAACTCGTCATACATTTCGTAACAGAACAATACTTCTACGTCGCGTTTCTTAAGAGATTCGTAGTACGGCGAAGATTGTGCCAATTCACGGCTAAAAGTTAATATTATGATGATAAAAAAAACCAAGTGTTTTTCAAGTCGGAATTATATGGTATATTATAAATTACTTGCATACAACATAATTTTATTTGAATATTTTATCACCAAACAAGATACTCTGTGCAGGGGCAGAGTAATAATAGTGACCTCTGCGTCCATGGGGCGGCCTATTGTAAAAAGTAACAAAACTACACATGCTAGGTGGTAGAGTTCCAAACCGAATGGATGACAACCACCCCTGGTCTATAAACTGTCGCCATAATAAGCTTATGTTGTGTTCCGGCATAAAATACCGAGGTTCCAAATGCCCTGCGCGTACGGCAGCATGTTAGCGATGCCCCTGGCGTCACAAATATCCATTGACGACGGTATCTGCTTACTATTGAGTCGGCCGTCAACTGTGCGTATCCAGAGCAATGGAAAAATATCATCATTGATGATGATTTTTTCGGAGACAAACACACAGCTAATCCTCATTAGAACCAGGGATGTTACGAATATTCGCATCCGCATCCGCAAATGCGGACTATTCGCATTAATTCAGACATCTGCATCCGCATTCACATCCGCATCAATCAATGCGGAGTTTTACGGATGCAGATTCACATCAACAAGTAACTACATGTAAAGAAAGTGGGCGGAGCCAGAGTTGCACGTGCTCCGCGTTTGTTTTGGTAAATTGCTAACTTCATTTGGTAACTGACGAATAGGAAGGCGCACATTGGTAACAAGATCCTACAGGTTTTGTTTGTTGTGTTTTTTCTCATTGTCAATAAATTATACCTAGTCAGGTCATAAGTATTGTCACACAGTAAAAACTTTTCTTTTAGAATGCTGGCCACAAAAAAGTTTATTGAATTAGAATTTCGAATTGTTCATGAAAATAAAAATGTATAACTTTTAGAATTTTACTCATTTTTAAATGTGGAGTGGACGCTTAAAGAAGACCGTGTTGCAGTTATTGCGTTGCATCGTTGCGGTTACGCGCCAATTCAAATTTTTAACATACTGAAAAATTTGAATATTACCAAAAGATTCGTTTTATCGTACCATCAAACGATACAATGAAGACTCTAGTGTAGATGACAGGTCAAGAAGTGGTCGCCCTCGGTCTGTTAGGACTCCAGCAGTGATAAAAGTTGTGAAGGCACGAATTCAAAGAAATCCCAAACGTAAGCAGAAACTGTTGGCCCTTCAGATGGGGTTAAGCAGAACCACGGTGAAAAGGGTGTTAAATGAAGACTTAGAGCTTCGGGCATATCGAAGAAAAACAGGACATCGTTTGAATGCTCGTCTAATGGACCTGAGACTGAAGAGATGCCGCGCTTTGTTGAAGCGGTACGCGGGAAAAAAATATCGGGAAATTCTTTTTTCGGATGAAAAAATGTTTACCGTAGAAGAGAGCTACAACAAACAAAATGATAAGGTGTACGCACACAGTAGTGAAGAAGCGAGCAACCGTATTCCGCGTGTCTAACGAGTTCATTTTCCATCCTCGCTCATGGTATGGTTGGGAGTTTCTTATTGGGGCTTAACAGAGGTACATTTTTGTGAGAAAGGTGTAAAAACGAATGCTGTTGTGTATCAAAATACAGTCCTGACGAACCTTGTGGAACCTGTTTCTCATACCATGTTCAATAACAGGCACTGGGTATTCCAACAAGATTCGGCGCCAGCTCATAGAGCGAAGAGCACACAAGACTGGCTGGCGGCGCGTGAAATCGACTTCATCCGGCACGAAGACTGGCCCTCCTCCAGTCCAGATTTGAATCCGTTAGATTACAAGATATGGCAACACTTGGAGGAAAAGGCGTGCTCAAAGCCTCATCCCAATTTGGAGTCACTCAAGACATCCTTGATTAAGGCAGCCGCCGATATTGACATGGACCTCGTTCGTGCTGCGATAGACAACTGGCCGCGCAGATTGAAGGCTTGTATTCAAAATCACGGAGGTCATTTTGAATAAACTTTAATGTCATAAGAATCTATGTTTTGTTAAGTTCATTTTGGTATATGAATGGTTACATAATTAATAAACTTGTTACAATTATTTTACATTAAACATGTGACAGAATTTATGACCTGACTAGGTAGTTACAGTGAGTGTTTACTGTGTAAGTGTGTACTTCATAGTTTTTTGCGTGTTTAATGAATATTTTGATATAAATATTAAGTGAAATGTCGCCACCAATAAAAAGCAGTATCTGGACTTATTTTACAATAACAAAATGATCCGGAGAAGTCGGAGTGTAAGATTAAAAAGATTTTTTATTATGAAACTCGAAGCTTAAAATTCTGTTGTGTCATAAATAAAACTAAAAACTTGTGTAATTTTGTTCTAAAAATATGATTAAATAAATAAAAAGTTAAAATTAAATTGATTTTCAGTTATTTATGCATGCGGCATAACATAGATACCTCGCAAATGCCGATTTTGGGATTTTAAAAGGATAATTATTAAATTTTTTTAAATAATTATTTTCTTAAAATCCCAAAATCCGCATCCGCATCCGCATCGCATCCGCATCGAATCCGCATCCGCGGATGTGAACTTTTCATAATCCGCATCCGCATCTGCATCCGCGGATGTCTAAATTTTTGCATCCGTAACAACCCTGATTAGAACATGCATGCATAATTAAATAAGATCCCATATTTTGGAGTTTATAAAAGTACCGATTTCTTCAGATACATTGACACTAACAACATTCATATAACATAATTGAGAGAAATCTCACATCTATTTAAAAAAAATAATGCAACCACTAATTTGAAAACCAATAGTTACATAAGGACACAAGTGCAAAGTTTTTCATTAAAAATAATAAATTTGTAAGAGTACCTCGGTGCAGCTAAATAATATATAGCTCTTTGTTCCTCTTTGTGACGAGTATTGTAATCCGCGAGAGAGGTGCGCTGACCGCTTTCCAATTTCGATGACTCGAATCGTAATAATTTAGCGATTTCTTCCTATAATAACACAACTAAATGACATGTTTGCATACCTTTTGGTATTTTATTTACACAACTAGCTGTGCCCGCGACTCCGTCCGCGTGGAATGGTGACTTTGGGCAGCATTTTTTTGGATATATGAGATCAACTTAAATTGGAAATTCAACCTACTAAAACCAGCCTAAGCTGAATCCTATTTCATATAATTGATGATATAAATCTGAGGTGAACTTAAATTGGACTATACAATTTCCGAAACTTATCATTTTTAACAAAAACTATTATATTTTTCTAAAATAAAAATAGCCTATGTTACTCCTTGATACATCAGCTATCTGCCAGTGAAAGTCCCGTCAAAATCGGTGCAGCCGTTTCAGAGATTAGCCGGAACAAACAGACAGACAGACAGACAAAAATTGTAAAAAATGTTGTTTTGGTATATGGACCGTGTATACGTCCGAATGAACTTAGTAAAAAGCGGTTATTTTAATATTACAAACAGACCCTCTAATTTTATTTATTTGTATAGATGTATAGATAAAGTACATATATACATACTAGCTGTGCCCGCGACTCCGTCCGCGTGGAATAGTGACTTTAGGCAGAAGTTTTTGGATATATCTTATGGTTTATTTTGGATTACAAACCCTATAAACCCTAAAATATAAATTAAATATGCCAACAGTCAGTATTATCGAATGCAACTGTTACGCCATGCACCTCCGGAATACGTACGTTCGAACCTACAAAGTCCAGCAAAAGCTAAACCCTATTTCATATGATTGATGACATAAATCTGAGGTTAACTTAAATTAGAAATTCAACCAGCAATGTCCAGCCTAAGCTGAACCCTATTTCGTATGATTGATGATATAAATAATATTATTATTCCCTCCCTTCCCACTGTATATATTAATTATACATTCCACTTATTTAAAACACTTACCTTTTCTAAAGGACTTTGACTAGTAACAATTCCTTCTTTGAAAAATATTGAATAATCCTTATAAAACGTGTCATATCCCACAGGGTCCTTTTGAGACATTTCCACCATGAATTTGAGGAAACGATTTGTTAGTACAGTTTTTAGTTTCCTGTAACAAAAATATGTATTAAATATTATATTCTTTAGTATATTTATTATTGGTGCAATACTTTAATTAATAATGTTACTCACATAATCAGAGCACTGTTTTGTAATAATTCTCTACTAAGATTTAATGGAATGTCTTCAGAATCAACAACACCTGGAAATAAATAGTTACGTTAATCTACTGATGATGTTCTAGGAAAAGCCTCTAAATATTTTCATTTGTTTTTATTCGTCAGGAGGCTGTCTCAATGGCGCAACAGTAATACGGGACAATTTAGGCATAGCAACTCCGCAATCAATCTTAGTCATCTACCCCTTAGCCAGGGGAGGTTGAGTCTTCGAAGCGAGACTCTTTATTCCGGCATAAACTCGGAGGGTGAATACCCTCCAGTGGCGAGCAGTGTGTCGCCGGAGCACGCACACCTATGTGAATGACGGGACATAACGGCAGCCCGTCGATGGCCACGCAGAATAATAGTACAGCCCATAGAAGCGTCTTCTACTCGACTGTTACATGGGGGAAATATGATAGAGCCGTTAAGGCTGGAAACTGGGTATCTTCTTCCGATTTGGCCGGCAAAGTCGGTCCTAATCGTATCGTATCACCGATGCAGAACGTGTTGTAGCTGCGAGAGAAGAAACGTCAAAACAGGCGAACTAATCACGCCTACTAAAAGTGTGTTGTCAACGATGACGATGAATGACTATGAGGGTCAAATTTTCCATGACGGCTGACGCACGTCAACCTGCGGTCAGAAGCCACCGCGAATTTATCCGCTTCAGCAAACTAGTGATAGGGTCGGGATTATCGGTTAGTACATTTCTGTCGGGGTTGTAATAGGGTACTTGAAAAAAAAATTATTGATTTTTTTATGTATTTTAAAACTTTATTATTAATAATATTGATATTTAATGCAAAAAACTTAAAAAGTTTTTTTCAAATTATAAACAATTAAAAATTGATGAAATTTAAATAAAAATCATTGATCACCATAGATGTGACGTCATAATGTTATAGCTGTTAGTGATGTGAACCGATTACGATTTTCAACACCGGTATATACTGATTACTTTGAAAACTAAACCGGTTTTTTAAGGTTTTTTTTAAACAAAAAATATACTACAATAATATAATCATAAGGATGTTGTTTATTTTTTTTTAAATAATCGCATTAATTGTACATAAGAAATAATCATCAAACGTACAGAATATGTAACCATAAAATCTATTTTTATTTTGCATCTTTTGCTAATAAATCATAATTCTGATTTACAAAACAAATTTGGTCCACAGCATCTGCTTGTATCCTGCTCATTCTAGACGATATTACATATCCAGACTTGGAAAACATTCTCTCTGAAGGTACCGATGTCGCTGATATAGCCAAATACTTTAGCGTTATTATATTTAATGGTGCTAAATGTTTGTTGGTGAACCAAAAAGCCCCCGCACTTCTAACTGCTTTTGTGATATCTGCTTCTTCCTCTTGTGGATTTGTCTCAATATACATACGTAATATATATAGAGAGCTATTGCCAGAGCCAGACGAGACCACTTACAACCACTTAAGGATAAGTTGGAATCGTCTGAGGGGCAGAAGCTCATCTATAAGTTGGCGCGCTCCAGGGTCAAAGCGGCACAGGACATTTCCAAGTGCCGCTGTGTAAAAGACCCTGTGGACAACCTGCTAAGCGAGGACCTCGCGGTGAAGGAGAGATGGCGCTCATATTTCCACGAGCTGCTGAAAACGCAGCACAAAGAGGTGCAGCCGCCAGATCTTCCTCCGAATCAAGGACTAGTCCCACTGATTACGCCTGTAGAAGTCCAGAATTATCTTCGCCGCATGAAGAATCGGAAAGCTGTTGGATCCGATGGAGTGCCCATCGAAGCCTGGAAGGCGATGGGCTCTCGTGGTGTGGGCATCTTATCAGACCTTTTCAACCAGATACTCCTCACCGGTACGATCCCGAGCCAATGGAGACTGAGGATCATTACTCCAGTCTTCAAAGGCAAGGGATCGGTGCAGGAGTGCGGTAGTTACCGAGGAATTAAGGTCATGCCCCACACCATGAAGCTCTTCGAAAGGGTTATCGACTCTCTGATTCGACAGGAGTGCACTGTCTCGGAATGTCAATATGGATTTCGCCCTGGTCACGGGACAATGGACCCTGTTTTTGCCCTAAGGACTGTCGCGGAGAAATACAGGGCGAAGAATACGCCTCTGCATTGCCTGCTTCTCGACTTGCAGAAGGCCTTCGACTGTATTCCTCGCGCGATAATCTAGTGGGCATTGCGGTCCAAAGGGATTCCAGAGGCCTATATTGAATATGCTGCGGTGGATGTGTGGAGTGACGCGGAAGGACCGCGTTAGGAACTCCCGCATTCGCGGCAGTCTTCATGTCCGTGACATTGCGGATAAATTACAAGAGTGTCGGCTCCGTTGGTACGGCCACGTTTTACGGCAACCGGATGCTTACGTGGGTAACAAATGTTTGGCCATGCCGCCTCCGCCGGGCCCCGGCAGGAGGGGTAGACCCAAAAAGTGCTGGCTTGACGTTGTAAGGGGTGATATGCGTGCCAATGGGCTCACTACCAGGGATGCTGAAGATCGTGCGAAGTGGAGAAGAAAAAGTCGGAAAGCGGACCCCGGGCGCCGAAGCGAGAGTTTGGGCTGCAACCGGGATACAACGCAAAGATGATGATGACATACGTAATATATTAACTGCAGAAGCTGTTCGATTCGTAAAGGGGCTTCTTTGTTTTAAAAAATCTAGCAATCCCGTTTTTTCTCTTCAATTGTTCCGTCACTTGACGTGTTACTTGCTTGTTCTGAAGTAGACGTTAGAAACCTGTCAGAATCTTTAATGTTATGGGCTAATTCTTTTCTTACTAGCTCTTTTGCAGACTGCATGTTTTCCGGGTGACGAAATCCTGTTCTTAATGAGGGATGTAAGAATGTAGATATTTGGGACACAGTTCTTGTCTCATATGAGAGGTCTACTATTCATATTTTGCCTCACTGATGAGCGAATCATCTTGCCTATATCTGTTGCCAGGGAAATTTCAGTAACATTCAGCTTTTCAAATAATCCACATATTATAGGAATGACTAATGAACTAGTCGGATACTGAGCAGCGTTAGTAAGTTTTGTAGCTTCCTTAAATATTTCCAAAATTTTAATAATTTCTAAACCGGCTTCTTCTTCGGGGGCAGATAAGTAGTCAGGTGCAGGCTGAACTAATTTCCTGCATACCAATGCAAGAATGTCAGATAACTGTAGTAATCTTTTCATCATGTAGAACGTGCTATTCCACCGTGTAGATACCTCTTGTATTAATCTCAATGGTGTAGAATCGGGATTTCTTTCTTTCTGAGCTATTTTAAGAGCTTGCCACCCCGCTGTAGATTTTTTGAAAAATTTCACAATAACTTTACATTTGTTAATTTTGCCCTCTACCAAAGGAAGCTTCAAAGAATCTTCTAAAGTTAAATTAAGAGTATGGGCAAAACACGGCATGTGCCGTATTCCCAGTAAGTTACACATGTTTACCATGTTGCTGCCATTATCAAAAAATATGACGAGAAAAATCCACACAATAAACAAAAAGCAAGCGAAACTGAAATGTTTTGGTAACGTGAAGTAAGTCAAGTATCAAAGCGGGATATTCGGAGATTCCCCCTACCATAGATAACACTAGTGACGCCCATGTTCGAACACATATCAAATGCTCGAAAATTTATTTTGGGATCGTAATCGGTTTCCTAAATAAAAAACGATATTTATCGGTTTCTATAAAAACAGGTTTTTTCTAGGTTTTTAAAAAACCGGTTCACACCACTAATAGCTATCCAATAACAGTACAGCGTTAAAGGCTATTACACGAGATTAGACAATAATATTGAAAATTTATTGCTAAAATACGAGTTGTTAGTTCAGATTAGCTATGTGTGATAAAGATAAATCCTGTCAAAGGCAAAGTCTGATAATATTCCTGATGTTGATATATTTATGATAACCAATTTTTAAAAAAATGACCTTCGGTTTAATTCTGCTGAAGTTCGAGGTGCCAAGGCATCAAGAGAAGTCTGTTAAAAAATAATATAATAAATGAAAATATTTAAGTATTTATTATATTATTTTGTTTTGGGATTATCACGGTGCACTGCTTGAAACCATTTATTTCGACATTTGTCATTTTGGGGAACATTTAAAAACATTTTGTCAGGAGTTGATTTTGTAGTATTCGTACTTAATGGTACAAAACAAGAACGATAACTTTTTAGGTTCGACATTTTTAATATAAATTTAAATATTTAACAATGACAACAAAATTAAATAAATCAAAACACTGTATTTATTATTTTTCTATCAACTGCAATGAGTGAAAACTAACATTATGACGTCACACGCGCTCGGGTTTGTTCGGGAGTTGTCGGCGTGTCTTCGGTAATGGATTCAAAAATTAATTTTTATTTTGAAATAACTTTTGAATTATTTCGAAAAAAAAATAAAATAAAAATAGTTTTGTTATAAAACTTATATATGATCTTTTCATTTATCACAAAAAATTTTTTTCAAATACCCAATTAACCATATTAATTATTAGTTTAACAATTACAGGATAATTTCCAGTTTATTATCATTTAATCATTACATTATAAAATATATTAAATAATAAATTTTATTTAATCTTGAACTGTTATTATTTTTTCAAGAACAAACTTACTGATTATATATAACGATATAATGATTTTAGTATTAATAATTATTACCTTTGACAAATCTCATCCATTTCGGCAGTATATTTTCAGCTTTGCTTTTGATTAATATTTTTCTAGAGTACAGGGCCACACCGACGTCTGTGTCGCGGGAAAGTTCAAAAAGACCCGGTTTTCCTTCAGGCACGTACAATATAGACCTGATACTAAGCGGGGCATCGGTTTTATAGTGTAATGTGAAGCGAGGCTTGTCGTATGAATTACTAATAAACTTGTAGAATTCCACATGCTGTTCGTGTGTCACTTCCTTTGGTTCCATTAGCCAAAGAGGCTGAAATAAACAAATTATAAATTTTTATGGTATACATATAATATTTAACAAAAAAAAAACTATTAGTTTAATTAAACGGTACATGTGTCTATTTAACTGGGGCACTTGTCAGAGGAGGTTTGAAAACAACCATCGGTCACCATGGTGCCCCATCCACATGTGAAGAAATCAAGAGTGTCACCAGCTTCAGCAGACAGTGTCTAAGGGCATTTTTCATCCTTAGAAAATACAGTTTATATATGGATTCCCAATGGGACAGACGTAAACGATGTGGTCCCTCTTTTTATTTCCTGTCTATTAGTATAACTTGATGAACTAATAAATAACAAACTGTTATCCTGTTAAATAATAAACTTTTATCTATGCAAGGGCGGAGAAAGAATACTAACCTCTGCGGCCGGGGCCGGCCTGTCGTAAAAGGCGACAAAACAACCTTAGCTACGTGGTAGGGCCCTAAGCCCGTCTGGATGGCGACCACCTTTGATCTTAAGTATGCCGCCATAATAACCTTGTATTGTGTTCCGGCATTAGTGACCCAAGTTCCTGTACTCTTATGGGACAGCAGCGTGTTCGCGATGCCACTGGCGTTGCAAACACCCATATGCGACGCGCGACGATAACTGCTAAATTCTAAGCGGGCCGTCAGCCTGTCTGCTGGCCTACAGCAATAAAAAAAAGTTACATTTGCATTAATTCCCAACTATTGAAGAAGTAAGAATGTCATTAATACAGTAACATAATTTTCGTCTGACATTTAACATTTTTACATTTAAATAATGTACCTTAATTGAGTTAACTTGCTCGTCATTCAAGAAAATGGGACTGCTTATAAAGTTGCTATATTTCATGATAATACCTAAAACATACACAATTACGAGTTACAATAATAAAAAACATATACACGAGGAAGTTTATCAGAAAATTAAGAATATTTTTTTTACTTTTGACCGTGTCCTCATCAGAGAACTCTCTGCAATCTGTTTTTAAATGCACTACAATTTTTGTACCAATGGGTACTCCTTCTGCTTCTTGTATTTCGTATATTCCAGATCTGAAAAGGGAGAAAAACATGTTTAGATAATTATATAATTATGTGTAATTTCTTCAAGGTAAACTTTTATATTTCCAATAATTCACAGCTTTTATTTTACTCCATAAAAATGTTACAATTCTTTTAAAATAATTATTCTACCATATACGAGGGTGGTCCGATAAGTACTTTGCCTCAGTTGCCTCACCACCCGATGGCGCCACTGTCGCAATATAAATTTACTATCATGTACTGTAGTACATTCTCTTAGGGGCCGTTCAAGTATTACGTAAACAGATTTATTACAATTATTTGCCCCTCCCCCTTGTCAGCAAAAGTAAGCAAAGTTCTTATCCCCCCCTCCCATGCTTATGTAAACACTGGTATATGCATTTTTCTTTTAATGAATTCTGGTTTATTAATTAATTCATAAGCAGCAGTTATAATTCTAGAAATAAGAAAATAGGCTTACGATAGAGGAATTTAACGCACATAATATTTATTTAAACAAACTCAACACGGTATTCAACATAGAGTAAGGTACAAATAGTATAATCTTAAGTAATACATACATACATACATATAATCACGCCTCTTTCCCGTAGGGGTAGGCAGAGACCACTTCTTTCCACTTGCTACGATCCTTACATACTTGTTTCGCTTCGTCCACACTTTTATTATTCCCTTCATACATGCCCTTCGGTTTAGGGTACTCTTGACCTGGCCTTTTTTCAAGACGTCCCTGATCTGATCTCAAAACGTCCGCCTAGGTCTACCCCTTCCAACACTTCCATTCACACTCGCCTTATACACTTATATTATATCGACTACCTAAAGGCTACGAACTGCTGCCCCATCCACCGTATTCTCCTGAGTGGGCCTCGACCGACTTCTTTTTTGAGTCCAATCTTGAAAAAGTTACTAGCCAGGCAGAAATTTGAATTGATTGAGAAGGTTATCGCCGCCACGGAGGTCTACTTTGCATACCACCAGACAACATATTTTTCAAACGGGTTAAACAAGTTGGAACATCACTGGATCAAGTGTATCAAGCTAAAAGGACTCTATGTTAAGAAATAAATTGGCACATTTTCAAAATTTTAGTTTTTCTTTTGTAGAAGACTATTTATTTATTGGACTGCCCTCGTATAATATGTAATAGAGTTCTGTATAAGAAAATACCATGCTTGTGCACCAAAGGCCTTTGAGCTGATACATTAATTATGTAGAACTGAGAGTATCACTCTAAACCAGCGGTTCTTAACCCTTTTGACTGGAGACCCAAAGATTAAATATATTTGATGCTCGCGACCCTAATGTTTTATTTTTCTTCCAGTGATAAATAAAAAATAGTATTGACTAAAAGCCCATGGTTTGTTAAAATTGATGTCATTATGAAATTTCAAAAAAAAAAAAATACATTATTAATTTTTTCTTTATTCAAATCAAAGTGAAACAAGCATACATCGGCAATATTAGTAGTGACTACCCTGATGTTGTATTTTTGAGCAAAGAAGATTTATACGTGGAGTTAAGTTTATGGAAAGTGCACGCCGCATATCATGCTGAGGATCCAGTCTATTTCTGTACTTAATTTTTAAGACAACAAGGCACGAAAATCCTGCTTCACACAAATAAGTAGTTGGAAATGGTAGCAGAGCCTTTTCAGCTTCACTACTCGCATAGTACTTAACCTATGGTGAGTTCCGAGTCAGGACTCGAGATGTCACTGATTAGGCTTTCATAACGTAATTTAAAAAAAATTCGCGACCCATCCCAATACCGCCCGCGACCCGAGGTTAAGAAACGCTGCTCTAAACAGTGCAATTGTAGTCATTTGATAGTTATCCTATGAAAACATGGAGCATAAATAAGAAATCTTTTACTATATTTCGTTGCTCTATGTGCAATAGCAAATCCACGAATATTGACTCCTGTGGTCAGGGGCAGCTGGCCCATTTGAATGGCAACCATCCATGATCTCTTAATATCCCGGAATACAACAAAAAGTTAAAATGGCGATTTACCTTTTGTTGTATTCTGGCATAAGCAACCAGGTTCCAGCTCCCCCAAGCGAACGGCAGTATATTAGCGATTCGCCGTGAGTCGCCAACATCCATAGTCGCCAATTATTTTATTTAGATTACTTACTATTAAGTGGTCCTAATGGGCCACTTATTTAGCTGACAGGGTGGTGTCAGCCAGCTGTTGCACAGAAATAATCTAAACTGACAGACTCATAAACTGCATCAAAGTTCAGGATTACTTTGAAATGATTTTTTTTAATAAGTATGCAAACTTTTTAGATTAAATTATATAAATATGGAGAGACTGGCTCTTAATCTCAAAAAAAAAGGAAAATTTAAAAATAGAACTGCAGTAAAACAAATTAATATAGCCGGGAAAAGAAAATTTACTCTAGTATCAGATTTGCGTGTTATTTATAGCAAAGTTTTAAATTGATTTTAATTAATTTTTTATTCTTTTGTCAATTGAATTATTATTACCAGCAGAATTGTTGGTTTAGTTTTTTAACTCATCGAGAGTTTTTGAACCATAATATGGATACTTCGTCCGAACAAGCGGCTCAAATTGTAGCATTGGTGCAGGAGGGCTTGGAACAACGAAATCGTTTCCTCACTTCAGTTAACATCAAAACAGAGCTTAATGAAGTGCGTGAAGTAAACGTGAGTGCACGAACAATAAGAAGAAGGTTCATTCATTCATTCACTATCTAGACTAGACTGTTTAATTCATACATTTGTGTTTCAAGGTATTGAAGAGCTTACCCATCCGATGACCACTTGTAACCCGGGGACCCTGCCTTGCTGCTTCGTGTGAATACTTCAATTTTCTCTGCCACCATAAAAGCTGAATAAAAACCTACTCCAAATTGACCAATAATTGAACTAGCTTGATCTGCTCCTTGTTTTTTTATTTCCTCAATGAATGACTTTGATCCAGATCGGGCTATCGTACCAAGATTATCTGTGAGTTCTGCTTTAGTCATGCCTATACCTGTGTCCTTAGAAAAAAAAATTTATAAGTCATTTCAATTGATATTCACATAGGCAGATGTCAATTCTATAACACAAAGGTTATGATTTACATTGATATAGCTAAATAATTAACTGAAATCCAGCTAATATGTATGTATTTCAAGTAACAGGGACACTGAACACAGTGCCACATGGGGTAGCTAAAGGAAAGAGGCCAAAGGCATATTCATACATTTCACACTAAAGTGAAATTGTATATACAGTTAAATATAGAAATCAGCATTACTATCAAAGTTATTACTAAGCTAGCTTGAAATACTATTCTATAAAATGATATTTCGGTTGTACTTCATAAAGAGAACAAAGGAGAACACAGGAGGACATATTATATTGCCCCTTCTTAAAGTAAAAAAAGGGTATTACAAAAATTTTATACGAAAATCACAGGTCTTTATTTTTAGTATACGATATACATGTTAAACATAAAAGCTTAAACAAAAATAAACCTTCACTTTAATGGACTTACGATCTAATCTTTCTAATCTCTAAATCATTATAATAAAAATAAATATATATAAATAATATTCAGAATACCTGGAATGTGATTGTTCTATTTTGTTTGTCCGTTATCAATCTTATTTCAAGTGATCTGTCCACTTCATCAAGCTTCTGTGACTCTGGCCCAGCACTGACAGTTAAATAACGAAACTTTTCTAAGGCATCACTAGCATTTGAAATAAGTTCTCTAATGAAAACCTAAAACAAAAATGTACATTATAAAAGCAACTTTAAACTAAGATGCAAACATTCCATTCAAATCAAATCAATGACATATATGCTACAATAATCCCACTTACAATTATCAGATATTTAACAAACTCATAGAACTCTTCAAAATTACAATGTTACTTATACTTGGCATTAATATCTAAATAGTGTGGGGTCACAATGTCCCCATGAGCCCAACATAGCCCAAGAAGCACTGCACCCTTTTCGCCCAACTTGAATGTGACCTCTCTAACTATGACCAAGGATAGCAGGATTTTTAGAGAAAAGTGAATACGGATGGAAAGTGAAAAATAATCCAAGGGCTCTAATATGCTGTGTGTTCATAATACTTCACCTTCAGGATGAGTAGCCTACTATTACTCTGTGCAGATTTTATTGTATTTATTTGTACCAGCATTGTGACATGTCACTGCACATAGACCACTAACTCGCATAATATAATGTTGCTTATTCAACAATATCATATTCCTTACACCGAGATTGAAATTAACAAATATAAAGAAAATGTTTTTACTAAATGTTTGTTTCAATTATCTGAGAAATTAAATTTATTGCTGATTTGCAGTGTATGGGTATATATATTATTGTAAGATTGATGAAAGTTATTCAATATTTTAGTTATTAACAGACTAAGAGTTTTTCCATATGTAATGCAATTAGCAACTTGGCAAAACTCAATAGTGTTACAAATATTTATGTTGAAATGTTTGGAAGAAGTAAACTGATGGACTCATAAACTGCATCAAAGTTCAGGTTTTTTTTTATTGCTGTAGAACAGCAGACAGGCTGATGGCCTGCTTAGGATTTAGCAGTTACTGTCGCCTATAGGTGTATGTAACGCAGTGTTGTTCTTGATACGGCAATTGCCGTAATATACGGCATTCAGGCATTTTAACCATCATAAATATGGTATACGGCAGCTCTTTGATTACCGTATTAAAATATACGGTAGTTGAGTAAAGTGAACAAAAAAAACATATCGTTCTATCTCTCGCACCAAATTGTAAACCATAGATTTAGTAGAAGCCCCACAAAAATAAACGTCAACAGAATTCAATCAAATGCAATCGTATCTCTGAGACGTTAAAGTCTAAAATCTTTGATTTTTAGGACGTGTGAGAATCCCCGGTATAATCGTACTGTAACTACTGTGACTGTGATTCTCTCATTATTAGTCTCATTGCTTCTTTGGTTTGCTGTATGACACAATCTATCAGTGAAAGTTATAAGATTTCTATAAGTTTTACTAAATTGAAAATTAGTGATAATGAGTGTGACAATGACAACGGGTTACCTCCACCGCAAAAAAAAGGTAAAAAGTAAACACATAAAACAGAAGTATAGAAAGCAACTTTTTAAGATATTTTCAAACTAACAATGGACAACAAGCACTTCACACTTTTTTTACAATAAAATTCATTTTTTTTTTGTTAATCCCCCTATCCTTAATTTAATTTTATTGAAAATTGTTTTTTACCCTTTAGTTTGACTTTTTATAAAAGCGTGTTTTTTTATTAATTTTAACTTTGCAAAATAAACATTTTGTACAATACGGCAATTTTCTTAATTTTCCCTAAAAATCCGGCAATTTTACAATTTAAATACGGCATCCCTAAATTTGTCAGGAACAACACTGATGTAACGCCAGTGGCATCGCGAACACGCTGCTGTCCCATAAGGGTACAGGAACTTGGGTCACTAATGCCGGAACACAACACAAGGTTATTATGGCGGCATACTTAAGACCAAAGGTGGTCGCCATCCAGACGGGCTTGAGGCCCTACCACGTAGCTAGGGTGGGTTGTTTTGTCGCCTTTTACGACAGGTCGACCCCGGCCGCAGAGGTTAGTATTCTTTCTCCGCCCCTGCACAGATAAAAAGGATTACTTTGATATGATTTTTTTTAATAAGTATGCAAACTTTCTATACAGATTTAAATTGAAACCTCTAGATTGGTTCGTGAACTTTAAAACAGCATAGGGTCATATCCTTAAGTTTAAGTTTGTGTACTTGAAGACTTTTTTGAAGAAAAAACAGAAATTTAAGGAAAATTGGTTTAATTAAAAAATTGGTTTTGACAATAGACACAAACTTTATGCAAGGGTTTATTTATGTTTTAATAAGGTATATTACTTCCACGTGCCCTTATTACGGATTCTAATTCGGTCAACGTACGAAATTCTTCCTGCTCGGCGTCCGGACTTTAGATACAAGTATGCCAAGAGAAACAAAGTGCTCTATGACTGTGTTGTCCAAGTAGACACCACAAGCAAATAGGTTTTCTAACAATTTATATGCTATGGTAAGCTCTTAAGGTGTTTTTAATCAAGAAATAATACCTCCTTGTCAGAATATAATGACCGAGCAACAATATCTAACAGCATCCTCGTTTCTGCTTGGAACTCCCTTTTTTCTGAAGTTCCTTTAAGGTTTTCCGCTTGCACTTGTTCGGTAGCAGTGCTGTAACATCTTGGTGTTTTAAAATTATATGAAGGAAGATCTGAAATGAAAAATAAGTATACCTTAAAAATCATATAAAATTGTTATTTTGCAGCATCAATATTGCAGCTGGTAAGTGATTATACGACTAATAATTATATTATAAAGAATATATCAGTTTAATAATTACCGTATTTATAATTTTTCGAAGCTATATAACATGCCGAAAAATATTTTGGGCAAGGAGAGGTGCCACTTATTAACCTCTTAATGTGTGAAACCGAGGGTCTCAGTTTTCCACGCAAAGTCAACATATTATATAATAATAGTAGATTACTATGAATAAAACGAATTAAATTTGCTTTATTCTAACAGCATAAAAAAGTTCAGCATTAAAAGAAAATATTTAAAATGTTTAATTGTAAACAGTACAAGAGTATCAGTAAAGCCATAAGTAGGGATGCAAATAAAACATCGATGTTTTCAAACATCGATGTATCATTCATAAACATCGATGTTTTAACATCGATGTTGAAACCAAAACATCGACGATACATCGTTGTTCAAGAACGATGTTTTATGAACGATGTTTTATCTTTATCGTACATAGACATAACGCGCCATCTTGCGCTCTATCTGTGATCTACACAGATTACCTGTCTCAGTCACAAGCGTACATTTTTTAATTTAGCGTCTCACTCACTCACTCAGCAATACAAACAAATGCGCGCCGAACGAGGCAGTCGGCCACAGTGTGACCATATGTGGCAGGTTCCTGCCATTTTGGCAGGATTGAGCCTTTATTTAAGGCTGTGGCAGCATGTGTGGCAGTTTTTAAAACTGGCTATTGCTACCGCCTTGGATCCTCGATTGAAACTGATTCATTTTAAAGATGCCACTGCGAAGGGTAATATAAAATCATATATATAATCATAAAGTATATAAATAATGTAGCTGTAGCAAATGAGTCTTCTGATGAATCTGAAAAAGGCGATAATCCTGAAGGTGACATATGGAGCTATCAAAAAACATAGACTCACTACAACATAAAAAAATAAAACTAAAGCGGATACCGAACTACAAATGTTCATGTCATCCCTTGTCACTCCTTTAAAGGGAGATAGATGCATTGGACATATGGGATGACATGAAAGGGCTGTTTCTTGGGCTTCATAGCCTAGCTATGATCTGCTTACCTACCGTGGCAACTTCAGTACCCAGTGAGCGGTTGTTCTCAGAAGCTGGAACTACAATTAAGCAGGAGAGAAACCGCTTATTGGGTACCAGATTATACAAATTGTTGTTTTTAAATTCAATTTTGAAGAAGTAAACTTAAGAATATAACAGTTTGAATTTAATAAATGTTTAATTAATACTTGTTATTTTCCATTATATTATTTTTTTCATATAATATTCTTATTGCCAATAATAATTTATAATATAAAAGTTGATTATTATACATATTTCTTTCATTTGTATGAAAAATGATCATTTCCTTGGATGTACATTTATTTTAAATGGTGATAGGGATGTGTTAGTGTGTACCCACGCTGTTGAATAGTAAGTACGGTAATGAATGTTGGGTAAGGCAAATACCTATAAAAAATACATACAAAAAATATAAATATAATGTAAAATACATATAAATAAAATAAACAGTATTTAGTAGGAATGAGAGCATTGGGAAGTGTATGTGGTATATATTTGAAAAATGGAGCGACAATGGTGTAAAAAGATGATGTTAGTAAAAGCAAGAATTCAGAAAGGTGTGCTAAGGTGGTTTGGGCGATACATCGATGTTAAAAAAACAATGTTTTATTTGCATCGCAGGAACAAGCGTTAAAAGTTTATGTAAATGGTAATAAAAACATGATATATCGTTCATAAACATCGATATATCGTTCATAAACATCGATATTTTTAACATCGTTGTTTCACTTTTGAAAACATCGATATCCTAACATCGATGTTTTTTATGACCGATGTTGCATCCCTAGCCATAAGTCTGATTCTGAATTAGCGAATTAGCGATGGGTAAAATAAAACATTTGACTATTGACTCGTACAATCGAATCGCTTTTAATCGAAACCGAATCAATTCGTTAACTCGTAGGCAGGTAGGTACACGCAGCGTGGTTGGCCGCTACGGCGCGGCGCTCAGTCGACTCGGCTTGACTTGATTCGACATTCATTGATTCGCTCTCTCATATGAATGAGTGAGAAAATACGAAAATAACACGAAATGTTCTAAGAATCACGAGTTGGTTGGATTCGTTTGACGCACCTTAACCTTATCCACTCCTCAGTTGCTGTCAAAATATAATTTGCTGTGTCTGTTTTGACATTTAAAAAGTACATACAAACAGATTTTTTAGGGTATAGGTTCAGGAAAAACCCAAATTTCTCTAAATTTGGTTGAAATAATAAAAAAAATCCAATTAGATTTATATTCTTAGAGAGATTTCTTATGTAATTTCTTACACTGCATATAAGTCCCCCTTTCCGCTTTCCTTAACCAAATACCCACCACACTGTTTTTAACTCGAAATCTCGACACATTCGTAATGTAAACCAAACCGCCAAAATAAACTCTCGCTCGAATAATAATGTAAACAAGTTATAACTCGCCAACTCGGCTTGACATGCGGATGACTCGAAATACGATTACGAATTTGACTATAATGTTTTCGCAAATTCATCGAATTGATTCGAATCAAGAGTATTTTGAATACGATTGTTTCGAATTGAATAAAATACAATTCGTTTCATCGCTACTCTGAATTTAACCCAGTGACCACAGATTGACTACGCAATCAAAGAGTATATGTAGATATCTTGTTTACATCCATAGAGTTAGTATTAGTTAGTAGTTAAGTTAATATTAAATTAGTTAGTAATTAATGTTTACATCACTGAAGTAGGTCCATGGTTTCCATGGAGTATAACTTCATTCATTACTTTTTGGTCTTATATATTAACCCTTTTAACGAACAAATACCGCTACAAAGTAGCGTAACGTAGTATTTTAGGAAACCTTAGGTTCAGCCTTAATTATATATGCAAGTCAACTTAATGAGAGTGAGAAATATTTCCAAATTAACGAGATCGACTGTCGCTAAGAGAAAAACTGTATGGATTTGACAATGGGTATCTTAAAAAAATTATAAAATAATATTATGCTTACTTCAGGATTGTATCGGAAGCGTGGCGACAACATGAATTAAAAAGTAGCCCCAGTATTCTGACGTGTTAAAATAATTGCCGGTCGCCCTAAATTAGAATACATATAATTACAAAAAATATATATTAATAATAGCGTAGCCACAATGTCGTACATAAAACTTATAAACAGGAGATAGTTTAGCCGCAAAACAAAATAGGATTGTTTGCTCAGTCATAAAATCATATAGATGAAGGCAAGGGCGTCGCCAGCTTATGACTATATTAAGGGGGGACAATGGGGCAATAGGAGGATAAAAAATATGAACGCTTGGTACAGTCGAAAGCATGAAGCGTTACACTTTGGAAGTCTTTGCCTCGATGACGATTGTATTAAGAATGGTTCTAATATCATTGTATAAAACTTCACAAGCCCTCGACAGCACAATAACCAAATCAGACTTTAAAACACAGTAATAATTATTTATTTTATCAAAAATAATATTTAATTAAAACATAACTGCGGGGATTTTTTGCAAAACTTTCAACCACTTTATCATTCAAATTATTTAGGTTTTTATTTATTATAGCTCTGTGTACACTCATCATGGCCAGACCATTAAGGCGATGTTCTGTCATGGTGCTTCTTAGCCATGTTTTTAGTCTTCTGAGGCTGCTAAAGGATCGCTCTACTGTACAGGTTGTGCATGGTAAAGCGATCAAAATTTTCAATGCTTTTTCCGTTTCGGGAAAGAAGGAATTTGTTTATTTTATGACATCAACAACTGTAAGATTTGTTAGATTAAGCCTATCGTGCCACAATTGCTGCCAAAGTTCGATTTCATTTTTTATGTTCGGTAAATCATAAAACTGGGCAATAGATTCACAAGTTTGTTTCAGATTTTCAGTTGTCATCTTTTGCATCTGCGCCGGGTGTAACTTAGATAATGCGAATGATGGCTTGTTTTATTCCGCAAAACGTACTTCAAGGGAGGTGATAATTGAATCCAAGTATGGTATTACTAAAGACCTCTTCCAGTATTCTGAAGGGCTTTCTGTTGGATGATTGCTTATAAGACGTTGTTCCCCCGTAATACGCGGCATTGATGTAATATCCTCCTCCAGTCCGACTTTCTCCGCAACAGCAGTAGCTTTCTTGATACTATATGGAAGAAAACTAGAACCACAGATGTTGCCTACTGTACTGAGGCCTATGCTGGACAGCAAGACAATCTTCACGTACCGGTGTCAAACAATTAATAGATTAAATAGGAATAATGTAACTATATTGTAAGATTGTTAAATAAAGGCTATTATTATTATTATAATAGTCTCTCGTTAATGATGTTGATTTGTAATCTCAGATTATACATACTCTTTTGATGTCAACTCTGATCTGTTTGGTTTATGTATTATGTTTGAATTACTTTAAATTTGGAATGTCAGTTTTATTTATTCAAATTGAATTGTGCCATATTTGTCGATTCCGTGAAAATCTCTACTAGAAGTAACATGTCTAGTTAACTGACATAACTTTTGTATTTTTGATATAAATTCCATAATGATTACGTTTCATCAAAAATAAATTCAAAATGTTAAAGTTAAAATAAATAGTTTTCCATTCAGTCCTTAGGTGTCTTTTTGGTTTGAAAGTGATCCCATTAGCCACCTAGACCATTCAAGACTCTAGGGGGGGGGGGGGGGGGGGCGATGCCCTTGCCGATGCCCTTGGATGAAGGCAGGAAACATGTAATTAATGCGATACGTGTAAACCTTAGGGGGTTATGCCATATGTTGAGTGTGACTTATTAGATGGGCGCTTCAATCAACAATAGTAACTATTGTTGATTGAAGGATGGGCGCCAAAATGTTTGTAGAACTTTGATACTGTAGTTTTTGCCCCATTTGTCAGGAAAAGCTTTCGCACACTGTTTGTCGTTAGTGTTTAAGTAACTTAATATTATTTTGTTTAGAATTAATGTAGCTTTTATTCCATGCTGAAAGTTCAAAATACTGTTTCGGAACGTTTCTACATTTAAAGCTGAGAGCTCATATTACGCAAATCTGCGATAAACATTTTATTTTTTCTATAAAGAATATACAAGCCACACAAATTGGCGATGCATTGACAATTTGTCAAATTAACGCCCTTGTGACGTTATCAGCAAAGAAAAAGTACAATTAACAAAACGTATTAATCTTATTTATTAATAAAAGTTTTTATAGGTTTGATGTGTTTTTGTAAATTAAATCTAAATGTTTGAATAATGTTTAACTTTTAATCATAATCATCATCATTCATCACATTTTTTGAAAATCTTAACTTCAACTCCACTTATATAGTCTACATCAGACTCAGAATTGGTATCCGAGTCTGATGTCTCGCCAGAATCAATATAATTTCCCGTGTTAATAATAAATAACTCGTCGACCAATCTATCTTTTCGCCAGTATTCTTCTTCCAGTCTCTTCACATGATCTACCTTCTTTTTCCAATCTTCAGGAGTGATTGATTGCAAAGTCTCTAAAGTTAAAGATTCGATCTTACTCTCCAATTGTTCAACATTCTTGTCTTACGAAACTCTTTGTTTTACGAGGTTCCAAATATATTCTATGGGGTTGAGGTCACAGTTGTACGGTGGCAGTCTAACAACTTCGTGACCACGATCAGCCAATAACTTATCATTAATGTATTTCTTCGGCATTTGGTGCTGTTTTATTATTAAATATAATTCCGGTTTTGTGAAATATTCCGGGAACTCAATGTTATGTGCTTGGAGCCACTCATCACTTGTTTTTTTGAGCTCATGGTGGGAGTTCTTTCTTCCTCTTTACTATGGTAAAAGGCGTTGTCCATTACAACAATACTGTTTGGTGGTATGTTGGGTATAATTTTTTCTTGTAACCATTTCGTGAAATTTTGAATATTCATCTGGTCATGATAATCGCCTGTTTTTGTATCGGCTTTAAACATTAAAACTTTAAAAGAGTGTTAGTGACAAATCCTAACTCACACCACGAACCTGCGGCGACCAGGGCTATCATGTTTGTTTCACTCCAACATCCGTGTCGGCCTGCCAACACTTTTTGACTGTGTAATGGGCGTGTATCCACGTCTCGTCGGTATAAATCACTTGTTTTTTGTCAGCGCCAAGTAAGTCATTTTGTCTCATGCGAATATTTAGTCCTCCAAGCTTAAATATTGGACCTTTCAATTAAATACATTAAATAACATTAAATGCATAAATTAAATTCATAAAGGTAACATTTTTTGAATCGGTACCTTTTTTTTCTCAGGGAAAAACCTCTCTTGACGGGTTCCCCCGGCCCGGGGGGACCGAAGGATATGTGGGACTCCGGGAAATATGTTCAGCCATCCGACTACCCACTAAAAAACCCCGCTGTTTTCCTACCGCCTATGCCCAGGCCTACGGATATGTGGCCTGCCGATGTCGTGGCCCGGGCCGGCGCCAGCCCGCCCTTTGTTTCGGGCCTCTTCTAAAGTGTTGGCGACAGGGGATCAGGGTTTCGTCCCCCCGGCGCTCTCCTGTATTGTAGGAGTTGAGGGGGGCCGTGGAACAGCATATGGCCCTCTCCCCTGCGGCAATAGTGCGGGCGGCGGATTCTCCCCCAAGGGGCCACCCGGGGCCGCTTTCTACGGTGGCTGGAGGTCATTACTCGCCCTCCGGCACCGCCGACGTGGCCTGCGTTGGCGGGAGGGGAGTGTGGTTGTCGACTCCCGCTCCCGCTCCACCGCCTCCTTTGCGGACATGACTGCCTCGCAGAAGGAGGCGACGGCCGTCCATCCAGGATCGCCCTCGACCATGGACAAAACCAGGGCTGGGAGCGACAGGTCCGCGCCGATTTGGGCGACGAGGGCGTGGCGCTTCCCGCGCCATGCAGGGCAGACGGCGACAGTGTGGTCCACCGTATCCTCCTCGTCGCCCACGCCACAGTGGTGGCACCATGACGTCATCTCCCGCCCTATACGATACAGGTACCTCCCGAAGCAACCGTGCCCCGAGAGGACCTGCGTCAGGCGGAAGGTCAGGGCGCCGTGGCGCCTTTCCAGCCATTCGGCCAGGATGGGCCTCACCGCTTCGATGGTGGCGAGGCCCGCGCTGGCAGCGAGGCAGTGCTCCTTCCACTCCACCATGAGCACCTCGTCGCGTAGCTCCGCCCGCTTTACCTCATTTCTACGAGGTGCGCGGCGAGAGCCACACTCGGCCACATCCCGGCGCCACTGGTACAACAGCGCCAGCACCCGGGCCTCGAGGTCCCATGGTGGGGATCCAGCCAACAGGGAGGCCGCTTCGAAGGACACTGTGTGGTATCTCCTAATCGCCCTGACGGCCAGGACGGGCTGCGGTAAATTCTTAAATCGGTACCCTAGTTTTACCTTTATTATTCCACGCAATGTGTTCACACTTCCTGTATAATTTAAGTCCTTTTTTGCAGCAGCCATAATTTTATGTTGCTAACGGTACTGATATCACCAACATGGCCGCCAGGCGCATTACCAATTTGTGTGGCTTAAACAAATATTCACAAATAATATTCAATCACATATAATGTAATGATAATCCTATTTTTCTGTGTTTTAGTACTTATTTATACAGTTAAAACGTCTGATTATTTATACGCATGGCTGATTTCAAAATATGATTTATCATCGTTAAGATAATTTCTAAAGGTATATTTACCCGTTTTACTTTATAATAAATAAATTGTAAGCTTATCAACCTTTTCTGTAAAGATTATGTCAAAAGCCTTGGATTTTTTTTATTTATATAATTGGAATAGGAACTTTTAGTACATAGTTTATTAGCGTGTCAATTTCAGTAAAATAAAACCTTCGATAGTTTTTTAATATTGTTGTAACTAATGGAGTCTATGATCATAAAATTTAGGATTAGAAAGCAGAAATAATGAAAAATGACATTTTATGTACTTAAGTAATTTTTATGTAAAGTACGTATAATGTTTCGATTATTTCAATGAATTGTACGATAATATGTGTATATGTGTTATTGAAACTAAAGGTTTTTACATTGATTGATTGTAAAGTATTAAAAATTAATTCGTTTTTTTGTTTAACTAATGTACACTATGCATAAATAAAATGGCATTCATTTTCAAGCTACGAAACTTAAATTTCACATAATTTCACTCTGTAACGCAACTTGTGAGCGTCAGTCAGTTGTAAATGTTGTAATGACAGATTGGTAGAAGCAATGTTTGGCCGTTTGTGTTTCTTGAGATTTTGTGGAATATTATATTGTTTTTAGCGAAAAAAAGAATATCAAGGAATAAGTAACAACTGTTAATACTGTTTTTTTTATAGTGATACTTATTGTACACTATTGAATTACGGAACATCGTGTGTTTTAACTGAAGTGATTACTTCCTAAACATTATTTTTAAATTAATTCTTGTTCATGTAATATAGTTTAAATTTAAAAAATAATCTTCCTATAAATACTTTGACGTTTATGTAGGGTAAATAGCAAGTTCTACTCTACATATAATAATTTCAGATAAAGTTTTATTTCAGTGTTATTATGAAAAATATGAGAGTGTTCAGGACGAACTCTTGCTACTTCCTTAAAGCGCTATTACGTTCGTGTTGTAGTACTTGAACTAGTTATTGTGTAGAGTGACTGTAAGGTAAAACCGAGACTGGAAAGATGAGGGGCCAGAGGTGAGTGAGAAATCACCGTGGAGCACCTGGTGGGAGGCGGCGGCGCGGGCGGCCTGCTGCCCAGCGCCTCGCCCGCCCAACACCCCCCTAATATGCTGCAACCCATGGAGGAGATGATCATACCACCAAAGAGACAGGCTGTAGTTGATCGTTTGCGGTAAGTCTTAAGTTTAAAGCTCAATTTGATTCTCATATTCTTGATATTTTTTATTTTTAGTAGTTTATATACACTATCATTATTAACGTGATTAGTTCTGGTTGGATTGAAAGCTTTCTTAAAAGAACCTGGGGTCCATTGTATCATTGTTCACAGGATGAAAGCACTATGTTTTATTAAGTGTTGCCTTTTTCTGCCAAGATAAACAATACAAGTAAATAAATTATTACTTTTGGCTTATCACATTTTTAAAGGAGACTAATTATTATTACCCTGGAAGTGGAAAAAAGCATCTCATCCAATGTTTATCAGGGTATTTAGACCCCAAAGATTTGGCTTTTAAGACCCATTATGCAGGAAACTAAAGCCATATTATTACATAAATACAATAACCTCATTTAATAAAGGAGTATATTGGGGTCAATGGATTCCACTACAAGGGACACTGAAGACTGTGCGAAATGGAGAAGGAAACTTTATAATGTGTACCCCGGGCACTGAAGCAGAAGCTATTTGTATACTTTAGTTGTGTAATTGAACACTTCGTAAGTTACTTTGCAATTTCGAAATGCTTCTGTTATGATTTTTCAGTAAAATCAACCGGCTGATGTCATACATTTCTCCTGTTCTTAAAATTACTCCTATATTTGTACATCAAGTAATATATAAAATCTCATTTATATACATAATTGAGTCTTTATTCCTGAATTGATAATGGAATCTGTTAAGGCAATATTGATAGGTTTCTTTTTAATGGAACCAACCAGAGCATTCCATTTGCTTTATTTGATCAAGCACTTTTAAAGTTAAATACCAATTTTCCAATATACAGTGCAGGTGATTAAATTTATTTGAAATATAGCTTAATGTAAGAAATATGTGATAATAGTAGAAAAAAAAACTGCTTTAAATACTTTGAATAAAGCTGCTATCAGAGAATAATATATGACTTCATGAAATATTTTTTACTACTTTATTTATATAAATAAAATGATAGAGGTATAGAGGATAGATTCCAATAAAATTTTCTAAGTTTTATTTCTTAGACAGTTGGCCTTAATCAAAAAAAAAAAATAATTACTATATCTTCATTTAATATAAGTTTTAAGAAACAGTGATTTTTATAAGCACCGGATATTCATGATGTGTGTTTTCTTGCCACTGAGAAGTGGGGCTGTAGCATGCATGCAAACAAAAACTTCTCATATTATTTCGATTTACTTCTTTTATTTGACCAGCGGAGGAGCGGAGCGGGAACGGCTAGTTATTATAATATGCCCTTTATAGTTTTATTTCAAAATTATTTATATTTTACTTATAGAAAACCTTTGTTTCAACTAACATAGCAGATTGATTCTATCTGTTGTATAGGTGATTATTAAATTTTATTCTTTATTACTTATATAAACTTTTAGACTACAAAATATCCCAGAGGATGATGTGTTATGTGATTTATTTTTCTGAGAATTTAACTTAGGAGCTTGAGTTTGTTTTGGCTTTGACAGACTTATGTTCTAAGTACTTGACTATAAATTATAACAATGTGTCCACATGCACATTCATAGGAATAACATAAACAACATTCCACACTAATAATTCATACATTGAGAGAAATAAATTAAAAAATAAGATTTTTGTGGTATAGTTATGAGAAGATCTAGTAGTCTATGGATATAGATATAATACATATATAGGTATATATATTCACACCTCTTTCCCGTAGGGGTAGCCAGAGATCACTTCTTTCCACTTGTTACGATCCTTACATACTTGTTTCGCTTCGTCCATTTTCATTATTCCCTTCATACATGCTCTTCGGTTTAGGGATCTGGCCTTTTTTCAAGACGTCCCTGATTCAGATTATATTTATCTAAGGTTGATCTGAATAATCAAATGAGGCTTAACTAGGATTATGATACTTTACAACAGAGATCTCATGCTTTCGTCCATCAATAGATGTGCTCCAAGTAACAGAGAAGTATCCCTGTTACTAGGAGTGCCGAAGATGAGGATGATGTATTAATTTTTGAGTTTAACCAACAATTGTTACTGGTTGAATATGAAATAAAGACTTGTTTTGTGTATAGATTGATACAAGTAAAGCTAATAAAAAGCTTGTTGCAAAGGAACCATCAACCTATTGGTTAAAAGAGAACAATATATACTATATAAGCTTTATTTAAATAATAATTGCAAGTATGAAAGTTTTTTCCTGGTGCAAATATTCTATCAAGAAATAAGCCGTATTATATAGATAAAAACCACTTTAAAAAAATTGTTTACATAGTGATAGGTTGATACTAGACCATGCCATGTTGCATTGACTTTATTCTGGTATGATCCTATTTCTACTCTTGGACTTCACAGTGTACATATTAATTATACATTTTATTATTATTATAATTAACATTTCTTTACCCTCAAAAAATTCCTGTAATTTTATCAAATATTGCCTTGTTGCTGAACAGTCTTGGTGGGCTGTTGTTGGATGAGGCCCCTTGCCCTTATGACAGTATGACATATTCATTGTAAATGACTGTGTTTTTATTGTAATTTAAATGAGAACACACTAGGTAATTATCAATGCAGTATGTGAAGGTGTAATATTGTATAGTTTTCCTCATATCCTACTGTGAAACAGTTTATGGGAATTTCTGTGTTGATCATAAACACCTTAAAAGGGAGAAATGTATATATTTCAATCACAAATATTATCAATATGTAATCATTATTCTCATAATTGACAAAGTAAAAGCAGCAAAAGGAAAAGCCTGCGTCAAAGCACATCTATTGTTCAGTGGTTGTGCTGTCTAATTATTAATTTGGGCCCTGATGCTGAGGCCTAATGTGAAATCCCACTTAAAGCACAATCCCCTCACGTACAGAAGGATACACAAAAGGATTTTTGTTGAAAAAATCTTAAATTGAAAATCTAATGGTGCTCAGAGGTTTTTTGCGTAAATTTTGATACGTGGATTTTTACTCTGCAACATGAAATTATAATTATTTTTCCATACTAAAAGTATCCTAAGTTACTCTGTTCCATTCCTAAAAGCGCCGTCAAAATTGGTGGGTCGCGACCCTTAAGAGGGTCGTGAAGCCTTACTAGGGGGGTCACCCGCAAAAGGAAAAAGCTCTCGCCCGCGACGACTGTGCGGCGTGGTAACGCCGCGAAATTAGGTCCGCGCAAACTGGCGTCCAAATCAATGTCGCACACAGCCTCACCAACTTACCTCGTACTTAGTTTCAAAGCTGTCGTGGCTTCTTACAGAATGTAGGTCTTAATAATGAATATACGTACCAAAATAGAGAGAATCATAATCGCAGTAATAATACTTAGTAATTTATAAAAATTACTTACTAACTTTTTGTCTCTCTATAGCCCAAGGGGGTCGCCAGAATTTTTCAATCCTTAAAGGGGTCGCGTATTCAAAAATATTGAAAAACCCTGGTTTGGGGGATAACTGGAACCAACAAATATTTCTAGTAGGTATTGATTTTTTATTACAAGTACAGTGGATACTTTCATAATTGTGTATTCACCAAAATTGTGTAATTTACGTCTCTTGGATAAATAGAACATCATCAACCAAATTATATGTCTTAGTATCTACGCCAATTGCCGGGACTTGAAGTCTGTTCAGCGTGTTCTTCCATTTTGAGCGTTCTTCAGAATACATTATAGTAACACTGGCGCAACATACTTATTTACCTTACTATATACTCTTTCTGTTACACCGCTGGGTTGGTTAGGGTAACACGTAGCAGCATAAGCGGTGACGTCTGATATAAAAAGAAACCTAATAAGACGTATTGAAGTTGCAAAATTCCTTAAATGCCGTGCTAACCATAGTATCTTCATTATGATAAATAAAAGACAAGGCAAGGCTGTGGATACAAAAAAATGATGATAAAGAATGAAGCCGGGTCAAAAGCTACGATCTCTGTTCTCTACATGTTCACATTGAGTGAAAAATCATAAATATTATAAGAGAAAAAGAATTTTAAGACTTGCAATTCCAAACAAAAAAAAGACCATAATAATATATACTAAGATATTTTGGTGCGTAACTCGTAATACGCATTCACCATATAAACTGGAAAGAAGAAGTAGAAGGAAGTGAGACGAAAATGAAGGATAATTTCGTCATAAACCAATAAATCGAAAATAATATGAAACCCATTATTTGCTTCTTCGGACACTGGTCTCCAACCAGACTTGCTTGAAATCACGATTCATATGCAAGAAAACAATAAATGATAATTATTTTAAAGATCTTATTCCGAGAACGATGCTCGCTGGTTACTGCAACTCGCTGGTTACTGCAAATGAAAGAGCGAATCAATACTAAATGTATTCGAGAGAAAGCAATGTATAACGCGTTAGCGAATTATAACAAGTGTCCGCTGTCCGGCAATACGTCGTCGCAGTCCTCCGTCCGGGAGAAAGGAGTGCATTAACGGCTATACATCTGTCTAAGATAACGATGTAGGCCAAAAAGCTTGCATGTGCAATGCTACCAAGCGGTGTTGCCAGTTTAAATTTATAACATTGCATGCAAAAATGTCATCATGCCTATGGCAAACTTTCAAATCTGCATTCTACTGAACTTGACATTTTGTTGGTAAATTGCACTTAATGTACCTGCAAATTACATTAAAAATATCTCATGAATACATAATTCGGCTTTGAAACCAACTAAAATTAAATCATGCTTGCGATAAGAAAATATATATAAAATTTCGATTTATTCTAAATATAATAAATGTAATACTGTACGTAAAAGGATCTTGTGATCGTGCAGAATGATTGTAATTAAAAAAAAATTAGATTATGTATACCTGTTTTTTAACGCAACTACTAGCGCTCTAAAGGCTGCGAACTGTATACAACATATATTATTTTAATCTGACGATAACCTACTGTTCAAAAACATAAAAATATACATTTACTTGTGAACAATTCATATTATCTGTAATGTATACCCAATGGAGTTTTCTGACACATTTAGTCGTTTGAATAGTTTATAATAATCCATATTAAGTAATGTAAAAAGAGTGAAAAATTTTGTTCTGATTACTATTACAACCGAATAGATGAATAGCGGATAAGTTTCTGATCAATACGCCCGCTGGCAATTTTAATAATATAATATTTTAGTAGAATTTACATGAAAAATTGATTAGTAAGGAACTAATTACAAAAAATAATATAATTATTTAGGTGTTTCTGACTAACTTGACATGTCGAATTTAATTAAATTTTACGAGAACTCTTTATAATTGTTTTGTGACAAAGTTGCAATATCAACGGAAGTTCAATTGCATTGCTGGGTCGTTCGGGACGTTTTTGATACGGCTCTAATTAAAAATAGCTTCGTAGTACATGTACATGTGAGGTTAGTGCATCGCGTTTGCACTGAGTGAAATTATGTCGGAGACTCGGCACAGAAGGTGCAGTGTACAGAAGCCATGTTTCATATTTTACTCTAACGAATCACACGATTGCGTGAACTTGAGACAATTTGGAATAATTCCAGCGCGAGTGCCACGCTACGTTAACAGTTCTTTTGTGATGTGTTTTTTTTTTTACTTAAATTATTATGAAATTTTTAATAGAATCGTTTTTATACGTCATAAAGGATATGCGTGCTAATAGCTACCAGAGGAGCCTAAGATTGTGCGAAGTGGAGATAAGAAAGTCTGAAAGCGGACCCCGGGAATCAAATAGAAAGTTTAGGTTGTAACCGGGATGTAACGCTTAATGGATAATTATGTGTTATAGAATTTATGAAATTTTGTCACTAATGAGTGCTAACAGTAAGATTATAATGCGTTGGCATAAAAATGATATACGAGTATGTATAAATATTTTAAATTTACATCTGAATCGTCTAGTCTTTTGTGATCTCGGCGTATGGTTAACGGTACCGAATAGCCAGTTGGCGGCGCGTAATCACCGCTGTTTTATTTACATTGCAGCTAACTTGAAAGAGGATACAATTATTTTCTATTTAATTATCAAATTAGGAGACATTTGAAGACCCTACTTTGAAAACACGCAGAGGTTACGAATATATACATACCTTCATGCCCTTATCTCAAATTATGTGGGATCGGCACCATATGTTTTCTCCTTCCTCTCTTCTATTAGTCGTCATCTAAACATTCACATCTTTTTGTGCCATATCATCTTTCACACGATCTGTCCATGTTTTCTTTGGTCTACCCCCGCTTTTCTAGCATTTCCTTGTTACATGGCAATCTTCTCTTCGTATCATATGACCATATCATGCTAGTCAATTACTTTCAGCTTCTTAATCATTGGCGCTCGACTTTCGCAACATGCTTTGATATATAATGTAACGAACGATATATGATGATAACCCATGACGCAAATAAAAATTGCTTGATTTGAGGATTGTTGACTAATCACTAGCGCACGATTCATTTAATTAATTTTCTTACGAATATAATACAGTGGTTGAAAAGAAGACTGTCACGAATAGCATACAGTGTAAAACATTGCAAATTGTCAAATAGAACCTGTTTCAACATTGAGATATGTTTCCTGTTGGGTTCTCGGGCTGGTGTAAAACGTCCTCAAATAGGGGGCCACTCTAAGTTTATCTCGATTCTGTAAGTCCCTTGCTTTACTAGCGATCAATATTATTGGAGTTGAGCTAGGCGGGGGACGATCCCTTTTAATGGGATCATTTGTATCGTGTTCGTGTAATAATATCAGATTTGTTTCAAACAGTGCAATGTTTAATTATATAATGACTTGCTCAGCATAATAATAATAGCTCACTGCTGCGGTCGGGTCTCCCCCCCCCCCCCAAAGAGGGAATGGACACTACACCCGGCGCACTGAACCTAATTTGATTGGTGGGTTACACATACCGGTAATCTCGGCATATAGGTTACGCAATAATATGCGCATTAGAAGAGAAAAGCTGTTTAAGCGATTCGTGTCATCGTTGCATGAGTACCCCCTGACCTGTTTGCTACCAGGTATCTAAGGTTTGGTCTTTGTATGGTAATACTAATTGACCCGGCAAGCGTTGCTCTGTCATACAATAAAAAAATGTCCATTTTCCGAGATCCAATATAGAGACGAAATTCATCAAAACTGGTTCAGCGGTCTAGGCGTGAAAACGTAACAGACAGACTGAGTTACTTCTACATTTATAATATTAATTAGATTTTTGTTGGGGGGTTGTCTTCTACCAACTTATAAGTGATCATAATATTGTCTATGCAAGTGTTTTGACATGAAACTAGTATACACTAGTTAAGACGTTTTTAAAAAATAATTTTCGGGTTTTTAGTTTTGACATTTACATGTAGAAAGTACGTGATGTTGTTGGATAATATTGTAGTTACTTTGTTATACGATGAAATTTTATTGTTATTAATTAATCATATTGCAATGTCGAAATATGACAACTAACAATAATTATATTAAGTAGTACATTTAAGAAACTCCTCATGTTACAATTATAAATTTGCCTCATTATTTTGCTGTAGTTATTAGTGAATTAAAATATGGAATGATGTATTATAGAAGACAGAATTACAGTGATTACTTTGCACAATGCTATAAAAAGGTGAAAAACTTTTTGGTTGTTAAGAAAAAAAATTCGCTTGTATAATGTGCATAAATACATACATATCTACACATTTGTCGGCGACTATATGAGGTCGAGGTAACTAACAAAACGTAGCTGTCCATATAATTTAGGCTTTAAATGGTGAAAACCAAGGATGAAGTATATGATACCTCATCACAAGTAATGATGATTTTTAGATGACGATTTTTGTTTTCGATTTATCGAAATCACTTATCGCTAAGAGAACAAATAAACAAACAACCTGCAAAATAATCGTGTCTTAAAAGTTATTTCTTCAAATGTGGCAACAGTGTGAGTAAAAAATGGCGCAGGTATTATATATAAGCCCTCAGAAACCATCCTAGTGCGATATATAGGATATGACCTATATAGAAATTCCCACACTTTGGAGTGGATCAGTAGAAAACGCCTTCAGCCCGGTACGACAGTGGAATGCACAGATATATTACAGATAAAAAAAAACTATTGAGCAGTATTACGACTAAAATGACTGTGTATACCCACTGCTCCGAAGAAGCTGGGTGTACATTTCGGTGGTGTAATTTTGGCATGATCCCGCGTTTTGTGGCTGGATTTTACGCATCATCAGAGTCACAATGCTTAATTTATTAGTATTATTTTAGTTCAAATCTAGACTCCGTTTCAAACTGATTCCAGCTTTATCCATGGCTATTTCTATTAAATCTATATAAAAAATTTCTGCCTGCAGCGGCGAAATAAGAATACTAACTCCTGCGGTCGGGGGTCTAAATGGTAGGGATCTTGTCTAAATGGTAGGGCTCCAAGACCACCTGGATGACAGCCACCTTTGACCTCTAAATATGTCGCTATAAGAAATTGTGTCGTGTTCCGGGCATAAGGAACTCAGGTTCCAGTTTTACACGGCCGGTAGCGTGTTAGCGGAGGCCCTGACGCCCGAACATCCATAGGCGATGGTAACTGCTTACTATTGAGCCTTCAGCCTGTCTGCTGTTCCACAGCAATTAAAAAAAACTTATATTTTTCATTCGGTCAAAGTGTTATCGAAAAAAGTTCGGCAGTTTTAAAGTTTGTTTTGAAAACCTGTTATTGAACAATAATTTATTTGATAAACTTGCTCAAATTATTTAAACCCACAAATATCTTGTGTGGTACTGATAAGTAATCTAGTTTTCTTGAACGTTGCTATCATTGTGTAAATAAATCGATCCCGTGACAAGTGTTCCGGAGAGAAGCGAGGAGTACAGTGCAGTGCAGCGGTGTCAGTGACATAGCGTGATATATAATCGGGACTTATCGAAGGCGTTGTTTGCGTAGCGCGACAACCGCGGCTGGTCAATGAACTAAACAAAAACACCTACGAACCTACACAGAAACAGAACAACACATTGCGTGCGGTGCGGGCGATGCGGTGTGCCGCGCGCCGGCCACCGAGCTGAGGACCCCGTCACCACGCCAAGAGCGGATCGACGTTGTCAGATTGCGCCCTATCTCAATGAACACGAGACGCCTCTCGATCTCAATACGATTCGTATGCTTTCAATTTTCGAATACAGTAACTAACAAAAATTAACTTATTTTCCTGTAGTCGCACTATATACATGAAAAATACTTAAAAACCGATATATATATATATATATATATATATATATATATATATATATATATATATATATATATATATATATATATATATATATATATATATATATATATATATACTATATATATATATATATATATATATATATATATATATATAAATTGTTTTTTTTTAGAAATGGTTATTAGTAAGATATTAAGTAATGCCAAAAATTTTTTTACAGCAGAGAGACTGACAGCCCTCTTTAGCAGTTACCGTTACATAGGGGTGTTTGCGACGCCTGTAGCATCACAAACACGCTGCTGTCTCATAAGGGTACAGGAACTTGGGTTACTAATGCCGGAACACAACACAAAGTTATTATGGCGCCATAGTTAATACCAAAGATGGTCGCCATCTAGACGGGCTTGGGGCCCTACCACTTAGCTAGGGTGGGTTGTTTTACTTTAAGTTTTTTAACTAATTTTAAAAAGTAAGAACTAGGGAAATTTTTTGTGGGTAGTCGATACAGCGTCAGACCTAACGAGTCTTGCGAAACTTGCGAGACCGCACGGCAGGTAGTGCGTAAGGGTATTTCACTTCTCCAGAACAAAAATATGTAGTTTAAATACTTTGGTTGCTTTAAATTTTTTTTGTCTCGGGGAAAAACCACTCTTGACGGGTTCCCCCATGTGGGACTCCGGGATTTTTCCGACTTCCCACTAAAAAACCCCGCTGTTCTCCTATCGCCTACGCCCGGGCCCACGGATATATGGCCTGCCGATCTCGTGGCCCGGGCCGGCGCCGGCCCGCCCTTTGTTTTGAGGCGGGCCCCTTCTAAAGTGTTGGCGCCAGGGGGTCAGGCTTTCGTCCCCCCGGCGCTCTCCTGTAATAACTCTAGGAGTTGAAGGGGGCCGCGGAACAGCACGCAGCCCTCACCCTCGCAGCAATAGTGCGGGCGGCGGGTCCTGCCCCGAGGGGCCGCCCGCGGCCGCATTTCACGGCGGCCGGAGGTCGTTAGTTGCCCTCCGGCGCCGCCGACGTGGCCTGCGTGGGCGGGAGGGGAGTGTGGTGGTCGACTCCCGCTCCTGCTCCGCCTCCTCCTTTGCGGACATGACTGTCTCGCAGAAAGAGGCGACGGCCGTCCATCCAGGATCGCCTCCGACCATGAACAGAACCAGGGCCGGGAGCGACAGGTCCGCGCCGATTTGGGCGACGAGGGCGCGGCGCTTCTCGCGCCACGCAGGGCACACGGCAACAGTGTGGTCCACCGTATCCTCCTCGTCGCCCACGCCACAGTGGTGGCACCATGACGTCATCTCCCGCCCTATACGATACAGGTACCTCCCGAAGCAACCGTGCCCCGAGAGGATCTGCGTCAGGCGGAAGGTCAGGGCGCCGTGGCGCCTTTCCAGCCATTCGGCCAGGATGGGCCTCACCGCTTCGATGGTGGCGAGGCCCGCGCTGGCAGCGAGGCCCGCGCTGGCAGCGAGGCAGCGCTCCTTCCACTCCACTGGCTGCTTTAAATGTTTCAACTATATATAACTAACTCTATTAATTCACGTAATATTATTGTTCAAATAATATTATATCGCTAAATTTGTCTTTTACTTCTTATCAAACGCTTCCTTATCTGCTTACAATTCGTAACAAAATAATTTCTACGTACATGATATAAAGTAAAATATAATGATATATTTGTATTAATAAAATTGCATGTTATGTGCCTACAGTTTGTTAAACAATTTTACTGTGATGTACACTTCTCAAATTGCTCACGAAATGATATGGCTATTTCATCCACTCTGTTTACGATGTTATAAGATACACATACTTATGGTTTTCTTCTTTATATAATGTTACTGACGTCAGCTATATTGTCGACATCGCATCGAGTGCGTAACATGGCCAGTATACTAGGTAATTGGCAAACAAAGGATTTTGACGTAGATAAGGGGGCCTTTGATCTACTTATTTTAGAAGTTTATTTATCCACCATGATCGTGACGGAGAATCTGTAGGTTTTGAATTTCATATTCTGATAATAATATTGCTATACCTTATCCGTTTTACCAAAAAATAAAATGTAAACAAATCGTAAAAAGGGTTTTTTGGATGTCGATTTTACAATAATCAACGTGATATAAAAATTATCATAGCAACTTTTAATTATTTATTAGAAATATCTCCTATATTAATATTTTTTTATATTACTATTCCTTACTTTTAGAAAAAAAAAACAAAATAATTTTATTTTTACAATTGTGAATGATAACTTTATCCGTGCAGGGGCGGAGAAAGAATACTAACCTCTGTGGCCGGGGTCGGCCTGTCGTAAAAGGCGACAAAACAACCCATCCTAGCTACGTGGTAGGGCCTCAAGCCCGTCTGGATGGCGATCACCTTTGGTCTTAAGTATGCCGCCATAATAACCTTGTGTTATATTCCGGCATTAGTGACCCAAGTTCCTGTACCCTTATGGGACAGCAGCGTGTTCGCGATGCCACTGGCGTTGCAAACACCTATAGGCGACGGTAACTGCTAAATTCTAAGCGGGCTGTCAGCCTGTCTGCTGTCCTACGCAATAAAAAAAAACTATTATGCATATAAAATTTATACTTATCCACTTTACCAAAAAATAAAATGTTATCAAACAAACCAATGTTTCTCAAACTTTTTTGTCAATCGACTGCACATCCAAAGATGTTTTATGAGGTTATTACTTGAAAATATTAGTTAATAACAACATGGCGGGTATAATCCGACCGTAATAATAAAACACTCCTTCCAATCGACAATAGTACGTTGAACAGTACACTTATAATTACCAGCATATAAAACCAGTAAGAGATTTGGAAACATTGTCTTTTTAGGTTCTTTATAATGTAAGTTAGTTATTACAATTAATGTTGTAAATATGTAAATTTTATACGCATTATAATAATAATAATAATATTTCTTTATTGCACATACACAGTTCAGGACTTATTAATAGGTACATAAATTTATATGCTAAGTACAATAGGCGGTCTTATCGCTTATAGCGATTTCTGCCAGACAACCTTTGGATGGACAGGATTTACAAAATTATAAAACGGCATTATATTTATCATTCTAATTATAAAAATAAAATTATTTTATTTTTTCTAAAGTAAGGAATAGTAATATAAAAAAATAAGAATATAGGAGATATTTCTAATAAAAACCCACCCTAGCTACGTGGAGGGGCCCCAAGCCCGTCTGGATGGCGACCACCTTTGGTCTTAAGTATGCCGCCATAATAACCTTGTGTTGTGTTCCGGCATGGGTGACCCAAGTTCCTGTACCCTTATGTGACAGCAGCGTGTTCGCGATGCCACTGGTGTTGCAAACACCCATAAGCGACGGTAACTGCTAAATTCTAAACGGGCCATCAGGCTGTCTGCTGTCCTACAACAATAAAAAAATTGATAATCGAATAGTTTGCCTTTAAAAGAGTAATATTTTAAATTTGGATTTTACATTGTGTGATACCAGAGGCCGCATTTATTCGGTTTTCGTTAATTGTGTAGGTCATAAACATATCTCGTGAAACCGGATTTGCTACATGTTTTAATTGTTACAAAAATAAAGTTTTCACCGCGAAGCGTAACAGCACATCCGAGACAAGTATTTATTTACTTTGCATGCACGCTGCCATAGACCATCTCGGGGAAAGTGAACCAAACGGCTAATCACTGGCTTTTAACCTTACTTTATTACGCAGTTGTCACAAAAACTTCGAGCACAGAAGTGGATCTTAGCTGTGCTTATTTTTTTTTTGTTATACATTATATCCTAGCGGTCGCTGTCGAATTTGAAGCAGAAAAGCTTTAAGCACACTAGGGTGTGTGTATGTTAAGTTTTTTATGGTCTAATTTTTTTCGAAAAACCCGTGTCTGTCGTCAGCATCATGTTAGCGTTAAATACCGGTTGCAACCAAAGATTCCGTTTCGGTGCCCGGAGTACGCTTTAAGAATCTCTCTTCTCCACTTCCCAAAGATCTTCAACATCGCTGGTAGTGAGTGAGCGTGCATATCAATCAAACTTTATGACGTGAAGTTTTATAGCGGAATAGATATTTTTTATATTTGTAGCAATTTTTTATTCACGATAATCTCTGTCCTGATTAAAATAAAGAGTTTAACTTCTATTCTTTTATCGTCTGTGGTTAAATCGTGGCGGCCGATTGCTAATATAGATATGTTGATATGATTACGATTCGTTAATATATTCAATACCGGCTATTCTAATACGTAACGCATCAAATATACAGCCATGTTAATACGTAGTATACCGATGTGACGTATTCGCTGGTTATGTAACACTTGCATATCGAAACTATTGAAAGAAATAAATAAATATTTTATTGGATAATTACATCATTTGTTTGCTTAGCGTCCTTCCATCAATATATTGTTATAATCATTTTGATCGGCCACTAATTAAGGGACGGAGAAAGAATACTAACTCCTGTGGTCGAGGTCGGCCTGTCGTTAAAGTTGACAAAAGAACCCTCTAGCTACGTGGTAGGGCTCCGAGCCCGTTTGGATGGCAACCACCCTTGTTCTATATGTATGCCGCCATAATAACCTTGTGTTATGTTTTGGCATTAGTAACCCAGGTTCCTGTATTCCAATGGGACAGCAGCGTGTTCTCGGTGCACCTAGCGTTGCAAACATCCATAGGTGACAGTAACTGCTTATTGTTAATGGAGCAGACAGTATGTCTGGTGTTCCTCATAAAACAAATTATAGTAAAAAAAGTTAATTTTAAACAGCTAGTTGTTTAAGATTAAGAAATTATAACGAGTTTCATGTGCATGGCCGGGGGGGTAAAGCCGGTCCCGAGCGCCACACTCCAAATAAAGAAAAATGGAGTCGATATTAGGAAAAATCACTACCCTAGGGAAGTACCACCCGACAGGGTGGAGAATCCTCCCGTGCAGGCATGGGCCCTACTTATTCTGGAGGGACACACCAATATCGAGAGTATTCACTAGTTATTGTATTAAGGAGGTAGCCCGAGGAGGGCGGAGTAAAATTATTAGGTGGTGAGGAGTCGGATGTCTCGGTCCGAGAGAAGGAGGTCCTTCCGGAAAATTCAGAGCGGCACGGGCCCCCTAGTGTAAACACTCCCTCTTGCGTTGTTCCGAGATCCGTTCTGGACAAGCGTAAGAGGGAGTTAGGGGAGAGCCCCGTGGGTGGAAGTGACCCCTGAGCTTCCAGTTCGGAGGAGAGCCCGGACGGAACTCCAAGCAGCCCGGGCGGAAGAAAAAGAGCTCGCGAATAACGAAGAGGAGTTCCGCCACCAGCTCCGTAAGGAGCAGGTGGCGCGCCGGGTCCGCTCTGAACTCTTCCAAAAGTCTCAGGAGTCCTCTGTGACCAAGCGATGCTGAGAGAGATAAGGGTGAAGGTGGTGGGGATCGCAGCCCAAACGATCGTCGATCTCCAGGAGAACGGGGATGGGGCCCCCCTAGCCGCCATTTTAGAGGTGGCCGGGGTGTCAAACAGGCTTAAAGCAGAAGGCGCTTAAGCACTCAGTTAAGACGGTGCGGAAGGTGCTCTCTAAGCTGGCATCCCGCACTGAAACCGAAGAGGTGGGACGGTTGGTGGCCGCCAACCGCCGGATGCGAGCCGAGATGGCCGATCTCCGACAGGAGGTGGCTCGCCTCATGGTGATCCTGAACAAGCCCAGCCGCTCCGCCCCCACAACCTCCTAGACGACTACGCAGCTCCCTCCAGCAGCGCATGTAGAGTAGGATGAGTACCAGCTCTTCATGGGCGGCGTCATGGTCTAAGTCGGGACCATGATTGATGCCAAGCTGGAGGGGCTGAAGGACCGCCTGCTGTCCTCCCCTCGATACCGGCCACCTCTGATCCATGAGATTCGGCAGACAGCGGTAGTCGCGCGGCCGGATCTATCAGAAAAGGATTTCCCGTTACTCTCCGCCCCGAAGAAGCGTAGGAACGTGGCTCAACAGGCAGCAGCAGCCGCACCCGCACCCGAAAACGGGGCGCGATCAGTGGATAAAAAGTGGGTGACTACGCCTCCGCCACTTCATTTAGAGGATGGGTGGACGGTCGTCGCAAAGAAGAGGAATGCCAAGACCGTCCCTCAACCTCCCGTGGCCAGGCAGACGGCATCAGCCATACCATCTGGGTCGAGGCTGCCATCGCCGAAGAAAGAAGAGAAGAAAAGGAGGAGAGGAGAGGAGAGGTCCCCGAAAATTCAGGGCTCCCAAATCCGCCGCGGTCACGCTGACCATCCGTCCTAAAGCAGCGGAGGTCACCTATGGGGGCGTCATGGCTGAGCCAAAGAGAAATATCGCCGCCCTAGGGATTAAGGGTGGGCTCAAAAGGAAGATCGCGCGGACGGGGGCTCGCATGGTGGTGCTCCCTCGCTCCGACCAGGGGGCGAAAGCCGATGCCCTGGAGACCCAGCCAAATCCTGCCCTAAACGAAAATTGACTCCGAAAAAGTTACTCGTGAGTGTTTGGTGGACTAGCGCCGGTGTCGTTCACTACAGATTTCTAAAATCTGGCCAAACGATTAGGCAGATATCTATTGTCAGCAACTGCAAACCATGAAGGAAGAACTAGCTGATAAACAACCGTGATTGGTCAATCGCTCTAGGCCACTGCTGATTCACGACAACGCAAGACCACACACTGCACAACAAATAACCACTAAGTTAGATGAGCTACAATTGGAATGTCTGCGACATCCACCGTACTCCCCGGACCTTGCGCCAACAGATTGCCATTTTTTCCGGAATTTGGACAACTTTTTACAAGGAAATAAATTTAACTCCGATGCGGCAGTCCAAACCGCCTTCAAAGAGTTTATTGATTAGTAAAGGGATCAATGAACTACCTATGAGATGGCAAAAGTGCATAGATAACAACGGTGCATACTTTGACTAATTAAATATATTTTACAAAAAAAATTACTTTATATTCCTCCCGTACAAAACGCCAATTTCATATGTAATTTAATATGTACCTAATATTTGCCCAAACTGGTTTCATCGTTTTAAACAGTTAAATCAATACCATAGTTTTGCGAAGTTTGGCTTCGCTATTGTTACCAAACAACTATTGTTGTTTTAACATTGAAAGTAATTTTAATAATAATATCTTAGAGTTATTATAGGGTACATGCTAACTAATCGATATCACCTTCAGAGACTAACCTAGTGTCCCCGGTTCGAATGTCACGATGAAATACAACGCTTAAACAGTTTTTAATATATTATATGTGTACCACGTTTAGACGATGAAGGACAACATTGTGCGGAAACTTGCATACCGCGATCACCGGTATTTGTAACCCACTAATCCGCCTTGGGCAAGGGTGTTGGGTATACTGTCCATATGCTAATAGTAGAACGCCCGTGCCCAACAGTGGGGTGTTATGGGTTGTTATTGTAATTGTCATGATTTTTTCCTTGCAAATGCTTAGTGTTCACAATGTACTTATGAATTTTTACTACCTTTTTGATGACCTCTTTAGTCAAGGGGTGAGGTTTGTGAGGTTCGAGAGAGTCCCCTTTTGAAATTGGACATATCGGCCCGGTCTATCATCAGCTATCAGTCTATTAGAACGGCCACCCTTGCTTTGCTGCTAGCTCACAGTTCGCAGTAGCCTTTTATTAGGTTGTCTGTAAAATCCAATATACCTAATTCTATTGTTGACGACCGTCGTGACGGCTAACACATGCTGGAATGCCTGCGGAGGGCTATCACGAATGGCCGCAGCCATACTTATATTCTCCGTAGAGAATATCAGTTGGAAAGTACCCATGACACAAGTGTATTGTTGCTTACTTTGGGGCTAGATGGTGCTGTATGAATTGTTCCAGTATATTTATTCGTACTATATTTTTTATTTTATGTATTTTCTTATGCATCATCATTTCAGCCGGAAGACGCCCTCTGTTGGACAAAGGCTTTATGCATACTAACAATAAAAAGATATGTCACGAACGCAATGGCCTAAAGTAAAAAAAAAAAATTAATAAATAAATTAAACAGCTGAAAAAACTGAAAAGCAAAAAATAATAAACCATTTTATTTAAGAATTTTTAAAATCGGACTACTCTGTAAAAAGTTATGAGTTGTTATAAATAAAAAAAACATGCGGGGCAGTCTTTGGGGATTGCCGATAGAAATGAAAACTAAGTAACTTGTGGATTGTATCGTCGAGCTATGGATTATTATTTTCGGTTTATAAAGAAGTGTTTATGATCAAGGATTAAATTGACCATTAAACATTTCTTTACAAACTAAAAATTGTTCACCCAAAAAGTTCTCAACGCGCCTAAAGAAGTAAAATATAAATAAAACGGATATATATATATATATATATATATATATATATATATATATATATATATATATATATATATATATATATATATATATATATATATATATATATACCTAGTCAGGTCATAAATTCTGTCACATGTTTAATGTAAAATAATTGTAACAAGTTTATTCATTATGTAACCATTCATATACCAAAATGAACTTAATTATATGATTTATTTATAATGAATTCGTGCCTTCACAGCTTTTATCACTGCTGGAGTCCTAACAAACCGAGGGCGACCACTTCTTGACCTGTCATCTACACTAGAGTCTTCATTGTATCGTTTGATGGTACGATAAACGAATCTTTTGGTAATATTCAAATTTTTCAGTATGTTAAAAATTTGAATTGGCGCGTAACCGCAACGATGCAACGCAATAACTGCAACACGGTCTTCTTTAAGCGTCCACTCCATATTTAAAAATGAGTAAAATTCTAAAAGTTATACATTTTTATTTTCATGAACAATTCGAAATTCGAATTCAATAAACTTTTTTGTGGCCAGCATTCTAAAAGAAAAGTTTTTACTGTGTGACAATACTTATGACCTGACTAGGTATATATATATATATATATATATATAAATGTATATAATATACATTATAGTGATTATATATATATATATATATATATATATATATAATCGAATTCAATAAACTTTTTTGTGGCCAGCATTCTAAAAGAAAAGTTTTTACTGTGTGACAATACTTATGACCTGACTAGGTATATATATATATATATATATATATATATATATATATATATATATATATATATATATATATATATATATACCTAGTCAGGTCATAAGTATTGTCACACAGTAAAAACTTTTCTTTTAGAATGCTGGCCACAAAAAAGTTTATTGAATTCGAATTTCGAATTGTTCATGAAAATAAAAATGTATAACTTTTAGAATTTTACTCATTTTTAAATATGGAGTGGACGCTTAAAGAAGACCGTGTTGCAGTTATTGCGTTGCATCGTTGCGGTTACGCGCCAATTCAAATTTTTAACATACTGAAAAATTTGAATATAACCAAAAGATTCGTTTATCGTACCATCAAACGATACAATGAAGACTCTAGTGTAGATGACAGGTCAAGAAGTGGTCGCCCTCGGTCTGTTAGGACTCCAGCAGTGATAAAAGCTGTGAAGGCACGAATTCAAAGAAATCCCAAACGTAAGCAGAAACTGTTGGCCCTTCAGATGGGGTTTAGCAGAACCACGGTGAAAAGGGTGTTAAATGAAGACTTAGGGCTTCGGGCATATCGAAGAAAAACAGGACATCGTTTGAATGCTCGTCTAATGGACCTGAGACTGAAGAGATGCCGCGCTTTGTTGAAGCGGTACGCGGGAAAAAAATATCGGGAACTTCTTTTTTCGGATGAAAAAATGTTTACCGTAGAAGAGAGCTACAACAAACAAAATGATAAGGTGTACGCACACAGTAGTGAAGAAGCGAGCAACCGTATTCCGCGTGTCCAACGAGGTCATATTCCATCCTCGCTCATGGTATGGTTGGGAGTTTCTTATTGGGGCTTAACAGAGGTACATTTTTGTGAGAAAGGTGTAAAAACGAATGCTCTTGTGTATCAAAATACAGTCCTGACGAACCTTGTGGAACCTGTTTCTCATACCATGTTCAATAACAGGCACTGGGTATTCCAACAAGATTCGGCGCCAGCTCATAGAGCGAAGAGCACACACGACTGGCTGGCGGCGCGTGAAATCGACTTCATCCGGCGCGAAGACTGGCCCTCCTCCAGTCCAGATTTGAATCTGTTAGATTACAAGATATGGCAACACTTGGAGGAAAAGGCGTGCTCAAAGCCTCATCCCAATTTGGAGTCACTCAAGACATCCTTGATTAAGGCAGCCGCCGATATTGACATGGACCTCGTTCGTGCTGCGATAGACGACTGGCCGCGCAGATTGAAGGCTTGTATTCAAAATCACGGAGGTCATTTTGAATAAACTTTAATGTCATAAGAATCTATGTTTTGTTAAGTTCATTTTGGTATATGAATGGTTACATAACGAATAAATTTGTTACAATTATTTTACATTAAACATGTGACAGAATTTATGACCTGACTAGGTATATATATATATATAACGTGATAAACCTTAAGTCATTATTAACAAGATTAGTATTACTGGAGCAAAACTCCGTCTTACGAATCTTACGAATTTTCGATCAGGACACGTGCCCTGACGCGAGTTTACATTTTTTACCCATCACAAAATAGTGCACAACGCCGCTAAAGAAGTTTTCACTTCAAAAACGTGTACAGTACTGGACAAGATATGCACAATGCACATCGACCTCTAGAAAGAGACATTCGGCTAATTTCGGCTTTGTAGAGCATTGTCCCTTTCGCACACTACAAAGGAGTTTTCACTTCAATATTTTACATATATATATATATATATATATATATATATATATATATATATATATATATATATATATATATATATATATGTAAAATAGTGAAGTGAAAACTCCTTTGTAGTGTGCGAAATATATATATATATATATATATATATATATATATATATATATATATATATATATATATATATATATATATATATATATATATATATATATATATATATACACACACATACATATAATATCTATAATCAATAATCTAATATTATTTTCGGTTTATAAAGAAGTGTTTATGTTCAAGTTTAAATTGTTCATTAACACTTCTTTACAAACCAAAAATTGTTCACCCAAACAGTGTTCAACGCGCATAAAGAAGTTTTCACTTCAAAAACTCAACTGTATTTTATTGTAATAAAGTCACAATTCGAATAGATATGTATAAGTAATGCAATGCAATCATTTAAGTTACATTATAAAATAAACCTTAAGTCATTATTAATAAGGTTGGTATTACTGGAGCAAAACTCCGTCTTACGAATTTTCGATCAGGACAAGTGACCTGACGCGAGTTTAACATTTTTACACGCTTTATATTAGCTTCACTTGTATGTTTGTAATTATTTGTTTGTAGCCGACTCCTTTGGGGGCGATTTTGACCCACTTTAAACGGCCAGATTTCGTTCAAACTTTGTAGATATATCAAGGGCCGATGACAATGCAATAATCGTATAGCTTGTATCATTATCCTTACCAGGATCCTCAGGATTAATGAATTTTCGGTTCTCGTCCGATCACCGAAGGTTAAGGAGCGTCGGGTGCGGTCAGTACTTGGATGGGTGACCGCCTAGGAAAATCGCGTGACGGTGGATTGTTCTTTTTTATATGTTTTATATTAAATTGACCTGTATGTAATGGAATTTTTCGGAATTCTACTAGATTTTTACTTACTTTGAACAATAAAATAAAAATTATGCAGCCGAAAACGCCAGCATACTTAACAACATTACCAGAAGATGGCTTAAAACTAAATTAAACTATTCTTAATTTTAATTTATTGAAAGTTATTTTCTACCTTTGTTTGATTTTTTATAAAAGCGTGTTTTTTTAGTTTTTTTAACTATAATTTTTTACCTATCACAAAAAAGTGCACAACGCCGCTAAAGAAGGTTTCACTTCAAAAAAAATACACGTCGACTTGAGAACCTCCTCGGTTTTTTTCGTCGGTTAAAAATATATTCATACTTATAATAAGAGGATGAGGTTGTTTTTTGATTGTCACTTCCTAAGTGAAGCATGTTGCTTGTGCTTATAAGGAGACAAGTGACGTTTCAATTAAAAATATCGTGTAAATAAATATATTTGTTTGAAATTAGCTTCATGCAAGATACAGCGCGATAACGGTTGACCTTGTGAGAGTTACATAGTCAACGAGTGATATCGTCGAATAAATAAATGAAAAGCTCTATACTCAATGATTATTTTTTTGTAATGCAGACAGACTGTCCGCATTAACATTAGCCCAAGGTGACCGCGCTCGGGAGTTGCGGCTGACTGAGCATCGGAAATATTGTTGTTTGTTACACCTACTTTGTTGTTGTGCCTCGGCCTGTTTTGCATGTTATTGTTTACATCGAATACGTATGCCGTGTGTTGGGTTGCATCGCAAGAGCCGATGAACGTGTCGTCCATGTTTTGTTTCTTTAGTGTTGTAATAAGATGCACGGCTGCCCAATTTAAAAATACAGCAACTGACAAAAAATAAATATGGAATTGATCATGTTTCAAGATTCCACAATTCAATTCCACTTGAACGAAAAATACAAAAATGTCGATTGTTTTTATTGCTGAAGAACAGCAAACAGGCTGACAGTCCACTTCATAGTAAGCAGTTAGTTAGTTAGTAGCCTATAGATGTTTACGACGCTAGTGGCACCGCGAACACGCTGCTGTCCCATAGAGGTACAGGAACCTGGGTAATGTTTTATATTAACTTGACATGTATGTAATGGAATTTCCCTGGGTGGGAAAAATTGCCGGAACACAAGGTTATTATTAATTCTAAGCGGGCCATCAGCCTGTCTGCTGTCCTACAGCAATAAAAATAAATGTTATTTGAATCGGATTTTAAAAATTTGTCCCTTACTGTGGGTGTTATTAAATTGAGCAGCCGTGCACAAGTATGGCGGCATTTTTTTGTTACTCTAAAAAAAAAACCCTGTTTTTAACGGGTTCACCGGCCCGGGGGACCGAGGGATATGTTGGACTCCGGGAACAATGTTTGGCCATCCGACTACCCATTAAAAAACCCCGCTGTTCTCCTATCGCCTACGCCCGGGCCCACAGATATGGCCTGCCGGTCTCGTGGCCCAGGCCGGCGCCAGCCCGTCCTTTGTGTCGGGGCGGGCCTCTTCTAGGTTTGTAGCGCCAGGGGGTCAGGACGGGCCTCACTGCCTTGATGGTGGCATGGCTCGCGCTGGGGTGCGCGAAGCGTGGCGAAACAACCGGAGAAAAACACATTGTTCAATATCAATGTACAATGTTTTTCTCGGGAGCAAAGTACTAATTCGAACCTGCTATCTTACATTGATTACTTAGCAGGCATATCTGTGATATCAGAAGGTCTTAAAACTTTTCATTTGACGTTAATTCGCTTGATTACTACTACTAGACATATTGATTTAAAAACTTGCCAATATTTGAATTTTCGAATTATTTGAGACGTATCAAAGTCGAATATTCGAAACTAATTTCGAATCAAATGTCACTATTGGATTTGATTTTTCGAATACTAATCGAACACCTCTATTAAAAACCCTTATAATTTGATAATACGTTTAAAGCTAATACGATCATTCGTATTAGCTTTAAATCCCGGCTACTGTCAAAAATTACAACTCGGTGCCTGGTTTTCCGCTTTCCTACTTTTTCTCCTTCAGCTCGCAAGGTCTCTGAGATCCCTGAGAGATTTTTGAAACGATGCTATGATTTCAAATCAGTCTTTCTACCCTTTCTGTTGAGTCCTAATGACAACAGCATAGTAAGACTGATCGATCAGCAACAATGATGTTAACTGGCAACTTTTTGTCTACTTGTCCGTTTTATAATAGAATACCAGCCGTTAATGCGCGAGGTCCTTCGTGTGATTCTGAGTGCCCCTCGGGCCAATACTACTCATCCACTTGGCACGCTACGTATCACTAGTAGTATTGCGAACTGCGGATTGAATGCATACGTCGGATTCATATACGCTTTGAAATGTCCAAGAAATGCAAAGGTGTTTTTCTTCGTTTAGTATTTAATTTTGTTTTTTATTTAATAGTATTTATTACTTGTTTGATGAAACAAATTCTCCTTTTGGTTACAGCCGAAGAATAGAGACATATCGTCGGCGTCAATCAGAATGCGTTCCAAGATTCGACCAGTCCTTCAGTGGAGCGTGTGAGCAACAGAATCTAGAAACAAGTGCGTTGAAAAAAAGGTTTCTAGAAGGCAAGGTGAAGCGGCAGGCGAAGAAGAACGAGCGGAAACCCGATCTACCCGCAATAAGCGGCAATCTACATAGCAGCGTCGTACACGTGGTAAGGAATATAAGTTTCATATTGTTCGGTTATTAAACACATATCATGAAAGCCATCTTGTGATATTAATATAAATGTAAATTATTATATAAATAAAATATTGAAATGTTACCTCGTAGCTCAGTGGTATACACTAGGAGAGCAATCTAGAGGTCCCGGTGGTTTGCACGTATTAGGCAGCTTTTCTCGCCTCCTGTGCATATTATAGCATAATTGCCGACAATGAAGGAATCTTCCTGAAGAAACCTGCATCCACGATCATCGGTATGTACAACTCGCCAATTCGCATTGGACAAGCGTGACGGGTATAATGTGGGTTCCCTCTAGGGGATATTGCCTATTATCAAAGGGTTATCATACCTGCTAGCCTTGGGCTTATCGTATATTGTAAGAAACTTCCTTGATTGTAGAGTAAAGAATATCACGACCGTGAGTTCGCACACGTGTCCACATTGTTACAATGCGCAGTAATCTACTTATTGTATATTTCATAATACTATGAATCGGCGTGATTATATCATCGTTCATGTGTTTCTACTCAACCAATGGTAACTCATTGTAAGTAGCTTATGGATGGCCGAGTTTAATTCTATGACAATTTTTAAGTAGCTACTACAATTTTAGAGATTTATTAAAAAAAATACTATCCATTTTCAATTTTTTTCAAATTTTTGCTGAGGAACAGCAGACAGGTTGACGGCCCACTTAATATTAAGCATTTACCGTCGCCTATTGATGTTTGTGACGCTAGATGGTGCATCTGCAAACAAAAAGAAAGAACAAAATTTATTTGTCAAAAGTAACAATGCATAACAAGATCACACGCATACACGCATACACAAATTGACTGTTACATTTTTAACCAACGAAGCTGACCTCTCAGCATCGCGCTGGTTTTCAGTGCCTGCCTCCCAATACCTATTAACTAATCAACCCAGCATTATTACAATATTTGTGAGCTGCTGTCCCATAGGGTTATAGAATAAAGATTGTTTTAGCTTTTGAAGTAGAGGAGTAAGTAGTGTGATGACTCAGGGTGTCGCAGAGTAATGACCAAAAGTCGAGCTTGCGACCTCCTCACAACGATTCAGGTTACATCCAGGGTTTTCAGTGGGTTTGCCGCGACTAATACTGGCTATCTGACACAAAACCATTCACATGAGATTAAAAAATATATAATAAATTAAGACAAATTGCCTCTCTTCTTCCTGTAATAGCCAAACACGATGTGAAGAGGCGGTAATTTTAATTCATATTACAAATACTAATTATGAAATAAGTATTTGATTTTAAAATAAGTTTCTAGCAGTAAGGGAATGCGGAGAACTCCAGATACCCGCGGTGGCCTTCCCCCGTACGTTTATCTCAGCACTGATAAGGTTCAATTTTATCCGGGGTGCAATAAGGAATAGTGTGATGACTAACATTTTGCGACAGGGTAATTAGACGACGTAATAATTAGTTACGAAGCACGTGCCGGATGTTTAGTGCCTCGCCGCTGCACCGGATGTTGTCCAACGTCAATTGACTTGACCTCCTGGCTTCGTATTCCAGTATTCCGTGCCCCGGCGTTCTGCGCTTAGCACACGACAAACGATTCACTATCTAGACTTATTGTAACAACCTTTGACATTTGTAGATGTCTTTTAAAATGTCCTAAACTGCTTTCAGGTACTTAAATGGTTAAATAAATAAAAAATAGTAATGTTATGAGGCTTAAATAATAAATATAATTTAAACATAGAGTTTGTTATAATACCAGACTATTTCGAGAGTAATTCCATTCGAGACTTTTTTAATTTACAAACTGTCACTACCTAGTATATAAAATTGTAGTAGGTACATATTATGTGTCCGGCGAGTAGTTGCTTCTGCTAGATTGTGCGCATTATAGGGCGAGTGCGGTTGTGCAAACCGCGCGCGTTTCACAACAAGCGCCTCGCATTGTCTCTCGCCGCTCACCGCGACGACCTCCGCGCGCCTGCGCCTGCGCCGTATTCTGGCACATTTTATCAATGTTTAATGTAAATATTATAATGATCCATTCATTTAAGAATATTTAATTTACAATGTTAATCATATGTTTTCATTTTATATGCTGCGGTGAGAAAACTGAAAATATTTACATTTCAAGATAGATCTTTAAATGATAATATCATTTAATTAATTTATTAGAAATTTATGAACGAGATTGTTTACAACTAATTATCTCAACCATGTAATTATAGCTATACGACGCGTGATCATCTTAAGTTTACATTATCTAATAATAAATTCTATATGACAATTGAGTGTATCTTCGACACACGGGGCCTTGATCAAATTGCGTTTTATGTCGAGAACAAAATGGAGGGGACTAAACGTTCTTTTACATTGTTTATGCGTTTCAAATATGTTTACGACATGACTAGGGATTTCTCTCAACTTCGCAAGGACATGAAGCTCTTTTTTTATTGCTGTGGGGCAGCGGACAGGCTGACGGCCCGCTTAGAATTTAGCAGTTACCGTCGCCTATGGGTGTTCGCAACGCCAGTGGCATCGATCGCGAACACGCTGCTGTCCCATAAGGGCACAGGAACTTGGATCACTAATGCCGGAACACAATACAAGGTTATTATGGCGGCATACTTAAGACCAAAGGTGGTCGCCATACTGACGGGCTTGGGGCCCTACCACATAGGTAGGGTGGTTGTTTTGTCGCCTTTTACGACAGGCCGACTCCAGCCACAGATATTAGTATTCTTCCTCCGCCTCTGCACGGATACAACTTGCATCGGATTTAGTGAAAGTTACAAATCTGTTTTACTCGAAAAGCTTCATGTTGCTACGTCCTAGTCAGTTTTTTTAAGTTTATTTTTTGCTCTGACTGGTGTTATTCTAAGATCAACGTAGTTGGATTCTCTGGGTGGCCTCAGTAGCAGGTAGATTGAGCGGGGACCTTAAGTTTACCAGTTGTCTATATATTTATCTCCTTGGTTTTATCCAGGTTCATGCTTAGACCAAATTTTGTAATTTAACAGTAGTCTCAGATGCAGCATGGCCGGCATCCGTTGTAAATACATATTGTCCTACACAATCTCCAGAACGTCCTTAAAACCTACTAGTTGGGTACTCCCAAAAGCTTCTTTTTCAAAGGCCAGCAACAGGTGTAGGATGTACCCTTCTGTTACTACGAGGGGTGTTCAATAAATAGTTATAATGCGATATATTCTCCTTGGGAAAAATATATACTGGCAGGCATAGCCCAGACATTAGATGTAATAATAATAATAATAATAAAAAAGCAATCAATTTTATCTTTTGTTTTTTAAAAATAGAAGTCCATTGTTTGCGTCGTGTCGGAATGTGTTCTTAAAATGGATAAAATTGAGAGCTTGAGCGAAAAGAGAACTTGAGAGCAACATTAGGGGGTCATGCTCCTCCTTATTCTACGGATGCGCGTTGGTGTGCTGACTTCAAACGAGGAAGAACTTCCGTTAACTACGGCCCCCGCACGGGACGCCCTACATCGGTAGTGACTGTTCAGTCAAATGGTTAAAAAAGTTGAAAACATTGTCTTGGCCGATCGTCGTGTTATAATTTGTTTTATAGCATAAGAAATGATTTCTATAGGAAGTGTCCCTAATATTATACACAACCATTTGGATATGAAAAAAGTGTCAGTGCGCTGGGTGCCCAGAATGCTTTCTGACGCGGCAGAAGCAAACGAGACTGAGAATTTCACAAATCTGTTTGGGTTTGTTACAACAAAATCTTGATCGATTTTGGTCTCGGTTCATAACTATGGACGAAATATGGTTTCACCATTATGACCCTGAAACGAAAAAACAATCCATCACTTGGAAGAGACCGTCATCTCCAACTCCGAAAAAATTTAAGACGATTCCATCCGTCGGTAAGATCATGGGCTGTTTTTTCTGGGACAGCTAAGAGGTGGTAATAATCGAATACCTTAATCATGGAACCACTATTATGAGGACTTTGTACGCAAGACAAATAACAAAGTTGAACTTACTCCATATTCCCCGGTCCTAGCTCCTAGTGATTTCTACCTATTTCTGTGGTTAAAGGAACATCTCAGGGTCATAAATTTGAAGACGATGACGCAGTTGTCGCCGCGGTACACGATTTTTATGGGATCAGGAATGGATCGGGAATTTTAAGTTCTGAAGTTCTTAAACTAATGTAAGTTATACCTAAGTAATTTTGAATCGAAGCAAATTAATTAATTACGTAAAGCAAGATGCGCGACGGCGGCGCAGCGTGACACACCCCTTCGCCGGACAATGCCTTCTTCTCCCGAATTTTGGCATCCAGCTGGCCAAGGAAATTAGAGTAATATTGCGCCTGTAATTGTTTTGCCTTTTTCAAGATAATCAATTTATTCCTTTCGCATCCCAAAACACACTGGCCATGACTTTTCCGGCAGATGCGATCGACTTTCTTTGGCGTTCAACCACTACTTCGACTGCTATTTCATTTCTGGCGTTTAGTGGTGGACCCATGTCTCATCTATGGTAATAAATCTCCGCACAAAATCGGTCGGATCCCTATTGAATCAGTCCAAACATTGCTGCGAATATCGTTTGCGCATTTGCTTTTGATCGGCATCCAGCAAATGCGTCAGCAAACCCATCTTGCGCAGAGCTTTCGCATCCCTAATTCTCTGTGCAAGATGTTTCGCACTCTTTATTCTGATATTCCCACGGCCTCAGCTATCTCACTCACCTAGCTACGTGGTAGGGTACCAAGCCCGTCTGGATGGCGACCACCTTTGGTCTAAGTATGGCACCATAATAACCTTGTGTTGTATTCCGGCATTAGTGACCCAAGTTCCTGTAGGTACCTTTATGGGACAGCAGCGTGTTCGCGATGCCGCTGTTGTTGCAAACCCACATAGGCGACGGTAACTGCTAAATTCTAAGTGGGCCGTCAGACTGTCTGCTGTCCTGCAGCAATAAAAAAAAAACAAAAAAAGTAGTACGATCTAAAAGTAAAAACGACTTATTTCAGTTAAAATAATACTTCTTCACAACAACATGTGTCGCATGTTTTAAACATAATTTTATATTTACATAGAATTGTTTTCATACATCACAGCAAACCCGTATATCAACGTAATCTACAAATTGGCCTTGGACAATACTTTACATTCGTTGCTATGTAACGGAATACGAACGATTTTGTCCTTGAGCTATTATATATCTGACGATATAATATCTATTATATATTTCACGAATTTAGAAAATAGAAAGTGATGTTTGTATTTATGTATTACCACTTAAATGTTTTAATACAATATAATAGTAATACACTTAAGTAGGATCAACAAGAATAGACTAATTGTGGTTATTATCCTTAGTTTAAGATTAGTGGACATTTAAATAGAAAAATATTGTATAAGAGTACATTACGAGTATATATTGAAGATGACATAATTCTCAGAATGCTTTGTTGGCCCTTTTAGGGCCAACAAAGCATTCTGAGCCCAACGACAAAATTAAAAATTCATGATGATAAAAGCAGAGGGCGGGATACTTGTCGTGATTGTTTGATTTACTATTACTTTAATAGAGTTTTCTTTTGTTTAAGCAACAAAAATTCGGGTGCGGTGACTACGAGCCACCGGCGAAATTGCAATGCGGAGGTGGTGGTGGGGGTGTTGGTGGTGAGGCGCTCACAAAATTCTCCGTAGAAATTGTCCAGCAATTGGAATTCACGACTTCGGCGGCGGACTCCCAGCCGCAGCAGATTTCGACGAACGTGACAGTGAAGGCGCTCGCAAACGCTGTGAAGACGTCCAACTCTCCACCGCCGGCGCAACAACCGGGTCGAGTAACGACGCCGCTTGACTGTGAGCGCGAGTGCAAAGCCGAGTGCAAGTCCGAAGTGGCTGACGACGAGTTCGTGGGTCTCGATGAGTGTGCTGCAGCACTCGAGCGGGACGCAGCTTCGGCGTTCCCGGGCCTCGCGGATCTTATCGGCGAGGACGACGGCGACGACACATTCGAAGACCTCATCACGGAGATATCGGAGTATCCAGAGTTCATAAAAAATTTCGATTTGGATGGAGGGAAAATAAATGGGGGTGGGGTTGGTTTGGAGCCGGTTGAGGCGGATGGAGCACCTCGAGCGTACGGTGGTGGCGAGATGTCTCCCGCGGCGCAAACGCTGAAGCACATGGCAGAGCAGCATCAGCAGGCAGCGGGTGGCGAGTGGGCGCGCTTCCGCGGATACGGCGCCTACCGCCCTCGGCCGCCACCATCATCCCTTGACCACTTACATATGTCGCAGCACCAGCAGTTGCAACTCAACCAGCCGCACCATAACCTTCAGGTGAGTTATTTACAATAACTACTTCTGCGGCACCTTTTAAAATATTTAGCAGCGTGTTAACGGTGGATGTAAAACCTGTTGAAAAAAATTCCCTAAATTTATGATGATTTCACTAATTCCCATTCGACTACTGCAGTAGATATACTTTTCTCAGCAGGGAGGTTTGTTTCCGATATGTCAAATGGCTCACAGTTATGACATGCAAATATTAGAAACAAGATCAACTCTCAGGAACACGAGTACTTGAATTATTATTTATTCATAATATTTAACATTAATATACATTCGTAGTATGATCTCATTCGTAGTAAGTAGAATCAAAGACTAAAAGCCAACACATAGATTTGTACTCCTAAAGATTTCCTTTCATATTTTAACACGCTTTTATTAGCTTGGTATTTATCTATGTAACGGAAACTTTGAACGTTATTTTCACCCCTTTCAAAACGACGGATTGATTTGAAACTGCACACTTATCAAGGACCGATGACAATACAATAATTTGTATAGTTTGTATCATTATCATTACCAGGACCCTTTTTTTTTTGGTCTCGGGGAAAAACCTCTCTTGACGGGTTCCCCCGGCCCGGGGGGACCGAGGGATATGTGGGACTCCGGGAAAGATGATTGACCATCCGACTACCCACTAAAAAACCCCGCTGTTCTCCTATCGCCTACGCCCGGGCCCACGGATATATGGCCTGCCGATCTCGTGGCCCGGGCCGGCGCCGGCCCGCCCTTTGTCTTGAGGCGGGCCCCTTCTAAAGTGTTGGCGCCAGGGGGTCAGGGTTTCGTCCCCCCGGCGCTCTCCTAACAACTCTAGGAGTTGAGGGGGGCCGCGGAACAGCACGCAGCCCTCACCCTCGCGGCAATAGTGCGGGCGGCGGGTCCTCCCCCGAGGGGCCGCCCGCGGCCGCTTTTTACGGCGGCCGGAGGTCGTTACTGACCCTCCGGCGCCGCCGGCGTGGCCTGCGTTGGCGGGAGGGGAGTGTGGTGGTCAACTCCCGCTCCCGCTCCGCCGCTTCCTTTGCGGACATGACTGCCTCGCAGAAGGAGGCGACGGCCGTCCATCCAGGATCGCTCCCGACCATGGACAGAACCAGGGCCGGGAGCGACAGGTCCACGCCACGCAGGGCACACGGCGACAGTGTGGTTCACCGTGTCCTCCTCGTCGCCCGCGCCACAGTGGTGGCACCCCGACGTCATCTCCCGCCCTATGCGACACAGGTACCTCCCGAAGCAACCGTGCCCCGAGAGGACCTGCGTCAGGCGGAAGGTCAGGGCGCCGTGGCGCCTTTCCAGCCATTCGGCCAGGACGGGCCTCACCGCTTCGATGGTGGCGAGGCCCGCGCTGGGGTGCGCGAGGCGCTCCTTCCACTCCATTTACCAGGATACTACCGGACCCTCAGGATTAACTACTTTTTTTACATGCTTTTATTAAATCTGACTCGATTATTACCCACTTTTTTAAGAAATATTTAAAATTTAATATTCAATAAGGTCAGTTATGAAATTCGGTTGAAAAGCCTACATTTGAGTATGTATTGAGTTTAGTGATACGATGTAAAATCGTCTATTAATTTCAAAATTGGCCGCCAAAAGAGAGTTGCTTTCTTTGTTACTAACTAGTAAAGTAACTAATCTAACCTATTTGTTGGAACGAAGGTTGTTATTTATTTACACAACAAATGAAATATTGTTACTACTTGTAATTTTAAACACCAGGGTGGTTTTAGTAGGTATACCAGCGACGTGCGTCCTCCAATCTAGAGAAGGGGACGTACGGGCGCATTGCTCGGGGAGTCCCACACCACCACGCCGCCCATTCCCACACAGCGGGGTGTGCGTCATGCATTTCCACCTCCCAAAAAAAAGGGTTGCCAATCTACTGTTGAGGACTTCTTTCATACTTTTCATGGCTACTATTCTATTAGAAAAGTACCAAATTCTTAATAAAAATATTTTAATTTAAAACTGGTTTCTGGTTGCATTGATTTATTTAATAAAAATACATATCAAATTATGGAAGAAATCTGAAAAATATTTTTGATATGTACATTATACTTCGTTATACAGTTCTTTACGTTTCTCGCTTCTTCAATTATTGTTATTTAATTTTTGAATGTTTTATAGTGTAATTGACATTCGGTGAGTGCACTGAAAAGGCAGTCTGTCTGTTACAATCTTTAGATACGTTGAAAACCCTAGCGTGGGTGTATTATCGACCGGCGACAGAGTGCGCGCGCTGCTCGCCGCTTGCCGCCTTTAATGAGACGAAAATGGCGTCTTGTACGGCCATATTCAATATTCCTAACGTACGTTATTGCTTAATGCCCCAGCTCTAAGTACGGTATATAAATATTTATTTATAATTTTCTCTTATCTTATTCACCACTCATATGCAATGTACGTAATTTATCTGATTACACATAACGCAGTGCCTTGCGAGTTGTATAGTACTAATTGATTTAATTTCCTACAATGTTTGATTGTATACTTTCGAGGGTAGTTAATAAAGAAATTGCCAACATCCATGATACTTTTAATCTCCTATAGCTGGAGTAAGGGCCTGTTTGTTATATTTAATTATTTGTTAATATAATAACAAATACTTTTAAGAAATTTAAACTTTATTGAAATTCACTTCATCGGCTTAGTATTAGTAATAAAAAAATATATATTGATTTTGTATTATATTCCGCTGGATCAAAGCTCTATCTAATATTATCCCAGAATTTATTTTAGTAATTTGCTGTTTCTTATTTTTTGCCATCTCTTAGTAACAGCAAATTTTGACGTATCTTCTTCTCGTTAGTCTAATCTCTTGATTTGAATACAATATTGAAAATTTGTTAACATCATGTAACATGGTCATCATCATAACACGCTCTTTTCTAGCTATAAAGGTAAAGTGCAAGATAAAATGATACTTCATATATTTATACACGCAAAATTCTACTAGGTATCAAATAACTAATTGTAATGTTTAATTCTTATTATTATAATAATTGTCTGTTTGAATAATACTAAAATGGCAAGAATTCTGTTAGTACAGTTAACAATTTTTTATGGGATTACTTAGTTTAAGTGAATTTATAATAAATTGATAGTTTAAATGATTTAAAATAAGTTGATACATTGGGGAAATTAATATTTCCCCAGTGTATCAACATTGGGGAAATATTTAAAATTAATTTTTTTGAACTCGGTGCTAACGAAGCTTAACAAAACAATCGAAGAACAGTCTTAATTTGAAAATCACAAGTTAACTACGCTGAATTTAGGCTACTTCGATTTCAGCACATAAGACCGAACTTTTTGTATTTTGTATTATACATATCTATTTTCTACGCTTTTAATATCTTGAATCTTATTGAACAGCTTTCTTGAGTTCCAATTCCTCTCCCCCTTTAAAATGCGTTTCTTCTCTTTAATTAGGAAATTAATCCTGCTTCATCTCTTCGTCTTTTCGTTCTCTGCTTCGCTGGTCCGATGTGTTCCTACTTTAATTTAAAAAAGACGTGTTCTGTCAACAATTTCAACCGACTTCAGACCGTTCTCCATTTCTGGGATCCTGGTGTAAATATTTTAAAAGTTCAAAATTTTATATATAATTTTGCTATAATATATTTTGAATGAAATATATAATAAACAATGTCCAACAAGTAAATTAATTCAGTAAAAACGTGCCTTCTGACCGCGGAAAAAAAACTTGAAGTGCTTCCTAAACTTGTAGTAAGACTGTAACACGTGAATCGCGTTTTATTTTAAAATTTTATATCGCGTATTATTATAAGACTTTACAGCTATCGTTGTTTAAGTTGAAATGAGTTGTTCTTTAAATATATATCTATAAACCGAGATAATTGCGAAAATACACTGAAACAATGCGTTGGAGATTATAACACGTTTGCGAATAATGTGTTTTATTAAACACGTGTGTGTATAACAAATGAGCAGATGTATCGCAAGCCACATGCTTGCCTTTGTTTAAAATATGCCCATATTACACCATATACTTAAACCTATTCTTAATTTACGTTTCTTCGTTGTATCACTATTATGATAACAGCTCATAATGTCCTACTTTTGGACTCGGGCTTTCTCGTAGAGGGAGCACACTGTATACTTGTTTGCCCTGTGGGTACAGTACATGATGTACTGATGAATTTAGCCTAGGAATTAGCTATTTAATGTACCACATCATACGCAAACAAATTTAATTTCAATCCCTGCCACGTTTGTCCGAGGTGTGTTGATCTAGGTATGCAGGTTTCCCCACGATGTTTTCTTTCACCGTCGGTACGTGGCAATTGTCTTATTATATGCACATCAGGCGAGAAGGACTGCCTAAACGGTGCATGGCATCACGAGACTCGGACTTGTGACCTCCGAGTGCGATAACATTTAGCTTCCACGTTCTCATTGTTACAGAACTTTTGTTTTATTGCTGTAGGACAGCAGACAGGCTGATGGCCTACTTAATAGTAAGCAGTTGCCGTCACCTATGAATGTTAGCGACGCCAGAGGCACCGCGAATAAGCTGCCGTCCGTGTAGAGGAATCTCATAAAATATTCATTCCGTGCTGACTCAAATTAGACTCTGTTGTAAGCTAAGCTTCATTCATAAAGAGAAGGATGAACGCAATGACCGTCTAAAAATATCACAACATTACAAATTGTACATAGCTGAACATTCATTTCGTCGTGATCGTAGAATAACGTCGGATTTGAAAAAAATCCAAAATTCACTTTTACCACATTTGGACACTACATTGTCTAAATATTATTGCTACATTAAAAAAAAATTACATGTATTTTAGATTTCAAATTAAGCAGTCGGTAAAGTGACGCATAAGATAGATTCTCATAGTAAAATGACGCTTGTGTATTTTTAAAATGGCTGTCCTGCAAAGTTTAATATATGTCAGACCCGTCACTATTCTACGACTACGACGATTTACAATGTAACTCTATAAGTGATCGAATGTTTATGCTTTGATTTGAGTCCCCCAGTTCTTCGGGAGAAAAACATTACTTGATATCTTAAATTTATTTTCCCAAAAGCTAGACTGCTCCAGTAAGTCTGATATGAAAATTATCCTGTAACGGCCAGCAGAAGAAACTAGTAATAAGAACTTAACCTTAAAGAAAAAATCGAATAATATACCTAGAACGGATAACCTTTTATAATGCTGTGGAAGAGCATACAGACTGGCGTCTCACGTAACGGCGGCTCCACATTAGTGCCGTGAATTCACGCGCAAATTCACGACGCAAGCAGTGACCTCCACATTCACGGGATGCTCACAATCGTTCGTGAAACCCGCCGCGAAACGGACGTAGAAGCTGCTGCTGCAATAACTTTGTTTGCTGTCATTTTCAGAATGGTAATGCTCTAAAAAGAGCATTTCAGTTTCATTATTCCAAACGTTCACGCTCGACTCCATTTTACGCGCGTACACGTCCGTACGCCTTTTGTAGTCCGGAGTAAACTGGCACGGGGCCGTGGATGTGGATATATGTACGCGTGAACGCCGCGCGAAGGGGGCGCAAACCCTTTGTCACGGGACAAAATACCGACACTGATCGGGGAACAGGCGTGAACGCGCGTGAACCACGCGAAAACCGTCCACATTCACGTTCACGCCTGTTTACGGAGCTTCACGACACTAATGTGGAGCCGCTATAACGTGTAAGAAGTTGCCTTCGCCTATGGGTGTTTGCGACGCTTAGCGCCTGGGGCATTGGGCGTTGCCGTTCGCGTACCGGAACTGGAAGTTGGGTTACTTATGAAGACAAGGTTATTATGGTGGCATATTTAGTGACGACGGTTAGTTGCCATCCAGTTTGAAACCTTACCTACCACCTAGCTAGGGTTGTTCTGTCGCCGTTTACGGCCGCAAGGATCAGTATCACGTCGAGGCATTTTAATACATTAATAATGACTGATCGTTCTCATTAGACAATGTGAATTATTTGATTACTCACAGAATTGTTGATAATGTTCTAAAATTCAATCCAAAGCTCGTAATTATGCATCTAGAGTAGCGAACGATGATATAACAATCCAAGTGCCCTCGGTTGAAACAGGAGACATGAGACAAGGCGCGGGACGTTGACATTAGAAGTGTATGCGTGAAATAAAAAAGTAAAGTCCCGCCCCGATTGCTTCCTGTGAACACTGACTACCGACTGCCACGTGTACTTTTACTGTGTACGTGCGAGATAAAATAATTCATTCGAATGAAACTTACTCCTTTATGCTGATTCATTTGGTTTTGCCATTTTTCTATTAGTAATATATTAAAGTAAGACCCGAGTAATTTCTGTTTGTACCAAAATAGTAAAGAAGTTAGAAAGAAATAATGAAGGCTGATTATCGATCGATATCCCCATCGAATGTAATTACGCTAATTCGAGAAGTATATTGCTCAAGCGGATTAGCCTAGCTTGTATTTTGTCTAATATATAATATACGTAATTTTCTAATGAAACACTGGTATCAAATTCAATAAGGGGAATTTGTATCATACTTTGCTCAATCTCCGTGTAGGGGCGGAGTAATAATAATAACCCCGGCGGCCAGGGGTGACCTATCATAAAAGCTGACAAAAACTCTAACTAGGCCGTAGGGTTCAAAGCCCGACTGGATGTCTACCACTCCTAGCCTCTAAATATGCTACCATAATAACCTTTTCTTCATAAGTAACCTAACTTCCAGTTCTGGTATGCGAAGGCAGCGCCCAGTGCCCCAGGCGTCGCAAACACCCATAGGTGAAGGCAACTGCTTACACGTTACGTGAGCCGCCAGTATCCGCTCTAGGTAGGTATACTGTTTGATGTTTTTTCAAGGTTAATTTCTTATTAGTAGTTTAGTAGTTTCAGGATCATATCAGATTTACTGGTGCGGGCTGTCTTTTGGGAATATAAATTTAAGATATCAAGTAATATTTTCTTCCCAAAGAACTGGGACTCATCAGTACGACATAGTGATGACGTAATATATATCAAAATCAAAGCATAATATATTCGATGACTAATCGAGTTTCATTGTAAATGAATGTTCAGCTATGTTGAATTTGTAATGTTGTGATATTTTTAGACGGTCATTGCGTTCATCCTTCTCATTATGAATGAAGCCCAGCTTACGACAGAGAATCTAATCCTAGTCAGAACGGAATGGATATTACATTATAAGTAATAAAATGATAAAATTAACCAACGTTAATACACTGCAGTTTTATAAATAACATTGTCAAACTAAATATTTACTAATACTAAAGTAATACTTTACTTAACAATTGTGAACAAAACTTGCCAGCTCTCAAAGTCGCAGTTTCGAGGGCTGCTATTTAAGAATTGGGGTTCGATTGCTGAAACACCCGCCCCGTATTCACCAAATCTAACTCTGTGACTTCTCGGCTCGAGGAACACCTCAGAAGCAAGATTTTAGTACGATAGCGAAATGATGCCACCTGGTTTTTTTAAAGGGAATTCTATACTTGTATTTATGTACTTATTGTGAGAAGACTATGTAAATTTTTTAAATTATAACCACCGTGTTTATATAACTATAACTTGTGGATAACCCCTTGTATAAATAAATATGTTGGGAACATTTCACACAACGCTACCTAGTCCCAAACTAAGTTGTACTTGTGATATGGGTACTAGACAACTGATATGCTACATATATACTTTTCTTTTGTAAATAATTACATATTATACATAAACACCCAGACGCTGGACGAGAATCAAACCGGTGACCTCCGCGGGCGTACCGACGTGCGTTATCCGTCTATGCCAAGAGGTCGTCAAATTACTTTATTAACATTTTTAGCTGATAATAACTTGTCTTCATGACTTTTATATCAAACGGCAAAAAAGTGAAACGTATGTAATTTAATAAGTTCTGCGTCGGTTTCCGCTCGACTATCACCGACTAACGTTCGAAAAAAATAGAAATGGTTTTTTTCTGTTTGTGACATTATGAATATTTAAGTCGCTTTTCGGTGAAAAAATATGGTGTAACAGGTTAAATTTTAGACTTGGCGATCGTTATCTCGCTACCCATCACACGAACAAGTCCCTAAATATGTAAACTGTTTCGCAGCGAAACGGTAACATTTCTACATTTTTACGGTTATGTTGGATTTTTTTACATCGACGCGTTGTATAACGTCCTCTGTTGAAATTTATTTTAGTAGAAGCAACGTAATCAATAGTCCGAACAGATTGCGAAAGGCTGTAACCCTAGTGGTATTTTGTACTTTTTCATTGTTTCAATCTATTAGGTAATTGTTATGATATTTTTTTTATTGCTAGAAGACAGTAGACAGGCTGACGGCCCGCTTAGAATTTAGCAGTTACCGTCGCCTATGGGTGTTTGCAACGCCAGTGGCATCACGAACACGCTGCTGTCCCATAAGGGTACTTGGGTCACTAATGCCGGAACACAACACAAGGTTATTATGGCGCGGCATACTTAAGACCAAAGGTGGTCGCCATCCAGACGGGCTTGAGGCCCTACCCGTAGTAGGGTGGATTGTTTTATCGCCTTTTACGACAGGCCAACCGCGGCCGCAGAGGTTAGTATTCTTTCTCCGCCCTTGTATGGATAGAATGATAATTTTTCGTTACTTCATATCACTAATTTAGAACGTTATATTAAACAATTTATGGTACTTAGTAGCTCAGTGGTGTTACACTCGGTAACCAATCTAGGGTTCGAACTCAGCGGTAGTGTACACACACCGCTTGGACAGTGTCACGCCTAATATGCATACGAGTATTGTAACATAATAGTCATGTACCGACGGTGATGTATGTAATCGATCGTGAGGAAACCTGCATTACCGAGACACCAGTATGTGCAACCCGCCAATCTACATTGGACAAGCGTGTCGCACTATGGGGCTGTTATTATAGATAATTTTTCGATTTTTATTTATTTATTATGTTGTTATTTCCTCAGAAAGATTCTCTCGATTCTGCCTATTCGTATTATGAATATTTAAAGCAAATATTTTAATAATACATAAAGAACATCTAACTTTGAATTTATATATATTACTGTTTCATAACCTTTTATATAATTGGAAATTGCTGACGGTACACATTCGTCAGTGCACGTTTTGTTCATCGCACTGCAACTTACTCGTATGTTTCCGAGTACTAATATTAATTCATGTCTCGATGGAATTTTTTTATAAAATTCATATCTGTATAAATTGTATAACGCTTTCTTAGTTTTTAGCTTACTTAGTTTCGATTTGGTATATTTAGAACTAGCTGACCCGGCAAACGTTGTTCTGCCATATAAATAATAAAATGTCAAAAAAATTAAAAAAAATTTTTTGGGGGTGGATCACCCCTAACATTTAGGGGGATGAAAAATAGATGTTGGCCGATTCTCATAGATACCGGATAAGCACAAAAAATCACTAACTCAATTTAGTTATCTGCCTACTGCCTACCCCCTAAGAACGATGGCGTGATTATTTATAGCCTATGACCATTTCTAGGTTATCATCTATCACCATACCAAATTTCATCAAAATCCGTTCAGCCGTTTAGGCGTGAAAGAGGAACAGACAGACAGACAGACAGAGTTACTTTCGCATTTATAATATTAGTATGGATACAAAATTACAAACTGGTTTATTCTTAATGTTTTGCTTATAATGACAGCCTATAGATACCCAATGGTGGGCGCTACCTACTTGGAAAGAAAGGGTGACCTATGTCACACTTTTTCGCAATACGCAATCTCTGTTTACTGGTTTGGCTACGATATATTTTTTTCACCGCCAGTACATTGTATGATGGTAATTATATTAATTATACTAATATGTATTACATATAATATTGAGTATCAAATTCGCGTATTCTTCAACTGGAATGTTAATTTAAAAATATATGTTGTGTACATTTTGTTTAACGTTATTTGCAAATTCAAAATGTTATGATTATAAACATTGAGCTTTCTCGTTTGATCAAATGAGTATATCATTGAAGGATGCGTGGGTCGTGCTATTTCCGACTTGAGTTAGGGCCGGTGATACGCCAAGTCGTGCCCTTTAGTTGCCACCCCCGCCACCGTCAAGGCTATGCGAGCATCACGCTAGCGTTTTTCACTGCGTACTGTGCGACAGAAGCAATCCTAGTGGATTATTCTTTTTCAACTTCTAGATATATCAATAATGTATGATTCCCACGGAGCATAGAAGGAACAGGGGCTCGAGATTACTCGGAATTAAATTTTAAAAACCTGATCATGATTTATCACGAATCAATATTTTCTAGTTCTTCTTTAAACATATTTTAGGTAAAGTAGGAAATACAATTGTAATTATTCCAGACAATTCACTCTATAAATTATATATTTATAACGAATATGACCTACGGGTGTGTTAATTGGAAATTCATTACTTATAGTGAGTGACATTACGAAATCAATATGAAGGCAAGCTTAGCGGTATTGTCATAAAATATAGCGACACGGTCGATTCCCCACGACAGTACCCTTCACCACTTTAAAATATCGTTTTAAACTTTATGTTTTTAAACTGTTAAGTAAGATTTTGTGTATGCTTGAATGGCGACAGGTGACACTGTAAAAATTCTATCTTTTGTGCTAGCTAGTAATGAATTACTCCTAAAAGACTTGAAGCCTCAAATTTTTAAAGGATACGACGAGGGATGTTTCTTACTAACAGTCACTTGACAATCTTGTGTGAGGCGATTGGATGGGAAAATCGAGTTTGTTATTATAAAAAGAGCGTCGACAGTTAAAATTACGTAATTCTTAATTACACAATAATTACAATAAAAATATTAAAATATATCTACGCAGATGTATGCAGAAAAGTAATAATCAAATGTTGATTGCTGTTGTTCAACAATTGTTCTGCAATAGTTATTTTTATCTACAATGAATTTCATCAAAATGTAATAGTTCAGATTACGTGATCGTTTAATTGGAAACAGTTTGAAATTAATAACAAATAGAAATGTTCCTTAAAACATGGTTCGTTGACTTCGTCTCGTCTTACATAATCTGTGTTATGTATATCAGACGGTATGAAGCGAATGCATGTTGGTTGTTGGGCCACCCTTTCACTGCGGTTACAATAGCTGAGAACTCGGGTGAATACTGTATGGACTACCTGCTTGAGATATTATTTTAGATAAAAACAGGTTGGTGACGAATGTCAATGTTTCAAGGGGGCGTCCGCTATAACAATGAGGTATACAGTTAGCGCGCTATTTATTCGGGCGATAATAAAATCGCGGGTGCAGACAGGCGGATGATGGTTCGCTCGGAACAGGTTTGCGGTGCGGCCACCGGACTGCGTTGCATGCAACACTAATATCATCCATCTATCTACTACAATCTGTCATTATTTCATCAATTCATTTCATTATCATTTATTATGAATTACCTTTTGTTAATTGTTTGGTAGCTAAGGAATATGATTAGTGAAAGGCTATTATCATTATTTTATTTTTAATTCATTATATATAATATATAATATACAATATAAAGTTATCTCTATGATATGATACTTGTTCGGTTACCACGAAATTAAGAATAATCTTCGCGAGGATGCCTTACGTCATTAGATTTCTTGGTCGCACCAACTCGCCCTGCGCTTTCCAAATACAGATTGTAGTAACTATTTTGAGACTACGCTCTGGACATATTCCATCAAATAAGTTTGCATTTCTCATGAAAATGATACAGTCGCCAAATTGTAGTATATGTAATAAACCAGAGGACATTATTCATATTTTAACAGAATGTACTCGTAATTTTCAATTGAGAGTTCAGCAATTTGGAGTTCATGGTCTATCCACGTTAGGAGATTGCAATGGCTTATTGTCATCCCCTTTGTCCGGGGAGGTCAATAAGCTTTGCAAACTATATTATTCGTTTTTTGCACATTGTAATTAAGTAGTAGTAAGTTTACGTTTTAGTAAGTAGTTTAAGTTTTAATTTACGGGGTGACATTGCCGCTGTGCGGCAAAACCCTATCAAATAAAGAAAAAAAAAATACAGATTGTATTTGGAAGTTTTTTTATTTCTTATTGCTTACTATTGTAAATTGTAGTTTTTTGTCTGTGGTTTTGGTTTACTCAATTAGAACGATATTAAATATTTCGTTAATGACCTTTTTGTTTATTGCAGTCTGATATGTCAAAGATAAGATTTTGGATTAGATTATGAACACGCTTCTCTTTCACTTTTCTCCGTGCAGGGGTAGAGAAAGATTACTGACCTGCCCTGGGGTAGTGGTAGGGGTTGTCTAAACAACCTTAGCTAAGTGGAAGAGCTCTAAGCCCGCCTAGATGGCAACCATCCCTGGTCCCTAAATATGTCGCCAAAATAACCTTGTGTTGTGTTCCGGCATAAATGACCCAGGTTTCAGTTTCCCACGCGTACGGCAGTGTGTTAGCGGCGCTCCTGGCGTTGCAAACACCCATAGGCGATGGGAACTGCAATATGCCCACTTAATATAACGGTAATATTAAGTGAGCCGTAAGCTTGTCTGCTGTTCAACAGCAATAAAAAAAAATTCGCGAACGACTAGGAGTACTCTTATCGTATACATCCACGTATTGGGGTTCCTCCTAGAGATGATTACAGGCCAGAAATTGGTATTGTAATTTTGTAGACATTGTAATTTTCTGCAAAAGGGAGAAACATTTGGTATTAAGGAGTTGATTATAAATATTGTATAATTAATTATTTATAGTTCCAGAGTAGAAAATAATATTTTTGCAGAATATACTATTAAATTGTTGAGAAGCATTTAGTAAAAACATGATTTTTGTAAATATTTTATTTAAATTACGCACGATTCGTGCGCGTTTTTTACTTTGAAATTGAGATAATAAAGTTAAATAATTTAATTAATATAAAGCAAAACCGGTACACTTTGTTTTAAATTTGTGCCAATTAAGAAAGAGGATACCGGCACCAATTTGCCTTAGACGCAAATAAGTTTTTGCGTTCAGTCTTCATCATCATCATCTTAGCGATGAATCCCGGTTGCAGCCCAAACTCTCGCTTCGACGCCTCGGGTCCGCTTTCCGACTTTTTCTTCTCCACTTCGCATGGTCGTCAGCATCCCTGGTAGTGAGTCCATTGTAATGGGTTATGTAACTAATTAAATTGCGCACCAGATTGTAATGGGTTTGATTCTATAGACACCGTGGCGCATCGGATTTCGCAGGTCGGTAAGCCTGCGGGTATCACAAGTTCGATTCACAATGTGAGTTTAAATTTAATACATATTTATTGATGAAAAAAAGTATATAAGTATCAGTTGTCTAGTACCCATAATACAAACGATCTGCTGCTTATTTTGGCACTGGATGGCGCTATGCGAACTTTCTCAGTATATTAAAATACTTTATTATTTATACCAATACAGAATTACAATTACAGAATTAATAATTCTTAGCAATGATTATCATAACTTATGTGCATACAAGCTTTGGATCTGGGCCCCGGGGTCCACTGTCGAGTACCAGGCGAAAACAGACTATGCCGTTTGAATCAGTGCTCATTTTTGTCTTGTTATGTTTTTTCTTTAAGTTAATCGAATAGATTTGGCTTAATTTTACTTTCACATTTCTTAGTATTCAACGTACACCTTTTTAGACAATTAACAAAAATAAATAAATAAATATTTGGGACATTTCACACAACACTATCTAGTCCCAAATCATGTTGCATAGTACTTGTGTATTCTGTCTATGGTCGGGGGCGATCCTGGATGGACGGCCGTCGCCTCCTTCTGCGAGGTAGTTACGTCCGCAAAGGAGGTGGCGGAGCGGGAGCGGGAGAGCTAACTAGCACACTCCCCTCGCCAACGTAGGTCATGTTGACGGCGCCGGAGGGCGTCCAACGACCTCTGGCCTCCGTAGAAAGCAGTAGCGGACGGCCCCTCTGGGGAGGATCCGCCGCCCGCACCATTGCCGCGAGGGTGAGTGCTGCGTGTTGTTCCGCGGCCCCCTTCAACTCCTTAGGGCAGACAAAGGAAAGCGTCGGGTGGACGAAACTCTGACCCCCTGGCGCTACAAGCTTATAAAAGGCCCGCTCCAACACATAGGGCAGGCTGGCGCCGGCTCGGGCCACGAGATTGGCAGGCCACATATCCGTGGGCTCGGGCATAGGCGATAGGAGAACAGCGGGGTTTTTTAGTGGTTAGTCGGTCCCCCCGGGCTCTGGGGATCCCGTTAAGAATAGGGTTTTCCCCCGAGACTAAAAAAAACTGATATACTACATTATACTTTTCTTTTGAAAAATAATACATATTATACCCAGATGCTGGACGGAAGTCGAACTCGTCACCTCTGTAAGCGTACCAACGTGCGTTAGCCATTATGCCACGAGGTCGTCAAAAATAAAAATTTATTATATTAAATTTATATAATTATTAAGGTTATACGCTAATACGGGCAGCTTTAATTCGAGCCTAGAATACGACTAAAATTCAAGGCTATTTTTTATTGTGTGTCGCGTATTTGATACGATAATACGGCTAAACGATTGTCTACATATTGCGAATATTATCGAAACACATGTTACCCACTGGCCAGGAAGGACGGCTTCTTGACGTTTCAAGGATCAATAGATCGCTCACAAGGCATCGTTTGCAATTATTCTTGAATCTATTTGTGTCCATCAACAGTGGTCAAACCACACCAGGGGTACAGGGGGTCCACTTATCCATATATTTATATAGAGTTCATACGGCATTAGAATATTTGTTCTGTGGTTTCAATCGATTTCCGTCTTGCGTCTATGTGTAAATTTAAATATGTATTTCTTTACAAAAGTATATAAAATACTTACGTTGTCAAACCAATCTGCTATGTGCACATTTTTGAGATTTCAACATTTTGACTATTATGAATAGTTTGCCACCAAAACGTTTTTTTTTTGTTGCTGTAGGACAGCAGACAGGCTGACGGTCCGCTTAGAATTTAGCAGTTACCGTCGCCTATGGGTGTTTGTAACGCCAGTGGTATCGCGAACACGCTGCTGTCGCATAAGGGTACAGGAACTTGGGTCACTAATGCCGGAACACAACACAAAGTTATTATGACGGCATACTTAAGACTAAAGGTGGTCGCCATCCAGACGTAGCTAGGGTGGGTTATTTTGTCGCCTTTTAACAGGCCAACCCCGGCCACAGAGGTCAATATTCTTTCTCCGCCCCTGCACGGATAAAATATGTGATTCCAATCATTACATTATTTTCAAATGTTATGATTTAAATTAAACGAAATTGTTTCTTATAAAATTTTACATGATAATGTCTTTGAAAGTACAACTTTTTGCACATACGAGTAGCAGATATTGGTTTCAATACGATGATATGTAGTATAGTATATTAGATGTGTAGTATCCACCCTCAATTAAATATATTTATCAGCTTGCACTCTTATTTTAGAAAACTTGTCCTCACTTATGTATGTGATTAGTTAAGCTTTCTCTTTTTCAACTTATTTACACAATTTTGTAATTAGTGTTTCTTGTTTCAAATGACTTCCTTTTCATATTAACTTATTATTGTAAAGTTTTTAATTATGTTGTGTATACTATATTCGTTTGCAGTCTAGATCTATATACGCTGTACCTATACTGACCTATTTTTAAGATTGTAAGCTGTTTGTATACCTTATCAACAAATAAATGTCAGTGCTGTATTTGCTTTGTAAGACGGTGTTGTGAGAATTGTCCCAGTATATACCTAGTCAGGTCATAAGTATTGTCACACAGTAAAAACTTTTCTTTTAGAATGCTGTCCACAAAAAAGTTTATTGAATTAGAATTTCGAATTGTTCATGAAATTAAAAATGTATAACTTTTAGAATTTTACTCATTTTTAAATATGGAGTGGACGCTTAAAGAAGACCGTGTTGCAGTTATTGCGTTGCATCGTTGCGGTTACGCGCCAATTCAAATTTTTAACATACTGAAAAATTTGAATATAACCAACAGATTCGTTTATCGTACCATCAAACGATACAATGAAGACTCTAGTGTAGATGACAGGTCAAGAAGTGGTCGCCCTCGGTCTGTTAGGACTCCAGCAGTGATAAAAGCTGTGAAGGCACGAATTCAAAGAAATCCCAAACGTAAGCAGAAACTGTTGGCCCTTCAGATGGGGTTAAGCAGAACCACGGTGAAAAGGGTGTTAAATGAAGACTTAGGGCTTCGGGCATATCGAAGAAAAACAGGACATCGTTTGAATGCTCGTCTAATGGACCTGAGACTGAAGAGATGCCGCGCTTTGTTGAAGCGGTACGCGGGAAAAAAATATCGGGAAATTCTTTTTTCGGATGAAAAAATGCTTACCGTAGAAGAGAGCTACAACAAACAAAATGATAAGGTGTACGCACACAGTAGTGAAGAAGCGAGCAACCGTATTCCGCGTGTCCAACGAGGTCATTTTCCATCCTCGCTCATGGTATGGTTGGGAGTTTCTTATTGGGGCTTAACAGAGGTACATTTTTGTGAGAAAGGTGTAAAAACGAATGCTGTTGTGTATCAAAATACAGTCCTGACGAACCTTGTGGAACCTGTTTCTCATACCATGTTCAATAACAGGCACTGGGTATTCCAACAAGATTCGGCGCCAGCTCATAGAGCGAAGAGCACACAAGACTGGCTGGCGGCGCGTGAAATCGACTTCATCCGGCACGAAGACTGGCCCTCCTCCAGTCCAGATTTGAATCCGTTAGATTACAAGATATGGCAACACTTGGAGGAAAAGGCGTGCTCAAAGCCTCATCCCAATTTGGAGTCACTCAAGACATCCTTGATTAAGGCAGCCGCCGATATTGACATGGACCTCGTTCGTGCTGCGATAGACAACTGGCCGCGCAGATTGAAGGCTTGTATTCAAAATCACGGAGGTCATTTTGAATAAACTTTAATGTCATAAGAATCTATGTTTTGTTAAGTTCATTTTGGTATATGAATGGTTACATAATTAATAAACTTGTTACAATTATTTTACATTAAACATGTGACAGAATTTATGACCTGACTAGGTATATTTTAAGGTGGCTATGCTAGTCTATCCCATATCACTGCGTCCAATAATGAACTATTGTGATTGCCACACATAAATTGGCCTCATTGGCTAAGCTCGCCACGCTTTTATAGCGCAACAGTCTTTTGCCGGGAACTATTCGTACCGCATTAGGATCAAGCATATTAATGCATTCCTAGAATGAGGTTTCATTTACGCATCTAGGAACGGCAATAGAAGAGCAGGTGTAGGGAAGTTTTATCTTTCATCAAAACCTTACAGACTTTGATTGACTTTATGGGTATTTATGTTGAAGTAAATTCCAGTTACATATTATTTTACATCGCACGGTTTTTGGCTTCCTTTACACAACTAATGCTAGAAAATAACAGAAGTTAATTAATATACAGGCTTCAAATTGGATATTTTCCTAAAACTGTTCATATTTTAATTGTTTGATTAATTTACTGTTATTCCTAACATTGAAATGAAACATTATAACTAAAATGAAGTTTTTGGTTAATAAAATAATTCAGATTATATTAACGGCATGGGAAGTTATTCTTTTTACATCATTTAAGAGATTTCACGCGTTAGTACCTCTCGAATTATTGTACGTGAAAAGAAAACGTTTTAATAATACCACGTGACCTATTTTTGTCAATTTTGTATTTTTGTACTATAAAGGATATTGACTACATGACGAAAATCTAAGCCTTATCTTCCTCTTACCCTAGCCCTCCCTGTGACCAAGCGTGGTATTTTGAAGACCTCCTCCCCCGTCCCTGAATGGGTCACGTAGTATGGGTACGTTCCCAAAGCTATATCGCAGACATTTTTACAATCATTCAATTAACGGACACATGCATCCAGACTTGTATAAACTATTTGCATCAGACCACTTGCATAGCAACCTCTTGTACCTAATGACCTAATAAAAAAGTGATTAACTTCACTGATAAGTATTCAAAATAACCAATAAAAACGTTAATTTTACAGTCTATTACATCGTTCCTCATAGTTACATTTTTCAATACATGTTTCGGTTAACAACAAGAATTCCAGGATTTCCGTTCACAAGCAGTCGTCCCGAATCTATTCATTCAATGATGATGACTCAATCTTAAGAATTATATATATATATATATATATATATATATATATATATATATATACACTGCCTGCCACTTGAATAAGGAATCACATTTTTTAAACTTTAATTATGTATATCTCCTAAACTAAATTTCAGAAAAAAATAATTTTTTGCATAACCAAATTTCAAGGTGTTGGCTTTAGTTTCCTGAAGAAATAAAAAATATACATATTTTTATTATACTAAAATTATGCATTTATTTAAAGACATGTATTTCTGTGGTACTATTTTGTGTGTCACTTGAATAAGGAATTCTTTTAATATTAATCAGTAAGGTTATGATTTGAATTTCTTTCAATATAAACGGCTAGAGAATTTTTAATTTGATAGTTTTTAAATAGTTTTTATTCAAAATGGGACGTGGTAAGGCTCTTAATAACTCTGCAAAAGAAAAAATTCTAATTTTGAAATCTCAGGGTCAGAATCCGGTCCAAATAGCCAAAAACATTAATAGAGGAAAGTCAGTTGTGTACAGTTATTTAAATAACGTGGAAAGATATGGAAAAAACATGAAAGGGCGGAAGAAAATGGCAACAACTCCAGAAGAAAGACGATAAATTCTTAGAATTGCATCAAATTCTGCTTTGTCGGTCTCAAAAATACGTGAAAAAAGTGGAGTAAGTGCCAATCTAAGAACAGTGCATCGTATTTTAAAGTCGTGCCCATACATAGTCCGACGAAAAGTGCAAAAAAAACCACCACTTAATGAAAAACGCTAATCACAACGTCTACAGTTTGCCAAAAATACAATGACATGGTCCGACAAATGGTTTAAAGTTGTATTTTCCGATGAAAAAAAGTTTAATATTGATGGTCCCGACGTATAACTATTACTTCCATGACCTAAATAAGGAGGAATTATTTTTGAGCCGCAGACACAGCCGAGAGGGCGGAATAATGGTATGGGGTGCCATTTCGTATTATGGTACCATAGAATTGGTTTTTGTATCCCACAAAATGACTGCAACGACTTACAAAAACATTCTGGAGGAAGCATTTCCAAAATTTAATGATTTCTTTGGACCCATACCTTGGACGTACCAACACGACAACGCTCCGATTCATACCGCCAGAGCAGTAAAACAATGGATTAATCAACAAGGTGTTCAACTTTTGGATTGGCCCCCATATTCACCAGACCTGAATCCAATGGAAAATGTCTGGGGTTGGCTTGCATGAAAAATTTATGAAGGAGGAAAACAATTTGAGACGATAGAATCCTTAAAGGATGCAATAACGGAAGCATGGAGTTCAATTTCGCTAAACTACTTAGAGTCATTATACAAGTCGATGTCAAATCGCATTTTTGAGGTTATTTCTAAAAACAGTGGCAGTACTCATTACTAATTGAATGCTAGAAGATAATAACTTTCATTTTTATAACCTAAAATTTAAAAATAAATTACAGTTTGCTTAGTTTTAAAATATTCCTTATTCAAGTGACACACGAAAAAGTACTACAGAAATACATGTCTTTAAATAAATGCATAATTTTAGTATAACAAAATATGTATATTTTTTATTTCTTCAGGAAACTAAAGCCAACATCTTGAAATTTGGTTGTGCAAAAAATTATTTTTTTCTGAACTTTAGTTTAGGAGATATACTTAATTAAAGTTATAAAAATGTGATTCCTTATTCAAGTGGCAGGCAGTGTATATATATATATATATATATATATATATATATATATATATATATATATATATATATATATATATATATATATATATATATATATATATTTTTTTTTTTAAATGAGTACCATTGTACTGTAATCGAATTGTTCGAATCCGACTAGACAGGTGTTGTCTCGATATATAGTGTAATAAAAAATATATTTTCGATTGCTTAGACAAAATACTAAGATGTAATACATTAAAAAAACTGAATTTCATAGAGAATGTTGTGATATGTAGATTACCAGACACCGCTTTTACCTATAAAATAAACATTTATATCAATTATTAAAACTACAGATATATTGTAGATGGATTACAGCTATGGCTTTAGTTGGTTTTAACTAAGTAAGAAATACTAAATTGTTATACTCGTGATTTGATAGGTGTCAGCAGCACAACATATGCAAGTAAGCGGCGCGGGCGGCGGGAACCATGTGTCGGTGGCCGCACAGCAAGGGATATACGCGAGCTTCCAACACCAGGGTACTCCTTCACCACAACACCACCAAGGTAATAATCAATTTAGCTTTAACTATCTCATAATCAAGCAGTGTTTAAATCAATCTGCAAGAACAAGCGTGAGCCCAAGGAACAAAAAAAGAAAAGGAAAAAAGGTCGCAGGACTGATGAGCGTTGAAGCAAAGGAGTCCTAGAGTACCGCGTCTAGGCAAACGTAGCGTAGGACCTTACGCAGGTCCTTGGGTTAGGGGCATGCCGGTCGGGGTTGGATGGGAAAAGCAAGGTGCCGGGATTTGCGGCGCAAACTTGGAGAGGCCTACGTCCAACAGAGTACAACGAACAACTGACGACGACGTAACAAGGAACTTCAAATTATTGATTAGATATATAATTTGTCTTATATTATTTGTTAACTTACATAGTAACAGTATTAAATCTAAGTTGAAACATTATAAATGACGTGTAGGCATTAAGTATAAAGTTTGTCGCTGTACAGCAATAAATTTCCACCGAAATCGTTAATTTGTGCGCGATATTATCTTAAATATTCGGAATAGTAGATATATACCGTAAAGCACTCTGAGTTTTTGTGTGATTTAAATTAAGTATACATTCATGTCTAACCGAGCAAGGTTTGTGGGGCGGGTTTTTTGCTTATGTAACATTGATATATAAAAAAACGATATTAAATTTGCAGCAGACATGAAATACATTTATGATTGATATAAAGCTACCACAGTCCTGATGTCAGTATAGTTTAAATAATAAACACATTTAAGATACAATGTATAGGTATACTACAAAATCGTAATGGATTCGCATCTTACAAAAGAGTTAAATACAAGCAAAAGTAGTCTTTACTACCCGCGATATAACAATTACCAGACATAAAATTTTGTTGTGGTTTGGTAAGGTGTTCGGAGGCAAATTTGTTTGGGTTACCAGATATTAAATATTAATAGAAAAATAAGAATTGAAATATACTTTCCCTATGCGGCAGATGTCCTTATCTTCGACTACCTTATTTTGCATTTGGTTGATTGAAGTTAACAGATGTTGACGAGCAGTGTAATTTATAGCGTTAAATTGTTAGCGTCATTTGTAACAATTGTTTGTAAGTACTTCTTTCTCAACTACTTTTTGTTTACGTCAAAAATCTGTATTGAAAGTCACTAAGTTTCAGTGAAACTAGGAAACCACTTTACGACGAGCGGCCTTTGTTTTTTTTAACGTTATATAGGCGACGGTAACTGCTAAATTTTAAGCGGGCCGTCAGCCTGTCTGCTGTCATACAGCAATATAAAAAAAACTTGAATTTTGTATCATGACTTTTTTAAGTTTTTCAACGTCATTTCTTGCTGTAAATAATAAAATTGACCTTTCAGCATAAAGACATTGCACTGGTTTTGTGTTTTCCACCAATACGTCCTGGGATAACTACATACTTCTTCTCGCCTTTATCCCAAAGTATGTGGGGTCGACACAGCATGTTCTCCCCTTGCACACTCATCTAGTAGTCGTCAACTCAACATTCAAACATTTTTTTTGCCATACCTTTTTTTTTTTACGGGGTGGGGAAATCCTCATGGACTACCTCCGCCTGGAGAAAGGCGGAGGGGCATGCCGGACTCCTACCGGCTAAAACCACCACCCCGGTGTCTCCTCACACGTGCGCGCGGGGCCGCGGGAATCCAGATTCTTCCGCAGCCCCACACTAGTGCTGGACCGGTCTGTCCGGGCCTCGTCTCCTGCACGGGGTAGTGAGGTGTTTAACTACCCCGTGCATCGCCTCAGAGGCGCGCGCTGACACCCGCGCGCGCCTCCACCTCGGGTCCATCGAATAGGGGGCGGGAACTTCCCCAAGTCCCTCGCCCCTGGACCTATTTATGGGGGCCAGAAAAGGGCGTTGTCCGCCCTTCTTCTTCGCCCGGTGCGCCTTCTGCGGCCGGGGAAGGGAGTCGAGATCTCCCTCTCCCGTTCCGCAGTTTCCTTCTGCGACATCACGTCCTCGCAGAAGGACACCACTGCGTCCCACGACTCTGCGCTTCCGACCATCCTCCGCACTACGGCCGGCAGCGACAGATCTCCTCCTACTTCATTTGTGAGGACACGGCGCTGCTCCTCCCAAGCTACACACTCGGCGAGTGTGTGTTGCGCCGTGTCCTCCCCGCCGTGGATGCAGTGGTGGCACCGAGCGTCCGGCTCCCTGTCTATGCGGCACAGGCACTTGCCGAAGCAGCCGTGCCCCGACAGCACCTGCGTCACCCTAAACGACAGGGAGCCGTGCCTTCTCCCGAGCCAGTCGTCGAGTACTGGCCGGATCGCCTCGACGGTAGCGAGGCTGGCGGTAGGGCGCAGAAGCCTTTGCCGCCATTCCGCCACCAAGACCTGACGGAGCTCCTCTCGCAGCCGGCGCAGCGCCAGATCGCGCTGCGCCGGCCTCGAGCCCCGTGCCCGCTCTTCCTCGCGCCATCGATATAATGACGCGAGTACTTTCGCCTCTAGGTCCCAGGGCGGGGATCCGGCCAGGACGCAAGCCGCCTCGTAGGAAATCGTGCGATACCCGCGGACGACTCTGACGGCCATCGCCCTCTGTGGCTTGCGCAGAATGGCGAGAGTGCTGGCCGTCATGTCCAACGCCCAAACAGGGGCCCCGTACAGGGCCATGGACCGCACGATTCCCACGTACAACCGCTTTTTGCCATACCTGGAATAGCATACCGACATAATCGTAGCCTCGATCCCAGTTGTGTGGTCATCGCGAACTTTACGCTACAAATAATTAAAAGTAAATTTTTTTACTTGAATATTGTGATTACTGGTAACCCGAATGCGTAAGGACGAGTCGGTAAGGTTGACGATCTGCGAGAATGCGTCAACTCGCGCGCCTCGGACGAGGATGACATTAGATTGGCAGGTTTATTGTATCTCATACGTAGAGAGATACTTGTCCCTGTTATACAAAGTATATTACTTTGAAATCACTTTATTTAAATATACTATGCTGGATAAATTACCAGCATTCAATAAAAATCATGTTACTTTTACGCGCATATTGATTTATTAAAAAAAAACATTGTTAGTTGAACTTAGAACAATAAACGAAGTTCTGAATTTTAAATTAATATTTGGTATTTGTGGCTTTCACGGGGAAAACAGCATTCTAATTACCTGGTTATGCGCAACAACAAGTAAGGTAGGTTGATTTCATTTTGTACTCCGAAGAACTGAACTCGACCGTAGATCTTCTATGTTGCAATGGATTAGATTCCATCAGCGTTTGGCTGACTCGACTTAGTCTTGATTTTTATTTTCAGGCAACGGATGCGACACATATTCAATGTCGCAATCACAGAGTATAAATTTCTCGCAAGGCATGCGCGCGCGGTCCAACGGCCCAGCACAGCCTACTGCGCAGGCGTCAGCTCCTCTCGGTTTGTATTTCTTTGGCTTGAATTTTTATTCAAATTTATTGTAACATACTTTTTCTTTGTATGTTTAAATTTATATTAAGTAGTTGCTGAGCTTGCTTAAACAGACGCACATCACAAAACTAAGTATGTGCATAAGATTTTTATCGTAATTTATATAAAAATATACTTTGAACAACACATATGTCGTGAGCCCGAAATGATCCCTGTTCAAATAATCCAAGGCCAAAACTCAATTGAATCTTCTAAATTTCTACAAATTATGACCTAGGCTTATTTTCGTTTAAAATCATTTATGTGAGTGACTTCGCAGGCACAGCAACAACGAGTCGAAATAAGGTCGGCCTTGTGACGTTTGCCTTAATTGGTTTAATAATTGTATTAAAATAAATATATCTTTACTATCATAATTAGAGGTAACATCATGTTAAATGATGTCGAATAGTTAACCCTGCTGAAATAGGTATGAGGGTGATCCGATAAGTACTTAGCTTACATGAAAAACAAAATTTTTGGAATACGAGGCATGCCTTTTAAGTTTTGTCGTTTCCATATTTCCCGGCAATTTTGAATTTGGAACTGTTCTATATTCGAATGTGTTTAAATTTTGAATCTCAAAACACTTGAAAGTATTAGGATTAATGCTATTGTTTAGTCACAGCGTCGATTGGAATCTGTCAGGTCACGTACGAAAATGAATCTTTCTAAGGAAAATGTTCGTACAATAATTTTCTACAACTTTAGAAGAGGCCTGACATGGCTTCAGTGTTTTGAAGAGCTGTGTTCAGTGATGAAGCCCCATGCCTGCGGACTGTCGAACGCTGGTATTTAGAATTCCAGCGTGAATATACTAATGTTAGTGACAAATCTCGCGAAGGACGTCCAAAATCCACCTTCACTGAAGATAACATCATTGCTGTGAGACAACTAATTTTCGTAGATCGTCATGTGACGTATCGAGAGATAGAGGTTCTATTAGGCATCTCAGGAACAACTATTCAGAAACTTTTTTAACCAGTCTAAAAAATACGTTTTCTGAAGGTCTGTAAAGTTGGTTTCCGTGGCGGTGATAACCTCATTCGACTCGAATTTCTGCCCGACGAGAGACTTTTTCAAATTTGGAAACAAAAATAAGTCGCACGGGGCCAAACCCGGAGAATGCGGTAGATGGGGCAGCAATTCGTAGCCTGATTCTACCAATTTGGCCGTAGCGACGGTGGAGGTGTGAGCCGGTGCGTTGTCATGATGGAAGAGCACTTTTTTTCTTCGCCAAATAGGGTGATTTTTTTACAATTCGGTGTCGAATCGGCGCAATAATTCGGCATAGTAGAGCCCTGTGACCGTTTTGCCCTTCTCCAGGAAGTCGATGTAGATGACACTTTTTGAATCCCAGAAAACGGTGACAATCACCTTTCCGGCCGATAGGACAGTCATCGCCTTCTTCGCTTCACTTTCGCCGAGTGAAATCCACTGTTTCGACTGTTACTTGGTCTCTGATGTGTACCAGTGTATAATGTATGTGATGCAGAAATTTCTTCAGATTGCGCTTAAACGTCCTCAAACACTGATCTGAAGTGGTCTCGCGGTTGCGCTTATTGTCCGGAGTGCAAACGTGGCATCCAACGCGCCGACAGCTTTCTCATGCCCAATACTGCATGCTGGATATGACCCACGCGGTCTTTTAAAATGCCTACTGTCTCAGCTATATCGCGCACCTTCAATCGGCGGTCTGCCAATACGAGATCGTGGATTTTTGTCACGCTATTCTGCGTGGCGGCCGTTTTCGGGGCACCAGGGCGTGGCTCATCAAAAACCACGTTGAAGCTGGTTAAACCAATTTTTGACGCTCGCAATCGTAGGAGAAGAGTCACTGTACACAGCATGCAAGCGCTCTTTGATTTCGCTGCGTGATTTCCCTTCCAAAAACATGAATCGAATCACCGACCAATATTGCTTATAATAACTTATGGATAAAAAAAAAGGTCTGAAATAAATGATTATTATTATTATTGCTCTTTTTACTTTTTTCAAATCTGCGGACACGCTCGCTTCCACACGTGGTCAAAATAAAACTACGCGTTCGATTTAGCTGAAATTTTGACAGTAGCTGTCTAAGAGAATGTACTATGCAATAAAAAATTGCTCTTGCCATAGTGGTGCTGTCCGGCGGTGAGGCGGCTGTAATAAGTACTTATCGGACCGTCCTCGTATGTGGCCTTCCTACAACCCAATACCAGTTATTTTACATAAATGTACTTCTTTACAGGAGTTGCAGCGGCGGGTATATCCCGCGAGCAGCAAGCGAAGATGCTTCAACAGCAACAACAGCAGATGCTGCGCGCTCAGCAGATGCGGCCGCCGCCACCAGAGTACAAAGCGCGTTTTGCCGGCACCACGGCGGGTATGGGGCCCACAGGAGTCGGACCCACCGGAGCCCTAGGAGGAGTTGGGGGCCGACGTCCTACGCCCACGCCGCGGCCGTTCGCGCCTCCTCGCCAGTACTCGCCCGAGTGGCGACACGTGCTTATGCAGCAGCAGGCTGCTACCAGGCACCAGTTCCCGCACCATCACCAAGGTTAATATTGACTTTTGCAGTGCATCGTATGTGTATTCTGTGACTATACATGACGTGATGTTTATTAAATAGATAAATACAATACATGAATATCTGCGTTTTTTAATTGTTGTAGGATAGCAGATAGGCTGAAGGCTCACTTAATGGTTATTAGTTACCGTCACCTATTGGTGTTTGCAATGCCAGGGGCACCGCTAAAGCGCTGCCGTCCGCGGAGGGATACTGAAACCGGGTCACTTATTGCCGTAACACAAACAAGCTTATTATTACAGCATATTTTGAAACCATATGTGGTTGCCATCCAGATGGGCTAGGAACCCTACTAGGGTTCCTAGGGTTAAGGCTAGGGTGGTTTTGTCGTCTTTTGCGACAAGTCGACCCCGGCCGCAGGGGTCGGTATTCATACTCCGACCCTGCACGGATGTGATATTCTTCAAAATTCGCCGTCCATAATTTGGAAAGAACTCATAACTTTCTTGTACTGGATGTCTGACTTGTAAAAAATACATAAACATTTCATTATATGATGACTTGATGAATAAAATAGTTGTCTGCATGAAATGCATTATTTCTCAAATTATAGATGCTATCGTATTGAACTTGTTACATGTGTGTTGTAGGCTTCGGGATGGGCAACATGGGCGGCGGCATGACCCAACAGCAGCAGCAGCAGCAGATGCAGCTACAACAGGCACGCTTGCAACAGCAGCAACTGATGCAGCATCAACAACAAAGGTAACATACATGTCGACGAATATTTGGTGTTTGTGCACAGTTCACCATATTACAGTTTTTTTGTAATGTTTTTAATTTATGGCAAACAAGAGAGTATTTTTAGAAACTGTAATAAGTATTTTCATTTTTTTATTGCTGAAGAACAGCAGTCAGGCTGACGGCCCACTTTATATATAGTAAGCAGTCGCCTATAGATGTTTGCGACTTTGGGTCACTAATGCGAACACAACGCAAGGTTATTATGGTGGCATACTTAAGACCATGGTTGATTGCCATCCAGATGGGATTGCGGCCCTACCACGTAGCTAGGGATGTTTTATCGCCTTGTACAACAAGCCATTTTAATTATAAGTCATTTCAGGACTTCCAATCAACAACAGTCGCCAATGTCACATCTACTGATGTCGCAAAATCAAATGATGAGCGTACAAGGACAGGTGGGTTCGAACAAATATTTCGTTAACATTAGATTATACCTAGTCAGGTCATAAATTCTGTCACATGTTTAATGTAAAATAATTGTAACAAGTTTATTCATTATGTAACCATTCATATACCAAAATGAACTTAACAAAACATAGATTCTTATGACATTAAAGTTTATTCAAAATGACCTCCGTGATTTTGAATACAAGCCTTCAATCTGCGCGGCCAGTCCTCTATCGCAGCACGAACGAGGTCCATGTCAATATCGGCGGCTGCCTTAATCAAAGATGTCTTGAGTGACTCCAAATTGGGATGAGGCTTTGAGCACGCCTTTTCCTCCAAGTGTTGCCATATCTTGTAATCTAACGGATTCAAATCTGGACTGGAGGAGGGCCAGTCTTCGTGCCGGATGAAGTCGATTTCACGCGCCGCCAGCCAGTCTTGTGTGCTCTTCGCTCTATGAGCTGGCGCCGAATCTTGTTGGAATACCCAGTACCTGTTATTGAACATGGTATGAGAAACAGGTTCCACAAGGTTCGTCAGGACTGTATTTTGATACACAATAGCATTCGTTTTTACACCTTTCTCACAAAAATGTACCTCTGTTAAGCCCCAATAAGAAACTCCCAACCATACCATGAGCGAGGATGGAAAATGACCTCGTTGGACACGCGGAATACGGTTGCTCGCTTCTTCACTACTGTGTGCGTACACCTTATCATTTTGTTTGTTGTAGCTCTCTTCTACGGTAAACATTTTTTCATCCGAAAAAAGAATTTCCCGATATTTTTTTCTCGCGTACCGCTTCAACAAAGCGCGGCATCTCTTCAGTCTCAGGTCCATTAGACGAGCATTCAAACGATGTCCTGTTTTTCTTCGATATGCCCGAAGCCCTAAGTCTTCATTTAACACCCTTTTCACCGTGGTTCTGCTTAACCCCATCTGAAGGGCCAACAGTTTCTGCTTACGTTTGGGATTTCTTTGAATTCGTGCCTTCACAGCTTTTATCACTGCTGGAGTCCTAACAGACCGAGGGCGACCACTTCTTGACCTGTCATCTACACTAGAGTCTTCATTGTATCGTTTGATGGTACGATAAACGAATCTTTTGGTTATATTCAAATTTTTCAGTATGTTAAAAATTTGAATTGGCGCGTAACTGCAACGATGCAACGCAATTACTGCAACACGGTCTTCTTTAAGCGTCCACTCCATATTTAAAAATGAGTAAAATTCTAAAAGTATACCTTTTTTATTTTCATGAACAATTCGAAATTCGAATTCAATAAACTTTTTTGTGGCCAGCATTCTAAAAGAAAAGTTTTTACTGTGTGACAATACTTATGACCTGACTATGTATTATTAAACAGAAATTAATCTGATCAGTTTTATTTATATATAATAAATAGCAGATTTTATGATTAATGTTTTATTTAATTGGATGATTAGAATATTTTGAAATGAACTCTATAATTCAAAACGCTAACTAAAAAGGAGGTAGAATTGATTTTTTTTAAGTTCTTGATAGGACACCGTGCATGTATAAAAATACATTTGGATATACTAATGTGCAGTATCTGAAGAACATAACGTGAAATAAATATTTCAGATGCCGAACATCCACATGTCCCAATCGCAGAGCATGTCGATGCAGGGCGGTATGGGGGGCATGGGGGTTGGCGGTATGGGTGGCATGGGAACCCACCAGGGAAGCCCCATGGCTGGCGGGGGCTTGTTGCTCAACCAAAATGGCACCTCTCAGTCGTTCCCCTCACTCCATAATCCGTCTTCCTTTTCTGGTCAAACGGCAGATTTCAACCTAGACTTCCTGGATAACATGCCTTCCACAGATGCGAGCGATTTAACCGCAAGGGAGCTGCTCGACTCCTTAGACGATAGCTCTTTCCTGAACGATATACTTTGAACTGAAACTTCCAAGATTTAAGATCATGAATGATCGATTTTTTCTAATTCATACTTAAATTATAAGTATCAAAAATAACAATCGGAATTGGCAGTAGTTAATTATTCGGATTGTTATCGATTTGAAATGTCATTGATACGTGAAAATTGAATTTAAATGGATAATCTGCGATCAATGAATCGATTTTATTGATTATATCGATATTGTATGCGACGCCGAAATATATCGTTATTACTAAAAAAAAAATGTTGGACCATTCTAGCTCTATAGGAGGTAATAGTTGAAATCATTTCAATCATAGTATTCATAGTTTATACGATTGTTGAAATTTAACTTGTATATATTTTTTGTTTGGTATTTGTAATTAATTATAGTAAGACGGAGTATTCGTAATATTATCATTCTTCTCTTGATAAATTTTAATTTAGCTGCGAAGTAGTTATGTATAATATTTATTGCAGATTATATTCTAGTTTTAAGGAGAAAGCACAAAAGACACGTCATATATTATTTACTTTTTATTAAATTTATTTATGAAACACTCGTTTGGGGCAATACAGCTTTGTGTATTGAGATTCTTTGTAGTATATAATATATTTTATGTTTTTACATTTTATGGAGCTATTCGCCGAGAATTAGATGACAGTTTGTTATCCGCCTGAGAACAGTCCGTTATATATTTATAGTGCACATTTAAATTGGGAGTTATGTAGAAAACATCCGATCGCGTTGCGCTGTACTCTTGAAATCTGAATAATAAAAAAAATAAACCTTTAGGATTTTGTGAGTGGCGGCGGTGAGAATGAAACTCCGTATGGTATCCCATTTCTATATGCGTGTTACATAATTATAACCTATGTACTAATTAGAAAGGCGCGTGCGTACTGTCTCCCTGTCGGAGCTTCCCGATGCAGGGAAGCCTCTCGTTAGTGTTGTCACTCGGTTATCGAATGGCCCAACACCGGCGAGAGTATGTAACGCCACAAACATATTACGTACTCAAAAATTAATCTCTAATATTAATATTTTAAACGAAATCCCTAGGCTTTTGGAATCTATCTAGGGTTTAACCAATTTAAAGTGCTAATTAGAGAGTTTACATTCATAAGTACATCATAATAAGGACCAAATCAGTGACAAAGAACGTAGGCTCTGTACATCCCTAACTCTTCAACTTAGCGTATTAATATCCTTATTTCGTATAATTCTTTCATTTCAGCCTACTGCATAGGCTCGACCTATGTTATACACGATTCAGTGGCGTTAAATAACTAAAGCCTTCATATAGTGAGTTCCAGTGCCCCCACTCTCAGATGTGCCTCACGTTCTGATCCAGTTTTCCACCTTCTTAAACAAACCTATATATTTTTCCCACTCTCTGACCTATTTCTCCTTACCCTGAATTTCACTATTTATTTCCTTACACTGTTTTCAAGAATGGCAATTTGAATTATTAGTATTGCACAGTAAATATCAATTGGCGACGGTAGTCACTAAAAACTTAAACTTTCATTAAGCGGGCCAGCCATCTTGATTGCTGTATATTATTTTTTCTTCATGAATGTATCAAACACTTCGCTTCAATTAAAAATATTATCTTATAAGTTTTATCAAAGAGCAATATTATGCACAATGCGTTAATTCAAGAAATGAATCAAAATAATGATAATATAAGGTTTTCAAAGTCTATGAAACTATCGTGCTGGGTTGATTGGATTTAATGAAATATTTAAAAAAAATGTGACATGTTTTCTACATAATGCAACCCAATCACTGCGAGATAAGGGTGTTTTGAGATCATTCCCGTACCTAAGATAAAGTAGTTATTACTGTGATGTCGGTCTCAATGGTCAATAGGAAATATAGTATCAATTATTATATGAATAGGTTATATTATTGTAGTTAAGGATCTCATTGTATCATTTCACATCGGGATTCTGGAATAAGGCTGTTGGTTTATTTTTTATAATTCAACGAATGTGTGACATTATCATTAATTTACGTTAAATTGTTAATTATTATCTTTCATAATTATCTGGTTGTTAAACAACTCGATTTAAATATTTGGACAACTTTAAATTAACCTATTACATATTTAGATCTTAACTAAAGATAAAAGCACCCCACGCTTTTAGAACAGTGACATTAATTTTCTTGTCAGTAATTTTATTCTTATTTTAAGAATTATTTAACTTTATGTTAACAATTAGTTATCTATTAATGCGTGTTTTTTTAAACTATAATTTATTTGTTGTCAATTCCTAATCGGTAAATATTTTAATGCTGTGGATAACTTGATAAGAACTATGGGACAAAATATTTAATTTGTGTATTGTTATCAAGTGTTGACAAATTAATAATGTGTAAATTTTGATCATTCAAAGTGCGTAAAAATCGAGTCCGGAAATTCCATTACATAGAAGATGCATGCATACAGGTCAAGTTAATAAGAGCGTGGTACATGGATTTTTTTCTAGTTAAGATCTAGGTGTGTGATGTTGTAATGTTTACAGCTCTCTGTTTGTATAACAATTGTGTGTGAACCAGTTATTGTGAATGATAGCAACATTCCAGAGCCATTGTTAACAATGTTTTTAAAGTTAGGACCAATTTTTGAACGTTCTTTTGAAAATAATATTGCATATTGAAAAATTGTTTGTTTTATTTATCAAACTCTTTATTATACAAGTCTTAATTAACATATTCGATACTAACATGTATATAAATATGGTATTAAATATAGAGTCCATAATTGTTGAAGGCGGATTGGCCGGTTACTCATACCGGGGATATCGGTATGCAAGTTTTCTCGAGACGTTTCCCTTCTCCATCTTTTAGTGTGCACATTAGACGAAGAAAAACTGCCTAAGCGGTGCATTCCATCAAGGGATGTGAACCCAGGGCTTTTAATTAACTCAAAAATATGTATTTCTTATACTTTATCTAAAATTAATATATTACTTTATTTATTAAAATATGAAAAATATAGTAAATCTCAAAAGTAGAATAAACACTCTAGAGAACATTAAGTTTCTGTACAAAAACTTGTAATAACTCTGATTATGGCACATTTTGTTATATACTTTTGATAAAAAAATCAAAGGAAACTGTTTTTATTAAAATGATACAGAATTTAACATGATGATACATGTTTGTTAGAATCTTTCGTTCAATACGCCATTGATTTAGCGAAACCTTGTTATGAGCAGTAATTGGAAAGCCCCCAAGACATGGATGTAATGTAATTTTATTTGGGCCAATAATATAATAAGGGCATTTCGTTTCATTCTTAGGGCTTTAATAAAAATCAATCAGCCAGTTTTATATTGTTACGCTTGGTAAAAAAAGGCAATAGTGGACGCAAAAGGCGCGTTGTATTTGGCGTAACGTTTCTAAACAGCCCTCGTGAGTTCGGATGTAAAAGTAATGTTAATTTTCTTGCAATTGAAGACTCCATGAGCTCCCAGATCAAGGGTATGACCTCACGCTCTCTCCAATTAGATGACAATTTAATGGCATTATTCCACTTTATTTGGCGGCTAAATTCAGTTTATATCTAACTTATACATTCAATTTATCCTTAAAGCAGACAGAGACGGATTTGGTTTGATCAAAGTGATATTCGGCCGCCATTTTGTTTTAATGGCAACAGTTTAAGTGTATTCGGTACAATTTTAGGAGCTTATTAGGCGTAAGAATGGTTTTCTAAAACATTTTCGGCGATAACAAGGAAAACAAAAACTGGAGAAAATTCACCACATTATAGAATCGGCTTCGTGTTTGAACAAATAGTCCGAAAACTTTTCCAGTTTGTTCTCTAAAGCGTTTATCTCTACGACTAATTCTCATATCATCTCGTTGGGTTTGTTCGGAAAAATCCTGGGGTTCCGTACTCTTGGACTGTAGAAGTTATTCGGCTGGATATATTTGGTAGTAATCGGCTCATCATGGAGTTTGCTCTCGTAAACATTCTCATTGGTTCGGTTGTCTATCGTCTTCATGGTGACCGAGTGGATAACGCGGCGTTTCTTTTTTAGACGGATGCAGGAAAATACTGAGCTTAGCAGAATACCGAGTTTGAACATTGAGAACACGAATATACTCAGCATAAGTATGAGGTATTGCTGTTGGTACCACTCTTCCAACTTGCCCAGGCAGCCCTGGAAATAATTATAAGAAATGTAAGAAAGGAATGTAATTCATTGTCTTGTACTCTTATTATGAGTTCACTGTTGCACACTGAGAATAAAGTGCGCTGTGTGAAATGTCATTGCATATTTTTTTTCGCAATCAACTGTACTCCGGACGCCGAGCAGGAAGAATTTCGTCTATTTACCAGATAGTCTTCTTGGTCTTAGATCACAACAGTTAGTTACAGATATGTTCTCTTTTTTTATTGCTGACGAACAGCAGCCCACTTAATAGTAAGCAGTTAACGTCGCCTATGTATGTTTAGGGCAAGGTGAACACGCTGCTGTCCCATAGGGATACAGAAACCTAGGTCACTAATGCGGAACACAATGTTATTATAGCGGCATACTTAAGACCAAGGGTGGTTGCCATCCAGACGAGCTATCACGTAGCTAGGTGTCCAAAAGTAAACAGCAGAGCGTTTGTGTTATGGATATTTGGCAACTGGTATACTTTTATTTTGACAATAAATACATATAAACACCCAGACTCGGAACGGGAATCGAATTCGAGGCTCCGCGGGTGTTCCAACGTACGACAGACGTTGCGCCACGGGTTTTCAATTGTCCCAATTGTGGGCTTAGAGGATTTATTGGGATAGTAAAATAAACTCTTACCGGAATATATCTAAATTCAGGATCGGCCTGTACTTCTTGGCACCTGGAAGCGTTGACTGGCACCGGGTTGAGGTAAGATGCGTCGTGTTCGCGCTGCACGCAGCAGCTGAGGGGCACGGACATCCCGCGCGGGCCCAGCCGCCGCAGCTGCCAGATGGACATGTCGTAGTTGCGAGCATCCGTTATCCCGCAGCATTTCAACTAAAATATACAAGATAATTAAATACTTTATTCTCCGAGTCGGATACCACAAGTCACAGGACAGGAGCTCATGGATTTGATTTTCACATTGGAATGAAAAGTTGAGGCAGATTTCCTTTTCATACAGCTGTGATCGGCAGATAAGCAAACAGCCCGCTTGATAGTGGGTGGTTACCGGCGTCTATAGACGTGCCAGAACACGACACAGTCATTATAGCGACATATATTAAAACCAGTTGATTGGTCGCCTTTCACGACAGGCCGGCCCCGGCCGTATGGTTCGTTTTCTCCCCCCCCCCCATCCATACACGGAGGAAAATTTTCTTATATTATTAATCATAGTGTCCCACTGCTAGGTTCGGGTCTCCCCTAAAGAGAACGAACAGTATATCCGCCACGCTTGTCCATGTTGGATTGGCGGGTTACACATACCAGTGATCTCGGTATGCAGGTTTCTTCACGATATTTTTCTTCACCGTCGGTCGATGATGGAAATTATGCTCTATGTTGTGTTAACAAAAAAAAATCGCCACGTGCCGACGGTGAAGGGAATCACCGTAAGATCTCCGGTAAGTGAAACCTCTGTTACGTATTTAGCACAATCAATTTACCGCGAATATTTCTTAGTATCGAGTTAATCGTATCTAAGCAAATGCATTGCCACCCCTATTCTACGACGACGCTGCCATCTCTCGATTCGTTCATTCAAAATATACGATGCGCACGCGTCGCGTCGATTTCCGTTATTCTATTTCAATATTTCAAGAAATTAAGTAGCGCAATCGAAAGTAGCTCATGCCAGTGCCTCCTACAGCCATAATCGCAGAGCCCCAGCAGCACGAAGACCGAGGTCAGTGGTCGTGCATTTGTGTTATCGAAATTTCATTACCGATACCGAACACTCTCTTTATATCATATCTGGAGTGTGAAAGGCCCCATCACAGTTTTAGAGTAAAGACGTTCTTATAGAAAGTCTTTAAAGTCTCAATTTACTTACCTCGGTTTGTGCAAGATCTACAGAGGCAGTGAACTGTTCATAATCCGGTAATGCATAATAGGCCTGCAGTGCACCGACAGCGCCCCCGCGGGAGCTCTGGAGCCCGAGACATCGAGGCCAAATCGCGGCCAACACTCCGCCAGCGCATTCGCATAACAGAAGAGTAAGCACTATTAAAAAGTACTGAAATAATAAAAAAATTGCAGTCTATAATGTACCTACTTTTATAGAAGCACAAAAAGTAATAGCGCCTAGATTTTCCAATAATATGAAAGCATTTCCTATATTTCAAATTTAGAACATTCCTCAAACCATCAAATTCATTCAACAAAAAATAGTAACTTAATTTTTTATTGAAATTCCATAGAAAGATAGAAATATCCATAGATATGATACGTCCTAATCCATCCGTAGTAGTGGTCTCGCTGTACCTACAAATATTTTGACCTGAATGGACATAGCGTCCGCAGACATGCTATCGTCATAAAAGACTGTCCCGTATAGCACGATGGATTAAGATTGGTTGTTAGTGTAATGTGTAGGTACCCATAGAATAAATAATCCCTATTGGAATAATTATAACTGTAGGTAGGTGTAATTATTCCGCGATTACACGAGTAGGCAACCAGACTTGTTTTATTTAAATAGTGTCCTCTACTAGCAAATATTTTAGTTAGTTTGGGCGATAGTCACTAACGGTCGTTTATTCGTATTGAACTGATGCTCTTTATAAGTGCAGCAAACAAGGGGGAAACAGATGAAGCGAAACTTAAAACATAAACAAAGTAAAATTATTATTCATTTTTCTATCGAATATACCTGTACAAGCAGTAAGTAAAGTATAAACGCAATATATCAGTTGTCTAGTACCTATAATACAAGTCTGTGTTGCTTTTAGGAAATGTCAAAGTATAAATTTAATTATTGGCCTGTAATTCGCATTAGATTGAAAATTCAATAGATACAAACTTACAACAGTCAAAATCACGTATCCAGGTATATAAGTGGCCCAGCATCCAAGGGCAGCAGTCGCACACATGGTCAGGCCTGCCGCTAAGAGGGCTAGAGCCAAGTAATAGAAGGGTGGCTGGTCTAACCCCTCCGGCGCTGCCAGAAGACGTGAGAGGAGAATCCTTTTCGTATCGCATAAGAGCAAGAAGCCGCACACTACTTCTACGAAGCCACACATCTAAAATATGCTCAGTTGTAATTGCTTTTGCAGCGTACCAAGTTTTATGTGGGAAACAGTTTATTCCTCCCACAGCGTATTCGATTTTAATTAAACAGTAGCATTGTTTTAAATTTGGAAGCCTATCATTATTATACTAGTGTTAAGTTCCATTTCAATTCAAACTTCCGCTTCGGTGTCCGTTTTTCGACTCTTTCATCTCCATTTCTCAAGGATAGAAAAAATGGAATGGACAGCAGTCTGCCCGTCAACCTCGTAGACTAAGCAAAAGATTTAATAAAATAACAGCCCGTATGTAATGTCCTTATAGTGGGTCCCTCCCCGTAGAGGCAGCGGACAGTATACCTGCCACATTGTCCAAGGATTGTTGGGTTACACATATCGGTGATCTTGGCATGCAGGTTTCGTGACGATGTTTTCCTTCACAAGGTCATGGCAATTATGCTATAATATGCACATTAAGCGAGGAAAACTGCCTAAGCGGCGCAAAACATGAATACGGGACTTCTAAGATTGTTCTCAGATTATAATGCCACCAAGGTAGGAATAATATGATTCCTTAAAAAGTAATAGAGGAAACCTTTCCTTATGTTTGGTAAGACTCTGGTAGCGACCACATGGCCTTAGCTTAACTTAGCATACTGCATACAAACTACAATGTAACCAGTATAAATAAAAATACTATAAATACTTACAAAAAATATAGTGTTGTGGCATCCAAACAATAATTTAGCACTTGCACTTTTTCTGCACTTCATGTTCACTTAACAACAAAATAAACACTAAAATAGCACACGCACGGAAATATATCACATGCCAAAGTACCGAAGCTTGTGAATTTACCAGCGATGAATAGATTCGCCGGTTTTAGGGAGACACGCTCTGCTGGGCAGGTGGGGTGAGTAATAATTAAAGCAGTTAAGTTTAAAATTAATGCATGAGTTGCTCTACGTTGTGCAAGAGTCCGATGTATGGTCACTGGTCAGTAACAGTTATGGTTTTGGACTATGCGCGCCTTTTTGGCTGCACGGTGCAGTCAGAGGTCATTGCCTCCACACAATATAATTATTTGTTTGTCGCCATGCTTTCTCCAAGGCGGGGTAGATCACGTACATTAGTGATCTCGAAGTGTAGGTCAGTACGCTTGCAGAGGTCACGGGTTTGACTCCCGTCTCGCGTTTGGGTATTTATGTATAACATGTATTTACAAAAGAAAAGTATATATGTCTTAAATTAGTTATCTAGTCGGGTACTAACTAACAAAAGTGACGTGCTACTTTGGTACTAGATGGTAGTGTGTATTGTACTAATATATTTATATCTTCTTTCAACCTCCTTCAACCATGTTGGTGTAGGCTTTCTGGATCCAATTTGAACCAGCGACCCTTTTTATATCGTCCTTCCAGCGCATCTGTGGTCTTCCTTGAGGGTGCTTATTCCCCCACGGTCTCCACTCAAGAAGTCGCTTGCACCAAAACTCTTCCTTTCGGGCAACACGGCCAGCCCACCTCCACTTTAGGTGACTTACTCGTGTTGTTACGTCTGCGACCTTGCTTTGTTCTTGTAGCCATTTATTAGTTTTTTGGTCCATCAGTGTCACTCCTACCAGCTTTCTCTCAACTGCCCTCTGGGCCACTTCTAATATATTTATGATATCTTTGGTGAACACCCAGGTTTCGGCGCCGTAAGTGAGCACCGGCAGGATGCACTGATTATATATCCTAGCTTTTTGTTCTGCATAGATTTTCATCTTAAAAGCAAAGTCGAGTTTCGAGTAGGCTGCCCACATAAACCTTATCCGTCTGTGAAGCTCGCTATCCTAGTTGTCTGCACATTCGGATCTGCTGCCCTAGATACTGTGTGGTCGAACTAAGTCTTGCTTATGACTCGAGATTGACCTCTAATTCACTTAGGACTTTCATCCTATCTATATTCATAATCCCATCAAAAAAGGCAATTTCTTTTATATAGACAATGATAGGACCAAAGGTTCATATGAACTCAGACATGTAGTACGCGTAGAATAAAAAAAACTTTAAAAAACACGCTTAAAGTTAACCAAACTAAAAAAAAATAACATAAGAATAAAATTACTGACGAGAAAATTAATGTCACTGTTCTAAAAGCATGGGGTGCTTTGTACGATATTTTCAAACTAACTGCATTTCGGAATGAAACTTGTAAAAAATTATAACGATTGATATCGATATCGAAAGTACAACACTACAACACGCATTGATACAAAATTTATTACCAGATTTATTCATTGTTTTGAAAATAATTGTTAAAATAAGCAAATAATGTACAAAATAAAAAGCTTAATATAAAATATACATATTTTATTATGTTTTCCTTATTTTTGCTAAAAAAAAAAACAACAAATAGTAAATTTCATAACAATAACTTTAAAAATCAATATCTTTCTTCTTAAATCCACCACAAGTAACACTCGGAGTGGCAGTTATGTCGTCTTGCTCCCTTTCACTCGTCTCTTCAAGCTCTGAAATAACCAATTAAAGATAAAATGCCAAAACGAAATACAATAATTTGACAACGTCCGCGGCTTTCGCACGTCCAAGTCTGGGTGTTTATGTACATATGTATTTATTTAAGCAATATATTAGTTATCTAGTACCCGTGACACAAGAGCTCTCCTCGGCATGGTAGCCAAGTGGTAGTACACTCGGAGATGAAGCTAGAGATCCGGGGTTCTCATTCTAAGAAAGCTTGAACAGCTTAGGCAGCCTTTTACGGCATATTATCGCATAAGTACTACATATTGTTACAGGCCACTTTGAATTGGTCTTTTTAAAAATACACACTTTTATTACGAACTTCTTTATTACACAATTTACAATAAAAATTAGATAGATTTAGCACTGGATTAGAACTGAATCAGGTGAGAGCTGAGAACTGCGTGACAAGTCAAAGGCGAGGATGATTAAATATGAATGTGAGGAATGTGGGATGTTGTGACTAGAGGTGTGGAATGTCAGCGTGATATCAGCACTTCTGGGAAGCAGGGACAGGGTATAACAGAACGAACGGCAAAGGAAAACATCTTGAGCCGACCTGCATACTGAGATCACCATATTTGTAACCAGCCAGATCGCCTTGGAAAAACATGGTGGGTATCCTGGGTAACCCTTCAGAGGGAGGCGAGCAATGAGACTTTACGAGCTGTTATAATTATAATTCAAATAAAGGAGACAACTTGAAGTAGCTTGTACCAACCTGGAGGTAAGTGTAGTTTTTCTATCAAAAACTTCTTCCTCTTCAACTTGAATGCCAGATCAAGACTCGGGGGCACAAACGGTACCATTGAGTATAAAGCTGACAGTTTCGTAATATGGAAAAGCCCGTGGTAATCCTTATACACAGGATTCGTTTCTTTACTGGACCCCGCAAATGATTCTATTTTTACCGCATTGTCAGCTGAATATAAAATTCTTTTCATTATATAGTCCTCCTGAAACGTTAATTATGCTGTAAAAACGTTAGTTATGTCTTCTATTTCGCGCTTCTGCACCCGCTTACCACAATATCCATCCCTTTCCTACACGCCTAGTATAACAGAGACGGGTACTAGGCGACTAGGCTCTTCTTGCCCCCCCCCCCCCCCCCAACCAGCACACGGAATCCCTAGTGGTGGAGTTTATCTTCTTCTTTTTCCAGCATATATTTTGTTGCAGTTGCATACTCTTGAGGCCAGGGCATCATGTTGAGTATTGGTCAAAGGTAAAGGTCAAATTTCTGCATGCCTGTATTTTGGCAAGAAGATCTACACGTATATTTACTGATATAGACGTGGCTAAATTCAGTTTTATCACAAATGATCGGGCTTTGTGCCGCAAACTTGGGTATTCCTATGTCCATTAGTGGATAGTGAAATTCAATTTTACAGGGGCGAATATCTTCAGTATACTCCAACGCCGAAAAAATAACCAAACTCTTATTGTGTCTGTGAACTATCAAAGAATGAAGCATTTTAGAAGATTTAAGACTCCCTAAAACATGGAGACATGGAGGCTACGTCCAGATGTGGACTACTAACTAATCATAGCAGCAATATAACAGTGGAAAATTTTGCTTATCATCATTATGTATTTAACCCAACACCATCTACATTTCCAGTTTAGCATTATATACTATATTTTACATGGTTTTGTACATTGCATTGTGATACCAAAACCATTATCGCATACAAAAAATTTACAATATCAACCAAACATTTATTCAGTCTACCCCTTCTGTCAGGATTTTTAAATTAAGATTTCTTTTTATTGCCGTAGGACAGCAGACAGGCTGACGGCCCGCTTAGAATTTAGCCTATGGGTGTTTGCAACACCAGTGGTATCGTGAACATGCTGCTGTCCCATAAGGGTACAAGGACTTCGGTCACTAATGTCGGAACACAACACAGTTATTATGGCGGCATACTTAAGACCAAAGGTGGTCTCCATCTAGACAGGCTTGGGGTCCTATCACGTAGCTAAGGTGGGTTATTTTGTCGCCTTTTACAACAGGCCGACCCCGGTCCAGAAGTCTGTATTCTTTCTCCACTCCTGCACGGATATAAATTATTATGGATTATTTTAAAACAAAACAATAAATAAAATAATAACAGCCCATAGCTTCCCACCACTGGGCTCGGGCCTCCTCTAGAAGGAATGGACAGTGTACCCACCACCCTTGTCCAAAGTGGATAGGTAGGTATATAGGATATACCGATGTTCACAGCACGCACATTCCCTCACGATGTTTTACTTCTCCGTCAGTACATGGAAATCATGCTATAATATGCCCATTAAACAAGAAAAGCACCAAAGCAGTGCATGCGACGGTGTGATTCGAACCCGGGACCTCTAGATTGGTCTCAGAGTGAAATACCCTGAGCTACCAGGTACCTCAAATGCACATTTGAGGTACTTGGTTTCGACTACACAGTTCTCTTGAAATTTTTCTGATGTTAATATTATGATAGCTTCGCTAACTAATAGTACATTAAATCCTTACCTCAAACAAATGTGATGGTATGGTGACAAACGCCACAGCATTGGTATCTCTTAATACCACTCTCAAACAGTACATGAATTTGATTATATCTTCACCATAATCACACATCCACAGTGGGGAGCCTAAAGACTGTACGCTTATCCTTAATATATTATTGTTCCCTTTTTTTCTATTCTTATAAGATTCTTGGTCAACAACATCTTTTATACTTGTAAGCAGTTTGTAGTAAAGTGGATTTTCAAAACCTTAAAAATATAAATACATTGTGAGCAGCAGAGTGATAGATTATAGACTTCACCCATGACCCTCACAGGTGTTGTGGATAAGCCATTGCATTCTGGATATTGTTTGAAAGTTATTGAGTGTACCTTTTTAAAAAAAAAAATCTATATATTATATGGACAGTTGAAAGGCAACCTTTATGAAGCGACATTGAGCAAACTTTCCACGAAAGCGATTTGAAGTTCAAACATTTAGACAAAAATATTATAACTAATTGTTGGGTTGAATTTTGTTGCTGCTGAATTTCGCATGCATAGTAAAGGTTGCCTTTCAAGTGTCGATATAGTATTATTTAATTGGAGGTAGGTACTAGCCATGTTTTCTCTTTTTAAGCGTGTAATTAAAGTTGACAAATGGGCTACAATACACTAATCTTTATGGAGAGGCAGTGGAAAGGGAGTTCCCCAAGTAGGGGCACTCATTGCCAGAGGTTAGAAAATGACCTTCAGTTAATAGTATGAAGTCACAGGCAGCTACCGCAAGGCAGAACATGCTGCCTGCACTAGGCATGTTTCCTACTCCAGAATATAAAAAAGTTCATGCTAAAGAAGAGCATCCATTCCTTAATTAATAAAATACTTCAAAATGAACAGACCGAATAATAATTGAATATTAACAAAACATATGATATAGTTTAAATTGTTCTACACAAGAAATATATAAACTATAAAAATCATACATTTAGCAGTTTTATCTACATTCTGAGTGAGATTGCAATATGTTACATCTATATTTTTGATAGCTTCTCTGTCCAAGTGCTTGCTTAGGTCAAAATGATGTCCAAAATTTGTATTAGTTCCAAAAGATGACTCCACTTGGCCGAGTCCTTCATATCTCCAAGCGATTTTCATTTTGTCCATATCATGGGTTGGTAATGGACCTTCATCATCTACAGGTGTTGAGCAAGGAACTGGCAATTCTTTGATCTGAAATAAATATATAATGAAATAAATATAAGATATAAAAATATAACATTCTCTTATCTATTTATATATTTCTATATCTTATTTAAAAGAGTACTATTATAATGATTATTTACACACATAAAGGGTCAGCTCTAAATGTACTGTTCTTTACCCTTCCACTATTCTCTGTTACACTTTGGACAAGGGTGGTACATAATTCATCCAACTTTTTTTACTTATTTGGTTTAACTCTTTCGTTCTACTACTGGATACCAGTAAAGTAAGTATTAATTTTAATAATATTTATTTAAGAGGGCTAAATTAAAAAATGCTAGACTACATTATATTTTGTACAATAGCAAATCAAATTTCTCTTAATCTTAAAAATGCAGTTGCCATTATATACTTCTCAAAAAAAAAAAAAAACACAAATTCAGGCGACATTTAACTGAAAAAAAAAGAATTGATATATCATTAAAAAAATACGCCCATAAATAGCTGACAGTTTAATCTACACAATGGTGTACCAGAATTCCAAATTTGAATTAGTATTTTGAGAAATTTGATATAAAAAAAATAAGAAATAATTAGGTGTCATAACTTATACTTTTGTTAATTATATAATTTTCAATAAATATATAAAAATTATATATTCTGTTCTGTTCTCTATTTTGTCCTTAATATACTGATGTAAAACGTTTTTAAGAGCCTTTTTCCAAAATTGCATAATTCGCGTGGTTATCTTTGCCGGAGCATAATTTTTTTTCTGGCACTAAAAGGGTTCACATTTTTTTTGCTTAAATTATCGTTTTTTTTAACTGAGCTCTGAGCTGAGTGTGATTGTTAACTAAGCTCTGTGACATCCTATCAAAGAGATCTTTTCCTAAAAAATATAGATACCTCGCTCACAGAATTGTATCCACTTCTTTTACAACACCCATGTCAGCCAGGGTACCTTCTCTAACATTCCACTCCAGATATTCTCTTCATTCATCAATTCACAGAAATAATTTTTCCATCTGCTCTTTATTTCTTCATTGTCTGTGAAGACCCTTCCACTATCAACTTTTATACATTTCATATGGGTTATATCCCTTTCATTCTTTTCTCTATCATTCACCATTCTATAAAGATGTTTCTGACCACCAAAGCTTCCCAAGGTATACCTAAAATTAATAAATATTAATAAAAACATACAATTTCTTCTGGATTTTCATCAGCTGAAGCAATGAATAGAGCATGCTTGCATACAACACCTTCAGCCAAGAAGTATTTGATGAATATTCTACTGTAGGTGCCAAGCACATCTTCTTCTGCAAACAAAAAATATATCATTTATATCACCTAAAACTTTGTATGATAAAATAAAAATCTGAATTATAATTAATTAAAAATGACACCGATAATTTAATTAATGGCATATTCTTCAACTTAAAGAAAGAGAAAAATGGAAATTATAATAATCACCAATTACTAAAAATATCACCAATTTTCATGTTTTAAAATTTAATAATTATATGACTAAATAAATTAAAAATTAAATTAAATTGCTTTTTATTGCACCAAACATTATAAGGGTGAAATTTAAATACTACCAGAATTAAGAGCTACACATAATTTTTTTCCGTCTTCCTTCCTCTAACTTCCGGATCATACAGACATTTCCAAAAGGAGCTCACAGATATTACCATATAAGTAGTATCTATCAGCTTTAAAGTCAATTACAAATTTTCTATAGTTTTCACATTATGTTCTTCATATTATACAATTAACTAGATATAAAAATTATAATAATTGATGTGTAATTAAAGAAAATTTTGTAAGGACACATTTGCAACAGGGTGATTCTCAAACATAATTTGATTTTAGTTCGCTACCAGGTCATTGAGAGAATCAGTTGCTTACAAAACAGTTTTTAAAAATCTTCTCACCAACTATGAAGATACTGCCAGCAGGAATACCTCCACCTGAAATTCAAGTATGAAACTGATACTAAAACAGAACACACGAGGATATTAAGTCTAACAATGACATAGCAAGACTATCTCTAATTTTCCATATCCTCAAATCATATAAAACGTAAATAACACTGAACAATATTTAACGTTGTATTGTGTCACTCATAACAGCACAACTGAGATGTTACATTATTTGTCGTTTATTTCATTAAATGTGTCTATTCAGTTAAAGGTCATTTTAATTTTTAATGCTGAATTCGTAATACCAACTAGTCAGTATCATACTCCTATTGCTAAATAAGAATAAGTTCCTTGCAACTTACTTCTGGATGTTATAAAATTTGAGGTAATTCAAATGTTTGAAACTAACCTAAATGGTAAAATATTTCATAAAATGATATAACTCACCAACAACGTGGTCTAGGGATAATATACCAGATGATATATATGGTAAACTATTTTTCAATTTTGTGCCATTAATGGATAATTTGGAATCTATTGTTTTATGAAAACTACTCATGGTTGTTATTATGAATTTACTTGTTTTGATTACAACCGTCATACAGTGGAAACAGTGAAGTTAAACAATCATTAATAAATTAACATATTTATAAAATCTTCTTCAGTTCCCTAGCATCAAGTTAAATAATACACGTGTTTTAATTTATATATGAAGCGAAAAACAACAAAATTAGATTTTTAGTTTTGAACAGATAAAGTCCTGACAAAGACAAAGGACATTTTTTTTTCTTTTAAATTTTAATGTGGCCTGGCTTTTAAAGTAGACACATGCTGTTGAAGGATTAAAAATGAGGAATGACATTGACATTTATTGACAATAACACGGTTTTTTTCTTTTTCTATTCAACTTGTGCTTCAGACCAGCTCAAGCATTTGAATAATGTCATAGAACATAACGATTATAATTTTTTTATCAACAACTTAAATTACTTTTATACAAATGAATTCATATGGAACATATATAGTATCTTTATCATCAAAAGAAGATGATTTGATTTATAAAATAACAACGCCATTAGAATGAAATAACAGCACTTAAAATTTATATTATCCATCCGTTCAGTTAGTTGGCGTCTTTTAGGACGTCAGTTCTACTTTTTTTTAAATTCTATTTATTAATTCACATTATTTTGATTTATGCTTCTTTTAAATTTTGTCTTGCCTTGGCCAACAGTTGCAGTAAAAAAGAAATTAAAAACCATAGGACATTGAAAGATGGAGTCTGTGCTGTCATAACAATTGACACTTGTCAAGTGAACTAGTGAAGTGTCATTAGTGTCAATCTGTGGAAGTGTCGATTTAAAAATCCTTTCGAGTTGCCGTGTTTTTGAAGACGTTTTGGCACATGTATTTACTGCTGTATTTTGTTTGTGATTTCGTTTAATTGACTAAGTGGTAACCTAACCCGTAACAAAAATGCAGGGTCCAGCAGTTTTTATGGATATATCTCTTGAGGATCAGGTTAGTTTACTACGTCAACATAACCTATACATTGAATGTTTTAAAAGAATGTATACTTTTTGTCAAAGAAGGTTTCACATTCAGCTAAATTATTTGATTTTAAGGCATTGGAAGTCAGAAAATATTTCAAGAGCTTAGGTGCAGAAATATCTGAGGAGAAATCGGCCAAAGGAGTCGAAGATGACCTGCACCAGATTGTCGGAGTTTGTGATGTATGTTTTAAAGAAGCCAACGAAACCGATGTTGAAGCTGTATTGAATAGTATTGTCTCAATAATGGTGTCTGTAAGTAGTTTTTACTTTGCTATGATATTTATTCCCAGTGGTACATTTAATAAATGGAATAATTAAACATGATCTCATTGTCAACTTAATTCACATCAAATGAAAAGTGAAGATGTATTACTATTTAATACTTATCATATTATATCATATTAGTGAAATTAAGTAAATTAAAAGTTGTCTTCTTAAGCATATATAATCAAAATTAACCTTTGTAATGTATGAAAGGCAATTTTTATCATAGTGATTTGTGATTGATATTGTAAATTGTGCATTTTAGATACCATTGGAAAGAGGTGAAAATTTGATACTGGCTTTTAGTCAAAGACTCACAAAAGCTCCAGGACCTAAGCTTGGCATGATTGCACTTCAGTCGTAAGTATTTGAAATCAGTTTAAATATATGCAAATATGATCACATATGCTACATCAATTACATTTTAAGCTTTCACTATGAATCTTAGGGTCCATCTTTGATTATTGTCACAATATATAAAAAAAAAAATTGTACTGCCTTGAGTTTCTTTTCTTCTGTATGTCTGAGTTTCTTTTTTTTGTAGATGGTGTATGTTTGATATTTTTTATTATTAAAATAGAACAGTTCAGTTACTTCCGTTATGGAGTTCCAGTTTTAACATAATACTGTGTATAATTTGTATACATGGTAGTCTAGTAATATCACATTTTGAAAGCAATTTAAATGATATGGATTTGCATTTCATAATGGTAGGCACCGCTCAGACAGTTTATAAGGTGCTTGATATAACACAACTGCTATAGACCAATTGTGAAGGAAGACATTAGGAGGAAACTTCTATATGAAGATCAAGACAAGCTGGATGTCATTAATATTATGGTATCTGCTATCATCAAGCATCTAAGGTCATGTCTGGCAGGATTTTTGTGGTCTTGTTGTATATGTTTATATTAAATTCAATAGTTAACAATGGCAACATAAATTCCAGTCTTTGGCGCTTATACAACAATCTGGAGGCTAACTCACCCCTCCGCTACCATGTGTACTACCATGTAATTGAATTAGCCGCTCGTGTTGGATTTGTGAAGGAGGTGTTTACTGGAGTTGAGCAACTTAGGAAAGAGTTTGCTGCCTGTCCCCCATCAAATGAGCAAATGCAAAAACTATACAGACTCTTACATCAAGTATTAAAAGATCAGAACAGGTAATATGCCTTTTTCACAAAAAAAGTTTTAGGAACTATTATGCTTTTATTAACAACTATTATGTGCAAAAATGTTACTGTATTTCTAACATATATTTTGCATTGGTGCCATAATGTGTATGTATGTTAATAATTTACCCTCTGTTTCTAAGAAGTCAAAATTTAAAAAAAATGAGGTTATATTGCTCACCATACACCCACCATGCTTACTATCAAATCTGACCTCACACACACACACACACACACACACACACATACAACCATAGAAAATAGAGACAGTAAGAAAGAGAAAAGAAGGGATAGTCGCTTGGAGGGGGTTTAATGCTTTTTCGTTATGTGAGATTTGTGCCAGTTCACTCTAATGTAAACCTCATAAAAGAACTTTGTTTCAAAAAGAATTATATAATATAAAGCAATATTATTTACATTTATTACATGTAACACACAAACTAAATAATGGAAATATATATTTAAGTAATAAATAAATACAGACGGTCTAGACACACTTTGGACTTTGGAGAGACTTTGCGTCTCTGCATATTCTACCGTCTGTACAACGGGGAGTGATCTGAGGAGCTATTTAGAATGGTGCTCTCGTCATCTTTCTACCACCGCACTCCCTACCATTGGCTGGATATTCATCCTCATTTCTTGGAGCCTCTTCTTTCTTGTACGAAATGGTTCTCAAGAACATCCATGTTGCATACTCTCAGGATCTGGAATGAGCTTCCGGCTGAGGTTTTCTCAGCGCTGTATGATATGGGGTTCTTAAAAAAAGGCGTCATAAAATTTCTTCAAGGCCAGCAGTGCGTTGGTAATACCTCTGGTGTTGCAAACGTCCATAGGCGACGGTGACTAGCTGCCAGGGTGGGCTGTTTGCCTGTCTGCTGAACTCTAGCTATAAAAAATATATAAGCTACACTGGATGCCAATACTATTTATCAGTCTGTCATATGTCTCTATCAAGCATATTTATTGACTATCCAGCCATTCAAAGCCGTCATTCATTTTCAAACCAGAATAATCAAAATTGAGTTCTAGCATTGAAGCATTTTTTACCTTATTCTTGCATTGTATATTAGCGCGCACATAGCTTTTATTCAAGTTTATTTTTCCAACATGTATCTAGAATATAACAATAGTTTAAATTAAAATAAAAAATTCTCTTGGAACATAAACATTTTAAATTTACAGTGAATTAGCTGCAAAGGTGATGATTGAGTTGTTGGGAACATATACAGAAGACAATGCCTCACATGCCAGAGATGATGCTGTCAAATGTATCGCAACAGCATTGGCCGATCCCAACACATTCCTGCTGGACCCGTTATTAGCTCTCAAACCTGTCAAGTTCCTTGATGGAGAACTTATTTACAATCTCCTCAATATCTTTGTTTCTGAGAAGTTGTCCAGTTATTTGAATTTCTACAAGAATCATAAAGAATTTATACAGTCTCAAGGTAAGTTCATCAAATTGTAAGATATAATAATATTTTGACATACATATTATAAATTTATTGTGAAGCTAATATTATTATTTACTTCTTTTTTCTCAAAAATTTTAATAATTTTAAATATATATTTTTAAAATGTTAATATTAAAAATACTCCTGAGGATATTTACATTTTTATTTAATCTTATTATAAAACTAGCCCGTAGTGACTGGGCAGCATTTTTTGGATATATCTTTTGGTTTATTTTGGATTACAAACCCTAAAATATAAATAAATGAAATATGCAAACAGTGTTACCGAATGGAACTGTTACGCCATGCGCCTCCAGAATACGTGCGTTTACTACCAATAGGTGAATGCTACAGGCGGCGGCGTGGCTATATACACGCGCAGGCACAACAATGTACAAGCTACAAAGTACAGCCTAAGCTAGACCCAATTTCATATGATTGATGATATAAATCTGAGGTCAACTTAAATTGGAAATTAAAAATTTCCGAAACTGATCATTTTTAACTAAAACTATTTATTTTTTCTAAAATTAAAGTAGCCTAAATTACTCCTTGTTACATCAGATATCTGCCAGTAAAAGTCCCGTCAAAATCGGTCTAGTCATTTCAGAGATTAGCCGAAACAAACAGACAGACAGACAAAAATTGTAAAAAATGTTGTTTCAGTATATGTACCATGTATACATCCATATGCACTTAGTAAAAAGCGGTTATTTTAATATTACAAACAGACTACAATTTTATTTATTTGTATAGATAGATAATGTATTAATTCTATATTTGTTATACATATTGAAAATCATTATTAAACACAGTTAAATGATCAACAATTGCAACAAATATTATTTTGTGATTTATATGACAGTAAGCACTATAATGACCAGGTATAACTTCGTAAATTAACTTTTTTTTATTGCTGAGCAAACAGGCTTATGGCCTACTTAATAGTAAGCAGTTACCGGAGCCTATGGATGTTTGCGACACTAGGGGTATCGCGGCCACGCTGCTGTCCCATAGTGGTACAGGAACCTGGGTCACTAATGCCGGAATACAACACAAGGATATTATGAAGGTGGCATACTTATACACCAGGGGTGGTTTACAATCCAGACAGGCTTGGGGCCCTACCATGTAGCTAGACTTGTTTTATCGCCTTTTATGACAGGCCGACCCCGGCCCCAGGGGTTAGTATTCTTACCCGCTCCTGCCTGAAGAAAAACATATTATAAACATTTTTAATCTTATGATTGCATAAACTGTAAATGACAATAAGTCGGTATTGTACATGTTGCTATTTATTCGTGCTCAAAGGTTTATTTAGTAGTAATTTCTGGCAATACTAAATAAAGTTAAATAAAAACAATATGCACTTAAGTTGCCATTTATTTTTGGTTTATGTAGTTTTAATTGAGTTGCTAAAATTTTGAAAATAAAAAAGCTTTAAAGAAACTAATATATCCCTGGAAGCAGTTTTCCAAAAGTTGCTCTGATGAAGTATGAGACTATTGTTTTTTTTAATTAATTATCTGTACATGATTATCTTATATATTCTAGGTTTGAATCACGAACAGAACATAAAGAAAATGAGGATATTGACATTCATGCAAATGGCTGAGGTCAACCCTGAGATCCTATTCGATGATATAACTTCTGAGCTTCAGATTGAAGAGAAAGACGTTGAGGCTTTCATTATTGAAGGTATTTACAGAATAGGAGATTTTTTTCTATAAACTTGGACACTTGCAAAGAGACCTCGCCCTTGTTCCTGTTTACTTGTTGCTTGCTTTTTCACCTGTCACTTACTGGTAATGGTCATGAGGTGGAATTACTGCGTGTTATTTTAATTGCTTTTCTTTGATAGATGTTGTAAGAAAATAGATCCAATGGATTTGGCTGGATGGAATTTAGAAGTCTAGGTGGTAGGGCCCCCTGCCCGTCTCAATGGCAACCACCCCTGGTCTTTAAGTACGCTGATAATAATAATCTGTGCGTGTGTTCCGACATTAGTGACCAAGGTGCCAGTACCCCTATGCGGATGGCAGCGTGTTCCTGGTGTCCTTAGCGTCCGCGTCGTTTACATCTATAGGTGACGGTGCCTTCTTGCTACTAAGCGTCAGCTTGTATGCTGTCATTGTAGTACAAATGTATATTTCCATCTAAACTTTCAAAAAGAGGCGAGTCTCTGGCAAAGAAGTATCTTTTAGTTTGAAATTTGTTGGCTAAAATAAACTGGTTTGTTGGTTGTAGTTTGTTGAATAATGAATGAAAACTTGTTTATTGCATACATATAAATAAAACTAACTTAAAGTATACAAAAATATAATGCTGTATGACAATGGGCGACCTTATCGCTTAAAGTGATCTCTTCCAGGCAACTCATAAGTAAGGAAATTGTAACAAAATATAACGGTGACGTGCAAATAATATTACATTAAACAATACTATACAATTAAATTAGTAAAATATAAATACCAATCAAAGAGAAGAAAAAAGAAAACACATACATATATTCAAGATGTCAACAAATACTGCTACTACTATGCTTCCTTCAAGTAGTGATCAAACACTGATGTTCTAAATGATTAACAGGGAGCGAATTCCACAAGAGCACTGCTTTTATTGTAAATGAGTTATGCACAATTAATGAGGAACTGGTGTGAAATTTTTTGTATGTTTTTAACTATTCAATGAAAAGTTGTCTGATTAGCTGCCTGAAAAATGTTTTTATACAATGCGAGATTAAATTTTGGCTACATTATTGCATTCAAGATGATACAATCACAGATCGGCGATTGTTTAGACGTTGTCACTAACATGGACATGACATTCTGGAATTGGAAATTCAGTAATCCCGATATTTTTTTTGAAATCTTATTAGTTTTGAAAAATGTTTAGAAATTGTATTTTAGTAAAACATTATTAACAAATATTTTAGAATTTAAAGCATAAAGTGGTATACCTACTGAGTTTTTTTCATACATCTCACAATTTTACAAAATTGAACAAATGAAACCTTTTGACTACAGCCATAAAAATTGCTTATCTCTTGCAAAATACATAGAAAACTATTGAGCATACCTACAAAGACTGCAAAACAAGTTCTTGCGCATTACAGTCCAAGCGCCAATTTTCATGCGCAACGCGGATCTTCACCACGACCTGGAACTCCTTCCCGTGACGGAGTACATGGTCTCCCTATCGCGATCCTTCTTTGGTGTCGCTCCCCATCACCCCAACTCTCTGGTGGTGGAGACAGTCCTATACGCCCAACCGCCGAGCAACCTACGCGGGTCGTCGCCCGCGAAACTTACTCACGGACAGACCCGACCCCATCACTAGGACGCTGAAGCGAATGCTCTCGTGGACGCAGTCCCCCCCAGTCCGGCATAGACCAGCCCAATGGAATAGGTTTAGCGATGTCTTCCGCCCCAACATAGCCTATATTCTCACAAACACTCATTACACAAATACACGTAGAATAGATGTGTTGCGGGGGAGTTTCTTTCGCCGTTTCTTCTCTCCCAGCTATAAGCATTCCAAAACGGTAGTAGATTAGAATAGGATCGGCTTCACCGGTGAAGACCCGATAGACCCCAATTAAAAAAACTTGCCATTCGTGGCAGTTCTCAATTGTCCCCATGCAGCGGTCGAGCCGGAAACGCACTTTAACAGGAGGCGCGTTTCCGAGCATGCTACCACGGCTGATCGACCCCGCTCCCACGGGGTCGGAATGCCTTAACGTCCGTAGTCACTGTCAAGTCGTCCGAGACAACAGCTTTAGCTTTAAGAAAAAGCTTCGCAGCACTATGATTAGCAGCGATCGCACGCGTTTATCGGAGCTCTCTAGTGAGGAAAATAACAATTATCCTTACATATGTAGTATAAAATGAAGTCACTTCCGCTGTCTGTTCGCTTAGATCTTTTAATGTATTCAACGGATTTTAATGCAGTTTTATATGTATAATACATACATATTATAGTACAGAAAAGCCGAACAATTCAAATATTTCTAATGTAATGTCATAACAAACATATTTTTGTGCGCTTAAATCCCAACATTGGCTAAATCTTATGAGATTGATAAAATTAATGTACTACGGAATTATATATCTTGAAAAGATCGATAAAAAAGACTACGATGGCTGAACCAATTTTGATGAATTTCGGTATAGAGTCCTTGAAGAAGGACATAGGCTATTTTTATTAACCGACGAAAAAACGGAGGAGGTTCTCAATTCTACGCGTATATATTTTCTTTTTTTTAGGTATGACCGCGCATAACTATTTACAGAGTAGTTCGATTTTAAAAAATTAGAAAGGGTTGTTTGAATTTTTTTCTCAAATTTATATGGAACCCCAAAGTTGGTCCCATATAAATTTGGGAAAAAATTCCAACCCTAAGGGTACGAAAACAGAGAATGATTGATTGTTCACACACTGATTATATCTTGAACCACGCATAACTTTTGACAGAATTAATTATTTAAGCATGTAGTAATTAATAGATTATAGTTACAAAAAATTATAAAATAAAAACTTTTTAACAAAAAAATTAAACTGCCGAAAAAACTGAAAAGCAAAAAATAATAAAACTTTTTTTATTAACCTTAATAACTAAGTTAGATCCATTTCTGTATGTTCGAGATATGGAAGATATACACAATTTTTTCGATTTACAGAGGTTAAATATGTACTAAAATAATTGTAGGGAAAGACTGATTATTTCGGATTAACGAGAGTTAAAATTTGTGAAATGGAGGTTTTGGGGCTTAAAGGGAACAAGAGATTTTGGAATTGTAGAGGTTTTCAACTATCTTCTTTGCGAGGTTCTACTGTATTCTTTTATAGCGTACCTACCATAAACTAGTGATGTGCCAGCTTTGAAAAAAACATAACACTGGTCGTAATTCACTTTAATTGGATTTTTAATTTCCTGATTTCGAACAAGAAGCCTGCCGATTTCGAAAATAATAAATGTTTAACAAATTACCCTTATAAAATTGGAATGTAACATTATTTTGTAAATTCTAGAGCCGTGGCCCTAAATTTTAAATTTTATTAGTTTGGAGAGCGTTTTTCCGCAAACAATTATTCTATTCGGAATCTCATAATTAATATTTTTATATCTATTACTAAATGCCACATTCTTAAGGATTGAAGATTTTTTTTAGTCGTATCCATTCTTTACATAATAGTCGTACCCGTGATTCCGACATTCATCCATATTCGATATCCCAGTGATATATGTAATTCCGAGACACGGAATTTTTTTGGTCGTATCCATACTTTTGATGACATATTCTGTCAATAGCACACAAAAGTCTGATCTCTGGATATAAGATGTAACATAATTTATTAATGAAATGAATATTAATTGTATACAAAAATATTTTTACACTTTTAACTCTTAAATGCATTTTGTTGCCAAATTCTACATACTCGTTTTTGTTTATAAATAAAAAAATACATTAAATTTATATTAAAAAATAATAACATTTAATTATTTTTTATATAAATGATATCCAAGTAAAATCATCTTAGAGCCAACCAAAAAAATTATGCATTTAAGGGATTATCTTGTGTTAATTTAATAAGTTTAGTGTTAATATTACGATATTAGCATGCCAATTATTGACGAAGCATGAACATATTTTACAGTAGTAATACCTGTAGTTATTACTACTGCAACACCTCCAATACCGTGTATCATGCTAATGAATATGAATGATCGAAATGACGAATGTGTTTTCTAGTGCTGAAGACGCGTTTGGTGCGCGCTCGTATGGACCAGTTTGCGCGCGTGGTGCGCGTGTCGAGCACGATGCACCGCACCTTCGGCGTGGCGCAGTGGCAGCAGCTGCGGCAGGTGCTGGTGGCGTGGCGCGCCAACGTCCACCAAGCGCACGAGGCCATGAAGTCCGTCGCTGCCGCGCAGATCGAGTACGCCGCGCAGGCCCAGAAGCCCTGAATTACGCTGGCTTATGCCCCCCAGATACCACTTTAAATAAATTGATAATTAAAAAAAATTGTGTTGTTAATTTGTTTGAAAAAGCATCTATGTAGTTTTTCAATATCATTCTCACGTTGTTAAAAACATTTAAGAGCTGAATATATAACGACTGAAATATATTTGTATCAAAATGAGAACCGTGTACTTTTCTCTCTCACCAATAAGAATTCAATATCGGAAAGGAAGTTGTTCTGTGGCTTGTAATGGTAAATCAAATAATACGCAAACTAGGTGGTGGGTGCGAGCTAGTATCAAAAGAAGTTGCATTTATTGGGATTTTAATAACTGTGATTCCATATCTTTTTTTTCATAATTTTGTTGTGGTAAGGCAGCGATGAAACCAGCTTAACACACTTTAGTATGTTGAACGGGTAGGCTCGATATTTCCAACCTGTAAGTGTTTTACCTTGAGCTAATCGTATCTTGTAAAATCGTATCGTGTTTCTGTTTTCCGTGCCATCTTTTCCCTTTTCAGGCTTATTTTCCTTTCCGGGCACATTTCTTCCCTATTTCCTCTCCTATTTTTATCTTCTCAATACTTCTCATTCTGTCGTCGCGGTGATAACACCCTTGGCTTAGGTAATATTCGACGAGTCTATGATGTTTAAACTAACATAAAACTAGGTGAGATGTTAGTGAGAAATATCACAAGGCATCTTATAAGATTACTTCGAAGATTTCGAATGAGCAGATATTTTCAGCGGCGTACCGGAGGTCACGGGTTCGATTCCCGTCTCGAGCCTGGGTGTTTATATATGATATGTATTTATTTATAAAATAAAATGCACTTTTGTTCCGGAGGTGGAAGAATATTTTTATTACGCAGTACCTGCCATGCTGAGCCACGGTCACAGTGTCGACTACAAATCACTACCGACTAAAAATCACCCCCCAAGCGCCTACTCCGTTCGCTTGTGTACGGGGTGCCGGAAAATGGCGCGAACCGACTTCCGCCACACCGCACACCGTAGGCCCGTAGTGGGCACGGGCCTCACCGTACCAGAGGAACATAACCTTCGGTCACCAGAGGCCATTATCACCTCAGGCGTCCTCTTCCCACGCAGGGTGGGTGAGTGCGTGGAGCCCCACGCACCTCACCTCTAAAGACATTGTGCAGGCAGGTACTCTTGCCCCGAGGTAGCCACTTACGTCCTCACACTATGGTGGTTCTATGGTCATTAACTGACCTACGGCGTCGAGTGCCCCTACGTGGTCGAGAGCGTCGCAAACCCAACTGGTCTTGCTCCCGTTCCGCCGCCTCCTTTGCAGACATGACAGCCTCACAGTTAAAGTAATATATCACTCATCTAGTACTTACTCGTAACACGTTAACACGCTTTGGGACTAGTTGGCACTGTGTGAATTCCCAGAATAATATATTTTTCAGAAACGGACGGCTAGGTTGGGCTTAAAGTAGGTTTTATTACTGCTTTATAAAGTGCACGTTACTCTGAACTTAATTTCAATACTCTATAACAGAAATGTCTTTCAATTTAGAAGTCAGACCTTTACTGATTAGTCGTATTACATAAAAACTAGTATATATTATTCAAATGGACAATGAATGCTTACGTAATTTATTTCGATCATTCGTCTGTGTAACACTGTCTTTCTTGTTGTTCCTTCAAATATACGGATATTTCTGGGGTCCTTCATTAGACAACATTGATGGAGATTTTTCCGATATAAAATATGTTGTAATGCAGCTTACTAGAGGTCTGTCTGAGGTATACTTTCATTTTGTGTTTCATAAGTATTTTATGGAACATTCGTGGACGTACGTACGAACTTTTTCCGTATGATGTTTTGGAGCATTGTCGTTGCTAACATTGTAACTAATGACTAAATGGGGCTGTTTTATATGGACGTTAAACGTCTAAAGGTCGTGATTTAAAACTAGGATTTTTTCGCGAATTGAGGATTTATTGAAAAGTAATTAAGTGCATTTAATTTAGCCTCGAAATAATCACATATATGTTTTACATAATCTTTTAATCTGAGTGTGAAGATATGAAATTAGACGTGAAAGGATAGTCAACGCCGATATGATTATAATTCAATCGAAATTTAAATCAATAAGTAGAAGTAGTAAAAGTATTTGATGTTTTTTCGTTGCGTTTCTCAAGTTTCATATTAATAAAAATTAAAGGTAAATCAACAACATAAAAGACTGCAAAATGAGATGGAGCGCTTATCCAAAGTACTACCAGCGGTCACAGCAGCAGCTGGACGAGAGAAAGACGCCATAGAACCGTTGCTTCGCAAGAATAACAGACAAGCTATTGATTTGCAAAATTACGACAGACAGGTTCACTGCACTTCTTTGATTATTCCCACTCTTCAGTATTTGTAATTTGAACGTACTGAAAAATGTAAAAGCATGATAATTTATTATTTGTTGCCGAAGCACAGCAGACTGGATAACGGCCAACTTAATAGTAAGTAGTTACTGCCACCTGTAGGTGTTTTTGGCTAACACTACCGACTGCGTGAACTCGAACCTGAGTTGTTGCTGCTGGAACACAACACAAGGTTATTATGGCGGCATACGTACAGACCAGAGGTGGTTGCCATCCAGGCGGCCTTGAGTCCTACGACCTAGCAAGGGTTATTTTGTGGCCTTTTACGAGGCCTTTCCGGCTGCTGAGATCTGTATTATTTCTCCGCCCCTACACGCAGAATCTGATTATTTGTATGGGCGAGGGAACAATGACCTCCAAGGTCCAAAGTTCACTGTTTCAATTACTAGATAGTGTGTGACGCTTTGATGCAGGTTCCTTTTAAAGTTGTCAAACAATTATATTTTTACACAGTGGGGAGCGGATCTGAGACTTTAATTCAGTATATGGTTAATTACTCAGTTTTAGTTTACTCTTTCGTCGTAACCTCATGACTGAAGAACGACATATAAGTATTCTATTCCTTTGGGTTTTCTTTTAGTATTTCTTTTTACCTAAGGTGATAAATTTAATGTCCCCTACAGTTAGCGGACTACGCGTTAGAAACAGCTGGAGCTAGGGTCTTGGATACGGCGGATACAGTAGAACACGTGATATACGAGTCGCCGGTCAGTTGGGCTCTCCACGTACTATCCTCCTGGGTCTGTCGCCAATGTCAAGGGGCCAGAGCTATGATCCGTCCAGGGACCTTACCTGGAGAGTGCTGGGCGTTTAAAGGGCCAAGGGGAGAAGCCACTATCCGTTTACTTGGAACAGTTATAATTACCGGTTTTAGTGTTGAACATATTCCGGCGCACATTTCGCCTACAAGGTAAAAATATAAAAGTTTGCTATTATTATATACTAATCTTGTTATCTAAAAGATTGTATCATTGCTAGCTACGAATGAAGCGTCCTCATTAAAAATTATAATAATATAGCTAATTGCCACCTGTTGAGATGCGAGTTCTATTATATAGACCGTTTGGCAACGTGTTAACTGAAAGACAGGAAGTGGTCATACAAACTCGGAATGCGCCTCGTTGATGTGCGTGCGTGGCTTCTTTATTCTCATCTCGTAGTCAGAATTCTTCGCTACTGAAACATCTTTTTAGATTATATTTTTTCCGATTTCATGCTTTTGCCCTATACGTACATTTTTTCTGGTAGAAACTACCTTTATTTTACCTGTTCATTTATTGTATGTTTACATTTTTTAATTTATAATTATCTATTCTATACATATTAGTTTTATTATTAATTGTTAGATTTAGTTTTATTTCTATACATCTATATCTACTACCGGCAAACGTTCTTCTGCCATATAAATAAAAAAAACATTTTGTAGTGAGCCGAATTGTGAATCATTCAACCATTCTCGAATCCACTTGAACATATACAAAAATTTCACCATAATCGGTCCAGCCGTTTAGGAGTTTAGTCATATACACTTGCACCGAAATGTTTGTTTATTTATCCCAGATATTTATTTGTGTGTTGGTCGGAGGTCTTCTGCATTGTTTTGGTCCACGCTAGTCTGAAGTCGGCAGCCCTCGGCGGATACATTCGGTTTAGCACCGTAGAGATCTGTCTGCATCTTCAACTCCACCACTTTTGATGGAAGCGCTGGCCCACCGCTCGATTAGTGTTACTTGTCTTGTAGGGTATACATAAGCGCTTATTGGGGACGACTGATTGAATCAAAACTACTACTAAAAACTACTTTCGTACTAGTTCTGACTTCAAGTCTAGAAACTTGTGTAAAGAGGTGTAACAAGACGAAAAGTAGAAGAGGTTGTCATTCCAAAAATAAAATTCGATTGGGCTTCGCAACAAATTGCGTGTGTGCTAGTAAAAATATTAATACATTTGACGCTTTTTACGACACTCTTGGAATGACATATAGACTTTAGTATTTTGTAGGCCGGATTTTAGCATTAGTGTTATAAACATTAAATCTACGTTCGTGTTTATTTTGATTATTGTTGACGTTTAGGTCGTATTTTCTATCCTTTTCAAAAGTATACCCATAATACAACCACTTACTTTGGGATTAGATGGTGTTGTGTGAATTGTCACAGTAATTAAATTTATTTATCAAGCGACGTAACTTTAAATGTTAAAAAGGGGGAAAATCACTTTTGTACTAATTAAAAATGTTTGATTATGATGCAGAAAGTATTTAACATATGTATTATATAACATGTATTTGTTGTTGTTGTTATTTTCTAAATAAATTCTGTACTATAAACAAATGTTCAATAGAGAAATCTCATCGGCGCCACGGCTGTTCACAATCGAAGGCTTGGAATTCCGTTCAGATCCGTACCCGCACGACTTTGGCACTTTTGAATACAATAAAGACGAAAAACCAATCCAATACTTCGAAGTCCTACATCCTTCATCGAAGGGGTACAATATGGTTCGCGTTCGGGTGGTCTCCAATTGGGGACACCCGGTGTACACGTGCGTGTACCGGGTCAGAGTTCACGGTGAGCTGGTTTCTGGACAAGCACCCCGGACGAAACTAGACGATGAAACCGATTTGCGTATTGAAAATGAATAGTAAACGAAATAATATTACCTATTATTAGTTTTTAATACTAATTATGTAAAGCTTTTTGTAATTGTTTAAAATTTTAATTATATTTAATTACAAGATTAAAAGATTGAATGGAGACTTAATTGAATTATTTTATTTATTAATATGGGCATAATTTTAAAAACTGACGTTGTAATGGGTGATATGCGTGCCAATAGATTGACCACCAGAGATGTTGAAGACCGTGCGAAGCGGAGAAGAAAAGTCGGATAGTGGACCTCGAGCATCAATGCGAAATTTTGAGTTGCAACTGGGAACCTTTTTAAGTTTTAAGAAATGTGATGGAGGCAAGACATAAAATATACTAGCATTTTTCATCCGAATTACTCTGAAGTTATTAATGCCAGGTGCCTGGCTGGTTACTTATCCCATTGTATTGCACAAACGGGTGAAAGCCAAAAACCATACGGTGATGTTAATCTGGGTGTCCGGCAGCCGAACGCTATAAAATACGCCATTGTCGAATGGACAATGCTACAAAGGACATAAATTAACATGAGCAAAGTGATCATGAGCCCCCGCCGCGCCGCACTAATGGGTTGACCGTCCCATTGATGCTTTGTACTGACACGAGATGTATGCCTTCGCGCGACATCATAAAGGGACGGTTTATTTAATAAATTACAGGCTCACAATACGTGTACATTGAAAAGTTATGGTTCATGGAAAAATTTCTTTGGAAGGAATACCTGGAGTTGAACAGGTATTGAAGTTTATCTATCTTTTCTTGGCTTTCTAACCAGCTGTGTAAACGATTTTGTGCGCTAAGTATATGTTCCTTGTCTATAAAGCTGTATGTAATTGGTTTCATGATTTTTATTTATGATAAAATATTAATTTTTTAAATTATTTAAACTAAGATATTAACACCACATGGACGTTGGGGGTGGTGATGAATAGAGTTCAACATAGTTATAATTTAAGTATAATATATTATATATATATTTCTTTTTATAAATATGCTAGGACAGTTCGCACAGCGCAATCTAAAGTAAGCAGCAAAGTATTATATTATGATATAGGTACTAGACGATTAATATATACTTTGCAAATAAATATAATACATAAACACCCAATCTCAGAGGGGAATCGAACCAGTGCCCCCCCGCAAGCGTTTCGAATTACGAAAGCTGTTGCGACACGGAGATCATCAAGTATCTTAAAAGGATATTCTTCATTTTGTCAAAACGAAATACGCCTCTGTAGATAATTAACGTGTATTTGCCGGCCCAATTTCTCGTAACATTGCAACCTTCTTAAATATAACATCTCAATCGAAATAATTTAAATAAGTAGCGTAAAATCGAGATCATTAGACGGTGAATTGAAATCGAAGAAGGTGGCACGTAGCGGACACAATTAGGCCTCCAATCTTATTCTTTCCACGAGTTAGTTTTGTAAGGATCCCTTCACTTTGACAAATAGATCCGAATCGTAAAGGGTGAAAGCACTTCTCTATGAAATTTATTCTTTTCTCCTGGCACCGCCTACGTGTACACTACTCAATATTAATGATGTGATCTTAGCTCAAGCGTTTGTGCCAGTCTCCACTTGACATGTATTAATGAACAGCATTTGTGTCCAGATCCGTGAGTTGGTCACCTACTTCGGTTCGCTTCGCAACTGGGTGTAAATTAACCATTATACTTATAATTACTTAATAATAAATTGGCTATGTAATATAGAGAAAAGTAAAAAATAAAATATTAATTTCATATTTACAAGAGTTTAAACACATTATAAATGTTCAGTGGTTTTTTTTAAGCATAAATACAATACAAGAATTGTCGAGAACATTCTAAGGTCATCCCAGAGTTACTGTATCGCGAATTAAACTTGAGATTTAGAGGTTATAAATTGTTCAAAGAGACCATGTTCTTCGAAGTTTGTTTTGACGTTGCAGGTATATACACATAAAAATAAATAAATAGGGAAATATATTTTGTTATTTATCTTGATCACACGAAGAATCATACTGCGCATGTTAGGTACCCTGTTAAATACCTAGGAGAGGTTATGGGCTCAACTACTGCCCGCCTATTTGTGTAGGTGGCCTTCTATGATGATTTTTCAAGAAGAAAGCGACAAGAGAATCAACGAAATAGATAATGTAGCTAAATTTAGTTTATGTATTTTATCCGTGCAGGCGCGGAGAAAGAATTTTGTGTTGTGTTCCGGTTTCCATTAGTGACACAAGTTCCTGTACCCTTATGGGCCGGCAGCGTGTCCGCGATGCCACTGGCGTTGCAAACACACATAGGCGACGGTAACTGCTAAATTCTAAGTGGGCCGTCAGCTTGTCTTCTGTCATACAACAATAAAAAAATATAGGGGCAATTGTGGCCAACTAACTTTAAAAGACTTACTATTTAAGACCCTCTAAAAGATAGGGCCCTATTCCAATATCTGATTGAGACCCAAGTAAAGTACTTGTAGTAGGTATGGATAATAGGTCTCGGTAGGTCGGCAGTCTTCATTCTAAATTAATTGCTAATATTAATTTTATCAAACATACCTTATTCACCAAATATTTTAACTTCACAACTGAATTAAAAGCTAATTGTTTCATTGCTTTAAAATATTCATAGTGCGTCCGTACTGCATGATTAATGAAAATCGCAGTAGTCAATTTTTAACATATTTTATACTGGAACCTTTCTAAGACTGGGACATTGCACACAACGCAATCTAATCCCAAACTAAGTTGCATAGCACTTGTGTTATGGGTACTAGAGAACTAATATACTACATATATACTTTACTTTTGTAAATAAATATATATTATCTATACATAAACACCCAGACACTGAACAGGAATCGAACTTTTGACCTCCGCAAGCGTATCGACGTGCGTAGTCGTTACGTTAGTAGATCGATAAAATACACAAAAGAAAAAGTATTCCTAAAAATATTCCTCGAAATCTGCTCAAAAAAACTGTGATATTCACAAAGGAATTCGCGTACTACTTAAGAAATTACTTTTAATTTCCTTTCTCCTTTCAAGTAATTTGATCGTTACGCCTTTGTAATAGTTCTCGAATGCTATAATTGGTGGTGTAGAGTACAAAAACGGCATTGTATGTGCCGCCAAAATATTTAACAATATTAATAACCGTTTTTGGTCTGTCACTCGTGAAAGGCTTGAGTTGGTAAAGGATTGTTTGAGATGTGCCTTGCAGAAATAGTCGGTGGTGCGTGCAGCATGCTTCCGCAATTTAGTGGCACAATGTATGAGATGTAGCAGCAGCGGGAAATGTTTTATAATTTTTTATTGATAAATGATAGTATATTTTTGTAATAATATAGCTCTAGCAGTTAGATAAGAAAAAATATTTGAATAACGTCGAACGATTGCATTTTGAAGCCACGGGGTACTTTGTTAAGTCATAGGGTAAATACAGTTAATAGTGTACATTATTGCCCACCATGACATGACACTCGTTTTCTTGTACGATCCGAATGCTCAATAATTATTAGAGGCTTTTAGACCTTAGTTTCCAACTAAACATATTAAATTTTATTTTTTGCTTCCTTTTCCATTTACTTTTTCTGAATCAGAGTTAGATAAATGTAAAGAGACTGCTAATAACTGACACAAATACTATGTCGGTCTCAATATTAGATTAGTTAAAAACACATTTTAAGAAATTTTATTAGCTGTCTAAGCAAAGACGCGCTTGTCTATAAAACATAGTTTAAGTCTCATAACAAATATTAATGCTTGGACCATACACGAGTATAGGTAATGCGTGGGTAGGTGTCGCCTGGGGATATTCGTTTTAAATAGTCTGCGAGGGTATTGTTTGGCGACAGGCTTTGTCCCACCGCATCAGAAATAGTCTCGTGTACGCTTCGCTTACTTTGGTGAATGTCGCGTTCAGGAAATGCGATTTTAAGAGTAGAAACATCGGAATTACTAGTCATCGTGGTACACTCCATTGCCTTTGGGCAAAAGGGGTTTATTGTCTACCCTACCCTTTCATCTTAAACTGTTTTATCTAAACATGTTTGTTACTTTTTTATTTAACTTGCGAAAAAATGTCGTACGGTTGAATTGCTCTAGTGAACATTATATTTGGCCTCGTTGAATTTGTTGATAATATCATCACAATATCAACATATCAAGTATTATTTGACAATGATTTTTAGCATAAAATAAAAAGAATAATATTATGCTACAACAGTGTTTTTTTGCTATTATTTTTTGCCACATTTAATTTTTACTTAGCTTTTTGTTAGCTTCTATTAAGTATTTTCATATTAGAAAATTTCAATTGAATCATTATATACATTTCACTAACTATTGACTAATACTACATATTGTACTGGTGTGAAAATTAATTATATTTTGGTTTTTTACAATTTTTGGTGCAGTTTCTTGATATTGCTGTGAATTGTGAATTGAAAAAGTTTTGAAAAAGCAGGCAAAAATTAAGAAAAATATGTATATATCTTTGGATTAACAGCATTGAAATATATGAAAAGAAAATATAATAGACGATATTCTGCCTTCTGAAGTGTTTGGTAGTTTAAACCGTTTACAAATACTTCAAGATCTTTTTGTATAATGTTTTTATGCATTTATTTAGATTTGATCGATTTTATTCTGATTACAATAATAATAACACAAGAAGTCATCTATTAGTTTTTATTTAAAAGTTGCAAGGAAAATTAATGTGTAGTGAGCATGCATTTGACGTTTGGCGAAGGGTTCGCGGCAGGTACGTCCGTATGGCGCGATCTGCCCTTCATAATTTAGAAAAAGAGCCATTTATTAAACTAGAGCCCTTAGTAATTATTGGGACTCCATTTTGTATATTCGCCATCGCTACCTGCCGGCAATTTGCCATTCGGCCCTTTGTCTGCCGGTGTGGCGCCCTAAAGGGTTCTAATTTTAAATGCACCGTGTAACTATTCCAGCCATTATGAAATAAATTTCTCTTTCGCGGTGGTTAGCTCGCTGGACGCAATATGGCGTATTTTTTTGTGTCATCGCAGTCGCTGCCAAAGGGTGAGCAATTAACTCGACACAAAGTGGTTTGGTATATCATGTTTGCGGTTCAACAATGGAATTAAATATTATAGGCATTTGTGCATTAAATAGATATTATCTTGTAATAGGTTAGCAAAATTGTAATCGAATTCTGTCAATGTATGTTATAATAATAATAATATGTAAAAGTATGTTATAGTAAATCATTGAAACTAAACACAATACTTAGCCATATTTTATTTTCAATGATTTAGTGTTTAGCTCGCGATAGTGATTCTATTGATTTTAGAATTAGTTTTTAGTTACCTAATGGCTTAGTGGTATCACAATCTAGAGGTCACATGTTCTTATCACAAGGGAATATACGGTTAAGACAGTAGTTTTTTCGCATGATTTGGACATTATTACTGTTAACTCGAGGAAGAAGAACCTCGAAACATCACTAGAAAATTGCATACCAAGATCATCGGCAAGTGAAGCCTGCAAATTCGCTTTGGGCAAGCGTGGCGCGTATACTGTCCGTTCCTTCCAGGGGGAGGCTCGAACCCAGTAGTGGGATGTTATGGGTTGTTATTACTTTTTATTATAAGTATAAAATTTTAAGTTAATATATAATAAAATAGATAGATTTCAGAATCCATAGTGTTCGATCCTTGCGTATAGGGTAGTTGAAATCTCACCTCCTGATTTTTGTTATCTACCCTCACTTTTGGTGAGGTATATGGTGAAAGCGAGCGCGGGACGGTCGACGTTCGATCTCCCTGAAGACCAGTCTCTGCGTCGTGCGCAATTGGCTTCAGTTACTCCCTACTAACTCATATTGGCCGTGCCATAACATTATGTGTTCAGTGTCTAGTTTGTGACATTTAGCTGGTGCCGTGCAACAGTTCCTCCATGAGCGTGGACCGAACCGGGAAAGGGTGGAATCAAGGTCAGTATTAATTTCTTTGCCCATTGCAAGACATCGCATATTTCTAATCACCACTCCTCTCTCTCTCTCTCCCCGCTCATACAATCCACTGCCCTCGAGCTATCCGATTCATCCCTGTACAGTGCACTTTTGGTCTGTGACCGGCATCGTACATATATACCTACTAGTGCAAATACTACGGTCAAGATTCAATCAGCCAGGAATCATGAATCAAACAGAATAACGCTTAAAATTAAGAAAATATCAAATTCAAATAACAAATATCCGTCATGTTTTATTCTCAAAAAGAAAAAAATTTAGAATTTTTTGGAAATCTTACACCAGTGTAGACATTTTTTGCTCTAACATTGTAAATTATAAATAAAAAATAATCGAATTATGCAAATGACTAAAGTATTGAGTTTAGATCTCTCAATTTCTTTTTTGATGTATTTTATAATTTTAATTTATTACTATTGTTCTAGTGGTGATGCAATTATGTGTATTACCTTTATGTGGAAACTTTACTGATTTGTTAATTTTTATGTTGTCTTTATATTGTGATGTATTGTAATTGTATGTTTCCCAAATAAATAAAAATAAAATAAAAAATAAAATATCAATCTATTCGATTCTTCATTAATTTTGATGACTAAACTCCAACACAAAATTAATTCTAATTATTTATTAACAAAACTAAGTTAATTAAAAGTAATAACTAGTTTATAAAGAGCATAACGTTTCAAATAATTTAATATTTTCTAATACAGGTTGTTAAACTGTATGCACAGAGCATCGACGTACAAAATGAACAAAAGTTAAGCCCTGTAAGGTAAAGGCACGAATTTACCACGCACCTGTACTTAACCACTAAGGCACAAAAACCGATAAAATAATAATTCATGCCATGTTTTTAAACTAATTCCAAATTAAATAACCGATCCTATATACCATCTAGCTATCGACCGGTGCAAATTAAATGTCCTCTATTTTTTAGTATTCCAAATGACCGCCAATTATTTGACGATTGACGTCCTGTAAAAGTACAATTGGTTTTTACTTAACATTTTTTTTAAGAATTGCAAACCTTTAAATTAAATTTTAGCAACTTATTAACCTTAATGATAGTATTTTTTTGATTTTACTATTTGTTTAGGGTTAATTAAAGCAACGAGGTATCTGAAAAACGAATATATATTTACAAAATCGACCTAGTGGGGTGGTCCACTACTGATTCAAATGTATCATGATTTTTTAGTAATTGACCGCAATGACCAAATTTTGATAAAATCGTCTTTTATGTGAATATACTATGCAAAATAATATATTGAGGTCAAGTTAATTTAGTTTTAGGTACAATTAGTTACTTTTATTTAGTTTTGACCACCTTTATTATAGGTAAGGTATGATTAGTTCCTGCAAGCAATTTTTCACCTCATAGATGGCTAGAAAGAGTGCATATTTCTGAATTATACTGAATTTGCAATGTTCTCAACCGTAAACGATGTTCGATAAGACGGGTTTCATAAGCCAAATCTGTCAAATTCTAACTCGGACACTTTGCTGAGGAGAAAATGTGAATGAGTCAGAAAATGACTCTGATAAATAATATAACATTATAGGTCTGCAATCGTTCCATAAATTAGATGATCAGTAAAAACATCAAGATCAGCTAAACTTAAATACGAAAATAAATTTTATTTATGAAATAAAACATTACAATCTGATATTGAAATTTAGTAATTGCTCTCATAAAGGAAAAAAAGACCAGTTCAACGAGAAATATTCCAGAGACATTTTTTATATAATTTTATGCAATTTTCCTATTACATATTTATATGAATTAAAACGCCAAGTGACCAATTTGTTTTTTATTTAACAAATAACCGTAAACATCTGGATGGTCATCTACTGATGCAAAATATGGTCAACCACTAGATTTTCGTATTTGTTAGATGGTCAACTACTGAATCTCTAACGTTAGTCTTTTTATTTTATTTTATATTTTAATCCATCAAAATCAATATTGTAATTTCATTAAAAAAACTTTTGTATTTCACAAAAAGAAACACTACTTGAATTTCGGGTGTAAATCAAGGTTAATCATTAAAAAAATAAGTTTTATACTCTTAAGGGGTCCACTAATGGTGCTTTTATCTTACTAGTAAGTAGTACTCAATAGCGACATACAATTTATGAAATTAAATTTTGAAACAAGTAAAATACAGCGCAAAATTATGAAACATATATGTAGGAAAATTATGAATAATATTGCCATTAGTTGGTAGTGTGCTATAAAATTACAAGGTGGCAACCATCCAGATAGTGTGGGCAAACAGTGGCGCGGCGGCCATCTCCAAAGTTTGTCCGCAAACAAGGATCAAATGAATATAGACAAACGTGTTTGCCAGCGCGGATTGCATTACAACAACAAATACTCACTTATTCCTTATTTATTGGGAACGAGTGTAGGTATCAACCGGGCAGCAGATCGCCCTCGTGGCTAATGCGATGCAGTCGCCATGGCGACATGCAGCCACCCCACCTACATGGCGCACGAGAGACCATAAAAAACAGAAAAATGAGAAACAGTGAAAGAGAAAAGTTGGCCGACGTCACCCCGGTTCCTGTCGACTCAAACGTCCGAGAGCTCCCTCCTTTCAAACATAATTTATGGTTTTGGGGAAATAAACATAAAAAATAGAAAGGGAAAAACGACAGCACGCACGATAAAAAAGCTCGTCGTAAAAGTGCGAGTTGTGTGGCCAGGGAGGGGGTTAACCATCTCCCGCCTCGGCGCGGTGCCCACTGGCCCAGGGCGGCAACCCTTCCGCTGCCCGCCTCCGCCCGCCTCACCCACCGCCGCCACACTAAAGGGTTAGCCCGACTAACCCCTGCTCGCCGTACGCCATGTAACACAAACACAACCGCCTTCTAACATATCAACTACACACTCACTCATGTATGCTTCATAAACTCTTACATGTGATTTTATTCAAAATTACGTTTAAAAATATTGTACAAAATGACCTATTTCTGTTTACTTTAGACTTGTGTATAGCATATATTTAGGTATATTATAATAATAAAAACTGGATTTATTAGTTATTACTTTTGATATTGATATTTTGTTTATATTTTTGATGGACAGGAGGCCGATTTAACAATGTTTATTAAGCAGACTGAATGAAGAGCACGAAACCTCCTAGGACTCATTAAAGCACGGTTCATATCATGTATGTGTGAAAGTCTCATAACGAGATTTCAATGTTAATTTCTGTTATACGAACGTGTGGAAGATGCGGTACGTCGCCCTTACGGAAACAACCAAAAGATACAGGAACAGAAATAGCACAATTGGGTATTTGAAAAAAAATATTATTGATTTTTTTATGTATTTTAAAACTTTATTATTAATAATATTGATATTTAATGCAATGACCTTAAATTTTTTTTTGAATTAATTGTAAACAATTAAAAATTGATGAAATTTAAATAAAAATCACGTGACTATAAACGCGCCATGATTGGTCACCATAGTTGTGACGTCATAATGTTATAGCTATTCAATAACAGTACAGCGTTAAAGGCTATTTATTACACGTGACTAGACAATAATATTGAAAATTTATTGCTAAAATACGAGTTGTTAGTTCCGATTAGCTTTGTGTGATAAAGGATTTATTAAGGCAAAGTCTGATAATATTCCTGATGTTGATATATTTATGATAACCAATTTAAAAAAAATTACGTTCGGTTTAATTCTGCTGAAGTTCGAGGTGCCAAGGCATCAAGGTAAGTCTGTTAAAAAATAATATAATAAATGAAAATATTTAAGTATTTATTATATTATTTTGGGATTATCACGGTACACTGCTTGAAACCATTTATTTCGATATTTATCATCTTGGGGAATATTTAAAAACATTTTGTCAGGATTTGTTTTTGTAGTATTCGTACATAATGGTACAAAACAAGAACGATAACTTTTTAGGTTCGACATTTTTAATATAAATTTAAATATTTAACAATGACAACAAAATTAAATAGATCAAAACACTGTATTTATTATTTTTCTATCAACTGCAATGAGTGAAAACTAACATTATGACGTCACACACGCGCTCGAGTTTGTTCGGGAGTTATCGGCGTGTCTTCGGTACTGGATTCAAAAATTAATTTTTGTTTTGAAATAACTTTTGAATTATTGCGAAAAAAAATAAAATAAAAATAGTTTTGTTATAAAACTTATAAGTATATGATCTTTTCATTTATCAGAAAAAAATTTTTTTTTCAAATACCCAATTGTAAGAGCAATATACATACCGTCACGAGTTTTGAGCGCTCGGCGAAAGTAGTGGGGATACTTGCGCATGTGTACACTCGTGCTCATAATTATTACAACGCAGACGTGCGGACGGTACACGAGAGCGGCACGCGACTGATAAACCAATACGGCGCCGGCGCTGGCCATCTCACCCATCGCACCCGGCTCTCCCCGCCAAACAAACCCAAAAAATGACAACTGCGCATTCAAGGCCAGCGCTCAAAACTCGTGACGGTATGTATAACACATGCGCAATGGAGCCTGCAAACCTTCGATCAATATTGTGATCGAAGCTACAAACCTACATCTCATACGAATACGAGATTTCGAAAGTACTGAAACTCTATAAACTAATAAAACAGAGTAGTAGTTCATTCCCTGATTTTTCGTAAGTGGCGGATTTACGGAAGTTTTTGGCGAATATAAAGTTCATTGCCAGTCCCCCTAACCGGAGTCGGGGAGAATGTGGAACTCCGTTAGACCACCGATTAAAAAAATTTAAGGATTTAAATTAATAAATTTCATTGAATATTTGGGAAAAATATTAATTTATTCAAAATTAAATATAAAATATCGAATTATGTAGGTTAAATATAAAATAAGTAACGTGTAAATAAAAATTATAGCAAAATATATATATTTATAAATGTTATTTACATGATATAGAATTGAAGTTATATTGTTCTCCATATATAATGCTTACTGTCAAATCTTGTCTCACACACATACACATACAACCATACAAAGTAGAGATAGCAAGAAAGAGAAAGGAAGCGATGATTGCATGGAGGGGGTTTAACGCTTCTTCTTTAGGCCTAGACCGAACTACGGTTTTTTCCCGGGAGCGGTTAACCGCTATAACCGCGAAACCGCTCGAGTCGTACACACTACGATTATAAACCGCGAAACCACCCGTGATTTTCACAGTTTGAAGATGGATTTCAAAAGAGCAGTATGTATTGTTGCTCTGGTACTAAGAAATAGAAAAAAAAGACGTCAACGAAAATTTCGCAAATATTAGGTCCATCCACTCACTAGCCGTAAATTTGAGAAAGGTTTCTTTCAGAAAAAGTATAAAATTTTAAGAGAACATACAGAGAAATTTTTCAACTACAAATTTTTTCAAATTTTTCTGTAGCCAGCTTCGATAAAATTTGTGTCATCCAATTATTAACTACGTTGTGATAAACTTCCTCCCAAAGTTTATTTTTCACATTTCTATCACTGTATTGCGTCAATACGCAAAGTAGTATTGTATAAAGCTGGTCTTTTCTGTACTTCCACGATGATTTTCTGGGATAAACTTTCGTACTCTGCATTTGAAACAGACTCCGACTCGGTCGACGACATAATTGTAACGGGACGACAACACAACTATTCTTCGCGGCCAAAAAACCGCCCGCGGTTAACACATAGTGCGTGTGCGCCCACTTAGTTATGCTACGGTTTCTTACAGCAACAATTTTGTAACATTTCACGGTTTTAAAATCAGTCGCGGGTAAAAACCGCAAGTGCGGCCGGTTGTATTCGCTTTCGTGTTTCATAAACTCACACGGTTAATAACCGCTGCGGTTTCACCGTAGTGCGGCCTAGGCCTTATGTGACGATTTCTGCCAGTTCACTTTACAGAAAGCCGAAAGCCGAATAAAAGAACTTCGTTTCAAAAAACTCATTTGTTCTCTTATCACCTAGTGCCTGAGCTGACAGACAGATGGGATATTTAGATTTAACACGGATTCTATCTTTCAATCTGATTTAAATAATCTTTTATATTCGACTAGCGTAGGTATTAAAGTTGAAATACAAACGTGAAATTTCCTTCTGTACCTTCGGGTATTTTATATGAGATCCTTTACGAATAGTGGCGAGCAAGGGCGACCACGCTGGCCGGCGTCCATCCGTCTCGGTGCCCGACGCTTACCTCCCTCGAGCATCCTGCATCCCCTTCCCTCGTCGCATTAAAGGGCACCAAAATACGAGTTAGGATGGGTTGATGTAAAACACCGCTTTGATATATGGATAAGATCATTACTGTTGATATAAAATGTGTATCCGAGTAAGTAGTAAATGCATTTTAGGTGACAAACATGTATCGATAGAATACATATGAAAGTCACTATAATTTACAAGTAAACAACCAAATTTGATATAAAGCTGCTCCTGTCTCTAAGGGATTAAGATCAAGTATTGTATAATTAATTATTGTATATAGCTAGCTGTACCCATATTCATTATTTTTTTAATAACTTTTCATGTCTCTTTATATCTTTAAGATAAAAAGTGGTCCCAACTGCAATGTTTATTTGCTTACAATACATTTCTATTACAAATATAGAAAGAAGAAATAAAACTAAACGTACTTCAAATCTAAAAAATTGCAAGCGGAGCATTAAATTAAGGTTTGTTACTAAATAAAAATTGGGAATCGCGGCCATTTATTATTACATATTTTAAAGATTCAGTAAGAAATTCTACAGTCTAATAATGTTTGGTGTTAAGTAGATAATGTTTACCAGTCCGGAATAATCGTTTGCTAGTTTTACTTTGTTTTGTTCCTCCCCATTTCCAGCCTACCACCCCCTTCAACTCCGCTTTTTGCCGATCTTATTTATTTACGATATATGTTGACTCTCTGGGGGAAAACTGGCACTATGATAATTTCCTGTGCGAACACTGAAAATATGTGGAATTTAGTACAGTTATTGTTAGAGACAGTGGATTCATTCAGAGATAATTTGGATTAGATTTTTAGTACACAATTGTGTTTTTTTGTACAACTTATAAAAGTGAATGAATGAATCACTATGAATAATCACTGTGACTCAATAGTGTCCGTGTGAAGCTTGTTTGATTTTTATCCGTGCAGGGACGGAGAAAGAATACTAACCCCTGTGGCCGGGGTCGGCCTGTCGTAAAAGGCGACAAAACAACCTACCCTAGCTACGTGGTAGGGCCCCAAGCCCGTCTGGATGGCGACCACCTTTGGTCTTAAGTATGCCGCCATAATAACCTTGTGTTGAGTTCCGGCATTAATGACCCAAGTTCCTGTACCCTTATGGGACAGCAGCGTGTTCGCGATGCCACTGGCGTTGCAAGCACCTATAGGCGACGGTAACTGCTAAATCCTAAGCAGGCCGCTAGCCTGTCTGCTGTCCTACAACAATAAAAAAATAGATTTTGACTATTTTGTAAATTATTGCGAAACTTTAAATTTACTCTATGTTTATGACAATAGACACTCTCGGTAATCATAATCTTAGCTAAGAATCCCAGTTGCAGCCCAAACACTCGCTTCGGCACCCGGGGTCCGCTTTCCGACTTTTTCTTCTCCACTTCGCACTATCTTCGGCATCTCTGGTGGTCAGTTCATTGGCACGCATATCAACCCCTACAACGTCAAGCCAGCACTTTTTGGGTCTACCCCTCCTGCCGGGGCCCGGCGGTGGCGGCATGGCCAGATATTTGTTCCCCACGTACAACAGCCAGTAACACGTACAGTAGCCGGTTGCCGTAAAACGTAGTCATACCAGCGAAAGCGACACTTGCAATTTATCCGCAATGTCACGGACATGTACACATATATACACACACACAATTTGTATATATAATCTATAACTATTGATTTATAGTTTATAGTATAACTCGTCTAATTTTTATGTCTGTCTGAGTCTGTACAAGATATCTTATATATCATCTATATTAATATTGTAAAGAGAAACTATTTGTTTCTTCAGGATAAAATCAAAGCTTATATTTTATTGGTAAATGATGAAATGGCTAAAATATACTTTCAACCCAAGCAAAGACAGGTTGCTAGTATTTCATAAGTGACAGAAAATGTATGAATGTTGTTAACTTAATGTCTCACTTGTGTATGTTTAACTTCCTCATTAATGCTGATAACTTATCACCGCAGTCTCAAGGTAGGGACATTAGACCCCTGTCAGTGGCTCCTGGCGCAAGTTTTTGTAGTCGCAGGGCTGATATTAATAACGGTCGCTTTTATGCGAAGGGCTCATGTTTCCCGGGGAACTACACTTATTTAAATTCACGTTTTTGTAACAAATTTACATTAGATTCCAAGTTATCCAAGGTATTAAGGCGCAGGGGCAGACGACATTGTCCCTGCTTGTGTTGTAAATAGGGGGTTACACAAAAACCGTTGAGCCCTTACTGGACTCATAAAGTCCAGCCGCTCGACCATGATGACGGTGAAAAAGATCGGCCCTGTCCGTTTTTACTTTTTTCCATTCTTTTGATGTCCGACCGATACCGATTAACAATTTGCAATTTTTTTTTGTTATGCAGTGAATACGAGTAACCCATGTACGGAATGGTTGAAATTTCCTAAAAAATGTAAAATAACGAGGGGACGATTATAGGCACATGCGCGAGCGCGTCAAATCTTCAGCCGGCGCGCGTACGCAGTTCTGGGAAGCATTATGGCTTTTTAAAATTATACTTAGTACGTGGGGAACGTGTTTTTTAAAAATAAAAATTCACTTTTTAAGTGAAAAACATGTCCCCGCAGTCGAGTCCAATTGTTGCGTGTCGGATGAGCACGAGTTCCATTTTATGTCTCGAAGGGATTTTTTATAGTGTGGTGTGTGCCACGCGGTGAGTGGAAGCAACCTGGCACCCTCGTATGGTGTTATCATGTGATAGATAGGTTTGCCATGCACGTCACGTGACACTCGACAAATCGAAATTCGTACTCACGAACTAACTCTTTAAATACCGATTGATAGACAAACATTTTTAATTAAAATAATGTTGTATAATTTATATATTTTGCAACTATTTAATTCTCCAAACTATTATAATAAGAGAATAATATCATTAAGTTAATAATAGTATGCATTTATAATATTATTACATGCTTGGTTACTGGTTGTCTCGGGATGTCTGGAGGAGAGCGTAATAAGACCGCTCGTTTTAAATAATTAAATTTTTTCTATAGATATAATATTTATAAAGCCTTCAATAAAGAACTATCTATCTAATATAAAGCTTGTTTGATAATCTAAATATATAAATAATAAATGATAATTAATCAAGTATATATAGGATACTTGGATACGTCATGTATTAGATGTAGGTACGACAATAAAAAGCACACAAGTAAATGGAGACGCGAAGGGCGACACCGAAAGAGGTAACAAGTCACGACTACTTTTTACTCCCTCGGAGGGAGGGAGGCAGGCGGCCCGCACACACGCACGCCGGTCTCCAGAGATGAAAGTTTTGTGGGGTAACGGAACTAACACATATGCGCATGTGAGACAACAAACGGCCTACTACTTGCCTAACTCTAACTTTAATTGTGTCTTTTCAATCGATAGTTGGGGAAACGAACACATCTTTCATTTAATCTTGCTTACTTCTTTGTTCATTATATAGATACATTTTGTGTTGTTCAACGGAATTAACAAATTCTTACGTACAGAAGACAAGATGAAGAAGTACATATGGTGCTTACATATCATTCTGTTGTGATTATACTATATTAGTCGGTAAGAAACAGTAAATGTAATTTAATGTTAATATTGTATTTAATAAGTAAAAACGATCTAGTCGGTAAAATCTAAGATCAATTGTAGTACCAACATGACATACAATATATCACGAATTTGATAAGTTTTGTCTATCTCGCGGATTGATACAAGTTTTACATAATTTTAGATAATAGAAATCACAATGCTATTATAACGAACTTTATATAAATACCAAGTTATGTCAAACAAATCATAATACAGGTAAAAAAATAGTTTTTAGGTATACCTAATAGTCCGAATCTTTTAAGTGTAACTACGAAATTAAATAAAAATTGAAGTACGTTCACCACATCTTCATCATACATGCAATAATATTATAGCTTAGGTATTACTAGAAAATAAACTTTGAAAATTCAAGTTTTACATTAATATTTTCCAGCGTCCGGCTGGGCGATGCGCGGTTCACTACGGAGTCCCTTCGGGGGCAAAACGCATCCCTGTCTGTTACTTGGCCTTGCATAACCAATAGTACATACCAGCTATTGTCCACATGCTTAGGGGAGAAGTAAATAAAGTAGTTTAAATGTAGTACGACGTTCTTTTATTGCTTGACTAGTTAAACAAATCTGAGCGCTTATATTAAATATATTCGAGTCAAAGATGTAAACAAATTTATTTTTATAATGTATTTTCATTGGTTGTTTTTGCACTACAATGACTTTACAGTGGTCGGCAGATTTGTCAGCGAAAAAAGACAAATATAGACAATTCACAATTGAAATTTATTCAAGGAACCATTTTTTAACATGCTTTGCTTTAGTAGGTGACAGTATACGGAATCAATAGATAGTAAATAAGTAATATTCCGTGCCTGGATTTTCGCGAAATGTTTAATTTCGCGGAAGAGCCGTAGTCCGAGGAGGCAAAGAGCATGCGGCTCACGAGGCGCGGGTTGCTGACACGTTACACTAGAAGGTATCATGATTTTGAAAGTATCATATTTTAGATAAAGGTTTTCTCGCGAGTCTACACGCAAGCATACCTTCTTTTCAAGTTTATCCTTCCTTCTTTTCATTCTTTTAAAGTTAAAGCTTAATCAAAATGATACATCATTCATTTCCGTCTATACATAAATATTTTCTTTGTATTTTGTAGTTACTTTCAGGTTTATTGTGATAAATTGGTCTTGATAAATTTAATGTGTGCTTTTTATGAGTATTACATCCCTGTTGCAAGTGACTTTTTACTTTGGAGGCCGGGATATATCAGTATTGTCACCTGCCAAAATTTCAGTGAGCCACATTTCTTCGGTATTCACCCGAATCTTCCTTTTTTTGACCAAATACATATCTAATTGGATGGATATAGCTAAGTTATGTTTAAATAGTAATGATTGCGTTGTTGTTTCAAAATAGTAACAGCCAATAGACATGCCACTACTACCATCCCTCATTCCTGCATCCATCTAGATGAAACGGACAGTGTCCAGAGTCCAGTGTACACGCTCCGCTTATCCAGGGCGGGTTGGCGTGTTACACATAACGGTGATCTCGGTATGCAGGTTTCCTCACGATGTTCACTTACCTTACCTTCACCGTCGGTACATGGCCATTATGCTACCATATGCATATTAGGCGTGAAAAACTGCCTAAGCGGTGCACGTCATTGTGGGATCTGAACCCGGGACCTCTAGATTGGTTTCCGAGTTTAATACCACTGAGCTACCAGGTACCGTGTTATCAATTAGGCTAATACCCAGCAGTGATCTTTTTTTGCTTAAACGCTTTTAACACTGAAATATCTTAATTGGCTTCAATCCAGAAATTTGGTGATTAAACGATTTAAAAATGGCAAATCTAAATAATAAAGGATTTATATTATCAAAGTAATAATCGAGACTGTTTAGGAGTAGTATAGTCGATAATTTTTCAAATAAATTTCAGATTCAATCATTCTTTATTAAATCGAAAATTTATTTATACTTCAACATATATTCTATTTGTGAAACAGTGAATTGTTGTTTCAATTATTCAAAAGAGATACAGTCTTTGTACCTGCCGTCAACACGGTTGAAACGCATAAAAAGCTTAAACACTTCTCGGTATAGGCGATCGGGTGTGTTGATATATGTGCAGAATTATCAACGCATTAGGATTCAATTGATTTTGTTTTGTAATATTTTTGTTTCGGCTAACTAATAAATATTGCATGTAAAAGGACCCTGGCGTCGAATGTCTATGTATATAATTATACTTGTTTTAATGCCTTTTCCATAATATTTTCTGAAGATTATATTGATTTTACTTCAAGTAGTATTTTATTACTAAATTAGGTTTTACAGCAATTACAGAAAGCCGAAGTTAGCCTGTACCGAAGTTCTGCCTAAATACTACTAATATTATAAGACTTAGAAATTTATACTCATATTTCTTATAACATATTAGGACATATCTCACAACGCCACCTAGGCCCAAACTAAGTTGCATAGCACTTGTGTAATGGGCACTAGTCACTTGATATACTATATATGTATATAGTTTTTCTTTTTGTAAATAAATACATATTACATATAAACACCCAGACGCTGGACGGGAATCGAACCCGTGACCTCTACAAGCGTACCGACGTGCGTTAACCGTAACTTCAGGAGGTCATGGTATAAATGCTACATTAAAAAGAGGGGCAGCGTGGCGGAAGAATTAGTGTCAGTATGGTAGACTTTAAGATGTTAAAAATTTTATATTTCATAGTACATGTATGCTAACCTTAGAGTATACATAAGCAATATGTATACTCTAAGATGCTAACCTTTTATTAATTTAACAGCTTAGGTTTTTGCAACAGTTCGCATCATTTTGCTTTGGTGACCATCAGTCACATTTTTTCATGCAGACAAGCTAACTGCATTAGATTTTTTAATTTTAGTTTTTAGGGAGTGATTTTTTTATTGCTGTGGAACAGCAGGCTGACGGTCCACTTAATAGTCAACCGTTGCCGTCGGCGATGAATGTTTGCAACGTCAGGGGAACCGCCAACACGCTGCGTCCGCTTAGGGGAACTGGAACACAAGGTTAATGGAACATAAGGCGGCATATTTTGAGACCAGGGGCGGTTGTCATTTAGACGGGCTTGGAGCTCTACCACCTAGCTAGGGATGTTTAAGTCGCCTTTTACGACAAGACGCCCTCAGTCACCCCCGTACAGATAAAGATCCCTGCAAAGAGAGAAGCGGTTGCCATTTGATACTTAACCCTGGAAGTATTAATCCAAAATCCAGTTACCAGAACAATGTTCTTTACTTAGCAGCAGGTCTATAACAATGTTTTCAAGTTGACAGTAGGTCAGGTTATCGTAACATCCTTATGACATTATGTTGGTGTAAAGCTTTATTTCAACTATGAAACGAAATATTTAGTTTTACGTAATTCAATATAATAACAAATTATTCCTATATGTTTCTAAAAATAACCAGTCATACAGTACACAAAGAGAACGATTTCGTATTTCTCCGAAAATACGGAAATCATGAGGCGGAATATTTAGTTTTGTCATCGATTACGCAAACTGTTTCAAGGGTGCGTTGCTCTGGAGTATTGTAAAAAATATTGAGAGCGTATATACAAAAACTGATGCAGCTGTCGGGTGGCACACATGCGAATTGTAGCGCATGCACTCCGGGACGAAAGGACGTATGTGATACGAAACGAGTCGGATAGAGGGCCATTACGGACGTGGGATGCGAATCAGGGTTCACATAAGGCAACCCTCGCACATACCGAGTCCTGGCGGGAAGGGTTCTGGCTCAATCCGCGCGCCGGGAAGGGTTCGCACGGACGCCGCCGACGCGCACGCGCACGCGAACTTGCAAAAAACTCGCACAATGCTGTTTTTGTTGTTAATACAGTAGATTGTTCGTAAATTTTCTTTTTCAAAAAAATGTAATATCATCAACTCGTTCACGCCCGGTCTTTCAAAGGGAGCGCTTTGAAGAGGGAACTAAAAATTGTTAAAAACTGGTAAAAAGTGGGTCAGAAAGGGGTGCTTTTGAAACTAGTAATCACTGGTTAGCGTTCATCGATTGCCGTTATTGTACAAAAACATTTTTTTTAGAAATCCTCACTTTTGAATTTGGATCTCGTATTGTTCAGAACAAAGTAATAAGAACACGTATTTGTTTGGAAATAATGATACCAGTTGAACATTTCTGTGTTCTTATAATCCGAACTATATGTAGAATAAAAACATACTTTTCCACTGGTCATCCAAGCTACTAAATAAAAGAAAAACTTAAATCGGTTGATTTTTTTATGTTGGTTACCTTAAAGCTCTGTCATTAGGATTTAGATTTTTTTTCAGTTGCAAGGTATTTCACGTTTGCTCCTATAATCATCAAAGTTTATTGAGCTCTTTGAAATAGAGCGAACTCTTTCAAAATTAAATTAAACATTGATTTGGTATTTTTAGCATTAAGTTAAGCAAGAATGTACTCCACATTTGGTGCGGTAAAAAAAAAGCATATAAGGCTACTACAGCTCGTAATTGTATTTCATATTTGGTAAAATTCCTTCCCGGTTAAAGTATTCAGCCTTTGACTAATTTTGAACGAATTAGATGTTGAAGGTATATTGTCATTGCTTCTAGCGTTCTATTACACGTCAAACCATTCGATTATTCCGAAATAAAACGATACGTACGTATCGTTTTATTTGTATACGTATTTGCTTGAGTTTATAGGAATCGCCTTGATATCCATTATGAGTGTACTTTTCAAGCATTCCAGGATTTTCATATAGGAAACTTTTGGTGAATTAGACCTGGTGATGAAGATAGATTTTCAAGACATGGTTAGACTAGATTAATTCAAGGTTAAGTGACTACTGTCGGACTGATTTGATGAAGAAGCTAGAAACTGGACATTGAAATTCAATAACAAAACAAGATATCCTACCTGATTATGAGCGTTTTTTATAACAATTTTATTTATTATATATTCGATGACATTGAACATTACCTAATAGCATATAATTATAATTTATTTTACTTAAAATATTTAATTTTCTTACTTCAGTAAAATTTTTTAATGTTTTAAAACACAAATTTTAAAATAATTAATTAATATAAACTCCTCATAAATTATATTAACTTTTAAAAGTTTTTTTTATATATTGCAGTAGTTTAATAGTCTGCTATTATAGAGCTAGGCTGTATTGTTGTTTCCCTCAAAAAGCCAAAAATGAAATCTCAATCATTTATAAATTAGTTTCGCGGACAGCAATGTTCATCCCTTTATCAGTTTAACAATCATCTATAAAAGGGTGTGCAATAATTGCTACTGTAGGAAGTTTTTTATATTGTCACATGACGATTTATGTCCAACTTTTGTGGGAGCTTTAACAGACATCAAATTATCAAAAAACGATGCTTGAAACCGAAAGATTAGTTTATCTTATTTCAACAAAAAATTATTTTAGAACAACTGATTTTATATCAGTTGTAAATAGGAACGTAATTAAATAATTATTTATAAACAATCATGTATGTTTAGCAACCGTGTAAGATACTATGTGGATAGTATGTAAGATAATATTTCGTGAGGCGTAAGGGATGAGGAATAAGGATGAATGTTTGTGTCAAAATCGAGTATTATATTGATATATAATATTTCACGCAATGATATATATAAAATATCATTGATTTCACGTAACTTATTATATAATAAACTGGACGGAGAAAATGACCAATGATGAATTACTGAACATGGCGAAAGAGAAACATGATGATTTTATAATAAATATATGTTACTTCAATGTAATCCTTCGCTAAAATTACATGAATCATTTTCTACGTTAAATTTTTCGCCGTTCTTTGTTATTTTTTTGTTCGGTCAAATAATCAAGCTGTTATACATTTTGTGTTACTATATCAAAGAGCCTATTTCATATAATTGAGTACAGGTTTATACTTTTGAGAGGCGTTTGAACGAAAATTAGTTTTGCTATTATATTTATTACAATTCAATATTGCAATCTAAACTGCTATAACGAGGTTCTTTGGAAAAAACCCCGTCGATGTATCTTTCTATTATAAGAGGGGTGTTCAATAAATGGTGATAATGCGACACATTGTCCGTGGAAAAAAAAATAAGTACTGGCAGGCATAGCCCAGACATTAGATATAATTATATAAAATTAAAAAAAGTCTAAGCAACATGCATAATATTACAAATTTACCATTTATACGTGAAACGTCACGGGAATCGCCGAAATGAATGGTGTAGAGAACGCAGAACATGGACCCAGGAACAATGGGATAAAATTATGTTTTCCGATGAGTCGCGATTCGGGTTTAAGCCTGATACAAGAAGGGTGTGAGTGTACCGTCGGCCCGGAAATACTGAAAGGCTCAGGTGCATTCAGGAAGTTCATCCATACAGCGGCTCATTCACCATCCTAAAATTTAAATTAGTACATGTTGCTTAGACTTTTTTGATGTGTGTATTAATAAAAGCAATCAATTCTCTTTTGTTTTTTAAAAAATAGAAGTTATTTCTTTGCGTCGTGTCGGAATGTTTTCTTAAAAATATATAAAATTGAAGTTCGTGTGGTAATAAAATATCTCTGCTTGAAAATTTTTTACTACGGAGCTGGTAAATCAAGACTTGAGAGCAACATTAGGGTTTCATGCTCCTACATATTCTACGGTTGTACGTTAGTGTGCTGAGTGCAAGCGAGGAAGAACTTCCATTAACGACGACCCCCACACGGGACGCCCTACATCGGTAGTGACTGAACAAATTATTAAAACTGTGGAAAACATTGTCTTGGCGGATCGTCGTGTTACTGTCTGTTTTATAGCAGAAGGAATGAAGATTTTAATACTAAATGTCCATAGTATTATACACAACCATTTGCGTAAGAAAAAAGTGTCAGCGCGCTGGGTGCCCTGAATGCTTTCTGACGCGCAGAAACAAACGAGACTGAGAATTTCACAAAGCTGTTTGACTGTTTGGGTTTGTTACAACAATATTTTGACCGATTTTTGGCTCGATTCATAACTATGGAATAAACATGGTTTCACCATTACGACCCGGAAACGAAGAAACAGTCCATGAACTGGACGAAACCGTCATCTCCAACTCCGAAGAAATTTAAGGCGGTTTCATGCGCGGGTAAGATCATGGGCTGTTTTTCTGGGACAGTCAAGGGGTGGTAATGATCGAATACCTTAGTCATGGAGCCACTATAACAGAGACTTTTTACGCAGGACAAATAACAAAGTTGCGTGAGAAAATACGCAAGCAACGGCGTGACAAACTCGCTAAAGTTGTTTTGTTTCACCAAGATAACGTCCCCGCGCACAAGTCCGAGTTGCAATGGCTGCCATTCAAGAAGCTGGTTTCGAATTGATGCAACATCCTCCATATTCACCGGACCTAGCTCATAGTGATTTCTACCTATTTCCGCGGTTAAAGGAACATCTCAGGGGCCATAAATTTGAAGATGATGACGCAATAGTCGCCGCGGTACACGATTTTTAAGAGATCAGGAAGATTTTTTTTAAAAAGGGAATTTTAGCTTTAGAAAAAAGATATACAAAGTGTAATATATAAACCTGAAAGGTGACTACGTCGAAAAATAAAATACACATTTAATAAAAGATATTTGCGTCATACTTTTTATTGAACACCGCTAGTATTATCATCATCATCTTAGCGATGAATCCCGGTTGCAGCCCAAACTCTCGATTCGGCGCCCGAGGTTCGCTTTCCGACTTTATCTTTTCCACTTCACACGATCTTCAGCATCTCTGGTGGTCAGTCTATTGGCACGCATATCAACCCCTATAACGTCAAGCCAGCACTTTTTTGGTCTAGCCCTCCTGCCGGGGCCCGGCGGTGGCGGCATGGCCAGATATTTGTTCCCCACATAAGTAGCCGGTTGCTGTAAAACGTGGCCATACCAGCGAAGGCGACACTCCTGCAATTTGTCTGCTATATCACGGACATGAAGGCTGCCGCGAATGCGAGAGTTCCTAACGCGGTCTTCCCGCGTTACTCCACACATCCACCGCAGCATATTCATCTCCGTGACTCGCAGTGTCTGCTTGTGTCGCTCCAGCACCGGCCACGCTTCACATCCATATAAAAGGACAGGCCTAATGATGGTCTTATAGACCTGTCCCTTTAATTTTTGTAATCTACCCGAAATTGTTTTGCAGAATGAAATAATAACAAGCAATAAAATAGTTCTATGTGCCGCCACTAATTTTGAAAAAGGTAATAAAAAAGTTGCAAAGCTAATTGTTAACCCTTCTACCTGCGAATCGCAATTACACGATGTTTATACGGATATTATACGTTTAAAACCCTTTTTCTATTGTGTTTTTTTATGTGAGCTGCACTTGTGCGCCGGACGTGTTGATAATGGAGCCGCGAATGACGCATACCATGAGCTCAAACCACATGCCTTTACACTTGTGAATAGGGAGACAAAGCAAGGAAGGGTGAAATTTCACTTTTTAACTCTTTATTTCTTTATTCAAACCTTTTTTTTTACCAGCACGCGTATCTAAAAAGTATTCGAACATGTGAATATTATAAGTTGGTTTTAGAAAAAAATATCAGATAGCTGCGACAGTTGAGGCAAGTTTGTGGTCACGGCTTTTTTATCCGCACCTGTTTAATGTCTGGAATTATTGAATTTGATAAAACAACATATTGCGTTAATGCATCAAAATTATTATGGGTAAAATAGAGGTGTTTTTGTCGTGTGTGGGGTCGGTATCAAGTAGCATCATTAAATGTATATATATGCTGTATGCAGGTAGTATAGTATAGTGGTATCAAACTCTGAGACCATTCTACCGATCTGGTCACGGGTTGGCATCCTACGATGCAGTACTTAGGCAGATTTTTTCTACTAATGTGCATATTATAACGTAATTGCCACATACCGACGGTGAAGGAAATCGTGAGGAGCCTGCATACCGAAGTCACCTGTATGTGTAATCTGCTAATCCAAGGACAAGCGTGGGTATACTGTCCATTCCTCTATGGGCTGTTATTATCGGTTTCTAGTAACTACTTTTCAATAACTATTTAATTACTTTTATTTTTATCATCATTCTACCGTTAAATTTAGTATTCATTACAAGGACTTTAAGTAGTAACATTTACAGTAGTAACAAAAATCGCCAAAAATTGCGTTACGTAATACTTGTACGCTCCCTGACATGACTGTTCTATATTTTTTCTTTAATATTAGGGGTTAAAGTATGAAATCGCCGATTTGTAATGAAAAATTGAAACTTGTTTTTTTCTAAGATGTAACTACGAGTTAATCAAATATTTACCCTAATTATCTATACATTGCTGCCATCTAAAGAAAAGTTCATTTATGCCTTTACAGTAGAACTCTGGGTATCTAGGTTCGACAAACTGTGTGAAAGCATTTTGCGCTGCTTTCTGGTTCTTCCCAGAAAGCAGCGCAAAATGCTTTCACATGTTTTTATCACGCTACTTTTTGTGTGGGTAGTTGAAAAATAAACACCTATTATCAATTGCTCTGTTTAACTAATTTATTTATTAATTAGCTGATCCGGCGAACGTTGTTCTGCCATATAAATAAAAAAAATACTATAATAAAAATAGCTTATGTCCTTTTGCAAGATTCACTCTATCTCTGTACCGAAATTCATCAAAATTGGTTCAGCGGTTTAGACGTGAAAAGGTAACAGACAAACAGATAAACAGAGTTATATATTAATACAAATACATAATACGTATTAATTATTTTGTATGGCTTACACATAAAAGATAGATATATGCTGTCCCGGGCTTTTTTGGAGGACTATTTAAGATAAACGTTATACATTAAATACTTGTAACTCCAACGGTTTTTGCAACGCACGCCAGAATATCTCGCAGATGGCAGAATTTTTTCCTACTTATTTTACACTTATCGTTATATTTTGGACAATTCACACAAGATCTTTATAAATTATAGCCTATGTGTTGTTCTGATATATAAGCTATATTATTGTAAAGTTTCATTAAAATCCATGCAGTAGTTTTTGCGTGAAAGAGTAACAAACCTACACTCTAACAAACTTTCGCGTTATAATATTAGTAGGATGTGATATTCTGATGTATAAGCTATATTATTGTAGTTTCATTAAAATCCATGCAGTAGTTTTTGCGTGAAAGAGTAACAAACCTACACTCTAACAAACTTTCGTGTTATAATATTAGTAGGATGTGATATTCTGATGTATAAGCTATATTATTGTAGTTTCATTAAAATCCATTCAGTAGTTTTTGCGTGAAAGAGTAATAAACCTACATTCTTAGAAACTTTCGCGTTTATAATATTAGTAGGATTTGTTATTCTGATGTATAAGCTATATTATTGTAAAGTTTCATTAAAATCCATTCAGTAGTTTTTGCGTGAAATAGTAAGAAACCTACACTCTTAGAAACTTTCGCGTTTAAAATATTAGTAGGATGTGTTATTCTGATGTATAAGCTATATTATTGTAAAGTTTCATTAAAATCCATTCAGTAGTTTTTGCGTGAAAGAATAATAAACCTACATTCTTACAAACTTTCGCGTTTATAATATTAGTAGGATTACGACAACCTATTAATTCTGTATTTCGCATAAGAAATATAAATAGCGTGTCGTATACGTACGATCATTTTCTAGATGCTGATCTCTAGATTCCAAATTTTCTTGAATCCTAACGACGCGCTTTATATACCCGCACAGGCGTGTAGAACCTAAAATGTCCAGCCTAAGCTGAACCCTATTTCATATGATTGTTGATATAAATCTGAGGTCAACTTAATTAGAATATAAAATTTTCGAAACATCATTTTTACCAAAAACTATTTTGTTTTCTAAAATAAAAATAGCCTACGTTACTCCTTGTTACATCAGCTATCTGCCAGTGAAAGTTCCGTCAAAACTGGTGCAGCCATTTCAGAGATTACCCGGAACAAACAGACAGACAGACAAAAATTGTAAAAAATGTTGTTTTGGTATATGTACCGTGTATACATCCAAATGCACTTAGTAAAAAGCGGTTATTTTAATATTACAAACAGACCCTCCAATTTTATTTATTTGTATAGATTCATTTAAAGCAGTCATAATAATTTAAATGCTAAAGTGTTGTCTATCTGCCGTACAATTCTATTTCTGATTTCCTTTTCATCTTACTATCGCTATTATAAAGACACCTCAACATAAAAGCTATCCAAGATTCCATTAGGAGTCTGATGGAGATGTACAAGACACAGATGAATCAATTCGTGAGTGAGCTAAAAAAGCAGTCGTCATATTCACCTGAAGTTTCCAACCTAGCCTCCCAGTTCACTACATTCAAAGTTTTCATCACTCAGATCACCATTCCTCAAGATGTTGACGGAACAACATCTTAAAAAAAAGACATTTGTATTTTATTGATTTTTATTTTTTATTATTGCCATTTCTTGTAATTGTTATTTTGTAATTCTCATTTCTTCTATTTTACTTTTTGTATAGTCTTTTTTCTAATAACATTAACTTTGTATAATTTTTATTATATTGTGACCACTGGTTTGCAGTAGGCTTCTTGAAAAAGTATCGACATATTGATGTATCGATATTTTTAATTCAATATCTCGATATTTCTTAGCCGATATATTGAAATCCAATATATCGATAAAAAAATCCAATATCGAAAATTGTATCAAAAATGATACATATATTTTCTTTATTTATCTAACTAAAGTCACTAGAATCCAAAACCGTAAAGGATAGGACCGAACGGAAAAAAGTAACTGACCAAGGTCATGAAATCTGGCGGTTGAAATTTTAACTACTGGTAGCTTACAAATATATCGTGTTTGCATTAGTATTTGTGATCATTAATACTATCTCAGATGTGTACATATGTACATAAAATTATAAGCTATTTTCCGCCAGTTTTTTCTAAGCCACTATGTGTTGGATCCCAATTGTCTATGGTCTATGACTTTTGACTAGTATGTTTGTTTTGCGTGTATGTGTGTGTGCAGCCGTCCGTCATTTATCAACCGTCACGTCACTTACACTCGTGAGTTCTTTTGTTATGTATTGTGTTATAACACTTAAATACTTGATACATACGGCTTCCTCTGCACCTTCAGAGAGAGTGGCTTCTGCCGTTAATTTAGCGGTTGCTAACAATAGGAGCCGGCTGACAGCGGAGCATGTAAAGAGCAGTTTTTTACTTTAGCTACCGGACAAATACTGGTTTGCCTCATACAATAAAATATTAGTTAGGAGATAGCTTTTTAGTTTTTTATATTTTTGTAATTATTACCTAATAAAAAAGTATACTGATAAAAATACCTCAATTTTTATTGAGATTTTTGTATATTTTGTATAAAAATTGCTATTGATATTGCACATTGAGCTAAATACACGGTATTTTAAAAACGCAAACTCTTTTGAAAGTGACCGATATATCGATATTTTTTTCACTTTCGACATCCCTAGTTTGCAGTGTCAGAAAATGACCCTCTAAAGTTTAAGTGCTGTATGTTAGTGGATCTTATCGTGTAAATACTTAGATGTGCAAATAAGTATTTGAATTTGAAAATTAGAATAAGTAATGATTTAATAACGCCTGTCGCGGACATGGAATCTTGTCTTTCTAAGCATTTTCATTTCTTACATGATACAAGCAGCACAGGCTGATAAAAATGTGAGTAAACGCTAATTTAATATAATTAATAAAATCCACTGAAAGCATCAATGTTATTATAACAATACAATAAGAACAGCAATATTATAAATATTTAGTTATAGAGGAAATATACAAAAGGAATCATTTATTTCGTAATTTTGAAGAGTAATTCATACCTTGTGTTTGTTATAATAAAACCCAAATACGTGTCACTGCTCGGGCTTCCCTCCAGAGATCGGACAGTATACCCTTCACGCTACCATGTGTAGGCATTCCGACTAGCCTCGTGAAAGCCACATTCAGGGATTTTGCAGACCGCAGTCAACAACAACACTGGCTGACTAGAATCGGTCTGGAACACTCCAAAAATTTTTTGGGATCCACGTACAAAGCACGAGGATCCATCTGGAACATGAGCAGGGGGCAAATACGCTACTTGCTTGGAGCCTTTACTGGGCACTTTGGAACCAACAACATGCTCATGAAGATGGGTCTAACCGCGACACCCATGTGCAGGTTGTGTGGGGAACATACAGAACGCATGGAACACCTACTGTGTACATGTGATGCATTGGCCAGGAGGCGAATGAATCTTTTGGGGGGTAGGATGTCCAACATCGGAAGACTACAGGCTCCTATCTCCATACCTCATTGTTAGGCTCATGAAGCAGATCTTCAAGGAGATTGGAGAGGAGTGATTGCTATCTAGGGGAATACAAAAGATCCCATTGGGTCGAAGTGTCCGAGATATTTCTCGGCCCCAAAATAAGATAAGATAAGATACCCTTCACGCTTGTCCAAGGCGAATTAGCGGGTTATACATATTGGTGGTCTTAGTATGCAGGTTTCCTTCATTGTCGGTACAAGAAATTTTTATTATACATATTAGAAAACCTGAATAAGAGATGCATGCTGTCGTGGCATTCGAGCCCGTTACTTCTAGATAGTTCTTCGAGGATCTCTAAGCATATAGTATCAAAGTTATACAAGGTAAAAAGTGCACACTAGACAATAAAAATATCTTAACACATTGCTCTCGGGCAGATGTATTCACATTGAAAAAGGTTATCGATTACCGTGTGATCCAATTAATCGATATCGAAACAATCGTTTTTTACCTTAACCGCGCTCAAATAGATCTATCAGTATCTTTTCGAATTAGGGTTGTTTTATATCAGTTTTTTTCTTAGACGTCCGTCTACCCCTTTTTAATCGGATTTGGTGGGCGCGTGTGCTCTTTTTTCTTGCTCTTAATAAAAAACCTAAATCCACCTTATGCAGCCGTTAGGGGTCGCGTTTTTTATTAATTTCCGTTCGGCCGCGGTAGGTGAATGTTTTAATTAGTGTATTCTCTTACCATAACTTTAGCTCGTAGTTATCGTGCATACTAATTTATTGCTTCGTACGTAATTTAGCGCCCTCGTACTTATATATTCACGGTGTAGAAGCTTTTGAATTAATGTAATAGATAAATTGTGTTTTAATATTCTTGATAAAATGTAAATGTTTTTTGTTGATGATTTAAAAAAACATTAATGCAGTGGGATCTGAAATAGATAGTGATTTCTTCATATATCAGGGTTTATATAATTTTGCTTGCACGTTAATACTTCACAATCTGTCAAGTATATTTTATTTATGTGCACATATCTATCCGTTTGGAATATAATGTATAAGGTAAGTTAGTGTGAAGTTTCATGGTTAGTGCTAATTTTTTTCCGCACAAGGACGGAAATAAGAATACTACTGATCCCTGGGGCCAAGGGCGGCTTTTTAATGATGTAGGACAACAGACAGGCTGACGGCTCGCTTAGAATTTAGCAGTTGCCGTGCTTATGGGTGTTTGCAACACCAGTGGAATCGCGAACACGCTGCTGTCCCATAAGGGTACAAGAACTTGGGTCACTAATGCCGGAACACAACACAAGGTTATTATGGCGGCATACTTAAGACCAAAGGTGGTCGTCATCCAGACGGGCTTGAGGTCCTACCGCGTAGCTAGGGTGGGTTGTTTTGTCACCTTTTACGACAGGCCGACCCCGGCCGCAGAGGTTTCTCGTAAAAGGCGAAAAAACTACTAGCTCTGGTCTCTGGTCTCCAAATATGCTGCCCTAATAATCTTATTTTGTGGTCCGCTATAAGTGACCGAGGGTCCTGTTACCCTATCTGGACGCTAACGTGTTGGCGGTATCCTGGCGTTGCAAACATTCATAGGCGTCGGTAACTACCAACTATTAAATGGGCCATCAAACTGTCTACCGTTTCACAGCATTAAAAAAATAAAGTAAATATATTTAATATGTCAGTTCACACAGTGTCATCTAGTGTCAAAGTAAGCAGAAGCAGAATATGAGCGAACGCTCATCTTTTACATAATCCATCTATCTTTTTTGGTCTACCCATTCCTTCATTTGGTTCTTTTGTAACCATGCACTCTTATTTCTAGCGTTTTCCTTGTCATATTAGGATATTCTTCTATTCGCATTATATGGCCATACCAGGATAGTCTACTTACTTACATATTTTTCAGCTTCTCAATCACTACTTTTAAACTTAGATTCATTTCTAATTTTATCCATTTTTGTAACTCCACTCATCCATACTAACACTCGCATCCTAACAGCATGCAATATCTTTTCATCCTTCCTCTTTGTGTGCCAGCAAACCGATCCATACAACATGAGATGTATTATTATGGACTTATAAATTTTACCTTTAAGTATAAGCGGTATTGGTTCACAACTTATTCTTGGGACCTGTAGAAATTTCATCCATCTTGTATTCTCTCTATTTTTCACATCTCGGCCTATCTCACCGTTGTTCTCGATTAATAACCCAAGTAACGGAAGTTAGAGCAAGTGGGCAGAGACATGCTCCAAAGTTAAATGGGAGAAATCGGAAACTCCACCAAGCAAAATAGATGTTCAGTTTAGGTTCTACTTATCTTCAACTCAACATCCTCCAACCTCTCCAGGCATTTAGCCAACCTTGTAAATATTTACTCCAAACAGCATAACGTTATCAGAAAAGAACATATGCCAAGGAGCCTCCTCCTGATGTACTGCATATACCAACAGGAGAAATAGATAATGTATATTATACATAATATATGTATAATTGATATGAATTCACGCATACGCCTCGTACATTCGGTCAAACACAAATCCAAAGAGAACTGTCGGTTATGTCAATATTTATATACCTACATTTTCCCATAAGAAAAATTAAGCAGAATGTTTAGCACGCATATAATACATATTATGCTTGAGTGTGTTCTAAACGAAGCTGATGGACATAGATATGCTAATTAGAATTAGATATAGGTAAATTCATTGTTATCCTTTCGCAATCACTGATTGATTCAGTCAGATTGCTCATTAGCTATTAAGGAGATGCGATAGATATAAAACATTTTTATACTGCTACACATTCTCTTTTAAAGAATACGTTCTTCAAATAAAGAGCTAGAGAAATATCTTATGTTAATGGACTTTGAGCTCTGAAACAAGGTCTTTGGACACAAACGGGATCACTCGGAAGTAGAATAGACTCATATTAATTAACTTTTTATCGAAATATACGTACGACATATAAGCAGACGTTTTGAGCAAATTTGTTTATTAATGCGATGGATTATATTCATGGTACGCAAACGGTTCATTACAGAACGGATCGTATGGGACAAAAAGCTGAGGAATGTCATTAATATTCAAAACGAACTAGGAGGGATTATAAAATAATAGCAGTAATTTGGAGTGGCACGCCTCGTTCCACGCCGCCCATCGCCCGTCGCCCGCCGCCCGTCCGGCCTCAGGAGCCTGGGGCCTGGGCCCGGTCGCCTCGCAACGGAATTCCTCGATAAGATATGCATGGAAATATGTCTGCTTTATTACATTTTTTCAAGTGACCAACTTAGATTATAGTGTTCCACATTTGACCCTTGTACCACTTATAATATAGCTAACTTATATAATCAATTTCCAAAGTACCCTAATAGATAAGTCCCAAACTATTTTGTCCAGCTAAAAGTTTTGCTTTTGGCTCTTAAACACTATTGGTCTTTAAATATCTCACCATAATAAACTTGTGTTGTATTCTGACATAAGTGGCCTATATCGCAATCATCTATACTTAGGCGATGGTAGCTTTTTACTATTAAGTGGGCTGTTAGCGTGTCTTTTTTCCCTCAGCAAATAAAAATAAATCAAAATCCTTCAACTTAATTAAATGAAAGATGTTCTTCCTTCTTTACTTATAAATCAATTAAAGAATTACGGCCCATGCATGATTTAACGTAGCCTATTTATTAATGTACTGTTAAAAATAAAGATTGTCCTCCATGAAATGTGGATTAACTCATATAATAGACGAGAACACGTTTTTCTAGAGTAAAATATCAAATATGTCATATTTTAAAGCACGAAATAATTTTTATTGAATTATTATTTTGTCTGTAATAATCTGAATTCTGATATGAACATTTTACAATCTGATTTGAATAACATTCAAATTTGGTGTCAAGATAATCTTATGCTTTTGAACCCTGATAAATGTTTCTTTATTAGGTTTACTAGAAAGAAAAGTCCTTGTACAGTTAAGTATTTCTTAGGGCTAAATATGATTAAAGAAACCTCAACTGTGCGTGACTTAGGAATTATAATAGACAGTGCGCTTAGTTTTAGGTATCATGTTGATAAAATTGTCAAAAAAACATCTCAGCTGTCTGGCTTTGTATGTAGGCAAATGAAGCTCTTTCACGATCCCAATCTTTCAATAACTATATATAACTCTCTTATTCGTAGCACTCTCGAGTATTGTAGTGTCATCTGGAATCCAGGATATCAAGTTCACATTAACCGCCTGGAACGTGTCCAAAAGCGTTTCATGTATCATGTCACCTACTCTGACAATAAATGTCGCGTACTTCAAAGTTATGATAGCCGTCTCGCATATTATCACGTACCTTCTCTGGTGAGCCGTAGGAGGATTGCGGATATCATGGTACTATATAAATTGTTGAATGGTTTCATAGACTCCTCTTACATACTAGAAAAAATAACATTCACCATTCCACGTGTAGGTAGTAGACTTGAAAATAGAAGAACATTTTCTTTACCACTATGCAAAACAAATATTGGCCAACACTCTCCAGTATATAGAATTGCTTCCAGCTACAATGCTATATGTAATGAAATCGATATCTTTTTTGGTTCTATTCTCTCTATGAAATATAAATTAAGATGTGTTTGCAAGTAAGTTTTATTATTGTTATTATTTTTATTTCTATAATTTGTTATAATATGTTTATGTTTAATTTATAATTAATGTATGGGTATTCTTAGCTTACATAACGAAGTTGTGTCTTCATGTTGTAGAATACATTTTTATTATTATATAATTTTTAGCATTAGCCACATTTTAAGTAAGCCTGTAAATGTATTCAGTTTTGAAGACCGATTAAAAAAAAAAAAAAAAATAATTAATCAATCCTAATTACCTCTTGTATTATGATTTCTATCTTTTAGAAATGATTCATTGAGCGTAAAAATTATGTTGTTCTGGTTACTTATGAAGAAAAGAAATATGATGACTAAAGCGTCAAGAAAACAAATGTAAGTATAATTTTAATTAAAAAATGTTGAAAACGTTTTTATTTTTGAATGATTTTACTGTGACAATGGACTGACGCAAATTGCGAACTTTCTCAATTCCACGAAACCCTATTTTTGCATACAAACTCTTTTTATGAGCTTAAAAAAATGAGTACAAAACTATATTTTCAAAGGGAGCAAAGTATTGTTTTTTACTCCCATTAAACGAAATGGTTTCGCGAACTGTTTAAAATATGATTTGAATAATGGTACCAACCTTTGCAGTTTGTATTTTAAAGTTACAAATTGGGTGGCAGGTTAGTTCTGAAAAGTAGTAAAAAGTCTTATACATCATTTTTGCATAACTGTTAGACCCTTTTATGTTTTTGAATATTTTATGATTTATTTTCAAACGAAACCTCTTTGTTCCCGGACCTTCTATATCTGTTCATATGAAAACATGTTCTTTTAAATTTATCAATATTAAATCACTTCTTGAGCCTCTTAGAAAAAAAAGATTCTGTATAATTTTTTTTAGCTAGAGTTCAGCAGCAGGGAAACGGCCCACCCTGACAGGTGGTCACCGTCGCCTATGGACGTTTGCAATACCAGAGGCATTACCAATGCGCTGCTGGCCTCGTAGATATTTTATAACGCCTTTTTTGAAGAACCCCATATCGTACCGCGCTAAGAAAACCTCTACCGGAAGCTTATTTCAAAACGTGAGAGTACGCAACATGAACATTCTTGAGAACCGTTTCGAACAAGAAGTGCAAGAAGGCAGTGCGGTGGTAGAAAGACAACGAGAGCACCATTCTAAATAGCTCCTCAGAACACTCCCTGTTGTACAGACGGTAGAATACGCAGAGACACAGTCTCTCCGAAATCCAAGCGTGTCTAGACCGTCTGTGAGTATGGAATCGTCGACAACACGAACTGCGCGTCGTTGCATGGAGTCTAGGGGATTGAGCTGACAGGCTGGTGCTCCAGTCCATAAATGTGAGCAGTACTCCATATGCGGTCTGACCTGTGCTTTGTATAGCACAAACCGTTGTCTTGAAGTGAAATACTGCTTGGACCGGTTTAGCACACCCAGATTTTTGGAGACCAGCTTAGCTTTGCGCTCCAATTGTCTCCTAAAATGCACATCATTTGTGATGTTGACACCAAGGATCCCAATACTGCTTGTGATGGAAAGAGAGGTTCCTTAGAACTGTGGCGCAGGTGCGAACGGGGTTTTCTTGTAAGAGAATACGCAGACTTGCGTTTTCGAGGGTCTAAACTGGACAAGGTTTTGTCGCCCCCATTCAGAGACTCTCTCTAGAGAGTTGTCTACTTCAAACACAAGTCTGACCCGACTTTTTTCCAAAAACGCAGGAGAGAGGTTTACACGGCCGGTGCACCGTACATCGCCGATGCTATCCTCTGCATAGCAATGAATGCCATCTATGGATAACATGTCATTAATATGCAGAATAAATAGCGTCGGCAACAGCACACAACCCTGGGGCACACCAGCATTGATAGGCTTCACACTGAAGTAGCAACTGTCAACAACGATCTTAATACTGCGCCCAGCGAGAAAGCTGGATATCCAGGTGCAAAGACTCCCAGGTATCCCGTAAGATGGAAGCTTCGCAAGAAGAGCCCTGTGCTAGACCCGTTCGAAGGCCTTAGCGATTTTTAGCCTAACAGCCGATATTATTTTGTTGATAATGAGAGAAACGTATCTTTAAAAAACCTTTGAGCAAAATTTTAGAGAAAATAGAGGTAGTCTTACTACTGGACACAATTCCAACAAAGTTATTTCTGAGATAGACCAGACAGCACAAACACATTTTTACAAACACATTTCTTCTTATAATTGTAATAAAATATATTATCGAATGAGGTAAGCTTAATGCAAGTTAATGATACGACAATTATATTACTTAAATTATGGACAAGGTAGCTCAGTTATTGATGAAACTGCTGACCGACGTCCATAAATTCGATGTTATCAACATACTTGCAAGTTACGTAATGACAGAAACGGCGATTTTATTGGATACAGATGTTTTCCGCGTATTAATTGGGAATATTGCTAGCGGTAAGTGTCGTTAGCATACGACATGACGCAAGTGCAGCTGCTATATCACAAGTGCAATTTAAAAAGGGTACAAATATTTGACTTATTGCATAGATATATAGATATCTTTTATTGTGCATTAAAAATAATTTATAATTAGTTAAAATAAATTTTAAGTAAGTGGACAGAATTATCACTGAATCGATCTCCTCCGGATTGTATGGGTTAATGGAATGTTATTTACGTATAATGAATTAATAATATATGTGTAATTGCAGATATATCAGAGTAATTTAATGTTAGAGGTCATTGGTACACTTCAGCTGAACATAATTATGATAAAATCAACCACCAAATATTTTTTAAACATTATTAGAATGACTTGTTGTTCTAATTTATTGTTTTAAATGTGACAGAGTATGATTTTACAAATAATGATGGTTGTGTGTATAAAATATATATATCAATATTTGAAAAATATTCGATAATAAAATTTGTTTTTTATAAATCTCTCTCTGACAATAATAATATATCGCATATTTTTGGAATGGCCCTTTTTTGCATGACTAATCCCAATAAATTATTACTAATATATTTGTTCCTATTATACATAATTGAGAAAATAACGTTTTTATTTTTCAAGTTAAAGCAGTAAACCCAGGAGCATAGTTGTAGGCATTCGGTGGTGGGATAGGCTGATCAATCATGGCCTACCCCTTCTATCCCGCCCAGTGGAGTGGTGGCGCGAAAACAAACGGTTGCTAGGCAACGCGCGGAGGCGGGGGCGCCCACACGGACGATCCACACACCGCATCACCGAACCCCATGTATGACACACTACCTCGCACCGAAGCACAGTTTCCTGGTACAAACACCTACTTGACAATTACACTTTTGCTGTGATTATCTCCACAGTATTGACAAAATGAAATAAATAACGATAGTATAGGGTCGTCCAGTAGGGACTTCCGAACTTTGACAGTTGATAACGGCCATCTTCTTGACGCTACACCTGTCAAATTAGTTTTCATTTATTCAGTCTTGCCAAATCACCATGGATGGATATAGCATTCAACACGTGCAAATAATAAAATTGTTTTATCGAAACGGGTGTTCTGTTCAGACAACGTACCGCGCGCTTCGCCCATTTTACGGTCACCATAATCGTCGTACCGAGAGGACTATTCGGAATGTGGTGGATAAATTTGTGTCCAGTGGGGTTCAGTAAACGATTTATCAACACCCGTACGTTGACAAAACGCAAGATCTGTTGAAAACATCGCCGCTGTCCGTGAGAGTGTGCAGGAGAATCCGATGCAGGTGATTTCGTGTCGCTCGCAAGAACTCGGCGTTTTGCAGACCACAACTTGGCGAATTTTGCGTCGTGACTTGGGCCTGCGCCCATATAAAATTCAACTGACCCAGGAACTGAAGGTAAACGACCATAGACAACGACGTGTGTTCGCTGAGTAGACTCTAGAGCAGTTGGCAACTGACCCTAATTTTATCGAAAAATCATCTCCAACGATGAGGCCCATTTCTGGATGAATGGGTACGCGAACAAACAAAATTGTTGAATTTGGGATGATACCAATCCACATGAGATCCAAGAGCGTCCAATGCACCCTAAAAAAGTGCTTTGTGTGGATTTTGGAATGGCAACGTCACCTGTCCATATTTCTTTGTTAATGACGTGGGCCAGGCCATCACTGTCAATGGCGAGCGCTATATGTCGATGATTATCAACTTTTTTTGGCCTGAATTGGATGTTCTGGACACCAACGACATATGGTTTCAACAGGCGGCGCTACGTGCCACACAGCTCATGTCACATTGCATATTCTGCATGAGCGATTTGAGGGCATGGATTTATCTCACGGGGAGGTGATGTGAACCGGCCACCGAGATCGTGCGATTTGACCCCGTTGACTTTTCTTGTGAGGTTTTCTTAAGTTGCAAGTGTATGCGAATAAGCCACAAACCACAGCAGTCCTCAAAGCCAACATAACCCATGCCATCGGTAAAATTCAGCCTGATGTATGCACCAGAGTCATAGAAAATTGGACATTTCGGATGCGCTCCATCCAGAGAAGCCATGGTGGACATTTGAACGATGTTGTATTCCACACATAATGGCATATTAATGCCATTGGTCTTTTAAACGAATAATAAATTTCGATGATCACACGCATCACACACACTTTGTTTTATTTAAATTTAAAGATAGGAAGCGCTTAATGAAAGACCCGTTATAAAAATTCAAAATTAAGAAAACAATGAAATCACGATAAAGCAAGTTACGTGGATAACTCATATGTCAATGGGAAAATAGATGCCGTACAAGCTAGGAGACAATTTGATGATAAATACAATAGTATATGTCATAGGTCGAGGGCTGCTTTAAGAATAGGACGTCGTAAAAGAGAATAAATTAATTAGTTCTTGTGCTAGCTCATAGACCAACTGCGTTTGGGTCATACTACCCTATTTCTCTCTAATTTACTAGAGGGGCTGCAAAGCAAAAACCTTGTTAAACCAAATAAATAGATGCGTTCTTTGATGATGAAGTAGTACAAATGTACGATAACGTTTGATGACTTCCGTGGAGCAACGCTTTTCGCATGTGGGGTTGTCTGCGGAGGTCACAGGTTCAATTGACGTCTGGCTGTTTATGTATAATCTGTAATTATTTACAAAATTTAATAATTTGAAAAATAGTTATCTAGTATGGATAATTCAAGCGCTCTGCAGCTTACTTGAAGACTAGATTGCGCTGTGTGAATTTTCACTGAAATAACGAAACGGTTACTTCATCGATTAAAATTAAAAAGTAAAAAAAATTATTAATACTTTTTAGAGTCTTTTTGTACGAATACATAAATTATTGTTATTGGAAAAGTATAAAAGTCTACGGTTACTTTCATGCCAATATTAAAAATTGATTATAAAACACGTGCTGACTATTAACCTACACTTTAGAGCAGTTAAAAGAAAATATTACTACGTGATATCAGCGACGAAAAAACTTGATTTTCGTAAAGGATGTTTTCTTATGTAGCTGGATTAATGTCTAGTATTTGCCGCACTATCTACTACGTGGGCCTTCTGAATATTATACGCATTCTATATATCGATACAAATTTATATCTATTTCAGTTGCAAGAATAATGTGATTATTGAAAATAATAATGACGGAATATTTTCACGTGCGACATTTTACGTGGGAGCTCTGAGTTTTGGAGCAGAGAATAGGGAGATTCGATACTAAAGTAATGGAACATTGGAACTGCTACAATTTATTTAATACAGCTGGTTTTAATCCCTATTTTTCTTTTTAAAGATATTTTTGTCATCAAACTATCGAAGATTGAGCTTTAAACTAAAAAATGTTAAAGTATAAAAAATAATTTTAAGAGCTGAAATAACTAATACCTACTGATAATATTTCTGGTATTTATATACAAATATTTGCATTCGTGGGTATTGTATCGATATCTTAATAATAAATAAAATAAATAATAATAAAATAAATCTTTATTGTAACACATTATTATAATAACTCAATGAACCCTAGTTTCCAAACTAGTCATAGCCAGCACTAGTTTCCAGGCAAGACATTAGTCAGACTATTTAGTCATTAGTTACTCAAATAATACAAACAAAGAGAAAAGAAAAAAACACCAAGATACAATTAACTATCTTAACTAGATTAAATCTTATAACAACATGAATTAAATGTTTCTTTGTATCTGGTATTAAAAATAAAATACAATTAAGCACTTCTGACCCATTAAATATAAACTACTAAGTATTATTTTAAGCTTCATAAGTAGTTAGTTATATATTATGTCTGTGTATTATCGGCTATGGGTAGTGAGAGGTGTTGGCCGCGCGGTGATCCATCATCCCGCCGCTGACCGCTGCGGTCCCCCACATCCCCCTTACTTTTCACTTTCTCTACATATTTTAAGAGGAATAAAACTTTTCCATCGCCCCCGTTGCCTTTTCTCGGTGGGATTGTAATAGAGTCGCAGCCTTCCGTCGTTTCCGACGGGGATTTCGACATTTTGAATCTTCATTGTCACGTTATCATCCGCAATGACGGTTTGGACATGACTTAATGTAAAACCTTTTTATCTGGCCCAGATTCTTATTCTTTCGGGATTCAACTTTTAGAATTTACCCATCAATTTAACTTACAATGTTCAGACATTTTGCGACCATGTTTTTCTGTTTTTCAGCAGTTTTACCAATTTCCTAACTGTTCCTAAAGAAGAAACAAAACAATGTTGCTAGTTTCAATTTATATAAAAATATCCTTTTCTTTGGTCTAGATTAATATGTAGTAGAATAATTATGTCATTATATAGCCCTATTATTATTTTATGTTAATTTAACTTTTAAGATAAAAATGTAAGCAGAAAAGTGTATAGGCATAATTTTTTCAGATATCTATTTTCGGGCATATATTTTAAAAGTTAGTAAATTTTACTTTATTCAAGAACACATCATCATCATCATCTCAGCCGGAAAACGCCCACTGCTGAACAAAGGCCTCCCCTAAAGATCTCCACGACGATCGGTCCTGAGCTGCCCTCATCCAACCTATTCCGGCGATCTTGACCAGATCATCGGTCCATCTTGTGGGGGGCCTACCAACATTGCGTCTTCCAGTACGCGGTCGCCATTCGAGGACTTTTCTGCCCCAACGGCCATCTGTCCTTCGCACTATGTGCCCAGCGCACTGCCACTTCAGTTTTGCAATCATCCGGGCTATGTCGGTGACTTTGGTTCTCCTGCGAATCTCCTCATTTTTGATTTGATCTCGCAGGGAAATTCCGAACATAGCCCTCTCCATTGCCCTCTGAGCGATCAAGGCACACATTTAAAATTAATTATTTTTACTGTAGAAAACATAAATACGGCCTATGATACCACGAAAACATTTGGTCACAAAGAGTCTCCGATTAAAAGAATAAAGAAACATAATAATATAAAGTAAGTGAAAACGCATATAAATATTCTAAGATCTTTGTTTATTTTGTTAAGTAAATATTCATTTATAATTAGATTATTAAAGGAAAAAAATTGATCTAATTTAAGAATAATATTAAGCATTTATAATTTACTCACCTTCGTCTTTCTACCACCGCACTGCCTGTGTTCGTACCTATTTCTTGGAGCCTCTTCTTTCTTGTACGAAACGGTTCTCAAAAACGTTCGTTTCTGAGGTTTTTTCAGCGCGGTACAATATGGGGTTTTTCAAAAAGCCATTATAACATTTCTTCGAGACATGCAGCGCGTTGGTAATGCCTGTGATATTGCAAACGTCCATAGGCGACGGTGACCACCTGTCAGGATGGGCCGTCTGCCTGTTTTTAATTTTTGTTTCGTGGGGATTGAATCTATAGACACGACTATACAAAAGTCTCTTTACTCTGCTGGGCGTTACGCACGGAATCTAAAAGTCCTCATACGGAATAGGTGATACTTTAACCACTTGACCAGAGAGCCCTTCGAAATAAATTAACACTTGCTATGATACAAATTTTAAATTGTTATATAGTAGTATATACTCATTATTTATTACAATTTGAAACATAAACTTAAATTTAGTTTCAGAAAGTTTCGCTTACATATTTATGCAATATAATTTTATAATCTTAAATAAAATATGTTTTCCGTAATTCCACAGTTTAGCTTATGTCAATAAACTTTTTCTGCTAATACTAACTTAATTTCATGGTTATAATGGTTTTTATCGCGAGATGTTTAAAATGACGCGTGGTGAAGAGAAGTTAGACTTGCAAGGCATTGTCTATTGCGATGCGTGGTTTCAGCATCCACAGTATGTGTAATAAATGAACGGGCGCGGGGGACGCTGACCAATGGCAGTCCCTCCCTCAATCAATATGATGGACTCGCTCGCGAGGGGACGATCGCTCACTGATTTTTTCCCTCGCTGACAAGGCTCGGGAGGACGCGTTTTTGTGCCCTCCGTGCAGTTCACGAGGAGGGATCTACCAATTAATAAGTGTACTGGTCGAACACTATCCGACCTCATCTTGCTACGGTACAGTGTGCTATACAAAATTATACGCAAAATATTTTGTATTTTTTTTATTTTATTTTTTTATTTTTTATAACTTATTAAGTTTGAGAAGCAGGAATGGCATGGTTCGAACGAAACAAATATTTGCTAGTGTTTTTATTTATGACTTTCCAGTCGATATAATAATTTATCAAATAATGAATTTTAATTTACTGGAAGAAAACATTCTCTAAAATAGTAAATAGCATAATAATTAATCAGAAGTAACATACATACATTTTAGTTGGTAAACTTATACGATTTAATTTATATGAAATATAAAAATAAAATTTAAAAAATTATATTAATCTTGAAAAATGAGCACATAAAAGTAACAACCAATAAAAACATACGAATATAATTCTCTATAAATATAAGTAAACCCAATATTAGATACCTTTTCTATAAATTATCATGCAAATTGGAAGAGGGTCTTATCGCCCGGTGCTCGGTGCGGTTCTCAGTAGTTAAAGTATTTTTCGTTGAACCACAGTAGTTGTACTCTCGTAGGAATTTGGTTCGTGTCATGTATCGTTTAATCAACTCATATGGGCTTATAGCCGATATCGAGTGGAAAGACTTATATTAAACGTCGGTACACTTTCGTAGGTCACGGGTTCGATTTCCTTCCAGCGTCTGGGTGTTAATGTATATATACCTAGTCAGGTCATAAGTATTGTCACACAGTAAAAACTTTTCTTTTAGAATGCTGGCCACAAAAAAGTTTATTGAATTCGAATTTCGTATTGTTCATGAAAATAAAAATGTTATACTTTTAGAATTTTACTCATTTTTAAATATGGAGTGGACGCTTAAAGAAGACCGTGTTGCAGTTATTGCGTTGCATCGTTGCGGTTACGCGCCAATTCAAATTTTTAACATACTGAAAAATTTGAATATAATCAAAAGATTCGTTTATCGTACCATCAAACGATACAATGAAGACTCTAGTGTAGATGACAGGTCAAGAAGTGGTCGCCCTCGGTCTGTTAGGACTCCAGCAGTGATAAAAGCTGTGAAGGCACGAATTCAAAGAAATCCCAAACGTAAGCAGAAACTGTTGGCCCTTCAGATGGGGTTAAGCAGAACCACGGTGAAAAGGGTGTTAAATGAAGACTTAGGGCTTCGGGCATATCGAAGAAAAACAGGACATCGTTTGAATGCTCGTCTAATGGACCTGAGACTGAAGAGATGCCGCGCTTTGTTGAAGCGGTACGCGGGAAAAAAATATCGGGAAATTCTTTATTCAGATGAAAAAATGTTTACCGTAGAAGAGAGCTACAACAAACAAAATGATAAGGTGTACGCACACAGTAGTGAAGAAGCGAGCAACCGTATTCCGCGTGTCCAACGAGGTCATTTTCCATCCTTGCTCATGGTATGGTTGGGAGTTTCTTATTGGGGCTTAACAGAGGTACATTTTTGTGAGAAAGGTGTAAAAACGAATGCTGTTGTGTATCAAAATACAGTCCTGACGAACCTTGTGGAACCTGTTTCTCATACCATGTTCAATAACAGGCACTGGGTATTCCAACAAGATTCGGCGCCAGCTCATAGAGCGAAGAGCACACAAGACTGGCTGGCGGCGCGTGAAATCGACTTCATCCGGCACGAAGACTGGCCCTCCTCCAGTCCAGATTTGAATCCGTTAGATTACAAGATATGGCAACACTTGGAGGAAAAGGCGTGCTCAAAGCTTCATCCCAATTTGGAGTCACTCAAGACATCCTTGATTAAGGCAGCCGCCGATATTGACATAGACCTCGTTCGTGCTGCGATAGACGACTGGCCGCGCAGATTGAAGGCTTGTATTCAAAATCACGGAGGTCATTTTGAATAAACTTTAATGTCATAAGAATCTATGTTTTGTTAAGTTCATTTTGGTATATGAATGGTTACATAATGAATAAACTTGTTATAATTATTTTACATTAAACATGTGACAGAATTTATGACCTGACTAGGTATAATATGTATTTATTTACAAAATAAGGTATATCACTAGTATATCTAGTGCCCATAACAAATGTGTTATGCAACTTAGTTTGGGACTAGATGGCGTTGTGTGAATTGTTTCTATATATTTATCTATATTTAATTGTTTGATAGCTCAAGCAACTGATACATAGTAACTCAAATATGAAGATTAACATTAAAATATTTTTAAATAGTATCACAAATATATTGCTATGGTTTAAAAATCTTTAATTATTAATAAAAACATTTATAAGAAAGAGTACTTATTAACTTATTGGTGTGGGAAGATGCGTCAAATGTATGTTATTTTTGTTTTCCATAATATTCCGATTCGAAACACGTGAAAGGACTTTGAGTCTACAAAAAAGCTATTGAAGGGCAAACTCCCAATGTTGGTATTGGAGCGTAAATTTGTCGATGTTTATATCCTGTTTGTCCTAACTTACGGATCGCACTAAATCGCTGAGTGAACATCATATAAATAAATAAACCTATGTCTAGTATACGAGTATATGAAATATTTTACATGTGCTGATTGTTTTTTCTGGGAATTTATGTTGGATAGATGTACAAGTATCGCCTTATTTTTACGTTAGTATTATGAAGAATGAGTTAATAATGTAATCTACTGTATGTCATATGTAATAACTAGCCGATCACGCCCGCTCCGCTGGGCGATTAACATGCAAAAGGCAAAATTAAATCAAAAAAAATGAGAAAGAAATCTTCGTAAAAAAATTTTTTTTTTAATAAAAAATATCCTATGTTACTTCTAATATCTCCAAGAATATGTGTACAAAGTTTCATGATGATTGGTTAAGTAGTTCTCGCGTGAAAGCGTAACAAACAAACTTACTTTCACATTTATAATTAAGTATGATTACTGTCATAAATCAAATAAAGTATTATTACATAGCGTAAATATATGTTGGAAATTGTAAATAAATAAATTATTAATTGGAACTTCGCTGACATACATTTGTTTTCCTTTGGTCAGCTTTAATATAAATCTTCATTCATAAAAAGTAATTAAAAAGCAATTAGACAAAACGTTTAAAATTCATACTTTCATTCAAAGTAATCCTTGGGAAATTCTCTCGAAAACATCTCACAATTTGGGACATCGAAATCTTAATCTAAGTTTAAAATTTCTTCGAGAATCGGCGAATTTTGCACTAAGTCATTAAAGTCTAAAACTTCGGTCATTTCACTGGCGTTGCTTAGAAGGCTTTTTAGGCGGAGGAAAGTAATCTTTCATTAGGGGAGGGGGGGAGCTAAAACGGAAGTTCTCTTTAAAAGGAAAATTACTCAACTGATGTATCCGTATTCCACGGGCGGAGATGGATTTTAATTATAACGAGGAAACTTGTAAAGCCAAAGTTCGCTGAGGACTAGGAAAACTCAATACGGAGATTATCAAGAAATACTTTAATATTTTAAAGGATTCTTCATTTAATATAAATACTGCTATAAATGAAAACTTAAATAGTTAAAGTTTAGAGGAGGCTTTGAAAACCGGGAACATGTTTCTATGCGAAATAAAGTCGTAAAGCGTGGACAGTGTTAAACAAGGCCGATAGACAAGCACTCGAATGATTAGTTAGTTGATGTGGCCGGGAGGTGCGATAAATCGGGCGCACCCGTGCCTTCTGCCTGGACGGGCCGCGCTATGGAAATGTATTTTGCAGCCAGTGACGTTAATCAGTGTTCAGTCGCCATTAATTTGATTAGGGTTACTGGGCGCGGGGCTATCAATCTGCCACATTACCATGTCGGCTTTATACAGCCAGGGCTGCGCACACCCTTGTATCATACTCTGTTTAGCATCAGCTATACCTTATTTACTGTTCCAACAGTAGGTGTTCGTTAGCTCCAGCTAACGAACACCTTTGGGACTGACAACCCGACCTGCTGGATGAAACCCACTGTTCACTTTTGGACTTGAAGATCAGACGGCAGTAAGAGTAATTTAATAAACTTATTAAATTTTGCATGGTGAATATTTTAGGACAATAAGAAAAGTGTTATAGTTTGGCACTAAAGTAGGTGGATCGTAGTTTCGCATTCTTACTGCACCTTACACTGGTTTGGGGGTTCAAAGTTTTTACTTTATTATTTGCATACTTTTGTATGCAACTAGAATTTACCCCTACCCGCTTGAATATCAAGCAGTCATATTTTACCAAAAAAGTAATGAGGATATTTGTTTGCGGTTTAAATAACACTAACGTACACACAATAAAGCCCAAACACGTAGGTATGACGAGAAATTAATGATTTCCTTTCTATAAAAATTTTCGAGTAAATTCAATTGAAGAATAATGTATTTTAACAAAAAATATGAGATATTATCTGTAAGTGCGACTACTATCGTTTTCCATGATTGTTAAAATAATGAGCTCGGGCAACTTCTTCTAGGTAGAGGATAGCAAGTACCCGAGGTGCCCGAGCATCCGTCGCCTCACTCCCCTCTCCGTGCGAGGCGACAGAGTCCTACCTTTCTTCCCGTCTACCTCCTATATCCTTTCCAACTTCGCTCTCTGTTCGTGGCGTGGTCCCCGGTGGGATGGTCGGGAATACTAATTGGGGTCCCGGGTTCTGCCCCGGGCCCTGATTTGGTAGTCGAAACTATGCCTATTTCGACTGCGCCTGCACAGAGAGTGTTCCCGGGGCGGGAATCGCATCCTCGCTATCGGTTTGTCTTGCTGGGCCGTCTACGACGTTAGGCGACTCCCTGGTTTTTCTGGAGTGTCATCTGGTAGTCGTGCCCACGCCTGAATAGCACGCGACGGGGATGCGAGTCCCGTCCGGAATTGGCCGCGGATCTGTCGCTCCCAGCCCTGGTTCTGTCCATGGTCGGGGGCGATTTTGGATGGACGGCCGTGGCCTCCGGCGAGGCAGTAATGTCCGCAAAGGAAGCGGCGGAGCGGGAGCGGGAGTCAACTCCCGGCAACGCAGGCCACGTCGTCGGCGCCGGAGGGCAAGCAAGCGGCCGCGGGCGGCCCCTCGGGGGAGGATCCGCAGCCCGTACTATTGCCGCGAGGAAGAGAACCGCGTGCTGTTCCGCGGCCCCCCTCAACTCCTTGAGTCAACACAGGAGAGCACCGGGGGGACGAAACCCTGACCCCCCTGGCGTCAACACATTAGAAGAGGCCGGCCTTGAGAAAGGGTGGGTCAGCGCCGGCCCGGGCCACGAGATCGGCAGGCCACATTTCCGTAGGCCCGGGCGTAGGCGATAGGAGAACAGCGGGATTTTTAGTGGGTAGTCGGATGGCTGAACATCTTTCCCGGAGTCCCACATATCCCTCGGTCCTCCCGGGCCGGGGGAACCCATCAAGAGAGGGTTTTTCCTCGAGACAAAAAAAGGTGCATCAGAGAGTTATATATTACATACGAGGACATTGCTGAGTGATAATGAATAATAGTGGTATGTCATTTTTATAATATAAATGATTGCATAAAAAACGTATTGCGTGTATATTTTTTGCTTTGATTAATGGTTACTAGAATTATTGTAATATTGGCTATTAAAAAAGTAGAGGATAGCGTATTATTTTTTCATCTTATGTTTGCATATTGTAACAGAATTGAGAGTAAAATAACACATCACTCGACAATCAGCTTTGGACAAATTTGTAAAACCGAAGTAGTAAGTAATAACTAAGGGCACGTTTACAGTAGGACTGTTCTTATATTCACATTAAGTTTGAAAAACTGCGTATAAAGTACACTATCGTCAGAATCTAATATTTGGCCACCATTAACTAAATATATTCATTAAATTAAATCCTATCAGATTTCGAAGCGCAATTACAAAAATAGTTTTAATTATAAAACACCGTGACTATGAGTAATAATTATGAAAGCGTGTGACAATCAACTGCAAAATGTTAATTACTGTACGGGTTAAAAGCATAGCCACTTTCATAAATGTTTAATTAAATTTCAGGTAAGTTACACGCAATACATATTTTGGCTTCTTATACCTGCACAAAAATAATTTTTGTAGGCATTAAGTTATATCTACTGGATCACTCTTTTAGAAAATTATCCGTGATTAAAATCGATCATTATTTATCGATATCAATGAAATTTAGCATTATTAATCGATATATTTAATAATACATACTAAATTCACATGTCTGGTATTTTTATCGAGTTTCTGTAGGAAATAATAGCCTATATTGCCCTGTCGATCTCGTACTTCTCTCTCAAATAGAAGAAACAAATATACCCGAGATAAACCAAGCAGCTTGTCCAAGAACAAACGAGATACAAACACCAGTAATATCAACGTGCAGTAACCCTAACAAAGTCAGATTTTCACTACTAATTATCACCATTACATCAACTTGTTAGGAATGTCAACGTGGAAATAGAACAAATGATCATAACTCGGGTACGATACAACTTGACTATTATTTTAATACAGCAAAAGTGTCATATTTTAAGATTTATTTATGTACATACGCTTGTTACAAAGAATAATGCTTACTAAAAATTAATGAGGGTTATTTAAATGATTGCTATGCACTGTCTATTTAAGTTTTGAGATACATTCCCAATGTTTGAAAGTCAGAATCGGGTGTCAGCCCTAGGGTTTGTAAATTGTAATTTCGACCGATTCGTGTTGAGCACTTTTAGGTCAATTAGGCAGAGTCGCACCCGTGGGCCACTGAGGCCACTAGTCAGCGGGCACGCCAAACTTTATGCCGTGTTAATTTGACTAATGCGCCTCGGATTACACAGTGATAAACTGGCCAGCCCTGTCCACCACTACCGCCGAAACCGGTAAACCTATCCATCATACTAATATCCCCAACGTACCAGTCCAGTACCTGTTTGAATAATTAGTTTTTAAACAACCCCCATAAATTTCAAAGTGATTTGAATTTTTCCTTTCTTTGTCTCTTGAAATTGATTAATTAGCTTGATAGATTTATTTATTATTTGTACATCGTTTTACAAGCTTTAAAATGCAGCATTTAGATATTTTTGTAGTTTACTAGCTGACCCGGCAATCGTTGTTCTGCCATATTAATTATTTATAATGAATATTTTACTTGTTAGATAAAAAATAACGAATGTACGTTATTTAAAACTTAGTTTTTTTATTGCCAAGGAACAGCAGATGGGCTGACGGCCCACTTAATAGTAAGTAGTTACCGTCGCCTATGGAAGTTTGCGGTGCTAGAGGCACCCCGAAACCGCTGCTGTCCCATAGTGTTAGGAACCTGGATCACTAATGCCGGAACACAACACAAAGTTATTATGGAGGCATACTTTAGACCAAGGGTGGTTGTCGTCCCGTCGGGCATGTGGCCATACGTCGTAGCTAGGGTTGTTTTGTCGTCTTTTACAACAAGCCGACCTCAGCCGCACGGGTTAGTATTCTTAATCCGCTCCTGCACGGAGATATTCGGTATCTTATCGGCACGGTATTCTTACTCCCTCGGTTTGTGGAGACGGAATTTATTTGGATATTGTTCATACAACAATACTAAAATCGTGATTAAAGGATGGGAGGGCGGGGGTAGGAGGGTGAGAAATTAGTTATAGGTATTTTTTATGACAAATATTATTTTTCTTTTAGATTATTTATTACTTCTATTGCACTAGTGTTTTGTAGCAATATAATTTTGAGGCTTGGTGTTAGCACGACCTGATAGCAATCTAGATCAAAATAATAACCATATGTAGATATCTATACTACTATTATAAAGAGGAAAGATTTGATTGTTTGTTTGTTTGTTTGTTTGTTTGTTTGTTTGTTTGCTTTGAATAGGCTCCGAAACTACTGACCCGATTTAAAAAATTCTTTCATTGTTGGGAAGCTACACTATCCCCGGGTGACATAGGCTATATTATATTTTCAAAAAAATTAGGGATCCTTACTAAAACTCCAATAATGTAACCCAAAGTGTAAAAAAATTACCTAAAATATTATTTAAATCGCGTGCGTTGCGAAAACTATTGATGATAGAATAAAATAATGTACTACAACTTTGTAGAACACATCATTATTTACAAAAAGTGTCGCGACAGCATATGTCTAACTATTATAGTTATGCCACAATAAATGTTCTTTTATTTTAAAAATTTAATTGAAATGCCGCCCCTAGAAAAGGCTCTTTATTTGGATCTTGGTATTAATCCTTATCAAAATAAATTACTTCATATTCAAAACTGTTTCAATACCTTTATATAACTTTTTGAATTATTCAATTCGGATATTCCATTCGAAAGATATCACGAGTTTAAAAATGTAAGTATTAGAAAAATGTTGCGTGGTAGCCGCTCACCCTGTTCGGCTAGCTAGGCAGCACCTTATGCAATGTAGGCGTGCGTCACTGGGGTCTTTACAAAAATTAGAATACTTATTAAAAAATAACGAAAAATAAATAAAAAGTAATAACAAAAAAAATCATTAAAATAAAAGCTCATAGAAATAATAATATTCAAACTTTCTTTATAATTTTATTTTTTTAGTAACCTGAGGGAAATAGAAGAGTTTGCCCTCAGGGGCGCTCCTCTGTCCGAGGAGTGCATGGGTGTGCGTACCCGAGGTGCCCGAGCATCCGTCGCTTCACTCCCCTCTCCGTTCGAGGCAACAGAGTCCTACCTTTCTTTCCGTCTACCTCTTACATCCTTTCCAACTTAGCTCTCTGTTCGTGACGTGGTCCCCGATGGGATGGTTGCGAATACTGATTGGGGTCCCGGGTTCTACCCTGGGACCTGATTTGGTAGTCAAAACCATGCCTATTTCGACTGCGCCTGCACAGAGAGTGTTTCCGGGGCGGGAATTGCATCCTCGCTGTCGGTTGGTCTTGCTGGGCCGGCTACGACGTCAGGCGACTCTGCTTTTTCTGGAGTGTCGTCTGGTAGTCGTACCCACGCCTGACTAGCACGCGACGGGGATGCGAGTCCCGTCCGGAATTGGCCGCGGACCTGTCGCTCCCGGCCCTGGTTCTGTCCATGGTCGGGGGCGATCCTGGATGGACGGCCGTCGCCTCCTTTTGCGAGGCAGTAGTGTCTGCAAGGGAGGCGACGGAACGGGAGCGGGAGTCCGCCACCGCACTCCCTTCCCGCCAACATAGGCCGCGTCGTCGGCGCCGGAGGGCGGGCAACGATCTCCGGCCGCCGTAAAAAGCGGCCGCGGGCGGCCCCTCGGGGGAGGATCCGCCGCCCGCACTATTGCCGCGAGGGAGAAGGCCGCGTGCTGTTCCGCAGCCCCCCTCAACTCCTAGAGTTGTTACAAGAGAGCGCCGGGGGAACGAAACCCTGACCCCCTGGCGCCAGCACTTTAGAAGTGGCCCGCTTGAAGACAAAGCGTGGGCCGGCACCGGCCCGGGCCACGAGATCGGCAGGCCATATATCCGTGGGCCCGGGCGTAGGCGATAGGAGAACAGCGGGGTTTTTTAGTGGGTAGTAGGATGGTCGAACATCTTTTCCGGAGTCCCTTATATCCCTCGGTCCCCCCGGGCCGGGGGAACCCGTCAAGGGAGGTTTTTCCCCGAGACCGAAAATAAATAGAAGGGTTTAATTTTTAATTTTTTGTTAAATACCCGTGCGAAGCTGGGACGGGCTGCTAGTATTAAATATTTGTAATTGTTATTTGTTGTGCTATCCAATAAATAAATAAAAAATAGATACAATTATTATATCGGCAACAAAGCTTATTAACGTGTTATTCTTACAACTATTAGTAATTTTATTGTTATGTAGTTGAGTAATCACAGAGAAAAAGCGCGCCTATTTACGTGGATGACCATCCATGACTCTTTTCTTTCTTGGTGAAAAAGGAAAGAGGAAATATGTGGAATTGGTTATAAATGGTGGCTAAATGGTTTTACAGGCGCCTGCTCCCCAACATCGAAACTAAAACCGAGTTTTGTCTTTAATTTTCTGTTTGTATTGCACCTACCAATCAGTATATTCTAGTATTACCAGTATTACGAAATATATTGGAACATTTCACGTTTTTCTATCTAGCCGCAAAATCGCAACTAAGCACTTGTATTATGGGTACTAGATAATTAATAATTAAATAATATTCTACATACATATACACTTTTCTCTATCTATACTTTAATTTCTTTAATAGATCTTGATGATAGATATATGTGAACTGTATGTCAGTAATATATATCACTTATTTAATTTAATCGTATTGTAATTCACCTATACCACCATCGTATTTAATATAATTCCTTCCAACTGGAACAAATTACCTAACTAGGTTATCTGGAAGAGATCGCTTTAAGCAATAAAATTGCGTTTTGTTTTACTGTATTATTGTTTTATTGCTATATCATATTGTCCTATTATTAATTTTTATTTTAAATGTATAGTAAGCAATAAAGTGTTATCTATCTATCACCTTATCTATCACATTTAAGAAGGCATGAAGATACGTGTCGCAGAACAAAGGTCGATCCTGCGAAGTCTCCACGTAAGGCTTTTGTGGGGTGATCGGTGTTATAGTCAGTATGCCGTTACTGCTATCTCAGCCAGAATCACAAAGACGACCGCCGTAGGATTCGAATGGTGAAGCCGACATGAACACGTCGGCTTTCCCCGGTTCCGGTGTTGTACTGGTCATTCGGTTTCCCGTGTACACATAAAATAATACAAATAAATAATTAAGACATTTGCACAACTTTGCACATTTCACACAGCGTCATTTTCAAAATAATTAGCAGAGCGTTTGTGTTATGGGTACTAGACAACTGATATCTATACTTTTTTTTTAATAATTATTTATACATAAACGCTCACACCCGTGACGGGAATCGAACCTATGACCCCCGCAGACATTATAAATGTGCAAAAATCGTTGCGCAACGATGATTGACAAAAATATTGTGAGATAATTCCACAAATAGCCTATAATGCCTACATGTGATATCAAGTGAAAAATATCGACATATCTATAAATGGACTTAATCGGAAAATTACTAAAGCAAAATACTCCGATAGGTGTCGTGTCCAGGGTCAATTAGGCCGCACTACTTAACCAATTAGAAGTGAAACAATCGCCCTCATCGTCACGTTTCTGTGTGAATACGCCCCTATCATATCACTGCACAGAAAACGCTTTTTGTACACCACTTTATGATATTTTAAAGGGCCTCATTACTGTTTCGATTATTTACAAAATAAGGAAAAATTCCGACCATGTATCGGACAATGCTCATAGGGGACAATTTATGCCTATCTTATGTGGGAATCATTTAGAGTCGCCGCTTTATTAACTCGAAACTATTCTTTTAGCATTAGTTCGAATTGGACACACTATTCCTATTTCTTACACCAGAATAAGCTAATATATAACCTACTAGTTGACCCGATAAACGTTGTTCTACCATATGAATAACAAAGGAAAAATGTAGCCTATGTCCAAGGTCCAATCTATGACTATGCCGAAATTCATCAAAATTGGTTCAGCGGTTTAGGCGTCTAAGCGTAACAAACAAACAAACTTACTTTCGCATTTATAATATTAGTTAGGATATACGTAGGAGCTAAATAAAACAACATAGAAAATAAAATAACAAAATAGAAAAAATTCAATTATTCTTGATAGATTTTTATTTTATCCGTGCAGGGGCGGAGAAAGAATACTAACCTCTGCGGCCGGGGTCGGCCTGTCGTAAAAGGCGACAAAACAACCCACCCCAGATTGAGGCTTGAGGCCCTACCACGTATGGTAGGGCCTCAAGCCCGTCTGGATGGCGACCACCTTTGGTCTTAAGTATGCCGCCATAATAACCTTGTGTTGTGTTCCGGCATTAGTGACCCAAGTTCCTGTACCCTTACGGGACAGCAGCGTGTTTGCGATGCCACTGGCTTTGCAAACACCCATAGGCGACGGTAACTGCTAAATTCTAAGCGGGCCGTCAGCCTGTCTGCTGTCCTACAGCATTAAAAAAAAAAGATATCAATATATTTATTAACTAGCAGCCCGTCCCAGCTTCGCACGGGTATTTAACAAAAAATTAAAAATTAAACCCTTCTATTTTTTTTCGGTCTCGGGGAAAAACCTCTCTTGACGGGTTATCCTGGCCCGGGGGGACCGAGGGATATAAGGGACTCCGGAAAAGATGTTCGACCCACTAAAAAACCCCGCTGTTCTCCTATCGTCTACGCCCGGGCCCACGGATATATGGCCTGCCGATCTCGTGGCCCGGGCCGGCGCCGGCCCACGCTTTGTCTTAAAGCGGGCCCCTTCTAAGGTGCTGGCACCAGGTGGTCAGGGTTTCGTCCCCCCGGCGCTCTCTTGTAACAACTCTAGGAGTTGAGGGGGGCTGTGGAACAGCACGCGGGCTTCTCCCTCGTGGCAATAGTGCGGGTGGCGGATCCTCCCCCGAGGGGCCGCCCGCGGCTGTTTTCTACGGCGGCCGGAGATCGTTGCCCGCCCTCCGGCGCCGACGACGCGGCCTACGTTGGCGGGAGGGGAGTGCGGTGGCGGACTCCCGCTCCCGTTCCGCCGCCTCCCTTGCAGACACTACTGCCTCGCAAAAGGAGGCGACGGTCGTCCATCCAGGATCGCCCCCGACCATGGACAGAACCAGGGCCGGGAGTGACAGGTCCGCGGCCAATTCCGGACGGGACTCGCATCCCCGTCGCGTGCTAGTCAGGCGTGGGTACGACTACCAGACGACACTCCAGAAAAAGCAGAGTCGCCTGACGTCGTAGCCGGCCCAGCAAGACCAACCGACAGCGAGGATGCAATTCCCGCCCCGGGAACACTCTGTGCAGGCGCAGTCGAAATAAGCATGGTTTCGACTACCAAATCAGGTCCCAGGGTAAACCCGGGACCCCAATCAGTATTCGCAATCATCCCACCGGGGACCACGCCACGAACAGAGAGCTAAGTTGGAAAGGATGTAAGAGGTAGACGGAAAGAAAGGTAGGACTCTGTCGCCTCGAACGGAGAGGGGAGTGAAGCGACGGATGCTCGGGCACCTCGGGTACGCACACCCGTGCACTCCTCGGACAGAGGAGCGCCCCTGAGGGCAAACCCTTCTATTTGCGTCAGGTTACTAAAAAAATAAAATTATAAAGAAAGTGTGAATATTATTATTTCTATGAGCTTTTATTTTAATGATTTTTTGTTATTACTTTTTATTTATTTTTCGTTATTTTTTAATAAGTATTCTAATTTTTGTAAAAACCCCAGTGACGCACGCCTACATTGCATAAGGTACTGCCTAGCTAGCCGAACAGGGTGAGCGGCTACCACGCAACATTTTTCTAATACTTACATTTTTAAACTCGTGATATCTTTCGAATGGAATATCCGAATTGAATAATTCAAAAAGTTATATAAAGGTATTGAAACAGTTTTGAATATGAAGTAATTTATTTTGATAAGGATTAATACCAAGATCCAAATAAAGAGTCTTTTCTAGGGGCGGCATTTCAATTAAATTTTTAAAATAAAAGAACACTTATTGTGGCATAACTATAATAGTTAGACATATGCTGTCGCGACACTTTTTGTAAATAATGATGTGTTCTGCAAAGTTGTAGTACATTATTTTATTCTATCATCAATAGTTTTCGCAACGCACGCGATTTAAATAATATTTTAGGTAATTTTTTTACACTTTGGGTTACATTATTGGAGTTTTAGTAAGGATCCCTAATTTTTTTGAAAATATAATATAGCCTATGTCATCCGGGGATAGTGTAGCTTCCCAACAATGAAAGAATTTTTTAAATCGGGTCAGTAGTTTCGGAGCCTATTCAAAGCAAACAAACAAACAAACAAACAAACAAACAATCAAATCTTTCCTCTTTATAATAGTAGTATAGATAGATGGTTAATGCGTTGATATCGTCAAAGTAATTGTACACAATGTATTTATACTGTGTTATATATATATATATATATATATATATATATATATATATATATATATATATATATATATATATATATATATATATATATAATCGTGAAAAATTACTTTTTCATAAATTTCAATAATACCTACTTTTCTTAGCCTTAGTTATTTAAGGCTCATGGTGGGATAGTGTGGAACTCCAGTGCAATGCGATCGAGCGCACAGTTAACAAGGAGAAGTTCGAGACAAGGAGAGTTAACAGAAGAATGAAGGGAGGAAGGGGGGGTGTTAGTATCTGCAAGCATATAATATATATATCATATATGACTCTTGGAATTTTCCCTTATGCCATTAGTCGTCGCAATAACTTTTCGATTTAATAATAATTTAAAATGATTTAATAATTTGGATATCGAATCACCATAAATAAAGTTAAGTAATTGTGTAACGGAAAGAGTGATAATTTGTAAATATCACAAATTACGTGTACTGTCGTGGACAGTGACATTAACACGGCATTCAATTATTTAAAGCCCACATGTCTAATTTTCTGGCTTTAAATATGTTTATGTCACATATTAATAAAACAGTATAAGAATAATTAAACTTTTAGATAAGGCGATAGTCGATAAATTTTAAAATACGTACATTAACTAACCTCATTAAAATTACATAAGAGTATCTTATCATACTTGCAGTCTTTTTTTCATCTTTTATTAATGTTTAATTTAAATATTCGCTTCGGGTCCATTTCCAGGTTTTTTTGTTTCATTTCGTATGATCTAGAGTCAGATTATCAGGTATGGAACTTGCCCTTTATACGGGCAGGCCAGCATTTATTGAGTCTGCCTCTCCTGCCAGAGCCTAGAGCGGATGTCTCGGGATAATTTTCTATATTAGATAGCCCGGTACCGTAAGACGATAACTCGTAATGCAAGCATCTCTTCTGTTCTTCTTATTTGGAAGTTTTTATCGCAGTTCTTTAGCTTCACTCACAATAATTCATCCCCGCAACACCGTAGTTCTTGCTTGTATCACTCTAAAAATGGCCATATTCATATAATTAATCTGTTAATGTCTGTACGACGTAGTTAACCTTTATTGAAGTGATAACTTCTTATGGGAGGGTAAATCGCTTCGTAACGTAACGCGTTACGGCGCCAGTCTGTCTGGCCTCCCTTTCTCTCACGCATACGGCAGCGGTAGACAGGCTCCTCCTCTCACTCTAACTTGCCTCTCACCTCTCTCTCTAGATTGTGGGTACAAGCGCTAGATCTATTTGAATTGCGATTTTAATACAATGAAATACAGTTGAGTATTTTTTTCTTTATAAAGAATCTACATTAGGGAATAATTTAATTTAATATAATTTTGAAACAGTTTTTGGAAAAATTGGAAATACGTAAACTTAATTATTTTTGTATTATTTTTAGTTTTATTAGTAAATAACCTTTACTTACATTATTATATTATTAAGCATTATCATATTGTAATTTAAGTAATAACCTAAGCTTTTTTCAAGTTAAACAATTTCAATATTAAATAGTTCAACTTAGATTAGTTTAAGTTATCGCTTCTGTGGGGCGACCCGAGACACACACGTTTATTAATAGACAAATAAAAGCTTTTACTTATAACTATTGATAATCTGGTATGATTTACGAGGAATATAGAGGAAAATACACAGGTAATAATGATTATGATATGATAAGAACGTTGCTGCTTAAACCTTGAATTGTCAATGTCAACTGTTAAAAGCAAATTTAGTATGCCTAAATTTGCTTTTGCTACATAAAATATAGTTCTCATCAAAAAAATCGAAACACCCCTGAAGTTTGGTTTGGAATGAGTTTAATTTTTTTTACATTTAACCAAAAATATAAATAATGCCAGATAATTGTGCATATTATAAGGTATCATTTAACGAATTTAATTAATATTAATTAATATTTCATATAAAAATTAAATTTCAACGTAACGTAACCCATTTAATGACGGTAACCGAGGTCCTGATACAAACGCAAGTTCGGTTTTTCTATCGGCGCTTTTGCCTCGTCAAACCGTCCATTAACCACCACCGTAACTGACTCTTTTTTCAATGCAATACTGTACCAAATGCTGTCCCTCTCCTCGATACACCTTCTTTCTTCCGTCATTACCATACAGCATGATCTTACTCTCGTCGTCAGAAAAGAGAACTTTGCTCCATTGAAGGTATGATCAATTTAAGTGCTATAGTGCAAAGTGGAGGCGCGCGTTTTCGGTGGTCTACCGTAAATTTTAGGCTATTAACTGCTTTATGGGATTTCATGCCACGCTCTGCCAATCTTCTTATGGTAGAATCACTTACAGTCAATCCTCGAACCTCACGGAGCCGCTACTGTAGTTTAATAGAGTTAAAGTGGCGATTTATTAGAGAAACTGACACAATATATCGGTCATCTTGCTCAGACGTGATTTAATGTCTACCAGATCCTGGACGGAGAGTAAACATACGATAACGATATCTCCCGATAACGTTGTATACTCTATTGACAGCAGAGAGGCTTTGATACAATCGTGTAGCCACAAAACGCTGACTATACCCTGCATTCAGGTATGCCACGACTTGGGCGGCTTCTGTGGGCGAGGTATCCATTTTTTAGGATAAGATCTCTTTGGTAGGATGTCAGAGAACTTTGTTAACAATTACTTTCAGCTCAGTTCAGAGCTCAATAAAAAAAAAACGATAATTCATGCAAAAAAAAATGTGATTAAGTGCAGAAATTCCGACGGAATAGGTATCATTTCTTGGATGAAAATTTAAAAAAAAATATTAAATTCAAATTTGGAATTCTGGTACACTATTGTGTAGACTAAATTGCCAGCTTTTTATTGGTATATTTTTTATAATGGTATCAATCCTCTTTTGCATTTAAATGCCGCCTGAATAATATTTGCAGTAGTAGGTATTTCGATTTTTTTGATGAAAGTATTTATGAATGTTAGAAAAATAAATTTATTTGAATTGTTAAAGACTGTACATGTAACACGTCCGTCTTCAATTGGTAAGAGGGTGAGCGCGCACTTAATCCATTTGTGGACGGCGACGCATGCGGGAGCATTTTATCTGACCATCGAATTGAACAGAAGTTTATATTGCCTGCGTTACGTTTACAACAATTCCTCGTGTCCACGCAATTACTGGGTGTGGTCGTCACCCTGATTTATGCTGTCGGTGATTTTGTTAAACGGGAATCTTTCAAATACAACTAACGGCTTTTGAAAAGTTAAACATCTTCCTCTTATCTTATTCTTCTCAATCTTATAATTTATCCAATTTATATTGATGAAAATTCAAATTAGTTTTATGTTCTTAAAAAAATTATTCACTTTTAATTCTTAAAATAATTAACTTCTATCTACCTTTAGTTTATGCGATATAATCTATGGTATTCAATTAGAGTATACGTATAGTATATGATAATGATGATGACTTTTAAGACACGAAAGCCACAAGCGATGCCACAAGTGAATATTATGCGTGGGCACGGTCGTATCAGTGAGGTACCAATAGGAACACTAGACTACCTACGTGACATATCCTGAAATTATTTTTTTAAGATAATTCCCTCGGGTTATGGAAACCTAAATCTTGGTGATTAAAGCCGCGAAAAAGATCGTAAAGGCATAACGTAGGCATTGACCTAGACGTGTCGTTTACCAAAAATTAATTGGTAATCTTAATTAACAAGTACTAACTTATTACCTTCTTTCTTATAAGATTCAGTATCCTTCACAATAGAATAAAAAAATCTGCATTTCGAGTTAAGGCACTATACAACTAACTATATGTCCAAACTGCGTTGAGAAATGTGACTCACTAAATAAGAATAAAACGTCTAAAAAGCGAGCCCCGCCTCTCACAGGATTGGTCGTTAACCCTTCAATTGCCAAAGGGTTACTAATAAGCCCCCACCTCAGAAGCGCGTGCGCCGCTCGTTCATCTTTTACGTTTTTTACCATCATCGTTTATTTTTATTTTCAACTCACATATCTACAACGGGTTTTGATTGGGGGAAAGGGTTAGGATATAAATAAATCCGTGGCGTCATCCACACTTGGTGTGCGAAGGGCGGTGCCTTTTGAGAGTGAAAGGGTTGGCTTAATTGACATTTCGATAGGGGATTGTTGAGAGGGTCAAAATGTGTACACTTAAATTCCCATATTCATTATTCTTATGTACCTATGCCTATTTACAACATTATTTTTAACATTAAATTTATATAGACAGCAAATTGTGTTTATTGCCTTATGGGTAAAAACCTTTACCGATTGTTTAAATATAGTACCTAGAGTAACATAACCTATTCCAATTTAAACATCAGTTCTTACATGAGTAATCATATCGTCATTAAGAGAAAATAATCTTAAAGCACTAATATACTATCCGTGCAGGGGCGGAGAAAGAATACTAACCTCTGCGGCCGGGGTCGGCCTGTCGTAAAAGGCGACAAAACAACCCACCCTAGCTACGTGGTAGGGCCTCAAGCCCGCCTGGATGGCAACCACCTTTGGTCTTAAGTATGCCGCCATAATAACCTTGTGTTGTGTTCCAGCATTAATGACCCAAGTTCCTGTATCCTTATGGGACAGCAGCGTGTTCGCGATGCCACTGGCGTTGCAAACACCTATAGGCGACGGTAACTGCTAAATTCTAAGAGGGCCGTCAGCCTGTCTGCTGTTCTACAGCATTAAAAAACTTTTATACATATGTTGTACTTTTATTTTAAACAGTGTAATGTCACACTCAAAAGACTAGTCTCGCCGATAGACAACGATAATGATCTAACACCTTAGTTCACATGTATATCTATCGACGAGAGTCAGAATCCAATACTTTATAATAATATTAAATTTGAATAGAGCAATACTCCACAATGTCATAGGATTAGTAAATACTTAATGCTAGTAAAACTATCAAAACTTATTCACAATTTTTGTGTGCGTTATACAATATGCGCACACCCAATACCAGTACTTGATAGCTCAGTGGTATTACATTCGGAAACCAATCTAGAGCTCCCAGGTTCAAATCCCACGGTGGCACGCACCGCTTAGGCAGTTTAACGCGCCTAATGTGCAATAATATAGCATCATTACCATATATCGACGGCGAGGGAAAACATCGTGATACCTGCATATCGAGATCACTCAGTTCAGTTCAGTTTTTATGGTTTTGGCTCGAATGCCTCTGGCATCGACTTTGTTAGTTTCGAAGTTATATAAATGACATATAATAAATAAAAACAGTATATTAAAAACGCGGTAATTTCGAAAGCCACGTTATCTGAAATCCTGAGGATAACACAAAATATTATTATTAGTATTTGCTAGTAGTTATAATATAGATACTTAAAAGTAAATATTATTTTTAATTAAAAATTTACCCAAAACTAGAACATATTTAGTATGGACAAGAGTTAACATGTAATTTACGTTAATTGGGCGAGGGATATCTCTAGAAAGTAATTCATAAATAGGGGTTGAGATATTTGGGCAGACCGAGATTACTGGTATTTGTCTGCTTTGGACAAGCCTTGCAGGTATACTTCCTGTTCCCTCTAGGGAGAGGCCCAATTTATTATTATAATACCAGTATTGCGTAGTCAAATCGTTGTGCAGTGGTGCTCAGGATGATGTTGGTATTGCCCAGCACTCTACGCAGCAATGAAGCAGCTTTTTTCTCATTATTGCTTAAAATAAAACATGTGCTTCCGTAAATATTCCTGTTGCGCTGGAGAAGCGAAGCAGGCTGCTTCCTGAACCCATTGTTGTATTGGACTCGTAGAGCATTGGCGGTACAGTCTTCTGTGTAGTCGGTTCAAACACTGAACGTGTAGAAAACCTAACAGAAGAACTTAAACAATATGATTCTGACTTCATCTCTACAACGTGCAAACCTTTCAAGCAGCATAGCTTTATGACTGACAGTCAGACCTAGCAATCTTTTGTGGACAGCAAAATATTGTTTTCTGATTGCTCTATATTGTCTTAGTGTAAGTGAAACTTATTCAGAAACTTAAGTTATTTGAAACAGTCCCATATCTTGGAAAGGAATGACTCAATAATTAAATTGCAAATAAATTATTGCAAACGATCATCTGACATTTGAAATTATGTTGCTTTAGGCTTATAGCAAATGGGCAAAAGTGCGAGATAACGTGACTTACGCAACACTAAGGGGATTATAGCCACACCTTGCTTGTTTAAATTATAGCTCCAAAAGGCTGTCAACACGGTTATTACACCGTTAGTTACATTTCATTTCTAAAGGATTATGGACTTAGTGATTAGTGCAATATATCAGCTGCAAAATATTATATTTTATTATTATTATTACTATCAAGTCATCAAATAAACTCCTTTGCAAAAAACGGGGGCTTTTGATTTTTCTACACTATTGGTAATAATTTAATTCTGAAGATGTTTTCATAGCTAAACTATGGCTAAACTATGTTACTTAACAAAGAGTCTGGGTATGAAAAAAGGATAATTCCAAATTGTAGAAACTAATGTTTTTAAACATAATAAGTCCTTTTTCAGTTTGTGACTTTTTACTTACTTTTCAAGGGTTTGCAGTTAAAGGGTTAGGTTAGGTTCGTCGGTCATTGCTCTAGTGCGAGCAAAGCGGCATTATATTTACGCGGGAGTAGCAGAGACAGGTCAATGGACGAAATTCTTCCTACTCGGCGTCCGGAGTATAGTCGCCGTGGTACACGATTTTTAAGGGACCAGGAAGAAATGTTTTTTAAAAGGCAATTATAGTTTTAGAAAATGGATATACAAAGTGTATACGCCTGAAAGGTGACTACGTCGAAAAATAAAATAACTTGTTATCACTTTTTATTGAATAGGGGTGTATATTGTAGTATTAATTGAAAATGGCTCACTAAATGCGCAAAGGCACATAACAGAAATCCTTTGTCAACATGCACAACCCGCACTGACAGTAATTGGTGAAGATGCCATTTACATGGACGGTAACGCTCGGGCCCACCGTTCTGGCGACGTAGATACTTATAATACAAGAGGTTGGTATTCGTCGTTTGGATTGGCCAGCGCGGAGCACTGACCCTAACCTAATTGAACACGTCTGGGACCTCCTAAAATTTGTGCAATCACCTCCACAAAACATCAGGCAGTTTAAACGTGTGATCTCGGCTGAGTGGGAACACATTCCTCTAGACACCATCCAAAACCTGCTGGTAAGCATGCCAAGATGATTACATGCCGTAATCGCTGCAAGAAGAGATCCTACTCGTTATTAATTTTTATTTTTTAATGTCTTCTTATATTAAAATAACATAAAAATACTCGTAGTCTTAATTTCATTATACCCATAAAAATGTCCATTTTAACTCGGCTCTCTGTTTACATTAAGTAAAATACCGATTCTAGAATTCAAGTGTAAAAACTATATTCTCATTGATAATAAGAGATTTTTAGTCATCTAAGCTAATGACATACTAAAAACATTAATTTCATCCAGTTTTTTTTTTGCAAAGTAGTATATTATTTATAGAATAGAACTTTTTTAAATTTAAAATACAATAAATATTATTATACAGTACTAGATACGTCACCCATCATCATCATCGCAGCGTTAAATCCCGGTTGCAACCTAAAATTCCGCTTCGGTGCCCGGTGTCTGCTTTCCGACTTTTCCTACCGGTAGTAGATATAATAAGATTACATAAGAAATCACAGTTAAAAATCTAGTTGTTTTAGTGTTAATTGTCAAACCTATAGACTTATTACTCTTCAATTTTTCCGCAACGGTAGAAAGTAAACCTACTCATATACAAATAAAAAAAAATTATATTTCACCACAGTGGATAACTTTGCAGTTTAAATACAAATATTAATACATCTAAAGAGACTGTTAGTTATTTAAACTCAAAAAATGCTTAGTATCATGATTGAATCATGATATATTCTGAGTCGTTTTAATAAAAAGGACTATTAATATTTACTGCACCTGAGTTCAGTTTGTAGTTTTGGCAAAAAAAAAAACAAGTTAGCAAATATATCAGTCAGGTGATATTTAGAAAAAGAAGCCGAAACAAATAATTTTGCCAAATCTTTAACATGATCTCGGAGATATATGGACATGTCTCGAAGACCCAACAACCCTAATATTTTAAAATTCTCTTATCCCAGGCTCATATGTTCCGTCGGTTCCATAAATTATCTATTAGGCGAACATCGTTTGACGTGTCCACAATAGGTGAGTTAACTTTGTGCAACCGGACTGAGATGAGGCACAATGCTCGAAACCCTTCCCAACCCCACCTGCATTCCCACGATGTTAGAAAGTAACTACGCATTGCACTTTTGAGCAAAAAATTGCGCAAATATTCACATTGAATATTTCGAATTTACGTAAACATGAAAGGATGATTGAAGGACTCTTTGAATAACACGTGAGGTTGCGTGGGAAAGTGACTTCTGTGAATCGTTTTGTAATCACCCACTATTACGTTATTATCTAATACTTTTACATAGTGGTGACGATTGTTTTATGAATATTTGATGAGATGGACTGTTTTGTCTGAGTGCGTGTAATTTTTGGAACTTAACTAGACGTTATGTCCCTGAAATTAATCACTTTTGTTATAAAAATCCAATCATTTTCTTTTATATGTTTCTTTTTAAAATCAATTTAATAAGATGTAAAGTGCATTTATAAACAATAAAAAGCGTTTTCAATTATTTACTTTCTTTATTATTGTATAAGTTAATTACAGATAGACCTTGTGTAGGAAATTTTTAACCTTAATGCTATAATATAATAAAAATAATGAAGAACAATATTGTGAAGAAACAAGCCGCTAACACCAACGGCCGCGACCGACTGATCTGCGTCGTATAATTGGGGTGTATTTTTTCTCTTTAGAAGTTACAAGCTCAGGAGTTGGATTTATGTTTATATCCTTACTATTAACATATTTATGCCGTTTTTAAAATAGTTTTATACCTATGTTATATGATTGATTACAAATAAACGTTAGTTATCTACCGAAAACTAATGTTAAAACATTATTTTAGTAAATTTATTAAAGTAAATTTGTTGGTCATTATTAAAGTAAATTTGTTGGTGTACGAAAAAAATACTTAATATTTGATCTAACTTATTAATTTCGGGGTTCCTAGTTCAATTTGCAGGGTTCTGGGAAGGTTGGCTTGATAATAATCATATTTCCCCCTGTTTCAAGAATTACAATTTTGTGAAATATTCTCACGTGTATCTATTTAATGTCGCTATAATCTGTATTGGCGAAACCTACCAAGCTTCGGAATATCAGTTATCATTTTCCTGTTTACTTGAAGAAATCTGTTTAGGTACCTATTTGTATTTGGTCATTATATTTACTGTTTTTATCTTGTGATTTATTGTTTTAAGGTAGGCAAATTATATCACGATAAGACTGGAAACAAGAGACTTTTAGCGATTTTTTTTTATTGCTGACCACTTAAAATAGTAAGTAGTTACCGTTACCTTTGGATGTTTGTGAGGTTAGCGTCGCACCCCTAGGGCATAGCGGACACGCTGCTGTCTGAATAGGGTAGACCAAGGGTGGTAGCCATCCAAAAGGGCTTGGGGGTCTCACCCAGTTAGGGTCATTTTGCCGCTTTTTAGAGCCACAGAGGTCAATATTCTTACTCCGCCTCTCCACGGAGAACTTTGTGTTTAGGATTATGCCTGAGCTTGAATCATGCTTAGGACACTATTCCTTTTGATCCTATAAATAATTATAAAACTATAAAAAGAATAATCTTTTTATAGCTTTTCTAAACTCCTTGGAATCATTTACTTGGCTGAATGAATATTTCTACAGGACTTTATAACAAGCACTTTAATAATACAAACATACAATTCCAAACAATGTGTAGCGGTGTGGTTATGCTTAGGTTATGCTAACTATATAACAAGTAATATGTGTCACGGCGGCCAGGCAGTCGCGCGTGAACCGGCATGTAAGAAAGTTGTATTAAAGTCGCAGTAATTGTGTCCGATGTGTTTCATTACATACAAATACCTAAAAATGATCTAGATTTGAGCCCATAGACACGACTCTATAGACTCCACGTAGCCACTGTACCAACCATGTTATTATTTCGAAAACTCTTAAATTTATTAGAAAAACATCGGCAAGTCTAAGCGTCATTGCATGGACAAAGCAAGAATAGACTTCTAGCGATCTGTTCCGGTAATTCAAATCTTGATCTAGATTGTAAAGAAGTCTCGCAACTGTCAGGATGATCTGATTGCGTTTCGTTTGATGAGAAAAGGACGAATTCCCACGTGTTTCTGTTTAAAATCCGCCTGTGAAATGTGAATACGCATTTGATCCAAATTTATACAAAAACACCAAACGAAGGTCAGTTACTGATCGACAGTGAAACTGGGCTGGTCTCGTATTGCATCGACCCTTTCACTCTCTACGCGTACCTGCATTTTTTATTTCTTTCCAAGAATCGCCATGCAAGGGACCGACTGCTCTTCTACTACGTAGATTCCCAAAGTTTCAATAATCTATTATAATAAAAATGTATGTCTGAAATATCGAAACAATTTCGCTGATCTTTATGAAATACTGTCTGGTAATGTTTTCGTACTAAATTAAAAGGTAGGAATTTTTTAATTCCAATATATTAATATGACTAATAATCCTTAATCCAATACTATATATTGATAACATTATTAATAGTGTGTGTTAATTACTATTATAATATAATGCTTGTCATTTTGGTTTAGGAAAAATAAAACGAATGCACGTACGTAAAAACTCGTAGATTACTCGTAGAATACCCTTATCATTCGTTTTGCTTGAATAATCATGTAAAAGATTAATACACACCTATTATAATAAACAACGTATGTCACTGTGGGTAGGATATAATTATCATTTTCATAGTTACTGTTGTAAAATTTAAGATGCTTACAATGGATGAGTGCCTATCTAACAAATTAAAGAAGATAATTAAACAAGTTATGAGTAATATAATGTTGGTTAAAAGTTTGAAAACTGCTGCAACTGCCAGGATCGGCTCTGATTTCGCAAATTCTTTTTTTAAAGAAAGGGTCCCGAAATAAATCAAATGTTAATGGCAGTTTAGCAAAAAATACTTAATTACTCATTCTGGAAATCCACAATCGATACACAAGAAATACAAATAAATTTATAAATTGATAGAAAATTGATGTTAAAAATATATATTGAGAAGTATTATAAATTTTTAGTTTGCTGTCATTACCAAGGGTAAATTATTCAAGTCTGTTACCATAATCCAAGCGTTTGTTCTCGGTTGCTCTTATTTCAGGAGCCCGGAGAACTCTGTACTTTCGCGCTTCTTTCTTTGTTGGTACTTATCCAAAAATTTCGTTTTTTGCTTGTCAAGTACAAATTGTAGAATGTACAAGCGTTTCAGAAACCGACCAAACACGAAAGGGCCATTTTAGGCTTGCTCTGACAACACGGCTACTTCGTAGATAGAGTTAAAAGTAACCGCATTACACGACATGTACCAAATAAACAATTTTAAAATGTACCTAGGTATTGATGTGTCATTTTGTTTATTATTAAACCTACCTACTTACATTTATAATATTGTGTTCAGGTAAAGATTTGATTTAAATTTTATTTAGCAGATTTAAAAAATATAGATATTGTGAAATGTAACGAACATGTGCAAAAATAACGCATAAAATAGTGTGACGCGATAAAACCACTTATGACTGTTCGATTCAGTTATAATCGATATCGGAGATTCGATCATTTATAACTTGCATTTGAGGAGCAAACAAAGCGGATAGAAAAAGTGGAATTCGAAACGGCGGATAGTGGAAATAAAGTTTCGCAACACTTGCACTTTCGATGACGTCCTTTGTCAGATCCGATTGCGAATAGGTTATATCTGGTTTCTTTCAATTGTAAACACACGTGTGTATCCGTGGTTTTCTTGGAAGTTAAATATTAAGTCATTGTAAGTATTTAAATACATAAAATAAATAAGTATTTTGGTTTATTTATAGTAATAAATATTTCTGTTTAAAAATCACATTAAAGGGAAGATAATTTTGATTGCTGTTATGTTATTTATTCTACATTTATTATTTTCAATATTTTGTGGAATAGGACTTCTTTTTAATAATTGTTAGGCTTTTGTTTAAATATATGCCAACTCAAAATATTATACAACGTTACATAATATATTTTTAACACTTGCTGTATTGTATATACATGATTTATTAATCTATGAATTTGATATTGTCATTTTTTTATATATTTTATGTTTTGTTTAGTTTGTCACATTTTTTCACAGAAATATAATTAACTGCACACTGATGCAAAATTATTGTAAATAACATAATGCAGTGTGTTCGTAGTTTGTCAGCTAGATTCTTGATAAGAATAATTAGACATTCATGTAATTAATATAATTTACATAATATCAGTTTTTAGTAATTTCACAATGTATGTATGCAATATTTGAGGTTTCATTCAGAATTTCAGAAATAGTTAAAGTTCGATAACTATCGTATCTTCTTGTTCGGCCCTATTCCACATTATATGGGTTCAGCACAATGTTTCCTTCCATTCTCCTCTCTTAGATTTTATATTCTTATTATATTCACACTTTTACATATTACTAGCTGTGCCCGCGACTCCGTTCGCGTGGAATAGTGATCTTATCACTAAGGGGTATGAAAAATAGATGTTGGCCGATTCTCAGACCTACTCAATATGCTCACAAAATTTCATGAGAATCGGTCAAGCCGTTTCGGAGGAGTATGGCAACGAAAACTGTGACACGAGAATTTTATATATTAGATAAGATTGTTTTCTCACTTTTTTGTTCAGAGAGAAAAAATGCTCTTACGCACTACCTGCCGTGCGGGGTCACGGTATGCTTGTGTAGCTAGAGGACTCGCAAGAGCTACCCACTAGAAAACCACTCCCAGACTCCTACTTACTACCGCCACGGCGCACAGCGTTGGCCCATAGTGGGCACGGGCCTCACCGTACCAGAGGAACATAACCTCAGGTCGCCAGAGGCCATTATCACTTTCAGTGTCCTCATCCCACGCAGTGTGGGCGAGTGCGCGGAGCCCTAACGCACCTCATCTCCAAGGACATTGTGCAGGCAGGTACTCTTACCCTGAGGTAGCCACCCACGTCCTCAAACTATGGCGGTCGAAGGTCATTATTGACCTACGGCGCCGAGTATTGTTTTCTCACTATTATATTCACACTCTCGCCACCTTTTACGCAATCATCTTCTCTTTTTTTCTCCTTATGTATCTATCTACTGTTTATTCTATAAGTTTTCTTGTTATATGGCATTATTACCTTCGCATTGTATGATCATATCACGCTGGTCTGTTATTTTTCCGTTTTTCTGCTACTTTTGCATTCCCCTTAATATTTTTATCTATTATAGTAAATAAGTATATGGTGACATTTCAGACAATCCCATCTAGTCTCAAACTAAGCTGCTTAGCACTTGTGGTATGGGTACTAGACAACTGATATACTACATATACTTTCTTTTTGTAAATAAATACATATTATACATAAACACCCAGATGCTGGATTGATCCGTGACCTCCGCAAGCATACCGACGTGCGCCAGGCGGTGGTCTGTATATAACAAACGCCGGAGGTTGCGTCCAGTAGGGTCTGACGACTACTGACATATTTTGGCCTCAGTTTCAAGATGGTGGTTTTAAGCTGCTGCCCCTTTTAATGAAACCATATTCTGTTTCTCAAAGTGAAGCAAATGTTGAAAAATATATATTGTATCGGGCTTTTCAAAACAAATCACCTGGTAGACCAACAATCATGCTTATTCCTTCCCAACGTTTGTGTTTTAAAAATATATAAAATTCTCGTGTCACAGTTTTCGTTGCCATACTCCTCCGAAACGGCTTGACCGATTCTCATGAAATTTTGTGAGCATATTGAGTAGGTCTGAGAATCGGCTAACATCTATTTTTCATCCCCCTAAATGTTAGGGGTGACCCACCACCAAAATTTTTTTTTAATTTTTTGACATTTTATTATTTATATGGCAGAACAACGTTTGCCGGGTCAGCCAGTACATTATATTTATGGTCTCTATCGCTGGAGTTAAATAAAATTCTCTGTAACTGATACTATCAGTAATTCGTCTTGCTCCTTTGTAAATTTCACCTTATTCTATGACAAAAAAGCGACGTCCGTAACGCCGGAATGCCCCGAAATGACTGCGTACTGCGTAGTGCGTATTTGCGTAACTGCGTAGGCGGCGTACAACCTATGGACGTGGCAGACAGCGCTCGTGCGCCGCATCAGGTGTTTGAGAGAGACCACTATAGTGCATTTCTATAGACAGCATTCCTAGGCTGCGTAACAGCGTTACGTCGAACACGACATAGGGCGTTTGTTGCAGACCACCGCGTTAGCCTTTACGCCACGGAGGTCGTATAAGATATACCTACATAAATCTACATACACAATTTTCACTAGTTTACTAAATAAATCTACTTTGGCCAACTCTAGCACGGATTGCATTATACACTGCTTCAGTAATAGGTATGTTTATTAACAATAATATATAATATGTACTTATTGCATGTAAATGAAGAACAATTAGATGACAAGAACACAAACTGTATAATTCGAATAGAAATAAATTACATTTTATATTTCCTTTTCCATTCTGCGTGGTTAACCCATTTTACGTAGTAAATAGTATCTTTTATAGAATATTGACTTCAAGTGGATAAATACTCAATTATACACCATTTCCATGTTAACATATAAGTTTACTTGTTATAGTGTTCACCGATGCTTCAAATGCTGTATTTGTCGGCATATCTTCAAATATTCACAATACTTTTCATAAGGATGATTTCACAGTCTAATGGTTTGAAGTAAGGCGAATAAACTATCGCTTCACCGCACCGCGATACCGCAGAAAATCGCACGTTTGCAAAAGTAAAGAGTAAAGAAATACACAAATATATTATAAGTATTGAAATGAATAATTTTTAATCATATTTGTCTTTGTTTTACTCTGTTGAAGAATTTTAAATTTTCATTTTTATTGACAAGCTTTTACATTGAACTCTTAGCTTTTATATAAACATTTTAAGCATAACATCATTTCATTTATACAATCCATTTTTTTTGGTTCCCTAATCGTTCTGTTTCTATCTACTTACATGCCAAACATCTTTTAATAATATTATGTTTAATTACGATCTTAATTCCTATTATATCAAGTACATTTTGGCTTTCTTCGTCATAATATTAACTTTATAGTATAAACTATTATTACTATAACCAACAAAATAGTATTAGTTTATTGCAATATAGAGCGCATAATCTAACAAGTTAGGCGTGTGACGTGGTAGTTAAATATATAGTTTGGTTATTTAGCTTCAGAATGTTAGTTTGGCTTGATATTTTGATTCTTCACTTTTGCAAAATATTAATAATTATAGCAATTAATAATTAGCCTTTGGCCTTAGTTTCTCACGGTAAATAAGCGGTGGCTCATTTCCTTCCTCTGTTATCTGGACAACTTCCAACAATTTCCTATTCTTAAAAATAAGAACAAGAAGGCTTTGTGTAATTTATTTAAAGTCCAGCAACACACGGGTTATTATGTTGCAAATGACTGCTGTAAAATTGAAAAAAAAAAACTAATATATTTATATAATGCTTTTATATAAAAATTCATGAATTAAGACATTTGACAAATATTTAAAGGACTAAAATAATATTAAAAATATAAGTCGCATGTATATATTAGGTTAATTATTTATACTAGTTGGCACCCAGTTTGGCACTGCGAGTCGACTTACACGCTCGCCCACACTTGAGTGCGCGTGCACACGTGCAGATTATACTTTTCAAAGGATTTTTTTAATAAAACATATGCCGCTTTTTGCTTAACCCACTTTAGACATGATTATAACCTTCTTACCTACATTTGCTTCGCTTTTTGTAAGCACGAAGCCGCTCGAATGGTAACATTGCTATTTGCAACACCACTTGCACACCATATCTCGATCGGTGTTTGATATTTATTTATTCCTAATTTTAGGCATACAAAGTTTTATTTGTAAACGTACTTAGAATTTCTTCTTACTAAAATTTATGAGCACTCTTATATTATTATATCTTACTGTGTGCTTCATAAAATCTCAATCTCTATGCGGAATCTCTTAGTTGAGCTTGGTTTCTTTCATAGTCCAAATCAGCCCATTCACTTAATGTTTCATTGATACATTGCACATATTTTTAATTCTGAAGGTTTAAAGATGTTTGTGAAAAATTGTAACTTGTTACATACATTTCACTTGAACTATATTAAGACTGATTAATACCGGACAATTTTATTTATGCTTGTATATATATGCCCTTACATTGATTTTAACTCCATCTTATATACAAAATATTGATTGTCCGAATGATCTTATTTTGTTATTATGTCTAAACATCGTACTCGTATTTCGAACTGATTTAGATCTTTATATATACCGATTTTAAACAATAAATATATAATACCTTTCATTCCGATACTGACAAGTGAATTCAACCTCAGTAGTGACGCGGACATTTAAGTAGACGTTTCGCGATGGTTTTTGTGTATACGGTATCGTCGTCTTTGTATGCGGGATGAGATGGTCCACATATGGACGGCAGGAAGGCCGCGACAAACATGAATGCGATATCCCGCACTCATCTCTATGTGGCATTGCAGTAGGGCTGTGATTGAGTGTACTGAAGCTGTTAATTTTGATAGTATTAGTTCGTCAAAATTACAATATACATCATGTATACTTAGCAATATTTTCGTTCTTTTACAATTTCATGAGCGACCTTTACGAGCGAATCGAATAAGCTAGTGACGTATGATATATGTATCTTCTTCTTCTACTTTCGTTGTAGAGTCTGATGAAGGTTTTTGAGTATTTTCATAGGACAGAACATATTTCTGCGGATCAGGTAAGGAAGGTTGGCGATTGACCTCCTAACCTATTGTGTCTAGATTATAAGTGCAACCATTGGGAAAGCATGGCAGCTTGCACACACTCTTACTTTTTGTGAGAACGGAGATGCTGGGAGCCATCCCAGCTTTATACAGTCCCGTGAAACTCTGGCACTAATCGACACTCCATGGTGCAAAAATAACATAGTGATTTTAGTGAGAATACCAGTGATATGCTACTCATTTTTCAAAGTGGAAGTGGTTAGGTGCTTTGGAAGGGAGTCCTACACCACCGCAAAGGGCATCTCTAAACAGCGGGATGTGAATATGGATGGAATTTCTTCACATCTTTTTGCGTCGATGTCCTTCCATTTTACTTCCTTGAACAAATGTAACAAAATTAATTTATTACAAGAGGCCCAAGGAACAGGTGCAGTTGTACTTATATCATCTCAAATTGACAGAATATTTCAGTTGAAATTTAAATGAAAGTTATATAATTGCAATGAATTTATGTCGCAATATTTATCAATCACGCCAGCCCTGAGAATGTTTGCGCTGGATCCCACGGTGTCTGTAACTAGAGTCGGGTGTCCGTAGCTTCCGTCCGGCTTTTAGCGCCATCTCATCGGTCACCGCGCCCCGTCACCACCGCACACCTCAGCCACCCGCGTCATCAGTTGTCGCAAACGCCTCCATATTATATACTTCTTATCAAGAAAATCTAAACATTATTATATAAAAGTGCAATATTATTCGGACGGCATTTAAATGAAACAAAGGATTGCTATCATTAAAAAAAATAGGCCAATGAATAGCTGACAGTTTAGTCTACACAATGGTGTACCAAAATTCCAAATTTGAATTTAAATTTTCATCCAATGAATGTAGAGATTGTTTTCAATGTGTATTGCGCCGGCATTTCTGCACTTAATCACATTTTTTTACATAAATTATCGTAGTTTTTAACTGAGCTCTGAGCTGAGCGTAATTGTTAACTAAGCTCCGTGACATTCTATCAAAGCGATATTTTCCTAAAAAATATGGATACCTCGCCCACAGAAGTTGCCAAAGTCGTGGCGTTGCTGGATGCAGGGCATAGTCAGCGTGTTGTGGCTGCACAATTGAATCTAAGCTTCCCTGCTGTCTTCAGTCAGACAGTGACTGTCAGTGAAGTCAATCTATATAGAGGAGAATACCTACTGTGACAGCCTAATAGCGTGTTGATGATATTGGCGTAGACTTAGCTACAACTTAAACTCAGTGAATCGAATTGACTCAGGCTTTTAGCACTCAAACAGAGCATAATGTCATCTCCAGCCATTAGTTGAAAATTAACGCGACCGAGTGTAGGTGTTAGATAAAGGCAGATTGGGCGAGGTGGTGTGCTCCGGCCGCGCCGCCTTCGGAGGTCATTAATATTAATTAGGTGCGGTGGTGCCGCCGCTCGAGCTCAATGCGCGGGCTCTTTGCTTCTGACTCGCTGCGAAAATTAATTACTCGCAATCTTTATGTTCCAATTATAAAGGCCTTCGCAACAAATTAAATCTGTCCGGAGCAGGCCTCTTTTCAGAGAGGTTTCACTTTCTTTGTGGGCTTGATAAATGTTCCTTAGCAAAAATTCTTTGAATTCAGCGTAATTTAGATATTTTGCTAAAACGTTAAGTTATGACTATATAAAGTGATTTGGCAAAAGCTAAAAACATTTCGGTTAGAAACTTGCAACAATGAAGCCTCAATTATCGTAATAGTTATTCCCTGCACAGCAAAATATGTAATTATATGTTTTCTCCGACTCGGGTTCGCCGATCGCCGAAAAGTGAAATCAAAGCAATATCAAACTTTTGCATAAACGTTCACGACTTCCGCGTTTTGAGGAGAGCAAAAACCAAAAGTTGGATGAAAAAACTACAGCAAGTTTCCCTTTCAACGGGAGGCGAAATATTCAACGGCCGTAACCGGATATCTTAGCGTTGCTCTTGGAAACAAAGAAAAAAGCACCAACATGTTATTACGCGAAACCAACATTTAATAAGCCCATTTTTTATTTTGCATTGGTTTTGGTTATCCATTAATTCGTCGTGCAAAAAATTGCTTGGGTTCGCCAACGCCTTTGCCGCCTATTTGAATAGTTGCTTTGCAAACTTATTGTTACGGTAAGATGCGGAAATAGGATATTTTCTTTCATGAGAAATATAATATTATGTGGCCTTATGCGAAATTAATGCAAAAAGTTTCTTACAAGTAATAATTGCACAATTTTACAAAATTGTATGTGAGCTCTAATTTAGAATTAATTTTATTAAGTATTTTGATAATGATTGGAATGACTTAACGTTCTGCATGACTCAAAAGTTCGCAGTCTTTATAATATTCCGAATAACCACTTTTTATATCCTGAGATTATAATTTAGGATCAACATCTTTGAATGCACGAGTGACATTTTATTACACAATAGCAAATCTGTATTAAATGCTCATTTTATAATGGTTTCAATATTTTGATTTAGTGTCAGTGTACAAAGAGAGTAAAATCACACGTATATTCAATCTTATTAAATTATATTTCATTTTACTAACAGTGTTAGTAAAATGCTAGAAATGAGAGTGAATGGATACAAAAGGAGGGGGAGGGGTAAACCAAAGAAAAGATGGACGGATTGCGAAAAGGTGATATGGCAAAAGGTGTGAATATTGAGATCATGACTAATATAGGAGAGTGGAAGAAGAGAAGACGTGTCGTGCCGACCCCACAAAGTTTGGGATAAGGGCGGGAAGAAGAAAGATTTTACTAACAGTGTTGTGCTAGTATCACGAATATTCCACCAGCAGGTGGAATATTCGTGAAGGATCCTACAGCTTAATGTGATCGATATATTATCAGATTAGGTACACAATATCTCTTAGGTACACAATAGCTCTTTTCGCTAGCTCTCAACGACGAGGAATGGCATCATACAGTTTTTCCTTCAGGTTCGAGAATCACTACCGTCTGATTTCTATCACCAGTAACTGTGGATGTCTAGCTACTGCGTCTATGTTGTGTTTAAAAAAAACACTTCAAAGGTGTGCAGTTTTGCCTTTTTTACAGGAGCTCATGAAATTTTGAATGCGACCGAAATTTAACTCTTGTAAATAGAAATAGAACTATTTTATTTTAAAATATTGGATTGATAAAATTATCAACTGTTTGATCTGCCAAAGAGTTTTCAAGTTTCCAATTTCAATCGGAAATTTCATAGCTTCTAAATATAATATATAAGGCAGTTAATAAATCGTTTTTTTTACAACGAGTTCACAAATATCGCTGCCATCAACTTTGCTCCAAGCGTGACTAATATCCTTTAATTTTTGATCATCTCTAGCTCAGTGCAGGAGTCGTATATTGCGAAAAATAATGGCAAAAAACAACAATCAATTTCCTGTCAGCAACTGACCATACACAAGTGTATATCATCAGGAGGCGATCATTCGAGGCCGAAGAAAGATTAATGAATTTCGAATTAGATTCGTCCGAATCGAAATGAAATTGAAGCTCTCAAATCGGAAGTGAACAGTGCGTGTTGAATGCAATGTGTGATGGATTGTTGTAATTCGAGGTAAAAAAGTGCAACGTCCGCAAACTGTCCCACAGCTGGCCGCCGTTTAAAGTAATCGGATAAGTATTTTTTACATGTTACGCTTTTAAGATCAAATGTCAATCATTTCATTATTCCCCGGCCAGACATCATTGGATTTGCAGCCATTTGGCTTTTTGGAATAAATAGTTTTACATTCATAATATTTGCTTGAATTCAGAGTTTAGTTCGGTTATGAAACCATTAATGTTAGAAAATAAACTTATTTACAAAGTATTGAAAACTTACAGTGGAACTGACATTCTGTTTTAGACTGTAAAGCCCAGTGGTTTCACACTTAATATATAACGCAGAGCTCATGAGTTTTGTACCATATCTAATTGCCATAATAGAAAACAAGGAAGGAATAAAAGGTTATAAGGAATCCTTACGAATAGATTAGCGATGTCTCTATATTTTCTCTGTTAGGGATAACTTTAGATCAGCAGTGGGATATAGTTTGCTTTAGTTTATGTGTAATGTATGTAGCAAAATAAATAAATATGTATAGACTACCTCAGTGGTTCGCAAACTTTTTTCAACTTCGACCCCTTCAGTAGAGAGATAATTTTTACAAATATAATATATATTTCGCACATTTCTTTCAGTTTCATTGAATAAAAACATTTTAAGAAAATACTTTTTATATAACATAAAAATCAGTAAAATTGCCCTTTATTAAGATGTATGAGGCTACGAGTTTCTAATTATTTCATCAATGTTCGGATCTTTGTTGGTATATAGTTTTTATTGCAACTAGTTTGCTAAATCCAGTTTCACACAGCAATTTGTTGATGCAAATTGTATTAAAACTCTGATGGCATTCTTGCTTAAAACGGGATATTGCTTTGCCACGGATAACCAAAATTTTTGGCAAGACTGAGGCTTAAATTGATTTCGAAGAGTACCATCGCTAATCAAATCAATCAGTTGCTCTTTCTCACTAACTTGAATAGTTGGAAATACATATGTCGTAGAAAAATGGATCACGAATCAAACTAATATCGTTTTAAAGAAAATCTTTGAATCTTATTGAAAAATTAAAAAATTGGTGACCTTCTACAATCTTCTGGCGACCCCCACAGGGGTCGTAACCCCTTGTTTACGTTTACCTTTGGACTAGCTGACCGGGAAACGTTGTTTCTTTTTATAGCTAAAGTTCAGGAGACAGACAATCGGCCCACCCTGGCAGGTGGTCACCGTCGCCTATGGACGTTTGCAACACCAGAGGCATTACAAACACGCTGCCGGCTTCGAAGAAATTTTATAACGCCTTTTTTGAAGAACCCCATATCTTACCGCGTTAAGAAAACCTCAGCCGGAAGCTTATTCCAGATCCTTAGAGTACGCAACATGAACGTTCTTGAGAACCGTGTCGTACAAGAAAGAAGAGGCTCCAAGAAATGGGGATGAACACCCAGCCGATGGTGGGCAGTGCGGTGGTAGAAAGACAACGAGGGCACCATTCTAAATAGCTCCTTAGAACACTCCATGTTGTACAGACGGTAGAATACGCAGAGACGGAGTCTCTCTGAAGTCCAAGCGTGTCTAGACCGTCTGTGAGTATGGGATCGTCGACAACACGAACTGCGCGTCGTTGGATGGACTCTAGGGGATTGAGCTGACAGGCAGACGCTCCATCCCATAAATATAAATACCTAGTCAGGTCATAAGTATTGTCACACAGTAAAAACTTTTCTTTTAGAATGCTGGCCACAAAAAAGTTTATTGAATTCGAATTTCGAATTGTTCATGAAAATAAAAATGTATAACTTTTAGAATTTTACTCATTTTTAAATATGGAGTGGACGCTTAAAGAAGACCGTGTTGCAGTTATTGCGTTGCATCGTTACAGTTACGCGCCAATTCAAATTTTTAACATACTGAAAAATTTGAATATAACCAAAAGATTCGTTTATCGTACCATCAAACGATACAATGAAGACTCTAGTGTAGATGACAGGTCAAGAAGTGGTCGCCCTCGGTCTGTTAGGACTCCAGCAGTGATAAAAGCTGTGAAGGCACGAATTCAAAGAAATCCCAAACGTAAGCAGAAACTGTTGGCCCTTCAGATGGGGTTAAGCAGAACCACGGTGAAAAGGGTATTAAATGAAGACTTAGGGCTTCGGGCATATCGAAGAAAAACAGGACATCGTTTGAATGCTCGTCTAATGGACCTGAGACTGAAGAGATGCCGCGCTTTGTTGAAGCGGTACGCGGGAAAAAAATATCGGGAAATTCTTTTTTCGGATGAAAAAATGTTTACCGTAGAAGAGAGCTACAACAAACAAAACGATAAGGTGTACGCACACAGTAGTGAAGAAGCGAGCAACCGTATTCCGCGTGTCCAACGAGGTCATTTTCCATCCTCGCTCATGGTATGGTTGGGAGTTTCTTATTGGGGCTTAACAGAGGTACATTTTTGTGAGAAAGGTGTAAAAACGAATGCTGTTGTGTATCAAAATACAGTCCTGACGAATCTTGTGGAACCTATTTCTCATACCATGTTCAATAACAGGCACTGGGTATTCCAACAAGATTCGGCGCCTTCTCATAGAGCGAAGAGCACACAAGACTGGCTGGCGGCGCGTGAAATCGACTTCATCTGGCACGAAGACTGGCCCTCCTCCAGTCCAGATTTGAATCCGTTAGATTACAAGATATGGCAACACTTGGAGAAAAAGGCGTGCTCAAAGCCTCATCCCAATTTGGAGTCACTCAAGACATCCTTGATTAAGGCAGCCGCCGATATTGACATGGACCTCGTTCGTGCTGCGATAGACGACTGGCCGCGCAGATTGAAGGCCTGTATTCAAAATCACGGAGGTCATTTTGAATAAACTTTAATGTCATAAGAATCTATGTTTTGTTAAGTTCATTTTGGTATATGAATGGTTACATAATTAATAAACTTGTTACAATTATTTTACATTAAACATGTGACAGAATTTATGACCTGACTAGGTAAATAAATATAAATATGTTGGGACATTGCACACAACGCCATCTAGTCTCAAACTAAGTAGCATAGCACTTGTGTTATGGTTACTAAACAACTAAAAGCGGGCGCGGGCGGCCCCTCGGGGGAGGAACCGCCGCCCGCACCATTGCCGCGAGAATAAGGGCTGCGTGCTGTTCCGCGGCCACCCTCAACTCCTAGAGTTATTACAAGAGAGCGCCGGGGGGACGAAAGCCTGACCCCCTGGCGCCAACACTTTAGAAGGGGCCCGCCTTACGACAAAGGGTGGGCCGGCGCCGGCCTGGGCCACGAGATCGGCAGGCCATATATCCGTAGGCCCGGGCGTAGGCGATAGGAGAACAGCGGGGTTTTTAGTGGGTAGTCGGAAAAATCCCGGAGTCCCACATATCCCTCGGTCCCCCCAGGCCGGGGGAACCCGTCAAGAGTGGTTTTTCCCCGAGACAAAAAACAAACAAAAAAATGGTTACTAAACAACTGATATACTACTTATATACTTTTTTTAAAATAAATACATATTATACAGAAACACCCAGACACGAGACGGGAATCGAACCCGTGACCTCCGCGAGCGTACCGACGTGCGTTATCCGTTACGCCAAGAGGTCGTCAAATAAATGTAAGCAGTACTCCATATGCGGTCTGACCTGTGCTTTGTATAGCACAAGCACGTTGCCTTGGACTGAAATACTGCTTGGACCGGTTTAGCACACCCAGCTTTTTAGAGGCAAGCTTAGCTTTGCCCTCCAATTGTCCCCTAACTGCACATCATTCGTGATGTAGACACCAAGGATTCTAATACTGCTTGAGATGGAAAGGGAGGTTCTTTGGAACTGTGGCGCAGGTGCGAACGGGGTTTTCTTGACAGAGAATGCGCAGACTTGCGTCTTGTAGGGGTTGAATTGGACAAGGTTTTGTCGTCCCCATTCAGAGACTCTGTCTAGAGAGTTCTCTTTACTTCAGACACAAGACGTTGTTCTGCTATATAAATTATATACTACATAGCGTTGCGGATATTAAAAGAAAACAACACTGTCTTGTTTAGCCGATGCTAAAGAAAGTACTGCGTTGCATTATAATCAGTTCACCACACACAGGTTAATATATAATCATTAATCAACTTCAAAACGGTAAAGAGAATGAAGAACTCGGTTTCCAACAAACAAAACAAGATGCGGACGTTGCTTTTTGAGTTCAGCAGTAGATAAAATGGCGAAGTGATTATTAGTAGCAAGTAGTTTAGCCACCATTTTGAATTATGAACTAGTTGCAAAATTGAAATCAATCTGCTAGCGATAACAATGACGTAATAATCAACAGAATATTCACTGAGCAGAGAAAAACAATTCAACTTGTGACCTAACATTGGGTCGTATCAGAAATGAAGGTGATTTCTTATGAAATCGACGTCAAATGGGAAGAGGGTTTGTTTGTAGTAAGAGGTTACACAAGGGCTGTTTCTGGATTGCGTCAAAGGTGTTGTCACGAGCAGGAGGCGAGGGTACAAAGGTCGCCCGTCAACATATCGGAAAGGATTTGCTGTGTCCACTCTATAGGAACTTGTTTATAATGCTAACATTTTAGCTCATAATTATGTAATTCTTAGTGATTCATTTAATATGTAAATTAATATTTATGATATCTACTGTCCAACAAAATGTTGTTAATTTATTTTATTTGACTTGACACTGTTTCTATGTTTAAATTAGTAAATTGATTTATATATATATATATATATATATATATATATATATATATATATATATATATATATATATATATATATATATTTATTTATTTATATTTATAATATTAGGTACATTATATTGGATGTAACCAGAAACTATTACGTTAAACCTTGTCCAATAATATGAATATATTAGTCAGCTAATACTGATATTTTAACCAAATATGCCTTAATAAAATATCATTAAAGTGCCAATGGAAACTTAATTTTTTCAAAGTAGATTACTTTATATAATATATTAAACAAAGTTGGATTTGTTACACCGTTTATTACTCCAAGAACAATTAGTTTTTAATGAAAATTCAACAGATTTTTTAAAAATCTAACAAGATATTTAAAAACACGACCCTGTTTTCGCAGAACCCGTCATCGGATCTAAGCTGGGGTAGCTGAAAAATACCTCCTAGGGTGCTACAACGCCCTCGGATCTCATGCTCTTATGCGGGTCCGTTGTTTTTGGGTATCCGTTGCTGCTGAGCGGTTTGGGGCTCAGTCTTCAGGTACCGCGTGACCGGAGACTTGTATAGCTCCCCAGATCATTCGGCGGGTGCGGCTGCCTTCGACCACCACTTCCGCTACAGAGACGTGATTTAAAGGCCACTTCAGACCTTTCTGTTAAACAGAAAGTGGTTTATAGAGGGGCGTTGACGGGCTTTGGACAGGGTAAGAGCTTCGTTTCGAGCTGACAGTTATTTGCGAGAATTGTGGCGCATTGAAGTTTGCTGGAGAAAAGCCTGGATTGTGCTGCCTTAATGACATAGTGAAATTGTTTTTATTTTCAAATTAATGCAGACATTACCGAAAGACATGGATTCAACTTTCAATGTAATTTATGATGAAGATCGTAAATATTTACTTTCATTAAAAATTTTAAATTATCTCATTTTGGTTACACCCTAAACTATAATTTTAAGCTACTATTGGCTTACGTTTACTTACTATTTATTCAAAGAGGAATAAATGGACATATATAAACATGGAATAATATAATTATATGGGTTTTGATTCCTAAAGGTGCAATTGTCATCCCTCACCAAAAATAGAACAACCATTTGATTCTCTTATCTTAGAACTAATGATTTGCAGAAACTACTTATTATCAAAGCAGAATTTATTAAATTATAACTAAGAAAATTTTTTACTTCAAATTTGACTAAGACAAAAGGTAGTTATTTAATAGAACTTCAGCTCGAGTGTGAACACAGCCTAGCCACCGCAGGGCGCAAATTGCTCCCGGATTTTTCGTGAAAAATAGATTTCATGCCCATGTTATAAGTTGACTACAACTTATTTGTATTGTATTTTAATTATAGTTACGAACAAAGGTTACTATAAGATCAGTTTAAAATTATACAAATAATCTATGAAAAGATTTATAATTTCATATTGAAGGTGGTATATTCTGCTATTTCTCCGTGCTCTTTATCCATGCAGGGGCGGAGAAAGAATACTAACCTCTGCAGCCGGGATCATCCTGTCGTAAAAGGCGATAAAACAACCCACCCTAGCTACGTGGTAGGGCCTCAAGCCCGTCTGAATGGCGACCACTTTTGGTCTTACGTATGCCGCCATAATAACCTTGTGTTATATTCCGGCATTAGTGACCCAAGTTCCTGTACCCTTAGGTATAGGACAACAGTGTGTTCGTGATGCCACTGGCATTACAAACACCCATAGGCGACGCTAACTGCTAAATTCTAAGTGTGCTGTCAGCCTGTTTGCTCTCTTACAGCAATAAAACATTTAAAAAAATACAGTTATGAAAGCCCGACAGTAACACGCCATAATTTTTATATATAAACACCGATTTTGAATATCTATACAGAGGAGGACTTAAGGAGGTGTTAAAAAAGTATGAGTTATCGACTAAGGTAGGTGCTGCGAAGTTTTCTTCACGATTCTTTTTATTCGTAATAAATACTACTTAGATTTTATCTGGGCCTCTATACTTTGTAAGTCTGTAAATAATTTAAAAAGCAAATTAAGATATGTTGTGTTATAGTTTTTTAAATTAACCTTAAGCTTTTGGGATTGTTTGTTTAAAATTTAATTCAGATATGTAACAGATTCTGTCCGTGTGGTGTCAACCAGAAAAAATAGTACTACTCGATTTTACAAGTGAGTTAAAAAAGCAATAAATGTATATATTTCAGGGCTGAGGGTTCAGAATGCTATTTTTTCAGTGGAAACAAATATATATGTACCATCAATTTTTTACTACAAAGAAGCGCAGCACAGTGAAAAGATACCCAGGAGCATCAACGCCAAAGAAGCGAAAAAGTTACTATGTTATGTTTAATGACTAAGTTCTTAATTCCACAGTATTACATACTTATACATGCTAACATTCGTATATATTTCATTTCTATACCCAATCCTTTCAAATGTTCAAACTATGTACCTACATGTTAAGGGTAGTTAAAGATTCATTAATAATACAATGTTTTAATATTTAATCTACCCTCATGTTATTTTATCAAATTCACATTTATGTTTTAAAAATAAAAAAGTGTCTATTTATAAAAAAAACTGCAAGCAGTGCATGCCATCTTTTATGCAAGCGAGCACCTGGACACCGGGACGTTATTCCTTGTCCACGGGTCAGTAATATTCAATGAATATCGTACAAAAAACTCCCGTTATATTATAATAATTCCATAGGTCACCTTATATTCACATTTTTACGTAAAAAACAGCATGTGCTCGACAAATTATGCATTTCGTTGGTTCACAATAGCACGAGGCGCTTGCTGTGGCACGAGTGGATATTATATTTTTTAAATCGCTATAAATATCAAAAGAAGTTCTTTTGTGTCCCGTGGCTTACTTTAGCCACATATGTTTTAATTCAAGAGTCACATTGATTGATTAATAATATCTCTTTTAAAAGTCTTGGACAAGGATGTTCTGGAAAACTATCGATATAAGTGGTGAAGGATTTTGTCGTTAGCCGTTTTATTGTGGCTTCAATGCTACATTATTCACCAAGACCAAAGTTTGGAAAACTATGTGGTTAATGAAAACAAACATATGTTGCTTTATATATATTCCAGCATCGACTATATACATTTGGAATGATAATTTTTTACGGTATTTAGAAAGTAGCATTAATTATCTTAAAATTTTAATACTAAATCTAATTATCAATGTAATTAAAGGTCATTATTTTATAATATTATCGTTGATATAATGACAACAAACGTTAAACAGGTTTCATTATTAATGTAATGACATTAAAGAATTAAATTGCTTTTTATTGCACCAAACATTATAAGGTTAAAACTTATTTAAGTTTCAACCTTAAAATGTTTGGTGTTGTTTTATATAAGTTTGTAGTATTTACTACAAACTTATATAAAACAATGACTAAAAGTAGATAAAATAAAATATATGATTCCACTTGCTCCAGAAATAGATCTATCTCTATCTCAGGGGCAAGTTTATTCTCCCATTTTTAATTAACTAATTCTGCATAAATGAATATTATATCTTTTACAATGTGAATTATTATTATGCGCGAGTGCGAGAAGTGTTTGTATGCGCGCGCGTGTGTTTGTGTGTGTATGTATGTATGTGTGTGTGCATATTTTGCAAATAAACTTATTATTATATGTTTAGGTGTGAATTTTTCTAGCTAACATAAATATGTATTATTCACCAATATGAAAAAAATTTCTGTGTCTGAATAGTCCCTTTTTAATAGCCATGATTTTAATTTTTTTTTATTTTCTAATTTATTTAATGTGAATTTCTTTATCAACTGTTATACATATAAATATGAGCTGAATACTGAGTATTGTTTACTAGCAAATGATATTCTAGTTATAAGTGTATTATAGGGTCTGAGTCTCTTTCTACTCGATATATCTAATTTAAATAAGCCATTAGGTACTTCAGTGTGTTTTTCTAATATTGTGCAAAGAACAAATATTTGTCTAACAGACAGAACTTCACTTTCGAAATATAACAGTGAGGTTGGATATAAAAAAGGTTTAAATTTTATGACCTTTAATACTGCTCTTTGAGCTCTTTCAAGTTTGATCATATACGTTCTATATGTTCCACCCGATACAGGAATGAAATCTCTTTAGTCTATAGAAATGTATTATACTTAGCTTCATTCATCGAGCTTATTATATATCTCGATGGCTTCATAAGTATAAACCGAGTAGGTACTTGACCAGATACTCGATTGATCTTTTTTTTTTTAATTTATTTATCAAATTCACAGTTATTACATTGGCTTAATAAAATAATAGCACAAAAAATCACTAAGGTTTGTACAATTCCATCGAAACTTAAGTCTACGCACGTTCAAATGACTGAGTAAATTTAGATTACAATTTCTCTAAAAAGTATTTTTTAAGTGAGGCTTTAATATTTTTTTGGGTTATACTATCTCTTATATTTGTTGGTAAATCGTTTAATAATCTTGGAACTAAGTAGGTAGTTGTGCGCTTGCCGTACATATTCTTCGCGCCGCTGGTAGCAAACCGGTTTTGAGCAGCGGCCCGAGTATATACAGCGTGCTTCATTTTAGTTTGTATTTTTTTATTAAAACAGTTTTCCTTGAGTATCATTTTTTTAAATTGAATTTCTACAGGTAAAATCTTGCAGTGTTTAAAAAGACTGCTTTCATCATCAGCAAATTTATGTTTGATATTTAGGGAAACAATATTTTTTAATATTTTATGTTGCAGTCTATGTATTTTATTCATGTAAGACTTAAAGGTGCGACCATAACTCGTTAATCCATACTGGATATATGATTCACCTAATGCATTATAAAGCATTAATTTAGTTTTAAAGGGTAAACGTTATACTTACACCAACGGTTTAGCGCATGGAGTAGGTTAAATAACTGGAATGTATTTTATGAGTCTTTTATAGATTACAATGTCAAGGCGTGCAAAATTGTCTAGCCATGTCACCTTAGGCAGATACAAAAATTCTGGTTTGACGCTATAAACGATCATATGTGAATTAATGAAATCTCTGCTAGGGTTTCTGAAAGCTATTCCAATTGAACGCAAAAGTCAGAAAGTGAAAGTATGATTAGAACCGAGTTCTCATAAAAAAGGTGTTAGAATTATTTCACCACAGCTCTTAACGTTCAAAGTTATTCCTTACTAGCTGTGCCCGCGACTTCGTCCGCGTGGAATAGTGACTTGGGCAGAATTTTTTGGATATATCTTATGGTTTATTTTGGATTATAAACCCTATAAACCTTAAAATATAAATGAAATATGCAAACAGTCAGTATAATCGAATGCAACTGTTGAAATGAAATATGCATTTCATTTATTTATATTTTAGAGTTAACAGGGTTTGTTATCCAAAATATACCATAAGATATATCCAAAAATGCTGCCCAAAGTCACTATTCCACGCGGACAGAGTCGCGGGCACAGCTAGTTTCATAATATGATTGATAATATAAATCAACATAATTTGAAATAAAACCTACAATGTCCAGCCTAAGCTGAACCCTATTTCATATGATTGTTGATATGAATCTGAGGTCAACTTAAATTTGCATAAAATTTTCGGAACATCATTTTTAACAAAAAAAAAATTTCTAAAATAAAAATAGCCTAAGTTACTCCTTGATACATCAGCTATCTGCCAGTGAAAGTCCCGTCAAAATCGGTGCAGCCATTTCAGAGATTAGCCGGAACACACAGACAGACAGACGGACAGACAGACAGAAAGACAAACATTTTAAAAAATGTTGTTTTGGTATATATACTGTGTATACGTCCGAATGCACTTAGTAAAAAGCGGTTATTTTAATATTACAAACAGACCCTCCAATTTTATTTATTTGTATAGAGTATAGATGTATAGATTAGCATTGTAGTTTTTTACGATTTCTATAATACTAAATAAATAAGGAAATAAATAAATTGTGACATTTCACACAAAGCCATCTAGTCCCAAACTAAGTTCCATAGCACTTGTGTTATGGGTACTAAACAACTGATACACTACATATATACTTTTCTTTTGTATATACATATGATACATAAACACCCAGACGCTGGATGAGAATCGAACCTGTGCCCTCCGTAAGCGTACCGACATGCATTACGCCAGGAGGTAGTCAAAGTCGTCAATAAAAAGTTGAAAATAGGGATATTATAATTTTATTTAGGTTACATTATCTGGGGTCCGAGGTATGCATTTCCATTCATGATCGATTCGAGATAAGCGACGGACACGTCCGTTGTTTGCGTCAAACAAAGGTTCCAAACCTATCTATCGTTTGCACAGGAACCTTACAAAAAATCTATAGAATACGTCAATGTTATTTTTGAATTTGTGCAAAGAGTTTGAAATCTGACGAGACTCGCGACTGTGTCACAAAAGGTGACAGATTCGGCGTCCGTGGAAGGAGTGCAAGACGAGGGAACAAAGGCTGCGAGACGTTTGAAAGACGTTATGAATGGGAATGGAAAGAAGGAGTGATCGAGCAGTGTCCGCTACATCCCGCACGCGTCCAGTTTTTTCCTCAATGACTATTATTATCTTTATTAATCTTTTGATAGAAAAAAACAACCAAACGTTCACTAACTAATCTAACTCATACATTTTATGTAATAAATAATAATAACATCCCCTTAAGTCCCACGGCTGGGCTCATGCATCCCCCGAGAGAGACTATACCTACTGCGGTTGTCCAAACAGGACTGATGGGTTACATATACTGAGGATATATTTTGGTATATCTCGGTATGCAGAAATAATATCCTCACGATGTTTTCCGTAACCGTTGTTGTGCACAAATGTACAATAACAACAACTACTCGTATGCTCTCGTCGTCTTTCTACCACCGCACTGCCCGCCATCGGCTGGGTGTTCATCCCCATTTCTTGGAGCCTCTTCTTTCCTGTACGAAACGGTTCTCCAGAACGTTCATGTTGCGTACTCTCAGGATCTGGAATGAGCTTCCGGCTGAGGTTTTCTCAGCGCGGTATGAGCGGGTTCTTCAAAAAAGGCGTTATAAAATTTCTTCGAGACCGGCAGCGCGTTGGTGGTGCCTCTGGTGCTGCAAACGTCCATAGGCGACGGTGACCACCTGCCAGGGTGGGCCGTTTGCCTGTCTGCTGAACTCAAGCTAAAAAAAAATGTTCATTGAGTGAGAAAAATTGTCTTAGCAGTGTATGCCATTCATTTGTGTCCATTATGCTAGTATAAACGTACGTATAGATTTTTACATACTTTCATTTCAGCTTACTTTCTTAAGTAGCCGTATACCTTAGAGTATACATAAGCTTGCTTATGTATACTCTAAGCCGTATACCAAATATTTGTGTACACATCCAAAAGATGGTTGGGATAGCTTCCTTTATAGTATTTCTAATTTCAACATGTCCAGGATAATTTTTAACATTAAAAATAGAAGCAACTCTCCAAAGACTGGAAAACAATAGCGATAATACGTTTTTTTTTAAAGGAGATCGACTCACGTGCTGTATGTTAGAATTCTAGCACAAACTAGTAACTTTGAATGCACCAACGCTTGACAATAAAAAATACTAAGTACCGTAATAGAAAGGAATTTATTAAATTCAGCACAGAAGAGAAAATGAATATTATTTCCTCATGTCAAGTCATTTTCCAATTATACATACATTACAGTAGTGAATTTTATTACATAAATTTTATAATTAAAAAAATGCTCATTACATTTTGATCAAACTTTATAATTATTCTTGCGTTAATAATCATTTATCACCAATAAAGTAAATGTGAAATTTTCTCTGTGCAGGGCCGGAGTAAGAATAACTAAGTCTGCAACCGGGGTCGGCCTCTCGCAAAACGCGACAAAACAACCTTCGCTACGTAATAGGGCATCAAGTCCGTCTGGATGACAACCACCTTTGGTAATGCCGACATAATAACCTTGTGCTGTGTTCCGGGCATAAGTGACCTAGGTTTCTTTACCCATATGGAACAGCAGCGAAAAACCATAGGCGACGGTAACTGTTTAATATAAAGTGGACCGTCAGCCTGTCTGCTGCTTCTCAGCAATAAAAAAAAATTGTAACAAAAAGTTCATAGTGACAACTAAACGGGAAATTTGAATATTATTCACCTCATGTCTACGTAAGCTTACTACATAAACGAGATTTCATATAAATAAATAATAGTAATTTTAAGTATATAAATATGTAAGACAAGAGTTTTCGTGCCCGTTCTTAATATAATAATGAGAGGATATAATAAAAATCTAACGGATGTAGACACATTTCACCATTTCACTGCTGCATTTAAAAATAATGTTGCTAATCAGTTGATCATAAAAACTGAATAAATATCTATTTGAACGTTTCTTTGTGTTCCGGTAACCTAGTACTCATAAAACTATCTTTACATGGAAGAAATACTATATAAGTACAGTGGATAATTTTTGATATACTTAGTAACGAACCCACAAAACCATATATTTTCGGGTGGCATTTGTATTACATATTGGTGTTTTGTCTTGGGGCGTATGAACGCGCAACCGGTCGTAATGTTCAGTCCGGCGAAGATAAATCCAGCTTTAGCGTTGAAATAAAAAGAGGAGTTCTGTAAGTAGGATAGTGTGGGATATAATTCACATTTATGCGGAGCGGCCGACGGTGCGTATCGAGTCGCCGGGATAGTTCGCAAGGACAGTTTTATTCTCTCTCCGAGAAAAAGGGAATTATTCATCACACCCGGAAGGGGAGAGATCGTGACGCAAGCAAAGAATAGCCACCGGCCGCCGTAGGAACGACTTCACCGCCGTTCTAAATTTTATACGAATATGAACCTTTACATAACGGCATATAGTTGAATTTTGCTAGTTCGTATTAAATATATTTGACACTTCCATCGATATCGAGGGTCCAGTTGACTGTTGCCAGTTGCAGAATCAAAAGTTTAAACGGCCGTCGAGAACAAAGGACGCTCGGACAGAGTTACGCGTTAGGGATAAATATTCAATGCGAATCCTTTTGAGGCAATATTTTATACTTTATTTTTGTTCGATTGTTCCCTGCTCTCACCTGCCTAATGCAGTGAAATATATACTTACATCTAATAATACAATAATCCGTGTTGTTTTAAATACATACAATAGGTTTTACTTAAAAGCTTTATTTAATTATGTATACTGATATTTTTTAATAAATGAATTTTACAGAGTCCCTTGTTAATACCATGTGAATGAACGAAATCAGTGAACTTCGTTTCCCAAATTTTGTTAATTTAATACTGTATTTATATACATGCTCTGCTAGCATTAATTGCTCGTTTGTTAACATAAAAAGTAAACAATTAATACTAGTTTTATAATGTTACGATTTCATTGAAACGTCAATCTAAGTAAACAAGTTTACAATCAATCATAAGAATGCTGTACAGCGAGTGATCCTGGTTCAACCGCTTGTCTTTTGTTATACCGAAAAACCAGAAATTGTGCAAAGTCTACTAAAAATTAACATTAAAATCATACAGGAATACAAAAAACTGGATAAAGTTCGAGTCCATTGTGTGCGATTGATTCGTAACGGTCGAATACGCAATAATGTGAATGAAATATTCACAAATTTCGTAATTTCGACGCTGGCGCACATCTGCCGTTCACACGGAAGGGATCGCGTCTATTATTGTACATTCATAATTAATAGGTATGTGTGTGACTAAACATTAAACCTGCTAATCAAACTCCAAGGAGAAATCTGTACCAACCGGTCGATTTCAAAACGTTCACTGAAACCTTTTGTTTTTTGCCGTGCGAACAATAATCGTTTATAAATAATAAAATTAGATGTGGCCTCCCTTTTTTACGATAATTGGCAACCTTACTGATTTATCTAAAGAGGCTATTGTTAATTATTGTTTGGTGCAGAAGTAAAAAGTTTGCAAGGTTTTGTTGTAAAATATCGTACAATATACCCTAGTATTTAGTATTATCTCATAAAATTCAGTTTTGCCCCAGTTGCAAAACTGCCCTTAATTTTTTTTTGTTTTATGTAACAACTCAATAGGACAAACAACTTGCGTATTATATGTTGGAATGCTCTTGCCTTTTGTTCGATGTTTTAGTTTAATATTCGTTTTAGGAGTTCCGTCATTAAAATAATACACCAACCATGGTAATTTACTATTGCAATATTTATTTTGGTACAAATAAAGCTTCTTCGAACAAGAGTAGATTCGTACTTACTTGTGTTCAAATATTATTTTAGTTTAGTACACTAGTTAAGCACATTATTATTGTCGTATATCCTTGAAACTTCTTTAAATTATTCGAAATACTCCTAGTTAATAATTTACAGATTACCTATGCAAAGCATTCAAGTTCATTATGTATCTGTGGACTTAATTTTTTTATTCAGTTTTTTCAAATGTAACTATTTTTTTAAATTGATTATTTTACATTTAACTGAATATTGTTACTGTATATAGTTCGCCGTAACTACGTTTGGTTACCGCATCAAATTCGGGGACTAAACTCATGGTTACGGGGTCACGGGTTCTAGCCCTATCGTGTAGCCACTTATAATTAATGTGTGTATTTATGACATTATAGCTGAGTATCGACCGTTAAGGAAATCAGCGATATGTATAATCCGTCAATCCACCTTGAACAGGCTTGGTGGGTATACTGTCCTTTCTTGTGTCCACACCTTTAAGGGGAGACCCGAGCTTAGCAGTGGGACGTTATGGAATATAATTATGTAACTATGTAGTTGACTTGGGGCTGGTCGAGGCTAAGAGAAAGGTATGATCATCTTATATCTACACTGGGTAAAAGACGAAAAACAGAACACTTGATGTATCTAAGGCAGCTAAACTGAATGCAGTTTGTTTTCGTGAATGGATGATACTTGTGATGGCAATTATTGTTTAAAAACTAAATTGAACCTTAAACGTATTTGGAAATGATATTAGAGATGGGTATTTTATTTACTCAAAAAGGAACATAAAAGCTTTCTTTGTAATAAAATAACGGACTCCGAGCTCCAACGTACAAATTAAATATTACAACCGAGAAACGCTTATGAAATTTTGGTCATATCCAAGATATAATTGTATTATTTTTAATGAAAACGTTTCGGATCATCACAGGAGTTATTAAGAACTATTCACTATTCAAAATAATACCAAAACTTTTCCTGATATTTTAGTAGTAACGAAAACCAAATAGTATAAATACACAAGAACAATTTACAAGATTATTTGCTAAAAGCATAAAAAAGTATAAAAGAAAGGGTTCTATTGTTTAAGCCTTTGAATAAACCTTTACAAACAATGCTCATCCGTACGAATGTTGCGAAATAAAAGAAAAGTAAAAGTGTTTGGCGAATTCCCTTTATGTGAAAGCAAAGTGTTGCGTCCTTCAATTCTCTTCGGCAAGGCTTAATTGTGGTTTTACGGCTTCAAAGAGTTAGCTCTTTTAAAGAGGCACCCGGCAAAGGGTCTACCAACCCACTGTTTTATAAAACAAAGAAATCCTTTCGGTTTTACTTTCTATGGCACAAATTGGCACGTACTATGAATCATCTGATCGCTGAGTTACACTTGTTTAATAACTCATTACGTTGTACAGCTTTTTGACGAAGTTTTAGATGGCAGTGGTTATGGTATATAAAAAAAATTGTCACAGCTCCAAATTTAAATTTCAAATTTAAAGAATAAGAAACAATAACGTGCCTTTTGTATCTTTCAATCTTAGTAATTTTGAAAATTTTAACTACCTACTATTTTATCGACTTATTATTTCATATGACAATATAATATATATATATATATATATATATATATATATATATATATATATATATATATATATATATATATATATATATATATATATATATATATATATATATATATATATATATACACATATGTATATATATATATATATATATATATATATATATAGAGAGAGAGAGAGTTTTTGGTGAACGGCATCGGATCGAACAATAGTACAGTATCAAAGGACACCAGAAATATAAATTATAAAATTCCTTCAAACAGTCAACTTATAAACATTGATATTGTTCAGAATATTCGTATTAACGTAGTAATATTAACGTTTAAATTTTAGTACTAAATATTACTCTAGTAATGAAATCATCTCATTACTAGAAATCCGTTTAAACCATTCAAATAAGCTTAACGTTTTGTTCTAAAAGTAAGTCCGTAGCGGTCGATCACCGGTCGGAATTTGGTACTTCTTGGTTGGCGATTGGCTTAGAGTGTTCAGTACACTTCGTTGGTTGTCACATGTAACGCGTCTTAAACTTGGTAATAACATATAAATGTAGTAATTAAATACCCTATATAAAATACATTATTTTTATGAATTTAATCATAATAATAAGTATTGACTAAAAAACATTTTTTTTATCTTATATATAAAATTCTCGTGTCACAATGTTCGTTCCCGTACTCCTCCGAAACGGCTTGACCGATTCTCATGAAATTTTGTGAGCATATTGAGTAGGTCTGAGAATCGGCCAACATCTATTTTTCATACCCCTTAGTGATAAGGTAACTATTCCACGCGGACGGAGTCGCGGGCTCAGCTAGTTAAATATAAAAGAAATGCTATGAACATTATTTGGAGTATATTCCATAATTTAAATTTTTTATGCAATCGGCAAACGCCATTCCATCCCATTTCGACACAATATTTACCTTCATTAACTTTAGTTGATTTTAGATAAGGATCTTTGTTTGCACCTGCCGTTCTGGCAAAGTTATTTATCTGCGAAAACTAAGAACAATGATCTAATTGTTATACAATTTATAGGTTACCTGATGAACTGCCGGGAGTTTGCCCCTGAAATGAAAGCAAGGTGCAGCAGTGTGTGCGAGATAACACGACTAAACATCCTGTGAATAAGATGCTCTACAATAAAAGACAGATAGTTTTTAACCTAAAAAGTCCCTCTCGTTTCGTTATTAACGAATCTATACCTTATAGTATAAAACATAAAGTTGTTCTTATTATTGCAGGAAAGGCACGCGCGACAAAAGCAGGTGGAAGCGGTGTTGTTAAAAAACTAAGGAATACTTATTTTTCGCTGTGGCTCGTGAAAAGAACGGTGTGTTGGCTTTTGTTTGATTTATTGACGTAGATAACAGTGGTAAAGAACCACTTAATATATTGGGAAGTCGCGTTTTAATTACACAAACCATTTAACTTTAAATATATATAGTAGCAAGCACTCACACTTTTATGTTCTAGTAGGTAACTGTTTTTAAAAGTAAGTTGGTATGAAATTTCACCCTTTTTACATCAACTTAAATTGATAAAAAGAGGTTATATTTAAATATTTACCATTTGATGTATAAGCTATTTAGGTTGCCATGGTAATATAGTTTATCTGATATGATATACTTTGCTTCTAAACTGACTAGAAGAAAGTCATTTAGCTCAATTACTAGGCAAAAGGTAGACGTGTCATTTTATTTTAAACACTATTGTTGTTATTTGAGAACTATATATTTAATAATTAGTTTTTTTTTCGATAATGAGATTTGTTCAATCTCTCGATGTAAGTTTACAAAATAATACGATAAATTTTTTTTATTGCTGTGGGACAGCAGACAGGCTGACGGCCCGCTTAGGATTTTAGCAGTTACCGTCTCCTATGGGTGTTTGCAACGCCAGTGGCATCGCGAACACGCTGCTGTCCCATAAGGGTACAGGAATTTGGGTCACTAATGTCGCAACACAACACAAGGTTATTAAGGCGGCACACTTACCTAAGACCAAAGGTGGTCGCCATCCAGGCGGGCTTGGGGACCTAACACGTAGCTAGGGTGGGTTATTTTGTTGCCTTTTACGACAGGCCGACCCCGGCCGCAGAGGTTAGTATTTTTTCTCCGCCCCTGCACGGATTATTAAATAATACAAATTGATAAAACTGTGCAGCACTTTGTCGCCCAAAAAAGCAGCTTATAAAATATTATTTTATTAAAACATAATGTTATTTAGTGTAAAAAATATTTAATTGTCCAAAATGTTATCAATAAACTAATTTTAGTTATTATTATTATGGTTATTATATTTTGTTCTCTCTGAAATAATTAGAAATGTAGACTTGAATATTGAACTAGCAAAAATGAACTAACTGTCAATCATTAGTCCTGATTAATCAATATAGCCATGTATTTACAGTAGCCTAGACTACGAGTATATTATATAGAAGTCGTAGTGGTTAGAAGACCGTATTTGCTGAGAATGTTTATTATAAAATTTAGGTACGATTTCAATTATTTCAATAAGTGGCACAAGCAATGTTTTTATGACTGTAATACATATCTTCAAAGAATTAATATTAGTAGATGTGTTATATTTTAAGGTTGTAATAAAATCAATGGAAAATAAGTAAAATTCATAAAAGATTGTTTATACAAACAATACCTGTTAGAAATGGGGAATAATTGTTAGACTAAACTATACAAATAATTGTTAGACAAGCAAGATAAAGGTATGTTTTCTCTTGATAGCTTTTTATCTGTAAAAAGAATATATTCAGTCAGTTGAGTTAGTTTAGTTATCAGTCCATTCACATATGACGGGATAAAAAAGTGAAGGCGCGTTAGGGTGGCGCGTGCTCACTAAAATGGTAAAAATAGTAAAGTGATAAAAATAGTAGTAACGTGGGCACAATAAAAACGCTTAATTTACGCGCACCGCCGTCGAATCCAGACACTTATGCTCTTTATGCGTGTTTTCTTTGAGCTAATAATCGATCCGAGGCGGCCATCGAAGGACAGACTTAGACCGACTCGAGCTCCACAATTTATAACCACTACATTATAATCACACGTATTTTGAGAATTTAGAGTTGATTTAGAGTTGCAGGTCATGTTTTTTAAGAAATAATATAGTCTACTTGCTTATAAATAATGATTTTTAGTTATAAAAGAATAGCGTAAAGATGTGTCTGTGTAAATAACATAAATTTTTGTAATTGATTATGATAGATATTGATTTATGATAGTACGAATAGGTCTTTACTTATGAAATTGCCGTTCTGTAGTACTGGCCATTTTAAATCAAAATAATTTTTTTTTGGCTAAGAATTCGAATTTCAAATTAATTTTATTTTAAAAACATGGAATTCTTTTTCCAAAAGTAGTCATTTGTTTATTTATTAGTGTTACATTTTCATCGCATTTCAATCTTTTTCGTCATCATGGATACGTTATAAATTCGAGTAATGATGGAATATGAGTACCGTCGTGGCAGCAACGCGGCACAAGCGGCACGCAACATCAACGACGTTTACGGAGCTAACACTACAAACCAACGCACCACCTGTTATTGGTTTGCTCGCTTCCGTTCTGGGAATTTCGACCTGAAAAATTAACCTCGCGGTCGTCCGAAGACTGGTCGACAATGACGAATTAAAGGCGATTGTGGAAGCTGATGATACAACAATCTACGGCCAAATGGGTGCCCCACGAACTCAATGATCGCCAGCGCGAAGTATGCGTCGAGACGTGCCTTGCACTGCTCAACAGACACACAAATGAAGGAATTTTGAACCGCATTGTTACCTGCGATGAAAAATGGATTCTGTTTGATAACCGCAAGCGCTCAGCAAGTTGGTTGGATCCTGGTTCAGCACCTAAACAATGCCCTAAACGAAAACTTACCCCTAGAAAAGTGATGGTCAATGTTTGGTGGTCTAGCGCCGGTGTGATTCATCACAGCTTCTTACTAAACGGGGTGAGCATTATTGCAGATGTGTACTGTGAAGAACTGAACACAATTATGGCGAAGCTGGCACATCTCTAACCAGCATTAGCCAATCGCTCGTCTCCGCTGCTCCTGCACGATAACGCGCGACCTCATACTGCACAGCAGACGGTCTCCAAGTTGCAAGAACTGGGGTTGGAAGTTCTCCGTCATCCACCCTACTCACCAGACCTTGCGCCTACAGACTACTACTTTTTCCAAAATTTGGATAAATTCTTGGCGGGAAAAAAATTCAATACCCCAGAGGCAGTACAAAATGCCTTTGAAGAATTTATTGCCTCTCGTCCAGTTGATTTCTTTATGAAGGGCATCAATAAACTGCCACTGCGTTTGCAAAAATGCATGGGTGATTATTTCGATTAATACAAATAAAAAATACATGAAAAAAATTTGTTCAAATTTTTTCATACAAAACGGAAATTAAATAGATAAAGACCTAATATATTCAAATTTATAATGAATTGATGTATTTATCAAAAATTTAATAAAACTTATACTGAATGTATAGTAAAAAAAATACATACATGAAGATATGTATGTAGTCATATATTACATGTTCTTAAATTAGTGACAGTCAAAGAGAGTGTGTGTGCTCCGGCCACTACGCCCCGGACGGGAGTTGCTCATAAAACACATTATGTGGCGCTCACTTCAGAGAACTAAAAAAACGACGTCAGGAAGGAACATAATGTAGTAGCGGTCATAAAAAGTGAATGCATTGCGTGCACGTGGAGTGCACCGGGGTGGGCGCGAGGGGTGCGCGGGGTGCAGCGGGGCGGGTGCGGGGCGGCGGCGGGGGGCGTGGGGTGTGTTTACCGGCGGAGGGGCGGCCGGACACGGGCCGCGCTTGCCGCCGCCACTGCTACCGCCAGTGCCAGTGTTGTGGTAGGTCACAGCGCGCGCGCTCGCACGCCGTCCCGCAGATCACTCACGATCGCGAGTCCGCGCGCACCTAACATGCGATCGGTCTCCTTTGGCCGACATCGACCTGATTGATCTTATTACTTAATCGCGGCTGTTATTATTTATACTGTCACAGCAACTGATACATAGCAGATAACCAAAGACATTACAAGTGGTGCCAATAAATGACTTTTCGTGAAACTGGTGTGAGATGGCCCTGTCGCTGCAGTCGACGCAGAACTCCAGAGGTTCGTGGAGATTTAATAATCATGTCTCGCAATCTGCGGTGCACTGAATCTGTGCGGTTGCATATGTGTAAAAGTTTTAAAAGTTAGCGGCGCGCAACATGCGTGGATGGCACACGGCGATTGGCCACCGGCGCGCCACGATCTCGCACACATGTTTATTTGCATCCGAACCGAGCTTTGCAGATTCAGTGAACCGTAGGCAGCTACGAGCGCGTAGCTGCCTGCTACGTGAATACTACGACATAATGCCGTATGTAGCATTTACGTATTATTTATCAATTATAAAATTAACTTCTTTAAGGAATTCATTATGTGTTATCAAATAGAAATCGTAAGTAATTTTATAATCAATTTAATGCAAATCAAAATTCCATAGCAATTAATCAGAATATCATTATTGAAAAAAAAAACCGATGTGAATTAGATATCTTAATTATATATGGTTAGGCAGGTTTTGCAAATATTGTAGATGATGTATAAAATGCAATTTGTGGTTAAACTTAATTATGAGGAATGAATAAGAGTAATGATGTAATTTAGAAATAAGCTAATAGTTTATAAATTATACATGATCATTGTTTTTATTCGTTCTATAGCAGGCTAATAATAAAAAGGTTATAGATATTGTATAGTAAAAATGATAATGTATTATAATATATGTTTACAGACCCTGTAGAAATGTAATTTTAACATTACTTACTATTACAATTATTTTATCTAATGAAAAAATTACTAAACTGTTAACAAAGTCAGATTACAATTTATATTAAGTTACATAGATAAAAATACAATGATACAATGAATTTTAATATTTAATTTAATGTATATAGCAATAAAAATTGCTTCCAGCTTCCGAGCTAAATAAAATCTACTTATATGTTGAAGGTTCAAATATATTGTTTGTATGTGCTTGAAATATTTTATTTGTTCGTATATACGTATATAAATTAAATATAGAGAAGCAAACAATAACAATAAGGAATAATTTTATATAAAAATAAACGAAAAATTCTGAAAAAGTCTACTACTATACCAAATTTTTATGTATAATTTTGGTTTAGTCAGAAATATATTATATTAAAACTTGTCATCATTTCACCAATTAATACAACATGCATTATAAAAGTATTTTCAAAACAAATATAATTTTTATAGGTTAAAAAAAATATAACATCACATTGATCCGTAAAGGAATTGTCAAAATTAAATAAATTGTATGTTATTTAGACCAGTGGCCCGACAAATGGCGACACCTACAAGCTGCAATAATAAATTTAAATTATCAAAATATCTAGTCTTAATTAATCAAGTGGTTAGAAGTTTATTATATAATACCGAAAATTTTGTTATATCAGAATTGTTAGCAATAAACTTATTTCTTTTACTTTTAAATTACACTGTCCAAAATTATAAATACTGTAATTGAAATTTAAGATATACCTCCATCCTCCAGAAATTTAATAGAGTAAAAAAATGTTGCAAAAATACTATACGCTACATGTTTAGTTTTCAAATATTTTTAATTATAAATTAATATACATATGACCACCATTATTGGATTAATATTCGTTAATTTGTTAACTAGAAATAATATTTTTTTATTTCTATTAAAATTTAAAATGTTGACCCATATCCAAGCTGAATTGTGTTTTTTCCAGACTGGTAAATTCAAAATCAATCATTCTTACGGCATGTTGAATGATCTGAGAGTTATTTCCAATAAAAAAATGTAAATAAACCTCACACCCATAACATAGACATAATTTGTCCACTTTTAATGATGTTCATCATCTTAGCGTTAAATCTCGGTTGTCTACTCACACTTCCCTCTTAGTGCCCATGATCCGCTCACATTGGTTCAGTTCGTTTTCTATAGTGCCGATTATTACTATAATCTCGCGGTTTTAACCATAAACGTTGTTATAGTAACACATCAAACGGAGACATTTTGGGTTAGCTATAAATTTCTCCAAAAATACACTAAGTCACATATATTATAATCGATCAGATAGTGTTTGGGAATAACGGTTTACAATAAACAGAAATTAATAATAATAATAATGTATACGAAATTATTATAATTTACATTGCATATTATATATGCGTTCAATGTTTGTTTTTTTTCTTCGTGCAGGAGCGAAGTAAGAATACTAACTAATCCCTGCGGCCGGGGTCGGCCTGTCGTAAAAGGCGATAAAACAACCTTTGCTACTTGGTAGGGCTCCGAGCCCGTCCGGAAGGCAATCACCCTTGGTCTATAAGTATACCGCCATAATAATCTTGCATTATGTTCCGGCATTAGTGATCCACCTGGATCACTAATTCAAAACTTAATAGGAACCTTCCTATGCTCTTATGGGAGAGCGTGTTCATGGTGCCCCTGACGTCGCAAGCAGCCATAAGCGAAGTGGGCCGCCAGTCTGTGTGCTGTTATAAACCCAGCAATAAAAAAATCTCCACATTTTCGATAATAATGTTAATCCCTCTATAGTCTAAATGTGCTCTCTTACATAGTATATCTATATATTGTATTAATATATAAATACTATCTCTTACCCATAGGATCACATACGGGTAGTTCTCATTTATTAAATAAATATTTTAATTTACTTTCATGTCAATTTCACGATTACTTGCTTAGAAATGAAGTTTTTAGTGAAAGGTTTGTAGAACATGAAAAAATAACATTTAAAATACCTCATAACTGTAACCCAAAATATATTAATGTAATTTAATAGATTAAGATTAAAGCGATCAAGCAAAATTATTTAAAAACGTATCTAATAAACAAATATTTAAGTAAAAACACATGTATTTTTTAATTATATCAATTGTATTTGAATTATAGAAGCCTTATAATATCAACACGTGTAAAGTTAACCCTAAAACACCGAAACCGTAGGAACTTTAATCTGTGCAAGTATGGGTTTAAGTTCGTACTTAGCAGGACCAGGTTAATCTTATTAGCCGGTTTAAAAATAAGGGCATAGCGATAAAGTCGAATGAGGACACATTTTAACTCTTTTTCGTTCCAACTAGTTATAGAGAAATATTCTGTTCTAATTAGTTTGAATACAAATTGATAATATGTATGTAGATAGTCTTTACTTAATAGTGTTGATTCAGCTGATAGTTTCAATCAACGGTTGCTTAAGAGTTCGTTATTAGTTTATTTCACATCTTGTAGGCATTAATAAAAGAAATTATGTGCTTAAAAATATTATAGTGTTTTAATATTTTTTTTTACAGAAACTTTGAATTTAATTTTTTTTTAATAATAATAATAAATAAATAAAAGTACATAATTTATTGAAACGACCAAATTTACTTAAGACTAACGATGGTTTTGAAACCAGTTATACTTTTGGAAACAATAACTTTGGAAACATTGATTTTATAACTCTTTTAAAAATAATAAGAATTAACATTCCAAATCCATTAGTCCATTCTAAACAGTTACTAGTGTTAATTACGTATATTAAGCACAAAAATAAAGTATCATTTTGATAGTTGTTAAGAGCGTTTTTATATTTATAATTTTATTAAGTTTTTTATTTTTATTTCTCGGTTTAATTCTTTTACATATGAGTATTGGATTTATCATAATGTAGTATATTTAAAGATAGTTCTTATTGTTTTAACAAAAAGAACAAATTTTTAATCATTTAAAAAATGCGTTCTTTTGAAAAGCAATGGATCAAAACACTTTTAACTATACTTTTAACTGCTTAAAATGTAAATATGATTTTCTGTGGTGCAGTATGTGTTCCCTTCTTGGTTCTAAAATATACCTAAAAAATAATTGAATGATGAAAAACTCGCGTATGGATAGCCATTAAAAATAAAAGGCTTTAATCTATTAGTTAAACACAGTAGCGGTTCAGGTACAATACAATATGTGACGCGTTCGTCGCTCGGGCTTACAAGAGAACCCTTACGCAATAATGAGTTATGGAGTGGCACCCGCAGGCAACTCCATAAAAGTATTGAATATGGGTTATTGACAAATATTTATGGCGTATAAAGACGGGATAATTACAACTCTTTAGCACATAAAAAGGTATGCGCGGAAGGGTGCGGCGCGCTGTAAAAATTTATCACCGACATCGTCGCCCGACGGCTAATAAAAATTACACATTATGTTATGATACTGCCACTCGAACAATTCATTCACATTTTTTCAAATATTATAGATTGGTGGTTAATTTGTTGACGGGTTGATATTGATAGATATCCCTATGATACTAATTTAACGGTAATATAATTATTACATGAGTGACTGAACTCATATAGCAACTCATATAGAACTCATATAACTTTGTTGGAACAAGTTATTTGTAAGTAATATTTGATTCAATCTTTAGTAGTTGCAAAATAAAATCTCGAAAGTACAAGAAATTTACATACAAATTATTATGTGCTAATTCGCAATATTTTTTCTGAATGATAAACAATATCGTAACTACACAATATTACTTGTTTATTCCATATTCTACGTGAAAACAAACGCGCGGGCCTATTATCTGGATTTACATGCAAAGTGGTTGTATTTACTTGTTTAAACTTTTACATTAAGCCTGTTATTGTAATTCTGATCACATCACGAGTGCGGTTCGTTGTTCGTCCTCGAAACACTGAGAGGAATGTTATTAAAAAGTTATGGGATAAGCCGGCGGTACGTGCCGACCGACGCCCGCCGATGCCGCCTAATCACAACTTTAAAATTATCAGCTTACATGTACCTACTTGTACCATTCATACCCGTACCATTACGGATGCTACTTTAATAATTAATTAAAACATGGGTTTTAAAGGCGTATAATTACTGGTATTTTAGAACTTGAACTCAGTTAAATTGAGCGTGAAGTTTCAACGTTATTACATCTCTTATTTGGTATAATTGAATAATATTAATCATAAATGTTTGCTATCATTAGGTTATATATTTTTATAAAGACTATCCTGTACTAGGGAAAATACTGTAACGCAGAGCTTTTTCACAAACATACAATTTATGGACACGCGTGTCTAGACCGGAACAAACTATTATATATGCAGATCATAAAAATATTTTATCGTCCTGGGAGATTGAACCCACGGACGCGATCGAATAAAACCGTGTTATCGTGTACTGTGTAGGTTCCTAAACTGCTGGATACCGCGAGCATATGCCAGAGGTACCTCGGAAATTATTAGGCAAAGTCGACTAAAAACAGCGCGGTTGGCAAGGCTGCAGTGAAAAGGATTGTACGTTTTTTATCTATACTTATCTTTATGGGTTTGCAATCTCAACGTACGCGTACATAAAAATTAGATACAGGTGCAAACTTTCCGGGTCTAGTGATTTGAGGGTAAAATTAACTTTTTTTTAACTAAATTTACCATGAACAACGCAACTTTCATTCACCGCTTTAGATACAACTGAGTATTAAGTTTGCACTGTTTTCTGGTTTTATTATTTTCTTCAGACCGCTTTAAGACTACCTGTGCCGTGAAATATTTTTCCCCAATAAGGGTGTTGCAATTTTTTTTTTCACCGATAAAGATGCCGCAGCGAAAAAAGTTTGGCAACCAATGGTATATTATGCTATCCGGATAGTCCTAGCCTATGATACCAATACGGCTGTCTTATTTCGTCCTTAAGGTCCTTTAAGGACTCACAGACAGAAAAGCAGAAGCAGAATCAGCCAAATATTCCATCTTTATTCTATGATAATTTAGGTGAACAGAGGAAAATAAAATGTAACGTAAAGGCATCGACAACGCAAAAAGCGCTCAGAAGGTGATGGTGAGGTCCCCGAGGTCTGAAATTAAACGCTTTGAAGGATATGAAGAATAAGTTTTATTAAATTATATTAATCGTAAAAATGAGATATAACATAATTATGAGATGTCTTTGTGAGCACTCATAACAGAAGTCCTGCTAGGAGCAGCGACAAAATATTTTACTTTTTCAATTAAGCAAGATGACGCAATAGAAAGCTTGGCCGGGAATTAATTCCATAGCTAAGTAGATAATGTAAGGAGCGGCCTCCCCGCGCCCGCGCCGCCTCTTCACGCCTCGAGGAGAACTTTCAATTATGATTTTGTCTAATTTTAATTAAGTACTCTCAAAAAGGCTTTTCTTCAACGAAATTAATATTTGAATATAATTTGGGCGGAGCGGGCGGGCGGAGTTTGCCGCTCGAGGAATAATTAATTCCATTATATAGATAAGTGGTCCGGTGGCTCGTGGCCCGCGCCCTTCGCCCCGCTCACCGGTATCAGTGCCGGAGACACCACTCAGGGTCAGTAAAATCTCGCCACGAGCCTTGATTGCTTTTCGTAACCTTGTATCACTTGACGCTTATCTGAAACTCATATTATCGTTTTAATATTTCAAATTAAGGAATAATTCGTGGAAAGAAACTGGGTTGAACCAGCTTAGAACGATTTGCGCAACAGGTTGCGGCGGAAGCGACCTGCAGCGCAGTGATTGCGACCAAATGTTTCCTTCGCAACGTCTGGTTAAGTTTTTGCTATAGTTTTTGTTCACTTTCGCTGATAAGTATGCTATCGATAGGTTCGACAGCGATGTTTGTTTAGGTCGGCACCAACTCTTAACGGAAGTGTGCGCAACATTAAAACGAACAGCTCACAAAACTAATAATATAAATAACCAAATTGCGTCGATATCGCTTAACATAAAATGTAGTATGTGTAGATTTATACATTGTAACTCTCCTCCACGGCATTAGATAACGGCTATTAAGATATGTCTATTTTAAACTTGAAATTTTACTATATCACACATTGATCCAAATTTCGTCGAAATAATATTTTTAAGTTTATAATGGACATTATAAGATATTTTAGATATTTTCTGAGTTATTTTTATATGTCATCTGTCGATAATTTTGTCTATTTTGTGCAGGTGTGTCGGTGAGGCCGCTTTCAACAATGCGACAAGAATCTTTGCCGATGCTAGCGGAACGTCTTTTGGCCAGCCGCGCGGCGGCGTTGGTAGCAGGCCTGCCAGCCGAACTGTATTCAGGTGCGCTGCTGGCAGCGTGGCCACCGTCGCCACCCGCGCCGCTGCTGCCACCGCCCGAGATAGAGCGCGCTCGCAGGCGGAGGCGCACCCCGAAGCTGGATGAAACTACCACCACGGCACCCCCGTCGCCACCGTCTTCAGGCTCGTCCCCGGGTGCCACAGATCCACCGCGTGACAAACTATTTACTTGCAAAGTCTGTTCGCGCTCATTCGGCTACAAACACGTACTTCAGAATCACGAACGCACCCACACAGGTGAAAAGCCCTTCGAATGTGGCGAATGCCATAAGAGGTTTACTCGCGATCATCACCTCAAAACCCATCTCCGCCTCCACACAGGCGAAAAGCCGTACAGCTGCCCTCATTGCCCGCGGCACTTTGTACAAGTAGCGAATCTGCGGCGTCATCTTCGTGTCCACACCGGGGAGCGTCCTTATGCCTGTTCTAGGTGTCCTGCTCGTTTCTCTGACTCCAATCAGCTCAAAGCTCACGCTTTGGTACACGAAGGCGATGCCCCATTTGCATGTAGATGTGGCGCCAGGTTCAGACGACGGCAGGCAGCATCCTTGCATCGCTGCGCTGGAGCTGGTTGCGAACCCGACACGCCCAGTCCGCCGGTGGCAGCTGCACCCGATTGGCGTTGGGACGAGTGGCCCGAGCAGACAGAGCCTGAAGATTTATCGCTGCCGAGGAGACCGGCCACGCCAGATTCACCCACTGATCTGCGAGTGCACTCCGCGTAGTCGTCGCGTGGCCCGAGCCGCGCGCCTCTGAGCCGGTATACGAGTTCCTCCCGCGTAGACCCCGCGCCATCGTTGAGCCTCCGAAGCCGATATTCACGTGTCCGCTATTCGTTCGGCTTACTCGTTATTTTCTCACACAATAAAAAACATTACTCATAGATATTGATTGAGAACAAACTGCTGTCACGTTAAAATTGTAACGGTGGAACTTTTTGCCAACTACTCTTTTTTGTTTTTCTCGGTAAGACTACCGACATTTTACTCTTGTTAGGTCGCCCATTGTTTTTTTTTTATGATTTTGCATTGCAATGCTTAACATAAAAAAATATTTTTTCGTCCATGTTACAATTTAGAGTTTTATTGTCGTAACATTTGCATAATCCCAGAGCGAGGTGAGGCAAAAACGCGACCGTTTTGTTCTTTTTTCGCAACTTGCAAAACATCTGAACATTATGTTGCACAAAAGATATTTTTTGATTTATGGACTCTATTGTTTTGTGAGAACTAAAAAATTTGTTACGCTAAAGTTTTATTGATTTTCAATCGACGTCCTCCCTTCGCTTAACGAATGGAAACTGGAATATCACCTAAGTAGTCAGAAAAGGCCACGACATTGACTTATTATTTCGACAACAAAAAGCACTTCACAGTCGGTAATTATTGAGTATTGAATCTTGCTATCGAGTTCCGGTTGACAAAGCTATTGTTGAGCCCTGAGGCGTTTAGAGTATTGCCCTTATTCTATAAAAATAGTCACATTGGCATAATTTTAAAAACAACATATTTAAAAAGCAAATAAAATATTGTAAAAAAAATTATTTTTTGGCTAATAAACAATAAATTTATCAAAACAAATCGGCCTGCGATGATGCCCGCGAATATCGGCAGAGGACGCATCGATAAGGCGCTATGTGCTTTTGTAAATATGCTCCTCCTAAATTATTTACTATTTATGGATTAAATAATAGATATTCAATATATTTACGACAAATGGTCGTAATTAAAATGTTTACTGTTAAATGTCATGTATGTACACCGACGTTTGTACATATACGTTTATGTAGAAATATGTAGAAATGGGAAAACTATCGGATAGTATAATTATGGATGCGGTGCACTTTGCCCCCTCATAAATACGCAAATTTTATGTAAAAGTAAATCTTATTTATGGTAAAATTATATAAAACTTGGGCCACGTACACTTCGAATTAAAATTTTAGGCTAAGAATTTCTGTATAAATTTAATGTGGACTCTAAAACGAAATCTTGGATAATATAAGAATGTATATATAATAAAAATGATGGTTTCATGTCAGCAGGTCTGTTTGGGGCCGTTATTTCGGCGAGTGTGGCTAGTGTTATTTGCAATTCCTTCTACGGGTATTAGTTTCCTACTAGTTGTAAAGTGTTTTTGTTCGTTTAGTTAAGCAATGTAGTTGTTCTCAATGTTTTAGCGTACACGATTTATCATTTATTCTATGTACGTATTTAGAATTCATTGTTGATTATTATTATTTTATTTTCTTAGTCATATATCTTCAGATGGTAGAGTTTAATTAGTGTAATCGAGTGTTTGGTACGAAGAGTATTTTTCCCAAAGAAATTATTGGTACAAATATAAATGTGTACAAATTTAACTTTAAATACGATTAGAAATAATTTCATGTTGCAATGTTGTAATACTGTAGTTATTGTAATGTAAGGTGTCGGTGCCATTATCTACCTCATTCGATTGCGCCAGGGTAAAGAGCCAAAGTTCTTGGAATATTTTCTATTGTTTGTCTCTGTTGAGATAATGTTCAAACGACAGAACTAGTTGTAACCGATAAAGAAATAAACTCCCGACATATGATAAATATTTGGAGACGTCATATGGGAAACAAAATTCATTCATACAATACATTTATACGCTATTATTTTTAATAGATGATAACTTAAGATTTATTGTTTGACTCAGAAAGCTGAATAAATGTAGATTAACCTAGTTTGCAATTAATTTGAGTTCCTATTTAATTAATGATCTTAAATGTATCTTGTTTTGCTTAATATTGTTTATGTATAAACGGTGTGCCATTTAGCGCATTATTTTTAAATATTAATTTAAAATAGAAGATGGCTATTTTTAAAGTAATATTCAAGTAACAGACAATGGTTTGCGAGTTCAGAATATTTTTTAAATGAGAATCTACCTCATGTAATGATACAGGTATAAATTATACTTCATAGTCATTGTATTTTGATTTCTATACTGTTCGTGTACAAAATATATTAAGAGATAAATGTGTCATTATGTAATATGAATATATGTATTTCTTTATCAGTGTCCAGTACATAAATATTGAAATAAAGAGATGTTTGTTATTTATTAAAAATTGTATTATTTACATACATTGCATTAATCACGAATGGAAAACAGGAGACTCGTCCTTATCGAATTATTACGTTAAACAGATCTGTGTTCTTTTAATACACGACATTCAATTAGGTTTCATTTAGGACATGACTTTGCAACTTAAATTTGAACTCCAGTTAGATATGTATATCATAAAAAGTATTTTGAATTTAAAATTTGATGCCTCTAATGTTGTGTAATGAAGTCCAATACGTTTCTTCCAATTTATAACAGTTTATAGGTATTTCTTTGAATATAATTTTGTAAATCTTACTAAATCACCTCTTTCGATATGAAAAACTGCCTTCTTGTAAATAATTGCTTTTCACTATACACACTGTTCCTTTTTAACAGACTTCAAAAAAGGAGGAGGTTATCAATTCGTCTGTATTTTTTTATGTTTGTTACCTCAGAACTTTCGGCTGGGTGAACCGATTTTGATGATTCTTTTTTTATATGAAAGCTGGTGCTTCCATGGTGGTCCCATTTTAATTTGGTCCAGTTCTGACAATGGAATCCAAGAGAAAACCATATAAGTCTTAAATTTGCATTAAGTATGTGCGCGACAAATGGACGAATAACTCAATATCACGCCAACCGATTTCGATGATTAATTTTTTATTGGAAAGGATGTACTTCAAAAGTAGTTTGATGAGAGTTTGGTTAGGTTCTGACTATGGTATCCATGACAAAGTAACGGAACTCTTCAATTCTTAGGAGCAAATTAACGATACTCGGCCGAATCTTTTATAGGCTATCCGGATATTTGAGTCCCCTACCGTAACGTCGTTATGATCAAGTAATTGTCGTAGTCGAATATGATGATCAACGGAACTCCTTAACGGCTTACAGTAAGGGTGCGATCTGTAGCAGAATTTCTAACTGTCTGTAATCAAATTGCAATTCGCTTACGTTCGTAGCTGCATTGCAACATGACGTCAGCGTTCTAATTACATTACTTAAGGTATATTATGTGTGAAGCGGTGGTAGCTGAGTGGGTGATAGAAGCTTTTTTATAGAGACTAATCATCAATTATACAGATCATTAGATCACACCCATCGTTTAGTACGACCTCCGAGGTGTAACCGCTTTCGCAAGAAAGCAGTGTTACGGGATCCATTTCCTACTCGAGTTAGGGTAGGTATATATATAGTATTTATTTACAAAAGTGTACAAGTAGTATATTAGTGAAGTTCCTATAACACAAGCGCTTTGTTGCTTACCTACATTATGACTAGATGGCGTTGTTTGTCACTGAATATTTAGTATTATCGTTGATATGATATTAAACACTTTTATTAACGATATTATAGGTATCTTTAGGTCGAGTTCTAGTTTAGGCAAAGCATCTTATAAACTGACAACGGTAACTCTTTTGGACTGCCAAACTGATCCGCTAACCGTGGTAATAAGCCAGCTCTCCCTTTTTCATTCCTGAGGATCAGCAGATAGACTGACGGCCCACTAAATAGTACCGTTGCCTATGGATGTTTGCGACGCCAGGGGAACCGCGAACACGCTGCTGCCCCATAGAGGTATAGGAAGCTGGGTCATTAATGCCGAAACAACACAAGGTTATTATAGCGGCATACTTATAGACTATATACAGGTGGTTGTCAGCCAGACGGGCTTGAGGCCTTACCACGTAGCCTAGAGAGGGTTGTTTTGTCGCCTTTCACGACCGGCTGATCCCGGCTGCAGGGGTTAGTATTCTTACTGCACCTCTGTACGGAGAAAAAAACGCCGAAAAGGGTTCCTCCGTTATCAAAAAAAAATCCTTAAATATATCTAATAACCCATTACTAAACTACAACTATGTTGTGTATGTATACATAGTATCCACGACTCAGAGAACTGTGTAATTTATCTAAGATCGGCCGTAAGTAATGAGTTGTCGCACTGATATAATGACGGTCCCCTGTAGGCTATACCTAGTTGTGTACAAGCAGCTACTGTCGTAGTTTCGCTTACCGTAGGGTTGTTACGAAACGTATCAGTGTTTGGTTTATATATACATACACACACACACACACACATATATATATATATATATATATATATATATATATATATATATATATATATATATATATATATATATATATATATATATATATAATTTATTTATTAACAGCAGACAGGCTGACGGCCTACTTAGGATTTAGCAATTAACGTCGCCTATGGGTATTTGTAACGCCAGTGGCAACGCTGTTGTACCATAAGGGAACAGGAACTTGGGTCTCTAATTCCGGAACACAGCACAAAGTTATTATCGCAGCTTAAGACCAAAGGTGGTCACCATAAAGACGGGCTTGGGACCCTACCACGTAGCTAGGATGGGTTGTTTTGTCGGATTTTACGGCCGCGGAGGTCAGTATTCTTTATCCGACCCTGCACGTGTAATAAATATATAATAACTAATATAAATAAATATATAAACTTTATTTACACTAAGTGCTTATTATTCAAGTTAATTCATTAATTAACGTGTCTATGAATTCTTTTCGTTACTATACACAACGGCATATAATAAAAGCCAAAAAATCTTTATAAGGTGTTTATAATATGTAATAACAATGATATTAGATTACAAGAGAGAGAAACGGAATCTTATTTTTTGTTTAAAATTTCACCTTTCCAGTTAAAAATCGTAACAATATATCATACGTAAAATGTTATTTTATGAAAAGTTAAAAAAACATGTTTGTTGAAAAAATAATAATACCACGTATTTACTCCTCATGTTCTAACTAAAGTTTATAATCCCATGAGCATGCTGAGAATGACGTTATCAAGCGGGTCTGGGGGTAAACTCTGTCATTATTCAACTACGACGGTTGTAAGTCCACACTCAATGAGAGCTAAGATTCACGATTCGACTCTACGTATCAACAAGTTCCGGATATTCTCTATAGGATTCGTATCCAGGGTTCTGGGCTACTCTATCATTTTTTTATTTATTTAATATTCCTATACCTACATTGCAGTAAACAATTTGAAATAGATAAATTTAGCTATTCCACTTCCAATAAGCATCATGTAGGAGTATGTAGTAGAATTTACTATGTCGCAAGAGATCATACGTGCGAATGTATTCACGACCACGCGTAGTAGACGAGAAAAAGTCTAAAAGTCTAGAGAAGAGAGCACATGCTGGGCATTAAAGCGTATGTTTTTGTTGTAAGTGAAATTTATTATCAAGTTATTATATTATTATATCTAGTCACAGAGCCATTGTGTTATGGGTACTAGAAACTGATATACTAATTACACACTTTTTTGTAAATATATATATATATATATATATATATATATATATATATATATATATATATATATATATATATATATATATATATATATATATATATATATATATATATGTATATACAGGATGACTTTGACAAACCCGTCCAAATATTTTTTACGCACTAAACATCATTTAAGGAACCCATTTTTGCAAACAAAATTGTAGGTCAAATTTTCACCATAAAATATTTCATATAGGATAATTCATTCAATCGTACAAAATAAGCATATGGTGCAAACAGCGACCGTTAACCTGTTATTACCTGTCTCTGTCACACCCGCGTAAATGAGTAGTGCATATTCGCTCGCCCGGTTCAATGCCGCCGTCTTCGGCCTTTTACTAGGTCATATGGAGAGGTGTCAATGCACACTAGCGCCGTATTACGTAAATTGCGAGTTCTTTGAATGACTTTGTGATGCTGATTACTCAACATTTTTGTATCACAATACAAAACTAAAATACATGTTTCTCATAACTTTTACTAAAGATTCTTCTGTGTGAATTTGGACGGGTTTGTCAAAGTCACCCTGTATATATATATATATATATATATATATATATATATATATATATATATATATATATATTATTCATATGCACCCAGATTCGAGACAGGAATCAAACACACGACCCCCGTGAGCGTTCTGACATACGGAAGTCCTTACACCACGGAGGTCATCTAAGTACCTATATTAATTTTGTCGTAACATTTATTATTCTACTAGCTGTGCCCGCGACTCCGTCCGCGTGGAATAGTGACTTTGGGTAGAATTTTTTGGATATATCTTATGGTTTATTTTGATTACAAACCCTATAAACCCTAAAATATAAACGAAATATGCAAACAGTCAGTATTATCGAATGCAACTGTTACGCCATGCACCTCCGGAATACGTACGTTCGAACCTACAAAGTCCAGCCTAAGCTAAACCCTATTTCATATGATTGATGACATAAATCTGAGGTCAACTTAAATTGGAAATTCAACCTACTAAGTCCAGCCTAAGCTGTACCCTATTTCATATGATTGATGATATTAATCTAAGGTCAACTTAAATTGGATATAAAATATCCGAAACATCATTTTTAACAAAAACTATTTCTTTTCTAAAATAAAAATAGCCTAAGTTACTCCTTGATACATCAGCTAACTGCCAGTGAAAGTCCCGTCAAAAACGGGGCAGCCATTTCAGAGATTAGCCGGAACAAACAGACAGACAGACAAAAATTGTAAAACATGTTATTTTGGTATATGTACCACGTATACGTCCGAATGCACTTAGTAAAAAGTGGTTATTTTAATATTACAAACAGACCCTCCAATTTTATTTATTTGTATAGAAGAGATATTATATTATGGAATGCTTTAATTAAGCTAGAAGAGACAACCCTAACCTATTATACATTTTGTAAACGTTAATCTCGTTCAAAGAACAACATTGACGATAAGGAGTTTCTTGTGATTTTATCCATTACTTTGTATATAGAAATTATTGGTTGTTTAACCGACGGAATAATGATAACAACCAGTTAATAAAGTGTACGTGGACATAAGTAACTATCGCCGCTTAGAATAATTCGGATTAAGCATCTTTATATAAATCAGACAATAAAAATTATATGAAAAAAATAATAATAAAAAATAATTTAGATTGAATTTAATTTATACAAAAATTTATATTTTTAATAATAAGAAAAAAACGTTAATTATTATTTTATAATATATACTATATATATATATATATATATATATATATATATATATATATATATATATATATATATATATATATATATATATATATATATATATATATATATATATATATATATATATATATAATATAAACGCTGATCATGATCAATGCCGATTAGCCATCATTCGCTTTGTAAAATATGTTAGTTACTACTTCTGAGGTTCAACGACTAACGCATTTCAGGATTCTGAAGGGGCCACGGGCTCGATCCCTATCCCAAGATTTACAATTACAATATGTATTTATTTGCAATAAAAAGGTATATTTGTAATACATTAGTCGTCTAGTAACCGTAACACAAGCGCTCTGCTGCCTACTTGAGGTGTTATTTGAATTTTCACAGTATATTCATTTATTTATACTAACTATATTTTTCAGTATGATTTAATCTTATATGTATGATAAATAAATAATTAATGTCAAATTTCAACAATCAAAACAGATGATCTTATATCGTAAGTAATCTCATTTGTTTACGTAGAGTAGTTCAAACGTTCTTAGGACTAATGTTTTGGTTGAAATAAATACTCTGCGTACTAAGAGGTACAGTGGGGTGTGTACAGGGGTGTCAGAGGGGTGGGGGTCTCGTGTGACCGATTAATTTAATAAATACCAACCGGATTCCGTTGCGTTTGTCTCCAAAGCTATGCGGCAGCGTGCGGTGTTTCTTGAATTACGACCCTGTCTTATCACTATACCTACGATTAGTGGAATTTATAGGTCCAATATGTTTTATCCTCATATTATTTCTACCAATATCTATTGAAAATAACTCCAACTATCGTTGGAGATGCCTTTGGCCTACCATATTATAGCTCTCTTCATGCAGCGGCAAAGTAGGAATATCGACCACTGCAGCCTGTCGTTAAAGGCGGCAAGCGAGGTGCTAGGGATCCAGGCCCGTTCGGATGGCATCCACGTGGTCTATAAGCCGCCATAATAACCTTACGTTGTGTTCCGGCATAAGTAACCTAGAATCCAGTACCTCTACACAGACGAAAGCGTGTTAGCAGTATCCCTGACGTCGTAAACATCTATAAGCGACGGTAACTGCTTACTATTTAGTTAGGCCGTTAGCCTGAGTGTTGTTCCATATCAATAAAAAAACAGCGTCCCGAAAGATGTGAGACCATAGGAATAAATCAGATTAGTGTCTTAAGTTTCAACGCAAAAGTTCTGTCACAGACGTTACAGACCGTTCTGCCTGGTATATGCTATACGGGGGTTCAATCCTCACGGGGAACAAATTACTGGCACGATACAAATAATTGTTTTGGCCCAATGAGTGTCCAGTGTATGTTTCTAAAGTTTCTAAGTGTCACTACCATCTGAAGTAATTAAATTTGAAAAAAATATGACAATATTAAAAAAAACATTTAAATAAACCTTAATGGCAGGATTGCTGGATATTTAATAGTAATCTGAAGAACAGTAGTACCGTTCGCAGAGGACACAAGCGAGCGAGCGAATTATAATTTATTTGGAGAAGTGGCAACGAGTCCCCTTCCCGCGGCCCGCGGCCCGCTGCCGCCCGACCTACCCTTTGCTTTCGCCCTTCGTTACCGACTCATAGCCAAAGCGATGTAACTCGATAATTAACATTTTTTTAGTTTACCATGATTCGCGTGGCTTAAAGTTAATACAACTAGAATAAAAATCTGTTTGAAAATATTATTAATTTATTCGTATGAATATGGACAAATGTACGGCAACAATAAAAATAGTTTTATTTTTTTTATTGCTGATGAACAGCAAACAGGCTGATAGTCCACTAAATAATAAGCAATTACGATCGCCTATGGATGTTGCGACCTAGGGACACCGCGAACACACTGTTACGTGCTGCGTACTGGAATGCGTGCGAGTATTGGAACCTGAGTCACTAATACCGGAACACAACATCTTGCAGACGGGCTTGGGGCCTTACCACGACGGTTCCACAGTTTAATTTGAAGTGGAGTAACTAACTAACATGAAATAATTTTAGATACTCGAATTTTCAAATGTTCTTCATTTTACAGAATCTCGATAAACGCCAATTTTTTATAGTGAACTCGGCAAATTCATGTTTTACTAGTATTTCAAACTTGGTTAACACAACTGCGATTGATGATCTAAATGCAACACGCTTTAAAACGTGTATATTTGCACGTTTTTACTTACCTTGCTCACGATAATGTAAGGCGCCTGAATTTACTGCTAAGTAAGAAGTTAATGTACGATCATCCTTGAACTATTCTCGCAAAACTTATAAGCTATATTTGGTCGTAACCTTATTTCTCCATGTGGTCTCAGCCAGAAATAAGTTTAGGTACAACAAATCGCGTACTTAGAGAGATTTAAAAGTTGACTTAGATATTCCTATTGTTAGATCACAGATAAGGAAGAAAGAAAACCGCTCAGTTTTCCCTTGGGGGCGTAAAGTCACATGTAAGCACAAATTTATTAATATATTTTTATTTATATATTTGTGTTTATTTACCACATGAAGAGAGCTTTCTTTTGTCATCGAAGTTCGAAATACTACAAGGTGCGCAGTTATTTAGCCCTTAATATTTGTACCCTGGGCTTCTAAGTAAAAGTGTAGTATGTAATCGCGATTAAGCGCTAGGATGACGTTGCCTTACAAATGTTTTCATAAAAAAATACTAAGTTATATAAGACACAATCACTTTTATAACAATTTTTAACTTATATGATTAATATGACCAAATAATGATACTTATACATGTTTATCAAAGTTTATACAATCTTTATTTGTAGCCAATCGATAATTCGTTTAATTTTAAATAAAATAAAATTGTAATAATATTAATTAAGTTACAACGCTTGGTTATTGAACTTTATACTTTTCTGTTTTTTCTCTAGGTAGGTTGCGTTCAAAGGAGCTGACGGAGTGCGGGCGGCGGCGGGTAGCGCGGGGGAGGGTGGAATTAAGAGGGGGCGAAGGGGGCCCGGCCCGCCCTGGATACTGAGAGGAGTTTTAACCAATTAATTTTGTTCCTCAACGCAAACTCCGCTATATAATAAGGTATAAGTAGGCATTAACCGAGGCGCGCCGATAGCTAGCCCGGCCGGGGGCGACTTCTCCTAGCCTATTATAACGATGTTTTATTTCTTGTTAAGCTCTCTGTTTCTCCACTTTTAATATTTAATGGCATTTTCATAGCTCATTTTATAGCGCACTTATAAATTCTTGACGTTATTGATGTTGTTTTTATCGGTGTTTCCATTTTCCTGTCTCCTATTAACAAAACTCATTAATTATCTTTGCATATTGTGAATGTAGCAATTGTTTACAGAAAAACATCTTTGTTTTTCTTTCATCCAATTTTATTGTTATAAAAATCGTTTGCTTTACATTATTGTTAACTATCTACAATGCTAGATTTACCACGATTTACTTATACATCACATATTCAACGTATTATTGTGCGCGGTAAAATATATTTTTTATTATATGTATAATTTTTTATTACTATGTATTTTTATTACTTATACCTATATGTTCAAAAGTTGGTCAAGAGGAGGCGAAGAAGAACGACGGTTGAATAAATACAAAGCTAAAAACAGTTTTTAAATGTTCATACTATAAAATACTTAATACATTCATACGTATGATTTACGGCGAGCAATAAATCAAACCTTTATTGCTGATGAATAGCAGACAGGCTGACAGAACACTTAATACTAAGCAGTTACCGGCGCCTATGGATGTTTGCGACGCTAGGGGCATCGCGAACAGGAATTGGGTCACTAATGCCGAAACACAACACAAGGTTATTATGGCGGCATATAACCCTACCACGTAGCTAGGGTTGTTTTGTCGCTTTTTAGAACAGGCTGACACTGGCCTCAGGAGTTAGTATTCTTACTCCACCCCTGCACAGAGAGAAAACCAAATTAAAGAAGATTTACATTCTTCTGTTTAGTTTATATGTGATCAAATGTCATGTACACTTCAACTCATTGCATTTCTAAGCTTCTAAGAGTTTAATTCCGATTGCATCCAAAATGAGCCCATGGTCCGCCGTCGTGTATACCAATGTGAAATTTGCATCGTGCTATTTTGCGTCACTTTCATCCGTGAAAATTCCTCTACATTTATGGAAACGAAATGGCTATGTGTTTATAGGAGAAACTGCATATGACCTTGATATAAAAACAAATGATGTTCTTTCTAAGCTAACTAAATGTAGACGTATGTAGACTAGATGTAGCTAAAACATAATCCACTTGTCTTTGGTACCTACTATAATATTTCTTAGGAAAGTGATGAGATGTAACTATTATTATATATATTCATAAGCCGAGACCACACGACCCAATCATAACATACATATTTACTTATTGTGTGTATCACTACACTTGCACAACGCTTGGGATGACAGACACAAAACGAACCTTGTGGAATAACACCTGCCCCTCGTAATAAACATCACTTTCTTTGTCTAACGAACCATATGTCTCGACAGAGCTCGTGCTTTACTGGCGTTTCCTCCCTAAAGATATAAATACATAGCACCCATCTTCAATAAAAAACAACAATCTTCCCCTTTACCAATCCGTGACTAAACACTCAAAAGTTTGTATCTCCAATTTACCCGAAACGCGGAGATTTAAAAATACAACCCTCAACAAAAACAGCATCGATAGCGTCTTGCGCTCGCGGCTCGCGTCAATATGACGCTCTTAAAAAACAATTCTTAACAACGGTATTGTGTTGTTAAAAAACAGAAACGCATCAGGCTAAAAAACAAACCACAGAATACAGTCAAAAAACAGAATGCAGCGCACGCGAGCACACCGAGATACCCTTTCCCTTTTGCTCGTCGCGAGCTACGTTTTTTTTTCTTTATCAGAATGAGGGTTGGGTTTTTTTAACCGCGATGCTACGTATAAATTAATAAATGAACATACCCATAATCTGCCGCTTGGAACACTTTCAGCTTTGTTACATTTTTTTATTTATTCATTTGTTTTTGTGGCCATGCCATGGTGGCGGAAACGGAGCGATGCCATTGATTGCGTCCGCTGCTCTACGCGACAGGTGGCGGACTTCATTTCAACATTATCTTGAATAACAAAAAGCGCTTGTCTTGAAATTCAGAAAGGGTATTTTCAATTTTATTAGTCATAACATTGTCATCACGAGTTTTCCATTGTTTTATTTCAATTAGTTATTGTATTAATAAAGAATTCTATAAGATCAAACATTCAAACCTGAACTATCAACTATGTAGTCTTCAATGTCCTAGTATTGTCTCAGATATATTTAAAAATGTTTTGGAGCTTGTTTTCTCACAAAATTACTATATTAAACTAACTATATTTAATTTGGATATGTAGCGTACATATACATATGTATACATCTGTAGCGACTACAAGCAAGTGCATCTCAATCCTGGCGAGAAAGCCATACATGCTCCGCTGTTCAACAGGCATAAGCATTATGAGGTAGAGTTAGACATAGGGTAGACCTTTGGGTAGAATTAAGGATTTGTCAAGAAATTTAAATAAGACAAAAAATTTGCAATTTGATCTCTAGTAACATCTTTTTTGAGATTATATTTGATTGGATTTAAATTGATTGAAATGTTTTAAATTTAGTTAATAAAATATCTATGTTAAAAATTATGAAATTTAAAAAAAAAAACGGAAGGAGTCACCAGGAAACGAATGTGCAAGAAATACTAATAATTTGTTGGTTAGTTTTTGCCCACATTCTGGGGTCCCACCGGTTGCAACACTTCCCGACAGGCCCCTTTTTACGGAGGCCTAAATTCTTCTGTTTCGCATTTCAAAACATTATAATTATTTTTCCATTATATCTATGATGCGGTAGAACCCATTCACATATGACCACCATCGTATGAATTTAATAAGATATTTAGATGTTATTTAAACTTTCATTAATACTTTATTTACGATCAATAAGTATATATTGTTAAGTGAGAAACATCTTCATCCGTGCAGGGCCGGAGAAAGAATACTAACCTCTGCGGCCGGGGTCGGCCTGTCGTAAAAGGTGACAAAGCAAACCCACCTAAGCTACGTGGTAGGGCTTCCAACCCGTCTGGATGGTGACCACCTTTGGTCTTAAGTATGCCGCCATAATAACCTTGTGTTGTGTTCCGGCATTAGTGACCCAAGTTCAGGTACCCTTATGGGACAGCAGCGTGTTCGAAATGCCACTGGCGTTGCAAAAACCCATAGGTAACTGCTAAATTCTAAGCGTGCCGTCAGCCTGTCTGCTGTCCTACAGCAATAAAAAACATTTTTGATGATAATTTGAATGTATTATAAAATAATTTAATAGTATTGAGTTAATATGATTTATATTAGGTGAAATCATTTTTAATTATGTAATTTAAAAAAATAATATATTTATATAAATGATGTAAACATAGACTTTTTTCTACAACTGAACTTTACAAAACTTGCAAAGTGCTCACAGTGAGACAATTATATATACTGCATGTAGTTATATTTCAGCATTGTGTCACACCATTTGTGGCAGTGAATAAGCGTCTTAAACATAAAGTTTGCACTCTTCCTAATTCAAATGTAGCTTTTACAAGAAAATTTTCTATTTATTTAGGACCTCTTATTTATAATAAAATAAATTATGATATTTCTGTCTATAGCCTGTCTTTGCCTGAACTGAGAGAGAAAGTTTGTACTTTCCTGCTTTCCAAAACTTATGATGCAACCGAGCAGTATATTGAATCATTAATATAACATCATAATAATATATAATTGTTTCCATACACAATCAGACACACACACACTCAATCGAACATAGATGTGTAAAATGATGTGGAGCTTATTATTCATATTTGTATGTTTCGTTGCATTATTTGTAGGATTTAAATGGCCGTCGTTCCTTAACACAGGCTATGAGCTGGCCTATTTAGAGACGACGACCATTGCAGTTGAAGTGTATTGTTATTGTAAAATTGAATAAAGATTATTATTATTATTATGTTCCTATTTTATGTTTTTATATACTTTTACACACACACACACACACTACTATACACTACTTATGGACTACTACTACTACGATGATCATAATAAATGTTTGATACTTTTGGAATTAAATGAACGATAACAGTGAAATTAAATAAATGCCAGATGTGATCGCATTCTGTAATATTTTATTTAACATCTTATGTTGCATATTTACAATGCCGACGTAAAAAAACTTGAATATGCATTGAATACATTTCGATATTGTAACTCTCAACTGAGTTGATTGTATGTGCACGTGTGTAGTTCAGGTAAAGTATAATAATAATTGTATAAGTGACATTTATATAAATTTATAATTTTGTTTTCTTTCGAAATTTGTATTACATACCTGTCATAACATTGAAAAATTTACGATGCGTCTGAATGTAAGTTTAATCTTTAAGCTGCATAATAAACTAACTTCCATGTTCGTTTTAGTGTAGTTATATTGTATGCTAATATTTAGCGAAAAGATGGTTCCGTATAGGTGTTAAAATAAAATGGTTTTATGTTTCAAAATTTAACAAGAACTATATACAATGTTTGCATTTAATTTTATTAATGTTTTAAAATATCGGTACATACGCAAAATGTCACTTTAACTTTTAATTTAGTAATTTATTTTTAAAATCTTAAAAATGTTGAGTGGCTAATCTCGGTTATGTGATATTTTCCAATTAGTTGAAAATAATCATTATTACAATAAATCAACTTATTCAATTAGGTAAATATGTTTAAATTAATTTTATATATTATATTACAAAAAGAAAAGAAAGAAAAAGGAAAAAAAAAACACAACAAGTATAAACAATTTATTGGTTCTAAATCGCTTTCGGTCGAAAACGTTCCCAAAACGATGGCTGCATTAGATAGCAACACTTATTTATCCTTTGTCCTAAATACAAATCAACTTTTTAATCCCGTGAGTCCTCTATCAAACGTGTTGACTCGTCTATCGTGGTCTCGATAAAGTCTATAGGCTAATTATATATTATAACAAATTATTGTCCAAGAGCGTATCTAAATTCACCGAGGCCACGTCTTGAAGCCACAAACCTGTCTCCCACTTGGAGACAGCTCTAAGACGGGCGCGTATAGTAGGTTTCATTGGTGCTTGAAAATAAAAGTGTATCGTTAGTGTTTGTGAACTTGACAATGTCCCTAAGCTTTTGTATCTAAGGCCGACTTGCACAACCAATCACTAAACCGATTTAGCGCTAAACTTATTTAAATCGTCATTCTGTCCCTATCAAATGTTGTCAATGTGACAGGGACAGAATGACGGTTTAAATAAGTTTAGCGCTAAATCAGTTTAGTGATTGGTTGTGCAAGTCGGCCTTAGGCTCAATCGGATAATTAGTGTTCGAGCATGGTAAAGACCAAGCAATTCTAGCCTTAGCCAAGTACGGGACCTAAAACTCACTAAGTGATGGATGTCGAATTTTACCAATGAGGTCCACAGTACTGTGAACTGGGGATAGGAAATCAGGTAAAGCTGCATGTGAAATTTTGCGTACAGCCAACTCCTGTAACCTAATCGGTAGGGAGGCCTGGGTCTAAAATGTCTAAATGGATGTTTAAATACATTACATATATGTTTAAAATACATACATACAAAACACATTAGTGCAAACTTTATATTACAATTAACAATTAATTAATTAATTTAATCTATTGCAGCATACCTACGCTGTCTCGTTCGTCTATGTACGAGTACATGCATCAGAGTCAGGTGCAGTCAGGTGCTGTTTGTTCCGCAGCCCCCTCAGCTCCTAGAGTCGATATAGGAGAGCAACGGGATGACGAAACCCTGACCCCCTGGCGCTAAAAGTATGGAAAAAGCCCGCCCCGACACAAATGGTGGACCGGCGCTGGCCCGGGCCATGAGATCGGCAGGCCACATATCCGTGGGCCCGGGCGTAGGCGATAGGAGAACAGCTGGGTTTTTTAGTGGGTAGTCGGATGGCCGAACATCTTTCCCGGAGTCCCACATATCCCTCGGTCTACTCGGGCCGGGGAAACCCTTCAAGATCGCAAATCCCCGAGACAAAAAAAGGTGCATCAGAGAGTTATATACTTACATACGAGGACATTGCTGAGTGATAATGAATAATAGTGGTATGTCATTTTTATAATATAAATGATTGCATAAAAAACGTATTGCGTGTATATTTTTTGCTTTGATTAATGGTTACTAGAATTATTGTAATATTGGCTATTTATTTGCTAGCCTAAACAGTTCATTTTAGTAAATTGAAGAGGATTTATCTACAAAAAGAAATAAATACTAAATCATGAATCAATCAAAGCGCGAATGTGTGTCATAGTTACGTGGAGTGTCACCCATAAAGCGATTTTGTCCCTGCACTTGAGTTTGAAGTAACGCAATAAAAAATCCACCCGCGCCGCGTCACGCAGCATTTTATGTTTATAGAGAATTCGGGTAACCGCTGGCTATTGTCGCGAGCTCGTTTGATTATTGATTTTTACGCTAAATGTCCCCTTTTTCAAAATTCTATTCAATATAATTATGACTTCCTTTTACATTTTTGATGTATGTATGCCCCACAATGGGATAAAGCAACACAATATCATTAATAACCCGTATGGAACTTTTCGTATCATTTTGATTGAGAATAGTTTAAGATTTTATTCTAAGTATGGGGATTCGCAAGTCATTTTAGTTTTCGTGATTTGGTTTTGTGTTAATATAGATTCGCAAAAAATACTTCAAAGGACATTTTCATTGATAACGTTTTTATTCAAACTTCTTTGGAAATTGAATTCTAATTTTATTTTAGAAATTAATTTGTTAGTAGGTATTCTAGAAAATTATATTTCTTATAAGTTAGGTAGCATGTGAAGCTTACCTGCTGGAGCCCAAGGTACAGTTTACTAAACTTCTAAATTATTAATAAGCGAAATATGGATTACCGGATGACAAAATATATTATTACAAAGAAATTTAAGTCTTTCGGCATGTATTTCGGCATGTAAGCAATATATAAAAGTATGAATGAATGAATGAATATACTTTATTGCACAACACACAAAATATATACAATATAGGACAAAACAAACAAAAAATTGTACAAACAGCGGCCTTATCGCTGGAAGCGATTTCTTCCAGGCAACCTTAGGATGGATTAGAGTTTATAAAAGTACCTACATCAATAAACAGTAATTTATATTTTTATTGCCTATTTGTGTTAAAAACCTCACATACTACTACCTTCTCCAGAGTAAAGAACTACAAGAAGGTATTTGCTTCTGAATTTGGTTTTTAACAGGGCTAATCTTTTTTCAATTTCAAATTCAATCCCAAGAGGAAAAGCAAAATTTATCTTCCTTCTAAATGAGAACTTGCAAGAGAAATGATTTATTTGTTGCCTTTTACTTCTTAAAGAATGATGTGTTAATCCTATTATTATCTGGAGCTACACGACAAGTGTTCCAGAATACCTTCATCACCATTAAAATCGCAATGTGGGGTTTGAAACAGCTTTGAAAAGAGAAAAGAATGAAGTTTACGGATAGTTTGATACTACGAAGTCGTGTAATCTCTTAATCCTTCTAGTATCACTAGCGAACAGTGGCGCGGTGTCTCCGAATAAAGACTGTAATTGTCATCGAAATATATGCAGTATATTTTGAGTCGGCAAGTTCAAAGCGTAGAGACACAAAAGTGTTTGTTTGTGTCCGCTCTGCATTAGTTGTTTGTGTAAGGACAGTAGCCGTGGGTTTGTTTGCATTTAATCCGTTTGTATCCTTTCTTAGATGTTTTTACTACACGAACAAAGAACTCTTTAAAATTCACCAATACAAATCATTACTATACGTTTAATATTTATTTATATACTTTACTTTAATAACAAGTAATTTAAAAGATATTTAAAGATCGCTTCTTGAACAGATGAATGAAGCAATTAGATCTTGTTTCACTTTTAGATGTCTCAAAAGTTTCTTAGAATAATAGTGATACCGGAGCCATGACCCACTTTGGACGAAACAAAATATAATTAAAAAGAACTCTTAGGAACTCCTTGTCTACTGATGAAATTCTATCTTTGCGAAATCAGATCGGAGCCTGTTCGCTCCCGGATCGTATAGAAAAAGCTTCCCGAGTTTTTTTTTGTTCTTTTTCTTGTTAAAAAGTAAGGTGTAGGTAGATGAAACGGGGGCGGGCCCACCAGCTGCCACTAATTTTAAAATTGCGAATGTTGTGTCTTGGGTGGAATGGGTTACACAAAAAATACGTTGTGAAGCTCAATTTCTTATTCAACATTAAGCAGTTTAAATTTCAGCAATTCATTCGTTTTAAATTGTAAACACGATAGCAATATTGAGCTTGTTGACTAGGTTGGTGGCTTCGTTAGGTATATTTCAATGGAGTCGAGCGGCATTTCAGAGAAATTCTATGAATTTTCTGGGTGCCGCAGGGGATGGGCCCACAGGTGTGATGTAACTCACTCTGTTGAGCTACAATAGCCTGTCATCTCAAGACAGGCAGGCTGGTGTAAAAAAAAACTGCTACTCGCGCTGTCCCTGTTTTCGCAAAACCCGTTGGATCCAAGCTGGGCTAGTTATACAATGCCCTCAGATCTCATGCTCTGATGCGGATCCGTTATTTTTGGGTAGCCGTTGCTATGTGCAACGGCTCGCCACATTGTAGTTTGTGCGAAGCGGTTGGCAATTGAGCAAGATTCTCTGCAGGGTCTCATAAGTACCTCGCAAGTTCAACAAAAAATGGAGCAAGACAACATCTGAGCCTCAACAGGCTGGCCCGGGTGTTCGCCACTTAAAAGTGAAGGCAAAACAAGCCAGACTGAAAGAAAAGAGAGCCATGGGCGAAAAAATGGCGAACATGTGGCATCTCAAGATGCCATGTGTTCGCATGACACAGGTCCTCTCGGGCCATGGATATTTCGAGAGGTATCTACGTCGAATAGGGAAAGATGTAATGCCAGGGTGCCCTCATTGTAGTACCGGCGACGAGGATACGACGCAGCATACTCTCCAGGATTGCCCTGCATGGGATAGTCAGCGCTGGGACCTTATTGTCGTAATCAGGTCGGAACTTTCGCTACCGGCTGTCATTCAAGCGATGGTCGGAGGCCCTACTGCAGGGGACGCCGTCGCTTCCTACTGTGAGGCTCTTATGTTCGTAAAAGAGGTGCCGAAACGCGAGTGAGAGCGGTTGGGTTTGCGACGCCCTCGATCACGCACTCGGCGCCGTAGGTCAGTTAATGATCTTCGACTGACATAGTGTTAGCACGAGGGTGGCTACCTCGGGCCAAGAGTGCCTGCCTGCATAATGTCCTTGGAGGTGACGTACGTTGGGGCTCCACACACTCGCCCACCCTGCGAGTGATGAAGACGCTGGAGGTGGTAATGGTCTCTGGCGACCGGAGTTATGTTCCTCTGGTACGGTGGCGGTAGCCAGTTCGCGCCATTTCCCGGCACCCCGTACACAAGCGAACGGAGTAGAAGCCTGGGGGTGATTTTAGTGGGTAGACAACATTGCTCATGCGAGTCCTACACAAGCCTGCCGTGGCCCCGCACGGCAGGTAGTGCATAAAAGCATTATTCCACAATACATATCATACATAAACACCCAGGCTCTAAAAAATGTTCACCAACAAAGCATTTTTAGCGGTGAAAACCTAACAAAAAATTGCATATATATATCCAATACAATTTGTGTATGTCCTTATAGTAAAAGTGGCAGTAAATCAAGAAGCACGTTAATATATTTTAAATGAACTTATTTACTTTTTAATTTATATACCTTACCTAACCTTAGCCTTGTTAACGACTAATATTAAAACAACAATATATAGAAAACATTATCCATTTTATAATTTGTTTTGGAAAGCAACAGATATTCCTAAACAATATTCAGCTTCAAATCTTATTTTCATAATCAACAAACGTTTATATCATATGAAAACAAATTATATTTGCAAATGGAACTTACAACGCGAAAATAGAAATAATTTAATGTTTGATCACAGAAAGAAGGTAATCCTTACTCAATAGTTGACCGTTGAGTTATTTTCTTCAAAATAATCAGGCAAAGGCAATGAATCAGTAGTGTAGGTATAGGTATATAGGTATACATACATATTATACGTAGGAGTACGTTTTATATGTATGATATTTCGCACTTTATTGACAAAAGCATTTGGAGATTGCAAAAAACCACACCTTGGATAACAGCAAAGGGGAAATTTTTTACGCCAAAAGAGTTCAACAAAAAGTTTCATACATGGCATGTGTTGAATAACGGGTCTGCAACCCGATAACTCTTAACACCTTGTTCAATGTGGGTTACTGGACTAGGTAATGGCTCCCGAAGTAGGATGATTTTTTAGTCAAGTTTCGAAAAATGAACGGCTGCAGTTATTGCCAAAAATGATAGCATCCGGTGTACATTTGCGTCGAATAACTATCTATATAACAGTAATATTTCATCTTTACGAATCACTACATCTACCATTTACACCTACCTCCTACCATCTACCCTTTCTTGACATAAACAAATATAATAATAGGCGTGAGTATTTATCCTATTTACGTGGGGAACAAATTTCTAGCCAGCCTTCGCTGTGCTGCACAGGAAAGATAGACCCATAAAGTGCTAGCTACCAGAGATTTTTTTTTATTGCGTAGGACAGCAGACAGACTGACAGCCCGCTTAGAATTTAGCAGTTACCGTCGCTTATAGGTGTTTGCAACGCTAGTGGCATCGCGAACACGCTGCTGTCCCATTAGGGTACAGAAACTTGGGCCACTAATGCCCGAACACAACACAACATTATGGCGGCATACTTAAGACCAAAGGTGGTCGCCATCCAGACGGGCTTAAGGCCCTACCATGTAGCTAGGGTCGGTTGTTTTGTCGCCTTTTACGACAGGCCGACCCCGGCCACAGAGGTTAGTATTCTTTCTCCGCCCCTGCACGGATAAAAAGTTACTGAAGACCGTTAAGTTTTTTTTTATATGTAATGGGTTATATATGTATAATATTTAATAATAATTAAGCACTGATCTTTATCCGTGCAGGGGCGGAGAAGGAATACTGACCTCTGCGGCCGGGGTCGGCCTGTCGTAAAAGGCGACAAAACAAGCTGCATGGTAGGGCCCCAAGCCCGTCTGGATGGCGACCACCTTTGGTCTTAAGTATATCGCCATAACAACCTTATCTTGTGTTCCGGCGTTAATGACCCAAGTTCTTATACCTTTATGGGACAGCAGGGTGGTCTCGATGCCACAGGCGTTGCAAACACTCATAGGCAACGGTAACTTAAATGCTAAGCAGGCCGTCAGCCTGTCTGCTATCCTACAGAAAAAAAAACTGAATTTCAAAAAAGTATAATAACTCAAACAGCATAATTTTGATAGGATTATTGAAGTCGCCAACAAAAGTTTGCAGGCTATACGATACCATCCACCTGGCGCGGGGGGAGACTCTCGGTCAGCGGGGGCGCCCACGGGCGGAGCTTGCCCCGCACCGTTTTGTAGGGTCGCCCCCAAGGATCTTGATCTAAGCTGGCCAAGAGCTCCTCCCACGCCGCCGCCTTTGCCTCGCGTATAGCGAGATGGAGGTCGTTTCTGGCGCTCCGGTACTCCCCGTAGAGCTGAGCCTCCGCGGCCGCTCTGTCCGCATCGCGGCGACTCCGTCTTCGGAGCCTGGTGTACCGGCGGTGGGCGTAGTTGCACGCCCTGCGGAGCCGCTCGAGCTCCGCATTCCACCAGTACACCTGGCGCGGGGGTCGGTGTGGCCCCCGCCTCGGCATCGCCGCGTCGCAGACGTCGGTCATAAGCGACCGCAGGTTCTCCGCCTCCTCGTCGACGTCATCGGGAGGTACGTCGCCCGGCCTCGACCACGTAGCGACGGTCAAGGCCTCGCGGAAAACCTCCCGATTCATCTTTCCAAGTGTCCAGCGCGGACAGTCACCCAACAGGGTCACCTGGGTTGGAGGCTCTCGCTGACGGGCGGAGACGCTGAACCGGATGTAGCGATGATCCGACAGCGTCTCAACGCCCGTGAGCACCCTCCAGCCTCGCACACGACGGGCCAGGAGGGCCGACGCGAACGACACGTCGACGATCGACCCCCCAACTGCCTCACGCACGTGTGCTCGCGACCCTGGTTGAGGATTTCCAGACCCCTCTCCACGGCCCAGTCCTCTACCAGCTCACCCCGCGCGTCGGTTCGCGGGGAACCCCAGGCCTGAGATTTGGCGTTGAGGTCCCCGAGGACGAGCACGGGGCGCGGGAGGAACCGCTGGACCGCGTTGCCCAACTCTTCCATGTACCCTTCAAAGTCGGCGAGACTCCTGTTCGGGGAGAAGTAGCCGCCCACGACCACTATCTCCCCGAATCTGGCCGCGACGTAGCCCCTGCCCCTCACCACTTCCGTGGGGAGCGGGGTACCCGCGGCGGTCCTGGCGTGTATAGCCACCATGCCGTCCAGATCCCCAACCCAATCGCCTCGGGTGGGGACGTAGTACGGCTCGGCGGCAACGGCGATACTGATGTTCCACTGCGCCAAGCTCTGAATCATTAGATTTTGAGCGTTGGCGCAGTGGTTCAGATTCGCTTGGAGGAGATGGATATCCATTATTTGGTTGAGATATCCATCTCCTCAGCCGCTGGGGCCTGCGCCTGCGGGGTGGCGATCTCCCCCGTGGCAGCTTCGGCCCTGCGTCTTGCTCTTCTAGCCTTCTCCCTGCGCTTTTTCGCCTGGCGTTTCGCTACGAAGCGGCTGGTCTTCTTTACTTCCTTTTCCTCTGTCGCCGGATTTGCCGGTCGGCCGGTGCGGCGGCAGGTGCATAGCGGCGGGCCTCCCCCAACCCTATGGTTGGCCGGTCTGCTGGCCGCCGCGCAGACCACGCAATGGGGCGTGGCTTTGCAGGTGGCGGCCGAGTGCCCTGGCTGACCGCAGCGGTAGCAGGCGTCGCTGCGGCTCGTTGGGCACTTGCAATTCACCGCAAGGTGACCCGGCGCCAAACACCTGAAGCACCTCGGCTCCCTCTTATCCAGCACCTCGACGAGTGCCGAGGCCCAGCCGACCAGAATGTGGCCCAACCTCTTCAGATCGTTGGCGGCCACCACCGGCACAAGCACGTTCGTCGTGCCCGTCCCGTCGCGCCCCATGCGGATACCCCCGGACGTCACTTTCTCCGCGGGGCAGCCGATGGCGCGAGCGATGGCAGCCGCCACATCGTTCGCCGTTGTGCAATCGTCGAGGCCCGAGATGCGCACCTTGACGCACTTCTCGGGCCTCGCTATTTTGACGTCCTCCTCCTTGAAGACGTCTTTCAGCCGCGCGGCGAGGGCATCGGCTTTCGCCCCCTGGTCAGCGCCAGAGAGCAGCATCATGCGTGCCCCCGTCCGCGCAGTTTTCATCTTGATGCCGCCCTGGATATCAAGGGCGGCGATGTCCACCTTGGTCTTGGCCTCCGCCAAGAGACCCCCGTAGGTGACCCCCCTCTCCGCCGCTTCAGGGCGGATGGTTAGGGTGATAGCGGCGGATTTCGGGGCCCTGAGTTTGCGGGGACCCCTCTTCCTCCTCTTCTTAGTAGCCGGCGGCGGCTGCTTGGGCCTAGGTAGTATGGCCGATGCTGCCGCCTGCCTGGCTGCGGGTGGTTGAGGGACGGTCGTCGCCTTCTTCTTCGTATTCTTTTTGGCCACAACCGTCCATCCTTCCTCCAGAGGAGGTGGCGGAAGCACTACCCCTCGTGTGTTGGCTGTTGGTTGCGCATTTTTCGTGGGCGCAGCCACTGTCGCTCCTCGGCCCTGTGCTCTGCCCCCTTTTTTCGAGGCGGGAAGCGGCGGGTAATCTGCCACCGATATTTCAGTCCGGGTGACCGCCGCTGCCCGCCGCACCTCGTGGGCCAGTGGTGGCCGGTAGCGAGGGGCGGGCAGCAGGCGGTCCTTCAGCCCCTCCAGCTTGGCGTCGATCATGGTCCCTACCTGAACCATGACGCCGCGCATGAAGAGCTGGTACTCTTCCGGCTCAACATGCGCTGCTGGGGGGGGCTGGCTGGTCTCCGTCCTTGTTGAGGTCGGGGCGGGGCGGCTGGGCGTACTAACCTGTGCCGTGAGGCGAGCCACCTCCTGCCGGAGATCGGCCAATTCGCCCTGCATCCGGCGATTGGCGGCTGCCAACCGTCCCACCTCTTCCGATTCTGTGCGGGAGCTGAGTTCTGAAATTACCTCCCGCACCGTCTTCACAGACTGTTTAAGGGCCTTTTGACAGGTCCCTTTAAGGCCCTTGGAGACCCCGGCCACCTCTGTGATTGCTGCCAGGGCCCCATCCAGAGCGTTTTGGAGGTCAACCGACGTTTGTGCGGTGACCTCAATCTGTTGTTCTCTATTGTCTTTCTCTCTGCCCTTCTGGGCTCGAGAGGATGTCGATGTCTCTAGGGAGAGCTTGGAGTGGACCCGGCGCGCCACCTCCTCCTTGCGGACTTGGTGGCGGAGCTCCTCCTCGTATTTCGCGAGCTCCTTCGCCTCAGCCCGGGCCACTTGGAGTTCCCTCCGAGCCCTCCCTATCCCAACGTACTGCCCAGTCGACGCTGGGCGACCTCGTCCACGCTTTGACGGACCGCCGCTTGTGGCGGCCGAAACTGCCGAAGTATCTTCCTCGGACGTTGATGCTCCAGGGTCGTTTCCCCCCCCGGAGCGATCCCGGGACCTCCTAAATCCCCTCTTGCGCTTGCCCAGGACGGAACCGGGACCAGCACAAGAGGGAGTGTTCGCTCGGGAGCTCGTGCCGCTCGGAATTGTCCGAAAAGACATCCCCGAGCGGACCGAACCGTCCGAGTCCTCTCCCTCGTTCCTCAAAACTCCGCCTTTCGCAGGCAACCGCTCCAATATCACCAAAGGTGATTGTTCTCGGGAAATGTGGGCCCCCCCAGAATACGTTGGGCCCATGCCTGCGCCCGGAGGCGCAGGGGAGGATTCTCCACCCTGTCGGGTGGTACCTCCCTGGGGTAGTGTTTTCGCATTTACCGACTTCATGTTCATTATTTTGTGGTGTGGCGCTTGGGACCGGGTTTACCCCCCGGCCATGCAGCCCATCGGCGCGCCACAGGACCTTGAGCTTCGGGAGGGCTGTTATAGGTCCCCCAGCTCCAGCCCCCAAAGCTGGGGGATTCCGGACGGGACGGGACTGGCATCTCCGCCGCGTGGCAGTCAGGCGTGGGTACGACTACCAGACGACACTCTAGAAAATCGGGTGCCTCCCTACCTCCGTCGCATAGTTGGGGCATATTTGAGTGATCGTGCCGTCGTCTATCCGGTCCAGGGTGGGCAAAGTCGGCGAGACGTCGTGTGCGGTGTTCCACAGGGGTCGGTCCTGGGCCCCCTGCTGTGGAACATCGCATACGACTGGGTCCTGAGGGGGGCACTCCTCCCCGGCGTCGGCGTCATCTGTTACGCCGACGACACGCTCGTCACAGCGCGCGGGAGGAACCCCCGCCAGGCGTGCCTTCTGGGCACGGCTGGGGTGGCGCACACAGTGGCAAGAATCCGGCGACTAGGCCTGGAGGTGGCCTTGAACAAGACGGAGGCCGTGATATTTTACGGGCCCCGTCAGAGGCCGCCACCGGGCCTGAGCATAACGGTAGGAGGCGTCCACATCGCCGTCGGGCCGTCCATGAATTATCTTGGACTGGTGCTCGACGGGCGATGGGACTTCGCGGCACACTTCGAGCGCCTGGCGCCGAGGCTAGTTCGGGCGGCGGCGGGACTCTCCCGTCTGCTGCCGAATATCGGCGGGCCGGGCGCAGTGTGCCGCAGGCTCTTTGAGGGAACCGTGCGGTCGATGGCCCTTTACGGGGCCCCGATCTGGGCGGATCGCCTGACGGCCAAAACGACGGCGCTGCTTCGCAGGCCGCAGCGCGTCCTGGCCGTCAGGGCGATAAGGGGATACCGCACGGTGTCCTTCGAAGCGGCCTCCCTGCTGGCCGGATCCCCACCATGGGACCTCGAGGCCCGGGTCCTGGCGCTGTTGTACCAGTGGCGCCGGGACGCGGCCGAGCGTGGCTCTCGCCCCGCGCCTCGCGAAGTTGAGGCAAAGCGGGCGGAGCTGCGCGACGTGGTGCTCATGGTGGAGTGGAAGGAGCGCCTCGCGCACCCCAGCGCGGGCCTCGCCACCATCGAAGCGGTGAGGCCCGTCCTGGCTGAATGGTTGGAAAGGCGCCACGGCGCCCTGACCTTCCGCCTGACGCAGGTCCTCTCGGGGCATGGTTGCTTCGGGAGGTACCTGTGTCGCATAGGGCGGGAGATGACGTCAGGGTGCCACCACTGTGGCGCGGGCGACGAGGAGGACACGGTGAACCACACTGTCGCCGTGTGCCCTGCGTGGCGCGAGGAGCGCCGCGCCCTCGTCGCCCAAATCGGCGTGGACCTGTCGCTCCCGGCCCTGGTTCTGTCCATGGTCGGGGGCGATCCTGGATGGACGGCCGTCGCCTTCTTCTGCGAGGCAGTCATGTCCGCAAAGGAGGCGGCGGAGCGGGAGCGGGAGTCAACCACCACACTCCCCTCCCGCCAACGCAGGCCACGCCGGCGGCGCCGGAGGGCCAGTAACGACCTCCGGCCGCCGTAAAAAGCGGCCGCGGGCGGCCCCTCGGGGGAGGACCCGCCGCCCGCACTATTACCGCGAGGGTGAGGGCTGCGTGCTGTTCCGCGGCCCCCCTCAACTCCTAGAGTTGTTAGGAGAGCGCCGGGGGGACGAAACCCTGACCCCCTGGCGCCAACACTTTAGAAGGGGCCCGCCTCAAGACAAAGGGCGGGCCGGCGCCGGCCCGGGCCACGAGATCGGCAGGCCATATATCCGTGGGCCCGGGCGTAGGCGATAGGAGAACAGCGGGGTTTTTTAGTGGGTAGTCGGAAAAATCCCGGAGTCCCACATATCCCTCGGTCCCCCCGGGCCGGGGGAACCCGTCAAGAGAGGTTTTTCCCCGAGACCAAAAAAAAAAAAAAAAAAAAAAGGCTATACGATACTGCAATTTATTTCTCCAACACTCAAAAGTGGTATTTTCATTATGGCAAATAATGACGCTACGGAGAACATTTTTTTATTACATGTTATTAACTTTTCTATACTAAGCAACTGTATCTACTTATTTAAAAATAATAAATACTTACAATGAAACCTTCATGGGGATAAATTCATAATTTTAGCTAACGTCACTGCCTATATGCCTATACTAGATGATCCAGCAAAGGTTGTTCTGCCATATGAATTAAAAAAAGCCTATGTCTCTATGTCCTTCTCCAAGGCTCAATCTATGACTATACCGAAATTCATCAAAATTGGTTCAGCGGCTTAGGCGTGAAAGAGTAACAAACAAACTCATTCTCGCATTTATAATATTTGTTAGGATGTCTATTTGGTTAGATAATTCTAGATACTTTAAGTCTACTATATTTTTTGTGCTTTTTAATTTTGATAAATACCTAAATACGAGTATTTGATTACCAATGCATTTATTTTGATACGATCTTACATATAATACGTTGACTGCATAGAGAAGCAATAGAAAGCGTCCTTGAAACTCCATTAAAAATCAATAGTGCACATGATCGTCAGCACAAACACTGCATCAGCTGATCTCTTGTTGAAGGTCATTGCCCCTAACATTGTTCTCTATACAATTTGAAAAGAAAAAATGCATCAATAAAAACCCGTGACGGTCCACAGAAAAAAATTTAACCCTATCGTAGTCGTGTGGCAGGTACCCCACACAACCCTTTCAAAAATGCTTACAAAAAACACTCAGGGAAGCGAAAGGGTAAAAAAGGGTTGCTATTACGCGTGCGCCAACGGGTACACTGCCCTCTTTTTTTATTTTAAAATTCGAACGCGCATTAAGAATTTTGAATTAGATTTTTATTTTGCATATCAGGTTTTTATAAAATATTTTTGCTAGCGCCCAAATCACTAAGCATTAATATTGTGTATATGTATGTAGTGTGGTTGACCTTTATACTGTTTTTACTGCGACTACTATTTATACTTTATACTACCTTTGATCGCCTTGTAAATCGCAAAAGGTGACAAACACATGACAGAGAATTGTAGTACAAGGGTTGTAAGAGACAATTGCGGTATTGATCACCTCTATATTATACCGTTTCTTACGTTTCTGTAGTTGTACGTAGTCTTATAATTACACAGATGCTTAACTCTGCAATAGTACTCGTGCCGGGATGAAACGTTTTACAAAAGAAGAAATAGTTTATCTTGGCCGTGTAGGCGGAAAAAATAAAACGGTCTCCCATCACCTCTATATTATACCGTTTCTTACGTTTCTGTAGTTGTACGTAGTCTTATAATTACACAGATGCTTAACTCTGCAATAGTACTCGTGCCGGGATGAAACGTTTTACAAAAGAAGAAATAGTTTATCTTGGCCGTGTAGGCGGAAAAAATAAAACGGTCTCCCATCACTTTATAGAAAGCTGTATGAGGTGACAAATAAAATACTTCTAGTTCATAAACAACAAAAGCAAGATACCATTCAGGTTTCCTTATGGGTTGTAGAGATCAGAAGGTGTCCTTTATGTACAATAAAGTTTAGATACGCTCACATTCTATATAATCTAACAAGATCGTAACTATTTTGGTTCTTATGCATATATAAATAACAATTTATATATGCATAAGAACCAAAATAGTTACGAGAGAGAAAAAAAGCGCTACGCTATTCGATTAAATTTATACTCTGCATAGAATTACAACTAATATTATTTGAAATTGCTTTGATGTTGATGCATTTACTTAAAGAAGTGTGCAGGGTGAGTGAATAAAAGTATGAAATCTTAAAAGAAAGAATTTAAACGGAACCTATTTTAGAAATCGCTCCGGGTTTTAATATGGACAAATTTAACGTTAACGACGAATGCGCGTAATTTGATAATAACACAAACAGTTGTTGGAAAAAAAACACGCAAGCTACCAAATAGCGGAGTAGAAGTATAATTAAGAAAGATAAATATCGTTTATTACTGTTAGGAAAGTCGATTAGAAAAAAACTACCCCTTTCACCCCATAATTTGTAACCCGTACAGTGGGCGCCGCGCCGCCCGACACGCATAAAAAGTTACGAGTACAGTCCGCCAGGCCGGAAGCGGCTTTTGCTAATCACATCTAAATAATACAATCGAATTCAATAAAAATATTACTAATTATTTTAGTTTAATCTAACGAATATTTTTTCTAAAGATGTAACGAGAATAATCTTGTTTTATTTCAAATAATATGTAGTGTACATATCTGTAATTAAACTAATAAAAAGTTTGGTACCAAAAAAAGAGGCCCTGACGTACCATCATAATTGTATGTAGGTATTGTATGTATGTAATTGTATGTATCAATTTATTCAACTTCTTTAAATAACAATTTCACGTAACCTTCTTGTAAGTGTTAACCTTTATATTAATATAACATTTAATAATTTTTTTTATAATATTGAAACAATGGGCGTTTTTATCACTGGATGCGATTTCGACCATTTCGTTTCGTCATTTATCGAAAAATATATTTAAATTAATATTCAAAATACAGAGTATTACCATAAATTTTAAATTATATATCGTATATTGTAGAAGTATTCACATCAGAGGGGGAAAACGAAACGAAAGTCGGTCTCCATACTTTAGTAGCTTAAGGAAAAAAAATGTTACAGTTACATAACGCTTTTCCATAATAATAGAATCATTATCGAAAAACAGAAGAGCGGGCAGCTGATTTATTGGACGATAATGGCCGCTGTCATAAATAGCTTTTTTGTAATGAATGTTTTTTGAGCGTCGGGCATGTGCGCGCTTGGACACCGGGCTCTATACAGCTTTTTATAAATAATCCTCCCTATTACGTATGCACAATACTTTTTATCATCAAATTTTCATTATAAAAAGTAGTTTGACACAAAAACTTCGGTTTCGATCACCTTTTGTTATAATTGGATATTAAAGTTGCTTGCAAGTAAAATTTATGGTTAAACATTTTAGTAAAATTTAATTAATGTATACGGAAAACATTCTTAGTTTTAGTATTATTACAGAGAGAATTTAATTGACTTATGTATGTATTTCGAAGGGTAAAAAGCTAATTGTTTTAAGTGACGTTTTGGGTAGCATTACGTGCTGCAACTTTAGATGGTTCTCCTGTAAAGTTTATAAAATGTCACTTAAAACAATTAGCCTTTCACCCCTCGATTAGTTAAAATCACATCACTTTATTTACATAATATAATGATTACAAAAATGTTAACACAAATCAAATCATAAAATTTTTGGCTCAAAACAAAGTGTAACAACATAATAATATACAACATGGTTTTTATTATAAAACCAATAACAAACACAACGTGAGGTTTTCAAACAATTTGTTTTGTAAACAACTATTACAGGCCATTGACGTCACCCACATATGTCGTCCGACCTTGACTAATGCACGCTAGCTGAATCGCGAATGTGCAATACGTCCCTGATTTATGGCCGATCAGTCCAAATGTTAAGGTCGAAGCCAGTGCATGCAAGCAGCACTGAGCGCGTCCAATACATTCGCGATGTGCATAATTTTACGCGGGGCGCCACGTGTGCCGAGACTAATAACGACTTAAAAATTCAGCGTTTCCCTGTCGAAAAAAAGAGTTAATATTGATCGTAGATTTCTCGTCGCGGGGTGCAGCGGCCGGCTGAGTCACCCCACGGTTTTTTACTCACCCTAAGTTATATTTTTTGTAAAGCCCCCCTTACCCGGCCCGCTTTAAAGGATGAGTAGTCTCTATGGAAACGGCTCCATCTAATTTATAGGCGGGAGAAAGTACGGATTGTTTAATTAAGAATTTAAAATGTGTCTGCAAAGTTAATTAATTATAAATTTTCTGTTCGCTAACTTAAAGCTCGAAATAGATCGCTTTGCTCGCTAACGATGAAGACTTTTGAAGTGTACTATTAATAATAAGAATTTAATTAAACGAAAATTTGGGAATATTGTTATTCTTTGTAACTTCTGAGTATTCAATATTAAAGACAGAAATAATAAATATGTTATAAATAGTTTTCTTTATTACATAAATATTGTTTCTTTGTTAACCATAATTTTTATAATAAATTATTTTTGAGTATTTTCTCTTATCATTCGACTTATTCGTGTTATGTTCGGTTTATGAATACGCAAGGGTTATTCAAGTGACGGAGGCACGCGCGGTTCTAAAAAACTGTGGGTCACGACCGTGCACGGCTCTGCACCCGTACCCGCGTCCGCATCCGCACTCAGTTGGTGCCTTTTAGTTGCGGCGAACACGCGTGCTTGTATCACACTACGCGCCCGCGCATCGACCATCACTTCTTGGTAAGACATTTCTTTATATGTATTTATTACTAGTATTATAGACAGACAAATGGCCTACTTGGTAGCAGCTAATTACAGAAGATTATGGACGTTTTTAAGAACAGGGGCATTGCCGGCCTTGCCGGCCTTTAAAGAATGTTATTACACCTTTTTTTGAAAAACTGACTTTTGCATAGCTTCAGCCGGAAGTTCATTCCACATCCGAAGAATAGTTATTTCGGCCAACGCGTAGATTAGAACCACCTGATTTCTTTCTTAGCAAGTCCTAGGTGAGAAATAAATATATTATATTGGGACATTTCACACAGCGCTATCTAGTCCTAAACTAAATTACATAGCACTTGTGTTATGGGTACTAGACAACTGATTTACTTATATCTACTTTTCTTTTGTAAATACATACGTCTTACACATATACACCCAGACGTTGGACGGGAATCGAACCCGTGACCTCCGCAAGCGTACCGACGTGCGTCAGCCGCTACGCCAGGAGGTCATCGAAATAGAGTACTCCTTCTGGTATATCACAGGCAGCAAAGGAAGCAACATTATATTTCCCCTTTCGTGGTTAATAATAAGACGGCAGTGGTTCTTATACAAATCAAATCAAGCCACATCTGTCCCATCTATTTTCATATGCCTTTTAGATCAAGAAATTGAAGAAATAACAATAAGGTGCATAGAAAATTTACCGTGTGACGACACTTAATAACGCGCCCTAGATTTATAAGCGAAGCGAAAAAATGCAAGATAAGAATTTCCTAGGATCCCCCATACAGACTTATGTGTTACTAGAAGTAGGTTGAGATAATATGTATTGTAAATATGTAGATAGATAACTTTTGCTTAACAACTATAACTACTTATCATAGGGAAAACTTATACATACGTATCCTCTACTTCTGTTTATGTATTTTCATTTAAAATTCGAATTAATTTATTCAATTAAATAATCATCACCTAGGCGAAAAGACTCAAAAGATCACGAATCGCCGGTAGCATCCTGATAGCAATAGAAAATGAAATGTTATTTCACCAAAAAGCAATTAGTTGTAACTCTGGCTTGACTCCACCAGCCAAAGTGTAAAAAAATCCTAATTTACGTCGTTAAATTCTCACTATCAGATATGATAAAACCAGTACACCAACAATAAATTAGAGAAGAAAAATTAGACCAGTTGTTTACAATTGCAAATCTGCATATAACCCGCATTTAATGTTGAGATAACAATAACTTTTTGAAACATTACTTTTTTTGTTTACGAAGACGTGATATCATACCATAAATCTCAGGCTAATGATTTCACGTTAGTAATCCGGTTCAAATACACAATCTTTCGGTCCAGAGTCAGAAATCCTACAAAATCCCGAACACGTACAAGAAAACAATAGCTTAGAATTTCCCTATTCAGGCATCCTTATATATATCACAAGATTAGCTTGTGATAAATAAAATATGGATAGTCAATTCATTTTAATTTGTCTAGTTTAATACCGATATCACGTCTATACGCCTGATTATCGAATTAGTAAGACTTACCGAATATAATAATTAGATTTGTTGGGTTAGGCAAAAAAAAACAATGGCGACAATGCTGCCTAATGAGCCATAAAGAAGAAAACGATACGTAGAGCAAAGCGTAGACAAAAAAGGGCGCGGCGGGTGGAGGGAGGGGAGTGCGGGGCGAGGCGCGAGGAAATGGCGGGAGAGCTAAATTAATTTGCGCGCTCCCGCCAAACAAAGGCACGCTAATGGAACGCGCCGAATGGAAAAAATGCCACCGTCCGCTCTCCGGCGACTTATATTTTTTTGCAAATACAACCTTTGACTTTCCCAAATGAATAACATTACACCCGTCGAAGTTTGCCTACGACTGCTTTGTCCCGATTTAATGAGGAAGAAGAGAACGCGATACTTACCACGCGTATTCCTTAATTGCTTGTTCAAAACAAATTTGGCTCCTGTTTTAATTACTTCGAGTGAAAAGTTTCTTGATGAGAAATATTTGCTATTGTTTAAACATATCCTTTGTGAAATGGAATGTTCAAGCGATGTTTAATACCACCCTGGGTGGCTGTTATCATTGCGATGAGGTCAAAATAAAAATGACATTTGGCTATTAAAAAATATGGCCACGTTACTCCGTGAACATTTATTTACTTTGTAGCTGTTCTTTTATGCTCTATTTGCACGTTGAAATCTTTTGAAGCATTCCCTGCAGGGAATGTAAATGTAAACTATTCCAATACTAACTGCAGTTAGTATTGGAATAGTTTACATTGAAAATACTTTAAGATATTTTCGTATTTGTGTTTCTGTGCCCTTATACATTTTATTTTTTCTTATTTAATACAGACAATATTCTATAAATATTGTAAAATGCAAGGGGTCCTAACAAACCATTCAGGGCTCACGTTAATCTGGGTTACGTGCGTACCGTATTAAACAACAGATAAGACTTTGATAGAATATTTCTTTTCCTGAGATTAGGTCACTCGGCAATTAACTCCGTTTTAGACACCAAACCATTTTAAATATAATCAAATTACATGTGCCTTCTTTGTAAAGAAAAAGAAGATTTAGCGAGGGGTATAGACCCAAAAAAGGACTGTGAAGCTCTATCTTGTAACCACACTAATAGGTTTAAAACTTTAAGCTTTAGATAGAACTGGGTGTTTAGTATCGGGAATGGAATTTCGTTAATACAAATGCACAACCACTTACCTCGGTCTTCGTGCTGCCCCAGCCTCAGCGCTTTGATTATAGCTGTAGGTGGCACTGGCACGAACTGTTTTCGATTGAGCTAGTTAGTTGAAATATTGGAATAGAATAACGCGACGCGGGCGCAGCTTATATTATTAATGAAAAAATCGCGAGATGGCAGTGTCGTCGTAAAATAGGGATGGCAATGCATTTTCAATAAGTATCTAAATATGCATTTAGATACTTATTTTTTATTTCTTAGATAGATAAATTGATTGTGCAAAAAATATAATAATGAAATAAAAAATACTAGCGGTATGTGATAGATAACCTCATTAAATAAGCTCAAAGGCTTGTGCTTGAAGTGAGTTCACATTAGCTTCCACTGCCCAGGCACAATTTGAACCCTAAATTATCGGAGGTTAGAAGCATGCAGACAGTGGTTATCCATTAGGCTACAGACCCTTCTTGATGACAATGATGACAGCGTTTAAATTCATTTGTGTTCACATGTGCTTCAGCACAGCATAATATTATAATACAACACGGCCTATCTGATCAGTGTTTCAGGCGTCGCAAAAAATATAACATCATTAATATTCACAATGTGCTACTTTTTCGGAACATGGTTTACGAGTACAAGAGTGTTGCCTTCGTAGCTTTTCGTAGCGAGTGTAGTAGGCGTAGCATTATATGTGCCCCGCAACAAAAACATTCTGCAGCGTATTTTGTGAAGTTCTATAGGAAAAATCCATAAATAACAATATGAAATAAAATGTAAGCGGGTCGGGTCACATGCTTAGCTAGTGTCTGATGACTGATTGAGTGACAGTGAGATTCCTGATTTATTTAAGTTAATAAGTAAGTAAGCTCCTCTATAAACGATACACCATGATGGTGACTACCTTCATGGCATAACGGCTAACGCACGTTGGTCGGCTGTGAAGGTCACGGTCCCAAGTCAGGATGCTTATGTATTCATTTACAAAAGAAATAGTTTATCAGTTGTCTAGTACCCAAATCACAAGCACTCCGTTCCTTAGCGCTGAGTAAATTCTCTCAGTATAATTATTTATTAGTCTAATAATCTAATATAAAGTTCTTATGAAACAACTCTTGACAAGCAAATAATTATAAAAATATTTGCAAAGCTAGAAGTGTATAATTGCAAGCTCAATTATATGCAAACTTAAGTAATTAGGTGCATTGTAGAATTTAAATACAGATATTGTTATAATCACTAGTTAGTGAAACTATCACTGAAGGGCATCAACATAAAACTTACGCTTAGTTTTGCTCGGTGAGTCTCTTTGACAGTGGGTTCCGAGCTCTCAATTCAAAACTTTGAATGCACCGAATTCATCGCCCGAAATATGGTTAAAATGCATTTATTAGCTTCTTTTGTCCAAGCACTTTCCTGTACGTAATTGAAATAAGTTATACTTTGGTTATTTTTAGTAACTTTCTTCTTTTCACCCTTAGCCCAAATTATGTGAGGCCGGCGCAATATGTTTTCGCCTTCCACTCTCCTCTAATCGTCATCTCAACATTTACTGCTCTTTTCGCCATAACATCTTTTAAAAAACCAATCTATAATCATCACATCAGATATTTTTTAAATATGCTAATTTGTTCATTATTTTAATTGAATGAATACTAGTATTTATATATAATTCACCAAATATACGTTTTTATATCGTTTTGTCAAATGAAGGACGTGACACGGAGAAAGACGAAGTAACTCATGTCAGACCACAGCGCGCAGGCTATCAGTATATTCGAGGGCAGCCGGAAACAATGAGCGATGCTTATCTAAATGTACTTACTCCGGCGAGTCTTTTTGTCGCGAGATGAATGAATGCCTCCTCCATTAGAGTAGCGACGCGATTTATGCGCTCCCAATTAAAAGTCGCCGGCTCTGAACACGCCAAATTAGTGGAATTCGCTCGTATTTATCAAGACATCAACGTTGCCTCGCGCCAAGCAACTTCCCAAATTTAAATTAGAGACGATTTTTACAGCTACCTCCCGCGGGGTGAGGTGGTGGGGGGGTGCGCTACCCTTTCCTTATAACGAGGAAGGCCTCATGCATTTTTATGTGCTTCTTTTTTCGCCGGCGTTTTAAACAAGGGGGTGAGCGTAGGGTGTGCTGGGGGTGAACTTTTTTATTCGCGTCTTGATAAGTTAGGGTTGAAATTAGACGTTCGAGTTTCGTTCGCGGAATTCATAATGACGAAAATTAATAAGTTTTCTTTTGAGAGCCCTTCGAACTACGCCCGCCTTGGAATACTTAAGGCTATGTATAGGTATACATATTCTTATTACAACATTAAAATTTATACCCGTGTTTAATGTTTTGACGAGAATGAATTTTATGAACAATGGAAGTCTGTCGATATTTTGTTTCAAGGCGAATTTATGAGCTAAAATGTCGTTCTTACTAATGATTACTGTAATTTCTTTTTCCTTTTCAAGTCATAATAAGTACGTAGAAAGATATAAACACATTTGACTGTCAAATATAAGGACCCAGACTTGAGCCCCGCCGTGATTCGCAACGGTTAGATTTTATTTGTCTTATGTGCTTATTGTTATTATACAAAATTATATATAAATGCTTCGAGAAAATCGGAAACAACTCATCCAACAAGAAGTTTATCTGCCATAGCAAATAGAAAATAGAAGCTAATAAAGAAGAAGACTTCTATATAGAAAAATAAGACTCTTTTTCTATATAGGAGTCTTCTTCTTTATAACGCAATGTTAATGTCATTGCATAAGTGATTGCCATACTATTGATTAATATTAAGTTTCCGTATTTCTAGGATACGTACTTACTATGTGTGTAATAATTTCATTAATATTTTAAATTTTATTATTAATTTAAAATATTATTATTAACACGGAAAATCTTTTTAATATAAAATTTTACAAAAAATCCTTACAAATTTCTCAGTAAAACTTTTTTGTTCGTGCCATCATGTCATGGAATTTTACTTAGCATATATATTTGGAAGTTACGAGTATTACTCGTCCCTTACAATAAGTAGAGCTCACCTTTAGTTGGATAAACAGTTGGATTCAGTTCAGGTATGTCACTTATTTATTAAACATTTTGTCCGCGATCGTGAATAAGCTGTTCTGTTTTATAATTCCTTACTAATAAAGAATATTTTTTGTATAATAATTATTAGTAGGTATGTCCTTCGAAAAAACTTGTTTTATTATAAAATATATAACAAATAAAATATACAATGTAATGATGATAAATATTACCTTTGAGTTTAAGTGGTACTCTTGGGTCAAAAATTATTTCTGAGACCTGTCGCCATTTCATCCATCCTGCATTTAGGTACCGGAAGTTGAAGCAAGTTAGCAGTGCCACGCCTCCTAAGGTAATTCCACCAAAATCGCTAAATAGATGTTCAGTTTTGGTTCTACTTATCTTTAACCCAACACCCTCTAATCTCTCCTGCCATCTAACCAATCTGCTCTGGACCTTGTGAGCATTTTCTCCAACCAGCACAATGTCATCGGTAAACAGCATACACCAAGGTGCCTCCTCCTGTATTCCTGATGTTACTGCAACTATCACCAAGAGAAACAGATAAGGGCTAAGAGCCGATCCTTGGTGTAAACCTACTGTTGACAATGAACCGTGCAGAGTTCCATAAACAAAAACATGGAAATTTAATACAGATGGCTTAGTTCATTTTCTCTTCTATGATGATTATATTACACCCACGTTTGAGTTATGTTTATATTTGGATCATCATCATCATCATCCTTGCGTTAAATCCCGGTTGCAGCCCAAACTCTCGCTTCGGCGCCCGGGGTCCGCTTTCCGACTTTTTCTTCTCCACTTCGCACGGTCTTCAGCATCCCTGGTAGTGAGCCCATTAGCACGCATATCACCCTTTACGACGTCAAGCCAGCACTTTTTGGGTCTACCCCTCCTGCCGGGGCCCGGCAGAGGTGGCATGGCCAGACATTTGTTTCCCACGTAAGCATCCGGTTGCCGTAAAACGTGGCCGTACCAACGGCCAATGTTTATATTTGGATATGTTAATTTAATTCTAATATTAAAATTTTAAATAATAACAATCTATCACATTTATTTAAATAGTATCAGTCTATAAAATGTGTTCATAGCGAGTAATATTTTACGTAATATTTACGTAAATACTGTGTTCTATCAATTTACTTTTCTTATAACACGAGATTGAAATAAATTCAATGTAACACATCTATAAATAAAAGCACATATATAAATTAAAATATCGTAATCAATAACTTAAAGAACTGAAGATTTTGTTTTGTTCATAACTACAAATTTAAATAATGACAAACAAAATAATAAATACAGACAGAATGTATTTGTATCTTTATTAGAGGAATTATATAAATCATATCGGCAGCAATAATGACGTGCGAATGCTATGAGAAAAATTATGGCAGACTAGTTGTTCCGTAACCTGTAGTAGGTGAGTAGGTGAGCAGAGCACATGGAGACACTTGTTGAGTCGTATAGGCATGCGCTCTCACACGGTCACTTGACTACTCACATCACATGTCGCGTTTTTAATGTCAATGACTCTTTATTGATGCAATGCACGTTAAAGCGGTAGTTCAATAGTAATTTAATTAAAATTATGTACACGATAATTGAAACATTATTTAAAACAAATCCGTAGAAGTATGGTAGGTAGCAATTACAGCCGTGAAAACCTGTGACAATATCATTATGTTGGTATTATAAAATGATTAATGAAAGACGATATATATAATGAAATAATTATTTATAGAATAAACTTTTATTAATTTATTTATACAGTAAGCTTTTATCCAAATTGGGTTATGATTTAGCTGTAAGTGAATCACACTATTACAGTATCTAACATTTAAATGTAGGTATAACCTAAGAGAAATTTTCCTTTTAGTCCGTTTTTAAGATGGAAGACAATTTACAATGAAAATATAATCAAGAATACTTAAATATGACAAAGAGCTTCCATTAACTTTGATCTGGTCAAATGAATAGCTATTATATTTCATGCAAATTAGAAATGTGAGATCAGCAGAAGATTCGCCAATTCAGAGTTGTGCAATTATAATAATAAAAGAAAGCCCATTAGTTTGTCCAATCAATGAGGGCGTGGAGCTCGGTAGCGCATAATACGCGTCTAATAACGTCGTTAACAACGTACATTAAAACAAAACAAACAAGTTGTCCGGGAGCGGGTGCCACGCCGGTGCGGGTGCTTGCGCGGTAGCGGGTGCGGGCGCGGGCGCCATCCTTCCTCGAATCCGTGTCATTAATTTACGTAATGCGTAGGTACGCGCTATCCCCAAATATTTAAGAAGCCTCCTCCGGGAGCGCCCGTTCCTCCACTATTCCCCGTCCCCCAGTGTGGCCTCGCCCGCCACCCTCAACCCGCCTGCCGAGAATTATGGCGGCCGCCTTGTAATTATATTTTTTAATTTATCTTCCTTAGCGAATACAATGGAGGCGCCACCCCGCCACCGGAGCGCTTCTTTCTCATGCTGAATATTGTATCAGGCCGCTGAAAAAAGGAAAGAACGCTTTAATTACAAGCGAGGTACCGGCCGGCATTACGCGCTAAATATTTGATGTTGTCCCTTTCTCGATGTACTTTCTTGTCGCTCCCCCGCCGCCCGCGAGCCGCTCCTCTGCTCACTGTCCTGCCTGCCTGTCGTCAATAATTAAAACGCCTATTAACTCATTCCTCTTCAGGTGACCCCTCATTAATTTACAAATTAAAAAATCGAACATACCGTATACTTAGTGACAAAATAGATTGCTGTTTATGTGCCGTGCCATCTTTGTTATTACTCCCACATTGCCTTAATTACATTTTTAATATGGTATTTCATAGTATTATTAAAGTATTGAGAAAACCCTCTTCAAAATTTTGAATCTTCATAAATTATTAAATGGTTTACACAACTAAGAAAGAATATTTACAAAATTAGTTATTGTTTGGCCGTAAAAATAAAAATTCGTTTAATGTTATTAGCAATTCATATAATGTTGTTATTATTATCTTATTAATGAAACGCTATATGGTGAAAGGAGAAATTATTTTGATATTTACATACGAAATTAATAGCTTAGGTACAAGATTTCTAAACACGTGGATTTTCAAACTATGTATACATGTGATAGCAACAACATGAAATAAGTTTTATATTATATTAATATTTTAAACCTTATACTATACACTATATCAAAGAGCTTGTTTCACAAACAACTAATTCACAAATACCCAGACAAGAAGTAATAAATAAATAAATGTACTTGGACAATTTGCACAGCCACATCTAGCCCAAAGTAAGTAATCTTGCACTTGACTGTGTTATGGGTATGTATCGAGAATCGAACTCGGGAACGAATAGGGCCAAGTGCCGAGGTGCGTTAGCCATTACGCCACGGAGCTCGTTGATCATACAAACACAAATGTACAAATTGCAGGGCAGTTGTTACATATTTTTGTCCTCCGTACGATCGAGTTCACTTACATGACCATACAAAACCACTTTCGTTGTCACTTAATCAGTTGGGCCGTAAAAATTTCCGTTCAATATTGGGTTGGCTCTACTCATTTCAAACAACAAATGTTGAGTTATCAAAATATTAAACTTGCGGATGACTGGACTCCTTTCTTTGTATTACGGCCATATTTATCATAGTCAACTTGATTCTAGAATAAAATATTTATAATCTAATTTAAAAGTAATGTGCGTCATAAATGTTAGTTGGTGTTTGTAAATTATATAAAAATGTGTATTTAAGTAGATTTATTTTTTATTTTATTGTACAAATTAACCATTTTATATATATATATATATATATATATATATATATATATATATATATATATATATATATATATATATATATATATATATATTTAACTGTATCGCCTCACATTTCTATCAAGTTGTGGACAACTTGATAGAAATGTTGTGGACAACTTTTATTTTTATTTCTATGCAAAATATTATTATAACTATGTCATAGTTATATTATAACTATGACCGTAATACAATGAAAGGAGTTTCTATGCAAAATAAAACTAAACTTTTTCCAGCCATCCACAAACTGATTAGTAGTAAGTGAAGAAGCTCGTGCGTTGATTTATTAGCGCACAACAGTCGCAAATTAAAGCGGATTCGGCGGCGCGGACACCCGTAGCTGCAGTACTTAGCGAGAGGAGACAAAGTATAAAGTAGCACCCCCATCCACCCACTGAAAAACGTCTCTAATATTCTTTTAGAAACGGTGGCATTTACGGGCTATATTTTATCCTGAATTTGCATACGCTCCTTTTTTTCGTACCCGTCCTCTATTTTATGGGAGAGTATTTTTTCATCCAGGGGTTAAGATACAAAAGGGTAAATCGCGGGAGCCCGCGCCGATAATTAAATTGCATGGCGCTGTACGCATGCCACTAAGCACCTAAGCAGTAATACAAAAAATGTATCTCACAAACTCACGCATTCACCGAGCATTAATTCCAGGGTGACCAAACTTTTGTATCCACGAATCACCACTGATTATATCATGTCGCGACGGATGTTTTACGATACATTAATCTCGACAATTAAACGATAAAATTTCAATGCTTTTATTACGGTATAAAAAGTACAAATCTGCTCTTTAATAAATACCATATATTTAGAAATGTAAGAATTATTGCTAAATTAATATTGATTATCCAAACACAAGTAAATAAAAATGAAGCGATTATTTTAATTAAGGTATTACAATTGGAGACCAATCTAGAGACCCGGGTTGAAATCCCACATACAACAACGGTAACATGCACCGCACCGCTCAGGCAGTTTTTCTAACCTAATGTGCATATTCTCCCATACTTGCTATGTACCGACGAAGGTAAATATCGTGAGGAAACTTGCTAACTGAGGTCACGGGTACGTTTAACCCGCCAATCCGTCTTGGATAAGCGTGCGGGAACGGACCACGGTCCGTTCTCTCTAGGGGTAGGCCCGAGCCCAGCTGTGGGACGCTATGGGCTGTCATTATTATTAGGTGTATAATCATTTTTAACTCATTTCTGATTATTACGCAGGTACTTGAAAACAATTTACAACTTTTATTTAAAATATAATTTGAAAGTCACTTTAAATAACCATGATTATTGAGTAATTAAGATGATTTTAATGTCGCAGAGCGGGACTAGTAATTTAACTAACAAATTTCAAGAAATCTTACCCTGCTCTAAGTCAAATTACCATAATTGCTAATCAAATGTTGTAGGAGTAACCACAGCGCAGCCTCCGACTAATTACAAATTCAAATTCCCTCTCTTGTTCCAGAGGTCCTTTGAATTTGTAAATTATTGCTTCAATTCTGACTATCAAGGATTCGCCATTTCATTTATTAATATATTATGTAACTTTACATATTTCCACATTAAATAAAATATTTCTCGTTATATTCATCTCTGGCTCAATGGCGGAATGTATTAACGTATTCGTGGATTCGAACTTCACGAAAAGCAATATTTTTTTTATGATCTTTAAATAGTTTGTTCTGATCTGTATCACTTATATGTGCGTTGATTGGCTTTTTATGAAAAAAAGCTTACGATATATATTTATAATAAAGGTATAATCCAATCTAGATTAATTTCATATAAAATGTTTTTTGTATCCTGTTTTTTGTACCACCATTAGAAATTGTAGTGTTATGGTATGCATCTACAGAATGTCGCTGTCCATTGTCTATGTGTTATCAGGTTATCAAGATGTCACTGTTATGACAGAAGTGCCACGGGTGAGTGTTAGCGACATACATACATACATTCGAGAGAGATCTACGAAAATATTGGCGAGCCAGTGGGGCACTCATAGGAACACTGTAGATGTTATTAATAAATAATAATAAAATATACTTTATTGCACACCTTACATTTACATCAAGTGATACATTTTAACGTTTAAAAATACAATGGATGGTCTTATCGCTGAAAGCGATGTTTACCAGACAAACTTTGGATGAATAGAAATACAGTTAAGATTGAAGAAGGTAATTTTGTATGCAATTACATTATACAAATCTATACAAATTCAAATAAATAAAATTGGAGTGTCTGTTTATAATATTAAAATAACCGCTTTTTACTAAGTGCATTCAGACGTATACACGGTACATATACCAAAACAACATTTTGTACAATTTTTGTCTGTCTGTCTGTTTGTTCCGGCTAATCTCTGAAATGGCTGCACCAATTTTGATGGGACTTTCACTGGCAGATAGCTGATGTATCAAGGAGTAACTTAGGCTATTTTTATTTTAGAAAAAAAATAGTTTTAATCTCACGAAAAAAACTTTTTTCTATTATTCGACTAGCGAAGCGGGCGGGAACGGCTAGTATTCAATAAGAACAATAATAAGAAATATATGTAAATGTACATACACACACATTCAAATGTATACATATTCATGAACACAAAAATAAAATACATTAGATATAGGTATGTACAATTATTTAAAGAATTATAGTTTATAATTATTATATACACACAACTATAGTATAAAATATGCAAAATAATAAATAAAAAAATGAATTCAGTTTACGGCTTTAAGTAGTGATCCTTGACGAGATTATTGAATGAGTTTACGGTCTTAGCGACTTGGATGTTACTGCTTGCGCCGTGAAAGACTTACTATACAATTTAGTCGTATAGGCAGGTATTCTCAGTCGTAGATGCAGTGATGGCCTCAGGGTTTTCAAATAACCGTCTTTGAAGAATTGGAAACGGGATATTAGATAACAGGGTGATTTAGGGTAGTACAAAACATTGTATAGAAGAGAACGAATATGTGCATCCCGAAGAAGGCGTATTGGAAGCCACTTGAGTCTGTTGCGAAATTCAGTAATGTGGTCGTACTTACGTAGAGCGAAGATAAATCGGATGTAAAAGTTTTGCAATTGCTCAAGTTTGTCTAGCTGCTGTTCGTTAATGTCAAGATAGCTGACATCTGCATAATTAAGGATAGCTTATTGTGTATCGGAACAGACGACGACCTACTCTCAAAAGTCTAGCTAAGTGTTGGTGAAATATAAGAAGAAATCTAATTGTAGCCTTATATGTCGACAAGGAATATGATAGAATCATACTTTAGTTTCTTTGGCTTGTTCCATCCAGGAAATATACAAAAATTTAATTTAACAATTATTACGTGTAATAGCGTTCTTTGGCTTTGCCACTCCCCTTTCCTCTGTGTATATCCGTAACATACGTCCTTCTAATAATTAATCACATAGGCACTAACATTAATTAAGTTCAAGTCTAAATAGCTATAGATACTACAATAATTTTATCATAGAAATCTTATTTCTTAATATCTTTTGAAATTGTAACGAATATCTCGAGCAGTCGTTTCATGTTAAGAAATATTCGAATGTATCTACAGACGAACACATATTCATATTATAATTTCACCCTGAATTGGTATTATGAATATGATGAATTGGTAACAAACAAATTTGCTTATTTATAAACATATTCCTCAAAAGGCGTATCAGTTATAAGAGCTTTAAAGACGATGCTGTAAATTTGTTTGAAGTCCTTTAAAGAGGATTTTCTTAAAAGGAAAATAGCTTTTCAAAAAGTTTATGTTAAAACGTTTTGTGTGTGTGAGCATTCGGGAGCGACGTAGCGCGCAATTTTAATTCTATCACAAGTCTACTTATAAATAACACCGGCACCAATTAAAAGATCGCGACAGCTTTGATAGCGGGATGAAGGAGAATAAGTACCTAGGTGGGGAAATGTGCCGGTGTTTACGAAAAGCTCCTCGGGCAAATATTATCGCGAGACGAGCGCGATCAAATATTCAGGCGGCGCGGCAGGGCGACGCGGCGGGCGCGGGACGCAACCCTCTCTAACTTTCAAGCCCTTCCCTTTGCACGCCCTACACTAATTACGTTTAGAGTTCTTAAGCGAAATTACTTAGGCCCCTCGCCACCCGCGCCCCCCGCCACCTCCTTCCGGAAATGAGGCGCGCTCGAAAAACAAGAAAGAGGAAACCGTTATATAAGAAGGTCGCTGTCTCTGAACGTCCTAAATCTGGCCAATCTCTAAAAGATGTTGGTGTAATGATTTTTTCTTCATTTTCGCGTTCTCTGTTCATGAGCGGTTGGTTGCTAAGTGAAAAGCAATTAAAGCACGGGCGAGTGATCTCCCCTTCGCCCCCTCCCTCTGTGGGGGGCAGCACCCCCTCTTGAGACTATCTCGATCAACAAGAATGATATTACAATAAACACAAATTTTATAATTAAAAATCTTTTGACCACCTGTTTGCTATTCGTACTATTTAGATTTATGGAAAATAAATGAAACTAACCAAACACTATGTTATTCAGTATAGTTATTATAATATGTATATTAATGGATTTTTTATTATTATTGAGGAACAGCAGACAGACTGACAGCCCACAACACAATGTTACTATATTCTTATACACCAGGGGTAGTTGCCATCCAGACAGGCTTGGGGCCCTACCAGGTAGCTAGGGTTGTTTTGTTAGCTTTTACGATATGGCGACTCTGGCCGCAGAGGCTAGTATTCTATCTTACTCCGCCCCTGCACGGAGAAAAAATTAAATTAAATATTCTCAACTTCAAATATTAAAAACTTAAACAAAAAATATATGATTAATGTGATTTATATTCTATTTTTAGAAAATACCAAAAACAAGCAATCACTAAATGGCGAATACGCGCGGCGCGTCAACGCCAGTCGCAGTCGCGCAAATTCTAACAAACACCGGAGAGCGCGTTTCCGTACCTTTCATGTGCCAGCGCACAGTTTAATTTCCTAATTTTCAAATTTTCCCCAAAACAAGACGATTTAAGAGACTCTATTATCCAATAGGAAGCACGAATTCAAAGTTCTCGTCTTTCCTTGTATAGGTAGGTCCAATAACAACGCAGTATAATTTCCTGTTCTACTTAAGAGCTTTGACTTTGTAAATGGTTTTTATGATGGTTTTTCGCTCTATGAGTTTAAGCCTCAAAGCCCGAAAATATTATATCTTAGCTTATCTTTTTTTTCGATAACTTCCAAATTTTAACAGTTACGATCATTTTAATTCACCTAAACCAGGCGTTTAAAACTTAATTAACTTGAAATTATAGACAAAAATAGCATTGAACCGATATTTGTATAATGCAAAACTTTAGTGCTATATCGTCTTCGCCGGGGTCCAGCAGGAGGGCTAGAAGTTCCAGCTAAACGTCGTGAACAAGCGTGCCAATGGACTCACAGCCATCAGTGATGTCAAAGACCGTACAAAGTATTGAAGAAACAGTCGGAGAGAGGACCTCGGGTATCGAAGAGCAAATTTGGGTTGGAACCAGTTTTTAACATTAAGATGATGATGATATGAACTTCGTCATTTAAACCAATTCACAAATATTATCAGAACTAATTTACCATACCACAATCTACAATATTAAGCGATCTAAATAAAAAAGAAAAATCTTATCTGTAGGTGTCGTAAAAATCGTCGCCTGGCTAGTAAATCCAAAGCGGACTTCGCAAGAAGTAAATAATCACAAACGTGTATCATCTCATCATCTAAGCATTGTATCCCGATTGCAACCTAAACTTTCGTTTCAGTGCCCGGGGTCCGCTTTCCGACTTTTTCTTCTCCACTTCGCACGGTCTTCATCACAAATCACAAACGTGTATTGGGACCAAGAATCATATCGACACGCGTATGTGATTTCAGAAGAGCAAAATGAAATAATAACAATTGTTTACATATAAGTATCCGATTCATCAAATAATATCACGATGCGATATTGTGCTACGCCATCTCCAGGATATAAGGTGAAAACTTCCAAACATTATATGTATTTACCTAGTCAGGTCATAAATTCTGTCACATGTTTAATGTAAAATAATTGTAACAAGTTTATTCATTATGTAACCATTTATATACCAAAATGAACTTAACAAAACATAGATTCTTATGACATTAAAGTTTATTCAAAATGACCTCCGTGATTTTGAATACAAGCCTTCAATCTGCGCGGCCAGTCCTCTATCGCAGCACGAACGAGGTCCATGTCAATATCGGCGGCTGCCTTAATCAAAGATGTCTTGAGTGACTCCAAATTGGGATGAGGCTTTGAACACGCCTTTTCCTCCAAGTGTTGCCATATCTTGTAATCTAACGGATTCAAATCTGGACTGGAGGAGGGCCAGTCTTCGTGCCGGATGAAGTCGATTTCACGCGCCGCCAGCCAGTCTTGTGTGCTCTTCGCTCTATGAGCTGGCGCCGAATCTTGTTGGAATACCCAGTGCCTGTTATTGAACATGGTATGAGAAACAGGTTCCACAAGGTTTGTCAGGACTGTATTTTGATACACAACAGCATTCGTTTTTACACCTTTCTCACAAAAATGTACCTCTGTTAAGCCCCAATAAGAAACTCCCAACCATACCATGAGCGAGGATGGAAAATGACCTCGTTGGACACGCGGAATACGGTTGCTCGCTTCTTCACCACTGTGTGCGTACACCTTATCATTTTGTTTGTTGTAGCTCTCTTCTACGGTAAACATTTTTTCATCCGAAAAAAGAATTTCCCGATATTTTTTTCCCGCGTACCGCTTCAACAAAGCGCGGCATCTCTTCAGTCTCAGGTCCATTAGACAAGCATTCAAACGATGTCCTGTTTTTCTTCGATATGCCCGAAGCCCTAAGTCTTCATTTAACACCCTTTTCACCGTGGTTCTGCTTAACCCCATCTGAAGGACCAACAGTTTCTGCTTACGTTTGGGATTTCTTTGAATTCGTGCCTTCACAGCTTTTATCACTGCTGGAGTCCTAACAGACCGAGGGCGACCACTTCTTGACCTGTCATCTACACTAGAGTCTTCATTGTATCGTTTGATGGTACGATAAATGAATCTTTTGGTTATATTCAAATTTTTCAGTATGTTAAAAATTTGAATTGGCGCGTAACCGCAACGATGCAACGCAATAACTGCAACACGGTCTTCTTTAAGCGTCCACTCCATATTTAAAAAATGAGTAAAATTCTAAAAGTATACATTTTTATTTTCATGAACAATTCGAGATTCGAATTCAATAAACTTTTTTGTGGCCAGCATTCTAAAAGAAAAGTTTTTACTGTGTGACAATACTTATGATCTGACTAGGTATATACCCTTAGCGCTTCGAATAGTGGAATTATCGTCAAGAAAAAACGGATTCGCGTGTGATTGGCATTATTTTACCAGCCATGGGAGTGTTTTTAGTCTGAAATCTTTTTTTTAATATATTGGAACCTTTCACACAACGTTTCATTTCAATTCTTGTGCATTTATGCGCTAATTCCGTTAGCATATTGCGATTGTAATAATGCCTGCATTGCCTGCCTTTCATAGCCACCTGTGAGATACCAAAGGTGTAACTCTTTTATCGGATTTTAAGATTAATGAAATTTAAAAAAAAATTAATTTCATAATATATACACGCTATAATTACGATTAATATATTAATTTACTTCATAACTTTCTATTCGTGCAGGGGCGGAGAAAGAATACTAACCTCTGTAGCCGCGGTCGGCCTGTCGTAAAAGGCGACAAAACAACCCACCCTAGCTACGTGGTAGGGCCTCAAGCCCGTCTGGATGGCGACCACCTTTGGTCTTAAGTATGCCGCCATAATAACCTTGTGTTGTGTTCTGGCATTAATGACCCAAGTTCCTGTACCCTTATGGGACAGCAGCGTGTTCGCGATGCCACTGGCATTACAAACACCTATAGGCGACGGTAACTGCTAAATTCTAAGCTGGCCGTCAGCCTGTCTGCTCTTCTACAGCAAAAAAATAAATTAAAAAATTACTTTAAGTTAATTTTCTTTTAAAAACGATATAATTTTTTAATTAGTTTTCATTCCCTTACAATTAAGAATATCAGAGAAAATTCCCGGTTGTCCAACGGATTAAATTAGGTAATTGTACACAGGAATAGCGTCGCGAAATTACAAAACAGAGAGGGAAACTTGCGGCTGTTTAATCAGATTTAAATAATTAATGAGCGTGCAAAATTGGTTTCTTTTTTCAGCCGTGGCTGCGAGTGCCGAGTGCTCTACTCTGGGGGATGCGATGAAAAACAAGCCATAATTGCAACCCCGTCCGGTGGGGACAGCCTCGCTAACTCCTGTCTCCGGACTCCACGCCTTCGTCGCTGCGAAAATTTTGCTGAAAGAGGGCACGAATACCTCGCCAAACGTAAATTATAAAGTGAAAAGTTTTAAGTGGTATCGTCGTAAATTTTATTAAGACACCAATTAAATTTGTGAAATATTGCGCGAAATTGGAAGTCGTTGTGGAAATACATACATGAAAAATATGCCTGCCTTTGCTATATCATTATCAGATATTTTTTTCTAAAAAACTGCCTGTCTGTAGACGATTCGTGGGAACGATTTCAATTTCGTTAATTCATTTCCCATGAACTAATTTCCATACCAACTGAATTTGCCACCAAGTTCGTAATAGTTTTACGGAAACCGTTACATTTGTATTCCACATCATCGGCTATGAAAAGATTAACTCACAATCGCATATATTTCTAAAATCTTGATATTTTTACATGAAAACGAAATAGTCAGTTGGTTGACTTCATTATTACGGAATTTTGTTATCGCGAAATCGTAACTGAATATGGAAAAGGCACAATGTTATTCAAATGGCAGTGATTGACATCTCGCCAGGCGGTCAGGCGCTGCCTATGCCGGTGCGGGTCGCCGTTGCAAGACGTCATCTCCCTCGACCCTGCCGATCGCCATTGTTGCCTTTGACCACAATCGAAGCGATTGTGATCATATCGAAAACGATTTTAATCACATTCACCGCCAGAACTATTTCTTGATGACTTAAATCGATGGGAACTTCCGTTATATTTTTGTAACCTAACGTTTTAACGGGAACCATCACATTAAAATCAGTTGAAAATAACAGATAAAGTAAAATGCACATGAATAGGTAGATAGATAGTAGATCAACATTTGATTGCTACGTGTTTAATAAACGTATGATAAAAAATAAAATTGCTATGAAGACAGCCAGGGCCAGAATACATCGTACACTGTTAGTAGGAGAGAGAGAACAATGGATTGTACGCTAAAATTAATGGAGACGATGGAACAGAATGGTTTGTGAGAGGTATTGGTACCTTGCAGTGAGCAAAGAAATTCGCACTGACCTGATTCCATCCCTTACCGGTTCGATTCAGGTTTCTATTGCACAGCACCCGCTACACTTCACAAATTTGTACACTTAATAGAATGTTTTAACTCGGTTTTTTTAAACGTCTCATACACTATGATAATACAATAAATATACCATGTAGGGAATTCTTCGGCTAATTTCTGTGATATCAAGAAAAATAAAGCTTCTGTGGAACTGCAATTTCTCAGGCGATCTTTCTATGTTTTCCACACAGCCGATGAATTTTGTACACACAAAATGCTATTTAAACTGTGTGTTTGCTTGTCTATTGTATCATAGAAAAGTATTTATAAAAAACCAACCAATAACATAATACTTTTTAAAAAAAAATTATTAAATACAAAATTACCAACGGTACCAACATCATCCTGAGCACCATTATGGAAAGATTTTACTCCCCTATACTGAGATTTTGCGTGAGAAATTGTATATTGCACACAACAATTGTGACTTAAGTATAGACTTACTAAATATTAAATTGAAAGTATTAACCCTGTGACACTATTATTTTTGTACGTTTTGTTGTTTTATTTGTTTTGTTGTTTTTTTTATCCGTGCAGGGGCGGAGAAAGAATACTAACCTCTGCGGCCGGGGTCGGCCTGTCGTAAAAGGCGACTAAACAACCCACCCTAGCTACGTGGTAGGACTTCAAGCCCGTCTGGATGGCGACCACCTTTAGTCTTAAGTATGCCGCCATAATAACCTTGTGTTGTGTTCCGGCACTGGTGACCTAAGTTCCAGTACCTTTATGGGACAGCAGCGTGTTCGCGATGCCACTGGTGTTGCAAACATCCATAGGCGATGGTAACTGCTAAATTCTAAGCGGGCCGTCAGCCTGTCTGCTGTCCTACAGCAATAAAAAAAATAAAAAAAAAGCAATCTAAAGGTGCCGGGTTCGAATTTCATGGTGGCATGCACTGCTTTTGTTTTTCTCGCTTAGTGTGCAATTTGTAACATATTTTTTATATATCAACGATAAAAGAAAACATCGCGAAGAAACGTGCATGCGGAGATCACCAGTATGTGTAACCCGCCAATCCACCGTGGACAATCGTGGCGGGTATATTGTTCGTTCCCACTAGGTCTAGTCCCGATTCGAGCAGTGGGGCGTTATGAGCTCTTATTATTAAATTTTAAAATAAATAATGTTAAATTGTCGTGGAACTACATGTCAATTTACTGTTCATAATTTAACTTTATTTCTAGTTGACAAATTAACAATATACATTTTAAAGGCGATTAAAAGCATAAGGTGGGCTCGTTGCAGATGCTGCATTCGCGTGCGGTACTTGTGCCACCCTACCAAAACACTATTGTCGGTTTCGAATAAAAAACGCGCCCTGATTGTTTACCTCACTTTTTACCTTTTTTGAAATGTACTATTTCGGTTTTTATGAGTATTTTGGTCGCCGGCGCACGCGGCTACCGCCTTTGCAGGGTTCGCATTGAACCGTTATTGTAAGTCGGCGCTGTCGGCAGAACGTGCAAGTCTCTATTGTGAACAATAAGCTCAAATGTCGATATAATTTATTTTTAATCTTTATTTGAATTGAGATAATATTTAGGGATGCGGCTGATGTTATATTTATCTGATTTGTAATATTTGTCAGGAATAAATAAGAGATGAATGTGAGAGCAAAACTTCACTTAATTTTAACTTACAATTTTATTTAATATTTATTGCACAAAAAGTTATAGGGTTTATAATATGAAATACATTGATTGATAAATTGCAGAAATGACACAATTTCGTATTTCGTGTAAGCGAAAAGAGAATAAATATTTATTTTATATGAACACATTAAAACTTATGTGCATCATCTTATTGGGTAAAATCGAGGTCCAAGAAAGAACAACCTTCTATTGATACTCTCTACATATTCTAATAACAGTGGACGAATGAGGCGGTTAGCTAGTGCCATAGTGGGTTTGAAATGAAATTATTATGAAATCTTGCCATAGTATAATTAAACCGTTTTCAGGTCCAGATTAAAACGCCATGAACTAACGTGGAAGATCTTCTCGCAAATATGTTTTTTTATTGCTGTAGTAGACAGGCTGACGGCCCACTTGGAATGTAGCAGTTACCGTCGCCTATAGGTGTTTGTGACGCCAGTGGCATCGCAAACACGCTGCAGTCCCATAAAGGTACATACAGGAGCTTGGGTCACTAATGTCGGAATAAAACTTATGGCGGCATACTTAAGACCAAAGGTGATCGCCATCCAAATGGGCTTGGGGCCCTACCACGTAACTAGGGTGAGTTGTTTTGTCGCCTTTTACGACAAACCGACCCCAGCCGCAGAGGTCTGTATTCTTTCTCCGCCCCTACACAGATATAAAATATGTAAATGACATAAAATATGTAATATAATATACTTAATAGCTAGAAACATACATTATATTTCAAAATTACAGCCAACAACATGATCAACTGCAAATAGCTCAATAGCCAGTGCGTAATTTTTTCATTGCGTCTGTTTACGTATGTGATTTAGTAACTTTCGGTACAGACATAATCATACGCAAACCATGCTTTATGCTTTAACTTCATGTGCGCTTTATTCATAATTATTATTATTTCATAATGCAGCCATATACAAATGGTAATTCTTAGTTATTATGACAGTAACGTTTGGTATTGACTGCTTTACAAGAGCTGCGGGATACCTAAAGCTTTTCTCGATCATATGATGTATCCTAATAATGAAATCGACTATTGTGACAATAAATCTTGGAGCCAAATACAATTAAAAAGAAGTTTCGTGCTGTAGAAGATATAAATTTGTCGTAACTTTTTTTATCGTTGAGGTACAGCAAACAGACGGCCCACTTGATAATGAGCAGTCACCGTCGCCTATGTGATGTTTGCGACACTATGGACATTACGAACACGCTGCTGTCCGCATAGAGGTAGTGAAATGGGGGTCATAAGCGCTCTACTGCTTACTTTAGGACCCGATAGCGCTGTTGTTATAGTAATATTTCCTTCTGCCACTCTGTAACAATCCGCAACGGTGCTTCAGGCTCCATTATCGGATCGAACATTACTAAGATGAGTAACATTTATTAGTTGCAGAGCAGTAATTTTGTCAGACTTCCAATAGCTCGCCCACTAATACTGATACCTCATATATTGAAAGACATCGATCCCATTAGCCTTTGAGATGTGCCCAAGATGTGTACGGTGCTGGTCAGGGACCGAGAGTACACCGTGCAACGGTGAGTGGGATACAGAGAACAGTACTTTATGATCAGTTAAATATATGCGATGCCGTTTCAGTTCAGGTACACTTTCAGAGGAACTGTTGCACGGCACCAGCTAAATGTCACAAACTAGACACTGAACACAATCTTATGGCACGGCCAATGAGAGTTAGTAAGAAGTACCTAACTGAAGCCAATTGCGCACGGCGCAGAGAATGGTCTTCAAGGTCGACCGTCCCGCGCGTTTATAGAATCACGCGATACTACTCTCGTCCCACGCTCATTTTTACCATTCACCTTACCGTGAGGGTAGATAACAAAATCAGTAGGCGAGATCTCATCTACCCTTTATGCAAGGATCTAATAATATTTATATTTAACGAGGTGGATTTGGTCTTTGCACATTCGCTTGGAAAAATTGCTGTAAGATAGTGTGGAACTTCCGTGTGTGGTCTCCGAATTTAACTAAGGTATCAGGTACCTTAATTAAACATTAACATTAAGGGACACATAATTAATTTGTGCTGATATACATATATTTTTTAAATTATACTTTCCTCACTGGCCCCATAGACACACATTTGTTTAGCACACACTATCTTAAGATTTGCTTAACAGTTAAAATAATAAAACACGTTTTCGATTAGAATATATTACATAAAGAAAATTACATAAAGTAACCTTAATACTGAAAATATTTTGGGATAATTTTAACTAAATAAACGTAAGTAAATGCAGTACACATTCGATTTGGCGACGAGTGGTAAAAATAGGTATCCGTGGCCTACCTTTAAAGCTTATGTTCAACAGTAACTGTGGACCTACAACTACTACCATAAAAATACTGGTAAGAAAACTGTACCATAGCGACCTATATATAAAATCTGTTTTTTACTTTTTTCATTGTTGAGACAGAAGACAGGCTGACGGCCCATTTAATAGTAGTTATCGTCGCCTACGGGTTTACGTCGCCAAGAGCACCGCTAATACGGTCCAGTCCACGTCGGAGACTTAAAACCTGGGTTACATACAACACAAGGTTATTATTCCAGCAATTTAAATACCAGGGGTGGTTGCCATCCAGACGAGCTACCGTCCTACCACCTAGCGAAACCTACCGAAAGCATAACCTAATTGATTTAAAAGAATTGAAAAAATTATTTTATTACGAATGTATATCATATATATCATACCTATATACATATAAATATGAAAATGCAAGTACAATATATAAAAATATAATTTATAGGCCCATAAATTTACAGCCAATTTGATATATTTTTCGTTAAATCTTTAATTATTAACGTTCGTTAAATAAATAGTTAAATATAAATTTATATATTATATATAAGTTCTTATTACATTACGAACACGACGAATTCGTAAAAAGGCATTCATACTTTATAATACCCCTATTTAAAATGTATTTATTTACCATCTTGATTTTAAAAAAATTGCCAAATTATTTTTAGTTAACTTAATAAGGGCTCAGAAGTATTCTATCTAGTACTCAGATTTATTATTGGTGAGAAACAGCAGACAGGCTGACGGCCCACTTAACAGTAAGCAGTTACCGTCACCTACAGATGTTTGCGACGCCAGGAGCACCGCGAACACGCAGCCGTGCGCGTAGGGAAAGTGGAACCTGGGTCACTAATGCCGGAATATAACAAGGTTACTATGGCGACATATTTTTAGAATAGGGGTGGTTGCCATCCAGATGAGCTTAAACTTGGAGCCCCTAGCAAATATAAAGTCTAATATTCAGTTATTTATCTTTGATTTGAATATTCTGAGACTCCTAGGCCTTCAAATACATCTCTGGCCAGAAGTATCCCTTGATTTTATGTAAAGGGATGTTCTTTAAAAATGTTAGTAAAAATATTTGAATAATTTGTCCCGCCCTTTTAATTTTTTAAATTTTCATTTACATATAAACAAGGGTCTTAAGTACCAATGAATATTTACAGTGTAGTGGAAAACTTCCTTTTTAGAATTGAGTTTATTACATTATAAAATTGAAGAATTAAATTAGATATTTGTGAGCGATACTAGCAGGTATTAACAGATGCCAAATATTCATTGTATTTCTTCTCTTGAGCCTGTTGTAGTTTTTGTAATTTCTTGATCAGCCCTTTACTGAGTTCTTTGCCCTCGTTGTCGTGTGTGGGGAGGCCCTGGACAACAACAGATACATACAATATACGCAAATATGGATCGCATTATCGAATTAGAGGAAATATGAAAATAGCGCCAGAGCGTGGTTTGGTCATAAAACGCAAAGCGAGGAATATCATATAGCTAGAAATGAGAGTGGATGGATAAAGAAGGAGAAATAGACCTAAGTAAAGATGGATGGATGGTTGAGATGACGGCTAACAGAGGAGAGTAGAAGGAGAGAACATATTGTGCTAACCCCATATAATGTGGGATAAGGGCAGGAAGAAGATGGATCGCCTTATTACTAATTATAAAATCAAAATAAATTTTTTTTTATTATCTATTTTAATATGTTTCTGGCTTATGAGCCAACTACATATACAACCAACAATACTTTGTATTTGTATACAAAGTTATTATGATATTTAATTCACAGGTTTACGGTTTCCTTTTTTAAGTTCAAAAACGCTATGAAACGAAGTAAATCCATACTAATATTATAAATGCGAAAGTAACTCTGTCTGTCTGTCTGTCTGTTCCTCTTTCACGCCTAAACGGCTGAACGGATTTTGATGAAATTTGGTATGGTGATAGATGATAACCTAGAAATGGTCATAGGCTATAAATAATCACGCCATCGTTCTTAGGGGGTAGGCAGTAGGCAGATAACTAAATTGAGTTAGTGATTTTTTGTGCTTATCCGGTATCTATGAGAATAGGCCAACATCTATTTTTCATCCCCCTAAATGTTAGAGGTGACCCACCCCCAAAAAATTTTTTTTAATTTTTTGACATTTTATTATTTATATGGCAGAACAACGTTTGCCAGGTCAGCTAGTATTATATAAGACTGACTTACAAAAGATTACCAGCACATAAAAATAAATACATATATTGACTATATTCCAAATCAAAACACTATAAAGCAAAGCCGAACTTAAATTGATAGTAGAGAAAATTAATTTTGATTTATTGACTGCTGAATATTCGGCTGTGAGTAGGGCGTGACCTTTAAACGGTGCCGCCCATTCGGATCCTTGTATTACCGCCTATTAATTTCAACCCCCAAACATCAAGGTTGTTTTATAACATTAAAGATAATCATTAACGCATTACATTAAACGTTTATTAGGTATACATAAAATAAGAATTAAAACAAATGTATTATTCTTTTAGAAATTTGTTACTTAACCTCTCAATTGGTAGACAGGGCAAAAGTGAAAAAGGCTAAACAAATACTATTTTAAAATCAGTAAAAACAGTCTTAATAATAGATAGATATCATACAAAAACAATAATATACCTTATCGTCAAACTTCGAATATTTATCGGTTTCCCGTTTGAACATTTCAGCGGGTGGTATTTTCCTCTGCTCATCTTTGATGCGCTGTGCTTCTAAGAGCTCCTGCTTCTTTTTCTGCTTTTCGTTTTCTAACCGTTTCTTTTCTTCTCTCTCTTTCATTAACTCTTCTTTGCTTACTAATTTGACTACAGTGCGATCTTAAAGTAGAACAAAGATATATTATTTACAACATTTTTTTTGCGGTGAAGTATTTTATGGACGCATAAAAACCAATAACGAAACTAAGACAACATGTAATATATTTCACAAATTAATGAAAAATGCAAAATTACGTAATTTAATAAGGCTCTACAAGATCTATCGTATGAGTTATTCTTACGAGTTTTCAGAGAAGCGCAATAAACAGTAAAGGCAGGCGACGAAGTAAAATGGACTGGGAGCAATTTATCAATCATGTTGTTTGTTATTCACGGTTTTAATTTTTCTACTAACATCTGCATGTTTCATCTATTAATCTATTAGTAACTTTGTCAGATGTGCAATTTAGTTTTAGCACACCTACATTCGACGCCCTCCAAAAACCTCAGGTGCCAGGGGTTAAGGATTTCAGCCTCCCCCCCCCCCCCCCCCACGTTCTCCTTTGTCAACTGAAAGGAGTTGAGAGGAGTGGATCCGCCCTACGGCCCCGATATCGTGGCCTACATTGGTGGGAGGAGAACTGACTGGCCAACTCTCGCTCCCCCTCGAAATAAAAATTTATATTCGTCTAATGACTTACAGCCAAGATCGTCATCCCGAAATTAATTCAAGTATTAACATTTTTTAAATTTTGCACAGGTTCAATCGTATAAACGCGAATATTAGAACGAAAACATCATAGATATCTTTCTGGGCCAAAGTAAGGACTATAATTTACCTGGTTTGTCTTCAAGCCTGACGCCTAATTCTGGCAACACTTTGTCTCTAAGGTCGTCGCAAAGTGATAGAACCTCGGTGGCCTTTACAGTCCGAGCTGCATCGCGCACTTTCCCACGGAACGTACTCAGCACCTCCAGATATGGCATTACGGCTTCTTCTAGCTGTCAAAGCAATGGATAATAATGATCAAATTTTATAAATAATAACATTGTTATAATTCACACAGTGCTATCTAGTCTCAGAGTAAACTGCAGAGCAAACCACCCATCCAATAGCAAGTCACCGTCACATATGGACGTTTGTAACACCAGAGGCTTTGCCAATGCTCTGCCGGGCTCGAATGAATCTAATAACGCCTTTTTTTAAGAACCCCATATCGTAATACGATGGAAAACTTCAGCAGGGAAATAAATCCAAATCCAGAGAGTACAGCATCTTCATTGAATCATAAACAACTTGACTTCCCCATAGTACTGAGTTTCTTATCTCTCTGAGTAGACATTATTTTAATACGAAAAATATCAAATATTTATATTTTCTGTTTCAGAAAATTGTGAAAGAGAAAATGCTTTATTAATCATGAAGCCTTCTAGTACAAAAAATATTTCTTATTTTTTATTTTACTTTGGTACTAGACCAAAGTAGGCCAAACTCACACAAAGACTATCCGCGTCACCGACAGGAAATCCGATTCCTCCTCTCGGCCCTTCGATCGCCCCGAACACGTGCAAGATGTCCGTGACGTACCGCGCCGCCGCCGCCAGCAAGGGCGCGTTGCGGGGCGTCGTCTGCCGCAAGTAGATGTGCGCCGCGCCGACCAGCTCGCGGAGGGCATCTATCGCGCTACGTGTATCTATATTATCTGTTCACCAAAAAATTTTTAATGACTAAATAACAGCAGACAGACTGGCGGTTCATTTAACAGTAAGCAGTTACCGTCGCCTAGTCGCAAGCACTTCAACCAGACCGTGCACCAGAGGAGACGAGAGCCACACTAACGCACCATTTCACAGAAAATTTACCAGATGTTAGCCTAGACGAAATTGTGTTGGCCCTGAAATCCAGCTGAAATCTGGGAAAAATCCGGGTGAGGGCGGAATTACTACTGAGCTTCTGAAGACAGGTGGCATGCCTGTCTTAAAAAAGCTATAAGAGCTTTTTAGTTCCATTATTCACATGAAGCACACAATTAAAGAATTAACGACCTATCTCATTCCTGAGCCACGTCTATAAGTTGTTCTCCAGGGTCGTTACAAATCGTCTCGCAAGAAGACCAATTTCAAACACCGGAGCAGGCTGGATTTCATATACACATAGTGCGGCAGGTTATACAGAAAACATTCTTTTTTCAATTTATAGACCAAGGGTAGATAATAAATAGATAAATATATTTCACACAACGCCTTCTAGTCCCAAACTAAGTTGCATAGCACACAAGTGGTAAGTGCATAACACAAGTTATGGGTACTAGACTACTGATAAACCTACATACTTTTATATATACTTTTCTTTTGTAAATAAATACTTATTATACATAAACACCCAGATGCTGGACGGGAATCGAACTTGTGACCTCTGAAAGCGTACTGACGTGCGTTAGCCGTTACGCCACGGAGGGTGCCATCCGACGGGCTTCGGGCCCTACCATATAGCTAGGGTTGTTTTGTCGCCTTTTACGACAGACCGACCCAGGCCACAGAGGTTAGCATTCTTACTACATCCCATCACGGAGAATGTTTAATTACACATATACAATTTAATGATAAAGAGTCCCTCTACTTTACTTTAGTTCCAGTAAAAAATTAAAAACATTTTAAATATAAAAATAAATGACACATGACATGGTATATTTTTATATACCATGTCTGTGTCATTACCACCACAGGACGCACAAATATTAAGACTCAAATTGTATTTATTATATAAATTACTAATAATTATTTATATGATTTCATTACAGTGATTAAAATAGAATTATGTGGATTCAGAGTGGACCTAGGAAATCAAAGGTTTATTCAAACAATTCATTGTAGTAACATATAACATAAACATTACATAATTGATATTTATGTTTGTCTTTCTGTAACATTGCATTACAATGTAACAGAATTTTTAGAATGGTCATATAAATATATAATAAAATACCTTTAGATATTAAAGAAAACTCTGACATTAATAAATTAAGTACTACTGGAGTAACACATACATAGTCTTCTTTATGGACCTCTGTGTGAAGCCTAAGGACAACCGTGAGGAACATTTAAAGCAACCAATTAAGTGATGGTTGTTTGATGAAATCATGTCCAAGGAATTTGCTTTAACGGCCAGAAATAACTGTACCAGAGTTATATCCTTGAATTGACAAAGGATGTAAATAAATTTGACAAGGGGACTTAATGGTGGCACCACAAATGCAGAAAAATAAAACAAAGAAAGCCTGATCTCCTGAGACCAGGGAGAATGTTGGAACAATTGTTTCTTAAATGATGGAATTTCAATGTTACGTGGCCTAATACTGTAACTACACCACTACCATCATTTAACCTTTCAGTTCCTACTTATTTCAGTAGTACTTACCACAAAGTGCTGCGTGTACTTGATCTTTTACATATGTGATTTTGACGGAGAGTTGTTGTTCCTCTGGACCCCATTGACCTCCGCAACCTTCTTGATAACCACTGCGCAATGCGTCTTTAACTGTTAGGAAAAATTCCTGAAAGATATAGTCACTTTTAAACTCATATTGCCAAAATAAAACAACATTTAACATTTCATTAGTCCATTGAAATGTTAAATTTGGGGTTGCATTTATCAGAGGAAACAATTTTATTTTTTATATATCAAGGACGATTTAGTGTAAAGTTAAATCCAAATTTGTGGGGTTGTAACCCTTGTCCTTCGGCCGCCATCTTGAAAAACGAGGTACAAATGGTTTATCTGACAAACTAAAAGTCTCACAAAAAATTATTAAAACACTTTATGTTGCAAATAAAATTATCTACAACTTTGATAAACTAACTTTTAGTCATAGAACCAAAAATAAAGTTACAACATCCCTACAGCTCTTTGCATTTCATTTGCCGTCAAATAACGTCGCGTCGCCCCATGACGTAAAGAATATCTAACAATTCAATTTTGTCGCTAACTTTATTTAAATGGTTGGTAAAATTATAAAATCAAGACTAAACGTAGCAATAAAAACGCACTTAAATTCAAACAAATTCCCTTTCATTTAATTTTATGAAAAAAAAATCAAAACAATCGATTTTTTTTACAACCAGCCAGTATGTCGTCAATAACAAAAAAGTTTACATACCTGCGCACTTTGAGTGAGTAGACTTAGAAATTAATTAGTATAAATGGTAAATTTGTAATATCATGTTGCTTAGACTTTTTTAATGTGTTTATATAACCTTAAGATTATAAGGTTAAATATGTCAATGTTAAGTGTCATAATTTAAGTGAGGGTATTTTGAAAATAGTTGTCTGGATTTTCCTAACGGACAATGTGCGTGGTGCATCCAAGTATAGTGAGTATATACCATTAACAAATAAGCAATGTGGAAAATTTCTTTTTGAAGGAACAGATGACAGTCATCTTTAAAATTTATAGCCTTAGGTATTTGCTTAAACAACTATGTCAGCACAATGAGTGAAAGTTTCATGATCTGATTTCAATATGACGCATAATTGTAATAATTAAGAATCGCTCTTTAATTTTTCATACATAAGTCGACCTAGACTACAAACTAGCTCAGCATGCGGTGGGATTAAAAATATTTATACATTTTTTAATATACTGTAACAATTGACACAGCACCCTCTAGTCCCAAAATAAGCAGTAAAGTGTATTATGGGGAAATGATCATTGGACTTACATTAAAAAGCTTTTCAGTCTGTATTGCCATATCCATGGTATTCTCAGAATAGTCCAGTGTCTCCTTCCATCCGTGGAGTAGGAACCCAATACGAAGTTGTCGCGCCGTGTGGCGTTGGAGAGCATCAGCTATGGTCACAAAGTTCTTCAATGACTTAGACATCTTGCAGCCAGCTATAGTAAGGTGGCCGGTGTGCAGGAAGTAGTTGACCCAACCAGGTTGATCGTAGTATGCCTGTGGAAAATAACAATTACTGATACTAAATGCAAATACTCAGATTGATGGTTATACATGTAGTGTATAAAGAAGATAGTTACAATCTTCCTGTTTATCATTCCATTCTAGTGCTTGAACACAACTAATCAACAAGCTATATATATAGGGGAGGTCTACATTTGGCTTGAACAGCGATTTGTTGACAACGATTACTAAACGTTTTTCTGAGGCAATTCAGAATCACTCAGTTATTAAAAAATATGCCAGTATAAACAAATTAAAGCATAGCCCTGTCTCCCAATATGTAAGTGTCCGTTGTGTGTATTTTGCGGGCTATACTTTTTATTTTAATACAGTTTTTCTAACAGCTATGGTTGCTACAGTGTTGACAGACCAAAAAACCATTACCATTCTTAAACACCAAAACAAGGGTGACAATTGCAAACATTAAAAGCTTTATACTAATTATTAATATCTAATTTATTCTTGAACAGTATCTTTTTATCATGCATTAATGGTAAGTATAAATGTGTACACATAAAGTGGAAAATTAATCATAGAGAATAATTTTTCAAACATTTCTTTCAACTTACTTCACTCTGAGCCAATTCATTATCATGATGAGGAAACTTGAGATCAACACCTCCTGTGTGAATGTCTAATTTTGAGCCACATACATCCGATGCCATTGCTGAGCACTCAATATGCCACCCTGGCCTCCCAGCACCCCAAGGGGATGGCCAGCTGGGCTCACCAGCCTTACTCCGTTTCCATAATGCAAAATCATTAGGAGATTTCTTTTCTGCTGTATCATCAGTCAAGTCACCTATTGAAAAAACTTATATAAAGACTGGGCGTGATAATAAAAACTTTTTTAATATAATGCACAGAAAATTGAGCTTTGTTGCCGTATATTTTGTATCCAAGAAATTGACATACTTTAGCATAAAGTATCTTAACAAGATACATGTAAAAACTATTAATGTATATCAAGTTATTCATTAATCTTTAAGATATTATAAAAATGAGTTTATATGCAATGTGTTATATGCAATATGTAAACTGTTAAAATTTTATTGCAATGCACTTTCATTAGAATGGTAATCGGTAGCCAAGTCTCACATCCAAAAAACTAGAAGTCACCAGTTCAAATCCAACAATGGCATGCACTAACTACACAGTTTTTTTTTTAAGTAAAGAAAGACTCTCTGAGGAAACCTACTGACAAAGATCAGTGGTATGTGAAATCTGGTAATCCGCTTGGGAGAAGTGTGGCAGGTTTACTGTCCATTCCCATTTTTTATAAGGTGGAAATGCTTGGTATACACCCCACCACATGGGAACTCTTGGCAGGGTAGTGTGGGACTCCCGTCCGCCGCAGTTGCCACACTAATGTATCCACTAGACCCACCTGGAATTCCTCTACTGCCTGACACATGAGCAGAGGGATATGATTTCTCTTACGTTTCTAGCTAGGTCTATTATTATTCATTAGAAACTTCTACCTAAATATAGGGCATATTTTATTTGACCCGGGGAAGTAATTGACAAATTTAATAACAGCCCATAGTATCCCACTGCTGGCCTCAGTCTTCCACTGCTTGTCTAAGGTGGATTACACATACTAGTGATCTCGGTATGTGGGTTTCCTCACGATGTTATTCCTCACCGTCAGTATAGGAAAATTATGATATAAAATGCACATTAGGCGAAAATAAACTATGAAAAACTGCCTAAGCGGTGTATGTTGCTGGAATTGGGAACCAGGACCTCTAGATGGATCTCCGAGCGTAATGTCACTCAGCTACCAAGTACCTATTTGACAAATGTAATTATATTTACCTTCTCCCTCTTGTAATGACTTTGTATCTCCATATGCTTCTGGTACCAATCGAGCATAGTGATGTTTTTCTTTACTATCAAATTCACTAACATTAAAATATACTGATCCATTTGATTCATAGGCTAAACCATTATCTATGATCTTTTGTATGTATTGCACTATTTGTGGTACATATTCGCTAACTCTTGTTAATACATCTGGCGGTAATACCTGAAATTTTAAATGGTATTTTATTTATCTATATTAAAATAATTAATAAGTTACCATTTTTATAAAATTACACCTAATTACTGGCATTTCAACTCGAACAGAATAGGTCACTTTACGTCTGAGGTATATTGCAAAATACAGTCACAGGGCTAAATTATAAGTTAGAAATCCTCTGTCAGTTAAAATTGGAATTAAGACTACTTGACAGCAGAGAACTGAATAACAACTTCCAAGAGCATTACCATTATTATATAACAGAATTGCATCATTAACTAAAATCAAATAAAAAAAGTTATTCCTACAATCATATCTGGTCTCCATAAGAAATAAAATTAGGACCACCGCCTCATTTTCATAACAAATTATAAAAGTGGTTAAATTAATAAATAAATGATGATGAGGCATAAATATTTTTGCTAGTTTACAGATGATAGCCATGCTAGTCGGACTGAGAATACTGACCCCTGCGACCTGGGTTGACTTATCATAATAGGTGACAAATAAACCTAGCTAGCTACCTAGCTTCAAGCTCAACTGGATAGTAACCACCCCTGGTCACCAAATATGCCGCCATAACATGTATTGTATTCCAGCATAAGTGACCCAGGTTCCAATTGTCATACACAGACAACATCAAGATAGCGGTGCCCCTGGCATCACAAATATCCATAAGCAAGGGTAACTACTTAATATTAAGTAGATTGCCAGCCTGTCTGTTGTTCCTCAGCAATAAATATAAACAAAATAAGGACACCATTACATTACTGTTTTTAGAAATGGAGTCAGGTAGCAGTCAGAGTCAGCAGTTACTCTTGAAAAAAGGATTTTTGCTACATTCATTCCACTCTTTTTTATAGTATAAAAAGGGAAGTTACCATGAGCACATTGAACTTTAGTGTACTCAACAATAGACTCTGGTCTTCAAAGATTTGGAACATGAAATGAAAATTTATTCATCTGAATTGATCAAATATGGTCATTTAAATTTTTGCAATAATAATACCAGCTCCATCGTGTGCTTTACCTTAATAGGTATAGGATTATTTAAAATAAAATTATATCATAACATTACAATTGAATTAGATATTCATTAATCAAAAAAAATTATGAACATACAATTCCAATACATAATTTTAATAATAAATGATAATAATTTCACACTTACAAAATTAAACTTACATTTAATGCTTTCATATCTTTATGAAATTCATTTTCCCAATACCTAGGTAATTCTGTGAATATTGAGTTATCAGTGACCGTTGCGCCATACTTGCTATCTAACCAGTCTGATATGGGGCTTTTAGCTGATTTTAACAAATCACATTTCGCTTTTAATATTGTTTCATCATTTTTACCTTCTATTGCAGTCTTCAATGCCTGTACAGCATTTGCAATACTGAAAATATAATAATTATTAATATAATAATTTTATCAACATTAATTTAATAATGATTTTTTTCAATCTTTAATTTAAGAGTGTATTCTTTAATATAATATTTAGAACAAAAAAGATCCCATTGGGTCCAAACGTGGGAGATATTTCTTGGCCCCGAAATAATATAATATTTAGCTCTATAAAAAATAAATTTATACATGATTAATCAACTTCTCATTTTTAAACTCTCTTCAACAATATTAGTAAGCTACCGAGCAGACTCTGTCAGTGGTTGAGAGAGTATGACTATACATTTGCCTATATCTTATTTATTAGAATGAGCAAACATATTTCTAGCAGCTTCGTTTCAAACACACTCCAGCATAATATGATATGCATCTTCCACTGTACCACACACATCACAATTTGGAGACAGAGATTTACCCATTAGATATGCAAACCTATTAAGTGGAATGTGTCCCAAACGAAGTCTTAATAATATAATCAAGTCTTGTCTATTTAAATTGTTGTTGTGCAATAGCCATGACAATTTAAATGTATGACACTGAATTGTTCTATACCAAATGCCCTTTTCTCTTGACTGCAAATCGAAATATTCATTATGATAATTGTAATCTAATAAGAATAGAGATGAGAAAAAATTTACTAGTACTAAAATTTCTACTAAGACATAATTAAAAAAATAATAATTATATCCAAGTCAGGAGGGACTCCATGAGATTACCCACTAGAAACCTTAAAAACTCACTGTTCTCCTATCACCTATTGCTTGGTCGATAAACAGCAATGGAACCTCCACCGAGGGACTGCTGTCTATGGAATATAATTTACAGTCAATAGTTTAGACATATATAGTTTATGATTGATAAGGATAAATTACTTACTAAAATTTAAATTAGTACATGTTGCTTAGACTTTTTTGATGTGTGTAATTCACAGTAAAATTTTAGGGAATTTTTAACTTCAAAACATTATTACAATCATCATCTTTAACATGTTATACTCAATAAATTAATTTTAAATAATGCAATTGCATATTACCCTCATTTTGTATATGAGCATTGTATGTGAAACTAGAAAAACAAGAATACATACTTATCTAAAGTCTTCTGCATGACATTCTTTTTATCTGGGTCATTAGTTTCTGTAACTGCTGATTCATAGTAATTCATGACTGCAGTTGCATCATCAATTGTTTCACTGAGGCCTTTTGGTTCTTTCATGTATTTGTCATATAAATAATTCTGCCTCACCCTCTTAATGATCTTGTCATCAATATCTGTTATATTCATAACATATAGGATGTCATATCCAAAGTAATTTGATAATATTCTTCTCAATATATCAAATGATATATATGATCTGTATAAACAACACATAATGACATAAACATAAATATTCTACACTCTGTACTTAGTTGTTTATTATACTCATAGATATAAATGAAAATAAATGAATCACATATTTCCTGTGTTTATGTTAAAAATATATAAATACTTGGTACAATATAAAATCTTATATACTAAACAAGGTCTCAATAATAACAGTATAATGATTAGCACATAATTATAAAACAATTTTCAATATAATTCTCAAGACAAAATAAAAAAAAAATACATAAATGAAAAATAAAATAAAAAAACACTTTACTAAAATAGGTTCGACTTATACATGAAAAAAACTTTTATTATTATTTCAGTCCTGAATATTTTTTTCCTGAATTTTGAATAACATTTTATGGAAACTAACCTTGCGTGACCCATGTGGGAGGCATCATAAACTGTTGGGCCACAGCTGTACCAATTTACACGATTTCCATTGGCTGGTATAAATTCTTCCTTCTGCCGGGTTAAACTATTATACAATTTCAAAACTGGTCTTTTGACTGTCCTAACCGGCGAAGACCAGCTTGGTTGATTTCTTTTAGACATTATTAGAAGTACATAAATTAATACTGGTTACACTTAATACTAATGAGTAAAAACTGGAATCAAGTTAAATGACAAATTGACAATAGTATATCAATTACAGTAAATTTATACAATAATTTCCTATTTATCGCCACGTACGTCTATCAAAAGCAAAAATATTCAAAAGTGAGAAAGAAGCTGAGAACTCGGAAATTCAGAAAATAATGACTTTAGAACTTGACTGACTTGACAAGTCATATAGTGATGCGCGTCTGTGACCTTATGATCCTAAGTAAAATAATCGATAATAGAAATTATGTATACATACATACCTATCGTTGTGGAATTGTCGGATAATATCATTAAGTAATATTTAAAAAATAAGATGTATTATTTATATGTTATTAGTCCATTGCCTTTTTAAAAAAATCAAATAAAATTCTAATAAGTTAGTTATATACAGAGTGACTTTGACACACCCGTCCAAATTCACACAGAAGAATCTTTAATAAAAGTTATGAGAAACATGTATTTTAGTTTAGTATCACATAGTACAAAAATGTTGAGTAATCAGCATCACAAAGTCATTCAAAGAACTCGCAATTTACGTAATACGGCGCGAGAGTCCAATGACCTCTCCATCTGACCTAGTAAAAGGCCGAGGACGGCGGCATTGAACCGGGCGAGCGAATACGCACTACTCATTTACGCGGGTGTGACAGAGACAGGTAATAACAGGTTAACGACGCTGTTTGCACCATATGATTATTCTGTACGATTGAATTAATGATCCTATACGAAATATTTTATGGTGAAAATTCAACATATATTTTTTTTTGCAAAAATGGGTTCCTTAAATGATGTTTAGTGCGTAAAAAAAATTTGGACGGGTTTGTCAAAGTCATCCTGTATATACAGGTTGACTTTGACGGATAGTTTTTTTGACTTCGTACGTAGGTGACACTGAAAGTTTTTAGAAAATCAAAAACTGAGCAAATAGCAAGTTATTATTTTTATTATATCTTTTCAAAATAGTTTCCATTCACATCAATACATCGCTACATTCGATAGAACCACCGAGAAAAGCACTTTGCTCACTCGTCCTTAGGGGTCTGTTCGATGGCCTTCTGGAACGCAGCCACTGCTTCCTTGGCTTCCATAAAATGTTTTCCTCGAAGTTTTTCTTTTATTTTTGGGAATAAATAAATATCGCAAGGTGCGAGGTCGGGGCTATATGGCGGGTGACCCAGCAATTCTACGTCTGACGATGCCAAATAGTCGATCGTTCGCCCGGCGGTGTGCGAGGAGGCGTTGTCGTGGTGAAGGAGGATCCTACTGCGAGGTCGTTTCTCTCGAACTTTTTCCAAGACAAGTGGCAAACATTTGTTAGTATACCACTCTGCAGTAACTGACTTTTGATCTTCTAAAACAATTGTCGCATAATGACCGGTCCTTCCGAAGAATGAGGCCACCCTCTTTTTCCTTACACTTCGACCTCTCTTTAATTTAGTTGGCAACTCCTCGGAAGGAAACACCCACTGAGCAGATTGTCTTTTGGTTTCCGGATCATAGCAATAAATCCAGCTTTCGTCACCCGTAAGTATGTCAAACACAGCTTTTGAGTCACCTCTGTTAAATCTTTGTATCATTTCACGGCACCAATCAACACGACGGAGTTTTTGGGCCTCGGTCAAATAATGAGGTATCCACCGGGCACAAAGCTTTCTAACGGCTAAATTTTTGTGGAGGATTTTGTGCACTTGAGTCATACCGATGCCTAAGCTTGTCCGAATCTGCTGATAGGTTACTCTTGGATCAGTCTCTATCATACACCGCACAACACTGATGTTATCTTCAGTCGTCGCTGTAGAAGGCCGTCCCTCACGCCGAGCATCGTTGAGATTGGTGCGACCACGTTTAAACTCATTAAACCATAAGCAGTGGCCCGAGAAGGGGCTTCGTCGTGAAAGGCCAATCGAAGTCTGTCATAACATTCTTGTTGACTTAAATGACACCGAAAGTCATAAAAAATCATAGTACGAAAATTTTCTCGCGTTAAATTTGTAGCAGTACTACGATTTGCTCTTCACTCCTACAAGCGAGCGAGACAAATGCCGGGAGCGCAGCCCTCTCTCTTAAAGCTAAGGCTGTCATCGTCTCAGACGACCAACGACAGCGACACCGGGCGGAAAAGGCATTCCGACCCCGTGGGAGCGGGGTCGATCAGCCGTGGCAGCGTGCTCGGTCACGCGCCTCCTGTGAGGCGCGCTCCCGGCTCGAACGCTGCATGGGGATAATTGATAGCAGCCACGAATGGCAAGAATACTATTAATTGGGGACTATCGACTTCACCGGTGAAGCCGATCCTATTCTAATCTACTACCGTTTCGGAGTGCTTATAGCTGGGGGAGAAGAAACGGCGAAAGAAACTCCCCCGCAACACATCTATTCTACGTGTATTTCTGTAATGTGTGATTGTGTACGGTTACAGGCTATGGGGGGCGGAAGGCATCCCTAAACCTGTTTCGTCGGGCTGGTCCATGCCGGACTGGAGGGGATTGCGTCCGCGAGAGCATTCGCTTTAGCGTCCTAGAAATGGGGTCGCGTCTATCGGTGAGCACGTTACGCGGGCGGCGACGTGCGTGGGGTGCTCGGCGGTTGGGCGTGTAATTGACTGTCTCCACCACCAGTGGATTGGGATGGTGGGGAGCGAGACCGAAGAAGGATCGCGAAAGGGATACCATGTACTCCTTCACGGGAAGGAGCTCCAGGTCGCGGTGAAGGTCCGCGTTGCGCATGTAAAGTGGCGCTTGGACTGCCATGCGCAAGAACTTATTCTGCAGCCGCTGCATCGAGTTGATGTAGCATTTGCCGGCATGGGCGAAGACTACGCTCGAGTACGTCATGATCGGTCGGATACAGGTTTTGTAAAGTGTCACCTTATTCCTAAGGGACATCTTACTCTTCCCGCATAACATTGGGTAGAGGCGACCGAGCACAAAGTGTGCTCTGTTCCTTACCGTCCTGATGTGTTTGCTGAAGTAAAGGCCTCTATCTAAAGTGAGACCGCGAGCGCAGCATAACAACGTTTTATATTTACGGTGTGCGACACGATACGCAGATATCTTCTATCTCGCTCACACAGTTACATTTGTACTTGTTGATGTTATCGTGTTAGCTTAGCATATTTAGCATTATATCGTTAAAACTTAGCAGCTATTCACATTCCTTAATTGTAAATATAAACAGCGCACTTTGTTATTAAATCATGGAATCCTGGAACTAAGTTTTATTACGAACAACACAACAAAGAAGCCCTCCGAAGAAGAACTCTGCCTCAACAATAAATCCATTGGAGGCCAGAAACCCCTGCACCTCCAAAAATTCATATTGGCGTGACACAGACAAATTTCAATTTGCTGTCAAATCGTAAAATAAATGACAAATGAATGAAATTAATACTCAATAGTATTAACAGAGTCCTATTTTCAAAATTTAAACTTATTTTTTTATTATATTCTTTAAAAGTGACCAGTTCTAAAAACTTTCTGTGTGACCCTCGTAGACTTCTATGAATCACAGAAAAATAACAGATGGAGAAGATTACTGTGGTGGTTTGTTTCTTTATCAGATGATTATGGCTTACAGTTATCTGTTATTTATTTATTCATTTAAATTAATTAAAACAGCTGCAGCCAGTTACATTAATTAACAATAATTGATCAGTGGCAGTTGTTACTACAGATGTTACTAGTAGTAGTTATTACTCTGTGTATTAATTATTACGACTGAGTTATGCGAAACTTTTGCGTCGGATAGTTAGTCTACTACATTGTAGTTAAAAAAATATTACGAATTGATTTCAAATCAGATGTCAACTTTGAAAGAATTGAAGGTTCAATCCAATTGATTGATGATCGATTGATACTATTCGCAACTCTATATTAATGTAATTGCTTTTTTACTTTTGACTTTGACAATGACACTTTTTAATGACAATAGCATTTGTTCAATGCTAATTTTTTTTTTATATAGCTCGGCTCCAAGGCTCCAATACTATAGTACTCTTGACAGTTACTACTTTTTTAGACAAGTCTAAGATTTAATTAATTTTAACTAGATTATTTATTAAATAAGTAAAGTTATCTTTAATCATTTTACCATCACATGTATTAACATTTTGTAAAAAGTTAAATTTAATTTCGCAATCTTCAAATATTTACTAAAATTAATTAGTCGATTACAAAATGATGCAGTAGGGTTATGACGTTATGAGTTACCTCAGATTGCGATTTTAATAATCAAAAGTAAACAAAAAGACATATTATTGACTCTTTCTCACCCATGGATATGATCCAAGTAATGTTTCAACGAGAGAGATGAATGATTTACATATTAATCAGCTGCAAGTTATTTTGTGTGTGTGTACAGTAAAAATAAATACCTGTACTATACATAATAGTATTATATATTTATTTATATACTCGTGCACTTATCTATTGAAAGTTTATTTTACTGTTCTGTACATTTTTTAGATTTTTGTGTCTTTTTGAATCATTTTGGTGTAACATTTAGAACAATCTTACATAATGGCTCTCTGTGTTTGTAAATGTCTAAATGTAATCCTAGAAAGCGATAAATATGAAGACTTTTTCGACGTTGGAAAACTAGAGCTAACGTCCATGGAACAAAGGGATATATTTTTCAATGAGGTATTTGTTGCAAATATAGATCTATATATTAAAATGAACAGTGGAATTTGTTTTACTTCTCCACTTTGTTAAATGATCTGTATAACCAAATTTCTTTAATTTAAGTACTGACGCAGTTGTTTGTGCCGCAGTACATGTGCGCCCGCTGCAAATATTTACATTCGTTATATTTTATAATAACAAGGTTATCTAGTTAGAATACCCATGCGTTTAATTGCTTTTACTTGTTTATTTTTATTTTAACCTTATAATATAACCTTGTTCATTTATAAATTAGAAAAATATAGCTGACCTTGGGATTTGTTATAAGCTTGGACTAAATAATCTATAACTACCTAATTAATATGCGATGAGCTTGTGCCAAACTAAAAAAAATCCTTTGTTCTTTGAAATTATTTTAGCACAATTTCATTTCTGGTTTTGGTTCTTCCACAGAAACTGCTGAGCTGCCCTATAGCTTCACTAAAGAAGCAAATTGTCCAGCCTGCTTTAGTTGGGGAGCGCCCAGTAGGCAGATGGATACTGCACTCTTGCATTGCCTGTGGGCAAACAACTCATGCTGAACTACAAGATAAAAATGCATTAATTAATTTACTTATTCCAAAATGTATTCAAGTAAGTATCCCAATTATTTAGTGTTCCTATTCCTTCTTTTCATGTCTACCCCTGCCTCTACTTTCAGGTTCATCATTCTTCTGGTAAAGTGGTCTATATCCCTTCTCATTACATCACCTTACTACGCCAGTCTACTTCCTCTTGAATTATTATTTATAGGTGCTATTATGAGAGAATCTTTATATGCTGATTTCAAAAAGCAGGATTTAATGTTATGAAGATAATATAAGGTATATAAAACGGAAGACACAAGTATGATTTATATTTAGCTATAAATGCTGATTTTTTAATAAAAGCACATGGTTGCAAAATTGTCTAGGCAGCAGTAATTTTATTCCAAAGCAATCTAAAATTCATGACAAATTTCACAATGTTAATATAATTTGACCTGAGATACAAAATGCCTAGCTATACATATATTTTCAACTATGACGTTAAATTAACACGTCCAATGAATACCATACTAGCTTGAAAATCATACATTTATATATGGAGTTTTTCAAGAAAAAAAAAATGTCTAATACTATATTACAAAATGAGCCTAATTATGAATTATGTAGTTTCCTCCTTCTATAATTGAGATTACATCTCTAATCTCAGAGTGCCTATTGGAAGAGGTCTCCTCCAGTTCATGCCAGTGTGCTTTATCCAGAGCTGCATGTTTCCAAAAGGGACCGGATGTCAGTTTCAGCTTATTCTTCGAATGCTTATTTTGCCTACCCCTGCTTCTTTTTCCATCTCTAGGGTACCAATATGTCACTAGTTGGCTCTATTTGAGATGTTTGGTTCTAACCATATGGCCAGTCTCCATTTATAATAAACTATTATCAAAATTAAATTTTCAAGATAACTTTAATTGAATTTACAGGTTGAGTAGTTCAATTATAATTAGTTATAGCTATAACTTTTTAATGAGTTAATTTTCCCCTAGAAATAGAATACTAAAATGAAGTTAAAGGTGTAGTCGGAGATCGATGAATTTATAATCATTATCTTTTCAGACAACTACAGAGCATATAAATAATTTAAAAAAATCAACGAACTTTTCACCAGTATTCAATTTACTCATGCCAGAAATAACAAATGACATTGATATGAAAGAGAATGTAGATACAAGCAACTTTAGGACTATGGGGAATAGAGTCTGGCCTCAAAATCAGCATGTGATTGGCACTCTCAACAAACAGTTAAATCAGACTCTACAGTCTCAGCTGGAGGCTGTTGAGGAAATGGTCAGGCAGTTTAGAGATCAAAAATATGCCGAATTTGAAGCATATAAAGAGAGAGCACAGAGGGATCATAAAATTCTAGCTAGGTATGATAATCGCCTAAGGTATCATAAATGTTATTATTAGTCATAAGTCTCTCTAAAACTTAAATAAATAAAAAATAAAATAAACTTAAATACAATTTTTTTCAACGAACCACAGACATACTGATGGTCTACTCAATAGTAGGCTGCTATCGTCGCCTACAGATATTAACAACACACACTGGTAACATGCTGCTGTCCACATAGGAGAATTGGAACATTGATTACTTATGCCAGAAGGTTATTGAGGTGGAATATTGAGAGACCATTGGTTGCTATCGAGATGGGCTTGAAGTCTTAACACCTAGCTTGGGTTGTTTGGTCATTTTTAAGACAGGCCGCCCCCCAACACAAAGGTTAATTTTTTTGCTCCACCACAGCATGGAGATAAATTTCTGTAATTTATGTCTATCCATTTCTAATCTCATAGGATGATTTTATCTTTCATTTCATCTTTTTTCAGTGTTATAAATAAAGCACGAAGTAATGTTGACAATGACAGTTGGAAAGTAGACACCAGCTTGGAAAATGGGCCTCCATCGCCACAGCTACCCCCACTGCAGCGGAGAAGACTGTCGTCAATCAAAGATGCCAAAAAAGCAAACAATTTTGTTAAGGTATCTCTTATTGATCTAATTTAAAATTCTCATTGCTTGTCAGTTTGCCAAGATTTTCTCTTTAACATGAATATATGAAGCAGGATTGAAAATGGATCAACCATTATTCTCTATTAATATTCTTATCAGAATCATTTATACCCAATACTTCTGTTTACATAGGACTCTATTGATGTATTCATTTTTTCTAATTCCAATTTTTTGCACGGACATGTTCACATATTATAGTGAGTCCACAAATTGAAAATTGGTTTAAAAATTTCAAAAGTCCTAATTTATCTATATTTCTAGTCGATGGTTTTTATTTTAGACAATAATGGTTCAAGAATGTAACATAAAATTGAATATTAAATTAATTTGTCAAATAAATGAACCCAGTGTTGGTGTAAGTAAATGAAAGTATATGCAAGTTGTTTATGAAGTGCTGGAAATCATGGTTTAATTCAATTTTGTATAAGTTATAAAGAAGTAGTAGTGATGGAAATTATACAATTTTCCAATTTAGTATTTTTCTAATCAGATTCAATTGTTTAAATTTAATAGCATTAATAAAGCACTATTCACACAATCACAGAAGACATAAATCGTAAAGAACATTCGTTTTCATATTGAATTGTTGAATCATTATGTTTTGTAAATATGACAATAGTTTTTATTTTTAATTATTGTTTATTGCTGTAGGACAGCAGACGGGCTGACGGCCTGCTTAGAATTTAGCAGTTACCGTCGCCTATGGGTGTTTGAATGCCGAGGGCATCGTGAACACGCTGCTGTCCCATAAAGCTACAGGAATTTGGGTCACTAATGCTGTAACACAACACAAGGTTATTATGGCGGCATACTTAAGAGCAAAGGTGGTCGCCATCCAGACGACCTAAAGGCCCTATCACATAGCTAGGGTGGGTTGTTTTGTCGCCTTTTATGACAGGCCGACCCCGGCCGCAGAGGCCAGTATTCTTTCTCCGCCCCTGCATTCATCATCATTCCAGTGATCTTCATTTGAAATTAAACATAACAGATGTTGAAAGCTATTAAATGTAGAATAAATTGGAAATTAGACCTTAACGTGTCAGGTTTGTCATGTCTGTGGCTTTGATCCCCATGGAGGACAAATTATTTGTGTTATGAAATAAAAATAATATTAACCTTAGAATCCTAGAGAGGCTTTCGCTAAGTAAATGGGTAAAGGGTCGGATACAGAAAGTGTTTCTCCTGAGCAAGGTATATATAGTGAGAAGGTTGTTGTCACTGGAGCCACGGTAGCTTGGGCCATTGGAGCTTGGGCCATTGGCCTCGGTACCAGCGAGTTAGTTTTTTTTTCATATTTCACTGGCAGATAGCTGATGTAACAAGGAGTAACTTAGGCTACTTTTATTTTAGAAAATGAAAAATAGTTTTAGAATAAAAATAGGATCTCACAAAAAAAAATTGGTTTTTCTGTTGTTCGGCTAGTTATACATATAAACCCGGATCTGAAACGGGAATAGAACCCATGACCTCTGCAAGCATTCCGATGTGTGTTAATCGTTACTCTGGGTGTATATGTCCCTCTATTGTATATTTATGAAAAGACTTTTTGTGAGACTTCTGGTGCAGGGGCTGACTTAAAAAACAAACAGTTCAATATGTAAATAAAACTTCTGAATATTTCCAGCCGATGAGAAATCCACCTGGAGATGAAGATTCTCTGGAAGCTGAAGAACTCTTTTTCGATCTAGATGACATGGACTCACGGCACAATATGGTTTCCGATCAAGATGATTATGATTCGGATCGTAAGTTTTAATTCTACTCATTATATTTAATGAGAGATAATTATTTAAACAATTAACTATATATTATTTAATTCGACATTTGTATTTTGTCGAACCCCGGCTGGAGGGGAAAACCCTAAATGTGGTTAGATGTCGTAGAGGATGTTGAAGACTGTGCGAAGTGGAGAACATAAGTCGAAAACTGGACTAGCTGGCTCCGAAGCGAAAGTTTATGTTGCAATTGGGATTTAACGCCAGATAATAATGTTGATATATTTACATATATGTGTATATATCAATTGCTTCAAGGCTCCACAGTTTTGTCGACTAACAGTGGTTTGTAGAAGTGTTATTATGGCTGTTGGGAATAATCTAAACATCAAAAGTTTTAGTGGTGGCTTTTATATGCCTAATTTCTAATACAACACTGCAACTTTTTAAAAATATTTTTGATATGGATCATAAAATATCAAATTGAATGCACATATTGTCGATGGGAATGTATATATGAAAATAATAGCTCATAACGTCCTACTGCTTTGCTCAGGCTTACCCCCATAGAGAATGAACAATACAGCCGCCATGCTAGTACTAACTGGATTAGCGGATTACACATACCTGTAGCACACAAGTGCTGCGTGCTATGGTGGGATTCGAACCCGGGACCTCTAAGTTCGTCTCTGAGTGTGGATACCATTTGGCTAACACATACATACGAGAGTGTATATTGAAGAATATTAATCAGATCCTTATTAGATTAGATATTTTAAGAAAATAATGAGCTGTACTGTTTACATTGGGCTATTGAGTCCTTTAGAGCAGAGGTGCCCAAAGTCTAGGGGTCGCCAATGTTTAAATAGTTTTCCCTGAAAACGATCTTGGTTTGATTCCTGATCCATTTTCCTATGACATATGCAGTTCAACTATTCAAGTTCGAAGAGAAAGAGCAACTGATAGATTTGATTAGTGATGGATCAAAATCAATTTAAGCCTTAGCCTTGCCAAAAATTTTGGTTATCCGTGGCTAAGCAATATCCCGTTTTAAGCAAGAATGCCATCAGAGTTTTAATACAGTTTGCATCAACATATTTGTGTGAAACTGGATTTAGCAAACTAGTTGCAATAAAAACTTGTGTTTAAACCCTGAAGATGATATTTGACTTGCACCAACAAAGATCCGAACATTGATGAAATAATTAGAAACTCGTAGCCCCATACATCTCAATAAAGGGCAATTTTACTAATTTTTTATTTTATATAAAAAGTATTTTCTTAAAATTATTAATAAAATTAATATGTATTGGATATAATAATGTTTTTATTCAATTTATTTTGCGATTTTGGTGGAATATCCGACTTCACCCCGATTGCCATGAGGCGTGGTGCTGCCAACTTGCTCCAACTTCCGACACTTCGGATCATTAATCAAGAACGACAGTGAGATAGGCCAAGATGTGAAAAACAGAGTGAATGCACGATGGATGAAATAGTGACAGGTCTCAGGAACAATATGTGACCCAAGATTACCACTTAAACCTCAAAGGTAAAATTTATAAATCCGTAATACGGCCTGTCGTATTGTATGCATCCGAATGTTGGGCTCCAAAGGGAGGGATGAAAGAGTGTTACATGCTGCGGAGATGAGAATGCTGAGATGGATAAAATTAGAAATGAGTATATTATAGGAAGTGTGAAAGTAGTGACAGTTATTGAAAAACTTAAAAGTAACAGACTAGCGTGGTTTGGCCACGTGATGCGCAGGGAAGAGTGCCATATAACAAAGAGAATGATAGAAATGAGAGTAGATGGATACAGGAGTAGAGGTAGATCAAAAAAAGATGGATGGATTGTGTAAAAGATGATATGGCAAAAAGGGGTGTGAATGTTGGGATAACGGCTAACAAAGGAGATTTTATCCGTGCAGGGGCGGAGAAAAATTACTAACTTCCGGGGTCGGCCTGTCGTAAAAGCCGACAAAACAACCCACCCTATCTACGTAGTAGGGCCTCAAGCCCGTCTGGATGGCGACCACCTTTGGTCTTAATTATGCCGCCATAATAACCTTGTGTTGTGTTCCGGCATTACTGACCCAAGTTCCTGTACCCTTATGCGACGGCAGCGTGCTCGCGATGCCACTGGCGTTACAAACACCCATAGGCGACGGTAACTCCTAAATTCTATCGTGTGTAATGTAGAGGGCAGCAACGACGAGGGGATCCAGGTGGCGAGGCCGCGCGGCGGAGGCGCCGAGATCGCGCGCTCGCTGCCGATGACCATGCCCAAGTTCGCCAACGACCGCCCCGCCGACAGATTCAATGACGATGATGTAAGTACATTTGGATTAAATAGCCTAATGAAAAGAAAAAGAGTGTGGCTCGTTTACTTTAAATATATATATATATATATATATATATATATATATATATATATATATATATATATATATATATATATATATATATATATATATATATATATCATTTTTGTTGTTCTTTCATAATTATCTCATCAGATCATTTTACTTGTTCCATACATGTAAAGATAAAGATGACTTAGTTCGCGTAATAGTCTAAGCATTGTTTGGATATCCGGACTATTTACAATTCTTTAGTTATAGTGTTATTTCGTTTAAGCCTCTTCTTCTGTTCTCTTTCGTTTCGCTCTTGACAGAGCGGTCGCGGTCACGTTGGCGGTAGAGGCGGACACAGCTCTCCGCACGATCCCACGCCATCGGTCCCTGTTGGCAGACTGTCTGGCGCAATCAGACACGTGCTTTCCCACTGCGGACTTAACCTGCTCAGTCCAGCGCATAGGTGACCTGCAGCGTGATCTGGTTCCTTCTACTTTTCCCTGCACTACCAGCCGCTCTATAGAGTCGCTATCGCGCCTAGAGATATGCCCAAATTAATTTAAGTACCGAACTATTAAGCTCTTCACTGAGAATGAGCTTTTGCCTGCAATATTTTTCATTTCAAGTATAAAACACTACCTGCAGTTATAACTAAATGAATGGTCTTTTAAATATTTGTGTGATGTTTTGAAATAAAATATAATTAATTGTGTTTAATATGCTAAAAGAAAAATGATTGAAAAAGTAACTGTTATCCAAGACTTCTCGCGGTTAGAATCATATTACTAAGATATTCCAGCATTGTATGAATCTCTTACAGTTGTTCATTTTCTTCATAAGCGAAGATATGCGCCACCTTGCGAATTGATTTTTGGTCGTAATATAATACAAATTAATTATTAATTAATTATTCTGGATAAAGTAATTGGTAAAATGTTCATATTCTAAAGGATTTAATTAATAACTTTAAAGAAATATTTCCTTATTATAAGTATTAGTTTAGAATGGAAAAAACTCATGAAAACATAATAACTGACTGGTGACAAAATAGAATGTCTGCATTAGGGCCATTTACGAGCCGATTAATTCAATCCACTGTTTATATTGGAAAAGGAGGAGCCGGCCACGGACATAGCGGCCAGTATCAAAGCGCTGGCCCGCTCTGTCCACGGGGACGTGTTCGAGCTGCCCCGTCCGCGCTTCTCCACGCAGATCTAGCTCACGAAGCAGGAAGGCCGACGCCATGTCATTAGGATACCTTTATATCTCGTCGAGTTGTGTGTGTTAGCGCTCTCGTACAAAAGAAAACTGTCCCGTTATTGTCTATTTTTCTAATATTTCACATATGTTCAAGACTATTTAATTCAGAACAAATATGTAAGTTCGTACATTCAAATAAACTTTGATAACTAATGGGCACTGTATATATCAGTGCTTCAATAATAATAATATTTGATGACGATTTTATCTTAATAGTGATTGAAATAAGTAAATGATCAATGAAATGAAAATATAACTTGATAATTTCAAATGATTAATAAATAATAGTGACATTTTTCTTTTGTACGGTAGATTAAGTGTGCTTGATAGTGAGTTGATAGTGTATGAGCCATGAACACAATATTTGGTGCAATGAATAACAATATGAAATGTAGTCACAGTGACCCTGAATAACATTAATAAGTATTAACTTGCAGTGCGAGTGACTTATTATGGCTTTGTTTACACATTTGACAAGTGATAAATTAGCAAGAACAATCAATTTTCCACTGCACTACTTGTTGAAAATGTGAAACAACCTTTAGGACAAGTAATTGCAGTTCTCCGTTTATTAAATAAGTCCGTAACATTTAAGAGTCCACTAAACTTAGGATATAAAATGAGAAATATATGTTTAAATGAGAGGCTATAAAATGTTATATCGTCGAATACGACGGATTGAGTCATTTGTCGAATAGATCGTTGCAAACGCTCTTAAATACATTCAAAATTTCGTAAAACATCGCCTAATGAAAATCAACGTCAATTAGTTTTGTTTACGGATTTTTTTTCAATAATTATACCAATGGTATTTATTCTTTGATAACTTAATAACACGCCGTTTTTGAATTACCATGATATTGTGTATGTGTGACAGAGTTTGTCATTTGTGTCCATGAATTACATATTGTTAACATCTAAGTGATATACGTTGAACATCTATATGATTATCTGGTGTTATATTATTAATAAGTGAAATTGTACAAAAATATAATTAACATGCATTTCTTGCTAGTCGTTAGGGTCACTAATAACCCGCGTATGAATTTGTTTAAAACATTAGGTTGTCTATCAAATCATAACAATGTATATAGACATCGTTACATGACGAATTATAAAAGTGAATTTTTAAATACTTTATTTTTGTATCCAATGTTTTGAGTGTTTACAGAATTGGTATAGAAATCGAATCAGAAAGCCGCGTGTTACAATTTTGTTTTCTAATTTACTTTTCTCATAGTCTTTAAGTGTATCTGTAGATTTTAATTTGTAATTTTTAAGTTTTTTTTTCTTGTGTGTCGATAATCGATTCACGGTGTCGATGTCTTCCAGCAGCTGTGGGGGCTATGCGAATTTTTTTAAATATCCTACCGCTTATGTTTCATAAACGTTTTGTTACTAACCCTATATTCCTAAATATTAAAGGATCGTAGAATTTTAATACGTGACATAGCGTAAAGTTTATTAAGTTACATTTAACATTAGTTTTGTACAATTTAAAAACTTCCACGGGATACTCATAGTTATTTCTAAAAGTTGAACATACTGTGTTTAATAGAAATTAAATAATTAAAATAATTTTATATACTCGTATTTGTTGTATAAATATAATCGTGTCCGATTACGTTTATATCTTTTAAGTCCAGATGAAAATGTAATTATTTTCATTTCAAGTATCGTGTTCACTCGCATACCATAATGGTGGTACAATAAAATGCTATGGTTTTCTCCTAATCTTTCAAAAACATCTATGAAATGACATATCCTTTTAATATTGACTGACTAACCATATTTGTTTAGTAATTTTGCTTCGCTTAGCCCCCTGTTATGTGAGAGAAATGATTGATTGTGAACATGTGATGCCAATATTTTCAGTCATATTAATTTTTAAATTATAATAATTGTTTAATTGGTGTGACGATAATAAGAAGGACATTGAATGTAATGAATTTAGTGATCATGTAATAAATATTGAAGGTGGACATACGCTTCTTATCATTTATTTATTATTCACAAACCCAGTTCTAACCAGTTCTACGTATGATTGCACAAGACCTTGTTTTGATAAGCTCGTGTGCCTGAACAATATTCATTAAAAATTTATAATCTAATAATGTTAACTATTATTAGCATAGTTTGATACGAATTATATTATTTTTTCAAGTATTTTATTACCATATACTTTTTTTCTGGAGGTGGAAAAATAGCCGTACGTACTATGTACCACGCGGCGCCGCGACAGGCTAATGTGGGTCTTCACAGATATTGTGATGACGATTGCTACCCAAATAGAGTGTGCAAGACCATATAGGCTTTACCTAACCGAGGAAGCCGTCCGCGCCCTCGCAATGCGGTGACCGAAGGTTATTCATCGGTATTCGAGGATGAGTGCCCCTTTACTAGGTGGGACTTAAGCCCAGCCGCTGTTTCCTGTTCCCGTTACGTTGCCTCTTTTGTAGTCATGACGGTTCAGTTGCACTCCTCCTGGTCATTGCCTGTACGATCTCCAGGAGTGACACATTAAGTACAAATTAATATAGACAGTGTAAAACCATTTTTTTTATTGCTGTAGGACAGCAGACAGACTTACGGCCCACTTAGAATTTAGCAGTTACCGTCGCATATAGATGTTTGCAACGCCATTGGCATCGCGAACACGCTGCTCTCCCATAAGGGTGCAGGAACTTGAGTCAATAATGCCGGAGGGGACACAACACAAAGTTATTATTGCTACTGCAGCACAGTATGTTTTTACTTTTGCGTAGCAACAATATCCCTGTAATACTGTATTTAAATTGTATAGTGCCGAAATAAATGATTTTTTTTATTTTTGATTTTATTATGGCGGCATCCTTAAGACCAAAGGTGGTCGCCATCCAGACGGGCTTGGGGCCCTACCACGTAGTGTTCTACAGTAAAACCTAAAAATTATTACCTACAAATAATCAAATTGTGTTTTAATTAACTAAACCAACGTGGGGCGCCAGTTTTAAAAGGGTTTTGTAGGTTCCAGCGTGCAAATTAGTACATAGGAAATTTCACAAGTATTTTAATAAACTTTTAATGGTACAGTGAACCCAATCAATACAATTACAAGTTATGAACCATGAACAAAGCCCCCTTGGTAAACGGCGCGCACGTACACTTTTTCTTATCATGGCGGGGTCGGCGTCTAAAGGCGCTCGAGTGGGTTGGATACCGTGATTCGCACATGCGCGGTGGGTACCGGTATGTGTCCGGTGTAGCCGCGTTACAATTAGTTTTTTTTATTAAACAGTGATAAACGTTAAAATAATGCAATAATTAATACAATTCAAATATTTGCCACTGAAAGTTGGAAAAATCCTAAGTTTTATCGTAGAACGGACTGGCACAGTCACAGGTACATTAAATTGAAGCGTATATGCATGTGTGAGTATTAATGCCAGCTTTCTATACAAATTCATCACTTCAGGGGTGAATTGTGCCAGGATAATAGGATCAAGCGAGAGTCTTTCAAGACGTTGATCAAGGCTCTTCGCTATCTGTTTACCGACACAGCCTCCAAGGTGGAGGTAATCTTGTGCGTAAGGACCATTTATATTTCAATTGTTTCTCGTTTTCGCCACCAAACAAATAGAAAGATAACTATTTATTGCTTACTACGTATTTAAAATAAAACACAACTAGAACAACACAGTAAAGCTAGACAGTAATAACACAATAATAATAATAACACTAAAGTAAAAGGCGATCTTATCGCTTTTTTTTTATTGCTATAGAACAGCAGACAGGCTGACGGCCCGCTTAGGATTTAGCAGTTACCGTCGCCTATAGGTGCACGCAACCTCAGTGGCATCGCGAACACGCTGCTGTCCCATAAGGGTACAGGAACTTGGGTCACTAATGCCGGAACACAACACAAGGTTATTATGGCAGCATACTTAAGACCAAAGGTGGTCGCCATCCAGACGGGCTTGAGGCCCTACCACGTAGCTATGGTGGGTTGTTTTGTCGCCTTTTACGACAGGCCGACCCCGGCCACAGAGGTTAGTATTCTTTCTCCGCCCCTGCACGGATAAAATCGCTTAAGCGATCTTATCGCTTTAAGCGATCTCTTACACACAACCCAACTGGAAGGAATTGTGGAAAGAAATATGGCAGTGCAGGTTATTTACAATAAGTAATATCTTTCTATATATGATACCATCATGTGGAATACCAATTTAGATTACCATCATGTGGAATAGCGATACCTACAATAATAGCTCGATCCACTATCACGATATCCAGCTTATTGGCAGAAATACTCCTGTCCGCGACAATAGATCAATCCTGCTATAGCAGATATTCTAAGCAGCATTCCAACAATTATTATAGTCGGCGTACCAATATTAGTACGTCCAATATATCATAACTAAGCTACCTGTCACTTTTTGTTTTAATTTTCCAACAGTTAAAATTTATAGTATAGTAGTATGTGAGGGGCTCTGGATAGAGTCCCTGCTAATTTACAGGAGAAATACCCTTTTCACTCCAACTAAACTGTTACCATATAAATACAACATGTTGCAATTTACACAGCAGTTCGTATATTTGATAACTCAAATAATTACAAGAATTATAACACTTATTTAGTAGAAATATATGACTGAACGCTACACAAACCAAGCCTCTGATAAACCAATAATAATTTTAGAATTGGTGGTTTGAGGTAATATCTTTTACTGACAATTCGCGTTGTTGCTTTTTGTTTTTTCATTCTTGTCACAAATTATCTATAGGCCAACATGTCGTGCCTTCTGGATCTCGCATCATAAAAAGAGGTGCGTTATTAAACGCCACATATGTATATATAGCATAGTAGTTGGATGGTTTCCATGGTTACCGCGTCACAACAAAAGTAACCTATAAATTTTTAATGTGCTCACGTTCTAATAAACTTGCATCATAGCATCATTTGCGGTTTCATAGTTTATATTAAATGAACTAAATATGTTGAGCTCACGATATTATAGTGCCTCCCGGCTCGGCACCGACTCAAAACCAAGGACTGCGATGATTGTTGATGAAGATGAAGAATTGTACTCCGGTTTCAATGAAGTGGCCCCAGCTCTTGATATTCGCAATTTGCGGCAGGATGAAACATTTCAGGAGACTATTAGGACGAATGGTATCGGAAGGAAGGTGCCCAGCCGTATGGGGACTGGGGTGAGTTAAATCTTTAATAACATTACTTCTATTATTCGCTTTATATAGTTTAACTATTTTTTTTTACCTAAATCTTTCGTAAATCAGTAGTATCTATTGTGTGTATAAGTTTTATGAATATAACACTCACCTAATTTTATTTGAAAAATAAAAGCGCTAAGTACGAGAAAAGTAAATGCACTAAAACTGTAATATATTAAAAATAAGAAACATTTTAGGTTAATTCTTTATTGCTTCCTATACAATTTAATAAAATTTATAACTAAGGTAATAAATAAAAAATGGTCTTATCGCTTAAAGCTATCTCATCCAGATAATATATCTGGAAGAAATTATATGGCGGTATAGGTGGTAGTACATTTCAAAATAATCCATACTAATATTATAAATGCGAAAGTAACTCTGTCTGTCTGTCTGTCTGTTCCTCTTTCACGCCTAAACGGCTGAACGGATTTTGATGAAATTTGGTATGGTGATAGATGATAACCTAGAAATGGTCATAGGCTATAAATAATCACGCCATCGTTCTTAGGGGGTAGGCAGTAGGCAGATAACTAAATTGAGTTAGTGATTTTTTGTGCTTATCCGGTATCTATGAGAATCGGCCAACATCTATTTTTCATCCCCCTAAATGTTAGGGGTGACCCACCCCCAAAATTTTTTTTTTAATTTTTTGACATTTTATTATTTATATGGCAGAACAACGTTTGCCGGGTCAGCTAGTGTTTAATAAACAAGTCGGTCATCACCGTTCCATCATCGGGCACCTTCGGAAGATCAGCACTAGCTGGTTGTCTACAACCAGATAATCGCTGGGAGGGATCGCCAATTTGGGACTGTCGCCCCTTCATATTAAGTTATTTATTTTTGTTATGTATTTTGTGAGAGCTGTAAATGTTTTATTCTTTAAAATTTTAGATAATGCGTTTAGGCACAGTTAGTATGCGTGATAGCAGTTCGCGTGCAGGCACCGCGGCTCGCCCAGTGACGGCGTTGCGCGCTGCCGGGTATACCTCCGCACCACGAGACTTACCCACTAAGGACGAACACAAAGAAGACAGGCAAGTGTAGCAGCAATTTTAAAATTTCCTACTGAGTACTTGCAACATGGTTCTCTAAATAAATGGTTTTAACGACATTTTTTGAAACTATAATAGTGACCAGTATTAGATATATTCTCCCGGAGCTTACGTGTATGAAGGAGCCACCTCTCCTCGTTCTTAGGTTGCCGTAAACGGTGGAAAATAAATAACTCCTAGTTCTCAAACAAAAGAGACCATATTCGGAGATTAAGGGTCACAGAATCAAAAAAACCAATTTACCTACATCTAAACTCTAGTGCTAATTTGAACAAGAAGTCTAATAAGAGCGTCAGAGGAAAGACTTACGCAAAGATAATGCCCCTAATAAACTTCAAGTAGATTTTGTACCAAAAACAATGTTTTTGTTATTACGAGCCAACACGAATTTTCCTCTACTACGTAACTACAACATACGTAGTTAGGTAGAAGTTTTTTACAAAATAACAGAGTGACTTTGACAAACTCGTCCAAATTTTTTTTACCCACTAAACATCATTGAGGAACCCATTTTTGCAAAAAAAATTGTATGTAAAATTTTCAAAATAAAATATTTCATATTATGATCATTAATTCAATCGTACAGAATAGTCCTATGGTACAACCTTCGTACGTTAACCTGTTATTACCTGTCTCTGTCTCTCCCGCGTAAATGAGTAGTGCGTATTCGCTCGCCCGGTGCAATGCCGCCGCCTCGGCCTTTTACTAGGTCAGATGGAGAGGTCATTGACACTCTAGCGCCGTATTATGTAAATTGCGAGTTCTTTGAATGACTTTGTGATGCTGATTACTCAACATTTTGGTACTATGTGATACAAAACTAAAATACATGTTTCTCATAACTTTTACTAAAGATTCTTCTGTGTGAATTTGGACGGGTTTGTCAAAGTCACCCTGTATAAACATTATTTGGAGATCATACAAATATTTTGTACTCCATGGACATCGGGTTCTACACGACCGTACAAAAACACTGAACCAGCAGTGTTGGCAATTAGTTTACTATTAGTTGGCGACACTGTTTAAATATGTAGGTACCTGGTAGCTCATTACACTCGGAGACCAATCTGGACGTGCCAGGTTCGAATCTCACCATGGCATGCATCGCTTAGGCAGGTTTTCTCGCCTAATGTGCATATTGCAGCATAATTGCTATGTAGTATATACCAAAGGTGCAAGAAAGCATTGTAATGAAACTTGCGAGATCACTAGGATACTCGTATGTAACCCATCCTCCACCTTGAAAGAGTGGCCTATAAACTGTCCGTTCTCTAGGGGAGACACAAACGCAGGAATGGAACCCGACCGACTCTTATTAATCATCATCATCATCTTAGCGATGAATCCCGGTTGCAGCCCAAACTCTCGCTTCGGCGCCCGGGGTCCGCTTTCCTACTTTTTCTTCTCCACTTCGCACGGTCTTCAGCATCCCTGGTAGTGAGCCCATTGGCACGCATATCACCCTTTACGACGTTAAGCCAGCACTTTTTGGGTCTACCCCTCCTGCCGGGGCCCGGCGGAAGCGGCATGGCCAGACATTTGTTTCCCACGTAAGCATCCGGTTGCCGTAAAACGTGGCCGTACCATCGGAGCCGACACTCCTGCAATTTATCCGCAATGTCACGAACATGAAGGCTGCCGCAAATGCGGGGACGGACTCTTATTAATATAGTACTTAAATGTTTTTTAAATATTATTTCTTACAAAACGTAAGTATATATTTTTTTATTACATTATCATTTTCGACATTTCAGCATTGAAGAAAAAGTAAAGCAAATGGAAGCTCGCATAATGTCGTTAGTTGAAGAATCGTGCATGCTCAGTGCTCGCCTGGACCCAGATGACGATTCGTCCACTAAAAAAGAGAGTGACCTTTCACAGGTATTGAAGCGGGCTCTTTGTCCATTATCATTAACAGTAGTATTTTTTTTATTGCTGAGCCAGACTGACGGCCTACTTAATTGCAAGCAGTTACCGTCGCCTGTGAATGTTTAAGATGCGAGGGGCACCGATTTACTGGAACCTGGTTTACTAATGCCGGACCACAACACCTTGGTTATTATGGCGACATACTTCTAAATCAGGGGTGGTTAACATCCAGACGAGCTTACCACTTAGCTCGAGTTCTTTTGTTGTCTTTTACGACCAGGTGTTAGTCTCCGCCCTTGCATGGAGAAAAATATTCTAAGCTATCTTATACTTCTAATTACTACGATACAGAAACAACATGTGCCTTCACTTCCACAAGGTGATGGAACTCCATACAGGCTGATGTATTCCAAAACAGTTTTTTGAACTTTTTCTAGTTGGGACGTGACGCTATCCTACGACTCAATAAAATGTTGTAACCATTATGCGCACATTGTTGTGGAAAGCAATTATTAGTTATATCAATGACTAAATGCGAATTGACGCATTCGTCGTTATCGCGCCTCTGATGAGCACTTTGCGTACTAATCTTAGGAGTTGGATTCGGTTCATTGGAATTAATTTAGTTAACATTGTGTTTACATGTTACAGGCTTTAGCAAAAGCTCAAGAGGCGTCGGCTTTGGAACGCCAGCTGATTCGTATGCAAGAACAGGCAAATCTTGGGGACACGCACAATTTAGACCTTACATTTGCTGTAAGTTTTATAAATCAATGATATGTGTAAGTCTCTAAATTTCATCGCTTATGTGCCCGATGTAAGTTGAGTTGCAAGAGAGTAAAATTTTTGAATAAATGTATCTATCTATCTTTATCCGTGCAGAGTCGGAGAAAGAATACTACCTCTGCGGTTGGAGTCGGCCTGTCGTAAAAGGCGACAAAACAACCCACCGTAGCTACGTGTTAGGGCCCCAAGTCCGTCTGGATGGCGACCACCTTTGGTCTCAAGTATGCCGCCATAATAACCTTGTGTTGTGTTCCGGCATTGGTGACCCAAGTTCATGTACCCATATGCGACAGCAGCGTGTTCGTGATGCCACTGGTGTTGCAAAAAGCCATAGGCGAAGGTAACTGCTAAATTCTAAGCGGGCCGTCAGCCTGTCTGCTGTCCTATAGCAATAAAAAAAATTATATATATATATATATATATATATATATATATATATATATATATATATATATATATATATATATATATATATATATATATATATATATATATGTGTGTATATAATTTTTTTTATTGCTATTCTTTTTTTATTAAGAAACTAAAACCTTGTAAATATTATTAAATGAAGGTGCTGTGCAATTTGGCCGATCAGTATGCCCTAAACGAAATGTACACCGAGGCATTGAACACCTATCAACTGTTGACCAGGAATAAATTGTTTCCCCATGGGAACAGGCTCAAGGTAAATATACTGTTTCTATTACCTCTTAATTTAATGAGGTATAAGGGCAGGAAGAAGAAGAAGACTTTGGCCGTAAAAAAAGTAGGCACATCTTTAATCTTTATAGAAAAGAGCATAAACAAATCGGTTAGAAATTCCATAATCTGTTCCAGGGTAACAGCAGTGCGTCATAGTTCATATATACACTGCTTAGTCTAGTAACTTGCAGTTTATGGCGTGATCTTGATAGCAACTCACAAAATTAAATTAAGTGTTGAAATTTAAAAAAATATTTTAGGGCGCACGGGGGCTATGCAAGGGGAATCCCACACTAATGCTGCGTGGGAAAATACGGCGGGGTGTGTGCATTTTCACCAATGTAAAAGTTGCTGAATGTCATAATTTTTATATTAGTATTTCTGTATTTTAGTGCAATATATAGTTTTATTAGCTAGCCGTGCAGGGGCGAAGAAAGAATACTGACCTCTGCGGCTGGGGTCGGCCTGTCGTAGAAGGCGACAAAACAACCCACCCTAGCTACGTGGTAAGGCTCCAAGCCCGTCTGGATGGCGACCAAATTTGGTCTTAAGTAAGCCGCCATAATAACTTTGTGTTGTGTTAGCTTGTTGTTGTATGCATTAGTGACCCGAGTTCCTATACCCTTATGGGACAGCAGCGTGTTCGCGATGCCACTGGCGTTGCAAACACCCATAGGTGACGGTAACTGTTAAATTTTAAGCGGGCCGTCAAGCTGTCTGCTATCTTTCAGCAAATAAAAAAAAAAATATTATTATTTATGTAATTAAAGGTATGATTCCGAACTACGCTGCACGCAGCAGTGCTGCCGCGACACTACCGGTCCCCATACAATCTCTATAAGCTTATATGAGAGTACATTCCGAGCTAGGCAGCAATGACGCGGCAGCAATGCAGCGGCAGTAGTGTCGCGGCAGCACTGCTGCGTGCAGCGTAGTTCGGAATCATACCTTAAGAATATTTTTATATCAATAATAGAATTGTCGTTCCAGGTGAACATGGGAAATATTTATTTCAAAATGGGCGAGCATCCGAAAGCACTGAAGCTATACCGGATGGCTTTAGATCAAACACCCACAGCTGAAAAAGATTTGCGGTAACCTTATTATGATATCAGTATGAATAGACTGTACATGACAAAGAATCAACTAGAGGACTTGACTAACTTTACTACTTTTTTAATTTACATGAAATTAAAAAACATATATTAAAATTAGACGTGTTGGCGGGGCGTTGCCGCTTTTTTTATTGCTGAAGAACAGCAGACAGGCTGACGGCCCACTTAATAGTAAGAAGTCTCCGTCGCCTATCTATGTTTGTCACGCTAGGGGCACCGCGAACACGCTGCTGTCTTATAGGGGTACAGAAACCTGGGACACTAATGCCGGAACACAACACAGAGTTATTATGGCGGCATACTTGTAGACCCATGGTGGTCCCCATCCCAACGGGCTTGGGATTTTACCACGTAGCTAGGGTTGTTTTGTCGCCTTTTACTACAGGCCTACCCCGGCCTAAGAGGTTAGTATTCTTACTTCGGCCCTGCATGAAGAAAATAATAACTTCTTGTATGTAATGGCCAAGCACATTGTGAAGCGGTAGTAATTTTAGATGATATTATGAATGATAATTATACAATGCGTATTTTATTTTCAATGAATTCTCGTTTTGAAATAAGAATTTGAGTTTGTTATTTTTAAGTTTATGTGTGTTGCTTTACTTACAGAATGAAAGTGATGCACAATATCGGGCTGCTTCTGGTCCGGATGGGAAAGTTTCGAGACGCTGTTACAAACTTTCAACATATCATGCACGAACAAGGGGACTTTCAGACTGGTAAATTATTTTTAAATTCGTGATAAACTTTTAGCCTCTTAGAGAAATCATATGCAATCAACCCCTGCTTGGGGCGCGGTTCAAGTGCGTAACACAATTTTAGGCGATTTTTGATGCGTAAGAGAATCTTTCTACGCTACCGTTCTGAGGGGTTAAAAAACAATGTTACGTAACGTGTAGTTCAAAAGCCCCCTCCCGCCCCTGTAACGCATCGTAACGTTTTACAAGAACCCCCCCCCCCCAAATTCGTTACGTAATACTTGAACGCTCCCTTGGTTTGAAACAACCAATCATAGACAAATAGTGCATAATAATAATAAATAATAGGCAATTACGTTTCACAGCCAGGTTCTGGCTTCCCTTCTAGAGGGACGGACGGCATACCACGTTTATCCAAGGCGAATTAGCGGGTTACACATACCGGTGATCTTAATGTGCAGATTTCCACAATTTACTTCACCGTCTGTGTATGACAATTATGTTACAATATACACACTCCGCGAAAGTCCAAAGACTGTCTGCAAGTTATCGTGGGACTCGTGCCTAACATTACATAATTTACGAAACATTAATAGAACTCAAAGAATTGTTTAATAAGTCCATATCAACCAATTGTTAATACTGGATCTCGATCCGGATAATATACTAGATACGTTTGTGCGGATACAAACCGGATATACACCTTTTGGTCTACGTGTGAAGGTTTCCTCCTGATGTTATTCTTCACTCCTAGTCCGCGGAATATATATATATATATATATATATATATATATATATATATATATATATATATATATGAGTCGTATAGAAACAAAAACAGCAATCTGTCATTTTGGTGAAAATCAAGTTATATATTGGGCAGCACTGTTCCATTAGAATATTCTTTGCCCATTTAATAACTTCATATCAAAAACAGTAAATTCTAACCAAAAATTCGACTCAAAAAACTAATTTAGTATCAAATACAGCAATATACTGATATGTTTTTTCTTAATTACCACTAATTGGTGAAATGTCAGATTGCTGTTTTTGTTTCTATACGACTCATATATAAAACGAGGGGTTCGGTCCCCTGGAATCTTTAAAAGCAGTGACGTCAGCATTGCTAACGTCACTGGCTTCCTCACTATTCGGCGCACTCATTGCAAACAATAAAACAACCAGAAACACTAAACGATTTATTTTACAAGACACCAGAGGGTTATCAAAGTAATAGTTTTATAGTCACAATTATAGTCACAATTATAATAAAACAATAGACAGATACTCACAAGATAGGATACACCAGTTCACCAGGTCTTAACAGCCCAGCGCTCGAACCAAAAGTCATTTTATAATTTTTCATCTAGTCTATCGTAATTTCGTGCACCACCGAAATTAAAACCAAAAGATGGCGTCGGGCGGAAAAACGTCAACGCACCATTTAAATTGCAACTTCTTTAAACGATAAATTTTGATTACAAAAATAATTCGTAAATTAATTAAACATTTCGAAAGTAATTATGAACAATTGAATTAATTTTTAAATCTTAATCTCTGATTTAACATTGTCTATTTTAGTTTCGCGCGCCAGCGAAATTAAAACCAAAAGATGGCGTCGGACGGAAAAACGTCAACGCACCATTTAAATCACAACTTCTTTAAATTATTAATGTTAATTACAAAAATTATTCGTAAATTAATTAAACATTTCGAAAGTAATTATGAACAATTAAATTTATTTTTAAATCTTAATCTCAGTTGAAACATCCGGTCTACAAATGGCGGCGAATGTTTCAACTGTTAAACAACTCATAATAATTTTATCAATTAATTTTAGGTTTTATTCTAACGCAAAATACAGTCAATACATTCCAAAAATCATAACACTAATTAATAACTAACAACAACCAATTTATTCGACACAATGATTGATTTCATAATCAGAACAATTACATTTGTTATTTAATAGGGACTTGCGTCGACACGGCCATTCTGCGAGACGGTGCGTGCTCAGCACCAGTCACGGTTCTCGTAAATAAATTTTGGAACATAGCAAATTATAAAGTTTATAAAGTTAAGGAAATATAAAGGAATATGAGCAAAATAGTTAGTAATTTAATTACATTTCTGATTTGTTGACATGCAAATGACCAACGCATACTTGCATGATTATATTTATCGAACAAGCCTGCTGTGGTTCTGAACGGTCATGTACGCCGTGGTCCACATAGGCTTTGTACGATTATATTTCTTAAACAGGCGACTTGTGGTTCTGAGCGGTCATGTACGCCGTGGTCCACAGAGGCTCTGAAAGTTATGTAGTCTGTTACCATAGTTTATTGATGAAGCTCACAGGGAATTGATGCTGTGGCGCTGAGCGGTCTCGTACGCCGTGGTCCACAGGGGTCCTAAAGGATCAGGGTAGGTCGATGCTGGGGCCTGGGCCTTATATTTCTGACCGTGGTCCCCAGTGGCTCTGAAAATGACAAGTTAGGCGAGGAAGAAAGGATACGTGTCGCACAGAATCTAACATCTACAAAAATGTTACACTAAACTTCTAATTAATGTTACACTAAACCCTTAAGCGTCCAATAACTGTGTGGTTTGTGATGTAGACGTCGATGATGGATCCAGTGTAACGACTACTTGAGCTGTGGTCTGCTGTTCGGTGTCATCGTTGGCGCCCGTCGACACGGTTTCCTGTTCCCCAGGCTGTGCAGCCCGACGTAGCCGATCGTGCGCCACCTTGCGTGGGCGCCCTCTTAAAAGTTCTAGTGGAACGGTGTGCTTACGGGGTGTCAGGAGAGTAAGTGGCGCACATCCTGTCACTCCGTTTGCTCGGCTGACTCCTGGCTCATGTACGCGACTGGATGCTGGCGACCTCCGATGATCTGAACGAGTACCGCGCCGTAACCAAGGCTGCTCGCATCAGTGTGAAGCTCAATTGGTGCGTTTTCCTGAAACATTGCAAGGGTAGGCGCAGTAGACAAATGCAGTATGATTTCATTTCTGGCCTAATCGTGCCTTTCGTTCCACTCCCGTTATCGAAAATCGCGAAAAATTTTAAAACCCCCAATCAACACCGGTATGGAGTTTAACTTAGGTGTACCTATGCAATTACATTCGAGACAATCGTTCGTTCACGTTTATATGTGTGACTTGTTCGTGAACAGAACGTACAGGTCGGTTTATTATCCTTTTGAGGAACCGTTTTACCATCACGATGTCGCAGCTGAGGGTTATCAGCTTTATCACGGTAACGGCAATCTCGAGTATCATGACCGGGCTTTTTACACTGTTGACAATATAAAGGCGGCTTATCCGAAATCGTTGTCGTTTGACAGGGCCCTGCTGCATATTTGATGAACTAGGATAAGGTCGCTTACTGCGCTTTATTGAGGAAGCTACAGAAATCAACTCTGGAACTGAAGTAGCCCTGGCGTTCAACCACTCTATTCTCAATCGCTCGTCTCCAATGCAACCAATCACAGCCTCAACCACATCATCATCCGATAATTTATCCCTAGCGACACGTCTCCATAACATCCAAATTATCGTAACTATGTTCCCGAAAACGGACTATATCACGAGAATACCTATTTTCAGGTTCAAAAGTTGTTATTATAACATCACGCAATTCCTGCCATGTGGAGGTTGAAACAAGCCAGTTGTCAACCCACAACCTTGCACGACCTTTTGAGCAAACTACCGACTTTCATTCTGACATCATAATCACTCAGGTTGTAGGTTTCCATGGCCGTGGTCACATGCTTACATCACTCTCGCACTCCTATATTTGCGTCCGGATCGTATGAAGGTATAAACACGTCATTGAATTTAACTTTTATCTCCGGTATTGTTGTCATACGATCGGACATGTGCTTCACCATTTGCAACATTTGTGCGAAAAATTCCACTGGGACCCCGCTAATAGAAGCATCACTATGTTTATTGTTAGAAATAGAAGGACGAGCAGATGTGGGTGATATCCCACTTCTGAAAACGAGGGGTTCGGTCCCCTGGAATCTTTAAAAGCAGTGACGTCAGCATTGCTAACGTCACTGGCTTCCTCACTATTCGGCGCACTCATTGCAAACAATAAAACAACCAGAAACACTAAACGATTTATTTTACAAGACACCAGAGGGTTATCAAAGTAATAGTTTTATAGTCACAATTATAGTCACAATTATAATAAAACAATAGACAGATACTCACAAGATAGGATACACCAGTTCACCAGGTCTTAACAGCCCAGCGCTCGAACCAAAAGTCATTTTATAATTTTTCATCTAGTCTATCGTAATTTCGTGCACCACCGAAATTAAAACCAAAAGATGGCGTCGGGCGGAAAAACGTCAACGCACCATTTAAATTGCAACTTCTTTAAACGATAAATTTTGATTACAAAAATAATTCGTAAATTAATTAAACATTTCGAAAGTAATTATGAACAATTGAATTAATTTTTAAATCTTAATCTCTGATTTAACATTGTCTATTTTAGTTTCGCGCGCCAGCGAAATTAAAACCAAAAGATGGCGTCGGACGGAAAAACGTCAACGCACCATTTAAATCACAACTTCTTTAAATTATTAATGTTAATTACAAAAATTATTCGTAAATTAATTAAACATTTCGAAAGTAATTATGAACAATTAAATTTATTTTTAAATCTTAATCTCAGTTGAAACATCCGGTCTACAAATGGCGGCGAATGTTTCAACTGTTAAACAACTCATAATAATTTTATCAATTAATTTTAGGTTTTATTCTAACGCAAAATACAGTCAATACATTCCAAAAATCATAACACTAATTAATAACTAACAACAACCAATTTATTCGACACAATGATTGATTTCATAATCAGAACAATTACATTTGTTATTTACTATGGACTTGCGTCGACATATATATATATATATATATATATATATATATATATATATATATATATATATATATATATATAAATATTGGGAAATTTCACACAGCACCACCTAGTGCTAAAGTAAATAGCATAGCACTTACTAGACAACTAACATCCTACATACTTCTTTTTTTGTAAATAAATACATAGGTATTAGAGGAGAATATCTGCCTATTTGATGAAAATTGAACCCGCAAGAATTGGACGTTAATTTCATTTCGCTTCTGTAATATATAATTAAATTAGCTTATCATTTTATTAATAAGTAAATGATAGTATTGACCTTGAAAATAATAGTATACTCTGATAGGTTTGCATTTAGTGTTGTGTTCGGTGGCGCTCAACGACGCTGAAGGGGGCAAAGCCGCGTTTCACGCTATGCTCGACGTCGAACCGCCCACCTATCATCAGGACATCACCATTGACGACGTAAGTGGACTAAATGATAACAGCCCATGATGTCCTATTGTTGGATTCGAGCCTCTCCCTAAAGGGAATAGACACGTCAATCCGGCGAATTAGCCGATTTACTCAAGAAGAACCATTAGATGATCCGTGGACCATATTAGCCATTTTTAATCACATATCTTTGATGATAAGTGTTTAGCCTTAATATTCACGTCAGGCATTTCAGTTAATTAATAAAAATAAAGCAATACTATATTTTTGCATTGAATAAAAGAATATACATAGTGGACTGCCGTCACCTCCTACTGCAAGGTAATAATGTTTGCGTAAGAGGTGGTGGGGCAGCGGCGTGAGCTGGTAAGCCAGCTCACCAATCTAGGGCTTGACCTTGTCTGACCTTCGGCCGCCGCAGACAGCGGTCGCGGAAGACGTCTTGGAGAAGGTTTTGCCGCCCGCACCTATGCCGCGAAGGATAGGTTATGTGTGCTGTTCCACGGTGCTCCTCCTCAATCCCGAATTGATCCAGGAGAGCGCCGGCGGGTGAAAACCTCATTCCTTGGCGTACATTTTCGAATTGTCAGCCTGCGCCACGGTAATTTGGCCATGCTATTTTTACGTTTCTCAAGCCACTAGGCAATGTGAGAACAGCGGAGTTTTTAGTAGGTAGACACATAAAGCCCCATGTACCCTCTGACTGCCCCGTAGCCGGGAGTACTCGCAAAATGAGATTTTCCTTGAAAAAATTTAAAGAGGAATACGAGAAGACTAGTGACAGTTGCTAGAGTGCTGAGTGATATTTAAAAATACTGGGTAGTTGTTGCCAACCTATTCGTAGTTTACCTGTCACTCGTATGGAATGTCATTTGTGTTATAATAAACATATGGACCGTTTATTTTGAAAGTGGTTTAACTCCATTTTTGAGAAAAATGAGCTATCACGTAATTCATGCTTAATTTAATGTAAAATTTTTATATATAACTAGTCCGTGTTTAATTTCTCAAAAAAATCCCATGTTTTGTACAACTTAAAATCGGTCGGTAAATGAAATTGCATAATCATCGATTATGAAAGTGGTGTAAGTCCAATTTTTTTTTATTCTTTTATTCACTGATATAACATAAAAATATATTGATGTAGGAAAATGACACATACGAGTGTGTGGTTCGAGACGTGGTGCGTGGGGACCGATTGTCGCGGTGGTCGCGCCGCGCATCCGCCGACGCCGAGCGATGCCTCGCTCTGGCCGCGGCGGCGCTCACTAACCCCACCGCCAGAGATGACGATTCGGGGTCAGTACTAGCTTTATACCTTGTCACCACATAAACTTGATAGCTTTTATCAAGTGACATAAGACGAAGAAAACAGAAAAAAGTCGCACAGAACAGAGTAGATTGAATTGATTATCAAACATATGAAGAAAATAATTGTTCTTACTGCGCTTGTCTGTCCTGGAAGTCCATCTTAACATTAAATAATTTTACTTAATCCATCCCTCTTTTCTCTGATCTCCATCCGCTTTCATTCCTAGAATTTTTCTTCTCACTTGGCATTGTTCCATTGGCGTTATATGGTTATACGATGCAATGCAGGAATGTAGTTGATGTTCCAAAAGTCTTAAAATTAAGTCAGATTTGTTCTTAGTGTTAAATCTCAGTTGTATTCTAAACTTCAATTTACAGAGCAGTTCTGCTTTACTTTTCCACGTTTTTTCCACTTAGCACTTTATTCAGCATCTGTAATTGGATTCTTGCCTAATATGCTACTGTTAGTGTTATTCACTAGATAAAACATTCAAACAATTGTTATTTTTTATTTTCTTTACTGCTGTAGGACAGCAGACAGGCTGACGGCCCCTTTAGAATTTAGCAGTTACTTTAGCCTATGGGTGTTTGCAACGCCAAAGGCTTCGTGAACACGCTGCTGTCCCATAAAGTACACTAGCTTGGGTTACTAATGCCGGAACACAACACAAGGTTATTATGGCGGCATACTTAAAACCAAAGGTGGTCGCCATCCAGACGGGCTTAGGGCCCTACCACGTAGCTGGGGTGGGTTGTTTTGTCGCCTTTTACAACAAGGCGACCACGGCCGCAGAGGTCGGTATTCTTGCTCCGCTCCTGCATGGAGAAAAAAATTACTTATAAATTTAATGACAACTTACTACGTGTTATGGTAGGTAGGTAGAAGTAAGTGACAATATGTTAGCGTTTTACAAAGTAACTTGAGATTGCGCATATTAGGGGCATGTCGTGGTGTGTGGAAGCATTGCGTGGATATAGCGGGGGTGGGGCTGGCGCGCGGCTGGAACTGGGCGGTGCCCTGGCGGGACTTCGGGCCCTGCGCGCACCGGCTGCTGCTGCGGGCCTGCGTGCCCTGCAGCGGCTTAAGGCGGTGGCGCGTGCGCATCCCGATGACCGCGTGCTGCGTTCAGAAGCCAATGCTGACGCTGCGTTTGTAGCATACGCGGTATGTAATAAAGCATATTGCAAATGTATAAATGTTTATGAACTAGTGTATGCCAAATCGAAGCTATTCGTTATTGACAAAATAAGTATACGCGATTAACCCCTAAGTAAGTAGACAACTGGTTTCTGCACTACTTATATACAATTTTTTATACATATTATAAAATTGTAAATAAATATTTATTGTACATTACAATCAGACTCGGGACGGGGCTTAAATCAGTGACACTCGCATGCGTTCTGGCGTGCGAAATCAATTGTGCCTTCAATAAACACGTTCTGTTTACACAAACTTATTTTTGTCCACTTAATAGGTTTTACTGTTTCTTATACGAGAAGTATCAACAACATGCTATCAGACGCTAAGAAGTTGGTATCTGTTTTTCGAAACACCACGTGTTTTAGTGCTGTAAGGAAAACCAGTTGACAGCCAGTTTATTTCTAATCGTCAATGCATAAGCGACATATTTTAATAACACGAGATATTTCTCGATTCTCTTGTATTAAATTACGAGGTGTATTGTATGTAGTTGGGAAACTGGTCTGAAGCCCGTGGTTTAGGCGAGGCGGCCACACGTGACGACCCGTACTCGTGTGCGGCTCGCGTGTGCTGCGCCCTGGCGGGAGCGCGGGCCTCATCCTCTGAGGCACCGTTGGCGTGGCGAGACGCGGCAGCGCAGTTAGGCTCCGCCTCACACCTCGACCCCGCAGATCCCATCGCTATGCATGATTTGGGTAACTTTATATATTTTTATACAAGCATAATTTAGACCGTACATAGGGGTCTTAGTCTAATTAGGGTGAATAATTAAACGGAATCCATATATAATTAACATTTTACATTTAATGTGAGGAAAAAATAAAATAACAAACGAAATAGCTGATTTTGATGGCATCTAAACTGCTTCGACTAAATACTTAATTTTAGATTTGCGATACGAAAGATGTGGCCAATAAGGAGTACATTATTTAATAACGTATAGCTCCATATTATTTTTGTTATTATAATCTCGATATTATTATTGATAATTCTATATTTAAACGATTAAGAATTAACGGATTTGTCTGTCCTGTGACTGATGACTAATGTTTCCTATAAGACAAACTGAACATAAATGTACTAAAATTCTAAATTGTTTCAGCATTGGCGTTAGAGCAATGCGGAGACGAGGGTAGTTTTCAGGCAGCAGAGGCGCGATGGCGAGTGGTGAGGGCCGCGGCCTGCGCCGGCGCCACTCTGCGGCATATGGCCGCCGCCGCACTCGCCCGCCGCGCCACACACCCTTCCGACGCTGATCATTGGTATAAATAGGGAACAGTTTGCGAATTATTCTAATTTATTCAATATTTCTAATATTTAAAGCCATTTGTGGGTCATATAACGGAACAACAATGACTGTGAAAGTGTCATGACAGAAGTGTCATATTATCAACTTTGAGCGCACGTTAGACTCTGAGTTATGAACTGACGCAGGATACAGCTACACCAATACACCTGGTTTCACCACGAAAAGGATGATTGCTATAGTTTAAATCTGATTTTAGAATATGATGCAATATTCTTTATATATTGTGAAATAACATAAACTTAACTGTCTTTAATTTATCCTTATTTTAAATGTAATCGTGTGTTGTGATTAACTTAATATAAAAATGAATAAAGATCGATATATGTATATCTAACCTTATCATTCTTAGTTGATAAAAACATTATATCGGGAAATTAAAGTTTTGTGAATTTTTATTGCTTGTTTTTACTTTAAATAAGGAAATTAATAATCCAATCCATATAATTATCTATATAAATAAAATGATAGAGGGTTGCAGTTGTGCGCGAATCACGGCAAACTACTGGATAGATTTCAATTAAATTTTCTAAGTTTTAATTCTGACACTTGGCCCTTATTAAAAAAATATTGCGATATCTTTATTATATATAAAGCTATTAAAGTTTTAAGAAACATGTGTTTTCTTGCCGCGGGTTTTGTTGCAATTAAATAAGCTTATGACTAAAAAGGATTCCGTTATTTAATCTTTTATATATATTTATTTTCTTAGTGATTCTCTCTCTTCATTTTTAGCATTTATGTGAAAATTGGAATGGTTAATTCCGAGTACAAAAGTATGATAATAAAAATGTATGACAGGTACAGCCTTATCGGTAGTTGGGATGCGGGGGTTACATGTGCGCTCGCGCAGCTTCATAGTGAGATGGGTGACACTCAAACCGCAAAGAACCATTACCAAGACGTAAGTTTTTTATACGTAAGATAAATTTAACACACCATAAGCGAGCTATTTTCGCACAAAATTGTATAAGCGAGCATTTTTTTCTACATTTTCGTCTTCAATCTTTTTGTTATTGTTAAATCCTCGAAAACGTTTCAACTGAAGTAAGACTGAGATTTTTAGACTGAACTGAAGTGAACTACTCTACAAAGTAGGAGTTGATAAGTAAGAGAATACTCGGCTCTGTTACTTCCTTGATAATTTCTAAAGCAACATCTCGAAGATTTACTATGGTTGCCAGACAAACGGAATTTCAAACGATATTACATATTAGATATATTATTTCCGAATTAAAGTTTAAAACAGAAAGTTTTGGTTATAGGTGGAAGCGGTGTGGCCCTGTGAGCTGAGTGCGCTCGAGTGGCTCGCGAGGGAATCACAGCCAGAAGAAGCCTTACAGTATTACAGAAGAGCTGCGAGGCTCCAGCCGAATAATGTATGTTACTTTTTTTTATCAAGGGCGATTTGAATCCCTATATTCTCAAAAATATTGTAAAAGCGATAGTACTCTCGTACTATTAGTACTCTTGAAACTCGTACTATTAGATAGTACTCTTGAAAATTGAGGAAATATTTTAAATACTATTAAATATTGATAAGCATGCATGCAATGCAATCCTTTTGTTTTCTAAAACAAGACCGTTCTCTACAAATTTGATTTATTATTTATTTGAAATTTGGATCGTGTAATTGTTTTGTCCTCCGTGGGAATCTAACCCACCAGACCAGTTGTGGAGCCTCTGAGTCAACTCTTTCTCCATGCGGGGGCGGAGTAAGAATACTGGTCCCTGGCGGCTAGCTAGGATAGGGTACCAATCTCGACTGGATGGCTACCACCCCTAGTTTCTAAACATGCCGTCCTAATAATAACCTTGTGTTTTGTTCCGTCTACGTGGACGGCAGCTTGTTAGCGATTCTTCTCGCGCCGCTAACATCCATAGGCGACGATAATTGCTTACTATTGAGTTAACCGTCAGTCTGTCGGCTGTCCAACAGCAAAAAAAAAATTACTAAACTATAAAAGATTTCTGGTGAAGACTTCCTTTTCGGACCTACTGATGAAAATGTTTACCACGTGTATTTTTACTGTATCTTAAGCCGCAATGGGGTCTCCTGATAGGCGGATGTCTCCGAGCCAGCGGGAGGTATCAAGAAGCCCTCGCCTTGTACAAAAAGATGAATACCCGATTTCCTGATAATATACAGTGTAAGTCATTAGGCTATACTTGAATTTAACTCCGATTTAGGTATCTTCAAGCTGTCCGCAATGTTGGCTCGTGTGGCTGGGGCCGGCCTGCGTCAAAGGCGACAAACAATCCTAGCTAGGTTATAGGACTCCCAGTCCGACTGGATGGTAACCACCCATGGTCTATACGCCGCCATAATAACCTTGTGTTGTATTCTGGCATTAGTGACCCGGGTTCCAGTACCCCTATGCGAACATTTGCATGTTCGAGGGCAAAAACCAAGTTTTACGTCAAACTGGGAGGAAACAAGAATTGATGTAGACTATAAAAAGAAGAAAGCTTCCTGTTTGGATCATGTCATGGCACTCGAGATTCGAACTTCTGCTACTGATATTCGTGGACAAAGAGGCACAGAAAAGAGTGCGAAAAGAAAGAGGCAGAATCTGCAAACTTTCACTACTTGGATAGACACTGTATGAAAAAACTCGAGAACTAATTTTATTTGGTAATTATAATATTATGTATTTAGGCGTTCTTTTTTTATGTTGTTAAAATTGCTGGGATATTAGAAGTTTCTTCAGCTTCATCGTAGTGGATAATCCCGGTTGCATATCCAAATCTTGTGCTTTAAAACTGCTGGGACCAACAAGTAAATGTCCATTATGTTAAAGTGGTTCATTACAGACACCGAATAAAACTACCGCTCGTCGTTTTGCGTCTATCTAGCCTCCAAGTGGCCGTTGATTCCTCTTTGCTCAATTTGTTGAGCCTTAAATCAATTTGTTATTAAATTCTCTCTGTGATCACAAATTGTTAGTGCTTTAATAGTTTTTAAGTATCGCAATTATTAACGTGCTCAACTACTAGGTATAGACAATTAGACATATTGAAATTCAGACAATATTATTTTTTGTAGCTACGGCTTGTTATTATTTATCAACATGTATATATTAAATTATGTAACTAAATCCAGTTTTTAAGAGCGACTGCCTATCCTTCCTTTACTGTACCTACTCTATGTAAGCGATGGATCTATTCTCATTTCTGATTATAAGGTCATTGTAATTTTGACATAAAGCTATTTTGCACGTTAATGTGTATTTTTGTTTAGGTTTGAAGTTGATCGTGAAGCTGTGCGGCGACCAAGGCCTTTCGGAGACAAGTTTATGGACTAAGGAGCTGCAGCGCGCCCAAGCCAGGCTCAAACAGCAGGAACGAGGTTATATTATATACTTCTTTAGTTACCTAAAGCCGGGGGGTCGTTCGTTAGCCCCGGTGGTAAGAATTAAATTCGCCCCGACTGTTAAGGCCACCGCCCACTACGGATCATTACTATTCGGGGTTGCTGTAGCCCCATCGTTCCACTTGGGGTACGCTAGTTGTAAGCGATCAAAGTAAGAGTCCCCAAGTTAGTTTTTTAGTGGCTATCGAACTTGCACTTTCAAAGACGGGACGAGAACATTTTCCGCTAGTAGAACTTTTTTAAGTTATTTGAGTATTAAGTATCCCTTTTTGGAAAACTCCTTTGCAAGTCAGAGATATGTGGAACTCCGTGAAACTGTCCACTAAAAATCTCGCTGTTCTTCTATCGCATAGTATCTGAACCTACGGATAACTAGCCTGCCGATACTGTGAAATAAAGCGACGCCGGCCGCTCCTTGTGTCAAGGTGGGCCTGTTTCATAGTGTACGCCAGCGGGTAAGGATTCCACCCCCGGTGCTTTGCTATATCCTGTCCTGCGGATCGGCACTCATGCCGTTACCCTCGCGGCGTGATCCCGCGAGAGAACGACCACGGCACCATTTTACGGCGGGCGGAGGCCGTTCGACGCCTTTTGACGCCGCGGTCTTGTCCTGCGTTGGCGGGATGGCTTTTCTTCTCAACTCTTACTTTCGTCATGCCACCTTCTTCGCAGCCATTACTGTCTCGCAGAAATAAACGGAACGGATTAAACATCCCTAGACCTAGTGTAGGTATAATTTAAACGACATACTGAACTGGTAATAAAATGATGCGCTTTTATTGCTTAGATTTTAAAGAGATAACAGCTGTTTGAATACTTAATATAGCTTGGAAAATTTGAATGTTACCCTTTGAGTTTTCACTAATAGCGGCCTATAAATTAGATAGTATGATCCTCCATGATGTTCGGATAATTCACTCGATGGCACAATTGAACACTGTATTATACTAACGAAGAATGCAGTTGGTAGAATCTTTGGTTTTGTCTCAGCTTAATTATTGTTATCGGTCCACGTTTATATGATAGAAAAAAGAACCTCATCCAACGAGTTCAGTAAATACAAATCATTATCTATCTGTACAATAAGCTTCTAAGGGCCACACAAAGATCTGTGGGACAAGAACACAAAACAACCGCCTTTAGATGTTGTTTTCGCTATGCTGCATCCAAATGTTGGAATAATATTCCATCACCGCGCACCGACACGTAACTTTCAGAACGCCTAGTGCTTCAAGCTTAAATTAAAAAAGTTTATATTAGACCATCAGAAGAGCCAAGCCGTTTAACCCAACACTAGTGCTATATGCTAGACAATGTATCGTTTTCGTTGATTAATATTTTATTATTTTTAGTTAATAGATTTCTTTTATATTCCTTTTTTTACTTTTTGTATTAAATTTTTTTGTTCTCTATTGACTTTCTTTTATTCATGAATTACTTTGAATTAAATCTAAAGATATGTTTTGTGTCTTTGCTTACTTTTTGTTTAAATTCACTTATTTTTTATCAAATTGTATTTATCTTTGTTGTTTTTGTGTGATGTGCCATCATTGTCTAGGCCAGCGTTTCTTAACCCCGGGTCGCGACCCAAATTCGGGTCGCGGGCGGTATTGGGACGGGTCGCGAAAATTTTTTCAATTACGCTATGAACGCCGTAATCAGTGACATCTCGAGCCCTGACTCGGAACGCACCATAGGTTAAGTACTATGCGGGTAGTGAAGCAAAGGAAACAAAGAAAGGAAGTGAAGGAAGTGAAGCAAAGGAAGCAAAGGCTCTGCTACCATTTCCAACTACTTATTTGTGTGAAGCAGGATTTTCGTGCCTTGTTGTGTTAAAAATCAAGTACAGAAATAGACTGGATCCTCAGCATGATATGCGGTGTGCACTTTCCATAAACTTAACTCCACGTATAAATCTTCTTTGCTCAAAAATACAACATCAGGGTAGTCACTAATATTGCCGATGTATGCTTGTTTCACTTTGATTTGAATAAAGAAAAAATTAATAATGTATTTTTTTTAATATTTCATAATGACATCAACTTTAACAAACCATGGGCTTTTAGTCAATCCTATTTTTTATTATCACTGGAAGAAAAATAAAACATTAGGGTCGCGAGCATCAAATATATTTAATCTTTGGGTCGTCAGTCAAAAAGGTTAAGAACCGCCGGTCTAGGCCCTAACGGAAGACTAGCGCTAGCTGTTACAGTTGGCAATGATGAGTTGGGGTCTTTTTTAGGGTATTATCATTTTTTATGTAACCTATTATTTTGTTCCATAAGCCCTAAATAAATATTTTTTCTTTCCTTCTTTTTTTCTTTCATTAATGTTATGATTTTGACATTAGTTGCGGTAACCTCTGCTGGCAGCGGGTCCTCCAGAACCAGCCAATCTCCAATTGATCTCGTTAGAGGTAAAGATTTCAAGAACAGTGTTTATTAATAAGGTCTTGTAGTTATTTTTCATTGTTTGACTTGTTACTTTAGTAACCGAAGGGATCTTAAATTGGTTTGTATTTTAAGAAATAATCGGTAATTGCCGATCCGATCGATATTTGTGTACCATAGCGTTGGCACATATCCCGTCATGGGATGGGACCGATAATGTTTGGAATTACATTACTCACACGCGGGTCACTCCGCTCTACTCGCGTAATTTTTTAAACCACGCGATTATCAGCTTTATTAGTTAAACAATGATTATCGTTTGTGATATCCGAATAAATCGTGATCACTCGAAAGTTCTAATCTATTTTCGTATATCGTAATACGCAGTTAATGGCATTAACACATTTGCCACCCACTAACGAAATTTATCGAATTTAATGAACACACATACATGTGCGACATTTGAACTTATTTATAAATTAAAATTCTATTATTTGCAAATTTATTTTTCACCTTGATATTTTTGTCAATGTTGGTAAAAGTTTAAATTTGTAAAAATATACAATATTAAACTCGTTATTATACATTTTTCGCAATAAATTTTCTTCATCCAAAATATCAATATACCTAGTCAGGTCATAAGTATTGTCACACAGTAAAAACTTTTCTTTTAGAATGCTGGCCACAAAAAAGTTTATTGAATTCGAATTTCGAATTGTTCATGAAAATAAAAATGTATAGAAAGAAGAATTTTACTCATTTTTAAATATGGAGTGGACGCTTAAAGAAGACCGTGTTGCAGTTATTGCGTTGCATCGTTGCAGTTACGCGCCAATTCAAATTTTTAACATACTGAAAAATTTGAATATAACCAAAAGATTCGTTTATCGTACCATCAAACGATACAATGAAGACTCTAGTGTAGATGACAGGTCAAGAAGTGGTCGCCCTCGGTCTGTTAGGACTCCAGCAGTGATAAAAGCTGTGAAGGCACGAATTCAAAGAAATCCCAAACGTAAGCAGAAACTGTTGGCCCTTCAGATGGGGTTAAGCAGAACCACGGTGAAAAGGGTGTTAAATGAAGACTTAGGGCTTCGGGCATATCGAAGAAAAACAGGACATCGTTTGAATGCTCGTCTAATGAACCTGAGACTGAAGAGATGCCGCGCTTTGTTGAAGCGGTACGCGGGAAAAAAATATCGGGAAATTCTTTTTTCGGATGAAAAAATGTTTACCGTAGAAGAGAGCTACAACAAACAAAATGATAAGGTGTACGCACACAGTAGTGAAGAAGCGAGCAACCGTATTCCGCGTGTCCAACGAGGTCATTTTCCATCCTCGCTCATGGTATGGTTGGAGTTTCTTATTGGGGCTTAACAGAGGTACATTTTTGTGAGAAAGGTGTAAAAACGAATGCTGTTGTGTATCAAAATACAGTCCTGACGAACCTTGTGGAACCTGTTTCTCATACCATGTTCAATAACAGGCACTGGGTATTCCAACAAGATTCGGCGCCAGGTCATAGAGCGAAGAGCACACAAGACTGGCTGGCGGCGCGTGAAATCGACTTCATCCGGCACGAAGACTGGCCCTCCTCCAGTCCAGATTTGAATCCGTTAGATTACAAGATATGGCAACACTTGGAGGAAAAGGTGTGCTCAAAGCCTCATCCCAATTTGGAGTCACTCAAGACATCCTTGATTAAGGCAGCCGCCGATATTGACATGGACCTCGTTCGTGCTGCGATAGACGACTGGCCGCGCAGATTGAAGGCCTGTATTCAAAATCACGGAGGTCATTTTGAATAAACTTTAATGTCATAAGAATCTATGTTTTGTTAAGTTCATTTTGGTATATGAATGGTTACATAATGAATAAACTTGTTACAATTATTTTACATTAAACATGTGACAGAATTTATGACCTGACTAGGTATTATTAAATATTCCAATATATAAAAAATGTATAATTATATCCCATTATTATTATTTTTTATTTCAATTCAATTGAAGGCAATTTTAAAAATATTTTAAAACTGATTTAAAGGATAGATTTTAATGACTAAATATATGTCGAATTTAAAAAATATAATACTATAAACATATATATTTTGCGTCGAAATTAAAATCATAAAACCTAATAGTAATTTTTGAAGATCTATTGTTTGTAATTCATACAAAAGTGCAGATGGTCAAATACTTTGATCGGTTATGTATATAAGTTATAATATTTGAATACTACGCAGCTACCTCACGGAGCGATGTAGCGGCGCCCGTATCTCCTCCCACGGCCTCCAAAAACTCCGCTGACGGCCGCGAATCTTTTGGGTGAGTTACATTACAGGGAATTGGCGATATTATATGCATTTTAATAGTGTCGCTTAGAGGCCGCCGTTAGCCATAACATCGCGACCAGTATCGCAAAGGTGGCCGCCGTAGGGTTAAAACGGTAACACGTCGACTTCCCCCGGAGTTCCGACGTTGTACTGGTCATTCAGTTTCCTTGGTATATAAAAAGTGCCACAAATAGATTGGCCAAAGCTCTTCTTCACAGTGGAGTAACAAATCTGGCCACAGGTTGATGACGCAGTCGGTTCCGAAATTAATGATTTAACATTAAAATGACGAGGATGAATTAATAATTTTGATATCAGTAAATTTAAATGAAATTGTCACTTGGATATGTTTTGTGCACGTTTTATCTGGTTTATTATTTGTTGGCTCTGTGCAGGGGTAGAGGGATACCTCTGCGGCTGCGGGCGAACAGTCGTAAAAGGCTACAGAACAGCCCTGGTTAAGTGATGGGGCTTTAAGCTCGTCTGGATAGAAAGCACCTCTAGTTTCTAAATACATAATGCCTCCATAATAACCTTGTTCTCTGTTCTGACTCAAGTGCCCAGGCTCCAGTTGGGCTACGCGGATCGCAGCCTGTCGATCGGTGTCCCTGGCACCGCTGACATTCATAGGCGACGGTAACTACCTATATACTATTAAATGGTCCGTCAAACCGTCTGTTGTTTCCAAGCAATAAAACAAATTCAAATAAGTGAATTTTTTAGGAAATAAAGTTGCTTAAACCTCATAATATCATCTAATTAATATTCTAAAATATCTTAACAATATAAATTGTAATCCAAATGTCCACGTTCGATAGATGAAAATCTTTGAAATGAAAAAGTCCACATGTAACATCCGATAAAAAAATTAGAAGGTAGAATTAGCCTGATAATAATAGGTGTACCACATATCATTCCAGTGGTATCAATACATATTTGATAGCAATTTGTGATGCAATGGACACAATGGCGGTGTAAGCCCCCTTTCTAACAACTGCGCACCAGACGAAGTATTTAAAACGGCGCCATCGGGTTCAAGCGTCTGAATATTGATACTATTTCATTCATTAATTCAGTTTCATTAATTATGCATTCATTTTCAATAGAAACGTTGGACCTAACAAAGTTTGTGGCTAACAATAATCGTACGCATCATTTTAATTACACTTAAGCTATGATCATAGACGTTGAAAGAGTAGTTTCAATTCTTTTGTCATACGTCATTGCTCTTTAAAGTCATTATAATCATAAATATATAAGTTGTAAATGCTCGACATTTTGCAGGTATACAAGCGAATCTGCTCATGAAAGTTTACAACATACCCGTTCGGTATATCGTTCTAGAAGTAAAAAGAAAAGTATAGAAGAAACTGACGACGACCTACCTCTGCCACCTGAGTGATACGTAAACCGATAAGACTTTACGAAAACAAATAAATGATTTTAAATTACATTCCCTTTTTCATTTTATCAATTCCACGTAGGTATTAAGATTTTATCTTTGCTGTACATGATACGTGCTATTTGTTTTCGATTTCCTAAATAATTGGATTCGTTTATCAATATACTATTTTTACCTTTTTATCTAAAGGCGTTATGGTTATGAAACATGAACCAAAATTTTTCACGCCTTTGTAATTACATTTATTTAAAAAATTTCTTCAGTTCAGTTAAATAATGTGCTTGATTTGTTTTTTCAAGTGTACGTTGTAGCCTTGAAAGATTACGACAGTACATATTTGATTAAATAGAATTCTCAACTCGTAAAACAGTTTTTACAGTGGAGCTTATTACACGATTTAAAATCTTTAAGTTCCTCTTCCGTTATTTTTATCTTATCTAAAAGAATGTGGAGCTAGCTTATGCGTGTTTGAATTCAGTAAATAAATAAATCGACAAAACACAAATTTTATTTAAATAAATATATACAAAGGTCCAAGATACAGGTGGCTTAATTTTTCTAGACTATTAATAAATAGAAAATATATTCCTACAAGATTTCGTAGCTTATTTTTAAATATAATGTCCGCACAGTTTGCGAATTTTGGGGAAGATAAAATCTAAATTATGTTTAATGTGTAAACTTGCTAGTAAAAGCATTGTATTCTAATTGTTTTTGAAGAATAATAAACATCTATATCTTATTCCTTATGTAACTTAAGTATTTTATATAAGTTATAAACAATATTTTTTTGCATAATAAATTACGTATTCTCCTCTCCAATCTATTGTTTTATTATTCGCAAATTACTTTATAATTATATTTTAATACTATATATTTCTTTTTAATACATTAAAAACAAGAATATATTAAAAATATTATTATTAATAGTCGAGATTCTGAGCCACTTGTTATTACTTGTTATGTCTTAATATAAAATAGATTCTGAGACTAGAAGACAAACATACAGCGTAATGTAGCTTACTCTTCACCTATTTACGAGATACACTATTTTATAATTCATTTGTGTAATTATAATCGGTTTCGCTCTGTTTTGTCAACATTTGTCTTTTACCTACCTGTTATGTAAATACTTACATCATTCAATGTAAATCATAACAATATATCCAATCAGTCGTACACAAAGGTCGAGAATATGCTAGCATTACTTATATTTACAAGATAATATCACATTGTTTACTTTATACTGATCAAAGAAAGCTGCTCTGTTCGCAGAGGTTAAAGTACGGTCATTTGTTTATTGATCAGTTTTTGTATGATGTCTTTCTAGCCGTACGCGTATTTAACTGATTTTTCGGGTAGCTGTAAAATATTTTCTAGGTACAATCTAGGCCTTAAATCCAGTAGCAAATGTAGTCGCGTATACATGTGTGCGGGATTCAACATGACAGGCTTGTGACTAAGGCAAATAATCATTATATCGCACTCTTTCTGACTATACATAATGATGACAGAATGCGATATACGAGATTATGTATGTTTGCAAACTGTTTGTTATAGAAAAGGGTCATATGTGGGACTTATTTCGATGCGATAATTTTTAAACTGCTACTGGACTTATACTCGTAACCTACTGTACAAAGTTGTGAAGATTCTTATTAAAAATACGAGGAAGTAAATAATAGTCAATAAACATACCCGCACAATCGTATTAGATAAATGACAAATAGTCATGCACTGATAGCACAATCAATAATAATTAATCATATTTTGGTGGCAACAGTTGCGCAGCATTTAAAACTAATATTCAATAAACTACCTAAAAGACAGGCTATAAGCACCTATTTGATTAGAAACACAGGTAATAAGCCATGCGTATTCTTCAATGAATGGCAACTGTATACACCTGCTTACATGCCAAAAATATACTAAGAATGGAATAAAGTCTTGCCTGTAAAAATAGCTATTAAAAATTACTACGTAAAACTTATTGTTTTGACGATTTCATTAATGAAAATCGCATATTTTTCTGAAAATTCGCAAAATTTATTTGGTATTTTAATTTAAACACCTTAAAAATAATAAAAATATATCTAACACCAGCATTAGTGAATATTGGTGTACTAATTACAATTTTTTTCTTATCGTATGAAAATAAAGTGTCGTCATATATTACAAAACATAAATATCAACTTAAAAATGCGACCCTGATTTTAAATATATTTTGACGACAAAGAAAACATGTCGAATAGGTTCAAATGAACAGATCTGATGTGTTAAAAAAAGGTCCATACACTGAGGCATGTTTAGACCACAGCGTTATCTCGTTCACATTTTGGGCCACAGCCAGCCGATAAACGACAACACTTCACTGTTCCACACTTATTTATTGTTGTCAATAGTTTTATACACTGATTCCGGACGTATGCCCGTCTCCACCACTATGATAAGGTGACGGCGTACGGGTGTTCTATGTGCCCGTATTGTATCGCTAGAAGCGTGTCCTTCACCCGTTGGAACACTGGCTGCGCCTGTTTCATAGTGGGTATTAATATATCCTGGTCTAAGAAGCCGACTCTGCTGATTGGGCTGATCACGACTGCGGTTCCGGCGCCGAACATTTCTAATAACTGAAAATGATGAACGTTTTCAGTCTTCTAGCACAGAACCCATAAAGGGACATCCATTAATTACGTGAGCTATTTTTCGATCAGTTTAGACTGAGATTAGGTGAGATTTGCCTGGACCCCCCCCCCTCCCCTTACGTGAGATTGGTGCTAAAAATATTTTAAACTAAAATTTATTTTTACTATTCGGGAAAATAATAAACCGTTCAGGTATACTATAATTAATTAATTTAAATTAAATAAAATACAAAGTAAAAAACAGATAAAAACGTATTTTTTAATATCTGTAATATTTTATATTTTTTAAGGTGACGTGAGATTTTCGATTATTCCCCCCCCCCTCGGTTTAAATGATATTTGGTGAGGTTTCATTAGACCCCCCCATCCATTCTGAGCTCACGTAATTAATGGATGTCCCCTAATAAAAGGACATTACGATCTATTTTAAAGGTTCTCTTGTTGACTAAAGGTAGTGTAGCTTAGCCTGTCCGCCCGGGCGGGAGATGCACGCAAGTATATCTCTACGCCTGGACTTCGAGCAGTATAGAAACACTGGGGTTTCAGTAGGTATACCAGCGATATGCGTTCCTTTGTTGGCTGTGATGCGACATGGACGCATTGCATGGGGGTCACACACTACCCCACCACGAGCTCTCAACCAGTGGGAATCAAGCATTTCCACCCCAAGAACAAAATAAAACACCTGGGCCTGTAAGATATTTGAAAAAACTGATATTTACCAGTTCTAACTACTCATGAATAACATTTCGTGTTAGCTAAATAGGTTAGGGATGACTGCTGTTTAAACTCACAACCCCTGAAGTGTAAGTAAAAGTGAACCAGTTAAAGCCTGGGAGCTACCAGAATGACTATTGCAGTCGCCTTATGGAGCGTTCTAGAAAAGGGGAAACGAGTTTCTATTCTTCTTGCTAAGCCACACGGTTTTATAATAAATATACTCTTGTCATTTCACAATTTACAATGTTTTTTACGAAAAGAAGTCAGAAAATACAATCGACAATAATTTCGTATTAGTTAAATTTGACAATACATAAGTTATAAAATGAAACTGCGTCATTTAAATGTGAAAAGAATTCTGAAACTAACGTACGTATTACGACAATAAATGACAAACAAGGAATATTAATCCAGACCGTAATACAATTCGTAAAAAAACATAACACGAGAGTAATATAAGATATAGCGGTTACTCACCCTTCCTTCTTGGTTAAGCTGTATGACCCGCTTCATGGTAATGGTTTCTTCCTTGACAGTCAAGTCCTCCCATTGCGCCGCCAGCTCTAGGATGGACTTCCTCGTCACCCCCGGTAATATAAGTCCGTTCAAAGGCGGCGTGCTTAGTTGCTTATCTGTATGCATCACAAAATGACAACAATATAAACACCTACACGTATATTTGTTTATTTTGAAATGCAGTGGAAATAAAATTACATATACTTCGTCATATGGAAACTCATAAGACAGTAATTTTGGCGGCTCCAATCTAGTGCGAAGACATCAGTGCCTGACAATCATTGATGACGAAAAATTTTTGATTATTGCGTAGTATAATGGGTACATAGTGTTCATGTAGGTGCAAACACATTGCCCACCCGGGCCGGAGGCGGATGCGTAAGCGTATCCCTCCCGCCGAGCGTCGGGCGTTAAAGGAACAGGTTGGTTTAGTGGGTATACTACCGACGTGCGTAAACTTGTGAACTGTGGAGGCGCGCGGGCGCATCGCACAAGTCTCATACTACTCTATCAGGCTGCCAAGCGGCGGATGTGTATGAAACATTCCTACCTCATAAAAGGCATTGCAAGAAGTATTTTAAATACGAACACATTGGAATACATTTTTGGATTAGAAAATTTATATCAGACACTGAGTGCTCCGTGTGACAGAACACTATACGAAGCCTGTGTAGCTTGTGCTCTTAAAAAGCTTGTGCTCTTAAAAACCTCAAAAATCAAGTTCGAATCGTTACACAAACAACTCATTCAACAAATATAAATAAAATATGCAGCTTGTAATTCAGTCTGGAAAAAACGAAGTGATGTTAGTGACCCTAATTGTTGCTTCAGATACGAGAATTTGCCGGTCAAAGGGTCAGAGACGCGTCGAACCAGATAACACCACAATATCGTCCGCTTACATGGATATCGCGCCATTAACAGCATGATTACACACATAACAGAAATTGGATTCTATCATACTAGAAACAAATGGTCCCCATGTCTCCCAACCCGCTTTAGTAAAAACTTGAGAAACAGTTATCAGCTAACTTAATCATGTCGCTTTATGGTGTGCGTGCATCGTAAAAATTTTACTTTCATATTTTTTTTCCAAACGCGCCAAATGACATATAACTTTGAAAATCTACATAAAATATGTACTATACTATTATAATATGCACATATTTATAAGCGTCCTGTTTACCGAAGAATTATTTTTGAAAAATTTATCAAATGAATTTCATGGTTAGCGTTTTACCTCCTTGATCGTTGATGTAAACCATAAATATGTTCATTGCCCCCACTTCGGTGAGCTGGTGGTCGGGCCCGAACAGCCACAGCACCTGGTGGTGGCCCATCTTTGCTGCACGCACAGTTGCCTCTGAAATACAGTACGCTTATTTACTTTAAATAATTTTATTATTAAAATTATTAAATGTCTGGATGGTAAACAATGTCTATTACATTTGGGTCCTATAAGAACTATCGGAAACTGTTTATAGCTTGATACTTTTGGCCTATTAATGTTCTCCAGTGGTTTTTGCTGTCTCCTCTTAAATTTTGATTCCTTAATAACTCGATCACCGTTATTTCAATACATTTAATAATATTTATCGTATTTTATTTTTTATTTAATATTTTTTAATACGAAAACATTGTATCTAAAATATAACATATATAAATCTAAGTATTAGACGATAAGCAACGACTTGACATAATTCAAAGTCAAAATTTGTAACTATAATAGGTAGAGCAATACTGACACATTATAAATGAAAATAATTATTCTGAGAATAAGTAATACGGGCAACATACAATTAAACATTAATTATGGTCAATGTTTTTCATATTTAATTATTCAAGTTACGCTATCAACATACTCATGCCAGCAAAAAATAAACTAAATAGATTGATTTGCTTGACGTCATTAAAATTGATAACAATTCGTAATGAATAAGGGCAGTAAATAGGTCATTTTATATGATGAGTCTTAGATTCACAGATAATGTACATTAGTCATTATGTTAAATAAAATTATAACGGCCAAGTGTATCAAAAGGACGGGCTGATAGATTACTATTAAAATGGTAAAAGGGATTTCAGAAAAAACAATGGACAAGAATTATTGCCAAGAAAGAAGGCGTAGAAATTGCCCCAATCATAAAAAGTATTACATAGAATAAATAAAAGACTTTAATTGCAATATATGTGATTAATTATATAATTGCATGAGATATTAAAATTAACCAATATTAACAACCGCAATTTGAACGATGTCAGTCTTTGGTCATAATAGTAGGCCTTATTTTATAGTTATATAAATTAATCTTTGCAAAGGATTTTATAAGTTTAATTTCCCAAAAACAAAAAAGTATCATATATATTATATGAAAAATGTACAAATCGATAGGTTTGTAAGAGTATTTTTCATGTAAACGATTATTGATAACACACCTTTTTATTACTTTAACGTTAACAACACTGCTCAAATACTTTATGGATGGATTGAAAAAGTTTCGTTATCAAAATCAAGCAGACTGCATGAGAACTTCTTTCTTCTTACTTGACATGGCGAGTTTAATACGACAGTAAAATATTTGAAAACAACTGAAGACGACGCGTTATACATGTAAGCTTATTTTTAAAATTATTACGAAATGTGTTTGTGGTTGTAGAAAATAGTAATTCCTTTTAGTTTAATCATATAAATGAATTGTTAAATACATTTTTAATGCATTTAACTATTTACAAAATAATATTAATATTTTCTGTAATTTCCACATCAAATGATCCAAATTTATCACTCCCGCGTAAATCGTTTTTAAGTACTATTTAATTAGTCCATTTTAATAGGCTTACTGACAGACAAACTAAAGAAAATGAATTGTAATTGAAAATACGAGCAGTAAAGTACATTTCAAGCGTCGCGTCGGTTAAACAGACTCTAGACAGAGTACTTTTAACCTATCGAATGTATAGTTCAATAAAACATTAATCAAAAATTCTGAACCTGTGTTATAATATAAATTGAATTGGAACTTTAACTATTGAGTGTAAAGACACTCAATAGTTAAAGTTCCAATTCAATTGACAATGACCATTGTCAATGAGAACTACGCAGATCGATAAATGTTTCCCTAAACAACTTGCAACATAATAACATATAACCTCGCTAATGACCTGAGTTGTTAAAAAGCGACTTTAAATAAATAAATTAAAAAACATATAACCATAATACCAATGGATTTCTTAATTAGTGGTCATGAATTGAAGAAAATCCATATTCATAGACATGTTCAGAGTATATATATATATATATTTTTATTGCTGCGGAACCGCAAATAGGCTGACGGCCCGCTTAGTAGTAAGCAGTTGCCATCGCCCATGAGTGTTTGCTAGGGGACGAACATGTTGCTGTCCACATAGGGGTAATGGAACCTAGGGTTCTAATGTCGGAACACAACACAAGGTTATTACGGAGGGATACTTTTAGACCAGGAGTGGTTGCTATTCGGCTTGCGTCGAGCTTGGAGCCCGACTACCTAAGCTTGGGTTTTTAAGTCACCTTTTAGGACAAGCCAACCCCGGCCGCAGAGTTAAGTATTCTTTCTCTGCCCTTGAATGGATAAAATAAATTCTATATATAGAATGTTGTTTATATTAATTTTGTTAACTCGGCTTGTGCACAAAGGATAGTTGAAATCTCGCCTCCTCCTGATTTTTGTTATCTATCCATTTTGGTGAGGTGAATGTTTAAGCGAGCTTGGGACGAGAGTAGTATCGCATGAACCTCTAAACGCGCATCACGACCTCCCTGAAGAGCACTCTCTGCGCCGTGCGCAATTGGCTTCTGTTACTCCTTACTAACTCTTATTAGCCGTGCTATAACATTGTGTTCAGTGTCTAGTTTGTGACATTTAGCTGGTGCCGTACAACAGTACCTCCGCGAGCGGACCTGAACCGAACCGGGAAGGGATGGAACCAAGGTCAGTACGAATTTCTTTCCCCACTGCAAGGTATCGCATATCCACCACCGCTTCTCCACCTCTCCCCTCTTACACTTCACTGCTCTCGAGCAATCTCAACCTTTTGTACGGTGCACTCTCAGTCCGTGACCGGCATCGTATAACCGGTTTTGGTCCTTCGAGCCGGATCTTTTTATGGGCCTACGCATCCTACATAATTTTAATAATAAACCTAAATTTATTTATATTTTTTATAGAAAATATCTGAAGGTATTTTTCTTATATTTTTAAAATTCCCTCCTAAAACATATAAATATAATATAAAACTTAATAATAATAAATAAATAATAAATATTTACGTTTATTTAATCATATTAAAATATTATTTATATATTGCATTTTATTTATAAAATGGATACTTATTTGTAACACAAACTATTACATTTAATATTCTCCCGGAAGTAGGTAAGCATATTGCATTATGACTTAAAATCACGTGGACGAGTCTTCTACTTCCTATGTACTGAAACTATTAATTAATACCTAAATATGCTTTTAGAAACATTTGAAAATTTGTACAAGCAGATTCAAGCTTTAAAAATAGATAACTTAAGCAGTTACATACTGTATCATGTCGCCTTGAGAGCTTTAAATATAATCTCGAAAGTATTTCGACAAATTCGAAACCCAAAAAATATTGCCAGATTTTTTGGATCTTATTTCTTTCGTACACAGCCAAATAAAAATTCTTGATCATAGTGAATCTTACATAACTAACTTTAGTTTTAAATATTAGTTAAATAAATTTTAAACAATAATTTAAATAAAAATAATAAACGAGTTTCGAACGCCACTTCTTCGCGTAAAAATATTATGCTTTGTTTACATTGCAGTAAATATAATCGCTTGATATACCGTTGCGACAAGTTTAAGGATTTATCAAATAAAGAACGGGTCAGACATGCTGCCGCCCTTTCTTTATGTTGCAATTGTTTAAAGCCTAATCATAATGTAAACAGATGCACTAGTTGTTTTAGATGTTTGGTTTGTAAAAACCACATCATTTGTTATTGAATACTGATAACAGCGAGTCTGCTGATAATATGGAACCCATAGCAAGCAGTCGCATGCTGTCGTCACCGACTGCGCCACCGTCACCTGCCTCTGGCCTCAGTTTGTGCCACAGCGCATCGCTTCAGAATAACTCTAAGAACGTAGTTAAATTGGGATCCGCGCTCGTTAATATTTTAGATGCAAATAGTGAATTGCAATCATGCCATGTTTTGATTGATTCCGGCGCACAGTCTAACTTCGTTATCTTATTTACAACGTCTCTGCTCATCTCAACGTAAATGTCCTTTTAGTAATAATTACGAATTCTGAAAAAATATTAAAAATTATGGCATGACGTCATGCACAATACAACCTCGCGATAATTGTGAGTCATCTTTTAATATTGATTTTGTTGTTATCAATCAAATCAAATTTGGAGTAAGTTGCAATGTAATATAAAATTTGAATTTAGCAGATCCTTTCTTTCATATTAAATCGCCGATTAATATGATATTGAGTAGTGATGTTTTTCCCCATAGTAAAACGTTACGTCACCACCAAGTGACCATTTTTACCTAAAAGTCACAATAATGTGTCGTAAAGTACCGGAAAGTCACTAAAATACCTTTGTTATATTGTTTTAATCGCGTTAATATTATTTACTAACACTTGAAATATCTTGTTTTTAAGAGCAAGAGATTTCTAATGTGTTTTTTTCTTTGCTTCTCTCCCCCTCGTCTCCTCCTCCTCTCTCATATAGTTCACTGCTCTCGAGCTATCCCTCTCATCTATTGTATTATGGTACACTCTCAGTCCGTGACCGGCATCGTACACGGCGCACTAGTCGTGTAGGTACTGTTCATTCTTGATAACACTGAAATGTACCTGACAACACGTTGAACACGTTCCCGAAACAAAATGTCGTTCAATATGGTGGTCATGCTATTACCAATACAATCATATTGATGTTTTATAGAGAACACGAGATAAGAAGCCCCAAGAAGTATCGTATTTTTTCATTGTTTATCGTAATAAATATGTATTATATATTACATATTGCAATTACGGGCACCGCCCACTTAGTACATATGTCACACACAGCGAAAAACAATATAGAATGGGTCAAACAAACAAAAATTACGCTTATATCTTATTATTAAAATAGTTGTTGAAACACTAACTTAATTTATTATGCCTACATATTTAAACACAATGTTAACACATCGATAATTTCCAAGTTGGTGCGTTTTTTCGTAAATAATAATACACCCTGATTTAAGGGAGTAAAGCTTAATAATACACAAGAAATATAGTTAGTACTATTTTAAAATATATTATGTAATCTGTAAATTTTTGTACTTTAAAGAAATAAATAATAAATAGTTAGATTTCCCTGCTTATAATCGATATCTATGTTTATATATAATTAGAAAACGGATACTAAATTGTATAAAATAATGTTTTTATGTTATTAAGAAATATAATTCTTACCTATAGTTGGTCCATAGTTCGATCCGACCTTTCTGTTACCCACGCCTCCGGGGAAGGCGCGAACGACGTTGGGGTCCGCGTAAATAGACACCGCCCCGTCACTACTGGCTTTGTAGTACGCACTGACCGGGCTCAGTATAACGAATAACAACGCTGATTCTGGTGCCATTATACCAAATGTTGGCTGTAGGAAAAATAATTAAATTAAAGCAGCTACTTTGAGTTTTAAGTATTGAATAAGGATTTAAGTATTAGCTACGTTACGGTTTTATCCATACTAATATTATAAATGCGAAAGTAACTCTGTCTGTCTGTCTGTCTGTTCCTCTTTCACGCCTAAACGGCTGAACGGATTTTGATGAAATTTGGTATGGTGATAGATGATAACCTAGAAATGGTCATAGGCTATAAATAATCACGCCATCGTTCTTAGGGGGTAGGCAGTAGGCAGATAACTAAATTGAGTTAGTGATTTTTTGTGCTTATCCGGTATCTATGAGAATCGGCCAACATCTATTTTTCATCCCCCTAAATGTTAGGGGTAGTCCACCCCTAAATTTTATTTTTTATTTTTTGACATTTTATTATTTTTATGGCAGAACAACGTTTGCCGGGTCAGCTAGTAATAAATAAATAATATGCTGAGACAATTCCCACAGCGCCGTCTAGTCAAAAGTAAGTAGCAAAACACTTGTGTTATGTGTACTAGATAACTAATATACTACATAGGTACTTTTATTTTGTAAATAAATACATATTATACATAAACACCCAGACGCGAGACGGGAATGGAACCCATGACCTCCGCAAACGTGTAGACGTGCGTTAGCCGTTACGCCACGGACGTCAATAAATAATAGATGATCTACAACTATCCACTCCTGCATACAAGCCTCTCCGAAGGTTTGCCATTGAATTTATTTTGTAGCAGCTGCTTCTTCAAATATGAAATATCTTAATATTTAATGCCGGATGCATTAATATTCTTTGCTTCTGGGCCTGTATTCCCGTGGAAAAACGGCATCGCGCGTCGGAACGTCTGCGAGGGTCACAAGTTCGATTCCTGTTCCAAGTACAATATAATAATTACAAAAGAAAAGTAGTATATCAGTCGTTTAGCACCCATAACACAGGACATACTTCTTACCTTGGGACTAGATGGTGCTTTGTGAATTGATAATTAAATTAAAATTTATTTAAATTAAAAAAATAACAGTCCATGATATCCCAGTGCTGGGCTCGGGCCTCCCCTTAGAGGGAACGGGCAGTATACCCGCCATGCTCGTCCAAGGCGGATTGGCGGGTTACACATATCGGTGATCTTAGTATGCAAGTTTCCACACGATGTTTTCTTTCACCATCGGTATGTTCATATAATCACGCCTCTTTCCCGTAGGGGTAGGCAGAGACCACTTCTTTCCACTTGCTACGATCCTTACATACTTGTTTCGCTTCGTCCACTTTCATTATTCCCTTCATACATGCCCTTTGGTTTAGGGTACTCTTGACCTGGCCTTTTTTCAAGAATTCCCTGATCTGGTCTCGAAACGTCCGCCTAGGTTCCGTCCCTTCCAACAATTCCATACACACTAGCCTTATACACTTTTTTCGTCAATCGAAAAAAGTGTAGTAGTTTCGTCATTCATTCTCTCGACATGGCCAAACCATCTCAGCATACCTTTCTCAATTTTTGTCACTACATCTTCTTTCAGGCCACAACGTTTCGTTCAGTTTCGTTCCCGTGTGGGATTTATGCTATAATATGCACATATAACTGGATTAGGCGTTAGCGGTGTATGCCAAAGTGGAATTCGAACTCGGGACCTTTAGATTGGTCTCCGAGTTTAATGCCACTGAGATACCAGGTATCTAAGAGTATATTTATTTATTTATAATTAAGCATTCAAACTATCGCTCGCTGATTTCGTATGGTTTTCGGCAACCAAGTTAATTATAATACATACATCATTACCAAGAGAAAATTTTACACACACAGTGCTTTAATACGATAGCAACTCGCATTCGATAGGGACAAGTGTCTAAACAAAATATTGCTTATACTCCAATATATAAATGCAAAAATAGTAAATAACAATATTAATTATGTATATTGCCGGTGACACGTGATTACGGTACAAAAATTACTAATGCAACGTGTTTGCAACGTGATTATAAAAAATATGAATTAATGACTTTGCCTTCACTTATACTCGTATTAGAAATATCATTATTTGTCAAAGCAAATCCACTTTTGTTCAGTCGGTTTTCAGACATGGTAAATCATACTCGAGTCGAGACAACAACCGACTTTGCATGCCCCAACATAAGACCACATTGATGGGCAAAAGTGTATTCTGTGTTGCACCAATTATTTAAAACAAGTTACCCATCAATATTAAAGAATATAATTTTAATAATTTAAAATAAAAGATACAGGATATTTTATATAAGAAATCTTATTATCACGTACAAGATTTTTTAAATGATGATAATTTAACGTAATTAAAATTTGTTTTGAAATCAATGTCATTATAAAAACAATATTTGCTATATCACGAAGACACCGCTTTTGTAAAACATAGCACATGTATAGTGTTTAAAGAAAAGCAAATAAAGAATATTTGAATTTAGAATTCTTAGGAAAACATGTTTTATCTGTTTTTAAAGAGAACAACACCTTGATTTATGCCTTATCAGTTGGCGATAAATTAACGCATAACAATATGGCGCCAACGATCACGACATAATTTTATGAATAAACAAGTTAACATATGTAATCATCATCACCATCATCTTAACCTTGAATCCCGGTTGCAACCCGAATTTCTGCTTCGGTGACCGGGGTCCGCTTTTCGACTTTTCCTTCTCCACTCCGCACGATCTTCGGCATCCCTAGCAGTAAGTACATTGGCACGCATATCACCCTTTACGAGATCAGACCAGCACTTTTTGTGCAATAGTGAAATTGGCCAAAGTGGCATGGAAGACATCCCACGCTAATATACGAGGCCATACTAAAGAAGAAGAATATCTTGTAGTTCTTGTTCTTGTAAATCTTGTGCGAAAGTCATTACCGTACGGAGGTCGTCTAAATAAAATAATATAAAAACGTATTAAAACGTATTTAAAAGAACAGCTCTGTTGAATGAAAATTGTAAACAAATTATCAAAAACTTTAGACACGTGTAACTTAGTTATAACTGACTCAATGCATGTAACGCACGGCGTTTTTACAAACATAATGTTTGCAAACCAAGACCAGCAAATTATTTGTGGATCGTACAAATATTCTCGTAGTGGGGCTATCCCAAACCACGCACGTGATTACAACATGGATATTTGTGAAATATATTCTTCTAAGACTTCCATTGACTTGTAGACATCCAGTTTAAATCGTCAGGTATACCAAAATTAAATAAATTTAAAGTCTAGGTGGCATTACAGAGAGGTAAATTGCGTTATCAATGTTATGTGTAAATAACTAAACCTGGCCTTCACATTCGACTCGACATGCGTATACCTTATCGATTAGATATATAATTCCACTGTTTAAGGTTTCACAAAATTGACAGTGGTTGAAAGGCTTACAAGTAACAAGACTAGCGTGGTTTGGTCATGTAATGCGAAGGGAAGAATGCCATATAGCTAGGAAAATGATACAAATGAAAGTAAATGGATAAAGAAGGAGAGATAGACCTAAGTAAAGATGGATGGATTGCGTAAAATATTATATAGCGAAAAAGGGTTTGAATCTTGAGATGTCGGCTGACAGAGTAGAGTGGAAGGAGAGCACATGTTGTGCCGACCCTAAATAATGTGGGATGAGGGCAGGAAGAAGAATATTGTTATCCCGAGACGTTCGAAATTTATTTTTAAAAGCTTCTATTCATTCATCATCATCGTATAAGCGTTTGATAATCACTTTAGCACTCGCAGTAATCACTGTAGCGAAAGAAAATTAAAAATGGAATTACGGTTTTCTATAATTAAACATTACGTATGTAGAAACTAAGTTGTAGAGAATTTATATCCTATAAGTAATAACCTGAAAGATGTTTGAAGTGAAACTTCTTTAGCGCCGTTGGAATATCAAACAGAGATAAAAATATTCATAAATAGGATTAGTCTGCGAGAGAATAAGATAGAATACAAGTATACAGTGTTTACTATATCTTCGTTTTCTTTTTGTTTGGACTTTCGTAGCTTTTATACACTAACTTAAGAAATATAATCTGATTTTCGAAAGGTTTACTTCTAGCATATGTGAACTGGACACACACACACACACACACACACACTTTCTTATTTCAATTTCCTATGGGAAATTATAGCTAGTAATTCGTAAATCATATCTTAAAATTAGTAGATAAAAATATTCATATCTATTGCGAACTAGAATCGGTGTTGATAATAAAACAATCAATTATTTTTGAGGTGTTATCGAAGTGGGTTTACTATTTATTACTAATTAGCACAAAATATAACAACACTACGTAAGTTTTAAGTGTTTATATGTATATGTTGGGACATTTCACACAACGCTATCTAGTCCCAAACTAAGTTATATAAGCACTTGTGCTATGGGTACTAGACAACTGATATACACTACATATTATATACTTCTTTTTTTTTGTAAATAATTACATATTATACATAAACACCCAGACGCGATACGGGAATCGAACCCGTGACCTCCGTGAGCGTACCGGAAAGCGTTAGCCGCTAGCTCAGGAAGGGAGTCTAGCTATTTATTTTTAATCCTATATAATTATGTATAGTTTTAGAAAAAAAAATCATAACGGTCAATACAAAACATTAGTAGGTATATAAATGCGGATTCATATCGTATCCGAAACGTGCCATCGAGACCGTGTACTTGTTTTAATTTTTGATGGAATAGAAATGTTTGATGTACACCTCACAGCTTGGAGATTCGCGATGGGAATTACACGCAATGCGCTCGTGCGCTCCCACAATTGCTAGGAGACGCGAGTCGCTGCTATACCCACTAAACTTTAACTTTTTATCCGTGCAGGGGCGGAGAAAGAATACTAACCTCTGTGGCCGGGGTCGGCCTGTCGTAAAAGGCGACAAAACAACCCACCCTAGCTACGTGGTAGGGCCTCAAGCCCATCTGGATGGCGAACACCTTTGGTCTTAAGTATGCCGCCATAATAACCTTGTGTTGTATTCCGGCATTAGTGACCCAAGTTCCTGTACCCTTATGGGACAGCAGCGTGTTCGTGATGCCACTGGCGTTGCATACACCTATAGGCGACGGTAACTGCTAAATCCTAAGCGGGCCGTCAGCCTGTCTGCTGTCCTACAGCAATAAAAAAACAACAGTGTGTTGCCCGATACCTAGCGGAAAAATGTGCTTTCACGTGCGCCCATAATCCCGGGCGTCGGGACCTCGTACCTAAGCCTTGCTTTAATGTCTCAGTTCAAAATTGTTTTAGTCTTAAGAAATTTATACAAACATACGAAATATTTAATCTTATTGTACTTAGTGACTGAAAATTCGTCCATTCTAGTATATCGCATTATCATCAGTCACGTGGACCTCCCGCAAATTTTCCTTTATCAAAAACAGCACAACTTGTGATTTGCTATAATGTTATCATTAATTTCACACTATTTTCTTGATTGAAATTAAGCCCTTTATTTTGATTGGAATTTTACCATACTATTTTTATTATTATATTTCTATGGATACTGATGTTGTGATTCATCTTTGTAAATATAGTGGATACTACGTTTACGCTCATGGTTTATTTATTTATCTATTTTAAATGTATAATATCTCAGAAATAAGGGCTATGGAAAGATGAAATCATTTTGTTGTGGTGTTTTTTTTATTGCTTTAGGACAGCAGACAGGCTGACGGCCCGCTTAGAATTTAGCAGTTACCGTCGCCTATAGATGTTTGCAACACCAGTGGCATCACGAACACGCTGCTGTCCCATAAGGGTAAATGAACTTGGGTCACTAATGCCGGAATACAACACAAGGTTATTATGGCGGCATACTTAAGACCAAAGGTGGTCGCCATCCAGACGGGCTTGAGGCCCTACCACGTAGCTAGGGTGGGTTGTTTTGTCGCCTTTTACGACAGGCCGACTCCAGACACAGAGGTTAGTATTCTTTGCCTGCACGGTAAAAACGGTTATACGAATGTTGAGTGGATATACGAAAATGGATAAAATTTTAATGAGTATAGTCATACTCAGAAATAATAATGAAAAGAAAGCTAAAAAGTAAAAGGCTAGCGTGATACGAAAACATTATGCGAAGAGAACAATGATAGACTACATGAAAAATGATACGAATGATGGAGGAATATGGAAGAAGCATAATAAATACATATAAATAAAAAATTTGTAACAATTCACACAGCGCCATCTAGTTCCATACTAAGTAGCATAGCACTTGTGTTATGAGTACTAAACAACTGATATACTACTTATATAGTTTATTTTTTGTAAATAAATACATATTATACATAAACACCCAGACGTGAGACGGGAATCGAACCCATGACCTCCGCAAACGTATAAACGTGCGTTATCCATTACGCCACAGAGGTCGTCACATATTAAGTCGATAGAATGCGTGAAAGATATGACTGAAACCGATGTGTATACTGGATATTAGATGCGTGAATTACACAGATATTGGAAAAACAGTAGAGTACAAGGAAAATACATTTTATATCCACAGGAGATGGAAGAAGGATAGAAAATGAATAAAATCTCAATGAGTGTGCGAAAACTGATACTGGTATTAGAAAATTAAAAAATTCCATTCGCCTATTACAGTACTTATGAATTATTAAAAACTTAGGAATTATCTTAGTTGCCTTGCAAAATCGTATCTCACAATCAACAATTGCAGCACAGCCGGGATCTGTCAGCGGTAGCATCGTTCTTTAAACTTCCTTTTGTTTGACGACCTCCTGGCGTAACGGCTAGAGTACCTCGGTACGCTTGCGGAGCTCACGGGTTCACTTCCCGTCTCATGTCTGGGTGTTTATGTATATTATGTAATTAATTACAAAAAAAGAAATATATATGTAGTGTATATCAGTTGTCTAGTACCCATAGCACAAGTGCTTATACAACTTAGTTTGGGACTAGATGGCGCTGTGTGAATTGTGCCAGTATATTTATTTATTTTAAAGGCAACTAGTTCCATTAATTTATAAAACACGACACTTACCTCAGTGCCGATTAAAGTAGGTCTTATATACAGCGTAGAGGTTTCCGAGTGGGGTACCCATTCCTGGTCAATTTGGACTATTCGTTTAATGCATTTTATTAATTCATTCCCATCAAACATGGGCAATCCTGACCTCTGAGCTGCAAGGTTCATCCTTTCCATATTCAAGTCTGGCCGGAATAATCTAATTTTATCATCTACTCCCCTATATGCTTTCAAACCTTCAAATAGCTGTGGAAAATGTATAAGTTAATTCTATGCATATAAATTATTAGTATTATTGGTGTTAGTTTACCAACTCCCTAAAACATTATTCAAAACATTTTTTGTTCTATAGCTTTTTGTTTATTAACATTGCACCACTCTATTTTAATACTAGTGCGCACCCTTTTTGTCCTCCTGTGACAATTCCTTTTTTACAGTACATGCTCGGGAAGAAGTAATCCACTAGAGCTTATATTCAGTTTAGCAAACACGATAGTTTAGAGTTAACCATTCATAGCCAGTAAGCACAAAGGAACACAGGCATTAGATGTGAACAACAAAAAAACTTGAAGTGTTTTCTTTTTGCAAAAAAAGTTTTTAAATATATTTTCAATTTTCATATCCATTGATTGAAGACTCCTAAGTTACTAACGGTGTGTCTTACAGTTACCACCTATACAGTGGTAACTGTATTTTAGAACTCGACTTTTTGGAACTTAATTGTAATTATAGCTACAATATTTTAATTTATATACAGGATAACTTTGACAAACCCGTCCAAATTTTTTTTACGCACTAAACATCATTTAAGGAACCCGTTTTTGCAAAAAAAATTGTATGTCAAATTTTCACCATAAAATATTTCATATAGGATCATTAATTCAATCGTACAGAATAATCATATGGTGTTAACAGCATACGATAACCTGTTATTACCTGTCTCTGTCACACCCGCGTAAATGAGTAGTGCGTATTCGTTCGCCCGGTTCAATGCCGCCGTCCTCGGCCTTTCACTAGGTCAGATGGAGAGGACATTGACACTCTAGCGCCGTATTATGTAAATTACGAGTTCTTTGAATGACTTTGTGATGCTGATTACTCAACATTTTTGTACTATGTGATACAAAACTAAAATACATGTTTTTCATAACTTTTACTAAAGATTCTTCTGTGTGAATTTGGACGGGTTTGTCAAAGTTACCCTGTATAATAAGTAAGGTTTTAGCAACTGCGTTTTCACTTTCCCACAGATGGACATTATTAGTATTATTTAATAGTCATTATATACGTAAATGTGTCTAATAAAAATAAACTAAGCAAAAGTTAACAAACCAGGACTGAATCTTACCTGTATAGCGTAATGAAGAGCTTTAGCAGCTGGGTGGATGCTTAAATTTTCAAAGGGCATAATTTCCGGCTTTTGCCATCCACCCAGTTGTTTGTAGTAATGTATTTTAAGCATGTGATCCGTAAAATACTTGCCGAAACCAAGTTCTTTGGCTTCTGGCTTTGGTTGCAGCTGGTATGGCGCTGCTAGTCTTACTTGCAAGTCTTCATACTAAAACAAAATGAGAAACTTAGGGAATATATTCATACTACGTGACCTATTTTTGCCAATTTGTTACCTCTCTCCTCTTGGAGACCTTCATAAATGCGGTCATAAGTAATTTTTACACAAAATGGCTGGCAAAATGTTTGTTAAATGGCATGAACACGTGAACACGTGAAGCAAGCATTTCGTATGTTATTTTTTATCGTATTGTAAGTAAAATTGTTGTTAAATGATAATAAATTCGCTAATAATTAAATTTAATGAGATAAGATAAAGAAAAGAAACAAAGAAACGTGAAAACATAGTCAAAATTTATAATATTTTGTTAGCGTTTTGTCAAAAATTGCTCACTTTAAGTTATTGAAATTGGGCCAAACACGTTTATAATATACATATAGAACAACTTGGCTTTTATGAGAACAGCTAACTCTTGAACCACGAATCCCTTCGATCGGGAGTCGGAAAGAAAGGAACACAAGGTTTTTGTGGGCATACTGCCAACATGCGTCCTCTTGCCAATGACGGGGGCGCATTGTACGGAGTCCCTTTTTTTTGGAATGTGGAAATGCTTGCCGCACTCCCCGCCGCGTGGCCACTGGTGGCGGGGTAGTGTGGGACTCCCCGTGCAATGCGCCCGTACGTGCTCCTCTCTACAATGGGGGACGCACGTCGCTAGTATACGCACTAAAACCAGCCCGAGAGGGGAGCCAAGCGCTCCCTCTACGCCGCCTCCTTCGCGGACATAAGTGCTTCGCAAAAGGAGGCAACGGCGTCCCATCCCGCTTGGCTTCCGACCATCGCTAGGATGATAGCCGGGAGCGAGAGGTCATTTCCAGTGGTAGCGACGAGATCTCAGCGCTCCAATGCCCATGCGAAGCAAACTTGGAGGTTGTGCAACACCGTTTCTTCATTGCCGGGGTTATAGTGATGGCACTCTGTTGTTTGATTTTTCTGAGCGATGCGACACAGGTACCACGCATAGCAGCCATGCCCCGAGAGTACCTGTGTCACATGAAACAACAGAGTGCCGTGACGCCTGTCAAGCCATTGTTGGAGGTCGGGCCGTACTGCTGCGACGGTGTTTTGGCCCGCACTGGATTGCGCAAGTTTTTCTTTCAAAACGGCCGTGAGATCGTCCCGGAGCTCCACCCGCTTTACCTCGATTTCACAAGGCGCGGGGCGAGAACCCCGGGAGATGGTTTGTTGACGCCATCAAGTACAGCGACACCAAGAGCCGAGCTTCGAAATCCCACGGCATGGAGACCGCCTTGAAGGACACCGCACGGTATCCCCTGATGGCCCTCACGGCCAGCGTGCGCTGCGGTTTTCGCAGCAACGCAGCGCTTTTCGCCGTCAGGTGCTCGGCCCAAACGGGAGCCCCGTAAAGGGCCATTGACCGTACGGTCCCTTCATATAGTTGGTTGAGTCGAGAGGCCAGCTGCTCAAAGTGTGCCGGAAAGTCCCATCGGCGGTCAAGGACAAGCCCCAGATACTTGAGCGTTGCCCCGACGCCGATGCGAACGCCTCCCCCTTGATGTGCAGGCCCTGAGGCGGCCCGTGTCGTCGGCTATAGAATACTATAGCTTCAGACTTGTGCAGGGCCACCTCTAAGCCTAGCCTCCGAATTCGGTGTACGACCTGCGCAACTCCAGCCGTGCCCTTAAGGCACGCCAGCTGGTAAGTCCCGCCGCGGGCTGTGACCAACGTGTCGTCAGCGTAACAGATTACGCCGACGCTGGGCAGACTGTGCCACGAATGACCCTTGGGGAACACCGCATACGACGTCTCGCCGACGCCATCCTCGCTGGATCGGGAAGACGATGGTTCTATCTGACAAATAGTTACCGATGATGCGGCGGAGGATGTATATCGGCATGTTCTCCACAAATCATGCCATGTATTCCTGACAAGATAGTAATAGCTTATAAGTAAATAAACATAATCACCACGCAGACAAACATGACAAGGGTTAGAGAGCCATTTGAAATGAAAAACATTTGCGTTGACTCGATATATGTAAAGAACTGGTGTCTGACGTCATACTGAACTAATTAAAAACAATGTTTATTCAAACATTTAGTTTCGTCATCACATTCTTATTAAGATTTGTATTTTATAATAAAATAATCTATAGATTACTGTGATTTTGATAATACCTACCATTTTATAAAGTATTTGAAACAAGTGGGTGATTTTCAAAGATTGTATTGTATCATAATTTGATTCTTCAAATGCATAATTGTTCTCAATACTAATACGGAAGACTTTCAATTTAATACTCATTGTACTGTGTACATATTTGTCAGGATCAACTCTTCATATTTTTGGAATCCTTAAAAATCTCATAAAATTGATATACTCTATGTATATATATCATATTTTGAGATCAATAAGAATATAACAAAATCGAATTATTAATATAAAATTACACTGACGGACTCATAAACTGCATCAAAGTAATAGACGACTTTGAAATAAATATTTTAACCAAGTATGCAAACTTTCTATACAAATTTAAATTGAAACCTCTAGATTGGTTCGTGAACTTAAAAACAGCGTAGGGTCATATCCTTAAGTTTAAGTTTGTGTACTGGAAATGACCTTAGGACTTTTTTGAAGAAAAAACATAAATTTAAGGAAAATTGGTTCAATTAAAAAATTGGTTTTAACAATAGACACAAACTTTATGCAAGGGTTTATTTATGTTTTAATAAGGTGTATTACCTCTACGTGCCCTTATTACGGATTCTAATCGGTTCCGCATAGATTTTATTAGGGTTACTAAAAGATCTTGCGGAATATTGTCCCATTCTTCTGAAAGTGATGTTCTTAGTGCTGCCACTGTCGTGGGCAAAGGGTTTCTCGCATATACAGCTCTTTTTACATTGTCCCAAACATGCTCAATGGGATTAAGATCCGGGCTGCGTGCTGGCCAATTCATTGTACGTATCCCAACCTCTTCGCAATATTGTCGAACTTGTGCAGCAGCGTGCGGCCGGGCATTATCCTGCATTAAAGTAAAATTTTCGCCTATGAATCCCATGTAAGGCATCACGTGATCTTCTAAGATCTCTGTTATGTAGCGATGTGCAGTCAAACCCCCTCTATTACCGTTTTGACGGACCATGTCTATGAACACAAGTTCTGTTCGCCCGTTCATCGATATGCCACCCCAGACCATACACGAACCGCCTCCAAAAGAAACACGCTCCTCAATGCAACTTTGAGCATATCGCTCTCCACGTCGACGATAGACTCTTCTGCGACCATCTGCACCATATAAACATGTCCTACACTCGTCCGTGAACAATACGGAGGCCCATTGCTCTTCTGTCCAATTCAGGTGATCACGCGCAAATCTTAAGCGAGCTTGTCTGTGAGCTACAGACAACTTTGGACCATTTCCTTTAACCTTCTTCTTATTGTTCGTGCACTCACGTTTACTCCACGCACTTCATTAAGCTCTGTTTTGATGTTAACTGACGTGAGGAAACGATTTCGCAGGGAAGTTGTAACAATAAATCGGTCATCACGACCGGTGGTTGCTCGAGTCCTGCCTGTACCACGTCTCCTTCTGTAAGAACCTGTCTCCACAAACCTTCTGTATATTTTAGAAACCGTAGACTGGTTTAAATTTAAATTTCTACCAATCGTTCGTTGATCCAAGCTCTCCCGCACCAATGCTACAATTTGAGCCGCTTGTTCGGACGAAGTATCCATATTATGGTTGAAAAACTCTCGATGAGTTAAAAAACTAACCCAACAATTCTGCTGGTAACAATAATTCAATTGACAAAAGAATTAAAAAATCTATGAGAATCAATTTAAAACTTTGCTATAAATAACACGCAAATCTGATACTACGAGTAAATTTTCTTTTCCCGGCTATATTCATGTGTTTTACTGCAGTTCTATTTTTAAATTTTCCTTTTTTTGAGATTAAGAGCCAGTCTCTCCATATTTATATAATTTAATCTAAAAAGTTTGCATACTTATTAAAAAAAATAATTTCAAAGTAATCCTGAACTTTGATGCAGTATATGAGTCCGTCAGTATATTAGTTACTAGGTCATTTGTATGGAGCAATGCCTAATAGTATTTTTCTTCGATTACAAACATCTCAATAACCTCGATAAAATTGTGACGAAGCAATGAAATGGTTAACAATCTGACATAACCGTTTAATTGCTTTGGATTAACATTTAAGTAACGTTAGATAAGATATGGCTTACCTTGAATGAGATTTCAGGTGTGAGATGTGGGCGTGGCAAAGTGGTGGGCGTGTCTGCGGCGGGCGCAAGTTCAGGTTGTGCCTGCGCACCATTTTCCTCCAGCTCCTTGTAACGGAGGGATGAGCTGCAGCTACGGAGTGTACTCAACTGTACTTGAAACTTGTGTTGATTTTCGATAATCCATTTTACTAGAACCTGTAATTACGTTTTTATGGCCAATCTTGTCTAAAATCGTAGGTCTACCATGACTGGATATACACATAACCCTGACCTTTTAGACTGATAGGCTGTACAAGAACTCTTGCTCATGCTGAATCAATCATAATCCGTCACGACTATTTACAACCTGAGTCAATAATAAAATGTCCTCAAATTACCCAGCCTAGTAGGACAATAAGTTTTAGGCTTAGTAATTAAGTTATTAGGCTACAAAAGTCGTCTACTGCAATATACAGATGCAATATTAAGTATGTATTTATAAAATATAAACACATACACATGAATCTATGTAATCACAGTCAGTGCGTGTTATCGCAGTCACAGAAAATAATTATATCGTAAAACAACAACAACGATTTCCGGAACTTAATTAGAACTTTGGAGAATGTTTTCATTTTTGCATAAATGTTTCACAATTTGAAACTACAACGTCGTTTTAATATGTTGTTCATAAAATTGGAAATTTTTTAAGATACTATCTACTAGTTATAATGACATTTGATTATCAATTCGTTGAACTTTGCCAAGTAACACGTAATGATAAAAAATTGTACAATGAGTATAAATACTTTTTAATTAGGTATAATTAATATTTAAGAATAATATGGAACACAATTGATTACATGAAAACTTAGAAATATTAAATGGAATAGAAAAAAGTCTATAATAATTTAAATATAACGTCTTACCTTGCTACGACGAATAGGCATTTTAAATCCTGAATGTAAAATTCACTTAAATTAAAATAAAAGCGTGTTAAACCCACAAAAATAGTAATAACAAGCACGTAACACTGTTTTCTTGATTAAAAAATAACCGATAAAATACACCACTTTGTTTAAAATACTGAATTCATGACGCGCTCGAAGTTAACTGACTTCATTGGATCTAAAGCACAATCATATAAACTGCGTTGCAAAGGCAGATAAGATTCTCATACGTATTCATTCATATAATCAACAGAAATAATAATTATTATAAAACAAATTGATAAGCTTATTGAAATAAGATTACGCTCTAAATATGATTCGTCAAAATGGTGCGGAGCGCGCGTTGTATTGCGCGCACAGGCCGCGAGCGGATGGTGTTGGGCGCGCGCGATACCCGAGCGGCAGCGACGCCGGTGGCTAAGGTCAGGCCGAACGCCGAACGCCTCCTCTGGGTCATCGAGCATCAATTCTCATACACATTTCAATGAGTATGCTAATATTCCCGACAAATAAAAGTTTATTTACGCACAACAGTCATTTACATTGAAAATTATTCAATGTTGTACTATAATTTTACTAACAAGTGATCGACCAAGTAATAAAAGTTTACCTAATAAAATATCTAAAATTAAAAACAATCATTAATATATATTTTTTCATTACTATTTATCTTAACGCTAGGATGATGATGATTATTGTTTATATTTTAATAATTATACTAATTTGATGATACCTATATATACTTTAGATTTTTTTGCCACCAGCCAAAAATAATGAGACCTTTCTTAGGACGTCGTAAAATGCTACAAATAAAAAAGAAAGAGCACCCGGATTTTACTTTCGGCGTTGGACACAAGACACTCGTTATTGTAAAAATCGAACATTAAATCAAATCTATTCCATGATTTTTTTCAACCTGTTTGGTCAAAAATGTTTTGTGAAGGGTGTCAGACCACATCTTAGTCTGAGAAGTGTAATTTACATTAAAATCAAAGTATTTTTCAACTAAAATGCACTTGGAAATGAGCAGGACAAATATAACTATATGCAGTGTCCTTCAATTATATCCATATATCTTTGTCTACAATAACAGTTGTTTAAACACAATGAAAACAGGCACTCTGCCTTATTGCGTTCTTGTCACATTACAATACAGTAATTTACTTTTCATTATAACCTTGGAATTGTAATTTCCACATTTATTTAATTTTATCAACGTCATGTATTATCCCATTTCTAGAATGATCTGCACACATACTGACACAAAAACCAGCTAGTATTTTATCCCGCTAACCATTCTAAATAATTTCATGTAAGTGACTTTATGCTGCCCTCTACTGGCTAGGATTCAAACCAATGAAGTCGAAACTGACATAGATACACATAGCAATTAAAACATTGATGCAAGTTTCCCTTAACATTATTTTTTTATCAAAACCTGATACACGTTTTAGGCCTTTTAAAATAGCTTATAAAAACATTACAGGCATGTTACTATATAAAATATATTACACTAAACGTAATGACTTAGTCGAAATTATTCGGTTGGTCTTTTTATTACTGTAAACCAGCAGACAGGCTTACGGCCCATTTAATAGTAAGCAGTTATCGTCGCCTATAGATGTTTGTGACGCCAGGGGCACCGCGAACACGCTGCCGTACGCGTAGATAACTGGAGCTCACTTACTCCGGAATACAACACAAGGTAATATAATGCAGCATACGTCAGTTAGAGTCGCCATCCAGACAGGCTTGAAGCCCTATCAGCTAGTCAGGGTTTGTCGCATTTTACAGTATTCCTAGTCCTGCTCTGCACAGGGAAAAAGTTTATTGAGAAAAGCTCGTAAAATAATATTTGATACATTATTATATTATTTCTTCCTCATATAACGTCAAATTTGAAATCAAGAATCTATTATAAATTGAATATACCTTTTATTGGGCTAAAACTGGTTTAATTTCCATTTAATTCTTGGTTCATTTTTAAAGTGATTCGTATTTTTTCGCCAGTAATAATGATACGTTCCTGACCATCAAAGGATAATAAACAACAGACTATAACAAAAGCATTATTACTCATTGAAATTAATAGTTGTTTACTTAGCATTATTCTTGTTACTTTAGGTGAATGAAAAGAACAGCATTATCAACTTCACTATAATTTAATAAAATAAATTAATTAATACTTTGCCTTATCTAATTGCTTAAACATTTCTCAATTTATAACAAATTGTACTATAACCTGTCTAGTACAAGTTTGGTTGACGCAGAGAAGCTCGCTCCTCATTTTTAGCGTGTTTCTTTAAAAGGTCCATTATTTCATTATCAAACTCTTTAGGGGTTGGTTTCTTCTCAACAATCCAGTAGAATATATCCCAGTCATTGCTCGGGGAGTTGATGAGCCGATCATACATCATGGTCTGTTTCTCTGAGAATCCATCTAAATATTTCTTTGCAAAAGTGCTGAGGAGAAGGTCGTTCTCCAACATGCCTCTTTTGCGAGATTGGTAGTGCAGTCTGTAAATAAATAAATTAATATTTATCATTACATTTAGGTCAGATCTTTAGAAAGTATGTATGATGAACACGAAAAATTAGCATTCAAAAGACTGACATGTTGCGAGCCCACAGGGTTTGGAAATACAAAATATAATTATTTTGGTATCCATACATGTAGTTCAGATTAATGTCTGAGACATGTTGATATAATGATCCCAATTTTACAGGAATTTTTTTAACCTGATGTTAAGAAAAATAATATGTTTTTATAATAGGTGATACAAGGCTTCAAACGAGTGTTTGATCAGCTGCTATGGCGTCGTGACAACGGACAGTGGTGTGGGTGTGAGGTGGGGTCGAGAATGGAAAATAGAGGCATATTTACCATGCACACTAAAATTTATCAACCATTTTTTTCTCTTAGGTTTTTGGAAATTGAAAATTACAATTTCTCATTTAAATACATTTAAAAAAGTAATAATAACAGCCCACAACGTCCACTTTAGGGATCGGGCTTTCTATTGCTTTTCCATGATGAGACTGTTAGGGGCAGAGAAAGAATACTAACCTCTGCGGCCGGGGTCGCCCTGTCGTAAAAGGCGACAAAACAACACACTCTAGCTACGTAGTAGGGCCTCAAGCCCATCTGGATGGCGATCACCTTTGGTCTTAAGTATGCCGCCATAATAACCTTGTGCTGTGTTCCGGCATTAGTGACCAAAGTTTCTGTACCCTTATGGGACAGCAGACTGTTCGCGATGCCACTGGCGTTGCAAACACCCATAGATTATGGTAACTTCTAAATTCTAAGCGGGCCACCGGTCTATCTGCTGTGCTACAGCATTTAAAAAAATTACTGCGATGATATTCGACAATTTGGGATTAGCTAAACTGCACATGGTTATGTGCTCGACAAGATCCTGTGAGATACAACCTCGGCTCGACCAATGCATGGGAGAAATATTGTATAGGCTCCACTGGTGAAGCTGGTCTTTAACTATCATACTGCAGATTCAGAAAGGCTGTCCATTTCTTCTAGGAAGAGCCAGGATAATATACCCACCATGTTGTCCAGGCCAAACACATAACATTGTTCTTGGTTTGCAGGTTTCATTATGACATTTGCTGTTACTATTGGTACATGGCACATATTATATAATAATATATATACAAGCAACATATATAATACACACATTAGACAAGAAAAACTGCCTATGAATAACTGATGTGCAACTGGGAATTATGAGTCAGTTTTACGTTTTGCTAAATTATAATCCTACTACTTACTTGTCACACTCAAATTGTCAGATTATTAAAATGAAAACTTTTTTCAATACATACATATATACATCTGACTAACTACTTATATTAATTTCCTTGATAATCTGTTTTTACTATTCCGATTGACCAACCAACTAGACACATGGTCTATATTCTAAGGATTTGTCTGTGATGAAGCAGAGTAACATAAAGAATTAGCTTTACTTAATTAAATGTATTAAATTCTCGTAGTATATCATCATTTCAGCCGGAAGACGCCCACTGCTGGACAAAGGCCTCCCCCAAAGATCTCCACGATGATCGGTCCTGCGCTGCCCTCATCCAACCTATCCCGGCGATCTTGACCAGATCATCGGTCCATCTTGTGGGGGGCCTACCAACACTGCGTCTTCCGGTACGCGGTCGCCATTCGAGGACTTTTCTGCCCCAACGGCCATCAGTCCTTCGAGCTATGTGCCCAGCCCACTGCCACTTCAGTTTTGCAATCATCCGGGCTATGTCGGTTACTTTGGTTCTCCTGCGAATCTCCTCATTTCTGATTCGATCTCGCAGGGAAACTCCGAGCATAGCCCTCTCCATTGCTCTCTGAGCGACCATGAGCTTTCTCATAAGGCCCATAGTTAGCGACCACGTCTGCGTTCCGTATGTCATCACTGGCAACACACATTGGTTAAAAACCTTCGTCTTGAGACACTGCGGTATTTGGGACGAAAAGATTTTACGGAGCTTCCCGAACGCTGCCCATCCGAGTTGGATTCGACGAGTGACCTCTTTCGCGAAATTGGACCTGCCTAACTGGATCGTTTGACCCAAGTAGACGTATTCGTCAACAATTTCGAAAGTACAGTTCCCAACTGTTACGGGGGTAGGTGCGACATGGACATTAGACATGATCTTCGTCTTGTCCATGTTCATTTTGAGACCTACTCCTTGGGAAGCTGTATTGAGGCCATCAAGCATATGGCTTAAGTCTTCCATGGTTTCAGCCATGATTACGATATCATCTGCGAATCTAAGGTGAGTGATGTACTCACCGTTAATGTTGATGCCCAGTCCGTTCCAGTCCAGAAGCTTGAAGACATCTTCCAACGCAGCAGTGAACAGCATCGGCGATATGACATCGCCTTGTCTGACTCCCCGCTGCAGTCGGATAGGCTTCGAGTTCTGATCCTGGAGACGGACTGACATGGTGGCGTTTTCATACAAACACTTCAACGCTTTGATGTATCGATAATCAATGTGGCACCTCTGGAGAGACTGAAGCACCGCCCAGGTCTCGATCGAATCAAAGGCTTTCTCATAGTCCACGAACGCCAAGCATAGTGGCTGGTTATACTCCTATAATTAATAAAATCAAATCAACAATTCCAAAAATTCTCCAAATTAGAGTAAATATTTATATATTAAACGTAGTATATAAATTTTAGTAAAAAAAGATAGAATAAGCATAGCTGCTCTCTGTATGTTTGTATGGAAACCTATCAACTAATTACCAGAGGTTAGAAATATTACCTTGCTTTACGAATCTCCAATTTCTGAGGCTTGTCAACATCATATAGAGGTATTTCCATGTAAGTGGTATCCATGTTATTAGTTTTATCACTTAAATAAACTACATTATTAACTTTCTTGAGGGCATTGAATGTCTGAAAAATTAAAATAATAAAGATACTATATAATTATAATATTTTGTTTTCAATATTACATATTATTATTTAAGAATCATGTTTACTAAGGACTATGCCAAGTAATCTTACGAAACTCATAAATTAATTCTACAGCAACTATCTTCTATCAATAGAAGCTTCATGTTTCTATTTTATCCATTACATGCAACATTAAAAGGGTGAATCCGTCATAACTCCTTTTAAGGTGCAAAGTTGTGAGCGTGTGCATGGGTATAGACCTATGCATAGTTTATCTATCGCAGCAGTTCCTCGTCGGCCGGTTCGCGTGAAGACGGGTTACATATTATAATTACTTAAATAAATAATGTAATATGTGCTAATGCTGCTTTCATTTCTTGATTAGTTTTATTAGGGAAAATTCACAAAATAGATATAACTATCATTGTTGCCTGAGGGCTCTGAAATTATAATTCATTGTTAGTGTAGATTTGCATCCCAGGTTTAGGCATCGATCGTAGATCGTGGTTTATTTTATTCCAGTGAATCCAGTTGTTAATTTAGTTCACCTATAAATTTGCTGATATATTTTGTACTTACCGCGTTTAAAGTACGCAAACGTAACATGATTTAAATTCTAATATAGGTTATTTCAATTCAAAATTTCGGATGTCAAAATAGCCTGATTTCTGCTATAAATATGTAGTCTAAAAAATTTCCAACACAAAATAGTAGCGACCATACATACAAATACCATTTGACTATTGACAGCTAAAATTGACATTTTAATTTCAAGAAAGTTGAAATAATGAAGGCTGTATGGACCAAGTCCTTTGCCTGCCAGATTGGCAAATTAAAACAACAACAACAACATTGAAATAATGACGGTGGAAATTGATCATATAAAAATCAATTATTTCCAAATGATACAGTCAAAATTTTCTTAGATTGAATCTATGTCAATATTTTTGCACTATGCAAAGTTTTTTGATTTTTGGTTGATTCGGTAAAGATGATTTAAAATAAACATTTACTCTAATTTGGAGAATTTTTGGAATTGTTGATTTGTTAGTGGTATCTGCATTTTTTAAGAATTAAAACAAATATCAATACAGAAAAACCTTCCCTTTATGGATCAAGCATGCCTGCCATTTTGGCGAAATTTAAAAACAACATCGAGAATCTTATATAGAATTAAACCATTCTCTAAGTCGTGAATAATGTATTAAATTTTTTTAGCTTTCACGCCAAGCCATAAATGTTGTTGTTTTAATTTGCCAATCTGGCAGGCAAAGCCAAGCCATAAATAACTCAATCAAAGCATTGCCATCATATTGCCATGACAACGGTTTGTTTTGTTGTTAAATTGAAAGTCACAAGAAAAAAAGGCGGGAAGGCAAAGTGTAAAGGCGCGCTTTAGAAATATTTTTATTTAATATATAATATATAATAATTTAATTTAATACAATCGTTGCAATTTTTATTAATTTTAAAGTTAGGGCATCATGCCCAAAAAGAAAAAACGTCCCTTAACTGGGACCTCTGGTGATTGGGCGGATGAAGCGTCCGATGGCAGCAGCGATTCTAACGAGACAGAAATTTCAGAAAAAGATAAGTTTAAGCCATATTATGTTAGTGATTACACGAGACGGTATCCCGAGGATTCACCTCTAGTTGACTTTGTGGTGTTCCTGGAGTCTGCGGACGAGGGAAAACCCATAGGTTCTAAGGATATTATTTCCTTAGCTAGCCACCTAAAACGATATGTTAAAGGAATTAAATACCTCCAATCAATGAATAAGTACAAGATAGGAGTACACTTTGATAAGTCTCATTTGGCAAATGCTTTCTTGAGCAATAAGACTTTTCTTCAGGATTATAAGTTCCGGGCGAGCATCCCAGCCTTTAGCACAGAAATATCAGGAGTAATTAGAAACGTTCCCCTAAATTTATCTAACTTTAAAATTTTTACTTTATTGTCAAGTCAGAGGAAGATAATTTGCGTACGTCGCATTATGAGAAGGATTAATACAAATTCAGGATTCGTTTTGGAGCCTACAGGCACTATAGTCATTACCTTTGCATCGTCTATATTACCAGAATTTGTAGATATTCATGGATGGCGATTTCCTTTACTAACGTACATACCTCCAGTGAAACAATGTTTTAAATGCCTCCGATACGGTCATATGGCTAAATTCTGTAAAAATTCTATCAGATGCTCAATATGTTCTGGGCCTCATACTTACAAAGAGTGCACCCTTTCAACTGATAAAGCAGTATGTGTACATTGTAAAGGTCCACATGTTAGTGTTTCGGGGAGCTGCCCAATTAAAAAAAAAATGATTGCAGAAAGTAAAGATTTGGCAGAAAAAAGAAAATTTAGTGACCTTTTTAACGAGAAATCTTTTCCTTCATTACCATCTAAATCTAAGCCAGAACAGTTCCTTTCATTAATTAATTCTGTTGATATAATGGATCTTATTACAAAGTCAATTGTTAAAATAATAACAGAAAATAAAACTAATAATAAATCAATTTCATCTCAGTTTATTAAAGATGTTCTCATGGATATTTTCAAAAATACTAAATAATTATCTAAATGGATTGTTTAAGAATCACACAATGGAATGCTCAGAGTTTGATAAGTAATCGTTATTTATTTACACAGTTTTTATATGAGAATGAAATACATGTTGCTCTTGTTTGTGAGACTTGGTTACAAGCACATCATAACTTTTCTATTAATGGATACAATATAGCTCGTTTGGATTCTGGTAATAGTCATAATGGTGTTGCTATTTTCATTCACAATACATTAAGTTATCGCATGCTTGATACATTTTATGATGACTCTTTACAAAATATTGCCATACAGTTAAATTTTGCTAATATAAAAATTACATTAGTATCATTTTACAGCCCCAAGCAATGTTCTCCACCTTTTAGTAAAGTTAAACTAGATAATTTATTCAATAGCCTTTCGGAACCAATGATTATTGCAGGAGATTTCAATGCTTTAAATACAGTGTGGGGTTGCGACTCTACAGATGCAAGAGGAAATGATGTACTACAATGTGTAGATGATTTGGGTCTTGTCATTCTAAATAATGGTGACAAGACAACAGTAGGGTCTCATACATGGCGTAAAAATGCTCTTGATTTAACAATAGTTTCCCCATCTTTATCCCTTTCTTCAGAGTGGTATGTTGGTGATGATTCTTTAGGCAGTTATCATTTCCCTGTAATATCAAAATACTATTTTAAAAATTCAAATTTTAATATCTCAAATAATAATAAAAAAATTTCCTCTAATAATCGTCTACTAAACTGGACTAATTATACCAAACATATTCATGATTTATTGCATAGCTGTCAGTTTGATTATAGTGATCCCCTGAAAGGTTATAGTCATCTTATACTTTTATTTAAAAATGCTATCACACAGTGTCATCCCTTTCAACAACATTCTTGTAATTTTACTGCTTCTTCGAGAAAGCAAAGAAAATTAGCTCTGCCATGGTGGAGTGAAAAGTGTAATGATGCAGTTGCTAGTTCCAAGGCAGCTTACATTAAATTCAAAAATGATCCAACTGAGTCAAATTATATAAACTTTAAGAGAATGCAGGCAAATAAAAAGTTAGTTTTAAAAACAGAAAGAAATTTAAGCTGGATTAAATTTTGTGAATCAATAAATAGAAATACGCCATTGACTTTGATTTGGAACAAAATTAGAAAATTCAATAAAACCTACATTCCTCCTGTGAATACCAAACATACTGATCTTAAGTGGGCTTATGAAATCCTAAACAAATTTACACCAGATACAGTCGAACTTCCTGTAAAAACCTCTTCAGTCTATGTTGCAGACATAGACTTTCTCACTAAGCCCTTTACAATTAATGAATTTAATGCTGCATGTGACTCGAGGAAAGATACTACCAGTGGTTTAGATGGCCTTTCTTACAAAGTATTGAAAAAATTGAAAACGTGTTGCAGGAATGTTGTTTTAAATATTTTTAATTTATTATGGGATAAGTCTCTTATACCAGATGATTGGAAAATTGATATTATTGTTCCTGTTTTGAAACCAGAAAAAGACCCTCAACTTTCAGACTCTTATAGACCTATCACACTAACATCATGTATGGGTAAGATCTTTGAACAAATGTTGAAGTCACGTCTTGAATTTTACATTGAAAGTAATCATTTATTACCTTCAAACCAGTTAGGTTTTAGAAGAGGTAAATCAGCTAGGGAAAGTATTACACATCTTCATCTAGATATTTATAATTCCATTAAAAATAAAGAAGTCTTGATAGGTATCTTCTTTGATATTGTGGGCGCTTTCAATAATGTTAATCATCACATTCTTGCATCTGAGTTGGGGTCTATTGGTATACCTGGGAAATTAATTAATTGGATTTTTAATTTCTTACATCATAGAGAAGTCTTTGTTAAAATAAATTCATGTGGTGACTTGATCGGACCAAGATATTCTCACAAGGGCGTCTGTCAAGGTGGTATCCTTAGCCCTTTGATTTTTATTTTGTATATTTATAAGCTTAATTCAATTCTAGGTCCATCTATCTCCAATTTACAATATGCTGATGATTTAGTTATTTATATATCAGGAACAAATGTAAAATTGCTTGTAGAGACTCTTAATAACTGTTTGAAAAACCTTAATTCATACTTTTCTTATCTAAACCTTGACATAAGCACAGACAAGAGTAAGGTTGTATTATTTAATAAATTTAGACCCTTTAATGTAAAATTGTATTATAACAAGATTCTCTTACCTATAGCTAATAATGTTAAATTTCTTGGTGTTACTTTTTCTAAAAATCTTTCATGGACAAGCTATGTGGATTCCATTGTTTGTAAGGCATCCAAAGCTTTCAATATTTTAAAAGCTATAGCTAGGACATACTGGGGTGCAGATCCTAAAATATTACTAATGTTATATAAATCTCTTGTTCGTAGCCATTTCGAATATGCATTTATGTGTTTTGGGTCAAGCAAAAGGCACTGTCAAAAACTTGAAGTGTTACAGAATAATAACTTAAGACTTATTACTGGAGCCATGAGGACATCTCCAATTATTTCTCTTCAATCGGAATGTAATATACTTCCTTTATCTCTAAGATTTAAATATCTTAAGAATCGCTTTCTAATTAAATTATATTCAATGTTGGATCATCCGTTATTCAAAAAAATCCTTCATTATTATAATTGCTTTCATCCTATAAATGATTCAGCTCCTTATATTTTTAAAGATTTCTCAGAAATAATACAATTAGGTCAGGATTATAATATATATCGAGCAAATGCTAACTGGCCCTGCTATAGAGGTTCATATAAAAGTAAATTTGCAGAAATTAATGTTATCATACAGAATAAAATGAAATGTAAAGAAGAAGTGTATGAGCAGATTAATAGATATCCTAATCATATTGCCATATTCACTGATGGGTCCAAAAGAAATAACAATGTATCTTGTGCATTTTACATACCTCACATGAAAATTGGACATGGAATAAAGTTACCAGCGTATGTTAGTATTTATACAGCTGAATGTCTGGCAGTACTGTTTGCCCTTCAGTATGTACAGCAAAAGCACCATAAAGGAACCTCTGATTGGTTGATTATATCAGATTCTATGAGTGTATTAACGGCGATCAATAATTGTAAGCTGAGCACTAGTGTTAATTATATAATTTATGAAATTAAAAGACTGTGGACGATTCTTACAGAAGATAACATTAATATTGTATTTTTGTGGACTCCTTCTCATATTGGAGTAATTGGAAACGAGCACGCGGATTACTTAGCCAGGGCTATCACAGATAACGAGACGAGTGACATTATCGCCTATCCTGGTATTGCCATCCCTTACACCGACTCTTATATCATTTTGAAGCAAAAAATTAAAGAAGACTGGGCCAATTATAAAAACGAAATAATCAATACTGGAAAAGGGCAATGGTACTTTTCTATTGTTAATTCTACCAATCCTGTTACACCTTGGTTTGTGAAACCCGATATTTACATGGGACGAAAATTTTACTCAACTATTTGCAGATTAAGGCTTGGTCATTGTAAAGTTAATGCTGTATTGGCTAGAATGAAAATTGTTTCGTCATCTATTTGCAATTATTGTAATTCTGAAAATCAAACTCTGGATCATATATTCTTCAAATGTACTTATTTTGCGGTGGCTAGATTAATACTGGTAGATTCCCTCCTCCATATTTATAAAAACCCTGGAGAAATCCCGCGCTCCATCCAGGATCTACTTAAAAACTCGGATACCTATTCTATTCTTTACAAATTTGTGACAACGTCTGGAATTGAACTTTGAAGGATTATGACATGAAGATGTAACTATAAGGATATGAAATGGATTGGGAAAGTTCTTAGACAAGTGACATGGCTTAGGCCTATTTGATTACACGATTACTGGGTTTGAAATACATTTGACATGGCTTCGGCCTTTAATATAAATTAAAAAGCTGCAACTTTGAACTTTGAATACTTATGACATGGCATATGCCAACAAATTTCTGGAAATGATTACAATTGACAAGGCTGTATGGACCAAGTCCTTTGCCTGCCAGATTGGCAAATTAAAACAACAACAACAACAACATGAAAGTCACAACACGACAATATATATCGGATATTTGGCAATTATTCATAAAAAGGATAATTGTTTAAACTTTTTAGTATTATGCTTCTTGTAATATCTGTGTAAAAATATGCAAAATTTTACTTTCAATGTAAGAAACTGTTTTAATGATTCACAATGTCTGTGGTACGAAGTTTAGTTCTAAGTACTATCGGTAAGTTTCTGCTATTTATTTAGATATATTAAAAAGGTCTCGGGTTCAAATCCCACGGTGGCATGCGCCGTTTACATTATTTATTTTACTATGTATATATGATACTTGGCCTCACACATAAATTTTTATTTTGGCTATATATTTTTAATTGAGTTCAAATAAATAAAAATTAAATGTTTATAGTAGTAATAAACTTAGTACGTAACAAACTTAGTAAGACATTATGTTAAAAATGAGTTTTTTTTTCAGAGAATTTTTATCATATAACTAAATTGGTTTTGGTTGAAAATGAGGAAGCAACTTTGTCTGAATTCATCAATAATTCCCAAATATTTTTACTTCAAACTGTAAGAAATAATGAGAATGAAGTAAAATTTTATAATAAGGTAACTATGTTGTTAAGATTTTTTCAAAAGCAGAACCTTTTGTTTTTTTATATTCATATACCATAATATGATTTAAGTATCTTATTAATGTCTTCTATGTCATAATATGAAGGCACAAGAAAGGCTGAAATAGATTTGACTAAATACAATGTAGGAAGAGAGTGGTGACACCTGTTAAGAAAATGTTTATATCTGACAATCTCCTGGTGTAACAGCTAACACACATCGGTATGCTTGTGGAGGTCACAGGTTCGATTCCCGACCAGTGTCTGGGTGTTTATTTAAATTATGTATTAGTTTACAAAAGGAAAGTATATATGTAGTATATCAGTTGTCTAGTACCCATAACACAAGTGCTGCAACGCAACTTAGTTTGGGACTAGATGGCATTAAGTGGAATGTCCCAATATATTTATTTATTTATTATAAACTGTCATTAGATGAGTTTGAATCTTATTTTATGTATAACTTGATCCATTTTTTTACAAGTCACATACGTACATATAAGATTTTTGTTACAATTAATATAAAGTCTGTAAATTAAATAAAATAAATTTGTGAATTAAACCTTCTATTCTTTTATGACAACTATATACAAGCATTTTTATAACTTATTTATATTAATTTTGCTTAAAGGGTTCTTATTCACATTTAAATTTTAACCTAACATTTAATAGCCTGAGTTAGTAGTCTAGGTTTAGCCCTGAGCAGGGCAAACATTAACATGCTTATTTACATGGGTGTGTATCTATAACACTCCCTTATTCTGAGAAAATAGATGATATAAATGTGGCTATAGTTTCACAGATGTGATAGCTAACTCCTCTACCTTTAATAAAATATCTAATTTTAATTAGCTTTGCTGTTTGTGAATTATAAAAAAAAACCTTGTCATGTTTGCAGATTTCCTAAACAAGGGATGAGGTGTCATATTTTTATATCATATAACCAAATTAAGTGTATTAATATAACATACCTAGTCAGGTCATAAATTCTGTCACATGTTTAATGTAAAATAATTGTAACAAGTTTATTCATTATGTAACCATTCATATACCAAAATGAACTTAACAAAACATAGATTCTTATGACATTAAAGTTTATTCAAAATGACCTCCGTGATTTTGAATACAGGCCTTCAATCTGCGCGGCCAGTCGTCTATCGCAGCACGAACGAGGTCCATGTCAATATCGGCGGCTGCCTTAATCAAGGATGTCTTGAGTGACTCCAAATTGGGATGAGGCTTTGAGCACGCCTTTTCCTCCAAGTGTTGCCATATCTTGTAATCTAACGGATTCAAATCTGGACTGGAGGAGGGCCAGTCTTCGTGCCGGATGAAGTCGATTTCACGCGCCGCCAGCCAGTCTTGTGTGCTCTTCGCTCTATGAGCTGGCGCCGAATCTTGTTGGAATAACCAGTGCCTGTTATTGAACATGGTATGAGAAACAGGTTCCACAAGGTTCGTCAGGACTATATTTTGATACAGAACAGCATTCGTTTTTACACCTTTCTCACAAAAATGTACCTTTGTTAAGCCCCAATAAGAAACTCCCAACCATACCATGAGCGAGGATGGAAAATGACCTCGTTGGACACGCGGAATACGGTTGCTCGCTTCTTCACTACTGTGTGCGTACACCTTATCATTTTGTTTGTTGTAGCTCTCTTCTAAGGTAAACATTTTTTCATCCGAAAAAAGAATTTCCCGATATTTTTTTCCCGCGTACCGCTTCAACAAAGCGCGGCATCTCTTCAGTCTCAGGTCCATTAGACGAGCATTCAAACGATGTCCTGTTTTTCTTCGATATGCCCGAAGCCCTAAGTCTTCATTTAACACCCTTTTCACCGTGGTTCTGCTTAACCCCATCTGAAGGGCCAACAGTTTCTGCTTACGTTTGGGATTTCTTTGAATTCGTGCCTTCACAGCTTTTATCACTGCTGGAGTCCTAACAGACCGAGGGCGACCACTTCTTGACCTGTCATCTACACTAGAGTCTTCATTGTATCGTTTGATGGTACGATAAACGAATCTTTTGGTTATATTCAAATTTTTCAGTATGTTAAAAATTGGAATTGGCGCGTAACTGCAACGATGCAATGCAATAACTGCAACACGGTCTTCTTTAAGCGTCCACTCCATATATTTAAAAATGAGTAAAATTCTAAAAGTATACATTTTTATTTTCTTGAACAATTCGAAATTCGAATTCAATAAACTTTTTTGTGGCCAGCATTCTAAAAGAAAAGTTTTTACTGTGTGACAATACTTATGACCTGACTAGGTAGTATAATAATATAGCCCATAACTTTCCATTGCCAAGTTCAGGCTCTTCTCTAGAGTGACAGTGTACCCAACACTCTGGTGCAAGGGGGTTTGGCAGGTTACACATACCAGTGATGTCGGTATGCTAGGTTTTTATTCACCATCGGTATATGGCAATTATGCTATAATATGCATATTAAGCGAGTAAAACTGCCTAAGTGGTGCATATCATTTTGCGATTTGAACCTGCAACTTCTATATTGGTCTGTGAGTGTAATACCACTGAGCTTCCAGGGGCTTTGACCGAATTTAGTAAAAATGGTTAAATATACTATTAGGTACTACATTAATTATTTTTATCTTCATTGCAGATACAAGTAATCAAAGATACATCGTTATGTTTTTACAAGACTAAGGCTACAGAATTGATAACAGAAGATGCAGTGAAATACATTAATTTAATAACATTAACAAGTAATTCTGTGGAATCGTTATATCATGTTTTAAAACAAGTATATTCACCTTTACTTACCTCAGTAAGTGTTTACATTTGAAGTACTATTATTCATTAATTTAAAAAATATATTTTAATCAAAATACAAAAGAATCAAATTATATTAATTTGAAACACACTAACACACAGCTGGTAAAGGAGGTACAGCAGGTCATATTGGGTCAATTTTGGTATGCATTAAAGAATTATTAATACCTAACACTTGTAAATGTCGACTCTAATGGAATAAGCAGCAAAATTAGAAAGAGATATCTATATATCTGAAACTATTATCAGTATAATAGAATGTAACCTCTGAGAGATTATTTTCTTACAGAGAGAATGAATGAAGAACGATTGACGAAAAAAAGTGTATAAGGCGAGTGTGAATGGAAGTGTTGGAAGGGGTAGACTTAGGCGTACGTTTCGAGACCAGATCAGGGACGTCTTGAAAAAGACCAGGTCAAGAGTGCCCTAAACCGAAGGGCATGTATGAAGGGAATAATGAAAGTGGACGAAGGGAAACAAGTATGTAAGGATCGTAGCAAGTGGAAATAAGTGGTATCTGCCTACCCCTACGGGAAAGAGGCGTGATTATATGTATGTATATATTTTATAAGGTAAACCTATTAAAGAAAAAGTGCGTGCGTACAAAGTACACATGTCAAAAGTGAAACTTCTTTAGCTCGTTTATATACCTAGTCAGGTCATAAGTATTGTCACACAGTAAAAACTTTTCTTTTAGAATGCTGGCCACAAAAAAGTTTATTGAATTCGAATTTCGAATTGTTCATGAAAATAAAAATGTATAACTTTTAGAATTTTACTCATTTTTAAATATGGAGTGGACGCTTAAAGAAGACCGTGTTGTAGTTATTGCGTTGCATCGTTGCGGTTACGCGCCAATTCAAATTTTTAACATACTGAAAAATTTGAATATTACCAAAAGATTCGTTTATCGTACCATCAAACGATACAATGAAGACTCTAGTGTAGATGACAGGTCAAGAAGTGGTCGCCCTCGGTCTGTTAGGACTCCAGCAGTGATAAAAGCTGTGAAGGCACGAATTCAAAGAAATCCCAAACGTAAGCAGAAACTGTTGGCCCTTCAGATGGGGTTAAGCAAAACCACGGTGAAAAGGGTGTTAAATGAAGACTTAGGGCTTCGGGCATATCGAAGAAAAACAGGACATCGTTTGAATGCTCGTCTAATGGACCTGAGACTGAAGAGATGCCGCGCTTTGTTGAAGCGGTACGCGGGAAAAAAATATCGGGAAATTCTTTTTTCGGATGAAAAAATATTTACCGTAGAAGAGAGCTACAACAAACAAAATGATAAGGTGTACGCACACAGTAGTGAAGAAGCGAGCAACCGTATTCCGCGTGTCCAACGAGGTCATTTTTCATCCTCGCTCATGGTATGGTTGGGAGTTTCTTATTGGGGCTTAACAGAGGTACATTTTTGTGAGAAAGGTGTAAAAACGAATGCTGTTGTGTATCAAAATACAGTCCTGACGAACCTTGTGGAACCTGTTTCTCATACCATGTTCAATAACAGGCACTGGGTATTCCAACAAGATTCGGCGCCAGCTCATAGAGCGAAGAGCACACAAGACTGGCTCGGGGCGCGTGAAATCGACTTCATCCGGCACGAAGACTGGCCCTCCTCCAGTCCAGATTTGAATCCGTTAGATTACAAGATATGGCAACACTTGGAGGAAAAGGCGTGCTCAAAGCCTCATCCCAATTTGGAGTCACTCAAGACATCCTTGATTAAGGCAGCCGCCGATATTGACATGGACCTCGTTCGTGCTGCGATAGACAGTATTCAAAATCACGGAGGTCATTTTGAATAAACTTTAATGTCATAAGAATCTATGTTTTGTTAAGTTCATTTTGGTATATGAATGGTTACATAATTAATAAACTTGTTACAATTATTTTACATTAAACATGTGACAGAATTTATGACCTGACAGGTTATATATATAGGTACATATATATATATATATATATATATATATATATATATATATATATATATATATATATATATATATATATATATATATATATATATATATATATATATATATATATATATATATACAGGGTGACTGACAAACCCGTCCAAATTTTTTTTACGCACTATACATCATTTAAGGAACCCATTTTTGCAAAAAAAAATTGTATGTAAAATTTTCAAAATAAAATATTTCATATATAATCATTAATTCAATCGTACAGAATAGTCCTATGGTGTAACCTTCGTACGTTAACCTGTTATTACCTGTCTCTGTCTCTCCCGCGTAAATGAGTAGTGCGTATTCGCTCGCCCGGTTCAATACCGCCGTCCTCGACCTTTGACTAGGTCAGCTGGAGAGGTCATTGACACTCTAGCGCCGTATTATGTAAATTGCGAGTTCTTTTCAACATTTTTGTACTATGTGATACAAAACTAAAATACATGTTTCTCATAACTTTTACTAAAGATTCTTCTGTTTGGACGGGTTTATATATATATATATATATATATATATATATATATATATATATATATATATATATATAGATTAATTGTTTATAGTTTCACGTAAAATGTTTATTTTATATTATTAAAGAAATACTAACAAAATGCATAAAAAAATGTGTCCTGAATTGTGACTTTGTTGCACCGAAGGTACGATATATACATACGAATATTGTTTTAAAAATGATTTTATGTACTATAATATTACAATAGTTTCAGACCAATGATTTCCACTTCAGCAAACTTCAGACGAATCTATCAGATTTACTGTCTGTTTTGAAGATTGTTTCATATGGAAAGGGGGATGAAAACACCAATGGTAATTTTGTTTCAAAATTATTTCCTAAATCTTATAATACAAGAACCATTCAGGGAATAGAGAGGGAGGTCTTAAAAAAATATCACGCTTGTTCACCGGGAGGAGCTTAGGTTTTTGTCACGTAGTCAATTTCCTCTAAAGGAAATTTTGCGATTTTTTGAATTCAAATATGGCGAGCAGCGTTTAGTTTTACTTGCAAGTATAGGTAAGGTATGGAAATATTGTTATAATATTGTAATAAATAAAATGATTGAAAACCGTATTTATGAAATGGAACTTGAAAACTAGAGGAGGAGGGTCTTCTTATATACTACGGTTGGTCCCCAAGGGAGTGAGGGGGGAAAATGACAAAAATAGGTCATGTGGTATGGGTACCTTTCCTAAGCACAATTGGACTAAAACATATCGGACTTTATACCGAATATGTATATAACTCAATGTCGCTTTTTTATTGCTGTAGGAAAGCAAACAGACTGACGGCCCGCTTAGAATTTAGCAGTTACTGTCACCTATGGGTGTTTACAACGTCAGTGGCATCGCAAACACGCTGTTGTCCCATAAGGGTACAGGAACTTTGGTCACTAATGCCGGAGCATAACACAGATTTATTATGGCGGCATACTTATGACCAAAGGTGGTCGCCATCCAGACGGGCTTGGGCCCTACCACGAGGAACAACGAAACGCTTAAAACAATTAGCCTTCCACCCCTCGATGGTATTTACAGATGATAGAAATATTTATGGTCACTCGTTTCGTAATAATGATTAATATCTTTCCAGTTATATTTTCCATTGATGATGAGTTAGAACACTGGAAAACTGTATCACATAAGAGAGAGTCTAAGAGAAATGAGAAGGAAGCTGCTGCTGGTTTTGCTGAATTATTTGCAGATATTGTTGGAGAGATCAGGTAAACAAATAAAATAACGACTACAACCGAACATAATGTAATCAATACTATCGTTATCCAAGTAGTCAATTACGGTTGGGGACAGTCATAGAGCAACCTCTGTTAAGGCGCCTTCAAATTAGCAGCAAAGTGCCGCGCCGCAGCAGCGCGGCCGTCATAGTGTTGTATATTTATTTTCACGATAGACTCTGACGAAGAAATACTACTGCTCTTAGTGTTACAATTAAAACGAAAAAGGAGGTTCAACAAAGAAAATAAAAGAAAACCTAAGACAACCTTGCCGTTATTTTGTTTAAGTCAAGGAACTGAATTTGATAATGTAAAGGACTACTGTGACAAAAAGTCTCAGAATTACTTAAGATTATCAAGAAAACAATTCTACGAATTACTTCTCTGTTCAGAACAATATATTGGAAAACAAAATACAACATTACAAAATACAAAATACTTTAACCCGATTTTCGTTCATGTTACAAAAATTACGTTTGTCCCGTCTCTAGTCGATCGATAAACTGAAGCCCGGCCGCAGCGCGGCTGCAGCGCTGCAGTCGCGCGTTTTTGATTTATATGGATTTAGAAAACAGCGCGGTCGCAGCGCTGCTGCAGCGCGACATTTTACGGCCAATTTGAAGGCGCCCTCAGGGCGGGGCACCGAGGCCTCTACGTTAATTGAGGACATGTTATTGTATATTTTGCATTAATGCAGAGGTTTCCATTCTTTTTCGGTTTTAGGCTGACTAAATAATCGAATTTTATCCGTGGCGCCCTTAATACATCAGATTTTTTTTTCCTAAATTTATTATTTTCTTGAGAAATTGAAAAACTTCCCTTTTTAAAAGCGATTATCGAATTAACAGCGTAAAATAGAAACAGATACTTACTATTTTCCTCGGGATAATATGAAATATCTAATTTCAACTGTTTCTATAATACTCGTATCCATATTGAGACTGGACAACCACCATGTGGTTAGGTTAGTTGAAAAATAAAGAAGAATTATAAATTCACAAGCAATTTTTGTTCTGGAACCTTAAAGCTTGGTTCCCAGCGTCGCTGTGTTAGTGGTGTTGGGAGACCGTCGCCCAGTGTCCCTGGTCTCACGCCTCTGAATTCTAGGTAAAGCGGTTAAAGGTCCAGCCAACTACCTCACCGTTTGACACTTTGAGCTTAATAAGCTAGTAGGTGAAAGCACGAATGCAGTGGTACGACGCGCCCTGCGTACTGGCTTTCTTACGCTGATTATATCGCAACATGACAAGACTCGACAGTGAAACAATTGTTCACTGTGAATGGTTTAGAATCAACCAGCATCTGCCAATCGATTGATAATTGTGGATTATCAAAAAAGAGGATGTTCAATAATTCCTTTTATTATTTGTTAAGAACTATATTTTTGATTTAAAAGCCAGAGGATATTATTTAAATATTTACAGGGCAATGCATTCAGCAACACTAAGCGAGATAAGAGAAGCTGCAGAAAATATAGGTGGCGTATTGGACGATGTATGGAGATTTACCACCTCAGTATATCCACAAGATCGAATGACACATATTTTTGATATCATAGGTATACTATTGGATCTATTTACTAACATAATCTTTAATTTAATTTAGGAATCTCGTTGTACAATCAATTATCGCATATGTAAAGCCAAATATTTGAAACCCGGGATGAGCAGTTCACTAAAAATATACTTGAAATAGTATTTTTCGATATCAAACGTATCCTTTTTACACTTTTATTCTATTAAATTACGCAATATAGTTTCCCCTTTCATTCTTATGTGATAGCAGTCATCACGACTTTTACATGTTGTTTGGCAATGACGTTATATATTTAGACTTCGCTCACCGTACTTACTCAATTTGGGCAAAGGAAAGTGTCCCCTAGGGCTTCGGGCAGCAGAGGAACATTGGTGTGGTTTCAGTGGGTATACCAGTGACATGCTTTCCCCTTGTTAACTGCACACAGGTGCATTGCACGGGAATCCCTCACGAACCCACTGGCACGCCCCCAGTGCAGGGAGTGTGCATAAATCAATTCCACCTCAAAAAAAAGGCTAAATTTTATTATTGGCTTGAATTTTTATTATTATTATTTGTCATGCAGTTTTCTGAATTTAATTTTAGGTCATACAATATGCACGATACTACAAAAACTCTGTTCGTCCAAGGACTTGTGGGACATCAGCGATGAGAAGAAGGATTGTGAGATATTGAACTTTTTAGGTGACAGTTCAAAAGTCATACAGACATGGACCAGTGCTTGTGCGTCACTCACTGGGACGTACTGGCCCAATTATGCTCTTCACCCATGGATCGGGAAACCTTATATACCTTTATTTTGCTCCAATTTTGAAGTTAGGTTGAATCAGGTAATTACCATTTTCTTGCCGGGGGTGTCGCAGAGTAATGACTAAAAGTCGATTCTGCGACCCCTCATAAAGGCTCTAGATGTCAACCGGGATTTGTAGTAGTCAGCAACCACCCTGGCTCTCCTTTGCTAGCCAGCTGAGTGGTCGCACTAGTGGGGTGGAGAACCACACATATCCGCGTCGGCTTCTCCCCGGAGTTCTAACGCGGGACTGTTAAGGTGCATTTTTCCCTAGGCGAAAATGTATGTCTTATATGTGTATATAATACTAATTAAATAAACACTTGAATGGATCATTCCTATAGTGTATTCAGTCTCATAGTATATCTTGTAGAATCTGATGGTGTAATTGGTTTCTGAAACAGGACAAAATATATGTATGATTTGCGAACTATGTGCAACTATGTAGTATCTACTAATTTGGAAAATAATTCGGAAGCATTATAATATGGTAAGAATATGCGCCGATTATTGTGACTCGTAATAATTTGGATATTGGGATTATAGTCATTACAAATTAATATAAACTGAAGATACACTTTATTCACAGATCTACGATATGAGATCAGCCTATTGCCAGTTGCATAAATTGTTAACTAGTCCAGAGCGATCGGAATTAGAAATCCATAACCTGTTTGATGCATTCAAAGGTACATACTCCATAGTATATATTATTATTTCGTTTATAATTTGTCTATTTAATAATAGATGTTAACAATTTAAATGCTTTAGATTTTTTATACCGTGAGGAATTGTGTAACTCTTCTCTCTCTTCAATCGGTCCCTCATTACTGAGGATCGTGACTCCGTTTGATTCCGTCAACTAGCTGTCTCCATCGATCCCGTTCTGCAGCTTGGTGGAGTGCGTCGCTGACACGTATTTTCAGTTCCTCCGCTATTTGGTCCGACCATCGTTTGGGACTTCTACCCCTAGGCCTTTTTCCTTCGATTTTACCGGTCACCACAAGGCGTTCCAAATTGCTGGTATCCCTGCGTGCAACATGACCGCAATATTCTTTGTAGGCAGGTTGTGGATAGACGTTGAGTCTTTTCTATTTATTTTAACTGCTTGAGAATAGAGATGTTGGTGCGGCGGGCCGTCCATGGTATTCGTAGCATACGTCGCCAGCACCACATCTCAAAAGCGTCGATTCTCTACCTATCTGCGGCTTTGAATGTCCACGTCTCTGCACTGTATAGAACAATGGAGAAGACAAGGGTGCGGACCAGATGTATTTTAGTCCGGTGGGTAGGGTCTCTTACTTACCTTTATTGCATATCTTTTAATCCAGTCTATGTTGTACCACCCCGGCTATGGGGTTTAGGCTACGAACAAGAATAAGCGTAGCCCATCACTTTCTTAATGAGTTGTAAAAGGCTACAAATGTAGTCTAGCTAGTTCACAGATAGGAAAAGCACTGTTTGGTTTTACTTTCAAGTTGCGTGTAAAACAACAGTCAGTATGGAGGTTTACTCGAAATGTTTTCCTTTACCCTCGGTACGTGGCAATTATCTTATAATATGCACATGAGAAAAACTGCTTTAATGGTGCATGTCATCGTGAGAATCAAACCCACCACCTCTAAGTTGATTTCAGCGTGTACCACTTATGTTAATAATTATACATTGTATATTATGTAGGGTAAATATTGAAGTGAAAACTTCTTTAGGCGCGTTGAGCACTTTTTGGGTGAACAAAAATTATGGAACTCGCGTCACCGAACGCTTTCTATGAGCTATTTTTGCTCCAGTAGTACCAACCTTATTAACAACGGCTTAAGGTTTATTCTGTAATGTCGTTGTTTAAAAGATTGTTTGGTGACACGGGGTCAGTATTTCAGTGGGTCACCATTTGGGTTATAAATGAAACAACACCAGTATTCCAATTGCGACTTTATTACAATGGGATACATTGAGTTTTTGAAGTGAAAACTTCTTTAGGCGCGTTGAGCAATTTTTGGGTGAACAATTTTTGGTTTGTAAAGAAGTGTTAATGACCAACTTAAATTTTAATCATAAACACTTCTTTATAAACCAAAAATAATACGAAAATAATAATCTAATAGCTCGACGAGACAATTCACAAGTTACTTAGTTTTCACTTCTATCGGCAGTCCTCAAAGACTGTCCCGCATGTTTTTTTTTTCATAACGGCATTTAAAAGACATAAATCTTCGCTCCCTGCCCTTACCCCACATTAACTGAGATCTGTACAAAATGTCCTCTTATTTCGTTTTCCTTTCAGCCGTCATCTAAACATTCACATTTACGTCATCCATCCATCTTCGGTCTACTCCTTCTTCTGTATCCATCTACTTCTATTTCTAACATTTTCCGTATTACATAGAACTGATAAAATACATTTCATTTACAGATGTCAATGTTTGGCTTTGTAACGGAATAAATTCCTCTTGGGAAACAGCTGTATCAAGATTTGTGAATAATTTGCGTCCAACCGAAGCAAAAATTGCAGAGAAATTGAAACCAAGGTTCCATAACACATCCACTAAACAGGTTTGATATATACACTAGAGATGTCTTTAAATTGAGTCGAAGTTTAATAACTAAATTCGTAGAAAACAATACAGTTCTGCATACCGTCACGAGTTTCTAGCGCTGGCGTTTGATGGGGTAGCGGGGTGCGACGGGTGAAATGGACAGCGCCGGCGCCGTATTGGTTTATCAGTAGCTTGCCGCTCCCGCGTACCGTCCGCACGTCTGCGTCGTAATAATATAATTCGTAATAATTATGAACGCGAGTAAACACATGCGCAAGTCTCCCCACTACTTTCGCCGAGCGCTCAAAACTCGTGACGGTATGTATAAATCTTCATGTTTTATATATTTTAAAATAATTAGTTTTTCCTATCCTTGATAAGAATAAATAAAATACACGGTACATTACATCATAAGATCATCGAAACTTGTATAATATGTTAACCTTTTTGTGGTAATGTCATACGACTTTATTACTCTTGCATTATCTCTTATTTTTTTAATCATATTAAATGAAAATTATCATAAATAGTTATTAATAATATGTAGTACAGATATATTTACGTTAAAAATATTCATCATTGGTAATAGATTTAATAAAAAAATATTGTGTCCCCAACAAAACAACAAATTAGAGAAAGAAATAATTTTTTTAATGAAATCTTCATCTTCTTCGTATTCCATACATCTTCTTTTACCAAATTTTCTGGCTGGAGTAAGAATACTTACCCTTGAGGCCGGGGGCAGCATTACGGAAAGCTGCCCCAATGACAGCCCAAAGGTGACAATACAACCCCTACTAGGTGGTGGAGCACCAAACCCGTTTAGGCGGTAACCGCCCCTGGTGTCTAAATAAGCTGCCGAATAACCTTGTGTTGCGTTCTGATATAAGTGACCGTTGATATATAATAACATGACCCAAGACCATCCAGACGGGCTTGGAGCCCTACCACTTTGTTACGGTGGTTTATCAGCCTTTTCAACCCCTACCCGGCCGCAGGGGTCAACATTCTTACTCCGCCCCTGAGAAGTGTGTTACTTCTTATTTAACATATCACAATACTTTTAGATGCTGTATGAATTTACGCGTTATCAATCATTGATACAACGTCCGTGTGTGAAACAAGCGTTGAACAATGAACTAGAAATATTCGTATCATCTCTACTAGCAATGCTGAAGACAATACAAGAACAGTTGGATTCGGATGAATTGGATGTAAATATGTACCAGCCATCAGAAATGTCACCGACTGTCCGCCAAATACAATGGGCAAAGCAGATGGAAGCTAAAGTAAGATGTCATCTCTCGTAGTCACAACCTGTTCGCTCCTTCCACTCTCCTCTATTAGTCGTCATCTCAACATTCACACCTTTGTTCGCTATATCATCTTTTATACGCAATCCATCCATATTTTAGTTTGATCTATCCCTCCTTTTGTAGCAATCCATTCTCATTTCTAGCATTTTTCTTGTCACATGACATTATTCTCTACGTATTATATGACCTAACCATGCTAATGTTTATTTCTAGTTAACTATAATGTTAAAATTACTAATGGTCGAAATTGGACCGAATCGGAGTCATAATTTATATTATTTATACACCAATAATATTAATCTCTTCTCCGTTTGACCAAAGACCAACGACAAAAAGTATATGGTACTATGTCTAAAGACGCACTCATAATGCTTCCTGCACTCATTCTCCACATGAAGTGCGCTAAATTGCATTCTCCTATGTCCACGTGATAGTTGAAGGAGTGCAAAAAGTGAAGCAAAACTTCACCTATTTCTTGTATCGTAAGTTTTGCTGTACATATGTTAAGATAAGAATGTTAAGATAATGCAGAAATATGCCAGAAATCTGTAAACAAAATCATATATTTTTTATAATTTCAGGTCAAAGAAATTCATTTAGTTGCCGATAGACATCTGCAAGAGTTTAATGGCTCCAAAGAACTGGCGAATATATCCTCTTTGCTATTAAAACAGCTTAAAGAGTTGTACACTCAGCTACATGAGGAGTGGTGCAGGGATTTGCAGGTACATATTGCTATGATATCAAATTTACAAGCCTCTTTTGAATAACAGTATTATTATATGTGAGTCCTTACATAGACTCAGGTGACCGGGGTTTTTGGTGAACCCCACACACCCGCGTCGGCTTTCCCCACGAAGTTTCGACGCGGTATTGATAAGGTACAGGTTTCTCAGGGAAAAAAGTATGTTCTGCCAGCAGAATCTTATGCATTTTTATAAGCAACCTATTGTGAAAGTGATGTTATCTCTCTGCTTAAACTGTAGTTGGTGACTCGTTAAGTGGATTCCGCTACATTGCGTGTTTATTGGGATAGACCTGTAAAGTATGTCGTCTTGTTATGAACAATATTCGTGTTGAAGTTTTCCTTAAGAGAAATTAAATGTTAAACCATATAGCAAAATACGCGTGATAGTGAACCGGTCGCGTCTGTTGAAGACCTATATGCGATAGAGCAAACAGTCCTGGACTAAATCATGCCTCAGCAGACTTAGGTTACAAAAGGTTGACATTTCGGACTGGGTGGCAAAGGCAGGCAAATGGACTAGGATTTCTTAACGGAACTTGGGGAGAATTACATCCTGCAGTGGCTGATATGTTTATTGAACTACAAAGATTGTTTTCTGCTGTTGCATCCTATAATACTTAGCGGACATATTAATTTTTATATTTAATTTCAGGCTCAAGCAAAAAATGGTTTATTATCCTTGTCGATGGATAAACCAGTAGTCGAATTTAGTAGTGGAAGTAAAATGATGGTGGTTAACTTTAATCCGAAGCTAGTGTGGGCCGAAGGCGAAGCGAGTCTACTCGCTGCGCTAGGGTTGCCTGCTCCCCCGGCTGCCAGTTCACTCGAAACATTATCCGCTGCACTGACCCATGCCAGAGCTTTACAACAGGTATGTCAAATATCTAAAATTTCATCATCATCATTTCAGCCGGAAGACGCCCACTGCTGGACAAAGGCCTCCCCCAAAGATCTCCACGATGATCGGTCCTGCGCTGCCCTCATCCAACCTATCCCGGCGATCTTGACCAGATCATCGGTCCATCTTGTGGGGGGGCCTACCAACACTGCGTCTTCCGGTACGCGGTCGCCATTCGAGGACTTTTCTGCCCCAACGGCCATCAGTCCTTCGAGCTATGTGCCCAGCCCACTGCCACTTCAGTTTTGCAATCATCCGGGCTATGTCGGTTACTTTGGTTCTCCTGCGAATCTCCTCATTTCTGATTCGATCTCGCAGGGAAACTCCGAGCATAGCCCTCTCCATTGCTCTCTGAGCGACCATGAGCTTTCTCATAAGGCCCATAGTTAGCGACCACGTCTGCGTTCCGTATGTCATCACTGGCAACACACATTGGTTAAAAACCTTCGTCTTGAGACACTGCGGTATTTGGGACGAAAAGATTTTACGGAGCTTCCCGAACGCTGCCCATCCGAGTTGGATTCGACGAGTGACCTCTTTCGCGAAATTGGACCTGCCTAACTGGATCGTTTGACCCAAGTAGACGTATTCGTCAACAATTTCGAAAGTACAGTTCCCAACTGTTACGGGGGTAGGTGCGACATGGACATTAGACATGATCTTCGTCTTGTCCATGTTCATTTTGAGACCTACTCCTTGGGAAGCTGTATTGAGGCCATCAAGCATATGGCTTAAGTCTTCCATGGTTTCAGCCATGATTACGATATCATCTGCGAATCTAAGGTGAGTGATGTACTCACCGTTAATGTTGATGCCCAGTCCGTTCCAGTCCAGAAGCTTGAAGACATCTTCCAACGCAGCAGTGAACAGCATCGGCGATATGACATCGCCTTGTCTGACTCCCCGCTGCAGTCGGATAGGCTTCGAGTTCTGATCCTGGAGACGGACTGACATGGTGGCGTTTTCATACAAACACTTCAACGCTTTGATGTATCGATAATCAATGTGGCACCTCTGGAGAGACTGAAGCACCGCCCAGGTCTCGATCGAATCAAAGGCTTTCTCATAGTCCACGAACGCCAAGCATAGTGGCGTTAAAATTTAGTCTTTTGAAATTGTATTTTTGTGTCACTCAAGGTTAACTTTGAGATTTAGTTATGCATTAGCTTAAAAAATTTAAACTACTCTCACCCTAAGGGGACGAGGACCTATTAATAATACATATTTTCACTTAAGGACGCCATCTAGTTTGGCTAAAGTTAAGGATCAACATGGTGCACCATAAAAAAATTATTATACGTCCCAATCTCTCCGTCCAATCTTTTCCAATGTGATTTTCTGATTTTTTTAATTATAATAATTCCCGTCTCATTAATACTAATTGATAATACAACTGGTTCAGGGCCTATGTAAGTGATTTTACACGGTCATGTTTATGATTTTGATCCCCTTGCAAATTTATATTCTGTATTATACACCTAGTGCCCCTGTCTTTAAAAAAAATTCTACGAACTAGGTACAATTTCATTAAATAACTTTTATTTAAGTTTTTTTATAGCTTGGATCGGCCGGCCCAGCTGATAGTTGGTGGTCACCGTCGCCTTTAGATGTTTGCAACATAAGAAACATTGCTAGAGCGCTCCCGGCCTCGAATAGAAACTGGATTATTAAAATGCTGGAACACAACACAAGATCATTATGGGGGCTTATTTTAAACTAACACTTAGAGCCCTAGCACCTAGCTAGGTTCTTTTATTTTACGACAAACCGCCCCCAACTGTAGGGTTTAATATTCTAACTCCATCCTTGCACGGAGAGATTATGGGGATGTTAAAAGTTATTAATTAAAATTGTACAGACGCTAATGAGTGGTCTACATGTAATGTCAGAGAACAAGATGCATCCGCGGACATTTCGAGTTGTGCCTTCGTAAATAAAACTAACATATTTATTGCCAATATTGATTACGTCTAATAATGTTCTCAAACAATTTATTAATCAAACAATAATAATGATATACAGTTGAAGAATTAGATTATTTTATTGCAATAAAATATAAATCCATTATGATTTAAGTATTCCGAATATTGTGTTATAGGTGGCATCTTTTCATAATACGTTGGGAGAGCGTATGATCCCTTCTACGAGGCCTATGATGCTTCAAGCCGCCTTAGACCTGTCCTCACTTGTCCAGGACCAAAAGGCCGTATACTGGGATGATATTGAACAACTGACCAATTACACCGACAAACTAAAGAAAATTGTATTTAAACTGGAAACTCAGGTAATGTGCCGCAGGTTCTAAACTTTTTTTTCAGTAAAACATAGCTTAATTATTTTAGTTACGTACCTTTTTGCCTTTTCCTATCCTTTTCTCCATTGACTCACAAATCAGGAAAGAGTAGTGACGTCAGACGGTCATATGAAATCTATATTACCACATCCCCCCCCCCCCCCTTCTATGAAGTTAAAGCTTAGTTTCAAAACGCTAGAGTTATGATTTATATAAAGTCTTTTTCCAGCCCTTATCCCAAACTTTATGGGGTCGGCAAAAGATTAATATATAGTATATGGTATTAATGAATATTTTGCCAAGGTCTAACTATCAAATCGCTTCAAGTTTCATTTTGATGACACGGTTGAGCGCACGGATCGGGTAAAATACGTGGGATGTGTATTCCGCGTGGGACAATTGAAGTGAGGTGACTCGTGTCATCTGTGACCCCAAGATGCCGGTTAAGCTGAAGGACAGGTCTATAAGACCATCATTAGGCCTGTCATTTTATACATCTGTGAAACGCGGCCGGTGCTAGAGTGACACAAGTAGGAATTGCGTCTCACGGAGATGAATATGCTGCGGTGGATGTGTGGACTGACGTGGAAGGTCCGCGATAGGAACTCCGGCATTCGCGGCAGCCTTCATGTCCGTGACATCGCAGATAAATTACAGGTGTGTCGCTTTCGCTCGTATGGCGACGTGTTGCGGCAACCGGCTTCTTCGGTGAGAAACAAATGTCTAGCCATGCCGCCTCCGCCGGACCCCGGCAGGAGGGGTAGACCCAAAAGTGTTGGCTTGACGTCCTAAAGGGCGATATGCGTGCCAATGGACTGTCTGCCAAGGGTGCTGAAGACCGTACAATGTGGAGTAGAAAAATTCGCAAAGCGGAACCCGAGCGCCGAGTTTCGGTTGCAACCGGAATTAATAAAGCTGGGATGATGATGATGCTTCAAGTATAATTTTAAATTACTTTTTAGTCTATAAACGCTTTGTACTTCCTACGCAGAATTCATATCTCACCAGCCAGCACATTGCCGTGAGGAGCATAGTCGAAAAGTTGGTCGACACGGAACTACTCGCCAAACAGGCCGATTGGAAAAAGGGCGTAAATCAAATACGAGATATTATAGAAATGGTACGTACTATATAATAATTTTGCTAGGTGGTAGAGTTCCAAACTCGTCTGGATGGCAAACACCGCTGGTCTCTAAATATACCGTCATAATAACCTTGTTTAGTGTTCCGGTATTAGTGACCCAGGTTCCAGTTCCCCTACGCGGATGGCAGCGTGTTAGCGGTGCAGATGGCGTCGCATACATCCATAAGCGGCGGTAGCTGCTTACTATTAAGTAAGTCGTCAGCCTGTCTGCTAAGCTTCAGCAATAAAAAAAAATCTTATGTGTACAATTTGAGAATTCCTCAGATATATTTTATGAATAATGGCGTGAGATGATAGGTATCATTTGCTTCCCCAAAGATGACGGTTAAGTTGAAAAGATCGGTCTATAAGATCATCATTAGACCTGTCCTTTTATACGGCTGTGGAGGGTTGTCGATGCTGGAGCGGCACAAGCAGGAACTGCGTATCGCGGAAATGTATATGCTGCAATGAATATATGAACTGACGCCAAAGAATCGCGACAAGAACTCCCACATTTGCGGCAGTCATCATGTCCGTGATATTGCGAACTAATTGCAGGAGAATAGCTGTTTCTGGTATGGCTACGTTTTACGGCAACCGGCTACTTGCGTGGGGCATAATGTCTTGCCATGTCGCCTCCGCTGGGCTCCGGTAGGAGTGCAAAAAGTGCTTGACGTTGTTAAGGGTGATATGCTTGCCAATTCATTGCCAGAGTTGCCAAAGGCCGCCTGAAATGGAAAAGAAAAAGACAGAAAGCGACGAAAACCCCGGGCACTGAAAAGGAATTTTGGATGCAATCGGGACTTAACGCTAAGATGATAAATAAGTTGATATTTCCCTACGTATAAATACATTTTTCAGCTGGGTTTGAAGATCTTCCAAAAAGGAACGGACATTGCACGTTGTACTTTATGTTCATCATGATATTTTTTAAAAGTTGCACACAATTTTAGTCGAGCTCTTGGCCTTTGAAATGATCTTCGAGTTAGTTGCCATGTTTCATACTTAGGAACGGTACATACAAACTTTTTTATAAAACAAATATCTTCGTAATTTTCTTAGCTACTTACTATTGCTTTAAGAAAACATCCCTTCCCATAATTTGTTTTCCGTATATTATTGTTGTTGCCAGGTTGAAAAAAATGGTTATGAAAACACAGAACTGTGGCGCACTCATTGGGACTGGCAACTTTATAAAGCTTTGGAATGCCAGTACATTAAAACGCTCTTGTCTCTGCACAAACATTTTTCACACTTCAGAGTTGATTTAGTGCTCCGGTGAGAAACATTTTTATTATACCTAATTATAAATTTTACAATTTTTTGCTTATCGATTTCAAGTATGCGATGTACGTACGCTAGATCAAGTTCGGGCATGAAGCGCATGCAGAAGTATATATTTTGTCCCGGGCGCTGGACGTACAGCTACAATCACCCGATTGTAGTGGGTAACCCAGCCCCAGGCGACCTAATAGCGGTTCGTAATATGGGGAGAACGACGCATTGCACGGAAGCTCCACAACTTATTGCCAGTCGAAAAAATTTATGTCAAACAATGTAACTTGACGTGCATTTCTTCGACATAGAGATTGTGAAAATGCAATATGTACCAACGCATGGCTACTTACTTTGGAACTAGATGGCGCTGTGTGAATTGTCCTAGTAATATGCTGGGACTATTTATTATTTGTGATATTGTGTGCTTTTTTGTTGTTAATTAAAGTGGTTTTTGGATTGTGCTGCTTATATTTTAGAGGTCGTGCGGTCCGTGTCCAGCCGCCAATGGAGGAGATCCGAATGCAGCATTACCATCAACTACGCCGGCTCGTATCGATGCCGGCTAACTTCGTTGGCGTGCAGAATAATAACATCACGCAGAAGGAATCCATCTTTGCTGCTATTGTCGAGAAGTGCGTTTCACTTTGAATTACAATATGTCTACAAATACAGTCCAATAAAATATTAATTAAGCGGATACTTTTAGAAATAACAAGCATTAATATAAATAAATAGAGATCGTTATAAACTAGTCGTGAGAGGTAAAAATTTATTAGGGCTATTTTGCTAATTCTCAGATATCCAAGTATCGTTCTATTTTCATTACGGGATCTGGGAGTCACATGTCTAACCCTCACCGGCTGATCACATATGTCACAGCCCATATTTCATCCATTTTGTAATTCAGGATTAACATACCAGTGATCTCCGATACTGGTTTCTTTATGATGATTTCTTCACCGTCGGTTCGTGGTAACTATGTTACAATATATATATATATATATATATATATATATATATATATATATATATATATATATATATATATATATATATATATATATATATATATATATATATATATATATATATATATTAGGTGAAAAAATCTATATAGGTGCACACCATCGTGGGACGTAAACCCGGGACCTCTAGATTGGTTTTCGAGTGTGATAGCACATGGCTACCATGTACATCAAATCTGTGTGTATTTTTTTAATTTGTTTCATGTTTGGCTGTGTGTAGGTAATAAATAAATGTTTTTCTTTCTTTTATTGCAAGTGCTTCTACATAAAAGTTTAGTCCTTAACAATAGTCATTAGCATACCTCGGCCTCCAAAGAATACAGTAGTATAGAAAAGATAGAAAAGCAAAATTAAATATCATATTCAGAATAAAATAACAAAATAAGAAAATTAGGTACAAAAACAAACATCACTATTCTAAATTGGACAAATGCTATTAAAAATTAATTCGTAGGAACCTATGTTCAACTGATATGTGTAAAAATTATTAAACACCGTTTCGAAATCAGTTCCTCTTCAGCGGTTCTATTTGTTAAAAGGAAATGCTATTTAAATAAATATCTATCTTAAAGCTAGAATAAATGAACTGTCCAGTTGATTGTGAAATATTCTACAAAATACATCTTGTAACTTATAAATTTTTATAGCGTGTTTCACATATTTTATATTGGCAGTGGCAACACTGACGTAGAAAACAGTCTCCCGTACTCATTTTCTAAAAAAATAATAAAGTGCTCCGATTATTACCAAAACTATACTTAAACTGTTTAGATAAAGTCAGACTAACGTGACAAGTGTTATCTCTAAATAAATCCAGTATTAAATGCAGTATAACTAAATACTAGTTTAAGCTGGCATCGTTTTAAATTACGTGAAAATAAACGCGAAATATCCCGGAACCTAACTAAGGGAATTATATGCAAATCATATATTTAAATGTGGAAGTGTTATGGTGAAAAATATTTTAGGTTTTAGGCATAATATATTCAAACATTGGGCATATTAGCGCCATCTCACATTGAATAAGCATAATGATATTTGTTAATCTCTAGCGACATCTATTGACGATTGCTAACGATTTTTTGAATAATGAATTCTTGACAATTTATGTGTTCAATTATGTGCATTTTGTATTAATTTAATTTAGATTTTTATTTATTTGTAATTCTATAATATATTTGTAATTCTGTAATAATATATGTAAAAATAATACAATTGATTAATATTTATAAATGTCGATATTAAATAACATAATAAATAAATTTAAGTTATAGAATTTATTGCAATAAAATAAAAGAATGGGTTCCCTAACATGATATTTGTTATAATATATAATAATGTTTGTATGCCTAAGGGCAAAAATGCGTCGGGAAACTTTTTTTTGTATAATAACATCTTAATACAATAATCTGTATTTTTACAAATAAAGAGACACAATTTGTAATATGTTAAAATAATCTTATATTTACATTATAGTTTAATAAGTTAAGTATACACACTATACATAATTAGTAAAATATTATGTTTTATTCCAGACACAGCTGGCTAGGAAACAAAGCGGTAGCTCAGATTGAATCCGCCCTGTCGTCCTTGGAACGCACCTGTAGAGAGTGGACTAAAAAAGCAGCACTAGCGTGTATAGAGGATCTGGAAGGACTATGCAAGGAACATTTGCACGAACCTAAAGATTGGGAAGCTAATTTCAAAGCTTGTAAAGCGTATGGTCAAGCGGTGGCCAAGATGACCTTGTAAATATAATTCATGTTAAATATCAAGTATTCAATTTCGTAAATAAATATACATTTGTTCTCGCGTACTTTTATGATTTTAATTAAGATATAATCAATAAAATTAAATAATATTAATTCATAGAAAGATTACACAATTTATTCTATTTCAGTGAAGATGAGAAGATAGACTGGATCACAGTTGGCACAATCACCCTGAGGCGCGAATTCGAGGCCCAAACGCGCACTCTCTGGGCTTGTCTAATGGCCTCGTTGCAATCGAGTTGTCTGAACGACGCTGCTTCGATCGATGCATTTGTAGCGAACGCCAATATTATGCTGGAAAATAAAGTAATGCCGAAGAACTCGAAAGAATTGGCCGAAGTTAGTTCAAAGCAACAGGCGCTCCAGGCGAAAATGCCTGAGGTTATTTTATCTGTATTTTCCTTACTACAATTTCTAATCTTTATGTCTGGTCAGGCCAGAAATACTTCTGATCGGCAAAAGGGTACATATGCCCTATTACATAAGGAGTATTAAAAGTATACAAATAAACATTTCCTTGTTCTTATTCGTGAACTAGCAAAAGGAAGGACATCCTTCAGTTTTGCTTTAAGGTTTAGGGGGATAATGGGACAATTGCCCTTGCAAAAAAAAGCTACGTCTATTTCCATACAGCTTTTTGTTTTATAAATTTATTATTATATATTTATATTAATAATAATAATTATTTTAATTTATTATTGTGTTGTTATAGATGGAGAGAATAGTTGAAAATTTAAAAAAGAAGAGCCACATGCTGCGGACGTGGGGTGGAGACATATTAGCAGACGGGACCATACAGGAATGGAAGAAGATACGCGAATTACTTATTGGACACCAGCACTTATTTGAACACCAGGTGATGTGAATCATTTTGATTGTTATCTTTTAAGAACATTGACGACCTCGTGGTGCAATGACTTTTGCACGATAAAATGCCGGCAGGGACTACGGGTTCGCTTCCAGTTTCGAGTCCCATACTTTTCATGTGTAATATGTATTTATTTGCAAAAGAAAATAACATAAATAGTATTCTAGTATCCACCACACTAGTGCTCTAAACGCGAATTGTCCTAGCATATCCCAAAGCAAGTATTTTACAGCACGTCTTTTAGTACCAGAAGAAAATGCATGGAGTAGGTGTAACTGACATATTTGTATGGCGAAACGATTGTTTCTTTTCCTAGTTCATAAAGGTACCTTAATTTTGAGCCTTTTGGGGAATTTAAGGATTGTTATACTAGGCTACTTATGCTGCTTAGAAATGAATGCAGTGTTAATAACATAATTTAAAAAACAAAACAACTGTATAACCTAAAATCCAGCAAGGTTTGAAGGGTATAACAGACTTGTAATGTTTCTCATTATATAAATTTTAAACATCTGTATTTTTTTATCAGGCCGAGACAGTTAAATCAACTTTAAGTGGTGAATGGGAGAACTTGAACACAAGTGTAGAGGCTTGGGCGTCGAGATGGAGCCAAAATAAGTCACGCTACGAGCAAACGCATGGCGTTAGTTATACGGAGATGGTGGATAGATGTCGCTTGGTGTATGAGGCGTATGCGCAGTGGGAGAAATATTTGAACGAGCGTGATGATTTGATGTAAGCATTTAAAAAAACTTTTAGTCCTTGTCTTATTTTAGTGCATTATGTATGCAATTGACGACCTCTGTACCGTAGCGGCTAACGCACTTCGATACGCTTGCGAAGGTCACGGGTTCGTTTCCCGTCCAGCGTTTGGGTGTTTATGTATAATATGTATCTATTTACAAAAATATATATGTAGTATATTAGTTGTCTAGTACCCATAACACAAGTGTTATATACTACTTACTTTAGTACTACATTGCGCTGTGTGAATCGTTTCATTGTAATAACCATTATTTATATCACAGTTCATATCAAAAACAATATGCGTTTACATTTTAATTTACATTTTCAAACTTCGCCACTTTCGGTCGCGTAGAGAATTTAATGTATTATACCTACATACCTAGTCAGGTCATAAATTCTGTCACATGTTTAATGTAAAATAATTGTAACAAGTTTATTAATTATGTAACCATTCATATACCAAAATGAACTTAACAAAACATAGATTCTTATGACATTAAAGTTTATTCAAAATGACCTCCGTGATTTTGAATACAAGCCTTCAATCTGCGCGGCCAGTTGTCTATCGCAGCACGAACGAGGTCCATGTCAATATCGGCGGCTGCCTTAATCAAGGATGTCTTGAGTGACTCCAAATTGGGATGAGGCTTTGAGCACGCCTTTTCCTCCAAGTGTTGCCATATCTTGTAATCTAACGGATTCAAATCTGGACTGGAGGAGGGCCAGTCTTCGTGCCGGATGAAGTCGATTTCACGCGCCGCCAGCCAGTCTTGTGTGCTCTTCGCTCTATGAGCTGGCGCCGAATCTTGTTGGAATACCCAGTGCCTGTTATTGAACATGGTATGAGAAACAGGTTTCACAAGGTTCGTCAGGACTGTATTTTGATACACAACAGCATTCGTTTTTACACCTTTCTCACAAAAATGTACCTCTGTTAAGCCCCAATAAGAAACTCCCAACCATACCATGAGCGAGGATGGAAAATGACCTCGTTGGACACGCGGAATACGGTTGCTCGCTTCTTCACTACTGTGTGCGTACACCTTATCATTTTGTTTGTTGTAGCTCTCTTCTACGGTAAACATTTTTTCATCCGAAAAAAGAATTTCCCGATATTTTTTTCCCGCGTACCGCTTCAACAAAGCGCGGCATCACTTCAGTCTCAGGTCCATTAGACGAGCATTCAAACGATGTCCTGTTTTTCTCCGATATTCCCGAAGCCCGAAGTCTTCATTTAACACCCTTTTCACCGTGGTTCTGCTTAACCCCATCTGAAGGGCCAACAGTTTCTGCTTACGTTTGGGATTTCTTTGAATTCGTGCCTTCACAGCTTTTATCACTGCTGGAGTCCTAACAGACCGAGGGCGACCACTTCTTGACCTGTCATCTACACTAGAGTCTTCATTGTATCGTTTGATGGTACGATAAACGAATCTTTTGGTTATATTCAAATTTTTCAGTATGTTAAAAATTTGAATTGGCGCGTAACTGTAACGATGCAACGCAATAACTGCAACACGGTCTTCTTTAAGCGTCCACTCCATATTTAAAAATGAGTAAAATTCTAAAAGTTATACATTTTTATTTTCATGAACAATTCGAAATTCGAATTCAATAAACTTTTTTGTGGCCAGCATTCTAAAAGAAAAGTTTTTACTGTGTGACAATACTTATGACCTGACTAGGTATATATACAATATTATACCTATATGTTACTCATTAATTTCATTTAGGTAAAAAATAGTTAAATTAGTTCAGGACTTTTGAGTTTTTAACCCGCAAACTACAAACTAGGATATATATTTAACTCAAGATTTTTTGAATAATAAAAACTGTTTTGATAGCAATAATAGGACTTTTCTGATTTCTGGATTGTATTAATTTTTTCGTTTTTTCATGCAAAGGAGAATGGCGAAGAACAAATTGATTTTAGTAAAATTTTATCGGTGTAAAGTCGATTCAAATAAATTAAAGCCCTGAAATGCGATCAAATATTCATTTAAAGAACCACTAATTGAGGTAGACATCTCCCCAGTTAATAGTTCTACGGTTAGAGAAACTTTTCTGTCTATAACATGTACACAAAAAATTATTCGTTTCCCCGATACGAACTCGGTTGTAATTGAATTTTTATTCTTTACTAGTTGACCCGGCAGATGTTGTTCTGACATATGAATTAAAAACACGTAGCCTATGTCCTTCTCCAAAGTCCAATCTATGACTATACCGAAATTCATCAAAATTGCACCGAATTTTTCACCGAAAATCATCGCTTTAGGCGTGAAAACATAACACAACAACAAATAAACTGACTTTCTCCATTTGTAATATTAGTTAGGACTAGCTGTGCCCGCGACTCCGTCCGCGTGGAATAGTGACTTTGGGCAGAATTTTTTGGATATATCTTATGGTTTATTTTGGATTACAAACCCTATAAACCCTAAAATATAAATGAAATATAAAAACAGTCAGTATTATCGAATGCAACTGTTACGCCATGCGCCTCCGGAATATGTACGTTCGAACCCACAAAGTCCAGCCTAAGCTAAACCCTATTTCATATGATTGATGACATAAATCTGAGGTTAACTTAAATTGGAAATTCAACCTACACAGTCCAGCCTAAGCTGAACCCCATTTCATATGATTGATGATATAAATTTGAGGTCAACTTAAATTGGAATATAAAATTTCCGAAACTTATCATGTTTAACAAAAACTATATATATGGCGTAACAGTTGCATTCGATAATACTAACTGTTTGCATATTTCATTTATTTATTGTATATTTTAGGGTTAACAGGGTTTGTAATCAAAAATATACCATAAGATATATCCAAAAATGCTGCCCAAAGTCACTATTCCACGCGGACAGAGTCGCGGGCATAGCTAGTTTCATAATATGATTGATGATATAAATCAACTTAAATTTGAAATAAAACCTACATTGTCCAGCCTAAGCTGAACCCTATTTCATATGATGGTTGATATAAATCTGAGGTCAACTTAAATTGGTATAAAAATTTCGAAAATTATCATTTTTAACAAAACTATTTTTTTTTTTCTAAATTAAAAATAGCCTAAGTTATTCCTTGATACATCAGCTATTTGCCACTGAAAGTCCCGTCAAAATCGGTGCAGCCATTTCAGAGATTAGCCGGAACAAACAGATAGACAGACAGACGGACAGACAGACAGACAGACAAAAATTGTAAAAAATGTTGTTTTGGTATATGTACCGTGTATATGTCCGAATGCACTTAATAAAAAGCGGTTATTTTAATATTACAAACAGACACTCCAATTTTATTTATTTGTATATATATAGTATAGATTATTATGCAGGCTACGTAAACGAAAATGAAGCATTTTTCATTATATGTTTTGAAAATTTACTTACTGTGTTTCGTTAACAATTTCCTAGTGATTTCTTCGTAAAACCTATCTTTTAAATTTCTTAAGTGAACAATTCAGTTTTTTAATATTAAAAGTTATGTATGTTACATAGGAGGGCCTAAGAATTTTAGAAAGGCTAAGGTGGGGCATGGCACAAAAAAGGCTGGGAGACACCAGTTTAGATAATTGTATTTATACTTCAGGTATTACATATTAAGTATTAGTATTTATATTTTAGGAAAGAGTGTGAAAAATTCAACATGAGTGTTGAAGTTCATGACATTTGGCGCGATACTGAAAAACTTATGTCAGAATATGTCAATCTTTGGTCTGTTTTAAAAGAATACAATGAAGGTATGTAAAGTAAAAAAATATTTTAAATATACAACGATATAACAGTGAATGGTATGGAATATTATAGGGTATTTCAAAATACTGTGTATAATTTTTTATTATCAAATTCATATAAAATTCTTGTTTTTTATGTAATGTAATGTATGTAATATGTAAAAAATATGTAATGTATTGTGTATCATGAATAAAAAAGAAAGAGTTAGGACTACATGCTTGACTCTTGAAGCTTCTTTGTAGACAATTTAATGCTGAAAAAGGACCAATAAATGTTTAACTGAAAATAAACAGTCTTCAGAGGCAAAATAAAGTTCAGAAATCTATTTTATCACGTTTAAATAAATGGCAATTTTTTACGGCTAAAATTTTCACAGAATTTTTCTTTTAACATAAATAACAAGAATTTTATATGAAATTGAAAAATAAAAAAATTATCGGTTTATTTTGAAACACCATAATGGAATATATGGACCGTTTATTTTGAAAGTGGTGTAAGTCCATTTTTGAGAAAAATGAGTTATCACGTAATTCATGCTTAATTTAATGTAATTTTTTTTATATATAACTAGTCCGTGTTTAATTTCTCAAAAAAATCCCATGTTTTGTACAACTTAAAATCGGTCGGTAAATGAAATTGCATAATCATCGATTATGAAAGTGGTGTAAGTCCAATTGACAGAGGTAGGTGGCATAGCAGATGGATGCCGATCAGTGTTTTGTTATTTTTCATTTATTTTATACTAGCTGTGTCCCGCGGTTTCACCCGCGGACGATTTGCATTGTTTCCCCTCCGTGTTTCCACTACTCGTAAGTTAAGTTAAAGATAGATATTAAAAAAATTAGAGAAATGTATTAGAAAATGTACAGCGCATAACCTATGAGAAGTAAATAAATACGACAAGGCTGTATGACTCAAAAATTATCAATTTATTACCTCTACGTCCTGGAAGACCGTTAAAATTTGAAAAAATCGCCCTGGAGCCTTTGTACCAAAATGCCAGACCTATTACGTACGAAAAATATAAAGACATGAAGCAGCTACTACCCTATATACCTCCGGTGCATCATGTATATTTTGAAACACTACCACATGCAGAGAATAAGTAAATTTTTGTAATCAGTATCTTGTAATAACAATGTAATTGCCGTCTAAAATAAAAATTTATGTGTTGTTATGCGTATTTGTAAACAAAATTATATTAAAATGAAGTATATTTTAAGCGATATTTGATTTTTCAAAAATGAAATTAAACGATTTTTACAATTGTCTAATTTTGAAAGTGGTGTAAGTCCATTTACAGTACATAAATATGTGTTATCGTAGTCTAATTAGCCAAAACAAATTTATATAAACAAATTAAATGTTGATAAGACAATAGAAACAATGCCAGACCTCATATGATTTGCCTGTATTTTTAAATCAACAAATATAGTAACCTTTATTTTTCTCGAAACAAAAGAAAATGGACTTACACCACTTTCAAAATAAACGGTCCATATATATGAAATACTTTAGTATAGCCTTCTCAAACCAATAAGGCGGCTCAGTTTCCTTTCTAGTTCCCAGTCTAGATGTTCTTAGAACAGTCCCAGATATTTTACTTTGTATCTCACTCAACCCAAGCATAGCTTTGTTTGAGAATATATTCGATATGTATACATACATGTTATATAGATAAGTATCCTGGTAGCTCAGTGCTATTACACTCGGCGACCAACATAGAACCGAATCCGTTTAGACCTCTCGCCTAACGTGCGTATTATAGCGTATATGCGTGTACCGACGGCGAAGGAAAACATCGCACACAGGAAATTTGCACACTGTAATACCTTCAATACGCCTTGGACAAGGATGGTGGTTATACTGTCCGTCCCCTCGAACGGGAGGCCTGAGTTCAGTAGTGGTGCGTCAGAGGCTATTTTTATAGAGAAGTAATTGTACACCATTTATTGTTTATAATTCCCACTGATCTTATCTAAGTATTGACTTCAAATACTTGTGTGCACATCTGTTTAAACAATAAGATCTTTAAGCACTAAATGTTTGAAGGGTTATTTTCTGATACTGCAAACAGTGGTCACAACATTAATAATAAAAAAAATATTAGAAAATAAATGAGTAAAGTAGAAGGAATGATAATTAAAAAATAATTTCAACGTGGCCCGTCTGGCTGGCGGCCACCCCTCGTGTATACCCCTTGTGTTGCGACATTAGTAAAACAGGTTCATGTACCCCTCTAAGACAGCAGCGTATTCGCTGTGCCCCTATTGTCGCAAACATCCATAGGCAACGGTAACTGCTTACTATCAAGTGGGCCGTCAGTATATCTGCTGTTACTCAGCAATAAAAAAAAACATTACATGGAATGAAAATAATAAAAATTAAAATTTGTTCGGTGTCCATAGTTCAGTAAACTACGTACAGAGTTTTTTCCTTTTATAAAAGCCACTGTCTTCAGTTCCCTGAACTGGCATATAACGTAACGATAGATCCTGGTGCTTTGTTCAGCATGTGCATCATTTTGTAGGCTAGATTGAGCTGGCTTAGTGACTCCTTTTACAGTGCTTATATTCATAATCTTCATCAAAAAGTGCATTTTTAGAATATGAATCAATTGCTCTACAAGAATGGATAATATTCCAAAAGAAACTTCATTTGCTTGAAGAGTTGACGTCGAAATGGAAAGTCCGTTTGGAGCCGTACACTGTTGTGACACTATACCTGCAACAGGAATTGGAAAATTATACGGTAACCTGAAATGCCTTCTTAATTTACAAGTGGATTTTAAATTTAAATAAATTTATACAAATACGAGACACTAACAGAAAAATATCAACAAATAAATCCTTCATTGTTTAAATTTGCTTGATGTTTTACAAGAATACTTTAAATTATTTTTCACTCAGTTAAATTTCATTCCATCTTATATAAAAATCACATTTGTCATTATCGTCCACATTAATCCCAGTCGCAACTCGAGGCTCACTATTGAGTACAGTTACAGGACAAAAGTATATAAATGATTTTATGGGGAAAGCAGTGCCGTTTGACCAAACAGACAGGCTGACGGCCCATTTAATAGTAAACAATTAACGTCGCCTATAGGTATTTGCGACGCAAAGAGCACCGCCAACATACTGCCGTCCACGCATAGAAACTGGAACCTGGGTCACTTATGTCGAAACACACAATAGCGACATATTAAAAGACCAGTGGTGGTTGCCATCCCGAGGGGTTGCTCGGGTTATTTTAACGTTTTTTTACGACAAGCCACACCCGGCCTCAGCGGTCAGTGTTCTTACTTAACCCCTGCACGGATAATTATTTAATTAAATTCAAATAAAGATGTCCTTAAAGTCCGTGAAAATTAGTAATGATAAATAAATAAACAGCCGTCGAAACTCAAGATAATATCTGCAAATAGTTTGTTCCAATATGGATTCACGAGCCTATTAAATGACTATAAGCCCACAGGTTTAAGATATTAAAGGGTCATATACTCTTATTTTGTAATAGTAACATTGAATTTTTTTATATCTGTAGTGTACTGATGTCATGGTAACATGTGTTGAGCAGTTTTTATGATCTGCAACAGGTTTTCGGTGATGATGTCACCGTCCAATACCGAGATTATCGTCTTTTTATTAGTTGTTACATGATGACCTTTATTCGAAACTATTCATACCATCTTCATCAGCAGAATTGGCAGACTTCAGTAAAACGTTACAAACCGTTACATACCTAGTCAGGTCATAAATTCTGTCACATGTTTAATGTAAAATAATTGTAACAAGTTTATTAATTATGTAACCATTCATATACCAAAATGAACTTAACAAAACATAGATTCTTATGACATTAAAGTTTATTCAAAATGACCTCCGTGATTTTGAATACAAGCCTTCAATCTGCGCGGCCAGTTGTCTATCGCAGCACGAACGAGGTCCATGTCAATATCGGCGGCTGCCTTAATCAAGGATGTCTTGAGTGACTCCAAATTGGGATGAGGCTTTGAGCAGGCCTTTTCCTCCAAGTGTTGCCATATCTTGTAATCTAACGGATTCAAATCTGGACTGGAGGAGGGCCAGTCTTCGTGCCGGATGAAGTCGATTTCACGCGCCGCCAGCCAGTCGTGTGTGCTCTTCGCTCTATGAGCTGGCGCCGAATCTTGTTGGAATACCCAGTGCCTGTTATTGAACATGGTATGAGAAACAGGTTCCACAAGGTTCGTCAGGACTGTATTTTGATACACAACAGCATTCGTTTTTACACCTTTCTCACAAAAATGTACCTCTGTTAAGCCCCAATAAGAAACTCCCAACCATACCATGAGCGAGGATGGAAAATGACCTCGTTGGACACGCGGAATACGGTTGCTCGCTTCTTCACTACTGTGTGCGTACACCTTATCATTTTGTTTGTTATAGCTCTCTTCTACAGTAAACATTTTTTCATCCGAAAAAAGAATTTCCCGATATTTTTTTCCCGCGTACCGCTTCAACAAAGCGCGGCATCTCTTCAGTCTCAGGTCCATTAGACGAGCATTCAAACGATGTCCTGTTTTTCTTCGATATGCCCGAAGCCCTAAGTCTTCATTTAACACCCTTTTCACCGTGGTTCTGCTTAACCCCATCTGAAGGGCCAACAGTTTCTGCTTACGTTTGGGATTTCTTTGAATTCGTGCCTTCACAGCTTTTATCACTGCTGGAGTCCTAACAGACCGAGGGCGACCACTTCTTGACCTGTCATCTACACTAGAGTCTTCATTGTATTGTTTGATGGTACGATAAACGAATCTTTTGGTAATATTCAAATTTTTCAGTATGTTAAAAATTTGAATTGGCGCGTAACCGCAACGATGCAACGCAATAACTGCAACACGGTCTTCTTTAAGCGTCCACTCCATATTTAAAAATGAGTAAAATTCTAAAAGTTATACATTTTTATTTTCATGAACAATTCGAAATTCGATTTCAATAAACTTTTTTGTGGCCAGCATTCTAAAAGAAAAGTTTTTACTGTGTGACAATACTTATGACCTGACTAGGTATACCGCCCAGTCCTATTTCTTGAGACACGATTAACGCAAATAATCTAAATGAAATAGAAATAATAATGACTTCTGACCGTGCATCTCCGAGAAAAAAACCAATTGTTGTCTGTGACCATTATTATTTTGAGGTGGAAATGCATGATGCATTTCACAGTTTTGGGGTTCGTAGCAAGGTATTGTGGACCTCCTGTGCAATGCACACACGCCCTCCAAAGTTGACAAGAGGACAGAGGACGCACCGATACCGATACGATTTCACGTACGCGTGCCGCCAGTTGGACTGGGCAGTGGGCTGAACATAGTGACATAGGCCGACCTCTCCTGTGTGCCAGTCAACTGCATCTTCGGTCTATCTATGACCAGTACAATGATCCATTTGTCGATGTTCTGACACTATAAGAAACGTTAAAAATTTTAAAGTATTTCTTATATGAAACCATTGTTTTACTTCCATTTTATTGCTAAGGTGAATATACAGACAACCTACAAGATAACATAGTTCCGTCGTTTATTAAAGCTACCAAACTTTCATAGGCTAGTTATTATAATGCATATAAGCTGTCGAGCGCAATAATCTTGAAACAATTTTGCGTATTTTATTAATAGAAGCTTTCCATTTAATAAAGCAACTTTCATGAATATAGGACTTGTCTCCATCGCTCAAATATCTCCGAGGTACTGATTTCACTGAACGACATTGGCGAGAAGTCTTCAGCCTGTTAGACATTGAGTATAAGAAACCGGACACGTTAATTGTAAAAGATCTACTTGATGCTGCTTTGAATATTAAAAAACATGTCAAAGAGTTGCAGGTACGTCTCTTAGTTGTAAAATATTTTAATAAAATTAAAATTTATTCTTTTACCCCAAGAAAATTTTCTTCCCGTTCGTACTTTTTAGTTGCTATCTCCACATATTTCAACTAGTGTGCCTAAATTGTTGATTTATTAGATTTGTTTATGAAGTGAGCTTTCCATCTTCATAGTGAGTTTATTATTTTTTTAATAGTACTCCTCTAAGTCTAAGGATTACAGTAAAGCGGTGGTTATACTGCTTCTTTGCCAAATGCTGTAATCTGCTGAAAATGTATTATTTATACGGTGTAATGAATTAACCAAGGTTTACCAACCTTTAACACAAGTCTTGTCGAAGTTTGTAAAATCAACGTAATTCTCGGTATTGTTTCATACTGATATGAGCAAACTTTAAATGCTTTCTGACAGAAAATCTGTACATCGGCTTCAAGCGAATCAGCAATAAGAAGCGCGCTGAATGAGTTGGAATTATGGTTTGCGGGAGCAAAGTTCACAATAGTCTATTATAATAATAAAAATCAAAAACCTATAGCGATTGTGAAGGACTTCAAAGATATACTCTCTAAGGTAAGTTTAATTTAATATTTCACGTGTGTTATATTTTTTGGAACAAAGTTCCTTTAAGCGGGTTACAGTAGAGTGAATTTGCAGAAATCGTCACCGAACGAAAAAGCGTTAATCCCCTTCCAAGCGACCACCCCTTTCTTTCTCTTTCTTGCTGTCTCTATTTTTTATGGTTGTATGTGTATGTTTGTGTGAGAGTCGTTTAAATCTTTACTTAAAATTTTAATATCGAAAAAGTGATAGAAAATTAACATAAAGTATACAAATTAGAGAGTGAGTTTAATAAAGAAAGACTGCTCTTTTTGGTGTGATAAAAATACAGTAATACAATCAATAACAATCTACATTTTAAAACACGTGTTGAGTTAAAAAAATATCGCGAAGGACTTCGTACCTGACAGAGGTCCCCCGACCGCACTTTTATTTATTACATATTTATTAACTAATAATTCATAATCATGCATAAATACCCATAAACATGATACAGAGCTAAAATTAGCCCTATAATTTGTTTGCTTTAATCTATAAATATGTTAAATGTTAGTTTGAAAGTGTTTTATGGCATCCGCTTAAACTAAAATATTTATAGCGTAAAAGCGTACACAGAGCGTTTGGTATTCCGTGTCACCAGACGGCTAATCGAATCCTGGCCGGTTTCCGGCAGATTAAATTACAAGAATACATTGTTTACTCTAGTAACTGTGTACCTAGAATGGTTTCATATATGTGTGTTGTATGTGATCCATAACACTAATTTGTAAACATTATCTAATTTTAAATATGTATTGTAAAATACGTTATTTTTATTGTTTCTGTTGTTTTTATTTAGTACCCAATATTTACAATTATAAATAATCTAACATTAGTACCAACTTGATTTCAATTATATTACGTACTAACTACCTACATATATATATACATAAATAAAATGATAGAGTTCTGCAGTTGTGCGCGCATCACGGCAAAACTACTGGATAGATTTCAATAAAATTTTCTAAGTTTTATTTCTAAGACACTTGGCCCTTATCTAAAAAATATTGCGATATCTTCATTTAATATAAAGTTATTAAAGTTTTAAGAAACTTGATTTTTTGCGGCGGGGAACTAGGGCAAGCGGTGTAACACGCATACATAGGAGAGGGGGAGTCTCTTCTGCCTCACGACGAAAGCAACGCGTACGAAGTCGCGGGTACCAGCTAGTAATCAATAAATGAACTCTGATAATTAACGCAGCGCTATCTGGTCTGGTCTGGCTAAAGTAAACAGAAGAGCGCTTGTGTTATGAGTACTAGACAACGAATACACTACATATATACTTTTCTCTAGTAAATAAATACACGTTGAACACCTGAAACGAGAATCGAACCCGTAAGTATACCGACATACGAAGGACACTGCGCCGTAGGGGTTGTCGCATTCGAGGTAATCGTATGGTAAATACAAGCACATAAATAGAAAGGATTGAACTTTCACCGGGTCTCTCGTGTTTATAAGCCTTTGTGATGTACATTACGCAGTAACACAATATTCATTTTTTCATTTATGTCTAATATGTATTTAGATATATACAAAAAAAAAAATACGACCGCGCTTTGTATATTATTCTTCTTTAACTCAGCTTATCCCATTATTTGGGGTCGGGACTCCTCACACTTTTGTGCCAAGTCTTGCGATCATGGATTGTCAATTCTGACAGCTGGAACTTTTTTGTCTCTTTTTATAGTTCACCACCAGGTCGGTGGAGAGCGGCCTCTATTTTTCTTATTCTCTGGTAGATTTAGAGCAATGTGGTAGATACCACATTATCTTTGATCGCACTATATATACTGTCACAGTTTAATTATTATACCAAGAAAATTTGTTTCTATTCTATTACAAGGCAATAAAATAGAATCCATATATGCAGTAAAGCTATTGACAATATATATGTATTGGTAGATAGAAGAACAACAATGGGTGGTTTCGTCTGTGAGCAATGGGGATGCAGCGTGCGGCGCGTGGGAGGCGCGCCTGCGCTCCGCCAGAACCCTCGTGCGTGCTCTGTATCACGCGCAGCGCAGGTCAGTTGCCATTATATTTTAATATATCCTTAGCAAAAAATCTAAAGCAACACAGCTTTCTGTTGTAATAGCAATGAACTCTACTCAATTTGAAAAAACTAACAGTCATTTGTTAAAAATCTGTTAACCGTCAACATAGGATCAGCGTTGTCAAAAAAAGCCGCCATAGACAAATATTAAGAAATATATAAATGTAGTAATATACGTTAACACATAATACATAATATACGTTCTTATTCATTTAGAAAAAATATTTTATACCATTACCTTTTTTTCTTAAATAGACACTTTTTGGTGGAATGGTTAGATTTTTTTTACTCTGAACTACTCAACCAACTCAGACAGAGCGAATTCGGAATACATCTTTCCCTCTGAGTGTATTTTGGTATTCAGCCCTAATAAAATACAAGCAAATTTGCTCAATTCGAAAATATTGTATAAACACCATGGCAACCACTCTTGGTCTATAAGCATACCTCCATAATAACCTTGTGTTGTGTTCCGGCATTAGGGACCCAGATTCCCGTACCCCTACGGGAAAGCAGCGTGTTCGCTGTGTCCCTGTTGTCGCAAAGGTCCATAGGCGACGGAACTGCTTACTGTTAAGTAGGCCGCCAGCCTGTCTGCTGTTTTGCTGTAATAAAAAAATCTCAAAAAATTCACACAATTTACACACGCTGTATACAAGCACGCTTTCATTAAAACTTGTTTGTTTGATGAACAAATTCAAAAAAATACACGTGGAATAAAAACGTATTAATCTTTTTAATAACAATGAACCTGTGAACAATTTAATATTGGTTTTCATGAGACTATATTATATCGAAAAAATATTAAAATTTGTTAATATTTATACTATTCTTACCCCCTATACAATAGTATCGAGCTACTTTAAACGCAAATAAAAATATACTTATATCGGCAGTCTATCCGACTGCTGGGTTCTGGCTGCATATTAACGCACATTAGGTGAGTAAAATTGCCTGAGCGGTTCATGCCACAGTGGGATTCGAACCCGGGACCTTGAGATTGGTCTCCGAGTTTAATACAACTGAGCTACCAGGAGAACTCTTGAAAAATATACTATTGTATTTTTATAATATTTTTAAAATTACTTAGAAACTACATAATGACTTCTGGAGTCTGCTTTGTAACTATTGTATGTGCAAATCCCGAAAGTTCTAACTAAAAGTTCAAACAAGTATCATGTCTAGGCAATTTCAAAACGTCCATAAGAATCAGCTGTGACTATGAACACGTGTGCGACAGATGCTTCTATATCTGAAACGCTATTCTCTAAGTTTTTATTTTTAAATTTAAACTAGCTGTGCCCACGACTCCGTCTGCGTGGAATAGTGACTTTGGGCAGCATTTTTTGATATATCTTATGGTTTTTTTGTATTATAAACCCTATAAACCCTAAAATATAAATAAATGAAATGTGAAAACAGTCAATGTTATCGAATGCAACTGTTACGCCATGCGCCTCCGGAATATGTGCGGTTCGAACCTACAAAGTCCAGCCTATAAACCCTATATTTCATAATTATAATTGATAATATAAATCTGAGGTCAACTCAAATTGGAAATTCAATCTACAAAGTCCAGCCTAAGTTAAACTCTATTTCATATGATTAATGATATAAATCTGAGGCCAACTTAAATTGGATCTATAAAATTTCCGAAATTGATCATTTTTAACTAAAACAATTTTTTTCTAAAATAAAAGTAGCCTAAGTTACTCCTTGTTACATCAGCTATCTGCCAGTGAAAGTCCCGTCAAAATCGGTGCAGCTATTTCAGAGATTAGCCGAAACAAACAGACAGACAAAAATTTTATAAAATGTTGTTTTGGTATATGTACCATGTATACATCCGAATGTACTTAGTAAAAATCGGTTATTTTAATATTACAAACAGACACTCCAATTTTATTTATTTGTATAGATGTATAGATTCAAGCACAATACGGTATTCGTCAACTATTTGATTACGAATAACAAAATTATTTCAATAAGCACGGCCGATATTCGAAATTTTAAATAATAGAATTTTGTGTCAAATTCCCTTGCATGATATTATAATAAAATTTCAATTACGCATATAGGTTAAATGCGTGCAATCCCCGGCCGACAGGCCGCTGGGTGGATATTTTCCGCTAGTTACAATACACATTCGTTTTTTAAACTGCATGAAAACCATTGCAAGAATCGAATACCTACCTAATTTAGGCTTTGTTTTACTACTCTGCCAATATAACTTCGCTACCATGTACCTACCAAAAGTCGAAGTAGTTGATGTTTGTTCCAGCTATGTTTTTTCTTAATAATTGCAATCTGTAAGTTAATTATCTGTCAAATTTAAATAATATCAGCCCATGTATGTTTTATGATCAATTAAAATGTCAAACGTTGAATATTACATATAATTAACTGTGAAACAGATAGCAACTAGTGAATGTACCATTAGCCCATATTGTATAAAAGGATGAATCCGTAAGCAATCCTGATAAGAGCAGGTCAACGTCCTCAAATTTGTGCTTCCCACTCGCCTAAACAAAATTAAGCGTCAGAATACTTATATAGATAGTGATTTAATTACTCACTGAAATAACCCAGGCATGTAAAAGCATAACCATGTATGTAACACATTTTGTTAGCACTCCTTATTATGGCAGCATAAGAGTTAAATCAGTCTTGTAATGGTGTAATAATGTCTTCTTGCTGACATGAAATAAACTCGGTGACCCAATGTCTTGCCTGTAGGCATGGTACTCGTATATATGTATACAAATGTATACATCACTATTTAAACCGTCGACATCGATGATCACGAAGAATTTGTTTATGTTTTATAATATACTGGCTGACCCGGCAGACGTTGTTTTGCCATAAAAATCTCAAAAATTACGTTATGAACAGGATTTCCGTAAAATCTGTTCTTTGTGAGTGTCTACGTTGCAAAATGAATAACCATCCTAAATTTCAAGTCAATCGGGTTTATAGTTTTAGAGATCTCGTGGTGAGTGGTATTTCGCTTTGGTATATAGATCTTTTATGAGAATACGTACGCATATATAGGTATAATAGTTTTATTTTGAGATTACGGAATCAAACCTGCTGTGGAAATAGAAGCTGCGAAGTTGCTGTACATATGTGTAACTGCGGATTCCGAGCAAATATTTTTTGAAATAACTTAGATGCACTTTCAAGATAATGGGTGAATAGAAATAATAGAAAAAGTTCAAGTAGCCATGTAAACAATGAAGGTAAAGTAGAGTGGTAGATAAAAGCGTTGATTGATGGTATTGGTAAATTGACAAGCAAAGGGTATCACAACGTACTTATACGTGTATAAATATTTACAAGGCTTTTCTCTCACTTCTATTAATTTATGTATTTAATGACACATGCATACATTTGTGTCGTCGTATGTCATCGGGTGAGCAAAACTAGAAACATTGTAATCCTTGAGGAATATGTTTATAAATACACGGATATTTTCGTAGGAGAGATTAAAACCGCATTTGATTGGCTTCGGTCGATGACTTGTGTGTTTTAATAATCTACCGTGACACATTTAAATGATCCTTGTCTCATTGATTTGTAACACATTTATTTTAGACTTCTATTTTGAACACTATTGCAGCGTTTCTATATACTTTTATTAGAAAGACGAAAATTGCAACTGCATAATGTTTAACAAACTATTAACAGCCATATTACGTACGTCTATAAGTTGATGCTATTACGGTTGTCAATTGAACGTACTTATCAAGAAATTAAGGGTCCAAGTTCCTACGGGATTGCTGGCGTGAATTACGTCTTATCAAAATACAATACTGAGAAGACACAGAATTGACTGCTGGAATAAGATTGAGACGGTCTCCTCTCTTTAGTTGAAAAATCTATAATTATTACTGCTAGGTACCTCACATATAGAATTTAGGACTCTAATCGGATTCCTTTCGGGGTTGGGGAGCGCTACAACCAATACTGATCCGATTATCTGTTACCCATTTTTTATACAAAGATAATCGAATTTTTTACCATTCCGTCGTCATAATCACAATAATTTATTATAAAGTTTTATAATAATATAAATTATTGCTCAATTACACGAACTATTACATAGACAATGTTATCTTATTGTTTTTTTAAATATTTAGGTACTAGAACTAATACTAATATTTTTTCAATGTGTGATACTTAAAAATAACATTCTTCCTTATGAAGGGCTTCCTTATGAACTTCGATCCACAAATGAATATTATTACAACACTGGCTTATGAGCCAGTTATAGTTATAGCTGGCTTATGTTTTATGAAACACGTCAAACTCTTTTTTTGTGAGTGGCACAGACCTAGCATTGTCATTGAGGATTCTTTTTTATGCCACGACTAACTATTTTAATAATTTCATGTTTTTTGGCATCCAATAATCGGTTAGGCTCATTTTTTCTACATGAAGTATATTTATTCGTTTCTGGATCATCAGGTTTGTCAGCAACATTATCACTTATTCATTGTTTGGCCACATCGTGTAAAAAGTTTTTAAAACCTTTTTTAAGTTGGGATTTCAACTTTGAAAAACTCTAAAAGCGTTAAAAATCCGTTTATCAAAAACATTACTGTTCTCTTTGTCTGCTTTTTTGTGTCTCGTACAATTGAATAATATGAGAGATATTGGTCAGCGCGGTCAACACCTTTCATATATTATATATTTATTGTAGACGATAACACATATCGGTTTCCAAAATTTGCCTTTGTATTCCAATCAACATTATGGCTTTTGAGGATACCAGCTGAATGGGTTGTAGCTATCATTCTAATGGTTCTTTTTGGCTGCCAACTTTGGAGAAGAATATCTTTTCGGCGACGAAACATGGATTCGCTTCTTTATTTTTATTATTATAATAAAAAAAAATTAAAATATGTTCAATCGTCAAAAGTCGAGTCAAAACTGAATTATTTTTAAAACTGTACATTTAAATTATGAGTCATTGGCATGAATACAATAACAAGACGAAATTTATAGTTCCTTATATTTATTATTACAAATGTTAAAGAAGTAACATAAGTCTAAACAAAATAAGGAACTGTAAACCTATAGGGTAATATGACCTTCTGCCGCCTTTTAGAGTATGCACATACATTCAAATAGGTACACCTGGTCGCAGTTCGCGAAACGGGTATTATTACCCGCCCCGCTTATAATGTTAATACTTTCAGTACTTAGCCACTTAAAAAGTAAAACTGGCATTTGGTATAAAATTATTTTTAGGTTCGCCTAAAACACTTCCACTGATCGACACATACGAATAATTGATAGATAAAATTAGACAACTAAAAATTATTATATCTACGATATAATAAAATTAGGAATATAAGACGATCTCAAGAACTTAATAATCCACATAAACAATAATAATTGTGTTTTAAAAGAATGACGTATGTCATGTCAAACGAATTAAAATAATAGTCAGTGGCCCCTTTTAACTACAAAGATAACTTGTTACAATTTCAACAGTTTGGTTGACGATAACCCCTTATCAGTGTCAAGTTGACTAGCTTGTATTAGTTCTAAAATTCTTTAAAAAGTTTTATCTTTCCAAGTTTATTATTTAAATATATAAGAGTGTTCTACTAAATAGCTCACTAATAAAAAAATCATGGTTTTATTTGGTTTTTTCTTATCGATTACGATCCAACTTCCTATTCTTCTTTATGACTATGAAACAGCAAACAGACTGACGCCCAATTATACAGTCTGTAGGTGCATTCTTCTAGGAATACTAGCGGACGTGCTGCAGACACCGTAGAATTTTATGACATTTTTAAAATAACTCGTGTCATAACGCAATTGTTGTTCCAGAACTGGAAGTTTACTCCGTATCGTCAACTTTGGAAATAAACGTTCTAGATAATAAAATAAACGTTCTAGAAAGAAACTCTTGACGCAAGACCGTGGAAGCTCTTACAGTACCTACTAGTTTTATTCGGGATTTATTTAATGGTTCAGGCTTAGAAGACTTACTTTTTCGTGTTGCTAAAGTATGGTTTCATATTTAGTGACACTAAACCACCATTTTCTGATGATGATAGTGATGAGTTTTCTATTCTCAATTTCATCTTAAAGTTTCGATTCGGAATACAAGGTTAGATTTTAAAATTTGTTATCGCACAGGTTACGTGCTTTTTTGCGTTGGTTTCCTTCTATTATCGTTCATTTTGGTGATATACCCAAATTCTATAAATTGAAGTTATAGAATGTATCATGGAGAATTGTTTATTTTGTACGAAGGCGATTACGGCCTAGCACGCCAACTCTGAACAGATCTTCACACTGTTAGATAACAGTGGGGGACTTTCTCTTACTGCCTCTGAGCGAACAGATATATTTTCATCATAATGAAATCATATGCAAATTATCTATCCGTAAGCGGAAAGGTCTCGGTCATTCTTAAGCGCCTAAGTTACTAAAACTAATATAAGTTGTCATAATCGCTGTGAATGAACGCTATTGCCTCGATAAGGGTTCATTCTAAAAACGCGGTCACGATACTTGTAATGCTAAAGTTCATATGAGATAAGACGCTCGGATATGATGGAACACAATTTTATCAGTTTGTCGCTGTACACGTACAAAGCTTGCCTATCGTCATAATTACCAAATTTCAAATAATTAGCTATATTTTTTTAAAGATTATTATTAGCACAGTTTTTGATTTAATAGGCGTCCTACCAACCTGCTAGCTACTCTTATTATGATCTTAGCGTTAAATTCTGCAACTGCAACCCAAACTTTCGCCTCGGTGCCCGGGGTCCGCTGTCCGAAATTTTCTTCTCCACTTAGCTAAGATGATGATGAGAATAGTTTGGCTTAATGGGATGACGGCTGTTGAGATTGGGGTACCTCTGACCCTGGAGGGAAACGTTCCTTAGCTGCATGTGAGCTAGCAATAGAGAAGGTGACTATACGTTGACTTTTACGACACAAGCAAAAGGGTTGAATATCTATTTTCAAGTGTTACGTGGCCAATTCCGTATTCTCATTAGTAATTGTGTAGCAATTCGAATCCCCAACCTCTTGCGCTCGTATCACAGTCATTAGTGCGTCGACCTTACTGACTGATATAATACGATCGCATTTCTATTATTGGACTGTTTATCGTTGTACAGTGATAATTTGTATAATAGCCGAAAAAGATTTACCATCAGATGAAATCGTAGTAACATCGTATTAAATATTAAAAAAAAATATCAAATTTCGATACCGTTCCTTCATTTTAACCGTATAGTCCCAGCCACCTCGTCTCACCTGACCTCATATCCTAAACAGTCGTCAAAGGCCCTAAATAGTTTATACCTCCTCCTAATCATAGACAGCAGCACGTTTGGCTGAGTGGTCAAAATAATTGGTGACATTGCTCAGGAAAATATGTGTAACGGAAGGGAACTCAGCAGCGTATTGAGGGCTTCGAGGAGTAGACTCAGTTGCAACCTGAATTTAATCCATGTTAGAAGGAGAATACACAGGCTCATCATCAGCTTCGCTTCAGTGCCCGAGATCTGCTACCCGAATTTTCTGCTCCACTTCGCATGGTCTTTGGCATCTCCCTAGTAGTGAGTCCATTGACACGCAGAGCCCTCCTTAGAATGTCAAGCCAACACTTTGTAGGTTTTCCCACCCTATCGCACTAGAAACGGCATGGTTAGAAGTTTATACCTCAAATAGCAGCAGCTCAGTAGTAACGGGTTGCCGTAAAACGTGGGCTTATCAGCGTATGCGACACTTCTGCATTATAATCACAGTGTTAGGGTCACAAAAACTGCTGCATATGGGGGAAGTCCTAAAGCGATCCTTCCGCGTCATTCCACACATCCACCGCAAGATATTAAGAAACGTCAATGAAAACTACACAGATATTAAGTTATAATAAAAATAATTGTCATGTTAGGTTCGAACAATCAAGATTTTACTCAATAGCTGAAAAAAATTAACGTTAGCAAATTTCGACATCAAAGCGTAAGCGTAAGCTAATGCAACCGAAATAGCACATTATTTATCACATCATATATCACATCATAAAATAATGTGTTGATCAAACACTTTTCGTGTGTAGTTCAATTCCAAGGAACAAACAAATAACTTATAATCTATGTCAACTCTAATTTTTTTATTAAGGTAAGTGAATAATAAGTGTGTAACTTAATATATACTTAATGATAATTTAAAAATTTTGCTGAATCCTTTTTTTGTAGGGCGTCTGAATAGTTTAGTGCATTTGCTATGCAAGAAATGCAATATTTTCAGAAAATAAAACGCATTATTCTTTAGAGAGCGCATATTTGATGATAATTTTGGCCCAATGCATTTTTGTATAAAATTTAGTCTTCAGTAGGGGGCCCGCTTGTTTATTTTATAAAAATATTCTATACTAGTTGACCCGGCAAATATTTTCTGCCATATGAATTTTAAAAAAGTAGCCTATGTTCTTCTCCAAGGTTTAATCTATGACTATACCGGAATTCATTAAAATTGGTCCAGCGGTTTAGGCATGAAAGCGTAACAAACAAACTCACTTTCGCATTTATAATATTAGGATAACTTGCAGGACAAAATAATGTAAAAACTGTTTTCTATGTTATTTCTATAGAATCTATTTGGGTTAAATGGAGGATCTTTTAAAATTATAATTATGAGCACCGCTTGCTAGAGGATGTTTGTTAAGATAACTTCTTTGATATTTTGAGCGTAATGAAAAAAAACATTGATATTTTATTGGCATACCCTAGTACATATAAATACTCAAATTAATATACATATGTACATATAATACACTAATGTTTTATCGAGAATTTACCAGAGTCAAATTGCAAATTCAGACAAACATTCAAATCAAACCTCATTCACAAATACGTTAATATGAATAACCTGTGGGGCTCTATACTCATTATTCATCGTAGTGAGCGTTTTTGTTTGAACATTTATAGGTATGTTAATTGGTGAATAACGATGAAAAAAGTACTTATAGTTCTCAAAATATATCGTATATTCTACCATTACAGTATGATATCATTACAAAGTAATATGAGTTCTATATACTTAATATGTTTTATGTTTAATCTGAACACGGTCTTTTCATATTTAAGGTTAGAATATGATTAGGGCATATTAATCCTTCTGACTACTATTTTCTTCTAAATAATTCACGAGTGGATTGAGTACAGTACTATACATATATTCTTCGATATATATCAACATACGTATCGATCTCAAGAAACGGTTCTTAGTATGGGGTTTATAAAAAAAATAACAATTGATTATAAGATAAATTCATTTTAAATCTAAAACTAATACAAATTTCCCTGAAAATAAGTCACCGTAAAATATTGAAGCGTGAAGTATATACACGATTGCATTTTTTATTATATCATAGGATACTAAAATACACGGAATAATTGATCCTTATTGATTGTTCCATAATCAAAGATAAGGGTTTATTTAAAATTTACTGAATACTCCATATTAGATTTATTTTATTATATACTTTGCAATATATACTTTGTCCGTGTTTGTGTTTTCATCACATTACACAATTGCTTGCTCACATCTTTTATCCTTTTGCTCGCGTCCCTTCAATTGAAACGAATTTGTTGAACATAATATTTTGCGCATGAGAACACATACAAAGTGATTCGATTTATTTAAAGCTTAGTGGCATTATTACGAAAATTTTCATACGTATATCTTGTCGTGTTTGCTTTCTAATATATTTTAAATACTTTGCCTCGTTTACAATGTACATCCGCTCTTACATTATACCAGCAATAAATGTTGAGCAAGCCAGTTTAAAGGGATTTATGATATATCAATGGGCATGTTGGTGGCTATAATTGACCCAGGTTACGTATTGGAATACAAGTGGAAAATACCGCACGTCGCAGAAAGTTGCATTCATAATAATTTTAGTAGTTGAATAAATTATATTATGTGTATACATATATAGTTATAATTTTTATCTGTATAAAAATTATAAGTTATAAAATAATTTTGCAATTTAATTATTAAGTTACATAATATGTATGTACTATTAAATAATTTCTTATATAACAAACAGAACGCGCGCTCGGTGTCATTTTGAAACTTTTAAACGAGTGACTACCATCTGAAGTCCGAAAAGAAAACCAGCAGAGCCAGAACGGTTTTTCAACACATAACCGACCGTAACGTAGGACATATTACGTCCTGTCGGTCATAATAAGGACTCTTCGCAAGCATTATTATAAATAAATTTTTTGTCAATTATCGTCCCATTCTTTTTTGTGGTACTGCGCTGATCGCGAATGTGTTTTATCAACGGATGCGTACGGCGGAAGGCCGGTGGCACTGTCAGTCCGAGTGTCCATTATCGGACGTCGCACCATTCACAAATCATCCAACAACTCCACTTTTGAAGTACAAAGCATGTGACCGATAAAATTTTCGTTTACAACTCTGTACCCAACGAGCAGGTAACATGAATGAAAGTAAGAGCAATGAGGATGGAGTTTATTCATATATCTCGATATAATACAAATCATCGTAAACTCGTTTGTATTATTAGCGTTTATGGTTCTGAATTTTAAAGTCTAAACCAGTTTCGTACTGGTACACCATATTTATTATGAATAAAACAATATGCGTGTTATGCGGACGTCGCGGCGGGAATAGAAACGAGTTTGTTGCTATAATAATGACCAAAACAAAAAGCGCATCCCGAAGCTATGTTATTTTTGTTGCTTAGTGCCCATTTCGGAGAACGGCACAAGCAGCCTGCTGGCGGGACCGGTCGTCGCCTCGCACAGGGCTGTACTCTACATTCCTAGTTTTCTCGAGACTATTTAAAAACTCTTATTGAAGCTTATGGCAAAACAACTTTTAGTTATTATTGATTTTATACTTCAAAATTTAACACAAATTTGCAAGCATATAGGTGCAAGAGATATTAAATAAATACAAAATTAAAGTTTATTTAAAAAAAATCTGATTAATCTAGATGTCTTGTAATTTAAAAAGAATATGTTACTTTCCATTAGGTTTTCTTCGGTAATCGTTGAACGTCGTTTTAGGGATTTGAAGTGCATGTTTCTTTTGAAAATTTTACGTCTCAAACTTTTCTGGGACTATTTCACCAACTATCAACGTTAACAATGATCACAATGAACTCGCGCTTAAATTTCATAAAACCTTTTAACGGCTATTACCTGTCCTAAACTGATTGATATTCTTTCTAATATTCCTGTTTTCATATAACTGATGTAATATAGAATTATTTACTAATATTACTTAATTAACGACCTCCATGACCTTACGGCTAACGCACTTTAGTTACTCTGCGGAAGTCACGGATTCGATTTTCGTCTCGCGTCTGAGTTATGGTACGTATAATCTGTATTTATTTACACATGATACGTGTTTAAGTTGTATATCAGTTGTCTAGTACCCATAACACAAGTACGTTTCATTGCACTAATTACTTTGGGACTAGATGGCGCTGTGTGAATTGTTCCAGTATATTATATTCATTTATTTTAAATTATTTTTATTTATATTGAGATATCACTGAATTGCGGTAACTACTTTCAAACGAGTTTCATTTATTTTTAGTTAACATTTTGTTTACTAAAAATAAATGAAACCTACCCTGAATAAATTAAACATAAAATGAGAATATGAGAATAATTTGAATGAATGAATAAATGAAAACTCTATTACATACAGATACTTAAAACTAACTTAAAATAGGAATACAAAAATATAATGTATGACAATGGGCGACCTTATCGCTTAAAGCGATCTCTTCCAGGCAACCCGAAGTAAGGAAATTGTAGAAAAATACATAGCGGTGATGTGCAAATAATATTACATTAAATATTATTATACGATTAATCTACAAAATATAAATACCATTAAAAGAAGAAAAAAATAATAATAAAACACATACATATTCAAGACGTCAACATATGCTGCTACTATGCTTCCTTGAAGTAGTGATCGAAAACGATGTTCTAAATCTAAACGAATGTACTGATTTTGCTTTTCTGATATTAACAGGGAGCGAATTCCATAAGTGAACTGCTTTTATTATAAATAAATTATGCACAAATGAGGAACTGATGTAAGAAGGAGTTGCTAGAGTGAGCTGAATTTGATAATTATTTAGGCAAAAATTTAGAGTTCGGTCCTGTCTCATCCTACAGAGGGACGCGCGGGAGCGGCGCACGAGTGGTGGGCCGCTGCCTGCCGGCGCGCAGTGCAGTGAGAGTGGCGCGCACGGAGCCCGCACCGCGCCATGGCTCTTTGGCGCGCTTTGTTTATCGTGACACTTATCGGAGGCACCGGCGCCGTCTACAGTCGCGAGCGCGATCGCCTCCGCACGGATCCGCGGCTACTAGACCGTGCTTGCGAGCTCAGCTCTTGCTATCCGGCCACCGGGAACTTACTTATTGGCCGAGAATCGCGTCTCTTCGCTTCCTCCACATGTGGCCTGCACGGTCGCGAACGTTATTGCATAGTCTCGCATCTGGAGCCGAAAAAATGTTTTTGGTGCGAATCTACCAACAATACATTACACAATCCACATCTTAACCATCGTATTCAGAACATTATTTACAAGTTTTATCCTGGAACGCGCAACAAATCTTGGTGGCAGTCTGAAAACGGAAAAGAGAACGTAACTATACAGTTGAACATGGAAGCGGAATTTCATCTTACTCACTTGATAATACAATTTAAAACATTTAGACCTGCTGCGATGTTGATAGAGAGGTCGTTTGATTTTGGAAAGACTTGGCGTGTATACAGATACTTCGCCCATAACTGTGATGACTTTCCAGTGCCTCATCATACTCAACGATCATTAACCGAAGTAGTTTGTGAATCCCGTTATTCTGGTGTTTCGCCGTCCACCGAAGGCGAAGTTATATTCAGAGTTCTACCACCGAATATAAATGTAACAAATCCGTATTCAGAAGAAGTCCAAAACTTATTACGCATGACGAATCTTAGAATAAACTTTACAAAACTTCATACTCTCGGTGATGATAAATTAGACAATAGACACGAGATTCGAGAGAAGTATTACTACTCTATTTACGAAATGACCGTTCGCGGTTCGTGTTCCTGTTATGGCCACGCGTCGCGATGTTTACCGATGCCAGGAGTCGAGTCTAAAACTAATATGGTACACGGTCGGTGTGAATGTACGCACAACACAAGAGGATTGAATTGTGAATACTGTGAAGATTTTTACAACGATTTACCATGGCAACCTGCTGTGGGCAAAACTTCAAATGCTTGTAAAAGATGTACATGCAACAACCATGCGACAGCATGCCATTTTGATCCTGCGGTTTATAACAAGACTGGAAAAATAAGTGGAGGTGTATGTGACAATTGCCAGCACAACACCATGGGAGTGAACTGTGAACGCTGCAAGCCGAAGTTTTACAAAGATCCTAATTTAGATATACAAAGTCCAGATTTATGCAAGCCTTGTGATTGCGATCCCCAAGGTACAACAGATCAAGAGATTTTATGTGATGATGAAACTGATCTAGCCAACAACAAAACCGCTGGGCGTTGCCTTTGCAAATCGAATATTGATGGACCACGGTGTGATAAGTGCAGAGATGGTTATTGGAAATTCGATCCTCTTAACCCTGATGGCTGCGAAGCGTGTACATGTGACAGTTTAGGTACAATCAATGAAAGAGGATGTGATGCAGTGACAGGAAATTGCTTTTGTAAAAGACATGTTACTGGCAGGAATTGTGATCAGTGTTTACCAGAATTTTACGGTCTATCGGACAGTGATGATGGTTGCTTACCATGTGATTGTGATTTAGGGGGTTCGTTAGACAAAGACTGCGATGTAATAACAGGTCAGTGTAAGTGTCGTCCAAATGTAACTGGACGCCGTTGTGATCAACCAATTCAGAATTTCTTTGTTGGAGCTCTTGATTCGATCGTTGTTGAAGCAGAATCCAGTCAGTGTGATTCCCAAATAGATGATAATGCAATACAAAGCCAATTATGCCATGTCGTTATACGCGAAAACTTCCCTGATGGCAGGAAAGAAACATGGACAGGGCCAGGTTTTATGAAAATACCAGAAAGTAGCACTTTGGTATTCGTTGTTAAAGACTTAAAAACAAGCATGAATTATAATGTATTGGTTAGATATGAACCACAATCTTCTCAGTCATGGGAAGAAGCAACGATATTAGTTAAAAGACCTGGGCCGGTTGGCCTCGATTCACCTTGTGCAAATGTACATCCAGAAGATGATACTGTTTATACTACATTGCCCTCGAATCAAAGAAGCGTTCTTGTAAGTCCTCCAATTTGCTTGGAAAAGGATAAAGACACTGAGATTCGCATCTACCTAGGAAGACAAGACGGGCGAATATCAAATTCAAGAGCTTCGATTTTAATTGATTCTATAGTACTGGTGCCATCTTTCGACGACCTGCCATTTTTAGCAAATGGTAGCGCAATGCGAGACGAATTTGATCGGTATAATTGTGGTGACCCTTACTATTATGATTTAATTAGAGATAACGTTCCCGAAGTATGTAAAAAATATCATGCAAGCATTGGATTTTATGTCAGAAAAGGTTCTGAATCTTGCCAATGTGATCCATCAGGTTCGAAGAGTCATCAATGTGACCCATATACCGGATATTGCCAATGTGTCGAGAATATTGTTGGAGCAAGGTGTGATCGTTGTGCGCCAGGCACTTACGGTTTCAGTAAATTCGGATGCAAACGTTGTGATTGTAATAGTATCGGGTCATTGGATAATTTCTGTGATGCAACAAGTGGACAATGTAAATGTAGAGCTAATACTTATGGTCGTGCTTGTGATTTATGTCAGCCAGGTTATTTCAATTTTCCGAATTGCCAACAGTGTGATTGTAATGGGCATGCTATCGAATGTGACGATAAAACTGGAGCTTGTAGAGAATGTAAAGATTATACTGAAGGACATCGCTGTGAAAGATGTATTGATGGATACTACGGGGATCCGAGACTTGGTATCGACATACCATGCAGACCTTGTCCTTGCCCAGGTGTTAAAGGTGACCCTATTAAAAATAGTCATGCTGATCGCTGTGAACTAGACCATAAGACAAAAGACGTTGTTTGTGAATGTAAAGAAGGTTATGCAGGATCTCTTTGTGATGTGTGTGCTGATAACTATTTTGGAGATCCGATCAAAGGAACATGTGAAAAATGTGAATGTAATGGAAATATTGATTTAACCAAACCTGAAAATTGCGATCCGTATACTGGTAAATGTCTGAAATGCTTGCATAATACAGCTGGGGAACATTGTGAGACATGCCAAGTAGGATTCCATGGAAATGCTTTAAAAAAAGCCTGCTATTCCTGTAACTGTTCTGAATTAGGTACTAACTTTACAATAGGTCATTGCGATGGTATTACCGGACAATGTCCTTGCTTTAACAATGTAATGGGAATTAACTGTGACCAGTGTACAGAAAATCACTGGAGAATTGCTTTAGGTACTGGTTGCGATCCTTGTGACTGTGATCCTATCGGTTCTGTATCTCCTCAATGTAATCCTTATATTGGAAAATGTGAATGTAAACCCGGTCATGGCGGAAGACAATGTGATCAATGCCAAGAAAATTTCTGGGGAGATCCAAATGTTGAATGTCACGAATGCCAGTGTGATCTTCGTGGATCAGTGTCTCCACAATGTATGCGTGAAAATGGTACATGTATTTGCAAACCTGGAATCGGTGGCTACAATTGTGACATGTGCGCTAGAGGGTACCTTGGCACAGCACCTGATTGCTACGCTTGTGGCGAGTGTTTCGATAGTTGGGACCGTATAATTAATGATTTACGTATCCAGACTGAGTATGCAATCGGTAATGCTAGTAAAATCAAAGTTGTTGGAGCTACAGGTGCTTATACCAGAGATTTTGATGAAATGACAAAAAAACTTTCAGAAGTTGAAAATGCACTTCAAAGCGCCACTCTTGGGCAATCAACAGTAAAAAATTTACTGTCAAACGTTACACATTTGCAGGACTTATTGACTGAGGCAGATAAAAAAGTGAAAAATAGTATTGACAATCTTAATATTATTACGTCTAAAATAAACTTAGAAAATGTCACTTTAGATGGAATAAGAGCGAGTACTGAACATTTAAAATTAAAAACTCTTGAGCTGGGTAGTAATGCCACAAAACTACAAGAAGCTAACTTGGAAGGTGCACTCAATTTAACAAGAGAAGCGAAGCAAAGGGCTCTCAAAGCTGCCGATGATGCAGAAAATGTACAAACCGTTATCGCTAACACCGACCGACAAATTAAAAATACTGATAGACTTATTGAAATGGAGTATGCTCATTTTAATAACTCGCAGAATGAAAATGATAAGAAGTTAAATGATCTTCAAGACAAATTGGCCGAATTAGAAACAAAGATCCCGAAACTTAATGAAAAAATGTGTGGCCAAGAAAGTGATACTTGTGACATATGTGGTGGAGCCGGATGTGGAAAATGTGGTGGCATATCGTGTGATCAAGGTGCAGTTACTAAATCTCAACAAGCATTAGACTTCGCTAATAAAACTGAACACAGAATAAAAGATCACGAACTTACAGCTGAAGATCTGTTTAGATCAATTTCACAAGCAAAACAAGATACTGTGGCAGTAAAGTCACGAGCTAATGATTTGTTTAATAGAGCTTTTCAATTCAAAACATCTGCTGAACGAATAACTAACGAAAGTACAGGTCTTACGGCAGAATTAAAGGACTTCTTATCTAATACATCAAATACACCCGCAGATGTAAGGACTCTTGCTAGTGACATTCTAAATTTGTCAATCAGAATAGAACCCAAGGAAATAACGGAGTTATCACAGCGTATTAACCAATCTGTTTCGGAACTGACGGACATTGAAAATATTATACAAGAAACTAAACCTGACTTAGAAAGAGCTAAGGAGTTGAAACAAAATGCAACAGCTGTCAATAAAGAAGCAAACGTAACTTTAGAAATGGCGAATAAAGTTTTACAAGCCTTAGATGAAGCACAAGCAGCCCAGGATGCTGCGGTAAATGCAATAGAAAAAGCTAATAGTGATATTGAAGCAGCTAAAAGCGATTTATCTCCAATTGCGATGGAAACAGAACAAGCACAAAAGAAAGCAAATGAAACAAAAGATGAAGTAGAAGGCTTACGGTTGCGATTATCTGGCCTGCAAAAAAATATATTGAAAATCGAAAGTGACGCAGAACAAGTAAAACAAGAAGCTAATGACGTTGTAAATCGTGCTGAAGTAGCAGAACAAAAGGCGAGGCAATTGCGTCAGGATTTCAAAACTACTAATATGTCACTCACGGAACGTGCGAGTCAGACAGCCAATTCGAGAGAGCGGGCGCAACTTTTACTTAATCGGGCCACAAAACTAGCCAGTGAAACACAAATTCAACTCAAAGCTTTAGCAAACATGGAGGACCTATATAATGATCATAATGAGCAGTTAAATCTATTAGAAAGACAAATTGGTGACCTCAACACACAAATGAATTATTATTTATCTGAAATAACTAAGCGATCTGATTATTATAGATCATGCACTACTTAAAAGAAATTTTTTTGTACTGGAAATATGATTTAATAATAATTGCATATTTCCTAATCAATACTATTTCTCCTTGTGCCATACATATATATATATATATATATATATATATATATATATATATATATATATATATATATATATATTCAGTAATTACTGTAGAGTAGTTTGACTACATAATTATTTGTATTATATTGAAATTTTAATGAGAGTTATATGCAAAACTTATTAAATTTTAGGAAATATTCAAATGTAACAATGTAATAAAACTGTATCATTTTTTTTTTTTAATCTTTCTATGGACATAACTTTAGATTCGTCGACTTTTGCGTTTAATTTTAATTATATATCTGTGTATTATAAGTAAATGTTAAAGGCTATAATTGCGATTCGATATTATTATAGACGTGTTACTCTATTATTCCAAAGAAATAAATTTTAGTTCCGATAGTGTGACATATATTTAAGTAGAATTAATTGTATGATAATTATAATTCTTTTCGTTTTTACAAGTTTCTGCATGATCGCGAGTGCTTCTTGTTAATAATAATGTTAGGTAATTTATATGCATTTATATTATAGCGCCTTTTATATATTTTCACAACTTTTAAAATACATAGTTATATTTTATATGAAAGTTCAATAAACTTCTTGTTTTAGCTAGATATCTCTTATCAGTGTATTGTAATAAAATATTTTTTGTTTAAGAATGTTTATGTATGAGGCTGTATAATTTCTTGTTTTATGTTTCATTTCAAAATAATTCTGATGTAGGCCGTTTTATAATTACTATCATAAGGCACTACTACTTAATAATAATTGTTAATAAAAGTTTTCTACTCATTATGTTTTAATTTTATTTTTACTACCCAAAGTTTAACAATTATAATTTATACTTACAGGCTAGGGCCCTGTATAGTTTAATTTCATAATGAATACTAATATTTATATAAATTACTAACAATTCAAACAAATTTACTGATTAGCGGCCCTCTGACGTTGACAAGTCAATATTTACATTCTAACGATTAAATGGTCTTTTGACTCTATAGGCTATTTTTGAGCTTCTCTAAAATTATGCTACTAACTACTTTTTGAAATATTAATGCAAATCTTTGTTTTGCCGCACACTGACACTACAAGTTGGATCCGAAAATCCAATTCTTTTATTTGAATTATTAGTATGGGTATAGCTACAGTACTTTCTTTTTTATATAATTCTGATCCCGATTGCTTGTAATCGGAGTCCGAGGTTCGCTACTGAGTGTGGTTACAGGGATAAGTTTCTGAATGGCTGCGACAATACCGCTCTAAGAATTTTTTTGCAAAGCTCCACGAGAAAGTAGCTAAATATGGTTTCTAGGGCCGATTGCCGTCAGAATCTCCAACCTCATTAGATAAACCGAACGATATCGTTCTTTATTGGCTCGTTGGATGTGAACTAGTATATATATATATATATATATACACCGTCGCCTGTGAATGGTCGTGACGCTAGGGGCACCGCGAACTTACTTCTGTCCCATAGAGGTACAGGAACCTGTGTCACTAATACCGGAATGCAAAACAATGTTATTATGGCGGCATACTTACATACCAAGGGTGGTTGCCATCCAGACGGGCTTTGGGCCCTACCATGTAGCTGGCATTGTTTTGTCGCATTTGCGATAGGCCGACTCCAGCCGCAGGAGTTAGTATTCTTCCGCCCCTGCACGGAGAGAAAGTTATTTCAGACAATGCATCCATATAGTGTTAGTAGGTTAATTAGTTTGCTCCTAGTTAAACTTATTTTTATTTAAGGCCAAATCCAAGATGATAGATAAACGAAAGTTACTGTCTGCAGGATAGTTCTTAATTATAATAACCTAATACCGACAGAAGTTTTGTTCACGTGCCGGCCTTTATTGTAAAATGTTGACTATATCTATGTAATAGTTAGTAAATTTCGCTGGCGTGGATATAGAGGCGACGACAATAGCGAAAGAGAATGAGCTAGTTTCAAGCGTGAGATGAACACTGCTGCGTGAATGCCAATTATTCTTAAATTAAAATACAAATTGTTCCAATAGAGTTTTACTTGATTAATTTTCCAGGTGGCTTTACTTGGAGCCTATACTCTTCAATGACGATGGTGATTTAGGCATGAAGTTCAGGAAAGTCGATCAGAGTTTTAGGCAAGTAATGCGGATTGTTGAGTCAGACCCAAGGCTGTCGGCGATCTTGCAGTCCCCGAGAGCTCAGTCTATGTTGGACTCTATTTCCGAACAATTGCATGCATGCCAGTCTGCTCTAAACCAGTATATTGACGTAAGTAAAACCTCGATTATGAAGATTACACTGTATAAGGTCGTGGTTGCTTTAGCACACAAAACGAAAGCTCTTAAATCCTAGAGTAGGCTCTTTTATTTTGAGATATTGCAAATAAGAGTTCATATGCCTGAATTTAATAACAAACGAAATATGTACAATGCCTGTACTACGATTAAGCCATTTAAGATTCAAAATTTTCATAAAATATAATTACACAATTCATAATTGTATCGGTTAAAATTGGTCAGTCGAGCGAAAAGCTATTTAAAATTAGAAAACAACAAGAATGTGTCGATGAACTCAGTTGTTTGTACGGGGATAAAACACCATCAAAAACCACAGTATATCGCAGGTATAATTTTATCGTGGTTTAATTCAATCGTGGTTGTAGTTCAGTCGCCGACGATTTCTGTGAAGGTCGTACAAAATCGGTTGGTGTGCCACAAAACATCGATGCAGTGCGTGAACTGATAATTCAAGTGGCATATTGTGAGATAGAGGCATCCTTGCACATTAGTTTCACTTCAATACATTCGATATTGCATGAACACTTAGTTGTAAAAAAAATTTGTTCTCGTTAGATACCCCGTAGATTAACAATCGCTCAAAAAAGGCTCGCGTCAAGTGGTGTAAGGAAATGATTAAAAAGTTCGACCGTGGTGCTTCAAAAGACGTGTATAAAATCGTGACAGATGACGAATCATGGATATCTGCGTATGAGCTGGAAACAAAACAGCAATCGACCGTGTGGGTATTCCAAGACGCTAGCTCGTCCAATCCAACAAAAGTTGTTTGTCAAAGAAGCACAGCGAAGCAAATGGTCGCCTGTTTCTTCGGCCGCATGGGTCATGTGGCCACTGTTCCGCTTGAGCAACGTAGAACGGTCAATTCTGAGTGGCACACGACCATTTATTTGCCGGAAGTCTTCGGAGAAATTCGTAAAACTGACCCCCGAAGACAAATCATTCTCCATCATGACAAAGCGAGCTTTCACACATCTCGTCAAACAAATGAATTTTTGAGCAGTCAAAACGTCGAATAGATTACTCATCCTCCGTACAATCCTGATTTGGCACCCAATGGCCTCTTCTTTTTTCTGAATATCAAGGGTAAACTGCGTGGTTAACGAATTACGAGCGCCAAAGAAGCAGTTGAAGCGTTCAAAAACTATGTTTTGGAGATGTTTCAAGAGGAATGGAAAAAATGGTTTGAACGAATACAAAAGTGTATTGATCATCAAGGGGAATATTTCGAAAGACAATCATGCCTTTTATTTAAAAATGTTTGTTATTATTTGCTATTCCCGAAATATAAATAGTAACCCTCGTACCGCTGCCTATAGATGTCTGCGACGCCAGGGGCAGCGCGAAAACGCTGCTGTTCGCTTAGGGATACTGAAACCTGGTCATTAAAGCTTGAACACAACACAAAGTTATTATAGGGACATACTTATAGACAAGGAGTGGTTGTCATTCAGACGGGCTTGGAGCCCAAGCAGATACTAGGGTTGTTTTGTCGCCTTTTACCAGAGGCCGACCCCGGCCGCAGGAGTCAGTGTTCTTACTCCGCCCCTGCACGGAGAACTAGAAATCAATATTAAATTTTTCAATCATTTAAAATTCAATTAATGTAAAAAATAAATGCCCTTTATATGCCAACTCCGGCTAAAATATACTAAAATAATGAAATAGAGGTAAATGAATTAATTACATAAAAAGACACGGGAAAACAAATCTAAGAACATTTGCTTTCTCATATCTGTTTTTTTCTTCGTATTTTTATTTTCTTCTGTGACTCCCACTCATTCATTATTCTAAATTGCAAACAGTCTTTTACATTCCTAAATTAATGTCTTATATATTCCTGATTATTATTTTTCAGGAAAAGCGTACAATATTCCCACGATTATACTTTTTAAGCGACGATGATCTACTCGAGTTATTAGGTCAAGCTCGAGCCGGCGCAGAAGGGAGGGAGGCTGTGATGCAAACGCACTTAAAAAAGCTCTTCCCAGGTATCACATCCGTGAAACTTGGCCCCGGGGATATGTCGATAACAGCACTTTGCAGCCATTTTGGAGAAATCTTTCAGTTGGACCACCCTGTAGATATAGACTGCCCTGTCGAGGTACTTTATTCGAACATTAGTTAAATGTAACTCGCTTATTTAAGTGTTAAGATATTTTGTTTATCATATAGTTGAGAAGTTTTATTCTCGCAAGCGTTTACTCTCATCTGCATTCAAAGTTCTCACTTCATAGTTATGACTACTATTTCATGCCCTATCGTGACATTTAATTTTATTTAGCGATAATTAAAAAGTATGTAGAATAATTTAGCCAACACTTATATTATGTATATGATAACAATTATAACATTGTTTAATTATTATAACATACGTTTTAAAGAGAATTCTGGCTCTCTAAAATCGAAAATTAAATAGCATCCTTCCTTTGCTGGCTTTGGGCTATTAGAAGGAATAATCCGTTTTCACGTGCTAAGTCCTTCTCTACCATTTTTTTTTATTATAAATAAATTGTCATGTTATAAATTAATACAAATAATCTTATTTCTAAATAATAACAAAACTCTACAGATATGGCTTAAAAACCTTGAAATAGAGATGCGGTCCTCATTGAAAAATATGACATTAAAATGCGTAGTAACAGATTCATTGCAAGAGCAGGATCCATTTTCGCTGCCAACGCAAATTTTGTGCCTCGTGCAAAACATACGTTTCACTGAACAAGCAGAAAAGGCAATTATAGCCAAAGATTTGCATAAATTACAAGTGAACATTGAAAAGGAGAATTCGTATTATGCTACTACTGAGGTGGAAACTGAGAGCGAAAGACAAAAGAGACAGGCTCTTATGTTGCAATGTGCTTACTATATGGGTGTGATTCGAGTTATGATAAACAACAATGTCGTGTTGACCAATGATTGGCAGTGGCAAAAGCAATTGAGGTATACAATACAACAACAATTTATGTATGAGACGCGGAATAATTTGTCCTAGAAAATAATTTGAATTAATAAAAATTACAGATTTTATTTGCTCAGCACAAAAGAAGTAGTTGCAAAAATGGGGCTAGCTCAGATATCTTACTCATACGAATATCTGGGTGTCAACACGGGCCAATTTGTGCGCACTAAATTAGCTGACGAATGCTTTCTTATTTTAACTCAGGTGGGTTTTAATAAAATAATAAATGTAACGAGTGAATATTTAAAGGTCAATCTTATTTATTGATTTTTTCAGTCTCTGCATTTTGGTTTCGTGGGAAACCCATTTGGTCCGGCTGGTACTGGAAAAACAGAATCTGTGAAAGCTTTGGGTGGGCTCTTTGGTAGACTTGTGCTTATATTCAATTGTGATGAGGTACGAGTTGCATATACTGTTAAATTTTACTGAAAACATTTACTCGCTAATTTATATAGTGCTAATACTCGTACATGCAAGACATGATAAATATTATAAATTCTAACTAATTCATGATGTCCTATGTATCGCACGTATGTAATCTAATAAAATGTTGACCGCCCATAACCTTGCACTACTAGCCCCGGGGCTCCCTCGAGAGGGAACAATTTTATTTAAACTAATTTATTGACTACTAAAATAAATTTATGACCACTAATAGGCCAAGCGCCGGGGGTTTTTTTCCAACGTACGGGACCTGGTATTTTTTTTTTGGAATATGTTCAAGGGTGCCCCCTGAATGTAAATCCAAGTGGGCGCGGCGGGAGGGGGTTCACTTCAGCCGCCATCTTGGAAAACACGTTTTATCGAATATCTCGCGAACCGCGCATCGTACGACAAAAATTGTAGAGATCATTTTTGTAGATCATAATATTTGCCATCTTTTTTATTTGAAACTTTTTTTTTTGTATAACGCATAGGTTTTTAATTATAGCGCTCCAAACTTTTTACAATATGGTTTTTTACAATATGGTATTTACTAATGAAAATTTCGCAAAATATTCTTCAAATGTTTTTTTCTTAATTTTTAATTTTTCATTGACCATTAACTAAATATTTAGTAAAAACCATATTGTAAAAAGTTTGGAGCGCTATAATTAAAAACCTATGCGTTATACAAAAAAAAAGTTTCAAATAAAAAAGATGGCAAATATTATGATCTACAAAAATGATCTCTACAATTTTTGTCGTACGATGCGCGGTTCGCGAGATATTCGATAAAACGTGTTTTCCAAGATGGCGGCTGAAGTGAACCCCCTCCCGCTGCGCCCACTTGGATTTACATTCAGGGGACACCCTTGAACATATTCCAAAAAATTACCAGGTCCCGTACATTACATTACAAACCTACTTTTTTTGCTGCGGCGCTTGGCCTATAACGTCTAAACTAGGCCAAGCCTGTGTTTTAGATGTTAGGATCTTCCTTTTAGATGATGTTGACATTTTAAATAACATACTTATTTCTATGTTTTTATTTTTTACTACATAATAGAACATATTCTTAGAGTAGTTCCCTAACTTATTTCAATCTACCCACATTGTTCATGATACACTTCTAATAATAAATGGCAAAAACAAAGACTGTGGATTGCGGCAAACATTGTTAATATTTATATTTTTTTGTGGTTGATCTTGCTTGACTGATTCATATGCACTATTTTAGCTCATTTGTATTAAAAGTGCTTCCGTAACTTCATACGTTTTCGTTTTGAGTCTTGGAGTGTCAATATGGGTTTCCACGGTCCCGTGACCAGGGCGAAACCCATATTAAGAATACGTCTCTGCGTTGCCTGTTTCTTGAATTGCAGAAGGCCTTCGACTGTGTTCCTCGCGAGATAATCAGGTGGGCATTGTGATCCAAAAGGGTTCCACAGGCCTATATTGACATCATCCGAGACATGTACCGCGATTCCGATTCCGTAGTTTGGACCGCTGTTGGCGACACCAAATCCTTCCGCATCACTGTCGGCGTACACAATCTGTCCTTAGTCCGTTTCTGTTCAGCGTGGTATTAGACGTATTGTCAGACACCATCAGAAACTCACATGAGCAGCCCCCGTGGTTGCTTAGTATGCTGATGATATCGCGCTGGCAGATTCGGACAGGGGTAGGCTGGTGCGACGCGTGAAGGCGTGTAAGGAGTCGCTTGAGAACGGTGGTCTGAACTTCGATCAATAATAATTTGTGATCGAAGGGTCTGAAGGTCAATATGGCGAAGACCGAGTACTTGGCCTGTAACTCCTCCACACCTCTATTGATCCCCCACCCGTACGCAAAGGCGGCGACACGGTCGAGCGCACGGACCAATTGAAATGCCTGGGGTCTGTATTTCACGTGTCTTGTGACATCGTTTGCGACGTCAAGGCACGCATTACTGCCGCGTGGGCCAAATGACGTGAAGTAACTGGTGTCATTTGTGACCTCAAGATGCAGGTAAAGTAGAAGGGACAGGTCTATAAGAACATCATTAGGCCTGTCCTTTTTTTATATGGCTGTGAAGCATGGCCAGTGTTAGAGCGACACAGGCAAGAACTACGTGTCACGGAGATGAATATACTGCGGTGGATGTGTGAACTAACGCGGAAGGACCGCGCTAGGAACTCCCGCATTCGTGGCAGTCTTCATGTCTGTGACATTGCAGTTAATTTGCAAGTGTCGGCTCCGCTACGGCCACGTTTTACGACAACCGGATGCTTACATGGAAAACAAATGTCTGGCCATGCCGCCACCGCCGGGCCCTGGCAGGAGGGGTAGACCCAAAAAGTGCTGGCTTGACGTCGTTAGGGGTGATATGCCAATGGGCTCACTACCAGTGATGCTGAAGACCGTGCGAAGTGGAGTAGAAAAAGTTGGAAAGCGGACCCCGGGCACTGAAACGAAAGTTTGGGTTGCAACCGGGATATAACGCCGGGATGATGATACGTTTTCTTTTTGAACCATTCAATCAATATCATTTTACACTTGTGTGTGCTCATAAAAGTATAGTATTTTGTTTAATTAATTATATAAAATACTATACTATCTAATATAATAATACTATCCAATATAATTTAAAATTAATAAAATTAATAATTTGTATCATAAATCAAGTATACTGTGCACAAATATTTCTTAAACACAACATACTGTTTATATAAGTACATATCAAGTTTGTTTATCGTACGCTGATGAGACTCGTGTGACTCAGCCCAGACATTACGTCTGCCCAGTTATTACTATTACATCGAAATTTTTGTAGCCAATATAGCACTTATTTTGTATATTAAACCGTAGACTTTCTTCTACCAATCGTTCGTTGATCCAAGCCCTCTCGCATCAATTCTACAATATAACCCTAATAAAATCTATGCGGAACCGATTAGAATCCGTAATAAGGGCACGTGGAGGTAATACACCTTATTAAAACATAAATAAACCCTTGCATAAAGTTGGTGTCTATTGTTAAAACGAATTTTTTAATTAAACCAATTTTCCTTAAATTTCTGTTTTTTCTTCAAAAAAGTCATAAGGTCTTTTCCAGTACACAAACTTAAACTTAAGGATATGACCCTACGCTGTTTTAATGTTCATTAACCAATCTAGAGGTTTCAATTAAATCCGTATAGAAAGTTTGCATACTTGGTTAAAATATTTATTTCAAAGTCGTCTATTACTTTGATGCAGTTTATGAGTCCGTCAGTGTATATATCAATTTAAACGTACGCATATCAAAATATAGTATGACGTAAGAAATTCATTTTTAATTTGATCAAAATTAAAATAAAAATACTTGTATTATAAAGTGTCAAATGATGTATGTATCTAAGCTTAATCTGATATATTTTTTAAAGTTAATATTATACGCAATTTATAGGCAATGGACGCCGAATGTATGGGTCGACTGCTATCCGGGCTAGCACTAAGCGGTGCGTGGGGGTGTTTTGATGAGTTCAACCGTTTGACTGCTGACACCCTCGCCGCCGTATCTCATCAGCTATCGTCATTGCTAACTGCTACCCACCAACGCAAATCAGGAACAACGCCGACAGCGTTACTAAATGGGAAACAAGTAAGGCATTCCTTTTTATCAAAGACATTTATTGGAACAAAAATCAATAGTAATAAAAATAAATTTATCAATTATGTATTCGCCGTGGTGTTAACGAATTCACCCTCCTACGAATTTGTCGATGCCCGGTCTGATATGAAACCAATTGTTGAGGCAATTTTTATGGTTTTCTTCACGTCTTCACCAACCGTAAAACGTCAGTGTGACTTGGAGAATGCGCCGAACACTAAAGAACCACCCATTGAGCTCTTGAAGTGAGGTTTGGACGACTTGTGCAACACGATGCCTAATGTAGTCGTGAAGGAGTATGGTTTGGCTTTGTCGATGTGATCTTTTTAGTCGAATGGCCTCTTTCACGCGGTGTAGACGGATTATGCAGAGCTTTTTGTTGTCTGTGGCATTCTTTTTGAGAATTTCTCATTGCATCATGCCCTCCTAATCTTACCAAACGCATATCATGATCTTCTTTAGATCGAGGTCAAACTTGACCACCATGGAGACATCCAATCTTTTATTTGCTTCATATTTATTTACATCGAAATGGTGTCTATACAGACACTATTTCTCATCTCCCGTGATGATTCAGTACACAAACAAAAGCGCTGTTTATGACCACGTGTTGCTTGATAGCTCTTGAAGCACCCAGGCTTACAATTTCGGCAAATCCCACTGAATAACGATGATTGAGAATCGTTTAATATTTGCAGTTCATTTTTTCAGCCAATTCAAAAGTTTCCCTTCGAAAATACTTCGAGACTCTCTTCGTTGAATTCAGAATGTCTTCCGCTGTGGATCGTGTTGATTATCGAACTTTGTAAACCATTTATGTGCTTTAGACATGCCTCTTTTGGCTTCGATGAAAAGCGAAAAAGAGCAGATGTGAAAAATGTTGATTTTTTATTTCCTGGATATGCCATTCCCATAACCTCAAGTTATAAAAAATAAATTACCCAAAAAGACAATTAGCAAGTTTTATAGAGTAGAAAGAGCCCTATCGAATAAATACTTTAAATGTACTTTGTCAAAAGCAAATAGTTGAAAAACAACAGAAAATATGAAAACTTTTTCTCCAACATAATATTTTTCAGATAACTCAAAGTCTAACTGCTCGTAAATACACAATTATAGATTTTTAACTTATTAAATAGTAGAAATATTATCCAATTAATATATAACAAACTTAAAACTTTATTTTTCGTGGTATTTATTAATCAATCCACTGCTGAAAGTTGCACGCAACTCTAAATTTTAATCAAATATACTGCTCCCGTGTTCTTTCTCTGAGGGCTAATTCATTCTGTAAAAACGGCTTTTCTGTATGTGTCATTTACGTATTCATGATGTTTTATAGATAACAGTGTCAGAATGGTGCGGTGTTGCTGCTACTATGAACCCTGTGAGCCGCGGCTACGGTGGTCGTAGATCACTGCCGACTGCCCTCGAGCGTGTGCTCCGCCCCGTCGCCATGGTGCAACCGCGCGGCGACCACCTCTCCGCGCACCTCTTAGCGGCGAGGTGTATACCCCACAGCGAAGTAATAGCTAAAGATTTGCATAGTGTATTCACTATGGCCGGGTGAGTTATGTTTGTTCCTTTATTTAATGAAGATACGCACAGAGAAGTTTGTAGCCGTTTTTGATAGGCTGACGGCCCATTTGATAGTAAGCAGTTACCGTCGCTTATGAATGTTTGCAACGTCAGGAACACCGCAAGCTGCTGTCCGCATAGCTTACAGGGACCTGGGTCACTAATGCCGGAACACAACACAATGTTATTATGGTGGCATACTTATAGTCCAAGGTTAGTTGCCATTCAGACGGGCGTGGGGCTCTACTAGGGGCTGACCCCGGCCTCAGGGGTTAGTATTCTTACTCCGCCCCTGTACGAAGCGACGTTTCTTTAAAATCACTGAACACCTAATCTTAGATATTTGTATAAATAATTGTAATTGATAAATTAAGAAAGACTAACGTTATTATCATAATACCTATAGTATATAGCATGTGAACATTGAATATAGGGCACTATTGAGCGGTCAGCGGCATTACGACTGGGGTCTACGTGCAATGAAAGCAGCGATCGGCAGTTGCGGACTAGCTCTAGCGGGAAACCCACAAAGAGATCTAAAAGAACTAAAGGCAGTGGTGAAACATGTCCTGACACTTAACAATGTTTCCAAACTAACGCGCTATGATGCTGAAAGGTAATTTTTTTATTATTTAGATCGTAAAGTTGCCATTGATGTCATTAACATGTTATCATTTCTATGGTGTGTTATATACACCATAGAAATGACATGTTAGTAGTTAGTAGTAATAGTTTTTATTTATAATTATAAATATAATAATATAAGATTAAATATAATAATTGACTTGAAATTTAGCATAGTTACTGATTTTGAAGACACTCGCTAAGATTTTACGTAAATCCTATCCAAAGTGTATTTTTTATTTATTTATTTATATATGGCAGGAATATAAAAACTAAAACCCACTTATCACGAGATCTCGAAAACTATACATCCGATTGACTGGAAATTTAGTATAGTTCAGTACACATTTTACTATGTAAATGCTTAGGCACGATTTTTACGGAAATCCTGTTCAAAATGTAATTTTTTTTTTAAATTTGCATCCAGCATTTCGGCTATTTGGTTACTAATCAGCACGACGATATAATAATAATAAATAATAATAAAAATATCCATATTTAACAATAAATGTTACATTTGTCATGAATTTTTCTGTGGGTCACTTAAAATATTTTGCCCGACATGTTGGTAATACTTTTAAAAACATTTTACAGATTTGGAAGCATTCTATCATTAGTTTTTGGCGACGCTGCCATAGAAAAAAGCGCTTCAAACACAATTAAGTCAGATTTGGATGCTGCCTTTCAGAATCTCAAATTATTTCCCAACGATAGTCAGGTAATAAAGGCTTTAAATTAAAACTTGGTATGTATTTTAAATGGGTATTTTATTTTTATTAAAATGCGTCATTTGCATTTTGCCAGAGTCAAAAATGTATGGAATTATACGAACAATTGCAGCAAAGAATGGGTGTCGTGATAGTTGGTCCCCCAGGATCTGGAAAGACGACTATAAGACGTCTATTAAGATCTGTAAGTGACTATATATTAGTACTTATTAATATCCTTATAGATGTTTCTTATTTATTTCTGTGGAACAGCAAACAGACTGACCGCCCATTTAAAAGTGCACACACAGTTACCGTCGCATATGGATGTTTGCGATGCCAGTGGAATCGCTAACACGCTGTCGTTGGCGTAGGGTTACTGGAACTTGGGTTACTTCTACCCGGATATAACACAAGGTTATTATGGTGGCATATTTAGATATCAGGGCTGGTTGCAGACAGGCTTGAAGCCTTACCACGTAGCTAGGGATGTTTTGTCGCCTTTTCCAACAGGTCACCCCTGGTCGCAGGGATTAGTATTGTTACTCCAACCCTACTCGGAGAAAAATACACGGGCAGAAAATACAAAATTTCATCAATCGCTAAACTAACTGCATGAATTAGCGATAGGAGACCTACTATATTTTTAAAACGGATCTATTCTTTTTGTTTACACTATCTAATAGCGATCGTGCTAACTGGTATGTCTCGGAAGAGGCCTATATCCAGAAGTAGTTTTATGATGATGACACGATAATGTCAACACTGCTTAACTTTTTTTTAAACACGTCGTCCTCACAGAATGCGAAATGCAAGTATATCTTGCCTTTTTTCATACATATATTGATGGACTCGCTCACCAGACCTATCAGAATAGATGACTGTACAAATATTTTGGCCTGCGTGCGAATGGAACCCATAAGGCCGTATATAGCCAATGTAGCTACTTAATAAGCCATGTTGTGTTTATTTTTGTGGTACACGACGAGAAATAACTTACAAGTATCTGATGATAGACGTCAATATCAGTTAGTGTGGACAATAATTATTTCAACCGATATCTTTTGCGGAGACCGTCATAGAAAGAATCGTCAATACGTCAACTTACTTGATTAAAATTCATATTTGTTATGATGACTCTTTTAGATATCGTTTGAAAAATATATACAGTAGAACCTCTGGAAGTCAAACTTGAGGGGTGACGCCAAAATAAATTATTACAAATTATTATGGAAATGACATAAAAAAAAATTATACATATTATTTTATTAATTTGATAAATTATAAATAATATAATATGATTAAATATGCCTAGTTTAGGTGTTAGTGCTAGAATAAGTTTATAATTATGTAAAAAGATGTGTCAATAAAGAAAATTTTTATTTATTTTATTTTTTATGATAATTTTTTTCATATTTGTTAAAATTAACTATACACTTTTTATGTTTCAAATTAATAAAACAGTTAGATATAATAAAATTATTATTGCAAATAAATGATTATGTTACTATTATTTTCTAATAATTTGAAGCATAAAAATACCTTTACAAATATTGTACGCCTTAAAAAGGCAAACTGTTGATACAAAATGTACTTACCAACATTATAATGTACACAGTTCTAACAATAAATAAATAAATAATTCGAGTTATAGAGATTTCGACTTACGGAGGATTTCGACTTAATCGAATTATGTAAGGAAATATTCAACTGTGGAGGTTAAGATTTATTCCAACTTTTGAGTTAGAGTGGTGAAATAAATAAATATCCTAGTTATCAGAAACAATTTTGTACATTATCACTATATTCTTAAAGTCGGTTTTCAAATAATCAAGTTGTAAAGATTGTAAAATCAAGTATTGCTCTTCTATGCTCAAAATACAGAGGTCCAATTTATTTTTTCGAGTTATAGAGGGAAAATAAGTGCTAAATTTGCCTATAGGAGTTACTAATTATTTCGACTTGTAGATGGCTCATATTTCGAGCAACTGAGGTTTAGGGGTTGAAGGAAGAGAACACATTTTTTTCGAGTTAGGGGGGTTTTCCACATATCGAAGTTCGACATGAGAGGTTCTACTGCAATAATATATTTGTTACCAATGTATTCTTACATACATTGAGTCTTAAAATTTATTTATTCAGGCGCTAATCAATAAAGGCAAGAATATATTGGAATATATCATATGTCCAAAAGCAATGAGCCGCGATTGGTTGCTCGGGAACATAGACCACGACACTAGGCAGTGGACCGATGGAGTTATATCGGCGACTGCTTTGGAGATATCGAATCAACCGTCAGGTAATTTTGGTAACCATCCGTTATCCGCTACCATCCGCCGAGTGTATTCTCTGTCGGCTGTTAGAATTAGTAATGACAGTCAGTTAGTGGGTTTGTCTCTGACCTTCTCATGGGAACTCGTGAAAGTGATAATATGTCTGACGACGAGACTTTCTCTGCTCCCGTCATTTACGTACAAACGCGTCATTTCGCGTCAAATACATTTTAACTCCCTGGCCCACACGATATCTGCCGATTGAGCGAGCCATCTAACAAAATTGTCTCGAGCCAATATATATATATATATATATATATATATATATATATATATATATATATATATATATATATATATATATATATATATATATATATATATATATATATACATATATATATATATATATATATATATATATATATATATATATATATATATATATATTACAATTAAATGAAAAATACTAGATTTGAAATAACTCCATTTGCTGTAATCATAAAACACGGCATCTTAAGCCCAAATTCCCCGTCACGAGTCAGACTCGTGATTATATATCACAGCGTTAAGACAATTACTTTTCATCCGTTTAGAGGCGGAGAAAAAATACTAACCTCTGCGGCCGGGGTCGGCCTGTCGTAAAGGCCGACAAAACAACCCACCCTAGCTACGTGGTAGGGCCTCAAGCCCGTCTGGATGGCGGCCACCTTTGGTCTTAACTATGCTGCCTTAGTAAACTTGTGTTGTGATCCGGCATTAGTGACCCAAGTGCCTGTACCCTTATGGGACAGCAGCGTATTCACGATGCCACTGGCTTTTGCAAACACCCATAGGCGACATAACTGCTAAATTCTAAGCGGGCCATCAGCCTGTATGCTCTCCTGCAGCAATAAAAAAAATAACTTTGAAATTATATTGCATTTTTTTTATTGCTAATGAACAAGCTGACGGCCTACTTAAAAGCAATTACCGCCGCCTATAAATGCTAATACGCTGCCGTTCACGTAAGGGTACTTACTGGGTCACTTACGCCGAAACACAACACGAGGCTTATTAGCCTATAATTGCCGTCATATTTGACGGCATACTTAGAAACCAGGGGTTAGCCATTCATTCGGACTTCGAGCCCTACCGTCTAAAGAGGGTTGCTTTGTCACCTTTTACGACTGGCCGCCCCATGCCGCATGGGTCAGTATTCTTTCTTATTCCGCCCCTGCACGTAGAAAAAATATTATATAATTAAAGAGATCTAAATCATTATCTAAGCACTTTTAGGTGCATTCGGGATTAACCGCTCAGCCTCAGATGATGATAATCATTACAAGAGCGGTTAATCCCGAACCCATCTAAAATCTTGGACCTTATATTTCGGGGGCTACTGTTAGTAGTCACTGGGCGAACCAGGTGTTCTCACTTCTTCCTGCCCTTGTCAGGAAGAAGAAGAACTAGGTGTTCTCTATGCATTATAAAAAGGGAAAACATAAAACAGTGAAAATACCATGCAATAATGGTTTTAAAACCTTTACGCCGGCGCTCTAATTCACGTTTCACGTCCATAGGCTTAAAGCTTTTCGCTCTATCGGATGGGATTGAACTTAGGGTTTCAACGAAAAATTATATTATCGAAGGGTAGTATTTTTCATATTATTTAGCGCTATTGTTGTGGTATTGAGTGTATAATGGTGGTACGCGCCGCCCGATAAGGCAATCATCTGTGCTACCGGTGGTATGCGCCGGCATGAATGTATTAAGTAATAAATGAAAATAATTAATGTGATGATAATTTTAAGATATCACATGTTGGGTGGTTTGCGACGGCGACATAGATCCCGAATGGATTGAGGCATTAAACTCCGTATTGGACGAAAACAGGCTCCTAACGTTACCATCGGGTTGGCGGATTCAGTTCGGTTCGAATGTCAATTTTATATTCGAAACTCATAGTTTGGAACACGCTTCGCCAGCTACCGTATCTAGAATGGGGATTATTCTTTTAAGGTTAGTTATTTATTCAAACTTCATTGCACTTAATTCATAAATGTATGTATAATATGTATTGATACAAAAAAGTGTATGTAATAGTAGTACATATACCAATTGTTTAGTAACGATAACACAAGCGCTCTGCTGCTTATTTTAGTACTAGATGACGCTGTGTGAATTGTCCCAATTTATTTACTCGTATTAAAATCATTTTCATTGTATCTTAAGTCAGCCACAACTCAAAAACTATCTGATCGGATATGTGGAGTTTATACAAAGCGAACGCACTCATGAAGTTTCTGACCATTGAATTACTGTTACAAAGCCCCTTTTACAAAAGAGGAATTAAAGGTGTTATAGTTGCTCAGTAGTAGTAGACGAGTATCATAATTCGCTGCAATAAATTTCGAATGTTTATTTGTATGATTGTTAATATTTTTCAGCGACGATACCAGTTGTGATACAGTTTTATTAGAAAAATGGATGACAAAAGCAGATTCTGAGAACGATTCTTTAAAACCTGCGCTGCCAATATTGCAACAAGTCATTAAAAAGTCCGTACAATGGGCGAATACACACAAATCAGATCTTGTATTGAAACTTCACAATGTTACTTTGGTAAGTTAAAAAATAACAATATAAACTTTTTCATCAATTTAACCAGGTAGATAGGGAAACGAATGGACTGTCGCCTTTCCTGTGATTTCTGTGAAGACGTGGACGAGAACTCATTGGCTTTCTTCCTGCCAACGCAGGACTGGTGCACGGTGCTGGGGCATCAAATGACATCCTGCCACTGTAAACAACCGCCGCAGGTGAAACCTCAGGGTTCATCTCGATGATGCGAGGAGAACGTACGTCCTCTTCCGTGACGACTACCAGATTTACAGGAAGAGCGCCAGATGAATTCTAATTCCTTATCCTGGTGCTTATCAAGGAAGAGGTCTATCCTGGAAACATGGGCAGTCAAGCTGCCTGAGCTCCGGCATTGGCAAATCCCGTCTCTTCGTGGCACAGATGTAGGAGACAAGAGAAAAAAAATCACTTCATTAGCAGTGTTTTAATTTTTTTAATGCGGTAGATCAGCAGACAGTTGATGGCCCACTTAGAATTTAGCAATTATCGTCGCCTATAGGTGTTTGCAACGCCAGTAGCATCGCGGACACGCTGCTGTCCCATAAGGGTACAGGAACATGGGTTTACGACAATTTACGACAGGCCGACCCCGGCCGCAGAGGTCAGTATTCTTTCTCCGCTCCTGCACGGATTAAAGTTTATTATTATTATTAAATATAATAAATGCTTTCAGGTGCAACAAATATTGACTCAATTTGAATATACAATGCAAAATGAAAGTATTTCCTCAACCCGCGCAACACCCGAAGAATTGGTTTACTTAGCCGTTGAAACGAGTTTGTTTGGAATTTTAAAAGAAAACTCAATTAATATTTACCAAGAAGAGGTACATTAAGCGTAAAATCTCTGAAAAATCATACAAATTTCTTGCATCATCATCCAAGCATTTAATCTCAAGTTCAACTTCATCATGAATGAATGAATCAGCTGTTTAATCGTAATAGGTCCCCCTTCCTTATTATCTTTTCTATTGGTAAGATATCCAAGATATCCTGTCTAAAATATATATTATTTTAGACAGGATACTTATTTTAATAAAGCTATAATATTGGCGGGAATGGTTGGCAAAGTCAAGTCTTGGGAGAGCCCTATGTGATGATAATGATGATGATAATATTGTCGCTAACAATAATAGTACTAGGTACTACATTAGAAATAGTAATGCGACCTCCGGCTAACCTAAGGCTTTCGCACGTCATAATGCAGTTGTCTAGTATCCATAACACAAGTGCTCTACTGCTTACCTTGGAACAAGATGGCGCTGAGTTAATTGCCACAGTTTATTCATTTAGCATTTCTAAAGCCTTATTGAGATTTTGAAACTTGTCATTATAAATTTTGACTAAAAGTATAAACTTTTTGGATTTTCATCTTTCTTTCTTTTATATTGAGTAAGATTTTATTTATGTTGCATGATAGATATTTTTGTTAATAAAATATGTTTCAGTTATCCAATATCCTAGGCCCGTGCCCACCGTCGCCTGTGCCGCAAAGCGAATGGGTATCGGATACCTTATTCATGTCCGCGCGATTGTCAGCCACCGGACCGATGCTACGAGCATGTTTAGCATCAAGCCAGTCGCATTTGCTAGTCATTGGACCCGAAGGATGTGCTAAGAAGTCAGTATTATAATTCCTACCCTTATCAATAATGATTTTTAAATAAAATGTTAATATTTAACTTAAGTTTGTAAGTATGCCGTCATAATAACTTTGTATTTTGTTCCGGCATAAATGGGCATTATTGTTTACAAAAAATTGTTCATGAATATAGTTATTATCTTTTGTAAAATCTCCGTACAGGGCGGAATAAGAGTACCGACCCCTGCGGCCGGGGGCGGCTTAAAGCCGACAAAACAACCCCAGCTAGATGTCACCACTGGTATATACATATATATGCCGCCATAATAACCCTGTGTTCTGACATAAGTGACCCAGGTTCTTTCCTTTCATGCTGTGTTATTCATATTACAATGGATACCAATTCCATATAACGTAATGTAATTTCTAAACATTTATTGTTAGTTATTAGTTATTTACTTAATATATTTTACAGCATTTTAACCGATTATGTCCTAAAAGAATCAAATTCCAATGTTGTGACAATCGTTTGTACGCCGCTTCTTGAACCCTGTCATATCATTGCAGAACTTAAGCGTGTAAGTATTATTTTAAACTTGTATTAAATACTCACTCCAATAAGCATACTTATAAATAATAATTTATGATAAAAAATCTCTCTCTCTCTCTCTCTCTCTCTCTCTCTCTGTGTGTGTGTGCGTGCGTGCGTGTGCGTGTGTTTATTATTTTTATAACATTTTTACCAAGCTCAAAAATTGTTATTTTATATTTTAAAGACAAATATTTCATTTCATATATTAATATAGTGGGTGTGTGTGTGTGTGTGTGTGTGTGTGTGTAATTGAAAGTGAGTATTATGATAATTTTAAGGTTTATTATTTTTATAACATTTTTACCAAGCTCAAAAATTGTTATTTTATATTTTAAAGACAAATATTTCATTTCATATATTAATATATAAAAGCCAGTGTTTAATTAATAATAGAAATAAGAATTTTAGTTCACAATTTTCCGATAGATGTCGTTAGCAGTTCTGAATTTATATTGAACAGTTGTAGTGTTTGTGATTTAATATTATACTACCCACATTTTACTTAGTACCATCCACTTGATTTGTGATTGGAATCAAGATGACTGTTTTTAATTCTATCGGTGTGCTTTAGTCATTTGTATAAGATGTTTATATTTTTTGATACTCCCGAGTGTTCTTCCACAGTGATAAATAAAAGGTATAAATGAGTGTGAGTGTTTAATTGACCAAATGGTCCTACGAACCGGATAATAATGAGTAAACTGTAAAGTGCAAACATTAACTTAGTAAATTCAGTGAAGTGTTGGACTTATAATATTTCCCATCAAAAAAGACTTAGAAAAATTTGTGCTACAAAACACTTAGAAAATTTTAGTGATCGTGTCAAAAAGGACATAGAATATTTGTGTTGAAAAACACTTATAAATTTTTTGTGAAAAAGGACTTAGGAATATCTTAACGATTTGTAACTTAGTTTCTGGCAGTGAATTTGGACTTGTGTTTTTACATATAAAATTTAACATGGCGGATAAAAAGATGAAACAATATATTGCACAATTAAAGACGAATTCAACTAAAATTGAGAAGTTATTTACAAACGCAAAAAAATGTGCTAAGGATAAACGAACGAGAGGGTTTTTGGATTCACGTCTGGAAATTTTACAGGAATATTGGGCTAACTATACAAAGACTTATGATGTTATTTCTGGATTATTAGATACTGAAACATGCGATGTTGACTTAGAGAAACATTTTGAACAAACTGAAGAATATTATTTAGAGTTTAGGGCTTGGCTTAAGGACAAGTTATATGAATTTAAACAAGATCTAGGTGAAACTTCAAAGTCTGAAATTCATGTATCTGATAGTCAGGCAGAAATATCGAGGATGAGACCCAAACTCCCACCAATATCCATACCACAGTTTTCGGGCGATTACAGCCAGTGGATGAGTTTTCGAGATTTATTTCGCTCTTTGATACATAATGATGATCGCTTGACTAAAATTGAAAAACATCACTATCTAAAGACCAGTTTATCTGGAGAAGCTGAACAACTATTGAGGAATTATTCACTTACTGAAGCTAACTATGATGACGCCTGGAAAAAACTAAATGAGAGGTATGATAACAAGAGAATGATCGTTAATAATATACTTACCCGATTTTTAACCCAAAAGACCTTAACCACAGAATCGGCTAAAGGTATAAAGGATCTTATTGATACCTCAAGTCAATGCCTAACGTCCTTTACAAATTTAAAGATCTGTGCATGGAATGCCATTGTAGTGCATATCCTTGTCTCCAAGTTGGATATTGAGACTCGAAAACTTTGGGAGCAATCTTTAGAAGATTTCACTAGTATTCCTACATATGAGGATCTCCAGAGTTTCCTTGAGAAGCAATTCCGAGCCATGGAAATGTATGCACCAAAAGGAAAAACTATTCCACAAACACCTAAAGTAACTAACATCAAAAGCTTCGCTACTAAAATTGACAACATTTGTACTTATTGCACACAGAATCATTATATTTGCCACTGTAAAGAATTTGCCTCTCGCTCCATACCTGAACGTCAAGATTTTGTAAAAAGAAACAACATTTGTTTTAACTGCCTCGTAAAAGGTCACACCGTTTCAAAGTGTAGACAGAGTACAGTCTGCAAGAAGTGCGGACGTCGTCATCATACATTGCTGCATTTTACCGCTTCTAAGGACGATAAATTAAACGAAACTGATAAGGAGAAAGATGACCCAACTAGCAATGCATCTAAAACTTCCTGTAACTTGAGTGTTAACCTAAAAGCTGAAACAAAAGATGATCTTGTTATTTTAGCCACTGCTGTGATTAAAGTAGAGTCAAAGAACAGTGGTACTTACGCATTAAGAGCTCTTGTTGATCAGGGTTCTCAGGGATCTTTTATCTCCGAAGCAGCTGCGCAGTTATTGAATCTTGATCGCACTCCAATTACTGGCAAAATCTCTGGAATTTCTAATACATCAGTGGTCACTACAAAATCTATGGTCACACTTACAGTCCACTCTACAAAACACAATGCATCAACCTTCCAGGTAAATGCATACGTTTTAAAGAAACTCACTTCATTGTTGCCTTCACGTGAGTTCTCACAAGATACTTGGCCTTCATCTATGCAGTTGGATCTGGCTGATCCCAACTATCACAAGCCAGGGTCTATTGAAGTTCTGCTTGGTGCCGACGTGCATGCATACATACTGCTTGAAGGCTTACACAAGTGTAACTCTCTTATTGCACTCAACTCTTGCCTAGGTTGGCTAATCTCAGGTAGAGTTTCACAAACTGGATCGACAATAAACGAACATAATACAGTTGTTATGCAAACCAAGATTGAGGTCGATCAGTTACTAAGACGATTTTGGGAGATTGAAGAGAGTTTACCCCACAAAAAACCTATGACCGAGTTAGAAATACAATGTGAAGAGCACTTCAAACTTACTCACACTCGCAATGCTGTTGGTCGGTACATTGTCCGTCTACCATTTAAAGATAATCCACCCACAAACCTTGGAAATACAAAACCCCTTGCAATCAGCCGCTTACAGCACATGGAAAAACGTTTTACACATAAGCCTGAATTCAAGGAAGAATATCACAAATTTATGGAGCAGTATGAATCCCAAGGTCATATGATGATGATACCTGAAAAGGAAATAGTTACACCTGAAGTTTATTATTTACCTCATCACGCTGTTCTTAGACCGACGAGTCTAAGCACGAAGTTGCGTGTAGTCTTCGACGGAAGTGCTGCACCTGTAAATGGAAAATCATTAAACAATGAACTACTTATTGGCTGTCCTCTTCAACAAGATGTCAGAGATCTCATAACTCGATGGAGACAACACCAGATTTGTTTAGTCGCAGATATTCGTCAGATGTATCGTCAGATTCTAATATGTAAAGATGACGCTGACTATCAAAGAATTTTATGGCGAAAATCTCCAACACAACCAATAAAAGAATATAGACTACTTACAGTTACTTATGGAACATCTTGTGCACCCTTTTTGGCCATACGCACTCTTCACCAATTGGCTGAGGACGAGAAGAATGATTTCCCAACTGAAGCTGAAATCCTGAAAAGCGACTTATATATGGATGATCTGCTTACTGGTGTCTCCACAACGGAAGACGCTGTGATGCTACAACAAAGATTGACTGAACTTTTAGCTCGTGGTGGGTTCCCTTTACACAAATGGTCATCTAATAGTAAGTTAGTGTTGTCCCAAATCCCCAGTGTTGATAAAGACTCGCAAAGTGCGGTTAATATAAAACTTCAAGATACAATTAAAACTTTAGGTATTACATGGAACTCGGACTCTGATAACTTTGAACTTAATTGTAATTTAAATCACGATAATAACACAATTACCAAAAGAAATGTATTGTCCACAATTGCTAAATCTTTCGACCCTCTAGGTTGGCTAACACCTGCGATTATAAAACTTAAAATCTTTATGCAAAAACTCTGGTTGGCCGGCTTGGATTGGGACGAAGAGTTGACTCCTGATCTTAAAGAGGAATGGGTTACTTACCTTGATCGTTTCACGCACATTGAAAACATTCAGTTCCCTAGATGGCTTGGTGTATCTAATGCCACCATTAAGCGGGAGCTGCATGGATTTAGTGATGCCTCTTGTGCTGCATACGCTGGAGTAGTGTACCTTAGAGTTTTGAGAAATGATGGCAACATTAACGTTTACCTTGTTCTTGCCAAATCCAAGGTTGCCCCAGTAAAGCAAGTATCTCTCCCACGTCTGGAACTCTGTGGTGCATTACTAGTAGCCAAAATGATAAATCATGTTAAAACCGTTTTAAAAATACCTGACAATGATATTTACACTTGGACAGACTCCACGATAGTTTTGGCTTGGTTGCGTAAGATACCAAATACTTGGACTACATTTGTTGCAAATCGCACTTCAGAAATTTTGACACTCACAAATAGTAACCAATGGCATCATGTTAGTTCTGCAAATAATCCCGCTGATCTAGCATCACGTGGATGTTATCCTTATGATCTACAGCAGTCAAAACTATGGTGGAACGGACCTCAGTTTTTATACAAGGCATATGAAATTGAATATTCTTTATTTGAGATTTCTCAAACCGATTTAGAAATGAAACCCACCCCAAAAATATTATGCAATGTAAATGTTACTGAAAATAATGATGCTATAGCAATTTTAACTCGATTCTCCTCGCTGTCGAAATTGATTCGAGTCATTGCTTATTGTTGTCGTTATTATAATTTATGTAAAGTTAGAGTACTTAAGAAAATGTTTACTGAACCTGCTTATTTGAGCGCTAATGAGCTTGATGATGCTTTTAATCGATGTATTAAACTATCACAATTGATGTCATTCCGCGACGAGATCTCTCGCTTAACGCTAGGTAAACAGGTTGCCAAATCAAGTAAGATTTATGTACTAGACCCTTTTATCGACGATAAAGGCATTATTCGTGTTGGTGGTAGACTCGCGAATGCAGAGATTCCAGGCGACATGAAAAACCCGATTCTGTTAAGTGGCACTTGTGCCTTATCTAAACTTATTGTTGTAAATGCGCATTTGAAATCTCTGCACGGAGGCAATCAACTTACTTTAAATATTGTAAGACAAAGGTTTTGGATCACTCGAATTAAAAGTCTTGTCAAAACTGTAATCCACAAATGTGTCCCTTGTTTTAAACAGAAGGCTAATCCACTCCCTCCTTTTATGTCAGATTTACCTAAATTCAGGATTAAACCTAGCCGACCCTTTCTTACGAGTGGAGTAGACTTTTGTGGACCCTTTACAATGAAATTGTATCCTGGTAGATATAAGAAAACCAGTAAAGTTTATATTAGTCTATTTGTCTGTGCCGTAACAAAAGCCATTCACTTGGAACTTGTCACTGACCTCACTTCTGCTGCATTTATTGCCGCTTTTCGGCGTTTCACCGCTCGACGTGGTCACTGCAAGGAGATTTGGAGTGATCACGGAACTAATTTTGTAGGCGCGTCCCGTGAACTAGATCTCGCGTTCAATAATTCACAATCTCAACTTGTGGCTGAGATTTCTGAACTTCTCGCTAATGATTTCACGCAATGGAGATTCATACCTCCTCGAGCTCCACACTTTGGTGGAATTTGGGAGTCAGGAGTGAAAAGTATTAAAGGACACTTAAAACGGGTTATCGGCCAAGCCTTCCTCACATACGAAGAGCTCGCTACTTTATCAGCCCAAGTCGAAGCTTGTGTAAATTCTCGTCCCCTCACTCTTATCAATTCTACTCTTGACGAACCCCCATTAACACCAAGTCACTTTCTTGTCGGAGAGCCCTTAATTGGGGTTCCTAAGCCGTCTTTGATTGATGTTAACTTAAGTCCGTTGAATCGATGGCACATAATCCAACGTATGGTGCACTGTTTGTGGCGTCGCTGGCAAAACGAATATTTAACTACGTTACAGCATCGTTACAAATGGAACATAAAGCGACCTGATCTTCCCCTCGGCACTGTCGTTCTCGTCAAGGATGACACACTTCCCCCTGGAAAATGGCTTTTGGGACGTATTATGCAGAAACACCCAGGTGCTGATGGTGTTACAAGAGTTGTAACTTTACAGTACAAGGACAATATTTTGAAGCGACCTATGGTGAAAATATGTCCTTTGCCCCTGGATGAGTCTGACTCCTAGTAACCAGAAATTTGTTTTACTTTGTTTGGTTTATATTTTGTCGTCAGGTCTTAAGGACTTGAGTCGTCCTTGGCCGGCGGAATGTTTAATTAATAATAGAAATAAGAATTTTAGTTCACAATTTTCCGATAGATGTCGTTAGCAGTTCTGAATTTATATTGAACAGTTGTAGTGTTTGTGATTTAATATTATACTACCCACATTTTACTTAGTACCATCCACTTGATTTGTGATTGGAATCAAGATGACTGTTTTTAATTCTATCGGTGTGCTTTAGTCATTTGTATAAGATGTTTATATTTTTTGATACTCCCGAGTGTTCTTCCACAGTGATAAATAAAAGGTATAAATGAGTGTGAGTGTTTAATTGACCAGCCAGGAAAGCCCAAATTGTATAGTTGTAATCTATCTTATTTTTCACTTCAACAAATTGAGTAATTTTGATTTTATATATATATTTTTTAGAATAACTTAATACGTTCTGGGGGTGGAAGCGGGTCGCGGGCAACTTTGCTAGTGCATTCATTGCACCGCGCACGCGTCGATTCGTGGGGATCTAGTCCAGTGCAGTCTTTCCTGTTACAGGTAATTTTTAGTCACTTATATTTAAACTTAAACATTAAAAACAATAGGACTTCTATTAATAAACAAAAATATTCTTAATACTTGTTTGCAGTGTCCGAAAATTACCCTCTAAGTCTTAGGTGCTGTACATTAGTATTAAGATCTTATTGTTTAAACACTTAGTTGTGCAAATAAATATTTAAATTGGAATTTACTTCATTTTAAGTTTTATATTTTTGAACATAGTATAAGCTTTTACTAACTATGTGACGCTGGCGATGGGGATACAGCGCTACACATCCTCCAGGTATACCCCTTGACATGGGCATCGGAGCGCCGAGATCCTGGTCCTCCTCCTGCCCAGCTACGATCGAGCGCCAAGCCGAATAGAACGCTGTCGTCTCCTTCTAGTCGTATCTGCTCCCCCGTTCACGCAGGGCCACTCGTCGCCAGTGGTTGGTGATCGACCTTCGGCCTACGTAGTGGTCTATCGTAGGCGTGGCCCCTGCGTAAGAGGCGCAGCGTGCACACGGATGGCTAAAAATACTATTTAAACTAAATATTTCCTTTCCTGGTGTCTGAAGTCCTCTTACTATAAATAAGCACTGATATTGCAAATAAATGATTAACGCTTTGAAGCAAAGCGTTTAAAATTCATTAACAAAAATTAATAAACATTTTCAATAGAATAGAATAGAATAGAATAAACTTTATTTTTTATAATTAATGTTACAATTCAATAGCCTGCCAAGTTCAGGCAATGTTATTTACCTATATGTCTAAACTAAGATCTAAGAGTAAAGTTAATAGGGCTCAGTTGATACATGAACTGGCTCACGCTTAAGCTATATATTTTATTTACATCAGTCTTAAGGCTAAAGGATAGGGATACGAGGAGGGACCGTTCGCTTGGAGAGCGGTTTGCCTCTTTCTTTTTTATCAACATAATCAATTTCGCCTGCGCGCAGGCTAGGCAACATAGGATTATGGTGGTTCAGTTTATTATATTTATCACCAGGGAGTGTAAGTCCAGGGATTTGCTGATCTTTTAACTTGCGGAGCATGTCTTCATGAAGGTCCCTGGCACGTATGTACCACGGATCCTCATCAAGCATTTCCCAGATTACTTCTGAACTCGTATTGCGAGGAAGGTTAGCCGCTGTCTTCAATGCCATTCGATATTGCCTCTCTAATTCAGTTAGCTTAGACTTACACACCCTAGGGTATAGTTGTACAATGCCGTAATCAATAATTGGTAGAATAGTTGCTTTGATCACTTTAAGTTTTGTTTCAAGGGACACTTTACTATACCATCCTATGATGGGCGCTAGCATTCCACGCACTTGTCTCACTTTTTTCACTGTCATTTTTACATGTTCCTTCATCACTAATCTTTGGTCGAGATGCACTCCAAGATATTTTATGTTACTATTTATTGGTAATGCCTCATGATGAAGTTGTATGGTGCGATTGAATTTGCGTTTATTTGTAAACATTATGCAATCTGTTTTGCTCACATTGCACTGCAGACCCCATTCCTTGTAGTAGTTTATAATCGTCTCAGCAGCCCATGTCGCTCTCCGCGCTGCTGTATCTGGTTGGCTAGCCTCATTTAGGATGCATAGATCATCAGCATACTGTGAGAGTGTGATACCTGCGATGTGAGTCTTGGGTATATCACTCATGTATAAGTTGAAGAGGATCGGCCCCAAAATTGAGCCCTGTGGTACCCCGTGCGGAACCGGCTGCCTTCTTCCATACATTGTTCGGTACCTACCACGAACCTCCCGATTTTTCAGGTAATTCTCAATTAGCTTAATCACATTATTTGCCATTCCAGCGTCAAACAGTTTCCTGCTTAGCCCTGCATGATTTATGGAATCGAAAGCTTTACTGAGATCAGTAGAAATCATCGCTACACTGTTGCCCTCTGCCAAAGCATCTGTGATAACCTTACCAGTTCGTAAAATTTGAGTACCTGTCCCTTTATTTTTTGTAAAACCGTGCTGGTATTCTGGGATAAGATACAAACGATTCACTTCTGAAAGCACTCTACTATACATAACTCGTTCGCACAGCTTACCCATAATGTTAAGTAACGTAATGGGACGATATGAGGCGGCTTCTGTATGTGGTTTGCCTGGTTTGTGTAGAAATATACAGTCTCCCAGCTTCCATCGGCTTGGATAATATCCTGTGCGTAGAGTGTAGTTTATTGTATTTGTCAGTGCGGTATAATATGCCGGCCCAGCAAGTTTTATTGCGTCAGCCCTTAGTTGATCGGGGCCTGGTACTTTCTTGTTCTTGAAGAGGCGAAGAGCTCGTATTACCTCGTCTACGTCGGTCTCGGCCAGCGGTTGGTATGGGGTGAAGGTCTCATAATTTTTATGAGTGTCATCCACATTTGCTTCTTTTACTATTGCCGTGTCAACCAAAGTATTGATTGTTTCTTCTTCAGTTACATCTCCATGTAGATCAGGCAAACGCTGAGGCTTGGCCTTCAGTGAGCGTTGAATTGTCCACATCTTGGCATAGTTGTTCTCAGGGCTATCAATGACGTTGTTCCATTGAGTCTCTCGATACTCTTGCAGCGCTTGTTTCAGTATGGTCTTTGCAGCGTTATATATCCGACGAAGAATATGTCCTCTTGGTGCATTTTTAGCTTTTAGTTTGCTTCGGTTGCGATGTTGTATCATGTATTGGATGTTTATTGGCAGTTCCTCCCGTCGTGTTGACTCTTGTAGCGGTGCCATCTTATCTAATGCCGCAGTAAGTATATTTTCTAAGTTCTCGACGCATGAATCGGCCTCGGTATCAGTGGTTGGCACCATTACTGGAAGATTGGCTTCGATTAACTCTTGAAATTTGATGCGAGATTCCTTAGATTCAGTAATGCTTCTCATCTTTCGCCTCAGTAGCACATGTTCGTGTGCCACTATATCAACTTCCAATTGCCATGGATAGTGATCTGACGAGATAGAATCGAGTTGTTTCGTTCGATAAGTGTACTCCATGGCCTCTTGTGTTACCAGTGCGATATCAAGTATTCCGTTTCCTTGATGGCAAGGTCGAGAAGGTAAGCCAGTATGCACCAATTTTGCCTCTCTGTTGTTAATGGCCCGCTGCACCAGCGCACCTGCGGCTTGTGTTTGAGAATGCCCAAGTTGTTGCATTCTCAAATTTAAATCCCCCACGTTGATCGAGGTGGTATTATCTTCTAACAGAGCTTCCCAGTCCGCCCGAATTTGATTGAAACGTAAATGTGGATTATACAACCCTCGAACGATGATACCACCGTCAATCGTTTCCAACCTGATAGCTACTCCCTCAATACGACGATCAACGTCATCCACGCCTGGAATCACAGTCGTTAGATTCCAGCGAAGACCTTCCTTTATGTACATTGCAGTGACAAGGTGAGTTGCCCTAGCATCGTAAATTTTGTTAAAACCTGGAATGTTATATTTACACTTTGTAAAATCTACTTTACACTCGTTTACTATAATAATATCCGGCCGTTGTTTGACTGCCAGTTGCTTGAGCTCGATGTGTTTGTTGCGAATTCCTTGAATGTTACAGTGTACGATTCTCACACACTGTTTTCTTCTTCTGAGTGTATTTGGCAAATTATCCATTGATGAGCTCAATCACGAAATCTAAAATCGTTTCTGCGGGATAACCTTTTGCCTGCAAACTTTTCATTAACTCTTTCGCTTTGCAGAGTAAGTCAGGTAACGCCTTTGCCTTGGATTCGTTCTCAGGGGGCTTGCGTGTGGTTCTAGGGCTGCTCGAGGTGCTTGCTGCTGCTGCATAGCTGGTTCCATCGACCCGTGTGGCTGCGGTTGCTTTTATGTTCGAAGCTTCTATCAAACGATTAATTTGTTTTGTGGGCTTTTGTGTAAGTCCTTCATTATTTTTGATGAAAGCCTGTTTTTCTGTTTTTTTATTTCTAACTGGAATAGCGGGCATTTTGCCTGTCTTGCTGTATGACCAATTTCGTGACAGTTGTAGCACACATGCCACACATCTCCATCTTCGCGTTGCTCAACAGAGTCTGGTTGCTCTGGACGTCGACAATGAGATTGCACATGACCAAATTGCCAGCACCGCTTGCATTGTGTCACCGCGGTGTCTCGTACCTTGTATTTCTCGATTGTAGCACGCTGACTTAAGATAAATTTTATATCGCGGGCTACTCGCATGTCGGTTTCACCTGGGAAGATGAGAATCGACGCTGAATTTTTCATAATAATTACCCGTTCCATCTTGATTCCATATCTCGCAAGAATATCGGCTTTGATTTCTTCCTCTGTGTAACCTTCGGCACGGATCCCTTTAGCTATTAATTTCTTTGCCGGGCGATGATCGTCTTTACAACCGTATGTGTAGTAATTATATTTGTCTGGGTTTTCATTTAGTCGCCTCTGTATGGCTTCATAAGCTTCCTTGTTTTTTGGAATAAATGTGATTTTCTTGCTCTTTGGATTTGCTCGTATTTCACAATTAGTCACTCGAGCAATTTCGTTCGCCGCCTTCCACTCGTTTTTATCCGAGATCCATGCGTCATATTCACATACAAATGGAGGATATCGCTTTGTTCTTGGATCTTTCGTCAAATTTTTATTTGATCCAGTTGGAGCAGAGTTCACCGCACTGCTCTGTCCCGTGTTATCAAGAGGAAGATGCGCTAGTGAGACGCCCATAGATGACGCCCGTGGCTTTTGAACACGTCGTCTCTTGGTGCCTCCACCCTCACTCACTACTGAGACCGTATCGTCAGATTCCCTGTCTCGTTCTTCCTCATCAAAATCAAGCGGTGAAAACATGTTGCTTGTTACTATAGCGGCCGCCTTCGGTTGTACTCGTGGTCGATGTTCTTGGGCTGGTCTTGGCTGCGGTCGAATTCCCTCGCTTTGTGAACCCCGGTTTGGAATTATCTTATCACGTGACGCTTGCTTTACATCCCGCGACGCCACGGCGTTAATGCCTCTAGATTTATTATATTTCATAAGATTATCTTTTGCAGATTGCTCCTTTGTGTGACTTATTCTAGCAGCCGGGGTCCACGGTCCCTCGACTTGCTTTTTTGTCATAGGTTTAATGGTGTCGCATCTGAACTCAACGCGGCTCATCTTCGTGCAATATGTACATATTATTCTTTCGCGAATAATGAATTCATTTTGTGCGATCACTTGAACGAACAACGGTCCTGAGCATTCACACAGCGGGCCCTTGCCTTGTTTAAGCTTATTCGCATTTGCGAGGTAATGCACATACTTTGTGCTGAGTTTAACGGAACCATCTGAGATCCTTTCCAGTTCACTGCGAATAAATATTTTGACAGCACTCACTTGTTCACACGCGCACTTGTGATTCTTAGACATGGATTGATCACCAATCCAGTCGTAAAAGTTAGATTTTTCCGAAACGATGTTACAATAAAAACATTGCACTGTGTCTAATCCATTACTGGAATTAATTGGGGCTGTGTCAAACACAATCCTCTTAAACGGCGATTTATCGTCCGTTTTCCACTCACTATCTACCTCCATTCTTTCACTTATAACCTAAAATTGTCAATTTGTAACTAATAACTAGCAATAACAATACTAAAAAGCGCTTGCGCTGCATTTTCATCCGTTAACAATAAATTATACTTTAGTTGATCCACCATAATGGTTTTTGGAAAAGAGAAACCGATGAAGACAACGCGGGCACTCAATGGTGCCACGTGTCTCGAATCCGCGTGGTGGCCCTCGCGAGCAGTGTTGCCACGTTGTCCCCGCGTCTCTCCGCTGCTTTCGCACAATGTACAATACCGTATGTATTTTACCTCCATTTGTATATATTTTTCTGTTATCATATTCACAGTGATTATGTATCAAATAATAACAGCTCATAACGTCCCACTGCTGGGTTAGAGCCTCATCTAGAGGAAAAAAACGACAGGTTCGCGGGTTACACATATTGGTGATCTTGGTATGCTACTTTTATCATAACGCTAGCGTTCACCGTTTGTACGTAACATATATGCTATAATAATTAGGCGAAAATTCTGTCTAAGAAGTACATGCCAAACTGGAATTGAATTCGTGACCTCTAAGGCTCCTCTAAGGTATGATACCACTTGGCTACAATTTTTCGACAGTTGAATGTATACTGGCCTATAATCGTTTCGTAAAGTTATATTTCTCTTTTTTTACATATGCAGCGAACCAGATGATGAAGAACTTTTAGAACTGACAACAGCTTTCATGAGGAATGAAGTTGAAAACAAATCAAACGAAATTTCTACAATATGTAAACAAATGCTCTCTTTCTTTAAACAGGTAAGTGCAGTTTTACAGATAACATTTTTAGGTTACCGTGGTATTTACCAATTTGCTCCAACAATGGCCACATTGTTCTGGCCGTGGTCGGGAGCAAAACCGGGTGGGCTGCCATCGCCTCCTGCGAGACAGTAGTCTTCAAAAGAAGCGATGAGGTGGGAGCGGGACTGTGAAAACAGCGGGATCCCTCCCGCCAACGCAGAACTAGACAACGGCGCCGGAGGGCGTTGAATGACCTCTAACTTGATATAAAGTGACTTATAGCAGCCGCTCGGGAGGTCCCACCGAAGAGGGCGCGTGTGCTGTTCCTCGTTACCCCCTCAATCGCGGATTGTCATAGAAGAGCAGCGGGGGGTTAAAATCCTTAAATTCCTGTAAAAACCAAATCATTCAAACCTAACACACATCGTGAACGAGGCCCGTCCTGAACAAAGGACAGGCTGGCGCCGCCCTGAACCTTGACGCTGTCGAAATACTTATCAGTCGGCAAAAGTACTGGGCGATACGAGAATAGCAGGGTTTTTATTGAGTTGTTTCGTTGAGTTCCACATACCTCCAAACTCGCTCGTAGTCGGGGGACTGGCAAATGAATTTTTTCTTGAAAAAAGTATTAACCAGTTTAGGTTGCTACTCCAAATGTGATTTTTATTTTGTAGTGAGTAAACCTATTCGTAATAGATCTATTTAAAAGCATTTATCTGCGGCTGGGTTCGGTATGTCGTAAAAAGCGACAAAACAGCCCACCCTAGCTACGTGGTAGGGTCTCAAGTCCGTCTGGATGGCGACCATCTTTGGTCTTAGGTATACCGCCATAATAACCTTGTGTTGTGTCCGGCATTAGTGACCCAAGCTCCTGTATTCTTATGCGACAGCAGCGTAAACATGATGCCATGGGCGTTGCAAACATTCATAGGCGACGGTAACTGCTAAATTCTAAGCGGACCGACAGCCTGTCTGCTGTCCTACAGCAATAAAAAAGCAATTTTTATACTTTCAACTATTTAATATTTTTTTTAGATATCCGAATCATTTTATGTTCGCTCTTATTATAAATGGAACTCATCCCACTTGAGGAAATGGTGTGAAAACGTCAAATGGTATTCCCCTTCAAATATCGATGAGCTTTTACAGGTAAACATTATTGATAGTTTGTATCTATAGATACATAACACCTTGTTATCATTTATTCAATCAGAAATAATTAAAGTATTATACCGTCTAAGTCAGTTTTGTATAAATACGAGTAACGTTGTTTACATATCAAGGGTTGTATTCTACTATTTCATACGTGATATAAATATAACTATGAGTATATACTTTATTATACTCGTACTCGTCACCGGGGGGTCGTTGTGCCCTAAGTTTATGCCGGGGGCAACTTGAGGCCCCGAACCTCCCCAAGGAAATGGTATGAGGAAGAAGACCCATTGTATACTCGTATTAGGATCGTCTTCATAAAAAAAAATCAGCGAGGTTAATTTTGATAAGCTTAATTTAGAATTTTATTCGAATTTACAACTAATTTCCATTCTCCTTTTGTTCTATTAATAATATAATTGTTGTCGGCCATTTTGATTATTGTCAAGATGGCTGACAACAAGATGACAGATGAACAACAGGTACATTTTGTGAATCCTTTTTATATTCACTTAATTTCAGGCTATTGTTGGAGAAGCGAATATTATTTTCAGAAACAGATTGATGTCCGAAGAAGAGAAGGCTGAATACGATTCTCTAATTATGAAACATTTTCAAAATAGTTCCAATTACTACACGTGCAAATTACTTACTGATGGCGTACATTTAGAGTCGGTTGATTACAACTTTTGGTCTAAAACTATAGAAAAACTGATTAATCAATGTAGTGAGTATTTTTAATAGTGAATTGACGTTAAAATTTTCTATGAAGCGAATTGATTTCTTAGATTTGTATCTATGTACCTAGTCAGGTCATAAATTCTGTCACATGTTTAATGTAAAATAATTGTAACAAGTTTATTCATTATGTAACCATTCATATACCAAAATGAACTTAACAAAACATAGATTCTTATGACATTAAAGTTTATTCAAAATGACCTCCGTGATTTTGAATACAGGCCTTCAATCTGCGCGGCCAGTCGTCTATCGCAGCACGAACGAGGTCCATGTCAATATCGGCGGCTGCCTTAATCAAGGATGTCTTGAGTGACTCCAAATTGGGATGAGGCTTTGAGCACGCCTTTTCCTCCAAGTGTTGCCATATCTTGTAATCTAACGGATTCAAATCTGGACTGGAGGAGGGCCAGTCTTCGTGCCGGATGAAGTCGATTTCACGCGCCGCCAGCCAGTCTTGTGTGCTCTTCGCTCTATGAGCTGGCGCCGAATCTTGTTGGAATACCCAGTGCCTGTTATTGAACATGGTATGAGAAACAGGTTCCACAAGGTTCGTCAGGACTGTATTTTGATACACAACAGCATTCGTTTTTACACCTTTCTCACAAAAATGTACCTCTGTTAAGCCCCAATAAGAAACTCCCAACCATACCATGAGCGAGGATGGAAAATGACCTCGTTGGACACGCGGAATACGGTTGCTCGCTTCTTCACTACTGTGTGCGTACACCTTATCATTTTGTTTGTTGTAGCTCTCTTCTACGGTAAACATTTTTTCATCCGAAAAAAGAATTTCCCGATATTTTTTTCCCGCGTACCGCTTCAACAAAGCGCGGCATCTCTTCAGTCTCAGGTCCATTAGACGAGCATTTAAAACGATGTCCTGTTTTTCTTCGATATGCCCGAAGCCCTAAGCTTCATTTAACACCCTTTTCACCGTGGTTCTGCTTAACCCCATCTGAAGGGCCAACAGTTTCTGCTTACGTTTGGGATTTCTTTGAATTCGTGCCTTCACAGCTTTTATCACTGCTGGAGTCCTAACAGACCGAGGGCGACCACTTCTTGACCTGTCATCTACACTAGAGTCTTCATTGTATCGTTTGATGGTACGATAAACGAATCTTTTGGTTATATTCAAATTTTTCAGTATGTTAAAAATTTGAATTGGCGCGTAACTGCAACGATGCAACGCAATAACTGCAACACGGTCTTCTTTAAGCGTCCACTCCATATTTAAAAATGAGTAAAATTCTAAAAGTATACCTTTTTTCTTTTCATGAACAATTCGAAATTCGAATTCAATAAACTTTTTTGTGGCCAGCATTCTAAAAGAAAAGTTTTTACTGTGTGACAATACTTATGACCTGACTAGGTATATGCAATTATAACTCTGCTAAGAAAAATTCTTAGTTTGTAGTCATAAAATTTTACTTTAGATACAAACCTGATTTCTATCCGCTATTCTACTGATAAACTTACTGTAATATTTTATAGTAAGTATTCTTTTTATCCGTGAAGGGGCGGAGAAAGAATGCTGACCTCTGTGGCCGGGGTCGGCTTGTCGTAAAAGGCAACTAAACAACCCAAACTAATTGGTAGGGCTCCGACCATTTGGGTGACAACCACCCCGGGTTTTTTTAAATATGCCGCCATAATAGCCTTGTGTTATATTCCGGCATAAGTGACCAAGTTCCAGTAGGTACCATTATGCGGATGGCAGCGTGTTAGTGATGCCCCTGGCAAACACCCATAGGCGACGCTAACTACTAAGTCAGCCGTCAGCCTGTCTGCTGTCCTACATCAATTAAAAAAGAGCTATTTATGATCAATACATTTTGAATATTTGATGGAATTCTTGACGCACCGAAGGAATTAATTTTTGTTTTCAGTTGCCGAACATGAATACAATATTTTTGGTGATGACGGTATCGTGGTGTGTTCAGAATTAGCCATTTTGTGTCCGGCCGTTGCTCGAACGGTAAGTTTTGTAACTAGCGGAATACGTGTAGGATTAAAAGATTTAGCATACGTTAGGATAATCATTTATCACTTATGAGATCAATTATCTAATTGCAATGTGTTCGTTATTGGGAATGGAATTTCAACAACACAAATACATGACCACTTACCTCGGTCTTCGTGCTGCCGGGGTTCTTCGATTAGGAGGCACTGGCACGAACTACTTTCGATTGCGCTACTTAATTTCTTGAAATATTGAAATCACCGTATATTTTGAATGAACGAATCGAGAGATGACAGCGTCGTCGTAGAATAGAGGTGTAATGCATTTGCTTAGATACGATTAACTCGATAATAAGAAATATTCGCGGTAAATTAATTGTGCTAAATACGTAACACAATGTCTATTTGTAATACCATTTTTTAAATATAATGGTATAGTGACATTTCTCGCACTTTGTCTTCATCAACATTAAAATTTTCTTACAAGTCGTATAAATTCACGAAAATTAAAATAAAATATATTAAAATATAGTTTCAAGAATATTATTTATTGAGTACATACGCGATTGCTGCTCCGAGTGAGAACCGCGACCAGTTTCGCTAATGTTACACAAATGAGTATATTTAACTCCTCCTGCCTCAATCGTTTACTCAATGCTGAGCGTGGTGATGCTCCTGACTGATATCACGACAGCACCGCTTCCACTGCTCTCTGTCTTTCTTATATTTAACTACACCAATTTAAAAAAAATGAAAATAAGAAAGCAACCTGTTTTTTTATCTATCCCAAGCAACCCGTATTTTTCTACTGCCGCGTCGAATTTGTTTTAGAATATTTTGTATTTTATATTTATTTGTAATATAAAATGGAATTACCAAATCCCGATAGGAAGCTGATTTAATATGAATAATACATAAAATATTATTTTTTATCAATAATATCAATTATCAAACTTCTAGTGGAAATTTTTTATGATATAAAATTTACAAAAGAAAAAGAAGTAAAATCTAAATAAAAATGGCGTGCTTTTACCCTGAAGACTGCGAGCAATTTGCAGTATGTCCGATGTTAGTGGCCCCTTGTCCAACAACGTGCTGTGAAGACCCACCTATATGCTATCGTTGCTTGCCACGATATCCTTCGCCGAAGATTATGTATTGTTGTGGAAAGAAGCCGCGAGTTTCAAGGCCTCTAACTTGCCAAGAGGAAGGTGGCTGTAAGCCACCACCAAAATATATGAAGATGGACGCATTGTGCGCAAGCTGACTGTGTCTGCATTCAAGCGCAACGGAGTGTAGGACCAAGAGCATTCGAAGACGCTCGGCACTGCGAATTTCCTATTTAGAAGCCCTCGTGACGTAGTTGTCTAGTGTGAATTGTGCACGGACCCCGTAAAAGTCGACGACCCGGTAAAAGTGCCACCCTGCACACCCAAACCGACACTCAGATGTTGTTGTCGCTTGAGGATATATTAGATGATTGACAACGAAATTTCGTGTCCTACTTTCAATGTGAAACGAGAAAAATGAATTAAATAAAAATGATGACAGATTTTTCCCCAAAAAGGGGTTAATGTCAGGCAGGCGGCCGGTTGTAAAAACTAAGCCACAACTATTACAACACGTAACATGTTGTGCCCACCCCATATGTGGGATAAGGACAGGAGGAAGAAGAATACATAAAATATTCCTTCTTCTAAGAATTATCTTATTTCCAATCTATTCGATCATTATAATAAGTATTAATATTGCATTGAGATAGGACAATAATTATTATTGAGCTCCTCAATATGACAAACTTAAAAATACAAAATAAATACAAAAGAAAAGTAAAATACAAACAAAAAAATCAGTCTAAATAAGACATATTTTTTTAAAATTGAATAATAAATATATAAGACCGTAATAAGGTCTGTCATATTGTATCTATAGAACAGAACGCTGGACCACAAAGGGGAAGGATGAAAGATTATTGCATGCAGCAGACATGCGAATGTTAAGATGGATGAGAGGAGTTACAAAACTTAATAAAATTAATATCTCAGGGGAAGTTTCAAAGTAGTGCCAGTGATTGAGAAGCTGAAAAGTTATAGGCTAGCCTGGTATGGCCATATAATGTGAAGAGAAGAATGCCATATAACAAGGAAAATGCTAGAAATGAGAATGTATGGATGCAAAAGGAGAGTTAGACAAAAGAAAAGATATATGGATTGTGTAAAAGATGATATGGAAAAAAATATGTGAATGTTACGAACGTATGTTCTTATGAAGGACTAGGACTAGGAATAGAAGAGAATGAAAGGAGAGGACATGTACCGACCCCACAGCTGGAATAAGAGCAGGAAGAAGATTAGTAATAATTGAGACGCATATGTTCATGGTGGAAATGGAAACAGGAGAACGTAGTTTTATTTATATACCTATACCTATGTATATATTTTTAGGCGAACGGTGGTTTACTAGTGACTGTGGGGAGCGCAGGATGCGGCCGCCGGGCCAGTGCTGTCATAGGTGCTGCTTCATTAGCTGCAACACTTTTGTTTATAAACCACGCTTCCCAGTTCAACGCGCAGTTTAAAAACGTAAGATTTATAATACATACTTTCAGATTAGTTACTTACCAAACTTAATTTTTAATTCACAAATTTTGTCAAGTTTAAATTTTTTATGAAGACTAAAATAAATACTAGTTACCAATAAACCACGCTTTTATAACAGTGAAATTAGTTTTCTCGTCAGTAATTTTATTCTTATGTTAAGAATTATTTTTTACTTTTAATTTTGATTAACACTATAAAAGCGTGTTATTTAGTTTCTTTAAACTATAGTTTATTTTTAAGTTTTTGTTCGTTAATTATGTTGTCAATTTAAAATCGGTAAATGTTTTTATTAATTTAACGCCATCTTCCGGCAGAAGGAAAAGAAATTGTCAATCCTGATGATCCTGATAAGGTTCAAGATTCAAGTTCAAAAGATTTTATGCATGCAGGGGCGGAGAAAGAATACTAACCTCTGCGGCCGGGGTCGGCCTGTCGTAAAAGGCGACAAAACAATCCACCCTAGCTACGTGTTAGGGCCCCGAGCCCAATTGGATGGCGATCACCTTTGGTCTTAAGTATGTCGCCATAGTAAATTTGTGTTGTGTTCCATCCAGCATTGGTGACCCAAGTTCCTGTACCCTTATGATAAGGCAGCGTGTTTGCGATGCCACTAGCGTTGCAAATACACGCAGGTGACGGTAACTGCTAAATTCTAAGTGGGCCGTCTGTCTGTTTACTGTCCTACAGCAATAAAAAAATCACGATAAAACCATTTCCTTATATAGGACGGGAGGAATATGGAGGTATATGATTCCAAACCCTATAGACTAAGGTGACCAACTATTTTTTGTTCAAAAAGAGTAAGTACACTTTGCAAGTATTTCATAGGCGAATAAAAAGAAGAAAAAACGATAAAAACTTTATTTTCTTTTAAAAACATATTTTTCTTCGGAGTGTATTTTTTTTTGCTAAATGAGGATGTTCGTCTAATAATGTAGCCACATCCGAACAACTTTCATTTTGCATATTAAATTTGACTATTAAAACGGCAGATAATGTTTTTACAGAGTTAAAGAGTACAATACTCAGTAAATGAGTATAGTTGGTTACCTTACTATAGACGCAATTAGTCACGGTTTAATGGTGTTCCGTGGACTGGGTGTCAATACTAGTTACCCTCTCCCCGCTCTTTTAAGTACCGTTTCCTAGTTTCTCTTTCTTAAATAATTTCTTAGTTACATTTTCCTGTCTCTTTTATTATATTAGTTTATTAATCAGACCAACTTATATTACAATATCATGTTCATTTCAGTCTTTATGAATGATGAATATAACAGTTAAGATTACATTATTCACTATATTTTATCCAGGCTCTATCTACGTCCGGTGAAGGCAATCGTACAATAACAGTAATTTGCGAATCTGCGGTAAATGAGGCAACATTAGCTAGTGTAGAGGCGTTGAGACGCGCACACTCCGCACACGCGTTGCCCGCCCACATTACGCCCAACACAAACACACCACACCTATTGGAAAGTGAGTAAGATAATTTATGATCATAACTTAATTCGTTCTTCATCATCATCAAAACTATCAGAGTTTATCGACTATTCGAGGGGAATCATAAAAGGCGATTGATGGACTATACACCTTCTTGCAGCGGCAAAGGACACTTTTCGGTTTTCTTTTAGAGTTTGGGGGTGCGACGGCAGACGTTTCAATAGGAGACAAAACTTGGTTTGGTCTAGCTCAAAGTCAGGGAAAATTTTGAAAGAAAGAAAGAAGAAACCTCATCTATTTGCTGTTTCACACTTCTAAACAACATATGCAATTTGGCGCAAGAGTTTTCTATCGAATTCTTTTTCTTGAGTAACCGAATTTGACATAAATAAAATGTAATGTATTAATGCATTAAATAATATACGAATTAAATTGATCTTCGGGGATCCGGGAAAAAAGCAACATTAATTTACATGTCTTCATGTAAATTAATGTTGTTTTTTCCCGGGGAAAATTGCACCGTAACAGTGCAGGAACTCCGGGGGGAAACCGTCTCGGCTATGTTGGGTTCTCCGCTCAGCTAATGCCACCACTCAACTGGCTAACAAAAGATGTTGCCAGGACGTTCATTCTACCATAATAAGAACCCCGGTCGTCGCCTAGAGCCTTTGTGGAGGGTCGCAGGATCGACTTTTGGTCATTACTTTGCGACGCCCCCGGCTCGTACCTATGGAGATGTCCCGAATGACACTTTCCCGACTGAGTGAGAAACACCAATTTGAGTAGTGGACGCCCCCGCGCACCGCTACCTTCACCGGGTAGGCCCCTCGGCCCTCCCGGCTTGGGACGTAACAGTCTAGAGATGGGTCGTACTAGGTAAATCAAATACTAGATCCACCTGTTCCTAATCTTAAGAAATACCTAATCCAAATACCTAATCCACATAATCTTCCTAATCTCATTCACAACCAATACTTAGCAAGCAATCTCAATCTGCCTATTTCTAATCTCAAGTTCTGAGTTCGTTATTAGGTTTTGATTAATGTGATCGTTGGATCATTATTTGAATGATTAGTATTAGGCATTTTAGCAAACTGTGAAGTGTTGTTTATGATATTTTTGAATGAAAACAGTTTAATAGAACAATAAATTATATTATTTATTCATTAATATAATTGGTATTCCATGAATTGGTATCTTCCCTTCATACTTATTAGCTTAGGACTATCATCTTACTAAGGAATGAAGACTGAAGTTACTCTTGTAGATATATAATATAAACTGTTGTGTAAAAACAATTATTTTTTCGATTTAGTTCGAAAGACCCGATGTTCAACCTTCGTAAGATGGCGTATTTAAAAGATTTCAATTCATTATAGATAATTATATACATTTAGGAATGTACATTACTAATATAATATGTATATCTTTTTGTATTGAAAATCTTTTTTTGTGTTAAAAATGCAAAAAAGTGTTATTTAAAAAGGAAAATTTTATAAAGTACTTTTTTTACGTCTATGTTTCGTATTATTTTAATTTTTGTGTGACCATTCTCTCCCGCGCAAATCTGCTAGACATATTATAGCACGCGCTGCGAGTGAGCAAGAAAGAAGGATCAATAAGGTATCCATTGTATAACGCTGTCTCGCTTTCTACGGCTCTAGATGTGTAGCGGGATGGTGAGATACGTTGCAATGTGTAAGTGAGTGAGATAGCGCAGAAACAGGTAGGAGCGTATGCTGAACATTCGATTTCATGTTATATGACTTCGATCAACAATTGTTGATCGAAGTTTTAAGAATACGAAGATTAGGTGGGACAGGTGGATCATACACATTGACAAAATGGGATTAGGTACAGCCTAATCTCGTAAAATACCTAATACTCGGATCTGTTCTAATAAATCAGACTCATCTCTATAACAGTCCCCCGCCAGTCTAACAGTCTAAATAAATGTCGCCTACAGTAGTATTTAATTACAGATATAAAACAAAACCTCGGGATAGTAATTTGCCTGGATAAAGACCAGGAAAACTTGGACAGTTTAATGGAAAAGTATCCTATGATTCATAACGATGGACATTTAATTTGGCTAGACAAAATATCGGATTCGTCTTTACGTGAAATGCCACGTTTAATAATACAGAGGTATTCGGCGACTAAAGTACACGCACGTAGTTTGTTTTAATGCACATTGCACATGACGTTATTAAAGGTAGTGTATTTTTTAGTTTCATGTCTCATAATAAAATTTTAGATGGATTGATAACTTTTTGTTGTATACTCAGTTTATCTACCTACATAAAAAATCTTACAACTACAGACATACACAATAGGCGGCCTTATCGCTCGAAGCGGCCTCTTTCAGCAACATTTTAGCTGGAGATATTATTTATTTAGTTACTGGCGATGTAGGTGTGGATTTTTTTAATAATATACATTATCTTAAGATGTGTGTTTGTTGTTTTACAGCTTATCTACAACTAAACTTAATTTTAATTTGCTTTTACTTTTAAATTATTTTTTTCTCCTCAATTGGCAACTTTTATTTATTAGTCTATATAACAAATAAACTGCGCAAAATCGGTTTATATTACATTTCTTTGGTTATTTCTCTATAAATATTCTTTTGGGAAATAAATGTTTATAAACCGTGTATAAATAAACAAAGATACACTATAAATATATATAATACATATAATTATAATTCAATGTTAAATTTATACAATAAGTTACATTAAAATGTATAAGTAGTGATTACGAAGTAAGTTCCAGAAACTTGCCATTGATTTAACTTGTCTAGCATCGAGAGGCAGAGCATTCCTAAATAGGGCAGGTTGCACTGTAAAAGAGTTTTGAAGCTTTTGATCTTAGCAAAATATAGAGCTTCCATATAAAATCATATGCCATTGTTTATGCTTTTACAGAGGCAATTACCATCATACCCGCCAGGTGTGAAAAGAAAATCTGTGATTAGGGTTTCGTTCCTAGTTTAAAATACGTGGTATTTTTTGAGTCTACGCAATTTGTCTGCAATCATTGGTCCCACTGCCGGCCTTAGACTCCGCATAGGGGAATGGACAGTGTTGCCGCCCCGCCACGCTTGTTCAAAGCCGATTGATGTACACATACCGGTGACCCATGGTATGCAGTTTTTCTCACGATGTTTTCCTTCACCGTTACCACACGGCGAGAACTAGGCATTAGATGAGAATAACTGCCTAAGCGGCGCATGCTAACTGAGATTCGAACCCATAACTTTTAAGGTCTAAGTCTCCGAGTGTGATGGCTACCACGTATACTCAACATATGAATAATTAAAGACGAAATATTACTTTTCCATTCGAAAACCAATATTAAATAATTACGTTGTTCTCAAAATTAAATCCTGTATTATTTATCAATAGGTTGATGAAAGAAAATGCGGCTGATGTATCCAAGGACATATTGTCCACCACACCCGTGGATGGATTTGTGAATATATACAACAGTTTAGATGTTGAACACATGCGTGCGCCGTGCAGATATTTTCACTTTATTAAGACGTACTACCAAATTGTTACTTCCAAGAAGACTATGCTTTTGCAAAGACAAGGCATACTTTCGGTGAGTACACTGCTTCGCAGGACATTGATCTTGTTATGGTCCTTGTTTACACGCAGCTTTGGTTCCATGCTTAATTTGGTTTCATAGAGATGATCATACTAATTTATGCTGCATAATATTTGATATCTAATATATAAAATTCTCGTGTCACAGTTTTCGTTGCCATACTCCTCCGAAACGGCTTGACCGATTTTGATGAAATTTTTTGTGCTTATCCGGTATCTATGAGAATCAGCCAACATCTATTTTTCATCCCCCTAAATGTTAGGGGTAGTCCACCCCTAAATTTTTTTTAAATTTTTTTGACATTTTATTATTTATATGGCAGAACAACGTTTGCCGGGTCAGTTAGTATACTATAGAAAACAAGTTAAAATTATTTTGAAATATAATTAAACCCAAAAATTTGTTTTATTTGTTAGAGTAACGTTTTTTTATGATTGTTTCATAATCTGTAATAATTGTCTAATATATTAGTAATGAAAATCCCGGACCTCCACTTAGAGTAAGGGAGCGGACAGTTTACCCGTCACGCGTGTCCAAGGCGGGTTGGCGGGTTACACATACCGGTGATCTCGGTATGCAGACTGTTTCACGATGTTCCTTCACCATGTACATGGAATTATGCTTGACAGTCGACTCTCGTTAAATCAAATTTATGATAATTTACATTTATCACGAGTTCCCGAGAACATCTCTTAATATTTCGAAAAAAATTATACATTTTTAAGCACTTGGTAATTCAAACAAAAAAACGTCGCGTTAATTCGAACTCATAGGCGTCAAACACTCGACAATTCAAAGTTATCAGATGCATCAGGTATATTTTGAAATAAGTTCTAACTTGTATCATCATTGCACGTACATTTGTTATTGTAATGATTAGTTTGACACACACTTCTGCACTAATTACTTTGGTTAGTTTAGTTTCAATTACTCTTTCGTTGGTTGTATGTACGAATATACAGATTAAAAATATATATTAGTTATAAGTCTTCATAAATATAAATGATTGACAAATACTAAAAAGAAGGAGTTAATCGAAAAAGTGGGGAGAAATGGGAAGGTAATTGATGTTGCAAAAGAATTTAAGATATTTTTTTTCATATTTTTTTCTCTTGAAAATTTCATACCATTTGATATTTTAAATTCTGGATAATTCGTGATATTTTAAAAGTCCCCTGAGTTTCGAATTAGCAAGAGTCGACTATCTCATACATGCACATTAGGCGGGAAAATCGATGGATTTCAATCTGGGACCTCTATATTGCTCTCCGAGAGTAATACCACTAAGCTACCAGATGCCTAATATGTTAAATGATAATACCTAGTCAGGTCATAAATTCTGTCACATGTTTAATGTAAAATAATTGTAACAAGTTTATTAATTATGTAACCATTCATATACCAAAATGAACTTAACAAAACATAGATTCTTATGACATTAAAGTTTATTCAAAATGACCTCCGTGATTTTGAATACAAGCCTTCAATCTGCGCGGCCAGTTGTCTATCGCAGCACGAACGAGGTCCATGTCAATATCGGCGGCTGCCTTAATCAAGGATGTCTTGAGTGACTCCAAATTGGGATGAGGCTTTGAGCACGCCTTTTCCTCCAAGTGTTGCCATATCTTGTAATCTAACGGATTCAAATCTGGACTGGAGGAGGGCCAGTCTTCGTGCCGGATGAAGTCGATTTCACGCGCCGCCAGCCAGTCTTGTGTGCTCTTCGCTCTATGAGCTGGCGCCGAATCTTGTTGGAATACCCAGTGCCTGTTATTGAACATGGTATGAGAAACAGGTTCCACAAGGTTCGTCAGGACTGTATTTTGATACACAACAGCATTCGTTTTTACACCTTTCTCACAAAAATGTACCTCTGTTAAGCCCCAATAAGAAACTCCCAACCATACCATGAGCGAGGATGGAAAATGACCTCGTTGGACACGCGGAATACGGTTGCTCGCTTCTTCACTACTGTGTGCGTACACCTTATCATTTTGTTTGTTGTAGCTCTCTTCTACGGTAAACATTTTTTCATCCGAAAAAAGAATTTCCCGATATTTTTTTCCCGCGTACCGCTTCAACAAAGCGCGGCATCTCTTCAGTCTCAGGTCCATTAGACGAGCATTCAAACGATGTCCTGTTTTTTCTTCGATATGCCCGAAGCCCTAAGTCTTCATTTAACACCCTTTTCACCGTGGTTCTGCTTAACCCCATCTGAAGGGCCAACAGTTTCTGCTTACGTTTGGGATTTCTTTGAATTCGTGCCTTCACAGCTTTTATCACTGCTGGAGTCCTAACAGACCGAGGGCGACCACTTCTTGACCTGTCATCTACACTAGAGTCTTCATTGTATCGTTTGATGGTACGATAAACGAATCTTTTGGTAATATTCAAATTTTTCAGTATGTTAAAAATTTGAATTGGCGCGTAACCGCAACGATGCAACGCAATAACTGCAACACGGTCTTCTTTAAGCGTCCACTCCATATTTAAAAATGAGTAAAATTCTAAAAGTTATACATTTTTATTTTCATGAACAATTCGAAATTCTAATTCAATAAACTTTTTTGTGGCCAGCATTCTAAAAGAAAAGTTTTTACTGTGTGACAATACTTATGACCTGACTAGGTATATACTAATATTATATGTACTATACAGGCGGGCGTAGACGCATTGCGCAAAGCTCGGAACGAAGTAAAAACCCTCCAAGAAGACGCAGCTGAACAAAGCGCAGCTCTTGCAGACAAAAGGGCAAGAGCCAATCAGGCTTTAGACCAGATCAGTGCCACTGTGAGGGCCACCACGGACAAAAAGGAAGAAATGCACGCCCTCAAAAGGAATATCGAAACAGAGAACGAAAAGTTGCAACGACAGTGAGTACCTATTAAATGTTACTTAACATTTTTTTTATTACCTAGGAACAGCGTACAGACTGACGGCCCACATAATAGTAAGTAGTTACCGTCACCTATGGATGTTTGCGACGCCAAAGGCACCGCAGACTCGCTGCTGTCCGCTACTAAAATCTGGGTCACTTATACCGGAACACAACACAAGGTTATTATGACGGTATACTTATCGACCAGAGGTGGTTGCCATCCAGACGTGCTTAAGGCCCTACCACCTACCTAGGGTTCTTTTAGGGCAGTGGCGTAGCGAGGGGTGGGAAAGGGGGGGGGGGGGTCATTATGCCCCGGGCGCTAATCACAAAGGGGCGTCAAATGGTCAGTAAAACAAAAAAATTCTGAATAATTTTTATTTTTAATATAATTGATTTATGGAAAATATATTTAAATTTAGTGCCATTGTAATATAATATACTTTAATTCGTAAATAAAAAGGAAAAAAGGGACACTAATAGTGTAATAATATATTCATAATATAGCTGGCACGTCTTTTCTAATTTCTTTCTTCTTCGAACTAATTCTAGATGATCATACCTAGTCAGGTCATAAATTCTGTCACATGTTTAATGTAAAATAATTGTAACAAGTTTATTCATTATGTAACCATTTATATACCAAAATGAACTTAACAAAACATAGATTCTTATGACATTAAAGTTTATTCAAAATGACCTCCGTGATTTTGAATACAAGCCTTCAATCTGCGCGGCCAGTCCTCTATCGCAGCACGAACGAGGTCCATGTCAATATCGGCGGCTGCCTTAATCAAGGATGTCTTGAGTGACTCCAAATTGGGATGAGGCTATGAACACGCCTTTTCCTCCAAGTGTTGCCATATCTTGTAATCTAACGGATTCAAATCTGGACTGGAGGAGGGCCAGTCTTCGTGCCGGATGAAGTCGATTTCACGCGCCGCCAGCCAGTCTTGTGTGCTTTTCGCTCTATGAGCTGGCGCCGAATCTTGTTGGAATACCCAGTGCCTGTTATTGAACATGGTATGAGAAACAGGTTCCACAAGGTTCGTCAGGACTGTATTTTGATACACAACAGCATTCGTTTTTACACCTTTCTCACAAAAATGTACCTCTGTTAAGCCCCAATAAGAAACTCCCAACAATACCATGAGCGACGATGGAAAATGACCTCGTTGGACACGCGGAATACGGTTGCTCGCTTCTTCACTACTGTGTGCGTACACCTTATCATTTTGTTTGTTGTAGCTCTCTTCTACGGTAAACATTTTTTCATCCGAAAAAAGAATTTCCCGATATTTTTTTCCCGCGTACCGCTTCAACAAAGCGCGGCATCTCTTCAGTCTCAGGTCCATTAGACGAGCATTCAAACGATGTCCTGTTTTTCTTCGATATGCCCGAAGCCCTAAGTCTTCATTTAACACCCTTTTCACCGTGGTTCTGCTTAACCCCATCTGAAGGGCCAACAGTTTCTGCTTACGTTTGGGATTTCTTTGAATTCGTGCCTTCACAGCTTTTATCACTGCTGGAGTCCTAACAGACCGAGGGCGACCACTTCTTAACCTGTCATCTACACTAGAGTCTTCATTGTATCGTTTGATGGTACGATAAATGAATCTTTTGGTTATATTCAAATTTTTCAGTATGTTAAAAATTTGAATTGGCGCGTAACCGCAACGATGCAACGCAATAACTGCAACACGGTCTTCTTTAAGCGTCCACTCCATATTTAAAAAATGAGTAAAATTCTAAAAGTATATATTTTTATTTTCATGAACAATTCGAGATTCGAATTCAATAAACTTTTTTGTGGCCAGCATTCTAAAAGAAAAGTTTTTACTGTGTGACAATACTTATGACCTGACTAGGTATACATTTCAAAATCTAGTTTTGTTTTCTCATCTATATTTTTCGTCTCAAATTTAAAGCCTAGCTTGAGTCTATGACTATTTATTTTACTTTATTTATTTATTACTTTGCGAGTATATTTTACATATAATATTATATGGTTTTCGAATTGGGCGTTAAAAAGGTAGTGTACCCTGGGCGCGAGTTAAGCTCGCTACGCCACTGCTACAGGGATCAGTATTCTTACTCCGCCCCTGCACGGGAAAAATTACACGCAACGATTGCGGCGACTGGGTGTGACAGTATTCAAATCAGTTTATAAACAGTGTAGAGACAAGAAGGAAAAATATGTATTTGAAACGTGAATTACTGCTGAACATTTCACCATTTTTAAATATATGCTAGAAAGTAATGTGTTTATCAGGAAAAAGGAAATAGAAGCTGAATTGGCATCAGTGGAGCCTGTGATAGCTGCTGCTAGAGCTGCTGTCGGGGACATAAGACCGGAATCACTAAGCGAGGTGAGTTTAACGATTTTACTTTAGTCAGTAGTTACATCATTTGTGTTATGTCCACTATATAAATTAAAAAGTTACATTTTGGATAGGGCTTCCGTAAAATTCCTTCTTAGTTAGCGTCTACATGGTGGAATGAAAAATCATGCTGAATTTAAAGTCGTTGGGTGTATAGTTTTAGAAATTTCGTGATGTAGAGGGAAAACGCATAAAATCCAAATCAATATCATGATAATAAACCATAGATTAGCCAAACCAGCCAGTAACATGTTTGGGATAATTTTCTAATTTCTTGTATCTATTTGGTGATATAAATATTAACGGTCATTAGGTCCGTTCGTTGAGGGCTCCTCCCGATGTGGTGAGAGATGTGCTCGAAGGAGTTCTTCGGCTCATGGGCATAGCTGATACTTCTTGGCATTCCATGAAACACTTTTTATCAAAGCGCGGTGTAAAGGAAGATATACGGTGAGTATATTAATTTGTGATATTGATACCATTTAGAGGCTGTTAAGTGTTTTTTAATTTCTATAGGACAGCAGACAGACTGACGGCCCACTTAGAATTTGGCAGTTATCCTCTGCTGTCGCGTCACGTTGCTGTCTCATAAGGGTACAGGAACTTGGGTTACGAATGCCGGAACACAACAGTAAGTTATTATGGCGGCATACTTAAGACTAAAGGTGGCCGCCATCCAGACGGGCTTGGGGCCTTATCACGTAGCTAGGGTGGGTTGTCGCCTTTTACGACAGGCCGACCCTGACCACAAATATCAGTATTCTCTCTCCGCCTCTGCACGGATAACAGTACTAGCATACACAAAATAGTCACTTCTTTGAATGTGGAGGGAACAGTGCATCACATATTTGCCGAGAGAATTGAAAATTAATCATTTAATTAGAATATTATGAATTAGTATTTTTGTTGAGGTTGGATAGGTGCCCTTGAAATTGCTAGTCTTATAAACCAGATTTTAAGTGTATGGAATAATAAAGGTAAAATATTTATTTAAGGTTAAATAAAGATGGGGACTTTTAATTTTTAGCAGTTTGTTGTCATTCTTGTCATATTAAAATGTTCTTTTATTGACTGTAGATGTATGGACGCGAGTCAAATAAGCGCAAGCGCATTAGAGGGCGTGCGCCGCCTTTTGGAACGCCGTGGCGCCTCCTTCGAGCCTAATACGGCGAAACGTGCCAGTGCAGCTTGCGCGCCTCTCGCCTCATGGGTGGTGGCGAACCTGCACCATGCTGACGCCCTGGCCAGGGTGCAACCCTTGCAGGCCCAACAGGCACAGCTACATAGGTTAGGCTTCTTCGAATTATAATGATTATAAAAAAACAGCTTCCAGCACTGGACGCTTTCATTCAATTTGTTTGCTTCGGGTGAGGATAGAGATGATGTAATGATACCATTATATACCAGATACCGCCATACCTCTAAATGTTCCTAAGTTCTTGGCATTACTACTACAGACTGATTTGGTCTCTAAGCTCTGATCTCCAACTTACAGCTTAAGTATATTATATATAACACGAGAAAATATTTAAATAACTTAAAAATAAATTTTAATCTATACGTTAATTCATTATAAATATTCATTCTCGCTAGGCCAACTCTAAAGTAATCTGTAAAACGTTAAGTTCCAAATTATTTCAATTTTTTTTATTTAATTTTCTTTAAATTCAAAATCAATTAAAAAAAACTTATTTCGTACTGATAGAAATTTAAAAGAAGCAGAAAGCCAACTAGAAGCACTTTCGAGTGGATTAGCAACCGTAGACGAACGCGTGGCAGCTCTGAAGGAACAATTAGGGCAACACTCACACGATGCCGCTGCACTCGAACTGAGGCTAACTAACGCGACTAATACCATACAAGCCGCGAAGCAACTGCTTGATCAGTTAGCACACGAGTATACCGCTTGGGAGGCAGATGTAAGTTCCTTGTTATCGTTATCATGTCTTGTATTGATCTTTTCCAATTTGATGTTTAGATCCGGGTATTAAAAGAAAAACATCCTGTATTATCTCTTCAGTTTTGTTATCCGAAAAGATACTTACGTTATAGTTAGCAGACAATGCTGACCTTGGATCCAAGTTTGGGACATGCTGAATGTATTATCAACACAATCTATATAACTTAATATTTATTATTAATACTAGAGGTGTTCAATTAAAAGTGATAATGAATATGACGCAATTATCTTTTATTAAATGTTATTTTATTTTTCGATGTAGTCACCTTCCAGGCTTATACACTTTGTATATCTTTTATGTAAAGCTAAAATTCGCTTTTTAAAAAATCTACTTCCAGATGCCTTAAAAATTGTGTACCGCGGCGACTACTGCGTCATTATCTTCAAATTTATGACCACTGAGATGTTCTTTTAACCGCGGAAATAGGTAGAAATTACTAGGAGCTAGGTCCGGTGAAGATGGAGGATGTTCCATCAATTCAAAGCCAGCTAATTGAATGGCAGCCATCGCAATTTTGGACTTGTACGCGGGGGCGTTATCTAGCAACTTTAGCGAGTTTTCCAGGCCGTTGCTTGCGTATTTCCTCACGCAACTTTGTTATTTGTCCTGCGTACAAAGTCTCCGATGTAATGGCTCCATGATTTAGGTATTCGATCATTACTACCCCTTGGCTGTCCAGAAAAAACAGCACATGATCTTAATTAATTAGTAAAATTAAAGCCACTAATAAGTAATATGAGCATATGAATTAAAATTATAAAGTACAAGAATGGAATACTAATAATTAAATTTGTCTACGGTATATGCAATATTTGTCCCATTGACTTATGTTTCTTACTTATCCTTTCAGTTAGCAAACATATCTAAAGATATATCAGAGCTCAGTCCACGATCATTATTGGCTGCTGCATACATTATTTATTTGCCAGAATTCACTGAACCACAAGCCAGGTAAACGAATTTTTTTTTATAATTAATTAGTTCATGGTACTTTCGTCTAGACTTCAGTCAAACTTCGTCGGTCAAACCAACATATTGTTGTAACTAATTTTAATTTATTTATTTTTGAGTCACGATGGAAATAGGTCTTTTGTCTGAAAATGAGCTTATTCAAGTGGAAACTTTGTTACCCAATAATTTCATTCTTAAAATAACTTCTTGTAAACAATAATCACAGTTAATCAAGTGAGTCGACAGTTATTTTTTTTAATAGAAGATAACAGCATTTCAAGTTTAAATCTAGCATAGTGGTTTTATTGTTATTTATAGGGAATATCTCAATAAATGGAGTGATCTAATTGGGTTTGAAGATACCACATTTTCTGTTATAAATTTCCTTTCGACCACTAAGAAACAATTGCAATGGGATGCCGATGGGCTTCCTTCAGATCAATCTGCTGTTAAAAACGCAGTTTTAATTGATCAGGTAAGTAAATTTAGTTAGTATTCTTTATGTTTTATCAATTATTTATCTAATTTTAGTATTTCTAGTGTGAATGCCTAAATAATATGGCCCATAACATCATACTGTTGGCTTAGGTCGGCCTCTATTTAGAATGGACATTATCTTAGATGTGCCACCACACTGTTGATATCGCCGTGCAGGCTACCTTTCAGTTTCTCCTTACTCTCATAGACTCTGGTTTCGATTTTAGTGTTGGCCTCCACGTAGCCGTGGTTCTCTATTATACTAAGTAACAATGGCTTAAAATTCTTAAATGTCTTGTATAAATGTCGTCTATTTATATAAGGTGGTATTTTGGTTAATATGCTTCAAATATTTTTATAACAAAGGCTCGATGAAAACAAGTGTATTAATTAATTAAGGCAATTTTACAAACCCCACGTTTTTAGTTGAGATTTTTGTAGGTATTAACATCTGCCCGATGTGGTTTCACTCCATTATTAGTGGATCCCGACGGTGATGGAATAAACTGGCTTAAAAACACTTTATCCGACACACAATGCGAATTTGTTTCACAGCAAAGTGATAAGTTGCAAACTGCTGTACAATATGCAGTCAGGTAAGTTGTTATTAATGCGGGTGTTATGTCTATCTCAGTTATATCGTTAAGTATCATATCTATAATATATCTTTAAATATAATATCGAATGCAAAGCAAGTAATTTGAAATGTATATATAAAACGAATTTTATATTAATTCAATGCAGTTGAAAAGAAAATGTAATTTGTAAACATGAAATCTTATTGATCAGGACTCACCAAGGGCATCTTTACTTGCTAGTAGATTTCTTCGTGCTAAATGCGAGCTCGTATGTGGGTCAAAAGGCAGCGGTCTCTGTAAAAACTAATTTTAGCTAAATATTAGTAAGTTTAGAGACAATATATAATATGTTACAAATAATCTATGGGAAAGCCTAAGCTTAGAAATCTAATGTGAACCACGTTTTCAGACTAGGTAGAGTATTAGTCATCACGGATGTAGACGACGTACACGAATGTTGGTCGTCACTGCTCTATGGATTGCCCATAAATACGAATGTGGGATCTGCCCCCCTCGCTGTCAGACTCATACTGCACTGTCGGGATGAAACTCTTCCCGCTCGGTTGCCGCCGTATTATCTAGCCCGATTGTCTGTATTGCATTTCACTGCAAGACTTGATGGACTTACAGGTAAATTAAATGACATTTTTAATACTGTTATAATTTTTTTTATCTTCTAACTCCTCTCAACTCTATGTATATTCGTATCATATTTAAAACCATACAAAAATATACTAAAATACGTTAGAAATAGTATACATATAAGGAGTATTACGAGCCAGTTTGTCATTCTATTATTACATTTTCTAAGCATTTGGCAATTAAACAATTATTTTCCAGATCAACTAGTATATTTTGCCCTTCAGCAACAAAATCCTGAAATGACCCAAAAGACTAAAGAGATAAAACTAAAAAAGGCTACTTTACAAAAACAACAGTATGAACTGCAGGTACTATTTATTTTTTTAACGAGCGCTAGATATATTGTGAAATCTGTTATTTTTTGCACTTTTCATTTTGCACGCTTTTTTTAGTAATACCTTTATTGACGTCTATAATTTAATCTCATAAACAGCAAAACTAGCTGAGGTTACAATCTATTTTTGATTAGAGTTATCGTATCGGCCTGGTCAGTATGTTAAATATCTATGTGTCATTTTCTGTATTCTGAATATGTCTGTCAATACCAGTGTCTCTATCAATCTTCCATCAATTAAGCTAGTCTTTTTATACGACACATTGAAGCCACCGCAATTTAATGACATTACTCCCCTCTAATTGGTGACTTAATTCGGTTTCCCTCGGCTAATTTCGGCTTCTGTACACACACGCTAGAGTGGGGGTCACGTTACCCGTGATCTGGCTGCATTGATACGACATTTAATGTACAATGTTATGTCACATGTAAAGTAAAATGTGATGACTTTTACAGGAACATCTTCTAAAAGATCTGTCAAGCAATAGCGACATTTTGCACGACGCGAACCTGCTCGCTTCGCTGAACAAAACTCGCGCTACAAATACAACTATAATGGAAGCGCTTGAATCCGCTTTAAGTATCGAGGAGGCAAGTCGCACCGCGTGCTCGGCATATGCTCCCAGTGCAAGACAGACAGCAAGACTTGCGTTAGCCGTTAGGCGTTTGGCAGCCAAGAGGCCATTGGTCGCACTGCCGGTTGACGTCATTCTCGATGTGTATGTCGATGCAGTTACGAGAGTGGGGGTAATTTCTTCTTGGTATAATAATAAATATATTAATTGTAATGTTATACAAGTAAAACAGCTACATCTACTCCCAAAATAAACGGCAGATCGCTTGTGTTATAGGTACTAAACAACTGATATATGCCGCAACTCGAAGCAGGAATCATGCCACTTATATTATTTTTTAATGAGTTGGATTATATCGTAATTATTATTATAATATAATAATAAATATGGAATCCCACTAAACCCTAGTGCATAGACTTATGCTTCGAATCGATTCACACCGGATATCGGACAGCCAGGATTTAAGTCAAAAATCAAAAAGGCCGCAATCGTTGTTTCTTAAGAAAATACTCAAACACCGACCTCGTACTCCGAAACCAAAACTTTAGATGCTATCGGGTCGACATACACACTTAGTCTCAAAGAAACGTTTCTTTTTATCGTATATTTTTAGGATCCATCAAAAATAAATACTGAAGAAACAGTGAAATTTATAACAAGAAGAATAATCGAAAGAGTTTTACTTGGTTTGCATAAAAAAGACAAATACACAGTGGTTTTCTACCTTTTGAAAGAGGTTTATGAAGATTTATTCCCTGAGGAGGTGAGCATTTGTTGTATCATTGTATATTGAATACTTCTATTTTGTTTTGTATAATGATAACTATGGATGAGCATGACCGTAAAATATATTCTAAGAAAGTTGATTATTTTTAGCTTTGGCAATTGTTTATTGGAACCCATAATCTTGTGGATGATGGTAGTTATGTTGAAGATATCAGAAATACCTATCCGTGGATCCCTAATGAGTGCCTCTGGAAAACAGCAGATCTAAAAGTAGGTGTAATGTTTATTATATTACTGTATACTTGTATATTTGACATTTAATTGTAATTTAATAATTGTAAATAATTGTCTATGGTATTTTATATAGCATAAGTAACTCTATTACTCTCTGAATGTTGAGTAACTCGATGGATCTTAATATTTTATTAATTTTACGTCGTGCTAAGACATAAAAAAATAATTTTTCAAATTGTATAAAGTAAAATCAGTTTAAAGTCAAAGTGACTTGAATCTACTAATTTGTGTTTAATATTTCAGACTACCAGTGAAAGTTTATTCAATAGATTAACACTGGACAAGTCGGATATGTGGCAAGAATATTTAAAAATTGGAGACATCAATGTATTGGGTAAATTAAAACTTACCCCGTTTGAAGCCGTAGTAGCAGTTTCGATTCTGCGACCCGATAGCTTGTACAGAGCTATTGCTGCTTTGGTAGACCAAATTTTAGGTAAGTACGATAATTAATAACATGTTATCTTGAAAATACTTTTAAGAATAATGGGAATCATAAACTTAGTTTAATAAATTGTTACTAAGAATTTTTACAAATTATTTATTAGATTAGAATTTATTAGCTTTTGTCCTTCACTTCTTTGTTAACATACCATTAGTAATGGTAACTAATTAGACATTTTCGCATTCAAATGAGATGAAATACGATAACCTGTCTTTTGACGCAGACATTTATATCTCGGATAATATTATATTTTATCGATAATTAAAATATCCGATCAATATATACTTACATAAACTTATTAAATACAACAACGTACATACTTACTAGTATATATTTGTTTTAATTATTTTTGTCTGAGTAAAAGTGATATTAACGTCTTATTACGAACATTTGTAAAATTACCAATAATAATCAACTTTTACTTTTAATCATTACATGTTTGTTATCATTACTGTTCTCAATTTGCTTTTTTTTTTTGTTTAACCTACAGGGTCAGGAGCAGTATCGGGCGGGGAGGCAATATGGCGTGCAGCTCGATGCGGGAGGGCACGTCGGCCGCGGCCCCTATTGGTACTCGGCGCACATGCCGCGGATGTACTAGCTGCACACGCCCTTGCCAACAATCATACATTCACTCAGGTGAGTACCAATGTGATAGCATTACGTACGTTGTTTATAGTCCGGTTCATACATAATCACCAATAACATGTCGCTACATAATCTTGTGTGTAAGAAATAAATAAATATATTTATATACTTAATGAATTTGTCATAATTTCATTGAAAAGTTGCTTTTCAAAATTTAATAGACTATTTTTTGTTTATTTTTTAAATCGAGGATAGTTAATAGAAATTAAAGAAAAAAATATTAATAACAATATGTAAAAATTGGGACAAGTATAAAGTAAAAAATATTTTTAATTATAATTAAAAACAGAAGAAATGTTGATGACCTAAAAATGCTCTCAGTAAAAAAAATTAGAAACAATTATACTATTCATATTTAAAATTAGAGTTATTGTAGATTTTGTCCTGATTCTACTAATATAATATTATGTTGCATAATATGTTCTGATATATTAAGATACTGCTAGACTGTGTGAAAATAGCTATTCGACAGACAATATCACATCGGTAAGTCCAAACCACACTCCTCTACGACAACACCAGACCCCATGTTGCACATGTCGTCAAAGCCGCGGTGCAAGAGCTCGAATGGGATTTCCCATCCGCCTTATTTATTCTCCGGATCACCAACGAATTGCCATCTTTACCGCTCTGTATCCAACCACATGATGAACGTTACCTTTGACAGTGAAGAGAACCTTAAAAACAGTCGCAACAACTGGTTCGTTACCAGACCGAGCGGTTTTTTTTTTTTTGTGTAATGGCATCGATAAGTTGTTTGAGAGGTGGGAGGAGGTTAACAGCAACGGCGAATACATAAGCAATTTGTAGTGTTCATATGTAATGTAATTTATTTATTCTGTTTTAGTATGTTTACATCCATATTTTACAAAAAAAAAATTAATTTGTACAAAATAAAAAGTGTAAATAAATAAAATCTCTCGCCGTTTATTTTTCAAATCGCTGCAGCTCATTCGCCACCATTGATGCGATGCGCGAGCGATATAGGTAGTCGAAGATTTTATGCAAGCAGTAAGGCTACGCGATCCAAGCAGTGATTTGTGTTTTCATTTAGTCCTCACAATAAACCACACTTTTGATTCTGTTATAACTTTTGAAAAGTCTTTGATAAAAACTTTATGAACTCATTTCCCAATCTAATGGTATGTTACTAACACAACGACATGAATGAATATGAACTTAATGTATAGATTGGTGTGGAAGATGGCAGAAGTGCATGGGACTTGGCTGTAGACAATGCACGTAGTGGGGGATGGGTGGCCTTAATTTTGGGTGCCTCCCCCTTCACGAGCCAATTACAGGCCTTCATTACCTCGTTTTCTGATAAACCGGTAAGTGACTTGATACTGAATTGAACAGTTTTCCGAACGATTATATCCGTTTGCGTGTGGCCCACAGTGTCTTCTTCCTCCTGCCCTTATCCCACATTATATGGGATCGGCACAACATGTTCTCTCCTCCGTTAGCCATCATCCAAACATTCACACCCTTTTTTGCCATATCATCTTTAACGCAATCCATCCATCTTTTTTTTTGGTCTACCTCTACTCCTGTAACCATCTCTCATTTTTATCATTTTCCTTATTATATGACATTCTTCCCTGCGCATTACATGGCCAAACCACGTTAGTCTATTACTTTTAAGTTTTTTTAGTGTGGACCGCAGTGTATGGTTCGCCAATTTTGGTTACTCCTTACATAAACATTTTTGTCGTTTATGAAAAGCAACTAATTAAACATAGACATCGTGTTAACAAGCTTGAATCATTGAATAATTTTGTTAGGGATTGTCAGAAAATAAAAGATATGAAACTTTTCGATTAACTACCGTGCAATATCTTGTATGTAATGGTATGTTTCTTATATCTAATTGTGTTGATCAGTATGCAGTAAATGTTATTGGAACATACAACCGATTGCACAAACGAATTGAAATTTTTTATGACCTTTATTTTTCTTTCTTACTAAATTAAATCGATTTATTGTATATTTTTTTAATCTTAAATCATGTAGGATTTAAGTTCGACAAAAAAAAATTATATTCGTTTATGCAACCGGCTGATAAAATTTTAAATGAATAAAATGCATTTTAATAGCCAATCTGCATATTAATAGTTTACTGATTATCACTTTCAATAACACTTGCAACATTTATCTCTTACAAATTTTTGTCCCAGTTTCTGGGAATATTATAAAAATGGATTCGCTTTATATAATTGTGAATATAAAACTCTCTAAAGTTTTATTTCAATTTATGCCTATTATTTCAGGCCGAAGGCTTCGGCGAAGAATTTCGGTTATGGATTGTCTCCGAGGACAGGGACGTGCCGCCTCTCATATCGAATGCTTGCGTTAATGTTATTCTTGAGGTAACCAAGTATTATAAATATTTTATTAACAGAACAAATAATGTAGTAGCTACTATTAAATAAGACTAACTCAATTCAACCAACTCTTTTCAAGAGTTTTCATAGATCCCACTTTAACAGATAATATACACAGAAAAAGTAAACTACTTATTGCTAGTTTACAATCAGAAAAACTTCTTTACAAAATAGTTTTGGCGATTATTATTTTTATACTAGAAGAAAAAAAAATGAAGTGGATGTAATTAAAATCATACTTTTGAATAAACTTTTTTGATTATGTATAGCTTTCTACTACTCCGATGTTTGGCGCTGGCTGTAAGAGCTGCAATAAGCGGGAAATTGAATATGCTAAAATCTTGATACATTGATTGTATTTCAATATTTGTTAGTAGTCGTAGTAGTGGGAAGTCAAATTTGTGTAACTAGTTTGAATTGATCTTTCGAATTTCAGTCACCGGAAGGTGTAAAAAACAACGTGATGGGTACGTTATCAGCGTGGGGTAATTACCAGTCCGATGCGAAGACGGTGCGCTTACACGCATGCCTGGCGTTGTTTCACGCACTGGTCCAGGAGCGCAGGGCGTATATACCTCAAGGTAGAAAACTCAAAGCTATCTCTTATTATTGACGAATTTACATTTGTACAACAACAAAAAGCATTATTACTAAGTGTAGAAATGTTTTTTAAACAGTAGGTACTCTGTACTAAATGTAAACCGAATGCATACACCAAAACAAAAGTAGCACGTCTACCGAGTGAGTGGGTATTACATCATACATGTAATACCCGTTACTCCCCTAAAATAAGCTCCTGAACTGAAATGGTATCACATCGTTCGTCTAACTGGCCTTAGTTATTAGACCACAGACGCTTCATTGACAACCTACCAATATCGTAATTTTTGTGTCCTAATTATTTTGTAATAAAATTTAGGTTGGAGCCGATGGTATGCTTGGGAATGGGGTGAAATACAAGCGTGTGTGGCTGCGCTTAAAGCCAAGAGTGCAGCAACACCCCTTTGCTTGGCTCTCTATTCATCCAGAGTCAGCGTGGAGCCAGACAAACAGCTTCTGACGACGCTGCATCAAACATATTTAGGCGAAGCAGTGATATCTCAACAGTGGAAACCGAAAGACATGTCTGTTAGACTGCCCTACACCGATCGCTTGCAGGTAAGTAGAGCCGTTTGAACATCATTTGCTAGTAAACAATACTCAGTATTCAGCTCATATTTATATAAAAACGTTGATAAAGAAAGTCACATAAATAAATTAAAATAATGGCTATTAAAAAGGTACTATTCCGACACAGAAAATTTTATTCATATTGGAGAATAATACATATTTATCCTATCTAGAAAAATTCACACCTACACATACGAACACACACACACCCCACGCACGCTCAAACACACACACGCACGCGCACAAACACAGGGATAATCACGCATATTGTAAAATATATAATATTCATTTTTGTAGAATTAGTTAATTGAAAATGGGAGAGGAAACTTGCTCCAGAGATACAGTTAGATCTAGTTCTGGAGCAAGTGGAATCAATTAATTTATCTACTTTTATTTAATTTAATAAAAGTTTGTAGTATTTAATAACAGCAATTTTAACTTCCAATATTCAATCCAAAGAAGTTATCGCTATAGGTCTATAGTTGGACGGGTCCGTCCAGTCACCCTTTTTGGCTGCAAAGATTTCGCACAAAAGATCGGCTTTATCTTTGACAGCATGAGCCAGACGGTCATCAGCTTATCGTAAAGAAAGTATGGACATCCGACAAAAGTTTCTTTCGACAGCTTTGGCAAGGGCCCAGAAAGCGTTAGTCCCAGAGATAAAACTAGCAAGACGCTTACCAACTCTGCCGATGTGCTCAAATTTTGCTCTCGCAATCCATTTTTGAGGGTCCCGGAGGCAACGTTATATTTTTTCTTCAGGTCAGAAGTATTAGGATCCTGACAAACACTTGCTGTAGTCCAGGCTCGATAGCCCTCTTGCTTTAGCTTAACAGCCGAACCACCAATGGGCACTACAGAGTTAGGAATGAAACATTCCATTCCCTGCAGCATCACGTCAGCAATATAATAAAAACTATAATAGTAAATGTAATTATTTAGATGTACACATCGGCTTTCGATGTTTTACCCGATATCGATTCGCCACAACTCCTCGGCTTGCCCGCCAACTGTCGCCTCGGCTGGGAGAGGAACGCGGCGAACAATATTGTCGCTGGACTCAAAGGCAAGTTACTATAATATATGATGCACTCCTTCATAAGTTAAACGTAGCTTGAAACGATTTTATAATATTTATTTTACCAGCATTTTACCTACTAGTTGAAATAGTGTAGCTGTCCATCATTAATATAATAATGGTAAAAACCTTTCAAGTCATGTATCTATGTAGCTGTCTATGTAACGGAATTTTCGGATGCGATTTTTATCCACTTTGCACGATCAAAAAAATTTAAAATTGAACACTTGTCAAGACCAAATGACAATACACAAATTTAATAATTTTGTTCCATACTCCTTATCAGGATCATCAGGATTAACGTTTTCTTTTCCTTCTGCCGCAACGCTATCTGCTATTTTATTAATATAACAGCCGGATAATGGCGTTAAATTAATAAAAACGTTTACCGATAGTTAATTGACAACTGATAAATTATATTTTATAATTAATCAAACTAAAAACTTAAAAATAAATTATAGTTAAAAAAAACTAAAAAAATTACGCTTTTATATTATACTTAATCAAACTTAAAAGTAAAAAATAAATCTTTACATAAGAATAAAATTTCTGACGAGAGAAAATTAATGTCACCGTTCTAAAAGCGTGGGGTGATTTGTGCGATATTTTAAAACTAACTGCATTTCAATGAAACTAGTAAAAAAATTAAAACGATTGATATCGAACACCCCACGCTTTTTAGAACAGTGGCATTAATTTAATCATCAGAAATTTTATTCTTTTGTTAAGAATGACTTTTTAGTTTTTGTTTCAAAGAATGATCTTGCTAATTTATAAGTTAAGCAAATTAATTTCTTAATTTACTTTGAATTTCAAAAATAAAATAATACGGTAATAGTTTTAATTTATCTATCACTACACAATTTATAAATACTTAACAAGTATTTTGATTGAATCTTTCAGAACTGAACTCCAGTGTGAGCGGTGCACGAAAGAGCAGCAGCAGTGGGCCGATGAAAGCTCTCTTAGCCCTATGGAAGAGACTGATGTCAGGAAGTCCCTTGATCAAGAGTGACTACCAATCCCAAATTGTATGTGGTATTTCAGTACACAATTTTCAGAAGCTGACTAGATTAGATTTGTGAACGTACCTACTGCAGCGATTTAATTATTTTCAGCGTATATTCTCATTTTAATTATATTCTATGCACATTTTCCTACTTAGTTTTTTTTATATTACTGCGGAAACGGCAGACAGGCTGATGGCCCACTGCCATCTATGTAGGAGAACTAGAAGCTGGTTATTATGGCAGTATGGCGGACCAAATTTCTATCACCACAATTCCTGTCCAAATTGCTTGCGGACCAAATTGCTGTCATTAAATCATTTTACGTACTGGAGTATAAATGTTTGGACTTGTTCAATCAACGAAAACCAATCAGCTCAACACAAGTAGCGCCACTCGATCCAACTCGAGATAGTCATTTTGCAGGCTGCAATGGTAATTTCGAATACTATCGGAAACTGTTACCATACGCGAATAAGAACTGTTACCAAAAATTTATTGAGTTAGTTTCTTTTTTACTGCCGTTTTGTTCTGCCTTGGCCAAAATCGTTGTTTTGTTATTGTTTTATTATCTTGGAGTGTATATTTTCGGACTGTTTATCATTTTTTCCGCTCGTCGGCGTCGGTATAATTTTTTCCCCTATTTATTTTTATTATTTAATGTGTTTGTTTAGCGGGAGCAGGGTTGGTGGGGGTGCGTTTGCGGGGGCGAAGTGCGTGAAGCGGCGCGTGTGGCCTCCACCGTGCACGCGGCTCTCGCTCTGCGCGCCCGGAACCTGCATTCGCATCACTCTATTATTAGCCAGGTAACTACTTCAGTTGCATTATCACATCGTTAGTCGGAATTAGTTTTTGATGCGCTCCTTTTTTTTATTGCTGACTAACTGCAGACTGCGGCCTACTTAATAGTAAGCAGTTACCGTCGCCTATGAATGTTTACGATGCTAGGGCACCGCGAACACACTGCATTCCCATATGGTAGAGGAACCTGGGTCACTAATGGCGGAATACAGCACAAGCTTATTATGGTGGCATACTTATAGACCAAGGGTGGTTATCGTGCAGATGGACTTAAAACATTACCACGTCTAGGGTTATTTTGTCACCTTTTATAATAGAATAGGCTAACCCCGACCACAGGGGTTAGTATTATTACTCCGCCTTTGCACGGAGAAAACGGTTCTTATCCATCTCGATCTTTTGTGAATTTTTATTAAAAATTAATGTTATAATACTGTTTCAATCTTACTCTAACTCAAAACTTACAAAATGGATGGATGGAGCTTATGAAACCGAGGAAATTTTCAAGTCTACTTTGCCTTCAAATTACAAGATACTGCCAGATTGTTTGGAAAGTAATTTTGTTTCACTTTCGCGAAAATGAAAGGCATTTAATATAGTTGATAAATATTTTATTTAATTATATATTGTCCATTATGCTCCAATACCGGCTGCCATCTATCTAGCAGTAGCATGAACTGGCAAAAAACTGGTCCTTGTGATTTTTGACCTTCTCATTTGAAGTGAAGGTTTTACCGTCTAATAAATTTTGTAGAGACCGGAACAAATAATAATCCGAAGGTGCCAGATTTGGAGAATATGGTGGGTGTGGCAGTACATCCCATTCAAGCTGTGAAAGCTTTTAGCGAGTTACCAAACTTGTATGAGGTCTCTCATTGTCTTGATGGAACACTACCTACACCTTTTCTGTTGATCAATACTGGCCTTTTCTCTTTGAGGGAATCATTCGGTTTTTTCCTCTTAGCTTTCGAAATGCTTTGAGCCGGTTCGTCTTTTTACTGCATGATCTCTTGTGTTTGACGTTATTATAGACAACTCATTTCTCGTATGATGATGATGCGATTCAAAAATAGCTATGACAATAATTTTCTTGACATTTGAGAAGCAAATCACAGACGTCGACGCTATGACACAGATTTCTCTCCGTGAGAATATGAGGAACCCATATGTCGAGCTTTGATGTTAAACATAGACCTTTCAAGTGGCCATGAACAGTTCGATCGCGTCTTAATCAGCTTCAACTAGCCTTACAGAACGTGGAACGTCGTCAACAACAAAATTGCCAGTTCGATATTTCGAAAACCAGTTTTGCCATTGGCATGCTGTCAATATATCTCCTCCATACACAAAACAGTAATTAAGCCCCATGTCGAGGAAAACGAAACTACTTTCGGAACAAACTTAGGCCTATACACATGCTACGTAGTAGCACATAAGCATGCTAGTTTCGAGCAGATGCTACTTAATAACATACAATTAGCACGTGTATACGAAAAGAGCATGCTTGTGAACAAGCACGCTACTAAATCGCAAGCCGTTCTATATTTCGTGCTAGTTAGCACACGGTGTGAGGCGCGGGGGAGAAAGGAGCGGCTCCAAAGCAAGTCTGAACGTGTATTCTTTGCGAGCATGCTACTTGATTTGTTATCACGATGGCTCAATGGGGCGATGACAAAACTTTAATTTTTTTATATTTCATTACCGAAATTATGAGTGTTTATAGAATGTACGTCACCACAATACAAAAATAAATTTCGAGAGAAAATGCATACCAAAGTTTATATTTATGAAAGTAATAGTATAACTGAATTTATTCATTCCCTAAAGAAACGTCCATTTTGAATGTTGAATATGAGCATGTGTATCTCACACGTGCTAGAAAGAAACATGCTAGCAATAAGTATGCTTCTGAGGTATGTGCTCTCATGAGCAAATGTACACACTTGGAGAGCATGCTATCTAGTAGCAAACAAGCTAGCTTTTCTAGTAGCATGTGTATTCCAGGCCTTATAGATTATATTTATTACATATTTGCAGGTACCCGAAGATTGGCAGCTTCTGTGGGCGGGCCCCGATTCACCCGACGCCTACATCAAGGAGTTCTGCTTCAGGGCCAAAGCTGCCGTGGCGCGGTTGGATAGTGCCGACGTCACTCCAGATTATATACCAGCAGGTTGAAACAGTTCAACGTATACTTTACCTAAATCGCTAACGTTTCCTTATCCAATTAATGTTTTTTTATCTTTTAAAATTTTATACATCTAGACAATATTTTCAATAGGATATTTAAAAGGCTGTATCACCTTGTAGCTTAGGGGTATTATTACCCTCTGAGACCTTATCTAGAGGTCCTCGGTTCGAATCTCGCGATTGCATGCGCTGTTTAAGTAGTTTTTCTAGCGTAATGTGGATTATTAAAGCATGATTGCCATGTACCGATGTTGAAGGAAAATATCGTAAGGCAACCTGCATACCAAGGTCACCGGTGTGTGCAACCCGTCACGTTAATATAGTCGTCGTGTTTTGTAGAAATGGACTTGCGCTGTTTGTTGCGGCCGTCGCGCATGGTGTGGGCGCTGCGCGTGCGCACCGCAGTGCGCCTGGCGTGCCCCGCGGACTCACTTGTCCTCACCGCTAAGTGGAACTGCAAGGGTAACTTTATAGACTCACCGTCATCGTTAATTCTAATTAGAGAAAATGTTCCCCTACCTTTGTCTATCATTTATAGTAAACATTTAATCTAGTAATATAATTTCTGCTCAAATACTTCAGCTTTGTCCGGGCTAAAGAATAATAATTAATAAATATATTGGAAAAATTTTACACAAATCCATCGAGACCCAAAGTAAGCACACTTACAAAGTGGGCCCATGGCCTTGCACTAAAAGGGGCCGCGCGAGGCCTTTTTACATGTGATTCCACCAGACTTAATATCTCCGTTTATTTTTAAATTAATTAAAAACTTACAAAATACTGGCCGCACTCGTCACAGACTGGCAACACAACTTAGCCTTACAAAACGTTTCTTTACACGTAGACTTCACACAAAACCGTGAAGGTGATAAATTAGTTTTTCTAAATTAAAAATTATTAAAAACTACGTAAAAAGAGTATGAAGCAGGTCCGACTGTCTATCTGCGAAAAATAGTTACAAGTCCTTACTAGTGCTTTTCAATATTCTCCCACTGCGCATTTATATTTAATAATTATTATGAGTAGGTGCGTCGTGTCAAAGCATGTTTGGTAAGATAGTTTTATTGGGTATATTTTGGGAACCAAAGAAAAGCGACATCGCCCACGTCTAAACCGTCGTAACCGTCTCTGTCACTATACTTGTTATTGTTAAGATGAAAATGGCGACGGGTTGGTAGTGCGCGGGCTGCGCGTGTGCGGCGCTCTGGTGTCGGGCGGGCAGCTGGCCCCGGCGCAGCCCCTGTCGCCGCCGCACGCGCCCGCGCCGCCCTTGCTCATCAAATACTTACCACAGGTGAATATTACAATACGATCTACTTTTTTGTTCAACAACAATACACAACCTGTGAACTTAAACGTTTTATTATACTTACGATCTCTATATATAGCAGAACGGCTTGCGTTGCTTGCGGGGGTCACGGGTTTGATTCCCATCCACAGTCTAGAGCATTTCTTCTCGAGTATTTGTTTTTTTTATACATTACATGATACCTGAAATAATTTGAACGCTTGTCAAATACAGAAGGCAACTTGCATTGAAACCTTTTTAATTTTTGATTTTTTCAACGATTTAACCGGATTTCAACGTTACTGATTGTCTCTATTTACAAAACTGTATTGCAATGAGGATTTCACTGCAGAGCTACACCTGCCAGGCTTGACCTAAGCGGATTGGCAGGTTACGCATAGTGGTGATCTCGTCTCGTTATGCAATTTTGTCACGATGTTTTCCTTCGCCGCCGGTACTTGGCAATTGTGTTTTAATATTCACAGTAAGCGAATAAGACAGTGGACAGTCCAGCAGTGTATAACATCGTGGTATTCGAATCCGAGGTACTCTAGGAGTGTCAATATAAACAATAAGTGTTATTATACAGTATAAACAAATTAACGAATGTGAAAATATATAATGTTTACTTCTGACTGTTCCTCTAGCACGGCGGAAGTCCTGTTATTCAAGAAGGCACGATAGAAGTGCCCGTTTACACGAACGAACTTCGCGAAGAGATCGTGTTCTACGCCCGTTCGCCGCTCGCGAGGGACTTCGACCGCGACACCGCACTGCTGAACGCTGTTGCACTGTTTATTGCACCCGTCGAGTGATACAATTGATTTTAGAGCACTAGTCAATTAAAGGAACACGAGATAATTGTTCTTTCATTTTTCTGTATTACGACTATGATAAATTCTTTTAGGCTAAATCAACGCATGAGACTGATCGAAAGTTTGAGGACTGAAGGTAGTCAAGAGTTATAGGATAGGATAGAGGGCAGGAGCCCTCATCTCCAATTATGTAGGCTAGATATGTTCTCTACCTCCAGTCTCTGCTGTTAGCAGGCATCTCAACATTCTGTTTTCGTCACATCTGTTACGAAATTCAAGCATGTTGTCATAGGCGTAGTCTCCTTTATCCAACCACTAATTTCTAGCAATTTTTCTTCAACGGCATTCTTTCATTAGCATCGCTCGTGTAAAATCCACTTTACGCCACTTAGCTGCACCCTATCGCAGTACGGCAGTACCAGACTACCGTTCTCCAAAATGAAAATTTTGGACGCGACCGATATTTTATATCAATGGCGATATTTTTTAGCTATATGCACAAGATACTGCTAGCAAGACATTTTTTTTAAAGATGACACTATCCTTACAGGGTCAAGGAAAAAGTTCTCAGTTGAAATTATTTAAAACATTAGTCTGCACAAACCGTTTTTATTTCACCACAGATTTAATACCACCATAGAATATTTTTAAATTCAAACCATAGATAAAAGACGATTACAGCTTTTGATAGCCTGCAAACATAGGACAGTTGTTTCACCTCTCGAGGGCGGAGGTTCAGACAGACGTCGTTCCCGTACAAACCAATAAGCCACCCTTGTTCCAAGCTTTTTCTTAATTATTTCTTTGGTCAAGAAAAGATAGTACATAAAACTCTGGGATCTAAAAGTGCAAGTATTAATTGAAATCAAATAAAACACAAAGTAATGAAAAATATTTATTTAATAAACCATTTTAATTATGTAAATATTATAATTTATAATATTTGAGAACTCTCACAAAATAAACAACATCAAGACATTTATTTGTCACTTGTGTATTCAAACTCAAGGCACTCGGTTCAGTCCACACCGAATGCTATCTCGGAGATTGTTTTAAATTTACATAATTAACCTTAAAACTATTTAGTTCACTATCTATGGCAAATGTTGACAAACTTCATTAGAAATAATTAATCAAAACTCATAAAATATTCTAAAATTAGGATTTATTTAATGAAACTCAAATAGTTGCCGTTATATTCCAATATGCTGCTTCTAATTTTGATTTTGTATTCAATAAAAAAAATCACCAATTTGTTCCGATACCAAATATTGTTTTCTCATTTACAAATAGAAAATATTTTTATAGCTGAAGAACAGCTTTACAGTAAGTAGTTGCCGTCGTCTATAGATGTTTGCGACGTTAGGGACACCACGAACACGTTGCTGGCCCATAAGGGTACAAGAACCTGGATCACTAATGCCGGAAAACAACCATAAGGTTTAATTAACCTCTGCCGCCATAATTGGCGGCATCCAGACGGGCTTGAACAGGCCGATCCCGGCCGCAGGGGTTAGTATTCCTACTTCACCCCTGCACGGAAGAATGAATTTATGTATAGCAGTTACATCTATCTGTATTAATGCAATTGTTCTTAATGCAATGGGTTTAGAACAAATGAAAACAATGATGATTCGCAACGCAATTTTAATGCAATATATAAGAGATGTATTATATCGCTTATTATATGTAAATCGTACTTAATGAAATTAGAAACATATACATATGTACTGAGTTATTTAAAATATGTGACCAAAAGAATTATTCAAAACCGGCAAAACACCATTTGAGAGTATGCTAAAAAAATGTTAGAAAGCGAAGATAAAATAAAAATATAATAAAAAATATTAAAAGAAAACTGCTGATAAGACAACTCATGCTTGGTAAAATAAATCCACTAATGATTGCAAATGTCAATCGTTCTAGAATTTTCTGATAATAATAACAAGCAATATTTAAAAAAATAAAAGTCGTTAGCATTCACGATAACCATATTAATTAGGTAACATTGTAAAAATAAAATTTACTTTAATTAGAAAATATGAACTTTCAATCATTTATCGTTTGGAAGACTTTGTAAAAACAGAACTATATACAATATTCTTAATTGTCCTAAGTAAATAAATAATATGTTAGATGCTGAGGAACAGCAGCGGGCTGACGGCCCACTTCACAGTAAACAGTTACGGATGTATGCAACGCTAGGGGCACCGCGAACACGCTGCTGTTCCATACTGATACAGGAACCTTGGTCACTAATGCCGGAACGCAACACAAGGTTATTATGGCGGCATACTTTACACCAGGGCTGGTTGCCCTACCACGTAGCTAGGGTTGTTTTGTCGCCTTCCACGACAGACGCCCCGCCCCGGCCGCAGGAGTTAGTACTCTTACTCCGCCCCTGCACGGTGAAAAATATATATACCTAATAAATATATCCATATTTTTTTCAGTTTAACAAAATGCAGTTTGCGTTGCACATAACTGTAAATGCTTACATACTGGGAAAGTCACATCGACATTTGAATATATATATATATATATATATATATATATATATATATATATATATATATATATATATATATATATATATATATATATATATATATATATATATATATATATATATATATATATATATATATATATGTATATATATGTATATAACTCATAAATTGATTTATGCGCACATGAGTCACAATATTTTCCGATATTTCATAGGAACAAGATCATTATTATAAAGTATACTTTTCTAAATATTAATTTATATAAAAAAAAACTATTTAAATTATCATAAAAATGTTAATGTGGTTTTTCATAAACTTCAAATCACGTTTGCTAATTTCATCGATACAATAACGTGTGTACATAATTCCTTTATCTTGGGAATAAACCTATGTTTTCAGACTATTCACAAATGCTATGTTTTTAGATTCAAACAATGACCGAGTATCCATAAATCGACAAGTCGGTGGGAGGACAGTCACCCCATCTCGTTTTCAGAACGGATAATGCTCTCTGCTTACACATAAAAAGAAGTTCCTCTTTTCGGAATTAAACAACTGTCGCTTAAGAATAAATCAGATTGATTAAACTGCTATCTATACTACTACTATAAAGAGGAAAGATTTGATTGTTTGTTTGCTTTGAATAGGCTCCGAAACTACTGACCCGATTTAAAAAAATCTTTCACCCGACAGGGAAGCTACACTATCCCCGGGTGACACAGGCTATATTACATTTTCAAAAAAATTAGGGATCCTTACTAAAACTCCAATAATGTAACCCAAGGTGTAAAAAAATTACCTAAAATATTATTTAAATCGCGTGCGCTGCGAAAACTATTGATGATAGAATAAAATAATGTACTACGACTTTGCAGAACACATCATTATTTACAAAAAGTGTCGGGACAGCATATGTCTAACTATTGTAGTTATGCCACAATAAGTGTTCTTTTATTTGAAAAATTTAATTGAAATGCCGCCCCTAGAAAAGGCTCTTTGTTTGTATCTTGGTATTAACCCTTATCAAAATAAAATTACTTCATATTCAAAACTGCTTCAATACCTTTATATAACTTTTTGAATTATTAAATTCGGATATTCCATTCGAAAGATATCACGAGTTTAAAAATATAAGTATTAGAAAAATGTTGCGTGGTAGCCGCTCACCCTGTCCGGCTAGGCAGCACCTTATGCAATGTAGGCGTGCGTCACTGGGGTTTTTACAAAAATTAGAAAAAAAAATACTTATTAAAAAATAACGAATAATAATAAATAAAAAATAATAACAAAAAATCATTAAAATAAAAGTTCATAGAAATAATAATATTTAAACTTTCTTTATAATTTTATTTTTTTAGTAACCTGACGCAAATAGAAAGGTTTATGTGTGTGTATATAATTTTTAATATTGAAATTTTTGTTAAATACCCGTGCGAAGCTGGGGCGGGCCGCTAGTTCATAATATATTTTTAAATTTCCTTTTTTACATCTCTACACCAGAAAAGGAAGCAATCAAGGAAGGGTAAAAACGCAAAAAGTACTTCTAAGTGACAACTTCGGTAGCCAACAGGATAAAGCTGTTTTAAATAGGATTTTAGAAAAATATTGATTTTATTACATACATTGAGCAAATCAGTGGAATTTGTTGATCTTTAATTATTATTTTTGGTGAACATTCATTTATTAAACTAAAAATTTTCAGTAAATAAAATTACTAATATTAAGTACTTAAATCATAAACGAGCAAATTAAAACTAAATACAATAGGAATACAACATAAGTAGTACTTTGGAACATTGTCCCACAGATCTATGGCATACCTAGAAATAATATATTGTTAATAATACTAAATGACTGGTTTACAAGAAAAATATAGCAGACACAATAGATTTGTGGGTGGCAAGCAATTCAGCTAGATCCAGCTGTTGGAAATTAAATCAATTGAAATTTGGTTTTTATGAATTTATTTTCATTCTATAAATGAAATTTTATAAAAATAATTGCAAAAACATTTTAAATTGATTGTATAAATATTTTTTCTGGACACATAGCTGCCGGTTATATTCAAATTACGAAAGTTTATTATTGAGCCAATTTATTTAATAGAAATAATACGTGGCCTAGTGCCATTTTGGGATTCAATTATCCTAAGTTAAGTCTTTGCCCAAGGCTTTTCAAACAAATCTTTGAGCATTAATAAACACCAATCTACTACACCTTACATTTACTTATAATCTCACAGTTCATAATATGTATATATCTAAGCTTAATTATATTTTAATTTATCATATCAATAGTGAGAATAATGGAGTATTTTATTAACACAAAGAAATAAACAAAATTGGTTTATGTAATACTTTATAAAAAAATTCCTTAAGGTTTTGGGGGGTAAAGGTATTAAAATATTTTTTTAACTGTATGCATAATGTCTTAAGAATATTGTGGCAAATTTCAAGTCGATTGGAGAAAAATTGACGAAATTATGAGTATTTTTTTACCCGTCGGATTTTTACACCTGCCCGACCCGAGCGCGCTATTGTTACCTATCAGATGTTTCGCTCTCTATACATCTCTCTCTCGGTTTTATTTATAGACATTTCAACGCAAGTACAAACGTGTTTATACCTGTATGTACTGTATAATTATTTTCTCAGTGTAGAATATAAAACTTAGTGTAACAGTAAATATTCTATCGAGCAGACACGCGCGTTCCTATTTTCGCATCATTTTAGCTCCGTTTTCACTAAGTTTTTGTTTAATTATTACTAAAATGCCTAAAAAAATCTGATAGATAATCAGCTGGATCTATCGACTTAGAAAAATTGTACCTATGCAAAAACGTAAAAGGGAAGACATTTCAACAAGTAGCGCGTCCGCTAAAAAATAAAAGTGACCATTGAAGATCAAGTTACGGAGGATCTTTATAAACATTACAACACACGTACAGTGCTCTTCCCGAGGAGGTATTTATTGCATTGAAATTTTGAACACTATTTCTGTACATAATTTATGAGGCCACGCTGGAGTTTTTTTTTAAATTTGTTAATTTTTACTTTACAATAACTTTTTAAAATTAAATTAATTAAACTAAATTAGCAGATGTTTTTCGGAAAAATTCGCGTTTTCCCCTTCAGTGTTCCAAAAAAGAGAAATATTTTAATTTCGAAAAATCCTCCCAGCGTTACCTGGGGAAAACTATTATCTAACGAATGAACTTTCATTTTTTGATTTCAGATGATCCAGGGCCAAGCTATGAGGGGCACCGCAATTCTACTTTTTTCCGAGATACGTCCGAATACTTACTTAATTGCCGTATTTTTTAATATTTCTTCGTGAAAATTTTACACAATATTCTTCGAATGTCATACTTTAATATACCATTGGTTTTAATAAAGATATAAATAACTGTGTGGTCACAAAAAAATCATAAAAACATGCCTTTTTTGTACGAATTAATCTTACCCCCCCCCCCCCCCTAAATGTATTAGATGTATTAGAAAATTACTAACTGAATATCCAAAACTCTCACCATATTAGAAAATTAACTAAATCTAATAAAATGCTTACAATATTAAATGCGATTTTAATAGCACTTGTTCATGGAAAGGTTCTTTCCAAAATTCAGTCTTTGCTAGGAATTAAATAATAAAATTGTATATAGTACATTGAATAAAGTATTTGCTTGTGATCATATTTAAATTATATTATTAAAATAAAAATATAACAAGAGGCCATGAAACCATAGCGCATGTTCTTTTGCAGCGCTTTCTATAGATTCCGAAGTACCAAAATATCATAAATACACAAAATTAAGTTTAAATCGGTCCAAGGTTTATTTGGAGCTTAGTGAATGGTACTGGGTTTGTATAGTTTATATAGTTTATGAGTGGCATGTGAAACATTAACGTTAATGAAATTTTATGAGATATAAAGAAAATTTTATATAGGACTATGAAATCAATGAATTGTCCCAATTCTAGGAATATATTGTAATATAAATTTAAAGCGATTGTGATAAATCAGTTTATTTAACCATGAAGCTCTTTCTATCGCAATTAGTTGCCAACAACGACTTAATTGAAGGTAGTAATTCACTTTTACCTCAGATTGTTATATTTTTTATGATAGCACAGACTGTATTGGAAAAACCTTTCAAGTGTTAATTATCTAAAACTGACTGAATTATAATTTATTTATTGATTTGCACTACATTAATAACGAAGGCGGGCTTGGACTGCGTGGGCGAGGGTGAGCACGAGTACCCCGCCCCCCCACTGCTCTTTTCGGAACCACAAGTGCCTGCGTCCCGATTTTTATTATTATTTGTGTCCTGTCAAACAAACATTTAAAATAAATAAACGAAAATCCTGTATAATTTGTCATGCGAAATACTAATAAGTTATTAGAGGTACATACCTGGCTCAAGCAAAGTTTCTTGGCAGGGCGCCCAGCCACGGGCACGGCCATCGTAGCGCTGGAACATTTCAAATCGATTTAAGTATTTAGAAAATATGGCAGCTGAGGCTGTTTTGATGACACGACAAAGATCAGATCTGTATATTTTTCATTGCAATAAGGTGTTACTACTCTATAAAGATCATTATTCTACAATATATTCGTACCTATATATCTATTAGCTATCATTGCTTTGCATTTCTTTGCATATCTCTTTAACTATCATTGCTCCCAAAAACAACTGTGTATGAAGTACTTTAAGTAACCCGTAAATTTCCTGGATTGAGAGGTTCTTCAGCGACCTGACCTTCGCCCTGACGCAGGTCCTCTCGGGGCACGGATACTTTGGGAGGTTTCTGTGTCGCATAGGGTGGGAGATGTCAGGGTGTTACCATTGTGACGCGGACGATGAGTTGACTTCTCACTCCCGGCCTTGGTTCTAGCTAAGGTCAGGAGCGAGTCTGGATAGGGATGCCGTCGCCTCCTTCTGCAAGGCAATAACGTCCGCGAAGCAGAGACGTTAGCTCCCGCCCCGTTCACGCAGGACTAAACCACGGCGCCGAGGAGCGTTTGGAGAGCGAGCACGCGTACTGTTCCGCTTACCTCCTTTAATTCCAGATGGACGTAGGAGAGCGTCCCTTTGGCGCACTGGATAAGGCCCGCTCTGGGCCACGAGATCAGCAGGCTATTTTATTCGTGGGCCCAGACACTAGGCGATAAAACTAAGAAAAATACTAAAAACTAGTTTGCATAGTCTACAGTTGTGCTTACTCATAGGAAACTACGCAACACCCTGTGGCTAATGGACAACATAACCACGCCCTACGTCCAGAGGAAATTTGACGTATTACACACATCGATGGCGGGTTACACACTCGATGAGAAGGGTTCCTTGCGATGCCTTTCTTAATTGACAAAACATACATCCGGCAATAAGGCCGTAAAGCCAAGCGACAAAAAAGTCGCCGAGTGCCACTATCCACTTTAAATAAAAACAGAGTCGATTTTAGTTCGCAAAATACTCACGCGTTGTTGTTGTCTGAATTGTCTTCCGGCTCGTGGGGAGTCCACACGCTCTCGATTGTGCCTTCATCGTGCAGCATCGGGTTTTCGTACATGTCGCTCTCCTCGCTCACTGCCACTGCCTCACTGACAAACGAATAGCACAACTTTATAATATAATATGTACACAGCAAACAGAAGAAGAAATATAATAAATAAACATACTGGGGTAAACCACAGCGCCAAAATACCTAGTCAGGTCATAAGTATTGTCACACAGTAAAAACTTTTCTTTTAGAATGCTGGCCACAAAAAAGTTTATTGAATTAGAATTTCGAATTGTTCATGAAAATAAAAATGTATAACTTTTAGAATTTTACTCATTTTTAAATGTGGAGTGGACGCTTAAAGAAGACCGTGTTGCAGTTATTGCGTTGCATCGTTGCGGTTACGCGCCAATTCAAATTTTTAACATACTGAAAAACTTGAATATTACCAAAAGATTCGTTTTATCGTACCATCAAACGATACAATGAAGACTCTAGTGTAGATGACAGGTCAAGAAGTGGTCGCCCTCGGTCTGTTAGGACTCCAGCAGTGATAAAAGCTGTGAAGGCACGAATTCAAAGAAATCCCAAACGTAAGCAGAAACTGTTGGCCCTTCAGATGGGGTTAAACAGAACCACGGTGAAAATGGTGTTAAATGAAGACTTAGGGCTTCGGACATATCGAAGAAAAACAGGACATCGTTTGAATGCTCGTCTAATGGACCTGAGACTGAAGAGATGCCGCGCTTTGTTGAAGCGGTACGCGGGAAAAAAATATCGGGAAATTCTTTTTTCGGATGAAAAAATGTTTACCGTAGAAGAGAGCTACAACAAACAAAATGATAAGGTGTACGCACACAGTAGTGAAGAAGCGAGCAACCGTATTCCGCGTGTCCAACGAGGTCATTTTCCACCCTCGCTCATGGTATGGTTGGGAGTTTCTTATTGGGGCTTAACAGAGGTACATTTTTGTGAGAAAGGTGTAAAAACGAATGCTGTTGTGTATCAAAATACAGTCCTGACGAACCTTGTGGAACCTGTTTCTCATACCATGTTCAATAACAGGCACTGGGTATTCCAACAAGATTCGGCGCTAGCTCATAGAGCGAAGAGCACACAAGACTGGCTGGCGGCGCGTGAAATCGACTTCATCCGGCACGAAGACTGACCCTCCTCCAGTCCAGATTTGAATCCGTTAGATTACAAGATATGGCAACACTTGGAGGAAAAGGCGTGCTCAAAGCCTCATCCCAATTTGGAGTCACTCAAGACATCCTTGATTAAGGCAGCCGCCGATATTGACATGGACCTCGTTCGTGCTGCGATAGACAACTGGCCGCGCAGATTGAAGGCTTGTATTCAAAATCACGGAGGTCATTTTGAATAAACTTTAATGTCATAAGAATCTATGTTTTGTTAAGTTCATTTTGGTATATGAATGGTTACATAATTAATAAACTTGTTACAATTATTTTACATTAAACATGTGACAGAATTTATGACCTGACTAGGTAAGCAGCAGAGCGCTTGTCTGACGGATATTAGACGACTACTACTTATATACTTTTGTAAATACATACATATTATACATAAAAACCTAGATTGAAACGTAAAACGAAGCCGTGACCCCCGCTAGGTATTCGACACTCCGAAGCTGTGCCCCCCTCCGGAGGTAGTCAACTTAAATTATTTTAATAAATGCATTTGAGTAATTATGTCGCAAAAACAAAGTCCTTTTGTTAAAGTTAATAACTTTTTATATCCTCTGAGACATAGAGCGTGGGCATCTGAACTCTTCGAAAGATTGTGGGATACTTTACATTTCAAACGATGACAAACTTGAGTGCACTCCATTTGCCATGAGTTAATCTGGATGGGTTGCACAATTTTGTATAGCTAATTTTATTATAAAATTAAAATAATAAGGATCAGCTTACTTAGAGGGTGTTTGGTCTCTATTTAAATATGCCGGAGGGTTGAACATCACGGCCGCCTGATTGCCGTCCTTCTCCAGCGCGGTGCGGGGCTCAGAGAACGGGTTGCGTTTGATAAACGACGCATCTGCTAACAAATTAAAACATATTATCTTTGTAACTTTAAAATACCTTTTTCAAGTCCCTTTTTCCCATTCTTCAACACCCCTACAATATTGCTTATCTTCCAACCATTTACAGAATTTATCTACTTGTTCTTTTATGTATAATATATTTTTGGATATATAAAACCCTAACTATTGATATAATTCAATCTCAGATAGTAAAAATTAAGCAAAGATCAATGGATAACGATTTTAATTAAGTCTACTCATCCAAAATGCTAAATGAACCCGATTTGAGCAAATTTTTCTTTAATCTGACATTTATTTGCCTATGATTTCATGGAGGTAGGGTTAAAATTAAGAGACAAATAGTATATACTGCGTGGAAATCTAATTTAGACTTTACAAGACTTACGGCCATATAAGATCATTTGCGTAGCCGCTGAAACAATGTAAATATAGTAATAGCAATTATATTTTTAATAATCGCTTCCGCTAAAGAATATTCTATTAAATACAATAGTTTACCTTCGTTGGTGTTATTTTCCGCAGAGTAATAGTTGCGAGGCTCTGGGGGCGTGTACGGCGCCGGAGAGGGGGACGAATCGCGCACGGCCGAATAGCGCGGGTTGTACGGTGGCGGTGGTTCTGAGTACTGGCGCTCGGTGGTCCCTGCGAAATAAAAATAACATAAGCCCATGGAAAGCCCACTACTGATCTCGAATTTAGGAGTGTCTTATAATTTAGGAGTATTAGTGTATATAATCATAAGTCAAACTGTATTACATACACTAACAAGCATTACGTGTACACATGACTACTATAAATAATATAATTATTGATTCCTAATCACTTTCGGCTGAAAACATTCCCAAAACGTTGGCTGCATTATCGCATTGGATGGCAATACTTATCCTTTGTCCTAAATACAAACCAGCTTTTAGATCCCGTAAGACCGCTTTCAAGCGTTTTGACAAGTCTTGATAAAGGGTTATAGAAATTGCCTTAAGAACTTTACCTTCACGGTCAGATGATACTTTCGTGCAATGCGCCCATACGTACAAACAGTTGACAAAAGAACGTACGTCGCTAGTATACCCACGAAAACTACACCCGTGCTCCTCTTCTGTCCGATATCCTAGCCGAGGGATCACGGACCCAAGGAATCACGGTCTATACCTATTAAATTCTTACCAGAGTTTTAAGCCGGATTTATATTAGTCTGACGTGTCGTGTCGTGTCTTGTTCTGACGTGATGGCTAGTGTTCACATTTATATGTCGTGTCGTGTGTTGTCGTGTAGAATTAATATTACGTTTAACCTTTCTTTAAGCTCATCTATGATCTAATGGCTGCAAATACATGTATATTGAATGCTTCTATTATATTTGAGTAAAATTATCTATTTTTTCTTCTAATAAATGATGATACAATGTATTTGTTATATTATTTAGTACCATCTTCCACGACTTACGTTGATATGTAACTGTTCTCAGCTCCTAAATAGTAATAGGTTGTCTGGAAGACATCGCTTTAAGCGATAAGACTGCCTATTGCTTAACAGAATTTACTTAGTTTTACTTTCCCTAGATGATGGTACAGTTAAAACCGTTTATAGCTGCATGGTTTAGAACGATATACCTGTTAAATTGATCAACATCAAAGGTCCGGTTGAATTTGCACCTCAAAACATCACCGGTTGTTACGAGTATCTGTTTTACGGTTAAATTTGAGTAGTCTTATGTCGTTATAACAGGTTTTGACTGTAGTTATAAGTTGTAAAGACAAAATGAAGATAATAAATCGGACACTTACAAGAGATCATTTTGATGGTTTCTTTGTTGCGGAGAACATAGACAATGACGACTACGATGATGATGACGAATAGCAGAACGAGGCCGATTAGCGCCCACACGTACGCGGGCAGCACGGCGTCGGCGCCTTCACGCGTCGCCTGCACGCATGCCGAGTTCACCTCGCCCAGCAGATTCACCACCAGCCTGCGCACCAACACACATCTTACAACCGGTCTTACTTCGTTTATGTTTCGATATTAATAAAGCCCAATGTTTAAATCTTCCAACTTATTTATTTCTCAATCCAGTAACAAGATACATTTACTACTTTTACAAACACTTTTAAACTTTTACTCTTTTTCCTAGAAATTATCACAATTATATATTTTTGGTTTGGTGTGATTTATTTTACCAATATTTATGAAATTATGAAAGTGAAGCAAATAGTAGAATTTATTTCGTATATTTTAATTATTTTTAACAAGCCATAATGTCCCACTGTTAGGAACAGTATACCGGTCATCGTGGATTTCGAACCTCTGACTTCTAATTGGTCACTGAGTATGAAACCACTTAGTTATTAGGTATGTTAGTATTTAGTTCATTTAAGCGTACCTATACATATAAACAAATTTACTAACAAATTCATGTTTGCTAACATTGTGCCAATGGTTGTGTTTAGAACATCATTATGTAATAAATCAACATATAATAAATTCTATCAAATATCTCGTTACTAAAAACCATATGAATCTTCCTTATATACTTTTTTGTAAGCCGTAATTATCAAAATAAATATCCCGTTCAATATTCTTGCAAAGTTGCTAATGTAAATAGTTATACTATATTAACTAACGGGCCTCATATAAACTAAAACCAAGGCATCTTCTATTCTTATTGACACTATCAAATTATTTATATATTTCAACTTACATATCGACGCTTGAAAGGCAACGTTTACAAGGCCAACCTCATTTGTCGAGATTGATTTTATATTTATGATAATTAGAAGTTTTATGTAATCCTATGCAATAAATTTATATAATTAGTGTCGTTTTCTTTGGCGATTAAATGGACTTTTTTTCTTTCTTTGATTCTACTAAGTGACATTGAGTACTTTCCAAGAAAGTGATTTAAAGTTCAAATATTTAGTAAAAATATTTAAATATATTATTATATAACTAGCCTAATTGTTAGATTGAAATGATCCAACAGAAAATAAAATAATCATTCAATCCAACAACTAAAGAGTTATAATACTTTTTTAAAGTTTTGATTTTTTCAAGTTTAAAAAGTTGTTTTTCAAGCATCGATATAATTATATTATATTTTAGAAATTAGACTGTTTTAAATGTAAGAAAATAGGTTCTCGTTTTTATTCGAGATGTCTGTTAGTAGAACTCGCCATAAATCCAATCTGTATGAATGATAATATCGCTACTATCACAAGTAATTGAAATTTTATATAAGAATAGGATTCAAATATCGCATATAGCGCAATAAATCACAAAATAGCGATAGTAAATCATGCAACTTTTTTCATCATCCATACTAACATTATAAATGTGAAAGTAACTCTGTCTGTAAAGTTTTCACGCCCAAACCGCTGAACCAATTTTGATAAATTTCGGTATAGAGATAGATTGTACCTTGGAGAAGGACGTAGCTACATTTTTTAAATTAATGTGGCAGAATAAGGTTTCCCGGGTCAGCTAGTATTCTATATAATAATTTATAATATGTAGTGATTCTTTTGTTGATCACTAAAGGTAGATTTATATTTGTCTGACGTGTCGTGTCGTGACGCGTCAGAACGGTATCGGTTTTATACATTTAGTATGGTAACGTTCATGCTTGTAATGCGTAATGTGTCGTAATGGCTTGTGTTGTGTCGCATCAGAAACGATCTCGTTTGAGTCAGAGCAGAGGGGCGGGGCACGGCGTCATCATGACACTTCAGACAAATGTGCAAGCGCCAGTGTCGTGTTGTGACGCGTCATCACGCGTCAGAGTCGCCTGTTTTCATGTTCGCTTTCAAGTATGGACGACTTAATTGAAATTGTACGACAATATAATGTTATTTATGACACAAAATGTAAACAATATAAACATCAGTCTATTAGGACAGCTATAGGACTCATACTCATAGGAGAGCATTGAAAACATGTGACCTTTCCTAGAGCTGGGGCTATATTGATTCAAAATATCGTCAGAAGGCGTCAGAACACGACATATAAATGTGAAAACTAGCCATCACGTCAGGACACGACATGACACGTCAGACAAATATAAATCCACCTTAATTTAATAAGATATGAATTACATTGTTGGGATCTATTACAAAAACCTCAATTAAAGTAATAAATAAATGAATAATTGTTACAGATTTACACGGGATTAAGTAACATTTGCAACAACTAAATTGATCGTTTAGAAAGATAATACAAATGTAAATTAAATAACCATATCTAATCACAAGAAATATAATCACAAAAGAATACTCTCAACACTCAAGAAAAAATATTTTAATTATAACACACATACATACATAAAGGTACTATAATAGAAATTTTCTTTTATGAAATAGATTACGCGCAATAACAGCGCACCTGCAGTTGCAATTAATAAACTAAACTATATATAAACTTCGTAATCAGCCATTCGTAATCCACTGCTGATTGTAGATATAGCTATATCTAATATATTCCTGCAGTACGTATTGTCTTGTAACAAATAAATTTGTCACTGGATTTCCTTCTTGTAAGTGACAAATTTTTCAGAGAAAAAGCATTCGTATATTTAGGTACTTAATGTAGCTCGAAAAAATATAATTGTGCGCTTACTTGTTTATTTTTATTTAAGTACTTAACATCAATATCATTAAAAACGAACGTAGTCTGGCCATCTGACCTTGATTTTGATTCGTCATTGGAGTTTAAAGAATCGTTAGTCAGACGAGCTTTGTTTTTAAAATCTTTACAGCAACTTTGTAAAAGCTTTGTTCTAAATTCAACATTGGCTTACGGGACGGTTATTTTCGTCATAATTATAGTAAAATTGTGTACGTACCCTTTCTTGCAGCCACCGCAGTCAGACACTGACTTGATGCAAGCGGATGGTGACAGATGTGCCGGTGGATCCCTCTTCAAGTTCTCACACAAGATGCACTCTCGGCAGAATTTAGATGACGTGTCACAGAAGTGACCCAGGGTGCATTGGTCGTCGCGGCTGCAGGCGATTGGCAGCGCACTCACGCCGCCAAACGGCAGCACCATAGCCACACACAACGCAAGGGACCTACAACAGAATTGTACACTTGTATGTGAGAGAACTCGGGGTATATACGCCCTGTGACATTTTTGGCTTTTACCAAGGCGACACTGTGGTCTCCCCGACCCAGAAACGCTATACGCCTGTACCTTTGTGATTTATTCAGTAGAGTGCACTAGCTAGCAAACGAGATTACAGGGTTAAAGTGGGAGCCGTTTGGTCCACCAATCCATGAAATAAAAGCACTATTGTGCCCTTCTTTCTACTAATCGTTTGATTTAGCAGAACGTGTAATGTTATAGTTACTTCTTTTTTTTAATTTACATAACCACTCCCTGACATATATTCGTCAGGGATCTTATTCTATTAATTGTGTCTTATTATTTACCAAATATTAAATCATCACGAGTATCAAATCATCACATACTATAGCATCTATTTACAGTATTTTAATGATTGCTTTCCATAATCTATGCTGCCAAATATATTCACTTCTTGGGACACTCAAAGAATGATATTTTATGCCTCTATCCTTTTCATAGATTCACATAATATATTAATAAACACTTAATAAATAAATGTTAAAAATATTAGGATAAAAAAGTCTATCTTGTTAGATAATATATTGTTAAAACAGAATAACAATAATTAATTCGTGCCTTGTATTTGAAAGAACAAACATTACGCATAATTCATAGAATCATAAAATTAAAGCCGAATGAACTAAAACAGTGAACGAGACGAGTCACGAAGTTACGAGAAAAATAATAAATTGAACAGATAAAAATTAACAATATTAGTTTTAGATGGTCAAAAGGCTATTGAACTGTCTATTATTGAATAGACAGCTAAACTTAGGTTTACTAAACAAACTAATTTCATTTTAACAGCTTAATGAATTGAATTGGAATTAATTGAATCATCAGGTCCTTCATTCCATCAGCAACCATTATAAGCCACCATAAACAGCCACATGGTCAGAGATGAAATCATATACAAATCGGACGACACGGATTTTCGGATCACAAGTCACGGAAAATACCTCATCTTTTTCCGAAATTAATTTAATGTTCCATAATTTTTCCTATCCCACATTATATGGGGTCAGCACATCTTATTTTCTAATCTCTTTTGTTAGCCGTCATCTCAACATTCACAACCTTTTTCAATCATTTTTTATTGAAATATGAGGATAAAATTTAAGAGGATACTTATCCACTGCAATTAAATACAATTCCATTAATAAATTGCAAGTTTTCCGCAAACGATTACAACAAATTTTATAATGATAATACAAATCAATGCAATAAACGCATCACGTAGGTTGATGCCCACGCTTTATCCTGATAACAGTTAGTCCACTGTGCACAAAGACAAATGTGTATAAAGCAAATATGTTGTAATAATGACCGACGAATGATGATGATGAGGTCACGGATTAGATTCCTGTCCCGAGACTAGGCGTTTATGTATTTTACAAAGTATATGGTGTATCAGTTGTCCATAACACAAGAGTATTGCTGCTTACATTGGAACTATGGCAGTGTGTGAATTGTGCACCATCAGTATTGCTTCTTTATTTATTAATTACTAAATGTAATTAATAAAGCCATGCGATCTCAACTTAGAAACAAAAGCTTAAGAAAAAAAACAAAAATCTCGATATTAGGGTGTCGTAAAAGGCGACAAATGGATTATCCCTTCTATTAGGGGTACTCAAACTCGAAAGTTATATGTGAATAAAAAATTTACGAACTCAATCATAAACATAGATCGAGATATTTTAGTGCTCTCGCTATTTATTTATTTTTTTGGTCACGCAAAAACATTCCACTTCAAGAGCGGCGGTGTAATGTTGATTTTATTAAAGATTATTTAATAAAAATACCAAAAAAAAATCTATTACTTTTTCTTTTGATTATTTTTAAACAGATGCACAATTACTTGAAAAATGAGTGACGTCACATCAGGGGGAGGGGGATTTAAAAATGTGACAAACTGTGACAAGGACGGGAGGAGGGGTTAAAAGTCCTAACATTCGTGTGACTTAATTTATGGATGGCCCCCTATGTCAGACCAGAAAAGGTACATTTTGCCCAAAGTCAACATTGTATCCCATACTCCGAATCGAAAGTATAGGATAAATCATTATCATCATCCTAGCGTTAAATATCGGTAGCAACCTGAACTTCCTCTTCGGTGCCGACTTTCCGACTGTTTCTTCTTTATTTAGCACGGTCTTCAACATCCCTGTAGTGAGTCCATTGGCACGCATATCATCTTTTACGACGTCAAGCCAGCACTTTTTGGGTCTACCCCTCCTGCCGGGGCCCGGTGGCGGCGGCAAGGTCAGACTTTTGTTCCCCACGTAAGTAGCCAGGATATAATAAAAGAACACTTTATATCAGGAGATCATCGATTACTTACACTAATTCCCTGTCATACTCAGTGGCTATCCCACTGCTATAATGTTCCCCTATTTCCCAGTTAAAGAATTCAGGGATTTTTTTATTTATTTATAGAAAGTAAATACGAATATAAGCGAATCTTCAATCTACATATTGTATTAAACGTATATAACCTTGATAAGTATGAAGGATAATTATTGAAACATGTATAGGTACTTGAGATAAACTAAGACGTCATACTGCCTATTATATCCTACACAGGATGATCATAGAAAGAGAGAAAATAACGTTCGCCGCAAAGAGGGAACGGTAACAACAAGTCGACGATTTGCTTACTCACTTGTCTATTTTCAATCTAAATACAACATGCAAGGCCTGAACAAGTCCCAACGTCAGGTGACGTAATCTTCAAACCTGCTAATTATACGTTATATAAAATGTTTATCATTTCAATATCAATTTCATATTCAAGAATTGAATTGCTTATGGAAATACTATTTTTGAGGTCGATGACTTTGATTTTACAAATACTAATAGTAGGTAATTTGTTTTCAATTTTAATTGATCTAGAAGTGGCCTGCCAACTCATAATAGCAGGTAGCTTTACTTGTTGCAAAAATGATGTCACTAACCTAGTATAATTGTTTGAGAAATGTTGTAATTATTCTATCGAATTCAGGGTCCGAGACCACCTCACTTTTAAGCTGGTGGTAGAAAGACGAAACTCTCCAAGGCATTTAGTTACTCATACAACGTTAAGCTCAGGAAAAGCCTAAACGAGCTTCAATTATTTGCTGGTAAATGGTAACCCCATGGGTTTTCGACCCACTTAATAATAAGCAGTTACCGTAGCTTATGGATATTTGTGATGCTAGGCACCGCGAATACAGTACTGTCTGCATACTGTCGACATACTAGAACCTGGGTCACTAATATCGGTACACGACACAAGGTACTTATGGCGGCAAACATAGAGACCAAACTTATAACGTGGGTCCTAGCACCTAACTGGGGTTGTTTTGTCACCTATATTACGAAAGGCCGACCCCGACAGTAGCGGTCAGTATTCTTGCTCCGCCCCTGCACGGAGAATTACAATTGCGAAGCACATTACGACCTTTGAAAATATATTTTTAAAATATTCTATTGTTACAAGCACTTAATAATTTATTCTTCAGTCTGTCAGGACTTTATAAGGTATCAATACAAATGACCTTGTTAATCTCTCGCCGTAATGTATATTTTGGTAATACCTACTTATTCTACATAAATATATCGCAGCGGGAGTCTCAACTCAAGGTCCCTTATTTTCAAATCCATAAATTGAGATAAAAACTTTTAATATAATTGTAGATTTAATTGTTTTAGTGTGTCGCAAAAGGTGTCTTCCACTAGTCACTTTTTTTTCTTTTAGAGTGGAGGCATTAAACGACAGTCACCTATAATACCAGCCCTAGCAACTTATTCCATTCTACTATATGAACAAGACAATAAATACGAAAACGCATCTTCGCACAATAGCTCGCAAAGGTTTTGATGACAATACTCAACAACGAACTATGTATGATCTCTCAAAAGTTTAAAATGTGACCGACCAAAATAAAAGTTTGGAAGTTTCACACCAAACCTTCCAAAATCACTGATATTTAAGAATACGGACACCTATGTTGTATAACAAATATTTAGCTTTTTTTCTTCCTGCCCTTAAGTATTCCACGTAATGTATCAATCCTTGTTTCCTACCCGTATGTTCTCTCCTTCCAGCCTTCTGTGTTAGACGTCATCTCCAAATGTTTTTTCACCCTTTCACCTTTTACGCAGTCCGTGCATCTTTTCCATCCCTTCCTTTTATATCACATCTCATTCTTATGGCATCCTCCCATCCGCGTACGGCTATACCACGTTAGTCTGCTACTTTTTAGTTGGTCAATCATTGGCACCCTAAACTTCCCTTAATATATTCATATATCAAATATACCATATCATAACCTATATGATTATTAACCTTAATGCTAATGTAATTACATATATCATAAATAAGAATATAAAATACAATAGAAGTCAATTTGCATGTGCAAATTGCCACTTGGTCTATTGTCGAACAAGAAAATAAAAGTAAATATTAGTGGTACTGATATAGGTATAACGACGTTTGTTTGCAGCGATCGGGCACCTCGTCGGAGATGACGATGAGTCACCGTACCGGTTTTGGTGCGAAGCACGGGTGTTACGATTAGAATGAGACGCAAAATGGACAAGTAAAAATAAAATTACCTATAACTTGCCGCCTCTCGCCGCTTAGCTTATGCCGAGGAATACTCTCAAAAACGCATGACGCAATACTTGTGCAACTTGTCCCTTGACAACATTAAACTTAAACAGATATGCAATGAATATGTTACATTGTAAGTAGCTAAGCTGTCTGTGTTCAAATACTTATCAAATTAATAGGTTTGTTTGTTCACAATCAACTCAAAATTATTCAACTTGTTTAAAAAAAATTACACTAATAAGGACTCTTCAACAAATTACATAATACACGTATCTAACTTAATACAATTCAAGTACATACATATGCTAAATCAGTTATCCATGAGAAAACTACCAATTATCTGTGGTACAGTTTGGCAGGTTGTATTTTCTAATTATTATAGATTTAGATATAATTTAAGACAACACGTTGAGATCACCATCACCCACGTAAAAATGCTGTTGCTTAAACCACATGAGTTCCACTAGATCTTCGAGACGTGAAGAATAAAAGGTAATTTTGCGGGTAGTGCTACCGAAACGCACATAATCATACCTCGCGAGTTCTGCGCACAATGACAATACAATTATGACCTAATAATTTAAGCAAGTAGTAGAACAATTTTGCATGCTTTAGATTTGTTTTTTGTCACATAAAAAATTATTCAGTGTGACCATCAATAATGATGTACTTCGAAAGAAATAAACCGATCATAAATCTGTTGTTCAGAATGCTTTAGTCACGAAGTGCTTTTGAGTAACCATCCGTTTTCACCAGGTATTAGACAGATAGGCGAAGGAGTCGTCATTGAGAATGATGTTCTGAAGGTCAATTCTAGATTCGTTGCCGGTACGCACAGACGATTTATTTCATACCCACAGATACCAGATGAAACTGTGTTTTCTTAACGTAGTAAGCAGTGCCGGATTAATCACATAGCAAGAGTAGCAATTGCTACGGGCCCCGCGCCAAAGGGGGCCCCGCATATTTAAACCCGCCCATCTCGGCCTGCGCGTAATTTTTTAAATGAAACTTATTAACACGCGGTAACATAATATATTGAATTTATTTGATGTCACAAAAAGGTGAAACGTTACATCTTTTCCTACTAACACAATCTACGTCATACAATCGGTAACCCTCATTATTTCCTTGGCGAAAATAAAACAGAATTTCATACGTTAAAAGCACATGTTACACAAAGTCGCTCGTATAAATGTGAAGAATTTGAGTCGGTCCGATAATGAGCTACAGCTCATTATCGGGCCGCGGACCGACTCAAATTCTCCTGTAGACTGGAGACACCACATCAGCAAAACCAACTGCAAGATCATATCCGGCGAGACTGTCACTGCACAACACCGTCTTCATGTCATGGACCTCTGCGTGAAGCCCAAAGACAAACGTGTTGAGCGCTTCTAACGCCGAATCAGGTGGTGGCTACTTGATGAAGTCACGTCCCAGGAGCTCGCTTGAGCCATCGGCGACAAGTGCATTGGTGATGTAGTTTTTACGTTGGTACTGTAGTTTGAGGTATGGAAGCACACTTGCGCCCAGGTGCAGGCTCCTTTGAAAAGATTTGCTACGGGCCCCGCGCTTGCTTAATCCGGCACTGGTAGTAAGTAGTAACATCGGTCGCGACGTCACGCATAACCTTCGTGTTCGGCCGATTAGCGGCGGCGTCAGGTGACCGGTGTCATTTGTGAGCTCTAAACGCTAGTTAAACGAAGTGCAAACTTGTCCTGATGATCTATCTGATCTGATCTATCAAGCCATCTAATAAACACAAATCGTCGTGATCGTAGAATAACGTCGGATTTGAAAAAAATCCAAAATTCACTTTTTACCATATTTGGATACTACATTATCTAAATATTATTGCTACAATAAAAAAAAATTCTATGTATTTTAGATTTCAAATTAAGCAGTCGGAAAATTGACGGATATGATAGAATCTCATAGTAAAATGACGCTTGTGTATTTTTAAAATGGCTGTCCTGTAAAGTTTAATATATGTCAGATCCGTCACTATTCTACGACTACGACGAAATTGTCCTTTATAATCATTTATTAAATCAAATATTTAATTTTAACTTTGGAGTACCATACCTCGCGCCGCGGAGGCTAAAGGCACACTACTCTATTGCCCATGGTGGGCCATGGTTATGGAACAGGCATGTAACATAAAATATACAATCGACAATGAGTTATGCTCCTAATCGATAAATTTCTGCTTAATAGTTAAGATGCCCACCTCCAACAAATAAGGCCACCTCGCGATTCCAGGGCTCCAGTCTGTTAGTCACAGACAGCAAAAAATTTAGATAGCATTAGAGTCGGTTGTTCATGAATGCAGACGACATCGCGATAACCGATTCGGAAAATGTAGGTTGGTGAGATCCGTGAAGGCGTGGATGGAAGTCGCTTAAGAATGGTGGTCTGTAGATTAACGTAACGAAAACAGAGTACTTGCTTGTATATTATACCTATACATCGGTACTTAAATGCGTTATTTCGACCGCGCAAATCAGACTAATTTGGGATCACGCGTCTTGTGTCATTTAGGGCCCTAGGATGGCGGTCAACTTAAAGAGAGGTTTATAAGACTATCATTCCGTTCCGCATTCACCAAGTTCCGCATCCGTGGGAGCCTTCATGTTTCTGACATTACAGTGTATATCAGCAAATGTGTAGATCAACACAAATACGCACGCAAAAGCACGCACGCACGCGCGCACGCCTGCTCGTAAACGTACATACAAACAAAAGGCTTCTAAAATTTGGCCAAATGTATTAAAATGTAACATTGCAGAAATGAGGTCCCCATGGCAAAGGGTTTACACAATTTGGAGACCAAAGCTTTGTCATAACTTTCTTGTAATTAATTAATTATTTCCAGTTGGGAAAGCATTTTTTAGATTTTCCAGCACTACCTACAATCAAAACTATTGACAGACACATCTACCCAGACTAAAACAACACAAAACAAATTGCAGATTGGAATTGAATCAGTGAACATTAGTAAACACTGAACCAAGTGTCACAAATTTTAGTCTAAAACAAATGATAAAGAACTCACATTATTTTAAATAAAGTTATTTACAAGAAGTTATGATTCCTTATTTAGTTATTTTAAACACATTATCAACCAAGCATTTTGAGGAGTGTAACCCTGTTTGACCATGTACTATCCAAAGAGATATATTTACTTTTATTAGGTTTATAGTATTTAAGATGTTATAATTTCTTTTCTAACATTCTCTTTAAAATTCCCAGACAAAAAAATTGCCACACTATTGTTCACCAGTGGGCAACATGGTTTATTGTGTTAGATGACTATTTTAATAAAAAAATTTTTATCCCAAACAAGATAAAACATGTTGTAAACATCATTAGTAATTTAGTATTGTGATATTATTTTTCTACAGAAACAAACATCACAACTATCCAAGTGAAAAAATATTTAATTTAATAGTAAACCTTGGCATCTATACCATAATAATAACATGAATAAACAATTCTATTTTATTTAGTAAATATCTTAAATCAGAAATAATAAAATAAAAATAATAAAATCAACATAGACAACATTTTTAACATTTTGATTATTTAATCATTTATTTTTATTTTATATAATATCTTGTATAGTTCAAACTTTTAAGTATTATCTATAAATCTAAAACAATGTATTTATTAATATTCAATATTTAAGTTTTTAATGCTAGTCACAATTATCTCAAATCACTAGTGATTTATGAATGAATCATATAGGCTATTGTTGTCATCCAAATCCAAATACAAGTTAAGACAGGTACTGAATAGTTATTTCAAGTCCAATTGTTATGTATATATTCGTATTCATATTTATAAATTCAAATTAATTTTTAACGAGGAAATTTACATTAAACTAACTATAGAAATACTGCAGACATTAGATAAATTAATATTTCGCAAAGAATGATGATATTTAACTTACCACATTTTAGTGATCGGCAAAATATTTATACTTCACTGTTTTAATTCAAATACGCACTTTAGTAATTATGCAATATAGAAAAAATATTAATTAATAATAATCACCAAAGTCACAGGCAAAAAAATAAATAACTGTTAATCTTGTGCTTTTCAATTATATTTAACATTGAAATGTTTCTAGTTTTATAACGTTAAATAGTTTTAATAGCTTAATAAAAACATATTTATGCAATGTAAATCTTGGCAAATTAACAAGATATGACAGCATCACTATGTTGACGACCACTTCGCAATGAGTAAACACGACAACTAAACTTTATTTACAAATTTCCTTCGTCCCGCCACTAGAAAATGTATGTAGTTAGTTTGTATTGTTTATGAAGAAAAATCATTCCGTGAACATGTCTCGACTTGTTTGGCATAGCAATAGTATTTGTTTTTTTTTTATTCTTGCTGGGTGTTTGGACTTTTAAGACTGTATTTAAAGATTAAAATCTTCGATCACAAATAGTACTATTATTGATCGAAGATTAAAACTAAATAAATATACATTATTTCTACAAAAACTCAAATCCTATGTGGATTAGGTATATAAAATTGAGAATCAATTGGAACAATCAAATATAGGGCTAGCTAGCCGTACATCTTCAATTTACTTTCAACCAACGTCGCACGCTATGAATATATTATGAATTTGACATTGGGTGTGGAATATAAAATGACTATGAAAATGACTTAAGACCTATTGTCACTTTATTGTTAGAAAATAATAGTTGTAAAAATTATACTTGTTAAGGCTAGTAATTTATGAAACACTTTACAATAACTGCTATTTTTGTATTATTTGTTTCTGTTAGGAATTATATGTCATGAATTTATTAAACATGAAGTAAGTTTCATAAAATAATAGCGTACAACAATTCAAATTAGATTTATCTATTCTCTTTTTTATATTTTTGAAATTAATTTGGCCTAATAAAAGATAAAATACTCAAATTGTTTCTGAGATTGTAGATAGATAGATAACACTTTATTGTAAACCAAATAACTTTTAAAACAATGGAAATTATTTACACAATCATATATCTACGTGGACTTACAATGAGCGGCCTTATCGTTACAGAGCGACCTCTTCCAGACAACCCGGGCTTTAGGACATTAATTATTCGTTTCATATTGATGTAGATCTCTGCTATCTAGCAATTGCGATTGCTATTTAAATTAATAATTGTATGTTTGTATAGTGTTTCTAAAATTATTACTCTGCACTTACGCATTAAAATTCTTGTGTTTTACCGAAATGGGTAAAAAAGTTATAACGATCCACTCCCGCTGCTAATGAAACTTCGACGTGATTATATTGGCATCCCATAAATTAATTGAAGGCTACTCGATAATTAATCAATTAGGTCATTTATCTTTTTAATAATTAAATGCAATGGGCAAATAATATTCTAGCGATTTTAAGTCATTTCATCAGAATTTTTGTATGGGTCTGTGAGTATTAGTTGGAAAAAATAAAATTGGTCAGCTGAATTAGTTTTTCAGCAAATATCGCTATCAATGCCACATGCAACGTCAAAGTCAAACTGTTTCAACGAAATACGAATAAAAAATTAATAGTATCAATGATGCCAACTTAACTTATTGGAGTTGATATTCTATTAAGAAATTTGGTGCTTTGTCGAACGAATATAGGCTGGAGTGTGGAGTGAGGCAGGGGGGAATCAGTTCGCCGCTGCTCTTTAACGTGTACGTTAACCAGCTTATTGAGCGACTCAGTGGCACTCATGTCAGATGCTATGTTGATGGAGTTTGTTTTAATAATATCAGCTATGCAGATGATATGGTGCTGCTGGGTCCCTCAGTCGGTGCTATAAGGACGCTTCTTTCAATTTGTGAGGCATACGCTGGGGAGCACGGGTTGAGGTACAACTCTAAAAAGAGTGAACTACTTGTATTTAGAGCTAAAACCCGTAAGCTCACCCGTGTTCCTCCCGTATGTCTAAACGGCGTTCCTCTTAGGCTGGTTGACAGTGTTAAGTACCTGGGGCATATTGTGACATCTGACCTCCGAGATGACGACGACGTAGAGAGGGAACGTAGGGAGTTGGCGGTGCGGGGCAATATGCTCACTCGCAGGTTCGCTCGGTGCTCCAAGGAGGTTAAAATTACGCTGTTTCGGGCCTACTGCCAATCGTTCTACTTGGCTGGCTTGTGGGTGAGCTTTTCGCGGCGGACTGTCAACGCTCTGCATGTGCAGTACAACAATACTTTCAGAATGCTGTTGGGGTCGTCGCGGCGCTGCAGCGCGTCCGGGATGTTTGCGGAGGCGCGAACAGATGGTTTCAAGGCCATCATACGCAAGAAGACCGCCTCCCTACTGCAGCGCCTGCGGGGCAGCACCAACGGCCTTCTGAAAGCCATTGCTGCCAGGTTTGACTGCCCCATCCTAAATCACTGGGTAGGGATAGTAATTGGAAAACTTTAATCATAATATAAAATGTTACTAACAATACTAACATAATTGTAAGTGAAAAATTGTTACTAATCCATTAACAAACTATGGACTTTGTCCGAAATAAATGATTATTATTATTATATATATCATATCATTTATTCATGAACAAAAAAATTTGTGTCTGAAAATTTCTACATATTAATACCATACATTTAACAAATAACATTTAGTTAACAATAAATTGAAATAAATAATTAAAATCATTACATTTGTTACATTTCTACATTATACTTATTTATTTTATTACATTTATTAATTTATTAGGTTTTCAAAAATACAAATTATTTATAAAAGCTTCACATTGTCAAAATATATACATATATCCATATACACAACGAGTCAATATAAATTATAAGGAAAAGTATTCTTCGATTGAGTATAAACAAACTTTGTCCGATAATAAACTTTGTCCGAAATAAATGATTATTATTATTATATATTATTATTATATATTATTATTAATGGGTGAAATTTTCTATCGACATTAATTAATATGTATATATTCCTTGTTTTCCAATTACGCACTAGAGCGCATTATGCGACATAATGCTCAACGTTGATGTTTCAACTACAGCATACAGCAACGCTTCGCACAATCGAGCATTCTCAAAAGTGATGCGTGCAATGCAATCGAATACCAACTCAGTGACAGACTGACAGATATTAACAAGTGTTTTTTTTTATGTTGGCATTGATCGAAATTTTATTTAAATAAATTTATTATTATCGTTAGTAATATTGTATAGTGTTGAAAAAAATTTTAAGGCTTTCGTTTCGTCGTAGTTTTTTGGAAATAATCAAAGTTAATTCAAACTTTGTTTAAATAAATATAAGTATGGATGGTGCATTTGAAAATTAATTCACGTTCCAATCTATACAAATAAATAAAATTTAAGGGTCTGTTTGTAATATTAAAATAACCGCTTTTTACTAAGTGAATTCGGACGTATACACGACACGGTACATTACCAAAACAAAATTTTTTACAATTTTTGTCTGTCTGTTTGTTTGTTCCGGCTAATCTCTGAAATGGCTGCACTGATTTTGACGGGACTTTCACTAGCAGATAGCTGATGTAACAAGGAGTAACTTAGGCTATTTTAATTTTAGAATAAAAAAATAGTTTTTGTTAAAAATGATAAGTTTCGAAAATTTTAATGTCCAATTTAACTTGACCTTAGATTTATATCAACAATCATATGAAATAGGGTTTAGCTTAGGCTGGACTTTGTAGGTTCGAACGTACGTATTCCGGAGGCGCTTGGCGTAACAGTTGCATTCGATAACACTGACTGTTTGTTTAATTCATTTATATTTTAAGGTTTGTGTTCCAAAATAAACCATACGATATCCAAAAAATTCTGCCCAAATTCACTATTCCACGCGGACGGAGTCGCGGGCACAGCTAGTTTTTAATAATAACATAATACAAAATTTCATTACGTAATTAAAAATTTCGGTACATTTTCTTTTGCGGATTATGCGGATACGGATATATTGCATTTGCAATGTTGGCATCACTATGCGAAGTGTGGGACTTAGTGTTGCCGTTTTAGCGACTTCGTCGCTAGATTTAGCGGATTTTGGATGTGTCTAGCGACATTTTTTTCCCATCTAGTGACAAAAATAAATCTAGCGACTTTTCGTTTGCAAAGCTGACTACCAACGTCCAGTAGGTAGAGGAGTAAATGAAAAGAAACAAATTGACTTTTTAGATAGTAAAAATACAAATATATTTTAGTACAAATTTAAATGTAGTTGTTACTGGCAGCACTACGGAATTGACATTAGTGTTTAAGGAAATCTCCTACCAGAACGTAGTTCGATCGGTTTTATGCGTCTCACTCTATCAAAAGATGTAGAGATATAGCTATTTTTTTCTCATTCATTCATCATCCCGTTGATTCAAAGGAAGGAACGCCCGGTTACTAAGTTATTTGTTACTTTTTCGCAGAACGAACCGGTTTTACATAGTCTATGTGTGTTTGGAGGATTATCCGGACCTCATATGGGGTAGATTCTCTAAGCGAGATATTTAATCAAACACGTATATTTCACTGGCTCACTATTTTTAACGATGGTGTGTATCATGTCATTGTGTGATACTTAATTAAATATTACAAAACTTATCTAATATAATTATAAAACAATTTAGTGACAGACTCCGAATAATATTACATTTGTATTGACATATCATAACATCTCGAAAATATCTAAAAAGTATACATATTTATAGAAAGAAGAATATATAAGAAAGTATACAATTCTTAGCTTTTAAAAGTGTAACAAATCAGGTGGCGAGTGAGGCGCCACATGTGTATTGTCGTCAATAGTATCAAAATCATATTGTGGATTTAAAAAAAAAGGCATACGCTCAAAAGTATAGACCAGAATGGGAACAACAAGAAGAGTTTAAAATGTAGTTGAAACCTGTTATGACTGATCCAACTAAAGCTTTTTGTTCGTTTTGTCTTAGTGAAATATTCGCAAAGTTAAATAACAGAGTTGTTTTTAAAATACCACCTTAATTTTAAAATTGAAAATTTTAAAATATTTAGCGACTTCTAGGGATTTTTTTGAGTACTTTTTTAATATCTAGGGACATTTTCATTGAGGTCTGGGGACTTTATTTTTTCCTAAGCGGCAACACTGTGCGACTGCGGTGCGAGTCTGCGACTCGGCGATCTATAATCTCTTATCTCACATCTCACAAAGGAAAGAAAATTTCCCGTATTGCCCTAGAGTGACTAGAGAAGTAGAGAATAGACGAGACTTTCATTTCATGATTTAACTACTATTCCTGTTATTTAATGAAATTGTATCGTAAAACTTTATAAATCTTAGTAATTTGTAACGTTTGAAGTGAAAGTCCTGAAAGTGATTAGAGAAAGAAAAGTTTGGAACTTGTGTATAACTAATGGATAATAATTTAAACAACGCCGAAGACATGCACAATTCAGATAGACATTCTGAATCTTCCCGATTAGTGGGATCTAACTCGTCAGCAAAACCGAGCTATATAAATCTGCTAAGTAATTTATGTGCAGTAATATTTATTGGCATATTACTATACTGTTGTTTCAGTAATGGTGTTACCCTATTTTCGTTTCATCCACTACTTATGTCTGTGGGGGTAAGTGTACCTTCGTATTTTTTAACATATTCATTTTTAACGCCATTTTAAGGTAAGTCCTGTTGTGACGAATAGTTAGGTGTAAGGCCTTGGATATTTCTTCTTATTTTTGAACTAGCTTGAGTATTCCTGGTAGTGAGTTTAGTCTCACCTATCATCACATTTCTTTATTATATCAAGGTCATCCTATCCACTTGGCTGCCATGGTTAGATATTTTTCTCCCATGTAAATAATGACTAAATCGAGACAGAACTATCCTTAGATTGGTTTACTATGTCATGAGCTAAAATCTTCCATGAATTATTACACAATATAAATCTCTAAAATTCATTCTGAAATGATCAAAATGGCAATGTTGGAAAACTATTTCCAAATTTGAAATGGAATTGGTTGTAAGTTGATCTGTGGGAAGGAAATGATTGCAGGGCTTTCAAACAAACATACCACACAATTAACAAATAATTTATTAACCATTTATCATGACCTGAAATAGAATCCATTAAGACCATTAATATAGCTATTGAATGTGTTCTGTTATAAAATGTGTAATTTTATTTTAGTGGCTGATGTTCATGACTACTGCGATTAATGCAATAACTCCAGGAGACGTAGCCACAGAATGGATGCCTATACGCCTGAGAAGCGCTCGCCATTGGGTTTTGCAATTATTTACAGGTGTATTGGTGATTTTGGGATTTATCATCATATTAACAAATAAAATAATTAATGACAAACCCCATTTTGTGTCTTTACATGCTAAGTTTGGATTGGCTTCTGTGATTTTTATGGCAACCACTATGCTAGGGGGTTTGGGAGCACTCTATAGTTTGAAATTAAAAAATTATTTAGCTCCCATTTACACAAAGCTGTTACATGCCTCTGTGGGATTGGTTACTTTTATATTGGGTGTCACAACCATTCTGCTTGGTTTCTTTACGAAATGGTGGGACTTTGGTGACATTTTACGTTACACTAGTTTTTCTTTGGTTCTGCTTATCATGTTGTTTACAATTTTGAGACCCAGTTTGAAAATCTACTTCCGTATTAAAGAAAGATTTGAAAATGTAAACTAAATAAAGCCAAATATCTTTGTCCTATAGTTTATATGTAATATCATTGTAGTCAAGCATTTAATCAGTATAAAGAAGTCAGTGTTAGAAGTAGTGTCTAATTACTTATTTTTCTGGTAGATAAATATTTCCTTGCTGATTAGTGAAATATTACCCAATAGTTACTTAAATTGTATGTGATAATTTCAAAAATATTTTTTTTAACTTTACTAGTGATTATTTTATGAATTTTATTTACTAAGGTGCTTTGTCTTGCCACAAATTAAGTTTATATAATTTTTAGACGCATTTAGGGCTTAAATTTTCAGTCTATATAACTAGAAATTTATATATAAATAATATTTACTTTTGTAAATTAAAATGCTTTAACAATGATTTTATGCTATTCTATTATTACTTAAGCATAAACAGCATTTGTAGTTAAAATGAATTTGAAGAATGAATATTTTATGTACAATATTGTGATGTTTATTGACATCCAAATTATATTTTAATTGTATTCATACAAAATGAAAATCTTTAGTATAAGGATTATAAAGTTTATATCTCAGTGTTGCCAAAAACTAAGAACTTATTGATTTATAAAGGACCAACTTATATTTAATGTTTTAGTTGTTTTAAGTTTATTAAATATAAAGGAATTATAATTCCAGTTACTGTTACTATCATTGAAATGTTTATATAGATTTATTATTACTTAATAATGTTAGAAGTATGTAAATGTGATTTATTTGTTTATTTAGAATTAAATGTCTTTATATCAGAATATAAACAATGTACTTAGATGGAAATATATAATGCATAGCAAATTTGTTTTTTCAAATTCTCAAACCTCAAATTTATATAGTGTTATAGGTTTGTAAAGAATATGTCTGCATAGTGTTAAGTATATTTCCAATTTTAAGGTCCCTTTTACCACGCTTTTATAAACTTGACCTGTATGTCTCTATGTAACAGAATTTTCGCACAATTTTTTTACCCAGTTTGAACGATCAAAAAAATTTGAAGTTTTGTACACTTGCTAAGACCTGATATGTTTAAGACCTGATATGCTAAGACCTGTATTATCATACACAAATTTAATAATTTTGACCCATGCATAGACCTTATCAGGATTTAGGATTAGGAGGCTTTTTTTCCTTCTGCTGAAAGATCGCGTTTAATTAATAAAACTGCCGGAAGATGGCGATAAATACTATATGCTATTCACTTTACCAAAAAATAAAATGTAAACAAATCGTAAAAGGGTTTTTTGGATATCGATTTTATATTAATCAACATGATATAAAAATTATCATAACAACTTTTAAATATTTATTAGAAATATCTCCTATATTCTTATTTTTTTATATTACTATTCCTTACTTTTAGAAAAAAAAAAAATAATTTTATTTTTATAATTATACATAAATTATATTATATGAATATTATATGAATATATTATATGAATGATAAATATTAAAGCATATAAAATTTACATATTTACAACATTAATTGTAATAACTAACTTACATTATAAAAAACCTAAAAAGACAATGTTTCCAAATATGTTTCCAAATCTCTTACGGTTGGATTATACCCGCCATGTTGTTTTATTCTAGCTTTGTTTGAGAAACATTGGTTTGTTTGTTTTTTTTTATTTTCTGGTAACGTGAATAACATATAGTTGTTATAGATGACTGGGGCAGTATTATTTAGAACTACGAGTAGTTCGCTAACAGCGTAGCAAGGACACAATTCGGTATTTTTATTGGGGTTTGCAGGTTGGACAGAAGTCGCTCCTAATGAAATTCAGCTAGAATTTTTTTCTTTTTTATGATGAGGTACAGCAAACAGCCTTACGGCCTACTTTAAGTAGGCCACCGGGCTCCCTTAGGGAGCCCGGTGGTCTAGAAGCTCAGAATTACATGAGTTTTACATTTTATTAATGTCAAAATTACAGCCAAAACTTTTGAAACTTTGAAGGACTATTTTATTACATATGTATAGAAAAATAATTATTACAAAAAAATAAATTAATTGAACTATTTTAAAGATGGCGTTGTAGTCAGTCGCTTCAAAAAAAAATGAACCCGGGCGGCGCACTATGATTTAGCTCTTCTATGGTCTGAAATAAAAAAAAACAAAACGGATTTTTAATCATTAAATATAAATCTACCGCAGTTACAACAATGAAATGGCAAAAAAAACTGAAAAAAATTTTTTTTAGTAATTGCGCGTTGTTGATATTTGTAGTCCGAAAATTTCTATTCTTATTTTTTTAATTCACGTTCTGCATGTAAAAATATATAAATATTCAACGCAACAAAATTTTTAGGCTCCTGCGATAGCTATTAGTGCATTAGATACCTAACATGTTATAATTTGAAACGAATCGACCGAGTAGCTTTTTTTGCCGTGTGCCAGGCAGAAAAACGGTGTTTCGAGAGAAACGCCTTTAAAGATTTTGGTAAGGATATTCTCAAGAAAATTGGATTTAAACGTATACTTACTAAGACGACACTAAGTGCTAGCGACCTTGAGCGAGTGGGAGGAGTTTGAGCTAGTGAGAGTAGCACGCGCGGGGCCCCCCCGCAACCCGCATTGAAAATTCGCAGGCGACGTAATTGTATATTTTAGAGAAGTTCGTTGGGTAACCATACGTTACAGATTATGAAGACTATCTAATAATCATGAAATTTTTAACCGCTTATTTAATATTAGTTAGGATTATTGTTTCATGTTCTGTATCTTATATCATTCCCTGTGGTAGGATATAATATAATATAGGTATTTCAATAAACGGAAAATATAATTATATCAAACGAACACAGGTTTTCTGTCTACAGGTTTTGTAACTATAAATAAAAAAGTGAATTAGGTATTTATAGGATTTTATTTAAAACTCCTCGAAATTTAATACTTTCACAGCAACTATACTGTCTTCTTTTTCAGCCGTCACTGCTCGTTTTTTTATTAGTTTGTTTTTATTTTCTTTTTCCTCTTCCTTTTTCCTTTTGCGTCCGTGTATGGCACTAACTATATAAGAGGGGTCCCTAATTACCATATTCCTCGTATATCTAGGATCAACCAGTTCGGGAAGCATACAATCTGTATAAAACTTAATTAAATTATTTTTCATTTTAGTGTCCCAAAAAGCGTCATCCTTGTAAATTAGTTCAATTTTTACAGGAAAGTTTTCACCAGACCAAATACCAAGCATACATTTATCTTTTCCTGTTATATGCAGCTGTCCCTGTATTTGATACCACCAATTATGTTCTTTGTTTATTATGTAATTACCGTTTACCAGTTTTTTATAAAACAATTTTTTTTTTCATGGATGGCTTTATCTAGTCCTAGTTTGTAAGCTGTGAGTGGACATTTTATTTCTAAAATGGTGTTTTTATTAATAATACCGTCTGGTGATGCGCCGAGGAAGGGTATTTCTTCATCAAGAAAAAGTCCACACGGTTCTATTTTAATATTTTCTTGTTTCGACAATTGTTCTTTCGCAAAATTTTCGTTGTCTTGTCCATGTTTTATAGACTTAATGTGTCCTATAGACTCTTTATGTAAAAGATCTTTAACTAAATTGCAGCAACTTATGTCATTGCGTCTTTTTATAACACGTCCAAAGTTGGAAGCGGTCAAAATCCGTCTTCGTAGTTCTAGCCACTCACTAGAACCACTTTGTAATATAGTCTTCCTTTCTATTTGTTCTCTTTGTTTGGCAGTTTCCGCCAAATTTGCTAAAAATATTTTTTTTGATTCCTCTAATATATCATCATCCATATCCGGTCTTGAACATTGCTCACCATAGTTTTTATTACTTTCTGTGTAGTGTTCATGTAATCTCTTCTTTATTCTATGATAATTTTTTGTTAAATGTAGGCGTTTTTGTTTACGTATTTCCATCTTTTTTAATTCACCATTTGGACTCCTGCCCGTGATTGATTTTTGCAACAACGATAAAGGTTTATGGGTATTAAATGATAAAGCAGCTGCATTACAACGCATATGGTATTGGTTCTTCTGGGAAAAATTTACCCGCTTACCCCCTACAAATTTTGCAACAATACTATGGAAGCGCTCCACAGTGTTGCTGTCAACGTCTTCAATCAAGCTTCTTGCATGAGCAGCTATATGTGTCAATACAAATTTTATTCTATGCCACAAACTGTTTGTGAAAATATCTCTGTCTATGTTGTCATCTTCTCCCATTTTCGAGCAAAAATATGTCTTACAATTAGTATGAACTCCAAATGCATGTTCTGCGGCTAACATGATATCATTATGTAAACTAGTGACATTGCCAGAATTTTTATAATTTCTTATAGCGGTTACTATTACCTTTCTTATTGACAGTATTCTTTGTTTTGTTATATATTTTCTGTATTTAATTAAATATTTCGTGTCAGTGATAAGAGCTTGTAACTTATTGCAAAGGTTTCTTAACAGGTGGTTGCGGCATTCGATTTTTTCAATTGTTATATTTTCATACGGTCTTGACTGTAACAATTTTGCATAAGTATTTGCATCACCATCTGATATTAACCTTGAATATATTAAATTATGCATTTCTATGCTGTTCTTGAATCCTTCTACCAAGATCGTGGATTCCATTCCAGTTGAAGGACCTGAAAATAAAGTAATAATTATTCCAACCATAAAATTTTAGTTTCTTTATTATTATTACAACATATTTAATATTATGAATTTACCAGAATAATTTTTATAGCAAGCATGCTCCTTAGGTGTGACATTTTTCTTGGCAGCTTGGGCGCATATGCAGCAGTATTTATTTTTCACTGCCATATAAATAATTTTTCCAGTTCTTTTCCCAATTATCGCAGCTGCGCCTGATAGGGATGAGTAATTTTTTTTATAAGATCTTTTTCCCCAACATCCATCTGCAATAACGTCAATATATGGAATGCCATTTTCAGTAACTCTACCGTCTTCCAAAGCCATTTGACGTTCTTCATTAGCGGCTTCATTCATAGAATTCAAAGCTTCTTTTTCCCAAACTTTGTTAATTGTTCCCATTCTTTTATTAAATAACTCATAGGATATATGAGGCAAGTCCATTGCTGCCAATAATTCATTAAGCTGTGTATAGCTACAACCTATTGCCACTGCACCCGCAACTGTATTAATATTTAAGTCAATTTCAGGATCATTGCAACAAATGACAAAAGTTTCGTTACACATGTTGCATTTTAGTTTTAGTTTAGAAACAAGGCCCAGTTTTCGTTCAGATATAATTTCTACAGATTTCAAACCACAGTCTATATTACCATGTGAAGATATTTCTTGAAGCTCTTTAAAAAAATGTTTAATATTTAATATTCGCATTCCATTCACTATTTCTTGATTATTTCTGAAAAGGAAATATACATAATAAGAATTTTGCAATATTAAACAGAATAAGGCCTTTAACATTTGTTTTGTAATATCTTTTATTGTTCACATTCTTTGCTATCACTCACGGGTTCTGCAATATTATATTGAAAGTTTTCCCCTTTTTTATTAATTTTATTTATCGAGAGTTTTACTATATAAAACTTTATATTGACAGACTATCCTGACATCATAGAAATAATAATACGTTTACCTGACCGAATTTGACTTCTCGTTTTCAATATCCATTTGAAAGCTTTCTTCCTGCTCAGCAAATATCGTTTCGGTTACTTGAGAACTGTAACAGTTATAGTAATTAATATAAGTTAATAGAATTAGGTTTCAAATATGCTAAAATCAGAATATTGAATTAGATATGCATTTACTTGTCAACAATCTTGTTCTCATTTTCATTGTCAATATGGGAAGATCCTTTAATCACTCCAAGCGTTTCCGTAAATTCAGACCTACAATATAAATGTATTTATATTTAATTATACAGTGACAATAGTAATAGCATTCAAATATTTTTAAAACTCGAATCCGGACTGTCCCGACTACGATGTAGTATTGTCATACTACACTACAATACACACCTCGTCTCTGTCTCCTCATTTACGTCGCGATTATCTTTGTTATTATGTAATCTCCTAAAAAGAAAATAATGTCACTTAGTAAAATAAAAAATAATAATATATGTAACAATTAAATGTTATGATTAATTTATCTGGTCCAATTTACATCAATGTGCTAAAATACACAAATGATAATTATGATTGAGAACACGTTACTTACCTTAGTAATCTATTTTTTGCGAGCGTTTGGCGTTTCTTTTTTAGTAATCTAGATTTACCAGCCATTTTAGCGCGAAACTTATAATAGAGTTAAATCGTTTAGTGATTGCTCCGAGCGTCAACGTCTACCCGTGACAGTGGTCAGCGATGCACTGCCGCCCGTCGCCCGCAAGGGCCCCTGCTAACCCGAGCATAAAGATTATTCGAAAAAGCATAATTGTATATTATCCTTTTACTTTGAAATAAAAAGTCGTATATTAAAAGATGGGTAATTAAATTGTGTTTAAGATGGTGAAGGTTTCATAAAAATACGCTTGATAGTTTTTACGTGATTCTCAGATTTTTATCTGCGTTAGACCTAACTTTACAAATTAATTACACTGTGTAATATAAACATAATCTAAAATATTCACATATTAAGTTATTGAGAAAATGCTCAAATTTAACATATATTTTTTCCAGTTCATTATCACCACTCGTTTAGATGTGATCTTCAGAATAAAATCATTAAAAGTCTCTTGTCGTCGCCTTAATCTGCTATTCCAGCACCATATAATACATAGAACACTATTACTTCTAGCGAAGAATAATATCGTCGGCTTATTGCAAGAAGTCATTACGTGACATTTCATTATTTTGGGAAAACAGCATTTTGTTGGAATTGTTAGTGGTTATGTTGATTAGCCAAAGACGCTTTTGCGCTTTACTATTCGCATTACGAAATATCTGTCTCCAATCAAATGTATAATAGGTACTTTAAACAATAATTGGTCTGTTTATCTTTTTACACGCTTTTTATTAGCTTCACCTGTATAAGTCCGGTCAATTTAGACATTCGAAGTTACATATAGTCCCAACAAGCTGAAAATCAGTGAAATTGTTCAAAACATAATTATAAACAATGTTTAAAAGTTCCCCATCATTCCCGTGTATGGAATTTTTTTTATTCAAGGTCAAAAAATGAGTCGCGGTTTTCAGCAAAATGGTGAGTTTTATCATAAAAGTACCTCAGACAAAAATTGTAGATCATAAAATTATCTATAAAAAATGTATCCATACTTTTTTCTTACGAGCCACCGTTTCTGAGATATAACGATTCAAAAAGTTATAAAAGTTGTAGAGTTGAACAATCAAAAAAATTTTCAAAATTCTGCCGAAACGCCATCCGGAGTTTAATAAAACTGCCAGAATATGGCGTTAAATTAATAATAACATTGCCGGAAGATGGCGGTAAATTAATAAAAACATTTACCGATTAGAAATTTGACAACAAATAAATTATATTATCACGCTTTTATTTTATGGTCAAACTAAATAGTTAAAAATAAATTACAGTTTAAAAAAACACGCTTTTATAGAAAATCAAACTAAAAGATTTTTATTTATACGTGAGCGCGATACGGTGTTGAAATAAAAGTGGCGGCGTTCGCGGTTCCTTTCTAACATGTATTTTCAAAATAACTACTTCTACAAATATCTGTCAATAAAATACCTATACATATATAACAATTGACAACAAGCACCCAACACTTTTTTACAATATAATTAATTTTTCGTTACTCCCACTATCTTTAATTTTAATTTATTGAAAATAATTTTTTTACCTTTTAGTTTGATTAGCGTTTTAAAAACTGTAATTGAGACTTTTATTTATACGTGAGCGCGATACGGTGTTGAAATAAAAGTGGCGGCGTTTGCGGTTCCTTTGTAACATGTATTAACAATCATTGCCTAATTATCCACTTCTATGACTTATTAGTTTTGTTTTTAATAAAACTACATAAGACTCTTAAATAGTTTTTAATTAATTTTTTTTTATCACATACCTGTGCTATATATTTATGTAATTTTCAATTAATATAGAATAATTATATATTACGTTCTATTTTTTCCTTATTATTGTAGCCACCGTATAATAATAATAAAAAACAGGGAAGCTCTGAAAAGTCATCATACATAATCGTCGGCCACGTCGCATATGTACCATCCACGAAACATCGCCCTCAACTTCATTACATTTCTCGGAAGAGACTTCGGGCGATAATAATAACAACGTACATATTAAATCGACAACGCGACCACATGCTCACTGCGCAACGTCTCAGCCGGGAATGACCGCGAACGGCGCGAACGCGCGTATCAACGTCGCCTGCGGAGGCGGCAGTGCGGGACGAGGACTCGACCAAATTTCGGAGAAACGATAATCCTGTTGTCAAGCCATGGTTGAAATATTTAATTTCCAAGAATTTGTGTCTTGTAAAAACATCTGCATTTGTTTACATTTTAAACGCTTCTGATTGGTCGACGATCCCCAGCCAATTCGTATATAACGAGCACGAATTTTGAAATAAATTATTCAGTACGGATTCAGTACTCAATACGGCTTCCGTATTGATTCAGCTAAACCATCCCTGGTGTTGTTTCATTTATAACCCAAATGGTGACCCTCTGAAACACTGAACCCGGTCACCAAATTATATTGTTTTTTGAATTATGTAAATATTGCTTTTCATTTGGTTTTTATGAGCCTTTTTCCTAATCGTAGTTATCTTTGCCTAAGCACCAATTTTTCCGGCACTAAAAGGGTAATATAACTTAAATAGCATGTACTTTTAAAACAACTTATTTGGTAGCATGTGATGTTTTATTCAAAGACCACGATGTATATTACTATACTCCGGACGCCGAGCAGTCGGTCATTGCTCTGTGCGAGCAAAGCGGCATTATATTTACGCGGGAGTGGCAGAGACAGATAATAACAGGTCAATGGCCGAAATTCTTCCTGCTCAGCGTCCGGAGTATAGCTCTCGAAACTAAAATATTTCCCTATAAACACGGATCCACAACTTCCGATCCTAACCGATTTGTCGGAAATCGTAAATCGGATTCATTCTAACACTTTCCGATCTGTGCTTCCTAAAATCAGATCGTTTTCTAGTGGTGACTCAGTGCAGACGTGTTTCACATGGCTCCTACGTTGTCTAAACTACAGAAGATTGCAATAGAAGACCAAGAAAAAATTCTTCAGCCCTTAAGCATCTCCTTTTCCTCCGTTTTCATGTATCCACAACGATACTTGATATTGCTACTTCTATTGCAATCTTCTGTAGTTAATACAACGTGGAGCCATGTGTCTGCATTAAGTCACCACTAGAAAACGATCTGATTTTAGGAAGCACAGATCGGAAAGTATATAAAGAATGAATCTGATTTAGGATTTCCGACAAATCGGATAGGATCGCAAGGTGTGGATCGTGTTTTACTACAACTCAGACTCAGGTACAAAAACGCAAGCAGATGTGTTCCGGTCATATAATTTAATCTTTTAATATAATTTAATATCTCATTGCGTTTTGTTATTAATGTCGTGAAAATTCAGAACCAGTGTTTTGAATTTTTTCTTGGCCAGTGCAAATGCTTGCGAAGTTATCGGCTATACCAACGGGAATGGCTTAAATAAATAAGCTTATAATTTTTGCTAAAATGGCAACAGATAAAAGTATTGATTTTACTCAGTTATATCTACATCGTACATCCCTAAAAAAATATTCTCTTGTCATGTTGTATATTCTATAGTAGATGTCACTTTGAATTCAGGACAAGATTTTTACTTCTAACAATCTAAACACAAATATTTCTGAAATCTAAAAGCATAAAAAGATATCTGCAAGGTAAGTGACCATTTTTATAATGGTTTTTAAGTCAATTCATCTTAGATCCCTGGATACTATTTTCGTGAGTCAAGATGGCGACATAATTTTAAGGCTACTCTTTGTTATGAATTTCAGATGCCGAACATAAAACTACAGTCATCCGACAACGAAGTTTTCGTTGTGGATGTAGATATTGCAAAATGCTCTGTTACTATAAAAACTATGTTGGAAGATTTAGGTATGGAAGACGACGAGGAAGAAGTGGTTCCGTTGCCCAACGTCAACTCTGCGATTCTTAAAAAGGTTATTCAGTGGGCTACGTACCACAAAGATGACCCTCCTTTGCCTGAAGATGACGAAAACAAGGAAAAGAGAACTGATGACATTTCGTCATGGGATGCTGACTTTTTAAAAGTAGATCAAGGCACTCTCTTTGAATTGATTTTGGCAGCAAACTATTTAGACATTAAAGGTTTGTTGGACGTGACATGCAAAACTGTAGCCAATATGATAAAAGGGAAAACACCAGAAGAAATCCGGAAAACTTTTAACATAAAAAATGACTTCACTGCTGCTGAAGAAGACCAAGTTCGAAAGGAAAATGAGTGGTGCGAGGAGAAATAATTTTAATCTCTACTCTTCTGTAATATTTTAGTTTTAATTTTTGTCTAAATTAATGTAAGATGACATATTCATACAGGAACTCTTCTGAAAATATTTCAGTGTCTGTAAGCTGTACATTTTGTTACAAATTATTGCTGTGGGAATAACTTGTCTACTCATATGTAAGCATTAAATTATATTCTTAGCATTTCAACAGGTGTTTAATTTAGAAAATTAATATTTTCTCAGTGTAATAAGTAAAATGTATGCTTTTTCAGGTTCACATTTTCCATGCAGGGCTGGAGTGTGAATACTGACCCCTGTGACCGGGGAGGGGTGCCTATAGTAAAAAACAACTAAACAAAATTGCTACATAGTTAGTAGGGCTTTAAGCTCATTTGGATGGCAACCACCCCTCATCTTTAAGTAGGCCACTATAATTGTGTTCTGGCTTAAGTTCCAGGTTCCAATTTCCCTATGTTGACAGAACCTTGTTGCAATATCCTTGGTATCGCTAATGTTATAGGTGGTGGTAATTGCTTAAAAGTGTTCTTTCAGCCTGCCCGCTGTTCTTCAACAATAGAATTACAGTTTAAAAAAAACTAAAAAACACGATTTTATAGAAAATCTAACTAAAAGGTAAAAAATAATTTTCAATAAATTGAAATTAAGGATAGTGGGATTAACAAAAAATTAATTTTATTGTAAAAAAGTGTGGGGTGCTTGTTGTCAATTGTTATAAATACACACATCAAAGAAGTCTAAGCAACATGTACTAATTTAAATTTTAGGATGGTGGATGAGCTGCTGTATGGATGAACTTCCTGAAGGCTCAGTAGCCTTTCAGTATTTCCGGACTGACGGTACACTCGCACCCTTCTTGTATCAAACCCGAATCGCAACTCATGGGAAAACATAATTTTATCCCATTGTTCCTAGGTCCATGTTCTGCGTTCTCTACACCATTCATTTCGACGAGCGCGATTCCCGTGACGTATCGGTGGGCACCTAGTTGGGTGTCGAGCTCGTAGGCCGCACTCATGCAGTCGATTTCGCACAGTTTGGGATCTACACCACTTGAATTTTGTAGCCTCAAACTTATCTCTCGAGTGGTTAACATCGGCTGGCATCTTGCAATCAGTTGTATGTACCGGTCTTGCCGAGTGGTTGTATTCCTTTTACGGCCTGGATGCTGCTCAGCGGGTTCCCTTGTATTATTGTAACGCTGCCAAAGACGACAAATAACATGAATGCCAAAATGCCGAGATACCTGAGATTGATTACTTCCCGCTTGCAACATCCCTACAGCTCTGCATTTCATTTGCCGTCAAATGACGTCGCTCCATGACGTAAAGAATATCTAACAATTCAATTTTGTCGCTAACTTTATTTAAATGGTTGGTAAAATTATAAAATCAAGACTAAACTTATCAATAAAAACGCACTTAAATTCAAACAAATTCCCTTTCATTTAATTTTATGAAAAAAACAAAACATAATTGAATTTTTTTTTTACAACCAGCCAGTATGTTATCAATAACAAAAAAGTTTACATACCTACGCACTTTGAGTGAGTAAAGACTTGAAATTAATTAGTATAAATGGTAAATTTTTAATATCATGCATGTTGCTTAGACTTTTTTGATGTGTATATTTTATTGACAAATATTGATAGAAGTATGTAGACATTTTGAAAATATCTTATAAAGCAACCATCCTTAATTTAAATTTATTGAAAATTATTTTTTACCTTTTAATTTGATTTTCTATAACACATGTTTTTAGTTTTTTTTAAACTGTATTATTTTTAACTTTTTAGTTAACTATAAAATAAAAGTGTGCTAGTATAATTTATTTATTATCAATTTTATTAATTTAATGCCATCTACTGGCAGTGTTAATTAAACTCCAGATAGTGTTTCGGCAGAATTTTTTTGATTGTTCAAAGTGGGTAAAAATCGACTCTTCCGTTACATACAGGTCAAGTTAATATAAAACGTGTAAAAAAGAGCAAAAAGCCACCGTCATGCGGTGTTCCCAGGCGGTCCAAGTACTGACCTACCGCGCCCGACGTTGCTTAACTTCGGTGATCGGAAGAGAACCGGACCGAAAATTCATTAATACTGAGGATCCTGGTAAGGATAATAACAATCATCATCATCATCCAAGCGTAGTATCCCGGTTGCAACCTAAACTTCCGTTTCGGTTGCCCGGGGTCCGCTTAACGACTTTTTCTACTTCACTTCGCACGGTCTTCAGTATCCCTGGTAGTGAGCCCATTGGCACGCATATCACCCTTTACGACGTCAAGCCAACACTTTTTAGGTCTACCCCTCCTGCCGGGACCCGGCGGAGGCGGCATGGTCAGACATTTGTTTCCCACGTAAGCACCCAGTTGCAGTAAAACGTGGCCGTACGAAGGGAGCCGACACTCCTGCAATTTTTCCGCAATGTCACGGAAATGAAGACTGCCCCGAATGCGGGAGTTCCTAACGCAGTCCTTCCGCGTCACTCCACACATCCACCGCAGCATATTCATCTCCGTGACACGCAGTTCTTGCTTGTGTCGCTCTAACACCGGTCGCGCTTCACAGCCGTATAAAAGGACAGGCCTAATGATGTTCTTATAGACTTGTCCTTTCAACTTTACCGGCATCTTGGGGTCACAAATGACACCAGTTACCTCATGCCATTTGGCCAATGCGTGCCTTGACGTCGCAATCGATGTCACCAGACGCATGAAACACAGATCCCAGTTATTTCACTCGCTCCGTGCGCTCGACCGTGTCGCCGCCTATGCGTACGGCTGTGGGATCTGTGGAGTTACAGGCCAAGTACTCGGTCTTCGACATTGAGCTTCAGGCCACCGTTCTCAAGTGACGCCTTCCACGCCTTCACACGTCGCACCAGCCTACCCCTGTCCGAATCTGCCAGCGCGATATCATTAGCCCCCGTGGCTGCTCATGTATGCATCTCTTTTTGTTTTGTATTGTGTTGTTGAGACTCTGATGCTATCTGACAATACGTCTAATATCACGCTAAACAGAAACGGACTAAGGACGGATCCTTGGTGCACTCCGACGGTGATGGGTAAAGGTTTTATGTCGCCAACAGCGGTACGAACTACGGAATCGGAGTCACGGTACATGTCTTGGATGATGTCGATATAGGCCTCTGGAACCCTTTTAGATCGCAATGCCCACCAGATTATCGCGCGAGGAATACAGTCAAAGGCCTTCTGCAAGTCAAGAAACAGGCAATGGAAAGGAGTATTCTTCGTTCTGTATTTATCCGCCATAGTCTAGGGCAAAAACAGGATCCATGGTCCCATGATCAGGGCGAAACCCATACTGACATCCCGAGACAGTGCACTTCTGCCGAATCCGAGAGTCTATAACCCTCTCGAGCAGTTTCATGGTGTGGGACATGACCTTAATCCCTCTGTAATTACCGCACTCCTGCATCGACCCCTTGCCTTTGAAGACTGGAGTAATGATACTCAGTCTCCATTGGCTCGGGATCGTACCGGTGAGGAGTGTCCGGTTAAAAAGGTCGGTTAAGATGCCCAGACCACCAGAGCCCATCGCCTTCCAGGCTTCGATGGCGACTCCATCGGATCCAACAGCTTTCCGATTCTTCATGCGGCGAAGATAATTCTGTACCTCTGCAAGCGTTACCAGTGGCACTAGTCCTTGATTCGAAGGAAGATTTGGCGGCGCACCTCTTTGTGCTGCGTGTTCAGCAGCTCGTAGAAATACGAGCGCCATCTCTTCTTCACCGCGAGGTCCTCGCATAGCAGGTTGCCCACAGGGTCTTTTACGTAGCGGCACTTGGAAATATCCTGTGCCGCTTTGACCCTGGAGCGCGCCAACTTATAAATGAGCTTCTGCCCTTCAGACGATTCCAACTTGTCGTATAGTGGTTGTAAGTGGTCTCGTCTGGCTCTGGCTACAGCTCTCTTAGTGGCGCGCTTGGCAGACCTGTATCCGTCGCGATCTTCAGGAGATCTGGACGCTTGCCACTTCTTAAAGAGGGTTTTCTTCGCTCTCTGAACTGTGTCGTTCCACCACCATATCTTCTTGTCACATTTGCGACCGCCCTTAGACACACCAAGCACCCTCCTCGCCGACTCAAGAATAGCCGCCTGAATCCTGTCCCAGTAAGCTTGAACTGGTTCGCCCTCACAACCAGCGCACTTGTCGCCGATGGCAGAGGCGAACTCTTGGGACTTCATCAAGCAGCCACCACTTGATTCGGCGCTCGACACGGTTGTGTTTGGGCTTCACACAGAGGTCCATGACAAGAAGACGGTGTTGTGTAGTGAGACTCTCACCGGGTGTGACCTTTCAGTTGGCTAATTTGCTGATGTGGTGTCTCCTAGTGAGTAGGAAGTCGATTTGGGTAGCATTCCTCCCGCTCTTGTAGCTGATGAGATGCTCGGGTCTCTACGTGTTCACGATGGCAAGGTCGGCAGCCGCACACGTATTGAGGATATCCTCCCCTTCCGCGTTGCGGCTACCATATCCAAATCCACCGTGAACACGCTCAAATTCCCCACTTTCTTCACCCACATGACCGTTCAGATCAGCACCCAAAACGACCCCATGTGACAATGGAATCCCACGAAGCACTTCTCCGAGTAGATTCCAAAACGCTATCTTATCGGCGTCGCTACAACCGACCTGTGGCGCGTAGGCACTTATCAAGTGGGTAATTACTCCATCGATAAGTAGCCTCACAACCATAAGCCGATCGCTACAGCGTTTCACTTCCAAGGTTTGGTCGTGTAGCCATTGTGCTCTCGGGGAAGCTCCCCGAGAGCACAATGGCTACCCCATTCTCCCCACCAGGTGCACCTGTATAGATCAGCTTGTAGCCATTCCCAATAAACCGGGATCTGCTGGCCTTCCACCGAGTCTCCTGTAAGAACGCTACGGCCACCCTCCGCCTGGAGAGTACATCGGCCAACTCCCTCGCACGTTATGTTAGCGTGCCAATGTTCCATGTTGCGAAGCGGAGTTTGGATTGGGCTAACGTCTTTACCCATGCTTACCCACGGCACGGCAGCCCTTGTCCACTTATCACAGAAGTCGGGATAAGCTTCTGCGCGTCGTTTTGCGGCGACGCCCTATCCGTGACTGGACCTTTTCTCGTACGTACCATAATTTTTTTTGGCTAGTTTTGGCTTTTGCGGTAGCGACTGCCGTCCTACCTCCCAACCCAGGAAAACCGAAAGATGCACTTCCTTTGCCGCATGCAATCTGGCAGAGGAATAGTCCATTAGTCGCCTTTTACGATTCCCTTGGAATGACCTGGGGTGATTCTATTCTTTTCACTGGCCGGGGCCACACGGCGAAAGGATAATATCAAGAATAATAACAATAATCTTATCAAATTAGTGTATTGTTATCGGTCCCCGATATATCTACAAATTTTGAACGAAATCTGGCCGTTTAAAGTGGGTCAAAATCGCGCCCAAACATAGATATATCTATGCGCCCAAAGGAGTCAAACAAACATACAGGTGAAGCTAATAAAAAGCGTGTAAAAATATCCATACTTTGTGCATGGGTAAACGAAAAAACTATTTATTTATAATAATATATTGATTTACATTGTATGCAATAAAACTACACATCTGAATAACTGCATCTTAACTTTTACAAATAAAGAATCAAAAGATGCTATTATAAGTATTTCCCAGTTTAGGGTAACTATCAGGTATAAAATAGGTATCGACACAGTCCAGTAATGGGCTATTGAACCTCCCAAGGTAAGTACCACACGAAGCAGCTCCAAATAATACGCCCATGAAAAATGCAATTATAATTACAGCTATAAAAAGACAGCGGCATTTACTCTGAGATATTATTTCTTTGCACAAACACAGAAATTCATACACAGACCTAAAATTATTAAAACTAACAATATATTGAAATTATACACAATGGCACTTTGAGGAGGACAGAGGCACCAAAATGGAAGTGAGGTGATAATGATGGAAAGCATTTTATGTGAAATTGTACAGAAGTATAACAGAAGTAATTGTATAACAGAAGGTTCAAGACCGATTTCATTTTTTTAAATAATTTACAATGCGGATTACAAGTCTATGGTAACTGAGAGGTATTGTACTCTATTCCTGATCCAGAGGACAGGAGTGAGTTCAAGAATGGTATGCTTACTGCTGTCACTACTGCGTTACCGTCGCCTATGGGTGTTTGTAACGCCAGTGGCATCGCGAACACGCTGCGGTCCCATAAGGGTACAGGAACTTGGGTCACTTCGGCCGGTAGCCAACTTCCAGTATTCACTGTAGTATTTTATTGACCATAACCTCACCGGATTCAACCTTTTATCTACCAACTGTATCATGAAAACAAAACACCCTTCATTTATACAGGATTGGGTATTCAATTGGTACATAGAATGCGTTAACTCGGACAAGAATATTTGCTATTAAAATATGATTAGGCGTTGTAATGTTTCAAATACACAAATATATTCCATAAAATTGTTAGTAATTATAATATTTACCTACAACATCGGGTATTATCACACATAAACCTATCCGTTTCATCTAAAAGACGACGGAGCTGTTGTTCCGCTAAAGATATGACGGGGCATTTTTTGTGTAAAATGGTAGTTATTTCCCCGTCTGGGTCGGGTTCACAGCTGCATCTTGCTGAATCTGCCGCTCCATTTCTTACATCGTTTAAAGGAGACGTATCCACTTCAATATTTATATTATCCTGGTCATCATCCCGGGATCCACGTCTATTTTTCTTGATCGTTTTTCTGGAATATCTGTAAACGTTTTGCATTTGGTTCTCATCTGATGACATTTTTTACGCTTTTTGTAATCGTAGTGTTTCGTATTAAAATAATATAAATCTTTCCAAATTTGATCATTAGGAAATTATCATTTTTATTCTCCTTTTTCTGACTTCTACAATAGGCCAAAGAGTAGAGTATCTAACATATGCCTTTATTACTCTTTTCGTCATACCATTTTAATCATTTTACATGAGGTTTTATTCTCACCATAGGATCATTCAATCTTTATACATTTCTGGATCTCATCAGTCTTCTGGGCTTTGTGTTAGCCAAAAAGAACTTATCAACTGATTATAGCTAAGTGAAAACTAGTAAATTTATTTGATATTTTATAATAGTTCAAATTTGCTTATTACGGACATACTACATTAAAAAGAAAGTGAAGGTTTCCAATTTAGTAGTACCTACATGTTTTTATATTCTACGCCGATTACTTTCTTACTAGAAGACGCTGCATCAATTGTTACAGACTGTGTTACCATCTCGAAGTTTACTTTGGAGGTAGATATGATTTCAAAAGTTAGTATTTTCTTACCTATCCTACTTTGGAATGTTGGTATATCTACAATATATTTTGTTTGTTTTTTATAGAACTTATAATAATAACGCGATACTCATAATTTAAGTTTGTATTGGGTAACAAATATTTTAGCTCTTATTCTAAGGAACACGACGTAAAAGCAAAATCATTACTATCGAGATATCAATAGTACGGTCCTCGATTTTTAATTGGTTAAAAACTTAAAACTGAGCCTTGCGTGCGGAGCGCGAATAATTTTTTCTTTTTGTTAAATGTTGGTCGATTTTTTTGCAAGGTAGTACATATGAGTTTAACACTAAAAGCTGGTAACACTGGTCACAGTATAACTTAGACTATATAGTATAAGCAGTATAAAAATTAACAGAACTCTGCAATTCATAGACCTAAGTTATAGATCGTATAAACCATAGATCCTAATTGTTGTCACCGTCACAAGTCTAGTGGTTCTAATATTAGTAGTCCGTGGTTCTAATAAATCATGTCATGAAAAATTTCAGATGACTACCTCGTTGGTGCTGAATCTTTTTCCCCGATCATCCCTTTCAAGTCTGCGAACAGCCAGTAGTCACTGGGAGATAAATCTGGTTAATACGGGGGGTAGGGCAGCAATTCATGCAATTTGACCATCACGTAGCCATTGATTTGTGACATGGTGCATTGTCTTAGTGGAACAGTGGTTTTTGCTTTGCTATGTGGGGCCGTTTATTATTTATGGTACAATAACGCTATATAATATTCAGAATTGATCCTTTTTCCTTTATCAAGATAGTCGATAAACAAAATACCATGCGCATCCCGGAATCCTGATGCCATAACCTTGCCAGCCGATTGTTATTTTTGGTCGCTTTGGAATGCTTCCACCTGCCTGAACTCTCTCAGCTGACGAGCGCTTTGATTCTTGGAGTGTAATAGTGTATCCAGGTTTCATCCATGGTCACATACCGACTCAAAGAATCCGCTTTGTTATGATTGAAAAACTTCAGACAGGCCTCCGAATCGTCGATTCGATGTTGTTTTTGATCTAGTGTTATCAAACGTGGCACCCACTTTGAGTTGAGCTTTTTCATACCCAAATTGTCGTGTAAAATAGTAAGCACGCTGCCATATGATAACTTTGAAACCTCAGCTATCTTTCATTTTGCGGTTGGTGAAAACAATTCTACAGATTTTTCTGACGTTTTCTTCGTTGACAGCCGTATTTCGGCGACCACTGCGTTGAGCGTCGTTGACGTCGCTACGACCACGTTTAAACTCATTATACCATTCGCAAACGGTTGATTTCCCTGGAGCAGTCCGAATAATGCTTATCAAGCCACTCTTTCGCGTCTTTCGCATTTTTTCCGATCAAAAATCAATGCTTAATCAACACACGAAATTCTTTCTTATGCTGGAAACAAATTATAGGACGCGGCTGTCAGCCGCGACTGATAAGTGTGCAGTCTTTTGGTACGTTGCTTGCGGACGCGATCCAATGTCTATTCCACAAAGAAATGTAGACGAAGAAACATGTCGAGTAGTGAAAGTGAGGATTTTCTTGAATCAGTAGCGGCTGCTTTATGTTGTCCACCCAGAAAGAAAATAAAAAGAAGCATTTGGGTCCATGACATAAATAAAGAAAGAACAGAGTTTCGTGAATTCCACACTTATTATGATCCTCATTTATTAAGAGATGAACGTCGTTATAAACTTTATTTGAGAATGAACGACGATCAATTTAATTTTTTGCTCAACTTATTAGAAAATGACATTGAAAAAGAATTAACACACTTTCGTAATTCTGTAATCTTTTAATGTGTACAGTAATTCCCTGTTCCGTACACTATAATTTGTTCATCCATTTTTACGTAGATGCGCACGTGCAAGCTCTCGCGTAGTCCATGTCCTTCTGGCACACGGAGTGACGGACGTGTCCGCACCCCGTGCATACCGTCCGCGGACGTTTTCGGCTGACAAAAACATCCGGCGCGCCAGATTTCAGTCGGACGTCCGAACGCTCAAGGTTACTTCCGCGACTTACCTCCGATAGTTTGCACAGCTCTGTGTATATTCATATTCTAGATCACGGCTATCAGCCGCGTCCGATAATTTGTTTCAAGCTTTAAATTATTATTAAACTACTAGAATCTAACACTATGAACAGTATTCTCATATATATATATATATATATATATATATATATATATATATATATATATATATATATATATATATATATATATATATATATATATATATATATATATGTTGTTTTCTCTCATAGTTACCGTTTTATCGCTGTTGCGACTGTAACATAAATTAAGAATAAAATAAAATATGGGATGGTAAAAATGAAAAGACATATTTCATAAAACAATTTAAAAATATCTAATACAAGATACATATTAGTAACAATTTCAATACTACATACAATATTAACAACCACAATGGCAATGTATTATTAAGGCATTCGAATAACAAAGAAAATGTAAATGCGTATTAATCACCAAATGATTGGTGCATGAATTTTTTGGAATATTCGTAAACCACGAAAAGCGCTGCAGTCGCTGGTATTGTTCTCACTAATGTTGGTTTCAGGCCGTTGTACAACGCTAATACACCTGCAACAATTTTATCAATAGTTTTGGAAACATAGTACAAAGTCGCAAATCCAACCTAAGCCACGGTTCCGAGCCTACCATCGCTTAGGTCGTATTTGAGCCCAATAATTAGATGGGTTACTGGGGATTATCATGCCGCTTCTTGTCCTTGACACAACCAAACACACTGTGAAGCGCCAGTAACTTAGTGCAAGATCCGGTCTAAGAAATATATACCCTCATTTGTTATTTATTAATTGATAAGAAATAAATAATAACTAATGTACACATCTGAATTAGGTTACCTAGCTTAATTACGTACAGGTAATATTAAATAATGTGTCAGAATGCTGTAGAAAGAAGTGTAACGGAAATAAAACTCAAAGATAAAGTAAATTTAAAGAAAATGAACAAATATAGCAAGTTCAAAAGAGCGTAATTTTTTAAATTAAACTTATTAACACGTGATAACATAATATATTGAATTTATTTGATGTCACAAAAAGGTGAAACGTTACATCTTTTCCTACTAACACAATCTACGTTATACAATGGGTAACCCCCCATTATTTCCTTGGCGAAAATAAAACAGAATTTCATACGATATAAGCACATGTTACAAAAAGTCGCTCGTATAAATGTGAAGAATTTGATTCGGCCCGATAATGAACTAGAGCTCATTATCGGGCCGCGGACCGATTTAAATTCTCCTGTAGACACCACATTAGCAAAGTAGCCAACTGCAAGATCATATCCGGCGAGAGTTTCACTGCACAACACCGTCTTCATTTCATGGACCTCTGCGTGAAGCCCAAAGACAAACGTGTTGAGCGCTTCCATCGCCGAATTAGGTGGTAGCTACTTGATGAAGTCACGTCCCAGGAGCTCGCTTGAGCCATCGGCGACAAGTGCATTGGTGATGTAGTTTTTACGTTGGTGCTATAGTTTGAGGTATGGAAGCACACTTGCGCCCAGGTGCAGGCTCCTTTGAAAATATTTGCTACGGGCCCTGCGCTTGCTTAATCCGGCACTTTAATAGGTGTAAGTGGAAATCCTTGAGAGAGGCCTATGCATATGGACAAGCTAGGAGAAAAGATATTACGGGTACCAAATGAAGAAAAGGAAAAAATTATAATTTAAAGAGTAATTTATTTCTAATTTGTAAACAAAAAAGAGCATGTTTCATAATCATCTAAGCGTAGTATCCCGGTTGCAACCTAAACTTCCGTTTCGATGCCCGGTGTCCGCTTTCCGACTCTTTCTACTCCAATTCGCACGGTCTTCAGCATCCCTGGTAGTGAGCCCGTTGGCACGCATATCACCCTTTACGACGTCAAGCCAGCACTTTTTGGGTCTACCCCTCCTGCTGGGGCCTGGCGGAGGCGTCATGGTCAGACATTTGTTTCCCACGTAATCATCCGGTTGCCGTAAAACGTGGCCGTACCAAAAGAGCATGTTTATCTAGCAATAAAGGCTATTTTCATTTTATAATATAAAATAATTAATTTTTGATTAAATATATTTAATTTACTTCCCTCATCTTGGTTATTTATAAAAACCGTACATTATTTAAGAGAATACACCCAACAGAAACCTGTGCGGTTGCCACGTATTATATAAACAGGTAAGTGTTATTAATATACTCTCATCAGTTATTTTATCGTATATTATATCAAATGAAAGTTTGCGTTATTCTCAATCTAACCGTATTAGGTTGTCTTATTAAAAAGTTGGCCAAATCTATGGTAGCCTACATTTTAGATGTTAACTTGTTTTTCTTACCGTACGGCAAGTAAGTCGAAAATCATTTTGTAAAATGTGAAGAAGATTATTTATGCCAACACGAAGCGGCAGTTACACGGTTGATGATCCACCAAACGTTACGCCAACGTGTATACGGTTGGTGTTAGGTAGCACCAAAGGGCTATACCTAATCGGAAAATACTGGTCAAAGCGAATGACACCGATGTCTAAGTAATCTATTTACTATCCACAAAAATTCGAAGACTTAAATTTGGTTGGCGGGTTCGTCATTTAAGAAAAGTAAAAAGAAAGCTCTTTATTGTATTAACCGTACTCAGCTTGCAATGAGATTGGGTCTTACTTTATGCTTGGATTTGCCACCTTTCTACGCATTTACGCATAACATTATACAGCTGCATTATACATATAGCAAAGGAAAACTCAAGCTTTTTAAAATATTTTCTAAACGAACAGATTTCCTGGAAATATTCACGAATAGTTAACGAACCCAGTAGATCTACTGATCGACGAAAAATTCAACGTGTTCTGGAGTTGAATGCGTTTCCGTATGGTATAAAAAATTGCTTTAATATAAATGACGTCAGATATCAGCTGTTTCAAAAAACATATGCAATAACACAATTTGAGGGTGTACTCAGAGTATCAAAGGAATAGAAAACGATAAAGTATTAGAATTTGACAAATCAACTCAATGTAACTACTAAAGAATTACTGCGTAAATCACGAGCGCGTTAATTAATAATGATAACCACTATTCTTTGTTATCTGTCATTTCAAGCGATAATGCACTGGAGGTCAGATAACGTCGATTGCTTCCTATTTCACGGATATTACAGATATATTGCGAGGGAATAGAAAAAGAAATCATTTGCTGTCTCAAATCATTCAAAGAAAAATATTGATAACAACATTATCTGAGTATTATGGTATTAAAATAAATGATAATAAATATGTAGATTTGCGTAGTTATTCCAATATAATTTATATTATTTTTCATTCTCATTCGTTTGCCACCGTGTTAACACTTATTATATGCTACGTGTTCATACGTACGGGTGTCAGAACCTGCGTTTTTCATATATAATCAAATCACTGGCATGTTCTAAAAAGTATAATTTAAAATATGCTAGTGACTTTTCTCTTGTAATTATTTTTATCTAACTTATTTTTAATTAAGTATTTAAATTATTTGCTTCCTAAACTACAATTCTGTGTTGGGACTTATTCAGTTTTCACCTCAACACATTCGTTCTACCATAGTGGCCACAGTTTTCAACAGCATCCTTGGTTAGCGTGAAGAACCAAATTTTGATCTTAAAATAGTTTTAAGTTATTCCAAGCCACTTACTCATAAATTATATACATATGTAAATTCGCACTCTTTTATTTTAAGTCTAAATGAATGAGGTAAATACCATTGAAAATGCACTTATATCGTCTCAGACAAACTGTTGCGTTGTTTGATGGGACTAATGCAATCATTTTCATTTGATAACATTAAGAGATGTAAATAATTAAGTAAAATAGTTTTCACACACTGCTCTCGTCGAATAGAATATTTCCTATAGAAAGTTTCAAATACATTTGCTAAAAAATTGGACCTTAACACATGAAGTAAGAAAATGTTTTCAAATAATCTTTATCTACTATAATTAAATACATACCTTCTTTCTTAACTATCTCGTAGCCGACGTTGAGGAACTTTTGACTTTTATTTGATATTTGCACCCGCGATTTGATGACATCTGTGGGGAATATGACGGTCCACAGTATGAGGCCGCCGACGGCGCCCGCTATCATTGTTCTCACAAAGCCAATGTCATCCTTCGATTGGCCGGGCTTGGCTAGTAATTCTCTTGTTCCTGTAATCATCGACATCCTAGATCTAAATTACAAATTAACTAAACCAATGTTTCTATTGCTATATTTTTTTTCACAGTATAATATAAAACATACTTCCTTATCATTAGTGATTTAGGATTTATTTCTATGCTTATAAGCGATTCATCCCAATTGGCTGAAGTGCGCCATCCAGTGAAAAGACATTTGGGTGTAATTTGTATTTTATTATGTATCATAAAAAAATTATATTAAATTTAGTCATATTTGCTTTCAGAGGGACGATTAAAGTCTGAGAACGCTCCAAAAAGAAAACCCACTGCTTTTTTACTGTCTGTAATTTACTGCTAATTCACATACTACATTTATCACTTGTTATAAGGGTACAAGTAAAAACCTACCACTGGAGAGCTTTGGTACCTACCAAAGTTCTCCAAGCGGACTGTCGGCATAGGGATCCACAGGATCGCGGGCCAGATACGGGGCGGGGCGCATAGTATTCTGCGAGAGACCTTTTAGAGAAAGAGAGAAATTCACCTCTGTGAGAGACCAGATGCAGCCGAGGTAAGCCTGACATATCCCGTTTGACATATAGGAAAGGCCGGTCAATACGCACGCGAAAGCTTATCCCTCCACCCGAGCGTCAGTCAGGGGTGTCAATATAAATACAGGGTTGGTTTAAGTGGGTATACCAGCGACGTACATCCCCTTATCTACTGCGAACACAGACGCAATACACGAGAGCTCCCATGCGGTGAGGTGTGCATCAATCATTTCCAACTCATCAAAACCGTAAGTACTAAAGTTCTAGGAATTACGTTGCAATTAAGTTTGGAATAAGTTAATAAGTACTAAGCGAAGGACAAATTAAGAAAAAAAGTTAATTACCGTGTTGATGCATTTTTTAAGTGCATTTAACTTTGGACGCAGATAAATCTGTTTTTTTATTACATGAAGAAGGTTTAAAATTTAAATAGTCCAACGCTCAATTAATTGGTAACTGCAGAGTCCAAACGTGCAGTACAGCTTTCTTTCTAATTATCCTATGAAATATATAACAAACTGGTTTTGAGATACTCTTTTGTAATTTATAGACAAACATTTTATTATATAATTTTATTTTTATTTTTGAGGAACAGTAGACATGCTAACGGTCCACTTTATATGTAGTAAGCAGTTGCGTCTAGCGTCGACCTATGGATGTTTGCGACGCTAGAGGCACCGCAAACACGCTGCTGTCCACTTCGGAGTACAGGAACCTGGGTCACTAATACCGAAACACAAGGTTAGTATAGCGGCATACTTATGCATCAAGGATGTTTGCCATCCAGACGGGCTTGGGGCCCTACCACGTAGCTAGGGTTGTTTTTCGCCTTTTACGACAGGCCGAGCCCGGCTGCTGGGGGTAGTATTCTTATTCCACCCCTGCACGGGGAAATATAATAAATATTTATTACACAGATGTTCTGAATCTGAAATACCTTCATATCCTCCAAAGAAGAAGAAATATCCAGGCATTTCCCGCATAATCGTTGGAACTAGACCTCTAAACAATCCTTGGATACCATATTGTCGGAAAATTTGCTGAGTCAGTTGTATAGGAGTGATTTTTACCTGAAATATTTAATAGTCTTTACCCATAGATGTGAATAATATAAAAAAAAATATGGAATGTAGTTGACAATATAGAAATCAACTATTTTCCAAGTACGCGTATTACGGCTGTATTGTAATGGATTGAATGTTTAATAAAATATTTACTACTCATGGAAAGCAGAAAAACTAAACAAATTCTAGTTGAACTAATGGCTTCACGAACTGCGAGCAAGACTATTTTAAACTCTGATTACATTCCAAAAAATACTCTGTTAGTTATAAACATATTAATCTATTAGAGCTAACCTTCCTAGTGATAAAAAGGGTGACATTTAAAAAATTTACATGATTAAGAACTTTAAAAAAATATATAATAATTACAGCCCATAACCTCCGCGCTGGAATCGGGCGTCCCCCTAAAGGGAACTAATAGTATACCCGCCACGCTTGTCCAAGGCAAATATGTGGTGATATCGATATTCAACTTTCCTCACGATGTTTCCTTCATTCACCATGCCAGTATGTATTTTATGTATGGTTATTGTGTTATAATATGCACCTTAGGCGAGTAAATTTGCTTGAGCGAGGCATACCATTGTGAGAATCGAACCCCGTGTTCAGTAAGTCTAATACTACTTAACTACCTTAAAAAAAGGTTACTTATTAAATATTTATCATATATAGGATAATTCTGATAGCGGGAAAGTTTCCGACTGATATAACAGGGAAAATGATTTTAAATTCAATTAAATATTGTTTAACAAAACCGGTAAATAAAAAATAGCTAAATATTATCTGGATTTGCGCATGATGAAATATTCAGCAAACACTTGTATTTATTGTATGATAGAGTATGTAAACAAGAGATAAGAAAATATGATAATAATTGCTCTTTAGCGCATTTACGTATTGATTATTTATGCGAGGATTATATTAATATGGGTAATAGGAATAACCCATTTGACGTCTATTAAATAAATAAATAAATATAATAAGAATATTCACACAGCGCCATCATGTCTCAAAGTAAGTAGGATAGCACTTGTGTTATGGGTACTAGATAACTAATATATTACATATTATTTGCTTATTTTTTGGATTTTTTTTAACTTAATATCTTACAATCAGTCGGTTTGACTATGACTACTAATTTATTTGTGTGCTATTTGACAGTCAGAGCAAGGTCTCCTCCAATGAGTCCACCTCATATTTTTTTTTGCTGTAGGACTGCAGACATGCTGACCATCCGCTTAGAATTTACCGTCGCCTATGGGTGTTTGCAACGCCAGTGGCATCGCGAACACGCTGCTGTCCCATAAAGGTACAGGAACTTGTCACTAATCACTCACTAATGCAGGAACACAACACAAGGTAATTGTGGCGAAATACTTAAGACCAAAGGTGGTCGCTATCCAGACGGGCTTGGGGCCCTACCATGTAGCTAGGGTTGTTTTGTCGCCTTTTACGACAGGCCGACTCCGGCCGCAGGGGTTGGTATTCTTACTCCGCCCCGCACAGAGTAAAACCAGCCCCCTCCCTATGACCAAATGCGGAATTTGAAGATGGGTCACGTAGTATGTGTATGGTCTCTTGTAAGACAGCATGGTTGGCCGTTTAATAACTGACCGACTTATATTTCGCATCCTATTTGAGGATTTGATCCTTGTAACATTAAATTATGAGTGTAAACATAACACTTAATATTATAAAATCAACAATGTTACTCTAGAGAACTATATTTGATAAGAAGAATGTTATCTTAGAGATTATTTTAATTGATTGCCGTCAGCCTAAATGAAGTAATAATTTTGAATCCAATCAGAAATTATTTGCTACTTACATACAGTGATAATAAATGACTAAGTAAAGAGTATCGAGGGTTATTAATGTTTAAAAATATTATCATAAGTTTTAGTACCATTTCTTCATTACTAAAATGTAATTTAACTTAAATGAGAACAGGCGTAAGTTTTCACTTGATATAAGTTGAAAATAAATAAAAATCTATATATTGTATGGGAAATGGAATACCCAAAAAATATCATCGTACAGCTGTTTGTGAACCTTGGACGCTGACTTCTCTCATGGCCTGTAACTGACATTTTATCAATTCCGTTGGGCACAGCGTGAATGAAGAGAAGAATGCTGCCAAGAAACCAGCAGTTGCATTTCCTACTGTCGACAGCTGGTCAACTTGCTGAAAGAACATTTTAAAATGGGAATAAATTAAAGTTAAAATTTTCACAACTGAAAACATGTAATCGTGTAATAAATTGATTTTTAACCCCCCCTCCATCTCCTCGGTGTCCATCCCTAGTATGGTAGTAGGGGATATTGACTATGTGACAAAAACCTCCCCCACTTTTCTCCCTTTGACCAGGCGTGATATTTTGAACATCTCCCTGAACGGTTCACGTAGTATGGGTAAATTACTTATAGAGAAATAGATGCCTAGCCTTAATGAGATTGTCGCTCCCCAATTTGCATGCATAGAGGAGAGAATGGTGGTCATATGACCTTCCTCTCTTCAGAATTATATATTGACATGACATTATTATACATATTTGATACATTGATATTAATATGTTTAGCATCAAATTGGTACTTCTTATTTTTCATCAACTTTTATTTTGATAATTTGGCCACAACACTTTTGGCATTGATTTTGCTAATGTCATGATGTATAAGAATGTGTCAGGCTACAAAAAGATTTCTCCATTTTGTATGTACAGATTTAGTCTATAATCTCGCTATTAATTTTGAGAACTTGACAAGAGCACAAACAGCTGACTATACTGTCTATATCATATAAATAAATCTTAAATATTTACTAAGAGTACTAGCTGACAAGGCAAACAGTTCTGCCATATAAATTATAAAAACATTTTGCTGTACTATATTGTAAATCTAAATCACCTAACCATGCACAGAAGAATTATACATATAAAGAATTATTATATTCAATATGCACAATGATAGTATTACCTCGACTCCACTTAATCTGCATACAAATTTTTGGCAATACCCATATGCCGCAAAGAGAACTGAGTTTTCTGCCACATTTGCCAAAATTGCAGGAGTTGTGCCTGCATATAGTCCTCTTATAAATCCATCATTTCTTAATGTCTGTTTCAGGCAGTCATACATCCCCTTATATAGGTGTGGAAATGTTTGCATTTTTACTTTAACTGTGTCAAGGGGTTGGCCGACATATACAACTGCTATGCCACCTAAAAAAAAGAATTAATTTATGCTAACTTAATAGTTAGAGTTATTATAAGATGTTCTAATGAACATCTTATAATATAGGTAAACTATACTGGGATGTTGGTAAAATATTAACAATCTCTAAGTACCACATGTATTACAACACACATCACAAGTATCATCTCTATGTTTCACACATATACTATATTTACTTTAGAAAAATACGAATTAAATTAACAAAGATTCATACCTGTACAATCTTGTTTCATAACCACATTGAAACAAGAAAATATATAAACTAGTTATGTAGAAGAATTAAAGATTCGAAACCAATTTAGTAAATCAATATATTTTAATGAAGAGTTTTTGAAAAACTATGGATTTAGATCCTCCAGGATTTTTTTTTATGTTGGAGGGAATCAGACCATAGTCACTCCCTAACAGGCAAATCTATTCCATACACTAACCTGAGTGGACTACATTATGAAGAAGAAAGCTTTAGAGAACACTAATTGAAAAGATAGTAGAATAGTCTGGTGATATAGTAGTGTTTAGACTCCAAAGAATAATGTTTGGAAGAAACTGTACGAGCAGATGATGGTACTTATTATTGAAGGTATCAATTTTTCTTGTACAGACAGTGGGTATAGTGTTCTCTACAAGGAGGTCGAAATCCTGCCAGTGCATTACCAGTTCTTATTATTATATGTTACCTATTACTATATTCGTTATCAGTGACAACCTTGAGTTCACATAAAGAATAAACAAAAATAGCATAAGTGCATAGGCGACAAAAAAACATGTAAAATTTGGTTTACCTGCAAGTCAAGCAACTAGTGCCATATTAATAATTTATACATAATAAACTATTGAAAGTTATATTTTTATATTATATTTCTGTAAGTAAAATTCTTACCTAGTGAGCCAGCAGTGAAGTCTATGATACCATTTTTAAGATTCCCCGAAGAAGATGAGTGAGTCATTTTAGACTGAGAAAATGCAATACAGATTTTATTTAAGATCTGAAAGTAATGTATAGGTTAAAGTTTAACTAAAATGTTTCATCATATGAAAATTGTTTTACATTTGAGGAAATAACATAAAAATAAACTCCATAGTTATTGCTACGTAACAGGATATCACCATTAATTTATTTACAATGCATTTTTAAACAATATGAAGCAAAATAGTAATATGTACAATGTAATAAATGAACCTGTAATACACGATTTTAATATGCACTATAGTTATAAAATAAACATAGTAAATTTTAATTACCAGTCAGTTGCACAGCAAATAATTAATTGTTTATAATAATTTACTTTAAGCAGTTTTAAATAATAAATTCAAACTTTTATTAAGCACATACTCAACTGTCTGTTGATCACTGACCAGTGTGACCGTTTTAAAAAATGGTAATCTACTAAAACTACAAGGAGCCGGTACTAAATAATACCAAAACACATGCAGAATTATACTAAAAATATACTAAAATAAAAATAGTATCTAGATAGAAGAGAAAAACTTGAATTATAATACTTATTATCAGTTACTTTTTAATTTTACCAACACACATGTACATTTTATAGACATATTAAAATACATAAATAAGAACAACCAACAACCAACAAGAAACACAGATACATAAATAAGACCAAAAAAATCCGTGATCCCTTAACTTCAGTGTTTCCACTTACATTTTCCATTTTTCCCTAGTTTATTTAAATTTATCCCTAAAATTCCCTAAACTACTTTTATAAATGCTTTATTTATGGAGCATAAATAAAATACAGAAAATAAACCACAACATATTATTTAATGTAGGTATAATAATAAAACGCCCACAGAAGATTTTCTAGATCATAGGTCTACAGGATTAGAATTTTTGGAAGTCGAAGCATTGCTTTTATATTCTTTTGGTGCACACAACATAACACTAAAATTGAGCAATTGTTTGCTAGCATTCCCAGCTTTGTATGAAGCAAGCTGTTCAGAGTTTTATTAGAAAGCCTGATTCTTTTGTCATTTCGTAAATGAAATTACCATGATAATCTTTCATGTAAATCCTTGTCTTTTTCAAATTGTCTTTAACCATCCAAAATATCAGCTATTTTTCCCTAAAAAAGGGAGAAGTCCCTAAAAGTGGAAACACTGCTGAACTTATTGTTAATAATCATTTTTTAAGTTTCAATAATTCCCCGCGACGTAAAGCATGTAACGTAGATATGTAGCTACAGCCGTTTCGTTCGAATGAGACAAAATGATACAGTTGCGGTAAACATCAGACAAATACAAAATTATGTGAACGAAATACGAACGAATGGAAATTATTGTTGCCCGTCCAACGCAAAAATTTATCAATAATGTGTTTAAAAATGTTGAAAGTTTAAAAATGTACTAAAAAATACCAAAATATGAAAGGATACCAAAAAAAAACTAAATTAGTTTTATGGAGCCCAAATTATACCAATTTGGTACTGAATATACTAAAAACGGTCACACTGTCACTGACACTGAGCTGCTCAGTGAGCAGTGTGACCAACTCAAAATTTATAATCCTGCCTTAGTTTGACTAGAATCCTGCCAAATCCTGTCAACGTTTATAATGAAAATGCCAAAATAATGCCAGTATATTAATAACATTTTTTAATGACTATTAAACCTAAATTATTATACATCTAATGCAAAGAATAACATTTTTAGTTTGATACGATAAAATTAATTAATTAAAAGATTTACTGGTGACTGCCTACCCCCTATAGTGATACCCTTCCATATTTTTCTTGTTTTGTTTTAAGTACTTGTATGTTATTAGGGCAGATAGCTGCGATGGCAATTTACAATTGTATGCCTTACAAAATGCTCTGTCAAGATTGTCTTTAGCTTTAGTAAGTCATGATGACAGTAATAGGTTTTACTCCCACTCTGCCCTGTTATGTATGCTGTTTCATACTTTCGCTTCATTTTACCAAAACACACAAATTATATATTTATACTCCATAAGCTCGTGTACTCAGAATAAAAGACAAAAGTTATATGGTTGATTTGATTGAAATGTACATACAACATTGCAAGAAGAATTAACACTATAATATCAGTTTTATAGTTATAGACCGTATTATTATTTCGAAAGGTGGCTATGCTAGTTTGTTCGAACCTAGTATCACTGCGTCCAATTTAATGAACAATAGTTGATGTAACAATAATAATGAGCTATGTGGCGATCACAATAGTGATCGCCACATAGCTCATTGGTAAAGTCTGCCTCGTTGATGTAACGAAGCAGTTAAGTAGACTGATGGTTGATTATTAAATTTAAAGACTTGTAATAATACTACCTTTCTTCGCTACTGCCGTTCGACCACAGCGTATAGTAGATGTGGTCGTTTTTAGGTGTAAGAGATACAAACAAGTTTTTCTCAAATTTATTTATTTTATGGACCGTATAGATGAATCATTAGAGTTCATAATTAAGTGTCAGAAAAATTCTAAGAGAGGTTTAGGGGAATACCTGTAACTAGACATGTAGTGATGTCATAATTTATTTTCCGAATAATGCCAAATACTGCCGAATTTTTAAATACTGCCACACATCCTGCCACAGCCTAAAATAAGGGCTCAATCCTGCCAAAATGGCAGGAAACTGCCACATATGGTCACACTGTGAGTGAGTCTGGTTCTCTGATTTCTGATTTGAATTGACTGAACTTCTGAAATCTGAAACTGAAGTACAGAATAGGGATGTACTTTACGATTCGATTTAATGAAGATCGATTCAATTGAATACGATCAAGCGATTTTTTGAATCGATTCACTTCAATACGATCTTCATTCGAATCGATTCTTGAATTAAGTGAATCAAATCCTTTAGATCGTAAGAATTATAAAAACATTGTTGAGAAGAAAGATAGATTACAAACGAATGCCGACACTATAATTGTTTACATTATTAGTTTGCAATGTTTATGACGGTACAAAGCGAAGCAAGTCGACAGGCAAAAATAATGAAACATGATGCAGGTAGTTCTAAAAAGTCCTCGTTGATTTTATGTTGCTTTGGTAGTTTGTGCCGTACGTATCATCGTGTTTTAATAATTGTGCCTATTGTGATTTTACAGATGGCTCCACCTATTAAATCCAGTGTGTGGTCTTTGAAACAGTATCTATCTGAACCTCTACTTGATCGGAAGGCTAATCCAATATGAATGAATGAATGAATGAAAACTCTTTATTGCATACAGATACTTAAAACTAACTTAAAATAGGTATACAAAAATATCTTACTGGTCAGCCAGAAAAATAGTATGACAACAGTTGGGTACGATGGCCATATGATATTTGGCGATTGTGGCTACCTCTACGCTACCAGACCGCCTTTTTCTCTCTCGGTAACATAAAATTAAATGAAAGACGCAATAGACTGCTGCCGGAAAGGCTTTCAAAATTATTATTTATAAAAAGTTTGGACGAGCAGGATTGGCATTTATAATTTCGAAATTATTTCCTTTTAAAAAGTCAATTTTCAAGGCCAATGATTTTTTCCCTATTTTTTTTTAGTAAATTTCATTAGTTTGTATTTAATAAAAAGAAATGTTTTATTTGTTCAAATTATTGCAAATTATTATTTGATTTTTGGAACGATTTTTAGCAGATCGATTCAACAGAATACGATCCGATCCAAGAATTGATTCAGAGGCCTACGATCCATTACAATCCAAAAAATCGATTCAAAGAGAAAAATTGTGCATCCCTAGTACAGAAGTAAGGTTGTTGAAAAAGTATCGATATATCCATCTATCGAAATTTTTAATTAGATAAATTGATATTGTTATATATACAGCGTGACTTTGACAAACCCGTCCGAATTCACACAGAAGAATTTTTAGTAAAAGTTATGAGAAACATGTATTTTAGTTTTGTATCACATAGTACAAAAATGTTGAGTAATCAGCATCACAAAGTCATTCAAAGAACTCACAATTTACATAATACGGCGCTAGAGTGTCAATGACCTCTCCATCTGACCTAGTAAGGCCGAGGACGGCGGCATTGTACCGGGCGAGCGAATACGCACTACTCATTTACGCGGGAGAGACAGATACAGGTAATAACAGGTTAACGTACGAAGGTTGCATCATAGCACTATTCTGTACGATTGAATTAATGATCATATATGAAAACAATTTGAATGATAATGTCATCATTTAAGCAAACTTTATGAAAAAAATACTGTAGACACAATTATTCTAAACTAATGTTTCAATATTTTGCAGCAACATGCCAAATTATCGCCCAATATAAAATGTCAGACGTGTGCTTCGTTATTGTTTGCAGATCCGAACAGCAATTTAAAAACACTGATTCATTTTAAAACAAGAGGAGGACTGAAATACCCATCGAAAGATGTTGAAGACATAACGAAAAAGACAGAAAAGATCATTAAACCTAACTTGGACAAGCCGATGCCCCAAAACTATTATCTATATACATATTTAAATTTATTATGGAGCACTACTTCGAAAAATCGGACACCATTTTTCGGTCGGAATCAATTGATCATGACACTAATTATAAATACCTCCTAATAAAATGTGTCATAAAACATATTTAGACATTCGGTTTAGATATTTCGGGAAAAAGGTTACCGACAAAATCTCTCTTCGGAACTATTTAAATAAAATAGTTCTATTCCGTAGCGAGTAAAAAACTATTGAAAATTCGTTAAATTTGTATTGATTATATGATTTTAGAGCGGAAGGAATGACGTTTATAATTAAATAAATGTTCTGGAGGTGTTTTGTTTTTTTTTATCACGCGGTTCCTTGATAAGTTTAAAATTTGAATCACTCTCAATTATGGTGCAGCGCACCTATCTTGAGGTGCGTTATGGTAGTGTGTTACGGACTTTAGAGTCAGCAACACAATTAAAATAGATTGTAATAGAAAGGTAAGTAGTCTAAGAAAAACGTATCTACTCTTATTTTGATATCCAAAACAGCATGCTAACTTTTATCGCCGACATAAAGCTTCCATCCCTTTCCGGCACATAAGCAAGCGAGACGGCAACATACGAAACAACGATAAAATTTAGCATGCTAGAGATGGGCAGATGGAATTGTACTACGCCATAGGTTTATGTTTTGCGGTCACCGAGCTGTCAAACGACAACTTTATAAAATCAATGTGGCAACTTTTAAAAATCGTCATATCGTTTACTTGGCACATTTGAAGCACGAACTTGTCTTAGATTTCACACATTTAAATCAAAGTATCTTTGCACATAACAACATACTTACTATTATAGTATAAATTCTACAAATAATACCCAATAATATTTAAAATAAAATGAGCCAAGAACGTTTATCGATAAAACATAATAACATTAAAATCTTCTGGGCAGCACTAAAACTGCCATGTTTAGTGCCCAGATGACGTCACAGCGGCACACATTTTTTTGTTGACGTTTCATTTCTAATTTTCATAGGTTTCATACTTCAGTGATTAGAAAGCGTTTCCTATATTTGTGGTCTCTTCTTTGTACGGTGTTATATTGAAGTTTATATTTTTCAAGGTTTCACTTCTATCACGTGTTTTATTTATCTATTTAATGTCACTAGAATTCAAAACCGTAAAGGATAGGAACAAACGGGAAAAAATAACTTTATTGGGAACCGGGTTATTGACCTTTTAACTATTAATAGCTTACAAATTTAACGTCTTTGCATTAGTATTTATGATCACTAATACTAACTTATCACCATAATACTTATACATCATTATGTGTACATACATAGAAATGTCAGCTATTTTTTCCGCCAGTTTTTTCTAAGCCACTCCTATATGTTGGTTACCAATGGTCTATGGTCGTATGTATGTTTGCATTGCGTGTATATGTGTTTGCAGCCGTCCGTCATTCATGAACCGTCACGTCACTTACTCATGAGTTCTTTTGTTATGTATTGTGTTCTAGTACTTAAATATTTGATACCTATGGCTTACTTTGTACATTTAGAGAGATAGGATTCTGCTATTAATTTGGCGGTTCCTAACAATAGGAGCCAGCTGAGAGCGGAGTATCTAAAGAGCAGTTTTTTTCACTTTCGCTACCGGACAAATACTGGTTTGGCTGATACAATAAAATTTTAGTTATAAGATAGCTTTTTAGTTTTTGATATTTTTGTAATTATTGCTTAATAAAAGGAATACTGATAAAAATACACCCATTTTATTGAGATTTTTGTACATTTTGTATAAAAATTACTATTGATATTACATATTGAGCTAAATACACTAGTATTTTAAAAACGCAAAATCTTTTGAACATGATCGATATATCGATATTTTTGCCTCAATATATCGACGTCGATCTTGATATTTTAATAAATATCGATATATCGATATTTTTTCTCTTTCGACATCCCTATTCTGAAGATATATTTTTTTCTAGTAGTTTTTAACGTCAATTTCATACTTCATAGACAAAATTAAATGTTTTTTTTGCCACTCCTATAAAAAAAAAGAGTAGACCAACAATGTAGTATATACGTATGCCCATTTTGTCGATGTAATACTTTATTCGATGTATTTTAATGCAAGCTAACAGTAAACTAACGTTGATTTTTTTTATTGCTAAGGTACAGCAAATAGGCTGACAGCCTACATTAAAGTAAGCAGTTACCGTCGTTAGATGTTTGCGACAATAGTCACCGCGAACATGCCAATTGCCACTGTCTCGTAGGGTCCATGTTCCATGTCAGGTAGAAACCTGGGTAACTAAATGCCGGAACAGAACACAAGGTTACTAGGGCTGCATACTTATACATGAGGGGTGGTTGCCATCCAGACAACGAAAGGCCAACCCTGGCCTAAGAGGTTAGTATTCTTCACTCCTCTTTCTCCACCCCTCCACGGAGCAGGGACGGAGTAAGGATACTAAGATGGTTTGGTTTAATACGAATTTACACGCTGTTAAATTAATTTGAGGCGAAGTGGTTGATAATAACAATCTGCCTACGTTTACAATTACTCATCAATACTACGAAACTGATAATACAAATACCAAATATCCATAATGAGGAGTTCTGTGAGATACACACTTTTCATAAATTTTAATACATAATTCAATTTAACACTTCAATCAAATATTTCAAGGAATCCATCCATAATATTGGGGAATTGAAAGAAGAATTTATCTTGAAATATGATTTATAAGGAAGGGCAATTTAAAGATTTGGTTTTTGTGATTCAAATTATATAATTTTCATTGCCTTAAGCTCATCTATCCGAATTAATCAACAACATTTTTAGCTTGATTCTCTTGACTTGAGTATTTAAGGAATCATCACATTTATTAGTTTTAATTCATAACTACCCTTTACAAGTTAAAAAAAATGTATACACAAAATTAAATGTAATAAAAATTAAAAAGTTCTTCCTATAATATGATACGACTTTTACGAAGCATGATATGAATTAAAAACTAGCAAGTTACTCAACTATAGTATTAGATTTACGTGACATAAAGGCTTTTAATTTAGATTTGATATTGAGAGGTTTATTTTATTATTGTAAGATATTTTAATTCATTATTTTTTTTATAACAATTTTATTCTTGATGAATATGAATTATACATATTTATATATCTAACTATCTTTATAAATTAAATAATAATAGTATGAATGAAGTGCAAGAAAATATGGTTGTTTTTCAGCTTTCCTTGGAGTCTTATTTAAATTTTACTTGTTTGTTTTAGTTTTGTACTTATAACACACCTATTAATTATTCAAATTAAATATCATAAATTATGCCTGTTAAGTTTATGTAAATAACCTAGCGCTTAGCGTCCGAATCGAAAGTGCATTTTATGACATGGAGTTGTTATTGGGAATAATCATGCGTTATATGTACATTCAATGATTTATGTAAGTGATTAATCCAGAAGAACAATTCAGCTATCATATTCAGTTAGATAAACTTAAGGATATACACTAGAACCGTTACAAAAAAGCTTTATAGTTTTGACGTGTCGTTTTTAGGATTTCATGTTCGGCCGCCATGTTTGTCCTTTTGATTTTGTATTATAATTTTATAAATAAACAGGTGATATGGTAGACATAACGCATTTTCATTATAAGAAGCATGGATTAATTTAGTTCCTTTTTATTAGATTATTTAAAAAGTTCGATTAAACTACTGTGTGTGATTATTGTGATCGCGTCCTTTGTTATTCAGGTATTCAGGATGGTTGTTGGATCAGCATCATACCCAGGGAGACAAGTGCTCCACAAGATGCAGCCCATGGGCATGACTCCCCGCGAATTATCGGAGTATGATGATTTGGCGACTGCTCTTATAGTGGACCCTTATCTTGGCATTACAACTCATAAGATGAATATTCGGTATAAACCATTGAAAACAAATAAAGAGGAACTAAAAAATATTATTAAGGAGTTCATAAAGACCCAAGATTACAATAAAGCATATTTAAAATTGGCCAATGGAGACTGGATGCCGCGACATTTTAGCAAAAACAAACATCAACAAAACAAGCTTCGAGAACATGTCGGTATTGATATTTGCTATTTAATTTTTTTTACATTTTATTTTCCGAAACTTTCATATTAACTGTTATTTTTCAGATATACCGTTATTTACGCGTTTTTGACAACAAAGCAGGCTTTGTTATCGAGCCTTGTTACAGATATTCTTTGGAAGGTGGAGTAGGAGCTAAAATTTCAACAACCAAGAAATTTTTTAAACATGAAAGAATAGATTTTCTTGTTGGATGTATAGCAGAAATGACTGAGGAGGAAGAGAAACAATTACTTCATCCAGGAAAAAATGATTTTTCAGTTATGTATAGTTGTAGAAAAAATTGTGCCCAGTTATGGCTAGGACCAGCCGCATATATAAATCATGATTGTAGACCTACCTGTACATTTGAGGCCACTGATCGAGGTAAAGCATTTGTAAGAGTTCTTAGAGATATTGAGGTTGGGGAAGAGATTACTTGTTATTATGGAGAAGATTTTTTTGGGAATGGTAACTGTTATTGTGAATGTGAGACATGTGAAAGAAGAGGAAAAGGTGCATTTTCTGTCAAGAGTGAACACAGTGATGAACAAGCTTCACGTTATAGATTTAGGGAAACAGATAATAGAATTAATCGAACAAAGGCTAAACAAACACAAAACACAACTAATGGCAAAAATCATGTAAAATCTGATTTACCTACTAGATCAAATTCAAATAATATTGTGTCTCCATTAAGTATGAAAGAGATGAGACAAAAAGGGTTAACAAAATATGATGCAGAGCTCTTAATTGCACAGGGCTGTATAACCGATGTCATAGATGGAACAGGTAAAGAAGGTCAAGGAAGTAGAGAGTCATCTACATCTAGTCGTGGACAAAGATTGAGAAGAAGAACTGACAGCAATCGTACTCCTAATGGGGTCATGGTATCAAGCCCAACTGGCAAACGTAGAGCTCCAGCTTCAAGATGTTGTAGTACTACAAGTTCTAGAAGTAGCAGAGATTCACACTCTGGAATTTTACTGAGAAGTCATAAAAGGTTGTTAGAAAATTATGTACAACCCAACTGTAGTAAAGTTAAAAATAATTCAAAAGTAGGCAGTGAGGTCAAGTTAGAAAGGAACTTGAATATACTTAAAGAAGAAGCTCAACTGTCAGATGTTCAACTGTCAGATGTTCTAGATACAAGTAAATTAGTTATTAAAACTGAGCCTTCTTTTGATAATCAAATTGAGGTTCAAGAATTGGAAGCAGATTCTAAATATATTCATGAAACCCATTTAGAAAATAAGAGTAATGATTGTGATAATCAAGAATCTCTACAACAAATAACAGAAACTTCTCCACCTGAGGATGTGACATCAGAAGCAGTGAACAATAATTCCAACTGTGAAGAAAAAAATGTAGAAGATGCCAAGTGTGTCAGTGATAATGTATGTTTGAAAAGTGAGATTATAGACTATAGAGAAAATGTTAACCCAAGTGAGTCTAAACCTTGTAAATCTAGTAAGAATCAAAGGTTTGATGTTACAAATAGGACTGATGAATGTAAAAAAGAAACTGACTCTGGGCCACCTTGGTTGGCAGATAATTCTAATAAAAGTGAGTGCCCCTGTACACCTCCAAGGAGAGGTTTAAAGCTAACATTGCGGGTGAAGAGAAGTCCAGTGGTTGAAGAGGTCATGGATTGTGGAGCAACATCAGAAGTTCCAGAATATGAAGTGTTGCGGTTAGAAGGTGTCGACCCGGAGACAGCACGTCGCTTGAAGAAGAGGCGCCGGTCTAAAGAGCGTCATCGTAAACACAGCCCCGTCCACCCCTTGCCTCCTATGAAGCGCTTAAGATTAATATTTGGTAATGAGAGTCGCACTATTGACTTGCCTGCTGCCATTTCAGCAGACTGACAGCCGCAAATTTATTGTGGTTTCTTTTCCACCGTTCTATTATATTTTTTAGTTAATTGACACTGATTAGGATATTTTGTATTTATTTTTGTGATGTGATTATCTGTATTTTGAGTATTGTGTGATAGGCATCAAATATTATTATTTGATAATTCCAGGAAATGTTTTATTAAAATGAATTGTCTAGCATTGTTACTTATTTTTAATAGTTCAAAATCTTGCATCCCATAGGATCGTAAAATCAGCCATCAAATATTTGTAGCATGAATTGTGTATGTATAAATTAGATTTAACATTTTCGAATTATGGCTGTACTTTGTGTTCTATTTATTTGTTATGAGAACCATTATTGTGGACTTGTAATAACTGACATAAAAATAAAATCACATTTATTATTGGCATTATTTGCTTGTTGTAAATTGTGAAAGTGAATATTCAGGCAGTTGCGAAATACTGCAATATATTTCATACAATTTTGCATATAATTGATATAATAAACTTGTCAATAGTCAATTTTCAATTTAATTTGATTTTTTATTTAATAGTTACAACCTCGAATAACTCATTTGCTTTAAGATTTATGGAATTTAAAACCTAATGAAATATAAAAGTTAAATAGGTAAATCAAAGATTTATTAAGATATCATTACTAGATCCGAGACTTATTGCAGTGAAGCACTGAAACACAGATGTGTATGTGCTGGGACTGCTGGGGTAACTGTTCCAATGGTAGGGACATTTCGTCATTGTCATAGAATAGTGATGGATCTGACATAGGTATATTAAATTTACGGGGCAGCCATTTCAAAAATAGGTACTGAAGCATCATTTTAATTTGAACGCTTATCAAATCCGTCACTTTACCGATTGATTCATTTGAAATAAAAAGGTACATATAATTTTTTCTTTAATGTAGCAATAATGTTTAGACTATGTAGTATCCAAGTATGATAAAAAGTGAAATTCGTCTTTTTTTCAAGACCCACATTATTCTAAGATCATGACGATTTATGCAAGCTAATGTACTTATAGGGTTTTGGAAAGATAAATACGGATGTAAAAATATTAGGAAAGTTAATTTCAGAGACAGTTAAAAACTGGTAGTGAAATCATAAATACAGTATAATAAAAAAGTATTTATGCATTTTAGTTGAGTAGTAATGCCTGTGTATAGGTATTACTAGATCTAAATGCATTAAAATTGGCATGAGAGATTTTATTTGGACCTAATTTAAAATTTCCTGAACAAGAATTAAATTGCCACTTGTACTTTTTTAATATTACAAACTATATTACAGACAGATGTTTTCATCATAAGACTATGAAACTGAAATGTAAATAGTGTTGTTTTATGTTAATAAAACTAAGGTTGTAGTATAAGGACTAAGAGAACTGTCTGAAATGGCGTTGGACTGATCATATGTTGTAAACATTACTGGTAGTGACAGAATGGTATTCACTATATAGCTGACCAAACAAGAAGCCTACTAGATAAAGTCTAAAGGAGTTGACTGCAATATCCGAACCAGTGACTTCACTGGCTTGAAATATTTTCTTCAGATATTGTAAAGTATGACATTAAATATAACTTGAAAGGCTTTTAGGATGAAGGCTATAAATTGTGAGTTATCGTTACTTCATATTACTAGGTGTAATACTAGTATTTTATTATTCCTCTATGGAATAGTATGTTATATAAAAATTATGTAAGTTAGATGAAAAATTGCATACTGTAGAGTAATAAGTGATTATTAAATAATTTAAATATTATTACAATAAACTGCCTCAAGATTCTTTCAAAGATGTTTTTATTCAGTTCTCTTACAGGTATTTACCCATTTTAAATATTACAAGAATGAAAACAATCATGGTATATCATTTACTATTTTTATATTTAAGAGTTTTTTAAAATTAAAGATCACTAATTAATAACCAAAAATTTTGTTGTCATTTTTATTGGTATGAACTTAATTTATAATGACAAATAAGCCTATTTTATTGATAGGCTGTTCATAAAGTAAATATCTTCCCAACTAGTGGCCATACCTGAAAAAAGAAATACAATATTAATTTAATGAAACCGTTTAGTTTTTGTTTCTGAAACAAATTCAGCTACTAATTTTTTTTTCTCTAATATGTTTAGTATTTATGAGTTTCAAAATAAGCTTTAAATAAATAAGAAAGTATAAACGTTAAAGAGACAAAAGGTACACTTACTTTTGGAATTCCCACTCTCTATTGTCTAATGGGCATACTTGTCGAGTTTTTAGCCAGCGGGAAATGCAGTGAAAGTGGAATGCATGCTGCAAATAGATATTTTATTTACCTTAATTTTAGTAACTAATATGATAAAAATTAAAGTTTGGGTGGATGTCTGTAACTTAATCATACCAGAATATAATTTGAAGAAATTTGGCAGATATACATTTACTTAAAAGGACGTTTATCTATATATCCTATAATTGAATAATATATACTATAAGTGAACAATTGTATTTTTTTTATTGCTGAGGAACAGCAGACAGGCTGATGGCCCGCTTGATAGTAAGCAGTTACCATCTCCTATGGATGTGACACTAGGGGAACCATGAACATGCTGCTGTCCCATAGGGGTACAGGAATCTGGGTCACTAATGTCGGAACACAACACAAGGTTATTATGACAGCATACTTAAGACCAAGGGTGGTTGCCATCCAGCTGGACTTAGGGCCCTACAAGGTAGCTAGAGATTGTTTGGTCACCTTTTAAGACAGGCCGGCTGCAGGGGTTAATAATCTATAGTTATAACTTACATTACATACACCCCATGCAACTGTGCATTCTTCACTGGTGGCAGATGCCTGGTTAGCTTGACATTCGATGCACAAATCCATTATATGATTGCGACAAATCGCGCAGTTGTCGACAACAATATCTGCAAATTAATAAATTTGTAAATGAACCGCAAAATGTTAAATACTGTGTGAAATTTAATTACAAAAAATAATACGCACCCCAAGCCCAGAGAGCAACAGCATTCCACTGAAAAATAAATTAACAAATTATTAATAGTAGCATCATTTTAAGTAAGTTTCAAACAATGAAATTTTATTGTGATGATAATGCATAAAGAACCTGTACCTTTTTTACTTCGAATCTCTTTTTGTCGCCTTTTCCACTGCTGGAAGAAGCCATTTCAACTTCTTCCTCATCAACCTCCATAACTGAAGCCATTTTTATTTAAATTATACGGTATTTTCGTGTAATTAAAAGAATTATTGTGTATTTTAAAACAATTACAAAATGCAATTTTTTTTGACAGCTGGTTATGGCTAGGTTAAAGAATGAAAAGGATATGATACGAGAGCTGTCAATAGTGTCAAAGTGTAAATGGAGTCTGACAGTAATTTTTTCTGTACGAACTCTGTGTAATGAAGTTTATAGACTAAATTTGGACAATGTTTTTTTATTATCAAAACTGTATTTTGTGCATGAGTTAATAAGTACAACTGGAGTGCTGTCTAATGCTGAGAAACCGGTCTCGAAAGAAAAAATTGGTTTTAACAATAGACACAAACTTTAAGCAAGGGTTTATTTATGTTTTATTAAGGTGTATTACCTTCACGTGCCCTTATTACGGATTCTAATCGGTTCCGCATAGATTTTATTAGCACAGATATTACCGGCGCGTAGGGATTCCTATTTCTATTGCCATCACTCCAGTAGGTATATATTTTTTTTGGGAGGTAAAAATGCATGACGCACACCCCGCCGCGTGGAAATGGGCGGTGGGATAGTGTGGGACTCCCCGTTTTATGCGCCCGTACATCCTCTTCTCTAGGCTGGAGAACCCACGTCGCTGGTATACCCACTAAAACCACTCCGGTGTTTTTTCATACGCCTTAAGTGCCGAGGCCACGGGACGCGATGAATTAGTCAGGCCACAGCCCCAACAGGCGTGGCTCACGTTTGCAGGCCTCTTCAAAACCGGGGGGGCTGATAAGTTTCGGCATCTTCTTTCTCACGCAGGGGTGAGCTGGGCGTGTGGAATACCGACACGCACCCCTTTCTGCCTTGTGTGTGCGGACTGCGGCCCTTTCCCAGGGGGCCGCGCCCGCCACCGCTCTCTATGGCGGCCGGAGGTCTATCGCTAACCTCCAGCGACGACTGGTCCTGCGTGAGCGGGAGGGGAGCCTGGCGCACTCCCTCTCCCTCTACGCCGCCTTCTTTTCGGACATGACTGTCTCGCAGAAGGAGGCGACAGCGTCCCATCCGGCTTGGCTCCTGATCTCGTCACTAGCGTCACAGTGGTGGCACTCTGTCGTTTGCTCTTTTTGAGCGATGCGACACAGATACCGTCCGAAGTAGCCGTGCCCCGAGAGCACCTGTGTCACGTGAAGTACCTGTGTCACGTGAATCACTCCAGTAGTTAATGCAAGTTAGGGACCCACTAAAAAGTACGAAAATACGATTTGTTAAAATCCAAAAATTTGAAATTTGACTTTAGGAAACTTAACAACATATTTAGCAATACATTTTTTATTACTATTTATATGTTATTTTTTTTTTCTATTTTAAAGAAAAAATTACCTACAGCGGATGTTTTCTTAAAATAATCGTTCTCCTCTTGGTGTCCAGTGTCCATTAATGAAGAATTATTATAGATGATACTTAAATGTTGCTTCAATTTGCAAATTTGTAAACATTTTGGATAAATCTTTTTTGGAACGAATACAAGTATCATATAATGTTACCAATCGGCGAGGATTTAAATTAATTACGTTTAAAAGAAACTTCTAATAACATAAATGCACATTATTACGAATGCGTATACAGTTGATTCAAATTTCTCCCAAACACGAACACATAGTCCAAATCGAGTCAACGAATATACTCGTAGTAACACCATGATCGCAGTTGTAACGCAACTACCTCCGTTTTAAAAACTTATAGGGCTGCTTTGCTTGTCTAACAACAACATCGAATATTTTGGGCTTTGACCTCGGCATGAGCGGAATATGAGAGTTAGGCGTTGAGCGACGTATCATATCGACATCGCCGGCTATGTCGATTCTATTCTATCGTCCTATCGTTTCGTAGTGTTATATTATAGTTAGCGGAGAGAAGTAACCGCGAAATAAACTTTCCGCAAACACGTTTAATCAAAATGTGTTGTTGTACTATGGCGGTCGATGGCCAAGCCTTTGACGACGGTTAAAATATCTAAATGATTATGTTCTCCGAATTCGTTTAATAAATAAATAAATATGTTGAGACATTTCACTCAACGCCATCTGTTGCCAAACTAAGTTGCATAGCACTTGTGATATGGGTACTAGACAATATATATATATTTTTTTAAATAAGTACATTTAATACATAAACATGTCTGGAACACTGGACGGTAACTTAATTATTGTCGCGGTCAAATGCCGCGGATGATAAAAATGTTTGTCGGACACTTTTTTATTATTGTTTGATTTTAAAATATAATTTATAACCTATTTTTGTTGATTCAACAGACGCCTCCGTGGCGCAATCGGCTAGCGCGTTCGGCTGTTAACCGAAAGGTTGGTGGTTCGAGCCCACCCGGGGGCGACTTTTTTTGACATACTATAAACACGTAGCTGATTCTATAATAGTAAGGTGTCCAAGTTTCTTTAATTCACTGCTCTGTTGTGAAATGTTGCAACTCTATAGAGTTTGAGGTCTTTTTAATCGCATTAATAAGAATTTTGGTGTAAGATGATAATTATGGTACAATGATGTAGCAGGGAGATAGCCATAAAGTGTAATAAAATATCATAAAATTATCCTGCTTGGGATATTTCGATTCATATTTACGAGACCTCCGATCCTAAATTATATTCAGGGTCTCACGATCAAGCAAGAAAGTGGCCATTATAATATATTGAAATAAAATGACAATTCCGTCGCGTTTCTAACTATTTGACCAATCTTACGAAGAATTTTAATTTTTAATTTCGGTCCTAGATATTATCTAGGATCTGATGATGGAGCTGGAAGGTACAACTCTGTAATAAAGCAAATATACTCTATCTAGTTTGCGTTAATTTCATTCATCTTGATAAGTAAGTACTTTGTGCTTGAGTAGATATAAATCAATAAAGTATTTTATACTATATATTGTTAACCTTCTGGCGTAACGGCTACCGCACATCGGTACGCTTGCGGAGGTAACGGGTTCGATTCCCGTCCAGCATCTGGGTGTTTATTTGTTTTGTGCATATTTCAAAATGTTGGGTTTGGTCGACCGGAACATCACGTTCTATCAGAAAACCAGCGTGAATTGGTTGAATTAGTAAGAGTTTTTGTGTCTATTCTTCCTTTTTAAGTTTTTTATCTTCTCTCTCTCGCACCTTTCAAAGCAGCCTAAGTGCTGTCAGGACAGCAGTCGAATGACGTTAGTTGCTGCCAACGTGCTACTTCGTCTCTAACGCTTTTTCTTTTTATATCGTACTGCTATGGGAAATTCTCAGTTTATCACCAGTATTGCAGTAATAAAAACCTTTTAATAATTAAAGACAGAGTAAAGTAATAAGATCTTTATTATGCAGCATGATTTTTTGGTTCGAATTCAGTTAAACTAGTGTCCCTGGGTTCTTTACTTATTTTGTACGAGTTCTTCCATATTTCATAAAAACATACTGTTGCTTGAAATCGGTAGCACACTAGTAGCGGAGCAGACACATGGGTTATAAGGGTCCAAGCCCAGACACCATAAAACTCCATCTACAAATGAAATAAAGTTTCATGTTATTTTTTTATTGCTGAGAAACAGCCCACTTAACAGTAAGCGGTTACCGTCGCCTATGGATGTTTGTGACGCTAGGGGCACCGCGAATACGCTGCTGTCCCATAGGGGTACAGGAACCTGGGTCACTAATATACTCGTAGCGAATAATATAGATATGATTTTAAAGGCTTTTCATACCGTGCATTGTATTTAAAAAACATTGAACATGTCAATGTTACCGTCAAAGTACCGTTAAGTTACCGTATCCATATTTTACTACTACCTTATATTATAAAAATATGAAAAATTGGGTTTTATAATTTAACGAATTTTAGCTAGACTTTACACACCTTTGTTACATGTTACCTGCCAAAGCCACCATAATCTAAATTTCATAGTAAGCCACCACTCTTACCTGTGCTAGGGGCATGCGCTGAGAAACTTTCAGCTTTTATAAAATAACGAAGGTCTGGTGGCCTTGGGCTCTTAGACCATTATAATCGATTCTAATAACTATTTCAATGATTAACAAAAATGACTCTAATGCAAGATGAAACATATGATCTGCAAATAGTTTGTTGGATGAGCGATTTATATGTATGCTCATAAAAAGCCTTGTAAAAAGTGACGATGCAGTTTCACCGATCAATCATAACTATTTATATAATATGGACCTAAATTAATAGGCTTTTATTCTGCAATAAAACAGACTTTTATAGACCTGCTTTAAATAGACCTTTATTTATTATAGACCTGCGTCTATAATAAACATTTAGATATACAAATTGTATTACAATATATATATATATATATATATATATATATATATATATATATATATATATATATATATATATATATATATATATATATATATATATATATATATATATATATATATATATATATATATATATATAAGTACATAATTTTCATATCATCATACATGGTAATATAAGCTATTATTATTATGATTACATAATTATATAACTTAATTATAAAAACAGCACTAGCAAGAAACTGTGCTAAAATGTGCTTTTGCAAATTGTGGAAACCCCTCTCTTATTACTTTAGTATAAATTATTAATTGCGTAATCTAAGTACCTGCAGAGGATGGAACTCCGCTCTGGCATTTTTTACCCGATTAAGAAGCCAAAGTGCGAAATTTCCTACTAGTAAGAATGTCACCAGTTGCCTTCCAGGGCGCTGACGTCCCGTTCCAGCGCACCTTCTGGTCCATGCGTCAAGTACGAGCAAGGACTGACACGAGCTTTGTATTAACGCGCAGAGTGGAGATATGATTCTGCAAAAATGAACAAGGTAATCAGTAGAATATATAATATATACTTTGAATATGTACGAGGGGATATAGACATAGATTTCCACAACATAGATTCATACTTAGCTCGAAAATCGAGGACTTCATCCTCTTGTACAACAACATTATCTTTCTTTCGAGTATTATATCAGTTGATATATTGACTTGTTGTAAGTCAGTGTAGGTACTTCTGCTCTTATATACATCCGTGCAGAGGCGGAGAAAGAATACTAACCTCTGCGGCCGGGACCCCAAGCCCATCTGGATGGCGACCACCTTTGGTTTTAAGTATGCCGCCATAATAACCTTGTGTTGTGTTCCGGCATTAGTGATCCAAATTCCTGTACCCTGCGATAGCAGCGTGTTCGCGATGCCACTGGTGACGGTAACTGATAAATTCTAAGCGGGCCGTCAGCCTGTCTGCTGTCCTACACCAATAAAGAAAATATTAAGTCTTTAGCTGCCTTAGGGAGCTTCAAATTAATTTTTTAACCTAGTCATTGGTTTCATTTTTTTATTGCCGTGGAATAGCATAAGGGCTGAGGGCTAACTTAATACTGAGCACTAAGCAGTTACCTCCGCCTTTGGATATTTACGACGCCAGGGGCATTGTTAATACCTAGCTGGAGTTGGGTGTTCTTACTCCGCCCCTGCAGGGATATTTCGTAAATTCTTTAATTTGAATTACCTAGTAGCACGCAGTCCTTCTGGATATCTCTGTATAAGAAACCCAGCGCCAATTATTTGGAACAGATAGTAAAGATATACTCCGCACTGAGTTACAAGAAGTAACGCATGTTCCAACGGCCACGTGGTTACAGGTCTCCTTAGAGGCAGTGTTCGCATTCTGTGAATACACGCAGCTGATCCTACTGTCATTATTATGAAGAGTATAGTCTCCCATATATTTATCTATAATTTAAAAAAAGTGTTATAAAATAAAGTGTTACAGATAAAAAAATTAAAACCTTAGTGTTCTTAAGTACTTAGGTAATAAATAATACCTACCAAGAATTAATGTAGCAGTAATTTTGTGGGTATAGAATAAGTCCTCTAAATTATTTTATTACACTAATGTGTATAATTTTAAATATGTGACTTTACATTTATTGAAAGATCATAAGCTTCTGTGCGCCATGATATTTAAAGCAGCCTTTATCCTTCTATCTTATCCAAGGTCCAATATATATCTATACCAAAATTCATCAAAAATCGGTTCAGTGGTTTAGACGTGAAAACGTAAAAAACAAATCAACTCACATATATGATATTAGTAAGGATGGATGATCTTTATCCATGTAAGGGTGGTGTAAGAATACCTTAGTATTCAGGGGTAACTCCGGCCAGGAGCGGCCTGTCGTAAGCGGCGACGAGACCACCCTAGCTAGGGGGGAGGACCCCAAGCCTGTCTGGATGGCAATCACCCCTGGTCTCTAAGTATTCCGCCATAATATAACTTTTTGTTATGTTACGGCGTAAGTCACCCAGGTTCCATATACCCTACGCGGATGGCAGGATGTTATTAGCTGTCCCTGGCTGGTATCATCTACAGGTGATGAGCTGTCATCTACAGGTGGCGAGTACCTCTTACTTTTAAGTAGAATGTAAGCCTAGATATAAAAATATAATAAAGTGATTGAATGTTATAGTAACTTTTTTTACATTGTTTTGTAATTTTCGTAGCAAATAAAGCCTTACCTGGAGAAGAGCCAATTCAATATATTTATCATTCTGAAAGAGCCCATTGAACAACATAAGGCTAACAATAGTGCCAGCTAACACTGCAATACCCACGAACAGACCCTTATGAGCGCTGCCACAGTCTACAGAGAAATGGTTGCTGGATTTAGCTCGAGCGCAGCATTGTTTTGATTCTTTGGCTGCGGGAAGTGGCTTCTTTATCGATTTCTATAAAAATAATAGTTTATGTAAATATTATGTTCATTATATTTAGGTATAAAATAATTTTCTTTAGTATTTTTCGCCTTGAGCATCCGTTAAGCGTTCGTAATCGTTCTTCTAGAATAAGTGAAATGTTAGACGTAAATACATACAATATTTTGAATTATAATTAATTCGAATATATAATTTACTTATTAAATCCGCCATCTACGACCACGCTTGCGCTTGCGACGCTGTGGGTTCAAGCATACTTGTATTACTGGCTCTAATATATGTATATCAGTAAAATGTCGTTTAAAAAATAAATAAATATACTGTAATAATATACACAGCGCCATCTAGCCCCAATGTAAGCAGACAGGCTGACCCTGGCCGCAGATCTCAGTATTCTTTTTCCGCCCCTGCACGGATGAAAAATATTTATTATATAATTTTTTATCCTTGAAGATTACTAAAAATTACTAATACTCACCGTTCCTGGAACTGTGCAAATATCGTTAAAAATAACCACTATAATAATAGAGCACAGAAGACTGTATTCCACACCACAAGGTCTTAGATACGGATTGACTGTCCTTAAAAGTGGCGTAACAATGTCAGAAACATTGCAAATCCAGCTGTCATTTGTTATTTTTGAATTTAACATATTCGCTGTTAGATTTGTTAAAATATCATCGCTAACTATTCCTGTTGCAATTGGAAATTTTTCTTCAATAGTAATATTATCCAACTTATCAGTTATATCGACTTTTATATGTCCACTTATGTTAGCGTAACTTAAGAGTGTTGGTCGTGCATATGCCACTTCTATAATATCATCTCTTGTCTCTTGAACAACCACGTTCAGCCATTCGCATACATTTGTAGCTATGAGATGCATTAGACCAAATCTGTCTAATACTACTCCACGCATTGGGTCTAAAATCTGAAAACAATTATAAATAAGCCATGTAAAGATCAAAATCTTCTTACAAAAACTTTATCGCAGTTGCATGATTATTAATAAAAATATCTCTCTAGTCATCAAAATTACTTTCTCAAAATGCGAAACGTTGGTGGGTTTTTATGCATCACCTTTCCGACATATTTCCTTGTTTTGATCAAAGGGGCATGTGAGAATAGGTTTAGTTAAATTGATTTTATAACAGCAGCTACCGTCTGACCCCCAAACTCCGAAATGGAAATTCTTTATGGAAGAGTCTCTCCACTGACTGGCGATTTACATAAGTTTTACATAAATAAGTTAAAACAAGCTCAGGTATTTTTAAAATTATTAACTGTAAAGTTTCCAAGTTCATTAACATCTGAAGTCTAATCCTATCTGCAGTTCGCTAATATAATAATGCTATATGACATTACTAGCTTTTTATACATGCTGCCATATCAATCGAATAGGAAAATAACAGTTGCATTAAAACCTGACGCGCTATTTTTTTTAAATCTAAATCCAACGTAAATTGATATGCAATCTCAAGCAGAGCGCTTATTTAAAGAGACTGAGTAAGAATATGGACCCTTGTAGACAGGAGTAGCCTGTCTTAAAAGGTGTCAAACATCCCTAGCTAGGTGGTAAGACTAAGCCCGTCTGGATGACAACCACCACTGGTCTCGAAATGTGTCGGCAATAATGTCATTATGTTATGCTCCGGCTAAATGACCCAGGTTCCAGTTTCTCCTATGTGGACTGAAGCGTGTGGCCGTGGCCGCGCCGCTAGTCGCAAGCATTCATAGAAGACGGTAACTATTTACTATTAGGGCTTCTTCACATGTACCACGACCACACCACGACCACACCACGACCACAACCACACCTCAACCACACCACGTGGCCGGGTGTATATTTCGTATTGAAAATGAATAGGACTATTCACACGTACCACATTTTGCAGTCATTATCGACCGTGTGTGCGCACATGCCGCCCGCACTCTTCCCCTCCCCCGGTTCATTCATTTCATTCATACAACGCAACCACATCGACATTTTGTCGGTGCCACAACGCAACTACAAAAAGCTGCAGCGACACTATTCACACGTAAAACCACTGCTTGACAGCATTTTGTCGTTGCGACGTGGTGTGGTCGTGGTACGTGTAAAGAAGCCCATAGTGTCGCTGCAGTTTTTTGTAGTTGCGTTGTATGAATGAAATGAATGAACCGGGGGAGGGGAAGAGTGCGGGCGGCATGTGCGCACTGTCGTTGCGTCGCCGCAACGTTGTGTTTGCGATGTGGTCGGTATCACATACACGGTCGATAATGACTGCAAAATGTGGTATGTGTGAATAGTCCTATTCATTTTCAATACGAAATATACACCCGGCCACGTGGTATGGTTGAGGTGTGGTTGTGGTCGTGGTGTGGTCCTGGTATGTGTGAAGAATCTCTTATTCTAATATTAAGTGAGCTGTCAGCGTGTTGCTGTTCACAGCTTTAAAAAATTTGACATGCTATACTTATATACTTTTCTTTTGTAAATAAATACATTTTATTGATAAACAGACAGACTCGAGATATCGTAGGTGCATGAACTAAGTAAATGGACCCATTGAGTTCAGATTTCCAGGTATATACGTTTCAGTACAAGGAAGTTATGGCTAGTACAAATTGATTAGCATGATTTTGAAATGAGGACATCGTGATATATTCATTAGGACTGACTTATTCAAATTGTATTATGTAGTTACATATCATTGTAATAAATATTAACATAGAATAATCTTACGTCAGTGTACGAGAAAATGAAGACAGTTTGAGCGACGAGATACAAGATACGCAGAGCGGGCTTAAAAGCGACTATCAAAAGTTTACAGTCTCCAGAAAGATCAAAATATTCTCCGAACTGTAAACACGAGTAAATAATTGAACCCACTCCAAAGCCTGCAACTCCCATATGTAAATAGAAACTCCCGTATCGAGTGCGCTTCACGTTTTCTGAAAATAATAATGATTTCATATACAAGATTTGTTTGTTTTTGAAATCGTCTTTTATCTTTATATGGTGAAAATACCAGCCGATCCACCCGCTTCGTTGGTCGAATAACAGAAACAAGTAAATCGAAAAAATATGAAAAGTTGTCGTACGCTTGCGTGCTAAATACCGCTTGCCCTACTTCTCCGCGGCAAGAAAACACAAATAACTGTGTTCAGTTCAGGTAGTGCTTATAAAAATCATTGTTTCTTAATAATTATACTAATTGAAGATTTAGATTTTTTTTTAATAAGATCCAAGGTGTCTGAGTACACAGAAAATTTAATTGAAATCTATCCTGTAGTTTTGCCATGATGCAAGTACAACTGCAGACCTCTATCATTTTATTTACATAGAAGATACTTACCATCCTTATGTCGTTTTCCAAGACGTAAATGGTAGAAAGTATAACCAAGAAATGCCATGCTGACGACGTATAAGTACATCGTAAATATCTAAAACATAAAACAATTGAGACATATAAAAACTTTACTCAAACGGTTGGAAATACCTAGTCTGTGAAGCTTTGAGGTCAAACTAGTGTCCTTTGTTTGTGACGGTTAATATGACTCTTTTCTTATTCCGTAATAATATTCATTATACGAAAATCAAAGTAGTTGAATTTTAAGTAGAGTAGGTACAAATAATAGTCCCTTATACTGGTTTTTTATTACTAAAGAAAAGTAGATAGGCTGACGGCTTACTTAATAGCAGTTACCATCGCCTATGGATGTTTGCGACGCTAGGGGCACCGCGAAAACGTTACTGTACTACTGTACGTACTGGAACCTGAGTCATCAATGCCGGAACAACACAACGTTATTAACACGGCATACTAATAGACCAGAGGTGGTTGGGATCCAGACGGGCTTAGAGTCCCACCACCTAACTGTTTTGTCGCCTTCTACGTGCTTCTACGACAGGCCGATCTAGCACTGGGACCAGTATTCTTTCTCCACCTCTGCACGGAGGTTACATATATTTAACGAAACAACGAAACTAATAACTTACATAGTTTTTGTTTTGGCAAAAACTGTTACAAAAACTGGTGATGTGATCGGTGAATGGAAATCATTTGGTTTCACTGGACCACTCTCATCCCTAAGAATCGTAAAAGGCCATAAATGGGTTCCTACTTTTGCTAACTCAAAGAAAATGATATCGCGGACGGTATAGACGATATTCTGCGTACTGTGTATAGTTTACTACCAGAATTAAATTACATGAAATGTAAGTCTTTTATATGCTTTGTAGTAGAATGCTGGTGGCCCAACAATAAAAGTGGTCAAAGATAAGTTTGTCAGGACAAACGCCAGTGACTTTTTTGTCTTTGATTTTGCCTTTGAGCCTAGGTATATCTGAAGTATTCACTCAACAGGGTCGAAACTTTATGCGCATCTTTATGCATCGATGCCTATCCATAACACAACCTTATCCGTAACACAACCTTTCTTTAACCAAAGAAGAAAAAGTAGACATGGTTAATGGTTTGTGGTGGAACTTCTGCCATCTGGCTTCCCAAGCATGAAATAAAAAATGAATTGAGCCTTTGTGGTAGTGAGCTATGAGTCTATTTGTGACCTATTACCATTATTAAGAAATGAGATAAGGTTATTATCATTGAAAAACACGGTGTTTGACACATAAAATATATTTTCACGAAAAAATTCCAAATTGTTGGCAAAGTTTAAAGCAATAAAAAAAGAAAAAAAAAAGAAAATATACTACGGAAATACAAGGAAATAATACTTACATCAGATGTAATATTCGTGTACAATTCATTTTGGATAGTGCTCGTTACTGGAAATGCTATTCCTAAAACTATTAATAACTTTGCGTAGAACGCGGATAATATCACTGTCATTGATTCACTGAAACATGGTTGATATATTGTTACAATTAGCAAATATTGCATCCATAATGGAAATTAGGTCTATCGTTTTGTCTAAATAATTAGGATTATCTGTTATCGATTGATAGTCTGTTATAATACAAAATACTAGAGCCTAGAAGTAAAGATAAAATGAATATACTTTTTTGAAGCGAAGCTTCTATACGGACGTACGGGCCGCTCGTATACAGGCGCTCGCCGCGCAGCCAGTCTGTCCGTGCTAAGCGTCAGAATTTACAGTCACACAAAATAGTCAGATTTAGTACCGTTACGCGAGCAGAAGCGCGCGCGGCACCTGCCTCCCCACCTCAGTGTGCGTGGCCTTCACCTTATAAACTTGTTTTCGTCATTAATAAGTAATACATGATTACAACAAACATGGACGTTAACGACTGTTTATCGAATTGTTCTATGGGTAAATTAGTATACTCGTACATCGTATTGAATACCATGAAAATAATGAAATTAATAGAGTTTGGTTAGAATTCGTTGAAGATAAAGTTGGAAAAAATTGAGATTAAAAAGTGCAGCAGATAGAGATGCATTGAATCTTAGCAGGACAGCTGTGCCAATTAAAAGGAGAAATTGTAGTATACCATTAAATAGAAACAAAACAATTATTGTTAAGTCTTTATTATAAATTTCATTGCAAGATCATTAATGATTTATTCAGAATATGGAACAAAATTTACGGGAAGTAATGAACATACTATGCCAATTATTTTAGGTTTCCACATAGGCTCCAGGCTATATTTTTTCCCCCTCACGTCTTATTTTTTTAATTATTCTTTTACGCTTAGTTTCTACGCTTTATACTATAAAGCTTGGCTTCTTTCGGGCCTCCCTAGACGGCACTATTTTTTTATTGCTAAGGAACAGCAGACAACCCGAAGAAAAAAATTATATATAATTATATATAAGAAAATGGCTTTATATAATTATATATGAATTATATGTATATAGTTATGTTATATATAGTTATATATAACTAAATATAATTAATATATAACTATATATAATTCATTTCCCCTGGAGTCTGACGGCCTACTTAATAGTAAGCAGGTACCGTCGCCTAGGGATATTTGTGACGCTAGGAGCATCGCGAATTTGCTGCTGTCCCTTAGGGGTACAGGAACCTGGGTCATTAATGCCGGAACACACACAAGGTTATTATGACGACATACTTATAGACCAAGGGGCCCTACCACGTAAAAAACTTTATTATACCTACGCTTAACACACACGCTATAACTCCGTCTAAAGCAAATATAATACAGAACAATATAAAACTAGATACGACTTCTTAGAATCGTGTCATACCAATTTCATCTAAAATATACACTATCGAGCCAGAGGTAAGTTACTGTAGAATATTATCATATGTCTAAATTTTTGTGTACTTATTAGCGTTATTTGCTTTCTGTGATATTCCGCTTCTTGAGTTTCTCCACGAGAAAAACGATGAGATTGATGGCTGATTTGGGTTTTTCACCAATCCCCAATTCACAGCAGAACGGGTCAATGCTGACAGTGATTCAGGAAACTAATTAGTCCGTTTGCTGTTTTCCAGTAAAAGTATGTGGTAATGTAACTCTGTTCTTATTTGCGCCAGAGACTGGTCAAACAAGTCTAATGCAAAATGTCTCAAGGCGGTGGCATTAAATTATTGAATTAATTTCTGTAGTCTTGGTATTTTGTGGTTGGTGGAATAGAGTAATATGTTAATTCCAGCTAGTTTATCACAATTTCAATCATTTAATAGATTTTATCTATTTATTAATTACTAGACTGAGTTTAATTGATTGACATGATGGGGTAGAGTCCTTATACGACGATGGCTTATAGAAGGGTAGCGCTACACCTTATTATTCTAGAAACTCATAAAAGGTAAATAGAAGATTCCTTCTGCTATTTCATAAGTAGGCATCGGATTTTAAATTTCAGAAAGTCACTTTTGTAAAAATTAAATTTATCTTAGATCTATTTCTAAGGGCTTTGTCATAGAACAGCATCAACGAGCGTTTAGGATGTACAGAGACTTTTTCCTTAGAAAGTTCTAGAACATTTTGTGGTTTACTTACTCGCCATGTGACAGTGGTTTCTTCTTAGGTATGGTTGCAATATAATCTGTGCTGGAACTGCTGCTCGTCGGTACCACTAGGCTTAGCCGTGGGAGAGAATGAGGTGGGTGTTCTCTGAAAATAAAATAATAAAAGTCCACATCTTTCCACTCCTAACTATAGGACAGTTATACTAACCCTCTAAAGGTAATCGACAATGGCTATATATAGGTAGTTGATACATTCCGGATAGGAGTAAGTAAGTAAAGCGTATACCTTCGCCTGAGCGGTGGGTGGTACAAAACTGGTGTGGTTTTAATGTCTATACCAGCAATGTTTGCGTCCTTGTCAACAATGGGGTCGCACAGGCATAATGCATGAGAGCCCTACACTATCTTCCCGCGAGCTCCCCAACGGTGGGGTGTACATAAACTATTTCCACCTCAAAGAAGGGTAGATGATACACATCGGTAATCTTGGCCATCCCGTATGAGTTCCCCAATCGAGTGTGAATGCATTAAGACACATGTAAAGACATGAGTGTAGAAAAATGGAAGAAAACCATTTAATTTTACAAATATATTTTTTTATATTGCTGAAGAATAACAACAATAAAGCATTTGCACTTGAACCTATCCAGCAAATTTAGGTGAAAACGAACCTTTTTTATGATATTTATTACAAAAATATATTAAAATATTATTATTAATTTATAAATCTCTAAAATGTTGTCTGGCAGCTTTTTCAGGTTACTCCGACACAGCTCAAATGGATGTAACGTGACCACCACACTCCCCTCCCGCCAACCAGGCCACGTCGGCGGCGCCGGAGGGCTAGTAACGACTTCCGGCCGCCGTAAAGAGCGGCTGCGGGCGGCCCCTCGGGGGAGGACCCGCCGCCCGCACTATTGCCGCGAGGGTGAGGGCTGCGTGCTGTTCCGCGGCCCCCCTAAACTCCTAGAGTTATTACAGGCGAGCGCCGAGGGGACGAAAGCCTGACCCCCTGGCGCCAACACTTTAGAAGGGGCTCGCCTTACGACAAAGGGCGGGCCAGCACCGGCCCGGGCCACGAGATCGGCAGACCATATATCCGTGGGCCTGGGCGTAGGCGATAGGAGAACAGCGGGGTTTTTTAGTGGGTAGTCGGATGGTCGAACTTCTTTTCCGGAGTCCCACATATTCCTCGGTCCCCCCGGGCCGGGAAACCCGTCAAGAGAGGTTTTTCCCCGAGACCAAAAAGAAAAAAAATTGGATGTAACGCCCGCCTATCAGCCTATCGTGCTGCTGGACGAGGTGGAGAAGATCTTTGAACGAATCCTCGTAGACCGCCTCGTCCGGCACCTAGAGGCGGAGCCATACCTCGGACTGGTGCTCGACGGGCAATGGGACTTTGCGGTGCATTTCGAGCGCCTTGAGCCGAAACTAGTTCAGGCGGTGGCAGGACTCTCTCGCCTGATGTCGAACGTCAGCGGACCGGGCATAGTGTGCCGCAGAGCGCCTCGCGCATCACAGCGCGGGCCTTACCACCATCGAGGTGGTGAGGCACGTCTTGGCTGAATGGATGGGAAGGCGCCATGGCGCCCTGACCTTCCACCTGACGTTAGGTCCTCTCTGGGTATGATTGCTTCAGGAGGTACCTGTGTCACATAAGGCGGGAGACGACGTCAGGGTACCACCACTGTGACGCGGGGGACGAGGAGGACACGGCCCGACACGGTGACCCACACTGTCGCCGTGTGCACTATGTGGCACGAGGAGCGCCGCACTCTCGTCACTCAAATCGGCGCAGACCTGTCGCTCTCCTGTCCCCCCGGGCCAGGGGAGCCCATCAAGAGAGAGTTTTTCCCCGAGCCGAAAAAAAGTGGATGTAACAAAGTAGCTACCTAGCAGATAGATTTTGTGATAAGTAGTCAGAGTTATTTCAAATAAAAAAAAATGCTGCAGTTCATAAAATCAAGATAATAAGAATTAAAAAACAAAATGACAACAAATGAGAACATTGATTTAGGTATTGCATAATAATGTTAAATAATTAAATTTAGGGAAATATTTCGAAAGAACACAAATATTTCGCAAATATATAAAACCTGAGAACGTTATGAAACTAATAATAAACTAAACTGAAATGTAAAACTAGACTATGACGTCAGGATGACATTAATGAGAACAAAGCAGAACAATATAATCAGTGACGTAATAGGTATGTTTTATGGATATGATGTTACGTAGTTGTTTTGTTTGAGCGAGCGCTCATCGCGTCCATTAATGGTGGAGCTTAATGAAGCGCTTCGGCGGACTCACCTTTCATCTTCAGGCACAGCGAGGAGAGGCTCCGACCTCTCGCGCCAATCTCTCGTAGCATTTTGATTGGATTTCTCTTTATTTTTCATATAAAAACCGTTAATCTAACGTAGGCTGATAAATTATTTGAGCGTAATATTCAAAATTATTTCTTAAGCACGATATTAATATTTATTCTGAAATCACAACTTGTTGATCCTTGTAAGGCAAAATATGAACTGTACACGAAGGTTGCCACATTGGTATGACTAACACTTATTTACATGCCATGCATGAGTGTGTTGCGAACATGTCATGTGGAGAAAAGTTATTTAAATGTTTATTTAATATGATCATGATAAAAGAATGACAAGACATTACTTTAATCATTACGTATTTGTAACTTAACTTGTGCTAGCATAAATCTGACAATTTACATTTACTTATAACATACATAAATTGAGTTCGAAATTATGTTATGTACATTTTGATTTATAAAACGAGTTTGTAAACTCCTTCATTTTAGTATTCCGAATAGCAATTATATTGCATTGAAACTTAAGACAAAAGAAAACAACTAAGTTGCATTCGAAATAAAATACAGCATTTATTTATCAGTGATTTAAATATACACGTAGCAAGGATATGGCTGCCGGTAAGATGTCCGCACAGGTAATTAGCGTCGGTGGTGTCACTTTCAGACGATCTTCCTAACGAGGCACATGCACCCCTTCCCCGTTCTTCGACTACCCCCTTTATCTGCTTGCACTAGCTGATTAATTAGAACTCCAGCGTTTATCTTTAAACGGTCGTTTGAATTAGTACTAGAATGTTTTTGTAGAACTGAAAGTTGGAGTAATATCTTAAAACTTAAGCCATTTTTATAAAGCACTTATCCGTGCAGGGTCGGGAAAAGAATACTAACCTTTGCGGCCGGGGTCGGCCTGTCGTAAAAGGCGACAAAACAATCCATTTTAGTTACGTGGTAGGGCCTCAAGCCCGTCTGGGTGGCGACCACGTTTGGTCTTAAGTATGCCACCTTAATAACCTTGTGTTGTGTTACGGCATTAGTGAGCCAAGTTCCTGTACCCTTATGGGACAGCAGCGTGTTCCCGATGCCATAGGCGTTCCATACACCTATAGGCGACGGTAACTGCTAAATTCTAAGCGGGCCGTCAACCTGTCTGCTGACCTACAGCAATAAAAAAAAGCTTTATAAATGTTTGTATTAGAACTAATTTGTTGTGATTTTTTGATTGTTAATAATATAAACGATATTAATTTATTTTAAAATATAAATGAATAAGATATTAATCAAATATTGGCCATCAGTCTGGCCTACCTTTTATGTAGGCCACGGATACTCTGTCGAAAATGCTTCGCCCTTGAATGCTATAGATAAATCAACAGATTCTTTAATAACTGCGTGTTCTCTTATCAATTCTTAAGTCTTCTATAGCAATCACTACTTTTCAAATATAAGTTAAATCAGACATGCTTGAACGTACTTGACAATTATGTTAGACGGCGGAGGAAACCACAAATGTTTGTGGTGCCACGTGGTAAGACGAATCTTGTAAAGAAGGTGCCCCTTACCCGGGCCCTACGCACACTTTACAAGATATGCTTTAAAGTGGATATTTTAAGAGTTCTTTGAGCGAGTTTACAAAGGCAGCACTTTATGTTATTCGTAGAGACCGCGCTATCGATTTGTTTTGTCTGTGATGATAGTTGTGTTCAAATAAATAAATAAAGTTTTCTCTGTACAGGGGCGGAGTAAGAATACTGCCCCTGCGGTTAGGGTCGGCCTGTCATAAAAGACGGTGAAACCACCAAAACTTAGTAATTCAGTATCTTGTACAAAATCTAATTTCATTATATTACTACCATTCTTTGAAAATAAATAATTTATATTAACTTACAATAAAGAAATCAATTATAAATATTAAATTACAAGCAGATATAATAGTTATATGTAATAATAAAATTGAGCTGTTGTTCAATAATCCTCTTGTTAAGCATGAAACACACAAATACACATCGAGACTGCGGCCACGGCCTCCAGAGGCCTTTCTACTTAATACTAATTTGTATTTCGTGTCGCGAATTAGTGTTACAGCTGACAGCTCATTTAGTAGTAAGAAGTCACCATCACCAGATGTTTGCGACGCTAGAAGCACCACGAACACGCTTCTGTCCGCTTAGGGGTACTGAAACCTGGGTCATTAATACTGGAGCACAAGTTTATTATGGCGGCATACTTATACACACCCACCTAGACGGACTTAGGGCCCTACCACCTAGTAAAGTTACCAACTGATAGTAGGCTGGGGACATTTTTTTTGCAGTTCTTTTATTTAGTAAAAAATACTTATTCTAAATGAAAAACCGAAAACTCATTTCTTTTGTGCAACAACTGACAAAGATTTGAAATAAAAGAATAAATACGAATAATGAAATGAAATTAAACCTTAGAAGGCATATGTTTGCCAACTTGCTCCAATATCCGGTACCTCGGATCATAAATCCAGAACAACGGTGAAATAGGCCCAGATATGAAAAACAGAGTGAATGCAGGATAGATGAAATGGCGACAAGTTTCAGGAACAATTTGTGGCCCACGAGTACCACTTAAACTCAAAGGTAAAATTTACAAGTTCGTAAGGCCTGTCGTATTGTATGGATCGGAATGCTGGGCCACAAAGGAGAGGGTTGTATGAAAGAGTGTGGTTAAGCGCCTCATTCTATCCTTTTTTCCTTGCCTACCCGCAAGTTAGTTTAGATGCTGCAGTGCCTGACCGTGATTCGAATAAAACTACTCGAACACCACCGCGCCACCCTCTTCTTGTCTAGCGCCCGCGTCGACGGCACGTACCGTTGAGTCTTGGTTAAACCCGCACGAGTTTTGATATGTTTGTGAACCGCTGATTATAAAGGCCTAGACCCCAAACCACAGAACCAACCGTAGATGGTAGCAGATCGGAGAACCTCAGGTGAGTCGCTGCTCTTTCTGACTTGCGGGGTATTTCCGTCTCCTTTCCTTTCCACGTTAATTATCGAACCTGCACTACCTTTGTTTCCCGCACCGCGGCTACCATCTTTCGAGACCTAAGCCGCACCATTCCTTATACAGTCCTTCAGCCTCACCAGGGTGTTACATGCCCCGAAGATGAGAATGCTGAGACGGATGTGTGGAGTTGGATTGTACGAAAATGGTTAAAATTATAAATGAGTATATTAGAGGATGTGTGAAAGTAGTGGTTGGAATACTTAAAAGTAAAGGACTAGCGTGGTTTGGCTATGTAATGCGAAGGAAAGAATGCCATATAGCTAGGAAAAATTAAATGATAGAAATAAGAGTGGATGGATACAGAAGCAGAGGCGTAAAAGATGATATGCTGAAAAAGGGTGTGAATGTTGGGATGACGGCTAACAGAGGAGAGTGGAAAGAGAGAACATGTTGTGCCGACCCTACATAGTTTGGGACAAGGGCAGGAAGAAGAATTAAATTAAATTCTAATAATCATCAAGCTAATGAATCAAGCAATCTAATTAGAGAGACTTGTTGAATAGGGATCGTATATCCCTGTTATACGACCTTGTTAAATCAAAGAGAATTTTGATATGAGTTTGAAGGTTACGACCTATTCACAACTGAACGCAGGTGAATGAAATCCGTGCTCAACATGTCGTTACATTTTATCTTTATTATCAAACATTTCAAACACAGCCTCTATATGACTAGAATAAAACGTTTGCTTATTTTGATTGGACACTTATGACAAAATTATTTTTATTTGGTCAGAGGTTGTCAATGAAAATTTAGTTATGTATCCGTCAAAAACAAGGCCAATGTATGTAGTAAAATGGGACTGATATACAATTTATTCCCATACACTGGCAGATAAGAAAAAAAAAAAGAATTCCTTTTTTCTTTCCGACACACGCCAGTTTCTCTTACAGAAATAAAAATGAATTATTTCATTGCATAAAGTTTATTATGGTAGGACTTTGACTTTTAACGGCATGCACTTTTATGGTCTTATAGCTAAAGTAACTTCCAGGTCACAAGTGAATAAGGCAAGCAATAACCAACAAGCCTAAGAATAGAATAAGATGATCGCCGTAGAAATTATACTCACCGGTTGTGCCTTATTTTTCTTTCTAGAGTAGTACTTATTTGCCTGCTGGGGTGATAGTGATAGTGATGAGAATGGGTTCCATGTTCGTAGTGGGTTCTGGTTTCCCTGTTATCATCAGGTGACCTGTTTCGAAGTTGTAATGTAGGTAGCATTTTTTATTGTTAGAAAATATTCGTTGTATGTAGGTAGGTTTAAGTCTTGTCATGTGTCAGCAATGAAACGTGTTTGCAATGTGTTACATATTATTTCTAATAAAAATCCAATATTTAACAGAAGTTAATGTTTGATCTATATCTACAATAATAAGATACTAATATTTTGGACTGCGTAGAAATATTTATTATACATAGTAATTTTATAATTCTGTTTTACAAATAACAAATAAATAATGTTAATTAATTTAACCAATTTTCATACATTTGAAAAGTTTTTAACAGTACATACATACATACATATAAATCACGCCTCTTTCCCGTAGGGGTAGACAGAGACCACTTCTTTCCACTTGCTACGATCCTTACATATTTGTTTCGCTTCGTCCACTTTCATTATTCCCTTCATACATGCCCTTCGGTTTAGGGTACTCTTGACCTGGCCTTTTTTCAAGACGTCCCTGATCTGGTCTCGAAACGTCCGCCTAGGTCTACCCCTTCCAACACTTCCATTCACACTCGCCTTCATTCATTCTCTCGACATGGCCAAATCATCTCAGCATACCTTTCTCAATTTTTGTCACTACATCTTCTTTCAGACCACAACGTTTCCTTATCTCACTATTTCTTATCCTATCACTCAGTTTAACTCCTATCATACTTCTTAACGCTCTCATCTCAACTGCATTAACAGTACCATGTATTACAATCATGTCTCACATAGAATTTAAATACTTAGTGGTTTTGTAAGAAGGTTAAAATGAGTCATCTGCTAGCTCATAGATAGACCAAGAGGACTTTTCCCTTTCAGATTTGGAGGAGATGGCAGACGTCTCTTTTAAAGCCAAAAAAGGCGTTATAATATTTCTTCGAGGCCGGCAGAGCGTTGGTAATGGCTCTAGTGTTGCAAACGTCCATAGGCGACGGTGACCACCTGCCAGGGTGGGCCGTTTGCCTGTCTGCTGAACTCTAGCTATAAAAAAAAACAAAAAATGAAAAAATAAATTACATCTTAATAGATAAAATAATTTTTATAAGGCACAAAAAGATGTGCTAACTTTTTGTTTCATGGATAAATTTGATCCTCTATATAAGTTGCGGTCTATTTTATTTTGCTGGAAGTATTTTTCCTAAACATTATAATAATTATAGATTATTAAACAGAATCAGTTAATTACTTATCTTTTCAGTACTACTGATGTAAGCACTAGATCTAGACAACTGTGCCTTGTGATACTTTGTTAGATAAAAAAAATAGATTTCTTATTATTTTGTTCATAAACCAAGGTACTTATCTATTATTTACTCGGTCTAATATATATAATATACCAACGCTTTATACATTATAAGCAAACAAGTAATATTTGTCAATCCATGAGTATGTTTGAAAATAAAATTGTTTTAATATTTCCAATGTTTATTCAAATAAATGAAATGAAAATCAATATTTTATTTTCATACAAAATATCACGTATAAGTTATAATTTAATTCACATAAAACTGTTATTTTAGGTAGAAATAAATATTTACTCACCACTCCACATCTTCCTCTATAACACCTTCCATTTCAGCAAAACACAGTTAAAGTGAATTAGTTATCTTAACATTCTTCAAACAAAAATCCATAATCTAAGACAAGCGGCTAAAATTTAGTACTTTAATGCTTTAAGATAAGATATATCTTGACATCTATTTATACGTTGGAAAGTCTAGTATACGCTATGATATCATACAGCGGAACTCCCAAACAAAGGAGACTAATAATAGCTTTTGAGATGCTGTTCAGGAATGAATAGCGATAATTAAATAAGTATCCATTCAAAAAATATTTATGACTAGTTGACCCAGCAAACGTTGTTTTACCATATGAATTTAAAAAAGTGTATGTCCTTCTCCAAGGTCCAAGGTCGAAATTAATCAAAATCCATTCAGTAGTTGTTGCGTGAAAGAGTAACAAACATTCATCATACAAACTTTCGCGTTTATAATATTAGTAAGGATGTATTTGTTGTTATATTGTATAATTGATTAACCTAATAATATAATTCCATCGATGAGATAATACTAGGGTGCCTTTTTATTGCTGTAGGAGAGCAGGCAGGCCGACGGCCCACTTAGAATTTAGCAGTTACCGTCGCCTATAGGTGTTTGTAACCGCCAGTGGCATCGCGAGCACGCTGCTGTCGCATAAGGGTACAGGAACTTGGGTCACTAATGCCGGAACACAACACAAGGTTATTATGGTGGCATACTTAAGACAAAAGGTGTTTCATACTGGATATTGTTCCACATATCCTAATCCAAAATTTAAAAATCCTATTGCAATAGAGCTATGATCGCAAGATCTTTTTTCTGCCCGGGGAAACTGCACATCAACAGTGCCGCGGCATGATTCCGGGGGTGCCGACCATGCATATGGCTAGCTGAACATAGCCAAGGTGGTCGCGACGGCATTGCCACTAAAAACTTTAATTATTGAACCTTAATTATGTACAATATTACCATGTACTTTTCTAAATGCCTGACTATATAAACGTCTCGTAAAGTCTTGTCTAGGTAGCATTATGGTATTCTGAGCATTCCACTTGTAATCAGATAAATATTAACAGATGATGTGAATGTTATATGATAGCAACAAACTTGGAAATCATTATATAAGCATTAAGTTTGATTGGAACCCAAACTTCTTATTATTTTCTGTACTCGAACTCTACTATTTTAGTAAATTGTATATTTACATGTATGCGTATTTCCATAAATGAAAATAGGTTTGTGTGTGATATCACATTTGGACCACCAAACTAAACTTTCCAGGTTCAAATTCGCCGTCTATCGCTTAGGTAAATTTTCTCGCCTAAAATGCATATTATAGCGTAATTGTCACAGCCAATGGAGGATACAATCTTAAGGAAACCTACATACCGTGAAAACCGGTATATGAAACCCGCCAGTCCGCCTCGGACAAGCCTGGTGGGTATGCTATCCCTTTAGGGCAGGCTTGAGTCCAACAGTGGGATGTCATGGGCTGGAACTATCTTTTATATTTCGATTATAACCAGACGATATGTATTTCTGTTTGTTAATTTCAAAAGATTAGCACTTCACTGAGTTATAAGCGTAAATAATTAGCGCTAATTATTACTAAATATATTGGTCCTTGGAAAAGGGCGATGTTTGATATGTCCAATTATAGCTCAGTTACGATGTACACCAAGTAACATTTAGCTATACGTAAACAGCTTATTGATAAGTTATGGTAGCCAAGTCAGAAATAAAACAGAAACATTTATATCATGTTTATTCTTTTCCAGAAACAACACATTCTATTTTCATTATTCGAATATCGAGAACAATCGATTTATTTTGTGACATGAATCATACATTTAAATAAATAGGTTTGTTTTTGAAACAGTTCTTCCATATTTCGAAGAGGCATATCGTTGAGTGGAATCTGTAGAAGATCGCTAATGGCATGGAGACGTGTGTAATGATGGTCCAAGCCCATGGTCCGTAGAAAGCCAAATGGGCTGGTCGAAATTCAGCTCGATTCTGTAAAAAACATTCATATTTTACTCAACTAATTTAATTACAATTATAAAGTTTAATATTTAGTTTTCCAACTATTTTTTATGATAGATTTTTTAATCATATTTTTTCTTTTATTATATTTAAATATAAAATGATATGAAGTTGTATTGAACATTATTGAACTAGTTCGAATAATTTATATAAGAAAGCTAAATTCTACATATCAATAATAATTCGTATAAAATAGACTAAAAAACCTTTTCGAGGGTGTTAATAGTCCACATTGCCATATTAGCGACTAGTAAGAAGGTGACCAGCTGTCGGCCAGGCTTTTCCCGTCGTTGTTCCGATGTGGTACTTCGACGCCACCAAGCATCGATGATGAACAGCGATTGTAGAATAGTCTAGAATTACATCACTTGTTAACATAGTTTGTTTCTATTAAATAAAGGTAGTTTTATATCATTTTTAGTACTATCCAGTACTCTCAAAATATGGTTTTAAAGTGTGTTCGTAGACAAATGGGTAAGCAATCTAAGGAGGCACATTATACTTTTTCAGTATTCGCCATATAGTTTTTATTTCTTAGAGATAAACTCTGTAGACGAGTGCCCTTGAATACCCGAGTGTGTGGGACTCCGGCAAAGATGTTTAACGTTCGACTGTCCACTGAAAAACTATAAAAAATACTGTCCACGAATACTAAACAGCTGAATAATATAATTTAATTTAGACGGAATGTTTCATATATATAAAGTTATGATTCTAATTTAAATATTTACAAATTCTACAAATGGTCTAAAACTTTCAGGATTAAATACAATCTATTATAAAGAAGACGCGGTAAAAATTTATTACCTGATTCAGTGACAGAAATTCAGAAAAGAATCCAGTAAGCCCTGAACTATTGCTGCTATACATCGTGTGGTGACATCCAATCAAACTAAACATGCAGTATACAAACATTCCTGACTGCGCCAAAATCAATAGTGACGTATCGAGACCCAAAACCGCTGAAAAAGTTATCCTAATATAATTTTAATTGCGAAACATTAAGAAAAATACGACGATCATCTACTACTACGATGATGTCATCATCCTGATCATTCAAGTCATTAATCTAAAGCTTTACTTTGAGCTTGGTCTACATCTACGTTACAGAGCAAAAATAGCGCTCATCGATTTTCTCGGTACCCATTGATAATTTTTTGTGCCACCAGTCAGCGTAGATAGAAAAATAGATGTAATGTTTAGTTTCATTTTTAGAAAAGCGATTGCCATCTCCTTCATAGTAATCAGAAACGGACTATGCATCAGAGTACAGGCGATGTTAACGCTCTAAAGATCTTAGTAAAACCACTTATATCCAATACATATTGAATGTACATAATAATGAATTATGTTAAAGATTTCCTATTATAGCTCTATATATCCCAGTTCATTATTAAAAACTCTTTTGAATTATTCTATTTTTAAAATGAATGATGTAGTAAACCCATTGAGATCGGTTAAAGCCATACTCAGGAATAAAAGAAGCAATGAAATGATGTTTATGTTCAAAAGTACCTTGAGATTTCCTTTTATAAGGCAGTGCACGCATTTGCTTTAAAGCCACCGCTGAGGCTATTATTGTTAATGTATATAGTATGACCTCGCATATGTTTACTTCGAATATTGCATCCTGTAAAGTAAAACTAGTTAAAATAGTTCCACAAAAGAGATGGACTTACAAAATCAAAAAACTGATTTGTATTTAGGATAAATGAGAAGTGTTGCCAACCAACAGGGTAAAGCAGCTAGCTTTTTGTGAATGTTTTCGACCGAAAACGATCCGAAATCTATATTTTCTTTGTTTTTTTTTTGATAATATAAAGTATTTTTAATCTTAGTTAATTACGGTTCGTGATGAAATAAGTAAGAAGGAAATATTTACGATAACTGTCGCAGGATTATTAGCAAGCACGAAGAACATAATCAATGATATAATTGTAAGGACTATTATCAGAATTCCAGCAAATAATCCTCGATGTGCGTGCGAACAGTCCACGGAGAAGTGATGTAGTGCTACACGACTGCCGTGTGGCGAACTGACGCCCAACATTCCGGCTGTAAAATAAATATGTAATTAGCTTTACTCCTACAGTTCAATAGTAACAATTTGAATTTAAATTTTTTGGATAATTACCGAATTGCTGGAGAATCTTCTCTGGAGTAACTGAGTTATTACGTGACTTATTCTTCGGGACTGGAAACTTCTTCTCAAAGTCTTCTGGCGTACATTTAACCTACCAAACATTAATGAGTACTTAGTCAAACGAAATAAATGCTATAGCCATGTAATGAACAATGAGGTACCTCTTTCCACATCTCGTAGAATATCACAGCGCAAATCAAAGAGTATTCGATAGTACAAGGAAAGAGGAATGGAGATGCATTTTGTAACAACGCCCCCATGATGTTAGACCTTCGGCAAGGCAGCTCAGTGCTGTTATGAGTTCCATTACTAACTGATAAAGCATGCTCCATATGATGTATTTCATGTTTTGTCTCTTCCACCAGGACGTACAACCACTCGCACAAATTAGTCGCAATCATGTGCATGAATCCGAACCTTTGTATCATTTTGTAGCTCCCAGATTCTATGTCTTTATTTGTTAGGAATATAAATTGCATCTGTGCCAATGTGAGCCCCATTCGTAGAGCTGGTGTAATAGCTGAAAGGACCGAGCGGCATCCGTCTGTCACCTCGAAATACTCCCCGAATTCTAAGCCGCTGTATACCATTGAGCCTATTCCGAATGCTGAAATGCAAAAGGTAGATTTACAACCCGATTTTTAGAAATTGAAATGGTTTTTAGTAAAAAAATTGTACCGATCGCGCCTAGGCGCAAGTAAAAACTTCCATATCGTGAAATATTTTCTTTTGGCTTCAATTTATCTGCTGGCGTAGTTTTTCCATTCTTTTCCTCTTTTTCAGTATCTTCTGTAATCAAATAAATAATGGATACTAAATTATAAGTATCGTAGTGTCTAGAAAATAAAAACGAACATTTGAAAACGTTAGTGGAATGCAAACTAAATGAGACAATATTCTTTGCCGGTGTAATTATGCAAACAAGATGTGATTTTAATGTCTCATTTTGTTAAGCAAATGTGGTTTAATTACTTAAGAATGTCTGTAGCGTTTATTATTTAGCTTAACATTGTTTTGTGTACGTCGAAATTGCGAATGCTTACCGTAGTTATGGATTATCATGTTGACAGCCTTCTGACGCATTATATTTGCGTATTGGAATATAACGAACAATACTGATACCAAATAAAGATACAAATAAAAACCCTGGAAGAATAAAATTTTATTTAGTAATGTAATAGATCTAAAATAATAAACAAATAAATATACAATCCACACACCGCCATCCAGTCCCTAAGTAAGCAGCAGTAGCGCTTTAATTATGGATACTTTACAACTGATTTAGAACTTGTATACTTTTTGTAAATAAATACATATTAAACACCCAAATGTTCCGATGACAGGGTACCTCGGCTTCCAAAATGAAAACTTGGTATTTAGCCGGGAAACTTAGAAGAATAGAAGAAGAAGAGAAGTTTACATACCTGGTAGTAGCCGCCAGGAACTCCTTTCGCTATGACTTCAGTGACAGGGAAAGCTAAACCCAATACCACGAGTAACTTGGCGTACAAAGCTGACAATGCTTTGCTCAGTGCTTCACTACAAAAGTACACACTTTTAATTAAATTAAATCGAAATTAATTATACTTAAAACAAATCTACTCACATTTATTTTCTTATGCTGACTATGCTCTTCTATTTCAGCATTAAAATAATCTTAATCTAATTTCTTAAATATTTCACCGAGACCATGATTTTATATATTTTTTTGTTTTTAAACCGTTTTAATCACAAGATATTGAATTTTTTACCATTTTTTACAAATCTACTTATTCCTCGGGATTGCGTGAAACGTCGTAACAAATACAAATGAATTAATAGAATTATTACCGTAGCTATTTAATAAGGTAGCCTTAAAATGAGGATTATATGAAAGTTTGTATGAAGTTCCGATTTAGTTATACTATTTATGAACTTTTTAAATATCCCTAATATTGTCAAAACATGTGTAATATAAAAATTTGCAGGTGTTTCAAAGTACATTGCATTATAGTATTTTTCGCATAATTTCCTTAGTTAATGGACTCGTGACTTCCTAAATGAATCTCCGATATTGTCGGTTTACAATAGGTACAGTAGTAATTGCTTCGCTGCTTGTATTGTTGTCAAATTCGTATTGTGTATTAGTCAGTGTAACATACAATGTATTAAATATTTTATTATACAAATATGAAGTCAAGTATCAGTTTAAAAGAAAATTAATGTTCTATCATGTATATTTAACAATGGTCTAACAATGATTATCACTGAGATTTTCTGACTGCGGTACGACGTGGAAAATTTCAAAAAGAGTGTCACAAAAATCCTACGAGGTCGGTAGCATGTCAGCTATTCTTACTATTGGATATATTAAATGGACTGCCATTCTATAGCTAAAAAATAAATATATAAATTTTGCGAATCACTTCATTTCAATTCTGAAATGTTTGCGGTTAGTTGTGCCTATGTCAACATTGTCAACTATACACATCTTGTTTCGTGAGAGGCGACGTCGGTGGCACATGCTGCCAACCCGGCAGGACATCTACCTGATTTATGACATACAACGTGAAAGTGTTGTCTTTGCACGATTTAATAACTATTTGCTCTAATATTTCCAGGTTAGATTTACGAGTTAAATGTTTATGTCGACATACATTTTAGTATTATAAATACAATTTTCTTTTGCCAATTTGTTATTACGGCTAAATAGTATGACATTATATTGTTATATGGTTATTAGATAGAAGATAGATGAACTATGTTTATTTTTATTTCAGCAGGCAAATGTCTTTAGTCGTTACACTTAGCTCACGTTTTTAACCTTCAAGTTTTGTTTTTCCAATTATAGAGTTAACAAAGGAGAACCAAAGACCTAACGTTCTTCTTCTGTCTGCCTTTATCCCAAATTATGTGAGGTTGGCAAAACGTGTTCTTTCTTTCTACTGTAATCTCATATGTAATGTTTTGTATCTAATATGGTTCAATTCTTTAATCTCTAAACTGGTTTCAAAACCTACCAGCATGTTGAAATTGATAGCTCCATAATAATTTAAAAATTTGTAAAATTAATTTATTATTAAACTTTCATCTACTCATCTCCCGTTGTCTATGACTGACAGCCATGGGTCTTCTACCAAATTTTTAACAGTTATTATATTAAATTTCTTGAATAATTATGAGGAATAACTCTATCAGAATATAATAAACATCTCAATGGAAAGTAAAAAATATGATGGACATTACCGCATATAGCACATTTATTTAAATTTTCTTTGCGTATGACTTTACTTGGGCTCCAAATTAAATATTTGGATAAATAATATTCTGAACGGCAATCACGTGAGAAAGTGTAGATTATGTTTAGATGACGTTACCAGTAATAATAATATTGCAGAATTAGGTATTAATAAGTACATAACTTTTTTTTTTATTACTGTATGACAGCAAACAGGCTGACGGCCTGCATAGAATTTAGCAATTACCGTCGCCTATGGGTGTTTGCAACGCCAGTATCATCGCGAACACGCTGCTGTCCCATAAGAGTAGCCTGCATGATTAAATGTATACACTCTTCAACCATAATAAAATTTCATTCACATTTGAGAATTACAAATATTAGCATAAAGAATATTGTTATCTGGCAAAATATGATAATGTTACCTTGAAATTTAGCAAAAATATGATTAAATATGTATTTAACACATACTGTCCCAAGATATCCGCAGCAGACGGTGGACTGTCATGTGTGGTAGATGCAACTGACGTGCGTGAATGCGGTGACAGTTCCGATAGGAACCGGCGCTGTGTCGCAGCACAGAGCGCCAAAGCTTGTGATGGCCGACGAAATGCTGCTATTATTGCCGATGGTCGTCTAAAACAATAGGAGTACAATCAATATATATAAAATTTCACGATGCATTAGCTAAGGTTTGTAGCTATTCACAGCTTAAAGAAAAGTAAAGATATTGGGACCTTATTTCTATTGCTGTGATACAGCAGACAAGTTGGCGGCCCACTTAATAGCTAGGTTAGGTAGCAAGGTTATTATGGCAGCATATTAAAGCCATCCAGAGAGAGGTGGAATCCTGAAACCTACCTAAGTTTGTTTTGTCGCTTTTTACGACAGGCCACCCTCGCCCGCAGGTGTCAGTATTCTTACTCCGCCCCGCACGGATAAAGGAGTCTGCCCACTAGACCGTTCCATACCATGACCGTGCTAGGAACGTGCCAGGCAAAAAAATATTCTTTGTATTAAAAATTATGTGACTATGCCCACTAGACCGTTCCGTAACCGACTAGAGTTTGCTTTTGTGTCTTGATACGGTCCTAGCACGGTCATGGTATGGAACGGTTTAGTGGGCAGACTCCTTAATATGCTACAATTTACACAGCGGCATCTAATCCTTAAGTAACCAGCAGACCGCATGTGTTATGGGTTCTAGATCGCTGATACAGTATAAACATACTTGTCTTTCGTAAATATTATACATAAATACTTCACGCCGACGCAAGAAAGCCTACTTCTTGCGCTACAAAGATCGTTAGTTACTCGGGAGATTCTGGTTTCGTTCATGTAATTTTTTAATTATATTTATTGCACCTACTTCATAATCTATAGATCCTTAGAAATATTCTTAATATAAGTACTTATTATTCAGCTATCATATAGAAAAGTACATCACTTGAAAATGATCATATCAATTTTTTACGCGGTATAATAGATTGTGCACTTAATCGAATAACATGTAAGTTTTGACAACAGTTTTTCTTCAGGGATGAGGGAAATCATACAGCAAAAGTCGATATTAATAAATTACTTGCTATAGATTTGAGGGTACATGGATGAAATAATAGAAATACACCTATCAGTATCATTACTAACAATATCAGAATATTCCTAAAGGAAATCCAACAGTTTCAGTAGTTTATATTTTATTTAGCCAAAATTACTTTTATTAATTAATAATATAAGAGTAATTTTGGCAATTCCAACCGTGGAATTAATTTTTTCGTTGCTTATTCGTTATGTTAATAGTGTTCTGTATTATTAAACAATTCTTGCAAATAAAAAGATTTCACCAAGGAGACTTTCCGCTGTTGTTTTTATTACCCTACATTATCCGGTCACGGCTTACGTGATGAATTTTAATGATTCTAGCAAACAAGGTTTATGTTTCAAGGATGAGGTATTAACAATTATTTGTTAATATAATCATTATAAATCCTGAATATGTACAAAAATGTGATTATTGAATTTTTTATTCATAACCGGGTCGTGCCTGCTTAAAACAGAATTTGTACAGCACGGTAAGTAATTTTTTTATTGCTAAGGAACAGCGGACAGGCTTACCGTCGCCTATGGATGTTTGCGACGCTGGGGGCACCGCGAACATGCTACTATCCCATAGCAGTACAGGAACCTGACTCACTTATGCCGGAACACAGCACAAGGTTATTATGGCGGCATACGTATATACCAAGGGTGGTTGCCATCCAGACGGGCTTGGAGCCCTACCACGTAGCTAGGATATTTTTATCGCCCTTTACGACAGACCAATCACGTTAAGTAGGTAAAGAATGTTTTATCATCTCAATAATTTTGATTTATATCAATAATTTACAGAATATTACATAACACTACAAAAATATTATATGTATTTTAAAGCATTAAAGATGGACTGAATTAAATGGTTCGATCCAGTAACGGTTAATTAATATTTCATAAGCGCTAACACCGAATTGTAAGTTTAGTATTCGAAATGATAAACCCTCTTCCAAAATACATAAAGGCCATACCACATTAAGCTTAAAATGTTGTTGTGTTTAAACTTATACTTATGTTACTTAATATTCTTAGCATTTGGATGTACTAAAAATATTTAGTGTTTTAGGTAACTTCCTTTGCGGCTTATATTTAGGCCAATTAAAAATAAGGTACCTGGTAGCTCAATAATATTAAACTAGGAGACTAATCTAAAGGTCCCGGGTTCAGATCCACGGTAGCATGGCATAATTGCCATGTACATGTGAAGGAAAACATCCCGAGAAAACCTGCATACGGAAATTACCGGTATGTGAAACATGCCAATCCGCCTTGGATAACCGTGGTGAATGTACTACCCATTCCTTCTAATGGGAGGCTCAAGCCTGGCAGTGAGGCGCTAAGAGCATGTAATACTTTTTTTTTAAATAATGATATTAATTCTAGTATGCTTATAAGTATTAGTTTCAACAGGACAGTAGAATAATTAATTAATTAATATTTTTTTGTTAAATAGTGTTTATTTTATAGTTTTTTTTGGATATAATCTATTAATTACTACATGCTTAAATAAATCAATTCTGTCAAAGTTATGCGTGGTCAATGGTCATAGATATAATCAGTGAGTGAACAATCAATCATTCTCTGTTTTCGGACCCTTAGGGTTGGAATTTTTTTCCCAAATCTATATGAGACCAACTTCGGGGTATACCCTTTCTAATAAAAAAAGAATTTTAAAATTCGGACTACTCTGTAAAAAGTTATGTGTGGTCATACCTAAAAGAAAAGAAAAAGAGAAAGAAAAGTTTAAAGATCATTAAAAGTATAATGGAAAGTGTGGTCTAATAAAGAGCTTTTAGTTTTTGGTTATAAAATAAAATAAAATTCAATATAACATACTATTCGGCCAAAGGGTAAATTTGAAAACTCCATACCTGGTGTTAAGATTGGCAGCCAGTTTGGCTTCAATATCGCTGGACATGCGGCGGCTATTTGGCTGCGAATGAGCATGCTGTACGAGTGGTTCCGCTGGTGTTCCCAACATGGCTCTGGTCCTCTCCCGAAGTCGTCCCAAATCTGAATACGATGACTCGTCACTAGAAAAATTGAGAACCTTAGAACTAGTTTTAAGGTTTTTTTCTTTTTCGTTTATTTATTAAAAAATAAAATAATCATCCTACGCCTAAGTTTATCTTGGATGTCATATTAATATAATTATAATTCATAAAATATAATATTCATTAGTATTCTAATTTTAGTAAAGTACCTGCAATTTATATTCCAACCGTACATTCAAATCAAGGAGGAAAAAAATTATGGAATTTATAATACCAATAATTAACACGCGTTATATTCCTAAGAAAAATTAAAAATATATCATTTGAGATATCAAAATAAAATTCTACTTTTGCATTGGCTGTTATAGATTTTAAGGGCACATTACGACTTAGATTTTGCAATATAGGATCTAAGAAAGCCATAAATATCTTCGAAGCTGTATGCCAGTGTACCTAAATCCCTGCTCGCGTATGCATTCATACAAAATATTGAAGAAAGAGATGTTCGAGAAACATCTTGAATATGTTGATACGAAGTTTACTAAAATTACAATTCTGTTGATATTTTGACTATGATTATGAAAATAAGCCCCATTGAAGAAATATACTAAGTAACATGTGAGGTATAATACATATATAACCATATATGTAATAAATATATTGGGACAATTCACACAACGCCATATAGTCCCAGAGTAAGTAGCATAGCACTCGTGTTATATGCTAGACAAAATTAAAACTACATAAATATATACTTTTATTTTGTAAATAAATAAATATTATATATAAACACCCAGACATGGGACGGAAATCGAACCCGTGCCCGCCGCAAGCGTACCGATATGCGTTAGGTCGTCTATAAATTATAACTAATCACATCAATTTATACTGTAATTATAATTTCGATTCTTCCTAGTTAATTTTAATCATGATTATATTACATATAAAGATTCCGTGTCGGGAAGATGTAAGAATACTGATCCCTACTGCCGGGGGCGGTAAAAGGCGACAATTAATCCCAGCTAGATGGTAGGGCTCTTAGCCCAACTGGATAGCTGGTTGCCATCCATTCCCTAGTCTTTAAATACCCATAATAACTTTATGTTGTGTTCGGGCACAAGTAAACCTATTTCAAGTTTCTTGAAGTGGATAACAGCGCGTTAGCGTGCTCCTGATGCCGCAATCATCTATAGGCGGCGGTAACTGCTTACTATTAAATGGGCCGCCAGCCTGTCTGCTGTTTTCCAGCAATTTAAAAAATCATTTTTCAAATACCTAAAAATAGTTTTTATATTTTGTCTGTTTCTGAATTTCTCTCAAATTGCTAATATTATTTCGATTCACTATTGCGCTCGGTGGGTGGCGCGACGTTTCAACATAGCAAGACACTGTCTGCTAAATTTAAATAATGTGTGCACACTTTAAATCAGATATTTCATTTTAAGAGAAGAAAATAAATACTTAAATCTAGTACTACTGAAACTTTTTAAAATTGGAATTGGATACCAGAGATATATTACCAGAAATGCAATTATAGAATAGAATATTTTGTATTGCATACAGAAAAAAAAAAAATAAACATAGACTCAAACTAAACCAATGTACAATAGGCGATTAGCTAATTGTGATTTCTTCCAGACAACCGTCTTACGAGTATTAACAATCAATATGATCTGGAATAGGTCGGTCACTGTGCGCATCAGTTACATATAAAATAAAATACAATTGAATAAGTAAAGATAAAATAACCTACATAAAATGGGAACTACCTACATAATAAGAAATTAAAATAAATCAAATTACATATACATACATAAGATAAATTATAAATGAAGATAGTGTTCTTTTAGCAGTGACTTGAAGGAGGTAAGTGATTTGGCACTTCTTATATTAAATGGCAATGCATTCCACAGTTTTACAGCCATAACTGTAAAGGATCTACCATAAATTTTAGTAATATAATGCATAATGTATAGTAAATTCAATAATATAGTGGTAATCAGATAAATACTAAGGATTCTTTTGTGATAGGAGTTATTTGAGCTTCCTCCCAAATATTAGGAAAGGAGCCAGTGTTGAGAGAGTAATTGAAAATAGGAGTTATTATATAAATATAAAGGACATCATCTTGAATAGGGGATAACAACAAGAATATATTATTTTTCTTTAATTATCTTATGTTCATAAAATAAACGTACTGTAAAATTTGATAAGAAGTAAACATTTAATGTTATAATGCAAAAAAAAAATGTAAAAAAATATTTTAAAGTTTTCTGTAAATATTTCCAAAATATACAGAGAGCCAAAGTATTACAATTTATATTCAAACAACAAATAGTATTCTATAAAGTATGTGCTGCATTTAGATAACAGATAAATGTAAGCCGAGAAAGAACTGCAATATAGTTTAAAGAAACTTTAATTAAATCGTTGTCATACAGTTAGTTGGCTTTTATAAACAATGACTGTACGTTGCATTACAGACGTATATATTTCTTATTGTATAAAAATAATTTTACCCTCTAGCTACGTTCCAATAACTATTTTAGCACATTGTTTGGTTAAAATTTTTCTAACTAAAAAGTTAGAAATGCAATGAAGAAAATAAAATTTCTGCCTGTCTGCTGAAATCTAGCTATAAAAAAAATAGTAATTACATTGGGGTGAATAGTTTTTATAAAATTCGATAGTGATATTTGGTACTTTTGAGTCCTGTGGTTGTTGATCACAAGAAAAGTAAGGTCTAGAATAATTTTATTAGTTCCAAATATAATATTTGGCATAAAAGAGAGACAGAAAATTTGCAAGAATAATATTTTGTAGCTTGTTTAAAAATTCCTTATACATCTTTATGGAATAATTACTATAGAGCGTGAGATGAATCAAGAAGATGAAGTATATGAAGTATTTTTATTAGTATATATTAGATATACTAATAAAAATTCCGCGTTAAAGGAATAAAATATTAATTACATTAAATTACCTGTCATTATCATTTTCTTCATGAACAGTGTCCATGTCAGTAATGGTGACACCCGGATGCGTGTCGCTAGCTTCGCACAGTGGATTTCTGTTTGCCGGACTCATCTACACAAATTACACAATTAAATCATTATTCATATCTTTGCTAGACTAATGTGCGGCAAAGTGTTCGACAAATCACAAATGTACATTTTATTAACGTTCATAAATCCAAACAATGCTTCTTCAGAAAATATTTCACAGAATTATCATTCTGACTGTATACAACGACCACGATGACTCAGTTATTGACCATTGATATTACTAAGCGGAAGCAGTTAAAATAGACTTCTAAGAATTTGCTTACTCATATATGAAATATTTTTTAAATTCTGTAATATTTTATATACACACCTATATATTTTAAAGTGTTTACGAAGTCTTCTTCTATTTTTTGTCATTGCCTCTTCTAACTACAAATTACTTGATTAGTATGTATTTAATAATTATTTTATTTAATAAATGTTTTATATAATCATTTTTATTGCTAAACACGCGTACAACTGTTCCGAGTCAAATATATACTGGGCCGAAATGTAAAGATAAGGCACAGCGTTTCGTTTATACTATAATCCTTTAATGTCTCCACGGCATGTCGGTAAGTTTACTGTTCTTAAGTTGCACTTCATGTTGTCATATTGCTGATTAAATCGATAGGTGTGTTAGCTAGGTCATATAATACATTTCCTTTTTTACAAATAGTATTTTTTAATAATTCATACAGAAATTATAAACGTGTAATGGTTTAGGAAAATGACATATTTTTAAAGGGATTTTATATAGGCTTAACGACTATCATTTATAACATAGACAATATTACTTTTTATGGAAGAATAAATTAACAGGACTAAACCGATGAACAACATTGTGTCTCAGCACGGCACACATTATTGAAGATAAATCTATATATAAACTCGTAAATGCATAGATCAAGATCCTTCGTGAGGTTTATGACTATGGAAAACTAGGAAAATTATCTTGTATGTATATTGTACGATGCCGGTCGCAGACCGAGATTACACCGTACAGGAATGAGAAGGATAGCTCGAAAGCAGTAGACTGTATGAGAGAGGAGGGGAGAGTAGTGTTTAGAGGTACGCGATACCTTACAGTGGGCAAAGAAATTCGTACTGACCTTGATTCCACCCCGTCCCGGATCGTTTTAGGTCCCCTCGCGGAGGAACTGTTGCACAGCACCAGCTAAATGTCACGCAGACTGAACACACAATCTTATGGCACGGCGAATGAGATGAGTAACTGAAGCCAATTGCGCACGGCGCAGAAGATGGTCATTAGGAAGGCCCAACGTCAACCGTACCGCACGGTTAGAGTAATGCGTGAGACGTTACTAATTATTTTATTTTCGTCCCACCCTCGCTTTTACTATTTACTTCACCGAGAGTGAGGGTAGGTAACAAAAATCAGGAGACGGGATTTCAAATACCCTTTATGCAAGGATCGAACGTATAGATTATATTTATAAATTTTTTGTACTAAGAATATTTATTAGGTAACTTTATGTACCAATAAAGGCGAAACATGTATACGGATATGCCATTGAAAACATTGCATTTTTCCTACTAATAATTGAAGATGGAAATAATTGCATATTTTTAAAATGTTTCTATCGTTTTATATTTTGTTTTACAATATTTTCACCCCCGACATAGTCGGAGACATTAATAACACTTAATATTACTACCTAATGCAGTTTTATAGTACAGGTTACATTTCAAATATATAAATATTTACTTTAGGTAGTAATATTAATATATATCTATAATTTTATATTTAAGTGACATGATGTCTTGGAACATAGCAAAGAAAGAACAGAAATAGGAATAATTAGCTTAATTATTAACCTTCTTACAGAGGTGAGACTTAGGAAAATAAACATCAACTTACTAATGAAATTTGTAACCAATGTTTTTAATACACTCAAAGTGTAAGATTAAACGTTGAGTTTGTTTGTCTTGTGTCCGCCGCTCGGTCCGTTCTAAGGTTGTTAGGTTGTTGAATAAGTTTCTGAATTAAGAGAACTGGAAGTTTTCTCATCTCGAGATTACAGCAAAGTGTTTACCGTTTGGCCGTAGGAAGCGGCCGCGACGCGACACCCTCCTACCTCGATAAGAGATCATTTATTTTTTAATAGTTATTTTTATGGCTTTTAATTATATGAAAAGATTGCCTTTTACTTAGTTGTACTGAAGATATAGTATTATGTAATAATGTTTGTTGGTGCTATAGAATTATATTTTATATCTCTTTCCGAAAGCTTGTATGTATGTTGCTAAAGTTACATCTAGATTTCAAACATAGATTTATTTGCTTTCTTACTGTTCTAGCAGAAGAGGTTTGTACTTGACCAGACTTCTGATATCTTAATACTTAAAGACTAATAAGTTACTTTGATTCCATAATATGTTGTCGAGTAAAATATATTGAGATTGAAGTATCGTTTTGCAAATACAATGCGGTCTTTTAAATCAATTATTTTATCATTTCTGAAATGGCTGGATCGATTTTCACGGGACTTTCACTGGCAGATAGCTGATATAACAAGAAGTAACTTAGGCTACTTTGATTTTAGAAAAACAAAATAGTTTTAGTTAAAAATTATCATTTTCAGAAATTTATTCTTCCAATTTAAGTTGAACTCAGATCTATATGATCAATCATATGAAATAGGGTTTAGCTTAGGCTGGATTTGTAAGTTCGAACGCAGGTATTCCGGAGGCACATGGCGTAACAGTTGCATTCAATAACACTGACTGTTTGCAAATTCATTATTAGGTTTATAGGGTTTGTAATCCAAAATAAACCATAAGATATACCCAAAAAATGCTGCTTAAAGTCACTGTTCCACGCGGACGGAGTCGCGGGCACAGCTAGTATTACAAATAATTCTTTTATCTCTGTTCCTTTGGATAAATAGAAACATCTTTGGGCAATTGAATGAAATCTTGTTAAATAATTATCTCTCATCATATATCCTAAATATAACACCGTTCTTATGCCCTTAAAACTTAAAAAATGTATATATGTTTTATGTCTGTATATTACATCTGTTAATTCTTTTTTTTTAAATATATGCCATACATCCCACCACGTGGGAACGGGCGGCGGGGTGGTGTGGGACTCCCCGTGTAATGCGCCCGTACGTCCTCCTCTCTACGCTGGGGGACGCACGTCACTGGTATACCCACTAAAACCACCCCGGTGTTCCTTCACACGCCTTGAGTGCCGAGGCCATGGGACGCGACGAATCAGTCTGACCGTGGCCCCGCTACCCTCCGACGACGAGTGGCCCTGCGTGAGCGAGAGGGGAGCCTGGCGTGCTCCCTCTCCCTCTCCACCGCCTTCTTCGCGGACATAACTGTTTCGCAAAAGGAGGCGACGGCGTCTCATCCCGCTTGGCTCCTGACCATCGCTAGGATGATAGTCAGGAGCGAGAGGTCGAGATCCCACGGCATGGATCCGGCGAGGAGGAAAGCGTCAGGTGCACATCTGTTGATTCTACGACTACTTTATTTATACCTTACATACTGAAATTATCTTACAATACTACAAAATAAAGTTAGGAAAAGCTTTCTTCATAGTATTCAACAATTGTTTCCTGAGTATAAAATAAGATAGAACTATATCGACATTGTATTCGCGACGGCCCTAAGGACAATACTTAACTGGCCTATGTATTTTCATAAAATATTTGCGTGAGTGTTTCGCACCTGATGCCAAGCAATGCCAGTGCACTTTAAACTTACCGTGATTTACGTAAACAAAAAATAGAAGTAGGATATTTTAGTGGAATGAGTTTCCTTTATAGAAAAATTTGTTATTTAATTAACTAAATAAAATTATGAGAAACATAATCTCTAGGTTTAGTTCAATAAGAATTTCTTTTAAATACTTTGTGAGTGGAAGAAGCTATTATATGATACTTTTCGAACACAATTAAACATCGTCTTAAGATTACATCCTGAACGCAGCCAATACGGGAGACCTTCGCTTTTTTAACGACAACTACAGTAACTTTAATTCAATATTTGGATTATTCTTAAAACTTAGCGCCTATCATATTTGTCCATTCAAATTTAAGAACAAAAGGAAAATTGTTTTTTTTAAATGTTTAGTTGTAACAGTTTTTTTGATCTTTTTGCATATAAAGCCTCACTCAGTCACACGTCGTTCCTATAACTTTTTCTTTTAAACATCGTCTTAAGATTACATCCTGAACGCAGCCAATACGGAAGACCTTCGGTTTTTTAACGACAACTACTGTAACTTTAATTCAATATTTGGATTATTCTTAAAACTTAGCGCCTATCATATTTGTCCATTCAAATTTAAGAACAAAAGGAAAATTGTTTTTTTAATGTCAACAGTTTTTTTGACCTTTTTGCATATAAAGCCTCACTCAGTCACACGTCGTTCCTATAACTTTTTCTTTTATGCTAATTTTATCACAAATGAACAATTATAGGAACGAGGTCCCCAAGATACAGCTGAACTTACTTTGAGGACCAAAGATTTACACGATGGCTTTTGTTAAGGAAGTTATTCTTCCGTGATATTTCCTTTTTTTTTCTTCTATGGTCCCTCTCCAATTAGTGGAGGTTGGCAGTCAGATATTTTTTTAGCAAAAATAAGTGCAAGAAAAATATGTATATATTAGACATATGCATAAATTAGACTTTACAGAGATAATAACAACTTTCTTTAGCCTGGCCTCGATGAAAACAGGTTGTAAATGCATGATATAAAAAATATACAAATGACGTTATTGAAAAAGAAACAAAATATAATCAAGCACACAAAGTAATGGATTTTTTTTCAATAAATGATGGGTATATTCAGATATTGCTGTAAATTGAAACAGATCACGACTGAAGGCGCTAAATGGCGTATAACGATGCAAGTGGTTTATATCAGTATTTGTATTTTTACAATTTACAAGTACTTTATATATTGTATACTTAAACATAATTATTTAGAAAATCAGGATTGTAACCAATTGAAAAACTTATTGATAATAAAGCGTCATAGAGAAACCAATAAAATTTTATTAAAAACAAAGACAGTATTGAATGTTGTATTATGAATTAGCCTTTGAATTGATTCGGTAAACTTAACTTAAGTGTTTACTTCGTCTTCAATGTTAATTGAGAGACTAGTACGTATATTATATGTAGACTAGTGTATATAAATACATATAGCTGCTCCCGTCGTAGAAATATGATCATGGTAAAAATATGGTCGTCAAGGTGCTTGTTCTCCTAGAGATATGGTCACCCACTACTACTTTAGCTTCTTATGGTATACATACATACATATAATCACGCCTCTTTTTCGTAGGGGTAGGTAGAGACCACTTCTTTCCACTTGCTACGATCTTTACATACTTGTTTCGCTTCGTCCACTTTCATTATTCCCTTCATACATGCCCTTCGGCTTAGGGTACTCTTGACTTGGCCTTTTTTCAAGACGTCCCTGATCTGGTCTCGAAACGTCCGCCTAGGTCTACCCCTTCCAACACTTCCATTCACACTCGCCTTATACACATTTTTCGTCAATCGTTCTTCATTCATTCTCTCGACATGGCCATATTGGTATACAAATGATTACATTATCTCTAAGAGTACAATTCTTCAGATAAACTTCGAGAACTGATCTTTCTATAGAGCTGACTGAGCGACATTACATTAATAGACTCCTAGACTCAACTTTTTGTAATGGATTTTATGGTTGAAGGCTTTTATTCAGATACAAGAATTAGAATGATTGATAAGAATTCCTAATTTTATTCTCATACGCTGTCAAACGTCCTCTTCTCGTAACTTTGCCAATTCAGATAAATATGATCTTCTTTATAAATATTCTAAAGAGAGGTGCTACGTCTAATTATTGATTTTTTTTAATGATATACTGATTATACGTGTCTTATTTTTTCGAAATGTTGATACATAAATCTTCATGCTTCGTTTCCATATAAGCAAATACGTGTGCTATTATTACAAGTAAAAATTTAATGATTGTCCACAACTTTTACAAAGACACTTGTACCTAGCTTTCAACCTTTATTCACGAGCGAACGATTGAATGATCACAGTAAACAATATATATTCATACTCGTGCTTATATTGGCTTCGATGAAAGGAAATATTGTGCTCTGAGATTTTTGAATCTTAAAAATATTTAAATATCAAAAAGACCGTTTGCATGAATTCGTATTTTAGAGTAAGATCAATCTCAGAATATTTTATTGTAGTTATAGGATAATTTTAAATATTTAAATTACGAACTTTCATGACAAGATTGTTTTCCCTAATATATTTAACAAAATCGATTTTATAACACACTAGCTGCGTTGCACACCCGGCAAACGTTGTTCTGCCATATATGGTAAAAAAAGAACGTAATTACGTTCACCCCTATATAGTATACAGTTAAAACATATCAGAGAGACAGAGGTATTTTCATATTTATAATATTATTAAGTATTTTGAAATTGTCAGCGAACTCAACAATACGAGTTAGACAAACAAAAGAAAATCAGCAACAAAAAAGCATCAGGGCTTTTGTAAAGCTAAAAGTGAATTAAAATAGTACTTACGTTTTATTATCCGGTAATGAATCTTAAGACTGAACAATTTTATGATGCGTTAAGCGTCAATCGGTTGACATCCTCGCGGTTTGGGACACTGAGTTTGGATGGTCCCACGCTGCTAAGTCCGCCAGGCAGGCGCTAATTGTGTGATCAATTTATATCGCACGATTCGCATACGTATACTTCGTACATTAACTTTAATTTGAACATCTTATTTTTATCCTACAGCCTGGAGTTTTGCTATTGTGCATAATGTTTTAAATGTTGAGTATATAAGGCATTTATAGGTGTCTCTCTTGACCAAAACGCTGACGTGTATTTCAGCATATTAGAAACCTTACAAGCTGATAGCGATCTGAGACCCGTTTTTGATATGAAACATCTTGGGCACCGTTGTGATTTAAAAATTCGATGAAACGAATAAGCAACACTAAAAAGAGACAAACATAATAATAAATAGGATTTGGCCTGCGAGAGAATGAGATTTCTCCTCCAGAGAATGATATTGGTCTCCTCTTTGTAGCACATAGATAGGCTTTGCCTAGTTTAGGCTTCTGTCTTCTCATTCTATCTAATAAATAATTATATGTATATATTCTTTTTGTTTGGTCTCGGGGAAAAACCCTATTCTTGACGAGTTCCTCCGGTCCGGGGCATCGAGGGATATGTGGGGCTCCGGGAAAGATGTTTGGCCATCCGACTACCCACTATAAAACCCCGCTGTTCTCCTATCCCTTATGACCGAACCCACGGATATGTGGCCTGCCGGTCTCATGACCCGGGCAGGTATGGGCCGCTTGGCACGAATGCCAAGGATAAACGTTACTCATTTGTTTCCGAAATTTCGAAAAGATAAGTAAAGTTAAGTGAATTGATGTTAGTGTTTGCCAGTGTCAGAAAAAGTAAGTTTTTACCTGTCTATTTGTTATACATACTTTTATGTTGTAATAACTATATTTGTAATATTTGCGTGTGGTAGGTACGTATTAAAAATTAAATACTGAATAGAGTCAAAATTAGACACTTCCATAAAATAACAGAAAGCCGAGAAAGGTTGAACTTTTTGTTTTTCTTTATTAGTATTTTTTTTTTACTTGACAGTATGGTGTTTCACTAAAGGAGAGATATATTATGATTGACCTACATGATTGTAAATATTTCAGTTCCTAATGATAAATGACTTAATTTTCATAAATTGTACGCGTCTTTACGTACCCGTAACGTGCATCAAAGTAATAGATAAATAATTAAAATCGCGGAGTTTTGATATCAAAATATTATTTAAAAGTATTTTCTATCGAATTTACAGAAATATATCAAAATATATTATTAAAAAATGATTTACATATATTAAAATCGGTTCAGCCTTATTCATAAAACTCAATTACGGATTAAGATCCATAATAGAGTTTTATGAAGCGATTTATTGCTTTTAATAATTAAAATCAATTCAATTTCATTGCAATAATTAATTAATAATTAATTAGGTAATCATATTCTGTTAAAATAGCCATATCTTGTTAAGTAAGACTGCCTTATGATTACTCCAACAATTTTTTTTTATTTACATGTAGGTACTCGTAACTGATTCGAAACATGGCTAAATCTAAGAAGAAATGTCGACAGTATAGTGTTGATTATTTAAAGTTTGGTTTTCTTCGATTAAAGGCAGACAAGCGATTGCCCATATGCCTTTTATGCAACAAAGTTTTGAGCAATGACTCTATGAAACCATCGAAGCTCGAAGATCATCTAAGAAGGTGTCATCTTGATAAAATAGGTAAAGATTTGAAATATATTCAAGCATTGAAGGAAAAATAGGAAAAGAGATCTACCGTGTACAGTATGCTCGCTTTAATATCTGAAAGTAACGATGATGGCTTGCCGGCATCTTAAAACATCTCATTACTTATAGCGAAATCTGGAAAACCGCACACCATTGGAAAATTAATTTTACCCGCTGTTGAAGAGGTTTTTAAAACTGTTCTGTACAAATCTCCTTGACATACTCAAAAGAATTCCTTTGAGTAACAACACTGTACAAAGATGTATTGATGAAATGAGGTCTGATATTGAAAGTTTCTTGTGTCTATCTGAAAACAACTCATTTTTCTATTCAACTAGACGAAACAACTCTACCTGGTAATGACGCATTATTATTGGAATATGTTCGATTTGTTACGGACGAAGAAATTCATGAAAAACTATTCGCGAAAATTTTGGAGACGGACACTAAGTGTGAATCAATATTTAATGTCCTGAGTGATTTTTTTAAGGAAAAATCGATTCCATTCACAAACATCATTTTGGTGGTAACAGTTGAAGCTCATATCATGGTCGGGCGATATCGTAGGTTTATAAGCTATCTTAAAAGAATTATACCAGAGGCAACTGCAATTCACTGTGTCATCTACCGACAACACCTAGTAGCGAAAAATTTGAGTGACAGATTGCACCAATCGCATCAATTTGTGATTAATGCAGTTAACAAAATAAGAACTAATGCGTTGAATACGCGTTTATTTGCACAATTGTGCGATGAAAATGACGAAGACTTCAAACGATTGCTCTTACATACTGAAGTACGCTGGTTGTCGAAAGGTTTAACAAGATTTTACTCACTTTTTGAATCAGTTTTAGACTTTCTGGAAAGTAAAGATCCAGATTTAAAAGAAAACCAATTTGTAGAAAAAAGCAGACATCGCGTATTTGTTGTTTAAAAATTTAATGACGTTAACTACAATTACAAGGGGACAGCTTCAATTTAATAAAAACAAAGGGCGTAATTTCAGCTCTTCTTGGGAAATTGAAATTTATGAAGCAAAATATTAGTCGACGCGAATTTTCCCAGTTTTCAAACTTGTCATAGCCTTCATAAGGATATTCAGACATACGTTCAACATTTAATTGCCCTGTATTATAACTTCAAAATCAGATTTGAAGATATTTTGACGATGGAAATACCACCATGGATCATAAATCCATTTGATGAAACGGAAGTGGAGAATGTGATATTGCAAGTGGAGCTACTTGTGCTTAGCACTAATGAGAAGTTGAAGGTGAAATTTAAAAGAGGGTATCAAAAATTTTTGCTGCAGACAGAAATACCCGAAAAATATCATGGACTGTGGGGAATTGCAAAAAAGCTTTTGATTGCGTTTCCCTCGTCATACATATATTGTCGAAAAAAGTTTTATTGTAGTTACAAACCTTTTAACAAAAAAAGGTTTGAATATTATGGAATAGGGAGATTTATGGTTATTCCTAACAAAACTGAAGCCAAATATTAATTATTTGCTGTCAATCCATCAATTACATCACTCCCATTAAAATTATGACTGTTTTGTGATTGTCGTTGTAGAAGTTACGTTACGTTATTAATGTTTAGTTTTAATGATATTACGACTGTTATGTAATATGATAACAATAATAATTAATCGTGTAATAATTACATGTTTGAATAAATACAACAAAAAATACACAACTTTTTATTTTTAAGTTTTCTAAATAAAATAAGTGAGAATTGATTGGTTCCTTGTGCTGTCAGTAGATGTCAAAAAAGTAGTGGGATGGAATCACTTTTGATTTCTTAATTAACCAATCAATTCTCATTTTTTTCGAAAACTATTAATTTTAGTTGGAACTCAGCCGCAACGCAAATTTCCATAGTGAGATCTAATCTTCACATTTTTTGTCGAGTTTTGGGAATATGGTAGAAATGTAGCTGCAGGGGGTCCACCGGAACCAGCAAAATTTTGTAAAGTGGTCAAGGAGAAGAAAAATCTGGAATCTAATCTACATAAAATCCGAAATTAATGTTAATAATAATTATTTTTAAATAGTTAATGAAAACATTGTATATCATGAAATTATCTCATACATACAATAGTTAAAATTGTTCATTTAAAATAGTAATATCACTACTAGTAAAGGTGTTTTGACTGGCTATACTTTAGAGGCGTGTAAAAAGCTTTTCTGCCTCCCAGTGTTTGTGGCATAGGCATTTGTCATTAGAAGCTATCTGTGCTGATGGCCGACGGTTGGTAGTCAACAGTTCGGTATTTTGCCTTTGATAAACAAGCAAAATTTCAAATGAATTTCTATGAAAAATGCACTGAATGTATACAAGTAAATACAAAAAAGTCTTATAGGCTCTAACAACAGTCATTATTCAATTAAGAAAGGTGTTTTAAAAGTAGATTGAAAGTAATGTCCATTAAGTGCCTCCAATGTCGTAATTATAATGACATAATGAATAAATTAGGATTCACCCTTTCGTGGCCATTCAGGCTTTATGTAAATATTTTCAAAAGGACACAAAAGGGAAATGCGCTGATGTCGCGTGAAATTATGTTTCATAAAATAGAGTTGATTCATTTTTTATTCTCCTTTGACGTTCAAAGTTGGCAGAGTTAATTCAATTTATTGTCTCTCTTAAAACGAAACTCGGCAGTAATGTTATTTATAGGGTTCACCTACGGCTTGTTGACATGAAAAGCGAGTGCAGGAGCGCACCGGCGGCGTCTAAGTGATTCGATACACGTTCAATATGTTTCATTAGGAAGCCCCGTGTTCGATTATTGAATCATATCGGCAGCGGCAAGCGCGCGCGCTTTCATCCACCACCGAACAGGCTCTTGACGAAAGCCTGTCGAAACCTTTTCAAGCACTTTATTTTAACATAATCAGTTTTTATTTGGCATACAATCGTTAATTTTGCATTAAATATATTTTCCGCTGTTCAAAAATTCGAGTATTTGTGTTTGCTTCGAAAATTTGTTATTATGTTTGTCATTTATCACAATTATTTAAAAAAATATTTATAACTAACTAGCGGTTTCTTTATTTGCCTTTCATTATTAGATTTTATTTAAATAAGCTGAAAAAAAAACATAAATATGAGAATTAGTGACAATCAGAAGAATGAACCGTAAGCTGAATAGTGATCACTAATTAACTTAAATTAGTGTATCAGTAACGTCTAAGAGTATTTGTTGTAGAACTTTTTACCCAATACTATTTAGATAACATATTTAATTCTGATATTTCATCGAGCTATAAGTACAGTCTACATACCTAGTAATAACTCGCCATAATATAAACTCTATCATTACATCAACCACTTAGCGTTTTATTTTGATACGTGTAAAACTCATAACATTTGGAATTGATTTTTAACTTACAATGACCCAAATGTAACAACACACATAATAACAAGTATCCTGTTAACGGTAGATGTGGGTGGTCTATAATAATATAAACAAAAAAACGCTTTTGATGATGACATTAGTATGCTTTAGTTTGGTTGCTAATTTTTTTCCAAAGAACCTTAGGCGAATAAATGAATATAGAAACTAAATGTTAAAAAAACGCAATATTTTTGATATTAGATTGTAATTTAAATTTTATGTGATTGTGGTAATGTTTCCTTCCTGCGGTTTGTCGATTGTGGAACGTTTCTGGGGAGAAGCCGCTTCTTGACGAACGCTGTCTACGTCCTGTGTCACAGGAAATAGTAATTACCGCCTAATCTTGCCTGAAGCGTAGGGCGGCCCGCCGTCCGGATATGAACTTCCGTTATGAACAATTTAGCACGTGAAATTGGACGACGGCACGCGCCGTATTCCACCTATCGCTACTGATTCAAGCGATATAGGGTTACATGGTACATGTGTTACACTCGTTGCATTCTATTCACCCAGAGAACAGCTTATGAAGCTCACGATGAATATAAAACCGAAAGCTTTCAAAGCTGCAGGAAATTATATTTTTATTCGATTTTTATAATTTCGTATAATTCGTTTCCTATTCATGGTTGGGATTCATTTTGCATGAGTCTATTTAATTTTCTGTTCTATTTTGGTTTGCCACTGAATAAATTTGTCTCTGTCAAATTTAGCGGCAATGAGCAAGTCGGATGTCTATTATGTCCGTTGTGTGAGGCATTTCTGTGAATGTAAATGATGATCGCCGTCCATCGACGACTAATGATAGCCATTCATAGTCATCTGCATTGATATGAGGGTGTTATTACTTGAAACTACAAGCCTCGGCCATCAGCTATTAGTTATTGTAACCAATTTGGGATTGCGACAGATAGCCTTATATTATGCAGGTACCCGATCATAATAAATTAGGCTAATATACATATGTATCATCATCATCTTTGACTGACAACCTGACTATTTTTACCTTTTTTTCTTGTGCCTCTTAGTTTATAAAAGGGATAAGACTCAGAGTGGCACTGGCGCCAGAAAGCGCGCTGAAGTCTTGCCCTGTGATAATACGAGTAATAACATATTTCGAACCTCTAAAGAGGTATATTATACGATACATTGTGATGGATGATGGTATTTAAATATTTAATATTTTCATAATATCGGAGCGGGAATTAAATAAATACTACTTAACAATTTGTCATCAAATTGTTATTTTAGGCGTTAGCGCACGTTGGAATGCCAGCGGAGCTCACGGGTTTGATTTCTGTCCCAAGTCTAGATGTGTATGTATAATATGTATTTATTTATAAAAGTAGTATAGAAATCGTCTAGTACTCATAACAAGCGTTTATTTTGGGACTAAATGGCACTGAGTGAATTATGCGTTGTGTTGTGTTAAAAATAATACAACACAAGGTTATTATAACGGCATACTTAAGACCAATGGTGGCCGCCATTCAGACGGGTTTGGGGCCCTACCACGTAGCTAGGATATTTTTATCGCCATTTACGACAGACCGACCCCGGTCGTAGAGGTTCATATTCCTACTCCGCCCCTGCATGGCGAAAAAATTATTGAGTTATATATTTTAACTATACCTCATTTCTTCTTTACTTACAAAACTGCCGTTTAGTGGTATATATTTCAAAAGAAAGGCAGTGTCGGTTTCTTTTTCCGATCCCGGCCGCAGAGGTTAGTATTCTTTATCCGCCTCTGCAGGTATAAAAAGATTTTCATAAATTAGGTTTTATTCCACTGTCTTATAGATTGCATTTCCTTTCGAGATACTTAATTAAATGTAAATCATGATAATATATCTAATAAGAGTTTTAAAGTGCCATTTAATCTAAACTCGTATTCATACTATTTGATTAAACGTTTAAAAAACGTTTAAATAAAACTATTCAATTAAAACGGATAAAAGAACAAAATATGAAATTTAATAACAAAATATGAAATGCAGGTATTGTGAAAAAATGATTTGGATATCCAGAGAGCGAGGAACGAACGGACAGTCGGCCATTGTCAGCTCTCATACACAGACCAAATGGAGTGCGTTCGTTCAATTTCGATACTTTTACAACACAATAGACGGGAGAAAGGCGTGTTCATTCACCTGTCAAATTAAAAAAGCATTTCCATATTCAAAATAAAACTAAAACCAATATTCGTGTACTATACGATTTATTTGTTAGTTAATTTCTATTTCAAATGTACTAGTCGGTCCTTAAATATTGCCACAATACAAATGGCTATAAAATAAAAAATAAAGGTTACGTTAAGCATTAAATTAATAATGAATGTAAAATTAAATTTACCAAAAATGGTAAAATGTGAAAACCTCTCGGTTTTTACATTTTTAACCGACTTCAAAAAAAGAGGAGGTTATCAATTCGTCTGTATTTTTTTTATGTTTGTTACCTCAAAACTTTCGACTGGGTGAACCGATTTTGATGATTCTTTTTTTATATGAAAGCTGGTGCTTGCCGTGTAGTCCCATTTCAATTTAGTCCAGTTCTGATAATGGAATCCTAGAGAAAACCATATAAGTCTTAAATTTGCATTAAGAATGTGCGCGACAAATGGACGAATAACAATATCACGCGAACCGATTTCGAAGATTCATTTTTTTCCGGAAAGGATGTACTTCGAAGGTAGTTTGATGAGAGTTTGGTTAGGTTCTGATGATGGGATCTATGACAAAGTAACGGAACTCTTCAATTCTTAGGAGCAAATTAACGATACTCGGCCGAATCTTTTATAGGCTATCCGGATATTTGAGTCACCTACTGTAACGTCGTTACGGTCAAGTAATTTTCGTAGTCGAATATGATGGTCAATGGAATTCCTCAACGGCTTACAGTAAGGGTGCGATCTGTGGCAGAATTTCTAATTGTCTGTAATCAAATTGTCATGCGCGTACATTCGTTGCTGCATTGCAACATGACGCAAGCGTTCTAATTACATTACTTAAGGTGGATTATGTGTGAAACACTGGTAGCCGAGTGGGTGGTAGAAACTTTTGCGTATTATAGATGAGCTTTATTACCATATAAAAGACTGGTGGTAGCGGAATGGCAAAGTAACCGACCTGCAACGCATGAGGTTGCGGGTTCGATTCCGGGTGTGGGGGTACCGATGCAAAAAAATCTGAGTCGGTGGACATGTTGCTCCTCCGTCTCTTTAGATAGACGTTCGTAGTTTAATCCGAGACGGTGGGCACGTTGCTCCTCTGTCTCATTAGTTAGACGATTGTGGATTAAGCCGAGACGATGGGCACATTGCTCCTCCGTTTTTTTGGATAGACGATCGTGTAACACGTTGAGTCGGGGGGGCACGTTGCTCCTCCGTCTCATTCGATAGACGATCATTGACCAAGACGAGACGGTGACTAAGTTTTTCGATATTTTACCTGTTCAAAACTTTTTTCATGTAAAGCCGAATTTTCGAAAGTCTATTGTTGCGTTCTTCTCAAGTCTCTTTTGAAATTGTCCTCGAAGTAGATTTCCTCTGTTGAGATAGATGTTTCTCCCTGACTTCGTTTGTTTCATTTATACGGCGCTGTCTCATATGAGCAGCACATTTAGTAGGTCTACCCATATTCACACAAATTAGTTAGTGTAAGTACTTCAGATTCAATAGAAATCAAAATATAAACAAAAAATTTAATAAATAGAAAAACCGCCTTCAAAGAAAAAAGAAACTGTTCCAAAATAAATTAATATGCACTAAAAAGTAAAAAAACTATTGAATATTCTTCTATAATTTAATAATCAACTTACTTTTTCTACTCATTTCACAACTAGTTTTACGTAAATTCATAGATTATATTGTATCAATCGGAATCGGGTCCCCAAGATACAGGTCAACCTAGTTTGGGGGCCAATGATTTAATTGTTATGGATTTTTATATATGTCAATAATCAATTTATTATTATTATTATATTATAATTTATTATTATTATCTCTTTATTTATTTTCTTTTCTAGTTATTTACATTTTTCAAAATAATTTACATTTCATTTTATAAAATATTAATATTAAAAAAATACTTTATTTTATAAAACGATATTTACAAAGAAATTAAATTAAAAAATATAAAAAACTGTCCGTCGCTGGGAGCGAGGCCTAGGGCCCAAGCTACCGGTGGTTAGGGCTCCAGAGACAGGAATCTCCTCACTATGCGTGCCGTGCTTAGGAGAACCGCCTTCTGTATCCGACCCTTCACCCATTTACCTAGCGAAAGCCTCTCTAGGTGTTTAACGAAGCTCTTCGCTGGCGGCAACCTCGTGAGCGAGATCTAAATATTTTGTAATCTTGTCAGTTTCTGCTTTTACGAGGTTACCATCATGTGGGACACTAATATCAATGATCATCGTATGTCTCGCAGATCGATCTATTATCACAATATCAGGCTTATTGGCAACAATAGTCCTGTCTGTGATAATAGATCGATCCCAGTAGAGCGTGATATGGCCACTATCAAGAACTGGCTCAGGCATGTATTTATAATAGGGCACTTCTGAAGATATAAGCTTGTATCGAAGGGCAAGTTGCTGATGGATGATTCTGGCCACTAAGTTGTGTCTGTGCAAATACTCAGAGTTAGCAAGACGAGAACAACCAGAAGTAACATGCCTAATCGACTCACCAGGACAGTGACAGGCTCTACACGTGTCGATCGTGCCGTCTTTTAGGATGTACCTCCGGTAGTTGTTCGTCTTAATAACCTCGTCCATAATTGCACAGACAAAACCTTCGGTTTCCCCAAAGAGGTCACCGAATCGAAGCCAGTTCACCGATGCCAGCAGATTATTATTATTATTATTATTACTCATCAATATGTAGTTACGATCTATATTACGATAATCTATTGTAGTTACAATTATTGTTATTTTTGTAGTCGGTGTCAGCCAAGGAAACACTAAAATATACCTAGCAATAATAATACACAAGCACATTTCACCTATAACTATGTATAGTTACAAACCTACCTTGGCTGACACCGACTCCAAAAATAATAGTAATTGTAACTACATTATATTATCGTAATATAGATCGTACCTACATATTGATGAGTAGAAAAAGTAAGATGATTATTAAGTTATAGAAGAATATGCGATTATTTTTTTATTTTTTAGTGCATATTAATTTATTTTGGAACAGTTTTTTTTTCTTTGAAGGCGGTTTTTCTTTTTGTTAAAATTTTTACTACTGTGGAAGTGATGGCAAAAAGAACAGTGTGGGTGTAGTATTAGGGCATTAAAAGGGCAAATGAAAGAATGATAGTGCTAAAATTATTGGCGACTATGCGTTAAACATACTCGTAGTGAGTGATAATGCCCTACAGGTTGGATGTGACGAAAGAGTGAAAGAAATATTTTGGGGGGATTTTGATACAGCCATGATCTACATAGTAAATAAGGAAGACGTATTTGTGGGTGGTGATTTTAATGGAAATGTGGGAAGAATGCATGAGGAATATGAAAGATTTCATGGGGGACTGGGGTTTGGGAATAGAAATGAGGAAGGGAAAGCTTTATTAAAAGCTGCTTTGGCATTCGATATAGCCATATTGAATACATTTTTCAGGGAACAAGCCAAGCTGTATGAGTTTTAGGGAAACTCTACTGAACAGAAACATCTTAATATAATGGTGAATGGTAGAGAAAAGAATGCAAGAGATATAACCCATATGAAATTTATAACAGATGATAGTGGAAGGGTCTTAACTGAAAATGAAGAAATAAAGAGCAGATGGAAAAATTAAGAGTATTCCTGTGAATTGATGAATTAAGAGAATGTCTGGAGCAAAATGTTAGAGAAGGCACCCATTAACATGGGCGTTGTAAAAGAAGTGAGTACAGCTTAGGTTAGACCGGCTGTACATAACATGCAAAATGGTAAGTCTGTAGGACCGGATGAAATACCTGTGGAAGTATGAAAGTTTGTGAAAGCATGGAAGTGGCTAACTTTTTATCCGTGCAGGAGTGGAGAAAGAGTACTAACCTCTGCGGCCGGGGTCGGCCTGTCGTAAAAGGTAACAAAACAACCCATCCTAGCTACGTGGTAGGGTCCCAAGCCCGTCTGGATGGCGATAACCTTTGGTCTTAAGTATGCCGCCATAATAACCTTGTGTTGTGTTCCGGTATTAATGACCCAAGTTCCTGTACCCTTATGGGACAGCAGCGTGATCGCGATGCCACTGGCGTTGCAAACACACATAGGCGATGGTAACTGCTAAATACTAAGCGGGCCGTCTGCTTGTCTGCTGTCCTACAGCAATAAAAGAAAACTTTGTTTTTCAATAAGACGAAACGATCAAGGTTTGTCACAATTATAGAGGAATAAAGCTCATGTTGCAACATGAAAATTTGGAAGAAACTAATAGCTAGGCGACTACGAGAGGAGAGCGAAATAAGGGAGAACCAATTTGGTTTCATGCCCGGGCGAGGGACTACGGATGTCATATTTGAACTTCGCCAACTGTGCGAGAAATACAGAAGTGCACATAAGAACCTGCACATGGTATTTGTTGACCTCGAAAAGGCATATTATCGGGTTCCTAGAAAGGTTTTGTGGTGGGCCAAAACAAAAGGAGTGTCTGTGAAGTACTTGCATCTTATTCGTGTGATGTACTATATGGCAAGTACACACGTTCGGTCCCTAGCTGGCGTCACAGACAAGTTCAATGTTGCTGTAGGTTTACACCAAGGATCGGCTTTTAGTCTTTATCTAATCCTCCTGGTGGTAGACGTAGCAATATCAGGAGGTACCTTGGTGTATGCTCTTTGCTGATGACATTGTGCTGGTTGAAGAAAATGCTCACGAGGTTCAGAGAAGATTAGCTAAATGGCAGGAGACATTGGAGGGTTTTGGGTTGAAGATAATTAGAACCAAAAATGAATATCTAATTTGTGACTTTGGTGGAATTTCCGCCTTTACCCCGATTGCCTTAGCAGGCGTGTCTCAGCCAAAATTTTTTTTGGTTCGGGGAAAAACCCTCTCTTGACGGGTTCCACCGCGGGATATGTGAGGCTCCGGGAAAGATGTCAAGATGCCATCCGACTACCCACTAAAAAAAACCCACTGTTCCCTTATCGCCTATGCCCGGGCCTACGGATATGTGGCCTGCCGAACTCGTGGCCCGGGCAGCGCGGCCCGCCCTTTGTCTCATGGTGGACCTCATCTAAATTATTGGCGCCAGGGAGTCAAGATTTCATCTCCCAGCGCTCTCCTGAATCATGAGTTGAGGGAGACCGCGAAACAGCACGCTGCCCTCACCTTCGCGGTAACAGTGCGGGCGGCGGATTCTCCCCCGAGAGGCCGTCTGTGGCCTATTTCTACGGCGGCCGGAGGTCATTGCTTGCCCTCCGGTGCCGTTGACGTGGCCTGTGTTGGCGGGAGGATAGTATGGTGGTTGACTCGCGCTCCCGCTCCCCCGCGTCCTTTGCGGACATGACTGCCTCGCAGAAGGAGGCGACGGCCGTTCATCCAGGATCTCCCCTGACCATGGACAGAACCAGGGCTGGGAGCGACAGGTCCGCGCCGATTTGGGTGACGAGGGCGTGGCGCTCCTCGCGTCACACAGATCACACGGCGACAGTGTGGTCCACCGTGTTCTTCTCGTCGCTCACGCCACAGTGGTGGCACCCCGACGTCATCTCCCGCCCTATGTGACACAGGTACCTCCCGAAGCAACCGTGCCCCGAGAGGACCTGCGTCAGGCGGAACGTCAGAGCACCGTGGTGCTTTTCCAACCATTCGGCCAGGACGGGCCTCACCGCTTCGATAGTGGCAAATCCCGCGCTGGGGAGGCCCTCTTTCCACTCCACCATGAGCACCTCGTCGCGTAGCTCCTCCCGCTTTACCTCCACTTCGCGAGGCGTGGGGCAAGAGCCACGCTCGACCGCGTCCCGACGCCACTGGTACAACAGCGCCAGGACTCGGGCCTCGAGGTCCCATGGTGGGGATCCGGCCAGCAGGGAGGCCACTTTGAAGGACATCGTGCGGTATCCGCTTATCGCCTTGACGGCCAGGACGCGTTGCGGCCTGCGTAGCAGCGCCGTCATTTTGGCCGTCAGGTGATCCGCCCAGATCGGGCCCCCGTAAAAGATGTGAAAAACGAAGTGAATACAGGTTAGATGAAATGGCGACAGGTCTCAGGAACAAATGCCATTTAGACTTAAAAGTAAAATTTACAAATCCGTTTTAAGACCTGTCATATTATATGAGTCAGAATGCTGGGCCACAAAGGGGAAAGATGAAAGATTATTGAAAGAGAAAGAAAGAAAGAAAATATGTTTATTTAGGACTTAAAGTTATTATTTACAATTTATAATTATATACTATATATTTGTCCCAAATTGGTCCCAGCTCAGCATTTGCTGATGGAATTTACCAGCGCTGATCTTCCGCTGGGGCCATTAAGTGACACCACTAACATTATATACACAATAACCACAATAACACGTGTGCACTTTACACATGATAGAAGTGAAACCCTGAAAAATGTAAACCTCAATGTAATAAAAACATAAACAGAAAAGTAAAAGTTTATGGAGTTATGCAACTTAGAGCTACAAATCGCTCGAACTTTGAGGTGAAATTATCAGTGTTAAAATTATCTTAAGTTTACAAATTACAAATTTTTCCAAAAAACTTTCTAAACTATATTAAATCAAACCATTCCTCAAAGTAGATTCCATATAAAGAGAGGAAAAAAAACTCAACTGTATTTCATTGTAATAAAGTGACAATTCAAATAGATATATGAGTAATACAATGCAATCATTTAAAAATTACTCTATAGAATAAGCCTTAAGCTATTATTCATAAGGTTGGTATTAGTGGAGCAAAAACACTCAACTGTATTTCATTGTAATAAAGTCGCAATGCGAATAGATATGTATAAGTAATGCATTGCAATCATTTAAAAATTACATTATTTATTAAGCCTTATGCAATAAAATAAAATAATAAACTATTATTAATAATGTTGGTATTAGCGAAACAAAAAAAAAAAAAAAATTATGTGAATTTTTCGGTTTCATTAAGATTCAGATCACAATGATGCTAGAGAAGTTTTCACTTTAAAAAAAAAAATCATCAAACAACAATTACATTACACTTAAAACTACTAACATATATTGAAACTATAATCTATAATATAACTTAAAAATGAAATAAAACAGACAAGTAAACTACTGACTATAAGACACTAGTCTCAAACGCCAAATCTCCCTGACTCTTTTGATGTTCATTCAAAAATGTTTTCAATCGTGCCTTAAAACTCTTAATGCTTTTGGAATCTCTTATTGGAGGCGGAATGTTATTCCAACACTTAGACGCAGCATAGCGGAAACTACCCCTAAATGCGGTTGTTCCACCATACCGCGCCGTAAGTTGGATTGCACATTGGCGTCGAAGACCAGGTGATCTCTTTGAGCATGCCCACGTAAGCTTTTCGTAAAGATATAAGGGCTTTTTATTTTTAATGACACCAAAAAGTAAGCAAGCTAAATGGAGTTTGCGTCGATGCTTCATTTTCAGCATCGAATACCTATTCAAGTATGGAGTCACATGACTTCTGATCGGAATGTTAAAGCAGTATCGGGCACAAGCATTCTGAACCCGTTGGATGAGTCTTTGCGTTCTGCTGAATAATCGAGGACCAAAAACTATATCAGAATAGTTGAGCTGGGAAAGTACTAGCGACTCGACTAACTGAATCCTAAGATTCTCATCTATGTATGGTCTAATTCTGTACAGTATTTTTAATTTGTAGAAACAAGTTTTAACTGCCCTTAAAACATGACTTTCGAACCTCAATTCACTGTCCATATAAAGACCAAGATTACGGGCTTCGTATACTCTTTCTATCGGGTTTCCACTGAGCTCAACCGTAAGAGTTGGATTGAGATTCGAAATTAGGTTTTTACTGCCAAAGATAAGGTACTTGGTTTTTGATGGATTAAGTGATAGAAAGTTCTGTTCAGCCCATAAGGTTATTCTTGAAAGGTCTTCGTTTAGTTTAGTTATAGCGGAGTCAACTTCATTAGGCTTGCATGTGATGTAAATTTGTGTATCGTCAGCATATATCTGGAATTTGCAATATTTTATTTGTTTTGTAATATCGGCTGTGTAAAGAATAAAAAGGAGTGGCCCAAGGACAGATCCTTGAGGCACTCCTCTATCCATGCTCAACTTGTCTGACACAAGTGATGTGCCATCGGTTTGTTCTAGCCTAACAAATTGAGAACGATTATTCAAGTAACTTGCAAACCAGTCTAAAGATTTGTTATCAAATCCATAATATTTCAATTTTGAAACTAATAGGTTAAGATTGATAGATTCAAACGCTCTAGAGAAATCAAGTAACACTAGAAAGGTACATAATCCGTTACTTTGACCATGTAATATATTATCTGTTACATCTAGTAGGGCTGTCACTGTGCCACGTAATTTCCTAAACCCTGATTGGAATTCAGGCAAGATGCAATTTGATTCCAAGAATTCAGTTACTTGTAAACAAACTACCCTCTCCAGAATTTTTGACAGGCAAGGTAATATAGATATCGGTCTGAGGTCTTTAAGTGAGGTAGGGTTTTGCTTTTTTGGTATAGGGTGAATTATTGCAACTTTCCAACTTTCAGGAAACGTAGCAGACGTCATTGAATTGTTGATAATGGATGTAATAGTGTCTAATGAATGTGGTAAAGTCATCAAAATCATAGCTAAGCTTATACCATCGCAGCCCATTGCATTGGATTTTAGACTACGAATTATTTTATTCACTTCAGTTGAAGTGGTCAATTTGAAAGTAAAAATAGAATTACCAAATTTATTGTCTTTATAAAATGATAATGAAGATAAACAATTGTTTGAAGTGTTTGGAATATTTAAAAAATGCTCATTGATAGCATTTGGATTGTCAAAATGCGATGAGATTTCTATATTTGATTTAGGTAATAAAGTATTTTTTAAGTTTTTCCATAAAAGTTGTGGATTATGCAATTTGTTATTAATGTTATACTTAAAATAAGCAGTTTTTTCATTAAATAGTGCTTGTTGTACTGTTTGCTTTAAACTCTTATAATAATCCTTTTTTGTAATAGATTTTGTTTTGTGATATTCAATCAATGCCTTATCGCGTAGCTTTATCATTAACTTAATAGTATCAGTAATCCAAGGATGAGAATCTTTTTTAATGACACTTGTTCTTAAAGGTGCATGACATTCAAATAAATACAAAACAAAATCATTCAAACCATTAACAATTAGATTGACATCAGTCAGCATCGCCAGTAAGTCCCATCTCAGGTTTTGCAAATGAACAGTAAATACATCTAAGCATATATTTTTAATTGGACGATATATTACAGTACGTGGAGTTAGTTTTGCTCGTTTCATGTTAAACTCGCACACAACTAGGCAATGACCGAATAGAGAGCCTACATGATCAAAGTTAATTTTATTTGAGATCAAATTTGTACAGACTAAATCGATTAAAGTCTGAGAGGCATTTGTATAATGTGTAGGTGATGTGATAATTTGTTTGAGGTCAATACTAGTCAGAAATGTGTCGAATTTCAGTGTCTTTGCATCCGTTTTATTGAATAAATTAATATTGAAATCTCCTAATAATATCAAATAATCATAATTAGATAATGAGTTAATTGAGTCAGTTAAAGCATCGAAAAATAGATCAACATCCAACCAAGGGGGTCGATATGCTGTGCCGACAGCGAGCTTCGTTCCGTTCGTTGTCAAAGTGATCCACATCTGTTCAATACACGAGTGAAGTGGATCGGCAGGGTGTGCCCATGTGCGAGGGTTCAAGCCTTGTCTTATGTAAAAACCGACTCCACCGCCACGTGACCGTACTTCTTGTGGGCGTGGTATATGACGCAATCTGTATCCAGGTATGGTAGGAGCTCGACCCTCTTCCCCCGCTCTGAGCCATGTTTCATTTATTGCCAATAAATCAAGTTCGTAATTCAACACAGCCGAAATAAAGTTATCATGGTTTGTTCCTAACGAGCCCGCATTATATAAACCAACTTTAAGCAAGTTTTTAACCATTGATCACATTAAAATAACTAAACTCACTTAAATACTCCAAATAGGGCAGGAAAAGAATTATTAATTCGTAATTAAATCTTACTTCGTAGCCTAAGTATAAATAATTTAAAATAAATCTGGATAGCTGCTTATTCTCTCGATATATGTGGTTCAAACTCAATACAGTTCCAAACAGAATTTTATACAAGTAAATATAATTTCTATATACTTTCAAACTATCTATGTAAGTATTTTCTATTAAGTGAGGGGTATATCTGTATATTATTTGCAGATAAATAAGACAAAAATAGACAAAAATATACAAAACGTAAAAATATACAAAAATAATAATAAACAAAACCAGGTATAGTGCGTTGGTGCAGTTGTACTCTAAATATTCAAACATTTTCCACTGTAAAAACACGAGCCAAATCCGCTTCAGACCGTATCAGGAAAACTTGTTTTCCTTCTCCTTGACGAGCATAGATACGTCCTTTTTTAGTCCACGAGAATCGCCAATTTTTGCGTCGACATTCCTCGCGCACTTTATAAAAAAGAAGACGATTGGAACGTGTTAGACGTTCATTAATGTATATACGACGTTTAGGCCCCGTGAACTCCATATCTACGGTGTTCAGATTGCGACGTACACGGGCAGCATGCAGTAGCTCGTCGCGCAGGCTACGACGCGCTAGTCGCACGACTATACGGCGCGTACGCTCCATATTCTCGCCACTTCGGACCGAATTTGGCGTCGGGCTAATCCTGCCCGTACGCTCCGCAAAAACAATGTCCCTTTCTTCTAATTTGACGCCCAGTTTAAAAGCTAACAGAGATACCATATTATAAGTGTTTTCTCCACTATTCTCCGGGATACAACCAATGTCCAAGTCTGTCAATAATGCATCCTGGTCCCTGTCATTTAATTCAAGCTTGAGTTGATTTATCGTACTCTCTAACTCCGTGATGTGAGTAAGATCAATTTCCTTTTCCTTCTGTTCAAGTGTAGTTACTCTAGACTCAATATTATTTAACCGCTGCCCCATCCCCGTTATTGTGGTACGAAGCTCCACCATTTCAGTACGGAACTCTCTAATTTCTTTCATATATTCCGCAAACTCACGCCTCATGGCTCGAATCTCGTTCTCCTCTTCTACTAAAGGAGACATTCCGACCGTAGGCATACAGGAATCTGAAGTGGACCCAGTTATTACACACGAGTCATTTTCGGATAAGGTCCTTACCGGGGTCATGCTATTGTCACCCTTACGAATGTTTTTTTGACATTCGGGACAAACCCATGATTTTGGAACATTTGCCCTATCCGAGAACGCAACACAAACCTTATGAAAAGCTAGTGGGCATACGGAGCACGTAGCGATGCCGACCGAGCCGATAAACTTGCCACAAGCTGAGCACTTTACCATTTTTATTATTAGTAAAAACTTGGGCAAATGTTTATATTTAATGTTAAAAAGCAAAAGCTATTTTGTAATACTACGAGAAAAAAAAAATCTGAGTACCCTCTGAATTTATGTTATCACAACAAAAAATCTTTCATATAAATTTTCACCAAAACAAACTCAAATCCTTTTGTTTTAAAGCACACAAACACTTGCAATATATTTTTAGACTTTACTCTATTGAATAATGAGCACTGTGCTAAAATTTACAGTTATTAACTATTTTTACAGAAGACAAATTACACAACGCGTGTAGCACTTTATAATATCCGTGACGTCACTCCGCATGCATGCAGCAAAGATGCAAATGTTGAGATGGATAAGCAGGGTTACGAAAATGGATAAAATTAGAAATTAGAAATATTAGGGAAAGTTTTAAAGTAGCACCAGTGATTGAGAAACTGAAAAGTAATAAGTTAGTCTGGTATGGCCATATACTGCGAAGAGAGGAGCGTCATGTAACGAGCAGGATGGTAGATATAAGAGTAGGGGTACAATACAAGAGGCGGGGTAGACCAAAGAAAAGATGGATGGATTGTGTAAAAGATGATATGGATAAAAAAAGTGCAAATGTTCAGATGACGGCTAATAGAGGAGAATGGGTAAGCACAGGACATGTTGTGCCAACCCCACATAGTTTGGGATAAGGGCAGGAAGAAGAAAAATGTCTTCTCTGTTTTTATACACTTTTGGCCAGACGTCAATGACACCATGCATCATATTCTTGTATATGTCTGCCACTGCTTTTATCAATGATATTTAAAGGCTCTCCAGGTTTTAATGCGGTTTAGAAGACACTTATTCCTCTAAAATTTATAACACATTGTAATTTATAGTATTAAGATCTAGACTGGAGGAGGACCATTATTGCATTGTTTTGTGTTTATGGGCCAGAGCAAAATGTTATGGAGATATGCACGGCTGCCCTTTGAAAAATCTCTGAAACAGATTTTTTACATTATTTTTTGACATTATTTTTTCACAGAAATGTAAGTAATAAATCCTTAACTAAATCATTACTGAATATAGATGATGACCGCGTTATACCCCGGGAACTGCTTTTTTATCTTCCTCCGAGGTTTTGGAGGAAGATCTACATCAAGCACTGCTTTTACAGTTTTTTTGCTTCATTCCATTCGACAAGCAATCAACTTTTGTTTATGATCGGAATTTCTGGGAATGCAAGCCTAACAGTTTTGATCACAGCTAGAGTTCTAAAAGAATAAGATCAATCACTTGTCTTCCTGGTATCAACACCTGACTCTTCATTTACCTTTTGATGGTACGGTATACAAACCTCAGCGTGATATTAACGTTTCGCAAATGCTCAACAAGCGTGGTTGGTTAATGTCCGCATCCATATAATGCAATTACTGCTGCACGTTCTCTAATTTGTCTGAATATGGGTAGATCTACTAAACGTGCTGCTCATATGAGACAGCGCCATTTAAACGAAACAAACGAAGTCAGGGAGAAACGCCTATTTCAACCTGGGAAATCTTCTTTGAGGACAATTTTAAAAGAGACTTGCGAAGAGTGCAGAAATAGACTTTCGAAAATGCGGCTTTACATGAAAAAAGTTTTGAACAGGGAAAATATCGAAAAACGTAGTCAGCGTCGACTTAATCATCGATCGTCTATCGAATAAGATGGAGGAGCAACGTGCCCACCGACACAGCGTAATACATGATCGTCTATCCAAAGAGACGGAGGAGCAACGTACCCACCGTCTCGGCTTAATCCACGATCGTCTATCTAATGAGACGGAGGAGCAACGTGCCCAACGTTTCGGATTAATCCACGAACGTCTATTTAATGAGACGGAGAAGCAACGTGCCCACTGACTCGGTTTTTTTACAATGGTACCGCCACGTCCGGGATCGAATCCGCAACCTCATGCGTTGCAGGTCGGTTACTTTGCCACTCCGCTACAACCAGTCTTTTATATGGTAATAAAGCTCATCAATAATACGCAAAAGTTTCTACCACTCACTCGGCTACCACCGCTTCACACATAAAACACCTTAAGTAATGCAATTAGAACGCTTGCGTCATGTTGCAATGCAGCAACGAACGTAAGCGCATTGCAATTTAATACAGACAGTTAGAAATTCTACCACAGATCGCAACCTTACTGTACGCCGTCAAGGAGTTCCATTGACCATCATATTCGACTATGACAATTACTTGACCATAACGACCTTACGGTGGGTGACTCAAATATCCGGATAGCCTATAAAAGATTCGACCGAGTATCGTTAATTTACTCCTAAGAATTGAAGAGTTCCGTTACTTGTCATAGATCCCATAATCACAACCTAACAAAACTCTCATCAAATTACCCTTCCAATAAAAAATGAATCATTGAAATCGGTTGGCGTGATATTGAGTTATTCGTCCATTTGTAGGGCACATACATAATGAAAATTTAAAACTTATATGGTTTTCTCATGGTTGCCATTGTCAGAACTGGGAAAGACCAGCTTTCAAATAAAAAAAGAATCATCAAAATCAGTTCACCCAGTCGAAAGTTCTGAGGTAACAAACATAAAAAAAATACAGTCAAATTGAGAACCTCCTCTTTTTTTGAAATCGGTTAAAAAGTAACATTCATTATTTTCATCACTTCATTATAAAAAGTGAATTCTTTAGAACCCCATATCTAAACAACTTGATCTCAAAAAAAAAAAAATAATATGTGAATATGTTCATATCCTCTAAAAGTACAATAATGTCTAATATAAATGAATTTCAGAACATCCATTTTTTTCCCGTTGTCTGCTTTATGTGAAATAGCCCGGATACCAAGTATTTGACCTCGTCAGCACTCGATCGTGACATTACCTACGTGTATAGGCGTGGAAACTGTGGACTTACAGGCCAAGTAGGTCATCGCCACATTGAGCTTCAGACCGCCGTTCTCAAGTGTCATCGTGATATGGCAGCAATGGCGGAATAATAGAGATGTAGCAAACCGTATCTATTTGTTACCAAGTAACTGGTCATCACTCGACTCGAAATAACGAAACGTTACTCACGAATACATTTCGTTACCTGCGTTTGTGGTACTGATGGTGTAAGTTTGTTTCATTATACCAATGGATTAACAGCTACAGTACAAGAATTTAGTATTGTATTAAGTGTTAAGTGGGATTTTGTGCCAATTCATCCCATTTTATGGTTTCCTAATGTAGCTTTTTCTATGAAGAATGAACGACGTCACCGAATCGACTCAATGCGGCATCCACGTCCATATCATCCAATTCAGGCCAAAAGAAATTGTTAATCATTGATGTGTAGCGCTTGCTGTTGACAGTAATGAACTCGCCATCATCGTTTTTGCTTATTAACAAAACCATTCATCCAAAAATGCGCCTCGTCGCTAAAGATGATTTTTCGACCAAAATCGGGATCCTCTTCCAAACGTTCTGTAGCCCAGTCAGCGAACAAACGGCGTTGTCCATGGTCATTCACTTTGAGCACCTGGGTCAGTTAGATCTTGTACGGATGTAGGCCCAACTCCTGACGCAAAATTCGCCAAATTGAAGTCTGCGAAAGGCTGAGTTCTTGTGCACGGCGAGAAAACGACTGCCTCGGAGTCTCCTGCACACTCTCACGGACAACAGCGATGTTCTCGGCCAATCTGGCGTTCCTTTGACGTAAGGGTGTTGGTTGTTTACCGAACCAGTTGTCTCGAATTTGGTCACCAAACGTGGGAGAGTCGACTTTGAAGGGCCACCGCGTCTCCCGTAAAATGGACGTAATGCGCGCAACGTTTGCAATAACGAACACTCATTTTGATAATAAAGTTTTATCATTTTGACGTGCTGCTCAATCGTGTAACTTGCTATGATGATTTGGAATCAGTAACTGAAGAAATAACAACGCATTTGACAGATGCCGCCAAAACAAACTGCCGCCACAAACTGTCAACATCGACCCGTCCTTGTTGAAAGACCCTTTATTTTTGTTATAATTTATTTGTATTTTGAAATGTGTTTTATGTATTATTTGCTTGTTCTAAAATAAACATTTCTTTCTCTCAAAATATCTCTTTTATTCTAATTTTTGTATCATAAATGTAGTATGGCAACGCAATAATATACTTTGCTGTATTCTTTATTTTATTAAATTATAAAAATTACAAGAAAATAAATACGTCTCTCAATTTTTCATTAACTCGTTTCAAAGCAACCGCTAATGTATCCCATAAAATTTTTACAGGAGCAACTCTTGATGATCCTGGGGATCCTAGCCAGGATACAAAGATAAAATTATGATATTATTGTATCATCATCTTCTTAATAAGTATGAAAAGTTTCTTATCCGTGCAGGGGCGGAGAAAGAATACTAACCTCTGCGACCGGGGTCAGCCTGTCGTAAAAGGTGACAAAATAACCCACCCTAGCTACATGGTAGGGCCCCAAGCTCGTCTGAATGGCGGCCACCGTTGGTCTTAAGTATGTCGCCATAATAACCTTGTATTGTGTTCCGGAATTAGTGACCCAAGTTCTTGTACCCTTATGCGGCAGCAGCGTATTCGCGATGCCACTGGCGTTGCAAACACCCATAGGCGACAGTAACTGCAAAATTCTAAGCGGGTCATCAGCCTGTCTGCTGCCCTACAGCAATAAAAAAGTAAATTTAACAATGTGTGTTAAAATTGTGTTCAAATATTCCGTATAGGTGTTGTATTCAGTAAAAATAATTGCTCCTATAGTAGTGAAAAAATGATTATCAATTTTTAAACGAGAAAATACAACATATACTATGTATATATGTACTTTTTATTACAATTACATTACCGTTGTTTTGAACTACGTACTAAAGTATGAGTCTTTTAGTCCCGCAGTTGTCACACGTTCCAATTTTAGTGCTGGCATCGGCCGAACATTTTGCAGGTTTCGTCGACAACGAACCTTTATTTAATCACGGTTCCATCGTCGCGAAACCTGAATCATGTTCGGATTCTTCTTTGGAGGTCTTCTTTTTTCTTATTAGCTTGAAGTCAGACTTCCAAATTCAAATTATAATTACAGTATTGTCTTCCATAGTTTTAATTAAAGAAAGGGTAATTAATTAATTAGAATATGTCCTGGGTTAGTAAACAAATGGCTTGATTAATTCCTTTGGCGATGTTTGCTGACCTTAGGGTTGATTGTCCTGCAGAATTTGTCTGCTTACTATTAAGTAGTTATTTAAACTTATACATTACTAATCTATTCAATACAATTTCTTCTTAGGATTATTCATATTTTAAATTAACAGCTTAACTATTCTATAAAAAATAATAAGATGTTATAAACAAAAACAAACACACCCCCCAAAAATAAGTGGAATTTTTTGGAAAAGGAAGAGCATGCGAGTAAATTTAAACAACGAACGGTAGACAAAATGAAAGGGATGGATGATATGTTTGGAAAATCTGTAAGTGAATATTGGAATGAAATAGCGGAATGCATTAGAGGCGTGGCAAAGGAAGTTTTTGGAGAAACGAAGGAACAATGTAAAATTGAAAAAGAACCCTGGTGATTCTGAAAAAAAAAAGAAATTTTTTAAAGAATGGAGAAGTGCAGAAGAATAGGATATTATTACAAAGGAAAGCAAGAAAGAATATATGGAAAGAGAGGAAAAAATATATGGAATAAAAAAGAAAACAAAAGGAGCTGTTGATGTCTCCAAGGCCGAACGTTTGCTTGTTGGTGTAAGACACAGGATAATGCAGGAAAAAAAAAGGATAATGGAGGAACAGTATGGCAACTTCGTGTAGATAGGTGTACACATCTAATACGACTTGCAGAACTATTACGGACATGACTGCCTCGCAGAAGGAGGCGACGGCCGTCCATCCAGGATTGCCCCTGACCATGGACAGAACCAGGGCCGAGAGCGAACGACTTAGGCTTAAACCAAGTTAACACATAGGTGTTTATTAACTCTGTTTAACAACTCTTGACGTTGAGCGATGTAGTCATTATTTATTTAGTTTTTCTTAATAATAATAACAATGTGGACATACTGTAATAGGATTTTACTACGGCACGTACCGCATAGTTTAACATTTTTTGCTATGGCGAGTCGACGAAATTTGAAATATAGTTAAGGGATTATATTGGGCGAAGGATATAAGGAATGAAGTCAGAATAGTGAGGGGACTCTGAGTCGGGACGCCGCGAAGAGCGGATCAGAGAAAAGGACGATTCGAAGACAGCAACAGCCGGAGACTAACTCCAGGCTCCGCGTCGCATAATTTTTTGTTTCTATTTAGAGGATTGATTATGGTGGTTTGCATTGTGTTGGATCTGAATAACACCAGTTTTGATCTTTCATGGTGTAGATCGCTTGGTCTATTTTCTTACCCGCGTTCCGCGATATTTTAAAATTCCGTGGAACTCCGACGTAGGGATTTTAGAGCCAGTGTTGTTTCTCCTTTCCGATTTAATTTAATAATAATTCAAGGGTGTGCCTAACCCTTTACTTGTTATTTTCTCGAAATAAGGTCCAGTTGAGTCAGTGTTGTATTAAGATAACTATTACGCGAGTAAGTCCAGATGGTTCAATTATTATTTTGTGTAATTCCGAAATAGGGTTTAGTTTAGAGTCAGTGAGGCTCAGTCCGAAACGGAGCTTTTGGACTGCCAATTAAGTCGATTAGGTTTAATAATTTATCAACTTCATTGTTTTCCGATTCTATTGTTACATTTTATATGAAACATTCGATTTAAATTACATATAATGAGATTTCAATATTATATAAGTGTAAGTCACAAATAATCAATTCCGTTTAACTAATTTTATGTTCTATATAACATATATTTATATTATATTCAATATAATTACAAATGATTACACATCACACAATCACTTAAATAGACACAGAATACCTATTTGTTTTGACACTAAATTAGTTTAAAGATATATGAATAAATTAGTTTAAAGATGTATAATTTAGAACACAAGGAAAACCAACTGACCTAATTCTATTGACCCAGGGCACCAAAGTTTAAGTTGTGACCGGGATTTAATGCTAAGATTGTGATGATGTTATTGATATATTTGGACAGGGTTCCTAGAAAGATTTTGTGGTGGGCCATGAAAGCGAAAGAAGTGCCTGAGAAGTAGTTGCATCTTATTCCTATTGTGTACGATAAGACAAGTACATATGTACGTCCGGTGTCCCTTGCTGGCGTCACAAATAAGTTTAGTGTTGCAGTTCGTTTACACTAAGTATCGGCTATTAGCCCTGTTTCTCCTGATAGTGGATGCAGTAACATCAGAAATACAGGAGAAGAGGCACTTTGGTGTATGCTGTTTGCCGATGATACTGTGGTGGTTGAGAAAATGCTCACGAGGTCCAGAGCAGATTGGCAAAATGGCAGGGCAAATTAGAGGGTGTTGGGTTAAAGATAAGTAGAAGCAAAACTGAACATCTATTTAGCGATTTTGGTGGAATATCCGACTTCACCCCGATTACCTTAGGAGGCGTGTCAATGTCAACTTGCTCCAACTTCCGGTACCTTGGATCATTAATCCAGAACGATGGTGAGATAGACAGAAATGTAAAAAACAGAGTGAATGCCAGGATGGATGTAATGGCGACAGGTCTCAGGAACAATTTGTGACCCAAGAGTACCACTTAAACTTTTGGGTTTAGCCTTATTACGGATTTATAAATTTTACCTTTAGGTAAAATTTATAAATCAGTAATAAGGCCTGTCGTATTGCATGGATCGAAATGCTGGGCCACAAAGAGGAGGGACGAAAGGGAGTTACATTCTCCGGAGATAAGAATGCTAAGATGGATGTGTGGAGTTTCAGAAATTGATAAAATTAGAAATAAGTATATTAGAGAAAGTGTGAAAGTAGCGCCAGTTATTGAAAAATGCCATGTAATGCGCAGGGAAGAACGCCATATAACAAGGAAAATAATAGAAATGAGAGTGGATGGATAAAGGAGTAGAGGTGGACCAGAAAAAGATGGATTGATTGCGTAAAAGATGAAATGGCACAAAACAGTGTGAATGTTGGGATAACGGCTAACAGAGGAGAGTGGAAGGAGAGAACATGTTGTGCCGACCCCATATAATGTGGCTAAGGACAGGAGGAAGAAGAAGAAGAAGATTATTTATATTATAAATAAGTGGCATAATATATGTATTATACAAATATTAAATTATAAAGCATTCATTAATCGCTGGGAAGAAAAAAATGTCTTTCTTACGTATATACTATTACAAAATATATGATATCAATATAAAACTACGTTTATAACGTGCAACAGATGACCAGTTGTTCGTTTTATCATAACATTTGCTAAAAGTTTTTTCATTTATTCAGTGCTCATACGTCAAGAGGGTGTAATCGGATGAGTGCGGTGCGGCGCGGTGCGAGGCGGCGAGGTGGCGAAGCGCGGAGTGTCGGCACGGTGGGCCCACTGCCGACGCGTTCCGGCGCGATAAGGCGGGCGGGCCTATTGTCGCGGCGTCGGCGCACGTTTCCTCCGCTGCCGGCGAGCCTACCGCTATTGTTCACTCCTGTAATGAACAAACTTATTCCCGAGGCTAATGCTGCAGAAGCCTACGACATGTACCGCCGAATTCGCTCACTTTGCTCGTTATCTCACAAATTGTCTACTTGTACATTATATGCATGATGTGACAATGCTATTACATAATAGTCTGAAACCCATAGGCCTAGTTTTGTTTGAATAGTGTTAGGTGTGTACATATTCAATGTGTGTTCACATTAGCACAATTTGGTGAAGGGTTGTTTGACGACGGACCCGAATACTATTAAGATGGATAGGTGACATTTATTTACAGTCCGTGGTAGGTATTACCCTTAACATTATGATTATCGATCACTTCGCTAATCAAAGTAGGTTTTAAATGGAGAAAAGATGAATTAAGTTTAAAATACTGGCAACTGGATACTGTCGCCTCCAACTCTTCAAACGTATAATGCATTCATGTCGCTAAAACGTCTTATTCATTCGAATACATTCAAAAATGTTCTATAGCTCTCCATTTTGAATAGCGTAAAAATTTGAGACGAGCCGGCAATAACTTGGGTGGGAGAAAATCGCATTTTGATCGAAAAGAGGGCGAATCTTTTATGTAATATGAGATTGTCATCGCGATTATTACAGGCAAATAGAAGACGCCGCCGGATCAGTAAGTAGGTTATCTCCTTGCTTCCCTGGGCCGGAATCGCTTTATTGAATGTCGACAGGTTTTTTATTCTATTTTGCAATCGTCACAGTCTATTATTACTTTAATATCAAGTAATTTAAATTATTTGTTTTGCGTTGTAAACTTTATTTTATTTTCATTTGATTTTCAAATGTATTAAAATACTGAAATATAAATTTCTATCAGAACTTTATTTGATCCAAATCCCATGGCATGTATATATATATATATATATATATATATATATATATATATATATATATATATATATATATATATATATATATATATATATATATATATATATATATATATATATATATATATATATATATATAATATAATATAATATAATATATATAGTACAATAATTTCCTTATATTTTTTTGGGATGCGTATTTCGGATTTCAATGATGACAATGTTATTATTAGTTTTATATCAGAAAGAGATTTTCATTTCTGTATTAAATTGATAAATAATATTAATATACATACAACACTGTTTTGATACCCTAAAAATTAAAAAAAAATGAAATTAAATAACATCATTATTTGATCTGCTTGTATCTGGCAGTTAATTTAACGTTTTAAATGAAACAAATACTTTTGTTTCATAAAGTGTCAGTTTTATTTATTAAAATTGAAATCCTTGAATTCCAAACCATAATAGTACATGATCATTTGAAGACGTTGAAAAGAAATGCTCACTGCGTACAGGTGCACATGGGTGGAAAAATCAGAGATTATTAACGTGCTAACACGAGAAGTAACGAGAACGACATATTCATATTTAAATGTCACATTGCAATTGCATTGGGGAGTGTTAACTCATGTGTTCACAGGTTATAATGATGCAATGTTGTGCTGACAAGTTTTGCTACCTTTAAATTGAGTTATGGTTTAAATTCTCTGAAGCTAGTTTTTGTAACTTATAGAAACATGTAGTTTTGATGTTTGTGATTAGTTAAATAAAAAAATTAAATAAAAATGAAAATTATATATTAAACTATGTAAATTTTGTACGTCACAAAAAACTTTCATTTGAATTAATTTTTTAGCGTCACTTCATTCATCATTTGGTTTTGACGTTGGGAGGTAAGACTGCAGTCGTCCGTGCGAAAATCAAATATAGGTACATGCATATTCTTGGTAAAGGAAATGTCATAGAAATTACACAAGTAGGTTCGTAGTAGTTTAAAACCCTTTGACGATACGATCGATTTGCAAATTGTTTCTAGTCTATTATTACTAAAAGTATGGTAAACCTAATTTTATACAACATTAAAATTAGAATATTGCATATTGAGGTACATCAGATGTTGGCATTTTTCGAATTATAGAAGCCGGAGTAAGATATTTGAAGGACTGGCGAGGGAAACCTTTTCAACTTGGGATTAAATTTTTCATCAGCTTTTATTCGATCAGATTTCTTTTTTGAATAGGTAAAGTTACAGAACGTGTATAATGGATAATATTTTTAATAATACAATATTACATGTATTAAAATAAATAAGTACAATAAAAAAAAAATTAAATATTATGCTCATGACTACGTATAATTTTCATAAAAAGATAGACATTTATTTCAAAAATGCACTGATTACTCGAGTTTAAGAATTAATTTATAAAAACAATATTTTTTATTAAAAAAAAAAGGAGTACAGATATATGAAGAGGGTGAATTCCATATTTATACAGGTACCAAAACTTAATAGTCGTATAATAAACAAAAACGACTAACGAAACATTAAAAACAAGTCTGGGTATAAGCGTCTGAAGTGTAAATAATATCATTTTCTCAGAAAAATTGTGTTTTGAAACTTAATTTCGCGAGGGAGGCACATTTCAAGATTGTTTATCCTAGAGTCAATCGGGTAACACAATAATTTTAAGCTTTCATTAAGCTCCGTTTCAGTAATTTCCATACTTATATTATAATAAATGTGAAAATAACTCTGTCTATCTGTATGTTACGTTTTCACGCCTAAACCACTTAAGCAATTTTGATGAATTTTAGTATAAAGATAGACTGGATCTTGGAGAAGGATATAGGCTAAATTTTTTTAAATTTATATGACAGAACAACGTTTGCCGGGTCAGCTAGATATACAATAAACATTACTAATCTGCGATTTCGCCCATTTGTATATTTTAATACTAGCAGCACAGTTGTCTTACTCATATTCATAATTAATTTTAAAAACTAAAAGAAATTTTCGTTTTCTACGTTGTATTCCATAGTAAAATTAGAGTTTTAATAATAGAAAATAATCATTGTTGTAAAGTAAAATTGTTATTTGGTTCTACAAAATTAAAACTTCTATAACAGAAGTTTTATAAACAGCTTTTCAACCACAACGGCTCTCAAGTGTTTCATCGGCAGACAATCAAAGAGAATTTCAAAATCATAAAGACTGGGAAGGTCCTCTTAAATTTACCAACTACGATACAAAGGGATAAAAATGTTGGTTGCAATTTTATGGAAAGTCGGCGACTCAATCCCGTACTACTCCAGTACTCCGCGAAGCTAAACCGAATTTATGGTTTGAAAATTAAACATAAATTGGATGTAACCGGGATACTTTTTATCATTTTCATCTGATGATAATTACATCTAAACGAATTGGGAGATTATTTATGTAATTTTGCTTTCCTGGTAATTAAAATGAAAATTGTTTTACAATGTTATAAATGTATTTAAAAGATATAGATGATATGTTTGTTTGACTACAAATTCTAAACAATAAGCACGACTGGAGAAGATTGACAGACGAATTGTAAACCGTCATTGTTGGGTTCAGTCATACGTCGTTCAAAGTTGGACATACGTTTCTTATTAAGATATAAAGAAATAAATACTCTACATAAGTAGATAAATACTAATATTTAGTATATAAATACTAAATTTAATTACTAAACCAGAAACAAATTTCATTGAATTCATTGTCATTTGTCAAGAGATACCAAAATCTCAATATGGTATTAGATAATAAACATAGATATGTTTTATTATATATTGTGCATATTATCACTTTTAATATTATAACTACTATTAACATCAGAATATGCGAAGGAATAAATTTGGGAAATCTGAAAACTGACTGGTATGAATAACCCATCTGTCTTTTATGAGTAAACGTGACAAGTATGTTGTCATTTCCTTTATACAATTGCCATTTGGGTCAAAAGTGAACAGCAAATAAAGGTGCTTTATAGTATCGTAGGTAATCTGAACAGTAGATAGCCTAGCAAAGAGGCCTCATTGTGGCTTCGTTCCCTCCACTGACACATATGTTGTTGTCACTGTGACATACTAACGGGCTTTACAATCCGAGGTTGATATTGTGTCCATTGTACGCAATGAACATTATTCACGCTTTGCAGAGCTTTGCTATGATAGTGCTTATTTAACATTCACAAAGGGAAATTTATGTTTATTTTTTTTTTAATGAAATGAATGTTTCAACTACAGCCATTTTTAATTGATTGCTTGAGAATTAAATTCAGCTTTCGCGTGCAGATTTTTTTGCTTTATAGAAACGAATATTGCTTAGCAAATTAGTGGTGAAATTTTAATATCTGTTACTTGAAATCTTTGAAAATCTTTTTATCCGTGCAGGGGCGGAGAAAGATTACTAACCTCTGCGGCCGGGGTCGGCCCTGTCGTAAAAGTCTACAAAACAACCCACCTTAGCTACGTGGTAGGACCTCAAGCCCGTCTGGATAGCGACCACCTTTGATCCTAAGTATGCCGCCACAATAACCTTGTGTTGTGTTCCGGCATTAATGACCCAAGTTACTGTACTCTTATGGGACTGCAGTGTGTTCGCGATGCCACTGTTGTTGCAAACACCCATAGGCGACGGTAACTGCTGAATTCTAAGCGGGCCGTCAGCTTGTCTGCTGTTCTACAGCAATAAAAAAATAGTGTTGTATTTATTAATCAAGAGGTTGTTACTGAGATTAAATACGTGACTTATAACACGACGAAGTAAGTGATAGAATAATAGAGAAGAAGATAAGAGTGATTCATTTCCACGAAAATATTAGGGTTCCAAATTGATTTGTAAGCTGATGTACTTTGGTTGACGACTGTGATTTATTTTATGGTAACAATGTTGTTAGACATAAGGTTATAATTAAATAATAACTGTTGCATATCCCATATATTCTTCCTTTTACTCTAAAGTGACACCTTTCGACGCAATGGCAATTTGAGTAATGAAGTATTAAGTATGTGATAATATTTCAAATTCAATCTGATACATGTGATTTCACAAAAAACATATAACGTAAATACATAGGTCTATAACGTAAATTGTGGTATTGTTAAACGATAAAATTTAGTCACAACAAAAATACACTCAAAAGAGAACGAAAAACGGTTAAGATTACTTTTGTACACCATGTTGACATTGCAGGCTTTTATCGCCTTTCTTGAAAGGGGAAAAATCTTCGACACACATTTAAATAGGCAAATATCAGCAGAACAAGTAAAAGTGAAAATGCGGAAGTTTTGTTTCTTTGTGAAACAATTTCCACTTATTTACAAATACTAGCGGTTGAAATACAATGATTCACAAAAAATCTCAGTAACAAATTTGTAATAGTACATCTGCTCATACTTAGAATTGCAGTTGTGAGGCTAAAATTTATTTTAATAATAAAAATAGCTATAAAAATATATAGAAAAATTTTTTCAAGACAGAAAATTTACTTTACAATTGTCTAAAAACGAAAAAAAATGAAAATGACATATAACATGGCGTATAATTTATTAAGCAGTTATTTTTATGTGTCTTTAACTTTGAGTTTTAATTAACTGTATTATATGTTGAGGTGAACATTTTTAAATTGTTCAAAGTAGCTGCACTAAAGCGTCTTGTTTTTGTGTATTGTCATGTATAAAATTTGTGGTGGGTTGTCGTAAAAGGGGACAAAACCACCCTAGCTAGGTTATACGGTTCCAAGCTCGTCTGGGCGGTAACTACGCTTGGTTTCTAAATACGGCGCCATAATAAGCTTGTACTGTGTTCTGGCATGAGTGACCAGGTTTCAGTTTGAGGTTGAGTGAGCTGGTAACTGCTTGCTATTAAGTGATCAACTTATCTGCTGTACCACATCAATAAAAATATATACCATCACCGAATGGGATTGGCTGGATGAAGATTAGGAATCTTAAAGATTCTTAATGGTGACGAAGAATCTTTAAGATTAAGTTAAATTAATTATTTACCAGTAAAGGTATTTTATACTGGTAAAGAACACCTGTCGGAGACAAGAAAAATAGAATAAGTAGTGACGTCGTAGGTTAAAAAATTTATGGATATACATTCGTATAAACAACTGTTGAACAAATCTACAAATCAGTAATCGGAGCTAAGAATATGACACACAATATTTTAAGATCGAAGGAAAGTCAACACGAAAGCGCCACCTGGAGATCCCCGGTTCTGCCTTACCCTCTTTATTGATATTACGGTGGCATTAACCACTCCAACGCGTTATGTATTGGCTTTCAACCGTGAGCACAATATAACTCTTAGATACCGAATTGAGCGTTGAATAGTAATGCAAAATATCTTTATTTAATCCTTTACGAGGACTGATTTTGATATTTCAGAGGAGGGTATTTATGCGCCTAATAGCACGCTTGACCAATCATGTCGAATATTGCTTACAATTTTCACAACAAAATATGAATTGAAGTTAAGCAGGTATTAAAACAACAAAACTGATAAATTTATTTGCAGTCGAATTAAAAATAGAATATCCTTTTGATTGGTACGAAAGGGGTGCAAAGAGCGCTTTATGCAACAGAAAGCACCAAAGGCGCATTGTTACCACCGGATTACAATAATGAAAGAGCTTCTGCATTACAGAGAGAGCTTCATTTCTACGACTGCGGTCAGTGGCGACGATGGTCGTCTATAATTGTATCCGTCAACCACATAAGGATAAATGCAGATTGCAATGGAGCTTTCCAATTTTCCAAGTAAAATGGGCTCCTTTTAAATATTGTAATTGCGCTGCAATGTATCCGTGATGTAGTTAGTGGATGTACTTACTATAAGGGAGTTTCTCTGTACAGTTTCATATAGTATATGAGTATCTATTTATTGTATTTTAATAATATTTTTAAAGCTTAATTTGTAGTTATCTTTTATGTTGTTTGTATAATTTATTTGGAAACAAATTATTCAAATTTATAGTTTTATTGTGACATATAGGTTAAGGAGGCTTTTATGAACCAGTACGAGTTGCCATAATGTGTAGGATTCCATAATTATGAGCAGATTGATAGCCAGAGATATATTTTATATTTTTTTTATAAATACAGTACTATGCATTACATATAAATCTAATTCTCACGGCATTATTCACGAACATACAAAATGGCAGACCAGTGTACATAGATCAGGACAAACTGCTTGCATGCAAATATCGAATCCTGCACCAACCGCAACGTCGATATTATATATCTGAAGAAGTAAACTATACTTACGGTATTATACTTTCACACATACGATAACACACTTATTACTTTATGATTAAACTAGCTGTGCCCGCGAATCCGTCCGCGTGGAATAGTGACTTTGGGCAGCATTTTTCTTGGATATATGAAATCAACTTAAATTGGAAATTCAACCTACTAAGACCAGCCTAAGCTGAACCCTATTTCATATGATTGATGATATAAATCTGAGGTCAACTTAAATTGGACTATACAATTTCCGAAACTTATCATTTTTAACAAAAACTGTTTTATTTTTCTAAAATAAAAATAGCCTATGTTACTCCTTGATACATCAGCTATCTGCCAGTGAAAGTCCCGTCAAAATTGGTGCAGCCGTTTCAGAGATTAGCCGGAACAAACAGACAGATAGACAAAAATTGTAAAAAATGTTGTTTTGGTATATGTACCGTGTATACGTCCGAATGAACTTAGTAAAAAGCGGTTATTTTAATATTACAAACAGACCCTCCAATTTTATTTATTTGTATAGATGTATAGAAGAATATCACAGCTTTTAAGGATTTTCACAATTTATACAAGTCAACAAAGTAGTACCAACGTATTCGCGAGAGTACAATGTGCGAATGCTAAAAACTATAAAACTACTTTGCGCTTTTTTAAAAAAATATTGCGATTGAAATGTACACCCGGCGAGATAAGTCTCGATTTCTCGAGCTATGTTTGTCCGCCGGGTGCACCCCTGCAAAATCTTTATTATACCTATATAATAATAATATAATAAATAAATGTACAATAAACTAATTACCGATTATTACAATAGAAATTGTGATAATAATTGTCAAAAAAATTAATTATAAATTTGACAAATAAATCAATGTCGTAGTAACATGTAGTGCCTATACATATATCTATACTACTATTATCTATATCTATACTACTATTATAAAGAGGAAAGATTTGATTGTTTGTTTGTTTGTTTGTTTGCTTTGAATAGGCTCCGAAACTACTGACCTGATTTAAAAAATTCTTTCATTGTTGGGAAGCTACACTATCCCCGGGTGACATAGGCTATATTATATTTTCAAAAAAATTAGGGATCCTTACTAAAACTCCAATAATGTAACCCAAAGTGTAAAAAAATTACCTAAAATATTATTTAAATCGCGTGCGTTGCGAAAACTATTGATGATAGAATAAAATAATGTACTACAACTTTGCAGAACACATCATTATTTACAAAAAGTGTCGCGACAGCATATGTCTAACTATTATAGTTATGCCACAATAAGTGTTCTTTTATTTTAAAAATTTAATTGAAATGCCGCCCCTAGAAAAGACTCTTTATTTGGATCTTGGTATTAATCCTTATCAAAATAAATTACTTCATATTCAAAACTGTTTCAATACCTTTATATAACTTTTTGAATTATTCAATTCGGATATTCCATTCGAAAGATATCACGAGTTTAAAAATGTAAGTATTAGAAAAATGTTGCGTGGTAGCCCCTCACCCTGTTCGGCTAGCTAGACAGCACCTTATGCAATGTAGGCGTGCGTCACTGGGGTTTTTACAAAAATTAGAATACTTATTAAAAAATAACGAAAAATAAATAAAAAGTAATAACAAAAAAAATCATTAAAATAAAAGCTCATAGAAATAATAATATTAAAACTTTCTTTATAATTTAATTTTTTTAGTAACCTGACGCAAATAGAAGGGTTTGCCCTCAGGGGCGCTCCTCTGTCCGAGGAGTGCACGGGTGTGCGTACCCGAGGTGCCCGAGCATCCGTCGCTTCACTCCCCTCTCCGTTCGAGGCGACAGAGTCCTACCTTTCTTTCCGTCTACCTCTTACATCCTTTCCAACTTAGCTCTCTGTTCGTGGCGTGGTCCCCGGTGGGATGATTGCGAATACTGATTGGGGTCCCGGGTTCTACCCTGGGACCTGATTTGGTAGTCGAAACCATGCCTATTTCGACTGCGCCTGCACAGAGTGTTCCCGGGGCGGGAATTGCATCCTCACTGTCGGTTGGTCTTGCTGGGCCGGCTACGACGTCAGGCGACTCTGCTTTTTCTGGAGTGTCGTCTGGTAGTCATACCCACGCCTGACTAGCACGCGACGGGGATGCGAGTCCCGTACGAAATTGGCCGCGGACCTGTCACTCCCGGCCCTGGTTCTGTCCATGGTCGGGGGCGATCCTGGATGGACGGCCGTCGCCTCCTTTTGCGAGGCAGTAGTGTCTGCAAGGGAGGCGGCGGAATGGGAGCGGGAGTCCGCCACCGCACTCCCCTCCCGCCAACGTAGGCCGCGTCGTCGGCGCCGGAGGGCGGGCAACGATCTCCGGCTGACGACGTAGAAAACGGCCGCGGGCGGCCTCTCGGGGGAGGATCCGCCGCCCGCACTATTGCCGCGAGGGAGAAGGCCGCGTGCTGTTCCACAGCCCCCCTCAACTCCTAGAGTTGTTACAAGAGAGCGCCGGGGGGACGAAACCCTGACCCCCTGGCGCCAGCACTTTAGAAGGGGCCCGCTTTAAGACAAAGCGTGGGCCGGCGCCGGCCCGGGCCACGAGATCGGCAGGCCATATATCCGTGGGCCCGGGCGTAGACGATAGGAGAACAGCGGGGTTTTTTAGTGGGTCGAACATCTTTTCCGGAGTCCCTTATATCCCTCGGTCCCCCCGGGCCGGGATAACCCGTCAAGAGAGGTTTTTCCCCGAGACCGAAAAAAAATAGAAGGGTTTAATTTTTAATTTTTTGTTAAATACCCGTGAGAAGCTGGGACGGGCTGCTAGTCTATTTATAAGTATCAAGATTTGTATGCTAAGCATGTGTATTTTACTCTCATTATATTTTATATTACTTTTTGATTAATGACTCGATACACTGAAGCACTGAAGTGCTTGTCGAATTAATATAAAATACAAAATTTATGTTTCTCGCTGTTCTGCTCCGCACCACCAAAACGCACAAAGTGAAAAAATCTTTTTACAAACACAAAAGTTTGGTGAGAATAAGCAAAGAATTTGATTGCTACTTTAATAAACTCCAAGTATTTGGATTTTTAGACGAAGATTTAATTATTTTGTAATGTAATTAAAAATATTTGCATATCTTAAGGAACTTTTTGTATTTATTTGTTGTATACCGGGTACTCATGCCTCGTCGTAGACGTTTTCACCGCCTAGGACGTTGTTTTATTTTATTATATTATTTCACATTTGTATATATTTATTCTATTTTGTCAATTAAATCTTCAAATTTTTGTTTCTTATTATGTTTAATATTTGAATTTTCTAATGGTGGATTAAACTAGTATCAAAATGTAACGGCAATCTGTTATTATATATTATTTTTCAAGATGCGAACAAGTACAATAAAATTATTAAAATCAGCAAGAAAACCTTCGTAAGAAGCAATAAAAACAGCACATAATATGTTGCGGGTAGATATTATTAGCTCGAGTCTACCATCTATTCGGGATTTCCTTGTAAGCCTTCTTCAATAGATGGCGTCAGGTAATAAGCTCAACGATGGACTATTAGGAGGGTATCAGAGGCGTGCAACTTTTATGGAATAGCCCGTAGATTGAACGGCGCGAACTCATAATCGTCTCGATTAGAAATAGTCCAGACTAGACTGTCCGCAAATTACTATTGTCCGCCATGACTGTGCAATTTTCAATAAATGTTTATTTCGATTTAAACAATTTTCGCTATGTATTTCTATGCATTAGATAGATATTTTTTATTGCAAGGAACAACAAATAGGCGAACGTCCTACTTAACAGTAAGCAGTTACTGTCGTCTATATTCTCTCTCGTCTCTGTTTGCGACGCCAGGGGCATCGCGAACACGCTGCTGTCTTTAAGGGTTCACTGATACCGGAGTACATACAAATTTTGCTATGGCGGCATACTTAAAGACCAAGGGCGGTTGCCATCCAGACGGGCTTGGGGCCTAACACCTTTTTTTTATACCGAGGAAAACTGTTACAGTTTCCACTGGCCTCCGGGGGAAGGATTTCCTACCAAGGGGGCTGCCTACTCCCCTCGGGCGGACCGGGGGCAAAGACCGCCGGTCCTGCCTACTAAAAACCCCGGTCGTCACTCTTGGCCTTAGAGATATTCTTACTGCGCTCTTGCACGAAGAAAATTTGAGGAATGTTCCTTGTATAATAGTTTTGACATAACTTTTATTTTGAACTAAGATGTTATATTAATTATATTTAAAAAACCATATTTTTTGGTATTTATTATTTTCTTAACTTTCTATACATGTTTAGTTCTTCACTTTCTTTGGTTAGGATTATAGTGGTCCTTAAGAGCCGGCATCTAAAGGAGTTTTAGTAAGGAAAAGTGTATTTTTTAAACTTACTAGTTGAAAAAATACGACTCAGCTAATGGTCTGTTTCTATATACACGTATAATGTAGCGCTTTATTTTAAAGATATGTGATATGTGCTAAATAGCTGTCTAAATAATTATTTTCTCTCTAATAGACCTTTGTTACCCATAAAAAGTATTTTTTTAAGCTGTGGAACAGCAGACGGCCCACTTGGAAGAAAGCTGGTACAATCGCCTATAGATATTTACGAGCCAGGAGCATCGCTCACACACTGCCGTCCAGGTAGGGGAATTGGAATCTGAATCACTTATGCTCAAATACATCAGAGGCTTATAATAATATCCGTTCATAGAAAGACTAGGGGTGGTATCCATCCAGACGGGCGTAGAACCGTTGTTTTGTCACTTTTTACGACAGTCCGACTCCGCCCGCAGCGATCTTACTCCACCATTGCATAAACTTTTATAAAATAGCTTTTAGATATATAGATAGATAGATAACTCTTTATTGTATACTCAATTTATCTACAAACATAGAAGTTCTTACAACTAATACACAATAGGCGGCCTTATCGCTTAAAGCGATCTCTTCCAGGCAACCTTTTAAATAAAAATTTAATTTATTTTTATAAGGAGTCTGGTGATGTAGGTGTAGTGCTTTGAGTTGAGTATCCATGCTTATTATTTACTTCTTCTTATACATAATTTGTATTACATACTAAAAATACATAATAATCATTACAATCAACATAAACAAAATGTTACATCACGACATGTAGTTATTGAGTTTGAAATAGTGAATACGAAGTAACTTCTTAAAACTTGACAGTGATTTAGCTTGCCTAACATCGAGAGGCAAAGCATTCCAAAGTTGGATAGCTTGCACTGCAAAAGAATTTTTGTAAAAATACGAAGTGTGTGCAGGCGTCTTGAGCTTACGATACGTACTAGTGCGCAAATTCAGGGAAGTAGAAAGGTTTTAGATGTATTAAGAAAATATTTAAATGGATTTTAGAGGTGCTAATGCTACTAGCATGTCCTGATAATGCAGCCAGAACGTTATTAATATCTCTTTGACTGAATAATAATTTTTTTATTGCTGTAGGACAGCAAACAGGTTGACGGCCTGCTTAGAATTTAGCAGTTACCATAGCGCTATGGGTGTTTGCAACGCCAGTGGCACCGCGAACACGCTGCTGTCCCATAAGGGAACAGAAACTTGGGTCACTAATGCTGGAAACAACACAAGGTTATTATGGCGGCATACTTAAGACCAAAGGTGGTCGCCATTCAGACGGGCTTGAGGCTCTACCACGTAGCTAGGGTGGGTTGTTTTGTCGCCTTTTACGGCAGGCCGACCGCGGCTGCAGGGGTTAGTATTCTTTCTCCGCCCCTGCATGGATAAAAATAGGCCATAATGTTCTAGTATTGGGCTCGGACCTTCCCCTAGAGGGAACGAACAGTATCTATTATTTTATAAATAAGTGTGTTTTTTTAAAGCATATTTTCTCATCATATTTTCCCTCACTGTCTGTACGAGGCAATGATGTTTCAACATACATATTATGCGACATAACTGCGCGTTTCAATCGTGGGATTCAAACCCGTAACCTGTAGGTAGGTGTCCGAATGTGAAATCACTCGGCTCCCGTATTTACTAATTATTGTGTGTGAAGTGACATATGATGATACATAAACAAATAAAAAAGAGATAATATATCAAAATTTAAAAAAATATTATTTATATTAGACATTTGATGTAGCCAATCAAAGAGCTAACAAAGCGAGGGCTGTCAAATTATACTCGCTTTAAATGAGCTAGCTGAGATTGTTATAATGTCGCCAAATTTAATTGAATAAGGCTCGTTTACATTTTATGGTACGGCTCGGCGGGTTGAAGCCACGGCGTTAATCTTCTAGGCAAAATCAATTACCAAAAATTGTAAGCCAAAAATTTGATGTTACACTCACAACCTTGCTAAGGGTGGTTAAGTTATCTTTTCGCATGACATTCGAGCCCGTAGAATCATATCAAAGTAAATTATTTTCTCGTTTAGTTCACGACAGTGTCCAATTCGCCCGTGTGTTGTACAATAATGTGTTGTATATGGTCTTCGGAAGGTTTGTTTTACCATAGCTAATAAAACTATAATTTTTATTGAGAAATTTATAGAGCGTCGTTTAAGAGCTTCGCCGCTTAGTCGCCCAGGTTGCCGCATCCGCCGCGCCCTGGCGAAGACATTTCACTGCCCCTTTATTGCTCGCTTTAAATTAATGTCTCAACCTCGCTATGACGGATTTTGTACTTTGTGGGCCGTTTGATCAATTTATTTGTAACATAAATGTTAATTTTGTATATTACTGCAAGTTATTATTTAATTTAATTGTTTTACTCAGAAGATGTAGTATATAATAAACTAAATTACATATTACATTGTATGTGTTTTTTAATGTTAGCTTAATTAGACTTCAAAAATCTCGCTGAAGATTCAAAAAGAACAGGAAAATGAAATATCGAATAGTGCCTGTCTTATAACACCAATGACCAAACATTCAATTAAAATTTTATTAAAATTAAAATAAAAAAAACATAGACTTAGTTTAAAATTAACAAAAGTATAATAGGCAGTTTTATCACTAATAGTGATTTCTTACAGACAACCGTCTTATAAAAAACTAGCCAGTCCCGCCCGCTTCGCTAGTCGAATAATAGAAAAAAGTAAATCAACAAAATATGAGCTATAGATAAAGTTTTCGTACGCATGAGCGCCACACCGCTTGCCCCCTTCTCAGCGGCAAGAAAACACATCACTGAACACGTAGTGCTTATATAAATAGTAGTTTCTTAAAACTTTAATAAATTTATATTAAATGAAAAGATATCGCAATATTTTTTTCAGATAAAGGCCAAGTGTCTAAAAAATAAAACTCTAAAAAATTTCATTGAAATCTATTCAGTAGTTTTGAAGTGATGCGCGTACAATTGCAGACCTCTATCATTTTATTTATATAGATTATAGCAGAAATAATTATTTATTATCATTTAAATTGAGACAAGACAATCAATTACTAACTTAATATGAGTTTGTGGGTCTTCGTATTTCTTCATTCGTATTTATGGAATCGAAATCATGTATCAATTTCGAGAAGCCACTGATGAAGCGACAACAACAATATAATATGTATGATATTACCTGAAAACTGTCAGTTTGAAATAATAAAAGTTTTTAAGAGTTACCTACGTTGATAGGTTTTTGTTTGTCCCTTGTAATGGCCCAGTGGGGGCAGAGTAAGGAGAGTATGCCGGTGGGAGGCGTGCGTGTAATTTTCAGATTAGTTTGTTCAGTAAGCGAGGCAGCTCCCGCCGCATCGCAAATATGTGCCAATAATAACGATACCTAACAATATACTTGTGATAATACAAAATAATCAGTAACGTCCTGAGCATTCTTTTAAAAATACAGGATTTTTAAGTCTCTAAGGGCTTATTGGATTTAAACAATAGGATGACAAAGTATAGATTTAGTTCATTATTATAGGGATTTATTTCCCTAACTTAAAAAGTGAAATCTCCCTTCGACGCATTTTCCAGCTAGCATCGATTTAGCTATGAAGGTCTTGTACCGCCTAAAATGATCAGATTATTTTTAAATTAATAATACCGAACAGTAGTTTCCCTTAGATTGCCTAAATATTTATTATCATTCGCGCAAGCAGTAAATATTGTTGAGTGGCCGATCCTTCTGTGCTATAAATAATTTTTATTATAGTAACGAATCTCCGGGTTATAGTAATTTAGGGGAAATTTAGTTTCAGTACAGTTCTATACTTATTTCATTTTGTTCCTTATAAGGAACTATATATAGGTCCAAACAAAATTAGAATTATTATTATACTACATAATTAATTTAAGAATAAAAATTGCATTAATATGCTTTTTTACGTTATATATTTATTTGCTTGGTAAAAGTTTGAACATATAAAAGGATATGGAAGATAGCTCTAAGCTTAATTTTAGATTGAATATGATTTTTTTTATTAATATAAAATGTATTGTCTGGAAATTGTATCTATTTATTTATCTGTGTAACGGAATGTCGGAACACAGTTTACACCTGCTTAAAACTATCGTATTAACTTGAAACTTTGCATACTTATTAAGAACCGGTGACAGTACAATAGTTTGATAACAAAGGTGGTATTACGTTATTAAAAATCAAATGGACTATCTAGTTTGTTTCATCTAATTAAAATCAGCACTCAATGTAAAGGAGAAATGTCAAAGAAGGAACAGACGCAGGCGCTGCTTTTCGTTACGAAACGATGTGCTTTTCCGTTATTTCCGCTAGTTGGCTACGAGCTACCCATTACGTTTCATTTCATTTATCATATTCACAATGCATATAGTACTAGAAATTTTTACCACACTTTTATTAACTTGATCTGTATGTATCTATGTAAGGGAATTTTCGGACTCTATATTTACCCATTTTTAACGATCAAAAAAATTAAAAATTTTGCACACTCGTCAAGACCACACGGCAATACACAAATTTAATAATTATGTCCTATAGTCCGTATCAGGATCATAAGGTTTAACGCTTTCTTTTCTCACTGTTGGAAGGTGGCGTTTAATTAATAAAACTGCCGGAAGATGGCGTTAAATTAATAAAACATTTACCGATTGGGAATTGACAAAAAATAAATTATAGTTTAAAAAATTTAAAAACAGACTTTTATAGTTAATCGAACTAAAAAGTTAAAATAAATTATACTAAAAAAACGCTTAATAATAAAAACGCTTTTATTATTAATCAAATTAAAAAGAAAAAAATAATACTTAAGATCGGCAGTAATTTTACTGACGAGAAAATTAATGTCACTGTTCTAAAAGCGTGGGGTTTGCACGATATTTTTAAACTTTGTATTTCGGAATAAAACTAGTAAAAAATTATAACGATTGATATCGAGCATTTTTTAGTTTTCTTAAGCTATAATTTATTATGAATGTCTTCTTATTACATGTAAAGTTCTTTGTAACATTGTTATTGTATGTTGATGTTTTTTATTATATTGCAAACTGTATATATTCGGTATTTGTAGTTTACATCTCACTTACTTTTACTTTGTATTTTTAGTATCATTTATAATGATTTTGGAGTTCGTAAAAAGTATTACATTTACATAAACACATTGCATTAACCGTTCTTATTATTTTATGTATAAATTATTGCAAAATTGTAGAACGAATAACCCTGGAAAATAAAACATTCACGATAAACATCTTCCAAGGATCTTTAACGTAGCGAAGTGTCATATTATGGATCATAAAAGCAATGTTGCGGAATATTTTCCCTTCATAAAATGTTCGGAAGTAGAGACTAACATACGTTTAGTACAGATATTTATTTAAAAAAGGCCTTTCTGTAATAAATAAAATCTAGCTAGAGATTCATTTGTTTATTTATAGCATAATTGACCGACTGGCGGTGAAGGCAAATATTGTGAGGAAACCTGCGTACTGAGATCATCGGTATATGTAACCCGCCAATCCGCCTTGGACAAGCGTGGCTATGGTCTGTTTTTATAATAAACAGAATTCGTTGTTTTACGTTCTAGGAGTGTATAGAATTTTGTGGATTTTAAGCAAGGAACTTAATTATGTAGACGTTTATATTTCAATCGTACACATGAAAAGTGGTCGCCTTCTCAAAATATATTGTTCACCAAAAGAAAACTTAGGACCGTATAGATCATATTACATTGTAATGTACTCCATTCAACATTAGTTAAATTTAGATCTGTGGGTCAAGATTTAAGTTACTACCGTATGATTTTAATTAATATTACAAGTGTACTAGTAAAATTTATTATTACCAAGCTATATTAGTGATATTGCTGAAACATATTTAATCAAATAGGATTAGAATTACCATAAAAATTTAAATGATTGGTAGTATATTTTTTAGCGTTTTAAAGATATTGTGTTTTTATACGTTTTATTTAATTTAATTTAATTATTAATTAACTTGAATCTGTATCCGCCTATCTACTACTTAAGTAACGGGATCTTTGAATACGATTTACAATTAAAATTATCGTATTAACCTAAAAATTTGCATACTTATCAAGAACCGGTATCAGATTGTACTGAATTATTGTTAATTTGATAAGTTTGTACTACTATTCAGTACAGGATCGCCAGACTTACCAAAGGTTATAAGAGTTGGTCCTACTAAACTTATATGCTATATATCGGCGATTTTAAAGATATAAGGATACATTACATATGTATATTATTATATTTTTAAATGTAATTCAAATAAAATGTAATATTATTCTAAATTTCTTATTGATCCGCTATTTTACATTTATTAAAGCTAAATTACAAATTGATTTTAAATGATTATGATTAAGTATAAATATTAAGTATTTTAAAGTAAATAGAGAAAAAAAGGTAAAATTAAAATACCTGCTTTAATCCAACAAGGTGTTGGTCTTTTAACAAAATGTTTAATTTTATTTCAAGTGTTTATTATTGTATATAACAACTGAATATGACAACGAGCTCGGTAAGTATAGTATTATAGGAACATCTATTTTGGTTATAAGGTACGCGGCGGTAAGCTGGCCCAATAAGCTGGCCGATATAAAACGGAAATATGAAAGGGATGTTACTTGATTTTGCAGACAATAAAGCAGCATTGTTCGAGGACAATGGATACGATAAGTACCACAATATTAGAGTTTAAATTAACTTTTCTAATTTTATCATTCTTTCAAAAATATTATATAAAGATTATACAGTATATTATTATTTCTTTAAACATTTTATAACTTTATTACTAGTACTTCTATTTCGAGTTTTATCAAGCAGTGAAACATAGTTGACAGTCTAAAAACAATTATTAGGATATTTAAAATAGACTACTACGAGAAAAAATATGTTATGTTTTGCTCATACACAGACATCAAAATTGTCATTCTCGGCAAGTGGTTGAAGAAGGAAATCTTCGAGGAATGCATTTTACCAGTAATGACCTATTTAGAATTTATAACTATAGATAGGATAGTGACGGCAGGATTAGTTCACAAATTTCGAAATGGGGTAATCTGTAACAGAACCAAATTGACCAACATAATTCGTAAATAATCAAGCCAATGTGGCAGTAGTTCAGTCACATTTCTCGGAAAGCCAATGAACTTACAATCGAGCTAACGAGTCATAGAGTGGTAGCCACTTCTTTTACGTGGTGTAAACGTAGTTTAGGATGCCCTCCAGCCTGATCGATCAATGATCTCCAAAAGATACGAACGCTCTGAAACATTCGTAGCTGGATGGGAAAATGTAAGGGACTAGAAGTTGTAGAGTAGAGGGAGGGAGGCCTTCGTCCACCAGCACATAACTATGAGCTAATGACAAAAGACCCGTACTTTCATTACCTACTATGTAGGTTACTTGACAGTATTGGGAGGTTAAATGTGTCTGTGTAACATAATAAAACGACATCCAATCCACCATTTTAGTGACTTTTAGTTCGATATTAAAAGGAAAGGGTATCAATTTAAAAACCCTCGCAAAAGCTTAGCTTGAAAGCAGAGAGCTTCAAACTTTGAAGAGAGTGTGAATCTACAAGAATTTCATTCGAAAATAAATTGCAGATATTTTTGAGATTCAAACTGAAATGGAACGAAATCCAAATTCAGAACGAAATGTATTAAGATATCCATATTCAAGAAATAGACGTGATTATTATGAATTTGGTAAACCAAAATCTGAGAAGCGAGTTGCGACGAGCTCGTTAGTAAAGGATCTTAGAACCATTACACTAGCCATTGCCTCAAGTAACTGAAATTAATTTGTAAACTGAAAATTTATGTATTTATACGTTTACCTTTTATTATATCCGTATATTTTTGTCCGTGCAGGGACGGAGAAAGAATACTGACCTCTGCGGCTGGGGTCAGCTTGTTGTAAAAGGCGACAAAACAACCCACCTTAGCTACGTGGTAGAGCCTCAAGCCCGTCTGGATGGCGACCACCTTCGATCTTAAGTATGCCGCCATAATAACCTTGTGTTGTGTTCCGGCATCAGTGACCCAAGTTCCCGTACCCTTTTAGGACAGTAGCGTCAGATGCCACTGACGTTGCCAACACCCATAGGCAACGGTAACTGCTAAATTCTAAGTGGGCCGATAGCCTGTCTGCTATCCTACAGTAGTAAAAAATTATATATTCATTTAAAATAGTTTTTATTCATACAATTTTTAATTTAATTTCATTATTATACTCTACTTCAACTACAGATTTAATCATTTGTATGTAACTAAGAGCCATCGAATTTCACGCTTTCTTTATTTCTCTATTTCACCATATTAAAATTAATAACCAAAAAAGTACAATAAATCCGAAACAAAAATTTGTTTCTAATCAATTTGACTTGAAAATTCAAACGGGAATAATTATATTACTGCGATGTTCCAACATTTCCAAATAAACAGAACAATGAATCTTTGTAAGATAGTTATAACATGAACTGTAAAACCGCACGTCAAACAATACCTTTTGTAAAATATTATTTTGTAAATGTATTTCCATTCATTGCACTATGAAGTGAGCACCTACCACCGTAAAAACAAACAATAACAATAATTTTGATAAAGCCATTCCAATAAATGTACGCACAATTACATTCATTGGTTGGATTAAAGTATCGTACGTGGAATGGAGTTCATTTAACAACGCAGTGTTCATTACAAAAGAAAATCTTAAAAATCTTTTGAATGTTCAGATTCGAGCAATCCTGCGAGTAATAAAATCGTAGCAGACTTACAAAGTTAAACGGCGTAGTAAGCCGCCCGCCAACCCTAAGCCGATGCATACTTGTAACTTATAATCGTTATTTTGTCTGCGGACTTCATTTAATGTTGGGTATGTCTACATTTCCGTATTAACCTCCAAGTATTAAACAATTATTTTAATTAACCTTTTTTATGTTTAAAAAATATTCTTTTATCATCATCATATCATACTATTATCGGTATTACTATTTTGGGGTTAGATTAGAAACTTTGAAAATAATAAATTAAAGTTTAAAAAAACTAAAAAAAAACGCGCTTTTATAGTTAATAAAACTAAAAAGTAAAAAATAATTCTTGACTTATGAATAAAATTACTGACGAGAAAATTAATGCCGCTGTTATAAAAATGCGTGGGATGCTCGTTATCAATAATTATATATTTTTTACTAGTTTCATTCCGAAATGTAGAGTTAATTTAAAAATATCATACAAAGCACCCCATGCTTTTAAAAAAGTGACATTAAGTTTTTATTCAGTAATTTAATTCTAATGTTAAGAATTATTTTTAACTTTTTAGTTCGATTATCTATAAAAGCGTGCTTTTTTTTAGCTTTTTTAAACTAATTTATTTGTTGTTAATTCCCAATCGGTAAATGTTTTTATTAATTTAACGCCATTTTCTGGCAGTTTTAATAATAAAATATCATCTTCCGGCAGAAAGAAAATAAGCGTTAATTCTGATGATCCTGTAAAAGCCTATGGGACAGAATTATTAAATTTGTGTACTATCATCAGGTCTTGACAAGTGTACAAAATTTTGATCGTTTAAAGTGGGTAAAAATTGAGTAAAAATCCCGTTATATACATACAGGTCAAGTCAATAAAAGCGTGATAAATAGGGAAAAAGAGCTTGGCGTCATTAAATAAAATATTATAAATAAATATGTCTGTTCGCAGCCTTTGCAAGTAAAGTCATTCTAATAATATTACAAAAGCACCCCACGCTTTTTTATATTACTGTTTTAAATGTATTTTATGCTATTATATCAAATTGAGATCAAAGGATGATATTTTAATTATTTTAAACTGTATTTTAACTTTTAACGAGACGCAAATGAACCTAGTCACAATATTAGCGCCGTTGTCTTCAGAGGTTCTTATGCCATTAGGCTCATTTAAAAATAAATAAATTTATTAAAAAAAATATCTATTGATGTATAACAGGTAAACATTAGTTAAAAAATCCCATCACAAGGAAAACGTGGTGTTCCAACCTTTCAATCACAGTAGTTATTAAAAGGTATATACATATATAAATTATAATTCATAAAAGTTTCTAGAATTTCAAATCACATGTGAACTGTAAAATTTGTGATTGAATAAGTAAAGACTGAATGGAAATATGGAACATAGAAGTTATCAAATCGACATTTGATTGCATACATGACATACGGCGTGACGTGGCGACGTCGGCCTATTCACGCCAATGCGTCTCGTTCAGAACGTTCTGCCTCTACGTGTTCACTGTTCACATTCACAATAGTCATTCTGTGGAGGCGAATTCGATCAATCTGCTACGTAGACATGTCCCTGTGCGAGCCACGTAATGATAGTGCGGCGTGACTATTGTCGCATCCAATCTGATATAATATGTATCTCTGTTTGCATTGCGTTAAAAAACTGCATTGTTCAATGAAGTAAAACTAATAAAAGATCTTTTGAATAATGAGATCATTACCACTCAGATGACTGCGAGGTTTAATTAATGATTTTCGCTATATTCCTATAGACAGAGGTCTTCAGTCAGAGAGAGAATTTAAAATTATTATAGAATCATATATTTCGTATGTCTGATATAATCTTTTTCTAAATGACCATGTGACTATTGTTAAATGTATTGTAATAATACAATCATCAATTTATAAATACCCTTAATTTTAATTACTCAAAAATAGAAAATATTTATTCCTAACTCAATAAATAAACACGCCATGTGCACAGACGAGAGAGAAAAAGTTGGATTGGTTTCAAATCAGATGAAGTTGAGAAATCGTTGGAACTCATTAAAAAGTAAACAGAAAATGTCGCAAAACCAATCAAATATAAACATGGATACATCAATTTAGAGGGCACTGTTTGCTTAAATTATTGCTTATCGGTAAATATACATAAGACATAATCTTATAGCATCTTTTAAACTTTTTTGTTATGATAACAACTGAATAATTATAAAAATCATCGTTGTAGTTGCGATTTTTTATGGGCCCTTTTGATATGAACATTTTCTGTTTATATTCTCTATATTAAAATATAGTATTGGACCATGATAAATGATGAATACCGTCGCAACGGTGCGGCTCGACAGAAGCCATGACACTGTAGTGATATAGGTACTCTCGGATCACGATGGCTTCGGGTAGTGATACCGTGGCGCTGGTGATTAGGATACGACACTTCACACCCTTCAGTGTACCTCACATGAGGTTTGAAGCGCCGAGAACTTATCGTCACTATCGGTCTGGACATAGTTCTCATAATTCCAGGACCGGATCTCCCTCTGACTCAGGGTCTAGTAGAAGTTCAGGATTGTCTACGCTGCAGGAATCGAGACGGTGTCGGATTTGAAAGAATTCCCATTAAGACGTAGAAGTCGATGGATACTAGTGATGTGGGGATTTTAACCAACCATTATAACTGGGTTATCCTCTCTGGTAGATCCAAGCCGTAGATTTGTCAATAGCATAAATGCTTAGAAATGGTGCATTTAGTTCGACCGTTTGAAGCTTAATATGACTCACGCCGAGTAGGTTAGGTCTGAAACTCAACATGTGCTACATTTGTACGTTTAAGTGATGACCAGGTCAAGCGCATGGTTCAGGTAAAGTAGCTGGTTAAGCGAAAATAAGAGTTGGGGGGAATATGTACATCAAGATCAGCTCTATATATATTCATCAATAGAACAAAATATGCTAAATTGAACATTTTGAAGTTATATCTTTTGGGGCGTTTGGGAAAAAATTATGAGAGTACAATTTTTTTTTGTCGACTTGTCTCCAATTAAGCAGCATAGTACTTGTGTTATGAGTACTAGATGAGTACTGACTAATATACTACATTTTTTTTTCTAATTTTCGACATGATAAAGTTATTTGATTACTGTCACTCAAATTTTCGTAAAAACTTGTTACTATATTCACAGTGGTTTCTCAAATATTCATAAATCACGTCTTTTATAGTAGTGGAGATAAAAAAACATATTTTTATCAACTCTAAAAAAACTCGACTAAGCTAGACTCGGCTAGTCCCGGCTAATTTTTCATTTAAATATCTTTGAATCGTTGATTAAGTGGACGTAACAGAAATTCATACTAAAGGGACCTAATTTCTTAATTGTTCTTTACCAAACATAATCCGTCTTAAGTACGGCGAAAAATTAAATAATTTCATTCTAGTATTCATATTATATTATTGTGAGCGGTCTGCGGAACCTTTATAGCGACGATAAAAGTGTAGCTTCATCATAAAGCAATGCCTAAGTGTTCAGTGAGTGAAAAATAAAACTGTGGCGAGTTTGTATACAGAGCCGTGGAGTGGCTCAGTTATAGCCCACTGTTTCATTACAGACTGGACTCATGGGTGAGCGGCTGGAATTTCCCTTTGTTATAAAGGATTTTGCTACTAGTCCATTCTGTTAGTGATGTTTTGAACTACTCGACACTGTGGTTATTTTCGAATGATGTCATTGTATAATGGTAACTAGGTATGTAATAATTATTAGTTTATATCGAATATTTTGTTTTTTTAGAAATAATTTATAAGAATTAAAGTTGACTTTTTTGACAACATAGATACAACATTACTTAATTTTAGCGGTAGGGATAATAATTAAAAAAGGTTATAATAAATTACATTTACTTAATCGGGGACAAAAATTCTTTGAGTTGGGATGGAAATGGCACTGGAAAACTGTCCGTACAGTTTTTTTCATATTTTGATTTCTTTATCAGATGCTTCTGTGACGCAATAAATTTAAAAAAGATAAATAAGTATATTTATATTATATAATAAATCTAAAAGACTTTTAAATGAAAGGTAGGCATTTGGCAGTATAAGCAGCCTCGGGCCGATTCCCTTATTTATAGCCGTATGCTAATGGATAGATTTATTAGTAAATGTATTTATTATTAAATAAAAAGCGCAAAGAGAATACCAATAAAATTTTTTTTTAAATGAGTAATAATTTTATTCGTACAATCTGCGATTTTTTACTATTTTTTAGCCTTACTCTCTCAAAAAAAATGGTACGTTTGTTCCCGCTCTGACCATTAATTAAAATATGGGCCCTATTACATTAGTCCTACCACTGTTCTAGGGCTTTTTGAAAACTTTGTCGTTTTGTTGTTAAATAAATAAATAAATAAAATAAATAAATATTTGGTGACAATTCACACAGCGCCATCTAGTCCCAAACTAAGTAGCATAGCACTTGTGTTATGGGTACTAGACAACTGATATACTACTTATATACTTTTTTTTTGTAAATAAATACATATTATACATAAACACCCAGACGCGAGACGGGAATCGAACCCGTGACCTCCGCAAGCGTACCAAAGAGCGTTATCCGTTAAGCCACCGAGGTCGTCCTGAACGAATACTTTTTAGTGTAGAAAATAAATTTTACTATATATTTACTATGCGTCTTTGTTCAGGTAAAAGAATAGATATCTAGGGGCTCTGATTAAAAAAGTTGAGAAAAAGTTAAAGACAGTTCTGTTCTTTCACTGTGTTATGAATAAGTAACTTGAACTGTGTAGTGAGCTTTCAATGCAACCAGAAGAAGTTCAGAGGAAGAAAAAATATATACTGGGACAATTCATACAACGCCATCCCCAACTAAATAGTATAGCACTTGTGTTATGAATACTAGATGATTAATATCATACATATACTTTTTTGTAAATAAATACACGCAGGTGCAAGATGGGAATCGAATCCATGACCTCCGCACTTCGGTAATGTTAGTCGCAACGCCACAAAGATGGTCAAAAACAGAAAAATAATAGTTAACATAAGGAACTTGATCCCTGAAGGACACCCCTCACTTTTTAATTTAGTAAAGTTTTTATAATGTTGTAATAACAATTTAAAAATGATCATTAGACCAAAGATCTTTATTTTTTTTTCTCGTCTCTTCGGGTAAGTAAATATTTTTTTTGAGTGACGTTCATTTTGGATCTAGAAGAGATTTCAAATCGAGTTTATATTCTGTTTTGAGAATATTTCTATTAGACGTTATGAATAATTTAAAATATTTTCAGGAAATACGAAGTAGCGTGGTTGATTGTCAGTAATATTGTTAATTTATTCCGACAACACTATTAGAAAAAAAAAGAAAATTATGTATTAAGAGGATAAAATGGAGAGCTATTATGCGGCTGACCGGTCGTTCTCAATGTACTCGCCCTATAATCATTAATCCATAATACTGTTACAACGCTCAATATACATGCGTCGATGGATATTGAGGAAGAAGGATTTCATGCTCTACGGGATTTCACCCGAGCTCATTCACATTACAGTCAGCGCTGTGCCGTGACATTTGTATTATAGATAATACTGCTCATTTTATCGAAGAAATTGTTTTTTTTTGCCTTTAGAAATTTAACGCACGACTATCGTAAGAACTTTAAAGAAAGTTGTAACTAAGTAATTTCAACGCATGTAACAAACCTTTTTACTTTAAAAAATATTTAAATGATATTTAAATAGTATAAAAATAGAAAAAAAAAAATGTTCGGTTCTTTTCTTTTAATAGTTTCTGTGTTAGGTAAAACCCGTATCGCGGAACTTTTTCACAGATAATCAACAAACAGCTACACACGGACCAGAACAAACTATTTGCATTATACAAACATTTTATCATCCGCGGGCATCGACCCCATATACGGATGTACCAAACCATTTGCGTAGCTATTGGGCAAGCCATACCATCTATTATGTTATACGATCACTATTTTTATCTTCAGTTAATTGTCGTCGACTGTTGAATGTTGGTCTTCCCAAATTCGCAGATTGTGTCCCGGTACTGTGCCTTTCCTGTTCACCCCCAACCCATAATCTTGTCCAGAAACCACCAGGAATGCCTGAGACAGCGTGCAGGAGAAATAGTTGCGGGCGAATCTCAAATTACGGAACAACAGGTTGCAACCTGGATTTAACACTACGTGGATAATGGCGAACTCAAGTTGAGTTCTTCTTTAACCTTATGTTATAAGTTGTTTTTAATTATACTCCTTTCAATTCTCCAATTTCTTCTAAGACGTTTTCAGAATGCACCAACCTAAACGCGTTTTTTAGCGGCTTGAAAAATGACGATGGCGAAATTTTTTTTATATTTAATCAACACTAAATAATTTACTGATATAACTCTTGTCTTACTTTTTTCAAAAACATGTAAAATTTATTATTAAACTTACTCAGATTTATAGAAAAAGTAAGTTTTCAGCAAGTAACGTCTCTTCATATTTTAAAAGTATTATTCAGATTATGTTGCAATTAATATTCATGGAAATTAAACAAAGTTGAAAATTTTATAAGTTCGCAAATAAAATTATTTAACATTTATTACATCTTATATTTAAACTGTACTTGAAAATCTGCATGTAAATTAAATTCTTTAGTGTTGATTAAACTCAAAATATCTCCGGAGAAATTGCTTTTTAATGAAATAAGTAACTCACCCTCGAGGCTGTCGGCTTACACGCGGCAACGGTACGGCAGAGGCTTAGGCGGAGAGCGCCCTCACTGTTCAGCCCCGCGACCACAACTGATTTCCCAGAGTGAAAACTTCCCTATAACACGTCACGACCCACCCCATACTTGTGCCAGCCAATCATCTCACGGCGGCACCGTCGAATTCTCCCGAACATACACGATTGCTACCGACAGCTTGGGGTGGTGATTGGATCATTTAATCTGAAATAAAAATGCTTTTAAAAGAAAATCTGTGAGCTTTGTAAGCTTCTATTATCTGCGGTCTAACATTAGTAGAAGTGTGCAACAAGTAAACTTTTAGGATTTGTGCTAGATCATAGATAGCTAAGGATGGTCTTGTTAATGTTACTGTAAATGTTACTGATTCTATTTTTTTTTATATAGTTTATTAATTTATTATAAATACTTATTAAACAAAGCATTTGCACTTGAACTAGTCCAGCAAATCTAGGTGAAAACGAATTGAAGTAATAAAATTAAAGTATAATATGCAAATCTTTTTTTTATTGCCGAGGAACAGCAGATTGACTCATGGCTTATCGAATGGCTACTTAACAGTAAGCAGTTGCCGTTGCCTATGGATGTTTGCAACGCCAGTAGCATCGCGAACACGCTGCTGTCCCATATGGGTACAAGAACCTGGGTCACTAATACCGAAACACAACACAAGGTTATTATGGCGGTATACTTTAGACCAAGGGTGGTTGCGATCCCGACGGACTTGGGGTCATACCATGTAGCTAAGTTTGTTTTGTCGTCTTTGACGACAGGCCGACTTCGGCCGCAGGGGTCAGTATTCTCACTCCGCCCGTGCACGGAGAGTATTCTACTATTTTATAAGCTTTAGCTCTAGTTTGTAATGGCAAACTGTTTGTCTGTAAGTTTTAGTGAGTCAACAATATTTTGACTATTTATTAATTATAAACATGTACTTATATTTATTATAATTATATAGTTCTTTTTCTACGAGGTAAACTTGTGTGAGATTTCTTTTTATTTTTGTCGAACAGAAGACTGCCCATTTGATAGTAAGTAGTTTCCGTCGCCTATGGATGTTTGCAACGCCAAGGGCCTTTGTTAAATCGCTGCTTCGGATAACTAGAACCTGTATCACTTATGCCGGAACACAACATAAGGTGGTATTAGAGATGAGGGGTTGCCATCCAGAGACTTTTGGAGCCGTACCACCGAATTTTTTTCATACTTTTGCTTATTCAAAACACGCAAATATATTTTTATTTTATTTACAAGTGAGAAAACCATCTAGCCTCCAACCTTGCATGAAAAAATAACGATTACTTTGCTTCCTGTAAGCATGAAGGAAGCGTAATTTTCTACATTTTATGTAGACTAGAAAATAAAACCCTATCTTTCTCCTAAACCACACGGCGAATAAACAATATATAAAATAATAGTAAAAATTAATTATCATACCCTCAAAATAATTTAAAGTTGTATTAAGCTCTTGGATACAGATATCAGAAAAATGGTAACGAAAAGAATTATATTTTCTTGCAGAATCCGAGATGAATTTTCCACTTCTTTGGGAATTTTGATTGTCACGTGTGATAAAAAATTCTTTTTAATCACTTATTATGAAACAAAAACAGAACAGAGACTGAATTTTTATTGTTTAGCAACAGCAGACAGGCCAACGGCCTACTTAACAGTAAGCAACTACCGTCACCTATGAATGTTTGCGACGCTAGGTTAGTAACCCAGGCCGGGTTACTAATGCCGGAACACAGCGTATAGTTAATATGGCGGCATACTAATACACCAGGGTTGGTTGCCATCCAGACGGGCTTGTGGCGATACCACCTAACTATCTGAATCTGTATAATAAAAAGTACACATTTTTCACTTGTTATTGTAGTAATGTTGCACACCACTAACTGTCATAAATATGAGTCAAACATCACCCAGAATGACAGTTGGCACTTGTGCAATGGCCGTCCTCCATTACAACGCAAGTACATCATCAGTGTGCTAATTATAATACAAAATAATAAATAAGAAGTATAAATAAAACTATAAGAAACTAAAAATAATAATTTTTTATTAAAATAATACAGTTATTGTTTTAATCACGTGCAAAAATTATACTTGTAATATAAACGTAATTATAAAATGGAGCCCTAAAGCAATTAGAGAACGGGCGGTTGGGCATTATGCCATTGAAAGCCTTTCAATTAAATGGCGTCGTGATGGTCGCTGCATGGGAGCCCACGAGATTATCCACTTGTTTGATTCTTGACCACGACGAGCCGTTCGTAATCTAAGTTATAAACTAAATCTTAGGTCCCGTCTCACATATCCCCGTAAGCCCGGCTTGGTTGACATTTGAATGCTTCTCCTACGACCGCGAATTAGTATGCACGCTACATTCGGTCACCACTCCCTATGGGCCATCACTGCCTATTCCATATCTTTTATTCATTTGCTACCAGCCATTTTGTTACGTTTATCAGAAAACGTTTAATTCAATAACAAAAAATTTTCAACTTAATTTTCTAAAGTAACAATTCGTAAATTGGAAAATACACTAAAATGATGTAAAAATGATTTAAGATAATAAGAACTGAGTATTTTATTAAGTGCAAAGTAACTATACGATTAAGTAACGTTTAAGTCAATTAATATCAATTTAACGTTTCGTGAATTTAATGTTTCTTTTTCGTGAACTCTACAAATCTTCTTCCTCCTGCCCTAACCCCACATTATATGGGGTCGGCAAAACATGTTCTCTCCATCCATTCTCCTCTGTTAGTCGTCATCTCAAAATTTTCACCCTTCTTTGTTATATTAACTTTTACACAATCCATCCATCTTTTATTTGGTCTACTTCTACTCCTGTATCCATCTACTCTCATTTCTATCATTTTCCTTGTTATATAGCATTCTTCCCTGCGCATTACATTGCCAAGCCACACTAGTCTATTACTGTCAAGTTTTTCTGAAATAAACTAACTAATAAACAACTGGCGCTACTTTCACACTCCTTTTTAATACACTCATTTCTATCCATTTTCGTAGCTCCACACATTCATCTCAGCATTCTCATCCCCGCAGCATGTAACATGTCCCTTTCGTCTCTCTCCTTTGTGGCCAAGTATTCCGATCCATACAATACGACAGGCCTAATTACGGATTTATAAATTTTACTTTTGAGTTTAAGGGTACAAGAACTTGGGTCATTAATGCTGGAACACAACACAAAGTTATTAGGCGGCATACTTAAGATCAAAGGTGGTCGCCATCCATACGGGCTTGGGGCCCTACCACGGAGATTTAGATCTAATCTATTATTTAACATTTTTCACATCTATATCACTATATATTTTAATAATTGCTTTTCCTGCATAGAGGTCTCACAGAATAGTCCGCCCACTCGGTCCAATTTGTGAGCGGGATCTTGGGATACGTTCATTTTGTGTATTACAGAACTAGAACAGAATCAGTCGAGAGCTTGAGTTATGTAAATATGAATTTAAATAGTTGTTCAAAATATTTTGAATATATGCTACAAGCATGGAATTATTTTGATAAGTAATATTCCATAGTATATTTCTCGTTTACTATTATTTTAAATTATTCTCGTAATTTGAAATAATTACCTAGCTGACCCGGCAACATTGTTTTGCCATATAAAAATAAATAAAAAAATACATTCCGCTTAGTATTTCTATAAAATTCGTTGTTATTGAGTATAATTTCAAAATAAAAATTTAAAAATACATATGTAGCTAGTATATTTATTGTCTTACTCATAACACAAATACCATACTTGACGCATTGCGTCCCAAAGTAAGTGTGTGTATGTGTTATTTATTGCTGTAGGATAGCAGACAGGCTGACGGCGCGCTTAGAATTTAGCAGTTACCGTCGCCTATGAGTGTTTGTGACGCCAGTGGCATCGCGAAAACGTTATTGTCCCATAAGGGTACAGGAGTTTGGCTCACTAATGCCGGAACACAACACAAGGTTATTATGGTGGCATACTTAAGACCAAAGGTGGTCGCCATCCAGACGGGCTCGAGGCCCTACCACATAGCTCGGATGGGTTGTTTTGTCGCATTTACGACAGGCCGACCCCGGCCGCAGAGTTAGTATTCTTTCTCCGCCCCTGCACGGACGATATGTAAGTACCATATAAAAACGTCGATTGCAGTTTTTTTAAAGAAATATGCTAGACATGAATCCAAATTGAGACTTACATTGCAGACCAGTACATATTTTTTCTTACTCCATCCCTTCTCTCCATCCAGAGACGAAGTACGAATACTAACCTCTGCGGCCGGGGTCGGCCTGTCATAAACGACGACAAAACAATCCTAGCTACGTGGTAGGACCACAAGTCTGTCGGGATGGCAATCACCCTTGGTCTAAGGTATGCCGCCATAATTACCTTGTGTTGTGTTCTGGCATTAGTGAGCCAAACTCCTGTACCCTAATGGGACAGCAGCGTGTTCGCGGTGCCCTAACGTTGCAAACATCCATAGGTGACGGTATCTGCTTATTATTAAGTGAGCCGTCAGCCTGTCTGCTGTTACTCTGCAATTAAAAAAATAATAATTTACGTAGAGGTCGAATCCACATATCTATTGTTAAATAGTTTTTTGTAACGATGTCATTTATCAAGAAGTTTGATAGAGGTCTACTGGGACCAAAAAGCTCTTTGGTATTTACGCCCAAGAATAAGTGTTGCCATCTAATGCGGTAATACAGCGTTTTGAGAACGTTTCCGGTTGGAAGCGATTTGGAATCGATATATTATGTATAATTTTCTTGATTTTTTTATTATTATAGTATATACTATAGTGTAGTATATTCATCTTAGTTTATACTAATCTATTTTATATTTAAATTGTATTGTAAATACATACAATTCACTGAAACTAAAAAATTTGCTTATAATTATATTGAATTGCAGATATACATGATTAAATTTACATTATATTCAAATCCAATTACAATAAAGGGGCTGATTCGGCTAATTTTTAAGGATCTTCTTTTGTCGTTATGCGAAGAATACCCTATTGCAAGACGATGGGAGTTGACGGGATTCACCGAACTCGGGAGGTCTTCTTTCTCGTACTGCCGTTGTCCACTTTTATATCTTCAAACACTAGCGTGTAGTACACAATAAAAGCAATATTATTATCCAAAAATAACGCAAGATACTGTTCTTTAACTATTTAAAATCGCGTCCACAGGGACAATGTCTACCCGTCAACGGTTTAACACACATTCTCTCTGATACGTCACGGCAGCACGCCATCTCTTGATGAGAAATTTATAAAAGAATAGTGTCATAGAATGTACAGGAGTGAGGGAGACGGCACAGAAAGCATTCTCGCATGTCTAGGTATTACGAGTATAACAAAGTTTTAATAATATTAACGGCCTATACATAGTAATTAAAAAGTAAGTAATTTAAAAAATGTAGTTAAGGATAGACACATCAATTTTTTAGTTACAATTAGGTAATTATAAGTTAAAATTTTAAATGCATGAACCACTCATGAAAGTAGATACGGAGAAGCGAAGATTTTAATTGTTTATTACAAAGATATGTCCGCTTTGTCTGGTGGCCGACACAAAGTTTCCAAGGGGCGTAAAGTTAAAGGTATCTTGATATAGCTTCTGTTATCGTAGACTTGTTTTATCGTTAGTATTGGAACTGCGACTGTGTTATACACTCCGCATAACATAATGTACCAATCCTTAACTAAAATATAATTTTCTTTGCTTGCTGATGAAAAGATAAAATAATTTTTCTTATTAGATTTATTCTGCTTGACAGTTTGAATCATATTGACATACAACATCATTCACATAGTTGACGGTAATATAACTTTCGAGAAAAAAATATAGAGTTATATTTAGCCAAATTAGATTATATACTACCCAGAGTAATTTATAATGTATGTATTATAATTATAATTATATATTCATATAGAGAAATACGTCATACACATATAACGTGTTTCAAGATTAATTTCGTGCCTGTGATTTTATTCAAATAATTGATACATTCTATCATCAATTCTCAGAAAATATCGACAAAAAGCATATTTTACAATCGTTTCAATATTTATTTTTAACCGACTTCAAAAAAGGAGGAGGTTATCAATTCGTTTGTATTTTGTTTTTATTTTTATGTTTGTTATCTCAGAACTTTCGACTCGGTGAACCAATTTTGATGATTCTTTTTTTATATGAAAGCTGGTACTTGCCGTGTGGTCCCATTTCAATTTGGTCCAGTTCTGACAATGGCATCCATGAGAAAACCATATAAGTCTTAAATTTGCATTAAGTATGTGCGCAACAAATGGACGAATACCAATATCACGCCAACCGATTTCGATGATTCATTTTTTATTGGAAAGGATTATACTTCAAAGGTAGTTTGATGAGAGTTTGGTTAGGTTCTGATTATGAGATCTATGACAAAGTAACGGAACTCTTCAATTCTTAGGAGCAAATTAACGATACTCGGCCGAATCTTTTATAGGCTATCCGGATATTTGAGTCACCTACTGTAACGTCGTTATGGTCAAGTAATTGTCGTAGCTGAATATGATGATCAATGGAACTCCTTAACGGCTTACAGTAAGGGTGCCATCTGTGGCAGAATTTTTAACTGTCTGTATTCAAATTGCAATGCGCTTACGTTCGTTGCTGCATTGTAACATGACGCCAGCATTCTAATTACATTACTTAAGGTGTATTATGTGTGAAGCCGTGGTAGTCGAGTGGGTGGTAGAAGCTTTTGCGTATTATTGATGAGCTTTATTACCATATAAAAGACTGGTGGTAGCGGAGTGGCAAAGTAACCGACCTGCAACGCATGAGGTTATGAGTTCGATCCTGGGTGTAAGGGGGGGGGGGAGGTACCGATGTAAAAAATCTGAGTCTGTGGACACGTTGCTCCTCCGTCTCACTAGATAGACGTTCGTGGATTAATCCGAGACGGTGGGCACGTTGCTCCTCCGTTTCTTTGGATAGATGATCGTGTAAAACGCTGAGTTGGTGGGCACGTTGCTCCTCCGTCTCATTCGATAGACGATCGTTGATCAAGCCGAGACGGTGACTACGTTTTTCTATATTTTCCCTGTTCAAAACTTTTTTCATGTAAAGCCGAATTTTCGAAAATCTATTTTTGCGTTCTTCGCAAATCTCTTTTGAAATTGTCCTCGAAGTAGATTTCCTCTATTGAGATATAATAGATGTTTCTTCCTGACTTCGTTTGTTTCATTTAAACGGCGCCGTCTCATATGAGCAGCACGTTTAGTAGGTCTACCCATATTCAGACAAATTAGTTAGTGTACTTCAGATACACTTAAATAACAGTAATTAATAACGACAATAATTAATAACAAAAAATAACAATAATTGTAACTACATTTTAATATCGTAATATAGATCGTACCTATATATTGATGAGTACAAAAAGTAAGTTGATTATTAAGTTATAGAAGAATATGCAATTTTTTTTTTACTTTTTAGTGCATATTCATTTGTTTTGGAATAGTTTTTTTTTTATTGAAGGCGGTTTTTTTTGTTAAAATTTTTGTTTATAAAATATGCCAATGGCGGTAAATAAGAAAAATACGTCTAAAATGATAAATACAAATTTAACACCACTTCGTAGCGCTGGGAGGCAATTTAAAAATTTGTCCCGAAGGCTTCGCCTAGTTGTTTATATTATGTGAGAGATATGCAGGGCGGTCGCCCGTTCCCGTAGCTTGAACTACATATCTACAAGAACTGCTACGGTTTCTATAAAACTCTTGCTACGCTTGTCGTAGACGTATAATAATCTAGCTATGCTCGCGACTCCATCCGCGTGTAATAGTTACTTTGGGCAGAATTTTTTGGATATATCTTATGGTTTATTTTGGGTTATTATTACAAACCATATAAATCCTAAAATATAAATGATATATGCAAACAGTCAGTATTATCGAATGCAACTGTTACGCCATACGCCTCCGGAATACGTACGTTCGAACCTACAAAGTCCAGCCTAAGCTAAACCCTATTTCATAAGATTGATGACATAAATCTGAGGTTAACTTAAATTGGAAATTCAACCTACAATGTCCAGCCTAAGCTGAACCCTATTTCATATGATTGATGATAAAAAATAGCCTAAGTTACTTCTTGATACATTAGCTATCTGCCAGTGAAAGTCCCGTCAAAATCGGTGCAGCCATTTCAGAGATTAGCCGTAACAAACAGACAGACAGACAGACAAAAATAGTAAAAAATGTTGTTTTTGTATATGTACCGTGTATTAGTGTTCGTTAAACATCGCTAGTATATCGATATTATCGATAGTACACGACTATCAATAGTATTGATAATTTTTGAAACACAATCGATACGATATTATTAAATACTTTTTACTCGCAACACTAGTCGCGCTATTGAGCGGCTATTGTCTTCGCTATGGGGGATTCCCGAAAACCCTAATATTTCGCAGACTTCAAAATCAGTGTGACCAGTTTAGGTATTTCTTTCTTAATGAGAAAGATTTTGAACAATAATCGCGAGGATCCACAATCATAAAATTTTATTGAAATTGCAATAACACAAAAGATTTCTCTTTTAATGTTTTTTTACTTTATGGGACGGGACTACTATAACAATATTTAGGGCTTTTGTACTTTGTTTACCCAAATTATACTTTGAACAAATTATTCTGCTAGAAATTTTAGTAGTAAATGTATACAGGAATGGTAACCCTTTTAGTTCAAAGTACTTCGCAGTTTTCATTAGATTTGTCACTCAACTCTATTACAGTAAAATATGAGTAAATCACATGTCTGGGGCATTTTACAAAGATAAACGAGAAATTTGCCAGGTGTTGGTTGTGTAAAGGGGAGTTTAAATTAAGTGGAAATACGACTAACCTAATAGATTGTCTCAAAAGGAAATATAATGATGTGTGGTCTTCTGTACCAGTAGTACCAGTGCCTATTAATTAAACGAGTACAACTGATGATCAAAATGATGGTCCAAGAGTGAAAGTAAGAAAATCTTTAAAAAATTATTATGATAGTGATTCTAAAACTAAGAAAAATTTAAACAGAATGTATACACGCATGATTGCATTTGGTATAGAACCCTTGCGTAAAGGAGAACACAAAGGATTTCGTGAGTTCGTGAAAGCTCTTGATAATAAATTCCTGATACTTCAACTTTAAAAAATAAATTGTTACCAGAATACTACGAAGGACTTAAACAGAAGCCTTTATCAGCATTAGTTGAGGCTAAGCATGTTAGTGTATATTCAATAAAATTAAAACATTAATTATAAGCTAACATTTTTTATTCACCGTTTGCAATTTTGCATAACTATCAGTAGTATCGATAAATATCGATAGTTTTATTGTAAAATATTGATAGCTATCGAACTCAAGAACTATCGAGGTTTAACGTACACTACCGTGTATACGTCCGAATGCACTTAGTAAAAAGTGGTTATTTTAATATTTCAAACAGACCATCCAATTTTATTTATTTGTATAGATATCTTGAAAAGTTTGTCCTATCTATTAGGTATATGAATAGATTCTTTTTTATTGTTGTGGAACAGCAGACAGGCTAACGGCCCTACTTAATAATGAGTAGTTACCGTCATTGGCGACAACAGAGCCACGCAGCAGTCCACGCAGGGAAACTAGAACCTAGCTCATTTATGACATAAAACAACACAAGGTTATTGGTTATTATGGTGTCATATTTATGGACCAGGGGTGGCTGCTTCCCAGATAACCGTTGAACCGTACCACATAGCTACGATTGTTTTGTCTCCTTTTACAACAGGCCGGCCCCGACGTCTATAGAATAGATCGCGTTTGCTGTTGCATTACCTCTGTTCCAGAGGTACTCTTACTCCCCCCCTTCACGGAGTAAAAACCTGACTAAAACTACTCATAATTTGTCAAAAATTCATATTTTTAACTGCTGACAATTGAATATGATTTTTGGTACCCAAAATAGATACACAAACATTGTACACATAATTACAAACTGGAAGTAAAATCAGTTGCTTTGTGTTATAATCATTTTTAAAACTCTTCATTCTTACAGCTAGTTTTTATTAATAAAATCAGAAAATAAAGAGTTCTCAGGTGTTTATGTCAAGTCTGGACATTTTTAAGTCTACGTTACTTCCTGTGGCGGATGCGGAGTGGGGGGCGCGAAGTTGACTTGATTGGAAACCCTATTCCATATTTATTATGGGCCTATTTTGTCATGTTTATTGACGGGACTGTCGGGACACAACTCCATGTTACACACCGAGTCGAAGTTGCTACTTTGAATAAGTAACGTTCGTGTTATAATAACAAGAAATCATTATTTTTATATTTTGTTATGTTTCATAATAATAATTATTGTTATTATAATTACGATTAATTCATATTCTTTACTGATGAGATGTATATATTTATTAAAAATTTGAGAATACTATGTGTATAATTTAAGATTTTTATAGAAAACACTTAATATTGGTTCATGAAGTCGATCAACAAACGATGTCTGAATAAAATAACTGGAAGATGCGAGAAGAGCGCCTTTCATGCTTCGTTTAAAATAATATTTGCTAGTTAATATTTCTACGAAATATTGACGTTATTTTATTAGATATAATATTGAAATGAGATAGGTTTTTTCATGATTCGATGAGATGAGAGTTTGACGATAATTAATAATCATGGGATCATTAACATTTACCTGAAGTTTTTTCTTTTTTATAATGATTTTTATTATTACAGCTGGGAAACTGAAGACAGACTGACAGCTCGTCCGCCTATCTGGAATCCGAATCATTTATGCCGGGAAAGATTATTATTGTGGTATATTTAAACTAGGTGAGGTTGCAATCCAGAGAGGCAGATAGCTTTATCATCGGATATTATATGCGGGTATTCTTAAAGTTATACAAATAATGATCTTATTGAATTAGACAAGTTATGGTTATTAGTGGCGTTGTCATATGTTTATACAGCTAACCAAGAATTTACAAAATAATTATTTGATTTTAATCGGAAAACATTTGTAGTACTTCGTAATCATTGAGGACGCAAAATACCAAAGAGAATTGTTCAGTATCTGATTAGATCAGATTGTTGACACATTTTTTCAGCTAGCTGAGTGTCCAGAATGTTAGAACCAAAACAGAAATGCAATAGTTCTAACGCTTGTCGTCATTTTCAAGAAAGGTTATTTTATTACAGTGATATTTTTGGTGATAGATAACCACTGATGAAACGGATGCTTCATTTTAATCCCAAGATTCAATAAATTCGAAACATCTTGTAAATCTTTATATTCTGTACAGTTCTGTCTGTACAGAATAAAAGTGAGTATATACTGGAATTTTGAAGGTATTATGTGCCGAGAGCTGTTACAATTGAAGCAATATTGCTTATATACTATAATCTAAATTCGCTTTACTGTAGTAAGATAATACGAGACCCCGCATCAAAAAGAAAACATAATTTTGAACTGATAATGGTGAGATTACAATGTTTATCAAGTTACTAGGTTCCTACTCGCTAGATATCTAAGCTAGTGCTTAGTTACTATAAATTTAGTTTTAGGATTAACTGTTACGGGAATCCTATTTGATAGACTTCCTGACATCAAATGAGTCATATATTATAAATAGAGAGTGGGGAACAATCTTAAAAATCATTAAGGGAAGATCCAAGGTATTAATTTATTAAGATAAACGAATTTAATAAAATAGGGATTAAGTTGAAAAATTACATCAAAACATCAAAATATAGAAAGTTTATAGAAAGTTATAAATTACAGTGAAACTCAAAAGTTTTCTACCATTATTTAAAATATTATAATCATCATCATCATTTCAGCCGGAAGACGCCCACTGCTGGACAAAGGCCTCCCCCAAAGATCTCCACGATGATCGGTCCTGCGCTGCCCTCATCCAACCTATCCCGGCGATCTTGACCAGATCATCGGTCCATCTTGTGGGGGGCCTACCAACACTGCGTCTTCCGGTACGCGGTCGCCATTCGAGGACTTTTCTGCCCCAACGGCCATCAGTCCTTCGAGCTATGTGCCCAGCCCACTGCCACTTCAGTTTTGCAATCATCCGGGCTATGTCGGTTACTTTGGTTCTCCTGCGAATCTCCTCATTTCTGATTCGATCTCGCAGGGAAACTCCGAGCATAGCCCTCTCCATTGCTCTCTGAGCGACCATGAGCTTTCTCATAAGGCCCATAGTTAGCGACCACGTCTGCGTTCCGTATGTCATCACTGGCAACACACATTGGTTAAAAACCTTCGTCTTGAGACACTGCGGTATTTGGGACGAAAAGATTTTACGGAGCTTCCCGAACGCTGCCCATCCGAGTTGGATTCGACGAGTGACCTCTTTCGCGAAATTGGACCTGCCTAACTGGATCGTTTGACCCAAGTAGACGTATTCGTCAACAATTTCGAAAGTACAGTTCCCAACTGTTACGGGGGTAGGTGCGACATGGACATTAGACATGATCTTCGTCTTGTCCATGTTCATTTTGAGACCTACTCCTTGGGAAGCTGTATTGAGGCCATCAAGCATATGGCTTAAGTCTTCCATGGTTTCAGCCATGATTACGATATCATCTGCGAATCTAAGGTGAGTGATGTACTCACCGTTAATGTTGATGCCCAGTCCGTTCCAGTCCAGAAGCTTGAAGACATCTTCCAACGCAGCAGTGAACAGCATCGGCGATATGACATCGCCTTGTCTGACTCCCCGCTGCAGTCGGATAGGCTTCGAGTTCTGATCCTGGAGACGGACTGACATGGTGGCGTTTTCATACAAACACTTCAACGCTTTGATGTATCGATAATCAATGTGGCACCTCTGGAGAGACTGAAGCACCGCCCAGGTCTCGATCGAATCAAAGGCTTTCTCATAGTCCACGAACGCCAAGCATAGTGGCTGGTTATACTCCTCCGTCTTCTGTATAACCTGCCGCAGCGTATGTATGTGGTCTATGGTGCTAAAACCTTTTCGGAATCCGGCTTGTTCGGGAGGCTGGAAGTCGTCAAATCTGCGCGCGAGACGATTCGTGATGACCCTTGAAAACAGCTTGTAAACATGGCTCAGAAGTGATATCGGTCTAAAGTTCTTCAAAAGGGTTTTGTCGCCCTTTTTGAAGAACAGCACCACTATACTTCCGTGCCAGGCCTGCGGCGTTTTGCCATCGAGGATGACGGAATTAAATAGCTTCTGGAGGATTTTAAGCACAGGAGTACCACCAGCTCTCAGAAGCTCGGCTGTAATTCCATCATCACCCGGCGCCTTGTTGTTTTTAAGCTGTTTAAGGGCCACACTAATCTCGTACAGACTGACGTCTGGGATATCTACGGTGTAGTGTCGGGTTAATTTGGCTCTTGGGTCTTTAGCCTTGTTGTTAACAGGTGCCCGTGTGGTCGTGTATAGCTGTCCGTAGAACTTCTCGACTTCCCTCAAAAGTTCGGGTTTAGACGAAACGACCCTGCCGTCGTCGGTCTTCAGCTTCGTCAGTTGGCTCTGCCCAATAGACAATTCTCGTGCGAATACTTTAGAGCCCTTGTTACGCTCTATAGCCGCCTTTACACAGTCTGTGTTATGGCGGCGGATATCGCGAGTCAAGGACTTGGAGATCTGTCTATTTAGCTGCCTATACTGGGAAGCATCGTCCGGGGACTGAAGGGTCATTTGACGTCTCACATCCATCAATTTGAGAGTAGAATCTGAGATTTTTCCGGTTCTTTTTGAACGGCTGGCCTTGAAGAATTTAGACCCGGCCGTTTGAACAGCTTCCACGAACCTGTTATTATACTCGTCCACGTCAACGCAGTCACCGAGGCATTCGAAGCGGTTTTGCAATTCGAGTTGAAAGTTTACCGGGTTTTGGATCTGTATGGGTGCAGGTCGGAGCGTAGACTTCACCAGTCGAGACCTCTCCAATTTTGGATTGATATTCAATGTGCCTCTTACTAAGCGGTGATCACTCCCAGTTTTCACCGAATTGATCACAGAGACATCATTGAATATCTGTCTTTTGGTCGACATAATGAAGTCAATCTCATTTTTGGTGGCACCATCGGGACTAATCCAAGTCCATTTGCGTTGTTCTGGCTTCATGAAGAAGGAGTTCATCATATACAGGTCCTCCTTCTCCATGAAGTCGGCCAGCATCTGGCCTCGGGTGTTCCGATTTCCGAACCCAAATTGCCCCACTCTCAACTCATCGCCGCTACGTTTCCCCAACTTTGCGTTGAAGTCTCCCATGACAACGTTAAAGTGGGTTTTAGAAGTGTGGATGGCTGTTGAGATGTCCTCATACATGGCTTCCACCTCTTCGTCAGGATGTGTCGAAGTCGGAGCGTAAACCTGAATGACCTTCAACGAATACCGTTTGGTAATTTTGAGTATTAGGTACGCTACCCTAGTCGAAACACTCCCCACCTCAGTAACGTTGTTCACAAGAGACTTGTGAACGAGAAACCCGACACCACCTTGGGACAGTTGGTCGCCCTCCCGGAAGTAGAGCAGATTTCCGGAATTTAGGATTATTGAGTCCTCTCCCTGTCTTCGGACTTCAGATAACCCCACAACATCCCATCGCAGTCTGCTCAAAACTTCCTCCAGTTCCTCCAACTTCTCGTTGGTCCGCAGTGTCTTGACATTGTATGTTGCCAGGGCCAAAGGTCGTCGTTCTTGGTAGCGAATCCGAACCCGGGGATTCTTCGCACCCCCTGCCCCGTCGCTTATGTGGCTGCTACCGTGACCACCACGAACGGGGCCGCCGGGGACTAGGGGCCGGGGCCTGTGTGTATCTGTCATTTTAGGGGGGGGTTTTGCCATAATCGCCACGCTTGGCAGGCGGGTTGGCGATCGCAGTATTCGCAGTTGGTGATGCTCTCACGGAAAGATGCTGCTGCCCATCCTCCGTTCTTTCTATCCCTTAGTCGTCTCTTACGACACCCAAGGGAGGAGATGGGGTGGTGCTATTCTGGTGCGACACCACACACTACAACAGTGACAATAAAAGGTAGTAATTAATGGGCAACTACAACATAGTTTACAAAGTATTCCAATTTCACACAACTATTTTTAAACTCTACACATATATATGAGCGACACCAATAAAAAATTCCAATAAACTAAAATAAACGATAATGATCCATTATAATACATGATAATGACAGTTGATTTGTATTATCTTTATAAACACTATTATTAATGGAGTATGTTTTATAATAACTTATCTAAATTGTAGTATAGTCTTGAAATGGGTTATATTTTCAGATTTCAAACGTTCAATCACACACATAATTATTAAAATAAGTAGTAAACGATGCGCTATTTTTTTATATATAGCATAAAGATAAGATCTGCTGATCTCCATTTATGAAAATCTTCTTCCTCCTGCCCTTATCCTACATTATATAGGGTCAGCACAACATGTTGCATGTTGCAATAGTTATGGCTTAGTTTTTACAACCGCCCGCTTGCCTGACGTTAAGCCCTTTTTGGGGAAAAAAAAATCAGTCATCCTTTTTATTTAAATTATTTTCTGGTTTCACATTGAAAGTAGGAAACGAAATTTCGTTGTTAGTCATCTAACATATCCTCAAGCTACACTTTTATTGGTTTCTTCTTGAACAAACAACATCCGAGTGTCGGTTTGGATGTGCAGGGTGACACTTTTGCTGGGTCGCCGACTTTTACGGGGTCCGTGCACAATCACATTCGACAACTATGTCACGAGAGCTTCTAAATAGGAAATTCGCAGTGTCAAGCGTCTTCGATTGCTCTTAGTCCTGCATTTCATTGCGCTTGAATGCAGAAACAGGCAGCTTGCGCAGGTGCTTGCGCACAATCTTCTTATAATTTAGTGGTGGATCACAGCAATCTTCCTCTTAGAAAGTTAGAGGCCTTGAAACACGCAGCTTTTTCACAATAATACATAACCTTCGGCAAAGGACATCGTGGCAAGCAGGGATAGCACATAGGTGGATCTTCATAGCACGTTTTTGTACAAGGGGCCACTAACATCATACATACTGCAAATTGTTCGCAGTCTTTAGGATAAAAGCACGTCATTTTTATTTAGATTTACTTCTTATTCTTCTGTAAATTTTATATAATAATAAATAAATTTCCACTAGAATTTTGATAATTTTGACGGAATTTTGACAATATATTATAATAAATGAAGATTATTTTTAGTCGATTGTTTATGGCAATATTATTTTGTTGTCACAAGTATAGTATAAATTTATATAAATTAATGTACTATGTAGAAAAATTGCTACAATATTCAACATACGATATATTTAGTAATTGACGTAAATAATGTTCGTATAGCGGAACTAAAGCTTACAAAAATATTGTAGGCGAGTGTACTGGGTGCTTGATCGCGGCTGAGCGCACCGGAAGCGTTGTTAAAGGCATTATTATCCGGACGGTCGCGCTGCAAATAAATCGCCGACGGGCGCCACACCAGGGCGAACCTCTTTCGATTATCTTCATATTTTCATTACACCGACGTATGCTTTTTCATTTATCTCATAAAAATATGATATGCTTTCCTCGTTTATTTCGAGTTGTTTAGAATAGTTGAATTAATTACTACCACTTTGACACTATACGGTCTTTGAAATTATCTCACTATTACTTCAAATAATATATTATTTTATGTAAAATTTAATATATTTTTAAATATACGTGTACCTAGACAAGGTTCAGTTGGAGATATTAGTTACTTATTTCTAGCCAGTTGAGTTTCCGTCTCAGGTTAGGGAGACAGTTAACTCCACCTGACCACCGGGTTCCCCTCGGAGATCTACTATGACAATAGTACCCTGTTCCCCGGTATTGAAAAAAAATTTCTTTCATCAGCTAAACGTAAAAAATATTTTTAGAATATTAACTTTAAGAATTTTTTTAGAAAGTAAATGAGTGATAACAGATAAAAATGGATGGACTTTAAAAACATCGAAAAACTGTTATACAAAACGAACTGGATAAAAAGCAATTGCTCTCAGAGTTAAATTCCAAGCGCAATAACGAAAAAATTCAATTCTGGAATAATCTGGCTGTCAGCAAATCTACTACTTTTCTAACATATATTATGATTTATCAATGTTAATACAGTTGTAAAGTTAACATAATAAGGACCAGAAATAAGACTAACTAACCCTTCTCTTATATGTTTAAAAGGCGATTAAAATAATAGTGATCTTTACCAGGAACCCATTCTATGTAATCCTTCAAAGCGGTCTGGACCTGGAAGCTTTGGAGTCAATGTACAAGTGGCGTCAAGTGGCAATCATGCGAGGCTCTCTTCCTGCGCCTTGTGATATCTAGGTAAAGCGGGCGGAGCTCCGAGACTATCTCAAGAAAATCTGGAACGAAAGACTTGCTGCTTGCTGATGGTATGCACCAGTGCGGGCCAAGATGCACAACAGTCGTCCTGCACCAATGTCTTGACAGGTGTTCCAGGTACTCTTAGAGCTAGGTTGCTTCAGGCGGTACCGCTCAGTATGAGCAACTGACCAAGGGCCAGGACTATGTTGCCGGCGACGAGGATACGGCGCCACTGAGGATACCACCGGATCGAGTCTGTAGTGGGTCTCCCATCATCATCTTAGTTGTGAGCTGAACTGGATGAGACGCCGTCACCTCCTTCTAGGAAACAGTCATGTTTGAGAAGGAGGCAGTGGAGAGGGAGTAAGAGTGCGCTAGGCTGTCCTTCCGCCAATGTAGAGCCACTTGTCGTTGGATATTGGTAGAGATGAGCAGGCCGCGAATGTGGCCCCCTGAAACTAAATCACAGCTCGTACACACAAGGCCGAGAGAGAAGCGTGAGTGTACGTGAGGTGTACCGCGCGCCAAGCTCACTCCTGCGCAAGAAAGAAGATGTCAGGGGCCCATCATCCCCCGAGTTTGAAGAGGCCCGGCGCCGGTCGAAACGCTACCCTGACTAGTTTGTTGCGTCCCGCGGCTCAAGGCGGGTGGTCTTATTGGATCAGCGACATGCATATCCAAGAGAAAGGGACGCACAGGCTTAATGCAAGGGGAGTGCCTCACTACCCCGCTGCACTTCTCACACGACGCTGAATTTCTATTCATCTCTTAATGAAAAGGAAATCGAGCGGTTCTTGGTCAAGAAAATGAGAACATCGCAAACAATCGACCCAACATGGAGCTCTGAATTTTGTCCTGTCATCGTATATATATATATATATATATATATATATATATATATATATATATATATATATATATATATATCTATATACGTTTCTATTCTAACATTTACTGACGCTTGACCAAAATCTAATTAAAAATAAAGAAAAATTTTGTAGATATTAATATCCGACAATAAAACAATTCAAATAAAAATAATTAAAAAACACCTGTACGTAAATTAAAATATGCAGTACGGGTGAAAGCTTGCCTTATAACAGCTATTTGCAGTTATGGAAATTGAACATTGCAAGAAATTTCATTCGACATGTTTTCAACTTGTGAAGCCGTGAAACTCTACTTCAATAAACTTTTAATGAAACGCATTCTGTTAGTTGATCAGTGTACAGGAGTTTATTTGAAAAGTTTTCTATAATTTATTTTACCTACAAATGAATTACCCTTCCCAAGTTAATAATAATATTTATTTTTAGATTTTCAAACTTCTACCAACTTGCTTTGCCATGAAATACAAAATAATGAAATATACCTAGACGTAGTTATGATAATACTAGCTGTCACGCAAATATTGTTTTGCTATATAAATAAAAAACATATACTCAATATTCCCTTTAATTTATAAAGTATTGCCAGTAATGGTTATTATAACCTATTTATCGCTTAACTTTAGAGAGCCCTCGCTGGAGAAAATGTAATGCAGTTTTCCCGGTATGTTGGCAGAAGCGTCACCGGATATTGATTTAGTGAGGCCAATGTGTTCCCCTACAGGATGCAGCATATACCCTGTCATTACCTTCGTGCCTGTATTCTGCCTAATTAATTTACAGTGTCTCGTGGCATAATGGAGCCAGAAAACGCTTTTTATTAAGTTAAAAATGTCCTTTACCATATTAAATCACATGATTAATTTTTTATGGTTTCTTTTATTTAGTGTTAAATCTCGGTTGCACTTTATATTACTTTCTTGATGCCCAGGGTCTGCTTTATTTTGTTTTCTCATCGGTTGCCTACGATTTGGAATCTTGTTAGGGATAAGTATACATTTATTCTGTAATAAATTATATGTTTTAATTCTATAAAAATATCATATTGCTATTTGTGTTGACATTTATATAGAGCGTGTGGTGAGCTACGCAATTTGCAATCTCGCGATTATAGGTTCGATTCCTACCTTAACTCATACATCTCTGGCAATTATTCTCACCAAATGTGCGTACATAATTGCCACTTATCATTGTAATCTATGATTAAACAAGTGGCGAGTATACTTCCCCCTTAACTTTAGGGAGGGGAGATCCGAGCCCACAAGTAACACGTTATGGGTTGATATATTGTAGTTTTGAGGACTAAATATTGTTGAGATAAATTATTGCTAAGAATAAAAAGTTATAAGGGAAAAAATATTTACTGATACGATTAAATGCGAATACCACAGCAAACACGTTGATTCGATTTGAGCAAAGCGAATAAAAACCAAGTCAATAATTTCCAATTAGGCACCGGTTGCGCTGCGGTGGGCAGCCGCTGTTGGTAGAATTGAGTGGGCCAGCGGAAGCGTTATGTATTTTCCCACTGTTTATGGATCTGTTGGGTTTGTACATAAATCTAAGCAATCGGGATCACTGTAATGCTCTATAAACGTTTGATGGTATGAACAACATCAGAGGCGTGTTACAAATGGATGAGCCGCAAACGGGACTCGTACACGAATCGTGTCCATGTTCGCATTTGTAAGTGACGCTGGATGTGACACAAATATAATTATCATTATTAAAAATATTTTGGTATTAGTAGTAATTATTTATAGTAATTACAAATAGTTACTACAAACTAAAGATCAGTTCTAATAAAGATATCTCGAATAACAAGAACCTTTTTTACCTTTAATACAGTCTAATTTCAAAATATAATATTGTTACATATAATTTGAATGACCTAGTTTCCATAAGAACATATTAGAAGATGTATTTAGTTTACGCGGCCTCTTACTATCTCATTACTCTCACTGTACGAGTATAATATATATAAAATATAATATAACATTTCAAAGTTGTATCAAGAAGCCTGTGAATTTAATTGTAAAAATGCGGTTTTACTATACGGTATTCAATATTATTAACACGAATAAGTTTAAGAAATTATAACTTTTTTGCGACCCTCGAGAATAAATAACATAAATAATCAATTGAATTGAAAAGTTCTTTACGTCTTTTTGTAAGCACGTCCTTCTTGATGCTTCATTTTCTTTTTTTAAAAGATAGAATAAAGATATCGCTAAATGACTTTTTGAATAAAAACAGCTACTGTCCAGCTCTCATACCTCGAAAGACCAATTTGTACCATTTCTTTGCTGATTTTGTGATCGAGTGGAAGGAGTCACCTTTGTCATATTTCTAGCCTTTTTTGGCTTCCTAAGAATTTAATACAACGGCCTTATTCTAATCGTCGAACTACAAGTGAAGACAAATTCTCAATGAGAAAATTAGACGATGCTTAAGTTGATTGAGATATGTTAATAAAAAATAATAATTAAAAAAAACATTTCTATTGTTATAAATATTCCATATTTATAGATTCACGGTCGACAGTGAGGGCGGGCAGAGGCGGGTGGGCGCGGGCGGCGGACGCGATTCTCTCACTCGACAGATCACCTGAAAGTGTACCACTTAATAACTCACATCCTCTCCCGGTTCAGTGGGCATCCGCTGGATCGTCACATATCTCTAAATATGGTCACCGGAGCGTGGCTTATGGCATACTGCTACTCGGCTAGATGTGCCTGTCCCGGCTGCGGATTATGCCCACATGAACAGATGCTATTCATTTAATATAATTAGCTTCCCTGTTTACATATTGATCAAATGATTTGAGCTATGTATTTCATTTCACTTGTTAATTTTTTCTATACACCGTTTGTTTTGTCTGATTAAAAATCGAAATTATGGTATCGATAGGTAAATCATATCATTTAGTTTTTTATAACTGAGCGCATCATCATCATCTCAGCGATGAATCCCGGTTGCAGCCCAAACTGTCGCTTCGGCGCCCGGGGTCCGCTTTCCGACTTTTTCTTCTCCACTTCGCACGGTCTTCAGCATCCCTGGTAGTGAGACCATTGGCACGCATATCACCCTTTACGACGTCAAGCCAGCACTTTTTGGGTCTACCCCTCCTGCCGGGGCCCGGCGGAAGCGGCATGGCCAGACATTTGTTTCCCACGTAAGCATCCGGTTGCCGTAAAACGTGGCCGTACCATCGGAGCCGACACTCATGCAATTTATCCGCAATATCACGGACATGAAGGCTGCCGCGAATGCGGGAGTTCCTAACGCGGTCCTTCCGCGTCACTCCACACATCCGTCACTCCACACACGAATTTCGGTATAGTGGACCTTGGAAAAGGACATAGGCCACTTTTTTTTAAATTCATATGGCAGAACAACGTTTGGCGGGGCAACTAGTATATCTTTTTCTTATTATCTAAGTGGATATCAAAATATAACATATTTTGATATCCACATATAAAATTTGGTAATTCATAATAATATTCAATTAGTGCTTTTCGGAGTATTGACAGTATTTTGGAATTGGTAAATCAAAAATATCCGATATTTAGATTGAAACCTAAATATTTAAGTCTTTATCCAATTTCCTCTATTTTTGACATATAATTGTGAATTTATTAAACTTTAAAATAGAATATCGGTAAATACGGATGATATAACGAGGAGCCCGTAAATATTTATTTAATGAGTTCAAACTTACACGGAACTATCGGAGAGTTTAATAATATTCATTGGGTCTGGGCAATTTTCCAGGCGAGCGGCGACCCGTCTTTGATCACCTTGATTTTCTCCGATAATACTTAAATTGACTAAGTATTGTATAAATTTGCAATAAATACATACAAATATTGGAAAAACTTTACAAGATTGAATAAAGATAATTAATGGGACTTTGGTTGTTATTTAATTCTGAGTGTCAAAACACTTCGAAATTGGGTTCGGAAATTTTGTATATAACTGAAGCCACTTATATAATGTACTCAGTTTTTATTTTGTTAATATTTGAAGTCATTGTTAATTATTAAATTTTTTCTCTCATGATTAGAATTTTATGATTTTTCATGCCACCCCCTTTCATTTCGAAAGAGCTAAAAGGAAATACATAGTTAAATTGCATGTGTCTAAATTTGGTTTTTGCAAAAGGGACCACCACGTATTTCTAACTTAAAAGAAACAATCAAATGGTGTTTTTGTTTTCTCTGTGTAAATAGCTACATTTGATTTAATACCCCATTCCTTGATATGATTAAATTGTTATAGCATTAATGATGAATTTAAAAGTCGAAAGATATAAATATTAGAAAGATAGAACAAAATAATTGAGTTGCTAAATCATCAGAAATACTAAATTAATTGCTACCTGCTAATATTGCTTGTTTTAATGTAATACTCCTCAAGTAATTCGATTTAACACCCCAAATGAGCAGCAAATAAGTGCGGCGTGTGTGGGGCGACCACGCGTTTGCTTACAGCAGGGCTGCTCCTTTATCCACGCATGAGCTATATTATTGAGAGGCGTCTTAAATTCCGCAACTGCCTTTTATACATTACTTACAGTACACGAAGTTGATTATGCACAATATTACGATCACAAACATGAACTGATTGATTTATTTCATTATGTACAATAAATAATAATAATAATCATCGGGTTAGTTGCGAATATCTTTTGAATATTTAGGTTACAAATCGTTTGTTATCTAAATTTTTCAATGATATTTTTGGTTTCTATAGAAGTCACTGCCACGTGAAGCCACAGGTAAGCCTACCTTCCTTGTTAAGCGTTATTTTATTTACATTCCACATTTAGGTAAGCCTCAAACTGGACGTTATACAGATTCCCTAACTGGTAGATGAAAGAAATGTACTAGTAGAATATTAACCGTTACCAACAACTTCGTTTGCATGGAACTTGCTAGTGTATTTTTCAGCCAATAAACAGCTTAGCATAGATCAGAGTATAAACTATTTTTGTACAAACTCCATTCAATTCTCTTAAGCTATTCCGGTCTTGCTTGTAGTAAGTAACAAATATGTTTATAATATTAATATAAATTAATAGTGATGTTTTAACATGATTTTATTAGCTTGGTATGTATCTGTGTATCTGCGTAACTGCGTACCCGCGTACCCGCGTACTTGTGTGTCTGTGTAGGTGTAAGTACATAGATGTAACGGAATCATTGAACGTGATTTTTACCCCTTTCAAAACAAAGGAGTGATTTGAAACTTTGCATATTAATCAAGGACCGATGACAGTGCAATAATCTGTATAGTTTGTATCATTATCCTTACCAGGATCCTCAGGATTAATGAATTTTTGGAATCGGTTCTCGTCCGATCACCGAAGTTAAGTAGCGTCGGGCGTGGTCGGTATGTTACTTGGATGGGTGATCGCCTGGACATACCGCGTGACGTTGGCATTTAGCGCTTTTTTTACACGCCTTATATTAACTTGACCTATATGTAACGGAATTTTCGGACTTGATTTTACCCACCGAAGAATAAAAAAAAATCAAAATTCTGCCGAAACGCCATCTGGAGTTTAATTAATAACACTGCCAGAAGATGACGTTAAATTAATAATAACAATGCCGGAATATGGTGTTAAATTAATAAAATAAATTCGGAATTGACAACAAATACATTATATCAACACGCTTTTATTTTATAGTTAATCAAACTAAAAAGTTAAAAATAAATTATAGTTTAATAAAGTAAAAAACACGGATTTGTAGAAAATCAAACTAAAACGTAAAAAAATTATTTTCAATTTAAATTTAAATAAAAGATAGTGAAAAACCCCACACTTTTTTACAATAAAACTCATTTTTTTTTGTTAATCATACTGTCCTTAATTTAAATCTATGTTGAAAATTATTTTTTATCTTTTAGTTTGATTTTCTATAAAAGCGTGTTATTTAGTTTTTTTAAACTATAACATTTTAAGAAGCTATACATATCTATTTTAGCAAGCAGTGAAATGTAAAAATCGATATCTATATTCGACGACCTCGGTGGCGTAACGGATAACGCACTTCGGTACGCTTGCGGAGGTCACGGGTTTGATTCCTGTCTCGCGTCTGGGCGTTTCTGTATAATATGAATTTATTTAAAAAAAAGTATATAAGTAGTATATCAATTGTCTAGGGCCCATAACACAAGTGCTACTTAGTTTGGAACTAGATGACGCTGTGTGAATTGTCACAAAATATTTATTTATTTATTATTTATCATATGATTAGTTTAAGAAAAAAATTAAAAATGTAGTTGTGTTTTTACAGACTGTCATCAGACTCTTCAACCCAGAAAGGAAAATTGTTTTATAATCTTGTTAATTATTTATCTCTGTACCAGCTGGCAGAGAAGTTTGACTTAAAATCTTGGTGGGATCGCCCCAAAATCTTGGTGGGACCCCTTAATCTCTCCCCTCCGTAGCTCTTACAGATATGTAATAAATCGAATCTGACGCAGGTACCTATTATTATGTTGGTCAGCACTTTGTTCTACGTAGTGTTGATGGTTGATATATTGAATATTCTTTTACCTTTTTTACCGTAACAAGAAGGTTAATTGTACTGTTAACATTGTGAAAGATTTTTTAGTTTATTTATTTATGAAAAAGTATATTTTAGGCGTTTATGGCTGTTTACTCTTATGTATCATAAAAGGCTTGAAGTTTGATAAACATCTAAATTCTGCTCAGGCGGCCTATCGCAGCAGGCAACAAAACCACTCACTAGGTGGAAGGGCTCCCAGCCCATCTGAATGGCTGACTGTGAATTAATAAAAATGCCACCATAATAACCTAGTGTTGTTTTCCGGCCATAACTGACCCTGGTTCCTATTTCCTTATACGAAAAGCAGCATGTTAGTAGTATCCCTGGCGTCGCAAATACGCTTGGTAACTGCTTACTATAAAGTGGGTCGTTAACCTATCTGCTGTTTCACAGAAATAAAAAAGACTAAGTTTTACTTAAAAACGTCGGGGTCTCATTAGAACCATCTCAGTCACATCCATTTTCAGTCTTTATTTTGAGTTTTAAACCAAAAAAACGAGTAATCATAATCTATCTAGAAAGTGATTGTATATTCTCAGTACTATAACAAATAAATATATAAAATTGTACTAATGTAATACGACGAAAACGAAAATAATAATACGATTTTCTAAAATAATATTTTCTTATCTTTTGATCCCGATAGGATAGTTACATATATGGACTCAATTAATGTACGAATAATAATATATTTATTGTAAAAAAATTGACTTCTAAGTCAATATCAACATACTTACTACTACTAAAACATCAGACTAATATCGAATCACTTACCTTTCAGATGAAGCGCTGAGTAGACTGCGATTGCCTCTTAATGTCAATTGGTGGAGCAAATTGAGGTAACTGGATTGTGTTTCCCGCTCCCCTTCGCAGAAGCTAAATTTGTTTACACTTTAGCATCTTTAGTATTTGATTTATAAATGTACGAATAAACATTATTTACTTTTATTTAATTGATTTACAAATTTGTAAATTCTATTTATTTTCTATTTCTTTTACAAAACGTAAATGATTATTTAAAAATATTATTTTATTATTAATAAATTACTATTTTTCACAAAAAAAAATATTTGACGTGTGCAACATATCAGTAACAAAACGCGTATGTTAGCCAACAGGTCACGGGTCGTGGGGACGCTTCCGGTGATGTCCGCTGTCGCGCCCTTCCGGTGTGCGCGAGCGCCGATCCAAGATCCATCGACCGTGACGAGCCTCCATAGACTATTATATCCTATTGTGCTTTCATATGGTACACGAAATGATGCGTGGCCATGGCAATTGGTATCAGCTGCTTTTATAATTCTAATTGAATTAAAATTTAGGCCTACTAAGTTTATCGCCAGGAAAACATTTGTCATCAGTCACCATGACTGTTGACCAAGCTGCTCTCTAAAGAACCTGGTAGGTCAGTGGTATTACACTTGGAGACCAATCTAGAGGTCCCAGGTTCAAATTTCACAGTAGCATGTATCATTTAGGCAGTTTTTTTCCTAATGTGCGTATAATTGCTATGTACCGACAGTTAAGAAAAATATCACGAGGAAACCTGCATACCGAAATTATCGGTATGTTCCGATCCACCTTGGACAAATATGGCGGGTGTACTGTCCGTTTCCTCTAAGGGAAGTCCTAAGTCCGGCAGTGGGCAGTGGGACGCTGTAGGCTTTAATAATTATTATAATAACATGCTCTTGCCCAACGTTGTAATTATAGTTAAAACCTATAGAGTAGAAAAATACAAGCAACTACTTTGTACAAGTAATAACATTTAAACTACTTGATCATTTATATATTTATTTATCGAAGTAGTTGTTAACCCAGATATTCAAAGCTTACATTCGTATCCCAGACTATTAAGCAAGTTTACATACTTGGCAAAATTCATATAGCAAAACATTAGCGTATGTTTTACGTCCATATCTCTAGGTGACTCCCCTTTTTGTGACCACGAAAGCATAAGAAAAAAAAACTGTGTGTGTCATCTCCGACGCACGACTGGAGTTTACTACTTAAGTACGATTGTCTAAACATACGCAAAAAGAGTTTATTTAACTGAAAAAAGATTAATACCATATGAAAGGGTAAGTTAACAAATTAATAAAATAATATACATATATAAAAAAAGTTTTAAAATAGTTTTAAGTTCAACCTAATTACAACTGTGGTACCTAGTAATAAAGTCACAAATCTCCAAAACATTATCTAATACTTACGATCATTCGTCATATAAAATGAGCAAAGCAATAAATTACTCTTGTCACTTACAAATGAAAAGACATATGTTAAACAACATTTAATGTGAAATCAACCTTAAGTTGTAACAAATAAAGTAATTTTTGCCTTGAGAGATACATAGTTTAGTTTTGTTTAGTGTGTTCCAGTGCACGCGCACCAAAAACGTAACGAGGTCATTTATTAGTAGATTTTACTCTCACATTTTTCTCATACCGGGCGCCTTATATATGAAAATCGATTCTTGAGGAGTAAACTCCAAAAATAGAATAAAGTTAGCTGAAATGTACAGGACATAAAAATCTTGTTGAGATCCATAAATAATAACACCAAAATCCAAGTAGTTTTTGTTAAAAGGCATGTCCTTTGGCACAAAGTACTTGGTATTTTTTTAAATTGCTGAGCAAGAACAGTTAGGTTGACGGTCCACTTAATAGTAAGCAGTTACCGTCACCTATGGATGTTGGTGATGCCAGGGCACCATGAACACGCTGCTGTCCACATATAATTACTAATGCCAGAACACAATGCAACGTTATTATAGCGCCATACTTATATACCAGGGTTACATTACATTAAGCTTGGGTTGTATTGACGCTTTTTACGACAGGCCGACCCCGGCCGCAGGGGTTAGTATTCTTACTCCGTCTCTGCACGGGGTATAATACATAGAAAAATGATATGGTAATATAATTACAATATAAACAATTAACGAGTTTGTAAAGTGGTTTTTTATTACGGGCTATTGTATATTGTAATTATTACTGTTTATTGTAAAGTCGTGTAAATTAATTAACGCGTATGGCGAATGCTTTTACAAAGCAATCAATGACTGCTGGAAAATGGTTGCGAATAAAGTAAGGATATTAATTTTAAAATGACGTCATAATGGAATACACCTGAGCCATATTAATTTTGTCAAGTAAATAAAAATTAAAAAAAGTTCCATGTATTTATTTCAATGATTATAAATCGTATATAAATAAATATATTTCTCTCTACTGGTGCCAGACCCTTCTTGTAGACAAAGACTTGCGATTTTTTTGTCTATTGACCCACTCAGTGCTAAAAAGTAAGGATTTGCAGATAATGGCAAATTATAGTTTAATAATATACCCACCCCCCCTTTAAAGTACTCTCCCAAATATTATGATTTAATTTTAATGAGTTCCGTTGTTGGCCATTGTCACAGTCTTCGATTGTATACGACTACATCTCTTTATTGTAGTTCTTTTTTTCTTATAATGTGGCTCCAATGTTTTAGGCACTAATTCGCTAATATCAAGGTATGTTACGCCTGAAATCAATTGTAACAGCATATTAAAACTTCAAAATATGAAGAATGTGAAAGAGATTAATGAATCAAAGATCAGGAAATGATTTAAGTGGTAATTTTTACTAGGTAACTACCAAACTACACTAAACTAAATAACTAGCCAAACAAACACTAAACTAACCAAACTAAATAACTAGGCAAATCAGAAGAAAAGGGCTATTTTATAACATATACAAATTTTTATATACAAAACAAATAAAAAAAGATGCGTGTGCGTCTTTTTTTATTGCTGTGTGACAGCAGACAGGCTGACGGCCCGCTTAGAATTTAGCAGTTACCGTCACTGATGGGTGTTTGCAACGCCAGTGGCATCACGAACACGCTGCTAACCCATAAGGGTACAGGAACTTGGGTCACTAATGCCGGAACACAACACAAGGTTATTATGGCGGCGTACTTAAGACCAAAGGTGGTCGCCATCCAGACGGGCTTGAGGCCCTACCACGTAGCTGGGGTGGGTTGTTTTGTCACCTTTTACGACAGGCTGACCCCGGCCGCAGAGATTAGTATTCTTTCTCCGCTCCTGCACGGATAAAAACTTGTTTCAGTTCTGTGAAAGAAGTGATAATTTAAACTAATCTAAGTTGAACTATTTAATATTGAAATTGTTAAACTTGAGAAAAGCTTAGGTTATTACTTAAATTTTATGTATATTAATATGATAATGTAAGGAAAGGTTATTTATTAATAAAACCAAAAATAAATAAAGTTTATGAATTTCCAATTTTTCCAAAAACTGTTTCAATATTTATTACCCTTATACAGGGACAGCAGCGTGTTCGCGATGCCACTGGCGTTGCAAGCCCATAGGCAACGGTTACTGCTAAATTCTAAGCGGGCTGTCAGCCTGTCTTCTGTCCTACAGCGGTAAAAAATATAGTAAATTAAAATTATTCCCTAATATAGATTCTTTATAAAGAAAAAAAAATTCAACTGTATTTCATTGTAATAAAGTCGCAATTCCAATAGATCTAGCGCTGTGGGTTAGAGTGAGAGAGAAGGAGCCTATCTACCGCTGCCGTATGTGTCAAAGAAAAGGAAACCAAACAGACTGGCGCCGTAACGCGTTACGTAATGATGCGGTTACGGTTTACGAAGTTATCACTTCAAAAATGACGTGATTGTATGACTGGCTCTTTTTGACACTTATGCCGTTAACTACAAACGACAGTCGATCATTCCAATACGAAGTGAGATCCTTACGCCAGTGTTATTCCTTGTTACTAAGATAGTAACCTTCACAGTGAAGTTTAGATGGACCCTAAAAACCATTAACGATTCATGTAAAAAAACACGCGTCATAAAAGTTCATCGGAGTGTTAAATATCCTTATCAGCCGCCATTCACGTGTTCGAATTTTGTCAATAACGCGGCGGTTATTCAGAGGAGATCGGAAACAATTACACTACAGTGGCATTGGTCAGCCGAGCGCATATCCGTGCGTCGACGCGCGATGTCCCACTGCTTTATCGAGAGATAATAAATTTCCATACCGACTAAAACCTATCTCAAAATGTGTCCACCAACCTAATCAAAAGCATCTTTATTGCTGTACGTTAAAGTATAAAGTCGTGTATTAGTTTTATTTTCCTATAAATATTCAGCTATTACAAAACGTTTGCCCCTTTAAGTTATTAATTATGTCAGAAATTTCGTATACTATTAAAGAAATGTGCTTTTTTAATATATATTATCTCTAAAATAGTTTATATAGTATTTAATAAACAAAGTTTTAGCTATAATTTCTATGAAGTATCTAAGGTTATGCTGAGATGGATATATTACATTACAAAATGGATATAGATGAAAATCAGAGGAATTTTGAAAGTTGTAATGGCTATTGCCAATCTGAATGTAAAATGCTACGTGATAAGAAAAATGATAGAAATGAGATTAGATGGATGCAGAACAAGAAGTAGACCAAAGAAAAGATGGGTGGATTGCATAAAAGGTGATATGACATAATGGGTGTGAATTTTGAGATGATGGCCAACAGAGGAATGAGGAAAAAGAGAATATGTGCCGACCTCGTATAATATAAAAGTGGTTCGTTTTGATTAATTAAAGCTAATTTTTTTCTTATCATTATATCTCTCATATTTAAGACTATTTCCATAAAAGAATCTTGTGGTCTGTAGCGTCCTCCTGCTTGACTCAGGCCTCCCCCTTAGAGGGAACGAACAGTATACCCGCCACGCTTGTCCTAGGCGGATTGGTGGGTTTCGCATACCAGTGATATGTGTGTATATAGATTTCCTCATGATGTTTTCCTTCACCGTCGGTACATGGTAATTATGCTATAATATGCACATTAGGTGAGAAAAACTCCTTAAGCATTGTGTGCTACCGTGAGATTTGAACCCGGAACCTCTAGATTCGTCTCCGAGTTAAATTCCACTGAGCTATATGCTATTCACTTTACCAAAAAATAAAATGTAAACAAACTAACCAATGTTACTCAAACAAAGCTAGAATAAAACAACATGGCGGGTATAATCCGACCGTAATAATAAAACACTTCTTTCAATCGACAATAGTTCGTTGAACAGTACACTTATAATTACCAGCATATAACCCAGTAAGAGATTTGGAAACATTGTCTTTTTAGGTTCTTTATTATAAGGTAAGTTAGTTATTACAATTAATGTTGTAAATATGTAAATTTTATATGCATTAATATTTATCATTCATAATAATTGTAAAAATAAAATTATTTTGTTTTTTTCTAAAAGTAAGGAATAGTAATATAAAAAAATAAGAATATAGGAAATATTTCTAATAAATAATTAAAAGTTGTTATGATAATTTTTATATCATGTTGATTATTATAAAATCGACATCCAAAAAAACCCTTGTTTACATTTTATTTTTTGGTAAAGTGAATATATATATAGGTACTCGGTAATAAGTAAAGTAGTGAGTAAGGTAAATTAGTCATAGCAGTATTTTTGCATAATGTATTGCAATAATTATATTATAACCTCCAGTGCGTTAAATAGCACTAAAAATCAGTATAAATTTAATTTCAACATGAACGCTGTGACGGTTTAAACAACATGCTGGGAAACTAGTTTGTGTCTGCTGCAAGCGACTAAGTGCGCCGTGTGCCTACGTCCGAGTACTTAACCTAATATTCGGTAATTGCATTATGACCCCCAACATTAATTAACGGGTTCTCCGAGTTGGCCTCCTAAGATGCTCCGTTGATACGTGATTTGTGTTCACCTATAATGTATGCTCATATAATAATGCATTCAGGCATCATACATAGTGTTATGAATACACTATATATACTTCACTATATACAGGCTGATTTACACTTTTATAAAGGGTTTTTCAATAAGGGTGAGTAACATAGATATTGAAATATAATACAACAAGCTGTGTGTAAGGTTTTAATGCATTTTTTATTTGAAAACCGGGTGTATCGGTGGTTTTTTACGGTGGCAAGGATCCGATAGGTCCAATTTTCAATGATTTTGCCACACAGATCCGGCTTTAGCGATGGCTTCGATAATGTTGACTTCAAGAGCATCGGTTGGTTGCTGCTTATAGACCAGCAACTTAAACTCCACAAAAAGTTTATAGTAAAGTATATGTATATAGTTTTTATCCATGCGGAGAAAGAATTCTGACCACTGCGGCCGGGGTCGGCCTGTCGTAAAAGGCGACAAAACAATAGGTTGTTTTGTAGGGTAGGGTAGGCCCTAGCTACGTGGAAGGGCCTCAAGCCCGCCTGGATGCCGACCACCTATGCTTTTAAGTATGCCGCCATAATAACCTTGTGTTGTGTTCCGGCATTAGTGACCCAAGTTCCTGTAGCCTTATGGGACAGCAGAGTGTTTGCAATGCCACTGGCGTTGCAAACACCCACATAGGCGACGTTCATTGTTAAAATTTAAGCGGGCCGTCAGCCTGTCTGCTGTCATACAGCAATAAAAAAATTAATATAATATTAAATCTAACGTTTTCTCAATGTATGTATGGATTTATATAATATACATTTGAAGATTTGTTACTCACTGTTCAGCTTTTAGAAGTTAACGAATATTGGATAGATTTTTGTTTTTTCTAAACCGCATTCACATTCAAGTTTGAGTTGAGTTACAATAAGAAACACTTTTGTGTGACTTTTCCCGGTTACTTATTATTTATTTATTTGTAAGAATTTAAGAAGAAATAAACACATTTTCCGTATTCTTTAATATACATAATATATGTAGTATATTTCAATAACTTAACGTAATTTGTTAATTTAGTAGCATTAATATTATGTTCACTGTATTTTACATTTAACAATTTATCCTCAGGATAAAATATATAACTGGTTTTAAGGATTAAAACCCTTAAAAAGTAGTAGTAAGGCAGCATTTAATAACATTTGTAATATAGTATGTACATTATTCTAATTATATTAGTAACTTAAAATTAACGTAAAATTTTCAACTAATTTCTAAGTTTGATTTATAAATATTATTAATTATTTTAATGACCAAATCTTAAAGTAGTTTAAAATGTATATAGTTTAAATAAGATGGTTATGTATTCATATTTGTATTATTATTCTAAACGAATACTCGAAGTAATTGTAACGGAATTTGTAAATTGAATAAATTTATTCTAATTAACATGAATAAAAAGTGATGAACCAAAATTTTTTTATGTACTAAATATCTATTTAATTATTATATCTAAATATATGTCGCAGCATTTCAATATTTTTCCTATAATCTAGTGTTCTGAACCAGGCTTGTAAGCGGAATCCCATATATCGGCAAAACAGACGCTCGAATGGAATCTGTAGAACATGATTAATGGTAAGCTAATATGACCCAACACAGTCCAAAGTACTTTGCCATAGTACGCGTAACGTTCATCCAAGGTATCTGGAGATTTGTAAGAGAAGGTATTGAAGAGCCACATGCCCACGTTGGTGATGATGAGGAACATAATTAGCTCCCTTCCCGGTTTCTTGCGACGTAATTTCTTGGTATTGCTGCAGCGGCGAAGTCCGTCCATGATCAGGAGTGTTTGGATCAAAATTTGCAGTAGCTGAAATTATAATCATGTTTATCATTTATATATCATTATGTAATCATGTTTTGCATGAAATAATCTCACTTCAATAAACCTGAACTTTGTGGTTGAACATTATATTACTCAAGCGAAGAAAACAGGCTGATGATGATGAAGATTTGCCACGATTATGTTTTAGTAGGCATAATCTGTATTTATGTTTATATAGGAGGATGCTTTACATATCAACTAGCGAATAAATTTGCTGCTACGGTGTAAACTTTTGCATAAATATTTAAACTCTATGTTTATAGTTATCTATAAGTGTATGTTATGTTTATTTTAAATTTAATAATTTTAATAAAAAAAAACAAATATGTGATTAGTGATATAAAAGTTATTAGTTACTTTGCCTGGCATATCAACACTAGCAAGCTAAATAGTTATGTTTAAAAGGAGTCTAACTTTTATTAAGAAAATAAGGTCAAATTCATTACAGAAACGGTAGAACATACTTACCATCACAATAAAATCAATTGTCCGCACAATATTTAGTATATTAATCGTAGCAACCAATGATAATATGGTTTCCATAAAGAAGGCAGGCAAGCAGATGAACAGTAATACATCATCGAGCAGAGAAATAGGGTGCTCGTTTATGTCCAGTTTTCTTGTTTGATTGAAAGCAAAAACTGAGGCAAATAACATAAGCGTGTGTAGGCCCAATTTCGTACTTTCATTTAAAAGGGATCCTAATTCCAACAAGTTTCTAAAACAGAAATTACATATATTATATTTTATAATGACGTTAATCGTTTCCGTTAGACCTTCTATTCCTTAGAGTAGGGTAAGTAATAGGTATATAAAGTTGGTAATGTAAAAGAAAGTTTGTTTGTATCCAAAACATATATTTGTCATACAAATTATATTAGCTATTTTTTAAAAATGACTATAGTGAAAAATATGTGTTATCACCATAACAATATAGCTATCCCATCACTCAAATAGTCGGAAGAGGCAACCAGTGGATAACTTTTTGCAAGTTCACGGATTGTTAATAGAGCTTTCTTTTGATTTCGTTTTGGAGTAGAGGATAAGATAGCGCTTATCTTTGAATAATAAAAGTTTCATTTACATTACAGAATTTAGTTAAAAATAAAATATCATCGTTAAATTGATCAACAGTTTGGACTTTAATTTTAATGATACAAGGTTATTAGTAATTTAATAATAATTTAAGGAAGTTTCTCTGCAGAAGGCTAACGAGCATGATGTTGCAGATTTTTAAATTAGTGTTAAGCAAATGAAAAATCATATTCTTTAGATGTTTAATATAAGCACTAGAAAGATAAGAATTATGAAAGACTATGGATGCATAGGCAATTATCCATTATCCAATGATAATATTTGATAGCTATCACGAGGTTCACAGGGAAAGCTTTGACTATCAGCCGGTTTAATAACGAATAAATTTAATTAAAATATTTGCTAGACATAATTATAGGAACTATTATTACTTACTCTCCAAAACTGCTAAAAACGAATCCAAGAATAAGCATTCCTATGATCACAATCATAGATAGCAAACCGAAGAAGAGACCTTTATTGGAAGCATGGCAATCGGCGTGAATTACTAAATTACTTGTGAAATCATTATCCTCATTTGCTGTTGGGATCCTGCCAAATATTTTGTTAAATTATTTTCACATTGAAGGAATTTTATATACCTTCGGTGTGATGCTGAATGCAGCATATTATTAAACTTGTGCACGGAAATTGCGCTCTCTTCGTGATTATTCGATTATTTTAAAGTGCTTCCCATGATATTTTATGACACCGCGAACACGTTGCCGTCCCATAAGGGTACAGGAACTTGGGTCACTAATGCCGGAACACAACACAAAGTTAATATGGCGGTATACTTAAAACCAAAGGTGGTCGCCATCCAGATGGGCTTGAGGCCCTACCACGTAGCTAGGGTGGGTTATTTTGTTGCCTTTTACGACAGGCCGACCCCGGCCGGTTAGTATTTTTTCTCCGTCCCTGCATGGTTAAATATATAAATAATTTAACTTAAGTGCATTCAGTTAATATTTGTAAATAAAAATGAGTAATTTGTATCACTATTTATTTTAAAAATAAATCATTTATATGATAAATAGTGCATACCTGCATACTGTGTTGTTATCATCAAACGTTGAATTCTCTTCAGAATTATTAGTGTCCTCGTTATCGCATGCACCGATATTAGACCAGATAATGTAGTAAACAGCAACTGAAAAAGTTATATTAATATGAAGTGATTAGAAATAAATTATGGCGACTACCTTTGGTTTTAAGTATACCGCCATTATAACTTTGTGTTTTGTTCCGGCATTAGCGACCCAAGTTCCTGTACCCTTATGAGACGGTAGCGTCCCATAAGAGCGCGGTGTTACTGACGTTGCAAACATCCATAGGCGACGGTAACTGCTAAATTCTAAGTGGGCCGTCAGCCTGTCCGCTGTCCTTAAGCAATAAAAAAAAACCTATTAGTAAACTAATAACTGATACAAGAAATTACTTTTTAGTATGTAATCCAAGTTCTGTTTGGTCGCTATTATTTAGTTAATAAATAATATTTAAGCTCATTATAAGTGAAATATGCCTTCTATGAGAAATCAAACTCTATAACCCTAAACCTAATGACTAATTTGGCTACAGTTACTTTTAACATTAAATGAGAAAAATCAGTTGAACTTTCTTAATTATGTAATGTGACCCCCTATAAACTCCTTTGCGAAAATGGGCGGTTTTGATTTTTCTACATTATTGGTAAATATGCCGGTAATAAAGGTATGCTGACATGATAACCTTGTGTTGTATTCCGGCATTAGTGACCCAAGTTCCTGTACCCTTATGGGACAGCAGCGTGTTCGCGATGCCACTGGCGTTGCATACACCTATAGGCAACGGTAACTGCTAAATCCTAAGCGGGCCGTCAGCCTGTCTGCTGTTCTATAGCAATAAAAAAAAAATTTAGTTCTAAAGAGTTTTAATAGCCGAACTATATTACTGGCACTTAATAGCGGCTTATATATGCAGTTGACAACAGGCGCGGGTCTCCAAGTTACTGCTAGAGATATTTTATAATGTCTGGTTTTATTGAAATATCATAAAATTACTCGTAGTTTTAATTTCATTATACCAATAAAAATGTCCATTTTAACAAGGCTCTCTGTTTAAATTGACTAAAACACCAATTCCAGGATTTAATTGCTAAAAACTATATTCTCATTTATAATAAGAGATTTCTAGTTATCTAAGCTAATGACATACTAAAAACATTAATGTTATCTATAGAAAAGCCAATGATAGTACTCGTAAAGTGCCTGATTTTTTGCAAAGGAGTGTATATAAAGGAGGTCTTTACCTATGAAATTGCCGTTTTGTATGAAAAAATTTAAACGAATTTTTTTCATGTATTTTTTACTTGTATTAATCGAAGTAATCACCCATGCAAGGCAACAAATTCTTCAAAGGCATTTTGTACTGCCTCTCGGGTATTGAATTTTTTTCCCGCCAAGAAGTTATCCAAATTCTGGAAAGTAGTAGTCTGTAGGCGCAAGGTCTGGTGAGTAGGGCGGATGACGGAGAACTTCCAACCCCAGTTCTTGCAACTTGGAGACCATCTGCTGTGCAGTATGAGGTCGCGCGTTGTCGTGCAGGAGCAACGGAGACGAGCGATTGACCAATGCTAGTTGGAGATGTGCCAGCTTCTCCATTATTGTGTTCAGTTCTTCATAGTAAACATCTGCAGTAATGCTCACCCCGTTTGGTAAGAAGCTGTGCTGAATCACACCGGCGCTAGACCACCAAACAGTGACCATCACTTTTCTAGGGGTAAGTTTTCGTTTAGGGCATTATTTAGGTGTTGAACCAGGATACAACCAACTTGCTGAGCGCTTGCGGTTATCAAAAAGAATCCAGTTTTCGTCGCAGGTAACAATGCGGTTCAAAATTCCTTCATTTGTGTGTCTGTTGAGCAGTGCAAGGCACGTCTCGACGCGTACTTCGCGCTGGCGATCATTGAGTTCACAAATGGGGCACCCATTTGTCAAGCTTTTTTACCTTGCCAATTTGACGCAAATGGACCAATATTGTTTTGACGCTAACGTCGAAAGCTGCTGCTAATTCAGCCGTAGATTATGTATCATCAGCTTCCACAATCACCTTTAATTCGTCATTGTCGACCAAAGTCTTCGGACGACCGCGAGGTTCATTTTTCAGGTCGAAATTCCCAGAACGGAAGCGAGCAAACCAATAATAGGTGGTGCGTTGGTTTGTAGTGTTAGCTCCGTAAACGTCGTTGATGTTGCGTGCCGCTTGTGCCGCGTTGCTGCCACGACGGTACTCATATTCGAACGAATACGGTACGAACGGTACGAATTTTTAACGTATCCATGTTGACAAAAAGATTGAAATGCGATGAAAATGTAACACTAATCAATAAAAAAATGACTGCTCTTGGAAAAAGAATTCCATGTTTTTAAAATGAAATTAATTTGAAATTAGAATTCTTAGCCAAATAAAAATTATTTTGATTTGAAATTATAGACATTCAAAACATAGAATACCTATATAGATGAACAAATCGAAAAAAAATTGCTTAGTTAAAACACTTATTCAAAATGAAATATTACCGAAACATAACTGATTAGTAAATAAAGTTAATGTACATACTTAGTATTATAATATATATATATATATATATATATATATATATATATATATATATATATATATATATATATATATATATATATATATATATATATATATATATACACACATATACATAAGTAGGTACGTTAAACAAAAAAATATAAATTACACATTTTTAATTAAAAATGTATATAATATACTGAAAGTTAACTCGTCAACTTAAATTTTTAGTACTCACCAATAAGAATGTTGAATTCGACACTGAAAGGATACAAATACGGTGATAAGTTTTCAGCAATGGAATTGACAGCAGGGTGTCCGATGCAGTTTTCGTTGTAAAGGTTGCTAATGTCAATGAAGCGGTCGTGTGGTTTAAGCGCTAAACCAAAAAAGATATAGTTAACATTTTTACAGATATAATATGGCAAATAAATTTAGAACGATGTCGATTTAATGTTCATTTTACTTATCTTGCTTACTGGTTGATTTGAGTCTAGAACCCACCTTTTGCTAAATATTAACATGAGATATTGTAATTCTTAACACAGCCATCTTTTCCTAATTACGAAAGAAAAGTCTTTGTCCTACAGAAGTGAGGTTGATTTGTGACCTAAAAGTTTTCTGACTTTTATAGAAGATAATAATATATAAATACCTAATGTGTATAATAATAATAATTTTTTCAAATAATAATTATAATAAATTTGTGAATATACGTTAACTGCTTAATGCTAAATGACATCGTCTGTGCCGAAACAGCTTTCACATTTCGGAATGCATGCGGGAACCATGGTTCGATTTCCCGTTTTGAATCATACAACCCTTCGATTGTGTGTTTATTTACTAAAGAAATCTATATTAGTAATATATCACTTATCTATCCACAATATAAACGCCCAATTATTTATTTTGAGAGCCGATGTGCGAACGTTGATTTGCGAATATTGATTTCTTTATTAAGTGATTAATGAGATAGAAATATAAAAGCTATTAATACCTTGCACTCTTAGAGTTCGGTTGGCATCATGAACTGTTGCCGTGTAGTTGCCGTTCCCGTATACGGAGTTGGCATAAATCGTCAGCGCGAGGATTGTCTCACGAACAATAGCCAATAACCAGAAACAAAGACTGCTTCCGATCATGTGCATGAAGGCGAAACGAGCTAGGACCTAAAATATTTTACTATTACTTAATGTGTTCATATAAACTAGCTTCCTCGTTCTTTTGTTTAGATTTCTTGGTTGCAAATAAAGCTTGCAGTTTAAAATCCGGGGTCTATCTAAAACCTCAGCGCACTTTTTGGGTTGATGCGTCTCACTGCTTTTCCTTATGATCGAGAAGCCATGGCATGTGTTTGCATTTGGTTTTTACAGAAGTAACTGCTGTTTGACTCTCACACCTCGAAAAGAAAAACCAATTGGTGCCCATTATTTTCTATACTACTATCTTTCTGTAAATAGGGAAACGAGTAATTCATTATCAGCCTTTAAGACTCACTAGGAAGGTAAAAGAGTAACTCTATTTTGTTATTTACTGGGACCATACGGCTGTGTTCAAAATTAATACAAAAAGAAGTAAACATTATAAATATGGTAATTTTTTTTTCTTTCCAGTAAGAAAATCTTGATGACAATATATTTTGTTAAAAAAGCCAAAACATATATTTTATACAAAAAAATAATCACTTAGCTCTATATTTTCCTTGTGATAACACTTAATAGTGGACAACGAAATCCAATGCGCTTTGGATGCAAATATTTTGTGCTTGAATCCAGCATTTTACTGTTTACATTGTGTAGCAATGAAAAGAATGGGGGAGGCATGATATGAAGGTCTACGAAGTGGTAGATGAAGTATGTCAAGATAAAATAAAAGGAACATACTGTGGCGACACTAAATAATTTAAGCCAAGCTAATATAACTGTGTGTGTGTTGGGTAATAAAAATAAACTTGCCTGTCCTCTTAAGATAATAACATTTGAATATTTGAAAATAAAATATAATTGCAAGAAACAATAGCAAGGGAACAACACATCCAATATCAATTCCGCCAGGTCAATACATTCAGAATTCGTTACGTTTTCGTCGTACAGAAAACCAACTTGTATTGCGATCAGAAGAATGGAGTGGACTAGAAGACCAACTGCGAAACCTGAAAGAAACAACAGTCTTCAGTAAGTTGCTTCAAATATGAATGCATAATTTCATTACTGACGTTGTAGAGAAACCCTTTAATCTATTATGATATTGATATATTTTGACCGGTGTAATGCAATAGTTACAGAGAATACAGATTAACAAAAACTGTTTTTTTTTTTTCTAAAATAAAAATAGCCTAAGTTACTCCTTGATACATCAGCTATCTGCCAGTGAAAGTCCCGTCAAAATCCGTGCAGCCATTTCAGAGATTAGCCGGAACAAACAGACAGACAGATAAAAATTGTAAAAAATGTTGTTTTGGTATATGTACCGTGTATACGTCCGAATGCACTTAGTAAAAAGCGGTTATTTTAATATTACAAACAGACCCTCCAATTTTATTTATTTGTATAGATGTATACTTCAATAACGATATTTTTTGAAATAACATTAGTTTTAAAAGGTCAACCTTTCGAAGTAAGTCAATTGTTAGACTCAAAACTAAAACGAAGACAGAATGGTGACCTCCCAGCTGCTTTATTGGTAGCACTATAAGTTACCGTTTACGACATCGTGTAAACAATTAAACCGCCGCCGACGATCTTAGATGAGTTAATTTTTCTTACATTTCATAAATTTTATCGTATAAGTTTAAATAAAGTGGCTTTCTAACCTTTATTTTGGACCTTATTTTCAATGACGCTTTTTTCGATCTTCACTTATAACGACATCGCCCTTTTAAAAACGCAAATTGAAAAAAGTTTTAAGGTGTTACTCGCAAAATAGAAGCATCTTACCTGCAGCTCCCATTTTAAGGTAGAAACTCCCAGAATGTCTCCCTTGATTGAAACAGTACTGGTGTTTTAATGGAATTAGCATCGGAGGAGGTATGCTTGGGGATCTAAATACTTCGGGTGTCCGATCTCCAGCTATACTCGTAGTGCCAAATACTTCCTGCAAGAAGAATAGATTCTATTGTAGTAGTTATGTTATCTATTGGCATATTGGTATATTATTTTATTATTACAATTTTTTTTTATAACAAACCTAATATTTACGAAATACAATTTTAGGGAGATTTTTATGTATGTATAAAAAATATGGTTTCCAGAATCACAAGCCAGTGCGACAGAGTAATGTCGAATGCCAGATCATACAACTTAAAATAAATATTTAAAACATACTAACTTCTTGTTTATTAAAATACTCGGTGATCCTTTCATCGTGTTGATCCTTAATTTTCAAATTTTTCAAAGCAATCGATTTGTATCTAGTGATATCAAACACCAAGAATAATAAATAAATTGACCCCATGCTGCAGAGTATGATTGAGTAAATCTAAAAAAATAACATGATCAATTGGGAATATGAAATTATTATTATTTCTCCGCACAAGAGCGGAATAAGAATATTGACACCTGCGGTCGGGGATGACCTACCCTAAAAGGCGACGAAACGAACTAGCTAGATGATATGTCTCCAAATCCATCTGGATGGCAACCACCCCTGGTTTCCAAATATACCACCATAATAACCTTGTGTCGTGTTCCAACACAAGTGTAAACAGTGCCCCTGCAAATATCGATAGACGACTATAACGGGGACCGTTAGTCTATCTGTTGTTCCACAGCATTAAATATATTCTTCCTCTTCTTCCTCCTACCCTTGTCCCACATTATATGGGATCAGCACAATATGTTACATGTTGTAATAGTTGTGGTTTAGTTTTTACAACCGGCCGCCCGCTTGACGTTAACCCCTTTTTGGCGAAAAATATGTCATCTTTTTTATTTAAATTATTTTTCTCGTTTCACTTTGGAAGTAGGACACGAAATTTCGTTGTCAATCATCTAATATATCTTCAAGCGACACTTTTATTAGTTTCTTATTGAGTAAACAACATCCGAGTGTCGGTTTGGGTGTGCAGTGGCACTTTTACGGGGTCCGTGCACAATTCACATTCGAAAACTACGTCACGAGGGCTCCTAAATAGGAAATTTTCAGTGCGAAACATCTTCGAATGATCTTGGTCCTGCATTGCATTGCAATTGAATGCAGACACAGGCAGCTTGCGCACAATGCGTCCATCTTCATATATTTTGGTGGTGGCTCACAGTAATCTTCCTATTGGCAAGTTAAAGGCCTTGAAACTGGAGGCTTCTTTTCACAAGAATATATAACCTTTGGTGAAGGCATCGTGGCAAGCAGGGATAGCACATAGGTGGATCTTCACAGCACGTTGTTGGACAAGAGGTCACTAATATCGGATATACTGCAAATTGCTCGCAGCCTTCGGGGTAAAAGGACGCCACTTTTATTTAGAATTTACTTCTTTTTTTTCTTTAAATTTTATATCATACTAAATTTCCACTAGACTTTTGATAATGTTCTCAGAAAATGTTAATAATAAGAGTGAAATAACAACATACCACAGCTACTGAATGTTCGATGAAACTGTCAGCTGAGTAAGCTATTAGTCCAAAGGTAACCAGTAGAGTTGCGTACATACAGCTTAACACTAGTGAAGCATATGTCCTGGAAAATACAAGGTATGTGTATTAATACCTCAATAGTAAAGTAAAGTTAAATAAAGCTCATGAGGTATTTTCAGTTAAGACATCTCTTATCCTGATCAGGAATGTAAATAACCTAAGAACTTTCCTGGAGAGAAATAAACTGAGAGGGAGAGAGAGACACAAATATAATTTTTCTAGACTTGGTTTATTGTGACGTCAGTTGGCTTTGATTTATCTGTAAAGTTTTTTGCTCAAAAAAGTTCCAAAGAGAAAACTGAGTATGAAATTTGATTAATATTATATGTTAATTTAGATTTGAGTAGGGATACGCAGTATCCTAGACCAACCTAAGGATGACGTTTTCGAGGGCGACGATAGCTTAATTTTTCTTGCTTAATGTGCATACATGCAATATGACAACGAATTAGTATTCGATATGTGACCATTTAATTATGACATGCCGAAGGGGAAGGAAAATCTCGTGAAACCGGCATACTGAGATCATCGCCCATTTGCTTAATACAAGCGTGGCAGACAAACTATCCGCTGTCTCAAAGGGAGAGCTGAGCTCAGCATCAGGAGGGATAGGATGAAAGGAACTTCACGGTGTAGCGGCAAAATGACAGCATAAATGCCTGCGGAATTCACTGGTCCGATTCCCGTCCCGCATCTGGGTGTTTATGCATTATACTATAAGTATTATAAAAAAGTACATAAGTGGTATATCACTTGCGTAGTACCCATAACACAAGTGCTATTCTACTAAGAGACTGTTGACGGTGTAGAGATTGCTCCATTAGTGTACTTAATTATTCATTATCAGTGAAAATATACCACATAAAAGCGTAGCTGACACTTACGTTGTTTGTTTTTTATTATCTTGAGGACTAGTCGGCGGTGGTGCATGCGTTTCTACTGATCGAATAGACTGCGCATCCATTGTCACGACCGATCGTTTTCGAGGGGTAGCAGCGCCCCGCATGTCATTGATCGGGATATACAAACGGTAGTTACCTATGGTGTATCAATAATATAGCATTTTTTGGGTAAATCTTATGGTTTTATTTTGGATTACACACCCTATAAACCTATAAACTATAAATATAAATACATAAATGAAATATGCAAACATTGTTATCGAATGCAACTGTTACGCCATGCGCCTTCGGAATACGTGCGTTCGAACCTACAATGTCCAGCCTAATCTAAACCCTGTTTCATATGATTGTTGATATAAATCTGAGGTCAACTTATACCTATACAAATAAATAAAATTGTATACAGCTGTATATGTATAAATTTCTAAATTTCATTCATATCTGAGTTGTTTTGCTTATGTAGTTGACTAACAATGACTCTACTAATAGATGTAAATATGATTGAATCCTCGTTAACTTAATAAACTTGGCTTCTACTATGTGCATGAATTATGATGAAGTTTTCAAAAATATCGTAAGACTAATGAATTCATTCAATTATATTATACATATATACCTATACTATTTAGCTGACCCGTCAAACGTTCTTCTGCCATATAAATTAAAAAAGAAGCCTGTCGTTTTCCAAGGTCCATGTATCTCTATACCGAAATTCATCAGAATTGGTTCAGCGACTTAGGCGTGAAAACATAACGGACAGACACAGTCACTTTCACATTTATAACATAAGTATGGATGTACTTACTGAGAGATTTGACGTCCCCATTCCGTAAATTTCCATTAACATTGTTGTACGGCAATGGACTGTTACGTTCTCCTGTTGCAATAGAAACAATAAAAGAGAACATTTTAATACCAATACTTCCTTAAACTAATTTTTTACAGTCGACCAATATCTATAACAAAATAATCTATACTGGTTTTCGTGGATTTCGCCTTTGTAATACGTAATCTATGTAATTTTTGCTATAGATAAGGAAATCAGAATTATGGTTACATTGATATCGTTCAAGAAATTAAAAATAAACAGGTTCAGTATTTTTAACTATTAGTGAAGTACAAGACACTAATATGATAATAAGGTACATTCGACCTTTTATAGGTTAATAGTCAGTCAGTACCTACGATCTCAACTGGCGAAGGTATTTTCCTGCTCTAAAAATAAATTCCTCATGTCTGGTTGTCCATTACTTTTATTTTTATTATATAGCTACGTGGTAGGGCCTCAAGCCCGTCTGGATAGCGATCACATTTGGTCTTAAGTAAGCCGCCATAATAACCTTGTGTTGTGTTCCGGCATTAGTGACCCAAGTTCCTGTACCCTTATGGGACAGCAGCGTGTACCGTCGCCTCTGGCGTTACAAACACCTATAGGCGACGGTAACTGCTAAATTATAAGCGGGCCGTCAGTCTGTCTGCTGTCCTACAGCAATAAAAAAAAGTTTCTCCTCTATTAAACTAACTTTGAAAAAAAAAGGAATATATAGTTAATTATAATCAGTGACATTTATGATAAGTATAATTAGTTAATGTTAGCATTTGCTAGTAAAATAAACCTTATGTCATTATTAATAAGCTTGGTATTACTCGAGCAAAACTCCGTCTTACGAATCTTTCGAATTTTCGATCAGGACACGTGACCTGACGCGAGTTTAACTTTTTTACCCAGCACAAAAAGTGCACAACATCGCTAAAGAAGTTTTCACTTTAAAAAAAAAAGAGTGTAAATTCGATAACCTAACCACTTCATCATCATCATTAGCCCATTGAATTCCATTGCCTTTCCAAAGGCTTGCCACAGAGTCCTAACTTGGACTCGTTGCATCCAGCCCTTGCCCACCACTCAACCATTTAAATAACGATAATTCAATATCCGTTTATGTTTCTTCATTATATGGCTCTAAAAACAATCTGCACTGGAAAGGATTTTAAATAAGGACATACAACATAAAACTAAGCTCATGTTTGCAATGTTAATGTCAATCTTAGGAAGTGTTGCTAACTGTTAGGGAAGATCACTAGAACCAAGTCTTTATTATCAATATGAGATTATTTAGACGGAGTAGCTAGATATTATCTATTGATCCTCGAGGGGACAATATTTATATTTTGGATTCAATTTATGATACAGTTTTTTTTCTTGTCTGGGGTTATGGGAATTATTGAGATTTCTGTTGTATTTCAAGTTGTAATAAAAGCAAAATTTAATTAAAATTAGGCCAATATAGTGGTATCATATTTTCTTAAATTTATGTCATTTTTCTCTTATTTCTTTAATATTTACTTTTTTAACAGTAGTAATAAAAAATTGTATTACTTACCTACTGGAGTAGCAGTACCCGATTCATCTTCTTTGACAGTGGGAGAAAGCTTAAGTGATGTTCTATCGGATGTAGATTCCTAAAAAAGATTAAGATATAATCTATTACTTATAAATTGCATTAGGCCATACATGTGACATATTTTGTTATTTAAATCTTAGCGATGATCTTAGCGTAGTTTATTCAACATCATTATGGCGGTATACTTATTGACCATGGGTATTTGCCATGCAGACGGGCTTGGGGCCCTGCCACCTAGTTTGTTTTATAGCCTTTTACGTCAGACTGACCCCAGCCGCAGAGGTCAGTATTCTTACTCCGCCCCTGCACGAAGTAAAGAAAACGGACAATATACTTGCCACGCTTATTCAAAGCGCATTGGCGGGTACACACACTGATGATCTGGGTTAACCATAAGGTTTCTCCTCGATGACTTCCTTCACGGTTGGTAAGTGGCAATTACGCTATATTATAAAAATAATATACTAATAATATATAATATTATAAAGAGGAAAGATTTGATTGTTTATTTGTTTGCATTGAATAGGCTCCGAAACTACTGAACCGATTTGAAAAATTCTTATACTGTTGGGAAGCTACATTATGCCCGGGTAACATAGGCTATATTATATTTTCAAAACTCCAATAATGTAACCCTTGCGTTAAAAAAATTACCTAAAATATTCTGTACATCGCGTGCGTTGCGAAAACTATTAATTATAGAATAAAATAATGTACTACGACTTTGCAGAACACATCATTATTCACAAAAAATGTCGGGACAGCATATGTCTAACTATTATAGTTATGCCACAATAATTGTTCTTTTATTTTAAAAATTTAATTAAAATGCCGCCGCTAGAAAAGGCTCTTTATTTGTATCTTGGTATTAATCCTTCTCAAAATAAATTACTTCATATTCAAGACTAATTCAATACCTTTACATAACTTTTTGAATCATCAATTCGGACATTCCATTCGAAAGATATCTCGAGTTTGAAAATGTAAGTATTATAAACTATGTGCTTCATGCTACGTTCGCCCTTTTTCACTGTCTCTCAATCGGTCTTAATCGCTCTCTCCCTCTCCTTCGACAAAAACGTTCCACATCTTAGTGACGTTTCATCCGTAAAAATTTTAGCTTCATACGCGCAAAGAAGTTTCGCTTCAAAACCTTGCTTTACCTTTAAGATAAGAACATATATATTAATACTCACTAGTAGTCTTGAAAGAAACTGAAAGAATCGATTCTGCTACTAATAATTCTAATTAAAATGGGTCTTAGTAAAGAGTTTTTAACTCTACCGATGCGGCTTACTGCTTTTAATTTAAATATAGAATAATCTATCTACAGTAAAGCTTTCAGTACTAAAAATTGCCGGACATGCACTCCGATAGCCGTGTAAAATCGGATTAATAACTTCATTAGTCGCTTGTTTCTCCCGATCGAGACCATCCTGTATTTCACTATAATCCCATTACTGTGTCGTAGTTTCTCTTTTACGAATTTTGGGCCTGCAGTCGATCGCGCGACGGCGTATTTCCTACTCAATAAAAATACGTTTTAAACAGGAAGTTACATCCGTATTCGAATAGGAATTCCAGATAGCCGTAGATCGAAATTGTTCTGTGTATTGAGGTTTTTTCCGAATGCGAATTTTGTTACTAAATATATAACTCCATTCTGACTTAATTGATGCTTTGAAATAGTTCTTATATAATATTCCTTTATATAATAAATAAATATATTGTGAGGCAAATTGACAAATTATACTTTTGTAATATTTGACATAATTTGTATAATTTATCCTAGGACATACAAATGTAATATAATACTGATAATGAGTTAATATTATAATTATTGTTATTATTCTGCTTTTCATTATTATTCAATAATCAGAGACTAATTGTGTATGACATTGTTAATTTTATATATAAAAATTATGTTGCATGCTGAAACGCTGATAATGAAGCACTTATACATATTTTCTACCACATTGCTACTCACTTTCGCAGATAAATAATTCTATCAGTGCAGGGGGCGGAGAAAGAATACTAACCTCTGCGGCCGGGGTCAGCCTGTCGTAAAAGGCGATAAAACAATCACCCTAGCTACGTAGTAGGGCCTCAAACCCGTCTGGATAGCGACCACCTTTGGTTTTAAGTATGCCGCCATAATAACTTTGTGTTGTGTTCCGGCATTAGTGACCCAAGTTCCTGTACCCTTCTGGGAGCAGCGTGTTCGCGATGATACTGGGATTGCAAACACTCATACGCCATGGTAACTGCTAAATTCTAAATTAGCTGTCATCCTGTCTGGTTGTCCTACAGCAATAAAAAAAAACTTGAAATTGGCCTGCCTGCGCTTTAAATTAATAAATAATTACCATATTAATACGGTTTGTAAACAATACAATAGTACTTAAAGAAACATTGTAGATAGGTATAAAATATTGTTTTAACTTATAAAAAACATTCTAAGATATATGAATAGAAAACCTTTATTATACTTTTGATCACATACAACACGTACGAGCATAGAGAATATTTCTCCATCATTTCGTAGCCTGTTCTAAATAAGGATATTTAAAAAATATTATCATTATTTATTATAAGAATCTAAATAAACATAGTCAACTTTCAATAAGTGGACAATAAAAATCTATACCTAAATATACCTAGTCAGGTCATAAATTCTGTCACATGTTTAATGTAAAATAATTGTAACAAGTTTATTAATTATGTAACCATTCATATACCAAAATGAACTTAACAAAACATAGATTCTTATGACATTAAAGTTTATTCAAAATGACCTCCGTGATTTTGAATACAAGCCTTCAATCTGCGCGGCCAGTTGTCTATCGCAGCACGAACGAGGTCCATGTCAATATCGGCGGCTGCCTTAATCAAGGATGTCTTGAGTGACTCCAAATTGGGATGAGGCTTTGAGCACGCCTTTTCCTCCAAGTGTTGCCATATCTTGTAATCTAACGGATTCAAATCTGGACTGGAGGAGGGCAAGTCTTCGTGCCGGATGAAGTCGATTTCACGCGCCGCCAGCCAGTCTTGTGTGCTCTTCGCTCTATGAGCTGGCGCCGAATCTTGTTGGAATACCCAGTGCCTGTTATTGAACATGGTATGAGAAACAGGTTCCACAAGGTTCGTCAGGACTGTATTTTGATACACAACAGCATTCGTTTTTACACCTTTCTCACAAAAATGTACCTCTGTTAAGCCCCAATAAGAAACTCCCAACCATACCATGAGCGAGGATGGAAAATGACCTCGTTGGACACGCGGAATACGGTTGCTCGCTTCTTCACTACTGTGTGCGTACACCTTATCATTTTGTTTGTTGTAGCTCTCTTCTACGGTAAACATTTTTTCATCCGAAAAAAGAATTTTCCGATATTTTTTTCCCGCGTACCGCTTCAACAAAGCGCGGCATCTCTTCAGTCTCAGGTCCATTAGACGAGCATTCAAACGATGTCCTGTTTTTCTTCGATATGCCCGAAGCCCTAAGTCTTCATTTAACACCCTTTTCACCGTGGTTCTGCTTAACCCCATCTGAAGGGCCAACAGTTTCTGCTTACGTTTGGGATTTCTTTGAATTCGTGCCTTCACAGCTTTTATCACTGCTGGAGTACTAACAGACCGAGGGCGACCACTTCTTGACCTGTCATCTACACTAGAGTCTTCATTGTATCGTTTGATGGTACGATAAATGAATCTTTTGGTAATATTCAAATTTTTCAGTATGTTAAAAATTTGAATTGGCGCGTAACCGCAACGATGCAACGCAATAACTGCAACACGGTCTTCTTTAAGCGTCCACTCCATATTTAAAAATGAGTAAAATTCTAAAAGTTATACATTTTTATTTTCATGAACAGTTCGAAATTCGAATTCAATAAACTTTTTTGTGGCCAGCATTCTAAAAGAAAAGTTTTTACTGTGTGACAATACTTATGACCTGACTAGGTATATATTAGTAATGTTACCTTTTCAAGTATGCCGCCATAGTAACCTTGTGTTGTGTTCCGGCATTAGTAACCAAAGTTCCTGTACCCTTACTATTTACTCAGCGTATTCGTGATGCCGCTGGCGTGGTAAAAACCCATCGGTGAAGATGACTGCTGTAATTCTAAGCGGGCCGTCAGCCTGTTGGCTGTTCTACAGCAATAAAAAAACTTATTTCAATTTTTATTATTGCTATCGGACAGTAAACAAGCTGACGGCCCACTTAGAATTACAGCAGTTGCATCGCAGGAGCATCGCTAACTGCGTAGTTGTACTGGAATCTGGTCACTTATGCCGGAACACAATACAATGTTAAATTGATGGCATATTTAAAAACCAGGGGAGGTTGCCATTCAGATGGACTTGGAGTCCTAAGCCCTACCATCTAGCTTGGGTTGTTTAGTCGCCTTTTATGACAGTATTCTTTCTTCGCCCCTGGATGGATAAAATAATTATTTATTAAGACTTCATTGAATATTTACCTTCAATTAATGCTATCAGATTGTGGTAGCTACCCGGTTTCAGATATTATCAATTACATTCAGTCTTATAGAATTTTTATATGCAGTATATATATGAAAGCTTACGAAATATTAAGTCTTTACCTATGAAATTGCCGTTTTGTATGAAAAAAAATTAAACAAATTTTTTTCATGTATTTTTTATTTGTATTAATCTAAGTAATCACCCATGCAATCAATGCGTCTTTGCCAACGCAGTGGCAGTTTATTGATGTCCTTCTTAAAGAAATCAGCTGGACGGGAGGCAACAAATTCTTCAAAGGCATTTTGTACTGCCTCTCGGGTATTGAATTTTTTTCCCGCCAAGAAGTTATCCAAATTCTGGAAAAAATAGTAGTCTGTAGGCGCAAGGTCTGGTGAGTAGGGCGGATGACGGAGAACTTACAACCCCAGTTCTTGCAACTTGGAGACCGTCTGATGTGCAGTATGAGGTCGCGCGTGGTCGTGCAGGAGCAGCGGAGACGAGTGATTGACCAATGCTGGTTGGAGATGTGCCAGCTTCTCCATCATTGTGTTCAGTTCTTCACAGTACATATCTGCAGTAATGCTCACCCCGTTTGGTAAGAAGCTGTGATGAATCACAACGGCGCTAGACCACCAAACAGTGACCATCACTTTTCTGGGGTAAGTTTTCGTTTAGGGCATTGTTTAGGTGCTGAACCAGGATCCAACCAACTTGCTGAGCGCTTGCGGTTATCAAACAGAATCCATTTTTCATCGCAGGTAACAATGCGGTTCAAAATTCCTTCATTTGTGGGTCTGTTGAGCAGTGCAAGGCACGTCTCGACGCGTATTTCGCGCTGGCAATCATTGAGTTCGTGGGGCACCTATTTGTCAAGCTTTTTTACCTTGCCAATTTGACGCAAATGGACCAATATTGTTTTGACGCTAACGTCGAAAGCTGCTGCTAATTCAGCCGTTGATTATGTATCATCAGCTTCCACAATCGCCTTTAATTCGTCATTGTCGACCAAAGTCTTCGGGCGACCGCAAGGTTCATTTTTCAGGTTGAAATTCCCAGAACGGAAGCGAGCAAATTAATAACAGGTGGTGCGTTGGTTTGTAGTGTTGCTCCGTAAACGTCGTTGATGTTGCGTGCCGCTTGTGCCGCGTTGCTGCCACGACGGTACTCATATTCCATAATTACTCGAATTTTTAACGTATCCATGATGACAAAAAGATTGAAATGCGATGAAAATGTAACACTAATCAATAAACAAATGACTACTCTTGGAAAAAGAATTCCATGTTTTTAAAATAAAATTAATTTGAAATTAGAATTCTTAGCCAAACAAAAATTATTTTGATTTGAAATGGCCAGTACTGCAGAACGGCAATTTCATAGGTAAAGAAAGACCTATTAGTATACGCTAAGGACTACTAGTATATAAACCACAAACTCGTATAGATCAGTGCAAAAAGTACATAGTTCAGTTCATCCTATTTAACATATAACATAACGTAGGTTGTAGCCCGTTACCTTGCTGTCTCATATTTGATTGACTCAATGGAAAAAATCCCATACGTATCAAAATAAACGAAATAAGCCTGTATAGATCAGGTGCGGAATACAACAGCTTTTAAATGAAGATTCTGATTGAGTATTTGTTTCGTTAACACTCGACACATTAAGAGCAAAAATAAAGAGATCGAATTTTCATTAGGCCAGGCGTTGGGGCGGCACGGTGTGTCCGCAGTCGGTATTTACAGGCGAAGGGTGGCTGACAGGCAGGGCAGGGGGTGTCAGTGAGGGTGGCGCGCGGCCGGCTGGACTCAAAAGGTTCACAGTTGGCTGCGCGAGAGTGACCCGCCTCACAAACACAGGCCGCGCTCACCTCTATCCGATCGCAGCTATGGAACTGTACTCTTACAACCATTTCACATTTTTAAAACACACGCTTCATATCATTTATTATTGTGATTACTCATTGAGGTGAATCGGTCATACACCAACATCCATAGATAAAGCTTTATGTAGAAAATGTATCGGAATTTCCAGTCATCATGATACTCCAATTAATTGTGTTTGATTATCAAATACCTAATATTAAACAAAATAAATAAAATAGTATACGTATCGCCATCTATTAAAGAAATGAGGATACTTATAATTACTGTCTATTTGTCTGTGCGTTTATTTTTGAGTTCATTAATACGCAATATACAATGTTAATAAACACTTTCCATTATTAAATAAATGAATGCGTAAACAAAGACGGATGCGTTTATTATTTCCTTTACATTTTTTTAAAGATATCTATGTTCTCACATGTGTAAAATGTAAATAAATTGTTATAGATTTAAATTATATAGGTTACATATAAAACGCTTTATATTATTTTTAAATTTAAAATTATATTATCCATCTTACTAAATGTTCTTTGTGTGGTAAATTTATTCTTCGATTCGAATCGATTATATCGATTTAAAAACACAGATTAATTAATTTGAATACATTTATTGATATGATAGTCCTAAAAGATTATTAAAAGAAAGCAAATTAATTTTTGTTGTATTATTTTGAAATATGACATGATAGTATTGAAAAGTAGAGCTCGATAAATATTTAATTTATTCTCTGATCTAAGTCACTAATAATTTATATAAGTTATTGTAGTATTTTAAATTAGGACACCAACGTAATTACACGAGCAAAATACTTTAATCCCGGGGTTTGAATAGTAATTGGGATGTACGTTGGCCGTAAAATGTTGTATAACTTGGAAATTAATAATATATACCCAAAACAAGAATAGATATAATTGGAATGAATTACACCAAATTTCATTATCTGTAGCATTATCTTCTGAATTTATATTGTTGTATCATTCTAGCTACTGTAAATATGTACTTTGTATTTTATTGTGAAACATTGCGATGATATTTTCTGACCAGGAATGTGGTTTCAAATAAAATTATTTAAATATCAAGCCAGCTACATTTTGACAAACAAGATACTACAAGATTTAGTTAAAATTTAAAGTTATTCTGAAAAATGAATACATTTGACTTGTTTGCAGCGTAATTAACTTTAAATTGCAAGGATAATGAGTAAACGGAATTTAAAATAAAATTAGGGCATGTCCATACAATTCCAATGTAAAAAATCATTACAACCCATTGCGCCCATATATACGAATTCGCTGTTTAAACAACGGACGAAGCTTAAAATAAATTTACTTTGAAAACTGAGTAAAACAGCTTGCTATAAATATTTTAATTTGTTAAAAACATTGCAGCACTTTAACACACAAAGAGCAATAATTTTATTGAAATATTAAAGTTTATAATCAATATTTCATATAAGTGTAAAAATATAGTTAGTAACAAATTTTAGCGAATATTATGTTTTCGTAATGAATCGTTTTATTTAAATTTACATAAATTTTGTTTAAATTTAGTCACGTAATTGACGAAAGGAAAGTATATCATTATTATCATAATTGAGGAGGTAATTTCAGGTTGCATCAAAATTAACGACGGAGTTCCAATACTGTGGCGTCGGTGACGACAATACACCACTCCAAAAGTATGTGTCTCATGGACACCGCAACCTCGTCACCACAACTGAACCAGACCTTTCACTTCTGGCTATCATCCTAACGATGATCCAGAGCCAAACTAAATGGGATACCGTTATTTGCTTCTGCGAGACACTCTAATCCACGAAGGAGATGGTGCAGAAGTCGTCCCGCTCATGCATGTCTCTTGCGCGGCTTTTGGGAAAGGGATGCCCACATATATGGCCGAGGAGTATGTCCACAATGTCCATAATTCACATTCGACATCTACGTCACGATGGCTTCTAAACAGGAAATTCGTAGTGTCGAGCGTCTGCGAGTGCTCTTGGTCCTGCATTTCGTTGCGGTTGAACGCAGACACAGGCAGCTTGCCACAATGCGTCCTTCTCATATATTTTGGTGGTGGCTCATAGTAATCTTTTTCTTGGCAAGTTAGAGGCCTTGAAACTCGCGGCTTCTTTTTACAACAATAGATAAAATTTGGCGAAGGACATCGTAGCAAGCAGGGATACTACATAGGTAAATCTTCACAGCACGTTGTTGGACAAGGGGTCACTAACTACGGATATACTACAAATTGCTCGCAGTATTCAGGTTAAAAGCACGCCATTTTTATTTAGATTTTACTTCTTTTTCTTTTGTAAAATTTATATCAAAATAGATAAATTTCCACTTGAATTTTGATAATTTTAACGGATTTGACATATTAATTTATTACAAATAAATCGCTGGTATACCCACTAAAACCACCCTTCCTTCCTTCACATGCCTTAAATGCTGAGACCGCGGGACGCGACGGGCTAGTCAGACCGTGGTCCCGACGGGCGCCAACCCGCTTTTGCGTGCCTCTTCAAATCCGAGGGGGTGACGAGCACCGGCATCTTCTTCCTCACGCAGGTGTGAGCTGGGCACGCGGAATAACCGCGCGCGCGTGCCTCTCTCGGCCGTGTGTGTGCGGGTTGCGGCTCTTTCCCAGGGGGCCGCGCCCGCGACTTATCACTACGGCGGCCGTAGGTCTGTCGCCAACCTCCGGCAACGAGTGGCTCTACGTGAGCGGGAGGGAAGCTTAGCACGCTCTCTCTCCCTCTCCGCCACCTCCTTCGCGGACATGACTTCCTCGCAGAAGGAGGCGACAGCGTCCCATCCAGCTTGGCCATCGACCATCGCTAGGATAATGGCTGGGAGTAAAAGGTCAAGACCAATGGTGGCGACGAGGTCTCGGCGCTCCAATGCCCATAAATTAACTTATAAAACACACCATTAAAAAACACATGAAAGAAAAATAAATCTTTGTCGCTATATTTACCTTTTGTCGCCTTTTTTAAATACAAAACCATCGATGAAGAAAACCAGTGAAAATGTAATTGCAAAAGTTGTAAAATGCATTTTATATAATTTAAAAAATATTATGAAAATCGTAAATACGAAAATAATTTCGTATTAATCACGTAGCACTGATAAGGTAATCATAATTCATTATTGTTTCTTTCACTTTAGGTGATTATGGAAATTTATAAAAATTTGATTTAAAGTTAAGTGCGTACACTAATTCAAACTTTTTTCTACCGAGGTCGTCAAAAAAGTATACAACTGTTAAGTGGTATAAAATAGTTGATATCGGATTTGCTTCGGCGTGCCCTTTAATAACGCATTTCTGGCAAGTACTGGCGATAAGGCGACCTTGTGTTTTATATTTTCGATCTCTGGGGCATAACGGCTTTAGCACGTCAGAACACCTGCTAGGTAATGGGTTCGTTTCCCGAGACTGAGTGTTTATGTAAAAATATGTTCTGGTTGTTTGTGTAAAATATATGATCTACAAAAAAAATTATATACGTATCAATTGTCTACTACAAATCATAAGCTTTTTTCTGCATATTCTGCTACTAGATGACGCTGTATGAATGCTCACAGTATAGAATATTTGTTTAATTATTTTTTTTATATATACATATGGGTAGCAATGTGGGTCTACATTAATAATCCAAAATGGAAATTATATGAACGATTTTTCAAAATTACAGTTCTCCGCATTTGTTGAAAACTTGTGCTGCAAGTGTTATTTATAAACTGAATAAATTATTTGTAAGTGACAATATTTTTAATATTTGTCTTAAGTGATGTCTGAAGTAATGATGCCTTTATTGTAACTACTGGCATTAGCAATACCGTTATAGAAGAATTTATTACTTATAAGTTTATTAAATTATAGTAGTTCAATTGAAGTTTAAACAAAAAAAAAATATATATATATATATATAAATATATATATATATATATATATATATATATATATATATATATATATATATATATATATATATATATATATATATATATATATATATATATATATATATATATATATATATATATATATATATATACAGGGTGACTTTGACAAATCCGTCCAAATTTTTTTTACGCACTAAACATCATTTATGGAACCCATTTTTGCAAAAAAAAATTGTATGTTGAATTTTCACCATAAAATATTTCATATAGGATCATTAATTCAATCGTACAGAATAATCATATGGTGCAAACAGCGTCGTTAACCTGTTATTACCTGTCTCTGTCACACCCGCGTAAATGAGTAGTGCGTATTCGCTCGCCCGGTTCAATGCCGCCGTCCTCGGCCTTTTACTAGGTCAGATGGAGAGGTCATTGCACTCTCGCGCCGTATTACGTAAATTGCGAGTTCTTTGAATGACTTTGTGATGCTGATTACTCAACATTTTTGTACTATGTGATACCAAACTAAAATACATGTTTCTCATAACTTTTACTAAAGATTCTTCTGTGTGAATTTGGACGGGTGTGTCAAAGTCACCATATATATATATATATATATATATATATATATATATATATATATATATATATATATATATATATATATATATATATATATATATATATATATATATATATATATATATATATATATATATATATATATATATATATAACTAAATTGTGAGGTTAAGAATACAGATCAATTAAGCCTGACAGCTATTATTTGCTTGCGTAAATATTTTTACTACCCACGCAGCAGCTATACCTGTATATATACTTAGCTATACTTGTACATATTTACAATTTTTTATACACTCTATATATTTTGTAACGAATAATTCATTTAATTTCTATGCAAAAGCTTAGTTTTGTCTATTAATCACATTAATGTCTCACTAGATATTTTAATACAATTATTTTAGTACAGACTGACGCATTTATATTCTATTAATAAGTGTTAAAGAAGACATTTTATTTATAAACATGGATATTTTTGTACATTTTGTTATTTTACATTCTTTATTACCTAAGATTAAGCTGACAATAAAAATTTAAACAAAAACGAGGCATCATTTAGGTTACAGCGATAATATGCTTCGAATAATTCCTTTCTATTAGTTCATAAGATTCAGATTAGTAAAATAGATCGATGATCACTTATCCACAAACCGGATAATATTCAGAATAAAATATTTTTAAGATAGATAGATAACACTTTATTGTAAACCAATTATATAAACACAATGAAACTTATTTACACAATCAATATGTACTTGACTTACAATGGGCGGCCTTATCGCTACAAAGCGATCTCTTCCAGGCAACCCGGGAATTTAATTACTTATTATAAATATAATTGAGACAATTATCGCCTGGTTCTCGGGATGAAAATGAAATCGAAAAAAATTATAAAGGGACAATGGAATCCAAAAAGTATGTTAGAACCATCTACGAAGAATTTCACGTCGAATAGTCGCAGTCCCACCCCGATATCTTCAGTATTTTTGTTATGATAGTGCGTCAAAGAAACCCCATTTTCTAATATACATATATTCTATTTTGACTTCTAAGCAGGCCGTCAGCCTGTCTGCAGCAGCAATAAAAAAATAAAATAACCAATATTGTTCCTATATCAAGTAATATTTCAAAAACTTACTATAGCCAAATTTATTTTGGACTAGCTGACCCGGCAAACGTTGTTCTGCCATATAAATAAAAAAAGTAGCCGATGTCCTTCCCCGCGATTAAAATTATCCCGAAATTCATCGAAATTGGTTCAGCGGTTGAAACGTTATAATAGATCGACAGATTTCTCGGATTCGGGTGTTATTAATAACAGCACAAAACTGTGAATACTATTATGTCATGTCTTTAGGGAGACCACGGGGGATGGATATAAGAGGGATGCCCTCCATGCAGACATTTATTCGTGCGGATATCCGGAGAAAGAATACTGACCTCTGCGGCCAGGGTCGGCGGCCTATCGTAAAAGGCGACAAAACAACCTACCATAGCTACGTGGTAGGGCCTCAAGTCCGTCTGGATGGCGACCACCTTTGTTCTTAAGTATGCCGCCATAATAATCTTGTGTTGTGTTTCGGCATTAGTGACCCAAGTTCCTGTATCCGTATGGGACAGCAGCGTGTTCGCGATGCCACTGGTGTTGCAAAGACACATTGGCTACGGTAACTGTTAAATTTTAAGAGAGCCATCAGCTTGTCTGCTGTCGTACAGCAATAAAAGAATTAAACGATTTTAGAAAACTAATAAAAGATTTTAAAAAATACTCTAGAGTGGCGCCATCTCTTGACGGAGTTGTGAACCGTGTTCTCTTTTCGAATTCACTCGTGTAAGCGTTGTGACATTTTCTAGAGTCTAATATTTATGATTTCAATGTAATGTTTATGATGCTTTTCCTTTGAGTTATACGGTTAAGTTTGAGGATACGGGGGTTAGGACTTGGAATATGTTTTTATTATATCTACGTGTTCTTTATATTGTAAATATAGACTCTTGAAAGGCAAACCTTACTAAGCGACATTTGTGAACTTTCTAAGAAATGAACTCCTGTACGGACAGCAGTGTGTTCACGGTGCCCTTAGCGTCGCAAACATTTGTATGCGACGGTAACTGGTTATTATTAAATGGACCGTCATGTCAGTCTATCTGCTGTTCGTGAGCAATAAAAAAAAGGACGGGGATTTGAAGTTCAAATATTTAGAAAATAAAATTTAGCTCGCCTAGTTGTTGGATTTTTTGATAGACCAATTCCCAATTTCTCCATGCAGGGGCGGGGTAAGAATACTAACCCCTGCGGCCGCAGTCGGTCTGTCGTAAAAGGCGACAAAACAACCCTAGTTACGTGGTATGGCCGCAAGCCCGTCTGCATGGCAATATGTATTTTATTTACTAAAAAAACTATACACCAATACCTCGCTTTGCGTCGTTTCGTTTTGCGTTTTTTTCGAAGTTGCGTCGCTGCTTAATTTTTACTGATTTTCACTGTGAGTCGTTAGATTTTCGAAGTTGCGTTGTTTTGGATTCGAGTCTTTAATTTTTTTTGAATTTTTTTTCCTAAAATATGGCAACACCTTTGTTTTTAATTGCACCATGCCATCAAAATTTGGGGATTCCCTTTCTAAATAAACTCAACGCAAATTTAATACAATTTTATTTTCACTTTGTTTTGCTTATTTTAGAGTTCAGTTTAATTACGTAGTGTGAGGTAATGTAGTGTGTTGTGCTTTTTTAAAAAGAGAATAATAAATTTACATATATAAAGTTTTATGTGGTGTTTTTGGTTACAAAAAAGATAAATATTTCCCCAATTTATTTATTGGCAGAGTTATATTCTTTTTTACATAAATTTGTAATTTTTTTTACCCAAATATGAGGGAAAAGGGCGCTGCTGGTAGAATTGGCAAAAATACTAAAAAAATTATCAGCTTGGAGACAAAATTAGATATTCTGCGCCGATTTGATAAGGGTGAAAAGGCTGTGGAGATAGCAAAGGCTGTTGGTTTGGCTGCAACAACTGTCAGAACTATTAGAGATCGAGATGGGGATAAAATAAGAGAGGCTAGAAAATTTGCAACATCACTAGATGCTAAAATGATGACGCGTACAAGGAGTGCTTTGATGATCAAAATGGAGTCCTTGCTTTCTATTTGGATTGAAAATCAAGTTGCGCAGAGAATACCATTAAATAAAATGGTAATTCAGAAGAAAGAATAGAAATCTCCAAAGAACAAAATTTAACCTCCAAACAAATTTCTAAAGCGATGTGTTTGATTGACGAAGGTATGGAGATTTTTTTTAAAACGATCCTGACAGCGGAAGGAGTTTAAAAGTGTCCCAGACGGTAGCTACGAATATCAATTGCTACAAGGAAATTTATCTTACGTTGAAAAAAAAGCTGTTCAACAAACATTGGACCAATTTTATGTGAAAGAAAGCTGACCTACGACAACAGCCACTATGGACTCATCAGACAGTGAATCTATGCGGAACCGATTAGAATCCGTAACAAGGGCACGTGGAGGTAATACACCTTATTAAAACATAAATAAACCCTGGCATAAAGTTTGTGTCTATTGTAAAAACCAATTTTTTAATTAAACCAATTTTCCTTAAATTTCTATTTTTTCTTCAAAAAAGTCTTAAGGTCCTTTCCAGCACACAAACTTAAATTTAAGGATATGACCCTACGCTGTTTTAAAGTTCACGAACCAATCTAGAGGTTTCAATTTAAATCTGTATAGAAAGTTTGCATATTTATTAAAAAAATCATTTCAAAGTAATCCTGAACTTTGATGCAATTTATGAGTCCGTCAGTTTAGATAGAAGAAGATTTGTATTTTAGTGTCATTGTTAGAACTTACAGAAAACTTTGCATACGTATTAATCGAAATAAAGCGTAATAAATGAAACTATTCGAGCTCTTATAAGCCTTACAAGTTTAATTCTTATAATTTGAAAACCGAAAAAGTATTTTTAATAAAATAAGGTTATTTTTTTACCGGAATGATATCTATATTTTTGTAGAGAGGAAAAATGGGAGATAAACAGAAAGAAGATCGCATGATGCTAAAATGCCGATGCTGTAATAAAAAAATATACACGCTAAGAAAAAGTTTTAAGGACTAAAAATAAATGTGTTGTTAATAAATTATTACAGCTATACGAGTAAAAACATACTGAAGTCAGCGAGAAAATCAGAGATAGTCAAAAAGTAGGCGCCAGTGACAGAGAAATATTTGAAGATATGGTGACGAACCATATAAGAAAAGGTAGGAATCGAAGTGGATAGATACAGAAGAAGATGTTTATCAAAACTTATCAGTCTAATAAAACAGAATAGAAGTAGCGGATATCTTGTAATCACTGCAAATTATGAGTGGGCAGGAAGAAGACATCTTTTGATTATTATTCATTTTAAATTGAATTCAGATCAACAAATGGACAGAAAAATAAGATACCACGGTGTGATATCTTGATAGCGGAGTATTAGCCACGCGTTACTCATTTTATTGTAAACAATTATTACGATCATTGTCATATCTATCTACATGCCATAAAATTGTTATTTTTAACGCGTGTATTGTTGGAAATTTTCTATTGTCAGATAAAAATATTTCCGAGAAAAACCTAATGGAAATAATAAATTGCGAATAATTGATATATAATATATTTATTTTACTGTTTCATCATCATCATCGTGGCGTTAAATTCCAGTTGCAACCCAAACTTTCGTTTCGGTGCACGGGGTTGCGCTCCGACTTTTTTCTTCAATTCCCACAGCATTCGGAAATTCTGGTAGTGGGACCATTGGCACCCACGACGTTAAACCAGCAATTTTTGGGATTACACGCCCGACCGGTGCCCAGCGGAGGCGGTATTAATAGACATTTGTTCCCAACGTTGCCGACTGCCGTGGCCATATCAGCAAAGGCGACACTCCTGCAATTTATCCGCAATGTCACGGACATGAATGCTGCCGCGTATGCGGGAGTTCGTAACACTATCTTTCCTCGTCAGTTCATATTTACATCCACCGTAACAAATTCATGTGCGCGAAAAAGTCAACGTTTCACAGTCCTATAAAAGAACAGCTCAAATGATGGGCATATAGACCTGTCCTTTCAACTTAAACGGCATCTTGGGGTCTCATATGACACTAGTCACTTGCCATTTAGCCCACGTGGCAGCAATGCGTGCCTTAACGTCGCAATAGATGTCACCGGATGCGTGAAATATAGATTCCAGGTACTTTATACTTGATCAATGCGCTGATCGTGTTTGCCGCCTATGTGAACGGGCGTGGGATCTGTAGAGTTACAGACCGGTCTTCGCCACATTGAGCTTTAAACGAGCAGACATTTATTTTTTGTCTATATACTATATTAATGATACTATGAGTGTATATTATTTAGGTGAAAGTCTTTAACTCTGAAAGATCAATAAATTAAGGTGTTTTATTTTATTCAAAATGTAATATATTATCATATAAACGTTTTTAACAAACACAATTAGCGGACATATCAGAAGTAGAACCTCTGTAAGTCAAACTTGACGGGAGACGCAAAATATTCGAGTTATAGAGTTTTCGACTTACGACTTCGAATTAACCGAAATTTGTGAGAAAACATTCAACATGTAGAGATTAAGATTTATTTTAACTAATTTTGGGTGAAAGAGGTTAAAAAATAAAAATCAAAAAATAATGTAAAACATTATTCACTTTATTCTTAAAGTCGATTTTCAAATAATCGAGTTGTAAAGGTTGTAAAATCTTATAAATAAAAATAAAATGTTCGAGATACAGAGGTCCAATTTATTTTTCGAGTTATACAGGCATAATAAATACTAAATTTGCTTAAACTTATTTATGGTTCAGGATTCGGGAAACGAAGGTTGGGGTATAAGTGGCCCTACCAACATCTTCAAGTCAACCTCACCTGCAAGTTGGGATACCCTGCTGAATAATGGACGAGGCCCTGACAGCGGCTTTACTTTTGGGGTTTGGGGGTCAGACGGCAGTGGCCTCCATAAAAGCCCAAACCAGCTAAATCAGTTTATGAAGAGAAAAAGAATGCGAGATCGTATAAGGGCTAAGACGCCGCCGCACAACGGCGCGCAAGAGCTTCGCCCGGCTCTTCTGAGAAGTGGTCAAGGCTACCATGTCATGGGCGAGCACGGCTAACGACGTTAGTTCCAACTCACGCAGCCCAAACATCTTGAAAGATCCGCTTCGCAACATGGAACATAGGCACCCTAACCAGACGCGCACGAGAGTTGGTCGATGTGCTCTCCATGCGGAGGGTGGCCGTGGCGTTCCTGCAGGAGATCAGTGGTAGGCCAGCAGATCCCGGTTCATTGAGAATGGCTACAAGCTGATCTACACAAGTGCATCTGGTGGGGAGAATGGAGTTGCCATAGTACTCTCGGAGGAGTTCCAGAACGACATTTTGGAAGTGACACGTCATAGCGACTGGCTTATGGTCGTTAGGGTGCTTATCGATTGGGTAGTTACCCACTTGATAAGTGCCTATGTGCCACAGGCTGGTTGTGACGACGCCGATAAAATAGCGTTTTGGAACCTACTCGGAGAAGTGCTCCGTGGAATCCCATTATCACAGGGGATCGTTTTGGGGGTTGATCTGAACGGTCATGTGGGTGATGAATGTGGGGAATTTGAGCGTGTTCACGGTGGATTTGGGTACGGTAGCCGCAACGCGGAAGGGGAGGACATCCTCAATACCTGTGGGGCTGCCGACCTTGCCATCGTGAACAGGCCCGAGGATCTCATCACCAACAAGAGCGGGAGGAATGCTATCCAAATCGACTTTCTACTCGCTAGGAAATACCACATCGGGAAAATTGCCGACTGCAAGGTCATACCCGGTGAGAGCTTCACTGCACAACATTGTCTCCTTGTTATAGACTTCTGCGCTAAGCCTAAAGACACGCATGCCGAGCTCTTTCAGCACTGAATCAGGTGGTGGCTGTTTGATGAAGTTACGTCCCAGGAGTTAGACGTCGGTGACAAGTGCGCTGGTGGTATGGCCGAACCAGTTCAGGCTTACTGGAAAAAGATTCAGGCGGCTATCCTTGAGTCGGTGAAGGAGGTGCTTGGGGTGTCTAAGGGTAGTCACAAGTGTGACAAAGGTACATGGTGGTGGAATGACACAATCCAGAGGGAGACTAGAGCGAAGAAATCCTTCTTTAAGAAGTAGCAAGCGTCCATATCTCCTGAAGATCGCGACGCATACTGGGTGGCAAAGCGCGCCACTAAGAGAGCTGTTGCCAGAGCCAGACGAGACAACTTACAACCATTTTAGGATAAGTTGGAATCGTCAAAGGGACAGAAGTTCATCTATAAGTTGGCGCGCTGCAAAGTCAAAGCGGCACAGGACATCTGCAAGTACCGCTGTGTAAAAGACCCTATGGGCAACCTGCTATGCGAGGACCTCGCGGTGAAGGAGAGATGGCGCTCGTATTTCCACGAGCTGCTGAACACGCAGCACAAAGAGGAGCAGCCGCCAGATCTTCCTCCGAATCAAGGACTAGTGCCACTGATAACACCTGCAGAGGTCCAGAATTGTCTTCGCCGCTTGAAGAATCGGAAAGCTGTTGGATCCGGTGGAGTCCCCATCGAAGCCTGGAAGGCGATGGATTCTCATGGTGTGGGCATCATAACCGACCTTTTTACTTTGACACTCCTCACCGGTACGATCCCAAGCCAAAGGAGACTGAGTATCATTACTCTAGTCTTCAAAGGCAAGAGGTCAGTACAGGAGTGCGATAATCACCGAGGTATTAAGGTCATATCCCACGATACGAAGCTATTCGAAAGGGTTGTAGACTCTCGGATTAGACAGGAGTGTGCTGTCTCGAAGTGTCAATGTGGGTTTCGTCCTGGTTATGGAACAATGGACTCTGTTTTTGCCCTAAGGACTGTCGCGGAGATATACAGGACAAAGAATACGCCTCTGCATTGTCTGTTTCTTGATTTGCAGAAGGCCTTCGACTGTATTCCTCGCGCGATAAACTGGTGGGCATTGCGATCCAAAAGGGTTCCAGAGGCCTATATTGACATCACTCGCGACATGTACCGCAATTCCGATTCCGTGGTTCGGACCGCTGTTGGCGACACAAAATCCTTCCCCACCACTATCAGAGTACACCAGGGATCTGTCTTTATTCAATTTCTGTTCAGCATGGTCTTATACGTACTGTCAGATGGCATTAGAAATTCACATGCTATTGTATGCGATATCATCACCATACAATGAGCAGCCCCCGCGGTTACTCATGTATGCTGATGATATCGCGCTGGCAGATTTGGACACAGGTAGGTTGGTGGGACGTATGAAGGCGTGAAAGAAATCGTTTGAGAACGACGGTCTGAGGCTCAATGTGGGGAAGACCAAGTACTTGGCCTGCAACTTCACAGATACTACACCCGTGCGCATAGGCGGCGATACGGTCAAGCGCACGAAACAGGTGAAATATCTGGGATCTGTATTTCACGCGTCTGGAGACGTTGATTGCGACATTAAGGCACGCATTGCTGCCTCGTGGGCCAAATGGCGTGAGGTGATTGGTGTCATTTGTGACCCCAAAATACCGGTTTAATTAAAGGGTCTATAAGACCATCATTAGGCCTATCCTTTTATATGGATGTGAAGCGTGGCCGGTGCTAGAGCGACACATAAAAGAACTGCGTGTCACGGAGATGAATATGCAGCGGTGGATGTGTGGAGTAACATGGAAGTACTGCATTAGGAACTTTCGCATTCGCGGCAGCCTTCATTTCCGTGTCATTGCGGATATATTGCAGGAGTGTCACCTTCGCTGGTATGGCCACATTTTACGGCAACCGGCTACTTACGGCAACCCGGCAGGAGAGGTAGACTAAAAAAGTGCTGGTTTCACGTCGTAAGGGTTGATATGCGTGCCAATGGACTGACCACCAGAGATGCCGAAGATCGTGCAAAGTGGAGAAGTTAAAGTCGGAAAGCGGACCCCGGGCGCCGAAGCGAGAGTTTGGGTTGCAACCGGGACTCAACGCTAAGATGATGATGAGGTTTCCTCACGATGTTTTCCTTCACCCCCGGTACATGGCAAATATGATATAATATATTCATTAGTATAGAATATTACTAGTAGATAGCTAACAAGCCTAATAAGACCTCTACATTGGTCTCCTAATTGGTCCCACTGAGCTACCAAGTAAGTACCAGTATGGAGTTTATAGACATTAAAAAAAAATTAACATATATTATTTTTCATACATTGAGTTTCCTTTTAAGTGAGGACTAATGGGAAATTATCACCTATTTATAATGTAAATTTTTGACATGAAAAAATCATCTATAATTTCAAAGATCATATCAAATTTCAAATTTTAAATCTTATGATTGATATGTGTATTAAATAATTACGTAAATCATTCCCTGTAGATTATGTCTGTTAATCAATCTACATTAATAATGATAAGTGGAATCAAATAAACCAATGAGAGCTAAGCCACGCCGGAATATTTTTAATTTTTAAGATTTGAGGAATTTGGTTTAGTATTCCGTCTTTCGATAATAATATTAACATGTTTTCCTTGATTTTAAAATTGAATGCTACCTAAATGTTTAATTAGGTGCTGGGGTATTTTAGTTTTTCACTGATTCACTTAACCTTTACACTGGTCGGCTCCCTAGTGGCGAGGCCTTTAGCACGTATTTCACATTTATCAAATCCAGCATTTCTTGGGATTACTCCTCCTAATGCGGACCTGCGATGCAAATATGTCAAGTTGTTCTTTACTGTTACGTTCGTAAAACAACCGATCTAGCATAAGCGATTTACCTACAGTTTGTCCGCTTTAACACAAACATAAACGATGAAGCTAATACTTATGCACGAATTCTCCTCGTACGGTTCTCTTGTAGCAGTTCACATACAAGTATTCACCGCAATAATGCTACTAGCATTATTTACTTACACCTCTTTGCCCACGTGGTATTAATGCATTCATAAATTATACTGTTGCAAGAATAAGCTTCAAATATAATTCCCAAGTATTTAATGCTCCCTACGCTTGACCAAGTCATCGTTTGTACAGGCCAATACCATTTTACCCCACAATGTAGTAGTCCCCACTCCAGTTCCAGTCCATAAAGAACAATAATAATATCAGGTTGATCAGATAGGTTGTACGAAAATGAGCTTCGGATTGCGATTCATGAATTTTTTACGCGGTGAAATAACTATTTTATTTTGGTCAGCTCTGCATTTAATTTACCGTTGTACAGTTCTTAAGTAGAATCCTATGAATTAAGTACTTGTAAAAATGTTTTGTAAATTAACCTAATACTCACACTTCTATCCAATTCAGGTGCATACATAACATTTCTCGGAGGACGTCGTCGCGCAGCCCTTGCCGCGCTGGCTGTCAGCATATTGCCGGCCATTGGTCCAGGTTGAGACATTGTTCTTTTTCTGCCCAGCTGATCATCAGCTGTTGATAGATTGCTTATGGAAGCATTCAGGACCTAGACATAAATGGATCAATCAAGATGAAAGACCACATTAAAACAATTGAATGTACAATAATGTAGGTTTATAAAATGATATATTGAGAGATATAAGCTTTCCCCCAAATGATATAATATCTACGCTGTAACTACCTAAGTATAATTCTGATAATATTTTAACACAAAGCTTTATGTGTATTATTACAGTAAAAATATTCCCCTTAAATTGGAAGTATCTACTTACACCTGGATCTTGAGTGGGGTCCGATGAATTGTTTTCCTCATCTTCACCAAAATGTTGCAAAGATGATTCTGAATGAAATTTTTTGTCGCCCATTTTCTTCCTATTTGCTATTTCCTCCAAAAACTCTTTCTTTGCCGTTTGGGGATCCATTGTCATTTTTTATACTTTAAATTGTAGCACAAAAATAATTATATTGACTATTTGTATCCTAAATAGTAAACATTTATCAAAACTTGGTCATTTTAACACTTAAAAAACGTCAATTGTTTTGTGCGATTTAGATTGCAAATGGATTATAAAAAAGACGATTATTATCTGTTATCGGTCCAGGCAAAGACTTATCATTAAATTATTATAAAGGTATAATTATCGCGATGATTTTATTAAGTTTCGTCTTTTGTCTTGCAATTATTGATACTTTATCATCTATCTATCACGAGTTTGTAATATATCATATCTATCATGAGTTTATATTTTCAATCACTTCATATGAATTTGTAATCTTCTACAAATTTGAACCCAATGCGAGTATAAAGTTACATACTTCAATTTATCTATCTATCATCAACTTGTTGTTATAATATACAGCAGCTTTTTTATAGCAACTTTTTTCTGTAAACTTTTTTCTGTTAGATCCATATACATTTAAGTATTTAAGCTAAATCAACGTACATTTGCTTGTTATATTTACTACTAGTATTAATGAGATTTGGTGAATGAAAAGTCTTCTTAATGAGGTTGAATATCAGAAAACGGTCTCAAAACGACATTGTAAGTGAACTCTCAAGCAAATATTTACGATTCAACCAAGTTCAAATTATACGGTGATGAATATTTATTCAAATAATTATAAAATCGTTTTCTTCTGGTTACTGAGGCAAGGAGTACTGTTGTGCTATCACAGGGTTAATTTTAATGATTTTTAATTAATTATTTTGTAGATACTTATCCTTTTCAAACCAAAAGCTGTGTTTGATTGGTGTGTTTGATTTTAATAGATGATTGCCGTCTCCCAAACCGGAAAGGAATGTTTGAAAGCCTTTCCAGCTACCGTTGCTGATTATGATCTTGTAGAGAAGCTACAAGGTATGATTTACTTGGAAGTGCACTGGTATTAAGCTCGGAGTCCAATCTAGAGTAGATGGAACTACCATAGCATGAACAGCTTAGTTTTTATCGCCTAAAATGTGTATTTTCATATAATTGCCATCTACAGATGGTGAAAGAAAAGAGGAAACCTGCGTACCGAGATCTCTGGTATATGTAACCCTTCAATCCGGCTTGGACAAGCGTGGCTGGTATACTGTGCGTTCCGTTAGGGCGAGGCCCAAGTCCAGCAGCAGGACATTTATGGGCTGCTGTAATAAAGAAGCTAATCCGTTTTTATTCCTTTATCTAGGAACCTTAATTTAGGAACTAGTTAGGTGAACTTAAGGTCCAGTACAACGAGAACAGACAGTAAAAGTATAATGTATTATATAAAGATATAATAGTTTTCTATGTGCACTAAATACCTTCCTTATCTAATTTTAGAAACGTTATTTAGATTTTTCATAAAAAAGTAATAAATTTATTAAATAATAAATATATGTATTTAAAAATACAAATTCTGTTTAATACAAACATTGCTTTACCTAAAATTATTTCTAATTACACAATAGGACATTGTTACGGATATTATCAGTTGATTAACAACGGATTAAATTAATGTTATATCCTTGCTGTGATTACGTTTCAAAAGTATTCGATATAGGATATTAGATATGAATAGAAATCATTCAAAAATATAAAATAAAAATTTATAAAATGAGATATCAAAATATATTAAAAACAGTGAAGTGAAAAGTAAGCAACCCGACAATGAAAACTTGTTTTATCAAGTAAAATCTATCTTTCTAATATTAAATAATAGGGGTTAAAGTATGGAATTGCCATTGTATAGTAATATATACTTTGAACTGACATAAAACCTTCATAGTGTGAGATTTTATAGTGAAATATAAATATATGATACCTATGAGGGTATTCTTTAAACGAATGTGCAATATTTGATTTTCCACTTTCAATTGTTTTTTTTTATTCAGCTTAGACCTGGTGAAAGAATAATAAAAAGATGGGTACTTCGAAAATTCGAGTAATTTTTGAATACGAGTTTCGACTCGAAACTAACGTGGCATAAATGACTCGCAATCATATCAATGCTGCGTTTGGAGAGAAGACTGCTTATGAACGCACCCTACGTTTTTGGTTTAAAAGCTTTCGTAATGGAAACTTCAACTTGTAGAACGAATCACGTGGAAGACAGGTAAATAACGCTGAATTGAAGGAGATGGTGGAATCCGATCTGAGTCAAACTACCCAAAAATTAGCAATATGGTTTAATGTTGTACCTACAATACCTACCTACAATATTGACTCATTTGCATTAAATCAATAACATAAAAAAATATGAAAAATAGGTGCCTCATGATTTGACTTGCAAAAAGCAATCTGTAGAAAGAAATACGTGTCGAAACTTGTATTGCCTTGTTGAATCGGTACAAAAATAAAGCAATATTGGATCGAATTGTGATATGTGACAAAAAGTAGATTTTTTACGATAACCGTAAGCGAAAAAAAATGCAATGGCTGTTTCGCAGCCCCAGGCCAAACGCCACAACAGTGCTCTAAAGCAAAGTCTACCAATAAAAAGGTAATAGTAACTGTTTGGTGGTCTCTTCAAGGTATTATTCACTATAGCTTTCAGGTCTGGTCAAGCAATAACAGCAGATGTTTACTGTGTTGAACTTCGAACAATGATGACGACACTGGCTGTGAAACAGACCCGACTCGTGAATCGATCTTCACCATTATTGCACCATGATAACGCAAAACCTCACACTCCACGGGAAACCATTGTAACTCTACAGGAGCTACAGTTAGAATCCATACGCCATCTATCGTATTCGCCAGACCTTGATTGAACAGACCATTATTTTTTTCGTAATTTGAACAACTTTCTGTGTGATAAAAAAATGTCTTCCCAGGAGGCAGTACAAAATACTTTCACACAGTTTGTTGTGTCTGGATCCCTAGAGTCCTAACGTAAAGGCTTAAATGAATTTACATGGTAGCAATGTAAATATTTTGATAAAATATTTATTTGTTTCATCTTAGAAAAAAACAATTTTCAGTACAAATCGGCAATTATATATAATACTTTAACCCCTAATATAATCTCAAATTACATGATTCAATAAATTTATGTAGGGTGCGGCTTCTCTAAGATCAATATTTTACTGAAGACTGTGAATTTATATCCAGTCATCTAACGCAGCTTCCTAAAATTATACCCTGTTTAGGAACAGATGAATGTTTTTTTTTTAATGCTAAGGAACAGCAGACAGGCTGACGATCCACTTAATAGTAAGCAGTTATCATTGGATACCTATAGATGTCTGCGACACTAGGGGCATCGCAAACATGCTGCTGTCCCATAGGGATACATGAATTTGGATCATTTATGCCGTAACACAACATAAGGTTATTATGACAGCATACTTACACACCAGGGGTAGTTGCCATCCAGACAGACTTGGGACTACCACGTAGTAGGGATGTTTTGTTGCCTTTTACGACCGTCTAACCCCGGCCGCAGAGGTAGTATTCTTACTCCGCCTCTGCATGAAGAAAAGGATAAGATCAGGGTTCTAACTTGAGTACCTAGCAAATACTCAAATTCCACATTTTTCTATGTTCAATGCACCCTAATAATACTGATGTATTGAAAAAGATTATTTTTTTAGTAATAATTTTCTTTTCAGATTATCAAGAACTAGAAATATTCCGATTAATATAAGTCGTTGATTGTTGAGATTTGTCGCTGAACTATGTTTAATTATTAATTTGATTGTTGTTTATTATTAGTGTTCAGTGACCCTTTTTTTATTGCTACAGCAATAGCATGCTGTCTTGTAGGACAGGCTGACAGCCCACGTAGAATTTAGCAGTTACCGTCGCCTATGGGTATTTACAACGCCAGTGGCATCGCGAACACGCTACTGTCCCATAAGGGTACAGGAACCTGGGTCCCTAATGCCGTTACACAACACAAGGTTATTATGGTGGCATACATAAGACCAAAAGCGGTCGCCATCCAGACGGGCTTGGAGCCCTACCACGTAGAAATCCTAAAGATTTTTTGATATAGTAGTTTTTGTGATTAGATTTTGATAATACAATATACAAGAAGATCCTAAGTATATTTCATTATACGAGTACTATATCAAAATCGTTGGAAGTTTTAGCTATCTAATTGAACTTTTTAGTCGTCCACCGAATAAAGTTTTAGTACTTTTTCTATTTTCTGGTGTAGCTACAGTTCTTAGTCGTCGCTTAAGTGGATCAATGCCGAAAAACATGAAAACGTTTAAATTCATCTTTCCAGTTATAAACAGTTAACATGGAAGGATACGAGTTCCCGTCAACGATTTTAGGATTATATCCCTCAAAGCGAAATATTTTTCCATTAATTAAGAGTAGTATTAAAAAAAACTGTTGAATTTTCAAAATATTTATCACCAATAATATAATTAGTATAATGATGAATCATTATGATATAATATATCTGACAAGTCATTCGTTCAAAATCCTACTCAGCACGTCTTTCAATTCGATAGATAGGTGTGAGACGGGGAACGCCAGCTCTTGGCTCGTTGAAGAAGATTTCTCCTTCATAAGATAATCTGAAGGCACTACAAACTTTTGGGTCTTGTCACCAAGCGCATCTAGGTCTTTAAGACATGATGGCATTGGCAATTGTGGATTAGCTTTTAACCATTTCTGGAACGCTTTCGTTGACCTGTAAAAAGAAAATGATTTTAACTACGGTAAACAGTATATGTGGGTGTTAATTTAGATTATTGTTGACTATTCAGTGAATTTCTAACCCTGTAAAATTAATTCACCAATATTTATTTCACGATTTAAAGTTCATAGAAAATTACACAGCTAGTTTATCTTGGTGACATAATTTTGAATTAGTAGCTTTGAGCTATATATACATTTGATGCAACCAAAAAGAAATTGAATTTTTAAGAAGACTTACGTCAAATGTTTAACATCATCAAATATACAGGCCATTGTACGCAAGTCTTCAGGTATCTTCACGCTACTCCAAAGCTCTTTAGTGTTATTTCTAGGAGGTAAATGTTTCATCTTCTGTGGTAAGCAGCTTCCAAAGGCTTCTGTGTGAGCCGGACTCGTCTCTGCGTGTATATCGTAAGCAATCTGTCGTTTCAACACTTTCGGACAAGAAACCTGTAAATTGCACTTTTGTTTAAAATGATTGTAATATTAATATTTTCAAAAAAGAATTAAGTCTAAGTTTGGAGAATATTAAATGTACTAAAATATAATGTACTACAACATACATTACAAGTATATATATCTAATGAAATCAGTTTCAGCGTTTGGGATCTGTGTGTCGCTGATTCTTTGATAGAGCCGTGAGGTCCATGGCGTTCCATGGGGCGCCAATATGGATCGTCTAGCAGCTAACGGCTACACACTTAATGACAACCACACTAATGCGCAGACGCATTATGTTGGCTATCAGTGTCATGAGTGGATATCACGCTACTTTTCAAATCTGTTCTGAAGCTACACTATCAGTGGGACAAGTACATAGAGGCGGTGAGATGCGCCCTTGCTTCCTGGCTAGACAGGCACTACGCACCCTGAACTTCCACCTGACACACCACACACATACCACCAGGTCAGTTTCATTCAAACTGTAAATTACATAACCTTGAATTAAAAGATTTTTATTAACTAAATTGATATTACATATTTTAGTGTTTATGACATAACTATTATACTATCACAAATTGGTTGCTAAGAATCATCTATAGACTGAAAGTATGATCACACAAATGAAGTAAATAAAATTAGAATCTTAAGCTCCTATCAATTATACTATAATATTTCTTTAATTGTGTATACTAAAATTACTTATACTTAACCGTTGTGGCGAAGACCGAGTACTTGGCCTGTAACTCCACAGATCCCACACTCGTACACTAGGCGGCGACACGGTCGAGCGCACGGACCAAGTGAAATACTTGGGATCTGTATTTCACGCGTCTGGTAACATCGATTGCGACGTCAAGGCACGCATTGCTGCCGCGTGGGCCAAATGGCGTGAGGTAACTGGTGTCAATTGTGACCCCAAGATGCCGGTAAAGTTGAAGGGACAGGTCTATAAGACCATCATTTGGCCCGTCCTTTTATACGGCTGTGAAGCAAGGCCGGCCTTGCTGTTAGAGCGACACAAGCAAGAACTGCGTGTCACTGAGATGAATATGCTACGGTGGGTGTGTGGTGTAACGCGGAAGGACCGCGTTAGGAACTCCCGCATTCGCGGCAGTCTTCATGTCCGTGACATTGCAGATAAATTGCAAGAGTGTCGGCTCCGTTAGTACGGCCATGTTTTACGGCAACCGGATGATTACGTGGGAAACAAATGTCTGGCCATGCCGCCTCCGCCGGACCCCGGCAGGAGGGGTAGACCCAAAAAGTGCTGGCTTGACGTCGTAAGAGGTGATATGCGTGCCAATGGGCTCACTACCAGAAATGCTGAAGATAGCGCGAAGTGGAGTAGAAAAAGTCGGAAAGCGGATCCCGGGCACCGAAACGAAAGTTTGGGTTGCAACCGGGACATAACGCTGGGATGATGATGATGATTTAACAAACCGAGAGACTGAGACTGAGAGAGTTTTAAACTAGTAGTAGTACATATACAAAAATAATGATTGTCGTTATACATACATACCTTGGGCACTCCAACGAATTCCGCTATAGATTTCAGCACACAAGGTAATATCTTGGGATGCAACACAAGACCATTAGAAGCGTGTTCATCGAACCAAACCTGAAATTAAAAAATAAACTTGCACGAATGTTATAATCATTACGATTGTATTTTCTAATTTAATCGGAAAATAAGCTTAGATCTATTGTATAGGTTTTATATGGCGGTACATCCAATAAAAGCATAAAAAGATAGTGCTGACGATTCCTTGATACAGAAATGAATAGACATACTCGTACTATCTTGGAGTAAGAACTCCATGCCTGTCAAAATGTTCAAATGCTAGTTTAAATTATTTTTATCCATGCAGGGGCGGAGAAAGAATATCCCTACCTTTATGGGATAGCAGCGTGTTCGCGATACCACTGGCGTTGCAAACACCCATAGGAGACAGTAACTGCTAAATTCTAAGCGGGCCGTCAGCCTATCTGCTGTCCTACAGCAATAAAAAACTCTGCGGCCGGGGTCAGCCTGTCGTAAAAGGCGACAAAACAACCCACCCTAGCTACGAGGACCCAAGCCCGTCTGGACCTTTGGTCTTAAGTATGCCACCATAATAACTTTGTGTTATGTTCCGGAACTAGTGATCCAAGTTATTGTACCCTTATGAGATAGCAGCGTGTTTGGCGATGCCACTTGCGTTGCAAACATCCGTAGGCAACGGTAACTGCTAAATTCTAAGTGTGCCCACCAGCCTGTCTGCTATCCTACAGCAATAAAAAAAGATATACGTGAATTCTTATTTCTAAATTTTTTATGATATAAAATCAATATAAATAAAATCAAAATAATTGTCACCTAAAAATGAAAAAGTCAGAACTATTAGGTAAAAATAGCTTTTCTCTCTCCTTATTTATGTACATAATCATGGAATTATATTTGCCATTCAGTTATACATATACAGTTTTACATTCCACTATCTTTGATAGGTTATTGAATAGAATAGGGGCGTCTATTGTATGAATTTTACCTGAAAAAGATCTTCAATATCTTCAGGTCTTTTGATCTCACTTTTGAACTCCACATTACCTAAACCGACCCACCACTCAAAAAAATCAATACATATCTGAAAACAAAAGTATACAAGTAACATATACGGAACGGAATACGAAAACAACATAATACATGGGAATGTCTAAAATTATTGACGTGGGAATGTCTAAAATCTAAGTGGTTCAGCCAGCTGCATTCATAGCTTGCTCTATGGGTATTCTTTGGGTAATAGTGCGCGTCATTTCATTATTACATTCGTCACCCGTGACATTTTCTTTTAATATACGGAGATATTGGATAAGAGGCATTATAGAATTTCTTACGAGGACGGCAGTGCGTCAGCCATAACTCTGGTGTTGCAAAATACTCGTCAGTGGCTCACCCGTAGTTAACGATCAACAAGCAACACTTGGTTCCAGAAGATGTGATGGAACCCTTTACACCCTTTTGTACCAAAGCAAGTTGTCTATTGAGATAAATATTTATTGACATAAAATATAGCGTGGATAAATTTAAATAAATATGTACAATGTACATGTTATGATTACTTGAATTTTTTTAAATTTTGTAAGCAATAATGTCAAACAGAAATATTGCTAATACTTATTGTAAAGGAAAGATGGATGCTCAAGGAGATCATAAACTTGTGTAACCCGCTAAGGCCAAACGTCGAAGGCCAATCGTCTGTTTCCTCTTAGGACAGTTGGAACTCAGAAGTAGGATGGTATTATTAACTATCAATCTCTTTACATAGATAGTGATGGACAAATATCGGCCAATACATGTAAAGCGTATGTAAGGGCTTTTAAAACAAGCAAAACAAGATACTCTTATTAATAAAATGTCTCATAGCGAATAAGATTTCGATTAGACTTAGAATTAAAACAAAATTTACCGATAATAGTAGCAAATATTATTTTGTTTTGACTCAAATCAATTATACTTACCTTCTTCGTCATGATTTCTGCTTTTTTACTAAATTCATCGGAGGCTGATACTTCTAATGTTTTTTGCTTGTATTTAGAATTCCATTTAATCATATCAGTTTCAGACTTATTACAATACAGCATACGAAAATGAGGATTGCGTGACCGTCTTTTATGTGGTCGAACTCTTAAGACAAAAACATATTCTTCTGCGTTATTTAATAGCGACAAAATTATACCACAATGTTGAAAATTGAAACTATTTACGCGAATTTTCTATGACTAACAGGTTTGGATATTGAGAATATATTATCTTCTTTAAAAATAATCGTTGAAGAATGCAGTCAACTTTGACCCCCTCAAGAGTTCTTATTTTTTTTTTATATTTAACACAGCTATTAAATTAAAATGCTTTCTTTAATCTACGAATCAAGTTCTGGACACAATTTAATCAACATATCAGCATTAAATCTGATTGCAATCTTAACTTCCGTTTCAGTGCCCAAGAAGCCGCTATCCCACATTTTCTTCTCCACTTCTCTTCTTCGGTTTTCGGAATTTTTATTAGTAATTATGAAATGATCTTTGTTCCCTGTGCATGAAGCCGCTTGCCATAAATTGAGCTACCTTATAGCTCATTTTATGACAAGTAGTATACTACTGACGGATTTTTTCTTTATTGATGTGGAACAGCAGCCTGGCTGAAAGACCACTTGATAGTAAGCAGTTACAGTCGCCTATGAATGTTTGCGATGAAAGGGGAACCGCTAACACGCTGCCGTCCGAGTAGGGCAACTGAACCCTTACTTCTTACTTGAAACCACTTATGCCCAAACACAATCCTAGGTAATTATGGCAGCATTGATTCATATGGGTATGGAGATCAACCATTTAGCAAGAGGTATTCAGTAGTATAGTTAAGAAAAAAAATTAAGGATAGTTCCAAGAATATATTAGGTCAATGATTCTCAACCACTGTGCCGCGGCACTTTTGTGTGCCGCCAAATTTCAAAAGTGTGCCGCCAAATTTTGCAAATATATAATAATGTTAATATTATTAAATTACATCATTTAAAAAGAAAAATATTTTTAACATGAATGTATATTTAAATCTACAAAAAAATAAATTATTTTATTATTTGCTTTGCAACGGATTGTTGAAGTGTAAAAATTCATAAGATTAAATATAAGTTGTCGTATGTAGTTCTAACTTTTATAACTAGATGGCGTTGTTCGAAAATTGTAACTTGCTGAATCGCGCTATCTTTTCCCTGCATTCAATTTGTGTAAGCGAACGGGAATTTTTGTATGTATGGAGAAATTCAGAAATACACTGAATTATAACAGTCTACTTTTTGGTTTTTTTGTTCTCCAAGAAGTGATGTAAACATTGGTCCTATCGAGATCGGATATCTCGGTGAGGTTTTTGAGCATCATACTTGCGGATAGTGGATCGCTATCACAAACTCGCAAGTACCAACAGTGGCCGACGGGTGCTGTATCCAGCCAGCATCGTCAGCTTCGGACCGCATCTTCAGAGGAAGACATCGGTCAGGAAAGCATCATCCAGTTCAAAGGTGTCCGGAGACACCTGCGCAGCAACGACGCCCCAATCCAAGGCGTGTCGTGTCACCGTGGGCGGAGCCAGTCCAAGTTGCAGGGAGCAACCGAGCTGAAGGAAGCCACGAGTGAAGGTCAACCATACAGTCCACATCATCAGTCAAGTTATCAGTTTAGTGAGTGAAGTGTCAAACGTCAATCAAATTGACGTCAAGTGAAAAGTGCATTCTACTCTGGATTGCAGTGTATTATGTGAGTCAACAAAAACTGTGAGTATTTTTATTTGTCACTGTCAGGAATCACACAATTATCATTGGGACTTTAACTTTTAACATAGTTTGCTTAGAACTTTAAAAAATTAATGCATGTTCAGTTTAGACTTAGAATAATTCCTTAAAAGTGTTTAGACGGGGAACCTATGCCCAATTTTTCTTTGATCTATAAATAATATCTCAAACACTTAGAAAATTTTGAATAATTTATATTAAGAACTTTAAAAATTTATGAATGTTAAATTTAAACAGAATAATTCTTTATAAGAGTTCATCGGGTAACCTACGCTCAATGTTTATCTGAACAAATATTTCAAATACCTTTTTAAATTTTGAATAACTTGTGCTTAGTAACTATTGTTTAGAATATTACAACATACAAATATGCAGGCCCTCATAAATTTTCAAGTCGATTTATATTCTCGCATAAATAAGGCAAGAACTAATTTTAAAAAATCTCCTAAAGATCGCATTAGTAAACAAGTTTACATAGAGAATAGAATTGAGTCAATAGACCAATTATGGCTTGAATTTTTATCAGGCCACAAGGAGTTAATGAAAACTTGTGACCCTAAAGACTTGCAAACCACGGATTATATTAAAAACGAAATTTATGATAAAACCGAAGAAATTTATTTGGACCACAAAGGCGAATTAAAGGAGTATCTTAATCAATTTAGTCACAAGGATTCATCTCAACTCGATGTAGATAAATCCAATCCAATTCACAACATCAGCATGAAATTACCCAAAATACAAATCCCATCATTTTCTGGTGAATATTCTCAATGGTTAACGTTTAAAGATTTATTCACTTCATTAGTTATAAAAAATCACACTTTGGACAATGTTCAAAGGTTACATTATTTAAAAGGGTATCTCACGGGAGATGCTGAGCAATCAATTAGACATATACCAATAGAAGGAGCTAATTTTAATAGATGTTGGGAATTGTTGAAGGAAAGATATAATAATAAAAAGTACATTTGTCATAACATTTTGAAAACATTATTCAGCCAAAAGAATATGACAATGGAATCAGCCGATAGCTTGAAATTTCTTGTAAATACTACTAACGATTGTTTAGCAACATTAATTAATTTAGGGATAGATGTAAAGTCTTGGGATGTATTAGTCATCCACATTCTAACTTTAAAATTAGACCCCGAAACACGCCGGCAATGGGAATTTCATGTGACATCAATCATTTCATCAGACGAGTTGCCCACCTATGATCAGTTTCAAGATTTTGTGAGTAAAAGATATAGAGCCATAGAATTCATTAATACAAAATCTAGTGTTACTAAAAATCAACATAACAAAATTAATACCTTTCATGTCAGCAGCACATCTTGTCCATTTTGTTCGGAAATTCACAAGTTAAGTGCATGCAATAATTTTCACAAGACCACAGTCGCTAATCGGCGTAACTTTGTTATGAAAAATAATATTTGTTTTAACTGTCTGGGAGCAAATCACTCTGTAAAAGAGTGCAAGTTAACTCGTTTTAAATGCAAGGAGTGTAATCGAACCCATCACACTCTCCTTCACCCCACAACGGGTAACAGTAAAGCTGAAGGTGGTCAAAGCACTAATCAAAAAGAGGGCTCCACCTCGTCAGCTGATCCAACACCACTTGTTTCATGCTTTTCTTCTGAAAAGGTACAACAAGTGTTACTAGCTACAGCGTTAGTAAAGGCTCGGTCGAAGGATGGCACGGATTACATAATCCGAGCACTTCTCGATCAGGGTTCTCAAGGTTCATTTGTCACCGAAGCAACGGTACAATATCTAGGTCTGAAAAAGATACCAACAACAAACAAAATTAGTGGATTAGGCAAGTCAAAAGGCTTAATCTCAAGGGCAGCGGTAATCATAGATATCAGGTCTCAAATCTACCCAAATGTCAACATATCAGTAAGAGCTCATGTCCTCAAAAGCATCACATCAATGCTTCCATCTAGTAAAGTTGAGTTAGTAGATTGGAAAGAACTAAAGGATTTAACCTTGGCTGATCCACATTACCACTCTCCAAATAAAATTGACATTTTATTGGGTGCAGAGGTGTACAGCCAAGTATTGAGGGATGGAATCTTGAAGGGTCCGCACGGTACTCTAGCCCAAGCAACAAGCTTAGGCTGGGTGTTATCAGGTGCCACAACAACTATAACTTTTAATGCATCTAAATCAATCCATACGATGCATTGTTGTTTAGAGGAAAATGATGCACTGAAAAAATTCTGGGAATTAGAATCAGACATTCAAATGCCAAGAGAGAAGCTCTTGACTAATCAAGAAAAATATTGTGAAGAATATTTTGAAAAAACACTTACCAAGGATAGCGATGGTAGATACATCGTTCGTTTACCATTTAATACCGATAGTCCAGAGGTGACGTCGTCTCAGGAAATAGCTGAAAAAAGATTAAAATCATTAGAAACAAAGTTAAGTAAGAATGAAACATTAAAAACAAAATATCAAGAAGTTATAAATGAATACTTATCTTTAAATCACATGGAAATAGTACCTAATGAAGAAATAAAAAATAAAAAGGCAGTTTACTTACCACATCACCCCGTAATAAGGAATGATAAAGAGACCACGAAGGTGAGAATAGTGTACGATGCATCCTGTAAAGGTAAAAACAATAAATCATTAAATGATCATCTATTAATTGGACCTACCTTGCAGCCGGAACTCAGGCATATTATCATGCGTTGGAGATCTGCTCCAATCTGTATTTCGGCAGACATAATCAAAATGTACCGTCAAGTAAAAACACACAGCGATGATAATGATTTCCAAAGAATACTTTGGAGAGATGAACCAAGTCATGCAATCACACATTATCGACTTACCAGAGTCACTTTCGGTACAGCGTCAGCTCCATACCTTGCAGTTAAGGCACTTCAACAAGTGGCTCGCGACTATGGTGCTGAATATCCTGCTGCTGCTGAAAGAGTGCTAAGCGATTTTTACGTTGATGATTTTATGAGTGGTTCACAAACTTTAGAGGAAGGAGTTAAAATATTTAATGAAATGAATGAACTATTAAGCAAGGCAGGATTCAAATTACAAAAATGGAATAGCAATAATGATAAACTAGTAGAAATAATGAAAGGAGAAAACAAGGATATCAAGGAAGGATTGGAAATAAAGCAAAATGAATTAATCAAAATTTTGGGACTTACCTGGAACAGAACCCGTGATGAATTTCAGTATTCTGTAAAGCTGCCGCCGCTCTCAGCACCTGTAACAAAAAGGAAAATTATATCAGATGTATCGCGGTTATTTGATCCATTGGGATGGATAGCACCATGCATTATAAAAGCAAAGGTTTTTATACAGCGATTATGGATAGCTGGGACAGGATGGGATGAGAAACCACCAGTTGATATATTAAAGGATTGGTATACTTACCGTGACGAGCTAGCTCAACTGACAAAATTTTGTATTCCCAGGTGGTTGCACACAAATTCGCATGATGCGGTTGTAGAATTACATGGCTTCTCAGATGCATCCACTATCGCCTACTCAGCTGTAACATACTTGCGTGTAATAAATGCATCAGGAGTTGTCCATGTCAGCTTAGTTGGAGCTAAAACGAGAGTAGCCCCTGTAAAGCAAGTTAGCATACCACGATTAGAGCTATGTGGGGCTGTATTATTAGCTAAGTTGTTGGTGGAGGTTGCTGGGGTTCTTAACATTCAGAAAACCAAACTTAGAGCTTGGACGGATTCCACTGTAGTGCTTGCCTGGCTGAGTAAACATGCCAGTAACTGGAAAACATTTGTAGCCAACAGAGTAGCGGAAATACAAACGACTCTCGAACCTTGCCAATGGTCCCACGTCTCTACAAAGAACAATCCGGCTGATTGTGCATCACGTGGTGTCTGCCCAGCGGATCTTGCTACGTTAGACATATGGAAATTTGGTCCGAGGTTTTTATGGGAGAAGAAAATTACATACCCCAAATTGAAAGATAATCATACTCTCGAAGAGGAATCAATAAAGGTTCACGTCGGCACTACTGAGGAATCGATTCTGGACAAATATTCTTCGCTTACAAAATTAATTCGTGTCGTAGCATATTGCAGAAGATTTGTCACAAGAAATGATTCACGAGGAAATAAGGGAACAAAGTATTTAAATACGTTTGAATTAGACGAAGCGTTAAATACTTGTATAAGACTGGCTCAAGCTACAGTATTCAACCAGGAATTAAAGGAAATCCAAGCTTATGGGCAGGTCCAAAGGAAACAGTCAAAGCTATTGTCGCTCACGCCCTTTCTTGATGAAAGAAAATTACTTAGGGTGGGCGGTAGAATCTCACATTCTCCGGAACCAGAGAACGTTAAGCACCCAATTATATTGCCAAACAAATCAGCTTTAACAAATTTAATTGTCGCCCATGCGCACGAGAAAACACTGCATGGGGACGTACAACTCATGCTTAATTACTTACGATCAGCTTACTGGATAATTGGGGCGAAAAATCTCGTAAGGCATCATGTGCGTAAATGTATCACATGTTGTCGTCACAAGGCTAGGAGTCAAACTCAGCTTATGGGGTCTCTACCGTCAGTTCGGGTCACACCTGCTCGACCATTCCTGAATAGTGGAGTAGACTACGCAGGCCCAATTATGTTGCGGACTTCAAGGGGTAGAGGACATAAGGGGTACAAGGGCTATGTATGTTTATTTGTATGTATGGTCACGAAGGCTGTTCATATCGAAGCAGTTAGTGACCTGACATCAAGAGGTTTTTTAGAGGCATTTAAACGTTTTGTGGCTAGGCGTGGGCATTGTGCAAACTTGTACAGTGATAATGGAACAAATTTTGTGGGAGCGTCTAAAGAACTTAAGGCTTTGTTCGACGCAGAGAAATCATGCATGATTCGAGAGGTAGCCGATGGTCTCGCTTTACTGGGAACAAATTGGCATTTTATACCACCCAAGGCTCCAAACTTTGGCGGATTGTGGGAAGGGGGTATAAAATCAACCAAACATCATATAAGGCGAATAATTGGCGATTCTACGTTGACATATGAGGAGATGACCACCCTTCTGAGTCAAATTGAGGCGTGTCTAAACTCTCGCCCATTAACTATTATCCAAAATGATCTAGATCAATCCGTACCTCTGACACCAGGTCATTTCTTAATAGGGGAATCCTTAGTAGCAGTGCCTGAAGTGACCTATAAAGGTCACCATCTAAGCTCTTTGAAGCGCTGGCAACTTACACAACTAATGCTTCAACACTTTTGGCGGCGATGGTCGAATGAATATTTAACGCATCTCATGCACCGTTATAAATGGTCTTATAAAGTTCCAGAACCTAAGGTGGGGGACATCGTTTTGGTGAATGAGGACGATTTACCTCCATGTAGATGGCTTTTTGGCAAAATTATTGAAAAACATCCTGGTTTAGATGGATTAACTAGAGTGGTATCTCTAAAATGTAAAAATTCTATTATTAAACGTCCCACTTCTAAACTTTGTATTCTACCAATTAGTGAATAAGTTGATGTTAATAAGTCGTGTTAGAAATTTATTGTATTAGCGCAAATTGTTATGTAAAAAAGGGAAAATTTTAATGTATTTATTGTGCCTGCCAAAGATTGTATTTATATCACGGTGGGCGGTTATGAAGGACATTATGTCCTTGGTGGGCGGAATGTTGAAGTGTAAAAATTCATAAGATTAAATATAAGTTGTCGTATGTAGTTCTAACTTTTATAACTAGATGGCGTTGTTCGAAAATTGTAACTTGCTGAATCGCGCTATCTTTTCCCTGCATTCAATTTGTGTAAGCGAACGGGAATTTTTGTATGTATGGAGAAATTCAGAAATACACTGAATTATAACAGTCTACTTTTTGGTTTTTTTGTTCTCCAAGAAGTGACGTAAACAGGATACTTCTGTATTTGACTTAACTTTGAATGAAGAGGAAGAACTCATTTTGCTTTATAATAATCGAGATTTAATTTTAAAACATTCAGCAGAATCAATTAATTCATTTTGGATTAACATCAGATGCGATTATCCAATGATAGCCAAAAAAGCTTTAAACATATTATTACAATTTTCCACATCTTATTTGTGTGAATTCGGATTTTCAGCATTAGCCAACATTAAAACTAAAAAAGATCAAGATTGTTAAATGTAGAAGACGATATGAGAGTAGCATTGTCAGTTTTACGACCAAATATAAATGAAATTATCAAAAAACATCAAGCTCAAATTTCGCATTAAAAATATTTTTATTATTAGCTTGTAATTAATCCCTTAATAAACGTTTAGTTATTATTGTAGTATATATTAGTTTATTTCGTATATTTAAAATGTTTGTCACAAACTATTTATGCAGTGTGTTGTAGTAAGTAAATAATTTTTATCTTTTTCTTTGTGTGCCGCCAAATTTTGAAATCGTTAAATATGTGCCGCAACAAAAAAAGGTTGAGAATCACTGTATTAGGTCTTTACCTATGAAATTGCCGTTTTGTATGAAAAAATTTAAACGAATTTTTTCATGTATTTTTTATTTGTATTAATCGAAGTAATCACCCATGCAATCAATGCAATCTTTGCCAACGCAGTAGCAGTTTATTGATGCCCTTCTTAAAGAAATCAGCTGGACGGGAGGCAACAAATTCTTCAAAGGCATTTTGTACTGCCTCTCGGGTATTGAATTTTTTTCCCGCCAAGAAGTTATCCAAATTCTGGAAAAAGTAGTAGTCTGTAGGCGCAAGGTCTGGTGAGTAGGGCGGATGACGGAGAATTTCCAACCCCAGTTCTTGCAACTTGGAGACTGTCTGCTGTGCAGTATGAGGTCGCGCGTTGTCGTGCAGGAGCAGCGGAGACGAGCGATTGACCAGTGCTGGTTGGAGATGTACCAGCTTCTCCATCATTGTGTTCAGTTCTTCACAGTACATATCTGCAGTAATGCTCACCCCTGTGATGAATGAAGCTGTGATGAATCACACCGGCGCTAGACCACCAAACAGTGACCATCACTTTTCTAGGGGTAAGTTTTCGTTTAGGACATTGTTTAGGTGCTGAACCAGGATCTAACCAACTTGCGGTTATCAAACAGAATCCATTTTTCGTCGCAGGTAACAATGCGGTTCAAAATTCCTTCATTTGTGTGTCTGTTGAGCAGTGCAAGGCACGTCTCGACGCGTACTTCGTGCTGGCGATCATTGAGTTCGTGGGGCACCCATTTGTCAAGCTTTTTTACCTTGCCAATTTGACGCAAATGGACCAATACTGTTTTGACGCTAACGTCGAAAGCTGCTGCTAATTCAGCCGTAGATTGTGTATCATTGGCTTCCACAATCGCCTTTAATTCGTCATTGTCGACCAAAGTCTTCAGACGACCGCGAGGTTCATTTTTCAGGTCGAAATTTCCAGAACGGAAGCGAGCAAACCAATAACAGGTGGTGCGTTGGTTTGTAGTGTTAGCTCCGTAAACGTCGTTGATGTTGCGTGCCGCTTGTGCCGCGTTGCTGCCACGACGGTACACATATTCCATAATTACTCGAATTTTTAACGTATCCATGATGACGAAAAAGATTGAAATCCGATGAAAATGTAACACTAATCAATAAACAAATGACTACGTTTGGAAAAAGAATTCCATATTTTTAAAATAAAATTAATTTGAAATTAGAATTCTTAGCCAAACAAAAATTATTTTGATTTGAAATGGTCAGTACTGCAGAACGGCAATTTCATAGGTAAAGACCTATTACAAAAAAATTAACGCGATAAGCAGTTCCTGCTTATGTCGCACGGGTAAAGTCTAGTCTAATCAACAGATTGATAAAACGAAATATGAAGAAGGCAAATGCTTACTTCGCATTTTTATTCGAAGCGTGTACAAATATGTCATCATCAGTAGAAGCCAATTCCAAACTACTAGAACTTTGTGTCTTGAACTTGCTTGAACATGACGAAACTACAGTTTTAGATAATAATTTGGATGCTGTCACTGATAAACGTCGTGAAAACTTTTTAGAAATTGTAAAAGTCTTGGACACTGTTGTCGATTTGAAGCGCGAAGATTTTTTCAATTCTAAACTATGTGTTGTAAAAGATTCATTGGAATCTGATTGTTCTTCTATTTCTTCTTCAAACTGCTCTTCTGCTAAAGATTCTTCAAAGACACTACCGGCATACGAATCTTGGCTTTGCTAATTTATGAAACACTGTTAATTATGTTTACTATTAACATAAAAAACTCAAACGAATAAAATAATCTTAATTATAGTTCTTAAAATAGATATTAATTTTGTTTATATGTAAGCGTTTGTCAATGTATGTTTGTGAAATAAATCTCATAATACAGCTTTTTATCTAATGCATGAAGATATTTAAAAAAAGAATAAAGTCTCTGCCAATCTTACAATTGTCAAAATATGGGAAATAAAAATCGATTTCAAATTTACTCATCCGGAAATTAAACTCCAAAACTATATTAGTGGGTGAATATTAGTTTGTAGGGTTAAACTCATAACCCTTCGTTTATACTCATAATAATATTTATAATGCACGTTTTGCCTACATTGATATACGAGATATTGACTAAATAGGTAAAGTTATTTAGGAATTCAAGAAATTAGATGAAATGAAAAGTTGGCCTTGTTCAGTTAAAATCATCATCAACGTCCATTATTACAACAGTGGTGAATTCCAGTTACGGAGAGAAATTAGTCCTTAAGGTTAAAATTGTTGCCCATCGTTAAAATTTTATTCCAATCACGAAAGGAAACCTTGAGTCAAATCACCGTCTTAGGTGTACCTGGAAAGTGGGGTTAATTTGGACCCAAAGTGGTTATTGGGAACTCTTAAACTCTCCTAAAATTAAATTACTTTATGAAATCTAGGTACGTGGTAGCTGAGTGGATGGAAACATCGATGTTAATCTCAAGGTTCCGGTTTCGAATCCCACGACGGTATGCACCTTTTAGGCCGTTTTTCTTGCATAAAGTGCATATTATAGCATAATCACCATGTACCAGTTGTGAAGGGAAACATCGTGCGGATCAAGATCATCGGTATGTGTAACCCGCCAACCGACTTGGACAAGCTTGGCGGATATACTGATCGTTCTCTTCCTCCTGAGAGGGGATGGGGGGAGCCCTGCAGTGAGACGCTGTAATTTGTAATTATTATATTTATTGAAGTTATACTTCATTTGGCGCCTTTGGAAAAAATATGGGAGTAAATTTTTTTTCTTTCAGACCCAACAGCCAAAAAGGGACATGATGAAGTAACCCGTAACTACACTGACGGACTCATAAACTGCATCAAAGTAATAGACGACTTTGAAATAAATATTTTAACCAAGTATGCAAACTTTCTATACAGATTTAAATTGAAACCTCTAGATTAGTTCGTGAACTTTAAAACAACGTAGGGTCATATCCTTAAGTTTAAGTTTATGTAGTGGAAAGGACCTTAAGACTTTTTTGAAGAAAAAACAGAAATTTAAGGAAAATTGGTTTAATTAAAAAATTGGTTTTAACAATAGACACAAACTTTATGCAAGGGTTTATTTATGTTTTAATAAGGTGTATTACCTCCACGTGCCCTTATTACGGATTCTAATCGGTTCCGCATAAATTTTATTAGGGTTATTAAAAGATCTTGCGGAATATTGTCCCATTCTTCTGAAAGTGCTGTTCTTTGTGCTGCCACTGTCGTGGGCAAAGGGTTTCTCGCATATACAGCTCTTTTTAAATTGTCCCAAACATGCTCAATAGGATTAAGATCCGGGCTGCGTGCTGGACAATTAATTGTACGTATCCAAACCTCTTCGCAATATTGTCGAACTTGTGCAGCAGCGTGCGGCCGGGCATTATCCTGCATTAAAGTAAAATTATCGCCTATGAATCCCATGTAAGGCACCACGTGATTTTCTAAGATCTCTGTTATGTAGCGATGTGCAGTCAAACCCCCTCTATTACCGTTTTGACGGACCATGTCTATGAACACAAGTTCTGTTCGCCCGTTCATCGATATGCCACCCCAGACCATACACGATCCGCCTCCAAAAGGAACACGCTCCTCAATGCAACTTTGAGCATATCGCTCCCCACGTCGACGATAGACTCTTCTGCGACCATCTGCACCATATTAACATGTCCTACACTCATCCGTGAATAATACGGAGGCCCATTGCTCTTCTGTCCAATTCAGGTGATCACGCGCAAATCTTAAGCGAGCTTGTCTGAGCTACAGACAATTTTGGACCATTTTTTGGTCTAAAAGGGGTGATATCCGCTTCCTTTAACCTTCTTCTTATTGTACGTGCACTCAAGTTTACTCCACGCACTTCATTAAGCTCTGTTTTGATGTTAACTGACGTGAGGAAACGATTTCGCAGGGAAGTTGTAACAATAAATCGGTCATCACGACCGGTGGTTGTTCGAGTCCTGCCTGTACCACGTCTCCTTCTATAAGAACCTGTTTCCACAAACTTTCTGTATATTTTAGAAACCGTAGACTGGTTTAAATTTAAATTTCTACCAATCGTTCGTTGATCCAAGCCCTCCCGCACCAATGCTACAATTTAAGCCGCTTGTTCGGACGAAGTATCCATATTATGGTTCAAAAACTCTCGATGAGTTAAAAAACTAACCCAACAATTCTGCCGGTAACAATAATTCAATTGACAAAAGAATAAAAAATCAATGAGAATCAATTTAAAACTTTGCTTTAAATAACACGCAAATCTGATACTACGAGTAAGTTTTCTTTTCCCGGATATATTCATTTGTTTTACTGTAGTTCTATTTTTAAATTTTCCTTTTTTTTGAGATTAAGAGCCAGTATCTCCATATTTCTATAATTTAATCTAAAAAAAATCATTTCAAAGTAATCCTGAACTTTGATGCAGTTTATGAGTCCGTCGGTTTATATTCACAGTAGTTTCTCAAATATTCATAAATCTACAACACGTGTCTTATAAATATTAGTGGAAATAAAAAAATTATATATATTCATAAATATATAGATATTATTGTATGTGACTTTAAATTATATATAGTGGTGAATGATGAAAGTGACTTTCATCTTAAAAAAACTTTCCAAGTGCATTTCTACATTTGAGGTTAATATAAAAAATATAGATCGTGGTATGTATTCTTGTTATTTAATGAATTTATCATTCCTTTTACAAACAAAGAGTTGTGGCATACGGGTGGAAAAACCTTTAGCTATTTTGGTACCGATATGTCAAAGAAGTATAACTTCTTATGTACGTACATAAGTACACACACTTGTTTTTTATTAGATGAAATTTATTACGCTATTTAATTTTAAAGATTCCTTACGTACGCCGTCTTTTATCTTAGACTGGTAGAAATGTGTTGAAGATATTAAAGACGATGTTTCTGATTTGGGTTGATACTTTGGTGCTTCCACTTGTAAATTGAATATTTTAGTAATTCTTTTAAAAATGACCGGCCCAACCAGGGCGCGGACATCGTCAGCTTGTGACTCCCAGAACTGAAATCAAATTTATATATTTATTCAATAGTAACGATCGAGCTATTAAGTTTGTGGATATAATGTGAAAAGGAGTTAGTTGCAGCAGTCAAACTGTATAAAATATTACGACAAGTAAATATACCCACTAAAACCACCAAGTATCATATTCTGCCTGATACCTGGGAGGAGGGATATGTATCTGCGTGCGCCTCCTGCCCGGGCGATCAAAGATCTATAATATCTATATAATTATATCAGTGCACGGGCGGAGTAAATAAATTAATCCCTGCAGCCGGGGTCAGCCTGTCATAAAAGGCGACAAAACAACTATTCGGTAGAGCCTTAAGCCCGTCTGGATGGCAACCATCTTTGATCTTAACTATGCCGCCAAAATAATTTTATGTTGTATTCCGACATTAGTGAGCCAAGTTCTTGTACCCTTATGGGACAGTAGCGTGTACACGATGCCACTGGCGTTATAAAAACCTATAGGCGACGATAACTGCTTACTATTAAGTGGGTCGTCAGCCTGTCTGCTGTTCCTCAGCAATAAAAAAAAATACACAACTCTACAACATCTGTAACAAACGAAAATCTATACCATCTATACAATTGGAGGGTCTGTTTGTAATATTAAAATAACCGCTTTTTACTAAGTGCATTCGGACGTATACAAGGTATATATACCAAAACAACATTTTTTACTATTTTTGTCTGTCTGTCTGTTTGTTACGGCTAATCTCTGAAATGGCTGCATCGACTTTGACGGGACTTTCACTGGCAGATAGCTTTTTTTTTTGGTCTCGGGGAAAAACCTCTCTTGACGGGTTATGATGATATGTGGGACTCCGGGAAAGATGTTTGGCCATCCGACTACCCATTAAAAAACCCCGCTGTTCTCCTATCGCCTACGCCCGGGCCCACGGATATATGGCCTGCCGATCTCATGGCCCGGGCCGGCGCCGGCCTTTGTCTTGAGGCGGGCCCCTTCTAAAGTGTTGGCGCCAGAGGGTCAGGGTTTCGTCCCCCCGGCGCTCTCATAACAACTCTAGGAGTTGAGGGAGGCCGCGGAACATCACGCAGCCCTCACCCTTGCGGCAATAGTGCGGGCGGCGGATCCTCCTCCGAGGGGCCGCCCGCGGCCGCTTTTTACGGCGGCCGGAGGTCGTTACTTGCCCTCGCCGGCGCCGCCGACGTGGCCTTCGTTGGCGGGAGGGGAGTATGGTGGTCGACTCCCGTTCCCGCTCCGCCGCCTTCTTTGCAGACATGACTGCCTCGCAGAAGGAGGCGACGGCCGTCCATGCAGGATCGCCCCCGACCATGGACAGAACCAGGGCCGGGAGCGACAGGTTCACGCCGATTTGGGCGACGAGGGCGCGGCGCTCCTCGCGCCACGCAGGGCGCACGGCGACAGTGTGGTCCACCGTGACCTCCTCGTCGCCCGCGCCACAGTGGTGGCACCCCGACGTCATCTCCCGCCCTATACGACACAGGTACCTCCCGAAGCAACCGTGCCCCGAGAGGACCTGCGTCAGGCGGAAGGTCAGGTCGCCGTGATATAATGAATGATAAGTTTAGGAAATTTTATGTTCCAATTTAAGTTGACCACAGAGTTATATCATCAATCATATGATATAGGGTTCAGCTTAGGCTGGACCGTGTAGGTTTTATTTCTAATTTATGTTGACCTCACATATCCAAAAAATGCTGCCCAAAGTCACTATTCCACGCGGACGGAGTCACGGGCACAGCTGGTATAACAAATAATTCTTCTCAAAATAGCCCAAATTACAGTCCTCTAATTGGTCTGATTATCCAATCTGTGCTTTTACCTGGGTAAACATTTCGTTTTCTTTCCTAAGCTACTTCTTCTATCTAAATTTCTAATCCCATTTCTTCTTCATTTTTTCTGGCCTGTTCCTAAGTCCAAGGCCATCAAAAGCTTAGATATTGTATATGCGACGGTAACAGTCTACTATGAAGTGGCATATGTTTTTGTGCTTTTACTAGTAAAATTTAACAAAAAATAAAATACAAATCTAATTTAAAGTCATAATGGCTTGCACCGCTTACTCAGTTTTCCTGGCCAATTTTTTTTTTATAGCAGAGGAACTTAACAGTAAGCAGTCACTGTTGCCTATGAATATTTGAGACGTTAGGGGCATCACGAACATGCTGCTGTCCCACAGGGGTACATGAATCTGGATCATTTAAGCCGGAACACAACATAAGGTATAGCAGCATACTTACTACACCAGAGGTGGTTGCCATCTAGACAGGCTTGGGACCCTACCACGTAGCTAGGTATGTTTTGTTGCCTTTTACGACTGGCCAACCCAGGCCGCAGAGGTAGTATTCTTGCTCTGCCCCTGCATGAAGAAAACAACACGCTACGAACTAACGAACATGCTGGTTTCACATAGGAGTACCAGTAACCCGGGTCACTAAATCCGAAACCCAACACAAAGTTATTATAGCAGCTTACTTAAGACCGAGGTGATTGCTATCCAAATGGGCTTAAGGTCTACGTAGCTAGGGTGGGTTGTTTTAGGACAAGCCGACCCCTACCGCAGGGCGTCCTACCGTAGTATTCTTACGCCTAAAATGTGCATTAGCTTAATTACATTGTACGAATAGTGAAGGAAAACGCCGCGGGGAAACCTGAATACTGAGATCACCGGTATGTGTAATCCGCCAATCCGCCTTGGCGGGTATACTGTCCTTTTCTTTTAAGGTCCAAATCCAGCAATGGGACATTATTTTTACTATTTTTTTATTATAACACCATTCATTGTCAGAAGTTAAATAAAGCAGATTTTTCATATACTCCATCGGTTGCCTTACTGTTGCCACTAAACTGAAAGGATACTTAGGATAATAGCTTTCCGTATAAACACAAAAAACACACAACATGAATGTCATCTATCGTGATATAAATTAAACCTAAAAACAATAAATACAATATTTTCCAAACTAACTGCTCCTCATATTTATCTGCTCATTCTATTACCTGATCATCCTTATAAGACAGTTCCAAGTTCTTTATAACTTTTTTCCAATGCTGTTTGACGGAGGCTTCGTTTTGCTCATACCGCGACGGTGTAATCACCGGTATATGTCTTGGCCTGTCCCAACTTTTAACGAGTGGACGTCTGCCACAGGCCATCGGGGTATTTGCTGATCTTTAAATTTTATTACAAGTTTACGTAACAAAAATTGTGAATAACTTTTTTTAGTTCTGACAATTTCAGATGGAACAGATTTTTATTCAAAGAGAATTTTTTCATAGATTTATTATAGGTAAATATGTGACACATAGTAAGGAGTATACAATATCTCTCTCAATATCTATATTAAACTTGTGGCTGATAAAAATAATAACACATACTTTGACTTTTATTATAGATATTGGTATTTTTTAAAATTAAAAACACATAAAAATAGTTAAACCCCCTGCGGAACTCAATGACTTATAGTGCACCAGATTTGATATTTCCAAATCGTGCTGGTTTTTTTTGGAATCAGTTTATCAGTAACCCGATCTTTTTCAAATTCCAGGCCATCTTGATCATAAGCCACATTAAAATTCGTTTGTGAGTTATAATCCCAAACATAAGACATACCAAGGATCAGTTATTAGTCCTTATATATTTCTCCTGGCTGAAGATGCAGTAACAACAGGAACACAGGAGGAGGTATCTAGTAGTAGCTGTATGCTGTTTGCCGATAATATTATGCAAATTGGAGAAAAAGCTCACGAAGTCCAGAGCAGAGGAAATATTGAAGGGTTGAAGATAAGTAAAACCAAAAGTGAACACCTATTTAGCGACATTCATGGAATATTCGAGTTCACCATGATAATCTTAGGAAGCGTGTCTCTGCCAACTTCCTCCAACTTTCGCTACCTTGTATCATTCATTCAGAAGGACAGTAAGATAGACCAAGATGTGAATAACAGAGTGAATGCAGGCTAGATGAAATAGCGACAAGTCTCAGGAACAATTTCTGACCCACGAATACCACTTAAACTCAAAGGTAAAATTTACAAGTTCGTAATAAGGTCTGCCATATTCTATGGATTGGAATGCTGGGTTACAAAGGGAAACGATGAAAGAGTTTTACATGCTACGGAGATGCGAATGCTGAGATGGATGTGTGCAGTTTCGAAAATGGATCCATTATCCATGCAGGGGCGAAGAAAGAATACTAACCCCTGCGGCCGGGGTCAGCCAGTCGTAAAAGATGACAAAACAACCCTACGTGGTAGGGCCTCAAGTCTGTCTGGATGGCGACCACCTTTGGTTTTAGTATGCCGCCATAGTAACCTTGTGTTGTGTTACGGCATTAGTGACCCAAGTTCCTGTACACCTAAGGGACAGCAGCGTGTTCGCGATGGCACTGATGTTGCAAAACCCATAGGCGACGGTAACTGCTAAAATCTAAGCAGGCCGTCAGCCTGTCTGGTGTACCACAGCAATAAAAAAATGGATTAAACTAGAAATGAGTATATTAGAGGATACATGAAAGTAGCACCAGTTATTGTAAAACTCAAAAGTAACTAAATAGCACAGTTTGACCAAGTAATGCGAAAGTAGTAATGAGTAAGTAATGAGAGTGGATAGACACAGAAGGAAAGGTAGACCAAAGAAAAGATGGATGCATTGCGTAAAAGATGATATAGTGAAAAAGGGCGTGAATATAATATGACGGCTAACAGAAGAGAATGGAAGGAGAGAACATGTTGTGCCAATCCCATATAATATGGGATAAAGGCCGGAAGAAGAAGATATCAAGGCCAGTAAATATTACTTAAAGGTTAACAATTAATATGACTACTAAATAAAAAGAAACACGCATACTTTTTAATAATTTAATCACTTATGATTAAAATTTAAGAATATTTTGTATAAAATCACAAAAACTTATAAATAGTAACAGTTAATTGTTTTTATACCTATAAATAGACTCGTATATATTGTGATATTCTAAACTTATGACCATAATGATTATAATTTACGAACTTATTAGTTGGTAATAAACACTTTTATTTTCATCATACTTGCTTACAAACTATAAATTTCATTACAATAATACAGCGCCATCTAGAAAGCCCCGTCACTATTAAATAAAAATGTAAACTACATTTTCGGTTTCGCAATCATAAATACGTTAAACGAACAGCGGTTCGTTCTTTTTATTTATAAACATTTCAGCTAGATGGCGTTACATCAGGAAAACGAAAAGGCTTTCCGAACTTCATATCCCAGACTACGAATATAAGCTAGCAGCTTTCCTCCTATAGTTGCATGTGTAATTATCGTGTTCAGATAATAGAGCACGCTAGTTGTGTTTGTCAAAAGTATTTTAGACGTGAAAGTATTATTTGCAAATTAATCTTTAAGAAAATAAACTTAGTACAGGTACATGATTTTAGTGAATCGCGTGTTAAATAATTTGAATTCCAAGTTTGTTATCTCGGTTTAATATAAATTTATACTCTTAAATGTTGTCACAAGACAGTTTTCAGTTGCGCGCAGATTTCATTGCATTCTGCACGCTTTCTTGATGTCTGGGACATCTGTTAACTTAATTTACAACAAAAAGAACACAATTAAAAATATACAACTTTGTACTATTTTCACTCAGGTGCTACTTTACTATAAGTAAATTATTATTTAAATAATGTGTGTCATTTTCAAATATGGCTTAAGAAGCCACATTAATATAATGGCTACAATAATATATTATAGCCCAATTTTTATATTTCATTTAACCATGTAAAAGTAAAATTTTTGCAATAATTATCATACCTTTCAAAGTTCCAAATAATAGTTTGGTAGATGACTGTTATAATCTAATTCAAAGAGCCCGTTTTAAAAGTGCTATATCCTATTATACATGGCACAGGTGCCCAGATGTAAGACAGGTTCTTAGTTTAGACTCCTGTCTTTCCCACTCGCTATTTCATGTTTAATATATTTTATTTCAGCTAAAATATATATAATCTGTCTCATATAAAAATATGTTTATATTTAAGTATAAAATACTATAAATAAACTGTAAACATAACACTAAATTTCAAAATCAATACAAACTAACTTAGTATTATGTATTTAGAGGATAATTCATAGGCATTAAAAAAGGTCCAAAGAACCAATCTAAATAGTACCTTTTTTACCAAGTAATTCTGCTTCTTCAATAGTGTCCGGTACTTTTAAACCTAAAGTTTCGGGTTGAGTTAACACAGCTAGTCCAGAAATGAGGGCCATTCCTGCAAACATCATGGAAGGAATGCCAGTCCAATACGCCATAAGCGGTGGCGTAAGGGGCGAAACGATTGAACCTATCCGACCTATCATGGAAGAAAACCCTAAAAACGAGTGCCGATACCTTGTTGGATAAAGCTCAGCAGTAAAGAGATACAGTGAAGTCATAACTAAACCAATACAAAATTTTCCCGTTAAAAACAAAAATAGAGACAGACCGTACATGCTATCAGGAGTGAATGCGAAAGCAATATTGCAAATAGCACACACCATGAAACCCAAAAATAATGTTACGCGACGCCCAATTCTATCCAATACCAATACTGCCGTCCAGAATCCCGGGATTTCGATTGCCCCCACTGCTATGTAATTTATGTACATATTTCCCGATAGATTGACAGAATTAATAGACAAACCATAATAAATGAACACGGTTGTAATCCACAGAACTGGTGTTGTACAGCATCGTTGTAACAATACTCGTGACTTGATTACTCTTAACAACAAATTTTGTTCAGGTGCTACTTTATTATCCTTGGTTTGAGAAAATGCCGTTAAAAGAAAATTCATAGACTTTTCAGAAACTTCTTTTCCGTTCAATTTGGCAGCTCTTATAACTGTATTTTTTGCCTTTTCCTTTTTATTTTTGGTCAATAACCAGCGAGGACTTTCTGTTAGTAACCACTGATATGAAACTAAAAGAAATATCGGTAAAAAGAGAACCAAAGAAAGCTTACGCCATTCTGGGACAGCGTAGGCCATAAGACCCAAATATACTTGACCTAATGCAAACATGCTAGACATTGTAGCACTTGTTATTACACGGTATTTTGGTCCGACGATTTCCGCGGCCAATATGTAGCTGGCACTAAACGCCCCACCTCCAATGGCGGTTTGCAAGAATTGTAATGCTACATACATTGGGTAATTCACTGAAAATGCTCGTATTACTCCGACTAAGGCTATGTTAAATGAAAATAAAACTATAGATGTTCTTCTTCCATAACGATCTGATACGAATCCGGCAAGCACAAGCGCTACCATACCACCTAAACTGTTCAATGTACCAGGCAGCGTCCTGAGCCATTCTTGACATTCTAAATTAAAATCATAAACTACTGTATTAGTCCTTTCATATACATAACTCTCACATGGCACTGTAATATTTCTATTAAACAAGCTGGCAGGGCACATGTTTCCAATTTCAGTGGGCATATCACCATTATCAGTTGAGTTGGCGTAGCGATTACAGTTATCTAAGCCCGATGATGTTTGAGGTATGGCAGTTACTATCCAATCAGGTTCATATACCAGTGATGTTCCATCGCATTCAGGTATTAGACATCGATGCGGAATACTTCCTGCCGTAAACACATAGTCTCCAGCCATACATGCACTAAACAATGCAGGAACTGCTAAGAGTAAAATATGGATTAACTGGAATTTACCATAAGATCCTATTTCTTGATACAAAACGGTCTCAAATACCATATCAGATTCTTCCGCTGAATGCGATTCCATTATTCTATTATGAAATGTAGACACAACTCCGCAATCTACGATAAACTAGTTTAAATTATGATGTAGAACGAACTCCTTGTTTTTATATTAACCGAGTTGAAGTGTTATCATTTAAAACGCAAATAAAATGTCTCGATCTTATCTCCGTACACTTAGATTAAGATCGGAAGGGCGTGTTTTCATTAAGGATCATTGACAATTCATATTATGCTTTAAATATAACTATAGAGCAGTTTACTGTTAATTTTAAAGATCATGTTATGTTCTCTTAATTTATATTATTGCGTGACTTTCTTAATACGTGAATATCAGTGTATATAATCACGTGTTAATTTATCTCGTACACTATAAAATATATATTATATAGGTATATCTGATTCGGCTACAATAAAATTAAACATTTATTACTTGAGATATGATTTAATCTAAAGTGTTTAACATTTATGTATGAGACAATTGTGATAATCGTCGACGAATATTTTCTATAGGTAATAAAGCGTCGTTCGTAGGCCGTTTGATGAAGTTCTTGGCTTCAAAAGTAAGCCTAGCGTCAAGGACTGCTGGGTCAAACATACCCAGGCTCTTCAAATATGGAGGACGTCGATGTTCTGGATGTTCTATCATCCATCGGCAATATTCTTTAACACTCCTGTAAAATATTACAGAAATCAATAAAATTCACACTGTCTATATAAGTTTTGCTTGTATGCTAGTGTTATGAAAAGAATAGTTTCATGAAAAAACGGTTATTTTTTTAACTTTGAAATCAAATCCCCTGCGTTACTTACGACAGGTATTACAGCAACTATGTAGAGAATAAATATAATGTAAAAGCAATGTTGCTCGAATGCTTCTTATATAGCACAAGTAGAACGAGAAGTATTAAACAAAAGGTGGCATACGAACAAATGGTCTTATGATTACAAATTACCATAGGTCTCCGTCGACCGCGTGAAATGAAGGAGAAAATATAAGGATCCCTTGGCTCCAAAATGGAAGTTAAAAAAACCCTGTCAAGCAACCATTACTATCCTGTCCGCATAAATTACAGAGATTTTTTTATTTATTAGTCGTCGCCCAGGGGCCGGCCGACATGCGACCATAATTCATTTAATTTTTAAATTTGATCTTTATTAGATTTATCTAATATATAAAATTCTCGTGTCACAGTTTTCGTTGCCATACTCCTCCGAAACGGCTTGACCGATTCTCATGAAATTTTGTGAGCATATTGAGTAGGTCTGAGAATCGGCCAACATCTATTTTTCATCCCCCTAAATGTTAGGGGTGACCCACCCTCAAAATTTTTTTTTTAATTTTTTGACATTTTATTATTTATATGGCAGAACAACGTTTGCCGGGTCAGCTAGTTAAATATATGTTAATAATAATTGTATAATATTATTATTTATATATTATTATTTATTTATTAATTATTTAAGTATTTACTAATGTGTATTATACATTTAAATATTATATTATTATAAAATTAGCTTTAATGGTCTTTACCAGGCTTTAAACTATTATAAAAAAAAGCGTAGGTTAGGTTTGTATGATGTTATATTATTATGTGTGTGTATGTTGTGTATCATTCGAGCAGTAATCTCGCTACCTCTAGCTAGCTCGCTATAAGCTTATGAATTCTGGTGTGCCTCAGGGTTGTGAGCTGTCGCCGACGCTATTTATTATTATATCAATGACATGTTATCCATAAATGAAATTCATTGCTATGCAGCTGATAGCACCGGTGAGGCACGGTACACTGGCCGTGTAAACCTCTCTCCTGCGGTTTTGAAAGAAAGTCGGGTCAGACTTGTGTCATATGTAGATAACTCTCTAAAGAGAGTCTCTGAATGGGGACAAAGCCTTGTCCAGTTCAACCACTCGAAGACGCATGTCTACGTATTCTCTACCAAGAAAACCCCGTTTGCACCTGCGCCACAGTTCTAAGGAACTCCTCTCCATCTCAAGCAGTATTGGGATCCTTGGTATCGCCATCATAAATGATGTGCAGTTTAGGAGACAATTGGAGGGCAAAGTTAAGCTTGCTTCCAAAAAGCTGGGTGTGCTAAACCGGTCCAAGCAGTATTTCACTCCAAGGCACAAAGCACAGGTCAGGCCGGATATGGATTACATTTATGGGCTGGAGCACCCGCCTGTCAGCTCAATCCCCTAGATTGGTTGGGTGGAGATCCAACAGCGCGCAGTTCGTATTGTTGACGATCCCATACTCACAGACGGTCTAGACACGCTTGGAATTCGGAGAGACTTTTCGTCTCTTTGCGTATTCTACCGTCTGTACAACGGGGATTGTTCTGAAGAGCTACTTAGAACTGTGCCCTCGTCGTGTTTCTACCATCGCGCTGCCCGCCATCGGTTGTTCATCCCCATTTCTTGGAACCTCTTCTTTCTTGTACGAAACGGTTCTCAAGAATGTTCATGTTGCGTACTCTCAGGATTTGGAATGAGCTTCCAGTTGAGGTTTTCTCAGCGTGGTACGATATGGGGTTCTTCAAGAAAGGCGTTATATAATTTCTTCGAGGCCAGCAGCGCATTGGAAATGCTTCTGGTGTTGCAAACGCTCATAGGCGACATTGACCACCTACCAGGGTGGGCCGTTTGTCTGTCTGCTGAACTCTGGCTATAAAAAAAGTAGTGCGTGTAATGTTTATTTTAATTAATTTAATGTATTTGTAATGGATTTAGGCAAAAAATATCTTTCTGCACTTCTCCATTAAACTGTAACTGTGCCAATTTTCATACGCCTCTGTCCGCGCATTTTTGTAACAAAGGGGTACAAATTTTTCGCTTCACGTATTAGATACTGTGACAATTCACTCAACTCTATCTAGTTCCAAAGTAAATAGCTGTAACAGAGCTCGGTCGGGGGGCATAAAGGTAAGGTCACCCCCACCTCTTTCCTAGGGTGACAGAACAGAGAAAACAGACACCAGGACAGTAGGATATCATTCAGTTTAATTTTTTATCGCCGATAGAGTTCCATATGGCAGTCCCCCATGTAAAAACAACATTTAAACAAATCTACTTTATCTTTTTCTAGCCTGCTTAAACCAGAACAAATAAAAACTGGCCCCGGATTCCAAAGTGGCTCTAACTAAATCAAAGTTTTAAAGTTAACTTACATTTAAAGAGTGTAGAAGTGATTACTATTACCTCAGATTTGAAATACCTTCCCACACTGTTTTTAAGGTTACTAAATCCCTTGGAACATGTCGTGCGGATTTCCATAGCTTCTTAGTGTCGTTTCTAGGAGCCCGATATTGTTCGTGAAGAGGCAAACTACGACCGAAGGCCGTTACACGATCAGACTGCCGTTCAGCTTTTATGTCTCTAGCTATCTCCCGTTCTAGGACTGCATAATGACTATTCTAAAAGCATATACATATTTATACTATTTATATTTCTATTACTTATGTTTTCTACTTATTGTTATTTATGGTAGGTAAAGGCTTACCTCTAACCTTAGTTAGCTCTCTCTGCATTTGAAAAAATCTCCATCGAAATGCGTAAAAGTAAGGTGGCGCCACAATAGCATCAGTGTAGTTTTTTAGGTTATATTTACCAAATAATTTTGGACTACGCTAACAATTGAGGTTTTTAATATTGTACGGTCTTGAACTATTTTAATCAACAAAGACTAAAATAGTTCGAGACTCAGCATACTTTAATTCGTGTACTAGTGCCATTCTGGCGGCTTTTTGAACTATGATTTACAACGTATAGCGGACACTTTTTCAGCTTCTCCCCCATACGAAATTGTTCTCCTTATATTCTCCATATGAGGCATGTAGTTGCGAAACCCGGTATAATAATTTTTTTTTGGAAACTCGTAAATTGAACAAAACCTATGCTGATATAGTGGGAATTGATTCGAAACGCTAAATAAAAGTTTGAGTATAATGTTGGGTAAATCAAATATAGTAATAGTTGATAACTATGTAGATAGCTTAAAAGTGTTTTCTAACGACATATCGTCATTTTGTCAAAAAATGTTTTAGCGGGTTTTACAACTATACGTCTACTATATATATATATATATATATATATATATATATATATATATATATATATATATATATATATATATATATATATATATATATATATATATATATATATATATATATATATATATATGAAATTTACTTACGTCAAGATTTCCTGTAACGGAAGCTATTTGTTCTTCAACTGTCGGTAGTTCTTTAGGAATAATTCTAAGACTGCGAGCAGCGTGTGTATCAAACTCGATCTAAATAAATAATCGTTCAGAAAATTAAAAGTAAACACATGTTACAATAGAAAACCAAATAAAAAGTGACAAACAAACTTCAATAAGTATATAATAAAAACTTTTTAACAAAGAAATTAAACCGCCGAAAAACTGAAAAGCAAAAAATAATAAACCTTCTTTTTCATTAACCTTAATAACTAAGTTCTTAAACTAATTTAAGTATACCTAAGTAATTTTGAGTCGGTACCATACCGTTTAATTAGCGCGCCACAAAAACCGCGTAAAAACCTTTTAAATATATGTAAAAATTCGAATTTCAATTTTAAATATTCATCTAGAATAAACCTTAAGAAAACAATTAAATTTACTGGAAAAAGAAAACGTGAAGTGCTATAGTCAATAAAAATACCATACAAATAAATTTTTATTACTTTTTTGACTTAATTTTTATAGTTTTGACGAGTTATTTTGACGACTTGGTAGGTACATTTAAAAAAGTTTAGTAGCAATAATAGTATTTGTAATTTTGCTTTAACAAATTACAATTTAGTGGAGTGTATAATTTTCTCTTGTATTGGTCCCATTAGATAAAGTACTAAAACTCCACCAACCTCGCGACCTCCTCGGGCTGGATTAGCTTAGGTACAGCTCGCAGTGAATCACGCACAGCGTCTCTCTTGCAAGTTGTTGTCCAAGTACACTACACTCATATGTTGTTAAAGATTGAAGATTGGCACGGCCAATAATATAAGGAGTCTATGAAAAAGCTTGTTCCTCGCACACGGTGCAAACAAGTGAAATGTTTTCTTCTCAAACGTTGACATAAGAGTCGAGAGATTTATTGAACTACTCTCGCTTTAAACAGACATGAAAGTAGTCGCCGAAAATTGGCAGAACAATAATTTTGTACCTAAATATAGGTACGGACCGAACAAATATATTATATACTTGCATAAAATTTATATTAAATTATTTCTACAATTACCTGGAAAAGTTCTTTAATAGCTTTAGGTGTGAATAATTTCGACTGTTGATCGCCACCCAATTGCCTCATATATTCACAAAACTCGTTTGCGATCTACAAATTAATTATAAATCTGTTTCAAATTATTTTAGGCATGATTTAATAATAAAATTTATGTTAGATTTTTACCGTAGTAAGAATTTGAAATTCTAATTTATTCAATATATAAGCTGTACATACATCGTCCCATGTAAAATAAAATATTTTGTGGTTGTATATTAACATATCAAAATTATTTTATACAAGATATTTTTGTTTTTTTCGTCTTTTGCATAGGTGAATAAATTAAGATGGTTTCAAAGTGAGCAGAAGTTATCGAAGCATGGATTTCTCCTATTTTTTAATAATGTGGTTTACTACAATAGAACTTATTCAAGGTCTAAATATATAAACCCTAGCAATTCATCGCAATTAGAGTTGATATCGCATAGAGGACAAACACGAAGATATCTATTTTTATTATCTTATACACGGATATGCATACGATTTCAAATTTTAATAAGTTATAAGAATTATAATGATTTTGTCGCATTCTTAATAGAACATTTGTAGGGGTTGTACCAATGAACTGGTGAGGTATTCACAATGATACAAATTATTAATTATCCGTACAATTATTATTAAAGCAATTAGAAGGACTAAATATATCTAATATCACGTAGATAATAACAGAATTGCACGCATTACCAGGACTCGTAAACAAACTCGATAACTTGAACGCGGCCACCACAACCAAGTGCTGAATATTATCAAACTGATCTCCAAATAATGATTACAGTGATTACTATTACAACAATAACGACCTCTGTAAATATTACTTCAAAACGATCTCACGTCACACGACCACAACGACCCACGACCTCTTGCATTAAATTCCCATATCGGTTTGTAATCGTCGTTGGGAAAAGTTAGCGTAAACTAATATTACCACAGGCGCCATCTAGTGGTGGTGGATTTGATTACTAAATATAAAATACGGAGTAAACAGATAACTTTATAATAATATATTACGTTCACCACACATTTTTAATAGCGATGGATGATCAGATTCATACTTCAGCAAAATTTCGTTTTTATACATATTTTACTTGCTCACACCCCACCACGTCCTACTGCTGGACTCAGGCCTGATCTCTAACGGACAATATACTCGCCACGTTTGTCCAAGGTGGATTGACTACTTGCACACTAGTAGTTTCGACATTAAGGTTTTGATGCAATGACCTTATCCCGCATTATTCCACACTCCTTTACATTACATACGTACGTACGTCATCTCAACATTACATATGTACTTTTTTACACCATATCATCTTTTCGTTGTTCTACCACTTTTGTATTTATCTATTTTTATTTCTAGAATTTTTTTTTTTTTTTTTTTTTTTTATTGCTGTAGGACAGCAGACAGGCTGACGGCCCGCTTAGAATTTAGCAGTTACCATCGCCTATGGATGTTTGCAACACCAGTGGCATCGCGAACACGCTGCTTCTTTCGCATTGAAGAATAGATATCTTACTCTGTTTGTTAAGTCATCAGCCTTTTTAACTAGAGTCTTCTCATCTTCTCGTTCTGGTTGTAAATATCTGGTGGCCCAAGTTATTTGCTCACGTTCTGGCTTATGAAGCAGTTCTCGATGTATATCTTGCCGGTCTTCATCATCACTAGTATTTTATTTATAATTGAAATTTATATTTGATTATTGGACCATTGAAAGTTATTTCTTAAAGTAAATCCATACTTAAAGAAACACCTGCCTATGCCTAAATTTGAAAGAAATTAATAACGAAATAAATAATTTATTTATCACACTCGGCAAAGTATGAGATACAAATATAAAATAAAGACACAGATTTACAAAAATTATGAAATAACTCGTTATTGTGCCATTGCTATTATGCCATTAATTTACTCGTTCTGTTGTCTAGAATTTACTATAGCTTTTCTAGTTAGTCGTCAAAGGTGAATTACTTCTTCTACGAGTTAACAGACAAAAGAAGAGTATATTTCAGTTTTTCTTTCGGGGTCTAGCAGTCAGATTTTAACATATAAAATCAAATGAAGCCATTTATTTTCTGTGATTCTGTAAAAGTTATTGAAAGGCCAGCGATAAAAAAGCAGGTTTTTCTAGTAATAACACTCAACCACAAATACTTCTCCAGCACTCTAATATTTAGAAAAAAAGGCTAGGTTTAAAAAGTTGTAGAGGTTCATTTTAAGCCTAATCTTTTTCGGACGTAGAAGACTGCACAAAGCTGATAAAACACGAACACATGCTTATAACATGAAGTACATAATGTAACAAAAATTTCTTGGTTTAGAAAGAAATACTCATACTTTGTAGGTAAATATTAATGTTATTTAAAAGATTTACGTATTCTTACAACCTTTAAATATATATTATTTTTATTAATTAATTCAGTTAACCTTAACTAAATCAAGAGTAGTAATAGTTTACTGCTATGAAATGTTTATAGTAAATGTAATATTACATAAAATAATATATATACGCAGACGTAATTTATACTTGCCTAGAATTCATTTCAACATCGGTGTCAGAATCCAGTTCTCTATTTATATACAAAGATGTTCTGAATGAGAACATAGGCTCTTTGATTAGTCTCCTTTGTGTCACCCCTGTTATCATTGTAATAATTGAAATGTAACTGAGGCCGCAGTAGAAATCTTTGGGGTACAAGGAATTCTCACCTGCCAGCTGGTGCGACAATAAGACACTAGCAAGATTTACCTTTCGGAGTCGTGTGTTCGGACGACAGTCTTGTAGATATCACATTTAAACATCAGACACACCTGTTTTCTCGAAATGATTATATCGCTATGAAAAACTTTTTTTTATTGCTGTCGGACAGCAGACAGGCTGATGGCCTACTTAGAATTTAGCAGTTACCATCGCCTATGGGTGTTTGTAACGCCATAAAGGTACAGGAACTTGGGTCACTAATACCGGAACACAACACAAGGTGGTCGCCATTCAGACGGGCTTGGGGCACTATCACGTAGCTAAGGTGGGTTGTTTTTTCGCCTTTTACGGCAGGCCGACCCCGGCCGCAGAGGTCAGTATTCTTTTTCCGCCTCTGCATGGATAAACACTAGACTATGTAGCAAAAGGTCCGGCCTAACCACCAACATAATAAGTTCGATTCTTTGTCCCTGTGCACCGCATTCCGACACCGTATGTTTCACAGTGTCAATTGGGGCATCGCATCCCCAACAGACTGCAGTGGGTTCCCCCCCACCTTACAATCTAGTGCAGACACTTACCGAAGCAACCATGCCCGGTTAGTACCTGCTAGTAGCCTGAACGTTAAGACTCCGCGACTAAGCGATATTAATTACGTTAAGTGTAGGCGGACTGCCTCCAATGTAATCCGGCCTGGGTCTGGGAGCCTGAGAACCTATAATCAACCGAGGGTCAGGGCCTTCTGAGATATGTCCCTGGGCTGACGAACTTCGTCCACGCACAACCAAACGCCTCTCTCCTAGCAACAGAGCAAAATAAATACCTAGAGCTATATCTAACTTAGAGATAACAAATTGATCGTATTAAAGAAACTTACATTCAACATGTTCCTCTTTATCTATTATATTATTTGTAATTGGAAAATCCAATACAGTACAGACTTTCCTGTAGATGTCAGTTGGTAACACATTTGCTAAAGTCTTACTCTCATCCACCTGTAGGTAACATGAAAACATTATCTTGAAACAAATAAAAATAAGTACAAAGTCTGTCTCTGATAAAAAAAGACTACAAAAGTATACAAAATATTTCTTTGTACCTTAGGTATATATAAAACTACAATCTCACCGTTGTCTTTATTGATTCGTCCACTTTATTAAAAACATCTTTCCAATATTTTTTATTTGTCTGTATTGCTTCGGCCGATTCGTATTTAGATGACTTTGCCTTTAAAAAATTTCGAGGTTTTCTATTTTTTTCACAGTATAACTCATCAGGATTCATTTTATTAGGTTTAATATAACATCGTTGAGTTGACGGAAAATATGGTATAAAACCAGTTGGTTTTGAACAGCGCCAGTGATTAAACTGTGTATTGAACACTGCTACACGAACGAGTTTCTAAAGAAGAGCTTTATACTCACAGAAGTGACACTTTACAAATATTTATTATTTTTATTCATGCAGAGCTGAGATATTTTAAATTTTATTAATCTCTCAATATTAGTTCAAAGGTATCATTATATCACGTATTATGTTACGGTAGGTATCGTAGTTTTGCTGGGGGCCTAGCAGAGTAATGCCAAAAGGCGATCCTGCGAAGCCCCCTCTAAGGCCAAGAGTGACGACCGAGGTTTTTAGTGGGTAGGACCGGCGGCCTTGGCCCCCGGTCCGCCCGAAGGGAGTAGGCAGCCCCCTCGGGAGGTAATCCCACATACCCCACCTGCCTTTCCCCGGAGGCCGGTGGAAACTGTAACAGTTTTCCTCGGTATAAAAAAAAAGGTATCGTATTTTTAGTTAGTTGCTTAGAACATTGCATAGCTGAAGTACTACTTCGAGTATCTTCAAAATATAAAAAAGAGTACATTAATGTTAATCTTAAAACTAAATATTTGCTACGTTATAATCGTGGGTAGATTCTTGGTTTTCGTGTCTCGTGGTCACGGTGTACAATATGTATATAATGTAGTGTATATACTTCCTCGGCGGCTTCAGTGTACAGGAGAGTGTAGAATGGCGGTATGCTGACACGTGTCCCCTATCGCTGACTTTTTTATTTGAGCCATTGCATGTCGATTATTTGCATTTTCAAAGCAGTCTTACTTTTTTTTAGATAAACTATTTTTATATCCCAAAAAAACTGAACTAATATTTATTAGTGTCCTTTTTTACTTTGGATGAAACAAAACCGACACAAGTATCTATAAGGTGCTAATCAGTCGCAGCAGATAAATAAAATAGGATCATATCGCTACCTGGAGCCACGTGAGAGCATCGCAGGTTCAGTTTTTTTTTATTGCTGAGGTACAGCAGACAGACTTGCGGCCCACTTAACAGTAAGCAGTTGCCATTTCCTATGGATGTTTGCGACGCTAAGCGCACCGCAAACACGCTGCTGTCCCATAGAGGTACAGGAACCTGGGTCACAATGCTAGAACACAATGCAAGGTTGTTATGACGGCATACTTATACACCAGGGGTGGTCGCCATCCAGGCAGGCTTAGAGCCCTACCAAGGGTTGTTTTATCACCTATTACGACAGGCGAACCCCGGTTGCAGAAGTTAGTAATCTTACGGGGCTGACCCTTACACGGAGAGTTCTCCGTGCAATTTGTATAATACTAGTTTATATGGTAACTAATTTAATCTTTACTAATTTCAGTACACCTTCTGGATGTTTTGTTAAGTCTATGGACATTATGCAGGTTGCTCTGGATACAGTAGTAACCAATAGTAACGAGCGTTTGCTTGTTTGTAAGTTATTATTAAGAATTATTTGTTTATAGGTAACTATAATGTTCGTAGTATATAATATAATATAGTATTATTGTTGTTAGTTTCTATGTTATATATTTTTTCAAAACCTATATAGATTCACGCTTTATTGAACGGATTCACGAGTAGTTCTTTTGTCTTGTAAGATCAAACAGTTGCTATTGCTTAAAACGAATATGACTCTGAAAAGTATATGAAACTTCAACAATAATAAAAATAAACACGAGATAAAAATGTGTAAATCTTAGTATGCATAACGATAAAATATTTTTGTAGAAATTGTTTTATTATCACTTCGCTGATGATAGTAAAATATGTAATACTGGTAATGTAATGAAGCAACCTTAGTAAAATCACAATTATAATGTTTTATATATATTCAGTAGTATAATATCAGCGCATGATTACTATATGGAATAAAATAGGTTATCTGTAAATTCAATAGTTATTAAATATAATACTATTAAGGAAACTACTTAATTTTGGGTCCAAATTCTTAACATTACATTTTATCAGAATATTGTTATCAATTTTATTCTCTCATATTCAATATCAACAAAAGTTGCACAATATGATAGATTAAAATTGATAACAAAACTTAAGCTTAAAGAGTTAATATTGTGATTATAATATCTCTTCAATTTAAGTTCAGTAAAATACCTTATCATCATTGCCTTAGTGGTTAATTCTGGTTAAATAAATTAAATACACTGTGACAATTCACACAGCGACATCTGGTCCCAAAGTATGCATCAGAACGCATGAGTACTCGACAAGTGACATATATACCTTTTTTGTAAATAAATACATATTAGCCACGAGGGTAGCCGTTTTGGGCCGTTATTTAGATATTAGAGCTTTTAAATAAATTTGACATAAATATGCACCCAGACTAGAAAACTATTTGCAGGTCATACTTATTTTTTATTTTTGAGGAACTGCAGACGGGCTGCCGGTCCATTTAATAGTAGGTAGTCATAAGGGTACTAAAACTGGGGTCATTAATGCCGCAACACAACAAAAGGTTATTATGACGGCATACTTGTATTAGGTCTACAACTTTGCTTCCGCCATTTTTCAATAAATGTCTCTAGGGGTAAGTTCTGGTCGAAATAAGGCGATTAAAAAGTCACACAGTAAGCTTGTACATTTGTCATAACCACAACAAATTATTAGTGGTGTTCTAATTCTATCATAAATTAGTTTTCAATTAAAAATATCAATTTTAAAGTCGAATTCTCATTTCCAGGAAGTTTTGCTATTCTGTTTTCATTTGAAGGAAAGTGCAACTGAAGCTCATTGAGTACTCTCGAATAAGTACGGCAAAATTGCTCTTAGTAAAAAAGTATTGCGAGTGATTCCAAAACTTTAAAAATGGTTGAAAACCAGCATGGCAGTAGAATGGAGAACATTTTCGAAGATGCTGAATTGGAAGCATTGCTCGAGATCAAGACTCGTTTTAAACGCAAGAGGAAAACTAGCAGAATCATTGTTTGTGACTCTACAAACCATTTCAAAAAGCCATAGGAATGTTATAGTAGAAGGGGTTCCTACGAGTTGAAACCCAGAGATGTTGGATGGCGTTTTTTTTTCTTGTGAACAGTTACTCCAAAGGCAAAATCGAAAGAGATTTTTGCATCGTATTGTAACCGTTGACAAAAAATGGATACACTAACGACACGAAGCGCAGAAAATCATGGGGTTTTCCCGGCTATGACTCCACGTCGACGGCCAAACCAAACATAAATGACACTAAGGTTAGTTCTGTTATTGGTTGTGTTAGCAAAGCCTTACTTAGGTTGGTGTTAGCACGTATGTACTAGTTAAAGTTTTTTTTAGAAAAGGGAATTGGTTTTATTATTTTTTGATATTTTCTTTGCGTCTTTTGTTTCTTAGTGGTGCGGTGGAAATATCAGTATGAGTGATAGCGACAAAGACAGTGATCACACACTGTGACTTCGCCAAGAAAAAATACCCAAAAAGGCGGATAGACAAGTAAAAAGGAAGATAACATATCATCGTAGCATCGTTCACAAAATTTTAGACAGCAGTGGTTAAGTGATCTGGCTTTTAAGGACTGGCTTTTGCCCGATACCAATGATGTTACTGAAGCTACTTAGCTTCAGTAACATCATTGGTGCATTTGCAAATGCACACTTGTGCATTTGCAACAGATGTTTCAACGACCAAAACTGCTTGTATTGTGGTGTACAACATATCTTTTTATCAAGAAGCTCAAAAGATATGTAGTTCATTGTGGGAGCTGCACAAAGTTTTTAAGGAAACAGTCGGTGCTGATATTCCCACAGCCAACGCAGAGCTCTTCTTATCGATTCATTAACCAGCCGTAATGTCCCTCTAACAAATGTAATAAGGCTTTGGCTCAGATTGGTGTATTGTAATGATGGGTGATAAATATATTATTATTATATAATTATTATTATATAATTATTATTATATAATTATTATTATATAATTATTATTATATATTATTAACAGTTGTTGAAAGGATATTAGAACAATGGGAGGAGGCCCTACGTTTATTTTTTATCGATTTCACGACAAATCGTACACATAGAGCAAAAGCCGATGTTAAAAAACTGAACAACCCGTTCTACAAACTATATTTTTGTTTCCTTGAATGACTGCTCCCATCTATACAAATAAATAAAATTGGAGGGTCTGTTTGTAATATTTAAATAACCGCTTTTTACTAAGTGCTATCCGTACAGGGGCGGAGAAAGAATACTGACCTCTGTGGCCGGGTTCGGCCTGTCGTAAAAGGCGACAAAACAACCCAATCTAGCTACGTGGTAGGGCCTCAAGCCCGTCTGGATGGCGACCACCTTTGGTCATAAGTATGCCGCCATAATAACCATGTGTTGTGTTCCGGCATTAGTGACCCAAGTTCCTGTACCCTTATGGGACAGCAGCGTATTTGCGATGCCACTGGCGTTGCAAACACCTATAGGAGACGGTAACTGCTAAATTCTAAGCGGGCTGTCAGCCTGTCTGCTGTCCTACACAATAATAAAAAAAGTGCATTTGAATGTATATACGGGTACATATACCAAAACAACATTTTTACAATTTTTGTCTGTCTGTCTGTTTGTTCCGGCTAATCTCTGAAACAGCTGGACCGATTTTGACGGGACTTTCACTGGCAGATAGCTTTTTGTTTGGTCTCGGGGAAAAACCTCTCTTGACGGGTTCCCCGGCCCGGGGGGACCGAGGGATATGTGGGACTCTGGGGAAAATGTTCGGCCATCCGACTACCCACTAAAAACCCCGCTTTTCTCCTATCGCCTACGCCCGCGCCTACGGATATGTGGCCTGCCGATCTCGGGGCCCGGGCCGGCGCCGGCCCGCCCTTTGTCTCAAGGCGGGCCTCTTCTAAAGTCTTAGCGCCAGGGGGTCAGGGTTTCGCCCCCCCGGCGCTCTCTTGTGTTGACTCAAGGAGTTGAGGGGGGCCTAGGAACAGCACGCAGCCCTCTCCCTCGCGGCAATAGTGCGGGCGGCGGATCCTCCCCCGAGGGGCCGCCCGCGGCCGTCCTCTACGGCAGCTGGAGGTCGTTGCTTGCCCTCTGGCGCTGACGACGTGGCCTGCGTTGGCGGGAGGGGAGTGTAATGGTGGACTCCCGCTCCGCCACCGTCCATCCAGGATCGCCCCCAACCATGGACAGAACCAGGGCCGTGAGCGACCACTGGCAGATAGCTGATGTAACAAGGAGTAACTTAGGTTACTTTTATTTTAGAAAAAAGAAATTGTTTTAGTTAAAAGTGATCAGTTTCGGATTTTATAAATCTAATTTAAGTTGATCTCAGATTTATATCGTCAATGATATAAAATAGGGTTCAGCTTAGGCTGGACATTGTAGGTTCGAACGAAGTTTGTATATTTCATTTATTTATATTTTAGGGTTTATAGGGTTTGTAACCAAAATAAACTATAAGATATATCCAAAAAATGCTGCCCATAGTCACTATTCCACGCGGCTTAGTCGCGAGCATAGATGTTATTTAATAAATTTAATATGGAATCTCTATCTACATCTACATGGAAAAATTCTAAGAATTTATCAGGAAATCATATTGCGTTATTTATTCGAATATGTCGTGGGGCCAAATCTAGATGGAATAGACCCTGAAAGTAAACGCCATCTGTTCCATGACGCTGCATTGAATTTTGGCGTAAAAGTGTATGAGCTGTTAAAAGATCCTAATGTGGCCATAAGCCTGCATAGTTCTTTTCATACTGCAAAAATTTGAACAAAGTTATTGCCACCGAAATTTAAAAAATGGAAGATCCTGTCTTATCTCAGCTATACGTTTTTGAACCAGCATCAGCTCTCTCATAATTTCAGCCTGATAGCCTTAGCTCCTTAACACTCCTTTCTTCTAATCCGGAAATATTATCCTGAATGAGTCGTCTCCACTTATCACGATCCCCAGTTAATTATTCCCAGTGCAAAAGTTCTATAAGACATCTTTTTATATGTCTTTTCACAACGTTTTTATAACTTTTATACCAACCCTGTTTACCGTTTTCCAATCTTAAGTTTTTGGGACTAGATGGCACTGTGTAATATCCCTATATTTATTTATTTTCATATCTTCCTATACATTCCTAATAACATGGCGATATTTTCTTGGTACTTACACTCGAGTAACGTTATAAAGAAAAATTATACGGCAAAAAACAAGAAAAACGATGTCAGTGATAGGATGGGTTGTTTAGTTGCTTTTTACGATATGCCTACTTGGAAGTTTTGTACTTCATAGTATTTGCAATTATTTTTTGTTATTTCTCGTAAATGATAATACAGATACATTTTTAATATATCTTGATAATTTATTTAGTAGTAAACATGCAACATTTAATTTCATTGTATAACGTCTTAAATTAAATAGTTTAAATAAATGTGTTAATTTTGGTTGCAATACATTTTAGATGCACAATTAAAGTACGAGCACATGAGTAAAAAATAAACGTAAAAAAGCGATCAGATTTGAAGAGTCAGTTACTATGAAGGTAACATATCTTGTATATAAAATCATTGTATCTAAACTGACGGACTCATAAACTGCATCAAAGTTCAGGATTACTTTGAAATTATTTTTTTTAATAAGTATGCAAATTTTTAGATTAAATTATATAAGTATGAGGAGACTGGCTCTTAATTTCAAAAAAAAAGGAAAATTCAAAAATAGAACTGCAGTAAAACAAATGAATATAGCCGGGAAAAGAAAATTTACTCGTAGTATCAGATTTGTGTGTTATTTATAGCAAAGTTTAAATTGATTCTCATTGATTTTTTATTCTTTTGTCAATTGAATTATTGTTACCAGCAGAATTGTTGGGTTAGTTTTTTAACTCATCGAGAGTTTTTGAACCATAATATGGATACTTCGTCCGAACAAGGGGCTCAAATTGTAGCATTGGTGCGGGAGGGCTTGGATCAACGAACAATTGGTAGAAATTTAAATTTAAACCAGTCTACGGTTTCTAGAATATACAGAAGGTTTGTGGAGACAGGTTCTTACAGAAGGAGACGTGGTACAGGCAGGACTCGAGCAACCACCGGTCGTGATGACCGATTTATTGTTACAACTTCCCTGCGAAATCGTTTCCTCACGTCAGTTAACATCAAAACAGAGCTTAATGAAGTACGTGGAGTAAACGTGAGTGCACGAACAATAAGAAGAAGGTTAAAGGAAGCGGATATCACCCCTTTTAGACCAGCAAATGGTCCAAAGTTGTCTGTAGCTCACAGACAAGCTCGCTTAAAATTTGCGCGTGATCACCTGAATTGGACAGAAGAGCAATGGGCCTCCGTATTGTTCACGGACGAATGTAGGACATGTTTATATGATGCAGATGGTCGCAGAAGAGTCTATCGTCGACGTGGGGAGCGATATGCTCAAAGTTGCATTGAGGAGCATGTTCCTTTTGGAGGCGGTTCGTGTATGGTCTAGTGTGGCATATCGATGAACGGGCAACCAGAACTTGTGTTCATAGACATGGTCCGTCAAAACGGTAATAGAGATGGGGTTTGACTGCACATCGCCACATAACAGAGATCTTAGAAGATCACATGGCCCCTTACATGGGATTCATAGGCGAAAATTTTACTTTAATGCAGGATAATGCCCGGCCGCACGCTGCTGCACAAGTTCGACAATATTGCGAAGAGGTTGGGATACGTACAATGAATTGGCCAGCACACAGCCCGGATCTTAATCACATTGAGCATGTTTGGGACAATTTAAAAAGAGCTGTATATGCGAGAAACCCTTTGCCCACGACAGTGGCAGCACTAAGAACAGCACTTTCAGAAGAATGGGACAATATTCCGCAAGATCACTTACGAACCATAATAAAATCTATGCGGAACCGATTAGAATCCGTAATAAGGGCACGTGGAGGTAATACACCTTATTAAAACATAAATAAACCCTTGCTTAAAGTTTGTGTCTATTGTTAAAACCAATTTTTTAATTAAACCAATTTGCCTTAAATTTCTGTTTTTCTTCAAAAAAGTCTTATGGTCCTTTCCAGTACACAAACTTAACTTAAGGATATGACCCTACGCTGTTTTAAAGTTTACGAACCAATCTAGAGGTTTCAATTTAAATCTATATAGAAAGTTTGCATACTTATTGAAAAAAATCATTTCAAAGTAATCCTAAACTTTGATGCAGTTTATGAGTCCGTCAGTTTATAAATTAAAAACAAGACAATTCATTAAGTGAATATTTTCATAGGCGTTACAGTTTTAGTCTCTAACAAGCCAAACAGAACCCGGGCGCCGAAACGAGAGTTTGGTTTGCAACCGGGATTCAACACTAAGATGATGATGATGATGATAGGGACAACAAGTTGCGTTGTATAAAAAAAAAAAAGAAAACACAATCTTATCACTATCGCAGTCATATATTATATTAAGCGTGGGGTAGTTTTTAAACTTTTGTATTTAAATGCAATGGTACAGTTAAATGATGAATGAAGACTTCAAAACTCAGTAAGTTTATTCAGACTGCGCAGTTATGTCAGATTTCACGGAAACTGGCGCTTAACACAATATTTTGGAATGGCGAAACGTCAAGTTAGCATAACACTGTTTAACTTTATCCAATGATATTAAAATAGAATAAAACCTCACTATCGTTGGTATTATTCTACCCGAGATTGTGGACAATTTGTTTATGTTGATATATATTTAAAAACAATCATGTATAATAATTATAAACGCAAAAGTTGGAACTTTAAATTTCAAAAGAATATAGTATTATGCCTTTACTAGAGTACATATATAATTTTAATGCTATGGAACAGTTAACAGGCTGACGTTCCACTTAATAACAAGCAGTTACCGTCGCCTATAGACGTTTGCAACACCAGAGACGTTTCAAAAGCACTACCCACCTAGAAGAGTAACTAGAACCTGGTTTATGAGTGCCGGAGCACAAGGTCATTATGGCAGTATGATTACAATATATGCTACAAATCTGAATATATATACTTTAATTTTAGAACCCACACATTATAATAATATTATAGAGGGTAGGATTAAAAATAACTATATGTGTGTTAGAAAATTGTCCATCAAAATGCTTTGATTTTAGGTTGCGCCAAAATAGCATCAGTGTAAATTTTAGAGGAAAGTCCCAAAAGTTATCTCAGTGCGATTAACGGCCCGTTCACGACCTTGCCGCTGTGAGCGGCAGCTAAGCGCGGGGCGGCGAGCGGTAATATCAAAAGTATAAAAATGTTTGAATCACGCCACGACGCCTCTCGTGGCGTGCGGTCGTGAACGGGCCGTAATAATTTTTAACCCAGCCTACTTCAATTCGTAATCTACCTCCATACACTATAGCTGCATTTGCACTACATTCTGGCGGCATCTTTTAAATTATAATTACCAGCTGGCCACTTTTTCAACATCTCCCCTAAATAGTTCTCCTTACCTATCTACCTTCCATACTTAATATAAATTAATTTTTAAATGCCATTTTACAATTGACCCAACTAATGTATTTATTAGTAATAGTACGAACTTTAATACTATTACTACTATTATGACTTGATCAAATTTCGTTGAATTGGTTTGGCATTAAAATTTAATCTTCACATACTAAGTTCTCATAAATTCATTCATACCCATGTACATATTTTTATTATTGTTAATTACTCGTTTATAGATGCATAACAATTTTGTTATATATGGTTCCTACACTGTGTAATGTACAGAATTTGAAAGTAGCTTTGAAAATACTCTACAATAAATCAGTTATTTCCACAAATAATTCAATTGGTAACATTATGACAATATTCTTATGATTAAAAAGGTTTTTATCAACCGTTAACATTCGGTTGAATGCTTCTCTTATCGTTTATTTAATTTTATCTTATTGTTTACATTTTATCTTCATTGGAGTTCAAAACTTGACTTCACTTAACGGCAACTTGAATGAAATTATTTAACTGGGCATTGTTTTGGTCTTTAGATTTATGTATTTTCGATTTAACTACATTTAGGATAAATAGGTTATCTGAAAGATATTGGTTAAAGCGATTAGCTTCTTGTTTTACTTTGTATTTTTTCATAATTATTTGTATTAACAATAAGACTCATCTTAATGACTTCTGTAGTGCAACAGCTTTCACAAGTCGAAACGTCTGTGGAGTTCACAGCTTCAATTTATTTTCTGAGTTTTCGTGTTTATGTATTACATGTATTTATTAACAAAATAAAATTTTATCAGTAGTGTATTAGTTGTCTACTTTCTGCTGCTTATTTGAACACTTGAACACGGTGTGATGTGAATTGTCGCACTATATTTATTTATTCGTGTAAGAACAACAATGACGCTAAAATTACAGGAATGATCTTGTTGTCCTTTATAATATACAAAATATATATCTAAATACACAAATCCGTGAAATAATACATCAATACTAAGTTAGTGCTTCTTTCACCTCCCTATTTTAAAAGAAACGTGAATGAAATTTTCATTCGGTACTAAATTCATTCTCCTTCATTAATGTAATGTTAATTTGTGTTCAAGCACGTCATACCTCGCGTGTGAGACGGCCTAGTGACGACTTAATAACTTGTTACGGCAGTGGGTGTAAATTCACCTCAAAGCCCAATATACCGGCGCATTCCACCCAACATTATTCTTAGCTAACGTGGTAATTTATATTATTGTTCTAACATACGCACCTATATAGATAAAACATGTTATAAATGACATGTTATACATATTTGTGTATCGTGTGGCCCGTCTAGAGATACCGTCTAGAGGTACCTTCATTAATTACCAAGGGAGAACTTCTATAGCTACTCCTTTTTTATTGCTTTTGAACTTAATATTAAGCAGTTACAGTCACCTATGGATGTCTGCGACGTGAGGGACATCACTAATACGCTGCCGTCACTTAGAGGGGGACTGGATCCTGCCCACTGATGCCGGAACACGATGCAGGTTCATTATGGCGGTATGTTTAAAACTGGGGTGGTTGCCGTCCAGATAGGCTGATAACCTTAGCACTGGATTGGGGTTGCTTAGTTTCCTTTTAGGACAGGGTGCCCTGACACAGGAGTTGCATTTCTTCCTCCGCCCCAGCACGGAGATAACAGTTTTCATCTTGGAGCTCCTGCTCCGAAAAGAAAACCGAATGTTGAATTCCCTCTACTATATTTTAGACTGCTTTATTTATACTAGCAGTCTATTTTATATTCCTTTTTACCTCCCACTGAATGAAATAATTTCTGTATATTTATTATACAAATAGAAAAAATGGCTTTATGGCCGTGCCGTTGGCTACATCAAATTGATTATTTTACAGTCAACAAAGGATCGGCAATGTTCAATTGTTCCTTTCATTTTTGGGAGTATTCCTTTATCCTTATTTTGTATAGCTGGAGTTCAAAAGAAAGTGGTCACCGTCGCCTATGGACGTTTGCAACATCAAAGGCACTATCAACTCGCTACCAGTTGAGAAGAAGTTATAAAACGCCTTTAACGTTGTACAAGAAAAAGGAGTATGAGGGATAAGTATGAAATAAAAAAGCATCAAAATTACCTTAGATGCAACCAGGTTATAATTTTAGAAGAAGACAGTTCGATTCAAGTATAACCCTAACAGCTGAAATTAAAGTTTACTTTACAAACCATATATTTAATGCGAGTGTTTATCACTTGTATTTAATTTTAGGTCGGAATTTGTGTTAGTAAAGCAGGTACGCGCCTGGTATAGTAAATGAAAACAAATTAAAGTCTAACGAGCAAACCGCGAAGGTTCCGCGTGCAATTTGTGATCTGGGCTTGTTAAGGGTATTAAACCTGCTAAATAAACAAATGGTTATTGTGGCAGACTACATATTATACTGTTTTTATACTAACAGACATGGTAACAAAAATTATTTATTAGTATTTTTTATCTCATATCTCTTTTCGTGGATAATGCAATTTAAATACAAATACAGTAATATAACATAACACGAATACAATAAAAGTGTAATCATTAAAATACATATCTCCATGCATTTAGGAAACAAAAGTTGTCCGATATTTAATATCGGATGTCAAATGTTACCTTCAATATTTCATACGAGTTTTATGAATTTGTTCTCTATTTCTTATGCTATAAACACGAAAAAAACAAACAGAAAATTGTTTTCACTTGTCTTTAATTTGTATAAATATATTTTAGTGGGTACAATTAAAGAGTAAAAATGTTATTTTACTAAATTAGTTAAGGAAATAAATTAATGAATAATTAAATTACAAAATCAAACGATTCATCTGTAAATATCTCAAGTAATTTTGGATTATTTTGCATAATTCTGCGTAGAGAATTTCTTCTTTTTATTAAAATATCATCAAAACTTTTGCTAGTTATTTCTTGTATTTCATTTTGTGAATCTTTCGTCGCGTTGTTGCCGATACACGAACATTTTATATCAGGTATAATGCTTTCCATACTAGAACACTGAGTTTCAGCACAACGATACACTTGATTAGTTGTTTCAAATTGTAAAGATTTGTGTGCGATATTTTTAGCTTTTATTATTTCTGATGAAGAAATAGCTTCGATATGTTCATCACTTAAAATAGTTTGGACCCTTTGAAAGTTTTCTTCTGTGAAATCTAAATAATTATCTAAATACGGGAAAGTTATACGTTTAGTCCATTTATTACATAGCTTTGCTGGACATTCACCAACACGGGTAATATTATCCACCAGTAATGTTTCATTGGATGATTCGTTTGCACTGGGCGTAACTTGTTCAACAGATTCTGCGTTTTTACTGGGTAGCGTAACAAAAGATGGTTGTTTATTCAAAAACTCAGCACATTTACATTTTTGCGATTCTAATAACGCCTTTATTTCTTCATATCCATGGCATTTAGCGTAAATATATTTTCTTTGAAGTCTTATTATAGGCAAATCTACATCTGGTGGCAAAGTTTCTCTACTTCCATATTTTGGAGGTATAAGATCAGAGGTATCACCAACCACAACCAACGGCTTCGTATCACATGAATGTTTGTGTAAAACACATTCTTCAAACTTAAAAATGTTTTCTATCTTTTCTTCATCGACTAAAATAGAACAGGTGGCACTCGGGACTTTCTGTATTTCATTCAACTGTAGAACTAACAGTTTTTCAAGGTCTAACATAAAAGTTGTTTGCTCTGGTAAGAGTTTTAATGCAAAACTAATAAATTTCAAAAAGAGACGAAGGATTTTTCGTATTTTTTCTTCCCAATCTTTATTGATATCTGAAATTAAACTATTTTTGTCTTTGAATGCATCAACAATGGCTTGCTTTTGCTTTATCTGTTGTACCATCTCTGCCATTTCCGTGCTTTGGTAATTTTCAAGAAGAAATTTTTTTATGCGGCATTTCTTTCTTTCAGTACTCATCACATACATAGTACTAGTCATATTTTCAGCTTCTATCAGCTTATAAAATGCTTTCAAAGCGTCATTCCTTTCTATAATCTCATCATTAACCAATTTTTTAATTCTGTTATTCTCGTGGTTTAAAAGAATTTCATAATATTTCGTTATCTTTTGTATTTCGCTTTTGTAACGTTTTTTTAACACATTCTCAAGAATATTTTTCTCTTTATCTATTTTCACCTTGATTTTGGAATTTAAATCACTAATGATAGAAGTGTACGCACTAACTAAAACAGTTTGTATTTCAGATCTTAAATGATCTTCAAGCTCTTGAAGTGTACTTTCATAAAACTTATTAATCTCTTCAGTCATTTTTTTACTTTTAGTAAGAAATATTTTTCCGTATATGTCATTTACTCTTTTAGATACTAAAGATTTCTCATACTGTAATATAAAATTCCAAGCTGCATCATTTTCTTGAATCAAATTGTTTATATGTTTCAAAAATCTAAATTGCTCGTCTTCAAGAATCTCATTTCCGATGCTTAAAATACCTTTATGGGTTTTTTCTCTTGTAATTTTAGAAGTGAATGGAGATTTTAAATCTATTATACCAATAAGCTGATCACTGGGTGATTTCCAATCGTTTATGTGTTTGTCTGGAGTTATTGTTTTTGTCGGTAAGCTATTGTTATTTTGTTGATTTATGTTTCGTATTTTTTCATCAACTTCATTTTCACTATCACAATATAAATGGTCAAAATATATTTCAGCATAGGTACTACTAACTCGTTCACTTTGGTGTTTGCCACGAATTGTATTATTTTCCATATTTGTTATAATAATATAATATTTTTATAAAGGAAATGAAAAAATATAATATAGATATATGTAGTAGACAAGTGACAAAGCCTAATAAAAGTCAAACATGAAAGTGACAACCATTCAAAAAGCTTTATTTTGTAAAACTACTTGTCGGGTTTGAATATCATTATTATTTGTTTATATTTAAAACAGTAAAAAAATATGAGTTAAGTATCAATTGTAATAATAAAATATTAAACACATAAAAATATAATGAACTAGCAGCCCGTCCTAGCTTCGCACGGGTATTTAACAAAAAATAAAAAATTAAACCCTTCTATTTTTTTTCGGTCTCGGGGAAAAACCTCTCTTGACGGGTTATCCCGGCCCGGGGGGACCGAGGGATATAAGGGACTCCGGAAAAGATGTTCGACCCACTAAAAAACCCCGCTGTTCTCCTATCGTCTACGCCCGGGCCCACGGATATATGGCCTGCCGATATCGTGGCCCGGGCCGGCTACGGCCCACGCTTTGTCTTAAAGCGGGCCCCTTCTAAAGTGCTGGCGCCAGGGGGTCAGGGTTTCGTCCCCCCGGCGCTCTCTTGTAACAACTCTAGGAGTTGAGGGGGGGCTGTGGAACAGCACGCGGCCTTCTCCCTCGCGGCAATAGTGCGGGCGGCGGATCCTCCCCCGAGGGGCCGCCCGCGGCCGTTTTCTACGTCGGCCGGAGATCGTTGCCCGCCCTCCGGCGCCGATGACGCGGACTACGTTGGCGGGAGGGGAGTGCGGTGGCGGACTCCCGCTCCCGTTCCGCCGCCTCCCTTGCAGACACTACTGCCTCGCAAAAGGAGGCGACGGCCGTCCATCCAGGATCGCCCTCGACCATGGACAGAACCAGGGCCGGGAGTGACAGGTCCGCGGCCAATTCTGGAAGGGACTCGCATACCCGTCGCGTGCTAGTCAGGCGTGGGTACGACTACCAGACGACACTCCAGAAAAAGTAGAGTCGCCTGACGTCGTAGCCGGCCCAGCAAGACCAACCGACAGCGAGGATGCAATTCCCGCCCCGGGAACATTCTCTGTGCAGGCGCAGTCGAAATAGGCATGGTTTCAACTACCAAATCAGGTCCCAGGGTAGAACCCGGGACCCCAATCAGTATTCGCAATCATCCCACCGGGGACCATGCCACGAACAGAGAGCTAAGTTGGAAAGGATGTAAGAGGTAGACGGAAAGAAAGGTAGGACTCTGTCGCCTCGAACGGAGAGGGGAGTGAAGCGACGGATGCTCGGGCACCTCGGGTACGCACACCCGTAGAGGAGCGCCCCTGAGGGCAAACCCTTCTATGCGTCAGGTTACTAAAAAAATAAAATTATAAAGAAAGTTTGAATATTATTATTTCTATGAGCTTGTATTTTAATGATTTTTTTTTGTTATTACTTTTTATTTATTTTTCGTTATTTTTTAATAAGTATTCTAATTTTTGTAAAAACCCCAGTGACGCACGCCTACATTGCATAAGGTGCTGCCTAGCTAGCCGAACAGGGTGAGCGGCTACCACGCAACATTTTTCTAATACTTACATTTTTAAACTCGTGATATCTTTCGAATGGAATATCCGAATTGAATAATTCAAAAAGTTATATAAAGGTATTGAAACAGTTTTGAATATGAAGTAATTTATTTTGATAAGGATTAATACCAAGATCCAAATAAAGAGTATTTTCTAGGGGCGGCATTTCAATTAAATTTTTAAAATAAAAGAACACTTATTGTGGCATAACTATAATAGTTAGACATATGCTGTCGCGACATTTTTTGTAAATAATGATGTGTTCTGCAAAGTTGTAGTACATTATTTTATTCTATCATCAATAGTTTTCGCAACGCACGCGATTTAAATAATATTTTAGGTAATTTTTTTACACTTTGGGTTACATTATTGGAGTTTTAGTAAGGATCCCTAATTTTTTTGAAAATATAATATAGCCTATGTCACCCGGGGATAGTGTAGCTTCCCAACAATGAAAGAATTTTTTAAATCGGGTCAGTAGTTTCGGAGCCTATTCAAAGCAAACAAACAAACAAACAAACAAACAAACAAACAAACAAACAAACAAACAAACAAACAATCAAATCTTTCCTCTTTATAATAGTAGTATAGACTATGAGAGTTGGTTAATTAATTTGGCTTCTTTTTTTCCTTTTTCTAATTTATTCACTAGTTAGTTTAGAGGTTGGGGCACTTGACGATCATGAGTACCTACGACTGTTACGCAAAGATATACCGCTGACTTTTAATCGCTCCGTATATAGCAGTATGCAGATTCTTGCCACCAAATGGTACGTATGTGTTTTTATTATACTGTTTGAACTGTTAATAAACTGAGACTATAAGTAGCAGACTGAAGAACCTCATTAATCTGGTTAATCATTAATTAGATCATACTGATTATAGGAATTCATTTAATTTAGAAAGAAACGTTAAAAATATATATATATATATATATATATATATATATATATATATATATATATATATATATATGTATGTATATACAGGTTGACTGACAAAACCGTACAAATTTTTTTTACGCACTAAACATCATTTAAGGAACCTATTTTTGCAAAAAAATAGTATGTAAATTTTCACCATAAAATATTTCATTCCAAGGAAAATATGGTCACTATTTCAATCGTACAAAATGCTCATATGGTGCAAATTTCGTACGCTGTCTCTATCACTCCCGCGTAAATATCGTAAGTGAGTTGTGCGTATTCGCTCGCACATATGCAATGACCGCCGTCCTCGGCCTCGTACTAGGTCATTAACAGTTTTTTGCGGTACCGATGGAGAGGTCATTGCACTCTCGCGCATATATATATATATATATATATATATATATATATATATATATATATATATATATATATATATATATATATATATATATATATATATATATATATGTATATACAGGTTGACTGACAAAACCGTCCAAATTTTTTTTACGCACTAAACATCATTTAAGGAACCTATTTTTGCAAAAAAATAGTATGTAAATTTTCACCATAAAATATTTCATTCCAAGGAAAATATGGTCACTATTTCAATCGTACAAAATAGTCATATGGTGCAAATTTCGTACGCTGTCTCTATCACTCCCGCGTAAATATCGTAAGTGAGTTGTGCGTATTCGCTCGCACATATGCAATGACCGCCGTCCTCGGCCTCGTACTAGGTCATTAACAGTCTTTTGCGGTACCGATGGAGAGGTCATTGCACTCTCGCGCATATATATATATATATATATATATATATATATATATATATATATATATATATATATATATATATATATATATATATATATATATATATATATGTATATATATACGTGTTGCATTTTTGTTGGTACAAAGAGTGTAACAGACATTCACATATAGAGAAGCAGCGGTAATATTATACATTATAATTAAATAAAACACATATCTGACTTTCAAAAAATGTTCTTTCTTGGTCGGAATTTATTTTGAATAAAAAATTTGTTTGAATCGTTAGTCTTCCCGACTTACTAAGAATTTCCCAGCAGTCTTGTTTTCCACATTTAATTATTTAAATATCTATACTACCTTTGTTATCCATAATAACAGGAATTAATTAAATAATTATTAATAATTAACACTTAACTAAAAAATTAATCAGTTGGCACCTTCAAAACATTACTTGGTATTCTAATAAACGAACATGTTGACGGCCTACCTGTGATTAGCGGCGGTGATATAAAGCGGCCTTAAGCTCCCGCCGCTAGATTTAATTAAATACTTCCTTGTACCAACCTACAATTACTCCTTGCTAACTCACTTGGTATATTACTCGTTGATATTCTGATACAAATTTTAAATTAAGTACTATTATTTTACTAGTACTATTGGAGAACCTTCAATTTATAAAAATTTCGATATGACGCTTTCTTAATGCTGTGGAAGAGCAGACAGGCTGATGGCCCACTCAACAGTATGCAGTTGCTTTCGCCTATGATTGTTTGTGACGCATGGGTCAACGCTAACACTGTGCAATTCGCGTAGGTGAATTGGAATCCGGGACACTTATGCAGAACCACAAGGTCATTATTGAACAATGATTTAAAACCAGGGGTGGTTAGGAGCCAGTCTGGTTAGAAGCCTTACCACCTAGATCGAGTTGTTTTGTCGCTTTTTACGACAGCCAGGCCCCGGTCGCAGAGGTCATTGTTCTTACTCGATCCTTGCACGGAGATAAGTATAAATAAATTAAAATAATTCATCATAAGCATAAAGTTACAATATTGATTAAAAGCAATAAATATTAATAATTTTAAAATATCATTTATAAGTATGAATACCTTAAAAGGATTATTAATTCTAATAACTAAAATGCTTATTCCCTGTTGTAATTTAAGCCTAGACTCTACATCTCAGAGTCCACTGATGCATGCTGTCGCAAAGTGATCAAACGTGCTCGTCGTTTTGGTGCTTAACCTAAGCCTGTGGCAATGTTTTAAGCACTGAATTTTTAGTGAGAACTAGTAACATAACAAGCTAGTAAGCAGACTGACTTTATTCTCCATTTATATCCCAAAACATAAAAAACCACTTATCAGCAAATTTGTCGAAATCAGAGAACAGTCAGTTTGAAAATGCAGGCAGTTTGCATAATCACTAATTCCATAAATGAAATAGGAGCAAGCATGTGATAATATAATAAATTACTGACATATCTCGACTTCATTCTCATTTCGGATGCGGCAATGTCCGACAGAGTTTTGTCATAATTCAGTCTCGGTTAAAATTATTTCCGTTGGGTCTGATGAGAAAACTAGAGGTGGAAAGCTCGAAATGTAAGTATTCGCGCAACAAGCCGTGGAATAACGACGGGACATATTTCATTCTTAACGAAGTTAAATTTCCGGGAAGGTCCTGTAAGAGCGTGCGTAACTCTGATAAAAGGCTACGGCGCCGCGCCGCGCTACGCCGCTACAATACACATTCTCTTTCTCTGATGACGGTTTAAGCTGTCATAAAATATAAGCTTCACATTATTTGTATAAAAACTCATATAATAATGTAATTTAATTAATGTTATTTAACTTTTCAAAGTTTTTAAGATATTATTTTATTATTAGCAATTATTTATAATTATATTGTAAATGTTATAACCCACTTTTTATTTCAATAGGAACAAAATACCCACGCACATAAAACTGTTCATATTGATAATAAATTAAGAAGTAAAATAATATTGCTGATACAAAATTTTAGAATGAGGGCAAAATATAAAACAAATTCTTGTATTTATACAAAGTGAAAAGTTTTTCTGTAAATACAGTTTCTCAGTCTGTGCTATCTATCTATCTCTTGTATGTTGTTGTCTTGACTTGATTCAGAGGTGCATTCAAGAATTTGAACTATTGAACTTATTTTAATGGTTATTGTTTATTAATGGTTGTTTTGTTGGTTTAGTAGTAATTGCCACGGATATGACTCGCTAACGTATTATGTACTGTAAAACGCTAACACTCGCCCGAGGCTCTCGTGTCTCAACAGTGCCCGTGACATCTTCACATACTTACTTAATACCACACATAAAAATTTACACATACCATAACACACATACCATACATAAAAATTCACACTCACAAGACAGCGCAGGTATGCTACAAACATATAACATCGAGTAGACTAGATCGATGCATCGAGTAGATAGATGTAAATATATGTTCTCAATTTAAAAGTATCTTACGTTACATTCTCATACACGAATATGTTAGCACAGAAAATAAATGAATGATCAAATATAAATATGTTTTTCTTTGGATATAAACATCAAATATGTAATAAACTCGAACTTTATTCATTACTTAATGAACGTTATAAAAAGAATTCAACTCCGAATACGGAAAGTAAAGTTAAAAGTCGACTGTCCAAGTTTGCTGACTATTTGACGTGCTCGCAATAAAACAACGGCCATAATTCAGAAACTAGAAACAACTTGGATTGTTTCTACACATCATATCGTCAAATAAATCTTTCAGCTGCTTATCTGCCGTCAAACTTAATTCTTATGCATAATTCATCGCGTCGATTCCGAGTGAAGAGGGAAAGTTTTGCGACTCGCTTCAACACCCTAACAATCGGCATATTTCCAATACTTACATTCTTTACATTCTATTTCTTGATTGTTAACAATTGTACTTTAATATTTTGATTGTTAAGCAATATATACAGACGTCCCAAAAGCATGACAGGAGGAAGTGGATAAGCAATGAACCTGTTACCACCTCAGCGGTATTATACTCGGAAACCAATCAAGACCAACCAATCATCGGTGGAGAGGTGGTTGCGATCCAGACGGGCCTAATGCCTTACCACCGAGCTTGGGTTGTTTAGTCGCCTTTTACGACAAGCCAACCTCGGCCGCAAAGGTCACTATTTTTTCTCCACCCCTGCATGGATAAAAACTTCTACTCCTTTCGGGCTTAGGAAATTCAGATGGCAATTGCTCCTATAGAAATTCAAATTTATCCACATCTATTCCATTTTGTGTCTTTGACCAAAAACAAAAAAGGGTCATCAAAAGGCCTAATGCCCTCGATCTGGTTAGAATATTTCATTAAAATAAATCAATTGAAAAAGTAGTTTCCGTGAACAATGCGTATTCCAACTGATTTTACGGAATTCCATTGCGTAGATATTTGCGTAACGACGAAAATATGTAAAGCAAACAAAGTATTGCAAATAGCCGAACACCCTACATTGATATATACGCACCGTATTTGATGTTTATTTGTACATTTGAATTCAGCACGCTGACTCCCTGGAAAGAGTTTTAGTATTTGTCCGGTGCAGCTAAACTCACATACGGAATTGTAAATATATTCGGCGGTTCCTTACTGTGAGGTCACTGCACTTTGTTTTGAAACATTCGTTCTATGTTTTCAGACTGAATAGAATAAATATTTTACTTCTAACTTTTATCAACGTGTATATGTCTTGTTAGTAGATTAAACAAAACTTCTACTACAACAAGCCACTCTAGCTAGATTGTAAGGCCTCAAGCACGTATGGATGGCAATTACCCCTGGTTTTTAAAGATGCCGCGATAATAACCTCTAATTGTGTTCTGGCACCTCTATGTAGGCAGCAGCCTCTTAGCGTCTCAAACATCCATAAACGACGGTCACTGCTTACTATTAAGTGGGCTCTTTCCTTTTTTAATATTTTTAATCAAGGAACCAAAGGTATGAGTATATTCTCTTGACTTAAAATAACCATTGAAAGTTACAAAACTATTTATTAAATGGTATAATACTTCAGAGGACTTACCTCGATATGGCAACGACGTACGTTTTAAAATTCGTTAACTTATAGGAGTTACTTACTTAACGACCTCCAGGGTACAACGACTTTAACGTCGGAACGCCAGTAAGGTTTACAGCTTTGATTCCCGTTCCGAGTCTGGTTGTTTATGTGTAAAAGTAATACATCAGTTATTATCCATAACACAAGCGCTCTGCTAATCACTTAGAAACTAAATATCGCTGTGTGAATTTCGCTTGAGCTAATAGTCCTAGCATATTTACTGCTATTATTCGGTCCTTGCCTAGATTTAGGTACAAAATCATTGCTCGACCAATTTTCGCCGACTACCTTCATGTCTGTTTGAAGCGAGGGTAGTTGAATAAATTGCTCTCTCTAATGTCAACGTTTGACAAAATATAACCGCTTTTTGCACCGTGTGCGAATAACCAGCCCTTTTTAAGACTCCATATAGTATTGGCCGTGCCAATCTTCAACCTCAACAACATAGAGTGCAGTGTACGTAAACAACATTTTTGCAAGAGGGACGACGTGCGTGATACACTGCGAGCTGCACTTGAGCGGATCCAGACCGAGGAAGTGGCAAAGTTGGTGGAGTTTTGTGCCTTATCTAGTGTGGAGACCAATACAAGAGCAAATTATACAGTCCACTCATTATCGACGACCTCGGTGGCGTAACGGATAATGCACTTCGGTACGCTTGCGGAGGTCACGGGTTCGATTCCCGTCTCGCGTCTGGGTGTTTATGTATAATATGTATTTATTTAAAAAAAAAAAAGTATATAAGTAGTATATCAGTTGTCTAGTACCCATAACACAAGTGCTATGCTACTTAGTTTGGGACTAGATGGCGCTGTGTGAATTGTCACAAAATATTATTATTATTCCTCTTTATTTATTTTCTTTTCTAGTTATTTACATTTTTCAAAATAATTTACATTTCATTTTATAAAATACTTATTAATATTAAAAAAATAATTTATTTTATAAAACGATATTTACAAAGAAATTAAATTAAAAAATATAAAAAACCGTCCGTCGCTGGGAGCGAGGCCTAGGGCCCAAGCTACCGGTGGTTAGGGCTCCAGAGACAGGAATCTCCTCACTATGCGTGCCGTGCTTAGGAGAACCGCCTTCTGTATCCGACCCTTCACCCATTTACCTAGCGAAAGCCTCTCTAGGTGTTTATCGAAGCTTTTCGCTATAAGCCCGTTCACTGACACCACTATCGGTACGATGCTCGTTGATTCCATGTGCCACATGGCGGCAACCTCGTGAGCGAGATCTAAATATTTTGTAATCTTGTCAGTTTCTGCTTTCACGAGGTTACCATCATGTGGGACACTAATATCAATGATCATCGTATGTCTCGCAGATCGATCTATTATCACAATATCAGGCTTATTGGCAACAATAGTCCTGTCTGTGATAATAGATCGATCCCAGTAGAGCGTGATATGGCCACTATCAAGAACTGACTCAGGCGTGTATTTATAATAGGGCACTTCTGAAGATATAAGCTTGTATCGAAGGGCAAGTTGCTGATGGATGATTCTGGCCACTAAGTTGTGTCTGTGCAAATACTCAGAGTTAGCAAGACGAGAACAACCAGAAGTAACATGCCTAATCGACTCACCAGGACAGTGACAGGCTCTACACGTGTCGATCGTGCCGTCTTTTAGGATGTACCTCCGGTAGTTGTTCGTCTTAATAACCTCGTCCATAATTGCACAGACAAAACCTTCGGTTTCCCCAAAGAGGTCACCGAATCGAAGCCAGTTCACCGATGCCAGCAGATCTATATCGGGCCCATATAGTGCTCGATAAAATCTACCGTGCAGCTCCTTGCTCTTCCACACATCCATACGCTCAGCAGTACTCATTACTTCAGGCCTGCTCCAGCTCTCTTTTGCAAGAGAGAGCGGGGTGAGTCCCTTGTCTACTGTCTTCATATCCCGATGCATCCCCACGTTGGTTTTGAGAAAGTATTCCCGGAGCTTGCATATCTCACGGTTGTGCAGATTTTTGGCATTTAGCAGACCTCGCCCTCCGCACTTCCGTGGGATATACAATCTCATAACCGATGATCGTGGGTGATGAATCCGATATGAAGTCATCATGCAACGAACCCTTCGATCCAAGGCATTCAGCTCTGTCTGAGTCCACCTTAGTATACCAAAGGAGTAGGTCAGCGATGGCATAACCCAGCTGTTAATGGCGCGAATCTTGTAACCACCTGAGAGGAAGGAGTTCAACACTTTTCTCAGGCGGCTAAAAAATTTCTCCTTTACCAGCTGTTTTATGTCTACGTCATCGATACCTAATGATTGTGATATACCAAGGTATTTGTAGGTGTCACCTTCAGAGAGAGATCTGAAGGACATATTTTCAGAGAGTTGTAATTCGTTTGAATTGACAACTCGCCCCCGCTGTACATGTATAACCGCACACTTGTCCACGCCGAACTCCATTCCTATAGAACTACTGAACCTTTCAGTTAGTTTTAATAGTTCTAGTAGGTCCGTTTTTTTTGACGCGAACAGTTTGAGGTCATCCATGTATAGTAGGTGAGATATGACTTCACCCCCTCTGCGAAGTTGAAAACCTAGTCTTGAATCCTCAAGCAGTGCGCTCAAAGGGTTCAATGCTAGGCAAAACCACAATGGGCTCAGACTGTCACCTTGAAAAATCCCACGCTCTATTCTTAATAGTCCGTCTAAAAACCGTCCTCTTCCTGGGAGGCTAAGTCTTGTGACCCACTGTCGCATGCACGAACCTAGGAAGGTGCGTAGAGTAGCATTAATTTTATACAACTCCAACACCCTCATAAGCCATGAATGCGGCACTGAATCATAAGCCTTTTTATAATCAACCCAAGCAGTGCAGAGGTTTTTTCTATTTCGATGGACTTGTTTATTGATAGCCATATCTACGAGGAGGAGCTCTTTCGTACCACGGGACTCCGGCCTACATCCATTTTGAGTATCAGCCAAAATTTTGTTGTCTAAGAGATGTTTCATTAATTTTGTTCTCAAAATGGATGTAAGCAACTTGTAGATGGTAGGTAAGCAAGTTATGGGTCTATAATTTCTAGGATCCATGGTACTACCAGATTTGTGTATAAGGTGCGTGACCCCCGTGGTCATAAAGGATGGGAGGCAGCACGAGTTTATAGCATCTTGGAATTGAGTTGCCAAACAGGAGTGCGAAATCTTAAACCATTTGATCCAAAAGTTGTGTAAGCCGTCCGGTCCAGGACTTTTCCAGTTTTGGCACGAACGGATTGCACAACTTACGTCTGATGGAACCACTATGATTTGTTCCATCTCTGGAATAAGTTCACACCTCTGTTCAACAGCCCCTTTCCATTCGTTCTCAGTGTGACTTCCCGGAACAGACCAGATGCCACGCCAGAATTCCAGCGTTGCATCGTTATTTGGCAACTGTCCGTCAGCCACTAATACCTTCGAATGTTCCCAGCCTCTATACACACCTTTCTGGTTTCTTTGGAAGCGACAATTAAGGAAATATCTTTCTGTGCGTTCTTTATACCTGCGAATCCGGTTTGCCCAGGCATAGACTCTGTGTTTCAAGAAGTCTATGCGCTCCGTGACTCTAAGCATATAGTCACTAGATCCAATATCGGTTCCAGCAAATGCCTGAGTCACGAAACGCATCACCCTTGGTCGAGTATTTCCCGATCGAAAACAAATTAGTTTAGCTATTAGAGTTCGTGTTGCATTAATTCTACGTTCTATTCTGTACTGCCAGGCTGGTTTGTCATATGTTTCTTTTTTATATTGGGGATGATTATTAAATTTCACACCAATAGTTCGACACACGGCGACAGCCCCACAGTACAAAATAGAATGTGTCTCATCCAGATCTTTACTTGTTAATATATACGGTTCTAAAAGCTGGTTAAAATTACCCATAATAGACAAACTATGTCTATGTATGGGCAGACGAGGTAGCTGTGGTCTATTTAGGGTAGGTATGTCTTTATACTCCTTAATTGCCTCCTCCAAAGTCCTCCTCATACGCTCTAAATCCTGGCTACTTACGGAATCAGTCCTATGAATATCCAAATCCGTATTTGATGATATAGGTGATGTTGAGGATACTTCCATCACAACATCATTATGTTGTACAAGAATCGGATATTGTTCTTTTTCATTTATCCTAAGACTGTTCCGTACTTCAGTGCGTAGACGATCAAGTACAGGTTCGTCCAGCAGGTTTAACCGCTGAATGGCCCGCACCTGATCCGACAAGCGCTGTGCCGTGACAGTGGTATTTGGGTGAAGAACCTGAAACAGAGACAGCATCCGATCACGATACGCCGTGAGGTAGGTTCCCATCTTTGTAGCCTCAAAGTATGCGCGCATGACACTCTCATTCATCTCCCTAGTCCATCTCATGCGGCGCACTACACCACCAGTAGCGGGAGTCGGGCGCGGGGTGCTCCCCGCAGACTCCAAGCGTGCTGATGGTGGTCGTCCACGTCCCCGCGTAGGTCTTCGACACGAGGTAGACGACGCTGTCCCATCCTCGCTGTTATGGCTCGACATCCCTCTGGCCAAATTATTCTCTTCTGTGTTAGAGGTTGGTCGGGTGGAGCTTGGCGAAGTGGGTACAGCTGGTGGAAGGCGTGCGCGATTACGGCTGGCTATCTTGTCTGTTCATGTGACTTGTTTTATTTAGACATATTAAATTTTACAACACTTCGAAAGCATATTTTCATTTTGACGTGAGTTGTCATTTTGAATTAATTTCTGAGATTGTAGTTTTCAATAGTTTATTTCTTATTTTTATGATATATTTATTATTATTATTATTATTATTATCAAGCCAGCGTCCAGGGACACTAGTCATTGAAAGAACCCCACAGGTATATATTTTAAGTAGTATTTTAAGTAGTCTTTAACTGGTCCATAATCTTGTTGGTAGTTCATCAGGGGAAATTGATTTGGATGTTGAAAATTGCTGGAAGGATTCAATATAACGACAGAGTTATCATATATTTTATAGAGACAAATGTGTGTATGAGCCAACGTGTATACGATTTGATAATATATTAAAGAAATACAAAATGTAAAGCAAACGATAGAGCAATGTAAAATTACTGTTAAACTAGTATGTTCACTTACAGACGCACGGTTGTACCGGGTACGTGTTATTGCGACTAAGCACGACATAAGAAGGTGTTGCTTATAATTTCGCCGGTATAAGATTGCGCCGTAATGTAGGGTAAGGGCTGGTTGAATTGCTGTATTTCCTTAATAGTCTGCATTTACCCTCGCCGACAATTTGTGACAAGAGCGTGAGCTAAATTGTCGCCTTGAGGAAATAAACTAATTTACTTCTATATGACATTCATAAACTAAAACGGTTCTTGAAATATAGCAACCATATTGAAAGCGCTTATCTATTATAAGGATGTAATTTAATTCAGCATTCAAGAAACAGACTGTTTATGAAGATTAAAAGACATTAAGTAGGCAAGCGTTTATTTGTGCTTTAATGTAAGCGTTAGCGAGGGCAAGCACGTACGGTGTCTTAAATCTTACTTCGCATTAACTCAGACAGTTGCAGTCTCAGAAGTATTTTAATAATGAATTCTTTTAGCGGGCACGTAGTTAATAATGGCTTAGTCGTTTTAATGAAGGGTGTCATAAAATGTGTCATTGTTGCCGCGTGAAGTGCAGCGCAGACGCTCGCGACCCGACTTTAATGCCTCGCATTATTATTATCGCCCGCTCGGGACGGATTAGCGGAACATTTCACAGACTTGCATATGCAACAATCGACAGCAGCACACATCTACGATTAAGATGCAATTAATAAAGTTTTTGACACTTTAAATTATGCACTATATTTTATTTTCAAGACTCTTATCTCAACCACATCTCATGATGTAGAAACCCCCGATCACCATGAAATATTCTTAGAGAAACAAGTGATTTTCAGCGACCTTCCTTTTGTTGTACAAAACGGCACAGATGCAGCTAAACATAGTATTTGTTTGACAGTATTTGACAACTGCCTTGTGAAGCTCTCAAAATTGTATGAAAAACCAAGTGGCCTTCTATTACGTTCGTGAGTTAGCAGTATGAGAAAACGCTTTTTACCTAATACCTGATGATACCTGAGTGAAGTTGGTATTACGGTTATGGACTGGTCATCAAGAAGCCTGGATATACATCACATTCTCGTAGAACACCTATGGAATGAGTTAAAGAGACGAGTCAGACCGAAAGATCCTGCTCGGAGACGCTTGGCCAGCTTAGTTTTAAGCTAAACAAGTAGAGTGCAATAACATCCCACAATACAAGATTGTGACGCTTATCCGTTCCATGAGGAACCGCATGGAAGCAATGATAAGAGCCCAGGGAGGAAATACGAGATACTGAATAAACATTTTTTTAACATTTTTTCTGTTTTACATCTTTGTTTGTAACATTTAACAATTTCTTCTTAAAAGGTAAAAACATACCTATTGAACAAAACACAATAGCTAAAGAAATTTAATTTTAATTTGAAACATTAATATTCGTTAAATAATACCTTTAACAGCATTACTTCCATTTTTGGTAAAATGTAAAAAAAAATATTAAACTCATTCAAAACCAAACTTCAGGGGTGTTTTAATTTTTTTGATGAGAAATGTATATATTTCCTTGGTGTCCTCAAAGACGAAAAAGCATCTAAAATATATAAGGAAGTATTTAAATATATCTTTTTCTACCTGCCCTTATCCCAGCTATGTGTTCTCTATTAGTCGTCATCTGAACATTTATACCTTTTTTGCCTTATCATCTATTACACAATCCATCCATCTTTTCTTTGATCTACCTCTCCTTTTGCATCCAACCACTCTCTTATAGCATTTTTCTTCTTATATGCCAATCTTCTCTTCGCATTATATGACCATACCAGGCTAGCTATCCATCTTAACATACGTATCTCTGCTGCATGCAATAACCTTTCATCCTTCCCCTTTGCGGTTCAGCATTCCGATCCATACAATATAACAGGTCTTATTACGGTCTTACATATTTTAACTTTAACCCTAAATGGCACTCGTGGGTCGCAAATTTTTCCTGAGACCTGTCGCCATTTCAACCATCCTGCATTCACTCTATTTTTCACGTCTCGTCCTATCTCACCATCATTCTGGATTAATGATCAGAGCGTACAGAAAGTTGGAGCAAGTTGGCAGAGACACGCCTCCTATGGTAATCGGGGTGAAGTCGGAAATTCCACCAAAGTCGCAAAATAGATGTTCAATTTTGGTTCTACTTATATTCAACGCAACACCCTTCAACCTCTCTTGCCATTTAGCCAATCTGCTGTAAGACTTCATGAGCATTTTCTCCAACCAGCACAATGTTATCGACAAAGAGTATACACCAAGGTGCCTCCTCCTGTATTCCTGATGTTACTGCATTTACCACCAAGAGAAACAGCGCTGTGTGAATTGTCCCAATATATTTATTTATTTAAATATATAAAATCCTCGCTAATATTGTATAATTTCATAAATGCCCGTTAAAATAACAGACGGGCTTTGAATAATAAAAATATATTTTCAGTACCCTAATAAACGTTTTAAAGATGTGAATATTAAGTCCGTATAGGGTGTCATTATAAGGGAGGGTCTACCGCCTTTAAATGTCAGATTAAGTTAGGCAGTCGTCGGTAAATTAATTAAAACGACACTTTTGAATATTAATTGGGTTTGTAGCGTACCTCTAATGATTATCGGTGAAATAAAACATGTCATGAGATGGGTCAATGTATTTGTCTGATTGTAGTATACATTTCTCTGTGTATAATACTTTAGCGTAGGGCTGAATGTAGCAACTGAATGCCCGTTAGGAGTCGGTATTCTTTCGGGCCGATGCAAACAGTTTAGCTAGAATTACGTTAAATCGGCCTTAGCTTGGATTCCTGCTGTTCGAAATTCAATACGATAGTAAGGATGACTTAACCCATATCTACAGTATTAACAAATCCTGTAAGTTTCTATCACAAATTAAATAACAAATCTTCTAAGAAGTATTCTATCTCGTTACATCTGAATATATCACTTCAAAGCTGATGCTGAATGTTACAGTATTTAATAATTTATTTTTAATTATTATCCGTACAGGAGCGGAGAAAGAATAATAACCTCTGCGGCCGGGGTCGACCTTTCGTAAAAGGCGACAAAACAACCCACCCTAGCTACGTGGTAGGGCCTCAAGCCCGTCTGGATGGCGACCACCTTAGGTCTTAAGTATGCCGCCATAATAACCTTGTGTTGTGTTCTGGCATTAGTGACTCAAGTTCATGTACCCTTATGGGACAGCAGCGTGTTCTCGATGCCACTGGTATTGCAAACACCCATAGGCAACGGTAACTGCTAAATTCTTAGCGGGCAGTCAGCCTGTCTACTGTCCTACAGCATTTACAAAAAAGTTGGCTCTTTTATCGAGTAAGATGAAACTGCGCCAACTCATCCCGAAATTTTATTAGTTTACAAAAGAATTACTTCGATGAGTTTTTATTGCACCAAATCCAATCAATCAATCTTCTTGTTATGGCATCGACGCAAAAGACTTAAAAATCTATGACAATCCTTAGAACACATTCTACTTTTAACTGTATTTAACTTTGAATGATTATATCATTAATAGCAAAATATTCTTGTGGTCACATAAGGGTTTAAAATTACAAGAATTTATGTTATAGTGAAAGCTAATTATGACTGACTAAATGTGTACGTGTTAATTTTATTTGAGTCCAAACGTTGATGACGTCTAGCTGTCGGGCTGACGCAGGTCAGCTTGAAGACGGTCCACCTCGCGGCACCGCCGACAATTGAATCATAAAGGAACACGTGACTAGTCCTCTAACTGCCCTCAATTTATTTTACAAATAATTACACGATATAAATCATGCGCAATTTATTATATACATTTTTATATATTTTATAATAACTTATGTTATAATTAGTCGCAGTAAAAGTTCACACAAAATTTATTTAATTATATGATTTTTATGAATACGGTTAAAAATCTAATTTGAATAAAGTATCTACCAAAAACATTTCAGTGTTAGCCAAATAGCATTAAAAATTAAACTCAATTCAGACGTCCTTGTCTTTTACCAGGACTAATAATACATAACTTCTTAAGCAGCTTTCTTTAACAGAAATACATATATTCAATTTGTATATTTTAACAGAACTGCCAGTGCCAGCGGTGAATAAAAATATCAGGAGTAAACCTGCACACAGGGGGCTTTTTCTCCGTGCAGGGTCAGGGTAAGAATACTAACCTCTGTGGTAGGGGGCGGCCTGCCGTAAAAGGCGACAAAACAACCCCAGCTAGGTGATAGGCCTCCAAGCCCGACTGAATGGTCAGCCACCCCTGATCCCTAAATATGCCACTGTAATAACGTTGTGCTGCGTTATGGCATAAGTGACCCAAGCTCCATTGGCGTCGCAAACAACTCAATATTAGCAGTCTGTGTAAACCGTCAGTTTGTCTCAAACCAGTCGTGCGTATAATGTCATTCAGTTTTTGGGAACTTTTAGAGAAAATATCCTTAACTTACCGCATTCTTATATATTGTCAATTTGTAAACTAATGAATTATTTAAAATTATTTTAGTAAATTTAATTTCAAAAGACGTTAATATTACTATATATTTTCACACAATATCGTATAGTAATCCGCAATAGCTTACAGACGTCCGTAGTAATCAAATCCTATTGGACGAGAGTCCTAATCGAGCCAGACCACGCTTGACCTCTGTCAAATCGGACCGAAATACACGGCCTGAATGTCACTGGAGAGCAGATAACTATCCTTACATAGGTTTTTCAACCTTCCAGAATTAATCTTACAATATAAAAATCGACAAATGATTTGATCTGGCATTATTGATCTGTAAATTATTTTTGAGTTATTTATAATATACATATATATATATATAAGTTTGAATGAATGACTAAATATATAAATAGATTTAATAATACTAATTTATATTTTATTTAATTTAATAAACTATAATTTAATTTATGATTTAATAAACTATAATTAGTCTAAAACAAAACAGGGTGTTTATCAGTTGCATACATACATCAAAGTAATCACGCGATCGCATTTGCGGATAACATCTAGTTTTTTGTATAAAACAAAAAGCCTCTTGTCTCGGTCATTGACTACTGACCCGATTATCATTTTCAATTTAATATAAAAATTTAGTTTTAACCTTACCATCATAGAAGTCACGTCATCATCTAAGTAGAAGATCCTGATTGTATCCAAAATAACTCAGGAGCCCGAGGACCATTACTGAGTGTGTCAGCACTAAGTACAAGCAGCACAAGGCGAAATTAATACACGCCTTTCGCATCGAAGCCACGCACGAAATTGACGACTCCGCTACCTTGCTAGCTACACAAGTATACGATCAGTAGATTCATCTCCAGCAAGGACAAAATATTTGTACTATACAAGATTGTTCTGGTCTGGGTTCACAGATACATCTTTTGTTTGACTGGATTGAACTTACAATTCGACTTGGCTGTGAAAGGTCTTGGTGGGACACCTTACAGCCCAGAAGTAGACATCTGTTATAAAACTGTCTTCAAAGAATATAAAAGAATTCATATCCCGTCCGCCCGTTTGGAGTGAGCAGGTTTTCATTAGCCGCGACAAAGTAGCGTAATTAAATAAATTGATCGTTAGTATCATAAACTTGTGATTGCAAACTCTGGAAGCGCCACGTGAACAAACTTGACAATGAATTAATTATAATTGTACTTTGAAGGACTTAAAAAGTATGCAACATAAAATTAATATTACAATTTTAGGCTTAAATCAGTTTTTAATACTCCCTTCGTTAAAATATTTTAATCACAAGCTTTATACTATTTACTAATCTATACATTAACTCTATTAATAACATTGTAATACCATTTATTATTAATGTTTTTATTTGCTAATAGTATTTTGCATGTAACAAGAATACTAACCGAGTTCGCTACAATGAAATCAATGGGAACAAGTAAAATAACCACTTATTGACATAAGAGACTTTGTAAAGATAAACATGAACCCTGAAACCCCTGCGTCTGTGTAAACGATTGTCTTTTCGTTTTGCAACGAATTTATATTGTCACCGACAGGAGGTGTCGGTGCTCGGGAGTGGCGGAGCTTGGCGGTACTTATAGCGTTGCCCCTCCGCCTGCAACATATTTCACTACATAAATCATAACTTTATTTCCTCTCGTTCGTGGATACCGAGAAGCGAGGTGTCTTTGAAATGGCTTTAAAAGTTCTACACGGCTATACCGCAACAAAGGCCCCGAAATTCAATTAAGTAGATGAACAGATATACTATATTTACTAAATATGCATTTGAATGCAGCGTACATTACAGTAGAAGTTTAATTTTGTCCATTTCTCATTTCAACTTACTGAGTTGATGACGTCACATGGTTTGAAAGTAACATTATTAACTCTCATTTCGTAGAATTTAAATTTAAGACTTCGAAATGTATCATAAACTTTTCAGACAAATTTGTTTTCTGAATGGCATTTAGTACAAAGAATTTATATCAAGATGAATAGCGTACAACAATACGTATTATGAACATGTATGTAGAATAATACAACCTTGCTCATATGAAATCATTTAGCAGGCTTTCCTGCCAATTAGTATTGTAAAAGCACCGCGGGGCCAAACAAAAGGAGCTTGAGGCTCGTGAATTTATTGTTAGGTTACTGGCTTAAGTTATTTAAGTGTTCGCGAAACGGGCGTTATTCACGTGCGAGACACGGCGTAGAATGCAGCTTCCTGCGACAATTTATCATGAATCTTTAATTAAACTTTAGCAGTGACTGCTCAAAGAAAACTTATTATACCACACAACACAACATTGCACTGTAGCTGTTGCCTTCTCGTTAATATCGATAGCAATATATCAATTCAGTCTGTGTACTCTGAGTGTAAACTATGTAGTAAAGACTTTTTTACAGCTGGAGTTCAGCAGACAGGCAAACGGCCCCTTCGATAGCAGATGGTCACTGTCACCTATGGACATTTGTAACAAGGGACATAGACAGCAGGCTGACCGCGCTGAACAGCAGGCGCGCCCCTGGATGAAATCTAGGGGATGGAACTGTAGCAGACATAGGGATGTAACTGCACAGACCTGTGCTTTATATCACAAGCCGTTATTTTTCGTAGTAGCCCAAATCTTTTCAACGATTCAAGATAATTTTAAAGATGTTTTATATGTAGATATATTTACGTATTATCTATTATGATGTTAGTGCAGTGGTCTGCTAGCAGCGGCTCGCGAGCCGCATGCGGCTCTTTGACTCGTCGCCTACGGCTCTTACGCAAAATGTTAGTCCAGGCACAGAATATTACTAATTATTTATAATTATTTCCATTATAATGTCTCCTACAAAAGCATATTTAAAAAAATAGGCAGTCACGGGACACCCGGCCAAGGAAACACTACAATATACCTAGTAATAATAATACACAAGCACATCTCACTTATAACTATGTATGTAGTTCCAAACCTACCTTGGCTGACACCGACTCCAAAAATAACAATAATTGTAACTACATTATATTATCATAATATAGATCGTACCTATATATTGATGAGTAGTAAAAGTAAGTTGATTATTAAGTTTAGAAGAATATGCAATTATTTTTTTACTTTTCAATGCATATTAATTTGTTTTGGAATAGTTCTTTTTATTGAAGGCGGTTTTTGTTTTGTTAAAATTTTTAAATAAAGTTAAAAGCCGTTAAACAATTCTGTAATTAGTGTGTATGTACCGTTCATCATAATCAATGTTATCTACATACATGTTGTGGACATTAAGTTCAATCATTTCGAAATCATTCGCGCAGTTAGGAACGCGGTCGCAATATGGATGCGTCGAAGGAACGCTTACGTCAATGGTTCAAATCCGGCTGCTACCACTGCATATTTTTATAACAAAATAATTTTTTGAAACATAATTAATAAAAATTAATAGAGAAAATATGGAGTCCAATAATAAATAAGTAGTAGAATTTTGTTAATGAAACAAAAAAGTACGCAGCTTATATGAGAAGCAACGAAGCGCCTACGCTCTACTGATATATGCGGGCTTACGCGGGTGTCTTGAGTGACGACGTACAGATCAAAAACAAATCAGCTGATTTTACTGCCAAGGCTCGCCAACAGATGATTCACATCAAAACTCTTTAAATAAATTTCAGTTAAATAAATAAATATGTTGGGACATTTCACACAACGCTATGTAGTACCAAACTAAGTTGCTTAGCACTTGTGATATGGGTACTAGACAACTGATATACTACATATATACTTTGCTTTTGTAAATAAATAAATATTATACATAAACACCCAGACCCCCGGAGGGTGACCTCCGCGAGCGTACCGACGTGAGTTATCCGTTACGCCAAGAGGTCGTCAAGTTGTGTATCTTATCTAATCTATATTTGACTCTTTTGGATCACAATGTTACTGACCACTGTGTTAGTATATGGGTATTTTGGTAGATAAAAATAATGATACTTTAGTTGCAATTAATTGCGATATATATTAAAATAGGTATAGGGTATTAAAACAAGTTTCACATGGTAGCATATTTATGATTTAGTTACAATTTGTCTATAAAATATATTTACAACAATATCAACAGTTATACCTATATAATTTCCACATATTAACCAAATAGCTATCGTAATTTATGTTGAGATCACTAACACACCGGAATTTTAGCGAATTGGATATAATGGCCATTTACATTTATACATGTATTACAATCTATTAACACATAACTACGAGTAGATCGAGTACCCTTCATAGTCCAAATATATACGTATTTATCTATGAAAACTAAGTTATTTTATTAGTTATAGTTTTCATTACTCAACGTTATGACAATGTTAATTATTTTTTAGGAATTTGGTTTAGTTAACAAACAGGTTAGATTACCATTTTATATATTTTCATATGAAATAATAGCTACACATTTACTAAAAAAAATAATTAATGAAGCTATTGAAAGCTGTCTCGCTTCCCAGTTGCATAGTAAGCTTACAGGAGACCTTTCTTAAGTAGTATCTACGAGCAAAAGTTCTGTGCCATATTTTGCGTTGTCCATGATGCGATTTATTGACTCGATTGATTTCGCGACCTCTACTTCACTCTATATTTTCTCGTAAATCCTTGATACACGAAAATAAATGGAGTCGATGGATGAATTTTTATTGCATAATATCAGTTTTGTAGCGCTATAAATAGATGTTATATTTAGAAATCTTGACAAAATAAAATTTCTAATTATTGCTGTTATTGACATGGCTGCAGTGTTAATTGTGGCTTGTCATTGTACAAATAGAGGAAAATAATGACACTAAAAATATCTGCTAACTAATACGAACTATAATCTACTATTATAAGATTAAAAATACCATTTATCTACGCGCCAACTGTAATTTACAGTTCATCTCAAATTTACTCAGTGTAAACCTTGTTTATAGAGTTTTTACGCACGACATAGAGTTTGATCAATTCGATACAACAATGTTGATCCGCCAATGTTTATACTAAATGCAATTCAGAAAGGCACACCAGTATTTACAATATATTTGACACATTCCTAAAAGTCGTTGTTTCTTGATGGTAGGCTGACGCAATGGATCAATCATCAATCTTAATTAGATAAATGGAAATATATAATTATAATTTACATTTCAACTAATAAATTTAAAATACAAGGGCTGCCCCAAAAGTAATGATAATCGGTTATTTCCAATGCACATAAAATTAAAAAAAATCTTTTTAGCTTACTCATATAGTCACTAGCTTCACACAAATATTCGTAAACATAATATCTCTAATAAGATAAATCATATAGATACATTACGATTCCCGTAAGGTACTTGTACATTCAGTTGAATATGAACAATCAAAGATATTCGAAATTCGAGCCGTCATCAAGTAAACCTACCTCAAAACTAAACCTACCTCTGTTTAAAAATAATGTATACCAGAGACATATACAAAGACTGGCTGCAAACATTAGGAAACTTTGCTTCTCAATATTCCACAGGTTCATGTTGGGCCGAGGAGTTTAAACTGTGCCGAACATCTACGGAAGAATAACATTGCTGAAGGACGTCCAAAAACGTCCTCCACTGAAGATATCATGAAAAACTTTGAACACGTTGGCAGGTCGAAGGGTGACTATCTGGCATATATTTGAGGTCACAGGTTAAGTTGTACGGTAGTTTTTAATTAATCCTCATCAATGAATTGCATATGGAAAAGGTCTCTGGGCGTTAGGTGCCAAAAATATTAATCGACGAGCAAAAGAAAAAACGAGTCGAAATTTCGAGAGGAAATCTTGATCCAAGCATATCAGGACTTTTTGACGCCACGTTTGAGACCTAGGTTCACAATTTCGATCATTAAACTAAACTAGAATCGATTATCTGGAAGCGAGCCACCTTACAGACGTTGCAGAAATTCAGTGTTAATTTCGAACTGTTTCGAAATGTCCCAGAAATTCAGTGTTACCAAATTAGAAGATTGCGAAAAGCCATGAAGAAAAAAAGACGTATTAAAGTGCAAGCTAGAGTGCTGTTTCGCCAAGACAACGCACCAGCTCACAAAGCCGCAGTTGTGATACCTGCCTTTCAAAAATCGGGATTCGAATTGCTCGAACACCCACCCTATTCGTCAGATCTCGGCTCAAGGAACATTTCCGAGGCAAAAATTTTAAGGCAATAGCGCAATGATATGGCTGGCGTTGAGAGGATTTTGGAGGGTCAAGACAAATATTTTTTCTAATGGAATTCTGGGCTTATAAAAAGTTGGACTAAACTGATTTATTCGGAGAATATGTATAGAATTACTTTTGAAATTATAATCGCCTAGTTTAATATTCAAAATGATTACTTTTGGATTAGCCCTTATATGTAATATATAACACTTATTTTAACATTTCAAAGGCGTTTATTAATTAATAGAATTATATATGAACAACAACAACTAGATAAAACAGGGTATGAAAATCATAAGTATAAAACTCTATTATTGAAATATAGAAACTTTACAAATAGCAAGCAGATATTCAATACTTGTTATAAAACTAACAACAACTTTATCATCGACATATAAGGCTTTCTTCTCTCGCGGCACATACTCCATGAGGTGGGGCTAGGAAGAGTTTTCCATTTGCACACGCACACAATTGGTAAATGTTCTGATGGTGTGGATCGTGTGTATGGGGCGCTGATGGTGGCAAAGGCAAAGCTGATTTCAGCTTCGGCATAAATATACTCGGTGCGTCTAAACGTATCTGCGAAATTAATAAATCATCAAATATTGTTATAGAATGAAAAAAAAAATAAAGAAGCACTTTAAGCGTCTTTAATGTAGGTATATTTTATAATTATATTTTTCCTATAAGTTCGATGTGCGGGTAACATTTTCAGATTTATATATATATATATATATATATATATATATATATATGTGTGTGTGTGTATGTGTATATGATTATATTGTTGTGAGCATAATGAATGAAACTCACCGAACCGGCAACAGATCTGAGTCGAAAAGTTGTGAGACAGCTGGCACTGATGTCCCCGGCGCGCGATTCCAGCGCTATGTTTTGCGCTGCGTGCATCTCTAAAGACCGTGTTGGAGACTCCAGCCTAACATTTATAATAAAGAAACAAATAATCAATCTGAATAATTTCGTTTTACATATTTTTTTAAATGTTAAAATAATTTTTAAATGTTTCTAAGTGACGAGAACATAAGATCAACACGAGTGAAGACGCGGATAAAACCTAAAAAATAAGCTATTATATATTCAGTTAGCTAAAACACCAAGTTAAATTATATATTGTATTTTAAAGTTCAAAAGATTTTTTGCATCAAAGCAAAGTTACATGTAAATATTGTCAACATGTAGGTAATCGTAATTATTAAATACAAGGTGTCCTAAAAGAAAATATAAATTTGTTTATCTTACTGTCGGTGCGAGGGTTTATTATACTAGAAAACTTACAGTTACAGTAAGTTCAGAGCGTTATGTGGAAAATAGAAAAACGTGAAAAACATGGTTCAAGCATGAAGGGGCAGCCTCACACGCGTTCAATATCTCTCTGCCTGAACTTTTTACTGTGAGGTTGTCTCAAATCTAAAGTTCACAATAATAAACTGACTTCTCTGATGCATTTGAAAGTAAATATTCACAACGAAATCGCACCCATCACGGAGTCGGCTTGCCAAGCCGTCATTAGAAATTATACCGTTCAGCTAAATGAATGCCGTAAACGAGAAGCTTAATACACACATCAAAAAAGTCTAAGCAACATGTACTAATTTAAATTTTAGGATGGTGGATGAGCCGCTGTATGGATGAACTTCCTGAATGCACCTGAGCCTTTCAGTATTTCCGGGCCGACGGTATACTCGCACCCATCTTGTATCAGGCCTAAACCCGAATCGCGACTCATCGGAAAACATAATTTTATCCCATTATTCCTGGGTCCATGTTCTGCGTTCTCTACCATTCATTTCGACGAGCGTGATTCACGTGACGTATCGGTGGGCACCTAATTGGGTGTCGAGCTCGTAGGCCGTACTCATGCAGTCGATTTCGCACAGTTTGGGGACTTACGTCAACACTACTTAAATTTTATAGCCTCAAACTTATCTCTCGAGCGGTCAACATCGGCTGGCGTCTTGCATTCAGTTGCATGTACTGGTCTTGCCAAGTGGTTGTACTCCTTTTACGGCCTGGATGCTGTTCAGCGGGTTCCCTTGTATTATTGTAGCGTTGCCAAAGACGACAAATAACACTTCTATGAATGCCAAAATGCCGAGATACCTGATATTGATTACTTCCCGCTTGCAACATCCCTACAGCTCTGCATTTCATTTGCCGTCAAATGACGTCGCTCCATGACGTTAAGAATATCTAACAATTCAATTTTGTCGCTAACTTTATTTAAATGGTTGGTAAAATTATAAAATCAAGACTAAACGTATCAATAAAAACGCACTTAAATTCAAACAAATTCCCTTTCATTTAATTTTATGAAAAAAACAAAACATAATTGAAATTTTTTTGTACAACCAGCCAGTATGTTATCAATAACAAAAAAGTTTACATACCTACGCACTTTGAGTGAGTAAAGACTTAGAAATTAATTAGTATAAATGGTAAATTTGTAATATCATGCATGTTGTTTAGACTTATTTGATGTGTATATTTAGAAGATATCATTAAAAAAATTCCCAAATACTGCACTTAGATAATTAATAAAACTTTTTTAGAAAGCCATCTTAATCGTTATTTTATCGACTTCCAAATATAAAATTTCTTTTGCGACATCTATATAGACTTGTACAGACAAGAAACACAATTTTATTAAGATTCTTTTAAATTATTGTTTTGTTTCTCTCAAACAAAAGCTTAAGTACTAGTAGTTGCTGAAAATATTTCTATATACAGTATAAAAGTATATAATTAAGTAACAGAAAAAAGAGATGCAAACAAAAATTTTAAGTAAACACAATTAATAATCTACGTGGTAGGGCCTCAAGCCCGTCTGGATGGCGACCACCTTTGGTCTTAAGTATGCCGCCATAATAACCTTGTGTTGTGTTCCGGCATTAGTGACCCAAGTTCCTGTATCCTTATGGGACAGCAGCGGGTTTGCGATGCCACTGGCGTTGCAAACACCTATAGGCGACGGTAACTGCTAAATTCAAAGCGGGCTGTCAGCCTGTCTGCTGTCCTACGCAATAAAATAAAAATAATATGATTTTTGTACTAGAAGTAGTCGGTACCGCGATGTATCGAAAATTAAAAATTTTAAAATATAAGAGTACATGTTTACATACATTAATTGTTTAGCAGGTGGCGCTTTAACAAGAGGTGTCTGCGCAGCTGTGTGTAGAGTAACCCCCGCTGAGCTCGTCACCGTCAATGTATCCGCTCCGACGGTTACAGAGTTTTGCCCTGCTCCTAGTAGTAAAATCCCTCGAGAGTCTCTTATTTCTAACCGTTGTACGTTGGCCTCTAAACGTTCATGATCTATCAAAAAGGAAGAATATTAACAATGATTAACATAATAATTATGAACACAATACAATGAAACTCCTAGAAAATAAGAACGTATTATAAAATAAAATCCTATTTTTTTACTTAAATACAGTACATGTATTCTTATATATAATTTGCTACTGCAGCCGTTGATTATTACTGATGGACGAGTTGTTAATATGCAGATCTTTAGATTAAAAATACATTTCACTCGATGCTTGCTCGGTCCAAAGACAAACATATTATTATATAATTTTGGACTACGGCCACGCTAAAATATAGAACGTAATTAATCATATGAATTATTTATTATTACAAGTTATCAGGAATGAACTTCTCAACGAATCGTGATAAAATTTTACACATCTACCCACTACAGCGCAAATAACATTTAAACCTAACCTATGTACCTAAGAGTTCGCTTATAATACTAATAACTCAATACAAATAAAATATATAACGCATACCTAAAAACAGTCTGCTTTGTATCAACCCGTGAGAATCTCGAGTAGTGACAGTAAAATTCCTCGACGACTCAATTGTAATGGGTTGGCCTCTTCTAGACTTTATGTTCGATGCAAAAAGTGAGTCCATTACAAGAGCCTGTCCTAACAGTTGCATTCCTCCGGGCACTATTCTTAACTGGCCCATTCCTTCCTGTAAATTGTTTCACTATATTAAACGTTGTATTTAACCCTTGCATACCTTGTCGACATTTATGAATATTATTCGCCGTTTTTATTATATCAAAGTGCTGCTTAAATTGTTAAATTTAAGTGAAATTAATAATTATACTATAATAATAATATTACTAAGGATATTTGACATTCCAATAAATGAATGAAAAATTATCCGTGCAGGGGCGGAGAAAGAATACTAACCTCTGCGGCCGGGGTCGGCCTGTCGTAAAAGCCGACAAAACAACCCACCCTAGCTACGTGGTAGGGCCTCAAGCCCGTCTGGATGGAGATCACCTTTGGTCTTAAGTATGCCGCCATAATAACCTTGTGTTCCGGCATTAGTGACCCCCAAGTTCCTGTACCCTTGTGGAACAGCAGCGTGTTCGCGATGCCACTGGCGTTGCAAACACCTATAGGCGACGGTAACTGCTAAATTCTAAGCGGACCGTCAGCCTGTCTGCTGTCCTACAGCAATAAAAAAAAATTAAGTGAAAAGTATTATTTCCAATTTTTTTATATAATAGTATGAATTGTGTCATGTATTTTTAGTGTTTGGCTTACAATTACTACATTACAATGTAGTAAAATAAAATAAAATTACAATATATTAACAGTCTTATAAAGAAGCAAGTATACAATTAATATTATTGATTAAACTCCAGAACTTACAAACAAAGAAAGAAAGTATAATTGAAATTGATTTTGAATTCATCATATTGAAACTCAAACCCAGAACGAGTTCGGGGGCTTGGAGCAGACTAAAGTGATCCTTCAAGTAATACTAGCAATTTAGGTATTACTAATTTAAATAAATGTTGACATTATATATGATAATAATGTTTATTAAAAATATTATACGTGATTTTGACCTATCTGTAATGTATTATTGTAATTTGTGATAAATAAATTAAATTAAAATTATTTTAATAAATACCTACCGAATTAAAATCCAATACTTTCAAGACCCAAAGCGTGAGCGCCAAGTTTATGATCATCATAAACATGAGAGTCATCACAAGAATATAAAGACATTTTTTCCTCCAGCCGTAGATGCCAACTTTGAATTGGCTATTATAACTATTCCTCATCGAGTCAGCCTTTGTGTCCCTGCCCGCATTGTTGTGTAGGATTGGCTCGGGAGTGATCTTGTCGGCGTACGGTATTCTGCAACGAAAATATTGCGTCTTACGTTCTAAAACAATGATATTCTCCATTTATATGGATCGATTCTTGTTTTTTTGATTGTTGAATGTATTTTATAGCTGCAGAGTATCAGGCAGATATTTTATTGTTCGATAAATGAACTCCTTTGAAAAAAAAACGGGTGGTTTTGATTTTTCTACATTATTGGTATTAATAGCTCTAAAGATGTTTTAATAGCTAAACTATATTACTGGCAGTTAACAAAGGGTTTGGGTATGAATGTTTTTTATTCAAAATTAGAAACTTTTGTTTTTAAAAATATAATCCCTTTTTCAGTTTGTGGCTTTTCCTTACTTTTTGCGAGTTTGCGGTTAAACCCGTAATAATCCCTCAGGCAACTAAAACTAACTTTTCGTTATTTTTAGTGCAATAATTTATGTTTAACGCATCATCCCGCCTTATTATGACTTAAAACAGTTATCTTTGTATTTATTATAATGGCAAAAATGGTATGGGGTCCGTTATATTTTGGGCAGCCGTAACTTCCAACTATCGTACCGAGATAGTATTCATTGAAAATAGCTCACTAAATGTGCAGATACATAATAAAAATCCTTTGTCAACATGCACTGACTTTAATTGGTGAAGACATGGACGATAATGCTCGGGCCTTATTAATAATATAATAAAATAACCAAAATCTTAATAATTGGTTAAATATAAAGACAGTTTAGTAACACCCAAGCTGAGTGTCATATAAATAAATTTAAAAGAATAGCCTGTGAGGCATTCTTCTTACATTTCCAAATTTGAAATTTCGCCACTGTGACGGTACCAAGTTAATACAACTATTCTTATACTTAAGCGATACTATGGCACATGAGTAAATAAATAAACATACAGAGACCAAGCTTCTAAGTAGCGAGCAAAATTGTTAAATATTCTGATAGGGTTGGCACAGGAGGATTAAATACACAAAACACACAAAACGTTTGTCAGCTTTTATATTTTTTTACAAATTGCTTACTCTAAATAGTGTTTTTTGTAATTTTTGTTTTTTAATAATTTGTTATACCTCTTAATCGAATGATAAATTCTAAATCTAATATAAAGTTTTTTTTAATAATCAATGGGAAAGCACTTGCATGGCATATCAAATTTACAAGCTTGTATACGTTTTAGTATATCGCTACCAATATTAACAATATTTATTTCTAGATCGAAATATTCTCGAAATTTTTTCTCAAGCAATTCAACAAATGCGATGAAGTTGTCAGTAGGTATTATTAAAAAACCCGATTGTATACTGCTTTTGTTAAAGTCCTTGTAATGGCTGAAAAAAGAGTATTTTCCCATATTTATAAGTTGTTCAGATCTATTAAAATACAATGTCATTTTCTCACATTTGTGTTGTTCGAGGCATTTTCTGTACAAATAGCCCGATACATAGACTAAACCATTTTTTTCCGGTAAATCAAATCGACAATCATTTATTCCTACTGTTAATTCAGGGGCGGGGATATCATCAGGTTGTGAAACTTGTGATGTTGTATTAAAAATACGACAGTCGTCTAATTTCATAAGTAAGCTATCCAAATCTTCATCACAATTAGTATTTTGAGGCTTCTTTATTATATCAGTAATAAACATCTTATTGAAGGTAATACTAAGTTGTCGACATGTAGGTTCCTGACAATTACCACCCGCCTGTCTGACTTTGCCAAAAAAAAATTCGAGACAATCTTGATTCAAACGTCTTGTAAATATAAATTTAATTTCTTCTGATTTTAAATCTTCATGAAGTTTGTAAGATTTTATAGACACTTGAAATCCGTGAATGAAATTCATGATATGTGTAACGTCTTTATGCCCATCCCTTCTTATTAATTTTAAATTTCTGAAAAATGTTAACATTTCTTCTAAAAACTTAATTTGATAATTATCGCCGCGGAAAGCTTTTTTATATTTATTAGGTGAACGCAGTGTACTCGAGTTTAATAAATCAAACAAATTATTTAGTTGTTGGCTACCAAGCTGAGGTCCGAATAGTATATTTAAGATAGATAATAGAATATCACTTAATGCTTCATGCTTATCACTTAGTGCTTTAAGCTTGTCTGGAATGTAACCAGGAAGTGTAGATTACGAGACTAAGATATTTCAAACGTTGACTCCCCACTCTTCGTCTTAGTGTTAGAGTATTACTATGCTGACGATGAACGGACGAGTGCGGTTATGGATCTGCAATCTCAATGATCTACATACTTGGCTACATTCTAATTCAAACTCACGTATGGGCAAATTTCATACCGATAAGCATGTATAATAATGTAGAATCACTTCGTGCGCGATATTCTTCACCTCATTTAATTAACGCTGCATTTACTCGGCCCTGGTTTTGTACAGTTAAGGTTATTTTTGTCATTGCTGTCTTGTGTATACACATACAGGCACATTGTTTAAGGCATGATTGACATGAAGGCGTAATACACAGCAAGGAATGATATATGTTAAGACAATAAGCATTAAGGCGTAATATATACTGAAGCATGATAAACATTAAGGCGTAATATACCTAGCATAGAGTTTTAGAACCTTATTCATCACATCCATTTTAACTCACTGTGATGTTTTAAATATCATCTCAATAATTTCATTCTTCTCCTATCTCCGTAAAACTGTACTGAAATTCAGTGCACCTTTTACTCTATTGAAGTAATAAAAAAAGTAGCTTAGATTTTGTCGGCTGCTGTTGCCTCTTGGGTTGCACAATTATTCTTCTGGTATAAGTTTATACCAGGAAGTGAGAATAGAGGAATTTCGATTTATCACTCAACTCTTACTTATCATAGCGAGATTGTATTAACGATCACTATTATGGATAAGGTGGTTGGTTGGGTCAGTTTACAAGGCGCCATCTAGGCCCAAAATAAGCAGCAGAGTGCTTGTGTTATGGGTACGACACAACTTCACGCAATTTATAAATTTTTTAAATTATAATATAATTAATAAATACATATAATATTGTATGTCAATTAGATATTGATTATGTAAATAATTTTCTAATAAATAAGTGATGACATACGGAACGCAGACGTGGTCGCTAACTATGGGCCTTATGAGAAAGCTCATGGTCGCTCAGAGAGCAATGGAGAGGGCTATGCTCGGAGTTTCCCTGCGAGATCGAATCAGAAATGAGGAGATTCGCAGGAGAACCAAAGTAACCGACATAGCCCGGATGATTGCAAAACTGAAGTGGCAGTGGGCTGGGCACATAGCTCGAAGGACTGATGGCCGTTGGGGCAGAAAAGTCCTCGAATGGCGACCGCGTACCGGAAGACGCAGTGTTGGTAGGCCCCCCACAAGATGGACCGATGATCTGGTCAAGATCGCCGGGATAGGTTGGATGAGGGCAGCGCAGGACCGATCATCGTGGAGATCTTTGGGGGAGGCCTTTGTCCAGCAGTGGGCGTCTTCCGGCTGAAATGATGAAATAATTTTCATTGTTTTTGTGAATTATTTGATTTACAAGAAAGTGTTATCTATCTATCTATTTATAATATATAAACAACCAGAGTCGGGGCGAGGATCGGTTATACTCCCACTGCAAGCACTTCGAGATGCGCAAGCCGTTGCGCTACGGAGGTCGTCAAATGACTTTAATGAATAATAAAAAGCACAGAAATGATATAAGTTAATTAGATATATTTATCATCATCTGTTTAATCCTAGTTGTTTAAAGTTTCCGCCTTCCCCCTCAGGCGGGCGCTTAAATTAGAGAAACAATTAATCCATTCGTTATCTTTTATGACTACTTTGAAAAGTGAAAGAAACACTAAGAAATTTTATTCAAATCTCACATTGGTATGCAACGTTTTTTCTCGCCTAACATATATATTAAACCATAATTGCTACGTACCGATTGTGAAGTCAAATATTGTGAGGAAACCTGTATACCGAGATCATTGGTGTATGTAGCCCGCCAATCTGCCTTAGACAAGTGTGGTGGCGTATACTGTCAGTTCCCTCCAAGGAGATGTCAGAGCCTATCAGGGGATGTTATGGAATTACTATTTTGTAGTGGAGGCATATAGCTGTTTAATTCTATAATTACACAACTAAGTCCAATAAATAATAACCTATGGAATAGTACTACCTATGGGACCAATGACCAGGGCTCGTACGAATTGCTGTCATTAAAATGCCCTGTTCTGACTTCGGGCTCGTATAAAGTGCATTTTATATTAACGAATTTACTTTATTGTTGTTTTAAAACAAGTTTTTATAGTTCCACGTTATTTTCTTCATGACTTTTTATTTCCGTTTCGTGTATTGATATTAAAAACTCAGTTGACTATTAGCGAAATATTATTTGTTCATTTTATGTTCTATTTGCAAATTTATGTAGTACGTTTATTATAAGAAAAATGTATATTGTATTATTTATTTACTTTTTGACAAACCAAATGGTTCGTAAGATTTAATAGCAATTCAATTTACAAGCTTATTGATTTTCAGTCATCATCATCTTACCGTTAAATTCCGATGACAATTCGCTTCGGTCAGGACACGGTATTAGGTTCCGCTTTCCAACTATTTCTTCTCTACGTAGTTAGTCTACTAACACGCAATTTACCCCTTTAATATCCAATGTTTTCAATCCAGCATGTTTTGGGTTATCACCCCGCTGTTCTCCTACCGCCTACGCCCGGGCCTACGGATATATGGCCTGCCGATCTCGTGGCCCGGGACGGCGCCGGCCCGCCCTTTGTAATAAGGCGGGCCCCTTCTAAAGTGTTGGCGCCAGGGGGTCAGGCTTTCGTCCCCCTGGCGCTCTCCTGTAATAACTCTAGGAGTTGAGGGGGGCCGCGGAACAACACGCAGCTCTCACCCTTGCGGCAATAGTGTGAGCGGCGGGTCCTCCACTGAGGGGCTGCCCGCGGCCGCTTTTTACGGCGGCCGGAGATCGTTAGTTACCCTCGGGCGCCGCCAACGTGGCCTGCGTTGGCGGGAGGGGAGTGTGGTGGTCGACTCCCGCTCCCGCTCCGCCGCCTCCTTTGCGGACATGACTGTCTCGCAGAAGGAAGCGACGGCCGTCCATAGCTTTTTTTTTGGTCTCGGGGAAAAACCTCTCTTGACGGGTTCCCCGGCCCGGGGGGACCGAGGGATATGTGGAACTCCGGGAAAGATATTCGGCCATCCGACTACCCACTAAAAAACCCCGCTGTTCTCCTATCGCCTACGTGATGTAACAAGGAGTAATTTAGGTTACTATTATTTTAGAAAAAAAAATAGTTTTAGTTAAAAATGGTCAGTTTGGGAAATTTTTATTTCCAATTTAAATTGACCCCAGATTTATATCATCAATCATATGAAATAGGGCTTATCTTAGGCTGGACTTTGTAGGTAGTAGGCGCCTGCGCGGGCATATAAGGCGTGCCGAGAGCCACGCCACCACGCGCCTGTAGCATTCAATTATTCGCAACGAACGCACGTATTCCGGAGGCGCATGGCATAACAGAGTTGCATTTGATAATACTGACTGTTTGCATATGTCATTTATTTATATTTTAGGGTTTATAGGATTTGTAATCCAAAATAAACTGCCAAATCCTAAATGGGCCACCAGACTGTCTGCTATCCTACAGCAATAAAAAAACTATCCTTGACTGTCACCAGCCATCTTTTAGGTGTCGCGTTATTCGTCGAATCACCAACAACCTGGCTGTCCATTTAGCTTTTGAGCCTTGAGTAAATAAGTTTTGTTTTAATACTCAACAGTGAACTTCGGACTTTGAAGTAAAAGATCAGAACGCTACACTTAGAAGAACAGAAATATATTTCTTAGTAGTAGATCGTCGATTATAATCTACGATTGCCCACGTACAAGCATTATTCAAAAGAACGTTTACAAAAACGTCCCGTCCGATATTCGTAAAAATAGCGATCGTCAGCGGGTCAGGATGTCATAAATTTACGAGGATTCGTACACGAGGGATAGTGCATAGTGAAAAATTCTAAGAGACATCAGTCGGGATTTGGGGAACGTTAGTCGCGGCTGCATTTCATGAGGCTTTATTGACCCGACATGTGCAATATGTTTGTCAAGACGCACGCCGCCATTACATTATACATTTTATTGTTAAAAATCCATATTCCAATTACAAAGTGTGTTCTTATAAGTGTTTTTTTTTAATGCTTCCATTATATAATATAATACTGCATAATAATAAAAAATAATATAAAATACATATATAAATATACATCATCATCATCATCTAAGCGTTATCCCGGTTGCATCATAAACTTTCGTTTCGGTGCCCGGGGTCCGCTTTCCGACTTTTTCTACTCCACTTCGCACGGTCTTCAGCATCCCTGGTATTGAGCCCATTGGCACGCATATCACCCCTTACGACGTCAAGCCAGCACTTTTTGGGTCTACCCCTCCTGCCGGGGCCCGGCGGAGGCGGCATGGCCAGACATTTGTTTCCCACGTAATCATCCGGTTGCCGTAAAACGTGGCCGTACCAACGGAGCCGACACTCCTGCAGTTTATCCGCAATGTCACGGACATGAAGACTGCCGCGAATGCGGGAGTTCCTAACGCGGTCCTTCCGCGTCACTCCACACATCCACCGCAGCATATTCATCTCCGTGACACGCAGTTCTTGCCTGAGTCGCTCTAGCACCGGCCACGCTTCACATCCGTATAAAAGGACAGGCCTAATGATGGTCTTATAGACCTGTCCCTTCAACTTCACCGGCATCTTGGGGTCACAAATGACACCAGTTACCTCACGCCATTTGGCCCACGCGGCAGCAATGCGTGCCTTGACGTCACAATCGATGTCACCAGACGCATGAAACACAGATCCCAGGTATTTCACTTGGTCCGTGCGCTCGACCGTGTCGCCGCCTATGCGTACGGGTGTGGGATCTGTGGAGTTACAGGCCAAGTACTCGGTCTTCGCCACATTGAGCTTCAGACCACCGTTCTCAAGCGACTCCTTCCACGCCTTCACACGTCGCACCAGCCTACCCCTGTCCGAGTCTGCCAGCGCGATATCATCAGCATACATAAGCAGCCACAGGGGCTGCTCATGTGAGTTTCTGATGCTGTCTGACAATACGTCTAATACCACGCTAAACAGAAACGGACTAAGGACGGATCCTTAGTGCACCCCGACGGTGATGGCGAAAGGTTTTGTGTCGCCAACAGCGGTCCGAACTACAGAGTCGGAGTCACGGTACATGTCTTGGATGATGTCAATATAGGCCTCTGGAACCCTTTTAGATCGCAATGCCCACCAGATTATCGCGCGAGGAATACAGTCGAAGGCCTTCTGCAAGTCAAGAAACAGGCAATGCAGAGGCGTATTCTTCATCCTGTATTTCTCCGCGACAGTCCTTAGGGCAAAAACCGGATCCATAGTTCCATGACCAGGGCGAAACCCATACTGACATCCCGAGACAGTGCACTCCTGCCGAATCCGAGAGTCGATAACCCTCTCGAGGAGCTTCATGGTGTGGGACATGACCTTAATCCCCCTGTAATTACCGCACTCCTGCACCGACCCCTTGCCTTTGAAGACTGGAGTAATTATACTCAGTCTCCATTGGCTCGGGATCGTACCAGTGAGGAGTGTCCGGTTAAAGAGGTCGGTTAAGATGCCCACACCACGAGAGCCCATCGCCTTCCAGGCTTCGATGGGGACTCCATCGGATCCAACAGCTTTCCGATTCTTCATGCGGCGAAGACAATTCTGGACCTCTGCAGGCGTTACCAGTGGCACTAGTCCTTGATTCGGAGGAAGATCTGGCGGCTGCACCTCTTTGTGCTGCGTGTTCAGCAGCTCGTGGAAATATGAGCGCCATCTCTCCTTCACCGCGAGGTCCTCGCATAGCAGGTTGCCCACAGGGTCTTTTACATAGCGGCACTTGGAAATATCCTGTGCCGCTTTGACCCTGGAGCGCGCCAACTTATAAATGAGCTTCTGCCCCTCAGACGATTCCAACTTGTCGTATAGTGGTTGTAAGTGGTCTCGTCTGGCTCTGGCTACAGCTCTCTTAGTGGCGCGCTTGGCAGACCTATATGCGTCGCGGTCTTCAGGAGATCTGGACGCTTGCCACTTCTTAAAGAGGGCTTTCTTCGCTCTAGTCTCCCTCTGGACTGTGTCGTTCCACCACCAAGTCTCCTTGTCACATTTGCGACCACCCTTAGACACACCAAGCACCTCCCTCGCCGACCCAAGGATAGCCGCCTGAATCCTGTCCCAGTAAGCTTGAACCGGTTCGCCCTCACTACCGGCGCACTTGTCGCCGATGGAAGAGGCGAGCTCCTTGGACTTGACTTCATCGAGCAGCCACCACCTGATTCGACGCTGAAGGCGATCGACACGTTTGCCTTTGGGCTTCACGCAGAGGTCCATGACAAGAAGACGGTGTTGTGCAGTGAGACTCTCACCGGGTATGACCTTGCAGTTGGCTACATTGCTGATGTGGTGTCTCCTAGTGAGTAGGAAGTCGATTTGGGTAGCATTCCTCCCGCTCTTGTAGGTGATGAGATGCTCGGGTCTCTTTTTGAAATACGTGTTCACGATGGCAAGGTCGGCAGCCGCACACGTATTGAGGATATCCTCCCCTTCCGCGTTGCGGTTACCATACCCAAATCCACCGTGAACACGCTCAAATTCCCCACATTCATCACCCACATGACCCTCACAACCATAAGCCGATCGCTACAGCGCTTCACCTCTAAAATGTCGTCCTGGAGCTCCTCCGAGAGCACTATGGCGACTCCATTTTCCCCACCAGGTGCACCCGTGTAGATCAGTTTGTAGCCATTCCCAATGAACCGGGATCTGCTGGCCTTCCACCGAGTCTCCTGCAGGAACGCCACGGCCACCCTCCGCCTGGAGAGTACATCGGCCAACTCTCTCGCGCGTCCAGTCAGAGTGCCAATATTCCAAGTTGCGAAACGGAGTTTCCTTTTGGATGGGGCTAGTGTCTTTAGCCGTGCTCGCCCACGGCACGGCAGCCCTAGTCCACTTGTCACAGGAGTCGGGCGAAGTTCCTGCGCGTCGTTATGCGGCGACGCCCTATCCGTGACAATTCCCTTTCTTGTTATGACCATGTTGTTTGGCTAGGTTTTGGTTTTTATGGGAGCGACTGCCGTCTGACCTCCCAACCCCTAGAGGAAAACCGAGAGGTGCACTTCCTTTGCCGCATGCAAGCTGGCAAAGGAGTAGTCCATCAGTCGCCTTTTACTACTCCCTTGGAATGACCTGGGGTGACCCTATTCTTTTCACTGGCCGGGGTCACACGGCTGAAAATACATATATAAATATTATATAATATAAAACTTAATAGCAGTTTAGTTTATTGTACAGTAATTTGAATACAAATTACTTTGCAATTCTGATACGTAGAGCACTAGACTTTTGTTAAGGTTCAGTTATTAAATAATGCACATTATTGTGTAGATTCTTTTAGTGTTAAGTACCTTGTTGATGTATTTCTCTATCCAAACCTGAGGCATTTAAGAAATTAATTACTATAAATCTTTAATTATTATAATACATACGAAACCAACCGGATGCTTACGTGGGAAACAAATGTCTGGTCATGCCGCCTCCGCCGGACCCCGGCAGGAGGGGTAGACCCAAAAAGTGCTGGCTTGACGTCGTAAAGGGTGATATGCGTGCCAATGGGCTCACTACCAGGGATGTTGAAGACCGTGCGAAGTGGAGAAGAAAAAGTCGGAAAGCGGATCCCGGGCGCTGAAACGAGAATTTGGGCTGCAACCGGGATTAGACGCTAAGATGATGATGATGATACGAAAATTTCTAACTTGATTTGCGTTTTTCCTTTTTCTTTTCCTGAACAGCGAGCCGTAAGAAGTTTGCTACATTTAATTTTTACCGTCAGTTCCAGCAACCCCGAAAAGAAGATAAAATTTTCTTCTACATTTTCTTTGCTTTGCATTTTCTTTAGATAAAAATTACAATATTTTACAAATTAGCTATTTTTACTTTATACGATATCATATTTTATTCCGAGGAAACCGTATTACCTCATTGAACTCCGGGGGCAACCCAATGTGGTTATTTTGACCTCACTGTCCTAAACCTATGGCAGTATCCTCTTTGTGCTGCTAGCCGAGATGTTGTGGACAGCGGCGGCTGTAACGGTATACCGACTTAAACTCCGATCACCACCTTGTATTAAGAGGTAATCAGCTTTTAGTAATTTCTTCGCAACGTACTCGGCTCTAATTGAATGAATAGTCTTATTCTCATTTTTATCCAAAATCAGTTTAAATAGTAAGTCCACTCATTTACTGATTATGTTGGTTACATCATAAGTATTAGTTTATTATAAAATCTAATCTTTAATAGAAACTCAATTAAACTATCTTAACCAGATCAGACGTTCTCGTTAGAATAGATAAAAAATATGTATACAGATTCGAACCTACGATTACGCATATGCATGCTTTACTTAACTAAATAAGCATCATAACATTCATGCTTCTTTGCTTTCCACCAAACAACATACCAAAAACAAACTTCATACGTACTATTTCTCCAAAATCCGTTTTATTTCAATGCAAATATTGCGTGAAATTATTGGAGCGGCGACCTCACGCCGGATTTTTGTGATCCCAATACAATACTATATAAAGGGAGAATCCAAATATTCTACATAATACTTAACCTTCTTCAAACTTAAACAAATATTCAACATAATACTTAACCTCCTTCAAACTTAAATATGTTTCAAACGAATATATTTATTGAACCGATAAATAATAGCATTTTATTTATTAATTATGTTAATTTCCGTTCAATATCCATTTACAGTACTGAAATAGTTTTGACAATAATGATTAATATAGTATGGACAAAATCTGTTAAACTGAGCGATGTAATAATAAATTTTAATAGATGTCATTTGTTTTATATCATAAAACAACATTACGATAAATAGATACCATATTCGATAGGTACCATATTTTTTCGTAATATATATATATATATATATATATATATATATATATATATATATATATATATATATATATATATGTGTGTGTGTGTGTGTATAATAAACTCATGATCATCAGCCAGAAATACGAATTAAGTTTGAAAGGCTTCTTCATGATTTACTACAAAAAGAATTACTGTGACTAGGCTTTCCTGTTGGGATGAAATGCCATAAGGCATATTCACAAGAAAAGTATTTTTATGCAAAAACTGAAACATAAAACTTATCACTAATCCCAAAATAAACACTTTGAATTCAACTAGAATGCAATACTACAAAATAATTATTATTATATTAGGAAAATTTGTACAACGCCAGCTAGTTCCAAAGTGAGTAGTTTCAAAGCTCTTGTCTTATGGATACTAGATAACTAACATATTTGTTTATACACTTTTTATTTGTTATCTATTATTAATAAAATAAAAATCGAACCCAGAAGTAGCAAAAAAAGCAATATGTAATGTAAAGTATATCAAAAGTATAAAATCTAGTTACTCAAATCTTTTTAAAATTTCTCGTAAACGACATAATAAAAGTGAAGGAAAACCAATGTGAGGGTGCTCGCGCACTTTATCTCCCGGTCCAGTCTCTCAACACGTTTGGAGGGTTTACGTGGCATTAGAAACCAATTACATGAATAACACCTATTGGTTTTTAGGATTTTTCCTAAGTCACAAAATGCAGGGGTGAAATTACACATAAATCTTAAAATGTTTCATTGAATTTATTCGAAACTAGTATTTGTATACTAATATGTTTATAAATTATTTACAGCTACAAGTTCTTTAAATTCATAATGAAATATAATTAATATATAACATTTTATAAACCATTGGCCGTGTGACCCCGGCCAGTAAAAAGAATAGGGTCACCCAGGTCATTCCAGGGGAGTCGTAAAAGGCGACGGATGGACTACTCCTTCGCCAGCTTACATGCGGCAAGGAAGTGCACATCTCGGTTTTTCCTCTTGGGGTTGGGAGGTCGGACGGCAGTCGCTCCCGTAAAAACCAAAACCAGCCAATAATTACAATGGTCAGAACAAGGAAAGGTCCAGTCATGGATAGGGCGTCGCCGCAAAACGACGCGCAGAAGCTTCGCCCGACTTCTGTGACAAGTGGACAAGGGCTGCCGTGCCGTGGGCGAGCACGGCTAAAGACGTTAGCCCAATCGAAACTCCGCTTCGCAACATGGAACATTGGCACGCTAACCGGACGCGCGAGGGAATTGGCCGATGTACTCTCCAGGCGGAGGGTGGCCGTGGCGTTCCTGCAGGAGACTCGGTGGAAGGCCAGCAGATCCCGGTTCATTGGGAATGGCTACAAGCTGATCTACACGGGTGCACCTGGTGGGGAAAATGGGGTCGCCATAGTGCTCTCGGAGGAGCTCCAGGACGACATTTTGGAGGTGAAGCGCTGTAGCGATCGGCTTATGGTTGTGAGGGTGCTTGTTGGTGGGGTAGTTACCCACTTGATAAGCGCCTACGCGCCACAGGCCGGTTGTAGTGACGCCGACAAGATAGCGTTCTGGAACCTACTCGGAGAAGTGCTTCGTGGGATTCCATTGTCACATGGGATCGTTTTGGGCGGTGATCTAAACGGTCATGTGGGTGATAAATGTGGGGAATTTGAGCGTGTTCACGGTGGATTTGGGTATGGTAGCCGCAATGTGGAAGGGGAGGACATCCTCAATACGTGTGCGGCTGCCGACCTTGCCATCGTGAACACGTATTTCAAAAAGAGACCCGAGCATCTCATCACCTACAAGAGCGGGAGGAATGCTACCCAAATCGACTTCCTACTCACTAGGAGACACCACATCAGCAATGTAGCCAACTGCAAGGTCATACCCGGTGAGAGTCTCACTGCACAACACCGTCTTCTTGTCATGGACCTCTGCGTGAAGCCCAAAGGCAAACGTGTAGATCGCCTTCAACGCCGAATCAGGTGGTGGCTGCTTGATGAAGTCAAGTCCCAGGAGTTCGCCTCTGCCATCGGCGACAAGTGCGTCGGTGGTGAGGGCGAATCGGTTCAAGCTTACTGGGACAGAATTCAGGCGGCTATCCTTGGGTCGGCGAGGAAGGTGCTTGGCGAGTCTAAGGGTGGACGCAAATGTGACAAGGAGACTTGGTGGTGGAATGACTCAGTCCAGAGGGAGACCAGGGCGAAAAAAGCCCTCTTTAAGAAGTGGCAAGCGTCCAGATCTCCTGAAGATCGCGACGCATACAGAGCTGCCAAGCGCACCACCAAGAAAGCTGTAGCCAGAGCCAGACGAGACCACTTACAACCACTTTACGATAAGTTGGAATCGTCTGAGGGGCAGAAGCTCATATATAAGTTGGCGCGTTCCAGGGTCAAAGCGGCACAGGATATTTCCAAGTGCCGCTGTGTAAAAGACCCCGGGGGCAACCTGTTATGCGAGGACCTCGCGGTGAAGGAGAGATGGCGCTCGTATTTCCACGAGCTGCTGAACAAGCAGCATAAAGAGGTGCAGCCGCCAGATCTTCCTCCAAATCAAGGACTAGTGCCACCGGTAACGCCTGCAGAAGTCCAGAATTGTCTTCGCCGCATGGAAAATCGGAAAGCTGTCGGAGCCGATGGAGTCCCCATCGAAGCCTGGAAGGCGATGGGCTCTCGTGGTGTGGGCATCTTAACCAACCTTTTCAACCGGACACTCCTCACCGGTACGATCCCGAACCAATGGAGGCTGAGTATCATTACTCCAGTCTTCAAAGGCAAGGGATCGGTGCAGGAGTGCGGTAACTACCGTGGAATAAAGGTCATGTCCCACACCATGAAGCTCTTCGAGAGGGTTATCGACTCTCGGATTCGGCAGGAGTGCACTGTCTCGGGATGTCAGTATGGGTTTCGCCCTGGACATGGGACCATGGACACAGTTTTTGCCCTAAGGACTGTCGCGGAGAAATACAGGACGAAGAATACGCCTCTGCACTGCCTGTTTCTGGACTTGCAGAAGGCCTTCGACTGTATTCCTCGTGCGATAATCTGGTGGGCATTGCAATTCAAAAGGGTTCCAGAGGCCTATATTGACATCATCCAAGACATGTACCATGACTCCGATTCCGTAGTTCGGACCGCTGTTGGCGACACAAAACCTTTCCCCATCACCGTTGGGGTGCACCAAGGATCCGTCCTTAGTCCGTTTCTGTTCAGCGTGGTATTAGACGTATTGTCAGACAGCATCAGAAACTCACATGAGCAGCCCCCGTGGTTGCTCATGTATGCTGATGATATCGCGCTGACAGATTCAGACAGGGGTAGGCTGGTGCAACGCGTGAAGGCGTGGAAGGAGTCGCTTGAGAACGGTGGTCTGAAGCTCAATGTGGCGAAGACCGAGTACTTGGCCTGTAACTCCACAGATCTCACACCCGTACGCATAGGCGGTGACACGGTCGAGCGCACGGACCGAGTAAAATACTTGGGATCTGTATTTCACGCGTCTGGTGACATCGATTACGACGTCAAGGCACGCATTGCTGCCGCGTGGGCCAAATGGCGTGAGGTGACTGGTGTCATTTGTGACCCCAAGATGCCGGTAAAATTGAAGGGACAGGTCTATAAGACCATCATTAGGCCTGTCCTTTTATACGGCTGTGAAGCGTGGCCGGTGTTAGAGAGACACAAGCAAGAACTGCGTGTCACGGAGATGAATATGCTGCGGTGGATGTGTGGAGTGACGCGGAAGGACCGCGTTAGGAACTCCCGCATTCGCGGCGGTCTTCATGTCCGTGACATTGCGGATAAATTGCAGGAGTGTCGGCTCCGTTGGTACGGCCACGTTTTGCGGCAACCGGATGATTACGTGGGAAACAAATGTCTGGCCATGCCGCCTCCGCCGGGCCCCGGCAGGAGGGGTAGACCCAAAAAGTGCTGGCTTGACGTCGTAAGGGGTGACATGCGTGCTAATGGGCTCACTACCAGGGATGCTGAAGACCGTGCGAAGTGGAGTAGAAAAAGTCGGAAAGCGGACCCCGGGCACCGAAGCGGAAGTTTGGGTTGCAACCGGGATGAACGCTGAGATGATGATGATGATGATTTTATAAACCATTGTTCTAATTAACTGTTAGAGTGTAACTCAATTACATACACACATTAAACTTACATTAATAATATATGTACGTAATTCAGTTATATATATAATATTTAACATTGATTAACATACATTCTTCCGTTTTCGATTAGTTAAAGTAACGACGTGTCAGTGAGGTTATAATACAACATTAAATACATAATGGAGATAAAATGTAGAATTGGGGTGAAATGTAATAAATTGTCTGAGAGGAAGCGTAAACGATGTACGTAGAGACGGGCACGTAGCATCGCCTCGTAGCCCCATGTAGTATAGCGTCTCAGCCCGAGATCCCTGGCTCGTAGCAGTGAAGCTGTCCCCGTAGCTGGCACGCGTACCGCAAATGAGCCATATTAATCATCCCCATCACAGTCCGACTTCTGAACTTCCTCTGTTCCCAGATTGTCCTTATTAAAGCTGACTTTTCTTGAAATAAAAATGGCAAATGAAATTTAAAATTATGTTATGAAACAGCCGCCCATAAAAACAAACCGACCATTAATCTTGTCACTAATTACATTATCCTCTATCATAAACTATTATAGGACATTATGTACCACCAATTTATCACAACAGAGCAGTATCTAGCATTTTCAGGTCTATAATTTTCGAAGGCAGACCATGAAACTATGAATCTTGCGTTGCGGTTCGCAGCTAAATAGAGGGGGTCAAATGTAGTTTGTGTATTATGACAAATGTAGTGCGTACGGACTGTTTGTACGATTATGTGATATTGGAGTCAGCTACTATAATTCCGATATTTTATTGCTCGTATTTCAACTAGTACGTACAAGGTCTTAGACTCAAATTGTTCTTATTAGGAGTCTTCTTTATAGTCAATATACGTAATTGAATATTTCTAATTTCAAATCAGACCGAGTTTAAAAAATTAAATTAATTATTTTGTTATCTGTTACACCTTAATTTTTGGTAGCTACTTACAAATACTACAATTCTGTAAGGGTCAAATATGATAGAAAATTTAAATTCATATTAAAAATAAATCTACGATAAATTTTAATATCAAAAGTTAAATTTGGTAGTTTTCTTGGCTTTGATAATCTTATGCTGTGTTTCGGCATATATATGTAAAGAAATTCTATTTCTTTAGTTCCCTTTGAATGTACATGCAGTCTTCGATCCTGGTAAAATAAGAATAGAAATAGTGTGATTACAACATAAAGAAACATTGGTCGACCACAGCCACAGATGTCATCACAGTTCTGTCAAAATCAATTTTTATTTATGACAAGTTTAATTAATAGACTTTAAATGTCGTTTCTTTGTTTTTTCAGGTATGATAGTTAAAAGAATAGTATAGGTATTTTATAATATAAAAATGTAAACATAGATTTTAAATAAATTCTTTATTTTTTCAGAGCAACACATTTGTTTATTTTGCCGATTCCTTGATAATCCAGACAAACTGTCATATATATATATATATATATATATATATATATATATATATATATATATATATATATATATATATATATATATATATATATATATATATATATATATATCTACTACTATCATCAAAAATGTTAATATTAATAAATAAAAAAGATTTTGGCAAAATCAAGTCGTCTATGTACTTCTCTAAGGCCCAATATATATTTATACTGAAAAAGAAAAATTAGTTCAGCGGTTTGGGCGTGAAAACGTAACAGACAAACAGAGTTACTTTTAAATTTAAAAAATTAGTATGGATTATAGTTCTTCAAAAACATGAACAAAATTCCAAATTTTAACTTTAAGCAAAGTTGGAAATTTTCTGCTACTGGATCCTTATATATTATATACAAAAACAAAAGTTAAGTATGTGGAAACCATCATATTCTAGTCTTAACCCTAGAGAGCGTTAGATTTTGACTAGTATAGTACAAATTATGTTACACACATGACATGGTACATTTTAGACATTTTGTTTCACTTGTGTGATCGGATCATGATTCCATATTTGTGACAGAGAAAAACAGTAGGATGTATGCACACTGAGATGACCAAAGTAATTACAACATATCTTAGATAAGTATGAAAGGTATATCTAACAGCGCTAGCTCTGACGACGGCTTTCCTTTTGGGGTCAGACGGCAGTCGCCCCCGTAAAAGCCAAAATCTGCCAAATCACATGGAAAGATTAAGATTACGAGATCGGCTAAGGGCTAGAGCACTGCCACATAACGGCGCGCAAGAGCTTCGCCCGGCTCTTGTGAGAAGTGGACAAGGGCTACCGTGTCATGGTTGGGCACGGCTAACAACGCTAGCCCCAACTCACGCAGCCCAAACATCTCGAAAGATCCGCTTCGCAACATGGAACATAGGCACGCTAAACGGACGCGCGAGAGAGTCGGCCAATGTGCTTTTCAGGCGGAGGGTGGCCGTGGCGTTCCTGCAGGGGACTCGGTGGAAGGCCAGCAGATCCCGGTTCATTGGGAATGTCTACAAGCTGATTTACACAGGTGCACCTGGTGGGGAGAATGGGGTTGTCATAGTGCTCTCGGAGGAGTTTCAGAACGACATTTTGGAAGTGAAACGTCATAGCGACCGGCTTATGGTCGTTAAGGTGCTTATGGATGGGGTAGTTACCAATTTGTTAAGTGCCTATGCGCCACAGGCCGGTTGTAACGACGCCGATAAAATAGCGTTTTGGAATCTACTCGGAGAAGTACTTCGTGGAATCCCATTATCACAGGGGATTGTTTTGGGGGGTGATCTGGGTGATGAATGTGGGGAATTTGAGCGTGTTCATGGTGGATTTGGGTACGGTAGCCGCAATGCAGAAGGGGAGGACATCCTCAATATGTGTGCGGCTGCCGACCTTGCCATTGTAAACACGTATTTCAAAAAGAGACCCGAGCATCTTATCACCTACAAGAGCGGGAGGAATGCTACCCAAATCGACTTCATCTCAATCGACCACATCAGCAAAGTGCAGTGTCTTCAATGAATATTTACAGTAGTCACTACATTTTTATAACCACTATAATAAACACTATAATAAATAAAATTACTATCCGTGTATGGATGGCTGATGCTGGTTACAGGAATAAGCATGACGGGCACTCACAGTACACATGTATGGAATTTGTGTTCTGTGAGTAGGGAAATACACATTCACTGAATGTAATCTGCCTCGGCCATATATTCGTTAGCAATATCCTACTAACGGACTAGATAATGGCTGTCAAATTGGACATAATTTTGTATTGTATAAGAGTGGACTAGTGTATACAAAAAACTTTGTCACATATAAATAAATATTTATTTACAATTTAACCGTTTCGTAAATATCATCATAAATTTTTACTGGTTAAATTTCACATTGTATTCCACTGCTCAAACCATTTTTAATTTATTCGTAATAAATAAAATTTTAACTATTTAATATTCAACATTGTTTTATTTCTAATATTACATTGATCAAATATGTATAATTTAGAAATACACAAGTTAAATAAATATTTCAGCATTATAAGACGGTAAGAAAGGAAATTTTTAGCTGCAAATTTCAAAACTATAAAGGTCCATAGAATTTCATGCTTGGATAATATTATAAAAATTAACCAAACCATACACTTTTTACTTTAGAATCTATTTTAGAGAATTATTGAAGTTGCGCAATGCAATTTTAGGTAAGTATACATTCAATACACAATGTAGGATTCAGCGAGGGGTCGGCTGGTTGCATGCAGCAAAATGCAGCGCAGCGCTCCATTATGTGGCCTATAAATCAAGCGCATTGAAATCTCCTTCCTCTTTCGTGACGGTGAGCCATCGCCGCCCAGAATATTAGAACTGATGCGCCATTGAATCATATCATACATGCAATATTATAAATTTTCTTTGTATAATATGTTCTCAAGTCTTTACGGGTGTTATCCATCAATAAAATTAAGGTTGATGAAAAAATTCAAATTGTAAAATTATCAAAATAACCACGCGCTTAAAATCCGTAAAGAAGTAGTTTTCATGAAAATTGTGTTTATTTATAAGTAGCTGACATGGGAAACGTAATTTTGTCATATAAATAAAAAAAATAGTCTTTTCCTTCTCCAAGATCCCTAGCTCTATACCGAATTTCATCAAAACTAGTTCAATGGTTTAGGCGTGAAAACATAACAGAGAGACAGACAGAAAGGGTTACTTTCACGTTTACAATATTAGTATGAATAGTGAATCAGGTTACGCTTCGCTCTATGCAGGGGCGGCTAACAATACTGGTCCCTATGGCCGGGGTCATCCTGACTTAAATGGCGACAAAACAACCCTAGCTAGCTAGTAGGTAAGGCCCCAGGACCGTCTGGGTGGCAACTACTGGCAACCTAGTGTGCTGGCATAATTGACCTAGGTTCCAGTATTCCTACGCAGGCCGCAGCATATTGGTGATGGTGGCGTCGCAAACATGTATATGTAAGCGATGGTAACTGTTCGCTATTAAACTGGCCGTTAGCCTGTCTGCTGTTTCTCAGCAATAAAAAATATTTTTTAAAATAAATAATATAAAAATTTAAACTTATTAAAAAATACATGTAAATTATTCTATAAATTTTAATCTTTAATACTGTAAACCTTGCCCGAGTGTAGTTTCCACTGAAAATTTCTTGTACATTATAGAAAGTATACATAAATTCTTGAATATTTCAAAACTAAGACGGACAGGAATGGATAAGTGGGTAACATTCCCATTTGCACAATGGCCGCCCGGCGGTGTTCGGGAGAACATCTATTCACTCCGTGTTACTCAATGGCTTTTGCATGTTGCATTCTGTTCTATTCTACAATGGAACTTGCACCGCACTTATATTTTCAATACCGGAAAATCGGTCTTGTCGTATACGATTCAATACATCCGAAAGTAAAATCAGCAGTCATGACGTACCAAATGTAGTTCGGAAGCATCGTCATGTCTTAGCTATAAGGCTCGTCTGGTTGCCTATCTTGTTTGATAGATTATTCGATAACGCAAGACATGAACACTCTAGAAGGGAATATGTATAAAAGCTTTTACGTCTGAGACGTTATTGATCCAATAACGAATTCAAATGTTCAATCAATCGATACAACAATCTCTAAAGTCACCTAACGACGAACAATTTAGAAATATATATTAATATCAAGCTGCATAAAATTTAAGAAATAATTTAGTTAAGTATCCATCGAGTATTTTTTTTTATTTCTCAAAACTTTAAAGACCATACTTCATAATGTAATGAAAAAAAGTTATTTAATAAAATAACTATGCAAAAGATTCCATCTGATACCAATAGAACTATAAATGTTTCCATCTTAGGTCATATGCGGAAACATTTCAATAAAGAAAAACATCAATCACTGCCACAATTTTAATCATATACAAGATGGAATGCACGCGTACGGGTGCATGAAATAGGCGAATAAGCGCAGGGTGTCATGTCGGAGTTAATACCTTCCCTGAGAGATGTGTGTGGCCAGCTCAGCGAAACGTCAAAGGAAAATTGAAAATTAATTTATGCTTTTACATTACTACACAAGTTTGTATTCAAAGACGAAGAGCTGTGCGATGAAGAGTATGTCTAGTGGAAGTATGTATAATTACGTGTTGTGTACGTATTGACAAGTTGTGTGAAATAATTTTGGCTAGCTATAACTGAGTCTAAAAGTATGAGTGGTTCCTAACTCACAAACTTCTTTCTGTGCAGGGGCGGAGAAAGAATACTGACCTCTATGGCCGGGGTCGGCCTGTCGTAAAAGACGAGAAAACAATCCACCCTAGCTACGTGGTAGGGCCCTAAGCCCGTCTGGATGGCGACCACCTTTGGTCTTAAGTATGCCGTCATAATAACCTTGTGTTGTGTTCCGGCATTAGTGACTCAAGTTTCTGTACCCTTATGGGTCAGCAGCGTGTTCGCGATGCTACTGGCGTTGCAAACACCCCTAGGCGATGGTAACAGCTAAATTTTAAGTGAGTGGTTAGCCTGTCTGCTGTCCTACAGCAATAATAAAAACTCGATACTGGCCTGCATTTTGAATTAATAATTAATTAACATATTAATACAGTTTGTAAAAAATAGAATAATAGTACTTAAAGAAACATTGTAGATAAGTATAAAATATTGTTTTAACTAAAAATATTCTAATATATAATATTAATATTATATGAATATTTATAGCATAATAATTGATTTTATAACAAAACAGTATAAAGAATAATAAAACAACCATATCATAAAAAAGCTTTATAATACTTTTGATCACATACAACACGTACGAATATACAGAATATTTCTCCATCCTTTCGTAGCCCATTCTAAAAAAGATATTCAAAGACTATTATCATTATTATTATAAGTAATCTAAATAAACATTATAGTCAACTTACAATTAGTAGACAATAAAAGTCCATACTTATATATCTAAGTAATGTTACCTTTTCAAGTTATCTGTTAATGTTACGAGTATCACAAAGTAGTGAGCGGAATGGAACGGCGTGTAGCCGCTACGGCGTAGCGGGATGTTGAACACACTCGCGGGAGGACTCAAAGAAAGAGTCGTAAATACTTTCGACACCGCTCACTTATAAATTAGGATCATAAAGCAGTTGCCGAAGTTTGTTGGCGGTACGACGACCATAAAACAGTGCTTACGTCTCTGAGGGGATCGACAGAGCGCGTCTCGTGCACCTACCGCCCTCATCTTTCAATTTCTAAGGATTATTGTAATGCCAAAAGCATTTTATGTTTGCGTATTCCCTTGATTATTTTTGTCTTTTGCTCAATATTTCCCGTCTTACAGTTTTAAATAGCTCTTGAATCAGGAAAGTGTTACTAACGTAATAGTAAACGCCAGAAATGAGACTACTCTATAGGTGTGATGACACCTAGGAAGTCGTTACTGTTGAGAAAACCAATATTGTCTACATCTATTCAAGTATCTTCTTGCCCAATAAAATTATGAGTCACTGACGCCAACCGTAAAACCGCTCCGATGTAGTCACTAGTGCAGGCTAGCCTTCAAATTCCAAGGTTAACCATTTTGATGACGATGATGTTGAGTAAACTTCGCTTATTAAAATATACATATGGTTGTTCAAATAAAAGTAAGAGATGGATTATGATGATTTCTAAAAAAAGGGCTATTTCTAAATACTATAATAGTTTTGTATAAAGGTAAATTGTATTGTATAGTTTTAAGCATTTTAATTAAAATTATATAAATATTAAAGGCAGATAGATGTTCCGACTAGATAATCATCATACAATTTATTTCGCGAAATATGACAAGTGATCATCGCGTAAATGTCACATTAACTCAAGAATTAATTAGTTAGGCTTAGTAAAATAAAGTTTTGGTATTTGGAGTTTATTATCAAATACTATAAACACGAATTTGAAAAAATATAAGGTTGTTTGGAAAGTAGTTTCGTTTTCCCCGATAGAGGGCTTAATTGTCAACTTCATACTTAAGCCGGATGATCTTCATTTGTTTCATCAGCTGACATAGCAAAGCTTGCTCGTGAAAAACACTGATTGATTCCATGCAGTAGTTTTAGGTTGGTGCCCTTTCAAATATGGAAGGTGAAAAGCCGCATTTACTTTTTTACTACCGAAAAGATAAAAATGCTGTTCAAAAAAGAAAAAATTTGCCCATGTATATGGACTGGAGCAGATGTATTGATAGCTTGCCAGTGCCAAAACTGGTTTTCAAGATTTCAGTCCGGAAATTTCGATTCATTTTGATGATGCTCCACGTTCTGAAAGGCCAGTTAAAGCTGATAAAAATACGATAAAGGCAAACCAGCGAATAACACTCGTAAGACCGCTGAAAGGTTGAATTTATCAAATTCAACCGTTCATGACCACTTAAAGGGCCTAGATTTAACATAAAATCTCGACATATGAGTTCCTCATATTCCCATAGATGGAAAGCTGTATCATCGCGTTGACGTATGTGATTTGCTTTAAAAACGTCAAGAAAATGATCAATTTTTGAAGCGCGTCATCACTGGGGACGGGATGTGGGTTGTATATAACAACGTCAAACGCAAGAGATCATGGAGTAAAAAAAACGTACTGGCTCAAAGCATTCAAGTGCAAAACTGATGCTGTTTGGTGGGATTTCAAAGGAATATTTTTTTTACTTTTACCGGACAACACAGCGATCAATTCTGAAGTATACTGTCAAAAGCTGGAAAACTGAATGATTCACTCAAACAGAATTGATCAAATGAAAAGGTCAGTGTTCCACCAAGATAATGGGAGGCCTCATACAAGTTTGGTAACTCGCCAAAAGCTTCTACAGCTTGAATGGAATGTACTACCACACCCGCCACATTTTCACCACATCATCATCATCACACCAGATCTGGCACCTTCGGATTATTATTTGTTCCGGTATCTACAAAATTTTGTAGACGGTAAATCCTTCACTTCAAATGAGGAGGTCAAAAATCATCTGACCCAGTTTTTGTCAGAAAAGACCAAAATTTTTATGAGCGTGGAATCATGCTACTGCTAGAAAGATGGCAGACGGTATTGGATCAGAATAGACAATATATTATTAAATAAATATATATCACCTATATAAAAAATGTCTTTCATTTTTACGAAATGAAACGAAATTACTTTCTAAACAATCCAATACAAAAATGTAAATGTTACTACTGTAATCTTTCTGTCCTTTTTTAACCTTGCCCAGCAAAAAAATAGCGTAAATTTATCATTAATGAGTGATGTCATGAACAAAATGAACTAATTAAAATGTGTGCCAAGTATGACGGATGCCTGCGCCCAATATTCCATTAATTACTCGTCGACACTCTGTTGCATACATAATGTTATTCAAAAATCAAACACTGTGGTGTATGGTTCCGGGTTTGCGTATGTTAAACGACAGGTGCATTTTAAAATGATTTATTTGAAATATCGAGGAAACGTTTACAACAATAAAAGGACATTTTATTATATTAATTTACGTTCTCGATCGCGTGCGGTCATAAAGCGACTCTCTACTGCCAACGGCAGAGTATTATTGACTGCAGGAGAGTCCCGGGTGGCGAGTATCGCGAGGGCGGCCTGCCACGCGTGGCGCGCTTCGGGTATCTCCCGGCCGCTATATCCTCCCCCTCGAGGGCAGGAGAGAAACACCTCTCCTGCGCTCGCACAGGACTCCCTTTCACTTTAGGCGGACGGCCTCTATTTCTCTTTGGTACGACGGGACGAAGAGGCATGTCGTTGTCATTACGAAGGTAGAGTCGCGTTAGTTGTGAAACGTGAAATTTGCCCAAAACATTTTCTGGAGAATCCAAACTGGACTCGCAGTAAGTAGTTGGATCTCCCCCTGGTGCAAAGATATCTTTATATTCATTGATGACCTTAGAAATTTCCGTACGTTGACGCGGATTTAAAGACGTTGCCTCGTCATCCCGCAGTAAACCAAGGGACGCACACGGTAGCCCAGGTGACTTGTTTTCAAAACGTAAAGGAAATACACGCGACTTCTTTTCCGAAAAGGTCCACGTAGAACGGCCAAAATCAATGTTTAAATTAAATGACTTAAGGAAATCGATACCCAACAACGTTTCATTACTTGTTGCATTAGGGAAAACAAAAAATCGTACTACTTTAGTTTTATGTTCGAGAGTCACCTCAACTTCTGTGGCTAGTAAGTCCATAGTCTTACTAAGGCCGTCGGCTAACTTGACAATTTTTGTTACAGCATAAAACGGCTGGGCTTTTTGTTTAAGAAATTTGTATAAAGTATGCCCAGCAATGCTACTTTTAGCCGCAGAGTCAGCTAACCCCACTCCATGTTCACCCAGTATGGATATATTAAGAATCGGCCGTAATGGCTGTTCATTTTTATTAAAACAAACGGGGTTAAAATGCAAAGCTTGACAATCACTGGCTTCTTTGAAAAAAGTTTGACAACTACTGTCCCTAACCACATTACTGTTAACAAAAAATGACTGGGTACTACTGACTTTGTTGCTACAAGTTTGAAAACCACTTAAATCAACATTACGATTACAAACTTTACAAGCTAAACATGTACAAAGGTCATTATTAACAGTAGGACAAATTGAAAGAGGTATAAAATTACTTACATTATTACATTTCTTACTTCTACAAAAATACCTTAAGTCGGTGCAAACGCTTCGCGGCGGCGAGTTACAAAGGTTTGTCGGCGGCGGCGCCACAAAGGATCGCGGCGGCGTGTTAGAAACGTTTGTCGGCGATGTCGGCGGCGGCCGCGGCGCTTGGCGAATATGCGGGAAAGTCCTCAAACTTCCGGCGTCGCGCTCGCGCGGCTCGCATGACGTAATCGCGCCGGTTTCGACGGAGTAAAACGCACTCGTACCTGGGTTTTTGGTTTCTTTCGGGTTACACTTTACGCACTTAGACCTGACTGTGCCCGTTGCACCGCACCCGTAACACTTTATTGAAACTTTTTCCCTTTTTTCACTTTTAACACTTAACAGCTTTTCGCACGTGTCTTTTAAATGTCCGCGATGCTTACAATAGACACAAAACAAACGATTTTGCTTGCTGTTGACGTACGCACTGTCTGTCTTAATGTCGGTCTCCACTGGAACACTGCGTGAGCTGCTCGAATGCGCTTCGGCGTGAAGAGGCGGTCTCGACGATACCGTGGGGACTACACTGGTCTCTCGAGCTTCAGCTAATGAATCTTCAATGCTGCGAGCCTTCCGAAGTAGATCCTCAAAGGTGAATATGCTCTCGCGATCGACCCGCTTTCTTATACGACGATCCAAAAGTCCAAAGGTCATGTCTAATTCCACTCGCTCACATAAATCTCCAACAGGAAGCTTAGCCAGCAACGCTCTCACCTTGGCTATAAACAAGTCCGTAGGTTCGCTTCCTTGAGACAATGTGAAGAGTTCAGAATATATCCTATGAGGCGGTCGACGCATTCCGTATGCCGAACGAAGCCTCGTAATTGCTTCCGCCCAAGAGGTTGTGGTAGACTTGACGCCCTGCCACCAAACTGCTGCAGAACCAATGAGAAGCATGGACAAGCCCTTCAAGGCGTCCTCATCACTGACCCTGAGACATGACTTATATACACTTACTGCGTCTATAAAGTTATCTACGGACTCATCGGGACTTCCCGAGAAACGTGCCGTACATTGTGTGAAATTGCCGCACTTCTGAACAGCAACGTCCGAAAAGATAGCGGACGGATCTGGAGTTGACGCTCGTACTTCCCTAAGTAACTGAGAGCAAAACTCCTGCTGTGACTTCTGCAACGACGTGATAAGGTTGGAGAACATCTCTTGTGACATCGTCACACTCTGATTTCCCTCTTCTTCACCATCCGACGACGCAGCAGCACCTTGACGAGTACGCGGCATTTTGTTTTCACTACAACACTACACAAACACGGTTTTAACACTGGTTATTTTTTTATTTACGTTGGGCGCCAGATGTGGTGTATGGTTCCGGGTTTGCGTATGTTAAACGACAGGTGCATTTTAAAATGATTTATTTGAAATATCGAGGAAACGTTTACAACAATAAAAGGACATTTTATTATATTAATTTACGTTCTCGATCGCGTGCGGTCATAAAGCGACTCTCTACTGCCAACGGCAGAGTATTATTGACTGCAGGAGAGTCCCGGGTGGCGAGTATCGCGAGGGCGGCCTGCCACGCGTGGCGCGCTTCGGGTATCTCCCGGCCGCTATAACACGTTAATATTCATTTTACACATACTACATAACAATTAAGGCTCCTACAAGAGTTAAAATGCATCAAGATTTTACATTAATTTTTTGAATTAGATATACATTTTAACTTAAAAGTGATAAGTGATGAGTTTTAGAGTGAAACCATTTTCAGGAATAAAATTTACATTTCAAAATAATAAAATTTAACTGAGAAATGAAGGCCAAACCTTAATTTCTTAATAATCTCAACCCTGATCCCTGGAATATAAGATACAACAAAATAGTACCGACTTATCAATCAGACATCATAGTTGCTCACGCCGTCAGCGTCAGTCCCTGTCGTTACTATTGAGCACACTGTCAATTAGCTATACCCTATTATATTTGCCGAACTTTTAGTTACCACGTTCTCCGTGATCGATGGATACTTTTGATGGTCTAATTTTTTCCCATGACTATATTACACAAAATGAAGGCATTTTATCAATCAAAATTTTTGCAGCTCAAGTCTCGTCACTAAGTAGTTACGACTGCATAGAATTATTTTTTCTACATTTTCTATGAAATACGATTTCATACTTAGCACAGGAATAAAAATGATGAAATTAAAATGCATTTTGTATTGCAACGCATTGCAGTACGGATAGCTTGTATTGAGGATAAAATGTTGTGATAATACTACATTAGTTGTACTAATGGAGTATTACGAACCCCATTAAAACTTTCGGGTAAACCAACAAACAAGTGAGACGGACTTGGGACTATTATATATACTGGAGCCTCTAAAACCAGTCCAAATACTTCGGTATTCAAATGTGAATTTGGTGATACAAAGAATTAAAAGAAAAAATTCAAATTAGGAACTGTGTTTGGTTTGAAAATCATTGCCAACTAGAATTCTGTGAATTCATTGGGTATCAGCAGCTGATTCGTATCCGTCACGAACTATTGACAGTTGCAGATGTAATTATACTATAGCAGTGTATCCAATTTTCGGGTTCACCGTTCCAAAAACGTTCTAGCATAAATTATTTTTTATATAATTGTTGTATTAACTATAACAATTATCAAATACACAAGTTAACTTATATTGTACCGTATATTACTTCTGGCTGTGTTATCCTGGCCAGAAAGAAAAATTGGTCTCTGACAGTGTACTAGGGAGTTTAAAAGGCGACATCTTCAATCACCTTCTAGATGAAAGACAATAAATCAAGAGAAGTAGAAGCAAAGAAAGAACGCCAGTCAATTTTCCTTTCGAGTTAAGGGGAGAAGAAGGGAGACGGCAATTGCTCCATTAAAGGAAGTGTCACAAAGAAGGAACTTCTGTGAAAGCATTTAAAAGTGCAACCCAGGCTCCGAAACATGAGCTTCATAAAAGCTTTGGCTGCAACTCGGATGAAACGTTTGTGAAAACATGTAGCTTATATCGTTTTGTATCGATTTTAAACGTATTTCGAAATTATTATGACAAAATAATATTAACGGTAACAAGCAACTTGGGTAACAGTACTGTAACAAACAAGATGTTTCTACATTACTATAACTGTCTACCTGATCACATTGATGATTTCTATAAATATCGGATAACTTTACACATAGTTTATACATTAAGTACTTTTTATTGGTTGTGATTATAAAGGGGAGCGTAACTTAGGGAAATACAGATATTTTTTTAGATTTTAAACATAATTATTTAATAGATGCGTTTGATCTACATTTCTATTAAAAATGTCTTCTGAGTATTAAATAATGAAATGAAATTGTAATAAAAGTATTATTAAGTGCAAATGAACTCTATAGCAGTAGGAAATCAATCCTATGAAGAACATCACGGGACATGTTACATTAAACATAACGTATCCTTACATTCAATATAAAAATAACGCGAGTGTAAATAATTCAGTCGATCCAAGCTGAGTCTCGAAGGCTTTGGATAGAATATCAACATTTGATCTGTGATTGCGCACAGTAAATCTATTCCTCTCAACATACCGTTTGTATACGTTAATATTCAATCGTATATGAGCAAATGTATTTTACATTCAATAATGGACACGTGAATCTTGATGTATAGGGATTTATTTGTAAAACACCAATATCACAGCTTGTTTTACTTATTACTTTTTACTCTAATAGTTACCGTTTCTTTCCTATACAAGAATTTGTAATATATCTCATATTGAATTTCATTAAAGAAAAATATAATAGAACTAGCTGACCCGGCAAATGTTGTTCTGCCATATAAATTAAAAAATAAACTATGTTCTTCTCCAAGGTCCAATCTATCTCTGTTACCGAAATTCATCAAAATGAAAACATAACAGACAGAGTTACATTCATATTTATGACCCGGTGAGCTTCGATCTTCTTCTTCATCTAAGCGTTGTATCCCGGTCGTAACCCAAACTTTTTTTTCGGTGCCCGGAGTCCGCTTTCCGATTTTTTCTACTCCACTTCGCATGGTCTTCAGTATCCCTGGTAGTGAGCCCATTGGCACGCATATCACCTTTACGACGTCCAGCCAGGACTTTTTGGGTGTACCTGCCGGGGCCCGGTGAAGGCGGCATGGCATATTTGTGTAAAATGTGGTCAAAAATCAAGCCGAACAAAACGAATTATAGACTAAACTACACAAAAATCAAGTGAAGCACAAATTAACATCAAAAGGGAAAATAAAAAAATATATATTATTAATATTTTATTCTTTTTTGAATCAAGCCAATCAAAACAGTCTATTAAAACCTACCAAAATCTCTATATTAAATTGAAATTTCAATATTAGGCGTGATTGCTCTCAACTTACCGTGATGCATAAACACTTCTCAAAAACTCATTGTATAATTTAAATGAAACTACACGGAATTATAAATTAATTATTTATCAACATATCCGTCTGTGTTAAACGATATTTGCAGCGCGCATTCTGTAAATCGCTGACAGCTATGTCAAAAAAATGGCAGTTGTCTAAAATTAGTATAGATTAATATTGTCGTTAATTTTTCTTAAATTTTCTTGAATTTTCTAATGTTCCGCTCAACTTTCTTAATTTTTTCTTCCATAAGAACCTTCTCCTAACATTAATAAATACAGCAAATAAAGAATTAGCGAAATTGTTCCATCCATTCACGCGTTATGCGATGACCAAGGGAAATAGAGATTCATTTATATATATATATATATATATAGGTATATATATATATATATATATATATATATATATATATATATATATATATATATATATATATATATATATATATATATATATATATATATATATATATATATTATTAAAATGAAGGTAAAATATATTATCTTTTCTGAGATATGAAAGTAAAATAATTTATTGTCCTAATTATTTCATAACACTTCTGTTTCTACATTATTAGTATATATCGTAATTTATGTATTATTGAGGAACAGCAGATAGGCTTACAGCTCACTTAATAGAAAGTGGTTACCGTCACCCTTGGACGTTTCCGGCGCTAGGAGTACTGCAAACACACTGCTGTAAGCATGGAACTGGGGTCACTAATTCCGGAACACAACAAAAGGTTATTATGGTATACTTATAAACCACAGATGGTTGCCATGCAAGTAGATTTGAGGTTCTACCACCTAACTAGGGGTTGTTTTATTGCTTTTTATGACAGACCGAATCCCGGCCGCATGAATCAATATTCTTACTTCGCCCATACATGGAAAAATTGTTTAATTAAGTAAATGTAAATATACATAATCAAAATTATAGAGAACTACTTTATCATGTACAAAATAATTATTTTCATAAAATTTATGTGAACAAGTGAAGAAAAATATTTAACAGACAAATGTAAAGCATGAAACGATAAAATAAAAGCGACAATAATGTCTAGGCATGGAATGTTCGCAATGGGGCGCGAGGTTGGCTGGCAAACAAGCCAAAGCCGTGTGAATACGTGACATACAATATAATTTGCAGCTCTGTAAATCTACTTTTATTTTATTATTATTATAATATGATCAACAAAAAGTTATTTAGGAAATAAAGAAGATTTTATTTTTAAAGATTTGTTACGTCAGTTACTATAATTGTCAAAAGAGAATTGGAATACCAATCCTGGATAAAATACGACAAACATATAAGAAGCACATGTTTATCAGACAAGTTCCAGTTATATTCGAAGTATGGTCGAAGTGTACGATTCGCTTCTTCTTCAGAGCCAAGTACACCGACGATAGCAACTTAAGCAAGCAAAAATAGGATCCTCAGTATTTTCATACTGCTGTACTTCTGTGAGCTTATAGAGCACAGAAATATTCTTCGGTCCTCTTCTGCGAAAATTTTTTCCAAGTATATGAAATACAAGAAAAAATATGTAATATATTACATATCTTTTTTGACTATAACCGAAGTGAGTTCTTTCTGATCCCATATGAAACTGAAAGTGAACGTCACCTATAGGATACCCCAACTCTGTAGGAAAGTGATGGAGTTTTACGAGATCAACTTCAATCTGATTCCCAACCCTGAAATTTCAAAAGTTTCTCCTCTTTCGGCGAATACTAAAATAATGTTGTCAGATTTTACGCACTCGATGGTTTTTCCAAAAATCAAACAAACTACTGAAATGATTTCATGGTTAAAAATATTTTAATTGACAAACAGAAACGGCGAGAAAAGTGCTTAAATTGAGCATTTCATTTTCGGAACGTTCGTTTAAAATAAATATCACGTCAGAACAACATAAAAATATACTTTTCATTATTATGAATCGGTTTGTCTGCAACAGTCATAGTGGTAATATTTGGACTCGTTTGTAATAAAAGAGTTATTAATGTCAATCATTTTTAGAAGTTAAATAATTGAGAATGAACCTATCAAACAGATACAGAGTGAACTATAGTTTTTAACGGTACTGTGTATATAACTTTATTCGGCCACTCCATCTATATAGTTATAATACTGAAATGTTTATTGAGAAAAAATTGTTGCAAAAACTTAATAAATTATTCACTTATTACTCATAGTTGACGTAAAAGAAGTATGTAATTCCAATCCTTTATATATTATATTTTATATTTTTTTTAATAAACAAATGTCTTTATAATTTCTTCAATTTAATATTAATATTATTAGAATTGATTTTAAATATTTTTAAATTTACGGGGTGATTCCTTGGAGTAATTTCTAAAGAATAACGTAGAAGAAAAGCATTTTTTTCTTTATAAATTATATATTTCTATTTAATAGAAGGGGTCCCCGACAGGGCCCAAATTAACCTGACCTACCAGCTAGAGTACAATACAAACAGACAGGGCTAAGGTACAAGCTTTATTTTCAAGGTTGAATGGTCAGATTGAAGTCCTCTATATAATGCAATCGGGAGTAGCCACTGCAATGATTATTATTCAAAATCATTATTTTTTGCTTCCTCAGTTCCACTTAATAACTTTTGAGGTATATGTTATAAATTTAATTTATAAAAAGTTTCCAACCAGTACAAAAGATTTTAAAATATTCAAGTAGGTAAGCAACATCATTATGATTGATTCATAATATCTAAAACACTGTTCGCGTGACTGTACATAATTATCACAAAATTGTTTACATTTACTTTGATACTATACATTTAGATTTTACAAAGCAAATTGTTGGTTTACACAAACTTTCCTTCGATTGCATTAGTTGAAAATTGATCACTAATGTTTTTCAGACTTTAATCATTAACCCAAATGTGTTAGAATTGATTGGATGCCACAAAAAGTAATAATCGATTTAGATGTTCATAAGTAGGTTGCTTGATACAATCGTTTATTTGAACGAATAAAATTTACATGAACATAACTTATTTGTGCCGGAGGTGCGTCGGCTCGTAAATCTCGCGACAAGAGGATTTCTGTTTGTGAAGTTTCTTTTTTATTTCCACTTTATCTGTGAAACGTAAAGAACTGTGAATACTCAGGCGCAACTCGGGAACACGCTCAACTTCAATAAATCAATTTGTACACTTGCTCGTACTTATAATGTTCTTAGCGAGAAGAGTTACGGACGTGTCGACCGACTTTGAATACGCCTGAACGACACATTTTACTGTGAATAAGTTACTTCAATTATTATTATAGATTTATTGTCAACTTTTTTATATTTCATTTTGCGGTTTAACAGTGTTAAGAAGGTTTATTATTTTATTTAAAATTCGTATCAATTTATTACCATTTTTATAGCGAGAGTTCAGCAGACAGGCAAACGGCCCACACTGGCAGGTGGTTACCGTCGCCTATGGACGTTTGCAACACCAGAAGCATTTCCAATGCGCTGCTGGCCTCGAAGAAATTATATAACGCCTTTTTTGAAGAACCCCATATCGTACCACGCTGAGAAAACCTCAACTGGAAGCTCATTCCAGATCCTGAGAGTACGCAACATGAACGTTCTTGAGAACCGTTTCGTACAAGAAAGAAGAGGCTCCAAGAAATGGGGATGAACATCCAGCACTTTAATCTATTAATTATACCATTTTACATAAGATATTTCAAAAGTTCTGGAAATAAAGCTGTTATATATATTTAACAACTTACTTTCTTGACAAATCTCTTCATTAAATACACTTATTCCAATGATAAATTATACTTTCCACGTCCTTTAAAAAATTTTAACGTGATCTCCAACCCAACCTATCTATGGCAGGTTTAATTTTATATAAGCTATGAAATCTTGTAATAGTTTTTATTTATTCTGGAAATAGATCCCGAGTTGTGAAAACTGAAGTGTAAAATTGTGTAAAATTGAAGGATTCTCAAAGTATCTCATTCAAAATATCCTCGTTCTCGCTGTGCTATTGTTATTACAAAGCTGTATATGTTTGTCACGGTGGTACAAATTTCGGCTCTATAGTAATCATAAAATACATACAGTCACTCCTCACTATGGACTCAAATGCACGTCTTTAAGTTAAGGAGAATCTTCCGGTTTATTTCATTTTCCAATCAATTTTTGCTAAAAGATTTCATCGCAATAATCTTAACAACTCTTTTCGTTACGTGGTAGGGCCTCAAGCCCGTCTGGATGGCGACCACCTTTAGTCATAAGTATGCCGCCATAATAACCTTGTGCTGTGTTCCGGCATTAGTGACCCAAGTTCCTGTATCCTTATGGGACAGCAGCGTGATCGCGATGCCACTGGCATTACAAACACCTATAGGCGACGGTAACTGCTAAATTCTAAGCAGGCCGTCAGCCTATTGCTGTCCTAAAGCAATAAAAAAACATAAAGAATCGCTCTCTGAGATTTTACCGCTTTTTCCATGATTACAAAGTAAATGTTCAAAAATTCGTATAACCGAACAATTGAATCAGATATTTTTGTTTAATTGAATCGCTGGATTAACATGTCAAGACTTGTTATCACTAACAACATAATATACTAACAATAATAATTACCTCAAACTCTATTAAAATAAAATACTGAAAAATTAAATGCATTCCTTAAACTTACTGTGTATTAAGAGTAAATCATATATGCATATGATAAATTTGTGTATAACTAGTATTATTACTCGATGTCAATATTGCAAATAATATATGTTACTAACAATTCAATAAAACATCAAACTTTAAAACCCTCCAAAAATAGTATATATTAACCACGACCGAAATAAAATAAAATAGCGAAACATTTTGTTTTCTTCCTTTCGGCCAGTTTGCATCACAAAGTTAGATGTGTTTGTCGTTCTATTTTAAAAGCGATAACGCCAACTTTCCAGTCCTCGAAATGTGAATACCTTGTTGCGAAAATGTGACTAACGGAAACTGCACAAGTAACTCCGCTGTCCTTGCCGACACACATTCAGTGGTTCTCTCCGTCCAGTGCCTTCCGTACCACCCGTGTACACAACGCACATTAAGAACCCTTTACTTTTCATTCAAATTAATTTTTAATTATTAATTAATGAAATAATGAGGCTCTCATTATGAATTATGTTTTTGTTTTGTAGCATGTTTACATGTTGACATATTAACTTGAACACTCAGTCGAAGAGTTGAGTAGCTCGTGAGTGATAGAAAAGAGTTAGCTCTCGTTTTTTCACTGACTCTAATTAATTTATCTAGATGATTAATGTAGATACTTTGATAACTCTTTATTGTTTAAACAATAGGCGGCATTATCGCTCATAGCGATCTCTTCCAGTATACCTACTATAGTAAAGGAGCCGAGAACAGCTATCTGGCGATGTATTACGGATAGTGTACAGGATTATTGCACCTAGATATTTAATGATATACATAATACTGTATTTATTCACAAAAGAAATAGTACCCATAAAATAAGTGCTTCGTTACTTACCTTGGGAGTAAATGGCTGTCTGTGAATTAATATATTTACATTATTTATTTTTATTCACTTGCTCAAATTTTCTCCCAGCCATATTAATTTGTACTGGTACACTAGTACCAGTACAAATTACCAGTATACTAATACTAAGATAAAATTGAGTAAACAATTCCAGAACGACTCATCTATGAGGGAAAGAGTGACCTACAAATGTGAAATAGTTCTTTAAGGTGCTTCCTAACCTTGATCTTTAGAGGGTTTAAGTGACTGACTTATTAATATTTTATGACGTCGTTGTTTGTATATGGTACACGTATGCTTTCCATTACCAAATTCAAATAAAGCTTGAAATTTACATTGGATGTCAATAAAAATTAAAATAAATATACCTATATATTGGATATCAATAAAAATTAAAATAAATTGTAAAATTTTGGATTATGGGCAATATTTAACAGTGTAGTATTTGTTATTATGTTCTGTGGGCGTAAAATTATATAGTATTTTTAAGCCACATCATGGCAAAAGTATCTCCCATGGATTTTTTCGATTGTAGACATATGGCTATATTCGGAATGAGTTATATTAGAGTATGCACTCTAAGAGTCACAAATATCAAACAGTAATTAGTAAAAAGCACACCCTTAACTCCTTTTTAAAAACATAAAAAAGAGTGAAAAATAAAGAAAAATTTAGAAAATTTTCTTTGCGGAAAATATTTATTGCTGAGGAATAGCAGAGAGGCTAATGGCCCACTTGATTGTAAACAGTTACCGTCGCCTATAGATGTTTGCGATGCTAGAGGCACCGCGAATACACTGTTGTCCCGTTATTCATGCAGGGACGCAGAAAGAATTCTGACCTCTGCGGCCGGGTTCGGCCTGTCGTAAAAGGCAACAAAACAACCCACCCTAACTACGTGGTAAGGCCCCAAGCCCGTCTGGATGGCGACCACCCTTGGGTCTTAATAGACCCAAATCTTGGTCTTATAATTATATGCCGCCATAATACAGTTATGCTTTCCATTACCAAATTCAAATAAAGTTGAAAGTTGTTGTGTACCGGCATAAACACAGTTGTTGTGTACCGGCATTAGTGACCCAAGTTCCTCTACTCTTTTTTTATTGCTGTAGGTCAGCATACAGTCTGACAGCCCGCATCCATCCAGACGGGCTTGGGGCCCAAGAACGTAATTAGGGTTGTTTTGTTGCCTTTCACAACAGGCCGACCCCGGCTACAGGGGTTAATATTCTTACTCCACCCCTGCACAGAGAACGTAAATATAGTATTTTGCTTTACATTTGTTTGTTTTGTTTTATTGAATCCCGGGCCACTATAGTATTCTGGGATAGAACTAATGTTTAACTGAAATGATGTGGCTTCAAAGTAAATTAGAAAACACAAAAAAATATGAATGATTCCTCATTATATGATATGTAAGCAACTATAAAAGTTTATGTTATATAAGCTAAAGTAAAAAAAGGTGCCCAAAAAGTCACAATTAATGTTGACAATTGATTTTGACTGGCCTCTGTAGCCGGGGGTGGCCTGTCGTAAAAGGCGACAAAACAACCCTAGCTAAGTGGTAGGGCTCCAAGCCAATCTGGACGGTGACTACCCTGGGTCTCTAAATATGCTGCCATATTGACCTCGTGTCGTGTTCTGGCAACAGTGGATAGATAGAATCCAGTCCCTTTCTACGCAGACGGTAACATGTTAGCAGCGCCCAACTGCTTACTATTAAGTGAGCCGTCAGCCTGACCGCTGTTCCAAAGCAATAAAAAAATTCATTATAATATTTGTTCAAAATAAAATATTGATTAATCCACCCCTTTTTATTTTAGTTTAATATAAATATTAGAATTCAAAATAATAAACAACAAACATTATGATAATAAAAGACCTAGATAGACATTTGAATGTTTTTACAAAAGCCTGCTCAGTTATGCCTCCCTACGGCGATCGTAAAAACTTTCTACACTTCATTTATATGAAAATTTTGCAAGAACTTTATGGCAATGTGATTCATTTTAAATCTTACTACGAGTTCAAGAAAACTTGTTTAATTTGTACTTGCAAATATTTAATATTTTTTATGCTAAATAATACGTGCATTAAAATAATTTGATGACCAGCGCAACGACATTAACACGTCGGATTGCCTTGTGTTCGATTGCCATCGGGGGTCTGCGTGTTTATGTATTTGTGTTTATTTCCACAAGAAAACTTTAAGTAGCATATCAGTTGTCTAATATCCATAACCCACTTGTTTACTTTGAGACTAAATAGGCCTGTGTGAATTGTCACGGTATATCAATTTATTTCATTTAGGGACAAGCGTTTTTATGCATATTATCTCACCAAATATAATTATTACAGGATAATTTTTATCTATTGAAGTTATCGTTGAAGAGAAACATTTAAAAACATGTCACATTAGCGATAGGCCTATTTTTAATAAAACAAAAGCAACATGAGGTTTAATCAACGTTATTGTAGCTTTTTTGACACGATAAAAATTAGCAATATATAACGTCCCAATGCTTGACTCGGGCCCCCCTTTAAATGGAACGACCAGTATACCCGCCACGCTTGTGCCAAGACAGATTGATGAGTTACGCATAGGTGAACTGGGTATGCAAATTTCCTCGCAATATTTTTCTACATCGTCGTTAGTTCGGTATAATGTTATACCCGTTACTTCTACCGGGAATTGTATCAGTTAGATGCCTGACTCCATAACAATGCTGCATAAATTACGCGGTTTTACCAAATATTAGTTTTTATCCATGCCGGTGTGGAGAAAGAATACTAACCTCTGCAGCCGGAGTCGGCCTGTCGTCAAAGGCGATAAAACAACCCTAGCTATGTAATAGGGCTCCAAGCCCGTCTAAATAGCGGCCACCTTTGGTTTTAGGTATGTCGCCATAATAACTTTGTCTTGTGTTCCGGCATTAGTGACCCAAGTTCCTGTACTTTTATGGGACAGCAGCGTGTTCGCGATACCGCTGGCGTTGCAAACACCCGTACGCGATGGTAACTGCTAAATTCTTAGTGAGCCATCAGCCTATCTGCTGTCCTATAGCAATAAAAAAAGTATAAGTTTCACAGCTATAAAACATGAAAAACATATCTGAATCTAATGCCTGAACAGCCTGAATAGTAATTAAATTAAAACCAAAATATTTTAATTTTATCCTACAAAGATTTATAAAACAACAGAAATTGTAAAGTGAATGCGGTATATTTATTTGCAAACATGATAAGCCTATTTAAAATTAATAGATTCGAATGTAAGAGGAGCAAAAGTTAACTTTCGCTTGAAATTAATGAAGATTATAAAATTCACGGCCATTGAGTTCCCCGCTTCGTCGAACCTTTGACGCTAACTTGCTTGTTAGACTAAATTGAGAGAAATAATAGGAGCCATTTGTTTGGTTTAAAGGTTTCACTCCCGTCGGATGTTATTTTACCGCAATCAAAATATAGAATAACTGTAATTATTCAATTATCTATTTTTATTATTTATTTAAAATTAAATTACCTTTTTTTATAACTTAAATTTTTGTCATTTATTTTAGTGTTATATATTTTCATTTATTATTTAACCTGTAAATTAAGTTGTATCATTTATTTTGAATCACTAAAAAATCATATAAGTTGTGGTAGACTATAAAAAGTAGGAAATTAAAAATTTTACTTACTTTCTGCCCTTATGATCAGTATATACGATGTGATTTCTTGCTGCAGGAGTATGATGGGCACGAGCTTTCGAATCCATCATCCGAGCCTTAAATTTCTTTCCACTTCAAGTACTTTCAATTATACTTCGCTGAATGTATCTGCGCAATGTAGGCTTAGCTGCTTCGTTTGCTGCACCCACGAACACTTCCAAACTGTCTGTTCAGTTAGTGGCCGCTTTGGTAGAATAATTCCCCCACGCTGTCCGCTCGGCTCCGTTTAACAACTTCGGATGGTCGGCTTGTTAAAGCTCACTATTCGCCCGGACATTGTACACACAGTTTCAACTTCTTAGCTATGAAAGTTTCAACCGTTCTGTTTATTTTGTTGAGTAACATTGTCTTATCCCTCAAAATGTAAAAAGCGTCTATAATACATTTATTTTGTTAGTTTTTACTTTAACATATGAGAATTGTTCAACTCAGCCAATATTTTAAAATAATTGTTTCGTTTAAATTCATATTGTTTACTCGATCACCTGTAGTATAACTACGGTGAAAGTGGCACACCTTGTATTATATACATCTTGTATGTGCCCTGTACTTATGAGACGTTAAGGTCTAACAGGAAAATATAACAATGTACCGCAAAGTATATAAAATTGTTTACTTAAGTACTTATTTACTTTCTACGGGTAGGCGGAGCTTTGGATTGAGGCGGTCTTATTTGGAATCGACAAGGAGGTGGAGTATTTACCTATTTATCAATACTTGAATGAAATACATTTATTTATTAAACGTAATTCTTCAGTCTTGATCTTATTTGAAATTATAATTTAAATGAAATATTCATAAGCTCATTGTAAGCAGTATTTCGTATCAAAAAGAGTATAGTCATAAATTAATTCCAAGAATTAATGAATAAGTATCGAGCCCGCATATTTCCGAGAGTCAAATATTTTACCGACACTGAAATGCTTTCTCATTTTATAAATTATATTTCTCAAGACAGTGTACAAATGGGCTTTAATTAACTGGGGAATGTCGGCGAAACGGCAAATATGCCCGGATCGCCCGGGCATCGGCCACTCGCGCCACGCCAACTACGATTTACCTTCGTGCTTATTCATTTACAACACACACTAACACAATTTAATTCATTATCAACGATAATTTTATTCCTATGGCGTTTTATTTAATTATGAGGTAATAATATCAACACGAATTAGAAAACTTTAAATACTATTGACATTATTTAATCTTGTATAATTTAAAACCATTTTATGTATGAAAAACATTAAAAACCTAATTTATTGTAATCCAATGCAAATATTAGGTAATTTTTAAATTAAGGAGGATATTAAAAAGGTACACTTACAAAAAAGTCGTTTCGGAACTTAAAAAAAATCCTCAAAGTAAATTATTTGTTTTACTTACAATAAGCGTGGAATATACACATAATACCAAATGAAACCCGTTTATGATTACTTAAAAATTAAATGAAAAATAAATTAACAAAATTGACGTAGTATAACTTTCGCGCAACGAAGTAAGTTACGAAAACTGCACCAAGGTTACACCAAGCTTAACGCGCTCGGCATCAAGGCTCGCAGCCGACTGAAGACCGTCGCTTGGCTCTAAAGTAGTATTCTTCAAAACTTACAGCATTACACAAATTTGAACTTTATGTCGAGATCAATAAAGTTTTGAATTCAATAAAAAAGGAAGACATTGGACGAAATAATAATGGAACAAGAACTCTGGAGAACGCGTCACGAAAATCAAATTCTTCCTACGTGAACATAATGGCTGCTTTGGAACTGAAGATGATGTGATCCTCAAAATTTTCACGAGATGACGAGTCTCAATGGAAAAAGCTTTATGTTATAGATGTGAAAGTCTATTTTACAGGTGATGTACCTGCGATGGAGGCGGTCGTAAGGCTTCGAGGGGTGGCGCGTAAAATAGGCGCATGCGTAAATCTCTTTAATAATTTCACAAATTTTGAACTTTTATGAAGTTGAAACTGATTGAACGTCTGGAATTTATCAAAATTAATTCCAGGTTCTACTGAAAAAATTTGATAAACATGTCGTAGAAGTTTTTACAAAGCTTTGTAGACATTGAATATTAGATATTCGATATATTTTGTAGGATGCTTCTTATCCTTTTCGTTAGTTGGTGTGTTAATACTCGTGTTTTATAAAGTACTTTGAATATTTATTTTCAATATAATGTTAAATTAAATACCATTTCCTCTATAATTAAATAATTATAGAGGAAATGGTTTCTATGAACAAAAATGTTTTCTATGCACGTGCCAAACATATAGTTTCAATATAGAGTTGTCGTATGATTTCGGATGTTGTAATGTCACTCAGTCATTCCAAATCATACATTTTGGTACAGGAATATTATACAAATATATTCAAGAATTCAGAACAATAAATAAATATACTAGAACAATTCCGCACTGCCCGCCATCAGCTGGGTGTTCATCCCCATTTCTTGGAGCCTCTTCTTTCTTGTACGAAACGGTTCTCTAGAACGTTCATGCTGCGTACTCTCAGGATCTGGAATGAGCTTCCGGCTGAGGTTTTCTCAGCGCGGTACGATATTGGGTTCTTCAAAAAAGGCGTTATAAAGTTTCTTCGAGGCCGGCAGCGCATTGGTAATGCCTCTGGTGCTGCAAAAGTCCATAGGCGATGGTGACCACCTACCAGGGTGGGCTGTCTGCCTGTCTGCTGAACTCTAGCTATGAAAAAAAAATCATACAGCACCATCTGGTCCTAAAGTAAGTAGCAGTGCACTTATGTTATGGGTACTAGACAACTGATATACTACTTATAATATATAGTACTACTTATAGTATATAATTTATAAATATATGACGTTACGTCACAGACGTCGTCTAATTATACACATTTTAATGATACGACCATCGTGGCATAACGGATAACGTACTCCGGTACAATCGCGGATATCACGGGTTCGATTCCCGTTTTCCGTCTGGGTGTTTAAAAGTATACATGTAGTTTATCAGTTATCTAGTACCCATAACACAAGTTCTAGAGTCTAGATGGCGCTGTGTGATTTGTCCTAGTTATATTTATTTATATTTATGAGCACAAAGGCCGGGGTCAGCCTGTCGTAAAAGGCGACAAAAGAACCCACCTAGCTACGTGGTAGGGCCTCACGCCCGTCTAGATGGCGACCACCTTCAGTCTTAAGTAGGCCGCCATAATAACCATGTGTTGTGTTCCGGCATTAATGACCCAAGTTCCTGTACCCTTATGGGACATCAGCGTGTTTGTGATACCACTGGCGTTGCAAACATCTATAGGCGACGGTAACTGCTAAATTCTAAGCGGGCCGTCAACTTGTCTGCTGTCCTACAGCAATAAAAAATAAACACTGCATCCGATAATGTACTAATCAAACAAATATTTTACTTTGCCAATCAAGTGACGACTTTCAGGTTTCATCCCCATGGAGGGCGAAATATTTATAAAATGCAAGTAATTATTTATGGTCTGGTTGTTTCTATCCATATATTTTTACCACGCTCATATTAACTTGGCCTATATGTATTTATGTATCAATGTATGTAACGGAATTTTCGGACTCGATTTTTACCCATTTTGAACGGTCAAATACATTCAAAATTTTGCGCATGTGTATTGTTTATCCTGATGATACACAAATTTAATAATTTTGTCCTATAGTCCTTAGCAGGATCATCAGGTTTAACACTTTTTTTCCTTCTGCCGGAAAATGTCGTTAAATTAATAAAAACATTTATCTATTGGGAATTGACAACAAATAAATTAAAGTTTAAAAGAACTAAAAAAACAGGCTTTTATAGTTAATCATACAAAAAAGTAAAAAAATCATTCGTATCATAAGAATAAAATTATGACGAGAAAATTAATGTTACTGTTCTAAAAGGGTGGGGTGTTTTGTACGAAACTAACTCTGCATTTCAGAATGAAATTAGTACAAAAAATTTTTTTTACTAGTTTTTCTTTTTAGAATATTTAGTGACATTGATTTTCTTAAAACGTGTTTTTTTAGTTTTTTTTATTAATAAAGCGTGTTTTTTATGTTTTAAACTTTTTTAATTGCTGTAGGACAGCAAACAGGCTGACGGCCACCTTAGAATTCAGCAGTTACCGTCACTTATGGGTGTTTGCAACGCCGGAACACAACACAAAGTTATTGTGGCGGCATACTACCAAAGGTGATCGCCATCCAGATGGGCTTGGGACCCTACCACGTAGCTAGGATGAGTTATTTTGTCGCTTTTCACTACAGGCCGACCCCGACCGTAGAGGTCAGTATTCTTTCTCCGCCCCTGCACGGATAAATTATAATTTTTTAAATATTTTTGGTACAGGTTCATAAATGGTGTAAAGTTACTTAATTGTAATTAGTAGTAACGAATTAGAATTGTAATATAAACATAGTAATATTTTTACTGTTTTTGTTTTTATTGTAGGAGGAAGACAAATCAACTGACGGAATTAATATGCTAGTCTTAAAAATATCCCAATCAATTTTTTAGAACTACCAAAAATTAAGAACATTTTTTCGGAAGTTTTCTTAGGATTACTCCGGTACTGAATACCAGAAACTTTCAACAGGTTTGGCCTGTCAACTGTTGTAGCCTGTTGAAAATAACGCAAAAATGATTTTTTATAGGCCATATATTTTGTGACTAATGCAGATAGCGCTTGCCGTCGCCTATTAACGGTTGTAACTTCAGAAATATTACCAATATACAGGTGCTCAGGAAAATGGATTAAAATGGTTGAGAATAACTAAATTTTGTAAGGGAAGTGAAAAACGAGAAATGAAAGAGGGAGAAGTGTGCCACTAAGACACATACTTGATTAGCTAGCATAACTAATTAAAGCAGTGAGCCCATCCATGGAATAAAATCAAGATACTCTTTATTCTACTACGTACTTTTTATCACAACAAACTACTTACAGATCCAACAATGAATTAATATTTATATGAAAAAACCGAGAATTTATATTGTCCTGAACAAGGAGCAATCAAAAAATAAAATGGCAAGTCAAGCCCAATCTCAAATATTTTATAAAATTGAAATAAACAGACGTCCTTTTATACGAGGTCGGAAAAGTGGCTTCAAACAACAAACCGATAAAACTATTATGAAAGTAGACGTAAGCATTGAAATTTTTGCGTCCTCTACAGCACAAGACATGAGGACTGAAGCAGACGCGGTAGCGGGCGCGGATTCGACCATAAGAGCGGGCGTTCTTCTACAATCTACAATGTTCTCAATATGAGCTTTGTTACCGCTTTGTGCCGCCATTTCTTGTGTCACTGCATTGAATATATCGGGTGCTTTCCTTTGTGCACGGAATATTGCTCGTCTTTTGTCGAAATGAACGTTACCTCTCCGCGAGTTGTTTCAGCGAAGAATTCGCGATTGCAAAGTAATATTTCCCCTTAAGAATTTTGATGTGTTTCTTTCATGTCTGAGATGACTTTACTTTGGATTATATTGTGGCGGGAAATGTTATTCCAACTTTGGTTTTCAATATCAACCATTTTATTCTACTTTATAGAACTTTTAGCTATCAACGTGTCGTTTATGTTTGTTGGTGTTCGGATTTATTTTTGCTATTGTTATTTCCGTTGTATTTCAGATATTACGAAAAAATTAAAGTTTATTTTCTTTGAAATATTTTGAATAAATTAAAAAGCATTGTAATAAATTTTCAATGCATGCCATTAAAATTTAATACAATATTATACAACTAATCTTTGCTGTCCAGCAAACCGCTGTACCACTAATTACGTAAGCTTTGCAATTTCAAGTCCAATAGTCTTCTCACCACCAATTAGAAGGAGATTAGCGGGTCCGCCCGTCTAATACACTCAGGAGACGGCACGCTTTATTCACCCAATGTGCAAGTATTTTCCTGTAATAAGGTATTGTAACATTAAGGTATTGTAAGAATTGGTTAATGTATATTATTCCCAATTATAAAAGTATTAAACACCTATAGAATATTATACTAATATTTAGTTTTATGATTTATTTCTTAATAGTTTGTTATTAAAGTTGTAATAATATGTTATGCAGCAATAATAAGCATCATTCTATTAAAGCAACGATGACCATAAAATAACGTGTACATATATCAAATTATAAGATTGAATTTCCCGTTGATTCCGACTGGATGTTATTGGGTCGCCCTATGCAAACGATCAAGTATATTATTATCAATGTAAGAATAATTTTTAACTAATTTTAATATATTTTATTTTTTGTATACATTTAAAAAGTCATACATGCCGGAAGGCTAATTACGGAGCTTTTATATATTACTCCACTGCATTTTCTTTTCCCAAAATGACTGTAATAGATAACATTTACTTAAAAGTTTACACTAATTTTATTTTTACATTGTCTTACATTAGATTAGACCTACAGAATCTTATCAACAATTAACAAACGTGCCATTGAAGACCACGTCTAACCAGAGCAAACTAACTGCACTGTATCAAATTAAGATCATTATTACCTTACAATAATCACTTATTAAATGTCAAGATGTTACCACCGTTTCCAATAAAGCAAACAAACAAACATTTATTTAGGAAAAATTTACAAATGTCCTGATACAAATATAGACAAAAAAGCATCATTATCCTAAACTGGATCCAGATCAATTTTTGTAGTCTTATTTTATAACTTGTTACTCAGTATAATCTGCATTTACAAATGTATATTTGAGAAGAAAAAGTGTGAATAGATATAATTATTCCAAGTCTAAATCGACTTGACGTTACTTAGCAGTTTTTTTTAATTCCCTAGTTTAAGTTTTTTAATTCCTTTAATTTAAGTCCCTAGGATTCTATTTTAAAATGAATATTTTGTCCAATAGATCTGTGCAGTGGCGGAGAACGAATACTGACCGCTGCGGCCGGGGTCGGCATGTCGTAAAAGGTGACTAAGCAACCCAAGCTAGGTGGTAAGGCTCCAAGTCCGTCTGGATGGCGACCACCCCGGGTTTTTAAATGTGCCGCTATAATAACCTTGTGTTGTGTTCCGGCATAAGTGACCAGGTTCCAGTACCACTACGCGATTAGCGGCGTGTTAGCAATATGATGATACAAACACCCATAGGTGACAATAATTGCTAAATTCTGGGTTGGTCGCCAGTTTATTTGCTGTCCAACAGCAATAAAAAATAGAACTCTCTCTATTATCCGCCATATACTCGCCAATCCGCCTTGGACAAGCGTGGCATGTATACTGTCAGTCCGCAAGGCCCGAGCAGTGGGACATTCTGACGCTGTAGCTTAATTATACTTTATTCACTCTATATATATATATATATATATATATATATATATATATATATATATATATATATGGCCCACTTGATTGTAAACAGTTACCGTCGCCTATAGATGTTTGCGATGCTAGAGGCACCGCGAATACACTGTTGTCCCGTTATTCATGCAGGGACGCAGAAAGAATTCTGACCTCTGCGGCCGGGTTCGGCCTGTCGTAAAAGGCAACAAAACAACCCACCCTAACTACGTGGTAAGGCCCCAAGCCCGTCTGGATGGCGACCACCCTTGGGTCTTAATAGACCCAAATCTTGGTCTTATAATTATATGCCGCCATAATACAGTTATGCTTTCCATTACCAAATTCAAATAAAGTTGAAAGTTGTTGTGTACCGGCATAAACACAGTTGTTGTGTACCGGCATTAGTGACCCAAGTTCCTCTACTCTTTTTTTATTGCTGTAGGTCAGCATACAGTATATATATATATATATATATATATATATATATATATATATATATATATATATATATATATACAGGGTGACTTTGACAAACCCGTCCAAATTCACACAGAAGAATCTTTAGTAAAAGTTATGAGAAATATGTATTTTTGGTTTGTATCACATAGTACAAAAATGTTGAGTAATCAGCATCACAAAGTTATTCAAAGAACTCGCAATTTACATAATACGGCGCTTGAGTGTCAATGACCTCTCCATCAGACCTAGTAAAAGGCCGAGGACGGCGGCATTACACCGGGCGAGCAAATACGCACTACTCATTTACGTGGGAGAGACAGAGACAGGTAATAACAGGTTAACGTACGAAGGTTGCACCATAGGACTATTCTGTACGATTGAATTAATGATCATATATGAAATATTTTATGGTGAAAATTTGACATAAAATTTTTTTACAAAAATGGGTTCCTTAAATGATGTTTAGTGCGTAAAAAAAATTTGGACGGTTTTGTCAAAGTCAACCTGTATATCTTTGCCAATTTGACTGTATATTTTGTTTTCGATACGGATCGAACGGACACGATCGTACCAACCGAATGACCCACCCACGTCTTCAATTGTAGTAATTTGGAATTATTTTGTGATAATTAAGTTTCAAACTGTTTAGGTTCAACCATTAGTTCACTCACGAAATTAAGTGTGCCCAGTTTTCAGCACGCTCAACCAACTACTAATTAAGGCTGGATTACTGAACGAATCCATTCCCAACTACTTATTATTTACAATTGGGTTTAAAAACAAAGCAAATACACAGTAAGTTACCCATTACTCTATTAGTACTAAATTTTCTGCCTGCATTTTTAATAAATATTTTTACAATTTAAAGTAACTAATAATGAAAAACTATTAGAATGCTAAAACAATAGTATTAATTTCTTGGTAAACTAACTTTTCACAGTTCTTCAGTGTGTGACTTTAAAAATGATTATATTAGTACAATATCTTCAAAGCTGACAAGTCATTTCCAATGAATTCCCGAAATGTATGTATGTTGGGACAGCTAAATAACAAGCAAAAGTAAAAGAAAGTTGTTAAAATTTTATGTATAATATGCAGTTGTTTTTCAATTTACCTGGAAGATATAAAGCGATAAAGCCGCCTATTATTGGGTATATGATAAATTTACCATATATTATTCTGTATATACAGATCACATTAAAAAAATCATTCTTTCGTTCTTTATTATCAGTTATAGTACGAGTATTAGTAGTAGATACTATTCCTATTGAACCGGAGTCCTACACAGAGTTGCAATTTAGGAGGTAATTCAATACGATTAATAAAAATTAGATGCAAATTAGAGATTAGATCGAAGGCACGTATTAAAAAAAAACGGAAGCCGTAACGGGATGCCTGGTGGATGTGAAATATCAAAATTATTTTGTACATGTAATACGCATAAAAGGATAGTTATTAAATACGCATAAAAGGACCGGAAATATCCTGTCGTGTGAAATAAATATCACTTAGGGAAGAATAAAATATGAAGAATGTTTTCAAGAAAAATATTAACTCTTTATTTAATAAAAAAAATATATTTATTAAATGCAAAAATTTAAATGCACACTCTAATTATAAAAAGTAATTAACTTACTGTTGACTTAAATCACTTGACAGTGTGTGACGCGTCGCCACGCCAACAGTTGAAAAAAAAAACAAAAACATTAACATAGAAAAGTCTATAGCAGATTTAACACATATTTCCTAAAAGATGCCACTGCTTTGATTAATAACTAATGAAGAAAAACGTAGGATTTAATAATTACAGTGAAGACAAAGTTGTTAGGTGAGCATGCCTTTAAAACTCATTTTTATATTTACATGTGGCCTATACATGCACCTTACAGCCAGCAAGTTCCACAGCACCTGGTATTTAGTCATCGTGTGTACCATCTGAAAATACCGATAAATTGATTTCCAGCCCACCATGAAAACGGTAGTCTAACTATAATTGCAATTTTACTCACGTCCGTCTATCGGAATCACCTTATAAACATAAATTAGTGATTATATTATATTATAAACTTTTTGCTAATATTTTCTCGTATCGATTTAATTGTATTTTTATAGTGTTCAGAAGACAAGACAACGTTTACGCTTGAAAGTATGTGGTTACCATCGCCTATGAACGATTGTAACACAAGAGGCATTGCCAACGCGCTACCGGCCTCGAAGAAATTTTATAACACCTTTTTATGCAAGCGCAGTACCAACCTTATCGGTAACGCTATTCTATTACGATTAGCTCGCTCAAATTTTTTCGTCGCTTCCAATAATAATCAACTATGTTACATGATATCGAAGAGTTAACGAAGTTTAAAGACTAAATAAGTTTTCTGTGTTGTATTTAAATCCTGAAACCGAATATTATTTTATTTGTTAATTGGGCAAATTATAATATAATGAGGTGTAAATATAAATAACTCCCTTAAGTTAAATAAATTGTTTATTCATGTATATCTACGCTACGTACTACGAACCATAAAGTATTTGTAAAGATAAATCAAACAAGTTTCAATTAGATGGAGTTGCATTGTTCTGAACAGAGACCTCTGGTATCAAAAAATAAAAAATAGCATAGTCATGGAATTGATTCATCCAAGGTTTTACTAATTAAAATCACTTGAACATGTTTTATTCCTTCAGTCACTCTTAATTTTTTGACTAATGTACAAGACATAGGTGGAACCGATATCAATTACTTATCACGTGATTAGAAGGCTTTTGCGGGAACACCTCTCATGTAATCCCCAATCTCCTAAGAAAAACCAAACCATGCCCTTGATTTGCTGTCTGTAGACTAGAAAAAGGTGTAAACTATTAGCCGCCTTTTACAATTCCTTATGAAAATGATGAGGTTATCCAATAGAGCTAGATAAGAACACATATTATGATTCCAGCAGGGATCACAAGTCACAACTCGATAGAATTAAGATTTTACTACAGAGTGAAAGAGAAAATAGACATTATTCGTGCATGCACGCTTCATCATCCAATCAATTTTATTTAATGTTACGTAGTCATCATTGTTTAATACATACAATGGTACAACTTTAAAAGATGTCCAAATATCTCCATATTAACGAAAATTATGATATCTTAATATATTCCAACACGTAGTTAGATGTACTCGTATATCTATGTACATGACGCTAAAATAGCGTATTAAAGAAAAGAATGGCCTCCCTCTGAACTTAGCCCAATCACCTCTTGGCCTCAGAGAAGTCAGACATACTATCTAAAGAAATCAAAATATAAATTAAGTTCTAGCATAAATAATAAAAAAGTATTTAAAAAAAATGTAATGCCCCTATCCACAGGAATATATACACAGAAACGTAGTTCCAATAAAGGACTGAATCTGAAGTTGTGCTCTCGTTTATAAACACATTAGGATCTATATCTAATTCCAACAATATTTACAAAACCACAGTTCAGAATTTGTCTCTGATATGTGTATATTTTTTTATTAAGAATAAATATTGTAATGGCAACATAAGAAGTAACAAGTATTCGAAGGAGTAATACATTGTGGGTACATTGAATCTAGTTGTGTATTCGGAGCGCAACGACTGCGGCTGGTAGCCGCAAATAACAGAAAGAGCAAGTCCTCAGGGCATCGCTTTAGCTTTTCAATTTCCCTTTCGGAATTATTCGTGCTAATCGAATACGACCGCCGGGGTCTGGGGACGCGATCGCGATGATTCATTCATGAGACTAATGTCGCACAACCACTCAGAAACTACGTATTATTGTGGTCACTATTTGCCCTTTATGGCCCTATGAAAATCATCTATTACAAAGGGATCATGCTGTTATTGTAATTTATTGTAGATACACTCAAAGGGTTGAGATTCCATTAAAGGAATATCATTGTTTGATAATCTTCTCAATTATTTATGTTTATTAATTTTCGTTTATCTCCAGGAACTTTTTATAAATTTTATTAGATACTTTTGGAAACAATAAAAAATCTAGTTAACATCATAATATCTATTCAAAATCTAAGTTTATTACACATATAGTATATTAACACCGTATATAATTATAAATTAGAATTAAAACAAAACAAAAAATATATATCTATTTAAATATGTGATATATTACAAACACCATAACAAAATAAAAGCTCTCACAAAGTGTATTTAAAATGATATCACAATACAGAAGCTGACCGTTTAGAACAATAGGACAGGAAACCAAAATTAATAGGACAGGTTACCAAAAATAATCTAAATCTTTTTAAGATATTCACTTTCAAAACATTTAAATTAAATGTCAATAGAATGAGTGATATACCAGATCGCGAAGCAATGCAGCGGTGTACGATAAGTGCGGGGCGTAGCGCCGCATGACTCGTCAACGCAAATGACGAGGCGCGAGCTATTGTCGCAGCATTAATGAGCGCAGGCCGGCCGGGAGCCGGGGACAGTGCGGAAGAGGAAAATTAAACTCCTGGGCCCCGGGCTCATGTTCATTACTCCACACCCGATTACTTCACCGCTGTTTGTGAATGCAGCATTAAAGATAATATATACTAGATAATACCGCTGAACTTAGTTGCATACTGGCTTGAAACATTGCAATTAGAAACTATTGTTATGCACGTGAAACCATAACTACGTTTGAAATTAAAGACAGTAAAAGGCTATTTATTTTTCATTTTCCCCGCGATATAGAATTGAAACATTAATTCTGTGGGGCATTGCTTTGAGATTTCAATTTCCTTTCCGGAATTACTTGTACTCTAATCGAACACGCGTCAGGAGACACACGGGGCGTCGGGAGAAGCTTCACAACCGCAAATTACTCCGGCACTCTGCGTGTGAATGTTTTAAAATATATATTATTGAGACGCAACTGTACTCATCGAACTGCTGATGAATTTTTGATTACATCCACCTGTTTCTTAGATAAAATTGTATTTTAAGCACAAATATTTATTTTGCCTTTTGTATAAATTTTTAAAAGCAACCACGAATATAATAAAGTTGAACTTTTAAAAATTTAAAGGGCTATGTTGGTTATCTAAGTTAACAGTAATCTATCTCTCCCTAATCCTTTTTTTTTTTGCTATGGGATAGCAGACAAGCTGACGACCCCCTTAATAAACTGGAACCTGGCTACTCATGCCGGAACACTACAGAAGAATATAATGGCGGCATATTTAGAAACTAGGGGTTGTTGCCATCCAGATGGATTTGAAGCTCTACCTAGCTAGGGCGGGTTTATCGCTTTTTACAATAGGCTGGCCCCGGCCGTGGGGGTTAGCATTTTCACTCCCCTGATGAGTATATTCCCCTGGAATGATATATTAAAAACTCGCAGATAAAACATGAGTATATTAAAATAAATTGAGGTTAAGAGTTAAAATAAGTTTTTATGCATGGGAACGTCAGTAAGTTATAGGCGGGGAGGACGACAGCCAGCTGCTGATTGTAAAGCTCTCACAGACGGAGCCTATTCGATTTCACGGCTCGCCGCGTTCGATATTTATTATCATCGCTGCAGTTGTACGACACGGCGCCTATTGAACCGCGCTGAAAAATCTCCATTTCCGAAATCAGGCGAAAACATTCCACCAGTTCTCAAAAACTATACTGTTTTATTGGACTTGTGATCCGGTCAAACATTACAACATAGAGTAGAGTAACCTAATCTTTTTTTATAACTAATAAGCTGTCATCCACCGTCATCTATAGACGTTTGCAACATCACAGGCAATGCCAACTCGCTGCTGGCCTGAAATAAATTGTATAACCCCTTTTTTTAAAATCCCCATATTGTACGGCGAAGGGAAGACCTGGGCCGAAAGCTTATCCCAAATCCGAAGAGTACGTAACATGAACGTATTTGTAAACTGTTTTGTACAAGAAAGAAGATGATCCAATAAATGAAGATGAACGACCAGCAGGCGGTGAATAAGATGGTAGATAGAAAAGGCGAAGACACTATTCCCAACAGTGCTCTAGTTCATTTCTTTCATCTCTTTGATATAGTGCCAGGAAACTTTCATAAGGACATCTTTCACATTCATAAGGACATCAACTTTAAGCTAATCTATAAAATTTTGCCAAATACAATCTTTCTTTGTACCGCCTAACAAGAGGGGTGCTTGGCAGGTGGTCAATTGACAACATAAAGTATAGTATATTTACTTGCTCATAGACCCACTACCAGGATTGCTAAAGACCATTCGAAGTGGAAAAGACAAACACGAAAGCGGATACTGGGCACCGAAGCGGAACTTTTAATTGCAGCCAAAATTTAACGATGATGATTCTTGATTGATTCCCTATAAGACAATACTGGCAGACAGACAGTGAACTCCAATCTCCGAAAAATAAAACTTCAGAATTCAATTATGACTCAGAGTGCACGATGACAAAAAACCTGACAGGAGCATCAGATGGCGAGGTGACAGGCCCTCCGCGTACCACTAACAATCGTTACTTGAATATGTATCCAAGCAAGCACACGACACCTTGTCTCGTTAGTAAAAAGTGATGGCAGTGTGCTATTTATCACGTGCACACGACACAACACGGCCCGCGGAGGTTTCCTTTTAACCCTGTCGCCAAACTAACACGAAAACAAACGTGAGAATCCACCATTTGTAACAAGTTTGGAATTATTATGATCGTTTGAATAATGTCCAAAATAAATATACTTATTGTTAGTCGTAGCACAAAACATCAATTTAATGATTTACTTATATATTTATACCATTCTGTCTTTCTTAATGTTGTCTTTTGTCGTTTTGCTATTTAGCTGTTAATTGTACTGTCACTATCAAGCTACAGGCGAGAGTATATATACTAGCTGTGCCCGCGACTCCGTCCGCGTGGAATAGTGACTTTGGGCAGCATTTTTTGGATATATCTTAAGCTTTATTTTGGATTACAAACCCTATAAACCCTAAAATATAAATAAATGAAACACAAACTGCGTTCGAACCTAGAAAGTCCAGTCTAAGCTGAACCCTATTTTATATGATTGATGATATAAATCTGAGGTCAACTTAAATTGGTTTTATAATTTCCAATTCTTATCATTTTTAACAAAATCAATTTTTTTTTTCTAAAATAAAAGTAGCCTAAGTTACTCCTTGTTACATCAGCTATCTGCCAGTGAAAGTACCGTCAAAATCGGTCCAGCCGTTTCAGAGATTATCCGGAACAAACAGACAGACAGACAGACAAAAATTGTAAAAAATGTTGTTTTGGTATATGTACCGTGTATACATCCATATACACTTAGTAAAATGCGGTTATTTTAATATTACAAACAGACCCTCCAATTTTATTTATTTGTATAGATATATATGTGTGTGTGTGTGTTGGACATTACAATGAGCCACGCATGAGAGCACTGTACAAAATTTATAACAGTTGACATAAATTTCAGTACGATATTTACTTACTCTAATAATATGTGTTACGCTGTACTGTACATATATTTCCTTTTAACAGAAATATATGACTTGAATAAAATCTTTTTTATATTATCCCTATCTATTTCTGTTTAGATATTTTTTACGAAAACGCTGGATAGGTGATCAATGAAGTCATTTTCAGCTAAAAGCGTAAATTGTACCGCGGTAACACAATAGCTGTGGAGATAGTTAATTGGTACAATGCCAACTCGGTGGATATCGTTGTTTTAATTCAATTGTCTCGAGACTAATGCACTCGGTGGAGCAATCTTAACCCTGTCCCAAATGATTACAGTAACTTTTCAATGTGGCCTTCCTTAGTTAACAGGTTTGTAGCCTGAATGTACACTCGTTAGTCAGTTTCATTAACTAACATCTCTCTTTGCGGATTCTCTTAAATGAAGAAGTTTACAACGCTAGTTTATTCAAACTTACAAACTATTTGTGAAATATTGCAAAAGCGATAAACGATTATTCGGTTCATGTATACAAATAAATAAAATTCGAAGTCTGTTTGTAATATTAAACCACTTTAATATAACCGCTTTTTACTAAGTACATTCGGACGTATACACGGTACATATACCAAAACAGCATTTTTAAAAAAAAATTCTGTCTGTCTGTTTGTTTCGGCTAATCTCTGAAATGGCCACACCTATTTTGACGGGATTTTGACTGGCAGATAGCTGATGTATCAGAGTAACTTAGGCTATTATTAGTGTTGAAAAAAAAAATAGTTTTTGTTAAAAATCATAAGTTTCGGAAATTTTTTATTCCAATTTAAGTTGACCTCGAATATATATCATCAATCATATGAAATAGGGATCAGCTTAGGCTGGACTTTGTGGATTCGAATGTACGTATTCCGGAGGCGCATAGCGTAGCGTAACAATTACATTCGATAATACTGACTGTTTGCATATTTCATTTATTTATATTCTAGGGCTTATAGGATTTGTAATCCATAAGATACGTCCAAAAAATTCTGCCCAAAGTCACTACTCCACGCGGACGGAGTCGCGGGCACAACTAGTTTTAAAAATATAATTTATAAATTGAATTGTTGTGTTAGTAAATTTGTGGACTTTAATAATTAGTAGTTCTTTTTATTTCATAGACAATTGATTCGCGATCAATTATAAATCGGTCGCCAATCAATTGTTGAATCAGCTGGATATCCTCAAGTTAAAATAGCTTAAATTATCTTTCTTTCCATTATATCAGTACTTAATATGCCCAATTTTAAATTAAACGCTAAAAATGGAAGGATTATAATAATTGCGCTAAGTGTATCTGACATTCGACATGGAATGAATAAACATTTATTTTTAAACACATTATAGTTAACGGGCACCAAAACTAGAATAAGCTATTTGTCGTGTGTGCTTTCTAGAAGACCCACAAATGCGGCTCTATCGAGCATATAGAGTAATTGGCTAAAAAGCTAGCCGTGTTGTGATTTCTTTAAAAAAATTACAAGATTGTTGGTAGCAAATAACGACGATGAATGAAACTTTATTTGTTGTGCTCACGATTGGTAGCAATATATGACCTAAAGGTTAGAACGACTAATGAGAAAGCAACTGGCGAGCGTTGTATGCTTAGCCCATGCAAACCGTCGACAGTTGCGATGCGTGGCGTTGAATACGGGAAGCGCATCTCTGTGCTGTTGACAAGCTCAGAGGAATATGTTCAGGCACGTGATTACTGGCTAATCATTCATTCCCTTTACAACAAACCACTATATACAAATTTCATGATTAAAACTTGAATTGATTTTTAAAATGTAGACATAGGGGACTTATTACACACACACATATATGTGTATATATATATATATATATATATATATATATATATATATATATATATATATATATATATATATATATATATATATATATATATATATATATATATATATATATATATATATATATATATATATCTATCTATCTATCTATACTACTATTATAAAGAGGAAAGATTTGATTGTTTGTTTGCTTTGAATAGGCTCCGAAACTACTAACCCGATTTAAAAAATTCTTTCATTGTTGGGAAGCTACACTATCCCCGGGTGACATAGGCTATATTATATTTTCAAAAAAATTAGGGATCCTTACTAAAACTCCAATAATGTAACCCAAAGTGTAAAAAAATTACCTAAATTATTATTTAAATCGCGTGCGTTGCGAAAACTATTGACGATAGAATAAAATAATGTACTACAACTTTGCAGAACACATCATTATTTACAAAAAGTGTCGCGGCAGCATATGTCTAACTATTATAGTTATGCCACAATAATGTGTTCTTTTATTTTAAATATTTAATTGAAATGCCGCCCCTAGAAAAGGCTCTTTATTTGGATTTTGGTATTAATCCTTATCAAAATAAATTACTTCATATTCAAAACTGTTTCAATACCTTTATATAACTTTTTGAATTATTCAATTCGGATATTCCATTCGAAAGATATCACGAGTTTAAAAATGTAAGTATTAGAAAAATGTTGCGTGGTAGTCGCTCACCCTGTTCGGCTAGCTAGGCAGCACCTTATGCAATGTAGGCGTGCGTCATTGGGGTTTTTACAAAAATTAGAATACTTATTAAAAAATAACGAGAAATAAATAAAAAGTAATAACAAAAAAAATCATTAAAATAAAAGCTCATAGAAATAATAATATTCAAACTTTCTTTATAATTTTATTTTTTTAGTAACCTGACGCAAATAGAAGGGTTTGCCCTCAGGCGCGCTCCTCTGTCCGAGGAGTGCACGGGTGTGCGTACCCGAGGTGCCCGAGCATCCGTCGCTTCACTCCCCTCTCCGTTCGAAGCGACAGAGTCCTACCTTTCTTTCCGTCTACCTCTTACATCCTTTCCAACTTAGCTCTCTGTTCGTGGCGTGCTCCCCGGTGGGATGGTTGCGAATACTGATTGGGGTCCCGGGTTCTACCCTGGGACCTGATTTGGTGGTCGAAACCATGCCTATTTCGACTGCGCCTGCACAGAGAGTGTTCCCGGGGCGGGAATTGCATCCTCGCTGTCGGTTGGTCTTGCTGGGCCGGCAACGACGTCAGGCGACTCTGCTTTTTCTGGAGTGTTGTCTGGTAGTCGTACCCACGCCTGACTAGCATGCGACGGGGATGCGAATCCCGTCCGGAATTGGCCGCGGACCTGTCGCTCCCGGCCCTGGTTCTGTCCATGGTCGGGGGCGATCCTGGATGGACGGCCGTCGCCTCCTTTTACGAGGCAGTAATGTCGTCAAAGGAGGCGGCGGGGCGGGAGCGGGAGTCAACTCCCGCCAACGCAGGCCACGTCGTCGGCGCCGGAGGGCAAGCAACGACCTCCGGCCGCCGTAGAAAGCGGCCGCGGGCGGTCCCTCGGGGGAGGATCCGCAGCCCACACTATTGCAGCGAGGGAGAGGGCCGCGTGCTGTTCCGCGGCCCTTCTCAACTCCTTGAGTCAACAGTAGAGCGCCGGGGGGATGAAACCCCCTGGCGTCAACACTTTAGAAGAGGCCCGCCTTGAGAAAGGGCGGGCCGGCGCCGGCCCGGGCCACGAGGTCGGCAGGCCACATTTCCGTAGGCCCGGGCATAGGCGATAGGAGAACAGCGGGGTTTTTAGTGGGTAGTCGGATGGCCGAACATCTTTCCCGGAGTCCCACATATCCCTCGGTACCCCCGGGCCGGGGGAACCCGTCAAGAGAAGGTTTTTTCCCCGAGACCAAAAAAAAAGGGTGTGTGTGTATATAATTTTTAATTTTGAAATTTTTGTTAAATACCCATGCGAAGCTGGGGCGGGCCGCTAGTATATATATATATATATATATATATATATATATATATATATATATATATATATATATATAGAGAGAGAGATTTGACCTTGGAGATTGTATGTAGGCTACTTTTTGTGGGGCAAAAATGGAACTTTAAGGTATGAAATAAGGGTGAACTTAATTAAGTTCTGTTTTTTTTAATTTATATGGCAAAGTAACCTTTGCCGGATCATTTTGTATTAAATGCAAATAATCGTTTTTGATATAATTTTACAAAAGGTAATATGTAATTCATTACAATCTCCTAAATAAATTATTTGTTTTTTAAATTAATATTAAATATTACTTTAAGAAAAAAATATATTGTAATATATCGGAGATATGGGTAGTGCAACGGATTTCTCAAGTCAGAACGCTTAGCGAGATCACGGGTTCCATTCCCGTTCCGAGTCTGGATTATTGCATATAAACATGCAATACGTTTCAATTCATAAAAAGAATATAAGTATAATATCAGTTGCCTAGTACTCAAAACACAAGCGTTGTGTTGCTTACTTTCCCTCTGATACTTTCCAAGATGGCGCTTTGTGAATTATAGTACATATCCCATTACATTTATTAATTATTTATTTAAAAAATGTAACTCAAGTATCTAAATTAACTTTCAACATTGCTTTTTAACGCATAATAAATAAAACTATTTAAAAGTAAAGAAACTGTTATACTTCTATTATTTTCGTTTAAATATTTAAGACTTAATTTTTACATACATTTAAACTACTAGTTATAAACAATAAAATATTAGCTGCATGGATAACGAGATCTGATTGCAAGTAATCGAAAATTCAACGAGTTGTATTTAATCGTTGAAATTCAAAGGAATAAAATTTTAAGCTAGATTTAAATGTGCAATCAACCGTCTCAAACATTTCAGCTACATAATAAAGTAAGCCATTTTATGACTGCGTTCGAGACAATAATAAGAGTACTCAACTCTCTTACATCGTGATTAAATTATAATTGCAAAGTCAGACTTGGCATAGCTTAAGTTATTTCATTTTCATCCCTTTCTAGATTAGTTTGGGTGCTTCGTCATTTTTATGGTTTTAGAATTGTTACAATCCTCCAGAAATTTCTGAACAATTTATATGTGTGTATGTTACTGATAAATCCCATTAAAACCTTGTTTTTGTAATGAATTGTAATCAGTACAACGGGATTATAAACTAGTTTTTTCATTACCAATTTTTTTTTATTGCTGATGCACAACAGACAGGCTGGCAGCCCACTTAATAGTAAGCAATTACCGTCGCCTATGGATGTTTGCAACATTAGGGTTATCGCGAACACGCTGCTGTCCCATAGAAGTACAGGAAACTGGGTCACTAATCCCGAAACACAACACAAGGTTATTATTGCGGTATACTTATACATCAGGGGTGGTTGCCATCTAGACGGGCTTAGGGCCCTACCACGTAGCTAGGGCTGTTTTGTGGCCTGACACGTGACTCTAGCCGCAGAGGTTATAATATTCTTACTACTAACCTGCACGGAAAAAATAATACTATTATTATGCACATACTATACAGAGTACGTCTGGAGACTATTTATTTATATTTGTTTAAGCAATATACAATATAATTCACAATATGTAGTACATTTGTATTAAATGTATATATGTAGATCAGTAGTTTCCACAGTATTATACGCATTGATTGCAACGAATAAAAAATATAAGAAATCTATTAACATGATAAATATTATTTTGGCATTGATTGAATACATATTACGAGGACGACAGGATAGCCCATACGCGTCGTCAACATCGGACAACAACAGATTTAGTTCTGGCCATTGCCAGCAGTGAGTCTGGATGGACCAGTTATGACTTCATAACTTGATACAAAACTTGCTAATAAATCTCGAGTAACCTCAACAACAACAAAATGAAATAGGTTTGACATTGACATATCATTTGTCAAGTCAAATAATCTTATACATAGTTCCGTTCTACTGATTTTATATGTGTTAATTTTGTCGTTTTGCATTGCATTATATCTATAGCAATTATAATTTAAATAACACTACTTGAAGTTTATAACATTACTGATATTGGATCTGATTTTATAAATATTATCGGTGTGGCGGCACTAGTTGCACGTCACATCACTAACTGAGAATCCTATTGCCATCTATGTTAGAATCGTTGCTTCATTGGAATAACACGATCTATGGTTATTGTAGGCGTCGACAGGTGCTTCGTCGTCCTAAATAGGTATGTGAAGGAAGTAGACTTATGCGATTTATCTTCGAAGTGCTCAACTGCTCAGTGGAGATACGCTACCAGTACATACTGCGGCTGGCTTTTGTATTTCCATATGTCCGTAAAGTTATCGGAAAGTCTGTGTTTTCTTGCGTCGAATGTCACCAATGTGGAGGTCGCAGACACCTCCGGGTCGTATTGTCGGAGATAAATGAAATCCAGGGAGCGTGGATGCTTACAGTCGTTTATTCCAAAGGCAGAAGTTTAATGTACAAGGCTTATGATTATAAACTAGATAATTGTATTTACATTTTTGCCGGGAAGGGAAACCAACGCTTAGTAGTTGTCAAAATCTGACCGCCTTATTTTTTATCGTGGTTATGTGGCGGCACTAGTTGCACGTCACATCACTAACCACGATAAAAAATAAGGCGGTCAGATTTTGACAACTACTAAGCGTTGGTTTCCCTTGCCGGCAAAAATGTAAATACAATTATCTAGTTTATAATCATAAGCCTTGTACATTAAACTTCTGCCTTTGGAATAAACGACTGTAAGCATCCACGCTCCCTGGATTTCATTTATCTCCGACAATACGACCCGGAGGTGTCTGCGACCTCCACATCCTTATAAATACCAAGAAGATAGGATGTTAATGAGGAATGCTTTATGCGAAAGAAGTGAAAAATCTTTTTAGCTAACTATAGCCTTTTTTAGCATGGACGGTTAATATTTCTTTACGCTTTTCAAGTATATTGATTGTCTGCCTCCTTCTGCTCCTTAGTGGACGAGTTTTACAAACTCCATATCCACGGACTCCACTGCAATCGGGGGGACTCGCAAACGAATATATCTTCGAAGAAAAAGTTTAAATACTTCATTATACACTGTCATACATTCGAATGGAAAATGTATTTAATTGCAGAGCTTGTTTTTTTTTCATAATTAATAATGTTAGTACAAAAGATATTTGCAGTAGTGTAAATTTAATTTTATATATTTTAAATGTAATTTTAATTTACTATTAGTGAAACACTGAGAAATACCTTAATAAATTAATTAAACTTTGTGATATAAGTGGAAAATCACAGATGCTTCGAAAAAATTGATTACAAATTAAAAATTGTAAGGACTGGTGTGTTTTAATAATACGGCAAAACATTGAAATACCACCGTAAAAAAAAACAAAGCAAAACTCATAATTAAAGTGAAAGCAAACATTTCATTTTTAATTGCGCGATTTAACGACGGAATTACTCGATCTCATTTATAATAAATAACTTGTATATTTAAGTAAAATAATGTTGTTAGCTGTTTTCCGGCAAGATTGCCAACTAATAACATTACAAAACAAGCTCTTAGCTGGTAAATTATGCATGCACTCTCGGATCATTACCACGGCGCCGCTGGCCTCATTCGAATCTTAGCATTGCACCCGCCAAACCCGGCCAGCCCAAATATTTCACGGCCTGTAATATGCAAGATTAATTAAATCATTTACATTTTCTTTCGTAATCCTGGTTGGGGGGATACTTTTCGGATCTTGTTTTGCTTGATATATTCTGAATATAGCGCTAGTGATTAAGAGGCTGTAAAGTAACAGATTATATGCTCATATAATACGTAGAGAAAAATTTCATGTGACAAGAAAAATACTGCACTCTCATTTATAATATAAATGAGAGTGAATGGATACAAAAGAAGGAGTAAACCAAAGGGAAGAAGGATTGTAAATTGTGAAACTAAACCATTCTCGAATCCACTTGAACACACAAACAATTTCATTAAAATCGGTCTAGCCGTTTACGAGGAGTTCAGTTACTTACACACGCACAGAAGAATATTATAATAACATTTAATAACTTACTAACATAAATGACATTTCTTTACTGATCCATGGTTCATCACTAACAATAATGTCGTACACTTAAGAGAAATCTGAACTATACGTAGGTTATTTGGAAGAGATCGCTTCAAGTGATAAGACCGCTTATTTTTAGTTATTATTATTTATATGTAAGTATATTATAAGTTACTTATGATAAGGATTTATAAGTTATTAAGAAATAAATCTATTTAATAATATTTGTTATATTCCAAATTACAAGGCGGTATTTTTATTTTATATAGCTTAACCATTAAAATATAAAAATGAATAACGTTTATAGAGATCGCTTTACAATTCTGCTCAGGATCGCTAAGATAAAGGCTAGGCAAATCCTCGCGAGCGCTCAAATTCTTCGAACGCGGTGGCGGACCGTCTTTGCCCGTCGGGCGGTAATAAAAACGGCTTAAATAGGATTTTAACCGCGAGTTCCTCGCCTTAATTAAATTGGATTTGCGACTGAAAGAAATATACGTGAAAAATTCATGTCGATTATACCATGGGAACGAGTTTTGAAATCTCGTTACTAAGCCGATTATACGTCTCTCGAAAATTAATAATGTTAGACTCATCAAACAGATTTCGTTTTTCACATATAATTAATGTTTATACGGATATCTATAGAGTACAGCTCAACGCAACGATGGTAACATTAAGCAGGAAGTAACAGACGGCGCGCTTCACAGATGCGACGTAATATTTACAAAAGAGACAAAATATAAATTAAAGAACATTTTCTATACTCAAATTGTTTCCCACTTAAACAAACCCTAATGATATGAGTTTCTTTATACATTATATGCACTTGATTGCCTTTTCATGGTAACAGCAGTAATATTAAAACTCTGAAATAACGCCAGTAACAGCTGCAGTAACGGGGTTTTAATTATCACTTACAACGCCTTTCAGCCGCGGAAAATTACTCTCATAAACCATTTAGAACAGAGAATAGCTAAACGATTTAGGGTACCAGTTATTAGAATATTACCGGCCATTTCCAATCCAGCGCTAAACGGCAGTTTTTTAATCTATTAGTTTTTAGTGACCGTATAGTTCCATTCCAACCAATATGAATTATATGACTAACCTATCTTATTTCATGAGTAAGATAACCATTGAATATGAATGAATATGTGTAAAATCATTGTGGTTAACTAAAAGGCAATAATGAAATGGTACCAATCTTTTTTCCTACCCTGCTTAGGAAACACCCTAAGCTTACATTACAAAAAAACTCTACAAACACTTTTTGTACTATAATTTAGCCACATTCGTTTCATTTATTCCACTTTGGTCTTAAGTATACCGCCATATGCCTTGTGTTGTGTTCCGGCATTAGTGACCCAAGTTCCTGTACTTTTATGGGACGACAGCGTGTTCGCGATGCCACTGGCATTGCAAACACCCATAGGCGACGGTAACTGCTAAATTCTAAGCGAGCCGTCAGCCTGTCTGCTGAAAAAAAATTATTTCCTTCTCTATTTTTGTACAGGATAAAGTGTTTTTTATTGCACAAGAGACAGGTAAAAAAGCACGCAGATATTTAAGCTGGACATAAGACCCAGCAGTGTACTATAAAGAAAGCTTCAAGTTCAAACTTTTAGAAGAACAATAAGTTGTTTTTTAATGTAATGGGAACTTGTTACTACAAAATATAATTTAATTAAATCTAAAAACATTTCCTTTTTTAGGATAGCGTAATTAAATCAATAGCGGTCCCGTATTGAATAACATTAGCCCTCAATTAACATTCGGGGGTAGATTTTTAAAGCGGCTCCGACGTGGGCCGGTGGTATAGGCAATAAAACGGCTCGTCCCTTATCCGTCATTCAGCCCTTAGAGATTTCTTCTGGGAGAATAATTTACGTTGATCGTCCGGAAGGGGAACGTAACTGCCTTACTGAAACTTTAAGCTTTCACTCAGAACGGTCGCGATTCGCGGCGCCTTTCGCTAATAAATTGGTTTCAATAGGAACACATAAAACCCAATGTCGATCTTAATTGTCAGGTTTTGCTTAAAATTATACCTTTGCGCAATACATTTATTTAGCTTGTTAAATGGACTATGTAACGAAATGAACATAAAGGCGCTTAAAATCATATCCGCCTTTGCATGGTTTTTGTAAGCTCTCTGCAACGAGCACTGCTGGCAATGATGACGTAACATGTCGATGAGTGTGAATAAAGCCTTTGACGCCTTTCGCCACATGCGTTTCAAGCGAGCCACTTCAATTTCAGTTTACACGCTCTTTGATGGATTAACTCAAAGATTCTTGTAAACGAGTCATATAAATTTTAACAAGTTGTACTTTTTAACACGTGACGAAAGTGTTTATAAATAAAAATACTTTTTACTCGGAAAAATTATAAGAAAAACAATATATATATTTTTTGTTTTATATAGCAAGGGGAAACTTGGTGGAATTTGTTAATTTAGCCTATAAATAATATCAGGAAAAGTGTCAAGAGAAGAAAATATGCCAAGAAAAAGCAAAGAAGACACAGGAAACTAAATGTCAAGAGGAACTGTGCTATTAAGAATTATCAACTGCAAGTTTTTCGATGTTTTATTATTAACTAATCATGTCGTAACTTTATTATTAGAATTAGAATAAAATTGGAGAAAGTATCAGTTCGTTAACGAAGGTGAGTATTTAACATTCCACAAGTCTCCTAATTCCCGGGTGCCCGACTTGTTAGGAAAAAAGGAAAGCGTTGGAGCAACGTCCCTAATAAATTAATGGCAAAACATGACCTCAAATATCCCAACAATTTAGACCTTAATCGAAATAAACAAAATCTTGCATGATTTTTTTATCATATAGTCATATATTTTTGAAATACATTTAAAGTAAACACCTATAATTTTTTTATTCGTACTATTTAAAATATAAAAGTAATAACGGAGAGAAATTTTCTTCGTTACAACTTTTATATCTACGATTTCTTTCCTAGTTTATTAGGAAAAATAAAAGGTTTTCAATTTAAATGTTAAAAGCTAAGCTTTTAAGTTAGTTTTAAAAGCTAAATAATTATTATTCATGGTGATATTATTGCTGATTGTTTAAATTTATTTCAAGAACTTAATTGATATATTAATTTTGAATATTTTACTTATTTTTTTTTAATTTACAATAAATATTACAGAAATTTAATTGACAAAAATATAAAAATCAATTAGTTATCACTTTTCTATATTTTTCTAACATTTAAAACTAATGTAGAATCTTAATATCAAAAATATTCAGGATAGACAAGATTGAGTTCTCAAAGGGGAAACTCATATAAGGGATGCAATCGTTATCATCCTACGCTTACTGGGTATTGTGTTATCGTGTGGCAATAAAAGGGCGTGTAGTTGGGGTTACCATGCTACGCTAATTCTTCTTTACGAGCACCGATGGGTTGATTTCATAGAAAGACGCAGCCAAGCATAGTATTTTACATTTAACGTGCAAAAATTTGTACAATTATTATTTAGTAAACTGGAGAATGTACACAAATATAATTTTGTATTTATCTAGCTATACAGCTACGAAGCGTCTATGAAGCTTCTAGGTTTCAGTTCAAATTAAATAGAACTTTTATCATGTCTCCATTAAGAGTGAGCGCAGTAGTCGATGCAGGTTTGTCGTTAATTCTTGTTTACGGCGATCCGCTTTTAGTCGGCTGTCCAGTGTGGACGAGCACGTGAGCAGTTAGCACACGGATCGAAATAATCCTTCACGACATTAAGCTATAAAATAACACCAATTTGGATATTTATTTTGTGTCAAACAAACCTGTTATGGCTTTGCTCGGGTAGAAATTACATTATAACGTATGCTGCTCCGAAATAAAAGTATCTATCTATTCGAAAATTGCTTTCAAAGTCCACTAACTTGATTTTGAGTTCATTTGGAACAAAGACTCAAATTGTTTTGTATTATTTTGTATGAATTATTATTAATTCGGAAATATTAGTATGCAATTAATATATTACATACCTAAACACATTCTGTTTGTAGTACCAAACACTGAAACTATTTGTTCAATAAACAATGAGTTACGAGAAAATCTTTTGCCAAAGATGTTGTACATATTATCTCGAGTTGTGGCACCTCAAATGGATAATGGTTAGCTACCAAATCACGGAGCAGGTGACATGAAATAGGGAAATTCTCGAAACACATTAAATAGTTATATATTTGTCGGAGGAAGCTATATTCAGTTAATTGTTATGAGCTGTAGTCGAGTTGATAGTCTCTTTGTATGCCTAACTCCAATATATTTTTTTTTTAATTATACTTACTTTTAAAAATCTTAATTTTATTTAATTTGATTTCTTGCATGTTTCTATAATATAAAAGTTATAAATACATACATACATATAATCACGCCTCTTTCCCGTAGGGGTAGGCAGAGACCACTTCTTTCCACTTGCTACGATCCTTACATACTTGTTTCGCTTCGTCCACTTTCATTATTCCCTTCATACATGCCCTTCGGTTTAGGGTACTCTTGACCTGGCCTTTTTTCAAGACGTCCCTGATCTGGTCTCTAAACGTCCGCCTAGGTCTACCCCTTCCAACACTTCCATTCACACTAGCCTTATACACATTTTTCGTCAATCGTTCTTCATTCATTCTCTCGACATGGCCAAACCATCTCATCATACCTTTCTCAATTTTTATCACTACATCTTCTTTCAGACCACAACGTCTCCTTATCTCACTATTTCTTATCCTGTCACTCAGTTTAACTCCTATCATACTTCTTAACGCTCTCATATAAAAGTTATGAATGTTGTAATTCATTAAATGACCAATCCGAGCAGAGGATGTGTCTCGAGAGGGATCGAGTTGCCATCTTTACTTTAGTGAGTCGGTGGTTTTTGATGGGAATATTCAAGCGGTGATAGCTGATCGAGTTTAGATCGTTGAGTTTTGTTTAAGTAAGATCGGAACTGAACTCGCCGTTTTTCATAATTGTGTTTTATGCTCGCATTTTACCCTGGATGTCCACTAAGCTCGCAACCACTAATGACGATATCGGCGTAAACAATTTTTCTCCTATATATTTAAAACTTACTTTACAACTTCTTAGATAATTTACAATTAACTCCAACCGCAATCATTATAAAGTTCATTACATTAAAATATTTTTATTACAAAAACTTTATATGCGCTAAGTACATATAAATGTAGTATGCAAATACTACCTGTAATCTCAATGACCATATGGATTTCTCTCCACTATAGAATTCAAAAAAGGAATAATAAATTCTATTTAGGGACAAAAAAACAACGACCCAAAACGGTTTGCATTATAATCCATAATTTAATATTAATTTATAGTCGAAAATCACCCTCTCACCGTCATCGAGTTGGAAAATAACGGAAGTCTTTAAAAGAATAAGACGGTGTTTTGAAACGGTCGGAAAAAACAATTAATCATTCCGCTCTTTCATAGTAAAGGTTGTACGACACGATTGTTCTATAACAGAAAGTGTATTATTCTTTTGTTATCAAAAAACCGAAACGTATAATATCCATTATCATAGTGGAGAGTCTGAAAATAGTTCCCAAATAACATTGCTCAACCTTCAATATTTGGATGCCTATTATTTGATACTTGTAAATGAGACTGGGAAATACAGCGTCTGTATTTAGATAATACCTCCAAATAATGGACGCCGCGATGCGCATTAATATTGAGGTAAATCTTATTAGGACCGCCTAAACGCCGCGATAATATCATATTGTTTTGGAACTCACCATCCGCGTTTCCTCTCTTATGCTTGGAAGGGTTCCATCCTCAGGGACGACCGATGCCTCTGAATATTCATACTATTATCGCAAACCGACTTACAGAACTGAGCAGCCTCGTAAATATATAATGCGACTCATTTCGGACTAAAAATAATTTATATCAATTCAAAATGGTTGTTCATTTATATAATGCTATTGTTAATCAAAAACACAATAATAATGGTTTAAGGTTCGCCGGGTGTTATTGGAAGTAGCTTTCGAGATGTAATTGTTGTGTTGATTTCCCCAGGGAGACGCAGGTTTCTCCCGACTTCGACTTTAGGCTGGCTACCTTTCCGGCTGCCCACGTGCTTCGGGCCTGTAAACAATCCACTAATCATTTGCTCATAGTGGTTTCGTAATATTGAGTTTATTCAATATTTAATGCGAAAAAATAAACTCGTTTCTTGAACTTCTGTTATAAAATTATTTGTTAGTTACTCTCAAGTAGAGATGGATCGTCGTACTAGGTAAATCGGATACTAGATCCACCTGTTCTCCTGTTCCTAATCTTAAGAAATACCTAATCCACATAATCTTCCTAATCTCGTTCACAACCAATACTTAGCAAGTAATCTCAATATGCCTATTCCTAATCTCAAGTTCTGAGTTCGTTATTAGGATTTGATTAATTTGATTGTTGGATCATTATTTAAATGATTAGGATTAGGTATTTAGCAAACTGTGAAGTGTTGTTTGTGCACCAAGGATCCGTCCTTAGTCCGTTTCTGTTTAGCGTGGTATTAGACGTATTGTCGAACAGCATTAGAAACTCACATGAGCAGCCCCCGTGGCTGCTCATGTATGCTGATGATATCGCGCTGGCAGATTCGGACAGGGGTAGGCTGGTGCGACGTGTGAAGGTGTGGAAGGAGTCGCTTGAGAACGGTGGTCTGAAGCTCAATGTAGCGAAGACCGAGTACTTGGCCTGTAACTCCACAGATCCCACACCCGTACGCATAGACGGCAACACGGTCGAGCGCACGGACCATGTGAAATACCTGGGATCTGTGTTTCATGCGTCTGGTGACATCGATTGCGACGTCAAGGCACGCATTGCTGCCGCGTGGGCTAAATGGCGTGAGGTAACTGGTGTCATTTGTGACCCCAAGATGCCGGTAAAGTTGAAGGGGCAGGTCTATAAGACCATCATTGGGCCTGTCCTTTTATACGGCTGTGAAGCATGGCCGGTGTTAGAGCGACACAAGCAAGAACTGCGTGTCACGGAGATGAATATGCTGCGGTGGATGTGTGGAGTGACGCGGAAGGACCGCGTTAGGAACTCCCGCATTCGCGGTAGTCTTCATGTCCGTGACATTGTAGATAAATTGCAGGAGTGTCGGCTCCGTTGGTATGGCCATGTTTTACGGCAACCGGATGCTTACGTGGGAAACAAATGTCTGGCCATGCCGCCTCCGCCGGGCCCCGGCAGGAGGGGTAGACCCAAAAAGTGCTGGCTTGACGTCGTAAAGGGTGATATGCGTGCCAATGGGCTCACTACCAGGGATGCTGAAGATCGCGCGAAGTGGAGTAGAAAAAGTCGGAAAGCGGACCCCGGGCACCGAAACGAAAGTTTGGGTGGCAACCGGGACTAACGCTGGGATGATGATGATGATGATGATGAAGTGTTGTTTGTGATATTTTTGAATGAGAACAGTTTAATAGAACAATAAATTATCTTATTTATTCATTAATATAATTAGTGTTCAATGAATTGGTATCTTCCCTTCATACTTATTAGCTTAGGACTATCATCTTACTAAGGAATGAAGACTGAAGTTACTCTTGTAGGTATATAATATAAAACTGTTGTGTAAAAACAATTATTTCGATTTAGTTCGAAAGACCCGATGTTCAACCTTCGTAAGATGGCGTATTTGAAAGATTTCAATTCATTATAGATATATACATTTATTTTAACTATGTACATTACTATTAAAATATGTAAATCTATTTGTATTGAAAATCTTTTTTGTATGTTAAAAATGAAAAAAAGGGTTATTTAAAAAGGAAAATTTTATAAAGTACTTTTTTACGTCTATGTTTCTTATTATTTTAATTTTTGTGTGACCATGCTCTCCCGCGCAAATCTGATAAACATTTGGCACGCGCTGCGAGTGAGCAAGAAAGAAGGATCAATAAGGTATCCATTGCATAACGTTGTCTCGCTTTCTACGGCTCTAGATGTGTAGCGGGATGGTGAGATACGTTGCAACGTGTAAGTGAGTGAGATAGCACAGGAACAGGTAGGATCGTATGCTGAACATTCGATTTTATGTTTTAAGAATACGAAGATTAGGTGGAACAGGTGGATTATACACATTGACAATATGGGATTAGGTGCAGCCTAATTTCATAAAATACCTAATTTTATACAGATTTACCTCTAATTAAATAAGATATTTAGAGGGATACCAATAATACATTTTTTTTTATTTTCGAAGATTGCTTCAGGTGTGGACTTAAAGATATGAGGGCCGTTTTATTCCGTACACGATGTCCTGGTGGGTGGCTACGCTTTAGCCAATCCACCTTACGAGTTACAAGCGGTTGTGCACGCTGACGCATACTGCGTTCACTATGGCGCCAGGCAGCAAGGTCTCCGGTTATGCCTGAAGGAGAGACCCAAGGTTGATCATAAATCTCGGGCCACTAGAACTGGGCCGGATATCACTGGAAGCAATCCGCCCGCATTTAGCGGAATGGGTCTTACATTGCCGTGCGGCGCTGACATTCAGACTGATCCTACATCAGTCATCATATTAACTGGGCATGACTGTTTTGTAAAATATCTGCACCAGACTGCAAGGTGGGGACCCAATCCGGTCTGCTGGGTGTACGGCACTAATCTATGTCGTGGAGCATATTATGGTGTTGGAGTGCGTCGCATGGGGGCCTCAAAAAAGATAAGTTGTAGAGATATGGCAGTGCCATCGGGAAGGCGGGAGAGCCTACGTAGTGAAGATAGCGGTACGTGGGTGATTATTTATTCTCTGTAGAACCCAGTCGAGTACTACAGTACTTGATCCCCATAAGCGTCTGCTTATGCACGTCTGCGTCTGCGTCACGAACTGAGGGCGTTGTAGAGCAATGACCAAAAGTCGATCATGCGATACTCCACAAAGGCTTAAGGTGGCTACCGGGTTTTTAAGTAGGTATGCTGCCGCACCCACCCTTGTTACTCTCGACATCTCTTGCTAGCCAATCGAGTGATCCCATTTAAAAGTATGATAAATAAACAAGTGTCAATGACAAGAAAAAAGCTGTTGACCTCGAGCCGTTATGACTTCAGATGTGATCTAAGCGATGAAGGTGCGAATCACCAGAAGTACCGTTAATGGCTAGTCAAATAGGATTGAACAGAAAAACTGTAAAGACAGTGCTTAACATCATCTTTGCGTTAAATCCCGGTTGCAGCCCAAACTCTCGCTTCGGCGCCCGGAGTCCGCTTTCCGAGTTTTTCTTCTCCACTTCGCACGGTCTTCAGCATCCCTGGTAGTGAGCCCATTGGCACGCATATCACCCTTTACGACGTCAAGCCAGCACTTTTTGGGTCTACCCCTCCTTCCTCCTCGCCTCCTGCCGGGGTTCGGCGGAGGCGGCATGGCCCCAGACATTTGTTTCCCACATAAGCATCCGGTTGCCGTAAAACGTGGCCGTACCAACGGAGCAGAGACTGTAAACACAGTGCTTAACGTAGACCTAAAACTAATGTGAGTAAAAATATCCCGCGTGTTCCTACGACGGTACGCTAAAACCAGTATCAGAACATCCTGAGAAAATATTTTTGATATTAAAGGAACTCACAACAAACAGAATTATGGTTTATCCGCCATAAGCTCAGAGGGGCCGGTAAAGCCGTTTCCCAGGTGAAACACAGCCATCATCAGTGATGATTTAGTTAGGGACCTCCAATTTCGGCTTTATTGAGGTACATTTTTGCGAAAAATGTATCAAAACTAGTACCAAAGTATACTGAGAGACAATTTTGGATGGCATCGAAAAAATATGTCTTAAACGCTCGGCCAGGGAGAGCCGTGAGCATTTCAACAAGATTCTGCACCCTAAAGGATAAAACAATACAAGCTTTGTTCGAGTGCCAAAATATCGGTTTCATCAAGCAGGAATAACATAACTGATAACCATAAATATAACTTGATAACTAAATAACTTATTAGCTTTACTCGAAAGAACTAGTCTTAGATATGATTTAATTGCATTATCAGAGTGCTTGTTAAATAAAGCATACAGTACTCCTTCCTTAGCTAATTATTCCTGCTCTAAGACTGGACTTAATAGAAATCAAAATGACGGAGTAGTAATGTACATTAAAAATAACCTTAATTTCAATGTGAGCAGGCCAATTTTTTCTGAGGCGAACTGTTTACTCTGTTCTAAAAGCAACTTAGCAATTAAACCCTGTTTTAGAAATATAGATAACTTCCTGAATGATTTGAATCGGTTAATGGATTCTTTAAATCAATTTTAAAATATATTCCTTACCCGGAGATATTAACATTAATATTTCTAGCGATAATGATGAATCCAGTCGAGATCGAGATCTAACGCTAATGGCATCCCACAATTTACTTACAGCATACGATACACCTACTAGATTAGAAAGTTGTCTGGATCATGGTTTCATTAAAGGTCGTGACAAGGCTACTATTTTGAAACTAGAGTCTATTACTGACCATATGCCAATAGTTGCACTTCTATAAATATAACGTACCAATTAGACAAATAACTATTATTGACTATAAACAAATCGCGGTGGATTGCGGCAGGTGGAAATACTATACTCTAAAGATGTTGATTATGCGGTTGACGAATTGATTAATAAACTTCAAACGATTATCCGCATAAATTCTAAACAAGTCACAGTTTCTAGAAAAAAGACAAGTTTAAATTCAATTTAATTTATTTATGCTTATATATAACAATACATTATACATAGACCCTTTTGAGGTATAGCATATATATATTGTAAATTTTTACTTGTTTAACATATTTCATCAATTACCACTTATTTTTCGGAAAACAATTTATTTAATAAATAATCATTTCTCGGTCAGTCATTAATTACATTATCAAAATTGTCATTAAAATAGTCATTAATTGTATAATAAGTCTTTTAATTAAAATATATTTGCTTTCATTTTGAAGACATTTAAAGATTGAGCCGACTTTATATAAGTTGGAAGATGGTTAAATATTCTAATGCCCATACCAAAAATACTCTTGCTGCATGTAGTAGTTTGACATAGAGCCATGGATAACTCCTAGCTAACTAAGATGTATAGAGATATGACATAGAGATAGACTTTATAAAAAAACTAAAATAAACCCTACTGATGAAAATTCTAGAATTATTTATACACATTATAGAAATTATTGCTCCAAACTAATAAGAAGGGTAAAAAAAATTGAAAAAAAGATTATGAACAAAATTAATTTAATAAAGCTAAAAATAACATAAAACGAACTTGGGACTTGACAAACTGTAACAGAATTACGCAATAAACCTAGTACCTCCACTTGTCTCATTCTATTACCATAATGATTACATTATATTCTTACTTCTAAATTAAACTGACGGACTCATAAACTGCATCAAAGTTCAGGATTACTTTGAAATTATTTTTTTTAATAAGTATGCAAACTTTTTAGATTAAATTATATAAATATGGAGAGACTGGCTCTTAATCTAAAAACAAAAAGGAAAATTTAAAAATAGAACTGCAGTAAAACAAATGAATATAGCCGGGAAAAGAAAATTTACTCGTAGTACATATCAGATTTGTGTGTTATTTATAGCAAAGTTTTAAATTGATTCTCACTGATTTTTCATTCTTTTGTCAATTGAATTATTGTTACCAGCAGAATTGTTGGGTTAGTTTTTTTAACTCATCGATTTTGAACCATAATATGGATACTTCGTCCGAACAAGCGGCTCAAATTGTAGCATTGGTGCGGGAGGGCTTGGATCAACGAACGATTGGTAGAAATTTAAATTTAAACCAGTCTACAGTTTCTAGAATATACAGAAGGTTTGTGGAGACAGGTTCTTACAGAAGGAGACGTGGTACAGGCAGAACTCGAGCAACCGCCGGTCGTTATGACCGATTTATTGTTACAACTTCCCTGCGAAATCGTTTCCTCACGTCAGTTAACATCAAAACAGAGCTTAATGAAGTACGTGGAGTAAACGTGAGTGCACGAACAATAAGAAGAAGGTTAAAGGAAGCGGGTATCACCCCTATTAGACCAACAAATGGTCCAAAGTTGTCTGTAGCTCACAGACAAGCTCGCTTAAGATTTGCGCGTGATCACCTGAATTGGACAGAAGAGCAATGGACCTCCGTATTGTTCACGGACGAGTGTAGGACATGTTTATATGGTGCAGATGGTCGCAGAAGAGTCTATCGTCGACGTGGGGAGCGATATACTCAAAGTTGCATTGAGGAGCGTGTTCCTTTTGGAGGCGGTTCGTGTATGGTCTGGGGTGACATATCGATGAACGGGCGAACAGAACTTGTGTTCATAGACATGATCCGTCAAAACGGTAATAGAGGGGGGTTTGACTGCACATTGCTACATAACAGAGATCTTAGAAGATCACGTGGTGCCTTACATGGGATTCATAGGCGAAAATTTTACTTTAATGCAGGATAATGCCCGGCCGCACGCTGCTGCACAAGTTCGACAATATTGCGAAGAGGTTGAGATACGTACAATGAATTGTCCAGCACGCAGCCCGGATCTTAATCCCATTGAGCATGTTTGGGACAATTTAAAAAGAGCTGTATATGCGAGAAACCCTTTGCCCACGACAGTGGCAGCACTAAGAACAGCACTTTCAGAAGAATGGGACATTATTCCGCAAGATCTTTTAATAACCCTAATAAAATATATGCGGAACCGATTAGAATCCGTAATAAGGGCACCTGGAGATAATACACCTTATTAAAACATAAATAAACCCTTGCATAAAGTTTGTGTCTATTGTTAAAACCAATTTTTTAATTAAACCAAGTTTCCTTAAATTTCTGTTTTTTCTTCAAAAAAGTCTTAAGGTCCTTTCCAGTACACAAACTTAAGGATATGACCCTACGCTGTTTTAAAGTTCACGAACCAATCTAGAGGTTTCAATTTAAATCTGTATAGAAAGTTTGCATATTTGGTTAAAATATTTATTTCAAAGTCGTCTATTACTTTGATGCAGTTTATGAGTCCGTCAGTGTATTATTAATTTAGAAATATTATTCAAATACTAAGGCAAATTATAAATTTGACTATACTAATCTATATTATTTTTTACATACAACATTATCATTTTTTCTTTTTCGGTCTCGGGGAAAAACCTCTCTTGACGGGTTCCCCCGGCCCGGGGGGAGGCTCGTGGCGAGAGACACGCTCAGCCGCGCCCCGGCGCCACTGCTACAACAGCGCCAGGACTCGGGCCTCGAGGTCCCATGGTGGGGATCCGGCCAGCAGGGAGGCCGCTTCGAAGGACACCGTGCGGTATCCCCTTATCGCCTTGACGGCCAGGACGCGCAGCGGCCTGTGAAGCAGCGCCGTCGTTTTGGCCGTCAAGCGATCCGCCCAGATCGGGGACCCGTTAAGGGCCATCGACCGCACGGTTCCCTCAAAGAGCCTGCGGCACACTGCGCCCGGCCCGCCGATATTCGGCAGCAGACCGGAGAGTCCCGCCGCCGCCCGAACTAGCCTCGGCGCCAGGCTCGAAGTGCGGCATACAACATAATCAATTTTAACTCTAATAAACAGTAATAATATATAAAGAACGGTGTATATAAAATTTTATATTTATTCATACAATATTATACTATATATTTATACCATATGCTATCACATGCATCCATATTTTTTTCATATATTGAATAATAATATATAGATATGTACCTACGTACATTGACTTGAAATGACAGAAGTCCCATATTACTAATACCCATGGAAGCCGTAAGCAGCTGTCATAACAGGGTCCGATATAAAGATGATGGATATCCCCATCTGATGTAAATATGGTGCACGTACGCACATAACGGACACGTAAGTACAATGTTTACACACCGCTCAAAAAGCAAATGGCACGAATATTTCATCAATAAATATGTAAAAAGATTTGCTAAATTGTTTCATTTTTTGTTTTTTTTTTTCTTACAATTGAAGCTATTTGTAAAATAATCATGATTTCTGTGAATCATGGAAAAGAATATTAATCAAAGCTATTGCAATAACAGGAAAACATTGGCGAAGTACTTTCAAGTTCAAAAGGCATATGACAAAAGGCCAATGTTGAACTCGGTTAAAGATTATAAACGTTTTTCGAGACTGCTATCAACACTATCAATCATCCGTATAATAGGCCACGTCCCCTGAAACATGTTCTTAAATAATTTGTCAAAACCCCTGTTCGGGCAAGTATTTTCTCGAGCTATATTTCTAAAGCTATTTTTATACTTTTAAATCATTAGTTTAGGAAATAAATATAGGAATATTCAATATAGTAGCTAGTAATCTAGTTTTCATGCTAGAAGCCGTGACATTAACTTTACCCAGAAATTTGAAGCTTACTTAAGTGGTTAACGGTATTTCTAATAATGCGTAACATTCTTGATAATATGAGTAAACTTTAAAATATTTTAAATCTTGGTAGCTTAGTAGTATTAATATTAGGTATAACGCTGGAGCTACAACTAAAAGTTATTATGTTAATTTTCACTTTTCTCTAAGAAGAACTGCACTTCGTCTATGCTATATCGGAACCCCGTGGAAGCCGGTTCTTGACATACAAAAATCCCCAAACGCCACTCAGTTTATTTTTGAGGGTCACAAAATCCTTAGAGTACAGTTGAAAAAAATCAATATAAGTATATATGTAGATATACTGCGCCAATCTCAAATGTAACTAGTGCGAGGATAAACTCTTTCTACGAACAGTCTGGCTTTTCAGAATATCGTGTATTAATTTTTTACAAGAACATAAGATTCATGTGCAATAAAGTGGGCAACGGAAAGGCCACGAAATCGTCAGGCCATATATCCGTAGGCCCGGGCGTAGGCGATAGGAGAACAGCGGGTTTTTTCATTACAAGCGTATGAAAATCAATATATCGATGCAACTTAGCCACGGCCAGACAGGTGATATTTTTCAATTGAAATCGGTCTCGATTCAACTCATAGATCAAGCTAGCGCCAGCATGAAACCATTACACTTTGTTGACATCAACGAATGCCTTTTTACATATTCACCCCGAGCACACAAAGATTGAGCCGTGAAATTGGAAATGGTTTCTATGAACAAAAATGTATTCCATGCACGTCCCAAACATATCGCCACAACATGGAGTTATCGTATGATTCCTGATATTATAATGTTACAATTGTTTTCTAAACGCTTAATACATTTCAATCACATTTTTTTATCAAATAAGGCCCCTTTCTTGGTATAGGCCTCCTCCAATTTCATCCAAGCAGACCTGTCCTTCACTTATATCCAGCACCGATATCCAGTTCCGAGGGCCTTCCTCATCTCCTTTTCGCTGTCGATCCTGTCCAAACGGCAGTCCTACAACAAAAATAGACATGCATTATACTCGTATATAAAATGCATTTGAGAAAAATGATTCCAGATTGCATTAAGAAATCTCGGACGAATAGGATAGTAGAATAAATTGTGATTACGAGACAATTGATTACATTTTAAATGAAAGTAATTCTAGTAGGCCGTTAGTGTGATAACTATCTCTAGTATTTAAATATGCAGCCATAATAATCTTGTGTTATGTCCTGCACAAGTTTAGTAGTTAGTAGTTTCTATCCGTGCAGGGGCACAGAAAGAATACTGACCTCTGCGGCCGGAGTCAGCTTGTCGTAAAAGGCTACAAAACAACCCACCTAGCTACATGGCAGGGCCTCAAGCCCGTCTGGATGGCGATCACCTTTGGTCTTAAGTATGCCGCCATAATAACCTTGTGTTTTGTTGCGGCATTAGTGACCCAAGTTCCTGTACCCTTATGGGACAGCAGCGTGTTCGCAATGCCACTGGCGTTGCAAACACCCAAAGGCGCAAAATTCTAAGTGGGCAGTCAGCCTGTCTGCTGTCCTATAGCAATAAAAAAAAAATAAGTGACCCCAAGTTCCAGTTCTAATAAGTGAACGACAGCGTGTTACCGACCAACGATAACTGCTTATTGTTAGGTGGGCCATAGGCGTGCTGTTCTACAGCAATAAAAAAGTAACAAATAATAGAGGATACCGAAAATCAAAATATCTAAATTTACCTTCTAATGTGAGTTGTTAAAGCAGTCGATGCCCTAACTATTGGACCAAAATTATGTTTCTATCATTTGCAATCAAATACTAAGATAATCTTCACATCGACGCATCTAAGGTGAAAGTGAACCACACACTTCAAGAATTTCTTACGAAAATAAATTATGTTGAAGTAAATTAAAAAAAAAAAAAATTTTAACTTATTAGAAGCTACATGTGTCTTATTTCAACGGAAGGTTTACAGAAAAATATATCTTATCTATACAAATAAATAAAATTGGAGGGTCTGTTTGTAATATTAAAATAACCGCTTTTTACTAAGTGTATATGGATGTATACACGGTACATATACCAAAACAACATTTTTTACAATTTTTGTCTGTCTGTCTGTTTGTTCCGGCTAATCTCTGAAACGGCTGGACCGATTTTGACGGTACTTTCACTGGCAGATAGCTGATGTAACAAGGAGTAACTTAGGCTACTTTTATTTAAAAAAAATTGATTTTGTTAAAAATGATAAGTATTGGAAATAAAAACCAATTTAAGTTGACCTCAGATTTATATCATCAATCATATAAAATAGGGTTCAGCTTAAACTGACTGGACTTTCTAGGTTCGAACGCAGTTTGTATATTTCATTTATTTATATTTTAGGATTTATAGGGTTTGTAATCCAAAATAAAGCAGATATATCCAAAAAATGCTGCCCAAAGACACTATTCCACGCGGACGGAGTCGCGGGCACAGCTAGTTCTAAAATACAGAAGTACCGTATTTTTCATCATTTATGGTACGTAAGCCAACTAACAGATATCACTATTAATTTGTTCTACTTTTCATACTTTGTTAGCTTTAGCGTGATGTAACGTGATACTTTAATAAATAATAATTAGTCACAACCAATAATCTACAACATTTTGAAATGATTAGTTGCATAATAACTTTTGTAAGAGATTTAATTGTTGAGAAAAATAAACGGTTGATTAAGCCACCACCAATCGCCTGAATTCAGAACATTTTTGGAAGAAACTACGGTAGCGTTTGCCCCCTTCATCGGTGATGGCTTCATCTTAATGCAAGATAATGCTCGACCACATATCGCTCGTGGAACTCAAGCGTATCTTAATTACTTGTATATCACAGTGATAGAGTGGCTAGCGAGATCCCCAGATATAGATATTATAATAGTGTGTCTCTGACTTGTTGAAAATTAGGGTCAAAACAAAAATCCCAAATCCAGTTAATAAGTGTGAACTGAGCCGTAGTAGAATAATAGTAGAGTTTATTTCAATGCTCGATTATTTCATTTTCCGCATGCCTAGAGGATTAGAAATTTAAATTGAAATGAAATCTATTGTTTAACTTTCAAGCTTTGTGATAGTGTATAAACAAAAATAGTTTGCAACAACAATGCAGCCTACAAGTGTATTATTTGTATATTTTACAAATTAATACACTGTTTAGAGGTATTGGTATTTATTCTTAAATTAAAACGCGTTAAACAAGTTATTTTCGTTTTGAATCAATATTAACTAACTTTTGTCCTAAAAATGTTGTATTTTTAAGTATAAAATGTCGTTATTTAATATTGAAATATAAACATATTTTTGAATATCTGGTATTTTTATATAGTAATTATGCCATAATGTGTAGTTTGATAAATAATTCATGAAAAACTTAAAAAATATATAGGTACATTTTCAATTACAATTGTGCGTCTACGTGTTTCTTAAATCGGGCGGAGATGGTAGAGAATTTATTTGACGCCGGGTTCGAGCTGTTTACCCTATAAGTATGTATTGGGAGTAGATCGAACATAATCCCCACGGGCTGGAGGCATCGCGTCGGTGCTCTGGATGTGATAGATATTGAAAATTGCATAAAATCCATCAACACTACGGCTTTGTGTCCGTAACTAAGATGTCTTTTAACGGTTGTGATAAAAACGAAGTGCGCCCACTCGATACTACGCTTTATACTGCTTTATTTTATAGTCCAAGTCGTTGTTTTGAAGAAAAAAGTATTGTTTTATATGACTTTTTAGACGTAAATAAATAGACAACTCTTTATTGTACTAAAAAAATGTATTAAAAATTTAAAAATAGCACAAAGACCGGCTTTATCGCTAATGAGCAACCTCTTGACTTTTATGTTTGTAATTTTTTTTTTACTTTTATATCATGTTTATTTATAACAAGTGTTAAATACACTAAATGAACCGAAATTAAATAAATAATTAATCTTTGTTTGGGAAGTAAGATTAAAATTAAAAATTACTTGTACAAAGACTTACTTGAAGCTTTTTGTTTGTTGAATGATACAAAGATAACATGAAAAAACAGTTTACTTTAAAAGTAACATAACATGTATAAATTTAAGTCCAACCGTAAGTAATAAATAACATGTATAAGCATGCGATTTAAGAACTCGAAACGTTCAAAAATAACTGAACAATACCATGTATTTCATAAAGTACACTTGGAATAACATATTTTTTTCTCTGCTTGCGTAGCAAAATCGAATCTGAAGTCGGCATTTTGTGAATGTCGAGGCCCCTTACCCATATGTGACCACGTTGTGTACATTCTAGTGATGCCTACTATGATTATATATTAAGTAATTTCATCATATTCACTTTATGTTTTACATATATTTAATATATTGCTTGTAATATAAATGACACAACCACAACCACAACACAACCCTCAAACTTACCTCAGTTTAATTTTGTTTGCCTTTGGATTTCCTAGAAAAGATTGCTATAAGCGATAAACTAATAGAGAAATAACTGGGATACAAAGTTTAGAGTGTCGTTGTGGTTGATCGATTTTTTTGGGTCTTTTTATATCTATTATATAAACATATAAACTTTTATTACTGAATATTACTTTACAATATTTTCAAATATATATTAATTAGGAAAAAAGTATGAATTAACTTAAAGGCAGTAGTGTAAAATTTTTAACCAAAAATGTAGCACAGATAAAAGAACTAATTAAAACTGTATTACAGTGTAGTGAACGAATTATTGTTGAATAATCTTTTGAATGGAATTAATTTTTATTATATTACTAGCAGCCCGTCCCAGCTTCGCACGGGTATTTAACAAAAAATTAAAAATTAAACCCTTCTATTTTTTTTCGGTCTCGGGGAAAAACCTCTCTTGACGGGTTATCCCGGCCCGGGGGGACCGAGGGATATAAGGGACTCCGGAAAAGATGTTCGACCCACTAAAAAACCCCGCTGTTCTCCTATCGTCTACGCCCGGGCCCACGGATATATGGCCTGCCGATCTCGTGGCCCGGGCCGGCGCCGGCCTACGCTTTGTCTTAAAGCGGGCCCCTTCTAAAGTGCTGGCGCCAGGGGGTCAGGGTTTCGTCCCCCCGGCGCTCTCTTGTAACAACTCTAGGAGTTGAGGGGGGCTGCGGAACAGCACGTGGCCTTCTCCCTCGCGGCAATAGTGCGGGCGGCGGATCCTCCCCCGAGGGGCCGCCTGCGGCCGCTTTTTTTCGGCGGCCGGAGATCGTTGCCCGCCCTCCGGCGCCGACGACGCGGCCTACGTTGGCGGGAGGGGAGTGCGGTGGCGGACTCCCGCTCCCGTTCCGCCGCCTCCCTTGCAGACACTACTGCCTCGCAAAAGGAGGCGACGGCCGTCCATCCAGGATCGCCCCCAACCATGGACAGAACCAGGGCCGGGAGTGACAGGTCCGCGGCCAATTCCGGACGGGACTCGCATCCCCGTCGCGTGCTAGTCAGACGTGGGTACGACTACCAGACGACACTCCAGAAAAAGCAGAGTCGCCTGACGTCGTAGCCGGCCCAGCAAGACCAACCGACAGCGAGGATGCAATTCCCGCCCCGGGAACACTCTGTGCAGGCGCAGTCGAAATAGGCATGGTTTCGACTACCAAATCAGGTCCCAGGGTAGAACCCGGGACCCCAATCAGTATTCGCAATCATCCCACCGGGGACCACGCCACGAACAGAGAGCTAAGTTGGAAAGGATGTAAGAGGTAGACGGAAAGAAAGGTAGGACTCTGTCGCCTCGAACGGAGAGGGGAGTGAAGCGACGGATGCTCGGGCACCTCGGGTACGCACACCCGTGCACTCCTCGGACAGAGGAGCGCCCCTGAGGGCAAACCCTTCTATTTGCGTCAGGTTACTAAAAAAATAAAATTATAAAGAAAGTTTGAATATTATTATTTCTATGAACTTTTATTTTAATGATTTTTTTGTTATTACTTTTTATTTATTTTTCGTTATTTTTTAAGATGTATTCTAACTTTTGTAAAAACCCCAGTGACGCACGCCTACATTGCATAAGGTGCTGCTTAGCTAGCCGAACAGGGTGAGCGGCTACCACGCAACATTTTTCTAATACTAACATTTTTAAACTCGTGATATCTTTCGAATGGAATATCCGAATTGAATAATTCAAAAAGTTATATAAAGGTATTGAAACAGTTTTGAATATGAAGTAATTTATTTTGATAAGGATTAATACCAAGATTCAAATAAAGAGCCTTTTCTAGGGGCGGCATTTCAATTAAATTTTTAAAATAAAAGAACACTTATTGTAGCATAACTATAATAGTTAGACATATGCTGTCGCGACACTTTTTGTAGATAATGATGTGTTCTGCAAAGTTGTAGTACATTATTTTATTCTATTATTAATAGTTTTCGCAGAGACGCGATTTAAATAATATTTTAGGTAATTTTTTTACACTTTGGGTTACATTATTGGAGTTTTAGTAAGGATCCCTAATTTTTTTGAAAATATAATATAGCCTATGTCACCCGGGGATAGTGTAGCTTCCCAACAATGAAAGAATTTTTTAAATCGGGTCAGTGGTTTCGGAGCCTATTCAAAGCAAACAAACAAACAAACAATCAAATCTTTCCTCTTTATAATAGTAGTATAGATGAAATTCGTCGTTATTATTTCCAGTCGTACTCGTATGTTTCAAAGATTTTCCACTAAATATTTTTTTTTGTTGTTATTTTTAATACTATTAATAAAATAATATTTTAACATATCATATATTATATTAATTCTAGTCTATGCTGTCATCAATATAATCTTTAATGTTGTAATATTTAATATCTAAAGTGAAATAAACAAATCTGTTTAATTTAATTTGTTCAATTTAATATGTGATTATTTGCATTCAGTAAATTGTTTTAAATTACTATACTCTACTTCTATTCTAATAATGATGATGAGTTTCTTATCTGGTAGGTGCTAGTTAAGTGGTATAACACTCAGAGTCCAACCCCGAAATCATAGATTCGAATACCATGATTGCATGCATGCACGGCTTAGGTAGTAATATATATATATATATATATATATATATATATATATATATATATATATATATAAATGTAAAGTAACGCCTAATGTATATATTACTAGTTGACCCGGCAAACGTTGTTCTGCCATATGAATTTAAAAATGCCTATGTCCTGCTCCAAGGTCCATTCTACGACTATACCGAAATTCATCTAAATTGGCTTAGCGGTTTAGGCGTGGAAGCGTAACAAACAAACTCACTTTCGCATTAGAAATAGAATAAAATAGAAATAAGTTTATTTTAATACAATACATGGTAACTACGTAATTCAGCTACGTGGTAGGGCCTCAAGCCCGTCTGTAACTATTAAATATGCCGCCATAATAACCTTGTGTTGTGTTCCGGCATTAGTGACCCAAGTTCCTGCACCCTTACGGGACAGCAGCGTGTTCGCGATTCCACTGACGTTACAAACACCCATAGGCGACGGTAACTACTAAATTCTAAGCGGACCGTCAGCCTGTCTGCTGTCCTACAACAATAAAAAAATACACACATACGCACACACAATATTTAAAAACTACTAAAAAAGAAGAAGTGTATGTCCTAAAAAAGGATCTAGCTCAGCATGTATGTTTGTCTATAGTGACTAACGCTGATCTTCCGTTAAACCCAAAAGTGAAGTCACGACAAAAGAACACCACCAAATTTAAGTAAAATAATAATTAATAAATGATAATAATGCACTAATATATATGACGGAAGTCATATATTTAACGGCTGCGCCGGATGTGGCGGCGGCCGTATTGTAATGGAAGTCGTATTATTTAAACGCTGCACCGGATGTGGCAGCGGCCATTGACGGAAGTCATATTATTTAAAAACTACACCGGATGTAACGACAGCCATATTATTTAACGAGACGGCGTCTAGAGGGCGCTAGTGGAACGTGCACCGAGTTCGCCCCACCTCCGCCTATATAAGGAGCCGCGCTGTTGAGCCGGCACGCATTTCATACGAATGCGTCTTGGTGCACGGACCACTGTCTCTCGACAGTCAGTACTGCCCAGTTATTGGATATGGAACGTTGTCTCAGGCAATTAGTACTGTCCTTATTGCGGTGGGTGCGTGGAACCCTGTCTCTGACAGGCAGTACTGCCCAGTTACTGGACGTGGAACGTTGTCTGACAATTAGTACTGTCCTTATTGCGGTGGGTGCGTGGAACCCTGTCTCTGACAGTCAGTACAGCCCTAGGTGACCGCCCTCACTGTCACATTACTAGTTATTTAATTAGATGTATTTCATTTCTGTATTTCTATATTTCTAGATCTAACTGATTGTTCGAATGAAATAAATTGGTATATTGCCATATCAGAGTTGCCCCTCTGATGTATGGGCCAAACCCGACATCAGAAGTGGGATCGGATCTTCCGCCCACCTCTGGCACTTCATCACAAAATATGCAGGAAAATATTCCGCTACCCTCAAATAATTTAGATTGGAATTAAATGATGCTTTACTACCCCGGTCCGATGCACCACCACATACTTTCTCGGTATTAGTGCCATTTAACCCTGATGATCCGAATTCAGACATAGAGGGATGGTGTCGCCTGTCCGACACCATAATTAGTAATAACAAGAATTTGAAAGGTGTCGATTTAATCATAACGCTGACCCATTGTCTAAGAGGCCGTGCAGCCACATTGTTCACCAAAATACCTCCCAGTCAGTATCAGTGGGAAGATATACAGGAGACTTCGAAAGCTCAATTCTCTCGTCCTATGTTGATTCAGGATTGAGACCCCCGCTCAAGCATGTTTACGACTTTGGCAGTTAATTGAAAACATCCCGGATGCAAGTTTACCTGAAAAGGTGGTGACTGGCTTTGCCATTTCCGTATTATCTCAGTGCGATGTTCAAATACGTCGTAAATTGAATTCGACTCTTTTCCTTGAAAAGAAAGTCAGAATGTTAAAACGCTCTCGCGCCACGTTCAGCTTTCGTGGCACCTGCAACATATGTGGCAGGATTGGGCATCATGGCGCTGATTGCTGTGACGGAAACAAACCACAAAATCGCTCCACAACTGCGGATAAACGTATCAACCAGAGGCCACACTCCACCTGCTACGTTTGCGGGAGCCAGGCCACGTCGTCTCCACCTGCCCAAAAAGGGTTGACAATATGAAGAAGGAACAAGTTGCTACAGATCGTTCGGGGTATTATGGACTGTAGTGGTATGAAATTTCTTTTTATTTTCGATTCCGGTTCGGAGTGTAGTTTAATTAGAAAAGCTTTTCACACCTTGTTATTGGACAACGATTGCATGACCTTATCAACATGACTGGTATTGAAAAGAGTACCATTAGTAGCACAGAGCAAATTGTTTGTGTCATAAATATTCAGAGCGTCGAAATTAGCGTCGCTCTTCATGTAGTTCCAGACGATTGCCTGCGAGACGCTATTTAGTTAGGTGGAGATATACTTGAGTGTGATATTCTAGTTGAAATTTCCAAGACCGGTTTAATGTTTAAGCGATGTAGGGAGTCTAATGTGTGTACCAAAACCGGACCAATATTTAACATTGATTCAATTAATACCGACCTAACGGGATCTGATAGAGTAAAACTTTTTGACATATTAACGCAATATGCTGAGAATTTTATTGAAAATTTTCCGACAACTAGAATTAAAACTGGGCAGTTGAAAATTGATTTGATAGATCCTCATAAAGTAGTACATAGGAGACCATATAGGTTGTCCCCTCAAGAATCTAAGGTAGTTGATGATAAAATTGAGCAATTGTTGGCGGCGAATATTATTAGAGAAAGTTCATCCCCATTTGCGAGCCCTTGGTAGATAAAAAAAAAACGGTGGAACACGCATGTGTCTAGACTATATGGAATTGAATAATAATACTCGACCAATTCATTGTCCTTTACCTCTGATTAGCGAACAAATTGACAAACTTGATGGCGCCTCAATATTTCAGTGGTATTGATATGGCATCTGGTTTTCACCAACTTCCTGTACATGAAAATTCCATAGAAAAAAAAAAACTGCATTTGTAACCCCAAAAGGGCAGTTTAAATATTTGGCTATGCCCTTTGGATTACGCAATGCCCCTTCTCCATTTTTCAAAAGGCTGTTAATAGTGCCTTAAAACCCATGAATGGTGAAAAGATTTTAGTTTTCATGGATGATGTACTTTCAATTTCAAAAAGTATTGATGATTGGGCTTCACCGTTTAGACAAATTACTTAAACCACTCCAATGCAGGGTTCTAGTTTAATTTAAAGAAGTGTTCGTTTCTAAAAGTCCAAACCGAATACCTCGGGTATATAGTTTCAGTTCGTCATTACTTGCATGGACGAAAATTCACTGTATTAACCGATTGTAACTCCTTTAAAGCTTCTCATTCAAAGCGTGATATTGCAGGCTTACGATTTTGATATCGTGTACAAAGAGGTAAGATGGCTCATGCAGATTTCTTATTCTGAACCCCGTAAGGTAGATTTTCTTGAATTGGATAAAGTTTGGTTAATCGTAGAACAAGAACGCGATTCACTTTCTGAAATAATATCAAAAGTCCGTAATAATCGATTACCTAAAGAGATATTGCATAAGTATGATTTAAGACAAGGAATACTGTATAGGAAGATAGAACGTAGAAGCGTTCCTGGTTGGTTACCTATTGTGCCTCGTTCTTTGGTTTGGTCCCTCATTAGCCATGTCCATAATGAAATAGAACATTTAGTTTTTGACAAGACTTTATAAACTTTCCTGATATGGCTAGAGTTAGAGTTTCCTGATATGGCTAGATTTGTAAAAAAAGTTTAATTGCTGTGTAGTATGTAAAACTTCCAAAGGCCCTTCAGGTGCACAGCAAATGCAGTTGCATTCAGTTCCCAAACATCTAGTCCCTTGGCATACAATTCATTTAGATCTAACAGGAAAACTTTCAGGAAAAAGTGATAGAAAGGAATATTGCTCGGTTTTAATAGACGCCTTTACAAAGTTTGTACTACTTAAATATACTCCGGCCTTAAGTTCTTCATATGCGGTAAGAGCAATTAAAAATGCTGTGAACTTATTTGGCGCTCCGAAGCGCATTATCGCAGATAGAGGACGTTGTTATGACTGCAAAAAGTTTGGGTCATGCGAACTTTAAATTCTTATTTTTATAGAATGTAATACTAATATTACCTGGAAGGATGAACTGGGAGAGGTTCAGCTTGCTCTTAATAGTACGCGTTCCAGGACCACAGGTTTTACGCCTATAGAACTGATGTTTGGCATTCAAGGTTGTTCACTTAATCTAGCTAAAATAGCTCCTAGTTGTTTTGAAACAAAATATTCAAAAAGTGGCTAATGTTGACACTATAAGATATAATAAAGGAAAAGCCCGGGTTAAACCTTTTGCAGTAGGTCAATTTGCATTTTTAAAATGCGAAGAAAGCCGTCAAACTGAATTGGGCAATAAATTTAGGGGACCTTATAAAATTATCACTGTATTAGATAATGACCGTTATGAACTTAGACACATAAACGGTTCTAACAAAGGTTATTTACAAATTTACGAAATTGATAGTGATGATAGTAATGATGAACGAACTGTGACGGCAGATAATGAGTTCAGTATGCCTGTTGTTTCTGAATACTATAGGCTTGTAGATAATTCCGAAGCTGTAATAGAATCTTTTGAGTGATCAATTAGTATGGTCTCTTCTGCTATTGTGGGAGACCTGTGATACGCTGTAGGAATCTCGCCTGCCTTAGTGGGCGACGATTCAGGCCAGCCTGTTTGACTTTGTTGTGGTGATGATAAATGATACGCTGTAGGAGTCTCGCCTGCTTTAGTGGGCGACGATTCGGACCAGCCTGTTTGACTTTGCTGTGGTGATGATAAATGATACGCTGTAGGAGTCTCGCCTGCTTTAGTGGGCGACGATTCGGACCAGCCTGTTTAATCTTGCTGTGGTGATGATTAAGGATGCGCTGTAGGAGTCTCACCTGCTTTAGTGGGTGACGATTCGGACCAGCCTCTTTAACTTGCTATAGTGATGATCAGTGATGCGCTGTAGGAGTCTCACCTGCTTTAGTGGGTGACGATTCGGACCAGCCTCTTTAACTTGCTATAGTGATGATCAGTGATGCGCTGCAGGAGTCTCACCTGCTTTAGTGGGTGACGATTCAGACCAGCATGTTTGAACTGTAGGGGTTTTTCCTATTGTAAACCTGGACCAGTAGTACTTACCATATTGATATGTAATAATGATAATGATGATGGGAAATAACGAATCCTTTTCTTAATGCACTCGAGGACGAGTGATTTATCAGAATGGCCGTGACGGAAGTCATATATTTAACGGCTGCGCCGGATGTGGCGGCGGCCGTATTGTAATGGAAGTCGTATTATTTAAACGCTGCACCGGATGTGGCAGCGGCCATTGACGGAAGTCATATTATTTAAAAACTACACCGGATGTAACGACAGCCATATTATTTAACGAGACGGCGTCTAGAGGGCGCTAGTGGAACGTGCACCGAGTTCGCCCCACCTCCGCCTATATAAGGAGCCGCGCTGTTGAGCCGGCACGCATTTCATACGAATGCGTCTTGGTGCACGGACCACTGTCTCTCGACAGTCAGTACTGCCCAGTTATTGGATATGGAACGTTGTCTCAGGCAATTAGTACTGTCCTTATTGCGGTGGGTGCGTGGAACCCTGTCTCTGACAGGCAGTACTGCCCAGTTACTGGACGTGGAACGTTGTCTGACAATTAGTACTGTCCTTATTGCGGTGGGTGCGTGGAACCCTGTCTCTGACAGTCAGTACAGCCCTAGGTGACCGCCCTCACTGTCACATTACTAGTTATTTAATTAGATGTATTTCATTTCTGTATTTCTATATTTCTAGATCTAACTGATTGTTCGAATGAAATAAATTGGTATATTGCCATATCAGAGTTGCCCCTCTGATGTATGGGCCAAACCCGACATATACATTGAAAAATAAATAAATATTAGTACATATAAATAAATAAATAATATAAAAACTCACTAAACATATTTATAATATTAGTTAAATAGTTAGCGGACCCCGGGCACCGAAACGGAAGTTTAGGTTGCAACCGGGATACTACGCTTAGATGATGATGATGATGATAATATTATCATCATCATCATCTAGACGTAGTAGTTAGGATAACGTAATTACTTGAAAACTTCGAGAGGAATCCACCATACCTAGATCACTGATTTGTATAACCCATCAGTTTGCCTTAAACTACTGTGGCGGGTATACTCTCCTTTCTTACAAACATAATTACCTGTATATCTCTTGTCTGATGTTCACATTACAAAGCCTAAAATTGTTACAAAAGTTACAGCGCACCTATTTTAATACGACTTGACCTTAATTATGTTATACCTACATGTATAATGTAGTGTTTGGCTTGTCCAGGTTCATTTTCGCCTCGGGATATACCCATATTTGTTCTACTGAACAAGGCTTGCTCGTCCAAACAGGGGTTGGCTACTTATCTCCTTACGGAATAACAACCTCACTAACGTTCAATACATGCTATATTATGTACAGATCTTTTCGCTAATTATATTATCTGAATATTTATATCTGCAATATATAATGTTCATATAATTTAAAAAAAAACTATAATTTTACAATGCCGATTACTGATCCAAAATACACTGTGTAGCGAATGATTGGAGATAGAAATATTGAACTCTATGAAAATAAGAGAATAGAGGTCGGTGAGAGATATTTACGATACCTTGCAGTAGGCAAATAGATTCACACTGACCTTGATTCCAAAAATTTTTTTCATCCGTGCAGGGACGGAGAAAGAATACTGACCTCTGTGGCCGGAGTCGGCCTGTCGTAAAAGGCGACAAAACAACCCACCCTAGCTACGTGGTAGGGCCACAAGCCCGTCTGGATGGCGACCACCTTTGATCTCAAGTATGCCGCCATAATAACCTTGTGTTGTGTTCCGGCATTAGTGACAAGTTCCTGTATCCTTATGGGACAGCAGCGTGTTCGCGATGCCACTGGCGTTGCAAACACCCATAGGCGAGGGTAACTGCTAAATTCTAAGCGGGCCGTCAGCCTGTCTGCTGTCCTACAGCAATAAAAAAAATCCCAGTTCGATTCAGAGCCAGTTGGCGAGGAAAAACATGTTACCAACTAAGTACTTCAGAAATGTGAAAACTGCATTTTAGCACGCCCAATATCTTCCAGTATCTTGTCCAATATCTTAGTCCAATATCTTGGCCCAGTATCTTAAGCCAATTGCGCAGGAAAGCCGAACACGAACGTCGAACGCCGATATGTCCTGCGCGTTACAGAGGCACACGTTATACTATTGCCCGTCCCACGCTCTCTATCACCACCACCTCACGCGAGCATGAGGGTAGTTCACAAAAGCGGCAGCGAAATGTCCTCTACCCTCTATGCAAGAATCGAATAATAATAATAAAGAATATATTTATCACAACTAAAATTTTAAAGTATATTTACGACTTTAGAGCAAATTTATAAAATAAAAAAGTATGTGTGTACTTACGTACGCACGTAAGAAGTTAAACTTCTTTGACGTAACAGAACAAAATGGCTAACTGTATCCCACAACTGAAGCTCAATGTGGCGAAGACCGAGTACTTGGCCTGTAACTCCACAGATCCCACACCCGTACGCATAGGCGGTGACACGGTCGAGCGCACGGACCGAGTAAAATACTTGGGATCTGTATTTCACGCGTCTGGTGACATCGATTACGACGTCAAGGCACGCATTGCTGCCGCGTGGGCCAAATGGCGTGAGGTGACTGGTGTCATTTGTGACCCCAAGATGCCGGTAAAATTGAAGGGACAGGTCTATAAGACCATCATTAGGCCTGTCCTTTTATACGGCTGTGAAGCGTGGCCGGTGTTAGAGAGACACAAGCAAGAACTGCGTGTCACGGAGATGAATATGCTGCGGTGGATGTGTGGAGTGACGCGGAAGGACCGCGTTAGGAACTCCCGCATTCGCGGCAGTCTTCATGTCCGTGACATTGCGGATAAATTGCAGGAGTGTCGGCTCCGTTGGTACGGCCACGTTTTGCGGCAACCGGATGATTACGTGGGAAACAAATGTCTGGCCATGCCGCCTCCGCCGGGCCCCGGCAGGAGGGGTAGACCCAAAAAGTGCTGGCTTGACGTCGTAAGGGGTGACATGTGTGCTAATGGGCTCACTACCAGGGATGCTGAAGACCGTGCGAAGTGGAGTAGAAAAAGTCGGAAAGCGGACCCCGGGCACCGAAACGGAAGTTTGGGTTGCAACCGGGATGAACGCTGAGATGATGATGATGCTGATGTATCCCACAACTCTTTTTTTATAAAAGGAATGAAAAATTAATAAAATACAAAAAAAAATTATACCTACAATTAACCATAAATCTATAAATGTACTTAACAAGTTTTTTTAAAATAAAAGTAATTTTTACAATAGCCCATCATTCACCACCATATATAATTTAAAGTACAAAAATATTCAGTTCAGTTCAGTTTTTGAAGCTATCTTAATCCTGAGGACAGTACAAATAAATAGTTATATAATATTTAGAAATTAATAAATATTTAAAAATTTACTTAAAATGAAAACATATTTGGAATGAACTAAAGTTAATAAAAAGTTAACATTAATGGGACGAGGGATATGTGAAGGTAATAGATCATAAATAGGATGAGATATTTATATATTATATTAATAGTTCCTTCCTCTAATCCACATTCACACAGACAGTGATCTTTTATTCTTATTTTTGCCAAAAAAAACGGGGGAACAGGAATGTCCCAAGCGTAATCGTATAATGGAAAAGAAGTCACTTTCTTGGATAATTGTTTAAAACGGGAAAACCAAGGTTTAGAAAATTCTATTTCAGGTTGTAAGGACTAATAATGACGCGCAATAGGACTCTCTCTTTGTTGCCAGGAGTGGTTCCACTTATCTATCATATCTAACTTAGTGAAAGCTCTTAAGTCACTGGGGAAGCATTTATTGTATGTAAATAGGCCTATTGAAGAAGAATTTTTAGCATATTGGTCGGCGAATTCATTGCCGGCGATACCACTGTGGCTGGGAATCCAAACCAATATTACATCTAAACCAGAGGAATGGCATTTGAAGAGGGACTCTTTAATTTTTAATGTGATGGGAAAGTTTTCTTTAGAGTGGAAAGGAAATTTAGCAATATCTAAAAGGCAACTTAGGGAGTCCGTGAAAATTACTGCTTTGCTGATATTGTGGGATTCCACAAATAAAGACGCCTCAAGAATAGCGACAGCTTCGCCAGAAAATACGGAATTGTAGGAAGGAAGTTTATAATTTAAAATTATGTGGAACTTTGGTATCCAAACTGCTGCCCCAACAGAGTTGGTATGGTTTAGTTTAGAGGCATCTGTATAGATGTAGAGATAGTGTGGCCATTTTTCTGATACAATTTTGTTAAATATTATGTTTGATTCAACTAATCGATTTTTAAAAGCCAAATTGAGAATAATTTTTGGTGTAAAAAGTAAAATGTCAAAACTAAAATCAAACTTATGATACCGAAATGTTTTAAAGATATTGAGGGAGAGGAATTTTTGGTATGCAATAACAAGAGGGGGAGGGATCTTATGTGCCCAGTAGGTTGAAGATGTGGTTAGGTAGCAAAGTTATCTAGGATTGATATAAGAGGATGGTTGAAAGTTGAAACAGATTTACAAAAATATCTATCTGCGAAATTGCCTACGTAGTTAAAGATGGGGTTCCATACATTCTACCTGTAGGGTAGAAGGAGGACTTCATAGAGCCTGTGATAATTCTGAGACATTTTGCTTGAATTCTATCTAATTTAGTAAGGGCCAATTTGTTGAAGGGTTCCAATAAAAAACATCCATAGTCAAAGTGGCTCCTTATAATGGCATTGTATAATAAATAGTCTTTGGTTGTATGGATCAGCACCCCATCTGATACCGGACAGGGCACGGAGAATATTTATATTTTTTTTAGCTTTCTCGCAGTGAGATGAGAACGTTAAGAAGTATAATAGGAGTTAAACTGAGTGATAGGATAAGAAATAGTGAGATAAGGAAACGTGGTCTGAAAGAAGATTTAGTGACAAAAATTGAGAAAGGTATGGTGAGATGGTTTGGCCATGTTGAGAGAATGAATGAAGAACGATTGACGAAAAAAGTGTATAAGGCGAGTGTGAATGGAAGTGTTGGAAGGGGTAGACCTAGGCGGACGTTTAGAGACCAGATCAGGGACGTCTTGAAAAAAGGCCAGGTCAAGAGTACCCTAAACCGAAGGGCATGTATGAAGGGAATAATGAAAGTGGACGAAGCGAAACAAGTATGTAAGGATCGTAGCAAGTGGAAAGAAGTGGTCTCTGCCTACCCCTACGGGAAAGAGGCGTGATTATATGTATGTATGTTTCTCGCAGATGTATTTAAGATGTGGACTGCCAGAAAGTTTTGAGTCTAATATAAGTCCAAGAAACTTAACATGATCTTTAAAACTTATTGTCTCATTATTAATAGATAGACTCAAATCGGGGATATATCTTTTCCTAGAAAAAACCACAGCAGAACTTTTACAAATTGAAATTGAAAGTCCATGGTCAGTAAGCCAATTATCTAGGTAAAATAAGGCTTTGTTTAGTCGATTACATGCTTCAGAAAAGGATGAAGATGTGTTACTCACATGTGTTAGATTCAAGTTTAATATGAATAGTGTCATACTGGTATTGACATTTCTTAAATTTATGTCATTTTTAAGTAACCTAAATATAGGTTTCCATCATAGAGTAAATAAGTACAACACTAACTCTATGGTTTCCATAACATAAACTAACCGGAAGTTTGTAAAAACGCAATAACCTTAATAATGCAAAATATTTATAGAAATAGTATAATAATTAATGCCCAAATAATTTTATGTTTTTCTATAGATATTAAACTAGCGGAATTATTTTCGTTTCTGTTAGAAATATTTTGCTAGATATTTAATTTTGGTTATTGATAAGTAATGACAGGAGGGGAGACACCTGTCGACGAAATATAAAAGTTAGCAACAAAATAATATAAAAAACGGTGTAATACTAAAAAATACACAGTGTAAGAAAATAATTGTGAAGTGAAATAGATTTGTGGTGATTAACGTTCACGTTAGTTTTATTTCCTAACTTTTATACATGTATGTTTATAAATAAATATTTTTTTATCTCCACTGATATAAAACACGGTCGTGTCGTAGATCTATGAATATTTGAGACACTACTGTGAAGATAGTTACGAATTTTCACGGAAACTTGACAGACAGTTATCAGCTAACTTCATCATGTCGCTTTTTGACAGTTCGTAAAAATATTACTCTCAATTTTACTACAAGAAGTATATACTCGTACGAGTATATTTTGTTAGCATTATTTGTTTGTTTACGTATATTTATTTACATACTCCTTTATTTTATCCAATTAGGTCTGGAAGGACTTGGTGCCCTTTGCATTCATAGTTCAAATTATATGTTAAACATCAAGTGTGAAGTGAAAGATTATACTAATATAAGTAGAACAAAATAAGGACACATTAGATTCATTCGTATATAAATAATTCCCAAGCAGAACCATTAGGACTAAAATGAACAAGTACGAAGTTGGAGTGGCCACATTTAAGGATTAAATGCAGACATCACAATTTCACTTAAATAAACCGATTCAAACTTATTTTTTTTAAGTATTCAATATAAATATTTTATATATTTATAAATATGTATAAGACAATTGTAAACTAGGTGAAAATTAATATTGAATTACTTTAGCCTACAAAATAGAACAAACTATTTGCATATCATACAAGTGGTGAGCGACGATTGAAACCACATACACGATTGGAGCGATAGAACCAGAAGCATTATCAAATTATAAATGCATTAAGTACTAGTTGACCTAGCTACGCGTTGCTAATAAAAATCATTAACGAAAAATTCAAATAATAGGTTTACCTATGAAATTGCCGTTCTGCAGTATTGGCTATTTCAAATCAAAATAATTTTTGTTTGGCTAAGAATTTTAATTTCAAATTAATTTTATTTTAAAAACACGGAATTCTTTTTCCAAAAGTAGTCATTTGTTTATTGATTAGTGTTATATTTTCACCGCATTTCAATATTTTTCGTCATCATGGATACGCTAAAAATCGAGTAATTATGGAATATGAGTACCGTCGTGGCAGCAACGCGGCACAAGCGGCACGCAACATCAACGACGTTTACGGAGCTAACACTACAAACCAACGCACCACCTGTTATTGGTTTGCTCGCTTCCATTCTGGGAATTTCGACCTGAAAAATGAACCTCGCGGTCGTCTGAAGACTTTGGTCTACAATGACGAATTAAAGGCGATTGTGGAAGTTGATGATACACAATCTACCATCACAATTAGCAGCAGCTTTCGACGTTAGCGTCAAAACCATATTGGTCCATTTGCGTCAAATTGGCAAGGTAAAAAAGCTTGACAAATGGGTGCCCCATTTGTGAACTCAATGATCGCCAGCGCGAAGTACGCGTCGAGACGTACCTTGCACTGCTCAACAGACACACAAATGAAGGAATTTTGAACCGCATTGTTACCTGCGATGAAAAATGGATTCTGTTTGATAACCGCAAGCGCTCAGCAAGTTGGTTGGATCCTGGTTCAGCACCTAAACAATGCCCTAAACGAAAACTTACCCCTAGAAATGTGATGGTCACTGTTTGGTGGTCTAGCGCCGGCTAGCTTCTTACCAAAATCAATCAATCACAGCTTCTTACCAAACGGGGTGAGCATTACTGCAGATGTGTACTGTACTGAACACATTGATGGAGAAGCTGGCCCATTTCCAACCAACATTGGTCAATCGCTCGTCTCCGCTGCTCCTGCACGACAACGCACGACCTCATATTGCACAGCAGACGGTATCCAAGTTGCAAGAACTGGGGTTGGAAGTTCTCCGTCATCCGCCCTACTCACCAGACCTTGCGCCTACAGACTACTACTTTTTCCAAAATTTGGATAACTTCTTGGCGGGAAAAATATTCAATACCCGAGAGGCAGTACAAAATGCCTTTGAAGAATTTGTTGCCTCCCGTCCAGCTGATTTCTTTAAGAAGGGCATCAATAAACTGCCACTGTGTTGGCAAAGATGCATTGATTGCATGGGTGATTACTTCGATTAATACAAATAAAAAATACATGAAAATAAATCGTTTAAATTTTTTCATACAAAACGGCAATTTCATAGGTAAAGACCTAATATTACGGTTATGTCGTGAATATAAACAAATATTATTATACGTGAACTAGAATGTAATTATTATGATGACGTTTCGATGTGCAAAAGTGACACAGTAACTTTTGCACATCGAAACGCTATGGGGAATAAACATGATTTTAAAAACTGGCGCTTTTAGCTTACTATATGGGACTAGATGGGGTTGTGTGAATTGTGACAGAGTATTTATTGGTAGAACATAGAAATAATTTTACTGTGTGAAGGCCCCGAAAGATACTATACACCACATAAAAGACCACAACACACCACCACAACACGATATAAAAGACCACAAATGGATTACTTTTGATAGTTCATAGAAAGCAAAGGAACTCTTTTTGTGAATGCCATCTACAGTCTCTCCAGTAAAAATAAAATTTAGCCCAATTTTTTTAAATATGTTTGGCCTTCTTGGTAAAAAATGAAGAGTCAAGTACTAACGAAAAAGACTCGTTGGAGTTTTACCCTATGAATCTACTAGCCAAGGGGCCATAGGCTCCAGCGCTAGGGCTCCAAATTATAAAATCTGGGTTCACTACTTCGATAATAGTAAAGAATAATACAAGAAATATTTGTTTTTTTAATGCTGTAGAACAGCATACGAGTTGATGACCCACTTAACGGTAAGAAGATACCGTCACCTATGAATGTTTGCGACGCCAGGGGTACTGCTATGGTGGCATATTTAGAGACCAGGGGTGATTGCCATCCAGACGAACTTGGAGCCGTACCACCTAGGGTTGTTTGTGTTGAGAAACTTTTGTTAGCATATACTTCATTCGTCAAACTTCTCCATATCGATTGTAGCAACTATAACAATACAGCCTACTTCTACGAATAATAAATTGCGCTTCTAGAAGTGATGTTATAAACTAAACTGTGTAATGCTATTTAAACGATTTTAACAGTACAAAATTTATAGTCGATGTCCAGTAAAAAAATTGCCACATAAATATACTTGTAATTTTTTATTCTTATATAAAAAGTGAATTTCATGCAAACTAATAATATACACAGACTTACGACCCCTCAAAATTGTGTTACAAATGATTGATATCCGTCTAAATTTCCATTGGTGCTCGATACATAAATTATTGATACTGCCCATGATGGATAGCCACCAGAAACTGTATTTAAAACTTTGTAAATAATGACTTTTTTGATGTTAAATATATAACTGACATTAATACCGATGTCAATAATGGGAGCCATGTTGAAATTTATTGTAGAAATAAAATTTAAGTATTGATCGAGTTTCACGGGATTTATTCCAACCATTACAGACACCTTGTTGGGAGTTTTTCTCATGTAATGTGAGTTATAATGCAACTGACACGTACTGTCGTTTATGGAAAATATTGGAAAAAAACTACTTAAAAATGACTCCATAGTGTACCTTGACAATGTGTCTTGCAGAAGCATACGTTATATATACAGTCCGATTCTTCTAAGCTAGGTTCGAACTTAGCCATGTGACTATGACTATGGGCTGTTATTGAGTTAATGTTGTTAGTAAAATGGCATTTATTAAAATAATAATATATAATATTTAATGTAATTTAATAATCTTACATTGTTATTATAAGACTAGCTGTGCCCGCGACTCCGTCCGCGTGGAATAGTGACTTTGGGCAGCATTTTTGGGATATATGAGGTCAACTTCGATTGGAAATTCAACTTACTAAGTCCACAGCCTAAGCTGAACCCTATTTCATATGATTGATGATATAAATCTTAGGTCATCTTAAATTGGATAATAATTTCCGAAACTTATCATTTTTAACAAAACCTATTTTTTTTTTCTAAAATAAAAATAGCCTAAGTTACTCCTTGTTACATCAGCTATCTGCCAGCGAAAGTCCCGTCAAAATCGGTGCAGCCATTTCAGAGATTAGCCGGAACAAACAGACAGATAGACAGACAGACAAAAATTGTAAAAAATGTTGTTTTGGTATATGTACCGTGTATACGTCCGAATGCACTTAGTAAAAAGTGGTTATTTCAATATTACAAACAGACCCTCCAATTTTATTTATTTGTATAGATATTGGTACGTGTAAGCCTAGTGGAGTTCTGTCCATGATCGGGGGCGATCCGGGATGGACGGCCGTAGCCTCCTTTTGCGAGGCAGTCATGTCCGCAAAGGAGGTGGCGGAGTAGAAGCGGGAGTTGACCACCACACTCCCCTCCTGCCAACGCAGGCCACGTCGTCGGCGCCGGAGGGCAACCAACGACCTCCGGCCGCTGTAGAAAGCGGCCGCGGGCGGCCCCTCGGGGGAGGATCCACCACCCGCGCTATTGCCGTGAGGGAGAGGGCTGCGTGCTGTTCCGCGTCCCCCCTCAACTCCCAGAGTCAATACAGGAGAGCACCGGGGGGACGAAACCCTGACCCCCTAGCGCCAACACTTAAGAAGAGGCCCGACTTGAGATAGAGGGCGGGCCGGCGCCGGCCCGGGCCACGAAATCGGCAGGCCACCTATGCATGGGCCCGGGCGTAGGCGATAGGGTTTTTCCCCGAGAAAAACCCTAGTAGAATCACACTCGGAGACCAACCTAGAGGTCTCGAGTTCGAACCTCACGATAGCATTCGCCACATGTCACTTTTTTGTTGACTAATGTGCATATTATAACCTAATTTCGTATTTCGTTTCGTAGTATAATTTCACGTACCAACAGTGAAGGAAGACATCATGGGAAAACCTGTATACAGAGATCAGCGGTATGTGTAATCAGTCAATCTGCTTCGCACAAACGTGACAGGTATACTGTCCGTTCTCTATAATTGGAAGCCCGAGTCAAGCAGTGGGCCGTTATGAGCTTGTATTGTTATAAAATAGCGATTGATATTACTGAAAAATAATTTATACAACACAAGAAATATTAATAATAATGTAATATATATATATATATATATATATATATATATATATATATATATATATATATATATATATATATATATATATATATATATATATATATATATATATATATATATATATATATATATATATATATATATATATATATATATATATATATATAATGAAACTTACGTATAATTAAGTACTATAGTTTATTCATAATAACTACAATTTGGATATCATAAATTTACTTCGCATAATAATAGAGAATTAAGAATATAATTCATAAAGTTATGCAATAACAATATTAAATGTAGCATATTACACACAAGGCGCGTGATTGATACGCTTTATAAAGCACCTTGCTCCCGACGCGACCCAATAGCAACCGAACAATATACCCCACAATCCCTTACATCTGAATTCTTAATGACACAAAAATTGCAAATGTCACACCATGTCTCTGCCCACCCCATGAATACTAAAGACGTTATTGCGGATTGTACGCGCTCACAAAATTGAGTCGCACACGTAAATGATACAAATGTATATTTCGAGGAGTTAAAAATTAGAGATCCGTATGACAAAAGAAGCAAACCCTCGAGTGTAGTCCTGTTGGATGCGAGGATAAATCATGAAATCTGATTTAAAAGAATGATACACGTCGTCAGAAAACAATTGGATAAACGTGACCGGAGCGTCGATCCCGTCGCAGGGCAACCAGTCGCGGCGCCCAATGCATACTAAGTAATGACGCCAGTTTCAATTTTACCTCCCCTTCTCTGCGTATTTTAAAGAATAGAATTTCTACTCATATTTTATTTTTAATAAATTTAAGACCATCAAATAATTCTTAACTTAATTAATATTATACTGTGAGAAGTCCCCGTGTTACATAATTGATGACCTTGATGAAGATACTGGTTTCGTACGTCGGAACGCCTGCGGAAGTCACGGGTTCGATTCTGCGTCCCACCCTTTGCTGTATACTTTGAAACAAGATTGCGCTTCATGTATTGTCACAGTTAATTTATTTAATTGTATAAATATGATATAAATCTTCAGATTTTACGCGTCTTCGCTTACCAAGCGGTCCATGTCGGTCGCAAGTTAAAAAACTTTGAATTCGATGTTCGCTTTATTGCGTACTCTTCCAATATTACTCCGATTTTTGGGCTCAACTATAGTCTAAAAACTAGTGTTGTAGTATATGAGATTTAATCTATTGTGTGATTTTCTAGCATATCTATGTTATCTCGTGTATCTATGTATAGTTTTGAAAATGTCACTAGCAACGCACGAGAGCCACGGACGTGTGGCGGACATAGATCAATAAATCGGGAAGTGATGTACGTGAACATTTGGTGAGCCAGTGAGACACCTTTGCAATCTGCAATATGAGAAGTAGTTGGTAATATATTTGAAACCTTTTACGGCATCCAAGGAAAGATAGGATGCCCTTTCGTGTGGGCCCGCTCGACTACCATTCATTTTAATAAAACTTTCCTCGAAACAAACAATGAAACAGTCTAAACAGTTGTAATTTTGGCTACAAGTTTAGAAGATAAAAACATATTTATCATAACAAAAACATTTTTTTTGTCAACAATTACAAAATATGTATAATGAAAACCCTTAGTACACAAGAATGTCCGAAATTTACTTCGAATTTTCACTCTAGAGAAGCTATTACCCTCTTAGCGCTGAACTTATATATTGAATCTTGACAAAAATTACTGTCATATTATAAAAATCCCAAATAAAATATATCACAAGCATTATTTGCAATTCAAAAAATTTTACAACTATTAAAGGAAATTGGTAAATAATTCAAAGAAATTTGTAGGACTCCGTACATCCTCCCGGCTCTGGTTCTGTCCATGGTCGGGGGCGATCCTGGATGGACAGCCGTCGCCTCCTTCTGTGAGGCAGTCATGTCCGCAAAGGAGGCGGCGAAGCGGGAGCGGGACTCGACCACCACACTCCCCTTCCGCCAACGCAGGCCACGTAGGCGGCGCCGGAGGGCAACTAACGACCTCCGGCCGCCACAGACGGCAACTCGGGGGAGGGCCCGCCGCCCGCACTATTGCCGCAAGAGTGAGGGCTGCGTGCTCAACTCCTAGAGTTATTACAGGAGAGCGCCAGGGGGACGAAAGACTGACCCCCTGGCGTCAACATTTTAGAAGGGGCCCGCCTTAAGACAAAGGGTGGGCCGGAGTCGGCCCGAGCCACGAGATCGGCAGGCCATATATATATAGAACAGCGGGGTTTTTAGTGGGTAGTCGGATGGGCGAACATCTTTCCCGGAGTCCCACATATCCCTCGGTCCCCCCGGGCCAGGGAACCCGTCAAGAGAAGTTTTTCCCCGAGACCAAAAAAAAAGCAATTCGTACATTCCTAACGTAGGAAATGTTAGAAGAAACCGGCGATATTAATTGCCATGGGTGACCAGCGATTTTATTTCCTATGTTACTTATACCCTCATCCACAGTAACTCACCGCTATGTATAATGCGGTAATAGGCTCACAGCACATCCCAGTAGTCGGATCTAGGTGATGAACAGGACATATGGAAGGTTTTTAATGATGTCCTAACCATACACTAAAATTTAACTATGTAGTGTCCTTTACTTATTTTAACATTTAATACAATTAAATTAATATATTGATTTTGATTAAAAAAACATTTTATTTGGTGTACATTGTGCAAGGTAGAATTAATAAGCAGAAATCGAACTATTCAATTAAAGTAGCTTCAAACCATGGCGTTGTCGGTATTTAGTATTCAAACGTATGCAAATTACAGACGTGCTATGCAATAAATGCCGACACACGGATCACAATTCGACAATTGGCATTTATGTCGCAATCGTGTCCGTATATACGTAGGTGACAATTAATTATGGACCGGAATATTTATTTTATTTTCATATACTGTATAATTGGTATTTTATTATAAAATATTAATGCCTTTCCTTAAAAACGTTTATAATATCCTAAAAAGTCACACAACACTAATAAATAAACACTAGTTTATAGATAACAAAGAAACGGCCAGTGAGAGATTTACATATCTCACTGGCGGATTTTTATTAGTATGTCGCTCATACTCGACCGTGGCTCTTGTGTCTTGACTGTGACAGTGACATTTTCACAACTATACATAGACACACGAGACAGCTAAGCGTAAATCCTGTAAATGCTTCATAGACTAAATCGCATACACTATAAAACTAATTCATTTATTTTCTTGTTACTCTTTGCTAAGGAAATAAAAAAGTCACAGAAACTCAACTTCATGATCGCGTGAAAGTGGGATTTTTCCATACTCAATAGCGTTCGTCAGAATCTGAATATTTAGATATAACCAGTATGCATATATAAATAATAAAATATAAGAAGCATAGTTAATAATGGTTAAACAGTGTATATATCGGGTGGATATAGGTTTTTTCAAAAATTTGTCTTAAATTGTGGAATAAATAAGGCAAGAGCTATGAATATCATTAAATTACATTAAATTAAAAGTAAAAATAAAAAAATATTCAAGTAAAATTTTGACAACTTCACTTAATCTATTGTTATTTACTAATTTCATTATTCAAACAATTAAGCCCGTTTGCCGTCTACTCTTTCCAAACCAATATTTTAAAACCTTATCTATATAGCCGTCATCCATAGTTGTTCCGTCTCACTAAAGACTGACTTTTAAAAGTCTAATAAAGGTTTATCTTAGTTAACTTTTATTTTAAATAATGTGGGTAAAATACTTTATAATATTCAAAGTAGAACATTTGAAATTATTTGAGTGTATCGGGGAGTGATAGAGCGGATCTTGCAAATCGTACACTCAGTGCCGACCACCGGCACACTCGCTGTTGGTCTTAGTGTTGGGCCCCAAAAACCAAAGTAATTTTTAAACTTTTTATTAAAAAAGAAAGATTTTTTTATTGTCATTCTTATTTGTTTATTCATTACCTATCTACCTACAGCACGATGAAAAACACAAATATTGTTTTCAATAACTCCCTAATTTATAACTATTTGTAGTTTGTGGTGAACATAATATATTATTATAAAGTTATCTATTTATTCAGTATTTAATATTTAGTAATCAAATCCACCACTAGATGGCCCCTGTGGTAGCTCACGCTAACTTTTCCCAACGACGATTACAAACCCATATGGGAGTTTAATGCAAGGATTGCAAGGTGTCGTTGAGGTCGTGTGACGTGGTGGTCGTGTGACGTGGTGATCGTGGGACGTGGTAGTCGTGTGACGTGTGCTCATTTTAAGGTAATATTTAGGTCGTTGTCGTTGTTGTAATAATAGTATTCGCTGTAATCTTTTTTTTTCTATTGCTGTAGGATAGCAGGCTGGCTGACGGCCCGCTTAGAGGTTTCCGTCACCTTTGGGTCTTGGCATCGCAATCATTATCTGGTGGTCATTTTGATAATATTCAGCACTTGGTTGTGGTTGCCGCTTTCAAGTTATCGAGTTTGTTTACGAGTCCTTGTAATACGCACACTTCTACTGTTATCTATGTGATATTATGTATTTAATCCTTCTGAATCCTTTAATAAAAATTGTATGGACAATTAGTAATTTGTATCATTGTGAATACCTCACCACTTCAATGGTACAAACACTACAAGTTAATCGTTAAATTGTTGTTATTTATCTTATTACAAACGTGAATTATATGTAATAAAATTTATTGTAACAATGATTTTTACTTATGATTCGGATCTATATCTCATAAACTCCAATTATCATTCTAATCCTCTCAAAACTTTAATTTAATTAATATTTAATTTTTTTTACGAGAGTGAAAATAAAATACAAGACCGAATAAAATGTATTTAAATCCTCCGCGTTCCTAGCCCTACTCCCAACGAAGGCGATCTTTAAGCCGGCTGTTATATGGGCCTCCTGGACCCGCGCCTGCTCACTGCCCGTTTCTCACTACGTTGCTAATTCTACGACCTACGCGCTACACGTACTACGGCGGCTAAGCGACTACACATGAATGCAATCACGCTACATTTGTAGCAAAACCACTGAACCGGGTTCGCTAAACTTAACTCAATAGTCGTTACTTCGTAGTACATCCTTAATTTACTATTTTTTATCCTAACAAATGCGCATGTTACATTTAACTGCATAACATTAAGTTTGATGAAATGTGTTTGAAGTTCAAAATTTATATTGATCTCTGATGTGTATGGCCGTGTTTTACAAGATATTTTCTAACTTGCAGGAAACAGGAAATATCTAGCTTTAAAGATAAGAAAAAACTAATTACAACTTTCATCAAATCTACATATACGTCTATTTACTCGTATTTTATGACTAACTTATTTAAGTTAATAACTATTTAATTAGTCATGTAAATAAAATATACTATGACTATTCACACAACGCCATCTAGACCTAAAGAAAGCAGCAGAGCACTTGTGTTATAGGTACATGACACCTGATACTAATTTGGCATATCGTCATAGCGACGTAATGTTTTTTATGACATTAATAAATTTATTTCTATATACAGACTTAACAAAGATACAATGTATCGCCTCTTTTTGAACAAAGACATATAGTTACATTGTTAGCATATAATATACAGGCTTTGGGCAGAGTTATGTCTAATATAACTCTAATCAGTGACACTAACATTAGCAATAGTCCTAATGTCATTAATATTAATTTATTCCAGTAATTTAAACTTATAGAGTACTAATACTAAAGTATTAAACTAAGTTTATAAAAATATATAGGATCGAGCAGAGAAAGATCTGGAATTAGTATTATTTTTGAAACATTTTAGTGTTCATATATAATGTATGACTGAACTGGCTTAGAAACTTTGAAATTTTTAAATTTATTGATAATTATACAATAGCAAGTGTGTTTGTAAGAAAGTCCGCTATACATGGAGGCTCACTTATATTTGTTTCAAACAGAGTAGCTCTCTCTATTGAACGCACTGTGGAAATTTCTTGTGTCTAGCTTGAGCGCTTTGTGTGTATTATTATGCGTATTCCGGCCCCCTTCACGGGATTATGATGCATTTGAAAGTAGAATGAAGGATATATTAAGAAAACTAAACAATAATAAGAAAAAGATTTTAACGTAAATCTTTTGGAATCGTCACGTACTAATTGTAAAATTATTAATTTATTTAAATCTTTTGACCTAAAACATCTTTTTTGTGAACCTACTCGTATAATCTTAACTTGCTTCATGCTTGGGCAATATGTACTGTAATTGCGAAATATCCAAGACATCTATATTAAACACACTTAAATCTGACCATTGCGGGCAATCGGTGTTTGTACCATGCAAGTTAGTGTATCCAAAACGTACAATAACCTGCAAGCTGATAAATTATTGTCGTATTGAAGACATCAAATTTAAATAAAATAAACAAATTCGTGCCTTATATATTTCTAATTATAAACCAAATCATGTTTATCACAATATATTTGGTATCACTCAATCGGAATTTGATAATATATGTAAATTAAAAACATTTTGCAAGATCAATAATCTTAATTTCAGTGATTGGGCCACTCCTGGTATATATAAAAGTAGAACTAGGCTGTTTGATTTATACAGTCAAAAACAATATGATTTTACGCCAGACTTTATAGACTATGTTAAACAATATTCAATTTTTTTTTAAAGTACGTGCCAAAGCAAAATCATTGTCTTATATGGGTAAAATCAAGCATTCATCTAATATAATCAAGGCTACCTGGGATATCATTGACAACATTTCGGGTAAAGCAAAACCTCATGATGATGTTATTAAGCTTGAAATAGAAAGTAGAATTTTCGTAATAAAATTAGATGTAGTCCAAAAATTTAATGAATACATTAGAAAATTATTCCTTAATTACAAATACCTTGAGAACATCGCCACTTGGAGCTGAATCAATTCAATCAACAGTGTATAATGTTGATTTTAAACATGTTAAACCAGCGACATATTAAAGACATTTAAATCTCTCAACATAAAAAATACAGCTGATTGGTGAAATATATTTAAATTATTAAATAATATTTTAATGGCCACTGCACCCGCTTTAAAGCTTATATTTAACAAATGTATACATGAAGGAATATTTCCTGATTTAATGAAAATAAGTAAAGTTATACCCGTATGTAACTCCGGAAATAAATATGATCCTTCTAATTTCAGCCCAATATCCTTACTATCAACCATGAGTAAAGTTTTTGAGAAAATAATACTTAATCAGTTGTTTATACATTGTAATGGATAATAAACTGCTTCACAGTGAAATAATACGGGTTTACCAGTGGTTTTTTCACCACTGATGCAGGTGTTGATCTTTTAAGTCATATATATATAATGCTTGGGAGGGGTCTAAAAATGATATTAGGGTCTTTTGTGACCTCTCAAAACTTTCGATTATGTAGATCACGCCACATTATAAACGTAATCACTACGGCGTTCGCAACTATGCCCTTAATTTATTAAAATTTCACAGAATGTGTCACAATGTGTAGAGATAAATAATACTAAGTCACACAGTAGTAATTTAAGTAACGGAGTGCTACAGGGCTCAATTTTCAGTCCTTTCTTATATATATATATATATATATATATATATATATATATATATATATATATATATATATATATATATATATATATATATATATATATATATATATATATATATATATATATATATATATATATATATATATATATATATATATATATATATAAGCCCATACATTACCCATGCCCATGCATTATGACCACGCGTAACTTTTGATAGAATTGATGTATTTAAGCATGTAGTAATTAGTAGATTATAGCCACAAAAAATTATAAAATAAAAACTTTTTAACATATCTAATTTATTAGAATGAGCAAACTTATTTCTAGCAGCTTCGTTTCGAACACACTTGAGCATAATATGATATGCATCTTCCATACTACCACACACTTCACACAACTTTTATTTTGTAAATAAATACATATTGTACATAAACTCCCACACTCGAGACGTGACTCCCGCAAGCGTTCCGACGTGTGAAAACCTTTACATCACAAAGAGTTTGAATACGAATAACAAAGTATTTTTTACAATTAATAAAACTACTAAAGAAAACTTTATATATTTTAAAATAGAACCTCTGTCTGAATGTCTTCAAAAGCAACCGTATAATCAGCTTTGCGTCGATTAATATCAGGATGCCTGGCGGCACAGTCCCCGGCCATAACGCCAGTACGATGTTGCAAATACAAAGAACTAAATTATTTCTTCCATCTTCAATATTTCTTTTGTTATTTACAAAAGTATTGTCATTAAATTTATTATTATTTTTGTTTTTAAGTCTTCATTATATCGATTATAAAAGCAATTTAGACAAAAAAATAAAACAAAACAATTATATATATATGAAATGACAAAAAACATTTCTTCTCTTTCCTTTTTTTACAGCTAGATTTCAGCTGACAGGCAAACGGCCCACCCTGGAAGTTGGTCACCATCACCTATGAACGTCTGCAACGCAAGAGGCATTAACAACGCGCTGCCGGCCTCGAAGAAATTTTATAACGCCTTTATCCTGCTTTTCCCGCCTTTATCCCACGTTATATATGGTCAGCACAACATGTTCTCTCCTTCCATTCTTCGAACGATCTATCCTATCCATAATTTTTTTATCATCAATCATCTTTGTTTTGATCTACCAATCCTTTGACCTAATTTATATTTCAAATATAAATTATATTTGAAACGCCTGTTCACACAAGTCTCATAAGCATAAAGGTTCAATACTGATAGATTTAATATACTAGATACATTACGAGATACATTACGTATAGCTGCTACGAACTAACTGGGAAGAAAAAAATCGTCAGACGACCGGCACACCGAGATCATCGCCGGGACCACGGCGTGTGCTAATCTGTCCTTGACAAAGGTTATCTTCTCTTCTAGGGTGACTTCCGAGTGAATGAACGTATAGCTTTAGTAGTAATCACTTTGTAAATTAAAATAAAAACTAAATATACGAAAAGATATACAACTAAATATACTTTTTAATAGGTACCTGGTGGCTCAGTGGTATTAAACTTGGAGACCAATCTAAACGTCCCTGGTTCGAATCCCACGCTGGGATACTCTGCTTAGGCAGTTTTTTTCGCCTAATGTGCATATTTAGCATAATTGCTATATACCGATGGTGAAGAAAAACATCTTGAGGAAATCTGCATATCAATATCACCGGTGTAACCCGCCAATCGATCTTGGACACGCGTAGTGGATATTACTGTCCATTCCCTGTAGGAGAAGGCCCGAGCCCATCAGTGGGGCATTATGGGCCGTGGGTTATTTTTATTACACTTTTTAATATATTATGCTGTATAAAAGAAAATACTCTAGGGGCAAATTCAAAACGCCTACTTTAAAATAATAAACCTCAATGAATATACCTACCTATATAAATACACTAACCAAAAATACCAAAATGTATTTTGTAAATCGTATTTTCGATTACTAAGAAGCGTCGTAACATTTAATTTAGCATACAATAACAGTTGAAAATAGTCGGTCGTGTTCGACGAGTGGTAGTTAACATTGGTCTGGTGCCAAACTATACTTGTGGAGATGTTAACACTGCAAGTCGAGACGAGAAATTTACTGAGTACTACAATGTTTTCAATGGGTTGTTTAAAAGTATACAAATAACAGGATCATATAATAACTACGTAAAATATAGTATGTTACAAATTTAAAAAAAGTTGATTGTAAAGATAAAGATAAGGATTTAGTGTTCGTATGGGTGCTTCACTCAATATCCAAGCATATCACTCTCCGTTGTACATATGTACGTCACCCACATTCGCCCGTGCCTCTCGTGTCTTGACAGTGACAGTGACATCATCACAAGTTTAAATAGACACATGAGACAGCGTAGGTATGCTCTAAAAGCATACTATAAACTAAATCGCATACACTACATTCTCCAACTTCATGAGTGATAAAACAGTTCGGAAAATTATTTCGTTAAAATTTTAGTAAAACAAAGAAACTATCTACAGACACGTATTCCCAGATCAAAATGTTATTGAAGTGAAAACTTCTTTAGCGGCGTTGTGCACTTTTTTGTGATGGGTAAAAAATGTTAAACTCACGTCAGGACACGTGAGCTGGTCGAAAATTCGTAAGACGGAGGGAGTTTTGCTCCAGTAATACCAACCTTATTAATAATGATTTAAGGTTTATTTTATAATGTAACTATTAAATGATTGCATTGTATTACTTACACATATCTATTCGAATTGCGACTTTATTACAATGAAATATAGTTGAGTTTTTGAAGTGAAAACTTCTTTAGGCGCGTTGAGTATTTTTTCGATGAATAATTTTTGGTTTGTAAAGAAGTGTTAATGACCAATGTAAACTTTAATCCTTGATCATAAACACTTCTTTATAAACCGAAAATAATAATCTAATAGCTCGACGATACAATTCACAAGTTACTTAGTTTTCACTTCTATCGGCAGTCCCCAAAGACCGCCCCGCATGTTTTTTTTTTACCGACAAACATGGCCATATAATGCCACTAACGAATCCAGTAGACCAAACGTGTAGAAAAAAAAAGACGTGTGGCACTCAAGGACTGCCGCGGTAAAGCTATTGCATAGCATTTTCATCAACTTATGAAATTATAATTATTTATTTATTTTTTATTTATGCAGTAATTATTTTTATTTTCTAAAGTAAAAGGCCGAGGACGGTGGCATTGAATCGGGCGAGCGAATACGCACTACTCATTTACGCGGGTGTGACAGAGACAGGTAATAACAGGTTAACGTACGCTGTTTGCACCATATGATTATTCTGTACGATTGAATTAATGATCCTATATGAAATATTTTATGGTGAAAATTTGACATACAATTTGTTTTTGCAAAATGGGTTCCTTAAATGATGTTTAGTGCGTAAAAAAAATTTGGACGGGTTTGTCAAAGTCACCCTCTTCTTTAATGAAATTCAATATGATATATATATATATATATATATATATATATATATATATATATATATATATATATATATATATATATATATATATATATATATATATATATATATATATATATATATATATATAATATTCAGAAGAAAAATTCCTACGAAGAAATCGAACACAACCATGTCATGGTTTTTATGCAAAAATCATTTTTCATGCAGTTCGACAATAGAAACTGATATACGATCTCGTAAACTAAGCTTATGTTTCTACAGCAAACAGTTAGATGGATACTGCAAACATCGCAGGGCCTACCTTATCCATAACTCATAAAAGTGAACGAGGGACTCAAACATTAGCGTCCCAAGGAAACAGACCGACCACTTCTATGCTATTTTAATAAGTTTTTGTATTACGTATTTGTAATATAACATGAAATGTTCTATGTATGACATAGTACATCTTGTGTGAATATTTTTATTTCAAATAATCTAAATTACTGTTATTATAATTTAATTGTTAATGTCAAAAATGTATATATGTATAACAATTCACAAATAAATAAGTATAATAAGATTTAAATGATTTGAAGGCGTAACGGCTAACGCGCTTCAGTAAGCTTACGGAAGTTAGTCGATTCTCGTCTCGTGTCTGGGTGTTTGTGTACAATATGTATTTATTTACAAAAGAAAAGCATATACGTAGTATATTAGTTAATACCCAGAACACAAGGGCTTATGCTACTTATTTTGGGACTAAATGTTGTTGTGTACATTGTCCGTACATTAATCCGACAGTATTAGTATTTCATTCATTTATATTCAGTAATTTTTATTATAATAATAATACCCATTACCTTTCTCGGAAGTATATTTAATTAAGTATCTTTAAACAAAGCAGAACTGACGCGCGGTATTTTCATTAGGTTCGATGCAGTAAGTAAAAACTTAATAAAGTTTTACTTAAGAATTTCTAATTAGAAATTTTACTCTTCACGACATAGCAATATTTCAAGCTCGTGAAGGTATTTCCAATAAAGGACTTTGCCAAGTCATAATTCTTCAAAGTAACGTGTAATGAGATGTGGGTATTACAACATTCTTATAAGATTTACGATGAAATGACCCGGTTCAGCACGCCGCTAAGTCACGCATCTTCCAACCCTTGAGAGGTAACTCGCTTGCACTTACTTAGAAACTGTTATTAAAGTCGTACTGTCTTAAAATATAATGGAATTCCGTGCAGGGCTGGAATAAGACTACTGACCACTGTGGCCGGCTGCACCCTATCGTAAAAGGCAACAAAATAACCCAGACCATCTGGATTGCAACCAATCCTGATATTTAAATGTAATGTCATAAATAGCCTTGTGTCCTGTCATATATGACCCAGGTTCCAGTTCCCATACACAACTTGTTAGTGGTGCCCCGGCATCGCAAACATCCACATGCGACGGTAACTGCTAGTAAGCAAAATAGTAATTTTGCGTATTAAGTGGGCCATCATCCTGTCTTCTGTTTCCCAACAATAAAAAAACTCATATGCTCCAACCCTGCTATGAGTAGTTAAAATTTCATTACAAAATATCCGGAAATATGTATAAAAAGTTAGATGAAATTGTAGCGATGTACGCTGTGATATTTGAGCAGAGGGTAAAGGGAGTTTCTCGTTCAACTGGCGGGCTGCGCGGGGAATTACGAATGCGATGAGTGTGATGGCGCTTGCGCACAACTGCCACCGAGCGTCCGCTATAAAATCGTGTCTCCTGATTTTGTGAACTACTCTTACTTTTTTGTTAGGTTAAGAGGAAAGATGAAAGCGAGTGTGGAATTAACAGTAGCGCTGTAATACGTATACAGTAGAACGTATCGACATTCGACCTCCTTAGATATTATATTCCATGCCAAGCGGAATTGGCATCAGAAACTTTTTTTCCCTTATATTAAACAATTTAATGCCTTGGGCATTTTACTTAGAAATATGTAAAGTGTAACACAACTCTGAACTGAACCGGGAAAAGTGTGGAATTAACATCAGTGCGACTTTAGTAATATTCATATCTCTTACCAATCTCTTGTTTCCTTTCTCTCATTTGTTCATTCTGAAAGTCCACTATTCTTTCTTTATACTCTCTTCTATGGTACGTTGTCATACACTTATAATTTATAACAACTTGTATCGACCTCCGTGGCATAATAACTAACACACACTAGAACGTCTGCGGAGGTTTGGATTTCCGTCCCGCATCTGGGTATTTATAATGTGTATTTAATTAACAAGAAAAGTATATAAGTTGCATATTTTGGTACTAAATAGTAACGTTTCCCAGTATGTGTAGCACCTACTCAACATTCAAATATGTTGTAACCAAGTAATAACACTTAAGAAGCAATTAAGAGGTTTTAAGTTTCCTACCATGGTTTTTTTGATTTTGCAGTTTCTCTCGCAAAATTTGCATATTATGACGTAATTATCACATACAGACTATATTTCACATTATGATCATGTGAAATATCGTTGGGAAACCTACATACGGTAATCCTCCTTGGACAAACATAGCTAGTGTACTGTCCATTCCTCTTTGAGGGACGCCAATTGTGACTAATAGTGTCACATAAACTCACACAATGCACACTTAACCAAAAATGTTAATACTGTTTCTACGTAATTTAAATTAATTCTTAATTGAAAAGAACTTTTAAGAATTCTATAGTAAAGTTTTCGAATCAAAGGAATCCTAAAAATTGGAAGAAAAATTCATTATTGTAGAGTCCCAATACCGATGCAATTAAGGTAAGAGGATCAAAACCTTTGCAATAGCTACCACTCCCTGTTTATATCTCAAATGTTGCAGTTGCTCCGAACCGATAAACTGAATTGGTTTATTCTTGTAACAACTAGAAATATTACATTCAATAGTGCACAAATAATGTTCTATGAAGCGATAGGAAGAATAGATGTGGATTGCGAGGGGCAGAAAATGAAACCCCCGACAGCCCGAACTATGAAATTTACATAATTTGTTGCACATAGAAAGCGATCAAAGCTCTCGAGAATCGCACAGCCATCGAAGTATGCAATCGCGAACGGCGACATTTCCAAAGTGGTCACGTAAAATTTTACGTTTGAGCTCGGCATCAGTGCCACCGCAGCGCTCCGCAACTAATCCAATCAGAGCCAATGGACTTAGACATGGTGTCAATTTCATACATTGGATCATCGAACTTACCATGTTCTATATTTTTGACAAATCAAACGCCAAATAGCATCTGTATACAATGTATCTAAATTAACTCATTGTATAATGAAACATGTAAAACGCATGGTTCGAACACCACCTAATCATTTATATAATGAAATAATTAATTAAGTTTAGTTTGATTGCAAGTGGACAGGCTATTACATTTTACTCGTATTTAGTAAGTTAATTTAGACGACGCTCTAAATACACTCGTAACTTGAAACTATGATATTGCGTCACTACTTGTGCTTGAAAAATCTTATTCTGAATATTAAATGCTAATCAAAGTGTTGTTGCTAGTAATTTATAAAGTTTAGTTATTAAATATGCACTGTAATAAAATCAAGTATTTTCAAAGCACTTTAAAATATGAAGGTATTATGAAATATCATTATTAAAATTCCAACTTAGGGAGTCTTGATATACCGCCTTTCATTTTGCCGTTCTAATATAGTTTGACAAATTTATGTCCCATTAGCAACATCATCATTAAGATCAGTTTTTAAATTTATCTTCAATAGGGCTTAATCTTTTCAAATATTTCTAGTCTATCATAGATTTTCTTTCCTTCTTTCATACTGGAGTTACTGACCACTAGATTACAGTCCCTAATATTATTACATTCCTATTTTTTGTATTGCATTGCACACATTGATTATTATGATATAATAATGTATTAAGCGATCAGTTTGTTTCTCCAAAGAAAATTAATAATATGGAAAACATGAAGAGTAGGAACCGAGAAGCAGTTAAACGATTTGTCGAGGTATTAATAAAACGATTAAACGAAGCTCTCCATGGTAATCTGGAAGCGACGCGGTGGGCGTCAGATGGCCACAATTCCCAAACTTTGATCACGAAAACCGCTATCTCTCTGACGAAAATCAACAATTTGTAGATATTCTTTTCCTTAATAATATTTTAGAGATAATTGCATTTTTTAATCCGCTTCTGCAGATTAGTTAGTAGTTTCGTTCATACAAGTAGGTACGTAAACTCGGTACATCCAAAACTTTCTTTAAATCAATAACTCTGCTAATTCATAGAGCGCCATCTAATCCTAAAGTAAATCACAGAGCGCTTATATCGTGGGTACTAGTAGTACACTACTTATACAATGTGTAGTAACCCCACAAGCGTTAAGAGTGCGAGAGCCGTTATTACACCACAGAAGTGATTTAGAACTCGAAAGCATGAGTAAGTAGTTGAAATATATTGTGCTGAATTAGTTTATAAGAGACGACGGCTAGCTGACTGCCCAACCACAAAAGGGCGACTGACGAATCTCGTTCATTGTTTAGCAGAAATCAAGAACTTGCGGGAGAGGTTGAGTCTCAAAGATCTTAATAGGAACCAATACACCCCATATTGGTAAATAGCACTAATTCAAATTTTATTCGGTACAAACTAATCATAGACATTTGAATGTCGTTCGTTGACATCAATCGGTGTCCGACGTTTGATGAGTCGTCAAAATTACTTCCTGTGTTGTTAAGTGCAGGAAATTGTGACTCCTCCATCGACACACCTACCGAAAGCTAACTGCTTTTGCACACGGTATATCTATAATGGGGAGGTATTGATTTACATCGTGCATTTACCAAAATAACTTAAATTTCATGAGAACAGTAGTTTTTAATTTATTTAAATCACACACTGACTTCATAATTATGTTAGTAGGAGTTTAAAAATACTTCAGTAGTTAAGAACTAAGAGTTATACGAAATGTTATATGAGATGTATTTTGCATGAGTAACCGCATCAAAACAGACTCAAACTTAATAACTATGATATTTAAGATAGTGTTGGTGCTCCCACGCACAGAGAGGTGAACTTTTACGTCAGATGGCGTGTAAGCCGTCCGGTCTGCACAACCTAAACACATTCTTCTATTGGATTCGTAGGGAGTTGTAAGCTTGTTGGGACTGTCGCGTGAATATATAGTGTATGTAAAGTTCTGTTTGTAAACTTCATTTTAAGTATATACAAGTCTGTTAGTCCGTTTCATATGCAATACTCTATGCAGTAGATAAATAATTATTGAACTTTATATTCTGGTGATGAACTTACGTCCATTATATTTTTCAAGATGTGCGAATATTCAAATTAGGAAATTATTCTAGACGAACTCGAATCTGTTCATTCGATTCTTATTTCGAATCGAATGTCACTATACGATTAGATTCAATTCACAGACCCCTAATTATTAGTCATAACAGTGATAACAAGATATGATAAACACAAAAATCCAAGATCATATTGCATTAACTCGTGAGCAAATATCTTTAAAGTCCCTAAAAACAGTTTGATTACGTTCCATAATAAAGGTAAACGCGTTACATTTTTACATCCGTATGTGTTGAAAGTGTCTTTTAGTATGTGGACGGATAAATCCACGCCACAACGGTAAATGGTGCTTGGGGCAATATCTTGGCAACAGCAGCTGTGAAGTAATGGCGCCGACACTTTACGCGATGCGATTACGACCACCTAAACATTCATTACAAGTAATGTCCGTCATTTATCTGTCCTAATCACTGTGTGAGCAGTTATCCGCGTCTGTGCCCAACAGATTATTTAAAAAACAACATATTTCAACGAATATAAACAAAACTTCGACGACCTCCGGTTGTAACGGCTAACGCACGTCAGTATGCTTGTGGAGGTTTCGGGTTCCATTCCCGTCCAGCGTCTGGGTGTTTATGTATAACAAAAGAAAAGTATATAGTTGTCTAGTTCCCGTTACACAAGTGCTATGCAACTTAGTTTGGAACTAGATGGTGTTGTGTGAAATGTCCAACTATATTTATATTTACTTACTTCGTTATGACGACCTCTATAGTGAAATGGCTTTTACACTGTGGAAAGTCTGCGGGAGTCACGTGATGGAGTCCCGTCCAAAGTTTATTTATGATATGTATTCGTTTAGAAAATAAAATTATATAAGAAGTCGGTTATCTAGTATCCATAACACAAGTATTATGGATACATGGATATACTGCTTACTTTGGAACTAGATGGCGCTGTCTATTGTTACAATATATTTGAATATTTTATTACAGCCGTAGGTCTTTAAAGCCTGCACTTTGGAACTGCACAATCAACTGTTGAGTACGGTCGTAGGTCGAAACCATTGTCATTTGTATTAGAGACCCTCCATGCATTCCCTTTTTAGTTGATTACGGTAATATAAGAATGGAATAGATGTGGATACATTTGCTTCTTACGGGGCCTTAACCATCTGCCTCAAACCCCAAAAGTAAAAGTTTATGTCAGAGCCCTATCCATGGTTTACTGAGAGACGAGGTTGACTTAAGCCCTAAAAGTATTGGTGGAACCCTTTAACCTAAACCGCAAACGTCATTAGTTTTATCATAGATCATATTGTATTTTTGTGACGTACATTATATTAATCCCGTGTATGTGTTTTATTATAATTCATGTTGAATTCGAATCTGTGACCTCTAGCTACGGAGTGTGATACCACTTCGTTGCTACATCCCATATACTTACTAACCTTTAATACAAATGTAGGTAACCCATGTTTAATAATACGATTCAATTAATACACATTTATTGAGTTGTAAGCGAAAAGTGTAATTGTGGCACCTCGCACAGGTATGTGTGCGCCTAGCAGTTGAAACGGTGCTTAATGTTTCAGGGTTTAATCAAGCCCCAGCTATTAGACAAGACAAATAGTTAGCTCATCTGCATCTATACGAGTCGGTTCCGCCGGCTTCTTGGTACAAAGCATCGATATTTCACCTTTATCGCGTGGGAATGTTACGAATTCACTATTTTACGATTCTACGTTTCCGAAGTTCCATTTAATTTATGAGCAAAAAATATATGTTTATTGTTTGACAAATAAGTAATTAATTAGTAACAGATTTATTGGAAAGCATTGAATAGTCGATTTAAACTTTGAAGAGCTAATGGCATAAACCACGAGTGTATTCTCTAGAGGCTCGCTAATCAAATTTGTAATAGTATATATTATAAATTTGACGACCTCGGTGGCGTAACGGATAACGCACTTCGGTACGCTTGCGGAGGTCACGGGTTCGATTCCCGTCTCGCGTCTGGGTGTTTATGTATAATGTGTATTTATTTACAAAAAAAAAAGTATATAAGTAGTATATCAGTTGTCTAGTATCCATAACACAAGTGCTATGCTACTTAGTTTGGGACTAGATGGCGCTGTGTGAATTGTCACAAATTATTATTATTATTATATTCCGTTGTAAATTGACAGAGTTAAAAACAAGTTACCTTATTATATTAAACCTACTAAAATGATCAAATGATCGCTCATCGCTATTTGATTTTACTACATTTATGAAAAGATACATCGAATTCATTAATAAGCTTTTTGCCAAATACTCTTCGTTTCACATCGAAAATTTCACTGACATGACGATAGAATATGAAATTTGGCACCGTTAAAGTTTATATGTAGGAGTGCAAAAAGGTAATTTTTTTTTTTAATTAATACTTATATATTAAATAAACTCTCTTGTTTTACTACATGTATTAAACACACCACAATGCATTTGTCACACATACATCTTTAATTTATTGTAAAGTAATATGGTCAAACAAAGAAGAGATTAATATTGATTACAAAGAAATGCGTAACACTGTGAAGGGTATTAGAATTTAAAATCTTTTTTTTAATTCACACAGCGCCATCTAGTCCCAAACTAACATACACAACACATAGCACTTGTGTTACAACTTATATACCTTAATACTATATACGAATATATATAATAATGAAAAGTTAGGCCATGTGGTCCCGACCAATGAAAGAATAGAGCCACCCCAAAACATCCCAAGGGAGTCGTAATAGGCGATTGATGGGTTACTCTTTCTGCCAACTTGCATGCGGCGAAGGAAGGACACCTCTAGGTTTTCCTTTACAGGTTGGGAGATCGAACGGCAGTTGCTCTCGTAAAAACCAAAACCAGCCAAATAACAAAATAGTAAGAACACGGAAAGGATTTGTCACGGATAGGGCGTTGTCGCATAACGACGTGACAAGTGGACTAGGGCTGCCGTGCCGTGGGCGAGCACGGTTAAAGACATTAGCCCCGTCCAAATGGAAACTCCGCTTCGCAACTTGGAATATTGGCACGCTGACTGGATGCGCGAGAAAGTTGGCCGATGTACTCTCCAGGCGGAGAGTGGCCATGGCGTTCCTGCAGGAGACTCTGTGCACGGCCACCAGATCCCGATTCATTGGGAATGGTGTAGCCATTCTACATGCCATCTTATCTACACGAGTGCACCTGGTGGCGAAAATGGGGTCGCCATAGTGCTCTCGGAGGAGCTCCAGGACGACATTTTGGATGTGAAGCGCTGTAGCGATTGGCCTATGGTTGTGAGGGCGCTTGTCGGTGGGGTAGTCACTCACTTGATAAGGAGAAGGCCTTCGACTGTATTTCTCGGGTGATGATCTGGTGGGCACTGCAGTCTAAAGGGGTTCCAGAGACTTATATTGACATTATCCGAGACATGTACCGCTACTCCGATTCCGTAGTTCAGACCGCTGTTGGCAACACAAAACCTTTCCCCATCACCGTCGGGGTACACCAAGGATCCGTCCTTAGTCCGTTTCTTTTCAGCGTGGTACTAGACGTCCTGTCAAACAGCATCAGAGATGCACATGATCAGGCTCCATTTCTGCTCGTGTATGCTGATGATATCATCCTGACAGATGTGGACAGGAGTAGGCTGGTACGACGCGTGAAGGCGTGAAAGGAGTCGCTAAAGAACGGTGGTGTGACGAAGACCGAGTACTTGGCCTGTAACTCCGCAGATCCCACACCCGTACACATAGGCGGCGACACGGTCAAATTCACGGACCAGGTGAAATACCTGAGATCTGTATTTCACGCGTCTGGTGACATCGATTACGACGTCAATGCACGCATTGCTGCCGCGTGGGCCAAATGGCGTGAAGTGACTGGTGTCATTTGTGACCCCAAGATGCCGGTAAAATTGAAGGTCTATAAGACCATCATTAGGCCTGTCCTTTTATACGGCTGTGAAGCTTGGCCGGTGTTACAGTGCCACAAGCAAGAACTAAGTGTCACGGAGATGAATATGCTGCGGTGGATGTATGGAGTAACGCGGAAGGACTGCGTTAGGAACTCCCGCATTCGCGGCAGTCCTCATGTCCGTTTCCGCATTGAGAATAAGTTGCATGAGTATCGGCTTCGTTGGTACGGCCACGTTTTACGGCAACCGGATACTTACATGGGAAACAAATGTCTGGCCATGCCGCCACCGCCGGGCTTTGACAGGAGGGGTAGACCAAAAAAGCTTGACGTCGTAAGGATGAATGCCAATGGGCTCACTACCAGGGATGCTGAAAACCGTGCGAAGTGGAGTAGAAAAAGTCGGAAAGCGGACCCCGGACACCGAAACGGAAGACTAGGTTGCAATCAGGATACAACGCTGAGATGATGATGACTAATATATTTAATATTAATATAATATATATAATAATTATATACTTACTACTTGTATACCTTTTTTGTAAATAAATAATACATATTATAAAACACACCCAGACCGCGAGACGGGAATCGAACCCGTGACCTCCGCAAGCGTACTAAAGTGCGTTATCCGTTACGCCATAGAGATCGTCAAAATCACATAAAACATAACGACTTTCTATCTAGGTATAATAGATTAAATAATGTATTAATAGGGATGTAATATAGCTTTCTATCTCGTTCTAAAGTTCAAAAAGAATTTGGTGATGAGAGAGTGCAGTAAAACAACTTCTGAGCCTTATTTTCTCGTTCCGAAATTGCGGTGGATTTAAGCGAGATTTCATTTGTATAGAAGTCGGCATAATCTGCAATAATACCGCAGTAGCGGCGTGGGCCCTCAAAGACGCCACTCGTCCGCGCGCCGGTTGCCGCCTGTAATGAGTTTTTTAAATGCGCAACACATTCATACTCGGGACCATGTCGAGTTCCACTGGATTTGATGTAGTACAAGTGCCGTTTACAAAGGCCGCACTTTAGGTATAAACTAAAAACCCGACAAATTGTACTCACACTAATAAATTGTGATGAAAGATCTTAATGTTTTAAATTTTACGTAAATGCATTTTCTTATTCAAATGTTTCATATCATCCGTCCACTCGTATCTCGTAAGGGATGAAATCCAGTTGAAACCGTGTTGATTACTGCGACCCGGGTGCCGCTCGACGGTTCAGAATTGGACGGATTATGAGGAATTTAAAGGGCGATGACAATTTGAATATGTAAAAGAAAAGCATTTTCTAAATTAGACGAATGTTTTCGTTGTTGAGGAATAAGGAGTTTTTTGCTTCGTTAGGTTGTATCATTCTCGTACGTATATTGTCATTTGTTGTTTTCAGAGAAACGTGTTTTTTTATGCTCATGAATACAGGCAAATAGAATTTTACTCTTGTATCGTAATCAAGTATTTGTTTAAACAACATAAGTTCACTGCATGACTATTCTTCTTCTTCCTCGTCGTGCTCTTCATTCCTGAAGGTCGTGCCCGTCTTGATAAGCCTTTACGGAGACGCTGACGAACTGCCTCCACACCACTCTGTCCTCGGCTTGTTTCAGAGCTGCAGGCAAAGTGAGCTCCGTGATAGCCTTAATTTGATCCGACCATCGGGTTGGTGACCGTCCTCTGGGCCTTTTCCCCTCTATTTTGCCTAGCACTATCAGTTTTTCGAGGTTGTCTGACTCCTTTCGAGCGATATGGTCAAAATAGCCGAGTACTCGCTTGTAGCAGGTCGTGGACAATCTGGTTCTGACATTCAGCTGGTCGAGAATGGATGTGTTGGTTCTTTTTGCTGTCCACGGTATGCGTAGCAACCTCCTCCAACACCACATCTCAAAATCTTCGATTTTTTTCCGGTCAGCCGCACGAATAAACCATGATTCAGAGCCATACAGAAAGATCGAGAAGACCAGAGATCGCACAATTCTCATCTTTGTGGTATTAGAGACGCTTCTGTTATGCCAAATTCTAGTCAGCTTGCTCATTGCAGATTTGGCCATTTGTGTGCGTCTACGGATCTCTCCGCTACAGCCTCCCTGGTCGCTGATCAAAGAACCCAGATAAACAAACTCGCTAATGAATTCCAGGCCCGCTAGTTCCCCTGTACGTGCAAGCTGTCCACCTCGATCGACCACCATAACTTTTGTTTTGGCCTTGTTGATGGAGAGACCAACCCTCTCGCTCGCGCGCTCCGCCCTTTCAAACAGCGCAGCCAGTTCCTGTTCTGAGGAAGCAAACAATGTAGTGTCATCCGCATATCGAAGGTTGCTGATCTTATTACCTCCGACTGAGATTGCCTCCCTCCCACCCCTCCAGGGCTGCTCTCATGATATATTCGCCGTAGATTATTATTCCACCATTATTATTCCACCAGTGTATAAGTTCGCAATCAACGAAACCATATATATATATATATATATATATATATATATATATATATATATATATATATATATATATATATATATATATATATATATATATATATATATATATATATATATAAGCCCATGCATTATGACCACGCGTAACTTTTGATAGAATTGATGTATTTAAGCATGTAGTAATTAGTAGATTATAGCCACAAAAAATTATAAAATAAAAACTTTTTAACATATCTAATTTATTAGAATGAGCAAACTTATTTCTAGCAGCTTCGTTTCGAACACACTTGAGCATAATATGATATGCATCTTCCATACTACCACACACTTCACACAACTTTTATTTTGTAAATAAATACATATTATACATAAACTCCCACACTCGAGACGTGACTCCCGCAAGCGTTCCGACGTGCGAAAACCTTTACATCACAAAGAGTTTGAATACAAATAACAAAGTATTTTTTTACAATTAATAAAACTACTAAATAAAACTTTATATATTTTAAAATTGAACCTCTGTCTGAATGTCTTCAAAAGCAACCGTATAATCAGCTTTGCGTCGATTAATATCAGGATGCCTGGCGGCACAGTCCCCGGCCATAACGCCAGTACGATGTTGCAAATACAAAGAACTAAATCATTTCTTCCATCTTCAATATTTCGCCCATTTCTTGAAAGATTTTCCATAGGCAGTTCCATCTTACACAATCAAACGCTTTGGAGTAGTCAATAAAACATAGCAGCATTGGAACATTGAACTCCCTGCTTTTTTCTATCAGTTGCCTGACATTAACAATCTGCTCTCTCGTCCCACGCCCCCTGACAAAACCGGTCTGCTCACTTGGTGTTTGCCGCTGCAGATACGGTAGTAAGCGTCCATTAACGACGTCGATTACGTCCATTAACGCATGACTATTATATGGTTACATTTTTAAATCAAACTGTGACTTAAGGAATATATCATGATTACCAATCAAATAAATTGACATAAATGAATAGCCATCGATACAGCCGAGTTGGTAAAAAACCCTGCAAACTTAGAGATCTAGTTTTACCATTCTTATTGCTCGTTTTCTTCCTATCATCACTATCCTATATAGAGACTATTATTTTTCAGAGACCTCTTCGTTCCTAGACATTAACGTTCCTAGTTTTATGATGTTTTCTCCGTACAAGGGCGGAGTAAAAATACTAATCTATACAGCCGGGGCCAGCCAGTCGCAAAAGCCGACAAAACAACCCTAGCTACGTAGTAGGGCCCCAAGCCCGTCTGGTTGGCAACCCTAAGTTTATAAGTATAATTCATAATAATCTTGTGTTGTGTTTCGGCATTAGTGATCCAGATTCCTGTACCCTTATGGGACCGCAGCGTGTTCGCGATCCCATTAGTATCGCAAACATCCATAGGCGACGGTAACTGCTTGTATTAAGTGGACCGTCAAGCCTATCTGTTGTTCCTCAGTAATAAAAAAGAGAACATAATACCGTATAGAAACGGGGGTAGACTAAAAAAGATGGAGGAATCGCGTAGAAGACACGGGGGAAAAGGTGAATGTTGAGATAACGTCAATCAGTGAAAAGAACAAATTATGCCGAACCTACTCAAACACTATTTACACAGCACCGTCTAGTCCCAAAGTAGCTTGTGTTATAGGCACTAGACAACTTAAGTACTTTTTTAAATAAATACATATTATACATAAACAGTCAGTCGCGAAACATTGCGCCACCGAGATCATAAATAATACGATTTATTAAAATAATGAAAAAAAAAACGTTGTAAAATAATTAGAGTTCATTCAATTGACTTAGCATGACATAGCGGTGGGCTCGGCAAATGCATGTTCATAAAATGAACGGCGGGGGTCTCGTAGCAGCTGGCAAGGCGAACGGAAGGAAAGCGCTGCTAATTACTCGCGCCGCCCGGAGCAAAGCCAAGCTCGCATCTTTCTAAGGGAACCCACTGAAAGCAAGGGAAGTCTACGTACTGCACATAAGACATATTTCGTTACTGCAAAAGGCCAACGCTGTTATACGTTGTTATATAACTTTAACCAAAAAACTTTATTGTAATCCAATAGTTACAGAGAGTAAGAATATCAAATAATGTTCTTTAGATTAGGAAAACTATATAAGCTATAACCATTTATGATATACTAAAATTATTTTCAAAAAATACTTTTTAAAACGTTAATTTTGTTTAAATAACATTTCGGACAGCTAAAGCAGATAAAAGCATACTAAACACAGCCATATAAAAGTTAAAAATCATTGTTAAGAAAATAATGGAATAGGCTACGAAGTAATATATTATATGATACAAATTATATTGGCTTATTATTTAACATACTCAATTTCACTAAATATGTTATGATTAAGTTTGTGATGATATTCGGATTAAGTCACATTTAAATGTTGTTATAAAATATGATGATATGATCAAATAAAACTATGTGGAGTGATATTCAAAGTTCAGAACGTCGACGTGTGTATAGAAACGTGCGAAGTATAAGGCTCCGCTGCCTTCGCCGCCACGAGGGAAGCCATTCATAATATTGTAATAACGGCCTCCAGCAGCAGTTATTCCGTGCTTAAACGTTTTACTGCGGTCATTATCTACCCGCTGAAAGGATATGCAAGCGATAAATTATAAAGTGTTACCTACACATCTACAGGCGGCCTCGTATCTTGAATCTAATCGTTACAGTGTTCCATTTGCCACGGATATCATTTATTAAAGTGTAATAAATACCACGTCGGTAGATACTTTAAATGTTATATTGCAATATATCGTATGAGTATATTCGACAAACGAAATATTACACAAATCATTTAGGATTTTTGATAAAATACCAACACTTATAGTCGTTCATTTTATTGTATTTAAGGGAATCATAATAAATGTTTTAATTCCAGGATTTTCATTTCATTTTAGCTTTCACTTTGGAGCCTTAGCTATTCAGTATTGTTATTGTGGGTAAATTTAAGAATTTGAATAGAATTTAGTAGCATTGAAGAATAGAATTGAAAAAATTGAAGAAGAATTTGGTAGAATATAGTTCATTATTTGGGAAAGGTTTCCCCATCACAGTACGATATGGGGTTTTTGATAAAGACGTTATAAAATTTCTTGGAGGCAGGCAAGCTCGTGTATTATTAACACGTTTACATAATAGTCACAAGATAAAATTACTGTGCTATTTACAGAGTCTAAAATATTTTTATTATAGTTGGTTCTTAAAATGAGCGTATGAAATCTGCTTCCCCCTCATACGGGACAGTGCCGAAGTGCAGCAAAGGATGTGCTAGCAAAAACGAGTTATCAATCGAAGGTGTTAGCGGAGAAGGAGGTAGAATGAAAAGTCATGTTCTTTTAGCGGTAACTACGTTTATATGTATATATACTCGTGAAAATCGGGGACTTTTTATGGATACTAGACAACTTCTACCATTTTTGAAACCGTGACTAAGGACAGAAATCCAACCGACGATCTTGCAGGCGTTCAATTGTGTGAAAAACATTGCGCCATAGAGGTCATCGGGGTAAATACAAATAGGGTACATAACTTTAATCTAGATATTTTATCGTACCAAAATAGTATCACAATCCTAAAATACCGATATCTCAAGTTGCACATAAACGGAGCGCGCCTTACCTTTAGCAATAAAGAGACCATTTAATCGAAGCTTATCTGCCCGGAAGCATTCATTAGATGATTGCACCATTACTAGTGGACTCTTTTCGACCGCCCTCACCCACTTGCGGTCATTTATTTATCTGATAAAGATATGAAAATATTTATTAGCTAATCTTAGTTAATACTATTTATGTTTGCTGACTAAAATATATTTTAAATCCTTTTCACATAATCTAATATAAAATCCAAGCAAATTAAAAAGATAAATATCTTTTAAATATGTATAAACATGTTTCACTTTAAAATGTTGTCGGATTTCAAAGTTATTACACTCTATAGGGTTTCTCGTTCGGGGTTAAAGTAGAGCCTTCAGTCTATTAATTAATAAGGGACCTCAGGACCAGACTTCAACCAGACAATGGTTTTAAAAATTAATTTATTCATACTTGAAAAATAGACAATTATTGACAAAATGAAACGAAAATATCATATCCAGAAAACCGCAGGATACATCAGAGCAAAAAGACATATTATAAATATATCAGTATTTAAAGAGATAGAAAGTTTAATATTAGAATGAATTCATAATAATCAAATTGCGTATGCGATTCCTGTCTAAAGTGGAAAAATACTTTTTAATACAAAAATATATATCCGGGTTTCCCCGTCGAAATAACCTACTAAATTATAGTAATAGTTGATACATTAAGACTTACAAAGCTTTTGCTCCATTCCAAGATCCTAAAATAACACTTACTTATATACTTGATATAGTAAAAACATTCTTTATTGAGGTACAAAACTTCATTGTCAGATAAATATCATGTAAGGCCAGCAAAAATTAAAATAGAAGTATAAATCCAACATAATTCACTATGGAACAAGTTTTTAATTTTTTAAGTTAAAAACATATGATAATTCGTTTAAAATAATATAACATATAAGTGAATATAATTTTTATCCGTGAAGGGGCGGAGAAAAATACTAATCTCTGCGGCCGGGGTCGCCCTGCCATAAAAGCCGACTAAACAACCCACCACTAGCTACGTGGTAGGGCCTCAAGCCCGTCTGGATGGCGACCACCTTTGGTCTTAAATATGCCGCCATAATAACCTTGTGTTGTGTTCCGGCATTAGTGACCCAAGTTCCTGTACTCTTATGGAATAGCAGCGTGTTCGCGATGCCACTGGCATTGTAAATATCTATAGGCGACGGTAACTGCTAAATTCTAAGCAGGCCGTCAGCCTGTCTGCTGTCCTACAGCAATAAAAAAATAGAAAAATAAAATGGAACAAAGGAACACCATAGCAAAAAAATTACGCGCCACAGTAAAATCCTTTTACAGTATTTAATTGAGGAAAACTATACAGATAATGACTACAATATCCAACGTCAACAGTTGTTAACCACACATTTACATCTAATACGACTTCAATCAAGCTTTAGATTTGCAGAATCGTCGCCCCATCCTTCTGCATAAAGTTACTATACTCCCTATCCACCTTCCCGCTATTACACTGTGTCTTACATCAACAAGCACCCATTCATGAAGCACGAGAGCTGTTGACAGATTAAAATTGTATAATATGTGAGTAAATAGAGAAGACATCCTTGAAGTTTTCTGCATACTTACAAGTTTGTCCAATAACATCGACGTTTTCCTTAATTTTATAGTATGGCTTAGGAATAAAATAGTTGTTGTATTAACTTTGTACCGTCACAACGTGTTACTCTGAAAAGCCAAAAGTGTTCATTAAAAAAGACCTGGTCCTAATAAATCACTTTGCAACCATCAAAACAACCACATCGCGATCTCACAAAAACGTCACAACGCGTTGTGACAGTCACATATCAGAGAAGCGTCTTAGTTTCATGCTAAGCAACAGAATCAAGGGGGATTAAAACAAAATAAAGGACACACTAAAAAATTTAAAATGACACTACTTTATCGTGGATATCTTGAATAAATATTGTAGTACTGTGTTCGTCTCCAGACGAAGAAATATTTATAGTCTTATAATGTAGTTTAATAATAAGCCTCTTTATTTCCAAAAAAAAAAATTAAACTAATCTAGTCAATACTCAAAAGCGGCCATTGATACAAAAATGCAAATAACTGAGATGAAATATTTTTAACGCATCAGTAACTATCAATACAAAATATTTCAATCATTATTGGGTACAACAAATAATGCAAAATAAAATAAACATAAGGTAAGCAATTCAAAAGTGGTGCATAGCAGAACGCGGTGCGAGTGGCGCGAGCGGCCACCGCGTGCCGGCAGGTGGCTTAAATTACCGCATTTGTTACACGTTTACACGAAACTGTATCAATATTTCATATGGATTTACACCAACTATCGTTTGCATATTGCTATCTTTAAAAATGTCAAAATTTTTAAATGAGATCAGTATTTTACCTAGAGGTAAACAGATAATCGGTTGCTATCCGGTATTTTAAGGAATGTTTAAATTTACTATATCGTATACTGATATAAAAAGGTACCAATATTGCCAATAAACTAACTTTATTTCCGTAGTAGTTAAAATATTTAAACAAAAGTAGCGGATATATGAATATATGATCTATGAAGATATAGTTAAGTTAACCTCTATCAAAAACAGGTTTAATTTCTATAATACTTTACAACGATGAGCCGAAAATTAGAAACTCATCTGACTAAAATAAATTATAGTTTAAAATATCTAAAAAAACGCTTTTACAAATAATCAAACTAAAAAGTGAAAAATTATTGCTAACATAAGAATAAAATTACTGACGAAAAAATTAATATTATCATCATATTAATATCATTAATATTAATATCATCTAAAAAGTGCGGGGTGCTTTAATATCACAGTAGAAAATAGAATAGAATAGAATATTCTTTATTGCACACAGAAAATAATAAAATAAAATGAACATAGACTTAAACTAAACAAATGTACAATTGGCGGTCTTATCACTAATAGTGATTTCTTCCAGACAACCGTCTTAATAACAATCAATATGATCTGGAATAGGTCGGTCATTGTGCGCATCAGTATCATATAAAAAAAATACAATTGAATAAATAAAGGGATAATAACTACATAAAATGGGAAATATATAAGAGAAAAATAAAATAAAATTACATACACATACATAAGATTATAAGATCAATTATAAATGAAGATAGTGTTCTTTTACCAGTGAGTTGAAGGAGGTAAGAGATTTGGCACTTCTGATTTTAAATGGCAATGCATTCCACAGTTTCACAGCCATAACTGTAAAGGATCTGCCATAAATTTGAGTGGTATGCATTGGAGTGGTGAGTCGCAGGTTCGCTGATGATCTCAACAACCTTGAGCTACTTTCCTGAAGAAACGCAAAACGCTCTTTTAGATAATGAGGAAATTTGGGATTGAAAAGATTTTATATAGAAGAGAGAGCATTCGAGCATTCCGGCGAAGGCGAATAGGGAGCCATTCGAGCTTACGACGAAATTCGGAAACATGATCATATTTGCGTAAACCAAATACGAAACGAATACAGAAGTTTTGGAGTCGCTCTAACTTATCTAGTTGGCTTTTATTAATATCAAGATAACCGACGTCACCATAGTCAAGGATGGGAAGAAGCAAGGATTGAACAAGTGCTACTTTAGTGGCGTACGGTAGAAAATTTTTTTGTCTTCTAAGAAAAGCTACACTAGCAAATATTTTTCGACTAATTTCCTTAACTTGAGGGCCCCAGGATAGTGATTGGTCAAAATATACTCCTAAATTTTTCACTGTGTCACTTAAGGCTATAGGAATATTGTCAAATACAATTTTAGGTAATTGAGAGACGTCAAGCATTGAAATCATCCTGGAGCTGCCCATAATAATTGCCTGGGTTTTGGACGGATTTACAGTTAAACCATATTCCTTGCTCCAACTTGATATGGTTGATAAATCATTATTAATAAGACTAATAGCATTATTGAATTGTGTAATTGAAGCACTAGTGTATATTTGAAAATCATCAGCATAAAGGTGGTAGGAACAAAGAAGATGAGTTGAGATAGAGTTTATAAAAACTGCGAAAAGTAACGGAGATAACACGCCACCCTGTGGCACGCCGGCCAACGTATTGCTCCAAGATGAGTAAACATCTTCAACCCGGACACGTTGTCGGCGACCGAACAGGTAATTACGAAACCAGCCAATTGCCATTGGAGATATGTTAAGAGAAGTAAAAATACCAATCAAAATGTCAAAGTTCACAGTGTTAAAAGCATTACTAAAGTTAAGCAACGTGAGAAGCGTTACCTGACCATTTTCTGCTGCAAATCTAATATCATCTGTGACCTTGACCAGGGCAGTGACAGTGCTATGCCCTGGGCGGAATCCGGATTAATAAGGATTTAATAAAGAGTTCGTGTTAAGAAATATACTAAGTTGATCATGGACAAGACGCTCAAATGCTTTAGATAAAAATGGGAGTATCGAAATGGGACGATAATCAGATAAAGACTTAGGATTCAACTTTTTTGGGATAGGAGTTATTTGAGCTTCCTTCCAAATACTAGGAAAAGAGCCAGTATTTAGGGAGTAATTGAAAATATAAGTTATTATAGGAAGGACAACATCAAGAATAGGAATAGAAAATACATAGGATACTATTTATATTTTGGGAACTGGCAACACTAATGTCAATAGCTAAAATCTGGCAACACAATAATAAAGTTTGACATTTTTAACATAAACGTACTCACAACGTTTTGATGTACAAATGCTATTTGTTTCGTTTACAATGAGTTAGGAAAATCAATTTGACCAAAAAATTGAAATTTCAACAGAAGTTTTTCGTTGGATTATTTTTCACAACTTTCGACGTGGGTTATCTTAACAAGAATGTGTCGATGAATTCAGTTCTTTGTATGGCGATAAAGCACCATCAAAAACCACATTATATCGCTGGTATAGTGCGAAGTGGAGAAGAAAAAGTCGGAAAGCGGACCCAGGGCGCTGAAGCGAGAGTTTGGGCTGCAACCGGGATATAACGCAAAGATGATGATGATGAGTGAATTCAATCGTGGTCGTAGTTCGGTCGCCGACGAATTCCGTGAAGGTCGTCCAAAATCGGTTGTTGTGCCACAAAACATCGATACAGTGCGTGAACTGATAATCCAAGATCGTCATAAGACTCATTGTGAGATAGAGGCATCCTTGCATATTAGTTCCACTTTAATACATACGATTTTTCATGAATACTTAGTTGTAAAAAATTATTCTCATTGGATACCCCATAATTTATCAATCGCCCAAAAAAAAGGCTCGCGTCAAGTTATAAGGAAATGATTAAAAAGATCGACCATGGTGCTTCGAAAGACGTGTACAAAAACGTGACAGGTGACGGAATTATGGATATATGCGTATGAGCCGCAAACAAAACAGTAATCAACCGTGTGGGTATTCCAAGACGAGCTAAATCCTACAAAATTTGTTCATGAAAGAAGCACAGCGAAGCAAATGGTTGCCTGTTTCTTCGGCCGAATGGGTCATGCGGCCACTGTTCATGGTCATATGTTTGAAAAACGTAGAATGGTCAATTCTGAGTGGTATACGACCATAAGTAACTAAGAATAAGTATTTAAGTTACTGTATTTAATATGTATATGGAACTTAAGTTGTTAAATTAATAAACATGTAAATAAATGTCCTGACTCACTCGTGTCAGGAAGATGTATATATATACAATATACAAATTAAAAAAAATGTCAACGTTTAGAATTTTTTTTTACTAGTTTCATTTTGAAATGCATTTAAAAAATATCGTACAAAACACCCCATGCTTTTAAAACAGTGACATTAATTTTCTCGTCAGTAATTTTATTCTTATGTTAAGAATTATTTTTTACTTTTTTGTTTGATTAATTGTTATAAACGGATGGTTTTTAGATTTTTTAAACTATAATTTATTTTTAACTTTTTAGTTTGGTTAACTGTAACATATCATCGTTATCAAGCCAATATCATCTGCTATGTGCACTTTTTTGAGATATCAACATTTGACTATTATGACTATACCACCCAAAATTCTAATCATTACATTAATTTAATATAAAGTAACTGCTAATGAAATTGTTTCATATACAATTTTACATGAGAATGTTTTTACTCCATATCACAAAGTATAACTTTTTGCACATAGCAGATATTCATTTGACAATGACGACATTATTTATTTGTTGTGAATTCCCAATCGGTATATGTTTTTATTAAATTAACGTCATCTTCCGGCAGTTTTATCAATTAAACGCCAGATGGCGTTTCGGCACAAGGAAAAGAAAGCGTTAATCCTGATAAGGACTATGGGGCAAAATTATAAAATTTGTGTATTGTCATCAGGTCTTGACAAGTGTGGAAAAATCGAGTCCAAAAATTCCATTACATAAATACATTGATAGAGAAGTTAATATAAAGCGTGTTAAAAACGACAAGTTTCTTAAAAATTGTATGGACACATTTAAATGCTACTAAATTGCAAAAGCTAGAGAACAGTGGTGGTTGCGAAGATAGCGAACGGTGCGTCTGAAGCCAAAGTTCTTCATCATACCTGCGTCACTTGAAAATTGAAAAACTTTTGAAATGCCTTTCTTATGGAAATAGTTCGCCATTGCTTTTGAGTGAGTTGTCTTCGTGAGGATTCAACGCTGTTTCAATGCAATTAATTCATTTCGTTGAAATAACTTCATTCATTTATACTAATAATACAGTTTGGAAACCTTATGAGACATTTACCATAGTTTCTTTATGGGTACTACACCTACGCAATATAGGAGGGTTTTGTTTATCTAAATTCATACTAATATTATAAATGTGAAACTAACTCTGTCTGTCTCTCTATCTGTTACGTTCTCACACCTAAACCACTAAGCCAATTTTGATGAATTTCGGTACAATGATAGACTAGACTTTGGACATAGGCCACTTTTTTAAATTTATAAGGCACAAAATGTTTGCTGGATCACCTAGGCTTATATAAATTTGTATATATACATAAATTTCTAAATAATAGTTTCTGTAAGGTAAAAAAATCAATCTAACTCACAAAATAGCTAAAATGACGTCAGACCAGTTATTTGTTACCTTGTTATACCGATATGTGGTAAAAAAGCTGAGTCCTAGACCATGTGTTGGCCCACGAAGAGAAGAACCCGTAATAATCTACTAGATCCTTTATTCTAAGAAAATGAAGAAATAAAAAAAATATCACTAATCAACGCGTTTACTTCCAGCGACAAACTACAATTTTATGAACATGATTACACTCAAAATAATGTCAAAAATAATGAAGAAAGTGGAAAAATTAATTATCATAACATTTTATAAACATTATAAGAGTTATATAATTTTATTTTCAATTATAACTATAAAACAGATATAAAACCTACCTAACCCTACGTGAAAGAGGCGTGATTATATGTGATATGTGTGTGTAAAAATATAAAAAGTAAATAAATATGAAAATTCTATTATTATATTCGTATTTATAGTGATGATAGCAACGTTCTGTATCTGAGAGCGGACGCAAGGCCATTATGCAGCAGCACGCGGGGATCATGGAGATTGTTTCCTAAAACACGATCGGGTGGAGTCCTCGTTGAATTAAACGGAAATGAAACAGATCGCATTTGTCGCCAGCTTTAAATAAAACCCAACTTCGTTTGCAGTTTTATATTACAAAATAAACCATTGAAAAACCGTTTCGTTCGTCATAATATTATTTTATAGCAATGGATTATTAGAAAAATAATTTAGATGTCGCTTCTTTTACTTGTCTGGAAGTGCCGACTCGGTGTGGTTATCCCCTAAGGCACACATTTATCAGCTCAATAAAACTTCCATGAAAACATTCGGTGACATCCAATACGATTTCATAGCAGTTTTCAAAAGGCCCCAAAGAGAAGTAATATGGAATGTTCTGGATTATTTTTCACTCGCTACTTTGTTATGGACACATAAACTTTTATGCTGAGTTCAAGTATCCTTTGTATCATATTCTTTGGAATATATAAGAAAGTACCCAGTAATCGTAAATAATACGCATATATTGTACCTAATGTTTGTGACGATAACAAATATGGTGTGAACAAAAATCTATCACATATTCGTTTAAACATATTTATTCGTATCGTCTTAGTCAGACATAGAACAGGGCTAAGCCACGATTTGCTTGTATATATGTAGTTCTTCCCCCAGACTCTTTGTTGATTACTTAGCGAATTGGCCTTATTAGTTTTTTAAACTTAGGGATTTACTCTTTTTGCAAACAACCAGCACAGAATCGTCTCCGTTACGCTTTTACTTTTGGGGTTTGAAGGTCAGACAGTACTCGCTGTAAAAATAATTTTATCCACATTCATGTATCTATCATATTTGAGCATCAAATAATATCATATTTAAGTAAATGGGCGCGTAGAAGTCGATATTCAACTGTGTATAAGAAAAAGATAATGATTTTTGGCTTTTGAAAAAGATAATGATATTTGTCCGCAATAAAAAAAATCTTTTTTTTATCTTGGGGAAAATCCTCTCTTGACGGGTTCCCCGGCCCGGGGGGACCGAGGGATATGTGGGACTCCGGGAAAGATGTTTGGCCATCCGACTACCCACTAAAAAACCCCGCTGTTCTATCGCTTACGCCCGGGCCCACGGATATATGGCCTGCCGATCTCGTGGCCCGGGCCGGCGCCGGCCCGCCCTTTGTCTTGAGGCGGGCCCCTTCTAAAGTGTTGGCGCCAGGAGGTCAGGGTTTTGTCCCCCCGGCGCTCTCCTAACAACTCTAGAAGTTGAGGGGGGCCGCGGATCAGCACGCAGCCCTCACCCTCGCGGCAATAGTGCGGGCGGCGGATCCTCCCCCGAGGGGCCGCCCGCGGCCGCTTTTTACGGCGGCCGGAGGTCGTTACTTGGGCCGGAGGTCGTTACTTGGATAAAAAAAAAATCTATGTCAACTCCCACAATGCCATCTAGTTCCTAAGTAAGCAGCAAAGCACTTGTGTTCATATATTTTTTTCTTTGGAAAATAAATGCACAGTAATACATAACACAAAACATCCGGCACGGAATCAAACTCGCATCCTTCGCATGCGTTCCGACCTGCCGTTGCTCCGCGGAGTCATCAATAATTGTGTTTGATACCTAATATTTCATCAAAGTGTACAGACCGAAACACAAATCCATTTCGAAAGGGTCGGCCACACGACGTATAATTACGGTTGTCAGTGTCGAGTCCACTTTAATTATTTACAAGTTTGTATAAACGTGTCAGTTAATCACACGTTAACTAGAATTCGTAATAGAGAGGAGCACAGCTGTATCCAGAGCGCCGCCGAGTTATATCCCACGTGAGACAAGCGCCCGATTAAAAATGCACCACTTCAAAACGAGGTGGATTCGGGAAAAGCGGCCTCAGCGACGCTCGCGCATGCCGTGGCCAGTTTTACTGTGACTATAGACCTGACAACTCGTTCCTTATCCTTGTTTTTATCTATTCCAAATTAACAGTATATACGTTAATATCAAAAAATAATTACAGTGTTCCAAAGTGTATGTGTATATGCAATAAAAATGTGAACGAATTTTATGTTTTTACAAAACAAGTATGCAAAGCTTACAGTAAACTGTTGACGGTGGGATAAAGCTTGCAATTTATTTTTAACCATCGGCATCAGATCGATCGCAGTACCTACTGACATCCATAAAGCAGAAACGCGGCCAGCGGGAGACTCGAACGCTACAAGCGTCGGTATTTTATTTACGTGGAAAGCAAAACGATATCGACGCCACTTCTATTTTCACACTATATCGTTTATTATGAGGGCCGACGGCGTGGTGAATGGCGAACGTGGCTTGAGCTCATTGAGGGAGGGCGCCGGTATGGCTCTCGCAGGCCACTCCACCGCCTGATATTATATTCTGGAGCACGTCGCCTCACCTCGTTTCGCGTCAGATATTTCGAGTGCAGCTTCCACCACCTATAAATTTATCTAGTCTTAGGCATAGAACACGCCGATACACCCGCCCGCGACATCATTTAAATATGCAAGATAAATATCCAAGTTGTATTTAAATTATTATTCGATACACCAAGCGTGTTATTTTTGTTTAAACCCTGTTTATTTTATAATGGTGAATGAAATTCTTCAAAACTTTAATACTAGTTATTTACTTATTGGTAAGTTTATAATAATTTATACAGAGTTTAATCCCTTGTATCCTTCTTAATTAACTTAAAACTGTTCCGTTATTTTAAAACTCTCCAGTTTGTTTGTACTCCGAGTGCCAAGCTTCAAAGGAGCATAAACGTCAACCTGATATAACAGCAAGTTTCACTAGTGTTATATTTTTATCGTCATTTTTCAATCATAATCGGAGAGAAACTAAATTTTAATTATCTTCAAAATTTAGATTGCGATGCTCAATTTTAAATTGATAACGAAGAATATAGAGTAGAAGTATTATTGGGACAACAATATGTTAGTTTATGAGGCATATGTAATATATCTATTTGAGTACATTTCAGCAATAAATCTCGGTTGTGTAAGTACTGACGCTGTCTTAAGTCTATTTAAAATATTTGTAATACTTTTGAAAACCGTTTTTAAATTTAAGTGGAAAAATTTAAAGGGAAGTAAAAGTCCGCAAATAATAAAGAAACATATTTTATTAAGAACCGCGATTTTCTTTGAATTGATTTAAATAATATTAAGTAAATCAAACTTCACTGGGAAATTAAGTAATAAGACAATTGAGATTCGTTTTACGGATTTCATTGTTGGTGATTATGATACTGCTGACATTAAAGTTTACAATTTTCTTTTGAGGAAATATATACTAAATAGGTCATACTACGTCATACTCATCAGAACTAATCAACTGTATCAAATAATCTGAAAAAAATGATGTCACATTTCCCATCTGTATAAAAAACATATTGAACCCATTAAATCAGTGTTTTTCGAAAAGGCTCGGTGTTATATTCATTAGTGTGTGCGCTCTCGGCGGCGTTCATTAGTGCACTTCCACGAGCGCTTTATCCGCAAGTTTTGTCTCATTCCACCTTGTTTTTCATTCAATTACAAGCCGACTAATTGAGAAATCACATAGAAAAGAGAATTTTCATTTATTTGTATCGCTTATTTTCTATTTTGCAGTATCGAAAACTTAATTGATGTCAGACGTTGGACTAATTAATAGTCTTTCTTGCAAAATGACATGCTATATATGTATACTCTATTCACTGTGCCACAGAAGCTCCACAATTTTTGCAATAGTAATAAGTACATAGCGAATTACTTCACACAAGCTGATCCGGAAAACGTTGTTCTGCGAAAAAAATACATTTTCGCGATAAAAAGCGAACAAAAAGCCCCTAAATTCATTAAAATGGGTTCAGCGGTTTAGGCGTGTAAACGTAACAAACAGAAAGACAGAGATACTTTCACATTATAATATTATTATGGATTAATAATTATTTTAATTCAAAAGGCAAATTCCAAATATATGTATAAAATAATAAATAAATTTGCAAATATATTAAATTACATTCTATTATATTCGTTCAAATCCAACTATATCGTAATCATTAATATTTAAACAATGTTTTAGGAAACTGTTTACTATGATTCATGCAATATATAAAAAATAATATTAAAAACGCACTTGAGGTCCCCTTTTTTCAAGAGAGTTGAGCATTGTTCGTCCAGTGCTACTGTCACTTGTCTTTTCGATCTCTAGATTCTTAGTTAAATTGTCAACAATATCGAAAATTATTTTATTCCTCATAATATTCTTATTATGTTAATTTGAGAATATACCATGTGGTGTAATGGTGTGACTGTTTTATTTATTACTAAATTACTCATAATACTCGTTCAAGGTTCTAGACGGTTGAAAATTTAAGTATACAAAACATAAAATGAGCGTCAAGGGTAACAAAGCGGGAGTGATTCGCGGCTGGGGCTGCACTCCGACGGGGGATCCCCCGCCCGCCGCCGTCTCTACTGAACAACAACAAACTAGCAATAAAACCTGTTTACCCACTTTATTTGGAAGAGGCTGGAGAAAGAACACCCTTTTCGGAATCTTAATATTCCTAATATTACTAGTATTCCTCAACTTTATATTAACTTTGTGGATTATCAGCGCATTAACATTAAATATAGTAAGTACGTTTATGCATGTATTCATTTTTTTTGCATGTATTCATACACACATTTATAAAAGATAGAAAATATACTTTAATATAAAAACACTTTAGCAATCTTCTTCCAAACAAGCGTAGCATGGTTATCAATAATCTCAAGAAGTAGATATCATCATATTAGTGTAAGCCGGCTTTCAATCGAAAATCCGCTTCGATTCCCAGGGTCCGCTTTACGAATTTTTTCCCCACTTCGCACAGTCATCGGCATTAGTGCTGTAGCATAGTAGTGAACCATGAAGTGGTGCAATAAAATGCATATAATATAGACCAATATTATTTTACACGAAGGTGTTTTACATGAAATAATTAATTTTGTAAGTATAATGAATTGTCTTTATAGACACAAAAAATACGATAATTACCTATATTTACTTAATTTCATGATGTTTTATGATTGTGTGGCAGTTTAAAAATACCTAGTCAGGTCATAAGTATTGTCACACAGTAAAAACTTTTCTTTTAGAATGCTGGCCACAAAAAAGTTTATTGAATTAGAATTTCGAATTGTTCATGAAAATAAAAATGTATAACTTTTAGAATTTTACTCATTTTTAAATATGGAGTGGACGCTTAAAGAAGACCGTGTTGCAGTTATTGCGTTGCATCGTTGCGGTTACGCGCCAATTCAAATTTTTAACATACTGAAAAATTTGAATATTACCAAAAGATTCGTTTATCGTACCATCAAACGATACAATGAAGACTCTAGTGTAGATGACAGGTCAAGAAGTGGTCGCCCTCGGTCTGTTAGGACTCCAGCAGTGATAAAAGCTGTGAAGGCACGAATTCAAAGAAATCCCAAACGTAAGCAGAAACTGTTGGCCCTTCAGATGGGGTTAAGCAGAACCACGGTGAAAAGGGTGTTAAATGAAGACTTAGGGCTTCGGGCATATCGAAGAAAAACAGGACATCGTTTGAATGCTCGTCTAATGGACCTGAGACTGAAGAGATGCCGCGCTTTGTTGAAGCGGTACGCGGGAAAAAAATATCGGGAAATTCTTTTTTCGGATGAAAAAATGTTTACCGTAGAAGAGAGCTACAACAAACAAAATGATAAGGTGTACGCACACAGTAGTGAAGAAGCGAGCAACCGTATTCCGCGTGTCCAACGAGGTCATTTTCCATCCTCGCTCATGGTATGGTTGGGAGTTTCTTATTGGGGCTTAACAGAGGTACATTTTTGTGAGAAAGGTGTAAAAACGAATGCTGTTGTGTATCAAAATACAGTCCTGACGAACCTTGTGGAACCTGTTTCTCATACCATGTTCAATAACAGGCACTGGATATTCCAACAAGATTCGGTGCCAGCTCATAGAGCGAAGAGCACACAAGACTGGCTGGCGGCGCGTGAAATCGACTTCATCCGGCACGAAGACTGGCCCTCCTCTAGTCCAGATTTGAATCCGTTAGATTACAAGATATGGCAACACTTGGAGGAAAAGGCGTGCTCAAAGCCTCATCCCAATTTGGAGTCACTCAAGACATCCTTGATTAAGGCAGCCGCCGATATTGACATGGACCTCGTTCGTGCTGCGATAGACAACTGGCCGCGCAGATTGAAGGCTTGTATTCAAAATCACGGAGGTCATTTTGAATAAACTTTAATGTCATAAGAATCTATGTTTTGTTAAGTTCATTTTGGTATATGAATGGTTACATAATTAATAAACTTGTTACAATTATTTTACATTAAACATGTGACAGAATTTATGACCTGACTAGGTAACTCTCCAACTAAAATCGTGTTCTTTATAATAAAATATTAAGACATCTACATTAATATATCTTAATATATTATATAATTCTTTAACTCAATAATAATCTTCGTTTAATTTCAAATACTTTTAAACTCGATTCATCATGTTACAGAATGGCATCGGACTCATCAAAATAGTGAAGGGCGGCATCGAATTGGAAGGACAAGCATGGATGTTGAACAATTTAGTGGCATCAACGATAACATCGCAGCTCGCCCAGCCTATCACCCTCCACTCGTACCGCAATTTCACTGTACATGTCCATGATCCTCACCGCATGGAACATTCCAGATTGTTGATAAGTAAGAATCATTTATTATCATTAAACCAGGTTTAAGATTTGAAGATTAGTTTGAATATTTTACGCGATTACTTTTTTACAGCCGTTTCTTCTAACTCTTAAAATTATCCGAAACAATTAACAAGATAAACATGCGGATATTAACTTTGACAGCTTATTTAAATTATACAAAGCAAACCAATCGTCGAATTTATAGATTTATAGATCATTCGATCAACAACGTCAAAATTTAAAATCTAGATTTCCAGTTCTTTTCTCAATAGAATCTCTTAGACACATGTATTGGTGAGGTATTTTTTACTATTTCTCTAGAACGTGATAAAATCGAGTTCAACGGTCGATCATTTCGCATCATGGACACACGTGGCGGGAGTATTTTCCATGCATCTCGCGAGGAGGTGCGCGTGGCCGCCGACATGTTGGCGGTGGACGGGCCTGGAGGGCTCGCCGTCAAAAGCGCCGTTCAAGTGCCCTTTGTTAGAGCCCCACCTGGCTCCAATCTTCAGTACGTTTAACTCATAACACACTTTGTACAACTAATAAAACAATCGTTCACCACGCCTTTACTTGACCTTTATAACCAAAATTAGGTTAATATTAAATAAACTTGAGTAGTCATTGATTTTCTCGCTTAATACAATACTTTTATTTTCATCTTTCAAATGTTTCATATGGCCTATATGATCCGATGATACTATTGGTTCTTAAGTTTCGAACGTTTATTGTAAATAAAAAGAGCAAACAGGTGAAATAGATGTAATTAGATTCCATTTGACGACGATTGCTGTCTTTTTTTTAATCCTGTCTGACTTTAACTTTAAAAAGAAATAATATTATTTCCAACTGATTAATAATAATAGTATAACATATCTTTCATTTAATTATTATTATTATTCGCTGTCTGTAAATTAACAAATGAATAAATCAAATGTCAACTTTAATAACATCTTAGAAACGCGATAGAATAGCCCTGCCCTATTGTTCCGTTGGAACCACAAAGCCTATAATCCGTTCCATTTGTCTGCTTGAGTCGTAGTGGGATATTGTGTCAATGAATGACATTATACGGTCGTCATTGTATCATATTTAAAGACGATACAATATTAAATACAGATTAATCTGAACTATTAGTCCCAGTTGCTTTATCATACTACTTAAACATTTCCATAGCGTAACAAGTTTGCAATACTTTACCTTTACAAACTTCTATTAGTTCGTTGGAAATCTCTTACCATCTTCAAATATTGTCTCAACAATTAGTCATGCGAGTAAACGCCGCTAATTTTTCAGTCTGATAAGGTGGAAAAACTCAGTTGATGTGAAAAACCAATTCCTTTTTTTCTACTCCCAAACTCACTTCTTTTAGCCACTTTCTGTGCTTTGTTTACTATTCTTAAATAAAAAATGATAATAATACCTAACGTATTAATTATTATAAATATACGATTTAGAATAAATTACAAAATACTCACAGTTTTAATATAATTTCAGGCTAGAATCATTAACCAGACGTCTGGACTTAAGAGCACCGCAGTCCATATATTTAGAAAGTAGAGCAGGGAGGATAGATATAACTTCACAGAGCAATATCAAACTTAACTCTATTGTTGGAGCCGTAAGTCCTATTTTCTAACATATCTAGTTTCAAACAAATTGGTCGAAGATCAAATGGTTAAGCACTATTCTATATTTGGAGTTCATCCATAAATATCTACTATCGATCGAATATTTTTATGAACTTATTTTGGTAACTGGATTAAACCAGTTAACGCGGCATGCTTAGAAGATAACTATCAAGAATGCCACAGAGCCTGTGAAGTGGGGACGACAAAGCAGCAAAGTGGACCCCATATATCGAAGTTTTACTTAGTCATTAATATACAATATGGAACTTTAATACTAAGACGAATAGTTTTATTGTACAAACTTGAAATTAAATGTGCTCTATAATAGTTGTATTGAAATATCAAGTCTTTATCAATATTTTCATGAAATACTAAAATTGTTTAATTTCTATATAAACATATCTTTTACTCGTTGCTACACTTGATCTTAACTCTACAATAATTTTATTTAAACTGAAAATAATATACAGTATCTTTGAAATGGATTATAATTTTGTTTATAAATTCTGAAGCTTAAAAAACTTTTTACAGATAAAAATTGACGCACAAAATATAATCATAAAGAACTTAAAAGAAGCCCCGACCACAAATACACCACAGAAGAACACACGTAACAGGAAAGTGTACCAATTGTGTGCGTGTGCGAGCGGGAAACTATTTCTAGCAGCGCCCGACGCACCTTGTGCGGCCCACAATGATGATACTGAATTGTGCCGATGATAACAAGTTTCCATGATAACATAATAACCATGAACGGCCTTTTTTAGATATTCTTTTTACAAATCTGACTAAACCTATTCTCATATAGTTGTTTTGACGACAATCTGAAACATACTATTTCTCCATGCACTTTTATTTTAAAAAAAATACTTAAACCGTGTTATGAACCTCGAGTGTTGGTTAAATGAAATAGAGAAAATATAAGCTATAAAATAAAAATACACAACCAGAGCTCCAATTGAAGAGCCCTTATAATTGGCAGATAATTTATATTGAAAATAGATAATGCTGTATGGTCCAAGCACCACCTGTATTCTGGAAAGATTACGAATTTTAAAGATGATAAAGAAAATAGTATTGTTGTACTATATTATATGTGTCTGAGAAAAATACAGAACAACTTTTATATCATTTCTAGGAAAAACGAAATGCGATAAATAGTTTCTTGTAACTCATAGACTGCATAGGAATAAAAGGTTTTTTTAAGGTAGAATCAACATTTACTCTATAAAATGGACTTATCAATCTATACATGTATACAAATAAATAAAATTGGAGGGTCTGTTTGTAATATTAAAATAACCGCTTTTTACTAAGTACATGTGGATGTTTACACGGTACATATACCAAAACAACATTTTTTACAATTTTTGTCTGTCTGTTTGTTCCGGCTAATCTCTGAAACGGCTGGACCGATTTTGACGGGACTTTCACTGGTAGATAGCTGATGTAACAGGTAGTAACTTAGGCTATTTTTATTTAAGAAAAAAAAATTAGTTTTTGTTAAAAATTATAAGTTTTGGAAATTTTAAATTCCTATTTAAGTTGACCTCAGATTTATATCATCAATCATATGAAATAGGGTTCAGCTTAGGCTGGACTGTGTAAGTTCGAACGCACGTATTCCGCAGGTGCATGTCGTAGTTGCATTCGATAACAATGACTGTTTGCTTAAGTCATTTATTTATATTTTAGGGTTTATAGGGTTTGTAATCCAAAATAAACCATAAGAATTATCCAAAAAATGCTGCCCAAAGTCACTATTCCACGCGGACGGAGTTGCGGGCACAGCTAGTATAATATATAGATTTCAATACATTATTTATCATTGCTTATTTTATCGAGTTAATATTAATTTTCACGCATTGATTAAGTATGTTGCATTTCTATTTTTATAATAATAATAAGTGTCATCTAGTCCCAAACTAAGTAGCACTTGTGTTATGGGCCCTAGACAACTGATATACTACTTATATACTTTTTTTTGTAAATAAATACATATTATACATAAACACTAGGGTGACCGGATCTCATAGAGGGGGAAAAAAATGTCGGAATTTTGTTCGTCTGGACCCCACAAAACGATTCCCCTTTCCAGATATTGAGATAGCCGAAATTTGAGCTCGATTAAAGGGCGTTAACCCGTGCCGCTCGTCGCTCAAAGTTTGAAAAAATCCAAATTTTTGACCAACAAGCTGACATATGGAGCCATATCTCCAGAACGGTAAATAATAAAAACACGCTTAATATCTCAAAAGAAAGCTAATGTTGTTCTTCAAAATTTATATTCTATACATAATTGTTGTTATTTCAAGTCAAACCGAGTTACAAGAGCCTTTAGCCTCAAAAACGTGACCTGGTACCACTAGGAGCATACTTCGTATATTTTGTTATTTAGTGATAAATATTGCTTTTTTGGTATATATTGGAGTTTAAAGTAGAAATATAATAAAAAAACAAGTAATACGGATAAGTCTAATGACATTTTTTATTTTAAAATATAAAAATCAGGTATTTTATATACATACAAAACAGACACAGGAAAGCTACAGACGTAGTACCTACATGAGTTGATAATTTTACACAGTTATCTTATCTATTCTAGAGCTTTAGTTAAAGTAGTTTTTGAAACCTCACGATATAATGCTCGGCATTTGCTTACAACTTCAGGACATATTGCTTTTGGCCTTCATCTTTTATCAGAAGGTTGTTAAAGTTGGTTATTAATTTAACACCACGCATTAACTACTTTTAACGTTTTGCCAATTTTCAATCCTTCTTGGAAGTCTTTATTTTGAGGACAGGTGTTTGGATTTTGTCTTAGGAAATCTATTTTTATATTAAATCGGTCAAAGAATGTAAACGTTTCTTTGGTAAGTAAATTTACCAATCTTCCATTAACTACCTCTTTTAATTTTTCTTTCCTAATGGATTTACAACCCTAGCGTGCCCTGATGGTTCATCTGGGCTACTGAGCAATTTATTAGCCATTAACAACTTTTCACCTTTCTATAATGTTCGAAAATTTGGTCAGGGCTATTTCTGCAATGTCGTTGTCACGTTGTTTATAGTCTAACAGACTATGCAAAATACGTAAATCTTGCTTTGCTGCAAGATGAGCTTTTGGAGCATTGAATCAAGCTTTACAATAAATTTTAACTAGGAAAATAGAAATGGCACGCATAGAACTTTCTTCTTCTTTAGACATCTTAAATTGACGACGAAAAATGAACATTTTAAGCATTAAATAGCCTTTGCCATCCTTCTAGCGTGATGAATGGCTCCTAAAGTTCTAAAAGCCGCAAAATTGCCGTCTAGTGATCCAACAAATACGAGAACTAACTGCAATAGCTCCTTGTAGTCATCTCTGGGGTGGCTCTCAGTTAATTTGGTATTGAATTCAGCAGTAACATTTGCATTTACTTCTGGAGTTAGCTGCTTTTGTATTAGATTGTCACTGATACCTGTGTTGTATTTTCCTTCGTCTATCTTGGGCCACACAGTGAGGAATCTCTTAAAAATGTCTGGATATAATAATACGCCTCTTAACAGAATTTCCAAAATATGGTGACGGCAAGCTAGGTACAACAATTCTCTTCCTAACATTTGCTCCAATATGACGCATGCTCCTTTGAGTCTTCCCGTATTGGATGCTGTAGTGTCGAAGCACTTCGCCTTGACGATGTTGGTAAGACCCCATTTATGCAGGCATTCATATACGGCTACGGCTTGCTCCTCTCCAGAGCTGTTTGCTGTTACAGGATCTCTCAGCAGCTGTTCCTCTTCGCCATATGAAATAGCAATAGCTATTCGCTCACATTGTTCATTTTTACCGTCCCATCCACGGACTCTTTTTCAGGAAGGTTTACTTTATCAAAAAAAAATTTGTATATTGTTCTCTGAACCTTCTAAAATGTAGTAAAGTTTTCGAGACTGTACTCAAGAGAGTCAAGGTTTAGTGCTTCTAGAGTAGCTATTAAGATTCTCGTGGAATTTCTGTCGGATACCTTACATCGATCTAACAAAATGGACAATTTCATGTTTAAAATCTCTTTAACGCCCCTTGCAAATGAAACTCTCTGTTAAGGCTATAAGCTGTTGTAACTCGGTTTGACTTGAAATAACAACAATTATGTATAGAATATAAATTTTAAAGAATAACATTAGCTTTATTTTGAGATATTAAGCGTGTTTTTATTATTTACCGTTCTGGAGATATGGCTCCATATGTCAGCTTGTTGGTCAAAAATTTGGATTTTTTCAAACTTTGAGCGACGAGCGGCACGGCTTAATGTCCTTTAATCGAGCTCAAATTTCGGCTATCTCAATATCTGGAAAGGGGAATCGTTTTGTGGGGTCCAGACGAAAAAAATTCCGACATCGATTTTTTGCGGTCACCCTAATAAACACCCAGACGCGAGACGGGAATCAAACCCGTGACCTCTGCAAGCGTACCGAAGTACGTTTTCCGTTACGCCACCGAGGTCGTCGAGGTACCTAATCGATTTCATATTAAGACACATTCGTGTACACATTTTTATATGTAAGTATTTTGTAATATATTTGGACTTGTAACAACAATCATCAATTTCACAGAGAAATGTTCGAAAAAGGTTTTAAATATAAGTTTATATTTTGTATGATTTTTATTAGCACTTATATCTTCCTGCATATGGTCATATGGCTGATAATTGAAATCTATAAATTATGTACGGAATAGACAATAGTACTCGTACGTATAATGTTTGTGATGTTCATGACTGCCAAAAAATGTGATAAGTTTGTATCGAATTTTACGATAAATAAAAACAGTAAGCACAAGAAAATATCTGTCTCAATATATTAAATAACAATAGTGTAGTGCAACTATGTAAGTTAACTTCAGCTATATGTAAATTTAATAAAATACCTATAGTATCGTTGCAGGAATAATAAATAGTTTAGGCGTTTCAATAAATTATTATTAATAATATATTGTTTTATTTGTATGAATGCGCTACAATAAAATGGTTGGTTACTGAAACTTAAGACTCAAAAATAATTGATATTCATTTAAGATTTACTCTGAAGAAATTTTCAATTCATTTAGCTTCATTTAGATTATTTCTAAAAGTTATATTTGGAGCAATAGTCCTTATTGCACAAACTGTGGAAAAATTGATGATGTACACCATTTCTTGATGGAATGTGTCCGAACGAAAGACAGTAGGGAGCGACTAGTACAATCTCTGCGAGTCAACTTGTGGGAAGTGGGCGTTTTCCAGAGCATCCTTTCGAGGCCGCTCTCTTCTGCCGCTGTTTTCATTTATAATAATTTTAAGATTTAGAAATTAGAATTTTTTTGTAATATGTAGTTAGGATATAATGGGGCTGACATTATATTCTTATAAAAAGCCCCTAAATAAATTAGATAATAAAAAAAAAGTTATATTTATCGTAATTATTTGTTTAAGAATTAATAATGGAAAACAAATAAAATCTAATACATAATAATATAAAACTGGATGCAAGAGGTGACCGGACGTATGCAGGACGTAATACTGAGGTATGTGTGGGGCCTTCATTTTGCGCATACACGAAGAGTTGTAGAGATAAAATATACATGCAACATATGTATGTATATATACATATTACATGACTAACAAAAATATTAAAAATAATAATATCGATACACAGTGACGGTATTACATGATACTTGAGTCCATACATTTGCACTTAAGTAATTTTTTGTGTTTGGGCGATCTACGAGAGAAATGCTTGGAATCCCTAAACTAAACAAATGCTGGAACAGCCATTTCCGTATTGAAACTGCCGGAAATAGAACTTGAAACATTTAATCCGTAATATTAATAACCGACAACATCAATATATCAAATATCTATATTATTCTTGTAATTTTGATAGACTGGCAACATCATACAGGCTAACTGCCGGTCTTTTCGTTATCTAAAATTGAGATATAAAGTTACAGTTATATATAAACACACGCTTAAAAATCTCCAGCCAGCAAAAGAACGGATCGGCTAAATATTGAGGTCGACCGTTAAACTAGCGGCCAACGTGGTTACCGGTCAGTGAGGGCGGTGGCAGTATTATCTGTAATTAGAACTACCCCAGTCACCCTAATTGAAACCGCGATGCTGAGTTTTCCTTCGTTTTTTTGCTATTAACGAGTCTATACGTGAGGATTGCAAGTCTAGTTTACAACCACATATGGATACTATAGTTTAGACATAAATAAAATGGTGAAATTGTTTCTTTTAAAAAATAAATATATATTTTAATAATTTGGTGTATCTAGTATCTACCTTCAGGGTCTTTTTTTGGAATTTAACAATAACTAATCGGATCTACGAAAGAACTTCGTAGATCGTAAGTAGGGATGCCTATCGTAAGTAGGGTTTTCCGCCCTAATCTTACTATGGCCGTGTGGGCCTAGCTAGCAAGTGATAGCCAGCGATGACCGTGATGGCACACCCATTAAAACCCAACTCGAGGTAGTGTGGTGAGGTAGAAGTATGGTCTATTTAAAAACTACATTAAGCCAAATTCCTTCTGTTTTAAAATAAATACACAATTGAAGAGTCATGGAAATCCGACGCGAAATGACGTCTAATAAAATTGCTCTGAGACAATTCTTAGAAGAGAGCCCTAGCATCAAAAATGTAAGACTTGGATTCAGTCAGGATTAAACTGGTAGTCGATGATTGTTATAATGATTTTTGTGAAATAGTAAAATTTAATCTGAAATAAATATAGTAAATATTTTGAAACAATTCACATAGCGCCATCTATTCCCAAGTAACAGAGCGCTTATGTTTCGGGTATTAAACAAGTAAAAAAATTTTCTTTTGTAAATAATTCAATATTATACATATGAGTACACCAACACCAATTCTTAAGTGCTCAATATTAAAAACGTAAAAATATGTATGTTTATTATTAATGGCCTCGACACATGTCGAGGGAAGAAGAAAATTTAAAAAAAACGCCTATTCTATGTGGGGACTGAGAATATGTTAGGCGACGCATGTCTTGAATGTGATACAACTATTTGTGGCAAAGATATCGAGGTATTTCTAAAGATTTCTTGTATTTTATAACTTGTGTTTACGAATGTCCTCAGACGGATATTATAGTTAACATATTGATTGATTTTCTACTTCTGACTAATACTTAACAGTTTGTGGTATAATAACGATTCAATAAAGATATTATAGAATTAAGCAACTTAAGAATAGATGTTACGACATTTATTTGTTTCTATTTACACGTAAATCTCGTTCCTCAAACAAAAGCACAATTGCCACCGTCAAAAGACTGGAGCCGAATGAAGGCGCTCGTAGACACAATTTTTATTTGTTTGCGTTATCCTTCGAGCAACATAAATGTATCTGCGAAATGTATTTATTTTAGTAGACTTTTTTAGTAACAACTCAATAAACAACGAAAATCAATTTGCGAATATTTGAACGTTTTGTTTTGCCCTCTTTTGTTTTTATATTCTAGTACTTTATATGTGATACTTCCAGGTGTTTTGAAAAGCACAGGAGCACAGTGATAGCCAACATCATACCTGAATCACAACTTAGGTTTGATTTCCGCTATAGGTTTTGATAAACTTTATCCCTAATATGTACGATTGTATTAACAACATAATTGTAAGAGGGAATCTGCACAATGAGCTCACCGATGTGTGTGGCCTATCAATCCACCTCCGACAAACAAGGCAAATACATCGTTTTTGGAACCAACAGTGGAATCCAACAGTGGGACATACATCACAGCAAAGGCTGTGAAGTAGACGAGTCATAAAGTTTAAATCGAGTTTTGCCAAACACAAATACATTAACCGAGTCCAAGACCGGGATACCAGACATTTCTTTGAGGATAAGTCGTGATACTAGTTATATTATTCCGTAAATATAATTTAACTTATACGTGCAGGGGTAGAGTAAGAATACTGACCCCTGCAGCTGGGGGCGGCCTGTCGAAAAAGGAGCTAAAACTAGGTGGTATGGCTTCTAGACCCTCTGGATGGTAACCATCCCTGGTTTCGTTGTCTTTGAATAAAAACGTGCTAGTAGTGCTGCTGGCAACGCAAACATCCATAGGCGACAATAACTACTTAATATTAAGTTCGCCATCAGTCTGTCTACTGTTCCAGAGCAATAAAAAAGTATTATTCTGAAGACAATAATTATTATTAATAATAATTTTACATAAGTATAACAAAAAAATTTGTACCTAACAAATTTTTTTACTTACCTTAGTTCCGTTCAAATTTTAAATAAATTATATAAACGAATAGCATTTTTAAAACAGATTTTTACGAATAGTTATTACAAAAGTTATATTGTTTTTCCTGCTTCCATTTGTCGCTAAAGGGAACAACTTCCTTAATCGCCCCTGGGGTGCCTTTATATACGCCTTAACCTAACAACATCACGGCCTGCCATTTAATCCGATCACTTGTACATACGTTTTTATCTGTACTAAAACGTGCGCCGATCTCAAACGAGAACATACACTAAATTATTTATAGTATAGAAGTTATCCCACGTCAAAACTTGTCAAAATGTCAAGATTCTTGTAAATATCCGTATACTAGGAGTGTCCATAATTTGTGTTATCCGTGCAGGGGCGGAGAAAGAATACTGACCCCTGCGGCCGGGGTCGGTCTGTCGTAAAAGGCGACAAAACAACCCACCCTAGCTACGTGGTAGGGTCCCAAACCCGTCTGGATGGCGACCACCTTTGGTCTTAAGTATGCCGCCATAATAACCTTGTGTTGTGTTCCGGCATTAGTGACTCAAGTTTCTGTACCCTTATGGGTCAGCAGCGTGTTCGCGATGCTACTGGCGTTGCAAACACGCATAGACGACGGTAACTGCTAAATTCTAAGCGGGCCATCAGCCTGTCTGCTGTCCCACAGCAATAATAAAAAACAACAAAAATATTAACAATACAAATAAAATATACATACGAAAAAAAGGAACATTGACTATAATTTTCAATAATAATATTTGACATGGTTATTGAAGGAAAATAAAGATTTAGTTTGCCTAATACCCAGTGGCAGCGAGTTCTAGAATCGAACAGCTGTGAATCGTTAGTCGAGTATATTACATTAAGGATCAAGATTTGTTAAGCTGAGCTTGGTTCGCCTTACTCCGACAATGCGAATCAATGGACTCACTAGACTATACAATATAGAAAGAAAAACAAAACTGGTAATGAAGGAACTCTTGTACAACAAAGATTTTATATATTGTGGCGGATATACTGGCCGTACCCTCTACAGAGAGGCCCGAGCTAGCAGTAGGACGTTATTGGCTATTTTACAAATAATATAAAGCTTGACAAAATACTAGTAGTGGAGATAAAGTTGTTGAAATATTCTACAGACTACAGGACCAGTTTTTAATTTTGTTCTCGAAATGGAAAGGCTTTATGCCCAGTCCACCGATTGAGTGCTCGCGGCGGAATAGTGTGTGATTCCCGTCCATTGCGCCTGCGCATACATACAGTTAATAAGGAGACTTACGTAGCTGGTATACACATTAAAACGACCCAAAACCCTGGAGAAGAGAGACATGCTTTCGCGGACACCTCCCATCCGGCGGACAGATAATCTAGTTAGTCACTGTTAGCGCCTCAATGTCGTTTTATGCAGTATTCTTGGTGATAATTTATCAGCCAGGGTGATAGGTTAGTACCTCGGTTGGGGACCCTTCCCCACTATATGCTGAAATGCATTCCTAATCCCAACTGATTACGTTGATTTTGTCGTATAACGTAACTTTTTAATTTTAGACTAAGGACTTCACTGCATATGTATGCTTTGTTTGTCGAGCCTCTTATGTGACATGATCTTTGCAAAAGGTCATCGCTGCTCATCTTCTGTCAGTATCGAAGATCAGGGCCGTTTTGTTCAAGAGGTTATGATTTACAGAGCTTGATGAAGAATATATGATCGGCAGACCGTTTCGACTCGAGTTCTATAATTAGCGATCAGATTCCTTACAGTTTATATTAGACTGTATTCCATGCCTAAAATAAACATTTACTAAACATTATTTTCGACTAGAGTCCGATTCCAAACCGAAAGTAATTTCATAAACTTTTACGGAACGAGTCATTGCAATATTTGCGAGACCATCCAAACACTAATTCCTCGTAATTACAACCGGGAATTGGGTCGGATTACCTGAATTTGTGCTTAACCTAAACTACTTAGTGGTCTTGTACTCATGTTAGAGTTATTTATAAACCTTATTATTTTTAAATAACTTATGCGAGATGCGGTTGCAGGTTGCAATCCAAGTGATGCATCATCAAATACGTTTTAATTGTAATGATATCTTACAAGCATATCACACAATAAGCTTGTGATATATGAAATGTTATATCATTCATTTTAATATCATCTGGTATGTGGGTTCCATGTTTCATGTAATAATTATTACTTTATTATATTAGTCATTGAAACTGGAGGCTGCCACAGTCATACACATACCACACCGTTATGATAATCCTTTTTCTTGAAGAACAACAAAAAAGAATACAGATGTGGCTGAATTCGGCTTTTACAGCTTCAATTGTCATCTAGTCCCTATCTTGAAAGGTGTATGATATAAACAAGAAGAATGAAAATAGTAAGTTATGGCTACATTTTTGTAACTCTAGCTGGAATTACACATCTAAATATGATGCAAAACGGCACTATTTTACTATCAGCTTATACAGACTCCAACATATAAGTAAAAAAATTAAGAAGCATAGAGAGCAAACAGCAATAATATTAATCCACTTGCCACCCACGTGCAAATAATGTAGCATACATAACATTATCCAAAGGATACACAGGAAGCAACAAGATCTGAATCTGCGTATACTCGGACTCTTCCAAAACTGTCCAGATGTTCGAGTTCAACGACTTGTCCACATTATGCAGATGAGGCCACAGGTGCTCGTTATGTAGCCCCTGCGCGACACCGTATAAAACTTCCACAACCAAAACAACCCTCACTATTTCTAGGTGAACAATATAAGTATTCGCTACGTGTTGTTGTTTGGAAACCAAGGCTTCTTCGAAGCTCAATCATTTGAAATGTATTCGATATCAAATACATATTATGGAATATCTTTATTTTTATTATATATTTATTTCGGAATGATGGACTTTTAGTAATAGTAATTATTAAACTAAGATTCATATTAATACTATTGTAAATAGTTGGTAGCTTTCTAAATTTCAAATAACTTTTTTATAATAAGTATTGGATTTCTAAGTAGTTTGAAGTTTTCTAAACGACTTATAAACACGAATAAATTCGATTTCTAGGTGTCTAAAATATGATGAGTAACCAACAAATTGATTTAAAAGAAAGTTACAAATCTTTCAGGTTTACAACACTATTCTTTACAATTAGTTTACATATTTATTTAAAATTCACTACATATTTTTTTAATTATACGAATATCAACATAACATTATTTAAAGATTATTTTCCTTTAGAAGCGTAATATATTTTGTGGAAGTTATAAAACTGTAATGAGAAGGCACAAAATGTAATTTTAATTTTATTCCTGCTACTTTTTTGCAGCAGGTGGCGCTTAATCATAATCACGCCTGAGCGTGATAATCTCACGACTCGAGCTTACAATGAAGAGAAAACGACACGAATCGTATTATTTTTTACCTTGAAATAATTCTTAACAAAATTTACATATACAATTATTGTGCGATGATTTTCTTGACTTATTTATTTATATAAAGTTCAGTTATCTAAACCGTATTTCACTATTTTAAAGGTAAAAGATTTATAAAAAGAAATTTTAGAATTTTAAAAGATATTGTTGTCGTGAAAATCATAACGGGAAGTGATTACGATGCGCTACGCGTCTTCACGCGAACCGGCCTACGAGGACTAGGACAGAGATTTTCATCAAATAAAGAGGCAATCACCTTCGTGAACAATTATTTTGCAGAGTAAACGCCGAGTATTATTTGAACGGGTTACAGAGTTGGGAGCATCGCTGGAAGAAGTGGGTAGAGTTACAAGAAGACTATGTTGAAAAATAAAAATACTGAAAAAATGCCTTGTATCTTTGTTACGTCGAAAACTTTTTAGACCACCCTCGTACTGCGACACATAACTACGAGTATATACGCGTAGCTATAGGCACACGCTCACAACTTCGCATCTTAACAGATGACAGATATAAATTACCTGTATGTTTAAAAACTATTTTATATTTATAAAAGTAATTCAGTGATATACACAATAAAAATAAATAATGAAGATAACATTTAACGTTAATCATAACTGTTTAATTGTTTAAAAAATCGATCACTCTTACTCAAAAGACAAGTTTGAATTTTTGTTTCCAAGTTTGGATGAACCACAGGTGAGAGGGATATCTTAAGGGAGAGAAGGGAGGCACTTTAATACAATTTAATACACTTTCGTTAATACTTAAGAAGTTATTATAATAAATCATTATCTTTGAATAGTTCGTCCGATTTGCATATAAAACTTTTATATTGGAGTCCCATGTCGAATGTTAATTATAACCAAAGCAGTGTTGCGTTGGTTATATTCAACATTCGACACTTCAATGTGCTTTTTGCGTGGATGCCTTTCGCTAACTTCTCGCCTAAATAAACACAAGAAAGTAATAGTTATAGATATGGTTCAATTTGGCTTTTACATATCACTGCCGTTTTTTGAAAATCCAAAAAAAAAGTAACCTTCCTATTCGAAATTTAAAAGTAAATATAATCCAATAATCGTCTTTTACGACTCTCTATAAATTGGGTAACCCTTATCTTACTTCTAATCAAAACCACACTGCCATTTCCAATTATTCCCACAGATAAAGCTTGCCAAATAACACTGCCGTTTATAATTTCAAATCATGAAGCTCAATGTGGCGAAGACCGATTATTTGGAATGTAACCCCACAGATCCCACACCCGTACGCATAGGCACCGACATGGTCGAGCGCACGAAACAGGTGAAATACCTGGGGTCTATGTTTCACGCGTCTGGTGACATCGATTGCGACGTCAAGGCACGCATTGCTGCCGCGTGGGCCGAATGGCGTGAGGTAACTGGAGTCATTTATAACCCCAAGAGGCCGCCTAAATTAAAGGGACAGGTCTATAAGACCATCATTATGCCTGTCCTTTTATACGGCTGTGAAGCATGGCCGGTGTTAGAGCGACACAAGCAACTGACACAAGAACTGCGTGTCACGGAGATGAATATGCTGCGGTGGATGTGTGGAAGTGCGGAAGGACCGCGTTAGGAACTCCCACATTCGCGGCAGTCTTCCTGTCCGTGACATTGCGAATAAATTACAGGAGTTTCGGCTCCGTTGGTAGGGCCACGTCATAAAGGATGATATGCGGTGCCAATGGGCTCACTATCAGGAATGCTGAAGACCGTGCGAAGTAGAGTAGAAAAAGTCGGAAAGCGAACCCCGGGCACCGAAACGGAAGTTTAGGTTGCAACCGGGACACAACGCTGGGATGATGATGATAATTTCAAATCTAAATAATAGTTATTATTCGAGGTCCAATATATTGATTTACTTCTAAATAGATTTTTGTGCAGGTTGAAGCATAAATGTTAAATGATAGAGATGACAGTTGAAAAATGAAGAAGACATCGTGGGTAATATTCTTGTAGCGTTTCGACTGAACTTTTGTGCGAAAATAAAAACGAATCCCTGCACTAGGTAAAAATTTGTACCACAAAAGTTATTAAAAAAAATTCTAGTTACGGTGTGCTTCTGCAAGAACAAACTTTACATATAGTGGATTTATATTTGTCTGACGTGTCGTGTCGTGACGCATCAGAAGCATATGGTTTCATAGATTTAGGACAGATGACAGAACGCGTCACGACATACAAATGTGTCCCTAACCATATGAAATGTATGAAACCGATATGCTTCTGACGCATCACGACACGACACGTCAGATAAATATAAATCCACCTTTATATTTTCCCTCTGCAAGAATCAAATTTACAGATCGACCGTATTAAACCACTCTTTCAGCCAATGAACCACTCTTGTCATCATATTAAACACTAGTGCTGTTACAAAAATTGCTTCCGGCAAATCATTGGTTAAGTTAAACTGATTAATCTATAAACAGAACATTCAATACTTTTCAAGATATAGAATACTCATAAATACGACATACGAGTAATTAAGAAAGGAGTATGTATGCTAACAAAAATAGACGATTTAATAAGTATCTTTAAAAACTATATATGATATATAAGGAAAATATGGTTTCTTTGACGCATTATCACTTCAAAACTAGTTCTAACTTTTTTGATTCCATTGATATATTCTGATATAGTAAATCATACATTTTGCATTCAAATATCGAATATACTGCCGTAGTAATATTTTAAACTTAAAAATTAAAAAGCAAAAGGAAAAGGCTAATGTTCTAAATTAATCAGAGTACAAGTACAATCGACTGATTTGCATTTATACGAGTTGCTCGCGCTCGTTTCGGTCAGAAACCGCATCGATATCTAAATGGTTTCCCTTCGTAGCTTAACAATGCTTGTTTATCTAACTTGATTATTGTCATTGCAAAAACACCATTAACTTTCTGTATTTCTGTAATATCTAAACATATATTTTTCTCCTCCACATTTTACCATATCCTGTTCATTAGTATTTTGTCTATACTATCTTCAAAAAAGTATTCGTCAAGCTGTAATAGTTTTTTACTGTGATTTTTAGATATTTCTCATAGTTTATTCCAATACTAAGTAGGGTACGAATGAATAAAAAACTCTTTAGTATTCACCAAAAACATAAAATAAAGTACTTCAATATTAATTTGCAAATATTCCTAATATATATTAGGAATATTTATATTTTATAATGCCATCGATACAAAAATAATTGAATTATTTTTTGAGACGTCATAAATACGATGACTTTACATGTCAGCAGGAACTAAATATCATAAGTTAAATGTGCAGACTACTAAAGTTTACTGAAAATATAGATTATATTATCAATTAGTAAGTAACACTGAATACCAGTGCAGCCAGCTTCTTAACACATTATTATTATTATTTGTATAAAGTGTATGTGCAAGCTATTCTAGTAAGCATACAATAATGAACTATTTTTTATGGCTGTAGAACAGCAGACAGGCTGACGAACCGCTTAGAATTTAGCAGTTACCGTCGCCTATGGGTGTTTGCAACGCCAGTGACATCGCGTACATACTGCTGTTCTATAATGGTACTTGAACTTGAACCCAGGAACTTGGGTCACTAATGCCGGAACACAACGCAAGGTTATTTTGGCGGCATACTCAAGAACAAAGGTAGTCGCCATCCATATGGGCTTGAGGCCCTACCACGTAGCTAGGGTGGGTTGCTTTGTCGCCTTTTACGACAGGCCGACCCCGGCCGCGGAGGTTAGTATTCTTTCTCCGCCCCTGCACGGATAAAATTTCATATTGTGATCGCCACAAATAAACTACCTCACTGGCAAGGCCTGTAACGCTTTTATAGCGCAGTAGTTCTCTAACAGGACCAGCTCGTCTTTCATCCATATCCTGTATCACTATTGACACATCACGGAAACTATATATACATATATAATTGTACAAATAAATAATCAACTCATCTTAGGGTATGCTACATGGATACATCCTAAATGAAAACGGAGCCTGAGGTACCAAAGTACTCTAAAAATATATACATATACTAGCGGACCCGACAGACGTTGTTCTGTACATAGATTAAAAAAAATTAATAAAACATTAATTTGTAATGGACAGAATTGTGAATCTAAATCACTCTCGAATCAGAATTGGTCCAGCCGTTTAGGACGAGTTCAGTCACATACACGTGCCAAAATTATAGGTATAAAGTATTCATGGTCGAGAACTGATAATTTTACAAGAGCAAAAACCATTTTGTTATTCATCCCTGCTTCTCAGAGTTGCTAATATCACCACCGCCATTACAACCAGTATCCCACAAGCATTTCTCAATCCTTATAAAAGCGTCCTCGTCTTTTACTCCACACACATTTCCAGTCTATCCAGTGTCACATTCACAAATCTCTATCCAAATATAGTCTCTATTATATTTTGCAATAACCTTAATAAGTTAGTATTTAAAAAATTAAAATAATATATACCCACAATTAACCCCAAATATATAGGTAAATGCACAGAAAGTTGCTCGCTTGGTGTCGTAAAGGGCGATATGCGTATAGTATAGGGCTTACTACCAGGGGTGCTGAAGACCGTGCGAAGTGGAGTAGAAAAAGCAGAAAGCGGACCCCAGGCACCGAAACGGAAGTTTGGGTTGCAACCAGGACACAACGGATGATGATATAAATGCACAGAATTTTTTTTATTATAAATGTCACTTTTATCACGAATTTTTAAAATAGCCACAACACCATACATACCTAATATATTTATATAGAAATATATTTTTAATCTCCACTGATATAAAATACGTGTTGTAAATTTATGAATGTTTGAGAAATTACTGTGAATATAGTTACAAGTTTTCACAGAAACTTTGGTGTCAATGATCCCACACTCACAGACGGTCTAGACACGCTTGGACTTCGGAGAGACTTTGCCTCTCTTTATGTATTCTACCGTCTGAACAACAGGGAGTGTTCTAAGGAGCTATTTAGAATAGTGCCTTCGTCGTCTTTCTACCACCGCACTACCCGCCATCGGCTGGGTATTCATCCCCATTTCTTGGAGCCTCTTCTTTCTTATACGAAACGGTTCTCAAGATATTTCATGTTGTGTACTCTCGGGATTTGGAATGAGCTTCCAGCTGCGATTTTCTCAGTACGGTACGATATGAGAATCTTTAAAAAAACGTTATAAAATTTTTTTGAGGCCGGCAGCGCGTTGCTAATACCTCTGGTGTTGTAAACGTCCATAGGCGACTGCCATAGTAGGTCGTTTGCCTATCTACTGAACTCTGGCTATAAAAAAAAAGAGAGTTATCAGCTAACTTCATCGTGTCGCTTCTTGGCTGCCGGTATGCGCGTGCATCCTAATAATTTTACTCTTATAGTTTTTTTCCAAACGTACCAAAAAGTGTTTATTAAAAAGCTAAACTCTAAGTGACCCTAACTCTAAGTGACTCTAAGTGATAACAGTTCGAAGCTATCAGGAAAAATCAATTATTCTCAGAGTAAACATACTGTCAAATAAAAGATATACTAAATTTATATGTAACACTGTTGTCTTAAACCTTTATTGGAACTGGTCTTAAGTGTCGGCCTTTTATGAAGATACTCCATAAATGTTTGATAGGGCCATCCCGGGAAATCTCTGTCTCCATTCACGGAGGGTCTGCACTCAAATAAAACTGAAATCCCAAATATTATTCGACGACATTTTCCCTATTCCTTCAATGTGAACTTTTATTTTTATGCTCTTACATATTCTTATCAGAAAAGAGACACACTTTCGTAGAGCGCATGACATACTGAGTCAAATCCTTCGCCAAGAATGTAAGTTTGTAGCGGATTACTGTTGCCTCGGATTTCTTACAGATCATTGTACAAATTTAATGTGTCTCTTGAACAAAGTTTCCTTTTTATCAATTTTATTTTCACTTTATTATAGAGGCGATGCTCTTTTATACTTATAAAATTAATGGCCATCGTTGATGAGCAATAACTGAATGTAATAAACTTTTCCAAGGTCGATATAAATTTTTTTTACTAGTTTTATTTTGAAATGCAGAGTTAATTTAAAAATATCGTACAAAGCACTCCACGCTTAGAACACTGACATTAATTTTCTCGTCACTAATTTTATTCTTATGTTAAGAATTATTTTTTTACCTTTTAGTTTGATTAATTATAAAAGCGTGTTTTTTAGTTTTTTTTAACTATAATTTATTTTTAACGTTTTAGTTTGATTAACTACAAAATATTATTTATTTGTTGTCAATTCCCAATCGGTAACGTCATCTTCTGGCAGTTTTATTAATTTAACGCGAGATGGCGTTTCGGCAACGGCTATGGGACAAAATTATTAAATTCGTGTATTATCAGGTCTTGAGAAATGTGCAAAATTTGGAATTTTGTTTCAACGTTCAAATGGATAAAAATTGAGTTCGAAAATTCCGTTATACTTGGATATATATAACATAGAGACATACAGTTCAAGTTAATATAAAACCTGTAATGAACAAAAATCTTTAATCATCACAAATATACTTTTGTCCTTTTTTTTGTCTCGGGGAAAAACCTCTCTTGACGGGTTCCCCGGCCCGGGGGGACCGAGGGATATGTGGGACTCCGGGAAAATGTTCAACCATCCAACTATCCACTAAAAACCCCGCTGTTCTCCTATCGCCTACGCCCGGGCCTACGGATATGTAGCCTGCCGATCTCGTGGCCTGGGCCGGCACCAGCCTGCCCTTTGTCTCAAGGCGGGCCTCTTCTAAAGTGTTGGTGCTAGGGAGTCAGGGTTTCGTCCCCCCGGCGCTCTCCTGTATTGTAGGAGTTGAGGGGGGCCGTGGAATAGCACGCGGCCCTCTCCCTCGCGGCAATAGTGCGGGCGGCGGATCCTCCCCCGAGGGGCCGCCCGCGGCCGCTTTCTACGGCGGCCGGAGGTCATTACTTGCACTCCGGCGCCAACGACATGGCCTGCGTTGGCGGGAGGGGAGTGTGGTGATGGACTCCCGCTCCCGCTCCGCCGCCTCCCTTGCGGACCTCGCAAAAGGAGGCGACGGCCGTCCATCCAGGAAAATATGCTTTTGTCCTTAACTTTAATCTGTTCTACATAAATGTAATTAAGAAAGCTTAATTTTGACGTATAACTAAACCAGGAGAGTAATTGAATATTTTAAAACAAAGAAAAACCATCAAACACATCCTTTCAAAAAAGGAGGAGGTTGTTGATTAAGTTGTTTTAATTTTGGTTACCTAGGAATTTCATAATTAGAGAATAGAATCGTTTTTGAACATCATAGGTAAGCTAAAAAAGGAACAGTCGATGAAATCGATCTCATAATGATATTTACGAGTAATTGTACTATATTTTATTTACTTTATTAAATCAATTTACCAGAAGAATTAGATCTTGGTGTAGTCGTTATACACTATACTTATTACTACAAATTACGATTAACATTTTGTTGATAATTCGCTAATATACGTAATAATAATTAAAAGGTGACTCAAAACTGTACTAAATCGAAAAGTTTTACTACTCTTCGAAGTAATGAGGTACAATTTTTTAAACTAACACTTGTATTAACTTTAAGTACACAATAATTCATATAATAAGCATAAAATAGAAGTATCCTTAACAATCTATCCTTACATCTTATTTTTAATCTTATTGGTTGAATTTTGTAACAAAAATTATGGAACTATAATTATACTTCACGAGGTGATATTTAAGTACAAATGAAAGTGTTATAAGAATAATATGTTTACAGAAAACCCCAAATTAATCTAAATTTCCTACATTATTAATAAATTTAAAAAAAACATTATTATTTTATTAGTAAAAGTATTTTATGGCAATTCAATTCAATTCAAGGGAAGAATTTATTAAATTTACTTTAAAACCAGTTTGATTACTTCTGTAACATTTGTAATTTTAGACACGTTGCGCTTTGAGTGTTGAAAATAATATTTAGGCGGCCTTGCGTTGATTGCGAAAGCAGTTTCGGTTTTCACTCGTCACATATTTGAGAAGCGTCACCCACCTCGTATTAGTATGCCACGCCACAATAACCGAAGTCGAATCACAAAAGATTTCCGGAGCGCGACTTGCACAAGGGATGAAAGCCAACATTGTGTAATCAGAAGGGTCGCAATCTTGCCTCACCCCCACACCGCTGTTGAACACAGCTTCATCAACAAGGGCTCTTTCTACTCATTGTGACATTTCGTTCCTCAAACGTGGACGACCTTCATTTGAATCACATCGGAACATGACGACGTCATGTGGACATATAAAAGCTAAAGGGGCTAACTTCAAATACAATGATTGTAATGTCCAGGGAATATTTTCATCGTTGTTACTTAAGTCGCCTTTTACATCATAAGGCATAGACTCCAATCGTGTCTCTTAAATTGATGTGGGATGTGAGTGATGAGAGAAAGATGTAAAGATTATATATATTTTATGTAATAGAGAAAAGAGAAAAGTTATAGAAGTGCTTAAGGTAACTCATGAGCGCAAGCGAGTAGACTCACACTACTAATCTTTTATTGAAAATCTGAACTCCGAAACTAGCCTAATTGCACCATTAATGTATGCTAAAAGAGTCAAAATATATACCGTTCAATAAAAAAATCTGTACTAACATGTTTCCCGCCCGTACGCGCGATAAAGAACTTCGCTCCAACATGTTAACGGAACATTTCCATATTGTTATTTTTACCTCCCTATCGAATATGTACACAACTATAGCTTGATAGGTGAAGGAGCGCGACACCTATTGGGGGACGCCGTTGCCGTTTTATAGAATAGTTTTAGGTTTGAACTGCTTGAAACATTATTGCCGCTCCAATTGTGAAAAATTTAACTGAAACCAGAATAACAACAAACCACAATAACAAAGCCAAGAAACAAAATCAGTCTTTTTTTATGTTACCATATTTTTTCTTAACAACAGACTTAGTGCAACAGGATGAGTGAATACAAAATAAAATAGTGCCTCATCGATATTTTTTATAGCTGGGGAACAGTAACGGTCCACTTCGTTGTAAGCAGTTACCATCGCCTATTGATGTTTGCGACGACAGGGGCACTGCGAACACGCCGCTGTCCCATAGGAGTACAGGAACCTGGGTCATTAATGCCGGAACAAACACAGCACAAGGCTATTATGGTGGCATACTTAGACCAAGGGTAGTTGCCATACAGAGAGGGTTGGGCTCTTATCACGTAGTATTCTTTTGCTGGCTTTTATGACAAGCTGCAAAGATTAATATTCATACTCCAGCCGACTTTACGAAATCTAATTCAAATGTAATAATAAATATAGTTCTAAAGCAAACCTTTAATTTGAAAAGAATATATATTTACGAAATTGACAATTGTTAGTAAAAGCCTGATTGACAGACAAAGAGAAAACCCCAAGCTTTTTTTAGAAAATGGAATCGGATTTTAACAATCAAATTGTAATAATGTTTTTTTTATATTATACTTGTAGGTTGGCAGCTCAATTAAACGCTTAAGTAGTTCGTACATTTTATATACTAATAATAAATATAGAAATATACTTATTTAAATACATAAATAAAACAATAAAAAAATTTGACTTGTAGATGACAATGTACGTCATATCAGACGAGTAATATTTATTTTTGTCATAGTATCGAAAGGCATTAGGTAGACTTTTTTGTAAAATATTAGATATAATAATGTGTTACAATAAAGATTTATTATTATTATTATAATTAACATACATTAATGTTACTCTTTACTTTTTCATAATTTCTACGGCGGCTTTAAACATCAAATTTTACGGAATGTAACCGTTTAATTATTTATATCATTGCTGATAATTTATGGTATGTCATTTTCTTATTTTATGTTTCACTAAGTTAAAAAACTTATGATTTAATAATGTTGAAAAAATAGTAAATTAGTGTAGCAACACAAATATGAACACAATTCTGAGGATAATTTAAAAAAAAACTAACTTCTTGAACACTGACGCTAGCTTAAATTCGAAGTACAGTCTTCTCAGTATTATACAAATAAGTACATTACATTCTCACTCTTTAAATATTAACACAATTCCGAAATATAATTTCCAAAGAACCGCTTTGTGCAGCCTTTACCCGCTAGCGGTAATTACGGCTTCGAAATCATTCTTCGTAATAATCGTACCCAATTAACAAACAGACAAATTTCGACAAACTTGATTACTTCAATAAAGTATTTGTTTCACTAGTCTTTTCAGATTCATAATTTAAAATAAATCTTATCACTGCGTCGTACAATAAAATCCATGTTATTTATTGTATATAAACACCTAAATATTAATTTCATTTCATTTTAAAATAATTTAATTCATTATCATCTCACTTTTAAATTAGTGTTACCAACTCGAAGTTTGTCTTGGAGGTAAATATGATTTCAAAAATTAGTAGTTTCCTACCAATTCTACTTTGAAACGTTGGTACATCTATCACCTATTTTTTTAAGTTTTCTAGGCACCTCACAATAATAATGTAATACTCATAATTAATGTTTCTATTGGGTTATAAATATTTTACCTCTTATTACAGGGAACTCAATGTGAAAGAAAAATCATTAATTACACAGGCTGACATGATTTTCCTTGTTTAAGATATGATTTTTTTTCTAGTAATTTTGTAGCGCTGACTACGAAATTAGATCTAATTTTATCATATAACATCATATTTATAGTAAAATCAATATATTGGCAATTTTATTTTTATAAAAATAATTTAAATTATTAAGTTCTGACGCTCTTTTCTTGAATTGTGCGACCTCTCGTGAGAAAATATATTATTAGTCGCAACAGCGACACACCCATTCACAACGCATTACATGAAAATAAGCCATTACAGTAACTTTGTTTACAATTTTTTTAATAAAATTAGAAGTGTTTATTTCAAAAAAAATTGTTTACGTTTTACTTTTGGTATTTATTGAATTTTATCCTCTTCTTAGTCGTTTCACTCTTTACAGAGCGGTCGTGATCAACTGGTAGTACTATTAGAGGCAGATATTGTTTGCTGTATGATTTTACGCCATTTCTCGCGATTCACAGACATTCTGGTGCACTCATGCAAAGGTCCGTCCACAGCCGATTTGATCTGGTCGGTCCATCGCATGGGTGATCTTCCACGTGATCTGGTTCCCTCCACTTTGCCCTGGACAACGAGACGCTCTATGGAGTCATTGTTTCGCCTTGAAACGTGGCCGAAAAATTTGAGAAAACGTGACTGGACCAAAGCGGACAGATGCTGCTTGATGCGGAGTTCTTCACGGATGGAGGCATTGGTCCGAAATTCTGTCCATGATATTCCCAGCATTCGTCTCCAACACCACATCTCTAAAGCATCTATCTTTTTCCTCTCAATGTCTCGAAGCGTCCACGTCTCTGCAGCGTATAAAAATATGGGGAATATAAGGGTTTGCACGAGCCGGATTTTCGTGGCCCTTGTGATGTGTCGGTTCCTCCATACTTTCTTCAGCTTGTCCATTGCCGTTCTAGTTATCCCCATCCGTCGCTTTACTTCATCTACGCAGCCGCCATTGAATTTTATGGTTATGGTTAATTTGTGATTGAAAAACTTAAAGAAAATAACAGAATTTCTTCAATAGAGTGTCAAAATGGTGCCAATACATTTTGTTACATTTGTGAAAATTTACAAAAACAATGGAATCCAAAAATGTTATATCAAATTTTTTTACTGATCCAAAAAAATTGTATTACCTCCATTCCACATTAAGTTAATTAGATAAAGAGAGTGATAGTTTTTAATACCTGTGTCAAAATTTCCCAAGATTACCTGATGCAAAAATAAAAGAAGGTGTATTCGATGGACCACAAATTAAATATTTAAAGACCGATGAAATACTTGATCCAACAATCAATACCACTGAGTTAAAAGCTTGGCTGGCGTTCAGGGATGTTTTCAACAATGTTTAGGAAATCACAAACACCCTGACTATAAAAATATTGTGGCAAACTTATTGGATACGTATCAAAAACTGGGATATAATATGAGTTTAAAACTCCACTTTTTAGATTCGCATGTGGATTATTTTCCTGATAATCTTGGTGATTTTAGTGAAGAATAGGACGAACGGTTCCACCAAGACATCAAAACTATAGAAACAAGGTACGATAGTCGATGGAATGTAAATATGATGGCTGCTTACTGCTGGTCACTGAAACGTGATATTACTGTTAATATCCATAAAAAATCGCAACCAGAGGTAATTTTATAGCAAAACGTAAGAGATGTCTCTCAAAATAGTCCTGTAATAATTATTGTACTGGATATTTTCTTACTAAATATTTCAATATATATAATTGTAATTCAATAACATATCTTTCTTAAAATTTTAAAATATACGTTGTTTCCCTTTTGTAGAAAAACCTGTAGTGATAAAATTAAAACGAGTATGTAGGTATTTCTGTGTTCAAAATACTCAAAATTATATAATAATTATATAACACTCAAATGAAAACAACGTTCCAAAAATTTTCATTTGGCAGCTGGTTCATTCCCTAAAATAAAAACTGAAATGTGAAGTAAACTTAGTGTCGAGATATCAATAATAAGGTACTCGATTATTAGTGGTTAAAATCGAATGATGCGAGGGGAGGGGTGGGCAGCCGATTCAAATTTAGAAGTTATACTTTTTGTTTTTTTTCTTTTGGCACGTTTGGAAAAAATTATGAGAATATACTTTTTTTAATAGACATAATAAGTAAATTAAATATAAACTTCTGCCTATTCCTTATATTCAATGCACCCGTTGAGGGACGAGGTAAACAGAAAGATTAATATAATTTTTGAAGAAATAAAAATAAAATTTTAAAAAATTCAAAATTTGGTAGTATTTTGCAACTTACAGTTATTATATCCCTTTCAGCATATATCTTTCTGTAGAGTCCAGACAGAGTTATCACGGCAATATTTTATTTTGATTGCATCTCATACTTACATTACTTTTTTTTTGGTCAAGGGGAAAAACCTCTCGGACCGAGGGATATGTGGGACTCCGGGAAAGATGATTGGTCATCCGACTACCCACTAAAAAACCCCGCTGTTCTCCTATCGCCTACGCCCGGGCCCACGGATATATGGCCTGCCGATCTCGTGGCCCGGGCCGGCGCCGGCCCGCCCTTTGTCTTGAGGCGGGCCCCTTCTAAAGTGTTGGTGCCAGGGGGTCAGGGTTTCGTCCCCCCGGCGCTCTCCTAACAACTCTAGGAGTTGAGGGGGGCCGCGGAACAGCACGCAGCCCTCACCATCGCGACAATAGTGCGGGCGGCGGGTCCTCCCCCGAGGGGCCGCCCGCGGCCGCTTTTTACGGCGGCCGGAGGTCGTTACTGACCCTCCGGCGCCGCCGGCGTGGCCTGCGTTGGCGGGAGGGGAGTGTGGTGGTCAACTCCCGCTCCCGCTCTGCCGCCTCCTTTGCGGACATGACTGCCTCGCAGAAGGAGACGACGGCCGTCCATCCAGGATCGCCCCCGACCATGGACAGAACTAGGGCTGGGAGCGACAGGTCCACGCCGATTTGGGCGACGAGGGCGCGGCGCTCCTCGCGCCACGCAGTGCACACGGCGACAGTGTGGTTCACCGTGTCCTCCTCGTCGCCCGCGCCACAGTGGTGGCACCCCGACGTCATCTCCCGCCCTATGCGACACAGGTACCTCCCGAAGCAACCGTGCCCCGAGAGGACCTGCGTCAGGCGGAAGGTCAGGGCGCCGTGGCGCCTTTCCAGCCATTCGGCCAGGACGGGCCTCACCGTTTCGATGGTGGCGAGGCCCGCGCTGGGGTGCGCGAGGCGCTCCTTCCACTCCACCATGAGCACCTCATCGCGTAGCTCCGCCCGCTTTACCTCAACTTCGCGAGGCGCGGGGCGAGAGCCACGCTCGGCCGCGTCCCGGCGCCACCGGTATAATAGCGCCAGGACCCGGGCCTCGAGGTCCCATGGTGGGGATCCGGCCAGCAGGGAGGCCGCTTCGAAGGACACCGTGCGATATCCCCTTATCGCCCTGACGGCCAGGACGCGCTGCGGCCTGCGAAGCAGCGCCGTCGTTTTGGCCGTCAGGCGATCCGCCCAGATAGGGGCCCCGTAAAGGGCCATCGACCGCACGGTTCCTTCAAAGAGTCTGCGGCACACTGCGCCCGGCCCGCCAACGTTCGGCAGCAAACAGGAGAGTCCCGCCGCCGCCCGAACTAGCCTCGGCGCCAGGCGCTCGAAGTGCGCCGCAAAGTTCCATCGCTCGTCGAACACCAGTCCGAGGTAATTCATGGACGGCCCGACGGCGATGTGGACGCCTCCCACCGTTATGCTCAGGCCCGGTGGCGGCCTCTGGCGGGGCCCGTAGAATATCAGGGCCTCCGTCTTGTTCAAGGCCACCTCCAGGCCGAGTCGCCGGATTCTAGCTACCATTTGCGCCACCCCAGCCGTGCTCAGAAGGCACGCCTGGCGAGGGTTCCTCCCGCGCGCTGTGACAAGCGTGTCGTCGGCGTAGCAGATGACGCCGACGCCGGGGAGGAGCACCCCCCTCAGGACCCAGTCGTATGCGATGTTCCACAGCAGAGGGCCCAAGACCGACCCCTGCGGGACACCGCACACGACGTCTCGCCGACTTTGCCCACCCTGGACCGGATAGACGACGGCACGATCGTCCAAATATGCCCCGACTATGCGACGGAGGTAGGGAGGCACACGATGGTACTTGAGCGCCTCCCGCACGCAGCTCCACGGCAGGGTGTTGAAGTCGTTGGCGATGTCGAGTGACACCGCCAATAGCACCCCGCCTCGAGCAACCACGTCCTCCGCCTGGCTCCTCAGACGCGTGATCGCGTCAATAGTGGAGCGCCCCTGGCGGAACCCGAACTGTTCGTCCGCCAGGTTTGGCCCCTCCGTCTCTAGGTGCCGGACGAGGCGGTCTGCGAGGATCCTTTCGAAGATCTTCCCCACCTCGTCCAGCAGCACGATGGGCCGATAGGCGGACGGTGAGTCCGCCGGGCGCCCCTCCTTTGCGATCAGGACCAGCCTCCCCGTTTTCCATCTGCGGGGAAACTGGCCCGACCGCAGACACGCGTCGAAGAGCCTCAATAGTCGGGGCTCCAGGACGTCGTGGGATAGAACCCACGCACGCCCCGGTATGCCGTCCAGGCCGGGGGCGGTGTTCTTGGCCTTCAGCCGTAACATCGCTGCCCCCAGCTCTGCCCGGTCCACGTCGGGCACGGGGTCGTCGTCCGCGCTGGGGTCCCTCTCATCCCATTGAGGCGGGACCATGGCGGGAGGCGAGTGCTCAGCTCTCGTGGGGAACAGAGCGCCGACAAAACCATCCACCTGGCACGGGGGGAGACTCTCGGTCAGCGGGGGCGCCCACGAGCGGAGCTTGCCCCGCACCGTTTTGTAGGGTCGCCCCCAAGGATCTAGATCTAAGCTGGCCAAGAGCTCCTCCCACGCCGCCGCCTTCGCCTCGCGGATAGCGAGGTGGAGGTCGTTTCTGGCGCCCCTGTACTCCCCGTAGAGCCGAGCCTCCGCGACCGCTCTGTCCGCGTCGCGGCGACTCCGTCTTCGGAGCCTGGTGTACTGGCGGTGGGCATGGTTGCACGCCCTGCGGAGCCGTTCAAGCTCCGCGTTCCACCAGATACTTACATTACTAACGTATTAACTTATAACCTGAATGAATTTCATGTTTAATTAAAATAAATAATTAATTTTGGGATATTTAGTATTAATTTTTTTTCTCAAGGGAATATACTTAATTATAATATTATTCACAATTTCGTAAAAGTTCTCTAAGGCAGAATCAATATAGTAAAGAGAATATTTGTAGAAATTTCGGTTTTACAATGATGACCAAAGTTTGTCCCTAGAGGGACGGGCTAGAGCCCGTTTGGATCAAAGATCCAAAACGGACGTTCTTAAATGTCTGGATAGGTTTTTTGATGAGTTGGAAATGCTGATACCCACCGTACTGCTTGGGGGCTCGCTTAGCAGTGCGGGTAGTGTGGGACTCCCATGCAATTAAAAAGCGCCCCAACAATTGACAAGCGGATGTACCCAATAAGATTACTCCAATGTTCCTCTTCTAACCGCCGACTCAGAAGGAATTCCTCGTCTCCGGCCTAGGCCCAGGGAGCAGCTTAAAAATTTAAAAATGATTTGGAGTGCAATGTATACGATTGATGAAAGTGTATGTATAATTATTATGAAGATGTCAGTCACTGTCACAGTCAAAACACATACATCGACGAGTCTTTCATGTTTGACAGATATTGTTGAGCCAGTGAGTCAACCATAGGAACACTAGCATCATTATATCCGCAGGATAGATAATATAAACTTAGCTTAAAAATAAATATTACACTTCTTCGGCATTATCCAATAATTTTAAACAAATACCTAATAAGGCAGATGAATATATCCGTGAGCACGCAGATAATGCAAAAGGGCTCATTACATTTTGTTGACACCGACAAATGCCCCTTTACATATTCTCACTGAGATCCCAAAGATTGAGCCATGAAATTGAAAACGATCCCTTTGAAGAAATTTATTCCAAGCACGAACTGCTTCAGCACTCCGACGACGAGATTTGCTCGTTTATTTTTATGAAATTATTAAAGAAACACTTCATCCTTGTCTCGTTACTATAATAATGGGGCCATTTTTATTATATTCATACGTCCATTTTTATACCAATAACCTCAGGGTTGAATTAAAAACTAAATCCGCTTTAAGTTTTATTAGAAATCTGATAACTCCTGAAATAATAAAATAAATGCATGATACTTGAGTCTCAACCCAAAGGTTCTTACGCTGTTTTATTCTCTTTTTCTGATGGTGCAGATTATAATCCACCAGTCTTACACAAACGTTGCGGGTCCGTTCCTTCTATACCCCTCCTAGCGATGAGCTCAATAATTCGCGGTCTGTTTCAATCTATACAAATAAATAAAATTGGGGGGTCTGTTTGTAATATTAAAATAACCGCTTTTTACTAAGTGCATTCGGACGTATACACGGTACATATACCAAAACAACATTTTTTACAATTTTTGTCTGTCTGTCTCTCTGTTTGTTCCGGCTAATCTCTGAAATGGCTGCACCGATTTTGACGGGACTTTCACTGGCAGATAGCTGATGTATCAAGGAGTAACTTAGGCTATTTTTATTTTAGAAAAAAATTAGTTTTTGTTAAAAACGATAAATTTAAAAAAAAAATCCGATTTAAGTTGACCTCAGATTTATATCAACAATCATATGAAATAGGGTTCAGCTTAGGCTGGACATTGTAGGTTTTATTTCTAATTTGAGTTGATTTATATCATCAATCACCGCGTGGAATAGTGACTTTGGGCAGCATTTTTGGATATATCTTATGGTATATTTTGGATTACAAACCCTATTAACCCTAAAATATAAGAAATGAAATATACAAACAGTCAGTGTTATCGAATGCAACTGTTACGCCATGTAAGTAGTTTTTATTAAACATGACAAGTTTCGGAAATTTTATATTCCAATTTAAGTTGACCTCAGATTTAAATCATCAATCATATGAAATAGTGTTCAGCTTAGGCTGCACTGTATAGGTTGAATTTCCAATTTAAGTTAACCTCAGATTTATGTCATTAATCATTTTTATCCGTACAGGGGCGGAGAAAGAATACAAACCTCTGTGGCTGGAGTCGGCCTGTCGTAAAAGGCGACAAAACAACCCAACCTAGCTACGTGGTAGGGCCTCAAGCCCGTCTGGATAGCGACCACTTTTGGTCTTAATTATTCCGCCATAATAACCTTGTGTTGTGTTCCGGCATTAGTGACCCAAGTTCCTGTACCCTTATGGAACAGCAGCGTGTTTGCGATGCCACTGGCGTTGCAAACACCTATAGACGACGATAACTGCTAAATTTTAAGCGGGCTGTCAGCCTGTCTGCTATTCTACGCAATAAAAAAAAAACAAATCATATGAAATACGGCTTAGCATAGACTGGACTTTGTGGGTTCGAACGTACGTATTCCGGAGGCGCATGGCGTAAGAGTTGTATTCGATAATACTGACTGTTTACATATTTCATTTATATTTTTGGGTTTATAGGGTTTGTAATCCAAAATAAACCTTAAGATATATCCAAAAAATTCTGCCCAAAGTCACTATTCCACGCGGACGGAGTCGCGGGCACAGCTAGTGCATAATAAATATTGTTTTTTATTTGACGATCTCCGTGACACAATTGCTTTACGCGTCGGAACCCCTTTTTTAAAAGGTGGAAAATGCTTGATGCATACCTAGTCCCGTGCAATACGCCCGTACGCCCCCTATAGTTGACAAGTGGAACGTACGTCGCTGGTGTATCCACTAAAAACCACCCTAGTGTTTCTCTGCTGCCCGTTGCCAGAGCGGAAGGGATATAATTTCGCGTGCGCCTCCCGTCCGAGCACACTGGGCCGGCCAGGGTGGCTTTGGCCGGCCTTTTCTGTATCGACCGGGGTGTGTTTGGCTTACCCTGGCCGCCTTTGGAGAGGGACGTGCGAAACACAACACACAACTCTTCCGGTCCGCAAACCTGTGGCTTTATCTTGACGATCAGACTGCGAGACCAGGTCCTACAGCGTCTGGAGGTTGATGACGTTCCTCCGCCGCTGTCGGCCCTGGCGGGAAGGGACATCACTGCTACGTTCCCTTTTGGCTGTCGAACACCAGACCCAGACATTTAATGGTCTCATTGACACTGATGTGGACTCCACCCAGCTTGATGCTGGACCCTGGCGGCGGCACTCTCTGGGCTCCCATACGTAAAACACTACAGCCTATGACTTGTGCAGCGCCACCTCGAAGCCCAGCGACCGGATCTGCTCCACCTGCACCTGCTCCGCCCCGAATTTTGCATGATTTTGCAGAATGGCTGTTTTTCTGTCCACCTCCCCCGCCCAATGACCAGGGTGTCATTTAGCAAGTGGCGGACACCCCGCGAAGGAAGACTCCTCTTAGGACATAGTCATAGCCTATGTTCCACAGGGTTGGACCCAAAACCGACCCCTACGGAACACCGGCTGTGACTTCATGGCATTCCCAGCCGTATTGTCTCGGAAACACGATGGCACGGTCACGTAGATACATCTCGACTATGCAGAGGAGGTAGGTGGGCACCCCGTGGTATCGGAATGCCTGACTTATGCAGATCCAAGGCAAGGTGTTAAAACCACCAACATCTCGTCCCTGGAGATCGTCTCCTCTGCCTGGCTCTTCACGCGAAGAGTGGCATCCATTGTAAATCGTCCCTGATGGAAACCGAACTAGTTCTCCACTAAATCCGGCCCTACGTTGATTAAGTACTGGACAAGCCGGTTCACGATGACACGTTCGAACAGTTTCGCAGTCTCGTCCAACAACACAATGGGCCGGTACGCCGATGGAGAAGCGGCGGGGCGGCATCTTTCTTGAATAGGACCAGTTTTCCCGTCTTCCAGATTTTGGAGAACCGACCCTTCTCCAGGCACTGTGTGAACAACCTTATGAATCGGGGCTCCAGGGCGTTCTAGGCCAGAACCAGAACGCGCCCTGGAATGCCTTTCTTATATCTAGCCAGAAAACGAACAACAATGGGTTTAATTTGCTTATTGTCTTTATCTTTGGGTGCTACGTGAGTAATAAAATCTATATCCATCTAGATCTGTAATTTTAGATAATATCTGAACTAGGTTAACCCATGAATTTCAAGGTTATAACGCCTTGACCATTGCTCTTTGTTGTTATTATTTTTCAGATAATTTGTTCATTATAGCGGCTTCTAAGGAACGATCAAACTTTTCAATTTCATCAGATATTATGCTACGAATCGAAACTGCAGAAATTGTAGAATTTATATTCTCCTCATCTACGATCGACGACCCAGAAGCACAGCCGCCAGCCTCGGTGGAATGTGATATTTGGACCGAAGTCGGAGATAATTTCAACGGAAAGGCAGATGTTCCTAACTGGAGGTGTTTTTATTTTTATGTTGCTTGTTGATAATAGAACACTCAGGGCAAATCCAATTTTACTTGAATTGAGAAATAACTTGTTTTTTTTTCTCTATCAGGAATATACAAGAATTACAAATTCAAAAAAGAATAAATAAAAATGTGTTTGATCAGGATGCGAATTCATTCTCATTAACATTAATTACACCTGTCAGATAAGTCGTCTGAGACACAACTGTATTTTTAAAGTGTTCAACCGTTACGTGATTTCAAACAATTAAGATTTTATGTATTAGTTCTTACTATTGTTTTACAACTTCCACTACCTCAATTAAGCAAAACACAATTCACTAAACACGATTATATTGTAAATTAAACTTATTGTTTACTTATAAGTTCTTTTAATTGTATTTTCTGATCAAATTAAAATTCTAAATTAATGCACTGATTATTGGAACAATTGACTCACTAACACAAACAGCGGCGTATAATTGAACTATGAATTAGATTATGTACATATGTATTATATATATAAGCACATCAAGTTTTACTTTAATTACATTAATTGTACAAAGATGTATGTTTACTTGGGGGAGGCCTTTGTCCAGCAGTGGGCGTCTTCCGGCTGAAATGATGTATGTTTACTATTCAGGCAGTGTTGCCAGACGCACTTTATGTATAATATGTATTTATTTACTAAAGAATAGTATGCAATAATAATATGATTTGTCTGTACTACTATTATAAAGAGGAAAGATTTGATTGTTTGTTTGTTTGCATTGAATAGGCTCCAAAACTACTGACCCGATTTAAAAAATTGTTTCACTGTTGGGAAGCTACACTATCCCGGGGTGATATAGGCTATATTATATTTTCAAAAAAATTAAATTAATTAATAAAAAGGTGTAAAAAAATTACCTAAATATTATTTAAAATCGCGTGCGCTGCAAAAACTATTGATGATAGAATAAAATAATGTACTACGACTTTGCAGAACACATCATTATTTACAAAAAGTGTAGCAACAGCATATGTCTAACTATTATAGTTATGCCACAATAAGTGTTCTTTTATTTTAAAAATTTAATTGAAATGCCGTCCCTAGAAAAGGCTCTTTATTTGTATCTTGGTATTAATCCTTATCAAAATAAATTACTTCATATTTAAAACTGCTTCAATACCTTTATATAACTTTTTGAATTATTCAATTCGGATATTCCATTCGAAAGATATCACGAGTTTAAAAATGTAAGTATTAGAAAAATGTTGCGTGGTAGCAGCTCACCCTGTTCGGCTAGCTAAGCAGCACCTTATGCAGTGTAGGCGTGCGTCACTGGGGTTTATACAAAAATTAGAAAAAGAAAATACTTATTAAAAAATAACGAAAAATAAACATAAAATAATAACAAAAAAAATATAATATTCAAACTTTCTTTGTAATTTTATTTTTTTATTAACCTGACGCAAATAGATGGGTTAATGTGTGAGTATATAATTTTTAATTTTGAAATTTTTGTTAAATACCCGTGCGAAGCTGGGGCGGGCCGCTAGTCTAGTATATACATAATACAAGCGCTCTGTTCCTTACATTGGGACTAAATAGCGTTTTGTAAATGGTTTCAGAATTTTTAATATTTATTATTTAATAAATTACTCGTGTTATTTTTAGTTTCTAGTATTATTTGATGAACTCCTCGTATCATTTGTTGTGACCTTGATGTTTGATCTGAAGGGTGACCTTCATTTACTGTCAGTAAAGTTTAACAGCAAAAAAGCATTTGTCTCTGGTAATAATTATCTTGGGAAGTCCTGTTTAAATTCCTAGCCGGGGCGCTGTTCTGAACATAACAGGCAAAAATTACACCTATATGCAATTTTCAGTCAATACTAATTATTAGCGGTCTACTGACCCTGGACTGTAACCGCTAAGATAATAAACTTTTCTAGTTAAATAAGTATAAATATTAACAAAAAACTTAATATAGCATTAACCCCATTTTAAAGTAGATATTTTAATCTCAGGTAACGAAAAAGTTCCTCTAAATTAGTTTGAAATAGTTGGAATTAACACGACGCCATAAAACACTCAATGGCTTCCACTGAAAGAATTTCTCAACTGCGCAACAATAAAAATCGGAAGAAAATTCTCACTACTACTATTTTAAGCTTTTAACTTGCATTTAAGTTTTAAGAAGAATTATGAGTTGGAATTGAAGAGAGGCAAAACTTTGAGCTTTCTATTTAAGGATGAAATGTTACTTGGCTACTTAAAGTATTCATCTTCTACATGTAATTGAAACAGGAATTATGAAATAGATGGTTAATACTACAATTGTTATTGATAAAGTAAGATTTTTCTTCGTCGTTGTAGCTTATAATGTTTACTAACAAATTAGTACCTAAATCGTATACATATTCATCCTTCTATAAGACACTTTTTCTTAATTATATTTACCAATCATCGTAAAATAAATTGTCTTTACAATGTAATACAATTTCTCCTTACATGCTCCGATTCTCGGATGCAGTAAAATAGTGATAATCAATAACCCGTCTCAAACACTCGTCCTTCTAAACTATTTTAAGTCATCGTCTACATGTCTTGCTCACTTATTAATTATATATATATCCCATGTTTGACATATGGATGCGAAACTTGGTCGCTCACCCAAAGCCAACGTGATAAACTTGCCAAGTGCTAACGTTCGATGGAAAGGAGCATGTTGGGAATAAAGCTCAGCGATAAAATCACCTCAATAGAGATACGACAGAAATCCAAAGTTCCTGACATACTCATCCGAATCGACCACCTAAAATGGGGCTGGACAGGACACATGCTACGAAGCAGAGTAAACAAGTGGAGTCAACAGGTCACGTTGTGGCATCCAAGGGAGGGTGCAAGAGAACGGAAACGTCCGCTAAGAAGATGGGAAGATGATCTTCGCCTGGCCCTGGGACCGTATTGGACAAGAGTCCCGGCAGACAGAGAGCAATGGAAGCAGTTGGAGGAGGCCTATGTCAAGCGACACACCGAGCTAAGAGACATTTTATAAACTATGGTTATAATTAAAGAGGAAATAGCTCGGAACAAATGGCTATTAATAATAATAAACATACAATACACACATAGATACTCATTTATACTAGTAAGTCAGTTTTAACTTCTTTAGCCTAAAAGTATTTTCAAAAGTAGTAAGTTCAAAATAAAATGCCATATGCAATAAAGAGCTATTAATAAAGCGTGCATTTAATATATTGGTTGTTTGCACAATGTTATGTTCAGTACTCGATTTACGCGCCAGTTTTTGTACAACTTTTACACTTTTTCACCCCACCGCTCGAGCTTGCCATCCACACGTTCTCTATTACTCGAAACTCCCGCTTCCATTATCTCTGCAGCCAAATTTGTTTTAAATTTTCTCACCAGTTAACAAAAAATCCACATCCGAGTGTATTTAGTGATAAAAAAGTTTTGTGCGTACAATGTTTCTCATTTCAACACAATTCATTCGTACACTACATTGTCTGTATTTGCTTAATTTTTTGTCCCTATTTGGTCAAATAAAATGTTCAGTACCCCTAACACGTATCACTAAAGTTTTCATCACGTAATAGTATCGAGTAATCTAGCGATCTTATATCTAGCGAACGTCGAAAACGTTTCTTGCTGCCGATTTCAATACAACATTGGTGTAGCTAAACTATTTTACAACTATACGATAGTCGTACTTCAAGTTATCATAAAAGATTTAACCGTTACGTTAACTATAGACAGTGTCGAAATATTCCTACTAGGGGTACAGATTTTATACGTGAGTGCCTCTGAACGTCATAACTGGCCCGTAATGACCTTATCATATAAAAAAGTAAAAATATCGCAAAAGCAATTCGTCATGTCATTATGCAAGGAAAGGGCGAACTTTACGAGTATAATAACGCGAGATGTCTGACTCGGTATGGCTCGTGAATGGTGAAATGTTCTTTATTGTATCATGTTTTATGTGAACGATTAACCTTTTAATGTTAGCTGGCCGTTCAAAATGAAATCCCTCTATCGGCGTGCACGTATCGTTTGCAAATACCAGTTATTTTATACATAAATTTCCATATAATGGCGGGGCAGCGTAAAAAGTGCATATGCTTTTAAAAGTATATCTTTATTCAGCTATAAATAGCAAAAACATTTTAATCGACAAAAACAAGGACTTAATTTGTTTTTGATGAACAACCTGGCCACGATTTTCTTGTCAAATCATGCGGCTAATGAAGTTTCTTTCGCTATTTAGGTTGTATTGGTCTTAAGCTTTCACAACAAAATCGAACGTTTTAATATAAAAATACAATATATATTGGAAGAAGCAAGTCAGGTATGGTCACAAATTGAACACATTGAATCTCGTCAAATGGCTTGTGAAGCCACAAAGCGATGCGATCCCGACACTTAGAAATTCCACGTACCGCATCCACATTTCTATAGCCGTCAATTACCATGGATACTTGATCAGAATATGTTACTTAAATAAAATATATTTCATAGAAAGCATATCATAATTTTTAGAAGTAAATAATAATAAGAAGTAAAATATGACGACCTCTTGGTGTTACGAATAACGCACGTCTGTACGCTCTCGGAGGTCACGAGTTCGATTCCCGTCCAGCGTGGTTGTTTATGTATAATTCTTTTGTAAATAAATTTGTATTTATTTACAAAAGCTAAGTATATAATTATCAAGTATATCAGTAGTCTAATACCCATATCACAAGTGCTATGCAACTTAATTTTTTTTTATTGTAGATAGGCGTACGTTTGACCGCGATCTCACCTGATGTTAAGCTACGATGCGGTCGACGGTGTAGCACGCGTGCCTATAAGAAACCTGTTCACTCTCCTCTTGAAGATCCCTAAATTATAATGTTCAGGAAACACAGACGCCGGCAAAGAATTACACTCCTTGGCTGTTCGCATGATGAATATGGAAGCAAAACGCTTGTGCGGATAGGGGGCATGTCGACCATAAATGGATGGCGCATTACCGTACGTCTGGTTGTCCTGCGATGGAGGAATTAAGTTGTGTAATTCCGCCGCACACTCTCCGAAATGTATCCTGTAAAACACCGAGAGACTGGCAACTTTGCGTCGATGTTCAAGACTCTGAAGTCTAGTCTCAACCAAAGCATCGTTACTAATGAGTCTTTTGGCTCGTCTTTCTATAGAATCCAAGGCCTCCAGCCGATATTTGGCAGAGCCATCCCACAAGTGGGAACAGTACTCCACACATGATCGGACTTGAGCTTGGTATAGATCAAGAAGCTGTCCCGGTGTAAAGTACTGTCTCACCTTGGCCAATATGCCTAGTTTTTTCGAGGCAAAGTTGGCCTTGGATTCAAGAAATGAACCAAAGTTTAGAGTCGATGTTAAAGTGACACCTAAAAGCTCCAGATGGTCAGCAATCTGCAGGGGTGCATTCCGGAAATTGGGAGTCAGATGGAATTGACTCCTTTTTGCGGAGAACAGACACGCCTGGGTTTTCGAAGCATTGAACGTGACAAGGTTGGCATCGCCCCAATCGGACACCGCCTTCAATGTCTCGCTCATTCGATCAACAATGGCCTTTCGGAGTAACTGAATTTGCGCGCCACCGGTCCGAGGATCTGACTAGAATTTGGGACTAGATGGCGTTCTGTGAAATGTCCTAACACATTGATTATTTATTTATTTTATTTAGAAGTAATCGTTACTTATACAGATACTTGTTATAATCGTCATCGGATGTAAAAAAATTAAAAAATATTTATGCTAATAAAGCTAGTTACGCCAAGCTAAGCTAGCAAGAAAGCCAAGTGGTGTCACACTCGAATACCATTCAGATTTTTCGCCTAATGTACATACTAACGGCATAATTACCATGCAACAACGATAAAAAATCTCTAGACTTTGATTAAGGTACAGGTAGTCTTTCAGCGCCCTTTAGTCGATGCTCTTATCTTATCTTATTTTGGGGCCGAGAGTTATCTCGAACACTTCGACCCAATGGGATCTTTTGTGTTCCCCTAGATAGCAATCACTCCTCTCCAATCTCATTGAAGATTTGATTCATGAGCCTAACAATGAGATATGGAGACAGGAGCCTGTAGTCTTCTGGTGTCGGATATCCTACCCCCAAAAGATTCATTCACCTCCTGGCCAATGCATCGCATGTACGCAGTAGGTGTTCTATGCCTTCTGTATGTTCCCCACAAAACCTGCACATAGGTGTCGCGGTTAGACCATCTTATTATTATTTCGAAAGGTGGCTATGCTAGTTTATTCTAACCTAGTATCACTGCGTCCAATTTAGTGAACTATTGTGATCGCCACATTTACTATAGCTCATTGGCAAGGCCTGCCTCGTTGATGTAACGGAGCAGTTTTTTGGCAGGAGCTGCTCGTATCTCATCCGGTTCCAGCATGTGCTTTCCTAATATGAGATTACGTTTATGCATCAGGGAACAGCAGTAGCACAGCAGGTGCAGAGGCGTTTCATCCGCCTCGTTACAGAATCTGCAGGCTTTGCTATCCCTGATCCTTATGATACTGAGGTGCTTGTTTAGACTGCAACATCCAGTAAGCGCCCTCGTTAGGGTGCATAACTGATTCCTGTTTAGTGCTAGTGCTTCAGACGCAAATTTGCGGTTGTAGGCTTTAACTATCACCTTGGAGTGATTTAGGCCTGGAATTGTATTCCAGCGCTTAAGGGATTCACTGCTACATTGAAAGATCCATCTTCATGAGCATGTTATTGATTCCAAAGTGCCCAGTAAAGGCCCCAAGCAAGTAGCGTATTTGCCCCCTGCTCATGTTTCAGATGGATCCTCGTGCTTTGTACGTGGATCCCAAAAAATTTTTGGAGTGTTCCAGACCGATTCTAGTCAGTTGTTGTTGACTGCGATCTGCAAAATCCCTGAATGTGGCTTTCACGAGGCTAGTCGGAATGCGTACACATGGTTCTGGACCCATAAAATCATTAGTTGAGCCCTCTCTTGCAGTCGATGCTCTTCCTTCTTCTTCTTGAGATGTGGTGTTGGAGGAGGTTGCTACGCATACCGTGGACAGCAAAAAGGACCAACACATCCATTCTTGACCAGCTGAATGTCAGAACCAGATTGTCCACGACCTGCTACAAGCGAGTACTCGGCTATTTTGGCCATATCGCTCGAAAGGAGTCAGATAACCTCGAAAAACTGATAGTGCTAGGCAAAATAGAGGAGAAAAGGCCCAGAGGACGGTCACCAACCCGATGGTCGGATCAAATTAAGGCTATCACGGAGCTCACTTTGCCTGCAGCTCTGAAACAGGCCGAGGACAGAGTGGTGTGGAGGCAGTTCATCAGCGTCTCCGTAAAGGCTTATCAAGACGGGCACGACCTTCAGGAATGAAGAACACGACGAAGAAGAAGAAGAAGGAACTATCACCCATAAAATTTAATAAGGAATAAAACAGGCATAGCAACACTGACCCGTGTTTCAAAAGGTACCTTCATTTTTATGTGAAAATTGTTTTTGGCATTTCATTTTTCAATGCTCCTTGCTACCTGGTGCCTAGAGCGACCGCTCCTCTTGCTCTACTTCGGAGCCGACGCTACCGAGATCACCAGTATGTGTAACCCACCAATCCGCGTGGCGAGTATAAAATCCGTTCCCTGTAGAAGGAAAACTAGAGTGGAACTTTATGAGCTGTTATTATATTATTAAATATTTATGCTAAACGGTAAATTTCTAGTACACAATACTTTCTTGCTCGTGTCAAAATTCCATTAAACGGGCCGTGTTCAATTATCGGACTCTATAGATATGCAGCGGTTAGTTAATGGGTGGTTTGATCCAATATCTACGTACAAGTCACGATGCTGTATTGCAGTATACGTTGCATGATATGAAAGCAATACACCCTTATCTATTATTAACACGTACAAGAGTCTGGTGAAACCATAAGCTAAATAGTGCAATAGTACGAAAGTAGTTGCCAGGTACCGAAACGAAACTTTTTAATGCAATCGCGATATAACACTGAGCCGATGTTCATATTATATAACTATACAAATATAACTTATATTCATATAACAAATATTATATATTGAACACAAGAAATAAAAGATACACTATAGCTATATAACTATAGTAAAAAATATATACTACTTAAACTTAACAAATGTACAATTGCAGTCTTATCACTAATAGTGATTTCTTCCAGAAAACTGCTTTATTTCTTTTCAACCTCTATTACAATTTAATTAGTTTATTTAAAATGGGAGAGGAAGCTTGCCCCAGAGATAGTTTGATCTAGTTGTGGAGCAAGTGGAACCAATTATTTTGTTTACTTTTATGTGTTTTATATTTATGTAGTATTTTTGGTGCAATAAAATGAATTTATCATATTATTTATTTAAAAAACACAACAACATTACAATAGCATTGCAAGACAGCATTGGTTAGTCTCGACCAGAAATGAGAATAGACGTGCATAAAAAAAGTTCTGTTGGGACACCAGCGGCACTGCTAAGTCACTGCCGTACATGGAGGAATTTTATAACCCATTTCTTAAAAACCCCATATCATACTGCGCTAGGAATATCTCAGCCGGAAGTTCATTCCAAATCAGGAAAGTATGTAACATACATGTAAATATCATAGACATTGTACACTAGTCTGTTAACGAATTTAATTTTTCTGGCCTTTATAGATATATTTATTAAGCCACTAATAATACTTACTAATACAAACACTTCAAAAGTGAATCGCTATTATACGATAATAACTAGAAAATGGCATCACATGTCGACAACGCGTTGTTTAATTTTACGGTTCCCCGCACGCAATATTTATATCATCAGCCGCTGTCCGCTACATCATAACATAACGTCAACTTTGTAGTTTATATAATTTGAAATTATACAAATTTTTTGTGCTGTCAAAATTACAATCAAGTATTTATTTTATTAAAGATGCCGATCAATGAAAATGATTAAAAATTCTACTAACACAATAGTAATTATGTATTTTCTATCTAACATACAAAATAACTTGAATTGTATGGAAAGAAAATAAAGTGAAAACTGAAACAATGAAGTAAGCTGCTAACTGTCTCTCAAGTTAAACTCGTAACTATTTTCACAATAGTTTCTAAAATATTCATAAATCTACAATACGTATTTTATTTCAGTGGCCATAAAATTAATGATTTGATAAACATATTGAGTTTGAGTTTGTATATACTAAGTCACCCGATCCAAAGGATACTGCACAAGTTGAGTGGGAGAAGGAAAAAGAAAAAATGGACTGTATAACAGAACAATTGAAAGGATGAAAGATTACTTCGTGAGTGATGTGCAAAACCTTGCAGTAAAGAACTCGCACTTACTCGGGCTTAGGACTCTACTCACAAAGCTCCTGTTAAACGGCGCCGGTTTCACATATTTCTGAATACTTAATACAATGTCATGACACGGTCAATACCCAAGAAAATGAGTATTTGAAACCATTTGCACGGTGCACAATGTGGTTTTCAAGGAGGTTTAATGTCGATGAGTTCTCCTAAGCGTACCTGTTACAGCGACAGATAAACTCACGCGACAGTGAGGGTAGTATACGAAAACAGAAGGTATCTCTGCTTCTTTTTTTCTACCCTATTCCATTATTCTTATTTCTGGTCTCTATTTAGAACAATATAATGGTATTACTTTAATATGCGGTTCGATGAAATATTTGTAAAATTACTGTTGTAAAAGATATGAATGTCTACTACTAGCTCTGATGAATCATATGATGAATTTTCTGGCAGTGTACGAGTTAGTAAAAGAACTGGCCGTCACTTTTTTTCGGCGGCCTTCTTTTAATTTATTAAAAAAAACTTTTAACGTGTTTGTTTCATTCCATGTCGACGTTCATCATTAGCTTGGCCTTGTCCCAATCATTTTCTTCTATTTTATTCTATCTTGGCATCCTTCATCTGTCACTTCACAAACCTTCATATCATGCATCACACATTCTTTCCATTTTTCGGTCTACCTCTGACTTTATACCCAACTACTTTCAGGTTCAACATTCTTCTAGTAATGTGGTCAGCATCCCTTTTAATGTGATGCCCTTATCATGCCAGTCTCCTTCCTCCCAATTCATCATATAAACAACCTCATATCAATAGCCATTTTCTGTAAAAAATAGGTTTGATGACGAACAACTACCGTGAAAATTGAAGAATGTATAATAAAAAACCATTAAACAACTTAACTATATGTTATATTCTCTCAGCTGTTGCTCTCAGTGACCTATGGATAAATAATTCCTTTCGTGTTCATCCAATTCAAGTACAGAAAATTAAATTACTTCTGTGGTAGCTGTCTGTCTGAAGAAAGTACGACTAAATGTTACAAACGTTCTTTTTGTCTCGGTTGACTTGTCTAGAAAACTAGTCTTATTAAATTACTTCTTTTCTCAATTTTATTTCTCGCTAGTTTAGGTTAATTTGTGTAATAATAATATTGTAAATATGGATAGATGGAAATTTGTTACTTAATCACGCCGAATCAGCAAAACTAAATTGGATTGGGCACAGGTACAGACAGTAAGTACAGGTAGTAATAGTACACGGGCTACTTTTCTAAGATAATCCTCTGAAAGTGAGTGAAAATCTGAAACTTTTTTCAATAATTATTGATGGACACATTAATACATGACAACAATATACACAAACTAGAACAAATTAAAATAAAAAAATATACAAAAAAACTATGTTGCGTGCCGAAAGGTAGTAAATGGAGCACTTATATTATATTTTCTACCACTTTGTAAATAAATATTCATTTTATTTCATTTCATTTATGTATCTGTATAACAAAGTTATAACCTCCGTGGCTATAAAACTCATAGATATGACCATGCAAGATGACTTACATAACCTCAAACCAACCGGATCGCTTCCCGAAAAAAGTCTAATTTGTCCAAGCTAACGAATTCGTACTAATATAATTAACAATCACCATTCAATCACACATGAACGTACATCTTTAAACCAAGCTTAATCTAGTGCTATGCTTATCCTTACTAATGTTATAAACGTGAAAGTTTATTTACTCTTTCACGCAAAAACTACTGAATGGATTTTAATGAGACCTTACAATAATATAGCTTATACATCAGAATAACACAAAGGCTATAATTTATAAGGATAATGTGTGAATTGTTCAAAATATAACGATAAGTGTCAAGTAAGTAGGAAAAAATTATGCCATCTGCGAGCTCACAATAGCTATTCTGGCGTGCGCTGCAAAAACCGTTAGAGTTACACGTATATAATGTATAATGGAAATGTTTATCTTAAATAGTCTTACAAAAAAGCCCACGACAGCATATATCTATATTTTATATGTAAGCCATAATCGCCAAAATAGTGAACCATAAATATAATAAAAATTGATAATCTATTTCTAATGCACATTTGGTAGTAACCTAGTAACAAATTGATCCTTATATCAAAATAAATACTTTTATCGCTTCTGATATTAATGCGAAAGTAATTTTGTTTGTTTGTTACGCTCTCACACCTACACCGCTGAACCAAATTTGATGAATTTCGGTATAGTCATAGATTGGACCTTGGAGAAGGATATAAGCTACTTTTTTTTAAATTCATATGGCAGAACAACGTTTGCCGGGTCAACTAGTAGGTAATAAGATAGAGCTCTGGTATTCTTTCTAGAACATTTGGATGTTTTCGATGTGGCTTTCAAGTATGTCCTCTGGCTTGGACAAGAGTGTGTACTCTAACGGGAATCAGACCTAGACCTCAAGATCACAGTAGCTTGAAATAAACAGTTTACTGCTCTAGACACCCGAGAGAGATCGTTAATAATACTAGAGATAACTTTTATAGTTGTAGAACAGTAGACAGTCAGTCGACCCACATGATAGTAATAATTTACCGATAACGTAATATATGGAACGGAATAATAATGTTCTGATTAAAATCAGTCATTAATTACGTTATTAATTATCATGTAAATTTTTCTCATTAGATACTTGTAAAATTTTGTTAGGACTCAAGTCTAACGGGCCCATTTTGTAAACGGGAACCCATTATGAATTTCGAAGCTAAGCAAGCCTCACCTTCCAGCTAATGCCTGCTACAATTTTTTTTTTACAATAAGTAGGACAGCAGACAGGCTGACAGCCCGCTTAGAATTTAGCAGTTACCGTCGCCTATAGGTGTTTGCAACGCCAGTGGCATTGCGAACACGCTGCCGTCCCATAAGGGTACAGGAACTTGGGTCACTAGTGCCGCAACACAACACAAGGTTATTATGGCGGCATACTTAAGACCAAAGGTGGCTAAACAAGAAATCGCTTTCAGAGCAGTTCAGGCTAATTTAGCCAAAGCTATTTCAATTTTTTCTCATTCGAATTATCTCAACGCAAGAAAAAAAGTGTCACGGACGATCGCAATGCAAAGGCGCCGCCTATTATCGCCTCCTAAGAGTATTCAATAGAGGAGGAGTCCATCCGTATAACTGGGATAACCCATTGGATGATGATGATGGAAAACTAAAGACTTTTTTTAGCTGTAGGTGAGAAGGTACCATACAACGCAAGTAAATCCACGTGCAGTTAGTAGTAAAATTCGAAATGACTTAAGCCACTTATCTCATTGCGGCGGGGCCATGAAAAGAGATACATGTTCCTAAGCCCAATTACCCGCCGAGAGTTTCCCTTGTGTTCAAAGTGGGTGTATTCAAGCGGAATGTTCCACGTCAGAGGTAAAAGCAAGTATTCATGTTTAATTTCACCCATATGAGGGTCCCGTAAAAAATCTTTTATCGGAACCCGGATTCCTGAGCGATATTTACAAAATATCAAAAAAACTATTTGTTTACATAAATTAAATTAAAATAATGCCATTATATTCAAAATAATAGTACTTCAGTCCTGATATAGATAGGGCCTGTATTTTAGGTGTTGAATCGTCATGCTTTTATGAATAGGTGCGTATGTATGTGTTGCATCCATTAGGTTACCACTATTATTATTTTGAAATAAGTATTTACAAAGATATTTTACTCGATAGGGAACTTTATGGCTTTTGTTTTATTACAATATGTTTTAATTAATTACTTTTGTTTTAATATCCGTACAGGGGCGAAGAAAGAATACTAACCTCTGCGGCCGGGGTCGGCCTGTCGTAAAAGGCGACAAAACAACCCACCCTAGATACGTGGTAGAGCCTGAAGCCCGTCTGGATGACGACCACCTTTGGTCTTAAGTCTGCCGCCATAATAACTTTGTGTTGTGTTCCGGCATTACTAACCCAAGTTCCTATGGGACAGCAGCGTGTTTACGATGCCATGGCGTTGCGTGCACCCATAGACGACGGTAACTGTTAAATTCTAAACGGGGCATCAGCCTGCTGTCCTACAGCAATAAAAAAAATACAATAACTATATTTAATTTAGTACAGTTTTCAAAGTGTCTTTAAAGAATGTGTAATGTATGATTTGAGGGTTTGTGAAGTGACAGATGAAGAATGCCAGGATATAATAAAATGGAAGAAATAGACATACTTATTGTGCCGACGCCAAATAATTGGAACAAGGCCAAGCCAATGAATCATCAGAAGAGTTTTCTAAGTGTCATACAATGTCTTATAATATAATGTATTATAGTGCGTATTAAATTAAGTCCTAAATCAAATACATATATTCCTTTGTTTCTTAATTTAAACCCAAATTATACTTGAAATGAACGAAATATTTTTGTACTTGGTGATATTAATCCAACATAATGTGATGTCGAAGGTACACGAATTGTCATTGGACATTTCGGTTGTGGCACAAAGAGCTTACTTAGATAACGAGTGGGGTTTGCTATTATTGATTACTATTATTGCTACTAGCTGAGTGGTCCAAATGTTAAATGGAAAACTCCACACACCTGCGTTGACTTTCCCGCCGAAGTTCCGACGCAGCACGGATAAGACGCAGTTTACCTCAGGATAAAAAGGACGTAAAGACCAGCTCACGTTTTTGCATCTGAAATGAAGACCTGCAGCCTCGCTGCTTAGGGTACACATATAACAGTCTACCCCAGTACACTTCTACGACCACAGATTCCAAGAGGGAAGCTTAAGTTGCAAACGATATTTTAAGTTAGGATGGTGATTAATAATAGTAAAGGTTTTAAGTAATCTTTAACTAGGTATAAAAATAACTTGTAACAATGTAGTTACATATATAGATGTTTTTAGTTAGCAAACAACGGATTGTAATCCAGCAGGTGCGTGCCGCGAGGGGAATTACGAACTTCGATTGGTACCCGGACGGGAATTCTCTAATAAGGCAAAAACTACTTCATCCTTTGTTCTCGTCTTTTGTTGTTACAGCTATTTTGCAAAATATCACATAGAAAATAAATAAATATATACCTAGTCAGGTCATAAGTATTGTCACACAGTAAAAACTTTTTCTTTTAGAATGCTGGCCACAAAAAAGTTTATTGAATTAGAATTTCGAATTGTTCATGAAAATAAAAATGTATAACTTTTAGAATTTTACTCATTTTTAAATATGGAGTGGACGCTTAAAGAAGACCGTGTTGCAGTTATTGCGTTGTATCGTTGCGGTTACGCGCCAATTCAAATTTTTAACATACTGAAAAATTTGAATATTACCAAAAGATTCGTTTATCGCACCATCAAACTATACAGTGAAGACTCTAGTGTAGATGACAGGTCAAGAAGTAGTCGCCCTCGGTCTGTTAGGACTCCAGCAGTGATAAAAGCTGTGAAGGCACGAATTCAAAGAAATCCCAAACGTAAGCAGAAACTGTTGGCCCTTCAGATGGGGTTAAGCAGAACCACGGTGAAAAGGGTGTTAAATGAAGACTTAGGGCTTCGGGCATATCGAAGAAAAACAGGACATCGTTTGAATGCTCGTCTAATGGACCTGAGACTGAAGAGATGCCGCGCTTTGTTGAAGCGGTACGCGGGAAAAAAATATCGGGAAATTCTTTTTTCGGATGAAAAAATGTTTACCGTAGAAGAGAGCTACAACAAACAAAATGATAAGGTGTACGCACACAGTAGTGAAGAAGCGAGCAACCGTATTCCGCGTGTCCAACGAGGTCATTTTCCATCCTCGCTCATGGTATGGTTGGGAGTTTCTTATTGGGGCTAACAGAGGTACATTTTTGTGAGAAAGGTGTCAAAACGAATGCTGTTGTGTATCAAAATACAGTCCTGACGAACCTTGTGGAACCTGTTTCTCATACCATGTTCAATAACAGGCACTGGGTATTCCAACAAGATTCGGCGCCAGCTCATAGAGCGAAGAGCACACAAGACTGGCTGGCGGCGCGTGAAATCGACTTCATCCGGCACGAAGACTGGCCCTCCTCCAGTCCAGATTTGAATCCGTTAGATTACAAGATATGGCAACACTTGGAGGAAAAGGCGTGCTCAAAGCCTCATCCCAATTTGGAGTCACTCAAGACATCCTTGATTAAGGCAGCCGCCGATATTGACATGGACCTCGTTCGTGCTGCGATAGACAACTGGCCACGCAGATTGAAGGCTTGTATTCAAAATCACGGAGGTCATTTTGAATAAACTTTAATGTCATAAGAATCTATGTTTTGTTAAGTTCATTTTGGTATATGAATGGTTACATAATTAATAAACTTGTTACAATTATTTTACATTAAACATGTGACAGAATTTATGACCTGACTAGGTATATATATAAACTGTCATTATAAATTTAGATCGTGATATTCATAATAACGAAAGGAATTATTTTTTATAGCAAACGGCCCATCTGACAGCAGGTGCTCATGGTCGTCTATGAATGTTTGTAACACTGCCGGCCACGAAGAAATTTTATAACTCCTTTTTTTTTAATCCGCATATCGGGGCCACGATGGAAATTCCTCAGTTGGAAGCTCGTTCTGAATCCAAAAAGCACGCAGCATAAACAACCTTGAGAACCGTTTTATACAGAAAGAAAGAACCGGGAAATGGGAATAAACACCCAGCCGATGGCAGGTAGTGCGGTGGTAAAAAGACGACGAAGGCACCATTTAAAACAGCTCCTCAAAACATTCCCCGTTGTACAGACGGCAATAGTAGAACAAAGAGACGCAAAATCTCTTCAAAGACCATCAATATCTGGACCATCTGTGACTATGAGATCGTCGACAAGACGAATCGCCCGCCTTTGGACGGAGTCTAAGGCTGACTGGGACTGCTGACAAGGCAGTCAACGACAGACAAGCTGACAGGCAGGTGTTCCTGTCCATAATTGTAAGCAATACTCCATATCTTTATGTTGCACCCGACAAGAAATCTAGATAACCAGTACAAAGACTCTTACGTATCCCGTAAGATGGAAGCTTCGCTGGATGAGCACTATGCCAGACCCAATCGAATACCTTAGCGATATCTAAGCTAACAACCAGGGCTTCCCTTTTGCTTTCAAGAGCTGCAGCCAAACGGTGGGTGAAATAAACCAGGAAATCCCAGCGGAGTTATCGCCTGGGAATCCTCGAGGCAACCCAAGAATTGCGTGTTGATAATTCGCTCCATCACCTTTAATAGCAAAGAAGCTATCGTTACAGGCATGTAGTAGAGCAGGTCCATCCAGTCATCCTTTGAGAATAGTGTGAACATGGGCCACCTTCCACGAAGCCGGGCCTACACCTTTGTGGTAGGATAAGGCAAAAGTCAAAAAAAATCTAGAGACAACTTAGCTGAGTATGTCTACATCACGATAACCGTTATACCGACTGGACTATTGGACTTCTTCGCATCGAGAAAGCGGAGGACTCGTCCAGCATTTTTTATAAAGCGTACCTCCGGCATTATAAAGTCTCCGCATCATCTGATTATTGAAGAAGTTTCTCTTCCATATATAGATTTATATCCCATATCCAATAGATTTCGTAAAATAAATAGATCCCACCTCCTTCTAAGATAGTATTAGTAAATTAATTATGATTTCGGATGGAGCATATGCAACGAAGAAAATATTATGTTACCTATCGGGGTTGGGGTGTCAAGTAGAAGAGCCATAGATGTTTCGTCTTTACATAAAAAATAACTGTAGGCTGAAATAGGCGCTCAGTATTATCACAATTAGGCTCCAAGCTAATAAAGAGACTTATAAGTAATATTCCAAAGATATTATAGGTGATGAAGTGGAAATATATTCTTGAACAAGTATTTTTAAGGTTGGTTTGGAGGATCTGGACCGTAAATATTACAGTTCCATTCCCTCCAAACCAACCCGCTGCGGCTCGGGGGTGGCGACTGCCCCCGAATAACTGTCCTTGTCCTACCTACGCCATCTCTTGTAAAATGCTACGAATTAATTAGAACACCTAACTAATAATATAGATAGAACCTAAATAGTTTGTTATATCATCCTATCTGTCAAAAACATAAATACATATACATTTGTTTTAGCGGGAAACGGATGAATGAATCTTTTGTCGCTCGCCATTATTACTTATAATAAAATATTAGATCAAGTAAAACTATTTAAAAGTATGGATTGTAGTCAGATTTCTATTTAAAAAATCTAAAAAACAAAAATAAAAAAACACTACTTGGAGCTTCTGGAGCTTCAAATAACCAGCTTTTTAAAATAAAAACAACTATTTCTGACAATACAGTATAGATCATTAGTCTTTGCCTATTATTTGACAAAATAAACTAACCTTTTCAAGTTTTCAACCATTTCTAATTGTCTGTCATCCTGATAAAATTACAATTGCTCATTGCTGTCAATAGTTACTAAAAAATATTGTTTACCTTAATAAATTTAATTTTTAAGTCCATTTGAATTAATGATGAATAAAGCTCTTGGATATCTATGCTTCATAATTTGGTTACATTCAGCAGTAATGTATTTTATTAAGATTATTGATTATAAGAACTTAAAATATTAATATTTTATTAATAAACATATATCTTTATTTCAGTTCTGTTTAGACTATGATGGCTGGTTAAATATTAAAATTGAGCACTCCATAAATTGTAATAATAATAAATACTGTCTTCGTGGAAATATTTCTCTTAAAAGTATCAGAGCAGGAGCTTCTGTTATTGAACAAATTGATTTTAACCAAAAGCATATTGATGAATTGGAGGTAAAATTACTATCTATTATTTTTATGAAAATACCTCTCTCTGTGGTTTTATCAAGTATTGTTCAAAATGTTTGGATTGTATTATATAATTGTGCAGAATACAATAGTACTCACTTAATCAGAGATATACTTAAACATATTGCATCATGTCATGGTTGGTTTTAGGAACAGGGATTTAACACTGATGATTATGATTAATATAACATTGACAATGTTTGAAACTTAAGCCAGTTTCAATATTTTCAGGAATTAGGTGAATTAGATGGATTTTATTCAATAAAAACAACAGTAACATCAGGTGAACATGCTAAAGGCATAGAGTTTTTATCTTCAATGAAAGCAAAGGCTTTTTTGGAAAATGGCCTCTCAGATGTCATCAATGCATGGGTCTTACCCAGTGGTGGAGTAGTTGCAGTTAGTTTCCAAACTACAAACAATACTCAATCAATACATAATTCAGCAAAATCAGGAAACAGATTCAAAATAAACTCAAACTTCTATTTGCGCTACATTGACCAAGCACCTGTGTACGTATGAAACTAGTTTTGTTTTTGTTCTTGTGGATAAATAATTACACATTACATTTGAGTAATATCGAAAATATATTTTTGGTGTACTCATAATATTGATATGTCATTTTATCAATTATTAAAGCAGCAGAACGCTAGTGTTATGGGTACACTACTTATTTACTTTTTTTTGTAATTATATATATACCCAGACTCGGATGGGAATTGAACCTGTGATACCTGCATGCATATTGACATGGAAAAGAAGTAGGGCCATGGAGGTTGTCATATATGGTATATGGGTGTGATGATAAGTTACCAATTTTATATGTACCTCAGTGTTATTACACTCTGAGGTCAATCTAGAGATAGGTCTTAGGTTCGAATCCTATGATAGCATGCACTGCTTAGGTAGTTATTCTCGCCGATTGTGCATATATAGCATAATTGCCATGTACCTATAGTGAAAGATAAAACATAAGGAAACCTGCATACCAAGATCACCAATTTATGCAACCAGTCTATCTGCTGTGGACAAGTGTGGTGGGTAGATTGTCCATTCCCTCTAAGGTGAGACTTAAGCCCAGCAGTGGGACATTGTGAGCTGTTATAATATATGTACAATCATTACTACAGTATTAACTTAAGAGCCTGTGAAAAGCTACCAGTGTATATTTTACCAAACCCAGAATTTTGTGTAGAAAGTCTCTTATATCTACCATTCATGAAATGGGAATCCACTAAGCCCAAAGTGGCTGCCTTTAGAGCTCTTCAGCTGCATCAGGTACAAATTTTTTACAATTTTATATTTATTTTTGGGAAATTCTGAAATGTTCTACCAGTTGTGTTCACCTTACATGCAAAAAACGTCTACCTTTATGATTTTCCTATAATACTAATAACATATTTTGAAATTCGAGAAAGCCAGCCATGGTATAATTGTTTTGAAATTGTAAAATATTTTTACCTGGCACAGCTGAAGAGCTCTAAATGCAGCTGCTTTAGGCTTAATGACGTCCCATTCCTTGAATGCTAAATATAAGAAACTACACAGAATTCTGGGTTTGGTAAAATATGCACTGCACTGCTATACTCCGGACGCCGAGTAGGAAGAATTTCGTCCATTGAATTGTTATTATCTGTCTCTATTACTCCCACATAAATATAATGCCGCTTTGCTCGCATAGAGCATTGACCACCGTCGGTCATTGCTCTGTGCGAGCAAAGCGGCATTACATTTACGCGGGAGTGGCAGAGACATAATAACAAGTCAATGGACGAAATTCTTCCTGCTCGGCGTCCGGAGTATAGCTTTTCATGGGATCTTAAGCTAATACAAAACTTATGAGTTTCATAATTTTTTTATTATGTCCACAGACCTGACACTGCATCATATATTCAAAAATTAGAAAGGGAAAGGGAAGCAAGAGAAAAGGGTGAGGTTAAAGACAATAGGTCATTCTTGGCCAAATATGTAAGTATCTGCAATATTTTTAAATGCTCAGTTTATACTAATTAGTTTTACAACTGCAAACCTTTAAACTTCCTCAAGCCAATGAATGAGTTTAAGCCGTGTGGTCCCGGCCGAAGAAAGAATAGGGCCACCCCAAATCATCCCAAGGGAGTCGTAAAAGCCGACTGATGGGTTACTCCCTCTGCCAGCTTGCATGCGGCGAGGGAAGGACACCTCTAGGTTTCCCTTTAGAGGTTGGGAGGTCGGACGGCAGTCGCTCCCGTAAAAACCAAAACTTGTCAAATAATATATGGTTAGGACTCGTAAAAGATTTGTCACGGATAGGGCGTCGCCGCAAAACGACGCGCAGGAACCTCGCCCGACTCCTGTGACAAGTGGACTAGGGCTGCCGTGCCGTGGGCGAGCACGGCTAAAGACACTAGCCCCATCCAAAAGGAAACTCCGCTTCGCAACGTGGAATATTGGCACGCTAACCGGACGCGCGAGAGAGTTGGCCGATGTGCTCTCCAGGCGGAGGGTGGCCGTGGCGTTCCTGCAGGAGACTCGGTGGAAGGCCAGCAGATCCCGGTTCATTGGGAATGGCTACAAGCTGATCTACACAGGTGCACCTGGTGGGGAGAATGGGGTTGCCATAGTGCTCTCGGAGGAGTTCCAGAACGACATTTTGGAAGTGAAACGTCATAGCGACCGGCTTATGGTCGTTAGGGTGCTTATCGATGGGGTAGTTACCCACTTGATAAGTGCCTATGCGCCACAGGCCGGTTGTGACGACGCCGATAAGATAGCGTTTTGGAATCAACTCGGAGAAGTGCTCGGTGGAATCCCATTATCACAGGGGATCGTTTTGGGGGGTGATCTGAACGGTCATGTGGGTGCTGAATGTGGGGAATTTGAGCGTGTTCACGGTGGATTTGGGTACGGTAGCCGCAACGCGGAAGGGGAGGACATCCTCAATACGTGTGCGGCTGCTGACCTTGCCATCGTGAATACGTATTTCAAAAAGAGACCCGAGCATCTCATCACCTACAAGAGCGGGAGGAATGCTACCCAAATCGACTTCCTACTCACTAGGAGACACCACATCAGCAAAGTAGCCAACTGCAAGGTCATACCCGGTGAGAGTCTCACTGCACAACACCGTCTTCTTGTCATGGACCTCTGCGTAAAGCCCAAAGGCAAATGTGTCGACCGCCTTCAACGCCGAATCAGGTGGTGGCTGCTTGATGAAGTCAAGTCCCAGGAGTTCGCCTCTGCCATCGGCGACAAGTGCGCCGGAGGTGAGGGCGGACCAGTTCAAGCTTACTGGGACAGGATTCAGGCGGCTATCCTTGGGTCGGCGAGAGAGGTGCTCGGCGTGTCTAAGGGCGGACGCAAGTGTGACAAGGAGACTTGGTGGTGGAACGACTCAGTCCAGAGGGAGACCAGGGCGAAAAAAGCCCTCTTTAAGAAGTGGCAAGCGTCCAGATCTCCTGAAGACCGCGACGCATACCGGGTAGCAAAGCGCGCCACTAAGAGAGCTGTTGCCAGAGCCAGGCGAGACCACTTACAACCACTTTACGATAAGTTGGAATCGTCTGAGGGGCAGAAGCTGATCTATAAGTTGGCGCGCTCCAGGGTCAAAGCGGCACAGGACATTTCCAAGTGCCGCTGTGTAAAAGACCCTGTGGGCAACCTGCTATGCGAGGACCTCGCGGTGAAGGAGAGATGGCGCTCGTATTTCCACGAGCTGCTGAACACGCAGCACAAAGAGGTGCAGCCGCCTGATCTTCCTCCGAATCAAGGACTAGTGCCACTGATAACGCCTGCAGAAGTCCAGAATTGTCTTCGCCGCATGAAGAATCGGAAAGCTGTTGGATCCGATGGAGTCCCCATCGAAGCCTGGAAGGCGATGGGCTCTCGTGGTGTGGGCATCTTAACAGACCTTTTCAACCGGACACTCCTCACCGGTACGATCCCGAGCCAATGGAGACTGAGTATCATTACTCCGGTCTTCAAAGGCAAGGGGTCGGTGCAGGAGTGCGGTAGTTACCGAGGAGTTAAGGTCATGTCCCACACCATGAAGCTCTTCGAAAGGGTTATCGACTCTCGGATTCGACAGGAGTGCACTGTCTCGGATTGTCAATATGGGTTTCGCCCTGGTCACGGGACAATGGACCCTGTTTTTGCCCTAAGGACTGTCGCGGAGAAATACAGGGCGAAGAATACGCCTCTGCATTGCCTGTTTCTCGACTTGCCTTCGACTGTATTCCTCGCGCGATAATCTGGTGGGCATTGCGGTCCAAAGGGATTCCAGAGGCCTATGTTGACATCATCCGAGACATGTACCGTGACTGCGATTCCGTAGTTCGAACCGCTGTTGGCGACACCAAACCTTTCCCCATCACCGTCGGGGTGCACCAAGGATCCGTCCTTAGTCCGTTTCTGTTTAGCGTGGTATTAGACGTATTGTCAGACAGCATCAGAAACTCACATGAGCAGCCCCCGTGGTTGCTCATGTATGCTGATGATATCGCGCTGGCAGATTCGGACAGGGGTAGGCTGGTGCGACGTGTGAAGGCGTGGAAAGAGTCGCTTGAGAACGGTGGTCTGAAGCTCAATGTGGCGAAGACCGAGTACTTGGCCTGTAACTCCACAGATCCCACACCCGTACGCATAGACGGCAACAAGCTCGAGCGCACGGACCTTGTGAAATATCTGGGATCTGTGTTTCATGCATCCGGTGACATCGATTGCGACGTCAAGGCACGCATTGCTGCCGCGTGGGCCAAATGGCGTGAGGTAACTGGTGTCATTTGTGACCCCAAGATGCCGGTAAAGTTGAAGGGGCAGGTCTATAAGACCATCATTAGGCCTGTCCTTTTATACGGCTGTGAAGCGTGGCTGGTGTTAGAGCGACACAAGCAAGAACTGCGTGTCACGGAGATGAATATGCTGCGGTGGATGTGTGGAGTGACGCGGAAGGACCGCGTTAGGAACTCCCGCATTCGCGGTAGTCTTCATGTCCGTGACATTGCAGATAAATTGCAGGAGTGTCGGCTCCGTTGGTATGGCCATGTTTTACGGCAACCGGATGCTTACGTGGGAAACAAATGTCTGGCCATGCTGCCTCGGCCGGGCCCCGGCAGGAGGGGTAGACCCAAAAAGTGCTGGCTTGACGTCGTAAAGGGTGATATGCGTGCCAATGGGCTCACTACCAGGGATGCAGAAGATCGCGCGAAGTGGAGTAGAAAAAGTCGGAAAGCGGACCCCGGGCACCGAAACGAAAGTTTGGGCAGCAACCGGGACTAACGCTAGGATGATGATGATGAAGCCAATGAATGAGTTTCAAAAATATTGTGCATAGTTTTATTATTATAGGGTTTTTTTCTTTTTTTAAATTTATGGTATCCAGAAATATACTTATCCGTGCAGGGGCGGAGAAAGAATACTAACCTCTGTGGCCGGGGTCGGCCTGTCGTAAAAGGCGACAAAACAACCCACCCTAGCTACGTGGTAGGGCCTCAAGCCCGTCTGGATGGCGACCACCTTTGGTCTTAAGTATGCCTCCATAGTAACCTTGTGTTGTGTTCCGGCATTAGTGACCCAAGTTCCTGTACCCTTATGGGACAGCAGCGTGTTCGCGATGCCACTGGCGTTGCATACACCTATAGGCGACGGTAACTGCTAAATCCTAAGCGGGCCGTCAGCCTGTCTGCTGTACTACAGCAATAAAAAAAAAATTGTAGTACATGAAAAAAATAATCACATTCATTAAGCTGGATTGCCAATTTTAGAAACATACTAACGGATCCGACAGACGTCCTGTAGACCTGGATGGCCAAATTATGAAACTAAACTGTTCTCTCCGTGCAGGGGCGGAGTAAGAATACTAACCCCTTTGTATGTTACCTAATTGTTTCGTCGTAACAGGCGACAAAACAACCCACCCTAGCTACTTGGTAGAGCGCAAAGCCCATCTGGATGGCAACCACCCTTGGTGTTAAGTATGCCACCATAATAACCTTGTGTTCCGACATTCCTGTACCCCTATAGGACAGTAGCGTAGTAGTAGTGTTTGCAGCACTAGGGGCACCGCAAACATCCATAAGCGACGGTAACTGCTTACTATTAAGTAGGCCGCCAGCCTGTCCTGGCTGTATATGTCCTCAGTAATAAAAAATATCTCAAATCCACTTGAACACACACAAAAAATTTCATTGAAACTCGAGCCAGAGCCGTTTAGGAAGAGTTGTCATATACAGACAGAAGAATCATTTAAATAAAGATTCTCTACAGTTCTCACTATTTTTTTACAGTGGATGTATATTGTACCATTTGCAATATTTGTAATGATATCAGGAGCTACCAATCCAGAATCAGCTGCCCGTTAAGGAAGAATATATTGTGTGAAGGATGTAGTCAAATGTAGATATCAAATAAAAAATATTTATTTCTAAGAAAAGTAATTTTATTTATAATATTGTAACAAAGTCAAGCATACAACATTATTCTTACAAAATGGATAGTTAACAGGCCTTTACCTATGAAATTACCATTTACTATTATAGAAGAAATTATTATTTTTTTATCTAAATTATGCATTTAATCTTGATGAAAGTAGCTGCATAGGAAAAAAAATTCTTCAAATGCATTTTTCATCATAATCAAGTTTGATTTTAAAATTGAATTGGCTAGTATCACAGAACCGCAATTTCATAGTTAAAGACTTAATGCAATGCATATCTCATGCACCAATTTTTTCTATTTCTTCAGCATCTTCTATATCAAGCAACATTATCTTCTTTCCAAAGTGAGCTTCAATATCAGTACATATTTTCATTGATTGGGGTGTATCAATTAGGTTTATTGCAATACCAGCCTTTCCAAAACGACCTGTGCGTCCAATTCTGTGCAAATATGTTTCACAGTCAGCTTGCTTGTTCATGTCCATTGGCATATCAAAATTTACAACCAGAGTGACTTGTTCTACATCAATACCTCGGGACAGAACATTAGTTGTTATTAGGACTTTTTCAAGCCCAGCCCTGAATCGATCCAACACAGCTATTCTTTGTTCCACTGTCAGCTCACCAGACAAAACTGCCACAGAGTGCCCATCTCTTGACATTTTCTCCGATAACCAACCTGCTGTTTTTCTAGTATGGCAAAATATAATAGCTTGACCAATTGTTATTACACCATAAATATTGCAAATAGCTCTATATTTATCTTCTGGACTTTTACATTTCACATAATACTGCTTAATATTATCCAAGGATTCCTCTTCTCTAAGTAATCTAATGATAATTGGGTTGGGCACGATGATTTCAGCAAAATTCATAACTGCAGTACCATATGTAGCAGAAAAGAACATCATCTGACAAGTTGAAGGTAGGCATTTATGAATACGAATGCACTGGTCCTGGTGGCCTTGTCTATCTATCATGACATCAGCTTCGTCGAGGACAAAGACTTTAATTTTGCTCAAGTCAAACATTCCAAATCTTACTCCCCAGTCGAGCATTTTCCCTGGAGTTCCAATGATAATATGATCTGTAATTTTTGTTCCTCGTGGCACCTCTTCTCCTCTCACAGCATATTTCAGTTTTATTTCAGGACAGAACTTAGCCATTTTTGCTGCCACTTCACCAGTTTGGATTGCCAGTTCATATGTGGGACTAAGACATAATACTTGTGGATAATTTTTTGTGGGATCAACTCTACTAAGCATTGCGAGTACAAAAGCAGCAGTTTTACCAGTTCCAGACTGAGATTGAGCAATCATGTTTTGAGGTGGATCTGCCAGAAGTGTTGGCAATGCAGTCTCTTGAATTTTCGAAGGCGCATTAAAACCCATATCATATACACCCTTAAGTAAATTGGGTTTCAAATGGAGAGCTTCAAAAGTTTTGACTGAATAAAGAGGAGAATTAGGATCTTTTCTTTGCACCTCAATATCTAACTTTGACTCAACCAAACCCTGTCGGATAATTTTCATAAGAAGTGAAGTATCTGCTGGATTTGCTTCATCGGGAGCGTCGTCCGAAGCAGAAGTTTGACTTGGTGCATTTTTATTCAATCCTAATCCAGCTACTTTATTGGAAATTTCCAATTCTTCGGCTTTCTGTCCCCACTGACTGGCCATTTTCTGTCTGAAAAGCAATAAAACATATCATAAAGAGAAAGTACACACGTAGTAGTATTGAAATTTATAAAACAAACTAAGGCGAGAATAAGTTTCAGGATATTTTTCGTCACAAATTACTTGCCGAAAAAAAACAGTAGTATTTAAAAAACAGTGATAAACCTGATCGTTGCGGTAGTTAAGACAAATATGTCTCTCTCATATGTTAACTTTAGTATATTTGAGAAAAGTTAAACTTCAGGAAAATACGGATTAACGAATAACTACACTAATCCCCCCGAAACAACAGAATCTACATCAGTGACACTGACATTTAAAATATGTTCATTGCAAATTGTAGTAAAGTTTTTACCACGACATTGGCAAAATCAATGAACAAACCATTAGAGCCATAATTAGATTAGTGCCAAAAGGTTTTTAATTGAGATTATTATGTTTTTATAACGTCAAGCGGACAACCAAAAAAAAATTAGATCATGCTTATTATTTGTATCAACTAATTTGTAAAAAAAATTTAAAAGTATTATTTCTTGTAGTTAAAAAGTTGAAGTTTTTAATTTTTTTGTCGAATTCTAAATTTGAATTTTTTTACGTATAATAAGCCGGAAGTGAAAATTTCAAATCGATTTTTGAGTAATTCGACACTTTTTTAAAATATTTTAACCTTGAATTAAAAAGCTTTAAATGTACTAATTCTTCACAAAAAAAATTAAAACGTGATCTCCAATAGTTTAAGATTTAGATCTTATAGAGTACATACACATAGCTATGAGCACTTTCTAAACAATCGGATTTACGCGCTAACATGCAAAAATAACGCTATTAGTATTTTATACGTTCATTCTAACATGCAAAATTATAAAAATAAACGATTCCTTTAATTCTTCACAAAAAAAATTAAAACATGATCGCCAATATAATACGACTTAGAGCGGTTTTATTATTGAGTTTGATGAAATTTGTAATATTAATTAAAATAGAGAGATTTATTTTGTAATTGTTACAATTTTAGTATTTGCACTAACACTAATTCTCTTTACACTGTACACATAAGCCCACGTTGGTTGGAAGAAAATCATGCAGTTGTGAGGACTCAAAAAGGACAATCAGTGCCTAAAGCATTGGATTGAATTGAATGAACATTGAACAACACCAGTGCTTCCAGATTCACTGTAATTACAGTAGATTTACTGTATTTTAGACTTTTCTACTGTATACTGTAATGATAAAATACAGTGTATGAAAATACTGTATTTAATTTCCGATCATATAAATTTATCAAATCTAATACGCAACGCAACCTAATCCAGAACCATTGACCTTTATCTATAGACAATATATATAGAGTAGGATTGTTACATAAAGTTTACGTGCAGTGAATTACCCGATGAATCAGAACAGAACTAAGACCGGGACTCCACCAAAGCGGAGACGAGACGAGCGGAGAGGAGTTATTTTTTAAACAACCAATAGAATTGCGTTATTGAGACATATCCTCTCCGCTCAGCTTCAGTGGAGATCGCTGTGCGGAGATATGTAATATTTAAATGGCGCAATGGAAGCGGAGATGTGACCTGTGCGTGGACGACGCACGGCGGAGACGAGAGATGTGAACGGCGTGCAGTGAAGGCAGTGATCGATGTTACCCTCCCCCCTCCCGCAACCCGCAGAGCCCCGCGCGCGCCGAATGTGCTGGCTTGACGTCGTAAGGGGTGACATGCGTGCTTAAGGACCCACTACCAGGGATGCTGAAGACCATGCGAAGTGGAGTAGAAAAAGTCGGAAAGCGGACCCCGGGCACCGAAACGAAAGTTCCGGTTGCAACCGGGATATAACGCTGGGATGATGACTATTAAAGGAAATATGTTAGCTCAGCAAGCCATTCGTCGAAATTCCGAAAACTGCGACAAATTTAATCCCACTAATGAAATGATTTCGAGGATCATGGCAAAAATTTATCAAAATCACGAGGAAATTATTTTAGAATAATTAACAATAATATGTATTTACAAATAAAATAATACAGCAGCTTATTTTTCTTTTATATTTAAACAAAGTTTTACTGTAATTTTACTGTAATCGATTTTGAAATCTGCTGTATTGTTTTAGGAAACTACTGTATTTTTTAGCTGATAACACTGTAATTTTACTTTTGAGATCTGGAAGCACTGAACAACACTAAAAGAAAAAAAGTGTTACTCTTAAATATATTGATATTGTCAAAAATTTTAAATAACCTCTAAAAATAAACATTAGTGTTATTCTTTAGATTTAAAAATGAATAATTTCATAAGAAATCTACGAAAACTTCCGAATCTGAATTACACATCATTCTTAAGTCGAAGAACATTTTTAACAAAGGATTATAAATGTTCTGAAGCGTGGAACAAAAGTAATATTTCACTGACTACGAATAACATTAATCTTATTGATTTCTACAACCAATTGGATCAAAACTATGTATCTAAAGGTTCTTTGAGCGCTATAGATATTGATATATATGCCAATTCGATAAAAGATGCCACTCATCTTGAAGAACTTAAAGATTTACTTCACAAATTGAGACTAACGGCCGAGACTGGAAATATGTTAGAGTCGACACAACATGCCACAGTAAGAAATTTCATTAAATTTGGATATGTAGAAGAATTAGTAAACATTTTAAAGAATCCATTAGAATATGGAGTTTTCCTCGATGATTATGCTGCAAATATTTTACTGGATGAATTATTAACTCAAAATAATATTACTCTGGCAGCTGATGTTGCTGCCCTAATTATGCTTCAAGAGGAATTCACAAATGAAATAACTTGTAGTTTAAGTAAATATGCATGTTATAAGTATATAATGGATTATGTACCTCCAGAACCAATTCCACCAGAAGAGAAACCTAAAAAAGTTGAAGAAAAAAAGATAAGAATTAAATATCTGAGAAACCCTTACTTTGATGATCATTTTGATATAAAAGATACTTACATTCTCTCAGGAAAAACTTTAGCTTGGATGGCCGAACAAGTAAATGACAACCTTAACAATAATTTGCAATTGATTGGATGGTTGGTTTATAAGAAATATAATAAACTAGTTAAATTGTGTGAAATATTAATAAGTTCTCCAGCATTCAAGTTATACCCAGAAATAATAGAAATTATAAACAAGGAAAAAGAAAGAAATGAGTCTGAAATACAATCTAAATTGGAACACTGCATCAGCTTATTAAATAAATGTCAGTGTGTTGAGGGGCCATTGGAAGAAGCACTTAAAGTGGCAATTGAAGATTCAATAAACAGAAGACATCATAATGACATCTCAACACAACAAAAGGTATATCTTTACATTATTTTTATGTTTCTAGTGGCTGAAATAACTGCATTTGTGTCAAAAGGTCATATCAGTAAGAAATAGTGGGTTTTGAGCCTGAATATAGGGTCAGTTCAACTACAAATGCCTAAATATACTAGTTAGTAGTGACATCGTCACAAAACAACCAAAACTATAATCCTGTGATTATTCCACATAAGGCTTTGAGTGCCATACAAGGTTGTAGTCAGTGTGCTGTTGAAGTCACCACTGCCAACAGCACAAAGGTGGCTGCTATAAGATTAGAATGGTCCACATAACTATGTAAGTTTACCCACTAAAGTTTTGGCATGGGACTAGTCATTCAATTTCCTTGAGATATAAAAAAAACTAGCTAGCTAACTTTATGACATCATACTTAAGATATTTTACTAAAAATTAAGTTTTAATACATATTCATAATATGATTTTTATTTGTTTTAGCTATTTGAATCATGGGTGACAATAAGAGAACAAAAACTTGAAGAACAGACAAAACGTTTGGACCGCACAAAGCGAACACAATTGCTAGAAGAGAAACAAAAAGAAATGAAGGATGAAGAACAGAAGCTGTGGTTCTTTACGAATGAGGAAAAAATTGATTTGCAAATAGAAGAAAAAGAAAAGCTTATAGATAAAAGTGCTACTACACAAAAGACATCGAAAACAGATGATGATAATTATATACCACCAGAAATTTTACCCAAGAGGAAATAATGAAAAAAAAATTCAATGATTATTGATATATTGTATTTATAAATAGTATATAAGTATATAAAACAAATAAAAATAATAAATTAATGCTCTTCTTTCATTTTAGTAATATCATCTTGAATCTTCTTAAGATTATCCTCAGTTTTCTTTGCTTTTTCTGTTTTTATATTCTCTTCTAAATCTACAATATCTCTGGCCAATGACCCTGTGTCATTTACCAGTGAGACTATTGTGTTACATTCAGAGTGAAGTAAGGCTAATAACTTGTACGCCTTTTTAGCTTGGTCATCCTTTTTTGCGTCCTAAAAAAACTATTCATTATATTATCTAAGAATGTTAATGCCTCATGCATTCCAGGCTGAAACATATGCCATAATAACCTGTGCTCAGGAGAACATAGATAGAGGCACCAAAGGCAAATCTATATATATTCTCAGTGACAGTCAAGCTGCAATAAAGGCCATCGCCTCCTTCAAAGTTGACTCCGGACTTGTCCTGGATGCCATTCAAACTCTAAATAGGCTTGGAAGGCGTAACAGGGTAAGACTAATGTGGGTCCCGGGACACGAGGGAATTCATGGCAATGAACTGGCAAGAGAGGGCTCATCTAATGATTTTATGGGTTCAGAACCATGTGTAGGTATTCCGACTAGTCTTGTGAAAGCCACATTCAGGGATTTTGCAGATCGCAGTCAACAACAACACTGGATGACTAGAATCGGTCTGGAACACTCCAAAAAATTTTTGGGATCCACGTATAAAGCACGAGGATCCATCTGGAACATGAGCAGGGGGCAAATACGCTACTTGCTTGGGGCCTTTACTGGGCACTTTGTAACCAACAACATGCTCATGAAGATGGGTCTAACCGCGACACCTATGTGCAGGTTGTGTGGGGAATATACAGAACGCATGGAACACCTACTGTGTACATGCGATGCATTGGCCAGGAAGCGAATGAATCTTTTGGGGGTAGGATATCTGACACCAGAAGACTACAGGCTCCTATCTCCATATCTCATTGTTAGGCTCATGAAGCAAATCTTCAATGAGATTGGAGAGGAGTGATTGCTATCTAGGGGAACACAAAAGATCCCATTGGGTCGAAGTGTCCGAGATAACTCTCGGCCCCAAAATAAGATAAGATAATGCCTCATGCGAAGCTCTTCATCACTAAATGTTCCCTGTGCAACCAAATCGTGGATAAAATGAGCCCCCGCTCTAGCACCGCGCGCGCTTCAATCAACGTAAGCTATGTGTGTTGGGAAGCCGAATGTTTCGGCTCATTTTATCCACGTGCAGTTAGGCACTGGAAAGTATGCTCCTGGTATTGGGATGCCAAAAGTTAGTAGAAAATTGTAACTCTCGTGCATAACAACGTTGAAGCTGGCTGGGCGTTAGTTGTCTCTGTGAACTAAACATACTCCAAAATGTTGCCATTTGCCTAAAGTAGGAGACGTGGTGGTGTCACCTATTCGAAAAACAGATACTATTATCTAGGTATTGTTATACAATGCTCCGATTGGAACAACTGCCTGAGACTTACGTCGCTTGGCGAGCGGGTTAAGGCACCTATAGTGGAGTGCAAGATGGTCCTGACCTCAACTTAGTACCTCTCTCTAGAAAATATCACCTGGAACATCCACATAGGTGGATGCACAAGCAGAAGGCCCAGACGAACAGTCAGCCAATTTTCTATCCCTGTAACACTGGAATGCTTAGGATGAGTTGTAAATTCATGTACCACTTGGCCAGAACTCATGGCTATTAGAGGACTCGACCTTTCACAGCCATCAACCTAGTAAGGATACCTTGAAAACTCTCTTATTATCTAAAAATTGTTATGTAAATATTTATATGCCATATTGGTTAAGGGGACATCCACTAATTACGTGAGCTATTTTTCGATCAGTTTAGACTCCCCCTCCTTCCCCCCTTAGGTGAGATTTAGTGAGATTTGCCTGGACCCCTCCTTTCCCCTTACGTGAGATTGGCGCTAAAAATATTTTAAACTAAAATTTATTTTTACTATTTGGTAAAATAATAAACCGTTCAGGTATACTATAATTAATTCATTTAAATTAAATAAAATACAAAGTAAAACACAGATAAAAACATATTTTTAATATCTGTAATATTTTATATTTTTTGAAGGTGACGTGAGATTTTCGATTATCCCCCCCTCGGTTTAAATGAGATTTCATTGGACCCCCGCCCCCCCATTCTGAGCTCACGTAATTAATGGATGTCCCCTAAATGGATTTATATGCAAATTTTACCAACTTTCACATACTATTTTATTACAAATAAATTTAATTTATGTACATGAAGGATATGGTAGAGAGGGAGTATGAGCCATACTATACTCCTGGAAGGGGCTCGTTTACTGAGTACCACTCGCCACTGAAGATTGACAACTAATCCTAATATTACATAATAATATCCTACAGACTTTTCTCGATGCTAAGAAAAAATGTTTACAAACCCTAAAAAGAGTTTCATCTGCAATAGAAAAACACCGCTCCAACTGGCCTTCAACAGTATTGATTTCTTTTTGCAGTTGCCTTGTATCTTCCAATACTTTTTGTATTTCTGCATTTTGCTTATCTACATTACTTATTATCTCTAATATTCTCTTTGTATAAATTGATCTGAAATAAAATACAGTTTAGATGTTTTGACAGTATGTATTTTATTGTTTTAGTAGGTACACTTGTGTGTACTATAGGGAGAAACTATTAAGTATAGTTTGTGAGAAATTTTTATTTTATTTCAGTGGCATAGCAGACAAGCTAGTGGTCGAATAGTAAACAGTTACCGTCGCCTATGGATGTTTGCCAGGGGCACCGCTAAGATGCTGCTGCCTCTAAGTAGGAGAACTATAATAACCTGGGTCATTTATGGCAGAACACAAAACCAGGTTATTAAGGCAGCATATTTATAGACCAGGGGTGGTTGCTATGGAGACAGGCTTGAAGTCCCATCTCCTAGCTTGGATTATTTTATCGCCTTTTATGACAGGTAGCCCCCAGCCGGAATGATCACCAATTTTACTCCGCCCTTGCAACGAGGGCCAGTGACAGAGTCCACGTCATCCACCCTCTCTATTTTTTATTAGATTATCATCATAAAAAGTGTTCAAATAGACTTTCATTGAAGTTTGGTTTTTACAAATTTACTTATTATGTTAGGTAGCCCTGACATTCTAGAACAAGCTTGTGTCTTTTACTGTTTTCTAGCAAGATACAGCAGCTGATTGGCTACAAATCTGTAAAATTTTGGTAGGACATCTTATTATTCCAAGCAGGAACTGCGTGTCACGGAGATGAATATGCTGCGGTGGATGTGTGGAGTGACGCGGAAGGACCGCGTTAGGAACTTCCGCATTCGCGGCAGTCTTCATGTCCGTGACATTGCGGATAAATTGCAAGAGTGTCAGCTCCGTTGGTACGGCCACGTTTTACGGCAACCGGATGCTTACGTGGGTAACAAAAGTCTGGCCATGCCGCCTCCGCCGGGCCCCGGCAGGAGGGGTAGATCCAAAAAGTGCTGGCTTGACGTCGTAAAGGGTGATATGCGTGCCAATGGGCTCACTACCAGGGATGCTGAAGACCGTGCGAAGTGGAGAAGAAAAAGTCGGAAAGCGGACCCCGGGTGCCGAAGCGAGAGTTTGGGCTGCAACCGGGAATTAACGCAGAGATGGTGATGATGATCTTATTATTCCAATTAAAATAATAATAGTCCTATAAATACCTTTTGTTTCCACTCTTCAATTTATCATAGTTCACTTTCAACTGATTTCTTGTTATTTCCTTTTTATCAAAATCATTTTTCATAGACTTTGCGGTTTCCTTTAGACCAGTTAATATCTTCTTACATTTACTTCTTTCAGTCTAAAAGCAAGTCAGACGTATTATAACAGCCAATAGCATCCCCCTACTTGGCTACACTAGTCGTTCTCGCCCGCTTCGCTGGTCGGATACTCGGATAACAGAAATAAGTAAATCGAAAAATATGAGAAGTTTTCGTAGGCATGCGCGCTACACCGCTTGCTACACTTCTCCGCGGCAATAAAACAAATATGTAGTGCTTATAAATCTCATTGTTTCTTAAAACTTTAATAACTTTATATTAAATGAAGATATCCCAATATTTTTTTAGATAAGAGACAAGTATTAAATCTTAGAAAATTTAAACTATTCAATAGTTTTGCCGTGATACCCGCACAACTCCGCAGTTGTGCGGGTATCACGGCAAAATAAGGTCCGCACCTCTTATCATTTAGTTAATATATTATATTAGTTAATATTATAGCTATAAAACCAATGTAGTTGTGATGAACGGAGGTGAACGTTGCTACTGCAGCACAGTATGTTTTTACTTTTGCATAGCAACGATATCTCTGTATTTAAATTGTAAACGATACTGTATTTAATTTGTATAGTGCCAAAATAAATGATTTTTGATTTTTGATTTTGAATATAGATAATGTTTGTGATGTACATGGCTGATTTAAACCTAGGCCTCTATAAATAGTAATTCATTCATACCTGTGCAACATTATTGGCACTGTGTAATTTCTCTATATCAATTCTCAGAGACAGGCTTTTAGACATTAAATCCTCACTTGTCTTATGTAGAATATTAATATCTTTTTGTACTCTCTCCAGAAAGCTATCTGAAGTGCCGTCGTCATTGCTGGATATGCCAATGCTGCTCAATATATTCTGGACATTCTTTAAATCTGCTTCAACTCTTTCACATGATCTTTGAACCTACAACAAGTAACAGCTTCTTCAATTAAATATAAAATAAATAAATTGGGACATGTGACACAGCACCACCTGATCTTAAAGTGAGTAGCATAGCTATAATAATTTATTAAGATTTCATAAAACTGATCCCATAATGGCACTATCAAACAATATTAAGGTCATTAAATAAAATTCTGTATATGCTATAAAACAAAAACATCAGTTCCAGCCTCCAAACTAGAAAAATATCTGTATCTTGGAAGCCGAAACAAAAATTCTTGTTTTGTGTGGGTGTGAGTATGTGTGTTTGGGAGAGAGAAAAATATATATTAAGTATACATTACATAGATGTATATACAATTTTATACAAATAAAGAAGAGTATTTTACTGTAGATAAACACATACTGGGAAATAGAAAGATAAAAAACTAGAAAAAAGTATCATCTCATTGGTTTGATTAGATTTTCAGTGTCATCACAATTAAGTAGTTGTAACCAGTTTGAAATAATGTTCTTACATTTTGATTTAGGGTGGAAATAAAATTTTATTTGTATGCTATTGTGTTATGAGTACTAGACAACTAATGTACTACATTTATACTATAATCCATTACGCTCCATCCACGCTAGAACCTATAAACCCCATGGTTTATAGGTTCTAGCGTGCAAATTAGTACATAGGTGATTTCACAAGTATTTTAATAAAATTTTAATGGTACAGTGAACTTAATTAACACAATTACAAGTTATGAAACTATGAACAAAGTTTTTTTAAGTAAACGGTGCTCATGTACACTTTTTCTTATCATGGCGGAGACGGCGTCTAGAGGCCAGTAGAGACGCTCGAGTCGGTTCGGGTTCGACTTCGACGCGAGGCGAACCAGCGCCTCCTATTGGCTGGATACCACGATTCGCGCATGCGCGGTGGGTACCGGTATGTGCCCGGTGTTGCCGCGTTACACTTTTCATTTGTTTAATAAATACATATTACATTTATAAGCTCCCAGGCGCGGGACGGAAGTCTAACTCATAACCTCCGCAACCATACTAAGCCTTAACCGTTATGCCATGGAGGCTATCAGTTGTATTAGTTGATTGTTATTGATCTGCATAAAATATAACAAAAATTTGCAGTTTAAATAATGTTATTTATAGTGTTTGAAAATTCATTCATAAAAATATTCTTAGATATTTAAGATCTCTATGATTGTATATTTGTGAAAAAACTGCAGGTGTAAGGTATTACTGTTTCTTTAGTCTTCAAATTTATTTATTTTTTTATTCACGCAGTAAATAGATCAATAATATAAAAAGAAATATAAAATAAGTATATAGTAAAACTCTTTAAAATTCCCTTTTGTACAGTTTGTATATATTTGATTATCATGAGGGATGATGTGATCATCAAATAGATTATTTTTATCCCCTAAATGCATATTGTTACTAAAAGTCTACATACTCGTTTTTTTAGATAATAATATATACATATATAAATAATTATTTAGTAACATTTAATTATTTTTCACTTACAGGCTATCCAAGTGTTATTGTTTATATGATGCACTAGGAAATTATCTTAGAGGTCATGGTTCAAATCCCAGATATTACTTAAATAAAAAGAAATCATACATTAATGGATTATAAATTTTACTCACTTGGGAATATTCCACGCCTATAACATTTTTCTCACTCTCCAACACATCCAATTTCTGTCTAAGACATATAGCTGTTTCTTTTAATTCCTTTAGACTCTTATCTATTCTGGGTTTTATATCAACTTTACTTTCATTAGGCTTGATTATATCTTCAACAGGTTTTGTTTGAGTACTTGATTCCTTCATACTTTTGATCTTCTGCAACTGTTCTAGCATTTCATCTTCCGTAGCTAATACTTGATATGTTGGCCAAGCACCTTTCAATAAAAAAATATTTTTAGAACAAACAAAAATGTTTTAAAAAAGGCTAGTTCAAGATCATAGATTGTGGTTTGGTGGAATGAGTTTGAGGATGAAACTGGTGAACCCAAGTTTTCTCTATAATCATAAAACATGACAAAAAAATCCTGATTTGCTTGAAACTTGAATTTTTCTATGCTTGGTGGTTAACATTATCAGCACCCAATATCTGAGGCCTTATTCATGCGCAATTCGTTCATGAGGATTATTTGAACATTGAAACCACAGCTGTTTGGCTGAAGTTTAATCTTGAAAATCTTTGACTTTTTTCATATTATCTTCAGTAGAGAGCATATTTCAAGATGTTAATTTTCATCAGTGTGAAATATAGAGGAGCAAAGTCGCCCAATGTTTCTAACAAGTTAGTATGTATGTATTTGGAAGACATTCTTTCCAACAAAGGTACTTGATGACAGCATTAATTTTGATGTTATCTTTTTAATTTGTTTAAACACACAAAGGCTAATTTGATTTTTCAGAAACCTACAGTTGAGGTAGTTGGAATTATTTTAACCCACAGCATGTGTTTCGTAATTTTATAGTTTTAATAAATAAATATTGTGGTATTCTAGAATTATTGATCGATTATCATAAATAGTAAGGTGAAATATAATACGAGTGGTGTTATTCAGTGCTTTAAAGAAGATTTGAATTCAAATCACTTGTTTTAAAGATACGCGGTCAATTAATTTGTATCCTCCTCCATTTTAAAAGTAATAATTGATAGTTCAATTCATATTATATACTAATATAATCATTCAAAATGCCCATTAAAAGATGCGGAAACTAGGAAATTTATTTCAAATGCAGAGAACGCAAAGTGTAATCAATGTGGTTTTCTATACCACAAATCATGTGTAGGATTCACAAATGAAACCAAGTTACCCTCAGAGTGGCGCTGTCCTGATTGCATTGAGTGTGATACGCAAAATGACAAAAACGAAGCCCATCCCAGAACACATTGGAAATAAAAGAAGTTAGTACTAAGGACTACACCATTACAGATATTATGGAAGAATTACGTGCCATGCGCTTGAACCTTTTGAGTTTCCGGAAGGAAATCTGTGACTTACAAGTCAAGGTACAAATGTACCTAGTCAGGTCATAAATTCTGTCACATGTTTAATGTAAAATAATTGTAACAAGTTTATTCATTATGTAACCATTCATATACCAAAATGAACTTAACAAAACATAGATTCTTATGACATTAAAGTTTATTCAAAATGACCTCCGTGATTTTGAATACAAGCCTTCAATCTGCGCGGCCAGTCGTCTATCGCAGCACGAACGAGGTCCATGTCAATATCGGCGGCTGCCTTAATCAAGGATGTCTTGAGTGACTCCAAATTGGGATGAGGCTTTGAGCACGCCTTTTCCTCCAAGTGTTGCCATATCTTGTAATCTAACGGATTCAAATCTGGACTGGAGGAGGGCCAGTCTTCGTGCCGGATGAAGTCGATTTCACGCGCCGCCAGCCAGTCTTGTGTGCTCTTCGCTCTATGAGCTGGCGCCGAATCTTGTTGGAATACCCAGTGCCTGTTATTGAATATGGTATGAGAAACAGGTTCCACAAGGTTCGTCAGGACTGTATTTTGATACACAACAGCATTCGTTTTTACACCTTTCTCACAAAAATGTACCTCTGTTAAGCCCCAATAAGAAACTCCCAACCATACCATGAGCGAGGATGGAAAATGACCTCGTTGGACACGCGGAATACGGTTGCTCGCTTCTTCACTACTGTGTGCGTACACCTTATCATTTTGTTTGTTGTAGCTCTCTTCTACGGTAAACATTTTTTCATCCGAAAAAAGAATTTCCCGATATTTTTTTCCCGCGTACCGCTTCAACAAAGCGCGGCATCTCTTCAGTCTCAGGTCCATTAGACGAGCATTCAAACGATGTCCTGTTTTTCTTCGATATGCCCGAAGCCCTAAGTCTTCATTTAACACCCTTTTCACCGTAGTTCTGCTTAACCCCATCTGAAGGGCCAACAGTTTCTGCTTACGTTTGGGATTTCTTTGAATTCGTGCCTTTTCACAGCTTTTATCACTGCTGGAGTCCTAACAGACCGAGGGCGACCACTTCTTGACCTGTCATCTACACTAGAGTCTTCATTGTATCGTTTGATGGTACGATAAACGAATCTTTTGATTATATTCAAATTTTTCAGTATGTTAAAAATTTGAATTGGCGCGTAACCGCAACGATGCAACGCAATAACTGCAACACGGTCTTCTTTAAGCGTCCACTCCATGTTTAAAAATGAGTAAAATTCTAAAAGTATACATTTTTATTTTCATGAACAATTCGAAATTCGAATTCAATAAACTTTTTTGTGGCCAGCAGTCTAAAAGAAAAGTTTTTACTGTGTGACAATACTTATGACCTGACTAGGTATAATGATCATGTTGAAGGCCTAGAGGTCCTGATAGCGGTTTTGGAAAAACGTGTCTTGACTCAAGAAGAAACATCTACAAATGTCGAGATTTTGGATCAGCTCAAAGCAGACTTGAATGACCGTGATCAAGAACTTCTTTCAAACTACATAGAAGTTAGGAATATACCAGAAGCTGTAGATGAAAATCTAACTAATTTAGTGATCTCGATTGCATCTAAATTTGGTGTTGAAATAGAGGAGCGAGATATTGTGAATGTGGAAAGGTTTGGCAGTCACAAGCTTAATAGGCCCAATAAGGATGCAACTATACATATTCCTGCTAATTCCGCTCCATCACGTGTTATGATAGTTCACTTAGCCTGAAAAAATATTCGTGAGGAACTGCTTAAGAAAGCCCGTAAGCATCACAATTATAACACAAAATATCTTGGATTATCTGGTAAGCCTAGTCAGTTCTACATAAACGAACGGCTTACGAAGACAAACAGATATTTATATCGTATGGCACGAGAAGCAGGACACCAAAATGGTTGGAAATTTGTATGGATTAATCATGGTCGCACACTGGCCCGTCGCAAACCAGGGGATAGTGTTGTCAAAATTAAGAATGAATGGGATATCACCCAAAATATTGTAGCATGCGCAAGTGCTTTGTAGTATATAATTTTTTTCTCTTGTTTTTTGGTATCCTACAACTAGGTACATTATTTTTGATTGTTTATTATTTAAAGAAAACAGCTGAATGCTATAATTTATTATTAACAAAACATTTTTGGGATAATTATATATTTTAAGGAAATTACATATATTTTAAGGGTACATAATTGCAAAATTATTAAAAGAATCTGATGAAAATATTGCACTCATGTATATATTTTTAGTTTTTTACTTACATTTATAATTTAATCTTTTTTAACACCAGTAAACTGTATATTAATTATTCACTCAATTATTAAAATTATTCACTCAATTTCAGTTTGGTACATACTTTTTATCCAAATTTTAAAAGTGTTCGCAATTGGCTTGTACATATTCTATATATGAACTAGCTATGCCCGTGACTCCGTCCGCATGGAATAGTGACTTTAGGCAGCATTTTTTGGATATATGAGATCAATTTAAATTGGAAATTCAACCTACAAAGTCCAGCCTAAGCTGAACCCTATTTCATATGATCAATGATATAAATCTGAGGTCAACTTAAATTGGTATATGAAATTTCCGAAACTTATAATTTTTACCAAAAACTAATTTTTTTTTTTCTAAAATAAAAATAGCCTAAGGTACTCCTTGATACATCAGCTATCTGCCAGTGAAAGTCCCGTCAAAATCGGTGCAGCCATTTCAGAGATTATCCGGAACAAACAGACAGACAGGCAAAAATTGTAAAAAATGTTGTTTTGGTATATGTACCGTGTATACGTCCTAATGCACTTAGTAAAAAGCGGTTATTTTAATATTACAAACAGACCCTTAAATTTTATTTATTTGTATAGATGTTATTATACCTTACATATTATATTATTACATATAAAACATTTATATATTACATATAAAATATTATAACTTATAACTGAAACCTTTAAATTTTCGATATTGTTTTATGTATTTATATTAATTTATTTAAATATTTATTTTATGGATGGTCTGTTCATGCTGATTGATACACATCAAAATTACTAATAATAATGTTCTTTTATAAAAAAATGTAATCCTTTTTGGATGTTTGAAAGTCTACAATGTGTAATGCTGCTGGGTTAATATTTTTTTTATGTTGTCTATGGAGGTTGATATTGAAAACCAGCGCTATGCTTGAATAACTTCAGGCACAGCATATGCTGAGTGATTGACCTCATTGGCAGATGTATATATTTCATATTGTTTCTTTGTTATTGCTGTTAATCTATTTTGTACCATTTGCCAATAAAGCTTTCTTTCTTTCTTTCAACTGTGGTTTAAGTCTATCCTCCTCACTTCAAAGACAAAATCTTACATCAAAGCCTGTCTGTTCTCAAACAGGGTTCAACAGCTGACAGGACCTCTTATAATCAGATTAATAATTTTAGTAACTAATATATAAATATAAACCTGAAATTGAATAGTCTCCCACTTTTGTAACATTAGAATTACAGCATGGGGGTATCCAAATAGTTTTAAGATCTTCATTAATCTTACTGCAAATTTCTCGCATGAGCATAGACTTTTTATTTACTTTAGCATTTGTTTCATTTTGTTTCCCTTCATTTGGCAGTCTTTCTATTAAAAACATGAACACTTGCCGTAACTCCGCTTCATTAGAGTACAAAAATGTTTGATAACCCACATCGTTCTTGTATCCCATGTCCTGCAATAAATATTAAATAAGCTATCACATTTAGCTTGTCATTACAACAAAAGGTTGATGTTATAAGATTCTTGGTTACCTTACACAGAGTTGCAATATGTGTTGCTACTTCAATTCTATGAGTTATGCCATAAGGGAAGTTTTTTGGTACTTTCAAAGTAGTATCTATTGTTGACAAACATGTAGATACAGCTTTAACAATAGTTTCCACTGGTAATTCACATATATTTTTCACACTTTCCTCAATATCACTAAAACAATATAATTAATAATTACCAAAACTTCAGAAAAATTTACTTTAAAAATGAGTTTGAGATTATATTAGAAATGATCAAAATCCTTGTTATTATTATTGGATTTATAAAACTAATACCTATATTGTAACTTTTAAAATTATCAAACATATAAAATGTACTTACATATTTAATTGACGTAGAAAATGTAATATAATAGAATCGACTTCTTCCATTTTTACGCCCCTTTATACCAAGACGGTTTAAGTAGCTGTAATAAAATCTATTTTATTTTATTTCAAAATTTAAATTACAGAAACCAAAACCATTAGATGACTGACAGACTGATGACACTTGACAGAAACATTTAAATTTTTTCATAAGATTTTATGGCCTGGTAACGAGACTTTTAAGCCGTAGTTCGGACCGCTGTTGGCGATACAAAACCTTTCCCCATCACCGTCGGGGTGCACCAAGGATCCGTCCTTAGTCCGTTTCTGTTTAGCGTGGTATTAGACGTATTGTCAGACAGCATCAGAAATTCACATGAACAACCCCCGTGGCTGCTCATGTATGCTGATGATATCGCGCTGACAGATTCGGACAGGGGTAGGCTGGTGCGACGTGTGAAGGCGTGGAAGGAGTCGCTTGAGAACGGTGGTCTGAAGCTCAATGTGGCGAAGACCGAGTACTTGGCCTGTAACTCCACAGATCCCACACCCGTACGCATAGACGGCAACACGGTCGAGCGCACGGACCGAGTGAAATACTTGGGATCTGTGTTTCATGCATCCGGTGACATCGATTGTGACATCAAGGCACGCATTGCTGCCGCGTGGGCCAAATGGCGTGAGGTGACTGGTGTCATTTGTGACCCCAAGATGCCGGTAAAGTTGAAGGGACAGGTCTATAAAACCATCATTAGGCCTGTCCTTTTATACGGCTGTGAAGCGTGGCCGGTGTTAGAGCGACACAAGCAGGAGCTGCGTGTCACGGAGATGAATATGCTGCGGTGGATGTGTGGAGTGACGCGGAAGGACCGCGTTAGGAACTCCCGCATTCGCGGCAGTCTTCATGTCCGTGACATTGCGGATAAATTGCAAGAGTGTCGGCTCCGTTGGTACGGCCACGTTTTGCGGCAACCGGATGCTTACGTGGGTAACAAATGTCTGGCCATGCCGCCTCCGCCGGGCCCCGGCAGGAGGGGTAGACCCAAAAAGTGCTGGCTTGACGTCGTAAAGGGTGATATGCGTGCCAATGGGCTCACTACCAGGGATGCTGAAGACCGTGCGAAGTGGAGAAGAAAAAGTCGGAAAGCGGACCCCGGGCGCCGAAGCGAGAGTTTGGGCTGCAACCGGGAATTAACGCAGAGATGATGATGAACGAGACTTTTAAGCCAAGTACATTTAGTCTGTTAAGTTTTTGTAATGTAGCATGAACGCCTTTATCATTGATTTTGTCAATGTCCAAGTACATAAAAATGACAGATTTCATGGAAAATTAAGTTATTGGCAAAATCAAGGCATTGAAGCCACACCTACAAAATTGAACTGAATTGAAATAGTTTAAACGCTGTGATCGACGTATAATCCTGAGGGCTACCCTAAGAATGATATCGAACCGAAATATATATAAGCCAAGTATTTAAAATGAATGCATGTATAAAATGAACCAAGTTAATAAAAAGTTAATATATCCCCAATGATATTTTTTTATATATAAAAAGAGGCAGATATGTTACAAGCGCACGCCAAGTGAAGACTCTAAATAGAACAGGCCAATTGGGACGTTTTGTCTTTAGCCGCCAAAGAGTATGTAACACTAAGCTATAATTCAAGCAATAATATACACCATGTACCAACTAAATATTAATCTGGTACGCAAAAATACCAAGTTTTTGACATCTACCATGAATGATAATTTTTGTTTTTGCTATTTTTAAGGACAAACTTCTATGCATTGTTTAACTAGTAATGGCGTTATTGTTTATAGTTAATATTAACTGTTTAGACTAATAGTTAGTTGTTGACACTTTATTTATGCAATTAATATTAATCTTATCAGAGATGGCGCAAACTGGCCATGTCTCACGGAGGTAAATTTGAAATTTTCGATCAGAATTTACGTCCTGTTGCCGATACCATCAATTAAAAAAAAATTTTTTTTTAGAAAATATGTATTTATTTTCTTAAACTAAAAAATATTTAAATTGTTATTAAATAGTATTAGACTCTGATATTAGTAGTTTTTGTATTCAAATTTTTGTGAGTGTACCAATTTTTAATTTAAAATACCAGGTTTTAGCGACATCTGCACCAAGTTCATTGGGTAACTATCTAACATCACTGAAAAAGCTTTAGCTTTAAAAAAAACAAAACCTATGCGTTATGATTACACTATTTTAATAACAATGATTTGGTCTTATAGGAATTCGAGAAAATATTTCGCAGTGTAAAAATGATTAAAATTACAAAACTTTTTAGTAAGTACATACATACATATACATATAATCACGCCTCTTTCCCGTAGGGGTAGGCAGAGACCACTTCTTTCCACTTGCTACGATCCTTACATACTGTTTCGCTTCGTCCACTTTCATTATTCCCTTCATACATGCCCTTCGGTTTAGGGTACTCTTGACCTGGCCTTTTTTCAAGAAGTCCCTGATTTGGTGTCGAAACGTCCGCCTTTTTTTTTTGGTCTCGGGGGAAAAACTTCTCTTGACGGGTTCCCCCGGCCCGGGGGGACCGAGGGATATGTGGGACTCCGGGAAAGATGATTGGCCATCCGACTACCCACTAAAAAACCCCGCTGTTCTCCTATCGCTTACGCCCGGGCCCACGGATATATGGCCTGCCGATCTCGTGGCCCGGGCCGGCGCCGGCCCGCCCTTTGTCTTGAGGCGGGCCCCTTCTAAAGTGTTGGCGCCAGGGGGTTAGGGTTTCGTCCCCCCGGCGCTCTCCTAACAACTCTAGGAGTTGAGGGGGGCCGTAGAACAGCACGCAGCCCTCACCCTCGCGGCAATGCCTAGGTCTACCCCTTCCAACACTTCCATTCACACTCACCTTATACACTTTTTTCGTCAATCGTTCTTACCATACTTTTATCAATTTTTGTCACTACATCTTCTTTCAGACCACAACGTTTCCTTATCTCACTTTTTCTTATCCTGTAAGTAGTTTAAAAAATATTTTTATGTGATTTTAAGTTTATTAAGAATCAAACGTTAAAAATAAGAGCTTAAATTTTGCTGATCTCCCGCCATATGGCGGGAAATCATCTAACAAAGCACATCATCTAATAAATAAAATACGAACCTATCGAACTAAATATTCCGATTGCTTTGATGCGCTATTAAAGTTTCAATGAAGAAAATGTTAACTGTAAATTGAAAACGATGGAATTGAATACCAGGAGATGATTATTGGATGCCGCTCAAGAGCCCACATAATAGATTAATCTTTAGAAATAAATAAACAATTCAGACAATGCTTTATAGACTATGTTCCCTATCTACAATTTGGCAAATACTTTAAAAACGTATGTAGGATTTTGATCTAAATCAAATCGACACTGACAGTGACATTTTGTAATTTTGATTATTAAACCATTGTTCGTATCGTATTCGACTATTCGTACTGTTCGTAGTTCGTTTGTACTTGGTGATAATTATTACATAATCTGCTAAAATGGGAAAACATTTTGGAGAGCTCGCCAGAATTCGAGGATTAATAACATACAAGTTATCACCTCACGAACAACGAGCTTACGCAGGAGCAATTTCAAATGGATTACCTAACATCTTTCGCAGATTTCGCGAAAATGTATTTCGAGTAGCCCCTCGTAAGTTTTTACCTATATATTGTATATGTTTATATCATGTTGTTAGATTCGAAAAACTTAATATAATAAACTTGTGGCAGTACGCTAAACACTAGCAGCTTTGCATTTATTTGCCTATACTTAGACCCTAAGTCTTGTAATTTAAATTCAGTTCATCCTTCCTACTATTTCTTAAATAGTTCTTATACAGTTTCAGTTCTCATCTTAATAAAAGTAGTATTTCTACTGTTAAATGACGAAACTGCATTAGAAGGTTTTTATCAAAATTAATGTTACATATTTTAGTGTGTATGATATAGTTATTAGAATAAATTCGTTGCTAAGAAACGTCCATAGACGGAAGGATTGGATATACCACACCTACACAATGAATTCAGCAGTAAAACTGCTCTTCTGTAGTAAAACAGCCTTGGCGAAACTGCTTATTCATTTGGTACTAAGTATAAATGCCATCGCAGCAGAAGTTGTAGAGCCGTACAGATGTGGGTGGTCATAAAAAAATACTGTAACCTACAAGTAGCCTGTGTCGGAACGCATGGATGCCAGTTTCTGTACACAAGCTACTTGTGGGTAGGTGTGGGTGTAGGTTATGGTTGTTTTTTTATGACCACCCATATCTGTGTGACTGCAACATCTGCTGCAGTGATGTTAATACGTAAGTACCATAATTTAATAATTCACCTTTGTTTTAGCTTTCATTATCGGTTACCTCGTCTATGAAGGTGTGGAAAGGGAACACCACCGATTGTCTCGCAAGAATCCTGCTGATTTTGAAAATGATCAATAAATTAAATGCTCCTGTGTAAATTAATTTAATTTTAACATAGATATCTTTGTTTTAAATAGAAAATGTAAATTAATTGATGTTTCATTTTAATATCTTGGATAACATGTGTTGTTTCCGCTTCATATCATAAATTGGAAACGTAGTGTTCAGTGTGACCGTTTTAAAAAATGGTGATCTACTAAAACTACAAGGTGCCAGTACTAAATAATACCAAAACACATGCTGAATTATACTAAAAATATACTAAAATAAAAATAAAAAGTAGAAGAGGAAAAATTGAATTGTAACACTTATTACCAGTTACTTTTTTAATTTTACCAATTACACACCTTCAATAAACAGACATATTAAAATAATAATAAATATTTACTATAAGTTTTATTTCAAATAGTCAGTATTCGACGGATTATTTTTTCCCATATCTTTCGATGGGTCAAATACAACCTACACTCCCTTCACTTAGACTTGCACATGCAACAGGCACGCAATATGTTTAACTATAAACCTGTTTCTGTATTTAGTTTTTATATAATTAACTTTTGAAAAGATTATTTCACATTCAGCGTTTGAAATGGATATGCATATTAGACATTTTACAAAATTAATCAAATTTTTGTACTTAGGAACATTTTTACTGTTAACAATACAACTTAATTTGCTCCAAAACTGTTCAACATTTACAGCACTAGCACTACTACTACCACACATCAGGTTTTGTACCTCTGAATCATACTTAATTTGACGATATTCCTCGTCGATTAATTGTCTTACTGTATCATTTGTAGTAATGTCCGGAAACCTGTCCATAACGCTGATATGAGATGTAAAATTTTCATAAGCCACTACTTGTGGGTCTATGAAACGTAACTCGGAAAATATTTTTTCATTAATGGGAAATCGATATTTGAGTACATAACAAACTTTTCAGAAAATTTTGTTCCCACTCAGATCTATATTTCTGATCGTATTTGCGCTCCATTATCATCAATACACACGCACGATAACACAGAGACATAAATAAAGAACAAAAAAATCCGTGGTCCCTTTTATACTTATTGCTAGTATCATTTTTTAAGTTACAGTAATTCCCCCCGACGTAAAGCATGTAACGTAGATATGTAGCTAAAGCACGATTCGCGGTTTTGTTAGCATTAACCGTTCGAAAGAGATAAAAAGATGCAGTTGCGGTAAACATCAGATAAAGACAAAATTATGTGAACGAAATACGAACGAATGGAAATTATTGTTGCCCGCCCAACCCAAAAATATATCAATATTAAGTTTAAAGTTTAAAAATGTACCAAAAAATATCAGAATAAGAAAGGATACCAAAAAAAACTAAATTAGTTTTACGGAGCCCAAATTATACCAATTTGGTACTGATTATACTAAAAACGGTCACACTGCTAATGGTACAGAGCAATAAATAAAAATTGGTCCTGTGACTCCTGTGACTTCCAACAGAAAAGTAGAACCATATGGCAAATGCACATCTCCAGTTACCCAGCGTGTTGTAAAGCATGATCAATGGAGGACTCTTTTTGCTAAGTTTAGTTTGAAGACAGGAAAGATTGTATCTGCGTGTAAAAGCAAAAATCTTGATAAACTTATTATTATTTAGATGACCTCCGGTGTAATGACTAACGAGCGGAGGTTACTGATTCGACTCCCATCCAGTGTATGGGTATTTTTGTATAATATGTATTTATTTACAAAAGAAAAGTATGCAAATATAGTATATCAGTTGTTTAGTACCCACATCACAAATGCTATGCAACTTAGTTTGGGACCAGATGGCATTCTATGAAATATCCCAATATATTCACTTATAGAGAAAATTTGACCTCAAGCACTTGCTTTGTGTTTAACTCAAATGCACCCAAGGCTTGAAACTTGAAACTCACTGTGTTGCTGAGTTTTTTCGTTTCAAAATTATAAATTAGCTAATAGCTTGATACATAATTTGTTGCTTCATTATAATGTATGACTTGATTTTAGGAATTACTGTAGTTGTGATCAGCATGCGTTACAATCCCAGCAAAGTAAAAAATATATATATTCATTGTAGTGACATGTTCACATAATGTAAAAAATATGTTAGATTTCGCAAAGAAACTTGGGAACACTTGTGGGTTTTACAAATTCATATCTACAAACTTCAAGTTGTTCCTGCAAATAGAATGATCACAGATTATGTATTAGTTACTACGTAAAGATTAAAGAATGATGATGATAGCGCCACATGCAGGCCAGAAGAACGCGTAGGACAAACATTTTTTTTATTTATATGGAAAATCAAATTCGTTAAAATTATCAATACGGCTGATTGTTTTAACGAATAATGTTTTAAATAAAAAAAGACAACCGGATCCAGAGCTCTTGCGTCAATCAAGACACCACATAATTGGCAAGCCATGGAAACTGAAATAGTTCCTAATGACATGTCGATACAAATAAATTCTTCACCTGGCAATTTGGCACAAGACCAATTTAATATTGACAGTTTGACACTGACCCACCACTAAAACACGCTACAGACCTTCCTATCCAATCCTAATTATCGGATGAAATTGGACAATGTGTAGGGCAACAGGTCCTAACTTTATTATTATTATTACAAAATCGGATGATCCGACCGTCCTTTTCCTAAAATAGTAATCGGAAGGTGTGTAGGGCATTCATCCGATTAAACGTCCACAGCAGTGTGACCGTTTTTAGTATATTCAGTACCAAATTGGTATAATTTGGACTCCGTATAACTAATTTAGTACTTTTTTGGTATCCTTTCATATTCTGGTATTTTTTAGTACATTTTTAAACTTTCAACATTTTTAACACATTATTGATATTTTTGGATTTGGCGGGCAACAATAATTTCCATTCGTTCTTATTTCATTCATATAATTTTGTCTTTGTCTGATCTTTACCGCAACTGTATCATTTTGTCTCTTTCGAACGGTTAATACTAACAAAACCGCGGATCGTGCTTTAGCTACATATATACGTTATATGCTTTACGTCGCGGGGAATTACTGAAACTTAAAAAATGATTACTAGCAATAAGTATAAAAGGGACCACAGATTTTTTGTTCTTTATTTATGTATCTGTGTTATCGTGCGTGTGAAGTGAAGATAATGAAGTGCAAATACGATCAGAAATATAGATCTAAGAGGGAACAAAGTTTTTTGAAAAGTTTGTTATGTACTCAACTTATATGTCGATTTCCCATTAATGAAAAAATATTTTCCGAGTTATGTTTCATAGAACCATAAGTTATGGCGGCTTCTGAAAATTTTACATCTCATATCAGCGTTTGGGCAGGTTTCCGAACATTTGGAGTGGAAGGAGCGCCTCGCGCACCCCAGCGCGGGCCTCGTCACCATCGAAGCGGTGAGGCCCGTCCTGGCCGAATGGCTGGAAAGGCGCCACGGCGCCCTGACCTTCCGCCTGACGCAGGTCCTCTCGGGGCACGGTTGCTTCGGGAGGTACCTGTGTCGCATAGGGCGGGAGATGACGTCGGGGTGCCACCACTGTGGCGCGGGCGACGAGGAGGACACGGTGAACCACACTGTCGCCGTGTGCCCTGCGTGGCGCGAGGAGCGCCGCGCCCTCGTCGCCCAAATCGGCGTGGACCTGTCGCTCCCGGCCCTGGTTCTGTCCATGGTCGGGGGCGATCCTGGATGGACGGCCGTCGCCTCCTTCTGCGAGGCAGTCATGTCCGCAAAGGAGGCGGCGGAGCGGGAGCGGGAGTTGACCACCACACTCCCCTCCCGCCAACGCAGGCCACGCCGGCGGCGCCGGAGGGTCAGTAACGACCTCCGGCCGCCGTAAAAAGCGGCCGCGGGCGGCCCCTCGGGGGAGGACCCGCCGCCCGCACTATTGCCGCGAGGGTGAGGGCTGCGTGCTGTTCCGCGGCCCCCCTCAACTCCTAGAGTTGTTAGGAGAGCGCCGGGGGGACGAAACCCTGACCCCCTGGCGCCAACACTTTAGAAGGGGCCCGCCTCAAGACAAAGGGCGGGCCGGCGCCGGCCCGGGCCACGAGATCGGCAGGCCATATATCCGTGGGCCCGGGCGTAGGCGATAGGAGAACAGCGGGGTTTTTTAGTGGGTAGTCGGATGGCCAATCATCTTTCCCGGAGTCCCACATATCCCTCGGTCCCCCCGGGCCGGGGGAACCCGTCAAGAGAGGCTTTTCCCCGAGACCAAAAAAAAAAAAAAAGGTTTCCGAAAATTACTACAAATAATATAGTAAGACAAAGAGGTACAAAACCTGATGTGTGGTTCTAGTAGTAGTGCTAGTGCTGTAAATGTTGAACAGTTTTGGAACAAATTAAGTTTTATTGTTAACAGTAAAAATGTAAGTACAAAAATTTAACTAATTTTGTAAAATGTATTATGCATATCCATTTCAAACGCTGAACTTTAATTATATAAAAACTAAATACAGAAACAGGTTTATAGCTAAACATATTGCGTGCCTGTTGCATGTGCAAGGTCTAAGTGAAGGTAGTGTAGATTGTGTCTTATTTGACCCATCGAAAGATATGGTAAAAATAATCCATCGAATACTGACTATTTGGAATAAAACTTATTGTAAATATTTATTATTATTTTAGTATGTCTGTATAATGAACGTGTGTAATTGTTAAAATTAAAAAAGTAACTGATAATAAGTGTATATAATTATATAAGTATATATAATTCAATTTTTCCTCTTCTACTTTTTATTTTAGTATATTTTTAGTATAATTCAGCATGTGCTTTGGTATTATTTAGTACCGGCACCTTGTAGTTTTAGTAGATCACAATTTTTTAAAACGGTCACACTGGTCCTCAGTCACACGCGATCAGCGTCCCAGTTCAGACGTGTACTTACTTGCGCGCTTTAAAATGTCGAACGAAGAAAGCGATTTTTCATTGATTTCCTATTAAATAAATGGCCCACTTTGTTTACATTGACGGCTTCCATGGCGTAGCGGCTAACATATATCGCTACGCTTGCGGAGGCCACGGGCTCGATTCCCCTCCAGCCCCTCCTGCGTCTGGGTGCTTATTTACAAAGGAATAGTATTTAAATATTTTTTATTGCTATAGGAATGCAGACAGGCTGATCTGCTTAGAATTTAGCAGTTACCGTCGCCTATTTGTACCGTCATGTCATTTGTTGTATGCCATGTGTTTGCTTATGGGACACTTCGGCACCAGATTACTCGAACAGAGATTTGAGAAATAAGTTATAAGAAAGACTTTTGAAAATCTAAAAAAGATTCGCAAAATTTCAACATTAGATGAGATGAAAAAAAGTTTTAAAAAAATTTCTTCAGCCCATCAGCTTCTCTTTTTCCTCAGTTTTCGTGTATCCACGACGATACTTGATATTGCTACTCCTATTGCTATATTATGTAGTTTAGATAAAATAGGAGCCATGTGAAATACGTTTGAAGTGTGTCATACAGAAAACGATCTGATTTAGGAAGCTGGCTTAAAGGTCTTGTAACCAGGCCATAAAATTCCAAAAAAAAATAATAATTTAGGAAGCACAGATCGGAAAGTCTGTAGACATGGGCTACCAACCCATACAAGCTATATTTAATTCTAAAAAAATAGCAATAGATGGCACCACCATTAACATTTGTAAATTATAAAATGTGAATAAGCCGAATTAAGTAGAAATATTGAGATTAAAATAAAGACTAGCATATTTTATAAACACAACTTCACATCAACCTTATTTCAACTCCTAAATTTGAAGATAAGAAACACCATAAATAATAATCAATTAAGAATACGAAATACAGGCTACATGTGGCTACATTTCAGCTATGAAGCTTTCGTAGTGTTTTGCGGTTGTGACGCTAGATGGCGTATAACCGGAATGCGCTTACGGGGAATAGAGGGCTTGACCCGCGCTTGCACACATTCGTCGAAATTATATTTTGAGAGAAACATGCCATTCTCTTCTAACGAAGTAAATAAGACAGAGACATCATGCATATCAAACTTGATTTGCAAAATATTATTTAAAAAGTATTTAGGTACATGGGTAATCTTGATGCCTTTTAATGGAATATGATCTGAATTCTATTCTTATAATGCACATCCACAGTGTATTGAGTCCATTATAAACCTAACAAATTATGTTGTACTTTGGCTTTTATAAAACCACAAGTGCCTAAATAGAAAAAATCTTAACCCATATGGTGCGATACTGCTTGTCTTTCCATATCACAATGTGAGTAGGTATGTAAGTATGTTCGGGTGAAGTCTTGCAACTTAATTTTGAAGCAGATATCTTCAACCGATTGAGTTGGAATTTTGTGTACTTATTCAAATGGTGACAATGCAATATTATTTTAAAATCGAGCTGAACTGATTGATGATGGAGGCGGAAGGTGGCTATAAGAACTTCTAAATTAGATGTGATAAACCCGTCGTGTTTGGGTTAGTTTGATTTTACGAGTAGTTGGTGACTGTATAAGCAAAAAGTACAACTGGTGCAAAATCTTTGGGGAGTATCGTCGTGCCGGAGCGGAGACCGGACGTGGACCCGGCGATATTCTCCAGGAGGGATCGGGGGGGTGGGGGGACCCTACAAAACGGTGCGGGGCAAGCTCCACCCGTGGGCGCCCCCGCTGACCGAGAGTCTCCCCCCGCGCCAGGTGGATGGTTTTGTCGGCGCTCTATTCCCCACGAGGGCTGAGCACTCGCCTCCCGCCATGGTCCCGCCTCATTGGGATGAGAGGGACCCCAGCGCGGATGACGATCCCGTGCCCGACGTGGACAGGACAGAGCTGGGGGCAGCGATGTTGCGGCTGAAGGCCAAGAACACCGCCCCCGGCCTCGACGGCATACCGGGGCATGCGTGGGTTCTGTCCCACGACGTCCTGGAGCCCCGACTATTGAGGCTCTTCGACGCGTGTTTGCGATCGGGCCGGTTTCCACGCAGATGGAAGACGGGGAGGCTCGTCCTGATCGCGAAGGAGGGGCGCCCAGCGGACTCATCGTCCGCCTATCGGCCCATCGTGCTGCTGGACGAGGTGGGGAAGATCTTCGAAAGAATCCTCGCAGACCGCTTCGTCCGGCATCTAGAGACGGAGGGGCCGAACCTGGCGGACGAACAGTTCGGGTTCCGAAAGGGGCGCTCCACCATTGACGCGATCACGCGTCTGAGGAGCCAGGCGGAGGACGCGGTGGCTCGAGGCAGGGTGCTGTTGGCGGTGTCACTCGACATCGCCAACGCCTTCAACACCCTGCCGTGGAGCTGCGTGCGGGAGGCGCTCAAGTACCATCGGGTGCCTCCCTACCTCCGTCGCATAGTCGGGGCATATTTGGACGATCGTGCCGTCGTCTACCCGGTCCAGGGTGGGCAAAGTCGGCGAGACGTCGTGTGCGGTGTTCCGCAGGGGTCGGTCCTGGGCCCCCTGCTGTGGAACATCGCATCCGACTGGGTCCTGAGAGGGGTGCTCCTCCCGGGCGTCGGCATTATATGCTACGCCGACGACACGCTCGTCATAGCGCGCGGGAGGAGCCCCCGCCAGGCGTGCCTTCTGGGCACGGCTGGGGTGGCGCAAACGGTGGCTAGAATCCGGCTACTAGGCCTGGAGGTGGCCTTAAACAGGACAGAGGCCCTTATATTCTACGGGACCTCCCAGAGGCCGCCACCGGGCCTGAGCATAACGGTAGGAGGCGTCCGCATCGCCGTCGGGCCGTCCATGAATTATCTCGGCCTGGTGCTCGACGGGCGATGGGACTTTGCGGCGCACTTCGAGCGCCTGGCGCCGAGGTTAGTTCGGGCGGCGGCGGGACTCTCCCGTCTGCTGCCGAATATCGGCGGGCCGGGCGCAGTGTGCCGCAGGCTCTTTGAGGAAACCGTGCGGTCGATGGCCCTTTACGGGGCCCCGATATGGGCGGATCGCCTGACGGCCAAAACGACGGCGTTGCTTCGCAGGCCGCAGCGCGTCCTGGCCGTCAGGGCGATAAGGGGATACCGCACGGTGTCCTTCGAAGCGGCCTCCCTGCTGGCCGGATCCCCACCATGGGACCTCGAGGCCCGAGTCCTGGCGCTATTGTACCAGTGGCGCCGGGATGCAGCCGAGCGTGGCTTGGCTTGGCTTGTTTTGTCGCCTTTTATGACAGGCCGACCTCAGCCGCAGAGGTTAATATTCTTTCTCCGCCCCTGCACGGATATTTAATCGTTAATCGAAGAATCCGTAGAATAATTTAATCGTGAACAAAATTAATCACGATTAAAATAAAATGAACACCAGAATGAATGGAATGACACACCAAAGTGTAGACTAAAAATCTCAATAAAAAATTCAAACGCAGTATTGTTAAGAAAACAAAAACATAAATGTGCTCGTTTGCAGAAAAAAATTTATGACAGTAAAAAATCAAAAACTGAATTTAAACACAATTTTAAGAGCGAGGCATCCAAAACCGTCGTCGCTTTGATGTAATTGAAAAAAACGAAAGCACATTGGAGTGAGTAAGTAAAAATATTTTGTATGAGTTTGTTAATACAAACTCATACAAAATCTTTTTACTTGTAATCAAGTCTCCGGCTGCGTACAAATATTGACTGTAAAATGGCATACTGTTAGCGGCACTCTCTCACTAGATGGCAATACGTGTCGTGTTATTTGAGTTCTCACTGGCGCCATCTATTGGAAATTCGAAGAAAGAAAAATAGCCAGTTCAATAGCCAGTATTAGGGTGATACCATTTGCTAGTACTGGATGGTGTCTCTGTATATTATGTACTTTGTGCTGTAGAGAATGTATCCGATTTAGGATTTCCGATAAATCGGATAGGATAGGAAGGTCTGTAGCATGTTTTATGGTTGTTAGCAGTTTTATTTTTTATAATCTCTATTTAGTGATATATAACCATGGAAGTATTATGTACTACGTACAACATAACATAGTTGCCTGTATCATATTCTACATCATAACTTATCCGTGAGCCAAATTTAATCAATTCTTTTCAGAGGGGATGATTGATTAACAAAGATCCTCCGATCCTAATTTACCTTTTTCACCTTTCACCATTTCGAGCAAAATATGATTTAAAACCAAATCCAAGTAAAGATTGAAACTAGTATTGTAATCTTGTTTAATTTCAATCTTGTTAAATTACTTAAATTGGACAACTCAATCAATTTCTAAACACTGTTTGATTCGATTGAGTAAATGTCGAATTGAATCTGCATGCCTCGTACTCGTACGAGTCGTACATTCTGCAAGAGCATCACTAAAAGGTAGTGTTGCCAATTTAGCGACTTTGTCACTAAATCTAGCGACTTTTCGTTTTCTACAGCGGCTTAAATTATGTGTCTAGCGACAAAAAAAAATCTAGCGACTATTCTAACGACTTAAAGAGTTTAAATATTGCAAGATCTCAGCCCAGAAATCTATCTTCTCTATATTTGGAACGCTGCCATAAATTCTTATGATTAAGCCGGGATTCCCCCAATGCTGTACTTGACAGCATTTGGGGAATCCCGGCTTGTGTACAGGGGAATTTGAGTATTAATTCGTTGATGGAGTGTATTGTGCTCTTTTTGTACAAGATTAGCGGTTGCATATAAATTTGTTGTAAGTTACGAAAACCCAAAGATACGTAGAATAGATAGTCAGTGATTGATTACGTTTGTGATGAATGAAGAAACTATTTCATTATTTTTAATATTTAGTTTTTGACTTTTTAATTTGTGAAATAAGTATTTTTTCATTTGGTGGTATTAAATAATATTATATTTTATTTTTAGTATTAATTTCTTGACTTTTCGTTTGTTAAATAATTGGTTTTTATAATTTTCAATGATTTATACCGATTACAAATATTATTCTGTGTAAGCAAATCAAATTATTTTCTTTTATTCCAAAAAACTGTGCCCCATTCTAGCGTGCGTAAAAAGTATAGTATTAGAGATACGTGAAAGAATTAAGCTCAGTTTCCATCCCTAGCGCTCAGAATACTGGGATCATAGCGACTTCTAGCGACTTTTGATCTTTGTCCATAGCTAGCGACATCTAGCGACTTTACAAGCGTACGTTAGCGAATTTTTGACATGTGGAGTTGGCATTGGCAACACTGCTAAAAGATTTTATGTTCATTGTTTTTGTCGACGTCAACAAAAATTTTCGCCGGAGAAATCCTAACTTTTCACAGCGTATTTAAATTTTATAAATTGAATAGTTACTATTTGTATGAATTTTTGAGAAAAATAAAGAACTGATTTAATTAATTTATACATTTTCATTGTATTATTGCTCGCTGTAAGTATTTATTATAATAATACTTGTAAACTCTTAAAAATATGATTGAAAAAGTATAAAATAATATTTTTTTTAGTTATTTAGTTATGTTTACAAAAGGTTCAACATCTAAATCATTGTATTACACATATGTTTGAAATTGAATTACAGAATTTCTAACAGGTTTTGTTCTTTAAATATTTGAAACTTATGAATATTCCTTTTATATATATATATATATATATATATATATATATATATATATATATATATATATATTTTACAGATGTCTATTGGTTATTATAGTTACTTATTGTCAACCAGTCTACTCTAAAGAGTTATAAACACCACCTATATATTCAATGAAACCATTAGAGGATATAGAGAAAGGAGGTGATATCGAAATTAGTGGTGATAAAGAAATTAGTGGAGAACCTGAAGCAGACACAGAAGCAAACGTAGTATTAACTTCACCACAAACAAATCCAACAATAGAGGAGATGAATGAATCAAAGAAAACACAATCATATGCTCATAATAGGAGGAATGGTTACGGTACTCATTTTTAAGTTTTATAATACTGCTCACCTGGTTTTAGGAGGTATTTACATTCTAAAATAGTGCTGGAGTAATTAATTGATATATATATCGGGGTTCTAGTTTTATAAGTTACTTTTTGCATAAGAACAATTTAAATTAAGAGGTAAAATCAATTTAAAGATATTTAATACTATTTTATGTATAAAAAATTTTATGCCTACATACATACATATTATCACGCCTCTTTCCCGTAGGGGTAGGCAGAGACCACTTCTTTCCACTTGCTACGATCCTTACATACTTGTTTCGCTTCGTCCACTTTCATTATTCCCTTCATACATGCCCTTCTGTTTAGGGTACTCTTGACTTGGCCTTTTTTCAAGACGTCCCTGATCTGGTCTCGAAACGTCCGCCTAGGTCTACCCCTTCCAACACTTCCATTCACACTCGCCTTATACACTTTTTTCGTCAATCGTTCTTCATTCATTCTCTCAACATGGCCAAACCATCTCAGCATAACTTTCTCAATTTTTGTCACTACATCTTCTTTCAGACCACAACGTTTCCTTATCTCACTATTTCTTATCCTGTCACTCAGTTTAACTCCTATCATACTTCTTAACGCTCTCATCTCAACTGCATTTATTCTGCTTTCTTGTTTCTTCTGCCATACCCAACTTTCACTTCCGTACATGAGTGTCGGAACCAACACCCCCTCATGCACAGCCAGATGAGCCTTGTTAGACACCTTCCGACTGTTCATAAAGGAGTGCAAAGCTCCATTCACCATGTTTCCTGCATTCACTCTTCTTTCAATATCACACTTTCCGTCTCTTGTAAACTTTGAACCCAGATACACAAACTCATTCACCTGTTCAATTTATTCATCTCCAATCACAATATTGCAGTCTGTCACTGTTTCATCTCTTTGGGGTGTACCAACATCTTCGGGGCCCAAGTCAACCTCACCTGCAAGTCGGCACACCCTGCTGAATAACGGACGAGGCTCTGACGACGGCTTTCCTTTTGGGGTTGGGGGGTCAGACAGCAGTCGCCCCTGTAAAAGCAAAAATCAGCCAAATCGTAATGGAGAGACAAGGAATACGAGATCGTGTAAGGGCTAGGGCGCCGCCGCATAACGGCGCGCAAGAGCTTCGCCTGGCTCTTGTGAGAAATGGACAAGGGCTACCGTGTCATGGGCGGGTACGGCTAACGACGTTAGGCCCAACTCACGCAGCCCAAACATCTCGAAAGATCCGCTTCGCAACATGGAACATAGGCACGCTAACCGAACGCGCGAGAGTGGCCGTGGCGTTCCTGTAGGAGACTCGGTGGAAGGCCAGCAGATCCCGGTTCATTGGGAATGGCTACAAGCTGATCTACACAGGTGCACCTGGTGGGGAGAATGGGGTTGCCATAGTGCTCTCTGAGGAGTTCCAGAACGACATTTTGGAAGTGAAACGTCATAGTGACTGGCTTATGGTCGTTAGGGTACTTATCGATGGGGTAGTTACTCACTTGATAAGTGCCTATGCGCCACAGACCGGTTGTGACGACGCCGATAAAATAGCGTTTTGGAATTTACTTGGAGAAGTGCTCCGTGGAATCCCATTATCACAGGGGATCGTTTTGGGGGTGATCTGAACGGTCATGTGGGTGATGAATGTGGGGAATTTGAGCGTGTTCACGGGGGATTTGGGTACGGTAGCCGCAACGCGGAAGGGGAGGACATCCTCAATACGTGTGCGGCTGCCGACCTTGCCATCGTGAACACGTATTTCAAAAAGAGACCCGAGCATCTTATCACCTACAAGAGCGGGAGGAATGCTACCCAAATCGACTTCCTACTCACTAGAAGACACCACATAAGCAAAGTGGCCAACTGCAAGGTCATACCCGGTGAGAGTCTCACTGCACAACATCGCCTTCTTGTCATGGACCTCTGCGCTAAGCCTAAAGACACACATACCGAGCGCGTTCAGCGCCGAATCAGGTGTTGGCTGCTCGATGAAGTCACGTCCCAGGAGTTCGCCTTAGCCGTCGGTGACAAGTGCGCCGGTGGTATGGGCGAACCAGTTCAGGTTTACTGGGACAAGATTCAGGCGGCTATCCTTGGGTCGGCGAAGGAGGTGCTTGGGGTGTATAAGGGTGGTCGCAAGTGTGACAAGGAGACATGGTGGTGGAACGACACAGTCCAGAGGGAGACTAGAGCGAAGAAAGCCCTCTTTAAGAAGTGGCAAGCGTCCAGATCTCCTGAAGATCGCGACGCATACCGGGTGGCAAAGCGCGCCACAAAGAGAGCTGTTGCCAGAGCCAGACGAGACCACTTAGAACCACTTTACGACAAGTTGGAATCGTCTGAAGGGCAGAATTAAGGTCATGTCCCACACCATGAAGTTCTTCAAGAGGGTTATCGACTCTCGGATTCGACAGGAGTGCACTATCTCGGAATGTCTATATGGATTTCGCCCTGGTCACGGGACAATGGACCCTGTTTTGGCCCTAAGGACTGTCGCGGAGAAATACAGGGCGAAGAATACGCCTCTGCACTGCCTATTTCTCGACTTGCAGAAGGCCTTCGACTGTATTCCTCACGCGATAATCTAGTGGGCATTGCGGTCCAAAGGGATTCCAGAGGCCTATATTGACATCATCCGAGACATGTACCGTGACTCCGATTCCGTAGTTCGGACCGCAGTTGGCGACACAAAACCTTTCCCCATCACCGTCGGAGTACACCAGGGATCCGTCCTTAGTCCGTTTCTGTTTAGCGTGGTATTAGACTTATTGTCAAACAGCATCAGAAACTCACATGAGCAGCCCCCGTGGCTGCTCATGTATGCTGACGATATCGCGCTGGCAGATTCGGACAGGGGTAGGTTGGTGCGACGCGTGAAAGCGTGGAAGGAGTCGCTTGAGAACGGTGGTCTGAAGCTCAATGTGGCGAAGACAGAGTACTTGGCCTGTAACTCCACAGATCCCACACCCGTACGCATAGACGGCAACACGGTCGAGCGCACGGACCAACTGAAATACCTGGGATCTGTGTTCCATGCGTCTGGTGACATCGATTGCGACGTCAAGGCACGCATTGCTGCCGCGTGGGCCAAATGGCGTGAGGTAACTGGTGTCATTTGTGACCCCAAGATGCCGGTAAAGTTGAAGGGACAGGTCTATAAGACCATCATTAGGCCTGTCCTTTTATACGGCTGTGAAGCGTGGCCGGTGTTAGAGCGACACAAGCAAGAGCTGCGTGTCACGGAGATGAATATGCTGCGGTGGATGTGTGGAGTGACGCGGAAGGACCGCGTTAGGAACTCCCGCATTCGCGGCAGTCTTCATGTCCGTGACATTGCGGATAAATTACAAGAGTGTCGGCTCCGTTGGTACGGCCACGTTTTACGGCAACCGGATGCTTACGTGGGTAACAAATGTCTGGCCATGCCGCCTCCGCCGGGCCTCGGCAGGAGGGGTAGACCCAAAAAGTGTTGGCTTGACGTCGTAAAGGGTGATATGCGTGCCAATGGGCTCACTACCAGGGATGCTGAAGACCGTGCTAAGTGGAGAAGAAAAAGTCGGAAAGCGGACCCCGGGCGCTGAAGCGAGAGTTTGGGCTGCAACCGGGATACAACGCAAAGATGATGATGATGATTGTTTCATCTCTTTCAAACACCATCACTTTCGTCTTCTTTACATTCATCTTCATTCCCTTTCTAACAAAAGCTCCACTCATAACAGTTACTATCTCCTGCAACTCCTCGGCCGAAGACGCAAGTAAAACTTGATCATCAGCATAGAGAAAACATTTGACGAGTAACTCATTCATTCTCAACCCACTTTCATTCTCTTTTAAATCTGTCAAGCAATTGTTCATGATGAGATTAAACAGCCACGGTGACGCTACACATCCCTGTCTAAAACCTTTTTCGATATTAAACCATTCAGTGTGTGCCCCGTTTATCCTTATACAAGCACTAGAATCCCTATAAAGAGATTGCAATGCTCGTATGAGGATACTGCTCACACCATTCACGGACAATGCTGACCACAATTCATTCCTCACCACTCTATCATAGGCCTTTTCCAGATCCACGAACGAGCAATAGACCTTCTTGTTTATAGCCAAACACTTTTCGGCTATGCACCACAAGGAAAAGACCTGATCCGTACATCCCATTCCCTTCCTAAATCCTGCTTGTGCATCCCATACTTTTTCGTCTGTTTCATTCACAACCCTTTCAATCAACACTTTCGCATACAATTTACCGACGACGCTGACGATTGATTTTGTATTTATAATAAATGCAAGTTGTAATTTCTTTTTGAAAAATATAATTAATATTAAATTTTATTCATGTATAAATTGTTTTTACACAGATAACAAATGTATTATATTAACAGTTTCCGCAAATAATTTAATTTTCAAATAGTGAAACTATAAATATTAGTTAAGTTGATATAATAACAGCCTGTTATGTCCCAATTCGGGACTCAACCTCCCTCTAAGAGGACAAAACAGTATACCTTCTGCGCAGCAGCTTGTCTGATGCAGAATAGAGATGCAGGTCAAGATACATCTTGGTATGCAGATTTCATCACAATGTATTCCTTCATGGTCAGTACTTGGCAATTGTGTTACAATATGCACACTAAGTAAGAAAAACTGGCACACACCTTAACCAGTTGAGCAATGTATACAACTTTAATTGTAATAGTTATAAGAAGTGTTTTACTGTGCACTCTGAAACAGATAACTCTGAACATATTAAAAGGGTTACACTGTTAAATACTATGGCACATTTTTTTCAGGATATATAAAATATGTCAGTTTGGTTATATTAACAATTCAAAACGCTGCCTTAGGTCTTAGTATGCGTTATGCTCGTACAAGACAAGTAGATGAAATGTTCTCATCTCCTGCTGGTAAGTTTTAAAAATTTCTTATTTCCTTTGTTATATCAAGCAATCAATGAATTTCTTATTGCTGTAATATGCTAGAAAGTCTAATGGCCCACTTAATAATAAAAACAGTTACATATGGATATTTGCTAAGCCAGATAACATGCTGTTTGCATTTTGCGAGTTTGCATGCAACTGGAACCTGGATCACTTAGGCCTGAACACGACATAAGGTTGGAACAGGTTGGTTTGGTTATCCTTGCAGTGGTGGAGAAAGAATACTGACATCTGCGGCCAAGGTTGGCCTGTCGTAAAAGGCGATAAAACAACCCACTCTAGCTACGTGGTAGGGCCTCAAGCCCATCTAGATGGCGACCACCTTTGTTCTAAGTATGCCGCCATAATAACTTTGTGTTGTGTTCCGGTATTAGTGACCCAAGTTCCTGTACCTTTATAGAACAGTAGTGTGTTTGCGATGCTACTGGATTAGCAAACACCCATAGGCGACGGTAACTGCTAAATTCTATGTGGGCTATCAGCCTGTTTGCTGTCTTACAGCAATAAAAAAAAGAATATAAAACAGGGGTGGTCTTGGTTGCCAAGCTGGAGGTGTTTTGCCGCCTTTTACGACAAGCTCCATGAGTTTTACCATTCTTCTTATTATGCCCCTGCACAGAAAGAAAGAAATAACTAATTTTTATATTTTCAGCCGTACTGATGGCAGAAATATGCAAACTAGTCATTTGTGTTGGTCTTGTTATATATGAATCTAAAAACATAAGGAATGGATTTCAATATATGTATAATATAGTTATTATACATTTTAAGGACACTATACGTGTTTGTGTGCCATCATTTTTATATACTATACAAAATAATTTACTCTATGTATCTGCTTCTAATTTAGATGCTGCAACTTACCAGGTAAATAATTATCTCTCTATATAAAATATACTATTCTCAAATCCATTAGAAAAATTAAAAATATTTTGAACTCTCTCATCCTACCTACTCATAGGAATCTCATTCATATTTTTTTTATTGCTGTAGGCCAGCAGACAGGCTGACGGCCCTCTTAGAATTTAGCAGTTACCGTCGCCTATGGGTGTTTGCAACGCCAGTGGCAACGCGAACACGCTGCTATCCCATAAGGGTACAGGAACTTGGGTCACTAATGCTGGAACACAAAACAAGGTTATTATGGTGACATACTTAATTAAGACCAAAGTTGGTCGCCATCCAGACGGGTTTGGGGCCCTACCAAGACATATATTAGACAGTGGGAATCAAAATATATTTAAGAATGGTAGAAGTTTTTTATTGCTGAGGAACAAGAGACAGGCTGACGGCTCACTTCATAGTAAGCACTTACCCTATATATTTTGGTACTAGGGGCACGCGAAGAGATGATCTGTTTATATTCTGACTCCACATGGTCAATTTCTAGACCATAAAAGGGAATAAAATTAAGAAATAATAAAGTTATGTCTAATAGTTTTTCTTTTTTATATTACCATAATTTTTAAGTGCTAAGTGCATTGAAATACAATTTAATTTTAAATAAATATTGTGCTCCATAGTAGTTTGGTATTTAACATCTTATAATTTTTGTCTCAGTTAATAATTACAAAACAAACAAAAGGAAAAAATTATGTTAATCACTGGAAAATATTGTCTTTATGCACTATTCTGTTTTGTTAGTGATGGTTAAATAATAAAATGTGCGTGGATTTGTTCTTTCTAATTTAAAGTAATTACTAAGTAAATATTTAATCTTATAATATTTTTAATAACTAAATACATAAGTAAAGCAGGTGGATAAAAATTGCATCAAAGTCAATCAGTTCCATAAGACATACTGTTTATGTGTGAATAACTATTTACAGGTTACATATCAATTAAAATTATTAACAACAGCATTTTTTGCTGTGGTAGTGTTAAAAAGGCACCTCAAGAAGTGGCAGTGGGGGGCCCTAGCAATATTGGCAGCTGGAGTCGCTTTGGTGCAGCTCTCGTCCACAGAGAAAAAAGCGGCAACTAACACAAATTTACCAGAACAGTCCAAAATCCTGGGATTCAGTGCAGCATTGGCAGCCTGCTTTATATCTGGTTTTGCTGGAATTTATTTTGAAAAAGTTCTCAAGGAGTCCGATGTGTCCGTAAGTCATTATGATTTCAAAAACTTTATTTAAGATGCCTTAAACATGGTGTGGATCTATAATCTGTTGACATAGAAACCATAATATAACCAGTCATGCGGTTAAACGAGGCCGTCGAGAATGCCGGGGATGATAACGCGGCGGCGCCATTATTTGTTAAAAGAGAACGGGCGGCGTATGTTGCTTTAGATATAAAGACTGTAAGTGACCATGTCACTGGCCCCGAAAACCGAAGGTCTGCACGGCGAAGGCAGCAATGAGCGCATGTGTCTCATTCCGGACGGGGTGCATTTTCTTCAGCTGTGATAATGTCACTTGGGACTTGCCCATTGGTAGACGCACAAGCCTAGGGTGTCGCAAAATATAGACCAAAAGTCGACCCTGCGACCCACAAAAGCTCTAGGTGACGAATGTAAAGGAAGAGCTACCCAGATACATATTTCAAACATAGTCCCGTGTTAAGGGTGGACTATAGATACCTGAAAATATCCTATAGTAGTTGTTCCTGTAAAAACCACGGTTGTTAGTACAAGAAAAGGCATTCTTAGGGGAGTTTTAGAATGAGGAATCGGTTTGCTCACCCGCTCATTTTACGAACGAATGTAGTTAAAGGAACATCGAGATGGTTTTAGTGCATTTCCTAAACAAAAGTGCCCATAGTACCACACTAATCCGATTATCTAAGCGACGAAGTTTATTCATTTTGAAAAAAAAATGTCAATAGTGTAGCGACGCAAAAGGCGCGTAATGATTTTCATCTTTGTGTTTACTTGCAATAAGGTTCCAATTTAATTTTTTACAACCAGCTTCAAGGATATACAATGTTCAGAAGGTCCAAATTTATATTTCTTTCTAAAATAATTATACAATGTGTTTTTATCGATAAATTGTTCTTAATTTTTTTTTGCAGGTATGGATGAGGAATGTACAATTGAGTCTACTCTCGATACCAATTGGGGTGGTGACGTATTTGATAAACGACGGTACTTCTAAGAACATGTTGCGAGGGTTTGACGCGTTCGTGTGGTATTTGGTACTATTGCAGGCCGCGGGGGGCTTGATAGTCGCCGTCGTCGTCAAATACGCTGATAACATACTAAAGGGTTTCGCCACATCCGTCGCTATCGTAATATCGTGTGTAGCGTCTATTTATATATTTGATTTCGTGTTAACAGTCCAGTTTGCCGTAGGCACGATTCTAGTAATCGGCTCAATATTCTTGTACGGCTATGTGCCGAAGAAACCCGAAGCCCGGACATCGTTGAGTGTATGATTGTATTCTTATTTTGCTATTCATTCTCATGGTCAATCATTAATCACATAGTTTTTACAGAACGCAGTAACGAATTCGTGATGTAAAGAAAATAGAAGCAGGAGAGTCAAAGTGAAATGTCTACAGGGTAGTATTTGTTTTCAACCCGTAGATTAAATAGTACATGAAACAATAGATAAGGTAGCTATTAGTGTTATCACTAGGTTATCTTTATATATATATACTATCTTTGATTCATCGAACGAGATTTTAGTTTTATACGTAAGTAATAATGTGATAAGTATTCGAATTCGTATTATCTTAGATGTTAACGTCCTTATTAGTGAATATGATATCGTTTTTAACGCTGAACTTATAAAACGATTATTTATCTATGGTTCTTATGGTATGAGAAAAATCATATGTTTGTTAGAAAATTATACTATAATAGAATATAATTACTTATATCAAATTTTATTAAATAAATATAAAATACCTAGTCAGGTCATAAATTCTGTCACATGTTTAATGTAAAATAATTGTAACAAGTTTATTAATTATGTAACCATTCATATACCAAAATGAACTTAACAAAACATAGATTCTTAAGACATTAAAGTTTATTCAAAATGACCTCCGTGATTTTGAATACAAGCCTTCAATCTGCGCGGCCAGTTGTCTATCGCAGCACGAACGAGGTCCATGTCAATATCGGCGGCTGCCTTAATCAAGGATGTCTTGAGTGACTCCAAATTGGGATGAGGCTTTGAGCACGCCTTTTCCTCCAAGTGTTGCCATATCTTGTAATCTAACGGATTCAAATCTGGACTGGAGGAGGGCCAGTCTTCGTGCCGGATGAAGTCGATTTCACGCGCCGCCAGCCAGTCTTGTGTGCTCTTCGCTCTATGAGCTGGCGCCGAATCTTATTGGAGTACCCAGTGCCTGTTATTGAACATGGTATGAGAAACAGGTTCCACAAGGTTCGTCAGGACTGTATTTTGATACACAACAGCATTCGTTTTTACACCTTTCTCACAAAAATGTACCTCTGTTAAGCCCCAATAAGAAACTCCCAACCATACCATGAGCGAGGATGGAAAATGACCTCGATGGACACGCGGAATACGGTTGCTCGCTTCTTCACTACTGTGTGCGTACACCTTATCATTTTGTTTGTTGTAGCTCTCTTCTACGGTAAACATTTTTCATCCGAAAAAAGAATTTCCCGATATTTTTTTCCCGCGTACCGCTTCAACAAAGCGCGGCATCTCTTCAGTCTCAGGTCCATTAGACGAGCATTCAAACGATGTCCTGTTTTTCTTCGATATGCCCGAAGCCCTAAGTCTTCATTTAACACCCTTTTCACCGTGGTTCTGCTTAACCCCATCTGAAGGACCAACAGTTTCTGCTTACGTTTGGGATTTCTTTGAATTCGTGCCTTCACAGCTTTTATCACTGCTGGAGTCCTAACAGACCGAGGGCGACCACTTCTTGACCTGTCATCTACACTAGAGTCTTCATTGTATCGTTTGATGGTACGATAAACGAATCTTTTGGTAATATTCAAATTTTTCAGTATGTTAAAAATTTGAATTGGCGCGTAACCGCAACGATGCAACGCAATAACTGCAACACGGTCTTCTTTAAGCGTCCACTCCATATTTAAAAATGAGTAAAATTCTAAAAGTTATACATTTTTATTTTCATGAACAATTCGAAATTCTAATTCAATAAACTTTTTTGTGGCCAGCATTCTAAAAGAAAAGTTTTTACTGTGTGACAATACTTATGACCTGACTAGGTATATTACAATACAAAAAATCTAGAGCGCGTAGTTATGTAAAAATAGCTTTATTCCTAGTAATGTAATATTGAATTCTATTTTAATAGACGTTTTTTTACTATAAGTAAGATCAAGACGATTGAGGGATTTTGGGGATTTTCCTATAAACATTATTTTATTCGGAAAACCCCTTCATTTTAATCATAAAATACTGAGAACTCAATTAAATCTGATTCAATATTTTAATGAATCCTTAAAAATGACTTGATTATGCTAGTATAACTTATTTTAATGAACGCTTAGGAAAAAGGAGATCTAGATAAGGACTATTGAGGTTCTGACGAAGCGCCTGTCAAGTGACCTGGTACGGTCATGCCAGTGGATGTAATTCGCACGGAGAACAAAATATATGACGAGTACAGCTTGTTCTGATCTGGGTGTCTGCATCCGCTAGTTGCATGACTGTTAAAAGTCCTACGATGCAGATTTCCACCGTGTTTGGCGGCGGGCCTTTGTGGGACTCCACGTGCAATGAGCCCGTGAGTGCCCTTCTCTATGCAGGGGGACGCATGTCGCAAGTATACCAACTAAAACCACCCTAGTGTTTATTCTACACTTTGTTGCCCCCACTGGCGCCTCTTCCTTTTCGCGGACTTTTTCAAATGCACTGCCTAGCTACCTACTGCAGGGAATTGTCTTAAAAAATAATGTATTAAGTCGCTAAAAGTAACTGAAAATCCGGATACCTGTATATTATAAATCATATCATAAATCATGTTTTGTACATATTACATTGTGATGTAAAAGGATTTTTTAAATGAAATTTTTGGTGATTTATAATTTGTGTGGGATTCCCATTCATTCATTTCCATTCTATTAAACGGAGATTGCCATAATAAGAATTATCAGATTTTATTGAGTGTTTATCGCAATCTACTAGTTACAGTAATTTTCGTTTTTTGAGTGTTCTCAGGATTAGGTACTTATTAATTTAAATTGTCTGATTTCTTGATATCAATTTTACTTTATAAAGTCGCTATTTTGATGAATGTTACTAATTTTTAAAGATTTTCATAAAGTTATTATTCTATACAATGGAGATAATTGTTTAATAACTAAAGTTTCATATACTGTTGAAAGTTTCAGGTAATCGGATAGTAAACATTTAGATGTTTGATTAAATGCGACATTCAATGAAATTACAGTGAAAATATCGGTTACCATGCATTTCAATCAGTGACGTCAATATTTCATGTTTCATTCGCAATGTCTAATTAATAACGATTTTATGCCGTATAATGGGCTGAATAGGGATAAAATGGGACTTCTTCAAGAGTTATCAAATAATTTTAGTGATTTATTACTTTTTAGGAATATAAATGTTTGAATCTTGGCCTGGTAATTAACATTTAGATTTAAACAAAAACAGCCATAAAGTTAAACTACTATCCGCATTCGCCCACAAATCTGGGTTAATAAGGATGAGGGGAAATTTACTAGGACTGAAACTACATTAATTAAATCGTTATTAATTTAAATATTGCTGATAGAGTACTTATTATAAATTAATATCCCATAAAATTTTTTTAACTGAATGCAACTAGGTAAACAGTTGGTACACGAAGAAAATGAAATATATTAATTAAATATAGTGAGAACTACAAACCTATACATGTTTCTATATACCTCATTCGTGTACCTTTGAATCGACTGACTAACATATTTTTGAAATAACCATTAATATTTGTGAACAATTGAGACCTCGATTTTATTTGACAGTCCAAGCACTAAGTGACATCTATATATCACACACCTTCATATAACTTCTTACAAAATTTATAAGAAAGTTATATTTTTGTCAATTTGTAACTATTTTCATACTTACTCAGTTTCATCAAGAAGTTTTTATAATCTACTTCAATTCTACACAATATAAATTGTATCAAAGTGGTAACTTGATGTGGTAAACTTTCCAGTTTTGTCTCTATTCGCCCTGTTTCACGGCAATGTAAATATTTCTGCATATTACTAAAGGATTATCGAATTGAAAATACAAAATGTGAAATATAAAATTTATTGCAATCACCATCTGTGTACATCTTTTTTCACCTTGGTCAATACACATAATTGTTATATAGGTATGTACATACATATTGGCATTTAGAACCCAAATGTAGAACGCGGGAAGATGTGCATTTTCCAATTCTTTATTTATTGCTGAGGAACAGCAGACAGGCTGACGACCCACTTAATAGTAAGCAGTTACCGTCGCCTATGGATGATTGGATGTGCAAGGGTTCCTGACCTCCAATAGTTAAGTTGTTGAGTGAAGGCAGAGTTCTTCCTCGGAGGTCTTCTTGATGGTAGTGTTCCAACAAAAAGTCGGTTCTAGTCAGGATTCCATGTTTTAATCTATTCTTCCACTGGGTCTTCTACCCCTTGTTCAGGGGCCTCGAGGCATGGCCTCTTTACTCTGGGTCGGAGTAAGGCCCTGGCGGTGCGTATCTGGTTTACGACATGCTGCACCTGGGCCTCCATGCTCAACGACCTGTCGATGTGGACTCTGAGGTACTTCACACCGAGTGTTTCCATTCGATAAGCTCCCCTCTGAGTTACAGTGGCGGCGGCGGGCTCCTGTGCATCCAGCGGGCGACTGCTAGCGCGGCGGTTTTACTTATGTTAACCGCCATGCGCCAGTTGTCCAACCACGCTGAAAAGATATCTAGGTGTCTGCATCCGTCGAGCTGCAAAATCTAACTTCATAGATTTAACTAAGAAGGCAGTGTCGTCAGCGAACAGTACCAATGTGATGTCTGGCTCTCCCGGTCGCAGATGTTCAGAAAGAGTTAGGATGTCATCTGTGTACATCCCGTACTGGATGGGTGACAGGCAACTTCCTTGGGGAACACCGGCGGTGATGGCTCGTGTTTGGGATTGGGACGTTTGCTCGACCGAATCATAAAAGTCCCGGTCCTATAGAAATGAAGCCACTAGCTGTACGAATGCAGGTGGCATGTTAGTCTTTCTTAATTTATAGAGGAGCCCCTCGTACCAGACGCGGTCGAAGGCCTTCTTCATTTCGAGAAAGACTGCGAGCGTATCTTTTCGCACGTTAAGGGCTGTAGCGGCCGCGTGCAGCACTCGCGCCAGCTGAAGCATAGTCGAGTGACCGTTGAGGAATCCGAACTGCTCCGCAATGTCAACTAAACATTCGGCGCAGTATTAATCGCTCGAAAACCTTGGCGATGTGCGGTAAAAGTGTTACCGGCCGGTACTCGCTGATAATCGGCGATCTTTGCCTGGCTTCGGAAGCATGACGACCTTCCCAGTTTTCCAGGCGTCCGGGAAATAGTGAGTGCGTAGGATGCCGATGAAAAGACGAGCGAGAGCTGCGAATCCCCTCCTCGGCAGCCGGCGAAGTGTGACGGCACTGAGTCCGTCGCATCCCGGTGCTTTCCGGAGCGGCAGGCGGAGTGCGGCTTTGCGCACCTCGGCGGGGGAGATGAAGTCAATAATAAACTGTATATACAGGGTGACTTTGACAAACCCGTCCAAATTTTTTTTACGCACTAAACATCATTTAGGGAACCCATTTTTACAAAAAAATTGTATGTAAAATTTTCAAAATAAAATATTTTATTCCAAGGAAAATATGATCAATCGTACAGAATACTCATATGGTGCAAACTACGTACGTTAACCTGTTAGTACCAGTCTCTGTCACTCCCGCGTAAATGAGTAGTGCGTATTCGCTCGCCCGGTGCAATGACCACCGTCCTCGCCCGCTCTAGTAAGCGGTCATTGCCAGTTTTTTGCTGTACCGATGGAGAGGTCATTGACACTCTCGCGCCGTATTATGTAAATTGCGAGTTCTCTGAATGACTGTGACGCTGATTACTCAACATTTTTGTACTATGCGATACTAAATTAAAATACACGTTTCTCATAATTTTTACTAGATTCTTCTGTGTGAATTTGGACGGGTTTGTCAGTCATAATATTATAATAATAGTCATAAACTGCAGGAGTGTCGGCTCCGTTGGTATGGCCACGTTTTATGGCAACCGGATGCTTACATGGAAAACAAATGTCTGGCCATGCTGCCTCCGCCGGGCCCCGGCAGGAGGGGTAGACCTAAAAAGTCCTGGTTTGACGTCGTAAGGTGTGATATGCGTGCCAATGGGCTCACTACCAGGGATGCTGAAGACCGTGCGAAGTGGAGTAGAAAAAGTCGGAAAGCGGACCCCGGGCACTGAAACGGAAGTTTCGGTTGCAACCGGAATTTGACGCCGGGATGAAGAAGAAAAAGAACATGTAAGTCGCATTATATTAGCTTATTTTATTTAACATTGTTGTCATTGTAATGTAACATCATTATATGGGCTCTAGCGGAAGACCAGTGCTCCAGTTAGCAAAGCTTAATTAAAATATTCTAAAAAGGATTTTAGAGTATTTTTTTTCTTCTTAAACACACTTGCCTTATTACATAATCAAATATGGACCACACAACCAAATTCTTCTTCCTCGTCAATTTTAATTCCAAACATTTTTATTTTATTTTGCCTCATTATAATACTTATGGGCTATTTTAGTGCCAAAATAATAATTACCTCTTAAGCATTAAGTGTATTGGGCTACACAAGGAGTAAAAGATAATAAGAAAATGCTGCCAACTAGATCAAATATATTCTAAGTTATCATATAAAATGTATACACCTATTTAATAAGAATTAATAATCTTTCTTTTTCTCATTTGCTCAAGCCATTTATCCAATTGCTGTGGAGGTGTTAACGGATTCCTCTTGTAATAGTCTTCTGGTGGCTGTCCCTCTTCTAGCCGCACAAAGTAGTGACAGTATCGGTAGCGCACTTCCCCCAATCTAGCCCTAGCATGACGCCTCACCCCTTTGATAGTCATGCCTTTACCAGAAAATGATTCAGCTGAAAGAGAATTATTATAACTTTGATAATTAGTTAAAATTTAAATAAATAATATCTATAATTTTTGATGTTATTCTATTCTTATATAATTTATCTTTTATAAACAAAAAAGACTAAAGACTAAGAAAAGTAATAAGACTTGGTTTCCTTAAATTTTTAGAGGCAATTCTTTCCTTATCAAGAAAGTAATTTACAATGTTTAGTAGATATACTGGTTTTATGTAGGTAGTACACAACTGTATTCAACATAAACCCAGCCACATAGCATGTTAAGCCACAGACCTGTGGGTCGGTCACATCGGCCACAAGTCAGTGTGCAGTATCCCACAGCTTTTTTGCGTATAGCCATGGTAATACACACACACCCCACCTGACCACACAAGAGCTTAAGCCAGAGGTGCCCGTATAGCATATAGGACTATGCCAGACAAAAGAGCCCTTAGGTGTCAGATAGTAGTGTAATACACAGTGGTTTCAATGTCAATTGTGTGTGCTCATATGCACGGGAGTCCCATACTACCCCACCTTGACCTTTTAGTGGTCCATCAAGCATTTCTATCTCATAACAATAAAAAATAATACACATTACACTAAATTGAACCACCAACAACCATACAACAATTTGACCTTTTACACCTGAATTAAATTAGCTTATTACCTATAAATACATACCTATCCATAAATTACTTTTAAATTCTACATTATGCTGTTTCACTGCAATTTCTTGAGCTTCAAGTATAGCTTCTTTGACTAGTATTGCTCCTTTTTTATTTACAAAACTTAATTGCTTAACGGCTTCATCAACTGTCATACCTCTGACAAAACTTGCTATGTACCACAATTTATCTGGACTATATTTAAAATTAACTTTTTGGTGGCAGACAAACTGAAAAAAAAAAACAAATGTAAACATATACATAAATTTACAAAGCTTGTATCTCAAACAATTATAAAATGAACTTGAAAACCATTTTTAATTATGTGATTTGTATAAAAAATATATTTTTTGATGGTTTCCAAGCTCATCGACATATTTATTAGTTAGAAATTAATGTAGAATACTGACTGCAGGTCTTGGTTCTTCTCCAGTAGTTTGTGGAGGATATACTTTTTTGTTATGTTCGATAAAAATTTTAGGTGTTTTCTGCTTCATCCAAGCAGAATTACATGAACTTGTATGCAAAGATCTCCCATTATCTACTCTCATGCCAATAGAAAATAAATTTTTTAGTATTCTATGCATGATGAAAATAAGTACACAAAAAGGTGTATTGAACGTGATTTACACCCAAAAGACCGCAAGTCGGGAAGAATAACGGTCTAGTAAGTAAAAAGTTAGACATTAAGACGATAATAAACCTATTTTTTTTTTGTATTATTGAGGTTATGTTTTTTGAGACTTTGACAGTTTTTAATGTCAAAGTCAACATCAGTGACGCCAATTTTTGTTGAAATAATTTTATAAAATTTTAAAGTGGATTCGACTCAATAGAGTATAGATGAAAGCTTGAAATAACTTAAAAAATATTCATCAAAGAACCCATAATTACGAGTTAGAATTTAAAAGTTTTTAATTACCTATAGCAGCAAATTATATTTATAATAGATTCGTGCCAGGCATGCACTCCAGGCGTATGGTCAAACAACAGGTTTCAGGATATACCTATAATTTTTCCACTAACCAAGTATGGTGAGGTAATAATCATACACGAAATTACAATACTTTATTGACGGACTCAAAAAATACATGCATGTTACTGCAAAATTTGCATGTGTTGTTGTTGAATGCTAAACAAGATCCTACACAATGTCCGACATCCTGAAAAAGAAAAGATTACTAGTCAGTCTCTATGGATCGTGTCTTTTGTATTTTCAGAAATAAACTAAGACAGGGTTACCAACTTAGGGGTTCGCCCCTAAATTTAGAGACTAAACAATTTCGGGCGTTATGTTTTTAGGGATTTTTAAGGATTTTTTTAGTTATTTATTTCTGATTTCTATTTCTTAGTATTTTTTGATTACGAACCATAAAGATATAAAAATTAAACATATAAAAATAAATGAACATAATATTTTGAAGTATATATTAATTATTGATTTATGAACAACTAATATTTAAAATATTATTTATTTTTAACTACCAATAGGGCCAAAATGTTTGCTATATCTGAAAATAATAGTAAATTAAAAAAGTTATCGTGAAACTATCTGTTGTATGGAAAAGGTTAAATAAAAGAAACTTTAATTTTTTTGAAATGTCTCTTATAATTTTTACTAGGATCAATAAATAAATGTGCCGAGATGGCTAAATTGTCACAATTTATAGCACTAGCTAATATTTATAATTTTTTATCGCTATTATTTTAAATATTAGCGTTATTTTAGGGTTTTTGGTTCTATGAAGATTTTGGGGCAATATTTTCGAGAGTTGGTAACACTGCCACAACGTGAAAAGTCAATTGGGGTTACGTTTAGGAAACGTTATTTTCCTTTCGTTTACATTGAAAAGTTTTATATATCTCAAATTTACGGGAATGAAGACTTCTTAGAATCAATGTACCTAGTAGTTAATTAAAATATTGATTCTATTTTCAATCTTTATTCAAATAATATAAACGTTATACGTAAACTTTCCCTTGACATGGGCGACTTATATATAGCAGTAGTTTGTTCGTCAAATATGAATCGAAGCATGGAAGCTCACGCATTTCTTGTTAAGAAAGGGTTCAAAGTGAAGTCCTTTGGTACAGGCGAGAAGGTGAAGTTACCTGGCAGTTCGGCAGATAGACCTAATTGTTACGAATTTGGTGTCCCATATGACGATATTTACAATGATTTATTGGAGAAAGACAAATCGTATTATACCCAGAACGGTTTACTTCATATGTTAGATAGAAATAGGCGGATAAAACCATGTCCAGAAAAGTTTCAAGTTAGTACTGAACGTTTTGACGTGATCATAACATGTGAAGAGAGAGTTTATGACCAGGTGATAGAATGGTTTGGATCTCGACGGTCTATCTACAACCAGCCCGTTCATATTATCAACGTTGATATTCAGGATAATCACGAAGAAGCAACAATTGGGGCATTCCTCATTAGTGACATGGTTACAAAAATGGCACAGAGCGATGACTTAGATGATGATATTGATGAATTATTACATGACTTTGAAGCTAAATGTCAAAGGCCTATTTTAAATTGCATCATGTTTTACTGATAATGGCTTGAAATTTAATGATCAGAAATGGAATCACAAACATACATTCTGAAGTATGTTTAAAGAAAAAAAGCTCAGAAGAATGAAAAATGTGAGAAATGCTAGACTCCTGAGTTGCACTGAAGTTATGACTGATTGTTGAATAGATTGCCAGTAATATTGTTACCGACAAAAATATATATTTTATGTAATTGGTATATTATGGCTATTTTGTTTGTTATAATGAAATTAAATTTAGTCCCACTTCCTGGTCCTCAAATATGTTACGAGTTGTTCAGTGGTGTAAGTTTTGGAGTATACAGTTGTTGGTCATTCTTAAAATTTAATATACAGCAAATGTTAGTCTACTAGACAAGGCCAAACAGATTCCCTTGTTGTATACATGTTGCAAAATTATTGGGTTAGTTTGGGGATATACATTGTAGTGTGATTGTGGATTATGTGCAATGCAGAATTATTGATAAAAAGTATTTGTCACGATAATTTTAAATGTCACATTATAATGAATCTCAGATTTTTGAGAAAGGAAATATAATTACATGGGATACTATTTTTTTATTGCATAATTTTAAGTTGTATTTTAATTCTTCTCTTTATCTTGTGCAGGGGCTGAGAAAGAATACTGATCTTTGGTCTTTAAATATACCGCCATAATAATTGTGTTGTGTTTCAGTTCCCCTACTTAGAGGGCAGTGTGTTAACGGTGTCGCAAACATCCATAGGCGCCTGTCTGCTGTCCTACAGCAATTAAAATAAATATCTAATATTTGTAAGAACACTTATAATTTCTGTATTTCACTTATAATTTAAGCAAACAGTGAGTAAATGAAGTGGTACACAGGCTAATCATTAGTGCTAAGTGGAATTTTATTTATTCGGGGGTTTCTTTGCATCAAATCGGCCAGGGCTTAATAAAAAAGCAAATAGGTTTAGTTAATAACATATTTCACACCTAGTTAGATGTGAGAACTGTTCTGTTTTGCGATATTAAACCCTTTAATAAAATATATATTTTTAATATAGAGAAAAAATGTGTTTGGAGCTCAATTTTTTTTTAATTGCTGAGGAACAGCAGGCAGGCTGACGACCCACTTAATAGTAGCAGTTACCGCCCCACACGTTTGCGACGGTATAGGTGCCGTGAACAAGTAGGGTTTCTACGTGGTACCAAACCCATTTGAATAGCGACCACCTTCTTTCGTATGCCGCCATAATAACTTTTGTGTTGTGTTCCGGCATTAGTGACCTAAGTTCCTGTACCCTTATGGGACAGCATCGTGTTTTCGATGCCACTGGCGTTGCAAACACCCGAGGAGACAGTAACTGCTAAATTCTAAGTGGGCCGTCAGCCTGTCTGCTGTCCTACAGCAATAAAAAAACCTAGGAAAATTCAAATTTCCCGCCCATTTTAGTGCTAAGAGGTTTTTTGGGGTCTATATAAACTAATAGAGATTAAAAGAAAATATAGAAACGATTTTTAAATGTGGTGCAAACACTTAGGACTTAAGCGATGGTAATAAACGAAACTGGGTATGGTCAAACACTACTTGAAGTTTTGTTTAGAAACTGGCGGGACTGCGAATTCTGCTACAAACTACGTATTAAATTGCCATCGGCGGGGCACTGTCCATTCCATGTTAATAGTGTAGCACTAGCGATCAAGTGGACCTATTTAGTTAGGGAACGTATCCATACTACGTGGTCTGTTCAGGGGGAGTGGAGGGTCTTTAGATATTACTCATAGGGAGTGGGGCTTAGATTTTCCGCACATAGTCAATGTCCTCAGAAAATTTCGCGGGTTTTTCGAGTTACATTCAAATATGGCGCGCAGCGTTTATCGCTATTACAGCATTAATACATACAAGCCAAGAACAGTATATATGAATTATTATGTGAAAACTAGAAGGTCTTCTCATATACATACTACGGACGGTCACCAAGTGGGGGGGTGAAAATTATCAAAAATAAGTCATGTGGTATGGGTGCAGATATACGTCCCGTTATGTAAATTCTGAATTTTAGAGAAGCTGCACATTAAATTATTCGCTATAAACAGATCAGTATATACCTACTCGTACTACAATAATTTAGCTGTAATTTTTTAATTTTCTTCAACATTGAAGTAATCTTGTCACCCTTATTTGTTATGCGTGCTTTTATCCTATTACTATTTCGATAATTTAATTATTTATCCGATAAAAAATACATAAATTGATTTGATGTTTTAAATTAAAGCCCTATAAGTCGTAATATGAATTATATTTGTTTTATTTAGATAAAGTAATCCTCAGATAATGGTACAATACTTATTTAAAATAATCTAACTGCCAGATAAAAATGTCGGATAGTGAACTGCGCGACGAAGTGAAAGTTTTTAACGGGAATTAAACGAATATGATGATGAATCAGGATTTCACGTAGGATATTTATCTCATACTTTCTACGAGTATTAAATAAATCATCATCATCATCTTAGCGTTGAATCCCGGTTGCAGCCTAAACTCGCTTCGGCGCCCGGGGGCCGCTTTCCGACTTTTTCTTCTCCACTTCGCACGATCTTCAGCATCTCTGGTGGTCAGTCCATTGGCACGCATATCAACCCCTGTGACGTCAAGCCAGCACTTTTTGGGTCTACCCTCCTGACGGGGCCCGGCGGCGGCGGCATGGCCAGACATTTGTTCCCCACATAAGTAGCCAGTTGCCGTAAAACGTGGCTATACCAGTGAAGGCGACACTCTTCCAATTTATTTGTAATGTCACGGACATAAAGGCTGCCGCGAATACGAGAGTTCCTAACGCGGTCCTTGCGCGTTACTCTCTGTGCCTGCTTGTGTTGCTCCAGCACCGGCCACGCTTCACATTCGTATAAAAGGACAGGCCTAATGATGGTCGTATAGACCTGTCCCTTCAATTTAACCGGTATTTTAGGGTCACAGATGACACCAGTCACCTCACGCCATTTGACCCACGCCAGAGCAATGCGTGCCTTAACGTCGGAGTCAATGTCACCAGACGCGTGAAATACAGATTCCAGGTATTTCACCTATTCCATGAGCTTGACCATATCGCCGCCTATGCGCGCGGGTGTGGGATCTGTGGAGTTGCAGGCCAAGTACTCGGTCTTGGCCACGTTGAGTTTCAGACCGCCGTTCTCAAGCGATTCCTTCCACGTCTTCATATATCCCACCAACCTACCCTGTCCGAATCTGCCAGCGCGATATCATCAGCATACATGAGCTACCTTGGGAGCTGCTCATGTGAGTTTCTGATGCTCTCTGACAGTACGTCTAATACCACGCTGAACAGAAACGGACTAAGAACGGATCCCTGGTGTACTCCGACAGTGATGGGGAAGGATTTTGTGTCACTAACAGCGGTCCCAACCACGGAATCGGAATTGCGGTACATGTCTCGGATAGTGTCAATATAGGCCTCTGCCCACCAGATTATCGCGCGAGGAATACAGTCGAAGGCCTTCTGCAAGTCAAGAAACAGGCAATGCAGAGGCGTATTCTTAATCCTGTATTTCTCCGCGACAGTCCTTAGGGCAAAAACAGGGTCCATTGTTCATGACCAGGGCGAAACTCAAATTGATATTCCGAGACAGCACACTCCTGTCGAATCCGATTGTCGATAACCCTTTCGAAGAGCTTCATGGTGTGGGACATGACCTTAACCCCTCGGTAACTACCGCACTCCTGCACCGACCCTTTGCCTTTGAAGACTGGAGTACTGATACTCAGTCTCCATTGACTCGGAATCGTACCGGTGAGGAGTGTCCGGTTGATAAGGTCGGTTAAGACGCCCACACCACGAGAGCCCATCGTCTTCCAGGATTCGATGGGGACTCTATCGGATCCAACAGCTTTCCAATTCTTCATGCGGCGAAGACAATTCTGGACCTCTGCAGGTGTTACCAGTGGCATTAGTCCTTGATTCGGAGGAAGATCTGGTGGCTGCACCTCCTTGGGCTGCGTGTTCAGCAGCTTGTAAAACGAGCGCCATCTCTCCTTCACTGTGTTGTCCTCGCATAGCAGGTTGCCCACAGGGTCTTTTACACGACGGCACTTGGAAATGTCCTGTGCCGCTTTGACCTTGGAGCGCGTCAACTTATAGATGAGCTTCTGCCCCTCATACGATTTCAACTTATCGTAGTGGTTTTAAGTGGTCTAGTCTGGCTCTGGAAACAGCTCTCTTAGTGTATGCGTCGCTTTCTTCAGGAGATCTGGACGCTTGCCACTTCTTAAAGAGGGATTTCTTCGCTCTAGTCTCCCTCTGGACTGTGTCGTTCCACCACCATGTCTCCTTGTCACATTTGCGTCCATCCTTAGACACTCCAAGCACCTTCTTCGCTGACCCAAGGATAGCTGCCTGAATCTTGTCCCAGTAAGCCTGTAAGATTTCACCGACTGCTAAGGCGAAATCCTGGGACGTGACTTCATTAAGCAGCCACCACCTGATTCGGCGCTGAACGCGCTCGGCATGCGTCAAGAAGACGATGTGCAGTGAGACTCACCGGGTATGACCTTGCAGTTGTTACGAGTATTAAATAATATACCTACTGGGACAATTCACTAGTTCCAGAGTATGTAGCATAGCTCTTGTGTTATAGATACTAGGTAATTAATATACTATTATATTTACTTTTGTAAATGAATATACATCATATATACCCGTGACCCCTCCGCACGGCCGTAATGCGCTAGCCGTTACACCACGGAGGTCGTCATAATTATTTATAATTACTATATAATATTTATATTTAAGTAGTATTACTCTGATATGATATTGAATCTAAGCCATAGAGAAGAAAGTAATTCAGCATTAAGTCAGCCAACTTTATCGTCTGCATTCTTGGTATATTATACTTATTAATAACATTGATGTTTTCATATAGATAGCTGCTAGGGTAACAACGTCGAATTTATTCTTATTGCTTGAATATTATGCCCCAGTGAACACATGACTTAAATATGACGTCATACGATCATACCGTCGTAGTCGTAGAATAGTGACGGATCTGACATAATATATTAAACTTTACACTTTACAGGATAGCCATTTTAAAAATACACAAGCGTCATTTTACTATGAGAATCTATCACATCACACCCATCACTTTACCGAATGCTTAATTTAAAATCTAAAATACATGTAATTTTTTTGTTAATGTAGCAATAATATTTAGACAATGTAGTATCCAAATGTGGTAAAAAGTGAATTTTTGATTTTTTTCAAATCCGACGTTATTCTACGATCACGACGATACATAGGTCACATAGAGATCATGAAACTTTAGGTATAAATGACATATTTATTACTTTATTTGATGATTATGGAATAATGTCGTATTAAAAGACATCATACTGATATAAACTGACTCTTGACGTCAATTTGAGGTCATACTTACGTCATATATTTTACACCAGTGTCTGACGTCAGGAGATATGAAATAATGAGTCACCTGCGACTTAAATCTTAAGTCAACCTGACTGCTTGATATGTGTGATGTCATAATTATGTAACTATGTTTACTGAGGCATAATCCATTTTCTCAGTGGTGACCAATCAAGAGGTCCAGGGTTCAAATTTCATGGTGGCATTCACTGCTTAGGTAGTTTCACTTAATGTGCATATTAAAGCATTTTGAGATGACCAATTTGTGTAACCCACAAATCCAGCATGGACAAGCGTGGTGGGTATACTGTCAGCTCCCTGTAGGAGCACGCTCAAGCCCAGCTGTCAGACGTTAGGTGCTGTTTTTTACTCTTCGTCGTATTAGGTATTCTTACAATGGAAATATTTAGAGTTTGCAGTTTTAAGTAGGTATTATAGTAGCATTGCATTTAAGGCCTTTACGAGAATAATGTGATATTTTCAAGGACATAATCTGACAAGTAGCGTTGAAAATTTTGTAAGATGTTTGCATAAAGACATTTCAGTAAAGGAAAATAAAACGATGTTTTTAAAATAACACGTAATATATTCAATAAGTAACATAAACAAATGATTTTATATATTAATCTGTAATTGAAGGGTAATAAAATTAGTCAAATGAATAATACAACAATGTTTTATATATAACAGAATCAACTTATTTCATTGAAAACTTTATCTTTCAATTCATAATATCTGTTGAAACGTATTTCTGCATACCTGGAAAAAATAACATTATTATGTGTAAAAGTGCTCTTTTTTACCACGCTTTTATTAACATAACCTGTATGTATCTATGTAACGGAATTTTCGGACTCGAATTGACTCGATTGACGGACCTATACTGAACGATCAAAAAAATTCAAAATTTTGCACAAGTGTCAAGACCTCAGGATAGGAGAATATACAAATTTAATAATTTTGTCCCATAGTTCTTATATCAGGATTATCAAGATTAACGCTTTCTTTTCCTTCTACCGGGTGATGGCGTTAAAGAAATAAAACTGTCGGAAGATGGCGTTAAATTAATAAAAACATTTGCCAATTTTTACAAATTGACAACAAATAAATTAAAAATTAAAATAATCAAAAATTAAAGTTAAAAAAAATTAACTGCATTTCAATGAAACTAGTTGTATTAGTACTACAAAAATTATAATAATTGATAAATGGAACACCTCATGCTTTTTAGAACAGTGACTTTTTTTTTCGTCAGTAATTTTATTTTTATGATATGAATTATTTTTTAGTTACGATACGGCCGATTAAGTGGCTACGTAAGTGGCCTTGTTGGGTCGTGTAGTAAAGTCGTAAGTTCCATTCTCACGCCACCAGAATTTTTATATTATAATTACAGTGCAAATAGCTTGAACTAGTCTGTTTTTCAATTGTATGTTTATAAAAAAGTACTGGAATACATAATTATTTTCAACTATTCCATCGGTGTTTAAAAATACATACATCAAAATGGAATATTTCTCGAATAGGTAATTTTTACCGTTTCCCTAACGATTGAAATAATAATGATACGTATATGATTATATTATAATGAAATTTTTACCGTCCGAAATCAAAATCAATATCGGAATGTTCAAACTGCACCAGGGACCATACCCCCCACAAGAAGTGGGAAGTCAACGACAGCTTTTCGACATCTTCGTACACTTTTTCAACGGCTTCTTCTGTCACTTGAGCTCCATTCAAAAACTCAGTCAAGTAAACTGTAATCCATGACAATTGAAACTCTTTGCTGGGGTATCTATTATAATCAATGCTTTCGATTGATAAACCTGCAAAATAACAATTTTAAAAGGTATGAGATATATCCAATGTTTTTGAATTAGCGAGAACGCTTAATGATACCAGCAAAATTACATTGAACTAATAATTCCTAATTATAATATCGCGATCTAGTAAGTTTTTGACATTCTTTATATTGATTATTCACGAAAACTTAATGCAATTAGGCCTATGGGACAGCAGCGTGTTTGAGGTGCTACTGGCGCGGCAAACATCCATAGGCGACGGTAACTGCCTACTATTAATTGGGCCGGTCAGCTCGTCTGCTGTTCTCAGCAAAAAAAAAAATTGACAAACTTGATACTTAAGTTAATGCACTTTCCTTGCCATTTATGTGTATGTACCCTATATAGGAGGGGGCTAGAAGCCGAGCTAAGGCATTTTCTTGCTCGAGCACGGAGAGAAGAGTGCAGGATTAAAAATTATTTTGATTTGACAAAGAAATAGAATAGCAGTGGAATGGAAGATACGTTAAAAAGTACAACCGCCGCGACAGTAAAATTATTTCTACCGAATTTGTGCCACGCATATAAAATAATGAGGAAACTAGAACAGACTCCCTCGAAGGTGTTTTCAGCACACGGTGGCATCTCAGCAAAATCATAGATTTAAACTAAAAGTATTGCATAAGTCCATGCAATACTTGGCTGCAATAAAACAATCCAATATATTATTAGAATGCCCTATATACGATCGTTATAATTATGTACGATCCAGAGACGATACAAATAAATGAAGACACAATTGACTAGCTCGTTGCAGAAAAGACCACAGGTCAAAACTATTCTCTCTCAATGTATTCAAAATAGTTGTAGCAAAGATTATGAGTAGGACTATATACATATGTTGTCATTTAATTATTAATGCAAAGATTAGGCGTTATATAAAGATAATGTGTAGTTTAAGTGTTGCCCTAATAATATAAAAAAGTTGCTAAATAGTGTACTGAATTAGAACATTGAATTTTTTTTACTATAGGACAGAAGACAGTCTGTCGGCCCAATATAGCAGTTACCATTGCTTAGATGTTTGCGACGCCAAGGGCAACGCTAACACGTCGTCCGAGTAGTGGTACTGGTACCTGATCATTTATCATATCACTGAACACAACAGAAAGTTATTATGGCGGCATATTTAACAACAAGAGGTGGTTGCCATTCAGAGTTGCTTGGAGCCTGATCACCTAATAAATTATTACATGGGAAAATATATGACTATTTCGTTTCATGTAAATCCTTATTGATCAAACACAGTCAGTAAATGAATGAGATAGATAGCACATACAGGGTTATTGGTAATTTGACGTATTCCCGTTAGGAGGTGATAGGGGTGCCTATTTGTAATAATTTTATCTCCCATATGCATTATGCAAGTGAACCATTTTTGAGTTATCATGTTTTTTAATATTTTTCAAAATAAGTCAAAAACGAAACATCTAAAATTTATTTTAAAAAAAGGTATCAATTTAAATCTCATTTTTTACTGATTTCTAAAAACGATTAAACATTGGTTATTTATCAATATTAAAACAACAATTATCGGTCCAAATTTAAAAATGCAAGACGAAAAGCGATATTATTTCAATATTTTTTCCACTAAAATGGCTTAAAAACAAAAAAGAAACGTTATAAAACTTGGCTTGCAGATTATTTTAAACATAACCGTTTTCTTAGCTCTCCAACAATGCATAACAACTAGGAACATAGTTTAAACAAACTGAAAAAAAATGATCACAAAGGAAGCAGGCGGAAATTCGTATTCGAACTAAATTTAAAATCGTTGTTTGAATATCTTGCAAATAAGTTTAATGCGTACATAACCAATGCAGGAAGCAAACTGGCAGGTTAAGAAAAAAAACAAAGTTTTCAAAGAGTTCTTTTTTCAAAAACTTTTCATGCGTGCATTGGTTTAGTTTTACAAATTGGCGCCGTGTTTTTTGAAGTAAATACACTCACGATTGTAGTAAATTTTTTAATTTGAATTGAAATATGGAAGAGCTTGATCAAAATGAACAACGTGTTTCAAAATTACACAAATGAAAAATACGCCGATAGTGTGTTTAGTTACGGCTTTTGTTATAAATTTTTGATGTATTTTTGACTTATTTTGAAAAAGCTAAAAAAACATGATAACTCAAAAATGGTTCACTTTTGCATAATGCATATGTGGGTTAAAATTATTGCATATAGTCACCCCTATCATCTCCTAACGGGAATACGTCGAATTACTAATAACCCTGTATAATATGCGAGGGTGGACCGATAAGTACTTAAGCCTACAAATGAAAATAATTTTTTTTGGAAAAGTGGCGATTTATTTCTCAACCTCTCTTTCTCTTTTGAGTTTGATACACTTGCCCCAGCGATGCTCCAACTTTTTTAACCCGTCTGAAAAATACGTTTTCTGAATGTCTGCAAAGTAGGCCTCCGTGGCTCCTCATTCGACTCAAATTTCTGCGCGGTCAGTGAATTTTTTAAATTCCGAAACAAAAAAAGTAGCACAGGGCCAAATTCGGAAAATACGGTGGATGGGGCAGCAGTTAGTAGGTTAATGCTAACAATTTGGCCGTGGCGATGGCGGAGGTGTGAGCCAGTGCGTTCTCATGATGGAAGAGCACTTTTTTCTTCGCCAAATAGAGCAATTTTTCTGCAATTCGGCATCGAATCGGCCCAATAATTCGGCATAGTAGAGCCCTGTGACCGTTTTGCCCTTCTCCAGGAAGTTGATGTAGACCACACCTTTTGAATCCCAGAAAACAGTGGCCATCACTTTTCCGGCCAATAGGACAGTCTTCGCCTTCTTTGCAGCACGTCCGCCACTGTTTCGACTGTCCCTTGGTCTCTAGTGTATACTAGTGTATCGATGTTTCGTATACGGTCATGTAACGACGCAGAAACTCCTTCGGATTGCGCTTAAACATCGTCCAACACTGCTCGGAGGTGGTATCCCGGTTGCGCTTATTGTTCGGAGTGAGCAAACGCGGCACCTATCGCGCCGACAGCTTTCTAATGCCCAATACTTGATGCAGGACCCACGCGGTCTTTTGAGATGCCTACTGTCTCAACTATCTCGCGCACATTCAATCGGTGGTCTGTCAATAAGAGATCGTTTTTTATTGTGAGAGATTTTTGTCAAGTTCTCCTCCGTGGTAGCCGTTATTTTTTGTTGCTGTAGGAGCTGGCCTGTTAAACAGGCTGACGGCCCACTAAGAATTTAGCAGTTACCGCCGCATGTGGATGTTTGCAACGCCAGTGGCATCGCGAACACGCTGGTGTCCTATAAAGGTACAGAAACTAGGGTCATTAATACCGGAACACAACATAAGGTTATTATGGCGGCATACTTAAGACCAAAGATGGTCGCTGTCCAGCTGGGCTTGGGGCCCTACCACGTAGAAAAGTTTTTAGGGCACCTGTGCGTGGCTCATCAAAAACCGACGTGCGACCACGTTGAAACTGGTTAAACCAATTTTTGATGGTTGCCATCGAAGGAGAAGAGTCACCGTACACAGCATCCAAGCGCTATTTGATTTTGATGCGCGATTTCCCTTCCAAAAACAAGAATCGAATCACCGACCGATATTGCTCTTTTTGCATTTTTCTCAAATTCGCGGACACGATCGCTTCCAAACGCGGTCAACACAAAACTACGCGTTCGATTCAGCTGAAATATTCACAGTAGCTGACTACGAGAATGTACTACGCAATAAAAAAATTGCTCTTGCGATAGTGGTGCTATCGGGCGGTGAGGATAAGTACTTATCGGACCGCCTTCGTGTATATAATAGGTTTTCTAGAATTATAGTTTACATAAACGAAGATGTTACACGTTTATCACAATTATCTTGAGGTCATGGAGCTTATCTATATTTCTCAGTTATTTACGTAAAGTTATGTTCATACAATTTCATAATCTATCATAATTTCATCATGAAATTTTGCTTGCATATAGACATTTATTTAATTCTTTTCAAATTTCAAAACTGTAATGACAATGACATCTGCGATTACGAGAAACGTTAGACGCACTCGTCGCCTATGTTCTCGTGATTTTCTAGTCCTGTACAATTCAGGTACTACGTTTTATTTTACATAGAGGATCATCTTCGCCGTACAAAATGGCTTGGCTCAAGCAGTGGCAGCAGCGATCGTGGGTAAAACGCTAGGGGCACCACGAACACTCTGCTGTCCGCATAGCGGCACTAGAACCTGGGTCACTAATATGCCGGAACACAACACAAGGTTATTATAACGGCATATTTACAGACCAGGGATGGTTGCCATCCAAACGGGCTTGGGGCCCTACCGCCTAGTTAGGGTTGTGTTGTCGGCTTTTATGACAGGCCGACTTCGGCCGCAGGGTTCAGTTTTCTTAATCCACTCTTGCACGGAGAAAACGAACTATATTAATCATGAAGATTAAAAATAGGAATATTATAAGTCAATTAGCAGAAATTTAAAGTAGATTTGTATTGTGAAATGGCCAGGTTCATTGTTTGTATCGTTCATTTTGGTTATTGACTCCTCACCTAAATGTAGTAACAATAAATTATACTCACCGACAAACTCATTGAAATGATTTGCAATATCATACGCTTGGTAATTATAAGTGGCATATTCATAATCGATGAAAGATATTCTGCCTTCATCTTTGTCGTAGATTACGTTTCCTAGAAGCAAATCATTGTGAGCAAACACAATCGGGCTCTCTGTTTTGGTTAGGTGCAATTTTAGACGTTCAAACTCTATCCTTAGTGTTGTTATTGACCCAAAGCTATTCACAAATCTACAACAGAGACATTTGAGTAAGGAAGTTAAAACTAGTTACTTCACATTAAAATAAGCATATTGTTAATTCTACTTCATGAACTACTTCAAATATAACTATTAACTGGTTTCGTTAGGAAAGCAATATAAGAACTTTAAAAACAAATATCATAGGATTCTGGAAATGTTAAGGAATTTTTTTAAGGATTTTGTATGAAATTGTATGAGTGAAAATATAATATATATTTGTATGGAACATAGCTCACAAAAGAAAAAAACTCACAGAAACAAACAGATTAGTCTACGAAGTTTCATAAAAGATAAACACGCGATGCTAGGGTCATTACAAATTAACATCACGGGATATTTCATGCATGGAAAAAACACAATAACAACATGGGGAATGTATATACAGCGCATGTTGTATCGCAATTACCTGTTTTGCTTGATTTCTGTTGAGAATGTTTCTGGAAGCAAATTCAGAAACTGCTCTATTTTGTTCCATACAAATGGTTCTTTCAAGACCTGCATAATAAATTGTTATTTTAAGTGTTAATCCAAACTCGAAAGGAGCAACCGAACGGTGCTCTTGACTAGCTATCAATAAACTGGCAAAAGACTCTCTAAGTTAAAAATGGTGTGAGACCCACATTACCTCAACGAGAGTCCCACCGTGAGCCTCCGTGCGATGGGATGGGCATCAAGCATTTCCACCCCAAGAAGAAAAGGAAAAAAAAAATTGGGTAACCCTATAATTTTTGACCGGGACCATACGGTCAAAGGTACCTGACATCCGTGATTGGAAAAAAGACAGCCGTAAATGCGTTTATTATGTGATAAATTTTTTACTACACATATAAATACATAAAAAGAGAAGACAATTTTAAAATTTTAAGTAATCTCAATAGGACGACATTACATAACCCACAAATTAAAGACTTTTAAGATAAAGGCGTAAAAACTTGTTTTACTTATTTTTCCGAATATTCTGTAAAATGTAATTAAAAAATCTTTAAACTCATTATCTGTGCAGGGAACTGGTTATGAATTCAGCGACGTCTCATGGAATTAAATGTCACGTTAATAGAAAACTTAGTTACTTATTTATTAAGTTCATAAGTAAGTACTAGGTACATAATATATGTAATATTGATCGAGTAAAAATATATCCCACTTTAAAAATTGACAAAAGGAATGCACGTTTGTAAACCTAAGAAAGCTAAAAGGTGAATTTCAAATTAAAAACAGAATCCAAAAAATGATCACAAATTTAAGGGCTTAGCCATAATACTCTCGCTATTTTAAACTCACGCTGTCGCCACGCTTACGGTAATAACCGGAAATAGATTTTAGTATGTTTAATAAGAAAGTGACATGAATACTGTGGCGGCGATTTAACCACATTGATTGTCAAATCATACATTTGTTATTTGGGCAACAAGCGATCTCGATAAGATGAAAACTTAGGTCTAACCCGCTGATTGAATATAGAAAACTATATTTATTATACAATAATTATATATAATTTATATAGTAACATAATTTTAAAATAAACTCAACTGTAATTTCTCTATTCATTTCTTACTTCTAGATAATTTTTGAAGTTTATGGTTGTTCGGAAAGTAGTTTCCTATTTCCCGACAGAGGGCCTAGTTGTATTGTTTCACACCCAACTTCATACTTGAGCCGCATGATCTTCATTTGTTTCAACAGGATATAGCAAGGCTTGCTTGTAAAAAAGAGTGAGTAATTGATTCCACACAGTAGTTTTTGCTTGGTGCCCTTTCAAATATAGAGGGTCAAAAGCAGAATTTTCGGTACTAATAACCAGTATATCTAGATCTATATTCGAGCTTTATGACACATTGACTTTCATAAGTTTAGATGTTTATGTATAATATGTATTTATTTACAAAATTATATAATTGGGTATTTGAAAAAAAAATTATTGATTTTTTTTATGTATTTTAAAACTTTATTGTATACTAATATTGATATTTAATGCAAAAAAACTTAAAAAAAGTTTGTTTCAATTAATTATAAACAATTAAAAATTGATGAAATTTAAATAAAAATCACGTGACTATAAAAGCGCCATGATTGGTCACCATAGTTGTGACGTCATAATGTTATAGCTATTCAATAACAGTACAGCGTTAAAGGCTTAAAAATTTATTGCTAAAATAAGAGTTGTTAGTTCCGATTAGCTATGTGTGATAAAGAATTTATTAAGGAAAAGTCTGATAATATTCTTGATGTTGATATATTTATGATAACCAATTTTTAAAAAAAAATTGCATTCGGTTTAATTCTGCTGAAGTTCGAGATGCCAAGGCATAAAGGTAAGTCTGTTAAAAAATAATATAATAAATGAAAATATTTAAATATTTATTATAGTATTTTGTTTTGGGATTATCACGGTGCACTGCTTGAAACCATTTATTTCGACATTTGTCATCTTGGGGTACATATAAAAACATTTTGTCAGGAGTTGATTTTGTAGTATTCGTACATAATGGTACAAAACAAGAACGATAACTTTTTAGGTTCGACATTTTTAATATAAATTTAAATATTTAACAATGACAACAAAATTAAATAGATCAAAACACTATATTTATTATTTTTCTATCAACTGCAATGAGTGAAAACTAACATTATGACGTCACACGCGCTCGGGTTTGTTCGGGAGTTGTCGGCGTGTCTTCGGTACTGGATTCAAAAATTAATTTTTATTTTGTTATAACTTTTGAATTATTGCGAAAAAAAAAAAAAAATAAAAATAGTTTTGCATAAAACTTATATATGATCTTTTCATTTATCACAAAAAAAATTTGTTTTCAAATACCCAATTATAATAGTTATTTAGTAATACAAACGCTCTGCTTAATTTGGTGTTAATTAATATTTATTTATTTATAGAGTTATATGAATATAATGCGTTTCAAATAAGAATAGGATCGACTTTGCGCCATGTTGTGACGTCATAGCATAGGTTTTTAATATTTATTTCACTGTTGTTTAAAATAAAATTAGGTATGTTACCTGTATTTATGATTTCAATTCCACTCATCATTATAGATATGCAAATAAGGTTTCGTTCCAAACCGTACTTTTCTAGTGACATTTACAGATAGAGGTTATTGACGTTCCTATTCTTATTTGAATCGCATTGTACACAGCTTTCAATACCGATCCTCACATCAGCATTCGTAAGAGATATTTAACACATTAACTGCCAAGCATTTTGATGAGTATGTGGTGATTTGCCATTGCAGGTTTAGATAGTACATAGATATAATTGTTTGTGAGGTTAATAATTTTCCAGATATTATATTTCAATTTTCTTGTAGCCACCGAAAAACATAATTTCATCTCCCAAATTCTCTTTATAAATCCTCAGATGACTGACATGGCGTTTAATGTGTTAAATACTCTTTTACGGTGAACTTAGTAGGTTATGGGTTGTTACTATAAGTTTACATAGAAGGATATATAATGTAAGTAAACTCCAACAACATAATATATTAAAGAAAAAATTTGTATCAATTCTATATATTATATGAGTATATAAAATAACAACAGCCCATTATACCCCCTTGCTAGGTTCGGACTGCCCCTAGAGGGTACGGAACGGACAGTAAACCCGCCACCCTTGTCCGCGGGTTGATGGATTATACACGATCGTTATCTCGGTATACAGTTTTTCCTTTAGTACGTAGAAATTAGTGTTTTCAATGTATTGAATTCAGATCAATTATTTAAAAACCCATAGAAATGTCACATAATTTCAGCATAAATACAACAAAAAATTATGTCAAAGTATAATGATAATAAAAATTATTATTTAAACACGCTCAAATTCTCCACATGACCGTTCAGATCGCCCCCCCCCCCCAACGATCCCCTGTGATAATGGGATTCGGCGGAGTACTTCTTCCAGTAGATTCCAAAACGCTATTTTAGCGGCGTCGTCCCAACCGACCTGTGGCGTGTAGCTATTTATCAAGTGGGTAACAACCCTATGCATATGCATCCTAACGACCATAAACTGGTCGCTATGACGTTTCACTTCCAAAATGTCGTTCTGGGACACCTCCGAGAGCACTATGGCAACTCCATTCTTCCCACCAGGTGCATCTGCATAGATCAGCTTGTAGCCATTCCCAATGAACCGGGATCTGCTGGCCTTCCACCGAGTCTCCTGCAGGAACGCCACAGCCACCTTCCACCTGGAGAGCACATCGACCAACTCTCTCGCGCGTCCGGTAACCGCGCCTAGGTTTCATGTTGCGAAGCGGATCTTTCGAGATGTTTGGGCTGCGTGAGTTGCAGCTGACGTCGTTAGCTGTGTGCGCCCATGATACGGTACCACTTGTCCACTTCTTGCAAGAGCCGGGCGAAGCTCTTGCGCGCCGTTATTCGGCGGCGCCCTAGCCCTTAAACGATCCCGTAATCTTACTCTTTCCATTGGATTTGGCTTGTTTGGCTTTTACGGGGGCGACTGCCATCTGACCCCCCAACCCCGAAAGCAAAGCTGTCGTCAGGGCCTCGTCCGTTATTCAGCAGGGTGCGCTAACTTGCAGGTAAGATTGACTTGACAAAGGTGAGTAAATAGGTTTTCATTTATAAAGAACTATTGAATATTTTATTTCACAATACTTTTATACGGCGGTCCTATCAGTTTTATATTCATTTAATGAATATTTTACGTCAAAACCTTTCATTAAAAATAAATGTCTATAAAAGTACGTTTAATAGATATAAACGTGAATGAAAAATTAAAATCAATTATACTATAGGCAGTTGGTAGAAATACGTGACCGACATGTCCTAAAATGTTAGGCATGTGTACAGTATTAAAATATCTTAAATTTATTGAGAGGATAGTTGCATTCGCATTATCATAATTGTAGTAAAGATTTTCAAGGTTTAAACTGCTGTAAATTCTGGATGTCTAATTTGTAATTAATGTTTCAAACACTTCCGTATTGTCAAGATCAACGCAAATAGGCCATTTTGTTCTAAGAGCATCGTTAAATATGTAATTGTATTATCTCTTCCACTTACTCTTCCTTCTTCTCTTCTCTCAAGAACGAAAAAGGAATATTAAATTTTAAATGTGGATCGATCTCTTTGTAGATTTTCCTTAATATTGAAAATTCTTCTATCACCTAGTGTGATTGCTTTTAGGCCGAGAATATCTTACAGAATCAGACTGTTTCATCACATCTGTTTGAACTGGGCAAAGATAGCATGCCAAAGAAATTTGTTCTATACAAAAAAACTTACAGTAGCAAAATACGTGGCCGTATCATCAAGTAACGTATATCAACAATATAACAAATATCAAGTAACCGACTCTCACGTAGCTCGTCCTAATTTAACCGATACGTTGTATATTCACTACATCATATACAAACAGCGCAGTCTAGTCCTAAAGTAAGCAGTAGACCTCTTGTGTTATGGGTATGAATAATAGACAACTGACATCCCTATGTAATTATATATTGCTTTTGTACATTGATACATATTATACTCAGATAAAAAACGGGAATCAAACCCGTAATCCCCTGCAGGCGTTTCTTCGTGCGAAAGCTGATGCGCCACGGATGTCATCAACTTGACTAACTTTAAACTTGATAATCTTATATAATCATTTTCTTTAGTATGACCACCCATTAACACCAAGACTTGGAATGAGAAAGTATAAAATAGATATGCTAATAGTCATGCTTGACTAGCCTATAGTATCAAGGCAATGAGGTAGCTGCATAATAAACATATGTCATGGCTAATTGAGCTTTTTAAATGAATACTAAACCTACTATGAATTATTTTAAATCTCATTACGATTAATGTATTCAATAACAACTATTTAACTTTTCTAACTTTTAAAAAAGGATCGTCCGAATGATGTGCTAGATTATTTTAAACACAATGTTCACGATCATTTGTTTATTCAAGACATCTTCAATGTGACTTACCATCAAAGTCAATAATATAAAAGAGACGAGTTCTGAACATCTTTTGTTATTCAATTACTGTACATTGCAACATGTCCTTGCTTCTTATTGAACAACCTTTGAGATTTCTATTGTCCTATTAAAAGTTATTTCACACGTCAATTTTCTAGTTATAGCTCTAAAAGACTTATAGATTTTTCCAGTGGTCACGGCGCTGGCACCTACCGCAGTCAGCAGATCAACTTCAATTACAATATATGAATATACCTAGTCAGGTCATAAATTCTGTCACATGTTTAATGTAAAATAATTGTAACAAGTTTATTAATTATGTAACCATTCATATACCAAAATGAACTTAACAAAACATAGATTCTTATGACTTTAAAGTTTATTCAAAATGACCTCCGTGATTTTGAATACAAGCCTTCAATCTGCGCGGCCAGTTGTCTATCGCAGCACGAACGAGGTCCATGTCAATATCGGCGGCTGCCTTAATCAAGGATGTCTTGAGTGACTCCAAATTGGGATGAGGCTTTGAGCACGCCTTTTCCTCCAAGTGTTGCCATATCTTGTAATCTAACGGATTCAAATCTGGACTGGAGGAGGGCCAGTCTTCGTGCCGGATGAAGTCGATTTCACGCGCCGCCAGCCAGTCTTGTGTGCTCTTCGCTCTATGAGCTGGCGCCGAATCTTGTTGGAATACCCAGTGCCTGTTATTGAACATGGTATGAGAAACAGGTTCCACAAGGTTCGTCAGGACTGTATTTTGATACACAACAGCATTCGTTTTTACACCTTTCTCACAAAAATGTATCTCTGTTAAGCCCCAATAAGAAACTCCCAACCATACCATGAGCGAGGATGGAAAATGACCTCGTTGGACACGCGGAATACGGTTGCTCGCTTCTTCACTACTGTGTGCGTACACCTTATCATTTTGTTTGTTGTAGCTCTCTTCTACGGTAAACATTTTTTCATCCGAAAAAAGAATTTCCCGATATTTTTTTCCCGCGTACCGCTTCAACAAAGCGCGGCATCTCTTCAGTCTCAGGCCCATTAGACGAGCATTCAAACGATGTCCTGTTTTTCTTCGATATGCCCGAAGCCCTAAGTCTTCATTTAACACCCTTTTCACCGTGGTTCTGCTTAACCCCATCTGAAGGGCCAACAGTTTCTGCTTACGTTTGGGATTTCTTTGAATTCGTGCCTTCACAGCTTTTATCACTGCTGGAGTCCTAACAGACCGAGGGCGACCACTTCTTGACCTGTCATCTACACTAGAGTCTTCATTGTATCGTTTGATGGTACGATAAAACGAATCTTTTGGTAATATTCAAATTTTTCAGTATGTTAAAAATTTGAATTGGCGCGTAGCCGCAACGATGCAACGCAATAACTGCAACACGGTCTTCTTTAAGCGTCCACTCCATATTTAAAAATGAGTAAAATTCTAAAAGTTATACATTTTTATTTTCATGAACAATTCGAAATTCTAATTCAATAAACTTTTTTGTGGCCAGCATTCTAAAAGAAAAGTTTTTACTGTGTGACAATACTTATGACCTGACTAGGTATGTATTACAAATATTTAGAAATTTTAATGGATGTATGTACACTCAGACTATAACAATATATTTCACTTATATGGAATACGCACTCACAAACAAATTCATATATCACCACGTAGCCACTATTTTCCCGGGCAAAATTGCAACAGTTTAGTGTTGTACCGAAACATTGGAAGAAAACCGACGCGAGTATGTGGGGCTCGACACCTTGCGACCTTGGTTTGACTTTGGCTAAAAAATATAGCCAGGATGGTCGTGGCGGCATACCCACTAAAAACACTGGTACGCAAAATGGTAGGGTACACCCCCACGCACTGCTGCCTTTGCCGTGTAGACCCTCGACCCTCCTGGCTAAATCACCAGCAGTCTCCGTTTCTTGAGGAGGCAAGAGACGTGCGTAGTGGCACCTCCCTCTATTCGTTCTCCGTCGATGAATAGGTGACAAACAGCATCATTCTCCCTGGCTTTCTCGGCAGTCTCTCTGCCAAATGAGTCGATTTCAGAATTCGGCCTGATCACTGATACTAGACTTCTTCTTTGGGGCCTCCAAGCAACGCATTTCAACACCGTTTTCTATTCACCATATCACAGCGTCGATAGGAGGTAACGATCTCGCGTTGCAATCTTGCGCAGGTACTTGCCGAAACAGGCATGTTCGGTCAATATCTACGCCAGCCGGGGCGTCAGGGTCCCGCGACGATGCGAGCCTCATTCTCTAAGTCCAAGGACATTATGTAGCCACTGAACTAACCGTATTGTTAATTAGCACATTAGAGACTTTCTAAACTAATAGAAAATGTACGATCGTCTGATACATCTTCTTCTGTTTTTGAGTAAATGCAGATTACATGATCTAAGATTTTATATATTATTAATATATTAATTTGCATATTAAATTATGTTACATAAAAAATATCGGATGCCTGTTATTAATATGTAAAGCCTAATAAATATTTACATTGAGATGTGTTACCTTGATGTTTACTGCATATACTATTAGCAAAGCAAACTGATAACGACATATTAGACTAGAATTTTGATTGTAGTATATCAGTATCATTACAAAATTTCAATAACTACAAAGAGCACCCTAATAACTTTTGAATTGGGAACTTAAGATTATGAACTAGCTACTTATGAATTAATAAGAAAACTTAAAACTTAGATTTGTCTGGAAAATTTTAATCAGGTGCACATGTTAGCACCAACTCTAAAATCAACATTGTCATTCTCAAGTTAAGACATCATTATGCTCTTTGCATTTTGAAATCAACCTTGAAACTTAATCCATACGAGTATGTTCAGAATTTTGCTAACAGTTTTATAGAAAGCTAATATATAACATCAACAGTTTAGTTCAAAATCATTATGCTTGCTTACTGAAGGTCACTGGTTAAGGTCATTACCTTAACCCAGACTTGTAATACTCATAAAAATTTTAATATTCATCAACTTATGCGATCTACTTCGACATTATCTCCATGTAAGGGCGGAGTAAGAATACCCCCTACGGCCAGGGTCGGCCTGTCAAAGGCGACAAAACAACCCTAGCTATGTGGTAGGGTCCCAAGCCTGTCTGGATGTCAACCACATGGGTCTTTAAATATGCCACCATCAAAGCCTAGTATTTTATTGCAGCCTTAGTAGCTCAGGTTCTAGTTTCCCTACACAGACAGCAGCGTAGCCCCCTGATGTCGCGAACATCCATAGGCACGGTAACTGCTTACTATAAAGTGGGTTGTTTGCCTGTCTGCTATTCCTCAACAATAAAAAAATGGTTCTATCTCATCAAAAATCAACTTCCAGACATACTTAAAATGTTACCTATACTTTTATCCGTGCAGGGGTGGAGAAAGAATACTAACCTCTGCTGCCGGGGTGGGTCTATTGTACAAGGCAACAAAACAACCCACCCTAGCTACGTGGTAGGGCCTCAAGCCCATCTGGTTGGCGACCACCTTTGGTCTTAAGTATGCCGCCATAATAACGTGTGTTGTGTTCCGGCATTAGTAACTCAATTGACTGTACCTTTATGGGACAGCAGCGTGTTCGCAATGCCACTGCGTTGCAAACACCCATAGGCGACGGTAACTGCTAAATTCTAAGTGGGCCATCAGCCTGTCTGCTGACCTACAGCAATAAAAAATCTACCAAAATCAAGATGTTTGAGGACTACCCTCATTTTGCCCCTATCAAAGACAGACTCTCTGACAGTGATATCTAGAGCAACAGGCGGAGTTTCAGTAGCCAAATAAAAATAATAATATAAGAACACTAAGTTCTTATTTTAGAAATTGTTTAATGATTCAAAACTATACCATATACTATATAGTGACATTATTACACTGTTTTTAAAATGTAGTTATATAAAACCATAAAATAATACCATACCATAAATATGTATTATCAGATATATAGCAGCAGTATTAAAATTATCTTACTACATATGATTAAAACTAGCTTTGCATAGTAAAATATCAAGTGTTAATCATACTTTAAAACAATGTAGAACCTCGATAACTCAAACCTCGGTAACTTAAAAACCCCTATAACTTCAAAAAATAATATGTTCCCTTCCCATCAGAGCCCAAAACCTCTATAACTTAATTAAGTAATCTCTGTATTGGCCCTCAGTAACTTAAAGAAATGTTTCCACAACCTGTATAACATAAAATTGTTTGTCATTGAGTCATTTTGAAAGAGTGTGCAAAACAAAAGGTTTCGGTATTTATTGCTTGCACGTGTTCACTAGTTAAATTGTTAACGTAAACAATACATATGTCACTTATGCCGCGTTTCCACTAGGTAACATTTGGCGCGCGACACGTGACGCTCAACATGTACGGCAACGTTTAGAGGTGCGGAAAAGCGTTATTTTGGTATCACCGTGACTGTCGTTCCAGTTCCAAAAAAATCACGGTGATAAATCATCGTGATTTTGTCACGTCAATCACTGGCGTCACAAAAAACGATATGGTTACAAATGTTACAATGGTTTCGTAATTCGAATGATCCGAAATAATCTTCACACTTTCAAACATGCTTGAATTGCTTGATACTATAGAAAAACAATATAATAGGTAAACATTTAAAACGTAAATACAGTAGGTAAACAATTTTATTATTAACATAGCATTGGTTGTTTCATAATTGCAATTTAAAAATAAAAGCTGTTGCACTTTTTACGTATTACACTTTATAGGTATTACTCATACATATCAAAATCGTTATTTTCGTAGTAAACACCTAAGTATGAAAATGAAATAATTCCATACATAGGTACCTACATTCCCTCTCAGTCCGTGAATACCTAACCTAGTACATAATTATCGTTAATGATTATATTATAATGTAATAATTATCTCAACTAAGTATCAAATAGCAGAGAGCATAGCATAAAAAAATTTCATTTTAGATTTTTCTCTTCAGTCATTCTAGGAAATAGTATCATTTTAACTCTGTGTAGACAACGTACAAACGAAGTTCTTTCAACAAACAATGAACGTACCAACGCCGTCCACCTCCTTACCCGAATCAACCCGATTAGTGCCGATGTTAACTGAACGTTCGCGGCTCACGATTACAACGAATGATTGACGTGACGTAAAGGACCAACGTTCCGGGAATCGAAGTGACTTTGTAACGTTGTTCTTTCGTGACATGTCACCGTGATATTATTTGCCTTCAGATCACGGTGATTTTTTCATCGTGACGTTATTTATCAACCACCTCTAGCAACGTTGCACAACAGCGCGCGACGTCGACGACTGACATTGTAGTTTGTAGTAGATGGGTAGACAGATAACGTTGTTAAACAAAAGTTTCGCGCTAAACTTTCAACATGTTGTGCAACATGTCGCGCGCCAAATGTTGCCTAGTGGAAACGCGGCTTTATTGTTTGCATCTTCGAAATTCTTTAAAGCTTTGCGGCGGTTAGCCTTAAGGCAACGGCTTACTTGGATCATAATTTTTTGTTCATTGTCCTGGAAACATCGCTTTACCTACTGTGTGATAAATCTGGTTTTAAAATGAGTTCAAAAAGAAAACTAACAACACTCACATATGCTAATAAATTAAAAGCTATAGAAGCAGTGAAAAATGGATTGAAAAGGAAAAAAGTTGCGGATCAGTTTGGGATATATGAGAGTACATTATCAATCATCATTAAAAAAGAAGCTGAAATCTTGAAGAAACAAGAATCAGGAGAAAGTGACGCCTTCGAGTAAAAATAGGAACAAGGGTACATACATACATAATGTACATACCTACCTCTATACATATTAACTTATCCCTAACATAGACCCTTGATAACTTAAAACCTCTATAACTTAAAATATTTTATGTTTCCCTTGGACTTTATCGAGGTTCTACAGTATATATAAATGTTTGGTTGTGTGGTTTCAGTTATAAGTATAGGGCTGTCCCATCACTCTCCTACTGAGTCTTAAAGGGCTACTAAATTGCCCCTTTTGAGAGTTCACAAAAATTAAACTATTAGGATAGGGTTCAAAGTAGCTTCCTTAAAAACTTATCAAAGACTAACTATGAGGCATCAAATTACAAAAGCTTGCCTCTTGCAGTTCTGGCATGTAATTATACTCTATAGTAGATCCAAGTGCAAACTATGAATACCTACACTCTGTATTTGACTATGACAATAATCACTTTGACTATGACACATCTAAATATATTAAGAAAATATTTTTATGTTTGTAGCAAATAAACCCAAAATCTATTGGACTAATTTCAAAAATTCTTTCTTTCATTAGATCCCTGAGTAACACAAGTTATATTAATTAAATAAAATTAAAAAAAAAAACTACTTTTCTCCTGCAAAGATACATTTACTTGAAAATGTTTAAAAAATAAATGTTTACCCATACAATGCCACTGCACTCCGCTAATATAGAACATAATTAAATATTATCTCCAGAGGTTAACACATAATAATATTGAATAATTTTTAAAAGAGATGCTCTAGGGACTTATGCAGAAACTAACTAAAAATTTGTATAATATAGTTGTAGTTGTTTAAAAGGAAATTCATTCACAGAGTTTATTTAGTAGTAAACAAAACATTTCAAAGATAGATTATAAATTTTTGTAAGTAAAATAAAACAAAAATATCTTACTTCTTTCCCAAGTTCCACTTTGTGCATCTTGGCCATCTGTTGGGCAACCAAAGGCCACACTTTGGGATCCAACACAGTGTCGACATTGAGTGTGTTCCCAGGGTAGTACTGGTATGCCAAGCCATTTTCAAATACACCATACACTTGAGGGGCTAATCCAAGTACATTCAGAGTTTTTATATTTCTAAAACCAATTCAAATATATGCAGCTTATTTACTGATAAGCATTTGTAACTTTTTTATGAATTAATTAATTAAAAAAATAAAAAGATATAGATATACCCCCAACTAATAAAGATAACAAAAATAATAACTATTTATTATAACAATACAAAATAAGATTTTACAAAAATTTATCGGCTAGTTTTTTTTATTCAGTATGTAACTAAATTCATAATTTTTAAATTATTAATATATTGAATTAAATTAATTTTAACACTAAAAGAATTGCTACCCTGTAAACTAGCTAGTCCTAAAGGATCTATAATGATTTCGTTATTGTGTAATAAGAAGAATAAAATACTTGTATATTCCTTTATGTATATTTGCCATATCAGGCTAACATATTTTAATGATTTGATATTTAAATTATATTTCACTCACCTAATTTCAGCTTTTCTGTCAATTAGCAAATCAGTTTTATTTCCATATATTCGTACCAGCACTATATCATTCTCATTGCTAGAATCAGTGTTTAATTGGCAACCTACTAACTTGTTAGTTATACCATCTGTAAAAACCTATAAATAAAATTAAAAATTAATTAGCACAATTATTAACTATGTTTACTCCAATTGGCATTAAAAAAATTAATTACCTTAAATGTTATTTCATTTGGGGACCAGGTAGGCCTGATAACAGCAAGAATTTTTTTAACTCCGTCGAACAAATCCTTTTCGTCTATAGTAATAGGCACATAAAGATCTTTGTTACTTAAACTAACTGTCGACATTTTATTCTAGACAACCACTGTACAGCGTAAGTCGCAACGAGTGAATGAGATGTACACGATAAAATTACTAATACTGCTGTGCAGGCTCTGCTGTACATTTTAATGATAAATTTGCAGTTCAACTAGATATTCGAATGTCTCGCACACATTTAATTTGACATATTAATGTTGTTATAATTTTACGAATTGATAGGCAAAGGGCTTATTTCGTACATACTTGTTAGATGTTTCTATTTTAAAATACCGACTAATTATGTGGGCTCTGATTTGACACTATTTAATTAATTCTGATGCTAATATGTAGCGTCTATTTATTTTTGTAGCTAAGATTTTCATCACTTTCATCAAAAAATTGAAACACCCCTGAAGTTTGATTTTGAATGAGTTTTTTTTTACATTTAACCAAAAATATAAATAATTGTGGATATTTTATGGTATCATTTAAAGAAGACGAAAGTGATGATGTTTGAAAGAGATGAAACAGTGACAGACTGCAATATTGTGATTGGAGAGGAACAAATTGAACAGGTGAATGAGTTTGTGTATCTGGGTTCAAAGTTTACAAGAGATGGAAAGTGTGAGAGTGATATTGAAAGAAGAGTGAATGCAGGAAACATGGTGAATGGAGCTTTGCACTCCTTTATGAACAGTCGGAAGGTGTCTAACAAGGCTCGTCTGGCTGTGCATGAGGGGGTGTTGGTTCCGACACTCATGTACGCAAGTGAAAGTTGGGTATGGCAGAAGAAACATGAAAGCAGAATAAATGCAGTTGAGATGAGAGTGTTAGGAAGTATGATAGGAGTTAAACTGAGTGACAGGATAAGAAATAGTGAGATAAGGAAACGTTGTGGTCTGAAAGAAGATGTAGTGACAAAAATTGAGAAAGGTATGCTGAGATGGTTTGGCCATGTTGAGAGAATGAATAAAGAACGATTGACGAAAAAAGTGTATAAGGCGAGTGTGAATGGAAGTGTTGGAAGGGGTAGACCTAGGCGGACGTTTCGAGACCAGATCAGGGACGTCTTGAAAAAAGGCCATGTCAAGAGTACCCTAAACCGAAGGGCATGTATGAAGGGAATAATGAAAGTGGACGAAGCGAAACAAGTATGTAAGGATCGTAGCAAGTGGAAAGAAGTGGTCTCTACCTACCCCTACGGGAAAGAGGCGTGATTATATGTATGTATGTATCATTTAACGATTATTAATGTTACAAATTAAATTTCTTTAGCTATTGTGTTTTGTTCAACCGGTATATTTTTACCATATAAGAAGAAATTGTTAATATTATTATCAAAGATGTAAAACAGAAAAATGTAAAAACAAAGTTCATTCAGTATCTCGTATTTCCTCCCCGGGCTCTTATCACTGCTTCCATGCTATTTCTCATGGAACGGATAAACAATCTTATGTTGTGGGATGTTATATCCCACTCTTCTTGTATAGCTGTATTAAGCTGGCCAAGCGTCTCCGGAGCAGGATCTCTCGCTCCATACTCATCTCTTTAACTCATCTCATAGGTGTTCTATGGGATTCATATTCGGGCTTCTTGCTGGCCAGCCCATAACCGCAATACCAACTTCGCTCTGGTATTTATTTACAATGGCTGCGGTATGAGCACTAGCATTGTCCTGCATAAAAACGAAGTCTTCCCAAAAAATGTGTGTAGGGTACCACCACATGAGGCTTCAGACACACTTAGATGTAAAGTGACCCATTTAATGACGGTAACCGAGGTCCAGATACAAAGTTCGGTTTTTCGGCGCTTATGCCTCCCCAAACCATGAACTGCTATCGTAACTCTTTTTTCAATACAGCACTATGCAAAACGCTCTCCCTCTCTCCGATACACCTTCTTTCTTCCGTCATTACCATGATCCTCTCGTCATAAAAAAGTACTTTGCTCCATTTAAGGTATGACCAATTTATGTGCTCAAGTGCAATTAAAGTTGAGGCCCGCTCTTCGGTGGTCTACCCAATGGCGTAGCGTAAAGCGTAGTGAGGACGGCAAGGGCGGCACTTTTTAGGGGGCGGCATAATTTCACAATAAATAGTAATAATATATTGTAAATATGTTTAATATATTTTTTCCGCACTTACGATACGGACCGATTGTAATGAGCGGCAATTTATTCGTGCCGAAAAGTTCTTTAGAATTATTACATATGGTTTTATAAATTGAACTAAGGGGTTTTCCAATAGGTACTTGACAACTTTGAATTTAATTTGTGAACGCACTATATTATTTCACTGATCACCTAATTGTTACTTTCCTTTTTTTCAGGAAACTTAACATTTTCATCATGGTAAAGTACACGAACGTACAACGTATGCAAATTATAAAAATGTACTACCGAAATTCGGAGTCGGTGACCGCAACTTTATGAGCGTTAACTCCAATTTTCGGTCGTTATTCTCGCCCTAGTAGACAAGCAATAATAAGTTTAGTGCAAAAAAGACAATGCCCATTTGTGCCCCAGAAATGCCCAGATAAAGTATATTACAAGATTGCTCTAATAAATAAAAACTAGAATTATGTCATTAATTTTAAACCTTATGAAGCACTGGATAAAAAAAATAAGACGTTCTTGTTGACATTGCAGTACGTATCATCGTTTCAATAACTATAATAATTATAATTAATTATAATTATAATTCATGCTTTATTTATTACGGTCTGGAATCACGTCCAAATAACTGACATGTTTATCTGATAACATACAGATAATTATGTATATAAAAGAACACTGATCTGGTTTAGCTTGTGTGATGATCATGAAGTTCCTAGTGAAAAACTAATAGCAATGCTGTCTGTAAACGATAGAATGTATAAAAAACCAATAGGAAGTTATCATGTTTAATGTCCAATATCTTTTGTACCGGTGCTTTATATGACATTATATCTAGATATTATAAAGTTATCATATGACACAGAGTTGCAATTTGGGCATTGCATGGCATTGCTGACTTACAGCTCCATACTAATATGGGCATGGTCCTTTGAGTCTTCATATTCATTGTGTGATGCTCCCATGCCAGTGAGACAACGGGTTGGTCGAAGTCACGAAAATATCGCTGCCGTTCAGGCGTCCGTAACTAACGATCCAAATCAGTCGAACTGGGCATCACCAAGACCACTTTATGGCGAATTTTGCGTAAAGATCTTGGTTTACACCCACACAAGATCAAACTGACTCAAGAATTAAAGCCGATGGACCATTTGAGCCACACAGCATACGTTACAATCGATTTATTGAAGAGTAAGTTTGGTGAGCGTGTTATCTCAAGAAGTGGACCAGTCAATTGGCCACCTCGTTCGTGCGATTTAACGCCGGTAGACTTTTTACTTTGGGGTTACATCAAATCATTGGTCTATGCCAACAAGCCGACGACGTTGGAAGAACTTAGAGCCAACATTGAACGCGAAATAGCGGTCATTACGGCCGAAATGTGTGACCGAGTCATCGAAAATTAGGCCCAACGAATCGACCGCTGCCGACGTGCCCGCGGTGGCCATATGAACGAAGTCGAATTCCATTCATAAACGTTTTAATTGTATTTCAAGTCGATCATAAGTTTTGGAAATATCTCAAATGGTTTGCGTTTTTTTTTAAAAGTCAAGTTCTCATTGGAAAACCCTTTACTTACGTAAGAGGGCGGCAAATACCCACGCTGCGCTACTGGGTCTACCGTCAAATTTGGGCCATTATCTGGTTTATCATAAGGTTTCATGCCACGCTCCGCCAATCTTCTTCCTAAGGTAAACTCGTTTAAAGTCAATCCTCGAATCTCACGGAGCCGCTGCTGCAGTTGAATAGAGTTAAGTGGCGATTTCTTAGAGAAGCTGACATAATATACTGGTCATCTTGCTCAGACGTGAAAAGATCTTTTTGGTAGAATGTTACAGAATTTAGTTAACAATCACGCTCAGCTCAGAGCTCAGTTAAAAAATCGATAATTTATTGGATAAAAATTCGAAAATTTTAATCCAAATTCTGATGATACACCATTGTGTAGACTAAACTGCTAGTGCTATTTATTGCCATAATTTTTACTGATATCAAGTCTTTTTATTTAAATGAATAATACTTGCAATAGTAGTTTTCTTATGAGAAGTATATAATATATCCTGCTTTAAACACTCAACGAAGTATAACAGTATAAGGAGTTGGTGTGGCTAGAGATGACTTGCACCCGCTGCGCCTTTGTTGCGACTGCTACCGAAGACGGGAACCGCTTAGGAGACCGCCGGGAACTGAGGTGTAGATCGACGGTAATACTGCCGTCTATGCCAGTAGTCACAATGCTTGGTATTTTTATCGCAGTACAGTTTTATTCTCATCGGAGACATTTCTGCTTGTCTCCAACCAGTGTGGTTATGAATAGATCGGCTGTTGGTATGCTTATTCTGCCACCTCTTGGCAGAGCCTCTTCGTTGCCGGCAGGATGTGTTTGACAGTACTCAATTACAAGACCTCCCATCCCTCCTCAAATTAAACTAGTGTAATCCCATAATTAGTTTATAGTTTTTTCTATTAATCTTTTCTTTTTTATTGCTGTGGGACCACAGACAGACTAACATCCCACTATGAATGTTTGCGATACGAGAGAGGGTTGTGGCTACCCAGACGGGCTTAAGCCCTACCACCAAACTGGGTCTGTTTTTGTCACCTTTTACCACGGTTGTATACTCACTCCGTCCTAGCACGAGAAATCTTAGATGTTACTCCCTCTTTTGTGACATACTGATAGTCCAGGTGATGCTGATCAAGTATGAAAATCTCTTCAGGAACTGTAAATTTTTGACTTGTCCTAGTTTTCATCTATACAAATAAATAAAATTGGAGTGTCTGTTTGTAATATTAAAATAACCGCTTTTTACTAAGTGCATTCGGACGTATACATGGTACATATACCAAAACAACATTTTTCACAATTTTTGTCTGTTTCGGCTAATCTCTGAAATGGCTGCACCCATTTTGACGGCACTTTCACTGGCAGATAGCTGATGTAACAAGGAGTAATAAGTTACTTCTTGTTACATCAGCGGGCTATGGGCTATTTTTATTTTAGAAAAAAAAAAATAGTTTTTAGTTGTTAAAAATGATAAGTTTAGGAAATTCTATATTCCAATTTAAGTTAACCTCAGATTTATATCATCAATCATATGAAATAGGGTTCAGCTTAGGTTGGACTTTGTAGGTTTTATTTCTAATTTATGTTGACCTCACATATCCAAAAAAATGCTGCCCAGTCACTTCCACGTCGACGGAGTCGCGGGCACAGCTAGTTTCAAAATGGAACAGCAAAATTAAGCGTAGTGTTGACACTATGACTGAGTTTAACAAACAACAACCTTAACGTGACCTAAGTTTTACTCTAATTGTTAATAAATATTAGCAACTTCTTTTGGTTGACCGTTTTTCTGTCAAAGCTTGATTACGCTCATACATATATGTTGGGTGTTAAAAGTTTAAAATAAAACAATAAAGTACATATGTTAAATTATTCTTTTACTAAGCTTTTAACATCAAAAATGCGTAATTAACCACAATAATGGTTAACTTTAATTTGCAAAATGTTCATAATAGGCGAGGTACCTTTATATTAGCAGTGGTTAGTGAAATTCTCTATTTGCTTGCACAAAGTCACAAACTCTATTTGTCAAAAGAAATATATAGATGAAAGAACATACGGCAAATAAGAAGCGATATTTACCGTGCAAGGAATGTTATACGGGCTACAGTTGTCAAATGTAACAAATTTAGTAATAATTTATAACACTCGAGTTTTACTCGCCTCTAACAATTCTCCATGAATATCCGTATGCAATCTTACCGAGTTCCATAATTTACTATATTAATACCATACTATCATTTAGGAAGAAAAAACTATATCAAGCACAAACCAAGCAAAGACCTGGGTATTAAAAAAAAATTAGTACAATCAAAATCTGTTAACAACTTCAAAGGGTTTTTTACTAAAGTCCCTTCGATGATGTTGGTTATATAACTGGTACTTTTGAAACAATGTCGCTATAAACGGTTTTAACTGTAAATCATAATTTGCTATCTTAGTACTGATCCATTACTAAAACTTATTTAAAAGATTCGTAATTTCTTTTTCCCATGTTTGTTTGGTTTGTCACAATAATCAAATACATTTTATTGTATAGTAAAATATGAAGTTGTGAAGAAACACTATATAAATAAAATGATAGATGTCTGCAGTTATGCACGCATTACGGCAAAACTATTGGATAGATTTAAATTAAATTTCCTTGGTTTTATTTCTTGTAAAAAAAATTATTATATCTTCATTTAATATAAAGTTTATAAAGTTATTAAAGTTTTATGAAACTGTGTTTTCTTGCAGCGAAGAAGTGGGGCAAGCGGTGTCGTGCACGCGTAGGAGAGGGGAAGTCCCTTCTACCTCTGCCTCATGAGGAAAGCAACACAGACGAAGTCGCAGGTATCAGTTAGTAAATACTATATATAATACTGAAACTTAAATATATGCAAGTTGGTTTATGAATAAATTTTGTCAAACCCTTCTTCATGCAACACTAATTCTCAGTTCGCTTGTAATAAAACAGAGTATTATTTATCTAGGAATAAAGAAAAGAGTTTTAATTTTGAGACACTATTTTCCATACAAGCAATATTACAGAGATTTTGAAAAGAAGAATGCATTCATTTATTGCATCAAATACACATACAAAATCAAATTTAATTATTGTATGTCACAAGGTTGCAAATGCACAACACACCGACATAATCACAGTTAAGCAATGAAATCTCTGTATAAATGAAGAGGTTTTTTGAACTTTTTAATTTATCTATTAAAGCATAAAGCAACTGACACTGTGTTACTGGCAATTTTATTAGCAGTATCGAAATTTGTTTATTATGCTTTGCAGAGAACACAACAAAACAATTTGAATATTTCATTGAAAATTATTATTGTTTCTTATATATTATATTATTAAAATAAATTTAATCTATATTATTTTTTAAACAAAATAAGGCCTAGTTTGGTGTAATTTCGAAAATCTATTTATAGGCAATCAATCATACTTTTGGTCCAGTAAACAGCCTGTCAAAAAATTGAGTGTTGAATTTTTAATTGCCAGAGATTTTCATCATGTTTTTATATTGACTAAATCATATCATTAAAAGAAATCTTAAATTAATCTAGTCTATTGAATATTAAGAAGCCCATTTTAGATGGTTATCAGTTAATTTATTCGCTAAATTCTCATAAAGTTCAATTTTATCACATTTAATGAAATAAAATTGTAGCAATTAGGGAAATGCATAAGTAGTAACAAAAAATTAAATAAAAAAAAATACTCATCAATACTCCCATGAGTTGTTTGTAAAATTGAACATGTGAATAACACCTAAGTGATACTCTAACTAAAACCACATTGATGATAACAATACAAAGTGAAACCAGCTATACCACCACTTGAATAAAAATAAATATTTTTATGTTTACTATCATTTAGTTAAAGTCAGCTCGATTCAATTCGAGGTATTCAATAAAACACCTACAATAACCCTGCACTTTCAGATTATGTAATTGAAACTTATTGTGATAATAATTCTACAGCCTTTATTGCCTCTACTGCGGTAGCTAATGGTTCTTCCTCGACTTCCTCTTCCCTATCACTTTCACGTTGCTCATTAGCTTAGTTAGGAATCATGTCGGTCACTATAACCGGAAATAATTTAAAATGGGTCAAAATAAGCGAAGTCATTATTGTAATTATATCCGACTTTGTTATAAAGAACTTTATATGAAATCAAACTTTGCTGTGTAATTACAGTATAATCTCGATTATCCGGACTCATTCGTTATTTGACGGCGCAACGAGACATGTTACGACGAATTCATTCCCGCCTCCGACGTGTAGGTATCCCGCACACAATACACATACACAAATTATTTCCAACCAAAATTTTAAATTACATAGGTATTATGTTATTCATATCTTTATTACTCGTAATTTTTTTATATCGTATTGTCTAAATGACTTATGTAAAACTCTTTCTATAATAAAAAGTTATTAAAATTTAATGATTGTTTGATTTGACTATGAAATAGATTATCCGGGTTTTCGATTATACGGAATACCCCCGGTTTTAATTGATTCGGATAATCGGGATTCTACTGTACTTCATATTAAGCGGTTGGTCAATATAGGCGGAGTCATAATAAACTGATTCGATTGTTTTTAGATTTTGAGAAGGTAGCAATATTTACTTTTAAACAAAACAATGACTGCAAGATATTGGAGGGACCGTATTGAAACCTTATTACACAGGGTTATTATAGCGTTATGTATGTAGTGTAGTGGCGTGCGGGGCTCACTCGACGTCCATCTGCTCAGTGGAGGCCGTTGCAGCGGCGGGGGCGTTCTCCTGTTGAGCGTCGCCTGCGGGCGCGGGTCCGTTGGCCGGCGGGGGCGTCTTTTCCTTCGGCTTCGGCTTGTTTATAATAGGGTTAACGGTGTTCTCAAAGTTCTGAAATAAACATTTAATCGATGAAGACTATCCCACTGGTTTCCAGGGCTAATTTTTACCACATGCACATGAATAATAACAATACATAATCGACGGCAGAAAGCGAAAATGTTGTATCTCGAAATATCCAATTGGACACCAAAGTCGAAAACCGATAGTAATATGTTCCAAATTTGAACTTTCTACCTTTTCTAATTAACGAGTTATGAATTTTTGAAATCATTTTTCAGCTTTGGTGTCCAACTGGATATTTCGAGATACTAGGGATAATAAGTTCGTGACTTTTTGAAACCACTGAGCCATGTGAGATGCTATGGCTTCCACTATCTCTCCCACTTTCAATCTCCGATCGGCTAAAACCATATCGTGAATTTTTTCAATTGTTTCGGATGTAGAGACCTCAATTAGGCGTCCAGAACGTTCGGCATCTTCGATGCTTGTACGACCACATCGAAATTCAGTAAACCACTTCTTTACGATGGAAATGGATGGTGCAGAATAATATAATATTTATCAAGCTTAGCCTTGGTTTGAGTGATGTTCCGCACAAAATATTGCTTAATGAGCACACGAAATTCACTTTTTTCCATTTTCTTCTCAAAACGCTCGGTAGTCTGTTATCAACAGCAGCCAAACACAAACTAAATGAAGCAGCTTGTTCAAATTTTGACAGGAGTCAACTGACAGTTGCCTGTTGACAGGAGCAGTGTTACCATTTCAATTAAGAGGCAGGAAATTCAAAGTCACGGACTTGTTGACCCACTCTCGTACGACATTTTCGCTTTCTGTCGGATTCATATTTTTATTTGTAGTCAAAAGAAATGACGCAAATAGATTTATATGTAAAATATTTTCTACCTAGACCTTGTGGTCTGATCTGCCGTGCTATCTCAACAGGGTACATAGATAGATAGATAGATAGATAGATAATTCTTTATTGTTCACCACACAATTTTACAGAAAAAAAGACATAAAAAGAAGTAGGTAATAGTACAACATAGTGAGCAAACGGCGGTCTTATCACTAAATAGCGATTTCTTCCAGACAACCTATCAGAAATATTTAAAGTAGTAGTACAAGGCGGTGCACAATAGACATAGAAATCAAGATAGTAAATATTATACAAAAAAAAAAAAAAAAACTAAATTAATCTAACATACAATAGCAATACAATGAAGCATACACATGACGATGCAGTTTATGACTTTAGGTAATGGTCATTAACCAAGTTTTTAAAAATGGCAAGTGATTTTGCTTTTCTAATATCTAATACATAAAAATAAAATTGATACAAGTTTGAAAGAGATTATTTTTCAAGTTTCAAGAGTTACATATATGAAAACTACATTAGCAGAGAAAAAAATTGTCAATAGTGAGTTGATATTATTACCTGTCTCTCCTGACGAATCTGGTGCGTAGTATGGGGTGGGGGCTGGTGGAGGGGCGTGTGCGCCAGGGCTTGCCTTGCGCTCTCTAACCACCGCAGGGCACCCGCGCAAGCCTCAGACACCTTCGTTATATCCGTCTCTGACAAGTGCGAATATTTGGCGTCGCCAGACCTAAGAACAAATAAATTCACTTCGTTATTTTAGTACTATATTATATATTATTATTTCGAAAAGGTGGCTATGCTAGTTCATTCAACCTAGTATCACTGCGTCCAATTTAGTGAGTTATTGTTACACATACACTATAACTCATTGGCAAAGCCTGCCTTGTTGATATAACGAAGCAGTTTTTTTGGCAGGAGCTGCTTGTATCTCATCCGGTTCCATCACATGCATTCCCAGAATGAGATTATGTTTATGCATCAGACAGCAATAGCATAGCAGGTGCAGAAGCTTTTCATCTGGCCCCTTACAGAATATGCAGGCTTTGCCATCCCTGATCCTTTTGATGTTGAGGTAGGTGCTTGTTTAGGCAGTAATGCTCGGTTAGTAACCTTGTTAAGGTGCATAGCTGATTCCTGTTTAGTGCTAGTACTTCGACCTTAAGCATGCGGTTGTAGGCTTTTTCTCACTTTGGAGTGATTTAGACCTGGAAGTTTGTTCCAACGCTTAATAGATTCACTGGTGCATTGATCCAAAAGGGTGAGCCGGATCAGGGGTTTAGGTATGACACAACATAGTTGTTCAGTCCTTGCCTAGATTTAGGTGAGTAAAATTAGTTGCTCTGCCAATTTAATTGACTACTGTCAAGTTTGCGAAAAGTGACGGTAGACGTTATTTTTAGTGTTAACGTTTGACAAACAAAGAACTATCTTTTGCACCATGTGCCTTATATAATTAGAACTCTTATGTTATCGGCCTACCAAATTGAAATCATTACACAACCGAAAAGTGCAGTGTAGTTGAACAAGAATTTGTAACATAAGAGTGGCGCCGTGCGTGATTCCACTGTGAGCTGCACCTGAACTGATCCGGACTGGGAAATCATAAGGTTGGTGGTGCTTCTGCCTTTCTAGTCTGAGGACTGATTCATAATAATTAATACAGTCCACTAATATCAGCGCATTTACTCGCCAAACGGGGCGACCTTTGGACCTAGATCATCGCCCTACAATACAGTACAATGCGATTCAAATAAGAATAGCAACGTCAATGACCTCTATCTGTCAAATGTCACTTGAAAAGTGCGGTTTTCAATGAAACCTTATTTGCATATCAATAATGGTTTTTTTGTTTTACTGAGTCAAAGTGAAAAAACGTTTAAATTAATTAGCCATAATTATTAAAAAAAAACTATTTTCTTTCTTATTTTCATTGTTGCTAACAATTCGCCGGAAATTAAAGAAGACGCCAGCCGCCATCTTATCGTTGTTGGTGTACCTCGTCGAGTGCATGTGCTAGTGGAGTGCTGCTGTTTTATTTGTTAATTATGTTTGTTACGTGGTTGTTTCCTGTTAAATTTGTTGTTATTTGTTTTTGTCTCGATGACTGTGCTCGAAAATGGGTAACCGAGGCGCTGTTTTGCATAGGACGGCTCGAGAGATTGTCTCCAATGTAGACAAATACTTTGAGAGCGAGGAACAGCATAATTTAGAATTGATGCAACAATTAAAGGCAGCAGGCATTGTCTCTAGATCAGATGGAAATATAAGTTTGACTCGAGAAATGTAAGCAAACATTTTGCAAACCCTGTAAAATGCAAGTAAAGTGGCCGATCGAGTTCATTCGGCTAATATATTAATAAAAATACTTTGACGCGTATCCGACGCGAGAAAAGCGATGCGCAAGCTAGCTTCAGCAAGGTAACGACACAAAAAAAAAAAACTATGGGGTAAATCAGTAGTTTGTGATAGCTTTGAAATCGCTTCTCTGTACAACATGATAAATTCGATCTATACGGTGAGAAAAGAAATTTCCTTGTTGAATAAAATATTTGCTGTCACAAAGGAGGACTTAATTTCCAGGTAGCAAAGCAACGTTAAGACGAATAATGGTGGAGTCACTGAGATACAAATTCAAAAAGTGTCTGAGCAATAGATTGGCTCTTATACAAAGAGCCTAACATTAAACGGTTTCATAGACGGGACGCTTCTTATGTTTAAATCGAAGTTAAAAATGGGTGATTATCATGACGAAATGAATGCTGCAAACTTCACTAAATGAATCAATGAAATATTACTACTCAATCTCCCTAAAGACGCAATAGTCGTCATGGATAATGCTCCTTACCACAGTATGGAAGCATCTATGCCCCGAAATATGACCACTAAAAAAACAGAAATGTAGTCATGGCTATCAGAAAAAAACATTGAATATGAGGAATGCTTCACAAAAGTGGAACTTTACCAAATAATAAAAGGCACAAACCGCCAAAAAACTACATTATTGATAATATTTTCGACTCCCATGGTTTTGAAGTTTTAAGACTGCCACCCTACAATTGCGACTTAAATCCATTTGAGTATATTTGGTTCTTAACAGTTTGATTCATCAAAATCCTCATATGTTCCAAAAGTGCTATAGATAATTTGGATATTTCAAAATAAAAAAAATATCAGTGGTAAATTTAAAAAAAAGTAAAATTATATAAAAAATGTTTAACATCTGTGTTTTCCCGCGCAAATGGCATGTAGCCCCTACTTACATCGAGTGCAGATAAGTTTTGAACGCTTTATTCCGGTCTTCGTATTACTACAGACCGCACACTGCCGTTAATTGCGTCCAGGCAGTAGCAAGTCCCTCCAAATATTATCATCACTCAACATGATTTTCAATGCGTAAAAAAATTCAAATTTTTTTTGGAATGTAAATTAATTAAAAATGCTATTTATGCTTTAAAAGACACGCTTTCATTACGAAAATGCAAGAGCGGTAAAATATTTGCTCACTCACAGAGATACACTCGTATTGAAATGACAGCGTGATAGCGCCGCTTAGCTTGTTTGGCCGTTAAGCGTAGGGTGGCAGACAAAAACGTACCGTACCCAACTGATTCCAATTGACAGCTACAACGTCACAACATGGCGCAAAGTCGATCCTATTCTTATTTGAAACGCATAATACTGTAACATATCATACCAAAAAAGAAAATCTATTTACTTTTAGGTTCACAGATTACAGTCTCAGTCACAGAGTCATACTTATGGTCCAGAGTATCAGCATTTGAGCCGCTCAGTGCAAATATCGATAATTTCACTTTTTGAAAAATCTTAAATTTAAGTGTCAAAGCCTATAGCCTATAGTCATAACTTTTTATATTTATAATCACTTTCCTGAATAATAAATATTAGCACCGTTAAATGGCAAATTTTTTGGCAACTGAATAATAAGTAATTTATTTCAGAAGCAATTTCGATTAACTCCATACTCTAATATAAATCGTTTCAGTAACGCCGTATCTGTTCTGGGCGTGCATCGACGCTTATTTGTTTTTAAACAGCCGAAGATGCTCTCTCCCTCTCAATAATATTCGTAACAAAATCGCATCGGTAAGCCCATAAAAAGACAATGCAAGCGGTACACTGACGGACTCATAAACTGCATCAAAGTAATAGGCGACTTTGAAATAAATATTTTAACCGTCACAAGGCTTCCAGTAAATTGGCTTAAAATATGCTGGATAAAGTTAGAAAGGTCCAAACCCTATCTCATACAATTCAAATGTGACTATAATGACGATACAGAATTTCAAGCCATTAATATAAGAAAATCTTTAGTGGGTAGACCGCAAAGATTGAAAAATATAATCAGCCTTTATTATATCCTAAAGGTAGAACTGTGAGAAAGGAAAAATGGAGAGACATGATGACCTGCTAAAATTCATTCCTCCTGTTAAACACGATTACTATAAGAACTTGTCAACAAATCGAAATGACGAATCCTCGCATACAGCTGATGAAGAAGACATTATTTATAATATTGCTGAATCATCCCAAACAATAATACCGCTAACATAAAGCTGCTATAAATTAATTACGAAAATTATTTTATAACCGAACTTCCAACATTCATTTTTATGGAAAAGCTGTGATAAAAATGTATATTAAGTAACTTTTTCTGTAATAAAAATTTTAAAATGAAGACTAAATTTAACTTTATAACTTTTTTCAGTTGCTAAATCGATTAACTCCATCAGTCACATAAAAACTGTAACATTACTGACGATTGTTTGTTGGCTATTCTTTCTTATTAATTTTATATACCGTTAAATGAAAGCTATATCTGCAATTATGCATTCCACATTATATATTTGAATTCATATTATCAGAGAAATTTTTAAAAACAATATACATTACATCGTCGCGTTTCTCAACTTTTCGTTTTATGGAGTTAATCGAGTGTGCACTGAGCGGCTCACTCAAGATCACCTAACACTTGGCGTATTAGTAATGAGTAATCCATTAATACTTATTATGCTTCCCTGGATACCACCCTACTCTATTTCTCAGCATGACTATACGGCTAGAACAATGATATTGTTTTTCTTATGTGATATGATGTTCAAATCAGGAAAAATGTTGTCCCATACCATTCATTAGTTTTTTAAGTAAACTGACGGACTCATAAACTGCATCAAAGTTCAGGATTACTTTGAAATGATTTTTTTTAATAAGTATGCAAACTTTTTAGATTAAATTATATAAATATGGAGAGATTGGCTCTTAATCTCAAAAAAAAGGAAAATTTAAAAATAGAACTGCAGTAAAACAAATGAATATTTTTTTATTCTTTTGTCAATTGAATTATTGTTACCAGCAGAATTGTTGGGTTAGTTTTTTAACTAATCGAGAGTTTTTGAATCATAATATGGATACTTCCTCCGAACAAGCGGCTCAAATTGTAGCATTGGTGCGGTAGGGCTTGGATAAAGAACAATTGGTAGAAATTTAAACCAGTCTACGGTTTCTAGAATATACAGAAGGTTTGTGGAGACAGGTTCTTACAGAAGGAGACGTGGTACAGGCAGGACTCGAGCAACCACCGGTCGTGATGACCGATTTATTGTTACAACTTCCCTGCGAAATCGTTTCCTCACGTCAGTTAACATCAAAACAGAGCTTAATGAAGTGCGTGGAGTAAACGTGAGTGCACGAACAATAAGAAGAAGGTTAAAGGAAGTTGTCTGTAGCTCACAGACAAGCTCGCTTAAAATTTGCGCATGATCACCTGAATTGGACAGAAGAGCAATGGGCCTCCCGTATTGTTCACGGACGAGCGTAGGACATGTTTATTTGGTGCAGATGGTCGCAGAAGAGTCTATCATCGACGTGGGGAGCGATATGCTCAAAGTTGCATTGAGGAGAGTGTTCCTTTTGGAGGCGGTTCGTGTATGGTCTGAGGTGGCATATCGATAAATGGGCGAACAGAACTTGTGTTCATAGACATGGTCCGTCAAAACGGTAATAGAGGGGGTTTGACTGTACATCGCTACATAACAGAGATCTTAGAAGATCACGTGGTGCCTTACATGGGATTCATAGGCGAAAATTTTACTTTAATGCAGGATAATGCCCGGCCGCACGCTGCTGCACAAGTTGGGATACGTACAATGAATTGGCCAGCACGCAGCCCGGATCTTAATCCCATTGAGCATGTTTGGGACAGTTTAAAAAGAGCTATTTAAGCGAGAAACCCTTTGCCCACGACAGTGGCAGCACTAAGAATAGCACTTTCAGAAGAATGGGACAGTAATAACCCTAATAAAATCTATGCGGAACCGATTAGAATCCGTAATAAGGGCACGTGGAGGAAATACACCTTATTAAAACATAAATAAACCCTTGCATAAAGTTTGTGTCTATTGTTAAAACCAATTTTTTAATTAAACCAATTTTCCTTAAATATCTGTTTTTTCTTCAAAACAGTCTTAAGGTAAGGACCTTGGAAAGGTCCAGTACACAAACTTAAACTTAAGGATATGACCCTACTTTGTTTTAAAGTTCACAAACCAATCTAGAGGTTTCAATTTAAATCTGTATAGAAAGTTTGCATACTTGGTTAAAATATTTATTTCAAAGTCACAAACAGAAAATCTTAATTATACAGTACAATAATACGTTAAAGGGAAACTAATTCCTTGACCGGGCCAACCCCTAAGGAAATTAATACACATTTCTTGATGATAATTATGCAATATCAGTTAGTACAAAATATGTAGGTAGGTGTATCTTTTGTGTAAAAACATACTTGTACAAGTCAACAGCTTTGTTGGCCAGTTGGATGGCGAGGGAGAAGTCGTCCAGGGCACCAGGGCGTAGCTCGAATTCTAGCCGCCGCTGTTTGATGGGCTCACCCTCAGTCTTCAGCTCCATTAGTTTATCACAGTATATCTAGAAATTGTAAAAAAAGCTATATTAATTACAACAAACTGAATGTTGCGGTCATATGCCATCACTGAGCCACCTTTTCCGGATATTGCGATCATGAGATGTATTCATGAGTCAATCACCAGTGATATGTTTGCCTTAAACTAAGGCAAATTTGTCAATTCACAGGCTTTCAATCGGGTCTGGCATAGGACTCTTCTTGCGAAGCTTCCATCTTACGAGATACCTGGGATTCTTTGCACCTGGCTATCCAGCTTTCTCGTTGGGTGCAGTATTAAGATCGTTATTGACGGTTGCTGCTCCAGTGTGAAACCTATCAATGCTGCTGTGCCCCAGGACTGTGTGTTGTCGCCGACGCTATTTATTCTGCATATCAATGACATGTTATCCATAGATAGCATTCATTGCTATGCAGATGATAGCACCGGCGATGCTCGGTACACTGGTTGTGTAAACCTCTCTCCTGCGGTTTTGGAAGAAAGTCGGGTCAGACTTGGGTCTGAAGTAGAGAACTCTAGAGAATCTCTGAATGGGGACAATAAAACCTTATCAAGTTCAACCCCTCGAAGATGCAAGTCTGCGTATTCTCTGTCAAGAAACCCCGTTCGCACTTGCGCCACAGTTCCAAGGAACCTCTCGTTCCATCGCAAGCAGTATTGGGATTCCTGGTGTCGACATCACGAATGATGTGCAGTTTAGGGGACAATTGGAGGGCAAAGCTAAGCTTGCCTCCAAAAAGCTGGGTGTGCTAAACCAGTCCAAGCAGTATTTCAGTCCAAGGCAACGGCTTGTGCTATACAAAGCACAGGTCAAACCGCATATGGAGTATTGCTCACATTTATGGGCTGGAGCACCCACCTGTCAACTCAATCCCCTAGAGTCCTACCAACAGCGCGCAGTTTCAACGATCTCGACAGATACGGTCTAAACACACTGGACATCTGAGATACTTTGCGTATTGTACCATCTGTACAACGGGGAGTGTTCTGAGGAGCTATTTAGAATGGTGCCCTCGTCGTCTTTCTACCACTGCACTGCCCGCCATCGGCTGGGTGTTCATCCCCATTTCTTGGAGCCTCTTCTTTCTTGTACGAAACGGTTCTCAAGAACGTTCATGTTGCGTACTCTCAGGATCTGGAATGCGCTTCCGGCTGAGGTTTTCTCAGCGCGGGACGATATCGCGTTCTACAAAAAAAGGCGTTATAAAATTTCTTTGAGGCCGGCAGCGCGTTGGTAATGCCTGCAAACGTCCATAGGCGACGATGACCACCTGCCATGGTGGACCGTTTGCCTGTCTGCTGAATTCTAGCTATAAAAAACCGCTTTTAATTAATTAGTTGACGAGAGGCCAACTAATATTTTTGTGGTATGTTTCTTGTTTTTTATGATAATACTCCTGATTTTTTTGGAAACCATGCTATATATCATCGTCAGCTAATCTTCTTTGACTGCTGTACATAGACCTCCCCAAGTTTGAGACACATTTCTTGGTCTTGTTTTTGCCATCCAGCCCAGACCACATCTTTGCGCAGTTTGTCATTCCGGAGCTAGCCAACCAGAGCATCCTACGACACGGGGTCTCCACTCCAGGACTCGATTGTCCCAAGTCCCATGGGTCCTGTGATGACATGACTGGTACTACTTCAGCCATTTCGGTCTCTTTGATCCATAAGAAAAACAACATTGCTCATTGAGTAGAACTAGAAATTGGTAAACCAGTCACGCCGTCAGTGTCCATGTGCCATACGTCCAGATGCTATCTATGTTTATATATATTACATAAGAAAATAAAGAGACAAGAACAGCCCAAGATAAAAAAATATCGTACCTGTCTGTTCTGATCCTCACCCTCGTCGTACAGCCACTGTTCGAGTGCATCGAGTTGGTTGACCAGCCTGTTCCGTTGTTCTTCAGGGACAAAGTCGTGTAAGGTCTCCCCTTCAGACAGCTTCCCGCGAAGTTCATACACATACTCCTCCAAAGCGTTACGTGCGTCCGCCCGTTCTTTCTCTTGTCTATCCTGTGCTTGCATTTTACCCTGAAACACAAGTCTTTACTAGAATTGATTTAGTTTTTATAAACTATAATCATAAAGTTTTTCTTAATTGATAATAATAAGAGTCAACTAAGCGTCATTCAATTAGTAGCAGTCAGTAGCAAAACACTTGTGTTGTGGGTTGTTTCAGACAACTTAAATATACTTTTCTTTTGTAAATAAATAAACCCATAACCCCCCGCTTGTGTTTCAACAACTATTTTACAGCAGACATCGTCTAAGATCAAAGGTCCAGGCTGAATTTATACCCCAAAAACATCACCGATTTCAGTTTTTATAACTGAATTTGAGTAGCTCCTTCAATTGAATATTTTTTTAATAACCTACACATACTTGCTGTTTCATGACACGGCAATATTGTATGTATTTTAAACTTCCTTTGTTTCCCTTAATAGATTCGAACATACAACTTCAACACAATATTGAAATACCTTAAACATATATCACAAACAATTTGTTGTCTATTGTAATTATGTATATAATATATACCTCTTGTTCCATAAATCCGTTCAACTCATGCTGTGAGAATCCAGGCACTTGAGCATCAATCGGCAACTCAACAGTTTTAACAAGGACCTTCTTGGTCTTCTCTTTGGATTTGTCCTTTTTATCATCATTTTGAGCCTGAAAATAGCACCAACACTATAAACTTTAAAAGGGGTGTGTACATGCTCCCCATCACCACTGCTATTTGGTCCCTTTTAATGTGAAATCGACATTAAAGTTGGAACAAAAAGAGTGGTGACCCATTTGCACTGCTTTCAATCCTGCAGCAAACATTCATAAACTTATTATGAATAAACATTCATGTTTAATATTACGTAATAATTGAAAAGTGATTTGCCTTAGGATTTCAATGTACATTTCAATCAAGAATAGCAATACTGCATAGCAACACAACATAAAGATAAACAAAACATGCGTGGACACAGAGACAATGTTATAAAACAATAACATAATGAGCAATCAATTAGGGCTTTCCAAATGTGTGTCCTTCATTATAAAAGTGAATTTGTATTATTTAAATTGTATGACCGATGTAGAAAAATATACATGTAATATGCTTTACTTACACTTTCATGTATTAACTTCTCAACTGTTCAACACAAAATATTCACTATGTAAAATCAGGAAATAGTAGGTCAATAAATTAGTAATATTTAGAAATGGGATGATATCAATAGTTTTTATACGATAAAAATATATAGAGATGACTCAAAATAGTAGTTCAAATAAACATTACTAAATAGATGAGATGATATTGTTAGTATAAGTAATAAACATTGGAAATTTGTGCAATTGAAAAAAATGGTTGTCTATGGAATTTACATTTGTATAGACTATTATTTATTATTACTAGTTATTATATATTTGATTTGATGGTTAGCAAACAAAAAATGTTACTTTTATAACAAATGACACAGTATAACACACCAATTTTGTGCAAATGGGGCCTCGTAGAGGATGGGGCAAATGGAAACCCGAATCCGCGTCCGCCGCCCACCCACATAATTTTGAAATATATATTAATTTAATATTGTTTAGTTGTTTGTACTAGAATATAAAAAAGTGAACATTTAATATTATTCCTTAGACAGTAATTTTTACCTCAATAATTTATTTTTATAATAATAAAGCCTCAATTAGCAACATTCTTAAATTTGGCGAATTTCCTTCCAGCTCAGATGCTTTCAACAATATCTAAATATTGACATTCACCAATCATAATATCGAGTTATAATCTCTTCACTTTTAGTGGAATCTTGCAAGGCTATATATTAATATAGCCTTATTAACTACACCTAGCAGTATTAACTCTGTTAAAAATTACTAATTAATTATGTTAAAAATGTAGTCTAGCTAACTCACTGTTGTTAAATATTGTTAAATACTAGTGTTAAAGAGTGTGTATGTGTGTGGAGTGGTGCATGTGGGTGGGGGCGGCGAACTCGGTGCTCCGTGGCGACACGTACCCCGCTGAGCCAGTTGCCCACCCTCTGTGTCCACGAGGGGCGCGGGGGCTCGCCCCGGCCCGCCTGCCTCACCTCTGCCCCCTCCGGCGCTTCCTGCTCCGTCTCCATGGCGGCTTCACCCGCCTCCTGGCCTGGCTGTCCTTCAGACCCGTTCTCCATCTCGGTCGCCTCGCTCTGGCCCGTTTCCGCCTTCTTCTCCACCAGCGACGCCGACGCCACCGTAACTATGCCGTGGATGTTCACTCGCACTTTCAGCTTAACCTTCTGCGACTCACCCTCTGGCGTCGCCTGGATGTCCCTTATGTGCCATTGGCCTAAGAATAGTCAAGATTACACATGAATAACTAAATAATCTAAATACAACATAATTGCATTGTGAATACATACTTAACAAATTATGCTAATGCATGCACATAGGTGGTGATAATCTGTAAAGAAAATGTGTCAAGTGGCAAATCAGACAATTTGTCGTCTAGCCCATTTTACAAGGAAACCATAGTGGTACCACCAGTCTAGCCATTGTGATGCCTCCAGCTATCTGCTTACCATATGAGAAACACCAGAACTGACATTGATAGACTTTTATTTTACTTTTTTTATAGCTGAGATCAGACAGGCAAATGGCCCACCTGATAGTTGGTGGCCACCGTTGTCTATAGACGTTTGCAATTGCAATTCCAGAGGATTTATCAACGCGCTGTCTTAAGAGGAACTAGAATCTACTAGTGCCGGAACACAACGTAAAAAAATTAATGAATGCATATGTTATTGTAGATAGATAAATAAACTATGCGAGTTGCTCGTAGATATAACTAGTAGGTCAGTTTGTCAGCATGGGTGCTTTAGTAGCCAAAAAAGCTATCCAGACCCAGGACATGACTTCTCTATTTAATTGTATAATATACAATTTTATTTTATTTAATTTAGTATACAAATACAACTTACCAATAAAACTGTCAGGATATGGTACTTGGTCCGAGTAATACGCGCGCACCGAGAAAGGTTCTTTCCTATAGAAAGTCAACATCTTCGAGAATGGTGCGGCGTGGAACGCAGGGAATACCTATTTATAAAAGAAACCAAATTCTTTAGTATTAATCGAATCAAACATATGACATACGGAAGTGTGATTAGATCTTTTTGTTGCTGAATAACAGCAGGCCGAATGACGGTCCACTTTTTTTTATTGTAGATAGGCGTACGTTTGACCGCGATCTCACCTGATGTTAAGCAACGTTGCGGTCGACGGTGTAGCACGCTCGCCTATGAGAAACCTGTTCATTCTCCTCTTGAAGACCCCTAAATTATAATGTTCGGCAAACACAGTTACACTTAATAGTAAGTTACTGTCGCCTATACGTTATGACGATAGGGGCTCAACGAACACGCTACTGTTCGCGTAGTGGAACAACACAAGGTTATTATGGTGATGCTTATAGACCAGGAGTGGTTTCCATTCACACGGGCTTAGTGCCTTGCCATGCACCGACTAGTGTCGTTTTGTCGCCTTTTACGACAAGCCGGCCCCGGCTGCAGGGGGGGGGGTCAGTATTCTTACTTCACCCCTGCAGGGATGAAAATGAAATATATGTAATGAGATATTAAATTTTTACGTTTATTGTTGTTTGTAATAAGCCAATTAGGTTCAATGTGCCTACCTCCATGTCGCCGTCGTCGTGACGGGCTGCATCCCATGCGAGGCGCACGGCGTATGGCTGCACGTCGGTGACACTGAACTCGCGAACGCGCACCGCTGGGCTCAGCATGGCGCACTGTAGCGCACAGCCGCGGGACACCGCCTCGTCCTGCACCACACACAAATTACTCATCAAGCTCGTATCATATTATACTCACAGCCTAAATTTGAATAGAACTGTACTTTCGCTAACAAATAAATTGTATGGACTTTCACTTGTTTGGGAAGTTGATCACATCAGTGAAAGATCTGAAGCTGTCATTGAGTGTTGATTAAGGGTGACGCAATTATTTTAGAAATATATTTACCACCCAAAACATCCTTCAGTTTATCAATAATCAGATAGTTTCAATTATCGTCATAGTTATATAATCAAGACAATAGAAGAAAATTTACAAATCTTTTCCTAATATATTAGATTTACTCATTAAGAAGATTCAAACATAACATCTTATAGTCTTTTTTTATTGCTACAGCAGACAGGCTGACGGCCCACTTAGAATTTAGCAGTTACCGTCGCCTATGGGTATTTGCAACGATAGTGGCATCGCAAACACGCTACTGTCCCATAAAGGTACAGGAACTTGGGTCAGTCACTAGTGCCGGAATACAACACAAGGTTATTATGGCGGCATACTTAAGACCAAAAGGAGTCGCCATCCAGATCATGTTTATCTGATAAACTAACTGGGTACACGACTGATCTTTATAATATTCAGAGATCCCAGTTTTATTAAACAACAATGACCAGTTTACCTAACCAAATTAGTATGCAAGTATAAAAATATCAATTATCATATTACCTTCTTCTAAAAACTACAATATTGTTAAAACTATACAAATCAACCTGTCTTTAGTTGCTGCCTACATTGAATAAGTACATTTGTAAACAAAATAAAATAAGATTTTTTTTGTCATCATACATACTTGATTCAGGGTAGTAGATGCATTTTTGCTAAATACTTGTTCAATCAAGCTCTTGACGGATGGAATCCTCGTCGATCCTCCCACTATTTCAACAGAGTGAATATCCTCAGGCCGCAACTCTAAAAATAAACAGTACTTATGAATAAAAATTCACTGACAATCATTGGTTATATCCATCAAGTTAGATTACAACTTGATTTTATCAACGGTTACGTTAGGCCCATGAAAACAAGCTGGCGCTAGTCCTGGTCGGTGTCGCAGCATCAATTAAGTCATGTCCCGCGCCGTGGCGAAGGAATAGCACAGTGATTTAATTGGATATACCAGCAACATGTGGCCTTCTACCAAGAGTAGGGCTCACAGGCACTTTGCACTGGAGATATACACTACTCAATTGTTCACTTCCTAGCAGCCAGGTGTGTGACAACACATGCATTTACACCTAAAAAAAAAGCGATAGATCCCGTTTGCAACTCAAATTTCCACTTTGGTGCTAGGGATTTGCTTAGCGTTACAATGAAAATTTCAGAGTTATAGTTTTATACCTCTATTAATCTGAAAAATGTATAAAGAAATTTTTTATTATTTCCTCATTTTGATTTACATCTAAAGATTGAACCAATAATTGATAGAATAACAACCAAGTTTAGAAATAAACATTAACAAAAAAAAAAACAACTTAATGAAATACCTACAAAACATCAATCAATAATTGGACTATTGAGGTCACACTAACCTTTGTACCAGGCAAAGCCATTGATCAATACATTGCATGTCTAGTATATTGGGCTTGAATTACATTAAACAGTCAATACATAATTAATTGTATTCATGAGTTAACACTTAGAAAAATAAATTCTATTTTTTATTATTCACTACTGCCTTCATGTAATATGAATGTTCTACATAAATATAATATTTGGATTTAAATCAATTGATTTGTTAAATAAGATTTGAAGCAAAAATCGTTATTATTATTATATTGCTGAGGAACAACAGACAGTTTACATTACATTATGTAACGACCCACTTAATAGTAAGCAGTTATCGTCGCCTATGGATGTTTGCGATGCTAGGGGCGCCGCGTACACGCTGCTGTTCCATAGCGGTACAGAAACCTAGGTCAATAATGCCGGCACACAACCCCTACTCCTAGGCCCTACTACGTAACTAGCTACTCTAGAGTTGTTTTGTCGCTTTTACGACAAGCCGACCCCGGCCGCAAGGGTTAGTATTCTTACTCCACCCCCGCACGACGAAAACTGATAAAAGAATAATTGAAATTGGATGAGTTTATTAATCACAAAACATTCTCTTCATAACATAGTGATAGATAAAGTGATACTAACTTGCATTATGCGTCAGAGCCTTTAAAGTCCTCTCAACTCGCATGAATGTGTCTGCGCAAAGTTGTTCCATCTGCGATCGCTGCATGTCCCCTGAGACATCTCGCTCCTCCATAAAACATTCAATGTTCAGCGGCAAACGGGTACTGTTGGCTGACATCTGCTTTTTAAGTTTCTCTACTTCTTGGAGTAAACGAAGGAAAGCTCTGTAACAATTTAATATAACTATTGTTAATAAAATAATAATAGTAAACTTTATTGATACCCTTATAATGAATTACAAATTAAACAAAATACATGGTGAGTAACTGAGGGCCTTTTTGCTAAAGGATTTCTTCCAGGCAACCTCAGCTGTTATATAATACAAATTATACTTATGAATATTTACAGTAAATAATAGTTTAAATATATTTTTATTACTATATTTTATACAATTTTTGTCAGATTATTATCAATTAATAATACAGTGGTTCTGATTTACGAGAATATGGTTCACTAAGTATTTAGTCTTAGAACATTGGTCTGCTAACTGTGAACTTATTTAAATGAAAAGATTTATTTTATAAAGATTTTATTTTTATATAAGAGGCATAATTTTTTACACGCTTCATATTAGCTTCACTTGTATGTTTGTAACTGACTCCTTTGGGGGCGATTTTGACCCACTTTAAACGGCCAGATTTCGTTCAAACTTTGTAGATATATCGAGGGCCGATGATAATGCAATAATCTGTGTAGTTTGTATCATTATCCTTATCAGGATCCTCAGGATTAATGAATTTTCGGTTCTCATCCGATCACGAAAGTGAAGGAGCGTCAGGCGCGGTCAGTACTTTGATGGAGTGACCGTCTAGGAAAATTGCGTAACGGTGGATTTTTGTTCATTTTTATATGTTTTATATTAACTTGATAAATGTAATGGAACTTTTCGGAATTCGACTCGATTTTCACTTACTTTGAACAATAAAATCAAAATTCTGCCGAAACCCCACCTGGAGCGTAATTAATAACATTGCCAGAAGATGGCGTTAAATTAATAATAACGTAGCCGGAAGATGGCGTTATATTAATAAAAATATTTACCTATTGGATATTGACAACAAATAATTTATATTATCACGCTTTTATTTTATAGTTAATGAAACTAAAAAGTTAAAAATAAAATATAGTTTAAAAAAATTACTTTTTTTGTTAATCCCACTATCCTTAATTTAAACTAATATAGTGAAATTTCATTGAATTAATAAGATATGTAGCTTCCTATGTCATTCTCACGTTTATAATATGTAAGTGACATAGAACCATTTTGCTGACTCCATGATGGCTTTGTGCTTTATTTGTGCATAGAAAACATTTTTTCTGTGTTTATTACATAAAGGAATGTCACTTTGTTTTATTATTAAGTACTTTCCTGTTACATAGTACGTAATTATTAATTTGAAAGCACCAGAAATATTTACCGTTGATTTTTCCTTGGGTCGAGTTTGTATCTATTGATGAAATCCTGCGTGAAGTATTCTGCAAGGGCCATGTCGATGTCTCGGCCTCCACAGTACGGATCTGCAGCCGTGGCCAACACGCGCACCTTGCCCCGGTGGAATGCGCAAGCAGACACCTATGGTACACCATAATTATCCATTATTAATACATTCAATAAATGTAGTTATGTATGCAAGAGTCAAAAGTTTTACAACATATCAGGATGTGTGATATTAGTTCGGCAATATGTTTGGAATGTGTTGTGTTCACGCTTAATCTTTTCATGTAGAACAGCATGAATATCTCAACTTGAGGAAAATTAGAGTTTTTCATTGTTTAACTGTAATTAACAACTACTAAATCCAGTATAAGCAAGTACACAATATTATCCTGCCAACTAAATATCTGTTAATTGGTTTAATAGTCTATTAAAGTTCTATTTAAAAAAAGCCATAGATTTATTACATAAGTACCTGCAAAGAACTATATCCAAAATCCACAAAAACAACATTCCTAGGCTTTTCTTCTAGGGCAGGTAGGTCCTGTTTGTATATACCATAAGCTAGAGCAGTTGCCGTAGTTTCATTCATTAGACGTAATACATTCAAACCTAGAAAAGAAAATAGTTGACCATAACTACTAGAACTATGTCTACAATGTCTAGAATTAAAACCAGGAATAATTCAAATTCAGTCTAACTGTACAATAGTTCAACAACATAAGCAAGTTAGACATACCAGCAATGCCTGCAGCTTCTAGTAAAGCATTTCTTTCTGTGTTTGTAAAGTAACTAGGAACTGATATTACACAATCGTTAATCTGAGTCTGCAGAGCTGTAGCGGCAATATCTTTCAGCTTGGTGAACAACATTGCAGTTATCTGAAATATAATATAAAATTATTATGAACACAAATTAATACTATTATTTAAAGATATTGTTATTTCTATCCTTGATTAATAAGACAATTATTGTAATTATAATTCACATTATATAAAATTAAAAGATTTTGTTGACTGTGATTACAATTTGACCTTTCTATTTTTTCTTCACACAACATTAATATAATAAATATTAAATCCAGTTCATTTTAAAATCTGATCAAAACACTGTCTTTTTTGAGCAGTCTCATGGTTACAGTTAACAATGTCACAAAATGAACAAGATTTTTTCATTACAACATATATCATTAACAATACAGGCCAGTTCCTAGCTTGAGAGTCAAAGATCACTCTTACTTTTGGATTGAATTATAGCCAGAAGCATATTTTACGTTACATAAGTTATTTATATATTGTGATCACTGTATCTGAACCTCCAATACCAAGAACATCACTGAATGGAACCACTCCTTTGCTGCTTCTTAGCTAGCAGAACATAATTAATTAATTATTAATGGCATACTAGTCCACACACAGTACTAACATTTTTCTCATTACATTATCTATTCAATGCGATCATGTGTTTTCTGTTCATTATTCTGATCTCTAATGAATTTAAAAAAATCTATAAATTCAAGTATTCATATATAAACAGAAAAGACATATATATACATATTCCTTTACTTCTGAATATATATAATAACCCAAGTTCGTGTATCCTGATGGGATAGCAGCGTGTTCATGATGACACCGGTGTTGCAAACACCCATCGGCGACGGTAACTGCTAAATTCTAAGCGGGTCATCAGCCTGTCTGCTGTCCCACAGCAATTAAAAAAAATCATCAAAAAATGTCACATACTTATTGAATAATAGTTACAGTACATGTAATAAATTGGTAGCACAACATAAATTGTTAAAAAATGCAAAAGGGCTATTGCTGGGGGTAAATTAATTGAGATAAGAACAACTATCAAACATACAAACAGTATCTCACAATGTTTTTAGCTATCTGTTGCCAAATGCAACAAAATCCAAGAGCATTACCGACATGCAACTCCTTTTTTACATACCTGTTCTGGACTAAAGACATTGTCTTCTCCTAAGTAGTTAACTCTTATCCCAATCCCATCATTGGACCTTTGCTCAACTTTAAATGGGAAATGTTTTAGTTCTTTTTGAACATGTGGATCTGAAAATTTTCTACCTAATAGCCTTTTGAAACCAAAAACAGTATTTTTCATGTTTGTAACCATCTGATTTTTTGCTGCTACTCCTAATATTCGATTCTTGGGCGAGAAGGCCACACATGATCTGTAATGCAAAAGGGATTCTAATAATTTGTGAGTCAAATTTAATCAGCTAGAAATTGATGTTATGTACAAACTTAGTTCATTGGAAAACACCAGTAAATTCATTTTAGTTCATGAAAATTTTATTCCAGTCAGAGCAGGACTATCCCACTTTTCTAGTCATTTTAAATTACTAGTGCAAGAATTCATTTGCTAGTTTACATATATCAAAAAAGGTAGTTTTTTTACTTGTGCCTTATTGGTCAAGAAAGGAGATTCAGCAAGATGCATTGAGGCCAAGCTACTAAGTGCAAGATTTAGATTAGATGTAACTGATTTTGAAGTGATAACTTATTTAACTCATTGTGATCTGAAATTCGATGAAACAGAAAAGTCACAGTATTTTTGTTTTATACTATAATTTCAGATCTAGAACATGTTTCCAGTATAGCGATTATCATGTGTGCTTCACACACACATGGTCCCCTGTTCAATCCCGGGCAGACATAGTTGCTTTTGATATTATTTTCTTTTCAAAAAGTTTTACATAAATTAAATTTCAGGAATAACTTTAATTTTGGAAAATTTGTAAATTTAAAACCTTAATAACTTAACTTAATGGGGGGTAAGGGGAGAACGGTGAACAACATCTAAACCGGCCCAACTGTCAACCTCACCTGCACGCGTCAGTGGTTTGTAAGAACAGCAGACGACGGTACACAGTATCGTGGCGCCCCCTGCTAGAGAACTAACGAGGCTCTGGCGACCGAGCAATGGCGGTATAACCATATACACCCGATTAGACCTCTGGTCGGAAGAGGCTACAGCGGCCTTGGGGTTTTAAATGACTCCTAAAATGTCTGGTGCAGAAGGCAAGGGGAAACCACTGCACTATTTTCCCATGAAAGTCATCATGAACAGTAACAATAAGATATCGAAGTGCCCATGCGACCCGCTCAATCGGCGCCATACTGTGTCCGGGACAGATGGTGTGAAATCTGCTACCGGCCATGCGGACGTAGGAAACCAGGCACCCCACGGAAATGATGCTACTGGAATATCTATGAAAATGCGTCAGATCCAGAAGATAGGTACATGGAATGTTCGCGGCATCCTGCAACCAGGAAAGCTCAAGATTCTGGAAGATGAACTATCCAGACACAACATAAACATCTGTGGCATTAGTGAGACGCATTGGAAAGATAATGGTCACTTTCACACGGATACAAACGTCGTATACTTCTCTGGGAATACAGACAGTAGTAGAAATGGAGTTGCTTTTGTTATTCCAAAAAGTTCCAGGAATTGTGTGTTGGGGTATGAACCTGTCAGCGATAGACTTATAAGTCTCAAGCTAAAGGCTTCGCCAGTAAACTTAAATATCATTCAGGTATATGCTCCGACTAGCACCGCATGTAATGAGGACATTGAGTCTTTCTACTCAGACCTGGAGGCTGCCATCTCTAAGATTCCACGAAGGGAGCTTCTTGTTATTATGGGAGACTTCAACGCCAAGATAGGTTCGGATTCTCATTTGTTAAGTTCTTGTGTTGGAAAGTACGGACTGGGGCAACGCAACGAAAGAGGCGAACGACTGGTACAGTTTGCAGCCGATAACAACTTGGTTATATCTAACAGTTTCTTTCAAAATCATCCTCGAAGATTATACACTTGGACATCACCTGATGGCAACTACCGCAATCAGATCGATTATATTTTGGTTAGAGCACGTTGGAAGACATCTATTAGGAACACTCACACACTACCAGGAGCCGATTGTGGATCTGATCATCAATTTTTGATGGCTAAAATTCAGCTTAAACTAAGAGCAGCCCAAACACTTGTTCAACATAGAAGGCTTGAAGTCAGAGACAAATCACTGTTTACAGCTGCACTGAAAAAAGAGTGGGATCAATGGATGTCTGTGGATCATGATAACGAGTGTCCAGACAAAATGTGGGATGGTGCGAAAAGTTTAATTAGTCTCGCCGTCAAGAATACAACGCCACCTGCAGTCGCTAGCAAACGGCAACACTGGATGAGCGACAATACTCTAGCTCTTGTAGAAGGCCGAAGACAGATGAAGGCAAAGGGGTCTGATGTGAGGTCTTTGAATGAACAGTCTGCAAAAATACAAGCTGCTTGCAGGCGTGATCTAAACACTCATCTTCAGAACATCTGCAGAGAAATAGAAGCACATGCTAACAAGCACGAGTCGAGGGACCTCCATCAAAAAATTCGTACTCTCACACGGTCATTGTCTTCTAAAACGTGGGCTATCGAGAACTCTCAAGGTGAAACAGTGACAGAGCTAGAAGAAATATCGGAAACGTGGAGGAGATATTGTCAGTCGCTGTTTGAAGACCCGCAATCACAGTGTTTTGATTCAACAGAGCCATTGGATGAAGAAAAAGAGCCCAACATCTTAAAGGATGAAATAAGAGCGGCAATAAAACATCTGAAGAATGGAAAAGCCACGGGAAAGGATGCCATCCCCATTGAAACTATCAAAGCTTCGGGAGAGTATGGTGTCCAGATATTCCATTTACTGTGTAACAAGGTGTGGCAAACAGGTACATGGCCGCAGGAATGGGCTCACAGTGTCTTCATACCACTACACAAAAAGGGTTCTACAAAAATTTGCAATAACTATCGCCTCATTGCACTCATGCCGCATGCGAGCAAAATTCTACTGCACATTATCAACGAGCGTCTCAAGTCCTACTTATCCAAAGAGATTGCACCTGAGCAAGCAGGCTTCGTCAAGGGCAAAGGTACCAGGGAGCAAATACTTATTGTGCGCCAAATTATTGAGAAATATCGTGAGTTCAACAAAGTGGTATATATCTGTTTCGTGGATTTCTCGAAGGCGTTTGACTCTGTCAAATGGCCTGTACTTTGGAGGAATCTACTGGACATGGGCACACCAAAACATCTTGTTCATTTGCTCCGACGTTTATACGAAGGTGGTACTGCATCAGTAAAGACAGACGATAAGCTTTCGGCTAATTTTCATCCTAGTGCCGGAGTTCGGCAAGGGTGCATTATTTCTCCGATTCTGTTCAACATCTACACAGAAATGATAATGAGACGTACTCTTGAGAACTGGACTGATGGAGCAGCAATTGGAGGTTTGAAAATCTCCAACTTGCGTTATGCGGATGATACCACCCTCTTCGCTACTAGTATCTGCCATATGGAAGAACTTCTCCAAAAGATGGAATCCATAAGTCTTGAATTCGGCCTCAAGATCAATCGCAGCAAGACTAAAGTTATGATTGTTGACCGAATTAACAACAACTCGCCCGAAGTGACACAAATAGCGAACTGTGAAGTGGTGCAATCATATGTCTATTTAGGAGCGTTGATCTCGAACAACGGAGGCTGTATAGACGAAATCAAACGGCGCATGGCGATATCCAGATCAGCTATGGATAAGCTGCAAAAAATATGGAGAAATCGTAAAATAACGAAAGCCACTAAGACCCGGCTAGTTAGAGCACTGGTATTCTCCATTTTCCTATATGCTTCGGAAACGTGGACCCTGCGAGAAAGTGAGAAGAAGAAAATAGACGTTCTCGAGATGTGGTGCTGGAGAAGAATGTTGAGAGTGTCCTGGAATCAATTCCGGACCAACAAGTCCATTCTAGAAGAACTCGGCATTAAGCAGCGTCTATCTTCCATCGTACAGGCTCGAATTCTCACTTTCTTTGGTCACGTGACTAGGCGTGACGATGTCTCCATCGAACGTCTGGTTGTCCAAGGGAGGATAGAAGGAACAAGACCTCGCGGCAGATCGCCTATGAGATGGACGGACCTAGTAAAGGCTGCAGTGGACGTCCCAGTACACGTGTGCTCCCGAAAAGCAGCTGTCCGGGAGGAATGGAGACGGATTGTCAGGCGTGTGACTGAAAAATGATGACCACGACCGCTCTGACAAGAGCGCAACGAAAGAGAAGAAGAACTTAATTTCAACCTAAATCTTGAAGCGGATTGTAGCTCTTGTTTCTTTTTCTTTATAAAGAATCTACTTTGGGGAATAATTTAATTTCAAACAATTTTGAAAAAATTTAAAGTTTGTAAACTTTAGTTAATTTCAACCTGAATGATTTCACCCCAGAATTTTGAATTGTAGCTCATAGGTTGGGTCTCTTGGTTTCAATGGAAGGAGCACCTCGCGCACCCCAGCGCGGGCCTCGCCACCATCGAAGCGGTGAGGCCTGGCTGAATGGCTGGAAAAGCGCCACGGCGCCCTGACCTTCCGCCTGACGCAGGTTCTCTGGGGGCACGATTGCTTCGGGAGGTACCTGTGTCGCATAGGGCGGGAGATGACGTCAGGGTGCCACCACTGTGGCGCGGGCGACGAGGAGGACACGGTGAACCACACTGTCGCCGTGTGCCCTGCGTGGCGCGAGGAGCGCCGCGCCCTCGTCGCCCAAATCAGCGTGGATCTGTCGCTCCCGGCCCTGGTTCTGTCCATGGTCGGGGGCGATCCTGGATGGACGGCCGTCGCCTCCTTCTGCGAGGCAGTTATTTCCGCAAAGGAGGCGTCGGAGCGGGAGTCGACCACCACACTGCCCTCCCGCCAACGCAGGCCACGTCGGCGGCGCCGGAGAGCAAATAACGACCTCCGGCCGCTGTAAAAGCGGCTGCAGGCGGCCCCTCGGGGGAGGATCCGCCGCCCCTCAACTCCTAGACTTGTTAGGAGAGCGCCGGGGGGACGAAATCCTGACCCCAACACTTTAGAAGGGGCCCGCCTCAAGACAAAGGGCGTGCCGGGCCACGAGATCGGCAGGCCATATATTCGTGGGCCTGGGTGTAGGCGATAGGAGAACAGCGGGGTATTTTAGTGGGCAGTCGAATGGCCAAACATCTTTCCTGGAGTCCCACATATCCCTCGGTCCCCCCAGGCCGGGGGAACCCGTCAAAAGAGGTTTTCCCCGAGACAAAAAAAGGGTCTTTTGGTTTCAAATCAGTCCGGGTTCGAATCCTGACTTGCATAACTCCAGAAACTTTTCCTTTTCTGTTATGTTTTTAATTTAGTATATAAATTTAGAATAAATTTTTGGAAAGACTTGTAAACACCAACTTAATAACTTGGATAATTTCAATGGGTAAATCCAAGCAGATTCTAGCTCTTAGACATGGGTATTTGATCCGCCTAAGTTCGAATCCTGACTCATAGATAAATATAAAATACAAACTGTTCTGATTAATAAACATTTTCAAGATTAGATTTGAACTTTACAAGACAGATCCTGCAATCTTTAGAAATTAGACAAATGATTTATAAATTAAATTAAGATGACGTAAATCAAAATATTACGAAAATTCTATTTTATAATTCTATCTTTATGTTCGGTTGTTTATAATTACGATTTTTATGTGATTAATGCACTTTGACGATTGATTGGCTATGAGGTTATGTACCGGGAATAATTGAAAATAGGGCAATTATGCTACTAGGAAGCTGTAGGATCTTCAAAACCTAACCAGATGTAATATCCTTAAATGGTTGGAAAAATGACATGCCAGTATCAAACCGACTGAATGATGGGGCAAAATGTTCTTTAATATGAGGATTAGATTATGATATGAAGATGTGTGCAAAAAATAATATTATAGTACTTACGGAGTGCCTCGGAGGCTGTAGTCGTTAGCTATAGTCTCGATACCACCTGCTTTTGCGACAGCGACATAACATGATTCATTACCAAAATCAATACCAATGACGGACATAGCAGCCATAGCGAACTTGACTTTATCTCGTGTATTATTTAGAAACTAGTAAAAAATTATTTTGCTCGTAATAGCAGAGATCAAAAAACACGTTGCTACAGTTGACAGTCACTCAATCTTCCGCAAATTATAGCACACAAACGCAAGTATATCGCTGCATAACACGACTTGGTCTGTACCCGAATTTTCTAGAAAATTAAATGAATCTATAGTCCTGTGCCGATGATTGATCAAATCTATTTGATTCGATTAACACATATATAGTAGATACATTATCAAATTTATTCGATTTTAATTGATTGTGTTTGACTTTGGCTGTGTGGTCCTAGGCAATCGAAGAATAGACATATAGTCACTTTCCCCTAATGCCAAACTGCAGGAGTTATTGGATGAAGACCCAACACCCAACCCAAAAACAATTGACAGAAGCGTTAAATGTGGCCCAAGAAATAATTAGTGAGTAGTGACCGATTACGTGCAATAATGAAAATTCAAAAGATGGGTGCCACATCAATTATTATTGACTGACAGACAAATGGAAAATCAAAAAATCGTCTGTATAATGCTACTTCAAAGGTAATTTCTTCATCGGATAGTGACAAATGATAAAAAGTTGATCTATTTTGAAAACTAATTTTGTAATAAAACGAAAAATTTTGTTGTCTTGCGACCAAAACAATGCTTTGTGTTTGGTGCGACCAGAGTGGCGTGGTGTATTAGGAACTGTTGAAATATTAATAGTAATCGTCACTGACAACAAGTGATCGATTTGAACCATGCATTAATCGAAAAACGTCCAGAGTGAGCCCGAAGACACGGTAAAGTGATTTTACGATAACGCGCCGTCTTTTATAGCAAACCGGTCAAGGAAGAGTTGGAAGCACTTGAATGGGACATATTATCGCACCCGCCGTACTTGCCCCGTGACTATCAACTTTTCGCATCAATAGGACACGCGCTTGCAGAGTAGCACATCGCTAATTTCGAATAAGTTAAAAAATGACTCGATGAATGGTTTTGCTCATAGAACAAACAGTTTTTATGGGATGGCGTCCATAAATCGTCTGAAAGATGGACAAGATGTATAGAATGGAATGGCCAATACTTTAGGGCACCAAAACACGTTGAAAAAATTTTTTGGTCATTTTTTGAAATATGCATTTGTTGTTACTCTCAGCAAATTTTATAAAGAAATTTGTCAAATTGCCAAAGACACTGCATTTTATTTGAAACCGTTGCAAGCGCGCGATCACGCCGAGTGGCAGCCCGTCGTCGGTCGCGCCGAGCGGATAAGACACTTTGAACGAATACACGCAACCTGCATTGCCTGCAGATTTTATTGAGGCAATAAAACCGATTTATGTGGATCTTAGTAAGGACGAGATTCTTCAACGATGTTTAGGCGCTTCCCATCAGAATAACAACGAGTGTTTGAACTCTATTCTATGGAAAATTGCGCCAAAGACCTATAGTTGAAACTGCCGCTAATAATGCTTCAATACTTTTCAACCACGGTCACATTGGCCTCATAAATGTATTGGAGATATTAGATATATTGGTCAAGCACTGTACCAATATTGTCAAAACATCGACGAGAAGCGAATTTGCGAGGCCGAGCGTGAAGCCGAAAAAAGGACGCATGAGGGTCGTCTGCGTGCAAAACATGGGAAAAATGAAGATTCTCGGGATGCTGAAGAGCTATTGTATGGTCCAGGAATCGCTGACTAAAGGTGAGAAACAAGAAAAAAAGAGACAAATAAAAAATTCAGTTTGTAGGTTGAATTATCTTTCGGCAAAGTTTGAACGCGTTTATCTCTTTTTTTTTTCTTTTAATGTGGCTCCAATGCTTTAGGCACTGATTTGCCAATGTAAACGCGTTTATCTCGAAACTACGTTTTTCAACCTTGACAACATATTAGAATAACCATACATCCAATTTGCATGCACTAAGTCTTGAACTGTTCGAAAATGTAGTCTCTATAGGACCACCTAGGGATTTTTTTATAATAGGCCTCCTTCTATTTTTTTTCATAACAAAGATGAAAATTTTCCATAAAAATCGGAAATAAAAATCGTTGGTCTGCCATTTTTTTCTAGATATCAAAATTCCACCACGTGATACCGTAGACATCTAAGTCTAGTTTCTGAATATATTTTCATTTTATTTTATAGATGAACCTTAAGCTTTATCGCTGTCAACCACCGCGCAGCAATTTCGTCGAACTCATCTTTTAGAATAGAAGCGGCGTACACCGCAAACTATACTTTAGATTCAAGTATAAAAATTTGTATACAGTCATAATGAATAAATCAATAATGAATAAAATTCCATTAGTCTTTAGCTTGAAAATAATTATGAAAGATACACTCTCGTGCGTCTCTCGGATAATATATAAAATGTTTCTGATTTTTAAATTAGAATTAAAATCGACTGACGATTGGATAGACAAGCTGGTTACAGGTTTTTTTTAAATCTGGGGTACTAAGTCTTTCAGGGCTTCCAAGATTTGGGCGTAGTACTTAGGTGTACTGCAATATTTTTAGAAGGATTCTAATGGTTTCATGTTAATTTTTTTAGCCAAACATACTGGATAGCTAATTATTCGGTCTATTGATTGCAGCTAAATATTACATGCTTGGGGTAGCTCGTTCAGATTTTCACTATACGTTTTGTTCATTTAAATTTGAATCTTGTATCAAAATAATAAATACTCACAAATATTTTTTTAGTCAATTAAAATTTATATTTCTGGTTTTCGTCCCAAAGCTCAATTTTTTAAAGATTTTATTTCCTGGTAACGAGATCTTTGAGCCAACATTTATATATTAATTGACATACAAAGTGCATTTGATTGTTATTAGAAATTGTTAATCGATTACTTTATATTCAACTTTAATCATCACATTTTGTAGGTAATAATAAAATAGACTTTATTTATAATTTCTTCCATTACATTACCATAGAATTGGTTGAATATGTGTACTTAAATAAACATCTTTTAATTAATCTGTAAATATACATATAATGAGATCCGATTTTAAATATAAATATCGATTGATCCTTTATTCCTATAAACACTTCTGATTACGTCTCTAAAACTTATGATATGATAACCTAAAATATTTGCTTTGCTTTGCTCAATGGTAAATAATGTTTTGATGTTATAATGTATTATATTTGAATATTATTAAGTTGTATATGCAGTGACGTTTTTGCTAACAACAATATTTTAATATTTTTTAATAAGATCAATACAAATAGTTGTTTATGTTTATGAAAATACTTTTCTTTTAGGTTAGTTTATCTAATCCCCCCTTCTACAAAACGAGGCTTTCTATCGCTTAAGTATCGCTTACCGGTTGCGACGAGGTCACCTTCAGCCAATTCCGTGACGTGTATCCCGTTCCGCTCTACTTGTTTGCAATTGCATTCTATTACTTGAAATTAATTCAGTATGAGTTCTGAGCCCCAAGTAAAACGACCGAAGATGAGTGCCTTGGATCAACTTAAACAACACTCCATTGTAGTGGCTGACACGGGGGACTTTGAAGGTTTGTTTGAAGTTGTTTTAGTAATTGAGTATCTAATTTATATAGATCATGGGTCAGATATTTTTAAATGTCATGCTTATTTCAGTCCTGTAATCAAGCTTTTATAAGATGCATTGCTCACAGGTCTACGTAGCTGTTATATAGTATATTGTCTATAAAAATAAATGCTTTAGGGCATGACAGGCTCCAAGTTTATTTTAGCGTAAGAACTTCATTCCAAACATTAAAATAATTAGCTTATGTGAACCTAATTATAAATTTTCGTGGTTTGTTTGCTCTTTAAATATTTGGATATTGAATCAGTCTGAAAGTACTTTTAATTGGAGCCTAGAAGCTTATTAATTAATATTTACAAGATATCAAGTGCAATATAACGTGAAATGTTTAATTTGCCTATACTTCTAATTAGCATACAGGTGCTTAAATATTCAACAGTAAAGAAATCTTGCTTACAAAGCTTTATTCCCTATTTCTATTTCAAATTTCATGATTCATTTCATAATAGAGGTGAGTTGCATTGAAATCACCTTGACTTTTATGTTACTTGATAACAAGCTTGAAGTCATGTTTAATCTTTCCATATTAAATTTTAATTATCATTGTTTGGACTTAGATATTAACTATTATATGAAATATGAATTTATTTTTTATATTCTTGATTTTTGTTTATATAATGTTTTTTTGTGAAATATTTTTGAAATCAAGGTTTTTTGCCTCTTTTTTCGAAGTGAAAAAGCAAGCTGTCTAGTTTCAGTCAGTGGTAAATTGATGCAGCTTCATTTAGTAGCTATAGGATCAATCCACATGTCACCAATCTCCCTCAACTGCAAAAAAATGGAATGATGCCCTTTTGTGGAATTTTGGAGTTTGAATGAAGACTTCTGCTGCAAGGCAGGATTACACAGTTAATTTAGCTAATCAGCTTACTATGAAGACATTGCAGTGTGAACATTAAGTTTCATATCAAGTTCTTAATAACAAAGTCATTATGACGTAGCTAATAGTAACATGCAAATGGACATGACACATTTTTAAGATGGGGCTGTCCATTAATTACGTGAGGCTCGAAAGGAGGGGGGGAGAGGTCCATAAAAATCACGAAATATCACAAGGGGTGTAATAATATATGTATTTATTTTTTCGGCAAACATGTACAATATTGAATTTAGCACTGTGCCAACAACTGACTTGCAAGATGCTTATCCAGTTATTGGTGTTGAAGAAAGTCTTGCTAATCCGTGGTCCGAGGATACTGTACATTAAATTATGTTAATTGTTCATGTATTAGTATAAAAAAGTTTTTCGCATTTCTTTCATTATTTTTATGTCAGTCAAAAACAACCTGCAACCTTTCTGTCTACCTCTAAACTTTATTATTGTAGTCTTTAATTTTCTATAATAAAATCTTAACCTTAGTCATATATACAATTAAACAATGTTGATATAATGTTGATTTCTGAGACACATTTCACTAGCAAACATTATTTTAACATCCCAGGACATAAATTTTACCACACTATGCACCCGGATGAGAAAGCTCATGGAGGGAGTGCAATGTTGATTAAAAATAATATTAAACATCACTTGGCTAATAGCTACTGTACTGAAAAATTCCAGGCCACAAGTGTGGTGATTGAGGACTGGTCAGGACCACTCACAATATCAGCTGTATACAGCCCACCTAAACATACCATTAAGCAGGAAGAATATGATGATTATTTTGAATCGTTAGGTCTAAGATTTTTATGGCTGGTAGTGATTTTAATGCGAAGCATACATTTTGGGATTCTCGTCTAATAACCCCAAAAGGTCTTCAGCAGCTAGCAACTATTAAACAACTAAAACTGAGCATTGCCTCTACCGGGAAACCAACATACTGGCCCACTGACATAAAAAAGAAGCCAGATTTATATAAACTGTAAATCTAGTACTGACCTATTAGAACGAATTGGGATTACTTCCGGGAGTTAATAGCTAACTCTATCAATGTTAAAATACCACTGCAAACGGAAGAAGATATCACAGAAGCGGTCGAACATTTCAACTATGTTATACAACAAGCAGCCTGGGAGGCTACACCTCCTACACCAACTGTTGCTAGTGAAGGGTGTGAATGCTCATCATCGGTTAGAAAACTTTTACATGAAAAGCGAAAAGCTAGGAAGCGATGGCAGACGACAAGGTACCCTGGTGACAAAAGAATCTACAATAAACTTACTGCAAATCTTAAAAAACTGCTTAGCAATGATAGAAATCAGAACCTTGCAATATACCTACAAAACCTGGATGCTAAACACACTACTGACTATTCGCTATGGAAAGTGACAAGGAACATTAAGAGACCAATCAGTCACCAACCGCCAATGCGCATAGCAAATAATCTGTGGGCTAATAGTGACACCGAGAAGACCCATGTGTTCATGGCACATTTACAAGAAGTTTTCAAACCAAATTGCGATAGTGGCTCCAGAAAGACTGAAATAGTGTCAAAAATCATAGACCAAGTACACCAACTTGAGCTGCCGATTAAAAAATTCAGTTAAACAGAAATCAAATCTGTAATTCGAAAACTGGAAGTGGGAAAAGTTCCTGGGTACGACCTAATAACGGCGACTGTCCTTCGTGAATTACCAGAAATAGGCATTACTTACCTCATACAATTATACAATGCTATTCTTCTAAGAGAATACATACCCCCGCAATGGAAAGTGGCTAAAATTATTATGATCCCCAAACCAGGCAAAAACCTTGAAGATGCTAAGTCCTATCGTCCAATAAGCCTACTCCCAATCCCATCCAAAGTGATGGAGATCCTGACTCTGAGGAGATTAACCCCAATTATCAAAGAACATAAATTAATCCCTGACCACCAATTTGGCTTCAAGCAAAAGCATAGCCCAATAGAGCAAGTTCATAGACTTGTCGAAAGCATTGCCAAAACATATGAACAGAAACAATACTGTACAGCCGCATTCCTGGACATTTCACAGGCGTTTGACAGGGTCTGGCATGAGGGACTTCTTTCCAAATTAAAAAAGATGTTGTCTATTACTTTTTACAACCTGGTTAGATCATATCTAACTAATAGACATTTCTTAGTCAGTCAGGGTGAAGCAATGTCACCAATTAAAGAAATATGTGCTGGAGTTCCGCAAGGCAGTGTAATGGGACCTACACTGTATCTTCTCTATACTGCAGATCTACCCATTTCGGATGATGTTATGGGAACATTTCCCGACGATACAGCCGTTATGGTTTCAGATACAAGGCCGGAACAAGCTTCTCAAAAACTACAAAATTGCTTAGATAAAACCTCTAGCTGGCTCCGAGACTGGCGTATTAAAGCCAATGAAACAAAATCCGTACAGGTCACATTTACCACACGACGCCTGACCTGCCCTCCAGTCTGGCTAAATGGCGTTCAGATACCACAATCAAATGACGCAAAGTACCTTGGAGTCTATCTAGACCGACCGACGCCTAACACGGCAAAAGCACATTTTTACCAAGCGATTAGCAATGGGACAACAGGTCCGAAAGATGTATTGGTTGATCAATAGAAACATCCAACTCACCATGGAAAATAAATTATTGATATACAAGGCCATAATAAAACCGATATGGACCTACGGAATTCACCTATGGGGCACGGCTGCCAATTCAAACTTAGAGAAATTTTACAAAGGTTCCAATCAAAAATGCTAAGAATGATCGTAGATACACCTTGGTATATCACTAATGAGAGACTTCACCATGAACTCCACATCAAAACAGTAAAGGAAGAAATAGCGGAGACCACCCAAATATACTGGCGCATCTCCTTATGGACAATGGAATATTCCCAAACACCCGGAGACTAAAGAAAAGAGTACCGCAATTAATTTAATTTACTCTAATTCTAAGAATTATAAGGGCTTGTCACTGGACAAGTACCTTGCACTGTCATTTTAAACTTACAAAATATTGCCGAATGTCCCACATGACAGATTGCAATATATACAATAAAATTTAAAAAAAACCTTAGTCTTAAACCTCACCATGTATCACCAAGGGGGGGGGGGGGGGGGGTAAAAATTTCAAAAAAACATGTGATTAATGGACGGCCCCGAAGTTAAAACTCATTTATCAGCAATCAGTTATAATGACATACATGATGTCTCACTCTCCGTGTCTTCTTCCGCTTATTTAGGGGTAGGTAGGGGCCTCGAGGCGAACCCCTTTATCCCGGCTTCAACTCGAAGAGTGACAACTCCTCAGTGATGTGGAGTTGGCCCCTGGAGCACACACACCTATGTGAGCGGCGGGGTATCACGGCCGCCGGATGTCTCACACACATTTATTTTTATGATGTCATAATCTCAAATATTATAACACTTTTCTTTCTTTTGACTTAAATGATGAAGATTATAATTTTGATTTAATATAAATTTGTTAGCTAGCCACAAATTATTAAGTTTTTATTTAACATTAAACTAATATTTCATGCATACCCATGATTATGACATCAGATCAAGTGCCCCTTTTTTTGTGTTATATTAAATGTTATATTAATGTGTAGTGAAGAGTATGTCATTTATATTAGCATGATCTGACAGAAAATATAATAATATATTGGATCTATTTTTGACATTAAATTAGTAAAATATAATTGCTGTGTTGAAATGTTTGGAAGAAGTACACACACAAAACTATGCTTGCCCTGGATATATTTATACAATTAAAGAAATATATACTGTTAAAATAATTAGGCCCGTTCATGGTTTTATACTTTTATTCTTTAATCTTAACATTATCACACAAGTAAAACGCAACTATCCTTTCGCCATCTTGATTGGAAGAGGAAGAGGTTTCAATTAGTGTTGCCAATATAAATGTATATAAATCAACACGCCTCCTTACATTTATATTGTAAAACACTGTTACAACAATCATTATTTTATTTCAAATTTAACATTTCTCTAAATTTTATGAATTTAACATTTCCCAAAGCTTTTGTAAATATATCTGCAACATTATTTTCTGACTCTATTTTTACAACTTCAATATTTCCTAGCTTAACATTTTCATGTATAAAATGATAGTGAACTTCAATATGCTTAGAATTCTTAGTAAAGTTTCCATATTTAGAAATAGCTACGGCTCCTGAATTATCTTCATAAATTTTAACTGGTTTACAAACTTTATCGAATACATCATCCATTAGACACATAAGAAAATTTAACTCTGTTACTGCTTCTGATAAAGCTACATATTCAGCAAATGTTGAGGACTTTGTTACACTACTTTGTTTCTTTGATTTCCAGTAAATAATATTTCCAAACAATCTAATGACAAATCCTGTAGTAGATTTCCTATCTAAAATATCTCCTGCCCAATCAGCATCCACAAAACAATCTAGAATATCAGCGTTACTATTATTACAATATGTTAATTTAAGATCTTTTGTCAAATACAAATACTTTAAAACTCTCAATGCATACTTAAAATGTGTCTCATTATAACAGTTTTGAAATCTACTTAAGTAATTTACACTGTAAGATATATCAGGTCTAGTACCTGAACTAATATACAAAAGAGCACCAATCAAATTTCTATATTTTACATCCTCATTAATATCAGATTGTTCCAATTTTAAATTTATTTCCATAGGAGTCTTATACATTTTTGCATTCTCAATATTATACCTTTTAGCTAAAGACTCAATATAATATTTCTGACTCAAAGTTAAGACATTGTTTTGATTATACATATATTCAATCTCAATACCAATATAATTTTTTACTTTACCAATATCTTTCATTTTAAACCTTTCAGACAATTTAGTTTTTATATCAGCAATAACTTCTACATTTTCACAACAAATTAATAAATCATCCACAAATAAAAGAATATAAACAATTAAGCTGTTCTCTTTTCTAACATATAAACAATAGTCATATTTACTCCTGCGAAAACCAAAATTAATCAAAAAATCATTAAAACATTCATACCATGCCCTGGGGCTTTCTTTTAGACCATACAATGATTTATTTAATTTATAAACTTTATCAGTTCCATTTTCATAACCGATTGGTTGCTTTACATAAACTTCAGATAATACTCTACCATTTAGAAATGCTGTTTCAACATCCATTTGATGAATAGCTAAATTATTTTGACAACAATAAGATAATAGTAGCTTAAGTGTAGGCATTTTAGCAACAGGTGAGTAAGTATCATCAATACAATTTGTTTGCTGAAAACCTCTTACTACTAACCTTGCTTTGTATTCATTTTCACTCTTCCTTTTATACACCCATTTCACATCAATTACCTTTTTTTCCTTGGAGGGTCTGTCAACTAGAGTCCAGGTATTATTTTTTATTAAACTTTCCATCTCGCTATTCATTGCTCCTTTCCATTTCATTGCCTCATCACATGTAATCGCCTCCTGAAAATCAATTGGAGCTGACGCATCACAGTAGTTACAGTATATGCAATAATAACCAAATTCTTCATCAAAACGAAGTGGAGGTTTGATTTGTTTTTTTAATCTTCTATTTAGATTCTCATCTTCACTTTCTCCTACATTCTCTTTATCATTTTCTGAGTATTTTAACATATTTCTTTCCTCTTGGATCCTTTTATCTTCCTTTTCCTTTTCTTTTATTTTATATTCACTATTTTCTTCCTCATCTTTAAAACCACATAATTTTACATCTTCCTCAATTATATCACAATTTCTAGCAATAATAACTCTGTTGTTAATTAACACTCTGTATCCAATATCAGTATAACCAAGCAAAATTCCAGCTTCTGCTTTCTTATCCCATTTAGACCTTCTTCGTTCTTCAGGAATTCTTACAAAAACTCTACTTCCATATAATTTTAGATTTTGCATAGATGGCTTCCTTTTAAAAAATATTTCATACGGGGTTTTCTTCTCAATAGTATTAGTTAAGGTTCTGTTTTTAAGATATGCAGCTGTTTTAGTTGCCTCAGGCCAAAATCTTCTTTCTACCTTTGCTTCTGATAAAAGACATCTACCCATATCCATCAACGTACGATTATATCTCTCTGCTGTTCCATTTAATTGATGAACATATGCTGGACAGGGTTTTATCACTATTCCTTTCTCTTTTGCAAACTGAAAAACTCTTGCATTCATATATTCCTTCCCATTGTCACATCGCAGTTCCTTTATCATTTTCCCTGTCAAGTTCTGTACTTCATTAACATACTGCACCAAGTAATCATATACCTCATCCTTTGATCTGATACAATAAACTTTGACTAATTTGCTGTAGTCATCAATAAAACTCAAAAAAAATTTTTCTCCATTATATCCTGTAGTCTGATGTGGCCCATTTAAATCTGTATGAACAATCTCTAATATCTCTTTTGCTTTTCTTCGATTATTAGCAAATGGTAGATTATGCATTTTATTTTCAATACATATTGCACACTTTAAATATTCATATTCAATCTCTTTAGGTAATCCTTCTAATGATTCATTTTTACACATTAAATCCAATTTTTTAAAGTTAATATGGCCCAGAGTACGATGTAGTTTTTCCTTTACAGTCATATTTGTTTTACTAATATTTGCTTCCAATATTTCTTCACACATGTAACTTTTCATCTTATACAGTCTTTCATCCTTAATTGCAATTGCTATAATCTTTCTATATTCATTGTAAATTTTTGCAAATTTCCCTTTTGAGACAATTGAACAATTATCAGTAATTTTCGAATAACTTAATAAATTTGCTTTCATTTCTTTTACAAAGAAAACATTTTTCAGTGTGACTTCAGATTTTTGTCCATAGACTAAGAAATAAGCTTTTATATTACCAATTTTTGTAGCTTCTAATATTGTTCCATTACCAATTTTGACTTTAATAGGTTTTTCCAATATCTCATAAGTATTGAAGTATTTATCAGTGTTAATAATGTGGTCAGTACATCCACTATCTAGTAACCAATTTATTTGACCCTTTGGCTTATCATTCTCTTGCGTTGTGTATGTATTGTTTGCAATAGTAATATGATAACTGTTACCTTGACTCCCTTGATTATTATGGTAGTAATTTCTTGAACCTTGTCCTCTGTTATTGTATGAACCACGTCCTCGTCTTGGCAAACTATGTCCTCTATAACTTGGTAAACTATTTCCTCTATAATTTTGTATACTATTTCCTCTATAATTTTGTATACTATTTCCTCTATAATTTGAAAGACCATGTCCTCGACCACGGTTTACATTTTCTGCCTTACAATCTCTTCTTAGGTGACCAGGTTTACCACAACAAAAACAATTATATGATCGGTTAGTATCTGCTTTAAAAACATTTGATGTGTCTTCTGACATTTCACTCATATTTCCTGTACTTTTCAATTTTATTTTGCTTTTTAAATAGTCCACTGTCCTTTCACCCTCTGGTAAGACATCTATTAAATCACCTATGTAGTTGTAACTCACTGGTAGTGCTTTTAACATGTAGTTTAGTTTTTCTGCTTCTGATACCGTTGCACCGGCTTGTTTCAACTCATTTACAGCTTTTTCAAAGTCATCGAAAAATAAAGACACTTCAGAATAATTTTTCAATTTGACACTTTCGAGTTTATGTCGACATACTATTTGCAACGCCGTTGATTTCTTTAGGTACATCTCATCAAATTTCTGTATTATTTCGTATGCTGTATTTATTCACCTATATATTCCAACTGCTTGTTTGTTATAGCACTGTAAATATAGTTTGTTGCTTGTATATCTCTATCGTCCCATTCATCTTTGTCGGTTTCAATTTTCGCTCTCATTACTACATCCTTGCACTTTTTGAACTGTAGAAACTTAATTATCCGTATTTTCCAATTACTGTAATCTGTGCCATCGAAAATTGGAATATTTATATTATCACTATTTTTTGACGCCATTTTTTTCTTTCTTTCTTGTTTCTATCACACTTTAATCATTATACCATTAAACCACTGTTCTGCTACCATGTTAAAATAATTAGGCCCGTTCATGGTTTTATACTTTTATTCTTTAATCTTAACATTATCACACAAGTAAAACGCAACTATCCTTTCGCCATCTTGATTGGAAGAGGAAGAGGTTTCAATTAGTGTTGCCAATATAAATGTATATAAATCAACATATACAATTCTAAAATATTAACAAAATAGTATCGTGACAACATAAGTGATTGCAAAAAGTTGAAAGAAGACTAAAGTATGTCATACAATTATATATATGGCTAGAGAAACAAAGTGCTCTATGACTGTGTTGTCCAAGTAGACAACACAAGTAAATAGGTTTTCTAACATTATGTGTGTGACAGATCTTGGTTGATTAGTGTTAATAAAATCCCGAACAGTAGGAAGTCTTTTCTAAATCATAGTTTTATATTAGAGAGGCATCCCTTTGTATAATGGGTTAATCAATTCCTTCAACTTGTGTTTAAATAAGTGCTATGAACTGTCATTGCCATGAACTATTCAGTTTCTCTGAGATTTTATGATCAAATAGCTTAATTAATGATCTTTATAATATTATAATTTCCAGTTATGAAAGAATACAAGCCTACAGATGCAACCACCAATCCAAGTCTCATTCTGTCTGCAGCGGGAATGGAGCAGTACCAACATTTATTGGATAAAGCTATCAAATATGGGAAAGATAATGGGAGGTCAGTAAGAAATATGTATAATGCTTGAAAGTGTCGTCTCAAAGTTCACTGGGTTTTAAAGGGTTACCTCCAATTGGAAGTATTTAAAGCTATTTTTATCTTATTCTCATGCATGTTGCATCTAAAGTTTTCACTTCAAAGTCATATCACGACTTCAAAAACACCTGAAAAAACTTGCTGGACACTTCACTATTCCTTAAATAATTTGTTAATTGAAAAAGCAATAAGACATATTTGATAAGAATGGTCACCCATAATAAGGCTGACTATATAAAGGAAAATGGTGCACTCTGCTGGGACTACTCTAACACCCTGCATGCCAACCTACGTCAACACATCTGCTCATTATAGTCAATGCGATTGATCGCATGATAAAAATGTTACAGATTAGCTTGTGTGTTGTATAATGATGAAATGTTTGTGTTTCTTTCTGTTTTGGTGAATCAGCACCAAAGATATTGCAAGAAATAATTCTTATGCAAAGAAGGACAAGAAGAAAGCTAGAATAGCTGTAATGATATGTAACACATAAAAGTGACATACAACGAAAAACAACTTGAATATGCATGAGACCTAAGCTTTTTTAAATAACATTCATCATATAATTGTGTAGAAAAATTTAGCTTAGCTTTACAAGTATTAAGTTAAATATGTTTGCTACTTTTGCGATGCCGAAATTTGAAATTGCCGATTTGTACTGAAAAATTGAAACTCATTTTTTTTCTAAGATGTAACATTTATTTAATCAAAATATTTACCTTCTTTATCTATATATCTATACATTGCTGCCATCTAAACTGAAGTTCATTTTGCCTTTATGATAGAACTCTAGGGATCTAAATTCAATAAACTGTGTGAAAGCATTTTGTACTGCTTCCCGGGAAGAAATTTTTTATCACATAGAAAATTGTCCAAATCACGAAAAAAATGGTAGTCTGTTGGAACAAGGTCTGGCAAGTATGGTGGATGACGTATGGTTTCTAACTGCAGCTCCTGTAGAGGTACAAATACAACGGTTTCTCGTGCAGTGTGAGGTCTTGTGTTATCATGGAGCAATAATATGGTTAAGATCGATTCACGATCAAATCATTGTTAGACAAAATAAACATCTGCTGTTATGGTTTGACCAGACTTGAGAAAGCTATAATGAATAACACCATGAAGAGACTACCAAACATTATCTTTTTATTGGTAAGCAGCTTTGCTTTAGGGCACTGTTGCATTTGATCTGGGTCAGCCATTAGATTTTTCACTTACGGTTATAGTAAAGAATCCATTTTTGTCACATGTCACAATTCAATCAAATATTCCTTCATTTCTGTACCGATTCAATAAGGCAACAAAAGTTTCAACACTCATTTCATTTTGCAGATCAGTCAAATCATGAGGAACCCATTTTTCATGTAAATAAGTCAATCATTGATTTGATGCAAATAAGTCAATATTGTAGATAGAGTAACTTCAAACCATTCCGCTAATTCCTGGGTAGTTTGACTCAGATCACCTTTTACCATCTTCAAATCAGCGTTATTCATCTGTGTGGGCGGTCTTTAACGTGGTTCGTTCTTCAAGTCGAAGTTTCCATCACTAAAGCGTTGAAACCAAAAACGCACAGCCCGTTCATTAGCAGTCTCCTCTCCAAACGCAGCGTTGATATTGCGAACCGTCTCCGCCGCGTTAGGTTCGCGTCGGAACTAGGATTTTCGAAGTATTCATCATTCAGGTCTAAGCTCAATTAAAAAAATCAATTAAAAATTCGAATATTGTACATTTTTTAAAAGAAGAACCTCATAAGTATCAAGTGAAAAAAGTTTCACTCTAAAATCTCACACCAGGCTTTATAACAATTCAAAGTATCTATTACTATCCGTGCAGGGGCGGAGAAAGAATACTAACCTCTGTGGCCGGGGTCGGCCTGTCGTAAAAGGCGACAAAACAACCCACCTTAGCTACGTGGTAGGGCCTCAAGCCCGTCTGGATGGCGACCACCTTTGGTCTTAAGTATGCCGCCATAATAACCTTGTGTTGTGTTCCGGCATTAGTGACCCAAGTTCCTGTACCCTTATGGGATAGCAGCGTGTTCGCGATGCCACTGGCGTTGCAAACACCTATAGGCGACGGTAACTGCTAAATTCTAAGCGGGCTGTCAGCCTGTCTGCTGTCCTACGCATTAAAAAAAAAAAAAGACTACTATACAACAGCAATTTCCTACTTTAACCCCTATTGTTAAATAATAAGTACCGATTTTATTTCATATTGCAGTAATGTGGAGGAACAAGTTGCTGAAACATTAGACATGCTAAGTGTACTGTTTGGTTGTGAAATCCTTAAAATTATACCTGGAAGAGTTTCTGTAGAAGTAGATGCAAGGTAAAGTCAGTCTATCATAATAATGATTTTATGTGTTCAACTATGATTTAAAATTAACTCTATTTTTCATTGGACATAATCTATAATCCAATAATCACTGTGGAAACTTAAGAAATATTAATATTTTTATTGAATGACATTAATATTAGTAAAATAATTATTGGAATAAATAATAACATACATTATGTTCCAGAACTTACAATGCAAAATGTGCCATAGACATCTGTATCAACACCAGTGGCATCGCGAACACGCGGCATCGGAACTTGGGTCATTAATGCCGGAACACAACACAAGGTTATTATGGCGGCATACTTAAGACCAAAGGTGGTCGCCATCCAGACGGGCTTGAGGCCCTACCACGTAGCTAGGGTGGGTTGTTTTGTCGCCTCTTACGACAGGCCGACCGTTACGTTAGTATTCTATGTTAGTATTATACGTTTTATTATATTTTATATTTTTTTTTTTTTCTGAACATTCTATATTCTGTACATTCTAATGCATAGTTATGAATTAATATTTAATGAATTAACTATGCATAGTTAATGAATAGTTTTAATAGGAAAATGATGTTTGGTTTTTTACAATTTGTTAAGTATAATGGTAAAATATTTGTCATACAACGAGCTAGCTAATAGAACATGTTTATGTTTTTAGGATATCATTTGATAAAGATGCAAGTATTGCAAAAGCAATGAAATTGATTAATATGTTTGCTGAGCATGGTATTAAAAAGGAAAGGATTCTAATCAAATTGGCGTCTACATGGGAAGGCATTCAGGCTGCAAAGTAAGTAAAATCATAGTGAAACTGATTTATTTTAACCTGTTAAGTAAATATTCAAACTACAAAATAACAATAAAAAAAAATCAAATAAAAGTTGAGGGTAATGTAAGAATATTTTTATATAAACTTAGTCAACCACTTTGAAGGCTTTCTCGTGACTAGCCGACAAGTAGTTTCCTCGGCTTCTCGACACCGACACGGTTGCTTACGTTACGGTTGCGTGCTAGAGGTTAATTTATCCACGATGTGGTTTTACTGTCAATCGCTACGTTCTAAGGTGGAAGGAATAGTGAGTTGCACGCTTTATTTCGGGGTGCAAAATTCTAAACAATATTTTCGTTCATTAGTTTCTTTGTTAGTATATGGCATTTATGTATATTCAAAGGCAAGAGAAACTAAAAAATGCATGCCATGATAGAAACTAACCCCTTACCTCTGGTAACCCAGCTTTAAGTTACTAAAATAAAATTGAATTTGTTCTATTCCCTATTTAAAATTAATTTGATTTATAATTGCAAAGATCGGAATAAAAACAAGTTTTTAAGAAATCTGAAAAATAATTAACATTAGAACATTTTTTTATTGCTCTGGAACAGCAGATAGTCAGATCAGTCAGGCTCAACGGTGCGGCATGGAATACTTATAAAATAATATATATTAAGTTTTAAAACATATTGCATACCCAAGTGAGATCTATTTTTTCTTTTAGTACTGAATAATAGCAGTCAGGCCGATGGCCCACTGAATAGTAAGTAGTTACCGTTGCCTATGGAGGTTTGGAACTCTAGGAGTACTGCAAACGATGCCATGTCAGAAGCGGAACTGGAACACAACATGAGGTTATTATGGCGGAATGATTAAAACCAGGGTTGATTAAAACCAGTTAGGCTTGGGGCTTTTCTACCTAGCCAGGGTTGTTTTGTCGCTTTCACGGTAGGCCGTCTTCGGCCGCAGGGATCAGTATTCTTACTCCGCCCCTGCACAAGATTAAACACATTTATAAATTGAATTATTTATTTTCAGGGAGCTTGAGAAGAAACATGGTATTCATTGCAATTTGACATTGCTGTTTTCTTTGTACCAAGCGATTGCGTGTGCCGAGGCAAATGTCAAGCTTATCTCGCCGTTTGTGGGGAGAATACTAGATTGGTGAGTGTTAATGTGAATCAAATTGTTATCCTTTAGTTGATTAAAAACAGATAATTAATGATTTTTTTCTCTGATAAACCTAATTTTGTGTTTGTTAATAATATATTTTTGTGTTTTCTTGTAAATTCATAAATTATTGTTTGTTAAAAAATTGACCATTTGAAAATTAAGTTTATTGTTATTATTTTACCAATCACCACCAATGTCAATGTTGAATCCGGATTGCAAAACAATTTTCTAGTTTGATGCCCAAGATATAGCGCGGTACTTCCGCGTCATAAACACATCCACCGCAGCATATTCATCTCCGTGACACGCAGTTCCTGCTTGTGTCGCTCTAGCACTATTAGGCCAATGATGGTTTTGTAGGTCTGTCCCTTCAACTTAACCAACTAGCACCTTGGGATCACAAATGACACCAGTCACCTCACACCAATTAGCCCACGCAGAAACAACGCGTGCTTTGACGTCGCAATCGATGTCACCAGATGCGTGAAATACAGATGCCTCACATTTGACCTGGTCTCGCACGGGTGTAGGATCTGTAGAGGTACAGGCGAAATAGTCGGTCTTCGCAACATTAAGCTTCAGACTGCCGTTCTCATGTGACTCTTTCCATGCCTTCACGCGTCGCACCAACCTACCTTTGTCCGCGTCTGTCAGCGGTATGGAATCGGAATGGCGGTATTATGCACGTCCAGGAACTGGCAATGCAGAGGCGTATTCTTCGTTCTGTATTTCTCCACGACAGTCCTTAGGGCAGACAATGATATTTTTATAATCAGTTGTAAAATGTCTTGTACCGAAGGAATGGAAAGAAAATAACTCAGTGCCGCTTCCAGCATGTTAAAATGTCAAAGCCACCGCTCAATTGACTAGTAAAGGATAGCCATGGTGGTCGTAATGGCATATAGTAACCAAGCAGTACTTCAGTCCAAGGCAACGGCTTGTGCTATATAAAGCACAGGTCAGACCGCATATGGAGTACTGCTCATATTTATGGGCTGGAGCACCGGCCTGTCAGCTCAATCCCCTAGACTCGATCCAACGGCGCGCAGTTCGTGTTGTCGGCGATCCCATGCTCACAGACGGTTTAGACACGCTTGGACTTCGGAGAGACTTTGCATCTCTTTGCGTATTCTACCGTCTGTACAACGGGGAGTGTTCTGAAGAACTATTTAGGATGATGCCCTCGTCGTCTTTCTACCACCGCACTGCCCGCCATCGGCTGGGTGTTCATCCCCATTTCTTGGAGCCTCTTCCTTCCTGTACGAAACGGTTCTCCAGAACGTTCATGTTGCGTACTCTCAGGATCTGGAATGAGCTTCCGGCTGAGGTTTTCTCAGCGCGGTATGATATGGGGTTCTTCAAAAAAGGCGTTATAAAATTTCTTCGAGACCGGCAGCGCGTTGGTGGTGCCTCTGGTGCTGCAAACGTCCATAGGCGACGGTGACCACCTGCCAGGGTGGGCCGTTTGCCTGTCTGCTGAACTCAAGCAATAAAAAAAAAAAAAAAAAAATATCCACTAAAACACCTGGTCACCAGAGAGAGCCTTTGAGGTCGTAGGATCGACTTATGGTCATTGTACTGCAACACTCTTTGCTCATAGGTCTACCTATGGGGATGTTTCAAGTGACACTTTGCCGACTGAGTGTGAATGTTAAATATTAATAAAAATTAACTAAACCAGGTACGTTGAGCACACAAAGAAGTCGTACGAAGGCAAGGACGACCCGGGAGTGCTGTCAGTGACGCGCATCTACAACTACTACAAGAAGTTCGGTTACAAGACCCAAGTGATGGGCGCTTCCTTCCGCAACACTGGAGAGATCCGCGAGCTGGCTGGCTGCGACCTACTTACCATAAGCCCCAAACTGCTCCAAGAACTCGCTGACAGTGAACAACCACTCAAACGGGTATGGATGGTTCATATTAAATATTAGGATCGTCTATACCCGTGGTCGGCAACCCGCGGCTCTTTTACTCCTCGGTTACGGGCACTTGCGAAATGTTTAGTCCAGGCAGGGGATATTACTTATTATCTATAATTATGGTATTACAGTAATAATGTCACAATGGCTCTGAATAAATTTCAATTGTGTATTATCTATATTTGGCTCTTTTGATTACGAGGTTGCCGACCAGTGGTCGGCACTGGTATATCTACAATTTGATTTTATTTTCTTGTTTTTTTCTTCTTTATTTTAATTCTACTAAATTATGATTAGTAACAAAAGTTTTGATAATCTGACACCCCAAATGTTAGCAAACCCATACAGATCTTTGATTGCAGCCATGATGAGAGAAACTCAATGACGACCATGGTAGTGCAACAACTTTCACACATCGGAACCATTGCGAGGGTTACAAATCCGATCTCTCCCCCTCCCCCCTCTGGTCTGGTTGCTTATGTACGATATGTATTTATTTACAAAAGAAAAGTAAGCGATTTCTCCATGCAGTAGCAGAGTAAGAATACTAACCCCTGTAACCGGGGTCAGTTTGTCGTAAAAGATGACAAAACAACCCTAGACAACCTAAACTAGCTACGTGGTAGGGCCACAAGTCCGTCTGGATGGCAACTACTGCCCTTTGTCTATAAGTATGCCGCCATAATAACCTTGTGCTGTGTTCCGGCATTAGTGAGCCAGGTTCCAGTACTGCTAAGCAGACGGCAGCTGTTCGCGGTGCCCCTACCGTCGCATACATTATATAGGCGACGGTAACCGCAGTAAGTCGCGGGTATCAGCTAGTATTATATACGTGTTATTTGTATTTCATTAAAGGTACTAGACCCGAAACTTGCAGTGGAAAGTGACATTGAAAAGATAACTCTCTCCGAGGCGCAGTTCCGTTGGCACATGAACGAGGACCAGATGGCCACAGACAAACTGTCGGAGGGGATAAGGAAATTCGCTGCCGACACCAGGAAATTGGAGTCACTCATCAAGACACTGTTAGCCAAACAATAAATTAAATGTCTATAACCTTTAAAAAAAACTTCATAAGAATTATTTATGAAAGTTACATAGATATCGAGATCAATGGAAACACCATTTTCCTTACCATTTTCTATATTACATAGCTTTCTTTGATTCTTCTGGAATTCACTTTAAAGTAATAAGTGTCATTATTGCATAAATATGTTTTTATTTAATGTACCATTATGTAATGGTTAATTTTTTTAATGAAATTAATTGACTAAGTTCTAAATTCAACGGAAAATTGTATGAATGAACATTCCATTTTGCATTTGTTTTGAATTAAACTCTACAGACAGCATTTATTTTTTTGATTTTACTTGCAATGGGTATCTTAATAGCCTTAAAACAAGTACAAATCTACTACTTAGTGTGTGAATAATATATTTGCCTGTATTTGCATTGTGCAGTCGGTTATGAACTGTTGTAACTTGTTTGGGACATTTTAGGATTAGATTGTGGGACCATTGTTGTTTTCTAAATGTTTTCTTGTCTATGGGCTTCCTATAACAATACTTTGTATTGACCATTTGTTGTTCAACCCAATAATGTTTTGTTGTAATCTTAAGGGAAATGGATATAAATGTTTTATTAAAGTTGATATGTGTTTTATTTGAATTTACATCTGTCCACGATCTTTTTTAGCACATTAGGCTTGATGTAATGCAGGATGCCCTCAGCTCGATGGGTTGAGGATTTGGGCAAGTTTCTCGGCCAGGATGAATTTCATGGAATAGAAATTTGTGGAGCAAACTTAGGTCTATGTTCAGTAGTCGACGACGATTGACTATGTCGACACTGATTCTTACGTCCTTTTATACAAGTGTTTCATCTTGGATTCCGTGGCTATATATACTGCGGATCTTGAACAACGTGTAAATTTTGTCTCAGTATTGTGAACTGAGCGCAAGTTGTCGTCTGTAGTCTTCCATGACAAACTGTTTCAAGCAAATGAATGAATGATGAAACGCATGATTTCCGTCTGACCATGCAACCTAGCTATGAATACCTGTGATCGGATCGGATGGGTAATTTTGGTTATTCTTTAACTATGACGAGGGAAGATAAGGGCGCAGTGGAGTACCGCAATGCTTCGCCGCGAACCCTCAAGCACAACGGTGTACAAAACACTACCATCTCAAAAAAGTAGCCTTATCTAGGCTATGGCCATACGAATGAAATAGGGAAAGGTAATTTTGTACATAACGTAAAAGGGTTGATCTCTGTTGCATTCATAATCTTCGAAACGATTGCTTGTTTCGTGGTGAGGTTTCGTTGGCTAAAATTCACATGGACGTTTCATGTACTTCCATATATTGAACCCCGAAAGAATAATTCGTGAGCTAGCTATATGAGTTCATTTGTCTATTTTTGCGATATTCCCTATTCGAGATTAGGCTTAAATTTTTTTAATCTCATACGAAACAATTTATTATATCTTCACAGGCATTTTACGAAAGGTTTAGAAATATTAGGTCTTTACCTATGAAATTACCGTTTTGTATGAAAAAATATAAACGATTTTTTTTTCATGTATTTTTTATTTGTATTAATCAAAGTAATCACCCATGCAATCAATGCATCTTTGCCTACGCAGTGGCAGTTTATCGATGCCCTTCTTAAAGAAATCAGCTGGACGGGAGGCAACAAATTCTTCAAAGGTATTTTGTACTGCCTCTCGGTTATTGAATTTTTTTCCCGCCAAGAAGTTATCCAAATTCTGGAAAAAGTAGTAGTCTGTAGGCACAAGGTCTGGTGAGTAGGGCGGATGACGGAGAACTTCCAACCCCAGTTCTTGCAACTTGGAGACCGTCTGCTGTGCAGTATGAGGTCGCGCGTTGTCGTGCAGGACCAGCGGAGACGAGCGATTGACCAATGCTGGTTGGAGATGTGCCAGCTTCTCTATCATTGTGCTCAGTTTTACACAGCACACATCTGCAGTAATGCTCACCCCGTTTGGTAAGAAGCTGTGATAAATCACACCGGCGCCAGACCACCAAGCAGTGACCATCACTTTTCTAGGGGTAAGTTTTCGTTTAGGGCATTGTTTAGGTGCTGAACCAGGATCCAACCAACTTACTGAGCGCTTGCGGTTACCAAACAGAATCTAGTTTTCATCGCAGGTAACAATGCGGTTCAAAGTTCCTTCATTTGTGTGTCTGTTGAGCAGTGCAAGGCACGTCTCGACGCGTACTTTACGCTAGCGATCATTGAGTTCGTGGGGCACCCATTTGTCAAGCTTTTTTACCTTGCCAATTTGACGCAAATGGACCAATATTGTTTTGACGCTAACGTCGAAAGCTGCTGCTAATTCAGCCGTAGATTGTGTATCATCAGCTTCCACAATCGCCTTTAATTGGTCATTGTCAACCAAAGTCTTCGGACGACCGCGAGGTTCATTTTTCAGGTCGAAATTCCGAGAACGGAAGCGAGTAAACCAATAACAGGTGGTGCGTTGGTTTTTAGTGTTAGCTCCGTAAACGTCATTGATGTTGCGTGCCGCTTGTGCCGCGTTGCTGCCACGACGGTACTCATATTCCATAATTACTCGAATTTTTAACGTATCCATGATGACGAAAAAGATTGAAATGCAATGAAAATGTAACACTAATCAATAAACAATTGACTACTTTGGAAAAAGAATTCCATGTTTTTAAAATAAAATTAATTTGAAATTAGAATTCTTAGCCAAACAAAAATTATTTTGATTTGAAATGGCCAGTATTGTAGAACGGCAATTTCATATAGGTAAAGACCTATTATTAAGCGGCAAAGAAAAGCGAGGCTTTTAATCTTACGTATACTAGTTTTATATAGGGGTGAGTGGGTTTGTCAAAATACGAGTACGGCTTTCGTCTTCATTCTAACGTTTATGTGGTATTTCAAAATATACAATATGACTGGTCATTTGTTTGGAACTGCAACTAGTTTGAAAATATCCAGGAAGCCTAATTGACAAAATTGGCATTTATAGAGTTTTTTTATGTTAGACTAGTTGTGCCCGCGACTCAGTCCGCGTGGAATAGTGACTGGGCAGAATTTTTAGAAATATCTTATGGTTTATTTTGGATTACAAACCTTATAAAACCTAAAATATAAATGAAATATGCAAACAGTCAGTATTATCGAATGCAATTGTTACGCCATGCGTCTTCGGAATACGTACGTTCGAACCTACAAAGTCCAGCCTAAGCTAAACCCTATTTATTTCATATGATTGATGATATAAATCTGAGGTCAACTTAACTTGGATTGTATAATTTCCGAAACTTATCATTTATAACAAAAACTATTTTTTTTTTCTAAAATAAAAATAGCCTAAGTTACTCCTTGTTACATCAGCTATCTGCCAGTGAAAGTCCTGTCAAAATCGGTGCAGCCATTTCAGAGATTAGCCGGAACAAACAGACAGACAGACAGTAAAAAGTGGTTATTTTAATATTATAAACAGACCCTCCAATTTTATTTATTTGTATAGAAAGTTGGTAAGAAAACCACAGCGTGCGCCAAAGTCTCATCATTATCGAGCTAGGATGCACCAGCTAGTAGGCAAGGTTAAATCGTGGGTAAAATTTACGGTGAAACTTAATGTTAATTTCCTCTAGGATTAGCATTAACCAAATACTTTTAATCAGGTGGATAATTAAATGCAATTTTTTATAATTCCGTCCATCCTTTTGTAATTATTATGTGGTAATACTATTATAATTACTGTAATAATGATTTGTATACATAAGTTTTAATTCCTTAGTGCAATCCTGCAATATGAATTAGACGGAAATATTACACGACTATGTCCGTTTGTATAACGGTCTTATTACGTTCAGGTTATTACGTAATCGTGAAAAACGATTTTCCTCGGCTAATTGTTAGTTATATGAATACAGGTGCATTTAAAGTTACTGTAGATACGTATCTACAATAATATAAACGTTTATCGTTTACAATTTTGATAGACAATGTTCCTGTTAATGTTCTTTTGAATACAATAGATTTCAATTTTAGGTGAAATTGTTTCTTAATGTGGCATGCACTTGTTTTATTAGATAGTACTAATAATATATTGGTGTATCGCTGATAAAATCTGAAATTCTGAACACGATTTAGATATTAGGTACTCGTCAAGTGAAGAAAATTTCCCATCGGGGTGAAGAGGGTGAGGGGTGTAGTGGAGGCAGAGGCGGAGGCGGAGGCTTGATATTGACCTAGATGTTCATTCAGAGTTCGGTCGATGCGAAACTTGACATCTGCGCGTTTCTGCGTTTTATATTTTTCGATTTAATGTAAACTCAACACTTGGATTAGATTCATTTCTCTTTAATTCACCGATTCTTTATGTGCCAACAAAATAAGCTATACAAAATGTGATTTTACAAAGCTTCAGCATTTATCAATATTGTCAATTCAGGAGTGATGTGTAGTGGGATGTTCGGGGATGGCTGTTCTATCGATGAAGTGATCGCCTCCGTAATAATGCTAGCTGGGCAATTAATGTTGAAATAGTTCACCGCGATCAGGATTGATGATGGAGAAGGAAAAGAAAAAGTCTCACATTTCAGCTGTAACAAAAACTATTCCTGCTATGGACGTAAAATTTTCAGATGTAAGTTAAATTGACGTTAATATTGATTGAATTTAATTGTAATTTATGACATATTTTGCTAGTTAAAAGTCTATTTTGTATTCTAACACATGCATCGAATGCATAAGGAGCGTAAAATAGGTCACGCTTGTATAGGTATTATACGTAAGTAGATCAACATTTATATTAAATTTTTGCAAAGAATCTATAGAATGATGTTCTGCATGTTACCTGATCGTTGAAGAACAGCTGATGAACATGTGATCAGCTGATTTAAGATTTTTGGAGATAGGCCTGGCTTACTGGGGCAGTATTATAACATATATTGTACTAAAAGTAGGTCATTAAATAGAACGTCCATGATTTTACGAATAATTTTCAACCAACTGTAAAATGCGATGGATTCTAAATTTGATTGCATATTTTTTTATTTGAAATGATTGTAAATGTGTAGTGAATTAATTAATAATCGATGAACGTAAATGCATGCACAGTCTAAGGAAAAAAAGAGTGGAGCACCAGCTCCGGAGGAAGCTGAGCCGGAGAGAGGCAATTGGACAGGCCGGTTTGATTTCCTTTTGTCGTTGTTGGGGTATAGTGTGGGCCTCGGGAATGTCTGGAGGTTCCCTTATCTTTGCTACAACAACGGCGGAGGTAAGTATGCGTAACATGTATTTTTGATTATTTTATTTTAAACATCTACCATTCTGTGAAGATACTACACTCGAGAGCAATGAAAGCTGAGATTTCTGAAAATTTGGAAAACTGGCCCACGCTTGTTTAGATTCATGTTCGCTTAAAATTATTTACTGAATGGGTCAATAGATCTCACAAAATTCAGAAAAATTGGGTCAATTCATTCCGTGCTTAGGGCGGTTTAAAACGCAATTAAGTCTAATAGCTCACAGGCAAAATAAGGGTGCTATTTAATTTTCCTTTTGGGGTTAAGAGGTCAAGTGGTAAAAAGTACGCAAATTTGCCTGTAACAATCACGAATGTAGGTACTTCAAAGATTTGCTTCAGTGCTCATTAGCATTTATTATTGATATTGAGTCTATTTGCTCTTAATTATTAATAATTACACGCCGACTTAGTGGATTCCCTTAAATTGGATATATGAATTCAATATCTACGACTACTTTCGTGGCACAACGGCTTTTGCTCGTCGGAACGCCTGCAGGGGTCACGGGTTCGATTCCAATCGCGAGTTTGGGTGTTTATGTATAATATGTATTTATTTACAAAAGAGAAGTGTATAAATAGTTTATCAGTTCTCTAGTACACACAGTCCAAGCGCTCTGCTGCTTAATTTGAGACTAGATGGCGCTGTGTGAGTTATCACAGTATATTTGTTATTATTTTTTACCTCCACCACTTCAAATCCGTTGGACGCAACCTATATTTTATCTACTTATTTAAATCAGACGCTGAGTCCAAAATAGTTAGCAAAAATTTCAAAAGTACGTTAGGACATAATAATTAAGAGTGATTTGGTCCACTGCGTCAGTGCCCACAGTAGAGGACTGGCGAGCTTGTTGGCTATGACATTTAGGATGGTGCTGCTACTCCCACGCATCCTGGTCAGCAACGAGGCTGTCCTCATACACCAGATGGCGTTAAAGCTGTCCAATCGCGCACCCACAAACATGCCGGAGTCACTGCAGAAGCATGGCAGTTAACGTCTCCAGAAGTTTTATACTAACCATGAATAATAATTTCAGGGGCTTTCCTCATACCGTTCACAATAATGCTAATCATTGCCGGTCTGCCGCTTATGTTCATGGAGCTTTCTTTCGGACAATACGCAGCATTGGGTCCAGTCGCTGTCTACAATAAGTTCTGCCCTCTATTTCGTGGCTTGGGCTACGGAATGGTCATCGTCTCGACTATAGTTATGCTGTACTACAATCTAATTATAGCTTGGACCATTTATTACATGACGGTTTCCTTTGCAAGCATCTTCTATCAGTTACCTTGGCAGAATTGTCATGCCGATTGGAGCACAAAACGTAAGTGATTTTTATTATAATTTGAACACTTCGTGGCGCATCGTCTTTCGCATTTTGGAATACCTGCAGTGGATTCGATTTACGACCCGAATCTGAGTGTTTATCTATACAAATAAATGAAATTGGAGTGTTTGTTTGTAATATTAAAATAACCGCTTTTTACTAAGTGCATTCGGACGTATACACGGTACATATACCAAAACAACATTTTTTACAATTTTTGTCTGTCTGTCTATCTGTTTGTTTGTTCCGGCTAATTTCTGAAATGGCTGCACCGATTTTGACGGCAGCCCAAGCCCAAGCTAAGCCCAATTTCATATGATTAATGATATAAATCTGAGGTCAACTTAAATTGGAATATAAAATTTCCGAAACTGATCATTTGTAACAAAAACTATTTTTTTTTCTAAAATAAAAATAGCCTAAGTTACTCCTTGTTACATCAGCTATCTGCCAGTGAGGTGGCCTTGAACAAGACGGAGGCCGTAATATTCTACGGGCCCCGCCAGAGGCCGCCACCGGGCCTGAGCATAATGGTAGGAGGCGTCCGCATCGCGGTCGGGCCGTCCATGAATTATCTCGGACTAGTGCTCGACGGGCGATGGGACTTTGCGGCGCACTTCGGGCGCCTGGCGTCGAGGCTAGTTCGGACGGCGGCGGGACTTTCCCGTCTGCTGCTAAATATAGGCGGGCCGGGCGCAGTGTGCCGCAGGCTCTTCGAGGGAACCGTGCGGTCAATGGCCCTTTACGGGGCCCCAATCTGGGCGGATCGCCTGACGGCCAAAACGACAGCGCTGCTTCGCAGGCCGCAGCGCGTCCTGGCCGTCAGGGCGATAAGGGGATACCGCACGGTGTCCTTCGAAGCGGCCTCCCTGCTGGCCGGATCCCCACCATGGGACCTCGAGGCCCGAGTCCTGGCGCTATTATACCAGTAGCGCCGGGATGCGGCTGAGCGTGGCTCTCGACCCGCGCCTCGCGAAGTGGAGGTAAAGCGGGTGGAGCTGCGCGACGAGGTGCTCATGGTGGAATGGAAGGAGCGCCTCGCGCACCCCAGTGCGGGCCTCGCCACCATCGAAGCGGTGAGGCCCGTCCTGGCTGAATGGCTGGAAAGGCGCCACGGCGCCCTGACCTTCCGCCTGATGCAGGTCCTCTCGGGGCACGGTTGCTTCGAGAGGTACCTGTGTCGCATAGGGCGGGAGATGACGTCAGGGTGCCACCACTGTGGCGCGGGCGACGAGGAGGACACGGTGAACCACACTGTCGCCGTGTGCCCTGCGTGGCGCGAAGAGCGCCGCGCCCTCGTCGCCCAAATCGGCGTGGACCTGTCGCTCCCGGCCCTGGTTCTGTCCATGGTCGGGGGCGATCCTGGATGGAGGGCCGTCGCCTCCTTCTGCGAGGCAGTCATGTCCGCAAAGGAGGCGGCGGAGCGGGAGCGGGAGTCGACCACTACACTCCCCTCCCGCCAACGCAGGCCACGTCGGCGGCGCCGGAGGGCAAATAACGACCTCCGGCCGCCGTAAAAGCGGCCGCGGGCGGCCCCTCGGGGGAGGATCCGCCGCCCGCACTATTGCCGCGAGGGTGAGGGCTGCGTGCTGTTCCGCGGCCCCCCTCAACTCCTAGAGTTGTTAGGAGAGCGCCGGGGGGACGAAACCCTGACCCCCTGGCGCCAACACTTTAGAAGGGGCCCGCCTCAAGACAAAGGGCGGGCCGGCGCCGGCCCGGGCCACGAGATCGGCAGACCATATATCCGTGGGCCCGGGCGTAGGCGATAGGAGAACAGCGGGGTTTTTTAGTGGGTAGTCGGATGGCCGAACATCTTTCCCGGAGTCCCACATATCCCTCGGTCCCCCCGGGCCGGGGGAACCCGTCAAGAGAGGGTTTTCCCCGAGACCAAAAAAAAAATAGCTATCTGCCAGTGAAAGTCTCGTCAAAATCGGTGCAGCCATTTCAGAGATTAGCCAGAACACACAGACAGACAGACAGACAAAAATTGTAAAAAAATGTTGTTTTGGTATATGTACCGTGTATACGTCCGAATGCACTTAGTAAAAAGCGGTTATTTTAATATTATAAACAGACACTGCAATTTTATTTATTTGTATGTATAGATAATCATTTATTGATTCTAAGATTTTATTAATCATTGAATAACATTTAAATGTTATAAAAATAAAATATACGTTGATCATATGTAATTTATAGATTGTTACTCGTACGTAGAAGCAGATGAGTGCGAAGCTAAAAATGGTACTTATTATCTTCGACAATGTTACAATCAAACCTATTCATCAATGCATAATATTGCAAGTTTAGCCGAGAATGCATTGAGGCGCCCTCCGGCTGAGGAATATTTTACGTGAGTCCTAATTTTACTGAATATCTGTTACATACACTCTATATCTTTATCGTTTAGACTCTTCCAAAGACTATAGATAGCGATCAAATGAGTAAAGTTGCCAGTCTATTAAGTACTTTTTTAATATTAAAGACAAGACGGAATTATTCAATATAAAGGACATGATTAAGTTTTCAATATTAATATATATTTTGAAATATGAATAGAGTTACTTATATTATAGTTTGTCTATATGCTTAAAATTTTATAATTTTAATTTAAAATAAATTAAAAAATATTTTAGGAATCAAGTGCTCGGTTTGTCTGCTGGTATTGAAGAAACCGGACAAATACGTTGGGGTATGGCAGCTTGTTTATTTGCAGCATGGCTTATTGTCTTCCTGTGCCTTTGTAAAGGTGTACAGTCTTCTGGAAAGGTCGGTTTTCATTGGTTTTCACTTACTTTTTTATATACATCAAAATAATCTTATTTCCAATTAAAAAAAATAAAGACAGGTCGCTAGTTTTAAAATTAAAGTTTGTAATTAAACTTTATTTTGAGAATTTATTTCATTTTGTCGACAGGTAGTATATTTCACGGCACTGTTCCCGTATGTGGTTTTGGTGATTCTATTCTTCCGAGGAGTGACTTTGCCGGGAGCCTCTACCGGAATTCTCTTTTATTTAACACCCGATTTCAGTCAACTGGCAAATGCGCAGGTAATTACATGTCCTAAAATATAAATGGGAAGCTGGTGAAAGAATTCATTTAACACGTGGAATTTGACAGGTGTGGGGTGATGCCGCTGTGCAAATATTTTTTGCGCTGAGTCCCGCTTGGGGTGGTCTCATAACTTTATCATCCTATAACAAATTTTCGAACAACTGTTACATGTGAGTATATTAGCCTGTTAACTTTAACTGTCGAGCTATCTAACGAACTAATTTACTTATTAATTTGCAGAGATTCTCTGATTGTAGCCGTGTCAAACATAGCTACATCGTTCTTCGCTGGACTTGTAATATTTTCCGTGATTGGTTTCTTGGCCCACGAGCTTAATGTTAGTGTTGATCGGGTGGTTGATCAGGGTGCTGGACTGGCCTTCATTGTATACCCAGAAGTGGTGACTAGATTACCAGTTTCACCACTTTGGTCCATTTTATTCTTTGTAATGCTACTGACTCTAGGTTTAGATTCACAGGTATTTATTAAAACAATCATCTGTATTGATATCATATTTAAACCTGTATGTAATGTAATTTAATTAAATTTAATTTGCTTCCAGTTTGCATTAATGGAAACTGTCACAACAGCTATTTTGGACAGGTTCCCGAATTTTCGACAGAATAAAGTTTGGGTTGTACTGACCGTAGCTATCTTTGGTTATCTCGGCGGACTCATCTTTACTACTAATGTAAGACAGTTTTAATAAAAACTATAATGTTTCTCTTTTATTTCATTTCCGAATTTTACCAAATTTTTTATTTCTTTTTCAGAGCGGGATGTACTGGTTGCAGTTGATGGACAAATACGCTGCAAATTGGTCAGTTCTGATTATAGCTATTGGAGAATGCATTTTGATCGCTTGGATTTACGGAGCTGAGAAATTCTGCCGCGACATACAACGAATGATCGGCCGTCAGTCGAAGTTGTGGGTATTCTTCTGGAGCGCAATGTGGCGAATCATCACACCTGCAGCGCTGGTGGTGCGTTATTATATTAATTTGAATTATTTTAAATAATACTCCATAAAATCCGCTTGTTTTTCAAGTAACCAGTTGAGATCTTTGTGAATTTTAGAGAACAACTAAATAAAATTATTTTTTGATTAGTTTATCCTGGTATTCAATTGGATTGAATACAAGCCGGCTTCGTATGGGCATTACGTGTATCCAATGTGGGCGGATGCTGTTGGTTGGACGTTGGGAGTGCTACCAGTCATCGTGGTGGTGCTTATGGCTGTCGACCAAATCTGTAGCGGCCCCGATGACCTTACTATTATGGAGGTTAGTATAGAATCAACATAATTTTCGGTTGCCTTATGATGTAGTCTTAATCTTGATCTTAATCTCGGTATTGAATTTATTAATTCATAACTAAAACATGTAATTTGTCGGTAATAGGGAACTCACTTTTGTGCTTCAAATGAACCTCATCTTCCAACTAGTACACACAAATCTATTCCATCATTCTCTCTACGATTTAGGCATATATAAAGAAGTGTCAAGAGTGAACACCGGACTAACTACGTGCACTATTTCAGCTTCGTATAAGTGATTGACAGTGGACCTGTAAGCGAAAACTTTGAATGCTACCGGGATTAACCTTGTGATGATGACTAAAATACGACCTACGTTTTTGGATAAATTGAAATTTTCATCATTGATTGTGAATATCGTGTTAATTTAATTTCTAATAATGGGTATTATAATAAATAAGATATTTTATATAGGATATTGATGTCACATATTAATTACCTTGTTTTTTAACATATTGGTAACAATAAATTATAGAAAGCAAAGGTATTGACCCGTCCGACTGAGGAGTGGGGACCCGCATCAGCTACCGCATGTGTGACAACACTGAGAACAGAGACTGAACTTTCCCCGCCGGTACTGCTACTGCACGGCCGCCCAGTTCTGCGAGAGCGAGGTGCTTGACCCCCGCATGCTCATCCACTCGTTGCTATGCGCAAGGTAAATAGAAATGCTTTAAGGGATGTCAAATTTGGTTATCATCGCCATCCACTTGGTTTAAACCATCATCTAAAACTCTCATATCCACCGAGCGAACGACCCATGGGTAACATTGAGTTCGTAACGATATCTCCCAGTACTACTTTTCTTGAAAAAATGCACAGAATATGCTGAAATAGTTGTGGATAAATTTGATTTTTGCCAATGAGACTTTTGTCTGACTTCAATCCCGTTGTAGTAAATTCAACCAGTAACCTTTATTATCTGTAAAGTATTAAAAGGTAATAGAAAATTGAAACAAGTAATTCTTTAGTCAGATTTGTAAGGGGATAGCCACCGGGTGGCCCTAATTTTAGTATCGACCACAGGGTTTGGTTATAATATTTGATTCGTCAAAAGACAAAATAAAATTACTTATTATTAGTGAGATTATTGAAGAGAAGAGGTATAAACTTAAGGCGTTCTATCAAGCAGAAGGTATATTTTTACTCAATATATTTCTGAATGACGATATGTACGCCTGGCGGACTTAGTAGCTAGCAAAATTAATACAATCTCTCATTATAGTTTAACACATTAAATTTTCAGACATCTCAAGATGGCGGAGATTCAACATCTATCACGAGTGGAATTGAGAACGAATTTAAAAAATCCAGTATTTCTCTAATCAAACCGAAAAAGAATTCGATAAAAAAGAAGGTGCAATCCTTATGTCATGAATCTGATGATGGTGTAATTGAACCTCTCTTGCAAAAGGACAAAGACAAGCCAGAAACTAATAAACATAGTGCCAAATATTTGCCATCTACATTTAAGACTGAATCAGACAAGTCAGCAGATAAAGACTTAAAAGTGACTGAGCCTAAAGTGCCGAAAACACATTCACCAGTCAGTTCTAAAGACAGTTCGAGTCTTAAATCTCCTTCTTCTAATAATGCTCCTTTTTATAATCACATGAATACCAATGTATTTGCTAATCAACAGAATTTTAAAGCTACTGTTCCAACACAAAGTCAAATTCTGGTTGAAATTGATGGAAATAAGCCAGTTAGTTATACTCCCAGTCCATTGATTTTCACAACTGCCAAGATTCATACAGATGGTAAAATAAAACAAATGGAACCGGTACAAGTAACACCAGTACCAATATTATCAACACTAGAGGGCAGTAGTATGAAAAGTGGTGTAACAACTACTATCAATAAAGATAATATTCTTCCAACTATCCCAACCATTTCAGAACAGTCAGAAAGTAAAAAAAATGAATATTTAAATAAGAATGGTAACACCATATCAACAGGTAATATCAAAATAGAAACAAGAGGGAACAATGTTATTTCAGATTCTTCAGCAGTGCATACTAATACTTTAATTGATACCAAAAGTCAACCTTTAATACAAGAAATTAAAACAATAAAAACATTAGGTTGCGAAAAAAATAAGAGCGAAACAGAATCTGTTTCAGTAAGTAAAAATACACCTAAAACGCCCACAACTGAAGTAAAGAAATCATTGCAGTGTAGTGTAAGTAACTCTCCTACGAGTCTAGTACCTATTAAAAATACACTACCTACACCTACGTCTAAATGTACTGATAATAATACAATTCGAAATTCAACAACAGCTAATGGTGACCAAGGCTTTAAAATAAGTGATAATAAATCTTCATTTAAAGAACTATCTAAAGTTCAAGAAAGCCACACAAACTCAAGTAAAAATGATAAAATTAGTAACTTAGGCTCATATAAAACAACCAGTCAAATATCATCAAACAATATGAATTTACCTTCAACATCTAAAGATAATAATGACAAAGAGAAAGTAAATAAACTTGCAGCCAATAAACAATGCCAAAAAAACTTGGACTCGGATATAATTGATTTAAAGTCCAAGCCAACACATAAACAGGCAGGTTACATCAATAGCGTTGCTAAAGATAATAAAGATGGTATACAGCCTATTACTACAAAAGGGACAGAATCTATTACTAAAACTACTCCACAGAATGATAAATCAAAATCAATAACATCTAATATAAATACCAATACAACAACCGGTAAACCAAACAAACAGCCAATTTCATCTGTAAACCAACAAACATCGAGTACATTATCAACAAAACAATTAAGTAATACTACTTCTAGTATAGTAGTGTGCAATTCAACAGTATCGCAGTCTGCAAATACTGTTTCAACTTCGAAAGCTAAAACATCAAAAGCTAAAGTTGACTCAATAACATCTTCGTCTAAATCGGACCATACTAATGTTATCGTAAGTACAAATGTCAAAACATCAGCTTCAAACAAAAAACTTAAATCAGAAAATACTAATACGTCCGTGCCAAAATCTACATCTCAGATTGTGAGTTCTACTCCAATATCGAAACTACCAAATATTTCAAATGCTTCGACAAGCACAAATACGAGTCAATCAAATACAACTTCGACTAAAACAACAAATGTTCCGAATCCGATGGTAGCGACAACTAGTACTTTATCTACTTCAACATCATCAAATAAGAAATAAGAATTAAAATCCAGAGATAATAACGATGCCAAAGGCTTTAAAGCCTAACATCCTTAGTAGACTGTTATAAATTTAGGTAAATAACGCTCAAACCCAAGTGATAATTTGTTTATTTTATGTTTAGACGTGTAAATGTAGATAAAAATGTAAAACGATCGTTCATTATATATTTTTCTTTAATGTAACAAAATATATAACAAAGTTGTTATTGTATCAAAATATTTATCTTCAGTACGCTTCAAGTCTATGTTGCAGGACTTTACTGACTTTAGAATGTTTAGGACTCTGCCCGAACTTACTCGCCATTGTTTATAAAGATATTTATTTATTAGTGTATACATAGAGTAAAATTTAATAGAAAATGAAAAATATTAGTTAGCATTGTATTAAATTAGAGAAGTTTGATTGCAAAGCATCATGGAAACATTAATACTGAATTATTCTTGTTAATTGGTTAAAAGTTTGCTCATATTATACAAGAAGGAATTGATATAAATTAATGTATTTGATAATATTTTGAATAAATTAATTTATTTAAACATAAATACTCGTCCAATGCTTGCATGGCAATATATTGTTCGACAACAACTTACCGTGTGTTACACGTAAAATTTGAATTCATATATCTGGGCTATAGTGGTGCTAAGGTGACTAGAATATTTTTCATAGACAATATTATTATTATATTTTCGATACAATGTAGAGATGAAGGCGTGTGTCATCTCGTAACGTCAATTTATTAACATTATTTCTGAAACTATAATATCAACCTATTTGGTCTACTAAAATCGTATCGATTGATTGGCGAAAGTAAGAGAGAAACATAAGACGCAGGGTAGCTTCAGTTAATATGCAATTGATTTGTAGTAAGCAGTAATATTTCAGTAAGCGCAATTCAGTAGAAATTATGTAAGTAAAGTTATATTAAATAATTTAGATAATATTTATGAGTGTAACTCCGAAATTGATGTTGAGTTATTTAATTTTGCTAATGAACACGAAAACAGACTAAAAACTATTGAATCAGAAAATCATTTGGTAAAACTAATAGTGTTAGTCAATTTAAGTGTTAAAACTAAGATTTAACGCTTAGATTAGACGGAAAATTATAATAATCTTTAAAAAAATTAGTTTGAGTCGTACGTATTGGAACAATCTGCTAGCGGAATTTATAAATAAAACAGTTCTCTATTATCATAAATATTTATTTGCGATTGCAAAAAACATCTTGAACCGTTATATCTTGAATTTTTAGAAATATTAAGCTTATCCTTTTCTAGTACATTGACCCACGAATGTCAATGATATATAAAATATGAAGTAATTTCCCTGAAAACGCTGGGTAGATCCTCATAAAATGGTCAATCGCATATTTATACGGCAAATGATTGATTAAGGTATACATATATCAATTATTAAAAATACACGATTATAATACGAATACACGAGAATATTAACATATTATCATTTAAATTAAAATTTAATTTACAAAAATAAATTCCGACCAAGATTTACAAAAAGCCTGGTAGGTGTGTAAAAATATGTTATTTATGTTGTTTTGATTATAATGTTTGTATTAAAATCAACGAAAAATAAACTTTAAAACACCTATACTTGATGTCACCGAATAGATTGTAAATTTTATCTTGCACAATAATGCACTTCAATTCATCACTATAATACAGTAATCTACATAACTTCATATTTATAGCTGTTTAGAATTAGGTTATTTTATTAAGCCTAGAATAGAAAATTAGCAAACAAGGTCTTGACAAAATACTTGTGAAACAAGTTCTTCTATGCATGGTAAAATTTATTGGGAGATGAGATAACGTTTATAAGATGGCTAATATTATAGGAATGATTACGTAGAGCTTTAAAAGAATCGTTGCACGATCAAAAATTATTAAATTCAATTAATCTATTCTAAAAATTGCGGGAATAAAATTGACGTTCGATACCTAACGGATGACATGGATGGATTTGCTTGCTGATGTGGTTAATTGCAAACTTCTATCAGTATCATTTGCCTCCGATAATCGCTTTTAGGTACAAGTAGGTTTGTAGTTCCTAAGCTGGGCGTAAGACTCCCTAATTTGTGTCGTATATTCCAATAGCTTACCTCCCTCTACTGACTGGAAATATTGCGCAGGGATTCACTGGGGTTAGACCTCCTTGCGTATTTATGAGCTATACCGGTTGTTTTTCTTATGAATATTCCTAATAAAGGGAAGCCGTTGTGATGACATGTGACCGGTGTGACGTGCTTTTTCAATTAGCCTTTCGAATGTTAAATAAAATTTATGTCGAGCTCTATATGAAAATACTTATTCAAGCCGTATTGTATTTAATACAGTACCTTTATCTACTGATGATTATGTCCTGCAATCCTAGGTAGTTAGTAGTTTGCATTGTCGCTATTAGGAGAAATCTGTGTCTTCGTCCTCACGTATGTTAACTATTTGTAGTAATCGCGTGAAGGTAGATTAGATTTGTCGTTTAGATAATTTACTTAAACTCTAGATGATACAATTTATACTTATAACAAGTTGTCACAATTTTTTTTAGATGATTTTATTTTGATAACAGTCAGTTTTTCCTGTAGATTTTGGAAATAAACTTACCTACTCTAATATGAGATTAATATAAGGAATTAGTCCACTGATTTTGTTTTGTAGGAAATTTTCCCGCTTAGTTACAAATAGAGGTAATAATTAGAGCCCAAACCTATGCAATAAAAAATCAGGCAAAAATAGTATGTAAAGATTAGTATAATATCACGTTTCTCACTGGGAGTAATAATATTTTGAAATGTATTCTAATGCATGTTTACATTTTAATAATCTGTGAATCCCAACTGGATTGGTCCTAGGAAACGGCGCATTTAACGTGTGGCGGACAATGAAAAAACTAAGATATATTCGTGGTGAAAGGGAAGAGTTAGAAAAAGGCATCGACGCTAAAAAAACGCTATTTGACTTAGCACAACAACGGTCCCTGGTAGCTTTGGATGCAAATGGGCTTATCCACTTTGACGATAGTGAATAATGTTATAATGTATTCTAGAATATGTAACTAGGCTTTTTTGATAAATAACATATAATAACTGATCATATTAAAACTAAAATGTAAGTAAGCATTTTTTGTTGATTTTCATCAATATATTAATAATATTTAATATACAATATACGTTTCACGATGATATCCATTCTTGTCCGCTTCACGCCCCAAATGTTTTTGGCAGCCCCCAGTGATATACGTGTTTTATGTTACGTAGTACGAACGTATGGTAGTATTAGGTCTCGGTGTAATAATGAAGCCATGAAATTGAATAGACTTGGATCGATGAGATCGCGAGGTGGCGCGGCCACCAAAGTGGGCCGACGCCGGTACAGGGCAATAAGCACGGATGTGTAGTGTTTGATAAATTATCAGAGATACGTATGTTTTTACAAATTAATAAAGCCTAACAAAAAAAATTGTTGTTAAACTTGATGTATTTTAGAGAATTATTGATCCAATTTGATGTTACATAGATGTTTATTGTAAATATTAGCTTTATCAAAGCAGGAAAAGTGGATAGAGCGTTTTAGAAGGCTGTATTTTTGGGTGATATTTTAGAAGGGAAGCCATCATATCTTTGATAACATTACTTAAAAATAACAATCACAGGAATGGAATGAAATGAGAATAAAAGAAAAAGGTCATAGTAAAGGTAATGATGTGATAAATTATTGGATTTAGTTTTAGTGTTGTTGTGCTATTAATAAAAATATGTTCAAATGTGGTTAAATGTCGTTTTATTTACACGATGTGCCTAAAATATTCCATTATAAGAGACAAAGACATTAGTAGTAGTCTAACATAGCTATATAAAAATAAAATTAAGGGCAATATTCTAAGTATTGTAGAAGCACAAGACTATTGTCCTGCTTACATTAAATAAATAATTTGAATTGTGAATATACACCACAAGGCCATACAGTTAGGCAGTGTTACACGTGAAACATTATTTATTAGCTACGAATCCGATGAAATACTCATTGGCCACAAAGGTTTTTATCGCGGTGACGTTGGACTTTCTTGCTCTGCTTTTATTTCGCTCTGTGTGGCTGCATTCGCGTTGGGTGCTTGCTGAGCGCGCACGTTAGTTACAGCCATTCGCGTATTCGAGTGAGTGCTGTGAAAAGTGTTGGTGGCGCTGAACTTGCTCATTGACTTGGGCATTTGAGTGAGTCGAGGAGGCTCACACGCACAAGCGCGGTTCCCGGAAGCGGCCGGCCCTGCGCCTGCAGGGCGCACCGATATCGCCGACACAAGCCAACCGTGAATAAATGTAAAACATAAATATTGTTCTCTAAAACAGTTATTGTGTAATTATATTCAAGAACAGTGGCTAAGTGGAATATATTGCAGTTAACTTTGAACAATATAGTGAAAATAACCCGTACGAAAACTTCCCATGTTTTATTGGTTTTGAAATCTTTTACGCAAGAGATACAATGAAGATTTGAAATTTAAGTTAAAAAAAATCGAAGTTTAAGGTTTGTAATAGTTTAATATAGTTTTTTACTATCTACCATTTTCTCATTTACTATTGAATAATATATGATAACATATTTAATTCTAATATTGACCAGATCTTACCAAAGATGTCGATTATTATCCAAAACTTATCTCCTATACGAAGCAAGTACAAGTAGCCACTCAATTTACTAAGATAGCGTTTGTCAAGCTGTCAATTTTTTATTTAGATAATTGTAGATAGATATCAAATTCATTTATTTATCATTTATATAACATAAATAAAAATATTAAAAAAAAACATTGGTATTAAATGTGGGTAGTTAGTATAACTTTTACCTTAGAAACTCTTTAATGTCGTTGAGAATTTTATCTTATAAATACAATCATAAATATTGAATGAATGAAAACTCTTTATTGCATACAGATACTTAAAACTAACTTAAAATAGGTATACAAAAATATAAGCTGTGTGTATAATATTCTGTTATTTATTCGATACATTATTCTTACATCATTTTGTTTAGGTAATATATTTTTATTTTCTCATGACCTACTGTACTGATTTCTTGAAATTAAAAGTTTTCCACTGACTTCCAAACGTTGATTCTGATTTGGATTATATGTTTTTATGTCATTTACGTAGTGAATTTATCGAATAATTTTTTATTTGTAATAATTATAATATATGACGTTAGTCCCATTGTTGATAAAAAAATACTGTTGTTGGTGAACTGATGGCATCCTCTTCCAAGAAGGCAATTGAAGTATTTTTAGTTACAAGTCAAAAATTTGCGGCCGGGACGCAATGAGGCGAACTCACAATTTATCACTCATCATCATTTCAGCCGGAAGACGCCCACTGCTGGACAAAGGCCTCCCCCAAAGATCTCCACGATGATCGGTCCTGCGCTGCCCTCATCCAACCTATCCCGGCGATCTTGACCAGATCATCGGTCCATCTTGTGGGGGGCCTACCAACACTGCGTCTTCCGGTACGCGGTCGCCATTCGAGGACTTTTCTGCCCCAACGGCCATCAGTCCTTCGAGCTATGTGCCCAGCCCACTGCCACTTCAGTTTTGCAATCATCCGGGCTATGTCGGTTACTTTGGTTCTCCTGCGAATCTCCTCATTTCTGATTCGATCTCGCAGGGAAACTCCGAGCATAGCCCTCTCCATTGCTCTCTGAGCGACCATGAGCTTTCTCATAAGGCCCATAGTTCGCGACCACGTCTGCGTTCCGTATGTCATCACTGGCAACACACATTGGTTAAAAACCTTCGTCTTGAGACACTGCGGTATTTGGGACGAAAATATTTTACGGAGCTTCCCGAACGCTGCCCATCCGAGTTGGATTCGACGAGTGACCTCTTTCGCGAAATTGGACCTGCCTAACTGGATCGTTTGACCCAAGTAGACGTATTCGTCAACAATTTCGAAAGTACAGTTCCCAACTGTTACGGGGGTAGGTGCGACATGGACATTAGACATGATCTTCGTCTTGTCCATGTTCGTTTTGAGACCTACTCCTTGGGAAGCTGTATTGAGGCCATCAAGCATTAAAATCAACTCTTTAAAATTACTAGAACAAGATGGTTAGTATTTTAGGGGTAACAATAGAGTTTCTTGATTAAGATATTCAGACTGATATCCATGAACTTGTCTGATGAATCACAGGTATTCAGGATTGAAACTTATATTTTTCTAGATTATTCCCATACATACATATATACACATTTAATAATAAAAATCGTACTATTGTACTGTTACTATTTGTATTTAGGGCAAAGGATAAGTGTTGCCATTCAACGTGGTAATGCTGGCTGCATTGGTGTTTTGGAAACTTTTCCGGCCATAAGCGATTTGGTATCGATATAATTTTCTTGTATCTCTTTTGTTAGTATAGTGTATTTTAAATTTTAGTTTATTAAATGTGTAATATTTCAATGAATGTATTCCTCCCTATACATATGCTACATTCCGATTGCATCCAAAGTACACTAGTTGTTTTTTTTAGTTAATTAATTTAACTTTAAAAAGTACTTTTATATTTGTGGTCTCAGCTAGGGCAGTAGATGGTTTTAAGTTCTATTCTATACAGCATATTCTATACAGCAGATTACACAGGTCTGCGAATTTGCCTGTCAAAGTTTAAAAATATTTATATATAACATTTCCTATAAATGTTATAAAATTAATATAAAACAGTAGTCATATGATAGTTACCCACTAAAAAATATCGTTGTTTTCCTACCGCCTACCGCCTGGACTAACCAGGCCTGGGATAAACTGGCCCGCCGATCTCGCGGCAATGTATGTCTAAAGCTATTAAATTAAACAACAATAGTATATTTAAACAGAAAAATTTTAAATGTTGTATTGTTTTCAAAAACCTACGTTTTGTCATTATAAATTTTTGCTTTGTTTCTCAACAGTCCGCTGTTATAGGTATTAACGTCCCAACGACCTTAATTTATAAATATACAAATATTGTCCAGGATATGTTAAATGTTCATAAAAACTTAGGCTCTAATATGAGATAAAAATTAATTTTTTGAAGTCACACATTGTTTTCCTAAAAATCTAGGTGACTACAATGAGGAACAGGGTAGACGGTTCCATCAAGAAGTTAAAGATATGGAAAGGGTCGTCGGGACGTTAATATGATGGCGGACTATTGGATGTTACATAGTACGAGGCAAAAATTCATAAAAGAAAACCAACAAACCGTTTTTAAAAAAAAAGTGGTTATTAATTTTTCTGTCCAAATATACTATTGTTATTTACACTGACGGACTCATAAACTGCATCAAAGTAATAGACGACTTTGAAATAAATATTTTAACCAAGTATGCAAACTTTCTATACAGATTTAAATTGAAACCTCTAGATTGGTTCGTGAACTTTAAAACAGCGTAGGTTCATATCCTTAAGTTTAAGTTTGTGTACTGGAAAGGACCTTAAGACTTTATTGAAGAAAAAACAGAAATTTAAGGAAAATTGGTTTAATAAAAAAATTGGTTTTAACAATAGACACAAACTTTATGCAAGGGTTTATTTATATTTTAATAAGGTGTATTACCTCCGCGTGACCTTATTACGGATTCTAATCGGTTCCGCATAGATTTTATTAGGGTTATTAAAAGATCTTGCGGAATATTGTCCCATTCTTCTGAAAGTGCTGTTCTTAGTGCTGCCACTGTCGTGGGCAAAGGGTTTCTCGCATATACAGCTCTTTTTAAACTGTCCCAAACATGCTCAATGGGATTAAGATCCGGGCTGCGTGCTGGCCAATTCATTGTACCTACGTATCCCAACCTCTTCGCAATATTGTCGAACTTGTGCAGCAGCGTGCGGCCGGGCATTATCCTGCATTAAAGTAAAATTTTCTCCTATGAATCCCATGTATGGCACCACGTGATCTTCTAAGATCTCTGTTATGTAGCAATGTGCAGTCAAACCCCCTCTATTATCGTTTTGACGGATCATGTCTATGAACACAAGTTCTGTTCGCCCGTTCATCGATATGCCACCCCAGACCATACACGAACCGCCTCCAAAAGGAACACGCTCCTCAATGCAACTTTGAGCAAATCGCTCCCCACGTCGACGATAGACTCTTCTGCGACCATCTGCACCATATAAACATGTCCTACACTCGTCCGTGAACAATACGGAGGCCCATTGCTCTTCTGTCCAATTCAGGTGATCACGCGCAAATCTTAAGCGAGCTTGTCTGTGAGCTACAGACAACTTTGGACCATTTGCTGTTCTAATAGGGGTGATATCCGCTTCCTTTAACCTTCTTCTTATTGTTCGTGCACTCACGTTTACTCCACGCACTTCATTAAGCTCTGTTTTGATGTTAACTGACGTGAGGAAACGATTTCGCAGGGAAGTTGTAACAATAAATCGGTCATCACGACCGGTGGTTGCTCGAGTTCTGCCTTTACCACGTCTCCTTCTGTAAGAACCTGTCTCCACAAACCTTCTGTATATTCTAGAAACCGTAGACTGGTTTAAATTTAAATTTCTACCAATCGTTCGTTGATCCAAGCCCTCCCGCACCAATGCTACAATTTGAGCCGCTTGTTCGGACGAAGTATCCATATTATGGGTCAAAAACTCTCGATGAGTTAAAAAACTAACCCAACAATTCTGCTGGTAACAATAATTCAATTGACAAAAGAATAAAAATCAGTGAGAATCAATTTAAAACTTTGCTATAAATAACACACAAATCTGATACTACGAGTAAATTTTCTTTTCCCGGCTATATTCATTTGTTTTACTGCAGTTCTATTTTTAAATTTTCCTTTTTGTTTTTAGATTAAGAGCCAGTTTCTCCATATTTATATAATATAATCTAAAAAGTTTGCATACTTATTAAAAAAAATCATTTCAAAGTAATCCTGAACTTTGATGCAGTTTATGAGTCCGTCAGTTTAATTTAATAGCTACAGGCATATTAAAACTTAGTAAGACATCTATACTACTATTATAAAGAGGAAAGATTTGATTGTTTGTTTGTTTGTTTGCTTTGAATAGGCTCCGAAACTACTGACCCGATTTAAAAAATTCTTTCATTATTTGGAAGCTACACTATTCCCGGGTGACATAGTCTATATTATATTTTCAAAAAAATTATGGATCCTTACTAAAACTCCAATAATGTAACCCAAAGTGTAAAAAAATTACCTAAAATATTATTTAAATCGCGTCTCTGCGAAAACTATTAATAATAGAATAAAATAATGTACTACAACTTTGCAGAACACATCATTATCTACAAAAAGTGTCGCAACAGCATATGTCTAACTATTATAGTTATGCTACAATAAGTGTTCTTTTATTTTAAAAATTTAATTGAAATGCCGCCCCTAGAAAAGGCTCTTTATTTGAATCTTGGTATTAATCCTTATCAAAATAAATTACTTCATATTCAAAACTGCTTCAATACCTTTATATAACTTTTTGAATTATTCAATTCGGATATTCCATTTGAAAAATATCACAAGTTTAAAAATGTAAGTATTAGAAAACTGTTGCGTGGTAGCCGCTCACCCTGTTCGGCTAGCTAGGCAGCACCTTATGCAATGTAGGCGTGCGTCACTGGGGTTTTTATAAAAATTAGAATACTTATTAAAAAATAACGAAACATAAATAAAAAGTAATAACAAAAAAAAAATCATTAAAATAAAATCTCATAGAAATAATAATATTCAAACTTTCTTTATAATTTTATTTTTTTAGTAACCTGACGCAAATAGAAGGGTTTGCCCTCAGGGGCGCTCCTCTGTCCGCGGAGTGCACGGGTGTGCGTACCCGAGGTGCCCGAGCATCCGTCGCTTCACTCCGCTCTCCGTCCGAAGCGACAGAGTCCTACCTTTCTTTCCGTCTACCTCTTACATCCTTTCCAACTTAGCTCTCTGTTCGTGGCGTGGTCTCCGGTGGGATGGTTGCGAATACTGATTGGGGTCCCGGGTTCTACCCTGGGACCTGATTTGGTAGTCGAAATCATGCCTATTTCAACTGCGCCTGCACAGAGAGTGTTCCCGGGGCGGGAATTGCATCCTCGCTGTCGGTTGGTCTTGCTGGGCCGGCTACGACGTCAGGCGACTCTGCTTTTTCTGGAGTGTCGTCTGGTACTCGTACCCACGCCTGACTGGCACGCGACGGGGATGCGAGTCCCGTCCGGAATTGGCCGCGGACCTGTCGCTCCCGGCCCTGGTTCTGTCCATGGTCGGGGGCGATCCTGGATGGACGGCCGTCGCCTCCTTTTGCGAGGCAGTAGTGTCTGCAAGGGAGGCGGCGGAACGGGAGCGGGAGTCCGCCACCGCACTACCCTACCGCCAACGTAGGCCGCGTCGTCGGCGCCGGAGGGCGGGCAACGATCTCCGGTCGCCGTAGAAAGCGGCCGCGGGCGGCCCGTCGGGGGAGGATCCGCCGCCCGCACTATTGCCGCGAGGGAGAGGGCCGAGTGCTGTTCCGCGGCCCCCCTCAACTCCTAGAGTTGTTACAAGAGAGCGCCGGGGGGACGAAATCCTGACCCCCTGGCGCCAGCACTTTAGAAGGGGCCCGCTTTAAGACAAAGCGTGGGCCGGCGCCGGCCCGGGTCACGAGATCGGCAGGCCATATATCCGTGGGCCCGGGCGTAGGCCATAGGAGAACAGCGGGGTTTTTTAGTGGGTAGTCGAACATCTTTTCCGGAGTCCCTCATATCCCTCGGTCCCCCCGGGCCGGGGGAACCCGTCAAGAGAGGTTTTTCCCCCGAGACCGAAAAAAAATAGAAGGGTTTAATTTTTAATTTTTTGTTAAATACCCGTGCGAAGCTGGGACGGGTCGCTAGTTAATAAATAATTTACATTTATTTTATCTAATTTTCTCGATACATTAATGTAATCAAAAAGTTATATGATCTTGTAAATTTGACGTGGAGTATATCATAAGACTACTGTTTTATGTTAATTTTATGCCTTAAATGACAAGTACAACAAAAAAATATATAAAGTAGTGTTGCATGAATGACTTGTTAAATAAGAATGAATGCTACTTTTTAATATTATTATGAAATGTTTAAAATGTCTTTTTCCATATTAGGAAGAACAGAAACACTGACATTTTGTTTGAAATCGATATTTGTCAAAATAAGTTACAAACTAAAAGTACAATGAAACTTTTATGTTAAATCTTTAGTAATGTTGTAAGTAATTTCAAATATTCATGTAGAGAATAAAGCTGACTGTAATATGGGAGCGTGTGAACAAAAAACGCTGCAATCACCGACTCGTCTAGTTACTTTCCACCCATTCATGGTGTCTCCAACTTTTCCATCGATTTCTTTCGGCCTTCTCTATGTTTAACTTAATTTCTAGCTTTCTTATTTATACCTATCGTTCCACAAAGCCTCTACTTAATATAGACGAATGAAAAATTTACTATGAATAACATATATAGATATGTATTCTTGTTTCTTATATAAGTTATTATTTATGTCCCAGTAATAACATAGTTTTGTAGTGTTATCTGTTAACATTGCACACAACCAAAAAATTGTGTATCTAAATTAACTTTTAATCTTACGAGTAAATAGTTCTTTTTTATACATTTGCTTCGTTGGTTATCTGTAACCAATTAGATGTCTGAGCATAAGATATTTCAGCAAAGTACTTTGTAATATTAACTTTGTTGGTTATCGTTTAAATATAGTCATCCATCCTATAGAGAATTTATACAGATAAAATCTGATGTGTTTGTGACGAATTTCTGTGTCTGATGTCTTCTAATAAATTACTTTAAATTAGAAAATTTTTAGATTTAATTTATGTATATGTAGTTTGAATTTTTCATCAAATTAATTATGGACGATATCTGTGCATGAAGAAATATATGTTCATATATCAAGGTTATAATAATGCCAGACTCGAAATATTTCACGATACTGAACGTTTTTAAAATAGATTCATCCTCAATATATCAGAATCTTCTCGTATGACGATGAGACAATGTTGAAAAATGATTCTTCATTCATTCGACTATATTTTTTTATAAATAAAGGAAGCGTATACATAGTTGATTTAGGATCCTTAGGTAGGTTTTTCATTGACGAATCTCTAAAAAGGCTGGAATTTTATACATTCTCACTGTAAGGGTATCAAGTATATATTCAAATTATCAAGTTGTCACAAAATAAATTAAAATTCTAATTGGTTCAAAAATTTAAAACTACTGTCACATTTGAGAATAGAACGGCTCATGATTGACTAAGGAGTATTTTATTTAAATAAGTTGAAAAACATAACCTCTTTTTGGTATTTTAAATTATTTCCCCAAAAATTATGAGCTGTGGTTCTGGTTTTTTTTAAAGTATTAACCAGTTAACATATTCAGATAATATTTATTTGGATGTAATTATGAAGTGGAATAAGAGCTACACACATATCATTAAATAAAAATAACCCCTGAATATACGAAAAGTAGTTTTATCGAGATTTTCTCCAGATGTAGATAAGAAATTGTACATTTAGTGTCATTGCATAATAGATTTCTCGTAATTTTTTTATGTTGCATTTTTTACTTATTTTCAAAAAAGCTAAAAAACATGATAACTCAAAAATGGTTCACTTTTGCACAATGCATATGAGGGTTAAAATTATCGCAAATAGTCACTCCTATCACCTCCTAACGGGAATACGTCGAATTACCCTGTATAATCGATAACGCCTTGCTCAATGGATACGCAAATGGTCTGATACCGTGATGTTTGGGCTGGTCTGTGTGTGTATTCGTTAATTATATGTATTTGAAAAATCCCTCAGGTATAGGTTTCCATTTAGTGCTCGAGTATGTTTTTATTATAAAAAATCATTAAAGAGTTCTTTCGTTTCTGGTTCGTAAACTCTATGAATATAACTATATATTCATATATATTATATTAATAAGTAAAGCGTAAACTTTGTGGGGTACAAAGTTTTTATGAAAGTTGCGCGGACGGAGGAGTATGAAATTTGGCACAGTTAAAGTTTATATGAAGGAGAGGCGCAGAAAGCTATTTTTTTTGTTTAACATGCATTAAAAAATCATTAAATTAGTTAAAATAAACATTAAACATACTACTGCTCGAATGACACACAACAAACACTAATACACACACATGAATACCTTACTTACTCTTTTGTTCATAAATAAAATCTATGGTCGAACTGTAGGTTAATTATATAATAATATAATATATAATATTTAAATTCTTATTATATATTATTAAAAACTTAAATTAACAATTATAGTATATAAATAATAAGTGATGCTGTTTAAACTGATGTGGGAAAATAGAAAATTAACTGAGTAGCCATGATGATACCCTTGATTATAGCCTTTGGACAAAATAACCGATTAAATTAATTATGATTGAATTTCGACCACTGGGCGCCCACTAGTATAACTAATTAATTGTTAATATTAATTCTTAAAAATTATATCTTCAATATAAATACGAATATAAATAAAATTAAGGTTCAAGTTATAAAATATACTAAAGTAAAAGTCTGAAAACTAAATTAAAGATTCTTTTCATAAATATACAGACGGACAAACACTCATGAAAAACAAATAGTTACTTTCACGCATGCGGAGTCATGAACTTGAGTTAGTTCATTAACATGAATAATTTTATTTATTTCGCTACACTTCGTAGGCATCTATGTAATGAATAAAATTAAATAAAAATCAAGTTTCGTATATTCTGCGTTGTAAAATATCCAAATAAATTGTAAGTGTAAGTAAGCTAACATATGGGAGCCTGGGGTTCATTGTTGCGTGTTGCTACAAAATAGTTGAAATAAATTACTCCCTCAAAATGTGAAAAAAAAACCACCAAATTAAATAAATAATATACTCTGATAATTCATATAGCACTATCTAATCTCAGACTAAACAGCACAGCGCTTATGTTATGGATATTAGACAACTGATATGATAATTATATATTTTACTTTTGTAAATAAATACTTATTATGTGTATTTCATAAACACCAAAACTTGGGACTGGAGTCGAGCTCGTAACCACTGCAGGAATCTTGACGTGTGCAAGCAGTTGCGACACGTCGTCCATGTCGTTAAACGTCATGGTTTCCTCCGTTTACAGTATTTGTTTTAACATATTTTCTCTCTTTGGTGCCCTAAGAACAAAAAAGTCCCTTTGTTCTCATATGCCGTAGCTACAAGGCCTGTACAGTATTATATATGTGAAATGCATTCTATGTATAACGATGATAAGACGTCTATTCTAACACATGGATCTGCGAGACGGCCGCGTAATGGGTGGGTCGTGCGGCCTGAGGTCGTACGCGGTTAATTGGCGAAGAGTCGCCCCAGCCGGTTTATCCAGCGGTGGTTGTTTTACGGCATTCCTAGTCAGACACCATATGCTGAATACACTCTACTAAAATCAAAGTTTCACATTTCACCCTACATTTATTTATATACTGATTTTGACTTGCTTATTAATATGTAAATCCAATACTTAAGTAGATACTTTCTTGTTAAATGTTTAATCAATCATGCATATTATTAGGTTGAATTAATTTGTGGAGAAAAAACATTAATCAAACGAACTTTCTTTACAATTGTTATTTTTTTAAATAAACTTGAAGAACTAGGAACGGTTACCAGGGTTTTACCAAGTTGGGAACGTATTTATACTATTTGAAATATTTTTGTTAACTTTTTACCCTCTCCCTTTGAGAAAACCCCCTCTCCCCTTTTAATTTTCACGTAGTAAATCGTAAACACAGTTTTCAAATATTTTTCTCAAACAGAAAGTTAGAAGACCTCAGCTTATATTTGTCTTTATCAATACAGTAAATTGAAGCCCTCGTATCAAAATGAAATTTTAGCGAGCGATGATAGACTTTTCTATAGAATAAACAAATTTTAAATGTTAAAAATAAAACGTAAACAGATCCTAATGTCCATATTTTATACGGCTTCTTGTACATAAACGGAAATTGGGAATCACCTCACGGCACGAAAGTCTCCCCTTGTTTAAAACTTGTTTCCTAGCAATATTGATTAACATTCAAGCATAAATAAGGCTTTAGAAATGGAATATGTAACATAGATTATAATCATAAGATAAACATACATTGCACCCTTAAATACAATAAAATATTGTAAGAGTAAGAAGTCTTCAAATAAACTCCAAATATCCTCATCGGATAGATGATTTATCTTTGTAAATCTATGCAATCTAAATAATACTACAGTCTATAGTTTATTTATGTTAAATAATATTTATCTTGGTTTGTCGATAAAAACAGGTATTCATAAACAGTTATTTTACCAACGGTATATTTAATGTGTATTAACATTATCTCAGAATTAATGGTCATTGGCTGAGAGGTATATGTTTTAATTACGTCCAATTTTAAGATTTCTTTGATCTGAAGTACATATGATATATTAATTGTTAGTTATATAACATATGTAATTGTGCTAAATTTAGAAACCACTATGTAAACTGTAGTTTTTAATGTACTTCTGAATGTATTTTTACTACAAATTGACCTTATGTAGATCGAATGCCTTTTATAAAACAACTTATTATGATATGAATAATAAATTCTAAGCCTTTAAATTTGCGTAAGTGTAGTGTAAGAGGTAGTAACAGATAGAAGTACCAATCCAGTCTCATCTGGTACACCCTGGCACTGGTACACCCTGGTGACTCAAGGTCTCTTTGGGTTGGGTGTGAAACTTAATTGAACATATTCTCTTAACCTCATTATCTCGGCTTCGACGACCTCCATCAGGACCTGAAAATAGACTTCATGACTAGTATAATAAAAAAAATATGCAGAAGTCACGAACAACGACTTCACCACCACGTCAATGTCGGGCCATCCAGCTCCTCGATAACACGGACATAGTTAGAAGTCTCAAAAGGATCAAACCTTTTGAGTTAGTCTTATAGAACTGTAGTGACAAAGTGTATGTAGTGTTTAAATTACATTAAAAATTAAGAACACATGACCAATGTGTCTTCCCCTTAAATAGAGACAATAAGAAAAGTGTTATTGGACACATTCTTAGTTTAAAATATTATTAGTAATTTTAAGTTAGAATTAAATTACTTATTAGGCTTTTCTAGATTAGATTGTTATAATTTATGAATAAAGAAAAAAAATTAACTCGGCTAATACAAAAGTCACGACACTAATCTAAATGATGCACATTATAATCGGCCGACAGTACTCGGCCGTGGTCTCCGCAAAAATGAACAGTTTTACAATACTAAAATCTAAATATTAGCAAAATCCTAAATAAATGAATGTATAGCTCAGAAAATATTAAGTACTACTGAGATTTGGTCGAAGCATAACTAATGATTTTGTACGATTATACTGAATCTGACTTTGTGAATCGATGTCTGATTTTCCTCACAAGCTTTTAAAGTATATTTGATGAAAATAACACCTTTGGGTTTGATTTTAGCACTTTTGCTTTTTCATGAACATATCTTTAATAATTACGTGGTGGAGTTCAAATTAGTGGATATTTTTCGATAATGTCTGTTCTTAACAATTCATATAACAGCAACAATATGAAACTTGGTTTCTGAAGAGAAGAAGAACTGTTTAGAATGAGTCTGAATGAATAATATTTGGTGCCACATGAATCGACAACTTTTACTGAATAAATTTTATTTGTCAAAATATAGGTTTTGGTAAAAAGTTAGTAAGAATAGTTTAGGGCATTGCTCTTAACTGAAAAAACCGGGGAACAGTTGTCGATCCGGGTGGCGGGGGATTCACGGTTGAGCGGCGCGCCACCTGCCGACACCAGCACACCATAGCCCCAATATTGCACTTGGCGTAATCACGGAGTGGACCTTGAAACGAACAATACTTATATTTTATATTGAGCATTGCAATTTTTAGAAAGGATTATGAAATGTTCCTCTATTCATCATACAAGCCGACATGATTAGCCTATTGATTTCGAAGAACATGCGAGCATAGTAAATTAATAAGTTGTAACTATATGTTGAAATGTGGTGTTTTATCATAATCATAATAAGCCTTTTATTTTTGTATAAATTACTCAGTATACAGCCTATTCCAGTAAGATCTATTGTAGTGATGTATATAGTGTAGTGAAATAAATAGAAAATTCGAAATGGTTGTTGTCGTTTAACGAGAATTTTCTCTTTATAATATTAATTTAGATGTCTTAATATCATATTTCAGAAATATGGGGAGATATATGCCAGTTTGTTCATACATTCGCTTATTAACTTATAGTATTTCTGTACACATAAAATTCGTTGATTGATGCCATGTAGCTCATTATACTTTCACTTCCTTAATACTGTCATTTTGACAAACTTGGTAATCAGTCTTCGTTGGATCTACTACAATTAAACATTCTGAATATATTTGAACAGTGATTAATGTATTTGTAAAAAGATTTTACACAACTTTTTAATTAAACAGTTTATTGCTGCAACACTGGAAATGTTCTCGAGTATTTTATTTGGTTTATATCACCGTTGCTGTATTGTCACTAATCATTAATACAAAATAATCTTTGAGTTTTTGTATAATAGCGGTGTTCATGTGTATTGAGTAAATCATTAATTAACGCAATACATTCAAACCACATTAGAATGATCGAAGAATTTACTAAAATTAAATTTACAATATGTTTAGAATGATTTATTCAACATGTTTAAATATTGTTTAAGAAGATATAATAAAATATATAAGGAGTTTAAACAGATTAAAGCACTTCTTTATCCCAGTAAATGATAATAGGTTATATTCGCATTGCATCAAGATACTAGGAGGTTGAGTCTGCGATGGCGCGGAGTGAGGTCAACGCACTGTTCTGTGGAGGCTGCACTCTAGCCCCGCCTCTCCTCAGCTCCTCTCACGACTGTTGTGACCTCACATCCCTCGTGCATTTGACAAATAATTTATCTTCTCACATAATTCACCCTGTTATTATTAGATAATATGCCGTCAAATGAAAATTAAGTCTAGGTCCTTGATATAAAGAAAATCGCTATCTAAACCCTTTAAATAACAGTATAGTATGAGATTTATAGAATCTTTATCAAGAAAATTTAGGAGCAGATATATTTAATAAGGAAAAGTGAGGTATGAAATGGTATTAATCAAATTAGAGATAGTCAACCCATTTAGGTTCTCCCCAAGTATCTTTCTTTCATTGGAAAGGAAATATACTTTATAATACTTTATAATAATACTTTGAAGTTATTGTGTATTTTATAGGAACAATGACCATGATTATGTATTATTATACCAATATTATTATAACAGTTGAACTGACGTTTGCTGCCGTAAAATACCTTCGCATAATGTCAAGGAAGCCGTAAACAATGTATTGACTTCGAATAATTATTTCTCACTTTTTGATAATAAGACTTAAGTTTAAATTCATAAATTACAGCATATTCATTCACAAAAAATACAGTTAATTTAAATTCAAAACTGAATTAATGAATAAAAATAATATTTCATGTTCAGTGTTTATAATGTAATAATTTCAACAATAGTGATACTTATTATTAATGACATGATGACTATGCTAACAATTTAATTAAAGGGCTAAAAGGTCTATAGTGCGCGTTTAAATCTTTTACAAGGATAATATATAGTTAGGATCACCTTTTTAAAAATGTCAACAATTTGCAATGCAGTGAACATAATTTTATGGATAAATTTATTAGAGTTATAGTCCTTTTATGTTATACTTATATGTATTTAACAATGTATCAAATTTATAATACTATACTAATATCAAATTTGTTATGACCCGGAAGTGTGTTTAATACTTAATTTAATAACTTATACTTTATCTTAATAATCAGATGTATAAAAATAAAAAAAAGAATAGAAGATATAGTTAAGAAAAGTACATATATTTTTATTTATTTATATTTAGAACTGTGTACATATACATATATATATATATATATATATATATATATATATATATATATATATATATATATATATATATATAAATAAATTACAAACAAAAGCTTAAACTTAAACTATTTGCGTTCGCCGTCTCGTACACAATATAATAGATTATTATTAAAATATTGAATTGGTACTTACTTAAGCAATAAATAATATAGTTAACTCTGAATTCTTTTGCACAAACCAGTCTTTGAATTACGTCATGCGATTTTTTATTTTACCGCTAAGAAAATACGGTCGAACGCATTGATTCGGCTATTACACTCGTCGCGACGTCGTCCTTATCGTACCTTAACAGTTTTTACAATAAAAAGTAAACTTTTTGGCAATGTACTAGAGTCTATATTTTATTACTACTTCTCAATACTGTTTATTAATATTTAGACAATGTAGTATCTATCCATATATGGTAAAAAGTGGAATTTGGATTTTTTCAAATCCGACATTATTCTACGATCACGACGAAATGGAACATTCCGTATCCTCAAAATATATATTAATATACTAAAATATATATTAATATACCAAAATATGTATTAATATGCCAAAATATACATGTCGACATATTTTTGTGATGTCATAGAAATATATATTATAGCTACGTCTGTGACCTCCTTTAACATGTACATTAGGGTGGGTCACAGTGGTATGAAAAAGTTGATAAATCAAATTCTAATAGTAATATTATGTTGAAGTGTACTAACTATAACAAATAGTTTTAGTAAACTAAAGTATTAACGGAACATATATGTATATCTTCAGCCCACGCATGCGCTTTAAAATTATATTTAAAAAAAAACACGTCTTATTCAATTTCATAATTCTTTATTGAAAATCGCTTCAATATTATTGTAACAAAACAAATATTTGGTTAAGGATACATCATCATTTCAGCCGGAAGACGCCCACTGCTGGACAAAGGCCTCCCCCAAAGATCTCCACGATGATCGGTACTGCGCTGCCCTCATCCAACCTATTCCGGCGATCTTGACCAGATCATCGATCCATCTTGTGGGGGGCCTACCAACATTGCGTCTTCCGGTACGCGGTCGCCATTCGAGGACTTTTCTGCCCCAACGGCCATCAGTCCTTCGAGCTATGTGCCCAGCCCACTGCCACTTCAGTTTTGCAATCATCCGGGCTATGTCGGTGACTTTGGTTCTCCTGCGAATCATAAAGGATACATATTAACGTTGAAACCAAAAAATTAACCAAATAAACATAAAGGAGTTATCAAAACAATATTTCTTTTTGTGCAAATAATCCTGTTTGCTATCAAATTTCGGCATAACTTTTCTGGAAGCAAGTTTTGCATAAATCACACCGTCTCTTGATTTTTTATCACATGTCGACATCACAGCTTTTGTATTGAGCATGGCAAGGCAGCATAATAAACAACAAACTTTCGTCACTTTTCTGTATGTGTCTTTCTCTAATAACTGAATAAGATCTTCATTCGTTTGATTTCTTAGAATATGTGGACCAAAGTTGACTTCTTAACAGTTTATTAGATCAATGTAACACTTAGCACTTTTTGAATAAAGAATTCTTCTAACTGCGATTCTTCCATCTGCTAACATTGCCAACAGTAAATTTGCAGGGTGATCAAAATATGCGTTCTGTTGAATAACAGGATCTATGTTTTTAATTTCGCTATACTTGATAAGTATAGCGAACTTTAAATTAATTTCCAAAGATGACATAATCCGTATTTGCATGATAAGGTGTGTGTTTATTTGGAACCACACGGGGGTATACTTTTACAATGTTGGTCCAAATTAAATTAGTAATGACGCAAATCCTGTTAGTCTTAGTCAACCACTGGGCATGTGAAATTTTTCCTGGAGATTTATTTGCTAAGTGATCTGAACATCTTCCAGTAATTGCTGCTGAAGTAATCTCATATAACCCCTTTGATCCATTAAAAAGTCATGCTCTTTTTTAGAAACTTTGACTTCTCTGGGATAATTACACTGACATATCAAGATAAGTCAGTGTAATTTGCATTGCATTTGCAAGACCAAATCTTTTTCTTCCTCCTGCCCTTATCCCACATTATATGGAGTCGGCACAGCATGTTACGTGTTATAATAGTTGTGGGCTTGTTGTTAAAACGTGGGCTTTTTGTTACTGCCATTTTGAATTTTCACTACATTTCTGTTCCACTCGTAACAATTTATGACATGTTGGTATACACATTATCCTTCATATCTTGTATAGTTTCAAACATAGGACACTTGTACGACTGTCTATTATTCGACTTGATGGATGTATTTAATTTCAAGTTCTAAAACAAAAACCTTAATTTGACGTAATTTGACGTAATTTCACAAGAAACTAGTCACATTTTCCAAAGATTTTTTGAATGTACTTACCTCACAACATATTTTTTAGAATAAACAACAACATTAAGTATCAAAATCGACATGTGTTTCAGTGAATTCCAATTGAAACACTAAGGCCGACTTGCACAACCAATCACTAAACTGATTTAGCGCTAAACTTATTTAAATCGTCATTCTGTCTCTGTCACATTGACAACATTTGACAGGGACAGAATGACGATTTAAATAAGTTTAGTGCTAAATCGGTTTTGTGATTCGTTGTGCAAGTCGGCCTAAACTACACCTTACCACAAACGTGTAACTTGAGATATAAAAGTAGGTATGCACCAGAATATTTTTTTTCAAAACTTCATCGACTTTGCGTGGGTTAATGTTCATAAAATACTTCAATAATATTCTAGTTAGAGGATTGATACCTCACTTCAACTTATTTTTGCTATTAGAATTCGATTACTAAAAACAATTTTTTTAACCCACCCTAATGTACATGTACATATTTTTGATTACGAATGCGAGTTTAGAAGAATAGGGAAGTTTAAATTTTCAGCTTTTTTGGAGCCTTTATGTGTAATTTGTATTAATTTTTTAAGCTTTTATGGTGCCAAAAACATTAGACAAAAAATTAAATTATATTTCAAACAAATATTTTCTTTGGAAATTAAAATTAGAACAATGTAACGTTTACGTATAATAATTGAAATAAAGAAAGAATAACGGATGTTGCAAATTTTTTTTCATGAAAATTCTTTAAGATTTCTGTGCTTTATTTTTCTTCTTAATCTATATAGAATGCAATTAGGTAGGTTTTTAAGATGCTTTACTTGAATAAGTGACGCAATCAAGCACATATTGAGAATTTATTTCGTTTTACACGGTTTTGTCGGGATCCTATCTTCCGTGTAAATCAGGATATAGGTGTATTTAACTTTATTATAATTTTTTATTTATAATCAAAACTTACAATCAGTGAATTTGTGGCATCGTATTTTCTATTATAGGCGCTTGGGTGTCAGGCATTTTATTATTTTCAAATTTTGTACAGCTAAGTTGTTTGCGACTCTTTTACAGGTATGAAAGAGATTCACGTGTGGATTTTATTTACAGTTTCAAAATGTACGCGACATCAACAGCTTCAACGACGACGTCTGGTTCTGGTCGTGGAACCAAGAACGTAGTGAACGACCGGCGGGTTCGAGTGGTGCGGCTCCTACGCCCGCGACGGGCTGGGCCCGCTTTCGGGTTTTCGCTGCGCGGTGGTAGAGAGTACGCTTCGGGGTTTTTCATCTCAAAAGTTGAGTTCAACTCTGAAGCACATCTCCAAGGACTGAAGGTTAGCTAAAGTCTGTATACTATATGTAAAAGTTATGCATCGCCTGTGGTCTAGTCACTGATAACAGCCCATGAAGTCTCATTCCTGGACTAGGGTCTTCTCCTAGAGGGAACAGACAGCATACACTCCACGCTTGTCTATGGTGGTTTGGTTTACACATACCGGTGATCTAGGTCAGGATTTCTCTCGATATTTTCTTTCACAGTCGGTTAATGACTTAAAAAACTGCCTAACATCCCACCGTGGGATTCAAGCCCCTGACCCAAGTATAATACCACTAGACTACTGCATACCTTGTCTAGTCACTAGCCAACTTCGAATCCCGGCCAGTGGACGACCTTCGAGAAACTTCTTCGAACACAAAGTCATCGTCGTGTTAGGAGCAGATGCAGGTGGTCAACCATCTGCTATCAGATGGGCCGCTTGACTGTCAATTGAACTCCAGTTATAAAAAATGACACAAGCTTATTTAGAAGATTTAATATGATTCCTAGTAATGTTACATTTATGTATTACATATGTCACAATTTATATGGTCTATATGCTTTTAGTTATTAGAATGTTCTAGATGCTGACAATAGGAGTTACTTGCTATAACTTTAATACTTATAATTTCTTATTATGCACGATCATCTCTTACTGTACGGAATACAATCAGCACAATGTAGAAGCATAATATTATATTACATATCAACTGTAGTGCTCTAAGTTACTAAGCAGTGTGCTCTTTGCCTGGTTTCGTAGTAATTCTTATTCTAGGTACTTAAAGGAATAAATTTGAAAAACTAATATTCGAAAGAGCTTTAAATTATTAAAAAAAATCCTTGAAAGTTAAGTATTAATTGATGATTAATTAATTATATTTATTATTATCAAACGCAATATAAACTACATGTAGGTTCCGCACAGTAATTTTAAAATAACTCTCATGTTCTTACTGCTCTATGCAACACATTTTCACACAGCTCATTATATTTGGACGAATATAATGAGCCAGCGTGGAGAGTATGAGTAAATCGTTGTTGTCTGTTGAGGCAGAAAACAATCATACCAGGTGTACGCATTATTATCCGACTTGTATTAGAAACTACCGAATGCATTGTATATTTTTCTTCAACGCGACCATTAAGCAATGAAGCGTTTTTTTGTTTAAATTTGTCAGTCTAAAGAATCATTAAAAAGAACAATCTACTCATTGTGAGATAAAATTTCTGAAAAAAACTTTAAAGTCCTATACTACTCGTAGGTATACTATTATTATACTGTATATTTTATACTAATTATGCAACTGAAGATGTCATATAAGAACTGTGCGATGTATCACATCAAAGGAGCTGCTGTTTTATCTCGTTGGCCGAATATTTTCTTGGATTATTAAAAGTGGAACAGTCATAACAGAACCAACTTACCTATATAATATTATGGATTTATAGTGAATAGTGTTTATTAAGTAGTTGTTATTTATTTATAGGAGCATTTAATTGTAATATTTTATTAGTATAGTTTTTATTGAAGTGAAACTTCTTTGGGCACATGAGGGTAACATTTTTACGGATGAAACGGAAATTAGCGTCACGTTACGAATGAAACGCAAATTAGCGTCACGAATATTTGAAACGTTCTAATACTTACATTTTTAAACTCGTGATGTTCTTTCGAATGGAATGTCCAAATTGAAATATTCAAAAAGTTATATAAGGATATTGAAGCAGTCTTGAATATGAAGTAATTTATTTTGATAAGGATTAATATCAAGATACAAATAAAGAACCTTTTCTAGCGGCGGCATTTCAATTAAATTTTTAAAATAAAAGAACACTTATTGTGGCATAACTATAATAGTGAGACATATGCTGTGGCAACATTTTTTGTAAATAATTATGTGTTTTTTTTTGTCTCGGGGAAAAACCCTCTCTTAACGGGTTCCCCCGGCCCGGGGGGACCGAGGGATATGTGGGACTCCGGGAAAGATGTTCGGCCATCCGACTACCCACTAAAACCCCGATGTTCTCCTATCGCCTACGCCCGGGCCTATGGAAATGTGGCCTGCCGATCTCGTGGCCCGGGCCGGCGCCGGCCGGCCTTTCTCAAGGCGGGCCTCTTCTAAAGTGTTGACGCCAGGGGGTCAGGGTTTCGTCCCCCCGACGCTCTCCTGTATTGACTCAAGGAGTTGAGGGGGGCCGCGGAACAGCACGCGGCCCTCTCCCTCGCAGCAATAGTGCGGGCGGCGGATCCTCCCCCGAGGGGCTGCCCGCGGCCGCCTTCTACGGCGGTCGGAGGTCGTTGCTTGCCCTCTGGCGCCGACGACGTGGCCTGCGTTGACGGGAGTTAACTCCCGCACCAGCTCCGCCGCCTCCTTTGCGGACATTACTGCCTCGCTGGAGGCGACGGCCGTCCATCCAGGATCGCCCCCGACCATGGAGAGAACCAGGGCCGGGAGCGACAGTTCCGCGGGTAATTCCGGACGGGACTCGCATCCCCGTCGCGTGCTAGTCAGGCGTGGGTACGACTACCAGACGACATTCCAGAAAAACCAGGGAGTCGCCTAACGTCGTAGCTGGTCCAGCAAGACCAACCGACAGTGAGGATGCGATTCGAGGATGTGCAGGCGCAGTCGAAATAGGCATGGTTTCGACTAACAAATCAGGGCCCGGGGCAGAGCCCGGGAACCCAATCAGTATTCGCAACCATCCCACCGGGGACCACGCCATGAACAGAGAGCGAAGTTGGAAAGGATGTAGGAGGTAGACGGGAAGAAAGGTAGGGCTCTGTCGCCTCGGACGGAGAGGGGAGTGAGGCGACGGATGCTCGGGCACCTCGGGTACGCACACCCGTGCACTCCTCGGACAGAGGAGCGCCCCTGAGGGGAAATAATTATGTGTTCTGCAAAGTCGTAGTACATTATTTTATTCTATCATGAATTGTTTTCGCAGCGCACGCGATGTAAATAATATTTTAGGTAATTTTTTTACATCTTGGGTTACATTATTGGAGTTTTTGTAAGGGTCCCTAATTTTTTTGAAAATATAATATAGTCTATGTCACCCGGGGATAATGTAGCTTCCTAACAGTGAAATAATTTTTCAAATCGGTTCATTAGTTTCGGAACCTATTCAATGCAAACAAACAAACAATCAAATCTTTCTTAAACTTGGATTATAGAAATCAGGCGCCGATTCATGGCCGTCTAGAGCTCACTAAATTCGTTTGCCAAAGAAGTTTCACTTCTGATATGTGTACCTACAACAATACTTTGCGTACAAAGGTACGCACGCACTTTTTTTGTGAATAATTGTTATGTATTTTTTTTAAACAATACATTGACTTCTAACATAAATTAATTGTTCCTTAAAATTCTATCGGTTACAACAATATAAGGAGTTTTATGTGATGTTTTTGTCACTACTGTTGTCGTTAGTGTTGCGTATGTTTCCCACGGTTCCCCTATATCCCAGACCTGGTCTCGTGCGAATAGGTGTATTCACAATTATCTCGCTGGTATGTTTGTAATAAGTCAGTGCACAATTACCCACATCCGAGGCTGACTGTCGCAAGACTTGTTCTATTCTTTCAATGTGTTCACGTAACTTCTGCCTCCATTTGCGGCGTCGCACGCGCTCAAATGTTCGCATTATTCATCTTTACGGTCAAACAAAACTTACCGGTCTCAGTTATAAAGTAATTGACTCGGAAAGAAATTGACCTAATATACTATTAAAACGATATTCTTTTATATTATTAAGTAATCAAAATCGCTTAGCGTTTGAAAGTTATAACCTTAACACCTAGAGATGGCGTTGAACAATTTTAGAACAATTTTATACGTCTACTTAATTAAGAATCTAAAATTTAAATAATTATGTTTAATTTCTCTCTCTCTTCTGATACCACGTACGTGTGTTTGAATAAAACTTAATTCTTTTAAAGTGTATAATTACGTTACTCCTTGCGAAGGGTGTCCGCTCTGGATAGGCACCTAGTCGCCGAATAGCACTACTATACACTTAGTTGAAATGCATACTTAAAGTAACACACATTCTTTATCTTAACGAAACGTGAAGTTATACAAATGGGATCTGAGAAAGTAATAATAGTTTATTCGTTTTTATAACATCGTGTTGATATCTGCGTCGAATCGATTCATACGTTTTAAATTCGTGAAACAATACACATATTACATTAAATTTAGTAAATATGTAAGCTTTTTAAGGCGATAGACAAAATATTTAATTAAAATATACACATCGAAGTATAGTTTGATTTTAAAAACTTTTGAACGTGTTACTAAAATTCATGTTAATTCGAAATTTTAAAACTAGGCAAATACAAAACATATCGCTTTCATCAAAACCATTAATTGGTGGAAACATTTCCAGACATTGGTGGTGTTACCATGATGATTATCATGTAGATAGTATCATGAGCTTGGCCACATTTACTGGGATAATTGCATTCCTATATTTAGCCAGGACTACACAGTCACGGTTAAAGATAAAAATGTGTAGTAGTTCTCATCGTTAATAATATTTTGGTGCTTCCCAAGAGGATGATACAGAAAAATAAAGCTATATTTGTAGTAATGAATTATCATTATTCCAAATTTTGTAATTATCTTAACGTTAATTTAGAACCTCAAATTCGATTAGAAATAAGTAAAAGTATACGACCATCGTGACTTTACCCGCAAAGAAAACGATTTGAAATTTCAGAAAATGTTCGCACTTTAATCCATTTATAAACTGCCGTTATTCACAATAGTGAGGAATTTACGAATGTATGTAACATAATTATACTTTAAATCAGTTTAACCATTTCACACGATCACTTCCTTCACAAAGAGTTACGAAAAATAAGTAGGTACATCCGCTATAACAAAATAATGCAGTACATTGTGATTTTAATAATATCGTCTTGTATTTTTTAATGTTACTCGGTCGTGAATTAAATGGCCATGAATATCATAAAACAAGCCCTCGTAAATTGCTTATTGAAAATGTAATAAGCTTCATTCGGAGGTATGGTCTAATAGAGATTGCAATATAAAAAAAATATCTTCTTGCCTGCCTGGTCTGGAGGGGCACGTGAAAGCATATCCCTACCTCCACCCAGGCGTCGGGCAATAGAGAAACTGGGGTGGTTTTCGTGGGTATACCAGCAATGTGTTCCCTTGTCAACTGTGGGAGTGCACGCGCGTAATGCACGGGATTACACTATACCTCGCCGTAATCCCCCAAGCGGTGGGCTGTGCTTTGACCATTTCCATCTCAAGAATAAAAAGATTCCCTAAAAGGGGGTCTTGAATAAAGTAACCAAATTTTAAAATTACTTTAATCGACTCATCTTGGTGCCCCTTGGATTTCTAAAAGAGGATGTTCTGAGTGACAGTTTTGCGTGCTTGGATTGGCGTGGACTTAAATACTAAAAGAAATTAAGAACTAAAAAAGTAGGTATAAATGAAAGTGATGCTCGAGTGAAGGAATTTCATTAATTACAATCGATTTAAATATTAATTTATTGAGATTGGAATGTAATATATGACACAACATTTGCATATTTAATTAACAAATTCGTCTTGTTATTAGGTAATAAATATTTGTTTATTGGTTGCATAAGAATTAAAATCTTCCTTTTACCTAAATAAATTTTGCGGTTTTGGAGAAAGTTATAACTTATTTAAGTCAATATGTAAATCGCATCCTCTTGGTGTTGAATACGTGATTCCGTTTCATAAGTACGTTAGTATACATAGGTGACGATCGTAACCCCATTGAAATCCACTTGATTATAATGTATAGTAATTAAAACCTTATACAATGACTTAAATAGTCGCTTATTTAGGAGTATTAAGATTTTTCTTATTAGAACATTAGAAAAACCTAATAGACACCTGTTGGTAAGTATTTTCCACTTTTGTGGAAATTTATCGATAATATCAAGCTGCTGCTTCAAAGATATGATTTGGAACATACATTTTAGAAAATTACGTAATTTATTAACAAAATTTTCAAACAAATTTTTATGTATTCGTGACTTTATTTTGGGTTAAAGTGTAATGTTATTATTTATGTAATTCGAAGTAGTCCATGTTTCCACGAGCGCTTTTATACTATATGGCCGGTGTACTTGTGCGTGAGTCATTCAATAATAATTAGTCTCTAGTGCGCTGGCGACTTTCTACCGCTCGCCGCCGCCCCTCCGAGAATGCGCTTCTTTACTTCTTGTGTAACGTTTGCTAAAATAGAAAATCCGATACGCACCCATGGGGGTCAATAACCTCGGCAGGGTATTTTAATTACAATTTAATTAGGGGAAGACATACAAGTTGGAGCTAACCAGACCCTTTATCTTATTTCCTTCAAAGTTTCTTTTACAAAGCTAGCATAAGGTGACACGTTTTGAGTAGCATAAAGCATGATCTAAACACTATCTTTCTACGGGTATTCATTTAGCCAGCGCCAAACAAAAATTATGTACGTAGGCCAGTCTTTTCTCTCAAAAAATATAGTTTATTTCAGTCTTTTATGTCTCGAAAAAATATAGTTTATTATAACAGTGACATAGTAATCCATTTTTGCAATAACACTGCGCAAGGTCTCAGTTGGTGTCCAGATTAAGCAAGCCTAGGACCGGTGTGACGGCTCTGCTCTCAAATGTGACGATAGCATCCGTTTTTTAAAAACATTTAATTAACATTCTATTAACCCAACATTCATTTTTATTGGGACATTAATTTGCAATCATAGATATCATTATTTCATAATGACCGTTATATTAATACGAAAACGTAATAGAAGCAAAACAAATTGGTTATGGTATCAATTTGGCAATGGCGGCAATAAAACAAACACGTGCAAAAAAATTCAACTTTACCAAATTATGAGTCATTTTTACGTACATAGCCGATGTTTGGCGTGTATTCATATTTCACGAGTACAACAATGCTTGCCATATGTATACAGGTTGCTTTTGCTTTTATGTTATGTGTCCATACTTGACATTGATACAGGTGTTAGTGATAACACGGGGTTTATTAAAATATATGATAAATGATAGTTATTACTCACGCTGAATAATGATTTACGGTAAGACTAAACGTTCAATAATTAAATATTTTAGGTCTTACTAAAATGTAATATATTTAGTCGCTCCGCAATTGTCGGACTCTGTAGATAATTAATGTTTAATTAATGATTAACTATCTTCTTTGTATTATATACTTTAATATAGCCAGCCTGGATATGAATATTGTTACTAGCTGTATATATATTGATAGATAAATGTCTTTAAAATGATCCCTTTGCAAGCTTTTAGTAAATATTAAATAATCTAGAAGTTGCAATAAATCTAAAAAAAATTGTACGTCTACAAAACATTAATGACCGTGTTTTAATTTTTTATTTTAACAAAGATTTGACATAGATAATTTTATGCAGCTTTCCCCTAATATACATACGTTTACAGGCTAATACACTTTGGGTATTAATAAATAGCTAAACGTAATAATTTAAAAAAGCAGGCCTACCGAGCATCGAAATGTCTGGCAGTCTTTTACGTCACAAGTAAAAAGAAGAGTTATGTATAACGAAAGTCTGATCGAAAGTTGCTTGATATATGTAGGCCACAGGCCGACCTGTCCGGCTTCTTGGCCGCAGTGGACCGCCATGCTTCGATGAAAGTATTGCCATCGTCACCGCACGTGGCGAAGGGAGACCAAATGTATGCTGTAACAATCAGAATCATGCGCATTTCATACTACATTTATTCATCACTTTCATCATGACCAGCTTTATTTTAGTACAATTAAAACTATACTGACTGCCAAACTCGTATATCGCATAAGCCTGAAATGTTGAGGTGGCTTATTAAATAAATACATATTATAAATACATAAACACCCAGACGCGAGACGGGAATCGAACCCTGCTGCGCCACAATATTATTTGGCGACCTGTCAAATAATATTTACCACAAAAATGATTGCCAAACTCGTTGTATTTTGTATAGATTTGAAATGTTGGTTTAATACTTTATTGCTAGTGATATAGTATTAGGCTATAGAAATAAGATTAGTAACTTGTCATAACTATATGCGATTGAAGAAATCGGTTGATCAAATTAACATCTCCATCCATAAAGTTTTCGATGCCTGTGTGAAATAATTCTTCAGTGTAGTTCTTGATCTCACCCATCAAAACTTTCGAATACTTTATCAATCTCATCTGCTGATATGTGTACTCGCTGAAATGCAAACCAAAATTTAGTAGATACAAGTCAATTATAGTCCTGTAAAAGTTAAAATGTTATGATTATTGATTAGTAGCAAATTGTGCTTCCAGTGCTCTTGGTTCTATCATAGATTTAGTGACGTATTATGTAGCAAGTAATATTAAAATTAAATTATCATGTAAAATATGTGTAGCAGATTATGAAGGTTTTGAAGATGAAGGTACAGTGCTTATGTCTATATTATTATAAGTACATAGAATCAAGGAGCATTTAGCTTATCAAATTCGTAGAAGCCTAATGCAAAAATGTTATTACTCAGGTTCGAACGAATACAAATAACCCAGCTTCGACAGATACTGCGGCAAATCGGAAAGTGGAGCGCCGTATCTGCCCCTGTTTAGTAGAATATTTGGAAACTTAACTTATTTACATAACCTGTAAGTAAATAATAAAACGAAGGTGACAATTCAGTAGTTTTAGGCACGAATAACTGAAAACAAAACAATCTGTACTAAACATGGCTTGAATTGAGATATGAAATGTATTTTCACTTATTTTATAGTGAGAATCCAATAACAATTAATATTTAAATTAATATTTAACTTATCGATCATTGTGTAATTATAAGTTACGTAAAAATATATTTCTCCTGTATACTTCATATTATAAAGAGAGAGGAAAACAATTCGGGCAATACAATTACCTATTAAACCGATTCTAAAAAAATACGCAGTAGCTTTTTTAAAAGTGAAGGTAATTTTGTCTTTCTTCCAAAAAAGGCTTTATAAAATTTCTTCGAAGTCGGCAGTGCGTGGCAATGCCTCTGGTGTTGCAAACATCCATAAGCGACGGTGACCACCTGCTATAAGGTGGGCTGTTTGCCTGTCTGTTGAACTCTATAAAACAGCGAATAACATAAGTAAAAGTATACTTTATACCTGAGTGAAGCAGAGGCGGCTCATAGTCTAGTACAAACTATACGCTAATCCCTGTCCCAACTCTTTGGGGCGCAAATAAAATTATTTGGTTAAACGAGGTTTATTTTAAGATTATTACTTATGTGGGGAACAAATATCTGGCCATGCCGCCTCCGCCTGGCCTCGGCAGGAGGGGTAGACCCAAAAAGTACTGGCTTGAGTCGTAGGGGTAGATATGCATGCCAATGGACTGACCACCAGAGATGCTGAAGATCGTGCGAAGTGGAGAAGAAAAAGTCAGAAAGAGGACCCCGGGCGCCTAAGCGTGAGTTTGAGATGATGAGGAGGTTTATTTTAAGATTATATAAATTTATTATATGTTCGTGTTAAATAAAAAAAAATTGTATTGTTTGCAGGTCGGTGACCAGCTGGTAAGCGTGAATGGATACCGAGTGGATGACGCGGTGCACGCCGAGCTTGTGCATTACATCGCCTCGCAAGCGCGACTGAAGATCAAAGTCAGACGTTAGTTACATTAATCAACTTTCATTACAAAGCCATTCAGAATAATAACTCAACAGAATTCTCAGCGTATATAACCTTTCTTGTGATGCGTGTTAGCATAACATTTTTAATAGACCCGCGGCGGTCAGACGTTACACAATTCGACACCTAACTCGGAATATTACGTGGGTGTCTACCCAGATAATGTAGCGGTGAATAATGATATGCTAATTAATCTAAACTTCCAAACATACACCATTGTAAGACCGGTGAAATAGTGGCTAAGATCTTATGATTATCATGAAAGCGCGTTGGCAGCGGCTGCGGTGTGCAGTAAAATTACATTGTATTGCGTAAACCGATTTATGACAACCGAGATACGAGTTTTCGAATTTAACGCTCAGTAAATGCCCCTAAAACGCCTATTGTCTCAAATTTTATGTATCTAAAGTATAATTGATGTTGTTTTTCTTTTATTTCCAGATGTGGGAATGCTGCCGGTTAAAGAGTAAGTAGATTAATTAAGAGCTATTAAATTATGAAAGAAAATATTTTAATAAAAAAAAATCAAAATGCATTTTTTATATTTACAGCAAGGCCCATGAAACACTTTCCTGGAAATTTGTCTCGGAAAGATCATCGCTCGGATCAGATGATTCGTCATCGCCAACGCTATGTCATGAAACAGACAGGTTGACCGATTTACGACTCTCAATACTTGTGCCGCCGCGAGCCAAGCTGGGCTGTGGGTAAGGACTGAAATTTGTTTGACATAATATACGACAGTAATAAACGAGTATATACCCCTATACAGACATTAGCGTGTTTGCGGTGCCCCCAGTGTCGCAAACAACCATAGGCGACAGTAACAGCTTACTACTATATTTAAGTGAACCGTCAGCCTATCTGCTGTTCCTCAGCTATAAAAAATATGAGTATATATTTGAGACAAAAGAGCAAAAGTCGCGGTATGCCACACTGCGAAGACCAACATGTGGTTGTGATACTCTATATTAATACGCTATACCAAGACTTTGTTGTTGTTTATTAATATGCTTTTGTAATTTTATTTTTAAATAGGTTTGTACCTAGCTTAGGTAGCTTGACTTAAGGATTTAAAATTTTATAAAAAGTACTTTCTAAGAATAAATTAAGAACTAGAATCCAAGATCTAGAATACAAGCTTTTACTTAGGAGGACAACTTCGACATTTTTTCTGTGGTATTTTTACGTCAGTAGCTGCTGCAATAGGCAGTATTTTTACAGATACGTCTGCCATTCGGACTCCAAGCTCCAAAAGAAAAACCAAAAAGGTTTTCCTTTGATATTTGTTAACAAAGGAGTCATTTTCATTTCAAATTTTTCCATAAACACCATATTTACAGAATCTGCAAAGGCCCTGAGTGGAAGCCGGGTATATTCGTGCAGTTCATACGGGAGGGAGGCATCGCACGAGAAGCAGGCTTGAGGCCTGGTGATCAAATTTTGTCCTGCAATGGCATTGACTTCACTGACGTTACTTTCAATGAGGTATTCAAAATTGAAATCTATCTATCTAGTGGTATTTTTAAGATGTTAATGAAATGGCCTATTTGGAAGATTAAAGGCCCCAATTTTAACTAGTAACCTGTGGAAGAAGAAGTATTTATTTTCCTCTCGAGCTTAGTATCGATCACGTTCTCAAAATTATTCCTCATATATTGAAATCAGTTATGACAACAGAAAATATACTGCGATGGGTAGTGTTAAAGATAAAACGGGAAAACCCCGTGTTGGGGAAGATAGACTTTTATATAGATAGCTGTGCCCGCGACTCCGTTCGCGTGGAATAGTGCCCTTGTCACTAAGGGGTATGAAAAATAGATGTTGGCCGATTCTCAGACCTACTGAATATGTTCACAAAATTTCATGAGAATCGGTCAAGCCGTTTCGGAGGAGTACGGGAACGAACATTGTGACACGAGAATTTTGTATATAAGATTTTTCAGAAAGATTGGGTAGACGTTGAAATGGCTAAAAACAAACTGTGTATGATATATTAATGAAGTATTTTTTTTACATCAAAGGCCCATGTATGTTAAATTAGCAAGGCAAGTTACACGATTGAGCAGCACGTCCAAATGATAAAAAAATATTATTATTAAAATGAGTGTTCTTTAGTGAAAATTACTGTAAAATTTATTTATCATTTAACTTAACAGGCAATAACCGCGATGAAATCAAGTGGCCGTCTAGAACTGGTGATTAGAGAAGGCGCTGGTACGGAGCTGATATCGCCGGAAAGTTCTGGGTATAATAGCTCAGCTTCTTCAGCAGCAGGGGAGCGCAGTCCGGCGCCGGCAGCTCCGCACGTACCGCTGGCTCCACCTGCTGCTTTACGCAGGCGACTTGCAAGTGTAGCAGAGGAAGCAGCTGATCGAGCTGATAGGTGAGTTATTCAGTGGAGTACCTTAAGTCTGGATCATAAATCTCGATATATAATCAATTACTTCGGCATTGGGGCAAATATAAACACACACAGTGGCATCGTGAACACGGTGGTGTCGCATAAGGGTACAGAAACTTGGGTCACTAATGCCGGAACACAACACAAAGTTATTATGGTGGCATACTAAAGACCAAAGGTGGTCGCCATCCAGGCGGGCTTGAGGCCCTACCACGTAGCTAGGGTAGGTTGTTTTGTCGCCTTTTACGACAGGACGACCCCGGCTGCAGAGGTCAGTATTCTTTCTCCGCCCCTGCACGGATAAAAATATTAAATTACACAATGTAATATTTTTTATTTATAAAGTGATTAAACCAAGGCTCGATACAGTTTTTATCTTATTTATCGTATGACACTTAAAAGGTTTAGAGGACTTTTTAGTATTACTTCCTAATACTGAAAAAATTCCCTGATATAATGAAAATGATGAAGAGTCGGTAGAATAAATTTACTTTTGTTACAGATTGACAATGAACAGATTAAAACGACGGACATGGGACAGCTTAGATTTTGACTGGAAAAACAGCGATATCCATAACTTTGACGCGCCGTCCGATATAGAGCCAGACTACGACTGTCCAAGTATACCCAACAATCCTCACACTTACGAAAATAAACATAGTTCCAAGAGTAAAAATAAAGAGTTTATTACAAGCCCATCGAATAGAACTATTATCAATTTAACAGAAGAGGGGGCCACTATACAATGCAGCTATAACAATGAGTCTCCAAGAAAAAATACGTTTACAGCAAGTCACACAAATAAGAATAACGATAAAAAGACAATAGTTGTGGAGGTACATCACTCTAGCAGTCAAAATTGTAACAAAAGTAATTGCAATAATTATGTACCACCTCCGGCAATCGAACAGAATCTGGAAACGAGCAGTATATCTAGTTCAGCGACTTTATCAAGTGCCATTGCAGAGGAGATACAGAAGCGCATGCTGGTAAGTGCACACTGTTTTAAGAGAAAATGTATATTAATCTGTATTATACAAGTGAAGTATATCCATTCAGGGGCGGAGAAATAATACTGACCTTTGCGGCCGCGGTCGGCCTGTCGTAAAAGGCGACAAAACAACCCACCCTAGCTACGTGGTAGGGCCCCAAGCCCGTCTGGTTGGCGACCACCTTTGGTCTTATGTATGCCGCCATAATAACTTTGTGTTGTGTTCCGGCATTAGTGACTCAAGTTCCTGTACCTTATGGGACAGCAGCATGTTCGCCAATTTTGCACTATTTTTACAATAATAATATTCTTATTCTCTAATTATTATTTTATTATGATGGTATAATGTAATTAACACGGGAACAAGAAAACAACGTGCCTTCGCATAGTGTTTTATTTTATACTAACTACCTACATTAATTATAATATCAATAATACATCACAGATAATCTATATAAATAAAATGATAGAGATGCGCGTATCACAGCAAAACTTCTGGATAGATTTCAGAAGTTTTACTTCTTAGGTTTAAGGTTTCACTTGCCCCTTATCTAAAAAAATATTGCGATATATTCATTTGATATAAAGTTATTAAAGTTAACAAAACAACGATTTTTATAAGAACTACGTGTTCAATGATGTGTGTTTTCTTGATGCGGGGAAGTGGGGCAAAGGGTGTAGTGCGCATGCGTACGAAAACTCATATTATTTCGATTTAATTTTTTCTGTTATTCGACCAGTGAAGCGGGTGGGAACATTAATATTTGTTAAATGATACCTTATAATATCCACAATTAATTGGCATTATTTATATTTTTAGTTAAATGTAAAAAACGCATTCAAACCAAACTTCAGGGGTGTGACGATTTTTTTGATGAGAAAAAACAATCTTTTAAGTACGAGTACATACCTGATTTCGATTTTATCTTCAAATTTTCAAATAATTAAATTTTAAAATAATATGTAAATATCGGTTTTCTATAATAACAAGAAATCAGTAGAACTTACCTTGAGTACCGACATAGAAAAAATTATACTTATATCTCAACATTTATCCTAACCCTGAATAGAACCTAGTTTTATTCAAAAATATACTTAATTCTGAAATTAAAGACAACGATATAATTCATACATTAATTCAGGTATTGGAGTTAATTTGACGTAAGTGTTAATGTAAGGATATTTACGTATTTCAAGAATGATTTGAATTGCTTTTTAAATTTAAACTTAATATGTACTTATATACGTAAATTTCTCAAATCTTTTCACTATCCATTTCGAAATTGAGAACATCATGTTCATATCTAACGGTTATGAAATTTGCAGAACAAGAAGAGTCCTGTGCCAGAAAAGATTCCACCAAATCCACCAAAAAAGCCCGTTTCAAAAACAATAGATAACGACAAAAAGAAACAACATGACGCACTTATGGACGAATTTAAGAAAGTTCATAAAAAAATGTTCGCTTGTCAGGAAAGTAACGGTAATGCGGATAAAGTATTGCAAGCAGATAATGCTGATAATATGGTAAGTACCACTTTAATAAAATGGTAGCTATCTTTCTTTTATTCTGCTAAAAGTACATGAAACATGTCAAGGATTACTAAGGATTACTAATTCATGATAATAATAACTATAATTTCAACTCAGTCACTACTCTCAGTCATCATTTAAGACCTACTGATCGATATACCCAACGCAGTGTGAATCCATCCGTCGGAGTACTATGAATAGAATATATTCCAACATATATTCTATCGATGCTGAAAGTCATATTTATGAAAATATTTTTTCAGCTTTGCTTAATGTTATACTTCTGAACAAACAATTTTAATTTATTTTCCTGGAATACTAAACGCTCATACTTCATAGTATGAGCATAACTATAGTTATTTGATATGGTCATGTTGATTCTCCTATTTCATCTTGGTGTCTTGTGTTTCTAAATGATATTTGTTTTCCGAGGTAGACAAAGCTCTCTACATATTCTATAGGTATTTAAATGATTTATTAGTATGGGATTCTTCGTACCGTTGGTACATTTGTTTTTGAGGTATTTAGTTGTAGGCCTATATTTTCGCTAGCAGCGCTTAGTTCCTTCTATAGTTATTCCTTTTTTGCTGCAGAATTTAAATTAGATAAGATTAAACAGGGTATTAAGTAAAACATTCTACATCTATAAATTTCTAATTCAACACATAAACTCTCTTCAGCAAATGGCGGATTGAGTTGAACTCTGATAAAAGCGCAGCGGTCATGTTCACTTCCTCTTCAAACACAACAAACCCATTAATTGTCAGCCTGATAAAATGATAACGTCAAATATTTAAGAGTGAGTCATGATAAAGGCTTGTACTTTCGCCTACACATTAGGATGATTAGAAAAAATGTATACTTTGTACTAAACCGCTTCTGACGCGTCGGACATGTAAATAAGTTAGCATTACAAAGTAGGGTGGGTCACTCTAGTATAATATGAGAAAAAAAGTTTTTAAATCAAATTCTATTAAGTATATAGTAATATTATGTTGAAGTGCGCTTAATAGTAATAAATACTTAATAAATATAACAAATAGTTTTAAAAAAATATTAAGTCAACCCACGTATACGGTTCAAATTTATTTAAAAAAAAAACATGTCTTACTAAATGTTTTAAAAATTCTTTATTGAAAATCGCTTAAATACTATTTTAATAGAACAATTTTTTTATTGCTCTAGAAAAGCTCACACGCTGGCTGCCTGCTTAGAATTTAGCAGTTACCGTCGCCTATAGGTGTTTGCAACGCCAGTGGCATCGCGAACATGCTGCTGTCCCATAAGGGTACAGGAACTTGGGTCACTAATGCCGGAACACAATATAAGGTTATTATGGTGACATACTTAATATCAAAGGTGGTCTCCATCCAGATGGGCTTGGGTGGGCCACGTAGTTAGAATGGGTTGTTTTGTCGCCTTTTACGACAGGCCGCCCCTGGCCGCAGAGGTCAGTATTCTTTCTCCGCCCCTGAAATCAAAAACTTAACCAATGAATTATAAAAGAATTATCAAAAAAATTATTACTTTTCATTCAAATAATATTATTTGCTATCAAATGTCCGCATAACTTTTCTGGAAGTTTTGCAAGAATCATACCGTCCCATAATTTTTATCACATGCCGACATTGCAGTTCTGTAACTATTTTAACAAATCGTTCAACCGTCAAGCGGTTCAACATGACAAGGCAGCCTAATAAAGAATAAACTTGTGTTATCTTTTTTCTCTATTATCTTATTAAGATCTTTATTCGTTTGATTTCTTAGAATACGTGGATCAAGTTTTAATTCTTGCCAGTTTATTAGATGAATGTGATAGCGGCTGTACACACTCGTCGAGACATCCCGAGACAGACCGAGAGCGAGTGTGTACATGGTGCTCTCGTCTTGTCTCGCCCTCTCGCGTCTCGCTTCGCTTATCCTCGGTCGCTTGTCGGTTTTTTGCGCCCGAGTCAAAGGACCTTGTGGGGTCTCGCGAAGCAAACGAGAGCTATCCTGTACACGCTCGTTTATTCAGTTGCCCGCTGACCATATTTACAGTTTTAAGTATGTATATATCTATATACCTGTTTCTATTGCGGTGCATAGTAACCATCCACCATCTTCTTACTTCGCCATGGATTAAGTATTTTCTTTTTGTAGTAAATTTGCATATAATTATAATAGCACACAGCACAAAGACAAACAGCAGCAACAAGTTCTACGTCCATTACTGCGGTAATCTTCAGTACAAATGAAAAATGAGTGTGTACAGGGATGCTCTCGTCGAGGGCCATATCGGCCGAGACTCTCGGCGAGATGTTCTCGGCGAGTGTGTACAGCCGCCATAATATTTAGCATCAAATTTGAGTTTAAGTCACTTCAAAAGTACGTGGTAATTTTCCACTCACATGTAAACTACGTGCTTTTAGAATTTTTCTAGCTGCGAGTTTTCTTATATGCTTTTCTCCATCTGTCAACTGTTTCAACATCGCCAATAGTAAATTTCCAGGAGCAAAATATACCTTCAGTTGAATAACAGGATCTGTGACTGTTTTTAACGCACTTGATAAGTATCGCGAACTTTCAATTAATGATTTCTAAAGATGTCGTGATCCGTTACTGCTTGATGGGTTTATCTCTATTTGAAACCAAACTAATTAAATTAATAAAGAAGCAAAATCCTGTTAGCCAACGAGAATGTGCCATTTTTCTATGTGATTTATTAACCAAGTTTCGTCTGAAACTCTTCCAGTAATTGCTGCTGAGGTAATCTCATATAAATATTTTTGGTCTGTCATCAGGTTTTAGCGTAGGTTATTGATCTGGTGTTGGCTTAAATTCAATTACAGCTCGCGTTTCACACTTATCCAGTAACTTACCAATAGGACCATTGTATGAAGATAGACCAGAAGTTTTACGTCTATGTAATTAAACAAATGCCTTAAAGGCAGTTCATTTAATGAAGCATACAGATTATCCATTGTAAGGCTCTCTGAAACCTTTTGTGAAATAGCCTTATGACACCACTAAATTTACCCCTATTTGTTACTGTTCCATCGTATCCAATCATCAGTACTAATATATTTATGGATATTGATATCTCAGTGGTCTTAGCTGTTCCTTGTGATGGGTCACATACCCTAAATAAATTGAATCCAGTTCTTTAATGACAGATACGTGTCCTTCAATAACTACTTGCCTTTTGGTTCCCTTTGTGACTATCATTAGGGTTTTATCTATCCGCCCATTAAAATATAAAGGGGCAAATTTAGAGGCGCTTGATTTATTGCATCACGTCATGAACGTCACGTGTTTTCCTTCTCTGGCTTCGTAGTTTCGATTACGACATTCGACAAAAGTTTGTGTAAAACTGCAGAAGTAATCGCAGTACCAGCTCTGTTGAATACTCCATAACGGTCACATATTTGGGACCACACGGGTAAATAAGAGGGTAGGTAATTTTCGGGCATTCAAAGAAGATGTGTTGAAGGGTTCCTTCAGCTAGACCACATTCTCATATAGAATGTTCTCGGATTCTGATTTTGGCTAAGAAAACAGGTGAGCAACAATGGCTGAGTTTAATACGAATGATGGTAGTTATGACTCTTTTCGGCAATTTACGGAACTTAAAATACCAAGGTTTACTTGGTATAGTCGGTTGAAGGCTGCAGGGGCAGCCTTATTATCCGTGCAGGGGTGGAGAAAGAATACTAACCTCTGTGGCCGGGGTCGGCCTGTCGTAAAAGGCGACAAAACAACCCACCCTAGCTACGTGGTAGGGCCTCAAGCCCGTCTGGATGGCGACGACATTTGGTCTTAAGTATGCCGCCATAATAACCTTGTGTTGTGTTCCGGTATTAGTGACCCAAGTTCCTGTACCCTTATGGGATAGCAGCGTGTTCGCGAGGCCACTGGCGTTGCATACACCTATAGGCGACGGTAACTGCTAAATCCTAAGTGGGCCGTCAGCCTGTCTGCTGTCCTACAGCAATAAAAAAAATAAGGCTTCTATAGTGCTTTCCTATCGCTTGACAAGTTTGATTCCAGAGATTATTCCATTGGTCCAACATATGAGGTTTGTTAAGAGAACGGAGGTCTCTAGGGAAACATTTGCTATACTTACATAAATTTAATTAGAAGTGCTCAAACAAAAATGACAGTTTAACGTAATTTCACAAAAGCTAGTCACATTTTAATAATAATCTTCTGAATGTACTTATGACAAAACAGATTTTTAGAATAAACAACACAATTTAAATATCAAAATTGACATGAATTTCAGTGAATTCTAATTAGAACACTAAACTACACCAACCACAAACGTGTAAATTGAGATGTAAAAGTATGCACTTGAACTTTTTTTTTTTCAAAAGATTTACGTGGGCTATTCCACATAAAATAAATCAATAACATTTTAGATGGTCAATGACAATACCTCACTTTAACATATTTTCGCTGCTAGAATTCGATAAAAAAAATTTGTGAACCGCTTTATTACAAAGCCCTATTATAACCAAAGTTAGTCTAGTCATGAGGTCTTCGCCAATGTTGGCATATTCACATCGAATCGTTGCAAAAACTACTAAACCAATTTTTGCGCATAAACTTCCATGTTTAAGTTCCATGGATTGTGCGCATTGCGAACAATCCAATACAATTTCCATTCAATTCATATTAAAGATTTCTTGACATGTAGTAACCGACTCTTCCTACTATAAAGTTGGTCGAAAATTCTAATAATAGTCAGTAGAATACTGAAATGAATGAACCCCGGACTTTTGGCCTTAAGAGGGTATTGGCCTAACTGTCACCGAAGACTCAACTGTTGACTGCCATAGTTTTCTGTAACAACACAACACATTTACTGAGACAATTATATTGGGACAATTCACACAGCTAGTCATCTAGTCCCAAAGTAAGAAGCGTATCACTTGAGTTATGGGTACTAGAGATGTTTTTGTGAATATACATTTTATACATGAACAACCAGACGCGAGACGGGAATCCAAACTGTGTCCTTCACAAGCGTACCGAAGTGCTTTACCGCTACACAATGGAGGCCGTCAAGCGTCGTCACTTAGGCGTGATCAGATTCGCTGGCATTATATACCACCGATTCCTGAATTAACGCCTGTCTCTTGTTTCCCTAATGCTACTATCGAGCCGAGGTCTCATCTCACTCCAGCACTCCTGGCGAGGTTGCTAAGCCCAAATTGTCCGATATTGCTGTTGCGTCGTTGAGACAGACAACCTCTCGTTATTACGAAAACAAATGCTCTTTAGTGGATACTTTAAATATAACATATACTACTAACATTTACCCTAATATTAAAACTTCCAAACACTTCCAAGTATAGAAAGAAGATAAAATTTTCTATTTATGTTGGCGAGTGTGGTTCAGTAACACAGAACCAAAAGCTACTGAAGCTAGAAATATCAAATGTAGATAGATGATAGTTTCGTTTCATAATGAAGGGTCAATAAAAGGATTTTACAAAATTTTCCTCCTAAAAAAGTAACCAGGTGTAGTAATCGTTGTATATGAAAAATCTTCCCCTCTCGATTGATCTTTTTGTTTAAACTAAATAACTGCTACACGAAGACAGGCTTGATAATTAAAAATTTAGTTTTATATCAACAATACTTTTCAAAAAATACTGGTATAGATAATAGCATAGATCCTTTAACAGTTTATAATTTATATAACTACGATTTTTTATTAAAAAAATATGGCCCGCATTATCAAACACATAATTGGATATCCTTTTAATCTCTCAAAATAAGCTTAAAATCATTTTATGAGTGAGTATGTCTCCATAAGTCAAAGGTATCGGATTTCTAACTCTACTATCATAGATTAAAGCTGTGGCATGTTTTAAGATGTTCAATTTAATTACAACTTAAAAGCTTGTTATAACAACGAGAATAATACTTTTATTGCTTTCCAATATTTCAAGAGATAGTTATTATATAAGATTATAATAACTGGAAACAATTATCTATCTTACGAAATAAAATATGGCTGCTTCGACACGAAACGTTATTACATGCTTACATAAACTCAAGTGTTTATTCGAGCGTTAATATTATTGTGTAGTAGGATAACTTGATTAGCGATTGTTAAGCGTTAAAGGTTAGCCTTGAAATTTTTATAATAAAAGTAATTGCTCATTTTCTGAGATCACATAAACTATACACGTTATTCTTATATTGTTGTACATATTTCGATTCCTTTCAATTATACACGAATATCTTAGCTGTCTGTCTCTTCTTTCGAGTGCTTAACTTAGTAAACGTAAATTTAGGTGTAGATAGAATGTATAATAAAAACAAATCATAGTATTCCAGTACTGCGTCTTCTATTAGAGGTGATAAACAATCCACCCACCCTGATTGTCCATTATTACGCATTCTGCGAATATCAGTGTGCTAGTCTGCTAACACTTTAATTTTGTTCAATTTCATTTAGTACTTAACAATTACGATATAATATGCATATGAATCTATACGTGCCAATGGATTCACCAATAGTAATGCCGAAAACCTTGCAAAATTGACAAGACAAAATCACAAAGAATACTAGTACTAACCTCTGCGGCTGGAGTTGGCCTGAAAAGGCGACAAAACAACCCACCCTAGCTATGTGGTAGGGCTTCAAGCCCGTCTGGATGGCGACCACCTTTGGTTTTAAGTATGCCACCATAATAACCTTGTGTTGTGTTCCGGCATTAGTGACCCAAGTTCTTGTACCCTCATGGGACAGCAGCGTGTTCGCGATACCACTAGCGTTACAAACACCCATAGGCGACTGTATCTGCTAAATTCTAAGCGGGCCGTCAGCTGGTCTGCTGTCCTACAGCAATAAAATAAATTTTGGCTGCAATTGGGATTCAAAAAGCCAAAATCATGATGCATATTAGGCGAAAAATCTACTTTAGCCACGCCCTAGTGAGGATCGATCCCAGTCCATCGTGATGCCCCGCTGTTCACATAGGCATGTGTGATCTGGCGGTCCACTCTACGTTACCGGGGGTAGTCGCCCCCCGAGCTGTCGTCGCAACCTCGCTTTCACAAGGGGTAGAAGACCAAGTAGTAGTAGTACCTCTATTATGCAACTCAAATGTGTCTCACCGCTTAGTTACCTCGTACTTACTACGGTGTTTTTCTCAAATTATATTTGAATTGCTGACCCGGCAAATGTTGTTCTGCCAAAAAAAACTATTGTTGCGACAAAAAACTACCCTATGTCCTTCTCCAAGGTTTAGTCTATCTCTAAGCCGAAATACACAAAAATTCATTCAGCGGTTTAAGCGTGAAAACGTAACAGATAGAGCTACTTTCACATTTATAATATTACATAGTATGGATACTCACAGTGTTAAGTCTTCTTTGTGTATATACGTCGGCTTATTGCAAGAACTCATTAACTGCAAAAACCACTAAATACGTTTTTGATGTGAAACATCTACAGCCGCACGTAAAATCGATTTCTGGCGTGGCGACGCATGCCACATACCGCTATATGATTATATATATATATATATATATATATATATATATATATATATATATATATATATATATATATATATATATATATATATATATATACGATAATCGATTAAAACCAAGACTGATATCATCATCATCATCATCATCCTAGCGTTAGTCCCGGTTGCTGCCCAAACTTTCGTTTCGGTGCCCGGGGTCCGCTTTCCGACTTTTTCTACTCCACTTCGCGCGATCTTCTGCATCCCTGGTAGTGAGCCCATTGGCACGCATATCACCCTTTACGACGTCAAGCCAGCACTTTTTGGGTCTACCCCTCCTGCCGGGGCCCGGCGGAGGCGGCATGGCCAGACATTTGTTTCCCACGTAAGCATCCGGTTGCCGTAAAACATGGCCATACCAACGGAGCCGACACTCCTGCAATTTATCTGCAATGTCACGGACATGAAGACTACCGCGAATGCGGGAGTTCCTAACGCGGTCCTTCCGCGTCACTCCACACATCCACCGCAGCATATTCATCTCCGTGACACGCAGTTCTTGCTTGTGTCGCTCTAACACCGGCCACGCTTCACAGCCGTATAAAAGGACAGGCCTAATGATGGTCTTATAGACCTGCCCCTTCAACTTTACCGGCATCTTGGGGTCACAAATGACACCAGTTACCTCACGCCATTTGGCCCACGCGGCAGCAATGCGTGCCTTGACGTCGCAATCGATGTCACCGGATGCATGAAACACAGATCCCAGATATTTCACAAGGTCCGTGCGCTCGACCTTGTTGCCGTCTATGCGTACGGGTGTGGGATCTGTGGAGTTACAGGCCAAGTACTCGGTCTTCGTCACATTGAGCTTCAGACCACCGTTCTCAAGCGACTCTTTCCACGCCTTCACACGTCGCACCAGCCTACCCCTGTCCGAATCTGCCAGCGCGATATCATCAGCATACATGAGCAACCACGGGGGCTGCTCATGTGAGTTTCTGATGCTGTCTGACAATACGTCTAATACCACGCTAAACAGAAACGGACTAAGGACGGATCCTTGGTGCACCCCGACGGTGATGGGGAAAGGTTTGGTGTCGCCAACAGCGGTTCGAACTACGGAATCGGAGTCACGGTACATGTCTCGGATGATGTCAACATAGGCCTCTGGAATCCCTTTGGACCGCAATGCCCACCAGATTATCGCGCGAGGAATACAGTCGAAGGCCTTCTGCAAGTCGAGAAACAGGCAATGCAGAGGCGTATTCTTCGCCCTGTATTTCTCCGCGACAGTCCTTAGGGCAAAAACAGGGTCCATTGTCCCGTGACCAGGGCGAAACCCATATTGACAATCCGAGACAGTGCACTCCTGTCGAATCCGAGAGTCGATAACCCTTTCGAAGAGCTTCATGGTGTGGGACATGACCTTAACTCCTCGGTAACTACCGCACTCCTGCACCGACCCCTTGCCTTTGAAGACTGGAGTAATGATACTCAGTCTCCATTGGCTCGGGATCGTACCGGTGAGGAGTGTCCGGTTGAAAAGGTCTGTTAAGATGCCCACACCACGAGAGCCCATCGCCTTCCAGGCTTCGATGGGGACTCCATCGGATCCAACAGCTTTCCGATTCTTCATGCGGCGAAGACAATTCTGGACTTCTGCAGGCGTTATCAGTGGCACTAATCCTTGATTCGGAGGAAGATCAGGCGGCTGCACCTCTTTGTGCTGCGTGTTCAGCAGCTCGTGGAAATACGAGCGCCATCTCTCCTTCACCGCGAGCTCCTCGCATAGCAGGTTGCCCACAGGGTCTTTTACACAGCGGCACTTGGAAATGTCCTGTGCCACTTTGACCCTGGAGCGCGCCAACTTATAGATGAGCTTCTGCCCCTCAGACGATTCCAACTTATCGTAAAGTGGTTGTAAGTGGTCTCGCCTGGCTCTGGCAACAGCTCTCTTAGTGGCGCGCTTTGCTACCCGGTATGCGTCGCGGTCTTCAGGAGATCTGGACGCTTGCCACTTCTTAAAGAGGGCTTTTTTCGCCCTGGTCTCCCTCTGGACTGAGTCGTTCCACCACCAAGTCTCCTTGTCACACTTGCGTCCGCCCTTAGACACGCCGAGCACCTCTCTCGCCGACCCAAGGATAGCCGCCTGAATCCTGTCCCAGTAAGCTTGAACTGGTCCGCCCTCACCTCCGGCGCACTTGTCGCCGATGGCAGAGGCGAACTCCTGGGACTTGACTTCATCAAGCAGCCACCACCTGATTCGGCGTTGAAGGCGGTCGACACATTTGCCTTTGGGCTTTACGCAGAGGTCCATGACAAGAAGACGGTGTTGTGCAGTGAGACTCTCACCGGGTATGACCTTGCAGTTGGCTACTTTGCTGATGTGGTGTCTCCTAGTGAGTAGGAAGTCGATTTGGGTAGCATTCCTCCCGCTCTTGTAGGTGATGAGATGCTCGGGTCTCTTTTTGAAATACGTATTCACGATGGCAAGGTCAGCAGCCGCACACGTATTGAGGATGTCCTCCCCTTCCGCGTTGCGGCTACCGTACCCAAATCCACCGTGAACACGCTCAAATTCCCCACATTCAGCACCCACATGACCGTTCAGATCACCCCCCAAAACGATCCCCTGTGATAATGGGATTCCACCGAGCACTTCTCCGAGTTGATTCCAAAACGCTATCTTATCGGCGTCGTCACAACCGGCCTGTGGCGCATAGGCACTTATCAAGTGGGTAACTACCCCATCGATAAGCACCCTAACGACCATAAGCCGGTCGCTATGACGTTTCACTTCTAAAATGTCGTTCTGGAACTCCTCCGAGAGCACTATGGCAACCCCATTCTCCCCACCAGGTGCACCTGTGTAGATCAGCTTGTAGCCATTCCCAATGAACCGGGATCTGCTGGCCTTCCACCGAGTCTCCTGCAGGAACGCCACGGCCACCCTCCGCCTGGAGAGCACATCGGCCAACTCTCTCGCGCGTCCGGTTAGCGTGCCAATATTCCACGTTGCGAAGCGGAGTTTCCTTTTGGATGGGGCTAGTGTCTTTAGCCGTGCTCGCCCACGGCACGGCAGCCCTAGTCCACTTGTCACAGGAGTCGGGCGAGGTTCCTGCGCGTCATTTTGCGGCGACGCCCTATCCGTGACAAATCTTTTACGAGTCCTAACCATATATTATTTGACAAGTTTTGGTTTTTACGGGAGCGACTGCCGTCCGACCTCCCAACCTCTAAAGGGAAACCTAGAGGTGTCCTTCCCTCGCCGCATGCAAGCTGGCAGAGGGAGTAACCCATCAGTCGGCTTTTACGACTCCCTTGGGATGATTTGGGGTGGCCCTATTCTTTCTTCGGCCGGGACCACACGGCACAAAACCAAGACTGATACTGACAAATTAATATGAAACTCATAATTTGAAACCTTTATTTCTTAATTGTTTCATGTTAATTTTAAAAGCGAAAATATCCGTTCATTACCTTCCATGGTTAAACATCTGAAATCAACAATTGATACTTGTGAGGTTAACGCATAATACAAAAATAACAACTAGAAACATATTTTCTTCAAATTCGCTATATTTTAATGCAATGCAATTTCGCACAAAAAGTAGCACTATTAGAATATCTAGAGATATTGGTGGCATACTGTTTGTTCGCCCTTCCATATCCCATTTCCGTTTCCAGGCTTACTTAGGAAGGAATATTTCCCATTTCGTAACTCATTTCTTTACCCCGGATCTTTGGCATTTTCCTCCACTTTACTTATCGGTAGATAAGTCCTGGATCTAACACAGATTCATCGAAAATAACCGTGGAACGGTGGTTTTCTGATGTTAATCGTACTTGTACAAACACCAAACACTAACTTGAGGCTATACTGGAAAATATTAGAAAACTCCACAAAACATTTTGGAAAATAACTAAGTGAAGTCGGGGATACCCTTTAAACATTAAAAGAATGTGTACTCTTAATTTTGTATAAACGATTGTCTGGGAGATAGCTGTTTTCGAAATGGGTACCATGTTAGCTCCCAGCCGACCAAAAACGTCAACAAAGCTTGTTGATGATTAAGGCCGCTGTTTAACCCCAATAAGAAGGGTTATTTCATGCGGTTTGTTACCATGAATGAAACACAACTCCATTATTACACTCTAAAGTTCAAACAACAGTCGTTTGACAGGAACCTGCCAATCCTGCCTAAAATAAGTGAGTAAACTGCAACAGTCGGCTGATAAGGTTATGGTGTCCTTTTCTGGTATGCGCATGGAATTTCGATTATTCATCAATTTGAAAAAGGAAAGACCATCAACAGCGGATACTACTGTGTTTATTATTGGTGTGATTGAAGTTGGAATAGGCCTCAAATAATTTCCGGCGGCTGGCGCCCAAGCTGATGGGTGCAGCGGGCGCGCTTTCGACGTTGCTTCCCAACTTGGGGGGCCCGAGCGCCGCCTGTAGGCGGTTGTACGTGGGAATCGTGCGGTCCATGGCCCTGTACGGGGCCCCTGTTTGGGCGTTGGATATGACGGCCAGCACTCTCGCCATTCTGCGCAAGCCGCAGAGGGTGATGGCCGTCAGAGTCGTCCGCGGGTATCGCACGATTTCCTACGAGGCGGCTTGCGTCCTGGCCGGATCCCCGCCCTGGGACCTAGAGGCGAAAGTACTCGCGTCATTATATCGATGGCGCGAGGAAGAGCGGGCACGGGGCTCGAGGCCGGCGCAGCGCCAGATCGCGCTGCGCCGAGAGGAGCTCCGTCAGGTCTTGGTGGCGGAATGGCGGCAAAGGCTTCTGCGCCCTACCGCCGGCCTCGCTACCGTCGAGGCGATCCGGCCAGTACTCGACGACTGGCTCGGGAGAAGGCACGGCTCCCTGTCGTTTAGGGTGACGCAAGTGCTGTCGGGGCACGGCTGCTTCGGCAAGTACCTGTGCCGCATAGACAGGGAGCCGGACGCTCGGTGCCATCACTGCGTCCACGGCGGGGAGGACACGGCGCAACACACACTCGCCGAGTGTGTAGCTTGGGAGAAGCAGCGCCGTGTCCTCACAAATGAAGTAGGAGGAGATCTGTCGCTGCCGGCCGTAGTGCGGAGGATGGTCGGTAGCGCAGAGTCGTGGGACGCAGTGGTGTCCTTCTGCGAGGACGTGATGTCGCAGAAGGAAACTGCGGAACGGGAGAGGGAGATCTCGACTCCCTTCCCCGGCCGCAGAAAGCGCACCGGGCGCAGGGGAAGGGCGGATAACGCCCTTTTCCGGCCCCCATGAATGGGTCCAGGGGCGAGGGACTTGGGGAAGTCCCCGCCCCCTATTCGATGGACCCGAGGCGGAGGCGCGTGCGGGTGTCGGCGCGCGCCTCTGAGGCGATGCACGGGGTAGTTAAACACCTCACTACCCCGTGCAGGAGACGGGGCCCGGACAGACCGGGCCAGCACTAGTGTGGGGCTGCGGAAGAATCTGGATTCCCGCGGCCCCGCGCGCACGTGTGAGGAGACACCGGGGTGGTGGTTTTAGCCGGTAGGAGTCCGGCATGCCCCTCCGCCTTTCCCCAGGCGGAGGTAGTCCATGAGGATTTCCCCACCCCGTAAAAAATAAAAAAAATAAAAAAAAGGCCTCAAATAATTCCGGCCCGGGCCACGAGATCGGCAGGCCATACCTATATCCGTGGGCCCGGGCGTAGACGATAGGAGAACAGCGGGGTTTTTTAGTGGGTAGTCGGAAAAATCCCGGAGTCCCACATATCCCTCGGTCCCCCCGGGCCGGGGGAACCCGTCAAGAGAGGTTTTTCCCCGAGACCAAAAAAAAAGGCCTCAAATAATGAAGAGAAAAAAGCTATTTCACCCACACAATGCACTAAATCACAAGTCATTGAATTACGCTTTGGATTGCTTGGCAAAACACTATTCTTCAGAGTTGACCCCCAGCGACTACTACCTTTACGCGAACCTCAAAAGAATGCTCAAGGGAAAGAGATTTGATTGAAATAACTAAGTAGTCCACGAAACAGACGCCTATTTTGAGCCTTAAATCTATCTACTAGTACAAGAAAAGTATGTAATTGTTTCATAAATGCTGAAATTATGTTACTTACGTTTGTTCTTAATGGAGACTATCTTAATGAGTGTAAGCTAAAATAACTTTTTCTTAGCCTCGTTAATATACAGATGTTATTCTCCCTTTCAAATACTTCTGTTTCTCTCCTTTTTAAGACACGCGGTCCCCGGGTTGTAAATGTTAAGGCAATCGTAACCGTTCTCCCCCAAATGATCCATTCGCTTGTCCGCTATAATGTCTATAATAACCTTGTGTTGTATTCCGGCATAAGTGACCTAGGTTACAGTTCCCCTACGCGGATAGCAGCGTATTAGTGGTGTTCCTGTAGTCGCAACCATAGGCGATGGTAACTGCTATCTACTAAGTAGATCAGCCGTCAGGCTGTCTGCTGATCACAGCAATAAGGAAAATATACAGTTTATGTGTAATTTTAATAAAAGGCGCTTGTTAGGAAATCTATGCCGTATCGATTGTCTTAATTTTTTAGTTTTAGTCTACGTCTTTGATACACAATGATTTCGCTCATTTCTGCCTTGCACTGATAACGCGAATACCACAGGCACAGGTACGACTGTACGCGGGGTGAAGCGACAGGTGCCGCGCGCGCCTCGCCTCGCTGCTGCCCGCACGATCTCCGATCGGTGTACACAATTCAGTCGATCGGTTTCGTTGCACTTCGGCAACCGCTCATTGTACACAACAATCGTTTCGCCGAATTATCGCCACGATTTTCCATGCTTTGGGAAAATTATGACTGACCTTGACGTACTCTTTACTTTTTATGATTTTTAAGTATAGCTTACTACATACGTTTGACGTATTGAATATTGTAATTTTCTTAAACCTAAACAATTAAGTGGAATCTTGTCATAATTAGTAGTGTGATACGGTTAATGTGTTGTTTTGTTTAGTCACTTGTTGTATCCGCTGACCGTGACTTGAGAGAATGAAGCGCGGTAGTAGCAAGTCAAAACCTATTGTCATAATTCAGTGTTATGAAGTAAGTAGATAATATTCTTGTTACTACGACCGAAACTCTGATAATTCATTACGAATACATGTCTTTTAATTCTTGGCGTATTTTTTTTTGGAATATTCATATCTGCATATATATCGAAATGATATTATACTTATTTAATATTAATTAATACTTATATTATACACGGTTATCATCCATGTCTACGCTTGGATAGTATTCGGTATGTGTTACAAATCACTACGCATATTATTATTTATAAACCTTCATAATAAAATCGTCATTATACAAGTGATTAAGATGCCAAAGTAATTATCAGGAAAATACGAGGGGATGACTCCTAACTGGTAGTGACGTGAAATTACATTTATTCAGACCTTTAAGCTTATTAAGTGTAGTTATCGGGATTCCAAGTATCGTATTACATTTATTTTGTGTTAGATAGGACTATACAAAACACATACATATATGTATATAGTTTTAGTTTTGTAATTTATATTTAATATTTTTTAATTTATACATTTAATCTATTATTAAGATACAGGAAGATCTAGAACTTCAGTTAGCATATTACACACCTGTCAAAGCTACCATAATCTAAATTTCATAGTGACCACCGTTCTTACATGTGTTAGGCATGTGCTGAGAAACTTTCAGTTTTAAGAAAATGACGAAGGTCTGAAGGCTAGGGCCTCTCAGACCATTTTATAGTCGGTTAACATTTAAATTTTTTGATTTGTGTGAATCTGATTATTTGTGGTATACAGAGTACAATAACATTACAGTGACTTTTACATTATCTATTGCTTATCAAAGATATCAAAATACGTATATACTATATAGTATTATATGTCAGTCTGAATTATCTTTTGGCGCTGAGTAATCGATAACAATAAAACATTTTCTGATTAATATTACTGTTATTGTATGGTCATATAAATACCTTTTGAATTAGTATGTTATGTTTAATTCATTATGTTGAATTTTGTAAATACCAAGTTCTTCTGCTCCCTGCAAGTGCTTCAGCTTTTCGGAACAATTGAGGCTGCTAAGTATGGTCAAAGAGCCTCCCCCTAGAGGGATCGAACAGTATACTCGCCACCCTTGTCCAAGGTGGGTTGGCGGTGTGCAGTTTACCTCGGGATGTTTTCCTGCACCGTCAGCACATGGCAATTACGTTATAATGCACATTAGACGGGAAAACCTGCCAAGCGGTAAATGCCATCGTGGAATTGAACCCGGGACCTCTAGATTGGTCTCCGAGTTTATTACCACTGAGCAACCAAGTACCATAAATGCCTTTCATACCAGTTTATTTTCCTGTGTAAAATAATGAAGTAGATGTTCCTAAATTGTTGACCTTCCTTTACAGGGCTCCCCCTGTAATGTCATTTCTTTCCTATCAATGAACAAGCAAAAGAGTAATTTAAACATAGACTTTTAAGAATACTTAGGAAAGGTATGAGGTAACCTTCTGTAATTCTAACCCAGCCACGTGTAATATAGCCACGTGTAAATTGTGCATTATTAATGTATAAATTAAATATACTGTGAACGCATTGTAAATATACGCATTTTTCCTTAAACATCTATTTCGGTATGGTAATTTCATATGCAACGCAAATGATACATTTTTAAAGTAAAATAGTATACAAATTTATTTTAATTCTTAGTAAAACCCTTCTCATAAACATTTTTACATAATTACAATGGACGGACATACACCGAGACCAAAATAATATACAGGCAAATCATACAAGTATTTTAGCCGGTATAGCGATCTAAATCAGATAAGTCCGTCATCATCATCCAGGTGGTCAGCCCACTATCCGGGATTGTTATCTAATGATAATCTGGGTATTATTCTCAACTAGATCCAAATTTTGCGTTTCGGAACCCGGGTCCACTGTTAACTTTAAAAAACTTACTAAAAATGTTAAGATGTTAAGATTTAATTTTTACTAATGTTAAGATTTTTATTTTATAAGTTTGTAAACAAATTTGTATGCCAGAAATGGCGAAACGTGTTGTACATTTATAAAATTTGAACAAGTCACCTATGTATTCACCATGTTTCTTACAAATAAAGATTATATTATTATAAAAAAAAAACGACTAGCCAAAATTCAAATAGATGACTTGTCGATAATTGAGCGGATGTCATAATCATTAGACCTGTAGACAAATGAGCCAAAATGCGTATATATAAACTAAGCTAATTCCGGCTATAACAAAATAATAAATTACCACAGAGGGCATTTCCTAGATTTACTACTGAAGTCATAGGGAAAAACATATTAAGTTGAAGTATTGGAAACTGGTGGTCATCGATTGATATTATACGTAAAAAGGCAAGTTAAGTTGAAAAACCATCAAGGCCAAACTGTTTGTCTGTACACGATATATATTTTGCTACCCACTTTTTTACCGGTGTAGCATATCATCAACATCAGTGGTTAATGCCAGTTCCATTTAACTGTAAACAAGGATCCGTTTTTTAATACTGTCAAAGAGGATATCTACTAGAGCGTGTTGTTTGCTATTGCATCAAGTTAAACGCCCATTAGAGACTCCTCATTTTATTTCTCTTTCTTTTCAAAATGTCCCATTGTAACTATTTTTAAATACAAGGTCCAAGGCAAGGGCCTTTTCTTAAAATAAGATAACTAGAAAATTGATGCAATAGATTGTTTAATTTGATTTTTATACGGGTAACTACCGTTCAGTATTCCGACAATGTTAACGGTCTAAGAACCCTATCCTATTTATGGTGTCTATACACTAGCAAAGTCATAGTTTATCGGTATAAACAGCCCATTTCTGGGGTCTCCCCCTAGCGGGAATGGATGATATAACCGGCATGCTTGTCCAAGGTAGATTGGTATGCAATTTTCCTCGTGATTTTTTTCTTCCCTATCCGCAATTATATTTTAATTTGCATATTAAGCGAGAAAAACTATGTATTTAAGCAGTGCATACCATGCAGGTGCGCTGGATTCAAACTCCTTTCTTTTCCCATCCTGGGGAACCGATTGATCGCGCCGGCGGCAACCGACGTGGTTAGGCCGGCCTCACCATTTTAATCCTACGGTGGCTGTCTTCGTGCTGCTGACCGAGATGTGATGGCTAGTGGCAACCGCAACGTCATACCAACTAAAACCCTTAGCCTTATGTTAGGGGTTACAGGGTGACTTTTGTCATAAATCTACGAGTCTTCGGCTCATGCGTCACCTGAGAGGACTGTCCAAGGTGACATTTTCCCTGACTGAGTCGGGGTTGGAGGTGTAAGGAAGGTTCGAATTCTAAACCCTAAATTGGTCTCCATACATGATACCACTAAGTTACCACGTACAGTATATTATAAATATATACATTCCAGTCAATATAGCAAGTGCCTAGATATATTTCTGATACAGCAATAATCTACTTAAGTAATAATAGATATGAAATTGCAATTCTTACGGTACCGTCTAGTTGCTACTATTAATAACATTTCCTTTCAAGGAATGCTATCATAATACGCCGACTCGATCAAGCAATAATGATAAAATAATCAATCAGTGTTTACGACCGGGTTTGAACACACCGACCATGATTTCATAGGTATATTACCTTTATAAATATATGTCTACGTAATCTGTTACGTCATATACAATATACCTGTGTCAGATATTATCTAAAATCTACACATGATCTGTGGGTGACTTTACGTGGTGTTTGTACATATTATGCAGGTACATAGCTTGCACATTGTTAACATAATCCTTGACTATGATGTCATATTAATCTATAAACTAGGTAGATGAGTATATTTTAAGTTAATGTATATGGACTGTAGCAGGTACTGGATACATAATGACCCCGAAGGTCACCCAAGTTCACGGATATTATGATTCAGGAACAAGTACTGTGATATTAAGTATTTTGTTCAGCTATAAACAACCGTGTACAGTTTTTTTATGAAACGTTCATTTCCTTTTTGCCGTTATTATACCGTGTCAAAGTTCAATATTAAAATACTCCATAAAAAATTAACAAAGCCTTTTAATTTTAAGGCTAATTATTGTCTAGAAATTATAATATATACACGGTGTTTTTGAAAGTAATTATACCCAAAAGATAACAAACAACACGTGTAAATAAGTTTTATAAAATTCTATATTGGTTATATACAAAAAAGGAAGAACATTGTATCCAAAAAACACATATAAATGTTAACATTAAATTCTACGCAATTACGATATATTTCTTATCGTATAAAAATATGCCATAATAAATAAAATATTGGCATATTTAAATTTTCTCATGATAAAAATAATTGTTTCACATGCTGCACATAAGCACATATTGTTATTTAACTCAAGAGGAAACTTAAGAATGACCGGATAAACCCATAGTTATTATCAAAGATCGCTATATGGTTTCAAATGAAGGAAAATTTACGTCTTTACAAACAGCCAATGAACGCTAACGACACGTGATTTATGTACAATGTTAAAAAGAAATTCTAAACAAACCAACACTAATTAGCTTAGAAAATAACTTATCGACACTTATGCTGGATTCTACCATTTTGACTAATTATTTTATGGCCATGTATAATTATAGGTAATGTATAATAATTTTATATCCGAAAACTAAAATTAGAATCATTCACATCACCATATCTCAATCATTTGGGTTCGTCGCAGTATGTCTTTGCTCCATTTTATTCTATCCTAGCATTCTTCATCTATCTCAAACTCTCATATCATGCATCACACGTTCTTTACATCGCTTTTTATATCTATCGCTCCCTTCGTATTTACTTTCAGGTTCAATATTGTTCTGGTAACGTGGTCCGCATCTCTTCTCATTACATGTTCGTACCATGTCAGTTTCAGAAATCCTCTTTGTACTCGTTTCTCATCTTATCCATTATTTTCACTCCACACGTCCATCTCCACATTCTCATCTCAGTTGAATGGAGATAATTATGAATGGAGAATGCATGAGAATGCTTAATCTTAAAATTCTAGTAAATTTTTCTTAAATTAGTATTAGGTATGGTAATTAGTAGTAAGTAACACGGCCTCTTTAGTCGAGAGGTTTTGGAGGTCCGGGGTGTCCTGACCTCCTAGTTAGTTGTTGAAGGCTAATTTCTTCCTCGGAGGTCTTCTTGTTGGTCATTACCAACATTGAACATTTTCAAATAAAAATCGGTTCCCGCCGTGGATACGTGGCAACACTTATGCAATATAATTAGATGAAGAAAAGCTGCCTAGGCGATGCATCCCATAGGGAACTTTAGGTGTGATACTATTTGGCAACTACGTACCAATTATTAGCTTAGTTCGTGATTGTGAGAGAGAGGCAATGCACCGTTTTCTGAGAACGTATCCGAAAACTGGTTGACTTTTATTTAACTTATTTTTTTTCCTTGATTTTTATTTTTTGTATACTTTAGCGTTCATTCAGAAATAAATAAGAGGCCATGTGATTGCGACCAAAAACAAAAATAACTTCATATTTTCCTAGAAAGTCAAAAAAGGCGACTAATCGATTACCGTAGTTACCGTAGTATTTAATTATCGTAGTATAATAAAAAATTATTAATATTATAAACGATATAACAAAGTTAAGGTCACATAATGAAACTGTGCTACTTACTCGTAGCTAGGGCACCTACTTAACTAAAAAGTTAACGGAAAATAAATATGCTATTCTATGCGGGTGACGTAAGAAAATTTTGTGTTTAGTTGTATTTTTAATTATATACTTTTGTGTTTGTTATAAATATTTACATCTTTCCCACACACGTCGTATAAATTTATTTTATTAATCACTCCTGTCCATCCGAAGGTTGCCTGGAAGAAATCGCTTCAAGCGATAAGGCCGCCATATTACATAATATAAATAAATATACTGGATAATTCATAGCGCCATCTAGTCCCACACAAAGAATCAAAACGCTTATGCTATGAGTACTGGGCAACTGATAAACTATTTATATTTTACACTTTTATTTTGCGAATAAATACATACATAAACACTCGAGCATGGGGCTCAAGACGGGAATCGAAAACTTAGCTATGCAGGCGTTGCGATGTGCATTAACCATTCGCCACGAAGGTCTTCAATTAAAGAACAATTTATCTTGTTATAAATAGTAGATTTTGTGCAATAAACAATAAATAATTTTACAGGATCGTCAGCCAACATTGCCGCTCAAAAAATCTGAACTGACAACAGATAAACTTAACAGTGATTATGTCCAACAAAAACGAGAAGCCACGGACAATCCTCCACCTCCTCCCCCTGTAAGTATTTTATGACACTTTGAAGGTTTTCATCCTGGTAATGTAAAAATATGTGGACATAATTTTGTAATCGCACCAACTGGTATAACTGTGTTTTGGGACAAATAAATAAATCCTGAAAGTCCAATTGTAATGGTTCACACATACTGTTGTTCTCGGACCTCGCCTTACTGGGAACGGACAGCTAGATATGCTAAAAATATACTAGCCAATCTTGTCCAAGGCGGATTGGTGGGCTACACATAAGGTGGTCTCGGTACGCAGGTTTGCTCACCATGTTTTCTTTCACTGTCGGTGCACGGCAGTTGTGCTATAACACACACATTATACTACCGACACGCTATGATGGCCGTTTTGACGTTTGTCCACTCATGAAGTTTTGTATTAATTAGTAATTACATTTGTAGGAGCAAATTTCTGTTCTTTATTGTCAATAGCGACGTGCAGTTATTGATTACAATAAAGAACAGTAATTTGTTCCTTCAAATGTAATTACTAATTAATATGAAACTTCATGGAGTGGACAAACGTCAAAACGCCCATCATAGCGTGCCGGTAGTTTAGGCGAAAAAAGCTGCCTAAGCGGTACATATGATATCGCAGGATCGAACTCAGGACCTAGTCTCCGAGTGAATAGAATGGTCAACCTGAGCTACTACACACCTGCAACATATAGCTGTGATGCTAATAATCTTAAATTTTCAGATGCCCTCATTGAACGGACATCAAAACGGAGAAAGCAAAACTAAGGCTCAAGATGAAAAAATAATTTCGAAAATTGTATCCACAGAAGTCAAAAAACTTCAAAATTTCCACAAGAATGGTACTGTAACACGTACGCCCACGCCGGATTATAACAACAAAGGCGATTCGATTCAGCTTAGAAACGGTAAAGACGAAAAGGCTGAGGTCGAGTCTCTTGAATCTTATAAATTGAAGAATCCTGCTAGCGCGCCACCGAAACCACCGTCGAACTATTTTATGAAAGCACCTAACGGAACAGCTACGATGAAAAAGATTGCTCGGCCGGTATCAGTCACTATTGGAGAATACGCGTACAGTGGGAATGGGAGACGGGATCCTAATAAATTGGACTTCTTAAGCTGTGACAGGACGGACGGACAAACCGTATGCGACGATGAGGCTTCTATATCAAATAGATTACAATCGGAATTAGCTCTTACATTGTCCAGGTCAAATCTACGAAAAAAGACTGAAGCTTTGGTAAGCTATATATGTTCATTAAAACATTTAACATACCGCTGTTTAGTTGTAGTAAGAATGAAAAGGCTCGTGATTTAGCCAAGTGTTATTTTCAACCAATCCCAATTGGTAGTATTTATTATCTGTAAATGTAAAATGTGTCGCCCTTCAATAAATATGACGACCTCGGTGGCGTAACGGATAACGCACTTCGGTACGATTGCGGAGGTCACGGGTTCGATTCCCGTCTCGCGTCTGGGTGTTTATGTATAATATGTATTTATTTAAAAAAAAGTATATAAGTAGTATATATATCAGTTGTGTAGGGCCCATAACACAGGTGCTACTTAGTTTGGGACTAGATGACGCTGTGTGAATTGTCACAATATTTATAATAATTTATAAAAAATAAATTTATCTATAATAAATAATTAATTAAAAACAACAACAGTAATAGTTTCCTGATATGTAGGGACCATACTTAATCTTCGTGTAGAGGCGGGGTAAGAATACTGACCCCTGCGGACGGGAGCGGCCTGTCATAAAAGGCGATAAAACAACCCTGGCTCGAAGTCCGTCTGGATGGCAACCACATCTGATTGCTGTAGGACAGCACACAAGCTGACGGCCCACAATAGTAAGCGGTTACCGTCGCCACGCTGCTGTCCCATGAGGGTACAGGAACTTGGGTCACTAATGTCGGAACACAACACAAAGTTATTATGGCGACATACTTAAGGCCAAAGGTGGTAGCCATCCAGACGGGCTTGGGGCCCTACCACGTAGCTAGGGTACCTTGGCTGAAGAGGTCAGTATTTTTTCTCCGCCCCTGCACGGATAGATGACTGCTCGGTTTGTGTTCATAATCAACATTATTTCAGGAGCGTCAATTAGCTAACTTCATAGTTACGACCAACGATGAAAATTCGATCGATAAACAATTTCATGCCAGATATGGCAACAACCTACTGCCATTACCGCCTTCGATAACAATACCCAAAGTGAAAAGGGCTGTTAACAGAGTAAAACATGCTTCATAATAATACCACGAATGTTTCAATGAAGGGCACGAATGATACACAAATCACTTTCAAGTTGAATCTGCACTGTGTTTTTGGTGACGGATTTTTTTAAACTGCACACATTTTTTTTAATCGATGACTAATCCTATAATTTTTGTTCACAGGCTGACCCAGGACGATAAGCACCACGCTGAATGTTTGTTTCCAATTTATATAATACCTACGATAAATAGAGTTTTGGTTAAACTTGAAAGGGGAATGCCCACCGACAATAGACACTTCGGCCCGAGGTGCACATACATAAACGCATATGGAAATGATAATATGTAATTTATAGAGTAAAATAGTAAAGGAATTGATTTACAAAAAGTCCGGATTATTAAGTTATAAAATGGATTTAATTGTCACAAATCAGTATTTTAACAATCATTTTGCTTAAATACAACATACAATATTAAGTTTTGATAAGATCTAATAGGCATTTTATGATCTTATACATCATTTGTATCATATATGATCAGTACATCATCCAGGAATTGAGCAGGCGGGAAAATATTTGTCTAATACCGTGCCTAACCCAAATAACATATCACTGTCATAACATAGGCACAGCATCCTACCGTACGTCGGCCAACAATACAATTGCAACAATACTTTTTAATTGCACTTCTACCAGAATCATTAGCATTAATTAAAATATATATGAAATATAGAGTCCATTTAGAATGGTTATTCGTTGCTTAGATAAGAAATCCACAAGAAAACAAAGTAATGCAAATGCAAACACTATCGACTTGACAGTCGCCAGCCGCCTAGCTGTCATTATATCAGATTCGATGTTGCCGCTTAATAAACATAAAATCGATAGATCAATATCGATTTTAGTTCGTTCATGATTAATTTATTAAAGAGCGAATTAATTAAAGTGCTTCAAAGATTATTATCTAAAGATGATTATTTTAATTTTTCATTTCTTTTTATATGAATTTCTAATTAAAGATAAGGAAAACAGTTAAATTATGCAGTAGCTTTATTATTATAATTTTTTATATTAGAAGTCATGGTTAATCACCTAGCGATAAATAAATTGCTTGTTCAATTAACATAAAATCATAATAAGTATCGAATAAACAACGAATAATATTGGAATTAATTATATTAATCACATCTTATAAATCGAAGAACATAAACAGTATCGATTATAATTTTGACGAAATTAGTACATAAATGGCAACACTGCTTAGTGCATATTTTATCCACAAAACAATGAATTACGGATGTCCTTTCATTTTTATCATTCAGTACTTTTTTTGCACATAATATGTTGCAATCTTTTTTGGATAAATGAACACCGCGATTAATTATCATAAAACATGATGCTTTTTTTAACAAAACCATATTGTTGGGCGTTTCCTGGCCAAAAATGGGCATGCTCCTTTGTGAACCAAAGTTAGCTAGATAGTAATTTAATAAAGTGTAATTTGTAAAATGGATTTGCGTAAACCTTATTAATTAACTGTATAATCAGATATAGTTTCAGTTACTGAATGTAATCCCTGAATCATTCGAATTTAGCTAATAATAATGTAATGAATCATTGAATCAAATAAACTATTATTTTTATTTTTTACACATGTAGATGTAAATAATTACCGTTTATAAAATGCCTAAGTCATTAATAAATGCTGAAGTGATTACAACTGTGTTTTATTTAAACGTGTGCCCTTCCTCCCTTGTAAAATTAAAGTACATGCATCGCGATATTATTGTCGTAGCATGATCTCGTGAATATCTTTTGTTATTTTTGCTTCCATATTGTAATCACTCCAAATTCTGCTTCTTGGGTTGATTACATACATGATTGTTGCAAACGCAACCTAAGTAATATCGCTGGGAACGCAGCGGACAGAAGTCCTTTCACTTTACAACGGATCGTTAACACTTTAAAATCTTAACAAACTATGTACTGTAAATTTAATCTGTTATTTAGTTAATTTGAAGGAGCAAATTGCTGTTCTTTATTGTCATTTGTCAATATTTCAATAACTGCGTCACTATTGACAATAAAGAATAGCAATTTGCTCCTTCAAATGTAAATAATAATTATTATGATGAAACTTCATGAGTGGATAAACGTCATAACGGCCATCCTATCGTGCCGGTATAGTAGTAGTATTAGTTTTAAATTGAGTTGAAGCATTTTGTTTAATAAATTTATTAAAATGTTTTGCGTTAAAACTTCCTACACATTTTTGGTACATAAATTTATCATAGAAGTGCTTAGTAAATTAACTATGTAGTGTTGTAACTATACCACTTAATTCACTTGAGTTTGTTAAAATTCAAAATTTACTCAGCGGTTACAGAAAATTTGATTAAAAATTTTAATAATAAATAAAATATACTTTATTGCACACACAATTATTTATTTACTTTATTTACAATTTAATTTTACTACTTTACAAATAATTTTTACTTTAACTTTTACTTTAATTTTGTAATCTTTACTTTACAAGTTAATTTTACTATACGGTTTAGTAATTTTATTCAAAAAACAAACGATACATATTATACTTATATGGTCTTTACCTATGAAATTGCCATTTTGTATGAAAAAATTTAAACGAATTTGTTTCATGTAGTTTTTATTTGTATTAATCGAAGTAATCACCCATGCAATCAATGCATCTTTGCCAACGCAGTGGCAGATTATTGATGCCCTTCTTAAAGAAATCAGCTGGACGGGCGGCAACAAATTCTTCAAAGGCATTTTGTACTGCCTCTCGGGTATTGATTTTTTTTCCCGCCAAGAAGTTATCCAAATTCTGGAAAAAGTAGTAGTCTGTAGGCGCAAGGTCTGGTGAGTAGGGCGGATGACGGAGAACTTCCAACCCCAGTTCTTGCAACTTGGAGACCGTCTGCTGGGCAGTATGAGGTCGCGCGTTGTCGTGGAGGAGCAGCGGAGACGAGCGAATGACCAATGCTGTTTGGAGATGTGCCAGCTTCTCCGTCATTGTGTTCAGTTCTTCACAGTATACATCTGCAGTAATGCTCACCCCATTTGGTAAGAAGCTGTGATGAATCACACCGGCGCTAGACCACCAAACAGTGACCATCACTTTTCTAGGGGTAAGTTTTCGTTTAGGGCATTGTTTAGGTGCTGAACCAGGATCCAACCAACTTGCTGAGCGCTTGCAGTTATCAAACAGAATCCATTTTTCATCGCAGGTAACAATGCGGTTCGAAATTCCTTCATGTGTGAGTCTGTTGAGCAGTGCAAGGCACGTCTCGACGCGTACTTCGCGCTGGCGATCATTGAGTTCGTGGGGCACCCATTTGTCAAGCTTTTTTACCTTGACAATTTGACGCAAATGGACCAATATTGTTTTGACGCTAACGTCGAAAGCTGCTGCTAATTCAGCCGTAGATTGTGTAACATCAGCTTCCACAATCGCCTTTAATTCGTCATTGTCAACCAAAGTCTTCGGACGACCGCGAGGTTCATTTTTCAGGTCGAAATTCCCAGAACGGAAGCGAGCAAACCAAATAACAGGTGGTGCGTTGGTTTTTTTTTTTTTTTGGATAATGTCCATATAGGAGGAGTAGTGATGAAGAAAATGAAAATATCGACGACAATGATTAAATTTATAAAAACGATTAAATATTTTTTTACATGTAATAATTTTTTTTTTATTTTATAATGTTAAAATGACCTTTTTTACTTTATATAACATGGTTATGAACGTAATAAAATAATTTTTATAAAGATCGTTATCGACTAAGCACTCGCGCTCGCACCTACAGCGGACTTTCAATGTGTCTGGCAAGATGTAAAAACCATTAAAACTGTCCGGCTATTGGGGTACCACTTTTTTATAGGTCCCCAAGTAACATATACAAAATTTAGCTTTTATACTATAACGAAAGTATAATGATAATTTCTTAAAGTTTAGGGGTGTCTGGCAGGGGGTAGCAACTGTCAGAAGTGTCCGGCAATGAATGACGAGATTTCTAAAGTTATCCCGAAGAAAATATAAAAAAATTGAGCTTTATACTTTAACGAATTTATGGTCCTATTTTATGCACCTTTACTGCCTGTTAACTGCCCAAGTAACCACAACCCAAACTCTATAGTCGCTGGTCGTTCTTACCTGTATAGGGGACATGCACAGAGAAATTTTCAGCCTTTATAAAATGACGAAGGTCTGGCTGTCCTGGGCTCTTGCTCTAATACCTTAAAACTCTACACTTGTAAATTAACAGCGACATCTATGATTCACTAGCAATACTAATTAAACAAATATTCAAACGAACTTCTATGGTTTTTAATACGTGAACGTAATTGTTCTTGTACATCTTATATGGCAGTATTTATATTCAGAAATGTAAATTATTTTTTAAACATTATTTTGTAAAAGTAATATGCAGAAAAGAACAATGATAAAATAAAATATTACGATTTTTTTTCCAGATAACGATGACTATTTATTGAATAAACATTTATTTTCATTAAATACAATACTACAGGCTCCTATCTCCATACCTCATTGTTAGGCTCATGAAGCAAATTTTCAATGAGATTGGAGAGGAGTGATTGCTATCTAGGGGAATACAAAAGATCCCATTGGGTAGTGTCTCGGCCCCAAAAATAAGATAAGATAAATACAAATAACGCCGGATCGAGTGAGAGAGAATCGCACAGTCGATTGCGCCGCCACACCGTACACACTACTGGATATAGACTGTATATATATATACCATCTTAGAGCGGTATGCGGCATGCGTCGCCACGCTAGAAATCGGTTTTACGTGCGGCTATAGATGTTTCACATCAAAAATACTTCGAACTATTAAAAACATCAATTAGTGAGGTTCGATCGACAATATTGTCAATTACGACGAAACAAATTTGGCATATCATAATCCCGACAGAAAAAAGTTATTACTAAGAGAGGGACAATATATCCAGAAAGGGTGATGAATCACTCAAAACCAGTGTGACCATCTCAAAATTTATAATCCTGCCTTAGCTTGAATAAAATCCTGCCAAATCCTGCCAAAGTTTATAATGAAAATGCCAAAATAATGCCAGTATATTAATAATAATATTTTTATTGATATTGTTAATATGAAATGTCGATCATACATCACAATTAAGATTATATTCATCACTACATGTCTTTAGTCATCCATTTGACCATTTTTGATTGGTTGAAACGAAACACAATTCTTGAAAAATTTAGTAAGTAACCTACAACGACATTACTATATGAAAAAACACGTATAAAGTCTCGCAATAGTAAGAGTATTTTAGTCAGAAGTTGCTGCTATTACTTTATTTTAGCGACTATTAAACCTACATTAGATACACATAACGCAAAGAATAATTTTTATAGTTTGATACGATAAAATTAATTAATTAAAAGGTAATTAATTAATTTGGCACTGGTGACTGCCTACCCCCTATAGTAATACTCTTCCATATTTTTATTATGTTTTGTTATACAGGCATGTATTTAGGGCAGATAGACGTGATGGCAATTTACAATTGCATGCGTTACAAAATGCCCTGTCAGGATTGTCTTTAGCTTTAGTAAGCCACGATGACAGTAATGGGTCTTGCTCCTACTCTGCCCTGTACGCTCTTTCATACTTTCGCTTCTTTTTACCAAAACACACTCAAATTATATATTTATACTCCTTAAAGTTGTGTACTCAGAAAAAAAGACAAAAGTTATATGAATAATAATAAGGTTGATTTGATTGAAATGTACATTGTACATACAACATTGCAAAAAGAATTTATACTCTAATATCAGTTTTATAGATAAAAAACCGTATAGATGAATCATTAGTGTTCACAATTAAGTGTCACACAAAAATTCTAAGAGAGGTTTAGGGAAATACCTGTAACTAAGGATGTATTGCCATAATTAACATTTTTCCCAATACTGCCAAATACTGCCGAATTTTTAAAAACTGCCACACATCCTGCCACAGCCTAAAATAAGGGCTCAATCCTGCCAAAATGGCAGGAAACTGCCACATATGGTCACACTGCTCAAAACCTTACAGCCTAAGGCCAGCGCTACACTTGACAGAAATTCCGCCCCGGAGGTTATAATATACATGTTGTTGCACGCCAATACATGTTGTTGCATATTCATTACAAATAGCGGGCACACTACGCGGAAGATCGGTCGCTCCGTTGCGGACGTTCGGTCGCACCGTCGCGGACCGCTCGCTCCTGCGTCTGTTACGTCCTCCGCGCACCGATCTTCCGTTGGCGTAAGATCGGCAATGTCGCAACTCATAATCACATAGTGTTTTTAATAACAACTTGCATACAAAGTATACGTTAGAAAATCAGTGTAAGGCCGTATACAGAAAGAAAACTGAAAGCCTACCAGCGCTTATCGGCGCCGGTTCACGCAGGTAACCGGCGCTGGCATTTTCTATTCTATTCTTGTTAATTTTGGCTCCAACGCTTTAGGCATTGATTTTGCCAATGTCGGCGTAAGAGAAGATTTGACCAGTGTTTATTGCGAGAGTTATTAAGGATAGGTACTAATTTTGCTAAAAGTATTCTGAAGACCTGGTGATAACGCAATATACAAATGATAAATTGACTATATTATAAACATATATCATTTAACAGCAAAAATTTACTTAGAATATATATAAAAATAGAATCAGTTAGCGTTAAAAGGAAATTTACATTAATAGGTCGAGGAAAGTCTTTAAGTAAGATATCATAAAGAGGGTGGGTAATTTTCGGGCATTCAAAGAAGATGTGTTGAAGGGTTCCCTCAGCTAGACCACATTCGCATATAGAATGATCTCGGATTCTGATTTTGGCTAAGAAAACAGGTGAGCAACAATGTCCCATTCTAATTCGAATGATGGTAGTTATGACTCTTTTCGGCAATTTACGGAACTTAAAATACCAAGGTTTACTTGGAATAGTCGGTTGAAGGCTTCTATAGTGCTTTCCTATCGCTTGACAAGTTTGATTCCAGAGATTGTTCCATTGGTCCCACATATGAGGTTTGCTAAGAGAACGGAGGTCTCTAGGGAAACATTTACTATACTTTGTTGTACCTGTGAGGATGGCATCTTTAGCATACAAATCAACAATTTCGTTGTCCTTAATGCCTGAATGACCAGGTATCCAGACCATAACAATGTCTAGACCCGCGGATTGGCAACGATAGAGGGCTTGTCTAATATTCAAAGATGTAACATAGTTTTCCTTAGCGTGAAAAGGGCGTTTTAATAAATCATTGAGGCAACTCAGAGAATCTGTAGCGATAATAGACTTTTTAATATTATGGGATTCTATGTAAAGAATGGCTTCTAGTAGAGCAATTGATTCACTAGTGAAAATAGAGGAAAAGGGAGGAATTTTGAAATTGAGTACGATCTTATATTTAGGAATCCATACTGCTGCTCCGGCAAAACCTGAAGATGTTAATTTAGAGGCATCTGTAAATATCTGAAGATAATCCGGCCAATGTTCTTGAGTAAAGTTGCAGAAACGTTGGTTAGCATCGGGGGAGCTTTTGGAAATTCCTAAGTCAGTAAAAATTTTAGGAGATAAGAGTAGGCTTTTGTAGTTAATTTCAAATAAGGGTGATGTATGAGTTTGATGAATGCTTGGGCAAATATTAAGGAGTTTTTGGAAAGAATTAAATAAAAGCGGAAGACCTTTATGAGACCAATAAGAAGATGAAGTTAGTCGAGAAAGAATGTTAAGGGACTCAAGTAGGGGGTGATTTGATATAGCTATCACTTTACAAATAAATCTATCTGAAAGGAGCTGCCTTCGTAAAACAAGGGGGGGTTCAACACATTCCACCTGTAAAGCATTTGTCGGGGAGGATCTCATACAGCCAGTGATTATTTTAAGACATTTGGTTTGGAGTTTATCTAACTTAGATAATGCTGCTTTACTGCAGGGTTCTAAGACGAAACAACCGTAGTCAAAATGACTCCTTACAATAGCGTTATATAGGAGTTGTAGACAATAAGGATGAGAACCCCATTTTACACCTGACAATGCGCGTATGATGTTAATATTTTTTTCTACTTTTTGGCAAATATAATTCAAGTGATGGATACCAGAAAGTTTGCTATCTAGAAAAAGGCCTAAGAACTTAACACTGTCTGAAATATTTATTGACTCATTGTTTATATGTATATTAAGGACTGGGATTACTTTCTTACGCGAAAAAATAACTGCCGAGCATTTAGGAATAGACAGAGACAAACCGTGCTCTGTTAGCCAATCATTTAAATAACTTAAAGCAGAATTTATGCGTTTACAAGCGTCGGAGAAGGATTTGGAGGAGACATAAAGAGCAATATCATCGGCATATTGGAGAATTTTAGAGAAGCAATTTACGGATAAATCTAGGTCGGAAGTATATATGTTATAAAGCAGGGGGCTGAGGACTGAACCCTGAGGGAGGCCTTTCCACACGAAACGATGAGGTAGGAGTTTATCGGCAAGACGAAGAGAGATTGTTCTCTCCATGAACATCGAAAATATTATATTGATAATCTTGGAGGGAATACTTAGCTTGAGCATTTTATCTCTGAGAATGTAAAGATCAACATTGTCGTAGGCAGCAGTGATGTCTAAAAAAACTGCCACAACATGTTCGTTTTGTGAGAAAGCAATGCGTATGTCAGTGGTAAGAAGGCTCAAGCTATCCATGGTTCCCATACCTCTCCTAAACCCGAACTGGCTTTTTGATAGGAGTCCTTTGCTCTCGACAAGCCACTCTAGACGATTTTTTATCATATGTTCCATAATTTTTGCGATAACTGACGATAAAGCAATAGGTCTATATGAATCAGGATCTGTCGCATCTTTCCCAGGTTTCAAAATAGGGATGACTATTTGACGTTTCCACGACTCAGGGACAGTGTTGGAAAGAAAAATTTGATTTAAAATGGATAAAAGAAATAATTTGGAGGAATCAGAAGATTTTAGAATAAAAGAAAATGGGATGCCATCTGCACCTGGGGCAGAATCACGAAGCTTATCTAAAGCACTTAAGAGTTCTTCAAAAGAGAATATACAGTTAAGAGGGTCAGGGTCATTGTTATTGGGCAAATTAGCAGCAGGAAGAGGTCCAAGAGGGGCAAAAGGGGGAGATAGATAGATAGATAGATAGATAGATAACACTTTATTGTAAACCAATTATATAAACACAATGAAACTTATTTACACAATCAATGAGTACTTGACTTACAATGGGCGGCCTTATCGCTACAGAGCGATCTCTTCCAGGCAACCCGGGCTATAGAACATTATTGGTGTTACATTGATGTGGAAGGGAGGTATGGTAATAAATAATAATTATATTTTATTTACATAATAAATAGATAATATACATAAAATTCAATAATATATATAAAATATAATAAATAAATAGATAAACATACTTAAATATCTATATTTGTAGAATACATAAATAAATATATGTTTTGTTGTTACACTAAAGATAGGTAGTGATTTTTAACCAATTTTTTAAAAGTTAGTAGTGACTTAGCTTGTCTTATAGCAATAGGCAGTGCATTCCAGAGTTTGATAGCATGAACAATGAAGGAGTTATTATAAAAAGAAGAAGTATGAACAGGAGTTTTAAGCGATAGTTCAGTAGATGTACGCAAATTTCGGAGGCCAGACGAGTTAAGAAACTCGAATTGATTCCTGAGGTAAATAGGGGCGTTTGGATAAAAGATAAATTTGTAAACGAGTGAAAGGATATGAGTTTTCCGGCGAAGATGGATAGGTAACCACTTGAGTTTTGTACGAAATTCTGAAACATGGTCATATTTACGCAAACCAAATATGAACCTGATACAAAGATTTTGGAGGCGCTCAAGTTTATTAAGTTGTTCTTGCGTTATATCTAGATAGCTGGCATCGGCATAATCCAAAATGGGCATGAGCAAAGATTCTGCAAGCCTAACTTTAGTGGCAATCGGTAGGAAATTTCTGAGTCTATTAAGAGACTTAAAAGAGAAGTAAACTCGTCGGCTTAGTTCAGCGATTTGAGGTCGCCAAGACAGCTCCCTGTCAATAATAATACCAAGGTCTTTAACCTTATCACCAATCTGAATATATAATCCATCAAAATTAATTTTCGGCAACTTTTCCCATTCAACTTTAGCTAGCATTCTGGAACTACCGATGACAATAAGCTGCGTTTTTTGTGGATTGACTTTTAACCCAAATGAATCACTCCACAGCATTATTCTGTTTAAATCTGAGTTTATTGTGTGAAATGCTTTAAATAACTCAAACACAGAAGCTTGTGTGTATATCTGCAAGTCGTCTGCATAGAGGTGAAAGGATGAAGTTAACTGGTTGGAGATGGAGTTAATAAAAATTGAGAACAATAATGGAGACAAAACGCCACCCTGAGGAACACCAGCAATCAAGTCACGCCAAGACGAATAAGTTTCATCAAGCCGGACTCGCTGCCGACGACCATAGAGGTAACTTTGAAACCAGCCGATCACTTCAGGAGATATGTTAAGAGTAGAAAGAATCCCTAATAATACATCGAAATCGACGGTATTAAACGCGGTACTAAAGTCAAGTAACGAGAGCACTGTTAGCAGACCATTATCCATACCATACCGGATATCATCAGTTATTTTTACTAATGCTGTAGTTGTGCTATGACCTGGGCGAAAGCCTGATTGAAAAGGGTTCATTAGTAAATTTTTATTTAGGAATGCGCTCAGTTGCTTGTGTACTAATCGCTCCAAGACTTTAGATAAGAACGGTAAAATAGATATAGGTCTAAAATGGGATAAAGAAGTAGGGTTCGATTTTTTAGGTAGCGGGATTACTTGGGCTTCCCTCCAAGCTGAAGGGAATGTACCGGAAGACACAGAGTAATTTAATATGTGAGTAAGAACAGGAGTAATAACATCCAGTATGGGAAGGATCATATTACGACTAACACCATCAATACCAACAGCATTAGAAGCAATAGACCTAACTGCACTCTTAACATCACTATCAGAAAATCGACTTAGAAAGAAAGGAGGATGATTGGGAGTAGGTAGTGAAGATAGTATGTTCAAAGTATTTGATTTTGTCAAAGGATCAAAATCGGAAACAGATGAAAAATGCCGGTTGAGATCATCAACACTGAAATTTTTACACACAGGATGTTCAGGTTGTCGGCCTACTCCCAAAGAACGAAGAAATTTCCAAACTTTTGCTGGATTTTCATTTTGGACTGACTCGTGTATATATCGGCGTTGTGCGTCCCTACACACTCTATTGCAGCGATTACGAGCATTCACATAGGCTAACTTATTGTTATCATTTGGATTTGTCTTAAATTTAGTCCTGGCTTTACATTTTTTATGCATTAAAACTTTGATATCTTCAGTGAGCCACGGCGCTGGTAGATGCTTTATTTTAATTTGACGCAAAGGTGCATGCAAATCATACAACTTCAATATGGCTGTATTAAATGCACACACCAAGATAGCTTGTTTTCGAAATCCCAAATCCAAGTAGACGGATCGTTTGAATTTAAAGTATTGTCAATTTGAGACATACGAAACGCCTTAATTTTATTCCATACAATATATGCAGGAGATCTGGGAGAGAGGGATTCGCAAAAAACTCTCCAACCGTTACGTTTCTTTTGACGAAGAAATCTTTTTGCGGCTGCAGAAACTCTTTGAAATTGTAAAAAATTTTCTAAGGAAAGATTTCTAGCAAACTTTTTTTCAGCTTCCTTACGATCTTTAACAATTTTAGAACACTCCGAATCCCACCATGCAGGTGAGGAGATTTTGTTAACGGCAGAATTTTTAACAGGAATAGAGCTATCTGCTGCAGACGTTAAAGCTGCGGTAAATTCGGAATATAAAGAAAGGTAGTTTGATTCACTAATACAAGGGAATGAATTTAATTTGTCTTGAACAAGAGTGGAAAACATTTTCCAATTGGCTTGACCAAGTCTAAATTTTAATAGAGGGATAGGCCCAACATTGGGAGATGTAGAGTCCACAAGAGAAGATAAGATAGGAAGGTGATCACTACCATAAGAGTCGGGAAGAACAGACCAAGAAATGGAACTAACCAGAGAAGGAGATGATAAGGTGAGGTCAGGAACACTGGGATTCTGTAGAGGTGAAGTTCTGCGTGTAGGAGTTCCATCATTTAGAATGCAAAGGTTCAGATCATCTAACATATCTAAAAAACTAATCGAGACTGAATCACAGGAAATGGAACCCCACAATGTGTGGTGGATATTAAAATCGCCTAAGACAATTATAGGAGGTGGAAGAGTAGATAAAATAGATGATATTTCTTGGACAACATAGGAATTAGGGTGAGGAACATAGATAGATACGAACGTTATGTTGAAAACACGAACAGCTACAATATTTATATTAGGGGAGTGATGAGGGAGAAAAATGCGGGAGAATGTGATATCCCTTTTAACGAGAAGGGCACATCCTGCCCAACCGTCCACTCTGTCATCCCGAAGACAGGAAAACCCAGAGACTCTAAATAGAGAACCAGGTCGTAGCCATGTCTCCGAGAGGGCAAAGAGGACAGGTCTATATCGGTTTATTAAGTAGATTAGTTCATGCTTTTTATTGTTGATACTACGACAGTTCCATTGAATGATGTTCAACATTGAGCTGAGATTTAGAGAGAGAAGTGAGAGTAGACTGTAACAATTCTAAGACGTTGTTCGGTAGGATGTCACTAAATTTAGTAAGTATGTTTAAAAGAAACATTGAAATTAGCTCTGATAGATTTTCATTGGGAGTAGTGGTATTTTCGGGGTTTACTCCGAAGTTGTCCTTCCTAAGTGCACATCCATTGGGAAGAGAAGGAGGAGACGAAGAGGTAATATTTAAGTGGGCTTGTCGGTCATATGACTTGCCTGGCTCTGGTCTAGGGCGTTTCTCAATAAAAATAGTTTTTTTGTAAGAGGTGGACGAGGAAGCAGTGGCAAATTCAGGATGAGAAATATGAGGGGAGGATTGAATATTATTGAGGACAGGATTTGGATTGGGTGAGATTCTGTCAGACGATCTTTGAGAAGACACCATACTAGTTTTATCAGCGTAGGAGGTACGCACAGGGCGGAATCTGCAAGCAGCTTCCAAATAGCCAATGTTTTCTTCTGACATGACTATTTTAATGGATCTTTGCCGAGCATGTTCAGGGCATTTCCGATCAGTAGCAGTATGGCCACCAGAACAGAATAGGCAGGACACTTTATTATCAGCAACATTACAAGAAGTGCCTTCATGGGGACCGGCACATTTAGAACATCGGGCATTAGAACGACATTGTTCTCTAATGTGGCCAAAACGACAACACTTTAGACATTGTATGGATGGGAGGGTGTACACGTCAACAGGTAAAGAAAAGTGACAACAGTAGACATGAGAAGGAAGGGTTTGGCCTAGGAAAGTAAGAACAACAGTTCCTGTAGGTTCCCAGGTAACTTTTCCCTCGATTCTTTTTTTCTTATTTAATCTTCTAGCTTTTATAATAATACAAGACTCGGGGCGACATTCTGTCCAGGATACCAATTCTTCTAGGGTCCAATCCAAGGGAATCTGTCTGATGACACCCATGCGTGTAACTTGGTAGCGCGGAATAGACGCGGAAAGTTTGTTAGACGATAAAATTGGATTTGAAAGGAAAGCATTAGCATCAATGTAGGTTTTAAAAAACACAGCAATTTTATTCCTTCCTACATTTTTAATTTCGGCTATTCCAGAGACGTTGTTTTTATATATAACTTGGGCTATTTTCAAACTTTTCATATTTGCGGAAACTAATCTCGAATCAAGTTCGTGTGAGACATGGACTACAAAAGGGCCACAATCAGTATCATTATATCTTAGTTCAGAACTAGATTCATATCCGGGAGTAACATAGGTATGCTGAATGGAAGCAGCAGCAGATAGGGACGGAGCTGATCTTTTATCTGGAATTATCTCAGTAACATCCAAATGGCGTTTAGATGTCACTTTATCAGTAGATTCGCTTAATATTGAAGACTCAGCCATATTAAGGTCCATTGGAAACCTCCCTCTGTCAGGAGGGACATTTTCACCCACCGATTGCGACATTTAAGGAAGGAAAATTACTTACCCTTAGTTAACAGGAAATATGAAATCACTATCAATAGTATAAATATACAAAACTATCACCAGGAAAACAGAAATACAAGAAAACCAGAAAAAATAGGACGAAACGATATTTTAGATATATTTTTTAAGCGCCGGTCAGCGCTGGCGCCGTCCGGCATTTAAAATTAAACAAATACGACGCACACAATATATTAAATAAATTATATTTTGACATTTTGCTCGCTCTGCTTCAATTTGCTTGCTTTATGTAGAATGGACCGGTGCCGATGAGCGCTGGTAGATCGGCGCCGATTACTAGCTTTCTTTATATATACGGCCTAAAAGTTGAGTCGTGTCGATTTACCCATTCTACGGTACCCACCAATTCAGAACTATTTGAAGATGTGACTTTGACGTAATGTAAAATTCTATAGTATGCTTACGTCAATGTCATAAAAAAATGTAAAAATTATAACTTTATAACCTCAAAACTCGTAAAAATAAAAATAGCAGACGCTTTTTGTAAATAATTTATTTGTGTGCATGTTTTAAGCATTTTTAGTATTAAAACAAAATATAAAATGTCAATCAATAACTTTGTCCGTAATATAGCACATTTAAGGTATAATTATAGGGCTTTAAATCGCGTTAAAATAATTCATAAATCCTGTAGATATTTTCGATGTAGCCCACAATTATGTATTAAAATGTTTAAAGAGAGTGAAAATATTTATGCCTACAGTATCTTAGAAAATAAGGGATATGTTGTTAATATTAATGATCAAAATAAGGTTACTACATCAAAAGAAGAATATGAGCATTATATGCAAACCGACTGGACTAAGAAATCACCGCAAGAACTGTTTGAAGCATTTGGAAAACTAGGAGCTTATTGTTCAGAGCATAAGATATGTATATCAAATAAAATGTTTGACGATTTCATAGACAACCTGACCGATAACATAAAACATTCATCTAATGAAGAACTGAAGCAATTATTTTACTCTCATAAGAAGTGGCCAGAAACAGAATCTATTAGAACTAGAAATCATATAGAGGTTTGGGTTGCCCTAGATGATGAATGCATGAATCGTTTGAAAATCATGTCTTGCGATGAAATGTTGGAATTTTTAGCGTTATTTTACATGTTGAATGTCACAAGGAAGAGTGACTTCTGCAATAAGGTTATAAATAAATTAGCTACTAAGGCGAAACAGCTTACTCATAGTCAGATAGTACAAGCATTTTTCTATATTGGTATATATAGAAGATCTCCATTTGATATGCACAATTTAGAGATAATGCTTGATAAAAAATTTGGTGAATTCACAATAGAAGAAATATCTATTATTTCTATGGGATTCTTTAAAAGTAAAACTCCAATAAGAAGTATGGAGTTGGTTAAAAAGATAATAGATTTGATCATTGAAAATTCAAAATCTATAAATGAAATACTCTTGGCTGCATTATTAAAAGTTATACGTTACTCAATTAGAATATCCAATGATGATAGCATTTATAAACTATTAGATACCTTACAGTATGAAATACAAAGATTATCAATATTCTGTAATGTGCATATAGCTTTATTAGGGACAACCACACTTACTTTACATAAAGAGTGTCTAAATAAAATAGCATCTCATTTAATAAATTCTTTATCTGAGACACGGTTAAAGGATTTGGAGAGATTAGTACTGACATATGGGACATTTAATTTAAGACCTGAAACCAAGGAGTGTTTCTTTACAAAAGTTATTGATGAACTTCGGCGACCTGTAAGAAATGAGGAAATATTTACTCACGGCAGGTCATTTGCTTGTTGTATCTCATACTTAAGCCTTTTAGGCATTTATCCTGTTGATCTTATTAGTAAAGCTCTCAGTCCCGAATTGCTGGAGAAAACTTTTGGAAAACAATGTCATGCATATGCAAATTCAATTTTAGTGCTGCATAATACTGCAGAACTCTTTTGTGCTAATGAGGAAATGAATCGTTTGAGTGAAAAATGTGCCATTACACTGGCAAAGAAGTACACTGATTTCGTACCTAGAGAAGACTATAAGAAACAGTTTAACATTACGGAAAGGATGATGTTGGATATAATGCGAACTCTTAAAACCAGATTAGGTGAAGAGTATGTTACAGCAGACCATATTTTAACACACCATCAAAGAGGAGGTATAATTCAAAATTTAATAAAACTTAATGTATGTTTTTACATAACAGAATATTAATTAAAATAGTATTTTTCAGATATAATAATATGCAAAGACAAAAATGGAAATCTAGTACCAGTCAAAGATGTATTTAAACAGGAAAATTTTGGATTGATTAAAAAACTGCCCAATGACAATACCTGGATAGTACTCGTGATTGCAGGAAGGAATGTTATGTTACATAATTATACAGCTACAGGGCCTTTTATAACTAAAATTAGGGAACTAAAAATATTAGGATATCATGCAGCTCTGGTAGGTTTATAATATGAACGTTTTTTTTAAATTCCTAGGCATGGTTACTACATCTTTTTTTATAAACATGTTATGGTTGAATTTAGGAATCAGTTCTAGAGAAACTTGCTTTTCTTCTTTCTTGTGCATCTTTGAAGATTGAAAGTTGAAATAGAAAAAGGAGAACTGCCATCTGACTTCTTAGCCCCTATACCTGTAAGCAAGCTGATAAGTAATATCACCTCAACGCCCAAGGGGCAACATAGGGTTTCCTTGCTGTACCATGTAAACCTCAATACGCTGTATGTACTTAAGATTACCCTGTATCTATAGGCACTATTCTCCAAAGCTACACAGCCGTCTGAAAAAAATCATTATTTCCTTAAAAAAATTGTAATGCAATCGACATCGACCAAGCTTTTTAATGTTGAACTCAGCATTAAAAAAGTCGGATGCCGGATTGAAGACGTTAAGTCCCACAATCAGAGCTCTCAGGGTTTTAATTGAGTCTTGTGAGTTGTATGCTCAATCGCACGGTCTATCATACAATATACGGAAGAGTGAGCTGATGGTGTTTAAAGCATTAGGAGGTAGATGCCCAATCTCGATACCTCCACTTAAATTGAATGGCAGTCCACTGACAGTTGTGCACAGGTTTAAATATCTTGGTCATTGGGTAACCGAAGATATGAAAGACAACGCTGACATTGAAAGGGAGCGCAGAGCCGTGGCGGTATGGTGTAATATGCTGGTTCGAAGGTTTGCACGTTGTAGTGATGAAGTTAAGATCACATTGTTTAAGTCCTTCTGCCAGGTTTTCTACACGTGCAATCTTTGGACTGACTACACACAGGGAGCCGTCAGTACTCTGCAAGTCCAATACAACAATGGGTTCAGGATGTTGATGGGGTTGCCTTGTTTCTGCAGTGCATCGGGAATGTTCCCGGAAGCGCGTGTTTACGATTTCCACGCTATAATGAGAAAAAGAGCTGCCTCATTGCTGCAACGAGTGTGGGGCGGTACCAACATCATCCTGAGCACCATTGCACAACGATTCAACTCCCCTACACTGATATTATGTGTGCGAAACTGTTTGACGCACACAAAAATTGTGACTAAATTTTGACGATTTTACTAACATTAAATCTAGATACTTACTAACCCTATGACATGTATTGTTTGATTTAACACAAATTGAATTAGCTGTAAGCTTTGGTGTAATTTTTAGGTACATTGGAGTATCTACCACAACTTGGAAACTTTTGAAGAGAAGATAAATTATTTAAACAGTTTAATAAAAAAAGCTACTACAAAATAAATATTTATCAACAGTAATACTTACTTACTTTATTTTTACCTTCAAAAAATCTTCGCTTTGTATACCAAGCAATGATTTTTTAAAACTTTAAAAGTCACACAATTTGTTGGCACTACTGTTTAAAATACATAAATATAAATACACCCTCAGGTCACATTAACTACTAAAGTAAAATCAGTTTGATTCGTTGTTTAAAACTCAGCAAGCACATTTTGTTTTGTCTAAAAGTAGCACTAAATTTATCTGATTTTTATTAGTACTGTGGAAAGAATATCCCAAATTTTCCTTTCAGCTCGTGCTAGCATTCTTGAGAAGCTACCTCTTGTGAGCTATGCCCGTCCCAAATAATTTATATATATAGATGAAGACTTGTCTATCGTACTATCGTTTCAAAACGTGCTGATAGGGAAAAAATGGCGAAACAAATTACCACTATATGTGAGACTTTAAATGTGTTATCGACTGTCTGAATAGAGTTGGTGAGAAGATTTAGATCCTAGTTCCCAGGGGTCTAACGTTGGCATGACAAAAAAAATGGGGGTTCACAATTCATAAGCGAAAGGGTCCACGAAAATTTATTTGCTTTCGATGGTGAAGAACTAAAATGTTGGCTTGACTTCACCTATAGGCAGATAATATTTTAAGAAGCTCAGCGACTGTTACTTTTAAAAACTTGCTTATTCTTATTCAGTACAACGTGTCGAGAGTTGCAAAGCGCCGCCGCTGTCCGCAACGCTACAGTTACGGCTTGCGGTGTATGTGCTTGCAATCTTGCATGAACTTGTTTGGTTCTTCACCAAATCACCAATATAAATACGAATGCCAAGGATAAACGTTACTCGTTTGTTTCCGGAATTTCGAAAAGTAAACTGAATCGATGTTAGTGTTTGCCAGTGTCAGAAAAGGTAAGTACCTGCTTATTTGTTATACATAGTTTTATGTTGTAATACTTAAGTATATTTGTAATGTTTGCGTGTGGTAGGTACGTATTAAAAATTAAATACTGAACAGTCATTATTAGATACTTCCACAAAAGAACAGAAAGCCGAGAAAGGTTGATGAACTTTTTGTCCCTACTTTATTAGTAATTTTTTTTTACCCGACTGTGTGGTGGTTCACTAAAGGAGAGAGATATATTATGATTAACCTGCATGATTGTAAATATTTCAGGTTCCTAAAGATAAATGACTTAATTAAATATATTTTCATAAGTTGTACGCGTCTATTTACGTACCCGTAACGTGCATCAAAGTAAATAGTAAATAAATAATTAAAATCGCGGAGTTTTGATATCAAAATATTATTTAAAGTATTTTCTATTGAATTTACAGAAATATATCAAAATATCTTTGTGAAAAAAATTAACATTTACATTACATTAACAATCGTATTCATAAAATTCTATTATGGATTATGATCCATAATAGAGTTTTATGAAACGATTTATTGCTTTTAAAATTAGAATCAATTTGCCGTCGGTATTATTTTTAACTATTATTATATTAGGTATTATTAATTAACTTTTTTATTTATGGATCTTACCTAAATAAACTAATTAAAATAGATCGACACTAGGGCCATAAATTCTTTAGCAAGTTGAAATAGCCTGTGTAAGAGTATAGGTAAAGTATAAATCCTATACTCCGAAAACAAAAAAAAAAAAAAAACTAACGCATACTTAGTGTTTTCTATCTAATAACAATTCCTTTTACGACACTAGGAAAGCACACGTCCGTCAAATAAGAGTTCATATCACGCAAATATGTAATTGCGCCAAAATAAGAATTTTGTGAATTTGGTAGGAAGTAAATACAAAATCGCAGCAAGTCCTACGCAATCATCTTTCATTTTCCTCGTCAAATAGCGTTTTTTCAACTTTTCGCTTTACAATTAACACCACGCTTATTTACTAGTATAAGTTTCTCTATTAGGGACACAACTCATTCGATTTAAAAAACAATAATAATGTAAGGACAATAAAAACATTCCGTCGATTTATTTCACTTTATTACTAATCATTCACTCACAAAGTTTAAATGACACACATGTAAATTATTCAAACAAAGAGCCATCCCTTTGAAAATTATTATGCATTAAAATCAAATTTTATCATTAGAAAATTAATTAATATAAACATTTTTCAGTAAGATATTAGGAATGTTCTTTAAAAATTATTATTTACCGGTATCCATGAAAGTAAAGGTTTTATAGTAATTCGTGTAAAAAGTAAATTGCAATTTTTAAAGTAGAGCAACTTGAAAACTGCCTTATATAAATGCCATGTAAGCAGAAAAATTGTGTAATAATATACAAAGAAAATCTCAAATAATAAAATAAATAAAAAAGTGTCGCTTTGCTCATTAATTAAGATTTACTTTCGAGTAGTAGATCGAGTCGAGAGAGAGATCGAGTAGTAGTCGATATGTAAAGTAAGTATATGTTTCAGTTTATAAATATTTAGATGAATTCAGTTTTTAGGAAAATATCTTCATTAAAGACTATTATTTATATGGTTTACGTGAAGAATTAATTCAATTCTACTTTAACTTTCATGGAAACAGATTCTTTAATTTTAATTTCCTGTATACATTTTGATAAAATAATATAATCAATTGTGACAAACTTAGTTGTACTAAATCAAGCATAATTAAAAAAATTAATTCAATATACCTAATCTCAACGCAATCACAGAAGATAGATCCAGACAGTCTGTCTAAACAGGAAAATCCTATACGAGTGCATAATGAGGTAGTATCCCGAAATGGGTCGGGCAAGGCGGGCTGGTCAATTTTTCTTGCTATAGTATCAAAAAACTGGCCAGTAATTTTAGCTAAAATATACAATTTCGACACACCATCATCTCGATTCACTGCAATATTAGCGTCGACCTACTGCACCTTATCTCTCCTGTGATATGACAGTTTGGATGGCGCAAAAGCCTTACTTAACAATACTTATTGTTCAACACAGTTGTACAGTAACGTTCAAAATTATTCACAAGACAAATATCGTAAGCAATCCGTACTATTTGTAATAAAATTAGCTCAATATTTATCTTACATCTAAAGATTTAATAACAGTTTTAGGTATTGCTTTACTTTGGACGCTGTTCTTTCAGTTCCACATGTTTCTGATTTCAATGTGTTTGAATGTACACATCATTTACACTGTATGCACATCAGAAACCTGACTTATATGAAGAGAAAAACTTTAGAAACATAGAAAATCACAGTTAATTTAAACAACGCGGCAATGTCCGAGTTTTAGAAATACAGAGATGGACTTATGAACGCGACTGTACAATTCGGGTGGTCTTAAAAATAATTCGTATCACTTTACTTTTTTTTAATGTTTCTTTTGCATATAGGTCCAGCCTTTGTTCTGGTTGTGAGCCAAACTCATTTCTTCTTCTTCTTGTGCTTCTGGGCGTCGGGGGCGTTGTCGGCCTTGCGCTTGCCCCCCGCGCCCTTCGCTGCGTTCGCGCCCGGCGTATTCTGGTTCGCTGCCCCGCTCTTCTTCTTCTTCTCTGCTCTCTCCTTCTCTTCTAACTCTTGATTTTCCCGTTCGATTAGTGTTATTAGCGTGTTACACCTGAAAGGTGTGTATAATAGATGGATGTAAATAACTAAATAAGAACTTAATTAAAGATTTTTAAATTAATTTCATAAATGTCTTGAGACGGATTTCTTTTTATTGCTGAGGAACAAGCCGGCGACATGACGGCCCACTTAATAGTAAGCAGTCGCCGTTGCCTATAGATGTTTGCGACACTAGGTGCACCGCAACTACGCTGCGTTCCATGGAGGGGAACCTGAGTCACTAATACCGGAACATACCACGCGGTCCAGACGGGCTTGCGGCCCTACCACGTAGTTTCTTACTCTGACCCTGTACACAGAGAAATGTAAGTAGTAGCATTTGAGCACTATAAAAATTTTCAGTCAATTTCTTACTGTCTGAAAAATAGCCGACAAATGTTGTTTAAAAGCCTTAGACTCATGAAGGTACTGTAGGAAATATTTACCGACGCTGCAACTCGACGGCCGTCCTGGACTTGAGGAACCAATCGAAGCGGAACTGCGGCGCGGCGTGCACGGCCGCGCGCAGCTCCTCGTACACGTTCTCCTTGTCAAAGCCCAATTTGTGCAGCATACAAACTAAGAACCTGACACATAAAACAAAAATTTTAATGTGTACTTTGATCCACAGTATTTCTTAAAATCTGTGGTCGGTCGTCTAGACTATAATCAAGTGTATTGTATGAAAATGTGGTTAAGCAAGGCAGAGTCATTGCTCCTTATCCCCTTATTAAGGCAGCACATCTGCTCTCTTAAGTATGTGATTTGATTGCAAGACCTGGATAACGGGTGGGGTGAGTAGTCAAACGATGTTTATAGTCAATTGAGTAGCGTTTTGCTTTGTCAAGGATCTCAGTATTTATAGAAAAAAAAATTAAGTTAAGTTATGGAGGGTAGAAGAAGTAAATGCATTAAACTAAGGTAGCGCCACAATCACATCAATGTAAATTTTAGAGGAAAGCGCTATAAGTTATTAGAGCGGGATAGACATTTTTAACTCAGTGTACTTCAATTTGTCAACTACAGTAATTTAAAGGGTACAGCTAGACACTTTTTCAACTTCTCCCCTTATTAGACCATTCTCCTGACCTCTATCGACCCTCCATAATAAGATTAAGGAAGAAAATTATAATCTACGCACTCAAAATCATGTCATATTTAGAATTTTTTATATGTATTATATTAATTCTCAGGTTTATACTCATACAATTTTATTTTATGACTTATTATTAAATGCAAATGTTTAACCAGGTCTCTACCGAGTACGCCGGTACTGCCGAGGAAGGGTAAATCCAAAAAGTACTAAATGGTTGACGTTTTAAAGGGTGATATGCCTGACAATTGACTCACTACCAGGGATGCCGAAGGCCGTGCGACGTGGAGAAGAAAAAGTCGGAAACGGACCCCAGGCACCAAAATGGGATGTTGGTTTGCAACACTAAGATGATGATGATGATTAAATTTATGTTTACGATTGTTTTGTATAAATCATTACAATGCCTACTGTTTCGTGATTGTAGAAATAGTTTTTATGGAATTAGGAGTTTTTTCTGTGTTTCATAAGTTATATTTGAATATGAACCATTCATATCACAATTACCTATCTTCCTCCTCGACATAGTTCTTCCCCTTATTGGTGCCGTAGGAGATCCTGAGCTGGTGGAAAGGTGCTCTGTATCGAGCCATCTTCGCATCGAGCGCCTTCTTGATGGACGCCCGCCGCTGGATTTTGGCCTCGCCCCTCTCTATCTGGCCCATTATCCGGTCGATATCTTGCAACTCGTGACATCTCTCCCAAAACACCGCTGAATATTCCATCACCTACAAATTCAATTACAATACTTATATATAACTTTGGAAGGGTCTTGAGGCACTTTTCAAAGTTTTTATGAACAATTCGTGACGGAAAATAAGGTCAAGCAATCAACACGCATGTGTAGTCATTAATTCAATGGGATAACATTTATAAGCTCAGGTATTCTGGGATCTTAGGGAAAATACTTCGTGACCCATGCAGGCCGGGGAGGGAAGTGTTCAAAATATTATGCTTGGTCACGTTGGCATAGGTGTGCGCGTCGGTGTTCCACGCGCCCAGTTCACCCCTGCGTGAGAAAGAAGATGCCGGGGCTGATCAGGCGGCTTTGAAGAGGCCCGCGAACGTGGGCCAGCGCCTGTCAGGGCCGCGGCCTGACTAATCCGTCGCGTCTCGTGACCTCGGCCCATAAGCCGTATGAAGGAACACCAGGGTAGTTTTGGCTGGTATACCAGTGACCTGCGTCCTCCAGCTTGAGAAGGGGACGTAGGGCGCATTGCACGGGGATTTCCACACTACCCCGCCACCCATTCCCACGCGGCAAGGTGTGCGTCTGGCATTTCCCAAAAAAAAGTTTTTGTCCCTGTAGTCCTCTAAAGGACATCTCGCACTTTTTCGAGCTACATTCAAATATGGCGAGTTTAGATTTTACTTGTAACTATAGCTATGCATGCTCTTTTGGCGTCACATGGTAAGTGATGTATTAATAAAGATATGTCAGGTTAATTTTTTTAAATTTTTGTTTGCAAAAATTGATTGAAATCCATATTTATGATTTACTACTTGGTAACTAGACGGGGGAGGAGGTCTCTTCTCATATATACGAATAGTCACTAAGGAGAGGGCTTTGGTATAAAAATTGACAAAATTAGGTCCCGTATTATGGGTACGTTCCCATATTGACTACCGCAGTCGATCAAATCTTTTTAGTCGGGCAGGCTACTATTTTAAATTCCCTATAATAGAGATATACCACAACCCTTTGTTTCAGGCCGATAAATATTGTCTTAACGAGAGAAATTGACGAAGATCAGCGACGTTATTATTTTATAAACAGTAAGAATCGATAAGTAGCAATTTAATAGAACCTCCTGATGTCATCCCAATTCATTCATCTGTTAGGGTTTAGTCACTACGGCCAAATGCTAAACTGTTTCTACTTCATTCAGAATCCTAATTCAATAATAAAACTCAATAATAATTCAAAAGTACATACCTCTTCCGGAGTTTTGCCTTCGACATCCTTTGCAATATTTTCAATGTCATCTCTGCCGTACTTTTCATTGGCCTTTATGAATTGATTGAAATCACGTTTCGTCCAATTCGTGAAACCTGTTCAATTAAATATGAAATACATTTAAAAATATATTAATCATTTTTAGAATCAATAATAATTAATACTGAAATATATGTAGGAAATGTAATTATATGTGGGTCATTCCGAGGGGCCGCTGATAAGTTCGCGGCCTAAGTTACATAACAATGACTAATTATATCGTTATTCGTAGTATAAAAACAAACCGTAATCAAATTTTAGGTCATAATTGAATTACCTGTCGAAGAACGCACATCACCATGTTAGCCGAATCCGAAAATTCACTGAATTTTGAACACCGCGCCGTTTTTTTTCCATTGATGTAGGACTGCAGACAGGCTGACGGCCCACTTAGCATTTGGCAGTTACCGTCGCCTATAGGTGTTTGCAAGCCAGTGGCATCGCGAACACGCTGCTGTCCCATAAGGGTACAGGAACTTGGGTCACTAATGCCGGCCGGAACACAACACAAAGTTATTAAGGCGACATACTTAACACCAAAAGTGGTCGCCATCCAGAAGGGCTTGGGTCCCGTGGTAACGTAGCTAGGGAGGGTTGTTCTGTCGCCTTTTACGACAGGCCGACCCCGGCTTCAGAGGTTAGTATTCTTTCTCCACCCCTGCACGTGATAAAGTACCTCGTAAAAAAAGGAAATACGCCGACAAACATTTTTTTAAGAAATGTTATCGATTCTTCAAAATCTTGCGCTTTCATATACAATGGTAAAAAAATGGGACCGCTTATTTCAACAAGGACGAGAGAGCTGCGAAGATGATCCCGGAGCGGGCCACCCTGTCACGGCAGTGACCGAAGAAAATGTTCAAGAAGTAGAAAAATAATAGTACTGGCCGACAGAAGAATTAAATTGTGGCAGATAGCTGACAAACTTTTAGCAAAAAACATAGAGCAATGACCGACGGCGGTCATTGCTCTATGCGAGCAAAGCGGCATTATATTTACGCGGGAGTGACAGAGACAGATAATAACAGGTCAATGGACCAACTTCTTCCTGCTCGGCGTCCGGAGTATAGCTGACAATAAAATTGACGAAAATTGTGATCGGATCGTCAATGGATTAAAAAAGAAGAAAGGCCGCCGAAGAAATTTAAGGTGGAATAGTCGGCGTCCTAGCTAATGGCAACTATCTTCTGGGATAGCGAGGGAATTTTATTGATAGAGTACCTACCGAAAGAAATTACAATGAACGGTCAAAATTATGCCAATTTGGTGAGTCAGGCTCGTGAGGTAATTCTTCTCCTGATTATGAGTATTTATGAATAATATGCATTAACTCTTATTTAATTGAATAAAAGTATGTAAGTAGTATATTAGTTATATAACTGATATATATACCATTTATATAAACATAACACAAGCGCTATGCTGTTAACTTTGGAACTAGATGGCGCTATGTAGTTTGTCAAAGTACATTTATTATTTAACTTTTGGTTTAAATTTAACCAGGACAACCAATTACATATCCACGGAATAAAATATTTAGAAATGTAGTGGTCACCTTGTGTGAGCAGTTGGTCCTTCTCTTGGGCCTCGGCCTCGGTGAGGGCTTCAGCGTCGTCGATCTTGCGTTGCTCCTCGCGCTGCACTTTGGCCGCCTCGGGGCCTAGCTCTGGATTGCGCGGCACTTTGTACCTTTAAAACATTATAACAATACAAAAGTAATCCTAGACATTCGTCTACACTAAGCAAATACAGTGTAACCTTAATTAACGAGCATCAATACAAAAAATTCCTTAATTTCACGAATTTTTCGAAATCCCTTTTTTTGTTTTATTCCTGCAGGACAGCAGACAGGCTGACGGCCCACTTAGAATTTAGCAGTTACCGTCGCCTATGGGTGTTTGTAACGCCAGTGGCATCGCGAACACGCTGCTGTCTCATAAGGGTACAGGAACTAAGTTCGGAACACAACACAAGGTTATTATGGCGACATACTTAAAACCAAGGGTAGTTGCCGTCCAGACGGGCTTGGAGCCCCTACCACGTAGCTAGAATATACATAGAAAGTATTATAGACTTTTTTTTTAATTGTGTAATCTATTTTCAGATAAAAAGTATTATGCTTTCAGTAATGTGTTGTCATTTATGATTAGAAATCGCTTTGAAAAGGTAAGCAGATGAGTTGCTATGTTATATTGTGGTAAATAAACAAGTTTTCTTAACTTGTTATCGCGGGCGTTATCCACCAAATCTTATTGTAACGAATAACTTGGTGTAACAAATATTTTCTAATTGGTTCTGTTATATCGAGGATGCAGTGAATATTTAAAAATTCTAAAAATCGGGAATATATTTCAATAAACTTTCTAATTATATTATAAATATATTGTAATGTGATTAGAAAATATGTCCATATGTCCAAAAACATACATTTACTCAAGTAGAAGTAACTTAAAGATTTCGCATTCTACATATGCCAAAAGTGGCAGTCATCAGATAATGTTATCAAATCCATGCAATAAAACAATGTATGTTTTCACGTATATAATTTAGTTAGGTGTTATCAAGGTGTAAATTAAAGTTTTAGCAATATCACAATGTATTTCCCTATAATTATAGTCTGTAGACATAATAGAAAAAAAAACAAAATTTATGAACAACTTAATTCGCCAAAGCCATTTGGTATGATCAAAGGACACACAACACATCCAGACGAATTCTTACCCTAACGTTTTCCTATAATGGTAAATCTCTTGATCCAAAAGTTCAAACAGTCTTGGCGGGAAGAACTGGAAGTCTTGCACTATCGGCTGCTTGGGTGGACGGGGAGCCTGCACACAATTATTTATTACAAATTATAAATTAGCTAAAACTACTGCGATATAAGAAAGCCATAAAGAAAGAAATAAAGTATGGTAAATGTAAAGCATGATGATAAATAAATATCATAGATCTGTTACAACATCTTATTTATTACACTAAAAAGTTTTTAATTAAAAGCTTACAGGTTTCAATCTAAAACTTTGTAACTTAAACTTGTTGAAAACCTTCAATACTATATGATTCTCTAGATCGAATGATGTAAAAACATAATTGCAGGTTGTATAAATCATTTATTTTATTTTATACTTTTCCAAGAAAACAATTCATAAAATAATATTAATGTAATATGACCTATTACTGCCTCCCATCCAATTTACTGGCAGTGTCACTTTATCACTTTAATTTAATTCAATGAAGTTCAAGTCACTATTCAATTATTTTCCACATTATCTGTTGATAAGTAAGTCTCTTTCATGAGTAGTTTTATTACTGTTATGTTTACATTTCTTTAAAAGTATCTAATAAGTAGTAACTTTTGAAAAGGTTATATTTTTTATGTACCTATTAATAATTATTCCTGAACTGTGAAATATACAATAAAGAAATATTATTATTATTTTGCTTATAACAAATCTCAAACATACCAATGCAATGGTATTGATTTATCCCTTGCTAGAATATATCAAAACGTGAATGGTAAAAAAAAGTAAGCGTGAACAAAAATATTGTGAATTATAGATTTATGAATCACCTAAATTACCAGTAATTGAGTTATTTACCCTATTATTGGATTGTTCTGACTAATTTGCAATAAGTTGGAACAGATCTATAAAAATCACACAAGAATGCCATAACCAGCTATAGTATAAAGAGCTAATCAATTACATAAATTATAAATATCAAAGCCCAAAACCATAATACCGAAGCGTTTTATATCTCAAGGAACAATACATATTTACGTTTACATAGTATGGAGATATGTGCGATATATAATGAAAAGGAATTAGACAAGCGAATAAAATTAATATCGAAAGAGGTATTTTGTTTGTAGACGAGGTTTACGATGAAAAAGTGGGCAAGGGAGGATGGGGGGAGGAGGGGGCGTATTGATAAGGCGTCCAGTGTGCGAATACAGGGCAGAGACTCACCACGAGTTAGCTCTTTACACGTTATTTACCTGTACCTTAGGCGCCTTGGGCTCGGAGACGCGCAACGCCTCGCGGAAATACGCGTCCACCGCGTAATTGGCTTTGCGCTCGCGCTTCGGCGGCTCAATCCAACTGCCCATTGGTAACACCTTCTGCTTTTCCCTGTAATCCTCGCCTGAACATAATTTCAATATACAAATAACAATTTGATTTGATACAATCACAACGCCATCTGTAGCCTCGACCAACCTAATTGTTTTGGGACCATTCCCAACTCTTTCAACCAGTAACATCACATCGTCTACAGTGCAGTGCTTTTAATTATCCAAATTCAGGAAAAATAAATACATACTCAATAAACCTGTCCACGGGACATTGATGCTTTATATTCCTCCCCATGTTAATCTGAGCCCAACAATGTAACAAAAACTAAAAACATTGTTTTTCTTTCTGCATCTCCTCAACATGGGTCTGAATAAATACAGTACTTTAAAAAAAAAAAATAAACGATAATCAATTTTACAGTAAAATAGATTGACTTTTATTTGTGAATTTTCCTTTTATTGTTGCTGAGGAACCGCAGACAGGGAGACAGCCCACTTAATAGTAACCAGTTACCGTCGCCTGCGGATATTTGCGACATTAGGGTCACTATGAACACGCTGCTTTCCACATAGAAGTACTGGAATCTTAACCTTACCATATTTTTTGTTATTTTAAATGAATAAATACATTTATTTCATATAGGACTTTTTCTATTGTAAACGAATACTTGCCGAGACGTCTCGTTTATGCTTATAATACAATATTCAGACCTTCAAACTGGTAAACGGAATCTGTAGTAGCGCCGGGCGTGTCCATGGAGAAGGCTCGTAACGACGACTCGCCGAGGCTTTCCAACTTCTGCTTCAGCTCTTCAGTCTGTGAAAAATTCAAAGCAAGAGATACATAAATAAATATATCCTGGAATACTGGTATCCGATACCTTTTCTATTTACAGTAATCCCAGTAGAGGGGTTATAGATAACATGATACTCTTATAGTGCGATTTGTATAGTCCCTCATGTAACACATGTTTTCCCTCATATAGCGGAGATTTATTTAATGGAGATTTCCCACATTATATTCCTGTACTGTAAAACCTATAACGATTTATACAGTTATACATAACATAATAAATTTCTTGTGCGTTTGCAAATTGTGTGTATTATGTTCATATAAAATTAAATAAATATTTCATTTAAAACCCCTTTAATGACAAAAGTTAAACATGAATGATTTGTATATACCACGTTATTACGCGATATATACAAATCCCTTATTAGGGGTCATACAACGCGTTTTTCTATAACGCATAACTAATCTATCGTGTTATAGGAAGTAGGGTAATATTTTCAAAAACATTTTTTTAAGAGATCCTTGGACTAGTAGAAAACCTGTATAGCAGGTTTCAATAAAACTCCTGCCAGATTTTTTTTCAAACGTACTACTCTGACGACCACTGACACCCAAATCAGAAAAAAACTATTTGCATCATATAAATATTTTAAATCGTATCTCGAAATATCTAATTACAGATGGTAAGTTCAAATTTGGAACATATTTCTATCTATCTTTACTAATTAACGGTTTATGAATTTATGAAATCATTTTTCGGCTTTGGTGTCCAATTGAATGTTTTAAGATACGACATTTTCGTTTCTACCCTCGATATAAAATTAAAAATAAAATTTTTGTATCTACATTTTTCATATAGTTTCTTACCTTAACTTCTCCTTTAGCCAATATAGAGTCAATGTCTTCATCAGTAATTTCGGAATCCTTTGACGAAAACACATGATTGGCTCCATGTCTGATCATATTCAGCATCTCATCTTTATTCAATTGGTTCTTCGTATCAACCAATCTGCCGGACTGTATAACTAATTTATCCAAACGCAGCTTCACTTCTGCTCGTTCTACTATTTTCTCTTCAACTGTATTTTCCGTTATTAGACGGAATACACGAACCTATTGAAATAGACAGCTAATTAGTTCTAATTATCAAAGTACAGATATGTCTAAACAATGTCTTGACAACTTGCTTTTAAAGGAATCACATTGAATTGAAACTCTGAAATTGTTCCCATATAGCTTTGGATATATTGAGATTTTCTTGAATGTAAACTTTGTAATACATATAATTTTGCAGGAATTGATATGTTTATTACATAATATTGTTTTCTATGTGCAGGGATGGAGTAAGAATGATCATGTTCTGGGCGCCCTACCACCTAGCTAGGGTAACTCTACCTAGGTGGTAGAGCTCCAAGCCCGCCTGGACGGCAACCAACCCTGGTTTCTAAATATACCACCATAATAACCTTATAATGTTATTGGGATTGCAATTTGTATGTATGTATATATATTACATAGCATAACAAAACCAACAGGTTTGTTAAAATAATAAATAAAACTGAACAAAAAACTTATAAGGGTGGGAAAGTTAAATATAACTTTTTTAATAGACACAGAAACTAGTTTAAGCTAGTTATGGTTGAAAAGAAGATAAAGCTAAATGTCTATTACGTTTTAGAAGGCATCTTTAATCTAAACCTTAACTATAGTCATATAACCTTAATTAATTCTAACATAGTGCTCACCTGTTTCATTTGTCCAATACGATGAGCTCTGTCCATAGCCTGCAAATCCATCTGAGGGTTCCAGTCGGAGTCATAAATAATAACAACATCCGCGGAAGTCAAGTTGATGCCCAAACCACCGGCACGGGTGGACAACATAAAGACGAATTTCTCGCTCCCCTCAGCGTTGTACTCCTCGATCTGCCTGTTGCGGTCCTCGTGCGGAGTTTGACCGTCCAGACGACAATACTGGAAACATTATAACATCAGGGAGGGAAACGAAAGTACATAGTAAACGCCGATGCCTTTATGATTTTTTTTATATACAGGGTGCAACATGAAAGTAATGCGCATTTTCTGGTAAAAATTGATTTATTGATCCAATTGGTAATTGTTATTGTAAAATTGGAATTGGTAATCCTTCAAAAGTCTCCTCCCGCATCAATACACTTGCGGAGACGATTCTGCCACACTTGGAGGGCACTCGTGAAACTTCTCCACTCGAATGTCTCTCAAGAACCTCTTAATGTGAGCTTGGACATTCTCTACTGACTCTCAGTGTTTTCTCTTCAGCTCTCTGTTCAGTCAGGGGGAAAAAAATGTCACACGGAGCCAAGTCTGGGCTGTAAGGAAGCTGGGGCACCACGGGGTTTTGCTCTGGGTCAAATAGTTGGTAACGACGAAGGCCGTGTGGCTGGGGGTATTGTCGTGGTGGAGCTTGAAGTCGTCTTTAAGGTCAGGCCTGACGCGCATGACCATGTGTTTTAATTTCTTGAGCACCTCCAGGTAAAAGTTTGTTGTTGCGGTACAAACTCTATAAAAGAACTTGGGGTGAAGAGGCACGTCCAACCTCTCTTACTTGTTCGTAGCAAACTGAGATTAGGCGCAATTGGAATGGCAGACTCCTCACCTCATTACCCGACCGGTCCGAGCGCGCTGCGATGGATAGTTACGTCATAAAAAATTCATACGCATTACTTTCATAATGCTCTGTATATTTTTTTATAGCCGAGTTTGTCCGATAGTTGTGAACACTGTTGCTTATAGACGTTTGCAACAATAGACATAGACAGCACGCGGCCATGTTTCAAAACCAGGGTCTTTGCTATCCAGTAGGGTCTGGATCACCTAGTTGGGATTGCTTTGTCGCCTTTTACGACAGGCCGAGTCAGGCCACAGGAGTGAGTATTCTTACTCTGACCCTGCACAGAGAAAATTGGATCTATTATATCTTACCTTATACTGCCTCCATAGACAATAATCCTCCAAAATATCCAACATCCTCGTCATCTGTGAGAATATAAGCACTCTGGAGCCTTGTTCGCGAAGTTTGGGTAGTAATTTGTCGAGTATAACTAGTTTGCCGCAATTATAGACTAAGTGTTCGTCAGTAGTGTAAGGCGGGCCGGGCTCAGCACCATCAAACAAATACGGATGGTTGCAACATTTACGTAACTGCATCAGAATGTTCTGTAAACGCATTTTCTCAACCTTTCCAGCTCCATTTACTGAAATCAGGAAGGAATTCGTTTGATTAATTACAATATGTATATAATAACTTACTAAATTATACTCTAAATTTACTATTTAAAAAATGTGACGACCTCCATGACGCAACTTTCTAATACCGAGCTGGGTGTTTATGTCTGAGTTTGTGAAATGGTTTTGCAGTTGTCAAGTAGCCATAACACAAGTGCACTGCAACTTACTATGGGAACAGATGGCGCTGGTGTGAATTGCTACAGTATAAGTACAAGTAAGTACAATAAGAGGGTTGTATATTTGTCAGTTTTAAGTAGCTATAAAATTGCTTATTTTTTCTTTTCTTTGTGCTGTGTTTTAATATGATAAGTCATTGAATTAGGTTATAAGAAATAATATTACAACAATTATAAACTAATAATAAAAACGAAACTAACCAACATCAATGTCTTTCATTAGGACCTTGGTATACCAGTCCCTCTGCATTTTACTTAATCCCACATACACCTTAACTTCTTTTTTAGGCTTTAACTTCTTCTCCACTTCAGACTTTAGACGTCTGAGGAGGAACGGTCTGAGTACAGCATGTAGTCGGGATACTAGTTGGTTGTCACCTAAGGCCGCATTTGTGTTGAACCAGGAGTCAAAGTCCTGAAAAAAAAAATTACATCACCCAAAATTAGAATTCTGGCTCACAACAAAATTTTTGGAACACAACTGGTATTATGCAGGTGCATCAGTAGATTTTTACCACCACTGTAGTGCAAAACTAACTGTGTCGAGTGTTTATGGATATTATTTATTTATTAACAAAAATAAATAGTATATAGCTATTATATCAGTTGTCTAGTATCCATAACATAAGTGCCCCCTACGTACTTTGAGACTTGAAGGCTCTGTGTGAATTGTCGCAGTATATTTACTAATTTTTGGCCAAAAATACATAATAATGATACAGCAGCTACCATATTCGCCAGATCTGTTGAAATGTGACTTTTTTTGTTCCCAAAACTGAAGAGGCCCATGAGCGGACGACGCTACGTTGAACTGAGGAGACAGACGACATTGTAGGAGGGCTTTTTGAAGTGCTTCTAAGATTGGAAAAAATGCTGGCACAGATGGGGAGGATCTGATAGGGATTACGTACTGAACATGGACATTCAAGAATAAATAATTTTTGAATAAACAAAAATTTGGGATAGTTCTTAAACCGACCTCGTTTTAAAGTTATTTAAGGTTAACACTTTATCGACCGGCCGTTTTTGAGTCTACCCTTTTGTAAGTACCGGCTTAGTCGCGCACACATTTATTTACTCTCAGTACCGGCAAAATTTTTCTATTTTTCTAACGTTGTCCTTTTTCCTTTGTTTTCAAAGGAATGTAATTTTATTGATATTTAAACTTTATTTTATAAAATAAACTAACATTCATAACATAAATTCTCGGTTCATTCAATTTTTTAATAATTCTTTAGAGTGTGGTAATCTCTCGTAACAGTCACGCTTGTGTAATGCAATATATATCGCTATATTGCAGTGGCAATAATTTCCGCGGCTTTCAAGTGTTTATAGAAGAATCCCTGCTATCACCATCACTGTCACTTTCTGAATAACTGCTGTAGTCTGACAAATCATTTAAGCAAAACTCTTCATCTGCACGGTCTTTATCCATTAGAAATGATAAAAAATATTAAAATTTATAAAGATATGGAGATATTACTATACTACAGCAACTGCGAAAACAATAAATCCCCTGTACTTGGGCAAAATAATCCACATAGTTATAAAAACAACATCTACCCACTGTATGAAAACAGACATTAGCTAAAAGCCGATTAATAAAGTGATAAGGAATTATAAGTAACATATTTATCACAGATTTTTCTAAGCGATGTTTTGACACTAAAAGTTAATTTTAAAGTTAAAACAATCAAATTTAAATTCTAATATTGAGAATACTTCTAATAAATAATTAGTGACAGATAACGAGTGATGCAAACTTTCGAGTATATCCTAATGGATTCCTAAATATAGTAAATTAGGTATATCTAGATTAACAAATAAATGAACTTACATCAGAGCTGTTAAATACATCAGGAAGCAAAAAGTTCAAAAGAGCCCACAGTTCATGGAGATTATTTTGCAGTGGAGTACCAGTCAATAATAATCTATTCATACTCTTAAATTCTCGAAGCAATTCAGAGAGCTTTGATTTCTCATTCTTAATCCTATGAGCTTCGTCAATAACCATGTAACGCCAAGTGAACTTCTTAAATACAGATTTCTCACGAATTATCATTTCATATGATGTGATGCAGACATCCCAATTACCTGGCATTAATGTTTCACGAATGAATGTATTCTGAAAATAAACATAACGGTGAAGTTTTAAAGTAACAATCCTGCTTCTACATAAACTAAAGATTGAACAATTTACATTTGAGTGTCACAGTGGGTCTGATCACTTTTTAGTAAGTAAGTAAGTAAGTAAGGATACTGCCCCTTGTGGACAGGAACGGCCTAGCGTAAAAGGCGACAAAAGAACCCCAAGTCGGTGGTAAAGCTATCAGGCTGTCTAGATGGCAACCACTTCCGACTCTAAAACATGCCGCCACAATGACCACATGTCAATGATTCCCACGGCTTCGCAAATATCCATAGGCGATGGTAATTGGTTACTATTAAATAAGTCGTCAATACATGTCAAAAAAGCACTTTCTTTTTTCTGTTTGAGATCTAACTAAAAAGGAAATATATTTTTTAAAAGATAATAAAGAGATCAACATGCAGAATGTTGAATTATAAAATTATTAAATTAAATTTAGCCTTTCTTGTAGCATGAATATTGAAGATGATGTAATGAAATATGAAATCTGAAGCCTTTACTTGAATAAATAGAATTTATACTAGTGTTGGATTAAATTACAATTGTATATATAATTCAATTACAATAAAAATGTAACATACCCTGGTTTCTTGGTCCCCAATAAGACAAACAGCTTTTAGGGATGGACACCATTTTTTAAACTCATTCATCCAATTAGTTAACGTTGACTTTGGCACTATAACAATGTGGGGCCCAGGAACATTTCTGTAAGTTAAAGGTAAGACAGTAATTCTTGATTATGTCTTTACATTTTATAAAATTTATTTTATTAAAATATGTATGAAATGGGATGAAAAATTGCCCATACCAATATCTGTAGACTGAAAATATAAAAACCTGGGAATAACTTTATTAGAAACTGTAACATCTGTTTAAATATATATATGTGTAATTGAATTGTAATTACATACCTAAAATTCTTCATGTAACCAAGTAAGGAAATTGTTTGTAGGGTTTTCCCCAGACCCATCTCATCAGCCAAGATACCATTGATACCATTTTCATATAAAGAGATCATCCAATTCAGACCTCTAACTTGATAGTCCCTCATTTCCCCATTTTTTATATAGGGTGGGGATGCTTCAAAGCGAAATATAGTTTTTTGCTTTATATTAGTCTCTGCAAGTAACTCTTCATCTTCTTCTTGCTCTGTCTTACGATGGCGGTGACTAAATTAAGATAATATACATTAGAATGTTAATTATTGCACATCATTAAAAATACTATTTAGAACTGAAGGGATTATATCCAGTTAGAATTTTCAAAAAATTTTTTTTGCATTTCTGGAATGTTTAATAATAATATTTAAGTATATTCTCTGAAAATATCAAGTTGATCCTGGAAATATTCATGAAAATTAACGCATATACTAATATATAAGGACGTCTCTAGGCGTTCAAAAGTAGGCAGAACGGGGACCGGACTAGCAGCTGCTTTTCTAACCCTTGGTACCTTTACAAACCATTTTTATTGTTTGTATTGATAGAATGAGAATACAAGAGTATATTGGAAGCAAATGATGACGCCGAGGGTTCATCTTATGGCTCTGGAATAGATGAGTCAGTGTAAGTTAAAAAATAAATTTTAACTGAGTGTAAACCTCTTTTGAAACTTTAAATGTGTTTTTCACGAACCATTGTTTTCAGTTGGTGAGCAAGAGTTCTCTTAAACGGCTGGACTGATCGGTGTGGAACTTTTACACAATCTTAGATATATTTCCCAGGTATTAATCGAAGGAATAAGATTTCTGAATATTATTCGATATTTTAGACCACTTGAAGTTGGAAATTTTTTGAAGATTTTTTTTGGTAACTCCCATTTTTTCAAAAATAAAAATTTTTGACTATTCCTTTGATTAATATGTACCTATGTTCATCTATCAACTAAAGAAATTTTTTAGTTTTTTTTAATTTTAGATAATCCAAACCAGAGATATTGTGCTCACCGCCGGACACCTTTTTCTGGAGGATCTACAATATCAGTAGAACAGTACAATATCATACTTTTTGAATCGGACAATGGGGTATTATAATTTAAGAAATTTGCTATATGTCATGTACATATTTATATAAATGTCTTTCCAAAAAAACTAAAAGAAAAAAACATTTTTTGCATGCACAACTGGATATAACCCTTTCAGCTTGTAGAAAGAATTATGTTTCGGGGCATGAAGTGATCGGCAGTAGATCTTGATATCACACACTTCTCTAATATAGTGCCTGTGATAGTAAGGAGCTTCCAGTATGATACTGTTGAAGTGGGAGATACAGCACAAAGCTACCTTCCTGCTCAAACAGAGCCACTTGGCATCATAGGTTGGTGACAGACTTCCAGCCCTGTATTACAAGGATCCCTTGGATAAGGATTGAAAGTGCCCTCTCACCAATAATCTCCATTCTCTGCTCTCTGTGTGAGACAAAGATGCCAGGCCTCTATCAACCCCATCTTTGAAGATGCCTGAGCAAATATGCCAGTGCCATCAAGGACTGTGATCAGATTATTCACATTTTATAGGCCACACATTCTAAGCATACAAAGGAATATCATAGGTTAGTGGATAAGCACAAATTATGTGTACACAACTACCCAGCATTTTAACCTTAAACTCATTACAACAATTGGACTAGATATAAATCTGAAAAATTATGAATATTTAATACAACTAGTTTCAGTAAATAATATTCCTTTTGTATATGTGAAAAGTTAAGGCTAATTTGGTAATCAGATATCTTTACCAAGAAATACAGAAAGGAGTCCTTCTCCTATTACAGTGAGTATTAGGCATCCCCGACTACTGATCAAGAAAGCTGTTATGAATTCTATTATTGTAACATACCTAGCTACAGTTCATAATCCTCGACATTTAATTATAAAAACAACCCAGACAATGACCCAGATAGAGAAAACTGGAGCACAGGAAGTTACGTAGATAAGGATAAGGATTTTAGATTAAGTTGAAAATGTCACATGTAACAGAACTAAACTGACACATTAACAAATTCCATGAAATAAATACAAAGTGGACATGTGATAGATAAACCAAATAGCTCTAGATAAGGGCCAAATTGCCAGGTGCCTGACAGTCCCATTACATATTGCTACAGCATGAGGTTGGTGACAGTCAAGGACAAAATAAAGTTCTTTTGAGGTTTTTATTCAGTAAGATCTATACCACAACAAAGGATATGTAATAATAATAAGAAGCCTATTTAGTCCTTATAAAATTTTCTTAGTAACTTTACCCAAAAGGATATATATTAAGGTTCAATTTTAATGTATTTTTTGTTAGAACAATAGCTTGTTATTATTACTATGATCTATTTCCCCAAATGATGTTTTCTTGAAATTATATGAATACTTATTATCAACATAATAAATGCAACTAGAGAATTTAAGCATTCATGCGAATCTGTACTGGTAACTTTCATACATACGAGGTCATCAGAGGTCTGTACATCTATAGTTTGCTAAAGTGATCACTATAATAAATTTTGATTTGCTTTACTTACTCGCCAGCAGCTCCTAAAGTATCAACTTCTTTAATTTTTTTAGGTCTTCCAGCTTTAGGTTTTGGCGGACTACTGCTAGATTTAGAGGTATTTGTCATAAAATGAGAGAAAATTTCTGTTTGTTTCAACAGAAACTCGAACCGCTTTGAACGGTCCGTTTCTATTTTACTTTCAAAGTCACCCTCTTTACCTCTTGACGAAGTGGTATCACTGGATGATCCATTCTGAAAAACCAAAATTAAGTTATTATAAAATTGTTAACTAAATTTGAAGAAAATCTATTATGAAGTTTACGTTTATAACTCACGGAATTTTCACCAACATCTGCAACTTCCATCGCTTCTTCTGTTTGTGACATTTTGTATTTGTTACTGAACTAAATAAGTTCCATATATATGTTGATTTAAAAGTTATAATTTGAAAGCATTAGTTATTTCACAAGTTTATTGATGATAAATTCAGTCAAATATAAAAATACTATGAATAATATGATATTATTACGCCAAACAAACCCGCGGTCGCCATCCGGTAAATTTGACAGTTAGTGATTAAATTAAACCAAAACGTGAACGTGAACTGAAGTGATGAGTAATGTGAGTTGGCAATCGAGTTAACGAACTTTTATAATTCCTCATTTTCATTATTTTAAGCATAATTCGGCATTGTGCGCCACTGAGTCGCATTATACTCTGTATTTGGGAAACAATGAGCATCAACGCTTTAATACAAAATAGATGTACCAATTTCTCGATCCCTTTATGATCTAACATATATCGATTACATAAATTCAATGTTTATTATTAAAATGATTGTCTTGGGTTTAGTCTAGTAATACTCTCATTTTCAACGAAATACGGCAAGTATTGATATAGTTTGCAACGTGATCTTTATCTATAATTTCGAACTTAACAACTTTATGTATGCATTAAGCATAAAGTGCTTGGGCGTCTTCACTCAATAAAGTTGGAGTGCGTAAACGGATGAATGTCGTGCAGCGTGGTTTTGCCTATTTAATTTGTAAGGCTTATCGAACCGTCTCTTCGTTGGCATTATCGGGGCTGCTCCCATTCAACTCTTATAAGAGGCAGCGGCCTTTTAAAGAGCCAAGCGGGGAATCCTTTTGCCGGCGCTACCAGACGGGGAGATGGAGCTCATGACAACTTACGAACTCATACCTCATTCAGCTGAACACTTGGAATTAGTGACCTGGGTTCCAGTACCCCTTTAAGAACTGCAGCTTGTTCACGTGTCTCTAGCGTTGGAAACATCTATAGGCGTTGGTAACTGTTTGCTAGTGGACCATCAGCCAGGCTGCGGTTCCTCAGCAATAAAAAAGTCGAATAGTTATGAGTTTATTGTAATAGGTAAGATTTCTATACGAATTTTCGCTATAAAACTCAAGCTTAACAAAATCCTATGCCGCGATCTGTTAAAGTCATTTATGTCATGTAAAGATTTTTATTTATTATCTAATCGCTGTCCACTGTTTCCTTACCTTGACATTGGCAAAATCAGTGCCAAAGTATTGGAGCCACCAATAAAATAAAGAAGTAGAAGTGAAGAAGAGTGGCGTTTATTTTGCAATAAAATTTATACATGTTTAGTTTAAAGTGCGTTTGAGAAAATTGTATTTGTTGTTAAAGGTTTTAAAAATCTGATAATATGATTTTGCATTGGTAGTGCCTTTACTGAACACTATAATCTTTAATACGTGTGTCGGCTTGCGAGTCCCGAGCACTGGCTTGTAATTTTCGCAATTCACCTATTCTAGAAATTATAAACCACGGCGACGAAAAAGGCTGAAGAGTATTCCCACTTGGAAGCTGACAGTCGATTTAAGGTAAACAAAAAACGATGAAAATATAACAAAAGTTGTAACTTGTAATTGAGAATACAAAGTAGAACTATTTTCTGGAAATGTTTTATTTGTGTGATATGTATTATTACTGCAGATGCCAGCATCAAGTTTTGGGACATCATCACAACTCACAGGAAATAGTGACTGTGGCATAAAAGATGTTTGGAGTCATAATTTACATGAAGAGTTTAAAATCATACGACAGGTAATGCATATTAAATGCTCATGTAACATAAATGAAACGAAAATAAAAATACAGGCTATTATAATATTGTAAATCTGAAAAGATAAAGGTACAAAGTATGTGTATAATTTTGATTACTAGATGGTTTATATAGTCCCAGGTAGTAATTAGAAAAGAGTTGTCCTATCAGTTATAACATTTTGTAATTATAAATATATATATTTTTTATGATGAACAACAGAATTTGCATTCTCATTCTCAAAGTACACTGTTGGCCCAATATTTATACATAAATTGTATATAAAAATATATAGTTAAAATTAAAGTATTGGAATATAAGTTGGTATTTTCATCAAACATGAATCATGCTCGCAATACACTGATCTGGTCACATTTCTCCCTTTCTTTTCTAGGTTCAAAAATATTAGTTATATTGACATTATTAGCAGTAAATGTGTAAACTGTAAGATTAAAGTTAGTGTTTTAATTTAATGTGTTTAATGGTATAGGTTGTAATGAAATATCATTGGGTAGCTATGGACACAGAGTTTCCAGGAGTGGTTGCTAGGCCTATTGGGGAGTTTAGATCTACAGCTGATTACCAGTATCAGTTACTCAGGTGAGAATAATTTAGTGTGTACTATGGAATATATGTGTATATTTATATTGTATGAATGAATGAATCAGAATGAAGAGTATCTTTTTGTTTTTCCTTTTGTGTCATTTTCTTATTTAATCTTATTATTTCTTAGCAGTTTAACATTATATATCTTTACTTAACTTATACTATATATAGTAAACTTATTCAAATTTATCAATTATAATTACCAATATAATAATTATCAATACTTTAAATTCTTTTAAGAACTTAGGGTGGTTATTAAGGTTAATAAAAATAAGGTTTATTATATTTAGCTTTTCAGTTTTTAAATATTCTCTATTGGGGAGTTTTAATCATTAATATGAATTAGTATATTATTAATTATATATTTTTTGAACATGGAATTGGTGTACCATTTATGGTTCTTGCTCCAGATCACTTTAGATGTCGTAAGCCACCTTTTTTTATAGCTAGTTCAGCAGACAGGCAAATGACCCACCCTAGCAGGTGGTCACTGTTGCCTATGGACATTTGCAATAGCAGAGGCATTACAAACCCACTGCTGGCCTCGAAGAAATTTTATAACACCTTTTTTGAAGAACCTTAAGTTGAATTCCTTTCTCTTGCTTATCCCATCCAGCTCCGATGTGCAGTCTTGCACAGCTCATCAGATTACTGAAATCGCCAAGACAGTTTCTACTCTAGAACTTGTTTGCTCCAATGCCCGTTAGCCCTGCGATAGGCTTGACAGGCTCACTGCCACTTTAGCATGTAAATTTTGCTAGCTGTGTTGTTGTCTTTGTTTTTTTTAAAGTTTTCTTCATTTAGATTTTTTAGATTGAGATACAATTTCTAATGTTAGTTTTAAGAATAATAATTATTAATGATCAATATATCCTTCTCTGTTGTTTTAGGTGTAATGTAGATCTTTTAAGAATAATACAACTTGGTCTCACATTTATGGACGAAAATGGCAAAACCCCACCAGGGTATACTACTTGGCAGTTCAACTTCAAGTTCAACCTGCAGTAAGTTATTTAATCCTAAGCCATGAGCATCTCTAAAGAGCTGTATGCATAGATGTAAAATGGTTATTGATTTTTCCCACAAATGCAGACCTGGCATTTATCTTGTTCAGAGAATCAGTTTAGGAATATGAAGTGTTTCTGTTGCCAGCATACTAGGTTCTTTATCACTGATCTACATGTAGGGGTGAAGTAAGAATACTGACACCTGCGGCCGGGAGCAGCTAATCATAAAAGGCGATAAAACAATCCTAGGTAGGTGATAAGGCTCCAAGCCCGACTGGATGGCAACCACCCATGGTTTTAAAATATGCCACATTGTGTTGTGTTTCAGCACTAGAAAACCAGGTTCCAATTCTTTGAGTCCGGCAGAGTGTTGGCAATGCCTGTTGTTTCAGTTACCACCATCAAGTGACCGTTTGCCTGTCTGCTAAACTCAGTGATAAAAATATAATACTATATTAGCTCTCTTAGTATTATTATGTTGGACATATTTTTGTTTATTTGAAGTTCTCTTGTATAAACGCAGATTGATTATATTATAATTTTATTTTCAGAGAGGACATGTACGCCCAAGACTCGATAGATTTACTTCTTAATTCTGGATTACAGTTCAGGAAACATGAAGAGGATGGCATAGAGCCATTGGAGTTTGCTGAATTACTAATGACTTCAGGTGAGCTTTCAGATATTTAATCTATACATCTATACAAATAAATAAAATTGGAGGGTCTGTTTGTAATATTTAAATAACCGCTTTTTAGTAAGTGCATTTGGATGTATACACGGTACATATACCAAAACAAAATTTTTTACAATTTTTGTCTGTCTGTTCCGGCTAATCTCTGAAACGGCTGGACCGATTTTGATTGGACTCACTGGCAGATAGCTGATGTAACAAGGAGTAACATAGGCTACTTTTATTTTAGACATAAAAATAGTTTTAGCTAAAAATGATCAGTTTTGGAAATTTTTACTGACCAATTTAACTTGACATCCAATTTATATCATCAACCATATGAAATAGGGTTCAGCTTAGGCTGGATTTGTAGGTTGTTATTCAATTAAGTGGACCTCAGATTTATATCATCAGTCATATGGGATAGGGTTTGGCTTAGGCTGATTTTGTAAGTTCAAATGTACGTACTCCGGAGGCGCACGGCGTATACAGTTGCATTCGATAATACTGACTGTTTGCATATTTCATTTATTTATATTTTAGGGTTTATAGGGTTTGTAATCCAAAATAAACCAAAAGATATATCTAAAAATGCTGCCCTAAGTTACTAATCCACGCGGACGGAGTCGCGGGCACAGCTAGTCAAATAATAAAATTCGTTGTATTAATTTTAACGATTAAAGTGGTATGTTCAATCTTGAGTGAGTAAAAGAACTAAGAAATAAACTAATTGTTTCACTCATTTTAATTTTTACTTAATATAAATACAAGTCTAATATAATTATATAAATGGAATGAAATGGGGATGTTATCATTGTATAAATGTAAAATAATCATAAGAAAGTTTTTGTAATGCCTGGTAATAGATTCCAAAATCTTTCACTGCGCAAGGGCAGAGTAAGAATACTAACCCCTGCGGCGGCTTGTTGTAAAAGGCGACAAAACAACTTTTAAACCCTAGCTAGGTGGTAGGGCTGCAACCCTGACTGATCAAACTACTACTGGATAGATTTCAATTAAAGTTTTATTTCTTAGACACATGACCCTTATGTAAAAAAAATATTGCGATATCCTCATTTAATATAAAGTTATTAAAGTTTTAAGAAACAACGATTTGGTGTGTGTTTTCTTGCCGTAGAGAAGTGGGGCAAGTCGTTATAGCGCGCATGTGTACGAAAACTTCTCATATTTTTTCGTTTTACTTTTTTCTGTTATTCGACCAGTGAATCGGGCTGGAACTGCTAGTGGGTAATAATCATAACAATATATCTGATTTTTTTATATTCGAATGATTAAATAGAATAAATGTATGTTTGCATCAACATAACTTGTCCAACAGAAAACAATTGTTTCAATTATTTGATTAATTATTATTAAAAATAACTCGATTCCTATTAGCCTCGAATAATTTGAATATTAGCACACCCCTAAGTTGAATATATTGATTGAAATTTGTAGAATTTTACGTTTTATTAAAATAAACATTTAATTCAGTTTACAACTCATTGCAGGACTTGTTCTAATGGACAATATAAAGTGGCTGAGTTTCCATTCGGGCTACGACTTTGGCTACTTATTGAAATTATTAACAGATCAAAACCTTCCGCAAGATGAGAATGACTTTTTCGAAAGTTTACGACTCTACTTCCCCACGGTGTATGATGTTAAGGTGAGTTTTTCAATATTAACATACTGACCTCTGCGGCCGTGATCGGCCTATCGTAAAAGGTGACAAAACAACTCACCCTACATGACTCAACTATGTGGTAGGGCCCCGAGCCCGTCTGGATGGAGACCACCTATGGTATTAAGTATGCCACCATAATAACTTTGTGTTGTGTACTGGCATTAGTGACCTAAGTTCCTGTACCCTTATGGGACAGCAGCATGTTCGCGATGGCCACTAGCGTTGCAAACACCCATAGGCGACGGTAACTGCTAAATTCTAAGTGGGCTGCCTGTCTGCTGTTCTACAGCAATAAAAAAAATTATATGTCATATATTTAACTTTTTTGTGTGAAATGATTGGTGTTATAAGTTAAATGTCTCTTTATGTGTGCACCATTTATCTGTAAAAATTATAGGTGTAGTATAAAAGAAATTCATTATTTTTGCATGAAATTGAATGATTTAGTTACCTTAGTTACAATGATTTGATTCAGGTGAAATATGAGTAATTTTTTTTAATTACTTGTTGCCATTTTGACGGTAATCCCATAATGCCTCTCATAAAAGCTTTTCATCTCTATTGACAAAAAACTAGGACAGTCAATATTAACAATCTTCTCTCGACGGGAATTTTTCACCAGGAAAATTGTTTACCATGAACAGGAACAGAATGGAATGGTAATCACTTGGAGGCAGGTCCTAACTATAAGGTGGATGCATAAGAACCTCCCAACCAAGCTTCCGGAGCTTCTGGCGAGTTACTAATGTTGTATATGGCTTTGCATTATCCTTTCAGAAAGGTTAAAGCTGTCCTCTTCTGGGCTATTGCTTCCTTCAGACGGTCCAATTGATGACAAGTGCGAATCAAGAGTTTTGCCAAAGGGGAGCAGCTCATTGTATATGATTGCTCGCCAATTCCACCAAACACAGCAAAACCTTCCTGGTCGCCAATTCTGGTTTCAGCCGTTTCGCAGAGCTTTGACCATGATCATTTTCCCTTAACATTGTTGAAAGTGATTCATTCACGTCCCCACTCACCATCTGCTTCAGAAATGGTTCGATTTTGTTGTGTTTCAGTACCCACTCACAGATGTATATTCGGTTCGTGCGATTTTTTTGCGTTAACCCGTTTGGCACTTATACATCGAGCTTCTATTTGTATCCAGCCTTATTCGAATAAACTAAACGGTTTTTTGTGCAATCTTTAGCTCCTGGATCGATCGATCGATCGATTTCGATGCAATCGAAAAAGTGCTTCCATAAAGGTTGGACTCGACGGTTTCCATAATTTTGGCGACATTTTCGACGATTGCTCTTCTAGATCATGGTGCATCTTATGATGCAACACGGTTGCAAGATAGCAGTTGTTCTCTTTAATGGAAGTTATTTGAGATCATCAAAATGACTTATGTGTATTGATATTGTTTGCAGTATTTAATGAAGTTATGCAAAAACTTGAAGGGTGGATTGCAAGAGGTGGCAGACCAGCTGGAACTCCGGAGGGTGGGACCCCAACATCAAGCAGGCTCAGATTCTCATCTCACAGGAATGGCATTCTTCAAGATTAAAGAGGTAATGATTGGAATTTTTGCCCAACAAAGACTTAGATTATTACTTTTCTTATTATGTCTCATGTCATCTGATAACCTAATGGAGTTTATCCACCAAGATCATGCCGTGATTGTTTTTATTGCTGTAGAACAGCAAATGGACTGGTAGCCCACTTTATAGTAAGCGGTTACCGTCGCCCATGGATTGTTGCGACGATAGGGGCAAACACCACCGCTAACACGCAGCCGTTCGCATCCTTTACTGGAACTTGGATTCTGTCATGGAAATAGTCATGACACCAAACGCATTGTTCAATATGCGCCAGTGTTAGTCGGTAAAGGAATAAATAGTTTCATTCATACTCTAAAAGTAATAATTTTTGCGTGTTGCGTTCCTTAGTAATAAACTCGCTACATCTTTGATATACTATATTGTATATGCCAGAAAAGTAATGTGAAGTACGTTAGTTTATATGGTATGCATTTTTTAAGTTAAAAAATCCGTTCATTATCGTTGTGGAAATCTTTCTGCCCTTATCCAACTTTATGTATAGTCCGCACACGTTTGAGTACATACCATATTAATAGTTGTGGTTTTAGTCAACCGGTCGCCTGGCTGACCTTAACCTTTTCTGGAGCCAAATATTATCAAAAATCCAATATAAAACAAAACATGACAGTTATGGCCAAAGCTAGGGTGCTCACAAGGCTGATTGGATGAATAATGCTTTTTTATTTCACCCTATGCCTATAAACTACTTTTCTGAATGTGGGGATTAAAATTACTCCTATAGAATCTGAATTTGATTTGCATTTCCTAGTGCAAGGAATCATAAGAAAGACATTATTAGATATTTTGTCCCTTACATTTGTTCTTATATTACATTATTATTATATTACCCACGTATTTTTTTTTAAATGTATTAATATAAATTCAATGTAGTTGTGATGGACGAACTGAGGTGGATGTTGCTGATGCACAATATGTTTATATTTTTGCATAGCAATGATTTCCTTGTCACTTACATATCGTAGTTATATTGTATAATGCCTAAATGAACGACTTTTTGATGTTAGACTTTATTTCGACTCATTGCTTTTTCATGGGTATCCCATCCCATAGCGAACTCTAAAAGAGATACTACTGTCCTCCTAACTATTGAGTATGCTGTATGAGTGTTGTGTCCACCTTCTCTTTCTTCCCTCTATCCCTCTCCCCTATGCTCTCTTTTTGTTTTCTGTTATGTATAATAAAACACCAGGTAGTATTATGTATGTAACTGATATCGGTACATTGACTATATATTTTACACTCCTACCTACAGTATAGGATATTAAAAATATATGCGCAATATGTTTCGTGTATCTTGATTGGATGTTTGTTGTGATCTGTTGTTGTGTGATTCGTGGTCTGTCCCTCCCTTGGCCCCAATTAACAGGTTGTGTGTGTTGAATGTTATGTGGCTCTCGGGTGTTTCTTTTATTAACAGACGAAAAAAACGGAGGAGTTTCTCAATTCGACGCGTATATTTTGTTTTCTTTTTTTATGAATGACCTCGCATAACTTTTTACAGAGCAGTCCGATTTTAAAAATTATGTTATTAAGGTTAATAAAAAAAAAACCACTGAAAAAACCGAAAAGCTAAAAATAATAAACCTTCTTTTTATTAACCTTAATAACAAAGTTCTTAAACGAATGTAAGTATACCTAACTAAATTTCGAATCAGCGCCAGTGCCCTCACGTGTGTGCCCGTTCGGGTTGCTGTCTCGCTGAAATTAATTTCGTAAACGCTCGGCATTTTCCGGCGAAGGGGTGTGTCACGCTGCGCACCCGCCGCGCATATCACTACGTAATTAATTAATTTGCTTGTTTCGCGCTGACTCAAAATTATTTAGGTATATTTACATTAGTTTAAGAACTTAGTTATTAAGTGCTTATTACACTTGGCTAAATTTAGGAGACTGAATTCAGTCGCTACTGAATTCAGTGAAGTGTAATAGCATTTAGTAAGTTAGCATCCTAAATTCAGAAGCAAGGATGGTTTCTAACTGACTGAATCATTTAGAAGCCTAATTAGAAACGCATTTAGGAAGGTGTAATCGCATTTAGTTACTTACTCACTTACTCAGTCGCCCAATAGCTCTCCGTGTGTGAGGACGTTTTAGTTTGTTTTTTACTTCCGAATAAAAAAGTAAAGTCTGAGTGCCATACACAGTTACGAAAAAGAAGTTATGCTTAATATTTTAGGGCTGTATAAAGACATGCCCTATCTTTGGGACAAAAATGACAAAAATTGTATGAATAAAAATATTCGCAATAAAGGTTTCCAAGTATTACTGAATTTATACAAAAAAGTTGATGTTACGATTACGACAAAGACATTAAAAGAGAAGATTGATAATTTATATTTATTAGTCCGAATTGATATTTATATATAATAGCCCGACATGTTTCAGGGATAATTTTTGTTAGCAGGGGTTGGGATATTAAAGAACTAAATTTTAAATCTTGATACGAATTTCCTGTTGCGAGAAATCTTAATGTTACAACCAATCTTTCTTTTGGACTTATACTATCACGTAGGATAGTATCCTGCTTTTGAATAAACGGTGTCACAAGGTTTAATATTAGGTCAAACGATCTCGAATCCATTCGTAGATAATTTCTGAAGTCTGCTGGTTCTAAATCACTCATAATGTTCAAATTTGCTAACTTTCCGCGCAGCAAATAAATATTTCTTCACCCATATTCTTCTTTTTCTTTTTTTTATTTCAATTGAGCCGACAGCGAGGGCTACGCCAAGAACGATTTTTTGTTGTTTAGACAATATTGGGGGCATTCTCGGAGACAGACGACACGTCCAACTTCGTCGCGCTTAAACTGGCAATTGAATTCAGTGACTGAATTTAGAACAGTGTGATCAGAAGCTTCTAACTCGCTTCTAAATTTGCTTCTGAATTCAGTCGACTAAATTTAGCCAAGTGTAATAAGCACTTTAAGGTTAATAGGTTTATTATTTTTTGCTTTTCAGTTTTTTCAGTGATTTAATTTTTTTGTTATATTTTGTGTGTTTATTATATTTCGGGTCGGCACAACATGTTCACTCCTTCCACTCTCTTCTGTTAGCCGTCATCTCAACATTCACACTCTTTTACGTCATAATTATTTTTTACACAATCCTCCATCTTTTCTTTGGTCTACCTCTGCCTCTGTATCCTTACACTCTCCTTTCTATCGTTTTCCTAGTTATATGGCATTCTTCCCTTCACATCACATGGCCAAACCACGATAGTCTGTTACTTTTAATTTTTCCACCACTGGTGCTTTACTTTACTCATTTCTAATTTTATCCATTTTCGTAACTCCACACATCCATCTCAGAATTCGTATCTCCGCAGCATTTAACATCCTGTCATCGCTCCCCTTTGTGGCCCAGCATTATGATCCATACAAATTACGGACTAAATTATATCTATGAGTAAGTGGTACTTGTGGGTCAAAAATTATTGTTCCTGAGACTTGTCGCCATTTCATCCATTCTGCATTCACTCTGTTTTTCACATCTCGGCCTATCTCACCGTCGTTTTGGATTAATGATCCGAGGTACCGGAAGTTGAAGCAAGTTGGCAGTGACACGCCAAGGTAATCGGGGTCAAGTCGGAAATTCCACCAAAGTCGCAAAACAGATGGTCAGTTTTGGTTCTACATATCTTCAATCCAACGCCTTCCAATCTCACCTGCCACTTAGCCACTCTGCTCTGGACCTCGTGAACACCTGACCTTTTGTGCAACCAGCACAATGTCATCGGCAAAGAGCATACACCAAGGTGTCTCCTCCTATATTCCTGATGTTACTGCATCTATTACCAGAAGGAACAGATAAGGGCTAAGAGCCGATCCTTGGTATAAACCCACCGCAACACTGAACTTGTCTGTGAGGCCAGCTAGAGGCCGGTCGTGTGTCACACGAATGAGATGCAAGTACTTCACAGGCACTCCTTCGCTTTCATGGGACCTTTCAAGGAGGTTCTTTATGTGCACTTGTGTATTTCTCGCACAGTTGGCGAAGTGCGAATATAGGATCCGTTGTCCCCCGTCCGGGCAAGAAACCAGATTATGTTATATTATTATTAATGATTGTATTATAGTTAAATAGACTATGTATTCCACTGTGATTAGGATTCATCATGTGTATTTCCTTGTAGATATTCTTCGACGACAACATAGAGAGCTCGAGCGGCCACCTGTACGGCCTGGGTGCTCCGTTCACAGTAAACGTGAACAACTTTCAGGATAACGGCGAAAATGGTAATTCGTCTTGATCTGCTGATTCCGTGTGTTCGAGTCTTACGCCGCAACCGAGGATTTTCCATCTCAAGGAATGAATAAAACTCAATCCTTACACAACAAATTAATTATCGTGTCTATAATTATTTTTAAATTATTATCACTTTTTTGACAATATGTTTCCGACTTTAGAAACATTAAATGTATCGTCGTTTCGAATGTAGAAGTAAACCAATGTTTAATAAATATGTGTTAAAATCACTATAAATATAAAATTAAGTGGTTTTTTGTAATTGTTCAATGAGTTTTTTTTCTGTAACATATTAGGTCTTTTGAAACAATTTCAAATATTTCTGTGATCATTGAAAAAACAGATTATTAATTTTTTTAAATGTCGTAGGAGAACTGCAGCAACAAAAATATGATAAGAAATCTATCACGAGTGAGTTAAATTTTATGTTAATTTCTTTATGTTTTTCAGCTTAAATCAATGTGTTGTGTTATGTAAATAACTTCAAAATTTATGTGTATTTGATATATATAATAATGTAGAATGATTTGTTTGTTTGCTGTCTATGATAACTGAAATTATTGAACACATTTGGAATAATTCTGTCACCATTGTGAAGTAACCTTATTCGAGAGTAATAAGGCCTATATTTTATTTTAGTATAAGATTTGTAGATTTTAAGGTTTCGGCAGATGCAGGCTCAGTTGTAATACACATTAATTGTATATACACATTTATTTCATTTGCGATCAACTCAAAATTTCTAGTTACTTTTGTTTAAATTCAATTAAAAAATAAAGATCCCGAAAACTTTAAAATTAACGATAGTAGAATAAGGGCACTCTTTATACGATTGAATTTTGATCATGGGCTGAAAATTTAGAAACTTCTATTGTGGAATAGTTAAGGAATCAACTTCTTGAGTCTTGAGTCGTAAGGCTTGAAAATGTACCCTAATTATGTAGCGAGGTAAAATAACATATTGATGTAATCATTATTAGTTGGCTATTTTTTATTCTATGAATAAAATATGTGGTGACTGAAAATCACCCCTCTAACTACTAAACAATTAAGGTAAATCTTATTTTAATTTTATGTATTGATCTTAACTAATAAAAATGGTCCAAATTGGACTAAATTATATAAAGCTATATACAATAGATTAATGCCGTTACGGATATTAGTATTGCATCGAAGACTAATTAGTAATAATTTTTATATTTTACGATGTCATTAAAATATATGAAACATTGATATTCTTATTTACTTTTTGATCTTCTCCACACAACAGACCATATATAAGTAAAATATAAAAAAAAAAAACTAGTCTTTTAAAGCAATTAATCACTCAAATTAATTTTAGAGGATGGGATTCGATTAGATGCGAATGTTTTGCTCATACGGCGTTGACATATGAGCTATCTATCTAACTATGAGCTATATATCTTAATTTTAAAGTTGCGAAATCTGCCTTTTCAACAGTTGTACTTGAAATAATGCGTGTTACTTTTAAAAGTAATGAGTTTTTTTAATGCGTTGTCCTCCATACTCGAAAACTGTTAAATCAATGTCAAAATTAACGTCTAGGTAATCACTGTCATTGAACTAGGGTAGTTCCTCCAAATATTTATTTATGTCTATCAATCCGGCACACACAGATAGTTCAAAGAGACTGACTGGTATGCATGGTCCAGGCGAAAGAAGCGTGTAATCGGCGTGTTGTAAGAACAAGAGTTGTTGATTTATGTCAACTCGATTGAGTTTATCATTCCATTCCAATTCCTGCGACCGATATTATAGGAATATAAAAGGAGACTTCCATTTTTGAAGGGAATGCAGTAGGTAGACTTTTTCTTAGCATCAACTGTAGCCAAAAGGCTATCCTTGTTCAAATCGAAACATCCGTATGAATATTAATTTATTGCCTGAGGTTCAGCAACTTAAATAACATTTAAAAATCAAAAAGTATATTCTTTGATCTTTTCTGGACTAGTAAACGATATGCAAGACTTTTGTGCACATGAAAAAACCTAGCCAACTCTTCTCATAGTAACAATGTATAAAGGTCAAATAATAGGAAATAGGTATCAAATGTAGCTAACCTGCTTACTACGCACGCCAATGTTGCCAATTTGGGCCGCTGACTAGATATTAGTAATAATAATTTGTAGTTTATTATTATATTCTTTAAGTTGTAAACTACTTTACTGGCTTATATTTAAATATGAAATAATTGATTTTATATAAATACATTTTAATGACTTCGATGTTCAAATATAAACATTTTTTGGAAATGTAGATTAAGATTCTTATGTAATATTTTTAAAATAGTAACAACAACCATGAGTTTAGGTCGATTAGAATCAGCATCGATTTAAACGCGTTCATTGTACATTGTATTAGTGTTTGTATATTAAATAGAACCGAAAGCGCTTTATAATACACTTTGATCGCCTTTTCAAATATAATCCAAAGAAACAGTTTGATTTTTCTCAGTAATTCTGATTTAGGTCTACACGATGATGAGGATAACGATGATGATTATTATAAAATAACTTTTCTTTGGATCCGAGTGGAACACAACATATCTGTGACCCAAAATGAATTGTAGTCTTACTCTGATCCGAGTAATCAGTAGTCAATGTGTTAATTGAAGTAAGCTCATGGTTGATTTACAGGAATGCAAGTTGATTTATTGTACACTTAATTTTTAAATACACTATATCTAAAGATGTGTTGTTTTTTTAAGCCCTTCTGTCCATCCAGTTAGTTATTGTCGCCGGGTGTTTATGTTTGACCCATCTGGTGTTAATCTGGTGTAATGTTGCACCCATTAAAAATTCTGTGTTAGACCTTCAAGCCTGACTGGATGGCAACCACTCGTGGTTTTAAAACATGGTCGGCAGCACGTTGGCAATGCCTCTGCTGTTGAAACCGTCTAAAGCCTGTCTGTGGATTTTAGCAATAAAAAAATGAATGGGAGCAGTAAATAGGTTCCCATTACTATGGGCGCGGTGTGCAGTGCTATTATTGATACAGTAACTTTCTTTCTAGGAAAAACTTGTGAGCCACGGGCGTACCCAACATTCTTCACTCATTATATTCCTATAACCTCTAGATTATAGGAATATATAGTATATAAAGGCAGAGGGCTTACACAGTATAGGTACATCTCTATCCAGGCCCTGAGCGTCACTTGATCTCATTACAGTTCTTTTCGATGATCTTAATTTCGTCAGTAATTCACTGTCGTTTGATTTGTTTTGGACGGTCACATTGTGTTTTCCTTGAAGATTGAAGTAGCTTAGCTAGCAGAGCTTGCTTTTGTATATTGTTAGAATGCCTACGAAGGGTGTGCTATCCAGCTCAACATTTATAGTTGAGAGTAAATATTTACAATTAAATGGACTGTTAGCCGGTCTGCTATTCCACAGCAATTAAAAACAAAACAGGTGTATCTCGGATTCTGATGGTGCATGCCCTTAACACGTTGAGTGCGAAACCAGGTCCGAAACATCTTATTCATGTCTTATAAAATATACGCATATAGAGCGATGAAGAATAATTATAATTCAGATAGTAATAATTCATTACTGTTAATATACTTCGAACTGCAGGCACCGTTCTACCAAGTGTAGGTTGTAATTGGGATTTAACGCTAGGATGATGATGATGATTGTTAATATTAAAAAGGTAGATAGAAAAAGGATGAATTTTCTTTAACTTTATAGGGTTTATTTAATAAGTCCTGTATCGCCACGAAGATTTAAGTCATAATCAAATTGTGTACTATTTTTAAATGTCAAAAATATAAGAAAGGAAATCATTCCGACGAGCCTTGTCAGGATCAGGACAATCCCTTTTTATTTAAAGCCTATCAATTTTGTGTGAACTTTCAAATTTACTTAAAACTTTGTTTTGTCGGCTATACTCAAAACTATCTTTTCTTGCCTTGGCTACTCTGTTGAATATTGCCAGATGGCTTATAGAAATCTGAGGTACTTGTAAGAACATAAATAAATTATATTTGGCAAAATCAGTCGTTTACACTTCAACCTCGCATCAAAAAAATCAATAAAATATATTGATAATTATCATCAGACATGGATGATCAGACATGATAATTATCGAAGGACAGGCCTAGTGATCTCTAAGACATAAATCTATCCCTTCAACTTAACCGTCGCTATCGATTTCATGGGCATAAGTCGGTCGCTGTGACGATTCAGCCCCAAGATGTGGTTCTGGAGCTTCTCCGAGAGCACTATGGAAACCCTATTCTCCCCACCAAGTGCACCTGTGTAGATCAGATCCTAGCCGTTCCCAATGATTAGGGATCTACGGTCTTCCACCGAGTCTCTTGCAGGAACGCCACGGCCACTTTCCATCTGGAGAATAAGTAGTAGGGATTTAAGAGTTTCTGGCTCATGAGCAAAGCTTGAATGGGGTGGGGGTTCATCCGATCGGGGGGTCGTTGCGACCTAAAAAAAATAAAAAGTTTGGTGTCAAAATGAGGGTTTTTGGGTACGCCCGATCGATCTGTGCTATCCATTTTTATAAATAAACAAATCATTATGATAAGGTTTAGTTTGAAATTGTTATAAATACATCATTAAGATGTGTTGATAGTAAAATAAACGTTGGCTTATGATTCTAACTAATATTAAGTTTATGAATAATAGCAATAATTCATGACCCCACCAGATTGAATTCGTTGGTAGTAGCCCTCTAATTAATAATTGATTACATTCTCTTTGTTCTTTACCTAAGTATCTACATGTTATCATCTTTGGCATCCGCAACAGTAATATTAACTCTTTCGTGCTCAAGGAAATATTTTTCCCATCCTTAGAAGTCTTATTCGTATTCGTTATTAAATTATTATTTAATCGATATTTTTGTATGTCCTAGGCAACTAATATATGCTCCTGTATGTTAAAAAAGGAAATGCTTTTTTAAATAAGAATGTCTCTTCGCGCTAAAATCAAAACATTTGCATATTTATATTTAGTCTTGGATATCTTATCGCCTTGAAAGGGTTAATCAAATAGCACGCATTTACTTTTAATAAAAATATGAATACACTCGAAATTCAGGAATTATATAACATTCACCCAGCTTTACGAAACAACCTACCAGTTTATTATATGGAAGCGCCCACGTTTTTAGTGAGCAATTTGGATATAAGTACACAACCAGGGTCTCATTGGGTCGCGCAATACACATAGACGAAAACAGCATTGGAAAATATTTCGATTCATTTGGTCGGTTGCCTGCAAGGGCCTACAGGACTTTTCTGAACAGGAATTGTAGGCCATGGGATTTCAATTGTAAAAGAATACAAAATGATTGGACTTCAGTTTGCGGCGCATACTGCTTGGTGTATTTGTACTATAAGTTTCGTGGTTTTAGCATGGTGGATTTTATAAACCTGTTCGAAGCTCAGGATACACTACGATAGGATGTACTAGTATATGAATTGTTCAAATCTTGTTCTAAATAAATATTAAGAACAAAGTATGTGTTCGTTATAAATACCTATCCAAATATATAGATATTATCTAACCTATGTTGGTAATCTAGGAAAAACAAAAACGTTAATATCTTGGTTTTAAAAAATGTACTAAAATGTGTGAATAATGTTTTCGAGTCACGGATGACTTAAGTAACACATCGAGCGATGGTAATTATAGAACAATAAAAAATAATCATTGAATGTAATAATAGTCATTAAGACAATGAATAAATAAGATAAGCTAATTAGGGTTCTAATCAGGTCTATTTCAAAAAGCTATCTCAGTAAATTGAAGAGATATAAAGATGGATAACACAGATCGATCAGGTGTACCCAAAAACCCCCATTTTGAAACCAATTTTTTTTTAGGCCGCAATGACCCGCCGATCTGATGAACCACACCCCATTTGAGAGTTCTGGCTTGTGAGCCAGAACTCTTGAGCAAGAAGTCGCTAGAGAATGGCGGTTTGAAGTTCAATGTGGTGAAGACATTGGTTACATGAGTACTTGGTCTGCAATTCTAAAGATCCCACACCTGTACACATAGACGATGACATGGTCTCGAGCGCACGGATCATGTGAAATACCTGGGATTTGGTGACATCAAATCGAGACTATCACGTGGACCAAATAGTGTGAGGTGACTGGTATCATGTGTGATCCTAAAACAAAGCCGCTCACAACAATCATTCAACAATGTCCGAACTTCAACTTCAAAATTTTTTCTCATTTTATTTTTGTATGGCATGGCTATAACATTTTGGCATAATTCGATGAAAATTTGACAGTTAAATATAATCGTTATTTCCTAGGGAACAACTGTCACTTTTTTTTTTAAATTTTTAGGGAGAGACACAAAGCCACTGTGCTTGGCTCGGGCAATTTGGCGTGCGAAATTTGAGCCACTGTACTTGGCTCGGGCAATTCGGGGCGTCGGCTAAGATGCTGGTTAAGTTGAATGGACAGGTCTAAAAGATTATAATTAGGCCTATCTCTTTATACGGCTGTGAAACGTGGTTAGTGCTAGAGCGGCACTTCTGCCGCTGGAATTGGAAATGGAATTGCGTGTTACGGAGTTGAATATACTGCGGTAAATGTGTGGAGGAACGCGGAAGGACAGTGTTAGGCATTCGCGGCAGCATTCGTGTCCGTGACATAGCGGGTAAATTGCAGGAGTGTCGTCTTCGCTGGTATGCCGTCAACAAGCCATGCCGTCTCCGCTGGACTCCGGCTGGAGGGGTTGACCCAAAAAGTGCTAGCATGACGTTGTTAAGTGTGATGATATATGTGCCAATGGATGGCGAAAACCGAGCGAAGTAGAGAAGAAAAAATTTGAAAGTGGACCCCGGGCACTGAAACCGAAGTTTGGTTTACAACCACATAGCAAGTGCTGCATCACAAACTAGGCAGGTGAAGTCTTGGACACAACTTATTAGTTATAAATTCACTGTACGAAGCGTGTGTAATTTTTTGGCTTACTAATAGTATCTTCATCCACACGAAATGAGTACAAATTGATAGCGGTTTTAGTTATCTATGGTAAAATGAAAATACCAAAATTAAAACAACAAATGTAAAACTAATTTAAATATATTTTAGGTATTATGTAAATATATAGAATTGAAATTTTACAGTCCTACAATATCAGTTACATTTAAAAGACGATTAGTGTATTTTTTTAACTTAGTGGTGCTTAGGCAAATTGTCCAATCTAGAAAGTGCAAATCTAGTTATTAGAAATCTTGTCTTTTCTCTTCATACGTATACTTAATAAATCAATGAATTCTCTGACTTAAACTTATGATCCGCGAAATCTGGGAAAACCATAAGAAAGTAGACCACATATCCATACTAATATTATAAATGCGAAAGTAACTCTGTCTGTCTGTCTGTCTGTCTGTTCCTCTTTCACGCCTAAACGGCTGAACGGATTTTGATGAAATTTGGTATGGTGATAGATGATAACCTAGAAATGGTCATAGGCTATAAATAATCACGCCATCGTTCTTAGGGGGTAGGCAGTAGGCAGATAACTAAATTGAGTTAGTGATTTTTTGTGCTTATCCGGTATCTATGAGAATCGGCCAACATCTATTTTTCATCCCCCTAAATGTTAGGGGTGACCCACCCCCAAAACATTTTTTTTAATTTTTTGACATTTTATTATTTATATGGCAGAACAACGTTTGCCGGGTCAGCTAGTATGTAATAAAGATTAGATTTCCAGCTGGAACCTTTAAAAAATTTTGTTCTGAAAAAATATCATTACAAATCTCTTTTAGAATAATAAATACACTGTGTGTTTCTGTAGTTATACATATTTAAATAATAGAAATACAAAATACTAGGATTTTTGTTCGGTATTAATATTCTTACGTTCCAATATACATATATATTTTTATTTAGTTATTAATAAAGTATAGTTTGTTAATACTTAAATAAGTTTTTGGGTCACTTATTCTTTAAAACACAGTACAAGATTATCATGCCAGCATATCTAGAGACCACAGATGGCTGCCATCCAGACGCTCTTGACGCCCTACCACTTGGTAATTATAAACTTAAGTAAGTAAGAAGGTATATTACAGTATAGAGAGTATAGACAATAATTTAAACTGATCAGGCAACGTCAGAAGTTTACGTAATTTACTTTTAATTATCGGCAAGGACATTGTTTTTTAGAAGTAGAGGTATATCGTTTGATATTTTCGAAACACTGTAGTTAAAACCACCTTTAAAATCCGCAGTTTTAAAGATATCTTTGAGTTATCCTCCTGCTACATGTTCTCATAGGCCAAAATGCCCCAATATTCTTCAGGTAGGTTTGATAACTCATCTACAAAGTCAGGAAACCTTAGGAGGGATATTTTTTGCTACGTCACCTCTTTGTTATTCTTGCGCGAGTCACAACAACAATATGCTTAAATTTGTTTTTTACAAGAACAACCATTAAACCTCGTAGTTTGTGCTGGATTTTCCTAAATCCAAATTTTTCTATTAGTTTCCTATACTCCTGTATAGGAAACTAATAGAAAAATTTGTATATACATTTTAAGTTATAAGGCACTCGTGATCTCGCTTCATTCATATAAAAATATAGACGATGTTTCGCTGAGAAGCTCTCATAAGTTAGTTATTCGGCAACAACCGAATTCTAAAGCAGTATAAATAAAAACGTAAAAATACATTACACAATGCATATATTATTTAGACGTTATAAAATCTAAAACTGACAAAAATTAGGTCAGACTATTTACAAAATTCTACGAAGTATGATTTGCGTAATCTTATTGTAGCAATTCTCCAAACTCCTTCAGAATTTATTTGTTAACAACTCATGACGTACTTAGATATAATAATAGTGCATGACGAGAGGTCACAGGTATAAGATACCCATGATGGCATGTAATGCAACAGTTTTTAAATGTGCATATTGCTATATACTGCATACCGAAATAAACGGTTTGTATAACCCGTCAAAACAACTGTTCATGTGTGGCGGATGTACTTTTTTATTGCTGTGGAATAGCAAACAGGCTGACGGCCCACTTAATGGTAAGCAATTACCGTCGCCTATGGATGTTTTCGAGGCCGGAGGAGTGCTAATACGCTGCCATCCGCGTAGGGTAACTGGAATATGGGCCATTTATGTCGGAACACAAAACAAGGTTAATAATAGGTCTTTCTTTACCTATGAAATTGCCGTTCTGCAGTACTGACCATTTCAAATCAAAATAATTTTAGTTTGGCTAAGAATTCTAATTTCAAATTAATTTTATTTTAAAAACATGGAATTCTTTTTCCAAGAGTAGTCATTTGTTTATTGATTAGTGTTACATTTTCATCGCATTTCAATTTTTTTCGTCATCATGGATACGTTAAAAATTCGAGTAATTATGGAATATGAGTACCGTCGTGGCAGCAACGCGGCACAAGCGGCACGAACATTAACGACGTTTACGGAGCTAACACTACAAACCAACGCACCAACTGTTATTGGTTTGCTCGCTTCCGTTCTGGGAATTTCGACCTGAAAAATGAACCACGCAGTCGTCCGAAGACTTTGGTCGACAATGACGAATTAAAGGTGATTGTGGAAGCTGATTATACACAATCTACGGCTGAATTAGCAGCAGCTTTCGACGTTAGCGTCAAAACAATATTGGTCCATTTGCGTCAAATTGGCAAGGTAAAAAAGCTTGACAAATGGGTGCCCCACGAACTCAATGATCGCCAGCGCGAAGTATCTTATTTGACAGTTATAATTTTGTTAAAAAATACAAATTTGTTGGTTTTATCTATATTTAAATTTGATTTGAACTGACCAAGGCCTTAAGGGCTCAAGTCAATCTCACCAGATGGTGTAGCTGCGATTAAACGTACGAGGTTATTTAAAAAAAAAAACCCCGCTGTTCTCCTATCGCCTACGCCCGGGCCTACGGAAATGTGGCCTGCCGATCTCGTGGCTCGGGCCGGCGCCGGCCCGCCCTTTCTCAAGGCGGGCCTCTTCTAAAGTGTTGATGCCAGGGGGTCAGGGTTTCGTCCCCCCGGCGCTCTCCTGAGTTGACTCAAGGAGTTGAGGGGGGCCGCGGAACAGCACGCAGCCCTCTCCCTCGCGGCAATAGTGCGGGCGGTGGATCCTCCCCCGAGGGGCCGCCCGCGGCCGCTTTCTACGGCGGCCGGAGGTCGTTGCTTGCCCTCTGGCGCCGACGACGTGGCCTGCGTTGGCGGGAGTTAACTCCCGCTCCCGCTCCACCGCCTCCTTTGCGGACATTACTGCCTCGCAAAAGGAGACGACGGCCGTCCATCCATGATCGCCCCCGACCATGGACAGAACCAGGGCCGGGAGCGACAGGTCCGCGGCCAATTCCGGACGGGACTCCCATCCCCATCGCGTGCTAGTCAGGCGTGGGTACGACTACCAGACGACACTCCAGAAAAACCAAGGTGTCGCCCAACGTTGTAGTCGGCCCAGCAAGACCAACCGACAGTGAAGATGCGAGTCCCGCCTCAGGAACACTCTCTGTGCAGGCGCAGTCGAAATAGGCATGGTTTCGACTACCAAATCAGGGCCCGAGGCAGAACCTTGGACTCCAATCAGTATTCGCAACCATCCCACCGAGGACCACGCCACGAACAGAGAGCGAAGTTGGAAAGGATGTAGGAGGTAGACGGGAAGAAAGGTAGGACTCTGTCGCCTCGGATGGAGAGGGGAGTGAGGCGACGGATGCTCGGGCACCTCGGGTACGCACACCCGTGCACTCCTCGGACAGAGGAGCGCCCCTGAGGGGAAACGTACGAGGTTCTGCCCTAAGTCTTTCAGTCTCTCTATTGATTTACAGGGTCAGACGGCTGTCGTCCCTTATATAAATCACATGTAGCTAAATTAATTTTTTTTATCATGAAAGCGAAAGACGCGGAAGAAAATCGACGCAAACGTTGCGCACTAAAGTTGTCCTTTGACCGTTTAATGATACCGATTAAATATACTCTCTCCGTGCTGGGGCGGAGTAAGAATACTGACCCCTGAGCCCAAGGTGCAGCTTGTCTTAAAAGGTGACTAGATGGTAGAGCTCTGGGCTCGACTGGATGGCAACCACCCCTGGTAAACCAGGTTTCAGATGGTGACCACCTATGGGGTTTGCCTGTCTGTCGATCTCAGCTGTAAAAAAAAACCTCGTACTGTATAACGATTCACACCGTGCTGCCTACGATATAAAGACATACTACTTACATTCTCTATAATGAAACACTTATTAAATGTAAACACCCAGACTTATGATGGGAATTGAAAGTAAGCAAGCGTTCGGATGTGCGAAATCTGTTAGGTCACGGAGGTCGCCATTAAATAGTGGATTTAGCTATAGAATTTGCATGCAATCGGGATTAACAAATTACATGATGGTGGTTTGAAGATTTGCAACGAATAGCACGCAGAATATTAGTGTATGTGGCCCCAGAGTCATTATTATTATTATATCATGTCTGGTATAATAATAGTATTTACCAGTTTCACAGTCCACGTGTTAGATGTCAATAGCGAGTAAATCACACACAAAAGTAATAGAAAAAAGTTTGATTTTGATACTAGATTACTTTTCTAATACTTTTTGGTATCATTTTGGTTTAAATCATTCTGTATCTAAATTAAAGCTCGTGTTATGTTGATTTAGTAGACAATCGCATCGGGTTCGAGGCGATCGAGATCCGTCAGTCGAAAGCCAGGCTGGCCAGTGCCTGTGGTGCCAGTCGTACGCGATCCGCCATGTGTTTCGGTTGTTTCAGCGGTTTCAGTCGCCGTCCGGACCGCTGAAGCGTACGACCGCGCTCGGTAACTTTGTTACAGTGCACCGCTAATACATTTCAGTAATATTATGTGACATTTTTTTATTTTTGGTTTATTATTTTAGTTTCGAAAGTTATTTATTTATATAAAACTGCAACACTACAGGATTTGTAAGTATACTTTTATATTTTTCAAATTTTAACAAATAAGATAACTTATTTATAGAATAGAACTTGTTTATTTCTATATAATAATATAACTTTCAGCAGTATGTCATGCATATATTAAAAAATGCTGCGTCAATTTAGTACAATTAATTTTGACTGATATAAGTAAAAATTAAATTAGGTCAAAGAGAAGAGACACTACGTGTTAAAATATATTTTTGAAAATGATACTAGACACTAGCTTTTACTATTACCTCTACGTGATAGCTGCGTGTTCGCGGTGTCCCTAGCGTCGCAAACACGCATAGGCGACGGTAACTGCTTACTATTAAGTGGGGTGTTAGCCTGTCTGCTGTTCCCCAGCAATAAAAAATTATGTATTATTAATTTTGTATATACTTAATTATTTATTTAAAACTATATTTTTTTAAAGAGCAATTATTCCAATATCTATATGTAAAGTAGGTATGCCATTTGTCTCAAGAGTTAGTTAAATTTTGCGACATCATCAATTCAATGCTTTAGCCGCCATGTTACCAGTGCAATATTGGTGACATAATATATCCCACATACCGCTTGCTGAATAATGGAATGTCCCCTGTTGAGGTTAAGCCTTTCCGGATCGAGGGATGCGGATGGCAAATCCAGGCGACACCTGCTACCGTAGAAATATCCCTATCAATAATTTACTACTCTATTGCACTGTAGTCGGACACCGACTTACAGTGCAATTGGAATGACTATAAGATTAAAAATATATTTTTTTATTTAATCCCTCTAAATGATACACTTTAACATAATTGCAGTAGTCCCACCAAACTGCACAGCAGTTTGTCGGCGGGAAAAGCGTTCATGTTACATAATTTTTAAATACATTATATTTTTATATTATCTATATTCATCACTTTTAATTATGTATACAACTATATAGGTTTTCCCTTACTATAAAAAATAGCACCTATTAGGGTTGATCATATATATACATATGTATATCAATTTTAAATAAAATGAAGTATGTAGCCTTTGTATTTTTGCCAATCTCAATTCCGCTCATGTTCCTGGAGGTGGCGATTACCAAAATTTATGGCACAAAAGCTTTTGTCCTTAAAGGCGGACATTTATCTCTGGAATAAATTCTATTCGTAAAATAAAGAAAGGATTCACTAAAAGTGATTAAAATGTATCGTTTACTTATTTTATTTATGGATTCAATTACTATTTCGAAAATAGTGAAGGGAAACCAATAATAAAATAGATCTACTAGCACGTTATGTTATGATAATGTAATAGTAATAACAGGACAGGTCTATAAGACCATCATTAGGCCTGTCCTTTTATACGGCTGTGAAGCATGGCCGGTGTTGGAGCGACACAAGCAGGAACTGCGTGTCACGGAAGTGAATATGCTGCGGTGGATGTGTGGAGTGACGTGGAAGGACCGCGTTAGGAACTCCCGCATTCGCGGCAGTCTTCATGTCCGTGACATTGCGGATAAATTACAAGAGTGTCGGCTCCGCTGGTACGGCCACGTATTACGGCAACCGGATGCTTACGTGGGAAACAAATGTCTGGCCATGTTGCCTCCGCCGGGCCCCGGCAGGAGGGGTAGACCAAAAAAGTGCTGGCTTGACGTCGTAAACGGTGATATGCATGCCAATGGGCTCACTACCAGGGATGCTGAAGACCGTGCGAAGTGGAGAAGAAAAAGTCGGAAAGCGGACCCCGGGCGCCGAAGCGAGAGTTTGGGTTGCAACCGGGATTCAACGCTGAGATGATGATGATGATGAATGTAATAGTAATAAAATTTTAATAATTTATTGTAACTATATTTATGGCAAAAACATAATTAATCGTAACGGCTAACACACTTCGGTACGCTTACAGAGGTCACTGGTTCGATTCCTGTCTCGCGTCTGGATGTTTAATATGTATTTCATTACGAAAGAAAGGTATATATGTAGTTTATCAGTTGTCTAGTACCAATAGCACAAGCGCTATGTTACTTGCTTTGGGACTAGATGGCGCTGAGTGAATTATCCCAATATAAAAGCAATTGGAGTATGTTTGAAAAGGTAAACACTTATTTATTACTGAATAAACATTTATTCTTGAAAATACTTGAAGAATATTGTTTCCATTTGTTATATGTAGATTTAAATAATAATTACTATATCGACTTATCTCTTCTTTCGGTTTTGTACTAACTGTGAAGAATGACATCACAAAGTAACGTACCCAATTTTAACTGGATGCCCAAGGGGCGGACGTTCTTGTTTATTATATTTTGGAACCGAAATTATATATTTTTACATCGAACGCAAATACACCACACTGTTTGTATATCCCTGAACTAATCAAATTGTAATGATTAAGATACAATAAAGTAGTTTGGTCAATATTAATAAATAGGTTATAACGGATAGGTTATTCCTGAATTTATTCAAAATAGCTCCTAGAATATACAACAATTCGACTTATTTAGTCGAATTGTTTGTCAAAAATTTACCTATTAATTATGCCGAATATCGTATTACAGCCCAAATAAAAGTGTCTGTTAATTTGTACACGTCTCGGTGAGAAAGGTCTAGTTAGTCGAACAAGTAAGAACTCAGTATGACGTCAGTTTCCCCGTCTGCACCTGTTAACGTAGTTTGTCTTAAATTCCCAACCCCTGTTAACGTTAAGAAGTTTACGATCTCGCTGTCGATACTGCTGATCAATTGCCTCCCTTTTTACCTGTGAATATACAATTTGGGATTTTAGTGATTTCATTATACAAACTATATATAATAATAACTTAAGATACCAGATAGTTAATTAATACTGAAATCAGTCAACATAAAATAAAATGAAATGATATTCATGTTTTTATAAAATGTAAAAAATGAATTAAAAATGCATTATGTATGTTCGATTGCAAGCACAAGAAAACTCTGAATTATATTCATAGGTTTCCTTGCACAGAGAAATTATAGCAGCGTAATGCTTACGCCTAATTAAGCAATTAAATCATTTCTCCATTTTTTTTTATTGCTGTGGGACAGCAGACAGGCTAACGGCCCGCTTAGAATTTAGCAGTTACCATCGCCTATGGGTGTTTGCAACGCCAGTGGCATCGCGAACACGCTGCTGTCCCATAAGGGTACTTACTGGAACTTAGGTCACTAATGCCGGAACACAACACAAGGTTAATAGGGCGGCATACTTAAGACCAAAGGTGAAGTATGCAGGGGAGGAGTAAAGATACTGATCTGGGCCGAAACGCCCTGTCATAAAATCCGAAAAAACAACCCTAGCTATAGTGGTAGTGCTACAAGTGCGTCTGGATGGCGCCCACCCCTGGTATTAAAATGTAGTGTCATAATAGACCCTTATATTGTTTAAATCATATTCCAGTTCCTTCTAGAAGCCGGCAGCACATTTTCAATGCCTCTGGTGTTGCAAACGTTTATAGACCACGGTGACGACTACTATCGGGTGGACCTTCGTCTGTTTATTGATCTTAGCTATAAAAAATATTTTAAAAAATCCATAAAGGTTTATTTGTAGAGTAATAACGGTTCGATTAAGTTCAATGTTTAGTTTTTCATTGATTACGGTTATGTTATAAATACTTTTTAAAATGAAATAGGTAACGGTGATAATAGTACCTACTCGTATATGCGATTGTACAGCGGCTTGCTCATTTCCGTTGCGGTTGTCGCCGCCACAGCAATAAATTTAAGCCATGTTGTCGTAAACACGCATATCACTAAAAACAAAAGCAAACCACACGTTATTTACCAAATTATTTGTCTTTTTAATTTATTTCAGAATTATATTCATAAATATAGAATAATGTAGTGTTTGTCTATTTAAATTCACAAATATTCTCCTATTCTATTCATCTGAGCTCTAGCTAAGATACGTACTCTAAGTACTATAAGTGTGTACTCTAGTACATACTCCTTCAAAAAAGTAATAAAAAAGAACACATTTCCCCCAATATAAGAATGTGATGATATCGCAGTGCTTTTTACATACACACGATTGGCAAACACGCACATTCAGACCGGAACAACTAATATTTAGGAATCAAACCTACAAATATGATCACAGTTCATACATTACCACTTATGTAACCACCGTCCGTTATAATTGTCTTTTTAAAGAATTCTTAATCGGCGATAGAAAATTTCTTTCGTAAGGGGTCATCCAAAAATTACGTCACACGTTAAAGGTTATCACCGAAATGTGACATTGTGTGACAAGGGACAGGGGGGGGGGGTCAAAACCCTAAGACGTCACGATATGCATGAATACGAAATGAATATGAAGGAGTGAGTCCAAGGACACAAGATGATTAAGTTTTGTATTTTTAGTTAACTTAATTAGTCGTTTATTGTTTCCTAACTAATTATGTTTATTATAAATTTGTAATTGAATTTTCAATTATTTCCTAATCTATGGATATTTTAATAGAAAATAAAATATAGAACATATGTCTAAGGCAACTAATATGTTCCTGAATGTCAAAAAAATGTAAAAAAATTTTCGCGCGAAAATCAAAACTTTTGCATAACTTTTATGTCTGGAATATCTTATGGTTCTGTAAGGAGCTTAGTACGTAATATAGATATAGATTGCTTACCTTTAATTGCTAATATTTAGTTCAGTGAGGCTAGAATAAAAGGTTTGACGTTCCGAGACCGCTAATATGAGATAAAACGGTACGCATTTGACAATCGCCCCAATTCAAAATGGCTTCCAAGATGGAGGCTACGCTATCAATATAAGCCACACAAATTGGTAATGCGCCTGGCGGCCATGTTGGTGACGTCAGTACCGTTAGCAACGTAAAATAATTTTAAGTAAGCGGCCATACGCTGCAAAAAAGGACTTAAATTATACAGGAAGTGTGAACACATTACGTGGAATAATAAAGGTAAAACTAGGGTACCAATTTAAAAAGTGTTACCAAAACTGATTGCATTTAATTGAAAGGCCTAATATTCAAGCTTGGAGGGCTAAATATTTACGTCGCATGAGACAAAATGACTTACTTGGCGCAGACAAAAAACAAGTGATTTATATCGACGAGACGTGGATACACGCCCATTACACAGTCAAAAAGTGTTGGCAGTCCGACACGGATGTTGGAGTGAAAAAAAATTATAGCCCTGGTTGCCGCTGGATTATAGTTCATGGTGGGAGTGAGTTAGGATTTGTCAATAACGCTTTTTTAATGTTTAAAGCGGATACAAAAACAGGCCATTATCATGACCAGATAATTACTCAAAATTTCACAAAATGGTTACAAGAAAAGCTTATACCCAATATACCACCGAACAGTATCGTTGTAATGGATAACGCCTTTTACCATAGTAAAGATGAAGAAAGAACTCCCACCATGAGCTCAAAATAAACAAGTAATGGTTAAATGGCTCCAAGCACATAACATTAAGTTTCCGGAATATTTCACAAAACCGGAATTATATTTAATAATAAAACATCACCAAACGCCGAAGAAATACATTATTGATAAATTATTGGCTGATCATGGTTACGAAGTTGTTAGACTGCCACCGTACAACTGTGACCTCAACCCCATAGAATATATTTGGAACCTCGTAAAACAAAGAGTTTCAGACAAGAATGTTGAACAGTTGGGGAGTAAGATCGAATCTTTAACTTTATAGACTTTGCAATCAATCACGCCTGAAGATTGGAAAAAGGAGGTAGATCATGTGAAGAGACTGGAAGAAGAATACTGGCGAAAAGATAGATTGGTCGACGAGTTATTTATTATTAACACGGGAAATGACACTGATTCTGACAAGACATCAGACTCGGACACCAATTTTGAGTCTGATGTAGATTAGGTATATGAGTGATGATGATTAAAAGTTAAACATTATTCAAACATTTAGTTTTGATTAAAAAAAACACATGAAATTTCCTTTTTATAAAGGAAATTTGATGTTAATAAAAGATTATACTTTTATTAATAAATGAGAATATTACGTTTTGAAGCGCATTACCAATTTGCGTGGCTTATATACATATGGATATTTTATCGTTAGCGAGAAGCAAAACTCGAGTGAATTTCGACCTGACACATAGTACTGTGATTAAATAAATTAGCAGTTAAGATCGCATTCTAAGTTCATGAAATATCATAAATTTTTTTCTAAACCAATAATTACTGGTATATTTTATTATTCTCGTATTCGTTTCAGAATTTGTATTATATGTATATATTGTACATCTATAAACATTTCCATTGTATTTAATTCATTTTTGTATATCTTCATTGAAGTTCTATTCTCATGTAGCTAGTTTCAATGTTATTTATTATAGGGGAAGGTGCAGCAAGCCGAAGATACAAGTTTTACTTAGTTTCGGCTTGAGGAACCTATATAGTTTTATGTAATAACTAGCTTAATTATATTTTACCTTTATAAAAATGTAATTTTTGTGGCAATAAATATATTATTATTATTATTGTATATATTTTTTGTATTAGTCATAGTGATCCTATACACACATACGATACTAGTGATATCGCTAGTGTCCAGTAACATAGATTTAGGTCTAGTTTCTTTATTAATATTATAAAATGTATTCAGCACTTTTGTAGTAACAGTCGGTAAACAAAATTTAATTCCAAAAAACACGTGCACTACATACGGGTTCTATTATTGGCCGATATTGTAGATGTAGATGTTGGTACTATTTAATTGTAGGTAGACATAGAATAAATGAGTTATTCCGTACGCTGTGGTTTGCTTTGTATCTCCCCGAATAATGAATACTTTTACAGATATTTTCAGATTTTGCTAGAACATGCGTTGTCTTGTCTACATTAGCATTTAGGCTGCACATAGTCTATGAACTTTGCTCAATACAATGATTTGTGAAAAAAAGGGAAACTGCCAAGGTATTACTCATGCAGGTAATTTAATATATACATTCAATTAACGACGAAGGTAGAATACCAAAATACAGAATAATTAGAGTAAATATAGGTATTTGATTTGGTTTTATTGAAAATAATGTTAACTCGTTAAGCTCTAAATATAAGACTTTTCTATGTAGATCACTAGTAAAGTATAACATTTTAGGCTTAATTTATTATATTTATTCCAGATTAGAGACAGCAAAGGTAGAGTACAATTAATTTCGGGTTTAAAATTCCAACTATTTTCTTGTGAGTCTTTGCACAAGAAGAAAAATATTCTCACCAAATGGCGCTGATATAACGTTTTATATTTACTATGTAGTTAACAATAAACTCCGAAATCCGAAGCGAAATGAGATGAAGCTTGTAAGAGGGACAATCTTTCCAATGCATCACAAAGCAATATCCATACTTCTAAAAATAAACAAAAATATTGCTGACGTAAAATTTCCTGCAAGGTTTTATTCACTTGAATGATATTTGTATGCGAGTGAAGAAAATACAAAGGGAAAATTCTCTTGCAGTTCGTTGTAGCTATTTAGAATCCAGTTGAATACTGTCGTATTCACGGGATCGTTTATTTCTGGTGGTATAGCGACGAGAGCGTTGACTCAGTGAGATTACGATTTAAATATAGGCGGGGGCGAAGTGCCAAATCATTGGGGAAATGTTTGGCCCAGAGGCGTGTCACAAGAATTCAAGCTATTGCAATTGTTGTGCTGTTAATTCGATGAAAAAATCTTTTAATCGTTATCAAATTCTTCAGTACTTTTCGAATTGTTTTTTTTACGATTAATGTATCACGTTTAAAATTACTTAATAAAATATAGCTGTGCTACTCTTTTAATGATACTAATATCTTTACTAAATATAAAGATAAAGATTTTTATGATAGAGGTTCAAATAAAATGTACATAAATGGAACATTAAAAGAAACATCATAGTTGATCGCGAAACATAAACTGAAATAGTTAAAGTTTTAAGTACGATTATAACACGGGCTTGAGGACTGGAGATTTAGTTTTAATTCATATATTGATACATCTCATAAGAAATGTGTATAGAGAATATAAGAGATGATACGTATAAACGTATTTATAAAATACGTTCTATTTGAATTACTTAGTTTCGGCTAAACTAAGGGCTGTTCCCGCCCGTTTCGCTGGTCGATTAACAGAAAAAGTTTTTTTTCATGAGATCTTATTTTTTTTCTATAATAAATGTATCTTATGTTACTCCTTGTTACATCAGCTATCTGCCAGTGAAAGTCCCGTCAAAATCGGTCTTGACATTTCAGAGATTAGCCGAAACAAATAAACAGACAGACAAAAATTTAAAAAAATGTTGTTTTGGTATATGTACCGTGTATACATCCAAATGCACTTAGTAAAAAGCGGTTACTTTAATATTATAAACAGATACTCTAATTTTATTTATTTGTATACAAATTAAAGAGAAACTATGCAAACGTTTTTTCCAATTATTGTTACGGGAAAATTATAAGTTATGGGTCAAGAATGAAATTATTATTATATGATTCTTTATTGAAATGAAAGTAATTAGTTAGCTTGATTTTATTTTATTGGTAAATCATTGAAGCATGAAAGAGACGATTTAGCGATGTTTTTCACACTTACATTTTCATAATATCTGAGATTACTAATATGATGTGACTATATAAAAAATAGTAACGCAGGGAGAAAATTTTATTTAGAGCCTAATCGACATAAAATAGACAAATATTTTGATAAGCGTTGTATATCAGGCGCAGAAATGATAACATCTAAGTAAATATTAACACAGCTGCAATTATTATATATTTATAATTATTCGGTTTTTAATACATTAATCCTACTATTCGAAATGTATTGCAGGTTTTCTTTTCATTAACAGAATATCTAGTTTGAGTGCAAGTACAAATTATTTCCAGTTACAAATATTTTGTCCTTCTCCTTTTGGGGATCAAATTTACGAAGACAATCATGCAAAGTCACAGCCCTAACTTTGATTTTAGTAATGCCTTTTGTACAATGCCGGTCACGGATCGAGAGTGCACCGAATAGGGATGAGTGGGATACCACGAAAGCAGTGGACTGTATGAGAAGGGAGCGGAAGGGGAGCGGTGGTTAAAGATATGCGATGCCTTATAGTGGGCAAAGAAACTCGCACTGACCTTGATTCCACTGCTTCTCGGATCGGTTCAGGTTCGCTCGCGGACGATCTGTTGCACGGCACCAGCTAAATGTCACAAACTAGACACTGAACACACAATCTTATGGCACGGTCAACGAGAGTTAGTAAGGAGTAACTGAAGCTAATTGCGCAGAGACTGGTATTCAGGGAGGTCGAACGTCGACCGTCTCGCGCGTTTAGAGGCTTACGCGATACTACAGTAGTACGTTTCACGCTCACTTTCACCATTTACCTCACCGAGAGTCAGGAGGGTAGATAACAAAAATCAAGAGACGAGATTTCAACAACCCTTTATGCAAGGATCGAGCATCTTTAATACAGTAGACTTCAATATATTATATTGCTTAATAAACTCATTTAACATACTCCAACTGCAATTCAGTGATTTCATAGTTACCTTTTTGGTCACCGGCATCGTATTTGTATCGAAAACACTAGTTCTATTTGGTGCAATACCACGGCTGGCGTGCCACATGGTGGTGATTTTTCTCTTTTGCTTGTCGCTGTATTTATTAACTCCATTTCAAAAGATCTTCAATGTTTCTACCACATCTACGCTGACGACCTACAAATTTGCTAAATATAAAAAAATGCAAAAATACTAAAATAGACCAACTAGCAAATACAATTAACTCAATTAATAAAGATTTAAGAGTAAAGTTTTTGTTTCGTTGTTAATTCCATAAAAACGCAATTTATTATAATCGGGAGCCCTAAGACGATAGCTAAAATTCCTAATACACTGCTTCAGGTTGAATCCGAGGGAATCTCTATACCACTAAGTACAAAAGCTAAAAACGTAGGCGTTCAGTATGATAGTTTGCAGATTCAAGAGGTGAGCCGACAAATTTTTGCCTCTGCATCTTTTCTCCGTAGACTACGCAATTTCCTTCCACATGCCACTAAAATTGTACTTGTACAATTGCTGCTTCTTCCTATTCTAGATTACGCAAATGTCAGCTATCATAATATCACTGAGTGCTAATTAAATAAACTTGAGCGACTTCAAACCTTCTGCATTACACAAGTATGACCATGACTCAAAATTTCGTGCTAAGTTCAAGTGGCTTCCTATACATGTTCGTCGGAATGTTCATGTCCTTTCGCTTTTGTTTAACACCTCTAACCGTTTAACATCTTATCTTAAAGAAATACTCATCTTAAAGAAGTACTTCTTCATACCAACATTTTAAGGTATCTTAGGTCTTCAGAAAACCGGCTATTAGAAATACCTCATCACTAGTCTGATTTTTTGGAAAGTCTTTCACTATTCAGGCCACTGGCTTTTGTAGTTCTCTGTCAGCTGATATCCGGCTTGTGAAATAACTGCCGATCTTTAACATACTTGTAAAGGAATACTGTCTGAAAAGCAATTTGTAAGCATTTATATCTTTTGATTTCCCTTGCATCTTTTTTGTATATAATGTTATAAATAAATGAATAATATATATTTTGTGTGTTGTATAATAAATGATTCATTCATTCATTCAAAGCCATATAATAAACCGTTCATGGCAGAAATATGGTGATCGAGAAATATAAATTATCGTGATTTGAAAGAAAATAATCATGACGAAACCATCCAACGGTTTATTACATTGAAAATTTAAATCATAGCCCGAGTTCACTGTTGAGTATTTTCTACCGATGCTACTGTTTAAGCTATTGCCATTTTGTGACAGACGAAGCCCTGGACAAGGTTCAAAAATATACAAAGCAATAATACAGTACCTATATCTACTGTACTTTTTACATATAAAATTAGCATAAAACAGGACATAAATTAAATTTAGCTAGTTAGCTAGAAACAGTTGTATATGAGTTTTTAATTTGGAATAGAAAAAGATAAGGTTCATATGGCAAGTATCGTAAGAACTTGGATTATAAAAATAAAGAACGAATATATACGTGTATGACTACGTATATGACTCGTGATTTATACACGTTGACGTACAAGAAAATGTTACAAGCCCTGTGAGATTATCGTCGTAAGATTTTACAACCGTTCTTTATTGCTTGAGATTTGGAGCTGTGCAAAGGTGCTGTTCTAGAAATTTTTCATTTTCTCTAGTTTGTACGTTCTCATTACGTTTACTCATAAAGTTAATTGTATAAATTAATGTGATTCGTTAATGATTTAATGTATTCTATTTTAAGACTCATATTTCCATGGTTGCAGCATAAAGAAAGACGAAAACGGGAGCAAAAAGCACAATGACTTTTGAACAAGAAAAAAGTTCACCGGAAAAGTATCTATCAAAAAGACGTGTAGAAAGTTCTTAAAGTTCTTAAAGAAACATTGTTTATTACAAATTAGAGAACATCTGGCAAGATAACTATGTAAACAAGTTGCAAACTATATTCATTTTAATATTGTCAGTTTGAGTTAAAGTTTGCAGAATGTATTATAGCGCAATATTATCGTCAGCACAAAGAAGGACTGGCGTTAATATATTCGCCGCAGTTTGCTCGTTGCATATTCAAAAGATGCAAAACGGTAGCTGAAGGGTTGAAAAGATATGTAAAAAGCTCTTCGTGTTCCAAACCGCAGTCTAATGTTCGTTAAAATTCAATTTAGTCTTAGTTAAAATCGATGGGTTTAATAATATTTTTTGGTGGATAAAAGGAGAGATTCATTATCATCCACGGGTTTATGCCAATTTCCTATGGTGAAGATTTAATTTTAGAGCCCCTTTGTTAACTACTACCATGGAGTGAAACTAGTGTACATCAGGTAAATCACAGTATCCATAATCTCTGTGTGTAAGCTACCTCAGCGTGTCAACATGTTATTACACATCAGGCGAGTAAAACTGCATAGATGTTCGATCCTTGCAAAAGGGTATTTGAAATCCCGCCTCTTGATTTTTGTTACCTACCCTAACTCTCGGTGAGATAAATGGTAAAAGAGAGGGTAGGACGAACAAATATAAATAGTAACGCGTAAGCTTCTAAATGCGCGGGACGGTTGACGTTCGACCTTCCTTCACTTACTCCAAACTCTCATTGGCCGTGCCATAATCAATTGTGTGTTCAGTGTGCGTGAATTTAGCTGGTGCCGTGCAACAGTTCCTTCGCGAGCGGACCTGAACCGATCCGGGAAGGGATCAAGTTCAGTGCAAATTTCATTGCCCACTGCAAGGTATCGCGTATCTCTAACTACCGCTCCTCTCCCCTCCTCTCTCATACAGTCCACTGCTCTCGAGCTACCCTTCTCAGTCCTGTTCGGTGTCCGGTTCGGCATCGTACAGAAGGAGTATGAAATCGTAGGAATCAAATCGAGCCTTTCTGATGGGATTTCAGAGTGTTAGTTAGATACTAACACTATAGTTAGCGTATATATTTACTTGGTAGCCAATATAGTTGGCTACCAAGTAAATATATACGGTAACTATAAAATACAATTAAGGTGTATAAAACCAGTTTGTTTATAACATTTATTTGTTTATTCAGTTTTACACTAATTTGGTATCTTGCTTAGAACTTGACACAAATGGTCGGGCAGTTTTAATCTCGGCGATCGAATATTAATTATTTATTAATTTACGTTCAGTATTTGCAAGGAAAAGAAAAAAATGAAATAGTTTATGTTGTCCTGTATAATGAATTTTGTAAACGTGTCAATTTTCACGTCTTGTTACATACATACCAGTTCTTACGAACGAAAATATTTAGCTACAACAGAAACCATTTTCATAATACATTTATAAAACATCCCGTACCAAACAAGCTATACGTATTTCAGATGATGAATGACGTGTTTCAACTATAATTTTCTAGTGCAAATTAAGGTTTTTTTATATATAGGCCGCGTAGTTACTGAATTAGCCAGAATCTTTATTTCCGCTTAATTTTTTCGGTTTATTATTACAATTTTTTCTGCTATTCTATATATTTGCTGTATATATTTATATCTTTTTAACTTTGCCTTTGATCTTTTTTTACTATTATACTATTTAAATTTATCCTATTATATTTTTCTTTGTTTTTATTATATCGAATTAAAAAGGTTAACTTTATAACGGATCATGATACTGATTATTAAAATATTGTATTAAAATTGCAAGCCAAACAGGCATTAAACATAAACATGTTACATGTGTGTATTCATTTTGAAAATTATACAACCATGCTTGACGTAAATAAATTTGAATGTAATATCACAGATTAATAAACATATATTTATTTATTTAAAAAAAGTATATTTGTAGTATATCAGTTGTCTAGTACCCATAACACAAGTGCTATGCCACTTAGTTTGGGACTAGATGGCGTTGTGTGAATTGTCCCATTATATTTATTTATTATTTATCCAATACAACCTTTCTAAAGCGATTATTTTGAATAATTTTTGCGTATAGACTACAAAGTCAAAGAAAAGTAATTCTTGTATAACAGTAAATGAAATAAGATACTTGCGGTTACACCTCTGAATGAAAGTCACGTTAGCTTGTTAAAAGTTAAACTTTTCTTTGTGAGCTTAGGTATAATGTTGAATTCCCAACTCTGTAATCCAGACATAATATGTAAATTGACAATACGGGAGGAATATTGTCTTTGAATGAATCAACTACGCGAGAAGTTTCGTACATCTAACATATAACATATATGAGTTATGATATAGTTATGTGTTTCACGACTTTACGATTGTATTTGCACTGTTTTGTTATTTATACTTTGATGAATTGACTTGTCTGACCTTTACTATTACTTTATGTCTTTTTATCTCTTTACTAGTGTTTAATGCCACTTTCATACTCATATGAAAGCCTCAGCTTTTATTGGTTAGCGACAGCAGACAGGCTGACGGTCTACTTGTGTTGTTAAGTTACTCTCGCTTCTGGATTATTGCGACCCTACGAACACGCTGCTGTCTGTATAGAGATACTGAAACCTTAGTCACCAATGCCGGAACACAAGGTTATTATGGCGGCATACTTCTATAAGTATAAGTAAGTCTTGTTCTATAAAAACGGCTGTTACTATCCAAACAGGCTTGGGATACTACCACCTAGCAAGGCTCTTACTTCATATTACGAGGAATGCTGCTGAGTGTCGCTTCTGCACATTTTTTATCTTTGTGCCTTTTAGTCACATATTTATCTTCTGAACAAAGAGTCACATATGAATGAATGGGGCTATATTTGGATTTATAGGGCAACTGACCCCGAAAGAAAACGGTCCACTATATTTTGTGTGAATTAGTAAAGGTAGTAACCATTTTTTACTATTCAGGGCTCCCTAGACAAGGGTAGCCTTACTCTTATTTATAAACGGGACCGTACAGCAAACTTTACAACTATTTATGTTTACTGTAATTTAAGATTTTAGGATCATAAGATTAACATTAGAGTATATAAGAATATCTTTCAAAGTTTTTTAAAACAGCTTGTGATATATTTTCAAAGTTTGAATTTTGCGGCTAATTCTCGAAGGGAATGTTTAATATTCTCTTTCAACTTCTAAGTCGTCTTATGGTATGCAAAGTGATTTATAATCGCTAAATATTTCACTGAGATTATTTATTTAGTGGAAACCTATCTGTCTATGTAGATAGCAATTTACTGAAATGAAATAAAAAATACGAATGTTATTGTTTAACATTATACAAATGATATTGAAATATAAGGTACTTATTAATATTAAACTCTGAGACCAATATATAGGTCCTGGCAGCGGCAGATTTACCAGCAGGCTGAGTAGGCCGGAGCCTAGGGCGGCAAATTTTAGTTTGCCAAAGAAGTTTCACTTCTGACATGTGTAGGTACTTTGTTTACACGCACTTTTTTATTATTATTCATATAGTCACGGAGTTATCAAACAGACATCGTATCTTATTATGTCACGATTTATGTTCGGGATTATCTCTGAAACTAATGAACCGATTTTGATCAAATTTCATAACTATAATTTGATCTGTAATTTGATCTAACTTAAAAGATAGGATAGTTCTTATCTCAAATAATGACCCTAATATTTGTTGTTGCCAATCAGATGTTTATTATACGACAATAGTGAGCATTTAATGGTTAGTTCTAGGAATTCTTAATTGTTGGCGGTGTAAGTTAATTTATTCACACAACTCTCTAACCTCGTTTAAAATCTAGGCTGCCTAGACATCTGCGTTCTTTTTTTATTGCTGTAGGACAGCAGGCAGGCTTATTTAGAATATACAGTTACCGTCACCTATGGATGTTTGCAACGTCTGGGGCATCGATAACACGCTGCTATCCGCGTAACTGGAACCTGGTCACTTATGCCAGAACACAACACAACGTTATTATGGCGGTATATTTAAAAATCAGAGGTGGTTGCCATCCAGACGGGCTTGGAGCCCTACCACCTGGATTGAGTTTTAGTCGCATTTTACAACATAAGTATATTATACTCTATTCCACGGCATATTCATATTCACGACATAACCGTACTATTTAAATTTTTTTGTGAATGATTGTTATAAGTCACAGAAACCTGTATTTTTTTTTAGCTAGTATAATAATAGACCCCGCAAGCTAGATAATAATAAAAATTAAATTTACTAGCTGACCCGGCAAACGTTGTTCTCTCTTAAACATTAAAAAAAGCTTATGTCCTTCTCCAAGGTCTAATCTATGTCTATAAATTCACCAAAATTGATTCAGCGGCTTAGGAATGAAAGCGTAACAAACAAACAAATACACTTTCACATTTATAATATTTATATTTTATATTTGTATGGATTAAAATAATAATTCTCATATAAAAAAATATAAGTTTGTGTATCTGTATTTGGATCGGAAATGTTTTATGAAAAACAAATAATAATCCAAGACGTTGCTCGGCATATTGAGTTCATAACTTTGTTGAAACATAGTTTGTATTCGAGTAATTTGATTGGACGTGTGCCAGTAAAGCGTTTAGTTTAGAATCTGAGTGAGGAATTACAATGGCTGAATCTTGACTGCCGCCTATATTAAACTCATTATTGAGAAATATAAAAGTCCGTTTTGCAATTTATATCCAATGTCATAATGACGTCACGACTGGGAAATTATTGTCTGAGGTCTCGATCCCCATTTAAAACAACTGCTAGTATTTTTTTATGGTCTGGGTATACGTGTTCATTATCTATACAAATAAATAAAATTGGAGGGTCTGTTTGTAATATTAAAATAACCGCTTTTTACTAAGTGCATTTGGTTGTATACACGATACATATACCAAAACAACATTTTTTTAAATTTTTGTCTGTCTGTCTGTCTGTTGGTTCCGGCTAATCTCTGAAACGGCTGGACCGATTTTGACGGGACTTTCAATGACAGATAGCTAATGTAACAAGGAGTAACTTAGACTACCTATTTTTATTTTAGAAAAAAAAAAATAGTTTTAGCAAAAAATGATCAGTTTCGGAAATGATATGACCAATTTAACTTGACCTCCAATTTATATCATCAACAATATAAAATAGGGTTCATCTTAGGCTGGAAATTGTAGGTTCGAACGAAGTTTGTATATTTCATTTATTTATATTTTAGGGTTTGTAATCCAAAATAAACCATAAGATATATCCAAAAAATGCTGCCCAAAGTTACTATTCCACGCGGACGGAGTCGCGGGCACTGCTAGTATATTTCTATAAAAACGTGTTATTTACACATGCTGCAAGAAATTATTTTTTTCATATTTAAATATTATAGCGTGAAGTCTTGCTGTACTTGAGACTACCCCTTGAGGGAACACACCATATACCCACCATACTTGTCTAAAGCGGATTGATACAACGGTGATCTCCATAAGCATCTTACATCTTCCATCTCCATCTTACGGTGTTTTCCTACACCGTCAGTAGAAACATTCTTACAAAAATGTGAGACAAGAAGATAGTAAATCCAACACGTATTACTTTATCGAATCAGAATTTCCAGTTGAGCCAGTATCAAATAGGATGAGAAATAGCTACTCATTAACTAACTCATAATCCCTTGGGTAAAACTCCAAGCGGTCCGTGATATGACCTTATTAGCCTCTGACCCACCTTTATCATAGATACATTACAAAAGACGAAGCCTACAGAAATTAAATTTTATATACGTGGCCTTTCACACTTAAACACATGGTAGGATAAAAGTTTCTTTCGCCGTAAAATTGAAGATTTTCTAGTAGGATGATTTTACTATATCATCTAAACGTTTATTCGGAGTAAATACAATATAGTTAGATAGATAATACTTTATTGTTCATTGTATAAAAGTAGTTTACATTGAAATTCTGTATTTAAAAATATTGCACAATGGACGGCCTTATCGCTAAAAGTGATCTCTTCCACACACCTCAGTACAGGGAACAAATCTATATCTATACTACTATTATAAAGAGGAAAGATTTGATTGTTTGTTTGTTTGTTTGTTTGTTTGTTTGTTTGTTTGTTTGTTTGTTTGTTTGTTTGCTTTGAATAGGCTCCGAAACTACTGACCCGATTTAAAAAATTCTTTCATTGTTGGGAAGCTACACTATCCCCGGGTGACATAGGCTATATTATATTTTCAAAAAAATTAGGGATCCTTACTAAAACTCCAATAATGTAACCCAAAGTGTAAAAAAATTACCTAAAATATTATTTAAATCGCGTGCGTTGCGAAAACTATTGATGATAGAATAAAATAATGTACTACAACTTTGCAGAACACATCATTGTTTACAAAAAGTGTCGCGACAGCATATGTCTAACTATTATAGTTATGCCACAATCAGTGTTTTTTTATTTTAAAAATTTAATTGAAATGCCGCCCCTAGAAAAGGCTCTTTATTTGGATCTTGGTATTAATCCTTATCAAAATAAATTACTTCATATTCAAAACTGTTTCAATACTTTTAAATAACTTTTTGAATTATTCAATTCGGATATTCCATTCGAAAGATATCACGAGTTTAAAAATGTAAGTATTAGAAAAATGTTGCGTGGTAGCCGCTCACCCTGTTCGGCTAGCTAGGCAGCACCTTATGCAATGTAGGCGTGCGTCACTGGGGTTTTTACAAAAATTAGAATACTTATTAAAAAATAACGAAAAATAAATAAAAAGTAATAACATAAAAAATCATTAAAATAAAAGCTCATAGAAATAATAATATTCAAACTTTCTTTATAATTTTATTTTTTTAGTAACCTGACGCAAATAGAAGGGTTTGCCCTTAGGGGCGCTCCTCTGTCCGAGGAGTGCATGGGTGTGCGTACCCGAGGTGCCCGAGCATCCGTCGCTTCACTCCCCTCTCCGTTCGAGGCAACAGAGTCCTAACTTTCTTTCCGTCTACCTCTTACAGGATGTAAGATCCTTTCCAACTTAGCTCTCTGTTCGTGGCGTGGTCCCCGATGGGATGGTTGCGAATACTGATTGGGGTCCCGGGTTCTACCCTGGGACCTGATTTGGTAGTCAAAACCATGCCTATTTTGACTGCGCCTGCACAAAGAGTGTTCCCGGGGCGGGAATTGCATCCTCGCTGTCGGTTGGTCTTGCTGGGCCGGCTACGACGTCAGGCGACTCTGCTTTTTCTGGAGTGTCGTCTGGTAGTCGTACCCACGCCTGACTAGCACGCGACGGGGATGCGAGTCCCGTCCGGAATTGGCCGCGGACCTGTCGCTCCCGGCCCTGGTTCTGTCCATGGTCGGGGGCGATCCTGGATGGACGGCCGTCGCCTCCTTTTGCGAGGCAGTAGTGTCTGCAAGGGAGGCGACGGAACGGGAGCGGGAGTCCGCCACCTCACTCCCCTCCCGCCAACGTAGGCCGCGTCGTCGGCGCCGGAGGGCGGGCAACGATCTCCGGCCGCAGTAGAAAGCGGCCGCGGGCGGCCCCTCGGGGGAGGATCCGCCGCCCGCACTATTGCCGCGAGGGAGAAGGCCGCGTGCTGTTCCGCAGCCCCCCTCAACTCCTAGAGTTGTTACAAGAGAGCGCCGGGGGAACGAAACACTGACCCCCTGGCGCCAGCACTTTAGAAGGGGCCCGCTTTAAGACAAAGCGTGGGCCGGCGCCGGCCCGGGCCACGAGATCGGCAGACCATATATCCGTGGGCCCGAGCGTAGGCGATAGGAGAACAGCGGGGTTTTTAGTGGGTCGAACATCTTTTCCGGAGTCCCTTATATCCCTCGGTCCCCCCGGGCCTGGGTAACCCGTCAAGAGAGGTTTTTCCCCGAGACCGAAAAAAATAGAAGGGTCTTAATTTTTGATTTTTTGTTAAATACCCGTGCGAAGCTGGGACGGGCTGCTAGTAATTTATAAAAGTTGCTATTGGGATAATCAATATATTAATTCTATGATTATACAATTTCATAATAAAATTAATAGTTTGAACAAGTAACTCACACATTTATATGAATATAATATAAAATAGAGCCACGCTCGGCCGCGTCCCGGCGCCACTGGTATAATAGCGCCAGGACCCGGGCCTCTAGGTCCCATGGTGGGGATCCGGCCAGCAGGGAGGCCGCTTCGAAGGACAATTTATTTTGATAAGGATTAATACCAAGATACAAATAAAGAGCCTTTTCTAGGGGCGGCATTTCAATTAAATTTTTAAAATAAAAGAACACTTATTGTGGCATAACTATAATAGTTAGACATATGCTGTCGCGACACTTTGTAAATAATGATGTGTTCTGCAAAGTCATAGTACATTATTATATTATATCATCAATAGTTTTCGCAGCGCACGCGATTTAAATAATATTTTATGTAATTTTTTTACACCTTATTACTACATTATTGGAGTTTTAGTAAGGATCCCTAATTTTTTTGAAAATATAATATAGCCTATGTCACCCGGGGATAGTGTAGCTTCCCAACAGTGAAAGAATTTTTTAAATCGGGTCAGTAGTTTCGGAGCCTATTCAATGCAAACAAACAAACAATCAAATCTTTCCTCTTTATAATAGTAAGTATAGATATACACACATACACACACACACACTCATATACACTGTATATCACTATACTGCAGACTAGTGCCAGTAGCTTACTTTTAGATATGTGCAATGTATTAGCTTGTCTGATAGTAGTAACAGGCAGCTCATTCTAAAGTCGGATAGCTTTTACGTTTACAGTTTGTGAAAAAAGAAGAATTATATGTAGGAATAACAAGACGTAATCTAACAAGACGAAATTAAAAACGCTCTTTTAAGTAAAAAGGAATACTAGTAATAAATATTATAAAGTAAAGAAAGAATATGAATATCCCGGCGAAAACGAAGATAGCTGATGTCAGCTTAATCAAGAATTGGAAGTAATAAGGACTCAGCAAGCTTCACCTTGGTGGCAGTGGGCAAGAAATTTTTCAACCGCCAAAGAGATTTGTTTGAGATATAAATCCGCCAACTTAGTTCGGTGATATGGGGCCGCCAGGACAGCTCACTGTCAAATATAACACTGAGGTTTATAATTTTATCACGAGTTTAAAAATTTAAGTATTAGAAAAATGTTGCGTGGTAGCCGCTCACCCTGTTCTGCTAGCTAGGCAGCACTTTATGGCAATGTAGGCGTGCGTCACTGGGGTTTTTAGAAAAATTAGAAAAAAATACTTATTAAAAATTAACGTAAAATAAATAAAAATAATAACAAAAAATCATTAAAATAAAAGTTCATAGAAATAATAATATTCAAATTTTCTTTATAATTTTATTTTTTTATTAACCTGACGCAAATAGAAGGGTTTATGTGTGTGTATTATAATGTTTAATTTTGAAATTTTTGTTAAATACCCGTGCGAAGCTGGGACTGGCTGCTAGTACTATATATTATATTATATTGTTTAAATATACTTAATCTTAAAATACACTGGGAGTTCGAATCGACCGCAAGTTCTACGTTGTAGAAACTGAATATTGTCACTTTCTTCATACATCATGTACAATGGAGTAATAGATAATTCATTATTGTTTAGATAATATCACGATTAAAAATGAAAAAAATAAAATAGATATAAGATAAAGTAGACATATTTGTGATATATTTCTGTAAGCTTGGATCGTTTATGGACCAGCTTTTGTTGAAATATGTAGGTAGTTAATTATTTATGCGTGCATTTCATTCAGTCTCAGCCTGAAGATCATAAAAATGTCTGTCACGGATATATATAGAGCGATGACCAAATCGCTTTTCTATTTGTATTAACATATATACACGAGACGCATTTGCCTCAACTGACAATCATTCACAACGATAGCTACCATAATATTTGTTTATGTCAGTTACTATCATCTTCGTGGAAACTTATGTGTCTAATAATTCCGATGATCGCGATTTTGTTTAGATTCCATTACTTGTGTTATTTAAAAGGCATTGCGAGGGGTGTTTATCGTACCGAAATACCTATACATAGATAAATAGGAGTAAGTCAAATAGGGACACTTTACTTATGAAATTGCTGATAATTGAGAAGTAAATTAATTTCCAATTTTTCTGTCAATCCATGCAGTTTATAGTAAATAAATCCTTTTAAAAAATACATACTTATGACTTTTTGGTCAGCTACCAGCCTGGAAGAAATTTTATTGTGAAAATTCGTACTATCTGAAAATCTCAGCTGGAAGCTTAGTCCAAACTCAAACTCTACGTGTTAAAATAAATTAATACTACGATAACTTTACTGAAAATAACACTTTTTTTTATTTTAGACAAACATATTTACTATTATTCTACAACAAGACATATTTTCTATTCTGTCATAAACTCTCTATTTTTATTTAAATTCTAAATTTATAACTAAATTCTAACATTTAGGCAAAAAAGCAAAGATAATAGAAAAAATTCTAACAGTACGCAACATGAACATTATTTTTTACATTACACGAGCGAAGATTTTGCAAATGTGGATGAACTCAGCCGATAAATACACGAATTTATTATTTTTTCCATGATTTCCTTTATTATTTATGTAGAAAATAATTCCTTCCCTTCATAAAATATTTACCGTGTTCATAAATAAGAGGTATATTATATGAAAACCTTACATCGATAACACGTGCACAACGTAGACGTAGTGGACCTTATTCATAATTTATAGCCTCTTTAAAGGGCAGTTTGAGGTTTCTGTCACGTTTTGAGAAAATCCCAGTAGCCTCAATATTATTCCGTTACGCTTATTATATTCTTAGTATATAAATATTTGTTATGCATTGAATTTTGTTAAATTTTGTTAAATATATTTATAGATGTATTGTAAATATTCCAATTGTTTTCAGAGAGACATAACAAGAACTTGCAAAGCTTGTTTTTGTACGCAGTACCTACATGTATCTCAATATATATGAAGATAGTATGTATATATACGAAAACCTTTTAGGACTATAAAGCTCTTGGAAATGCGAGGTAGCGTGGCACCTACGTGTTTTCTTTTATAATGTATAATAGTCATTTTTAGAACAAAATATTCAGCGCTCTCTATGTCTGAATATTTTATCACAGGTGTGTTTTAGATTTAATAAAGTATGCGATCTATAATTCAATAAGTTAGTATCATCGGAAGATTAATGACTAAATTACCTTTTTATATTACCTAGAATTATTGTGTTGTATTCATCATCAGCCCATTGAAATCTACTGCTAGACTAAGACCTTTTTTTGTAGCTGAGTTCAACAGACAGACAAACAGCCCACTCAATAGTAGGTGGTCAACATTGCCTAAAGACGTTTGCAACGCCAGAGGCACTAAAAACGCGCTGTCGGCCTCGAAGAGGCAGTAGGTCTACTAGTGCCAGCATACAACATAAGGTCATTATGGCGGCATGTTTTAAAACCAGGGATGGTTACAATCTAATTGGGGTTGGAGTCCTACCAACTAACTAGGGTTGTTTTGTCGCCATTTACGATAGGCCGCCCCCGGTCGTAACAGTTTGTATTCGTCCTCCGTCTCTGCACGGAGAAAAGCCTCTCCCAAAGCTTGTCACCGTGCTCGAGTACATTGCATTTAGTCATTGCCAGTCTTTCTACGCATGTGATCGCACCGCACCGCATGCCGCCGACTTAATTAAATAAGAAACATTAAAAAGAAGAAGAAATTAAGAAAATTTTTCCATCAATGCTAGTAAAAATTGCCTTGTCTTTAAAAAATTTAAATTAAATTGTAAACATTGTTGGAGTAAAAGGCTACAGGGGTGGTAGTAAAATAAGACTGGTGAATTTAGATAGTTGATTATTGTGGAGCTTGAAATTTAATTTGAGCCTTCGTAGTGGTATTTCGTATGCAAATCGACTTGATGTAACAGTTTACTAGTGTTTAAAACTTATGAATCCTTACCCTTCAGTACCATAATTCTTGGGAGCCATTTAGATAACTAATAATTACGGACACCTTAAATTCGGTGGTTTAGATAAAGGTAACTAAAATTTTACACTTGAAACGCATTCCAGAGATTACCGGATCGATTGTAAATGTACTTTAATACTAAAACAAATTTTATAGCTATATGGCCAAGTACTGACGATGACGGAAAATATCACAAGGAATCCTCACATACCGAGAGAAGTATAAGCTGCCAAACCTTTCAAAAGTCTCGTGGTCATACTATTCGTTCCCTCCAGAAGGAGGACCAAGCCAGTGAAAGGTTACGCGTAGTTGTTGTATTGCAAGATAACCTACCTCTTATGGTAATCAGTGTAGATCTCAGTTCGATTATGCAACTATATAAAGCAGTTTTAATTTAGTTTTAACTAAATAAATGATTTAAATTATCACAAAGCATCTATACATACATGTTACCATCATGTTACAATTATATAGGCTGCGTAGGCCCAAAACAGGTTCGGCTACGAAGGCCAAAAAACAAGTTGTACGATGCCGGTCACGGACCGAGATTGCACTGTACAGGAATGAGAAGTATGTATAGCTCGAGAGCAGTGGACTGTATGAGAGGGGGGGGGGAGCAGTCGTTAGAGAGACGCGATACCTTGCAGTAAAAAAAGAAATTCGCACTGACCTTGATTCCGCCTGTTCTTACTCGTTCGGTTCAGGTCCGCTCGCAGAGGAACTGTTGCACGGCACCAGCTAAATTCATGAACACTGAACACAATTAATTATGGCACGGCCAATGAGAGTTTGGAGTAACTGCCTTCAGTTCGAATGTCGATCGTCCCACGCGTTTAGAAGCTCACGCGTTACTACTTATTATTTTCGTCCCACCCTCGCTTTTAACATTTACCTCACTGAGAATGAGGGTAGGTACCAAAAATCAGGAGGCGGAATTTTAAATACCATTTATGCAAGGATCGAACACTCATATTCATTGATTAAAATCTTTTTGTTCCGGGGTCTATTTAGTGGAATTGTTTTAAACAGCACCAGTGCTGTGATAACGGTTGGAACACGCACACACACACGCAACACGCACGAGGGGCCCTTTGGCTCGATACAATCCACGTGCACTGACCTCGACTCACACAATCGATGGGTTACCCACTTACCCAGTAACCATTAGCTATCATAATCATGACTAGTATATATAATCCAGTTGTGTCCATTTAATATAATTTATTAACTATATGTATTTTAAGATTACTATAATATTATTATAAGACTATTTAGTGTACTCTCCGTGTAGGTTGGAGTGAGAATACACACCACGGCGTGCGGCGGCTGGTGGCGACCTGTATTAAAATTCGACAAAACAACCCCAACTAGGTGGTATGGCTCCAAGCACATCTGGATGGCAATCACCCCCTGATTTTCAAATATACCGCCTTCAGTTTCCCTACAGGGACGGTAGTGATGGTAACTGCATTTATTTAGCGGGCCGTCAGCCTGTCTGCCATTACACAGCAATAAAAAACATATCTCTATCCGTGTAGGGGCGGAGAAACAATACAGACCTCTGCAGCCGTGGTCGGCCTAAAATGACCCACCTTAGCTACGTGGTAGGATCCCAAGCCCGTCTGAATGGGGACCTTTGGTCTTAAGTATGCCGCCATAATATCTTTGTGTTGTGTTCCGGCATTACTGACCTAACTTCCTGTACCTTTATGGGACACCAGCATGATCGCGATGCCGCTGGCTTTGCAAACACCCGTAGGCGACGGTAACTGCTAAATTATAAGTGGGCTATCAGATTATCTGCTGTTCTACAGCAAAAAAAAAACATTATAAAGAGGAAAAATAAAATAACTATGCGATGTAGCATCTAGTACAAGGTACTGCGTTTGATATTAAAATAGATTTTAGCGTGATTATGCGTGAGGATAGCTAAACGAATAATGACGAACTCTATCATGCAGTGGTATCAAGCTAAAATCCCAACCACTGCTATAGCAGTTTTTGGATAACCCCAGTTTTTGGATTAAGATCCAACCAACTTGTTTGTTTTAAGAAACAACCATTTTCTTAGTTTCTGTATAATTTTTCTGTATTATTTCATTTTCACCTTACTTGAAGGCCAATAGATCTGGTTTGATAGGCTCATGCTAAAATTACATACACGGAACACGTATAGATGTTCGAATTAAAAGCCTCTATAATATGAAAGTTGTATAAACAAAATTTGTGCCGCTTTTATGGCATGGATTTTAGTTATATAGGGGTCACGGTAATGAATAAGATGAGGCTGGCATAACCATGTAGATTAAATGCCTTGAAAATAAAACCATTAAAAAAGTATGAATTCATTTTTAAGTTTTAAATTTAAAGCAATTATGCTTTAGTTTGTAAATAAAATTATTTAAATTTAACTGAGCGCGTTCTTTAGAATTATTCTGAAATGTTTAATGAATGTAGAAGGAGAAATTAATTATCACAATTTGGCGCCTTGCCTCGTAGTATTAAATTACTCCGGAAACAGAGGATGGATATATATATATATATATATATATATATATATATATATATATATATATATATATATGTATATGTATATATATATATATATATATATATATATATATATATATATATATATATATATATATATATATATATATATATATATATACCTAGTCAGGTCATAAGTATTGTCACACAGTAAAAACTTTTCTTTTAGAATGCTGGCCACAAAAAAGTTTATTGAATTCGAATTTCGAATTGTTCATGAAAATAAAAATGTATAACTTTTAGAATTTTACTCATTTTTAAATATGGAGTGGACGCTTAAAGAAGACCGTGTTGCAGTTATTGCGTTGCATCGTTGCGGTTACGCGCCAATTCAAATTTTTAAACTACTGAAAAATTTGAATATTACCATAAGATTCGTTTATCGTACCATCAAACGATACAATGAAGACTCTAGTGTAGATGACAGGTCAAGAAGTGGTCGCCCTCGGTCTGTTAGGACTCCAGCAGTGATAAAAGCTGTGAAGGCACGAATTCAAAGAAATCCCAAACGTAAGCAGAAACTGTTGGCCCTTCAGATGGGGTAAACAGAACCACGGTGAAAAGGGTGTTAAATGAAGACTTAGGGCTTCGGGCATATCGAAGAAAAACAGGACATCGTTTGAATGCTCGTCTAATGGTCCTGAGACTGAAGAGATGCCGCGCTTTGTTGAAGCGGTACGCGGGAAAAAAATATCGGGAAATTCTTTTTTCGGATGAAAAAATGTTTACCGTAGAAGAGAGCTACAACAAACAAAATGATAAGGTGTACGCACACAGTAGTGAAGAAGCGAGCAACCGTATTCCGCGTGTCCAACGAGTTCATTTTCCATCCTCGCTCATGGTATGGTTGGGAGTTTCTTATTGGGGCTTAACAGAGGTACATTTTTGTGAGAAAGGTGTAAAAACGAATGCTGTTGTGTATCAAAATACAGTCCTGACGAACCTTGTGGAACCTGTTTCTCATACCATGTTCAATAACAGGCACTGGGTATTCCAACAAGATTCGGCGCCAGCTCATAGAGCGAAGAGCACACAAGACTGGCTGGCGGCGCGTGAAATCGATTTCATCCGGCACGAAGACTGGCCCTCCTCCAGTCCAGATTTGAATCCGTTAGATTACAAGATATGGCAACACTTGGAGGAAAAGGCGTGCTCAAAGCCTCATCCCAATTTGGAGTCACTCAAGACATCCTTGATTAAGGCAGCCGCCGATATTGACATGGACCTCGTTCGTGCTGCGATAGACAACTGGCCGCGCAGATTGAAGGCTTGTATTCAAAATCACGGAGGTCATTTTGAATAAACTTTAATGTCATAAGAATCTATGTTTTGTTAAGTTCATTTTGGTATATGAATGGTTACATAATTAATAAACTTGTTACAATTATTTTACATTAAACATGTGACAGAATTTATGACCTGACTAGGTATATATATATATATATATATATATATATATATATATATATATATATATATATATATATATATATATATATATATATATATATATATATATATATATATATACTATTATATAAAGTTGTTCGGAAATTAGTTTTGTTTTCCCCGATCTTCATTTGTTTCAACAGCTGATATAACAAGACTTGCTTGTGAAAAAGTCTGATTGATTCCACGCAGTAGTTTTTTTTTTGGTTGGTGCCCTTTCAAATATGGAGGGTGAAAAAGCAGAATTTTCGGCATATTTTAGTTTTTTAATACCGAAAAAGAAAAGGTGTTATTCAAGCAACTTAAATTAGCCGATGTGTATGGAGAAGACGTATTGACAGCACGCCAGTGCCAAAATTGATTTTCAAAATTTGATTTGCCAATTTGATGTTTATTATGCTCCACGTTCTGGAAGGCTATTTGAAGCTGATAACATCTCGAGAGATCGATGAAAGGTTGAATTTATCGAATTCAACCGTTCATGGCCTCTTAAAAGGCCTAGGTTTAACATTAAAGTTCGATATATGGGTTCCTCATATTCTCATGGAGAGAAATCTGTGTCATTGCGTTGAAGTCTGTGATTTTATTCTTAAACATCAAGAAAATGATACATTTTGAAATCGCAGCATCACTGGGGATGGGAAATGGATTGTCTATGAAAACGTGCAACGCAAGAGATCATGGAGTAAAAAAGACGAATCGGCTTAAAGCACTTCGAAAGCTAATATTCATCAAAAAAATCGGTTTGGTGATATTTCAAAGGAATCGTTTTTTTAAACTTTGGGTCATCAGTTGGAAAAACTGAATGATTAACTCGAATAGAAAAGGCCAGAATCGCACAACAGAAAAGGTGTAGTGTTCCACCAAGATAATGCGAGATATTGAGATACAAGTTTGGGAACTCGCCAAAAGCTTTTACAGCTTGAATGGGTTGTACTGCCATACCCACCACCATATTATCCAGATCTGGCACCTTCTTCGGATTAGTATTTTTTCCAGTCTCTACAAAAATTTGTTTTTTGTCAGAAAAGACCAAAAATTTTATCAGCTATCGAATATAATTTAGGACTCATGCTACTGCTAGAAAGATGGCAGACGGTATTTATTAGACTAGAATGGAATGGACATTATACAATTAAATGAAATGGCCTATTTATTTTATGACCTATATATACAAAAAATAACTTTTTTCACGAAAACAAACGATTACTTTTCGAACAACCCAATAGAACATCTAAAATAGAAACTTTTGCGGGCTTCCTCTGAACACCCTACCAAATAGCCTTCATAATATGATCAAAATGTAGGAGACTTACAAACCATTATTCTTATAAATAATATTTTTCAAAACAACTATTTTGTACTACACCAAATGTAAATAATAAGATACTTACATATGTATAAGTCAAAGGTTACGTGATATTTCAAAACCACAACCCCTTGGTTGTAAAGTACAATATCTCCTCGATTCAATGGAGGCTTTATCAGGAAATGTAATTGCAACGCTCCAAATATTTCACTATCCCTTTATACCTTTGTAAAATATCTTGAATTAGTAACAAAATAGAATACTCTAGAAGTTTTTTGTGATAGGATGGCATGACAAATAATTTATATCATCAAAAAACGAATCAAACGAACAATGTGATCTCTTAATATTTCATTGCTAATATTAGTATTAGTAAAATAAATTATTACCATTAAATTAATTTATAATAGTGTATCGTTATGCCAAGGAAATGTCGGTAAATAAGTTATCGTTTAAATTTATTAGTTGTTGGCTTGTTTACAGATATTTTCATTTGATTAATAATACTCTGATTATTTACGTTCACTTTTATTCAATGGTCGTTCTCTGAGTTTACTACTTTTTGTAAACTTTTAATTTCTTGAATTATTGACTTTATTGTAATTATATCTATTTTATTTCTTTGTAATTTAATAGTAATCACTTACCGGTGCCTATGGATGTTCACAATGCCAGGGTCCCAATTAATATGCTACCATCTACGTAGGGGAACTGAAACTGGGTCACTTATGCTGGAATATAAAACACGGTTATTATTACGGCATATTTAGGGACCAGTGGTGGTTGCCATCCAGGCAGGATTGGAGCCCTACCATTTAACAATAGTCTGCGTTTTATTTATATGCCTAAATTTGGTTTAAATTTTTTTATATCACTGATATATGAAATACTTATTGTTTTCATGTGGATTCAAGGGTGTTATTTGTTATATTTATTTGCTATAAAATATATGCCGTTTTTCTATCACTGAAAACCGTGATTATATTTTTATTGTTGAGCATTAGCAGTTAGGCTGACTGCTAACTTAATAGTAAGCAATGACCGTGGCCTATGTGTGGTTGCTACGCTAGGGGCACCGCGAACACGTTGCTGTTCCATAGGGGTACAGGAACCTGGGTCACTAATGCCGAAACACAAGGTAATTATGCCAGCATACTTACAGACCAAGTGTGGTTGATATCCAAGTGAGCTAGTGGCCCTACCATGTAGCTAAGGTTGTTTTGTCGTCTTTTACAACAGGCCGACTCGGATCGCCGGATTAGTATTCTTATTCCGCCCCTGCATGGATAAAATTGACAATGTTAACTCTGAAATTGACATAGTTCACATATTTACCAACCTATTCTAGAGAACATGGTAATAAATCATCCCCATTTAGATGGGGCAGATTTAGACTTAAAACCAAAATTCTAATTGCGTATTGTGTCAGCTTTTTTTATAAAGCCTCTTGATACTAATAAAAATAGAACAAAACCGATTTTCATTAATAATTTTTCTTTCGTAATGGCATAGTGCAGTTGTTGACCAGGATAATGTTAATTGAATCGAAACGTTAATCCAAGTTTCATGTTCCGATTGTTGACCTACATTCGATTAACGGCCGCTCGTATAAATAAGTGTCAGTGGTAGTGTCCAACTATTTCATTCCAGTGTGCATTTTTATACCTCATAGAATTTATTTTACAGCTGTCCGTCACTTCTATTTGATTACCAGGCTTGATGGCATTGCCTATGGGCACCTTTCTGACTGAATGAAGAATGTAATAACTTTCTTAGGTATTGTTCAGCGTCAAATTCAGATTGCAACCCAAACTTACGCTTCGATGCCCGGGTCTCGCTATCCGACTTTTTATTCTCTACTTCACACGGTCTTCAGCATCCTGGGTAGGGAGTCCATGAGCACGTCATCATTTACGACGCCAAGTCAACACTTTTTTGGTCTACCCCTCCTACCGGGGCCTGGCGGATGCTGCCCACGCTTACGTTTCCCACGTAAGTAGCCGGTTGCCGCAAAATGTGGCCATACCGGCGAAGGTGGCACTCTTGCAATTTATCCGCAATGTCACGGACATGAAGGCTGTCGTGCATGCGGGAATTACGAACGTGGTCTTTCCGCATTAGTCCACAAATCCACCGCAGCATATTCATTTCCGTGACTTGCAGTGTCTGCTTGTGTCGCTTGTTTCCCAGCCGTATAAAAAGACAGACCTAATGAGGGTCATATAGACCTGTCTCTTCAACTTAACCGACATTTTGGGATCTATAAGTTTACAGATCAAGTACTCGGTCTTCGCCACATTGATCTTTAGACTGGCGTTCTCAAGCGACTCCTGCAACGCCTTCACTCGTAGTACCAACGTACCCCTGTCCGAATCCGCTGGCGCGGTATCATCAGCATCCATGAGCAGCCACGGGTGCTGTTCATGTGCATCTCTAATGCTGTTTGACATGACGTTTAATATTAGGCTGAACAGAAACGGACTGAGAACAGATCCCTGGTGTACCCCGACGGTGATGGGAAAAGGTTTCGTGTCGCCAACAACGGTTGGAACTAATCGGAATCGCAGTGCATGCCTCGGATGATGTCAATATAGGCCTCAGGAACGTCTTTGAGCCGCAGTGCCTACCGAATTATCGCACGAGGAATACAGTCGAAGGCCTTGTGCATGTCCGGAAACAGGCAATGCAGAGTCGTATTCTAAGTCTTGTATTTCTCCGTGCCAGTCCTTAGAGCAAAAACAGGGTCTACGGTCATTGCGAGACAGTGCACTCCTGTCGAATCTGAGAGTCAATAATCCCCTCGAAGAGCTTCATGGTGTGGGACATGGCTTTTATACCGCGATAATTACCGCACCTCTGCACCGACCCCTTGCCTTAAGACTGGAGTAATGATAGTCAGCCTCCATTGGCTCGGGATCGTACTGGTGAGGAAGGTCCGGTTAAAAAGTTGGTTAAGATGCCCACACCACGAGAGCCCATCGCCTTCCAGGCTTCGATGGGGTCTTTATAGGCTCCAACAGATTTCCAATTCTTCATGCGGCGAAGACAATTCTGGATTTTTGCAAGCATTATCGGTGTCACTAGTTATTGATTCAGAGAAAGACTCGGCGGCTGCACCTCTTTGTGCTGATTGTTCAGCAGCTTTTGGAAATACAACCGCCATCTCTCCTTCACCACGAAGTTCTCGCAAAGAAGGTTGCCCCCAGAGTCCTTTACACAGCGGCACTTGGAAATATCGTGAGTCGCTTTGATCCTGGAGCGTGCCAATTCATAGCTTCTAGGAGCTTCTGCCCTTCAGAAGATTCTAACTTATCACACAATGACTGTAAGTGGTCTAGAAATAATAATATAATGAGAAATTCAAATATAGCCCGAATTATAATTATAAAATATGTGTATAATACCTATCCAAAGCTTTTGTTTACAGTTTGGTTGTTCTGTTGTTTTAATGTTCAGTATAGTTTATGTCCAAGTAAAAATAAATAAAAACAATCGCTTAGAAAATTACTTTCCTACGTGGTAGGGCCCCAAGCACGTCTGGCGACCATCTTTGGTCTTAAGTATGCCGCTATAGTAACTTTGTGTTGTGTTCCGGCATTAGTAACTCAAGTTTCTGTATCTTTATGGGACAGCAGCGTGTTCGTGATGCCACTGGCATTGCAAACATCAATAGGCGACGGTAACTGCTAAATTCTAAGTGGGCCGTCAGCCTGTCTGCAGTCCAACAACAATAAAAAAAATTTACATGGTTATAATTTTCGTATGACATCATCAAAATGGTTTTTATATTACAGTCAGTGATCATCCCCATAAAGTAATTAGCTGTCCGTCTTCATTCTTACGTACTTAATTCTAACGCTTTAACGATCCCGTTTTTATGTGTTTACATTAAATATTCTGAAAATAGTCACATAAAACGCAGTCGTTTACGATATTTACGGCTCGTTTCCTGCAAGATTGGCTCCAATAATGCCTGCTATTTTGAAAAGTATCGTTATGATATTGTTATGTTGATGCATTAGACAATCAAACTGTGGCGCGAGATTGAATCTGAGAATTACAAACTTAGTGCGAGACGGATTCAATAAATATGGATGAGCTAGATCCAATTACGAGTTGTTCGTGTAAATTAACTAGACAATTATAATTGCGTTAAGTTTATTAACAGCTAAATTATAACTCAACTGAACATTACTAAAATGCGCAATTTCATTTCACACTCAACTAAATGCTGTATATAATTATATAAGTGGAGTAAATAAATATATTGAGGCATTTCACACAACTCTATCTAGTCCCAAACTATGTTGCATAGCGCTCGTGTTATGGGTACTAGACAACTGATATACTACATATATACTTTTATCATACATAAACAGACACTGGATAGGAATCGAAACCTACGCAAGCTTATCGACGCACGTTAGCCGTTGTTTCTCTACGGGCGTTGTCAATATTATTTATTCGTTATAAAACTATTTATAAAAGATGTGCAAACGGGTAAACGTTTACCATTCTCTAGAGTAGACACATTGATTGAATCTGTTTAATCAAATTTGTCAAAGTTCAAAGTTGCTGATAATTGTGCCTCCGCGCTCTTATTAATACGGATGCTTTTTCCTGATTGTGACTTTTTCAGACTCACAAGATGAACTAGATATGGCTGAATTTCATTTTTACAGGCTTTACAGCCAGCTAATCTTCCCATCCTAAACGGAAAACGGAATGAGGTCCATGCACTTCTGTCTGTAATCACATTTAACAAATCCAGAAGGAATAATCTATAAGTTGCCTTTTTCTAGTTCCTAAGTAAGTGATGGGATAGCCCTATTATTATTTTTAGCCGTAACCACACAGTTATCTCAAATCCTAACTAATCCAAATAAATACAGTTATATCAAAGTCAAAAATAAAATATGGTATTAATCATACATTTTATATATCCAATCTTATCTATAGTATTTCTAAGGTAGTAATTCTAATTTGTAAGCAACGATCAAAGCTGATTTGAAATGGAACTTCGATATTCCGTTGATCCGTTTGCGATCGCCTCTGACTTTAAATAAAAAATTCATTCCAATAAATCGCTTTCGATTTTACTAGTTTTGTTTTGTGAATCATAAAGCACAAGCAAATTTCATATCACATTACTAATTATAGCATTATTTTTAGATCCTTAAAGTTTGTTTGTATGAGAAATTGTAAAACTGTCTAAAACGGGATTTGTATTAGTTTTAATTTAGATATGTTTCGATGAAATTTGCATAGTCTAGTTTTATAGCAGGAAATATTTCATTTCATTCTGTAAAGTGGATGGAATTACATGAGATTACAAAATCACTCTAAATTGTCTATGGAAGAAATTACTATTGATTTTATGAGTGCACTATTATAGGTAATACAGCTATCATCAACTTTGTGACCAATCCTAGTTATATCTAATGCATGTGCGTCAGGGTCTGTAATGCCAGTACAATAAAAATACTGGATATAGCAAAAATTGATTTTTAAAAGAGGGTGTTTTACCTCTAAGCTCGGAGAAACCGAACTGTGTCCAAAAGCAAATATGCTGTATGCGAAATAAATCAAATGGTCATCCGAGATTCTATAAAAGATCGACCAGAATTACCCGGCCATTAATTGTAAGAAATAACGTCATATCTTGTCAAGCATTTAATGTATTCAATTCAGTGATTCTGCATACCGTAAGCAAAGATATTAAAATTTATTAATTATTTTCTTTTTCCTGGAACATTTTCTCTGAAAGAGCAATATTTCAATGCAATGCAAAACTCATAATATTGTAAGCGGTATCCATCACTTAGGTTGTTCTTTACTCTATCATTATAGCCTATTGAAATCCACTGCTGGATTGACTTCTCTCAGAACAAGTTTTGTCGATAATCATCATTCTGGACAAGTGTGGGTTGGCGATCGCAGTTGCAGCTCTTCGCGTTGACATTGCTGCATTTTTGGAGCAAATAACCTGGTTTGGGTGTATTGCCAAGACCACCAGTCGCCAGAGTCCCGTTCGCTGCTCGTTAAAGTATACCACATGTAGGAGAGGTTGATAATTGTGGAAAAAATTATTAGGTGTCCTCTCACACCCCGGTTTGTGTATGCACAGGAATAATAAATAGAACACAAATTAAATTTAATAAAATTCGAGCATAATAATATTTACCTGTGAATTAGATTGTTCTGAACATTATTAGATATGCGAATTTGCAAACAACAATGTGTACAAATGAATCGTGAAATCTAGTTGCACATCACGTTGTGTTTGCTATGTTTTGTGTTCTCAGCATGAGGTAGGGCGTGGCTCTATTTGCTGTGTTGTGCGTGATGTGTTTTAATGAGAATGAACACATATGACAGATGTACAGGTTATACGAATAGGATACTTTGTCTGATTTATGTTCCATTTCGTTGATTGTTGGTAAGGAGTTTGAATGTGCGTTGATTTCCTTCAATGTAATCTAATTCAACGACATGTGGGGAACGCAGTATTAAGCTTATATTGAGAATCTTACGTCCTACAAAATTTGTTTTCGCGGAATTCTTTCAAAATTCTAAGCTTCTGTTTGATGTTGTATAAATGTAGTTAAAATAACTGGAGGTTAAATCAGAATTCATTATGATTTATCTTCAAAGAGGTTAATTTTGTGTTGTGTTTAAGCTTGTATTTTGAAGTGTCGAGTTCCCTGTTGACCAGGTAGAAAATAAAAACTGGAAAGATGTGATTGAATTTTGTTTTAACACACTACTTATCCCCTTGAGTGAAAAAGGAGAAAGATATCATATTCAGAACATTAGAACATGAACTTGTAATCTGTATAAATAATCAAGCATCGGGTACTCGTAAAAAAACCAATATTTTAAAGGTTAAATAGCGTACTGGGATACCAAATACGGATTTCTCGAGTAAAGTAACATATAACATAAAACTCTAGGGAAATAAAGTATATCACCGCATTTCCGACGCTCCGACGTTTATACAACGATATATGTATAGCAGGGCTTTTTTCAAATGGACTTAGAATCTATTACTTAGTATATATATATATATATATATATATATATCTATACTACTATTATAAAGAGGAAAGATTTGATTGTTTGTTTGTTTGTTTGCTTTGAATAGGCTCCGAAACTACTGACCCGATTTAAAAAATTCTTTCATTGTTGAGAAGCTACACTATCCCCGGGTGACATAGGCTATAATATATTTTCAAAAAAATTAGGGATCCTTACTAAAACTCCAATAATGTAACCCAAAGTGTAAAAAAATTACCTAAAATATATCGCGTGTATATAAATCGCGTGCGTTGCGAAAACTATTGATGATAGAATAAAATAATGTACTACAACTTTGCAGAACACATCATTATTTACAAAAAGTGTCGCGACAGCATATGTCTAACTATTATAGTTATGCCACAATAAGTGTTTTTTTTATTTTAAAAATTTAATTGAAATGCCGGCCCTAGAAAAGGCTCTTTATTTGGATCTTGGTATTAATCCTTATCAAAATAAATTACTTCATATTCAAAACGGCTTCACTACCTTCATATAACTTTTTGATTTATTCAATTCGGATATTCCATTCGAAAGATATCACGAGTTTAAAAATGTAAGTATTAGAAAATGTTGCGTGGTAGCCGCTCACCCTGTTCGGCTAGCTAGACAGCACCTTATGCAATGTAGGCGTGCGTCACTGAGGTTTTTACAAAAATTAGAATACTTATTAAAAAATAACGAAAAATAAATAAAAAGTAATAACAAAAAAATCATTAAAATAAAAGCTCATAGAAATAATAATATTCAAATTTTCTTTACAATTTTATTTTTTTTAGTAACCTGACGCAAATAGAAGGGTTTGCCCTCAGGGGCGCTCCTCTGTCCGAGGAGTGCACGGGTGTGCGTACCCGAGGTGCCCGAGCATCCGTCGCTTCACTTCCCTCTCCGTTCGAGGCGACAGAGTCCTCCTACCTTTCTTTCCGTCTACCTCTTACACCCTTTCCAACTTAGCTCTCTGTTCGTGGCGTGGTCCCCGGTGGGATGGTTGCGAATACTGATTGGGGTCCCGGGTTCTACCCTGGGACCTGATTTGGTAGTCGAAACCATTCCTATTTCGACTGCGCCTGCACAGAGAGTGTTCCCGGGGCGGGAATAGCATCCTCGCTGTCGGTTGGTCTTGCTGGGCCGGCTACGACGTCAGGCGACTCTGCTTTTTCTGGAGTGTCGTCTGGTAGTCGTACCCACGCCTGACTAGCACGCGACGGGGATGTGAGTCCCGTCCGGAATTGGCCGCGGACCTGTCGCTCCCGGCCCTGGTTCTGTCCATGGTCGGGGGCGATCCTGGATGGACGGCCGTCGCCTCCTTTTGCGAGGCAGTAGTGTCTGCAAGAGAGGCGGTGGAACGGGAGCGAGAGTCCGCCAGCGCACTCCCCTCCCGCCAACGTAGGCCGTCGTCGGCGCCGGAGGGCGGGCAACGATCTCCGGTCGCCGTAAAAAGCGGCCGCGGGCGGCCCCTCGGGGGAGGATCCGCCGCCCGCACTATTGCCGCGAGGGAGAAGGCCGCGTGCTGTTCCGCAGCCCCCCTCAACTCCTAGAGTTGTTACAAGAGAGCGCCGGGGGGACGAAACCCTGACCCCTTGGCGCCAGCACTTTAGAAGGGGCCCGCTTTAAGACAAAGCGTGGGCCGGCGCCGGCCCGGGCCACGAGATCGGCAGGCCATATATCCGTGGGCCCGGGCGTAGGCGATAGGAGAACAGCGGGGTTTTTTAGTGGGTAGTCGGATGGTCGAACATCTTTTCCGGAGTCCCTTATATCCCTCGATCCCCCCGGGCCGGGGGAACCCGTCAAGAGAGGTTTTTCCCCGAGACCGAAAAAAATAGAAGGGTTTAATTTATAATTTTTTGTTAAATATCCGTGCGAAGCTGGGACGGGCTGCTAGTATATATATATATATATATATATATATATATATATATATATATATATATATATATATATATATATATATATATATATATATATAAGATCAGGCGTTATTTTCTTATTGTAGCAAAACACAATGTGATTCATCTAAAACAGAGTTTTATTTATTAATTACAGATAAGTTTTACATAATAAATATTAACAACTAATGAAATAATTACAAACCTAAAACAGAGAATCGACAATTAAATGTTCATGCTTCACTATTTTTATTGAATACTTTAAACTTGATTATTTTTATTTAAACTTGAATTAAAGCTAATTCACAAACTGTAACTGTGTTTTAAAAAAAATATTAGACTATTCTAGAACCTAGTAGTAGTATGGTTTTTTCTCGAGGAGAGCGGCAATGGAATTCATGCATAGGTACTCTAATGTCAATGTCAGTGTAAACACAAAGCTTACATCACCCCCCTTCGGAATGCTAATTATTTCTCAACTTTAAGTTGAGTAAAATTTAGCTGCAAAGTCTAAAAATCAGCAAGCATAGGAATGAGCTTTGTGACATGATATAGTCCAATAGATCTTGTACCACGACCGGTATTTATTTTAAAAACTGAATCTGATATTTTTTCTTCAATTTCAAAGGGACCAATTCTAATTTCATCCATCTTTTTTTTGTTTAATTTGTTTCCATAGTCAACATATACCTTATCTCCTTTTTTAAATTCATGTTGTAATCTATTCTTGGCAAATAACATTTTATTATATTCATGCGATTTTATTGACCTTTGGAGTGCTATTTCCCTGTCTTCCTCCAAACTTTTTGTTAATAATTGTTTTTCTTTTAATTCATGTGGTAATAAGTCTGTAGACTCACCAGATAGCAAATATTTAGGAGAAAATCCTGTTACAGAATGGTTTGTTTCATTGTATCTATTTCTACATTCTTCTGCTATTTTTGACCAATTTGTTTTTCCTTTTGATTCATTTATTTTGCATCTTATTTTGTTCACAATAGTCTGGTTTAACCTCTCGTTTAAACCATTTGAGAATGGTGCGTCTATCGCTGTAAGTATTAATTGAATATTTCGGTTCTTAAGGTAATTTTTGAATTCAATTGAATTAAAAGCTGGATATTGATCAGAGAGTAAGATTTCTATTGTTTCTTCTTTAGGAATTTTTTCTATAAGTTTAATGAAGTCTCTTGCATGTTGATTCTTAGAACATAGGATATATGCGTACCTAGTGAAATGATCTACTAGTAGATGTAAATATCTTTTCGTTGACCTTTGACCCCCAAATCCTCCTATTGTGTCCAGTGACATTATTTGAAAGGGTTTATTAGCTGGGCCTAATTGAGCCATAAAGCCATATTTTCTATTTAACCTTGTTTTATTTTTTATGCATATCTCGCAGTTTTTGCATATATATTTAATATTTTCTGATAGGTTCGGTGCAGTATAAAAGGGTTTTATTTTAGATTCTGTTTGGTTTATTCCAGTATGACAATATTTTTCATGGGCTTTTTTTATCATAGTTTTACTGTAATCTTCACTTTTATCCGTGCAGAGGCGGAGAAAGAATACTAACCTCTGCGGCCGGGGTCGGCCTGTCGTAAAAGGCGACTAAACAACCCACCCTAGCTACGTGGTAGGGCCTCAAGCCCGTCTGGATGGCGACCACCTTTGGTCTTAAGTATGCCGCCATAATAACCTTGTGTTGTGTTCCGGCATTAGTGACCCAAGTTCCTGTACCCTTATGGGACAGCAGCGTGTTCGCGATGCCACTGGTATTGCAAACATCCATAGGCGATGGTAACTGCTAAATTCTAAGCGGGCCGTTAGCCTGTCTGCTGTTCTACGCGATAAAAAAAAAAAAAAAAAAAAAAAAAAAAGAACTATTTTTTTCTTACTTTTCCCACTTTTTTTGTAATAAATTCCATCTTCTAAAATAATGTTCTTTTTAAGTTCTTTTATTTGCAAATTTTGTGCTTGATCATATTTTATGTCTTGAATATCAATAATATTTACCGTACTTAAGTGATCTTCATTGTTTTCATCAATATCCAATACTGGGTTTCTACTGAGACAATCTGCTTCTGTATTATTTTTTCCGGGAAAATATTTTATTTCACAATTATATTGTGACAGATAATGTGCCATATCGCCTAATTCATCGTCCGGTCTGTTTCTTATATTTAACTTCTCCAGAGGTTTGTGATCTGTATAGACAGTAAAATGGTTTCCAATCAACCAATGTTGCCAAAACTTTATGCTCTCTTTTATGGCTAAACATTCTAAAAATATCGCTTTTTTATTTTTCTGTGATTCATTGATTTTTTTAGAAAAATATGCTACCGGTTTTTCTTCGCCATTGTGCTGAATTTGTTTCAAAACTGCTCCTATTCCTATGGCACTGGCATCTGTATAAATAAATATTGGTGCTTGTGGATCATAAATGGCTAGTATTGGTTTGGAACATAGATAGTTTTTAACTTTCTGGAATGCATCCTCACACTGTTCTGTCCAATTAAATATCTGGTCTTTTCTCAGCAATTTATGTAAAGGATCAAGAACTATTGTGACACTCGGAATGTATTTTCCATAAAAGTTTATTTTTCCTAAAAATTGTCTTATTTGTCTTCTATTTTGAGGAGCAGGAAAATCTTTTATTGATTTCAAATTGTCTTTTAGAGGTGTGATCGTATTTTTTTGTAATATATGACCTAAATACTTCACAGAATCACATACAAACTTACATTTTGTTAATTTTAGTCTAAAACCTTCTTCTCGAATAGCGTCCAGCAATTTTTTTAAGTGTGTGATATGTTCATCAAATGTCTTGGAGAAGATCAGTATATCATCAATAAAATTTACTGCAAATTCTGTCAGACCATTTTTCCTTATAATATTTCCCAAAATCCGTTGAAATATGGCTGGTGATGTCTTAAGACCGAAAGGTAAACAGGTCCATTGGTAGTGACCTTCTTGAGTTACAAAACCAGTTTTGTGTCTGTCTGTAATTTTTAAAGGGATAGACCAAAAAGCTGAATTAATATCCAGAGTTGTAAAATAATTGCAATTTATTGTTTTTGTTATCAAGTCTTCTATGAGAGGAAATGGTTGTGATTGAGGTATAATTATTTTATTTAAATCTCGGAAGTCTATGCATAATCTACTTTTTTTTCCTTCGTCCTTTTTAAAAGCTAAGGTAACCGGTGCCGCAAACGGACTGTAAGATTCCTCAATCAATTCATGTTTTAAAAGTTGTGAGATTTGATTTTCTATTTCTATCTTATCTTGGACTGAACATCTATATGGTCTTTTATAACAATATTTTTCAACTTGCAAATCTATGCAGGCTTCATACTTCTTCACTTTTCCAGTATCATATTTATTTTTAGCAAAAATTTCTGTGTAACTATCCAATAATATGTTTATCTGTTTTCTTTGATCAGTATTTAAATATTCTGTATTTATATTAAATTTGTTTGTATCTATACCTTCATTAAAGTTTACTGCATATTCTTTATTCTGTATATTTATTTCCATGTCTTCAATTTGTTTATCTTCAAACATATTTTTACTACTTGTTTTGAAATTGTCTGTTTTTTGTATTTGGATATTTAAATTCTCATCATGAGTCAACCCAAATTTATATATTGAATCTAATCCTAGTATTAGATCATACTCAAAATTTTCATTTTCAAAGATAAATGCATTTATTTTAATCTTTTTATGTAATAATTCCGCATCCAGTGTAATTAATCCTTTAGTTTTACCCCCTCCACTTATCGTTTTTATTGTGCTATAACAATAATTAGGCTTCATATTCGTCACCTGAACTAGTTTTGAATTTATTAATGTTATTCGTGAACCAGGGTCATACAGCCCTTTGGCCTCTAATGTATTATTTAACATCACTGTAATCTCAATTAGTGGAGGGAATTTTAGTTTTTTTGATCTTCATTACTCAGTTCAACTTTTAATATTGAATTAGAACTAAGGTTTTTATCATCAGTTGTTTTATTTTTATACCAGCAAACATTCTCAGGATGAAATCTATTTAATTTTCCTTTATTCTCACAAATCCTGCACATTTTTTTTTCAGTTTGTTTTATTTCTTGTTTATTGTATTTATTTCCTGTACTTAAGTTTTTCTTTGTGTCATTTTTTCTTGTTAAACTTTCTAGTCCTCTTATGCAGTTAAATAAGTCATTTACATCTTTAAGGTTTTCTCTGTCTATTCTATCCATTATGAAGTTTGGTAGACCAGTGGCAATCAAATAAATCAGGGTTTGTGTATCTATTGATTTATTTATTTCTAGTAACAGTCTCTCTTTTCTGAGAGCATATTCTAATATTGATCCTTGTATGTATTTAAAATTCATAGCGTACCTGATTGGTGACCAGCCTTTATCAGCAAATGTTTCACTTAAACTTTTCCTCCATACAGACCAATCTGAATCTATAGTATGTTTGATAATCATTGAGGTGTACCAATCTATACAAGTATCTTCCAATAGTAATCTTAAAATTTCTACTTTTTGTAAATCTGTATTTATTTGTAAACGTGTACACTCACTTTCAAAGGTATTTAACCACTGGTTAACATTTGTTGTGTTTTTTGAAAACTTCTCTATAGAAAATTCTGCTACTAATCTAGTCTTATTTTCTGTTTGTTTTAACAATGTTGGTTCTGTCGATGAGGACTCATGACTATGTTCTAATTTTTCAAGTAAAAACCCATCAAATTGTAAATTGTCATCATCTAAATATGTTGATTTCATTTCCTCAGTTAATGTTATCCAAACCTGTCTCTTATCGTGTCTTTTCTGGAGAGATTTTTTTATTTTGTTAAATATGTCATGCTTTAATATTTCCTTGTGTAAATGTACTGATTGGTACTCTCTAGGCATAACAAAAGTTTGGTTTTGGGTATCTGTAATGGATGTTATGGCATAAATATTTGTTTTATTGTCATCCGGTTTGGCTTTTATAATAAATTCAAACCTTAATTTCTCCATTGTATAGGTTAGCAATTTTTTCTTTCACATGTATATGAATTGTCGATTTATAAGATCAGGCGTTATTTTCTTATTGTAGCAAAACACAATGTGATTCATCTAAAACAGAGTTTTATTTATTAATTACAGATAAGTTTTACATAATAAATATTAACAACTAATGAAATAATTACAAACCTAAAACAGAGAATCGACAATTAAATGTTCATGCTTCACTATTTTTATTGAATACTTTAAACTTGATTATTTTTATTTAAACTTGAATTAAAGCTAATTCACAAACTGTAACTGTGTTTTAAAAAAAATATTAGACTATTCTAGAACCTAGTAGTAGTATGGTTTTTTCTCGAGGAGAGCGGCAATGGAATTCATGCATAGGTACTCTAATGTCAATGTCAGTGTAAACACAAAGCTTACATCACCCCCCTTCGGAATGCTAATTATTTCTCAACTTTAAGTTGAGTAAAATTTAGCTGCAAAGTCTAAAAATCAGCAAGCATAGGAATGAGCTTTGTGACATGATATAGTCCAATAGATCTTGTACCACGACCGGTATTTATTTTAAAAACTGAATCTGATATTTTTTCTTCAATTTCAAAGGGACCAATTCTAATTTCATCCATCTTTTTTTTGTTTAATTTGTTTCCATAGTCAACATATACCTTATCTCCTTTTTTAAATTCATGTTGTAATCTATTCTTGGCAAATAACATTTTATTATATTCATGCGATTTTATTGACCTTTGGAGTGCTATTTCCCTGTCTTCCTCCAAACTTTTTGTTAATAATTGTTTTTCTTTTAATTCATGTGGTAATAAGTCTGTAGACTCACCAGATAGCAAATAATTAGGAGAAAATCCTGTTACAGAATGGTTTGTTTCATTGTATCTATTTCTACATTCTTCTGCTATTTTTGACCAATTTGTTTTTCCTTTTGATTCATTTATTTTGCATCTTATTTTGTTCACAATAGTCTGGTTTAACCTCTCGTTTAAACCATTTGAGAATGGTGCGTCTATCGCTGTAAGTATTAATTGAATATTTCGGTTCTTAAGGTAATTTTTGAATTCAATTGAATTAAAAGCTGGATATTGATCAGAGAGTAAGATTTCTATTGTTTCTTCTTTAGGAATTTTTTCTATAAGTTTAATGAAGTCTCTTGCATGTTGATTCTTAGAACATAGGATATATGCGTACCTAGTGAAATGATCTACTAGTAGATGTAAATATCTTTTCGTTGACCTTTGACCCCCAAATCCTCCTATTGTGTCCAGTGACATTATTTGAAAGGGTTTATTAGCTGGGCCTAATTGAGCCATAAAGCCATATTTTCTATTTAACCTTGTTTTATTTTTTATGCATATCTCGCAGTTTTTGCATATATATTTAATATTTTCTGATAGGTTCGGTGCAGTATAAAAGGGTTTTATTTTAGATTCTGTTTGGTTTATTCCAATATGACAATATTTTTCATGGGCTTTTTTTATCATAGTTTTACTGTAATCTTCACTTAGAACTATTTTTTTCTTACTTTTCCCACTTTTTTTGTAATAAATTCCATCTTCTAAAATAATGTTCTTTTTAAGTTCTTTTATTTGCAAATTTTGTGCTTGATCATATTTTATGTCTTGAATATCAATAATATTTACCGTACTTAAGTGATCTTCATTGTTTTCATCAATATCCAATACTGGGTTTCTACTGAGACAATCTGCTTCTGTATTATTTTTTCCGGGAAAATATTTTATTTCACAATTATATTGTGACAGATAATGTGCCATATCGCCTAATTCATCGTCCGGTCTGTTTCTTATATTTAACTTCTCCAGAGGTTTGTGATCTGTATAGACAGTAAAATGGTTTCCAATCAACCAATGTTGCCAAAACTTTATGCTCTCTTTTATGGCTAAACATTCTAAAAATATCGCTTTTTTATTTTTCTGTGATTCATTGATTTTTTTAGAAAAATATGCTACCGGTTTTTCTTCGCCATTGTGCTGAATTTGTTTCAAAACTGCTCCTATTCCTATGGCACTGGCATCTGTATAAATAAATATTGGTGCTTGTGGATCATAAATGGCTAGTATTGGTTTGGAACATAGATAGTTTTTAACTTTCTGGAATGCATCCTCACACTGTTCTGTCCAATTAAATATCTGGTCTTTTCTCAGCAATTTATGTAAAGGATCAAGAACTATTGTGACACTCGGAATGTATTTTCCATAAAAGTTTATTTTTCCTAAAAATTGTCTTATTTGTCTTCTATTTTGAGGAGCAGGAAAATCTTTTATTGATTTCAAATTGTCTTTTAGAGGTGTGATCGTATTTTTTTGTAATATATGACCTAAATACTTCACAGAATCACATACAAACTTACATTTTGTTAATTTTAGTCTAAAACCTTCTTCTCGAATAGCGTCCAGCAATTTTTTTAAGTGTGTGATATGTTCATCAAATGTCTTGGAGAAGATCAGTATATCATCAATAAAATTTACTGCAAATTCTGTCAGACCATTTTTCCTTATAATATTTCCCAAAATCCGTTGAACTATGGCTGGTGATGTCTTAAGACCGAAAGGTAAACAGGTCCATTGGTAGTGACCTTCTTGAGTTACAAAACCAGTTTTGTGTCTGTCTGTAATTTTTAAAGGGATAGACCAAAAAGCTGAATTAATATCCAGAGTTGTAAAATAATTGCAATTTATTGTTTTTGTTATCAAGTCTTCTATGAGAGGAAATGGTTGTGATTGAGGTATAATTATTTTATTTAAATCTCGGAAGTCTATGCATAATCTACTTTTTTTTCCTTCGTCCTTTTTAAAAGCTAAGGTAACCGGTGCCGCAAACGGACTGTAAGATTCCTCAATCAATTCATGTTTTAAAAGTTGTGAGATTTGATTTTCTATTTCTATCTTATCTTGGACTGAACATCTATATGGTCTTTTATAACAATATTTTTCAACTTGCAAATCTATGCAGGCTTCATACTTCTTCACTTTTCCAGTATCATATTTATTTTTAGCAAAAATTTCTGTGTAACTATCCAATAATATGTTTATCTGTTTTCTTTGATCAGTATTTAAATATTCTGTATTTATATTAAATTTGTTTGTATCTATACCTTCATTAAAGTTTACTGCATATTCTTTATTCTGTATATTTATTTCCATGTCTTCAATTTGTTTATCTTCAAACATATTTTTACTACTTGTTTTGAAATTGTCTGTTTTTTGTATTTGGATATTTAAATTCTCATCATGAGTCAACCCAAATTTATATATTGAATCTAATCCTAGTATTAGATCATACTCAAAATTTTCATTTTCAAAGATAAATGCATTTATTTTAATCTTTTTATGTAATAATTCCGCATCCAGTGTAATTAATCCTTTAGTTTTACCCCCTCCACTTATCGTTTTTATTGTGCTATAACAATAATTAGGCTTCATATTCGTCACCTGAACTAGTTTTGAATTTATTAATGTTATTCGTGAACCAGGGTCATACAGCCCTTTGGCCTCTAATGTATTATTTAACATCACTGTAATCTCAATTAGTGGAGGGAATTTTAGTTTTTTTGATCTTCATTACTCAGTTCAACTTTTAATATTGAATTAGAACTAAGGTTTTTATCATCAGTTGTTTTATTTTTATACCAGCAAACATTCTCAGGATGAAATCTATTTAATTTTCCTTTATTCTCACAAATCCTGCACATTTTTTTTTCAGTTTGTTTTATTTCTTGTTTATTGTATTTATTTCCTGTACTTAAGTTTTTCTTTGTGTCATTTTTTCTTGTTAAACTTTCTAGTCCTCTTATGCAGTTAAATAAGTCATTTACATCTTTAAGGTTTTCTCTGTCTATTCTATCCATTATGAAGTTTGGTAGACCAGTGGCAATCAAATAAATCAGGGTTTGTGTATCTATTGATTTATTTATTTCTAGTAACAGTCTCTCTTTTCTGAGAGCATATTCTAATATTGATCCTTGTATGTATTTAAAATTCATAGCGTACCTGATTGGTGACCAGCCTTTATCAGCAAATGTTTCACTTAAACTTTTCCTCCATACAGACCAATCTGAATCTATAGTATGTTTGATAATCATTGAGGTGTACCAATCTATACAAGTATCTTCCAATAGTAATCTTAAAATTTCTACTTTTTGTAAATCTGTATTTATTTGTAAACGTGTACACTCACTTTCAAAGGTATTTAACCACTGGTTAACATTTGTTGTGTTTTTTGAAAACTTCTCTATAGAAAATTCTGCTACTAATCTAGTCTTATTTTCTGTTTGTTTTAACAATGTTGGTTCTGTCGATGAGGACTCATGACTATGTTCTAATTTTTCAAGTAAAAACCCATCAAATTGTAAATTGTCATCATCTAAATATGTTGATTTCATTTCCTCAGTTAATGTTATCCAAACCTGTCTCTTATCGTGTCTTTTCTGGAGAGATTTTTTTATTTTGTTAAATATGTCATGCTTTAATATTTCCTTGTGTAAATGTACTGATTGGTACTCTCTAGGCATAACAAAAGTTTGGTTTTGGGTATCTGTAATGGATGTTATGGCATAAATATTTGTTTTATTGTCATCCGGTTTGGCTTTTATAATAAATTCAAACCTTAATTTCTCCATTGTATAGGTTAGCAATTTTTTCTTTCACATGTATATGAATTGTCGATTTATAAGATCAGGCGTTATTTTCTTATTGTAGCAAAACACAATGTGATTCATCTAAAACAGAGTTTTATTTATTAATTACAGATAAGTTTTACATAATAAATATTAACAACTAATGAAATAATTACAAACCTAAAACAGAGAATCGACAATTAAATGTTCATGCTTCACTATTTTTATTGAATACTTTAAACTTGATTATTTTTATTTAAACTTGAATTAAAGCTAATTCACAAACTGTAACTGTGTTTTAAAAAAAATATTAGACTATTCTAGAACCTAGTAGTAGTATGGTTTTTTCTCGAGGAGAGCGGCAATGGAATTCATGCATAGGTACTCTAATGTCAATGTCAGTGTAAACACAAAGCTTACATATATATATATATATATATATATATATATATATATATATATATATATATATATATATATATATATATATATATATATATATATATATATATATATATATATATATATATATATATATATATATATATATATATATATATATATATATATATATATATATATATATATATATATATATATATATACCTAGTCAGGTCATAAGTATTGTCACACAGTAAAAACTTTTCTTTTAGAATGCTGGCCACAAAAAAGTTTATTGAATTAGAATTTCGAATTGTTCATGAAAATAAAAATGTATAACTTTTAGAATTTTACTCATTTTTAAATATGGAGTGGACGCTTAAAGAAGACCGTGTTGCAGTTATTGCGTTGCATCGTTGCGGTTACGCGCCAATTCAAATTTTTAACATACTGAAAAATTTGAATATTACCAAAAGATTCGTTTATCGTACCATCAAACGATACAATGAAGACTCTAGTGTAGATGACAGGTCAAGAAGTGGTCGCCCTCGGTCTGTTAGGACTCCAGCAGTGATAAAAGCTGTGAAGGCACGAATTCAAAGAAATCCCAAACGTAAGCAGAAACTGTTGGCCCTTCAGATGGGGTTAAGCAGAACCACGGTGAAAAGGGTGTTAAATGAAGACTTAGGGCTTCGGGCATATCGAAGAAAAACAGGACATCGTTTGAATGCTCGTCTAATGGACCTGAGACTGAAGAGATGCCGCGCTTTGTTGGAGCGGTACGCGGGAAAAAAATATCGGGAAATTCTTTTTTCGGATGAAAAAATGTTTACCGTAGAAGAGAGCTACAACAAACAAAATGATAAGATGTACGCACACAGTAGTGAAGAAGCGAGCAACCGTATTCCGCGTGTCCAACGAGGTCATTTTCCATCCTCGCTCATGGTATGGTTGGGAGTTTCTTATTGGGGCTTAACAGAGGTACATTTTTGTGAGAAAGGTGTAAAAACGAATGCTGTTGTGTATCAAAATACAGTCCTGACGAACCTTGTGGAACCTGTTTCTCATACCATGTTCAATAACAGGCACTGGGTATTCCAACAAGATTCGGTGCCAGCTCATAGAGCGAAGAGCACACAAGACTGGCTGGCGGCGCGTGAAATCGACTTCATCCGGCACGAAGACTGGCCCTCCTCCAGTCCAGATTTGAATCCGTTAGATTACAAGATATGGCAACACTTGGAGGAAAAGGCGTGCTCAAAGCCTCATCCCAATTTGGAGTCACTCAAGACATCCTTGATTAAGGCAGCCGCCGATATTGACATGGACCTCGTTCGTGCTGCGATAGACAACTGGCCGCGCAGATTGAAGGCTTGTATTCAAAATCACGGAGGTCATTTTGAATAAACTTTAATGTCATAAAAATCTATGTTTTGTTAAGTTCATTTTGGTATATGAATGGTTACATAATTAATAAACTTGTTACAATTATTTTACATTAAACATGTGACAGAATTTATGACCTGACTATGTATATATACCTAGTCAGGTCATAAGTATTGTCACACAGTAAAAACTTTTCTTTTAGAATGCTGGCCACAAAAAAGTTTATTGAATTCGAATTTCGAATTGTTCATGAAAATATAAAATGTATAACTTTTAGAATTTTACTCATTTTTAAATATGGAGTGGACGCTTAAAGAAGACCGTGTTGCAGTTATTGCGTTGCATCGTTACAGTTACGCGCCAATTCAAATTTTTAACATACTGAAAAATTTGAATATAACCAAAAGATTCGTTTATCGTACCATCAAACGATACAATGAAGACTCTAGTGTAGATGACAGGTCAAGAAGTGGTCGCCCTCGGTCTGTTAGGACTCCAGCAGTGATAAAAGCTGTGAAGGCACGAATTCAAAGAAATCCCAAACGTAAGCAGAAACTGTTGGCCCTTCAGATGGGGTTAAGCAGAACCACGGTGAAAAGGGTGTTAAATGAAGACTTAGGGCTTCGGGCATATCGAAGAAAAACAGGACATCGTTTGAATGCTCGTCTAATGGACCTGAGACTGAAGAGATGCCGCGCTTTGTTGAAGCGGTACGCGGGAAAAAAATATCGGGAAATTCTTTTTTCGGATGAAAAAATGTTTACCGTAGAAGAGAGCTACAACAAACAAAATGATAAGGTGTACGCACACAGTAGTGAAGAAGCGAGCAACCGTATTCCGCGTGTCCAACGAGGTCATTTTCCATCCACGCTCATGGTATGGTTGGGAGTTTCTTATTGGGGCTTAACAGAGGTACATTTTTGTGAGAAAGGTGTAAAAACGAATGCTGTTGTGTATCAAAATACAGTCCTGACGAACCTTGTGGAACCTGTTTCTCATACCATGTTCAATAACAGGCACTGGGTATTCCAACAAGATTCGACGCCAGCTCATAGAGCGAAGAGCACACAAGACTGGCTGGCGGCGCGTGAAATCGACTTCATCCGGCACGAAGACTGGCCCTCCTCCAGTCCAGATTTGAATCCGTTAGATTACAAGATATGGCAACACTTGGAGGAAAAGGCGTGCTCAAAGCCTCATCCCAATTTGGAGTCACTCGAGACATCCTTGATTAAGGCAGCCGCCGATATTGACATGGACCTCGTTCGTGCTGCGATAGACGACTGGCCGCGCAGATTGAAGGCTTGTATTCAAAATCACGGAGGTCATTTTGAATAAACTTTAATGTCATAAGAATCTATGTTTTGTTAAGTTCATTTTGGTATATGAATGGTTACATAATGAATAAACTTGTTACAATTATTTTACATTAAACATGTGACAGAATTTATGACCTGACTAGGTATATATATATATATATATATATATATATATATATATATATATATATATATATATATATATATATATATATATATATATATATATATATATATATATATATATATATATATAAATAGTTATTTCGGAATAAAATTTTCATTCACTAGATGAAATCCTTTGTTGTAAGACTTTTTGGAAACAGATAATTGACAGGCACGTACACAATTATTTACAGATTTATTTTTGTTTTCTGTAGGGATTGAGCCCTCGAACTTGGCCGTATTAGACCACTTGACATTGAACAATCCGGGTCGTCATCATAATGAACATAAAGCACATGACGTGGCATTTTTCTTATGTAATCTCTTTTGAGCTAACATATACTTGTACGTAGTCATCTCCTTGTTGTAATGCTTTTCCGTGGCAAAAAATATTTCATCGGTTGTTAGTTAAAATAAAAAAGCTCTATCTCAGGTATTGAACAAACTTCCATATCGGAGCCTTTGGTACGTTTTCCTGGGTTTTCTTATAAATCATAAAATTTTATACAAAATATCTGATGATCTGAAGTATTTCCTAGATAACTGGGGACATAATCAAAATAGACTCTGTGAAAAAATTATGTTGGAAGAAGCTCGATTATGATCGTCGCTTTTATGGAAATATAGTAAATTACTGATTGGAAGATTAATACTCTCTCTAAAGAAACACCTAGTGAGGGAGGACTAATTATGATTTATTGCCCTCTATTTAATTAGACGTCCGCGTTGCTATTATTTTGAGGCTGTTTGGAAATTACAATTTGTTCCATATTTACACGCTTAATATTTTTTAAGGACCCTGATTTGGTGTATGTCCTATGTCACAGAGTTTTATTCAAAAACATAAGATTAATGGAAACTCAGACCAGAACAAACTATTATATTTGCTGAACGTACAAGCTTGCACTTGGCGGAGATTGAACCAACGGACATGACTGCACACGGCCTCTAATTACTGACCCTGCTAAGTTGTCATCATCTAATAATGGTGATGATTCTCATAAAGATGATAACCACGTACCTCCCTCTTACGGCAGCTTATTTTGTGCTTATATAAACGTTGTCACTTTTATGTTTTAGTGCTATTACATGGCAAAAATGTTTTATCAGTAACGATAATATTTATATGCCCGTGTTTTATTTGATCCGCATTATTTAGTTCAGCAAGCACAGAGTCAAGTCTTATTTTACTACAGATGACAAAATCCTAGGAGATATTCTTTTCTTGTAATATATTTTCCATTGTTTCTTTGGAAGAGTTCTACTTCAACGGTGTTATCTGTGTTTGAAGTTATAATTGCACACAACAGCTTTTATGGTATGCCATAGAAACCCTTTCACATGGTCTCACGTCCTTGGTAGTTCACCATGTCTATCACATTATCTACATGAAGCCAGTTGGAGGAGACATGGCTAGAATTGTTTCCCTAATTTAAATATAATAAATGAGTTACAGATTTGTATTGAGTTTTTAAATGTCTTCTTCTTCCTGCCCTTATCCCAAACTACTAGAGGTGTTCAATAAAAAGTGTTAATGAGTATGACGCAATTATCTTTTATTAAATGTTATTTTATTTTTCGATGCAGTCACCTTTTAGGCTCATAGACTTTGTATATCTTTTTTCTAAAGTTGAAATACTCTTTTAAAAAAATCTTCATGATCCCTTAATAAATTGTGTACCGCGGCGGCTACTGCGTCATCATTCCTTCTTTAACAACGGAAACAGATAGGACGGAAACAACGGAAATCACTAGGAGCTAAGCCAGGGGAATATGAAGGATATTCTATCAATTCGAAACCAGCTTCTTGAATGACAGCCATCGCAACTCTGCCCTGTGCGCGGGGGCGTTATCTTGGTGAAAAAAAAAACAACTTTAGCGAGTTTGCCACGCTATTGCTTGCGTATTTCCTCACGAAACTTTGTAAATTGTCCTGCGTACAAAGTCTCCATAATAGCATCTCCATGATAAAGGTATTCGATCACTACCACCCCTTGGATGTCAGAAAAAACAGCCCATGATCTTACCGGCGCGGCGGATGGAATCGCCTTAAATTTCTTCGGAGTTGGAGATGACGGTCTCTTCCAAATCATGGTCTATTTTTTTTTGTTTCCGGGTCATCATGGTGAAGCCATGTTTCGACCATAGTTATGAATCGAGCTAAAAATCGATCAAGATCTTGTTGTAACAAACCCAAACAATTTGTGAAATTTTCAGTCTCGTTTGTTTCTGAGCGTCAGAAAGCATTCTGGGCACCCAGCGCGCTCATACCCAATTGGCTTTTTCCATACCCAAATAGTTGAGTAAAATATTACGGACACTTCCTATAGAAACAAACAGTAACACGACGATCCGCCAAGACAAAGTTTTCAACTGTTTTCAACTTTTTTAAATCATGTGTTCAGTCAGTACCGATGTAAGGCGTCCCGTGCGGGGTACGTCGTTAATATAATTTCCTCCTCCCTTAAACTCAGCACATCATTGCGTACCCGTAGAATATGGAGTATGAACCCCTAATGTTACTCTCAAGTCTTGATTTACCAGCTCCGTAGTAAAATTTATCAAGCAGAAATATTTTATTAACGCACGAACTTCAATTTCATCCATTTTTAAGAAAACGTTCCGACACGACGCAAAACAAAGGACTTCTATTTAAGGTAATTGATTGTTTTTTATTATTATTATATCTAATGTCTGGGTTATGCCTGCCAGTGTTTATTTTTTTTCTTTCCAAGGAGAATGCCTTTGAGAACATTATTACTATTTATTGAATACCCATCGTATGTGGGGCTGACACAACATTTTCTCTCTTTCCACTCTTTTTTTTTTGTCTCGGGGAAAAACCACTCTTGACGGGTTCCTCCGAGGGATATGTGGGACTCCGGGATTTTTCCGACTACCCACTAAAAACCCCGCTGTTCTCCTATCGCCTACGCCCGGGCCTACGGATATATGGCCTGCCGATCTCGTGGCCCGGGCCGGCGCCGGCCCGCCCTTTGTCGTAAGACGGACCCCTTCTAACTCTCTTTCCACTCTGCTTTATTGGTCGTCAACTCAACATTCACAACTTTTTGAAGTGAAAACTTCTTTAGCGGCGTTGTGCACTATTTTGTGATGGGTTAAAAATGTTAAACTCGCATCAGGTCACGTGTCCTGATTGTAAGAATTCGTAAGACATAAGACGGAGCTTTTCTCCAGTAATACCAACCTTATTAATAATGACATAAGGTTTACTTTATTATGTAACTTTTAAATGATTGCATTGCATTACTTATACATATCTATTCAAATTGCGACTTTATTACAATGAAATACAGCTGAGTTTATTTGAAGTGAAAACTTCTTTAGGCGCGTTGAGCACTTTTTGGGTGAACAATTTTTGGATTGTAAAGAAGTGTTAATGACCAGTATAAACTTTAATCCTTGATCATAAACACTTCTTTAGAAACCGAAAATAATAATCTAATAGCGCGACGATACAATTCACAAGTTATTAGTTTTCACTTCTATCAACAGTCCCCAAAGACTGCCCCGCATATTTTTTGGCATATCATCTTTTCACAATTCATCTATCTTTTATTTAGTACAATACCCCACCTTTTGTATATACTCTTATTTCTAGCATATTCATTGAGCTAAGTTTTAAAATTACATCTAATTTATATTCCTATACAGTTAATGTACGGACAGCTGCTCTACTTTCTTGCACTAATGAATATTTTAATAAAGTCTGTAGATAAAATAAACTTATTCCAAAACCTCCATAATAGTTTTTCATCGCTTATTTTTGGAATAGTTTGATCCATAATAGATTATTATATTTGTGACCGTCCTTCTTATTCCTTTCTAAATTTGATAAAAAAAAAGAGAAATATTTTAGAAAATGCAAATTCAATTACACGAACTGTCTAAGTGATGTATGCTAAATTTCTCATTTGATAAATCTCAGATTTGACCTGAGCGTGGTCCGTGAATATAAATTTGACTAACTAATGAAAGCAAATCCTTTGTCGGTGGAGACGGTATGATAGTGTTTTCAGTCTTAATGGCTATCCCTAACGTTCTCTCCATACTATGTCGAGTTTGCACCTCACAAGAGGTGTAGAATTTTGCACAGCCCGTAGCAGCGTGCTCGCCTTTCCAACCTTGGCAAGGTTGCTAAACCTAAATCGTCAGGTATCGCTGTTCCTCAGCTCCTCTTTCAACATTATAAATTAAAATTGAAGCAATCCAACGTAGCTTATCCTAATTTTTTAACTCGTATGTCTAATCAAATGAGATTTGATTTAGATAATTTCACTTAGAATGGTGGGGTTAGTATGAAATAGGATTTTTGCAGCTATAAAGAATTTTACTGTATTGTGACTTTTTCGTTTCACGATTTCGTGTAAAAAGGTTTACAACTCAGATGTTAATCAAATTTACAAAAATAAATTTTTTCAAGCCGGATTCCGAAAAGGTTTTAGCACCATAGACCACATACATACGCTGCGGCAGGTTATACAGAAGACGGAGGAGTATAACCAGCCACTATGCTTGGCGTTCGTGGACTATGAGAAAGCCTTTGATTCGATCGAGACCTGGGCGGTGCTTCAGTCTCTCCAGAGGTGCCACATTGATTATCGATACATCAAAGCGTTGAAGTATTTGTATGAAAACGCCACCATGTCAGTCCGTCTCCAGGATCAGAACTCGAAGCCTATCCGACTGCAGCGGGGAGTCAGACAAGGCGATGTCATATCGCCGATGCTGTTCACTGCTGCGTTGGAAGATGTCTTCAAGCTTCTGGACTGGAACGGACTGGGCATCAACATTAACGGTGAGTACATCACTCACCTTAGATTCGCAGATGATATCGTAATCATGGCTGAAACCATGGAAGACTTAAGCCATATGCTTGATGGCCTCAATACAGCTTCCCAAGGAGTAGGTCTCAAAATGAACATGAACAAGACGAAGATCATGTCTAATGTCCATGTCGCACCTACCCCCGTAACAGTTGGGAACTGTACTTTCGAAATTGTTGACGAATACGTCTACTTGGGTCAAACGATCCAGTTAGGCAGGTCCAATTTCGCGAAAGAGGTCACTCGTCGAATCCAACTCGGATGGGCAGCGTTCGGGAAGCTCCGTAAAATCTTTTCGTCCCAAATACCGCAGTGTCTCAAGACGAAGGTTTTTAACCAATGTGTGTTGCCAGTGATGACATACGGAACGCAGACGTGGTCGCTAACTATGGGCCTTATGAGAAAGCTCATGGTCGCTCAGAGAGCAATGGAGAGGGCTATGCTCGGAGTTTCCCTGCGAGATCGAATCAGAAATGAGGAGATTCGCAGGAGAACCAAAGTAACCGACATAGCCCGGATGATTGCAAAACTGAAGTGGCAGTGGGCTGGGCACATAGCTCGAAGGACTGATGGCCGTTGGGGCAGAAAAGTCCTCGAATGGCGACCGCGTACCGGAAGACGCAGTGTTGGTAGGCCCCCCACAAGATGGACCGATGATCTGGTCAAGATCGCCGGGATAGGTTGGATGAGGGCAGCGCAGGACCGATTATCGTGGAGATCTTTGGGGGAGGCCTTTGTCCAGCAGTGGGCGTCTTCCGGCTGAAATGATGATGATGATGAAATTTTCTTATTACGTATTTAACATTTTAAATCTATTTCAAACTGACCTTTTATTATATTCGTTACACAAAACACGCTAAGTTGAAAACTAGTTACGCGATCACCATTTGTTTGGTACTCCAGCTTTATTAAAATCGTGGGCGTTTAATTAAAGCTATCGACAGTCTTTGGCAATGTCACCGTTTAGATCAATAGGAATTGCTGCTTTGGAATCTTAGGTAATTTGAAGAAGATATTTATCATTCACAACAATGTATTTTCTCCGTGCAGGGGCGGAGTAAAAATACTGACCTCTGCAGCTGAGGGCAGCCTGCCGTAAAAGGCGATCAAAATAACCTTAGCTAGGTAAAAAGAACTCCCGCATTTGCGGCAGCCTTCATGTCCGTGACATTGTGGACATACTGCAGGAGTGTCGCCTCCGCTGGTATGGCCACGTTTTACGGCAACCGGCTAACTACGTTGGGAACGAATGTCTGGCCATGCCGCCTCCGCCGGGCATCAGCAGGAGGGGTAGACCCAAAAAGTGCTGGTCTGACGTCGTAGGGGTGATATGCATGCCAATGGGCTCACTAATTGGATGCTGAAGACCGTGCGAAGTGGAGTAGAAAAAGTCGGAAAGCGAACCCCGGATACCGAAACGGAAGTTTCAGTTGCAACCGGGATTTGACGCTGGGATGAAGAAGAATACTTTTACTATAAGCATACAGTTCATCCGTACTAATATTATAAATGTGAAAATAACTCTGTCTGTCCGTTACGTTTTCACGCCTAAGCCGCTGAACTAATTTTGATCGATTTCAGTTAGAGATAGATTGGACCTTGGAGAAGGATGTAGGTGACTTTTTTACTAACAACGTTTGCCGGGTCAGCTAGAATTATATAATTGTATGCCAATTAATAAAAAACTTTATAATATTTAGTATTTATAATATTTAGTATAAACATATCTATTACATTAAGGTATAAATATGAATTTTGGCTTATTATTTCCTAGAAGCACTACAAGAGGTTACGTAAGGGCAAATAACTTAAGTATAATCCCCATTAAGGCTTATTGAAGCATTAACAATAATTATATTGTTCTTGATATAAAATTTTGCTTACAGGTATCCAACGGACTTTGGATTATGTTTGAAGCTCTTCTGGATTCACATAATCACGACCATCATTCCCAAAAGTAGGCAAACCGCTCCAAGATGTACACGAAAACGAAGAGATAAGAAACATAATAAAGACAAGAGTACCACCATGTTCTCACTGGCTGAAGGATGTGGGTGCGTCAACTTCCGAGGGGGTCGACGAGCCCGATCCCAGGATGACTCTTCGTCTTGCAGAAGTTCAGAGATCGAGCAAGAAGTGCCTAAGAGAATTCGCAGAAGAGTACTCAATGGAGAGTGTACTATCAAAGCTCTTGTACCATTGTTACGATTTTGGAGACGGGATGACGTCAGCATGACTAAGGCTGAACGGAGTAAGTACATTTTGAATCCTGCTTATGTCTTAAATTTAATTTAAATCCTCTCCTAATAACTGACTACAGGAGACATGGCGCTCTGATGCCCAATCATACCTGGAGGGTGTGGAACGCAGTGTTCTCGTTGCTGGCGTCACAGTGTCATGTGAAATGACCTAGTCCTGTGACTCTTGTTGAGCCCTTAGTGCAGGGGGCATTGTTGCGATAGTATCTTATTCCACACTGGGTTGCGCGAGTCTGTCTATCCAGACTGCCGAGAGATTTTCCCGGAGCTTTGCCCGCTTTACATCGATAAGATGAAATAAACCTCTACGTTTCTTTTATTTTATAAAAATCTACAAATGTACGAATTTCAATAAATTAAAGCGTGTCACACACATTTTGACACGTATATCTATCTACCTTAAAATCAATATATAATTTTTTCCGGCTGTTTTCTTTCATTAAAGCACTATATAAGTGACGTAAACATTGTACGAGTAAATGCCAATCCAAAAATGGTAAGGACACGAAAGGAATGGTCACGGATAGGGCAAAACCTCGCGCAGGAACTTCATCCGACTCCTGTGACAAGTGGACTAGGGCTGCCGTACCGTGGGCGAGTATGGCTAAGGACATTAATCCCATCCAGAAGGCAACTCCACTTCGCAACTTGGAATATTGGCACTCTGACTGGGTGCACGAGAGAGTTGGCCGTTGTTAATCTCCAGGCGGAGGGTGGTCGTGGCATTTCTGCCGGAGACTCGGTGGAAGACCAGCAGGTCCCGGTTCATTGGGAATGGCTACAAGCTGATCTACACGTGTGCACTTGGTGGGGAGAATGGGGTCACCATAGTGCTCTCGGAAGAGCTCCAGGATAACAGTTTGGAGGTGAAGCGCTGTAGCGACCGGCTTATGGTTATGAGAGTGTTTGTCTTGATAAGCGCCTACGCACTACAGATCGGTTGTAGCGACATTGATACTCGTAAGTTAGTGTTTTGAAATCTACTCGAAGAAGTGCTTCGAGGGATTCCATTGTCACATGGGATCGTTTTGGATGATGACCATAGTCATGTGGGTGATGAATGTAGGGAATTTGAGCGTGTTCACGGCGGATTTGGGTATGGTAGCCGTAACGTGGAAGGGTAGGACATTCTCAATACGTGTGCGGCTGCCGACTTTGCCATTATGAACACGTATTTCAAAAGAAACCCGACCATCTTATCACCTACAAGAGTGGGAGAAATGCTACCCAAATCGACTTTCTACTCACTAGACAAGACACCACACCAGCAAAGTAGCCGACTGCAAGGTCATACCCGGTGAGAGTCTCACTGCAGAACACCGTCTACTTGTCACGGATCTCTGCATAAAACCCGAAGGCAAACGTATCGAGCGCGTTCAGCGCCAAGTCAGGTGGTGGCTGCTTGATAAAGACAAGTTCCAGGAGGTTGCTTCAGCCATCGGCGATAAGTGTGCTGGTGGTGAGGACGAATCAATTCAAATTTACTGGGACAGGATTCTGGCGGCTATCCTTTGATAAGCGAGAGAGGTGCTTGGTCTGTCTAAGGGTGGACGCAAATGTGACAAGGAGACATGGTGGTGGAACGACACAGTCCGTAGAGAGACCAGGGCGAAGTAAACCCTGTTTAAGAAGTGGCGAGCGTCCAGATCTCCTAAAGGTTGCGATGCACACGGGGCTGCCAAGTACGTCAATAAGAGAGCTGTAGCCAGAGCAAGGCGATACTACTTACAACTACTGTATGATATGTTGGAATTGTCAGAGGGGCAGAAGCTCATCTATAAGTTGGTGCGCTCCAGGGTCAAAGCGGCACAGGATATTTCCGAGTGCCGCTGTCTAAAAGACCCCGGTCATCCTGTTATGCGAGGACCTCGCGGTGAAGGAGACACAGTGTTCGTATTACCACGAGCTGCTGTACATCCAGCACAAAGAAGTGCAGCCGCTAGATCTTCCCCCGAATCAAGGACTAGTGCCACTGGTAATGCCTGCAGAAGTCCAGAATTGTCTTCGCCGCATGAAGAATCGAAAAGCTGTCGGAGCCTTTTGGTATTCCTATCGAAGCCTGAAATGCGATGGGCTCTCGTGGTGTGAGCATCTTGATTAACTTTTTCAAGCGGACACTACACACCGGTACGTTCGCGAAGCAATGGAGGCTGAGTATCATTACTCCAGTCTTCAAAGGCAGATCGGTGCAGGAGTGTGGTGATTACCGCGGTATAAAAGTCATTTCTCACACCATACAGCTCTTCGAGAGGGTTATCAGGAGTGCACTGATATATATGACTATGACAGGAGTGCACTGTCTCTGAATGTCAGTATGGGTTTCGCCTTGGTTACGGGACCATGGACCCTGTTTTTTCCTTAAGAACTATCACGGAGAAATACAGGACGAAGTCTGCATTGCCTGTTTCGGGACATGCAGAAGGGCTTTGACTGTATTCTTCCCGTTATGATCGGGTGTGCACTGTGGTCCAAGGGGGTTCCAGAAGCTTTTATCTTTTTCTTTTAGCTTTTATCCGAGACATGTATCGCTATTCCAATTCCGTAGTTCTGACCGCTGTTGGTGACATGAAATCATTCCTCATCACCATCGGGGTTTACCAGGGATCCATCCTCAGTCCGTTTATGTTCAGCGTGATATTAAACATTGTGTCGAACGCGTTGCTGCCGCGTGAGCCAAATGGCGTGAGGTGACTGGTGTCATTTGTGACTCCAAAATACCGGTTAAGTTGAAGGTACAGGTCTTTAAGCCCGTCATTAGGCCTGTCCTTTAATACGGCTGTGAAGCGTGGCCGGTATTTAGTGACACAAGTAAGAACTGCGTGTCACGGAGATGAATATGCTGCGGTGGACGTGTGGAGTAACGTGGAAGCACCGCATTAGGAACTCCCGCATTTGCGGTAGTCTTCATGTCCGTGACATTGCAGATAAATTGCAGGAGTGTCGGCTTCGTTGATACGGCCACGTTTTACGACGTTTTTACGTTTTACGTTAGTAAGTATAGTAGAAAAGTCGGAGTAGAAAAAATCGGAAAGTGGACCCCAGGCACCGAAGTGGAAGTTTTGGTGGCAACCGGGATTTAATGCTGAGATAATGATGATGAATAAGTTTTTATAAATTAAATACTTGTAGCAACTTAATTATAAACTAAAATCCAAATTATATTTCTTACAATAACAATTACTTTCTCTTTTATATAAGATTACAGAGGTACAAATACTACGAATAAGTGCTTCAAAGGAGTACTTAGACACTTCTTAGAAAGATATTAGCAATTGTGCATGATCTTTAATCATTTTAAATCTCAGATGTAAATTGTAGCGAAAGACATCGCACAATAATGTATGTACAAACAAAAAGACAGACAGATGTAATCATTTCAAGATTTTAAAGCTTTGATGTATAAAGAAACGATTGTTTGGTTTTCTAATGAATTTTAAAGCAGGATTATACATACAAATTTTTGGAAAAAGAATTTGAATGAAATAAAAATCTTTACGAATTGTTTTTTAGGATTTATTTTACCCGGGACTAAATCCCTTGTCAGTTACATCTTGGATTTAGATATAGATTAGTTCTCTTTAGAAACGTTTCCAAACTGATCGATCTTAGAAGCTTTTAAGATAAACTTTCATTTTATTTTCAAAGCGATGTTTCTATCTTAAAATGAAAATCTGATTTAAACTTACTGAACAATAAGACAAGCGTTTAACTTTGACAGTACCTAATTAGTTGTAAATGTATTACAAATATGTACAAATTTACCGTTCAAGTTTACTATTACAATAAAAGAGGCTCTTAAATCTGTTTTGACCGAATGTAAATGTTTACTATATCATGCATTGATTGAAGATGTACGATGCAGGTCACGGACCGAGATTGCACCGTACAGGATGAGAAGGATAGCTCGAGAGCAGTGGACTGTATGAGAGAGGAGGGGAGAGGAGCGGTGGTTAGAGATACACGATACCTTGCAATGGGCAAAGAAATTCACACTGACCTTGATCCACCCCTTCCCGGTTCGGTTCAGGTGGCGGAGGAACTGTTGCACGCTATATTCACGCACACTGAACACACAATTAATTATGGGACGGCCATTGAGAGTTTGGAATAACAGAAGTCAATTGCGCACGCAGAGAATGGTCTTCAGGGAGGTCGAACGTCGACCTCCCGCTCGTTTAGAAGCTCACGCGTTACTACGTGGTCAGTGTTGTGCGTTACTTCCCATATTATTTGCGTCCCACCATCACTTTTACCATTTACCTCACCGAGAGTGAGGGTAGGTAACAAAAATCAGGAGGTGGGATTTTAAATACCCTTTATGCAAGGATCGAACCAAAGAAAAGCAAGGTCAGAAAGCACAGCCAAAAAAGTCCTAGGTAATCAATCCCAGCCTAGCTTGGTTGAAGTTAAAAGTAAACAATATTACAATTACAATTCTGAGGTCATATTATTATAAGTTCACGTTAAGGTCCAATACTAGTTTACTAGTTGATCTTGTATGTATTGCATAAGAAGATAAGTCTTTAATTCACATGTAATAATAAGGGTTAAAGTATGAAATTACCGTTGTATAGTAATGGATACTTTGAATTGACATAAAACCTTTATGGGATTTTGGTGTATGCGGTGGTGAATGAAAGTCTGTATAGAATTCCATTTCTATATTATGCGTGTTACATGCATGATAAATAACTTATCTACTAAACTAAGTACAAAGCGCATGCGACGCGGCGCCATGGAGGCGTGCCACCGTGTGAAGTGCGTGTGCTTACCGTTTCCCTGTCGGAGCTTGCCGATGCAGGGAAACCTCTCACTAGTGTTATCACTCAGTTATCAAGTGGCCTGACACCGGCGAGAGTATGTACGCCACATTTTCTCTCATGGTAAAAGATGTTAAACTCGCGTCAGGTCACGTGTCCTAATCGTAAGAATTCGTAAGACGTAAGACGGAGTTTTGCTCGAGTTATACCAAGCTTATTAATAATGGCTTACGGTTTATTTTATAATGTAACTTTTAAATGATTGCATTGCATTACTTATATGTATAGTATTATCTTTTCGAATTGTGACTTTATTACAATGAAATACAGTTGCGTTTTTGAAGTGAAAACTTCTTTAGGCGCGTTGAGCACTTTTTGGGTGAACAATTTTTGGTTTGTAAAGAAGTGTTAATGACCTATTTAAACTTTAATGCTTGATCATAAAAAATTTTTTGTAAACCGAAAATAATAATCTAATTGTTCGACGATACAATTCACAAGTTATTTAGTTTTTAGTTTTCACTTCGGCACTATCAGCAGTCCCCAAAGACTGCCCCCGCATGTTTTTTTATTTGGCTTAGATCTGAAAGATGGAAACTTCGAAAATCCGAGTCATTTTTGAATACGAGTTCCGACGCCGACCTAACAAGTCAGAAACGGTTGGCAATATCATCGCTGCGTTGGAGACGAGACTGCTAATGAACGCACCGTGCATTTTTGGTTTAAACACTTTCATAATGGAAACTTCGACTTGAAGAACGAACCACGTGGAGGACCGCCCGCCCAGTAGAATAACGCTGAAGGAGATGGTGGAAGCCGATCCTAGTCAAACTACCTAAGAATTAGTGGCATGGTTTAACGTTACGCTACTTGTATACGTTACCCTATTGACTCAATTGTCATCATCAATCAGTAACTTAAAAAATTATGAAAAATGGGTACCTCATGATTTTACGGATCTGCAGAACGTAATGCATGTTAAAAATTTGTGGTCTTGTTGAATCGGTACAAAAATGAAGGAATATCAAATTGTGACATGTGACGAAAAGTGGATTCTTTACGATAAACGTAAGCGAAAAACGCAATGGCTGACCCCAGGTCAAACGCAATAAAGCACTAAAGCAAAACTTACCTATAAAAAGGTAATGATAATAGTTTGGTGGTCACTTCATGGTATTATTCAATATAACTTTCTCAGGTCTGGTTAAGCAATAACAGCGGATGTTTACTGTGCCGAACTTTAAACAATGATGATGAAACTGGCAGTGAAACAGTCCCGACTCGTGAATCAATCTTCACCATTATTGCTCCATGGTAACGCCAGACCTTACACTGCACAAGAAACCCTTGTAACTCTATAGGAGCTACAGTTAGAAACCATACATCATCCACGGTACTCGCAGGACCTTGCTGGAGCAAGGCAAGAGCAAGCAAAAATGGTAGTCCATCGGAACGAACTACCATTTTTTTCGTGATTTGGACAATTTTCTACGCGATAAAAAAATTTCTTGTAGGAGGCAGTACAAAATGCTTTTACACAGTTTGCCGAATCTAGAGTTCTATCGTAAAGGCATAAATGAACTTCCGTTTAGACAGAAGCAATGTATAGATAATGAGTGCATTGTATGGAATGAAGAATATATAAATACAAATTTGCAAATTACAGTAGACTGCTCAATGTTTTATAATCAACATATATGAGCAGTCCATGCACATATTTATAGTAAAATACTCACAGAGATGAATTCAGGTTCGTGAAAGATTCCTTTGAGAATTGTAATCTAAAACTACAGATTCCATGTCCTCCGTAACGATGATCACACGAACCTACTTAAATTCCTGAGATTTAATATTGTGCGTCGGCTGCATTAATTTACTTTGTTACAATTGGCTATAGATTATTGTCTATGTCCCCAAAGATATTAAGTTTGCTTTCCATTTATTAGTATTAATTATATGATAATAACCTAATATGATATTATTCAAATAATCTTCTTAACGCGCGACTTTAATTATAAATTTCTCTTCAAGGAAACGTTTTATATGTTAAAACATATTCTCTAATTAAAAAGATGATTTTTTGATCTAACATCATGCCAGCAGTAATACATTTTAAACCACTTTATGACTGTAATGAATAAGCACTATGTAATTAATGTTATGAATGTTCTATAATATTATATAATTAAGATGTTAATAGGAGGTACTAACCTGGCAAGCTCATATTCTATTCTGAGCTTAGTTGAAAGTGCTACGAACATGTTCGACGAGGTTTATTGAGTAACGGATAATGTACCTTTAAAGTGAACATATATTTAATATTGTTTTATTTATTATATTATAAAAATATTTGATTACTTTTATCATTAATAATAATAACCCCCCGGGAATGACGAAGGAACGTACACAAATATGTCATTTTAGATCTGGACGTAGAAAAACTACATAAACTAACGATCTCATACCGAACCCAACTCTATGAAGACGATGAATACGAAGAGATATTATTTGCGGCATCTTTCCGGGCGTCGGTGAGGCATATTTGGAGCCGATGCTGGATGTGACAGCATGCACACCATCGGAGATGGGGAGTTGAATCGGGCTCCCTTAATGTTGTAATATCACTACTGTACTACTGCTCGCATCATCCTTCTCAATTTTCTCTGTTACACTCGGTAGCTATGTTTTCTGTGCCCGAGAATGTTGCATAAGAGATTTTATTAGCATCTAAATAATAATAATAATAAATCTTTGTCCATACGTTAAAATTATTACGTGAAAATAATATAACTCTAAAGTTGTTAATGAATGAGTTTATTATGCGTACATAGTTTTACCTTACAGATTTAGAAAACATAAGTATCGTGAATTATTGCATGTTTAATTTATACAGCAACAAATCGGCAGTCGTTTTTCTTCCATATAAATAAAAATAAAACAGAACTTAGGTCCAATCTATGTCTATACCGGATTTATCAAAATTGGTTTAGCGGTTTAGGCGTGAGTTAGTTTCACATTTATAGTATTAGTATGAAATCTCGGATATAAACATGTCAGCTGACAACAAATGGGAGACAAACGATGAGCAATTATTAACAAACATTTATTAACTGAAGAAAAATTAAGGAAATTGTAGTGTAATATAACTGGAGTTTGTGGGTCATTGGTATAAAAACACCGCTATGACCAAGTAGCAATAATAAGTATCTTATACAAATATACCAGAAACAACACTTGATAATACACATAATAGTTGTAAAATATATTAAGACCGTAGCAACATAACCGACAGAACTGTCCACTATAATAATATATAGGTAATGTAATAAACTGGACATAACCCTCCATTACAAAATTATTTCCGGAAAACTTACAAAGATCTAGTATATAATTAAAAAAGGCAACATTACGTTAACTATGTTGCCATTAATTAATAATAAAAATTATTTGTAAGTGTTTTTCCTTAAATAAAATGACGTATTATATTTATACTTTCAAAAAGAGAATCACTGACCATTACTGGTCAGTTATAATGTGATTTGATTAATTCATCGATGTATGTATGTATATGTGTACATGTATGTACACATATATATATACACATATATTGTTTTATAAAAAGGCTTAAAATTACATAAGAATGTAAAAAATTAAATGTACACAAATAAAGTGGAATAATAAAAATAATGATAGGCATAAAGTAAGCATCTTTTGTCAATAATACATTATAAATATACACTCAGACTCGAGATAGGACTCAAAGCCGTAGTTCCCGTACTCCAATAAATTTTATTTTTAATTGAAGTACTCGCTTTCATCTCTTAAAAACACTTTTGCATCAACAGCTATGTAACTAAATAAATGATCGAAAGATCTGCGTGAAATATTTTGAACATTTAAATTGACTGTTTGTTCCGGTAAAATTGAGAACTCATTCCAACAAAATTGTATTGTTCATTACAAAGTACCTTTGCGTACAACATGTTAATAATTAAGGTTTGAATTAACGCCCGTGCTACCACTTTATTTTCTCACAAAATGTATTACTGCTAAGCCATATGTTTTATTCTTTCCCAAACCTCATCAGCGTAATAACTAAAACATTTTGTTATTGTTGCAGCGATGAAAGCGGCCATTCTTATCCAACAATGGTACAGACGATATTTGGCTAGAATGGAAGTCCGTAGACGGTACACTTGGACCATTTTTCAGAACATCGAATATGCTGGGGAACAGGATCAAGTTAAGGTAATTGATAAATAGATAGATAATAAAATACAAGTAGTAAAAGAGAATATTCTGAACATTGGAGATGAACAAAGACCTCCGGTCTTAACACTTTAAACAAATTCTTCCGGGCGACCAATGTAATTGTTATTATCTATTTTATAACCGATTACGCAATATTTGAATAATACATACATACGGAGCACGATGATACACGTGTAGCTGTATACGTGCCGTTTATGTATGCGTACCTGTAAGGATTAAATAGAAAGAAAGTATAAAGGACTGACTGCCTTGTACTCATATGTTTATATTATTTATTGCATTATCATGCAAACGGTATTATAAAAGGTTTCGTCGTGACAATTGTTTTTCTATATGGATAGATAGCCATTGTGCAAGATACTTACTATTATTGCGCACCATACAATATAAAAAACTCAAATTACATATAAAAGAAGTATGTTTTTTTAATATTTTTTGGAAACTGTGAACTGGGATTTCAACCTCACTCAAGTGAGTATGACGATGAAAATTAATGAAAACAACCTCAAAAGGCTCAACAATAAAAAAGGTTTCCTTCTCCAAATTTCGGCTATGTTCGCTCATTAGTGTCTCCCCCCACAGCTATTATGCAAATTACTAATGCAAATTATCCTTAAGATAAGTTGTTTACCGCTCAGTTTGTATGTGACTTGAATTAACGATAAAATCATATTAAATTAAGCTTGGGACAAGTGAAACGATCTAGCGCGAGGCCGAAGGGTGTTGCTTTCGATTTATTTGATGTGTTTCCTCAAGTGCAAACAAATACTTTTATGCAATTAAACGTTTCACTTCACATTTCGTAATTATTTTTAAAAAACTTTCCTTGTTATGAAAACCTTTATCACATAGCCTTATAAACCGAAAATTTATTGACACGTAACCTAGATTAGAGAATGTTAATTGTGAGAAATAATAAAATAATTTTATTTAGAACTATTAACTCACATTTATTTAAGATATTAACCCTTCCTTTTGGCTTTTAAGGTAGGAGAAAGCAATATGAAACGTTCCGAAGTATGTATAAAATTTTTTAAACAAATAACAACTTATAGTAAAATCGTGATATATACATAAAATTATCTTAACTCATCATGTGCAAGAAACTATCAACGCTGTTCTGTTCAGGCCTCGCAAATTATTCAAAACTTTTTCTGGGATGACCTTTTTCCTGCATCATGCATGCGAACACATGACCATAAAAACGACTTATAACCACATAAGCAATCGTGATGTCAAATATTGTTAAATGATTATTCAATATAATAATATATAATATTAATGGTGAGTAATATATCACAAAGTTCGGCACGTATCTAGTTGTCTAGACGGCTTAGTGTACAGCTGAATGCCCAGATACCGGTTCAAATGCAGCACATGAATATTAACAAGCCAAGCGCGTGCACATTCATACGAGCGCTCTAAAGATATTATATGTATCATAATCAACCTAAAAGAACTGCATTACTAATATTAAAGATAAAAACATTTGTTCTAGGGCTCTTTATATATTAAATTTCGTATTGCAAAAAATATTTGTGCGAGATTTTTAATGTTATGTTAAACTTTTAAATAAATTTATTTTGTGATTACTACGCCGCGTGTACGCGTAGAAACAATCAAAATTTTGTGATAGTAATGCTACGAACTCTCGCGTTGCTACGCAAACTCGTTCGTTAGCAGCATCGCTGCTTTGCATAGAATTTGTAATATAGGGTTGAAATCTAATGTATTATAAAAATTAATCATACGTTTTTATTCATAATGTTAGTGTTTAATTGCCCATAAGCCGTGTACATCATAGGTCGCTTTTGCGGTGATCGTAGGTTCAAACTAGTCTCCATGAACCAATGGTCGGTATAGCCGCTACACAAGCTCAAAGCAGATTGGCGGTTTACGCCATACCGGTGATCTCTGTATGTAGCTTTCATCGTTATATTTTCTTATATCGGTATGGCATTTATGCTATAATATGCACATTGAATTATAACAAATGCCTAAATAAAAACTGGGGTGCCATCATAGAATAGGATAGAATTCGACTCAACCTCTATATATGGCTTTTAAGTGTACACTTAGTTATCACGTACATTAATTAGTGTATCCGTTTAAATATCATACATAGGTCATGTAATAATTACCATCATGTGTGGTGTATAACCAAGGTCCTATTACAAATATGACAAATGAAATCTTCTTTTAGCTTAATTAAAAAGTTCGAGGTGTATTAGATGATAGGCGATCCATTAAAAATAGAATTAACAATATGTAACTACATAAATGAGGTATGCCATGAAGGTTTTCTTCTACTGAGGCGCAGCAGAGAGGCTAACGGCCCACTTAATAGTAAGCAGTCACCGCTGCCTATAGATGTTTTCCTAATAAGCTTCAGTTATTGCCACATATTTAGCGACCGGAAGTAGTTGCCATCCAGACGGGTTTGAACTTAGCTACGTATAATTTGATTAAAAAGTTACTAACATAATGCAAAATATTAAAAAAAACCTTAGTTTGTATGAGACTAGATGATGTACCCGAGAAAGGATAGAAGTTTTTTAAAGAGGATGAATGTTACAAAAAACTTATGATTTTTAATAATAATTTATAAGGTGAGGCGATTTTTAATGCTAATGATGCAATAATACTCATTCTAATATTATAAATGTGAAAGTAAGTTTGTTTGTTATGCTTTAACGCGAAAACTACTTATGCGATCATCATGGAACTTTGTACACATATTCTTGGAGGTATTAGAAGTAACATAGGATACTTTTTATTGATTTTTTTTTACGAAGATATTGCCCTTTCTTATTTTTTTTTTGATTTAATTTTGCCTGTTAATCGCCCAGCGGAGCGGGTGTGATCGGCTAGTAAATAGATAACTATGCTGTGTCAATTCACATAGTGCTATCTAGTCTGCATACTAGCATGATTGTTATTACCTATAATGATAAAAAAATATTCGCTTTAGGGGTCAAACTAAAATTAATTATTTCAGGAGCTATTTCATTCTAGCATAATACTACGGTCAACATTAAACTTTTCCAGGCATAATGACGATGAATATCTTATAAAAGCTCAACCACATCTCTTGGATATGTAAATGCTTACTCGGTTGAAGTTAGTAATTAACTAATCAAAGTTTTTTCAGTAGAATTCACTTCACTTACATACTATCGTCAATATGGCTTTTGCTAGCTTAACATGGAATCCATACAAACATGTTTGGATTATACAAGTATTGACTACCATTACTGAATATTAATTACAGTTGTAGTGCTTCATTCTTTATTAAGATTACGATAATTTGTGATACTGACTTGTGAAAGTATTGTACGTTTTATTCGTAAAATAAAATTTTATTGTGTTAAAAATCCAAGACCATTCGGTCAATATTGTAGAAAATATAGATAATTACTCTTTTCACCATAAGGAAGTTCATTATCAGTTTATATATTTATTAGGATTATTATAAAATTTTATCCCAAGGAAGTTACTTCCTACTTACTTCCTATTTAATACTTACTATTTTTCTTCTATGTTACTTCCTATTTAATAGGGGATATAATTCAAATATTGTATTGGGGTAAAAATATATTCTCCTACTGTATAATAAGTGTTAAAGTTATAGTTCCCAAGCTGTATCTCTGTGCAGGGGCGGAGTAAGAATCCTGACCCTTGTGGTCAGAGGCGGCTTGAAAGACGACAAAACAACCAACAAAGTGGTGGAGGGCTCTAAGTTCATCTCAATCGCAAACTCTGGCGTCTAAATATGCCATAATAACTTCGTGTGTTCCAGCATAAGTGACCCAGGGTTTTAGTTTTCCTCGGAGTCTCCTCCTGGAGTCACAATTATTCATATGCGATGGTAACTACTTACTTTTAAGTGAGCCATCAGCCTATCAGCGATTCCGCAACAATAATAAAAGAGACACAATGAGAATTTTTGATTACTATTGAAATTAATTAATTAAATCCATGTGTTCAATTTTACTGAGTGCACTCACCCTCCTAAATGTATGAACAGTAGTGTGACATAAGGCATGGAACAATTTTTGTCATATTAGTTCATAGAAATATCATTTTATACGAAGTCTCTATATCTTACGATAGATACACTAAGAAGGGATTTCCGAAATTTAATTCTTGGGAGGGACAAACCGGATTTACAAAGAGTCACAAAGCGTAACGAGTGGTTTGCTAGTATCTTATATAATTTTGTTTTTAGTTTACGTAGTGTAATGTGTAAATAAATCCATGTTTAGATATATCAGCATTTTTTAGAAAACAAAAGGCTCAAAAAGGTACTATTCACCAGAGCCTCTAGCGAAAATAATTAAGTATGATCATTTATTATTACTTTATTTATGATCCTTTATTATTTATTAAAAGGTTATTTAGTCCTCCATTATCTACTTAAAAAGACCGTGATGGTTTAAACCTTTCAAAGTTGAGGCTACCCACCAAGAACTCAGTGAATTCTCATATACTTTCACCACAATATTTATTAAAATGATTCGTTTGTTTCAGTTGTATAACTTTTTCAACGCTCTCTTGAGTCACATGAGAGACACCAGTGGGCGCCCCTCTTCCGAGAGGACGTCAAGGACTGCTTCCGTTTGTAAGTAACTTGACATTTTCGATACAAATAGGCCAAACTCTATGGAGGAGTATAATAAAATTACAAAGAGCTCGTAGAAGTCGTTAGCCTAATTAAATAGGTGGCAGCCAGTGCTATCATACTCGAAGACTAGATTATGGGTTCAGATCCAACGAATAAATACCACTTGGGCAGTTTTTTTCGCCAATATCGATATTGAAAGTAAACATCGAGATAAAAACTACTACAACCGATATATCTAACCTGTCAATTTGCCTTGGACAAGCGTGGTGCGTATACTGCCCGTTTTCTGTAGAGAGGCCCTAGTCCAACAGTGCCATGTTGTGGATTATTATTGTAATGTTGTGCTTAACTAAATGCCATGAGCCCACACATCATTTTGGATACTGCCAATAGTTTCGTATTAATTTTTTTTTATTGCTGTAGGACAGCAGACAGGCTAACGGTCCGCTTAGAATTTAGCACTTACCATCGCCTATGGATGTTTGCAACGCCAGTGGCATCGCGAACACTCTGCTGTCCCATAAGGGTAAAGGAACTTAGGTCACTAATGTCGGAACACAACACAAGGTTATTATGGCGGCATACTTAAGACCAAAGGTGGTCGCCATCCAGACGGACTTGGGGCACTACCATGTAGCTAGGGTGAGTTGTTTTGTTGCCTTTTAAGACAGGCCGACCCTGGCTGCAGAGGATAGTATTCTTTCTCCGCCCCTGTACGGATAAAGAATAATTAATTGTTACATAAGTAAATATGTATAATATTTTCTATCAATAATTTGTATATGTATACGATTAGCAAGTACGATTTTCTGCCAACGCACATGTTCGGTACATAAAATTCTTATTTGCATAATTATGCTAAGAGTACAGCAAGAAAAATATAGTCATACATATGGAGATATTACAAATATTTATTATTGTTAGTCTAGTTTCAAAAAGAGAAAATGAAAATATGTTATTTATTTAACAAATTGTTATCTTTCACATAAGATTCGAAACTCAGAAGTTTCATGTAAACTTTATTGTTTAACTGTCCAGCCTTGTAGGGTACAAAATTATTTACATACAACAAAAAATCGTTTGCTACAACAATGCAGCTTATAAGACATAATTTGGTACGTCTTATAGATGTACCAAAGTCGTCTTATGTATAAGTGAATCTCAGTTCCCCGCACTAGATCTCGTAAGAGCCTGTGTGGCGGGTGCCAGTGGATTTCGTTTCAGCCATTTATAAGGTATATATTAATACCACTACTATTATGGCATAGAAATTAATATAATATGGAAATATAATTTATATGTTTTTCTACTTTTTATGTAATTAAAAATATGTCAGCGTAAACATTTTACATTGGATTGCAAGATAACTGCTGTGTAATCCTTTAATCTGCCATAACATAGACAGTCCTCATCTAGGAGGTCCAAGCTACACCAGCAATAATACAATACGATCTTATATTAATACCTTATTTCCTACTGTATCTTTTTTCTAGTGCCTTAATATATGTCTCTTATTTTAGTATTTCTATTTATGAATAACTGTATAAAACATATAATGTCACAGGTAACAATTTCTCCCTATTTTCGTTTCATAACTTTCGTTGAAATCCCAAAGTTTTCTATTGATAAACCCAACACCTGCCCGCGTAGTTTTGCAACTGTTAGCATTATCGAGCGTTAGAGACCGTACAAAATATTTTGTATTAAAAAGCAAAAAAATGTTTTGTAATTTTAAGTTTAGCAGCTGCTATCTGGTGCAAAATTTAGTTGTTGAAAAAATCAACATAAAATGATCTAAAACTACAAGAATGTTCATAATTAACACGCTTTTAAAATCGTAAAGTAATTGAATGATAAATGAATGTTTAGTTTTTTGACTATATTAAATGATTGATTATCCTTCTAAAATGTTCCAAAAGCTTCTGTGTGGAATATCATTTTGATTTTTATATTTATTTCTTTACTCGTTTTTAGTAGGCCATCTACGAAAAAAATCATATTTTCATTCTGTAATATAACTATCAAATATTTAATATACACTTGTCTCCATTTAATGTAAAAAAAGAACTCTTTAATATAATTTCTACTGCAGTGCCTACTCGTACATTATTACGCACAGCTGAGTAAGTGAGGGTAGTTTGGCGCTATCAGTGGATAAAATTTGGGTTCGTGATAATTTTATAAACTCTTCTTAGTGGCAATGAATAAAAGTAGAACCCATAAAGCCAAGTCGGCAATAACAAACTGCAGCTACCATTATGCTGTCAAATTGATAAAGTTCAATTGTCTATTTATCGCCGGTTTTCTCCTCGGGGTCAGCTTACACTGTAACATGAAATGAACATCATGATTACTCGCATGAATAGTGACTTTTTATTTATAATGTTGTTAACCCAAAACCAATTGGCAGCCATTAATGGCAATTCGTAGGATAACCTTTTTTGCCAGCGATTAATGCACTTGGATTACTCGATAGGTCCTACAGAGCCGTCGTCTTCCCGGTCTAGGGAGGGTGGAGTCGGTAAGACATGTGCAGTGTTCCACAGGGATCAGTGCTAGTTCCATTCTTGTAGAACAGAGCACTTGAGTGGGTGCTTCGTGGTATGGTCCCACTCAGCGTTGACGTAATATGTATGTTAAGCTGACTTAATGCTGGACACAGCGGGAGGCGCGTGGGACCTACTAGCAGGCGCGTTTTCGAGATATAGCTAATATTGTACAGATTGTACACTGGATCCAGTGGCTGTGTCTAGACGTGGTCATGTCCCACAACCGAGTACCACCACTGTGGTATTCGCAAAGTGGATACGACGTTCTACACCTTCCAAAGGCATGGGCTTTGAAGCGTCGAGAATTCGTCGCTGTTATCGGATTGGACCTTTTACTACCGGTCATCATCCTAGCTATGACAAGGAGCCACACGAGATGGAACCCTGTTGCCTTCTTTTGCAAGACGGTCATATCAAAATGGACCGGTGTCAGTTGGGGTTGCGGTAAGATTCGAAAGGAAAGAAGAAATATGTACTCGGGTGCTTTTATTAAATATACCAGTGACATGAGCCTCCCAAACAAAAGAGGAGGCATTGTACGAGCTCACTACTCTACTCCATGTACATGGCAGGGTGAGGGCGATGTATTTCCACCCCAAAAAACTGATATTTTATTCATGCGAAAAAAGATAAAATACTCCATAGCAATACCGCCACCGTGAATACGGTACTCTACACTAAGAAGGCTGTTCATTTGGACTTTATTACTGCTTATGCGCTCAGAGACAACTATTGTCCTGTTTGTCACCATACGGTGATGAAGTAAGAATGTCGAAGAAGTATTTTGAGTCCTGGTCAAACCGGTCTACTCGTCGCTGGAAGTTAGTAACTTAGCTCTAGCATTGACACTCTAGCTAGCCTTGTGAACTAAAAGTTTGCGAAAGAATGATAAGTTTGAAGTTACTAGCTCAGTGAGAATGGAGGTTTAAATATTTTTCGTTAAATGCATGAAAAGTATGAAACAAAAATTATCGTATAGGTTAATTAACATCATTAACAAAACAAATGTATAAAGTATTATATATTATTTTTACTTAACAAAATGAGACGGTGGATTAAGTGGGCGACGTAGTGTTAAGCCGCAATAATTCAGAAATTCTAACCCATCTCAATTTTGAAAGTCTGATGAAGATAAATTGAAATACAGCCTTTTTATTTGAATAATGTATGAATTTGTCTCCTTTTTACGTTTGTCGAGTTCACATTGAGTGAACGTTGACGTTTGACCCCACAATTAAATAGGAATCCAGTTCAACAAAAACTCAAATGAAGGTTAATTGGTCACCAAAGGATATTTGATTGGATTTTTTGATTAAGCAAAGTGGGAAGTTTTGGTTGAACTTTGCATAATATTATGATTACTTTGAATCAATTTATGTTATAAACTTATTTCATAATAATAATAGTAGAGTTTATATTTCATCCATACGAATATATGTATATACTAAAAATAAATAAACGACAAATTTTTGGTTACATTATTTGTAAGGCTTTTTTTGGAGGTGGAAGAATGGGTGGCGGGGTATTGTTGGACTCCCCGTGCATTGCGTTCGTACGTCCCCTTTTTTAAGCTGGGGGACGTACGTTTCTGGTATACCCACTAAAACTACCCTGGCGTTCCTTCACACGTCTTGGGCGTGCGGAACACCTGCGTTTGCTCCTCTCTCGACCATGCGTGTGCGGGCTGCGGCCCTTTCCCAGGGGGCCGCGCCCGCGATCGATCACTACGGCGGCCGGAGGTCTGTCACCTACCTCCGGCGACGAGTGGCCCTGCGTGAACGGGATCCCTCCCGTTCACGCAGGGCCACTCGTCGCCGGAGGGAGCGCGCGAAGTTGGGAAACTCTCTCTCTCCGCCGCCTCCTTCCCGGACATGACTGCCTCGCAGAAGGAGGCGACAGCGTCGCATCAAGCTTGGCTCCCGACCATCGCTAGGCCGGGTGAGAGGTCTAGACCGATGGTGGTGACGAGGTCTCGATGCTCCGATGCCTGTGCGGGGCACACATCGAGGGTGTGGAGTGCCGTGTCATCGTCACCGGCGCTACAGTGGTATTTCCTCCAACTTGTTTCAGGCCCTTCGGTACTAAGCTTTGGTCATCTATTTAGTTGAGTTTGAGATTTATTTACATAAGTAAGCTTATTCTTATTTAATTTTTGTCAAAAGTGATAATATACTGAATCAGGTTTTATTTAATATATACGTAAAAAGGAGTGTAATACGCAAAAAGATATTGAAAAATTCATTTGGTACATGAAGATTGTGCCTGTGCATTGATATATAGATTTAATTCTTAATAAATTTTATTCTTAAATATTTAATGTTTTCAGATCAGTTATATGAATGTTCCAATATTTCCTCAATATCCGATAAGAAATTCAAAGCAATGTGGACGGATTTTAATTGCATTGCAGGCGCGTGCTGAGGAATCCCTTGATAGTAGATATATTATTATCTGTCACTTCATATCTTCATTATAGAAAACTCTATTTTCGCATTCATTGAGTTATAAAATTTTAAGAATATTGAAAGAACTGGTCCTTTTCGTATTAGTTTAGAATTTTTTAAGATTAATACGGTTGTTCTAAATTTTAGTTTTAACTACAATTACTTTTTTTTCGTGATAAAACGAAGAAAAGAATCTTATAAAGACAACCATAGTTTTATATTTAATTTAGGTGTTACTTATTTCATTCGTGAAACAGCTTACTTTACTTTCATTAAAATAGATTGGTAATAGAGATAATTATTTATTATCTATTATATATTTATCTATAATATATAATTCGTAGTGATAACTCCTACATTGTTTTAAGGACCGACAACTGAATTTCGCCTTTTGATAGTTTACAGACAGCAGATGGGCTTTCCTGTCAGTTCAATACGGCATTCTTCGGCGTTAACCTAACTTTAGATACATCTGGTTAATTTATTGAATTCTTTATCAAGAACGTTCATGTTGCGTACTCTCAAGATCTGGAATGAGCTTTTGGCTGCGGTTTTCTCAGCGCGGTACGATATGAGGTTCTTCAAAAAAGGGATGTTTGTCTGTCTGCTGAACTCTAGCTGTATAAAAAAACCTTTGGGTCTTTGACTAGAGAAGAGTTTCGAAAAAACAACAACGCTAGTCGCGTTGAAGATTAAAATAAAATAATTATACTGGGATAATACATATAGCGCCATCTAGTTCCAAAGTAAGTAGCATAGCACTTGTGTTATGGGTACTAGATAGCTAATTTACTACTTATATACATTTGTTTTGTAACAAAATACATATTATACATAAACACCTAGACGCGAAACGGGAATCGAACACGTGAACTCCGCAAGTGTTTGTTCGCCGTTGCGCTATAGAGATCATAATGGTGGTCATTACCTAAAATAAAACAAAAATAATTCTCGATAGGGTTCAAATTAAAATTAATGAATTATTCAATTCAGGAGCTATTTCGTTCTAGCATAAATCCACGGTTAACATCAAACTTTTCTAGACAAAATGACGATGAATATCTTACAAAAGCTCGACGACATATCTTGGATATGTAAATCCTTACTAGGTTGACGTTATTAATTGACTAATGAAACTCTTTTCAGTAGAGTTCACTCTAGTTACACGCTATCATCAACAAGAAGAATGATAGAAATCAGAGGTGATGGATACAGAAGGAGAGGTTGACAGGTAGTAAAAGATGATATTATGAAAAAGGGTGTGCATGTTGAGATGACGGCTAACAGAGGAGAGTGGAAGGAGAGAACATGTTGTTCCAACCCCATATAATGTAGGGTAAGGATAGGAAGAAGAAGAATTTGCCTATCGTCAATTTGCCTCAATCGTATGTGGTCTATATGAAAGTTGAGATAATTTTAACAATTAAATTAAGATTTTGAATAAGTACATCGCGAAAAACACTTGTACTAAATGTTTGATGCGCAGTGTTGCGGAAATTTAACATGCATTGCAGCTATAAAGTATCTTTATATGTCAAGATATGACCGACATAATTATTCAGTTACTGCAGTGACCTTTGTTACAGTAAAACGAAACTACATACTTGGCTATTCTTAGATATGACATGAAACCTCGGTTTGTATCTCGGATGGCAGAGACGACTTACTTTTACGATTTACGGATGTAAATTAACGATTAATCATTTTTTTAATTGCTTTGGGACAGCAGTCGGGCTGACGGCCCACTTAATAGTTAGCAGTTACCGTCACCTATGGATGTTTGCAACACCAGGGGCACCGCTAACATGCTGCCATCTACGTACTAGTACTGGAACCTGGTCACTTATAACACAAGTTAGGTTACGCCTCAAGCCCGTCTGGATGGCATCCCTTGGTTTTAAGTATGCCGCCATAATAACCTTGTGTTGTATTTCGGCATTAGTGAACCAAGTTCAGAGTTCAGTTCTATTGGGCAGAGCCAACTGACGAAGCTGAAGACCGACGATGGCAGGGTCGTTTCGTCTAAACCCGAACTTTTGAGGGAAGTCGAGAAGTTCTACGGACAGCTATACACGACTACACGGGCACCTGTTAAAAACAAGGCTAAAGACCCAAGAGCCAAATTAACCCGACACTACACCGTAGATATCCCAGACGTCAGTCTGTACGAGATTAGTGTGGCCCTTAAACAGCTTAAAAACAACAAGGCGCCGGGTGATGATGGAATTACAGCCGAGCTTCTGAGAGCTGGTGGTACTCCTGTGCTTAAAATCCTCCAGAAGCTATTTAATTCCGTCATCCTCGATGGCAAAACGCCGCAGGCCTGGCACGGAAGTATAGTGGTGCTGTTCTTCAAAAAGGGCGACAAAACCCTTTTGAAGAACTTTAGACCGATATCACTTCTGAGCCATGTTTACAAGCTGTTTTCAAGGGTCATCACGAATCGTCTCGCGCGCAGATTTGACGACTTCCAGCCTCCCGAACAAGCCGGATTCCGAAAAGGTTTTAGCACCATAGACCACATACATACGCTGCGGCAGGTTATACAGAAGACGGAGGAGTATAACCAGCCACTATGCTTGGCGTTCGTGGACTATGAGAAAGCCTTTGATTCGATCGAGACCTGGGCGGTGCTTCAGTCTCTCCAGAGGTGCCACATTGATTATCGATACATCAAAGCGTTGAAGTGTTTGTATGAAAACGCCACCATGTCAGTCCGTCTCCAGGATCAGAACTCGAAGCCTATCCGACTGCAGCGGGGAGTCAGACAAGGCGATGTCATATCGCCGATGCTGTTCACTGCTGCGTTGGAAGATGTCTTCAAGCTTCTGGACTGGAACGGACTGGGCATCAACATTAACGGTGAGTACATCACTCACCTTAGATTCGCAGATGATATCGTAATCATGGCTGAAACCATGGAAGACTTAAGCCATATGCTTGATGGCCTCAATACAGCTTCCCAAGGAGTAGGTCTCAAAATGAACATGGACAAGACGAAGATCATGTCTAATGTCCATGTCGCACCTACCCCCGTAACAGTTGGGAACTGTACTTTCGAAATTGTTGACGAATACGTCTACTTGGGTCAAACGATCCAGTTAGGCAGGTCCAATTTCGCGAAAGAGGTCACTCGTCGAATCCAACTCGGATGGGCAGCGTTCGGGAAGCTCCGTAAAATCTTTTCGTCCCAAATACCGCAATGTCTCAAGACGAAGGTTTTTAACCAATGTGTGTTGCCAGTGATGACATACGGAACGCAGACGTGGTCGCTAACTATGGGCCTTATGAGAAAGCTCATGGTCGCTCAGAGAGCAATGGAGAGGGCTATGCTCGGAGTTTCCCTGCGAGATCGAATCAGAAATGAGGAGATTCGCAGGAGAACCAAAGTAACCGACATAGCCCGGATGATTGCAAAACTGAAGTGGCAGTGGGCTGGGCACATAGCTCGAAGGACTGATGGCCGTTGGGGCAGAAAAGTCCTCGAATGGCGACCGCGTACCGGAAGACGCAGTGTTGGTAGGCCCCCCACAAGATGGACCGATGATCTGGTCAAGATCGCCGGGATAGGTTGGATGAGGGCAGCGCAGGACCGATCATCGTGGAGATCTTTGGGGGAGGCCTTTGTCCAGCAGTGGGCGTCTTCCGGCTGAAATGATGATGATGATGAACCAAGTTCCCTACCCCTATGGGACAGTAGTGTGTTCGCGGTGCCCCTAGCGTCGCAAACATTCATAGGCGACGGTAACTGCTTATTGTTTAGTGGACCGTCAGTCTGTCTGCTGTTCCTCAGGAATAAAAAAATAGATGATATGGAATCTTTATTTTATTATCTTTTGTTATCTAATTTTGTAACCAATATTTCGCAAATAAGTGATGTTGATGAAGAAAGGAAACGCACTGCACAGGGAAATGAAATAGCAATAACGCCGTTCTCATATTATGCAATGTGCGGGATGACCTTTCGAAATTGGAATTCCATGAATAATTTTCTACATTGTTGCCGTTTCCGGTTCAGCTAATGCTTACTTTGAAGTCACATAGCAGGTATCCGAATATATTAATCTGAGTTTAAAGTGGATTTGATAACAATCCATACTAATATACAAATTATAAACGTTAAACGGTAACTCTATCTGTCTATGACGTTTTCACGCCTAAACCGATGTAACGATTTTGATGCATTTCGGTATAGAAATAGATTTGACCTTGGAGAAGAACAGACTACTTTTTTATTTATATGGCAGAACAACATTTGACGGGTCAGCTAGTATATGTACCTATATAATAACGTAATAGGTCAATTTTTTAATTGCTGTAGGACAGCAGACAGGCTGACGGCCCGCTTAGAATTTAGCAGTTACCGTCGCCTATGGGTATTTGCAACGCCAGTGACATCGCGAACACGCTGCTAACGCTTGGGTCACTAATGCCGGAACACAACACAAGGTTATTATGGCGGCATACCTAAGACCAAAGGTGGTGGCCATCCAGACGGGCTTGGGGCCCTACCTACGTAGCTAGGGTGAGTTGTTTTGTCGCCTTTTACGACAGGCCGACCCCGGCCGCAGAGGTTAGTATACTTTCTCCGTCTCTGCACGGATAAGATTCAAATATATCACAATCGAACCAAAATTCAAAGATTTCAATTTGTGGGTTTGATGACCTCTGTGGCGTAACGGCTACTGTACATTGGTACGCTTGTGGAAGTCACGGGTTTGATTCCCGTCTTGCGTTTGGGTGTTTATGTATAATATGTATTTACTTACTAAAGAAAAGTATATATGTATAAAAGTATATATCAATTATCTAGTACCCATAACACAAATGCTAAGCAACTTACTTTGGAGCTAGATGGCACTGTGTGAATTGTCTCAGCATTTTTTTTTCGTAATATTCAACTTTTCACTGTTTTAGTACCAAAATTACTAAAATATATTTAAAATTTTGGTAAATATTCTGTTTTCATATTTTATGTCCTATTGGTGTTTATTGTAATATTAATTTAAATAGAGTTATTTTATGTAACATATTCTCATTGTCTCTTTTTTTACAACATATCTCCGACGTTGTTCGTAGAATTTAATTAAAAGCCAGGCTATTATGGTAGCCGCGCTTCATCATAGAGAAAATATTAACTTATTTAAAGTTAAAAAAATCGAAAATGTAGTAAACCTAAATTCGAAATTTATTAAATCGAGATCTGTTTTAGTGGAACAAGTGTTTTCTGAAGAGTCTGACGAGGGCGGAGGTGTGGATGAAACAGCTCCACCGAAACCATCCCGCGGTCCCGATATTGAATTCCCGCTGCAAAGAAAGGACATCGATTTACTTATTGAGGCATTTAGAAAGAAGAAGGTACGTGATAATTTTTAATAATTTTCCTCTTCTTACAGATTAATTCATAATAAATATAGGATTCACACAGCGCCACCTAGTTCCAAAGTAATTAGCAGAGTTAGTGCCTAGCTTGTTATGGGAACTGGACAGGTGATAGACTACTAATATATATTTGCAAGTAAATACATATTATATGTAAACACCCAGACTTAGTAAGGTAATCGAATGTGTAACTTCCGCAAGAGCGAAATTTGCAGCACGAAGTTTGTTAATGCGTATTGGATAATAGATCAAGGCATGGGTAATCATTTCAGAGTCTGAGGTTTTCTCGCAAGGCTAAACTTCTGAGGATAGTATTCACATGTCCTTCCGTGTCAATTCCTTTTTCAGAAAAAAGAATTACTCAAGAATAGATGAAATAGAAATGACAAAATTTAACTCCCAACCGTAAAATTTCTTTTGTTGTTTATGAACTGAAAATAATTAATTTCATTTCGCACCTTCATGACTCACTAAAAAAGTGATGGCGTAACTCTGTTTTTATTTTAAATTTTGAATCATTTAATCTTAAATCACCTTGCAAAGATTTTACAACAGAATTATTTACTACAGCATTTTATTTCAAATGAATAGAATGAACGAATGAACATTTTATAGAATGAAAATTTTATTTCAAATTTTTTACATTTTCTAGCTTGATATTGCGAAATGTACTTAATTGCTCTTGATTTAAAGTATTTTTTTATTCGTAAAATTTTCAAGTACTTACTCATGGCCTTTTTATAACTAAGACAATAAATATACTTAATCATATAAATTTTAAGGACTTGAGAAGATGTAAAATTTTCTTTGGTAAAAAGTTGTGAGAATAATAAACACTGGAATTAGTTTCTTTATATACAAGTGTATATAAAATATCATCTCTTTTAACAATCAATATGATTCTTTACCCATAAATCTATATTACACATAAACTATTTTGGGGGCAAAACCGTACCTGCATAGGATATTTTTGATACAGAATACAAACGAAACCTCGAGTAAACTTTAGTTCCCCAATAAGTAGGTTAAGTTATGGAACTCAGAGTAAATAAATAAATATTTCCAGCATCGATTGCATGCGAAACACGTCGCGCAGATATTAAAAGAGGCAACCCAAGTGTTGAAAAGATTGCCAAATATAAACGTCGCCACAACTTCGATTTCCAGTCAAATAACTGTCTGCGGAGACTTACATGGGAAACTGGACGATTTGTTGGTTATATTTCATAAGGTAAGGTTTCATAAATATTTATCAGAAAATATTGTTCTTTATAATGAATAAAATGCTGCTGTTAGAATTAGTTCACTTGCGTATTTCCTCTCCCCGTAATTGTTATATTGTATTTAGTTTTTAAGATCATTTGTATACTTAAAATCGTAACAGGCACTATATGTAAAAATGATTTTTCGTTCGAGTGTTACAACTTTTTACACGATTGTTTATAAAGTATAAACTAAAAACAAGAACTTTTATGCAAGAGATTAGAATTTATTGCATGTAAGAAGCATCGCCCAGATGGAGGCCAAATCATCTTAACTAATCTTAACTGCAAGCTGCGGAATACTGCTAAACATATTTTTTTTGGATACAGTTTTTCTCGATGTTTAGAGGTAACTTGAGAGTTAACCGCGACTACTATAGACTGAATATAGAGTCATTTTTAAAATTATATTTTTCCAAATCCATTGCATGTGTTTTTCGATTCTAATATAAAATTAAAATATAAAAATATTTTCATACGATCAAATATTGCATTCTGAATAAAATATAATACATATTTATAAATATATTATTCTATAACAAGAGATTTTCCATTCAGCCATTTCAAAATATAATATTAGTATAGACAATCGTCTATCAATGGATGAGTCATAATAAAGTTGTAGAAAATAAATTTAATATCATTCTCATCAAACCATTCGTAAATTGTATATCTTATGTGAGAATTGTCGTTTGTAAGGTTTCCTTAGATGAACTATAAGCCATATAAGTGGAACGAGTTGGAAATGGAAATAACCATAGACGCCTTTGTTCTTTTATGCCGGGGGTTGTTTAGCGCTGGAAAATTTGCTAGAGTTGCCATTTCGGCTCCAAACGAGTTCTAGCTGTTTCACTTTGTTTCAAAACAAAAAATGTTATAATCGTAAAAGCGAATTTTCCGTTTGTTCGTATTTCTAAGTCAATAGAAATAGCTTTTCTACATAAAAGGTGAATATGAAAAAGAAAAACTACAATAGGAACCCAAACGCAATGCTTGATTTGACTATTGAATAAACCTATTTCACGACTCCCTCGAGATGTCAACACAATTACTTAATGCTCTACTGGATAAGTCTCAGTTGATAAAGTCTATTGAACGCAAACATGTGCCTCAAACAAAATGTCAGATATTTTTTGAAGTGAAACTTCTTTGCACGCATGAGGGTAAAATTTTTACGTATGACACGCAAATTAGCGTCATGAAGATGTGAAACGTTTTATCTAATACTTACATAAACTCGTGATATCTTTCAAATGGAATGTCCGAATTGAATAATTCAAAAAGTTATATAAAGGTATTGAAGCAGTCTTGAATATGAAGTAATTTATTTTGATAAGGATTAATATCAAGATACAAATAAAGAGCCTTTACTAGTGGCAGCATTTCAATTAATTTTTTAAAATAAAAGAACACTTGTTGTGGTAAAACTATTATAGTTAGACAATGCTGTCCGACACTTTTTGTAAATAATGATGTTAAATATTTAAAATAAAAGAACAATTATTATTATTGTGGCATAACTAATAGTTAGACATATGCTGTCGCGACTTTTTTGTAAATTTGTAATGATTTGATTTTAATGATCATTAATAGTTTTCGCAATGCACGCGATGTAAACAATATTTTATTTTTTGTTTTAGGTAATTTTTTTACACCTTCGGTTACATTATTGGAGTTTTAGTAAGAATCCTTAATTTTTTTGATAATATAGCCTATGTCACCCGGGGATAATGTCACTTCCCAACAGTGAAATAATTTTTCAAATCGGTTTAATAGTTTCGGAGGCTATTAAATGCAAACAAACAAACAATCAAATCTTTCCGCTTTATAATATTATATTATTAGTATATTATTTTTAAACTATAACGTAATTGCCACTTACCAACCGCGAAGGAAGTCATCGAGGAGAAACCTTATGGTTAACCCAGATCATCAGTGTGTGTACCCGCCAATGCGCTTTGGATAAGCGTGGCAACTATATTGTCCGTTTTCTTTACTCCGTGCAGGGCAGTGGCGTAACTACCTAGGGGCTAGGCGGGGCAGTGCCCCGGGGCCCTCAAGCTCAAGGGGCCCTCAAATCCTTACCAGAAATCTCGATCGAACTTAACTTTTGGAAATTTCTCCCATTTTCAAAATAAATATGACAGGTTGCAACCCCACTTTAATCATGACAACTCAGTTGAGAGAAATTCAAAAGTTATGCCTAGGGAATTCCCCTAAATTCTTTCTGTAGGTTGGCAGTGTTGTGAATTTGACGGATAGTGATATGTGCATTTTATTATTTATATAAACCCTTGACTCTTCTCTATTTCGTTTTATTACCCAAACCTGTAGGTTTGGGTATAGATATCAGCGACTCTAAATTATCCTCAATTTCCGATGGCAATACCAACAGCATCCGACCACTAGATTGAATGCAACCAAAACGACCAACGACCGAATGCTACCAAAACGACCACCAATGACAACGACCTCTTTAAACTTTTACTAAAACGAACAAACAACTAAAATAAAACTCAACGCTGCAGATGAAACTCGTATATTAAAAACATATTGGTGTACCAAGTATTAATTGTAATATATGTTGTTACTGTTTAATATTTTTATTTTTATTACCTGCCCTGCAATGTACAAAAAGAGCTTGTGTAGCTTAGTATTTTTAAAGTATTTATATTTCATTTTTTTATTTGATAAAACCTAATAGCAGTGGGGCCCCATTTTTTAATTTGCCCCAGGGCCCTTGGTTACCTAGCTACGCCACTGGTGCAGGGGTGGAGTAAGAATACTGACCTCTGCGGCTGGGGTCAGTCTGACGTAAAAGGCTATAAAACAAACTAGGTGGCAGGGCCCCAAGCCCGTCTGGATGGCAACTACCCATGGTCAATAAGTATACCGCCATAATGACGTTGAATATACTCCAAAGATCTTGGTTTTATTATTTTATCATTAAATTGCTAACATATCTTCCTTTTTCCTTTTTTCTAAGTCTCGGAAATCTAAATCTTTAGATTAGTATAAATATAAACGATATATAAAAATTAGTTTGCCAAAGAAGTTTCACTTCTGACATGTGTACTTTGTACGCACGCACTTTTTTTTATTATCGCTACTCGTATATTAGTATTGTATGATTTAGACATGCTGCTTCAGTAGTTCCTTAAGAGGTCTTGTAAAGTCATATCTATGATTCGATCTCCATAACAGATGCAAATTTGCAGTTTTTAAATAACTTTGCATTAGTCTGCGTTTGCCTTCATGTATTTCTAAAAATATTTTTAGTACAAGTTTTGGCATATAGAATTTTTAAAGCAATTCCCTGTTTAAAAAAAATCAAGTTACTTAAAATATTGATAGAACATTACTGATCAAAATATTGACCGCGTGATCTCGGATAAATAGGGCTTGATATGATAAATTTCATTGAAGTTCATTCTAACAAAATAAGCGTCATAAACATGTATGTAGTATATGTATATGGTGTATTACAGACCGTCTCAGTATGTAAATAATAGTTTTATAGTTGAAATCTTTTTTATGTTCAGCCGTTTGCTGCATGAGATGGAATCTAAAACTATATAAAACGCATTACGTTAGACATAAACCGAAGAGGCGATCGATAAAAACGGGAACATCTAGTTTCGAATAACACTACGTAGACGTAGTTAACACACATCTGCACCATTATGTGAATATCTAAGGCTTCTTTGAGTTGTTTGTATCGCAGTCACTTATTAAAAGTGGTTTTGACGTCAAGAGGGCGACAGAGCGGCCCCTTGGGCCGTGGTGGGCAAACACGAGGGAGCGGCGCACGCGTCATCTAATTGGTGTTCGGTGCGGCCGACGTCCACCGCCATTTGATTGATAGACCGCCTGTTACGCCGGACGACCTTGTTAATTTGCACATATTGTTTTACTACCGTTATTTCTGTTTTATCAACATTTTCGTCCAATTCATCTGTTACTTAAACGATCATGTTATTTATTTTTACAATAAAATGTTTTACAATAAAAACTCTTAAATTTATCATAATGATTAAGTACCTACATGAATTAATTGGATTAATAGAGGCCGTATATAATTAGCGAATGAACGTGACCGTGACACAGCGGTCATAATAGGACACGCGCTACTTGCAAAAGGATAATGATTGTGTAGCTAAGCTAGTATCGATTGACGGCTAACATGTTGCGTAAGCAGCCTTGGTTGCGGTCCGTTGCAGATGTAAGGATTCCCAAAATGGCCTAAGATAACCTTCATGCGTTCCTACACAAGATTTGATCTGATTTCTACCACAGATAAATATAATCAAATAAAACGATCCCTTGATTGCGACGTCCAATTTACCTTGTAGAGCGGTAAAACCTTTAGGTACATGTGTGTTTCGGAATTGCGAATTTAAAGGCAATCCTTAACTATATACGAGCGTCCCTTTTCCTTATATATTTTTACTAACATTGTAACCTTTTTACACAGAATGGTCTGCCGTCGCCTGAAAATCCATACATATTTAATGGCGATTTCGTAGACAGAGGAAAGAAGGGTTTGGAAGTGTTTCTCCTACTCTTAGCATGCATGTTAGCTTTTCCTGGCGGAGTTTATTTGAATCGAGGCAATCATGAAGATCTCATTATGAATTCCCGGTGAGTTTTAATTTTATACTAAAGTTAAAATTATAATATATTATAACTTTACATACTAAAAGGAAGTTTAAAAACCTATAATACATTAAAAACGATGCCCCCCGATCTCGTTCCTAAGGTGTTTTAAATGCAACAAATGGATTTAACAGTATAGACAGGGCGCCATACATTGTCTGCTACATGTGTAAAATTTGCTACATTTATCCCAGTTTTCTTTGGTTCTCTTTGGTCAAGAAAGTAAACTTGCCCGGATTCAAGCAGAAGGAAGTGATTTTAGAAGAAGAATTATTTTAAAATCAGCATAATTCGAGCTCTATTTCCAGTATTGACTTTTCAGCTTGAGCTCAGTATTATTACTGGTTAAATCTTATTTTGTTGCTTTTCCTTTCTTATGTAAAAAGCCAGAAAAAAATGTGTTAGATTCGGCTTTCATTCAGCCTTATTTGATTTTTACTCCAACTGACCGTACAAAATAGGCTGTCTACATTTTTATCTATACATATAACATATACTTACACAAGGTACGTAGTAGCTAGGTGGTATAACACCTTGACCCACGACGGCATAATAGACAGCTCTTCTCGCTCGATGTGCATATGGAAACATAATTGCCACCATAGTGAAGCTGAAGTAAAATGTTGAAAAAAAATCTGAGTAGTGAGATGGGACCACTATGTGCCAATCTAATAAACAATGAACCCGCCAATTCGTCTTGGACAAGCATGGCCGATACACCTTCCCGTCTCCCCAGGGGAGGGCTGAACTCACCTGCGGGACTTTATGGACGCTTATATAAATATCTAAGATCAATGATAAATTATTACACGTATTTTTAAATAACATATAATATTATTTTCAATTTCTTTTTCAAACAGATATGGATTTATAAAAGAAGTCCACATGAAATATCGGGTAAGTAGGTTACAACTTCTTGGAACTGTCTGCAATATTTTAAATTTTCCAACTTCAAAACATTCTATGTCTTTCTACTAGCATGCATAAAATATGAATTAACCAAAGTTTTTTAAACGAAATGTCAAGGTGTCTAATAATACTTTGCCTATACCACGTTTGAAAAAAAAATGAATTTCCAGTCTATTCCCGGTAACTTCAATTTTAAATATATGAAAATTATATATTTATGAAAGCCTGAAGTAAACAATAAAGTATATTAGGTTAAATTTAGATGAGAGATTAAGCAATAATTTATAAAAAAAATGGATTTTCGTTCGTGTTTTATAGCTGAAATCATAGTTTCTTAGGTCAAAGCGTTATTCCTAGATCCCTAGTAACAGAAACTATATGCAAAATTTTTATACAGGGTTATTGATAATTCGACGTATTCCCGTTAAGAGGTGATAAGGGTGACTATTTGCGATAATTTTAAACCCTATAAGCATTATGCAAAAGTGAACCATTTTTAAGTTATCACGTTTTTCAGCTTTTTTCAAAATAAGTCAAAAGTTTAACATCATTTTTTTCTTTTCATTTTTTCTTCTGATTTATAAAAACGATTAAACATTGGTTATTTATTAATATTAAAACAACAATTATTGGCCCATATTTAAAAATGCGAGACAAAAACGATATTATTTAAACATTTTATTGAGATTTTTTTCCACTAAAATGCCTTATAAACAAAAAAAACCTTATGAAACTTGGCCTGCAGATTATTTTAAAAACATAACCGTTTTCTTAATTCCCCAACAATGCATAAAAACTAGGAACTTTTCAAAGAAACTGAAAAAAAAATGATCACAAAGGAAGCAGGCGGAAATTCGTATTCGAACTAAACTTAAGGTCGTTCTTTATAATTTCAATAAAATTAAATAAAAACAATACCGAATGTAAATAATACAAAAAAATACAAATTTAAAATAAAATTTAGAACCAGTAACAGTTTAGTTGTAATAAAAATTAACAATTAATAATGAGTAACAAAACTTTTTGTAATTTAGCCTAATTAAAGTTTTTGCTCAAAGTCACTTCCTCTATTGAGTACGCAAAGTCGCATTCTAAGCGGTTACTTGGTCACACCAGTTGCTAGGTTGCTAGGTAATTGGCCACGGGGTCGCCTTTTTTCCACCTTGCCCGTCACGATCAGCTTATCCAAGTTATCCGGCTGTCGTTGGGCAATGTGACCAAAGTACCCAAGAATTTTCCGATAACAGATTGTCGAGAGCTTACATTTAATACGACTTTAATAATATAAATACACAGGTACAATTCACACAACGCCGCCTAGAGTCGGTCAAAGTAAGCTGAAGGGCTCTTACTTATGAGTTAGTACAAATTATATACTACTGATACAATATATTATTAAGTATATTTATAAACTTCATATTGGTACACAATAATGTCAAATTGTTGAGACTGCTTTTCTTTAAAGTTCCGTAGTAGTTGCTACAGTTGGTAGGGACCGGTACTGGTTTGGAATAAATTATGTAGTTTGTATACTTTCCGGTATACTCGAAGACAGTATTAAAGTTTAAGACCCAAGGGAGAGCAAGTCTAATTCGACAAAGTTAAGATAAAGTTTTTGAATTAGGAAGGAAGCAAAAAGTAAATTGAAATAGTTCTTATACTATTTTATATTTTAGTTTTAAATAATACAAAGGCTGTTTATAAGGTTATAATGGCTGATCAAAGCCTGTTTTAACAATTAGAATTTGTGTGTGATATCTCCTGTCACGTAATTTAAATACAACCTGCTATTGATGGTAATATAGATTGCAGTAAACTTTACTCACTTAATGCTATAGTATGTTAACTATCTGTTTGACAACAAATAACATTTTTTTCCTAAATTATTTGCAAAATGTCATTTAATACTATAATTATTGTAATTAATTATAATATAATGTATTGCTGTTCATTGTAAAATAATAATACAGTATAAAATATTCAAATGTTCTCAAATGCAATAAAAAATAAATGCATATACTAAATTATTAATCTTATATTATTATGAATGATGATATACGAGTATAATTAAAATGATTTTATTACATCAAATATTTTTTATGTTATAACGCAAGTCGTTTACTACTAATGATAAATTAAATGACAACTTATCTTAAATAACAATGGTCAGTACCTGGTAACTAAGTGGTAAGTATTATACTAGGAGACCTTGGAGGTTCGAAATTTATCTTACCGAATATGCATATTATAGCATAATTGCACTTTACCGACGGTACATATCGACCTGCATACCGTGATAACTGGTATGTGTAACCCGCTAATCCAACTTAAGCAAGCACGGTTGGTATACTATTCGTTCCCCCTAAGAGGAGACTTGAGTCCAGCAGTGGGACGATAATTTTTTATTATGCTTTAAACAGTTAAAGCAGTTAAAGGGTTCTGATAAAACGTACCCACATATATAATAGACCTATATGTCTTTCCCACGGCTACTTTGCAAAACTTTGTTGCTCTACCATTATTCACTACCAATAGCACGGAGAATGTTTGAAAGCAATAATTTAAACTTGCCTTAGATAGAAGCTACTAAACTTGTTTACTTGAGTTCGAAAACTAACGTGAATGCCCTAAATGGAATGATAGGCTAAATTACGCTTTTAGCAAGTTATACCGCTATTTTAATGCACAACACGAATCAGTTTTATGATAATATAGCTAAACCCAAAGTTTATTATTAAATTAAATGCTCTACATAAGCAACGAAACTGTAAATCACACTGACGATGTAGTACGGGTCACTAAACCTGGTTTTTTAAATGGAATCAGCCATTATCTAGTAAATGGCAAGAGCTACAGAAAAAATGTGAATGACGGACTTATTGAATTGGTGGATTGAAATGAAGGACTTTTTAGAGTATTTAATTCTTAGGATAACCTATCTTTGGGAAGCATGGTACCATGTGAAATGCCTACAAAAAAAATACTTTACGTATATTTATATTAATGAAAAATAGATTTTCAATATTGAATATTTCCCATCTGAAATATACGCACTAAACATCATTTAAGGAACCCATTTTTGCAAAAAAAAATTGTATGTCAAAAAAATATTTCATTCCAAGGAAAATATGATTATTAATTCAATCGTACAGAATAGTCATATGGTGCAAACGCCGTACGTTAACCTGTTATTACCTGTCTCTGTCTCCCTCGCGTAAATGAGTAGTGCGTATTTGCTCGCCCGGTGTAATGACCGCCGTCCTCGCCCGCTTACTAGGTCATTGCCAGTTTTTGCTGTACCGATGGAGAAGTCATTGACACTCTCGCGCCGTATTATGTAAATTGCGAGTTCTTTGAATGACTTTGTGATGCTGATTACTCAACATTTTTGTACTATGCGATACTAAACTAAAATACACGATTCTCATAACTTTTACTAAATATTCTTCTGTATGAATTTGGAAGGGTTTGTCAAAGTCACCCTGTATATTAAGCGGCCCAAAAATAAAATAGTGGTTAGGTCTAGTACAAGTCTGCCTTAGAAAGCAAGATAAACTCCTCATTAACTTAGTTTTGCAGAAATAAAGTATTGATATATTGCAGCACAACGCGGAGCGGCTGTTGAAACTGATTGAATGCGTGTACCGGTGGCTTCCACTGGGCACTATCATCAATAACCGCGTTTTTGTCGTCCACGGTGGCATTTCGGACACAACTGATCTCGACATGATACGAAGCCTCGAGAGAGATAAGGTATTTGGTGATTTGTACTTTTTTACCATCCCTTTTCTCGTAAATTGAGTGTTCTGTGAGTGCATCAAATATACCATAAATTAATTCTTAGTATAGTCAGTATAGAAATGCTTTTATTTGTACCTTTATGTCTTAATTTCATTTTGTAATTGTTATTTTGAATTGTGTAAATTTATTATTATATCATCATTCATGTTTTATCATCAATTTTGATTCTTGATCAATTTTGTAATCATACCGTACAAGTTGGAATTCTTGTTGTTTTCTTCATGTTACTTTCAATAATTTTAATGTAGTGCCTACGCTTAACATGTATAACTATATAGTTATACATATTAAGTGTTAGACTAATATAGATTAGTAGTGTTAATTTCTATAGCTATAAGGAAACGTACCCATACCACGTGACCTAATTTTGTAATTTTTTACCCCCTCCCTTCCCTCAGTATCCGTCCGTAGTATATGAGAAGACCGCTCTAGTTTTCACGTAATAATTTATAAATACGGTTTTCAATCATTGTTGGTCAATAGAAAGTTAAAAAAATAATAATTTGACTCATATTTGTTTTTTTTAAACAAAGCTACACCCTGCGCGCCATTTTTGAATTAAGCTCGAAAAAGCGTGAGGTTTCCTTTAGAGTATGTTGACAAGTGACGAAAACCTAAGAGCCACCCGCTCCTCCCTGTGAAAACCTCCTCACCTGAACAGGTTACATAGTATTAAAATTTGTTATGTATGTAAATAGAGATATAAAGGACCAGTACAGGATAAGGATGGGTGTTTGGAACTGGAACACATCTAATGCACTTTATTTAATAAAAGACGAGTTTCTGGTGCTGGATGTTGGAAATTAAGATTTCAGTAATTCCTGTAACAATCAAATTAAATCAAATTTGATCCATTTTGTTGGGCGGCCTGTGATAATACTAGGGAAGGGTCACTGAAGGTCAAGGTAAACTATATGTAGTGGACTAACTACTTGTATATATTAATTAGCGAGGGATTATAACGATTATATGTAAATAGCTCACTTTAAAAATTAAATTATAAATTCTACTGCTTTAAAGTTAACCACGCATTTAATAATTTCATTACGCTAAGTACTGAGACAGTCGTAATGTTTTTATGACGTAATGGAATACAAACAGCCAAGTTACCTTATATGTATATATTTATATATTTCTCCATGCAAGGGCGGAGTAAGAATACTGACCCTTGCGGTCAGGGGCAGCATGTCGTAAAAGGCGACAAATAACCCTAGCTAGGTGGTAGGGCTCCAGGTCCGACTAAACGACAATCACCCCTGGTTTCAAAACATGCCGCCATAATTACCTTGTGTTATGTTCTGGAACTAATAAACTAGGTTCTAGTTCCGTTGGCCATGCCTCTGGTATTGCAAACGTCTATAATCGACAATTACCACCTTTTTTGGATGGGTTGTTTACTTCTCTGTCGATCTCAGCTATAAACAAAAAATAAAAATATGTGTTTATCGGCAAGGATCATTTAGTACACCAGGTGAGCTATTTGGGATAAATATTTGTATTTATTCAGCTTTTACTTTTGCCAGGCTTAGCGTAAAGGGTGACTAAAAGGCGACACAAAAATGAAAACAAACAAGAATTATAAATTGAATATACACTCATTGAATATAGGAATGCATAGCAAGAAAATAGCTGAAGACTGATGTTACATTTATATAGTATGTTATAGATTGTGATATATGTAACCGTTGAAACAATAATTAACCAATCAAATAAGCTTTTAATTAGTGCAGCATCTAGACCTCTAATGATTGTTTATAAAAAATAAATTAATAAAACGAAAATGTTTTAGTACGTGTCTCTACTCCGACCTCCGGTACTTGAAGGCTCTGCTGGTGGCGCTGAAACCATTGATAAGGTGGAATGGAAACAGGTTAGTTTAGTATATAAGTAAGAAGGAATATTATATGAATATTTGATTTGAAAGAGGTTTAACTGCAAGATTACTGGTTAAAATTACGATAATAAGAATGAAAAAGGTGATATGTATTAATTAAAACGTTTGTCGAAGTATGTAAGATATGCATGCTTTATTTTTTTATATTATTTTATTTAATGTTTATGTTTTATTATACCCCAGTCTCATATAATCGACGGCTGCCCATTTTCAAAACACATTATGGGACACATTTTAAAAATCGATATTTTTGTATTTTTAGTTCAAATGGAGTCTTATGAACATGATTCAATCTATATTTTTAAAAAAATTATTTTTGTCAGACTGTATTTTTTAATTAGGTAGCCGTCTAGTTTAAGGACAATAATTATTAGAATATTTGATGTTGGTATAATCTTTAAGTGTTTATAAAGTGTTTGTCTTATTTTTTAAATGGGATTAAAATCTGTTTTTATTACGCATACAAATATTACGTAATATATAATAAGCTTGAATAAAAATAATAATAATAAGCTTGTTTGTTAATACGAAGCCTCACTAGATCTTATTTGTACGGTTTGGATCCAAATGTCTGTGAACTTGCACTTGCTTACCCTGTCCTAAATAGTTCAACTTGAATTCCATCTACCTACTTTATTGATAACAATTTATAACAAAATATACATATAAATCTATAACATAATTTGTTGACAGTGTTTTATATGTAGATAATATTTTTGCCATATTTTCACCTCGTAGAGTGCTGTACTAAAGATTATATTCAAATTAACTTGTTAACCGGGTATGACAAAATAATCCGTCATATATGAAGTACTACTGCCATAGGCATTATTGCATTTTTCGTCATGGAAATTTGGAATATAGTACTAAGAAATAATTATTTAAATTCGTTCAATTACCTTTTTTTGCTTTGAAGTTTTTTGATTTATATGATATTATATGTTATAAAATCAACAAGTTAAATGCCGTTTCCTTTTATTATTTGAGGTGTGATATTACTTATGAAAAAAAAACGCCCCATTGTGAAACGAGTTGAACAAAAGTTTATTCGCCGGTAACCATTTACTTGGTAATGTGCATACACAAGTTCAGTCCGAATATTTTTGTCTCAAACGGAATATTTATGTGAGGCCATTATTATAAGGCTTCTGGCAAAGATAGATGTAATTTTTTTAAATTACTTCTTGTTTTTTTCTACATCCTATTAAAACTATGCCATATATAATAAATTGTTAACAGGCTAAGTGACAACGTAAGTTGCCTCGTACTTCCCTCTAGAGCCAAGCTAAACAGCCAGTGTTTTCGTCAGACGTTTTAAATACCGGTGATCTCGGTATTTTCTTTCGCTGTCTAAGTATATAGACGGGATCGGAGCCCTATCAGTTAGCTAGGGTTGTTTTGTCGCCTTTTACGACAGGCCACTTGTGTCAGTATTTTTATACCACCCCTGCATGGAAACACTTATTTTTATACTAATTATAGTAGTAGAAGAAATACAATGGCATTCATTATCACAAGATACGCTTCCGTTTAATTCAATTTGTCAACAGCAGACTGTTTTTACTGCAACAGACGTTTCTCTAAATAGTCTGTTTGTTTATTCCTTAACTATGGTCCAAGAAAATAAATTTAGAAGAAATTGAACAAAGCATAATTATATATATATATATATATATATATATATATATATATATATATATATATATATATATATATATATATATATATATATATATATATATATATATATTCTATAGTTTGGTAAGTCTGTTGAATCAGTCGTGAAAAAGCTTAAGTATTTCATTATTATACTAATTGCGACTACATGTAATTCTACCAAAATTAGTGAAATAAAAAACTGTGTATAATAATAATAGATAAATATATGTATATAAAGAACATTTTAATTTTAGATATTTGTATTAATGGAAATCACGGTATTGAAAATATTGGAACAGGAAATTACAGCTTAGTGAAATAAATTGCTTTTGTAATTTGTATTAGGTATACAATACGAAAGGAATAAATAAACCTCTTATAATACTTATCTATTTAACACAATTAATTTTTAAAGCTGGTGTCATTAGTTTTGAAATTTTCATATCTATGTGTCCTAATTCATTATTCTCAACAGTAGAGTTACCGCCGAGAGCACCTAATCATGGCTTTGTGGAGTTTATACTTTATTAATGATTAATTATTACTGTATTAAGGAGTCGAATACAGGAAATTGTTATCACCAATCTTTCAAGTGTAGGTTGTTTAGTCACAAGTGTATCTGGAAACATTCTGTTATTTATTTTTATTTCATACTGCGACAAACAACCCTAGCTAGGTGGGCTCCAAACCGATCTGGATGGCAACCAAACATCCCAAACATCCATAGGCAACGGTAACTGCTTACTATTAAGTGGACTGAATAATGGAATGATCAGCAATATTTACATTTATGAGTTTACCGGCTATTGATTTGAACGCGAACTACGATAGCTAATTTACTGGTGCATTGGGTTTACGTTACACCCACTCGAACATGGCGGCGTGTCGGTGATTCGAAATCAATCATTCATGTTCGAATGTTGAGGTTATCGATTGATTTCATTGGCAGCGTCTTGGCACTACTCTTTTGTCAGTATACAAAATCTCAGATTCATTTGGCATGCGTCTGAAACTTTTGCCAATTTTTTGATGTTCAATAATCATTCATAGATTTTTTCCGTGACTTCACATAAAAAATAACATTAAGCGATTGTAAAACAATGTTTATTTTTTTTTAGAACAGAATGAAAAAAATATTATACCGTAATATAATAACCAAGCGTATTTTGTTATTGTTCATATTATATTTAGAAAAATCTAGATAATGTTGAACATTTGTCACAATTGGAGGAAAATAAGAAAAATAAATACTATATACTCGAGGAATATTACACAAGAGGATAACCGCGTAATACGTATTTTAATTAGTAAGTACGTGATAAGTATTTTTATGCGTATCTAGCTATTAAATTACACTACATACATACCAAAATTAAATACTGTTAATATTATACGAGCTTTGTTTATTATTGGGTTGCCTTGTTGTGTTATAAGCTGATGACATAAATTATATTTTGACTGTAAATGCAAATGAAGTGTACGTGCTTAAGCTCAGTTTAAACAATTTTAAACAAGTTTAATCACTTGAGAGGTGTATATAACTAAAATTAACTGACCTGGTAAACGTTATCCTGCCATATAAAATAAAAAAGAAACCTATGGCCTTTTCTATGGCCCAATCTATTTCTATACCGTAATTCATCGAAATTGGTTCAGGGGTTTAGGCGTGAAAACGTAACAAATAGACAGACAGACAGAGTCACTTCCATATTTCTAGCATGAACTTCGTAACACCTACATATATTTGTGTAAAATGTGGTCATAACTTAAGCCGAACAAAACGAATTATTAGGGCTAAACATAAAAATTACGTGAAGCACAAATTAACATCAAAACGGAAATTTGTTACTTTATCAATCTCGGATGGAGTAAGTTCTCCAGTTTTAGATTAGTAGAAGTTAGAAGAGTTACTACCAAATGTGCATTGGAAATAAATTAACAATTTTTATTGTATTTATGGTTCATTATTCTGGTTGTCGCTTTTTATGCGACTATTTATGATAAACATTTCCATTATACATTATATACGAATAACTCTAATGGTTTTTGCAGCGCACGTCAGAATAGCTTGCAGATAGCAGAATTTTTTCTGACTTACTTGACACTTATCGTTATATTTTGGATAAATAATGATGTGTTCTGCAAAATCGTAGTACATCATTTTATTCTATCATCAATAGTTTTCGCAGCGCATGCGATTTAAATAATATTTTAGGTAATTTTTTTACACCTTCGGTTACATTATTTGAGTTTTAGTAAGGATCGCTAATTTTTTTGAAAATATAATATAGCCTATGTCACCCGGAGATAGTGTAGCTTCCCAACAGTGACAGAATTTTTTAAATCGGGTCAGTAGTTTCGGAGCCTATTCAATGCAAACAAACAAACAAACAAGCAATCAAATCTTTCCTCTTTATAATAGTAGTATAGATAGCCTGTATTATTCTGATGTATAAGCGATACTATTGTAAAGGATCAATAAAATCCATTCAGTAGTTTTTGAGTGAAAGAGCTACAAACATACATACAAACTTTCACGTTTACAATATTAGTAAGGATAATTAAAAAAACTAGTTAACCTAGTTGTGTCTCGCTTGACCCGACTGCAACTAGACTACGCGTATAGTCTTTTGCAGGAATTCTTTGGTCGTAATATGCATAACTGTAAGTTATAAGTCCTGGCAATAAACCAAAACATAGCAATAGAATCTGTCTGATATGATTCCTGTAATTCGCCAATCTGTCCAATTGTAGTAGACTCCAATAAAAGTTTCGTTGCTCCATTTCTTAAATATCAACTCTCTGATGTTGCATTTATTTATAAGCAACAGTAACTGTTTCTCTCGGGCTGCTTACCTTTTTTACTCCCTGTAAGGGGGAGTAAGAACACTGACTGTCGTAAAGGCGACAATCTAGGTTGTAGGGCTCCAAGCCCTTCTGGATAGCAACCATCTCTGGTCTTTAAATATGCTGCCATAATAACCTATACTGCCTAACACAAGGGTGTTGTGTTCCGGCATAAGTGACCCAGATTTCAGTACCACTATGAGGCCGGCAGTATGTTAGCGGTGCATCTGGCATCGGAAACGTCCAGTAACTGTTCACTATTAGATGAGTCATCTCTTGTTCCACAGCGATAAAAAAATAGTTATATCGAAGATGAGTTTTTATAATAGAAAGAGCAAAATTGTGGTGTTATTGTTATAACACAATAAATATTTTTCTAAACAGTGGAAATGGAAATATTAAAAACATCCGAAAATACTTTGTTAGAATAATATGTATTTTCTAACCGTTATTTAAAACAATAATTGGTGCTTAAATAATTAAGTCCACACGAACGACAATTCATAACATAAATAAAACTTGACCTTACACTGTACTAGGGCTGTGAGTTGTAGAAGTTTTAATTAAATTCATAAATTTTAATTCAGTGACGGCATAGCTTGTGAATTTATACGGTCGTGTGATCTCCATGTCGTTTTGATCTAATAGTATGTATCTGCCAATTTAGTTGAAAAAACCCCTATGATACAAGTTTGCACCGAGTAAGGAACTTCTACTTTTCCATCTTTAGAGCAAATCATTTCCAAGTTCCAGGTACGTGTATAATCACAGTTTTAAATGACTGAAGTCTGATTCATTAACTCTAAAAGCATTTAATGAAAACCTTTTGTTGTTTGTACATCATCAAAAGAACCAATGAACTTTGCCTTTTATAATCCTAAGTGACAGTAATACACTGTCCCTAAGACTACACGGCTATGAAAATCCGTAAATCTTATAAAACCAATATAGTTCGAAAGAAAGCATAATTTTTTATAAATCGCCAAGTACACCTGGCTGGCGGCGGCCACCTGGTACACCTTTTTAATTCATATCTATTCAGAAGGTATGGCTGCCGATTCTAGCATCGTTGGCTGTGTAATACAATACCTAATCGCTCTTAATCCTAAATGTTTATGCTTCGTAATGAGTTCAATATTACACTTACAGTATTTATTGAAAATCACCAAGAAACAATTCGTGTGGTATTATGTATCCTATTTCTGCGTAATAGCACTCATATACTGATGTACGAGGGTCCGTTAAAAGGCTCTCTCTGCATTATTAGGTACATGAACGATTTTATCTTATCTTATTCCTTCGGTTCCAAGCAATTTCAGAAACCACCGTCGTAGCGTCGTATAATACAATTTCGTTGGGTTGGACCCCCGCGGAGTATTGCAAGATAAACTTAGGTACCTCCGACCGCTTTATGAACTCTACGTCCCAAAGGGATGGTTCTTCTAACAATTTGTCGCGTGCTTCAGACAGTTTGTGTACACGTTATATTTAACGGCAAAGGATTTATTCTATATAGGTAGATAGGATATTGATAGAAGACCTATCTCGTTTGTTAAACAACATACTCAAAGTCAATATTTGCATGCTTGAAAGTGGTTGATGAAAGTCTTTCCACGAAATATTTTGAGTGGCGTAATATTTTGTTGTTACAATTTTGTAAAATATTAATACAATGTTAAAAATGCGATAAAACACATTTGAATTAAAGTATAAAACGTAAGTAATAAAAAGAGATTTACAGCTTTACTGTTTCAGAAGTTTAACTATGTTAAAATTATGACAAAATTTAAACCACAGTGTAATTTTTGTTTGTGTTCGTATACTTACGAGTAAAACAAGGTAATTGAGAAAACTTCATAACGCGGTTTACTACTCTGTGGTTATTTTGCCAAGAAATTACTACGCCAAACAAGAAGTGAGCTTAGCCATTAAACTACGAGTAAGTTATTAAGCATCCTTTCATCACCCTTTCTGTAACTAAAAGGTTTTCATAGAGTTATTCCAGACTGGGATTTCATTTTTATTCATGCGGTTTGTATTTATTATATGGAACGACAAAATAAATCTTCGTTTGGCATAAAAATGATACATCGTTTGGTCCCTGTGTAACTGGAAAAAACCTCGAAGCGTACATTTGAAAAATGTATGTGATTAACGAAAGTACGAAACGCTGGGATAGCAATAAATGTTTACATGCCGTTTTATTACGTACATTCACGAAATGTGACTAATTCACAAGCGCTATAATCATATATTTAGTTATTAACAATATTATTAATTGTGTTTATAGCGTTTATATGGAGTGGTTATGTTTTGGATGGCGTTCGCGTGCTTAGTCTATAATCTCTTATTTCAGAAGGAAAGCGAAAACAATATTGAACCTTTTAATACAGTATAGTTGTTCGGTCCTTGCCTACATTTAGGTACAAAATTATTGCTCAACCAATTTTCGGCGACTACCTTCATGTCTGTTTGAAGTGAGGGTAGTTCAATAAATTTCTCGCTCTTATTACGTTTGACAAGAAAGATAACCAATTGTTTGCACTGTGTGCGAAGAACAAGCTCTTTCACAGACTCCTTATATTATTGGCCGTGCCAATCTTCAACCCTTAACAACATAGAGTGTAGTGTACTTGACCAACAATTTGCAAGACAGACGCCGTGCGTGATTCACTGCGAGCTGCACCTTAGCTGATCCAGACAGAGGTGGTCGGGAAGTTGATGGAGTTTTAGTACCTTATCTAGTGTGGGGACCAATACAAGACTAGTTTATACAGTCCACACTTTATTAAGCCAGCGTTCAGTGACACTAGTAATTGAAAGAACTCTACAATAGTATTCCTTTGTTTTTATCGAAATAATGTACACAAGCTTCTCGTCTTAGTCATTAGCCTACTTTATCTGTTTTTATTAAACAGTTACTAACTTAATTGAATATTAAATAGAGGACGTTTCATTTGAATAAATGAATTATACAGTGGTGAATTAGGGGCGATAATATCATTTTATGAAACAAAATGATTGAACACAGTAGATATCTGACCTGTTTTTATTGATTACCTCCGTGGTTCAACGTCTAAAGCACGTCGGGCGGCTGTAGTGATCACTGGTTTGATTCCCGTCCCGAGGTTTTGTATTAAAGTGTAGGAGTATGTCGTATACCAATTGTCTAATACCCATAACACAAGTATTCTACTGCTTACTTAGAAACGAGATGGTGTTGCATGTTGTGTGAATTTTCACAATATATTTACTTGAATTTGAGTAAATTTTAGATTCCGTGATTTTATTCTTGAGTTTTTTATATTTCAAATAAATAAATGTACCGGGACAATTCACATAGCATTATGTAATTCCAAAGTAAGTAGCATAGTACTTATGTTATGGGTACTAGGCAACTGTTACACAAAATAATTTCTTTTTTGTAAATAAATATATAAACGCCTAGACCCGAGATGGGAATTGAACCCGTTACCTTCAAAAGCGTACCGAAGTACGTTAGACACTACGCCACAGAGGTTCTCAATACGATTGTAAAGGACCTTGCGATGTATAGAAGAATACTAAGCTCTGCGGCCGGGGTCGGTCTGTCGTAATAAACGAAAAAACAACCCTAGCGACGTGGTACGGACTTGGGGCCCCCAACCCCGTCTGGATGGCAACTACCCTTGATCTATAAGTATGCCGCCATATTAACTTTCTCAGTACACAACAAAATACTATTATATAAACAAGTTCTCATGCCCATATGGACTTACGGTATACAGCTGTGGGGCTGTACCAAAGAAAGCAATATTCAAATAATTCAACGTTTCCAAAATAAAGTGCTCAGGGGTATTGTCAATGCACCCTGGTATATTAGAAATGACGACCTCCATCGGGACCTTAAAATGGAACTCGTTGCCAACGTTATTAAAAAGTACGCCGAAGCTCATGAACAAAGGCTTCATCACCATGTGAACGTCGAGGCCATTCAACTCCTCGACACCACGGACATAGTGAGAAGACTAAGAAGGAAAAACCTTTTGAGTTAGTTTAGTGCAGTGCTAGTGTAATGTAGTGAATCAGGTACTACTACAAAGAACACAAGAACAAAGTGACTTCCCCTTAATAGAGACATTAAGAAAAGTGTTAATGGACACATTCTTAGTAAAGTCTACTTAGCAAATTAAGTTAAATTTATATTACTAATTAGTCTACGTATAAGGCTAGATTGTAATTTCAAATGAGTTACCAAAAGGTAGATCATTTTCAAAAAAAAAATATATTAACCTTCTGTTGTGTTCCGGAATTAGTGACCCCTAGGTCACAGGAACCTATTCCTGTAGCCCTATGGGACAGCAGCGTGTTCGTGGTGCATCAAGCGTCGCAAACATCCCTAGGCGACGGTAACTGCTTATTGTTAAATGGGCCGTCAGTATGTCTGCAGTTACTCAGCAATAATAAAATTAATAAATATTATAGTTTTAGTATATTTAAGGCAAATACGTGTATATTTTTATGGGCGTCTGAATGTTAGTATTGGAGTGGAAGGAGCGCCTCGCGCACCCCAGCGCGGGCCTCGCCACCATCGAAGCGATGAGGCCCGTCCTGGCCGAATGGCTGGAAAGGCGCCACGGCCCCCTGACCTTCCGCCTGACGCAGGTCCTCTCGGGGCACGGATGCTTCGGGAGGTACCTGTGTCGCATAGGGCGGGAGATGACGTCGGGGTGCCACCACTGTGGCGCCGGCGACGAGGAGGACACGGTGGACCACACCGTCGCCCAAATCAGCGCGGACCTGTCGCTCCCGGCTCTGGTTCTGTCCATGGTCGGGGGCGATCCTGGATGGACGGCCGTCGCCTCTTTCTGCGAGGCAGTCATTTCCGCAAAGGAGGCGGCGGAGCGGGAGCGGGAGTCGACCACCACACTCCCCTCCCGCCAACGCAGGCCACGTCGACGGCGCCGGAGGGCAACTAACGACCTCCGGCCGCCGTAAAATGCAGCCGCGGGCGGCCCCTCGGGGGAGGGCACGCCGCTCGCACTATTGCCGCAAGGGTGAGGGCTGCGTGCTGTTCCGCGGCCCCCCTCAACTCCCAGAGTTATTACAGGAGAGCGTCAGGGGGATGAAAGCCTGACCCCCTGGCGCCAACACTTTAGAAGGGGCCCGCCTTAAGACAAAGGGCGGGCCGGCGCCGGCCCGGGCCACGAGATCGGCAGGCCATATATCTGTAGGCCCGCGCGTAGGCGGTAGTCGGATGGTCGAACATCTTTCCCGGAGTCCCACATATCCCTCGATCCCCCCGGGCCGGGGGAACCCGTCAAGAGAGGCTTTTCCCCGAGACCAAAAAAAAAGAATTTTTGTATGTATTAGTATTTTACTTTTTTCTTTTTCGCAGGTGTTTGATATTCTGTGGTCGGATCCTCAATGTACGAGTGGGTGCGTTGCGAACGCGTTACGCGGCGCTGGAACATATTTTGGTCCTGACGTGACAACATCCTTCCTTCAGAAGAATAAATTGAATTTCATTATTCGAAGTCATGAATGTAAACCAGGCGGATATGAGATCATGCACAATGGAAATGTAAGTGTCAGTTAATATTTATGAAGGTTTATTCTTACGTAAAATGGTGTGTTAAAATTTTGTGAAACGTTTTTAGTGTAGAGAGAGAATCCCGCCGGATTTGGTTGACATTTATCTAGAAGTTTCATAATTTTACTGTTTATAACCAAGACACTCACAGTTAAGAATGGGTTTAAATCATTTTCATGACAATAATAAAATAAATAAGCCTTTATGGCCGTTTTTTCTTTTTTAACAATAGTATATTATTATTTTTTTATTATAAATATAATCTAGTTTTTCTCGACAATCGGTTACATTTCTTCTACAACAGCTTGTCTTTCGACAAAGGCTTTTCTCTAAGGCTTTTCAATTTGTCCGATTTTTTGCAATACGTAGTCATTCATGACAATATCCAGGTATTAAATCCGACAAATTGTCAAGTTTTCAGGCTGCAAAGAAATCATTTGATTTATTCAGCGAATGGGGACTATACAAATTTTTGCAAACTCTTTTACCTCTTTATTCAAGATGTAGTATCGCATTGCTTTTGTGTATTGGAGTGTCTGTGGAGGTCGCGAGTTCAATGCCAATATATAGGTATATTTATTTACAAAAGCATGTATGGCGTTTATTTGTTGTCTAGTACCTATAAGACAAGCGGTCTGCAGCTTACTTTGGGACTATATAGGGTTGTGTCAATACTCAAATTATATTTATTTATTATTGCAATGTTTTTATTACATACTGTTTGGTATAAAAATGGAAATAAAAATAGGTGAAAGCGATCATTATAATCGAGGAAAATTCAAACGTACAAAGTTTCTATTAATATTCACGTTTTTAAGTCAGAATAACTATTGGTCAAAAACAAACCGTGGATGAACTTTTAAAATGTAATTTACATCGTCTCACAAAGTAGTCATTCCCGAAGTGCTAAGTTGAATTAAAGCTTAAGCTAAAACCAGAACTAGGTTTAAATTGTCGATTCACGAAACTTTGTACGATTTTGATGACTTGAAACTACAAACGCTTGGGAACTTTATGTCTGGAAATTCCTTAATGTGCGATTTCGTTGGAAAAGTTTGACAAATTACAGTAATAATATGTTTCAAAAAGTTTGTAATCGGAATGTGTGCCGTGTGAAGTTGTCAAAACCGGTGAACGTACTTCGGGCCATGAAGGTTTGGGTGGAAATTGGAGTTTATGACTTAACTCCAATGACGACTTTGTATAGATTATGTATATTACTTCCCTACGTATTCGTTAAAGCTAATTTTGTCCCAGTTCTAAAGTTATCAAAATGTAATAAGCAACCAATTGGAATACTTTTATTCATTATGATCGTCATAACAGAGGTAGTTCGAGGCTCGTAGTCCTCAAAGCGAAAAAAATAATTCATAAGATTTTTAAGAAAGCAACTGGCTGGACTGAAAGTGTATCATTGTCAGGGCTTCGTCTATTATTCAATTCGATATAGGTGTGAGCTTCACCTCATCTTCAAAAGGTTTCCACAGATAACATTGAGTTGAGTCCTGGCGTTAGCTGGTTATTATTATATCCATACTATATTGGATAATATCATCCAAGTTTTAATTATTATCCAATTCAACTCTGATTAAAGCAGTACCTTCGAAATTTGGATAATAATTTCAACTAACACAATATTGGAATGGCAAATTGCTGAGTTATATTGCTCTCTTACAGGTAATAACAATTTTCTCGGCGTCTAACTATTATGAGTTGGGATCGAATAAAGGAGCGTATTTGAAATTGTGCGGCAATTCGCTGGAACGACAGTTCGTCCAATACACTGCAGCTGTTTCACGTACAAGACGTTTGACCTTTAGACAGCGTGTGGGGTTGGTCGAGTCTTCGGCCATGAGGGAGCTTCACAATCAAATAATGATGGCCAGGCGACCCCTGGAAGCTACGTTCCGAAGCATGGATATTGAACGAAGTGGTAAGTTTTTGGCTACATTTTATTCTACACAGTAGACCTTTCTTATTACTATTTACGTTATACTAATTTCTCTTCTCTTTCTTTTCCGTTTTATATAGATCAGTATATTGTTCATTACGCCATCCGTCTCATTTTTCACGTATTTAAGAACATTATATCGCCATTATCAAACCAATATCTATTGTGTGCACTTTCTTGAGATTGCATCATTTTGACTATTACGACTAGTTTGCCACCCAAACTTTGATATATAAAAACCACTATGTGATTATATAATTCGTTAATTATTAGTCATTATATTACTTTAATATTATTATAAAAAAATTGTTTCTTATAAAATTTTATATGAGAATGTTTTTACTCCATAACTCAAAACTTGATAACTTAGATGTTTTCTATTAATATTAAAATTTATAAAATACTAGCTGTGCCCGCGACTCCGTCCGCGTGGAATAGTGACCTTATCACTAAGGGGTATGAAAAATAGATGTTGGCCGATTCTCAGACCTACTCAATATGCTCACAAAATTTCATGAGAATCGGTCAAGCCGTTTCGGAGGAGTACGGGAACGAACATTGTGACACGAGAATTTTATATATAAGATATTCAAAATTTTAAAATGTTTGTTCGATTTTTAAGTGTAAGTAAGATTTAATTAAATTCTCTCAAAACTAAGAGCAATCAGAACTTAATCATAAAATATATTATGCGAGGGGTTTTATAGATTGATCTGCGTCCAAGCAGGTGACACTGCAGGGGAACTCATAGAAGTGCTTAAAATTTCTCAAATATAATTAAAACTTTGCCTTCAGCAAATTAAATTTCAGCTAACTCTTAGGAAAGTTGAATTTATTTGTACACATTTACAAGAGTGTAGAAAGAAAACTTGGGAAATTTATTGGTTTCTTTTATTAGTTGAGGATTAATTGGTTAACTCTTAACGTGTTCGGATATTTTATAGTGTATGGGCGTGTTATAATTGGTACTTTGGGCAGTGGAAATATTTAATAAAACTGTTTGTGTAGTATATACCATACGTATGACAGAAACTCGTTGATTCACAAAGAACCTTCGTTTTTAACACCTCTTTTAAAAAACTCTACTTAGATGTATACAAATATTATAAATACGAATACATCATACTTGCATACTTCACGAAGCGTCATCTTGTCTCAAAGCAAGCAGTGGAGTTGTATTATGGATACTAGACAATACATGACTAGACTCGGGCTAGAATACCCGTGACCCCCGCAGGCTTTCTAATATGCAAAGCCATTGATACACAGAGGTTGTTATTTAGAAATATAATGAATTATAAATATTTCATTAGTTGTAGTATGTATAGCAGCAATATCGAAAATGATTGATCAATCAACGTGGAAGTTTGAATACTTATATATGGTGGCAAAAGTTTGGTGAATGTAACAGACAGTTCAATTTTGTAGGGGTATCACGGCATGAAAAGGGGCCCACAATGTCTGTTTGACCTCGATAAAATAGTACTATTACTCCAGGTGTACGTGCGGTTAAGATATTAGTTATGAATTAGAATTCGAAAAATTAGTAATAAAGAAATAGATCTGTTTTGTTATACTAAATAGGTTCCTTGTTGTGGACGGTAGAAGATTTTAATGTTTTTTATCGATAGAATTTACAATAAACAGAACAATTAATGCTTGCACCTTATATTTTCTACATTTTTAAAATGACAAAAGAATCGCATAAAAATAATTAATATTTATATTAATTATAAGGCTTATATATAAATAGCTTTTAATACTATTGAGCCTGTAAAATTCCGATTAATAAAATTTAAGAACATTGTTAATTACATAAAAAGGAGTTTTAATGATAATGTATTTTTTATTTTATTACGTTATTTTTTATATCTACACAGCTGTATTGTTGTCAGTACGAAGAACGTAAACTTATATAATCTTTTTGGAGTGAAAATGCACACGTGGGGATTGAACGTGCAATGAACCCATGTGTCATAACATAAGGATGCACACGTCGCTGGTGTACTATTTAAAACTACTTCAGTGTTCGTGTACTGCCTGACGCCCGGGCGGAGGGCTATGCTTTCGCGTGCGCATCCGGCCCGGGCGGGGAAACTTTCTTAACCTATCGACCATGAATATAGATAAAAACAACTTGTGTGTGTACTTATGTACGCATGTAAGAAGTTATATTTCTTTGGCATAACAAAACAAAAATAGTTGAAGATTTCGTCCCGTATATCACAACTCTTTGTTGGTAAAAGAAATTATAAATTAATTTAAAATTAAAAAAGAAAAGAATACATGCTGACAATGAACCTCAAATCTAAAAATACACTTAAAACGCTTTTTAAATATAACATTCAGTATTATCACGAATTTTTACAATGACCACCACCATATATAATTTAAAATCATATACACATATGTATGTTTATGAATAAATATATTTGTTTATCTCCACTGATATGAAACACGTGTTGTGATTTATGAATATTTGAGAAACTATGGTACTTTGACAGACTAGCTATAGTTACCTTCATTATGCCGCTTTTTGGCGGCTGTCGTGTAGTCAGCATGTGTCGTGGTGTGTACGCGCGCTACGTAATTAATTTACTTTCATAATTTTTCCCAAACGCGCCGAAAGAAGTAGTGTAACTTCGATGAATTCAAATCTTTCAAATCAGTTCTATTTCAGACATCTACACTGCCTCTAGTGTACCGAACAAATATATATCAAGCGCAGTCTACAACACCTGTATTTGCCCTACTCTCGAATACCTATTACTCAGCTATAACGTGTCACCCCAAATTATGTTTTCCTTTGTTATTTGGGGCCGCTTTTGATACTATCTACTCTATTATTACGGTGTAAAGTTGTGTGAATGTTTAGCTATTGATTTTCTGTAATAATTTTGTGATTTCTTATTACTAAATGGTTTTGCTACTACAATTGTTCCAATCAATGCCCTAAAGTGATAAATACGAATAAATTTTAACACGATAATAGTGTTTATGAAGTGAGAGCTAAAGAAAAAATACAACTCAAAAATATACCTCTATTTCTATTCTATTTTTATGGGCGATATATATAAATATGTCTCTTATGCTGACTCCATATAATGGGGCCACGGTGATCATGAATAATTATTGTACATAATTGTAATCTAAATTTAAATATCACGTAGTTAAGCTTTTTTGAAGGAAAGTATAGGATACTCTGCATCCTAGTGAAATAGCGATTTCAATGTTTATGTGTAATACGTATTTATGTACAAAATAAAAGTGTTTTTTTTTATTGCTGTAGGAGAGCAGACAGGCTGACGGCCCGCTTAGAATTTAGCAGTTACCGTCGCCTACGGGTGTTTGCAACTTTAGTGGCATCGCAAACACGCTGCTGTCCCATAAGGGTACAGGAACTTGGGTCACTATTGCCGGAACACAACACGAGGTTATTATGGCGACATACTTAAGACCAAAGGTGGTCGCCATCCCGACGTGCTTGAGGCCCTACCACATAGGGTAGGTTGTTTTGTCGCCTTTTACGACAGGTCGACCCCGGCTGCAGAGGTTAGTATTCTTTGTCCGCTCCTGTTCGGATAGTAGTATATAAGTATGTGAGTTGTCTATTACTCTAACACAAACGCTCTTTTTACTTTGAGACTAGATGTCGCTGTGATGATATTTGGTTATTACTTTATAATTAGTCAAATTTGAGTGTTACATAGCGACGTTAATAAATGAAATTTTAAAGCATTTTGTTTTTAAAATCATCATTTAGTATATTATTCATTATAAAATGTACAATAAAATGTTATTTATCTATCTATATGAGGAAAACTTGCTTTGACGCATCATCACCTCAAAAGTACTGGACATATCGGGATGGGACTATCATCCGACGCGGAATTTTTCATAAATGGTTATAGGCTATTTATTTTTGGATTCCATCGACCCTCTCTCATGTTTTTTCGATTTACTTTTGCCTGTTATTCGCCCAGCGGAGCGGGCGTGATCGGCTATTTTAATATAATTGCGAACGACACCAAATAGCCCTTTTGTCCACTCAGCTCTCGAGTTCGAGCCTAACGTCAACTCTATTGAATCCTAAAAAAGTTGTTTCAATATATAGATTCTTTTTAAAACTCAGTATCTATATACTTATTGTAATATAATATAACGTAATAATTCGCTAGTTTGCATTATTTAATTCTTTAGTACACTTGGAAATACATACATTTGACTAATATGTAATGTTTGTAGGTTACATTTCTATAAGTGATTGGTGTCAGGCAATGGAAGAAGTCACTCACTTGGGCCTGCCGTGGAGGATGCTTAAAGACAAATTAGTTCGCACTGATCCTGATACAAGGAGAGTGCGATACATGGATACATTTGACCTTACTGCAAGTGTAAGTATGCTAGCTCACCATAACTCAGTCATTTTTCATTAATCCCATTATAACACACAACATCCGTTTTATGTACAACAATAGTCATCTGAACCACACTCTATTTATTAAATAAATTATAATATAAGTTAACAATTTCTTTTGTAAAAAGGAAAACAATATTCATTTGCAAAACAAAATAAACTTAAGAAGTGTTATATAAGAAGGGCGATAGAATTACGAAAAGGTTTTAGAAATGTTTATAAACAGTAGTTACGGCTGTTGTATTCAGAAAACAGCTGCAAAAATATCAAAATAAGGTTTAAATTACATTCAGTATACACCGTCGGCCCAAGTAAATTAGATACTTCGTATCAGCAGCGTGATTACTTCTTTAATACTGCTATAATTTGCACCCGAGGCAAGGTAATCAATACATTTCCGTGAAAAAAATGGGTTTATTCTGAATCGCAAAGTGGTTTCAGCGAAATGTTTTGTGAATGGTTTGAATATGTAATGTCTTATGAAGACGGCAATCAAAGTTCTTAATGTAAAATATCGACATTTTATGGTAGAAGAGCAGTATAATTTATTAATAGAATTTATCAAAAGATGCCTTTATGTTATAATGCTTTTAATAAATTTTTTGGCGGGCCATCGGTCTAAATGTGAATGTCAAGCAAAATTATGCGAAATAATGAAAAGTCAGTGATTAATGTGACGCATTTTTCAGAAAATTGCCCGAAAGTCAGACACTCAAACAGTCGTTGAAACTTTGTATAAAAATAAAAGTAGCTTGGAGGCGATATTCAAAATCTTGGACAAAGATAACTCGGGTATGTAAAAAGAATTATTTAATTTAACCTTTTTGCGTACTACTTTTTGTAAAGTTGAGATATCACAAAAATAAATCTTGTTTTGTACCATATTACTATACCGGCACGCTATGATGGCCGTTTTAACGCTTGTCCACTCCATGAAGTTTCGTATTAATTAGTAATTACTTTTGAAGGAGCAAATTGCTATTCTTTATTGTCAATAGCGACGTGTAGTTCTTGACAATAAAGAACAGCAATTTGCTCCTTCAAATGTAATTACTAATTAATATGAAACTTCATAGAGTGGACAAAGGTAAAAACGGCCACCATAGCGTGCCGGTAGCATAGGTATAAAACAAGATATAAGATAAATATGTCACATTTGACTTATTGTTGAAATGTGAAGTGTAAAATTGGTTTCCATAAAATTTTAACAGTTGTCGAAGTTCGTTCATCAAAATAACATAGATAGGTAGATAATAAAGCATTATTTTCAGGCTATATAACTTTAGAAGAATTCTCCGAAGCATGTCAATTATTGGGTAAATATATGCCCAACCCGATGACTCAAGAGCAACTCGTCGACATTTGTCGCCTCATGGACATAAACAAGGACGGACTCGTGGACCTAAACGAGTTCCTCGAAAGCTTCCGTTTAGCTGAAAAGAGTTTACATGAGGACGAATACGAATATGCTGAAATAGAGAACACTTGACAGGAGCTGGACCGCCGTCCCAGCAAGACGGCGGTCGATAAAGACGAAACAGATGTCCAAATCGAAATCTTGAAGCTGGATGGCGATAAATCTGATGAAAGAAATGGTAATATAACTGAAGCTAAAGCAGACGGAGATGAAAACGGTGCTCTAAAGTCGGGTGATATAAAACTGAGTGAAATGAATAAAAATGGCCGAGCTCATTTAATGGGCGATTCGATTCGGGTAGCGCGAGCACAAGAAGAAATGGATGACGTTCATTTAATTGACTGCGAGGACCCACCAAAGCGGCCGGGCCTATTAGAGAGCGATATGTAAAGTTTATCTACTTTTTCATTGTCTGTAATTAAGGTCTTTCCATTTCAATTTCTGTAGATTGATCTATTAAACTACCTTTGCCTAAATAGCATTATTATCTTTTCCCCACGTAAGATAACGTTTCACTTGTGCTCGGGCCACCCCCTAGAGAGGACGGATAGTATACACGATACATTTTTCCAAGGCAGATTAGCGAGTTCCACATACCGGTGATCCTGTCATTCGGGTTTCTGCGCGATGTTTTTTACCAGGAGTACGGGGTAATGTTATATACGCCCAGTAGGTGAGAATAGCTGCCTGAACTGTGTATGTCACATTGGAGTCAAGCCCGTTATCTTAGGTTGGTTAACTTTAGGTTGGCTTCCGAGTGTTTTCGCAATTGGCTAACACGTATCTTTAACTATTTCAGAATACTATGTTTCCTCTAAACTATGATATAATACTCGTATTTAGCTAGATGTTATACCTAAGGCCATATTAAATGTTTTAATATTTTAATGTTTTGTTGTATTTATTATTTAAAAAGTAGTGTTAATGTGTATTAACCATAACTATTAACTATTTTATATAATAATATACTCGTATTATTTGAGAGATGACATTTTATTATACTAATATCAGAAAATGCTTGTATAAATACAAAAGTAATTAAAAATTGTATAAGCACTAAAGTACTTTACAAAAATCTCCATACAATTTGGGCTTTCAAAAGGTAATTATTAAAGATATTTTGATAGTAAAATTAATTATATTGGTGCCAATTATTAAAAATGTATGCGATATTTGATCTAAAACGGCTTGTATTTTAAACATAACGAATGGGAACAATAACGAAAATCTTTACTTATTTATTCTGGAAAAATATAAAGATTTGTAGTAGAATTTTTCTAAAAATATTTACTATTTTATGTCGTATATGCTTATAACGTAATCTCTTCTTAATATGTAATTAGTGAATAAATACTCAGTTCCTCTTATTAATCTCATGTAGTAAAACACTTAAAGTTTTGTCTAGAAAATAATTTAGTATGTGTACTAGATTAATGTGTGAGTAGTTAAATGTTGACATTACATATCTATAGATATTGTTACTCTAAGCATTCCATTGTATTGCAGGCACATTAGAATTTTCTAATAGCATAGTTTTATTCTCAAATCATCAGAATGTATTTATATTTCAAATATTATGTAAGGAGTTTCAATAAACCAATAAAAATAATTGCTTTACTAGATACGATGTCTTAAAGTTGCTTAATATTACTTTTGATACTGAATGTTCATATTTGCGTCGTGTTGATATGTTTTCAGATTTTAAAAATACTTTAAGAAACCTTAAAAATACAGTATCGGAAACCAAAAGAATATTTAATAATTTCCATAATTTCCAAATACTGTGAAAAAAATCCTGACTTTTGAAATTAATAATTATAAATCGAAATTTTTTAAAGTTAGTTGTCACTTCTAAATGTTCTTAAGTTTAGTAATAATGTATTTGAATTTTATCTTTGAATTTTATTGACGTTTTACCTTGACGATTTTTAACTTTCTTATTTTATTTGGCAAAGTATTATTTAGAACCCTTTTATGATTATCAAGAGTTGAAATGATTTTAAAACTAATGAGTTTGATCGAGTAACACAATGTTTGTTTAAAAAATATCTTCTTTCTGGCATCAATCATCATCACAAGACGTATGAATTTTTTTGCTGTGTATAAAGCCAAGTATTATACCTTCCAAGTATTGTATTAAATCAGTTTTTTTGGTAAATAAAATTTATATTTACATATTAATCAAAATTAAAAACAGGAAACAAAACCAACTTCACATGAAATAACGTGTTGAAAACTTTGCGTTGCATAGATCTTATTAAGTATTTAGTCCTTGAAACCTGGATTTGATAATCAAATTAATACTTAATACAACACATAATGTTGTTTATACTCGTAGTGCATCAGGTAGGAAATGTAAATGCTTTATGGAATATTAATGCTATAAAATGGAATACAAAGCTCTTTCTTCTGTAGCACTCTTTAGAAATAACAATCTTAGAATTTTTTAATTTTTTTTTCTTTATTTTATGTGTAAATATTATTAACGTATTAAAATTAGTAAATTTCGTGTATCTACTTTCAATTTCCATTATAATATAGGCGACACAAAATATTGTGTACATAGAGTTTCTATTCCTATCTTTCTAATAAATACATTTTTCATAAATAAATTTTTATAATCCATCTCTATCTCTTCTTATATTAATATTGTCCAATAAAATGTGATATTGTATGTTTGTTTTTATTATACAAACCTACCTTCCTCCTACCTATATACCTTTTCATTTCTCAGAGGACGTACAATAAGTACGCCGTAGTCGACAAGTATCCATCCGAAACTTCGCTTGAAGGTAACGGATTGGAATTCTGGTATGTATACTCGCCTAATGAACATACCATTGCCAGATAAGAAATTATTGACCGACCTTTTCACCACTATCATTAGAGCTGTAATCCTCCAAACCAGAATGGACATGCGTGGTGGATATACTGTCTGTGTACTTCTGGGAAGCTCTAAGCACACCATTCCAAAGAGATTTTATAATTATTATATTATTTATATAGTCATCACCACCATTATCATCATCAGCCTATTGAAATCCAGTCCTTGACGTAGGTTTCTCCCAAGGCATGCCACATAACTCTATCTTCGGTTCGTCGCATCCAGTACCTGCCAGCTATTTTACACAAGTCATCGCCCCAACATACCGCTGGGCGTTCTACACTACGTTTGCTTAGGAACGGTCTCCATTCGGTTATGGTTAGCTGAAACGGCAGTGCGGCCCACTGCATGGTAGCTGATTGGAGAAATGATGTCCGTGCCTTTGCGGAGTAAAAATGTTTTCATAGTTCACTGAGCGACCTTAAATTTATGGACCAACTATGCCGTGAGTGTCCACGTCTCACCTCTGTACAAGATTACCAGTAGAATGCATTTATTAAAAACTTTCGTCTTCAGTTCTACTTACTTACTATAATTATTTATATTGTAATTGTTCCGAAATGTTCAAGCAATGATAATTGCTTCTTTCCATCAACAGAATAAGGAAAGTTAGCTCATTCCAGCTTTTAATCCGGACGTCGAGTTTGGATTGCGATGTCTATGACAAACTGCTTTACGAATAAGCATCCTGTTGTATACTTGATAGCTTTATTCTTTAAATTTTAAGATTCCGGACTGAATCAAGTTAAAAAACTAGGATATTAATTCTAATTTAATTCAATTGGAAACACATAGGCTCGCACATGGACATCTTTAGCTATAATTATTTTGTATTAGTATATTTTATCTTGCAATCTACATAAACATTTGGCATTTATCTAAAGGTTATGAAATTTAATTTGTTTTGAATGGAATTAGTCCAGTGACTTTGTTTAAGGTCTTGGAGGTTTTTCTTTTAACTTTTTTTTAATGCTGTAGGACAGCAGACAGGCTGACGGCCCGCTTAGAATTTAGCAGTTACCCTCGCTTATAGGTGTTTGCAATGCCAGTGGCATCGCGAACACGCTGTTGTCCCATAAGGGTACAGGAACTTGGGTCACTAATGCCGGAACACAACACAAGGTTATTATGGCGGCATACTTAATTCTAATTCCTAATTCTTTTAGAAGTGCTGGAAGTCTTATGAATATGAACCTCAAAACGTTTTGCATAGGTCTTGCTTTTGAACTGTCTCCTGTTTCACCATATGTATGGTGTGGTGAACATACGTTCAGGTCTCGATAGAGTTGATTTGAATTTCGATACATTAGCCAGGACATCTTTCTGGGTTAATCTTCTGTCCATGAGTATGTCCAAATATTTCACATCCTCGTTTTGAGGTATAGTATTTGTATATTGTTCAGCTCGACAGGGGGGCATAAGTTGTGTCTAGGTGCAAAAGTCACATGCAAGACTTGCTTTCGTTCGCTTTAATGCGCCAGTCAGTAAGCCACTTGGATAAATTGTTGAGACCTTGTTGCAGTTCTTTACTGAATATTCTGTTGCTGGGGTAGGGTCTAGTTTAAGTATTAAATTTTCTAAATTGTCGTTTCTAATTTTTTCTAGAATGTGTTTAAGTTTTTTAACCAGCTTATTGTACGCGCTTTTGTGCTCTGGATATTTTGACTGTTCCCACTTTTCCCTAGCTTGTCTCTTTTTTGTACTAGGTCCGTTGCAATTTGTGGGTATGTTGGTATGTAGTCAGATTGGCTGTACATTATAGCTTCCCATGCAGCTAATTGAATGCATTTGTTAAGTATTTCTACGGCATTAGTAATGTCGTCATCAGATTTTAGTGGGATTTGAGCAGTCATCGTATTTGTTGTCTAAATCTTGTCCAATCTGTTTTTTATTGCGGAGCTTACAGGGTTTCTTTACTATTATAGGATCGTTGTATAATTCAGCTATAATTCGACTAAACGGTATGGTCAGAAGATAAATCAAGACTGGTCGTACAGCGTAAAGATGATGTCGGTAAGTTGGTTCACCCCTTGGCGATACATTAAGATTGAGATGGCGGATTGTTTTGATAAGTTCACGACCCTTAGGGGATATGGTTCTTGATCCCCAGTCAGTGTGATTCGCATTATAATCTCCTCCAGCTATGAATTTATAGCTCAGCGTTTTTAAGAAAGATGTGTAAGTTTCGCTTTTAAGATTGTATAGTGCTGATATTATAAGCGGGCTTTCTGAGCATTCAATTATCATATTTGTTGGTTGACTTTAATTGTTATGGTACGAATTTGTGGCATAGTGTTTTATATTTTCTTTGATTAATAGAGCTGAGATTGCATGGGCTGAGCCATCGGGATAGTATGTATTATATACCTATATATACTTTGCATTTTGGGCATTTTGAAGAAGCTTTTAGCAGTGAAGTGAGTCTCGGATATCAGCATTATGTCTATATTGGAAATGTTTAGGAATTTTACTTCAACAGTATGATTTGAAGGCCGTTGACAGTCCACCTTGAAACTTTTAATGGTCTGAATGTGAGTGCAGATGGAACATGATGTTCATAAGTAAGATTGTCATAGCAGTCATTTGTTGCATCAGTTCTTTGAACATATTCATAATTTGTTTGAAATCGTGCTCGAAGTCAGTTGGTTCATTTTGTCGTTGCTGCAAAGCTGGAACGTTTTCATTGTGTTTTATAAAATTTATTTCTGGTTGTTCTCGTTTATTATTACTTATTTGGACATATGTTTTAGTTAAATCGATTATATTTATGGTTTTTGCAATAATTATTTTGTGAAGTGGTGGATATTTTTGTTTTTATAGTTCTTTAAAGACTGAACAGCCTTTATAGTTTGCAGGTTTGTTTCCATTGCATAGGGCGCATTTAACGTTGTTAGATCTTCCTTTGCGTGGACATGCAGCGGATGTATGGTATCCGGTCCATCTTGGCTTTAGGCGACAATAAGGTTTTGTATGGCCATAATCCTGGCAGTGGGAGCACTGAGGTATGCTGCGTTTTGGCCTAAGTGGTTCATATTTGATGCGAAAATTTAGAAGACCTTTAATATTATATATGTAAAGAAAATATATTTCTTTAATCCTGAAAACCGGTGGGTGAAGCAGCGACAGTGTACTTACATACCTACCAAGAGATGGCGTTGTGCGCGTTACGTCATGGCGGTGAATAAAGCAGTTTGTATTGTAATTGTAATGTGAGGTAATGAAAAAGATTGTCGATTTAAATAATATACTTTAAATGTCGTTTCTTTGGTTTTCAGGTAAGATTAGGTTAAGTAAAATCAGTGCATTTGTTGTATTGTGTACCTACATGTGTAAGTAATTAAAATAAACAACTTTGGTTTTCAGAGCAACGATATATTGTTTTGATTCAAATCGAACACTCCAAATAAATTGTCTTATATATATTTCTTTATTATTTTTTTTTTGGTTGTAGTTTAATACATATATATCTAAAGGCTTTTTACTATCTGTTTGTTTTATATTCCATATATTAGTGACGATATGATCAAAAGTGGTCAGCGCTTTTTTGATTTTTTCAATATCTTGAAGATAAGGCCGCCTATTGTTTATCATTTTTTTAGTTATAAATTTTCCTTAGATATTAAGTAATTTTTAAGTTAAACAATAAAGAGTTAGCTATCTATTAATAATTATTATCTAATTTAATGCCTCAGTTTAAGATTTATAACTAGATATACCTCCTAATATTAGTTTTTCAAAACTACTATTTATTTTCTAGAACGTTCATAATACGGATTTGAAAGTCAGCTATCAGCTGACGTTACAGTACGATTTTTTAAAAAGGTATCTTAAATTTTCTTGAAGCCGGCGGCACATTGGTAGCCTAGTGTTGGAAACATAAATTAGCTACGGTGACAACCACCAGGTCAAAAAAGTCAATACACAGTTTTTTTTTTATAAAGAGACGTATTGAATGGCTCTGAAAGTCAACTTTGAATGACGTTCATAAGAAAGCTTGTTAGTTGGGGTTATCCAATCAGCGATATTAACGTCTATTTAGCTAAGGTTGCTTAATGACCTCGTATAGTGTCGTGCCTAAATTGGGCATCAAATGAGATTTCATTGAATTTTCCCAACACTTTCATTTAGCATTTTCATTTGATTGCTTGATGTTATTAACGTTTGAAAGAAGATCTAACATTTCATTTCTTGATTGGATTATTACATTCGGGATCAGGTTATTTAATTCCACCCAACTCTACTGGGCATCTATAAATTTACAACCAAAGTCGAACCAATCGTCTGACTATCAACTGCTGATTACCGCGTTGAAAAGGGTTCTGCGAAGCCATAATGAAAGGAAACGTGAAGAATAGAATAATGGGCTTAGCAGACTTGACTCTGGCGATTTAAGAGATTTATTAGTTTTTTTTCTTGCCTTACCTTAAGCAGGGTCGTTATTAATATCACAGTGGATCAATATGTCCTCTGTTTCCACTCCATTAATAGTCATCATATTGAAATTCACAGTTTTATTAGCGACATCAACTTTCATACTATTCACCCATTTTTCCTTTGACCTTCCTCGCCTTTTTTAACCATACATTTTATTTCTCACACTCACGAAACTCAATGTGGGAGCGGGCCAGTTTTCCCTTCTGCTTAGGTAGCGGCCACACGTCCTTGGGTCTTCGTAGTAACGGGTCGCGGGCGCTACCCCCTGAAAAACGTTGTAGTGTATTAGATCATTTAGATCGAGACAGCGGTGCGCGTGAGTATTCCGCGCGCCCAGTTCGCGCCTGAGTGAGAACGCACATGCCTTTGAGGAGATCCGACGTCAGTCGAGGTTGCCGTCAGATAAACGTCACTTCCCACAGCCCCGGCGGTCAAGACAAAAGAAGGAATAATGAGTATAAAAGCGATCGATCTACGTCTCCTAACAGGAAATCCCGTACTACGTTGCCACACGTTCCCGTGCGACAGAGTGTGCGAGGTTTTCATATGTAATAATTTTGCGAAATGGGTTGCATGGATTTTCAAGATCAATGAACATATTCTGGTTGTTAAGTGCACTTTTATAATCCTCTATACAGCTGCCGAAGTGCGTATATGGCATTAATGTCCCTGTGTTCTTTCTATCATTCTAGATTTTAAAAATAGGTAGATAATTTTTTGCAACATTCGTCGGGATCACCTTATCTTAAAACTAATTATTGAAATAGTTGAAGGTTTGAAAAATATACCCCATAAAAAGACAAGAACCAAAACAACAAAGCAGCCTATAAAAAAATACGAATTATTCAAGAACAAAGACAGGCAGTTACTACCATCCGCTTGAAAGAACTTTTAGACTTCTAACTCAACCAAGGAATATTTTAAATGAGTTTTTTATATAATTAAGCATCGTGTTAGTATCTTTACAACCACTTTATATGGACTTGTCTGTGGATTCAAATAAATACTCGTATAATGTGACAAGTAAAATTTTTTCTGATCTAATGGTTTTTCCCTAGTGCATTCTCCAAAATAAAGGAAATTAAATATAGCCACCTTGTTAGAAGTTTTTCTCTTACCTTATGCTTTTTTACAGTAATTTCATATTAAATTTGGATTTCACATAATGAAGGTTTATACCAGAATAGAAAATATGTTTGTCTAGAATAATAAATGTATTATTTTCATATCAATAAAGTTACCATAGTATTCATTTATTTTAACACACCTATTCATGTATTACAATAATAAGTACAGGTTAATGGCTATCAAAAACAAAACACGGCGAACGAAAAACGAAACTTCCATAAATAATTAGAGCTTCTAATCAAACATTCGTAAACGAAGCCAATATTAGCGATCAGCTGGTTCGGTACATAATGCATTTTAAATAAGACAGCTTGTTGTATTAGCCCCGTTTCTTTTATGGTTGTAAAGGTCACGAGGGCTATTAGGGGAACGGAGTGATGAATGAAGAGAACGAGTTTTTGCAGGGTATAATACAACATTTAGTTACTGCTCAAGATACATTTTCGTGAACCTTTACTGTATAAGTTCTGGTAAATTAACTCTATTTCACTTTACATCGCTTGAGCGCTTTTTTACGAGATTGTAGCTTTTTTGGCTGCCGCTGGTTATAAAATAGCAGTATATACATGACCGTGTGATATTGGTCAACAAGAGTAGATGATGTAGATGTACTTCTACTGTTATCTCATATTCAGTAAAAAAAATAGAAGGAAATAGTCAGATTCCTTTCTGCGATTGAGAGGGCGATGAAATTCGCCCTTGTAAATGTAGCCATATGTATATTATGGTATCTGGTACCTTTGTGATGTTACACTCGGAGACTAATTTAGATGCCACGGATTCAAATCTCCCGGTGGCGTACACCGTCTGAGCAGTTTTTTGGCTAATATGCATATTGAGTAAGTAAATAAATATACCGGGACAATTCACAGAGTGCCATCTAGTTCCAAACTAAATAGCACCTGTGTTATGGGTACTAGACAACTGATATACTACATATATACTTTTTGTAAATAAATACATATTTTATACATAAACACCCAGACGCGAGGCGGAAATCGAACTCGTGTCCTCCACAAGCGTACCAACGTGCGTTGACCGCTATGCCAGGGAGATCATCCTATATTACAAAATAAAAGGTATATATCAACGGTTAAGAATCAATAATGTCTATCTCATTTTTTGGCTGTGTTTACTTTTTTAAGTCAATAGCTTTAAAGTCCAATGTGGCATAGATTGTTCAAGCAGTTATCTCAATATTCACAGTACTTACTAAGTTATTTGCCCTTTTTAGTGATTTTCTGGTAGCTTATTAGCTGAAGCTAAGAAATATTTTTTTAATCTACTGTAAAGTTGACTTTTTTTGAGATAGACACTATATTGATTCTTAACCGTCGATATTACCTTTATTTTATAAATAAACACATATGACAGACACCCAGACATGGTTGCGAACCTATGACCTCTGCAGGCATTATTATCGTGAAGTCATCGGAAGGCATGAAGGCAAGCCGCACAAAGTTTTTGCCTGTAACCGTCGACCATGGATCGAATGCATGTTATTAAGGAAGGAGCAGGCAACCGGATGTACTTCCTGACAGCGATTGCCTGTGGCCCATCGCTCAAAGGGGTCGTAATACCGGAAATTATCTTTATCAGCTTTGTATTTTCCTAACACATACGTACATTTAGTTAGAAAAGTATGTGATTACGTTACAACAAATCACAAAGTCTAAGAAATACTGAAAATCTAAATCCGAACACAGACCATGACGAGAAATGAATATATACAAGACATTAAAAAAAACTGTTACTCTCGACGCGAGCATCGGAGCCATAGATGGCTGTGGAGCAATTGGACATAAACAAAAATATTTCATATTGTACATTAGCTGACTCAGCAAATCTTGTTCTGCCACATAAAAAAAATATTTTGTAGTTAGTTGTAGGACTGAATTCTCATCCGCTATTGGAGATTTAACAGTATTCATACCGCTTGAACGCATTGCTCCTAATATTGTAACAGGCGCTTTGTTTATTCATCCCCTTCAAGTTTTATTTTCGTGACTAAAAGCAGCTTACATCCTTCTCCAAGGTCCAATCTATCTCTGTACCGAAATTCACCAAAATTTGCTGTTTAGGCCTGAAATATAACAAACAGACAGAGTCACTTTCACATTTATAATATTAGGGATTATTAGATCCGTCCAATGATGGTAAACAGGAAGCAATATCTTGGTATCGTAGGATATGTTGGATCGCCGAATTCTTCCACCGAATTGCAGTAATCCAGTGCTACCAATGAATGGTTGTAGTATAGTAGTATTGTTGTAGTCTTTGAATTGCTTACGGGAAATTTCGATTTGAATTTTGCTGATTAATGATGAGTGTACCTATTGCTCACGTTGGACAACTAAAATCAATCTGATACTACAACATTTTTAAGTATTGTTATGATTTCTGACAAGTAATATTTAATACATACATACATATAATCACGCCTCTTTCCCGTAAGGGTAGACAGAGACCACTTCTTTCGACCTGCTACGATCCTTACATACATGTTTCGCTTCGCCCACTTTCATTATTCCCTTCATACATGCCCTTCGGTTTAGGATACTCTTGACCTGGCCTTTTTTCAAGACGTCCCTGATCTGGTCTCGAAACGTCCGCCTAGGTCTACTCCTTCCAATACTTCCATTCACACTCGCCTTATACACTTTTTTCGTCAATCGTTCTTCATTCATTCTCTCGACATGGCCAAACCATCTCAGCATACCTTTCTCAATTTTTGTCACTACATCTTCTTTCAGACTACAACGTTTCCTTATCTCACTATTTCTTATCCTGTCACTTAGTTTAACTCCTATCATACTTCTTAATGCTCTCATCTCAACTGCATTTATTCTGCTTACATGTTTCTTCTGCCATACCCAACTTTCACTTTCGTGCATGAGTGTCGGAACCAACACCCCCTCATGCACAGCCAGACGAGCCTTGATAGACACCTTACGACTGTTCATAAAGGAGTGCAAAGCTCCATTCGCCATGTTTCCTGCATTTACTCTTCTTTCAATATCACTCTCACACTTTCCATCTCTTGTAAACTTTGAACCCAGATACACAAACTCATTCACCTGTTCATCTCCAATCACGATATTGCAGTCTGTCCCTGCTTCATCTCTTTCAAACACCATCACTTTCGTCTTCTTTACATTCATCTTCATTCCCTTTCTAACAAAAGCTCCACTCATAACAGTTACCATCTCCTGAAACTCCTCGGTCGAAGACGCAAGTAATACTTGATTATCAACATAGAGAAAACATTTGACGAGTAACTCGTTCATTCTCAACCCACTTTCATTCTCTTTTAAATCTGTCAAGCAATTGTTCATGAACAGATTAAACAGCCACGGTGATATTTAATCCTGTCATTATATTCATCTATGATAAAATATAAGTAGGCAAAACTCAAAATAATTCCAAAATTCTTTGTAATTTCCAAAAATTAAGTAAATTTTCTAAAAATAAAATATCTTTAGAATATTTTGTTTCGTGGACAATTTTACGACGCTCCTTGTCAATAATGAAATTGACTTCAAAAAGTCACACCCGGCTTGAACCTCATAAAAAAATATCGTTGAATTGTTCACATTATGTATATCATCTTTGTCAAATTGTTTCTCCTTCACTAACAACTTTTCTAATTTAGTTTTGATAAATTGTGTTGGAGCAAGTCTTCCTTCATTGGAAGGGACTAATACGAGAGGATTATTAAGTATTAGTCCCTTCGAGTGGCTTTAACATTTTTATTATTCATCTATCATAAATTTAGGTAATTACCTTCTTTCAATAGGCGAACACATGCACTCAGACCATAACAAACTATTTGCATTATACAGATATTTAGTCATTCGCGGAGATCGAATTCTACAGTTACGACCGTACAAGTTCACTTATGTAAGCACTTAACTAGCTGTTTCGTCAAGATAATTGTTTTATACGAGTACAGTCATCAAAACATTTCATCTACTACTTTTAAATGCTTGCTATTTCCTGTATTTTGAGCTTAACTTGTTCAGCAAAAGGAAAAACCACCCTCATTTGTATAAAGTTGTACCACAGATGAGTACAAAAGATTAGATGGAGCGACAACCACAATTTATACAGGAGCTCGGGGTTGGTGCTAAGACTGCTATCTCCAGCACTTGCAAAATGAATTAATGTAAGAGAATTAAAATTTGTATACACGGTGGGTATTGTTTGGATTAAATTCATAGTTATAATATAATGCATTATTATGGTCAACAATGAAATTTGTGGACGCATGGTCCAGGTTAAGTACCTTGTACCTGTCTGATATCACATATCTGCTGAAATATGTTGCCATGTATGAGCTACCACTCCTATCACGTGGGCCAGATGACTTCATCGTAATCTTAATTATTGATGTTATTTTTGACCCAAAATGCCAGTCAAGCTAAAAGACAGGTATACAAAAATGCATTAAGCTTGTCATTTTATATGCTTGTAAAACGTGACCGGTGTTAGATAGAACAAGACACACATGGGTCACATTTCAATGTGACCCATGTGTGTCTTGCTCTATAGACTTATAGACTATATAAGACTTTCAAGTCTTTAGAAAATAAAAAACGGCTCAATGTAGCAAGTTGCCTATATTTTTATTGTTTTTCGAAGTACCTAGTCTTTATACATCTCAACATTCGAGGGATCAACTGAGAAAAACAGTCGGTCTATACTTCCTTAGGGATCACTTCTATGGCGATTCGAACGAATTTACCTATAATGCTAACCTACCTGTAAAGTAATATCTACGATTATATAACTCTAAAGCAAATATCTTGAAGTTGATGTTAGGTTCTTTGGAATAAATGACAGTCACAGGGCACTAGATCAGGACTATATGGCGGATGACTCATTATCTCGACACCTGCCACAATTAAATATTCAATTGTTCGTTTTACGGAGTGCGCTGAAGCGTTGTGGTGGTGAAGGAGGATTCTGCTTTAAGAGCAATGCTGTCGAACATATTCCAAGACAACAGGCAAACGACAATTTACATACGAATCTGCAATAACTGTCCTTCCATTTTCTAGCATTACTCTTGAGAAATGATATTTATGGCCAAAGAACGAGGTAATTTATAATTAACTTTTATCCTTGACTTATTCCTTTCTTTACCTTAGTTGGCCGATCCTCAAAAGGAAACACTCATTAAGCAGATTGTCTTTTGGGTTCGAGTTTGTAGTAATATATCCAGCTTTTATCTTTGACGATATTACATACATGATCCGAGTCACCTCAGATGAACTTTTTCAACCAAGAATCCTTACAAAGAGCGCCTAATTAGGTTTCGAATGCGTTCTCTTCGTGAACGGAGACTTTGATTAGACATGTCCTTCTTTCACAAAATCGTGAGCGGTCAATATCAGTGTAGCTACTTTCTGGAGAACATGCCCTTAAAGGTTCCCCGTACCTATCCTCGCGGGAAACTCAAATATATTTTCTACACCCCACCTGTAAAGTCTAATTTGGGACGGCAAGCACCTCTCCGTAGAGTAATTGATGAGTATCATCCCCTTATCACAGTGATACCCATCTTGAGGTGTTCCAAGATAAGTTGCGTATATTTAAAAACAAAATAAAAAATGCACCTTAATTTTAATCATTAATAATTTATTGTTTATAACTGACTTGTTGTTACTTGATTATATATTATTATATTGACTTTTATATATATTATTATATTGACATTTCCTCTTTTTTTGATATGACATGACATTTATTAGACATTCATATTAATATTTCATCAATTATTACTGTATTATTTTTTAAATTTGAATTTCAAAGTATTCATTAGGTATTCTTTTTTATTTCTTTTTCTCAATTAATTATTGTATTAAGTACATCTTCGAGCCGATGAATTGCCAATGTTATGTACGCCATTATTGTCACATGCATCAGGCCATAAATTAAATAGTTTGTTATTTTCAATGTTATATGTCTGTGATGTGGCAGTACTGTTTAAATATATAAATAAATACCAATCCATGCGAAGGCGTCTCTGGTTTTCGGTCAAAGTATGGGGAAATGTTCTTTTTTTATTGCCGTAGGACAGCAGACAGGCTGATGGCCCGCTTAAAATTTAACAGCTACCGTCGCCTATGGGTGTTTGCGACCCCAGTGGCATCGCGAACATGCTGCTGTCCCATAAGGATACAGGAACTTGGGTCACTAATGTCGGAACACAACACAAGACTATTGTGGCGGCATACTTAAGACCAAAGGTGGTTGTCATCCAGACGGGCTTGAGGCCCTACCACGTAGCTAGAGTAGGTTGTTTTGTCGCCTTTTACGACAGTCTGACCCCGGCTGCAGAGGTTAGTATTCTTTCTCCGCCCCTGCACGGATGGAATGTTCGTGTAATATTTTTTTGTACTTGATTCATTCAATGTTTAAGCTTGTCCGCATCTACTGGTAGGCCATTTTCTTAGCTTCCTTTATTAATAATCGCACAGAATTGATGTTATATTTAGATGTCGCTGAAAAAGGACTCATCTAACACAGATCATCACTGAGATTGCTACGTTCACGCTTAAAGACATTAAACCAATTGTAAATAGTGGCGTAAGATGATGCTTCATAATTAAATGCCAATCGAAGTCTATCGTAGCTTTGTGTTGATTAAGATCACAACGAAAGTCATAATAATTTATGTACAATGCGATTCAAACAAGAATAGGAACGTCAATGACCTCTATCTGTCAAATGTCACTTGAAAAGTACGGTTTGCAACGTAACCTTATTTGCGTATCAATAATGTTTTGTTTTGTTTTACTGAGTATCAGTTTCTCAAAGTGAAAAAACATTTAAATTAAATAGTCATAATTATTAAAAAATTAATTTCTCTCATATTTTCATTGTTGGCAAATATCTTGTTTTTCTGACTCTACCCAACTGATTCGAATTGACAGCTATGACGTCACAACATGGCGCAAAGTCGATACTATTCTTATTTGAAACGCATAATACCAAACATTTTCTCGTGTTCAATTCATTTTGAGGTGTAGCAAGAGTTTTGGAATTGCCCCAAGTTACAAAAACAAATGGCAAATGAATGCAAAATCATATTGAATAATCAAAAACTTCTTTAATCAACTTTTTGAAGGAGTCTTCATTGCGAATGTTATATAACTGGCCGGTTCTAAAAACTTAAAAACAACCCCGAAAAAATACCCAACTTCTAAAAACCCTTTCCGGTCCTTTCTTAGGCTGCCTGTTGTGGTGCCACGTGATAATACAAATCTTGTTAAGAAGGCTCCCCTTAATGTTGGTTGGATGGAAAATAAGCATTTGTCGCTAAATTTTACCGCATGTTAGACGGCCAGGTTTATACGTTCTATGAACTATATTTGTTATACACTTTTGTTGATAAGCGCCATCTATACTAAACTTGAAAAACTATCACAGTCTAAATTTCACTACGATGTCATGTCCATAGATGCATCTTGGTGCGTGGTATTCTTTCTCTAGAGTTACAAATAACAATTGGTAGATGTCAGTGATGTCTTGATCAAATAAAGTTTTAAAGTATTTTACATAGAGGGCGATGTAAGCTAAAAAAACATGGTTTTAACATTTTTGTTATTCAGAGCAGATATGAATTAATATCATAAATATTTATGAAGCTCATCAGGGTTACATTCAAAGGAATATTATAACTATAAGCGTTGTCACAGAATTTTTCTATGGCCAGCATTATGTTTATGGACGAGCTTCGTTTAACTATTTCCTTTAAAGATTTACATTTAAATCCACAGGTTTAAATGTAAAAGTGACACGTCACTTAACTTGTTCTTGGGAAATTTAAATGTTTTCAGGAAGAGTTTAAGGAGTGTTAATGTTTTATTTATTTTTGTGTAGGTATTATCTACAACGCCACATATTGAAAGACCCTTAGACCCGTTTTAGGCCCTTATAACATGCAATGAACTGCCATTTAAAGCTGTTTTAACAAATGACCACGCTACCCTACTGCAATCAATAAATAATTTTGGAATTACTACGATTTCTCGGCCATAAAATGGTTTGCGGTCCAAATATTTTAACACAACAAAAACGTTAATATGACTCATAAATTAAATTCGGTTTGCTTAAGTTACCTATAATATAATTAACTACCACCACTTGACCCTTATTTATTGACCATCCCAACAATTAGAGCGTTCTTTTTTGGATAAAAAAATTAACTGGACAAAGGTTTTCGGATTTCTAGTATATTGATTTGGTTAAGAAAGACCGCATGGGATTTAATCTTTCGCAGCTATTAGGATAATTTATAGCTATTAATTCCAACGAACGAATGAATTTGATTATCAATGTTAAGTTTTTTGTGAAGACGCCATGGATCGCGTGTCGCGTGCTTTTGACGTCTTTTTCGGTCTATGTTTAGGGGTGTATAACCCACAAAAAAGATCTATCGACTACCGGAATATAATTTTTGACAATTTTATAAATTATACATCAGATCATTCTATAATGGGTGGCTAGGGGCATGTATTGTATAGGCACAGCGTTTATTTCGTTTTTGTAATATAAACACAGTTTAAGTTGCCTTTCTTTGAGTGTTAGAGTATAGAGTGATTTAATAAGTCTTTGACTCTATGGCCAAAATGTCCATTTAGACAGACTTAATATTTGACTAATGTTAAAGGTTTATTTGGTCATCATTATTATCTTAGCATTAAATCCCAGTTGCAACTCAAACTGTCTCTTCGATAACTGACTTCTTCTCAACTTCGCACGATCTTCAGCATCCCTGGTAGTGGTAGTGGCATCCATCGGCATGCATATCACCCTTTATTTTATTCACCCTTTAAGCCAGCACTTCTTGGGTCTACCCGGGGCCTGGAGAAAGAGGCATGGACATTTGATCCCCACGTCAGTAGCCGATGGCTGTTAACGTGTATAGGTAAACCTACATTAAATCTAAATGGATAGCCTGCTATATAATAAATGGGCTTGGGAACATAGAGGTTATTGCCAAAGTACTGTCTCCTCAAAAGAAGGGATATAAAAAACGATAGAGTAACATTTCCACACCATTTTACTAAGTGGTATCGCATTAAAAAAAAAAAAAAGGTGTATATGTTCAACAAAGGCCAAGGCCTTAACTACTTGCGTCAAACTACAATTTTGTCTTCTATGGTGATCGATTAATTTGCCACGATGTAATATTGTATATCGCAAAACATTTTGCCTTCTTGAAAATTAACTTACTAGATCAAGTTGAGTAAAGACCTCGGTGGCGTAACGGATAACGCACTTTGGTACGCTTGCGGAGGTCACGGGTTCGATTCCCGTCTCGCGTCAAGGTGTTTATGTATATTATGTATTTATTTACAAAAAAAAGTATATAAGTAGTATATAAGTTGTCTAGGGCCCATAATACAAGTGCTACTTAGTTTGGGACTAGATGACGCTGTGTGAATTGTCACAAAATATTATTATTATTATGTTATGATCTGTGTTCCATGCGTCTGGTGACATCGATTGCGACGTCAAGGCACGCATTGCTGCCGCGTGGGCCAAATGGCGTGAGGTAACTGGTGTCATTTGTGACCCCAAGATGCCGGTAAAGTTGAAGGGACAGGTCTATAAGACCATCATTAGGCCTGTCCTTTTATACGGCTGTGAAGCGTGGCCGGTGTTAGAGCGACACAAGCAAGAGCTGCGTGTCACGGAGATGAATATGCTGCGGTGGATGTGTGGAGTGACGCGGAAGGACCGCGTTAGGAACTCCCGCATTCGCGGCAGTCTTCATGTCCGTGACATTGCGGATAAATTACAAGAGTGTCGGCTCCGTTGGTACGGCCACGTTTTACGGCAACCGGATGCTTACGTGGGTAACAAATGTCTGGCCATGCCGCCTCCGCCGGGCCCCGGCAGGAGGGGTAGACCCAAAAAGTGCTGGCTTGACGTTGTAAAGGGTGATATGCGTGCCAATGGGCTCACTACCAGGGATGCTGAAGATCGTGCGAAGTGGAGAAGAAAAAGTCGGAAAGCGGACCCCGGGCGCCGAAACGAGAGTTTGGGCTGCAACCGGGATACAACGCAAAGATGATGATGATGGTTATTATTATTATGTTATTATTATTATTATAATTGACAAAAGTTTTCTGTAAAAATAGACTCGAAAAGTAATGTTATATTTAGATATACCACAATTGTTTCGTATTTTTACGATTGAGGTTAATAGATAGACAAATTAAAAAAAAGGTTAATAAAATGAAATAGTTAGATAAATTTGATAGAGCAGTGAAATGCTAAGTGCATTATATGAACAGTTTAAAAAGTGTAGTATCGGTTATGTAAGCAGAGCATCTGGAGCGAGGAGATACAGTAGCAAAGTTGTGGCGGAGAAATTGCGCGGTCGCGCGCGCCTCGCTCACACCGCGAAACTTGACTCTTGACACGGTTCCTGTATGCTGTTAGCACCTACTCGTATGGTTATAATTCCCATCCGCTTTATTTTAATTATGTATTTTTCGTGCACGCCTAAAATATACATATTATCTGCTATATCGCAGTTGGAAACGTCGGTAACTTGAATTGTTAAAGGTTGAGCTATCAGATCTGGCGTGCAAATGAAACGGGGGGCATGCTTTTATAAATCCAAACAAGAACTGTAAATGGCTCTAAGGAGGTTTTGGCAGAAACTTGACATTCGTACTCTTACATGCCTTATTAAATTAAATACATTAATAGTTCTAAAATACCAGTTATCTTTAAAATCGATATTATTTCAGTCAGATTATTAGAAAATTGATAAAATTTCAAATATTTAAGTATATGTCCTTAGTATTGTGAGGTTTTGTGCGTAGTCCGGGTTTATATAAATATAGATTAATTTTGATAGAAGAGATTAATTTTATTGTGTACGTACTCATTGTCATCTTTCCATCTGTCAAGTCCTGCATCTCGGTTGCGTCGCTCAAAATTTCGTTCTGTAGTTCTTCTTATTGTGTAGGGCAGCAAGCAGGCTGACGGCCCACTTAGAATTTAGCAGTTTACGTCGCATTTATATATTTGCAATGCCAACATGCTGCCACTGTGCAGTTCTAACATAAGAAAATAGCAAACCTATTTCTTGCCTATTGTTACGTATAGTCTGATAAAATGACTTATAATAATAGACTGAAAAATAATTTGGTTTGCCAGAGAGGTTAATAAAAATAGTATTTAATATTTTAAGAATAAAAAGAAACAATATTCCTTCTTATCACAGATGGCAATGAACGGATTTAGAAAGACATTATTTTTGTGCCATAATATCTTTTAAGCTTCATCAAAAACTAGACGACACTAATGTTTATGAGTTGATATAGGAAAAAATGTATACGGAGGAGCACCAACATGTGATGCAGCTATAGTTAATAAACCAGTTAGTTACACGAATCTGTTTTATAGTTCAAATTACAGCTATAAATAAAATGACTCTAGATTATTGTGTTAATTTTGTTCCAATTTGATGTTCATGCAGCCAACTAGGCGTTGAGTGTGGTATGGCGTGGCATGGCGTGGCACGGCGCCCGAAGCATCCAGTAGCCTCGTCCCAAGAGGTTTTTTCTTTTCTGATAGATCAAATTAAAATAAATGCTCTGATAAGGCGTTCTATAATATTATCAACCCGTATTCGGTTACGTGATGTGCAGTGGGAACTCAATAGGTAGGCCAGCAATTATTCATCACAGTTAAAATAATTTTAGAATGTTATATAAGAGTTAAAAATGGGCACCACTAGAATCCTTTAGCCCAATCTAGCTGCTAGGTAATTCTGACTTAAATTATGATATAAACCTAATACAACTAAGACTCAAGATCCATAAGTCAAAGATAAACCGATATTAAATACTTAGTCGAACTAACAAGTAAATTTAAACAAGTGTTCCTTTGTATTTGCAAGAGTTGCCTAACTGAATACAATATGTGCGTGTATTAGTGAAAATAAGGTTTTTCCATTTCAATATTCTTACAAAATGAAATAAATTATGTTAAAATAAAATAAACAACTTTTGTGTTAAAACAATAGATTGATGGCAAAACCACTCGAGCGTAAAAGCTACTGGATTCAACGGAAAAAGGTTTCGGAGCTTGGCTTTTTCTGGCAAACCGTTACGAATTGCCAGATGGTCTATTTTTTGTTTCAACATATCCATAATAATTATGGTTGACACGTATAATACATGCTTCAGTGGCAATTGGGAATTCGTCGGCTAAGGAATGATAGGCTGTGAAAAGTTGGAAGATAATATGATTACATCTCACATGCCCACTTTTTCATCACTAAAGTTCAGTAGACAGATAGACGACTAGTTGATAGCATCTCCTGTCAGTGGTCATCGCGTCTTATGCAAGTTTGCAGTACCAGGCACAGCCACCGCGCTGTTGGCCTCGAATAATTTTTATTATGCCATATCTGAACTTTCTAAGATACTTATTGGTGTAGTTGACTTCTACATAGAAAGATAAAAATATAGCGTTTCGCGGTTGAACATGGAACTGACATTTCGGAGCCCAAAGGACAATGCTGAGTATGTTCAAAAAATAAAACTATAATCGTCGGTGCCGTTTCATAACACTTACTACTATGTTTCCTCAATAAAATAAATAAATACACTATCAACGGTGTAATGGTATTAGATAATTGATATACTACTTATACTTTCATTTTTATAAATAAATAGATATGATACATAAACATTTTGACTCGGTATAGGTACGAATCGAACCCTTGACTCCCGCAAACGTTCGGATTTGCGAAAGTAGTTGTGGCACGGAGATCGTCAAAATATTTTCAACATACTAATCATATATTTGTGACTAAGTCCTTATATACAGTTTTCTCCTAATGCAGCGAACAGTTTAAAAAAAACGTGTGTGTCTCGGGACGCTCGACAGAAGTGATAGCTTAAACTAATAAAGTTGAACTATTTAATATAGAAATTGTTTAACTTGAGAAAAACTTAGGTTATTACTTAAATTTCATGTATATTAATATTATAAGGCAACAATTCCAAAAGTTGGTAGCCAATTTTCACTAGTTGGAGAGGCACTTGAAGAAGAAGAATATGATAATGTAAGGAATGGTTATTTATTAATAAAACCAAATAATTCAAAAATAACTAAAGTTTACGAATTTATAATATTGTTCCAAGAACTGTTTGAATATTATATTGAATTAAATTATTCCCTAACGTAGATTCTTTATAAAGAAAAGCTCAACTGTATTTCATTGTAATAAAGTCGCAATTCGAATAGATCTAGCGCTGTGGGTTAGAGTGAGAGAGGAGGAACCTGCCTACCGCTGCCGCCGTATACATGAGAGAAAGGGAAGCCAGACCGACTGGCGCCGTAACGCGTTACGCAACGAAGCGGTTTACCCTCCTATAAGAAGTTATCACTTCAAAAAGAAAAAACATGTTACATACGAGACAGGTTTACAGGTAGTTTTTTTCACCTTTTATCTGTCCTTAGATATTTATTTTATTGTAAACAAATAGAACTAGCCTTTTCAGCATATTTTTAAATACAGTTTCAAAAAGTTTAATCTACTATGAGTAATATAGTGATATAGCCATCCGCAACATGCAGTCAGGGTTGTCGATCACGGGACATGTAGCATACTCAGATGATCCATTTACCTAAATAAATAACAAATGCTAACGTTGGGTTGACAAAATATATTGTCTCGACATCATAAGCATGGTAGGTATACGTGGCAATTGGGTTTCTATCCTGAATGCCGAAGACGGTGCGAAGTGAATACAAATATAGAGAAAAACCCCCGGTCTTAAAATACTAGATAATTTTATTTAAATGCTACAAGCATATTGTTTCAAAAATATAAATAATAATTTGAAAGCAGACAACAAAAGGCTGATGATTTAACTTAATCACACCGAATACTCGAATGAGCGCTGAGCTATATACACCTTATCAAATTACCTAGGCTACTGGGCATCTTTATACAAAAGTCAGAAAATAACCAAACTACAACTACTTAATATTCAATTTTGAACCTAAATGTTCAAGTTTTAAGGACTAGAACTATTTCACAACGTTTACACACTTAAAACAAAGCGGGAGAACGGAATAATAGTCGCTTCGGTGATTTTATGGAAATACGATATCCTCTTGGCCTCTCACAAAAAGAATAAAGTGAAGCCCGAACGAAATTGTTTTAATCGTCGGAAGCCGCGCAGCACAAGTTATTGAGCTTAATAACTTATTACGTCGTGTAATTAAAAATAATTCATGAGTCCATTTGACATTATATTAAACTACGTCTAGTAGGTAGTATTATTTATTATTTGATAAATTCTATACATAACAAAAAGTTCTCATGATTTGTCTATTGAGTTTTTATACTAAAATCAATCACAATCTGACTTAGCAATTGTGGTTGATGGTACCATAACAGAGTTCTTTAAAAGGGCTTCCGTTTAATCTTACACAGGTGTAGTCCTACGTTAAATGGCGCAATAAATAAACTTGCTTTAAGTATTTGCACCGCCCACAACTAGCACTAAATTTGCTGCTTGACTGGAAAAGTCAAATATGGTCTAACACGTCGTTAAGAAATCAATAGCACTTCATGCGGATGCTTGCTATCGTCGCTCGCAATACCATTTGGCTCAAGTAGAGTCGACAGGTTAATTTGTCTTTATTTCATAGTAACCCATATCAATTATCTCTTGCACACACATAACGTATGCACAAATAGGAGCTGCAATTAGATGATTAATAGCCGCTGGAAGATATATGCTCCAATAACAAACCAACATTCTCACGCATGTTTGCATGAAGCCAAAAACCAGTCTCTTGACATAATATTATACGCGCTGGAGTTTCAACTAAGTTTAACTATTGTGTATGACGTCAAATCAGACGTGGATAAGTCACCTTATTAAATTTTAATTTGATGGAGAACCTAAGTTACACTACTTTTCAAATTCACGTATTCGTTTAACCTGGTAACACGTTCTTCAAGATCTTTTTCCAAGTTCAATACTTTCTTCGCTCCCGTAAACATGTTGACATGACATAAAGTGACACCGTACGATTTGTTTGAACTTAGTTGCGCATGAAATATTGGTCGGAGTCAGCTACCGATGGTTAGCTGGCTTACCTACCGCCGTCACCCGTCACGTATAAAAAGTCATAGTTCTGTCTTACGGCAGACGAATTCCTTTGAGTCAAATATGTGTGTGTAATCGTTCGTAACAATTTATTTAATTCATCGCGAGTAAAAACACCGACGGTGAAACAAAAAGTCGATTATACTAGTTCGACATGCTTATTTTGATGATGTGATTTATTTGTGGTAGCTCGCCCCTTTGTTTAGTCATCCAACGTGAAGTTGAGAATTTGCTCCGGCGGCGCTCAACTACCTGAGGTTTCGTGAAGCGCAGATCGCGTGTCCAATGCAACGCAGAACATTCACCGACTGATTTTAAAATAAATTCCGATACATAAATGGACTATGGTTATTTGACTCCTTATTTACCGTGAAATTAATGCAGTATTACTCTTTTATGACTAAAATGGGTTATCGGTGTTATAAGTCACACAGTACAATAGTATGTAATTAGAAAAACATGCCAAATTTTATTCACATTAAGTTGGATAATTAATAAATATTCAAGTTGTGACAGATACGGAAGAAACTTTCTTTTTAATACTTCAAAACATGTGACAAATGTGAAGTCTTTGTCCCGGAATCGACAGCAGGTGATCGTGGAACAAAAGCCTCAATAGACGCGCAAAGTGACGTTAAAAGAGTCAAAGCAAAACGGTTATTGTATCCTTTTGTTAAATTTGGTAAACCGCAATAAAACCGCATACTTTTTAAACAGTGTCGCGTGGCATGCGACTACTAAAAAACTTTTACCAAATTACGCACCGCCATTCAAAGCATTTCTGCACACACATGGTTTGGTCGCTAATGGACTGGAATGGAACAGAAAGTACTGGATACTGTTATCTGTTACTATAATTAAGATGATTAAATAAACAAATATAAGTAGCAGAGCAATTGTGTTATAAATACTAGACATTCTAATAAATACATTATTCATAAACATCTAGACCCCTGACCTCCTCAAGCGTACCGAGCGTACCGTACCGTACCATAATCTTCTTCTTCATCGTCGTATTCTTCATTTCTGAAGGTCATGCCCGTCTTGATAAGGCTTTACGGAGACGTTGACGAACTGCTTCCACACCACTCTGTCCTCGGCCTGTTTCAGAGCTGCAGGCTGCTATGCGCCACATAGGTCGTCGCTTCTAAATATTTATCAACACATTGGATAGAAGAAACAAAGAGCTTCCACATATCGTTTACAGGGCGTCCCTAAAGGAGATTACGGGTAGCTCTTTCTGCCCGGGTACAAGCTACTGTTCATTAAAGGTAAGGTACTATTCGGTATTTCCGTTGTGAGTAAAATCTGACTGCAAAACCTTCATCATTAAGTTCAAATTATTATTATTTTAAGCGAGGGCGCCAATACTAATATAGATTATTAAAGTCTATTCACAGAATGTACGTTACCTAATTTTGCTACGTTATATATTTCTGGATATTATTTATATACATGGTAGTCAAGAGGTATCGCAGTTTAAGACCAATCTAGACGTCACAGGTTCGAATCCCATTATAGTATACACTTTCACGCAGTTTTGGTTGCCTAGTAGACCACGTAGCGACAGTACAGGAAAATATTGTGAGGACAGATGCATGCCAAGATCATCGGCCAATCGACCAATCCGACTTGAACAAGTGTCTATGGAAAGCTCCAAATTCCTCCAAGGGAAAGCTCTAGCCTAGCAGTGGAACGTTATTATTATGTAACGGCTATTATTATTTATTCATTCATGATTCTACGTATCTTCTAGTTTCCCATCCTTACACTGTTATTATAACAGTTAATTGTTTTAACCCTCTATTTTTAAAAGAGTTGCATTAGAATGCACCTGCAGTTCGAACAGCCCCACACTGACAGTCCATCATAATACGGACTGTTATGACATGTCAATTTCAAAATGGTTTCATTTTATTAATTTAATATTCTTTTGTCCAGAGTGAATAAAATGTATTATTTTTCCAAGTGATGTAATTAATTTATGGGCTTAATAGGCCTCTAAACAACAGGTCTTATGGTCTCGAAGGGTATTGTTTGTAAAAAATCCCTATTTGCAGGAACGTGGAGGAATCAGTGGAGTGTGCGATGTTTTCGGCCTATTTTCTTAAAAGTCACCCTGTTCTTCTATCGCTTAGCACCAACTCAACGGATATATGGATCTTGCCAAAACCGTGGCCCAGGTCAAGGCTAGTCTTAAGGAAACTGTGATTAGTTCAAGAAACTATCATATTATCAAATAAAATTATATTAATTTTTATTAACAGAAACGTATTTGAAACATTTTTATTATAAATGAGTATATATTCTAATATTCCTAATATTGTTACAGTTTTTTCCATTAAATATATATAATTTCTCATTCACATTATAATAAACAAACTAGGATAGTAGGATTGGTGCTTGTCTTGTCTGTTCAAAAGAGCTAACATAATCAATCTGATGAGGTTATTTTACTGCTCATCTTAGGCATTGTAATTTTTAGACGAACTCGTAAAATAAATACTTAGGATATTTTTTGGAATACAATATATGGATATTTACACAACTGCCTTGCCCTGTTGAAACATACTAATTACAAATATAAACCATAAATAAATTCGTTCAAACACAAAAGTGGCATCCAAATCGATCCAGTGGATATATATAGTAACAGGAAGATGTTACAAAGTAGAGCAGTACATGTATACCTTTGTCGTAGTATTGAGTAATTAAACTATTATACATCCTTACTAATGTTATAAACGCGATGTATGAATGTATGGATGTTGTTACGCTTTCACGCCTAAACCGCTACACCAATTATAATGAATTTCGGTATATTCATAGGTGGAGAGAAATACATAGGCTACTTTTTTTAAAATTCATATGGCAGGACAATGCTTGCCGGATCAACTAGTAGTATATATAAGTACATATGCGCAGAAATGGATCTTGAAAAATGCTGTTAATATTGTTTCTGTTGGTATTAAACTGCTTTCGACACTAGATCTAATAAAACAAAAGGTAGGTACATGTTTTCAAACGCTTATTAAAAGGAACGTACTGTAATTTGTTATATTAGTGGCACATGTAATGGATTGAACATGAAAACATTAATCTTAAATCTCACGGTGTAAACCTAATCGAGAAGACTGACATTTGTAACCTTTTCATTTTTAAAATAAAATAATTTTCGATTGATATTAGTGGCTAAAGGCTTTAGTAATATTGTAAACCAGAATCAGTGGGTGAACAGGCGATGCATCAATTGCTCGCCGCGAGGGGCCGCCACTGCACCCGTCACTCCCGCGCATAGGGCTGGCAGCAATATCGGTCGCTGGTTTCGATAAATAAATATAATAGATATTTTGATCTTTCTCATTATTTAAATTAATAAATTGGCTGCCATTTTAAATAAAAAATAAATCCCAAGAAATCGATCGATTGGTCGATTGATTATTATACATAAATGAATAATAAAATGCGGTAATGATTATATGTATTGCTATAAGATTACTCTTTTATTATTTATTACACAATATTCTGATCCATATATGTGTTTGATACAATTATTCTTTTAAAATAAGTAAAGTAATATTCTTACAATATTTTAGTGTTAAAACGGATATAACAGTGAATTCTAGCTCATAAAGTGTTATCTCGTATTTCTGTTAAATGTAAAACACAAATTTAATCTACCGCAAAATTAACGACCAACCTTTCATATTATAGTGAAATATAAACAAGCACTAAATATGCCAACCGAAAGATGTGGTACATGTAAAAAATTTATGTCGTCTACAGACGATATTAGATGCATTAAATGTGGACTGCTCCAACATAGACTCTGTGTTGATCTTCCAATAAAAGGAAAGGTACCAAATTCCTGGCGGTGTCCAGCTTGTGAATCTAGCAGTTCCTTAGAGGACGCTCCCATGTCTTCGCAAGCTTGTATTAAAAGTATGGAGAACGAATCCCCGGACCTTTCTACTATATTGGGGGAAATACGTGCAATGCGTCAAGACTTCTTAGAGTTTCGACACGAAATTAAGACTCTAAAAGCCACGGTTCAATCTTTCAACTCTCGTATTGGCAGTCTCGAGACCCGAATGAATGAGCTGGAAGACGCTGTTTCAGAGCAAAGCGTAGCACAAGTTCTAATTGAAAAGGTGACAGACCAGTTAAGGGCGGAAATTAATGACCGGGACCAAGAACTCTTGGCAAATGACTTCGAAATTCAAAATATTCCCGAACTGTGCAATGAGAACGTTCACGACGTGGTTATTTCCGTTGCCACTAAGTTAGGTGTTAATTTAGAAACCCGCGACATTGTCTACGTAGAACGCGTCGGCAGCCCTTTGAATTCGAGAGCGGAGGAATCCCGACCGAGAGTCCTCGTAGTCCGCCTGGCTCGACGCCATATACGCAATGAGCTCTTAAAGAAAGCTCGAACCAATCGCGTTATTCATACTGGAGACCTCGGATTCCCTGGAAATTCTACCCGTTTTTATATTAACGAACGCCTGGCAAAGACTAACAGAAGACTGTTTAAGGTGACACGCGACGTGGCCCGTCGGAACGGCTGGCAGTATACCTGGACCACACGTGGACAAGTTCTATGTAGGCGCAAACCTGGGGAAGCTGTGCTCAGGATCCGAAACCTGGACGATATCAATAACAACATTGGATCTTGTGATACCCTGTAAATCATTAACTGTGTTTTGTCGCACATCTTTTACCATTACCATTGTTGATGACCTGTTGGCGCCTGTAGGGGTCGCGGGTTTGATTTCCATCCAGACTCTTGGTGTTTATGTGTAATTATTTGCAATGGAGGGTTATAATTGATATGTCGGTTAATAATTGATATGTCGGTTAATAAGTGATATGTCGGTTTTGTACCCATGGCACATGTACACTCTGCTGCTTACTTCAACTATATATGTGTATATACCTGTGTGTGTGTATATGTATGTATGTATATATATGTATGTGTATGTATAAGTATTTATCTAATGTTAGACTAGATTTTATAAATTTATAACTATATACTTCCATGTATATACTTAAAACATTTTGTTACTCTAATCAAATTTGCAAAAAAGGAAAAAAACTAATCATCAATTTCTACAATAAGCCTATACAAAATAAATATTAAAATTTAATAAAATTAGTATTGAGAAGTGCTTGAATTCTTAAAAGTGCTGTATTTATTATTGTCATTAGTTTATTCTGTATGTAACTTATTATTTCTATAATATTTATAATACACAATTACATACCATTTTAAATGGTGTTGTATATTATAATTTAATATCATATACATTTCTTTGCCTTAATTATATTATTGATATAATATGTATTATATTTTTGATATACCTATTAATTTTATATTTAAATAAAATAGAATTTAAAGAAAAAGTTTTCACTAATTTCACAAATAATTATAAAGACTAAATCATAAGGTTAGCATAAAATCCTAACCATTATTTATTAATTGCAACAGTATATGGAATATGCTATCATGCTTTTTCGTAGTGCTATTTTGTTAGTTTTTTTTCTGTTTGATTGTTTTTTTATTCTTGTATCTTTTAATTTAATAGTAAAAAACACTCTTAATTAATTTGTAAAGAGAATAATAATTTTAACACTTGGGTCAACTAAGGTTAGAGTAGAATAGAGGTTGGCACTGAAAATCAGCGCCGTGTCGAAACTTCGATACGGCATAATGCTGAGTGCAAACCTTATTGGTGGAGGGACGGCGAATATTGGCGAAAACATGTACTCTATTTGGTAACTTTTATACTTGCTTGTGTTTTATGATAATTTTTCTGTATTCGTCATTCTTGATCACCAATAAAATATCTTTCTTTCTTTCTTCTTCTTTCTTTCTTCTTTTTGGATCTGAGCGATTGGCAAACAAGATGTCTAGGAGCAAAAATGAATAGCCTTTTATACGAATTCAAGTAGGTAGCACGAAATGTTTTAAGAATAGACTTAAATTTAGGAACTTTTAGAATAGACAATAGATTGCAAAAATAAATTGGCTATGATCACACAACATAATTATACACATACTAACCTCCCATTTTATCCGTGCAGGGGCGGAGGAAGAATACAGACTTCTGCGGCCGGGATCGGCCTGTCGTAAAAGGTAAACAACTCACCCTAGCTACGTGGTAGGGCCCCAAGCCCGTCTGGATGGCGACCACCTTTGGTTTTAAGTATGCCACCATAATAACTTTTTGTAGTGTTCCGGCATTACTCAAGTTTCTGTACCCTTATGGGACAGCAGCGTGTTCGCGATGGCACTGGCGTTGAAAATACCCATAGGAGATGGTAACCGCTAAATTCTAAGTGGGCCGTCAGCCTGTCTGCTGTCGTACAGTAATAAAAAAAACAACCTGCACTGTATTGAAATTTCGGCACATTCCAAGAGACGTTGGATTTTATAAATATGTTGTTCTTCACAGTAAATTATTTTCTTTCTGTTTTTCTTTGAACACAACTTAATATAAATAATAAAAGACGAGGGTATTTGCGGTGGAATCAGGATCTGTACTATTACAGGAGAGGGTCCAGTCTTTGCAGAGGATAATTAAAGAGAGACGACTTATAAGAACCACAAGAAGGAAACGAGAAGAGAAAACAAATCATTATTAATCGACATAATACATCGATAAATCCTACCTCACGCATTTGAGTGACGTGTGTGTAGCGCAGGTCGCCGGTGCGGTGCACTTCGGAGAAGCGTACCGCGAACGTCGCATTCCGTGTTCCTCCGTGGTGAATGCGCGAAACGCGTCCGACACGGCCCGATCGTAGATAAAGACCACTTATGACACAAACCATGCCTTCATTCCGACAAATTGATTTTGAACGTACTCATATCGTTGACTACGATCTTATTGCGTTTGGAACAACAGGTATATCCCCCCGCATTGTTATCGTCTGTAAATTGACAGACAACTTCAAACTATTAACCACCGTATTATGATTGATATGCGCTTAAATATGATCTTTATTCAACTTAAATGATGATCAATAGGTATTTAGTATATAAATAATATACCTGTATATTAAATATACAAAAAAGTCAAATTTATTCAAACTCGGCGCGTTGAACAATTATTACGCCAGAATCTATGATCAAGATAACCGATTATTAATCGTCACTAATTACTGCTGGTGTTAGTTCGACCTTTATCTGGACACCATTTACCTACGAGGGCATATAAAAACTACAACAAAAAGCGTGAAGAAATGTACAGGGCCGAGTTTGGGTGATCAGTTTCACCTGTTCATTGTTTAGCTGGCGGCAATTACAAACAAAAGGGTTCAAATATCACAGTTTTTGGAGATAATGGTTGAAAACACAATAAATCTTATTGGTAATAACTGCACTTGCGAAGCTTTAGATTATCGCTTTAATGTATGGTTGAAGATTTAACGGATGTGATTTATTGAAAGGATATCCTTGTGAAGTCACCTATGTGTTGTCAGTGTACTGATAATTTTGTTTTCGTTCTGGCGCTATCATTATTTATTGATGCTGGTCATGCAAATATATACCGATGTACGTCGAGAGAAGATTTAAAGTCACGGTAAGGAATATAATTTTTAAGAATAAATAAAACAGCTATGTCTATGAAGCTTAGGAGTTACTGCCATGTACTTGTGGTTAGGTGAGTATTGTACAGCGAAACAGCGCTCGGGAGATGACGTCGGGGTGCCACCACTGTGGCGTGAGCGACGAGGACACGGTAGTCCACACTGTCGCCGTGTGCCTTGCGTGGCGCGAGGAGCGCCGCGCCCTCGTCTCCCAAATCGGCGCGGACCTGTCGCTCCCAGCCTTGGTTCAGTCCATGGTCGGGGACAATCCCGGATGGCCAGCTGTCGCCTCCTTTTGCGAGGCAGTCATGTCCGCAAAGGAGGCGGCGGAGTGAGAGCGGGAGTTAACCACCACACTCCCGCGGTTCCGCGGGCCCCCTCAACTCCTACAATACAGGAGAGCGCCGGGGGCACGAAACCCTGACCCCCTGGCGCCAACACCTTAGAAGAGGCCCTCCTTGAGACAAAGGGCGGGCCGGCGGCGGCCCGGGCTACAAGATTGGCAGGCCACATTTCCGTAGGTCCGGGCGTAGGCGATAGGAGAACAGCGGGTTTTTTTAGTAGGTAGTCGGATAGCTGAACATCTTCCCCGGAGTCCCCCATATCCTTCGGTCCCCTCCGGGCCGGGGGAACCCGTCAAGAGAGGGTTTTTCCCCGAGACCAAAAAAAAAGCGATAGAGCGCTCCTTTTTGATTACTTGCCTTTTTTAAGAGACATCATTAGTACTTGAGACAGAATGGACTTCTTTTGATTTAAATCTTAGCCTAGCTTCCTTAGAATTATATTAATATGTCCAAACATCAGATGCTAACTATTAAAAAATAAAACTACACTTTATTACTTTTGAATTGAACCAGTTACATTAATAATAATGCTAGACATAATAATTGTTTGACCCGATAAGGACGTCATAAATTGTTAAATGTGTTTTCTTAATATAACTCCAACTCTTGCATTAGAATCGTCTTCGCATAAGCGTTTCTTTTTTTTACATGAGTGACTGCCGTAGGGTATGCTTACCCAATGGGGGGATATTATACTACCCAATGGAAAATCAAAACGTGTCATTCATTTGTTATCTAGCAATGATCTATTTTTAAATGCTGTGGAATAGCAGACAAGCTGACGGCTTACTTAATAGTAAGTAGTTACCATCACCTATATATATATTGCGACGCGAGGGGCACTGCTAACACGTTGCCGTCCTCGTAGGGCAACTGGAACCTGGTTCACTCAACACAAAGTTACTATGGCAGCATATTTAGAGACGAAGAATGGCTGCGATCTAGACTGACACGGAGATCTTCCATCTAGATAGGGTTGTTTAGGTCGCCCCGGTCCGCAAGCATTAGTATTCTTACATCACCCCTGTACGAAGATTATTTTTATTTCGCCATTGCAGAGAAAAAAATTCCCTTTATATCATTACGATTCCATAGAAAGCGCGAAATGACAGGAACTACTGAATTATGAGTTTGTACAGTAACATACTTCTTCTTCTTCGTCGTGTTCTTCATTCCTGAAGGTCGTGCCCGTCTTGATAAGCCTTTACGGAGACGTTGATGAACTGCCTCCACACCACTCTGTCCTCGGCCTGTTTCAGAGCTGCAGGCAAAGTGAGCCCCGTGATAGCCTTAATTTGATCCGACCATCGGGTTGGTGACCGTCCTCTGGGGCTTAACATACTATAACGATAGATATTATATGAACTATGCAGAGATAAACATTTTTACATTTGAACGTTTTTTCATAATAAAGTTATATGTAAAATCATGTCACGTCTCTTCATGTCACGTGTGAAGGATCCCTGTTTGGATACTTCGTAGGATCCCACACAATCGCTAAACGGATGTATCCGTCCATACGAGGAGTCGCGGCCATAAATCCGAAGTTCGCCGACGGCAAGGGTTTCGGCAGCTATCAATCATTATGCGGAGGAGCCACGTCGCTGGAGGTTTTGTAACACAGACTACCCTAAAGTTTGAAACATATTTATTTTTGCAAAAAATTATAAATATCTATTTTCTGTGACACACTTCTGTTGAAGCTTTATCCCACGCCATTATAATGTACTTAACAAGCGATTGGTAATGCCATCCAATGCGTAAATATTATTGGGAACGTTACAATGCACAACTAGAGAGATTACATTACTCGTACATTTAAGGTTTACCTTCCAATATGACAACATCCGACCACCCACTTCCTTAATGAATTAATTATTTAATATTTTTTTAATGAAATAAATTAATTAAAATAATTTCAGTGATAAATTTTGATGCATCTACCGTACAGTCTAAATATAGCTCCCTTCTTTTCAATTCCTTTCTCAATGGAATAATCATTTTAAGATACTCTTAAATTATTTAGTTAAACAAAATAGTGTAAATAAATTAACACTTATTTTTTTCTGTTATATCTATAGAAAAGTAAGGAGAGGTATCCATTATTTTTCTTGAGTAATATTTCTCTTTGGATAATATTGTAATTAGATTGTATACATCATCAGATATGAAGGCGCATTTTCTGCGAAGTGTGCCTATTCTGTGCACGTCCTAACGATTCCTTATTAAACGATGAACCGCTTTGAAGTCGGGTAGCGATACAGTTTGATACATGATAACTAGAGGCGGAATCATTGAAGCATTTTACTCGGTCTTGCTGCCGTAATCCACTTAATTTCACTTACTTCTCCTTGATACCATCATATTAAGGCTTATAAAACATAATTCAATATCAAGTATCTTGATTCATGATCAGTTAGGACTAAAATATTGGTATAAAATAAATTGCTGGCTAGAAGTAAATTATATCCGGCGAGTTTGTCAATAGGATTCTTTATAATAATTTGTGATTACTCTACTTTTCCTACGATTAATTTCCCCCGTATTACAAATGAAACACAGCTTGCAATTTTATTAACAAGGGAATAATAGCTATATATAATCCATATTTATATATTATATTTATAGCTCTTGGGACCTGAAAGATGGGTAACGGAGGTTTCAAAATCATCAAGCCGCAGATGGGCTAACGTACAATTGCGGTGAAGCCACGCCAAACATGGAGTTTACGACAGGGTAAAGAGTGCTAACTTGAGGTCTTAAAACCTCACCTTAAAACCACACTATGGGAAGCAGACTCGAAAGTAAATACTTACAGCGCTTACTGAAATCGGATATTAGATAGATTAGAGATGTTCCTTTTTATTGCTGTAGGACAGCAGACAGGCTGATGGCTCGCTTAGAATTTAGCAGTTATTAAGAGTACAGGAACTTGGGTCACTAATGCCGGAACACAACACAAGGTTATTATGGCGGCATACTTAAGACCAAAGGTGGTTCGCTATCCAGACGGGCTTGAGGCCCTACCACGTAGCCTAGGGTGGGTTATTTTGTCGCCTTTTACGACAAGCCGACCCCGGCCGCAGAGGTTAGTATTCTTTCTCTGCCTCTGCACGGATAGAAAAGAAAAAGGTTCTTAGATAACAATTAACATTTAACAGTAAGATAAGATGGTTATATTCAAGTTTTAGTATACTTAAAATTCTGATTTTTTACATAATTTACATGATAATAATTTGTATAAAATAAGAATTGTCAGGCGAGCAATTTTTTTCTAAAACATGTGCTCTTTCACCGACAAAATAATTTTATAATGTATAAATTACCAATCCCAATATCTAAACTAGTTTTATTCAAAACCTTATTTAAATTTACAATTACTTGCTTATGTTTTAAAACATCATATTTATAAAAGTACGCTCTTGTAAACTAAAGTTAGTTATTGCCATGAACACTATTAAAGTGTACTTTTAAGATTATACTTAAAGGGCGTTAATCATGCTGTTTGATTAATATATAAATTTATGTGGCTCCAAGATAGTTACCTGAATTTATAGATAATTTTAGAGCTGTTTCTCTCCGTCGCTGAGGGCTGACATATGCAGTTTTAGACATATATAATCATATATGTATATCGTATTCGAAGGTAAAGAGGAAATGTTAAAAAAGATAATAAAGACAGCAACAGAGGAGAAAATGTGTGCTGGTGCAATTCCCACTCGTCCTCATAAAGTAGGTAGTACTATTGTGTTTCTTTAAGTGGCATCTAAATATTTAATTTAGAAAATTAAATTATAAGATTTGACTATTATCATCTGAATTGGATTTCCTATTTTTCCTTACTATTTTGCACATCTTCGGAGTCCAAATTATTAAAATAGATACGTCACGTAAGTGTATTATTTCAGTGATACCATTTATCTACCCTTATTGCATGATTAAAACTTTATTTAGCATTACGCACTGAAAATTTTAAAATAAATAATAATAAATTAATATATCCATTATTTTATAAACACTTATTGTACTTTAATACAACAAAGTACAGTGTAAACTCTTTATAACGTCGCTCGATTGAACGACAAACTCCTTAAAACGTAGAAATTGTTTGACTTTGTAGGTTTACCCTGTTTTCTATACTGTGATATACTCTATATAGCGTCGACACTTTATTTAACGACAGTAATACGGCATTATAACTCATACTAAGGAACAAGTGGATGAAGAATGTGAAATAGACGATCCTGTCCCTCTAACAAGCATCAAACAACCACTCGATGCAGCGAACTATTAGACAAATACTCTTTATATAATCAAATTGATCTGTTAGTATCTCGAGTTACATAAGAAAATACAATTAAAATATTGGAGCAGCAAAAAAAAAACAACAGACGAAGATAACAGACTATACGCAATAAGTGTTGTTATTCGTATCAATAATGTTCGTGTGTAAAATATGAACTAGAGAACTAGAATAGTAAAATACCTGTATAATCTTTTATTTTTCTCCATTTAACGACCACTCTCTATAACACCGAAAAATGCTGAGTTCATTAATTTTCGTTATATAAAGTTTACATCACAGTTACCCATTTTAAAACATCATTTATTAATAGTGCTTTCATATTATATGATTATATACGTACTATAATGATTATATATTTAATAAAATTACTGTGTACCCTAAGGGCAGTTATTATAAGCTCTTAGCCAGTAAGTTTATCATTTCTAGGTGTGCTAGCCCTTTAGGCTAATAGAAAGGTACTGTTAGAGTTGTTAAAGTTTTATCCAAACGACGTTAAAATATTCTTAGCTAATTTGTTAATTGTATTACTTAATAACCACAAATGTAATTTGGAATTTAGTTTTTTATTACCCACCTTGATTGCTCTAACTTAGACCAATTATTTTTACATTTTGTAATAGATCTAGACTGAGAACTTTTTAAATATCAACAAAAAATCGTCCATCTTTCGTTCAGCAGCTTGACCGTCAGGGATTCGTTCAACGGAAAAAACATCGTGAGGAAACCTGCAAGCCGAGGTCAGCCGTATTGGACGTCGAAATTGACGGCTTGGACAAGCGTGGCGAGTGCTGTCTGTCTTCTCTAGGTGAAAGTCTGAGCGCAACAGTGAGACGCTATCGACTGATTGATATATTCACTCATGTGTCTATGCTTTTCTAGCTTCATTTGTACATTTGGAATAATTAAAACGCGCTCATCATGAAAAAACTATACCTAAAATACCTGGAGGAAAGGTACTCACCAAAATTACCGGTGTTTATAACCAGCCAATCTGTCTTGGTCAAGCGCGAAGGGTGGCAAGCTGTAGGTGTGCTGTTATAATTGAATAAGGATGAATGCCAAGTTCGTATCAAATAAAGTCCTTTATTTCTGTTTTACTTATTAGTTTGGCTTGACATGCTAGGCAGTAGTAAACCCCAGTGCTACTCCCTAGAATCTTATTCACAACCCTGTTCTATATGTATTCTTCGCAGGACCGCCTAATTTCTCGGTTTTCGAATATCATTCCAGTAGTAAGTTTATAATACAGTCATCAATCGTCACAGTAGATATATTGTTTCGTTGCAGTAACGAGAACAAATAATGTTTTACTTCTGATCTGAAATTACTTCTGATATTATATTTACGTGAATACTAAACAAAAAGGCCGCTGGCTTCTTTGCATTTGTAGCCTCGACAAAATTGTTTGTAACTAATGGCTCTCTGTTGGCTTTTGAACTCGATGAGTGAGCCTTTACATCAGTTGAAGGTTGGGTGTTACCAAGTTTTAAACAATATATCTCAGTAGTTACTCATTGGTTTGTGCCGTGCGCGTAATATAATTCTTCTGTGCGTGTATCTTTATATGTATAATTCTTCTGTACGTATGTATGTAACTGAACTTCTAAATATGAACCGATTTTGATGACATTTTTTTGTCTTCGAGATTGTGGATTCGAGAATGGTACATTACAATTTTTTTTAATAATTTATATGGCATGAAAATGTTCACCGAGTCAATATATGTACGGAAATTATGTTCAAGGGTTACATGCAATAACAAATAATTTTTATTATTTTTTACACCACCATCTCGGCCAAGAAGAATTTATATGTATATTCATATATATGTATATTCAGTACAATGTACATTCACACCATTGTTCTAAAAACTATTATAATTCTAGACTTACGCTTATCTATTTCTTCTCCAGGGCGATATAGATACCAACTATACTGTATTTTTAGCCCACACAACGCTGTTGTATTCTCACACGATGAAATTTCCACGTTTTTTCAATGCCACTAGCAATGCACTGTTAACACATAATTTTCTTGTGTTAAAGGGTACAAATAAATGAAATAAATGTAGCGTAGTTTGGTATCAGATGTGGCTATAATTTGACTCCTAACCCCGAAAGGAAATGCCTGGTGCGATCTTTCTATGATGTATGGAAATATCCGAATGAGTAATCTGTTATACCTATATAATTTCTTCGACACCTAGAAACAATATAGAATGGTCCCTTTCTACTATTCTAATTAACTACAAGTATCGGTTCAAAGACATTTATTTCTCAATAATAATATTATAAACATTCACTTACACTGAGGAAAAATATTCAAAATTCAATTAATAATAGTTAGTTGCTGATTTCTTACGGCATTAGTTTGTTAGTTAATTTATTTGTCTTTATAAAATGAATTTGTTTTTTCTTAAATAATTTGATACTAATGCAGTTGCTAATACAATCTGGTTGTTTATTATACATTTGGACAACAAATAAAATAGTTTTCTTCCCATAGTTAGTTCTGAATTTAGGATATTGCAGTTAGTTTCGTCTCCGTGTATTAAGTTTGTGTAATTTTTTAATAAACATTAACTGTACTCGTATGTGTTTTAGTTATAATGTTTTTTATGAGAATTTAAGTTTTATATGCGTACAATTGCGGAATGGTCAAGAATTCACTAATTTCATAAACTTTATGCGTGGGCGTTGAGTAATCAATATAGTACAGGGACTTAATAAATTTGTTTTGGACATAGTTTGTTAGATGCATCTCTTCAAAAACTTAAATATTTTTCAAAATATTAAAATTTTTAAATGTCAACCCAGATAAAGATGAAGGACTCTGCATAAACGGGTTCTACATCGAGTATCAGCATCCATTATACTGTCGATATACAGATTTGTGAGCACGAACATCGCTAAATTACACCACTATTTACTGTCAAACTTAATTTCTCACTCGTGTCCTTAGAAACTTCACTGACGTTTAAAATACTTGCTCCAATCGCAGTTATGGGTCATGTAGGGTAAGAAGAGCACGTTTAGATATTTATTAAATGAGCGTAAAATATAACTCTTTGTACGAATTTTTTTATTGCTGAGGAACAGCAGATAGTCTGAGTCTTGGACTATTAAATAAGACCTCAGGAAGCGTATTGAAGCTTTTGAAATGTGGGCATACAGGCGTATATTGAAGATAAGTTGGACGCATAGAGTCACAAATGAGGAGGTTCTGCGGCGAGCTGGACGGAAAAGGGAACTTTTGTCTGTCATCAAGAGACGAAAAACTGCATATCTCGGTCACGTGCTCAGGCACGATAGATATAGCCTCTTGCAACTTATAATTATGGGCAAGGTCGCCGGTAAACGGCGAGTTGGTCGGAGAAAGAAGTCGTGGCTCCGTAACATCCGAGAGTAGACTGGAATAGCGGGTGTATCCGAATTGTTTCGACTCGCTAAGGACAGACAACAATTCCAGAAGCTGGTAGCCAATCTTCACTAGTTGGAGAGACACTTGAAGAAGATAAAGAAGAAAACAGTCTGACGGCTCATTTAATGTAAGCAGTTACCGTCGCCTGTGGATGGTTAAGATGCTTAGAGCACCGCAAACACGCTGTTCTCCCATACGGGTACAGACACTGTCACTAATGCCGGAACACAACACAAAGTTATTATGACGGAATGCTTATAAACCAAGGGTGGTTGCTATCTAAATGTGCTTGGGGTCCTACGTATCTAGTGGTATTTTATCACCTTTTACGACAGGCTAACCCAGGCCGGAGGGGTTAGTATTCTTACTCCGCCTCTGCTCGGAGTAAAATACAAAGAATTAAATTTTATTAATATTAAATTAAATCAATATATTTGATTTCCACTCAAAATCTTCACATATAAAGAAAATGGGGTTGCTTTAACACACTATCACAACAAAACTACTGTACACGTCGGGATGGAATTGCAACTATTCGACGCGGAATTTTTATTAATGGTTCTAGGCTACTTACTTTTTTGATTCCTTTGAACTCATACTACTCCTGCTCTATTTTTTATTTATTTTTTCCTGTTATTTGTCCAACGAAGCGGGCGGGTAGAAGTAGAACATAAATGTGAGTGAGGTGACAAGAAAATATAGTTTTCTTTCACTTTTTTTATATGGATTGTGACGAAACTGATTTGACGAGTAATCCGTAGTTGAATCTATGAACATTTTATTGAATTTAATATTAATATTGATTCTCATTTGAATAAATAGATTTTATTAGATGATACAGCTGTTTGGTCACAATTCAATCAATAGCAGATAATTTAATCTCAAAGGAACATGGTGTCAGTGACACTATATGCAATTGGATTGACTATATGCTACGGAGCAGACTAGTCAGATCGGAACTAATGGGAGACAAACTTAGCGCAAAAACAACACGCGGCTGCCCTCAAGGTGGAGTATTGTCGCCATTATTATGGTGTCTGGTAGTAGACTCACTACTAACCAAACTCAACAACGGACCTTTTTACACGGTAGGTTATGCTGACGACATAGCCATAATGGTCAATGGTAAATTTCCGAACATAGTCTCCGGATTATTACAAAAGGCTCTGAAGATAACAGAGAAATGGTGCGCGGAGAACCACCTCTCCATTAATCCAAATAAAGCAGTCATAGTACCATTTACAAGGAAAAGGACACTAGCAAGTCTAGGGAATCCTCCCTTAATGGAACCACCGAGGTCCACCGAGGTCAAATATCTAGGCATAACCCTCGATAAGGATCTCAGGTGGAAGAGTCATGTGGAAAAGACAATAGCGGAGGCTTTATGAGTGTTTGGTACGTGTCGCTCCACTTATGGCAAAACCTGGGGGCTAAAACTCAAAGTATTATGATGGCTTTATTAGATAATGATAATACCCATCATCACGTATAGCAGCGTAGTATGGTGGCCCAGAATATAACTTACTACGTGCAAAGAGACACTTAATAGGCTACAAAGAACGGTGTGTATTGGAATCACTGGTGCTTTTAGAACAACACCTACGGCAGCTATGGAGAGATATCTTAACATTCCTCTTCTGCACATTATGGTTAAACTCGAGGCAAGGAGGGCACTATATCGCCTTGCTGTAGCTGGCATATGGGACGCCACCAAGCGAAAAACCAAACATACAAAATTCGATGAAAATGAGGACCTGGATCGGATAACACATATGATATCCGATAAAATGCAAACCAGGTTTATATTTGAAAGGCTTTTTAGGGTCCAAATTCCAAGAAGAATGGAATGGACATAGAGACCAGATCCACCGGAACATAATAGTCTGGTATGGTACACTGATGGATCCAAAATGGAATCAGGTACAGGGGCGGGAGTATACGCGAAAGACTACAAATGTAGTAAAAGCTTGGGAAAAATGGCAAGTGTATTCCAGGCTGAAACATATGCCATAATAACCTGTGCTCAGGAGAACATAGATAGAGGCACCAAAGGCAAATCTATATATATTCTCAGTGACAGTCAAGCTGCAATCAAGGCCATCGCTTCCTTCATAGTTGACTCCGAACTTGTCCTGGATGCCATTCAAACTCTAAATAGGCTTGGAAGGCATAACAGGGTAAGACTAATGTGGATACCGGGACACGAAGGAATTCATGGCAATGAAATGGCAGATGAATTGGCAAGAGAGGGCTCAACTAATGATTTTATGGGTCCAGAACCATGTGTAGGCATTCCGACTAGCCTCGTGAAAGCCACATTCAGGGATTTTGCAGACCGCAGTCAACAACAACACTGGCTGACTAGGATCGGTCTGGAACACTCCAAAAAATTTTGGGATCCACGTACAAAGCACGAGGATCCATCTGGAACATGAGCAGGGGATAAATACGCTACTTGCTTGGGGCCTTTACTGGGCACTTTGGAACCAACAACATGCTCATGAAAATGGGTCTAACCGCGACAACTATGTGCAGGTTGTGTGGGGAACATATAGAACACATGGAACACCTACTGTGTAGATGCGATGCATTGGCCAGGAGGCGAAAGAATCTTTTGGGGGTAGGATATCCGACACCGGAAGATTACAGGCTCCTATCTCCATATCTCATTGTTACGCTCATGAAGCAAATCTTCAATGAGATTGGAGAGGAGTGATTGCTATCTACGGGAACACAAAAGATCCCATTGGGTCGAAGTGTCCGAGATATTTCTCGGCCCCGAAACAAGATAAGATAATCTCAGAGAAATTTTAATACACTAAGCTTAATACACTAAGCTAATAAGCTTTGGATTAAAACGAACGAATTACTTATTAACAATTTGTAATTATTGATAATTCATGTACGATCGATAAACATATTTACGGTGGTTTGAACTCAGTACTAAAGAGATATATTACATTTCCATCAGTGTGGAGCGATAATGTATTGGAATGACGAGTGATTAGTTACTTGGTTGTAATAATTTAGGATCAGCGTCAATGAGACGTTTTGTATTGACCGCTTGTTAGATTCACTTGTTATGCGCGCGCTCGCATACCACATTAGAAGCTCGATTATGTGGAGAAGGATTATTGTTATACTACCAAAGGCATGATCCATCCAGAGTATTATAGTCCTTAAACATTCTTAAGAGCATATATTATACATAATCAATATAAAAAATATTCTTAAATCTTGATATGTTTACACCAGCATGCGGGTGAACTTGTCGTGGTCGTCAAAAGTTTTGAAAGCTCTTTGCTTAGGTTTAGAATGTGAATTTTTTAATTTTATATCATAGGCTGTCTAATCTTCATCCATTTTTATTATAAAAATTAAGAAGACATATTACCTAGTGATAACTGGTTTTAATCATCTTCGAACGAAGAAGTTATAAGTTCAATCTGGGTACTGGAAAGTACACCCGTATACAAAATGATTTATCCTAAGTTTTGTAAACGAGCACAGAATTTGAAGAATATAAAAGCCGTTACCCATAGTACCATTACAGCTAAAATTAAGACAACGGTAAAACTTTTAACTCTTGCATTAATTCCCATTAATAAGTACTGTAGAATTTGTGTAAGTAGAATTTGGGGGGCAGAGGGAAAAAAAACCGAATAATAGAGTTTTCGATTAATGGAGGTTTTCGACTCAAGCGAATATTGTGAGGATATTCGATTTGTAGATGTTACTTGACTTATTCCAACAGATTTTAATATAGACAGGTGAAATAAATAAAATTCTATTTATAAGAAATATTTTAGGTATATTCTTAGTCGGTTTTCAAATAATCGAATTGTAAAGTTTGTAAAGTCGTATTTTCAGGATACAGAGGTCCAATTTGTTTTTTTTGGTATACTGGAAAAAATAGTACTTAACATATAAGTAAGTAATTTGATTATAGGAACTCACTAATAATTTTGACTGATAGAGAGGAAGTTGGAAGAGGGTAGTAGAAAGTATCGAATACGTTTCATTTTCTTCCCTCACATTAAGATTAGCCACGAAAATATGTATCATGGTCAATTTGATTCTAAAATAAAACTTTCAAATTCAGATAAAAAGAACGCGCGTCGTAAAATCCAGTTGGTGTTGGTTAATAATATAGAAATGTTTATTGTACCGTATATAACTAAATTTATTGAACTGGTAACTTCTTATAGGAGGGTAAACCGTTTCGTTACGTAACGCTTTACGGCGCCAGTCTATCTGGCTTCACTGAACTCCTCCTAAATGGCTGGTCCGATTTTGTTGAAATTTTTGTGTGTGTTCAAGAGAATTCGAGAATGGTTTAGATTTACAATTGAACCCGGTAGGTAGCGCTGCGATCGAGTTTTGGGATTTTTATTTTATCAGAACATAACCACAAAATTTTAAACAGTTAATTTTCTTTTTATTCGACCAGCGAAGCGGGCAGGACGGCTAGTTTACTATAATTTTGAAACAGTTTTTGGAAAAAAATGGAAATTCGTAAACTTTAGGTATTTTTGAATTATTTTAGGTTTTATTTTTATTTAAATAACCTTTCCTTACATTATCATATTAATATACATAAAATTTAAACTTTTCAAGTTAAACAATTTCAATATTAAATAGTTCAACTTAGATTAGTTTAAGTTATCACTTCTGTCGGACGTCTCGAGACGCACACGTTTATTTTTATTCTTAATTATACAATTTAACCAGTTAATATACTCTTTGTTTAACGATATCGCCCCACATTTCTGGTGACCCCTCATGAAAATGAACACAATTTAATCGAATACGAACGATGATGGAAATTTGTCTGCACCATACTACTTACTTTGTGTTGGAGTTCGTCTGCTGGCATTTTGGTCTGAAGAGTCACCTGTATGGTTCATACAAACAGAGGAGTTTTTCGCACTGTCAAGGATTACCGTTGACGAGACAAAATACTACTATGTCTGCTGAAGTCAGAAAGCCAATGGTCATCGCCCTTACATATGGTCCCTAAAAAGATGACAACTGGAGAACATGAGGCGACTATAGAATGCTGAATTTCAGAACGATTCCAGATAGATACCCAATTCCTCCAAGGTTTCAGGTACAGCATTTCTTGCACCAGCTTTTTTTCGAAAATAGACCTAGTGAAGGCTAATAACTAAATCCCCGTCATCCCGGAGGACATACCTAAGACCGCCATCACTACGCCATTCGGAATGTTCGAGTTTCCCTATATGACTTTGGGTTGAGAAATGCTGGACAGATATTCCAGAGATTTGTAGATGAAATAACGAGAGATCTGGATTTCTTTTACATCATACATGTTGGGAGTTACATGAAATCCAATTTCTCTTTTTATTCCTTTCCTTCAATATTTTGAAAATGAAAATTTGTTTATTCTAAGGATGTTGATAATGTTGTTGTTTGTATACAATAAGGATGGTTGCTGTTGTCATTACTGTTTTTTTCTTATATATATATATATATATATATATATATATATATATATATATATATATATATATATATATATATATATATATATATATATATATATATATATATTATAGATTACAAATAGTGTGGGGCCGAGAATAATGCCCTGAGGGACATCTAAATTGATAGGCAAAGGGCGACTTATATTTGAACGGGTTTTAACGCATTATTTCCGATTCTTGAGATAACTTTGAATCCAGACAAGGGCAATACCTCTTATACCCCTTATTTTCGAGCTTCATTAATAGGATGGGCACCAATATGGTATCGAAAGCTTTGGCTAAATCGAGAAATATCCCAACATAGCGTAAACCTTGATCAACTTTAGATGTTAGTGCAGAAGTCAGCAAAGACACGACATCTTCTGTACTCCATCCCTTACGAAAACCAAACTATCTGGCCGATAGGAGATTTTGTGCCTCTATAAATTTCGTAAGTCTTTTTATTAACTAATGTTTTGTATTATATAATTATTATGATATCTTTGGTGAACACCCAGGTTTCGGCGCCGTAAATAATCACCGGCAGGATGCACTGATTTTATATCCTAGCTTTTTGTTCTGCAGAGATTTTCATCTTAAAAGCAAAGTCGAGTTTCGAGTAGGCTGCCCACATAAGCCTTATCCGCAAACACCTACAGGCGACAGTAACTGCTAAATTATAAGCGGGCAGTCAACTTGTTTGCTGTTCTACAGCGATAAAAAAAAGCATAGCCATTCCTATATCGATAAAGTGACTGGACAACCACGATTATATTTTACTAGTGACAATATCCTTCATGTATATAAAGACCTCTACAAAGAAGCATGACAAATATTGCAATACAATAAAAGCAGATATACTTACAATTAAGAAATTATAATAAAACAATATCGTGATACAAACATGTAAAACTAATACTTAGAAGTCTTAAAAGTGTTGCAAGTATACTGTAATTCACACTATGGACAGATTCGAGCTCAGCAGTAGGGTGGGTTGTTATTATAATATAAAAATAGATATGAAAACTTTCTCCATACTTGTCCAACTTTGAGACGTGAAAATATAGCCTACCATTTATTTATATTAGCACCATTTCTTTATCAGTTTATCATTGACTGTCTTGATGCACGTATTATGTGTAGCGTACAAAACATACATATGATTGATAGCTGATGACTGTATGTAAATAGCACGTACGAGCAAGCTTTTGTTGCGATCTTAAATATACTGGCCCGGTTTTATTTTTTTATTCTTCATTTAAAAAGTGAGATTATTGGCTTGGCATTTCTCCTTTTACCGGACTGGTTAGGGTAGATGCACCATTAGATGTAATATCCAGTTATAGCGCTGAATAAACTTTATCAGGAACATTAGTTTAGAAATATTTTTTATTTTATCGAAAAGAGCATCAGGTTTTTTGTACTTATGAACTCACTATTAGGTTTGCTGAATTGCGAAGAAATCGGAAACCGGAGTCACCGAAGTGTGGCAATAAGGATTCCAAAGTCCATAATAATATGTATATTTCAAACAAGTTCATATTAGTTATATATTTTATAATTCAATTGCAATAGAAAATAATAGCCAGCCATCAGCTGGGTGTTCATCCCTATTTCTCGGAGCCTCTTTTTTCTTGTAAAAGACCGTTCTTAAGAACGTTCGTGTTGTGTACTCTCAGGATTTGGAATGAGCTTCCGGCTAAGGTTTTCTCAACGCGGTACGATATGGGGTTCTTCTAAAAAGGCTTTATAAAATGTCTTCAAGGCCGGAATCGCGTTGGTATTGCCTCTGGTGTTACAAACGTACATAGGCGACGGTGACAACCTGCCAGGGTGGGCCGATTGCCTGTCTGCTGAACTCTAACTATAAAAAAAAATAATACAATTAATATTTACTTGATAAATCTAATATAATTAAAAACTATATAAGTACATTTCTTATCATATGTATTAACTATAAACTACATTAACTATAAATTCATGAATCATTTAAAACATTGTCGTATAATTTTTTGGAATTAATCAAATCTTAACCTTCGTCAAACTATGGTTATTCAATATCAACGATGATAACGAAAGAGTTCACAGAACGGAATCCTTTTCTGTGACACCATACAATATAGACTAGTAGGTAGATCCAACCACCTCCCGCGCGTTATTGTAAGCGGACCCTATTAACTGCTTCAGAAGTTCATAGCTTTTTTACACGTCTCCGTGTATTGTGAGTTTGACTTATTACTGGATGAACTATTATGAATCTGACCATCCTTTTACTCGCTCATCATTGTGTAAAGGTATTTTGACACATTGCCTTCTTTTGTTTATGATTTTGTGGTCGTAAATTATTTTTTTTCGAACGTGTCAGCGTAAGGTTGTTTGGTACACGTTGTGATTTGGGATTACCTTGATGCTGATGTTATGATTTATGAGACAAATTTAAAAATAAATAACCAGGTTTTGATCATTTTTTTATTTTAGTTTTATTGAGTCTTATTAATTTGATTATTTATTTTTCTTTTAGAATTAATGTTAACTTTTTAAATATATGTACATTGATAGTATAAATTTAATTAGTAACATGAATTCTTTTGAATGGACTTTTACAATTTTTCTTTTAAACTTCAAGCTTGTTATCTTTTTCCAAACGTTTCTACCCAGTATCGTATGCTCGAGTTATTTTCGGAATCTGAAGTACATAGTCGGGTTTGAGATGTCTGGGTTGTCTGGAAGAGATCGCTCTCTAGCGATAAGACCGCCCTTTGTGCTATCTACTTTTATATAGTTTTTTTAATACGTGTTTTTCTTTTTTTTTAGTACAATAAAGAGTTTTCTATCTATCTATCTATAGTCGGGTTTGATAGCAAAACGCCTCTTTGTCCTGTTGTGCCTCTGTCACCTGCTTTCTTGACTAGAGGTACGAGAGCCTCAGTCGTCTGACCTACTAACCCGGAAACGATAAAACAAACGCTCTTTTACTGTCTATTAGTAGAAGGAATGTATTTCTCTTTATTTAATCTCTCTAGACTATTAGATAGTGAAAAAAATAGCTACTCTATTCGTACTTAGTAAAAAGTAATTTTCATACTCGTATAATTTTTATTTAACATAGAAACTACAGCCATGTCACAACAGTATTAGTGGTTAGCCTACTTTCTATTGAAGCTACTGTACCTACATACTCAGTAGATTAAACATTAAAGGTTTATTCTGAGCTCATTATCCAACAGGCGGCGAGGTATTGTCAAAGGCGAGTGTAGACAGGTGACAAAGGAGCGCGGCGTCTTTTTGTCCGTCACGCGCGACAACTGATAACCAATTGAGGAGTGTAGGTGGCACAATGGAGTCGCACAGTAGCGGGCTTCCGTGTCGCTTCTTAAACAGCCCTACAAACGTATAGAGAGAACGCTATTTTGTTTTAAATGGCATAATTATGACAAAAATATTTTCCTGAAAGAGAACCATATTTTATATTGCTGTAGAACAGCAAACAGGCTGACGGGTCACTTAGAACTTAGCAGTTACCGTCGCCTATTGGTGTTCCCAACGCCAGTGGCATAGAGAACACGCTGCTGTCTCATTAGGGTACAGGAACTTAGGTCATTAATGCCGGAACACAACACAAAGTTATTATGGCGGCATACTTAAGACCCAAGGTGGTGGCCATCCAGACGGGCTTGAGGCTCTACCACGTAGCCTAGGGTGGGTTGTTTTGTCGCCTTTTATGACAGGCCGACCCTGCCCGCAGAGGTTAGTATTCTTTCTCTGCCCCTGCACGGATAAAACTTTCGGTCGTATGACTACGTTTTACAGCAAACGGATGTGAAGAAGAAATAAATAATTAATCATTTCTCATTCGTTGGGCTACAGAAGTGAAATAAAAGACTCTAAAAGTGCTAGCTTGAAGTCGTAAACGCGGTTGAGTTTTTAGTTCCAGACGGAGATGAAGAAATCAGGAAGCGGACCCTGGGCACCAAAGCGGAAATTATCAAGAAGATGATAGTAGCTAAGCTCTTTTTGCAACTACCTACATCTACACCGGTACACCACACTACAGCGACACCTTTCAATATTCTGTTCTGCAACTATATTCAAGTAATTTTTTATTATTAATATTAAAATTTTATTAAATGGTGATAAAGTAGCTCAAATTCTGACACTATCATTTTTGGGATGTGGAAATGCATGACGCACACCCTGCCGCGTGGGAATGGGCGGCGGGGTAGTGTGGGACTCCCCGTGCAATGCGCCTTACGTCCCCTTCTCTAGGCTGGAGAACACACGTCACTGGTATACCCACTAAAACCACCCTGGTGTTCCTTCATTCCGCCTTAAGTGCCGAGGCCACGGGACGCGATGGATTAGTCAGGCCGTGGCCGTGACAGGCGCTGGCCCGCGTTCACGGTAAGCCCCGGTATCTTCATATTCACGTACCTAGAGGTGAGCTGGGCGCGCGAAACACCGGCGCGCGCTCCTCTCTCGGTCATGTGTGTGCGGGCTGCGGCCTTTTTCCAGGGGGTCGTGCCCGCGACTGATCGCTACGGCGGCCAGAGGTCTGTCACCAAACTCCGGTGATGAGTGCCCTGCGAGAGCGGAGCCAGGTACGCTCTTTCTCCACCACCTTCTTTGTGGACATGACTGTCTCGTAAAAGGAGGCGACGGTGTCCCATCCAGCTTGGCTCCCGACCATCGCTAGGATGAGGGGGTCACGGCCGATGGTAGCGACAAGATTTCAACGCTCTGATACCTACGCGGGACACACTTGGAGGGTGTGGAGCACCGTGTCCTCGTCGCTGGTGTCACAGTGTCGTTTGCTCCTTTTCAGCGATGCGACACAGGTACCGCCCGAAACAACCGTGCCCCAAGAGTATTGTGTCACGTGTAACGAGAGAGTGCTGTAACGCCTGTCAAGCCAATGTTGCAGGGCGGGCCACACCGTTACGATGGTGTTTTGGTCTACACTGGGTTGCCCAAGTTTTTGATTCCAATAAATCTGACTCTAACAAAAGTCGCGTGTTAATGTTTTGTTTGTCCTTATTGCTTGTAGCTTTTGATGTATCCGAACTTCATAGCCAATGAGAGTCATAATCTACACATATCGAATTGATCAAGTATTTTTTATAGTCTTCCATTTAGAGCTGAAACTGATGTAGTGAAACAACTATACCAGCTCATATTTTATAACTAAGCTTACCTTAATGTTTCATACTTTTGTAAGTAGGTAACTTTTATACGAACTAAATAATAAAAAAAACTACAAGAAGTATCTAGAAGCTTAAGAGGTGGCCATAGTTAAATACTTATCTATGAAATACTTAGTCTGTACAAAGGTGCGTTGTTATTGCGGCATAATAGTTAGTGAGGAGGTGCACATAAGCCACGGTAAACAATTAACATAATTTAAAAATCACCACTGCCTTTGAAATACATCGACGTGTCGGACGAGGTCTTAAACTGATAGTTTAACGTATTTCTTAAATAACGCTATATTATAAAATATCATTTTTTCTTTGCAAATAAATTCATTAATGCTATTTAATGAGAACTAACAAGAGAAGAAGTAATAACTGAAAAAAGCCAAACACCGAAGCGCAGCATAGATTATAACTGAGCCTAGCTTTAAATATTTAAAAACAGTCCTTACACCTAAGCCAAATTAACCTAAATTTCTTTAGCTGACAATCGTGCAGGAAGTATCATGGTATTTTCGCCCTGACAGTACTCAACACTGGATCATAAGGCTCTTCTTTTTCTATACATTGTCAGTGTTGGGGGAAGCTGACGCAAGTGTAAAATCTTAACTTGCTCCACTGATAAATTGATAACTGAGCAATTTCTCTTGTTAATTGCTCTAGACCTGGACTCAGTGTAACCGAGAATATCATTGGACTCTCTTAAGTCGTTTATACTAACAAGTACTAATGTATAATATGTAAAATTTATAAACTGGTACATAATTTAATTCAAATATATGAAGAAGTTATATAATAATGAGCAATTAACACTTCACCGTTATGTATTCTCCCTTATCAGACCGTGACGGCGCAGCGGGTTAGTCGTCTTATGTACTCGGCCCCTAATGCTCATTCATTGGCGAGCATTCACTGAGCATTCCCCTACCTCGCACAATTAACTGTTTATTACTTCCCCCATTGGTCCAAATACACAATACTTTATTTATAAAACCACGTGTTAATAAACTACTTACTTAAATTATTAAATTTAAATAAGTAAAAATATATGGGAAATTTTAAAACACAACGCTATTTACGCTTGCAGCAAGAAATATTACTAAATTAGGAGAACTCAAATGCAGATATAACCGATTGTAACCTCAAATATATTTATCAAGAACACTATTTTTAGAAACCCAAATAGATATGGTATAGTCTTTTTTAGATAACTTTAAGAGAGTCCAATATTTGCTTACAAAAATCCACTAATTAAAATCAAATTACAGTAACCGTAGAATTTTAATAACGGAACGTGTACCTAACGTATTTTCTCATGTTAAAACAATAGCAACCGACAGTTGCACCGCTCGCTTATCTCTTGCATCAATAAAACCTTTCTTTGAATTTTGAAGTATCAGAATACTTGTTTAAAATACGTCCAGCGTAACATAATCCGTGAAGGTCTAATTAACTGTTACTAAACTCCTTATTTCAAAAGATCTACGCTATGTGGCCACGAAAATTCTAATGAATGCTGAATATTTGTGTATAATATAAGATATGGGATCGTCACGGGGTGGTAACGGTCTTGAAAATATTTAATGGGGTTTTAATTGCTAAGGAGTAAACACTCCGCCCTCTTTGAATTTATTTAAAATATGTGTGTTATTTCCTTGACTACTTTGTACGCCTGAGTAAAATTATGAATATTAATTATAATTAATTGTATTTTATAAACAAATGCTATAAACGTAACAAATATACTAATATACCTATATATAATAATAGTAGCCCAGATATGTTGAACAGAACCCCGTCAATGAAATGAATCAACTTTCTATGAGATGTAAGATATTTGTCGAAGGTTGTAAATTTTTTTACAAATTGTTTATAAAGTGGGGCATTCCATAATTTCGATAGGTATATCTGTTATTTAAAAACGAAACAATAAATGGACTCAATTCAACAATATTTTAAATCCAGCTTTGTAATATAGATATACATATATCATAGAATTATTTAATCTGGAAATAAAGGATTTAAACAAATATGTGTAAATAACATTTTATTATGGCATGGCGTCTCCGTATCTAAAAATAAAAACAATTGACTATGTAGATAATAATACCACGTATGTCATCTGAATATTTAAACGTGAGTACAAAAATATATCGACACCTGTCTATGAGTTTTTGGTCAGATTCTTTTTGGCCAAGAAAACGGGCGCACCCTCCCAAATTATGCGCCCAGGGATGTTTTAAAATTCTAAATGTTGGATATCGCAAGGTGTGCGTTTCAATATGATTAGCAGCTTGTCAAAAATGAGTTAAGAGTGTAATCTATTCAAATTTAAGCAACAAAGGGTTGGAGCATTTACATGTTAAGACAATGGACGGCAAAGAACTATAAAACGTCCGGTTTATACGAATATATTAATGTTTGTCAAATTAATTAAATTGAAATAAAGATAATTTTGTAGTCCAAATTGGTTTTTACTCTCAGGAAATTAATTCTGCTTTGATATGGACGTTATTTAAAAAAACGAGAACTAACTTATTGTTAGAGAATTAAGGGGCACACACACCTAGTGTGACCGCCTAAAAAAAGATGAACTTGGGAATTTTTTAAAGAAAACTATTGTATGAAATGTTTTAAAATTTTGAGGATATATTTTTATACATAGTTAATGAATACACACAAAAAAAATTTTTTGCGAGTTATTCGCTATTTCCCATGTAGTAACAAAAAGTACGGACTTTAAAAATTCCCAAGTTCAACTTTTTTTAGTGGAGGCACTGCTGCAGTGATTGCGGCCTTCACTGTAGCTGAAATCAAAAAACTAAAAAGGATTATTAATCTGTAAGGTATTGCCTTATACAATGACCCACAATTGTTAAAAAAATTGAAATTTACCAAAATTACTTTGAAAAAAGAAATGTCGAATTTTAGTCAAAAGGAGAAGATTTTTCACCCGCCAAAATAGTCCCATATTAATGGGATTATTTGGCGCTGTGTGATTTGTCACAGTGTTTATTTTGACCATAATTTATTCTAAAAACGCGTGTATATACTTGGCAGTTTAAAGGTCTTAGCAGAAATAATTATTCGGAACTCACCACTATAATCCGCATAATTCATAAACGAAAATATGTATTATTAAAAATATTCAACATAATGCAAACGTAAATTGAATTTGTTATAGATTAAAATGTTAATTTATTTCTTAATGTTTCTGAAACACGAACTGTTGTAACTAATAATTACAATGTATTTTAAATGTTTATTGTAATTTGAATTAATATATTCGGAATGGTGGCTTCTGGTATTTTATTGTTAAAGGGACAATTAATGAGTTTTATTACTTGCACGGGGGATACGAAAGTTATAGTTTCTACCGCCCACATTCTATGCCAGATATATGAATGGGACTACTCCATCAGTTACCTAAGAATCCCTTTATGACTCCTTTTGCTAGTTTACACCCATCAAAGGAATACATCATAATTTCACGATTCAAGGTTTCAGGGACTGACCACTCCACTGCCACTCTCCAAAAATTCTTGCTGGATAAACCACGCTGAAGTTTGCTTTGTGCCATTATTCAGAAGAAGACCTTAGTTTTTATCTAGTGTTCCACTCAAAGCATTCAAGTGGAACAGATATTAACCACTGTGACAATGACCACTCTAAGGGTTTTGAAAGGGTTTAAAATTTATATCCTTCTGCTGGACTTTCTATGAGAAAGTAAACGGTATTTCAGTTACCTTATTCATAACTCAATGACAACTAAGTACAATTACATTCTCCTTCAGCACAAGACGGCTTCAGTAATCGGGTATTATTTTAAAATTCGCATTATATGAAAGAAGTTAGATACGTACACATAGAATAGAACTCGAGCTCTTTTGATTGTGATTCGATTATGATACATTTTTTTATTATGTGGAATAGCAGGCATGCTGACGGCCCACTTAATGGTAAGCAGCAGTAAAAAAAAAAATAAAAGCAACAGTAATCTCACCTTTGGGTATTTGCGACGCCGAAAGCATCACTAACACGTTGCCGTCCGCGTGAGGGAAGTAGAACCTGGGGAACATATGACGAAACACAACACAAGATTACTATGGAGGTATAATTAGAGACTAGAGGTGACTACCATCCAGAGGGGCTTCGTGCCGGCACCTAGATAGGGTTGTCTCGTCTTTTACGACAACGGCCGCAGAGTTCAGTATTCTTACTCCGTCCATGCATGGAGAACAGGAAAACATTAATTTGTGATAACTAGTTGAACATGTGCTTAACTGATAACATTACACGAAGTGATAGCGATGATAGAAATAAATATAAACAGCGATTTAGATCCCGATTAAGATATCATTACCCTCTGCTAAACGTCTACAAATGTTCCTCGATAAAGAGGGGGTGCTAAATCGTCCGAACAAATTAACATATCAGTTCTACTTTGTTTTGCATAATTATTGTCGTGTCCAATTAAAAATACGTTTCAAAAAATTAAACGTTGTAATGTAATATTCTTCAAAGGAATCCAATTATATACGAGAATTTAAATATGATAAAAGTACTTTTCTATTAGGTTGATTCCAGTACTTTTGCAAATAGCACTTTTAGCTTTTGCGACCATAACTGCAGTCTGAAAACCTTACTGAATTATCATTTATATCTTTAGATTTGTCCCTTGATCATCAGGAAGCAAAAGCTAGCAATACAAGTCGACTTAAGTCCCGTGTAAGTCAGGCTTATCGATAGGTATGTTATAAAATAAAAATTGTACATACAATAATATATTTTGATTATACCTATTACATTAAACGTGTTATTAGTTTTATTTATTTATTTTAGAGTTCGCAAGAATCTGAATTAAAATACTTTGATTGTACCATCATTATTTTAAACATAAATACTGTCGCAAAATAATAGCATAAGATTAATAAGTACTTTACTGGAATCGATTAACAATTACCCAACCAACCAAGATTAGTTTTGATCAAGACTGTTTTTAAATTAAGAGTATGTGAATAAAACATTATCTTTCTTCTATCGAAAATTCCTATTTGTATCGTAGACTCATAAATAAATAATATATACTCATATCAATAAATTAATGAGTGAAACTCCGTCATATGCAAATCGTCATATCCCCCAGCGCCAAGACTTCCTATCTAGTAAATCGCGAAGCTCGATCTTGTTTAAAATTCGTTTCACTGCAACCTCGATATGCAAATGGCGGGTGACATTCGAATACAAAAAGCTCGAGCGCGGTGGCAGCGAGTAAATCAATCGATCAACGCCGGATACACTCGTAGGAATACGTCTTCATTGTGTTCATTAGCGTCGCCGGTGCCTGTTGGCTGCGCCGTACGGTGCGCCGCGGACCACGGACCCCACACCTGCCTCTTGAATATGTCGCGCATTCCGAAACGAGCCACGCATTAAACACCCCTAAAGTTTAATAAATAGGTTTTTATTTAACATTGTAAATATTTTCTGTCTTTTATTTTTATGGTACTTGCAAAATCAAATATTTAGTCTACAATACTGACATAATAATCCTCTTTAAAGCTTGCCATCTAATCCGTTTTTTGGTTCAGTTTGTTTAGTTTCTACTAAACCATTCAGCAAGTGGTCATCTAACTCATAACTTCTCCGGTTGTACGATGGATTAGACCGGTCTACATTTTAATTTTCTTATTAGGTGGGTAGTCGTAAATTGACTTTTAATAGATCCTTTAGATAAACTCCAGTCCTGATTTCCCCTTTCCATAACTTGTTATGGAAAAGGAGATATAATATTATATAATATGATTTAGCAGCTTGAACTTTAGTATGCATGTCACTATTTCAGGTGTTATTATGTAATTTATACTCATTTGTTTTTGTAATAATAAAAGGCATATTAAACAATACAGACCAGATCCAGTTCTAGGTAATGGTCTGTTACAATGATGCTGTTCAAACCGATTCAGAAAAATAAAGAAAATGATATACTACTAATCTGAATTGATTTTTCTCTTGCCTATTTGTTAGAACAGTGTGTACATAAAATGTGAATATATGGTTATGAAACAGATTTAAATTTTAGAATTTTAAAATGTTTAGAAATGCAAAACATTTTAAAGATCTGCAGTGATCCTATTCAAACTGACGTAGAAAAATTGTAAATTAACTGAGTAACCACGATGAATGACCTTGATTATAGAGGTATTTTGACAAAATACCTTAATAAAGTCCAAACTTAAAAATTATGGTCGAATTTCGACCACCGGGCGACCACTAGTATAAATAATATTGTGAAAATGTTTTTATAAAAAAATAATATATGTAAGAATATTATAAAAAAAATGTAAAATATCTGCAAAATAATAATATGATACTCTAAAGGCATATTCAACCAAATGAAAAAAAAATCACGATTTAGAATGTCATCAGTTGGCTTTGTTCACACCTTATCGATTTGTGTATGAAAGATAGAGGGGCATTTCACGTCAAGCGGACAACCAAAAAAAATGAGGTCGTGAATTTTGTTTATACTCTGGTCAATTATACTTCTAGTAGACGAGGATACAATTACAATTTTTTTTCGTATGATGCTTTATTGATGAGTTAAGAGATTTTATAAATTTACTAAGAATGAAGTCATGAATTGTTGGATGCTTATTATTTGTATCAACTAATTTGTAAAAAAAATTAAAAAGTATTGTTTCTTATAGTTAAAAAGTTGAAGTTTTTAATTTTTTTGTCGAATTCTAAATTAGAATTTTTTTACGTATAGTAAACCGGAAGTGAAAATTTCAAATCGATTTTTGAGTAACTTCGACACTTTTTTTTAATATTTTAACCTTGAATTAAAGCTTTAAATGTACTAATTCTTCACAAAAAAAAATTAAAATGTGATCTCCAATAGTTTAAGACTTAGAACATATAGAGTACATACACATAGCTATGAGCACTTTCTAAACAATCGGATTTACGCGCTAACATGCAAAAATACTACGCTATTGATATTTTATATGTACATTCTAACATGAAAAAATATAAAAATAAACGATTCCTTTAATTTTTCACAAAAAAATTTAAAACATGATCGCCAATAGCTTAAGACTTGAGCGGTTTTATTAATTGAGATTGAAATTTGTAATATTAATTAAAATAGAGAGATTTATTTTGTAATTGTTACAATTTTAGTATTTGCACTAACACTAATTCTCTTTACACATAAGTCCACGTTAGTTGGAAGAAAATCATGCAGTTGTTTAGTTCCTGGAACGGTGATAGCGGAAGCAAAACGGATTTTGCATGTTAGCGCGTAAATCCGATTGTTTAGAAAGTGCTCATAGCTATGTGTATGTACTCTATATGTTCTAAGTCTTAAACTATTGGAGATCACGTTTTAATTTTTTTTGTGAAGAATTAGTACATTTAAAGCTTTAATTCGAGGTTAAAATATTTAAAAAAAGTGTCGAAGTTACTCAAAAATCGATTTGAAATTTTCACTTCCGGTTTCATCATTTCAGCCGGAAGACGCCCACTGCTGGACAAAGGCCTCCCCCAAAGATCTCCACGATGATCGGTCCTGCGCTGCCCTCATCCAACCTATCCCGGCGATCTTGACCAGATCATCGGTCCATCTTGTGGGGGGCCTACCAACACTGCGTCTTCCGGTACGCGGTCGCCATTCGAGGACTTTTCTGCCCCAACGGCCATCAGTCCTTCGAGCTATGTGCCCAGCCCACTGCCACTTCAGTTTTGCAATCATCCGGGCTATGTCGGTTACTTTGGTTCTCCTGCGAATCTCCTCATTTCTGATTCGATCTCGCAGGGAAACTCCGAGCATAGCCCTCTCCATTGCTCTCTGAGCGACCATGAGCTTTCTCATAAGGCCCATAGTTAGCGACCACGTCTGCGTTCCGTATGTCATCACTGGCAACACACATTGGTTAAAAACCTTCGTCTTGAGACACTGCGGTATTTGGGACGAAAAGATTTTACGAAGCTTCCCGAACGCTGCCCATCCGAGTTGGATTCGACGAGTGACCTCTTTCGCGAAATTGGACCTGCCTAACTGGATCGTTTGACCCAAGTAGACGTATTCGTCAACAATTTCGAAAGTACAGTTCCCAACTGTTACGGGGGTAGGTGCGACATGGACATTAGACATGATTTTCGTCTTGTCCATGTTCATTTTGAGACCTACTCCTTGGGAAGCTGTATTGAGGCCATCAAGCATATGGCTTAAGTCTTCCATGGTTTCAGCCATGATTACGATATCATCTGCGAATCTAAGGTGAGTGATGTACTCACCGTTAATGTTGATGCCCAGTCCGTTCCAGTCCAGAAGCTTGAAGACATCTTCCAACGCAGCAGTGAACAGCATCGGCGATATGACATCGCCTTGTCTGACTCCCCGCTGCAGTCGGATAGGCTTCGAGTTCTGATCCTGGAGACGGACTGACATGGTGGCGTTTTCATACAAACACTTCAACGCTTTGATGTATCGATAATCAATGTGGCACCTCTGGAGAGACTGAAGCACCGCCCAGGTCTCGATCGAATCAAAGGCTTTCTCATAGTCCACGAACGCCAAGCATAGTGGCTGGTTATACTCCTCCGTCTTCTGTATAACCTGCCGCAGCGTATGTATGTGGTCTATGGTGCTAAAACCTTTTCGGAATCCGGCTTGTTCGGGAGGCTGGAAGTCGTCAAATCTGCGCGCGAGACGATTCGTGATGACCCTTGAAAACAGCTTGTAAACATGGCTCAGAAGTGATATCGGTCTAAAGTTCTTCAAAAGGGTTTTGTCGCCCTTTTTGAAGAACAGCACCACTATACTTCCGTGCCAGGCCTGCGGCGTTTTGCCATCGAGGATGACGGAATTAAATAGCTTCTGGAGGATTTTAAGCACAGGAGTACCACCAGCTCTCAGAAGCTCGGCTGTAATTCCATCATCACCCGGCGCCTTGTTGTTTTTAAGCTGTTTAAGGGCCACACTAATCTCGTACAGACTGACGTCTGGGATATCTACGGTGTAGTGTCGGGTTAATTTGGCTCTTGGGTCTTTAGCCTTGTTGTTAACAGGTGCCCGTGTGGTCGTGTATAGCTGTCCGTAGAACTTCTCGACTTCCCTCAAAAGTTCGGGTTTAGACGAAACGATCCTGCCGTCGTCGGTCTTCAGCTTCGTCAGTTGGCTCTGCCCAATAGACAAGTCTCGTGCGAATACTTTAGAGCCCTTGTTACGCTCTATAGCCGCCTTTACACAGTCTGTGTTATGGCGGCGGATATCGCGAGTCAAGGACTTGGAGATCTGTCTATTTAGCTGCCTATACTGGGAAGCATCGTCCGGGGACTGAAGGGTCATTTGACGTCTCACATCCATCAATTTGAGAGTAGAATCTGAGATTTTTCCGGTTCTTTTTGAACGGCTGGCCTTGAAGAATTTAGACCCGGCCGTTTGAACAGCTTCCACGAACCTGTTATTATACTCGTCCACGTCAACGCAGTCACCGAGGTTCTTCTTAACTTCCGGTTTACTATACGTAAAAATATTCAAATTTAGAATTCGACAAAAAAATTAAAAACTTGAACTTTTTAACTATAAGAAACAATACTTTTTAATTTTTTTTACAAATTAGTTGATACAAATAATAAGCATCCAAAAATTCATGACTTCATTCTTAGTAAATTTATAAAAACTCATAACTCAGCAATAAAGTATCATACGAAAAAAATAGTGTGTGCACATCCACGTCTACTAGAAGTATAACTGACCAGAGTATAAACAAAATTCACGACCTCTTTTTTTTTTGGTTGTCCGGTTGACGTGTAATGCCCCCTTATAGCACATATAATATAGCACTCCTAAGTATACCAAGCAAGCATTTGTAACTGATGCACTGAAGAAGGTTTTTTCCTTTGAAAAATTTGGAGAAAATGAAGTGTTTGGTGATAATTTTGTGTATTACGCTTCGGCCATTTTTTTATCACACTGATGAATGCATGATTGAACGAATGAATGATGAGTAAAGTAAAAATTTATTATAAAAGTTTTCGCACAAAATATTTTATGTGATGCTGTTACGGAGTCACTAATATTTGTAGATTATTTATTACCAGATGGCCAAACTTGCTATATTACGTTTTACATCGGATTATTATTATAATTACAACGTATCTCCTTGGTGGGGCTATCTTCTATCAAACGGTGGAAACTTATACCTATATAATAAGGTGTACAAACACTCTATACAACATAAATGGTTTAAAATGTTAGTTTTTGAAATTGTAAGTTAGTAAAGTAGGTATATTATGAAAATTAACCACTGAAATCAGAATTCAATGACTAACGTAGTATTTGATATAAAAATATATGTTTAACACAACTGGGATAGCTTTTGATGTGAAAATAGGCGCAATAGTATATAGGAATCTGTCTAATATAGGACATTTTTCGTATTACCTATCTCACAAGCTTAGAGAACATTTTTTTTATTGCTTTGGAACAGCAGGCTGGCTGACAGCCCACTTAACACTCGGCTTACGGATGTTTCTTATGTTATATACACCTATCTCTAGAACACGATAAATGAATACATTAACAAAATTTAGAATGCAATGTATGTATACAATATAAGTAACGGCTGTACATATTCTGTTTTACAAAAGCCAATTTAGCAAGTTTTGAATTCTTTCGAAGTATCAAGTGACGGCTATGTTTTTGTATTTTTCCTTCTGCAAATTCTTTGGCCAACTATAGTAGAAAATCCTTTCTGGATAATTTTTACCTAGTAAAGTCTGTGTTTATTAAGATCTATGTGTTTATTATCGCTAAATCTAACATTTTGAAGAATGCCTGGAGAAGGCATATTTGCGAGTCATTTGTTGTACTACGTCGACTCCAAACTTTGTCTCATTGAAATATGCTTATAGTTTCTCTCTTATATTATTTTATTGTTATAAAAATATTAGAGTAAGTACTTCGTAACAGCACCTTTAGGTTTGGTTTATTTTAACATATAATGAGTATGCATTTTACTGATTGCAAAATCTAGATCTATGTGTATAACGTGCAAAATTTTATTTCCTCCTTTAGGCTTATTTAGCTGATAAAGAATGGCGTATTATCCAAATAGTGTAAAATTTAGGTTTACAATAATATTACTGATTAAAAAATATTCTAGCATTTTATTTTTCAATACTCGAACTAAGCAATTAAACCTTTCAAAATCTGTTTGCATTATGACTTAATTTTACATTCAGTGTTTCGTTCTTTCTACTGCTGCTTATCGGCTATTGTTGCTTATTGCTTATTTCATTTGAAATAACGATAACAGATTGAAGTATTTTTGGTGCAGTGCTATTTATTATTATTATTGCAATGTTTGTATGGGTAGACCAAATTTACTTAAATTTTGGTTCCATCACGATTGCGTCCAATTGATGCATTCGAAGAGATAGAAAAACCGCATAGATAATTTCTATATTTTAACACTTAGGTATGAAGAAAATAAATTTCAATGTATTAATGTAATTACTTTATTTGAGGGATAAGTACACGAGGTAAGATAAAAATCTAAACGGTTTTTGTAATTTTCCTTACAAAATTCAAAATGCGTCAGAATGACGCGTCCCGTAAATCTAGTGTTAATAGTAAGCAGTTACTGTCGCTTATGAATGTATGTGACACCAGGGGCTCCGCTAACATGCTGTCGTCCGCGTAGGGGAACTGGAACTTTTTTCACTTATGCTGGAACACAACTGAAAGTTATTATGGGGGCGGACATATTTATGGACCAGGGTTGGTTGCCATTTAGACGGGCTGCCCCTTGTCGTAGAGGTTAGTATTGTTGTTACTCCGCTGCTGCACGGAGAAAATACCTTAATATACATAGACTTCGAAGTTTAATTTTCGGAGTTATGGTAGAAATCATATTTATTTATATGACTTTTTATTCAGGAAAACATGCCAGCTCCGAAGTAGAAGCTACAAATGCAATCGTGATAAAACTTTTGTCAAAGAAAAGTTTTTTATATATTGAATGGTTATAAACGGTTTGTCTTACTTCTGGTAAAAAATATAGGGGCCTGCATTTAAGAAAAACATAATACTCGCCGATTGAAACCGTTACGGCCATTATGCCATTAACCACTGTAATTACGAATCAAATGCTGTAACCACAAAGGCTTCATCTGGATATTTTGAATTTATGGTGTGAATGTTGTTGTTTAGCGGTTTTTGAAATTGCTTGAGGGTCCCGAACTTATTTTACACATGAGAAGGGAACACGTTATACCTAAATGTGTTTGCATGGAGTCTTTATAACGATTTATGTAATTAAAAATGTATATTATAGAAAAGACGGATTGCGTAAAATATGATATCAAAAAAATTTATGATGACGGCTAAAGGAGGAGAGCATACGTTGTGTTAACCCTATAATGAGGGTTGCCACCTTTTTTGCAGTTAAAGTATATTGGTAATTGTAGGTAAGAAAAAAAGTACATAGTATTAAATTTATTTTTGATTTTTCTTTATTATTACGTTTAAAAATATATTTTATTGCTTTTTGCAGTTTATATCAAATTAGTATCTGTACTAAACATTTGCACAACATCTTTATAATCTACATTTAAATTAAAGTAAATAAGTAAGTAATTCATGTTTTATCAAGTTAAGAAATGCTTTGTTTCTTTCGTCTTGCGATTTGCTATTCATCACAGAAAAAACTCTTTCTGTGAATGCTGACGTGGCGGGAATAGACAATAAAAATGATATTACTTTATACAAGTTTATAAAATTATCATCACTCTTATTAAAATACATTCTGTCATTTTTGTGCGGTTAATAGTTCTGCAAAACCCTTAGAAGTACATATATGATTATCTTCTTCTTCCTGCCTTTATTATACGGGGTTGGCAAAACACATTCTCTCTTTTCACTCTCCCTCGTTAGCCATCATCCCAACATTCATACCTTTTTTGCCATATCATCTTTTACGCAATCCTCTCCTCCTCCTCGCGTCGGTTTCCTCAGTGCTGAGGGTCGTGATCATCTCGACGGAGTACTTTGGTGCGTATTATTTGCCGCCATCTGCCCCTATCGGAAGCAGAGTGTAAAGCGTCGTGGACAGTAGTTTCCAGGGCAGTGCGAATCTGATCGGTCCATCGCATGGGGCTCCTTCCTCTTGGTCTTCTTCCCTCCACCTTCCCTGTTACCACCAGTCTCTCCAGGTTGTCCTCATCCCTTCTGGGATGGCCGGGATGGATGGGAAGGCCGGCTGGCCGTCGACAAAACAGCTCTAGCTACATGGTAGGGCTCCAAGCCCGTCTGTATACCAACCTCGCCTGGCCTCTCAGTATACCGCCTTAATAACCTTGTGTTGTTTTCTGTAATAAGCGACCTGGATATAAGTTCCTCTATGTAGACTAGACGGTAGAATGTAAGAGGCAAATATCCATAGATGAACTTTTTACTATTTGGCCATCAACCTGTCTGGTGTTGCGCAGTAATAAAAACATGAATTTGCAGAGAGGAGAGTTAAAAGTTTAGTCGTTGAAAAATAAAATTGTAAATACATTTACACGGAGAGGATGGCCGGTATATGTACCATCACAATAACCATCTAGAGCGAAGTTTCCATTCTTCTAGAAAACTGACCTTGTATGTAAATTACTTTGGTAAAGTTTTCATTTCTCGTATATAATTAATTCGGTTTATTTCATACGGTAAGAAACCACAATACCGCAAACTTCCGTATTTTTGTTGTGATTTTTGTATTGTTAATACGAATTAATTATGTTGAATACTTATCATCACAAAAAATCCTTGCATGTAATGATGGCAGAATGTTTTACAATAAGCTGTATTCAGTGGAAGCTATTATTCGTATAAAGATTCTCATGAGTATTGCGCGAGGATTGAATACAGCAATTTAAAGGTTTTAACACTTTACGATTCCCATAGTTAATGCAACATGCGGACATGTTTTGCTTTTATCTTATTTTCTATTGTTTGGTTTGTTATTGAGAAAAGCTTTGAGCTTGGTTCTTTTATTTATGGACGGCTCGCCTGATGGAAAGCCGCTATTGCCCTTGGCTCTTGGCCCTTGATCAACCATAGGTAATCATAGATGGCTTACACAATATACATGTGTGAAGTAACTATTAATAAATAAGTAAATTATTAATCGCCTACGTAATTTAGCTTTTTTTATTGCTGAGGAACAGCAGATAGACTGACGGGCTACTTAATAGTAGGCAGTTGCTATCGCCTACGGATGTTTTCGATGCTAGGGGCACTGCGATACGCTGCTGTCCCATAGGGGTACAGGAACTTAGGTCACTAATACTGGAATACAACACAAGGTTCTTATGGCGGCATACTTGACTTGGGCTTGAAGCCCTACTACGTAGATAGTGTTGTTTTGTCGCCTTTCACGACAGGCCTTTCACGGAGAAGAATTAGCTGTGAAATAGATAACTGTTGTAAGTAAAGGGATATGGAAACGTAAGGGAGAAGATGCTCCACCTGAAGCAAACTAGTTTATACTCGTTTATTGGAAATGGGCGGTATATCTCAATATTCAACTAAGTGTTAGAACTCATAAAATGCAACAAGATGGTTTAGAAAATAAACGTTATTAAGGCATCTTATCGCACGAAAGGTAGCGTATTTACGAGTACATGTATATATATATATATATATATATATATATATATATATATATATATATATATATATATATATATATATCTTAAATCCGAGCACTAGCGGGTAAGCCATAAACGTAGTCAACCGTCCATTTTCCCGCTATCGCAGGTATACAGGCAGCGGACACGAAGGGTTTAGACATTTCCCTGATTCAAAAAGACGTTTCTACTTTATAATTCGTGTTCAAATTTAGCTCTATTTCTTACAGTAATAAAGTTTATATTCTATGTACTATGGTTGGTTTTTAATAATGTTTTAGTATGAGGTGAGGTATATTAGCATAACGACCAGGGCGCCTCTTAATGCAGCATGCTTGGTCACGCTGCCCCCTGACGTTAGTCGCAATTTCCACTGCAGGGTTTTCTTGGATAGTGCTGCGACAGTGCTCTCTAACGTGCATCGATTACAATATTGTCAATTTAATTAAATGGGATTAATGTTAGGTTTCTTTTTCTATTATTTTTTATCTTTATCTATATAGAATATTTTATATATAATTTACTGAGAAAAATGTTTATCTTTCGAATACAAATAATGTCTTCATAACTTAATGTGCAACTTATATCACGTGCCTTTGTACGTTCTCTTCATTCAATAAATGGATATTGTCTACTTTAATTATTATTGAATAACTTCTAAATCTTGCCAGTCCAAATCATCCAATCAAATCGAATATTGTATGGATCTGAATAAACTGGTTGAACGTACTATCTCATCTTTGGGGTAAACGTGTGATGTGATTCGTTTTTATGGGTGAATTTGTTCTAAGGAAATATTTTGTAGCTGATTGTCTATTTGTCTCGTCTACCTATTTGGTCAATAAAATGATGTGCGGAGTGAATATCGAAAGCTATAATGAAATAATATAAATTAAGAAAAAAGTAAAAAAATTGAAAGAGAGATTTTAATTTATTAGCGATTATTAAACGATTTACCAAGAATTATAAGAGATAATATAACCAAAAAATATATATATATATATATATATAGATATTGAAATCTCACTTAAAAATACTTTTTAGAGAATTTATAATCTAATTTTAATTATTCGTTTGAACTTGCGTAGACTTAATTTCATTTACATTAGTTTCGATGGCATTGTACAAACCTTAGTGGTTTTTTGTGCTGTTATTTTTATTATTAATAATAATAATAATTTTATTTAAATCAAACAATACATGTTAGTAAGGGGTATATATAGGGTTAGTAAGTATCTAGATTTAATGTTAGTAAAATCGTCAAAATTTAGTCACAATTTTATTGTGCGTCAAACAGTTTCGCACACATAATATCAGTGTAGGGGAGTCGAATCGTTGTGCAATGGTGCTCAGGATGACGTTGGTACCGTCCGGACTCGGTGCAGCAGTGAGGCAGCTCATTTTTTCATTATAGTGTGGAAATCGTCAATACGCGCTTTCGCGAACATTACAGATACTCTGCAGAAGCGAGGCAGCCCCATCAACATCCTGAACCCATTGTTGTATTGGACTCACAGAGCACTGACGGCCCCCTGTGTGTAGTCAGTCCAAAGATTGTACTTGTAGAAAACCTGGCAGAAGGACTTAAACAATGTGATCTTAACTTCATCACTACAACGTGCAAACCTTCGAACCAGCATATTACACCGTACCGCCAGGGCTCTGCGCTCCCTTTCAATGTCAGCGTTGTCTTTCATATCTTCGGTTACCCAATGACCAAGATATTTAAACCTGTGCACAAGTGTCAGTGGACTGCCATTTAAATTAAGTGGAGGTATCGAGATTGGGTATCTACCTCCTACCGCTTTAAACACCATCAGCTCACTCTTACGTATATCGTATGATAGACCGTGCGATTGAGCATACAACTCACAAGATTCAATTAAAACCCTGAGAGCTCTGATCGTGGGACTCAGCAGCACCATATCATCTGCGTAACTTAAGTTATTTACCGTAAAGTCTTCAATCCGGCATCCAACTTCTTTACTGCTGAGTTCAACGATCAGGTCATTAACGTACTACAAATTAAAAAGCTTGGTCTATGTAATCTGACCCTGCCTCACACCGCATTAAAGGGTATATCTGTCTGAATACTGATCAGCCTATCTTAAACTTAAGCCAATGTAATAACTGTGAATTTGATAAATAAAAAAATAAAAAAATGCAGACTAAAAAGAGGTATCTATGCCACAATAACATTCGCAAAACTTCGATAAATAAATATCCCAAATATTCATTTAATAAAATTCCCAGTATCTACAAGTAACACCCCTACCGGGCATGCATGGCTCGCACCAGTGAAACTAGCTTTTCACGTAAATCCAATTTGTGTGGCTCGTCCGAAAGGGCGACTCGTGGCTGGCTGTAATTATTCACGTGTTATGACATCTCATTTGCATATAATCGCCGAAGCAGTGGCCGATGCGTGAGGCAACCAGGCAACCGTAGGCCATTCACACGAACACCGCCTATCTTGATTGAGGCCAGCCTATAAAAAAGCGGCCACTAATTATAAAATAAATTACACTAAGAAGATTAGTAAATATTTCGTATAACTAAATGGGAAATTGATGTGGAAGGAGTAATTATTAAAAAAAGTATTTACATAATATATTAATAAAACATTATCTGTACTCAATTTGATATTATGTTTACTTGTCTTTTGACTCACTGTCGCTTTGAATATTGAGCATTAGACGATGAAAAATATTTCTAACACTGTCTTTCATTTTATCGTATAATTCAAATACGACTGTCTAAAGTTGAAAAATTGAAGTTGATTTTAGGTATATATAAACTATTTATATATTATAAAATTAAATACTGTACAATACTTATACATCTATATAAGGATCAATAAGAAGTCTTAAAATATCTCAGCAATGTAGGGTAAAGCGGGGCGAATCAAGCATAGGGGCAAATTAGGCAATCAAAATATCTCGAAAACTATTCACTGCACACTAAGGCATCAAATAGTAGAAAGAAGAAGTCTTTACATTACATTTCTGAACTTTTACATTTCTCACCAAAAAGTAAAATAATCGCAAACCAGAATTTTCCTTGATAATAGTCAAATGTTTTTAATCAGATAAGTGTTCTATAAACTTCAGAAACTTCTATAAATTTATTGTACTTTTGATAAGTCTAGAGATTCTGGGTATAATTCAAACCGTTTAATAATACCCTCAATTTTATTTTACATTTCGACTTGGGATTAGCGTAGCAATATAGCTCAACTTACCCTACGACTTAGAACAAAAGTAATAAAATGGTTTTTAGTTTTTTTTAGGAAGCGGTCTTATAAGGCAGGCCCTAGAAAATTAACAAACTAATAGAAGAAAGAAGAAAGCTGCTGTTCTAACACACACCCTGGAAAGAATGCATTACAAGAGGAACTAAATAAAACTACTAAAACTGTTAAAAAGATAAGGAACGTTGATAAAAAAAGTGTCTCCAAAAAAAACTAAAGTTTTTTGGAGAGTTCATCAGCAACGATGATGATTATTCCTGACTGATTTCTTGCGAAGGCTATTCTGAAAGTTTACCAGAACAAACATGGATCCAGTGTCAAGTTGGCAGGGAATGGGTATATACAAAATGAGCGCTAGGTCTTACTATCGTTGTTTGTGTCAATTGCAACAATGACAACGATGATTAACGTTCCAAGATCATATTAATATTTACTATATGTAGTACAAGCTGTATTGATTATTTAATAAATATCGAAGTCTAATTTTGAGTAGAAGTACTGAATGTACTTCTTTAGTTAAGCTAAATATGCGTTGAAGTTTTTTTTATTCTATTCTCAGGTTATTATTCAAAAACCTTTTACCTTTAAGTGGAAACTTTATTGATTTATTATTTTTTGTTATCTTTATATTGTGATTTATTGTAATTGTATGTTTCACAAATAAAAAATAAAAAGGGAATTACTTTTGGTTTTTTTTATTGCAGACAGGCTGACGGCCCGCTTAGAATTTAGCAGTTACCGTCATCTATGGGTGTCTGCAATGCCAGTGGCATCGCAAACACGTTGCCCATAAGGGTACACTGGGACTGGGTCACTAATGCCGGAACACAACACAAGGTTATCATGGCGGCAAACTTAAGACCAAAGGTGGTCGCCATCCAGACGGGCTTGAGACCCTACCACGTAGCTAGGGTGGGTTGTTTTGTGACTTTTTACGACAGGCCGACCCTGGCCGTAGAGGTTAGTATTCTTACTCCGCCCCTGCACGGATAGTTTTGTTGTTTTGTCACTAGCAAGACAACATTGAACCTATGGCCCCATACCCTTGCCCAGCTTACCCCACCTATGAGGTATGAGGAGCATACTTGACTTGGTGCATTTAAACAACTGTAGCTCTTAAATTCGACTTGTTAGAGATAAATAATTACTATAGACACTTTTGCAAAGGCATAAATGACTAATCCCCCAGTATGCATAGACTAAGACTTACTGTTGAGGAGTACCACTCATATGAAAAATTGTTCAACTAGCCCTGCCCTACTATTTAGTAGATACATCGATTGGAAGTTGCAGAACAAGTACATACCCCATTTTTGGAAGTTATCGAGCTGGATTACTTTGAATTAACACAAAAATTACATACTAATACGCAATATACTAAAGTAATTACTGTTTGCTGTATGTGTGTAAAAAATTATAATGATGTAATGGTCAAATCTTTTGAAATAAGAAACGTAATTATCAGTAAGCGTTCATTACTTCTGAAAAGAGGGTTGAGTAGTGTGCGAGAAGTCTTAACATATTTGCATGGTCTGCATCGCTTGGCACATATCTATGCGTATCGTCGTTCCATTGTGCCTAACGTAGACGGCGAAGCGAGCAAAATCGCCCCCTTTATTTGTGCAACTATGTAGCGTTAGACAAAAAAGGTGGGTCTGAAAATTATTCTCGTGAGGTTCGTTCTCGTTTTCTCAACATAAAGTTTTAGGTGGACATACGCTGGTATGATTGCATGACTGTTCTTTTCCATGCGCTACCTGGCTGGAAATTTCCATCTTGGAACTGGAACAGAAGCCTGATTGTTGTTTGTAGTGCTTAGTAGATATTATGCCAGAAAAAAATCTTTTATGATAACAAATTTTACGATAAATATTTGAGAACAATTGAGATTCCTTCCATAGATTAAAATGATAAATACTTGCTTAAAGGGTTGCTAGGAGTACTAAGAACCCATTTGAACTGAAGTTTTAAGAGCAATGTTTCTTCTTAATGCGACGTTTGATAGTTATCCACAAACACTGGTCCTAATCTAATAATTCGAGTACTAACCTAAATCCTTAGTTATAACAATTCATAGCTTCTTAAATAATTGTGTGTGTGAGTGGAGCCTACTTTGAAAATCGGAAATTGACTCCACGTAAATCCTGAAACAAATTTTCTGGCATACAGTCTGGTGTGCATGTTGTATAAAAAGCAATAGAGATATTGCTTGAATGCCATGCCTGATACTTAAAAAGTTTCTTTAAAAATACGTAAAAATGCCAGTGTATTGTTTTGCAAACGCTACACTTCTACAGTTTGCATATATTGACTTTCAGGTTAAAGTAATGTAATGATGTGAGTAGAAACTGTATGTGAAATGACGATTAAGAACAGTTGTAAGAAGCCTTTGTTTGATTGGCTCAGCGATAACTGAGGCTATTGTGTCTAAACCTTAGTTATAGCGGTACCTCCAGCATTTCGTTACCTTTATTTCATGTTTACATAAAATTATATCAAACAGGTACTATTGAAATTCAATAAAGTTTTGTAACAAATTTTCAGTGAAGGGAGTAGAATCAGTCTACTAAGATCGCTGACAAGTAATTGATTATATTTTCGATTTCACGAAGGCGAATTGTTTTAGTAGCAAAGCCTATGTCAGAACTACGACTGTTATACTGCGTTAGCTGGATTTAGGTAAGGAAAATACTGTATTTAGTAGAAAATACTAAACACTATATCGTTTGAAATTGGTTAATTTATGTATTTATCTTTATAAAATAGAATTTTAAAGCAAGGAATTTTAAGATGTAATATTTTGAGAACAGATAAAAATATGTGCTTCAATATTAATAATACCTATAGTAATAGTCAAGAAAAAATGACTACACCAAACGTTATGTGTCTATATATGTCTTAAACAAAACATCTTCAGAAAAGAAGCAGTAACTGTTCCCTGGTCCAGAGCTGGTGTAATTGCTTTGATGAATCGTTTATCAACACTTTAACTTGCAATTACAAGAATGCCATTAATAGCTTTGAAAAGTATTTTACGATCCTTTAGAACATTTCACTAAAGGCCTTATTAACCTAATATTTAAAATTTATTTAAATTTAATCAGTTTAAAATGAACCTCTTTAAATGGCGAAAATATAATATAACAGTCAGTCACATAATAACAGTCTGTGCTTCCATCTTTTAATAAGTTATTAATTAAACAATTAGATAATAATTATTATTTCCATATTAGATGGAGATATTATTACTTTTTGTTGTTCACCATACAAATATAAAATGCATAAATTATGAACAAAAATATAAAATGAAGGCATTAGCGGTCTTATTGCGATCTCTTCCAGGCAATATAAAACTAATATTTACAAAAAGACATTTGATAGTAAACAAAAAATATTTGCACATAAATGGCAAATAGAATTCCTTTACGTACGGTTTTATCGACGAGACATCGATCTGAGAAAATGATTTCAAACGAATGAAAGTTACAATAGAGTGAGAATAAGGTCAAAATTTAAATATAAGCACATACATTCTTGAAATCACTTTTGAAATTAAGACAAGTGTAAAACTTTTGTAACAAGTAAGACATTAAATAATACAAAGAGTATCGCAGCGGGAATTCAATTCAGATTTTTCAAATCGTTCGAGACCGCTTCCATCTTTTTGGTTGTTTAAATTGTCTTATTACAATCATTGTCAGATTTCGGTTCTCACCATCATGTAATAACCTAACCGTTTCGTAATTAGCGGCTCATAATTGAATAGAAAGGATAATTAGTATGTATATACCGACGTCTCGGAATAATAGATGATAGTAAAGTAGCGTTTAAGTTATTTAGGAAAATTTCGTTACTACCTACTTACTAGGTGGTTTTATTACGTAATAGATTCCCATTGGTATGTCTTTAATTAGTTACAATCGATTTCCGTTTATGTATATTTGTGTATGACTTACTATGAACGCCACCCTAAATTTTACGGTATACATAAAAACATGTGCCTACTATGTATGGGACTGGCACGCCAGTTGCTAAGTTTTTTGTTTAATGTATGTAAATGGGAAACAATTAGGCGAGTTAAAACACGGGGTAGGCACTCTAGGCAAGAGCGCCTCGCGCCCCTTCCGTTTAAACACCATATGTCAGTGGGCGGGCGGGCGCCTACAGACCGTACAAACGAAATTTTATAAGGTTTTTAGGTTAAAATATAGGCTTGTGAAGTGGCTTCTATTATTTTAATGTTATTTACTTTTAAGGGACTGGTGAATACATATCACTAGTCGGATATATGACTGGAAAACTTTTAAATTGGTAAATAGTATTCCTGAAAAGTACTGTTAGTGATTAAGAGAAGTAAGTATATGCTGAAATTTTCGTTTTAATAATGAATATAACGCAGTGAAAACCTAAGATATAATATTAGTTTGTTTAATTTGAACATGATGTAATTTTAAAATCAAAACTTACCTATATTTTAAGTTAGAAACAAGGCAAATAAATATTTTTATTTAGTTGAAGGTCATTTTAACACCAAAACGGAGAAAATATGAAAATTCAAATGCTAAATATTATCTTAAATATACCTAAAAGTACCTGTATGTATCATTACCGTATTGGCTTTTTTATCGCTAAAATTTCTATAGGTAAGCCGTATGAAAGTTTGAAATTTTACAATTATGTCAATGCAAAATGAATGGAATAAACTACACTGGTAATATTTTCAAGAAAATTTTAAAAATCAAATACACATGAAAACTTTGTTTACTTAATAACTCGTATGGTGTAGAACTTCATTTAGTGCTACCTATAGTATTCGAGTTTTTTTCTTATCGAACTACAGTGCCATACAAACAGCTAAGCTCAGTATTCAGTAGGTATGTTCTTCTATTAGATAAGGGAATATATTTTAGTATTAAGTCAAAAATACTTCTATCATATTATTCATTATACAAAAGAATTATATTAACTGGGCGTTTATATTTAGCTTGTTGCAAATAGTAAGGACATTATTTGATTACGTTAATATATTAATCAGATTAGCAAGAATACGCCAGTAGAAAACATCAAGGGTTGATACTTTAATCTGAATTTTCAACAGACTTATATACTTCCAAAGTTATGTACTCCTGAAGATCACTTAAAATTTTCAATTTGAATGAATGAATATACTTTATTGCACAACACACAAAAAAAATATACAATATAGGACAAAACAAACAAAAGATTGTACAAACGGCGGCCTTATCGCTGGAAGCGATTTCTTCCAGGCAACCTTAGGATGGATTAGAGTTTGAGAGGGCTGAAAGTGGGGTAGTGTTGCATATTCATTCAAAACGAATACATAAATACATACATACATACATAAATACAGTGCATAAATAATATATAATCCGGGGAGTAATTTAAACAGCATGTCAGTTCTATTACATAGAAACAACGACAAAAAGCAGGCAAAGGAAAACAACATACATGAACGCTTACAAATAGTTTTCCAGATAGTATTCCCTTACAAGTCTTTTAAAGATCGGGAGTGATTTAGAAAGCCGGAATTTGATATATTGATTCCTTAATTTTCCCACAATGTTGTCCCCGTTTAAATTCTTCCCCTTAATTAAATAATTAGAATTTAAATTGACATTGATAATTAATTAATTAATGTTACTTTACGAATAAAAATATGAATTAGAAGAATACAGTCTTCTATGAGTTTTATTAAATCTCTATGTCATCATACAAAAGGGTAAGTCTCATTTATATAAAAAGATTTTACTTGGAATGGGGTCCATTGTTGCGTACAATTACAGAGCTAAATTTATATAGCTCATTTGCGTCGAAGCCTCTCTGTAATATTTCCATTTCCTTTAACGAAATATATAAGAAGAAAGTATGAAAACCGATGAAATAAATTTAGGTCAATTTGTTTGGGAGCGACTGTTGCTAAACTTCCCACCCCTGAAAGGGAATCTAGGTTAGATCTAGAATCTTGAAATTCTTAACGGAAGCTTAATACTATTCAAAAATTTTTAATACTCATTTCTTTTTAACAAACTATAGTATTATTATTTATATTAAAATTTATTGGGTATTCTTACTCGGTTCTGCATGGATATGTGGTTATACTTGTCATATTTATAATATATTATATTAATAATAAAATATGTTTATTGTATTATTACTATATTTATTAAAAAAAATTGAAATAATTCCTCAACTTCACAAAGAAATATATAGACATATCAAATGTTCCTTCTGACTTGCAAAACCTTTATTTGAACTTGAATCCTAATTATTTTTTTAAAGCATTTTGTTTGATAATGTCGCATACGAGCCGTCGCAAAGCAAACTCAGCTTGGGTGGGGCTAAGTTGGCGCCGCCTCTGCATGAAGCGCGCCCATTGGGCGGACCGAGCGCCTGTTTTCCTCTGTCGGCTATCCAAGCCAGCTCGATCTGTGACCGGCGACAAAACTAAATACGAAATCACACCATGAAAGTACTTACCTCGGAATCATATTGATTTTTGTAAACGAATATTGTAAACAATAAGCAGGAGATTTATTTTATATATATTTATATATGTATATATTAAAAAAAATCATGCTAAGGATATACGAACCCAGTAAACATATGATGTTTACAAACAGTAAATACCATTTTTATGTATATATATTTAGTAAAATATATGTGAGTGCATCAATTGTATATTGTACAAACAAAGCCCTAACTTCTAAACTTTAAACAAAAAAATATACGATTATTCATAAAAAAAAAAAACAAAAAACAGTGTTTTTGTTCGGAGATCATTGACGTTTGACTTAGGTAGAAGTAAACCTAGGTACCAGCGTTGTAGTCCTGGATGTGCCATATAGTTTTAAATTTATAGGCCCTTCTTGGCTTTGATGAATTTATTTAACATACATTATTATTCTAGCATACTACATTGATCCCGTTCCCAATATCTGTGACGTCACGGATAACATTAGGAACGTACTTGCTCGTGCTCATATCAATATTTTGAAATCGAAATCAAAACTAATTAAGGTTACATTTGAACTATTTTCAATTATATTATAAAGATAATCTGTGAGTTTTAGTGAATTAAACAGTACTAGTTAACTATCAATTACATTTAATAACCTGTAAAAATTCTATTCAACAGTGGTAATATCAAATATTCATTTTGGTATTGTTTATATCACGCCTTATTATACAAACATTATTGTAATATATTACAACATGGCTAAGTGTTCAGCTTCTGGCAAGTTCATATCGACATAAAATGGTATGTTCAAAATGCCCACAAATGTACCACAAGGGATGAGTAGCAGGTTCAAACTGTGTGTAATTTTAGTGCAAAAGGGTAACACGCCCGTTAAAAGTGTTTGCGATATCGACTTCTCCCGCTCGACCGTGCAATCGCTTACTTTTTACGCTTTGTTCCCTACGTAACACTGCTTGAAAAGGAAGAGAATGAAGTGCGAGCTATGAGGAGTGATTTTTCCGCTTACACGAAAGAGATGCGTGAATTTCGAAACGAGATGCTTGAGTTTCGCAACAGCATGAGTATGATAGGGCAGCGGTTGGACAACATTGGGAGTAGAATTGATAGGTTAGATAGTTAGCAAAGAGAAAAGACTGGTGAGTCCAAAAGTACAATTTATTTGGAAATTAATATTGCCGAACTTAAATTAGAGCTAAATATTGGAATAGCTGGACCTCAGCGACGAGTTTATGTAAACGAGTAACTTACTCGCATTATTCGTCAATTATTTTATAAGGTGCGACAAGAATGCCGAAAGCGTGATTGGTGTTACTTTTGGACAAAAAAAAAGGATGCACCTTAGCTCGTCAGGGCGATGGAACACAAATACTTACAATGAGATCTGAAAAAGAACTTCTAAATATTTTTCCAGATGACATGCAGCAAACCGAATTATTAATAGCATTATTTTAAATAGTTCTACTAAAATTTAATTCACTTGTTTATTCACGGTTTTGCATTTAGTTTTTATTTAGTACATTAATTTATCTCAATATTGTATAAAGTACAAAAACAAAAAGTAGGCCCTAAGTACAAAGTATAGTAGGATGGAGATTAAATGAGCAAATTATACTTCTGAATATAAATGATTATCAAAAACATTTAATTAAATATTTGTAACTACTATTGTATGCAGATGTGGATCATTAGGTGATCGTGTTAGTAGTCATATGTACAATTTATTATGTAGTATAGTATAGTATTATTACATTTCTTTAAATATTTTCTTCCTATATATGTAATGTGTCTGTATTTTGTTCATTTATATTATATCAATTGTTGAAAATATAACTGAAGATGCAAATAGTATAATCTTTTAAAGTATTTGTAAAACTAAATATCCAAAACATATTATCCAATTTAGAAAACATTGCTACGTATTTACCTACATAACTATATGTATTAAATATGACATTTTTTAATTTTAAGTATGCTTTACTAATCATATTTTTACATTTACTTCTATGTGCTCTCTTTATTATAATTAACGACCTTCGTGGCATAACGGCTAACGCAATGTAGGTACAGAACCTTTGTGAGGGTCACGGGTTCGATACCCGTTGCGTGTCTGGGTGTTTGTGTGTGATATGTATTTATTTACAGAATAACTGTGTGCAATGTAATAAAGAAAACTTATTTGTGTACTTATTTGTGTAGCCCACAGCGTGAGTGCTACTTGCTTTGGAGCTTGATGGCACTGTGTGAAATGTCAAAGTACATTTATTTTTTATTAATTAATGTGAAAGTCACTAATTTTATAAATGATTTTATTTTAAATTACAATATATATTTAATGTAAAGTTTAAAAATAATCCAAAATAAATATAACGAATCTATACTACTATTATAAAGAGGAAAGATTTGATTGTTTGTTTGTTTGTTTGTTTGCTTTGAATAGGCTCCGAAACTACTGACCCGATTTAAAAAATTCTTTCATTGTTGGGAAGCTACACTATCCCCGGGTGACATAGGCTATATTATATTTTCAAAAAAATTAGGGATCCTTACTAAAACTCCAATAATGTAACCCAAAGTGTAAAAAAATTACCTAAAATATTATTTAAATCGCGTGCGTTGCGAAAACTATTGATGATAGAATAAAATAATGTACTACAGCTTTGCAGAACACATCATTATTTACAAAAAGTGTCGCGACAGCATATGTCTAACTATTATAGTTATGCCACAATAAGTGTTCTTTTATTTTAAAAAATTTAATTGAAATGCCGCCCCTAGAAAAGACTCTTTATTTGGATCTTGGTATTAATCCTTATCAAAATAAATTACTTCATATTCAAAACTGTTTCAATACCTTTATATAACTTTTTGAATTATTCAATTCGGATATTCCATTCGAAAGATATCACGAGTTTAAAAATGTAAGTATTAGAAAAATGTTGCGTGGTAGCCGCTCACCCTGTTCGGCTAGCTAGGCAGCACCTTATGCAATGTACGCGTGCGTCACTGGGGTTTTTACAAAAATTAGAATACTTATTAAAAAATAACGAAAAATAAATAAAAAGTAATAACAAAAAAATCATTAAAATAAAAGCTCATAGAAATAATAATATTCAAACTTTCTTTATAATTTTATTTTTTTAGTAACCTGACGCAAATAGAAGGGTTTGCCCTCAGAGGCGCTCCTCTGTCCGAGGAGTGCACGGGTGTGCGTACCCGAGGTGCCCGAGCATCCGTCGCTTTACTCCCCTCTCCGTTCGAGGCGACAGAGTCCTACCTTTCTTTCCGTCTACCTCTTACATCCTTTCCAACTTAGCTCTCTGTTCGTGGCGTGGTTCCCGGTGGGATGATTGCGAATACTGATTGGGGTCCCGGGTTCTACCCTGGGACCTGATTTGGTAGTCGAAACCATGCCTATTTCGACTGCGCCTGCACAGAGTGTTCCCGGGGCGGGAATTGCATCCTTGCTGTCGGTTGGTCTTGCTGGGCCGGCTACGTCGTCAGGCGACTCTGCTTTTTCTGGAGTGTCGTCTGGTAGTCGTACCCACGCCTGACTAGCACGCGACGGGGATGCGAGTCCCGTCCGGAATTGGCCGCGGACCTGTCGCTCCCGGCCCTGGTTCTGTCCATAGTCGGGGGCAATCCTGGATGGACGGCCGTTGCCTCCTTTTGCGAGGCAGTAGTGTCTGCAAGGGAGGCGGCGGAAAGGGAGCGGGAGTCCGCCACCGCACTCCCCTCCCGCCAACGTAGGCCGCGTCGTCGGCGCCGGAGGGCGGGCAACGATCTCCGGCCGCCGTAGAAAACAGCCGCGGGCGGCCCCTCGGGGGAGGATCCGCCGCCCGCACTATTGCTGCGAGGGAGAAGGCCGCGTGCTGTTCCACAGCCCCCCTCAACTAGAGTTGTTACAAGAGAGCGCCGGGGGGACGAAACCCTGACCCCCTGGCGCCAGCACTTTAGAAGGGGCCCGCTTTAAGACAAAGCGTGGGCCGGCGCCGGCCCGGGCCACGAGATCGGCAGGCCATATATCCGTGGGCCCGGGCGTAGACGATAGGAGAACAGCGGGGTTTTTTAGTGGGTCGAACATCTTTTCCGGAGTCCCTTATATCCCTCGGTCCCCCCGGGCCGGGATAAACCGTCAAGAGAGGTTTTTCCCCGAGACCGAAAAAAAAATTAATTTAATTTAATTTTTGTTAAATACCCGTGCGAAGCTGGGACGGGCTGCTAGTAACTAATAAATACGAATGGTTTAACATTCCATTAACTATAACTATAATTTTATTTTTATTGTATCAACAAACCTATTTATTTTTATTTTTTAAGTTCATTAATTTCCTGTCACATTTTATTTAAATTTATTTACATATTAATGCTACTCTGTTTTATATTAGTACCTATTTAATTGTTTATATAGAATTTAGATATGAGCTCTTTATTTTTTTCGTTTTGATGTCACTCCATCCATGAGCTTGACGGAAGATCAGCGCGGGCTTTTTATAAGCCAGCATTACGCTGAGTTACGTCCAATTTAGGTCACTATAGTTTAAGTTATTTTATAAAACTGTAATATTATAATGTTTTTAAATAATTGTCCTAAATAAATAATTTCTTTCTTTCTTTCAATACACTGAGCTCGTATCCTGTATCAATTTAAGTTTTATCAAAGTATACGTTCACCCTAGCAGCATCTCTACTAAAGGTGAGAAAAATTCTACTCGGCTACTTAAAAGAGGAATTAATGTAAAAAGTTTTTTTCAACTAAATCTATATATCCCCGGTATTACCAAATTGATTTAAAAAGAAACATTTTTTTAAATTTTGCAAATGAATATTCTATAGTGATGTTTTTATACGATCATTCATCATCATAATTCTAGTTACAACGATACTTCTCTCTCTCTCTTCGATCGGTACAGTCATTTGCATGTTAACATTATATATAATATGCTAATTTTATGGTAATTGCTCTTATTTGTCAATTGACAACATGTTATGTGTAGTTACACATAACATGTTGAAAATATATATTCCATAGGGAAAAATAATGCAAAGGTGCGAGAAAAATTATAATCTGGCGCCATTTTAACTGAGTCAGCGAGATTGAAATATTTATATTTGTCTATTTTCCCTAAAAACCAAAAATCATATTGCTTTACGACATACTTTTGTTTTAATTACGTCATTGATAACGTTAGTATTATTTTTTAAATAACTTAATCTTGGTTATTTATGTTCTTTTCAATTTAATAAGAAGCGTCTCATCACCTTTAAAATGAAAATAAACTTTTATATATCTAGAGTCCAGTTAAACTATAAATTTTTTTTAAATGTTCTGAATCAAAATAAGCTATCACAACGATGAGGTAAGTAGTCGTTATTGTCGGACGGAAACCGGTCGACCGATAATTTTATTAACACCCTCGATAAATATATATACTTGTATATTCTCAGCCGTATTCTGATAAAGTCAACGATTTGTTATTTAAAAGTAAATGATTTGTTTTATAGTAATCTAATAGATATTTACGAATGCCTATTGTATTTTTTGATGTTATTAAAAAAATAATTTTTAAAATATTTAGGCTGACTGTCCTTTGATCCCACATTTTAAATATGTGAAAAAGACTACTCAGTAAAAGTGATTCGTATAATGGCGCGTAATGTATTCTTGCACTGAGTAACACTACATATTTCGTATTTAAAAAATCGAAATGAAATTATTGAATTTTCACTTAATTTTGTACAGGTTTATTTTGATATCGATCGCAATTCAGATGAATTACTTGTAGTAATTCTACTCTTAAAGAGCATAGGTATATAGGACCTCAAATTTCCTCACCGAAAATAAAAAAAAAATTCTAAAATTCTTCAAATCTTTCTTCTACTTTAGTATATTATAGTACTGTTTTCAAACAAAATGCACAATAGTAAGGTATCAAGAATTTTTTTATTGCTGTAAGACAGCAGACAGGCTGACGACCCGCTTAGAATTTAGCAGTTACCGTCGCCTATGGGTGTTTGCAACTCCAGTGGCATAGTGAACACGCTGCGGTTCCATAAGGATACAGGAACTTGGGTCACTAATGCCGGAACACAACACAAAATTATTACGGTGGCATATTTAAAACCAAAGGTGGTTGCTATCCGGACGGGCTTGGGGCCCTACCACTTAGCTAAGGTGGGTTGTTTTGTCGCCTCTTACAACAGGCCGACCCCGGCCGCAAAGGTCAGTATTTCTTCACCCCTGCACGGATAGGATTTTCAAGTTCTTAAGTGATAAAGCAGGAAAGAGAACTTGGAGCTTATATACATATATATGCATATCTATTAATATTTAATACATACATTTGAAATAATTAATATAAAATAAACTCCTTGTAGCAGAATATGATCACGGTCGGATAATTCGCCTGATGACAAGCGGTTATCATCACATCCATAATAGCAGGGGCGTTACATTAAAGAATCTTTAAAAAGTGGTTTTAAATAATAGGTATATATTCTGTTACTGTGTTAGGTTGCTTGCAGTAAAAAAGGAAATGTCATTTAGCTGTTTAAACGCGTGTTAAATTTGATTATTCACGTGACCGATAAAATTGGTAAATTTCCATGAGACTTGTAGTTTAGCTATCATTCTTAAGTTTATCTCTCATACATATCTACCTACTATTTATATCCAATATTTCCCTGTCAAAAGAAATTGTGTTTTTATGACGACCTCGGTGGCGTAACGGATAACGCACTTCAGTACGCTTGTGGAGGTCACGGGTTCGATTCCCGTCTCGCGTCTGGGTGTTTATGTATAATATGTATTTATTTACAAAAAAAAAAGTATATTAAGTAGTATATCAGTTGTCTAGTACCCATAACACAAGTGCTATGCTACTTAGTTTGGAACTAGATGGCGCTGTGTGAATTGTCACAAAATATTATTATTATTATTATGCATTTTCGTAACCCTGCACATTCATCTCAGCTTACAATATTATTTTATTCTATGTCTTTATTATACAAATGTACCTTAATTTAAATCACTACCTGTCTTACAACCTATTATGTCTTTGTCGCATCCATAGTACTTTGGCTATATAGCAAGACGAGGGGACCACATTTTATTTTTTTAATGCTGCAGGACAGCAGACAGCCTGACAGCCCGCTTAGAATTTAGCAGTTACCGTCGCCTATGGGTGTTTGCAACGCCAGTGGCATCGCGAACACGATGCTGTCCCATAAAGATACAGGAACTTGGGTCACTAATACCGGAACACAACACAAAGTTATTATGGCGGCATACTTAAGACCAAAGGTGGTCGCCATCCAGACGGGCTTAAGGCCCTACCACGTAGCTAGGGTGGGTTGTTTTGTCGCCTTTTACGACAGGCCGACCCCGGCCGCAGAGGTGTTCTTTCTCTGCCCCTGCACGGATAAAAACATCTTGGAATGACTAATAATAGTCTGAAAAGAGCCAAAGGGCGATGCCCGACTAGATGGTCAGACCAAATAACGGATAGGAGTGCTACGGGGTTCCAGGATATAGTGAGGATGGCGACAGGTAGGAACCGCTGGAGAGATTTCATTCGTTCCTGTGTGATCGCAACATGTAGGGATCAGGATCTTCAGTCATGAAGGACCAACCAGAGAGAGACCTCAATTTTATGTTAGGTCTGTAAAAATAACTAGTTTATTTAAAATTTTGCACTTCTAAGAGAGTTACGTAATGTATAAATACTTTTTATGAAGTAAAACTGCTGGTTTTACTTGTTGAAACTTTAACTACAAATTTACATAATGATCGCATTGTGTACCAGTGTGGTATATATATTGATATATATGTTTTTTTGTTTATATCTGTAACATATATATTTTTTACTTCCTGCTCGTTTATGACGTGATCATAACTTCTCTAAATTATTTCTTATATTATTATGTCAAGTGAATATATTCCATTTAATTTATGTGAAGGATATAAGTATTTTAGCCATGTTTTGATTTACAATTCACTATAATTTTGACATATTAGAATAAAGGTTAGAGTGGTAAAATCTCTCAGGAGTTGTATGTAATATAATATTTAAATTTAAAATAGACGAATCATAATCAGTGTTGTTTAGCAATAATAATTTCTACAGTATCTACAGAGTTTCGTAACGTTTTAGGAAATCAAATCTATGTTTTTATTTTCGTATAGGTTTTTTAAAATATGCGAGTATTAGTAGTCGCCTAGTGATCCATATTCGACCATAATTCAATATTAATCACCTCTCAGCTTAACCACAGACTTAAATCATAAACAAAGCAATTATACATTTGCGTATAATAAATATATTTTTCTTACAATTTTCTTATTAACTTAATAATCTTCTATATCCCGTTTTAATGGTTGTAACAGTAGAATGAATAATTTCTGCAGGGTCACGATCTAACACAATCAAGGGTCCCATTATACGAAAGCAACCATGTAGAAAATTTGAAAATTAAAAAAAAATGAATAGACTGTACCATGATATACTATTTTAGCAGGTAGGTATAAGATGTCACAAGGCCAGTGTCTTGGGTGGTCCAAAATAGATAGCACAAATATTTTGGACACATTATGATGGAAATGTGCGTTGTCTGTGAGCCGCCGCGGCTTTGTCGCGCCTAACCACGACGAATGTCGTGTGTTGCTTTTTTAAACATTTTATTTGACACCTGAACTTAATTTAAACTCTGTAGATATGGGGGTCACGTAAGATTGGATGTTAAGGTGCGCACGCGATGTGTTGCATCCTGATTCAATACGCGGGTGACGAGTTGAGCCATTTACATACCTATTGTTCGCCTGTAGTGGGTGCCAATGCAAAAAGAAAGGACTTAAGACGGTCGATTTGTAAAAATGTGTCCCTTTTCATGTAATACATTTAAAAGTGCTATTGTTGTATGAATTTTTTGTTTAATTTGAGCTGATGTATTCTAAAAATAATTGCTGACAATTACTTTGCCAGTGAATCGTTGATGTGGGAGTTGCATCTTAAAAATATGCTGACTAATAAGTCAGAATAATAATTAAGTTCTTCAGGGCAGAGGACTGGGCTTACTATGTCCACTGCCCTGAAGAAGACAGAGAGAAAGCCAAAGACAGAGTGGTGTGGAAGCAGTTCGTCACCGATTTCGTCAAAGCGTTTTAAGACGGGCACAACCTTCAGTAATGAAGACCACGGATAAGAAGAAGAAGATAATAATCTTAATATTAAAAAAATCTAATAATTATTAGATTTTTTTTATACCTTTTGAATACTATTTAATATTGTCACATGGCAAACATCTGATCGATTACGAGCGCGAGGCCCTGACCTTGATTTTCCTTCCCTTAGAAAACTCTATTAAAAATTTTGATTTAGTTATGTAATTATTGTGTAAATAAATTTGATTTTTGAATCCGTGGTATCTATATCTAGAATTGAAACAAACGTCTCCCTTAAATCGGATTTCGAAAAACACGGAAAATTGGCATAGAAAAGAAAAGTGAGATAGAAAATAAATGTATATTTGTTTACATTTGTTGTGCAAACTAATAAAAATAGATATATCAAATCGATATTTGTTGTAATAACGATATACTCGTATGTCAAATATGAAAGTGGTAATTTATCTATACTACTATTATAAAGAGGAAAGATTTGATTGTTTGTTTGTTTGTTTGTTTGTTTGTTTGTTTGTTTGTTTGCTTTGAATAGGCTCCGAAACTACTGACCCGATTTAAAAAATTCTTTCATTGTTGGGAAGCTACACTATCCCCGGGTGACATAGGCTATATTATATTTTCAAAAAAATTAGGGATCCTTACTAAAACTCCAATAATGTAACCCAAAGTGTAAAAAAATTACCTAAAATATTATTTAAATCGCGTGCGTTGCGAAAACTATTGATGATAGAATAAAATAATGTACTACAACTTTGCAGAACACATCATTATTTACAAAAAGTGTCGCGACAGCATATGTCTAACTATTATAGTTATGCCACAATAAGTGTTCTTTTATTTTAAAAATTTAATTGAAATGCCGCCCCTAGAAAAGACTCTTTATTTGGATCTTGGTATTAATCCTTATCAAAATAAATTACTTCATATTCAAAACTGTTTCAATACCTTTATATAACTTTTTGAATTATTCAATTCGGATATTCCATTCCAAAGATATCACGAGTTTAAAAATGTAAGTATTAGAAAAACGTGGTAGCCGCTCACCCTGTTCGGCTAGCTAAGCAGCACCTTATGCAATGTAGGCGTGCGTCACTGGGGTTTTTACAAAAATTAGAATACTTATTAAAAAATAACGAAAAATAAATAAAAAGTAATAACAAAAAAAATCATTAAAATAAAAGCTCATAGAAATAATAATATTCAAACTTTCTTTATAATTTTATTTTTTTAGTAACCTGACGCAAATAGAAGGGTTTGCCCTCAGGGGCGCTCCTCTGTCCGAGGAGTGCACGGGTGTGCGTACCCGAGGTGCCCGAGCATCCGTCGCTTCACTCCCCTCTCCGTTCGAGGCGACAGAGTCCTACCTTTCTTTCCGTCTACCTCTTCATCCTTTCCAACTTAGCTCTCTGTTCGTGGCGTGGTCCCCGGTGGGATGATTGCAAATACTGATTGGGGTCCCGGGTTCTACCCTGGGACCTGATTTGGTAGTCGAAACCATGCCTATTTCGACTGCGCCTGCACAGAGTGTTCCCGGGGCGGGAATTGCATCCTCGCTGTCGGTTGGTCTTGCTGGGCCGGCTACGACGTCAGGCGACTCTGCTTTTTCTGGAGTGTCGTCTGGTAGTCGTACCCACGCCTGACTAGCACGCGACGGGGATGCGAGTCCCGTCCGGAATTGGCCGCGGACCTGTCACTCCCGGCCCTGGTTTTGTCCATGGTCGGGGGCGATCCTGGATGGACGGCCGTCGCCTCCTTTTGCGAGGCAGTAGTGTCTGCAAGGGAGGCGGCGGAACGGGAGCGGGAGTCCGCCACGGCACTCCCCTCCCGCCAACGTAGGCCGCGTCGTCGGCGCCGGAGGGCGGGCAACGATCTCAGGCCGACGTAGAAAACGGCCGCGGGCGGCCCCTCGGGGGAGGATCCGCCGCCCGCACTATTGCCGCGAGGGAAAAGGCCGCGTGCTGTTCCACAGCCTCCCTCAACTCCTAGAGTTGTTACAAGAGAGCGCCGCGGGGACGAAACCCTGACCCCCTGGCGCCAGCACTTTAGAAGGGGCCCGCTTTAAGACAAAGCGTGGGCCGGCGCCGGCCCGGGCCACGAGATCGGCAGGCCATATATCCGTGGGCCCGGGCGTAGACGATAGGAGAACAGCGGGGTTTTTTAGTGGGTCGAACATCTTTTCCGGAGTCCCTTATATCCCTCGGTCCCCCCCCGGGCCGGGATAACCCGTCAAGAGAGGTTTTTCCCCGAGACCGAAAAAAAATAGAAGGGTTTAATTTTTAATTTTTTGTTAAATACCCGTGCGAAGCTGGGACGGGCTGCTAGTCGATATAATAAATAAGTAAATGCATTACGTATTTGTTTTAAGATATTTTTTTATGTGGTTTGTTTTTCAAGAACAGAAACGCTGACAGCCGTATCGTGACCTTAGATTACCCATTGTTGTTATATCTTTGAGTTGATAACAAAGTAAGCATTTAAAATATTTCAATCTGCACATATTTGCGAGAGGTTACTAAAACAAAATTTTTATTCATTTTATAATTTAACAATATAAGTGATTATGTAAATAGAAGTTACATATTTTTCCCTTAAAAAACGTAATTAAGGACAAGTCAGTAAAATATATAAACAAAGCTATTATTGTCATTTGAGGATGATAGACATGCCAGTCTATTATAGTTATAGTCTAGTCAAAATATCTAATATAATATTAATATTTGAGTTGTAATTTATTTTATTACTAGAAAACTACAGACTGGCTAACGGCGCATTTACTAGTAGGCAATTACCGTCGCCTATGGAAGTTTGTGACGACAGGCGCACTGCGAACACGGTGCCGTTCGCGTACAGGAACTGGAACCTCACTTATGCCGGAATACAATACAAGGTTATTATGGCGGTATGTTTAGAGACTAGGGGTACCACCTAGCTAGGATTGTTTTGGCACCTTTTACGACAGGCCCGGCAGGGGTATTATTACTTCGCCGTTGCACTAAGGAAAATATAATAATGAAAAGTATAAATAAACTAACCTAAATAAATTGTTAGTAAAGAACGTGGGTATACTGTTTAATAAATTAAAGTTTAATACTTAAAAAATACTGTCCAACTTGTATAAAATATTTATTATTAGCCGTTCCCGCCCGCTTAGCTGGTCGAATAACAGAAAAAAGTAAATCGAAAAAATATGAGAAGTTTTCGTATGCGTGCGCGTTACACCACTTGTCCCACTTCTCCGCAGCAAGATAATACACATCACTGAACACGTAGTGCTTATAAAAATCGTTGTTGCTTAAAACTTTATATTAAATGAAGATATTGGAAATTTAATTGAAATAAATCCAGCAGTTTAGCCGTAATGCGCGTACAACTGCAGACCTCTATCATTTTATTTACATAGTTATACTTACTTAAACCAGTTTATCGCTTTATAACTATTAAGTGTTTATGATATTTAGTACATAAAACAAAAAGTTGGTTTCGTATATGGACACAATTTAGTCGAGTACTTGATCGTAACAGTCATGTAGCGTATAGACGATAGGGAGATGTCAGTGTCGGGCAGAGATAAAAGTGCGCCGAGTGTCGGCCACATAAATAAATATATTCATTAGGTGACACCCACGCGCTATCTCGGCACTAAATCCTCGACGTCGGCCCCCGTCTTAGGAGGCTGCAACACCAGCTCGGAGAAAAAAAAGCTGGCCGTTGTTTCAACTCCGCGGACACGACGTAAATGGCTATAGGTGCCGTATTCTATAAGATATTCCCATATGATAAAATTATTAACAAGATTAATAAATTAAGATGGAATATTTTTTAAGAAATTTATTTAAACAATTCTATTTATTTCATATAACACATAAAAAAGCGTTACAAATTTGATCATATGTTAAATCATAATTTTAAAACTCTTTTATTCTTTAATACATTTTCGGTTGGTTGTGCAAACTAATTTTAAAGTTTAAAGACGACATTAAGTCCGGTTTAAGCATTAAGACGTTATTTTACATAAGCTTATCCTATTTTTATATTAAAGCGATTACTATACAAGAACAGAAATTGTTTACAACAAAAAAAAAGACATTTTAACCATAGTTAAAAATTTTTTTTAAATATCTGAAGCATACAAAATCTATGAATATTTTTTTCCTAAATTATCTCAAATATTTAATCTTTCAAAAAGTTAATCTAGTCCAAATGGAGTAAATCGTATATTTATTTAAATTTTCTAATTTCTACCAAACTAATTTTAAGTTAACTACTGCCCATTAATGAATGCCGTCGGCCGATGGCTAACGTGTACAAAACTTTTACTTAATCCATCAAATAAATCTGCTTGCTATATATGTGGTTTTATATAAGAGCTCATATTCTATATTTTTCATGGATATATAACTTTGTGTACTAATTTTTTTATTGCTGTGGAACATCAGTCAAGCTGACGGAGTTACCGTCGCCTATAGATGTTTGCGATGCAATCGATAACACGCTGCCATTTGTTAGGAGAACTGGAACCTGGGTAACTAATGCCAGAACACAACACAAGGTTATTATGGCGGCATGTTTAGAGACCAGAGGTGATTGGCATACAGACAGGCTTGGGGCTCTACTACCTAGTTAGGGTTGTTTTGTCGAGTTTTCCGACAGGCTGCTCCCGACCGCAGAGGATAGTATAATTATGCCATCCGTGAACTGGATAAGTGAGAAAATTCTACAAGTGAGAGTTATTGCCAGGTCCCGTCATTTTAACCCTGGAGGGTTCGTATTCCAATACGTGATAAACAGAAACCTCTATAAGAGAAAGTCGTTTTTCCCTCATGGACCTCTATAACTGAGACTGCTACTTGTCTGTACCTCTATAAGCGACAGTCGATCATGAAACCACCCACGGTTTACGAATCCAGTATGGTAAGACCGAGCTTCGAAGATTTCCTACTGATAGACGACAACGTGGCTACCACCGGAAAAACACAGACGATGATATTGTAGAAATTGTGTGAGCACCTGTGTTGACGGAAATGACAGTGAAGATGATGTCAACCAATCAGTGATACACAAGTGGAGAATATTTCAAAGAACCATGGAGCGTCTCCAAATGCATTGGAGACGCTCCACCAGTTTTTTAAATATTCAGCGGTTGTCGATAAAATTTATGAATTAGAAAAAAAAATACAAAATGCAAGAAAAGAAACGAAAAAAAAAAATTAACAGGTTTTTAAAGTAAATAAATATGTACATTAGTGTAAGATTTTTTGTTTTCCTTTGTACGTCAAATTCTTATGAACACAATCCATACAATTACATATTTATAATCATATTTATCACTCATATACATACTAGTTGTATTATTTAACCTCTCTAAGGGAGAAGCCACACCTGTAACTGTTTAAGCGAAAAACTTGGGTAAGTGAAAAACCTCTATAAGCAAAAACGAGATTGCGGTCTCTTGAACTCTTACTTACGTTCGACTGAATTTATTAAATACATAAAGGTTTTTACGAATTGAATAAAAATACGAGAAATACTTGATACGAGTGTAATTTTTTAAAATCCTTTTAGAATTGTAACAAATATATTACAAATAAGAGTTAAATTTTGAAACATTGTAAATTTAATTCTTGTATTTCTACAATTGGAAATTACAAAGGTGTTATAAGGTACAGGAAATACTCATTCAATACTGAATCACGGTCCTGCTGACACCAGTTGCTGTTCGGTCGGAGCCTTCTGACAATACGATCGATCCTGTAATTATGAATACAACAACGCCAGTCGCCTCCTTCCAACGATCAAAAGAAACAATTTATCACATCTGCCAGTTATACGTCTTCTATAATATGTAAATTTGTCAATAATAACACCTTATATCTACAATGAAACAAATTTGTATGTAATGGAAGAATCTTCAGTATAATTTTCCAGCACGTTCGAGTGGTTATTACCTAAAAGGGTGGATTGATCATAAAATATTAAACACATGCAACTCTTTGTTCTAGTTGCCACCACCGGTATTCTCCCACTGAATCAATTAAATATTGAGTGTAGCTCGAATATAAAATCTTCATAGCAAGCAATAAAGTTTAGAATATTGAGTTACTATTCGACTTTAATTAGCGCCGAACGCTCCAGATACCGCTATTAGAACGGATGCTAAGCATGGTCAAGTAGAGTCAAAGCTAAGGTAATTAAAGCACCTATCGCTAACTTACAGCTTTTTCGAACCGCATCTACGAAATCAGCTTGGCATGAAAGAGATAGGTATACATTAACACCTCCTAACCGTATATGATAAAAGATCACCTGTGCTTACTACTGTAATTCTACTACAGGTCGGTAGAGCACCTGTCCCTTTCATACGGTTCATGCTTAAGCCGAACTGAACGAGTGCGAGTAGGAGTAGCTTTATTCAACTTCCGATCAATAACGACATATCTATAAAGTATTTGCTGGAGAAAAATAGTCTCTAAAGACTTGAAACTAGTAATGATTTATATTATAATGGCTTACTCTGAATTTTGTAAACTTAGAACGGGATGGAAGGTTTCATTGTAATCAAGCGGTGTTGTAATTTTTAACGCGTTCGAAAATCGAATTAGAAACGTTAGAGTGAGAGGTGGAAAGAGGTTCGACTCAGTGGAGGCAGTTTTTTGATGTTGTTTGTCGGCGGAGATTTTTTCAAGGCGTGCAAATGGGAGAAGGCGCACGAGTGGGCGCGCCAGCACAACAAGCGCGCTCTTCAGTGTTCTGGCTGAGCTTCGAGCGAGCGCGTGCGAGACGAGTGCCCGCCGTTGTGGAACCCCAGACATATCTTGACTAAGTTAAGAGGACTTGCTGAACTGTTTACAAGCTTGTACCGTGTATCGAGTGGCCTGTTGTTGGTGCTGCATGTTCCAATTGCAGGGGATTAGTAGTCTAACGGTGGCTCGACCATGTTGATATCGGCGGGCAGTGGCCCCACGCCGGAGTTCTCCCCTGCCTCGTGCTGTGCGCCTTGGAAGATGGAGCCGGCGCCTCCAGCGCCTGCTGCCATCACACAGCCATTAAATATTTCACCAAATGGTAAGAACTCTTTATTTATTTATAGTATCTACTATTTTCCATTATCTCAATCAGGCAAAGAAGTTTTAAATAATCACTTAACTATCCTTATTGATAAGAGTTAATTTAGCAGTGACTTTTCACAGTGAACTTTTGTAATTCGACCATTATTTGAGGCGATTTAAAATAAACAAATGTTATCCATTTGTAATATAATACATTTAAATTACTAATAATATAATAATTTAAAGCATAAGTTTATTTATATACGCTATTTTAAGTTAATCAGAATCCAACAAGATTCGAAAAGAGTGATAAATTTATGTTGCATTTAATTTGCCAAATTGGCGGACAGTACACTTAATCAATACCAATTAATGTGTACAAATATATTCATGTTTCTAACAATATTTTAAAATATTGTATGCAGTTATCCTTACTTAAAAAGTTAAGCAAGTCTTTTTGGAATTTCACTATATAAAAAAAGATTAGCTTATTACAATAACTTTCTTAATTAACTGGTAATTTTTTTCTGTAAGACCACTAGCACTAAAATTCAATAAATGTACTGTTAAAGTTAAATGTAATTTCAATTAATGGACAAATTTTACTAAACCTCTTAAAACATCCATTTATATTTTCATAAATCAAGCATTCTAACATAAATCAAACTAATTTTTATCTTATTGTATGGCTAGCAAAATTTCACAATATATTCAAGTTATTTTTTTTAATGGCTGTATATTGTATCTGTTATAATGTTTTTGCTATGTTTATTTAACTCTTAAAAGTTTATTGTGTGAAATTTATAAATATTATAAAGTAATAAAGTTTTTATTGTTATGTATCTACTCTTTCGAATTTATTTAATATATTTTGTAATTATTTTAAGCCTTTGCACGTTGGTATTAGGCCTATACCTTGTCAGGTTAAAAGTTAGGTTAAAAGAGTTTTGTAATTTGTTTTTTAGAAAGTACAAATGCTTTATGATTATGGTTTAGTGGTTATTAATGGTGTCTGATCTATTGAACAACGTGAAAACTAGTTACAACAAAGTTTTTTCTACTTTATAGCAAGCAAGAATTTTTTTGACGAGCGACGGTGTTTATTGCCTGCCAACTTACTACTACTTACATCTGTAGAATTGTTTTCCATGTGTGTAACTCCAAATAGAAATGTTTCTACTACCATGAGACTGTTAGTTGTAAGACAGAAGTAATTTTAAACTTACTTGAAGATAGACTTATTTGTAAGATTACAAATAAGTCTATTTTAAAGATAAATAAAATCAACCCAAAACAAAACCCACCTAAATATATCTGATATTACTGAAAATATACTCGTAGAGACTATCTTCAAGTAAGTTCAAAATTACTTCTGTCTTACAACTAACAGTCTTATAGTAGTAGAAACATTTCTATTTGGAGTTGCACACATGGAAAACAATTCTGTTAAACTCAGTATTCAAATACTGTTGTTGTACATAATTTATAAAAAAAATTACAATACAATTGAAAAATTGTAATTAACTTGCACTTACGTTAAATCTTACCATTTCAAAAGTTAAAATTTTAGGTTTTTTTATTGCTGAACAGCAAATTTATTATTTAATTTTATTATTGAACAGCAAACAGGCTCACGGCTCACTTAGAACTTAGCAGTTACCGTCGCCTGTTGGTGTTTCCAACGCCAGTGGCATAGAGAACACGCTGCTGTCTCATAAGGGTACAGGAACTTGGGTCATAATGCCGGAATACAACACAAAGTTATTATGGCGGCATATTTAAGACGAAAGGTGGTCGCCATCCAGACGGGCTTGGGGCCCAATCACGTAGCTAAGATGGGTTGTTTAGTCGCCTTTTACGACAGGCCGACTCCGGCTGTAGAGGTCAGTATTCTTTCTCTGCCCCTACACGGATAAAAAGACCTTATCGACATTTGTGTAAATGAAATTTGATTTGATTTTAAATTTGGAAAATACTGGATCCTAATATCGCAAACATTTAAGGTTCATGATATCAGATCAAATAAGTATTTAATAATTTATTAGTTTTAGTTATAGATTATTAAAAAAATTAAAATAATGATAATATCAAAAAGGTTTCTTGTTATTATTTATGAAAGCGTCTTTATTTCCGAAATTCCGGATTATGTGGATACGGACAAATACATATCCTCGCTTTCCACTTTCTTCTGTTAGCCGTCGTCTCAAAATTCATATCTTTAAGCCATATTATCTGTAAGAGCGTCAAATGTTAAATTATCTGTCGCATAAGAAAAAAAAATTTAGAAATAGAAGAAGAAGCTGGAGAAGTAGTATAATTTAGCGTGACTCTATTATAAAGAAAGATATAACTGGCACAACGTCATGTCGTTTTTATTTACTACTCGTGCGTTTTACTTGTAACTCTTACATCTCTTCTTATATAGAGTATCTAAAGTAGCCCGCATCCCTAATTCGCTGAGCGTATGAGATGTAACGGACCGGTCCTGCCGCCTGTTTTCGGTCCTATATCGTACTGCGATGGGAAATCCATTCTCCATTCCATTTCCTGAGAGTACGCAATATTTTGAACGTTTCGAATGTTTTTGAGAACCGTTTCGTACAAGAAAGATGAGGCTCCAAGAAATGGGGATGAACACCCAGCCGATAGCGCGCAGTGCGGTGGTAGAAAGACGAAGGAGACACCATCTTAAACAGTTCCTCAGAACACTCTCCATTTTATAGACGGTAGTTTACGCAAAGAGACGCAAAATTTCTCCAAAGGCCAAGCGTGTCTAAACCATATGTGAGTATGGGATGAGAGAAGATGAACTGCGCGCTGTTGGATGGAGTCCAGGGGATTTAGCAGACAGGCTGATGACTGAGGCTCCAGCCTATAAATGTGGGCAGTATTCCATGTGTGGCCTGACCTGTGCTTTCTATATAGCACAAACCATTGCCTTGGAGTTAAATACTGGTTGGACCGATTTAGCACATCCAGCTTTTTGGAGGGAAGCTTAGCTTTGCCCTTCAGCTGTCCCCTAAACTGTACATCATTCGTGATGTCGATACTAAGGATCCTAATACTCTCTGAGATGATATGAGGAGTTCCTTGGCACTGAGGCGCAAGTGCGAATGCAGTTTTATGGCGGAGAATACGCAGTCTTGAGCCTTGAAGGGGTTAAATTCCAATTTAACCCCAGGGTTTTGTCGTCCCCATTCAGAGACTCTGTCTAGAGAGTTCTCTACTTCAGACACAAGTCTGGCCCGACTATCTTCCAAAACTGCAGCAGGGCGGTTTGCACGACCAGTGTACCGTGCATCGCCGGAACTATCATCTGCATAGCAATGAAAGCCATCTATGCATAACATATCATTGATATGCAGAATAAATAGCGTCGGCGATAGCACACAACCCTGGGGCACACCAGCATTGATGGACTTTACACTGAAGTAGCAACCGTTGATAACGACCTTAATGCTGCGCCCAGCGAGAAGAGCCCTATGCCAGACCCGACTGAAGGCCTTAGTGATTTCTAAGTTAACAGTCAAAGCTTCTCCTTTGTTCTCAATGGCTTTAGCCCAACAGTGGGTTAGGTAAACTAGGAGATCACTAGCAGATCGACCATGCTGAAAACCGTATTGGCGATCATTTAGCAGCTGGGAATCCTCCATGTAATCCAATAGTTGCGCGTTGATAATCCGCTCCATCGCCTTTGAGAGCAAAGAAGATATCGCTATAGGCTTGTAGTTGAACGATCCGTCCGGTCACCATTTTTGGGAATAGGGTGAATATGGTCCATTTTCCATAAAGCCGAGAGACACAATCTTTGCAGTAGGATAACGTGAAAAGTCGGGAATGGACTGGAGACCACTCAGCCGAGCACTAACTAAACTAAATAATAACATAAAATAAAAATGAATATACTATAAGATACTCCTTTTGTCCACTACCTGCTTCTGTAACATCTACTTATAATAAAAAAAATCACAACAAATTGATAAATTTTCTTGATCTTATCAAAAAATTGCGACAAAGCTTTTTCGTCCTCGTAACAACATTCTTTGCATCATAGGTCACATGATAGGTAAAGGCATTTTAATCGTTCCTCACGGTGTGACGATCAAAACACTATTTCACAAATAGATATAAATAGACTACACGTTTCAATACAATGGAGGATAGTAACACGGACAATAAAAACTGGACACGAAACTATACGATCAATTTATTTCAGCAAGATTTCACTAAGCGATCTCTCTACTTTAAATTGGTTTAAAGGCTGTTGTTCTTTTAATACTTATCTCACAAAACATAGGGTTACCATGGTTTAATTTTTTTTCGAATTCTATAGGAATTTTCTCAACTAAAACGAGTTTTTAATCAGAATATGTTTGAATAACGTCGTGAAGTAAAAACTAAAACTTTTATGAGGTCTAATTTTTTTAGATTTTTACCAAATAAGATATGGGTATATGTTTTATTATTAAGGTAATTAATTTAATAACTAATTGCACCTACATTATCTCATTTATTTTCTTAAGGCTCTATGCTCAGGGAAAGGAAGTGACATGGAAAGGAAACTGAAAATAGACATTCATAAGTTTAGCCGACACTGAGTATTATACTATGCGGTTCTTTTTAACGTAACACTTATATAAATATGTTAATATCTAGATATATATATATATATATATATATATATATATATATATATATATATATATATATATATATATATACATATATATATATATATATATATATATATATATATATATATATATATATATATATATATATATATATATATATATATATATATATATATATATATACCTAGTCAGGTCATAAGTATTGTCACACAGTAAAAACTTTTCTTTTAGAATGCTGGCCACAAAAAAGTTTATTGAATTAGAATTTCGAATTGTTCATGAAAATAAAAATGTATAACTTTTAGAATTTTACTCATTTTTAAATATGGAGTGGACGCTTAAAGAAGACCGTGTTGCAGTTATTGCGTTGCATCGTTGCGGTTACGCGCCAATTCAAATTTTTAACATACTGAAAAATTTGAATATTACCAAAAGATTCGTTTTATCGTACCATCAAACGATACAATGAAGACTCTAGTGTAGATGACAGGTCAAGAAGTGGTCGCCCTCGGTCTGTTAGGACTCCAGCAGTGATAAAAGCTGTGAAGGCACGAATTCAAAGAAATCCCAAACGTAAGCAGAAACTGTTGGCCCTTCATATTGGGTTTAAGCAGAACCACGGTGAAAAGGGTGTTAAATGAAGACTTAGGGCTTCGGGCATATCGAAGAAAAACAGGACATCGTTTGAATGCTCGTCTAATGGACCTGAGACTGAAGAGATGCCGCGCTTTGTTGAAGCGGTACGCGGGAAAAAAATATCGGGAAATTCTTTTTTCGGATGAAAAAATGTTTACCGTAGAAGAGAGCTACAACAAACAAAATGATAAGGTGTACGCACACAGTAGTGAAGAAGCGAGCAACCGTATTCCGCGTGTCCAACAAGGTCATTTTCCATCCTCGCTCATGGTATGGTTGGGAGTTTCTTATTGGGGCTTAACAGAGGTACATTTTTGTGATAAAGGTGTAAAAACGAATGCTGTTGTGTATCAAAATACAGTCCTGACGAACCTTGTGGAACCTGTTTCTCATACCATGTTCAATAACAGGCACTGGGTATTCCAACAAGATTCGGCGCCAGCTCATAGAGCGAAGAGCACACAAGACTGGCTGGCGGCGCGTGAAATCGACTTCATCCGGCACGAAGACTGGCCCTCCTCCAGTCCAGATTTGAATCCGTTAGATTACAAGATATGGCAACACTTGGAGGAAAAGGCGTGCTCAAAGCCTCATCTCAATTTGGAGCCACTCAAGACATCCTTGATTAAGGCAGCCGCCGATATTGACATGGACCTCGTTCGTGCTGCGATAGACAACTGGCCGCGCAGATTGAAGGCTTGTATTCAAAATCACGGAGGTCATTTTGAATAAACTTAATGTCATAAGAATCTATGTTTTGTTAAGTTCATTTTGGTATATGAATGGTTACATAATTAATAAACTTGTTACAATTATTTTACATTACATAGATTCTTATGACATTAAAGTTTATTCAAAATGACCTCCGTGATTTTGAATACAAGCCTTCAATCTGCGCGGCCAGTCGTCTATCGCAGCACGAACGAGGTCCATGTCAATATCGGCGGCTGCCTTAATCAAGGATGTCTTGAGTGACTCCAAATTGGGATGAGGCTTTGAGCACGCCTTTTCCTCCAAGTGTTGCCATATCTTGTAATCTAACGGATTCAAATCTGGACTGGAGGAGGGCCAATCTTCGTGCCGGATGAAGTCGATTTCACGCGCCGCCAGCCAGTCTTGTGTGCTCGACGCTCTATGAGCTGGCGCCGAATCTTGTTGGAATACCCAGTGCCTGTTATTGAACATGGTATGAGAAACAGGTTCCACAAGGTTCGTTAGGACTGTATTTTGATACACAACAGCATTCGTTTTTATACCTTTCTCACAAAAATGTACCTCTGTTAAGCCCCAATAAGAAACTCCCAACCATACCATGAGCGAGGATGGAAAATGACCTCGTTGGACACGCGGAATACGGTTGCTCGCTTCTTCACTACTGTGTGCGTACACCTTATCATTTTGTTTGTTGTAGCTCTCTTCTACGGTAAACATTTTTTCATCCGAAAAAAGAATTTCCCGATATTTTTTTCCCGCGTACCGCTTCAACAAAGCACGGCATCTCTTCAGTCTCAGGTCCATTAGACGAGCATTCAAACGATGTCCTGTTTTTCTTCGATATGCCCGAAGCCCTAAGTTTTCATTTAACACCCTTTTCACCGTGGTTCTGCTTAACCCCATCTGAAGGGCCAACAGTTTCTGCTTACGTTTGGGATTTCTTTGAATTCGTGCCTTCACAGCTTTTATCACTGCTGGAGTCCTAACAGACCGAGGGCGACCACTTCTTGACCTGTCATCTACACTAGAGTCTTCATTGTATCGTTTGATGGTACGATAAACGAATCTTTTGGTAATATTCAAATTTTTCAGTATGTTAAAAATTTGAATTGGCGCGTAACCGCAACGATGCAACGCAATAACTGCAACACGGTCTTCTTTAAGCGTCCACTCCATGTTTAAAAATGAGTAAAATTCTAAAAGTTATACATTTTTATTTTCATGAACAATTCGAAATTCGAATTCAATAAACTTTTTTGTGGCCAGCATTCTAAAAGAAAAGTTTTTACTGTGTGACAATACTTATGACCTGACTATGTATATATATATATATATATCTGAAACATATCTAAGAGGATCTCTTATATCTTAGATTAAATTAGGTAAATAATATATTTGTTACTTTTTAAGGATTTTTTGGTTCAATCTTTATTTAAAATTTTATCTTATTTACTGAAAAATTGTCAAGCGATGAATTAATAACGGCGCACTAGTAAAAAATAAACGTATTTACAAAAACTAAATGTTTATTATCGATGATTTGACAATAATAACTTGCGACAAATGTACACAATTTAAGTATTTCTACTAAATTTGAACTTGATCAAATGATTTAAAAATCAGATTATCACTTAATGGGAAATCATTCGATGAACAAATATGAGTTTCTTCATACATAACTAAGACGTTTCAGACGATTTTAGTTAAACTAAATTCTATTGAAAAAAAATGTATCCATTACGGATTTAGAAACCAACTGCTTTGCTTTCAAATCGTAAACATGGTGATATTTTAGCAATCTGTAAGAATTAGCAAGCTTAGTAAATGAAAAACGCCGAAAGACATACTATGATCATACTGTCTCGTATCTCGTGAGCTATAATATAGCTGAGAACTATCTCTGAAATGTGAGCAAATATTTTTTATATGGTTCTACTCATTTGGTGGCTACATACTGAAACAGTGTAAACATTTGACGACCTCTGTAGCGTAACGGATAACGCACTTCGGTACGCTTGCGGGGGGGGGGGGGGGGGTCACGGATTTGATTCCTGCTTGGCGTCTGGGTGTTTATATATAATATGTATTTATTTACAAAAAAAAGTATATAAGTAGTATATCAGTTGTCTAGTACCCATAACACAAGTGCTATGCTACTTAGTTTGGGATTAATTAATGGCGTTGTGTGAATTGTCATAAAATATTTATACTTATATATTTATTTATACTCATATTTTATTTTATATTACGCGCCTCGTTTTTGGAGGGTTGAAAGCCATCCGTGATATTCTTTAATATCAATATAACCTCAGATCGAATCTTTAGAGATATCGTATCATGGAGGGATACAATACCATTTATTTTTTTGTAACGTGTTACATTTTGTCACACTAATAAACTTCGATTCACAACAATGCATTTTTCACGTAGAAAAAATATAATTTAAATATTATTATTTATTATCTTTATAAAGGTTTTGACAACCTCCGTAGCGTAGCGGCTAATACATTTCGGTACGCTTGCGGAAGTCATGGGTTTGATTCCCGTCTCGCGTTTGGGTGTTTATGTATAATATGTATCTATTTGTAGAAAAGTATGTTTGTAGTTTATCATTTGTCTAGTACCCATAACGTAAGTGCTACTTATTTTTGCACTAGATGGCGCTATGTGAATTATGTCACTATAATTATATTTCATATGCAAGACTTAGATTATTGTTACTTAATCAGTTTAATTTTAGATTTTACAATTTGTATCTGGCAACCCAATAAATCCGAACTTAGTAAATACGACGACCCTTACTACAAGCGTGTAAATGTTCGATTTGGGTGTGTCATTTGTATTGTCACAGTGACATCAGAGTACGTGCTGAAAGCATCGTGATCGTCGTGACATACGTACGATACGTTACTGCAAAAAATAGTAAAAAAAATGTTTAACAGTTTTGTATTGACCCATTCAACTCTTAAACTGTTTTGAACTGTAACGATTTCTTCTTAGAAATAGACATATGTCAAAGAACTTTTTCAGTAACGTAAACACTAAAGACGTCGGCATTAGTGTCTATTTTTAAATAAACAGTTTTGGATTTTTAACAGGCTTTCCTTACTAAAACATAATACGGTGAAATTGTAACGTATTTTCTAAGAATAGCATTTAAGCATAGATAATTTTAAATATTGTTTCATCAACTTTTCCGTTGTTTTTTATAAATTACAATATACATACATACTTTCGAAAATAGAATAAGTAACGAAGCGTTGGAATGTACAAAATCAATGAATACAATTTTACATATTTTAGTTTTCATATTTAACCAACAATTTACTAATAAATATCGTCGTCAGCCATTTATTTTACACTGATTAACGTATGCCTACCCAAATTTGCGCCACAAATCCCGGTCCCTGGTTTCTCCCATATAGCTCCGACCGGCAACCTGGCGCAGGTCATCGCTCCATCGGGCTGGGGGGCGTCCTACACTACGTATGCCGAGACGCGGTCCCCACTCCAGGACTCGTTTGCTCCAACACCCATCGTTTATGCAACAAACGTGAATGGCCCATTGCCTCTTCAGCTTGCATATTTTAAGAGCTATATCGGTTATTTTGGTTCTCTTACGGATTTCCTCATTTCCGATTTTATCCACAAGAGAAACACCTAACATAGCTGGCTCCGTAACCCGCTGAGTGACTTGAGTATGCTCATTTACTATTTATTAAATCTATATTGTATACTAAACTCTTGATTTTATTTTTGAAACATATTTTTATTTTATGGATTTTTTTTAAGAATTTTATAGTTGCTACTCAAATTTAATAAAAATAATAATAACAACCAAACCAAAGTATATAAAATTATAAAATCTAGTAAAAATTGTCATATTTTCATTAAATAAATTTACATGAATTCATAACTAATCAATAATACGAGTATATTAAAAGCTTTTATCATTGTCACAAAACTAAATCTAATATAATAGTAAATGAAAGTAATGCGTAATAATCTTAATATTTTTTAATATTTTATAAAAAACCTTTTTTTTACTATACTTGGATACTACTTACTACTTTTTATCCGTGCAGGGGCGGAGAAAGAATACGGACCTCTGCGGCCGGTGTCGACCCGTCGTAAAAGACGACAAAACAACCCACTCCAGCTACGTGGTAGGGCCCCAAACCCGTCTGGATGGCGACCACCTTTGCTCTCAAGTCATCAATCATCATCTTAGCGATGAATCCCAGTTGCAGCCCAAACTCTCGTTTCAGCGCCCGGGGTCCGTTTTCCGACTTTTACTTCTCTACTTCGCACGATCTTCGGCATCTCTGGTGGTTAATCCATTGGCACGCATATCAACCCCTACAACGTCAAGCCAGCACTTTTTGGGTCTACCCCTCGGTGGCGGCATGGCCAGACATTTGTTCCCCTCATAAGTAGCCGGTTGCCGTAAAACGTGGCCATACCAGCGAAGGCGACACTCTTGCAATTTGTTCGCTATATCACGGACATGAAGGCTGCCGCGAATGCGAGAGTTCTTAACGCGGCCCTTCCGCGTTACTCCACACATCCACCGCAGCATTTTTATCTCCGTGACTCGCAGTACCTGCTTGTGTCGCTCCAGCACCGGCCACGCTTCACATCCGTATAAAAGGACAGGCCTAATGATGGTCTTATAGACCTGTCCTTTCAATTTAACCTGTATTTTCACAGATGACACCAGTCACCTTACGCCATTTGGTCCACGCGGTAGCAATGCGTGCCTTAACGTAGGAGTCAATGTCACGAGACGGGCGAATATAGATTCCAGGTATTTCACCTGTTCCGCGTGCTTGACTGTGTCGCCGGCTATGCGCACGGGTGTGGGATCTGTGGAGTTACAGGCCAAGTACTCGGTCTTCGCTACATTGAGCTTCAGCCCACCGTTCTCAAGCGACTCTTTCCACACCTTCACACGTCGCACCAGCCTACCCCTGTCCGAATCTGCCAGCGCGATATCATCAGCATACATGAGCAGCCACGGGGGCTGCTCATGTGAGTTTCTTTCTTTACATTACGTCTAATACCACGCTGAACAGAAATGGACTTAGGACGGATCCGTGGTGTACTCCGACAGTGTTGGGAAAGGATTTCGTGTCACCAACAGCGGTCTGAACCACGGAATCGGAATCTTCTGGAATCCCTTTGGATCGCAATGCTCACCAGATTATTACGCGAGGAATACAGTCGAAGGTCTTCTGCAAGTCGAGAAACAGGCTATGCAGAGGCGTATTCTTCGCCCTGTAATTCTCCGCCACAGTCCTTAGGGCAAAAACAGTGTCCATTGTCCCGTGACCAGGGCAAAACCCATATTGACATCCCGAGACAGTGCACTCCTGTCGAATCTGAGAGTCGATAACCCTTTCGAATAGCTTCATGGTGTGGGACATGACCTTTATACCTTTGGAACTACTGCACTCCTGCACAGACACCTTGCCTTTGAAGACTGGAGTAATGATACTCAGTCTCCATTGGCTCGGGATCGTACCGGTGAGGAGTGTCTGGTTGAGATGTCGGTTAAGATGTCCACAGCACGAGAGCCCATCGCCTTCCAGGCTTCGATGGGGAGTACATCGGATCCAACAGCTTTCCGATTCTTCATGCGGCGAAGATAATTCTGGACTTCTGCGGTCGTTATCAGAGGGACTAGTCCTTGATTCTAAAGAAGATCTGGCGGTTGCACCTCTTTGTGCTGCGTGTTCAGCAGCTCGTAGAAATACGACCGCCATCTCTCTTTTACCGCGATGTCTTCGCATGGCAGGTTGCCCACAGGGTCACTTGGAGCTTCTGCCCCTCAGACAATTCCAACATATCGTAAAGTGGTTGTAAGTGGTCTCGTCTGGCTCTGGTAACAGCTCTCTTAGTGGCGTGCTTTGCCACCCGGTATGCGTCGCGATCTTTAGGAGATCTGGACGCTTGCCACTTCTTAAAGAGGGCTTTCTGCGCTCTAGTCTCCCTCTGGACTGTGTCATTCCACCACCATGTCTCCTTGTCACACTTGAGACCGGGTGGCAAAGGGCCTAAGGGTAGACCCCAAGCACCTCCTTTGCCGATCCAAGGATAGCCGCCTGAATTTTGTCTCAGTAAGCCTGAACTGGTTCGCCCATACCACCGGCGCACTTGTCATCGACGGCTAAGGCGAACTCCTGGGACGTGACTTCATTAAGCAGCCACCACCTGATTCGGCGCTGAACGCGCTCGGTATGCATGTCTTTAGGCTTAGCGCAGAGGTTCATGACAAGAAAACGATGTTGTGCAGTGAGACTCTCACCGGGTATGACCTTGCAGTTGGCCACTTTGCTGATGTGCTGTCTCCTAGTGAGTAGGAAATCGATTTGGGTAGCATTCCTCCCGCTCCTGTACGTGACAAGATGCTCGGGTCTCTTTTTGAAATACGTGTTCACGATGGAAAGGTCGGCGATTGCACACGTATTTAAGATGTCCTCCCCTTCCGCGTTGCGGCTACCGTACCCAAATCCACCGTGAACACGCTCAAATTCCCCACATTCATCACCCACATGACCGTTTAGATCACCCCCCAAAACGTTCCCCTGTGATAATGGGATCCACGGAACACTTCTCCGAGTAGGTTCCAAAACGCTATCTTATCGTCGTCGTCACAACCGGCCTGTGGCGCATAGGCACTTACCTGTAAATAGGGTAGTGGGTAACTACCCCATCGATAAGCACGCTAATGACCATAAGCCGGTCGCTATGACATTTCACTTTCAAAATGTCGTTCTGGAACTCCTCCGAGAGCACTATGGCAACCCCATTCTTCCCACCAGGTACACCTGTGTAGATCAGCTTGTAGCCATTCCCAATGAACCGGGATCTGCTGGCCTTCCACCGAGTTTCCTGCAGGAACGCCACGGCCACCCTCCGCCTGGAGAGCACATCGGCTAACTCCACACGTCTGGTTAGCGTACCTATGTTCCATGTTGTGAAGCGGATCTTTCGATATGTTTGAGCTGCGTGAGTTGGCGCTAACGTCGTTAGCCGTGCCAGCCCATGACATGGTAGCCCTTGTTCACTTCTCATAAAAGCCGGGCGAAGTTCTTGCGCGCCGTTATGCGGCGGCGCTCTAGCCCTTAAACGATCCCGTAATCTTCCTCTTTTCATTTGATTTGGCTATATTTTTGGCTTTTACGGGGGCGACTGTCGTCAGACCCCCCAACTCCAAAAGGAAAGCCGTCGTCAGAGCCTCGTCCGTTATTCAGCAGAGTGCACCGACTTGCAAGTGAGGTTGACTTGGGCCCCGAAGATGTTGGTAGGGCTCCTTAGACCTTTGCTCTCAAGTATGCCACCATAATAACTTTTCACATAATAACGTTCTGGCATTAGTGACTCAAGTTCCTGTACCCTTATGGAACAGCAGCGTGTTCGTGATGCAACTAGCGTTGCAAACACCAATAGGCGACGGTAACTGTTAAATTCTAAGTGGACCGTCAGCCTGTCGGCTGTCCTACAGCAACAAAAAAAAACTTGATTAATCACAAAAAATGCGTACACATAAAATTTAATCTATACTACTATTATAAAGAGGAAAGATTTGTTTGTTTGTTTGTTTGTTTGTTTGTTTGTTTGCTTTGAATAGGCTCCGAAACTACTGACCCGATTTAAAAAATTCTTTCATTGTTGGGAAGCTACACTATCCCCGGGTGACATAGGCTATATTATATTTTCAAAAAAATTAGGGATCCTTACTAAAACTCCAATAATGTAACTCAAAGTGTAAAAAAACTACCTAAAATATTATTTAAATCGCGTGCGTTGCGAAAACTATTGATGATAGAATAAAATAATTTACTACAACTTTGCAGAACACATCATTATTTACAAAAAGTGTCGCGACAGCATATGTCTAACTATTATAGTTATGCCACAATAAGTATTCTTTTATTTTAAAAATTTAATTAAAATGCCGCCCCTAGAAAAGGCTCTTTAATTGGATCTTGGTATTAATCCTTATCAAAATAAATTACTTCATATTCAAAACTGTTTCAATACCTTTATATAACTTTTTGAATTATTCAATTCGGATATTCCATTCGAAAGATATCACGAGTTTAAAAATGTAAGTATTAGAAAAATGTTGCGTGGTAGGCGCTCACCCTGTTCGGCTAGCTAGGCATCACCTTATGCAATGTAGGCGTGCGTCACTGGGGTTTTTACAAAAATTAGAATACTTATTAAAAAATAACGAAAATAAATAAAAAGTAATAACAAAAAAATCATTAAAATAAAAACTCATAGAAATAATAATATTCAAACTTTCTTTATAATTTTATTTTTTTAGTAACCTGACGCAAATAGAAGGGTTTGCCCTCAGGGGCGCTCCTCTGTCCGAGGAGTGCACGGGTGTGTGTACCCGAGGTGCCCGAGCATCCGTCGCTTCATTCTCCTCTCCGTTCGAGGCAACAAAGTCCTACCTTTCTTTCCGTCTACCTCTTACATCCTTTCCAACTTAGTTCTCTGTTCGTGGCGTGGTCCCCGGTGGGATGGTTGCGAATACTGATTGGGGTCCCGGGTTCTACCCTGGGACCTGATTTGGTAGTCGAAACCATGCCTATTTCGACTGCGCCTGCACAGAGAGTGTTCCCGGGGCGGGAATTCCATCCTCGCTGTCGGTTGGTCTTGCTGGGCCGACTACGACGTCAGGCGACTCTGCTTTTTCTGGAGTGTCGTCTGGTAGTCGTACTCACGCCTGACTAGCACGCGACGGGGATGCGAGTCCCGTCCGGAATTGGCCGCGGACCTGTCGCTCCCGGCCCTGGTTCTGTCCATGGTCGGTGGCGATCCTGGATGGACGGCCGTTGCCTCCTTTTGCGAGGCAGTAGTGTCTGCAAGGGAGGCGGCGGAACGGGAGCGGGAGTCCGCCACCGCACTTCCCTCCCGCCAACGTAGGCCGCGTCGTCGGCGCCGGAGGGCGGGCAACGATCTCCGGCCGCCATAGAAAGCGGCCGCGGGCGGCCCCTCGGGGGAGGATCCACCGCCCGCACTATTGCCGCGAGGGAGAAGGCCGCGTGCTGTTCCGCAGCCCCCCTCAACTCCTAGAGTTGTTACAAGAGAGCGCTGGGGGGACGAAACCCTGACCCCCTGGCGCCAGCACTTTAGAAGGGGCCCGCTTTAAGACAAAGCGTGGGCCGACGCCGGCCCGGGCCACGAGATCGGCAGGCCATATATCCGTGGGCCCGGGCGTAGGCGATAGGAGAACAGCGGGGTTTTTTAGTGGGTAGTCGGATGGTCGAACATCTTTTCCGGAGTCCCTTATATCCCTCGGTCCCCCCGTCAAGAGAGGTTTTTCCCCGAGACCGAAAAAAATAGAAGGGTTTAATTTTTAATTTTTTGTTAAATACCCGTGCGAAGCTGGGACGGGCTGCTAGTGTAATAATATTTATGTGAGGTTACCGATCGTGGAATAAGAGCTCCTAAACGACGGTATACTTCCTGGTTTTGATAATTTCTATGTAGGTAGTCGTAAAAATAGGTATCTTCATTTGTCATCGCAGGATAAGCCCAGCTGGCGCGATGAGTGAGCGAAAACAACCATCGCATAGCATACTTCACATTGTATCGACGATCAAACTAATTAATCGGGAGATTGATAGCTAGATTGTCCGGTAGCGTTTCCGGTGAAGGTTGCTCAATACCTCTACACGATTTATACGCAACATAGCGTTCAAACGTTTTGATCTATGATACGAATAATTGGATACAAAATCCGGTGATACTCGTATTTTCCATATACTACCTTGATCACTATTGCAGTATATATTGTTAATCCATTGACTAAATGGCTTGGAAGTGAATGCTTAAGCACAACTGTACATGGACCGATTGATGTATATAGCCGGAACAATAGTTCCGACTATAATAGAATAGGGCTACTCCAAAACTCACTTGAGAGATCTTTGCTCTAGCAAAGGGGTTACCCAGACAACAATAAAAGGAACCGGTAAAGTATCATGGCAGTGGTAAATACACTATTATCTCCGTTCAGAGGTGGAGTAAGAACAATGATAAAACAATTCCAGTTAGGTGGTAGGACTCCTAGTTCCATTGGATGGTAACCACACCTGGTTTTAAAACAAGTAGCTAGGCTCTAGTTTTTCTTCGAGGCTGACGACACGTTGGCAATGATTCTGGTGTTGCGAATATCTATAGTGACCATGTATTATCGGGTAGGCCGTCAGCCTGTCTCTCGATATTAGATATAATTAATTTTGTATAAAACATAAACAGCGTGCGGTGGGCTTACAAATCTAAAAACAACTCGGCGCGCAAATGTATAAGCAAAATTGAAGTGTTTGTTTGCAATGTCAGACTTACATGAAAGTTTACAGAGTTCTTGTAACAATTGTAGAAAATATATTTAAATGTTATGTTTATTCATTCGGCTAATATCCAAAACGTTTGGTCTAATTCTGATGGGGATTTCGCAGATGACAGCTGACTCTATAAAGAATAACTTAATCCAAATTTATATTAAAAAATAATAACATTGAAACTAGTGGGATCTAAAAAATCCTTTTATACGCAGTCGAAGCTGAAGGTAATCAAGCAACTGTGATTGACTAAGTGTGCCCGGAGCATCCATATTAATTAAAATTATTAATTAAGCTATCTTATTAAGAAGGTAATAAAAATTCCACTTTCAGTGTAAACTACGCAAGGCGTAAAGATAAAAGATAACGGCCATTGGAATTCATTTACGATCTCAGAAATGTTATCAAATTAAATAAACTTATATTTTAGTTTCACAAGTTTCTATGATTTCGATTAGTGCTATTATTTATTGCACAAACGCCTGACGGCTGATAAAGTGCTGAGAATTTATGTAAGGTATATGGTTGATATTTTGTTTAATTATAAAACATATCCATGTCAGTTAACTGACTCATAAATTATGAATAAATTTTCTATGACTACGTGAAACCACAAAAGATAGGAAGTACAGAATTTATATTATCATACTATCCGCTTTCAAGTAGCATAAACGAACAGTAGATATCAAGTATCAGAATTGAAATATATTAACAGTTTAAAAAAGATAAATGTTAAAAACAATAAATCGTGATTTGAAGACACATTTTGAACTGAATTTTTTAAACAGATTTTACTTTATATAAATCCTGTTTTACTTAGACCAGGTCTGTGTCTGCATTGTGCTGGTCTCGGTAAGAAATTTAACAAGATAAAAGGTTACACATCTACAAAATAAATGACCATTACCTTGACAATTTTTTTTATACATATTTTTTAACCGAATCATGATTTTACAAATAATGCTTTTACATATCCAGTGATCTGTGAAGGTTACTAAAATAATTTAAAAATACTTGTCGTAATAGGCTAACGTCTAGAATAGCTCGTATATTATACAGCTATTTAAAGCTCATTCCCTGCAAGTTCCGTAGAATATGGTCGTGACTACTAAAAGTAGGTAAAGAAAATTACTTACATACATGAGTTAATTATCACGAATTAATTACAAACACGAGTTTCACTTCTGTACTCACTAATATTTTGTGGTATATTGCAGGGAATGTTTTTTCGCATCAAGTTGTGTTGAGCCACATTTGATCAGGTGCGCTAATAAATCTAATTAACATTTAAATGGTGATCACGCATAATAATCAGCTGGCTTTATAAACTGAGGCAATGCTCCTTAATTAGTTGATAATAGCAACAGTGTTATAATGAACCGTAAAGTCGGCTAAGACATTCAGGCAGAATAAACTGACGCACTTGTTCATATGAAAGGAGTTGTGGCGCAACGTGTCGACACCGTTTGATGCCCTCGCTGGGTGTCTTGCGGTAGGATAGTTATTTGTGGCATATATAGAATATTGTATATAGTTGCCAATTATCGCCGTTCTTCTAGTCGATGACCTACATGGCGAAACGGCTTCTGCACGACAGAATGCTTGCGGTAGCTACGGGTCCGATTCCAAAGTTTGTTTATGTTATTTATAAATGAAAAGATAATCAGATGTCTAGTACTCATAAAACAAGTACTCTGCTACTATGGGATGGAGCTGTGTGAATTGTCCTAGGCTATTAATAATTTAATTTATAATTATATTAAATCAAAAACCTGATTATGTCCGTTTCCAAATACATATTGATAGCAATATAAATCATATTTCGAAGGAAAATAATTCTAAAGAAGTTATTATTTTGATTTAAATAAAGTGAGACAGAATGAAAAAAATTGGCTACAAGACTCATTTAAGTTAATATTACATTATGAAGATGATAATAACGAGAAGCTTTAAACTAAATATTTTTTTTTCTTTTAAAAATAGGCTTTTTACATTTTTGGTATTGCTACCGAGGTCAAATATTCCTCTATACAGGGTGGAGTAAGAATAATGAACCCTGCAGGTCAGGTCTGTCGTAAAAGGGGACAAAATAACCCTAGCTAGGTGACAGGGCTCCAAGCCCATCTGGATAGCACCACCCCTGGTCTCAAAATAAGTCATCATATTATTATGAACACAAGGTTATCCTTGTGCTGTGTTCCTGCATAATTGGCGTAGGTTCCAGTTTTCCTACGAAAACGGCGGCGTTTTAGCGATGCAGGAAGTCGCAGATCTTTATACCTTTTTTACTTAACGAAACCGCTGAACGTTTTGAGACAAAATATATTTACAACAATACGTTCTTAATTAATTTGTTAATATTTTATTAATGAAATGAATCAAAAAAGTGCATACGTTTATTTAGACAAGCTATTTTTTGTTTGAAGGTTAGAGAACTAAATAATGAAATTGAAAGAATTGTGCAGAGCTTGATATTGTTATTGTGAGAGATAGATTATCTCCAACCAACCTCTTTCAGATGAAAGAGGTTGGCTTTCACATCAAAAATATGCTTCTTTTTAGAGCTTCTTTAGTCCATTTTATTGCTATGGAATAGCAGACAGGCTGAAGGCTCACTTTATAGTAGTTGCCCTCGCTTATGGGTGTTTGCAACGCCAGTGGCATCGCGAACATGCTGCTGTTCCATAAGGGTACAGGAACTTGGGTTACTAATGCCAGAACACAACACAAAGTTATTATGGCGGCATACTTATGACCAAAGGTGGTCGCCATCCAGACGAGCTTGGAGCCTTACCAAGTAACTAGGGTGGATTGTCACCTTTTACGACAGGCCGAGAGTTCAGTATTCTTTCACCGCCCCTGCACGAATAAAAGTATCCTTGGTAGTCAGTCCATTGGTACGCATATCACACTTTATGACTTTTTGGGTTTACCTCTCCTGCCGGGGCCCGGCGGAGGCGGCATGACCAAACAATTTGTTCCGCACGTAAGTATCCGGTTGCCGCAACACGTGGCCATACCAGCGAAGATGACACTCCTGCCATTTATCTGTGATGTCACGGACACGAAGGCTGTCGCGAATGCGGGAGTTCCTAATGCGGCCCTTCTGCATTAGTCCACACATCCACCACAGCATATTTATCTCCGTGACACGCAGTTCCTTCTTGTGTCACTCCAGCACTGGCCACGTTTCACAGCCGTATATTTATACGACAAGCCTAATGATGGTCTTATATGGTAGACCGGTTACTTCAACTTAACCGGCATCTTGGGGTCACAGATGAAACCAGTCACCATTTGGCCCACACGGCAGCAATGCGTGCCTTGACGTCGGAATCGATGTCACCAGACGCGTGAATTACGGGTATTTTACCGGATCCGTGCGTTCGACCATATCATTGCCATGTAATTCTGTAGTACAGCAGACAGGCTGACAGGCCGCTCAGAATTTAGCAGTTACCGTCGCCTATGGGTGTTTGCAACGCCAGCGGCATCGCGAACACGCTGCTGTCCCATAAGTGTATACAGGAACTTGGGTCAGTAATGCCGGAACACAAGGTTATTATGGCGGCATACCTAAGACCAAAGGTGGTCGTCATCCAGACGGGCTTGAAGCCCTACCACGTAGCTAGGGTGGGTTGTTTTGTCACCTTTTACGACAGTCCGACCCCGGCCGCAGAGGTTAATATTCTTTCTCCGCCCCTGCACGGATAGACATGTACGTTTCGGTACATGTCTCGGATAAAGTAACTATTTACTATCTAGTAGGCCGTTTACCTGTCTGTGACACTTAATGTACAAAAAAGCAATAGCAAATAGGCAAGAAAGTAAAAAAAAATGTTAGGGTGATATAGATACTATCATGACTATAACATAAAACGTAAATGAATTTTTTTTTAAATTAATACTTTTTCGTCACCCTTTACAGTTTGAAATTAAATTAGAATATTAAAAATTCGCTATAATCTGATGTTTCTTTTGACAAAAAGCTTTCCGTCTGTCTAAAAAAGCGTACAAAAAGCGTAGAAAACTTGTCGCTAGTTTACTGCGTGTGACAAAAATTAGCAATTCCCTCACAATAGATTGGGACGTCGAGGTTACCTACTTGATCAAAAAGTATTATTTTTAATACACAAAAAACCTATTACTTGTATAAAATGATAAAAAACGGTTTTTACCACACTGTACGGCGATTTCAAGTTGTGGGCGAAGTACTTTTGCCTATTGTGGACTGATGATCGTGACGAATGTAGGAAAAAGTGTTGAAATTTCATAATGAATAACACGATTTTTATTATACCGCTGTGAATCTGTTACTTATTAGAGACATTGTGTGTTATATAATTTTATAATAGATCACGTATCGATTTACATTAATTTATTTTTAGTTTGTAAATTTGCAAATTGATACTTGCAATCAAATTCCATGCAGTTGAATGATTGTATTGGTTGGGAATTACATTTTTAAATATTCTTAGAAATGTCGTATATTTTTATGCTCGATTTGGACATGTTAGAAATAGAGATTTAATAAAAACTCACTTTACTGTTTAGGTCTAAAAACCAGGCAAGTTCTTACGTATATATAGTAAAATAAAATATTTTTTAAGGAAATTTGATTAAAAATTTATTGGTTATTTACGAAACGTATTTGAGTATTAAATATTATTAACGTCACATGTTTTAGTCTTAATAATATTTACAATTCTTATTTTATTAATGATTTTTCAATGAGTTTATTTTTCACTTATATTTAGAATATACATATTTTAGATATTATCTGTAATAATAATGTTCATTAAAAACAGTGATATATTCCTTATGATACAATTTTTTTAATATATCTGTAATGAATATGATAAAAATTTATAAAATTAGTATTTGAAAAAGTTTTAATAGCAACATAATTATGTATTGAATATTTTTACAGATAATTTAACGAAATAATATATAAATTGGCCATTAAATCCAGAAGCAAATAAAAACAGTGTTCAAATAATCTTATATCCATAATTCATGTGTATTCCAAACAATTCCACGAACAGTGGTTGGGGTTCGCAATCATAAAAGTGCATAAGCGAATTCACTTTTGATATCGCATTGAAATTTATACGAAACGTTGTAATTTTCCGCCGCGTGATGACATTAATAGCACCAGGAATCGCGAGTAGAACCATATTTTTGGTATAAAATTGTTTCGCATTCGAACGAACAAAATGTTGTGCGATCTGCCCTTCATTACTTTACATGTTTATAAGACGCCTGCACAGGTGTAGATACACTTGTTATTTGTAATTGTTTGTTTTAACATTCAAACTATTTAAATAAAATTCATTGCGTAAAAATCTGCAGCGAAATTGTAAAATTATCAATTTCTTTAGTATAAAGACAAATTAATTTGTATACTACCTGGGAAGATTTCCACGAGACAATGTGATTCCATAATAAGGTTAATTAAATAAACAAACTGTTCAATTCAGACCGCTGAACATTAACAAATCGATAAAATGCTGCTATAAAACTTAAAAATGTGACTGCCTATAAATAAGAGCGACAGTCATGCGCTGGAGTCAACGCCAGTCAATACATTCTAATCAGTGATTTATTGCCACTAATCCACAGCTCAGCACAAATAAGCTATCTTGTCGACTTAATGTTGTATCAGACCAGGCGTGAAACTCCCGCGCACCACTAAGTGGTCCTTCCAGTTTCTACTCGAAATATTTTAATAAGGCATCACTGCTCACGCACTCTAATAAAAACACACACGCGCACTCCGACACGAATGGGCTTTTTAAAACCTCTTCTCGTTTCACTTCAATTTATTTATAATAGTAGCGACACTAAGAATTTTTGCTCTAAACGGTGTTAATTTATTGACCGTGGGCAGATAATATCACTTTTTTCCCCATTATTAAAGCGATTACACGAGAAATTATACGTCCCAACCCAGTTCTGGCCACTTCGTCAAACGTTTATAAGCATTTAAAATGTTCTTACAGTTAATGGAGTAAGGCCTATTTTGTTACGGGGCGATTATGACACATTCTTTGAGGAAATCGTCTTATTGACTAACTAATAAAAAGTGTTAAGTTATGGACAAGTTATGCCACTTGCAATAATTCTGATGCTTAATGTGATAAACAAATTATGGTTTATTAAGTTAATAGCTTAATTTATAATTGAATTCGTAATAATTTGCTTATAACACAGCATTGTTACGACTTGTACCGTTTTGGTCACGGGATGTGATAAATTGGGTGCATTAAATATACGTCACTAGTTATTTATGTATGTGATAAAACGTGAAAAATTTAACACAGGTATATTTTAACACTGTTAAAAACGCCGAATTGGGTTTGCTCATAAAATTTTTATATTTGCCATGATTTAAATGAATGAAAAATTTAAATGAATTAAAGTACTTCGTTTTATTATTAATATGAAAGTACTGATGTGATGAAGTAGTCTTTCATCATTAAATCGGATTACAGGTACCAGGTTTCCTATAATATTCAATGGTTGGCCACGGCTTGTAATAAAGCTGATTCCTAGCCTTTGACACGGCGTTATGACAGACACACGGACCTAATGAGAGTGCCTCGCACGGACCGGCCCTCGCAAACGTGGTATCATACAATGTTTTGCCTTTAGCGATGTCATTATGGAAACGGAGTAAAAAATTAATGCTATTTCAATGAGGCATATAAAATTGCCTTAAAACTGATATAATTTGTATGTTACTTTGATGTCTTTATTTTATCTGTTTGGAGTTTTAAGATGCTATAAAATGAACATGGAATTTTATCTTGATAATTTACCACCAAAAGTTTTATGGCATTCTGTTTTAATTATTGAATTCAATTTCGGTGTTATGATTTTATAGTTTCAATTCGTAATCTGAAACCGGATGATAATGTCAAATATGTTTATTGAGCCGAAGTTTAGGGGACTGAGAAGGCCAATGTTGAGCTATAATTACAAAACTCAAGCCAACGCATACACATTGCCTCCATTTGATGGAAAATTGCAACTTATATTTCTTTAACATTGTATTTATTATGATATAAAATTTACAAAATAAAAATAAGTTTACCCTGAAGACTGCGAGCAATTTGCAGTATGTCCGATGTTAGTGGCCCCTTGTCCAATAATGTGCTGTGAATCCACCTATGTCCTTCGCCGAAGGTTATGTATTGTTGTGCCGCGAGTTACAAGGCTTCTAATTTACCAAGAGGAAGATTGCTGTGAGCTACCACCAAAATATATGAAGATGGACGCATTGTGCGCAAGCTGCCTGTGTCTGCATTCAAGCGCAACGGAATGTAGGACCAAGAGCATTCGAAGACACTCGGCACTGCGAATTTCCTATTTAGAAACCCTCGTGACGTAGTTGTCGAATGTGATTTGTGCATAGACCCCGTAAAAGTCGGCGACCCGGCAAAAGTGCCAGCCTGCACACCTAAACCGACACTCGGATGTTGTTTACTTAAGAAGAAACCAATAAAATTGTCGCTTGAGGATATATTAGATGATTGACAACGAATTTCAACTATCCTACTTTCAATATGAAACGAGAAAAATAATTTAAACAAAAATGAGCATTAAATTTTCTCCAAAAAGCAGGCGGCCGGTTGTAAAAACTAACCCACAACTATTACAACATGTAACATGTTGTGCCGACCCCATATAATGTGGGAAGAAGAAGATTTCTTTAACATTGTATGATGATGTGAAAAGAATATGGAAAATGTATATGGGAGCCAAGCGTATCCATAGTTACACTTTGTTTAGGAACTTAAAAGCCATTATCTATTTTCTTATTAATCCCCTTTTCATAGGAGTTACTACCTTCTGACTCTTGAAAGATACTGTACAGTTTCGACAGTTCAAATGTCACTTACCTCGGTGCTCTTCGATTATGGCTGTAGAAGGCACTGGCATGAACTATGATACTGTCGATTGGACTAATTAGTTTGTTGAAATATTTAAACACAACAAAGGAAATCGAGGCAATCGACGAGATGCGTGCGCATTCTTTTGAATGAATGAATGAATCGCGAGAGCGCAGCGTCGTCGTAGAGTGGCAATGCATTTGCTTAATAGTGAATAACTCAATACTAGGAAATATTCGCGGTAAATTGATTATGCTAAATATACGTAACGGATACTTTTAAGTTGTTAAATTCTTAAATATGTACAAAATATATGAGGATTATAATAATATTATACAAATTTGTTTATATTTACAGTACCAGTATCACCATCATCATCCGGTGGCGCTGGAGGAGGGTCAGGAACTCCTTTGTATCCTGGTGCAGCCTCGCATCCACTCTCGTCGCTTCTATCACAGCAGAGGTTGCTGGAGTTATCAAGATTCGGGCTGCGACACTATGACATCGCTCACCATGTGCTGTCCCAGCAAGGTGCTGTAACCAAATTGCTTGGTAAGCAATATAAGTTTTTCAAGTGCTCAGTTGCTCAATGTCATAATAGATGCTCAATATTACTGAAGATATTTTTTATTGCTGTAGATCAGCAGACAGGCTGACAACCCACTTAGAATTTAGTAGTTACCGACACCTCCCATAGGATGTTTGCAACGCCAATGGCATCGCGAGCACGCTGCTGTCCCATAAGGGTACAGGAGCTTGGGTCACTAATGCTGGAACACAACACAAACTTATTATGGCGGCATACTTAAGACCAAAGGTGGTCATCCAGCGCCATCCAGACTGGCCTAGGGTCCTTCCACGTACCTACCTAGGGTGGGTTGTTTTGACGCCTTTTACGACAGGCCGACCCAGTCCGCAGAGGAGTGAGTTCGAAAAAGTGTAGGTTTGACGTCGTAAAGAGATATGTGTACTGGACTGACTACCAAGGATACTGAAGACCGTGCGAAGTGGAGTAGAAAAATTCGGAACCGAGATTAATAACGCTGGGTAGATGATGACATTTTTTGAGAATCTGCTTGATATATCGTAATTTAAAAACAATGAGCGAGTAAAGTTCATAAAGTTGCCTTTTAAACCATAAACAAAACAAATCGGATACACAAGATTATACAATTGATGTTATAAAATGATTGCCAATTGGGTATAATACTGTAATTATTGCGGGAATGTATTCACGTATCCGCCATTGCATGCTATTGATTTGTGGATCTGTATCGAGGATACCTTTAACTTACAAACTTGCAACAATTAAGTTTATTGTTTATTCGTTAAAACCGATAAAACCACTACTATATGACTGCAATAATGTTTCTCCTACTTAATTTTAATGAATAAGCATTTGACTTTTTTTAATAAGTGACGTTCTTAATGTGTAGAAAATGCAATAATTAGGTTATTCTTCTTATTGCTTGATTTCGTTCGGGTTTTCAATAGAACGAGATGGGAGTAGTAGATCTATTATATATTTTTTGTATACTCTTTAATTATAAAAAGGAAAAGTCATGAAAGAGGATCAAAAAGTTACTTTGAAGTTTTGTATTGTGACAATATAGTAAAGTGAAACTCGGGTTCTGAAGAGAAAGATTTAAATTAAACCAGGTTGACATGTAGAAGACAGAAAATGACATATAGAAAACAGTAAGGGCGCCTTCAAATTAGCCGCAGTGTCGCGCTGCAGCAGCACGGCTGCAGCGCTGCGGCCGCGCTGTTTTCTAAATCCATATAAATCAAAAACGCGCGACTGCAGCGCTGCAGCCGCGCTGCGGCCGCGCATCAGTTCATCGATCGACTAGTGACGGTACACACGTATTTTTTGTAACATGAACGAAAATCTGTTTGAAGAATTTTGTATTTTGTAATGTTGTATTTTGTTTTCCAATATATTGTTCTAAACAGAGAAGTAATTCGTAGCGTTGTTTTCTTGATAATCTTAAGTAATTCTAAAACTTTTTGTCACATCAAATTCAGTTCTTTGACTTAAACAAAATAACGGCAAGGTTTTCTTTTCTTTGTTGAACCTCCTTTTTCGTTTTAATAGTAACAATAAGAGCAGTGTTTCTTCATCAGAGTCCATCGTGAAAATAAATATAGGTACAACACTATGATACTTGAATCAAGTGACAGCAGCGCGGCCGCAGCGCTGCAGCCACGCTGCTGCGGCGCGACACTTTGCGGCTAATTTGAAGGCGCCCTAAGAAGCGTAGTCTTAGCTGTACATAAAAAAAAGAAATGACAAAGGTCGTGTATCAAAATATATATGTTGAGTTTACACGTTTGAACCGGTTATTCAACTAATAAATACTATAAAAATATTCATTGACAACTCGGCAATTTGTCTAAAGCAATGCAATCTCGCACTGTGTTTAACTCCCTCTTAATAATACGGTTAGGGAAAAATCTCAATCGCTATTAATCAACGATAAGAAATCTGAGCTGCAGTTCACTTCGTCGAAAACTGTTATTGACGAAAGCTTAGATCCTAATCGATTCATAAAACTTCCACCGTGTTAATTATAAGCCACCGGGTGTGGACGGAGTTGCCGCGAGCAGCCGATCCCAGTTTAAAGCTGTCAATGTGAGAACTATCTTTTCATCTGCTATTAGTTACAATCCCGACTGTATATTTGATTTGGTTCGTTTATATTATGATTATAATTGCAATCGAACTTCAATTATTGTTACAGTGAATAACTAAAGTGTATTGATAAAAATAGATATAAATAATAACAGTATACCCACCCCGCTTGTTCAAGGTGGATTAGCGGGTTACAAATACCGGTGATCTCGGTATGCAGGTTTCTTTACGACTTTTCCTTTACCGTTAGGTTAGCGGTACATGTCGCCGTGGGATCTGAACCCAGAACCACTAGATTGGTCTCCTAGTGTAATTAATACCACTGAGCTACCACGTACCTAAAAATAGATTTATATCAGTTATATTACATTGGATGATTTGTTGTTTCAGATACTTTTCAACATCTGAAAATGACTAAAAGCCTAGATTAGAATATAATTTTTTTCTAGAACATACTCGTCAGATGTATATAAGTGGTTATTACCACAGTGCCACCATTGCCTTACAATATCGAAGTACAAAAGTCCTAGCACAAAACGTTTTTTCAATACATATTATTCAATTTTAACCGTGCAGGGGCGGAGAAAGAATACTAACCTCTGTGGCCGGGGTCGGCCTGTCGTAAAAGGCGACAAAACAACCCACCCTAGCTACGTGGTAGGGCCTCAAGCCCGTCTGGATGGCGACCACCTTTGGTCTTAAGTATGTCGCCATAATAACCTTGTGTTGTGTTCCGGCATTAGTGACCCAAGTTCCTGTACCCTTACGGGACAGCAGCGTGTTCGCGATGCCACTGGCGTTGCATACACCTATAGGCGACGGTAACTGCTAAATCCTAAGCGGGCCGTCAGCCTGTCTGCTGTTCTACAGCAATAAAAAAAAAAAATATACTCGTAAATTATATCGCCAGCATCTACAGCGACATCGCGTATTTATCGTATTATAAAGGTGTGCTTTCGACATAAAGTTCCATTTACATTTCTTTGCTAGGATGTCGCAAAAGTTAAATTCCAGTTTAAAAAACAAATCTCATATATTTTTACCAAATACATCTGCCACAAAAGGAAGTGAATCATAGAAGGGTACCGATGCAAAACGGTGCGAAACCTGTAATAATACTTCCTGTACGCCCTGCCCTAACTTTATTTCTTGCATAACTAAACTAAACTTGTTTTCTATTAAGTTATAAATCCTGTTTCTATTATTTATTTAAAGTTTATATATTTCTCATTCTTCATTTCAAAGGTTTTTTCTAATGAACTAAAATAAAGTATTACCAATAATAATGTTTCAAATTCAGAAATCAAATCATAACCACAAGTAATTATATATACGGTTGATACGGAAAAAAGTTACATAGCTAACAAACCTTGTTAAGTCATTAAATTCCAAGAATGAGCAGGAATAAAAAGCAATCATTAATAAGTAGTTTGACAATTGCATAAATAAAATATGCAACGAATCAACGAACACGCAATTAATGTACAAAAGTTGTCAATTTCCAACGTAATTAAAATGTACAGTACACAACCAAGATAGGACAATTATTTTACTAATAACAGAGGTAGGTTCAACTGAAGCGTAAGTCAATTGTCATTGTAAACATTCGTTTCCATTTATTTAATTTGCTGAATGATATGAGAATGCTATTTGTTTTGTTCAAGACGCTTGAACGAATAATTTTTTAAGCACTCATGCGTTATCCTCGACACCTGTTATTTTATGTAATTTAAATGATGATTTCCTTTTATTAATTGTTGCTTTACACTTCTTGATTACATATGCGCCTACCGGCAGTTTTATTGTGCGAAGGGTATTGCCATTGATATAATCGTGTATTGTAGGGTAGTTATTGTTTATATAAATACTAATTTGTGTTTTAAATTTAAACGTTTCCACTTAATATAATTGATGTAATGCAGAAAGATAAAATGATAAATGACGATTAGGATTCCATATCTGCTGTGTTTTCAAGTCAGTCGTCAAAAAGAAGTAGAACTCGATAAACATAATTTATCACATTTCATTTTGTATCTTGTGGGTGGTTAAAAGTTTTCGTGTATTGTGTTACTTATATTATTAACACAATTCTTACTAGAAACCTTTTGTAAAGTCTTGACATTTGTAGGGAAATATTTAGTAATTGACCCTAAAATAAACATCAGGTTTCTTAAACCATCTGTCTACATTACTTACAATAATTTTAGTTAAATTGTCATAAATGTCATGCGATGTGAGAATATTTGCGTACAATGTTAGTTGTCAATCAATTTTCGCCCGTGGTGATTTCATAGCGTCACGTGTTTGGTTCCCACGGAAGCCTGCTCCACGCCCAGGGCCGTCATGTCCTACCACTTACGTATTTAACATAGCTTAGCTTAAAATTATTATCTAGCTTAAACAATTTCTAAGCTGATGACGGCATGGATTTTCATAGAAACACACACGATATTGCACTGTGCATGTTAAATGTAAAATTGATCGTTTAATGAAATATGATGTATGATTAAGTTGCTTAAGACGTTTTACTTTGGACATTCCCAAGAACAAAAGAGTAGTTTGGATAGTGATTAATCAATTTATAAATTTGAAAATAATTAAGATACCAATTTTTGTCTTCTCTATAATTTCAGTTTTCAGCTTGTTCATATTTTTATATGTGCACTCCAATACACTTCTCATCAAAAAAATCGGAACACCCCTGAAGTTTGGTTTTGAATGAGTTTATTTTTTATGTAACGTGACCCATTTAATGGTGATAACCGAGGTCCAGATTAGATACAAACGCAAGTTCGATTTTTCTATCGGCGTTTATGCCTCCCCAAACCGTCCATGAATCGCCACCGTAACTGACGCTTTCTTCCATTGAAGAAAGCGTCAGTTACATTTAGCACAGTGCAAAATACTCTCACTCTCTTTGATACACGGTTTTTCTTCCGATATTACCATACAGCATGATTTTACTCTCGTCAGAACGGAGAATTTTGCTCCATTAAAAGTATGACCAATTTAAGTGCTCAAGTGTAAAATTTGAGGCGCGTTCTTCGACGGTCTACCGTCAATTTTGGGCCAATAGCTGGTTTATGAGATTTCATGCCATGCTCCGTCAATCTTCTTCTTATGGTAGAATCGCTTACAGTCAATCCTCGAACCTCACGGAACCGCTGCTGCAGTTGAATAAAGTTAAAGTGACGATTTCTTAGATAAACTGACACAATATACAGACAACGATACCAATAGAGGTGACTTGATTAATACCAGATCCTGAATGGTGAGTAAACATACTAGTCTCCCGATAACGCTGATATACTCTATTGACAGCAGAGAGGCTTAGATGAAATCGTGCAGCCACAACACGCTGACTATGCCCTGCATCCAGCAACGCCACGACTTGGGCGGTATCTGTGGGCGAGGTTACTTTGGTAGGATGTCACAGAGCATAGTTAACAATCACACTCAGCGCAGTTCAGAGTTCAGTTAAAAAAAATGATAATTTATGCAATAAATATGATTAAGTACAGAAATTTCGATACAATACACATTGAAAACAATCTCTATATTCATTTATTAGATGAAAATTAGGAAATTTTAACTCTTATTTGGAATTATAGTACACCATTGTATAGATTAAACTGCCAGCTATTTATTGGCGTATTTTTCAATGACATAAATCCTTTTTTTCATTTAAATTATGCCTGAATAATACTTGCAGTAGTGTTTCGATTGTTTTGATGAGAAGTATATATTTTATGTATAACGTTATGTTATTTTGGTTGTAAATTTATAAAAGATATGTAAAAAAATTTAAGTATCATATTTATATTGCAAGTGGAGTGGACTTTGCTAATTTATTTTATTATTTTAATTCGTATTAAGCTATCATTAATAGTTTTCAGCTGTGTTATTAGACGCTTATTCTATATTCGTCATCCGGGTCTTCTTCTTACAGTGTGTTTCGGCAAAACCTTATCCAATTTAACCCCTCGAAGATGCAAATCTGCGTATTCAATATAAATCAAAGATTATTAAGATCATTGGTGTCGAAATCACGAATAATATGCAGTTTAGGGCACAAATGAAGATCAAAGTTAAGCTTGTCTCGTCTTGGTGTGCTAAGTAGTAAGTAGTATTTAACTTTATGGCAACGGCTAGTTCTATACATAGCACAGGTCAGGCTACACATAGAGTACTGTTTAAATTTATGGGCTTGGACACCTGCCTACCAGCTCCAACCCCTAGAATGCGGAATTGGTGTTGTCGATTTTACCATAATTACAGACAGTCTGCAAATTATATCGTCTCTGCAACGGGAAATGTTCTGAGGAATTGTTTAGAATGGTTCCTTCGTCTTTCCTGGAGCCTCTACTTTATTGTACGAAACGATTCTCAAGAACTTTCATGTTGCATACTCTCCGGATTCGGAATGAGCTGAGGTTTTCCCATCGCAATACGATAAAGGGTTTTCCAAAAAAGGCATTACAAAATTTCTTCGAGGCAGCGCTATGGTTCTGCTCGCTTGGTATGCCAACTGCTATCTGGGATGCTGTTTGTCTAACTGCTGACCTCCAGCTATAAAAAAGAGCAATTTACTAATTAATACTGCAATGAACAGTGAAGATTATTGCTTATCATTATTCATTTTTATCCAAGTCGAGTCCATTTTGGTTTCCTAATTCTTCAACGAAATTATGAGAACGATAATTTATGAGTAAAACGACCCGAAATCACAATATGAGTAATTCATATTAAACCGGTAATTTTTTCTCTTTGCTTAAAATTTGTGGGCAGCTAATGATACCTACTCACCATGATTGTCTGCGGATCGCCGCAGCGGATAATGAAGCCGTATTTAGGCTTTGGTCCTATAATCAAAATTGAATTATACGGGTTGACATTCTTGCGTCACGAACAACAGTTTTTCTTTTCTGCTCCAGTTCTCCGGGGCCAATTTGATTTTAAATGGCCTTTCTTCTATGTTGATTTGTTATAAGTGACATTTTATTAGAATAAAACTGCTTTCTAATTCCATGACGAATTTATGTTTTGCAAATAACGTAACCGGCTGATGGCAGTAAAGTACAGTTTCCGCAAGAGTGGATAGCAATCTCATTCACGTGCCTTTACCAGGTTTATTTTTAATTTATTGAAGTTGTCATATTTTATATACGAGTACTATAGTAAAATACTGTACTGTAATAATAAATAGACCTTGCACACGAGATTGCCTCTATGTGGAGGCTGGAAACTACAACTGATAGTTGTATCGGTGAACGAATTGATATGGAAGAGTCTTGATCAACATCTCGCCTGATCCCTAGTTGAAGGGTTGGTAGCAAAAGTTCCTGTACCCTTATAGGACAGCAGCGTGTTTGCGATGCCACTGGCGTTGCAAACACACATAGGCAACGGTAACTGCTAAATTCTAAGTTGGCCGTCAGCCTGTCTGCTGAAGTACAACAATAAAAAAAATATGATAGAGGTCTGCTGCTGTGTCCGGCCCTTATCTAAAAAAATATATCGTGATATTTTTCTTCATTTAATACAAAGTTATTAAAGTTATAAGAAACAACGATTCTTATAAGCACTGTGTGTTCAGTGATATAATTATGTTTTCTTGCCGCGGAGAAGTGAGGCAAGCGGTGTAGCGTGCATGCGTGGTCGAGGAAGGAAGTCTCTTCTACCTCTGCCCCATGATGAAAACTTTGTTAATATATCAAGCAACGCGGAAGAAGTCGCAGGTATCAGCTAGTATATAATGACAATAAATATAACGTAAGTAATACTTAAAACGTTTCATTTATAGTGAAAACATACAAATCATAAATAAAAACCACATAATATAAAAAAATGATAGTATATTAGAGAGCTGAGGTGTGATATTGCGCTTATAATTCGCATTATATGACAAATGTAACACAAAACTAGGAATCCTGTCAACCTCTAAATAAGCTTAAAGGCTTGTGATTGGGATTAAGTTGGTCGTCTATTAGCTGCAATTGAAATCTGTGACTTAGCCGTAAACATTAAAATCGCATACGTCAACACCTAAAAAACCGCTATATCATATTGTTGTATTATATAAAACTAACACTATATCAAGTCTACGTAACACATGCTTATTGAATTAATTCGAGCTACGAATTCTCCAGGCAGGGCGGAGTAAGAATATTGACTTCTGCAACCGGGTGCGGCCTGTCGTAAAAGGTGACAAAACAACCCTAGCTACGTGTTAGGATCTCAGGCCCGTCTAGATGGTAACCACCCTTTGTCTCTAGACATGCCGCCATAGTAACCTCATTTGTTCAGGGTTATTTGACCCACGTTTAAGTTTTCCTACGCGAACGGTATTGTGTTAACAATGCCTCTGGTATTGCAAACGTCCATAGGCGACGGCGACCAGTAGCTATCGGGTGGACCCTTAGCCTATCTGCTGTTTCATGGCAATAAAAAATATTAACTTCATATAGGAAAAATGTAAAGTATTCATTAATAATCTGATAATTCAACGACGTGACTGTCGTTTTCAGGTGGTCTTGTTGAGTGGTGACTGTAGGCTTCACTCACGTGCAGATCAAAGTATTTGAATCTACAAGTAGTTTGCTACGTCGGTTATTTTTCTAAAAGGCTGCCATATTGGTTTTCTGTAGCGATATTAGTTTTTTACAATATTAATTCATATTATATATATCATATAACTAAGTAATGCCACTATTCTTAAAAAGTTTGCGCGGAAAAAATGTCTTAGGCGTAAAAATTGAGAAATAAAATACATATATGGTAAAATACGAAGGTATTTTATAGGTATGCCATTAAATCCGTTTTTGTTTGATTTAAAAAATAAAATTAGGTATTTTGTTTATTTAATGGATCATAGCTCACAAGCGTTGGGTTCCGTACTTGATTTTCATCCAAGAAATTGTTTTTAGTACTACAATTGCATATAGTTATATTAGTCAGAAAATTTGTATGACAATGGATCAAACTAGCTGAAGTACGTTCCAGAAGTATAATAAATTATATAATAATACAACTATCAGTTGTAGTTTCCAGCCTCCACATAGAGGCAATCTCGTGTGCAAGGTCTATTTATTATTACAGTACAGTATTTTATTATAGTACTCGTATATAAAATATGACAACTTGAATAAGTATAATTATAGACGTTAATTAATAATCTATTAACTAAATTTGCGCTATTTTATAGCTAGAATGATAAAATTGTTGACTGACTTGAGGTTGAATTATTTAATAGGGTATTGAGTAATGAATTTAAATATCAAAAGCTTTACATTTCAAATTTAAAAGCCATTTATTTTCTTCAAAACATTGATCAACATCCCACAATTTTCTAAATTATCTTATGGTGATTATTATTAGATTACAATATGAAGTTAACGAAATTCTTAATTTTCTTAAAATTCTAATTATTTCAGTCACTTTTCGTTCGATTTTTGATCCAAGGAGAACCAAGATTTTTAAGTAGTTATATTTCCGATAAAAAATTGAAACTAATTTTTTAAATAACTCAAATGAACTGATTATAGCTCTATTTAGCATGTAAATTCTGATGAATATACCTATAAATAATCTGATCTACAGCACTAGGAGGAAATCTATTCATATACTAAAATATTTAGTAACACAATAACTCATATAAAACGTGATTTGATTCTAGACCGTACTAGATGATATAAATTTCTATTTAATGTTATGGTAGCTAAATGCATTGTTAGGTAAAGTAGCTCTCTCATACTTTTTATACTCAAGAAAAAAGTTAATAAGCAAGATAAATCACACTATTCTCATTACAATAATACGTGTTTGTGGAAAATACTGATTTACACCTATTGCAGAGTGAATATAATTTCCAAACAAAAAGTCTATGAATCACCAAATCAGGGCGTCGTTAACGCGCGTTGCATTATGTACAATAAATGAGGTTAACCTGGCCCACTCCGCGTCTGATGATTTTGATCTATTAGGTGCATGACGATGCAATACGCGTCGCAGTTAACGTTAGCGCCAGCCGACATAAAGGGCCACTTATAAATACCCTAATACAAATTTAATTAACTCGATTCAAGCCCTTTCTGTGTCGTTGAAAGTGATCTTTGTAAACCCACCGTGTAATGACTTTAAGCGGCTGTAAATGACTCTTGTATGGAAATTTATTAATCGTCGTTTTAGGTGCGCTTTGTGCCTTTTGTGTCCACTTCCTTAACCGTTAAGGTGATGATTAATTATTTATCTTTATATCGACACTCGAATGCATTTACAATTAAAATAACAGAAACTGTACCTGAGATTATTGGACACCTTGTTCGCATTATTGTAAAATATTTATACGGTTTCACATTACGTTTATGGAAAAAGGCGTTAAACGCCAGATCGCTGTGCTTATTATCGTATTTTTAAGTACATGTATAACTTTTGCATGCTAAGGAAGCTTAAAAAACAAATTAGCTACAATAAAAACTGACAGGAGATAGCGAGATACTTGCATCTGAATTTTTATGAGTGTACTCATTATAATGGCTTTATTTATTTTAAAATTTACATTTCTACATTGTATTAAGATATTATGTAGTCCAGTGAAAATAAATGTGAAATGTGTTTTAACATAAATTGCGTAGGGATTAATTACAGCGATTACACTGTGCGATCATTCCGTCATCGAAAGAAGAGCGCGCAGGGAGCACGCTCGTGAGTTTCACTTAAATTATTGTTCCAGCAACTACTTCAGTACCTCACACGATCCGCCTTTCCTAGGCAATGCTAGTAATTGGCCCCAGTCATGCGATTATGTTTCTAGGCGATTTAATTATCGCAAATGATCCGTGTGCCAGCCTTCTGCAATTTAGCTATCAATCATGTGAGAACAGCGCTTGCCGCACTATATTTGACGACGGCGTTTACAATTGTTGAAATAATATTACACTACGCACCGTGACGTTGTCACTATGTCTTCTATCCCCTGCGGAAATACCACCAAGTGCGAGTGAAGCGCTTTTTTACATCATTATTACACGTACTGTTGAGGATTGAACATCCTTAAACTATATGCCCCACGATACATGTATTTTCGTCAAATCAACAATTTTTTTTTTATTGCTGTAGGACAGCAGACAGGCTGACGGCCCGCTTAGAATTTAGAAGTTACCGTCGCCTATGGGTGTTTGCAACTCCAGTGGCATAGTGAACACGCTGCTGTCACATAAGGATACAGGAACTTGGGTCACTAATGCTGGAACACAACACAAAATTATTATGGCGGCATACTTAAGACCAAAGGTGGTCGCCATCCAGACGAGCTTGGAGCCTTACCAAGTAACTAGGGTGGATTATCGCCTTTTACGACAGGCCGACCCCGGCCGTAGAGTTCAGTATTCTTTCACCGCCCCTGCACGGATAAAGAAATCACTTTAGTCTCACTTTTTCACAAGCATAAAATTGATACGGTATAATATATATAAGGTATAATACTTATACCTCCATATATATATATATATTATATAAGGTATAATACTTATACCTCCATGGGGCTACTAGTATTGTCGCCGCGGTTCTACATTACGTATACTGAAACGCAGTCTTCATTCCAGGACTCATTAGCTGCATCACCCATTAACGCTGCGCTAATTTGATCTCAATGCTACCTTAACTTATATATTTTGCGAGCTTTATCTTTTATTCTGCATTTCTTGGCGCTGAGTAACTTAAAATTTATAAAAAAAATCTCGCTTTTAGTCCACATCTCGGCTATGTAAGTCCATACTGCTCATACGTACATTAACAAAAGTATATCAGCGCTATATTTTTGTCTTGTCTGCTATTTTAGTATCAATATGGCACATTTACACAGATCACATCTGTTATGTCTAATATATTATATACTATTATTTTCTATATTTTTTAATCCTCCACAAACTAATTGCTTACTATGAGTATTAAGATAGATCTTAATTTCAGTTTTACTTTTGTGTCGATGCCTTTATGTGTCACTGTATAAGAAAATACATCTGAACACTAACTCCAAAGGAAAGCCAAAAATATCCTATTGTTGTATATGAATCCAAAATGTACAATTGTGTATACACAAAATGAGTAAGGCCCTCTTTATTAAAATATTCACCACATACATAACAGAGTTCATGCAAGAAATGATCATGGAGAATATGTTTGGGCTATCAACCATATCCTCCATGATGCTAATCAACGTTAGTACAAAATCAATGTGGACGTCAGAAATTTATACTAAATGCGTTATCCATTTTTGTCGTGTCGCACATTTCTCATGACTTAAAACGCCTATTTTTTAGTCGGCGCGCTGATTTCGTCCATAGACTTATCAAGACATAAAGACTCTTATGAGTTCACATTGAATGGCGTTGACGAAAATGTGAATATAAATAATACGTTGAATAATTCAGCGTGTCATCGGTATGGAGGAGCGAGGTTGCTTGCGCGGTGTAAAAACGGTGCGCGGGCGCCGCTGCCTGCAGGAATGCCGTTGCTACGTTTTTGCGTAATTGTCGCAGAACACGCATCTATCCATTGTCTTGAACGCAAATACTGAATATTTTAGATTATTTTTCCAAAAATAATAGATCGTAACTTTCAGAGCTAAATGTAATAAATATCACAGGAGAAATCTAAACCAAAAAATTCGAATTAAATTATAACACTATGTTAAATAATTATATTGAGTCATAACATACATAGTAATAATTTGTATTATAATACACATATAAAGTATAATTTTAACGAAAGTTTAACAAGATTCAATTAGTCAATGTTCTGAAAGTATCTTCTCTCAAATAGACATTGTATAAAGTCTATGAAGTTGGAGAATGGAATGCTATTAATTTGTATCAGTTGTGATATAGCTTAAAACATAAAATCTCATTTGAGCGTTTGCGTACTTCTGCAGATCTTGCGGCACAGTACTGATTTAGTTAAAACAGCATAATCGCGTGATCTATATCAGTTTTTTTTTTTTGCTATGGGAGAGCAGACAGGCTGATAGATCACTTAATATAATAAAATACTATATGTAAAATAGCAAGTAGTTACTGTCACGTATGAATGTTTGGACGCCACGGGTAACACGCTGCCGTCCGCGTAGGGAACTGGAATCTGGTCATTTATACCGGTACCCAACACAAGGTTATTATGGTGGCATATTTGGAAATAAGAGTTACTTGCCCTACGTACAGACTCGAAGCCATACCATCTAGCTAGGGTGGGTTGTTTTGTCGCTACGACAGGCTTACGGCTGTCACAAAGGTCAGTATTCTTACTCTGCTCCTACACGGAAAAGGATATATCTCGTTACGATAAAAATATGGAAATAAGTTAATATGATTATATGCTTATGAGCCCGCACTAAAACTGTCAGTGCGTTTGTGTATTATAAATAAATGAAAAACATTGGTGTTCATCTCGAGCAATCTTCAGGAGCTGTTTCGAAATCACCACTGTATTTACTTTTTTGCCTTTTCCTGTACTTGAGACAAAGCGACCGAAGATGAATTAAAAATTCACATCTCGCACACATCGGCTTCATTAACCCGATGTCAATGATTCTGTAATTATAAATACTAATTTGAAGCTTTCATTGTTATTCTTGTGCAGTGTTCGATTATCAATTTTTTGTACGATTGAACGTCCACAGTCTTTTTAAACTGAAGCTGCAAAGAAATATATTAGCGACATGGTGTTAATTTAGCTTTTAGTCCTTCGCTTTAGGAGTGTATTTAACAGGTATAATAAGTAAGTCTACATTATAATTGATTCGCGACAAACAAGTTGCGTTTACTCACGTTTAGCAGTCAATGAAATCGGTATCGTGTTGCTATTACTGGCATTTTTATTTGAGTCTCTAACTCGATTTTATAGTTTCCTTTTATTTCTTTGAGCAGGTGACAGTTTGTTCGACATTTTTTGTTTGTTGCTATTATTTGGAAGTTGCGAAATGGATTTTTGTTAAATTACGATTTATATTCTACAAACAATGCTAAGTTTTATTTAATTTGTTCTAGTAAGTATATAAAATTGGGAAGTTATCTGTGACAAAACAACTGAATTAATAAATTTGATATTTCAGAAACAGTTACTTTAGGAATTCAAAAGTTTAGAATACTTTAGCAGAAAACACTACATTATTGTTAATTAAACTAATAAATATTTTTATTATAGGTACCTTACGACCACCAGGACTTATTGGAGGCAGCAAACCAAAAGTGGCTACACCAGCGGTTGTTTCCAAGATAGAGCAATACAAGCGGGAAAATCCTACAATTTTTGCATGGGAGATCCGCGAAAGACTTATTTCAGAAGGTAAGTTCTTATAACATTATTTTTTCAGCAAGGTAATCTAAATTATATGTCTATAACGTTGTCATAACTTGACAGGTGGTGGTAATTTGGAATAATCTTGAAATAGCTTGATGAATATCCTTGATAAGCTACCAGAGATTGTCAAGTAAACATCTCAATAGCAAATAATAAAAACTAATTCAATATTGAATTTTTTCAAAATAACCTAAAATAAAAAGTATGATTCTTTGGGGCGAAGTCACCGACTTAAATATAGTAATTGGTTTTTGAGAGGCTTTTGAGAGAAATTTCAACATTGTTTTTAAATAGATTTTCTTTAAAAGACAATACATAACTCACTAATATTTGCAGATTATAGAAATATAAAAAGTATATTTGTAAACCTACGTAAAAATCGAGTCAGCAGTCGATATAGATTTTTGCGTTTCAAAATTGTATGAAATAGTTAAAGCGCATTTTTTAAGAAATTTTGTCAGTCTTTACTTTTAGATCTAACGTGGTTCCCACGGTTGACGAATCATTTGAATTTCTTGATCCTTCATGTATATTTAATGTGTGTTTAATTTACATGTATATGTATATGTTTATACATATTTTTCCTGCTCAATAGTGCAAATGAAATGTTTATAAAATGGCTTCTTGACTTTGAAGCTTAATTTTATAGGTAGATGTTATAAATAAACAAATCCTTAATTTTTCAGCTATAACATTTTAAAAATATTAGCTTAGCTCCCATTTGCCAAATTTATGTAAAAAACCGAACTGTGAGAGAAAATGGAAGTTGAAGGTAGGATAAAATTATTGCAGTTATCTAATGACGATTTTAATATCTTATCCTTTGGTTTACCATATGTGATAAGTGGTCGAAACATCACTATGATGGCACCTGAATGATGATGGCACCTATAATGTTTAAAACATATTTTTATTATATTTATGTGAACCGTGAATACTTATGAAAATATTATAATAGTTACTGTTTTGGATCATTATTTAAGTAAATATGTGCTGTTATCTCAATATTATAAAATATAATTTGCGAATTTCAATTACTATTAAAAGCACGCAAGAAGCTCATCCGGCCAAGGTCGTAGATTTTTTCATACACGTTCGCACCTAATCGGGGTTTATTGTGCAGTGTAAATCAAGCTTAATGAGATAAAAAGGTCTTTTTATACATATCAGTTGTGAAAACCGAAAAATGAAGTGATTTAACACCTATTTTTACACAACAGTAATAAACGATATCCAATTATTTGGCAGTAAGTAGTATAATCATACAATATCTTCATGGAATGATTTAACATTAGGATAGGAGCGAAGATATTTCCTTTATTACTTGTGCCGTGAATGCCTGTAGGCATCACGATCGGCGGAGAGCGGCCAGTCAGTCCATTCATCATGTACTTGTGTAAAAACTCTTAACTTACGAAATAAGTTTTGTTGAAAATTATTTTTTACGCAAAATATGGTATTAGACGAATATTTTATGGAGAATTATTAAAATTGGCAACTTGGCAATTGTTTTTAGGTAACCTAAATTGTTAAGATATTTTGAATGAAGGGGCCTGTCGGATAACACGACAACCCCAACGTAAAACCTTGTTCGTTTTCTTTATAATGTACAAGTGCTCCATAAGGTAATGTTCTAACATAATCTATATCCAAATGGGTTTTGGTTTAAGGATACAATTCGTGATTATATAGATAATCTACATAACGTATTAATATAAAATTAACATTGTACATACTTCATACACAGTAGCTATAGGCAGGCTTGGCAGCTATAGGTATAGCAATAAAACTCAAAATCCAATTAGTATAGCGATCAAGCAAGAGTTTTAATTCTTACTAGGGTACCCCTAGAGCAATTTTATCGTCTAAATGCGCCACATAATTGTTACGTACTAAAAAGTAAACTACGCAAATGATCAACGTTGGGTATTCCCTGAGCCTGTCCGTTGGATGATTTTCTCCGTGCAGGGGCGGAGTAAGAATACTAACTTCTGTCGCGAGGGTCAGCCGGCGACAAAGTTAAAGGCGACAAAACAATCCCAGCTACGTGGTAGGACCCCAAACTCGTATGTATGGCAACCACCCTTGGTCTATAAGTATGCCGCCATATTAACCTTGTATTGTGTTGGGGCATTGGTGACCCAGGTTGCTGTAACTTTATGGGACAGCAGCGTGTTCGCGGTGCCCCTAGCGTTGCAAACATAGACGACGGTAACTGCTTATTATTAAGTGGGCCGTAAGCCTATCTGCTCTTCCTTAGCAATAAAAAAAATTATATAGTCTGTTTATATTATAAGGTCCTACTTTATGTATATTACTAAGATTTGTGTTATACAAGCTCAAATAGTCACGAATGTATACAGAACATTTCCGTTTTGCACATTCAAGTGTTGTCGTTTTCACAGACAATAAATTGTACGTGTGAAATTGAAATAGATGACTTTGAAAAACTGAGTTATGCTTTTACGCTATCTCAGGCACAGCTATCAACAAATGTAAATTATTTGTATAATACACGTACATGCATTATTTGTACATATCCATACTACATTAAAAATTATGTAGATATATGAGGTGACGTAGATGTGCCGTGTGGTCCCGGCCGAAGAAAGAATAGGGCCACCCCAAATCATCCCAAGGGAGTCGTAAAAGCCGACTGATGGGTCACTCCCTCTGCCAGCTTGCATGCGGCGAGGGAAGGACACCTCTAGGTTTCCCTTTAGAGGTTGGGAGGTCGGACGGCAGTCGCTCCCGTAAAAACCAAAACAAGCCAAATAAAACATGGTTCAAACAAGAAAAGGATGTGTCACGGATAGGGCGTCGCCGCAAAACGACGCGCAGGAACTTCGCCCGACTCCTGTGACAAGTGGACTAGGGCTGCCGTGCCGTGGGCGAGCACGGCTAAAGACACTAGCCCCATCCAAAAGGAAACTCCGCTTCGCAACGTGGAATATTGGCACGTTAACCGGACGCGCGAGAGAGTTGGCCGATGTGCTCTCCAGGCGGAGGGTGGCCGTGGCGTTCCTGCAGGAGACTCGGTGGAAGGCCAGCAGATCCCGGTTCATTGTGAATGGCTACAATCTGATCTACACAGGTGCACTTGGTGGGGAGAATGGGGTTGCCATAGTGCTCTCGGAGGAGTTCCAGAACGACATTTTGGAAGTGAAACGTCATAGCGACCGGCTTATGGTCGTTAGGGTGCTTATCGATGGGGTAGTTACCCACTTGATAAGTGCCTATGCGCCACAGGCCGGTTGTGACGACACCGATAAAATAGCGTTTTGGAATCAACTCGGAGAAGTGCTCCGTGGAATCCCATTATCACAGGGGATCGTTTTGGGGGGTGATCTGAACGGTCATGTGGGTGATGAATGTGGGGAATTTGAGCGTGTTCACGGTGGATTTGGGTACGGTAGCCGCAACGCGGAAGGGGAGGACATCCTCAATACGTGTGCGGCTGCCGACCTTGCCATCGTGAACACGTATTTCAAAAAGAGACCCGAGCATCTCATCACCTACAAGATCGGGAGGAATGCTACCCAAATCGACTTCCTACTCACTAGGAGACACCACATCAGCAAAGTAGCCAACTGCAAGGTCATACCCGGTGAGAGTCTCACTGCACAACACCGTCTTCTTGTCATGGACCTCTGCGTGAAGCCCAAAGGCAAATGTGTCGACCGCCTTCAACGCCGAATCAGGTGGTGGCTGCTTGATGAAGTCAAGTCCCAGGAGTTCGCCTCTGCCATCGGCGACAAGTGCGCCGGAGGTGAGGGCGAACCGGTTCAAGCTTACTGGGACAGGATTCAGGCGGCTATCCTTGGGTCGGCGAGAGAGGTGCTTGGCGTGTCTAAGGGCGGACGCAAGTGTGACAAGGAGACTTGGTGGTGGAACGACTCAGTCCAGAGGGAGACCAGGGCGAAAAAAGCCCTCTTTAAGAAGTGGCAAGCGTCCAGATCTCCTGAAGATCGCGACGCATACAGAGATGCCAAACGCGCCACCAAGAAAGCTGTAGCCAGAGCCAGACGAGACCACTTACAACCACTTTACGATAAGTTGGACTCGTCTGAGGGGCAGAAGCTCATATATAAGTTGGCGCGCTCCAGGGTCAAAGCGGCACAGGATATCTCCAAGTGCCGCTGTGTAAAAGACCCCGGGGGCAACTTGTTATGCGAGGACCTCGCGGTGAAGGAGAGATGGCGCTCATATTTCCACGAGCTGCTGAACAAGCAGCATAAAGAGGTGCAGCCGCCAGATCTTCCTCCGAACCAAGGACTAGTGCCACCGATAACGCCTGCAGAGGTCCAGAATTGTCTTCGCCGCATGAAGAATCGGAAAGCTGTTGGATCCGATGGAGTCCCCATCGAAGCCTGGAAGGCGATGGGCTCTCGTGGTGTGGGCACTTTAACCGACCTTTTTAACCGGACACTCCTCACCGGTACGATCCCGAACCAATGGAGGCTGAGTATCATTACTCCAGTCTTCAAAGGCAAGGGATCGGTGCAGGAGTGCGGTAACTACCGCGGTATAAAGGTCATGTCCCACACCATGAAACTCTTCGAGAGGGTTATCGACTCTCGGATTCGACAGGAGTGCACTGTCTCGGAGTGTCAATATGGGTTTCGCCCTGGTCACGGGACAATGGACCCTATTTTTGCCCTAAGGACTGTCGCGGAGAAATACAGGGCGAAGAATACGCCTCTGCATTGTCTGTTTCTTGACTTGCAGAAGGCCTTCGACTGTATTCCTCGCGCGATAATCTGGTGGGCATTGCGGTACAAGGGGATTCCAGAGGCCTATGTTGGGATCATCCGAGACATGTACCGTGATTCCGATTCTGTAGTTCGGACCGCTGTTGGCGACACAAAACCTTTCCCCATCACCGTCGGGGTGCACCAAGGATCCGTCCTTAGTCCGTTTCTGTTTAGCGTGGTATTAGACGTATTGTCAGACAGCATCAGAAACTCACATGAGCAGCCCCCGTGGTTGCTCATGTATGCTGATGATATCGCGCTGGCAGATTCGGACAGGGGTAGGCTGGTGCAACGCGTGAAGGCGTGGAAGGAGTCGCTTGAAAACGGTGGTCTGAAGATCAATGTGGCGAAGACCGAGTACTTGGCCTGTAACTCCACAGATCCCACACCCGTACGCATAGACGGCAACACGGTCGAGCGCACGGACCATGTGAAATACCTGGGATCTGTGTTTCATGCGTCTGGTGACATCGGTTGCGACGTCAAGGCACGCATTGCTGCCGCGTGGGCCAAATGGCGTGAGGTAACTGGTGTCATTTGTGACCCCAAGATGCCGGTAAAGTTGAAGGGACAGGTCTATAAGACCATCATTAGGCCTGTCCTTTTATACGGCTGTGAAGCGTGGCCGGTGTTAGAGCGACACAAGCAAGAACTGCGTGTCACGGAGATGAATATGCTGCGGTGGATGTGTGGAGTGACGCGGAAGGACCGCGTTAGGAACTCCCGCATTCGCGGTAGTCTTCATGTCCGTGACATTGCGGATAAATTGCAGGAGTGTCGGCTCCGTTGGTATGGCCATGTTTTACGGCAACCGGATACTTACGTGGGAAACAAATGTCTGGCCATGCCGCCTCCGCCGGGCCCCGGCAGGAGGGGTAGACCCAAAAAGTGCTGGCTTGACGTTGTAAAGGGTGATATGCGTGCCAATGGGCTCACTACCAGGGATGCTGAAGATCGCGCGAAGTGGAGTAGAAAAAGTCGGAAAGCGGACCCCGGGCACCGAAACGAAAGTTTGGGTGGCAACCGGGACTAACGCTAAGATGATGATGATGAGGTGACGTAGATGTACGAGTACTTAGATTGGATTAGATTATAATGTTCTTTATTTTACAGATTATAATTGCACTATACAATTTAATTTTAAATGGGGTTAAGGTACAACGGGCGGCCTTATTGCTAAAAGCAATCTCTTCCAGGCAACTTTGGGATGGACAAGATTTAAAGTACGCTAAAGCGTGTAGTGTACACACATAATAATTAAATTAAAAAAGAAAAACGCAAACAAACGGAATTCGAATTCTGTTCGCAGTTTTTTTTTGGTATATTATTTTCATAATTTTAAACGAGTAATACAGCAAATTGAGCGCAGTTTATTAAGTATTATAATAAAAATTATAATAAATTATAATGATATTTGTTGGCGTATCATATTGACGACCTCTGGACGTACCGGCTTGAGCACCGCGGGGGTAAAGGTTTCAATTCCCGTCCCGAGTCTGAATGAAAAGCTCTTTATTGTTCACCTTAAATATACAAAAATATAAAATAAACTAGGTATATGTCATTATCATCAAATTGATTAATCCCGGATGTATTGAAAATATTCTAGAGCCAGGGGTTCACGACAGTAACGTAAGATCATTTCGTTTTGGTCATCGTAACCCACTCATGATAAATTTTTTTCTGGTATTGTTGGTAAAATATAATAAATAAAATATTTGAACTCGTTCGATTTTCAATAGAGGCGACTGCTATTTAAATTCCTGAAAGGTAAACCTTACGTCATACGCCTATTCATTGGTTTCGAAGATCTTAGTGGGATCCCTTACAACCAAATGAAAAAGACTTGTGTGTATGTCAAATGTGTGCCTTAAGTGTTTAATTCCGGGCTATGATCCGGGTTGCTTGAAAATGTTCGCTCTGTAGCGTTAAAGCTACATATAATAAACCTAAGTTAATATTATTTCTGAGAATTATTTTTTTATATTCTGCAAATTTATGAATTACAATAAAGAGTTACCTATCTATCTATACCGGAAGCGTAGCGGTAGCGTAGTAGCGCTTTTGAAAAATATAACATAAACTATACAGTCTTACTCGATATATATTATGTACTGGACAATAGTAATAAATATGATTATAAACTGCTGGTGATCGCAGCGCGTAATACCGGTGAGCTACTCACATTACAAAGCCCGTGTTGCGTGCGTATGAGCACACGGAATGGAGCTTGCGACTGTCCGATCAACGAATTATAGACTCAGGTATTATTAAAATAATTGCCTATAAACATCGATTATTACGTTTGAAATAACGCGCATAACTAGGAATAATTGTTGGACTTATGGCATTTAGGTTTAGAATAACAACTATTATGATTGGTAAATAATTATATATATCTTAAACAATATATGTATGCAGCGGCGTAGCTACCTAGGGGCTAGGCGGGGCAGTGCCCCGGGGCCCTCAAGCTCAGGGGGCCCTTGAATCCTTACCAGAAATCTCGATCGAACTGAACTTTTGGAAATTTCTCCCATTTTCAAAATAAATATGAAAGGTTGCAACCCCACTTTAATCATGACAACTCAGTTGAGAGAAATTCAAAAGTTATGTCTAGGGAATTCCCCTAAATCCTTTCTGTAGGTTGGCAGTGTTGTCAATTAGACGGATAGTGATATGTGTGTTTTATTATTCATCGATGTGCGTTTTATTGTGAATTCCAGTTAAGATTTTTTTTTCTAGAAAGGTTAAAAAATTAATGCTGTACCGATTTCCAAACCGAGAAAAAATATTTAAAATTGAGATTTTCAATAATGTACTAGACACAGTAATATCTCAATTAGATACACGTTTTATTGGTATGAGTGCAGTCTGTCATATATTCGATTTTCTAACACCAACATTTTTATTACATGTTGATGAAGCAACTTTAATACAAAAGTGTGACGAATTCCAAAGAAAATATTCAGATATAATAGGCCCTAGTTTTTCACTTCAATTTATTAATTTTTACTGTTTTGTGACTGTTCACCAATTATGTAAGGAAATAATGAGCAAATATGGAGTGCTAGAATGCGACCTAACGGTAGTATTTACAGCAATGTTATTATTCTTTACAATTCCTGTTACTTTTGCAGCAGCTGAAAGGTCATTTAGCAAATTAAAAATAATAAAAAATAATTTAAAAAATAATATGGGCCAAACTCGACTCCGACATTTATCGCTAGTAGCAATTGAAAACAAAACCGCATTAAGCCTGGATTTAAGCGAAGTCATTGATACTTTTGCGAAAACTAAAGCTAGGAAAAAATTGTAAATATAATTGTTATTTAGTCAGTTGGTAGGCCCGACCTTTATATAATAAACCCTTGAATCTTCTCTATTTCTACACCAAGTATTAATTTATGTTGTTACTGTTTAATATTTTTATTACCTGCCCTGCAGTGCACAAAAAAGAGCTTAAGTAGCTTAGCATTTTGAAAGTATTTGTATATTTCATATTTTTATTTGATAAAACCTAATCAGTTTACATAGTAGTGGGGCCCCATTTTTTTATTTGCCCCAGGGCCCTTGGTTACCTAGCTACGCCACTGTATGTATGTACATACAATATATACACACTGACTAACAAATTTACTGTTCTGTGAAACTATTTTGAATAAATCTGTTCGCTAACATTTTTTCCCTATTATTATAGCTACTTGGGTTATAGTTAGGGTTGCCATCTCAAATATCTGTCAACTAGGACAAGAAACGCGAAACCCCCGGATTTCGAAGCTTACAACCCGAATGTTAGAACAAAGTATTTTTTCTAAGTTACTCAGTAGTATAAAATATTTATGGTCATAAATCAACTTTTATTTATTTTAATACAATTTCAAACTAAATTACATCTTAAAAAACAAGAAACAAAACAGAACCATCTTAAAGTGTTAAGGTACTATTAGCAGTTTTCTTACATTTCTTTAATAAATAAAACAAAATTAGACTTTTCTAACAAAACAAAATTATATTAATCTTTTTCGTCGAGTTGTGTTAAAATCTCAAAGTTTAAAGAAACTATTGTATCATTTTTATTGTCTTTAAATAAAACAAAAAGTTATACTCTTTAACTTCGAGGAAACCAACTTAAACTTTTCAATCTCACTTTTTTTAAATACAATAAATCTTCATAAAGTTCTAATAAAATATTAATAGTCTAACATATATTTTTATTCTCTAAATTGCCTGTTTTAGTTTTCAAGTTTTTGGTATTTTTCTGTCTTTCCAATAGCCTTTAGAATATCTTTCTTGCTTAAAAGAAATTTATAAAAATTAATACAATTACAGACTAAAATTGTATTTTATTTTGATAATTGACTGTTTCTGTTTTCAATAAATTTCTTTCTTTCGTCCATTGTTCTGTAATTAGTGAAAATATTCTCACGATTCACGAAAGAAAAATTCTGTGCAATTTTTAATAATTACGACATTAATGAGCATTCGGTATTCTAAAAAAATGTAATTGGCGAGGAGCTTGTCGAGTCGAGTGTCGTGCTAGCCGCACGCGTCATTTGAATTAAAACCCGGACTACAAATAAAACCCCGCCCAGACGCTCCCCGGACTTTTTCTAAGCTTTTTCAAATCCGGGGAAACCCGAACGGATGGCAAGCCTAGCTATAGTGGACTCGGGGCTATTCAAAAGCTAAAGTTTTTGAGATTTTTCCTATTTTAAATAATCATTTATGATTTAATTTTCGTATGGAATTAAAATTTGCTATAACCAATCATTAGCAAATTAAAAATAATAAGGAATCCAGCAACTTCACACTGTAAGCTACATTATGAAGTAATATTTGAATATCTTTATATATGAGAGATAGTTCTAGAACCAAGTCACTTTAATCTTCTGGTAATATATATAGTTAATATTTTTGATTTTACCTATTAAGTAAATGCCTAAAATATGATTACGTAACAAGATTGCGGTGTCAGCAAGGCCAGAACCACTAAACGAGGCGCTTTGTTTACGCAGGAACTGGATACTTATCCAATTATTGGATCTGCCTATTAAGGTAATGAACTTTAGGTATATTGCGTGAAACATTCGGGAGGTCAATAGGCAAAGCCATTGAAGTGCAACCCCGAATATGGTCTAATAGTTTGGTAAATGGCGGCGGCTTACGGTCAGCGGATATGTTGTAACTTGAGAAGATGTATTGGATTTACGTGTCTATGGCCAACTGGCATAACGAAATTAACGGTAACGGTCATTGTTTATTATGTACAGTGAAATATTATGTACAGACAATAAATTAAAAAATAAAGTTTAGCACGATTAGTATACTTTATTCTGTGCAGGGGCGGAGTAAGAATAGTAACCCCTGCTTCCGAGGTCAGCCAGTCGTAAAAGGCGACAAAACAACCTTAATTACGTGGTAGGGCTCCAAGCCAGCCTGGATGGCAGCTACCCTGGGTCTATAAGTAGACCAGGATAATAACCTTGTGTTCCGGCCGGCATACGTGAACGAAGTTCCTGTATCCCTATGAGACAGCAGCGTGTTCGCGGTGCCTCTAGCGTCGCAAATATCGATAGGTGACGGTAACTACTTACTATTAATTAAGCTGTCAGTCGGTCTGCCGCTCCTTCACAGTAAAAAAAACATTTACGTTTCAGAACATTAAGATAAAAACAATTGCAAAACAATCAACAACTAAGTAGTATTTTAATTTCATACAAACCAATGAAGACTGTGTTGGTATATCTTCAGAAGTTCATAACGATGAGTATCTGTCGTTTAAATGTGTGACATTTACATGAATTATCGTCACATATTTGTGTTTAGAATATTTCATTCTTTCTCCGCCAAAATATGATCACTGATTATTACAAATATTTTTTAAATTCGTTTGTTAATTTACTGAATAAAATTTAACTTTTTTTACATCATATCTTTCGCATTTGCGCTTTGTACAGCCAATTGAAATCATTGTTCTAACGACATCGTTCTGAAGTTAGTGTGTTTAGATTGATTAATATCAAAATTAATCAATTCACTATAATTATTTAAGAAATTTCAAATTCTCATTCAATTTTAAGAGATTTTTGAATGAACTTAATTCAAAATATCAGATAGCTTTTTGTGTAGTAAAGAACTGGGAGCGAGCAATCTAATATTTATTTTCTGAGAGTTCTTGCACTTGGGAAGTTTTCCTACATAATAGATAATCAGCGTTCAGTTATATTACAAATATTATCTCCAAATTGATCAATGCTGAACATCGTATGGTTCCAAATGCAGTACTATATGAGTAGTGTGGATAAAAGATTCCAATAAATGCGCGCAATCATTCGTAAATATCATAAAATATATTTGTCATAATATTTGTGTTGTATATATTATTAGATATTTGTATTTATTTAATCTTATAAAATTTTCACGTACCATTACAGTAGTAAGTCGGAACGTGAGATCCAAATAGATTCAATTACGATCAAGTTCTCTGGTTGACATGATCCGCTTCTACTCCATTTTGCTAGTTACTCTAAGAGTAAAACCGGTTCCCGATGCCAGGTTACTTCTGGTTAACGATATCACTGCCAGATTAGGAGACGATAGCATTCTTGATGGGAACACTGTGCTAAATTGAGATGTTGCCGTTTGCCGTCATTAAATCCACAGGGGGTGTCGTAATTTTAACATTTCGATTTGGAAAGAAATATAAAAACAAAGTCCGTTTAATGCTGTTTTTAATATGTCAATAATATTTGAGTCTGCAAAGAGTAATTCTATAATGTATATAATATTACAAGTTAAATGAAAGTTAAATATTAAAATAATTCTGATATTAAAAAATAAAGTTACTGCCTAAGTGTAAGATAGAGAATAATAACATTAATTTCATTTAGTTTCCTTCCCCTGTTAAATATATATTAAATTTTACCCTTTTGTATTTGATTTATATTATTTTGGAAAAAAGTTATATTATTCTGCGTGAAAAGAATTACTATATGCCATTGTAGCAAGGGAAATGTTAGAAATTAGAGTGGATGGACAAAGAAGGGGGGTAGGAGAGTGGAAGGAGAGAATATGTTGTGCCTATCCCATATAATGTGGGATAGGGGCAGGCAGAAAGATAAAAACAATTACTGATATTTTGCAGAGTGTAGTTTATATATGCATACATAACAATTTACTTAATTTAAAAGTAATTTTTAAATACCGTTTAACATCCGAGTGGTAAAATTACTAGAAAGCATAATTAAAAAAGTGTGTTTAAAGTATTTTCAGGGATTACTCACATTTAAATATTAGCAGTAATATAAAATCATTATGAAAATCATGAAAAAGATCCATTAATATTATACATTATACCTAGTCAGGTCATAAATTCTGTCACATGTTTAATGTAAAATAATTGTAACAAGTTTATAAATTATGTAACCATTCATATACCAAAATGAACTTAACAAAACATAGATTCTTATGACATTAAAGTTTATTCAAAATGACCTCCGTGATTTTGAATACAAGCCTTCAATCTGCGCGGCCAGTCGTCTATCGCAGCACGAACGAGGTCCATGTCAATATCGGCGGCTGCCTTAATCAAGGATGTCTTGAGTGACTCCAAATTGGGATGAGGCTTTGAGCACGCCTTTTCCTCCAAGTGTTGCCATATCTTGTAATCTAACGGATTCAAATCTGGACTGGAGAAGGGCCAGTCTTCGTGCCGGATGAAGTCGATTTCACGCGCCGCCAGCCAGTCTTGTGTGCTCTTCGCTCTATGAGCTGGCGCCGAATCTTGTTGGAATACCCAGTGCCTGTTATTGAACATGGTATGAGAAACAGGTTCCACAAGGTTCGTCAGGACTGTATTTTGATACACAACAGCATTCGTTTTTACACCTTTCTCACAAAAATGTACCTCTGTTAAGCCCCAATAAGAAACTCCCAACCATACCATGAGCGAGGATGGAAAATGACCTCGTTGGACACGCGGAATACGGTTGCTCGCTTCTTCACTACTGTGTGCGTACACCTTATCATTTTGTTTGTTGTAGCTCTCTTCTACGGTAAACATTTTTTCATCCGAAAAAAGAATTTCCCGATATTTTTTTCCCGCGTACCGCTTCAACAAAGCGCGGCATCTCTTCAGTCTCAGGTCCATTAGACGAGCATTCAAACGATGTCCTGTTTTTCTTCGATATGCCCGAAGCCCTAAGTCTTCATTTAACACCCTTTTCACCGTGGTTCTGCTTAACCCCATCTGAAGGGCCAACAGTTTCTGCTTACGTTTGGGATTTCTTTGAATTCGTGCCTTCACAGCTTTTATCACTGCTGGAGTCCTAACAGACCGAGGGCGACCACTTCTTGACCTGTCATCTACACTAGAGTCTTCATTGTATCGTTTGATGGTACGATAAACGAATCTTTTGGTAATATTCAAATTTTTCAGTATGTTAAAAATTTGAATTGGCGCGTAACCGCAACGATGCAATGCAATAACTGCAACACGGTCTTCTTTAAGCGTCCACTCCATATTTAAAAATGAGTAAAATTCTAAAAGTTATACATTTTTATTTTCATGAACAATTCGAAATTCTAATTCAATAAACTTTTTTGTGGCCAGCATTCTAAAAGAAAAGTTTTTACTGTGTGACAATACTTATGACCTGACTAGGTATATTAGTATCCAGTAGAATTAATTTAAAGGCTAATTAAACACAGTAATTTTGATTTTTGAATGACTTTTTTCTTTATGTTTGATGATAACTTTAATGAATTTGCCTAAAATTAAAATAAAGAAATGTAATTATGATAAAAATTTAATTTTGAGTTCGAATAACTTTTGAAATAACCAGTTTATCGTAAAATAATAGTAGAAATTTTTTAGTAGAGCGTTCAATTTCCTACTAAAATATATAGCGTATAAAAATTAGTTGATTAATTTGTGAGCTACAGAACTATTAAAACAAAAGTCCCTATGTTATTTAGATGAGAAATAGAAATTCTCGATGCACGAACTTTAAATATTAAAATTAAGAGCTCTGGTTTTCACAGGTGTCTTTTTTTCGGTAACCTGAAGATATTTCAGTGCCAAATAAAAAAAAACATAGTCGATTTTTTTAATCAACCTAATCCTAACTAATATCATAAATGCGAAAGCGAGTTTGTTTGTTACGCTTTCACGCCTAAACCGCTGATCCAATTTTGATTAATTTCGGTATAGTCATAGATTGGAACTTGGAGAAGGCTACTTCATTTAAATTCATATGGCAGAACAAAGTTTGCCGGTAGGGATTGCAATCCGGAAAAACGGATCAGGTAATCCGGCGGATCCGACATCGTTAAACGTTCACCGGATCCGGTATCAATATGCAGAAGAGATTCGACCCTGTTAACTGCAGAAACAACACAAAAATTTGTTTTAGAGAAGTTGCTCACTCATGACACGGTGTTAAGTACTGAATTACATATATGAATGAAGCACTACGTATAAGGATTAAAGAACGCCGCACTGTATTAACAGGAATATTAATATACTTACAGAATCCGAAGAAATATCACGAAAATGTAAACCGATCTGATTATACATTTACAATGTTAAAGAAAAAAGAGAAAAATTTTGATAAAGTACTAAAAAAGGAAATGACCGCATTTGAAAGTGACGGAGTTCGAGGAGAATACTTGTCTGCTATTTATGATTATTTGCTGACAATAAAGCCGATAAGTGTAGAAGCTGAAAGGGCCTTTTCGGCCGCAGGCTATATTTGCAGCTATATTAGAAGTTGCATATATTAGCAGATGACACAATTAACACAATTTGTATTCTACGATCCTTTTTTCAATATCAAAATTGATTTTCTTATAATATGAATGAATACTAAGACCATTATTACTTAAAATTCTACTTAAAATAATTATTTATCTTAAGTTGATTAAACTAAAGAGTTGTAATTTTAAGACAAACTCTTATTATGATGATTGTGCCATTCATTAGACAGATTCATCTAATCATGATGGTGTCTGTCATAAATATAAGACTTTTTTGTTAGCAATAGTTAGCATTCTCAAATAATTTAATAATTATTGTGATCTCATCTCAGTAAATTACGTAAGGTGAATTACATTAGATTTTATTAAGTTACTTACTAAAATAATTGATCTATCTGTGAAAGTAAAACATAGAAAGACTGAGCTTCTCTTTATATCTCTAAATTTTACTAGTTACCTACTAGATTTTATTTGTTTGCTCGTTGTCTAATTTTAACATTGGATTGACAATAAAGTTGATTTTATATATATATATATATATATATATATATATATATATATATATATATTATTTTTTATAAACTACCTATCTAAATACAATGACACTTGATTAACTTACTAACAGTTCATTTTGAACCGAAAAGCGTAAATCATCCTGATTTGATCAATCGCCGGATCGATGGGAATCCGGTCGGATCCGGCCGGACTGAAAATGACGCCGGATTGCAATCACTATTTGCCGGGTTAACTAGTACGTCATAAAATTAGATATCCGGTTTTTCAGTTCATTCGATATTCGATATGATTTGATAATTTTTTTTATAAACTATTTAAAACTTTTTTAAATATTAAAATATTAAATCACAATCATAATTTTTGTTTAATTCACAAAATATTCTAAATGCCTTTTAACAAATTTGTAAACGATTCGAAGATATTTCGTGAATGTATCATTCATAATATGCTATTGTGCTTATCTTGTTGGCTGACTGGCATTACAGTCATTTGTTGAAATGTGTTTAAAATAATTGGTTGGATGCAATGTGCGCCCATTGCACAGTTGTATGAAAATTGCATGCAAACTCACGGCGGTTGTTTTGTGTAAATGCTCACAAATTTGTTGTAAATGCTGTTGGCATTTAAATATTCCGGCACATTTTTAAATGAGTAATATATTTAAAATTTACAGTTATTTAAAGCAGTTATTTGGTTCGCACAAAGCTTATTGTAATATTTTTAAAATTCCAATTGTACCTGTTCTTTCTCTGAAAACTGAGTTTTTATTTGTGTCGAATTATATTTAACACGTTAAATTTGGTAAAATAATATATAGTTCAAATTCACACTTATTATTTTGTTATTCAATTTCATATTGAGTATTTATTTTTAAATGTCTATTATATAATACCCACGCGAGTTTGAGACTTTCATGGGCGAATTTTAACTCCAAGTGTTTCATATATGCTTATATTATTAAATAGAATATAGTTTCGTGTTATTTCAATTTTTATATAATTAAAGTAATAATTAAAAAGTTGCAATATGCGTCTGATAGTTTTAAGGTTTAAAATCGTATTGGATACCTAGATCTTTGGGACACATTTTATGCCGTAGACCAAAGTTCCTTGCATTAGGGAAATTAGTTTTATTTTATTATTTTTTAATAAAAGATTTATTAACAGATACTAAGAAGTCCTGTAAAATGTAATTAAAAATAATACTATAAAAAATTACATTCTTCAAAGTTGACTTGTAGTTATGATAAATTCCATTAGATTTGACTATAGTTTCGGTGTATTAAAGTGTGTTGACCGGGCTGGACCACCTGCTGATTGAGAAGCCCACAGTAAAGAAATATGACTCTACTAGAACGGTTAATAAAATATTATGTAATATTATAAATTAGATGCATAATTCACAGAACTGATGAGAATTCTGACATATGACTTAATATTGTGTTGATATAAAAGAATAATGCTAGACTGCAAACATTCGATCCCTAGAAAAAGTCATCAGATTTTTTTTGTGTAAGTGTAAAGCTGTTATCGCCTCAGACGACAAACAACAGCGACTGCGGACGGAAAAAAGTCATAAGCAGAGGACTGTTCATAGATATACTGCATACATGCCTACTCGCTTACCAAGAGAGATTGGGAGTTTCTATAACATAATCGCCAAGTCTGAATAATCCCCATCGGCTGTACGAATGAACACGGCAGTGGTTCTACTAAGTTAAACATGGAACTGGCAGGACATTTTACTGAAGTTCTATCCGTGCAGGGGCGGAGAAAGAACACTAACCTCTGCGGCCGGGGTCGGCCTGTCGTAAAAGGCGACAAAACAACCCATCCTAGCTACGTGGTAGGGCCTCAAGCCAGTCTGGATGGCGACCACCTTTGGTCTTAAGGATAATATGTTAAGATGTAATTCTCTACACATGTTTCAATTTTAGCATGTTAAATATTGTATGATATATAAATTTATTTTTAATGACTTGATTATACATTATTTTCTATGCGTGCACGGTAGAAGAAAGAATTAATAATTATTATTATTTATAGAAACCCCTGCGGCAGGGGTCGGCCTGTCGTAAAAAGTGACTAAACAACCCAAGCTAGGTGGTAGGGCTTCAAGCTCGTCTGGATGGGAACCAACCCTGGTTTTGAAATAAGCCACCATAATAACCATGTGTTCATGTGTTCTTGTGTTGGTATAAGTGAGCATATTACAGTACCACTACGCAGATATCAGGGTGTTCGTGCTGCTCCTGACGTTGCAAAAACCCATAGACGACGGTCACTGTTAAATTCTAAGTGATCTGCTATCCAATAACAATAAAAATGTTATTATTTGTTATGAACCTGTTTGTTATGAATGTGTCGCTTCGTCTTCTTAAATCTATGGCTGGGTCAAGAACTTGAGTAATAGAATTTTAATCAAATTTATAACTAAAGTTATCATGATCGTGATGACACAGCTTTGTTATTGACGCGTGCTAAACTTATAGATGTTGAACAAATTGATTTAAACATACTTTTTGTTTTTACTTTTATTATATTTTTCCACTACTCTTATTAGTGTGCAGTTAATAGGAATAAGCTATTGTATGAATTTGAATTCAAATTAAATTAAAATGTTTTAATTAATAATGAATTGTATTATTATTTTATCATCTACGAGTATAAAAGGTGTTGATGTCAGAAAGACAGAAAGCACTCGAGTCAAGCGGTGTGCGTTTGTCAATCGCAGTCGTAGGAGCGGTTATCAAAACAGCGGCTCATCGGAGCCGGCTTAATTTTAATAAGGTGCCCACTACCGCCTTTGTTATCCATGACTTGGCAGTTTTGGACAATAGCTTGCGCAACTTATCTACTAAATCGATATCGGTTTACGAGGCGTTACGGGCGGCTCCAGCTACTGACCACATTTTGATTAATTGCATTTTTAGAACAAAAATAAAAATGGGTTACATCCAGGCCAAAATTATTCTGGCGCCGATTAATTAGCGAAACCGATGACGAGTAAGTTTACGTTAAGGGTGTTAAAATGATTTGAGTGAGCCGTAAAAAAGTTTTCGTAATTTATTATTTTTCTCTTAATGTTGCTTTTATGGCGAGCGTTAATTCTTGATGTGAAATAATTTTTCATTAGGACTAAACAAGTTTCAATGTAAGAGAATTATTTAATCGGACTCCATTAGACTTGCGTGTGTCGGGAAAAGAGTATTGTAAGTTTTTTGACATTTACTAACAAGGTGCCATCTCGTTTACTGTCATTGTGCCGCCGAAATAAATCAAATCGATCTCTTCACAACTTCCAATAAACCGATACATTTATTGATTTGTTACAGCATTAAATTGGTTCCCAGCAGTGTATTACATCGACATTGTAGCTCATCGTCAGCAGGGTCACGCTCATAATTTTGAGCCTCGTTATATAGGCTTGCTTATACAGTACGCTGTAAAAAGTATTTTGATCCGTTTTTGCTTACCATTGTCAGCCTATTGACGCACTTAAAACGTGTTTTGTGTGAGATTACACTAAAGGTCAGGTTATAAAAATAATAAAACCAGCATCTCGAGCATTGCGTGCTTAAAAATAAATATAGGAAACTTTGATAGGTGTTATGAGAGTCGGGAGCGACATGCGAGCTTCCGTTGGTTTCGCTCAGCGCGTTAATCATAGTGAGCTGACATCGCTTTTGTTACTTCATCCATTCATTGCTAATTGAAATGGGAGAAAAGCGGGTGCGTGGAGTAGGCGTTGTAGTGCAACGGTTGCTACGGGCGGCCCCCTGCCGTCGCGGACACCTTTTTACTTGGTCGTCGCCACGGGTGCCGCTTGATTGCATCCGATCTCATCGTTTTATGTTCCCCATAAAGCCAACAATAATTCATTTAGACGACGTGACGCCACTCACTCGTTAACTGGTTCCAATGGTTCAGCGAGGACGTGATTTTCAAAATGTTTCGCCTCTCTCTAAACAGTTCCGGTTAGGATACATAAATGCTTGCTTGCCAAATTTAATTTGTGTTACGGTGATGTTTATGCTGCTGTTAGTAATTGCAATCCATTAGTTTTCTTTATTTGATTTGTCAGTCAATTTTTTTCGTCGCTTTTTTATTTGATAGATAAACTTCAATTGGCTATACTAAAAAGCTGTAATGTTATTTTAACGGAACAGTTTTCTGCTATGAGCCCATTTGCACGTTGTTAGTACTAATTATTATGTCCAGTTACATTAACTACTTAAAGCCGATCACAACAGACATGGAGTCACCTTTCCAAGTTTGAAATTTCAAAGGCATTGCCAATTTGCTAATGCATGATGATTTAGAAGAATAAGTAGGGGAAATGGAATGAATAGGGAATTTCTGTCTGAATTTTTTTATTTGTGTTCATACAATATATTGCTTGTAAGTATTATATATTTTACCAAGTCGTCGCACTACTGCAGTATAAGTAAATTAGATGGACCACAGTTTCATTCTTCACGATTTTATCTCACATTATATGGGATTGACACAACATGTTTTCTCCTTCCCCTCTCCTCTATTATTCGTCATTTGAACATTCACACCATTTTCACCATATCATCTTTTACGCAATCCATCCATTTTTTCTTTGCCCTACTTTTCCTTCTGTATCCATCCATTCTCATTTCTTTAATTTAATTTGTTATATGACATTCATCCCTTCGCTTTATAAATAGATCACAGTTCTATTAAATTTATGTAATTTAATTAATGTAATATTATTTACAGTTAATCTCATCTGCAATGACATAGTTCACTAATTGATTATAGGTATTATTCGCATTAAGTAAATAAACCCTGTTTATTCTTATTTGACAATCGCTATTCGCTGACCAATATTAAACCCTTAAGAACTTATTAAGAAATTTTAAGCCCAATATTTATAAATTTAATTATTCGCAGAGCTTATTTCGTTAATGAAGCAAAACGGTTATAAAAACTAATTAGCGTGCTATTGAACAATCACTGAAGGTGTTCATTGCTTAACCAACTAAAGTGATTGAGAACCGGTATAGGTAAAACAAACAAATTCATTCCGAACCATTAGGCACAAGATACGACAGTTAATGTCTCAATTTAGAAACGGACGTAAATCTTCAAAGGCGTGACAATTACTGTTACTTCCCGGCAGTACAAACAAAAAGGTTTTCCGTCAATTATCGATAAATTAACCCGATTAAACACTATAGCCAGACGGCGCCGGATTGCCTTATCTTTGGACATGCCACGCTTTTAGGCAGGTATCAACTAACACAGCTACAGAAACATTAAGGGCTTTGAAGCAATTTGCTTTTTATTAGAATTCCTCTAAATTGGTATATCATTTTGTAGCAGACAAGTGTTATAAAATGTTGCCCGTACATACATTTGATGACTTGAAATCGAGGATCATCATATCAGAATTAAATAGTGTTACGAAACTGTTAGCTGTAACCACGCCGTCAAATGGGTAGATGCGTACGCACGATTCTGAACTTTATGCGTAATTCTTAGTATTTAATTCGATCATATTAAATGAGTTTTTTTTCTTCTTACCATTGAAAGTCCAGCCAAAATTGATTCTTCCGTTCGGAGATTAGCCTCAACAAATCGGCAGATAAACATTAATAATTTTATATGTATTAGACTTGTTGAATTTGACTTGATTTTACTTACTTCTATAGACAGTAAAAATAAATATTACCAAACAAATTTTGATGTAAACAAAATTTGGTAAGTTGGTTTTATTTAAATTACGTATAACACGCAAGTAAAGTCTTTAATTTGTGATTTTTAACCTAGTCTTGGACACATATGGTAGTCCGCTAATATCAAATAACTCAAAGAGCTATATAGAGAGAGTGATCCATTAGTTTCCAACATTTATCCACAGAAATCAGAAGCGATAATATGCCGGCTATATACAATATATCTTAGAATCAATAATAGATGCGATAAACGAGTGAAGATCACGTTGCGTATTGTGCACGGTGTCCGTAATGTTCAGCGGTAGTTTTGGAATGACGACCGGTAAGAAATCGTAATGGCTGTGTGCCTGATATCAGCAGAGACTTCAAGAGGCTGACGAAGTAAAACTTTTCTCACTGATATTTCGATTTTCGAATACAAATGAAAACAAAATAAATATCGAAAGTAGAGTAAAATGACTGAAAAATTATATGTAATAATAACTATTAAGGTCTGTCTTTTCGCCTCTTATTGTGGATATTTGTATACATTGTATGATTTCAAAATATTCATTCACGTTATCTATTATACCCTCTTCGAACTCCTATATTAAACTCGTAAGGTTTTGTTGGTGATCAGCTGACAACAAAGTAATTGTTTTATAACAAAACTAAATAGCGTAGGTATTATAAGAGCATTGGAATATAAACAGTAAGAAGCTTCAATTGATGACGTCTAACATTTTGATAGAGCGGACCCTATTGTGACTAATCATGATTAAACGACTTTAGACAAATTGCATGACCGTGACTAGGCATGTACGCAACGGGGCTCGATCCCAAATCATTAAGAGAACAATTATAGATATCGCATTCCCACCTGCAACCTGTTGACGGATAATGATCTCTCTTTAAACAAATAAATTGTAACACTATAACCATTGATCGCCACTCTGTTTGATTGACGACTGAAATTAAAATCGGCTTTCACATATTACTAATAATACTGTAATTAATACGCGCTTTTATTGTTTTTATTTACTTTCTGTATGTAATAATTTTATATCGATGGCTGATTGGTAACATTGTCAAAATTATTTTGTTTACAAATAAACTGTAACAATTCTCACTACGCCATTTAATCCCAATGAAAGCAGCGCTTGTGTTATAATTATTAGACTACTACACTTTTGTTCTTTTGTTAAGAAACACATATAAAACATAAACAGCCATACTCGGGACACAAAACCGGTCGTTGCACCCCGGATATAATTTATCTATAGAAGCTAAAATATGTATGTGTGTAATATATATATATATATATATATATATATATATATATATATATATATATATATATATATATATATATATATATATATATATATACATAGTCAGGTCATAAGTATTGTCACACAGTAAAAACTTTTCTTTTAGAATGCTGGCCACAAAAAAGTTTATTGAATTCGAATTTCGAATTGTTCATGAAAATAAAAAAGGTATACTTTTAGAATTTTACTCATTTTTAAATATGGAGTGGACGCTTAAAGAAGACCTTGTTGCAGTTATTGCGTTGCATCGTTGCAGTTACGCGCCAATTCAAATTTTTAACATACTGAAAAATTTGAATATAACCAAAAGATTCGTTTATCGTACCATCAAACGATACAATGAAGACTCTAGTGTAGATGACAGGTCAAGAAGTGGTCGCCCTCTGTTTGTTAGGACTCCAGCAGTGATAAAAGCTGTGAAGGCACGAATTCAAAGAAATCCCAAACGTAAGCAGAAACTGTTGGCCCTTCAGATGGGGTTAAGCAGAACCACGGTGAAAAGGGTGTTAAATGAAGACTTAGGGCTTCTGGCATATCGAAGAAAAACAGGACATCGTTTGAATACTCGTCTAATGGACCTGAGACTGAAGAGATGCCGCGCTTTGTTGAAGCGGTACGCGAGAAAAAAATATCGGGAAATTCTTTTTTCGGATGAAAAAATGTTTACCGTAGAAGAGAGCTACAACAAACAAAATGATAAGGTGTACGCACACAGTAGTGAAGAAGCGAGCAACCGTATTCCGCGTGTCCAACGAGGTCATTTTCCATCCTCGCTCATGGTATGGTTGGGAGTTTCTTATTGGGGCTTAACAGAGGTACATTTTTGTGAGAAAGGTGTAAAAACGAATGCTGTTGTGTATCAAAATACAGTCCTGACGAACCTTGTGGAACCTGTTTCTCATACCATGTTCAATAACAGGTACTGGGTATTCCAACAAGATTCGGCGCCAGCTCATAGAGCGAAGAGCACACAAGACTGGCTGGCGGCGCGTGAAATCGACTTCATCCGGCACGAAGACTGGCCCTCCTCCAATCCAGATTTGAATCCGTTAGATTACAAGATATGGCAACACTTGGAGGAAAAGGCGTGCTCAAAGCCTCATCCCAATTTGGAGTCACTCAAGACATCCTTGATTAAGGCAGCCGCCGATATTGACATGGACCTCGTTCGTGCTGCGATAGACGACTGGCCGCGCAGATTGAAGGCCTGTATTCAAAATCACGGAGGTCATTTTGAATAAACTTTAATGTCATAAGAATCTATGTTTTGTTAAGTTCATTTTGGTATATGAATGGTTACATAATGAATAAACTTGTTACAATTATTTTACATTAAACATGTGACAGAATTTATGACCTGACTAGGTATATATATATATAATGATGTAACTGTATTGTACTCTCTTCTTTTTATCCGTGCAGGGGCGGAGACAAAATACTAGCCTCTGCGGCCTGGGTCGGCCTGTCGTAAAAGACGACAAAACAACTCACCCTAGCTACGTGGCAGGGCCTCAAGCTCGTCTGGATGGCGACCACCATTGGTCTTAAGTATGCCGCCATAATAACCTTGTGTTGTGTTCCGGCATTAGGGACTTGAGTTCCTGTATCCTTACGGGACATCAGCGTGTTTGCGATGCCACTGGCGTTGCAAACACCTATAGGTGACGGTAACTGCTAAGTTCTAAGCGGACCGTCAGCCTGACTGCTGTCATAGAACAATTAAAAAAAACTCGTACTGGACTTTATTTAAGACCTTGGGGTCTAACTAATTAAATTCAACTACCAGCTGATGTACGAAATTCAGCGAAATATATTCCATCTACGTTCCTTTATTAAATTATTTTGATACAAGAAAAAGAGTCACGGCTGGGCCTCAAAACAAACTACGTGCAAGTTTTGCAAAGCACGTAACAATAAGTACGTAACATATTTCTAATAAATGCTCTCGAAGCAACCGCGATGTTTCGATAGTATGATGTCGATCGTATTTGTTTTAAATTTCATATCTGCTCTACTAAATTAAATATTGAAATCCAGAGCAAATCGATCAAAAGTAAAATGATTGACAAAAACCAATTTAACTGGTTCTTGTTAAAGATCATTCAGGTTTTTTGTCATTCAAGAAAACGAAGTAGATTAATAAGCGGCGAACTGTCGGTAAGCTCCCACAAAACGTTAACAGATTTTCAACGGTTTTTTTTAAACCGTTGCTCCCGATATAATTAGAGATCTTGGCTGATCAGTGATGACTAGTCAGCATTACGCTGTTCGAAGTCATATCAAGCGCTTGACGTGTCTAAGCGAACGGGCGCAGAAGGCGTTCCTTTAAAGCGTCGTCTCAACGCACCGATTACGGGCCTAACAAATTATGTAGAGGTTTTGTGCCTTCTGACATTCGAACAATGATCCGAGCTGCGCAACTGATCATTACCATTATACTTTATATGGCTTTGTGTTTTGAGTAAATTATAACAGGTCCGTTTTGTGTTTTATTTGATATGTCAAGTATTTACTTCACAATAGCGCTTCATTATGAACGGTGACCGCTTTAAATTTAACTTTATTAATCGCGATAATTTTGAACACTCCTCCATAATAACTCTAGAGCCTAACAAAAGTATTTTTTTGATTATAAGAAAATCGATCGGAGGCATAATTTCATATAACGAGGTTTGATTTGAAATGTCTCTGACATTGTGTATAAGGTTTCCATTAAGCAATTATATAGAATTATTGTTTCTGAACATAATTGTCGCAAGTTGCTACATGTGTAATTAATTGATAGGTTTATAATAGGAATTTGTCTACTGTCAGTAAATAGGAGTAAATTGTCTTTGCAAAATTAAAGTTCAATTGAGGTCGTCGTCAATCGATTGTCGATCGTTATTAAGGAAATTAAATTAATAGAAATTTTATTAACTATTATGTTTATTTTATACCTGAACTTAAATTAATCATGTAATGTTTTGCTATTATTCAACTTTGCTCTCACCCTTTACATAATCTCCGGCGTAAAGTCCATTGGCAAACATATCATTCTTTGCAAAGTGAATTACGTATTTTTGACCTATTCCTTTTCTGTGGGGTTCGGTAGATATGGTATCTTCTTCCTACACTTATATTTTATTATATGAGGTTCTCACAATATTGTCTTCTTCCTTTCTCTTCTATTAGTCGTCAGCTCGACATCCACTTCTATTTTCGCCATATCATCTTTTACGCAATTTAAACATCTTTGGTCTACCACTCTTTTTGTGTCCATCCACTATCATTTCTTGGCATTTTCTTTGTCACATGATAGATAAGCTATACTTAGACGTTTGCTTTTATGTAAGTAGTTGGTTACTATAAAACATGACCCTATAAACCGAAGGAAATTTAACTCGTTTTAATTTTCTTAGTAATATCTCGCCAATAAACTTTAGTCGGAGCGTACGAGAATTTGTCCTTTTTTACTGGTCAATGAATTTTCCTTTATTTGAATACCTTAGCAAGGAAGGGTCCAACGATGGTTATGCGTGGCTCCCCGGACAGCTAGCGCCTTAAAAAGGACACTAGTGAAATACAGGCAGTTTACACTCACTAAATATCCAGTTATCAATCTACGCCGTAGGAAAACAGAGGCAGGCATCACTTGGTCAGTCTCGTAACTTTTACTGCTATTCCCCATGACGTTATGTTTATATATTTGAGTTGTATGCCGTAGGTAGCGCTCTCATATAAGCTGTTTGTGAGTAGCCATGTCACACCGACTAGTCTACGCGTAGAAATGCGTGCTAGACCTAGGCTAACAAATGTACTATGTATTGAATCATACAAACAATTTAAGATACGCTTCATTTAAAACACAAATATAGTCAGAAATTCAAAATTGCAAAAAGTACTTTAAAATTGCAGTGAAAGTGCTCGGAGAAAATAGGAATAAAGTTGGTTCAGCAGTATTATAATGTTTTATGTCATTGTATATTAATGGGATGCCTAGTATGTTATATGTTACATAATGCGCAAAATACTAGTACAAGTATTAATTATAATAAAGACTAGTTTACAAAAAGGTGTAAATAAAAATGGATGCGGTGAGGCATTTTAGATCGAATGGCAAGTTCAGTAGCAGACTTCTACGATAATTATGCTCGGACAGGTTATGATTAAATTATGGCACTTAGAGTGTTTCCTGAAAATTACATGGGATGGCTCGCCAAGGCTGCGCCAGCACGCGATCCGAAGGCAGGCATTTAAGGCCGCGTTATGAGACATTTAAATTATCAGACTAAAGAGGAAGGATTGAAATCTGAAAATCATATATTGTATTTGATGAGATTATTTTAGGTTAATATAATTTTATATGGCTTGCCCACAGAATTTTACCATCTCAATTATTGGCAATACAGCCACATTGGTAGGTACATCAAGCCTAGGTCAAGAAAGGTATATTATGGTTTATAACATAATGTTTATCAAGTTACATAATGTTTGTCATTTACATTACATTTATCAAGACCTTAACTTTCATATGTAATATCTCCTCGGACTTCTAGAAAATCGATTCCGATCTAATTAAAAACGAAAATAGTCACAAATATTTAATTTTCCATTCCACAGCGTCATCTATTGATATTACACGTAAAAGTACCTTTTATATTTCGAATGGAAATTGTTTACTGTCATTAATATATGTCATGTAAAGGAATAAATATGTCTATGTATGTTTAAATATTAATTTAGTTTATATTTCATAAAATAAACATTCAAATTTACATAAATAACATACATTTTTCATCAAAAAAATCGAAACACTCCTGCAAATATTATTCAGGTGACATTTAAATGAAAACGAGGATTGATATCATTAAAAAATACGCCAATAAATAGCTGGCAGCTTAGTCTATTCAATGGTGTACCAAAATTCCAAATAAAAGTTAAACTTTTCTAATTTTCATCTAATAAACGAATGTAGAGATTGTTTTTAATGTGTATTCCATCGGAATTTCTGCACTTAATCACATTTTTTGCATAAATTATACATTTTTTTAACTGAGCTCTGATCTGAGCTACACTTGATTATTAACTAAGCTCTGTGACATACTACCACAGAGATTTTTTCCTAAACAATATGGACACCTCGCCCACAGAAGCTGCCCAAGTCGTGGCGTTGCTGGATGCAGGGCATAGTCAGCGTGTTGTGGCTGCACGATTGCATCTAAGCCTCTTTGCTGCCAATAGAGTGTATCAGCGTTATCGTAAGACTACTATGTTTACTCTCCGTCCAGGATCTAGTAAATATTGAGTCACGTCTAAGTAAGATGACCGATATATTGTGTCATTTTCTCTAAGAAATCACCACTTTAACTCTATTCAACTGCAGCAGCGGCTATGCGAGGTTCGAAGATTGACTGTAAGCGATTCTACCATAAGGAGAAGATTGGCGGAGCGTGGCATGAAACCTCATAAAGCAGCTAATGGCCCAAAATTGACGGTAGACCACCGAAGAGCTCGCTTCAACTTTGCACTCGAGCACTTAAATTGGGCCTACCTTCAATGGAGCAAAGTTCTGTTTTCTGACGAGAGTAAAATCATGCTATATGGTAATAACGGGAGAATAAAGGTCTATGAAAGAGAAAGAAAGCATTTTGCATAGTGCTGCATTGAAGAAAGAGTCAGTTACGGTGGCGGTTCATGGACGGTTTGAGAAGGAATAAGCGCCCACAGAAAAACAAAACTTGCGTTTGTATCTGGAATTCGGTTACCGTCATTAACTGGGTCATGTTATATCGAAGAGTGTCTGAAGCCTCACGTGGTATCCTAAATACATTTTACTAGGGAAGAGTTCATTTTTATGCAGGATATGGCAGGGCTAATACTGCAAGCATTGTAAATGAATACCTGAGCGAAGTCGGTATTGTGTTTATGGGCTGGCCAGCAAGAAGCCCGGATATGAATCCCATAGCTATGGGATGAGTTGAAGAGATGAGTCAGAGTGAGAGATACCGCTCTGGAGACGCTTGGCTACTTAAACAACTATACAAGAAGAGTGGGATTACATCCCACAACATAAGATTGTGACGCTTAACCGTTCCATGAGGAACCAAATGGAAGCAGTGATAAGAACCTGGGGAGGAAAACTGAATTTACTGAATAAACCTTTTTTAATATTTTTCTGTTTTACATCTTTGTTTCTAATATTTAACAAATTCTTCTTAAACGGTAAAACATACTTGTTGAACAAAACACAATAGCTAAAGAAATCAAATTTTTATTTGAAACATTAATATTCGGTAAATGATCCAATATCCACAATTAACTGACATTATTTATAATTCTAGTTAAATGTAAAAAAAATTAAACTCATTCAAAACGAAACTTCAGGGGTGTTTCGATTTTTTTGATGAGAAGTGTATGTACTTTATACTTCTTTGATGATATTGTTAGAGTTTTTAAGCAGAATGTAAGATGACAATTTTTTTTTCATTTTTGTGGCACAGCAGACAGCTGTTGTCTAAGGTTCATTTACAAAATCTATAGAAGATGCAGTTTATCAACTTGTCAACCATGTTTCATTAAAAACAGATTCTAAATATAAATGTCTTGGTGTCTCCTTTGAGTTAGTGAAGGCTTTTGATAGTGTATCATTACCAATACTCGTAGACAAACTCTACAGAATCGGTATTCACGGATTCGCCATAAGAATTTCAAAGATATTTTTGATGTTAAGAACACAACAAGTTAAAATAGACCAATGTATTATTATTTTTTTATTGCTTTAGGACAACAAACAGGCTGATAGCCCACTTAGGATTTAGCAGTTACCGTCGCCAATGAGTGTTTGCAACGTCAGTGGCATCGTGAACACGCTGCTGTCCCATAAGGGTACAGGAACTTTGGTCACTAATGCCGGAACACAGCACAAACTTATTATGGCGGCATAATAATTAAGACCAAAGGTGGTCGCCATCCAGATGGGCTTGAGACCCTACCACGTAACTAGGGTGGGTTTGTTTTGTCGCCTTTTACGACAGGCTGACCCCGGCCGCAGAGGTCAGTATTCTTTCTCCGCCCCTGCACGGATATCGCAAGCATGCTGCTTTCCACTTAGAGGAACTGGAACCTGGGTCTCTTATGGAATGCATGGCGGCATATTTACAGACCAGGTATAGTTGCGATTCAGACGGGTTTGGTGCTCTACCACCTAGCTAGAGTTTTGTCGCCTTTAACGAAAGGCCGTGCCCAGTCGCGGGGGTATTCATACTCCACCCCTGCAAGGAGGAAAAAGACTGAAGTTTGATATAAATCGGAGCCAATTTTATCAGTATTTTATAATATTATTAAACCTTACAAATTCTGCTGAAAGCGACCATTTAAAGCTCTCAGGTTTACGTTACGTATTCGTTCAAGACGACATATTTGACGTCCCCTTAAGTCGTAATTGTCCATGATTTAAAAACGCGACCAATGACGCATCGGTTTAAATACGTCGCTGGTTACTCTTTACTGCACATTGCCACATTGCTTGCAATTATCCGTACTCAGCAAACCAATGTTTATGAATATTATTAGAATTAAGGTTTGTTTTTAAAGTAAAAATATAACATTTGCAAATATATGGATAGCTGCTGCAAGTTTAGCTGCAGGGCGTCTTTTGTTTAAATAAAGTTCTGTTGATTATAGAAAGAAAATTCCTGTGAATTTTATTTTATAATTACGCAACGACAAAATACTGCATTATGTTAGTATCTTAGTAGTTTATATATTTCATCACATTATCAGTGTTTAAATCTTGGGGTGTAAAACATTTTGAGTGTGCTTTAAAGCGGAGCTAATTTTGAGTACTTTTTTGTGTTTAAGGCCTTAATATTTTTTTACCAACAAATTATATGGAATAGATTTTACTGAATATGATTTTCACAAGTGTGTCCAGACCAAAACCATGAATGGAAAACCGAACGTCTTTCTTCTACTATCAATAACACTCTTGTTAATTTTACCATTTTGAATTTTGTCTTCACTATTACACATCCAGTTACTTATTTATATCTTCAGTTATAAATGTGTAGCTTTGTTTTAAAAACAAATTCTATGCATAAAACATTTGTTCACAGGAGTTTGTACCAACGCTACGGCTCCTAGCGTCTCCTCCATCAATAGAATATTAAGAAATCGGGCAGCAGAACGTGCTGCTGCCGAGTTTGCAAGAGCTGCAGGTTACGGTCTTTATGCAGCTCCCCCACCGTATGGTGCCTTTCCTTGGGCTGGTGGAGGGGTTTGGCCACCTGGTACTTTACCGTTGCCTCCAGGAGTTCCTGGACCTCCAACTGGTGTTCCGCACCCGGATAGTGTTCAATCTGGATTTTTATCCTCGGGACGTGGATTGATTGGTGTGTATATGTTAAACAAGTTTTATAATAATTTTGATGTCATCTTTTTTGTTTTGATTTTAATTAATATGATTTTCAACAGATGTTGATGGCGATGACTCTGGATCGCTTGACGGTGAGCAACCAAAGTTCAGAAGAAACCGCACGACTTTTAGCCCGGATCAATTAGAGGAGTTAGAAAAAGAATTTGAGAAATCACATTATCCATGTGTCTCAACCCGTGAGCGACTAGCTTCCAAAACTTCACTCTCAGAAGCTCGAGTACAGGTGAATATTACTATTATTAATTATATATTGCTTTTGGAAGCTATAAACAATATTTAAATAAATTATTGATTAAAATTCAATTGGCACTCAAAACTTAGTCAGATTAGAGCTGTCGTATCTTAATTGAATTTATCGATTTACATTCATGAATTGTGTTAACCTATAGACATCAGCATACTAATCACTTTATTTACCGTTACTGACAGGTTTGGTTTTCCAACAGACGAGCCAAGTGGAGACGCCACCAGCGCATGAACCTCCTGAAGCGAGGTGGCGGCTCGCCCCCGCACCGCCTCCCCCGTTCCCCCTCACGATCCCGTTCGCGTTCTTTGTCCCCCGCGCGCGCCCCCTTCCACGCGCCCCAGATGGGCGGCGAGAACAGCGCCTTCAAGGCTCTCTCGCACCCGGACACCGGCGCCCTCAACGCCCTATCCCATCGGCCGTCATTCGATAGCGACGCGTTAAAAGCACTCTCGCAGCAGACTTTCGAGGGAAGTTTCAAGCCACACCCGGCGTTAGAGTCGAGCGCGTTTAAAGCTTTAGTACCGCACTCGGCGGCTGCCGCGTTGCTTGCGGCGCAGTCAATCCAGTTGGCGCGAGGCTACGAGTCACATTCTGATTCTGATGAGGAGATTAATGTTCATGACGAAAGTGACGACGATGGCGAAAAGCAGAGGAGCATGAGGAGATCTAAATCAGTCAGTCCGTGTCCCCGACGACCCGCGCCTTCGAATGATCTACCTTTACAACTAACAAAACACGACCGTTGATATCGTGTCAATAGTCTAATTAATTTATTTAACCTATACAAAGTATTAGTACGATAAAATCATTCCTAAATCGTTCATGTTCCGAATAATTATGTAAATTTTTATAGAGCTAATACTCCAGTTAGTTTATAAATTATTAATGTAAATATGTAGATACTTGTTTTGTTAATTACTCGTAGAACAACAAATTAGTGTGTAATTCATTCATTTAAATCAACAATAACTAAAAATTAAATACTGCCATTAAGAAAGAAAATTAACAAGGGGCTCTTGTAATTTGATTCAATATGTTTTGTACATAATATATATGAATTAAAAAGAATCTGTAGAACAATGCACAAATATGTATAGTTCTTTTTTTTAATCTTAATAAAAACAACAGTTTGGACTTTATAAGAATCAGTATTACTCGTATTATATATGTATGATAATAACGGTGTTTTAAAATGTATATCTAAAAATTATAAATTGATCATATTTATAGAATTGTATTGTAACAGAATTTATGGTGCTCAATAAATTTTAAATATATCCAATTTGCTCCTCAAATAAATTTAGATATACAAGAGTATGTTAGTAATTTATATTGTATTCATATTTAGTGACAGTTTAAAACATACCAAAGTATCTTTAGAGATGAAAAGGCTAGGAATATACGTAGAAATATTAAGTATATAATTTCCTGCGGTGTATGTATACATCGTATGTTCAAAAGTATTAATGTGGATCATATTTAGTAAATCAATGTATTATTAGGATCATCATCATCATCTAAGCGTTATCCCGGTTGCATCCTAAACTTTCGTTTCGGTGCCCGGGGTCCGCTTTCCGACTTTTTCTACTCCACTTCGCACGGTCTTCAGCATCCCTGGTATTGAGCCCATTGGCACGCATATCACCCCTTACGACGTCAAGCCAGCACTTTTTGGGTCTACCCCTCCTGCCGGGGCCCGGCGGAGGCGGCATGGCCAGACATTTGTTTCCCACGTAATCATCCGGTTGCCGTAAAACGTGGCCGTACCAACGGAGCCGACACTCCTGCAGTTTATCCGCAATGTCACGGACATGAAGACTGCCGCGAATGCGGGAGTTCCTAACGCGGTCCTTCCGCGTCACTCCACACATCCACCGCAGCATATTCATCTCCGTGACACGCAGTTCTTGCCTGTGTCGCTCTAGCACCGGCCACGCTTCACATCCGTATAAAAGGACAGGCCTAATGATGGTCTTATAGACCTGTCCCTTCAACTTTACCGGCATCTTGGGGTCACAAATGACACCAGTTACCTCACGCCATTTGGCCCACGCGGCAGCAATGCGTGCCTTGACGTCACAATCGATGTCACCAGACGCATGAAACACAGATCCCAGGTATTTCACTTGGTCCGTGCGCTCGACCGTGTCGCCGCCTATGCGTACGGGTGTGGGATCTGTGGAGTTACAGGCCAAGTACTCGGTCTTCGCGACATTGAGCTTCAGACCACCGTTCTCAAGCGACTCCTTCCACGCCTTCACACGTCGCACCAGCCTACCCCTGTCTGAGTCTGCCAGCGCGATATCATCAGCATACATAAGCAGCCACGGGGGCTGCTCATGTGAGTTTCTGATGCTGTCTGACAATACGTCTAATACCACGCTAAACAGAAACGGACTAAGGACGGATCCTTGGTGCACCCCGACGGTGATGGCGAAAGGTTTTGTGTCGCCAACAGCGGTCCGAACTACAGAATCGGAGTCACGGTACATGTCTTGGATGATGTCAATATAGGCCCCTGGAACCCTTTTAGATCGCAATGCCCACCAGATTATCGCGCGAGGAATACAGTCAAAGGCCTTCTGCAAGTCAAGAAACAGGCAATGCAGAGGCGTATTCTTCATCCTGTATTTCTCCGCGACAGTCCTTAGGGCAAAAATCGGATCCATAGTCCCATGACCAGGGCGAAACCCATACTGACATCCCGAGACAGTGCACTCCTGCCGAATCCGAGAGTCGATAACCCTCTCGAGGAGCTTCATGGTGTGGGACATGACCTTAATCCCCCTGTAATTACCGCACTCCTGCACCGACCCCTTGCCTTTGAAGACTGGAGTAATGATACTCAGTCTCCATTGGCTCGGGATCGTACCGGTGAGGAGTGTCCGGTTAAAGAGGTCGGTTAAGATGCCCACACCACGAGAGCCCATCGCCTTCCAGGCTTCGATGGGGACTCCATCGGATCCAACAGCTTTCCGATTCTTCATGCGGCGAAGACAATTCTGGACCTCTGCAGGCGTTACCAGTGGCACTAGTCCTTGATTCGGAGGAAGATCTGGCGGCTGCACCTCTTTGTGCTGCGTGTTCAGCAGCTCGTGGAAATATGAGCGCCATCTCTCCTTCACCGCGAGGTCCTCGCATAGCAGGTTGCCCACAGTGTCTTTTACACAGCGGCACTTGGAAATATCCTGTGCCGCTTTGACCCTGGAGCGCGCCAACTTATAAATGAGCTTCTGCCCCTCAGACGATTCCAACTTGTCGTATAGTGGTTGTAAGTGGTCTCGTCTGGCTCTGGCTACAGCTCTCTTAGTGGCGCGCTTGGCAGACCTATATGCGTCGCGATCTTCAGGAGATCTGGACGCTTGCCACTTCTTAAAGAGGGCTTTCTTCGCTCTAGTCTCCCTCTGGACTGTGTCGTTCCACCACCAAGTCTCCTTGTCACATTTGCGCCCACCCTTAGACACACCAAGCACCTCCCTCGCCGACCCAAGGATAGCCGCCTGAATCCTGTCCCAGTAAACTTGAACCGGTTCGCCCTCACCACCGGCGCACTTGTCGCCGATGGAAGAGGCGAGCTCCTGGGACTTGACTTCATCGAGCAGCCACCACCTGATTCGACGCTGAAGGCGATCGACACGTTTGCCTTTGGGCTTCACGCAGAGGTCCATGACAAGAAGACGGTGTTGTGCAGTGAGACTCTCACCGGGTATGACCTTGCAGTTGGCTACTTTGCTGATGTGGTGTCTTCTAGTGAGTAGGAAGTCGATTTGGGTAGCATTCCTCCCGCTCTTGTAGGTGATGAGATGCTCGGGTCTCTTTTTGAAATACGTGTTCACGATGGCAAGGTCGGCAGCCGCACACGTATTGAGGATATCCTCCCCTTCCGCGTTGCGGTTACCATACCCAAATCCACCGTGAACACGCTCAAATTCCCCACATTCATCACCCACATGACCGTTTAGATCACCGCCCAAAACGATCCCATGTGACAATGGAATCCCACGAAGCACTTCTCCGAGTAGGTTCCAAAACGCTATCTTGTCGGCGTCGCTACAACCGGCCTGTGGCGCGTAGGCGCTTATCAAGTGGGTGACTACCCCACCAACAAGCACCCTCACAACCATAAGCCGATCGCTACAGCGCTTCACCTCTAAAATGTCGTCCTGGAGCTCCTCCGAGAGCACTATGGCGACCCCATTTTCCCCACCAGGTGCACCCGTGTAGATCAGTTTGTAGCCATTCCCAATGAACCGGGATCTGCTGGCCTTCCACCGAGTCTCCTGCAGGAACGCCACGGCCACCCTCCGCCTGGAGAGTACATCGGCCAACTCTCTCGCGCGTCCAGTCAGCGTGCCAATATTCCAAGTTGCGAAGCGGAGTTTCCTTTTGGATGGGGCTAGTGTCTTTAGCCGTGCTCGCCCACGGCACGGCAGCCCTAGTCCACTTGTCACAGGAGTCGGGCGAAGTTCCTGCGCGTCGTTTTGCGGCGACGCCCTATCCGTGACAATTCCCTTTCTTGTTACGACCATTTTGTTTGGCTAGGTTTTGGTTTTTACGGGAGCGACTGCCGTCTGACCTCCCAACCCCTAGAGGAAAACCGAGAGGTGCACTTCCTTTGCCGCATGCAAGCTGGCAAAGGAGTAGTCCATCAGTCGCCTTTTACGACTCCCTTGGTATGACCTGGGGTGACCCTATTCTTTTCACTGGCCGGGGTCACACGGCTAATTATTTAATTATTATTAGGATATCAGTTATAAAATTAAAGTCTAAACTCAAAAAATTCTGTAGATGGAATTTAATTTTCAGGTTTTACAAACCTAAATTACTATGCATATAGTTTTACATCTATATAAACCTACATATTGTCGCCAATTTAGTTATAAATAATTCAAACATGAAAATAATTATTGGAAAAATCATCAAATATTTTGTATCGAAACTTTTTACTTTTATTTACTACAAAGTTCCTGATTCGTTAATAATTTGAAATATAGTACTTTTTATTAGGCTTAAGTGTAATAAAAGTATTACCAGGCATAAAGTGTTTTGATAGGTTCCTATGTCATTATATACATTTTGGCACTTTATAAGAAAACAGCACTGACTGTCTATATGTGTATTGTTATTGTAAATATTGTTAAAAGTTCTTAAGCACTGTAAGCTATTTATTTATGTAGTAAATATAGTTATTGTACAGTAGATAGTTTAAAGAATAAGTATTACGAAAGGCAAATAAAATTTTAAAAATATTTCCGATTGTTTTTTATCTCGTTTATTTTATAAGAAAAAAGTTTGACATATCTCATAAACTACTTTTTCACTAAATCTAAAGTACTTACTATGTTTGAAGCATTAACTGTAGCCGTAACCGTAACAGCCGTAAAACTTATAAAGATATCGTATATATAAAAAAAGTCCTATAAGTGGAAACTTTATTGATTTGTTAATTTTTATGTTTTCTTTATATTGTGATGTATTGTAATTGTTTGTTTCCCAAATAAATAAAAAAAAAAATAAAATAAAAAAAATATTCTATATTATAAGCTTAGGCTTATTAAACTCAAATTTATCCGATAAAAGTGAGATTCTATTTACAGTCATGTCTGGATTCGTATATCTGAATTTGGAAAGTGATTATCTTGAAAATTGGTTCAATAGCACGAAGAAGGCAAATAAAGTAAAAAGTACTGATTAGTTTAAGTCACAATTAGGCTATCCTTTAATACATGCTTTTCTTTTGTCAAAAGCAAAAAAGGCAAAACACATAATTTAATCAACAACTGAAGAACAGATTGTTTTGGCTTTAGTCTGTGTGGAAAATATTTCATATTTCAATAAAGGCTATTAAAATGTCTAAGTTGATTTCATTAACAACAAAGCTTAAACTTGGAAGAAAAGCTTAAAGCTTTTCTTCAGAGCAAAATAAAAGCAAAAATTATCACATCAATTAATAAAATTATTTATTTCATCGTCAATTTAACTTTGTAAAGTCAATGATAATAGTTACATTTTTTTCGCTATGCTGGTACTTTTTTTTATAGCTAGAGTTCAATAGAGAGGAGAACGGCCCACCCTAGCAGGTGGTAACCGTCGCTTATGGACGTTTGCAACATCAAAGGCAATTACCTCAAGCTAAACCTCATATTGTCAAAAACCTCATATCGTACCGCGCTGAGAAAACCTCAGCCGGAAGCTCATTACAAATCCTGAGCGGACGCAACATGAACGTTATTGAGAATCGTTTAACATAAGAAAGAAGAGGCTCCAAGGAATAGTAATGAATACCCAGCCGATGGCGATCAGTACGGTGGTACAAAGATGACGAGGGTGCTATTCTAAATAGCTCCTCGGAACACCCCGCTGTTCAGACAGTAGAATACGCGTGCGTCTTTAAATGACGCCCAAATAATAAATTCAGACTCTTACTGAAACTAGAGGCTGTGGGCAGTCTTACGAATTGCCTACTAGTTCGTGACAGAATTAAAACTTTAAAACTACTCGTATAATTGAGAATAAAAACAACCCGATCTTAGATTACGTTTATCCTAATGTACGCCAGCATTCAACGCATTACTGATTCAACTCAAATGGAGTGCAAAACATTTAATCTCATACATTTGATATAATGTATGGATTTTTTTACTGCTGTAAGACAGCAGACAGGCTGAGAGCCCTCTTAGAATTTAGCAGTTACCGTCGCCTATGGGTGTTTGCAACGCCAGTGGCATAGCGAACACACTGCTGTCCTATAAGGGTACATGAACTTGGGTCACTAAAGCCGGAACACAACACAAAGTTATTATGGCGGCATATTTAAGACCAAAGGTGATCGCCACACAGACGGGCTCGGGACCCTACCACGAAGCTAGTGTGGGTTGTTTTGTTTCTTTTTACGACAGGCCGACCCCGGCCGCAGAGGTCAGTATTCTTTCTCCACCCCTGCAGGGATACAGATTTCCTTCACGATTGCAAAAAGTCATGTCAAAACATGTGTGTGTATGTGTGTGCGCGTAATGCGCGCCAATGGACTGACCACCAGAGATGCCGAAGATCGTGCAAAGTGGAGAAGTAAAAGTCAAAAAGCGGACCCCGGGCGCCGAAGCGAGAGTTTGGGCTGCAACTAAGATGATGATGATGAAAAACATACAAAATAATTATAAATATAATATAAATAAATATTTTTGTAAGTATTTAATATTTTTGTAACAGGAATAAGCATGATAATTTGTTTACATCAGACATGCCTGTAGAAAATAAGATTACGGCCACAACATACGCTGATGAAATAGCTTATCTGTCCGTGGATGATTGTCCTGACATTGCTAGCAACACACTCCAAAGTCAGCTAGATATAACATACAAATGGCTTGAAAAATGGTGCATACGAACTAGTGCTGCAAAGTCAAGTCATATAACCTTTACTCTAAACAAAGGGTAAACCCTAAGGTTTACCCTAAGGTAACCTTACAGTACAATTAAGAAATGATTCTTTGACACATTCGGACTGTGTCAAATATCTAGAATTCTATCTGGATCGACGCCTCACGTGGAAAGACCACATAAAACATAAGAGGCTGCTGGGTAGAAATTCAGTTTTGTCGGCTGATAATAAACTACTCATCTACAACTCGGTATTGAAACTTATAGTCCAGTCAATTTAGACATTCGAAGTTACATAAAGTCCCAACAAGCTGAAAATCAGTGAAATTGTTCAAAACATAATTATAAACAATGTTTAAAAGTTCCCCATCATTCCCGTGTATGGATTTTTTTTATTCAAGGTCAAAGTTCAAAAAAATGAGTTTTTCGGGATTTTCAGTAAAACGGTAAGTTTTATCATAAAAGTACCTCAGACAAAAATTGTAGATCATAAAATTATCTATAAAAAATGTATCAATACTTTTTTCCTACGAGCCACCGTTTCTGAAATATAACGATTCAAAAAGTTATAAAAGTTGTTATCGTCATAATATGCATGAGTACGCCACGTATATACATCTCTAGATACTTTACAACTTTTGTAACTTTTTGAATCGTTATATCTCAGAAACGGTGGCTCGTAGGAAAAAAGTATTAATACATTTTTTATAGATAATTTTATGATCTACAATTTTTGTCTGAATTACTTTTATGATAAAACTTACCGTTATGCTGAAAATCGCGAAAACTCATTTTTTTGACCTTTGACCTTGAATAAAAAAAATTCCATACACGAGAATGATGGGGAACTTTTAAACATTGTTTATAATTATGTTTTGAACAATTTCACTGATTTTCAGCTTGTTGGGACTTTATGTAACTTCACTCTCATTATTTGGTCTAAATTGACCGGACTACTATCTGGACATACGGCATAGAACTTTGGAGTGTTGCTAGCAAGAGTTACATACTTTGCTTGCAATGCATGCGAAATGGAATTCTCAGAGCCAAACTCAACTCTCCCTGGTATACAAAGAACGATGAAAGTAATCAGTACCTCAATATGCCAACAGTTGCAGCTGAAATTGAATGATGCAGAAAGAAACACAAAGACCGCCTACTGTCGCACTCAAGTCCGCTTGTAGCTGAGTTGTTAGACCCAACAGCTGTGGTCAAAAGACTTAAAAGGGACCATATATTTTTCTGAGTAGGAGGTGCAGCGCTGGTTGTATCACCATAATGCCATATTAAACGGTCTACAAATTCACCTATGGTCTATCGACCGATCGCAAATGGTTTTATATAAAAAAAAATACAACATTGGAACACGTCAATTATTCTGTATATTAAATTTCTTTTTAAGAATGTATTTTTTACAGTAGGAAGGTACAAATTATCCTTTTCCGCGTCATACAAGTTCCGATTGCTTCTTCCCGGATATCGACAATCAATACTACAAATTTAAAAATCAGGAAAATAAAAATTACATCCCTGCCTTGGTTTCAATTCAAGCATTTCTTTGTGGCTGTTTAAGTCACTGTTTAACTGGGAAGTCTATCAAATTTCACGAGAATTTTAGTAATAAAATATTCTTATTGCTTTTACGATTGTTTAATGATTAAATTTATTTTTATGGATTTTATGCGCATGTTCTTTTTTTTTATTGCGTAGAACAGCAGACAGGGTGACAGTCCGCTTAGAATTTAGCAGTTATCGTCGCCTATGGGTGTTTGCAACGCCAGTGGCATCGCGAACACGCTGCTGTCCCATAAGGGTACAGGAACTTGGGTCACTAATGCCGGAACACAACACAAGGTTATTATGGCGGCATACTTAAGACCAAAGGTGGTCGCCATCCAGACGGGCTTGAGGCCCTACCACGTAGCTTATTTTGCTCACTGTGGATTTTAAGCAATTTTTACATTCTGCGCAAGTTAATTGGTTATGCTTTCAAATATAAATATATCATTAGCATAATACACTTCTATTAAAAAAAACCGAAGTTTGTTTTTTAAATTTAACTAAAAATATGCCAGTCAATTGTATCCACAATTGACTGGCATATCATAAGGTATCATTTAACGAATATTAATGTTTCAAATTAAAATTAAATTTCTTTATCTATTGTGTCTTGTTTAACAGGTATCTTTTTACCCTTTAAGAAGAAATTGTTAAATCTTAGAAACAAAGATGTCGAACAGAAAAATGTTAAAAAAAGTTTATTCAGTATCTCATATTTCCTCCCCGGACTTTTATCACTGTTTTCATGCGGTACCTCATGAAACGTATAAGTGTTAATTTTGTGGGATGTTATCCCACTCTTCTTGTGTAGGTGTTTTAAGCTGACCTGGTGGGGGGAAGGCATGTGGGAGTACGGGAAAGATGTTTGACGTCCGACTACCCAATAAAAAGCCCGTTGTCATCTTAATGCCTAGTGTCTTAATCTCGCGGTCCAGGCCGACGCCAGTCCGCCCTTGTATCAGGGCGAGCCTCTTCCACGGTTTGTCCCCGTGGCAGGATTTTGACCCCCTCCTGTCTCAATCCAAGATTGAGGGGACCACAAAGAACAGTATGCGTGCATACCTTTGCGGTATCCTCCCATGGAGGAAGATTATTAAAATAATAACTATAAAAATTATTAACTAATCCAATTTATAAATAAGCATAGATTACTATCTTCATTAGTAGATCTATTAAGATATAATTTTACCATAGTTGTTTAAGTTATCGGTCAGATATGAAGGTGCCAAATAAACATTTTTAAGTAGGTATAAATACAAATAATATTATTGAAACTGCCTACCAGTAAGTAGTACGCCTCTTCTCGATCAGCTTGTATGAACATTTGTTAGCAAATGTTTGTATTATGCAAATTTATAGCTATCATTAACAAATTGACGCAGAAAGTTCATATTTTAACATTTACCAGTTATTCTCTCCATGCAGGGACGGAGTAAGAATGCTGACACCTGCAGCCTGGGGCGGCCTGTCGAAAAAGGCGAAAAATCAACCCCAGCTAGTTGGTAGAGATCCAAACCCGACTGGGCAGCCACCCCTGGTCTCTAAATATGCGCCACCATATTAGCCCAGTATTTTGTTGCGGCATTAGTAACTCAGGTTCTAGTTTCCCTACGCAGACAGCGGCGTAGCCCCTGACGTTGCAAATATCCATAGGCGACGGTAACTGCTTACTATTAAGTAAGTCGTCAGCCTGTCTGCTATTCCTCGGCAGTAAAAAAAGTTTCTCCTGTCATTAAGCCCGTGTATTAATCAGGTTGGAAATATACCATATCATAATTATCATATTATTTTATGTTTTCACAGCTGTTAGTGAATAGAATTTTTGTTGCTGAAAACGGCTGCTGAAAATTAGCCAATAATTTGACGATCACAGATTAAATTTTATAATATAGAATTATAAAGTTAATATTATATGCGTGTATAAATTGAAAATATTTGTTTGTGTTGTTTCTATAATATTTTATAATTTTTTTCTTCCATACTACTTGGGAATGCGTGGCAGGGTAACATTTCTACATGTTAGAAGACGCACGTTACTGATATACTCCCTTCAACGACTCAAGAGTACCTTCGTTGCCTAATATTTTTTATACTCAAGTTATTTTAATAACGGTATTTGTTATTTCTTGAAAAAACATATTATGTTAAAATCAATTATCGTAGCGTCATTGTTAAAGTACTGCAAAATGACAAAGCTTTTTGCCATAAATACAATATTAATATGTTTTATTATATTTGGGATAGTTGTTCAAGATAGGTGTTACCGATTACATTACTGGCACATCACTATAAAAGTACAAAAGCGGCTCTTCACTTCACTGTGTTCTGCTATCTTATAAAATATTATTATTAAGCGTTCTTAAAAATAAATGTATTTATTCAGTTATTAAAAAATGTATATTTTATTACAATGTAGAGAATAGATAATAAACAATAGAAATAATACTATAAACAAACAATAAAACAAAACAATAAAATAAAACAAAACTTAACAATAGGCATAAAACGGTAGACACTTTACTTGAATTACAAAATTCATCTTTAATTTTGTGTTCAATCCATTTTGAACAATCAAGATTCATCGTAATTTCTTTTCAGTGAAATATTTGATTTACTGATTTATTTTTGTATTGAATCAGTTGAACAAACGTTGAATCTATAGAAAAACTTTGTGATTTTCATTAATTTGTGTTTATACAGTTGATTCAGCACTGCTAAAATGTTCATATTAATTAAACAATTAAAAAATACACGAATCTGTTATACGATGACACATGAATAACAAGCAAAATATTTTTTGTATAAATGTAAATTTTAATTCGATATCAAAATTAAATAAAATAAAATCGAAAAAACGCTAGTCAGCGTTACATGGGCTGCGCGTCTTCGGCTTACGAAAATAACATGATATTGCTTATAAGCTGTCTTATAAAGCAAAAAAAAATATTAATTACCTTTCTTATAATTTTAATTGCGGGATCGGGGTATCCGAGGGAATCACGTTTCAACCAAACAAACCAGCAACTTCATATTGCTTGTATGTGACAAAAACACCACATGCCTGTTACTGTACGACAGTCACCTTTGATTTTCCAATATTATGAATTACTTATAATTTTTGAAATACTGAATCTTTTTATATCTCATAAACTTTTGGCTAGTAGGTTCAATAGTATTAGCTAATAAGTTTAAGTATAATACAATTTTACTATCGACTTTGTTAAACCATCGGCAATAATCTCATAATTATTATTTCAAACGTAACACACGTACATATCTCTGTATCTTAATTTAGTGTCCGAAATAATCTTGTAACTGACAAACCTTAGTCCGACAAATCAAAATAGCGTATTTTTTGTATTGTGGTAAAAATCACAGTACACGGGACGAACTCGGACGAAGTCATTTCCTTTAGTTCCTTTGAATATGAGACCAAATGGAGTAACTATAGTTGATGCTATGAAATATTAATGACGTACACAAGAATTGGGAGCAAATTACCCATTTTTTTATTTAAAAAAACAATATTTTGATAATTGGTGGCACTATACCAACCGTTGAAGAGACATTAGCTTTACAAGACCAAATTTATGTTATTTTCTAGCCAGAAATCGCTTGATTTTCTGAATATTGGCAGATTGTTTTGTGATTCCGGATAAGTACCTACGGAATCATATAAATTTCTAATAACTTTCTTAAAAAAATATTGCTAACCTCCAAGTACATCTTAATATTTTGGCACGTTTTGCCAACAAGGTTTAAGATATTTATTTCTCGAATTACAAATTCGCTTACAGAGAAACTTAAAAATAACAATTTTAAAAGCGTAACTACTATTTTAATTTGCTATTAACATATCCTAATATCTTAGTATCTCAATCATGTAATCATAAATATACACGAATAGATTATCACAATAAAAGTAGGTGAACACTCATCGCAAACTACATAAAATACCCTTATTTTGGTTTCGTTTTTAAGTTACATGTTTACAGAGGCGAGTTTAGCTTAGCGGAAGCGAGTTTTATAATTCGCTTTGGGTGGCGCTCTTTGTAAATTAAATATATTTTATACACTGTCCTTTATGTTATATAACATTTACTATTTAGTATAAGTATTTTTATAGTTATTTTTTATTATACTTTTTTATACATAATATTAATATATTAATGTACAATTAATATACAAGTTTATATTTTAGTAATAAATATCATATAATAATCAATATAGTTAAACGACGCCGTAAAAAGAGGTACACATTGCGAAATAAAATAATATTCCAAAAAAAAAAGCTAGGTGATAATCATATAATACAATCATATGACTAGAATAGACATAAAGGAAACAAGTTGGGTCTTCTCCATACTTAATACTCTACGTTTTATATAGAATAGTGGGGCGCTCAGATAAAGTTGTGTCGTGTTGATAGCTGCGGAGTGTGGATGCGTGTTCAGCCTCCGTCCAATAACAATAAATTTCACCCGTTTGAAGCGCCGAGGTGACTTTATACAGATTATTACTAACATAGCCATTACACGGTTATGATCTCCACTCTAAGAACATTCCACTATGATTGTTACGTGTCAAATGATAATAGACGTCTTTTTATGCGTTTTATGAATGGAATCATTAACCATTGTTTGATTGTTTTTTGCTCAAATAAGAAATATCTAGAACTGTTTAGTTTCATGCTACTTAAACTATCTAAAATATGTTTGTGAATATAATTACTCGTATGTCAGGATGGTGCCACCATGAAAAATTTATAAAAAATTTCTTTCTAGTAGAATAGAGAAATAACGTGTACAGTTTTTTTCTTATATATCATAGTCCTTTTTTTTTTTTTGGTCTCGGGGAAAAACCTCTCTTGACGGGTTCCCCCGGCCCGGGGGGACCGAGGGATATGTGGGACTCCGGGAAAGAAGTATGGCCATCCGACTACCCACTAAAAACCCCGCTGTTCTCCTATCGCCTACGCCCGGGCCCACGGATATATGGCCTGCCGATCTCGTGGCCCGGGCCGGCGCCGGCCCGCCCTTTGTCTTGAGGCGGGCCCTTTCTAAAGTGTTGGCGCCAGGGGGCCAGGGTTTCGTCCCCCCGGCGCTCTCCCAACAACTCTAGAAGTTGAGGGGGGCCGCGGAACAGCACGCAGCCCTCACCCTCGCGGCAATAGTGCGGGCGGCGGATCCTCCCCCGAGGGGCCGCCCGCGGCCGCTTTTACGGCGGCCCGAGGTCGTTATTTGCCCTCCGGCGCCGCCGACGTGGCCTGCGTTGGCGGGAGGGGAGTGTGGTGGTCGACTCCCGCTCCCGCTCCGCCGCCTCCTTTGCGGACATGACTGCCTCGCAGAAGGAGGCGACGGCCGTCCATCCAGGATCGCCCCCGACCATGGCCAGAACCAGGGCCGGGAGCGACAGGTCTACGCCGATTTGGGCGACGAGGGCGCGGCGCTCCTCGCGCCACGCGGGGCACACGGCGACAGTGTGGTTCACCGTGTCCTCCTCGTCGCCCGCGCCACAGTGGTGGCACCCTGACGTCATCTCCCGCCCTATGCGACACAGGTACCTCCCGAAGCAACCGTGCCCCGAGAGGACCTGCGTCAGGCGGAAGGTCAGGGCGCCGTGGCGCCTTTCCAGCCATTCAGCCAGGACGGGCCTCACCGCTTCGATGGTGGCGAAGCCCGCGCTGGGGTGCGCGAGGCGCTCCTTCCATTCCACCATGAGCACCTCGTCGCGCAGCTCCGCCCGCTTTACCTCCACTTCGCGAGGCGCGGGTCGAGAGCCACGCTCGGCCGCATCCCGGCGCCACTGGTATAATAGCGCCAGGACTCGGGCCTCGAGGTCCCATGGTGGGGATCCGGCCAGCAGGGAGGCCGCTTCGAAGGACACCGTGCGATATCCCCTTATCGCCCTGACGGCCAGGACGCGCTGCGGCTTGCGAAGCAGCGCTGTCGTTTTGGCCGTCAGGCGATCCGCCCAGATTGGGGCCCCGTAAAGGGCCATCGACCGCACGGTTCCCTCGAAGAGCCTGCGGCACACTGCGCCCGGCCCACCGATATTTGGCAGCAGACGGGAAAGTCCCGCCGCCGTCCGAACTAGCCTCGGTGCCAGGCGCTCGAAATGCGCCGCAAAGTCCCATCGCCCGTCGAGCACTAGTCCAAGATAATTCATGGACGGCCCGACGGCGATGCGGACGCCTCCTACCATTATGCTCAGGCCCGGTGGCGGCCTCTGGCGGGGCCCGTAGAATATTACGGCCTCCGTCTTGTTCAAGGCCACCTCCAGGCCTAGTCGCCGGATTCTTGCAACCGTGTGCGCCACCCCAGCCGTGCCCAGAAGGCACGCCTGGCGGGGGCTCCTCCCGCGCGCTGTGACGAGCGTGTCGTCAGCGTAGCAGATAACGCCGACGCCGGGGAGGAGCGCCCCTCTCAGGACCCAGTCGTATGCGATGTTCCACAGCAGGGGGCCCAGGACCGACCCCTGTGGAACACCACACACGACGTCTCGCCGACTTTGCCCACCCTGGACCGGGTAGACGACGGCACGATCGTCCAAATATGCCCCGACTATGTAACGGAGGTAAGGAGGCACTCGATGGTATTTGAGCGCCTCCCGCACGCAGCTCCACGGCAGGGTGTTGAAGGCGTTGGCGATGTCGAGTGACACCGCCAATAGCACCCCGCCTCTAGCAACCGCGTCCTCCGCCTGGCTCTTCAGACGCGTGATCGCGTCAATAGTGGAGCGCCCCTGGCGGAACCCAAACTGTTCGTCCGCCAGGTTCGGCCCCTCCGTCTCTAGGTGCCGGACGAGGCGGTCTGCGAGGATCCTTTCGAAGATCTTCCCCACCTCGTCCAGCAGCACGATGGGCCGATAGGCGGACGGTGAGTCCGCCGGGCGTCCCTCCTTCGCGATCAGGACCTGCCTCCCCGTCTTCCATCTGCGGGGAAACTAGCCCGATCGCAGACACGCGTCAAAGAGCCTCAATAGTCGGGGCTCCAGGACGTCGTGGGACAGAACCCACGCACGCCCCGGTATGCCGTCGAGGCCGGGGGCAGTGTTCTTGGCCTTCAGCCGCAACATCGCTGCCCCCAGCTCTGCCCGGTCCACATCGGGCACGGGGTCGTCATCCGCGCTGGGGTCCCTCTCATCCCAATGAGGCGGGACCATGGCGGGAGGCGAGTGCTCAGCCCTCGTGGGGAACAGAGCGCCGACAAAACCATCCACCTGGCGCGGGGGGAGACTCTCGGTCAGCGGGGGCGCCCACGGGCAGAGCTTGCCCCGCACCGTTTTGTAGGGTCGCCCCCAAGGATCTTGATCTAAGCTGGCCAAGAGCTCCTCCCACGCTGCCGCCTTCGCCTCGCGGATAGCAAGGTGGAGGTCGTTTCTGGCACTCCGGTACTCCCCGTAGAGCCGAGCCTCCGCGGCCACTCTGTCCGCGTCGCGGCGACTCCGTCTTCGGAGCCTGGTATACTGGCGGTGGGCGTAGTTGCACGCCCTGCGGAGCCGCTCGAGCTCCGCATTCCACCACTACACCTGGCGCGGGGGTCGATGTGGCCCCCGCCTCGGCATCGCCGCGTCGCAGACGTCTGTCATGAGTGACCGCAGGTTCTCCGCCTCCTCGTCGACGTCATCGGGAGGTACGTCGCCCGGCCTCGACCACGTAGCGACGGTCAAGGCCTCGCGGAAAACCTCCCGATTCATCTTTCCAAGTGTCCAGCGCGGACAGTCACCCAGCGGGGTCACCTGGGCTGGATGCTCTCGCTGACGGGCGGAGACACTGAACCGGATGTAGCGATGATCCGACAGCGTCTCGACGCCCGTGAGCACCCTCCAGCCTCGCACACGGCGGGCCAGGATGGCCGACGCGAACGACACGTCGACAATCGACCCCCCCAACTGCCTCACGCACGTGTGCACGTGACCTTGGTTGAGGATCTCCAGACCCCTCTCCACGGCCCAGTCTTCGACCAGCTCACCACGCGCGTCGGTCCGCGGGGAACCCCAGGCCTGAGATTTGGCGTTGAGGTCCCCGAGGACAAGCACGGGGCGCGGGAGGAACCGCTGGACCGCGTTGCCCATATACCCTTCAAAGTCGGCGAGACTCCTGTTCGGGGAGAAGTAGCCGCCCACGACCACTATCTCCCCGAATCTGGCCGCGGTAAAACCCCTGCCCCTCATCACTTCCGTGGGGAGCGGGGTACCCGCGGCGGTCCTGGCGTGTATAGCCACCGTGCCGTCTAGGTCCCCGACCCAATCGCCTCGGGTGGGGACGTAATATGGCTCGGCGGCAACGGCGATACCGATGTTCCACTGCGCCAAGCTCTGGATCATTAGATTTTGAGCGTTGGCGCAGTGGTTCAGATTTGCTTGGAGGAGATGGATATCCATTATTTGGATGAAATATTCATCTCCTCAGCCGCTGGGGCTTGCACCTGCGGGGGGGCGATCTCCCCCGTGGCAGCTTCGGCCCTGCGTCTTGCTCTTCTTGTCTTTTCTTTTTGCCGCTTCGCCTTCCGTTTGAGCACGAAGCGGCTGGTCTTCTCAACCGCCTTTTCTTCCGTCGCCGGATTTGTCGGTCGGCCGGTGCGGCGGCAGGTGCACAGCGGCGGACCACCCCCGACCCTATGGTTGGCCGGTCTGCTGGCCGCCGCGCAGACCACGCAATGGGGCGTGGCCTTGCAGGTGGCGGCCCAGTGCCCCGGCTGACCGCAGCGGTAGCAGGCGTCGCTGCGGCTCGTTGGGCACTTACAGTTCGCCGCGAGGTGACCCGGTGCTAGACACCTTTAGGTGTCTGGCACCGGGTCACCTCGTGACCTCGTGCTTTAGCACCTCGGCTCCCTCTTATCGAGCACCTCGATGAGAGCCGAGGCCCAGCCGACCAGAAAATGGCCCAGTCTCTTCAGCTCGTTGGCGGCCACCACCGGCACGAGCACGTTCATTGTACCCGTCCCGTTGCGCCCCGGGCGTATCCCCCCGGACGTGACTTTCTCCACGGGGCAGCCCGTGGCGCGAGCGATGGCAGCCGCCACGTCGTGCGCCGTAGTGCAGTCGTCGAGGCCCGAGATGCGCACCTTGACGCACTTCTCGGGCCTCGCTATTTTGACGTCCTCCTCCTTGAGGACGTCCTTTAGCCGCGCGGCGAGGGCATCAGCTTTCGCCCCCTGGTCAGCGCCAGAGAGCAACATCATGCGTGCCCCCGTCCGCGCAGTTTTCATCTTGATGCCGCCCTGAATATCGAGGGCGGCGATGTCTACCTTGGCTTTCGCCTCCGCCAAGAGGCTCCCGTAGGTGATCCCCCTCTCCGCCGCTTCTGGGTGGATGGTTAGGGTTACGGCAGCGGATTTCGGGGCCCTGAGCTTGCGGGGACCCCTCTTCCTCCTCTTCTTAGGAGCCGGCGGCGGCTGCTTGGGCCTGGATAGTATGGCCGGTGCTGCCGCCTGCCTGGCTGCGGGTGCTTGAGGGACGGTCGTGGTCTTCTTCTTCCTATTCTTTTTAGCCATGACCGTCCATCCTTCCTCCAGAGGAGGTGGCGGAGGCGCTGTATCCCGTACGGTAGCTGGCGCAGTTGTAGCTCGTGCCTCCTGTCCTACGACCCTGCCTCCATTTTTCGGAGCGGGAAGCGGCGGGTAATCCGTCACCGATGTTACTGGCCGAGTGACCGCCATTGCCTGCCGCACCTCGTGGGCCAGAGGTGGCCGGTAGCGAGGGGCTGGCAACAGGCGATCCTTCAGCCCCTCCAACTTGGCGTCGATCATGGTCCCCACTTGAACCATGACGCCGCGCATGAAGAGCTGGTACTCGTCAGACTCAACATGCGCTGCTGGAGGAGGCTGGGTTATTTTCGTCTTAGACGAAGTAGCGACGGGAGCGAGACGGCCGGACTTATCTACTAGCGCTGTGAGACGAGCCATCTCCTGCCGGAGATCGGCCACCTCGGCCTTCATCCGGCGGTTGGCGGCTGCCAGCCGTCCCACCTCTTCCGTTTCGGTACGGGACGCGAACTCGGAGAGCACTTCCCGCACCGTCTTAACGGAGTTCTTAAGGGCTTTCTGGCAGGTGCCCTTAAGCCCTTTTGATACCCTGGCCACCTCTGAGACAGCGGCCAGGGCCCCCTCGACGCAATCTTGGAGGTCGACTATTGTCTTGGCAGCGACCTCTAGATGCACTTCTTTTCCTCGAACGTCCTCTCGCGCCTTGCGTGGACGTGAGGAATCCTGAGACTCATGGGAGAGCCTGGAGCGGACCCGGTCTTCTATCTCCTTTTTGCGGAGTTGTTGGCGGAGCTCGCTCTCGTACTTGACGAGCTCCCTCTCCTCCTGCCGGGCCGCTTGCAGCTCTCTCCGAGCCCTCCCGATTCCGATGTATTGCCCTGTAGACGCTGGGCGGCCTCGCCCACGTTTAGACGGTCCGCCTTTAGAAACGGACTCGTCCACAGAAGCATCGTCTTCCGACGAGGAGGCTCTGTGGTCATTTTCCACCACGGAACTCCCCCTAGACCTAGACCCCCTCTTGCGCTTGCCCAGAACGGATCCCGGACCAACGCAAGAGGGAGTGTCCACTCGAGTGCTCGTGCCGCTCGGAATCGTCCGGAAGGACACCTCCGAGCGGACCGAACCGTCCGAGTCCCCATCTCCCACCACAATGACTCCGCCCTTCACGGGCAACCTCTCCAAGATCACCAGAGGTGACCTCTCTCGCGGAATGTGGGCCCCCCCAGAATACGCTGGGCCCGTGCCTGCACCCGAAGGTGCAGGGGAGGATTCTCCACCCTGTTGGGTGGTACCTCCCTGGGGTAGTACTTTTTCATTCGGCGACTGCATTTTAATTTTTGTATATGGTGTGGCGCTTGGGACCAGGTTTTCCCCCCTGGCCATGCAGCCCATCGGCGCGCCACGGGACCTTAGGCTTCGGGTGGGCTGTTATAGGTCCCCCAGCCCCAGCCCACAGAGCTGGGGGATTCCGGACGGGACTCGCATCCCCGCCGCGTGCCAGTCAGGCGTGGGTACGACTACCAGACGACACTCCAGAAAAAACCAGGGAGTCGCCTAACGTCGTAGCCGGCCCAGCAAGACCAACCGACAGCGAGGATGCGGTTCCCGCCCCAGGAACACTTTCTATGCAAGCGCAGTCGAAATGGGCATGGTTTCGACTACCAAATCAGGTCCCGGGACAGAACCTCCACTGGACGGGACTCCAACCAGTACTCGCAACCATCCCACCGAGGACCGCGCCACGCATAGAGAGCGAGGTTGGGAAGGATGTGGGTAGTAGACGGAAAGATAGGTAGGACTCCGCCGCCTCGGACGGGAAGGAGAATGAGGCGGCGGATGCTCGGGCACCTCGGGTACGCACACCCGTGCACTCCTCGGATAGAGAAGCGCCCCTGAGGGGATATATCATAGTCCTACATGAACTGCTAACTACTTTTATAGTTCTTCTTGTGCAAAGAGATTTAACTTAATTTATGAAGATGAAACCAAATTTGTTTTACTAGGGGACTGTCATGACCCATCAACTTCAAAACGAAGTAGTGTCCTTCATTTGCCAGCAGGAATAATTAATTTAATTGCCACCTTTTAAGATGATAATGATGACGATAGTTTATAGTGGGAAAGAGTACAGAAAGCTAAGATTTTTTTATAACACTTAAAATACAAAAACAATATTAGTCTTTATTCAGATCAACTTAACCTAAAAACGGTAAACAAAAAATATTCTATAACATATATATAAAAATTTATTCTAGTATTTGCTGCTTTTTTACTTTTTGTAGATCTGTTTGCCAATCGGCAAAGGCCTCCTGCAATTTTTACCATTCTGTTCTTTTTTGAGCCACTCTGTTCCATATCACTCCTGCTACATCTCTAATATCATCATCATCCCAACTTTTTTGCGGTCTGCCTCTTTTCCTTTTACCCTCTCTGGGATACCACATTGTCATTTTCTTATTCCATTTGTCATGACCCCTTATTGTGTGCCCTGCCCAGCTCCATTAAAGTCTTTTAATTTTCAGTACTACGTGTACTAATAGTAAATGTGTGTACAATAATAGTACTACGTGTATGGTTCTTGTTTTAGTCCTGATGAGATGGTTTTTCAGTCTGTCTGAACTCTTGACATTCAACATGCTCCTCTCCATAGCAAATTGAGTAGTTGCTAGTCTGTTTGTCATTTCCCGGGTTAAAGTCCATGAATGGCAGCCATACATAAGGATGGGTAGTATGAAAGTGTTAAATAGTTTACTTTTAATGTGTATATGAAGTTTTTAGTCTTTCATAATCTCTCTCAGGCTCCAATATCTTCTCCAGCTGTTTGTGATTCTTCTCTTTACTTTCTCATGTATGGATTCTTTTTGGGTTATGAGTTGTCCCATATATACATATTCATCAGTGTAGTCGATTTCGATATTTGTTTTCTGTATCCTAATTTTCTCTCCATTTTTCATTATTCTAGTCTTTTCTGGGTTAAGTTTTAATCCTACTCTCTCACTTTCTATCACTAGGTGTTCTATCATTTTAGTAATGTCTTTGGGTGTTTTGGCGAATAGCACTATATCATCAGCGAATCTTAAACGCGTAAGCAGTGTGCCGTCTACATTGATCCCAAGATTTTCCCAGTTGCGTTGCCTGAAAATTGATTCCAGTACTGTCAAGAATAGTTTTGGAGATAAGGAGTCCCCCTGTCTCACGACATTTTTTACTTTGAATGGTTGGCTTTTCTTTCTAACTGCTCATTCTTATTCTAGCTGTACTATGGCTGTACACGTTTCTTCTTAATCGAATATATTTAAGTTCAATTCCTAGTTCCATTAATGCTTTCCATATGTTTTTATTCAGAAGAGAGTCAAAAGCTTTGCTGTAATCAATAAAAGCTATGAAGTATGTAAGCTGGTATTCGTTATATTTCTCTAAAATTTGACGAACCACATGGACGTGGTCGATTACCGAGTAATTTTTATGAAATCCCGCTTGCTCAATGGGTTAGTGTTCATCTAGCATTCTTTCAATCCGTTTTAAAATAATTTTAGCAATGATTTTGTATATATTTGACATAAGACTAATGGGATGATGGTTTCCTATTTCATGTTTATCTCCTTTCTTATATAACAGAATAATATTAGACTTTGTCCATTGCTGGGGAATTATTTCAGTGTCTATGATATTGTTAATCATATCTCTAAGGACATGTATTAAAACATCTTTTCCTGGTCTTAAGATTTCGTTGCTTATGCCATCAGGCCCTGGTGTTTTATATGTATAGCTTTTATGATGTTTATAGCTTTTGGGTATCTATGGCTTTTCAACTTCACATTGAAGAATGTTAAGAATGTTTGAAGTATCCTGTTAGAACAATTTCGCCTTCTGTTGTGGTACTTTCGTACAGTCTCTTGTAATAAGATGTTGCTATATCTAATATGCTTGTTTTGCGATGCTTCCATTTACCACGGTCATTTTTGATTTTAACTATCCAATCGATTGAATTCTTCAATTTTCTCTATGATTTTTTGACTCCACCCGGTTTATATACTTTTCTAAAATTTTCATTCTGTTTAGTGTTCTGTCATTTCTTATTCTATCCATTATTTGTTTACTAGTTTCTGTAAAATGTTTTCTTCTGTCCGATGTGTCTTTGGCGTTGAATAAGTAGATTTTTGCCTCTAGTAGTTTTGTAGTATTTGCTGTTAGCCATCTTCTTTTCAATTTAGTATTTTCTATTCAGTTGTATTCTCCTTGTGTTCCTACTTCTTTTGCGTTAGATTTGTAGTCTGTGAATTTGTCTCCATTATTGTTCTAGGTGATGTTTTCCAAGCTTTACACTTCTTAGGCTGTCTTGGTATAGGCTCTTTTGCTTGATTTGATGCTAGTTCTGTTATGATTAGTATTAAAGTTCAAATTCTTGATTACGGTAATGTTGGTAAAGTATCAGGTTCTATTGGTCATTATAAATCAACTTGGTTTTTTGCTTGTTCTTCTTTCTCATAAACACAGCATTTAAGATGTCATTTTCTAGAGCAAAGTTCATGATTTTTTTTATTGCTGTAGGACAGCAGACAGGCTGACGGTCCGCTTAGAATTTAGCAGTTACAGTCACCTATGGGTGTTTGCAACGCCAGTGGCATCGCGAACACGCTGCTGTCCCATAAGGGTACAGGAACTTGGGTCACTAATGCCGGAACACAACACAAGGTTATTATGGCGGCATACTTAAGACCGAAGGTGGTCGCCATCCAGACGGGCTTGAGGCCCTACCATGTAGCTAGGGTGGGTTGTTTTGTTGGCTTTTACGACAGGCCGACCCCGGCCGCAGAGGTTAGTATTCTTTCTCCGCCCCTCCACGGATATGATATGTTCTCTATTTCTACTTCTGTGTTTGTAACTGTATGTGGAAGGTCCTAGTACTTTATCTTTCTTCCAGACGCCTAGGTGAATATATTTGTACTATTGACCAAGGATCTTTATATCCAGGTAGTTTCAAATTCATTATCGCAATGCGGTCCGACATACCTACAAATCCTTCCACATGTTTTATTTCATGTTTTTTTAACAATATATCCAACCCCATGGAGGCCCAGAGTCTCGCCTATATGCTAAAATATATAATCTGGATAAGATATAATATTTTCGCCCATTCTTCTCACTTCACTGAGGCAGACAATGTCCTATTTGATGTGTTTTAAAGCAAATATAAGTTCTATAAGATTTTCTTCATTTTCAGGATGAGCGTATTGAGTGCTGTAATATAGATTTTTATTTTTTATATTTATGATTTTCGTTGTTTTTTTATTATTGTTGTTGTTATTATTGTCGTATTGTTACTTAGTGTTGGAGGGTTATAGTCTTTTTCCCCCACGAGGACCAGTCGGCTTGTGGGAGGTTTATATATTTTTGTATCAATGCAGCCAGTTTCTTTGGTTGGTTTTGGTTCCCGTTTGCCGATTACTTAAAATACGTTAAATTGGTAAGAAAACATTACACATACGTTGCCATACTTTTGACACACACATATTCACAAATATATTCCCTTTTTTATGGTTAAAGTCTAAGGAAATATTTTAATTATTGGCCTGTAACATGAAATATGATCGATTCGACCATTGAGTGACCAGTAGTGATCATAATTATATACTCGTATTCATTCAAAGTTTATAAAATGTTCAATTTTAATGACACCCAATTAACTACATTATAGTACATTTCTTCAAATGTTTGTTGGTAACCAAGTTTTATTTGAGATTTTAACCCGATACTCTTATGTAAATTACGAAACAGTTATAGCATGGAGATATTATCTTTAAGTCGTTAAAGTCAAATCTTTTATATCTTCATAACGTGTTCCAGTTTTTCAACAAAATTGATACAAGATAATCCCGGTTAATTCGTTCACACTTTAATAAACATTTACCCCAGAATCCATGACATCATATTCGCATAAAATAAATATTATATTCAAATTACTTGCACAATAATAACATTTTTGTATGACCTTACAACAACTCTTTTCATAAATACACATATTCATTTCTAAGCATTGCTTATCATATTAATTGAGATATTATACGTTTTCTATACTAAATATTAGAGCAGATATGTGCCTGCTAGCTTCTTATCCGTACAGGGGCGGAGAAAGAATACTAACCTCTGCGGCCGGGGTCGGCCTGTCGTAAAAGGCGACTAAACAACCCACCTTAGTTACGTGGTAGGGACTCAAGCCCGTCTGGATGGCGACCACCTTTGGTCTTAAGTATGCCGCCATAATAACCTTGTGTTGTGTTCCGGCATTAGTGACCCAAGTTCCGTACCCTTATGGGACAGCAGCGTGTACGCGGTGCCACTGGCGTTGCAAACACCCATAGGCGACGGTAACTGTTAAATTCTAAGCGGGTCGTCAGCCTGTCTGATGTACTACAACAATAAAAAAGGTCACAATTTGTCTTCGATTGCTTACACTATCTTTGCCTTAAAAATCTCTTATGATTTAAAAACCAGAAAGATCCATTTTTGGTATGTTTTGTCATGGTTGGTTTCATAAATTTATACATCTCAACGCTTGTACTGTTACAATTATTATAGGTGTAAAATAAAATGATAAAGTAATTAACAACATTATGGAGATTGATTGATAATATAAATTTAAATGAAGCCGGAAACATCCAATTAACAAATATGAATACAATCCAGTTTAAAATAAAAAAAAAATGTAAAAGCATAGTAACAAAATAAAATACGTGAAATATAACTAGACCGTAGATACGGTGTCATAGTTTCCCATAAAATCATGAGCAGATACGAAATGTAAGCACATTAAGTTATCAGGCAAATTATCTCGTTGTGTGTAACAATATTTATTTGTTTCTCACTCACGACGGGATTTGGGTGTTTGTGGGTAGAGTGTTCTCTCCCAATTAGGTGGTTATTGACGTTTTACTTTTATCAGGCCCATCTCGAGACCAGGAACCGAATTCATAGTGTACGCATTTTTAAATTCTGCTCATTTTAAGTAAAATTGTCATAAATTTTTTAATAACTATTATTCTGTATTATCAAAACATACGAATTTTTTTTTATAGTCTATATAATCTGTAACTGTTGGCGAAGATCGAGTACTTGACCTGTAACTCCACAGATCCCACACCCGTACGCATAGACGGCAACACGGTCGAGCGCACGGACCAAGTGAAATACCTGGGATCTGTGTTCCATGCGTCTGGTGACATCGATTGCGACGTCAAGGCACGCATTGCTGCAGCGTGGGCCAAATGGCGTGAGGTGTCATTTGTGACCCCAAGATGCCGGTAAAGTTGAAGGGACAGGTCTATAAGACCATCATTAGGCCTGTCCTTTTATACGGCTGTGAAGCGTGGCCGGTGTTAGAGCGACACAAGCAAGAGCTGCGTGTCACGGAGATGAATATGCTGCGGTGGATGTGTGGAGTGACGCGGAAGGACCGCGTTAGGAACTCCCGCATTCACGGCAGTCTTCATGTCCGTGACATTGCGGATAAATTACAAGAGTGTCGGCTCCGTTGGTACGGCCACGTTTTACGGCAATCGGATGCTTACGTGGGTAACAAATGTCTGGCCATGTCACCTCCGCCGGGCCCCGGCAGGAGGGGTAGACCTAAAAAGTGCTGGCTTGACGTCGTAAAGGGTGATATGCGTGCCAATGGGCTCACTACCAGGGATGCTGAAGACCGTGCGAAGTGGAGAAGAAAAAGTCGGAAAGCGGACCCCGGGCGCCGAAGCGAGAGTTTGGGCTGTAACCGGGATTCATCGCTGAGATGATGATAATGGTCTATCAATTAATATAGGCTCAAAAACTACACAATTACAATTTTTTAAGTTTTTTTTAATGAATAAATTAAAAATGAGGTAATATTTAAATTTCTCTTCTGATCGCACTATAAATACGGCAAAGGTGCTTCGCAGTTAAAAGTCGACATTTATCCCAAAAAGGGAAGCTGTTAATAGAGTCATTCAACGTTACCGGCCGAATTATCTACAAAGAGAGAAGTGAGGTTGGTGTCGGTCGGAAATATAAATTTATTTGGTGGTTGTCGCGGCGACACGGGCGCCCGCGTCTCTATCTCGCCGCGTAATCTTGAACATTGGCGTTAAAGAATTTAAATTATACGTTGATACAAATGAACGGGCGAACCAGCTTTATTTATGACCTTAATCCAAATTATATTGACTAGGTTTCTTGAGTTTCGAACACATTGTCACCTGATGTACCCCATTATGTTGTAACTCGTATCCAATGAAGTTGGATTATAAATAAGCTTAGATTTTACGTGTTTTTTTAAGAGTAGATCATTTGATACTTAACAATTTGAGAGATATTACAGCTATGCTGAGGCGAAGGGGAGGTCAAGATACGATGAAGTCGTTGCTCTCGCACATATCAAACGAAGTGTCGACCAGTCACAATAAATTCAAGTCGCTAATATTATTGCAGATACTAATTAACTGTAGGAACCAATTCACTCGTGCGCATCGATCGACTTTCGCCTGAAGACACAATTATTTTTGCTACCATATCTTTGCATTTATGCGTTAGAATTTCAATAAATTGTTATTGCTATAATAATAGCAATAGTAATAAGCTCTTTATGAGAATATTAAGAGTATTGAAAATAATAAATAGTAAGAATTAAAGAGTTCCATCCCAAAATATAGGTCTTTACAGATACTCATTAAAACCTCCAGTTCCTTTTGGAGGGTGAATGGATCTTTCACCCCTGTTTATTCAACTTTTTTATTTCTAGATTACATCAGATAGACCGATGGCCAACTTGATAGTAGTCCTGGTCACATATAGGAATTCGCGAAACAAGACCTTAAGTTCCATTCAAGCGTAAAGAAGGTGAAACTTAGATATCGTAGACCTGATTTATTTTTGAATCAAGTTTTTTAAAGTTTAATTCTAAAAGCTCAGGGAAGGGACAGCGTACAATCATTACTAAATGTTAGTAAATCTCTAATTTATTACTCTGCATTTGAAAGCTTATAAGCTAATGCGAATGAGGCAATCAACTTTATTAGCCAACGGCACCAAGTGCTGCGTTTATCCTTACATATTTACAGGTAATAAACACACTTTATATACGATACTAAGACAGGTTTTAGGTCGTGTGGTCTTGTTTAGACATAAGGGCTGGCAGATTTCTAAGAATTATAAGGCGTGTAAAGGAATACTCCTTTTAATAGTTTAAAATAATATAGCTAAGTTACTCCTTTCCGAATTGATGGAAAGAGACGGCAGTTGGTCTCGTAAAAATTTAATTTAGCCACATCAATATCAGCTTTTATTTGTTTCCAATAAAGCGATTATCACCTGATCACTGTAAAAGTAAAAATCTTCTGTAAATTATCAAACGAATCAATTAGCCGCCTCTTAGGATTTCTTGTGTAACTGATGAGGTACTAGTGGAAGAAGAATAAGGAAGCCAGCAGCAGAAGATTCCTGCCCCTGGAGATCGAGGGGCGCTGGAAGGAGCTGCAACTGGTCCACCAAGCAGAGTGGCGAAACCGTCTGCAGAATCTCGAGGGAGCCGTACAGTTTTCAAAACACTCCGGCACATCATGACAGTGTAGGTGCAGAAGAAGCACCAAGAATCTCTGAATCTCAAGAATCTGACAGATCATGACTGGACATGGGTTCAGCCGATACCTATAGTGGGTGGTACGGAGGGAGCTACCAATATGACATCAACGTTAATGACACAGCACTACTCATACTATAAGCGTGTCCGACATGGGACGAGGACAGCCGGATTTGTCCTCCTGGCCTTAGCGACAGCCATGGTGGAGAGCGAACGGATCTGTTAATCCACAACCTCCTTTTGCGAGGCAGTAATGTTCGCAAAAGAGGGGGCGGGTCTAGAAAAGGAGCACAGCAGTGACACCCTTTTATATCAGAACTGACGGCGTCAGAGAATAATCATTCACACATTCAATATGCACATTTTGCGAGGAAAACAGTTTACCATTGCGGATTGCCGTTCATAACATCGCGGTATTTGAACCCGCGATGCCCAGGCATAACTCCGAGGATGATACTACCATATTACCTACCATAAGGTGGTAAATTTAGGCAATTTATATTAATTTAATTTGTAAAGCTTTGTATGTATTAGCAACTATATTAAGCCTAAAAATATTATAAATCTTTATATAGATAATAATATTTGTATATTACTTACACTTTTAAAAATTCAGAAACAATATAAATTTCGATTGTAGATAAAATTAAATACGAATCAAAAATTATTTTGTAGAAAGTAAAACAGGAATAAAATGCATTTCAGATAACTTGAAATATAAGAATTGTTCTAACATCTGTGATGAATGATGAATCAGCAACACCAAAATGGTTTTTTTCTCATTATATAACCGTACTTATTGTAAGGTTTTATTGAAATTTAAATGGACACAAATAATAATAAAGAAATAAAATACTAGAAAAAATATTACTCTATAGTCATCACAATATTCATAATTAATTACCCATATTAATGCGTTGCCTTCTTTTCTCCTCCAATGTTTTTCTTAAATCTTCTATTTCCTTTGAATATGAAGTATCAACAGTTATTTTAGTTTTTTTACTTTTTGTCCTCATAGCGGCTCTTTCAGTTTTAAAGTCTTGAATTATTTTTTTCGTATTTTCGAGTTCTTGCTTCTCAAATATTTTTGCATTTCTTATCAGCTTTTTCTTGTTTTCTAATTCTTCTTGAAGACCAATTTTCATTGCACTAAGTCGTTCCTGTAACTCTGCTAGTGACATTTCGCATAAGAACCCAAACCCAGACGTCTCAGTTAAATCTATTATTTTGGGTACAGCAGCTTTCTTAGCGATCATTGCTAATATTTTTATTTCTTTTATCATCCTTATTTTTTGCTCTAATTCTTCTTCTTTTTTTGTCATTGATTCCGCCAATGCTAATTTGGATTCCTGTTTTAATTCAGCAGCTGCTTTCTTTTTCTTCATAACTACTCCATTTTTTGCTTGAATCAAATCGAGTTCCAGCAGAGAAAGTTTTTCAACTTGTTTGCGATTTTTTTCTATCTCGCCTGTCCTCCAGTTTTCAATTTCTTTATTCCAAACTTCTTTTTCTATTAAAAACTCCTCATATCTCTTTTTGTTTTCTTTTTGAAGCCTTTTTTTTGCTAATAGTGCTTCTTCGTGGGTAATTTGGCCCATTATATGTTTCTTTTCTATGTCAATCTGGCGCTCTTTTACTCGTTTTTGCCTATCAATTTCTTCTATTTCTTCAATCTTAATAGTATTTTTACAGCATTTGATAACATTTTCTAACCACTTTATCTCCTCTTCTTCAGCGTTTTGAATATGTTTATTCATCCTTTTAAGTGACGCCGCTGTATCTTTTACATATAGTGAGGGCGATTTTAAGCTAAAACTCTGGCTGGACTTTGGAATTTTTTTATTGAATTCTTTTTCAGTTTCGTTCTTTATATTGGATATAGTTTTATAATATTTTTCAGATTTAATTTGAGCAAAGTGGAAAGTTTTATTTTTAACATCATTAAGCAATTGTTCAGCTCTCTGTTTGTTTTTCTCGTGTTGATCCTTTAGTTTCTGATCTATAATACTCTTTGTTAACATCTTTTTGCTTTTAGTCATTACAGTATTTAGTGGGGTATATGTGACAGATTTTTGAGGTGAGCGTGGCCGTGGTTCTTTTTCTTTTCTATTCAGAACATTAGGTTGAATGGGTTTAGTTAATGGTTTAAATTTTCTACATTCAACTTTTTTTAAATATTCTTCATAAGTATGTGCCATTTCACTAATATAAGGTTGCCACTGAAATAAAGGTCTAATTATGTTTTCTGTTATAAAACTTGTATCATAATAAGCTTGAGCTAATTGTGCTATATAGGCGAGAATTTCGTTATTACTAAGAAATCTTGTATAAGTTTGAAGAAAGGGTTTACTTATATTGAACATGCATTTGTATAGATATTGTGAGTCTTTTGGTTCGATTTGAAAAGTAATAGCATGAAGTATAATTATAAAATATTGTTGATCTTCTTCATTGAGCTCTTGAGACATATGCAATGATACGTCTTTTAAAAAATTAAAATGCTTTTGGATTCCTAGAAATGTTTCAGCTATCCACGATAGTTTGGAATCTTGAGTAGTTTCTGGGCAATTTTCAATATACGTTTTCATATATTCGTGGGGTGTAATTTCATAAGTAGACCCGTAATCAAGTAAAATATTACGCATCATTTTTATGTCACCAGAAGTATGAAAGTAAACCATTTTCTATATTTTTTATGTTTTAACTTTAAGTTTACAATGTCAAAATGAAATAGATACGAAACAGTTCACGATAAAATTAATAATCTCAAAATACATTTTGACAACGTTATGATTTGAATGACAGCTGTCGTATGATTTCAACAATATTCGAACTCTTTTCACGAATATGAAAGTAAAATCAGTAATTTATAACTAACAAGTATCATCAAAGCCACGTTTAAGAAGAATCAATTGGTAGTCAAATGGGCGACTCATCGGTTCTAGAGAACGAACGCGGTGCTGTCAGGAGTATTTAATTAGGTAGCCGAACTGTTTTCACCGGCTCCATCATTAATCAATCACATTGGACGTAAAGCTATTATTCGACAGTTCGACACCTCCGGCGGGTAGGCTCGATACGCACAAAGTGCAAGTCACACGAAGCCTCTTAAAATATAATAATCGTGTTAAACACAACCATAAAAGCCATATTCGATTTTAGGAATTTTAAATAGATTCCTGTCTTGTTATCTTCGGACCATTGTCGATCAATAACTATACGTATAACAATCGACGTGAGTTTTTGTTCTCCTTCTTTATAATTACTCGGACATCGGCCGTGTTAGTGCTACTATTAAAGTTGTAACAATACGAAGGGAACACTGCGTACTGCCCATCAAAATTAAAATTGTTCGAAGAATGGTTTTAATATCATGACTTTCAGTAAACTTTCAATTTATTACATTGGCTTTATTATAGATAGTTTTACTAAATGGAATATTATAATGAATATTTATTAAATATATATTTTAGTAATTTAATTATGTGATATCCAAGCAGTTCAACACTTGGAGATCAATCTAGAGACCAAGGGTTTAAATCCTTTTCATTACATTTTAATTCGTGTATCGATGGTCTAGGAAAACATTGTGGGAATATTAGCATACCAAGATGCAACAATAAGTGTCAGCCGCTTGGGATATGCGTGGCGTATACCCGCCACGTCCATTCCGTCTAGGGAGGCCCGGGCCTTTTTTATGTACCGGGGAAACCGAATGACCAGTACCACGCCGGATTCCATGGGGGAAGCCGATTTTGTTATGTCGGTCTCACTATTCTAACCCTATCGTAGCTACCTTTGTGATACTGGTCGAGATATTATGTCATTGCTCTGCAAAAGGAGGCCTGGACCTAGTGCTCAATGCTGGGCTCACACGTTTGAGGTAACAGTTATTATTTCATCATCATCATTTCAGCCGGAAGACGCCCACTGCTGGACAAAGGCCTCCCCCAAAGATCTCCACGATGATCGGTCCTGCGCTGCCCTCATCCAACCTATCCCGGCGATCTTGACCAGATCATCGGTCCATCTTGTGGGGGGCCTACCAACACTGCGTCTTCCGGTACGCGGTCGCCATTCGAGGACTTTTCTGCCCCAACGGCCATCAGTCCTTCGAGCTATGTGCCCAGCCCACTGCCACTTCAGTTTTGCAATCATCCGGGCTATGTCGGTTACTTTGGTTCTCCTGCGAATCTCCTCATTTCTGATTCGATCTCGCAGGGAAACTCCGAGCATAGCCCTCTCCATTGCTCTCTGAGCGACCATGAGCTTTCTCATAAGGCCCATAGTTAGCGACCACGTCTGCGTTCCATATGTCATCACTGGCAACACACATTGGTTAAAAACCTTCGTCTTGAGACACTGCGGTATTTGGGACGAAAAGATTTTACGGAGCTTCCCGAACGCTGCCCATCCGAGTTGGATTCGACGAGTGACCTCTTTCGCGAAATTGGACCTGCCTAACTGGATCGTTTGACCCAAGTAGACGTATTCGTCAACAATTTCGAAAGTACAGTTCCCAACTGTTACGGGGGTAGGTGCGACATGGACATTAGACATGATCTTCGTCTTGTCCATGTTCATTTTGAGACCTACTCCTTGGGAAGCTATATTGAGGCCATCAAGCATATGGCTTAAGTCTTCCATGGTTTCAGCCATGATTACGATATCATCTGCGAATCTAAGGTGAGTGATGTACTCACCGTTAATGTTGATGCCCAGTCCGTTCCAGTCCAGAAGCTTGAAGACATCTTCCAACGCAGCAGTGAACAGCATCGGCGATATGACATCGCCTTGTCTGACTCCCCGCTGCAGTCGGATAGGCTTCGAGTTCTGATCCTGGAGACGGACTGACATGGTGGCGTTTTCATACAAACACTTCAACGCTTTGATGTATCGATAATCAATGTGGCACCTCTGGAGAGACTGAAGCACCGCCCAGGTCTCGATCGAATCAAAGGCTTTCTCATAGTCCACGAACGCCAAGCATAGTGGCTGGTTATACTCCTCCGTCTTCTGTATAACCTGCCGCAGCGTATGTATGTGGTCTATGGTGCTAAAACCTTTTCGGAATCCGGCTTGTTCGGGAGGCTGGAAGTCGTCAAATCTGCGCGCGAGACGATTCGTGATGACCCTTGAAAACAGCTTGTAAACATGGCTCAGAAGTGATATCGGTCTAAAGTTCTTCAAAAGGGTTTTGTCGCCCTTTTTGAAGAACAGCACCACTATACTTCCGTGCCAGGCCTGCGGCGTTTTGCCATCGAGGATGACGGAATTAAATAGCTTCTGGAGGATTTTAAGCACAGGAGTACCACCAGCTCTCAGAAGCTCGGCTGTAATTCCATCATCACCCGGCGCCTTGTTGTTTTTAAGCTGTTTAAGGGCCACACTAATCTCGTACAGACTGACGTCTGGGATATCTACGGTGTAGTGTCGGGTTAATTTGGCTCTTGGGTCTTTAGCCTTGTTGTTAACAGGTGCCCGTGTGGTCGTGTATAGCTGTCCGTAGAACTTCTCGACTTCCCTCAAAAGTTCGGGTTTAGACGAAACGACCCTGCCGTCGTCGGTCTTCAGCTTCGTCAGTTGGCTCTGCCCAATAGACAAGTCTCGTGCGAATACTTTAGAGCCCTTGTTACGCTCTATAGCCGCCTTTACACAGTCTGTGTTATGACGGCGGATATCGCGAGTCAAGGACTTGGAGATCTGTCTATTTAGCTGCCTATACTGGGAAGCATCGTCCGGGGACTGAAGGGTCATTTGACGTCTCACATCCATCAATTTGAGAGTAGAATCTGAGATTTTTCCGGTTCTTTTTGAACGGCTGGCCTTGAAGAATTTAGACCCGGCCGTTTGAACAGCTTCCACGAACCTGTTATTATACTCGTCCACGTCAACGCAGTCACCGAGGCATTCGAAGCGGTTTTGCAATTCGAGTTGAAAGTTTACTGGGTTTTGGATCTGTATGGGTGCAGGTCGGAGCGTAGACTTCACCAGTCGAGACCTCTCCAATTTTGGATTGATATTCAATGTGCCTCTTACTAAGCGGTGATCACTCCCAGTTTTCACCGAATTGATCACAGAGACATCATTGAATATCTGTCTTTTGGTCGACATAATGAAGTCAATCTCATTTTTGGTGGCACCATCGGGACTAATCCAAGTCCATTTGCGTTGTTCTGGCTTCATGAAGAAGGAGTTCATCATATACAGGTCCTCCTTCTCCATGAAGTCGGCCAGCATCTGGCCTCGGGTGTTCCGATTTCCGAACCCAAATTGCCCCACTCTCAACTCATCGCCGCTACGTTTCCCCAATTTTGCGTTGAAGTCTCCCATGACAACGTTAAAGTGGGTTTTAGAAGTGTGGATGGCTGTTGAGATGTCCTCATACATGGCTTCCACCTCCTCGTCAGGATGTGTCGAAGTCGGAGCGTAAACCTGAATGACCTTCAACGAATACCGTTTGGTAATTTTGAGTATTAGGTACGCTACCCTAGTCGAAACACTCCCCACCTCAGTAACGTTGTTCACAAGAGACTTGTGAACGAGAAACCCGACACCACCTTGGGACAGTTGGTCATTTGTTATTATTTAACAGTAATTAATTAATTATTTTAGTGATTTGTAACATTATCGTCATTACTAACCCTATACTGGTAGGATGGTAAAACGAAGTCATGCTTGATTAAGATTATAAAAGAGGATTCGTAAGCAAATGTTGATGAAAAAGAGAAATTTTATAGTGAAACAGGTGTTGAATATAAAAGTGACGATGACATCATCTTTTTCAGTTATCCCCGAACCCTATGAGGATTGTTGTAAAGGTAAACTTTCGTGAAACTATCTTTTTCTGAGCAAGGAGTCATAAGACAAAGGAATGCGGCTAGTTTGATGATGAAATCTGCTGAAGATTTGGATTAAAATCTTAATATGTCACTATTAAATTACGAAATGAAATCATACACAATGAATGAACTATTCAAATTGATACAGTATATACATTCCCAGATCCCAATTCATGACGCTTAAGTTTTCTTATATGACGGTGTACATCATTTAATGAACTACATTCTCACATACGCCGTCTCCGAAGCTCATCCGGAGCGGTGGCTTATTGACTCTGTCAAAATTAATTCAACTTTGAAACACAAATCAATTTCTATATAATATTAGCTGTCAGGGCATGTCAAATTATAGACCCTAATTAACGATACGGCTTTACTTTCTCACGTCTCTTAAACAAGTTCAATTATTTTGATTGTGGAAATTGTTTTATACTACATTGTTTTATTACATATTAATCTCTTTAAATATTATTCCCGTTTTGTTTGATTGTATGAGAAAAAAAATAAGTGACTATAGCTGGGCTATAATTGGTCACTACGTTTATTACCATGTAATATTAGTTACAATTTTCCGAAATTTAGTGTAATATAATTATTTGGAATTATTGGAGGAAGATTCGTCTCGAACACAAAAGGAATTTGCACTTACTTTAGAAGTCACTCAGCAAGCAGTCTTACATCGTTTAAAATCGTTAGGGATGATTCATAAACAAGGTAATTGGGTTCCATACCAATTAAAGCCGAGCAATGTCGAACGCCGATTATGCATGAGTGAAATACGACTAGCTAGGCACAAAATAAGGTTTTTTACATCGAATTGTCACTGGTGATGAAAACTGGATACATTATGATAATCCAAAAAGAAGAAAATCATGGAGTCTACCTGGCCACGCTTCAACATCCACAGCAGAACAGAATATTCATGGAAAAAAACTCATGCTGTGTATTTGGTGGGATCAGCTGGGTGTGGTTGCTACGTCAACCTGACGGTTGTGAACAAATAATATTTAAAAAACGACTATTAAAAAAAATACAAGTTTATTACAAGAAACGTATGCTATGATTGATTTTTGTACAAAATTAATTTCAGATTATAATTATACCTGGGGTGTGGGTTCGCAGCACAGAGATGTTTACAGGTCTTAAACCCTATGGGTGTATCGGGCACTTATCTGTGGTCTTTGTTCTGCGCCTGGAGGGTCATCAGTCGTTTTTCGCAGCTTCACGTGGGCTCGACATGCCATGCTGTTCAAGGTGGACGGTAGCTCCAGCCCGTACAGAGGATGGCCGCTTTTAGCCCGCTACGGAAGATGGCAGCTTCTGGACCGTACTGTGGATGGCGACTTCTAGCCCGTACGGTGGACCCTCCGACTCGAAGGATTTTGAAAAACGTTTCGGCACTAACAAACTATTTAAATATATGTTAATATTTTTGCAAATCACTATGCACTGTTTTAGTTTTTGAAATAACAACTATTTGTAGCTCTTCTGGTGTCAGAATTCTTCGCGTCTTTCGCGGCATCGCCTTTTTATAATGGCGCGGAATGACGTGCTTCCACTTTGAGAGGACAACGCCCACTTATCGAAACTTCTAGATTTTGGTTTTACTACTGTGGCATGGAAAATACTGAATAGCGCTCGACCTCTGACCTATTACTCAATTAGACAGTGACAGAGATAGCTCTGGCCTATAGAGGCCAGAGGGGTAAAGGGGTAAATCCACGAAGTAAGCCCCAAACGGCTCGTTATTCATATTTCAATGAACGCTACTCAACTGAATGATTTCTAGATGGTTCGATTCCCGGCCGCTGCATGACCATATATGGCCTGGTTAATTTATTTCATATTACCTACATTTTAAGGTGCGCGCGATCGAAATAATTACTTGGTTTGTTTACATTTAACTACCCTCAATATTAAATATTGAAATTAATTAGAAACGATTATTATTATAAGGGATTAATTTATTTTACTCTCGTTACCACGTAACATGGTATATTACGAGTTGCTTAATCCAAGCAAAACAATCACTGGAACTCTCTGCCGAACACAATTGATGAGATAGAGCCGATCTCTCAAGTAAAAACGCCCTCAATGCTACTCCAGACACGACAAAATTATTCTTCTAAATGATCATACCGCATGTAGCTGTTTCGGTGAAAAAATATTTAAAAACACTTGATTGGGAAGTACTACGCCACCCGCCGTATTCATCAGACGTTGCGCCGTCCGACTATCATCTGTTCTGGTCAATGGCATATGCTGTGTCAGAGCAGCGCTTCACATTATATGAAGATACCAAAAATTGGGTTGATTCGTGGATAGCCTCAAAATATAAGAAGATCTTCAGACGTGGAATCGGAACGCTGTCTGAAAGATGGGAAAAGTAGTTGCTATTGATGGATAATAACTTCGATTAAATTTAAACTTATCGTTCTTTTACAATAAATATTATTTTTTGACAAAAAACGGTGGAAACTTATTTGTACTCCTAATATAATATGTTTTGATATCGTAAGTCTGGATGGTTAGAATAAATCAACCAAATAAGTTTGTCTGTCAAAAAAAAATCTATACAAAACAAGAATTACAAGTTACCTGTAAATAAGAGAAACAACAATTAAAGTTAATTATTCGTCTAAATGTCATGTGTCATAAAAGCGCATGGAGTATCCTAAAAGCGCTAAATTTAAAGAGATGTTATTCTCTTTTCACACACACACACACACACATATATATATATATATATATATATATATATATATATATATATATATATATATATATATATATATATATATATATATATATATATATATATATATATATACTAGCAGCCCGTCCCAGCTTCGCACGGGTATTTAATGGTTTGTGGTATATAAATGGTTACATAATGAATAAACTTGTTATAATTATTTTACATTAAACATGTGACAGAATTTATGACCTGACTAGGTATAAAGAAAGTTTGAATATTATTATTTCTATGAGCTTTTATTTTAATGATTTAGCTAGCCGAACAGGGTGAGCGGCTACCACGCAACATTTTTCTAATACTTACATTTTTAAACTCGTGATATCTTTCGAATGGAATATCCGAATTGAATAATTCAAAAAGTTATATAAAGGTATTGAAACAGTTTTGAATATGAAGTAATTTATTTTGATAAGGATTAATACCAAGATCCAAATAAAGAGCCTTTTCTAGGGGCGGCATTTCAATTAAATTTTTAAAATAAAAAAACACTTATTGTGGCATAACTATAATAGTTAGACATATGCTGTCGCGACACTTTTTGTAAACAATGATGTGTTCTGCAAAGTTGTAGTACATCATTTTATTCTATCATCAATAGTTTTCGCAACGCACGCGATTTAAATAATATTTTAGGTAATTTTTTTACACTTTGGGTTACATTATTGGAGTTTTAATAAGGATCCCTAATTTTTTTGAAAATATAATATAGCCTATGTCACCCGGGGATAGTGTAGCTTCCCAACAATGAAAGAATTTTTTAAATCGGGTCAATAGTTTCTGAGCCTATTCAAAGCAAACAAACAAACAAACAATCAATCAAATCTTTCCTCTTTATAATAGTAGTATAGAAGAAGTATAGATATATATATATATATATATATATATATATATATATATATATATATATATATATATATATATCTAATTATTGTTATTTTTTTATTGCTGTGGGACAGCAGCCACGCTGATGGGTCACTAAGCAGATACCGTCGCTTATGACTGTGTTCCTGGCACTGCCACGCTGCCGTTCACGTAGGGGAACTGAAACCTTGGCACTTATGGTAGAACACAATACAAGGCTGTAGTGGTGGCATATTTAGAGATCAGAGCAGTTGTTGTCCAGGCGGACTTGGAGCCTTACCACCTAGATTGTTTTGTCGCCTTCCATGCAGGCCGCAGGGATCAGTATTCTTATTCCGCCCCTGTATGGTAAAAAAATTAATACTCCACCCGATTTGAGCGTATTCACAACAACATATTTTCTATACAATTTAATCTTTATGTAGTTCAAACACTACTAACATCTCGTGGAACATTTAAAATCACATTTGTGAAGTTATATCTGTAGTATTCATAATAAAACAAAGCAAGCATGATCACTTATATGATTTGATATTTTTATTTATATGTTAACATGATTTCATCTAATTAAAGTCAACACATTGTAAGCTATTATGAGTAGAAATTTATAATGTGAAGTCACAAGTGTCTAGGTTTTGCGCGAAAACTCTTGGCGTTCTTAAAAAAAGGATATCATGAAATTAATATATCTTCTACATAAAAGCGAAAAACTTGTACATGACTTTTTGATATATTCATATTTTTTTATTTGAAAATGGCAGTTAGACCCTTACAAAGGTATTTTGAACGCTCGCATGCATGTTATGATAGATATTTGTTATTCAGAATAAACCTAATGCTTGTGCGATTCACATAAATACATTTTACATACAAGAGAGAACAGAAAGTATACCCAATTCTCAGGCTATTTTATTACGATACGGGTATTATAAATACTGTCATTATTATTACAAAATGTACTTTATTTGATAAAATATGTAAGAGACGTCCACACAACGATGAAACCTGGTGGTACGTATTAAATGGAAGGAAAAAAATGGTTTTATGTATTTTTTAACTAACCTAACCTAACCCGATAAACGTTGTTCTGCCATATAAGCCAAAAACCTATGTCCGTCTCCAAGGTTCAATCTATGTCTATACCGAAATTCATCAAAATTTGTATAACAGTTCAAGCATGAAAACAGACACACAGAGCTACTTTCACATTTATAACATTAGTATGGATGAACACTATAAAACATTACATTCTGTAACGTATGGCAATCGGAAACAATTAGCAAGGTGAATACTCAATCGAGTACATACATACCCGAATAATAACACCGATTTTTCTTGGTTTTGATTGGTGCACCTTGCATTTACTGCTAAAAGCATTTAAAATGTTGGAATACACATGTGATGTTAGTGAAAAGTTCAATAATGACTTTAAAAGCTACGTATAATCTAATACTTAGTAGAACTGTTTGAAATCATAATAATAAGAGAATTATTGCCGAAGATACGAGGCATACCTTTTAAGTTTTGTCGTTTGAAGAAAAAACACAACTAGAACCTTATAGTATTTTTTATTATTTTTCAAAGTATTCACCACGTAGCTTAATACACTTTTCCATTCGCTCAAACTAATTATTATAACATTTATTCCACTCTAAAATGGGGGTGTTCAAAATGGCTGACTTGAAAGCGTCGACTGCTTCTTCACCGGACTGGAACCTTTGACCACGAAGAATTTTCTTAAATTTAGGAAATGTAAAAAAATTGTTAGGGCTTAGGTCAGGACTGTATGGAGGATGGTCAAGAATGTCTACTTTTCCTGCTTCAAATACTCAATCGTTTGACGAGCGCTGTGTGAGCTTGCGTTGTCATGGTGCAGGATGATGCGTCGCTTTGAGTTAGATTTTCGAAGTTTGGCGATGACTTGTGGTAAACAAACTGTGGTATAACCACTCTGCGTTAACCGTTCTACGATCTTCAAGTGCAATAGTTGCAACATGACCGGTTTTTCCAATGAACGTGGCCACCATCTTCTTTGAAGTGCTTCGAGAACCAATAACTTTAGTCGGCTTTGGCTCGTCTTGAAAGACCCAGATTGTAGATTGTTGTTTGGAATCAGAGTCGTAGGCATAGATCCAAGATTCGTCACCACTGATGATGTCGTAGACGTGATTTGACTCTCCTCGGTTGAACCTTTGCAGAGTTTTCTTACACCATCTGACGCGGGCCGTCTTGTGATCGTCGGAAAGCAGATGCGGTATCCAACGGCAAACTAGCTTTCTCACACCAAGCGCTTAGTGCAAGATCTTTTGAATGGTCGTCCTTGAGATGTCTAATAGAGCCTCTATCTCTCGATATGTCACATGACGATCTTCGAGAATTAGTTGTCTCACAGCAAGGATGTTATCTTCAGTGAAGGCGGATTTTGGGTGTCCTTCGCGAGATTTGTCACTAACACTAGTATGTCCACGCTGGAATTCCGCAGACATGGGGCTTCATCCTTGAATACAGATGTTAGTTCTTCAAAACACTGAAGCCGTGCCAGGCCTCTTCCAAAGTTGTAGAAAATTACTGCACGAACATTTTCCTTAGAAAGATTCATTTTCGTACGTGACCTGACAGATTCCAATCGACGCTGTGACTAAACAATAGCATTAATCCTAATATTTTCAACTGTTTTGAGATTCAAAATTTAAACACATTCGAATATAGAAAGAACAGTTCCAAATTCAAAATTCCCGGGAAATATGAAAACGACAGACCTTAAAAGGCATGCCTAGTATATGACATTATTATCTATTTTTTTATTGCTGAAAAATAGCAAACAGGCTGACGTCCCACATAATGTCCAATATAAATAAGCAGTTACCGTCGTCTATGGACGTTTGCGACGCTAGGAGCACCGCGAACACGCTGCTGTTCCATAGGAGTACAGGAAGCTGGGTCACTAATGCCAAAACACAACACAAGGTTATTATGGCGGCATACTTAAGACTAAGGGTGGTTGCCATCTGGACGGGCTTGGGGCCCTACTACGTGGTACTGGCTAGGGTTGTTTTATCACCTTTTACGACATACTGACCGTGGCTGCAGGGGTTAATATTCTTACTCCACCCCTGCACAAAGAAATTAATAATAGTGCACAGAAGAAAAGTTTAATATTGACTTTAAAGGCTACGTATAATTTAAACCGTTCTAATAACTATTAGAACTGGTTAAAATCATATTAAGAAGATAATTCCGAAGAGATATGCCATTATTAGTTTAAAATAGCTTATAGCAATTTATTTTAGAATGAGCCGATTAGTAAACTCAACGCTACTGCAAGTCGGCTAAGATAATGCAAGGCTTTTCCAGCTCAGTAGATAAAAGATAACAATATTTTCACGAGTTAGGAAGCCTCATTTAGGGTGCGTTTTTAGTAATAAATCTAAGCTTATCGCTCAATTAACGTACAATACGTATTAATTAGTCAGAATTGTGAACTCCTACACTAGAATAAACTATTTACATCATATAAATTTACTGTTTTCAGCGGTGAATGTACCAACATGACCGTAGTCAACCACTATTGTAGCCACTGAGCCATAATTGAATCAAACAGAAGTCATCGATTAATACGAGCCGAATTTAAATTATTGAAAGCTTATTAAGGCCCACCTAAGGAGATGTTCCATCAATCTTCGCTAGTTACAAAAGACCTTAACAAAGAATTATGGGTCTTTATATAATGTTCGCTACTATGTTGAAGAGTTATTACTTCAATTTAATGACCACTCCATGATTAGACATTACATTGCCTATCCGATTAATATAGCTTTATTGCGCTCTAACATTATACCACGAATTTCTATAAAAAATAAATATCTTTTCCATAAGATTTCGAAATTAGAATATTATTAAAATAAAAAAGTATTTTTAAATGTACTTACTATACGATTGATGTCGTAAAGGGTGATATGCGTGCCAAGAGGCTCACTACCAGGGATGCTGAAGACCGTGCGAAGTGGAGAAGAAAAAGTCGGAAAGCGGACCCCGGCCGTCGAAGTGAGAGTTTGGGCTGCAACCGGGATTCAACGCTAAGATGATGATGATGACTATATGATCTACAGTCCGCTCATGAGTAAATAATTTGTACTATAGTTATATAAAGTTACATAAGACTGGTGTAATTTGGCTAAGTCACATCAAAGGTTAGCCTGACAGAATCTCCCAGCTAAAGGGACTAGAATTTTGGGGATTAAGTATTCTTGTTTCAAATAGTAAGACTATTTAAAGATTGATGTATACATTGGTCAGTGGCTCAGTTTTCGCTGGTGTGCCGTCAAACAATTGTGGCCGGAGTTTAGGAGTCCTACTTCTCGGCTGAGTTGAATGGCGGGGATCATGTGAAATTGCGCTGACATAAAAAAAATAGAACAACATACATTGCATAATAAAACTAAGTTTCATCGTCTTATATCTCATCTCAGCTACAACTATAAATTTTATTTCGAAGCCAGGCCAGAATTCATTTGTCACATGACAATCTTTCTGAGCGTCTTTTTGTGACGTTATCCTCAGGTTACTCTTCATTATAATCAATCAGAATAAATATATTAGAAAAAAAAACTTATACAATACTTATCAATAATAAAGAATTGATTACAAACGTATTATTTTATAATAGAAGAACCAGTGAAATCAACTATTAGTATCACTGAGTAGTCAGTTATTACTAAATAAACAGTGATTAATAATACCTGTATTAAAACTATATTATAAAATAAATGTTTTTGTTATTAAATAAAATATAGTAATGAGCTCGGAAGAAATATGCACAAGAAAATTAAATTTGGATTTTACAGGCGTTTAAAAACAAAAAAGGGTGCTATTGTAGAGGTAACCTTTTACAATAACATACTCATGCCACTACAATTTGAAAGGACTCGTAAGTGTATAAAATAATTGTGATGAGTATATTAGTCTAAGATCCGGGATTCGAAAATATATCCTCATCTGTTAATTAGATGAAACAATTTTTTATAGGCTGATATCAATACTAAGAATTTATTAAAACAACCTCTGCTATCATAAGTCTGCTGCAATTGATAATAATTAATTAATTATCAAATAATTTGTATATAATTTTTATCTTCCCATGTTAATTACATCTAGTAAGCTAAAATCGTCAGTATTTTATATTATGTACCTTACTATAGTTGGCACCCATCGCTATAATTGCTATACTTACCTGCAGCCAGGTGAAAAAAGAGATAAATGTAGCTTATTTCCCTCACATGTTAATTAAAAAATCCAAGTGCAATAATAAACGGCGTCGAATTCTAAACATAATAATGTTTGGCTATCTTATAAAAAGCTGATGCAGCCAAAGATAACTTATAAAAATAAAAATTTACGGTGGCTATGGGAGCTCATTGTTAATTCTTATTAATTGCAGCAGATCTATGGTGGCAGAGGTTGTTTTCATAAATTCATAATATTGATATCAGCCTATAAAAAATTGTTTCATCTAATTAACAGATGAGGGTATATTTTTCTAATACCGGATCTTAGACTATATATAATAGTATAGAAATTCCAAATATAGTTTAGTGGAGTGAAAAGAATAGTTAAAGGAGTGATACAAGATAACCCCTTGAAAAATCTCTGAGCTTTATTAAAAAATTTAATTATACGAATATATGACTATACCCAATGTTTCTGTTTTTCTTCATACAGGGGCGCAATAAAAATACTAATCACCCTTGGTCTTAAGTATGCCGCCACAATAATCTTGTGTTCTGACATTAGTGACCCAGGTTCCTGTACCCATATAGAACAGCAATGTGTTCGCGGTACCCCTAGCGTCGCAAACATTCATAGGCGACGGTAGCTGCTTACTTTTAATTGGGCCGTCAGTTTGTCTGCTGCTCCTCAGCAATAAAAAAATAGTCGTGGGTAAATGTGCCTAACTAGCATGTAGCCCAGAGAAATACTTTAAAGTTATATATTCTAATAAAATTCTTTGAACTACGATTAATATATTGCTTAGTGTAAAATACACAATCTTGACTTTATAGCAATACTTGTATTAAAATTATATTAATGCATAAATCTTACGAAGAATATGGCTTTAATAATGGCGAAAACTTCAGCACTAATGTGCTTAGTATTCATTAAATGGTTTATTATCAAACTGGCCTCTGTTTATTGAAGCTCAGTTTGATGGATTTATTTTACATCTATATCTTTACTATATATTATGGATAAAGATAGCATAAGATTGGCTACCTATATTTGGGGTTGATTCAATAATTGAATTATTGAGAAAACAGTTATTCTGTGAATGAACATTAATATTCAATTCTAAATAAATAAGACGTGAACGTTGGAATATGGATCCTGTTCTTCGAAATAGTACAACAGGATTGTAATATATGTGAGTTAGTCTATAGTATGTATTTGCAGCATACTGACGCTATTATGTGTGTCTATGTATAGTTGTCATGATGTAACTGTCACTGTCAAGACACGAATAATGGGCGAGTGTGGAGGACACTGAACTTTGGAATGTGATATGCATGGTCATTAGCGAGACAGTGGGGCATCCATAGACACACTATAATAATATATTTTTAATTGCTGAGTAACATCTAAATAGGCTGACCACTTACCGTCACCTATAAATGTTTACGACGCTAGGTGCATCGCAAACATTCACGCAATAATACGCTGCTCTCCCATATTGGTACAGGAAACTTGGTCACTAATGCCGAAATTAAACATAAGGTTATTATGGCAGCATATTTATAGACCAAGGGTGGTTGCCATCCAAACAGACGGGCTTGGGGCCCTACCACTTAGTTAGAGTTGTTTTGTTGCCTTTTACGACAGGCAACCCCGGCCGAAAGGGTTTAGTATTCTTACGCCGCCCCTACACCTATACTATGAAGTAAATCACTATTTATCTCATATAACTACAATTCGTACAAACTATTAGGTATGTCGAAACATTGCTAAATACTTTGTAAGATAAATAAAAATAAATTTCAATTGTGTTAACTTTCAGAACAAAGCTTAAAAGCTTACAGCTGCCTGTATTGGGAGTTCAAGTATATATTAATTATTAGGAAACATAATTGTGACATTGTTAGGTGACATTGTTCACAAATTAGTAAACATAATTGTGTATTTCTTTACGTTGTTTTTGAAGAGACTATTAATTAGTGCCTTCCATGATGTATCGTCAACAATGATCTAATTAAAAGCGCGCATAAAATCCGTCAACAGTCTTAATGATAAATTTTTATTGATATTTATTAAATACTATTTACGATGTGGATATTAATGTAACAATTCACTCATAAAATTAATATAATGGAATAATTATTTCAACGTAAATAACATCTTGATTTTGACTTGACAACTGATTGTTTGGCCGTATCTAGGCTGCTAGAAGTAAAAATGGGGCTACCGCTACGAGTTATACTTTGTTTAGAGGTCGTAGTAGACAAATACCAAATAAAGGGTATCCAGTTTCTTTGGATATGAAGAACACAAGCGAAAGTTGCAAGGTCAGTAACAAATTTACCTACATTTTATACAACTTTTGTGCCTTATAACTAAGAAAACTTTCAAAAATCCGATTGAAGTTGTGCTCTGTGAGCAGCTTACATTGTTGATGTTACCAGGATTTGTTTGATCATTTAGCAAACAAATTTATAAGAAACAGAATAAAATTTAAACTAAAATAACATAGTAAATAAAAAAATTAAACAACTTAAACAAAATAGGTCTCAGTTAAATATATTTATTTTAAAATAGAACTAAAAATTTACATTTGTACTTTATGAAATATGCACAGAATTTTTTATTAGCTCTATTTTAAAAACCAATACAAACATTTTCCAATCCACCTCCGTTATCAAATCAAATTCTGCATCAATGGCCGAAGAAAAAAAAGAGCTCAATAATAACCATTGAAATTAGTAAATTTACATTCCCAAATAATACATGGCAACTATGGTTCGTATTTTCCTCTCATATTATAACAAAACAATGTTATACTTTCGATTCAATCAGGTCCGTGATAAAGTTTGATGACCACTGATGTTATTTATTTGTTTAGTAATTTATATAAGGTTAGTTACTGTTTTATTGGACGTATTAAATCAAGCCCCAATAAGGCAGCCATTCATGTTTATTTTTACTGAGTTTCTGCTTGGTATGTCCAATAAATTATTAACTTGGTCACTTTTATCGCGGGCCCACGGTAACGTTTATCGTCCGTATGTCTTTATATGGATAAGCTTGTCGACTATTTTAGTAGTCCACTAACTCTTCTCGACTGTTCCAGTCGAATAAAATTAATAATAATAAAATAAATAGAAATAATAGAAAATAAATAAAGAGTATAATAATAATAATCAGTTATTTAGGATATCAGGTTCCATACATAGTCATAACACAAAATCATTTAATTACATATCTAAACTAAATCTTCCTCCTGCCCTTAGCCCACATTATATGGGGTCGGCACAACATGTTACATGTTGTAATAGTTGTGGCTTAGTTTTAACAACCGGCCGCCTGCCTGTTAACCCCTTTTTGGGAGATATCTGCCATCCTTTTTATTTAAATTATTTTTCTCTTTTCTCATTGGAAGTAGGACACAAAATTTCGTTGTCAATCATCTAATATATCCTCAAGCGACACTTTTGTTGGTTTCTTCTTGAGTAAACAACATCCGAGTATCGGTTTGGGTATGCAGGGTGGCACTTTTGCCAAGTCGCCGACTTTTACGGCGTTCGTGCACAATTTACATTCGATAACTACATCACGAGGGCTTCTTAATAGGAAAATCGCAGTGGCGAGCGTCTTCGAATGCTCTTGGTCCTGCATTCCATTGCGCTTGGATGCAGACACAGGCAGCATTCGCACAATGCGTCCATCTTCATATATTTTGATGGTGGCTCACAGCAATCTTCCTCTTGGCAAGTTAGAGGCCTTGAAACTCGCAGCTTCTTTCACAACAATACATAACCTTCGACGAAGGACATCGTGGCAAGTAGGGATAGCACATAGGTGGATCTTCACAGCACGTTGTTGGATAAGGGGCCACTAACATCGAACATACCGCATATTGCTCGCAGTTTTTAGAGTAAAAGTATGCCATTTTTATTTAGATTTTACTTCTTTTTCTTTTGCAAATTTTATAACATAATAAATCAATTTCCACTGGAATTAAAATAATTTTGACGTATTAACTTGATTGACATACCTAAAATAAATAATGAAATTAAAGAATATAATCTATTGAGTGTGAATATAATCTATATATGAACATAATTTTAGATCATCCGGGTTGCCTGGAAGAGATCGCTCTGTAGCGATAAGGCCGCCCATTGTAAGTCAAGTACATATTGATTGTGTAAATAAGTTTCATTGTTTTTGTAAAATTGATTTACAATAAAGTGTTATCTATCTATCTATCTATCTATCTATATTAATAAAATGATAGAGGTCTGCTATTGTGTGCGCATTACGGCTAAACTACTGGATATATTTCAATAAAAAAATTATAGTTTTATTTCTTAGGCACTTGACTCTTATCTAAAAAAATTATTACGATATCTCATTTAACATTAAAGTTTATAGAAAAAACGATTTTTATAAACAATACGTGTTCAGTGATGTGTGTTTTCTTGTTACGAAGAAGTGGGGCAAGCGGTGTAGCGGGTATGCGTACGAAAACTTCTAATATTTTTTCGCTTTACTTTTTTCTGCTATTCGACCAGCGAAAGGGCGGGAATGGCTAGGGAATGGCTAGTACATAATATAATAACTTGTATGCATATATTGTATGCATATATTGTATGCATAATATTTTAACCGTGCAGGGGCGGAGAAAGAATACTAACCTCAGTGGCCGGGGTCGGCCTGTCGTAAAGGCGACAAAACAACCCACCCTAGCTACGTGGTAGGGCCTCAAGCCCGTCTGGATGGCGACCACCTTTGGTCTTAAGTATGCCGCCATATTAACCTTCTGTTGTGTTCCGGCATTAGTGACCCAAGTTCCTGTACCCTCATGGGACAGCAGCGTGTTCGCGTTGCCACTGGCGTTGCAAACACCTATAGGCGACGGTAACTGCTAAATTCTAAGCGGGCTGTCAGCCTGTCTGCTGTCCTACGCAATAAAAAAACATATATATAAATTCTTAAATTTAGGATCATTGCAAAAATAGTGGTCTCTAAATTTAAAATAATAATATTTTTTCACTAGAAGAGAAAAATGCTTATATATATATATATATATATATATATATATATATATATATATATATATATATATATATATATATATTCGCGTGGGAATTGCATAGGTATCAGTTGTTTCTAAAAGAGTGTAGAGAGATGTAAGGTATAATGTATATAAACTCTGAGGTGAGGAGGACTCTAACACAGAAGCATAGTCTATTTGTAAGAGTTGCCTACCTACTGCGAGTTTTTTTCACTTGAATTTAATTTTTACCATTTTTAAGTATAGTATTTCATGTACTGTGCCTGAATTATAATAATAATTATCATTTCGGCAAATTTTAGACTGTAACGTACATCTGTAATATATAATGTCTTAACTTATTAAAAATCTGAAGTTTATTTTTAGTAATACATTTTTTAAACAATATACCACAAATTCTACCTACTTGTGCAGTATTAACGAAAGGCAATCCTTCGCTTATCTTCTCTACAAATTTCATTTTTCGATTAAATAGTCACTCAGATTTTCGAGTGCTTTCGACCCACAAGGATCGGGGCTATGTTAGACTCTGAGAAAGATGATTGACATCCGACTACCCCCTAAAAACCCTGTCCTTCTATCGCCTACTGCCTGGGCCCGGATAAACTTGTCCTACCCTACTCATCGCCCAGGCTGGCACTAGCCACTTGTGTTTCGGCGGGTCTCTTATGCTTATCTTCTTTATATACAAATTATCCTTTAAAAACTTAGCTTTAATTTCTCTATTTTTACATTAAAATATACCTTATTACCAGTATTATTTGATTTCTTAATATTTATGATTGATATTTATTTTATTTTAGTTACTACAAATACATGTTTAAATTGTGATTATAAAATGTAAAAAAATCAATTAAAGTAAGTAAAAATAAAATATTATATTTCCGTATAAGGGGTCTAAATATCTATAATAAATAAAATAAACAAGTTCTTAACGCAAAAAGTAGAAATATAACATACGTTTCCACAATTTGTGACTCGAGAAATAAAGTTATGTATTTTATGTGCGACATAGAATATTTGTATGTATGTACATACATACAAATATTCTTAGGATATACATCCATGTTAAACTTTCGTTAACCACAAAGCGTTCCAACTCAGTTTTATTGATTGACAAGCACCGAGTTTGATTAAATTCTCGCAACTCCGCAAAGGCATAGGCTTTACACGATCTCAAAAAGATATCCTCAACCAATATGTGTCCTAAATATTTACTCATTTTTGTAATGAATGGTATGGGTTAAATAAATCGCATATTATCACCAAAGAAATAATTAAAACAGATAATTTATATCTGTTGAAATTTATATATGTTTTGATATGAGATGTTTTAAATTTTAAATAAATAATAAGAAAGGATTTATAATTATAAAATAAACATTGGATTATTTGTAGATGTATATGCTTTCGTTTAATGCAATTAAAAGTCACTGTATTCAAATATCACTTGAAGTGCAACTCAAAGGTCACAGTATCATTTTCCACCATTACAGGAATTTTGGCTTTTTTCTCTGGCTTAATGTGCATTTCGTAATTGCCATATACTGAGTGTGAAGGACAAGATCCTGCACACCGAAAACTCTAGTAAATGCAGCTTGCCGATCCATTTGGACAACATTGTCAGTATGCTATCCAGTCTCATTAAGAGGGATAGGATTTTATGCGATTTATTATGTAATTCATGTATAATAGATTCAATTATATTTATATTTCGTAAATACAATATCTGACGTAGTGATTTCTAGAACTACCTATATTTACGAAGTTCAGATGCCAGCCAGTTTCACTAAACATTAATGAAAAATCCTATTTAATATTATAAATGCGAAAGTGGGTTTGTTTGTTTGTTACGCTTTCACGCCTAAACTACTGAATCAATTTTGATAAATTTCGATATAGTCATAGATTGGACCTTGGAGAAGGACATAGGCTACTTTTTTTTAATTTATAGGGCAGATCAACGATTGCCGGGTCTACTAGTATGTAATAACAATGTATATGATTTAGTAATGTATATTGCGACTGTTCCACTTCTTCCAATTAATAATTAAATGCTCTTAATTATACTAAATTTAAATACATTAACAAGTTGCAACTCTAATTAAATAAGATAGATCGATCACTAGCTGAGGTATAAATCTCTCTAAGGTTTATTGTACCCCAAAACTCTGATCATGACGACCCATTCATGTGTAATTGGGTTCAGCGGCTCCCCATAAAATATGAGTTCTTACCTTGAGAACGTTTTATAGTGAACATAAAGTGTTTATTGTGTTTTTGTCCATATCATACAGTGTTTGAATTTGTTGATGTAAATTTTAAGGCCAGTAATGTAACAATAGCAACCGGGTAATTAATCATTTTTTGTCCTCTAATTAAATTGTTTTGATACGCATGTCACTAACCTCTACGAATCACTTAGAATCAGGAAATATTTTAAAATTACAGAGAGGCATTGCGCCTTATAGGAACGTTTTATAAACTGAAGATGATTTGGGGCCCATTATTTTATTTATAATATAAATAATTTTCTCCTTGTTTTTTGATGTTAGTTTAATTTATATTTATAAATAGTTACGATGTAATTAGGTTATACTGTTTGTGTTATATGCCCTTAATAAATGTATTAATGACCAGCTGAAAAAAGTTAAGAAACAAAAGGTATGCTATTCAGTATATTTTATTTCATTATTTTTAGCAGTTTTTTTTTAATAAAAATTCGTCGCGCAATTTATCCCTTTGAAGATATTCAGGGCATTTTGGACCCCAAATTGTGTTCTTTGATATACAACCAGGATGTAACAATTGAAAATAATGTACAATAATTTATTATTATACTAACATTCCGTAACATCCCACTACTGGAATCGGATTTCCCCCAAAGGCTGACAGACTCTATACCAGCCACGTTTATCTAGTAAATGTTTGGGTTTGCAAGTTTCTTTACAATGCTTTAAATAATATCTATGCGGAACCGATTAGAATCCGTAATAATGGCACGTGGAGGTAATACACCTTATTAAAACATAAATAAACCCTTGCTTAAAGTTTGTGTCTATTGTTAAAACCAATTTTTTAATTAAACCAATTTTCCTTAAATTTCTGTTTTTTCTTCAAAAAAGTCATAAGGTCCTTTCCAGTACACAAACTTAAACTTAAGGATATGACCCTACGCTGTTTTAAAGTTCACGAATCAATCTAGAGGTTTCAATTTAAATCTGTATAGAAAGTTTGCATACTTATTAAAAAAAATCATTTCAAAGTAATCCTGAACTTTGATGCAGTTTATGAGTCCGTTAGTTTATTTATTTTTATTTTCCCAAGTATTTTTTTTTATTTCTCAATACTATTTTTTTCCCTCACGTCTTTTTTAAATTATTTTTTTGACGCTTAGATCCTACGCTTTATACTATAAAGCTTCGCTTCTTTCGGGCGTCCCTAGACGGCACTGTTATTTTTTTATATCCTTCAAGTAGTACAAATATGAAAATAATTTGAATTCTGCAATTTTTACATAATAAGATTGCATTGCATGCATATATTAGTTGTTCATTCATAGTCTATTATATGTACAAAATTATAACATAAAATTATGAAATCATTCACAAATCATTTTATTGATCTGTATGTTCATCAAAACTACATTCAGTTATTTGTAGAGCTCTATTCTCATAATGTACCAAAGTAACTTGGTTGATGGTAACTAAAATATGATACAAAAGTTTTTGATTGAATTTCTTCAATAAATCTAGTAAATACTGCATCTATAGTTGTTCCTGTTTTTGTTTTCGAACAGTTTGGATCATTATTCATCCTTAAATTAAATTTTTCTAAAAGGAAATTAACCAACGGCTTAGATTTGTCATCTTTATAATTGCAATTAAAATCTCCACCTCAAATAATTGGCATAGGACATTCCATATGGGAAGTAATGAACATTCATTACTTCCCATAAATTAATAAATTATGTTCCATATTCTGAATATATCATTAGTGACCTTGCAATGAAATTTATAATATTTGTTTAACGCTATGTCCAGGACTGACTTCACAATAATTGTTTTGGTTCTACTTACTGGTATAGTACAATTTCTCCTTTTAATAGGCAAGCGCCTATATGCGAGCGGCTCGAACGTCCACATAGAAGCTTAGCTACAATATATAATTTTTTGCTATTAAAAATATTTAATTTTGATATTATACTAGTTTGCTGAGGCTATATGTAGGTAATTAATATGTTTGTACTGAGTAGCATGATCGAGATTAGGTAGCATAGTGTAAAAGTGGGAAACTTGGTTTTGTAGGATTGATACAACATAATTTTTACAAAAACATTGGCTTTTACAAAAACATTGAACTTTTATAAACAGTTCTCCCACATTTAATTTAACTTGTTAACCGGGGAATAAACTTTTGTCCAACTCATTTCACAATGGAGTTTTTTTTTTTCATAATTATAAGTTATATCATCACACCTCAAGTAATAATATGAAATGGCTTTTGCTTGTTGATTTTATTTATTTCGACAAAATATATTATACGAGTAACATGACATAGAAATCAAATAACTTTAACGCATTTCGTAGTAGGTATTATCATACATATTTCCAAATTTCCATGATGAAAAATATTGGCAAGCCCATTGCTTTGCATTGCATTGGTATTTCGTGTATGAAGAAATATTTTGTCATATTCGGTTAATAGGTAAAACTTGGAAAGGCATAAAAATGTATTAATTGCTTGGGAAATAGCAACGACTTGAATTAATGCAATCGAACTGAAAACAGTTATGGCATTCGATTTTGAAAACAAAATAGCGTTAGACTTGAGAAAGTCAAAATTGGCAATTTATTACAAAACATTTCAAAGACACATTATCATTATAATGAGAGGACAGTGGAAAGTTGTTACGCTCCTGTTGTTATATAAAGCATAACTGCAATTCTACCCGAAAACAAAGGCATGAGACAGAGACGCGCACCAAAATTGCCATTCAAAATTTTCCAAGCGAGTTCCACTTCAGGTGAGGTTCATTTGAGCATAAAATTACATTGTGTCCAAGACATTGTCGGGTGGCAATGAACTGCACTTTGACATAAAATCTCTTTGGACGTTATAAATCCATTTCATTGCCTTAATAAAGGATGACTAAGGAATCCGATAGGCGAGCCATCATTTTAATCGGCTATCATTCGTAGGACAAAGTCGTTAATTGGGCAATTCTCTTTTTGTATAGTAAAAGAAACAGAATACACGAGTGGGTAATTAATCAACGATATTGAGGATGTATGATAAACCAATTTGTAGCCTTTATATTGTTTGTTCAACATTTTGTTATTTGAAAATTGTATGGATCTATTTTAGATCAAAGAAAGCTTTATCTACATTACTACTCGTATAGATTTCTATAACTACGAGAGTGTTAACTTATTTATGTGCGCCATAAAATAAATCGATTTGAGTCATTTTCTTCCATGTGCTTTTTTCTGTGGTTTTAAGCGTAGGTACAATTTCGTGCCGAAAATATTGTTTAAATAATTCTATTTAAAAATTAATATACGACTTGATTATATATGACACCTGAATATGTAACAACTATCAAATTCTAAGATAAAAACTCTAAGGTAAAAGAACAGACTGAATGGTGTATTCTTAGGAAATGTGTGTTCAGATGTCGACTTTAGTAGGTTGTGGATAATGATGATAAGATATTTTTACAAGCATATCTCCATTACTCAACTTCAGTTTCCTGAGGCTTTCCCTTCAATGTACGAGGTACTTTGTTGAGAACACAGGAGAACACTCGTGTACGCCTTTAGGTGGAATAAATATTATAGATGTTATAATGTTATTTGACTGTCGTCTGAACTGTCTAACATGAAGATAAAACATTTTACCCTTTATATGTCGGATACTATAGTCGGAGACCAACCTAAAGATTCATTTGATACGATGGAATGCATCGTTTAGGCAGTTTTTCTTGGCTGATGTGTATATTCAGACTGACTTGCCACGTACTAACAGTGAACAAAAATATTGTGGGCTACCTGCAAACCAAGGTCACTGCGTACGGAGTAGTACTGGAACCTAGTCACTAATGCTGGCACACAACACAAGATTATTATGGTAGCATATTTAAAAACCAGGGGTGGTTGCCATCCAGACGGTATTGGAGCCCTACTACCTAGCTTGAGTTGTTTAGTCGTCTTTTACGATAGGCTGACCCTGGCTGCAGAGGTCAGTATTCTACAAGAAAACAACTTTTACTTTATAATACATTAACAAAGATTACCAATAGCACAGGATATGAGAAAAAAGAAAACAATATGATATCCGTTTTAAAGCGTCTACGCAATACTTTATTCCATCGAACCTTTGTCAATCAGAATCGGTTAAGTCCACAATTTGTGGTTGAAATAATAACCTCGTTAGCTTCAACAAAGAGTTGGGAGATATGTAAATTCAGTGAAGGTTTGGTCACAAATACTAATAAAATAGAAGTAACACTTCATACATTGTACTTGACGTAGGTATGTAATGTTGGATTAATGCGAGCGTTGTAACGCTTTCTGCATAGATATGAAACAAATTTTAATTATATTTTGTCATGTTTCTCTTAAAAAGCCACTACTTTAAGTATGGATTAATAAAAAAATTCTGAGCTCGTGTTTGCTTTGGTTAATATCCTTTACACTATTTCTTTATGCAGAAAAGAAAATATACATAAAATAAATGAGCATAATTTTAAATTCACAGAGTTCCTACGGATGTCACCGACTCGCCATTGCTAATGTTTCCTTATATATTCCTCGCTCTCGCCCGTGTTCCTTGTGAATAAACGGTGACAGTTATGATGACCGCCGCATTTTAAAAGTTATTAGAAAATACCTGAACTCAGACGTAGACACTGACCACGGGACTGGAACACATATTTCAAGTCACTCAGCGGACTATGGAGAGTGGTATGTTAGGTGTAGATAAAATCCGAAAAGTTGACATTTGTTGGAGGATTAAAGTGACCGACGTAACTCGAAAAGTATGCAAGATGAAGTGACAGTGGGCCGGACACGTTTTTTGTAAGCCGATAACTGATGAAGTAAACGATTCCTGGAGTGGAAAACATGGCGTAGGATGGCCTTCAGCCTGATGGGCTGACGATCTGCGCATGATATCCGATGAGCTGAATGAGAAAATTATGGGACAGGGATGTGTGGCGCAAACTTAGGGGGATCTACGTCCAGCAGTAGACAATGATTGTTTGACAAAGACCAAGAATACATACGTACGCACAAGACAGCGTAGGTTTGCTATGAATGTATACAGTAGATTACATCGCACACGTTACACCACATGTAAAGAGTTCTTTTAAAACCTTCAGGTATTTAATTTAATCTCACTTACAAATTGATGTCTTCTACTAAAACAGACGAGACTTTGATTGAGGTTATGCTCTCAGTAATGGAGGTCTAGATGACAGTCACCCCTGTGAAAACATAACTAAGCCAAATATATTTCATGTATATTCTTGTGTCCGTTTGATCAAAAATGTGAAATATTACAGTATAGTATCGACGCAAAACATCGTGCAGAAGTTTTGATTTCTAATAATGCACAAAAATATATCTTGGCCTCCATAGCGAAATTTTTTGATATAAAAAGCTTGCAAAAGGAATCTAAGTCTAGTAAAAATGATGGTAAGGCTATCTATTGTAGGTGTAAAAATAAAATACATATCAGAGATAACTTCTGCACCTACTCCCTAATATTTTGTGGTGCAACCACAAAAAACCCAGTCTCATATGTATAACAGGTGCGTTCCTGATTTCTAATAATGGGTGAGGTCTGTAATAATTATATTGAACAATGTATTATTATGTTACTTTTACTGTTTAACAATTGCAGACTTTCGATTCTGAAAAGATTTTTAAAGGACAATAATTATGAAAACGCATGTGTATAAAATATGATGAAAGGTTTAAACTATTTTATTTTAATATTTTTGCTTACTTTCCTATATAAGCGCTCTTATGTTTATTTCCTTAATAAATATTTTAATAAGTTTAAATCTAAATGTAAAGTAACAGTATGAATAACATTTGAAACTTCTAATTTATTGTCTACATAAGTGTTCTGGAAGGATCGTATCGGCCTGTTTAATTTCAAAGCGAACAAAATATTTGTTTTAAGTATACGTTAATTTACCGACTTCTAGTTTTTTACGGACACTTTTTTACCACTACAGATCAGAACAAAGCATTTGTATTATACAAATATTTTGTTTTCCATGCATCAAACTACACACAAAAAAGTCTAAGCAACATGTACTAATTTAAATTTTAGGATGGCGGGAAAGCCGCTGTATGGATGAACTTCCTGAATGCACCTGAGCCTTTCAGTATTTCCGGGCCGACGGTATACTCGCACCCTTCTTGTATCAGGCCTAAACCCGAATCGCGACTCATCAGAAAACATAATTTTATCCCATTGTTCCTGGGTCCATGTTCTGCGTTCTCTATACCATTCATTTCGAGGAGCGCGATTCCCGTGACGTATCGGTGGGCAACTAATTGGGCGTCGAGCTCGTAGGCCGTACTCATGCAGTCGATTTCGCACAGTTTAGGGACTTACATCAACACCACTTGAATTTTGTGGCCTCAAACTTATCTCTCGAGCGGTTAACATCGGCTGGCGTCTTGCAGTCAGTTGTATGTACCGGTCTTGCCGAGTGGTTGTACTCCTTTAACGGCCTGGATGCTGTTCAGCGGGTTCCCTTGTATTATTGTAGCGCTGCCAAAGAAGACAAATAACACTTCTATGAATGCCAAAATGCCGAGATACCTGAGAATTTTTTTGTTACTAGAAAAAGTTGTTTTGAAAATAAGAAAATATATCTTATTACTGGATTAATAAATAAATACTAGGAATAGTTACTAGCTTCACATAACCGGAAAACAGAGACTGTAACTAGATTATAAGATTACCTAACTACCAACTACCTGACACAGGGCACTTATTTTATTTTTCATGCAAATGACAAAATTTTACTTTTGCCCGTAATTTTGTATGATATAAATTCATTTCTATCGTATAATACAACCCGTATAACTTGAATTAAACTTTGATTATTAAAAATGCATTATAGTTCGTGGAAAGCAGATATCAAGTGAAAAAAAAAGTTGTATTACAGTAGCAAGAATAACAATACCAAGGCTCGACAAATGATTTAAATTTAAAGAAAATTCTTATATCTGTTTTTTCTTAGCGGCTTCTGAAATGCGCGGGAGTGGGCGATACCGGGCTTAGATTTACGATCCACAACATACCAGCACTCCGCGCCTGCGCCCTAGGCCTGTCGAGATTCAAACCATATATAATACTTTTATCGCTTAATGTAGTAGCACTTATAAAATGACAATTATATTCCGGTTAGTCTAAGAACAAAGATACAATAAAGATATGCTTTTGAAGATATAAAACAATTCCCACTTTACATAAAAATAATGATGATGAAGTACCCTGTGTAGGTGTGGAATAAGAATACTAGCCCCTGCGATCGGGGGCAGCTAAAAGGCGAAACAAAACCCTAGCTAGGTGGTGGGGTCTAAACCTGCTTGGAAGGCAACCACTCTAAGTATGCCGCTATGATAACCTTGTGTTCCGACATAAGTGACGCAGGTTCTAATATCTCCACGCGGACGGCAGCGATGTCCCTTTTTTTTATTGCTGTAGGACAGCAGACAGGCTGACGGCCCGCTTAGAATTTAGCAGTTGCCGTCGCCTATGGGTGTTTGGAACGCCAGTGGCATCGCGAACACGCTGCTATACAGGGTACAGGAACTTGGGTCACTAATGCCGGAACACAACACAAGGTTATTATGGCGGCATACTTAAGACTAAAGGTGGTCGCCATCCAGACGGGCTTGAGGCCCTACAATGTAGGTGGGTTGGTTGTTTTTATCGCCTTTTACGACAGGCCAATCCCAGCCGCAGAGGTTAGTATTCTTTCTCCGCCCCTGCACGGATAAAATTGCAATTAATGTAATGTTTCAATGACAAGGCTGCGTGAACGGCAGCATTTCTTGTATTATAAAGTAAAATGTCATAAATAAATAAACTTACTACGTTTCCAACATGAGAAAGCAATCAATAGTAATGCAGTTACCGTCACCTCTAAATGTTTGTGACGTCAGAAGCACCGCTAACACGATGCCGTTTGTGTAGGGGAATTGGAACCTAGGCCATTTATGCCAGAGTATAATATAGGGTTGTTATGGCGCCATATTTATAGAACAGGGGTGGTTGCCATTGCAGCCCGTCTGTACGGGTTTGGAGTCCTATCAACTTGCTTAGGTTGTTTTGCCGCCTTGTACGACAGGTCGTCCCCGGCCGCAAGAGTCAGTATTTTTACTCCGCCCCTGTAAGGAGAATGAATTAAACGTGGATACTACTATAATACGAGTATTTGTGATGTACACTCAATAATATTTACATAAGCGTGAAAAAATTAGATTCATAATTATTTGTCATTTTGTTACTATATCATTGTTTCACTTTACCTGCATTTTTTCAGCTCGGTAAAATTATTATTAGTCTTTAACATTTTAACTAGTACAGATTTAAATAAATAAATAAATTGGGACAATTCACACAACACCTTCTAGTCCCAAACTAAGTTGCATAAGCACTTGTGTTATGGGTACTAGATAACTGATATACTATATATACTTTACTACATATAGACGCGAGATGGGAATTGAACCGATGACCTCCGTGAGCGTACCGAAGTGCGTTAGCCACTACGCCTGGGAGGTCGTCATCTATAGTAATAATTTTTCAGAATCAAACTCAAGATGGCTTTTTACCATAAACTTGATATTCATTCCAATAGAACCTAGGCTCTGGTATAGAAATTCGAAAAGTCACAGGAAAACATGGCAGTAATACAAGTTTAATACAGCAGGGTGCATATTATAAACGCGAAATATCGGCTATAAAGGTTTTGGTGGCTCCCCATTATTTATTATATCGTATAAATCATCAGTCGTCGATTAGTCCACATTGTGAGTAAATCTCGTACAGTGGCAAGCAGCCTCAGTAAGCTTTTATCCGCTCCGTGTAATATTAGTAAGCCGATTGCAAACTTTATGCATTCGCGCAACTGCCGCGAGTATTTTATTTCCATTCAAAGAATTGATTTATTCACTATCACATAAGGATTTTAAGAACGATTACAATACCTGTGCATGTTCAAAAAGGCTTTTTCGTACGATGTAAAATATCATAATTACATATTTGGTGTAGTTTACTTAATTTTGATGATAATTTGTTATATAACTTAATATTGCATTATTTAAACAACTAGATTTGCCTATAATGAAGTTTAATGTAGTGGTTATTATGCAATATTATGAAAAATAATAGAATGATAAACATAAAAGAGTACGTATGTACAGAGTCGTAATATCAAACATATCGTATTATCAACAGATAAACCAACATTTAATATATGTTAATGTACCCAGTGCTTATCATCGATATTCAGGATATACCCTAAAGCAATACCTACAGTTAAGTAGAGTGGATCTATTATGATGCCTTCTGGGCAGGATTATGTACAGGTGCAAGGCAAACAATGTCTTTTATGCCGTTGAAAACTATACGTGTGAAGAGCAACGAGAAAAATGACAAAGTATAATGATATAATGATAATTTTTTTGAATTATATACCTGCCCTTATCCCATATTATTGCATGGGGGCGGCATTACAAGTTTTTTCTTTCCATTCCCCTCTGTTAGCTGTCATCTCAAAATTCACATGTTTTTTCACTATGTTATCTTTTACTCAATCTACCCATCTTTTCTTTGGTCTACCTGTCTTTTTGTATCCATCACTCTCATTTCCATAATTTTCTAAGTGAATTATTTAAATTTGACTATCTTTTAAATTTTTGTGAATATGAAGAGAAATTTTAATTGAAGACAAAACTTAATTCAATAATATACACACCATTATCGTTTAAAAAGAACAAGTAAGACTCTTCACCATAAAGGGGACACTCAAGATGGATTTGAAGCCGTTATAGAATTTGTGTCTTCTTCTTCCTGCTCTTTTCCCACATACATATTACATAGGGCGGCACAACATATTCTGTCCTTCCACTCTCCTCTGTTAGCCGTCATCTCAACTCTTACATCCTTTTTCATCATAACATCTTTTACACAATCCATTCACTTTTCCTTTGGTCTATCTCTTCTTCTGTATCCATCCGCTCACATTTCTATCATTTTGCTAATTATATGCCATTCGTCCCGTCGCACTACATGGTCAAACTACGCTAGTCTATACCGTTATAATAGAATTTGTGTAAGTTTTAGAAATAACGATTTGACAATATGGTTTATTTAAGGTAATAGGATAGGAACCAATCTGCCAATAAGTTACATTAATAATTCTTCAGAGGAAGCAGTATCTTAATTGGTAATAGTCGATAATTTCAAAGATTCTTGTCTAGACAGATTAAGTAAAGGCTAATCTTAAAAGCAATTTTGCTTAAGATACCTGTTTGATGTTGAGACTTCAATTAATATACTATTTTATTAGGTTTAAGTAAATATGGCTTATGAAGATGTTATTATTGCACGGATTCTGCAACGGGAATTTTTGCCTCGGCCTCCAAGACACAGATATTTTTCTAGTTTGGGGGCAGTGGCTTTTTTTTTTTGTCTCGGGGAAAAACCTCTCTTGACGGGTTCCCCCGGCCCGGGGGGACCGAGGGATATGTGGGACTCCGGCAAAGATGTTTGACCATCCGACTACCCACTAAAAAACCCCGCTGTTCTCCTATCGACTACGCCCGGACCCACGGATATATGGCCTGCCGATCTCGTGGCCCGGGCCGACCCCGGCCCGCCCTTTGTTAAGGCGGGCCCCTTCTAAATTGTTGGCGCCAGGGGTCAGAATTTCGTCCCCCGGCGCCCTTCTAAATCAACAGTTGAGGGGGGCCGCAGACTCTCCCTCGCGGCAATAGTGCGGGCGGCGGATCCTCCCCCGAGGGTCCGCCCGCGGCCGCTCCGGCGGCGGCCGGAGGTCATTACTTGCTCTCCGGCGCCGCCGGCGTGGCCTGCGTTGGCGGGAGGGGAGTGTGGTGGTCGACTCCCGCTCCCGCTCCGCCGCCTCCTTTGCGGACATGACTGCCTCGCAGAAGGAGGCGACAGCCGTCCGTCCAGGATCGCCCCCAACCATGGACAGAACCAGGGCCGGGAGCGATAGGTCCGCGCTGATTTGGACGACGAGGGCGTGGCGCTCCTCGCGGGGGGCAGTAGCTGATGTTTTTGTTTTATGGCCATAATTATATAATAATGGCCATATACATAATTTTATTTGATGACCTTAATATTGTTTGATTATAACTTAATCGTCAACTTAATGTATATGGTTATAAGTATTGTTATGAAATTATTATTATTATATTTTATAAAATGCACATTTCATGAAACTTATGACAGGACTAAGTTAAAATAATAATAACTATTACATAATTATTTAATCTTTATCATCAACCGTATATATTAAAGTATTTACATCATTTTCAACATATAGTTACATCTTCCTTTGGTTATTTGTACAATGTATTTCGGTTAAAAATGTTGAATGGTAGAAGGGTGCGCGGGGGTGTGAGATCGCTTCTCGTTGTGACGATTCGCGATTGATGGATCATTACGTCTCCATCCCATTATGCTTGACATGGCTCCCACGAATCCCAAATAAATTTACTGCAGCACAATTTGAATTTATTGTCATGTTTTAATTCTTAAATGGAATTAAGCCAAATCTTTGTATTTACATTTAATGTTTTTTATTCTTACGGGAAATCAGACAGACTGAATGACACTTAATTTTTATCCGTGCAGGGGCGGAGAAAGAATACTAACCTCTGCGGCCGGGGTCGGCCTGTCGTAAAAGGCGACAAAACAACCCACCCTAGCTACGTGGTAGGGCCATAAGCCCGTCTGGATGGCGACCACTTTTGATATTAAGTATGCCGCCATAATAACCGTGTGTTGTGTTCCGGCATTAGTGACCCAAGTTCGCGATGCCATTGGCGTTGCAAACACCCATAGGCGACGTTAACTGCTAAATTCTAAGCGGGCCGTCAGCCTGTCTGCTGTCGTACAGCAATATAAAAAAAAATAGTAAGCAGTTGCCGTCGGCTATGGATATTTGCGACACTAGTAATAACGGAACACAACACAAGGTTATTATGGCGGCATACTGTTGACCAAGGGTAGTCGCTATCCAGACGGGCCCTACCACATGGCTAGGACTGTTTTGTTACCTTTTACGATAGGCCAAAGCCGGTCGCAGGGGTCAGTATCCTTTCTCCGCCCTTGCACGGCCAAAGGAAGATTAAGAAAAAAATATACACATCAAAAAGTCTAAGTAACATGCATGATATTACAAATTTACCATTTATACTAATTAATTTCTAAGTCTTTACTCACTCAAAGTACGTAGGTATGTACACTTTTTTTGTTATTGATGACATAGTGGCTGGTTGTAAAAAAAATTTCGATTATGTTTTGTTTTTTTCATAAAATTAAATGAAAGGGAATTTGTTTGAATTTAAGTGCGTTTTTATTGCTACGTTTATTCTTGATTTTATAATTTTACCAACCATTTAAATAAAGTTAGCGACAAAATTGAATTGTTAGATATTCTTTACGTCATGGAGCGACGTCATTTGACGACAAATGAAATGCAAAGAGCTGTAGGGATGTTGCAAGTGAGAAATAATCAATCTCAGGTATCTCGGCATTTCGGCATTCATAGAAGTGTTATTTGTCGTCTTTGGCAGCGCTACAATAATACAAGGGAATCCGCAGAACAGCATCCAGACCGTAAAAGGAGTACAACCACTCGGCAAGACCGGTACATACAACTGACTGCAAGACGCCAGCCGATGTTAACCGCTCGAGAGATAAGTTTGAGGCTACAAAATTCAAGTGGTGTTGATGTAAGTCCCCAAACTGTGCGAAATCGACTGCATGAGTACAGCCTACGAGCTCAATTAGGTGCCCACCGATACGTCACGGGAATTGCGCTCGTCGAAATGAGTGGTGTAGAGAACGCAGAACATGGACCCAGGAAAAATGGGATAAAATTATGTTTTCCGATGAGTCGCAATTCGGGTTTAGGCCTGATACAAGAAGGGTGCGAGTGTACCGTCGGCCCGGAAATACTGAAACGCTCAGGTGCATTCAGGAAGTTCATCCATACAGCGGCTCATCCACCATCCTAAAATTTAAATTAGTACATGTTGCTTAGACTTCTTTGATGTGTGTATATATACATATGTGTATGTGTGTGTGTAATACAGGTTTTCAAGTTAACAAGTTTATTTATTTCACAATTATGACGTTTACAAAATAGACAGCATTATTACTATAATTGGATAAAGCCATAAATTGTTTATTTAATTAGAACTTGACGAGAGTTATAAAACGTGTTCACATTTACATAAATATATTGTGACTTTGAAGTAACTTAAAATAAACCAATTAGGTTATTTTTAGCCTGATTTTGATTGGAAATATTGGAACTTAATTTTCAGTCGTATTTTTATTACTTAATACTCGTAGATAAGTTCATCTGCTAGCATTACATCTGAAACTGAGGCAGTTACGGGCTACCCTGGACTGAAAAGGTTAGAGGTAAGGAGGATCTCTCTATATAAAAAGGTACAGTTATACTGTGAAGTTTGGCATGTAAATTTTTATCAACGAAGATTCGTTATAAACATATTTAAATTTCGAACTAAGCATACTTCACAGTTTATATGAGCTTTGATACTAGCGCTATTCTAGCCTGAGTTCAAAATATTGTTTACAAGCGGCTACTTTTTTTTGCTGAATACCCAAATTCCAAATCCTCCCATATCCATGTTCCAAATCCTAAACGTTACTATTACCAAAAATAATAATAGAGGTGTTAAAAACAAGCAACATAAAGCTTAGACAAGTTTTTTATTGCTGTAGGGCAGTATACGGGCTGACAGCCCTCTTAGAATTTAGCAGCTACCGTCGCCTATGGGTGTGTGCAACGCCAGGGGCATCGAATATACGCTGATATATGCGTAGTGGTACTGAAACTTCGTTACTTATGCCGGAACACAACACAAGGTTTTTATAGCGGAAATTTTAAAAACCAGTAGTGGTTGCCATCCAGACGGGCTTGGAGCCCTACCACCTAGCTTAGGTTTTTGAGGCGCATTTTACGACAGGTCTACTCCGGCCGCAGAAGTCAGTATACTTTCTCCGCCCTTTCACAGACAGAATATAAACAACATAGATAATTACAATTAATTCAAATTCTACCAAAAAGAACAATAAATAAATAATATTATAGCTTCATAATAATGAAACGTGAGTAATATTTTGGGTACCTGTGTCATTCATTGCAACGCAGCAGGTCGCTTCGATTCTCACACAAAAAACTGTCCTTTCAAATGTAAATCAGCACGGACCGACAAAGCAAATTGTCACAAATAAACACTGATACATTCGCTTTTTATGAAAGTAGTATAAAAAACTCAGTCGGATCAGTAAAGGGTCAGAGAGGGCTAATCAATCTAAGATAAAGTTTCTTTTACTGATTTTTTATCGGATCGAATCATTCTTTCTTTTTGATTGTTGTCCGGGAAAATTTTGATGTCACCTGTCTAGGTATTTTTTAAATATACAAAATAATATTTTTGTCAATTTTTATTTCTAGTACCTGGTAGCTCAGTGGTATTACACTCAGAGATCAACGTAGAGGTCCCGGGTTTGAATCCGAGGGTGATATGCAGTGCTCGGACAGATTTTCTCGCTTAATGTACGTATTATAGCACAATTGCCATGTACCGACGGTAAAGGAAAACATCGTGAGGGAGCCTGCATACCATGATCATCGGGATGTGTAATCCGCCAACTCTCATTAGACAAGCGTGGCGGGTATATGGTCCGATCCCTCTAATAGGAGGCCTGAACCGAGCAAGGGGATGTTATTGGCTGCAATTATTATTACTTTTGCCGAATTGTTCAAGTTCATAAAATTAATGAACGCATATTAAATCCGGGTTAATGATCTCGTAAAGGAAGATTGAGTGAATTATTATTGAGCGAACTATTTTACTTTTTTCAATATTGAAATATAAGGTAAGTTAATATCAAACCTCAAAATTGATTCTTTTAAAAATTGACTAGACGTCTCCACTACTCGTCCCGGTTCCGTTCTTTCCCATTCAGACCCAACCGGAAACTTTGCGCAGATCAAAAGGCTGGGGGGCGTCCTGCACTACGTTTTCTGAGGCGCTGTCTTTGCGAAATTCTCGGAGGAATTTTCCCTTCCGCCGATCAACACGACATTGTTGCGGAGACTTCAGAGCAGCTTAATTCTCAATGAAGTCGAGGCTTTTCTCAATGTCCAGAAATGCTTAACTCAACGATTATAGTTAAGTGTAAAATTTTAATAACACTTTGTAGCGTAGGTAATTTATGCGCTATAAGCAAGCTCATCTTTCAATCTAATAAAATAAAAGCAAAGATTTGAATCCATCAGTCCAAATATTGGTTTAACCCTATCAACGACGGAAGCAGGTGTAAACCGCACGCGCCTTCCTTTTGAATCAATAAGCGTTTCCTAACTATGAAATTAAATGATAATCACGGCTTTTTTCATATTTATATAAGATGTTTGGTAAAATACATCGGGTGAAAACAGGGGCCGCAAACATTTTTGAAACGTTTCTAATTTATAAATAGCTAGTCAAATTAGATTTCATTGGAAATAGAATTTTGAGAATCTAGGTATACTTTGCAATTTACCTATTTTAAATTTATGGTCCCAGAAAGAAGAATAGAGCTACTCTTTAACTTTCCCTAACAGTTGAAAAGAAACCTTCTGCTAGTTTACAGACATAAAAGAAGGACAAGGTTCAGTTTCTCTTTTTAGAAATGACTATGAAGCCAGATAGCATGTTGCCAGGAGAAAAAAATATTAATATCTATCATAACTTTCCTTTTCTGCCAAGAAAAAGATGAGTCCCTGAGAGGCTCTAACACAAATGCGCATTGAAGACCCCCATTATAATACTGCTCCAATAATCCTAAAAGAAATACTGAAATAATTAATTTTATACTGTGTACTGAATTAGGTTAATTTAACCGCAAATTATAGCTACTGTGTCCTTAGTTGAAGTTCAGTCAGCATAATTTATAGATAATTAATAAGAACAATTATATAAATCAGCATGAAAGGGAAGTTAATCAAAAGTATAGGTATATATATTTGGTAAAACATAAATATGATCAAAGAAAATAAGCGAGTAATGAATTAATCACCTACTCTTATTACTGTCCTGTATTAGACAGTAAAAAAATTAAAAATGTTATTGACACCTAAAGACAAAGTGTCATTACTCATTTTAACGGTTTTACACGGCACCCACGAGAGGGTTGTACGTCATGCTCCATTCCGATGTTACGGATAGATACCCGATAAGCCCTTTTTGAGCAGATGCACAAACTCATAATTGGACCGTATCAAAACATTACTGACGACCATGATTAGTATGCTTCATTTTAGGGATGCGCTCCGTCTGAGTGACTACAAATGGTAATTTTTTGACGGGCAAGGGTGTAATCGTGACGTGAAAAGGCGATGTTATTATTTTACTACTAATACATAATTTGCTAGGTGGCAAGGCTCCAAACCCGTCTGTATAGCAACCACCCCTGGTGTACAAGTATGTTACCACAACAACTTTGTGTGTTTCGTCATTATTGACCCAGGTTTTAGTGTCCCTATTGGGAGAGCAACGTTTTCTCGGTGCCCTTAGCGTCGCAATCAGCCATAGGCGACGGCAACTGCTTGGGACTTTAGCCTGTCTGCTATTCGTCAAAAAAAAAATTGAAATTCAAGAATTATATGCAATATACGGATAGTACAATAATAGTAACGATAGTTACGTCGGTGAAGGGATTGATATAGAGAATAACCTTGATCAATATATTGAAAGCTCTCGCTTAACCTCTGGCTGAAGGGTGGATGCAAAAAGCAGATAACTTGGAGACGTCAAGTACTGCAAATAGGTTCCTGACGCTGTTTCCTTAACCGCTAGTAGTTTGGATCTATGGAACCGGTGCTAGCGGAACACAATTTTTGATATTTGAACACATATTTAAATACACATATTTGAAAAATATATAGAAATAATATTCGCAAATTAGTTTTTATGAAAAAGTATGTAAGAATAATATTAAAATATGTAAAAAATATGTAAAAAATATTCAAAATAAAGCACAATATAGGTATTATGGAATAATGGTATATGTACTATATGTGTTAGACATCCCCTCAGGGGCGCTCCTCTGTCCGAGGAGTGCACGGGTGTGCGTACCCGAGGTGCCCGAGCATCCGTCGCCTCACTCCCCTTCCAGTCCGAGGCGACAGAGTCCTACCTTTCTTCCCATCTACCTCCCACATCCTTTCCCAAATTCACTCTCTGTTCGTGGCGCGGTCCCCGGTGGGATGGTTGCGGGTACTGGTTGGGGTTCCGGGTTCTGTCCCGGGCCCTGATTTGGTAGTCGAAACCATGCCCATTTCGACTGCGCCTGCACAGAGAGTGTTCCTGGGGCGGGAACGGTATATCCGGTGTCCGTCGGTCTTGCTGGGCCGGCTACGGCGTTGGGCGACTCCCTGGTTTTTCCAGGGTGTCGTCTGGTAGTCGTACCCACACCTGACTGGCACGCGGCGGAGATGCCAGTCCCGTCCCGTCCGGAATCCCCCAGCTTTGGGGGCTGGAGCTGGGGGACCTATAACAGCCCTCCTGAAGCTCAAGGTCCCGTAGCGCGCCGATGGGCTGCATGGCCGGGGGGTAAACCCGGTCCCGAGCGCCACACCTCAAAAAAGAATCAATATGAAGTCGGTAAATGCAAAAATACTACCCCAGGGAGGTACCACCCGACAGGGTGGAGAATCCTCCCCTGCGCCTTCGGGCGCAGGCATGGGCCCAACGTATTCTGGGGGGCCCACATTTCCCGAGTACAATCACCTTTGGTGGTATTGGAGCGGTTGCCTGCGAAGGGCGGAGTTTTGAGAAACGAGGGAGAGGACTCGGACGGTTCGGTCCGCTCGGGGATGTCTTTTCGGACAATTCCGAGCGGCACGAGCTCCCGAGCGAACACTCCCTCTTGCGTTGGTCCCGGTTCTGTCCTGGGCAAGCGCAAGAGGGGATCTAGGAGGTCCTGGGATCGCTCCGGTGGGGGAAATGACCCCGGAGCATCAACGTCCGAGGAAGATGTTTCGGCAGACTCGGCCGCCACAATCGCCGGTCCGTCGAAGCGTGGACGAGGTCGCAAAGCGTCGACTGGGCAATACATTGGAATAGGGAAGGCTCGGAGGGAACTCCAAGCGGCCCGTGCCGAGGAGAAGGAGCTCGCGAAATACGAGGAGGAGCTCCGCCGCCAAGTCCGCAAGGAGGAGGTGGCACACCGGGTCCACTCCGAGCTTTCCCTAGAGGCATCCAAATCCTCTCGGGCCCAGAGGGGCAAAGAGAGAGGACACCAAACTGAGGTCACCGCACAAACGTCGGTTGACCTCCAAAATGCTTTGGATGGGGCCCTGGCCGCGATCACAGAGGTGGCCGGGGTCTCCAAGGGCCTTAAAGGGACCTGCCAAAAGGCCCCCAAACAGTCTGTAAAGACGGTGCGGGAGGTAATTTGCGAACTCACCTCCCGCACAGAATCGGAAGAGGTGGGACGGCTGGCAGCCGCCAATCGCCGGATGCGGGCCGAATTGGCCGATCTCCGGCAGGAGGTGGCTCGCCTCACGGCGCAGGTTGGTAAACCCAGCCGCCCGGCCCTGACCTCAACAAGGAAAGAGTCCAGCCAGCCCCCTCCAGCAGCGCATGTTGAGCCGGAAGAGTACCAGCTCTTCATGCGCGGCGTCATGGTCCAGGTAGGAACCATGATTGACGCCAAGCTGGAGGGGTTGAAGGACCGCCTTCTGCCTGCCCCTCGCTACCGGCCACCACTGGCCCACGAGGTGCGGCGGGCAGCGGCGGTCACCCGGCCAGAAATATCAGTGGCAGATTACCCGCCTCTTCCCGCTTCGGAAAAAAGGGACAGGATTGCACAGGACCGAGGAGCAACGGCGGCTGCGCCCACGAAAAAAGCGCAGCCAACAGCCAACGCACGAGGAATAATGCCTCCGCCACCTCCTCTGGAGGAAGGATGGACGTTAATAGATTATTTTCTTTGTCACGTGTGTGTTTCTTTATTTATATATTCATATTATTTCTCACCCCTGTAATAGGCAAACCTAGTTTAGCTGGAATCATTTCGTCAGTTTTTTAAACTCCTTTACTTTAGAAAATTATGGAAAATCCCACCGACACAAGTCGAACGGCTTAAATGAAAATACTCAGTAGCTCTCCGCGTATTATCCGTGCAGGATCGGAGAAAGAATACTGACCTCTGCGGCCGGGGTCGGCCTGTCGTAAAAGGCGACATAACAACCTACCCTATGTGGTGGGGCCTCAAGCCCGTTTGAATGGCGACAACCTTTGGTCTTAAGTATGCCGCCATAATAACCTTGTGTTATGTTCCGGCATTAGTGACCCAAGTTCCTGTACCCTTATGATTAACAATTAGAATATAGTGGCTTCAATAAAATTTATGATGAAAAATGATCTCGAAATATCTTAAAATGTAACCCTCATAACATATTGCTCACGGCCTCATGGCATTCACCTTTTAAAATATAAAAATCCCTATCATTACCGTCAAATCTTAAATAATAGGGCAATTTATCAGTTGCAAAGCAGTTTGCATATGAAATCGCGAACACACCCGAGGGCGACTGATGACTGTTAAACATACGCCGTTAAAGACAAACGCCGGTAATGAAGACTGATGTGGGATACGCATCGCGTCATGTCAGATAACACGCACATTTTCTTACCTAATTTTAATACTTTGAAGCTTTTTTATTGATTTTCTATTAAATCATTCATTATTTACAAAATTTTATCAATAATCTAATTTTATGTTGCTTTATGGAAGTGTAAATATAATAATAAATTTGTATTTATCTATTATATATTAAATTTTTATCCGTGCAGGGGCGGAGAAAGAATACTAACCTCTGTGGCCGAGGTCGGCCTGTCGTAAAAGGCGACAAAACAACCTACCCTAGCTACGTGGTAGGGCCTCAAGCCCGTCTGGATGGCGACCACCTTTGGTCTTAAGTATGCCGCCATAATAACCTTGTGTTGTGTTCCGGCACTAGTGACCCAAATTCCTGTACTCTTATGGGACAGCAGCGTGTTCGCGATGCCACTGGCGTTGCAAACACCTATAGGCGACGGTAACTGCTAAATTCTAAGCGGGCTGTCAGCCTGTCTGCTGTCCTACGCAATAAAAAAAAATACATACTCTATTTAATTCAAAAACTAAAATTTGCTTTCTCAGATCCGAAAAAAATTATTTACTTACCAAAATAAAAACTAAGACATACATAAACATAATATGGCGTAATAAATGATAATAGATAATATAATGAACTTTACTTGTAGTGCCATCTATCGCCAGAGCTTGATAAAAACTTGCTTGGTAGCGTGCAAAACAATGAGAAAAGAAAGGTATGTAACGTTGTAAATTAATATTTTGCTTATTGTAGAGATGGCGCTTTTAACTATACATCTCACCATCTTGTGTCAAGATATTAAACTACTTTAGGACTGATTTAATAACTGGATTCGACTTTTAAGATGTGAGCCTTCTTTTAATTTTAGTTACAAGATGTCACTTTTTAGAATATTTTCAAACTACGGTTTCCAGATTTCACAGTATCGTCATATTATGCCAGATATTATAATATTGCATTACTTTAAAGTGTAAAAAATATGAATTTTGATAATAACCTACAAACGAATTATTAATATAAATATAATTCTTACCTTTCGGTGTCTATCTAATATATAAAATTCTCGTGTCACAGTTTTCGTTGCCATACTCCTCCGAAACGGCTTGACCGATTCTCATGAAATTTTGTGAGCATATTAAGTAGGTCTGAGAATCGGCCAACATCTATTTTTCATCCCCCTAAATGTTAGGGGTGACCCACCCCCAAATTTTTTTTTTAAATTTTTTGACATTTTATTATTTATATGGCAGAACAACGTTTGCCGGGTCAGCTAGTTTAATTGTATATTAATACAATTAAGTGAGTACAATTTAAATTCGGTTAATTTTTATTTTTACATGGCTTCGCAAACTGAGTCGGTCGCCTCGTTAGCAAGACAGCATTTTTAACTGCTGTAGTGCAACATAACTTTTACTCTTTGATTTTACTTAATGCAAAATTGAAATAGCAATATGTAGCTGGATACATATAACAGAAGCTTCAGAAAAAGCACCGCGCCAAAGTTTTTGAAAAACTCATTTATATGACGGATAAGCTACAGGAGAGAGGACTGCATTGACATGTAGCCAGTGCAAGTGCTAGTTTTATATTTTTAAATGTGCATTGGACATCCTACCAGGGATGTCATAACAAAAGAAAATCAAGAGAAACGCTAATAAATAATTAGTGGTGATAATTTTTACGTTACTGAATGAAAATATTTAAAATAATAAAAATATAAACTGTAAAAAATGTTCTAATCGTCAATGGTAGAAATGGCATTTGATCTAAAATGGTCTAAATCCCGAGGGATCGCTTCCAATATCTTTGAAGCGATTTGCGTTACGCTTGAATTTCACTGTAAAACGACGATCCCCAAACGGAGACCGGTGCAGGTCGATTAAACGATGTCTTGAATACCTAATAGGAATGAGAATTCGAGTGCTCCCTCTCAATTCGCTCGCCGTCGCATAAATTAGCGGTGCGGGCACACTGCCGCCACATTTCCGCAAAAACTCCAATCGTAGGGGAAAGTTTGGCGATTAAGCCGTGAGGCGTGGCATAGCCAGGTCTGTTCGTGACAGTTAGTGCCTCCACTTGTTATAATCCGTTAAACTTTCGACCCTCGTCAAGGTACGCAGAGAATTAATGGAAATGCTTCTTTTCCAGATTTATAATATTCTTTTTTGAGTCCAAAAGTCCCCGTTATTCCTTGGTCGACGGAGCCATTGGCTTTGGCAGTAGAAAGTTTTTAATTTCACCGCTCTGATGTCGGTGTAAAATGACTCATAATCAGCACAGTAATATAATTTCAAGTTCAGCTAATAATAGATGACGGTGACAAAGAAGGGTGCATGTTTTGTCTAGTAAGACCTAATTCCAAAAAATGTGAAAGATGAAATGTTATATGTTGTGGACGTGCGATTGCTGAGTTGGATACGTACCGTTACAAAAATGGTTAATATTAGAAATGAATATATCAGGGAAAGTTGGAATAAGCGCCAATGATAGACAATCTCAACAGTAACTAGAATTGCATTGAAATATAATGGCGAGGTAAGAATGCCCACAAGAAAATTGCTAGGAATGAAAGTTAATGGATCCGGAGAGGCTAACCAAGCAAAAATAGATGGATTACGATAAAGATAATATGGCCCTGGTCTGTAAATTTACCGCCATAATGACCTTGTGTTGTATTTCAGCATAAGTGACCCAGGTTACAGTTTCCCTACGCAGAAAGGAAGACATTGAATACCATATAATAAGAGAGATACTATAAATGAAATCAGAATGACGGGTAGACCAAAAAGATGGATAGATGAAAATGACACAAGATTTAGATATTTATGGATTGCATAAATTTATATGGTAAAAAGGGTGTAATGTTAAGATGACGGTTAACAAAGGAGAGTTTAACCCTGCGTGAGAAAGATGCCGGGGGTCCACCATCCCGCCAGCTTTGAAGTGGTTCATGAAAGCGGGCCAGCGCCAGTCAGGGCCATGGTCTTACTAGTTTTTGACGTATCACGGCCCCGACGCTAAAGGCAAATGAAGGAACACTGGTGATTTTAGTGGTACTGATCACTGACCAGTGACGTGTGTTCTTCAGCCTAGAGAAAATGGAGGCGCGGGCGCATTACACGGAGAGATCCACACTACCCGCCGTACATTCCCACGAGGCGAGGTGTGCGTAACACAAAAAAGGTGTCAGTCCCCAGCTCAAATAATGTGGGGCAAGAACTTCTAGTAAGAAGAAGAATAAATTATGCAACTTACTGGTTTATTTAATCAATAAAGAGACATTTAAATAAAACTCTATAAGGAATTACCGGTAACAATTGTTTAAAGCTTAATTTGTAAAAGTTGTAGTTCAAAAGGTCAAACTAACCATAATCTCAATTTCTTTAAATAAAAAATAATAGAACTGATTAATACGTAGGAAATCATGAGATTGTTGAAGTATTAGGTTAAAAGTTCAATATTTAAAAAAATAACCAATATAAAATGCTACACATAACGAATATTAAGAATAATTTGAGCCACTTAATAAAGAGGTATTAAATACAGTACCGAGAAATGCCTCTTGATACAAATTTCTTAAATTCTCATCAAAATATCAAGCATAACATCTAATTGGAATACCTAAGATACTTGAAATTTACAGAGCAAATAATTTAAAGATCGATTTTTATTAATCGCTTGTAAGTAATTTTAATTTGCTTTTTAATATTCTTAAAAATCACTACAGACTGCATATTACAGCGCAAGTCTGCGTAAACCATTATATATATATATATATATATATATATATATATATATATATATATATATATATATAGTTCAGGGTTGTATTATTTAATTTTCTTTTTAACTAATTAGTTTCCATATTTTTATATTAATACATGTCCAGTTAGCATACATAAATCGGAGAACATCGTTGCTGTCAGTATTTTTTATATTAAAGAACTATTTGACTAATGCAAATCGATACTAATATTATAAATATGACAGTAACTCTGTCTGTCTGTTACGTTTTCACGCCTAAACCGCTGAACCAATTTTGATGAATACAGATAGACTGAAAATTGAAAAGGACACAATATACTTTTTTTTAATTGAAATGACAGAACAAATTTTGCCGGGTCAGCTAGTTATTAATATTTTTATCATATAAAAAAAATGCGCACCACATTTTATCCTTAATAGATTAGTGTAATCTATGTCCTAATTTAAGTTTAGATAAATGCACATTTAAAACTCATGATGTACAAATATAATTAGTGATACCAATTTTTATGTTTAGAAGTAAGCTTCATAATTTTTAAATAAAAAGTCAGAGTTAAAATACAACCACACCATTTAAGATAGAAATAGGAATAAATTATTATATTAATCCTACTTTCCTTCCAGCTATAAAATAATTTATATCTTAAAAGACGTGTGAAAAAACAGGAAGACAGGAAAATATAAATGTTGTTTTCTTATTTCCATACTAGAATTGAATTTAAAAGCTATCTTTATATACTAGATTAGCGAATAATCAATACGAAGCGCACAATCGCAAAACAGACATTATGATAATCACAGGTAGGAACGTAATCACAATAGGATCGGATATACGAAAAGAGAATTCCCAAAGACGATAACCCGACGGAAAAACGCTACCGTAAACCGAGGGCAATAAAGACTGGCAACAATTTATTTATATGATGCTTTGGGGAGAAGTTACCCGTGGATCCGACGAAAGAACGAGGTAAAATCAAGTTGATGCGTGCCGAAACAAGGCATGAGAAAATGGGATGTTCAATGTATATCGCAATCAGGGCCAATCTTCTTACGACCGATTGAACAAGTTATTACCGTCTACCGTGCGGGGCATTTTTGTCCTCAATTATACTTATTTCTGCCCATTCCTTGTTTTATTAAATAGGGTAGATTACATTTGAGAGATTAATATTATTGTTGTGATAATATATGAATCACTATACAGATAAAGCAAGCTTAATGGTTTTCATTAGCAAATACAGGTCAAGAGAATTTTACGTGAAAAATATTTAAATAGTTATGATTTTTTTCGACGACAACTGAGAACGTTTTAACCCGATAAATAAAATAGTTGCTTAATATATATGTTAGCATATAATTTGATATATATAGAGACTCAACCACATTCGCTATGTATGTGAAATATGATTTAACAGTAAGCACTGAGCACGTTAACCAAAAAGGAAATTTTATATTTGTGAATAATTATTTCCATATGATTAAAGTTTTAAGGGGATTATACCTAGTTTAAAAAAATATTTTGAGATGATTAGTATAAGAAAATAGGATAGCAGCTAGCTGTGTGATCTCGGTCAAAAATAAGAATTTTAGAAGACGTAATGAACGTATTTTATGCCTGGCCCATCACTTTTAAAACGTATCGTATAGGACCACTAATTGATACTTTCCCTGCTAGTCTCCAGACAGTAAAGGTTGGCTTATTTGGTTTCTACTTTCGATTTTGGGGGACCCTCAAACACTCATATCGAGAAAAATGTGAAAAACCCAAGATTTTGTTTTAAATATGACCGTTTAAATAAAAAAAATAACCAATATAATAAACCAAAAAACGGCGAGATGGATTAAATTGAACCTCTATGGGGGTTTTTGGGTACCCGACTATTTTGAACAAAATGCAGCTATCCGAAACATCGCTAAAAACTTGGATTTTTTTCAATTCTTTGATGCGGTGTGTTTATTTATGTTAAAAATATTAAATATTTTGGATATTTAGCACTGTTAACTATAAACACGAATTAGTGTTTATAACTTGAATTGCTATATGAAGTTACTATTCAACTGAAGTTTATTTGTCTTAATTTATTTCGAAATTTAAGTCAGCTTAACCTTTCAAGTATTGTCTGAGAATAATTTCGAATGATTTTGGACAAATATTGATATTCCTTAAGGAAATGTCATTGAATTATTATTAATGTCTATATTCAATATTTTACTTTTCCTGACACTATTTGGCACTATAAAATTCTGAGATTTCACATTAAAACTCAGGGTTCGCAGGGTTATAGCATAACTCCATGCGACCTTTCCGACCGACCACAAAATAAATTTTAATTGCATAAAGATTTTAAATAGGTGGTTTACATTTTAATTTCTTTCCTTTAAAATTTCTTTACTTACATTTAATATAATTTTTTTTAAGATTGGATACTTTATTTATATTTTATTAATATAATGTTGGATCACCGACATTCATATCAATGAATAAATATAATGCTCATAGATATAGATGATAACAGAGGAAGGTAGAAGTGCCGTGTGGTCCCGGCCGATGAAAGAATAGGGCCACCCTAAATCATCCCGAAGGGAGTTGTTTAAGGCGACTGATGGGTTACTTTCTGCCAGCTTGCATGCGGTGGGGGAAGTAAACGTCTAGGTTTCCCTTTAGAGGTTGGGAGGTTGAACTGCAATCGCTCCCGTAAAAACCAAACCAGCCAAAAAAAAACTATGGTACGTACAAGAAAAGGATTCGTCACGGATAAGGCGTCGCTGCATAAAGACGCGCAGGAACTTCGCCCGACTGCTGTGACAAGTGGACTAGGGCTGCCGTGCCGTAGGCGAGCACGGCTAAAGGCATTAGCTCCATCCAACAGGAAACTCCGCTTCGCAACTTGGCACGCTGACTGGACGCGCGAGAGTGTTGGCCGATGTACTCTCCAGGCGGATGAATGTGGGGAATTTGATCGTGTATCCTCCTATATTGCATCCTCAGTGCGTGTGCGGCTGCCGACCTTATCATTGTGAACACGTATTTAAAAAAGAGACCCGAGCATCTCATCACCTACAAGAGCGGGAGGAATGCTACCCAAATCGACTTTATACTCACTAGGAGACACCACATCAGTAAAGTAGAGAACTGCAAGGTCATACCCTGCGAGAGTCTCACTGCATAACACCGCCTTCTTGTGATGGACCTTTACGTGACGCCCAAAGGCAAACGTGTCGATCGCCTTCAACGCCGAATCAGGTAATGGCTGCTTGATGAAGTCAAGTCCCAGGAGTTCGCCTCTGCCATCGGTGACAAGGCGCTGGTGGTGAGGGCGAATCGTTTCAAGCTTACTAGGACAGAATTTAGGCGGCTATCCTTGAGTCGGCGCGGGAGGTGATTGGCAAGTCTAAGGGTAGACGCAAGTGTAACAAGGAGACTTGGTGGTGGAACCACTCAGTCCAGAGGGAGACCAGGGCGAAACAAGCCCTCTTTTAGAAGTGGCAAGCGTCCAGAACTCCTCAAGATCGCGACGCATACAGAGCTGCCAAGCGAGCCACTAAGAAAGCTGTAACCAGAGCCAGACAAACCACTTACAACCACTGTACGATAACTTAGAATCATCTGAGGGGCCTATATAAGTTGGCGCGCTTCAGGGTCCAAGCCTCGGGTAACCTGTAATGCGAGGACCTAGGGGGGAAGGAGAGATGGCGCTCGTATTTCCACGAGCTGCTGATTAGTGCTAAAGATTAGTGCTACCGGTAACGCCTGCAGAAATCCATAATTGTTTTCACCGCATAAAAATCGAATAGCTGTCGGAGTAGTAGTAGTACGCATAGGCGGCGACACGGTCGAGCGCCCGGACCGAGTGAAATACTTGGGATCTGTATTTCACGCGTCTGGTGACTTCAATTGGGACGTCAAGGTACGCATTTCTGCTGCGTGGGCCAAATGGCGTGAACTAACTGGTGTTATTTGTGACCCCACGTTTTACGGCAACCGGATGCTTATGTGGGAAACAGATGTCTGGCCATGCCGCCTCCGCCGGGCCCCGGCAGGAGAAGTAGATCCAAAAAATGCTGGTTTGCCGTCGTAAAGGGTGATATGCGTGCCAATGGGCTCACTGCCAGGGAGGCTGAAGACCGTGCGAAGTGGAGTAGAAAAAGTCGGAAAGCGGACTCCGGTTAACGAAACGGAAGTTTAGGTTGCAACCGGGATACAACGCTGGGATGATGATAATGAGGAACACAAGAAGGTAGAAGGAAGAGGAAGGTTTAGAAATTTCCATTGCCTGTTTATTTTCTAGAAGAAAAACACACTGTCTCTACATCACACACATTACAATTTCCATTTTATCAAACTAGATATTGAAGAGCAGTATCACAATTATCATCTTGCAAAATTCTTCTAAACTAAATAATTACACAGAATTCGGTTTATACGTTAAAATGAAGGTAGTTTTATAGAAAATATTTTTTTTTGGGAAACAAACAGTACAATAGAATAATAAGTACATATACGTACATAACATTTTTACATTAACCAAAATAGTTTCCGCAGTTAAATTATACATAAAAAGAATGCTAGTGAGAAAGAAAGAAAAGATAAAAATAAAAATATTAAAGAATAGTAGAAAACATTAAATTAAGACTAAAATAAAAAATTAAATTAATAAGCTTGTATCAGATTTAACTCTTATCAAGTGATGTGTTATAAACACGATTGGGTGTCATCATATTAATGCAGAAATATCGATATGTCAACTGATCTGAGCTGAATTTACATTTAAAAATTATTGTAATTTTCAGTAGTACGATCCTATAAATGTACCCATATCGTCATTATTCGGTCCTGGTTAAGAAATAAAAGTAATGATATAAATCATTGATATGATTAAATTGAGGAAAAAATTATGGTACTAAATTTGTATAATACTAGCGGAACCGCCAAACGTAGTTCTGCCATATAAAAAAAAACTGAACTCTATTACGCTCGCCTCTATTTCACCCCCTTCAAGTTTCATTTTCGCGACAAAAAATAGTCTGTGTCCTTCTCCAAGGTCTAATCTATCTCTATACCGAAATTCATCAAAATTAGTTGAGCGGTTTAAGCGTGAAAATGTAACAGACCGACAGACTTTCATATTTATTATATTAGTATGGATTTAGGAAACAAAATTATGACCAAAAATTTGTTTAAAGGAAGGAGTACTTATATCGCAAGGCTTACTTACAAACATAATTATCACACATACAGCCATACCAAAACAAGCTACTTGCATCAGATAAATACATATTTTGTGGTCTTTGGAGATCGAATCCACAGTTCCGTACACAACCATATTAGACTAAGTAGTCTAGTGTCATGGCTGGCTCAGTGACTACGCAAGTACGTAGTAAATCAGACTATGATTATCCCAATTTTAAAATATCCCGATCATCACTTGCTGGGTACAAACAAGTTCAAATTATTTTATAGTTACAAAATTATTTATTTGCAAGAGTGGATTTCTTGCAACGATGAAAATTGTATAAAATGTTATTGTAGAATCAGATATAATTAATTATTAAACTCGACACCACTGTTTTACTATCCATTGTACCACCGACGCTATAATCCAAAATCTGCACCCTACTGCCTAACTACGGATTATTAAGGACTAGGTATCTACTAATAATTTATCCATTATAACATTCAAAGTGAAAGTTTGGATTTGTGGGAACTGGTGAGTTCAAACACGTCGTTCTCCCTGATTTGCTTGTGATATGAACCAAATCCCCTAAAAACCTGTAAAGCAGTTTAAACAAGCATCGAAGTGAAGTAAGATTATGTCGGAAGAACTGTGACTGTAATGAAAAATTAATAGAAATTTTATTTCTAGTAAATAGATTCCAAGTTGCGCAAAAAAAATAACCTGTCAATTAAATTCGAGAATTATAATGTTCTAGTTAACCGTAGTTAAAGTTCAACTCAATCGTCTTAAATACCAATACAATAAAGATGATGATTCTTAATGAGATTTTAGATGGACTTAAGGCATTATTAGATTCTATACCAAAATATTTTACCTGCAGTAATACGTTTTTAATCATTATTATTCAAGCCGTGTATGCTATCAACTTTGGCACTTAATGACGCTCGCCACCAGCTAGCAAACCGTGAAATTAAGAAACACCCAGGTTTTGCACTAGCCTGGTCATAAATATTGTTACCATATAAACATTTTGAATTTAATTTTTTTAAATTCATAATTCGAAAGTATTTTAAACGATGTTCCAGAATTTTACTTTTGCTGTATTTAAAATTATTATTAAAATGGTATATCAAAGAAAATAAGACATTAGTGAAATGGAGTCGTAAATTATTTTCGAGACACGTTAAATAATTGGAATTAACTGCAAATTTGTATGTCGCATTGTTAGACCAAAAAGCCTTCTGGACTGATAGACAAAATCAGTTTCCGTCAAAGTTTATCAAAAATTGTGTAATGAAGGTCATCATCATCATCTTAGCGTTGAATCTTGGTTGCAGCCCAAACTCTCACTTCGGCGCCCGGGGTCCTTCAGGGTTAATGAAGGTAAACAATATATAATTGTTAGTGTGTAACATGAACGTTTCATTTAGAGTGAACGAAGATATAAGGCAAAAAGTACTTCAATCAAAACTGATCTCCTGAAGGGCGAAAAACTGGCCTAGTGTGTAACATACCTTAACTCTTTAGAGTACAAATTGTATCCAATTTTCGAGGTCATGCTATATGTCATTCTGCAGTGCGATTTCAATGTCAAAACAATGCTAATAGATTTATGTACAGATAAATTAAAACTCATAAAAGTAAAAACTGGTAATTTCAAGTGATTAGTTTCTACTTTTGTTTCGTACATTTAATTATGTATAAGTTTTATAACACTATAATAAATAAATACTTTTTTAAGTTTCACAGAACTTATGACTCGACTAAGTACTAATAGACCGAAATTGTTACTATAAAATTTCTTAGAGACTAGAAAATCTCAATTTTGATTTAGTATTTAATTTAATAGATTTTTTGTTATTAAGATTTATATAGACTTATATAGTATATTTTCTTAGTTTGGCAAATCAAACTACACTTTTTGAATTCTATAATACTTTCGACAGTTTTTGTTTGTATTGTTAAAGCCTTGGTATTTGTTTCAATAGAAAAGTTATCTACTGTATATTAAATGACAACCTCCGTAGCGCACGTAGCTTTCGAAGGTCGCAACATCGGCTGATGTGATAGGTTTGATTCCCATCCCATGTCAGGATTTTTATATATAATATGTTTTTAAACAAAAGAAAAGTATTTATAGTATATCGGTTGTATAGGACCCATAGCACAAGCACTACTTTTGGCCTACTTGGTGCTGTACGAATTATGACAGTATATTTATTTGGATGATTATTATTTGATTTGGTATTATAATTAGCAGGTATTTTTATTGCTATGGAATAGCAGACAGACAGTCGGCCCACTTAATAGCAGCTACGATCGTCTACGAATGTTTGTAACGCCAGGGGCACCGCTAACATGCTGCAGTCCGTGTAGGGGAACTACAGCCTGGGTCACTTATGCTGGAACATAACACAAGATTATTATGGTGGCATACTTAGAGACCAGGGATAGTTGCTATCCAGATGGGCTTGGAGTCCTAACGCCTGAAACTGTTTTTTAAAAAGCTAGATTTTTCAATCGATTTGTTCTATTTTTCTTATGGATCTTTCCGGTCTCATTCCATCTCGCTAAGGTTCGCAGTACTTCTACTAACAGACTTCTCTCTGATATTGAATACTGCTAAGAAACCCGCGTATCTATTGTATGCGAGAAACAAAAATCTTGGCGTTTTACTTTTTATGTAATACGACAAGCAGGCCCGAGACTCTTTTACTTTTATTCTTATGCAGAGGCGGATTAAAAATACTGACGCCTGCGGCCGGGAGCGGTTGTCATAAAAGCCGATAAATCAACCCTAGCAGGGCCCTAAGTCCGACTAGATGGCTACCATCCCTAGTTTTAAAACATGCCATAATGCCTTGTGTTGTTCACTGGTACACCAGGTTCCAATTCCTCTTCGAGAGCAGCAGTGCGTTGACAGTGCCTCTGAAATAGCAAACGTCTATGGGCGTCGGTGATCACCTACCAATGGGTAGGCTGTTTGCAAGTTAGCTGATAGCAGCTATAAAAAAACACTTACAAATTTAATTTATAATAAAATTTGTACAGAACGACAACAAATATAAACCCACTGTTAAATTATGTTTGTATCATTATTACTAAAACATTTGATAAAGATCGATAGCAAGATACATGCGCTGACGAAAAGTATGTTTTTTTATTGTGAACGAGTCACCAATAATCTCTCCAAACAATAAGCACCCACGCATTCTTTGAAAATTAATATAATACGCTCGTATTAAATTTTATGGCGTAAATATCGCTTGTCATAATGTTTCTATTAGCAAAGTCAAACAACCCAAATGTGGATAAATTTCTACGCCTCTCTCTGCATAGCGTTTTGTTGTTTTGCGGCACGCAAGCAATTTATATAAACGACGTTATTACAACGGAGCTAATTCTTTCAATGCTTGATTTACACTTTAACTATTTATGAAAATATTTTACAAAGCGTATTTGTATAAAACAATCGGAAGAAAATGGATCAAAATTATTATCTTTGCGACGCTAGGGGCACCGCGATCACGCTACTTTCCCATAAGGGTACAGGAACCTGGGTCACTAACATCGGAACCCAACACAAGGTTATTTTGGCGCCATACATACCAAGGGTGGTTGCAATCCAGATGGGCTTGGGGCCCTACCACGTAGCAAGGGTTGTTTTGTTGCCTTTTACGACAGACCGACTCCGGCCACAGAGGTTAGTGTTCTTACTCCACGCCTGTACGGAGAAAAATAATGTAATAGATGTTTAATGTATAATGTATTAGATCTGCTCTATGCGTATAAACAAAATATCACGGAAAGTCATCTAAGTGGAAGCGTTTGATACAATCGGGTTTAATCAATTGTTGATAATGGTTTACTAAATATTAATATATAATATTTTTGTTACTGAAAATAAGATGGGTTTATGCAGAAACATAAAGTGATAATATTTAATTATAATTTTAGTTATCAAAATAATTTTAATGTTTATATCTCTATAATATTAAGAATTAAATCAGCTCTGCAACATATCAATAATAACGAATTATTAATAATGATTTGTTTGCTATACAAATATCAAATTTGTATGTTTTATATTACGTCTAAATAAAAGAAGAAGAAAGAAAAATATGAATACACCTTTATATCCCATCTTATCTAACACAGCAAGCAAGTTCACAGATCCGAGCCTCATATAAAACAGTAAGTTCATTACTTTTGCTTGATACGAATATATCCCAGGCGGATAACTAAGAATTTTTATGATGATCTTTTCCCGCTAATGTACCAAACTTCTTAGTTCGCTTTGCTGATTTGCTCGATTAAAGATGATAAGATCATATAATTACTGTCGACTTAGAACAAAATTAACAATAAATTCATCAATATTATCTTTTAAATTTATGTAAATTTGTATACAATTATGAATATATAATTTATAAATAAAAATACTCTTCATTCAATTAAACACATTTTTACATAATTATAAAATGTTCCTACAGCTCGGCAATCAGCAACCTCGTAAACATCCATAGGCAATGATAATTGCTAACTAATAAGTGGGCAGTCAGCATATCTGCTACTCCAAAGCAATATAAAATGTCTATCTATCTATATTAGGTACATATTATTACAAATATTAGCATGTCTAATATTAGAGAATTATTAGGGTTAGACAATTGGAAGAATATATCGCAAATCGGAGACTTCGAGTAAACAAATACCGGCGCCAACATGTTCAAAGCTTACCTGCGCTTTAATTAATGTCTTTATGCTAGAAAAGTCCTTTTCACCCTAAAATACACCGATTCAAAATTCATTAGCTTCATACCTACTCGACTGCACAAAGTGTTGAAGTGCTCACTAGTTTTTTTTAATGCTGTAGGACAGCAGACAGGCTAACGGCCCGCTTAGAATTTAGCAGTTACCATCGCCTATGGATGTTTGCAATACCAGTGGCATCGCGAATACGCTGCTGTCCCATAAAGGTATAGGAACTTAAGTCACTAATGCCGGAACACAACCCAAGGTTATTATGGCGGCATACTTAAGACCAAAGGTGGTCGCCATCCAGATGGGCTTGAGGCCCTACCACGTAGCTAGGGTGGGTTGTTTAGTCGCCTTTTACGACAGGCCGACCCCGGCCGCAGAGGTTAGTATTCTTTCTCCGCCCCTGCACGGTTAAAAAGTTTCTAGAATATAGCCGTTGTTGGCCTTAGCTAGAAAACGATTTAATTATTTATCATGTATTTATATACAAAAATTAATTTGTTTTAAGTTAATATATGTAAAATAATGTATGATATTATTTGCTAAAGAATATACTTTAAATTTGTAAAAGACAATGGCGAACGGGTCTAGCTAACACGCAATTTTCCGTTTTAGTCCCGAAGGACTAGCGAGTCCACTCCGCGGTCACGTATAAATTACTCTGAAGGGAATGGACCTCTGTTGTTCCAAACTTACTTTCTTCAAGGGTTTAAATCCTGACTTGATATAGGGCGGTCGGTCTAAATGCGAGTTCTTGTAAGAGAACAAATAAAATTCTTTATTTAAGTGCTTTTATATCTTACTGAGTATTACATGAACTCTGTGATAAAGGTACAAATATATATGAAATATTGGGCGGGTTTGTAAAAATATTGGTGTTGTAATTTGACACTAATTAACCGTGGACGTTATGAAAGCGATACATCAACAGTAGCCTCACCGCGCCTACATACCTATTAACAACCAATGTTCATTGACCTACCTCGCTTCTTAGACTACCTTTATAAATGGAATCCAGAAGGGTATAAAGTTCTGTACAAATAGGTCACAGTGCGCTGGTCGGTTGTCGCAGAGCATTCATCAGAGCCAGTTAATTTGCGAGCAGATGAGTCACGACATCATCGCTCATCTCGTATACCTATGATACATGTCAGGAACACTTGGAGCAGTCTTAGCCATAATGCATCACTGTTTAGGATTGTGTAGATAATATTTTCTTTAAAATTCTTAAGTTACAAAAATTTAATCGGACTCATGAATTTATATCCACATCTTATTTTAAACTTTAGCAATAAATAAATATAAAAATGAGTGGGTTTGGCTTCTACTTGAAAATATTTTACATTTAGATTAAAACATACTTGAAATTTATTATTAAATATTATTTCAAGTATGTTTTAATGTAACTTAATCATATTTTAATTATGTTGTAATCTACCTCGTAACAAGCGTAAATTCGTATATATAACACGAATATATATTAATATATTCGTGTTATGTACACGAATTTATGCTTGTTACGAGGTAGAATAAATTTAGTACTGTCTACTTATTTTATTTACTACTACCTAAAGAGAGGCATTCGGTAAAGCCTTTTAAATTAACTGTGACTTTTCACGTGATAAAAGTAAATATCGTGCATGCTAGTTGTGAAGGAAAACCAAACATGGTTTCGTGTTAGGGGCATGCATTAACTTTGCCAATATAAAAAATTCAGAAGCACAAAGCAGCTGTGCCGGCTAACATTGTTCATCGTAAACATTTCATACTGTTTTTACGACATCACCCCACGTGTTTGCTGACATGTTTCTAAGCTTTGGGTTCTGACCAGCATTAGCGTGGTACAACAAAATGTTCTATTGCTATATTTTAATAATTACTAAACTTAACCGCTATATGATTGTTATGAAACTGAACCGCTGATATAATATATATATATATATATATATATATATATATATATATATATATATATATATATATATATATATATATATATATATATATATATATACCTAGTCAGGTCATAAGTATTGTCACACAGTAAAACTTTTCTTTTAGAATGCTGGCCACAAAAAAGTTTATTAAATTAGAATTTCGAATTGTTCATGAAAATAAAAATGTATAACTTTTAGAATTTTACTCATTTTTAAATATGGAGTGGACGCTTAAAGAAGACCGTGTTGCAGTTATTGCATTGCATCGTTGCGGTTACGCGCCAATTCAAATTTTTAACATACTGAAAAATTTGAATATTACCAAAAGATTCGTTTATCGTACCATCAAACGATACAATGAAGACTCTAGTGTAGATGACAGGTCAAGAAGTGGTCGCCCTCGGTCTGTTAGGACTCCAGCAGTGATAAAAGCTGTGAAGGCACGAATTCAAAGAAATCCCAAACGTAAGCAGAAACTGTTGACCCTTCAGATGGGGTTAAGCAGAACCACGGTGAAAAGGGTGTTAAATGAAGACTTAGGGCTTCGGGCATATCGAAGAAAAACAGGACATCGTTTGAATGCTCGTCTAATGGACCTGAGACTGAAGAGATGCCGCGCTTTGTTGAAGCGGTACGCGGGAAAAAAATATCGGGAAATTCTTTTTTCGGATGAAAAAATGTTTACCGTAGAAGAGAGCTACAACAAACAAAATGATAAGGTGTACGCACACAGTAGTGAAGAAGCGAGCAACCGTATTCCGCGTGTCCAACGAGGTCATTTTCCATCCTCGCTCATGGTATGGTTGGGAGTTTCTTATTGGGGCTTAACAGAGGTACATTTTTGTGAGAAAGGTGTAAAAACGAATGCTGTTGTGTATCAAAATACAGTCCTGACGAACCTTGTGGAACCTGTTTCTCATACCATGTTCAATAACAGGCACTGGGTATTCCAACAAGATTCGGCGCCAGCTCATAGAGCGAAGAGCACACAAGACTGGCTGGCGGCGCGTGAAATCGACTTCATCCGGCACGAAGACTGGCCCTCCTCCAGTCCAGATTTGAATCCGTTAGATTACAAGATATGGCAACACTTGGAGGAAAAGGCGTGCTCAAAGCCTCATCCCAATTTGGAGTCACTCAAGACATCCTTGATTAAGGCAGCCGCCGATATTGACATGGACCTCGTTCGTGCTGCGATAGACAACTGGCCGCGCAGATTGAAGGCTTGTATTCAAAATCACGGAGGTCATTTTGAATAAACTTTAATGTCATAAGAATCTATGTTTTGTTAAGTTCATTTTGGTATATGAATGGTTACATAATTAATAAACTTGTTATATATATATATATATATATATATATATATATATATATATATATATATATATATATATATATATATATATATATATTTCTATTCACTCTGAAAATAAAACACTTGAAAACCTGTTTTTGTCGTCATTGTGTTTGTTGCTAATTATTTTGTGTCGCAAATATATTTCAGAACTGAATATAAATAATTATATCCTTAGAATTAAGTTGTGAAAATATATGCACGAGTAAAAAGGTAAAGTATTAAACTTAAAATTACATTAAATGATTTTTATTGATTATAATCAACCATATAGAAAAATTAAGACACTATAGAATGAAATGAAAGAGTAAAGAGTGTTGTCGGTCAGAGAGCCTTCGACAACGAGATTTCCCTTCGGGTCAGATGACAGTCGCTCGCTCTTTGAAATCAAATTTATATGTTTCTTATTTTCTTAATGGCATTTTTTTTGAGATTTCAATATTTTGACTATTATAACTAGTTCGCCACGTAAACTTTGAGATATAAAAACCGCCATGTGATTCTAATCATTATATTATTTTAATATAAATAATAACATATTAAAAGACGTTGCATTTCATAAAATTTTACGATAGAATGTTTCAATGTTTAATTTTTTGCATATAGCAGATATTGGTTTGAACACAAGGATGACCTAAATTATACAATGTTTCGTATCTTATTTAAATGAATACGAATTTATTGTAACATGTAAATGTTACAACATGAAAAGCTTATAAATAAGCCACCATATTGTTTGTTAAACGTAAACATTGATGAAACTAAACTAAACGAAGACCTTGCCCTCAAGGCGATCTGCAATAACTCTTAGTTGGATATTTAATGTTCTGCCTTCGGTCAGCCACGGGTCACGGGAATAAATAATCAACTTTTGTTTACTCCTGCAAACTACGTTTCAATATTCATATTAAGCAGTTGAACTCAGTTCTGAAAGGTTTCGTGTTATTGAAAGTACATATATATAACTTTACGAATACTACTTTACTTTACTTTTTACTAGTTGACCCAGCCATATGTTATGTAACTCATTAAAAAATAAAAAAAAACTGTACGGTTGTGTCGTGAACAAAAATAAATATGGCCTGGAATATTATGTATTATCTAAAAAAAGAAACACAATACCATCTACCGGATGTCTACACTACCTATATGTCAAAAGATGTTAGAGTTGTAAATTAACTTACACTGCCATATATCAGGAATTCATAGTCAGAAATAACCATCACTACAACTACTATAGCAGGTGGAAGCCTGCGTCACCGACACCAAAACCTACCCAGGCGCTGATTGTAGAATTGACCACATACTGCTTATAGCTAGCTTGATCTTAAAGCTAAAGAGATGTCAACGAGATAAATACAAACAACAACGATAGCTTACCCCTGAAGAGTATAAAGATCTGAAATCACGAATCCAGCTAATAGTGCCCACAAAGATACGTGTTGACGAAACTAGGGATGTTAACGAGAATTGGAGACAAGTGAAGGATACCTGTTTCCTGGTCGAAGAGATAGCATAACCGTGACCAACAACGCGCCAAAAAGTTTATGATTAACCACAATACTTGGGACGTCATTAAAAACAGAAAAGACACTGAAAATCCTTTCGAGTGACGCTGACCGTAAACTTTATAAAGCTCATTCAAGTGAAATACAATGCTTATGCAGAAGAGATAAAAACAACTATTTTAACACGTTTACGAAAATAAAAAGCATCACAAGAGACTTGAAAACTAAGATGTGGACAGTTGAAGATGAGAATGGAGTTGTTGAGAGGTGGAGAACGTACTGCAAGAACTAATACGCAGATTCATCGGTTTCACCTCTGCATATACAGCACAGTTTAGATGGCATTAATCTTGAGCCTGATATTTTGAGATCAGAAATAGAACACGCTCTGAAAAAGTTCAAACACAATAAATCGGCCGGTAGTGACTATTTTCGTCGAGGAGCTGCAGCTTATTGGAGATGTTTTTTTTGATTTATTTGTAATAAGTAAATGTAAAACAATGACATTTTCACACTACACAGATTCGTTCTAATGTTATTAAATTAATGTGAACTAGATGACGCTATTACAATTTATGTGTATAGAATAGAAAACGAAGACGAAATATGAAATATAGATATAAGAGTTAAAAACATACAATATTCAAATATACAACATATACTTGTTAAACCTACAAGAGAACCTCTCTTAGTGGCTCTTGGGTTTCATATTTTAATTGTTAAGCTGAAGTAAAAAATATATCAATGTCCTCATTATAATCATCGACGAGTCGTCGTAAAGGGACATGCACGCCTGCGTTTGTTCTGCTTACATTAGTCGAGTCGAGTCGTGTCGAACAAGACACGAGTATGCCTCACTTCCCGTTGATGAACAGTCCGAGTGACCACGTAACGTAGTTTGTTTGTAATCGCGATATAGTCGCCACGACTACAACATATATTAAATTGCATGTACGCAACTAGTTCTTCACGCCGTGATTTAAGCAACTTGTATTTTGAAAATGCATAGGAACTTTCGTTGAACAGCTTCAAGCTGTTCAATGTAGTGGATTCCAGATACAATAGGCATATTCCAATTGATGAGCTCTTTACTATATCTCATAACAAAACCGTATACTCTGTGGGCTTTATTGGTGATAATAGCAATATGCGTACTGAGATGTAGTTTTTTTTTGTTTAATTTGTATACGAAATTAATTAATTTTTTGTTATTTGTGAAAGTTATACTTGTACATTTTGAGATACTCAGATGAAGCTTATTATACAATCAGCATTGTGAAAATCTGTCCAAATCTCCCTGAAAGAGATGACAGTCGTTTAATGTCTCAATGCTATATGTTTTCAAATCAACAGCTTATAATAGGAATGTCGGAAACATCGGTCAATGTCATTAATGAAAAAGATAATTATTGATCCTCGCGGTACTCCTGATGTGACAAGAAAATTCTCCGACTGGTATCTGTTCAAAACAAATTTTTAATCCTATTTGAAATATACACGGTAAACCAACGCAAAAGATTGCCTCTGATACCATTGAAAGCCAATTTTTTAATAATAGTTCGTGATCAATTTTATGGAATGATTTTTGAAAAGCGGTGTAAACGGCATCTATTTGATCCCCGCGATCCAAATTTTCAAACAATGTGGTAGTGCAAATTAATAGATTAGTGTTAGTTAATCTTGATTTTGTTGAGGCAGAATTAAATTGTGTAGATACAGGTATATTTCATTATGCACCAGACTTTCAAAGAGCTTCGATATGGAATTGGATATAGAATTGAAAATAGATATTAGCCGGTAATTTTAACCATCGCATTTCGATCTATTTTTGAAAACTGGAGTAATATTTGGAGATTTCCAAGTAGTCGGGAAGAAACCATCACTTAAACATTTGTTAAATAAAATACATAGAGGTTCATAAATAGAGTTTGTAGTTTTTTTACGAACAAAGAGGGGATTTTGGGCTTAGATTGTTACACACTCCATACAATCAGATACGGAACACAGGAAAATGAATTAACGACTAGCAAGTACCTCTTCTAATCCTCTTCCCTTTGCATTGAAAGGTTCAACTAAAGTATGTGGAAATTACAGGACAGTAGTGCTTATTTGGCATGTGAGCAAGATCATGCTATACGTTATCAATGATCGGCTTAAAGCATACTTCCAGTGGCAAATTCCGGCCGAGTAACCAGATTTCGCTAGAGGGCACTCGAGAGCAAATTGTCAATATGAGGCTGATTATTGAGAAGTGCCGTGAATTCAATCCAATGCTAATGTGTTTTGTTGACTACTCAAAGGCTTTTGACTGCGTTAAGTAGGATTGACTGTGGAACATTATATCAGAGTTGGGTGTACCAAGACACCTTACAAACCCAATTAAGAAACTATATCTGAAAGGCAATACAGTTGTGAGAATCAATGATGTAAAATTCCAAACTTTTAAACCACAGAAAGGTATCAGGCAGTGTTGTATTTTGTCTCCAATTTTGTATAATATTTATGGAGAATACATTATGAGAAGAGCTCTAGAGGGTTGGGAAGGTGGCATCTTGGTAGGTGGTAGGATGATAAGCAACTTACGGTATGTGGATGACACAACGCTGTTCGCTTCTACTGAAAAAGAACTTGCTATTCTCCTTTTAAAGGCAAAGAAAGAAAGTTTTCTACGTGGTAGGGCCTCAAGCCCGTTTGGATGGCGACTACCTTTGGTCTTAAGTATGCCGCCATAATAACCTTGTGTTGTGTTCCGGCATTAGTGACCCAAGTTCCTGTACCCTTATGGGACAGCAGCGTGTTCGCGATGCCACTGGAGTTGCAAACATCTATAAGCGACGGTTACTGCTAAATTATAAGCGGGCCGTCAGTCTGTCTGCTGTCTTACATCATTAAAAAAAAGAAATAAAGCAAAGCTGTCTCAGCATAAATAAGGCTAAAACCAAAATTCTCACAGTGGACCGCCTCGGTACTATGACGCGCTCAAACGAACTCGACGATCTTGAATTTGTTAATCGATTCCAATATGTCAATTCGCTTGTCATAAATGAGGGAGGGAGTACAGTAGAAATCAGGAAACGAATCCAGATGTCTAAAGCAGTAATGACCAAACTCACCCGAATATGGAGAGATCGTAATAATATATCTAATACTACAAACGTGAGGCTGGTACGAATACTGGTATTCTCTATTTTCTTCTACGGTGCGGAATCCTGGACGATTAAGACAAGCGACAGAAGGAAAATTGAAGCGTTTAAGATGTGGTGTTGGCAGTGTATGTTATGTATCCAACAACCAGACTCTACTAACTAATTTCAACGTAGCCTCGGTTACTTTGGCCACATTGTTCCAAGAGATCCGGACAACCTTGAAATGTTGATGGTGGTTGGTAGGGTTGACGGAAACAGGCCATGCGAGTGTTCTCCGTTGCGATGGCCTGACCAAATAAGATACCTTACCGGCATGCCAGTTGCAGAGGCCATGAGATCGACAGAAAATAGGAGTACCTGGCAAGATCTAATACGGCCAGTAATGGCAGTCCCAACAGACTAGACAGTTTAGTAAGGGAAGTAAGCGACTAGATAGTCAGAAAGAAGATATATTATACATATGTATATCTAGTAAAACACAAAGTTACTTTGGTCTAGCTCAGAAGCCAGGGTAAAAAAATGTTGTATGTAGATTACTGTATATTTTTGCAAATAAACTTATTATATTATATAAACTTATAATAACAGATCTTACGGAAATCTTGTCCAAAACGTATTTTTTAAATTTAAATCGCAAAACAACGTATGCCGACCGGATTAGCTAGTAATTAAATAGATTAATTAGTATTTAATAAATACTAATAAAAACTAACTTTCTTCTTTCGTTTTTGTACAATACATTAAGAGGATTATGGAATATATATTTTGAATGTTATACAAATAGTCACCAATTAATTAACAATAGCAAAATTTCATAAAGTTTAGACATTCAAAGTGACTTTGGGATCAAGAGTGTTGTACTGAAATACTATTTACGTAAATAAACTTGTTTCGTTAAGGCGGTCTACATCGGCGCAGCTTCGTTTAAAGTTTTAATCGCTTTCGAGCCGTGATAAACAAATTTTAATTAAGTTTTAATATCACCGCGTAATTGCTAAGGCGGTTGGATATCACGATATTTTATACTTATGAATATTTTAAATTTGTTACCATAATTCTGTTATGAAAAGTGACATCTTTGATGGGTTTAAAATATCTCTATTTTCTACTTATAATAGGTACATACAGCAGTATACAAAGCACCTGGACTTGGGCTCTTATATAAAAAATACAAAGTAATATTTAGTTTATTAAAGTGAAACTTATTTAAGCACAGAGGGTGAAATTATTACGGATGAAACGTAAATTAGTGTCACGTTACGGATGAAAAGCAAATTAGCGTCACGAAGTTGTGAAACGTTTTTTCTAATACTTACATTTTTAAACTCGTGATATCTTTCGAATGGAATGTCCGAATTGAATAATTCAAAAAGTTATATAAAGGTATTGAATATGAAGTCTTGAATATGAAATAATTTATTTTGATAAGGATTAATACCAAGATACATATAAAGAGCATTTTTTAGCGGCGGCATTTAAATAAAAAAAAAATTATTCATTCATTAAAATTTTAACTGAATATTGGATCAATTAATTAAAAATTTAATTTAATAAAAAAGAAATTTAAAAAAAGTGCGTGTGTACAAAGTACACATGTCAGAAGTGAAACTTCTTTGGCAAACTAATTTAGTGAACTCTAGAAGGCCATGAATCGGCACCTTATATTTCTGTAGTCCAAGTTTAATTGATTAAACAGCGCTTTGAAGGGAAATGTTTGGTATAATAATATCTATACTACTATTATAAAGAGGAAAGATTTGATTGTTTGTTTGTTTGCATTGAATAGGCTCCGAAACTACTGACCCAATTTAAAAATTTCTTTCACTGTTGGGAAGCTACACTATCCCCGGGTGACATAGGCTATATTATATTTTCAAAAAAATTAGGAATCCTTACTAAAACTCCAAAAATATAACCCAAAGTGTAAAAAAATTACCTAAAATATTATTTAAATCGCGTGCGCTGCGAAAACTATTAATGACAGATTAAAATAATGTACTACGACTTTATAGAACACATAATTATTTACAAAAAGTGTCCCGACAGCATATGTCTAACTATTATAGTTATGCCACAATAAGTGTTCTTTTATTTTAAAATTTTTATTGAAATGCCGCCCCTAGAAAAGGCTCTTTATTTGTATCTTGGTATTAATCCATATCTATATCTATACTACTATTATAAAGAGGAAAGATTTGATTGTTTGTTTGTTTGCATTGAATAGGCTCCGAACTACTGACCCGATTTAAAAAATTCTTTCACTGTTGGGAAGCTACACTATCCCCGGGTGACATAGGCTATATTATATTTTCAAAAAAATTAGGAATCCTTACTAAAACTCCAATAATGTAACCCAAGGTGTAAAAAAATTACCTAAAATATTATTTAAATCGCGTGCGCTGCGAAAACTATTAATGACAGATTAAAATAATGTACTACGACTTTACAGAACACATAATTATTTACAAAAAGTGTCCCGACAGCATATGTCTAACTATTATAGTTATGCCACAATAAGTGTTCTTTTATTTTAAAATTTTTATTGAAATGCCGCCCCTAGAAAAGGCTCTTTATTTGTATCTTGGTATTAATCCATATCTATATCTATACTACTATTATAAAGAGGAAAGATTTGATTGTTTGTTTGTTTGCATTGAATAGGCTCCGAACTACTGACCCGATTTAAAAAATTCTTTCACTGTTGGGAAGCTACACTATCCCCGGGTGAGATAGGCTATATTATATTTTCAAAAAAATTAGGAATCCTTACTAAAACTCCAATAATGTAACCCAAGGTGTAAAAAAATTACCTAAAATATTATTTAAATCGCGTGCGCTGCGAAAACTATTGATGACAGAGTAAAATAATGTACTACGACTTTACAAAACACATAATTATTTATAAAAAGTGTTGCGACAGCATAATTCTAACTATTATAGTTATGCCACAATAAGTGTTCTTTTATTTTAAAAATTTAATTGAAATGCCGCCCCTTGAAAAGGCTCTTTATTTGTATCTTGGTATTAATCCTTATCAAAATAAATTACTTCATATTCAAAACTGCTTCAATATCTTTATATAACTTTTTGAGTTATTCAATTCGGATATTCCATTGGAAAGATATCACGAGTTTAAAAATGTAAGTATTAGAAAAATGTTGCGTGGTAGCCGCTCACCCTGTTCGGCTAGATAGGCAGCACCTTATGCAATGTAGGCGTGCGTCACTGGGGTTTTTACAAAAATTAGAAAAAAGAAATACTTATTAAAAAATAACGAAAGAAAAAAATAATAACAAAAAAAAATCATTAAAATAAAAGTTCAGAAATAATAATATTCAAACTTTCTATATACATAATTTTATTTTTTTAGTAACCTGCTGCAAATAGAAGGGTTTATGTGTGTGTATATAATTTTTCATTTTGAAATTTTTGTTAAATACTCGTGCGAAACTGGGGCGGGCTGCTAGTATATTATAAAGAGGAAAGATTTGATTGTTTGTTTGTTTGTATTGAATAGGCTCCGAAACTACTGAACCGATTTGAAAAATTCTTTCACTGTTGGGAAGCTACATTATCCCCGAGTGACATAGGCTATATTATAATTTAAAAAATTAGGGATCCTTACTAAAACTCCAATAATGTAACCCAAAGTGTAAAAAAATACCTAAAATATTCTTTACATCGCGTGCGCTTCGAAAACTATTAATGATAGAATAAAATATTGTACCTAATTGGAACCTGGATCACATATACTGGCCGGAACATATCAATGTACAAATGGAGTTAAAACAACTTTTGGTTGTATTAGATTGATTTATTTGTAAGAACAAGTGTAAAATATACAAAAAATATAGAAAAAAGAAAAAAGATAACTATTTTTATTTGCCAAAAACAACATTAGTTACAAAAGTCAACATTGAAATGTATTCATACACACAAAATAAACGAATGTTGCTTAAAGCAAATAAGGTTGGCAACTCAGCATTATGCTGTGCCGGAACTACTGACCCAGCGCTGGTTTTCAGTGCCAACCTTCCAATTCTTCATAATCAGATTGACCCAACACATTTATATGCTATAAAATGATAAAATACACACACACACACACACATATTATATATAGTATTATAGCTTCTTCTATATAAATAAAATGATAGAGGTCTGCAGTTATGCGCGCATCACGACAAAACTATTGGATAGATTTCAATTAAATTTTTTAAGTCTAAATTCTTACACACTTAGCCCTTATCTAAAAATATATTGCGATATCTTCATTTAATATAAAGTTATTAAAGTTTTAAGAAACAATGATTTTTATAGGAGAAGTGGGTAAAGCAGTATAGCGCGCATATGTACAAAAACTTCTCATATTTTTTCGATTTACTTTTTTCTGTTAAGCGGGAACGGCTTGTTAAATTATATATAAAATTTCAATAGTATTAAATTCCGAAATGTAACCGTAATGTTCATAATTAGAAATAGTTTTACAATAGACCCCCTATTGTAAAAACAGTTATTGCATATTATTTTCATTATTGATCGCCAACCCGCCTGCCAAGCGTGGCGATTATGGCAAAACCCCCCCCTAAAATGACAGATACACACAGGCCCCGGCCCCTAGTCCCCGGCGGCCCCGTTCGTGGTGGTCACGGTAGCAGCCACATAAGCGACGGGGCAGGGGGTGCGAAGAATCCCCGGGTTCGGATTCGCTACCAAGAACGACGACCTTTGGCCCTGGCAACATACAATGTCAAGACACTGCGGACCAACGAGAAGTTGGAGGAACTGGAGGAAGTTTTGAGCAGACTGCGATGGGATGTTGTGGGGTTATCTGAAGTCCGAAGACAGGGAGAGGACTCAATAATCCTAAATTCCGGAAATCTGCTCTACTTCCGGGAGGGCGACCAACTGTCCCAAGGTGGTGTCGGGTTTCTCGTTCACAAGTCTCTTGTGAACAACGTTACTGAGGTGGGGAGTGTTTCGACTAGGGTAGCGTACCTAATACTCAAAATTACCAAACGGTATTCGTTGAAGGTCATTCAGGTTTACGCTCCGACTTCGACACATCCTGACGAGGAGGTGGAAGCCATGTATGAGGACATCTCAACAGCCATCCACACTTCTAAAACCCACTTTAACGTTGTCATGGGAGACTTCAACGCAAAATTGGGGAAACGTAGCGGCGATGAGTTGAGAGTGGGGCAATTTGGGTTCGGAAATCGGAACACCCGAGGCCAGATGCTGGCCGACTTCATGGAGAAGGAGGACCTGTATATGATGAACTCCTTCTTCATGAAGCCAGAACAACGCAAATGGACTTGGATTAGTCCCGATGGTGCCACCAAAAATGAGATTGACTTCATTATGTCGACCAAAAGACAGATATTCAATGATGTCTCTGTGATCAATTCGGTGAAAACTGGGAGTGATCACCGCTTAGTAAGAGGCACATTGAATATCAATCCAAAATTGGAGAGGTCTCGACTGGTGAAGTCTACGCTCCGACCTGCACCCATACAGATCCAAAACCCGGTAAACTTTCAACTCGAATTGCAAAACCGCTTCGAATGCCTCGGTGACTGCGTTGACGTGGACGAGTATAATAACAGGTTCGTGGAAGCTGTTCAAACGGCCGGGTCTAAATTCTTCAAGGCCAGCCGTTCAAAAAGAACCGGAAAAATCTCAGATTCTACTCTCAAATTGATGGATGTGAGACGTCAAATGACCCTTCAGTCCCCGGACGATGCTTCCCAGTATAGGCAGCTAAATAGACAGATCTCCAAGTCCTTGACTCGCGATATCCGCCGCCATAACACAGACTGTGTAAAGGCGGCTATAGAGCGTAACAAGGGCTCTAAAGTATTCGCACGAGACTTGTCTATTGGGCAGAGCCAACTGACGAAGCTGAAGACCGACGACGGCAGGGTCGTTTCGTCTAAACCCGAACTTTTGAGGGAAGTCGAGAAGTTCTACGGACAGCTATACACGACCACACGGGCACCTGTTAACAACAAGGCTAAAGACCCAAGAGCCAAATTAACCCGACACTACACCGTAGATATCCCAGACGTCAGTCTGTACGAGATTAGTGTGGCCCTTAAACAGCTTAAAAACAACAAGGCGCCGGGTGATGATGGAATTACAGCCGAGCTTCTGAGAGCTGGTGGTACTCCTGTGCTTAAAATCCTCCAGAAGCTATTTAATTCCGTCATCCTCGATGGCAAAACGCCGCAGGCCTGGCACGGAAGTATAGTGGTGCTGTTCTTCAAAAAGGGCGACAAAACCCTTTTGAAGAACTTTAGACCGATATCACTTCTGAGCCATGTTTACAAGCTGTTTTCAAGGGTCATCACGAATCGTCTCGCGCGCAGATTTGACGACTTCCAGCCTCCCGAACAAGCCGGATTCCGAAAAGGTTTTAGCACCATAGACCACATACATACGCTGCGGCAGGTTATACAGAAGACGGAGGAGTATAACCAGCCACTATGCTTGGCGTTCGTGGACTATGAGAAAGCCTTTGATTCGATCGAGACCTGGGCGGTGCTTCAGTCTCTCCAGAGGTGCCACATTGATTATCGATACATCAAAGCGTTGAAGTGTTTGTATGAAAACGCCACCATGTCAGTCCGTCTCCAGGATCAGAACTCGAAGCCTATCCGACTGCAGCGGGGAGTCAGACAAGGCGATGTCATATCGCCGATGCTGTTCACTGCTGCGTTGGAAGATGTCTTCAAGCTTCTGGACTGGAACGGACTGGGCATCAACATTAACGGTGAGTACATCACTCACCTTAGATTCGCAGATGATATCGTAATCATGGCTGAAACCATGGAAGACTTAAGCCATATGCTTGATGGCCTCAATACAGCTTCCCAAGGAGTAGGTCTCAAAATGAACATGGACAAGACGAAGATCATGTCTAATGTCCATGTCGCACCTACCCCCGTAACAGTTGGGAACTGTACTTTCGAAATTGTTGACGAATACGTCTACTTGGGTCAAACGATCCAGTTAGGCAGGTCCAATTTCGCGAAAGAGGTCACTCGTCGAATCCAACTCGGATGGGCAGCGTTCGGGAAGCTCCGTAAAATCTTTTCGTCCCAAATACCGCAGTGTCTCAAGACGAAGGTTTTTAACCAATGTGTGTTGCCAGTGATGACATACGGAACGCAGACGTGGTCGCTAACTATGGGCCTTATGAGAAAGCTCATGGTCGCTCAGAGAGCAATGGAGAGGGCTATGCTCGGAGTTTCCCTGCGAGATCGAATCAGAAATGAGGAGATTCGCAGGAGAACCAAAGTAACCGACATAGCCCGGATGATTGCAAAACTGAAGTGGCAGTGGGCTGGGCACATAGCTCGAAGGACTGATGGCCGTTGGGGCAGAAAAGTCCTCGAATGGCGACCGCGTACCGGAAGACGCAGTGTTGGTAGGCCCCCCACAAGATGGACCGATGATCTGGTCAAGATCGCCGGGATAGGTTGGATGAGGGCAGCGCAGGACCGATCATCGTGGAGATCTTTGGGGGAGGCCTTTGTCCAGCAGTGGGCGTCTTCCGGCTGAAATGATGATGATGATTTTCACAAGAAGACGTACCTAATAAAAATGTCTAGTAACATTCTACTTCTTATTCTGTCGCTCCAACTAGCGAAGGATGGCAGTCAGCTCAGCATAGGTATATTTTTTTAGTAACATTGTAACAGAGAAAATATTTTAAAAAATACAAGAAATATACAGTAAATACTAAATTAAACAATTACATTCGTGCAGATTTGTTCAAGTTTCTTTTATTTGTACTTGGCCAACTTTGTCGCCTTTTTTGTTTCCAGCGAGCTTATTGTTAATTTTATTGTATAAAGGCTACGGCAATGAAGTTTCCTCGTTCAACATTTGGCCTTCGCACAAAATTGTTTATGATCCGTAAAAATTGCGCTTTGTTTTTCATTTGCTTCATGTAAATACAAGATGAATTGTTTAGTATTTCTGGAATATCTGTGGTCTAGAAGAAGAAAAGGTGAGCACTCAATAACTCAGTCAGGAAATGAAGACCTTAGTGGCACAACGGCTTCTTATCCGTGCAGGGGCGGAGAAAGAATACTGATCTCTGCGGCCGGGGTCTGCCTGTCGTAAAAGGCGACAAAACAACCCATGCTAGCTACATGGTAGGGCCCCAAACCGGTCTGGATGGCGACCACCTTTGGTCTTAAGTATGCTGCCATAATAACTTTGTGTTGTGTTCCGGCATAAGTGACTCAAGCATACCATGAGCGAGGATGGAAAATGACCTCGTTGGACACGCGGAATACGGTTGCTCGCTTCTTCACTACTGTGTGCGTACACCTTATCATTTTGTTTGTTGTAGCTCTCTTCTACGGTAAACATTTTTTCATCCGAAAAAAGAATTTCCCGATATTTTTTTCCCGCGTACCGCTTCAACAAAGCGCGGCATCTCTCCAGTCTCAGGTCCATTAGACGAGCATTCAAACGATGTCCTGTTTTTCTTCGATATGCCCGAAGCCCTAAGTCTTCATTTAACACCCTTTTCACCGTGGTTCTGCTTAACCCCATCTGAAGGGCCAACAGTTTCTGCTTACGTTTGGGATTTCTTTGAATTCGTGCCTTCACAGCTTTTATCACTGCTGGAGTCCTAACAGACCGAGGGCGACCACTTCTTGACCTGTCATCTACACTAGAGTCTTCATTGTATCGTTTGATGGTACGATAAATGAATCTTTTGGTTATATTAAAATTTTTCAGTATGTTAAAAATTTGAATTGGCGCGTAACCGCAACGATGCAACGCAATAACTGCAACACGGTCTTCTTTAAACGTCCACTCCATATTTAAAAAATGAGTAAAATTCTAAAAGTATACATTTTTATTTTCATGAACAATTCGAGATTCGTATTCAATAAACTTTTTTGTGGCCAGCATTCTAAAAGAAAAGTTTTTACTGTGTGACAATACTTATGACCTGACTAGGTATATATATATTCATGTACACAAGCCGCTGCGCAGGCTCCAGTCTGGTATCAGAGCAGTACGTGCTATAGATATATACTAATAGATATAGATATACAATTAACGTTAGCATGTCGGTGACGCGAACTCATAAGATTTTCCCATAACAAAAAGTGCTCAACGCGGCTAAAGAAGTTTTCACTTCAAAAAGTAGCCTATGTCCTTCTCCAAGATCCAATCTATGACTATACTGAAATTCATCACAATTGGTTCAGCGGTTTAGGCGTGAAAACGTAACTAATAAATAAACTCACTTTCGCGTTTATAATATTATTATTAGTTAGGATTATGTCATAAAATTCTTAATGTAAATTTATGTAACGTTCGTTTCATTCGCCCATTCGTGCACCATCAAGTACAGCAACTGCATTGATTTCAGGTACAAATTGTAAAAACTAGTATTACATATAAATTACGATGTAATCAGGTTTTATTCAATGAGCCGAGGCCGTAACATTCTTAATACAATAACATAGATTTTATAAAATAATATATAAAAAATGAATTCGTATTCATAATCTAGATATCTAGATAGAAGATCTACAAGATAGTTTGAATAAGAATCCAATAAACTAGAACGCTTTTTTATTCAGACTGACAAGTGAAATCTAGATAATACTTTCCATTTCTCGTCCAAATAGGAGTGTAGACGAGGCGATGCTATTCTGAACGAATTGTACCGCAGGGCATAAATTTAATCTCTACTGCTTGTCATATCTGTAAGAATTCTCTTTTTAATTTTTTTTCTGAAATGTGAATACTTTTATTAATGGTTATCTTTTTACCGACATCTCATCTAGTCAATAATGTTATGATTTGAATGAAAAAGGTGACATCATAATGGAGTATTGTAGTGAAAAAGTGTGTGTTGCATACACACACTTTTCATGTGTGTATGCAATTCACATACGGCAGAAGTGAAACTTCAGGAAAGTAGTATAAGAGAATGAGATAAATATAGAGTATCAGGAGTATTAGGGTAATTATAAGGTTTATTACTTTTATAATATTTTTTCCTAGCTCAACGCTGCTAAAAAGTTTGACTTAAAAAAGTCGGGAATCAATTCAATTGGTTACAACAGGTATTGGTCGTGTGGTATAAAACTAAATGAAGAAGAGCGTCACGAATTTCAAACCTGACGTGTCTTGCTCTATATGCTATCTCGTGTATATGTTTAGTCAGTGTTAACATGTCACTGTCAAGACAAGAAAGTTACAGCCGAGTGTGGGTAACATACAGCTGTATATTAGAGTGTGATATGTATGGACATTACCGAGCCAGTGAGGCATCCACAGGATAAAGTTCCTTCTTCTATAGGATATTATTGTTTACCATTTTTTTTTCGGTGGGAGGTAGTTGAAAGGATAACTGCCCAAATTTTGTGAAACTATTTTAAATTTAATTAAAATAGATATTTGAGTTGTGTTGATATCAAAAGTGATGAAAAACAGTGTTTAAACTATTTCCGCCTGCCAAGAAGTGTACATTCCATATATCCTCAAGAGTAACAAACATTAATTTTACAACGTTTACTTTTCGAACGCGGTCAATCAAATATGGAGGCCATACAAGTATCACAAAGAAGCATATTGCAAATGTTTCAGTAGCGAATGGAACAATCTGAAAGCAATTTAGGATGTGCCTCATCACAACTTCAACCGTGGATGAATATTGAAAGAATTTTCATGTTTTAAAAACTTTGTATTGCAAGTCTTAAAAAATTTGCAACATACAATAGAATCCTTGGCTCATAACCTAGACCTTATTGCGGTTTTAAGACGTATTGAGATGCATTCTAGACGAAAAATGCTTCTAATTCACGACATAAAGGAGACTACAGAGGAATTATCTAAGACGGTATGTACGGTGTTCCAAGAGAGGCTCAAGGTTACTGAATTTTGTATTGATGATGTACTCGGTATCATAGAATTCTCTCCCTGGATACACACTGATAAGAAATAATCGCACCGGGCGCGTGGGGGGTGGTGTTATATACCCATATATAAACCCATAGATATATCAGTACAGCTACCACCAGCAGACACCGGTGAACATCTTCTAGTTGAATTGGAACTTAACTTTACTCGGATTCTTCTTAGTGTATATTACTGCCCCTGCATATTAACTTCTTTTCATCTTTCGATATTCTCCTTGAAATGTACGTTCCTTCTTACAGTCATGCCATAGTCATGGCAGATTTCAATACTTGTATTTTAAAAAATTATTCATGCACTGCCGCGCTAAAGGCTGTTCTTGATTTTAATAACCTTACGTTACTCCCGTCGAACCCAACTCATCATTCACCTAATTCCAATCCATCAGTCTTAGACCTCATCCTGGTATTCTCCCCTGATCAAGTGGCTGACCACGGTCAGTATTCAGCTGATGCTTTTTCTAAATGAATTATTTTGAGCATTATATAATTTATATGATAAAATGTTTAAATATTCTTCGCAGTCATGCATAGTAAAATATGCGCCATATAAATCACAAACTGCAGTATAATTCAGTAGGTTGGAACCTATTATGCAAAATGAATATTTTTTCCAGTTCCAGTTCAAGTCCAGTGGCTGGTAAGTTCGCGGCCTAAGGTACTTAATGATGATTAGAAATATCTTTACTTCTATCACTAATTGCGGGACTCAGTGGTAGTATAATAACAACCCGTAATCAAATTTTAGATCATAATTGAATAATCTGTCAAACAACAGACATCACCATGTCAGCCGAATCCGAAAACTTATGGAATTTTAAACACCACGCCGTGATAAAGTATTTCGTAAAAAAAGGAAACACAACGAAAAACATTTTTGAAGAAATGTGATCGGTTTCCCAAGATCTTGTGCTTTCATATACAATGGTGAAAAAATGGGCCCGCTTATTTAAACAATGGCGAAACAACTGCGAAGATGATCCCCGTGCGGGCAACAATGTCACAGTAGTGACCGAAGAAAATGTAGAAAAAATAGTACTGGCCGGCAGAAGAATTAAAATCTGTCAGATAGCTGAAGAATTTCAGATTAGCAAAGAATGAGTTGGAGAAATTTTACATTAAAATTTACACATGAAAACAAATTACCTTAGGAGGAGTGTCTCTGCCAACTTGCTCCAACTTTCGGTATCTCGGATCTTTAAACCAGAAGGACACTAAGATAGGCTGTGACGTAAAAAATAGAGTGAATGCAGATTGGCTGAAATGGCGAAAGGTCTCAGGAACAATTTGCGACCCACGAATGCCGTTTAGGCTTAAAGGTAAAATATATAAGACCGTAATAAGACTTGTCATATTGTATGGATCACAATGTTGGACTGCAAAGAGGAATGTTAAGATGGATGAGTGGAGTTACAAATTAGAAATGAATATATCAGGGGATGTTTGAAAGTAGAGCCAGTGATTGTGAAGCTGAAAAGTAATAGACTAGCCAGGTAGCCGATTAGATGTTACATTTTCACGCCTAAACCGCTGAACTAATTTTGATATATTTATATGGCAGAACAATGCTTGCCGAGTCAGCTAGTATGGTATATATATTAGACTGTACATTTTGTATCAACAGTTTGCCTTTTTGAGGCTTACAATATTAATATTGGAATTTTTATGCTTGTTGCGTACTTCAGGTTATTATTACATAAATGCGCATATAAATATTTTTCTCTGTGTAGGGGCGGAGTAAGTATACTAAACCCTGCGGCCGGGGTCGCCCTGATATGGCAAAAAAGGCGTGAATGTTCCCATGATGATTAATAGCGGAGAGTAGAAGAAGAGGATATGGTGTGCCGACCCCACATAGCTGGGATAAGGGCAAGAAGAAGACGACATGAAAAAAGTTGCGTGCGCTGGGTACCGAGAATGCTCACACCGCTCGACAAGCAACGATGAGTCGAGAGCTGCAAGGATTTTTTGCAGCTAGCTGACAATAAAATTAAGAAGCATAACCAAGACCACCAAGACCCGTCACGTAAGAGCGCTTGTATTCCCGATTTTCCTGTACGGGGCCGAGACATGGACGGTGAAGGAAAGGGAGCGGCAGCGTATTGACGCCTTGGAAATGTGGTGTTGGAGGAGACTGCTTAATGTCTCCTGGACACAGCACCGCACCAATGTCTCCATCTTGAAGGAGCTTAACATCGGCAAGAGACTGTCATCGGTGGTGCAATCCCGAATACTCCAGTTCTTTGGACATGTGACGCGACGCGGGGGGGACTCCGTGGAGCGGCTGGTTGTGCAGGGCCGGGCAAATGGCAGTAGATCGCGGGGCGTTCGCCTTTGCGATGGACGGACCAAATTAAGTCGATGACACACACATCCTTAAACGACTGCGCAAGACAGGCTTCAGCTAGGGACAAATGGCGCGCGGTGGTGAAGCGCTGCCGGGCGTCTTGCGTGACCACGACTGCTCTGTCAAGAGTATTCGACTGAGAAGAAGAAGACAATAAAATTGACAAAATTTATGATTGGATAGTCACTGTGGACGAAACACGGATTCGCTAATATGATCTGGAGTCTAAACAAGAGTCGATGCAATGGATTAAAAAAGGAGAAAGGCCTATTAAAGGCTTATGAAAGTAATATTCCTTTTCTGAAAAATATTGAAGTGTTCAAGTATAATATCGTATATCTCTTAATAGAGGTAAGATAATAGTATACTGTTCAAAGTTATTGAACGTGCTTATGTGTATGTTATTCATAACAACATAAATAGAAGCACTTAGACCCTATTGTGTTACCGGGCATATGTAAAAAGCAGAGTTTACGAGCATTGATTTTGGCTCCGTAACAATAGGTGAGCGTTCTGACATACACCGATTATAGCTCCCAGCAGAAATAAAGCTTTACCGTTAACTTTATAACTATATATTGGCCTTGGTTGAAATTTTTAACACATTTTTTTTATTACTGTTGATAGCATACAGGCTGTCAGCCTATTTCACGGTCTATGAATGTATTAAACATTAGTGTAAAAATTAAAGGATCAAAAAACATTTTACGATTTTTTCGGATAGCTGTATCTTCTTTAAAATAGTTTTATTAGAGCCGTAAATCAAGCGATTTGAAGCTTGAAGTTTCTAGTCTCAAGTATTTTAGCTGAAAAATGTTTCAAAGCAATGTTCAACGCTCAATCCTAACGAATTGTAACGAAACATTATAGCAAATATTAATATACTTTTATGCTGATTTTATTAATTATATTGGTTATAATAAAATACACCATTAATTAAAAATACAACTCAATACTTATGTTTAATAATAACAAATCCGATCTACGTGCCTCGGTATAATCGGCCGGATAAAAGAGAGCGTGCTCGTCTCATCCCCACTTAGTTTACCTAAAGAATGTCATAATACTGCTTGACTAAAAATAGTTTTATACTTCACATAACATTTACTTTGAACACTAACTTTTTTCATGTAACACAATGTGGGTTTTGATTAAATATATAAAACTTTAGCAGCCGACAAAACAGAATGAAAAGGACAGTGAATTTTTTTTAAATATAACGAGTCTCGCGGAATGCTTTTTTCGGTCTTCAAAATACACGCATAAAAACGTCAGGCAGAGTTCTCCAATTTCTTTTCTTCTAATCGTGAAGAGAGCTCCACTGTAGCCTTGAGTTTTTGGACGTGTATTTTATTTTTAATCTATTTACTTTTATTTTCTCATGTATTTTTTTTTACTTTCTCAAGGCTTTGTATTTTTCCCTTACGTCTTTTTTTATTTTTTTATGCTTAGTTCTCACGCTTTATATTATAAAGCTTCGATGAATTCTAACTAAACTCTATTAATTTCATTACTTTCATCGTTTTCAATGTATACTAAAATGGGTCAATACCCATAGAAGCATTCGATAAACAGTCATTAACGTCTATGTTTGTTGTAGTCGTGTAATATGTATACGTATTAATGACGAAAACAATTTCCTAAGGTTAAGGCCACGCACACTGAGATGGGTAGCGGTACGGTCAGCGCGCGCGCCGTAGCTCGAGTAACGGTACTGAATTTGACGATTTGGTGTAACGGTAAAATCTGACGCTTAGCACGGATAGACTGGGCGCGCGGCGAGCGCCTATATGCGAGCGGTCCGAATGTACCTAAAGAAGAAGCTTCGCTTCAACATAGTTGAAAGAATGTAACGTTAAAATATATTATACTAAATGAAGCCATAACTTTGTTATGCAAACTTCGTTACTCATACCGAGCTGGAAGTTATTATATAAATAAATGCTGGCCAATACTTGTTTTGTATATTGGTGAAGAGATTGTCCAAATGTTAGTTCTGACTACTTCAGAATATCAACTTATCTATAAACACCAGATATGACAAAGGAAATTAAACCCGAGACCTCCGCATGTGTACCAACGGGCGAAAGCCGTTGAACCACAAAAATCGTCACATATCATATTGTATATATTTTTAAGCCGGTAGAGAGTTAACAAAACCTCTGGCATTGCGAACGTCTACAGGCAACGATGAACGTCTGAACCAAGTGAGTCGTTTGACTGTCTCCTGAACTCTAGTTATAAAAAAATATATTAAACTACATGCCTAAGTAATAACCTTCTTTGTTTCTTTGCTTCTAGCCAGCTAAATTATTTTTGTAGTAAAATTGCGCAATCAGTGTTAAATATATGTTATCCAAATTGTGTGTTCTAGACCCTTCTCATAAGTCGGCCATTGTTCCGTCTGATACCACCTTTTGTTTTATAGCGTGTCTATTAATTCATTACATTTTGAACATTGGGTTCGTTTTGTCCGTGCTCACCCTTGTCATTTAACTTGATAAAACTATTCCGTTTTTGTAACAAAACATTGCTGTTTTGTTTAGCATTTCTTTTTGTGTCTGTAAAGTATTATAGAATGGTTGCGATCACGTATGATATAGTATACTTTTGCTTTAAATTGTTTGTAATAATTATAATGACCTAGCAACCATTATCTCTGCTGTCTATAACAAGCCACGTATGTGCTTGCTATTCTATAGACCATTGTTAAAATGATATTAATTATTATGACATTAATTATGAGTGATTCTATTGATATTAATTTAAGGTAAGGAAGCAAACCAATAATCGATGATTTGACCTACATTTGACATTGTTTGTGTACATGTATTAAATATCTGAATATTACGACAGTATAAAACCCTTTACAAAACTTTTAAAATTTTTGTTACTAACCAGATATAAATTGGTAAAGTATATGACATATTTTTTGTTTATACTGCTACTTTACGAAATTTCCAGAAAACTTTATTACTTTTATAAGTATTTTCAGTTCGTCAACCGTCAAAGTTCAGTTTCTTTGTTTCACTTAAACTTATTACATTAAAATTTTTATTCATCATAGAAACCCTCTAACTGACAACCTTTGCTCAACGCCCCAACACGGCTGAACGTTGAAATATTTCTTAAAAGAATTATTGAACAAAATTCCCTATATATCTTATGTGAGGGTAAAGCTTATTGATAAATTTTACTTTAATTTTTAGGAAAAAATTAAATTGAAGTATTTCAGTTTATAGCAAATATTTCTTCGTGCAGGGGCGGAGTAAGGACATCCATAGGCAACATTAACTGTTTACTATTAAGTTGGGCCTTCAGCCTGTTTGTTGTTTCTCAACAATAAAAAGATTTGCTGTTTATTTCTAATTTATAAACACTTAAAATATGCTAATATTTTTAAACTGATAAGAGATTTGCGTGCATGTAAATAATTCATTTGAAACGATGATCATGTGAATTGTATGAGTAGCTCCATGTTACCGCATTGGCGTTGTGAGGCGTATAATTACAAAAATACAATTTACGAATAACTAGATCAACAACTAAAATTATAACTAATCAGAAATACCATTAGAATCCACAAATATTTGGTGCTCCGGGAAAAACAAAATATGCTAGCCATATACTCTCACAACATTCACAAAAAAAAAAGAAAGCACTGAAAAGTGCGTGTAAGAGAATAATTGATATAATAGAAATAAATGGTTAGTGAGAGATATACGATAAGTTGCAATGTCAAAAGAAATGCGCGCTGACCTTAATTCAGGTTAGAGTTCTACTCGTAAAGTAACTGTTGCACTGCACTGAATTACACCTATTTTAAACACTATTAGCTTATATTAAATGATTGAAGTGAAAACTTCTTTAGCGGCGTTGTGCATTTTTATTGTGATGGGTAAAAAATCTTAAACTCACGTTAGGTCACATATCCTGATCGAAAATTCGTAAGATTTGTAAGACGGAGTTTTGCTCTAGTAATACCAAGCTTATTAATAATAACTTGAGGTTTATTTTATAATGTAACTTTTAAATGATTGCATTGCATTAATTATACATATCTATTCGAATTGCGACTTTATTAAAATGAAATACAGTTTAGTTTTTGAAGTGAAAACTTCTTTATGCACATTGAGCACTTTTTGGGTGAACAATTTTTGGTTTGTAAAGAAGTGTTAATGACTAATTTAAACTTTAATGCTTGATCATAAACAACTTTTTATAAACCGAAAATAATAATATAATGATATAACTTAATTCACAAGTTATTTAGTTTTTAGTTTTCACTTTTATCGGCAGTCACCAAAGACTGCCCCGCATGTTTTTTATGTCTTAACATTGTCGTAAAAGAGAACACAAGTGTTGGCTTCAGCCAATTGCGAACGGCGCAGAATATAGTCTTCAAAGAGTTCGAACGTCGACACGTCTCACTATGCGTACGCATTACATCGATACTGTCAGTCCTACTTTTGTATTCACCATAGTTTCAACTGAAAAGTGAGGATACTTTACAAAATCAGAAATTGAGATTTGAATGAAATGAATTTTTATAGGAGAAGTGGGGCAAGCGGTATAGCGTGCATGCGTACGAAAAGTTCTCATAATTTTTCGATTTACTTTCTTCTGTTATTCGACCAGCGAAGCTAGCAGGAATGGCTAGTTATACCTGTATATACATTTAATTATTAAAAAAATCATACTGGATGAGTGTATTTTGTAAAAATAAACAAGACTGACATTAAATAATTTTACTGGATTGATCTTATCTATAAAAAATAATCAAAAAATAAAATTATTGTACAAAATATATTTTTAAACTCTCTCTTTATACCATATATGTGAAACTAGTTCACAATTAGTATAAATAACAGCAACAACGATGTAGGGGAGGGCCGGTGCTGGACTAATGTTCATTGTAAAGGCAACAAACAACCTCCAATCAAACTAACGCCCGACCGCAATTTGTTTGAACCGAAGAAATATTGTGTTTCTTAGTGCCTGAATATAAACGTATGTAGAAAATATGTTCAAATAAGGGCAATATTTAGACATTATCATTATTTTGCTTGTAAATTATGAACAAGGTTTTTATTACAAAGGAACAGTAGGCAGGCTGGCGGCCCGCCTGTGGATGTTTACGATAATAGAGGCACCGCGAATAAGCTGCTGTCCCATAGTGGTACAGGAGTCTGGGTCGCTATTCCTGGACCACAACACGAGGTTATTATGGCGGTATACTTATAAAGCAAGGGTGATTGCCATCGAGACGGGCATGGACACTACCACATAACTTGTTTTGTCGTCTTTTATGACAGGCCGACCCTGGCCGCAGAGGTTAATATTCTTACTCCGCGGCTGCACGGAGACAATTTTATCTTGTAGTTGGTTAGTCAGCCGTTTTTCTACGAGGGAAATATAATAAAAGTCAATATTTGCTACGTATTTATATAGCTTCATATATGTAGTAAGTAAGTTGTAACATGTAGAACTTATGAATCATAATAAAAAAAAACAACAAAACACGCTTTTATAAAAAATCAAACTAAAAGGTAAAAAATAATTTTCAATAAATTTAAATTAAGGATAGTGGGATTAACAAAAAAATGAATTTTATTGTAAAAACGCGTGGGGTGCTTTTTAAGATATTTTCAAAATAACAAGCACCCCACACTTTTTTACAATAAAATTCATTTTTTTGTTAATCCCACTATCCTTAATTTAAATTTATTGAAAATTATTTTTTACCTTTTAGTTTGATTTTTTATAAAAGCGTGTTTTTTAGATTTTAAACTATATTTTATTTTTAACTTTTTAGTGTCATTAACTATAAAATAAAAAGGTGATAATATAATTTATTTGTTGTCAATATCCAATCAGTAAATATTTTTATTAATATAACGCCATCTTCCGGCTATATTATTATTAATTTAATGCCATCTTCTGGCAATGTTAATAATTCGCTCGAGATGGCGTTTCGGCTGAATTTTGATTTTATTGTTCAAAATAAGTAAAAATCGAGTCGAATTCCGAAAAATTCCATTACATACAGGTCAACTTAATATAAAACATATAAAAAAGAATAAAAAAGAACAAATTTCCACAAGCGGTCACCCATCCAAGTACTGACCGCGCCCGATGCTCCTTCACTTTGGTGATTGGACGAGAACCCAAAATTCATTAATCCTGGGGATCCTGATAAGGATAAAGATACAAACTATACAGATTAATGCATTGTCATCGGCCCTCGATATATCTACAAAGTTTGAACGAAATCTGGCCGTTTAAAGTGGGTCCAAATCGCCCCCAAAGGAGTAGGTTACAAACAAATAGTTACAAATATACAAACATACTAACATACAAGCGAAGCTAATATAAAGCGTGTAAAAAGAAAACGATAAAAAGTAAATAAGGATTTTATTAACTAATAATTAATAAAGAGCAATCAAAAAATCTTTGGCCGGTCGCGGCTCAGTTTAAGCAGTGTTATCCGACGGCAAACTTCAGGAAGTCCAATCGTACTTTAAATGAGTTAATCCCCTTTTATTAAATGTTGATGCTCACTGTGGCCGCTCAAGATCTCATTATATTTTCTTGAAAAAAAAAAATTATACAGATATATCACTGGTCATTTTATTTATTATTATATTATTACCAGACAATTATAACTTAGTGGTATAGTCTGATATTAACAGATATAGATATAAATCTTATATTCCTAATTAAAAAGAAACCGCTCTCACCTGCGCCACAGTTCCAAGAAACCTCTCTTTCCATTTTCCATCGCAAGCAGTATTGGGATCCTTGGTGTCGACATCACGAATGATGTGCAGTTTAGGGGACAATTGGAGGGTAAAGCTAAGCTTGCCTCCAAAAAGCTAGGTGTGCTAAACCGGTCCAAGCAGTATTTCAGTCCAAGGCAACAGCTTGTGCTATACAAAGCACAGGTCAGACCGCATATGGAGTACTGCTCACATTTATGGGCTGGAGCACCCGCCTGTCAGCTCAATCCCCTAGATTCGATCCAACGGCGCGCAGTTCGTATTATCGACGATCCCATACTCATAGATGGTCTAGACACGCTTGGACTTCGGAGAGACTTTGCGTCTCTTTACGTATTCTACCGTCTGTACAACGGGGAGTGTTCTGAGGAGCTATTTAGAATGGTGCCTTCGTCGTCTTTCTACCACCGCACTGCCTGCCATCGGCTGGATGTTCATCCCCATTTCTTGGAGCCTCTTCTTTCTTGTACGAAGCGGTTCTCAAGAACGTTCATGTTGCGTACTCTCAGGATCTGGAATGAGCTTTCTGCTGAGGTTTTCTCAGCGCGGTACGATATGGGGTTCTTCAAAAAAGGCGTTATAAAATTTCTTCGAGGCAGGCTGCGCGTTGGTAATAACCTCTGGTGTTGCAGACGTCCATATGCGACGGTGACCACCTGTCAGGGTGGGCCGTTTGCCTGTCTGCTGAACTCTCGCTATAAAAAAATAAGAAGATAAAACTGAGAAGTAGTTACTTTAAGTCAAATAAATAATAAATATCTGGCTTTAAATCCTGCTCGGCTATTAGGCATGTGACGAGAACCAATTCCGAAAAACACTAAATTATTAAATTTATATATATTTTTTATTGCTGTAGGACAGCAGACAGGCTGACGACCCGCTTAGGATTTAGCAGTTACCGTCGCCTATAGGTGTTTGCAATGCCAGTGGCATCGCGAACACGCTGCTATCCCATAAGGGTACAGGAACTTGGGTCACTAATGCCGGAACACAACACAAGGTTATTATGGCGGCATACTTAAGACCAAAGGTGGTCGCTATCTAGACGGGCTTGAGGCCCTACCACGTAGCTAGGGTGGATTGTTTTGTCGCCTTTTACGACAGGCCAACCCCGGCCATAGAGGTTAGTATTCTTTCTCCGCCCCTGCACGGATAAAAATTATTACCGTTATTTATTATGATGATTTATTTAATTTATTACCGTGGAACCGCAGACTAGCTGACGGTCCACTTAATAGTAAGTGGTTTCCGTCGCCTATAAATGTCTAGCGCCTTCAGCACCGCTAATATGCTGTCGTTCACGTATAGGGAAACTGAATCCTGTCCACTAATGCTGGATCACGACACGAGGAACTTGGTAATGTATACCTGTATATCGCCCACACTGGCCCGTGGCTCTCGCATTTTGACAATACAGACAGGTATGCTCTAAATGCATAAATTGCATACACTACGTTCGGCATGTTTTACAATCAGAGGTGATTGGCCTGCAGACATCATGATAGCCTAACTACCGGCTTGGGGTTTTTTATCGCTTTTTACGACAGGTCACCCGGCCGTTGGTATTCTTACTCCGCTCCTGCAATGAGATAAAGCTAAGGATATTTAAGACACAAAAGACAATGCCCATTTGTGCCCCAGAAATGCCCAGATAAAGTATATTACAAGATTGCTCTAATAAATAAAAACTAGAATTATGTCGTTAATTTTAAATCATATGAAGTACTGGATAAAAAATAAAAAAATATAAGACGTTCTTGTTGACATTGCAGTACGTATCATCGTTTCAATCATTAATTCATGCTTTATTTATTACGGTCTGGAAATAACTGACATGTTTATCTGATAACATACAGATAAGTATATAAAAGAACACTGATCTGGCTTAGCTTATGTGATGATCATGAAGTTTCTAGTGAAAAACTAATAGCAATGCTGTCTGTAAACGATAGAATGTATAAAAACTAATAGGAAGTTATCATGTTTAATGTCCAATATCTTTTGAACCGGTGCTTTATATGACATTAAATCTAGATATCATATAAATACTGTTATACTGTTATATATATAAATTATGTTATCATATGACATAGAGTTGCAATTAGGGCATTGCATGGCATTGCTGACTTTCAACTCCATACTAATATGGACATGGTCCTTTTGACAAATGCAAATAAATATTCAAGTATGAATTGGTTTGTATACAGGACTGCTTATACGCTGGCATCCGATTGGGTTAATCTTCACGAAATCGTTTTACGGGCTCCGTCGTATGTTGTTTCAGTTTACTTCACCCCATGGTATCATATACAGGAAATTGTTTCAGCGAATCTTTTCGGTTGCACTGATTACACAAAACATAACCTCTATTTTCAAGGTCTTGTAGGGTTTCGTATCTGGAACAATTTATTTAAATATTATTTTGTTTTAACGATCAATTTTATTATTGATTATTATTGTTTGATATCACATTACATTGGATGTGTTTATGTGAAATAATATTATTTTGTCACTATTTAAAACCTCATTTTTATAATTACAGTTTTTATATCACAATATTACCGCGAATAAAGCAGGTAGTGTTGACGGTATCACAATAAATATCAAATAAACTACAACAAATGGTTACTTTTTGAGAGATAGCGCTGGCGCCGGCGGCGGGCGGATCATTTCCGCAGTGTCAATCACGCGCTCTGGCTGGCCTGTCCGGCTCTACACGAGTTCACTAATGAGTTTGCGAATCAACTCAAATCGTAGACCTACATCAACTTGTATTCCTGAAACAATAAACGACGATCCTATTTATAAAAATTTGCCAGTGGAATGAGGTTTAATATTTTATTACAGACAGTCATAAAATATATAGTGAATGTAGGAGTATTTAATGAAGATTACATACGACGATATGGTCAGTCTATTGATATGATATACACGATCAATAATATATATATGCGCAACATTGTTCTTGTTGGTATATGCGTGTCTAACAATTGTAAGATTTTATAGAAATCGCTCTCATACAGGTTTTCACTTAGTGAATTGAAGTGTATTTTGAAAACATATACATATTTGCAGCTAAAACATTTACGTAGCGGCAGTAAACGCTCCATAAGAATGTGACGTGTGTCACCTTTATTAGAGGAAAACTTTTATGGCAATATCGAAGACGAGGCTGACCGCAAGTGGCGGCCAAGTCGGAAACATTAAGGTTCCATCAGCGGCCACATTTTCCGGCGGGTGCTGAATTTTCACGGAGGCCGAAGCCCGTCCGGCAAATTCAACACGCCTTTGCACTCAGACACTGGCGGACGATGAAGTGGAATTATGTACCTTATTGCCGCTCTACGCCAATATCTCTACACTTTTACCTTACAAGACGTGAACGTTCGGCTTAAGTATACACAATTTTATTCTTTTGTTTTACGTGTTTTAAGATTATTTGAAATATTTACATATTAACGATTTAAAGTTGAAAAATGAGTAACTAATTCATTTTAAAACCAAAAATATTGCTAACTTTAAATAAATTTAGTGTGTTGTTTATTTTGTTTAACTTCTTTGCAGTACGAGTAGATTGATAATCTCGAGATATGCTTGGAGAGTTAATACACTCTTTTTTCCTCTTGTCTCTTTTATTTTTTTTTGCTTCTTTAACGTTGATTTTATCTTTGACGAAATAACAAAATTTCACTTTTTCTCGTTCTTCTTTTAGTTGAGGTAGTAGCTGTTTCTGCTTTTCGAACGTTTCTTTGCTCAAGTCTTCGTTTATGTATATTTCTGATTTAAGTTTCTTTTTGTTTTTGACCACTTCGTTTCTTCTCCAGGTTGTTGTAAAATTACAAGAAGAGGGCGCGATTTATCATCTTTCTTTCTTCTTAATCTGTAGTCGCAATTTATTCCGTTTTGGTTAATGTGATTATTCAGGTCTTTTCCAAGCAGTTTCGTAGTAACTGCGATTGGGGGCTTGCCATGTTTTCCTCTTTTAAACCGAAAAAATTTGTTGTTTTTCCACTTTTGTTATTCTATTGACTTGATTTTCTCCTGTAAGGCCTGACTTCGACCTTCAAGCATTTAATTTCTTCCACGAGAGCAGTTAGTTTACGTTGATGGTTTCAGATACATTTTAGTGACTGCTTGGGTTATTTCCTTTATTTGAGCAGCCATTTCTTCTTTTAATTTCCACCAAAAAAAACCCATTTTCTTTTCCATAATTTTGAATTATTTATTAAGAGCTGATCTTTAAATATCACCGTGAAAGAATGTTGTCTATCTAACCTGTTCAATATTACAATCAATTAAGTTCTGTCTCCGATCTTCGATCTACCAGAATGCGTTCACCACATATACTCAAATCGGTTACAAAATATTATATATAATATTTTTTATGTTAACATAAATAGGAAATTATATATATATATATATATATATATATATATATATATATATATATATATATATATATATATATATATATATATATATATATATATATATATATATATATATGCAGTTGTATAAAGATTTGAGAATTAAACTGACTTTGAGCTATAGAAAATAAACATCTCATCCTATCTTATGAGTTGGAGGATGAAATGACACCTTTGGGCATCTTTCTCGCTCAACAAACGCCCCGTGAAATTGAAAAAGACCGGTCCATTCTCCCGAAAATTCACTACGTCGGATACCTCTCTTTCGTCTTTTTAATCTAGCCTAAGATTGTATTTTTACATAAACTTGATTTACTTAAAAAACTGACGTGGGATTTGGTAAATATTTTTCGTCTATTTCTAACAATTTATTTAAATTTGCGATATTTTATTTTTGATTGACGTACATAAACAATTATTGGTGTAGAGCTTTTACTGAAAAATATACTGAGTATCAACTTTGCCTCAAAATAATTTATATCGGCTAGTAGTACATATGTATATTAGGGAACAGAAACTACCCAAAGATATATGAGAAGCCAGGAATTGAAATCAGAACTGACTGCAATCCTACTCGTGGTTGATTCCATTTAGCCACAAATTACTTTTTAAATCGCTTACTGTAGAATAATTTGCTTGCTAGATTGTCATCCATACTTATATTATAAATGTGAAAATAATTCTGCTTATTTGTTACGTTTCCACGCCTGAACAAATTTTGATAAATTTTGGTATTGAGATAGATTGAACATTGAAAAAGGAATAGGCGATTGTTGCGAAAATGAAACTTGAAGAAGGCGAAGAATGAGGGGCAAACGTAATTAATTTCTGTTTTTTTTTTATTTACATGGCAGATCAACGATTGTCGGGTCAGCTATATAAATTAATACAGCATATATAAATTATTTATTGTACAATTAGAAAAATATAATCAACGGTTCAAATCTCCATTACACCATATAGAATTATGAGGTTATGTGTAATGAATATGTTTGCGATCTATCAGAATTAGAAGACCCTTTTCCTGTCACCGGTTTGATCGATGTGCGGAAATGAAGACGATCTTTTTCTAAAAGTGTGTGATATGCTACAGAATTGCTTCACACTTCATCATTCATAACACAATGTTGCAAAGTTTTGTTATTTGAGTACCTCAAGATTATATTTTACAATTGGTTGACAATATATATAGTTTTCAATTTTTTTTTAGTTTTCTAGTGTTTACCTCAGCAGTCGTCGGATATTCCATATTAGTTAATTAATATTAGCGAGTTATTTTATAAATTTTCGCGGTACTGACTTGATAAGTAGATTTTCTGACGTAGATATAAAAAGAATTCACCGCTTTTAATAGAGATGTATCTTTAAATTTACTGAGCTGATCCATATTATAATATATAATGATGCACTCAGTGGACGTATATATTAATTTAGAATCCACAATTTTATAGACATGTACTACGACATAAAAGTCACTGGCACCCATACAATACATATCATAACACCAGTCTCCGTGGGGCGTTAAAAACATGATATTGATTTATATAATAAATGTATATGTTACTGCAAAATTCAGTAAAGAAATATGGTTGTTGGGTAGTGGATAGGCTGACGCTCCACTTAGTGGTTAGCAGTTACCATCCTATGAATGTTAGCGGCGAAATAAGTACACCTAACACGCTGTCATTCACGCAGGGGAACTGGAACCTGGTCACTCATGCCAGAATAAACCACAAGATTATTATGGTGATAAATTTAGAGACCAGTGACGGGTGCCATCCAAACAGGGTTGTGGCTCTACTATCTAGCTAGGACTATTTTGTCACTTTTTACTACAAACCAGCCCGGGCCGCAGGCCCGTATCAGGTCAGGTCGTACCAGGTCAGTATTGTTACTATTAAAAAATAGTTGAATAAATTCAAATTAAACTAAAAGTTTAATATCTTACTTAATATTTTTTATATCACTAAACTTTTGCAACATACATTACGTAATTTCTATATACGTATATAGTATAACTTTTATTATAAGAATAAAGCCAAAAAATAATAATCTTTTGTTCGCCTACCATTAAACGCGTACGAAATAATTCATCGCAGAAAGGATTTTAAAAACACATAGGATAACCCTCGCGGAGAGCGGTTTTAAGGATATGTGAGAATACCTGCAGGTGGTTTTAAGGAAAAATATATATCATGTTTCCCTGAACGGATAGGAGTTATGAGAATTTATTTAATCCAATCCTTACAAGTGTTTCAAAAATGGTAATATCTTTGTTGGAATTCTTTTTTCGGAGCAAGAGTTATATTAGTTTCACTGTTCTTAATTTCAATATTCATTGTTTTACATTAAAATAATATATAATACCTATAATATACCAATATGTATATGAAAATAAATTTTGAAAAGTCATTCTTCAAGAGGTATTTACGAGCAGATAGATTAATAATACCGTTTGATATATTGTCATTCTTTTCGTGGGATTCATTAAGATTTTTACAACTATTTTTTTATGTTATCAGCCGATTGCTTTTATAATGAGTCTATCACAGAAAAATTGACGATATATCGTATCATAGTATATGTATAAGTTTTTGAAGAGACAAGTCATACAGACAAGTGACTTCAATAATCAGTTTTAAACTTTAAAAATATTATTTCACTACTTATTTTACCAACTGTTATTATGAATTTATACATGCTAATATTAAAAAATGTAATCTATCTAATCTATTTTTACTTTAAAAGTCCATAAAAATGCTATCATTTTCTTTTCACGATGTATTTTATCTTCTGTCTCCTTACTAACTCGTCAATATGACATACATTTATCACTCTTCAACGCATTCCTGTATGCCCCTTATTGACTTACTTACTACCCTGGCTCTCGTGTCTTGACAGTGATAGTTAAATCTTCACAGCTATACAAAAACATACAAGAGAGCGTAGGTATGGTGTAAATGCATAAATTAAATTTATTGCAGTACAGTCATCTATGATTTCTGCTCACTTACAGGTAGCAAAGCTACATTTTTCAGTGTTCATGTTCAGACAGCAGTTAAGCTAGCTCTATTGTCTCTAATTTCTTGTGCCATTTTTCATAACTATAAAGAAGGATATCAAGCAGAAGGTTATATGTGAAAATGATACAACTTATATGCAACTGGAATAAAACAAAATATATTTTAATAAGAATACTAATTTACTTATAGTCTTAACTCATTTACCTATATAATACTAAAAGGTTTAAAGTAACGATTTATAAGCGAATTAATTAATTTTTTTTATTACTGTAGGACAGCAGACACGTTGACGGCCCACTTGGAATTTAGCATCTACCGTCGCCTATGGGTGTTTGCAACACCAGTCGCATCGCGAACACACAGCTGTCCCATAAGGGTACAGGAACTTGGATCATTAATGCCGGAACACAACACAAAGTTACTATGGCGGCATATTTAAGAACAAAGGTGGTCGACATTCAGACGTGATTGGGGCCCTACCACGTAGATAATGAAATAATAGATGCTTATAATATTTAAATTATTGATTATGAACTTGAAGCAAGGTTCTGATATATGATATAAAAGAAACAAAATATTTACCCATCCCTCATCTCGCAGTTCTCGGTTCAATCGGCCCATTCAAGCTCTATTGCAATCACTATTGTATTTGCTGAGGGCTTTACCGCTCATGTCGATTGCCTATCGGACGAAATGTGAGCGAATGCCAGCTATTTGCAATGAATTGCTGCCGTTGATTATTTGCTAGTAACCATTCTCTGGTAGCGGTTACACAAACAAAATATAAGAATAATGTTACTGCATAATGTCCATAAGTGACACTAACACGTACCTTTTCGTATTTTGATCATGTGGTCGCTTATAGAAATAAAAATAATCAATTACTTATTCGTAAAAGATGATAAAAAAATTCTCGTTTGGCCAGCACATTTCTTATCAGAGTAGGGGTGGAAAAACAATACTGACCTCTGCGGCTGGGGTCGGCCTGTTGTAAATATTCTACAATGATAACCTTATGTTGTTGTTATAAGTGACCACGTTCCAGTACCACTATGCGGATAGCAACGTGTTACCGATGCCCCAGGCATCGCAAACACCTATAGGATTGTCTACTGTCTTATAGTTATAAAAAAACAACTGCAAAAAGAATGTCTGCTGTATTACAGCAATAAAAAAACGTACTGCAAAAAGGCACCGTTAATTTTTTCCATTCATGTTGAAGTCAGAGTCATAAATAAAACAGCCACATCTGTTTCATTTTTTTTATCAGCTTATGTTAACAAAATGTCCACTTACCCCGGATCGAAATACAACTCTCAGAAGAAGAAAAAATCATAAACCATATAAAATAACAAACAATAAATTCTGTAAAGAATAGAATATTATATATATATATATATATATATATATATATATATATATATATATATATATATATATATATATATATATATATATATATATATATATATATATATATATATATATATATATATGTATATATGTATAGAATGTATAAATAAAATTTTGTTAGATTTCACACATGATAGCTTTATAATTTTACATTGTTATAATGAAATAGTGTAATATTTTTGATCACTAACCCGTGTAGTAGTGGTAGTAACATTTATTTACCGAGGCATGGATGTACGTTTCACCGCACAATACACAGGGAAATGCCAACGTTCTGTAAAAAAATAGATGTAATTTTTTCTTTAAAATCTCTGTCTGTCGAGAACTTTAATGATTTGATCCAGTAGCCTTAAGAAAGAGAGAGGCTCTAAAAATGTAAATACATGTACATTAAAGGACTAATAGTGCCTGCAGCTCTGAAACAGGCCGAGGACAGAGTGGTGTGGAGGCAGTTCATCAGCGTCTCCGTAAAGGCTTATCAAGACGGGCACGACCTTCAGGAATGAAGAACACGACGAAGAAGAAGAAGTATCGTTAAATGAAAGAAGGCTATGTACTTTCATTGACATATTTTGTGTAGCGAGTAATTTAAAATCACCAGGCATGGTCAGGGTCGTCCAGTATTGTGCAAAATCTCTAATACTATTTTTTATACGAATGTAATCTCGTGACAATATTTTAATTCAGGCCACAGCGTAGAGCCCTCTAGTTAATTTAAAAATATATAACGTGTAGAGCGACATCCTATGAGAATAGAACATGACTACAACTCGAGTAATTGCCTACACATCGTGTAGCAGGATATTTACGCTGGATTAATTAGCTGCTCGCTGTTAGTTGTTTTAATTTTATGTTGTTTATTTTTAATTTTCTATTGTAATTATTTATATGTTACGTTTTTATATGTTAGCGTTTTTCATCATTTTATTATTAACTCAATCCATTCATCATTTCTTTCTACCCTTTGGTGTCAATCCACTACAATCTCTATAACGTTTCTTGTAAAATGGCATTTTTACATATTACGCTTTGTTAATAATTGACCCCACATGAAACTTGCCCTGATATAACTAGTTCTTTAACGGGTGATGATCGATGGTATATACAAAAAAAAAACTGACAAATATATGTATGTATTTTTGTTATAATAAGTTATAATATGCATGTTTATTAGAATTGTTATACTCATTTATAAGAATCTTTCGCTTAACACGGCTTAGCACGTATATGCTTGAAGTATTATAATGATGATCATCACCATAGCGGTAAACCCCGGTTGCAATCCAAACATTCGTTTAAGTGCGCGGGGTCTACTTTCCGACATTTTGCTCTCCAGTTCGCACGGTCTTCGGCATCCCTGGTAGTGAATTCATTGGCATACATATCATCTTTTACGACGTCAAGCCAACACTTTTTAGGTCTAACCCTTCCTCATTATAATGATACTACAAGGATATTTGTTTCAAGTAAAATTATACTCTTATTAGGAAAATTTATAAGCCTATTTTAAATAAAGACTAAAAAATAACGCAGTCTGGGTTATGGTATAATTGAGTGGAGTAAATAGTAATTTGATTTACATGTCTCACAGGTATTTACACTAAAGGTTTCATATAGGATTCAGCAAATTTTTCTATTTTAAACTCTTTATTGAAACAAACATGTCTGTTGACGGAGAGAAAAAATCGATTTATACTAAATACGTAGTTCTATACATCGCTATAAACCGACGGATGATTTGTGCATACGGAATAAATGGCAGGTTATAAAAATACAGGTACATTTTTCAATTTGTAACAGCATCGGTATGGGGTAGAAATGTATCGGATATTTGGTCATCGAGCGACCCACCGCGAATGCCGCATGTAATCGAATACGGTATTGAAACGATTGCGTCCCCCGTTTGCGTAACATAGAATAGTTGAATTATTTCTATCGCTCTAGTGGTTATCTCGCAGAGTTATTAAACAATAAAGTTTATTCAAAAGTTCTTTTATAATAAAGAAGTTTCCTATTTTATTTACGATAAAAATACATTTTAAATGTATATAAAGAAATGGTTCGGGTACAATAAAGCTCCCTTGTCGTACTTTATTCTGGGTCGGGAATGGAATATCATAATTATTCAGTGTGTTGTAAGAAACCAAAATTAAAACTGAAATGGTTTCTGTAGCAAATCCAGATGTGAATTTTTATTTGTTTTATTTTAAAACTGTTAATATTTAATAATATTTAAGGAAGTCGTATATAGATATAAATGGGCTAGAATTGATTCTCTTGGATAACAAAGTAAGGTCAATTTAATTTTTTTTTTGGTACGCACTCAAGACTTGGTATACCTATTAAGAAATTTTGAGCAAGCCTACTGTTTGCTAAACGTCCTATGAATTAGTGTGTTATGTATTTAGATGTATATATATAGATAAAATATTCCAATACAAGCCAAAAATGGGAAATTTATTTGTTGCTGAGACTTCAATAATTAAGAACTACATTAATATATAGTTTTATTTTAGTAGAGGTGTGTCGTTTGTGTAAGACGCAACACCTCAAGCGGGCTGGCTCGGTTGCACTCTCCGCGGGCTACCCGGTTGGCACATAAATCGAGAATACTGCCCTCTGCGGTACTCGGCTAACTACCACCATTTGTTTGCCACATCTCTGATTATTCACCTACAAATATACATTGTAAACAAAGCGCAATAAATTGTGAATTTCGTACATAAATGTTTTCAATTTAATAATTTTTTAGTAGATTAGTAATATCCTTCAACATTTATATTAAAGAAAAGTTATTACATTAAATATTTTAGCTATTTTATTATTTAATTACGTTAAATGTTTAGTTAGTATAAAGTTCCATCAATTTTGATTCTTAATCTATACATTTTATTTAAAAAAGTTTCACAAATGTACGTATCAAAAAGTTATTCAAACCAGAAGTTATTTTCATATTGGTTGACATTAAAAATATATGATTTCTTATTGTGAGATGTCCCTGTCACTCGGATTTTTTACTAATCTCATCTAACAAGGGTGAAAAATAAAGCCCTGAAACAAGATAAATAAATATACTGGGATAATGCTGAAATCTAGCTATAAAAAAAAGTTAACACAGTGCACTTGTGTTCCATAACATACTGACTATTATTTAAAAACTTCTCTTTTGTAAATTCTTACATACTAGTATTATACAGAAACACCGAGACACAAGATGGGAATCGCACCCGTGATATCCGCAAGAGTACCAAAGTGCGTTCGCCACGGAAGTCGTCAAGAGAGGAGGATTTTTCTTTCCAGAGAGGAAAGAAAATCCTCCTAAGGAAAAATCAAACTTTTCGTACCTCAGGAAAAATTTGTCGTGAATTGGCACTGATCGATGCCGGTCACGGACCTAGATGGCACCGTACGGGAATAAGAAGGATTGCTCGAGAGCAGTGGACTGTATGGGAAGGAGCGGTGGCAAGAGAGACACGATGTCTTGCAACGGGCAAAGAAATTCGCACTGACCTTGTTTTCACCCCTTCCCGGTTCGGTTCAGGTCGTTGAGGAACTGCTGCACGGCACCAGCTAAATACACAACACTGAACACACACAGATTTAACGGCACGGCCAATTAGAGTAACCAGGGAGGTCGAACGTCGACCGTCCCGTCCAGTTATTTATAATTATCGCACACGGTGCAAAAAGCGGTTATCTCATGCCAAACGTTGACACAAGAAGCCACAGTTTTCGTCCTACCCTCGCTTACCATTATTACCTCACCGAGAGTGAGGGTAGATTACAAAAATCAGGTGGCGGGATTTCAAATACCCTTATGCAAGCACCGAACATGCCCCCCACCGAAATCATTATGATGATTTCCAGGAAATAGGTGAGAATGGGATTGAGACGTTGAGATAAATAAATAAATAAATAAGAGTGTAATACATAAGAATTAATCCTAATACCCTACAACTAACAAAATAAATAAATAAGTGTATAATGAAATTAATTAATGTAGGGCAAAGGACAAATTTTATTCACAGGTCTTTTAAAGAGACCAGATTTAGTTCGCACAGTTACAACACGAACTATATTATCAATGCCTGGATGAATCTCCTCTATTCTTCCTAAGGGCCATTGTAAAGGCTCCTTTAAATTAGACTTAAGTTTAAAAGTAGTTGTAACTTTTTTGAAATGTTTACCGAATGCCATGCAATTAGGTCCGCAGTCGGAATATATAAACTTACAAAGACCACGACAAGCTACGAGCCTGTCAAATGTGGCAAAAAAACAATCATAAGATAGATCGGAGAGAAGCTCCAGGTGTACAGCCTTTGTTGAGAAACAAACAAAGAGACTTAAATAGGCCTTGTGCACCTTTGCATTACGCCTTAAATTTTCCTTAATAAGAAACGGACCGCCTATATCACAGCCAACGTGGCTGAAAACCTTTTCAGGTTTTAGACGTGCGGCAGGCAAGGGACCCATCAAAGGTTGAGAACCTCTGGGGTTGAACCTAAAACAATTAGGACACCTGGATAAAACTGATCGAATAACGTTTCGAGCATTAATTATCCAAAATTGTTTACATAAAATGCCATGTAACGTACGTGGTCCTACATGTAAATATAATTTATGATAATATTCGATTATCATGTTCGTGGCATGACATTTCTTCGGAAGTAAAACTGGGTGTTTCGTATTATATGGAAGGTCAGAATGTAAAAGTCTGCCCCCCACCCTGAGGAAATTATTAGAATCGATAAAGGGACGCAACTTACGTAGTGAAGATACGTAGCCTGTTTTAATTAGAGTTTTAATTTCTAAGTTAAAATGATTTATTTGAATTGAACGAATAATAATGTCACGAGCCTGTGCCAGTTCACTGGTGGTTAAGGGTCCGAAAAGGCGTTCACCAGTTTTCAATTTTATATTATTTTTAAACCGCACGCACCAGGCCATAACACGAGTGAGTTTATTAAATGAAGAAAATTTATTAAATGTTAATTCTAAATCATTAATTATTATTTGTTCGTTAGATGAGTTAAAGCAAAAGGCGTCAACTAAAGTTTTCATCTCAGGGACTTCGGTTTTATCCGTAATAATAAATGTACTAATAGGCCACTTTTCAGAGTTATCTGATAGCCACACGGGACCATGGATCCACTCTCTGGACTGATCTACTAATTGATCAGGGAGAAGACCACGAGAGCATATATCTGCGATATTGTTTTCGCTTCTTAGATGGTGCCAACAGTTGGGTGACACGGATTCAATTATTTCACTAACACGGTTAGCAACGAACGTTTTTAATTTGTAAGGCTGTGTTTGAAGCCAGGATAAAACTATAGTTGAGTCACTAAGAGCGACTATAGAAAAATTAAAGTCCTTGCAGTTTTGTACGACAAAACTAACAAGCTTCGAAAGCAGCACGGCTGCTTGCAGCTCCAACCTAGGTATAGAAAGCAAAGGTTTTATTGGAGCCACTCTGGACTTACTCATTAGTAACCTAACCTTAACTTGACCCTGTGTATCGACACTTCTGAAATACAAGCAAGCTGCATATCCTAGAGAGGATGCGTCGCAAAACCCAATTAGTTGAACGTCAACGAAATTAGAAATAAGAAGATGTCGATCTATGCGAAGGTCAGATAAACAAGGTAATTTGGTGAAAAACTTCATCCATTTATTGGATAATTCAGTCGGGATTGGATCGTCCCAACCTAGACTTAGCTTCCACAAATCCTGCATGATACACTTGGCAACAAAAGTGCATGGTGATATAAGACCTATGGGGTCGAATATACTTGCAAGTAATTTTAACACAGATCGCTTTGTATATTTTGTATCTATTATGTTGTAATTAAAAGAAAGAGAATCGGATGAAGGTAGCCAAGTCAGGCCTAAAACCTTCAAAGATGATGACGCATCATCTTGAAAATCTATGCTAGTAATCTGGTCTTCAGACATCCTAGAAAGCAGCTCAGGTTTATTGCTAGCCCACTTGCGCAAATCAAAACCTGCGTTTTTTAGAAGTGATATTAGCTCATCCTGAAGGGAACAAGCTTCAGAAACTGAACGGCATGACCACAACAAGTCATCGACATAAAAACCTTGTGTAAGTACACGAGAAGCCTCAGAAGGCGGAGAGTCTGCGGCGAGCTGATGCAAGGTGCGAACAGCGATGAAGGGAGCGCTACGAAGTCCGTAGGTATTCGTTTTAAGTGCGTAAGTACGCACAGGCTGGTCAGGAGATTCCCGCCAAAGTATATGTTGGTACTTTCGCTCTGAGGGGTCAATGAGCACGGCTCGATACATCTTGGACACGTCAGCAGTGAAACAGACGTCATAAAGTCTAAATTGTGTAATGATTTTTATGATGTCCTGATGTAACTTGCGACCCGTCAGGAGCACATCATTAAGTGACGTTCCAGTGCTAGTCTTCGCGGAGCCGTCAAACACTACACGCAAGGGCGTTGTGGTCGATGTTGGACGAAGCACACAGTGGTGTGGGATAAAATATTTTGAGGGTTCAGTACCATAGTAAGGTACCATATGTCCTAGGGATTCATACTCTTTCATGAAATCAACATAAGAAGACCTTAATTCTGGAGACCGAGCGAGACGTCGCTCAATTTGCATGAGACGCTTATAAGCTACTTCATAAGAATCGCCAAGCGGTTCATGACTGGGATTTAAAAGGAGAGGTGCGACATATCGGCCAGTGGGGTCACGATAATGTCTTTTAATAAATATATTTTCTGCCAGTTCGTTATCTGGACTTAAAGGAATATCGCACGGCGAAGATTCCAACTCAAAAAATCGTTTGAGAGTTTCATTAATAAGATTATCCTGAGTAGTGTACGACACTAAGGATGTGGACGCAACTGTGTGGCAATCCACTTTATCACTGGAGTGAGACACGGTCAAGTTTCCAGTGATAACAAAACCGAAAATACTTCCTAGCGCAATAGGAATGTCGCGGCTAAAAATAAATTTCCTTCCATCATAAATGTGAGGAAAAACATCACTACCCAATATCATATCGATCGGGGATTTAATGTGAAAGAAAGGATCTGCTAAATTCAAATTTTTATATTGCATAACAACTTGCTCCGGTATTTGAATAGTAGGCAAATCGGAAGTTAATTTACGTAGAACAACAAAATCAATATTAAAAGAGGGCTCACGATTATCGCGAGGTTGTATTGTGCATGACGTCATGCCATAATTTTTAATATTTTCTCCAGCTAATCCGTAAATACTAAAGGAACATTTACGTTGAGATAAGCCGAGACGTTGTAAACAAGACAACGAAATAAAGTTAGACTGAGCGCCAGAATCAATCAAAACACGACACAATTGCAATTCATTATTTGCATCAAAAACATTAACGAGCGCGGTCCCCAATATAACTACGCTGCTATAGCTCTGAGCCGATGCACACGAACTTAAAACAGCGGGCGATGATGACGCAATCGGTGACGAAAGCGTGCGACTGCGTGTCGGTTTTATATTATCAGTAGACTCGCTGTTATCAGTATGCAATAACAAATGATGCTGTTTTTTACACACCAAACATCTAAAACGACTAGTGCATTTGTTTACATTATGATTAGGCTTTAAACAATTGCAACATAAAGAAAGAGCGGCAGCACGGCTGACCCGTTCCTTATTTGATAAATCTTTAAACTTGTCGCAACGATAAATTAAGTGATCATATTCACCGCAATGTAAACAAAGCGTAATATTTTTACGCGAAGAAGTAGTGTTCGAAACACGTTTATTAAATTTAATTTTATTTAAATTATTGTTTACTTGAGATTTATTTAACTGATACTTCGAACTAAAACTGTTTATATAAGATTCACTATGATCAAGAATTTTTATTTGGTTGTGTATAAAAGAAATAATATCCAAAAATTCTGGCAATGATTTTTGGTTTAGAGTTTGTTCGAAAGACTTTCGAGTTTCTATATTTAAGGCTCTCAAGGCGACATGACACAGGATATAACTGCCTAAATTATCAATTTCTAAAGCTTGAATCGCCTTGTACGAATTTTCAAATGTTTCTAAAAACATATTTAAATTAACAGAAGATTCCTTATTAAGAGGTAAAAAATTTAACATTTTATCTAAATACCTATCGACGAGCATTCTTTTGTCGTAATATTTATTAAGTAAAGATTGCCAAACAACGTCATAGTTAGTAGCGGTAATTGGCACACTCTTAACAATATTTAAAGCAGAACCCTTAGTGCACTAGATTGATTATGTACCAACGAACAAAATGTCTCGTAGAAGGTGGTAAAATTCTCAATATTGCCGTCAAATGTAATTAATTCTAACTTCGGCAGATGAGGGCGAGATTGTTGTATGGGAATGTCAACCTTATTACTACTACTCAAAGGCGTACATTTGGAAGCGCACATTTTTATTTTATAATAAATTTCATCGAAACTGTCCAATTCTTGGGTATTCATCAATGCATTAGGGTTATAACTAAGTTCACACTCGTAAATAAGAAATATTTGTTTTTCAAATTTTAATCTTAAGTCTTCGATTTCTGAGCATTGTAATAAGAATAATCGCTCAGAATCGTTATCAATGAGATTGATTGATAAATTATATATTTTTTGTAGTCTTTCGAATATTCTCTCTTTCTGACAAATTAATAGTTTAAGTTCAGGAGAAGTAGGAGACTCATCCACACGCTTTTTAGACATAATGAAGTATATCGATCTACCTACTTCCGCGATATATTAAATGTAATATTAATTATGTTACAAATAAATGTATTTATAAATAAAATAGAATAGTGTTTATATAATATTATAAAAGATTAAATAAACGTAAATATAATAGTTTTATATATTTTAATTATAGGTTTTAGGAATTTTAGAAATTTAAGAAAAATACCTTACGATATTTTTATAAGAAATAATAATAAATATAAGTATATTATAAGAATTATACAGGCTGCGTTGGCCCAAAAAGAGAGGATCTAGGCTCGAATGGCCAAAAAAGAAATGATCTAGGCTCGAATGACCAAAAAAGAATTGTACGATGCCGGTCACGGACCTAGATGGCACCGTACGGGAACAAGAAGGGTTGCTCGAGAGCAGTGGACTGTATGGGAGAGGAATGGGAAGGAGCGGTGGCAAGAGAGACACGATGTCCTGCAACGGGCAAAGAAATGCGCACTGACCTTGTTTTCACCCCTTCCCGGTTCGGTTCAGGTCGTTGAGGAACTGCTGCACGGCACCAGCTAAATACACAACACTGAACACACACAGATTTAATGGCACGGCCAATTAGAGTAACCAGGGAGGTCGAACGTCGACCGTCCCGTCCAGTTATTTATAATTATCGCACACGGTGCAAAAAGCGGTTATCTCATGCCAAACGTTGACACAAGAAGCAAGTTTTTTCGTCCCACCCTCGCTTACCATTATTACCTCACCGAGAGTGAGGGTAGATAACAAAATCAGGTGGCGGGATTTCAAATACCCTTTATGCAAGGATCGAACATGCCCCCCACCGAAATCATTATGATGATTTCTAGGAAAATAGGTGAGAATGGGACGTAGAGGTTGAGAGAGAGACACGATGTCTTGCAACGGGCAAAGAAATTCGCACTGACCTTGTTTTCACCCCTTCCCGGTTCAGGTCGTTGAGGAACTGCTGCACGGCACCAGCTAAATACACAACACTGAACACACACAGATTTAACGGCACGGCCAATTAGAGTAACCAGGGAGGTCGAACGTCGACCGTCCCGTCCAGTTATTTATAATTATCGCACACGGTGCAAAAAGCGGTTATCTCATGCCAAACGTTGACACAAGAAGCCACAGTTTTCGTCCTACCCTCGCTTACCATTATTACCTCACCGAGAGTGAGGGTAGATTACAAAAATCAGGTGGCGGGATTTCAAATACCCTTATGCAAGCACCGAACAGGCACTAATGCAACTGGAGTTCAATAGTTTCGTCCTGTGATATTACTCAATAGAGGACACCAGACTCCTGCTAAAAGTTTAAACTCCTGCCCAACTTTGGATGAAACTGGAATTAACAGTCATCATGAATTTGAACAATGTAATTTCTTGAACTTTTTGTTAATGTTAATTTTTATAACCCCATAATTAACTATACATATTTAAATGTTAATTTTTAAAATTTATACTTATTGTTACAATACAATATTGTTTCATAAAATGTAATTTTTTGTTAGAGCCAAATATAAATAAAATAATGAAATTTGATTTGAAGTATCAGCACTCATAGCCTTTTAGATTTCCACCATGCAAATAGGGAGCGACGGCTGGTTGACTCAGCTCTTCATAGACCGTGTTGTGAATTCTGTACCACTCTCGTATGTTTGTAGTTCCGTCCGGCTTGCCAAGTTATGCTGGCAAAAGTATGTTTTATTATTTATGCATATATAGTATTCTGTATGTTCGATCGTGGTTCCGTAAAAGCTTTGAACTGGATATGTACACAACATACTTATAAATAAAAAATATTTTTTTTCTAAATCTTTCGAAAATACTTATTAAATTACACATAAACAGTTAGACCTGGAACGGAAAACGAAACTGTGACTCCTGCAAGAATTTGAACGCAATTAGTATAGATAAAAAAGATGCAGTAGCCATTATTTTTTTACTGGACATAAATTAATCAATGTCCAGATAAAATATGATTAATTATAGTAAAGTAAAGGCCTCGCAAAAGAATAAAGATGCATCACAATTAACTTATTTATTGTTTGTTGTTTTCCTAAAGGTAAATTTCGAAGATGTCACGACCTTATAATAATACTCCAGTTACTAATACTTGTGTCAATATATTTATTCTCGTAGCTTAATAAAAGTTTCAAAGTACTCCGACATTTATTTCGATCTACAAGCATTAATATTTATTTGGTGCCGAATTCATCGTTACAAAATTCAATTTTCCCAACGACAGCCGAACGTTCTTTATCTATGCACAGAAGGTCTTTTTATTAGAGGGGCCTGTGGGACACTGTTGTCCTACTAAAATGTAAAATAATGGTTAAAGTATGGATACGTATACTAAAAACTTTTTGATTTAAATGTTGAGAGTTTTATAATATTTTATTGTAATGCAGAAAAATTAAATAGATGAATTGTAAAGTCATAAATAAGTTCATATATTAATCTTAAAATTTGTTTAACATGGTTGAATTTATTTGGAATATTCGACTAATATCTCTCAAAAAGTATATTTCTACGAATGATATGATGAAAATATAAGTTAAAACAGGTTTAAATGACTATTACTAAATATTTACCCTGATTAAGTTAGCTTTGCCAGAATTGGTTTTCCCATAATAGACCAGGTTCGATAATTTTTGAAACCAAAAAAAATTACAGTAGGATGAAAGCCATTAGAAAAGGAGGGGAATATGATAAAAATGAAAGGAAAAATAAATTACGGGCGATCCGAGTTCGGGAAGTGGGAGGGGGTGAATTAATAAGGGTAAAAAATGGTTTATCGCGATTTCCGGCAAAACTACAAGTCCTATGAAAAAAGTTAAATGGCAAAGTTGTAGGTAATAAAATTTTTTTTGAAAAAGATAAAAATAAAAAACGAAAAACTTGGTTATTTGAATTTTTCACCTAAATTTTGAGGTTATTGAAAAAATTGTAAATACAAAAGTTGTAGATCTTTTTATTACCTACAATTTTGCCATTTAACTTTTTTCATAGGACTTGTAGTTTTGCCGGAAATCGCGATAAACCATTTTTACCCTTATAAACTCACCCCCGCCCACTTCCCGAACTCGGATCGCCCGTAATTTATTTTTCCTTTCATTTTTATCATATTCCCCTCTTTTTCTAATGGGTTTCATCCTACTGTATTTTTTTTCACTTTTGATTATTTTTGAAGACTTCGGCCCTGATCTATAATTTTACAGCCTCGTTATCCTAAAATCACGAGTGAAGGGTCATCTTTTAGCTTTGCGGGCTATTTTTTCAGTAACAATGAGTAGATAGACATCGGATAAGATAGTGACCAAACACGAACAAAAAGTATATGTGATGTCAAATGATCACAAACTGCTTCTTTTTGTTACATAATCATTTATATTAAAATCATTTATTACCGTTTTTTTAATAACGCACTTACATTTTACAGAAGCAAACATTTATAAAATAATGATTTCTCTGTATAATATTTATATTTCTTAATAAAATATAAGTCTTTGTACAAGTAATTTGCTTAATAAAGCCCTTTTTCATCAACAAACAAACGACACCCAACAAAATGTGTTAAATTTTAAAAGGTTTAATTACGTATGGATAGCAGCAACGTATCTCTATTAAGCTAACGTTGAATATTCATCACATTTAGATAGTGAGGGCCGATAGACCCACATCAGAAAAACATCAAAAATGCATCAAGCGGAAATATCCCGTCGACATTGTGAAAAGCAATATTGCGTTACGTCTCACGCGCCCTGCTCCTTTACCTTATGATCCACCTTCCGTCGCAAATAAAACCAGAATTAATCAAATCAATGATGTTAACTTGTTGAATATATTTTATCATAATATTGTAATTTTTATCCCTCCAGGGGCGGAGAAAGAATACTAATCTCTGCGGCCGGGTCGGCCTGTCGTAAAAGCCAACAAAACAACCCACCCTAGCCCTACGTGGTAGGGCCTCAAGCCCGTCTGGATGGCGACCACCTTTGGTCTTAAGTATGCCGCCATAGTAAACTTGTGTTGTGTTCCAGCATTAGTGACCCAAGTTCCTGTACCTTTATGGGACAGCAGCGTGTTCGCGATGCCACTGGCGTTGCAAACATCCATAAGCGATGGTAACTGCTAAATTCTAAGCGGGCCGTCAGCCTGTCTGTTGACCTACTGCAATAAAAAAAAATTGTGACGTTATATTTGATTGCTTGAGAGGATAAAAGTCCTACTAAATCCTTTATAGCAAGTCAACCTCACGTCAGTAGGTGAAATCTACTGAACACTAATAAGGTTCTAACGCAAAACAGAGTCAGGAATAGGACCTGCCCGTAACTAGCCAGATGGCCAGCACGGCCATCCTCATGCTAGGACCTCAAGGGTTGCTAGCTGGTAGAGCCAGGGAGCTTACTTAGCAAAGGCAATAGTGTGGATGAGTGATTTACTTCCAACCTATCAATCGGTCGGGAAAATTCATCCGAGGCACTCCTCCCAAGTAATGCACGAGCCGGGGTGTCGCAGAGCAGTGACTTAAAGTTGAGCCTTTATTTTTTTTGCATACCGGGGAAAACTGTTACAGTTATCACCGGCCTCCTGGGGAAGGCCGGTGGTGTATGTGGGATTACCTCTTGAGGGGGCTGCCTACTCTCCTCGGACGGACCAAGGGTAAAAGGCCGCCAGTTCTGCCCACTAAAAACCCCGGTGGTCACTCTTGGCCTTAGAAGGGGCTTCGCAGGATCGCCTTTTTGGCATTGCTCTGCTAAGCTTCCGGCTAGACATCTCCAACGACCTGCCGGTGACCAGATATGGAGTGTCCAGTCGGGGTAGGGCATCTTCCGTCTCATTGCCTTCGCTGAAAGTCCCCCTGGAGCTCTCATCTGGCCGCTTTTATACGGGTGGGAAGAGATGCGCGTAGCGTCTTCTAACACAGTTCGTCCTACGACGACGAATCAGTGGAGCTGCCGCGTCCTCCTCCCTCGCACGCTTGATGGCCTCCTTCTGCCGCATTACGCTTTTGAAGAAGGAGACCACCGTGTTTCAGTTCCTCTCGCTGCGGAGAGGTCACCTCTTATTAGCCGGTTAGTACCTGTACCAGCTCCTTCGTGACGGAGACCGATAGTCCGTGTATGTAGAGGCCAGTCTTTTGGCCTCGATACGAGCCCTCTGACCACCTTTATTCGGGAGGCAAGGAGGTCCACCTTTTTCCCCTTGCCCCCCCCCCCCCCTCAATCTCGTAGAAAATGCTGCCGTCGGCAGTTTGACGACTCTAGAGACCCCTTTGGAATTCCAAGGCTTTAATCGCTACGCCATTGCCACAGCCAGTTATATTGCCATATCAATCAGCAGCATAAATACGGCCGCCGTAGGGTTAGACGGTGAGGCCGACATAATCACATCTGTTTCCGTCCGGAGTCCGACGTGGTATTAGTTGTTCGGCTTCCCTCGGGTAGAAAAAAGGGTCAGAAGTGATACCCAAGTATAAATCAAATTTAGCGACATCTATATCCTGCGCAAATAATTTAGACTCCATAAAATGAAGTGTTATGAATTGTAACGAAGCACACTAGTTTCGGCATGTAACTAAACTCAACAGATCACCCACGGATAGAAATTAAATGCTTTGCATACAATTGAGTAATGATTGTTTTGAAATATATGGTGAAGAAACAACAACAAGTTTATCCCAGTACTTACTTACCATTCTATATTAAAGAAATAAATATTCGGGGACAATTTAACGCCGTCTAAAGCTGCCTGTGGGCAATCTGCTATGCGAGGACATCGCGGTGACGGAGAGATGGGGCTCGTATTTCCACGAGCTGCTGAACACGCAGCACAAAGAGATGCAGCCACCAGATCTTCCTCTTAATCAAGGACTAATGCTACTGGTAACGCCTGCATAGGTCCAAAATTGTCTTCGCCGCATGAAGAATCGGAAAGCTGTTAAATTCGATGGACTCCCCATCGAAGCCTGGAAGGCGATGGGCTCTCGTGGTGTGGGCATCTTAACCGACCTTTTCAACCGGATATTCCTCACCAGTATGATCCCGAGCCAGTGGAGACTGAATATCATTACTCCAGTCTTCAAAGGCAAGGGGTGGGTGGAGGAGTGCGATAATTACCGAGCTATTAGCATATCACTCGTATGCATAGTTGTAGCCAGCGTAGTATCAGCCGATACTACGCTTCTACGAAAAATACTACGCTCAAGAATGTAACGCTTAATATAACTAGCATCAAGTACATACCAAAGGAAATATCAAATTATTTAAATCAATAGAAAGTTATATGGGGACTATGTGGCTTTCTAGTTTGTTTACTTGGGGTTAGCTTTTATTCGGTTGAAGGCAGCGGTTGTATTATCAAATTACTGACAGGGATACAATTCATAGCTTAGATTATAGCTTCACTGAGACCTATCGTGCTTAAATTAAATACTACGTTTAATTGAGTGAATTTATTCATTGTTTTGTAACTACTAATCAAATCAAATTTATTAACGGCTAGCTAATAAAATTACTTACTTATATGAAAATTGCAAATGATATAGAAGAAACCAATTTTATATTTTAATCTTCTGGGAATGGAGTGGTTTTTTTTGTGAATATATATTCATGTTTTCAGTTCTGAATATTGTTTTCGAGGTAGCATACAAGCAAGAGAACTAGAACGAATGGATATGTCCTATAATAAATATCGATTTTGCCAACCATAGTTAACAGTACCTAGGTGTATGGTACAAACGATAGATACCAGTCTCTCTACAAGGATTACTACACTAAATGTTTTAGTATATCACCTATAATTTTGCCATAGTTAATATATTTAATCATGTTGAAAATAACACATCCCAACTGAGGACATAATAGTTTTTATAATGTAAATATTTTGTCCTAGTTAGAGTATAGGTGTGAGTATGGGTGTCCTTCAAATATTTGAAAAAAATACAGGTTTAACGTACTACACTATTTAACTTTATAAAAATTGCAGCTTAAATAATATTGACTTAAGCAACTATTTGGGCTTAAGAAGGGGGCAATAGTATTTTAGTAAAGGCATTACAGCTTTCAAAGTTAATACATTTTGCTATCCATACTAAGACACAGTACCAACAACTTTTATCAATACTATAAATATATATCTTGCTTTAATAGATAAAAGCCCTCTTTTTAATAAATGTCAAAAAATACATAGACAGTTTTCTTGGACCATATTCATTGAAGTAAAAAGGAAAATGTCTCATATAAATAGTAAATACTTCTGAGTTTTAATTTAACATAATTTAGACTCTCACTTTATTAACATTCACCTGTAAATTTTAACAAAATTATAAACTACATTTTTAAATTCTATATTCAAGTATATATTACAAGTTATTTTTATTTTACATTTCATGCATTGAATTTAATTTTCAGCGAGAATAAGATATTTCTTAATAGATATAATAATATTTTGACTCAGTAATTAACGAATAAGTGCCTTGTGCGTAGAAATTTAACGAATAGAATTACTTTATTGTATTCATCGTGTTTCAAGCAGTTCATAGTGATCGTGATTATTTAAATTAATTTCATACATATCTAAATGAAATAAATACTAATTAGATAACTAAAAGTTGATTAATGATGATAAATTATTAATCAATGACTTTCTTCTACCTCTTCTGATGAATATACTTTCTTCACTGTCACGTCCAGTTTGACAATATCTTCGCAACTTAGAGACAATCATCTCGAGACAGCGCCGTGCGCAACGGGCGATTTCAGTACGGGCGCGCTTTGCAAAATATTCACAACAAACACGTGTGTTCCTATGATTATTGCATACTGTATCATTTTTTTAGTTAAAATTTTGTTTGAAATTGCTAGTTGTTATTTTCTACACTCATTTTTGTTGTAAAATTGGAAGGTTATGTGAGGTTGGCAGTGTAAGACTTTGTTAAATAATTTAATTACTTCTCTTAAAAGTCATTTTAGCAAGAAGTTTTACTAAACAATAAATCGTCATTACTGGTTCAAAATACTAAATCTTCTGTAGACAAATTGCTATAAGTACTAGAATGATATGAAATTATAACGAAATGTTCCAGTATGATAGAAAATTAGAACTAAATGTACCAGTTTGATATGAAATTATCATTGTACTTTGAATTTATTGCTTTTGGGTCGTTTTAGTAAAGTAAAACTGGGGATTGGCAATGTACCTAAGCCAGAGCTGTGTCGATACAATTCGATGGAGCAAAATGTTGAGTGGCCTACCTCATTTGTCAAAGTGACGGCATTGATTTCGTATTTGTGATAATTATAAGTTTTATTTAAAATTGTATGTAACAATGTATATGATTAATCTCGTTTTTTGGCGAATAAATGTTTTCTTTTTTTCTTTCAAATTAAAATTGAAAATACTAGTATGCAATTCCCTTTCATAGCAGCAACATAGTAAAGTTAATCAACAACCTGAGACCATTACAGAAATACTATCTTGGACACAAATCACAAGTAAATCAGTCATCATACATATTTAGGTAAATAATAAAATTAATGTACTATATTAACGGCGATATTTTACAAGCCAACCAATGTAAACAAGGTAACGTAATAAATAATTCATAGAGGCTAAACATGGAAGTTATCCATGCCATAACGAGAGGGATAGGGGAAAATTTCATGATCTTGTGGTTTGTGATATGTGCTTATTAATATTAGTTTATCAACCCTTTAGCCACACTCGGCGGATTACGTATATCTCGGCAAAGTTGTTATACAAGCCAATCCATAAAGTGACAATCCTAAACCTTAAATAATTATATACATATAATAGTTTTTTTTCACTCAACGGCTCAATTGCAGCTCGGCTGTAGCGCCTACGCTAGACAATTATAAAGCACGATGATACAGTTTTGAATTAGTGGACGGTAACCCAGCCCATAACACTTCACCGATTATGGTTTGCAGTTTCGAGATGTAGTGGTGTATATAATCTGATTAGAATGAATCCATGCCCATACGTTTGTTTATTCTGCTCGTCTTCAGTTTTATTTATCCCACATTATATGGTGTCGGAACAACATGTTCTTTTCTTCCCCTCTCCTTTGTTAGCCGTCGTGCCAATATTCACACTTTTTTTGCCATATCATCTTTTACGCAATCCAGCCATCTTTTTTTGGTCGACTTCTACTCCTGTATCCATTCGCTCTCATTTCTATCTTTTTCCTTGTTATTTGGCATTATTCCCATCGTATTACATGGCCAAATCACGCTAGTCTATTACATTTAAGTTTTTCAATAACTGGCGCTACTTTCACATTTCCACTAATATACTCATTTCTAATTTTATCCATTTTCGTAACTCCACACATCTATCTCAACATTTTCATCTCCACAGCATGTAACACCCTCTCGTCCCTCCCCTTTGTGGCACAGCATTCTGATCCATACAATACCACAGGCCTTATTACGGATTTATAAATTTTACCTTTAAGTTTAAGTGGTACTCTTGGGTCACAATTTGTTTCTGAGACCTGTCGCCATTTCATCCATCCTGCATTCACTCTGTTTTTACGTCTCGGCCTATCTCACCGTCGTTCTGGATTAATGATCCGAGGTACCGAAAGTTGAAGGAAGTTGGCAGAGACACGCCTCCTAAGGTAATCGGGATAAGGGCGGAAATTCCACCAAAGTTAAAAAAGTGATGTGCAGTTTTGGTTCTAACTACTTATTTTTAAACCAACACTTTCCAATCTCTACAGCCATTTAGCCTACCTACTCTGAACCTCGTGAGGACACCTCGTCACAGGACCATAGACCCTGTTTTTGACTTCGATTGTATTCCTCGCACGATAATCTGGTGGGCATTACGGTCCAAAGAGATTCCAGAGCCCTATATTGACATTATCCGAGACATGTACCGCGATTCCGATTCCGTGGTTCGGACCGCTATTGGTGACACAAAATCCTTCCCTATCACTGTCAGAGTATACCAGTGATCCGTCCTTAGTCCGTTTCCGTTCAATGGGGTATTAAAGTATTGTCAGAGAGCATCAGAATCTTACATGAGCAGCCCCCGTGGCTGCTAATGTATGCTGATGATATCACGCTGGTAGATTCGAACAAGGGTAGATTGGTAGGATGTATGAAGGCGTGGAAGGAATCGCTTGAGAACTGCGGTGTGAAACTCAACGTGGCGAAGACCGAGTACTTAACCCGCAACTCCACAGATCTCACACCCGTGCGCATAGGCGGCAACACGATCGAGCGCACGGACCAGGTGAAATACCTCGTATCTGTATTTCACGCGTCTGGTGACACTGATTGGGACATTAAAGCATAATAAATTCACAAAATAATATAATACACACATATGAAAACTCGTGCAGGTTTAACTAAGACTCGACGGTACGTGTCATCGGCGCGGGTGCTCGCCAAGCAGAGAAAGGGCGGCGCGGCGGTGATCGAGTAGTTTAATCGAAAACCACCGTCCACCTAAACTAACTTGCGGGTAGGCAGGGAAAAAAAGGATAAGATGAGGTGCCTAACCAACTATAAGTTCATAATATTATATAAGTCTGTTCTGTTATGACTGTTTCACTTTCAATAAATCCAAGAAATATTTTGCCAACGAGATAAAACAGCATCTCCTTTGATGTGATACATTTCATATAGTTTTTTTTTCAGATATTTCCTCTCACCTTTAGTAGATTGTTCTTTTTAATGTTCAATCCTGCATGACACATGGTTTGCTTATTTATTTTCAACAGTTGTCATTCTTGCCTTTGTCATCTACACTTTTAAAGTACCAAAACTTATTTCTGAAATATTTTATTTTATTCACTTTATTCGACTGCAATAATTATTGTAGTACAGACATTTAGTTTGTTACAGGTTTTTTTACTAAATTATTAGGTAGATGAATGTTTTCTTGTAAAAGAACTTGTGTTCAGTTCAGTTCAGTTTTTGAAGGTGTGGCTCCAATGCCCTTGGCATTGATTTTGCCAATGTTTGAGTAGAAAAAGTGACAGGTTTAATGGCGAAAAAAGGGGGATTAAACGCGGTGATCGGTTCGAAAGCTATCATTAATCCTGAGGACAGTACAAATAAATAGTTAGAAGATTTGTAATAATATTTAGAAATTAATTAATCTAATATATAAAATTCTCGTGTCACAGTTTTCACTGCCATACTCCTCCGAAACGGCTTGACCGATTTTGATGAAATTTTTTGTGCTTATCCGGTATCTATGAGAATCAGCCAACATCTGTTTTTCATCCCCCTAAATGTTAGGGGTGACCCACCCCCAAAATTTTTTTTTAATTTTTTGACATTTTATTATTTATATGGCAGAACAACGTTTGCCGGGTCAGCTAGTATTTGTTATAAATATATTATATTGTTTTTAATTAAAAATTTACTTAAAATGAAAACATGTTTGGAATGAACTAAAGTTAATAAAAAATTTAATATTAATGGGATGAGGGATATGTGTGGGTAATAAATAGATCATAAATATGATGAGAAATTTTTGGGCAATTAAAGAAAATATTTTCAATAGTTCCTTCCTCTAAACTTGTGTTTTGATTGACGTATTTTTTTTTGCTCGTCTTCATTATTAGACTATTTTAGTGCTGAAATAATCGGATTATGTATTTGTTTTAAATCAGTAATTTAAAATATTTAATTTTAAAGTTATTTATATAGTGTTATTATAGTTTAATTATATTTATTAATAGTTGTTCCCACGGTTTTACCTTCTGGATTCCGACAAACATGGTCTTGCGATTCGTGTAGCCTTGCATTTCTTGATCCTAGTTATTTTATAAAACCAAACTTGTAAAAGCATTAGCTATAAGTCAATGAAAGCTCTGTTAAAATATATGTAGCTCTTATGAAATAGCCAGCCAATTAAAGTATATGCTGATTTCATTTTTTTATCCGTGCAGAGGCGGAGAAAGAATATTAACCTCTGCGCCCGGGGTCGGCCTGTCGACTAAACAACCCACCCTACGTGGTCGTCTGGTCGTCTGGATGGCGACTATCTTTAGTCTTAAGTATGCCACCATAATAACTTTGTGTTGTGTTCCGGAATTAGTAACCCAAGTTCCTGTACCCTTATTGGATAGACGCGTGTTCGTGATGCCACTGGCATTACAAATACCCATAGGCGACGGTAACTGCTAAATTCTAAGTGGGCCGCCAGCCTGTCTGTTGTCCTACAGCAATAAAAAATCTATTTATAAAATTGTAATGCTGATTATCACAAATATAAATTTAAATTTATTTATATAAATTATTAATCAAATGATCAGCGAAATTGGTGTAGTACTGGCAAGCAGTCGTAAATAAGCAAAATTTTGCTTATAAATCACAACAATGCGTTTGCTTAGAGCTCCTAATAGCCAATACACGCGATTTGGGGTTGTATGAAGTGATTAAAGTAACATTTCCAAGAATGTTGGTAGTTTCCTAGGGAATTATAATGTTGTTATCGGTGACCGCCATGCCACACTTGAATAATGCTTGTTTATTGCTTACTGAGAGGTGTAAGGGTTCCCACCAAGACCTTCGGCTCTCGACGTAATTTGCCTGGTGTTAAAGACAATAATTATGTAAGTTTTTCTTTTCGGAGATGGGAGGATGGTAAAACTAAATATGGTTTATCTCTGCAACAAAAGAAGGGCTCAGTTGATTTTTTGTATGTTTTTTTCTGCGGTAAATTTATTTTATTTATTTAATTATTTATTTTTAGTAAGACTTATAGGCTAACAAAAATTATAATATGTATAACAACTTATATTCAATCTTCAACAGTGTCGAAAAAGTATTTACCCATCATTACTTTGAATCTGTTAACTTTAGTTATGAATAAATCGATATCGAGCTGGGCATCTAATTGATTAAATCCATTTGTACTATATACCTCGAATAAAAAAGCTATTTTGTCTATAATTAGTAGGTGCAAAGGGCACACTTAAGAATTGTTGTTTTCTAAAATTTTTGTGCTGTGTACGGAATCCTATATTAGCTAAAAGTTCGGGACAGTCGTATGATCCATTTAGGGAGATTTGATAAAACTCCCAACTTTTGTCACCCACATCCCCAAATCTTATACTTTTGGTATTATTAACCAGTAAAGCTCATGCTAAGTTGGTGAACAAAGTACCATTAAATTTATGGTCATGCGAGTACAGCGTAAAACTCGTAAAAGTGCCTCATACGTCAATACCTTTTGAAATACAGTAATGGAAATTCGAAATAAAACAGAAAGCAAAGTATGATTAGTGTGCCATTCTTCCCATTGTCGCGTTTTACTGCCGAACGCTTTAGCTATTCGAAATATATATATTTAAATATTTCACAGAAACAGAGCTTTGTCTTCCAAATATATATAAATATATATAATAAGTAACTTGTTTTATAATTATACGTTTTATTATAAGCCTATGAGTTCCATACTGTTGTATAATTTTCTTTAACTAAGTTAGCATAACGTGGAAATACTAGTATAAGGATTTTCTTACTGACGCCCTCTGTGCCGTAAAGACTATATCGGTACGCTTGCGGAATTCACGGGTTGGATTCCCATCCCGTGTCTGGGTGTTTATGTATAATATTTATTTATCTACAAATGAAAAGTATATATGTAGTATATTAGTTGTCTAGTACTCATAATATAAGTGCCATGTTGCTTACTTTCTACTTCTACTAGACTAGATCTTATTCTTCCTGCCCTTATTCCAAATTATGTGGGGTCGGCATATGTTCTCTCCTTCCTTTCTCCTCTATTTGCCGTCATCTGAACATCCAACTTTTCTTAGGTCTACCTCTCCCCTAATACCCATATACTCTAATTTTTAGCATCCTCCTTGTTACATGACGTTCCTCATTTCGCACTATATGGCCATTTGTTGAGAAACCCCACTTTCACCAGGAATCACTTTGCAATCTCTGGCTGATTTGATTATATTTCTTCTCATGAGAAAATAATCGATTTGTGTGCTGTGGTTTCCGCTGTTATACGTAATCAAACGTTAATTCCTTTTTTGGAAAAATGTATTCACAATGACCATATCGAATGCCGAAGCCACTTGTAGTAAAGGTTCCCCTTTCTCATTTCTATTCCTAAATCCCAATCCCCCGTGAACTCTCATATTCCCCATTCATTCTTCTCACATGTCCATTAAAATTACATACATATAATCAATCAATCCATATACGATCCATTAAAATTTCTCTGCTATGTTGATCATTACTTTATCCAAATCACCCCAAAATCTTTCTTTCACTCTGTCGTCACATTCAGTCTGCAGGGTATAAACACTCACTGTGTTTAACGCACCGTCCCCTACCAATAATTTACCACTATCAGTCTATTACCCTCTTAACATCCATCACACATTTTTTCAATTTGCTTTCTAATACTAGACCCACACCGTTCCTTTTACCTTCACTTCCACAATAGTAAAATTTATACCCCGCCCCAATTTCTCAAGCTCTCGTACCTTTCCAATTCGTCTCCTGGAACTTGTTTTGAGACTAGATGTGCCATGATGCGATGGCGTTATGTGATGTGTCCTCTATATTTATTTATTCTCTCATTTATAAGGACAAGGTTTCTCTCTCGTAAAAGACAACAAATATATTTGTCCATTTTTGTGCACCAGCAGAAAAAAAGAGACTGTTCAATTTTGTAACTGAGATTAAGACGAAGTTAGAAGAAGCTGTCAGTGTAATTATTAATTTTTACATATTTATTTTATGCATCTACTTGTTGTGATGTTATTTATAAAAAAAACGTTATGCATGAGCGTCAACTCTTCCCGCGTGACACTTTTTAAATCGGGGACGTCGTAGAGCAATGACTAAGATATTGCGGTGCAGTGCTCCCACACGTGACACTGTGTGGCAATTCGAGTCTTAATACCTTGGTCTGTTGACGCGTCTATTACTGGCCATCACTTGCTAACCAGACCGGGTGTTCGTAGAAAGATTAGGATGTAAAACCCCACATAAACACGTCGACTTCCAAGAGGTCCAATTTGCTTCTTATAAAAAAACATGCTGGGCAGTCTTTGGGGATTGCAGTTAAAAGTGAAAACTAAGTAACTTGTGAATTGTATCGTCGAGCTATTAGATTATTATTTTCGGTTTATAAATAAGTGTTTATGATCAAGGATTACAGTTTATATTGGTCATTATTACTTCTTTACACACCAAAAATTGTTCACAGAAAAAGTGCACAACGCGCCTAAAGAAGTTTTCACTTCAAAAAAACAACTGTAATAAAGTCGCAATTCGAATAGATATGTATAAGTAATTCAATGCATTCATTTAAAACTTACATTATAAAATAAACCTTGTCATTATCATTAATAAGGTTAGTGTTACTGGACAAAACCAAGTCTTACGTCTTACGAATTCTTACGATCAGGACACGTGACCTGACGCGAGTTAACATTTTTACCCATCATAAAAAAGTGCACAACGCCGCTAAAGAGTTTCACTAAAAAGTTTTCACTTCAAAAAACCAAAACAAATACAAAAGATATCCCCTTTTGTTAACACTTTGTTTAACAAACTTGCAGATCATTTAAGTTATTGTAATAAAATAAGTCTTTAAGTCACGTTTTAGCAATGTGAATAAAATTACTCACTTGTCCAAAGGTTATTTTGAAAACTGATTTATTGATTAGTTTAAAAACAATTTTCTAGAGATTCCATCACATCCTAGATTAACAATATTGACAATGTGAGTGATTTATATTAAAGTTTAGATTATGAACAAGTACAAAACAAATCTAAACATTGCAAGGGAATGTGTAATCTCTGAGCTAACCGCAAAGGTGCCCAGTCGGTGCACACGTGAGATTAAAAGTCCATTGCAGTTGTATGCGGCCGTGTGCGGTCCTGAACATTCACTCGTTACCCTATACGCGCACAGTATATTGAATTAAGCAGTGTTGCATTTATTTTACGATACCGTAAAATTTTACAGTTTGCAAAAGAACATTGGTGCACATATTTTTTTTTTTTTTTTTTTTTTTTATTGCATAGGACAGCAGACAGGCTGACAGCCCGCTTAGAATTTAGCAGTTACCGTCGCCTATAGGTGTTTGCAACGCCAGTCGCATCGCGAACACGCTGCTGTCCCATAAGGGTACAGGAACTTGGGTCATTAATGCCGGAACACAACACAAGGTTATTATGGCGGCATACTTAAGACCAAAGGTGGTCGCCATCCAGACGGGCTTGAGGCCCTACCACGTAGCTAGGGTGGGTTGTTTTGTCGCCTTTTACGACAGGCCGACCCCGGCCACAGAGGTTAGTATTCTTTCTCCGCCCCTGCACGGATATCTGCAAACATCATTATTATTAGCAATTAGTAGTATCATAAATTGTATCTATTTCCTGTAATTGGATGAACTACTGGCTTTTTGCCAAGTAGTGGTGATTTAATTTATGGTTACAGTCATTTACAATTTTTTTTTGTGTACCGAGGTATACTATTACAGCAGCTTTCGAGGGAAAAGCCGTTGGAGAGTGTGGGATTATCTCCCGAGGGATGCATGTACAGTACACCTATACTATCTTGTGTGTATATTGTGAAGTGCCAGTTGTAAAGATGCGACTGTCAAGACACGAAAGTAATGGAGAGGTATGGGCGACATATATTATACATAGACATCTGCAAGTGATTTACGTGGATATTATCGAGCCAATGTGATCAATGAAATTTCATCAATCAGTCAATTTTCTTAGAATGTCTGTTTTAACAAATTCGGAAAGTGGACCCCGGGCACCGAAATTTGGGTTGGAACTGGGATTTAACGCTATGACGATGATGATAACCAAAAAGCAGTATTCTAGGTAGGTCTTTTCCTGTATTGTATTGTGAAGCATGCCAGAAAATTCCAAAAAAGTATAATAAGGCTTGTCAGCCCATTTCATACTCTAACACTATAAAACTTATATATTTAAACGAGCAATTCTTGTATATATATACATATATAATTGGAATCTCGGAATCGGCTCCAACAATTTTTATGAAATTTAGTATACGAGGGGTTTCGGGGGCGATAAATCGATCTAGCTAGGAATCATTTCTAGAAAATGTCATTTTAATCGCTTTTTTTATTGGAAGAAAAATAACAAAAAGGTGGCGTTTGAGTAGTCCCAATTTAAACTGAAAAATGACTTTTCCTGACATCTATCGGCGAATAATAATACTATTTTTTTTAATTGCTTTTTTGTTTGCTTTGAGGTTAGACTAAGAAAATCAATTGTTAATTTCCAAAAAACACAATTTATAAAAAAAAATACCGAGCAAAGCTCGGTCATCCAGCTGTTATTAACAATGTAAGAAGAAAATTATTATTTAGCAAATTACTAGGAGGAGGGCCTTGGGGACTAAATAATTCAAAGTCACGGCAAAGACAAAATATTGTTTCCATAGTGTACTGTGCATTGGCTCTTATGATACGAGCAGCGCTCCCACAAATAAAATACTCAACGATATTCTACAGAGTAATTTCCACCTCTCATATTCATCTGTCCATCCGTTTTGATCAAAGTGTACTCTCTGTGAGTGTGGTTTGTAGTTACTTATTGTTTTAAATGAATTAAATTAGATTGTTTGTGTTATTAAAGTAATTTGTTTACATCTCCACATAAGTAAGAGCCACGCGATTGTTTAAAATTATTTTGATGATATATTTCAGAGATGTTATGGATAGGAAATTTTGGAATTAGATATGGAAACGACAATAAGGTACGTAAAAGGTAAACCAAAATAAATCGGTTTACCTTTTTATTTCAGATAGTTCATGTAAAGATTACAAATAAATAACGATAATACTTCATTTTTAGGTAATCAATTAATTCTCCAAACAGTCATATAAATTTTATAGTGCAACTCAATTTAAATATTATAGTTTATCTTTAAATGCATATAGAGGTACGCCTGTAGCTCATGTGTCGGTTCATCAGTCTCATTTATCTCTTATCCGAAATTATTTGAAACCTTTAATTTTCTGTTTCGATTATGGAGAAAATATTATATCAGATATCATATAGTTTTGGTTACGGTTCCGATTCTTTATTACATCCCTAATGTATTTATTATGGTTTCTTTGTACATGTGTTTATCTCATAAATTCTCGTAGGCGAGAGGATTTTTATTATAATTAAAATTATGTAAATATTAATATTTTGAGTAGGTCTCTGTGTTTAGGTTCAATTGATATCTAAATAGATTTATGTTATCAATCTGTTTTGACTGATTTGCCAGGAGACCTAAAATTTCGTCTGGCCGTGAGGCGCATGAATTAGCATATTTTTAGCGCACGTCGGGTAGTCGAGGAATACTGGGGTGGTTTTAGTGGGTATACCAGCGATGTGCATACCTATGTCAACTGAAGGTGCACACAGGCGCTATATACAGGTACCACGTTCTATAATACCACCCCGAGAGGATATGTGAGGTAGGATGTGTACCGAATACTCTGTAATGGACAATAACAATAAATATCACTTGCATAACGTTAACATACACTTTCTGTGTAAATATATTATTTACTTGGTTTTTTTGTTGCTCTAGAACAGCAGTGAACAGCAGGACAGCGGAAGCCTATGAGTGTTTGCAGCTCCAGTGGCATCGCGAGTACGCTGGTCTCATAAAGGTACAGGAACTTGGGTCAGTAATGCCGGAACATAGCACAAAGTTATTATGGCGGCATACTTAAGACCAAAGGTGGTCGCCATCCATACGGGCTTGGAGCCCTACCACGTAGCTAGGGTTGTTTGTTTTGTGGTGTTGAGTTTTTTCTTCGCCTCTTGCAACCATTTAGTAATTCATACTCAAATTAATAAAAAGTGTCTTAAATTCTTACAATAACCTTAGAGGTATCACCCGATGACACTCTATTTCTGCTATGATTCCGTGGTTCAAATACGCTAAGATGACAACTGCTGTCTGATTCCTCATGCCTGAAAAGAAAGCTTCCATAGAAGTCTATTTTATCGTAATTATTGTGAAGTGAGTTTAAATTGCACTGTCTGTAGATAAAAAAGAAACAAAATTGAACGATCTCTATAAATAAAACAACTGTCTCAATTGAAAAGTGATAAGCCTTTCTGTATAATAATTTATTAGAGACTAAGCTGACCTAGTCTTAAGTATTCACTTAAGACTAGGTCAGCTTAGTCTCTAATAAATTATTATACAGAAAGGCTGAGAATTCTCTCATCTTATAAAATATTTAAGGCGAAAGCGATCGCAACCGGATCTCGAGGTGGCGTTAAGATTTATAGCAATAGTCCACAACCACTAACAATGTCTGGCGGTGGCTCGCCGCCCCTCTGACTGATGCTTCGCATTTGTTTCAACTGATTTACTTCAACATTTGCACATACTTCATTAGTCTTATTTAAGTAGTTTTCAAGACGGTAAAATACGTACGTAAGTTAAAATGAAAAGTTATCCTTAATTTGAATTTGAATTTAATTTAGAATAATTAATATAATAACTATTTAAAAAATTTCAAAGTTAAGAGTTGTATAACATACACGGAGGTAAGCTATACATTTTTATTGTTAATTTTATTTATGTTAATCTGATGTCAGTTAATGCGATTAAAGTAGTTGGTGAGTTGTCTTCTAATAATATATAAAGTACTAAAAAAACTAAACATCTATACAAATAAATAAAATTGGATCTGTTTGTAATTTGGGTCTGTTTGTAATATTAAAATAATCGCTTTTTACTAAGTGTATTTGGATGTATACACGGTACATATACCTAAACAACATTTTTTACAATTTTTGTCTGTCTGTCTGTTTGTTCCGGCTAATCTCTGAAACGGCTGGGCCGATTTTGACGGGACTTTCACTGGCAGATAGCTGATGTAACAAGGAGTAACTTAGGCTTTTCTAGACTTTTATTTTAGAAAAAAAATGGTTTTAGTTAAAAGTGATCAGTTTCGGATTATATCCAATTTAAGTTGACCTCTGATTTATATCATCAATCATATAAAAAAGGTTCAGCTTAGGCTGGACTTTGTAGGTTCGAACGCAGTTTGTATATTTCATTTATTTATATTTTACGGTTTATGGGGTTTGTAATCCAAAATAAACCAACCATAAGATATATCCAAAAAATGTTGCCCAAAGTCACTATTCCACGCGGACGGAGTCGCGAGCACAGCTAGTTTATCTATTAATCTGAAAGTCATTGCATAGTGTAAGGAACTTACTCTAATGTCAATGGTAATTAATATTAGCTTAATAGCTAATATTATGATTACTACAAGAGAATAACATAATATGTTACCGTCCAAATTTATTCAAAAAATGAAATTATTAATAAATTTGTTGACCTTTATATATTTACATAAGTTTAAAAGCAATTATAATGCACATGCATTGTACATCGTATTCGCAAATCCCACTAGTTACAAAAATAATTCAACCATACCCAAAACTATCGACACATCGGCTTTAAATTAAACCCAGGCCCTCACTTTACTTATTTAGTTAACTCATTAATTCGTACAGTATTAAATTCGTATAAAATTCGATAGACAGCGCTCACCTCAGACAAAGTTTTCATTAGAAGCGGGGGTAAGTTTGCGGCGAGCCCGAGTGTGCGAGTGCGAGTGGGGATGTTTGGCACGACGCTGATAACACAACAAACAACTTGTTACAAACGTGTTTAGTTTTAGTTATTGCTTCGAGTTCGACGCTTTAACTCATTGGTCTAATAATGAAGAGGGCTGAGGCCAGAGCGGTAATTAAACTCGGCTTCACGATGATAGGAGGTTTCCTGTTTTGAGGCACTTTCGCTAGTTTTAATTATTTTTAAGTACCACTGCATTCACCGAACGTAGGTGAAGAAAGTAATTGGAAGTAGATAAAAGCGTGAACCTGTTATGTGTCATCTATACACATAAATAAAATTGGAGGGTCTGTTTGTAATATTAAAATAACCGCTTTTTACTAAGTGTATATGGATGTACACATGGTACATATACCAAAACAACATTTTTTACAATTTTTGTCTGTCTGTTTGTTTCGGCCAATCTCTGAAACGGCTGGACCGATTTTGACGGGACTTTCACTGGCAGATAGCTGATGTAACAAGGAGTAACTAAGGCTACTTTTATTTTAGAAAAAAAAATAGATTTTGTTAAAAATGACAAGTATTGGAAATTATAATCCAATTTAAGTTGACCTCAGATTTATATCATCAATCATATAAAATAGGGTTCTGCTTAGACTGGACTTTCTAGGTTCGAACGCAGTTTGTATATTTCATTTATTTATATTTTAGGGTTTATAGGGTTTGTAATCCAAAATAAACCATAAGATATATCCAAAAATGCTGCCCAAAGTCACTATTCCACGCGGATGGAGTCGCGGGCACAGCTAGTCTTCTACCTAGTCAGGTCATAAGTATTGTCACACAGTAAAAACTTTTCTTTTAGAATGCTGGCCACAAAAAAGTTTATTGAATTCGAATTTCGAATTGTTCATGAAAATAAAAATGTATAACTTTTAGAATTTTACTCATTTTTAAATATGGAGTGGACGCTTAAAGAAGACCGTGTTGCAGTTATTGCGTTGCATCGTTGCGGTTACGCGCTAATTCAAATTTTTAACATGCTGAAAAATTTGAATATAACCAAAAGATTCGTTTATCGTACCATCAAACGATACAATGAAGACTCTAGTGTAGATGACAGGTCAAGAAGTGGTCGCCCTCGGTCTGTTAGGACTCCAGCAGTGATAAAAGCTGCGAAGGCACGAATTCAAAGAAATCCCAAACGTAAGCAGAAACTGTTGGCCCTTCAGATGGGGTTAAGCAGAACCACGGTGAAAAGGGTGTTAAATGAAGACTTAAGGCTTCGGGCATATCGAAGAAAAACAGGACATCGTTTGAATGCTCGTCTAATGGACCTGAGACTGAAGAGATGCCGCGCTTTGTTGAAGCGGTACGCGGGAAAAAAATATCGGGAAATTCTTTTTTCGGATGAAAAAATGTTTACCGTAGAAGAGAGCTACAACAAACAAAATGATAAGGTGTACGCACACAGTAGTGAAGAAGCGAGCAACCGTATTCCGCGTGTCCAACGAGGTCATTTTCCATCCTCGCTCATGGTATGGTTGGGAGTTTCTTATTGGGGCTTAACAGAGGTACATTTTTGTGAGAAAGGTGTAAAAACGAATGCTGTTGTGTATCAAAATACAGTCCTGACGAACCTTGTGGAACCTGTTTCTCATACCATGTTCAATAACAGGCACTGGGTATTCCAACAAGATTCGGCGCCAGCTCATAGAGCGAAGAGCACACAAGACTGGCTGGCGGCGCGTGAAATCGACTTCATCCGGCACGAAGACTGGCCCTCCTCCAGTCCAGATTTGAATCCGTTAGATTACAAGATATGGCAACACTTGGAGGAAAAGGCGTGCACAAAGCCTCATCCCAATTTGGAGTCACTCAAGACATCCTTGATTAAGGCAGCCGCCGATATTGACATGGACCTCGTTCGTGCTGCGATAGACGACTGGCCGCGCAGATTGAAGGCTTGTATTCAAAATCACGGAGGTCATTTTGAATAAACTTTAATGTCATAAGAATCTATGTTTTGTTAAGTTCATTTTGGTATATGAATGGTTACATAATTAATAAACTTGTTACAATTATTTTACATTAAACATGTGACAGAATTTATGACCTGACTAGGTATATAAAAATATACATACGTAAAGTTCTAAAGACATGTTTGTTTGCATAAAAAAAGTTAACAGTTTATTGCTAAGATATAGGTATATGATTGATGCCAATATTTTATAAAAAAAAAATATTAACTTAAACAATTTATTTTAATCACATTTTCTAGTCATTTTAATTTAAAAAATTGTTGAAGTTTTTTTCAAATCTGAGTAAATAAACTAAGCGTGCAAGCCAGATATTTCATCAGATTGTGTGCTGTGTCCACTAAATGGTAAACAGTAACTTATGGACAGTTCACCTATGAACGTTTGCGACGTCAGGGGTACCATTAAAACACTACCGTCTATGTAGAGGATAGATAGGAGGATACCGTCTATGTAGAGGTCAATTATGCCGAAAAAAAAACAAGGTGTTTCCAGACGGACTTGAGGCTCTAGGATCTAGGCTTGTTTTAGCTCCTTTTGCGATAGATCGTCACTGGCAGCAGGTGTCTGCATTCTTACTCTGCCTTTGTACGGAGAATAGGCCTAAAAATTATTTATTATTGAATCTACAATATTAAATACAGCTTGTACTGGTCATATTTACCTTAAAACTATACCAAAGTGCGCTGGATTCAATTTTTACACAAGGTCTCGTCAAAGTGATACACGATTGAATTACGTGCGGGCGCATGGACGATATGCGGATATCGGTCAACCTTACCTTTATTTTTTATTTCGATGTATTCGTTTGGTGGACGTCAAACAGATCTGTAAACCGAATCAAATCGGAAAATTTGTGTAGATTGGAATCTGTGTCAACCGAAACGTATGCTATGCGATGATTTATTGACAGCTATATACTAGAATTGGTTTTTCACTGTAAATGTTTTTCACTATATGATATGTATCACTATATTTTTTACGTTGAAGTTAAAATTTGTATTGTATTCATGCCATCTCTGTAGCACACGGGATCAATAAAATTGAATTAACTCTTGGTAGGGAATATTAAATAATTAAGTAATAATTATACTGTAATTATTGATACTTTGTCATATTGTTCCAAAATAGACAAAGAGCTTGTATTATGGGCACTAAACAACTGTGATATAATATATTTTTTGTAAATAAATTTGTATTTCATATTTTAGAAATTTTTTTTTTATTGCGTAGGACAGCAGACAGGCTGACAGCCCACTTAGAATTTAGCTGTTACCGTCGCCTATAGGTGTTTGCAATGCCAGTGGCATCGCGAACACGCTGCTGTCCCATAAGAGTGCATGAACTTTGATCACTTATTCCGGAACACAAGGTTATTATGGCGGCATACTTAAGACCAAAGGTGGTCGCCATCCAGACGGGCTTGTGGCCCTACCACGCAGCTAGGGTGGGTTGTTTTGTCACCTTTTACGACAGGCCGACCCCGGCCACTGAGTTTAGTATTCTTTCTCCGCCTCTGTACGGATAAATCTATATAAAATAAAAACAAAGAAAAACATAATATCGTTATAGGTATGTATAAGTTAGGGGATATCTATTATTATTTTTTTTTTGCCAATATCTGCCACTTCTGTATCCAATAAGGCTCGCTCAGCGGTTGCTTATTCAAGAACAACATAACGTCATAAGGTTATGTTGTTCTTGAATAAATTTTCAAGCCAGTTATCATCTGCAAATTCTAACGTAAGCCTCATGCCACGCCATCTCTCTCGAAATGGCGGAAACTTATTTGTACTCCTAATAATATTATTCAAAAGTATAGTTAAACATTCGTTTTGTCTTTTACCCTTTAAATATTAGAAATATGTGTGTATTTTATTATTTTAGTAAAATAAAAAGTAAGATACGGCTACGTGGTCCAGTACTATCGTGTCTCGTGATCTTGATCTCCATAGATAAAAAAATATTTATACGAAAAAAATTATTTGTACCTTTCTGACTGTACATGTCTACTAATTGAAAGTTTGTATTAAATCCTTTAAAACAGATATTCACCCAGAGCCAGTAGAACAATTTAATACAAAATCAAATAGATACCGTATTTATTCAGTTTTGTATTATATAGACTTAAAATGAGCAGGAAAGAATAAATAATATTTATCAACCGCGGAACGATAAAACTAGTTGAATAGAGTAACATTAGGTGTGCGCTACCTATGTCTTTTGTGTCCGTTACACGATGTTAGGCAAAGGGGCAGGAAGAGGAAGCGGTTTATCTGCGCTGCGGAACTCAGGAAGACGTACGCCCGCTCCGGTCCTTGGTCCGCTCTGAATTCCTTTAGGCTTTACGTTTCAACGAAATTGCTATTGTTAGTGGCTCTACACTTTTATAAGAACGCTTTTGTTATTTTCATAATATATTTTCTTAGTTTTGTGAATTTACTTTAGTACTTTATTGTTAATAAAAATAAAAAATAGACAATAGACAAAATTAATATAGTAGGCGGTCTTATTGCTTAAATCCGTGCAGGGGCGGAGAAAGAATACTAACCTCTGCGTTCGGCGTGTCGTAAAAAGCGATAAAACCACCCAGCTACGTGGTAGGGCTCCAAGTCCATCTGGATGACGACCACGTTTGGTATTAAGTATACCGCCATAATAACCTTGTGTTGTGTTCCGGAATTAATGACCTTGTAGGTCCTGTACCCTTATGGGACAACAGCGTGTTCGTAATGCCACTGGCGTTGCAAATTCTAAGCTGGCCGTCAGCCTATCTGCTGTCCTACATCAATAAAAAATCAATTTCTGTGACCAATTTACTCGTTAGTTGAGGCAAATTATGAAGAATAGGAAAGGAAATATTTATTTGCTGATTTTAATTTAGTTAAGGTTGTTAGGGTCTATGTGTTTATATTAACGTGTATTTATTAATAAAAAAATGTACAAGTAGTATACCAGTTGCCTAGTACCCATAACACAAGCGCTCTGCCTAATATGGTATTAGCTGGCGCTGAGTGAATTGTAATAATATATTTATTATATTATACTCCATCCGTTTTCCGAAGAATCATAAAAAAGTGACAAAAAGTTACTTTTTCTCTAATTTTATTGATAGGATAACCAATGAACAGTTGAGAGTTTCAGAGTTGGATGGTCAACGAGCACGAACCCGTAAAAACCAGATGTCATAACACACTCTCCGATGTACACTTGTATGTAGCTTATACTCGCCTGTGGCCCCCGTACCTTCAGTGACATCTTCATAAATGAAAATGTCACAGTCACTGTCAAAACACGACATTGCATTTACAGTCACGAATTGATTCGTACATTCGTACCATAGAGTAGATTGCTATACACTACACATGTATGCCATGAACATACACGTTAGTTTGTTGCTCAGGAAAAAGAATGTTACGGAAATGCCCAGGCAACATTAGTAATGAGATTGGGAACCTCTTAAGTGAATGATAATTCAGCGTTTAAGTATTTAGAAATGGTAAAGTTGGCGAGATGAATATGCTGCGGTGGATGTGTGGAGTGACGCGGAAGGACCGCGTTAGGAACTCCCGCATTCGCGATAGTCTTCATGTCCGTGACATTGCGGATAAACTGCAGGAGTGTCGGCTCCGTTGGTACGGCCACGTCTTACGGCAACCGGATGCTTACGTGGGAAACAAATGTCTGGCCATGCCTCCTCCGCCGGGCCCCGGCAGGAGGAGTAGACCCAAAAAGTGCTGGCTTGACGTCGTAAAGGGTGATATGCGTGCCAATGGGCTCACTACCAGGGATACTGAAGACCGTGCGAAGTGGAGTAGAAAAAGCCGGAAAGCGGACCCCGATCACCGAAACGCAAGTTTGGGTTGCAACCGGGATGAACGCTGAGATGATGATGATGATGATGGTAAAGTTGGCGACCACCGTAATCGCATCGTCGACCACTGTAATCTTTTTGTAGTTGTATCTTGACATTTTATATTTTATGCCAATTTTTACCATCCTACCAGTTTACATGTAGTCTAATTACGCGGTGAAAAATGTCTAGCCATGCCGATTTTGCTGGAACACGGTAGAAGGGTAGACTCTAAAAGTACTGGCTAGACATTATAAAGGGTGATATGGGTGCCGAAGGACTCAGTACTAGGGAAGCTGAAGAATGCAAAGTGGAGAAGAAAAAGTCACAAAGCGGATCCAGAAGTTCATCCGACGTTTGGGTTACATCCGGGATTTTTTAATGCATGATGTATGAAACAATTACAAAATAAAATAAAACAAAAAATTACAACTACTAGTGAAAAAAGCAAATAATTATATACAGGGTTATGGGTAATTCGACATATTCCCGTTAGGAGGAGATAGGGGTGACTATTTGAGTCCTGGCGCTATTATACCAGTGGCGCCGGGATGGCGCCGAGCGTAGCTCTTGACCCGCGCCTCGCGAAGTGGAGGTAAAGCGGGCGGAGCTGCGCGACGAGGTGCTCATGGTGGAATGGAAGGAGCGCCTCGCGCACCCCAGCGCGGGCCTCGCTACCGTCGAAGCGGTGAGGCCCGTCCTGGCCGAATGGCTGGAAAGGCGCCACGGCGCCCTGACCTTCCGCCTGACGCAGGTCCTCTCGGGGCACGGTTGCTTCGGGAGGTACCTGTGTCGCATAGGGTGGGAGATGACGTCGGGGTGCCACCACTGTGGCGTTGGCGACGAGGAGGACACGGTGGACCATACTGTCGCCGTGTGCTCTGCGTGGCGCGAAGAGCGCCGCGCCCTCGTCGCCCAAATCGGCGTGGACCTGTCGCTCGCAGCCCTGGTTCTGTCCATGATCTGGGGCGATCCTGGATGGATGGCCGTCGCCTTCTGCGAGGTAGTCATGTCCGCAAAGGAGGCGGCGGAGCGGGAGCGGGAGTCTACCACCACACTCCCCTCCCGCCAACGCAGGCTACGTCGGCGGTGCCGGAGGGCAACTAATGACCTCCAGCCGCCGTGAAAAACGGCCGCGGGCGGACCCTCGAGGGAGGACCCGCCACCCGCACTATTGCCGCAAGGGTGAGGGCTGCGTACTGTTCCGTAGCCCCCCTCAACTCCTAGAGTTATTACAGGAAAGTGCCGGGGGGACGAAAGCCTGACCCCCTGGCGCCAACCCTTAAGAAGGGGCCCGCCTTAAGACAAAGGGCGGGCTGGCGCCGGCCCGGGCCACGAGATCGGCAGGCCATATATCCGTAGGCCCGGGCGTAGGCGATAGGAGAACAGCGGGGTTTTTTTAGTGGGTAGTCGGATGTTCGAACATCTTTCCCGGAGTCCCACATATCCCTCGGTCCCCCCGGGCCGGGGGAACCCGTCAAGAGTGGTTTCTCCCCGAGACCAAAAAAAAAGGTGACTATTTGACGGTGGGGGACGTCCGCATTGCCGTCGGGCCGTCCATGAAATGTCTCGGACAGGTGCACGACGGGCGATGTGTCTTGACTGGCGGCACACTTCGAGCGCCTGGCGCCGAAGCTAGTTCGGGCGGCCTGCTGCCAAACGTCGGCGGGCCGGGCGCAGTGTACCGCAGACTCTTTGAAGGGACCGTGCGGTCAATGGCCCTCTGGCGCCAATAATTTGGAAGAGGCCCACCCTGAGACAAAGAGCGGGCCGGCGCCGGCCTGGGCCATGAGATCGCAAGCCACATATCCGTGGGCCTGGGCGTAGGCAATAGGAGAACAGCGGGGTTTTTAGTGGGTAGTCGGATGGCCAAACAACTTTCCTGGAGTCCCACATATCCCCGGTCCCCCAGGGACGGGGCAATCTGTCAAAAGAGGGTTTTTCCCCGAGACCAAAAAAAGGAGTGATAATTACGATAATTTTAACCCCCATATGCATTATGCATAAGTGAACCATTTTTGAGTTATCATGTTTTTTTAATTTTTTAAAAAAAAAGTCTAAAATGCAACATCAAAAATTTATTTAAAAAATTATCAGTTTAAATCTCAGTTTTTCTTCTGTTTTATAAAAACAATTAGACACTAGTTACTTATCAATAGTAAAACGACAATTATTGGTCCAAATTTAAAAATGTGAGATGAAAAACGATATTAAATCAGTATTTTTTTGAATTTTTTTCCACTAAAATGCCTTAAAAACACGTTATGAAACTTGATAAATAATCAATTTATCAAGTTCACTTTTGCATAATGCATATGGTGGTTAAAATTATCACAAATAGTCACCCCTAGCACCTCATTACGGGAATACGTCGAATTATCAATAACCCTGTCTATTAAATTTCTAGGAAAGTAAAATTTATGTTATTAGTTAGAAATTCATATTTCTTTCGAAGTTTTACTTTCTTATCTAACTGAACTCTTTTTACACAGTTTATTTTCTGGAATAAGCGGCAAATGTAGTCTGTCGATCTTCAGGGACCGATTTTAAACAAAATACGTGTATTCTAACCCCGCTCTAACCACTGGAAACAGAATAAATACAGTGTTGTTCCCCTGCGGCAAGAATAAATATGTCTTCTAAAACTAGTACTTATTCCCAACAATTTAAACTGAACTGCCAGTAGAGATGTTTTAAATGTTAATAATTTTCTTAAGTTATCCACTTGAAATGTATTAGAAAAAGATGAAGGGCATCCTATATTGTATCACTAGAATGTACTGAAAACCATCATCATTATCAGTTTCAGTTAAATTCTCGTTCGTTGTTATTTTACATTTTTCGATTCCTATGTTGTAGATTTGTGCAGTTTGGAAATAATTTGTTGTATTCTGGGCATCATTTCTGTGTAGTAGAAGTTTAGTTATAGTTTTTTTTTATTGCTGAGGTACAGCAGATAGGCTGTTGGCCCACTTAATTAATAGTAAGCAGTTACCGTTGCCTATGGATGTTTGCGACGCTGGGGGCATCACGAACACGCTACTGTCCACCCATAGGGGTACGGAAACCTGAGTCACTAATTGGCCGGAATACAACATAGTGTTATTGTTGAGTGTGGTTGCCATCCATTCGGGCTTGAAACCCTACCTACTTAGCTAAAGTTGTTTTGTCGCCTTTTACGACATGCCGACCCTGCCGTAGTGGTTAGTATTCTTACTCCGCTCTTGCATGGAAAAAAAACTTAAAATAAAAGAGAGATATCAAAAAGTTTTCTAAGTGTACCCTTTATAAGATTAACTAGAATATTTGAAAATCATTGCACGTGTTTCTTTTAAAGAAACAAAAACAAAAAAATAAAATGTGATGTACAGTAAAAGTTGGATGTGAAAGCTTTCACTTAGAAAGTAGTGGCTTTTTGTGTTGTTTCACAATAAACTGGCTTACTTTTTGAATACCAACTTTTAAAACGATTTACACATGCTTTTACAACTTAGAGGTAACTTTAAGGTTGTTATAAGTTTAGATTGCTTACTACATCGTGCTGATATGATCTAGGCAGTTTTAGCTATGTCTTATATAGATCAAGAGAGTCCGATTATAATGTTGTTTTCTTGAATACAAAAAATGTTCATCTGGTTAATAAATAATTATATTTGAAAAATATCAAACTTACAGGTAAAATATCCGCAGAATTCATCGGTCTGGGCCACGAGATCGGCGGGCCAACTTATTAGTCGGCTCAGGCGGCGGGCTATAAGAGAACAGCGGGGTTTTTCGTATGTCAACCATATTTTCTGGAGTCCCATATACCCCCTCGGGTCGAGGGGACTCGCCAATGATAAGAGTATTTCCTCGAAAAAAATAATCATTAGAATTCATATTTGATAGAAAAATAGAAAATCTACTCAAGATTTTTACAATACACAAGATAAGATTAGTGCACAATAATTATAATTCAATGCAATTTTGATATTAAGATTTTTTAAATTATTTCAATGAAATTCTAGAAGCGCTTTTTGTTTAAGATATTCTCTTTGTTCTGGCATCAAATATATAAGATAAATATAGTTGACTATAAAGATAATAAAATATTGATAATAAAATGATGACACCCTCAAAAATGTAAAATAAAGTGAAAACGACATTGTAAAGTTAAATTTGTAATTTATTTATTTATACCCGGGGAAGCGTTTGTTATATGACTTTTTTATTAACATAGATGTACTAAGTAGACCACAAGTTAATATAATAGTTTAGGAAAAAGAACTGAATTCGTTGCCACATCTGTTTATTGCTTACAAAAAACCCGATTCTATAAAAAAATACATTAATGAGTAGTTACAAACTTCAGAAAAAACAGAAGGTTAAGTTAATGCCTATAAAAAGACTAAAGAAAATTGTCTACTAAAAAGAAATACGAGCAAGGCTATTTCCTTTAGCTTCACCTGCAGTGCGGGTATATTCTAATTTTAATTTTATTGCACTTATTAAAAGTTGCCCCATTTTCTTTGTAAGTTGCTAAAGACGACAAATGGATCACACATTTTATTAGTTCAGACACAGGGGTAAACGGTTTTTCAGTATGTATGTCAAACTATATGTGCCCTTAAGCTTTTTTACTTGAAATACCTATAAAAGACGCACAACTAACTTCGCTCTTTAATAATTCGCAACTACTGTCAGGATTTAAATTTAACACTTTAAATGCAACTAGAGTAAAACGCTTTTGAAATAATACATTTCTTCCTTATATGTCTATAGATTGCAGCTCATCGGATTCAGAATCAATTTAGGTATGTTAGCTAAGTCGCAGAGCAATGACCAGAAGTAGATCCTCACCCTGTTGTTACTACCCCTCACAAAGATTTTAGGCGATGACCGGGATTTTTCACTAATCTATTGATATGTCGCCGAGACCATCCTAGCTATCCTTCGCTGGCCAGATGAGTGGTCGCAAAAGTAGGGTGGACTCCACATACCCGCATCAGATTCTCGGCATTCCGACGCGGGACTGTTAGGTGCAGTTTTCCCCGGGAACAAATGTGTGTTAGCTAAAGAAATATAGGAAACAAAGCACAACAACATTTAATGTTTACAATTCCATTGCAATTAAACTCGAATGCCTTTTACCTAGAATATATTTAAAAACAAACCTAAATTTATCACGATTATATAAACTTGTAACAATATTAATGATAATAATCTTATTAAATTAAATGGAAATCTGAATTTGTTAAAATTATTATCTTACCTTTAAATTTAGATTATTACTTTTATACATTCCTCATCGGTATGTCATTTCTGGCATTTTCTTTGGTCTATCTTATATGTTAAACAATCTATATAAATAAATTAATGATAGAGGTCTGCAGTTGTGCGCGTACCACGGCAAAACTACTGGATAGATTTCAAATACATTTTCCAAGTTTTTTTCTTAGATATTTGGCCCTTATTTAAAAAAAATGTTGCGATTATATATTTATATATATATATATATATATATATATATATATATATATATATATATATATATATATATATATATATATATATATATATTATAAAGTTATTAAAGTTTTAAGAAGCAACGATGTTTATAGGAGAAGTGGGGCAAGTGGGGCAAACTTTTCATAATATTTCGATTTACTTTTTCTGTTATGCGAATATCGAAGCGGTGGGAACGGCTAATAATAAATAAGTAAAAAGGGATCTCATTCAAAACAATCAACTAATGTTAGATTCTTTGATCATCAACAGAAGCTAAAAACACTAAATTCTACTAATCTAAATAGCAGATTGTAAATGTTACACAGGAAACAAATGCTTTTTGTAATGAACTATACTGAGAACATCCTGACCTAGTTCATGTTGCTGTTAAATGCTGGAAGTGCCATCATGTTCTTCTCCAAGATTCAATATATCTCTATATCGAAATTCGTCGAAATTGCGGTTTAGGCGTGAAAACAGAACAGAGCAGACCGACAGACAGTTACTTTCACATTTAATATTATTATGACATGGCGGATATGACAATTTCTCGAGAACCGACTGTCCACAATCTTAATTAACTTTTCAACAGCATTTTTCTTATAAAAAAAAAAACTTATCATTAAGAAGCACGTACCAAGTTACAAAACCGCTGGAATCAGAAGGAAATAACTTTGAGTAATAAAAATCTTTCAAAGATTTAATAGGATTAAGTTAATTTATATTTTGTAAATATAATAAGTCTGTTTTCAAGATTCATTGCTACACTTATCATAATATTTTTTTTATTCTCTAATCCATTCGCTTATATTCTGTTCTGCACATTGAACTTTTTTGGCTTATTTGCTAGTGAGACCTTTAAGATTATGACAACGTATACACTAAGTGCAATGAAAAAAATAAATAATTTATTGATTTTAATTTTACACTTAAAACAATAAATTAATTACTTTATTTTACAGGTTTCAAGCATTTCATCTCAGTTGAGTCAAAAACATGTTGAGTATTGTAATATGCTGGTGTTTCAACATGGAACACTGTGATTTAATTTTCCCTCGTTTACGAGTACCACCACTTTTACGTTACATAATAATAATAAAATTTCTTTATTCCATAATATACATTGTTGCAACTAGAATTAATATTAAAGAACAGTAGTGAGTTTATTAATTATGGACTCCTTTTCGGTTAAAGGTTTGTTTCTCGTCTATCCAGCGCTCCTTTGGTTTTCCTATTCTTCTTTTCCCTCTAAGATCTTTCCAAATGGTGGCCAGTGCCGTTCATATCCTCTCCTTGGTGCGTGCCAGGTGTCCGGCCCATTTCCACTTCATTCTACGTGCGTGTTGTAGAGCATCTAAAACTTTAGTTTTGATTTTCATTGAGCTTTATGGTCTTTATGGGGTTCGAATTTTTTGCGTGATTAATATTTCTGTGTAACTACAAAATTTATTCCATGTCATGCAGATTTGCATGACTTTTACGTTACAAAGGTAAAAAATAATATAAACAACATAAAATATAAACAAATAGAAGTGATTGGAGGGCCAAACGATAATCGGTCCTACAAACGTTAGATCTATTCCTTTTTCACAAACATATTCAAACAGCCATTCAGATTTTTCTCCTCGCAGGGGCGAAGCAATAATATTGACCCCTGTGGTCAGAGGCGTCCTATTGTAAAAGGCCTCATAAGAACTCGAGTTAGGTGGTAGGGCTCCAATCCCATCCGGAGCGCCTGGTCTCTCATGCTGCTTTATTAATCTTGTGTTGTGTTTTAGCGTAAATGTCCCTAGGTTCCCATCCCCCTACGCAGACGGCAGCATTGCTGTTTTAAAGCATTAAAAAAGAGAGACAAAAGAAAACCAATTATAATGTTTGTAATTACAATGTTTGATAATATACATATATTTATAATATGTATCTGGTGAGTATAATTAAATTCAATAATATCAAGAAAATATAAAAAAGGAAAGCCGTTAAATATCGAAAGTCAAATATGAAAGACTGTAATATTGCACCTGCCTGTACAAATGTGACGTGGGTTGACTTGCATGTATCATGTAGACAGGATGAGTAAATTTCTGTCGCTTGAATAAATAATCGCGTCGTTTCGCAACAATTTGTTGCGTCCTTAGATAGGCTTATGAATATTCATATATTCTGTCTTTGATATTAATAGTTCATTGTAAGAGAAACTTTGTTCGGCAACCTCCATCAACATATAATTTATAACTACATTAATTTTTATAGTGATTAATTTGTTAATTACAATTTTATGCTGTATATATGCTTATATTGTATATATAGGAGGGGGCATGTGATAAAAATCCAACGAACAGAATAGGACCTATTCTAATGCGTGCATCAATGACTCGCCAATTTCCAGGTATATCACTCTCAAACATGTCCCTGTATGACCATCATACGTGGCCGTCGGTCTTGTGATTTGACAGTGACAGTAACAGTAACATCTTGACACCTCTACATAGACATGCGAAACAGCTTAGGTATGCTGTAAATGCATACCATAAATCACATATACAATAGACCGTTAATTAATTTTTTTTCTGGTAACTCATGGTCAGGAAAAGAAAATTAAGTACAAAAATAACAGACTTGGCATTTAAATAAATATTTGGCAATAATTAAATCTTAAACTTTAATATTGTACATGTTATTAAATAAAAAAAAGTAAACATAGCGGGATAGTGGTAAACACAGATGTTTTGGCTAAGGCTTTGTTATACATTAAGTGCCAGCACGCGAGGCGGCAATAAGTTTGCCTCGCCTAGTTCCTCGCTAGATAACAATTATAAATCTCTCTAATACTTCTTACTGTCCACACCGGGCTATTGTACTGCACTCACAATTCCACGTTTACATTTTAGGAATAGGAAATGTACTAAGATAATGAATACTAGTAAAACTAGTAAAGCAGTAATTATGTATTTTATATGATTTATAAATTTTGTTACATAACCATAATTTAAATTAGGAAGGGACAAGACCTTTAGAAATTAAACTAGACTTGCCTGCTAATGCTAAAGAACAAATGAATAAATAACGAATGACTTTGGCACAGGTTTTACTGCACCAAGCGCACTCGTAAGTCTGCAAATATCTTATCAATTAGTTTTTAGTGAACTTTTTATTCTAAGTATTAAGTTAACAGTCCACTGTTGTTTACAGCTATAACGTGATAATAATAAGTTTTAATACGATATAGGTATACGATATACCATAAAATTATTTATTAATAATTCGTTATTATTTTTAAGCAACTAGTTCAGTGATCTTGCGGTTGTGTGTTTGTTTTCTTTCATCCATGTATCGTGGTCGAACCCACTTAAGTTAAAACATTTTTATCAGCAAATAAGTTATTATGATATATGTATATGTACGTATGTGTCAATAAAGCTCAGAGATAAAGGTTTTCAAATAATGCAGCGAATTATCCATATAAAGAGTATTAATAGCGCTTAATATATAGGGTTATTGGTAATTCGATATATTCCCGTTAGGAGGTGATAGGGGTGACTATTTGCGATAGTTGAACGCCTATATGCATTAAGAAAAAGTGAATAATTTTTGAGTTATCATGTTTTTTAGCATTTTTCAAAATAAGTCAAATGCAATATAAAAATTTTATTTGAAAAATGTATAAATTTAAATCTCATTTTTTCTTCTGATTTATAAAAACAATAAAACACTGGTTATTTATCAATATTAAAACAACAATTATCGGTCTAAATTTAAAAATGCGAGACGAAAAACTATATTATTTCAATATTTATTTGAGATTTTTTTCCACTAAAATGCCTTAAAAATAAAAATAAAAACCTATTGTGGCACTCGGGGACTGCCGCGGTAAAGCTATTGCATAGCATTTTAATCAACTTATGCAATTATAATTATTTATTTATTTTTTATTTATGCAGTAATTATTTTTTTTCTAAAGTATCGATGTTTTCTATTGATATTTTTTTGGCAAGATATATCGATACTCTATAGTAAAAAACTATCGATGCTACGATATCGATGTTTTTATTATCGAGTATTGATATATCGATAGATATCGCCCATCCCTACCGCACTCACTGCACGTGCGCCCCGTAAATATACATGTAGGTATATGTGTATACATAGGTGTACATTTAAAAAGTGTAACTTGAATTAATATCAAAGAAAAAAATTATTACTGCATAAATAAAAAATAAATATATAATTATAATTGCATAAGTTAATTAAAATGTTTTCAATATCGCCCATCCCTGCGTACAGCCGTACCATATATAGGTACATACACGTTAAGCGAACGCTCGGCCGAGCTACATGGTAGGCGGAGTGGGGGGTGTTAGATTTTTTCGTTACGGAATTTCTTGATTCGGTCGCCGCGATAAAAGCTATGCAATAGCTTATAACTTATAATAACTTGACTTGCAGATTATTTTAAAAACATAACCGGTTTCTTAGCTCTCCATCAATGTATAACAAATAGAAACTTATTTAAAAAAAACACTGAAAAGTATTGATCACAAAGGAAGCTGGCGGAAATTCGTATTCGAATTAAACTTAAAATCTTATGCGTGCAGGGGCGTAGAAATAATACTAACCTCTGCATACGGGTCGGCCTGTCGTAAAAGGCGACAAAACAACCCACCCTACGTGGTAGAGTCTCAAGCCCGTCTGGATGGCGACCACCTTTGGTCTTAAGTATGCCGTCATAATAACCTTGTGTTGTGTTCCGGCATTAGTGTCCCAAGTTCCTGTACCCTTATTGGACAGCAGCGTGTTCGCAATACCACTGGCGTTGGAAACACCCATAGGCGACGGTAACTGCTAAATTCTAAGCGGGCCGTCAGCCTGTTTGCTGTCCTACAGCATTAAAAAAATGCAGTTTGAATATCTTGCAAATATTCTATCCTTACCATTATACTCCTATGCAAGTTATTCACTAAGAGGACCCTGAAAGAAGAATTGCTTTCTGTAGATTCATGTTAAAAGCGGATTTAGATGACGAATCTTTTTTGATGACAGACAGACATCGATGCGAATGGCGGCGCAACGCAAAAACAGCGGTGGCGCAGAAACTGACCAAGGCATGACCACGACCACTCTGTCAAGAGTGTAGGAATAAGAAGAAGAATCTTTTTTGAAAAAAATCTTATGGACCAGCCGGCGAATCCAAATTCGATCAAGATGGAATTACTAACTATCACAATAAACATTATTGGAGTGAGAAAGTGCACAAAAATCCTAATAAAAAGAGACTAAAAGGGTCGCAACGCCGTTTTTTGTTCAATGTGTGGATGGGAATAATTTACGACAATTTAATAGGACCACATTTTTTACTGATAAATCTAAATTCTGCAGCTTATGAAAAATTTTTAACTAGTGAAATATTTGACCTCCTCAAAGACGTGTCTTTGGCTACAAGGCAAATATGATACACAATCAAGACGGATGTCTTGCACATTTTGGTATTAATGTTAGGCGATGGTTCGATAGCCATTCTCCTAATCGTTGGATAGGACGAGGAGGACCTATTCCATGGCCTGCGAGGACTCCGGACTTAACGCTGGTTGATTTCTATGTCTGGAGTCACATGAAATCCCTAGTATACGACGTCTCACCTGTGTCATTCACGGAAGAACTTAAAACAAGAATTATAAACGCAGCAAATGCGATGTGGAATAGTTTTACTATTTCGGTAGTTAAGTCACAACTCAGAAAAAAAATGGGACTTTGCGTTCGCAATAAGGGAAGTCACTTCGAGAAAGAACTTTAATTAGATTAAATTACAAAGTGTCTTAGTAAACGGTCATGTTTTTAAAATAATCTGCAAGACAAGTTTCAAAACTTTTTTTGATTTTTAAGACATTTTAGGGAAAAGAAACCTCAAAAAAATATTGAAATAAACTCATTATATTTTCATCATTATTATACCTACCTATATATATTATATTTCATCATTCATTATAATTTCTAAGTCTTTACTCACTCAAAGTGCGTAGGTGTGAAAACTTTTTTGTTATTGATGACATACTGGCTGGCTGTAAAAAAAATTTCGATTATGTTTTGTTTCTTTCATAAAATTAAATGAAAGGGAATTTGTTTGAATTTAAGTGCGTTTTTATTGCTACGTTTAGTCTTGATTTTATAATTTTACCAACCATTTAAATAAAGTTAGCGACAAAATTGAATTGTTAGATATTCTTTACGTCATTTGATGGCAAATGAAATGCAAAGAGCAGTAGGGATGTTGCAAGCGGGAAGTAATCAATCTCAGGTATCTCGGCATTTTGGCATTTATAGAAGTGTTATTTGTCATCTTTGGCAGCGCTACAAAGGAACCCGCTGAACAGCATCCAGGCCGTAAAAGGAGTACAACCACTCGGCAAGACCGGTACATAGAACTGACTGCAAGACGCCAACCGATGTTAACCGCTCGAGAGATAAGTTTGAGGCTACAAAATTCAAGTGGTGTTGATGTAAGTCCCCAAGCTGTGCGAAATTGACTGCATGAGTACGGCCTACGCGCTCGACGCCCAATTAGGTGCCCACCGATACGTCACTGGAATCGCGCTCGTCGAAATGAATGGTGTAGAGAACGCAGAACATGGACCCAGGAACAATGGGATAAAATTATGTTTTCCGATGAGTCGCGATTCGGGTTTAGGCCTGATACAAAAAGGGTGCAAGTGTACCGTCGGCCCGGAAATACTGAAAGGCTCAGGTGCATTCAAGAAATTCATCCATACAGCGGCTCAACAGTTATGGTATGGGCGGGTATTATGAAGAACAGGCGAACTGAGCTCGTTTTTGTAAATGGAAACATAAATGCTGAAAATTACGTTGAGGATATTCTCAGACCTTATGTCCATCCATTTGCACAAACCTTTGGCTCCAATTTTACGTTAATGCATGACAATGCGCGTTCACATACAGCTCGGCGAACCAGTCAATACTTGGCAACGGAGAACATCCGGGTATTGCCCTGGCCTGCACAATCGCCAGACCTCAACCCCATCGAGCACGCATGTGACATGCTCCAGAGACGTGTTTTGAAGAACTTGGACGGAGTGACAACAACCAAACAGCTGAAGGATTTGCTACAATTCCATTGGGAGGGAATACCACAAGATGACATAAACAGTCTCATTAATTCAATGAATAATCGTTGCCGACAAGTTCTGAATAGCAGAGGAGGCCATACTTTGTATTAAATTATCATATTCTTTCACAATAAATTTATTTTCTTTAGAAATTTCATTTAAAAAAAAAAATTTAGTTGCTTATGTACCTAGTTTCTACAGTATATTCTAATATTGTTAATTTCTGTTATTAAAAGAACTTATAAAGACAACAGCTGTTATTTTTACATCATAGGACCCTAAAAATATTATTTTAAAAATAAAATTTAAATTATATAATTTAAATTTAGGATATATATCCTAAAATTTAAATTAGTACATGTTGCTTAGACTTTTTTGATGTGTGTATTATCGTTTTTCGTCTCGCATTTATAAATTTGAACCGATATTTGTTGTTTTAATATAATATTTTTTAAATCAATAACCACTGTTTAATCATTTTTATAAATCAGAAGAAAAAAAGGAGATTATATTGATATATTTTCTTAGTAAATTTTTGATGAAAATGGTTCACTTTTGCATAATGCATATGGGGGTTAAAATTATCACTCTATCACCTCCTAACGGGAATACGTCGAATTACCAATACCGATGTATAAGTTCATTCTTTATGACAAAGTTGAATATACTAATTAATAACTTTTCCGCTATAACAGTTTAAACTACCTTCAATTTCGTAAAATATAAAACAGCTATAAAAGTTTTGTTACACATTAAAGCATTTGACAAAATGTAACAAAGGGATTATGTTACAACATATTCGTCCGCTGTCGTAGATGGGACATCATAAAAGCATCAAGAAGCCATCACAAGTGGGTAACAGGTTGTTTCCAGAAAGTTCTTTGTATTTTTAACCGTTTACGTAAGATAAATTGTATTGCTTATATAACATGACATTGTGAAGGATGAGATTAGAAACTATTCTCAATATTTTCAAGCTGTTATATGAATGTGTTCTTCTAAAATGTCTTAGATAAACTATTTTTATGATATTACAAATAAACATAGTGGTATAATATACCGTAAAGTTTATGCACTGGCTGTCTGATTAGTGAATGCCGAATGTGAATTCCTTTCACAATTGCAGTTGGGCTCAAGGCTTATTATGGATTTCTAATGTTTTATATTTTTCGCTTAGTTAAAAGTGACCAGAACAATATCAGTGTCTTTAATAGATATAAAACGTGTTACAAATTTGGACATTTCTCTGCTATTGTAACTCAAAAATGAATGAAATGAATGAACGAGTTAGGTTGGGAAAAGTTTTTTATAGAAAATAACTTCGTGATCGTGAAATTTTTAAATTTATTCGAAGATGTAAAGAAGATGTAAAATATACATTCTAGAGATTAATAAAATACATCCGTACTATAGCTAGATTTTACACAATGATTTTCTATGAAGATTCATAAGCAATATACTATATTACGACGACATACTTATGTCGTATTTCAAAATAATATTTTGCAAGATTCTATTTATTGAAGCGTTCTTTGCGATGAGCGCAACGGAAGTGCAGCCGCGAGGACTCGTCCCGTTCAGGAGGCACGTCTTTCGAATGCAATATTTATATCAGTTTAAAACGGGCCTTCATCAGGATGTTTCCTTTACGAGTCAAAGCATTTTTATGAAATAAATCATATTTGAATAGCTGAGTATATATTTGGAATTGTTCACTTTAAACTTTTCAGTGGTGCAGACAATAATTCTCGAGTGCAGAAATGTTTTCTATTATAAACACTTTATGATTTACCCTTCTAGACTATAGCATCTTTAGCCAGAGTCCACTTTCCAACGTTCACTTCTCTTCGAAAACTTTTCATCATCCCTGGATAGATTAACCTCATTTTCATTTTTTTTATAAATAGGGCTATTAAACATCGTTTGAATTAAAATTAATGTAGTAACTCGATAAATATTTTTAGCGTTTAGTAATGCAGCAGTTGGATATTAGTGACTTTTTATTGCTGAAACAGCAAACAGCCTGACAACCTACTTAAGAGTAAACAGCTATCATCATCTATGGGCTTTTTCGACGCCAAGGGCACTGCTAACATGCTGCCGTCCGCTTAGGAGAACTAGAACCTAGGCCCCTAATGCCAGAATAGAGCCCAATGGCAGTATATTTAGAAACCAGGGGTGATAACAAGTCAGACGTAGGTACTTAGAACCCTACCACCTGGCTAGATTATTTTATTGCTTTTTACGACAGGCTATCAATGGCCGCAGGAGTCAGTAAATTAACTAAGCACTTGCAAGAAGAAAAAATGGCAACAACTAAGAAATAATGCCAGAAATAATAGTATACCATAAGTATTTTATTAATGGCACGTGGTAAATTACATAATTTAAGTTGTCAGGAATAACAAACAACTGAGTAAGGCAAGTTTAGGCCACAACTAATTATTAACAGATGATGACGATATTCATCCCAGACAAGAAGGTCATAAAAGACAAAGATGTCTCTTGGCTATCTATAGGTCACTCTTAAAAGAAGAGTGTTTGCTTATTAATTTTAATGACACCCTAAATCCTGCTGAGTATGGCCCTTGGGCAATAAGTGCGCTTCTCAAAAAGGTCTAAAGGAGAAGCCCAAAGTTCGCCTCTTACGATAATCACTTCGTGAACCTCACTTCAAATGGCACGCAAGATAAACGACTGCTCACGTTTTTTGTCGAGCCGGCAGAATGTACGGTGTGAAAACAATGAATATTTTAGTTTCTGCGTAGTACATATACTGCGAATTGAATGAAGGTTAAGAATGTAAATTAAGCATTGTTGTTTGTTAAAATCTTCTATATTTCATATAGAAGCATGATTTATTTTTATATTTAATAAAGCTATTATTATAAAAACGATACCAGGTGGGATAACTATTTTTTTATAATATTTTTATCCTGGTTGCAGGGAAAGTATACATTTCGGAGCACGGTGTACGCTGTTAATTATTATCTACTAAATTTCTGACTGCTCATTTGTGTCGACGTGATGCGGCAACGTCTTAAGGAAGAGCCACAAAAATAAATTTAGTTAATTATAATAGTTTAATGATTGTTATTGGACTAGCAAAATAATTTATTTGAGCCTGTTAGAACTTCCTAGGGAAGTATTAAGCCTTTTAGCGGCCAAAAATACACAACCAATGGAGTAATTAAAATATATTACTTCATAAACATAGTTCTAAGAAGATTTCATTTCCGAGTTCTATATCATATCATTATTAAGAGAATTACGATATATTACTTAATTTTATAAATTCCGTGTACATTCTAAACTGATATTAGTATTATTTTACCTTAATATCCTGGTTTTATAATAAATGTGTAATTCTCTATAAATTCAAAGAATAGTGAATAAGTATACGAGGACAATGTACTGAAATAGAATACACGAAAGTTTTGGCTATTAGTCAGTGAGTGGCGCCAATGTAAAATTAAATTGTCTCCTAGTTCTAGTTCTAAACTCAATGCTTAAATTTTTTATTAAGGAGACTAGGACAATGTAGTATAGTTTACATAATAATCGTGCAAAAGCTAGTTAATAAATTATAAAACATAAATGATAATTTTCTATTTATCTTCTATTCTGTCCGTACATTTTACTGGAAGTCAAAAACATCGCTCAAACCAATATTGAATTATTTATAAACAGACGGCATTGAATGGCAACTGAGAAGTGTTTTGACGCCGCTATTGACTGCACACTTAGGAATTCTGACTGATGCCTCCCATTGTGGCGATATCTTTTGTTGCGTATTCATTATAAATGAACTGTATCGTTATCCTCTTCCCCTCAATATTTTGACATGATTTTTACTCCTCAAGAACAATATTATAAGATACTCCTTGAGGAGGATGACTTTTTTAGCAACATTTTTATTTTTCACTCGAATCAGGAATAGAATAGTTACAAAAATATAGGTACTGTATCTTCTGCGTCTATCATTTCGAACCCTGAGTAGGCTGCTGACATCACAGGGCTTAACTTCTGGGAGCTATTTGCGTCCTATTCAGAGACATATTCCTTTTTAAGGAAAAAGCTATAAGAAAGAAGACTTTTTTGTTGCTGTGGAACAACAGACAGTCTACTTAGTAGTAAGCAATTAACGTCGCCTGTGGATATTTGCAACGTAAATAGTGCTAAAAATGCAAACTTTATTTCATATCGTCGGCTTAGTTATCAGAATACGTAACTCCATTAGGATAAACTATACAGAAGAAAGTAAAAACTTTGTTTTTACTATACATGGGAGTTATTTTACTGATAACACTGTCTAACAAATTAGAAAAATTAAAATTCTTGTTGAACATACGAAGTAATCCTATTGGAGCCTATCTATTGATAGGCTTCAAAATACTCCATTAGCCATTTAGTTAAATTTAAAAGTCTTATAACGATATTTTGTGGAGTTACGCATTCTAATAATTAAGCCGACGATATAGCAATAGCTTTTACGCTGTTACTAAACCACAACTAACAAACTGTGTGTATTTTACTCAGGTTTCATACACATTAGTAAACAAATCTAACGCAACCGCGGCTTCGATGATAGAATCACAAAATTCAATTATGTAGCAGACAAAATAAAACGTCCCAGTTCGTACCGTATCGTTGATTTGTTTTCTCTGCCTCGCTTTCTATCTATTCGTTAGAACCAGAAAACCATTATATAAGATCTGCTCAGATATCAATTTCTCATATATTACTCTTCAAAAAGACAGAAGAGCGAGCTCAACGTCTCCTGGTTATAACTAAAAGGTTGAAATGCCCACTCGACATGAGACATGACACTTTTGTTCAAATTCCATAAAGTTTAATTAAACATCTCCCTAATGTTGACATTTTCATTTAAATTGGTAACTAACATTTGATTGACTTTAGGGAATTGCTGAAATTTCTATGTAATAATAGCCAATATCTATGAACGAATCAAGGTATCTTTATGTTTTCCACTGAACACTGTCTCAGAGGTATGTGCTGAAGTGACAATAGAATTTGTAAACTTTGGGTAGTGGCTACCCAAGTGGCTCTAGTTATCCATCACTTATTAAGCAAGCAAGCCCCGATTTGGTTTTATACCGTATTTTTATTTTATTTTTTATTTTATTTATATAAATAAGTACAAAATTTTTCCAGTCATTTAGGTTTATTTTGAACTAGATGTGCCCGCGACTCCGTCCGCGTGGAATAGTGACTTTGGGCAGCATTTTTTGGATATATCTTATGGTTTATTTTGGATTACAAACCCCATAAACCCTAAAATATAAATAAAAGAAATATACAAACTGCGTTCGAACCTAGAATGTCCAGTCTAAGCAGAACCCTATTTTATATGATTGATGATATAAATCTGAGGTCAACTTAAATTGGATTAAATTTCCAATACTTATCATTTTTAACCAAATCTATTTTTTTTTAAATAAAAATAGCCTTCTTGTAAAGTTACTTCTTGTTACATCAGCTATCTGCCAGTGAAAGTCCCGTCAAAATCGGTCCAGCTGTTTCAGAGATTAGCCGGAACAAACAGACAGACAGACAGACAAAAATTGTAAAAAATGTTGTTTGGGTATATGTACCATGTATACATCCATATACACTTAGTAAAAAGCGGTTATTTTAATATTACAAACAGACCCTCCAATTTTATTTATTTGTATAGATGTATAGATAAACAAATATTTTCCCTTTTCATACTTACATTATAGATGACACGTACTGGTTGGTCACTTAGTTGTCTAAATTCGACCATAATTTAAATAAAATTTTGTTTTTTAACTCATTTATCGTATGCTGTCTCCTTGGCCGTTACATTCGGAAATAGAAAATTTGAAACCGCTGAATGATCAAAAATTGACCATAATCAAAAAATATTTCAGTAGGTAAATATAAACATCCATAAACATTGTGTGTATGAGGGTCAAATGCATGGTTACACTATGTGTTGTTTATTAATTTATAAATTTTTAAGCATTATTATAAAGAAAAATATTAGGATTTTACACTTCTCTTCTATATAAACTAACTGCGCCAAATTGTTCTCCGTGCAGGTGCGGAGTAAGAATAATAATAACCCCTGCGGCCGGGGTCATCCTGTCGTAAAAGGCGACAAATCAACTACGTAGTAGGGCCCCAAGCCCGTCTGGATGGCAACCAACCTTGGTCGCCGTATGCCGCCATAATAACCTTGTGTTGTGTTCCGACATTAATGACCCAGGTTCCTATACCCCTATGGCAACAGCGTGTTCGTGGTGCCTCTAGCGTTGCAATCATTCATAGGCGACGGTAACTGCTTACTATTAAGTGGACCGCCAGCCTCTCTGCTGTTTTTCAGCAATAAGAAAAAATAGAACACTCCTTTGGTTGCGTAATTTTTGCAAACAGGTACAAAGTTGCTACTTCACATATTATTATAACTAGTCAGCCCTTAAATATTGTCATAAAAATATTATAATTTCAAAAATTAAGGAAAAAAAAATAATTTTTACTCAAACCGCCTTCATTTTTACACATTTCTCTTAATCTTTTTAAGCGCTCTTCAATGGCAGCCGCGTCATATCTATGTCTATATCTGCCACTGTTTTCGTCAAGTCTCTAGTTGCTTTAAGGCTCTCTTATTGCTTAATAGGCTCTCCCGGTTTTATACAGTTTAGAACATTTCAAGTTTTTCTACACTTGTTACACTTTGGCACTAGTTTGACACTTTTTTCGGCAAGATGTACTTCAGTAAGTACTAAAGTAAGAGAAACTTAACCAAGTAATCACTGATGAGGGATGATGGCCGTGTTGCATCCGGGGAACAGCATTACTAGCTTCCTTAAATGTTTTGGCGTATACTTTGTCATTCTATTTTTGGTAGGTTTCTTAAATACCAAAATTGATTTCATGTGTAAACAGGATATTCCTGTTAGTGTTTACCGTACCGTCGTAATGCGTTGGTTATTTTGAATCTCATCAGCTTTAGTCGCTGGGTTAGAAGATAGCCGCTTTATCACTTGTAAGCGCTTAGTCCAAGATCTACATTAAGCTGTGATTTTAAAGTCCTGCTCAGTCCCATTTGAAGAGCCATCAACTTCTGCTTGCGGGTAGGATTACTACTATTATTACTATTAGCGACTAAAATCCTGGTAGTTTTAATTAGAGTTGGAGTACTAACGAAAGGAGGTTAATCGCTCTTTTCCGACAGGAAAAATAATACCTCAAGTGTCGATGACAATCGACACTTGATTCATCATCACACCTTTTAATGGTTCACTACACAAACCTTACAACTTTAATAGCTTAGTTACGTGACAGTGACATTATTTAACTAACTTTTAGGAGAACGGAGACGGCAACCATATTGATTCAATAAATTCAACAAAATGTTGAAATAAATTTATATAATATATATCGTAGTGACTGATATTTATTAACAATTTATTGATTTAAAAATAATTTACGGTGATTAAAAGTGACAAAAGTTTTACATATTACTTTGAGTACGTTTGTAGAATTTAAGGTTAGGTGACGGCATGTATTTATTTATTTACATCATAAACTAAAATATATTTTTGTTTAAACGTAATGCGAAGGATAAAATTTTTAGAAATATTTTTATCTTCTAACGCCAAAGAAGTATAATTTCTTACGTGCGTACATAAGTAGGTACACACACTTTTTTATAGCTTTGTACAAAAAGACTGACGGCCCACTTAATAGAAAGTAGTTACTGTTGCCTATGGATGTTTGTATCACCAGATGCAATTCCAACGCACCGGCTTCAAAGGCTTCTAGAATCGGGTTACTTATGCTAAAACACAAGGTTATTAAAGTGGCATATTTAGATGATTGTCATCTAGGAAGAAAAAACACAAGGTTATTAAAGTGGCATATTTAAATGGTTGTCATCTTTTTCTATTTCTGTTTTAAAATAAAAATTGAAATAAACAAATTTCATTTCGAATTTGGCATGACAACATTCGGTGTTGAAGAATTTTTTTTTAATAACTATAAACCTATTTTATCAACCAGTATCACTTTATCACTTTGAATGGAATAAAATTAGTGTTGATGTTTTAAACAAACACGTTTTAATAATACTAACAAGCTTAATTTAACATTTTCTCGAGATAAGTACTGTCTTAAAGATCTGAATTAATTTTATTTTCCACCAGAGTACTCTAAAGAGGCACTTTTTGCAATGGAAGAAATACCCCGTGAAATTAACTTCTAGTTTCAGTTCGCAGTGGACACCTCGCAGGTAGGAAGACAAACGATTGAAGGGGGCGCCACTGTACTTACATGAGTACGACTTAAAAAGTTAACGAGATCTTAGTTAATTGCATTTTTCTTTACTTATTTTAGATTTTTAATTGGATTTTCTTTTTTCATTTCGTTGGATTATAATTGTAGTAGGTACTCTTCAAACTCTAATATTTAATGATGAGAGTTGGGACGTAAGGGAGTTAGTCAGTGCAGAGCCGGCCTAAGAATACTGCCGCCTACGGCTGGGATAGCTAACCGTAAAAAGCGGCAAAACAACACTAGCTAGGTAGTAGGGTCACAAATTCATCCGGATAGCAATCACCCCTGTTATCGAAACATGCCGCCATAATAACCTTGTGTTGTGATCCGGTATTAATGACCTAGGTTCCAGTTCTCCTTCGCGGACAGCAGCGTATTAGCGGTGCTACTGACGTTGCTAACTTCATAGGCGACGGAAACTTACTACTAAGAGATCCGTCGTCCTGTCTGCTGTTCACAGCAATAAATGAAATATAAACTTGCTACTGGACATAAACAGCAATGTTTGACAGGGTTATTAAAGGGCTTGACCCAATTAAAAGTTATGAATACCTCTGTCTTTGAACTATGAGTTATTTATAAATACAACATTCAATATTACAGACAGATAAATAACTCATAATGTACACAGAAAAAAAAAACAAAATTAAATACACAATGGGTGGTCTTATCACTAGTAGCGATCTCTTCCACAGAACCCAGGCCAGGATTAGTTATTTGATCATCATCTGTGGGTAAATAAATATAAAATATAGAGTAATGATATAATATGATATATTAATACATAATATAAAAAATTAAGATGAAGTGACGATATAAAAAATAACAGTATTATTTTCTATATCAGTACATAATAAACCAGCAATATCACAATAATTATCAAAGAGGTCGCTAATGTCTTACATAAATCTGGTTTAAAACCACGTTGATTACGCACCCGAGTGTCTCCCACTTTCTTGACGTGAATACTTTACGTTGTCGACGGGCGTTCATAAAAAAGACAATTTCCCTTATTGCCGCAATCTGTTACACATGTTCCGCACAAGGTTATGTCTGCAGCCACCCTCATAAACGACAAAGTAAACCATAATTTATTGCGAAAATTTAGGGTCAAACACAAGACTCATAAATTGCTTTTGTATATTATTTGACCTAACTGGACACCCTCTAGCTCTATATTTTTTCATTTGTAAGCAAATCTCATGACCTCTGACTTGACTTACTAATCGTTTAGGGCATTTTCTTATGAAGTTTTCTATTTAGATTAAATTTCAGTTCATTTTTAATATCATACATACTTCATTTATTTTTTAACCTTTAGAAAGAAAAAAAAGAAAAAGAAAACTTTAAACACTATACAGTGCAACAAATAATGTTACATAATTTTAAATGAGCAATCAATGCTGGCTTAGGGAAAAGCCAGCGCTGATTTTCCGTCAGGTTCATGGAGTGTTTCGTTTCTAGAATCTGATTCCTCATATCGATTGCTCATTTCCCTCTACACGGGCGACTGGCAGTAGACGAACACTGGGGTTGTTTTAATGGGTACATCAGTAACATTCGTCCCTTTATTAATTATGGGGTCGCTAGGACACATTGCACCCGTCAAGACCCCAAGCGGTAGGATTGTTCCAAGGATTTCTACTTCAATATAGGACCCGATTACCCCTGTTGTCTAGTCCAATGCATTCGTTGTGAATTTAAACTAGTATTTCTTATTTCACCTATTCGTTGTAACTATAAAAAATATTTTGGTGTGTCGATTAGTAGCTGACTATAATGCAAAAGTTACTGAATTCATCAGAATATAAAGTAAGAGACGTTCATAATCGATCTCAGTAAATATTAAGTAAATATAAAACGGCCACTGCCCTAATTGGTTGAAGCTTCTATTCATTTGACACTTAAATGAGAAATTGTGAGGTTGAGCCCAAGCCACTGAGTGGCCGACGTGATTCACTCTTGACATAAAACTGAGCTTATTAACACATAATGTAATGAGAGATCACTTAAACTAGATGTCTAGCATTGTATAATACACTCAAATCCTTTTAGCAAATTGTGCAGCAATCAAAAATATATTTTACACAAATTCAGACGAATCTATTTCTATCTTTAGATAGTTTGTTTGCACCTTGGGTTACGTTATTGAAGTTTTACTTAGGATCTCTAATTTTTTCTAGGAATAAATACTTAAATGTTACCTAGGGATAATGTAGTATTATAAAAAAATAATAAGTATTTTAATGGAGAACGTTTGAAATCGGTCCAGTAGTTATTGAATTTATTCGTTACAAATATACAAAAATACGTTTTTTTTTCTTTATAATATTAATGTAGATATCAATTTAGTGTTTGTATATATTAATATTAAATTCAGAAGGTTTAGTATGTAGCGTATTATTGATTCAGATTTCACTAACGGCCAAGCTGTGACATGAAAAATGTAAGCGCCGCTTTGTAAAATGCTAGCTGAACTTTTGAAAGTCTGAAACGTGGCTCTTCTTTTATTCATGATCTGACATGTGGCGTTCTCTCCGTTGTGTACAGGCTTTCTTCCTTAACGAAATAAACAACATTTACTTCAAGCTAGTTCCTTTGAGAGACTGCTCCCTTTGCTAATGTTTTATGAATGAGCTCTTACGCAGTTATAACATAAGATGTTTGTATCATTCATCTTTATTACCATCGTCAGTAAAATTAATTTTAATCTAATTATTACGCATAATTTAAAGGTGATTTATGTCAAAATGCTTTACCACATGGGTGGTACTTGAGCCTATTTTTAACCTTAGCAGATTCTTAGAACATTTTAAGATCATCCCCACCACTCTGATCACGTAGGCCGTGCCCTTTATCACAAAAACTGTGCCTATCTCTGTCTCTCAAGGAAAAATTTACGAGTTTTCTGGCGTTTAGCATTGTTCTCAAAGTTTTGGTTCAACCTATTTTGGGCCATCGTTCAAATTCACAAACGTTTTATTTTCAAATAACATCATATGCAGTACATCTTACGTTTTGGCTTTGGGTAGAATTCAGTCCAAATTCATTACTCTTATATGGTGTCAAACACCAAACTTTCCATCCAAAACATATTCTTATCATAAGGGATTTAAGTCGAAATTTATATTTTTTAAATATGTCATTACGACTTTTAGAACTGGAGATGACATTGGTAAACTTTAAAGATAGACAAATGGGCTCGTATAGGCTCTGTTGAAACGAGCTTTCAGTCGCACCGTGCACATGCCGGCGTGTGGTTGCACTAATGGTGTAGTCTGTACTCACATTGGAGGGAACTTTATGATAACTTACGAATGTTAAGACGTGACAACATAGTACCGTGTATTTTTTTCTTATTCAATAAAAACAATCATAATATGTGTTAAGTCTAACGTGTAATTTCAAGAATTTTTGTACAGCAGGCCGTTGTTGAAGATTTTTTAAACGTGCTTTTCAAGTAAGTATTTTTTAATAATTAAAATAAGTAAAACTTTAAATCTTGAAAATTAATTAACTATTTCCAAATAAAACTGAGAGTATTAATTAGGTCATACAAATTATATATCACAGTCGATTACCATTGTATACATTGATTTTTATTCGTTAAATATTCCTACTGTTGTCATATTTTACAATCCACGCTTGATAAATACCGCAATTATACCGTGATCTATTTTTTATTACAAATACCTATTTAAATTACAAATCCTAGTTTAATATTATTTAATTTGCTTGTCCCCAGAAAATATTAAAATTAAAAATACGTCAATCACATCTCAGAAATGTTTGTTGCACCAATCTTTTATAAAAAATAGCCATTATACGTGTATAAAATAAACACTTTTTGTGGAAAAGCTACTGGATTTGGAAGAAATAAGCTAATTAAACTGTTTAAACAGTTTTACTTTCAAATTCGCAAAGTATTTATATTTCCTTTTAAGAGCAAAATAAGAAATAACAACGTAGACGAGTTCTATATTTATATCAAAATATGAGTAATTTTTTTACGAAAAAGTTTATCGAAACTTAGATATAATAACGTCATTTTTCGGAGAGAAAATCTCACTAAGCAAGTCCTTGCTGACTGCGGGGAAGTCAAGGGAACTCGAGTAACGTTTAGATTCACTAGTAAATGAAGATCTTCCAAAAATAGTTATTTAATTCAACAATCAAGGGCAAATCACAAAAATGTGAAATAAAAGAAAATTGTAAATACAAATAAGTTAGTTATATCTGACAAGCGATATATTTTAAATGACTTTTCTTTTTTGGAAGTTATTTATATTTTATTTTAGAAGTTATTACATTATTAGTAGTTTAATAAATAATATTTCACTTGTTGACCCGGCAAACGATGTTCTGCCACATAAATTTAAAAAATGCCTGTCCTACTCCAAGATCCAATCTATCTCTACCGAAACATCGAAATTTATCAAAAAAAGTTAACCAGATTAGACGTAAAAACGTAACAGACAAACTGACAGACAGACAAAGTACCTAATACATTTATAATAATATTGGCATGAATACCATACTTAACGTGCAATATTGAAATTGGAAAAGAAATCAATACAGTAATCAATATTGACCATACCTACAGTTAAAACCAATCTGAACTCGATTAAGTAAAATTACAAGGTGCAGCTATAAATTAAAACGAAATAGTGACAGCGAAATTCCCCGTGGAAATAATATTCGGACAAATGAAAATTCCGAACGGTGCATTTGGAATCGCGAAGCACTGCGCTGAGGTTTTAATTCCCTTGACTGTTGCGATTCGGCCCATGTTTTTTCATTAAAACGCATTCAATACGACGATGACGTGGCTTTGAAAAAGCGGACCTTTTCAAAAAATATTTCCCTGACATTCCACTGTGCAATGCACTCGTAGCTCGCTGCATTCGCGGCATTTTCTGTAAAGAATTAAAAATCGATGCTTTCATGTTTTCGCGTATAGAACTTTCTAGTATACCATTTTGTTACACATGTAAGTATGTAGTACATAATTATTTTCTATTACTTTGTGTGTTTTCTTCTTGGGTTGGAGGGACAGATGGCAGTCGTTGCTGTAAAATTTAGACAAATAATTTTCTACTGAATTTCTGGAAAATAATGAATTGTCTTGGGTGGGCATCGAGTTATTTAAAATTTAATTATTTTTTTACTTATTTATAATACAACATACTTTGTGGCATTCGAAAATAACTACAATTCAAACAACATTAGGAATTGGCGGTCTCATCGCTAAGACAGTGAACAATTTCATCCAGATAACCAATTATTTAGGTCTAGGATACTTAATTAATGAGATTTTGCTTAATTCTGCGACGCATCAAATATGTTATCGCTATAGTGAAATCAGTTACAATATAAATCATTTTTGTTTAGTGAGCTCTTTAACATCATTAAGACCAATTGTCTCTTCGTAATTTATTTATTCATATCGTATATAAATAAATGTAAAGTGTGTAAATATATAAAATATTATCAATAGATGTAAATCTATAATAAGTAGTAATACTTATTTAGTATTTTTATATTTATTAAAACTCGGGGATCATGTGGTACGTCATTCACATTTTAAAATGTAGAGTCCCTTAACATAAATTTCTACGCAACTTTAAGCAGTTTGCAAACTGTCGACTATGGATATTTGCACGGACGGCACCGCTAGAATGCTGCGGTCCGAGCAGAGGAACTAGAACCTGGGTCGCTACCACCCTGCGAGCTAGGGTTTTTTGTCACCTTTAAAGACAGGCCACCTCCGGCCGCAGCTGTTAGTGTTCTTACTTCAATGCACAAAGGACATTTTTAGACGTTCTATTAACTTAAGATATATTTAGACAAATATACTCACACATATGCATATTACAAACCCATAAGCTCAAACAAGTTTATCCGCTAATTACCGCGTTTTCTAAGTTAACTGTAGCATTCCAAAGTGGTTACATTGGGGTTTCAATGACACCCTCGTCTCACCATTAGTACTCGAGGGTTAACGACCAGTTCGCGTGATAACCCAGCGCTTTACGCTTATTTATTCGACGAGGCGTACAAACCCTCTCGAAATTCAAAAGTTACAGCTAGAACAGCGACATATAAAATCGTCATTATCAGCAAGTAGCTCAACACGAACTTGTGGCTTGCAAGCAAATGCCCTAATATAACAAACATATTTATACCATAAGACAACTGTTAATCCAAAAAAGCAATCAAAGAAATAGACGATGATAGATGGATGTATTTTTTCTCAACTCACACAGCCGTCTAGTCCCAAAGTTAAACTTTAACACTTGAGTTATGGGTACTGGATAACTAATACTTCAATGAGAGAGAGCCTCGGAGATTGTTAAAATTTAATAACAGCACCCAACGTCCCACTGCAGGGCTTGGGTCTCCCCTCAAAGGAAGCGAACAGTATACCCACCATGCTTGTCCATGGCATATTGGTGGGCTACACATACCAGTAGTAATGGTATGCAGGTTCCCATGCGATTTTTCTTTCAGCGTAGGTACGTGGCAGTTGTAATACAATGTGAATATTAGTCAAGGTAAAAATTGCCTAAGTGGCAGTAGTAAGTAATCAGTTAACAGTTTATACTGAAATCATTTGAGTCAAGACATATAGGCAAGTTACTATCACTATGTTTTAGTATAATTAGTTAGCAAAGTTTTTTTTTTTGGTCTCGGGGGAAAACCCTCTCTTGACGGGTTCTCCCGGCCCGGGGGACCGAGGGATATGTGGGACTCCGGGAAAGATGTTCGGCCATCTAACTACCCACTAAAAAACCCTGCTGTTCTCCTATCGCCAACGCCCGGGCCTACGGAAATGTGGCCTGCCGATCTCGTGGCCCGGGCCGGCGCCGGCCCGCCTTTTCTCAAGGCGAGCCTCTTCTAAAGTGTTGACGCCAGGAGGTCAGGGTTTCATCCCCCCGGCGCTCTCCTGTTGACTCAAGGAGTTGAGGAGGGATTGGTCGAGCTCTCTTCCTGGCTCTGAAGAAGCTAGAGCCCCAGCTGAGGGGGCTCTTCACGGCATGTCTCGAACAGGGTCAGTTTCCCAGTGTGTGGAAGGAGGGGAGACTGGTCCTGCTCAGGAAGGAGGGGCGCCCCGCGAACTCGCCGTCCGCGAATCGGCCCATAGTGCTGCTCGACGAGGCGAGCAAACTTTTTGAGCGCATTATCGCAGATCGCCTTGTCAGCCACTTGTGCAGAGAGGGGCCGGACCTGGACAACAACCAATTTGGTTTTCGTCGGGGGCGCTCCACCATAGACGCCATCATGCGCGTGAGAGCCCTGGCGGAGGAGACGGTATCCCGGGGTGGGTTGGTGCTGGCGGTGTCTTTAGACATCTCCAACGCATTCAACACCCAACCCTGGAGTTGTATTCGGGAGGCTCTGAAATACCATCGCGTGCCTCCCTACCTCCGCCGTACGGTAGGGGCTTATCTGGAAGGTAGATGCGTCACCTATCGGGGACGTGACGGTGCCGGTCGGCACCTCATGTCGTGCGGTGTTCCACAGGGATCGGTCTTGGGACCGCTCCTGTGGAACATCGGCTACGACTGGGTGCTGAGAGGCGAACTCCCGTCGGGCGTCGACTTGAAGTGTTACGCGGACGACACGCTTGTCACTGCCCGGGGGAGCTCGCACAGGGAGGCAACGATGATAGCCGCGGCTGCGGTGTCACAGGTGGTGAACCGCATCCGGCGCCTGGGCCTGGAGGTGGCCCTAAACAAGTCGGAGGCCATGGTGTTTCATGGCCCCCGACGTGCGCCGGCGCCGGGATCACACATCGTGGTCAGCGGGGCCCGGATAGCTGTCGAGTCCACCATGAAGTATCTGGGATTGGTGCTCGACAGCCGATGGGAATTCGGGCCCCACTTCCGGCGGCTGGCGCCCAAGCTGATGGGTGCAGCGGGCGCGCTTTCGACGTTGCTTCCCAACTTGGGGAGCCCGAGCGCCGCCTGTAGGCGGTTGTACGTGGGAATCGTGCGGTCCATGACCCTGTACGGGACCCCTGTTTGGGCGTTGGACATGACGGCCAGCACTCTCGCCATTCTGCGCAAACCGCAGCGGGCGATGGTCGTCAGAGTCGTCCGCGGGTATCGCACGATTTCCTACGAGGCGGCTTGCGTCCTGGCCGGATCCCCGCCCTGGGACCTAGAGGCGAAAGTACTCGCGTCATTATATCGATGGCGCGAGGAAGAGCGGGCACGGGGCTCGAGGCCGACGCAGCGGCAGATCGCGCTGCGCCGAGAGGAGCTCCGTCAGGTCTTGGTGGCGGAATGGCGGCAAAGGCTTCTACGCCCTACCGCCGGCCTCGCTACCGTCGAGGCGATCCGGCCAGTACTCGACGACTGGCTCGGGAGAAGGCACGGCTCCCTGTCGTTTAGGGTGACGCAGGTGCTGTCGGGGCACGACTGCTTCGGCAAGTACCTGTGCCACATAGACAGGGAGCCGGACGCTCGGTGCCACCACTGCGTCCATTGCGGGGAGGATACGGCGCAACACACGCTCGCCGAGTGTGTAGCTTGGGAGGAGCAGCGCCGTGTCCTCATAAATGAAGTAGGAGGCGATCTGTTGCTGCCGGCCGTAGTGCGGAGGATGGTCGGTAGCGCAGAGTCGTGGGACGCAGTGGTGTCCTTCTGCGAGGACGTGATGTCGCAGAAGGAAACTGCGGAACGGGAGAGGGAGATCTCGACTCCCTTCCCCGGCTGCAGAAGGCGCACTGGGCGCAGGAGAAGGGCGGACAACGCCCTTTTTCGGCCCCCATGAATAGGTCCAGGGGCGAGGGACTTGGGGAAGTTCCCGCCCCCTATTCGATGGACCCGAGGTGGAGGCGAGCGCCGACACCCGGGGCCCTCTGAGGCGATGCACGGGGTAGTTAAACACCTCACTACCCCGTGCAGGAGACGAGGCCCGAACAGACCGGGCCAGCACTAGTGTGGGGCTGCGGAAGAATTTGGATTCCCGCGGCCCCGCGCGCACGTGTGAGGAGACACCGGGGTGGTGGTTTTAGCCGGTAAGAGTCCGGCACACCCCTCCGCCTTTCCCCAGGCGGAGGTAGTCCATGAGGATTTCCCCACCACGTAAAAAAAAAGGAGTTGAGGAGGGCCGCGGAACAACACGCGGCCTTCTCCCTCGCGGCAATAGTGCGGGTGGCGGATCCTCCCCCGAGGAGCCGCCCGCGGCCGCTTTCTACGGCGGCCGGAGGTCGTTGCTTGCTCTCCGGCGCCGACGACGTGGCCTGCGTTGGCGGGAGTTGACTCCCGCTCCCGCCCCGCCGCCTCCTTTGCGGACATTACTGCCTCGCAAAAGGAGGCGACGGCCGTCCATCCAGGATCGCCCCCGACCATGGACAGAACCAGGGCCGGGAGCGACAGGTCGGCGGCCAATTCCGGACAGGACTCGCACCCCCGTCGCGTGCTGGTTAGGCGTGTGTATGACTACCAGGCGACACTCCAAAAAAACCAGGGAGTTGCCCAACGCCGTAGCCGGCCCAGCAAGACCAACCGACAGCGAGGATGCGATTCCAACCCCGGGAACACTCTCTGTGCAGGAGCAGTCGAAATAAGCATGGTTTCGACTACCAAATCAGGGCCCGGGGCAGAACCCGGGACCCCAATCAGTATTCGCAACCATCCCACCGGGGACCACGTCACGAACAGAGAGCGAAGTTGGAAAGGATGTAGGAGGTAGATGGGAAGAAAGGTAGGACTCTGTCGCCTCGGACGGAGATGGGAGTGACAGCGGAGCGCCCCTGAGGGGAGAGGCGCAAAGTTTGTCACAACCAAGTTTAACATCGAGAAATTAAGTCGAACACGGATTAGTATTATTACCGATTACGTTCTTCGCCTAGGTAGGTTTATTCGCCATTTCCTTTAAAATCAAATTATGTTAAATTATTTAGTATTCTTTTTATGAGGTAAAAATGCGCTAAGCACATCCCGCCGCATAGGAATTTACGGCGGGTAGTAAGGGACTTTCCGGGCAATGCGCACGTTCATCTCCTTCTCTAAGCTGAAGAACGAACTTTGGTGGTATACTCTCTAAAACCACACGTGTTTCTTCACTCGCCTTGAACGCCGGAGCCGTGAGATGCCACTAACTAGTCAGGCCGAGGCCCCGACTGGCACCAACTCGCTCGATTAAACACCCAAGGATTCCTTTGGGTTGTATTACTCACATATGTAAACAGGTCGTATTTTTAGGCAGGTATTTACACAATAATATTCTTTGAATATATCCGAAACCCGGTTGAATATGAAACTTCTTTACGTTCAACGACTTTATAGTTGATGCGCTACTGGGTGGTCTAATATACGTGTTTATTTGAGCTTGTGTCCTTTTTTGGCATATCCTATTCCTGAGCTAGAATCCATAAAGAAATAAATTAAAAAGATGTGGCTAAGTTTAAATTCAACCGAGAGTCTCATCCCCTTTAACTTCCTCTTTATTGTCTGTGAAATAATAAACAGAATAAACCAACAAATTGCAGGGAATAGATTAAAAAAACATTAAAATATTTTACTATAATTTATAAATATTTTGTTCTAGGCAATGAAGCGGGATAAAGTCAAAGGCCACTTCGACCAATATCTGTAGAAATTCAATTACAATGAAAAAACTAGAAACTCAAGAGGTGAAAGAATTCCAATGACGGGAGAAGAAGAAAGCGCGCACTAGACAATGCGCGGCCTCTTCAGAACTGCTGTAGTGACCGCCTTACTGCAGCTTCTGTTAACATTATCAGGTAAGGACATACCTCAATAGGCTGTAAGATATCAGCGTCGTAGGTATACTTGACGATTACTAGAGGATAAAGGTAAAGAGCCGGTTCTTCGAATTCCTGTATTAAACTTATCTCGCCAGGGTATTTCGGAACGCCCCCATAGATTTTTTCTCGTAATGTATGTAATGTATAAGTATTTTTTACTCGTAATGTTTTTTCTGCATCTAATTTTAATCAATTAGACGAAAGTTAAATATCTATTTTTTCACAACAAAAGTTGCCACGATGATTGCGCCGACTACTATAATCTACCAAAAATCCACACCGGTCTACGCAGTTACAAGATCAATAGTGAATTTTATTTACATTCAAAGAAAAAAAATTCATTTTGCACCGATAAATATTATCTAAAAGATTTATAGAACAATTATCATAATTAACCAAGAATACTTTACTTTACAAACCATAAATCAACAAATAATACATTAATAAATTTTAGTAGGTACGTTTGAGAGTAATTAATACTTAAATATCATAAGGAGTGCAATTCGGACGTGTATACAATCAAATATTTACACAAACGAAGGTGGAGGTTCTTTGTTCCATTGGCGATAACAGTGTATTACAAAGAACAATAAGGCTTTAGCCAGTAGAGTGGTGGCAATCGCGCCAAGACAGCCGTCAAACAGGCAACGAACTCCGGAAGCAGCTGTGTCGCTTGCGTGCTGTTTGCCAATTTATCACTAAGCTGATTATATATAGGCTCATCCTTGTGACGGGCCTTACAACCTTGTTTACTCTCTTTCTTTGTTTCATACTCCTACACACCTTTTAATCTTGATGTATGCCTGCGAAGACTTGTTTCATAATTATAAAAGGTCATTTAAATTATATATTGTGAATACTCGTACAATTATTCATATATGTTTAATTGTATATATCATATTGACGGCCTCCTTGACATAACGGCTAACGCACATTCGAACGCTTGTAGGGGTCATGGGTTTAATTCCCACGGCTGACTGCTTATTTATAACATCTAGTTGTTTACAAAAGAAAAGTATCAAAGTAGTATCATACTTGCTAAGTACTCACAAGCACAGCTGCATAACTACCTTCTTTGGGACTAAATAGCGATGTGTGAATTGTCTCAGATTATTTTTTCACTTATTATTCATAATAATAAACAATTTTCGTTTCTTCTTTTAAGCGTGTTATCTCAGTATGATTGAAACTTTTATCTCGAATCTTTGGGTTTGTTGTTCAAGTCTAGAGTTTTTATTGATTCAAATACTGTCCGCGTTACTTCATTTTCTTCTGCAATGAATCTTATAAAACAAAGGAGCGCTTTGGTTTTATATGGAACACTGGCGTAGGCCCTAACTCCGCATAAGAACTACTGAATTTGTTAACTGTAATAAAAAAAATAGTGGTCCATTTTTGGAATCCCTAGAAAAGTATTAAGATAATCCTGTTTATTTTTTTGCAAGTAATTGGAAAATAAATATGAGAAATAATTCCTATGAATCTAAATGATAGAAGTGATATGAAAGCGTATAAAAATAGCTTACATTCAAGTTATCAAAAGTACTTTTTGAAAAATATATATATCAATTCATTTGATTTGAAAATTGTATATGATTTATTTGGAATTTAATTACCATAAATAAACAATTACAACAATAATGAAAACTAGAAAACATTCCAGCTGTAATTTATGTTTGTTGAAAATAATGATTTAGCAACCGTTTAAACTCATTAAGCTTTTTTCCATCGTCACTGAAGCACGGGCTTAACGAAGGAAAATAATTTCAAGAGTAGTGCAAAATGAATTGCATAAAAGTAAACATGGGTACAAAGGGCGCGCCACAAATTGTGTTTTCAGTGGCACAGGCGGGAGAGCAGGTGGCCGGCCTGCCTTAAGCTTCGTCGAACCGCAACCAAATCCGCATGTGACTTTAATTTAACTTCGCTTCACTGAATATCAGACATCTTTTTCATAATTTGAATACTTATCTTTCGTATAATTTACTCTATATTGCTTCTACTTTTTTTAGTGAAGTTTAAATTTAAAGTATTAACTAATTAAATTTTGTAAAAGTTATATGCTGTGATGTGAATTTTGGGATGGATGTGTGGAGTTACGAAAATGTATAAAATTAGAAATTAGAAGATTGAAAGTTGTGAAACTGGTGCTACTACAGTGGCTGGAAAACTAAAAAGTTACAGACTAGCATAATATGGCCATTTAATACGAAGGTATCGGCTGGGTGTTCATCCCCATTTCTTGGAGCCTCTCCTTTCTTGTACGAAACGGTTCTCCAGAACGTTCATGTTGCGTACTCTCAGGATCTGGAATGAGCTTCCGGCTGAAGTTTTCTCAGCGCGGTATGATATGGGGTTCTTCAAAAAAGGCGTTATAAAATTTCTTCGAGACCGGCAGCGCGTTGGTAGTGCCTCTAGTTCTGCAAACGTCCATAGGCGATGGTGACCACCTGTCAGGGTGGGCCGTTTGCCTGTCTGTTGAACTCTAGCTATAAAAAAAAGGAAAGAATACCATGCAAAAAATGCTCGAAAAGAGAGTGGATGGATGCAGAAAGAGGGGTGGAGGGCTACCAGACAAGATGGATGGATAGAGTAAAAGAGGATATAGCAAAAAAAATGTGTGATTGTTCAGGTTAAGGTTCGGGTAACAAAGAAGAGTGGAGAAAAGAACATATTTTCCCGGCTTTATATAATGTGGGATAAGGGCAGCAAGATTTTTTTTTGCTGAGGAATAGTAGACAGGTTGGCAGCCCACTTAGTAGTAAGTAAGCAGTTACCGTCGCCTATAGATGCTTGCGACGCCAGGGGCACCGGGAACACGCTGCTGTCCCATAGGGGTATGCGGTTATATCTTAAATTGAAATATTTATTGATATCATACTAGTTTATATTTGGATATTTTATATTCATCTTGATATCGAATTCTTGTGTAGCACAGGAAAATACAGTCTTGAGGAAAAAAATCAATGCAAGAAACATCACTTTATATTCTTCAACCATTTTCTCAGCTCAAAATTGACTGCACGCATATTTCCCTCGATATATATCTATAACACTGTATAGGTATGGGTAAAATTATATTTTAAGGGGGGAGGGGAGGAGGTACTTTCCTCTGATATCATAAATATGGAAAGAATAAACTAACAAGTAACACGAGCTGTATTTCCTTTGTTGCTTGTTTGCTTGCCGAGCGGAGTAATTCATTTTTCTGACCAAAAACAAAGATACAATCTTGCCTTTTCATATATTTTGTCATCGTCATTAGTATATCGAAGCGTTAAAAATAGGATCTTAGATTGATAGCCTTGTGCAATCTGGGTATGGGGCGGTCAGTAATTTTCAAGATACTTCTTTAAATCTAAGTTTATCAGCTCTGTATTGAAAGTCGTGCTATGTACAGTGATAAATAACAGTGATAAATACTTGTTATGTATGTTATGTATGTAAACAATTGTAACTTTTGTTTTATGCAAAAACGTTTATATAAACCGTTTATTAAAACGGAATTTATATAAACCGTATCTTCTTCTACCTGCCCTTATCTCAAATATGTAGGGTTGGCACAACATGTTCTCTCCTGCCACTCTTCTCTCTTAGCCGTCATTGAAATGAAAATTATCGCTACAATTTAATAATTATAACTGCTGAAATTTTTCAAAGCATGCTCTCAATAAAGTTTAATTTTAAGTGTAATCAACACTGCACTGTAATATAACACAATTTAAATACTAAATGTGTTACTATGTAGCGATATAAGTGTCTCTCGCAGACTGAATCGAATCGCAATACCACTTGAATACGTAAGTCGTTGCATCAATGCACGAAAACCACGAAAACTGTTTCACCAGTAGAACAAAGGAATTCGTGCAGTTCGTTGCAAACCGAAATAATTTATTTATATCCGACACTAAGGAATTCTGAGATTTGATAATAAATCTATATACTCGTATGTATTCTTCCTTGTTGTTTGGCTTTCTTCCCAACGCATTACATACAAACCACGCTAGTCTATTACTTTTAAGTTTTTCAATAACTGGCGCTATTTTCACACTTCCTCATAAATACTCATTTCTAATTTTATTCATTTTCGTACCTCCACACATCCATCTCAGAATTCCCACCTCCGCAGTATGTAATACCCTTTCGTCCCTCTCCTATCATGTGTATGTCTCATGTGGCTCAGCATTCCGATCCATACATTCCATTCATTCCGATACAACCGGTCTTATTACGGATTTATAAATTTTATCTTTGAGTTTAAGTGATACTCTTCGCCATTTCATCCATCCTGCATTCACTCTGTTTTTCACATTTCGGTCTATCTCACCGTTGTTCTAGATTAATAATCTGAGGTACCGAAAGTTGGAGCAAGTTTGCAGCGCCACGCCTCCTAAGGTAATTGGGGTGAAGTGGGATATTCCACCAAAATCGCAAAATAGATGTTCAGTTTTGGTTCTACTTATCTATAACCTACCACCCTCTTAATCTCTCCTGCCATTTAACCAGTTTGCTCTGGACCTCGTGAGCATTTTCTCCAACCAACACAATGTCATCGGCAAACAGCATCCTGTATTCCTAATGTTACTACATCTACCAGCATGAGAAACAGATAAGGACTAAGAGCCGATCCTTGGTGTAAACCTACTGCAACACTGAACTTATCTGTGACGCTAACAAGAGACCGGATGTATATACTTGCCTTATCGTACATAACACGAATAAGATGCAAGTACTTCACATGCACTCCTTTCGCTTTCATGGCCCACCATAAAACCTTTCTAGGAACCCGATTGGGTATGCCTTGTCGAGGTAAACAAATACCATGTGCAGGTTCTTATGTGCACTTATGTACTTCTCATAGTTGGCGAAGTAGGAATATGGCATCCGTTGTATCCCGTCTGAGCATAAAACCAAATTGGTTCTCACCTATTTCGGTCTACTCTCGTAGTCGCCTTGCAATTACTTGCTCCACTCGTATGTATAATATAATAAATTAAAATTTCCATAACATATAAATGAAAATAATATAGCAAATATTGTTGTGGATGTGTGGAGTGACGCGGAAGGACCGAGTTAGGAACTCCCGCATTCCCAGCAGCCTTCATGTCCGTGACATAGCGTACAAACTGCAGGAGTGTCGCCTTCGCTGGTATGGCCACATATTACGGCAACCGGCTAAGTACGTTGGGAATAAATGTCTGGCCATGCCGCCTCCGCCGGGCCCTGGCAGGAGGGGTAGACCCAAAAAGTACTGGTTTGACGTCGTAAGGGTTGATATGCGTGCCAATGGGCTCAATACCAGGGATGACCTGAAGACCGTGTGAAGTGGAATAGAAAAAGTTGGAAAGCGGACCCCGGGCACCGAAACGGAAGTATCGGTTGCAACCGGGATTTGATGAAGAGAAGAAGAATATAGCAAATATTGTTATAAAATGGCAATATGTACGTAAGTGTAATTGTTTTCCTTACAAATAAACAAATTGGATTTTGTACTTTCGTTGTATTTCAACATAACTTATTCAAAAATTATGGTCCATCTGGACGTCCATACTACTAAGTATTGTTTTGAATAAGATTATATAAGCAATACTCCTAAAGTTTAACATTAAAGATGAAATAAGCAATACTCTTAAACATTTAGTGAATAAATTTTAATATGACTATAACTTAATCGATTGTTATCTTATTCAAACTATGAAAAACATTAAAATTGTGATGAACAGACTATAATATCAACAAATAAATAAATTTTCATCAAACAACTTTATTACAGCAATATAAAAAAAGAAATAGACGAATTATATAGAATATGGATAAATGATAATCATGGAGGCCTTTGTCGAACAACGGACTGCGATGATTGAGGATGTTAATTTTAAAGATCGATAAATCCATGCTAATATTATAAACGTGAAAGTGAGTTTGTTTGTTTCGTTTTCATGCCTAAACTGATTGAATTAATTTTGAAGACTTTCAGTATAGACATAGATTGGACCTATATAGACATAGGCTACTCTTTTTTTTTAATTTATAAGTCACGTTTGCCGGATCAGCTAGTGCTATGATAGCATAAGTAGGTAAAAAATAAGTATAATTGATCAGTACCTAGTACTTACTATACTGTACACTACATAGTACATACTATAATTTTACTTATAGTACTTATATAATATTACGAATGAGATAATGTTGTGTATGTTTTTGTACATACATACATTTTCTACATAAACACTAAGACTCCGTACAGGAAATGAACTCACAATCCCGCAAGCGAAAGTCACTGCTCATGGAGGTAGTCAAAATACAACATTATGACGACTGGCAGTAGTTTCTCGCCTAGTTATTAGGTAGGTTACCTATTTTAAGTCTCCTACCTAGTAAACTTTTTCAATGTGGGAAATTTACTACATTTTATGAATGAATGAATAAAACTCTTTATTGTTCACCAACTAAAGTAATACAGTATCAGTGAGAAAAAAAAATCTATATACATAGCATTAACAATAGGCAGCCTTATCGCTTAAAGCGATCTCTTCCAGGCAACCGTTTTTTCCAGGAGATATAAACGTATATATTACAAATATAAGAAACTTTAGTGGTGGTGTGATATAGTAATTAATAAAATATTTTACTTATCTAATAACATGTTATGAATCAACAATAAGGGATTGTTAAAAAATATTATAGGACAACATTCCAAAAATCACAGGCAGTTATTAATAGCGTCCGAAAATCAATGCCTATTATTATATTTTCCTCACAATGGTGAAATACGGAAAAGTATGCTTCAGTGAATATTCAATGATCCCAACGAGAACCCCAATTGGCTACCGGGTATATTACGTCAAGGGTTGCGAAGTACTTTAGAATAGTTTACTGAGAGACAGGTATACGTTATAAATAACTTCTACAGAAGTTTCGATAGCTTCGTACCTAAGGTAAACATGGGAAACCTTAGAATTTATCATCGCCTATAGATATCGATATTTGCCAGCGTTAACATGCTACCCGACGCGTAGAGATTTTATGACGCTCTTTTACAAATAACCTAAGTTCAAAGTAATTTCCAGAAATTAACTATATAATCTGTGAATACAATATTTTAAAATCTATAATTATTTATTTATTTATTACAAATTACTATAATGTATACCAGATGGGTCCTTTTCACAACATTTTAGAATTTCTCATGATCTGCAAATTTTAACATTACATTTAAACTTCTTTTTTAAAAACAAGTGATAACACAATTCTACAAAAAAAATTCTTGCCCTGAACATCTACGCGGATTTCTATTTTCAAGTTTTCAATTTCAAGTTACAAGTAACATATATTCATGACACTACCAAATTGGTTATGATTTTACTGAATTTGGCTTATTTTATATTTTTAATAATTTACACTTTAAGTTGAACCAAATTGAATAATGAAGTCTTTATACTAGGTCTACATAATAAAATAAAATAAAATAAGCCTTTATTGCTGTTTTTTTCTTTTTTACAATAGTATATAATTTTTTATTTTTTATTTTTTAATTATAAATATATAGTCAAGTTTTTCTCGACAATCGGTTAGATTTCTTCAACAGCTTGTCTTTCGACAAAGGCCTCCCCTAAGGCTTTCCAAATTGTCCGATTTTTTGCAATACGTAGCCATTCTGGGCCAGCTATCTTCTTAAAATCATCTTCCCAACGTTTAAATTGCCTTCCTCTACTTCTTTTACTTTCTCTTGGGTACCATTCGGTAATAATTTTGGTCCATTTCTCAATATTCTCCCTTAACATATGCCCAGTCCAACGCCATTTTAATTTTCTACAAATTGTTTGTACTTTTTCAAACTTGGTTTTTCCTTTTATTCTATTTAAGTTTATTCTATCTCTTCTACTCACTCCCAATATACTTCTTTCCATTCCATTCTGACATACATTTATTTTATTTTGTTGCTGATCAGTAAGGGCCCATGTTTGGCATCCATACGTCAAACATGGCAAAATACAGACATTAAAAACTTTTCGTTTATCCGGCATAGGTATTTCTTTGTTTTTCATTATTTCACTCAGTGACCAAAATTTCTTCCACGTGTTAGCTACTCTTCTTTCGATTTCTTTTTGCATGGTTTCTGTCGGTGAAATTAATTGTCCTAAATAAATATACTCATTGACATATTCTAGTGATTGATTATTAACTCTAATAGGATCTTGTTGTAGGGAATTACTCATAACTTTCGTCTTTGTTATATTCATTGAGAGACCAGCATTAGCACTTTCATCTGATAATTGTTGTAACATTTTTTCTAATATCTTTGGACATTCAGAAAAAAGTATTAAGTCATCAGCAAATCTCAAGTGACTCAATTTCTCTCCATTCACATTGAGACCTACATTATCCCACTCTAGTTTTCTAAAAACCATCTCCAGAACAGCGGAAAATATTTTTGGTGATATTGGATCTCCTTGCCGGACGCCTCTTTCTAGTGGAAATTCGTCGCCTGGTACCTCCAATTTTATATGGGCGCTAGTTTGTCCGTAAATGTTTTTTAGTATACGTATATACTTACCGTGGACACCTTGTTGTTGTAATGCTTCCCATATATAATAATGTTCTAACGAATCGAAAGCTTTATTAAAGTCTACGAAACCCAAGTAGTATACCATATTGTATTCAGTGTATTTTTGAAGTACCTGTCGTAAGACATGAATATGGTCTATAGTAGAAAAATTGCTCCTGAACCCAGCTTGTTCCTTCGGCTGATTTTGATCAAGGGTATTAGTTAGTCTAAATAGCATTATTTTTGAGAATATTTTATATATGTTAGACATTAAACTTATCGGTCTTTAATTGCCAATATCACCTTTATCTCCTTTTTTATGCAACAATACTATCGTCGATTTCATCCAATCTTCAGGAATTATTTCTGTTTCTATTATTTCGTTAAACAATTTTGTTAATTTAGGGACAATAACCGGCATTAAAGACTTTAGAAGTTCATTTGTAATACAATCGGGACCTGGTGCTTTTTCTAACTTTTGCGAGCCAATTGCTCTCGCTGTTTCTTCTTTTAGAATAGGTGGTACAGTTTCTGAATCTTGCTTCTCATCTATTATAGTCTCAATGAGTTTAGAATTCTTGCTTTTATACAAGTTCTTATAATAATTTGTAGCAATCTGTAATATTTCAAATCTATTGCTTGAGTATTTTCCATGCTTATCTTTCAAATTAGGCATCCATCTTTTTTTGATTTCAACTCTTTAAACGCTTTCTTTACACCTCCTGTTTTATTAATATGATATTGGAATGTTTTTGATCTCTTTTTCTTTCTATCTTTCCTTAGTTGTTCGTTAATCTTTTTGCTTATCTCGGATATTTTTTCACGACTTTCCTTGTTTTTTGGTCCTTCTAGTAGCTTTTTTCTTTCCTTTAGTAGTTCAATTGTGATAGTAGAGAGTATGTCTTTATTACTATTTGTATATGCTTTTCTAGATTCACTTTTGAGAGTATTTATAAAATTACGATATTTTTCCTGGATTGATTTATTGTTCTCATTTTCTTCTTTTTTCTTCAATATTTCTTTTAAGTTAATCAGTTGCTCTTCGTTGACGTTAATATGCATACTAGGTATCGATTTAGTTTGTAGCCTACGACTTTTATTTACATTTAATCCTTTTAATGTTGCACGAATCATTTTGTGATCAGAGTTAAAATTTAAATTGTGGATGATTGAACAGTCTTTAAAATATGTTGGTTTATTGGTCATAATATAGTCGATTTCATTTCTGTAGAGTCCATTCGGTGATGTCCATGTCCACTTCTTGTTCTTTTTCTTGATGTAGATGCTATTTAAAATACATAGTTTGTTTTCTAAACAAAGATTCACTAGTTTTGCACCATTTCTACTCCTATTACCGTACCCATATCTTCCTAAGGTAATGATGCATTCCTAACGCCTATGATGCATTCTCCAACTTGTCCATTAAAATCACCCATAATTATTTTATTTTTATGAGCGTTATCAATGGTTCTTTGTAAGTCTTGATAAAATTTGTCTACTTTGATTTCTCGTTCTTTTTTATTAGCTTCAGTGGGAGAATATGCTTGAATAATTGACCAATATTCATCTTTATTATTTTGTAGAGGGAGTTTAATGTTAAGAATAGCTATCCTTTCGGATATTCCTTTTATTTCTTCGATTCGACCTGTATACTTCCGTTTTATCAAAAATCCGACACCATATTGGCCCAGCGTTTCTCCTATGTAATGTAATATATACTTTCCATGGTCTTCTATTCCTTCTCCGCTTCTCCTTACTTCACTTAGTCCAATAATATCCCATTTAATGTCGTTTATTGCATTTTCTAGTTCCATGAGTTTCTCTGGGGTTCGTAGTGATCGAGTGTTAAGGGCAGCTATGTATATGTCGTAATTATTTAACTTTTTTTGTTTATCAATCCTTAGAGGGTGTTGGTCGTTTTCCCCCACGGTGACCAGCCGGCTTGGGGGAGGTCTACATAGATCTAGTTAAATCCAGATTTATACCAACTTTGGTAGAAATTTTCCTCATAATCTTATTTGGTAACAATGGGATCTCCGTCGACGAACCTCACTAATGTTTTGATAGTCACACGAACCATTTGCTCCATCTGTGCAACATTTTTTTATTATAAATAAATAATAATTGTTATTAAAATTTATAAAAACAAATTTTTTATTAAAATATACAAATGTATAAAATTTCTTTTACCAGAGGAAGTATGCTTGAATGCTTAGATTTAATTTTTTCGCGCCAACAAAGCTTTTGTGATGCAGGCGTAGACGAGACTCGGATCGGCGCAACCTTGCACATGCCACGCAAAGAACACCCAATGCACCGTGAAATTGCCTATTTTCCACGTGATTTTATTTATTTATTTCATACATTGATGATATTTCCATTTGTTTGCGACCCACTGCATTGGAAAATGACGGTTCGATAGTGAAATAGTCCTACTATTGAAGTGTTTAATAGAACATTATCATATAATATTGATTGACCTTAAGGTTAATAGTGGTTACAAGTTTAAAACGGACATAATTTTTCCCTATGACAATACTCATCATTATTCTTTAACATAATAATAATATGGGAGAACTACAAACACTTTTATTAAGTAGAGTCAGCATTGCATAACTGATATTTATTTCAATAACAGCCATTTTAACACGATTTTATTAGTTTCACGAATATGTTTGTTGGTTTGTTAGTTTATTGGTTTATTTGTAACCGACTCCTTTGAACTCGATTTGAACCACTTCATTAAAGATAATCTTGAGTCGATTAATCCATATGCTTCAAACTTTGCATAACGTTGCGTGTTTTTTCTAAGCCAAATAAAACTTACGTACATATACATTTAGAGCAACTTTATTACTCGTATATGTATTTACATTAATGTATTGTAACGCTTTTTAACAATTTCCTGTATATGCTATTGTGGAATGAATTGGTGATTTTAGGAGTTAAAATAGATGAAACTATTGTTATGTTGAACGAGTTATTTCCCAGAATATTCCTATGATCTGAACATATATTAGTATTTGTAATTCTTCCCAAAATTATATTTGTAATTCTGAAATTAAATAATATCCCACCTCAAATCTCAAATTTCTAATTAACTTTCATATACAATCAGTAATCTAAAATTTAAATATAGATTCCGATTTGAAAATATAAAATATAGGTTACACAAAACCATAGGTTTTAATTGTATACTCGTAATTATAGAAATATAAACTTAAAATATTATATAAAAAGTCAAATTAATGTTTATTTTACGAATTATAAGTTATAAAATATCAAAATAAAAGAATAATCTCTGTATCAATTCATTCAATCTCTGTATCTCCACGTATGTAGTTTACAGTATTATTTAAGCAATACAGGGTTATTGGTAATTCGACGTATTCCGGTTAGGAGATGATAGGAGTGATTATTTGTCATAATTTTAACACCCATATGCATTATGCAAAAGTGAAACATTTAGTTATCATGTTTTTAGCTTTTTTCAAAATAAGTCAAAATGCAACATCTAAAATTTATTAAAAAAGTATCAATTTAATTCTCATTTTACCTTCTGATTTTCGAAAACGATTAAACACTGGTTATTTAGCTATAAAAAATAATAATTGTCGGTGCAAATTCAAAAATGCGAATTTAAAAACAATATTATTTCAATATTTTTTTGAGATATTTTTCTACTAAAATGCCTTAAAAACAAAAAAGTTATATATTTTTTAAATAATCTGTAAGCTAAGCTTACAGATTATTTAAAAAATATAACTGATTTCTCAGCTCTTCAACAATGCATAACAACTAATGAAATCCCTAGTTTAATAAAAAATTTTAATAAATTTTAGATGTTGCATTTTAGACTTATTTTAAAAAAGCTAAAAATCATGATAACTCAGAAATGGTTCACTTTTGCATAATGCATATGGGGATTAAAATGATCGTAGTCACCTTTATCATCTATCACCTTCTAACGTCAAATTACCAATAACCCTGTATATCATAAACTATTCAGATTTAAGTTAAAACAGTAAATTAAAAAGAAAAAAGCAACCATATATAAAAGTCAAAACCCATGCATAAAGTTACTTAAATTCTTAGTTCTGTCACGACTAAATTATGTCGACGTTCTCGTTCGTCCCCACTCATGGTCGCTCAGAGGGCAATGGAGAGGGCTATGCTCGGAGTTTCCCTGCGAGATCGAATCAGAAATGAGGAGATTCGCAGGAGAACCAAAGTCACCGACATAGCCCGGATGATTACAAAACTGAAGTGGCAGTGGGCTGGGCACATAGCTCGAAGGACTGATGGCCGTTGGGGCAGAAAAGTCTTCGAATGGCGACCGCGTACCGGAAGACGCAATGTTGGTAGGCCCCCCACAAGATGGACCGATGATCTGGTCAAGATTGCCGGAATAGGTTGGATGAGGGCAGCGCAGGACCGATCATCGTGGAGATCTTTGGGGGAGGCCTTTGTCCAGCAGTGGGCGTCTTCCGACTGAAATGATGATGTAGCAAAAAACTATATCAATTGCGTCATCAATTGCGCACAAAATGTGTGTACTAAGTTTTGCATCATACTCAATTAAGAGTTTAAATAATGCTGAACATGAACAAGAGTAATGTTCTAATGATTCATCTACAGAACTTTCATTTAAAACGACTTCTTTTTAGAGTAGTAAATCTCTGGAGAGGTAGCTATTTATATAAAAACTTTTTTGAAAGATATGAAGATGATAAGTCAGTTCTTTCTAAAATCGAAAGCCATCGCTTTCACTATAGTAATCCTAAATAAAATTTTCTTACTTCTTAATATTACAGTTTCAATCAAGTAGCAAGTAACTTTATGAAATATATTTTCAATCTTAAACACCTAAAATACTCTCTCTGTAGAATTACACATAATTCAAGTATATCATTTTAAATAATATAACCTATTACCTATTTGAAGTAGGTATGTTATAGGAAAATTGTAACTAGTATTAAGTAAATAAAGTCTCATTTCGAATATATACGTGTACAGGTATATCATTTGCCTCACTCAGAACGGAAACTGATTCATTTCCGATGCATAGTTGAAGCTCTTTGTGGAGTGCACCGGCTGCGAATTGCACACGTTTTCAATGTCTGATTACGACATCAACAACTTAATTTTATTATGTAAGTTTTACAAAATGATTGAAATGTTCAATCTTCTCACCATTTTTGGATAAATAGTATAAAGCAACTAAACTAAAATACTTTAGTGATCGGCTTTTTTATAGATTTTAGAGATATAGATTGTCAATATATTTTATTTTAATTTCATTAATTTATCATTCCTTTTTTTTCATTTATTGGACAAACTAACAATATTTATATGAGGATTAGTAAATTGTCTTATTTAATATGTTAGTACTAATATAAACCCAACAACATTTGTCACAGGTTACACATAAAAAACAGTTTAATATTACTAAGAATTAGCAACAAAAAATTATTATTTAGATGGAAATAGAATATTATATATTACACATTCATTACATTTACATATTAATTCAGAGTGAGACACTCAGTGCGCCGTAGCTATGAAAGGTTCAGTTATTTATCTTGGGGGCACTTCAACTCACTTTTTTTATAAATACTGGGACTCGTCGCTGCTATATCAATGGAGTGAAAAAGGAAATTATAAGAATTTACTATTCGATAAAGTGGCGCCTTTTACTAACAAAGAGTTGTGGTATAAGGGATGAAATCGTTAATTATTTTTGTTTTGTTACGCCAAAGAAGTATAACCTCTTACGTGCGTATATAAGTATTACACACATATTTATTTAAAGTATTTTTTGGAGTCTTGAATTGAGTCAACTATCCCATTATCGCTTTGGGAGTTTGGAGGTCTGAGTTTGGGATTTACTATTGTTAAATAAAACCAAAAATGACTTCACCATATTACATTTTTAATGGCAGAAAGATGATTTAACGACGATCGATGATAACCGACTGACATTGTACCTTTTTCTACCTATTATTGTTTATCAATGTAAATAAATAAAATATAAATATACAGGGATAAATCACACAACGCCATTTAGTCCCAAACTAAGTAGCATAGCACTTGTTTTATGGGTACTGAACAACTAATAAAATATATTTATTTGCTTTAACGTGTTGTGTTACAATTTCACAATAGGTACAATAATCTCACTTTTTTTTATTATACATACATGGAGGTTTGCAACAACAAGTAGACATGTTATGCCACAAACAGCATGCAAAACAATTGAAATGACTACTGCTTCCCTATAGTAAAGAGTAAAAATAAAATTCAAATTCGATAAGCTTGCTAGTAAAAATATAAAATTTCGATACTTATAAATTAATGAAAACACATGACATCAAGTCATGATGATAATAATTAAAAAAATAAAATTAGTATACCTATTTTTAAATAATATTAATGTTATACATGTCAAGACTGTAATATTATTATATAATTAAATTAAATCCGATTCTAATATTTTCACATATACAATATATAGACAAATTAATTTTTATAGTTCCTTGTATTCTGCTCGGTCGTTTTAGTCTTTTACATTATAATAGCATTTGTTCACTGAGTACTTTTTAAATTGATATTTAAATGTATTCGTAGTTAGCAATATACAATAAATATACAACATATATAATTTTCTTTAGTGTATAAATACATATTATACATAAACACTAAGACGCGAGACGAGAAATGAACCCGTAACCTCCGCAAGCACATCGAAGTACGAGTGTGTTACTTTATCCGTTACGCCCCCGTGGTCAATATTTGAGGCACCTAAAATCACACCTTTGAATTTATTTAACTCTTCTGATCGGTTTTTTGTATTATTTGAATTGGTTTATATTTTATATCTATTAAAACAGTAAAAACCTATCACTACAAGATTCTAATTAAATTTGTATTAAATGTAACAAAATTTTAGTTATTAATGTTATTTTCATTTCCCTGAGGCTAATGTCAGTAGAATTGTAGAAAGCAGTTTTCAGTCTGTCGAGAGCTAAAAGTAAGACGCTGACTGGCACCTCCCGGGCGAGCACTTCGCTGTTTCACGTAGGAATCGCGTTTGCAAGATGCAACAATGCATAACAATTGCATCTCACGTTTGTTATTTCTTTAAATTCTTATACCTACTTTTGTTATATTTAAAAAAATGTTTTAAATTATTTATTATACGAATTACACGATATACAATTATATAGTAGTAATAAGTCTATTTTATTGAACATCTTTAGAAACATCTTAAGGTTTAGTTCCTGGTTATATCCACAAAGTATTCTAAACCCTCAATATCTACACACACGTATTAACAAAAGACCGACCTATTGTTCTTATTAAAGTACTAATGTATATAATCAAAACGATGGTGTTGTTTTGTACGCTAAATATGGGCTTAATATTTTAAGTGTTCAAGAAATTAAATAACATAATGCATCTTGTCTTTAGTTAAACATTTGATAGTATTATTCTAGGTATCTACAGATCACCTTTTGTTAATAACCCCTTGACATATAAACACAAAATTAATGTGTCTAGAAATACTATTGATTTATCGGTTGTTATGGCATTAAAATGTAGCTTTGTATCTTGTTCAAAATACTTTTTTTGAATAACAAAACATCAAACTTAGTATTACAGCAAAATATAAATACATTTTATAACTATTATATTAGATGCAAATTGTTAATTAAATTTTTCTAATGTATGAAATTTTTCAAAACAGTTCAGAATGTTCAATGGTACTTAACACATTTACACTGTCAAGTTGTTTCGCTTCTTATACTCCTTTTTGTGCAAACAATGCACCTTTTTGCATGGTGTTTTTTCCTATCAGTAGCTGGTATATGTATAATGTGCCCAATATTTTACTTGCAAACGAGTCGTACAATTTCCATAAGATAGACATTTTTAAATGGCTTAAATATAATTTATTAACCTTAAATCTTGATAAAAGTAATTACATTTGATTTAGTATTCGTAATAGTAGTACTGAACCTAACTTGGATTTGTCTATTATGATACACAGTTGTAGTGATTTTCTCTTATGTGATTGTAATCCTACTAGCCTTGCAGCTACCCTGCAAGGCTAGTAGGATTACAATCCAACTCCAATCATTATCTTCATACTCCAATCATTAATGCAGTAAATCAGAAAATAAGATTATTATTATGGATTTTTAAAGCACTAAGATATGTCTCTTTTTCTATGTTAATCAATAGTATTTTTTTGGCATTAGCGCAGTCCATTCTGGCTTAATGTATCTCTGTGTGGGGTGGAGTTAATAAAATAATGTTTTTGCAGCTGGAAAGATCCCAAGCCTTAATTAAAGCCATGTATTTCAAACTCTTCGGATTCCCCATTGAAGAACTTTATTCCTCAAGCCAGCTTTTATCTATGCACAAGCTTAACATGTTGAATGTGTGCAATAAGGTTATCAGAAATTTCAATTCATATGACATAGTTACAAAAGCAAGAAGGGGCAAATCATTAAAATTAATTAAATCAAACTTTAGTCGAAATAACTATAAAGTTAAATCCATATAATATATTTTTAATAGATAATAAAAATCTTTACCTAATGTCAAAAAACGCTATAAGCTAATTATTAAATATTAGCAAAATGCACACACACACACACACACACACACACACATACACACACACACACACACACACACATGCACGCACGCACTCACGCATGTAAGTTAAGTATATAATTCGGTATTGTGAGAGTGGGGCCTCCTGAGACAAATATTCCATACCCAAAAGGAGGCCCCAATACCATAAATTATTGTAAAACTATTCTGAAATAAACTATTATTATTATAAACAAATATGACATGAAATATACTCGTAAATAGAAATCTAAACACAACGCCATCTACCGGAAGTCTACGCAACCTAAATGTCAAATAACGTTAGAGCATTGTATCTGAATTAACTTATACCACCATCTATCAGGCATTGAAAGAACTAACCAATAAATGCTGTTAGATAACTTACTTGCCATACTTAATCAATTTATGGTTCCTTTTTAATAAAACCCATTATTATATATATTTCATCCTCATACCAAGAATATGCAATTAATTAATTGTTTTACAGACTAGCTTTGAATCCATATAATATTTAGAACGTATTATATAATAATATTACAAAACAAAGGTATATTTATTTCTTAAGTTTTCTCGACTAATCTTCATATCTTACTGAAAAATTATAAGTAATATTATAATACCTAGATGGATATAAAGATCATAGTAAGATGCAGTAGAATATAATTATTTTAAATTGTGTACTATATTTTAAAAATCTTTAATAATTAAATAAAATCCCCAATATAGTATTCAAGTGTTTAATTGTAGAATCATAACTTACGTAAACGGCGTAGCAGGTGTTGTATTTGACGATAAAGTTGGTTTAAGCCGCATTGAGCTGTACTTTGTGTCCACCGTAGCTTAAGTGCTCACTTAATAGGATCCTAGTTCACTAACTTGTTATCATCGCAAATTACCTATGACTGTCTGAATACGTCTGTGTAGAACTTTACTATAGTTTTGTTATTCTTCTTGAATGTTTTATTTTGGTTGCGACCGATGCGGTGCAGACTTCGCCACCAATTGCACGGGCGTAATTACATTTTGATTATGTGGTAATTACGTGGGTAGTCAATAACGTTGTAGAAAGAATCACTGGATCTTTTTATTGATAATCTTATTTTTATAATGAAAACGAGCATAAAAATTGACGTGAAAAAAATTTGTTTGCGATTGCTGTATGATTTTTTGACCGCAGGGGGTTGAGGTGTATGAGATGTTTGGTGTAACTACTGATTACCAACTAACCCCCCTGTTTTCGACCCCGCTGTTTTCTAATCGCCTAGTGCCTGGGCCGATGGACAAATTGGTACATTTTTTTTTATTTAAATTCCACCAGTGATAGTTTTTTTTATTCAAAAATAAAGACGTTTCCCGATTTCAAGTCCGCAATAATTGTCTACAACGTAAGTAGACGTTAATACTCTTCAAAATAATAATAAACGATTATTGTTAAATGACGATATTTTAATATTTTATTCCTAAATATAAAGTTTGTTTATACATGCAATATTTAGAATATGATAAACCGAAGCGCATAGTCCGTATCAGAAGTTTGTTGAGTAGCATTAAAAGATTAAAAGTCGACAGTTCGCTGAAGCTGCATCGAATGGAAACTGGAAACGATCTCTCGACTCGACGTAACATATATTTGCGATGCAGGCGGCGCGTCCACGAGAAACTTCGCCTGGGAATGCAAAAATTTAAATTAAAAACATAAATCAGCCGTGTATCGAGTAACTTCTGAGATTGGTGTGCATTTCGAGTACACGTAGGACTGGCGTGAGCATTGTAAATATCTTATTATTGTTTATCAATATATATTGACGGACTCATAAACTGCATCAAAGTTCAGGATTACTTTGAAATGATTTTTTAATAAGTATGCAAACTTTTTAGATTAAATTATATAAATATGGAGAGACTGGCTCTTACTCTCAAAAAAAAAGGAAAATTTTAAAATAGAACTGCATTAAAACAAATGAATATAGCCGGGAAAAGAAAATTTACTCGTAGTATCAGATTTGCGTGTTATTTATAGCAAAGTTTTAATTGATTCTCATTGATTTTTATTCTTTTGTCCATTGAATTATTGTTACTACCAGAATTGTTGGGTTAGTTTTTTAACTCATCGAGAGTTTTTGAACCATAATATGGATACTTCGTCCGAACAAGCGGCTCAGATTGTAGCATTGGTGCGGGAGGACTTGGATCAACGAACGATTGGTAGAAATTTAAATTCAAACCAGTCTACGGTTTCTAGAATATACAGAAGGTTTGTGGAGACAGGTTCTTACAGAAGGAGACGTGGTGCAGGCAGGACTCGAGCAACCACCGGTCGTGATGACCGATTTATTGTTACAACTTCCCTGCGAAATTGTTTCCTCACGTCAGTTAACATCAAACCAGAGCTTAATGAAGTGCGTGGAGTAAACGTGAGTGCACGAACAATAAGAAGAAGGTTAAAGGAAGCGGATATCACCCCTTTTAGACCAGCAAATGGTCCAAAGATGTCTGTAGCTCACAGACAAGCTCGCTTAAGATTTGCGCGTGATCACCTGAATTAGACAGAAGAGCAATGGGCCTCCGTATTGTTCACGGACGAGTGTAGGACATGTTTATATGGTGCAGATGGTCGCAGAAGAGTCTATCGTCGACGTGGGGAGCGATATGCTCAAAGTTGCATTGAGGAGTGTGTTCCTTTTGGAGGCGGTTCGTGTATGGTCTGGGGTGGCATATCGATGAACGGGCGAACAGAATTTGTGTTCATATACATGGTCCGTCAAAACGGTAATAGAGGGGGTTTGACTGCACATCGCTACATAACAGAGATCTTAGAAGATCACGTGGTGCCTTAAATGGGATTCATAGGCGAAAATTTTACTTTAATGCAGGATAATACCCGGCCGCACGCTGCTGCACAAGTTCGACAATATTGCGAAGAGGTTGGGATACGTACAATGAATTGTCCAGCACGCAGCCCGGATCTTAATCCCATTGAGCATGTTTGGGACAATTTAAAAAGAGCTGTATATGCGAAAAACCCTTTGCCCACGACAGTGGCAGCACTAAGAACAACACTTTCAGAAGAATGGGACAATATTCCGCAAGATCTTTTAATAACCCTAATAAAATCTATGCGGAACCGAGTAGAATCCATAATAGGGGCACGTGGAGGTAATACACCTTATTAAAACATAAATAAACCCTTGCATAAAGTTTGTGTCTATTGTTAAAACCAATTTTTTAATTAAACCAATTTTCCTTAAATTTCTGTTTTTTCTTCAAAAAAGTCTTAAGGTCCTTTCCAGTACATAAACTTAAACTTAAGGATATGACCCTACGCTGTTTTAAAGTTCACAAACCAATCTAGAGGTTTCAAGTTAAATCTGTATAGAAGGTTTGCATACTTGGTTAAAATATTTATTTCAAAGTCGTCTATTACTTTGATGCAGTTTATGAGTCCGTCAGTGTATTTAAAATAAAGTTTTATTAAATAAGTGACGTATACCTGGCAGCTCTACTTCTTTCAGAACAGAGGCGGAGTAAGAAAACTGACCACTGCGACTGAAGGGCGATAAGGCTTGCACAATAACACAAAATCACACATAAAAACGTGCGGGATGTATAAACTGATGGTTCGAATTAGAGATGTGGTCGAAAGTCAAAACAGTGCATTACTTGTCCTTGGTGCGGGCGCTAGCCAAGAACATGGGGGCGCTGCGGTGGTCGAGTAGTTTTTCGTAATACCGTCAGGCGCCGCGTTATCTAAACTTATTCGTGGGTAGCTAGGGAAAGGGATAGGATAAGGCGCCTAACCATGGTACGTTCACTTTATACATACACTTGAAATATAAATAAATTGACAATATTTAAAAATAATTCAATAACTTAAGCCTATGAAATTACTGCCAATTTATGGTATTCATCATTATAATCTCGCTCCACGAAATGAATACCAAGTAATAACTTGAAGATTTTTGATTTAATTGCATTAAAATTATAATCTCATAATCTCAATTAAGAGAACTTCAGCCAGCTCTAATTATAAATTTTAATCTTCTATAAATCCTTCTCCCGTAAGCGAGTGGTGCTTATAAACTTGGAAAAATTTCGCGGATTTCACGTAAAAATATTTATACAGAACATTTTTGTTTATTTTACCTTCCCTGTGAATATAATTTTGTTAAATACTAATTCATTTTATAACTGCAAAAAGTTGATTGTTTGACTTAACTTGACTGACAAGGGGCAGTATATGTACACTTGTGGGGCCCATCATTCAATGCAAAACATTTGTCCTTGGTGTTGAAAACTCATCAAGTCGAATTTCAATCAAGTAGGATAAAATCCTTGAAATAAAGATTTATTTAATCCATAATATAAGCTATCAACGATCACACAATGCCCTTGAAAATAGGTTGAGTAAATAAGGGACAGCAAGCTAAAACTGTAAGATGAAACCGGAATAGTTCATTATTAAGAAAATTAATTGTGATGACTTCACAATCCAGGCTCGATTTCGTTCCTAAGAATTAATAAATAAAATCACCTTATAAATTAAAAAAATTGATCTATTGTAAATGGAGTATGAATTTCACATATTATGTGAAATAAGACATTTGATTTAATTATATAAATAAAGGAGAGGTCCTTTAGTTTTTCACAATACACGTTGATATCATTCCGGCTCCAAAGTGCAAGTTTTGGATGGAAATGTGAGTACCCACTTCGGTGATAATGACAATGTCTTCTTCCACTAATTATTGCGAGGATTTCCATTACAATACCATCACAGCCCAAATAATATATGTTATAATAACAGCCCATGACATCCCACTGCTGTGCTCGCGTCTCCATCTAAAGAGAACGAACAATGTACCTGGCCCGCTTTTTCAAGTCGAATTAGTTGGTCTCACATAACGATGATCTCGATATTCAAGTTTCTTAACAATATTTTTCTTTACCGTCGATATCTAACAACTACATAGTAACATGCACATAAGACGAGAAAAATTGCTTAAGTGATGAATGCCATTCCGGGAATATAGCCTGTGACATCTAGTATGGTTTCTAAATGTGACATCACTCGGTTACCACGTACCTATATCTATTACAGTTGATGTTTTCAAAATTCAACCCACAATTAGACAACATAAAAATCATCCGCAACACACTATGACACTTCAGGTGTCTAATAGGCTTAATAAAATTAATGGACAATGGAAATATCAGAGCATGGTGACGTCAAAGAAAACGTTTTGCTTCAAAAGAATAACGCTTTTCCGATCCATTGGTTGGCTTATTAAATTTTCATTGACTCACTGAAGAAACGAGAGACGCGGGAAATCACTTAAAATGGCATTCTAATTGTTTTCAATAAGTTTTAGTGCTTAAATACAACTATTATATTAATTTTTAATTAATCAGCAACTATTAGATAAACCGCATTCTAATTGCTCTATCTGCTTAGGAGATATATATATATATATATATATATATATATATATATATATATATATATATATATATATATATATATATATATATATATATATATATATATATATATATATATATATATATATATATATATATATATATATATATATATTGTATATATTACACTAAATCGAAAAGTGCTGGCATCTTTAATTCTGATTAATATATTAGACAAATCTAAGAACTATTTGAGTTATAGGGAATGAACACTACAAAACTAGAAAATTATAGTTCCCAAATTTATCACATTCAATATTATTTGTTAAGGTTTGGGATTATAAGAGAATCATATATATCCTATCATATAGATCGTTTTTATTGCTGTGGGATAGAGAACAGGCTGATGGCCCACTTAATAGTAAGCAGTAATCATCGCCTATTGATATTTGCAGCTTGCAGCTGGGTCACTAATGCCTGAACACAGCACAAGGTTATTCTGGCGACCACCCAGCCAGAATCGTTTTGTCGCCTTTTACGATAGGCCGGCCTCAGCCACAGGAGTTAGTATTCTTTCTTACTTTACTCCTGCACTGAGAAATAATTTATATAAATTCATATATACAATAAGCGTGTCAGTGCTAACGAAAGCAAGGACAGTATTACATTCTTGCATATGTGTTGCAAGTTCAACGTCCTTCATGTAAGTTATAACAAAGGAGAATAATGTGGAATGCTCGTTCATTATGAGAAATGTGCAGAGTTAATTAGTCTTGGTTTGATTGCAGCCGTGAGTGGCGTCAGCTGGGAGGAATGGTGGACCTACGACGGTATTTCAGGTGAGAACATTGTAAAATTATATTGTATTAAGAACATTAAAAACCAATGTACCTTCCATCTTGTATGGCATTGTAATTCAGAACTACATACTAATCCTAGTTGTTCTTATAAAGCTTCTCATTCCGTTTACATTTGAAATTATTACTTGGGTCTGAGATATACAGTTGAATATCGCCACACGGTTCCAGTTCAGTGTTAGGTGGTAGGGCCGGGCCACAAGCCCGTCTGGATGACAACCACCCCTGGTCTATGAGTACGCCGCCATAATAACCTTGAGTTATATTTCGGCATAAGTAACCCAGGTTCCAGTACCCCTGCGCGTCAGTAGCGTATTAGTGGTTCCTCTGACGTCGCAAATATCGATAGACGACGGTAACCGTTTACTGATTGGGCCGTCAGCCTCTGGGGTACAGGGACCTGGGTAACTAATGCCGGAACATAATACAAGGTGGCATTCATATTATGGTGGCATTCTTATAGACTAGGGGTGGTAGCCATCTAGACGGATATGTGGCCTTAGCACCTAACCAGGGTTGTTTTATCGCCTTTCACGACAGGCTGAAGCCGGTTGCATAGGTCACTCCTATTCTTACTCTGCCCAGGGGGGCATTTTATTATTATATTTTAATTCGTGCAGGGGCACGAATTAAAATATAATAAATATCATTGAACCCAATATATTAATGTTGTGAATTCAATCCGTCAATAGTAGAGTGTGCTTTAAATACAACTGCGTTCCAAACGTATTTAACAGCTAATCACAAATAAATCGCTTTATCCGCTTGAATAGACAAGCCACACAACACTTGAAACATTCGCTGTTCGGTATGAATTTCTATCTGCCGATAACACTTTTGCCGGTTTACGTGACAGGAAATTTATACGGGCGATTTATCTTGCATTCGAATTACGTTACTGGCAGATTGTGAGGTGTCGTATCGTGTCGTTCGCGCGTGTTCAGCGATATCATGCAATCTTTATTAATAATTGCCTGGTAGATTCAAAAGTAAAAAACGTAAGAGCAATAAATTCAGACAGGTTTCCACTTCAGTGCAAACACATACGAGGCGTGTAGTTGTAAAACTCGCTACAACAATATTTTTTTGGAAACTCGTAAATTGAGCTAAACCCATACTGATTTAGTTAGATTTCATTCGAAACGTAAAATAAAACTTGGAATATATAATATTGGGGTATATAGAATAAAGAGGCATTTGTGCAATAAAAAGTTATAGCTATGAAATTAAACACTATTAGAAAACATTCTATCTAGTTTAAACTATCTAGTTTAAAGTGTTTTCTAACGATATATTGTCATTTTGTGTTTTAACGGGTTTTGCAACTACACGCCTCATTTAATACAAACCTAAACATTACATTTATGTTAAAATCAAGTTACTAATCATAAACTATTTTGGAAAGGAAACAACCATTTTTGCGAATCTATTTTCTTTACCCTTTTTTATTTCTCTACTACTACTACTGCACAGTTTATTAAAAGCTATAATAATAATGTTAAAATTAATTAACATACATAAGTATTTCACTAAAACCAACCCAAAACACAAGCAATAGCGTAAGTCGTATACTAACTTAATCTAAGAGAGTAATGCCAAAAACAAAAAGTATTTGCATTAATGGAAAATTCGCTTAACGCGTGACCATAAAATGGGTGTGACCGCAACCGCTGCGCCGGCTTACTCATGCAATTTTCAAGGTCATAAATAATAAAACCGGTGAACGCGTTCCAAAGCACTTTGGCTACTTCCAGAGGCCTCACCGCCCATATTGTAATAACGGGGGAATGCGGACTTTTGCAAATACGAGTCACGATTCATTTTTCTTTTACATTCTCACTATTAATTAGTAAAAGTTCGCTTAGTGCCTACGTTATGGTACATTTTTATGTCTTGTAAAAGATTTATACTACCTGTGAACCTTTGGGCAGCAATTTTATTGCATTCTCCCCTCTTAGTTGCATCAGGTTTTATTTCTTACAACTTTTTCCTTAAAATTAATTATATTTTTTAAGCCTTTGAAATATTTAATACGATTGCGTTAGAAATTGGAATCGTAATTTAATTTCAATGTGCAACATGCTTTAAAATATATTCATCTTTTAATTGGCTATTGTTACAATACTTCCGTACAGGGACGCAGTAATAATACTGATGACATTGCAAGCATCTATAGACGACGATAACTGTTCATTATTAAGTGTGTGGTCTCCGCTGTTCCACAGAAATAAAAAAATACAATATTTAACAAAAACGCATACGCATCGTATACCCGCCACGCTTTACCAAGTCGGATTAGCGGGTTACACATACAGGTATGCTTGGTATTGCGGTATATGCAATTATGAGGTCCGGGACGTTTAAATTAGCCTTCGAGTGTGGTACCACTTGGTTACCTTTTAAATAAATAAAAAAATATTTAAAATAGAATAACATTTGCGTATTTTAAGAAATAATCTTATATTTTTGCAACTAGGTCCAGCTTTTTGGGGTTTGATCAACCCAGAATGGTCTCTATGCAACAAAGGCCGGCGGCAGTCCCCAGTCAACTTGGAACCGGATAAACTCCTTTTCGACCCGAACCTACGCTTTTTACACATAGATAAACATAGGGTAGGTCTGAGTTTATTGAAGTATGAAATAAAACCGCATTGAAACAAATTAATTTACCTTTCATGGCTATTAATATCGAACGAACATTGTATAATCCCAAAGTAAGCAAATGATTGCGATTGGTTACACGAACCTTTGATTAAAATTAATACCTTCAATACATTCATTTATTCATTCATGTTTTTATACCGGAGTAAAATATGTTTCATAAGTATTCAACATGACTCAATGCTTGTACAAATCATACTACTATATATTTTTACAAAAAGAGTAACGCCTTCCACACGTTGAAACCCCGGCGGATGTCGCGATTTTGATTTCCGTCCTAAGTCTGGGTGTTTTTGTATATTATGTACACAAAAAAGTACATAAGAAGTAAATCAGTTGTTTAGTACGCATAACACAAGCGCTCTGCTGCTTACTTTGGGACTAAATGAGCTTTGTGAATTTTTCCATAACATATTATATTATTTAAAAAATTGGATAGGAAAAGCAAGGAAACGAGATCTGTTGCGAAAACTTGAGAAAGACTACGTCTAGCAGTTTACAATAATTAGCTGATGATAATTAAAAAAAAATTATTATTTAATTCATACATACTATTTACAACCGTTGGAAAATTTCCCTAAGCTCCTGTTATAAATATTATGTAATATAATAATTCAAAGCACTTTATCCCGGTTGGATCCTAAACACTGCATAGCTCAAAGTACGTAATTAAGTATTATCAAAGAGAAAAATTTCAGATGTGCTCTGGCACAGCTGCTATTCGTCTCTTTTTTCGGCAAAGAGACAATACACACAGCGCTATCTAGTCCCAAAATAAGAAACGGCGCGCTTATGATGTGGATACTAGACAAATGATATACTTATATACTTTTCTTTTGATTCACAAAAGAAAGAAAGAAGATAGAAGTACGTATTATACACTAACACAGGCCACGCTGGCCTTACAACGTGTGAAAACCGCGGTAACACGCAAGTCGTGAAAAGGATGAACCAGTTTATTTTATATAAATATTAAAGATTTTTTTATACAGATAAATGGCCTAATAAGCAACACAGGCCACTCCGTGATCTTCACAGTGGAGAACGAGACTCGGCACCACATTAACATCACGGGCGGGCCGCTCTCCTACAAGTATCAATTTCATGAAATCCACATACATTACGGCCTTCATGACCAATTTGGATCAGAACACGCTATCAACGGATATTCATTTCCTGCTGAGGTAGGTTTAAGTGGATTCAATATAACTTAACTCTAACTATGAACAATTTTATTTATATATTAAAGTTCTAAACACAAAATAAATCTTAGTTCAACAGCAAGTAAGTACCACTGACCTTGCCTGCCACACTTTTTTCTAACTTACAACTTACCTTATGTAACCTGAAGACCGAGATCACCAGCTTATTTAATTAGCAAATCATTACACGAGCTTTCCAGGTATACGTTTAAATACATATTCTCTGCACTAGAATAAATTGTGTATGGTAAAGCGTTTTTAGAAACGAGACCCGTCGCTACAGTGTAAAGTTCTAGAGTACTGAACCAGCCGTGTTGTTCAATATTTCACACTCGAGCAATCGACTTACGACAAATTATATTAGAACGAGTAAATTAAAATTTATTGATATGACATAGGGACGTTAATGCATGTCGCAGAGTATTGACCAAAAGTCGATCCTGCGATGCTCCCACACATGGCTCTGAGTGGCGACCGGAGTTTTAGTGGAAGGAGTGGTTTTAGTAGCCAAACGAGTGGCTGTATCAATACAACAACCCTCGCATAGCCTCGCCGCCTTCTCCTCAGAGCCGGCGTGGAACCTATGATCGGGTTTCCTTAGGATGAAAAAGAAACATTAATGCAATACGGCTTAATTAATTTTTGTTTTAGTTTGTGTTATATTTCTACATTGTAAATTTTTAAGATTTAATTTTATATGCTAAAGGTTGGCAAAACACGTGTACATCTTGTAACATGTTTCTCACAAATAATTTTTTTTCAATGACTACAAGTATTCTAATATCGAGTTTATACTTGAAAAAACAATTTGAGTTGAAAGAGCATAATTATTATTATTAGTATAATATGTGAATTTTGGGCATATTATAATGAATGTTAAAATTATAAGTAAATGTGTATTTGGAAATAGTCTTGCGTTTTCTAGTTAGGCATTTTAGTAATGAAATCGTAATAAGCATAACATTTTCTCGTCTAAATACAACTATGTTATTTAATGTAATATTTAACAGTTAATTATAATGGAAATGTAATTAAACTAGTAAATAACGTTCAGTTGAAACTTAATGCCGAAGTGGTATGAAGCCTAGCTAATTGCTTGCAGGGATAATACTACAGCAAACACACATGTAGGGCACAGTGGTTGGATTTAAATTTAAATCATTCGGTACTGACAAATGTATTTCAAACTTTCTGGAATTCGTATATTGTTTTTGTTTGTACTTCTTGGTTTTTACAACCGTTTCCTCACGGTAGGTTACACTTACTGATTTTATTAAATATATTTGTGGTCACAAAATATTTTTTTATTTATTTATTATAACTCTAAGATACGAAGTAGTCTAGTGCTGTCACACTCGAAAGATAACCCTAGTGTACACTTAGTGGGGTTACATTTCCAAAATGTTATGCACCGCTGATATGCATGTTGTAACATCATTTCCACGCACCTATTACGAAAAAATATCTTTGCAAACCTGTATACCGAGGTCACCGGTATGTGTAATCTTCTAATCCACTTTGGACAAGCTTGGTGTCGAGGAGTCTGTGGTGTTGCGTAAGACAACCCACTAAAAACACCTCTGTTCTCCTATCGAGATATAACTGACCTGCTGAAACCGTGGCCCAGGTTGCCCCTCGTGTTAAGGAGTCTCATCCGCGAGGTGCTTCAGGGTTTTGATTTTTCGACGCTCTCTTGCTTCAGTCTGGGATTGATAGCATCAAGCATGCTCGGTCCCTCACGTCGTAGGCGCGTGAACTTGGCGGGTATATCTGTTGCCGCTAACGATACGCCGGTCAGCAGCAACAGACTTATATTTTTCATAATTATAACTAATAATATAATAGCCTTCCAAGTAGTAAGTCAGGCTTTAAAGTATATGCTTTAGATGGAAACTCTTCTAAGTAGAAGATGACAATAAAAAATATGCCAATCAACTATAGTTATATAAGTTTTTTTTTTTTTTTTTTTTTTAATGGCGACAATGCTTTTGGCACTGATTTGCCAAGGTCTAAGTATGAAAAGCCAGGTGATTATATAAGTTAATAATAGTAAATAAATAAACTAGTAAAAGATGTACCATTAAATACAATATGATCGTTTTACACAGAAAATACATTTCCATTCGATAAATATTACATAACCACGTCACGTTTGAGTCTACAAAATTCAATAAATATAATAGTATTGATAGACGATGAAAATGTTATAAGGTTATACGGCGATGGTTGGAAAAGAAAGCGTAACAGATGTTTTCACACGCGTCGCTCGCTCGGGCGCTCAGCCGCTCATCCCTCCGCTCGGAGACGTTCAAATCCCAAATGTAATCCCGACGAACGACTTTACTGCGAACCAACTCAACCGTGCCTCCTGTTTATTTATGTGACAAATTCTTACGCAGCCATGTTAAATCCAAAATCATGTGCTTATTTCTTACATTGGTCTCTCTTTACGCGTTTCGTTTTATTGTGTTACTGAGGAAAACGTGTTGGTCTTAAGATTATTTATTTTCTTTGCTACTTAATAAGATTTTGGAAATATGGCGGTTTTATCCTCGCATTAGCGTAGATTTCGCAAACAGGAAAGCTTATAAAGCCATGTTTTGTACACATTATCAAGATATTATGTTATTATTCCCATAATATTGGAAAGAAAAACAATTTCACTTGCGCACTCATCTGAAAACAGATATTTATTCATCATTACATCAGAATCGATTTAAATCGCACCAAATAACATCAATTTTTATATCAAATATATCACTGAAAGTTAAAAATATCTATTAGAAATACCAAACACACAAAGTTTAAATAGTTAACAAATACTGAATATGTTTTTTGTTTCAGATCCAAATATTTGGTTTCAACTCGCAGCTGTATTCGAATTTTTCCGAAGCACTCCACAAAGCTCAAGGGATTGTGTCCATATCTCTCTTACTACAGGTATCGCTGGCATATACTAGCAATATTTTGTACTACATGAATTAATGTCAATTATTACATCTATAAACACCCCTCCGCTCACAGTTCCTGATTAACGACCCCAATTACTCGTGTTTATGTTTACGTACCCACTTATCCGTCGGGAGCTATTATTGTAATTAGCAATTCATTTGCAAAGCTATCTATTCATTGAGTTTGTTTATAAATTTATTCGATTTAAAAAAATGTTATTTTAACTTAATTGAATTTATCGATGAGCGTTGATAGCGCGCGGCCGCACCTATTCAACGCTCCCGACAAAACTGAGCGCAGTTAATTAAGGAAATTGGAATTTTCTGCGCGTTACTAGATTAGCCACTAAAGCTATTAGTTCAAATTAAGAACTGTCTAAAGCCAGGTATGGAGGTTTGTTGCCAGTCACTTTATCCGGGTCAACATAGAAACGCCCTTTAGTTTCGATTAACTAAACTATGACTTCTGTTTGCACATTTTCAGCTACTCGTTTTTATAACAAAATAAAATTGGAATAAAAATAGTAGAAATTTAACACAAAAATTAACTGGAACTTATCTATTTAATTAAAATTATTTTTTAATTTCTTTGAAGTATCAATAACATTACCCCAATTAAGCCTTCTCCCTCTCAAAAATACATTTAACTTGGCTTTTTTGTACGTATTTGTTTAAATCTATAAAATATTGGGATGTTAAACTTAAAACAAAGTTTTGTGTATGTACATAAAAATGCACACACATACAAAATAAACAGAACCCATTTTATTGGTCAACAAAGTCCAATACACATCAACAAAGAAATGTTATTTTATTAGATCACCCCGAATTTCGCAAGGTGTTTCTCGATCATTTTATAGCTTTTCTTAATGAAGGTCGGCATGTGTTGGCACATCCCCATGTTGTCCCAAAGGGGAGAACGTGTTTGCAGACACGTTCATATTTCGCCTTTGGCCACCCTGCCACACTCATTAATAAACTTGGAAAGCACACTGTATCAGCATACAACATACTATTAATTTTGTTATTTTATCGAATATTAGAAAGAAAATTAGAATTAATAAAATATATGCATTATCTACGATACGTAAGATGAATATTCTGCTTTGAGTCGTTTATTCCTGGCTGTACCTATTTGTTAGAATGTGTTTTAGTACTTCATTTTAGGTTGATCCCACCAAGTGACTTTCTTTTTCTTTATTAAAAAAATACAAAAATAATATAGATTAGGTTAAATTTGCTTCTTAGAGAAGTGACTGTTATCAAACTGCAATCAAAACTTAAAATTAAATATCAACTCAATATTTTATACCGTAAAATACATCAAAATAAAATTTATTTTCTATTTATGCTTTTATATTAAATATGAGAAAATAGTTTTACATTTCACGAGCAATAGTGTTTAGCAAATTTTATTTATACACTGATCTTTTTTAAATTTGTAAAAAAAACATATTATTTACATACATTTTAATTATATCAAGAATTAATTTCACCTTAACATTGCGATGTAGTTTAGAGTATTCGATAATCCATTTTTATTAAAATAGAATTTTGTCATTATAACTTAGTTTGATTTTACGAATTAGTATAAAATGCATAGTCATGCTTCATATATTTTATTGCATTTATTCAACGTTTATTCATGAATTCAGATGTTAATGACTGAAGTTTGGCTGAGTTCCTTATAATACGGAAGCATTCCTAATAATACGCATACCAAATTCACCGACGTGATACAGTGTTGCAAGCTGTAGTTGCTATTCTATTTTAATATTAAATAATAATTAAAATATTAAAGCAATACTATATATTTTTTAGCTTGGAGACCTCTCTAATCCAGAGCTAAGAGTATTAACAGAAGAATTAGAAAACATAAAATACGGTGGTAAGATAATAACTTATTTTATAAAGCATATTTTTTCATTTACAAAAAATTTCAAGAATCCTTCAAATTCATGTAGAAATTAAACGTTAACAAATATTCTGCTTAACAATTTCTAAATAGAATTATTTAAGTAAATATATTTTATTTAAAATGTATCTTTAAGAATATTATTTGGTAAAGGAGCTGAGATGCCGGTGAACAAACTGTCAGTCCGTGGACTTTTGCCTGACACAGATTACTACATGACTTACGATGGATCTACAACTGCACCGGCTTGTTTCGAAACTGTTACTTGGATCATCATTAATAAACCTATTTATATTACGAAACAACAGGTAAGTTTTATTATTAACATGTGTAAATAAATTTTCTCCGTACAGGTGCGGAGCAAGAATACTGACCCCAGCGACCGGGGGCGGCCTGTTGTAAAAGGCGACAAAACAACCCTAGCTATTCGTAGTCCGTCCGGACGGCAACCTTTGGTTTTAACACATGGCGCCATAATACTTTTATATTGTATTTCGGCACAGCAAACCAGGTTCCAGTTCCTATTCGACGCCAGCAGCTTGTTGACAATGCCTCTGATGTTGCAAATGTCTATAGGCGATGATCCACGACCACCTAATGGTGTGGGCGGTTTATCTATCTGCTGAATTCAGCTATAAAAATTTTCTCTTTATATCAGTATATTCCTTACATAGTCTACGTGATTACATAGTGATATGAATATAGGCAAGTATCACATTCGAGGAGGAAACTAGAAACTACGGGTTCCACCACCAATCAGTGCAATCAGGTCGTGGGTAAAATGAAGCCTCTCCATAGCACCACGTGCGCGACTTGCACAATATAAGCAACCGACCGTGTGTGTCGAGAAGTCGAAAGTTGGTCACATGGTTTTATCCGTGCAGGGGCGGAGAAAGAATACTAACCTCTGCGGCCGGGGCAGCCTGTCGTAAAAGGCGGCAAAACAACCCACCCCAGCTACGTAGTAGGGCCCCACCTTTGCTCTTAAGTATGCCGCCATAATAACCTTTGTTATGTTCCGTCATTAGTGACCCAAGTTCATGTAACCTTATGGGACAGCAACGCGAACACGCGTTCGCGATGCCACTGGCGTTGCAAACACCCATAGGTGACGGTAACTGCTAAACTGTAAGCGGGCCGTTAGCCTGTCTACTGTCCTACAGTAATAAAAAAAATTAAAAAAAAAACATGGTTGGTCTTACTTATGGGGTTCATTTTATCTACGAAGGTGCTTGCTACGTTTTAAGAATTATTTCTTGTCATATTATAATTGTAGTGAAAGAAAATGCTTGAGTACCACGCCAGCCTTCCAGAGCATTGATTTTTTATTGCTTAGAAACAGCAGACAGGCTGACGGCCACTTAAGCACGTAAGCAATTATTATCGCCTATGGATGTGAAATGTGTGACATGATGATATGATAATGAGAAGTTTATGATCATCATCTCTCATTATCGAGATCTCTTTCTGTATTTCTCTACTCCAATCTCGCGGTCATCCCTTAACTCGATCGATCGACTCGAACATTGATCAAGAAATTTTGAGTGTACCGTCCTGACGAGATCTTATGCAATAATTAATCGTTAAAGTTTTGTGATATTTGGTTTTGCTCCGTAAAATTAGATTTATGACGTATCAAAACATTTGTTATTAAACTCTCTGAATATATACAAAAACATACGAAATTGAATATTATTTTCTACCATTCGACACTTCTAATATGGTCCCAAAAACTTTTCTAATAAATCTATTTTCAGGATAGGTAGCGGCTTTGTTAAATAAAATAGTCAATGAAACCGACTTTAGGCTTGTATTAAATTTTTTGAGACCAATATTACAAAAGGAAATAAAAATCAAATCTCTGATCGAGTAGATAAGTAAACTTAAATAACAGCCCATAGCGTCCCACAGCTGGGCTTGGGACTCTCTTGGAGGGAACTGACAGTATTCCCGCCACGCTTGTGCAAGGTGGATTGAAAGATAGAAAGAAAAAATATTTATTTGGTGATTTAAAGCTACACAAACATTTAAACATACTAAACTGCTTCATCATCATCATCATCCCAGCGTTATGTCCCGGTTGCAAACCAAACTTTCGTTTCGGTGCCCGGGGTCTGCTTTCCGACTTTTTCTACTCCACTTCGCGCGATCTTCAGCATCCCTGGTATTGAGCCCATTGGCACGCATATCACCCCTTACGACGTCAAGCCAGCACTTTTTGGGTCTACCCCTCCTGCCGGGCCCCGGCGGAGGCGGCATAGCCAGACATTTGTTTCCCACGTAAGCATCCGGTTGCCGTACAACATGGCCGTACCAACGGAGCCGACACTCCTGCAATTTATCTGCAATGTCACGGACACGAAGACCGCCGCGAATGCGACAGTTCCTAACGAGATTCTTCCGTGTCACTCCACACATCCACCGCAGCATATTTATCTGCGGGACACGCAGTTCTTGCTTGTGTCGCTCTAACACCGGGCATGCTTCACAGCCGTATAAAAATGCTAAACTGCTTCAATTAGCACCAAAAGAGGTCAACAGTTCACTGAGTTGCTGTATCAAAATAAATCGACACAACACTGATTTTCAGTGTCAACCCCGACAGCGAGAAATCATTTATGATTGATATGATTATTTTTACATTGGCTTATCTCAGTATATTTTCCTTCGCAGTCGGTACATTATGATATATTATAATATATACATTAGGAGAGAAAAATACTTAGGCAGTGCATGCAACCGTGGGATTCGATCAGGTAACACTGAGCTACAAGAGCAAGGGAACTTATAATATACTAAATATAATAAGGAGATTGATGAGTTATACACAGCGCTCACAAAGTTCCGTTTACAGTTCTTTATACGGCAATTTATTCTACAGGGTTGCACATGCACATCAAGTCAAAACTACCTAAGAAACACATACTATAATGGATATCGAATAGGAGTCTTTTTGTTTAAACTCGAGTAATACCAGGCTACGTATTCAGATAGCCCCATCCAAGCTTCATTTGGAAGGTATTACGTTATAAGAACGAAATATTGCATCGTCTGCTGGAACATGCAAAATGAATGGATCGTTTGTATACGAATATTGCATCCAGTCGTTTGTACTTAATCCACTGAAACGTCGATTATCCTTTGTCAGCGAGAATGGAAACGATTGCATTATTCTATTATTTGATCCTTGTTTTTTTTTTTAAATAAAAAAAATAGATATATTTTTACTCCAATTAAATTTTAGCCAAGCTGCATTATACTCATAGATTAACCCAGATGTCATGAGTTCTAAACGCGCGATAGCATGCGCTACTTCCTCAGTTGTTACCACTTAATAATATATGTATATTTCATTAGAATTTACACCCACCGATGGTGAAGTGAAAACATCGTGGGGAAACCTGTATACCGACATCACCAATAAGTATCCGCCAATCCGCCTTTGACAAGCATGTATTATACCCATATAATTTCTATTTCTAGTTATTTAACTTAAAAAATGCTTAAATTAGATTTTTCTAATTTTCTATCAGACAAAATCATGTCATTAGTGGTCTAGTACTCATAACAAAAGTGCTATTATGCTCCTTACTTTGGGGCTAGATGGCGTTATGCAAAATGTATCAACATATTTAAAGAAATGAAAATAATTATAAATAATAAGAGACCTGAATTAAAAGAAATGAAAATGGTACGATAGTTTAAAGAAGTAACATAGATATTTTCATCACCACCCCAAGTGTATTCAGACGCGGTACAGGGCAGCGTTATAACATTTTCATTTGTACTCAAGCTAAAATAAACAACTCACGTCGCTCGCCTTAACACAAAGACTCAGCCGTGAATTATATACGTGTTAAAAGTAACTGAAAGTGCCGCGTTGTGTGGCTGTTATTATAAATCATTGTTTATGTTTTCCGTTTGTTCGTGGGGAAATTAAGAGCTAGTGGAAACTGCTTGCAATCTCTTGGGTAACGTACGCCACGTGGTACCTTGAAACTATTGCAATTTCCTTGTTTTTCCAAATGGAACACTAGATTTATTTAATATCAAATATAAATAATTTCATTAAAATTACTTTATTGTTTCTAAAATACACAGAATATACTAAAGTATTTAAACTTAGAATAAGAAATGAATTAAAAATAAAAAATAATTAGAGTAGGCTATTTTACACTATTTTGGTTTTGGAAATTATAAAAATTTTATTATAAAAAAGGTGTTATCAGAATAAATAAATAAACATTTGATTTATATACATTTCGACTGCATGCAAAAATTGTAGTAGCAGCAAATATATTCTTCATTTACTCAAATATTTCTTAAATAAATAATCATAAAATAGTCGATATGAAAATCAAAGTAGAAAGCGAAACTATAATCACAATCAAATTGTTTAATACAGCGTAAACAGCGATGGGAATGAGATAGATATGGTCGCGTGCACTACGCCCGTTAATCTTGCAGAGCTGTGTGGGTTTAGCCATAATGGGCCCTACACACGACGAGATCTTCAAAATTATTTCAACGCAACCTGTACTGTTAAAAACACTTTCACATTATATCTTTAATACGTTGTTAATAATGTCAAAATTTAGGGATATCATATTTTATAACTAACCTTATTATACAATTTTTGTTGAAAGGAGTAGATAATGTATATTAAATAAATGTATAACAATTCGTTGAATTAGGTTAGTTACTCGATGTGAGTGTAAAAAAATTAAGTAATTTACTACAAAAAGGGTTATTACAAAATTCGTGTAGTTACATAAAATGGAAGAAAATTCAATTTTCTTGAAATTACCTTCGTCTTTTCACATGAACATAACAGTTAACTATTATGAGAATAGAACCACCTTGTACATGTGTGAAATTAAGAACAAGTTTTTCTGAAACTTCACTAATATAATTACCTAATTTTTAACAGTTTCTTGGAAAAAACAAATTGAAAAGTGTCTATAAATAATTCTCAAATTTTATATTATAAAATATTTAGATTATTTTATAAAATATTTTCAAGTATTATCTCTACTTTCAAGTATATTTTAGTCCGTGTGGAAGAAATAACAGATGCGCAAACAATGATAGCTATTAAAAAAAAAACTTCTTAAATTTCTCAATTGATTGAGTCACAGAATTAAAAAAAAAGCTATTTTGAGACTTTACTAAAGACGCCTACATCTAACGGTACGCTTATGTCTAAAGAGTTTACAAATAAAAAAATAGTAATGTACAAAGATAGTGTCACATTTCATTTATCTTTACCCACTTCCCTTTCATAATTTTTATTTTAAGGATGCTTATGATTGACTAAGTGAAAAACTATTCATATATGATATGTAAATTTGGATGCGATCGATACTTTAGATGCACGCTCTCCGACGATTGATGCAAGGTGACGCGCGACACCCAAAAGCGCCGCTCGGCAACAACTATAGACCACCCCAGCCGCTGCATCATCGTGCTGTCAGGACTAATATCGATTTCGATCTCAGCAAGGTAATTTTACTTAAACACAGATGTGTATTTGGTTTGGGGCATCAGTCGTCTGCGTACTAAGAAAAGAGAAGAAGGAAGAAGGAAAGAGCTGAAATTGCCTTGTCATTTGTAATTTTACAAAATAAACAGTCCATTTTTACCTTTCAGTACTCTTAGAGAAAGTAATGGCGTAGTTTTGTTCATATTTCTGGCCAGACAGGACCAATACTTAGCAGCAATACAGGCACACGCGGAAGCATATATTTTCGCCTGGGCTTCGGGAAGTAGCGGAACATTAGAGTGATTTTAGGTTTGGGTATACCAGCGACATCAGTCCCCTTGTCACCTACTGGAGAGGATGGGTGAATTAGCCACCCAACAGTCATGCTAAAAAAGGGGCAATTTAAGTCTTGTTATGTCAAGTTACTAATATTTTGTATGTATTTCTAGTATCCCGGAAAAACATGTCCCAGTATGCATAGAGACATGCATTATAAAGGTAATTATTACATTATAATCGTTATTAATAATTTAAGTCGTTTCTATTCATGGAAAGAAAAAAAAAAGAAATGATATGATTCACACATGTTACGCTCTTAATTTAAATAATTGTACGAATTTCCCATATCTATTTGTTTTCTCTTACTTTGGATATGTGGTTTGCTATAAGGAGTTGTCAATCTAATTTTTTTATATTCCTCCCACGTTCCTATTGAAACATTATTTCTTGCACATAACGTAGGTACGTTCTAAAACTCTAAAATATAATGTTTTAAAAAAGCTAATTTAGATCTACCATTATGTTGCTGACTGGTAAAATGTTCTTTATTCAAATGGGATAACGACTTCTTTAAGTGTATTTTTTTTTTAAATTGCATACTATTTTTCATGCAGCCAAAAGTTGGACACAATATTAAGGACATCAAAAATGGTAGGCATTTCCTGTTAGCTACTTAGACTTTTATTTATCAAATAGATAATATAGTTGTATATATTTGCTGTACAGTTATATGTATTCTCGCTTATGATAATCGGAGCTACAAATTGTTATTTAAGATTGTAATAAAATTATTTAAATATAGAGATAAAAATATAGGTCTGTTAGAAAATATGTATGATCAATATAACATTTAAAGGCCTGATTAAGATAGAATTAATGTATTTTTGTTAGTTTTCAAATCTGATATCTGTATTTGCTATTAAACATTATTTATAAAAGAAATATCAACAAAGTTATCTCAAAATCTTTCCTTAATAGTTAAGTAGTAAAAAGGTTTTTTTTTAAATTATTTTTACTAATTACATAGAATTAAAAATATCCACCATATAATTTCTCTTTCTAAAGATAATAAATCATTTAGTATTTAAAAAAAAGTTACCATCAGAAATAACAATTAAAATTAATAATGAATTTAGAAAAAAATATTAATCATATCAAAATCATAATAATAATAAAGTAGTTATTGTAAGATTATATTGATTTTAAAATGAATAGAAAATATGTAATAGAATCTCATATCGCTGCAAAGCATTTAATAGCTTTAAATAAATAATATCTTAGTATTTACTGCGTTGTATGTAAGAAATCATATACTATACTGATTGTAAAATGCCTGGCTTAATTACTAATGAATAAAGTTTAATTTAATGAAAACATTTCATTTTTATCCTGATCTTACTACTAAAATTATCACTTTAAACATGATTTCCGATTTCGTCGGGATCAGGCTCTATATTTGCTAAAAAAATGTAATTTTATAACATAAAAAATATTTTGCACAAGAGCACATTTAGCACTCTTGCTAAATGTTAGTGCTGGATACTGACAACTCCTGCTCTCTAAAAATGTCGTTATAATAACCTCGTGTTGTGTTCCTACATAAGTTACCCATGTTCCACTTTCCCTACGCGGACGGCGTCGTATTAGCGATGCCCCTGGTAGCGCAACCATCTATAGGCAATGGTAACTGCTAACTATTTTATAGTGGGCCGTCCGTCTGTCTGCTATCCCAGAGTTATAAAAAGCAGTACGTATTTTAAGAATAAAAAACACAGCAATAAAAAAACTTTGATCACCACCTCGAAAAAAAATTATAAAAGCCCTTTTTCATAGAGATTTTTAAGGAGGTACAATGTAAAATATTATCACACTGACGTGTGGAACGTTCCACGTTAGTGTTAGCTACATGTTTGAGTTTGAATAAAAATCCCATCTGAATTCGTCTCATGGAAATGAGAATAGCATTTGCTCTCCTTTCTTCATGTACCAACTTAATTTAATCGAATTCCGTCACGATTTCTTTCACCTTTAAGGTACATGTAGTAGTAATACATATGAAGTGCGTAATAATAATAATTCATTATTTTCGATGTCTATGTTGTTATTTTATAAATACTATATTTGTCTCAAGACGACTGTTCATTATTGAACATTAAAATATTTGATTGCAAGATTTAATGTGTATATTGTAATTAACTTAAAATATTTTGTGAATTGCGTGCGCACGGTAGGTTTTGACAGACCGATAATAAGTAATGACGCAATGCTTAATTGGTTCTAGATACGATATCATTTTTTTATTATGAAGTAATGAAGTAAACAAAAACATTGCGAAATGGAGTCGAAAAGCCAACCCCTAGTACTGAAACGCGAATTTGGGATGCTACCGGGACTTAACACTAAGGTGATGATGATGTACGAGATGATGAATTCTGTGTGTAAATTTTCTATGTAGCTCTTCTCTTTGTTTGTAGCTAAGATTGGCAGACAGGCAAACGGCCTACCAGATAGTGGTCACCGTCGCCTATAGACTTTGGAACACCAGAGGAATCGCTAACACGCTGCCTGCCTCGAAGAAGAATTGGAAACTGGTTAGCTAATAAACACAACACAAGGTCATTATGGCGGTAGTTTTAGAACTAGGGGTGGTTGCCATCCAGTTGGGCTTGGATCCCTATCATGGTTATACTAGCAAGGGTTATTTTGTCGCCTTTTACCAAAGCCCACCTCCAGCCGTAGGGGTCAATGCTCCGTCATGTGCAGAGAAAAATGATGATTTGTTAAGATAAGGAAAATAATATTCATTAAATAATTGTTTTATTTTCTTATAAAAGGTAGCCATTGTTGTTAACTAGTTTTGTATATATACAATACATAAAATAATGTAACTTAAAAAAAGAAAGTTCGTTTCATAGATAAACTACACGGTTTCTAAAATAGTAATAAGACGTGGAAATAGCTTCTAAATTGTTGGATTTTCCGCAGGAACACGGACCGCGTCGTTATTGGAAAAGTTTCCGACGGCCCACGTTAATAGACTTAACACAGATTAAGTTCATTAAAATTAATCACTATCGAATGTTGGATCAATTGATAATTTGAATGATAATGAATAATTTTATGATATACTCTCATGAAGGATGGACAATTATATTAATAATAATAACAGTCCATAACGATCCGATTTTATCCGTGCAGAGGCGGAGAAAGAATACTGACCTCTGCGGCCTGGGTTGGCCTGTCGTAAAAGCAACAAAAAAACCCACCCTAGCTACGTAGTAGGGCCCCAAGCTCATTTGGATGGCGACCACCTTTGGTCTTAAGTATGCCACCATATTAACTCTTTGTTGTGTTCCGGCATTAGTGACCCAAGTTCCTGTACTCTTATGAGACAGCAGCGGGTTCGCGATGCCACTGTCGTTGCAAACACCCATAGGCGACGGTAACTGCTAAATTCTAAGTGGGCCGTCAGCCTGTCTGCTGTCCTACAGCAATTAAAAAAGAGAAAGACCCATTGCTGGGTTCAGGGCTCCTCCTATTTTTTTTATAATATATCTATTAGACGATAAAGCTCTGGCACAGCTAACATTCATAGATACAGGTACTTGTCACCTATCAATCACTAACATCACAATACTTACTGTTAAGTCTTCTGTCGACAGAACTAAAAAAAATTTTTCATCATCATCTTAGCGTTGAATCCCGGTTACAGCCCAAACTCTCGCTTCGGCGCCCGGGGTCCGCAATGAAGTAAAAAAATATTTTATCTGGATGATTTCTTGAAAATAAAGTCCTAAGAATTCTTACTGTTTTTTTATGGCTGTAGAACTAGAGACAGGCTGACGGCCCGCTTAGAATTTAGCAGCTACTGTCGCCTATGGGCGTTTGCAACGCCAGTGGCATCATGAATACGCTGCTGTCCCATAAGAGTACAGAAACTTGGGTCACTAATGCCGGAACACATTACAAGGTTATTATGGCGGCATACTTAAGAACAAAGATGGTCGCCATCCAGACGGGCTTGAGGCTCTACCGCGTAGCTAGGGTGGGTTGTTTTGTCGCCTTTTACGACAGGCCGACCCCGGCTGCAGAGGTTAGTATACTTTCTCCGCCCCTGCACGGTTACTATACTATCTTATAGCATATATATAATATTATAAATATAGCTAGCAAGTAACTAAGATTTATATTTATTATGTTACAAAAGAAAGCCTCATTCAGTTTTAATCAAAGAAATTAATACATTAACACAAGTTTAAATACAAGAGAATGAGAGCCACAGATGGACATTGAATTAAATAATCACAGTTGATCTAGTCTTATTACAGTACTTGTACGAGAATGTACACAACAGTTTTTAGAAGAAAAGAAATATTTGTGTAACACATGTAGTACATGAATCAGTGAAAAGGGATTGTTTGTACAACCTGCTACACACTTATCTTACGAGACGCGCCGTGAGTGTGCTCGAAGTCGAGTGTGAGCTCCAATATGCGCCAAAGTCGAGTTTATTTGCTCCATATTCAGCGAGTGACAAGATTTGATGCCCACCCCACTTGTGTGCACTGCGCTTTACGCACGTGTCCCGTTCACAGATGTCCCGAAGCTATTTTGTTTGATATGTTTTCGTCCGTATGAATTTAACTGGGTTTTCTGGTTGTTTGGACTATTTTTGGTAAAGTAAATGAAACGCTGTTGAAATCAACAATATTTGTTCTGAAACTTTAACAATATATTTGATGGATTTAGTATTGTTTAAACTAGATACATATACATTATATGACAGTACTCAGCTAGCTAGTATATCGTGCTCCAAAGTGAATATTTGGGATACAACCGGGACCAGTTTGTAAACTAACATCACGTTATTTTTAATTTTTCCTGTACTATTTGAAAACCGTAGGGATTTTCACAAATATCTAGTCTGTGTCAGTAAATTTTATTACGAACACAGACCAGATCTTTTTGCATTGTAGAAATATTTTGTCCACCGTGGGGATCGAAACACAAGCCGTACATAATCACTTGCGTCAAACTAGCTAATCACGGTTCTACCCAAGGGTTCGCTCGACGATCAAGCCTTGTTGTCTTTAGCCTAGTGTATATCATGCGCCGGTATTCATCATTGACACATACATTGCTTATAATTATATTCGATATAACTGATATTTCGTACAGGCTTGACTTAAAGTCAAATTTTTAAAAAGCAAATCCAGTGTGACCCTGAACCCTCGAAGTAAAATCTTGACATTGACCATAAATGACCTCTGTGGAGTTATTACTCCACAGAGGTCATTTATGGTCAATGTCAAGATTTTACTAGCTATTGCTAAAACACGTCAGAACGCCTGCGGTAGTTGTTTCGATTCCCTTTTAAGTTTTGTTATTGTGTATAATATATAATTAATCACAAAAGTAAAGCATATGAGTATAATTAGTCTAGTAACCATAACATAAGCTCTTTGCTGCGTACTTTTTTTTATTGCTGACAGTAACAAAAAGAATGAAAATGAGCAGACAGATCGACGGCCCACTTAGAATTTAGCAGTTACCGTCGCCTATGGGTGTTTGCAGCGCCAGAAGCATCGCGAGCCCGCTGCTGACCCATAAGGGTACAGGAACTTGGGTCACTAATGCCGGAACACAACACAAAGTTATTATGGTGACATACTTAAAACAAAAGGTGGTCGCCCTCCAGTCGGGCTTGGGGCCCTTACATGTGGGTTGTTTTGTCGCCTTTTACGACATGCCGACCCCGGCCGCAGAGGCCAGTATTCTTTGTCCGTCCCTGCACGGTAATACTTACTTTGAGAATAGATGACGCTATTGTAATTGTACCGTTATAGTTATTTATTTATTTATAAAGGGCTTAATCAGACTCTTTTTTGACTTAAAAATGCACTATTTATTGAACGATGTATGAATATATAATGCAACTATAAAAGCTCTGAAGCTCATGTTTATGTAATTTTGTTGATACTCTAGTTAAAACTTTCATTGCATCGGCGTACATGTCGTTGAGGCCAATTTGAGTTTTATGCAAATTCATGTGTGCACCCGGCTGGAATCGCATCTGGTAGCAAAAACTCAGCTTTGTTCTTATATAACTACAAATTCAGTTATAGCAGTAAGATTTTCTAGTCATTTAATATAGTACAAAAGTTGTAAATAATTTAATTAACTCATAGCGAATCACTGCTGGACTCGGCCTCCCCCTAAAGGGAAGGGATGGTATACCCACCAAGTTTGTCCAAAGTGGTGGTTACACATACCTGTGATCTCGATATTCAAATTTCCTCACGATGTTTTCCTTCTCCATCGGTACATGGCAATTGTGGTATAATATGCACATTAAGCGCGAAAAACTGTCTAAGCAGTGCATGCCACCTTGGGATTCGAACGACACCTCTAGATTGGTCTACAAGTGTAATACAATTGAACCACCAGGCACCTTTAGGTACCTTTACTTTCTATGAAAATAGAATCTATAAATTATTATTTGAGAACAAGGAGCCTAGCGTGGTCCATACCACGTCCAAAGAGTCTCATTAAATACCCATGTATTTAATGAGGAAAAATGACGGCAACGTTACCAGAATAACGATGAACCTGGAAATGTGACAGAAAGAAAAAAAGAATAATAAAGCAAAAAACTCAAATTTAATTACCCCTAATAAAACAGAAATATAATAGTATATTTTACATAAACACGTACATAAATATTAAATTATAAATAATGTAAATAAATAAATTTATCACACAGTACGATATAAAATAAAATAAATACAAAAGTAAATTTAACAAGTAGTTCTTTGAATATTTTTCTCCTGGAGAGAAACAAAAGTTATATCCATCGAAGGATTTACAGTTTTCATTTCGAATCACAAGGTTCATTTGAATTCGGTCACAGAACAAAATAAAACGCCTTATTGCGCCAGTGCCCGTTGGCGTCTCTACCATTTCTTGGCCCAAGAAGTACTCGAAAAACGACGAAATGTATATAAGCTAGTATTTATTAAACTTTGTTTTCCATTTCTAGCAAAGCGAGTAATTCAATACATCCAAAAATCTATATTGCTATATCTGACTAGCATGTAGCAAATAAGGTTTATATTAAAATTATATACAATCATATAAATGTTGAGATGGATGAGTGGACTTACAAAATAGATTAAAATTAGAAATGAATATATCAAGAGAAATTTTAAAGTAGCACCAGTGATTGAGAAGCTGAAAATTAATAAACAAGCCTGGTATAATCATGTAATGCTAAGATGAAAATGTCATACAAGTAAAATGGTAGAAATTAGAATGGATATGGATACAAAATGCTATGTACGAATTCCTAGGACTCGCAAATGAACTAATCAACTTGAATGTAATGACAACGAACGACCAAGGTTTGAACACGACCAAAAAAGATGGATGGATTGGGTAAAACAAGATATGACAAAAAATTTTGAACGTTGAGATGTCGATTAATTGAAGAGAGTGGAAGGAAAGTAATGTTGTGCCAACCCCACATAGTTTGGGATAAAGGCATGAAGAAGAAGAATGAAAATCATATTTAAAATATTTCCATCAACAGATTTATCAGCATTTATATTTATAACAGAATTTATGAAGAGTATTTTTTTTTTCAAATATATAAATCTTGCTCATGCATAAACTTACGTGAACTCGTAAACTCAAAACAAAATGTTGAACTCACAATAAAAACGATCCTAAAAGTTAGCAATAACTCAGAAGAAAGTTATTCAAACGTTATCGGTACGAATTTGAAAGTTCTATTTCAGACCCGACAATGTATTGAGAAAGTTACATTGCTAAGAAATATATTGTAATAATTTTAGAATAAATATTTTATTAAAAAATATTTTTCCATTTGTCATTATTTATTGCCTAAATTTATTGACACAATTCAGTTATTGTAGAATTTGATACGTCTTTGACAAACTCATTTTTTAGATATTTTCTTTGAATAGAGTAACAGAAAACTGTTTTATAAATGTATGATCGATATTAATATACTTTAAAATGGTTTTAATGTAAATCCTCATCACACCCAAGCCAATTTTCAAATATTTTATTATCTTTCACGCACTGTACCTTAGGCTCTAAAGTGATGGTTTTGAGCATAAACAGCTTTAGAGGACGGTTACCTGGTCATACCAGCGGCTAGGTAATCGGCCACGGGGTCGCTTTCCTTCCACCTTGCCCGTCACGATCAGCTTATCTAAGTTATCTGGCTGTCGTCCGGCAATGTGACCAAAGTACCCAAGAATCTTTCAATAACAGATTGTTGAGAGCCTCACTTTAAGGCAAAGCTGGTCCAGAATAGATTTATTTGTTATTTTGGCTATCAGTTATAAAGGATCATTCGTCTCCAACACAACATTTCGAGTGCATCTATTTTCTTGCGATCTGATGTCCTAATTGTCCATAATACTGCCCCATAGTGAAAAATTGAAAAGACCAATGTGCGGAATAATCTCATTTTGGTCACAATGGAGACCTTTCGATTTTACCATATGCGTGTCAGTTCGGTCATTGCAGCTTTGGTCATTTGTGCTCTTCTTTTGATCTCTGATGTACATCCTCCTTGGTCAGTCAATAGGGGTCTGAGGTAACTCGCTGACAAATTCTAAGATTGAGAGTTCTCCAGTTCCAGAGAGTCGGCTGGATCATTCCACAACTATGACTTTCGTTTCGGATTTATTAATACAGAGTCCCACCAATCTCTCTCCATACTTATACTCCACTCTTCGAAACAATTCAGCAAGTTCTTTCTCCGATGATGCGAAAAGTGTGGTGTCGTCCGCATATCTCAGGTTACTAATTTTCATGCCACCGACCGAGATGCCCCATCCCAATCTTCCAAGGCTTTCCTCATTATATATTAATCATATACATTAAAAAGCATGGGAGAAAGAATGCCTCCCTGTCTTACTCCCTTTCTTGGCTTGAAGGATCCTGAGATGACGTTATTCACCCTGACCATGGACTCGCCATTTTAGTATAAGTTAGCGATCAGCGACACGGGGTGTTGAGGTACGTCCATTTCATTCAGAATGTTCCACAAACAATCCCATCGAACACAATCAAACGTTTTCGTATAGTTTATGAAGCACATGAGTTTTCACATGTCGAATTCGCTACCTTTTTCGATTATTTGCCTTACATTTACAATTTATTCTCCTGTGCCCCGACCTTTCACAAAACATGCTTGTTCACTAGATATCTGCCACTGCATAAAGGATTGTAGCCTGCCGTTAATTACATGAAGCATTGTCTTGCTCGCATGCGATATTAATGCCACTGTACGGTAGTTGCTACATGTCCTCGTCGACCCCTTCTTGTGTAGTGGAACTAGCAAGGAGTATTTTCAATCGGTGACCCATCTGCATGTTTTCTAAACTTGATTACATAGATCAAGTAGTAATTTAATTCCCAGATCTCTTAGATTTTGTAGTTCTTCAGCAAAAATAATGTCTCTACCTGCTGATTTATTCATTTTGAGTTTATGCAATGTGCCTCCAATTTTGGATTGTTTAATATCCGGCTCCAAGCATTGTTCATCCATGGTAGGAGTATATCCAGTTTGTACTGCAGGATCGGCGTACAGGTTTTCACAGTACGATCGCAACCTCTCCATCATCTCATCTATCTCGCTTGCCCTCGTAATTTTTATGGCTCGTGTCTTTGGCTTTTACTCTTTCGTAATATTTTTGATCTTCAAAAATAACTCTCTGGTTTGAAATTTTTGTACGTGATCTTCAATATCCTGACATGTAAATTCAGGTAGTCAATAAAGTCCCAACGGCATACTTGAACTCTTGCAGAGGCTTCGTGGTACTCTGTATGGTAAGACTCAACATTGGTTTTGAGTAGTTCCTTTCGTTCTCTAATAGCCTACCATCTCTCTTTTGTAATCCACTCTTGTCGCGGATTATCTGCAGGTGGCCTTTGAGACTCTTTACGTGATAAAAGAATAATAATAGCTTTTAATCTGTTCCAGTTATTTTCAATGTCATTGTACTTGTTTATAGTCACGTTGGCTGCTTTAGTAGCGAAACCTTCCCTGAAGATGGCCCGTTGTTTGCGGTCGGGCCTCGTCTGCAATGACTGAACTACCTACTGACACTTCTTCAGTTTAAGACTGATGTCTGCTACTAGAAGTTTGTGATCACTCCCATAATCAGCGCCAGGCTAGGTTTTTACACTACTGATGCAAGTTCTCCATCTTCTTTCGATAGCAATGTAATGGATCTGATTGCGTGCTCGATCGCCTGGCATTATCCACGTATACAATTTCCTTGGGTGGTGTTCAAGGCGTGTATTCATTACTGTCAGGGAATTTTCTGTGCAGGATTGCAGCCATCTTTCACCTCTGTTATTTCTGATTCCAAACCCATACTTGCCAGCTATTTCTTTAAAAGTCTTTAATCTTTGAAGTATCTCCTACTTTAGCATTAAGATCGTCCATCAATAGAGTAATGTCTCGTTAGGCCAAATTTCTTACCGTATAGTCGACTTCATTATAGAACTCGTTAATATCAGTATATGTTGACGTTGAGGTAGGTGCATACACAACTACCACATTGAGACGACAGGGTATCGTATTGATCCTCAACGTTAATATGCGGTCACTCACTTGGTATTACCGAACTAACCGCCCAGTACCGAACTATTGATTTTAGCCGCCACAGACAAAGCGACATCATTCTTGCTTTCTTTGTCTGGGCCCGAAAAGTACACAGTATGGCCATTTAGGGTGTCTAAAAGCCTGATCCACGCATATGAGTTTCTGTTATCTTGAAGATCTTTAGATTATAGTCTTGTTGCTCTTTGTCGATGACCGCTTTTTTCCGGGCTCATGCCTCGGACATTCCAGGTCCCTATTCTCATCTTCTTACGAAGTTTGATCGTTGATTTACTGGTACGTCATCAGTAACATTCTCTGCTCGCTGGGCCTGATGAGCCACGGCAGCGTGGCCAGTAGCATATGTCACACCATGTGACCTGGACTTGACATGGCGCCGGGTGGTAGCTGAATCGCAAACATTCGCATTCCGATCCTGGTTCATTTCCATAGGATTTCTTGGGAAGATAGTGCAGTTTCCCCTTGCCTTCTGCACCGCAGTTTGTTTGTTGGGATAGCCAGTGCGTCCTGCTGCCGACGACTGACCTCCGGTGTAAAGTAGTTATTAACCGGACAGCTTGTCTGATCTTACTCCGATCTGCTTGTCGACCTATTTGTCCAAAGCATTGGTTACCACAATCTCAACAATAGGTTACTCGATGTAACAGGGTTCACCGCGTGTAGGTGGGAGTGGAGATTGGTGTGAAGAGGCTAAGTGGTTGTTATTGTTAGTCAACCATATTGCGCATCACACATCCTTAAACCCCTGATATGAAAACTTAAATTTATTAATGAAATAAAAACTTAATATTTTATGCTTTTTCACACATAGCATATATAAAATTGAAGTATAAATTTTAGATTAATTCAACCCAAACTTCTGTAGGGTTCTATTTAACCGATGCAAGCCTACTTCTGTATCCTTAGCTTCTTTTAAGTTTCATCAAACATCCGCCAGGGTTGGCCACTTGCCCGCTCACCTTCGGTACTATCAAATAAAAAAGCATTTAGTTTAATGGAAAACTGCCAAGAATGTTGTCTTCACAAAAGTTATTGCAACCAAAAGAAATCTGCTTTAGTATCCCGGACTAACTCTTTATTTGTATAGGTGATCCCTTGCGGATAAAGTTAAAAACAGCTTTCACCGACCAATGCCTTTGAATAAGTTCCCCCGAACTTTTATTGAAGTTGTAACCTTCGGCCTGTTTGATATATGTTTTCACATCTGTAGCTAACGGGCCGCGTCGCGGCCGAAGTTAGTGCACTCGTAAATTATTCAGTCCCTGTATACTTACTTGTTGTGGTCAAATATTGTTTACGGAACAGTGTGACATGCTTTATGTTGAGTTTGCTTAGTTTTTTTTTTGTATTTGTTTGAGCAACCATCATATTTAATAATGTCATCTAGTCACAAACATAATTTTCTAAATACAAGCAGTGGATCAACCTCACAAACCAGTTAAAACAACTTGCTGACTAAAAACTTCGAATTAATATCGGTAAAAGAGTAATATAATAAAAACAAACCACTGATAAAGTTTTAGGCTTTAAGGGTGACTTTCTCTTGCAGGTTGACAATCCAGACAGTATTCGCAGAAAATCAAACAACAGATCATGATTTTTTTTTAAAGTATATACATATATATATATATATATATATATATATATATATATATATATATATATATATATATATATATATATATATATATATATATATATATATATATATATATATATATATATATGTATATATAGGTTGTTTATAAGTTGATAAAAAAACACTTATACTAGTATAAGACATTGCAAAAGTTTGGCTATACAGCTACGAATTTTAGTATTTAATGCTATGATATTACAATAAGTTACTACGCCGCTACGAATGTAAACTGCTCAAATTTATTTGATTTCATTTTGTATAAATATTGTGACGAATCGCCTATTATTGCCTAAAAGGGTACAAACATATTATAGATGAAATACATATGGGTTCCTTATTATTCCACTTCTTCGTTGTTACTTCCTATTCTACTGGTGTGGTTAAACAATATAAACAATAAAATCATATAAAACAGTATTTATATAAATAAAATATAATAGTATGGTATAGTATGATACTATAGTACTTTGAAATATTTTTACAGCATTTTCTATTTCTGTATATATTTTTTGATAAAAAGAGTATTGTGAAAAACTTGACTTTATAAAAAATATAGATACAATAATAAGTATAGTATATTTTATATTAAGTAATGAAATATTTTAAAATATATTTGAAACAAAACAAATTAAATCGTTCAATTACCCAACCTAATTATCAAAGAACTGAGAGTAATTAAAACGTAATTAAGCATGGCAATGGTTTCAGGTGTCCATTCTAATCTCGTGTTGTAAGGGGTAAAGATCAGGGGTGTATTCCGATACGCATCCATTAAATTAACAGTGTTTTGCAACATTTAAGGAAGTACTATGTTATAGCATTCGATATTTTAACCTGGCTGTGTACTTCCGGTTAGAAATATAAATTTAGCTACCCAACATTTTCCTAGGAAGGAAAAAAGAAAACATTTTTCTTCAATACTTTCCGGTTCTGTTTGCGATTGGGAAGCCAAATGTCTATTTCATGTTACACCTTGAAAATAATCCTTACAAAATTCTTAACAGAAAACGAATTTGAAGACTATTTCTCGAACTTCAAACTGAAGGACTATAGACATAATCGGGACTAGTATAAAAAATAAATTGTTAATATATTTTTGGGTATAGTTTTTAATGTACCTTGATAGTGTTAATCATTCAATCATATACAAATTAGGTTACCACTTTTGAATAAATGGTACAATTTATAAATCACCCGAAATATTTCGACTGCTTGTTCAGATTAATAAATTGCACTAAAGAAATAAACGTCGAATTTATCCCTAATAACTATTTCTTTTCAGTATTAAAGTTTAATGAAGTTTATTTATTTTGTCTGGTAATTTTTTTTAAATAATGCACTATCATTTAAAGTTGTTTTAGAAATATAATAAAAATATTTCTTGACATTTGTGCACTTTGACTTGACTTTTTACACATGCTATTTTCATTATCAAAGACGCACAGTATACCAAATGAATAGAGCATTGAGGATAGAATTGGAAATAAGGTATTGGTCTCCAGGAATCTCGATCGCGCAGAATAGGGTACGCGCAGGCTGCGACGGTTCCCACGCTCCCGCCACTCCACAGACATGCGACGTTTATTAAGCACTTCACGTTTTTGTTACCTGCAGAGAGATTTATTACTTTTAATTATTTTTCATTGTGTCCGACACCGTTATTCGTCTTACAGGCATCGCATTAAATTATTATGCTCACAGATTGTGATTTAGCGTCGGTGCTATTTAATTTATGCCGTCACTGACTCGTTGCATTATATAAATGCATTTATATTTATAAAATTGTCGCAATAACTTTTTGAAATATGTTATTATTTCAGTAAAGATAATAAATAGTAGGCGAATATACATAAAAATAGCTTTTATAGTCGAATCATACTAATCATTCAGCGAGCCCATCTGATTATAATATAAGCGGTTATTTATATCAATAAGCATTTACTACACCAAAGACATCCAATGTATACGGCTTAAAAATGGGATTGAGAAAATAAATAAAAAAATCGTATGAAAAGGAAAGGAAAGCAATTGTCAGCATAATAAATTTGTGGAGACAATGAACGATTTCAATGCTTTTAAAATGTTCAAAATGATGTATGTGGATCATTTCACCAATAGTAGAGAAGAAAAGGCTTTCATGCTAGATATTTTAAAACTGTTTTATTTTTATTTTATTTATACAAAATTAAGTGAATATTTTAATTAAAAATAGAATATAAATAACAGGTATAAATAAAGTTAAGAATTTTGCGAAGAACTACATATCTAGCCATACGGCAGAAGAAGTTGATCCATAAGTACTGGCGTGACCTCGTAAAGAGTGAGATGCGTCCCACTAATCACTACCAGGGATACGGAAGAGTTTACAAAGTAGAGAAAAAGTGGGAAAGTGGACCCTGGGCGTCGAAGTGGAAGTGTGAGTACAACAGAGATTTAGCGCTATGATAATGATGATACCAACAATTTGATCCTCTTATATTAACGACTAATAATTCATAGATTACAAGTCAGAATACATGGCACAGGTGGCAGATTTCCCAGATTTATGGTGATCGTTATTGTGTAACCTGTGGCCACGCTTAACAGCTTTTGGAACTCTACACTGAGAAAAATGTAAGTATATTTAAAAGTATTATTAAAACCTTTGTAGAAAGCAATTTAATATCCTCCAAAAGCCTTATTCTACAATTTATAAGAAATATAAATATAACATATTTTGTAACAATCGTTGTATGGTTCCGGTTAAAATAGGAATAGGGTGCCAGAGGTTAATGTTTATGACCCCTGGCAACTTCCTCGTTAATCCAGACACTAAGCAAACGCCAAACAGCAAATGTATCCTTTTACCATTGCGTAAACGTGGCCGGTGGAAACGGTCACGAGAGGCCACCCACGGCCACTGTTTAAGGCAGCCAGAGGCCGTTTGATGCCCTCCGGTGCCGTTTTTGTGTGGTGTATTGGCGGAAGCAAAGCTAGTTGGTCAGCTACCGCTATCACCCCACCGCCTTATTCTACACTACGAATATTACTTACCACTACGAAGGGACCAAATGGATTTCTCTTTAGTTGCATTAAAAAATATACCATTCAATTCCGCTTTTGAAGTTGTTAGACCACTGGATAGTCGCTCTCGTAATAACCTCTTTGGGAGGTGAAATTGCTCTACGTACACCCCGGGAAAATGTGGCAGGGTAATACGCATTCCCCGTGCAATATACCCGTTTACCTTTTGGCTAGAAGTAGTTTTCTTTCGTACTCCTTGGCCGCCTGAGCCGCAAGACGTAACGTTAGTTTGGCCGTGGCTCCTAAAACGGCACTGCTAAAACAATGATAATAATATTTTCTATAGAATGTATATAACATAACAGTATAATATATGTAAAAATAGCTAGAAAAAGAAAAATAGATATACGTATTAATTATTGGTTTTACTAAGAAATAAAAGATGAAATTTAATCTTCAGCTCAAATTACATGCGGCCAATTACTGTTATATTTCGTAAAATATGTAATGCATACACAACGTAAACGGTAGGCTGTGAGTATTCATCGGTATTCATAGCGACCGCTGTAGGGTTCATTAAAATTCGTAGAACAATAAACGGTTGTCCTGCGGGACCTTTTGTGATTGCGCCAGTTTTAACCGCATTTCAATCTGTTGTACTTTGTTATTTCCCACGTTATTTATTATTGGCCTCTTTCAAGCTTAGATATAATATTATATAAAAAATAATTCATTCAAAAACCAGATGTATAACAAGGTATATATATTTTCTATCATAAAACTGGAGAATCACATAGCAGTTTCATTCGACGAGAACAAGAACAGACAAAAATAGGGGCTAGGCAATTGATATGATGTTGATCATTATTGATGTATATCAGTGTGATATACACATAAGTAGAAATATGTTAAAAGTGTATTTTAAATTTGAAAGCCTTGAAAATATATTAATAATATAATATTATGTTATTACTCGGTCCATTAAACTTGAAGTTCGGTTAAAAGTCTATTTCACTAGAGTATAATCGAAATTTCAGGAGTTTTTGTTAATATACCAATTGAAGAACACAAACCATAATGGACCAAATAGTATAGATTTTTTAAATATTTTTCCTTGAGTGGAAATGACTTCAACAAACACAATCTTCAATGTTACCGTTAGACTTATATGAAAAATAAAGTTATATAATTATAATAACAAAATTTCTTTTTCACATTACGAGTATGTGGGGTCAGCACAACATGTTCTCTGCTACCCCTCTCCTCTTCTGTTAAGGTGATACTTTTTTCAAATTTCATTTCATATCATCGCTTACGCACTCTATCTTTCTTTGGTATATACCCTTTCTTTTTGATTCTTCCCCTCTCATTTTTAGCATAGTATTTGTCACGTGGCATTTTTCTTTTCGTTCATTATATGGCCATATCACGATAGTCTGTTACTTTTTAGTTTGTTAATCACTAGTGCTACTGTCAAACTTTCCTTGATATACGCATTTCTACCTTAATCCATTTATTTTTATTATATTTAAAACATTGAATATATTATACAAGAAACCTAGTAATTTCATAGGTTAATTTATAGTAGGTCGCATTACTAAGCGTGCACAAGCCGCGACGCCCAAGCGCTGTTTCCTATATCTATGAGTCTGGAACCCGCCCATCAAATTTCCATATGCATCGTTAAGGCTTGAACATACCTGACGCAGTAAAAATTTACGGTTATATGTTAGAACATAGTGTTTTATTTGAAAAAATAATATTTAACTAAACCAGCCTTCTACTCTTTTCGTCACAGAGTAAGGTGGCCACAGTCTATGTTTTTTGTCCTGGCATTAACTGGAAACGGATAACAAAACTGGATATTAAAAATTATTGTTTTGCAAATGACTCATCTAATTGTTGTCTTTTGCGATTCTAAGAAATTTGATGTGAAGTGTGTGTACGGTAGAAAATGCATGTCACATTATGCTGGAATATGTTTGGAACGAAGCTGCTAGAAATAAGTTTGATATAGCGTATATTCAAACAAATTAGATATAGGCGAATGTATAGCTATACTCTCGCAACCACTGACAGAGTCAGCTCGGTCGCTTATTAATATTGTTAAAGATGGTATAAAAAAGAGAAATTAATTAATTAGGTATAAGTTTGTTTTTATAGAACTACACATTCCATTAAAGAATATGTTCTTAAATAAAGAAAAAAAGAAATTTGATAGGCCGAGTATACACGGCCAGCTGCTAAATGATAATATCTAAGCATAATCTTAAATAATATGAGTATAATACAATCTCAGATATCGGAAGGAATGGAACAAATTGTATAAATTATATGACTTTCCAACCAGTTTAGATTATAGATAGAAATAAGTCAACATCAAGTTATAAAACTACCGACCCTATTTAACGGTTTAGTAATTTAACTAAAAGAGTCGTATAAGTTGAGGAAAAAGAGTCGATTTTCCGAAGTGACTGCTTCACGGCAGCATATGGGTTAAGATATTCGAGCGAGCTCAGATACGGCCCATTCAAAAGGCGCTCTAAACGGAAGGATACGAGCCGTAAAATAGGATTTCATGCATGCGTCGGTTTGTGTGAACAAATATGTACGGTTGACAACGCACGACCTTTGCCAATAACGTCGTTGAATAAAAAAATGATTTTTCACCACGACTTTTCCGAACCGATTATATTTCTCTCAGTCAACTTCCTTTGATATACGGTTACAATGGTATAAAAAGTTTCATCTAGCTCCAATGAGCTTGGCTTAATAGCCAACCTCTAATAATGCACTATGTAATGTTATTACTTAGTTAATTTTTTTACTTTAGCAACTGTTTTTTATTTATTTCATACCATGTAATTATATATTAAATTAAATTATTCGGTCAAAGACTAATAAAAAGTGAAATAGTGATAGAAAGTAAAAAAGTGTATTTACATTCATCACACTCACAAAGCTCTCTAAAAAAATCAAAGTAGGTCGTAAGTATAAATAGAAGAATATATGTAAATTTATGAGCTGCCTTTTTATGTGCACTCCAGCAAAATTCCATCGCGAATTCATGCCGCCAGTACTATTCTCAGAGAAACACATACGTGTGTCTCTTTCGTCCCAAGTGCCCCATTGCAGAGCTGTTTTGAATTTTGCATTTAACGTTACTGTTTGACCCCCGACCTTAGTGCCACTTTCTCCATTGCTTTTAGAGGAAAACTGGCTAAAACACTTAGTATCAATAACACCTTTTGCATATTTAAAAACGCAATGGCATCCCGAGTTTTAATGTAGATTTTTCTAGCAACCTCAATAACAACCAAGATTTAATTTTATTAACCATTATGTATTAAATGTTTATTAATATTAAATGGCTTTTCAAATTACAGTTATTATATCTATATCTATACTACTATTATAAAGAGGAAAGATTTGATTGTTTGTTTGTTTGTTTGTTTGTTTGTTTGTTTGTTTGCTTTGAATAGGCTCCGAAACTACTGACCCGATTTAAAAAATTCTTTCATTGTTGGGAAGCTACACTATCCCCGGGTGACATAGGCTATATTATATTTTCAAAAAAATTAGGGATCCTTACTAAAACTCCAATAATGTAACCCAAAGTGTAAAAAAATTACCTAAAATATTATTTAAATCGCGTGCGTTGCGAAAACTATTGATGATAGAATAAAATAATGTACTACAACTTTGCAGAACACATCATTATTTACAAAAAGTGTCGCGACAGCATATGTCTAACTATTATAGTTATGCCACAATAAGTGTTCTTTTATTTTAAAAATTTAATTGAAATGCCGCCCCTAGAAAAGACTCTTTATTTGGATCTTGGTATTAATCCTTATCAAAATAAATTACTTCATATTCAAAACTGTTTCAATACCTTTATATAACTTTTTGAATTATTCAATTCGGATATTCCATTCGAAAGATATCACGAGTTTAAAAATGTAAGTATTAGAAAAATGTTGCGTAGTCGCTCACCCTGTTCGGCTAGCTAGGCAGCACCATAAGCAATGTAGGCGTGCGTCACTGGGGTTTTTACAAAAATTAGAATACTTATTAAAAAATAACGAAAAATAAATAAAAAGTAATAACAAAAAAATCATTAAAATAAAAGCTCATAGAAATAATAATATTCAAACTTTTTTTATAATTTTATTTTTTTAGTAACCTGACGCAAATAGAAGGGTTTGCCCTCAGGGGCGCTCTTCTGTCCGAGGAGTGCACGGGTGTGCGTACCCGAGGTGCCCGAGCATCCGTCGCTTCACTCCCCTCTCCGTTTGAGGCGACAGAGTCCTACCTTTCTTTCCGTCTACCTCTTACATCCTTTCCAACTTAGCTCTCTGTTCGTGGCGTGGTCCCCGGTGGGATGATTGCGAATACTGATTGGGGTCCCGGGTTCTACCCTGGGACCTGATTTGGTAGTCGAAACCATGCCTATTTCGACTGCGCCTGCACAGAGTGTTCCCGGGGCGGGAATTGCATCCTCGCTGTCGGTTGGTCTTGCTGGGCCGGCTACGACGTCAGGCGACTCTGCTTTTTCTGGAGTGTCGTCTGGTAGTCCTACCCACGCCTGACTAGCACGCGACGGGGATGCGAGTCCCGTCCGGAATTGGCCGCGGACCTGTCACTCCCGGCCCTGGTTCTGTCCATGGTCGGGGGCGATCCTGGATGGACGGCCGTCGCCTCCTTTTGCGAGGCAGTAGTGTCTGCAAGGGAGGCGGCGGAACGGGAGCGGGAGTCCGCCACCGCACTCCCCTCCCGCCAACGTAGGCCGCGTCGTCGGCGCCGGAGGGCGGGCAACGATCTCCGGCCGCCGTAGAAAACGGCCGTGGGCGGCCCCTCGGGGGAGGATCCGCCGCCCGCACTATTGCCGCGAGGGAGAAGGCCGCGTGCTGTTCCACAGCCCCCCTCAACTCCTAGAGTTGTTACAAGAGAGCGCCGGGGGGATGAAACCCTGACCCCCTGGCGCCAGCACTTTAGAAGGAGCCCGCTTTAAGACAAAGCGTGGGCCGGCGCCGGCCCGGGCCACGAGATCGGCAGGCCATATATCCGTGGGCCCGGGCGTAGACGATAGGAGAACAGCGGGGTTTTTTAGTGGGTCGAACATCTTTTCCGGAGTCCCTTATATCCCTCGGTCCCCCCGGGCCGGGATAACACGTCAAGAGAGGTTTTTCCCCGAGACCGAAAAAAAATAGAAGGGTTTAATTTTTAATTTTTTGTTAAATACCCGTGCGAAGCTGGGACGGGCTGCTAGTACATATATATATATATATATATATATATATATATATATATATATATATATATATATATATATATATATATATATATATATATATATATATATATATATATATATATATATATATATATATATAATAACTGTATATATATATATATACCTAGTCAGGTCATAAGTATTGTCACACAGTAAAAACTTTTCTTTTAGAATGCTGGCCACAAAAAAGTTTATTGAATTCGAATTTCGAATTGTTCATGAAAATAAAAATGTATAACTTTTAGAATTTTACTCATTTTTAAATGTGGAGTGGACGCTTAAAGAAGACCGTGTTGCAGTTATTGCGTTGCATCGTTACAGTTACGCGCCAATTCAAATTTTTAACATACTGAAAAATTTGAATATAACCAAAAGATTCGTTTATCGTACCATCAAACGATACAATGAAGACTCTAGTGTAGATGACAGGTCAAGAAGTGGTCGCCCTCGGTCTATTAGGACTCCAGCAGTGATAAAAGCTGTGAAGGCACGAATTCAAAGAAATCCCAAACGTAAGCAGAAACTGTTGGCCCTTCAGATGGGGTTAAGCAGAACCACGGTGAAAAGGGTGTTAAATGAAGACTTAGGATTTCGGGCATATCGAAGAAAAACAGGACATTGTTTGAATGCTCGTCTAATGGACCTGAGACTGAAGAGATGCCGCGCTTTGTTGAAGCGGTACGCGGGAAAAAAATATCGGGAAATTCTTTTTTCGGATGAAAAAATGTTTACCGTAGAAGAGAGCTACAACAAACAAAATGATAAGGTGTACGCACACAGTAGTGAAGAAGCGAGCAACCGTATTCCGCGTGTCCAACGAGGTCATTTTCCATCCTCGCTCATGGTATGGTTGGGAGTTTCTTATTGGGGCTTAACAGAGGTACATTTTTGTGAGAAAGGTGTAAAAACGAATGCTGTTGTGTATCAAAATACAGTCCTGACGAACCTTGTGGAACCTGTTTCTCATACCATGTTCAATAACAGGCACTGGGTATTCCAACAAGATTCGGCGCCAGCTCATAGAGCGAAGAGCACACAAGACTGGCTGGCGGCGCGTGAAATCGACTTCATCCGGCACGAAGACTGGCCCTCCTCCAGTCCAGATTTGAATCCGTTAGATTACAAGATATGGCAACACTTGGAGGAAAAGGCGTGCTCAAAGCCTCATCCCAATTTGGAGTCACTCAAGACATCCTTGATTAAGGCAGCCGCTGATATTGACATGGACCTCGTTCGTGCTGCGATAGACAACTGGCCGCGCAGATTGAAGGCTTGTATTCAAAATCACGGAGGTCATTTTGAATAAACTTTAATGTCATAAGAATCTATGTTTTGTTAAGTTCATTTTGGTATATGAATGGTTACATAATTAATAAACTTGTTACAATTATTTTACATTAAACATGTGACAGAATTTATGACCTGACTAGGTATATATATATATATATATATATATATATATATATATATATATATATATATATATATATATATACACATAACACACACAAATGAAAGAATTTAGAACCGCATTATTACCTGCGATGAAAAATGGATTCTGTTTGATAACCGCAAGCGCTCAGCAAGTTGACTGGTTCAGCACCTAAACAATCCCCTAAACTTACCCCTAGAAAAGTGATGGTCACTGTTTGGTGGTCTAGCGCCGGTGTGATTCATCACAGCTTCTTAGCAAACGGGGTGAGCATTACTGCAGATGTGTACTGTGAAGAACTGAACACAATGATGGAGAAGCTGGCACATCTCCAACCAGCATTGGTCAATCACTCGTCTCCGCTGCTCCTGCACGACAACGCGCGACCTTATACTGCACAGCAGACGGTCTCCAAGTTGCAAGAACTGGGGTTGGAAGCTCTCCGTCATCCGCCCTACTCACCAGACCTTGCGCTCAATAGACTACTACTTTTTCCAGAATTTGGATAATTTCTTGGCGGGAAAAAAATTCAATACCCGAGAGGCAGTACAAAATGCCTTTGAAGAATTTGTAGCCTCCCGTCCAGCTGATTTCTTTAAGAAGGGCATCAGTAAACTACCACTGCGTTGGCAAAGATGCATTGATTGCATGGGTGATTACTTCGATTAATACAAATAAAAATACATGAAAAAAAATCTTTTAAATGTTTTCATACAAAACGGCAATTTCATAGGTAAAGACCTAATATGGCAGCTGCCTCTAAGAGGGCATTGACATTTAATTCAGCTAGAATAGACTTAGTTTGCATTTCGACTTCTAACAGCATTAATCTAAGTTACTAGTTGAATTGTGGAGCAACTTATACGGAACTATAGGGTTAAGCGTATCCATTTAACTAATGCATTGTCCGACTATTGATCTTGGTGTTAACGTGGTACTTTGTTCTTTAACTAAATAATTGCGTTACTCACTAGGTATGTGTTTTGTGTGCAATGTTTCTGAACATTAAATATCTTGTGTATAGTGTTTCACTTATAATAAATATCGGCTAAATCTTTAAAGTTTCAATAAAAAAATATATTTATTTCATTGATTGATTTGATTATCGTCGTTTGTTGCATTTTTACTAGGAACTATAAACCTGCACTCAACTGAGGCTTAGAAATAGTTTTTCTGCAAAATATTTTATTGATTTTCTCCGTACAGAGGTGAAGTAAGAATACTGACCCTGCCGTTGGCGGCCTGTCGTAAAAGGTAACAACCCTAGCTAGGTGGTAGAGCTCCAAGCGCTACTGGATGGCATCTACTCCTGGTCTTTAAATATGCCGCCACAATAACGTTCTGTTATGTTCCTGCATTAATGACCCAAGTTCCAGATCCCCTACATGGCAGCTTGTTAGCCCTGCCTCTGGCATCGCAAACATTTATAGGCGAGCGTAACAGCTTACTATCAACTGTGCAGTCAGCTTGTCTGCTGTTCCATAACAATAAAAAATTCAATGAGTTACTGTAAACAAAAAAATATATAAATTAAAAAAATATATTTATTTGAAGTATTTCATGTATATTTTACAAAAAAAAAATTTACAGAAAATTGATAATATAAGTTATAGTATTTTTATTATTGGCTTACTTGTTTAAATTTTGGATCTCTTACAATGATAAAATATATACATGTATATGCATATAAAACTCTATCAAACGTATGCAATGATAACAAAACTATATATACAGATAGCATGTAGTTTGAATGCGGCACTGAAAACGTTATTAGTACCAATTAACGTGGTAACCTCAGCACATGTATGAGCAATTAAATGGAGTGATACCTTACTTCCATTACTACCCTGTGTGTTGTTTACATCAATTAACAAGCATGTTAATTTTAATGCTCGCATCTGTTGCCGCTTTGTGTGGCACGCCTTCACTGACTCCGCGACAATTTGTATTCGCTATAATTTATTCGTTTATGTCATCGCGCCAATCTGCATTTTTATATTTTTCGTCTGGAATAAAAGGCTTGTTTTATTTGGACACCATTTGTTTTATGAAAGGATCCCGTATGAATATAGCACTTTTTTATTTGGATTCCGTGAATAGTTATGCGCTACGTCAAATGTTTGTTTTGTAACGAATAAAATATGAATAAAAACCGAACAAAGTAATATTGCTACCTGTTAAAACTTACAATCGGGTAAGTTCACTTTTAACTAATCTTTATTAATAAGTTGTATTGATTTAAGTGCCTTATCTCGACGGTATACATCTGCTAAAGGCTAGCAGATTACACATAATCTCGCTCAAATATCGCATACGTCCATCCCAAATACTTTTTACATAATATTTTTAACATAATGATTATGTGAAATTCATTTAATTATCTTTTTTTCCTCGTGAAAAACTGTACTTATTAGTGCCGCGTCAGAACTTTGAAGGCAAGCCGACGTAGGTATTTCTCACTCTCTTACTGTGACCATCAGCTGGATAGCAAATTAAAACTAGTGGTGTTACAGCACACCCACTATAACCCCACCCCTGAGAATTTGTGGAGACGCTGGATTGACTTTTGGTCGACTTACTCTACGACGCATTTAACATGTCGAAACATAAATTAAGTCAATCGTCGAGCCGCGTAATCTTAAGATAGTAAATCAAAGCAATTTTAATAAAATACTGAAAACCACTAGCGAGTGATAACTCATTTAATTAAGTTTTTAAATCAATTTATACCGGGACATTTCACAATGTTATCTAGTCCCGAAGAAAATAGCATAGCACTTCTACCATATAGGCAACTAATATACTACATATGATACATAAACACCCAGACTGGAGGCAGAAATCAAACCTGTGACATCCGCAAGCGTACCGACGTGCGTTTGCCGTTACACCAATTGATTGATTGATTGATTGGGGTCCTTACCACGTCAATAGGTGAAAATTTTACAATTTAACATACAACCTTAAAACCCGAGTAATTATCGAAAATAAATACTTCTACTTCAGCTATGTAATAAATTTATTTAGGCATTATACAATTAAATGCATAATTACAAGGAAATCGTTGCTAAGCAAAAATAAAAATATAATGTGCTACACAACATTAAACTCTATTTATGACAACTACATTGAATTTATTTATAGTACATTTATAAATAATAATAATAATGGAAAAATATTTATTTGAATAGAGCAATCGTCCGGAATAAATCGACATTGCATGAAGGGAACCCAAATATAAAGAGTAAACACAGGGTCAGAAAGTACTAATGTACTATAATAGTTAGGTTAGAGTGAAATACCGGTAGCAATGCATGAAGGTTGGAATTCTCTGCTACAGGTCGCCGTTTTTATGCTCCCCTTAATGTTATTTCCACGTTTATGACACAATAAAGACGATACCGGCCACTACGTGTAATGAAATCTTGTGTTCAATACCCAGCAGATAGTGTTTACGCTATTAACAGACAACAAAGGGATGTTTTAAAAAAGTTTAACTCAGAATGAATTAAGAATTTTTCCTAGGAGTTTAACAGTGCCGACATTTGTAAAAAAGCTTTACTTATATAAATATTATGAACTGGTAGCAGTGTTTTTACCCCGGGTATACTGTAACTTACCGTAGTACTGTAGTAAAACTACTGCAGAATTTCGGGGGCTGTGGGATTCTCTATCCTAACCTTAGTGGTGAGAAGAGAGAAGCTAGAAGAGCGTTCAAAAGTTAGTCAAACTTTTCAATTATCTTCAATAATTTATTGCGTTAATCAAGATCAAACATATATCTTCCGTTTAAGATATTAATATTAAATCCCGGTTGCAACTCAAACTTTCATTTCGGTATCTGGGGTCCACTTTTCTCCTCCACTTCGCACGGTCTTCGGTATACCTGGTACTAAGTCTATTGTCTTGCACAATATACAATACGTCTAGGCAGCACTTTTCGGGTCTATTTTAGACTACTATCTTACTCTGGCCTTAAGCACCTTATTGACAATCTATTTTAACTTGCAACAGTTTTGTTTTTAAAATCAAGTTCCTGTCCAATTTGATTAATTAATTTAACTGGCAGATGAACGGCGTTACAAGAGATAGATTCGTCTATAGAATAACTAGAAACTTACAAAGTTTCTATCTCTAGAGAGTATGTAAGCAAATGATAAGTTGGTAGATAAATCCTTAGTTTATTAAAATAAATTTTTTATTGCTGAGGAATAATATTATAGAATAATATTCATCGACATTTTATAATATTAAATGGTCATAACTGTAATCCATTATTGAAACTATTTTTCACAGATTTTGTAATGCATTTGTTACAACCATTTTAGTCGTAGTCGAAACTTATACATGCTGACTTTATTCTAGTCACTGAAAATAAATTTACTTTATTTAAAAATTATTTTAACTTTAAATAGGAACCTTACTACAATGCACGCTATTTCATATTTTTATAGCTGAAAAAAAAACTATTTTAAATAAATATACTGTCTCAGTATATTTATTTATTTATTTTAATTCACACAGTGCAATCTAGTCTCAAAGTAAGTAAGTCACTTGTGTTATAGGTATTAGACAGTTAATATTACCATACTAGACATAAACACCCGCAGGCGCGACGCGAATGGAATCCGTGACCTCCACAAGCTTACCGAAGTGCGTTAGACACTATCACACGGGGATCATCACATATTAGCCTATGCATTGTTTTATTTATAGAAAATATTTTCAATAACAAACTTATAATTTTTACATTAGTTTAAAGCGAAGGGAAATAAATACTCATATTTAAAGTTTGGCAGTTCAAACAAGGATAAAGTAACACAGTTACATACTTATTGTATGAAAGTATAACAAAATTCGTTCATAACTTTAGTATTCCTATTGCAATGTAAATGAAAACCTAATAGAACCCCTGCGACCAAAATAAATAGGAAATGTTACAAGGTTACAAATTTGTGCCCCGCCAGGAATTCAAGCCGGCCTCCGATCCCAACTCCCGCATTTTATTCATAGAGATGTTCCTTAATATAGTAATATTTATTTATTGTATCACTCCTGAGGGACGTGAACGAGGCAATTTTGATAACTTTCTAATGTAATATTAGATGACTGTCAAATAATAAAGAAAATAACTATAAATACTTATTAATAATATAACAGCTGAGTAGCGAATAATGAGATGAGTATGTAGAGAAACAATAAAGGATAAGGAATTCTGAAGATATAATACAAGCCTGTAGCGGCTCACTAAGTACTACGTCCCCCCCCCCCCTAGAGGGATCGGACAGTTTGCCCGTCATGCTGGAACATATTTGGAATTCTGTTTAAAACGCATAATAAAAGGATAGTTATGTAAGTCCTTTAATAATTTTCTTAAAAATATAGGCGAACTACGTATAAAGTGTAGATCTCTTATCTTCCTTGGAAAATTTATCTTTTCACTTATTACGTAAGTAGGATGCGAACGTGCTTACACTGTGAACTATACTGGATTAAGTTTCATACAATTTCATTTAAAAATATCGTTTTTTTAACGTAAAATATATTCTTATATAGATAAAACATTACCAAACTAACAGACAGTAGATTTTGTTCTATGACTTTAAACAGAATATGTAAAACATTTAGCAATAATTACAACATTATATAATAAATAACAAAATTTCTATATTTCATGCTTGCTCTAATTGCTAATTTGGTGACTGACTACACTGTGTAGTTCCCCTTGCTACACTAACGTAGCGTTTTTTAGCTACGTACAGAATTCGTTGCATTGTAGCATCGATGTACAAGATTCATGTTTTTGTATGAATTATTTAGAAAAAAGAATTAACTAAATTACTAGAACTCATAAAAAAATTAAATTTCCATCTGCCAAAACCAAGTAAAATATCAGAATCTCCTAGTCTTTATAGCATCGTAATAGTTAATAAGTCGGTTATCCATATACTTACAGTTTCTACCAGATCGGAGCGTGCACCACTTGGTTTTCCTACTCAGATATCCCCAACGACCGTTATACATAGCTTGTAAAAATCATCAAAATCGGTCAATATTGTAGAATTCAAAACAGGCCAACATATACTACATATATATCCTATAGACAGCACAACACACAACACCCGTTTTCACAGTGGCTCCTAAATGTAATTGTTTGGTATTTCATGTTTCGAATATATGTACACTGACGGACTCATAAACTGCATCAAAGTAATAGACGACTTTGAAATAAATATTTTAACCAAGTATGCAAACTTCTAAACAGATTTAAATTGAAACCTCTAGATTGGTTCGTGAACTTTAAAACAGCGTATTCTAATCGGTTCCGCATAGATTTTATTAGGGTTATTAAAAGATCTTGCGGAATATTGTCCCATTCTTCTGAAAGTGCTGTTCTTAGTGTTGCCACTGTCGTAGGCAAAGGGTTTCTCGCATATACAGCTCTTTTTAAATTGTTCCAAACATGCTCAATGGGATTAAGATCCGGGCTGCGTGCTGGCCAATTCATTGTACGTATCCCAACCTCTTCGCAATATTGTCGAACTTGTGCAGCAGCGTGCGGCCGGGCATTATCCTGCATTAAAGTAAAATTTTCGCCTATGAATCCCATGTAAGGCACCACGTGATCTTCTAAGATCTCTGTTATGTAGCGATGTGCAGTCAAACCCCCTCTATTACCGTTTTGACGGACCATGTATATGAACACAAGTTCTGTTCGCCCGTTCATCGATATGGCACCCCAGACCATACACGAACCGCCTCCAAAAGGAACACACTTCTCAATGCAACTTTGAGCATATCGCTCCCCACGTCGACGATAGACTCTTCTGCGACCATCTGCACCATATAAACATGTCCTACACTCGTCCGTGAACAATACGGAGGCCCATTGCTCTTCTGTCCAATTCAGGTGATCACGCGCAAATCTTAAGCGAGCTTGTCTGTGAGCTACAGACATCTTTGGACCATTTGCTGGTCTAAAAGGGGTGATATCCGCTTCCTTTAACCTTCTTCTTATTGTTCGTGCACTCACGTTTACTCCACGCACTTCATTAAGCTCTGGTTTGATGTTAACTGACGTGAGGAAACGATTTCGCAGGGAAGTTGTAACAATAAATCGGTCATCACGACCGGTGGTCGCTCGAGTCCTGCCTGCACCACGTCTCCTTCTGTAAGAACCTGTCTCCACAAACCTTCTGTATATTCTAGAAACCGTAGACTGGTTTAAATTTAAATTTCTACCAATATTTCGTTGATCCAAGCCCTCCCACACCAATGCTACAATTTGAGCCGCTTGTTCAGACGAAGTATCCATATTATGGTTCAAAAACTCTCGATGAGTTAAAAAACTAACCCAACAATTCTGCTGGTAACAATAATTCAATTGACAAAAGAATAAAAAATCAATGAGAATCAATTTAAAACTTTGCTATAAATAACACGCAAATCTGATACTACGAGTAAATTTTCTTTTCCCGGCTATATTCATTTGTTTTACTGCAGTTCTATTTTAAAATTTTCCTTTTTTTTTAGATTAAGAGCCAGTCTCTCCGTATTTATATAATTTAATCTAAAAAGTTTGTATACTTATTAAAAAAAATCATTTCAAAGTAATCCTGAACTTTGATGCAGTTTATGAGTCCGTTAGTATATATATATATATATATATATATATATATATATATATATATATATATATATATATATATATATATATATATATATATATATATATATATATATATATATATATATATATATATATAAACTTTATTGTTTTAGGCTCAATACTGCTCCTGAAATATTGAGAAATGCAACATAAAAGTAACACTACTTTTATAAAGCCTCATAAAACTACGAGTTTTTCAAACCACTTTGTCTTGTCTCTTAAGATAAAGTATTTGAGCAGCTAAGGAGAAACCTAACATTATCCCGGCGAAAGTAAAACCGCTATTTCCTTCCGCAGTAATTATTCTTCATTTCCCACAGTTGTATATTGCGCTCTAATGCTTGGAAAAGAAAATAAGCGAGATAAGTCCTGTAAATATTATTTTTAACAACTCTCTAAATTCTCGTTTAATAATGCTTTTGTCTTCTTTTTCATTAAGAATCAATTAATGACATTTAACTGCCACTTTGGCACGCCTGTGAAGGTCACAGGTTCGATACGTGCGCGCCAAACTTGGTAACGTTTAATATGAATTAATTTGCTATAGTAAAATATGTACGTTTTATTATACCAGTTGTTAAGTTTCCATAACACAAACTTCATAAAATTCATAATATAGATGTTATTTTTCGTTTATATGGAAAATCCAGTTGCATACAAAATATGTACTTTAGAGACCAAACAATAAAGTACAGCAAATATGCAAAGTAGCCTCTTTTAATGCCTTTTTGTGATTCTTTTATTTATTGACTGTGACCTTGACCTCCTTTTTCAGGCAAGAGAAAGAAACTGGAATAATTGTATCTAAAATTGGTTTTTGTGACGAATACCATTTCACTCCTAAGTGGATCGAAGTAAGAATTAAGTTTTGCCTTTCATGAATTTCTAGGAAATGGAAGGATGGTGGGACCACATGAGACGTGGTTGGTATATGTGGTCATGGTTATATGAGCGGTTACAGCGCACACAAAAATGGACAGAATATACAAACTATGCTTAAATTACTAAAAAATTAAAAAATTCTTTCATCTGAACGCAAGTACTGGTAGTAACATTTAGTCAGTCAAAGTTTCGGTCGGTTAACTTTTCTCTGTTACTCACGCTTGAATTAAATTATAAACTTATACTGGCTATGTTATAAATCTACAATCATAAGAAATTTCAATTAGTGTTTCTCTTTAACTTCACATAAATATACATTTCAAATCTTTGTTATTTAAAATACAATTTTATTTGATATTTATTTTGAACTTATGTAGCTTGAATAACGTAAAAATCTAATTATGTTGCTATTTTTTTTGGAAATTTATTGTTTTTTACTAAAAAGTGTTAATAAATTGTTTTCTATAACTATAGGATAACGTCACGCAAAGCTGTAGGGACAGGTCTATAAGACCATCACTAGGCCTGTCCTTTTATAAGGCTGTGAAGCGTGGCCGGTGTTAGAGCAACATAAGCAAGAACATACGTGTCACGGATATGAATATGCTGCGGTGGATGTGTGGAGTGACACGGAAAGACCGCGTTAAGAACTCTCGCATTCGTGGCAGTGTTCATGTACGTGACATGGCGGATAAATTGCAGGAGTGTCGGCTCCGTTGGTACGGCCATGTTTTACGGCAACCGGATGCTTACATGGGAAACAAATGTCTGGCTATGCCGCCTCCGCTGGGCCCCGGCAGGAGGAGTAGACCCAAAAAGTGCTGGCTTGATGTCGTAAAGGGTGATATGCGTGCCAATGGGCTCACTACCAGGGTTGCTGAAGACCGTGCGAAGTGGAGTAGAAAAAGTCGGAAAGCGGACCCCGGGCATCAAAAGGGAAGTTTAGGTTGCAACCGGGATACTACGCTTAGATGATGCTGATGATGATTTTATATAAATTTACATCGTAAACTAAAATGTAAATTGAAATCTGCCATTATTTTTCATAATTACAATCTCATTATTTTAATAAATCGTATCTCATTTTTATATGAGATTATACCAAAAAATATATAATAAAATTACTCGTACACACATATATTACAATAGCTAAAATTATGTCAGGAATTAATTTCTAGTGCTGCTGCCGCTGATTTTATATTCAACAATATTAAGATGTGTAAAGTTTAATATTATAATCTATATTTAGGATAAAATTGGACCGACCTTTTGTATCAAAAGCTCCTAAATTAAGTAGAAAAAAAAAGTTACCTAAATATTTCTGTACGATTCTGTGGACAGTCGGCAATCGTCGTAGTATTATTTAATCGATTGCTGATGTTATTGCTAGAGTTTGGGAACTTTATTTACAGAGTTGTCAAAGTGATTTCGGCGGACACTTGTGTATTCAATATTGAGCTAAAGGTATCAACAGGAGCACATTTATTACATCATCATCATATATCTATCAAAAAGGGAAGTTTTATGTTTTATTTCTAAGTTATTTTTTTATATTGTATCGTATGACTTTTAAATTTGCGGCCGGGGTTAGCCTGTCGTAAAAGGCGACAAAACTATCCTAGCTACGTGGTAGAGTCCCAAGCCTGTCTGAATGGCAACCAACCTTGGTCCATAAGTATGCCGCCATAACTCTTTGTGTTGTGTTTTGGCATTAGTGTCCCAGGTTTCTATATGCGAGCAGCAGTGTGTTCGCGATGCCCCTGGCGTCACAAACATCCATAGGAGACGGTAACTGCTTACTATTAAGTGGGCCGTCAGCCTGCCTGCCATTCTCAGCAATAAATAAATAAATAATAATCACAACATATTCAAAACAAATAAATACATGAAATGTTCAAAAAAACCATTGTCAAATCATCTAAATACAAACAAATCAGTACCGCTTTAATCGTCTAAGAAAATGGCTTCGGTGCATTTCATCGGAATTTCTCTTTTTAATATGAGCATCGATTCCAATTACAAAAGATCAAAGAATCGCCGCGCGGCCCACTTCGTCTTTGTTCAAACGAAAGATGAATTATTCAGAGAGCTGGAAACGTTTCAATTGGCCAGCTATAAAAAAGGAAACGGTTCGTTGCTTTTTCCACTAAATTAAAAAATCTTTATTATTTTAACATTTGTATTTCGAACAGTTTGATTTCTTATTGCGCATTGTGCTTGTTAAGGTTTTAAATTCGAGTACATGTGTTTATATGCACAGTCATCTCCTATTGCCCTCTACATAATGAGAGGGGCTCTTTTAAGTCTCTTAATAGACTCAGGAATTTCTACCAATTGCCACTAAAGTTAGGCTTGTAAAATATTTGCCCGTGCCCATTGTGGATTATGCCGATGCCAGCTATCTAGATATAATTCAAGAAAAACTTAATAAACTTAAGCGCCTCCAAAATGTTTGTATCAGTTTCATATTTGATTTGCGTAAATATGACCATGTTTCATAATTTCGCACTAAACTCAAGTGGTTACTTATCCATCTTCGCCGAGAAACTCACATCCTTTCAGTCGTTTACAAATGTTTCTTTATTCCAAACGCCTCTATATACCTGAGGAACAATTCAAGTTTCTTAACACGTCCTGGTCCTCGAAATTTGCGCATATCTACTGAATATATATCATAACTCCTGTACATACCTCTTCTTTCTATAATAACTCCTTCCCTGTACATGCTATTAAACTTTGGAATGCACTACCTATTGCTTTAAGATAGGCTAAATCAACCACCTTTTAAAAAAATGGTTATAAATCACTACTTACCTTTAGTGTGACAACAAAAACAAATATTTATGTATTCTACAAATATACATAGTCAGGTCATAAATTCTGTCACATGTTTAATGTAAAATAATTGTAACAAGTTTATTAATTATGTAACCATTCTTATACCAAAATGAACTTAACAAAACATAGATTCTTATGACATTAAAGTTTATTCAAAATGACCTCCGTGATTTTGAATACAAGCCTTCAATCTGCGCGGCCAGTTGTCTATCGCAGCACGAACGAGGTCCATGTCAATATCGGCGGCTGCCTTAATCAAGGATGTCTTGAGTGACTCCAAATTGAGATGAGGCTTTGAGCAGGCCTTTTCCTCCAAGTGTTGCCATATCTTGTAATCTAACGGATTCAAATCTGGACTGGAGGAGGGCCAGTCTTCGTGCCGGATGAAGTCGATTTCACGCGCCGCCATCCAGTCGTGTGTGCTCTTCGCTCTATGAGCTGGCGCCGAATCTTGTTGGAATACCCAGTGCCTGTTATTGAACATGGTATGAGAAACAGGTTCCACAAGGTTCGTCAGGACTGTATTTTGATACACAACAGCATTCGTTTTTACACCTTTCTCACAAAAATGTACCTCTGTTAAACCCCAATAAGAAACTCCCAACCATACCATGAGCGAGGATGGAAAATGACCTCGTTGGACACGCGGAATACGGTTGCTCGCTTCTTCACTACTGTGTGCGTACACCTTATCATTTTGTTTGTTGTAGCTCTCTTCTACGGTAAACATTTTTTCATCCGAAAAAAGAATTTCCCGATATTTTTTTCCCGCGTACCGCTTCAACAAAGCGCGGCATCTCTTCAGTCTCAGGTCCATTAGACGAGCATTCAAACGATGTCCTGTTTTTCTTCGATATGCCCGAAGCCCTAAGTCTTCATTTAACACCCTTTTCACCGTGGTTCTGCTTATACCCCATCTGAAGGGCCAACAGTTTCTGCTTACGTTTGGGATTTCTTTGAATTCGTGCCTTCACAGCTTTTATCACTGCTGGAGTCCTAACAGACCGAGGGCGACCACTTCTTGACCTGTCATCTACACTAGAGTCTTCATTGTATCGTTTGATGGTACGATAAACGAATCTTTTGGTAATATTCAAATTTTTCAGTATGTTAAAAATTTGAATTGGCGCGTAACCGCAACGATGCAACGCAATAACTGCAACACGGTCTTCTTTAAGCGTCCACTCCATATTTAAAAATGAGTAAAATTCTAAAAGTTATACATTTTTATTTTCATGAACAATTCGAAATTCGAATTCAATAAACTTTTTTGTGGCCAGCATTCTAAAAGAAAAGTTTTTACTGTGTGACAATACTTATGACCTGACTAGGTAGTTATTTAATTATGTTTAGTTATTTAATATATTTTATATATGTATTATTATTGTATGTACATTATTTATTTATTCTGTAATTAAAATATGTATTATTATTATTTATTGCTATACCTTCCTTCTACATCAATATAAAACGAATAATGTCCTATCGCCCGGGTTGCCTGGAAGAGATCGGTCTGTAGCAATAAGGACGCCCATTGTAAGTCTAGTAAATATTGATTGTGTAAATAATTTGTTTTTATAACTTATAAAAATAACAAAATAACTTATAAAAAAATTGTTTTTATAAGTTATTTTGGTTTACAATAAAGTGATAACAATCTATACTATTTTTTTTTTCGGAAATAAAATACATAAACACCCAGACGCAAGACAGGAATCGAACTCGTGACCTCCGCGAGCGTACCAAAGTGGATTAGCCGTTAGGCCACGGAAGTCGTTTTGTATTTAGTATTTGTATCCGAAGCTACACTTTGAGCCTAACTTTTCGCGCCCATCTATTGCATCGATAGCAGCCCTATAACACCGTCTTACTTATCGTAAAGTCACAAATGAATAAATAGAAACATCCATCTCGCAGACAAGACCCAGCTCCGAAAATAAAACCAAACTATGTATATCCTTTATTGTGTTTGAACTATGTGTATCTGGCGTAACAATATTATTATCTTCTGTCGGAATTATTGAACAACGTAAAACTATTTGGTTGAGAACATCACTACCTGTGGTGCAATGTTCATTCCACATTCACTCATTCATTTCATTCGTTTTTTCGTACACCGTCAAGACACTACATTCAAATCGTTATATTTTTAAGTTTAAAAAGTAAGTATAAATGTAAATTAAGCTGAAGGTCAATCTTTATCCAACGACCTTAGACCTATTTAAATAGAATAATATTCTTTATTGTATCATAAAATCAAAACAATATACGTTACTTTTTTATGTTTTTGTTATAATTGTTAATAGTAATTTTAATTTTTTTATTTAGGTGGATTTGCAATTTATGCTAGCGACACCTGGCGGGTCTCGTTCGTAGTCGGTGATTGAGAGAGCAGGCCGTACGCGAAATTATTAAAGCGTAATTTATGCTCGCAATTTGTACGTAACTTGAATTCGTTCCTTGTGTCATTCATCATGGCTGCCATGGGTGGAACGATTAATTTCAACAATCATGTATAAAAACGTTTGCATCGAAAATGCTATACGCCATGTGTAAGCTTTATCGTAAATTAATCATAAGTTACATGAGGCGTAGATTAATGTAAATAATTGTTTACCTGCCTAGTCAACAAATATGAATTATATATTCATGATTTAAAATGTTTGCACATGTTCGTTGCTCTACGTTTTAAAAACCGTATTGTATTAATGTCAATATTAATAAGAAAGTGACTTTAAATTAAACGATACATAGTTTCATTCCTTACATCAATCATCGGGTCTTTCTTCGTTTCGACGAAGTATTTAACGTGTTAAAGTATATCTGTCATTATTGCTATAGAAACTAATTTCAAATGGTATACGATTATAAAGATCGTATTACTGATAAAATATCCTCCTTCAACATATTTAGCATCGGAGCAACATAAAATAAACTTAAACAAAATTTACCGCTAAACTTTATTAAGATTGCGATATAGATATAACTTTTCCGTCAGTGTCGGTACGTCCGCTTCCTGGCGACGCCTTCCGCCGGGGAAGCCCCTCGTTAATTTTATTTTAGTAACGCTTCACTTAATCCAATACCGGTTTTGGGTAGAGCGGCTTCTGAATCAATTGTCAAAATTTTGTTTTGCGGTCGCGAACGTTTCCGGCAGTAATTTTATCATCAGCTATTCATTTGAATTTAAAGTTTGTTGCGTTTCTTGACTTATTGAAATATCTAAATACAATGGCTGAAATATACTCCATCATTTTCGTAGGTATCGTAATAGTCGACAGAATAAGCAAGATAATTTCTTTCCTCGTTTACTAATTTACAAAAGTAATAAAAGGGGACCAATTTATTTTGTCTCTTTACAGATTGGAGTTCAGATGAAGAGAATACTCATCTTAAAATCAAATGGAACTAAATCTATTCCATCTTACTTGTGCATGTGTCTCTACTCATATACGAGTTGGACTACATTTTTCAGATTTCAAGTTGTTTTATACATAGTGTGTACTATATTATAAGTGAGATTACTATGTATTTATGGTCTTTTTTCCCAAAGCATATTCGTTTTGCTGAGAAGCAATAAAATAGAACAACAGACAGTTTTTTTATATCAGTGTTAGATATTCTCCTGTTTAACGCCTAAACTCGGATAGACCGACAGTTTTTCCTGTTAATTGACCAATGATTGTGTTGCGTACGGACGCACTTGAAACCTAAGCCTCTAAAGCAAAAGTTTGGGTTACAACTAAGATACAACGTTTGGAATAAGAAAGCGATTTGATAAAAAAATCACATTAAAATTTTGAATTGAAACTATATCTAGGTATCAATTAATTTCGATTGGATAAAAATTATTTGAAAAACTTTCTATTAAAATTACTGTATAAATGACGGGCCATTAGGTAAAACAAAATTACTTTCAAAATCTATATGATGTCGCACACTTCACGTGCTACGCGCAGTGTGCTTACAAAAGCTGCTTCACGCTACAGCATTAAAGTGTATCACCAATACAAGTATTTTGTGCAAAAATTGTACAGTTGAAAAACATACATAATTTGTACAATATATTATTAAAATGTTTGGAGACCAGTTTTGAATTTCTTCGTCCATATTTCGAGCATGTGCCTCGAGTGATAAGAGAAAAAGTCGAATTATTATTCAAATCAAGCCCCCTTTTGTTCGTTCGTGGGCTGCAATAAAAATTAAATTATACCAAATTTTATTATCTTCCTCTTCGGACCCATAACTCAGTAGAAATATTCATGAGCAAACTTTTTAGCTAGAGATTTGTAATTGTCCTGCAGTTCTTTCAAATCTTTTACTTGTTTAACTTGGCCTTGTTATGATAAGATATTTCCTAATTACTGACATTCATTGTATTCATAAAATCACATGTTGTTAGATGCTTTATGTATATGTGCAAATTAACAAACTGTAGGCTGGTTTATTATCGCACAGTCAAAAATATCGAATAAACTCGTAACCCTTCGTATACCAGTCGTTGCAATACAAGGCAATATCAACATAAGTGACTCTTGCGTACTCAATATGACGCAAACTTCACAGAGTGAATCATTTGCTTAAATAAGATCTTAATTTGCACAAGTTTTAAACTTTTTTACTATTATAATATTTAACAAACACGTATACCCAGATCAGTACAAAAACTGTGTAATTTCATGATCAGATTTTATTCTTAGAGAGATCAAACATAAATACGCGATAGTACAGGGCAACTAATGTAACCATTGTACGAAAATACCGTGTCTAATACCGTATATGTTGTTATTATAGTTTTTATTATTTTAAAACACATTAATTAAATCTGTAGCAATATTGGATTAAACAATTAAATGATAATCTTTAAATTGACTTTTCACCGCATTTAATAAGGCGTTTAACACTAACCTCGACATCCAATTATATTGGCTTTGATACCTCAATATTAGTTCCTTTCACTATCGCGTATACGACGGGCCTATAATTATTATGTTGTTACCGCGACTATAGTACCTTAATTGGTCTATTAAGGTTAATTTATAATGAACAAATTGTGTCAACAATTTTACAATTTTAATATGTACACAAATTTATTTAATCAATTTTAAATTTAATTTTTATCCGTGCAGGGGCGGAGAAAGAATACTAACCTCTGCGGCCGGGGTTGGCCTGTCGTAAAAGGCGACAAAACAACCCACCCTAGCTACGTGGTAGGGACTCAAGCCCGTCTGGATGGAGACCACCTTTGGTCTTAAGTATGCCACCATAATAACCTTGTGTTGTGTTCCGGCATTAGTCACCCAAGTTCCTGTATCCTTATGGGACAGTAGCGTGTTCGGCGATGCCACTGGCGTTGCAAACACCCATAGGCAACGATAACTGCTAAATTCTAAGCGGGCCGTTTGCTGTCCTACAGCAATAAGAAAAGGTTGGGTTCATACTTTCAATCAAATCACTTTAAAGCCTTAAAAACTTTATACAATAAACATATTATCACTCTGTTATAAGTGTTCTAAGAAAACCCTAACGACTTATTTTGAGCTATTTATTGAACAATAATACTTTGTCTAGTTTGGATATTATTGGGTATAGATATATTGATTGTGAACTGATTATTTACTATAACTTTAGTCGACTTTACGTAAATTACAAAATTATTATCAGGTATTATTTTATTTGTTGCATTGTAAGTTATTGAGATCCTTATTACTCAGTATCATCTATTAAGCTGTGTAAATAGTTGATTTGCTTTTTTCTCAGTTCCTAGTGATCATTGATCAAATTTTCAGTCCTATTACCTTCTAACGGAAATACGTCAAATTACCAATAACCCTGTATAGACGTATAGTACATTAGATTACATAATTCGTATACATTTGATTAGATAATGATTATTCTTAAATAATACGAATAAAATAATTAATTGTTCATCACTATTTTTCTAATTTTGTCGCAAATTTATTATTAGAAAGAGACAAAAATATAATTGAAAAATACGATTCTAATCAGAACCAATTCTCACGTACCTACATTAACACTTTTAATTCGATTCAAAAGGCTGAGGGAAGTCAAGGTTCGATTAACACCCAAACCGGCGAACATTTTCCAATCAGCCCTGTAAATTGGAAAACTTTTATATACGTTCTAAAGTCCAGGTGTATTTCTATCGCTGTTCTCGAAAACCCCTAAAGTTTTTGTTCTGACGGTCTCTAAAAACGATTTAATTAGAATCGAATCCCTATACGTGTTTTTTAAATTCCCTAAACTATGTTAACATAAGGAAACTATTGCAAAGGTAGCTTAAACATATAACATGTATTATACATATATACTATATTGACGACCTCCGTGGTGAATAAATTTTTACATACAAGTGCCTGCGGGGGTCACGGTTATGGTGTTTAAAATGTCATTTACAAAAGAAAAGTATACCAGTTATTATTATGAATTCCCACAGCAAATTATTATTATTTTATCTTATATATAAAATTCTCGTGTCACAATGTTCGTTCCCGTACTCCTCCGAAACGACTTGACCGATTCTCATGAAATTTTGTGAGCATATTGAGTAGGTCTGAGAATCGGCCAACATCTATTTTTCATACCCCTTAGTGATAAGGTCACTATTCCACGCGGACGGAGTCGCGGGCACAGCTAGTATTAATATAAAAATTTTTTTCTAAGTATACACAACACGGTACTGATCTTTCTAATAAAGCGTCCGTGTATTTTATATATAGATACAATAAATTGAAAACGTTATAGGTGACTAAAGCCGCTTCTCAATTTTGTGTCTGTAGTTTTAAAGAGCGATAAAATGATTAATAGCTCACAGGCAAGGATTTTCGATTTTCGAGTGCAACGCTTATAAGAGGAATTATAAACTTAAATCCTATAAAACAACTTCAACATTGGTATGAAGTTAACAAGTTTAATTAGTAGCCTTCATTTTTAATAGATATCAATCAACTAGAAATTTCAAATTATCTAAATGTACGCTATAATAACGACAAATACAAACACGTGTCCATACAAGTGTAACAATAGAAGTTAACATTTAAAATACAAATCTTATTGAATGCACAGGGATTGTTATTCACCTGAGTCCTCAATGAAATTCAAGGTAACATCTTAACTGTCTGTAAAGAAAAGAAAGTGATAACACATACGTTATATAATGACATTATTCTGTGTTTGATAAAATACAACGAAAGCTTATTAATCATAAAATAATTATAAAAAATATAATAACAAATTAAAGGTATCATATTAATTATGAATTTTTGAATATTATCTCACAAAAGGTGTTGGATGAACATCCTCTTCGTTATTCAGTGAACTCCACTAAATATTATATTACAATAGCCATGTTACATTAGTGTACTGCAAATTGGTTTTTGGCTCGATACCGTGCGCGACCGCACATCGTATTCGCGGTCATTAGCAATTTTGGCATGGCTTCACCATACCACGAAACAGGGCCAAACTTATGACTAGAAACACAGATTTTTCATATAATATTCAGTTATAAAAATTAACAGCTAGATAGTCGTTGGTCGAATTAATTTTACTAATATTATTTTATTACAAGTGTTTTATCCGAGTTAAAAGAAGCTTAGAAGCTCCAAGTCGCTGATCAGTAACTTAACGGCAAAACTACGTAATATTTCATGTCAACCATCGTCGATCTTGCCGTGGCTATGCTTTTTCTCAATCGAATTAGAACCAGTAATTGATGGAGCAACTTCTGTCTAACTTCCAAACAACTCTTATGCTATTTGTAAACTGAAGAAGTAATCGTTGTCGTCTTTTACGATATTCAAAAGGTAGATGGAACTGATAAATAAGTATAAATAAAACCTATATAAATATTATATAGGTATACTAGGAGATTTCACACAACACCATGTACTGTTATAGTAAGCAGCAGAATATTTATGTTATGGGTACTAGACAACTGATATACTGCTCATATACTATTCTTTCGTAAGTATACCCAGACTTCAACAGGAATCAAAACCGTGAAAAGTAAACTTTTTGAAATAACATTACCAGCTATTATAAGTAACCATAAAGAGAGAGGGGTATTTTCACAAGTTTGGTTTCTCACAATTATTTAAGAGGTCCGTCCTGACATAATGGGCGGGACGATGCCAGCCTGAGCTACATAAGCGGACCCCAAGCCCGTCTGGATGGCGACCACTTTTGGTCTTAAGTATGCCGCCATAATAACCTTGTGTTGTGTTTCGGCATTAATGACCCAAGTTCCTGTACCCTTACGCAACAGCAGCGTGTTCGCGATGCCACTGGCGTTGCAAACACCCATTGGCGACGGTAACTGCTAAACTCTAAGCGGGCCGTCAGCCTGTTTGCTGTCCTACAGCAATAAAAAAAAACATTATTTGAAACCTATGTTAGTATTTAAAAAATTTTTATTATATACATTATAATACAACAAAAGCTAGACTTAAGACTTGTTTCGATGGTATTGTACAAACCTTAGCGGTTATTTGTGCTGTTATTTTTCTTAAACCAATGTAATAACTGTGAAATTGATAAATAAATTTTAAAAAAATGATACAGCTATATTACATCTCTCCAATGAAGTTCTCTAATGAATAAACTTATACGAAAACTAACCCACTTTTCGTCCGTAGCACTATTAAATCCGCAACAATAAACACTAATGAACTAGTGCTGAGCTGCGGTTTGCATATTCGACATAACAAGAAGTATTTAAGCAACTACTCAAGATTTCTGACTAGTTAATTATTTTGTTTGTGTTTGAGAAGTGCACGAATAAAAGTTTTAACGATTAATTAGCTACTGTTTATACAAATTTGTACAGTTAAAGTAAAATAATTTAAATTTTAACCATATTTATGGACCAATAATAACTCTTAAAGTTATAAGCAATCTGGGAAATCTTGTTAAATTGAATTGAAAATATTTGTCGATGTAAGATAAGTTTAAATTAAATCGCAGCGGAAAACGCGTGTCAAATAGTTTTTGTAGTTAGTACATATTATATATAAGTGCGTTATACAATAAAACATTTACCAGTAAAAGTCAAAATCTACCATGTTTATATTTTGATTACTATTTTTTCTTCTTAAAATAACTACCGTAGCCTTTTTATGGCTTTCCGACAACAGAAAGGCTGACAATCAACTAAACAATAGTCAGTAGTTACCGTCACTGTTTGCGATGCCAGAGACACTGCTAATACGTTGTCGCCCACGCAAGGGTACTGGAACCTAGTCAATTATGCTGTAACACGACAATGTTACTATGGTGGCATATTTAGAAACCAGAAGGTATTACCATCCAGGTGGGTTTGGAGCCCTACTACGGAGGAAAGTGGTAAACAAATACAAAGATATATATATATATATATATATATATATATATATATATATATATATATATATATATATATATATATATATATATATATATATATATATATATCTATACTACTATTATAAAGAGGAAAGATTTGATTGTTTGTTTGTTTGTTTGCTTTGAATAGGCTCCGAAACTACTGACCCGATTTAAAAAATTCTTTCATTGTTGGGAAGCTACACTATCCCCGGGTAACATAGGCTATATTATATTTTCAAAAAAATTAGGGATCCTTACTAAAACTCCAATAATGTAACCCAAAGTGTAAAAAAATTACCTAAAATATTATTTAAATCGCGTGCGTTGCGAAAACTATTGATGATAGAATAAAATAATGTTCTACAACTTTGCAGAACACATAATTATTTACAAAAAGTTTCGGGACAGCATATGTCTAACTATTATAGTTATGCCACAATAAGTGTTCTTTTATTTTAAAAATTTAATTGAAATGCCGCCCTTAGAAAAGACTCTTTATTTGGATCTTGGTATTAATCTTTATCAAAATAAATTACTTCATATTCAAAACTGTTTCAATACCTTTATATAACTTTTTGAATTATTCAATTCGGATATTCCATTCGAAAGATATCACGAGTTTAAAAATGTAAGTATTAGAAAAATGTTGCGTGGTAGCCGCTCACCCTGTTCGGCTAGCTAGGCAGCACCTTATGCAATGTAGGCGTGCGTCACTGGGGTTTTTACAAAAATTAGAATACTTTTAAAAAATAACGAAAAATAAATAAAAAGTAATAACAAAAAAAAATCATTAAAATAAAAGCTCATAGAAATAATAATATTCAAACTTTCTTTATAATTTTATTTTTTTAATAACCTGACGCAAATAGAAGGGTTTGCCCTCAGGGGCGCTCCTCTGTCCGAGGAGTGCGGGTGTGCGTACCCGAGGTGCCCGAGCATCCGTCACTTCACTCCCTTCTCCGTTCGAGGCGACAGAGTCCTACCTTTCTTTCCGTCTACCTCTTACATCCTTTCCAACTTAGCTCTCTGTTCGTGGCGTGGTCCCTGGTGGGATGATTGCGAATACTGATTGGGGTCCCGGGTTCTACCCTGGGACCTGATTTGGTAGTCAAAACCATGCCTATTTCGACTGCGCCTGCACAGAGTGTTCCCGGGGCAGGAATTGCATCCTCGCTGTCGGTTGGTCTTGCTGGGCCGGCTACGACGTCAGGCGACTCTGCTTTTTCTGGAGTGTCGTCTGGTAGTCGTACCTACGCCTGACTAGCACGCGACGGGGATGCAAGTCCCGTCCGGAATTGGCCGCGGACCTGTCACTCCCGGCCCTGGTTCTGTCCATGGTCGGGGGCGATCCTGGATGGACGGCCGTCGCCTCCTTTTGCGAGGCAGTAGTGTCTGCAAGGGAGGCGGCGGAACGGGAACGGGAGTCCGCCACCGCACTCCCCTCCCGCCAACGTAGGCCGCGTCGTCGGCGCCGGAGGGCGGGCAACGATCTCCGGCCGACGTAGAAAACGGCCGCGGGCGGCCCCTCGGAGGAGGATCCGCCGCCCGCACTATTGCCGCGAGAGAGAAGGCCGCGTGCTGTTCCACAGCCCCCCTCAACTCCTAGCGTTGTTACAAGAGAGCGCCGGGGGGACGAAACCCTGACCTCCTGGCGCCAGCACTTTAGAAGGGGCCCGCTTTAAGACAAAGCGTGGGCCGGCGCCGGCCCGGGCCTCGAGATCGGCAGGCCATATATCCGTGGGCCCGGGCGTAGACGATAGGAGAACAGCGGGGTTTTTTTAGTGGGTCGAACATCTTTTCCGGAGTCCCTTATATCCCTCGGTCCCCCTGGGCCGGGATAACCCGTCAAGAGAGGTTTTTCCCCGAGACCGAAAAAAAATAGAAGGGTTTAATTTTTATTTTTTTGTCAAATACCCGTGCGAAGCTGGGACGGGCTGCTAGTATAATTATAAAAAGATTATTTTTTCCAAGAAGTATCTTCTAACTGTATGGGCTATCATTCCCTCTTCTTTTTTGGTTCCAATATTTTTTTACCCGCCCTTTCTAAAGCTGACTTAGGTAAAAAATAATTATCAGTAGGATCTAAGCCTATTACTACATCTTCTACTACATGTTTCCTCACTTAAAAGTGTTTAAATTTTACGTTGTTTGTAGACCTATCACATAGATACATGACTGTTAAGAACAAGTCATCATCAAAGCAATATAATGTCAGTCTAGTCTGTTTCAGTCGTTTTCCACTAAAATTAATATTTGATATAGTATTTGTAGAAAGTGGAATTTAATGTTCCTTTGAGTGCCTATACTATTATAGTATACCACTCTCCGGTATATACACCCATGCCGCCCACACTTGCCCGTAGCTTTCGTGACTTGACAATGCCAGTGACATCTGCACAACTATCATAAATAGACCCACGAGACAGTATGAACATACTTTAAATGCATATCATAGAGTAAATTGCATATACTACGTTGAATCCGTAGATTATACACGAGTGGTAATTTTTGTAGTAAACCGCTAACTAATGCTGACAACTGAGGTTAACCGCAAACCTGGCGATGATCTCTCCTGTTGGTTAGGAAAAAACAACCTGATCTTGTTATAAAGAGTTCAATTTGAGTTGTATTTGTTTCTCTATCCCTCGTATCACTTGAATATCACTTGGTGTTTAGCAAAGCATCCTTCAATTTGACTGAATAACACTTGTGTACCCTTATTCTGTGCTTAGATAAAAGGAATCAAAATATTTTGTATAGACTTGAGTATATCTTGTTTATTTAAATATAAATTTCCTAGTACTTTTATTCGGTGACATTTGAATATGAATATTTATTTAACAAAATCTTGAGCGATCTTTATGTATCATAATATCGACTTAAAATTTTCAGGATCTTTAAGTGTCAGTAGAAATATTTTTTCTCCAGGAAAATCTTCGCTTACAAGTTCCTCCACGGGGAGACCACGGGGGGGGGGTAGTCAACTGCCGACTACCTATCACGTAGACCGATGGACCATTGAACTGACGATTGTCCAACATTGAGGTGGCACGCGCTTCTCAATTATATCAGAAAAAATCACATCGGATCTGGCGATCTGCCGGATCTGTTCAAACCATTTATTTGTGATGGAGTTACTTAGAATTTTCTTTTTTACAGACCACTAACTTTGGACTCCTCAAACCGGAAAGGAAAACTGAAAACTGCTATCTCTGCTGGGATACTATAATTAACATTGGAATAATTTAAAAAAAAATCCTTAATCATCCGCCCCCTATGTTCGGGCAACGCCAATTAAAAGTCTAGAATATTTAAGGCAGTAATATTATAAATTCGAAATATAAGAGCTCTCACTAAATTTATAGAGTGCACTTGAGAAAATTACGGGAAGGCCGGTCTTATCCTCTTCAACTGCCACTCCCAAAGGTTTGAACTCAAATTATTATCTGCATGGCTTTTATATAAAATCGTGCTACAATCTATCAAAGGTTCTCATTCATTCCCTTCAAACCATTTGATGTGCTAGCAATATTAATTTAAAACGATGATACAGTTAAGTGAATGTTTAGATGATGGCTAACTGAGAAGAGTGGATGGAGGAAACATGTGCCGAGTCCAATGTGAGATAAGGGCAGGAATAAGGCTCGGCGCAAACGGGCCACCGACCACAGCCACTGGTGGCCAGCGACAGCGACTTAACACACTTTTTCATATATTTTGTATAGAGACGCCGCACACGTGTAGCCGGTGGCGGCCACTCGCTACAGCAGTGTCCGCGACTCGCCAGTAGTGGTCGCTACGGGCCATACAAGATGCCGACACTCGCCACTGTAGCACTACTCCACCCCCCCGCGCACGCCACGCAGTTAACCGTTAAACGTTCTACGTGTCGCACGCGTCACCATTTATCGAAATGCAAGTTATATTTTACTATAGGACCGGTTAAAATTGGATGTACCCAATATAGGCGGCGACGGCGTTGTCTACGTCGTCTGCGTATTAATAATAACGCGAGCAAACTTTCCGTGTCGGAGTCCATCATAAGACTGCGCAGCAGAGAGCGGGTTATAAAATGTGGCGGCTTCCGAACAACGGTGGCTGTCGCTCGCTTCTGACACTGTTACAAATGTGGCGGTAGCGCGCGACAGCTACCGGTGGCTGTGGTCGGTGGCCCGTTTGCGCCGAGCCTAAGAGGTATAGTTAAGTGCCCTCAAGAAGACTTAGGTTTTATTCCTAAACAGCCTTCCTATTTAAGTGGAAATAGTTCCAATCTGTATATCTGTCAAATTCATACTTGTAATAATAAATCTCTAGTCCAGGTTTTCATACATATTTCAAAAAACAAGTGTGCGTCTCGGGTCGCCCGACAGAATGATAACTTAAACTAATCTAAGTTATTTAATATTGAAATTGTTTAATTTGAGAAAGGCTTAGGTTATTACTTAAATTTTATGTATATTAATATGATAATGTAAGGAAAGGTTATTTATTAATAAAACCAAAAATAATTCAAAAATAACTAGTTTAAAGTTTTTCCAATTTTTCTATAAACTGTTAAAAATTATATTAAATTAAATTATTTCTTAATGTAGACTCTTTATAAAGAAAAAAAACTCCACTGTATTTCATTGTAATAAAATCTCAATTCGAATAGATCTAGCGCTGTGGGTTAGAGCGAGAGAGGAGGAGCCTGCCTACCGCTACCGTATGTGTGAGAGACAGGGAAGCCAGACAGACTGGCGATGTAACGCGTTACGTAACGAAGCGTTTTACCCTCCCATAATAAGTTATCATTTCAAAAAAAACATGTGTGCAGTTCACACGTGATAGAAGTGAAACCTTGAAAAATGTAAACTTCAATATAAAAAAGAAAAACGTCAATGAGTCAGGTTCGATTCGATTCGAACTCACACGGATCCGATACCCAAAGACTTAGAAGTCTAGTAGTAGTAGTAGTAGAAGTCTAAGAGCTAGAATCCACTTGGATTTACCCGTTGAAATTATCCAAGTTATTAAGTTTGATGTTTACGAATCTTTCCAAAAATGTATTCTAAATTTATATTAAATTAAAAACATAAACAGAAAAGGAAAAGTCTTTGTAGTTATGCAAGTCAGGACATGAACCCGGACCGATCCGAAATCTAGAGACCAAACCTATGAGCTACAATCCACTTGATGTTTAGGGGTGAAATTTTTAAAGTATTGAAGTTAACTAAAGTTTACGAATTAAAATTTTTCCAAAACTGTTTCTAAATTATATTTAATTAAATTATTCCCCAAAGTAGATTATTTATAAAGAAAAACAAAAAAGATAAAAACTCAACTGTATTTCATTGTAATTAAGTCGCAATTCGAATTGATATGTATAAGTAATGCAATGCAATAATTAAAAATTACATTATAGAATTAAGCCTTTGCCATTATTAATAAGGTTGGTATTACTGGAGCAAAAAATACTGAGACTTTGTTCCGCACCTTGTTCAGATCACAACGATACCAAAGAAGTTTTCATCCAAAAAAAACTATATTAAGGCCACCGATTTTTCAACACTAGTATAAGTTTATAGCAATGTAAACTTATGTTATAGTTTAAAACTGTGGTGATAAATAAAAAGTTATCTATTTATTGTGTGCCTGCATTGTGGTAAAAAAAAACATTCAGATTGTTTCGATAACTACATATCAAATTCAGTTCCGGATTATTGCGGAGTATTGCACCGCCGATACCACTGCTGGCTATAATTTACTAGCCAGCTAAGTGGCCGCAATAATAAAGCGATGATTGCCATATACCCGTGTCGGCTTTCCCCGCGAAGTCCTTAGGCATTGTTAGGGCAGTTTTCCTCCTCGTTATTTTTATTAAATATACTTGATTGTATGTTAAAGGATTTTTAAGTCGTACGTTCATAAAGTTATCATCTAAGTTATGACAAACATCTTTTTTTTATTGCTGTAGGACAGCAGACAGGCTGACGGCCCGCTTAGGATTTAGCAGTTACCATCGCCTATAGGTGTTTGCAACGCCAGTGGCATCGCGAACACGCTGCTGTCCCATAAGGGTACAGGGTAGTCGCCTTTTACTACAAGTCGACCCCGGCCACAGAAGTTAGTATTCTATCTCCGCCCCTGCACGGATCAATATAACATCGACTGACAAATCACGTTAATTTCCTATATATTTACATGTGGGTGTTATTTTTAATTCAGAACAAATCTGCGGCTATTTACTTAGAACTAAAGGTTTTCTGAATCATTTCAATGAAAACTCTGCAACTGAGCTTTCAGTATTCACCATCAGTCATCGTACTTCGCTATAAAAATTTACAAATATAAAAAAATATTTTTAAGTATAACTTTAAATTAATAATGTAAATTACACGAATTCTCATAAAATTAAATAAAAACTATAAAACGTGACAAATTTTGATCAAATAAGTTGTACCTCCGATAATTATCATTCAAATTGTTCTCCCTTTATTTAACCGAGATGTTTTAATAAAAAATTAATTTCGCGTAATTTAATTCTTATCTCCGCAGGCAAGACCATATCTCGGAAGAAAATTCGTAAATTATTCATGAGGAAAGTTTTAACAGGGACATGATTTTAAAACCGACATTTGTAAGCCCCGTTAGGCAATTATTCGTTGTGATTTTAAAGGACCTTAAACTATCCAATATGCTTACGCTTTTCTATCAAATTTATTGTGATGTATCAGAATACTTTATGCAACAAAATATGACGCCTCCACTATATTAAAAAAAAAACAGGTAATTATCTCAAAATTTTACTGACAGAATTACTTTTACGAAGTAAAAAACAAGAAAGCAAAATCCAAAGGGAAACCTTTTTCCAATCAAGATTTAGTACTGTTTATATTTTACAAAAGCTTTGATAGTTAAATAAATAAATAATCGCCACCTAGTGCGTCCAAACCACCAACTTTTCACTTAACATCAGAACGCGCCAACCGATTGCTTAGTGATGTCTGCTCAAAGAACCGATATATAAATACGTTTAAAAATAGAAAAGTGTTTCATCGAATCTTTTTATTATGCCATTAATTATTACGTTACTGCACCACAGTACAGCAGCAATGCCACAGCACCAATGTCCACATCTAGTGATGATCATGATCCTAAGCTATGAGGTAACGACTGCAGAAAGAGAGAGTAATATTTATTTGGACATAGCCTTCATTATTATGATCCTGACAGCAAACCTAGATTGTAATATTAGGATGATCGGAATTCTTCTATCTATCCGTGTAGCTATCCGTGCAGGGGCGGAGAAAGAATACTAACCTCTGTGGCCGGGGTCGGCCTGTCATAAAAGGCGACAAAACAACCCACCCTAGCTACGTGGTAGGGCCTCAAACCCGTCTGGATGGCGACCACCTTTGGTCTTAAGTATGCCGCTATAATAACCTTGTGTTGTGTTCCGGCATTAGTGACCCAAGTTCCTGTACCCTTATGGGACAGCAGCATGTTCGCGATGCCACTGGCGTTGCATACACCTATAGGCGACGGTAACTGCTAAATCCTAAGAGGGCCGTCAGCCTATCTGCTGTCCTACAGCAATAAAAAAAAATTATATAAAATTGACTAATAAATTTGTCCGAGTTACATTTGAGCTGTTCGATGCTATTCGAGCTTGGTGTTGACTTCGAATGCAAGTTTGAAGAAAACTGTTTCGACTTTTGCAGCATTATCAAGTTGCCTAGGAAGTTGTTGTATGCTTTTCTATAGCAAATTTGCAAAGCAAAATAAAAAAGTAAACAAGTAAAATGGAGAGTTGAGAGTCATCGTTTACATTTATACAAGAGCAGTATGTAAACAGTTCTTGAAGCGCTTACGGCTGGCTCACAGTTCAAAAGTTAGTTTTAGTTCAAATAGCTCGGGCCCAACTGGTCCCCTGTATTTTAGTTTATACTTAAAATAGCGTTTTTTTTATTACATAGTCAAAGTTACATGTGTATAAACTTTTTTGTTGTTAATTTTCAAGTATAATTTTAAAGTTACCATACATATTCATGTTTCCCTAATAAGAATTTCAATTTGTAAGTTGTTTTTCTCCGTTTAGGGATAGAGTAAGAATATTGTCCATTTCGACCGTAAATTACCCTATCGAGGTAGTAAGGCTCCAAATCCGTCTGGTTGGCAACCACTCCTAGTCTCGAAATATACCGTCATAATAATCTTTTGTGTGGCATTAGTGCTCCAGGAGCCAGTTTTCCTATGCGGCAGCGTGTTAGCAGTGACGCTGACATCGCAAACATCCATAGGTGACGATAACCGCTTACTTATTTAGTGAGCCGTCAGCCTGTCTGCTATTCCAGAACAATAAAAAAACTTGGAACCGCTGTTGAGTATTTTTATAATACGAAATTATCTGTGTATATTTTTACATAAATTTTTGAAACAATTTATAGATGATTATACATTAGAATTTAATGTTAGTTACTACAGCGGTATTCTTATATATGATTAGAACAATATGCTTTATTACTTGCGTATCAAATTAACTCAGTTATGCTTTAAATCGATAAAATCTATTAAAAAGTCACAAAGCCAAAAGAAACATATCAAGTGCAATTTTGACTTTTCGTAGCCTCGTGGAATAACCTATTTTTTATATCATTTATTTTTCATAATTGTAATTATGCAGCATTAATTGAAAACTGTAATAAATTAATACATAGAGTGTATAAGTTAAGATATTCTGTAATATATGTTTCATTATGAATCATTAAAATTTATTATTTTATTATTTATATTTATTTATTATCTATTTTATAATTAAGAATGACAATTTTCCTGTCATTACTAGAATAAATTTGGCTAAACGCGTATGGCCTAAGTATCTATTAGACCATATATACTCGTACATTTAGATATTTCTTAGCTTTCGACGCAATCTAATATTTTCTCAGTCTACCTCTATAACTTTTGCTTCTTTTTTTTCCGGGGAAATCCGCACTTTGATAGTGCCGACAGAACTCCCACGGAGAAGCCGACGAGGGTATGTGGGGTTTTCCATCCTGCGTTTAGCTAGCACAGCATAGCCAGAATGGTCGCGGTGGTATGCATACTAAAAACATCAGGATTGACTTTTGTTCACACCACGATCAACGATCATCGTGGAGTAATGTTCAAAAGTTGATCCAAACTTTTGCTTCTATACTAATCTAAGTTAATAAATAAATAAATATACTTGGACAATTCATACAACGCCATCTAGTCCCAAACTAAGTAGCATAGGACTTGTGATATGGGTACTAGGTAACTAATATACTACATATATACTTTTTTTAATGAATACATATTATATATAAACACTCAGAAGCGAGATGGGAATCGAATCCGTGACCTCCGCAAGCGTACTTATGTGCGTTAACCGTTACGCCACAAAGATTGTCAAATAATGAACTCATGTTAGTACAGAAATCACATAATTCAAAGGTACTTGGTTTATGCAAATGTTCACGCGACAAGTGATGCCTATTGGAGTCGGCGTCAATGGCACAATTTGCGCAGAGCAATCAAATTTATATTAATTATCAACTATGTATGTTCTCATGAATATGTAGTGTATCATTCATAATTTCAATGTATATTTAATACCCACTATATAGTGACTTGGCAGGTTTAATAGCTAAAGTGTTCTCGTAAGGTCGTGTATGTGAATCCCACTGAGTACAGAACATAATATTTTAACGACATCCAAGTAGGTTTATCTATCGATAAGAACGTATTTTTAGTTTGTAAAATAATCCTTGTAATGCAGGTTTGACAAACAGCCTAAACTATTAGCTATATTTTAAAGTAACTAACCAGCGTAAGCCCAAACAATAACAGCAGACCCCTAGAGGGAACGGGTAGCATACCCACCACGCTTGTGCAAAGCGAATTTGCGGTTACACATACCGGTGATCTCGGTACTCAGCTTTCCTCATGATGTTTTTTTTTTCATTATACGTACGTGGCAATTATGTTATAATATGTGCTTAGCACATTAGGTCAGAAAAACTGATGATGATACTTGCGTGGGATATGAATATGGGACATCTAGATTAGTTTCCGAGAACAATACCACTAAGCTACCAGGTTCCCAAGCCCAAAACTGATCTTAAATTATAAAGAAGGTTCTTCTATATAAGCAACATATCACGAAGTATATTCATGAATAAAACGCAAAAGGGAGAATGATCAGGTGAATGAACTTTGAGCTTCAAAGTTGTAGTTCGAAATTTTACAATAATAATGATAAATTATTACAATGCAAACTTTAAAATACATTACAATTTATGATCGATGAGTAAATGTAAGAATAATAAACAACAATTTAATTGTTATTAGTATGGTCTTACTTACACAAGAAACTTCCTAAACTTTTCTCGTTACATAAACAGTTTCAAATATCAGCGATGTTTTGAATTGTTGCAGTCAATTTTGGTAAATTTTAAACTCCATTGAACTTTGTATAGTACTGTATTAGCATTGTTATAACATAATATGTATTAATACTGTATAAACACAGTTGCAGCCTTAGCTTATTGAAAAACATAGTTTTACTAATTTTAAGATGGATAATTTTAACAAAAATCATTAAGAACGATTTTTGTCTTAGACAGCTTTAGTTCTGAATAAAAACCTAAATAATGGATAATTGAGAAACTAGAAATCACATTAAAAAGGAATATATCAACGTCCATTCCGTCTATTTTCTTTTCTTTTTCCAGTTTATTCAATATAATTATAGTTTAAAAAAAAACTAAAAACACATTTTATAGAAAATCAATCTAATAGGTATAAAATAGTTTTCAATAAATTTATTTCAATAAATTTAATTTATTTTATTTTCATGATAGTGTGATTAACAATAAATAATGAATTTTATTGTAGAAAAGTGTTGGAATGTTTATTGACAATTGTTATAAATATTTTATTGACAGATATTGGCAGAAGTAGTCATTTTGAAAATATGTTTTAGTTTGATTTTCTATAAAGCGTTTTTTTATTTAAACAAAAAATTACGTATTTTGAACTATTTATTTTGATTAACTATAAAATAAAAACGTGTTAATATAATTTATTTGTTGTCAATTCTCAATCGATAAATATTTTTATTAATTTAACGCCATCTTCTGGCAGTGTTATTAATTAAACTCCAGATGGCGTTTCGACAGATTCTTTTTTATTGTTCAAAGTGCGGCAAAGCGGCAAATATTGTCTTTCGGGCAGCAATGCAGACGGTCCGTCCGCAAGAAACAAAAATGGTAAGGGTTCTCCAACTCAATCTCAATTTCTGTGAGGCCGCCCATGACTTACTACCCAGACGGCGCGAGACTTGCAGTTGGACTTAATCCTAATTTCTGAACCATAAAAAAGTGTAAACATTAACGCATGGGTTACTGACACCAGCGGTAAAAGTGCGACATGGCTCATTAGCCTGCGGACCTAGGAAGGAAAGGAAGTTGGTCCAGGTACGGGATTCGTGAGAGTCAAGTTAGAAGACATACACTTCTAAAGCTGTTATGCGCCACCTAGTCTCACACTAGACGAGTATATCGACTTTTTGGAAAAACTTGCAGGCGTTGTAAGAAATTACCAGTCTGTGGCAATCCCCAGTATTGTTTCCGCAAAGGCCGATCTACGATAGATGCAATGGAAAGTTTTGCACAATTAACCTAGTGGTCAGTACTGCAAAACAAGCAATATCTGGAAGCAGATGGAAGGAAGGTTCAAAAAAGTATTACCTGGTCGCAGCACTGGATGTCAAAAATGCTTTCAACTCGGCCAGATGGGACGTAATCATGAAAGCAAGGACTTTACACATCACATGTATCGGTCTACTTGCGGAACATAGTAGCGAGCTACTTTACAGATTGAGTCCTTAAGTACGACACTGATATCGGGCCCAAACAGAACAAAGTGACTGGAGGAGGTTAACATTGTTTTGCCATATGAATAAAAAATATTGCCTATGTCCTTCTCCAAGGTCCAATCTATGATAGTACTGAAATTGATCAAAATTATTTCAGCGGCTTAGGCGTGAAAGTGTAACAAATAAATTTTCGCATTTATAATATTAGTTACAAATAATTTTCGAGTAAAGCCCAATGTTCATGTTTATTTACAATATTTTAAGTTATGTTAATATTTATTTTATTTTAGGTTTTTTTATTATAATAAAAGTAAATAATTCATCATAACTAATTTATAACTAAGTTATAATCGATCAATATTATAACGCAAAGTACAGGTAAAATAATAACAAAAGTTATAGTAAAGTGAATATTAGAACAACTATAAAATATCTGTACAGTAAATGGACGATTGGATTCGAAACAAAGCTAACGAACCGTTGAATCATGTAAACAGGAGGCAAGACGACCGTCTTGTTTATCTAAAGAGCCTTTGCTTCATTAGGATCCAATTTACTGTCAACAAATTAATCCCCATTCACTGCTATTGTATAACCGATACAGTTCTATTATTCTCTTTTGCATTGAATTGAAATCTCAATTTAAAACATCGCTTATGTTGAAACATAAGCGATGCTGAAGCATCGGCAAATAAATACATTCTAAGTATAGTTCTAACGTCCTAACACGGAACGGGAATTGAATCCGTGACTTCCGCAAGCGTACCGATGTGCATTATATTTTTTTGTTTTTCATCAGTAATATTTATTTATCCCTGTTTATTACGGGTCCTCTTTTACAAGTGTAGGTTATATTTGGCAATATATTGGCTACTTCGCAGCAACGTGGCAACCAATCTAATATATAAAATTCTCGTGTCACAGTTTTCGTTGCCAAACTCCTCCGAAACGGCTTGACCGATTCTCATGAAATTTTGTGAGCATATTGAGTAGGTCTGAGAATCGGCCAACATCTATTTTTCATCCCCCTAAATGTTAGGGGTGACAAATTTTTTTTTAATTTTTTGATATTTTATTATTTATATGGCAGAACAACGTTTGCCGGGTCAGCTAGTAATAATTATAATGTAATAAGATGACGCAATAACTTATGCTTTTTGTCTCTTTCACTTCCTTACAATCCCTTTCTGTAAACTTAAACTATGCCTGGCAGTTGTACTTAATTGAACATTGATATTAGAATAGTAAAATTATACCACCCAGATCATCATTCAGATTAGGTATTTATTAGGAATTTTATAAGTAAGAAATCAACATAAGATTATAGTTAAATGTAGGTATAACTTAGATAAAGTTAATGTCCATTTTACAGCGTTTTTATAAAGTAACCTTTATTACGAAGTGAGTATAAATTCTATCACATGCTTTTTGTGATACTTTCATATGTCATGTTACCAATAAATAAAATTATATGCCAAATTCATAAATATTTATTTATTGGAATAAAACATAACAAATTGGACAAACAAAGAAAACAAAACTAAAGATTTCAATACGCAGCTAATAAAGGCAATCATTGAATGAACCAATTCAAGAAAGGAAAAGCAAACGGCTAAACGGAACACAATGCATCCCAACAGAGAACTTTTCCATTGTTGACTTTTAATTAATTGCTTTCTTACAATTTATAAACAAGACTTCGATCCACCTCTTTAAGCGCTCACTATAGTGGACGAAATTTGAGTCATTAATTAAATTTCACTCGAAAATATGCAAAACTATGGTCCCGCGTGGCTTTACTTGTGTTAAGCATACTATAGTTGAAAAAAATTAAAATTAACTTCTGCCGCAGTCTTTAAACAACTAAAAACCTAGTAAACAGACTAAAAGTTAGTCTAGTAGTATATTAAGAATTTTAAAAATAAAATTAAACTAAAAACGTAAGTAAAATACTTTGTCGTTGTCGTCATAACATTATAATCAAACTTTTATTTCAATTTGTAATTAGTTTTTTGAAATATACGGACATGTTACAGTTAAAGCACGTTCGTCTTAAAAACATGATCACATTTATGGGCTGGTGAACCAGTCTGTCAACTCAATCCCCTAAATTCGATCTAAAGCTGCGCGGTTCCTGTTGTTAAAGATCCCATACTCAAAAATGATCTAGACAGGTTTGGCCTTTGAAGAGGCTACGTCTCTGCGTATTCTAGCACATCTACAAAGGGAAATGTTCTGAAAAACTTTTATAATAGTCCCTTCGTTATATTTCTACCACCGCACTGCCCACCATCAGCTAGAATGAACGCCCAGCTGATGGTGGGCAGTGCGGTGGTAGAAAGTTTACGAAGGGACTATTATAAAAGTTTTTCGGGCGTTCATCCCCATTTCTTGGTGACTCTTCTTTCAACAAAACTTTTTTTGAGTTACTTTTTTGACTAAAGTTTTCTCATCCCAGTACGATATGAGGCATTTCAAAAAAAGGTCGATCTGGATTATTCTACCCCGGCATAAACACAGGGGGTAACTATTCCCCGATGGCGTGGAGTTGGCAGCCAGAGCACGCATACCTATGTGAGCGGCGGAGTCTAGTTCAGTCTAGATGGCCAATCTGGAACATAAAAAAGAAATAAGGGTCACAAAATTTATTCGAAGCCGGTAGCGCGTTGGCAATGCATCTGCTGCTGCAAATATGGTGTCGTCTATAGACGACGACGATCACCTACTATCGAGTAGGCCGTTGGCGTATCTGCTGCACTCCAGATACAAAGAATAAAAGCATGTCAAAAGGGAAAAAAAAGGATTTCTAGCAAAACCCAGGATTTAACGATTCTTTTTCTCAAATATCATAATAACATTTCTGCCTTTAACCCAAACTATATGGGATCAGCACAACATATTCTTTTCTCCCACTCACCTCTATTAGTCGTAATCACAACATTCACACTTTTTATGCATATTTTTCTTTCAAACTAAGGGCTCCTTCAAATTAGCCGCAGTGTCGCGCCGCAGCAGCGCGGCTTCAGCGCTGCGGCCGCGCTGTTTTCTAAATCCGAATAAATGAAACTACGCAGTAAAATACTGTAAATTTATGGATTTACTAAAAAAAAGTAGTATAGGTATTAATAGTCTTTAATCACAACTAAATCTATACAAATAAATAAAATTGCAAGGTCTGTTTGTAATAGTAAAATATCCGTTTTTTACTAAGTGCAATCGGACGTATACACGGTACATAAACAAAAACAACATTTTTTTACAATTTTTGTCTGTCTGTTTGTTCCGGCTAATCTCTGAAATGGCTGCACCGATTGGTTCGTGAATGATGTATCAAGGAGTAACTTAGTCTATTTTTACTTTAGAAAAAAAAAATAGTTTTTGTTAAAAATGATAAGTTTCAAAAAATTTATTTTCAAATTTAAATTGACCTCAGATTTATATCATCAATCATATGAATTAGGGTTCAGCTTAGGCTGGACCTTGTAGGTTCGACCGTACGTATTCTGGAAGCGCATGGCGTAACAGTTACATTCGATAATACTGACTGTTTGCGTATTTAATTTTTATTTTAGGGTTTATAGGGTTTGTAATCCAAAATAAACCATAAGATATCCAAAAATTCTGCCCAAAGTTACTATTCCACGCGGACGGAGTCGCGGGCATAGCTAGTATAACATGGTGGTCGCCATCCAGACGGGCTTGAGGCCCTACCACGTAGCTAGGGTGGGTTGTTTTGTCGGCTTTTACGACAGGCCGACCCCGGCCGCAGAGGTTAGTATTCTTTCTCCGCCCCTGCACGGATAAAATGTGCAAACAGTCAGTATTATGGAATGCAACTGTTACGAAATGCGCCTCCGGAATACGGACGTTCGAACCTACAATGTCCAGCCTAATTTGAACCCTATTTCATATGATTGATAATATAAATCTAAGGTCAACTTAAATTGGAATATAAAAATTTTTAAACTTATCATTTTCAACAAAAACTATTTTTTTTTCTAAAATAAAAATAGCCTAAGTTATTCCTTGATACATCAGATATCTGCCAGTGAAAGGTCCATCAAAATAGGTGCAGCCATTTCAGAGATTAGCCGGAACAAACAGATAGACTGTCTGACAGACAAAAATTGTAAAAAACAATTGTTTTGGCTTATGTACCGTGTATACGTCCGAATGCACTTAGTAAAAAGCGGATATTTTACTATTACAAACAGGCCCTCCAATTTTATTTATTTGTATAGATGTAGTTGTGATTAAAAACTGTTAATATACTACTTTTTTAGTAAATCCATAAATTTACATAAGAACAGTATTTTACTGTAATATTTGAATTTATATCATTATATTAAGAATAGCGGTAACAAAATGGATTGAAATGAATAGAGACCTTATTTTGTAAACAAACTTATTAAGGCACTAACAGAAGAGAATGTAGACGCTAGACGAAATTTGCAAATTAATTTAAAATACGTGAGCGTTGAGTGAAACAGTCTTGTTTGTAGTACCTGCAATAAATTGCAATTAGGAAAGCTGTTGTGTCTTGTTATCGAGTTAGCAGCCTTCAAGCCCCTTCACGTTCCAGCGACACTCCAACATAGCTTCCCCGAAACGAATTAATGGGTAACACAGCTTTTACATGTATAACAAAATCTAATACTACTAAAAATTGTGAAATAAATAACACAAGTCAAGATTACAGTTAATAACAATCTGTACTTGAGTAAAATAAAAAAAGTAAAATAGTTTGACTATGTAGTAATTATACCATAACCAGGTCAGAGCAGAGATACTAGATGAACCTCACCCAAATGTATTAAGGGTTAACCTTAATAATAAATATATACATTGTTATAATTTACACAATTGTTTTGGTACATTAGACTTTAATTAAAATTGATTTACTACTTATATTTCTTTTGTAGATAAATATAATATATATTATACGAAACCACAGAAATCCATTGTGTCACGTAGTTCTTTAAAATTAGTTATTATTCTACATGCAGGAGCGGGGTAAGAATATTTTCCGTCTGTTGTAAAAGGCTACAAAATATAATAGATGGGCTCAAGTTCCGTCTGGCAACTATCCTTGATCTTTAAATATACCTTCAAAATAACCTTACGTTGTATTCCGGCGGCATGTTAGCAGTGCCCCTAAACATCGGTGACGGTCACTACTTACTAAGTGAGCCATCAGCCTGTCTACTGTACAATAATAAGAATATATATTTCTTTGGTGTAACAGAACAGAATTATATATAGATTTCATCCCGTACGCCACAACTCTTTGTTTGTAAAAGGAATAATAGATTAATAAAATTAAAATAATGCATACCGACAATTAATCTCAATTCTAAAAAGTATTTTTAAGATAAAAGTTAGATCTATCGCAAATTTTCACAATGGTCTATCAATCACCACTATACTCGCATATAATACGAGTAGTTCGCATCATAACGTTCAGTTCGCGTCGTAACGTTGATCTAAATCCACGTAGGCAGTAACATTACAGTACAGTATAAAACTACCCTCAAATGGCAGAGCGTAAACAATCTAATAAATTAGTGATTAATAGTTAGTCATCTCCAGGTTTAGAATGCAAAAAGTGTGGCGTTATAGTACACGCTCATACTCTTTGTACAAATCTATCTAACTCACAAATCAACCTATTAAAATCCGCTGATAATCTTGAATGGACTTGTAAAGACTGCAAACAATCGCCGTTCAGGAAGAGATCATTTATTGTTCCCGAAGAAGAGATGGAAGATGATGAAGAAACAAGCTTGAATAAGACCGAAAATACGGAATATTTGTCATTGACATAAATTTATCCAAATTTATGTCTATTATATCGAGAAATCTATTAAAAGAAAATTACGCGAAACGAACCAGTGCTTACAATATTTAAGTGACAAAGTAGACGATTATCTAGAGCTAATGGATTATCTAGAGCTAATTTCTTTTTCAAGAAAAAGATCAAAGATCTAGAAAATAAAAACTTAGATTTAACAAATAAAAATCTTAATATGAAGATAGAAGTACTAGAACAACGCATAAATGAAATACAACAAAAACAACTCTCAAAATTGTTGAAGTCGCGGGAATTCCAGCTTGTGAAGAAGAAAACCTAAAAGAGATATCGAAAACCATAACCTGCAAATTAAATACAAACATCGCAAACGTCAAAATAGTTCAACGTATCTATACCTAACAAGGTCAGACAGAAATTATACAGATATAAATTAACTAGCAAGAGGAAAATGGATAAACGCTGCTCGCACAAAAATTCTTATAGTTTCTGATATTGTCCCTGAGATAGAATTTTCACAGTCCAAATACAAGATCTTTATACGACAAGCCCTCACACAACACTCAAAGAATATTCTGTGGAAAACCAAACAAACTCTGAAAAACTCCTACAAGTATATCTGGTGTAAGGATGGGAAGGTGCTTATTCGCAAGAAGGAATACGCAACGAAATCGATATCTTGAACTTGACACTTGACAGACAAAAATCTAAAAAGTGCTAGTTACATTTTTTTTTTGTTTTTCTAAACAAAGAAATATATTAAGTTATTATGGATATAAACTTAGATAATATAGTTGAAATACAAAATTGTCAAAATTTGAATACTCTCTTAAAACGAATACCTAAATATTATAGCACTTAACTGACTTGTATTCCTATTAATATTCGTTCAATAGTTAAAAACTTCTCAAAATTATAATTTATAACTAATAAACCAGAACCTAAAATTAATGTCATTGTGTTGAGTGATATTGGTATATCACATAAGGTAAGCTCTCTTTTTAACTTACAACAATATATCTTTGAAGCTATGTTTAAAACAAAAGGGAGGTGGTATAATAAGGTAATATACACACATAATAGTCATAATTTAGCATTTTTAAACACACACACACAACCCAATTTGAATGTATTTTAGACACACTACAGACTAGACATAATCCCTTGTATCACATAGTATATATATACAGACCACCAAATAACAATAAAACACTATTCATTGAAGAATTACAATCACTAATCAAAACAATAGTTAATTAGAACCTATTCTATTAGATTCTATTAGAATTCTATTAGATTATATAAACATAGATTAAAAAACCAAAAACAGTACACAAAACAATATTTAAATATGCTTTATCAATATGGACTAGAATGTGGCATTAAAGATTGTATCAGAATAGAGCAAAGGAAATAATTTATATCCAAAAGCTGCATTGATCATAATTATGTAAGATGTAAAACAAATGTTCACTGTGCATCGATTGGCACCGTTTTAGCCGATCACCTACTAACAGCGATAACCTGTGAAAAGAACGCATACAGCATGTTCCAAATTTTACGACTCGTATAAATAATAATCGATTATTTGAGTAAATTAACAAAATTAACTGGACACGAGTAAGCGAGTAAAACTGCACTAATCTTATTTATAACTTTATAAAAATGTATGTGTTAAATACTATGAAAAATCTAAACAACAAATAGTAAAAACAACACAACGAAATATCAAAGGATGGGATACAAACATGATACGGAATAAGTGTTGAGAGTAAGACAAACAATTTATAGAATTTAAAAAGGATGGTACAATAAAATCAAATCAAAAGCAAAAATATATTAACTTAGAAGAACTTGTATTATAAATTAATTTTTTTTTTTTTTTTTTTTTTTTTTTTTTATTGCGTAGGACAGCAGACAGGCTGACAGCCCGCTTAGAATTTAGCAGTTACCGTCGCCTATAGGTGTTTGCAACGCCAGTCGCATCGCGAACACGCTGCTGTCCCATAAGGGTACAGGAACTTGGGTCATTAATGCCGGAACACAACACAAGGTTATTATGGCGGCATACTTAAGACCAAAGGTGGTCGCCATCCAGACGGGCTTGAGGCCCTACCACGTAGCTAGGGTGGGTTGTTTTGTCGCCTTTTACGACAGGCCGACCCCGGCCACAGAGGTTAGTATTCTTTCTCCGCCCCTGCACGGATAAAAAATTGAAAAAATTGATAATTGAAGAAGAAAAAACCGTCATTTAAGGAAAAATATATGGGAAAATTAAGGAGATATGAGAAAACTATGGAACATCTTAACAGGGCGGATCAAACATCCTATTGATGAAGTTATTACGAAAGCATTGAAATGTGCCAACCTAAACAGTTTGGAGACTAATTTTTAGATGAATTTCATAAAATATAAGTTCTAATTGTAAAACTCATCTTCTAAATAAAAATACCTACAGTAAACATTGCAATATATATAAATACCTAAAAAGAACAGATCCTGCAAAAATATACAAAATTTTACGTAATATAAAAACCAATGATTCTGCAGGTTCTGATAAAATAAGACCTATTGATATAAAATTGGTTGCAAAAAACATATCGCTTGCAATTGCTAAACTCATCGGTACAAGCATTCAAAAGGGTGTTTACCCAGAAATTTTATTGCAAGTAATTACTATATAATTAAACATCAAACTAATTAATTATATTTTTAGAGTATCTATTTTATAATGCAAAAATATGATTGATACCCCCGACGATAAACTCGGTGAGTATTTTAGTCTGTTTGAAGGAATTCGCGGGGTTCCCTACTTTCCCTGGATGTCTCAGAAATCCCTACTATTGAAATACACAGTGAAATAAATCTTTAAGAAAAAGAAAAATATGTACCTTTTATATTTTGGTTCAGTGTTTGATAGGCATGATAAATCAAAAGGATTCCAACTGATATTAAAATTTTCTTAAATATTTTCACAATCAAAAAGTTACCATTCTCAAGAGCGTAACAGTAACAGATAAAATAAACGCCAAATCTTTCCTCGTAAATCTGTCAGTAAAACAATTCGTACCCTTTCACGAGCAATAAAATGCTGCCAAGAAGAGAGGCAACGAAAAAAGTATCATAAATATAAGATTCATTTATATTCGTTCAGTCGACCCCTAAAGGGAAACTCGAGACCGCGGCCATTGAAAAACAATGTGAAAACCCCTAATAACATTTACACTTTGTATTCAAGGTATTTTGAAGAATGGAAGACGGCGTACGATAACGGAGATCGACATTGAGTAACATTTTTACAAGTTTAATAAAATTATAAGAAACTTTACAACTCCAGTTTTTATATTTCGCTAATGAAACTATACTTTAACTAGGTATTGAACTTTTTATCATTGTATCGGAAGTCAATATATATATTTCCAAAATTACTTTAGTGTCCTTTTTATAAACTTTCCAATCATATAAACCCATATAACCCCAATTGAGTAAATTAAAAATAGTGCACCCACATGTAGTCACAGCATTGAAACTATGGAAAGAATTTTAGGGCTGTGCTCAGAAATCTTACTTCAAAACATATTTGTGTTACACTGGAAAAAATTTTGAGTACATCCCACAATGAATAGAACACAGAAAATTCTTATAATAATTGCGAATATACCGGCAACAACGTAATCCGTCGTTGAGATCAACGTTACTTGCTCTGACGAGGTCTAAAAACTCGATCATCGCTGTGATTACAAAATTCACTTTGACCCGAAGATATTGGTTCAAACCCGTATACAGTACAAAAATGTACAAACAATCAATATATGATATTTACATTGTATAATTATTGTAAAAGCTGGTATCAGAGTTATTGCCAAATCAAAGCAGAACAAGTTTAAATTAAAATCCAATGAAATCCCATTTTGACCACCGATCAATTGAATGTTTCCGGCTCTTTACGCTATTGATTTTTCACTGCCTTTGATCTATTTTAATTTATGAGAGTGGTAAAGCTGTTTAAATAACGACTTTTCATTATTTTTATACTTAACAAATCCAATCTAAACGATAAATAATTTTATCGTTATTAAGATATATTGCGATATTAATATTTTTAAATGTGCCCAATACTGTTTGAGCACTAGTAAGTACATATATTTGATCTAACGTCGATGTTATTATTATTCATTAAAGAAATTATTTGACGGCGACTCATATTTTACATCAAATTTGAGAGCTGCTTAATATTTACTCGTATGATATAATTTGTTGAAGTGCTCCTCACTTCAACGCTTAAACTTCTGGTTGGCTGAAGAATTTAAAAAACGCTGAATTTAAACCTATAACACAAGGCAACAAGTTTTGTATTATTGCCAACAGAATGAACAAACTTAGTTTATTATATATGCTTCAAAATATTTGTGATAATTAAAATTTACGTGTTAATTCATTTAATTCCTTTGTGTAATTAAATGAATTAACACGTAAAATATAAGTTTCAGTGTCATTTCATAGAAATTATATAGGTTTAATTTAAGTAATTTATTCACTGTAACAAAAATAAAACCACGCTCAAGTGTTTTTCCACATACACACTTATTTACAACTCTTCAGTATATGTTGAAATTACCGCTAGTACAATTCCTACGTTGTTTTTTCTATTCTCATTTCGTTGAAACAAATAAAGCAAACGAGAAAAAGAAAGGTATGTATTTTTTTTAATGCTGTAGAAAATCAATCCGGCTGACGGCACGCTTAGAATTTAGCAGTTACCGTTGCCTATGGGTGTTTGCAACGCCTGTGGCATCGCGAACACGCTGCTGTCCCATAAGGGTACAGGAACTTGGGTCAGTAATGCCGGAACACAACACAAGGTTATTGAGGCGGTATAGGTACTTAAGACCAAAGGTGGTCGCCATCCAGACGGGCTTGAGGCCCTACCACGTAGCTAGGTGGGTTGTTTTATCGCTTTTTACGACAGGCTGACCCCGGCCGCAGAGGTTAGTATTCTTTCTCCGCCCCTGTACGGATATATAATTAGAAATATGGTAAACAATATAAAAAATGATATAATGATGAATTCGTCCTTCATAGTTATGGCTACGAAGTGACAATGAAAAATAATAATCAATAAAATCACAAAGTCAAAACAATATCCTAGATACAATATACTCGTAGGAATAGCATACGCCATAAAGAAATGGCGTCAAATTGTGAAGCAGGCGACTCAGGCTGACGTGACGACCGAGATCATTATGCCAAGAGTGTAGAAGGAGATACAACTTTAAATTAATGATTAGATACATCGTAAAAATTCACACATCACTATCTAGTCCCAAAGTACGCAGCAGAGCATTTCTCTTGTGGATACTAGACAACTGATACTACTTTTATCCATTATTTGTATATTATATATAAACACGTTGCGCGAGAAGAAAACTGTTGTGCACGGAGGCCGTCAAAGTAGATGCGATATTGACTTGAAATGTAAAGTAAAAGTTATTCATTTTACTCATGAAGGGATTACCAAGGCTTACACCTCCTCTCTTACCATGATCACGCACATTGAAAATTATCTTCGCTTAAAGGCTTTCCGTAGATGAGCGTATAACAGATGAGAGAACAAATCTGCCTTTAATTAACCATTCGTGTGTAATCTTTTAATTAAGTGTAAAGTTATTTGCATCGCTGCCAACATTTCCTTTATGTTTCTCGCGCACAGCTATGTTTAAAGATAAAGTTATTTAGATAAGACTTAGGCAAAAAAAATTGTTGTAAATATTTTGCCTTTATTTGACTTAATTTATGCCTATATCTTAGGAGAGTCGTGAAAATTCTCCCAACCTTCAATTACAAACATAATTTTCTTTATTTGAATTGATACAAAGTTTAATGATTCCATGTCGATTATTACTATTTAGTTTTAGAGACAAATATTTTATTTAACCATATTTCGACGACAATAATTCACAACGAAATAATTATTAAGTCTGTTTGGATTATATTATTTTCAATTTACTAAGTAATACTATGAAGTCAATATGCTGTTTGCCGATGACATTGTGCTGGTTGAAGCAAATGCTCACGAGGTCCAGAGCAGATTGGCTAAGCGTGGCTTCTTCTTCTTCCTGCCCTTATCCCAAACTATGTTGGGTCGACACAGAATGTTCTCTCCTTTCACTCTCCTCTATTAGCCGTCATATGAACATTCACACCTTTTTTAATCATATCATCTTTTACAGAATCCATACATAGGTATTTTCTTTGGTTTACCTCTCCTCTTGTATCTACCACTCTCATTTCTAGCACCCTCCTTGTTACATGATTCTCCTTTGTTCGCATTACATGGCCATACCAAGCTAACCTATTTCTTTTCAGCTTCTCAATCACGGGCGCTACTTTCAAACTTCCCCTAATATACTTATTTCTAATTTCTTAGGAAGCGTGGCACTTTTGAAAAACTTTAAAGTAATAGAGTAGCGTCGTTTGGCCATGTAATGCGTAGGGAAGAATGTCATATAATGTCTGCTATCTTAATCTTACCCAAGAGCAACTATTGAAGCTGGAACGTCTTCAAAATGTTGGTATTAGGTTCATATTTGGTTTAAGAAAATATGACCATATTTCTGAATATCGCCAAAAGCTCAAGTGGTTGCCCATCTCGCTTCGCCGGAATGCTCACATTCTCTATTTACTCTATAGAATATTGTTTATTCCTTCTTCACCTCCTTACCTTAAGGATTGTTTTAAATTTCTTTATACAACTCACTCCCGCTCTCTGCGCTCTAATGAAAACTTGCTCTTACAGACCCCTGTACACTCTTCGACATTCTTTTCTAATTCCTTTGCAGTACAGGCTGTTCAAATTTGGAACTCCCTCCCTCTGGATATTAGAAAAGCAAAATCACTTGCCATTTTTAAAAACTTGGTTAATGACCATTACCTAAAGTCATAAACTGCATCGTCATGTGTATGCTTCATTGTATTGCTATTGTATGTTAGATTAATTTAGTTTTTTTTTTGTATAATATTTACTATCTTGATTTCTATGTCTATTGTGCACCGCCTTGTACTACTACTTTAAATATTTCTGATAGGTTGTCTGGAAGAAATCGCTATTTAGTGATAAGACCGCCGTTTGCTCACTATGTTGTACTATTACCTACTTCTTTTTATGTCTTTTTTTCTGTAAAATTGTGTGGTGAACAATAAAGAATTATCTATCTATCTATCTATAACAAGAAAAATGATAGAAGTAAGAATGGGTGGATACAAGAGCAGAGGTAGACCAAAAAAAAGATGGACGAATTGCGTAAAAGATGATATGGCAAAAAAGGATGTGAATGTTGGGATGACGGCTAACAGAGGAGAGTGGAAAGGGAGAACATGTTGTGCCGACCCCATATAATGTGGGATAAAGGCAGGAGAAGAAGAAGACTCTGAAGTCAATATGTCATAAGGAAATGTTAAAATAAAACATTTAAAAGCTAACCAATTACTGAGCTAGTTATAAAAATACTCTAATACTCGATGCCAGCATAAAGACAAGAACTTTTATTGTTATCAAAACTGCTTACAGTCGTGGTATTATATAAAAAGCAAAGTACCCACATTCGATAATCAATACTCGTCTTGTGAGCGTGTAAACGACATTCATTTCCAGGCATAATGCTCTTTGAAGGCAGACAGAGCCGGTGCATCCAAATACACAAAGAGAATCCGCATGTCACAGGCCAACGTCAGGTGCTCCTAACAGATCCATAGGCTTTGCTCATTGTTCCCTGTGTGTGCGTAATCGACTGATACGGGACAAATTGATTTGATATTCTGAGATTAGGAATGCCTATCTACCTAACCTTAAAATGGTTTAAATTTCGAATTGATTTTATAAACTACTCACCACATTGAATGTTTTTTTGAAATTTTTACAGTGTTGGATTTTAAATTTAACCAATATTTTTAGCGGAAATCTTTAATCGCATGTTTTGCTTTAAAGGTTTGTGTTTAATATTTAAATCTTGTGTAATTTTATCCATTGAATCCAAGAATTGACACAGTAGAATTTGACACATGTATTTTGGAAATTTTAATATATTACTCCAAATTTACACTGGTTAAACGCCCTTTACATTTTCAAATTAGCAATTTATCTAAAATATGTAGAATAACAAATGACATTCTATATATTCTTTATACTAGTGGCTCTGCGAGATATTGTCTCGCCGGAGTAATTTGACTATGCAATAATATGTATTTATTTAACTTTCTAGTAACATCCCATAGTTAGAATAGATTTTGTTTGTTATTGTCAACAATCTAATACCAAAAAGGTACCAAATATGTTTTAAAATAAAACCTTTGTATTTTAAAGTAGCCCGGGCTAGGTAGGTGGACTAATTTCACTTGAGTTTCTAAAGTATATAAAATTCTCTGTAAATACAGTTATTTTATAATTATATTTCAAATACAGATTGCTTTATAATATTTAGTTCTTCTATCTACCTACAGTTCAATCCAATACTCAGTTTTACATCGAGATATTGCCTGCAGGGTTGTTCTCAAGCTGATCACGTGTCTGAGGCAAGTAGTCTAGACACTTTCTCACATTTCTAATATATTTTTATATAAAAATTCTTTAACCTTATATGTGTAAGGCATTTGCTGTCGGTTAATCCTGGACCACAACTGGACGTAGGTATCCAAAAAGTTTTCTATTCCCAACCTTGACTAAGTATGTGGTTCATCAGGCTTGGTGTAAGTTTTTTTAGCTGAAATTCAATAGACCGATAAACAGCCCACCTGATAGCAGGTGGTCACAGTCACCTGTGGACGTTTGTTACTTGTTTCACTTCTACCGAGACGTGGTCTCTACTTCGACGGTAATTTGGGATCGCAAATGGTACCTTGCCATCACAACCCGTATTTTGAGCAAGGCTTAATTGGATGATGTAAATCACAAGATGTATTAAGATTTTCCAAATATTTATTGCCATAAACACATATATTATTTGTATTAAAAATATCATCTCATCGCTTACATATCGTAAACTATGATGGCTGATATAATGGTGGATATATTTTTGAGATTGTTACTATGAGAGTCCTAATATTATCAATAACTCAGTCCGTTCTTTTACATTCAATTCAAATCAAAGACTAAGAAATCTATTTTCTGTAAGTTCAATAAAATGAGAAAAATAAATGAAATGCACAAGCGTGTTCGCGCTCAATTGGCCGCCAGCGCGGAGGAAATGGTGTCTTCGGTGCTTTTTTAATTTTATTACTTAAGCCATTGCTTTTTTTATTTTTACTACGTTAAGGAATCACTTTTGAATTAAATAATCTAAGGAAATAAACTAAGATCAATACAATAATACGTTTATACTCACAAAATGAATTTACATATGCTTTATAAATGATATAGCAGGTATGGACATGAGGTCATTATTTCTTACCATCTTGCCTTGTTTATCTTTTGAAGGTTGTTTATGTATTTATAACATGTTTATATACTTCTTTTTGCTTATCCAACAAAGATTAATTGAAATATCCTTCTACTAATCATAAGTGAAATTAGGATGGGAAATCTAATACATTTATTTTCTTAAGATCTGTTAGTTCTTAACAATAACTCCTCACTATAATTTGACCAAGTACAATTTACACATAGAATACAAATATAGTCCTATACTCTATTCCAAACCTAGCGGGTCCATTCATTCCCACAATGCATTTATTACACAATTCCACCGCTCAGGTATTAGATATTCCGCACTTCCTTAGTTATTAATAAGTAAAAGGAACATGTATGTGTATTTTGACAGTTCTAACCCTAATAGTTAATACATCTATATATCAGTTAGTTATTCTTATAGAAATATTATTTGCCACTATACTATTACTCCACATCACAAAAAAATACTAGTTAATTTATCAATCACATATTTAATCTGAAATCTAAAAATTAAATCTATTATATTAGTTTCTTTTTTATATTAATTGCAATTTGAATTATATTTTCACAAAAGCATGCCAATTCATAAAAAAATAACTGAATAAAAGATAAAACCTTCTCTCTTTTTCTCTAAAGAGTAAATTATTTATACTACTAGTCTGCAAAAATATAAAACGCCTTAAGAAATGTGATAGAGAAGAAAAAGTTTTTGTATGCACTCAAGAGTCAAGTCTCCCGTACAAGAATGTACTGCAAACGCCAGTCAACAGTAACAGACACAACTTTACGTTGGGTGCTAAAAGCTGTTTCGAACTTATAACCTTAAACGCTTGCTTCGCTGAAATAAAAAAGCAACGTAGTTTAAAAACAGGAAGCCAACACTTTAAAGAAGTTAAGTAAAAAGTTAGTGGTTTCAGTTTTGTTTATGAACTGTTATACAATGAACGGTCACTTTAAACACAAAGAGTAGAGAAAACAGAAGTTCACGTATAATTTAAGAGCTCAAAAACATCAATAATTGTGCTCAATATACAGAACTAGATTAAATAACATTGCGCCTCGATTTGTGTTAGTTTTGAGTAGGTTGTAAGCGAGTAATAAAAAAGAGTTAGATCTTTTTCAAGTGTGTTAAGAAGCTCCTTGTTCAAGTACCTCTTCAATTAAGGTTTGCGGTAAGCTTATTGTTTTCGTCTTTGTCGGTAGTAATGTAGGGAGGTAGCGGAAAAGTTGTTAGACAGAGATTAAGAAGCTAAAGAGTCATAAAGAGTCCAAACTTATGTGATAATGAGTTATGAGAGCATACTGAGCCATTTCCGTTGGCGCACATGAAAAAGAGCTAACATCATCTAAGTGACTAAAACACTGAGCCTTGGAAGAGCTATTAAGCTATAATATTATTAGCTATTTCGCTTATACCTAAAATTAGTGAAGAGTGTGTTAATCTCTTGGTGTCACAGCCAAGAGGACGAGATGTTGTGCCGATCCCACATAGTTTGTGATAAGGGTAGAAAAAAATATGAAGATGTGCCTTTTAAGTAATCTATAAAACTTAATGTTTATAATATAACTTAATTACTAATTACTTACGATGAAGGAAAACGTCTAGAAAAGAATAGTTCGTTTGAGAAAATCCTAAGAACGAGATGGCTTAGTATCATATTCATCATCACCTTATCATTAATTCCCAGTTGCAACCTAAACTTTCGTTTCAAGCTTGGGGATAGCTTTCCGATTTTTTCTTCTCCACTTCGCATGAACTTTGGCATCCCTGATAGTGAGTCCATTAGGCTTAGTATTATATCGAATATTTATAATTAATAAACATGTACCTGGTAGCTCAGTGGTACTACGCTCGGAGACCAATTTAGATGTCCCGGGTTCGGACCCTACGATAGCATGCACTACTAATGTAGTTTTTCTCACCTAAAATGTGTATTCTAGCATAATTGCCATGTACCGACCGTGAAGGAAAACATCGTGAGGAAACATATCCCTGCAGGGGCGGAGAAAGAATACTGACCTCTGCGGCCGGGGTCGGCCTGTCGTAAAAGGCGACAAAACAACCCACCCCTAGCTACGTGGTAGAGTCTCAAGCCCGTCTGGATCGCGACCACCTTTGGTCTTAAGTATGCCGCTATAATAAATAACCTTGTGTTGTGTTCCGGCATTAGTGACCCGAGTTCCTGTACCCTTATGGGACATCAGCGTGTTTGCGATACCACTGGCGTTGCAAACACCCATAGGCGACAGTAACTGCTAAATTCTAAGCAAGCCGTCAGCCTGTCTGCTGTCCTACATCAATAAAAAAAAAACATGCGCGCCAAGATTCTTGGTATGTGTATCCAAGCGTGGCGAGTAAGCATACTGTCCATTCCCTCTAAGAGAAGGCGAAAGCCCAGCAGTAGGACGTTATGAGCTGTTATGACATAAATAAAAACGCAAAGAAGAGGAATCCTAATAGCATAAATAACTTCGCTCTTTCTGGGTATATGACGTTACCTCTAATTAACTTTAGTCGTTACTCTATTTTCTATTTCTATAAAAGCTTTGCAAAAAGAATACATCGGACTTGCAGATTGTTTCACAATGTTCATAGATTAAGGTTAATGTACATGTGAGTGTTAATACTATCACTCGTATTTGGCTATGATAGTCTTTTTGACCTAGCTTTTAGAAAGGAGCAGTGCACACGCGTCATATTTCAGTGTTTTTTCTCCAATATATTATATATAAATATAAGTAAATAAAAACAAATTGCTGTGTTATTGTTACTCTTTGATACATAAGTATCAAAGAGTAACAATAACACAGCAATTTGTTTTTATTTACGTCATCTAAAAGCTTAGGTAAGAGAATAATTATATAAGAGAAAAATTTAATTATATCAATAATATAAAAAATAACATATAAAACTTACAAATTACATAAATACAACCCAAACGTAATAAAAATTAATTTACCCAAAATAATTCAAATAACAAAAACATAAAGTATTGTTTAAACAATTAACATTTATTCTTGTTTCAATTTTTATTCATATAATGTTTTTACGCGTAACACACTGTCATATGTCCACGCATTTCACTCTCATAAGTACCTGTGTACGTCGCTCATTTGTCTGTAGCTCTTGTGTCTTGACAGTGAAAGTGATATCTTACAATTGAGAATTATATATACAAAACAGCATAGGTATACTATAAATGCATAGACTAAACCACATACACTACAAATTAACTACTCTAGTAAAATATTTTATACTTTTAGCATGGAGAACTTGGATTGTGTTAAGTGAAAAAAATTTATACTTATACTTTTATAGCCACTTCAAACTGTACCAAAATGGCCGTTAAAAGTAGATCGAACACGTTTTATCAGTAACGCAGAAGCGATGATAATGGTCGCTCATAAAGAACTGCGACCGATTCCGCAACTTACCAACTTTTCGGCACACCGACCTCCATTAGCAGAACGCTGATGCCGTTTCCATTTAAGCTGTAACAATAATAATTTTTTCAATGACCGTAAATACTTTTTGAAGTTATACTTCTTGTGGCTCGTTTGGAAAAAATTATGAGAGTAAATTTTTTAATATGTGCGCGCGCACACTGACAGCCAAAAAGCGGCATGATGAAATTAGTTGATAACTATCTCTCATGTTTCCGTGAAAACTCGTTACTATATTTACAGTAGTTTCTCAAATGTTCATAAATCTACAATACGTGTTATATATCAATGGGGATAAAAAAAATATTTATACATAAATATGCATGTATGTATGTGATTTTTAATTATGGTGGAGGTAAATGATAGACAATTGTGAAAATTCGTGATAATAGCAACATTTATCTTAAAAATATATTTTAAGTGCATTTATAGGTAAGGCTAAGTGTCGGTATGTATTATTTTTATTTCATTATTGTTTATTCATTTTACAAACAAAGAACGGTGGTGGCATTGGGGGTGAAATCTTTAGCTATTTTTGTTCTGTTACGTTAAAGTATCATAACTTTTTACGTGGCTATATATGTACACACACATATTAGTAATGAGATAAAATTAGTAATGAGTATATTAGGGGAAGTTTGAATGTAGCGCTAGTAATTGAGAAGCTGAAAAGTAATAGGTATGGCCATATAATGCGAATAGAGGAGCGTCATGTAACAAGGAGAATACTAAAAATTAGAGTGAATGGATACAAGACGAGAGGTAAACCAAATAAAAGGTGGATGGATTGTGTAAAAAATGATATGGTGAAAAAGGTGTGAATGTTCAGATGACGGCTAATAGAGGAGAGTGGAAGGAGAGAGTTGTACCGACCCCACATCGTTTGGGATAAGGGCAGAAGATGCTAAGAATCTTAATTTACAATTTAAAATATTTGATGTAAATATTTTCTTTTTATAAATAAAGAAGCTAAAGGTCAACAAAAATAGAATCAAATGAATGCAAGGAAAGCATACATACACAGATGTTTAGAAAATGTTACGACTCTCGTCTTATCCATTCAAATTTCCGTTTCGTACGACGCGACGCAAAGAAGAACATCCGTCCGCTTTGATTCTGTGAACGTATTAGCATTGGATTTGAATAGAACAAACAAAGGGATTGTTCGAGACTGTGTGCTTTCGTAGGCGATTGTAAATTCAGTATAGTAAGATCCGACTGGAATCATTGTCGATACCTAGATTATTATTGCTATTCTTTATTTCATTTTATTTTAATGTCGTTTTCTGATAATAACTAAAATTCAATCTGTGTATTAGTAAAAAACTATAACAAATGATATACTCAAATAAAATGTAACTACTATTATTTGTTGTTCAATAGATATTTCAACATTTTACTGAAATTCCTATAAAAAATACGGAAAGCCGTTCCTTTAATACATGTGATTTAGTAAAAGGACTATTGTCATGTTTTTTACCTCTCTTTAAGGAGTGGCTTTGTTCTTCTCGATGCCCGGAAACACGACCATGTAGCATATCACCACACGGGCTCTTACGAGACTTATGTGGGGAATAGGACTATTTCAGGTTTTAATTTTAAGGAATATTTCTACTTATAATTAATTAATTATAGTAAACAATATATTATGTTCATTTCATTTATATTTATAACCTTGCCATTTTGTATAGGTGGAAATACACTAACCCATGCACTCTAACACATGGTAACATGCGGAGGGTTAGTGTATAGTATATATATATAGATATAGATAGTGCAGATAGTGTGGGACTCCCCGTACAATGCGCCTATGCGTCCCCGTCTCTTGGCTAGGGGATACGTCGCTAGTATACTCAATAAAACCACCACAGTAAAATATTCATCAGCAACTTCCAAATACATATTCAGTAATGTAAGCAGATCAGTTTCGCGCTATTTTTTTTTTGTTTTTGTTATAATTCTTCCTTTCGTGTATACAGTGTATCGTGTTGTAATAGATAAGAAAATACGCTTTCACTCGTTTCTCGACTGAGATGTTATAAAAGAAAAATATCAGAATTTAATCACAATAAAATTGTTAAAGTTATAATTCTAAAATGATGAAGATTTTTCAGCCAGGGTTTTAAAATGATATTTCAATCTGCCTCTAAGTCTTACTTAATAAAATAAATCCCCTATATTAAAAATATACCACTACACGATTTACGAAATAAACCCGCTGATACCACAGCACAGACAAGGAGCTTAATAAATAATATTAATTTACCGTACCTGCCCGCTAAGCCATAAATATAATAACCACACTACCGGATATTGCTACATACTTCCACACCTAACCACTAAACAAGCGATGGACTGTTATAAATTCACCTTTATTGTTCGATATATACAGATTTTTTTAAATAAAATAATATGTAATTAGGATTTGACATTTATTTAAACACGATTTACATCAGTTCTAACGAAGGTTAGCAACTATTTTATCTCATAATTGATTTGAAGACATTATAAAGACCATAGACATTGAAGGCACGTATCCCATTTTCGAAGATATAAAGCTTCTTAGCGGGTGTACAAATGTCCAACTTTTGCCATTTCCCAGCAAAATTCTGTTAAAAGGATTGAGTTTTGAAAGTTTAGGAAATATTGCTGGAAAACTAACCATAAACTAAAAAAAAATTAACTAGTAGCTATTTTCATTGCAGACTGTGAAAACTGTTCAAACCAGCTAGCAGCTGTTCAAACCAGAGACTAAAAGAAAACATTTGACCTCTTTGATTGAATTTGAGTTGTTTGAATGGTTACAATAATAAAATAACACACCATAAATGCCTATTGGTGAGTTTGGACCTTAAGAGGGAAGAATTAAAAGGAAATAGGAAGAAGGCGACTTCAATGATATAACGGGTAATGTACGTTAGAATTCTTGAAGAGGTCACCGGTACGTTTCCCGTCCCGATGAGTTTTGTGTATAATGAGTAATTTCCAAAAAAATTGTCCGCTTTGTGAATTTTATCGGTATATTTATTTGGCAAACGTATTCAAGGTGGAGTTCAAGTTACACAAATTAATGACTACTTACTTTCATTACCAATTTGGATAAATTTCTTGATAATATATCAAAGCGAAACATATTTCAATGGAAGTGGTTTGAATCACTATGCAGACCAAAGAGTAGATCTGAGCAATTTGTCAAAACATACCCGCCAAGATTCGCAGCATAGCTTGCATGGATGGAAAGCCGTGTTTCAACCGCCTCGTGTCACTCCGGGTATCAAATTTACATTGCACACATATTTGCGGCATTTGGGAACAATCTCACTTAGGTTGATAAATATTTTGTTTCATAATAGCATTATCACTAGAGTTTAACTACTTTTCCCTTTTAGCATAATCTAATTTAAACTCCGGTTGCATCCTAATCTCTTAATTTTCAAAGGCTTGTTGATTATTTATATAGTTAGTTCTATCTTAGTGCCGCATTAGAGTAAAAATTCTGACCCTTACGGCCGGGAACCGGCTGTTGTAAGAGGCGGCATAATAACCCTAGCTAGCTAGGTGGTAGGGTTCTAAGTCCGTCTGGATGACCACCACCCCTGCTAGACAGATGTGCCTATATAATTATATTATTACGACAATCACCACAAGGAAATATATTATACAACAATTACCACTATTCAATTTATCACCAGCTTTTGAATATAACAAATAAAACGAATTCAGAAGGTGTTAAAATATATTTTTTAATGCTGTAGAACCGCAGACAGGCTGATGGCCCGCTTATAATTTAGCCATTACTGTCGCCTATAGGTGTTTGTAACGCCAGTGGCATCGCGAACACGCTGCTGTCCCATAAGGGTACAGGAACTTGGGTCACTAATGCCGGAACACAACACAAAGTTATTACGGCGGCATATTTAAAGCCAAAGGTGGTCGCAATCCAGACGGGCTTGAGGCCCTACCCACGTAGCTAGGGTGGGTTGTTTTGTCGCCTTTTACGACAGGCCGACCCCGGCCGCAGAGGTTAGTATTATTTCTCCGCCCCTGCATAGATAAAATAAAAATCTTATGGCTTATGAGAAGAATGACACAACTTTTCCTACAGTATTGTACAAGAGAACAAATAGATTACTTGTTCACGTAGGATTCAAAGAATGTGTAGTGGATAGCACGAAAAACGTCCCCTGTAACAACCGACTAGCCATATTTAATCGATCTAATTTCTTGTGACCTGTCTTAAAAATGTTCGCAAATATAAGACAGCAAACTCTGCACTTTAAATAGAAAGGATGCTACCTAAGTGATACGCTGGGAAGAACAATATATAATAAATCTTACAACCTTATATTTCATTGTGAGGCATTTCTCGTACACTGCTATCAGCAGGGCTTCCGAAGATTATGCTACACATCCTGTTCCCTTGCTTTATCTATCAACAACCATGCGTTATCATCACTGGAACGAAGAACGTCTTACTTGTACCGAAAGTGGTCTCCACTCAAGAACTCGTTTACTCCATCGTCTACTGCTCCTGCGATAGACGCGACCGGACAATGCCACTTCTTCCTCATCTGCTTGCTATGTGTTCTACTTTGCTGTATATAATAATAGAATGTATAATATTAGAATAGAGTGTATTATACAAATAGTTTTTGATTGGAACTATATACATATAACACAATTCCGCAATTACTGAACACACAATACAACAAAAACACCTGATTGCCACATATCATCACACATACACAACAATTTAGATAGAGGCAGAGGGAGGGGCAGACCACGAATCACACAACAGATCACCACAAACACCCAACCAAGATACACAAACAGCAAACGCACACCAAGAAAGGAGCAGGTGGAGAGGGAGAAGAAAGGGAAGTTGGACAGGACACACAGCACTCATACACGGTACTTAATAGTTAGGGGGACATGAGATCTCTCTTGCCTTAGGCTGCGGGATGGGATACTCATGAAAAACCGACAGAAGTCTAGATAAAGTCTGTTCTAATAGTATAATATTTATTATAAGACTATTCCTGAATTTATAATTATAATAAGTAATGTAATTCTCAAACTACGCTGGTATGTCAATAGTAATAAACGCACTATTACAAGCAATTCCCAGTTGGTAAAGCGCGTTAATGGAGGTTATAATTTGCATAAACATATTTCCTACAATTTTGACACCCTCTCTAAGCTTGACATTTGAAATCTCTGACATGAATATTACTAGAATATTCTAAGAGTTGTCTCACTTGACATGTATAATACACCAACTGACTCGACTTCTCGCTCTTTAAATATTAATGCTAGTAGTCCATTACAAATGTATTTATAAGGTGAGTATATTGACGACATTCGTAGTGCAACGGCTTTCACACGTCTGAATGCCTACGATGGTCACGGGTTCACTTACTGTCCTGAATCTTTTTTGTTATTGCTGAGCACCGTAAACTTGCATTATTAATGCCGGAACATATGATTATGGCAGCATACTTATAGACTAGTCCGCACGGTCTTGGGGCCTTACTGAGTGGTCGGTAGCTAGGATTGGTTTGTCGCCTTTTACAACTGGCCGATCACATCTGCGGAGGCTTTCTTACTCCATCCGTACCCGGAGAATAATACTCTGTAGCAGATTTATTTTCATTTTTGAAGGCGTTTGTGTATAAAATACAATAGTTTCAAAAGATATGACGGCGCTTAATCACGGCGAGCAGTAATATTAAACTTAATAAAAGCAAGCCACAATTATTTCTATAGCTTATTTGATAACTTTTCCTTTCAGTATTTACTTAAACGTCGAACAAATTAAAACACCCACCGCTGTAACATAGTAATATTCTGCGGGGTGACTTCATTAGAAAAGTTTGTTACCCTCAAAGCCTAAGTCTGTACGGGTATTAATAAAGTTTTGTTACGAAACAGGCCAGTCGAAAAGAAACATGTTAGTTATCTCTGTCCGACCCAGGATATGTGACACGCATCTTTGGGTGAAGATATTACTTTAATCTTCTGATCTTTTACGTTTAAATTTAATATTTGGTTTAAATTTATGAAAATTTTACTATGCTTAGCTTTTAGATTCTTCTATATATCCTTGAAGAATATGTTTAAGAAAGTATAGTGACCCTATTACATTCACAACTGTTTTAAAAATAAATAAACAGAGTACACCTTCCATGATCTTATAGAGAGTGATTGCGTTTTCCTTTCAGGAGTGGGGAGAGAGTCCGGTGGCAGTCCCCCGCCTGGATAGAAAAAGAAGTATCACGGAAAGATCGATACCCTACGCAAAGCATAATCCTGTGATATTCATAGGTTGCTTTAGTATTGACTCAACGTTGTACGGGTAAATGTTCCTTTTCGAAAAGAAAAAAAAATTGTTTACTTATGATATATATATATACATTGATAATCATCATCATCGTCATCTTAGTGTTAAATCTCGGTTGTTACCCAAATATCCACTTTGGTGCCTGGGATATTCTTCTTTCTAACTTTATCTTCTCCACTTTGCACAGTCATCGGCATTTCTGGCAATGATTTCATTGGCAAGGATGTCATCCTTAACAATGTAAAGCTAACACTTTGTGTCTACCACAGAGTCGTCGGGGGAAGCATTATGGCTAGATATTTGTTCTTCACCTAAGTAGCTGGTTGGACTAAACGATTTATAACTACGATTCATATAATATATTATAGCAGATTTAACAGTCTGTCCGTTAGTGTTTTTATTGTAATGTCTATTGAACGTAGCAGATAGAAATTGTAATCAGTGTTTCTAATTTCAATCAACAAAGAAAATAATGTTAAATTGAACATTTTAAAAATACTGTTACTTCATATACATTTGCTAATTTATAAAGTCAAAACATAAATTAATTTTAGTTTTATATAGTGTCTCAAATTAACATCACAATAAATGTATATTATTTTAGAAATTTAATTTTAAATGACTATAATTTAGTGACTACACATAAATATACGGAAATAAGTACTTAACGACAACAAAAGGCTAAGTAATAAATTTCATTGTTAATGCCTCCGAGCCAAAAATGAAGTAATTTGTTTAGTAGACACGCGGAGATGAAAACATTATTTAACAGAAAGTTTATTAAGTTACAAGCACATCACCGGTGACGGAGTTAAGCGATATTTCTTTATAAAAAGGAAACGAGATTTGTTTCAGTCTTTTAGTAAAGTAAATTAGAAGTTGTAAAGATAATTAATACAAGTATATATAAATAAATGTATACATTCTATATATACTAGTAAACAAGTATATGCTATGCATGCCAATGGGCTCACTACCAGGGATGCTGAAGACCGTGCGAAGTGGAGAAGAAAAAGTCGGAAAGCGGACCCCGGGCGCCGAAGCGAGAGTTTGGGCTACAACCGGGATACAACGCAAAGATGATGATGATGACTTATATACAAGTAATTTTAACAGATTTTCCCGATGTAAGTCTGATTGCAGCGTTGTAAATCGGGGCTTGCTGTTAGCCAGAAATCAATTGCAATAACTGTTTGCTATTCAAGTAGCAAAAGAGGAATGAAATATTTAAACAACTGTGAGACTGGCTTCTGTAACACAGACTTTGGTCTAGCTCAGAAGCTAGGGTAGAAAAATTGTTGTATGTAGATTACTGTATATTTTGCAAATAAACTTATCTATACATACAAATAAATAAAATTGGACGGTCTGTTTACTAAGTGCATTCGGACGTATACACGGTACATATACCAAAACAACATTTTTTTACAATTTTTGTCTGTCTGTTTGTTCCGGCTAATCTCTGATATGGCTGCACCGATTTTGACGGCATTTTCACCGGCATATAGCTGATGTAACAAGGAGTAACTTAGGCTACTTTTATTTTAGAAAAAAAAATTGTTTTAGTTAAAAATGATCAGTTTCGGAAACTTTGTGTTCCAATTTAAGTTGACCTCAGATTTATATCATCAATCATATGAAATAGGGTTTAGCTTAGGCTGGACATTGTAGGTTCTACACGCCTGCGCGGGTATATAAAGCGCGCCCAGAGGATTCAAGAAAATTTGGAATCTAGAGATCAGCTTCTAAAAAATGATCGTATACGACATGCTATTTATATTTCTTACGCAAAATACAGAATTAATAATTTATCGTAATCCTACTAATATTATAAACACGAAAGTTTCTACGGATGTAGGTTTGTTACTCTTTCACGCAAAAACTACTGAATGGATTTTTATGAAACTTTACAATAATATAGCTTCTACATCAGAATAACACATCCTACTAATATTATAAACGCGAAAGTTTGTAAGAGTGTAGGTTTGTTACTCTTTCACACAAAATCTACTGAATGGATTTTAATGAAACTTTGCAATAATATAGCTTATACATGAGAATAACACATAGGCTATAATTTATAAAGATGTTGTGTAAATTTTCCAAAATATAGCGATAAGTGTCAAATAAGTAGGAAAAAATTCTGCCATCTGCGAGCTATTCTGGCGTGCGCTGTAAAAACCGTTAGAGTTACAAGTATTTAATGTATAATAGAAATATTTATCTTATAATAGTCCTACAAAAAAGCCCGGGACAGCATATAATCCACCTTTTATGTGTAAGTCATACAAAATACTTAATACGTATTATGTATTTGTATTAATATATAATTCTGTTTATCTGTTTGTCTGTTACGTTTTCACGTTTAAACCGCTGAACCAATTTTGATGAATTTCGGTACAGAGATATTGAATCTTGCAAAAGGACATAAGCTATTTTTTTAGTATTTTTTTTATTTATATGGCAGAACAACCTTCCCCGGGTCAGCTAGTTAAACTTAAATAAAACAGACCTGAAAGTAAAAAGTCTATGTATATTCTCGTCTATGAACGAGTATATATGTTCCGTTTATTTCAATAGATAGTAACAATAGTCCTTGTGACATGCAGGCATAAATGACGCTCCCTGTCGTACTTCGATCATGTTCCTTTAAAATTATTATCTTCAGCGGGGAACAGCAAGGAAGTGAGATTGACTTTGACGCCGTATACCTAGTTAATTGATAAAATGATTATAATGAGATTAATATAATGAAAAGAAAATACATCAAATATTACTACAAATAAATTAAATTAATAATAATCCAAAGCAACACAGCCCAGTTTGCGAAGCAACAATCTGTAACATAGTGAGTCACCACTCCAGAATTACTACGAGGAAGTCTCTGAGAGGGCAGGTAAAAATAAAAAAAATTTTAGTTTTCTTAATAAATAATATGTTCTAGGGAAATTGTAAATATTTTACTAATTTGCTTATAATTTAAACATACCTATATGTAACTAAAAACGTTACATTTTTTAAATATCTATTATGTATGGTATTCGACTGTTATTATAAAATTTACGAAGAAGTGGAAAGGTTGTCGAAGGTGAAATTGAATGGCAGTCGAGATGAGTTAACATATATTGGAAATTGAGTAATCTGTTTGAAATTTAATTTTACATTTCAATAAATTGTTATAAGGGTAACAATAATTAATTTAATTTAATATTCTCCGCGCAGGGGCGGAAGAGTGCTGACCTCTCTGACAGTCATGTGTTCCGATAAAAGTAACTCAGGTTCTGATTCCGCTATGCGAACGACAGCGTGTTAGCGGTGCCACTTGCGTTGCAAACATCCATAAGCGACGGTAACTACTGACTCTAAAGAGACCGTCAATAAAGGTAAAATCAGATTATATCCTGTCTACAGGAAAATGACTACGTAGTTACCTAAATTGGTCATTACTGTATTAAATTATAATATCCGGATGACTGAGCTTTTCTCGATATTTTTTTTTATAAATTGTGTTTATTGGAAATTAACAATTGATTTTCTTAGTCTAACCTCAAAGCAAACACTCATTGACTTCTTGTTACTTAACAACGCCATCTGCTGGAATAGCTTTAGTGTTGTGTCGTTAAAGCAATTTAAAAAAAATAGTATTATTATTCGCCGATAGATGTCAGGAAGAGTCACATTTTTGTTATTTTACTTCCAATAAAAAAAGCGAATAAAATGGCATTTTCTAGAAATGATTCCTAGCTACATCGATTTATCGCCCCCGAAACCCCCCGTATACTAAATTTCATGAAAATTGTTGGAGCCGATTCCGAGATTCCAATTATATAAGTATATATATATATATATATATATATATATATATATATATATATATATATATATATATATATATATATATATATATATATATATATATATATATATATATACAAGAATTGCTCGTTTAAAGATATAGGATATCGGGACACAACACAAGGCTAATGACACAATAATGTAGCCAGGGTTGTTTTGTTGCCTTTTGCGATAAGCCGGCCCCGGTCACAAGGGTTAGTATTCTTACTCCGTCCTTGCACGGAGAAAAATTTATTATTCGCCAGTCTCTTTCACTTTATAGATCTTCGACACCTCTTACAGATTAAAAGTCTAACAAATCATTCTTAAGTTTCATGTCAAGACCCAGAGGAAGTAGTATAGTTATGAAGACTCCATTCAAGTAACCGGTTATATATATACTCCGCATGTTCATCACAGTTAAGAAACTGCTGCTTTGATACACTAGCACTTACTACGTTACACAGCTTTAAAAAGGCGAGCCCAATGACGGTCTCATTAGTCTGTCACTTTAATTTGACCAACATGGTCTGGTCACAAATAAAATATTCCGCGTTTTTATAGCTGGAGTTCTACAGACAGGCAAACGGCTCACCCTGCAGGTGGTCACCGTCGTCTATGGACGTTTGCAACACCAGAGGCATTGCCAACGCGCTGCCGGCCTCTAAGAAATTCTATAACACCTTTTTTTAAAACCCCATATCGTACCACGTTGGGAAAACCTTAGCCGGGAGTTCATTCCAAATTCGGAAAGTACGCAACATGAACGTTAATCACATCATTAACGAAGATCGGCTTAGCCGGCAAAGTCAATACTCCACTTTTAGCCTCAACAACCATCTTGTATGTATCCCCCATGCAGGATCGAGTCCCGCGAGCCAAGCTCGTAACTGCCAGGAGGTTAATCCTTGTCAAAACGTCCGGTAACGCTGTTTCGTCTATAGACTGTCTTGTCTTTCATCAATATGAAATAATTGGGCCAATTTAACACATAAACATTATGTCTTAATTATTTAACTCTTATTATATGAATAACTGTTTTTATATAGTTGAGGTTCAAATGGCTCATAAAAAGTGGTCATCGTCGCCTAACGAGGTTTACAACCTCAAAGAAATTCAATAACGTATTGACCTTAACTCCTTAACTGGTGATATACTTTCAAAAGATTTAATAAAAAATCTCTCTAGGCTTTTTTTCTAAGAGTATTACACGCCTAAAAATGTATTTCTTGTTGTCAAAAGTAACATTGTACATACACAAAAAAGTATAAGTTGCAAGCTTATATTATTTTCTTTATTCGTACACGGCGGAGGGCGAAGAATGTAATTTAGCTAAGCATAACGCTGGAGTCACCTGAGCGGCGTAATACCTCGCACCCGGTGCACTGATTACTGTAATCAAAGAAAACTCGCTAATTAACTTTGCCTTTAATATTTCTTAAGGTGCCCTTTCTCAATAACAGTCAAATGTTAGGCTCAATTCGTTTTTATTAAATCGATTCGGGACTCGCATAAATCTATAACAAGAAAATTTATATTCGATAATTTATTCCGAAATTGTATTTGAAGAGAATATTGTTTTAAGATATTAATTTGTTTTCTGGAATTGATTTTGATTGAACTGATTTATTAACTAATGAAGTTTAAATCTAGGATTGTTCTGAAAGGATGCTTCTGTTATGATGATAATTTCGTGAATGATGGTAAGACGCCTAATCTTATTAATAAGCAATTGCTACGACTTGGTCAACAACATTAAAATTATTGTCGGCGCAAATCAGTTTCCAATTCTACTAAAATCTAGAGGGTCATGTTCATTTATTATGATTCTGATATAAAGAGTTACTGTTATAAGTGCGAAAAATAAAGAACGAATACAATTGAAAAACAGGCTGCTTTGACATCGTGTACCGTGTAGTTCACAAAAGATTCGTTTAGCAAAACAGGTCTAGTTTTTTGTATGCTCTAGAGATTCAATTGTGTACTCTAGGACGTACAAGTAAAGGTATGGTCAATGTTATAAAATTTTAAACTCAAGTCACAAATTTAGAAGAAAATAAGTCCTTAACTAATGTTATCGATTTTCGAAGGTTTATCGTTATTTTTAGAACTAGGTAGGAAACATGAAAAATTTTACAAATATATTGAAATCATGATATGGCTTTTAAATTACGTACGCATTTTTTGAAGCAATAGCTGTGCCAGCGACTACCATGTTAAAACACGACGACAGATACGAGTATCTTCATATCTAAACGAAGAAGAATGCGAGCGTGGGCACACGCGCTATTCAGAACCACAATTCTATTCACAAAATAAAAATAATCATGCAACTGAAAATCAAAACCATTTCCAAAACTAAATAGAATCACTACAATTTATTAAAATATTTTATGTACCATGCGCAAATAGAAAAACCCTGTTATTACGACGTAATAAAATAACACCCTAAAGTAATTTGTATAAAAATCTTCGAATATTTACTTGCGTAATGAATAGCGAATAGCAATATTGCTTATATTGAAAAAAATGTGTCTCTACAAATACGTAAGCGCACGTCGAGGTAACAAGCAAAATCGTTCATAATCTGGATAATAACGGATTAACTTTTTTTGGAATTAAACACAAAATTGAATCACTAATATTTGAGGGTCCTGAAGTTGCTTGAAACAACATAGATTAGTTAAGCACGAATTCCTCATTATTATCATAAGAGTTAACTTGATGTCTGCGTATGTTTAGAAAGAAACACATAAGCGATGAGATTTCAGGTTCAGTTATTTTCAGAAATTTCCTAGCTAGCAAAAAATGCTCACTGAAGTGACGATATACTGGCCATGTGTATCACACGATCGAGAGCCGTTGGTGTAAGCAAGTTCTAAATTAACACGTAATGTAAATACTTTAATTTAATACTCTCACTAAACCTGCGGATTTATGACTTTAAAAATTATGAAATTATGTGGCTGGATGAGATTTGTTAAGGTATGTTAGGTGAGGTCTTGGACATTTGGTGAGTTAAAAGTATTGGTGATAATGATGAATAATATTTATTTTAAAATGTTGTTGGTAACATAGCAAGCCTTTTTATATTTTCGTGTTATTTTATTCTATTTTCAAAGTTCTATTCATTCACATTCTTCAATCTGTCATATTTTCCTATCATTTTTTACAACTTAAAAATATATTATACTAGCTGACCTGGCAGACATTGTTCTGCCATACAAAAAAGAAAATCAACTGTTTAAAATTTTGGGGCTATGTTCTGATATGCGAAAAATAAAAATCCCAGAACTCAATCGCAGTGCCCCCTACTAGGTCCATTTGTAAATCTAAACCATTCTCGAATCCACTTAAACACACACAATAAATTTCAACAAAATCTGTCCAGCCGTTTAGGAGGAGTTCAGTGACATACACACGCACATAAGAATTATATACATATATAAAGATCTACAAATTAATTGCGTCTTTTGACCTACTACAAATAAAAATATAAACAAAATATAACCGAGCAAAAACACGTGATAACCTATCAATCGTGGAACTAATTTCGCCTTGATAATCATGATAAAGCAACAAAATAGCAATTTGCTCGACCATAAAAATAATTGAGTTCAAACTGCGTTCAGGCAATAAAAAGAGTGAAAGCAGGCTCAATAACCTTTGGGGAAACGTGGGAACGCAAGCACCTGTCGGATAGTGAGGAATATAGCAGGGCGATTGGGTGCTCACACCACGTGAGCCGATGTAACGACCCGCACCATTTCGGATGTTCCATTACCAAGATTTAAAAAGAAATGATCGCCACTTTGCCGCGCTCCTTGTAGTCTGGAAACGTGAATAACCATTCAATTACTAGTTCACTTAAGAAGGGTCCCTGTTCAATAGACATATGATTTTCCTTATCTAAGGTGGAAATAAGTTGTAATATAATAAGATAATATAATATAAAAATATAGTTTCTACAGAACTTGAATTATAAACATATAAATAAATCTATCAATAGTTGTTAAGTATTTATTTAAATATTTAACCACAGTTAAATACTTACTTTGAGGCAGGAACCAAAAGCAGGGAGACTTGATATTTTATTCTGGTAACATATATTAGGATTGAAACATTGAAATAATACAGAGATGCCAATCAAAGATACTAAGAATAATAACAAACGCACCTTGGTATGTCTCAAACATTAGACTCCATCACGACCTTTGCGTCAAAAGTGTTATGGATGAAATTTCGGAAAGGACAAAAGCGTACAGGAAGAGAATCACTAATCATCCAAATATGCTGGCAGTCAATCTCATGAACACCCAAACAGATACTCGCAGACTGAAAAGAAAGATTCCTCAAGACCTTCCCTGAGAAGTACAAGAATTAACGAAGCAGTCACTGGATGGCTTTCGTGCAAGCCCTTTAATTAGAAAATTTTTACATATTGCTGAATATCGCTAATTGATAGATTGCAATAATAATAATAAAAAATATATATATATTAGGATTACATTAAGAAAACACTAATTATCATCCAAAGTTATTCCTGCTTGCGTCCGAAGCCGGATTCACAACATTTCTTTTCCTTATACGTTAATAACGATCAGCGTAAGAAAAAATATATTTTACATTCAAACATAAATATGGATAAATAAGAATCAATGACTGAAAAATATCAACAATAAGTTCTTCTCTGGCGTTACACTCTTGCCAGAGTGGTCGTGGCCGTCACGTTGAGGTTTTTGTAGCCTGTTTTACAATACGACGCCACTCTTCGCGAATTGCCGCTCTCCTTGTGCATTCGTGCAGAGGAACGTCGACGGCGCCTTTCACTTGGTCCGTCCACCTCATCGGTGATCTCCCGCGTGGTCGGGTGCCCTCAACCTTGCCCTGCACTACCAGGCATTCGATGGATTCGCCTCCGCGCCGTGATACGTGTCCAAAGAAAGTGAGAATGCGAGCCTGCACTGTGTTTGATAGCCTCTGATTGATGCCCAGCTCTCGAAGAATAGACTCGTTGGTTCGGAATTCCGTCCACGATATACCGAGCATTCTTCTCCAGCACCACATCTCAAGAGCATCAATCCGTTTTTTCTCACTTTCTCGTAGGGTCCATCCAACAATAAGTAACATATCATATTTCCATTAACCGAAAATGTCCGTACAAAATTACATAATAGGTCTTTACCTATGAAATTGCCGTTCTACAGTACTGGCCATTTCAAATCAAAATAATTTTTGTTTGGCTAAGAATTCTAATTTCAAATTAATTTTGTTTTAAAAACACGGAATTATTTTTCCAAAAGTAGTCATTAGTTTATTGATTAATTTTACATTTTCATCGCATTTCAATCTTTTTCGTCATCATGGATACATTAAAAATTCGAGTAATTATGGAATATGAGCACCGTCGTGGCAGCAACGCGGCACAAGCGGCACGCAACATCAACGACGTTTACGGAGCTAACATTACAAACCAACGCACCACCTGTTATTGGTTTGCTCGCTTCCGTTCTGGGAATTACGACCTGAAAAATGAACCTCGCGGTCGTCCGAAGACTTCGGTCGACAATGATGAATTAAAGGCGATTGTGGAAGCTGATAATACACAATCTACGGCTGAATTAGCAGCAGCTTTCGACGTTAGCGTCAAAACAATATTGGCAAGGTAAAAAAGCTTGACAAATGGGTGCCCCACGAACTCAATGATCGCCAGCACGAAGTACGCGTCGAGACATGCCTTGCACTGCTCAACAGACACACAAATGAAGGAATTTTGAACCGCATTGTTACCTGCGATGAAAAATGGATTCTGTTTGATAACTGCAAGCGCTCAGCAAGTTGGTTGGATCCTGGTTCAGCACCTAAACAATGCCCTAAACGAAAACTTACCCCTAGAAAAGTGATGGTCACTGTTTGGTGGTCTAGCGCCGGTGTGATTCATCACAGCTTCTTACCAAACAGGGTGAGCATTACTGCAGATGTGTACTGTGAAGAACTGAATATAATGATAGAGAAGCTGGCACATCTCCAACCAGCATTGGTCAATCGCTCGTCTCCACTGCTCTTGCACGACAACGCGCGACCTCATACTGCACAGCAGACGGTCTCCAAGTTGCAAGAACTGGGGTTGGAAGTTCTCCGTCATCCGCCCTACTCACCAGACCTTGCGCCTACAGACTACTACTTTTTCCAGAATTTGGATAACTTCTTGGCGGGAAAAAAATTCAATACCCTAGAGGCAGTACAAAATGCCTTTGAAGCATTTGTTCCCGTCCAGCTAATTTCTTTAAAAAGGGCATCAATAAACTGCCACTACGTTGGCAAAGATGCATTGATTGCATGGGTGATTACTTCGATTAATATAAATAAAAAATAAATGAAAAAAATTCGTTTAAATTTTTTCATACAAAACGGCAATTTCATAGGTAAAGACCTAATATAATAAGATCAATGTTTATTTGGTAATTTATCTGAATAAATAAATATAACTTAATTTAACATTACAACCTGATCATTTTCATTCATGACGTCTGAACAATTTGTAATTTATAAAATATTGTTACCAAGTTCTGCAAGGAATAATAGTTTTTTGCTTGCATATGTTATAATTTGAATATCATCCATATATTATACTTGATGGCCGGGCAAATATTGTTCTGCCATGTAAATAAAAAAAATGCTATGTCCTTGGTCTAATCTATCTATATACAGAAATTCGTCAAAATTGGTTGAACGGTTTAGGCGTGAAAACGTAACAGACATACAAAGTTACTTTTACATTTATAATATTAGTATGGATAGACCCGTGGACCATGGAAATTAATCAAATACCATAGATTTCAAATGGTTAAAACATTTTAACAAAAATGATCCTTGGAGAATTCAAAAGCACAGATAAATGCATTACTCCCAGTAGAAAATGAAGAGTAGTGTTAAGGACATCTTTACAACACACAAGGGATACGACTAACCGTGAGTTATGACGGCATTTTCTCCACCCTTATGAGGAAATACGACAGTTTCAGCACCGAGACTGTGAACGGACTCTATGATTGCCTCAAGTTAAGCTACGTAACTGAGGTACATAAAGTTCCCACTTTGCCCGAATGCTTTAACGAACTCTAACGCTTCTCCTTTTTATTGTCAGCACTAGTGTGGTTTGTTATTTAAACAACAAGCAACACTCATATCTTCATACTTAAGATACATTTCCAAGTGAATTTGTATTAATTATTATACATATATAAATATGTACGTAAATAAGTGAATCCGTGTATTAACACTAATATTATAAATTTGAAAGTAGCTCTGTCTGTTTGTTACATTTTTACGCCTTAACTGCTCAACCGATTTTAATAAATTTCGGTACAGAGATAGATTGGACCTTGGCGAAAGATATAGGCTACTTTATGTCGCGAAAATGAAATTTGAAGGGGGTAAACGTAATTGAGTTTTTAAATTTATATGGCAGAACAACATTTGTTCGTTCAGCTAGTATTTAATATATTGTTTTAAATTACAACGAGAAGTTAAATGACGTGTCGTGAGCTATAAAAGCTGCTCAAAACTAACATCAGATTTACAGTATGTGACAAGAGGGGCTCTACTAGCCAACACTTATCGGCACCCCTTGCTTATCCGTCCACATGCAGGAGTTTTCTTCTAAATCTACGTAGCTCATCATCCACTACTGATTGTAAGAATCTTATCTACCCGTTACCTACAACGCACCTATGATTTTGTCTATCTAAAAAGACGTGGGACTTTGCCTGTGGATGTCTAACCCACAGATATTCTTCTTCTTCCCAATATGTTTTTATTGTCTTTGGTTGGTGTTTGTAAAAGCATATATTTGTAAAACAAGTACGATATTTGCTCTTGGAAACTTTCTTTTACTAATAAGTGATTTGACAGACTTCCGCCGCGTGTAATGATTAGTATAACTTAGCAGTTTAAAGTTCATTTTAACACTATTTTATAGTATAGAATATCTTGAATCTAACTTAAATAGATGTTTAAACATAATTTTAATTTAGACTGACAACTACATAGAGTAAGCATTATTTAATAAATAATTTAAGCAACTACCCTTTGTCATCCGGACTAAAACAAAATTTGTGTTGATCAGTATTTTACATTAGGGGAATTTAAAATTTTCCTTTGTTGTATTTAGAAATTTTCAACAAAAATTGCCATTTAATTTACATGTCTCTTATACTATATATGCATTCTTTGGATACCACTTTGTAAAAAAAACCAAAATACGAATATTAAGACATTTCAAGCAATATACAATATTTATCAAATTTAAGTACGAAATAAAGCCAACGTTCATCCGAACAGAGCTTACAATGCAATTAGAGCGGGTAGCATCGGTTGCAATATCGAGGCGAGCATTGTAGGCCGGACTCCGATCTAATATTCATCATCGACAGACGTGCCCTCTACATAGCAAGGTATAATACGTAATTAGATACAGCAAATGCTCTCAGGGTCTAGCTGCGCCAACATGCATTATGCACGAATATAAATTGAATGTGCAGTTAGTTGCGTGGATCAAACCTCGACACAACTGTAACGTGTTGGGGTGGCAACTTGATAAGTACTACAATTTCATTTTGTATGTTATATATTGTATATTACAGGTTCTTAATAATTTATTCAGTTTCACGACTGTTATTCAATATCAAAACTACATATTACGTATTTTAAACACATATTATTTTGGTCATTATTGGAGTTTTGTTTGCAAAATTATTTACGTTGCCATCTTGATACGAAATAAATAAATTATTCGGAATTTAAATTTAAAACACTATTTTATTGCTGTGAAACAGCGGACAAACTGACGGCCCACTTAATAGTAATTAGTTATCGTCGACTACGGATGTTAGAATCACTAGGGGTCCTGCTAACACGTTACTGTATGTGTATTGCCTTACAAAGACAGCTGGAACCTGAGTCACAACGCAAGGTTATTATGTCACTATTCTTAAAGACCAGAGTGGTTACCATCCAGACGGACTTGGAGCGTTACCACCGGCTAAAATTGTTTTGTTACCTTTTACGATAGGCCACATGGGTCAGAATCCACACTCCGCCCCCGCACAGAGATTATACATAATTTTGCATAACTTAGGATGAAAGTATAAAACAACATGCTATAGTACTTTCCAAAGTTATCCATCCAAAATTCAAATCAATTTCTGTAACCTGATACTAAAAAGAACATATAAGAATCGACTTAACGAAGGTATAAAAATTCAATAACATGTAAATTTTCCTTTTCCTGTGTCTGAACGAAAAGTTTAAAGGAAGGTAATCGTTTGGGGCACACGATAGAGCCTATGAGTATTCATTAGACAATATACGAGTTTTTCGGAAAAGACAAGCGACTTAATTGATCCTTATATTATAATACTACTTTCATTGTCGTAATTTAGAATCCATACTAATATTATAAATGCGAAAGTAACTCTGTCTGTCTGTCTGTCTGTCTGTCTGTTCCTCTTTCACGCCTAAACGGCTGAACGGATTTTGATGAAATTTGGTATGGTGATAGATGATAACCTAGAAATGGTCATAGGCTATAAATAATCACGCCATCGTTCTTAGGGGGTAGGCAGTAGGCAGATAACTAAATTGAGTTAGTGATTTTTTGTGCTTATCCGGTATCTATGAGAATCGGCCAACATCTATTTTTCATCCCCCTAAATGTTAGGGGTGACCCACCCCCAAAAAATTTTTGTTAATTTTTTGACATTTTATTATTTATATGGCAGAACAACGTTTGCCGGGTCAGCTAGTACACTATAAAACGTACTACTTTTAGCAATGTACAATATATATTTTTTCTACATGTTTACATATAAAATAAACATTTTAAGGTGATTAACATTAATGCATTGTTAATATTTATTGATGTAATAGTTGCCTGTTTTAAGGAAAGCTGATTAATATCACTCGTTGAAAACAGTATTTTAGATATAAAATCTTTAATAAATATATTATTGCGTGCGTGATGCACCCAATACAACGCATGCATATGTTGAATTCGACGTCGTTAAATTAACTAAATAAAAGAAAGATGCTAAAATACATTTTATCATGAACTCATTGTGGCTATAAACTACATGAAGCAATTGATTGCCAGTTTGTTCCTATGAATCTGAATTATTTACAAGCTCTTTCATTACACGTATATAATATGAAAACTCACACTCACTTGTTCCTTAAATGATTAGTGAAATATTACATCATATTAATAACCCCAAAGTAAAATCAAGTAAGCATTATAATTAGGTGTTAAGTTTTGATAACATTTCTGTAGTAAATACAATTATTTTTCCATTTAAAGGGATTGTTTGGTCAAAATTTTTCTACTAATATTAATTTTTTAACTCAATTCAAATTTTCAAATAGAGTTATTTGTTTTTGAATGAGTTCAATATATATATTAGGACTATAGCGTGCTTAAATACTCAACGCCCGCTATTTGATATTTAAGAAAACCAATTGCGTCCAGAACAAATACTTCATTGTAGAATATTTATTAAGTTTTAACTTGACGATTAAAAACTAAAATAGCTCGATTAGATCGGCCGGCCGTGATGTATCGTAAGAGGCGATTAAACAACCCTTGCTAGATCGTAGCAGCAAGGCTTTCTGGGTGACAACCACCTCGTCTCTAAATATGCCGCCTACAGTAATATTGTGTTGTGTTAAGGCATAAGTGACCCAGGTACCAGTTCCCCTATCATCAAAACAAACAAATGCAGGCGTTCAGATGAAGTAGATATCTGTTAAAGAAAATCGCATTCAAGTCCACCAAACTATCATTTTTGGACCCTCCGATAAAATTTTCTTCATACATATTATTATCGTTGGTAGGAAATGTTGAAATATCAATTTTTTATTGTTTTACGATTTTAAGTTCATATAAAAATATTATTTAAAAAGACTTGTATAAGACTAGGACATTCCAATTTCCCCTAACGAGATTCATTGTATCGAAATGAGAATAATAAGAAATATTTACAAAAGATTTTCCTTGATGTCGATTTAATATTTTCCCGTAAATGACGTCTTTTTAATATTTTATGAGGAAAATATTCTAAGGTAATTAAAAGCTAAAGCCAAATTTTCACTTTAATACCAAATCTTATTTGTATTGGGTCTTATATATAGTGCATGTACTTTTTTAAATAAAAATATAACAAACCAGTTATTTTTAGAAAATACTTGCTATAATTGTTATGTTGACCTCCTTACTCACAATTCTAGAAATTTTACCAAGACAACGATTAGAATCAATGTTTGTTTTCCTTTCTCGCAATCCTTTCTCTTTTACGGCAAAATACATTAGTCACAATATACAAGCAACAACAGGCCTCCTCTAAAGACCTCACTTTTAGCAAGCAGCGAACGTAACCGCAGCAGTATTTTCTCATAGACGCCAACAAGATTGAACGCGAGGCGATCATAACTTACGGTTAAAGGTGGCCCGAGGTAATCTCGGAGCGTGGACGCGAACAATAATCCTGCCGTCTATTCATTGTATCGCGAACCTTGTTATTCTTATCAGACCTGCTTTTAGTGACAACATGTGTGTCTGACCTTATTCTTCACATAACAAGAGTATATTTAATTTCATTACATCCAGTTTCATAGAACTAAATATTCAACAAACTTGTTTATTTTACAAATTTGCGTTTGAAATTTTACGCTGTTGAGTATTCAGAAAAAAAATGGATGCTCTACACAACTTTTTTAACCAAAGAGTGCACAATGTGATAGATGTAAAGAAATAAGACGTTATAGGCTTATCAGATGACTAAGGATTTAATACACGGACGACTTCCGTCTGACTTTCTCACACTGAAAAAACCTCCAGTAAACTAATAGGAGAGTTACGCTTGTATAGAATACATCCTGAGAATGAAACAGGCCTGTATTTAGCTATATTCTTATAAAATACATATCAATAATACGAAAACACTCAGACTCGGTATCGAACCTGTAACTCCCGAAGGCGTTTCTGCATATTAAACCCGTTTCGCCACAGAAGTCGTTCATAAGTACAAAATATTAATAAACTTATTTTTAAACATCACGTAATAACTTGTATTTATTCACAGATATATTAAATTTTGGCATCGTAATTTAGTTCGTATCTCTTCAGCGTGGTATTAAATAGCATCGCATCGCAGTATCAAATAGCATCAGAGACTTGCATGAGCCCCATGTTTGTTGATGATATCGTGATCACAGACGCTTAATTTTCGCTAAATTGAGGCTTAATGAGGCGTGGAAGGATAAGGATTATGAATTGGATCAATGTTATCTGGTATTAAATAAATTATAATAATAATAAATAGAAGTACATATTAATTCTCACGCACATCTCATTAGCGCAGTTTAATGCGCCGCCTGAAGCGATGTTCATTTTATTATGCTAACGGGCGGACATTGTAATATTTTGAGTACGTCACCGGCGGTGACATGCTGCATATTTAAACAAAGGCGTCGCTAGTCGCGTCGTGAGATTCCAGCTAAATTGTTGCACCATTAAACGTCACTCCAGATAAAAGTGTTGGGCCCAACGCGTTGCGGCTGCACAATTGCGTCATAGAAAATATAACAGAACTGGAACTAGGTAGTAGGAATGATGTAGATAGTTTCAAAATATTTTATAATAGTTTAGGTTTTTCATACCAATCATTACAATGACAACCACTTCAAAGTCAAGCATAAAGTACAAAAGTGACATCTGTTACTATTTGGTACCTACATCCTCTTGAAAAAAAGTTTTATTAAAATATTGAATACTTTACAAAAAAATATAATTATTTTTTACTTCAAACTCAAAACCTACTCGTATTATATAATTCCCACTTTTCGCGACTGTATGAAAAGAAACTTCTGTTACACATTTTATGGCTGCAGCATGTCGACCGCCTCTCCCTCAGTCAACAAAAAATCTACTTCCATTTTCACTTTTCATTTATCTGTCATTAAGTAAGAAATACATCTACATTAAAATATTCATTTTGAATACGAAACTACTAGTAAATAAAATAATTATATGCCTTTATTTTAAAAATATCTGGAATACTTAATATGTATAATTCAGGCCTTACTATTTAAATTTATAATAATAATTATAATTAAACGTGTATAAATTTCTTCAAAGACATTTAGTTTAAGTAATTTTCAATCTGTTTCATCCCAAAACTCATACAATTCCTCGCAACAAAACTTTCCCTTTTATTTGAATGTGAAGTCATCATTGAGAAAAAATCGGCCGAAGATCTATTCTTGCCGCCGCCAGTTGTTTTTGACAGTCGGGCCACATCGCGACCTGAACGATTTACATATTACGTGACACTTTTCCAAAACTCTCCATTGACTCTCGCTTGATAGACTGAGACATCGAGTACGATATTGTTTTTTCAAATATAGGTCCCCATTTCGCGAACCCTTCGAGGAAAACTGTTTTTTTATTACTACTGAAAATTCTATGAGTGCTCTCGATGTACGATATTTATTCTAATATAGATAGAGTTATATGTGCTAGTATGACAAACATATCAAAGAAAATATTTGCAATTCTGTATGGTTTCCTTTTTTTATTGCTGTAGGACAGCAGACAGGCTGACGGCCTGCTCAGAATTTAGCAGTTACCGTCGCCTGTTGATGTCTGCAACGCCAGTGGCATCGCAAACACGCTGCTGTCCCATAAGGGTACAATAACTTGGGTCACTAATGCCGGAACACAACACAAGGTTATTATGGCGGCATACTTAAGACCAAAGGTGGTCGCCATCCAGACGGGCTTGGGGCCCTACCACGTAGCTAGGGTGGGTTGGTTTATCAGCTTTTACGACAGGTCGACCCCGGCCTCAGAGGTTAGTATTCTTTCTCCGCCCCTGCACGGATGGTTCGTTTAATAATAAAAAAAATCTTGTATTTCTTTATTCAACCCCGGGAGTCAGATTTTCTCAGCGTCTTGGATCTCTAGCTACACGGATCTTTGTCATGTATGTCTTCTTATAAACGTTTCATTCCAGCCAAATCCTCAGCTTATACTTTGATTATCGAGGTACATTGCTCGCAAATTTCTGTGAATCCTTTTGCATCAGTACCTTCAGTGATATTTTCCCGTTCAAACAGTGTGACTTAATTATGATTTTACCTGGACAGGTACCAGATCAGATGGTTCCGATCCCCAACATTTTTAAGGTTGTCCTACCTGATACCGAGGAAAACCTATTTTAAGCTAGCCTAATACGAAATACTCCCTAGGAAAGAATAGAGCTAGCTGAAGCACTGAGTCATTGTTTTACTGCTCTGTGACTGAATTTATACAAAAACGACGGCCGTGGCCCCATTCCTGAAAATAATATTAGTCGATATTTGCTGACTAAAGTAAAAGGAATGTGTCGTTTATCGTTTTTTACATCTGGTAAATAGTGTACTCATAAATAATAACGTAAGTAAATAAATAAATCAGTTTTTTTTATTTCTGACCAATCAAGATTATCTGATAGATACTGTATTGTGTAATATATTTTGCTACGGTAAACAAAGATCATTAAATTACGTGAAAACATGTTGCTTCAGACGCCGCGAATAAGATTAAATTATTTAACACAAAACGCCTTACATACTTTGATACAAGACTTATACACCTTTGAGACAGTGTTGCCTGTTTGTGTCATTAGAAATTAGGAACATTATTCGGATTATACGCTTTAACCCTTTGATGTTTATCCGATTTCGCCACTTTGAACATATAACGTATTAATAATTTTACTTTGATATTCTCGATCAGTTTAATACTTGTAATTACAGATATTTATAGTTGGAGATTTCTAGTTAAATTATATGCTCATTTTATAAATCTTTTTTTTTTGGGCTCAGGGAAAAACCCTCACTTGACGGGTTCCCCCGGTCCGGGGGACCGAGGGATATGTGGGATTCCGGGAAAGGTGTTCGGCCATCCGATTACATATACCGATAAACGAACTTCTTGGTATTTCATGGACTGCCATTAGCTACGTAATACTATTTAGCATTTTATACTGGTGCTAGCTCCATTCAGAAAGCGACTCCAATCAAATCCCAACACATGGAACACGGCTATAGATTTAAAGGGTCCCTTAACCATGCATCACCTACTCGTGTTGATCTCGCTGCCCAAGCAAATCTGGTATAAACCTACCAAATCTAGTATGAACCTGCCGAATCTGGTATGAACCTATCTATTATGGTATTAATCTGTCAATTTCGATTGGCATAGTCATTGTAGAATAGAACTATTTCATAATATCAATTTCATTCTTGAATGAATTGAAATATTTACAAAAAATCTAAAATGTAACAAGATGTAAATTAAATAGTTTGTTACTAAAAGTTAGCAAAACATTGGTGTTGTATAGGATAAACTTGAATGCACTGCAACTGCTTTTGCTCAAACTTGTAAATATTAAAAGAGAATAGTGGCCAATTAGGCGAGCGGTTGTTTTGCATTGAAAGAAACTTTGCCATTTACTTGTTCAGCAGCGATTGAAACTGGGCGTGTATTTAATTTTAATATGACTTTTTTAATTTTTCTATTTTTGCAATTTCATATTTCTTATTTCATAGTTGTTAAAAATATTGTAATATTTGGAAGTAGCACATATAAAACAAAACTTTGTTTTCATTGTTATATACGATTTTTACACGACAACACAAATATACAATTATAAAATATTATCAATATTATATAATGACAACATTAGCTATTCCAAATATTGAGAGGCAAGTGTGTTTTATTCACTGACACATATATGCCGTAGAATAAAAGGGCTCTATGACAGTATTGTCCAAATAGAGAGCACATCAGCTTTTTTAACAAAAACTCTACACTTTGTTGTCTGTACTTTGTTGTTAATTTTTATAGTAGGTATACGGCCATTTATATCTCTGTAGAAGATATATAACACTATTGGTATATTTTAATAACAGCACATAATATCCGACTGTGGGACGTGGGCCCCCATCTAGAGGGATTGATAGAACAGTATTAAGTAACCTACCACGCTTGTCTAAGCCGCATAGATGCGGTACTTAGTTACCGAGTACATCATCATCATCATCATCATCTTAGCGTTGAATCCCGTTTACAGCCCAAACTCTCGCTTCGACGCCCGGGGTCCGCTTTCCGACATTTTCTTCTCCACTTCGCACGGTCTTCAGCATCCCTGGTAGTGAGCCCATTGGCACGCATATCACAACCGACGTCAAGCCAGCACTTTTTGGATCTACCCCTCCTGCCGAGGCCCGGCGGAGGCAGCATGGCCAGACATTTGTTTCCCACGTAAGCATCCGGTTGCCGTAAAACGTGGCCGTACCAAAGGAGTCGGCACTCTTGTAATTTATCCGCAAGGTCACGGACATGAAGACTGCCACGAATGCGAGAGTTCCTAACGCGGTCCTTTCGCATCACTCCACACATCCACCGCAGCATATTCATCTCCGTAACACGCAGCTCTTGCTTGTGTCGCTTCAACACCGGCCACGCTTCACAGCTGTATAAAAGGACAGGCATATATTATGTACTTTGTGGACAGGCATAATGATGGTCGTATAGACCTGTCCCTTCAACTTTATCGGCATCTTGGGATCACAAATGACACCAGTTACCTCACACCATTTGGCCCACGCGGCAGCAATGCGTGCCTTGACGTCGCAATCGATGTCACCAGACGCGAGAAATACAGATCCCAAGTATTTCACTTGGTCCGTGCGCTCGACCGTGTCACCGCCTATGCGTACGGGTGTGGGATCTGTGGAGTTACAGGCCAATTACTCGGTCTTCGCCACATTGAGCTTCAGACCACCGTTCTCAAGTGACTCCTTCCATGCCTTCACGCGTCGCACCAACCTACCCCTGTCCGAATCTGCCAGTGCGATATCATGTGAGCAGCCACGGGGGCTGCTCATATGAGTTTCTGATGCTGTTTGAATTGTTTAGCGTGGTATTAGACGTATTGACGTCTAATACCACGCTAAACAGAAACGGACTAAGGGCGGATCCTTGGTGTACCCCGACGGTGATGGGGTAAGGTTTTGTATCGCCAACAGCGGTCTGAACTACAGAATCGGAGTCACGGTACATGTCTCGGATGATGTCAATATAGGCCTCTGGAATCCCTTTGGACCGCAATGCCCACCAGATTATCGCGCAAGAAATACAGTCGAAGGCCTCCTGCTAGTCGAGAAACAGGCAATGCAGAGGCGTGTTCTTCGCCCTGCATTTCTCCGCGACAGTCCTTAGGGCAAAAACAGGGTCCATTGTCCCGTGACCAGGGCGAAACCCTTATTGACATTCCGAGACAGTGCATTCCTGTTAGTTACCGAGTACATATTGGTACGGAAATATAATTTGATAGTAACCATTACAAATCTATTTAAGAATTCTTGACATATGTTTTAATTTAGAATTAATAATTTTATTAGAATAATAGTGAGGTTCTGTTCTGTCTCCTAGAAAACGTTAGTCCTCAAAGCCTAACGTCAATCAAAAGTCGGTAGTTTATTTAATAACATATTTACAAACGCAAACAAAAACTTAAAAACATTTGTTATTGAGTTCAGCTTGCCATAACAATATTTCAGTTACGGCCATACATCACGAACCTATCAAAGTTTCGAGCAATATCCAAATTGAATGCACAAATCGATATTTTTAAATAGTAACAAAAATCCATATAGTGGCAGGTAACCAATTTGGATCGTGACATTATGCCGATACGTGTGCTAGTGACTCGTACATTTGTTGTCCGGACGATGTTCTGAACACAGGCTTCGCTTAATTGAGCTATTTGTGTTAGTCCGCTGTGACAACGCCGCAACGTACATCGCTATACAATGTGCATTTAGTTTTTCGTACACATTATGTACGTTGATATGTAATATTTACGTTACTTTCCATATATAACTATAATTTCTAAAACAGATTGATAATATATTTGACTCAAAAACAACGACAGTTTCCATATTAATATATTTCCAATTAATAACGCAAAAGATCATACATAAATATTTTACTTTGTAAATATACACACCGCTGTATAGTGCAAGTGTAAAGTTAATACTCGAGAAAACAGATATTGTGTTTCTATGTGTGCTCCACTGTATCTGTAATATCCACGTATATGTCTTATTTTTTATATGGTGATAATTCTTGTGGCATTGATTAGCTAAGGTCAAAGTGTGAAAAGCCAGGTGATTATAGTAAATAACAAAAATATTGTAAACTTTTGACTAGTACTTTATACAGTCTACGTCTACTAACTTGTATAAATCAAAATGTATACCATACTTTATACCTTAAATTCCTCCTGCGGCCGGTGTCGGCCTGTCGTAAAAGATGACAAAACAACCCAAGTTGATACTATCGATATTGATTGAACCCAAGATGGTAGGGCCCCAACTCCGTCTGGATAGCAACCACCCCTAGTTCATAAGTGTGCCGACATAATAACTTTGTGTTGTGTTGCGGAATTAGTGACCCTGATTCCAGAACCCCTATGCGGATAGCAGCGTGTTTGCGGTGCCCCTAGCGTCGCATACATCCATGGACAACGACAACTGCTTACTATTAAGTGGGCAATATAAAATTCAGCAATATAAAAAAGATTATTTACGACATTTAAAATTACATACATGTGAACAGATTTACTACGACTTACATATTGTATATGATCTTATCTCACCCACACTTGGCAGTGACAACTTCAAAACTATAAACACACGTGACAGCATATAAGTACTGTAAATACATACCATAGACTAAATCGCATATACTACAACAGCGCTACCCCACTTCATTTCTAGAGCATCGTGGAAAGTATATCTACACCTGCAACCTCCCAATCGGCACACAAGTCAAAATAGCTTTAATTAAATTAAAATAATTTTAAAAGGCAAGTGCGCACAATAACCCGCACAGGACTGTGAATAACCCGTGGGGCAACTGTTTGAACTAATTCCAAGGAAGACGTTCTGGCTCTCCGCCGACTACTGTCAGAAACTTCTTGTTCATTTAGCCTGAGTTTACCGATTGTTGCTAACACAAACGCTTCTGATTGCGAGAGGCACTAAGTTATTTCCCACGGAGGAAATTAATTAATTTAAATGACGTTTCTTTGTATTCTTAAAATAAAAAAGTTCATAGTTTTTAAACACTGGTTACGTTCTATATTTACTATGTACATAATTATATTTTATCATCTTTAATTTATTGCTTTTTCCTAGCCCAGGGTCTGATATGGAGTAGGTAGAAATTTAGGATGCTACTTTGTATCGGTACCTTCTGGAATACTTCTTTTTGTTATGTACTCTGGTAAATGTGGATTTAACTTTATTTAACTACCTCTGTGGCTCAAACGCTTTTGCATGTCGAAATCATGCGAGGGTCAAGACGGTGACTCTTGTCCCGAATTTGAGTTTACATATTTATTTATAAAATAAATATTAATGATTGATGTCCAAATAAAACTTAATTTGCATTTTTACCTTTTATTTCTTCTTGAACCAGTTACAATCTTTTTCTTATCGATACTTAATCTTATATTCTTCCATTTTATTGGCGTCTTGAAAGTTACCCTTACATTACATTAAAAATCTTCTAAATTAGTGGTAGAAAAGTTGCCATTACATTAAATATAGGGTCCGTACAATATCTCAACAATAAAATTATATATGTAGTGTATCAAATTTCTGGTACTCACAACACAAGCATTCTGCTTATGTTGGCGCTTCATCGATGTAGGAGAAGGAGAGGTGCAAGGGGCAGCTCGCACCTACAACCAAAAATTAAGCGTGTTAAAATCATTGCCTATTATCTGTCGGAACATACTGTGCACACACGATTCACTAATAATTTTGTTAAACCTAATTACCAATAAATCTTGCAAGTCAACAATTATTCTATTATTTTAATGTTCAATAATGAATAGCTTACTTTGGGACTAGAAAGTGATAAGGGAATTGTTCCAGTATATTTATTTACTTACAACAGTATACGCTCAATTATTAATACATTTTTGTATTTCAGAAGTCATTAAGAAGAAAGAAAGAAAAATATTTTTGGGACACAATGAGAAAATTGGAGTAACGTAAACACGTTTGGTATCCCAAACATATGTAGATGCAAGCTCAGCGATACCCAAATTTTATTTTTTACAAATCGATATTTTTACGTTTAAAATAGTAATATTTCAAGCGAAATAAGTGTTTATTTTCCCATAAATTCTAAAATTAGTGACTTATAAAACCTTGAGTCCCGGAAGGCGCCTCATGTCTCGAAAACATTATTTTTAACAGATATTACTCTGATTTATCACTAAAAATAATTCGGATTTAATGCGACTTTTTACTAACATCAACCAAAAATGATTAAATAATCAAAACGAAATAACACCTTCAAATGAAACTAAGAAGTTCGTAAAATCAAGATAAACTCATTTTATTTCACCTTTTATTGTTTTAAAATTCTCAATCAAAGCTAAAACTAGAAAAATTACGTTAACAGATTTGTCATTTATGTACATTTAAAATCGTTTCGCTTCACAACATTGTAAATAAACTGTACTTTGTGTGACGGGTGCAACGATGCCTCCAAATTGGATTAAACAGTCACCGATTGCAAAGTGCTCGACATGTTTGTTTACATGTACGAATGTACATTTTTCAATTAATATAAATATATACACTTTTTATGCATAAATATATAACTGATACTATAGTTTCTTTTGCTAACCACAACGTACTTATCACACAAAAAATAGGTCCGCATTGTTTTTTTTTATTGCTGTAGGACAGCAGACAGGTTGACGGCCCGCTTAGAATTTAGCAGTTACCGTCGCCTATAGGTGTTTGCAACACTAGTGGCATCGCGTACACGCTGCTGTCCCATAAGGGTACAGGAACTTGGGTCACTAATGCCGAAACACAACACAAGGTTATTATGGCGGCATACTTAAGACGGGCTTGAGGCCCTACCACGTAGCTAGGGTGGGTTGTTTTGTCGCCTTTTACGACAGGCTGACCCCGGCCACAGAGGTTAATATTCTTTCTCCGCCCCTGCACGTATATTGTTGTCCTAAAATGATTGTTATGTATATTTGTAATTTATGATTGTCTAATTATCTTCAAATAAATGAAACACGTTTCCATCAAAGTTTTGTTATGTAACAAATGAGATGAGTTCTGATATCATGAAATTTTAACAAACCCCAGGAAATACTGACATTGAGAGGGGGATAGAAAATGGGGATAAACCAAAGAACTTGCCTTCATCTTACCTGTGCCATACATCTGACATCCATGGCGTATCATCTTAACATCGCCGGGTTTTTATCCCAGGACAAGTTAAATATTTATAATATGTATTTATTTACAAAAAAAAAATGTATATAAGTAATATATCAGATACACTTTCATGAGCGTTTACTTTAAGGCTAGATTGTTGTGTTAATTGTCGCTACATACGAATATTTATTAATTTCAATAAATATTTTTTTACATTATACTTTATTTATTTACATTGTGGTATAATATACAGCGGCGAGAGGAGATAATAATCTTATGACAATGGTAAATGAATAGATGGGGACGGTTAAAATATTGAAAGTCAATGTCACTACACATTTACAGAGATTTATGTTGAGATAAATAAACGTTGGGGAGTTGTTTAGACGTGTTCACTGTACGCAGGGACAGGTGTCTCGCTCTCTGCCACAATAAATAGCTATTTACCAGAAAGTGCGGCCGGTGCGGTGCGGCTCCCACGCCGGAAGGTGTTCTCAATTTGTCGCCCGGAATGAAATTGTCGCCGCTTTCAGTATTGGGTAAGTGGCTTTTACATTTCACTTTGCTAGAGCCGACTTTGATTTTAATCTCGGATACAGAAATTGACAAAGGAAACAGACGTCGTATCAAGTTAGTTTATTACTTACTTCGAAATTTGACATAAAATGCGTATATAACAAATCCCTGCCAAAATAAAAGTGGAACTGCAATATATGCTGAAGATTTCCTCTTTGTACTGTAGATAGAGGCTGACTGCACACTTAATACTAAGCATTTATAGTGGCTTATTAATAGTTACAACTCTGTTAACACGCTGCCCTCCCACATAAGGTAACTGGAACCTGGATCACTTACACCAGAACAGAACACAAGGTTATTATAGCGGCATATTTAGCGACTAGGGGTAATTGCCATCCAGATGAGCTTGGAGTCCTATAACCTAAAAAAAGGTTCCGCCTATAAAAGCAGGTTACACAAAAAAAATTAAAAACAGCACTTCAATTTACGTCACGCTTTGCACAATTATATACAATAAGACGCAGTTAATTTTTTTAAGGCTTGGTTTAATTATTTCGTGAATTGACCTTGTAAATTCTAAATTTATAAATATATGAAAATTCGAGTACAAGTCTGTGATTGTTGGTCATGTTTTATGATACTTCAACGTTAGAGCTTTTAAAGACACAAAACGATACAGCAGGTTTAGTAGTTTCATAAGTTGTCTTATATTATAGGTCTGTAAATTCAATCCTCACTGAGTTTATTTAGATCTAGGTGATTATGCAAAGTTCTGCTGTATGTATCAAGTAAAGCTCTATGTTACATGTTTTCAAGTACTTTAAGGAAATGTTTTTAAAAAAATATGTAGGAAATTTTAAGTTTAGTTCAGTCAAAATTTGTAGTTAGTAATGTTTATGTTAATTGAGAAAATACATGAAATTTTTGTTAAGACAATTTTTTTATTATTGCTGTGGAGCAGCAATCAGGCTTCTGACCCATTAAGTAGTAAGTATCGTACCGTGTGAGTAATGGGTATTTTCAACAGCAGGGGCACCGCTAACACTTTTCCATCTGCGTAGGGGAACTGGAACTTCGATCACTTTTGTCGGAACGCAGCACAGGGTTGTTAAGGCGGCATATTTTGAGACCTGGGGTGGTTGATATTTAGACGGGCGGGCGCCACCAACTAGCTTATTTAGTCGCCTTTTACGATAGGCCGCATAGGCTACAAGGGTCGGATTCTTATTTCTTGGACGAATAAAAATAAATAATGTATCTAATATCATGAGAAACACAATTTGTTGAAGATTGTTTTTTATTACTTTATTCAAAGAATCATGAGTCACGATTATCTATACAGTTTCACAAACTATTAATGTGCATAGACTTATATCACATTAAAAATATGGCTTAGATAGATAGATAGATAGATAGATAGATAGATAGATAGATAACACTTTATTGTAAACCAATTTTACAAAAACAATGAAACTTATTTACACAATCAATATGTACTTGACTTACAATGGGCGGCCTTATCGCTACAGAGCGATCTCTTCCAGGCAACCCGGCTTAGTTATATTTACATGATTAATAAAGTCCGTGTGTCTGCATTGAATAACCAACATAAATATTTTTTTTAAATATGTTGTGACCATTCTTAATACCTGGGACACTTGTGATAGATATAAGTACTAGACAACTGATATACTACACGCTTTTCTTTTGTAAATAAATACATATTATACATAAACACCCAGACGCTGGACGGGAATCGAACCCGTGACCTCCGCGAGCGTACCGACGTGCGTTATTCGTTACGCCAAGAGGTCGTCATAACAACACATATTATTCACAACATAATATTCTATTTATACACAACATAATAATATTGTATATTTTATACAAGTCACAACAATATTCTTACATCATTAATATATTTGAATTTAATCATTAGTAACCTTTATTTACAAATTTTTCGGCCACGTTTCAAGGCGAAACAATGACTCCATAGAGCGTCTCGTTGTCCAGGGCAAAGTGGAGGGGACCAGATCACGTGGAAGATCACCCATGCGATGGACCGACCAGATCAAGTCGGCTGTGGGCGGGCCTTTGCATGAGTGCACCAGAATGTCTCTGAATCGCGAGAAATGGCGTAAAATCATACAGCGAACAATATCTGCCTCTAATAGTACTACCAGTTGATCACGACCGCTCTGTAAAGAGTGAAACGACTAAGAAGAAGAAGAAGAGAACCTTTATTTACAAGTATTTTGTAATTTCCTTGATTTGTAGTCTCTATTAATTTCTAGGTACCTTAGCTTAGTCACACACACACACTCGGTGATCAATCTAAAGTAAAGGTTTCGAATTCCACGATGGTATACACCGCTTAGCTTTCTTCGGCTCAGTTTTTCATCTTTTATACATATTAGAAAATAATTGCCAAGTACTGGCTGTTAAGGAAAATATCGGGAAGAAACTTACACATTGAGATCACCGATGCCAATATGGCGGGTATACCGCCCGTTCGCTTTAGGGAAGGTCCTAACCGAGTAGAATGTTATTTCGTATAATATCTCAATTGTAAAATCTTACTAGTACTTCTTGAAAAATTTAATACGGTTAACAAATTTAAATTTCGTTAATGAGTTTAGAATTTTAATAACTGCAAAAAAGTCAGACTGATATTATATAGAATATTTATATGTGTTGAACTTACAAGGTCAATTCAAATTTGCGTCATGAACAAAAAACGTTTGTATGGGAAAAAAACGAAGAGATCATCTTTACATTCACTCAACTCAAAATATCGAGTAATTTATGTAATTATTTCATAGATAAACTCTTTGAATATATGAGAATATTAAAACTATTAAATATTCTGAAAAAATAAATAATGTTTGGCATAGTCTGCAATTATTAAAGTACATCGATGTTGTCAAGCCAATATCTGTTATGTGCACTTTTTCGAGATTTCAACATTCTGACTATTATGACAAATTTGCCACCAAAACTGATATATAAAAACCGCTACGTGATTCTATTCGTTACATTACTTGAATATACACTTTAAAAGAAATTGTTTCTTAAAAAATTTTACATGAGAATTTTCTTACTCCATGTCTTAAAGTTTTACTTTTTGCACATAGCAGATATTGGTTTGACAACATACAACGTATGTAGAATACGACGTACTAACGCGACGATTGTTCTACGACGCATTCGACGAGAGACGAGACGAATTTCTTCTATTTGGTATTAAAAATCTATTATATGTATGACACGTAAATTAAACAGCGTTCGGCTTGTATATGGGTTTCTCCATACAAAAACACTTCGCGCCAGTACCAATAATTCTATTGTTTAACTTTTTTATATCTACGAGTTCGATATTGCTTGTCATCGTCGGGAGTATTATAAAACGCTAAGAGAATTTAATTTTAATGTGGCACAAAAAGTTAAGTGAAGAACTTCCAAAAGCCAAAGATCTATATTAAGTATGTAATTGCTTTGCTAACTGCGCTCACACATTTGCTTATTTATTATACAGTACGAATGAGCAAATTCATTTAAGTTGTTTTCCGTTATTTGACATCATTGGTAATACATTTCCATGGTGAAGAATGTTTACATCTTTAAACACAAAGCATGTGGTCTGTGTCCATTGTTCAAACGACCGATTAAAAATAAATTTCATATTCGCGGACATAACCGCCTCGCAGAATGAGGCAGTTCATACAAACTCGTTCCCGACCATAGCTAGAACCAAGGCTGAGAGCAAGATGTCAGTTCCGAAATGAGGAACGAGGGAGCGGTACACTTAACACCCTGCTGAGCATAAGGTGATCATATGGGCTACTGCATCCTTCTCGTTAGCCATGCCACAGCGGCATCCTAACGTCTCCTCTAAACCCGTGCATCACAGGTACCTTCCGACGCATCTGTGCTCCAGTTCGTCCCTCCACTTAGAAAAGCAGGAGTCACACGCGGCTGCGTCCCTATGCCACTAAAGCAGCGCTAGGACGCAAGCTTGAAGGTCCCACGGTTAAAATTTGGCTAGCATTTCGAAGGATACTGTGCGGTACCCACATATCACCCTGATGGCCAAGACGCACTGCTGCTTGCATAACAGCGCTATCATTTTGGTCGTCAGGCGATCCGCCCACACGTCCCCTCAAAGAGTCTGTGGGGTACAGAGACCATCCTTACATTCTTTATTAGATTGATAAATCTCAAGTTTAATCAATTTGCTATCTAATAAATTAGCGTTTATAATATAGTATCTATTTTTTATGAACTTAAAGCCTAAAAACGCTTGCTTCTCCAACAAAATTTTATATAATAAATAAATATACTTGGACAATTCACACTGCACCATTTAGTCCCAATGTGAATTTAATAGCAATTGTGTTATTAAATTGTGCGCCAGACTATTGATATACTGGTGATATACTTTGCTTTTGTACATAAATATATATTGTATTTAAAACCCTCCGCAGGCGTTCCGACATGCGTGAGCCAATACGCCACAGAGATCGACAAAAATATAAACTCAAGAACAATATTACTCCGTCAATAATATCGTACGATAATTAAATTAGAAATATCGTTTTGGTTTGATCAGTGGACACCGCCGCAATTATTTAAGCACACGTCTCTACTTGTATATACCGGTTCTCCAAATTATTTGCTAATAAATCCTCTTTGCAGAAGATCGTTTAGTATAAGCCGAAGCGGAGCTGATATCTAAGTGCGAATATTTCACTCAAGTTGCATTTAACAATAATAATTATTCTGAATAAGTATAAATTCTAATCATGAAGTGGTTAACTTTAATTGCATTATTTGGATTGGCCATATTATCAAGCACAACCGGATTTTCTCCAAGAGGTTAGTTGATTATAAATATTAATTTTTAATTTCATTATTTGTATGTGTACTAATTAATATATTCGATGTAGTAATAATTATTTTACATTTCCAATAATATAAATCATTTAATTTCAATACGACATTTAACAATACAATTGAAAAAACAACCTTTTAAAAAGGTTATTTCATGAAATTAAATTTGAAAAGTCTTGACTTGGATAACCTATATTAATCACTTTTATGTTCTTATGATATATGAAATCTATAGTTAGTATTATATATCTTGAATCAACCAAAAACAAGTATACTTTGATGATGACTCTTTACTTTACATAGGAACATGTAAGTGACAAATGGAATTTAGCAAAAATCTTTTTTATAACTGTTCTCTTTTTTGGAACATAGAATAAATAATAATAATGAATATACTGGAAAAATTGACACAGTGCCATCAAATCCCAACCTAAAGAAGAACCCTTGTGACTTGTGAACTTATGACTACAATACAACTAAATTCAACTAATGTCCCTGAACTCTACATGCATCCGATGTGCGATAGCGGTTGAACTAAGGAGGTTGTCAATGTCAAAGTCAGAGAATCGTTCCTAACATTTTTTGAAGATTAGAAAGTATTGCAATAAGTCGACCAGAAGGCACCAAAAGTAAAGGTCATTGATACTTAATAACGTACCTCAAGCTCCAAATAGTAAACTTTGGATATTATCAATTAGACATTAAAATATAATATTGTATAAATTGTATAAAACTGTAATTACAAAAAAGCATATGAAATCTGTTAAATATTAATCTGCATCATCATCTTAGCGTTAAATCCCATTTGCAACGCAAACTCCCGCTTCGGTCTCCGGGTCCGCTTATTTACTCATATTTTATGTTATTACTAGCATTATTATTTTTTATTGTATTTATTACTTAGTTTAGCGATAGGTTATTTTATTTTCATTAATTTATGTTCAGTGTAATTTTTAACTTTTAAACTGCTTTTGTTTGTGTGTGCTTGTCAAGAATAATTTATTTTGCTTTAACATTTATTATTTTTCCTTATTATTTCAGTTCTGTTTACATGGCATATTAAAATATTGTACATACACATACATTTAAATTGTTTAAGTTTAACGCAAGATTTTTTCGGTAGTAAGCCACTGTAGTTAGATTTGATTTTCTTTTTATCAGAAAAGCGGCCACCGCAATATACGTGGTCGACGCTAAGTGAAGACTCATCCACCAAGTTTACAGACCCCAAGTACTGGACCTCGACTGATAAAAATAATAAAGATTACCAAGATGCAAAACAGGATTATGGAGATCTGAACACTTATGAGAGACCTAAACGACTACCAAAAGATTCACAACCTAGCTTAAAAGGACAGGAATATTCAAAATACGATAATAGTTTGTTATTTTATGACGATCTTAATCGCCCATCAGAGTCAAGATTTCGCAGTGAAAACCAACCATCGCATCACGTAGAACCTGACTCATTACCATATCGTCCTGCTGATGAATATCCGCAGCCCCCTCATCATGATAACAGTGGTCATAGGCCTCCACTACCTCCAGATGACTTTGGTCATTGTAAGCCACCCTCTCTTCCACCTCATCATGGCTATGGTTATCCACCCCCTCCCCCACCACATCGTAGACATGATCACCCACCTCCTCCTCCACCTGATCATGGATATGGGCATCCACCTCCTCCTCCACCACATCATGGCTTTGGGCATCCACCCCCTCCTCCACCACATCATGGCTATAGGCATCCACCACCACCTCCGCCTCATCATGAACATGGTCATCCTCCCCCACCGCCTTTCCATTATGATCAAAGAGATCCCTCACCTCCAGATGATTATAACTATAGATCATCATATGATTCAAGATATGAAGAAACAGCGAACTTTAAAAATAAATACAACGAAAAAGATTCTCCCCAAGAAGATAGACATACACGCCAATCTTCTGGATTTGGCTATCTATCCAATTATGACAGAAGAGGTCCTCCAGGGGGGAAGTTTGATCATAGACCTCCTTCAGATCCTTGGTACGTTGATCTGCGTAGGTCTGTAGATGAAAGATATGACGATCGTGGACGTCCTTCAAACTATAGATATAATGACCGCGAATTTCCACCCGATCGCAGATTTGACGATCCTAGACCTCCCGACCGTAGGTATGATGACCAACGCCCACCTTTCGATCGTCCACCTCCTTTTCATCATCCACCACCTCGGGGTCCTCCAGATTTTTCTAGAAATTCAGATTATAGAGACCCCCCTCCTCCACCTCCTCCACCTCGGGGTCCTCCAGATTTTTCTAGAAATTCAGATTATAGAGACCCCCCTCCTCCACCTCCTCCACCTCGGGGTCCTCCTGATTTTTCTAGAAATTCAGATTATAGAGATCCACCTCCTCCACCTCGAGAACGAGAGCGCCCACTACCTAAACCTGAAAGACGAACACCATTCCAAGATTATAGACCACCATATACATCAGAAAAACCCAATCAAGATGAAAATGAAGACCGTTTAATTTTAGAAGGACTTTCATCATCAAGATTAAGTACTCAAAGAACAACAACTGTAAATGATCAAATTGATGCGTCACAGAAGGATGTAGCAAGCCAAATTGATATACGATTCTCAGCTGATGCCGATGTGCCTTCAAAAATCGAGGTGTTGGCGCAGAACGTCGATCAGAATGCTAGCCAGACCCACAGCGCTTTTACTGATGGTTCAATATTAAGTACACAGTCTACATATACGTATTTTTCGCAATTTGTTCAGGCCCAACCTGTTACGCCAGAGGCTTAAACCGTCATGCAATTTAAAAGGAAAAGAAATTTTTCATACAAAACTTAATGTTTTTCGTAATTACCGATACTCAATAAAATATTATTAGATCATGTAAAGTATATGTTTTATTTGATTTGTAATATCAAATAGTAATTGCGTGAATCAATTTTTTACAAGAAATGGGGCTTTTATTTTGCAACGTGACTTTGTCCCTAATAAACAATCTTTTATGAACAACCGCGAGTACAATATTATCTGTGTCTGAAATGATTAAAATATACTCATAGTCTTAAGATGTTTTCTAGAGAGTTATAAACGCTGACATTTATAATATGTACACAAATATAATATTTTGATTACATTAGGTCATCAAATTACTATATTTAATATAAAATAATATTATATAAACAAAGGATTAGACAAAAACTTGGCTTTTCTTTTTAGAAAATCAGGCTGTAGTTATCTCAATTAGAAAATAAAGCGTTATATATATCCTTGTATATTCTATTTATTTGTACTTATTTGCTCAAAGACGGTAGTTAATTTATAATTCTCAAGATAAGACGCCAACCAATTTTAAAAAGGAAAGCAATTGGACTGTTAAACTCATGATAATACATCAATGTATTCTGTCTTCACGTGCATATTATTTAATATTTACTCTATTCTATCCTGTCTGTGTAAACTACTTGCGTGAGAAATCAACAGAAGCGTTATGAAATACGCTCAAATTTATCAGTATGACGTTTATCAGTATCATTATAAAACAGATATAAATGTCTATCTTCTTAGTAACTGTATGAAATAACTTTAACCAATTATCAAATGAATATGGAAAACTTTGTAAATACCGGTCCAAGAACTAATTCAACCAGCAACTACGGTTAATGCCGCTGTCAAAGCACTGGTCAGGTTTGATTCAAAGTATTGCTCACATCTACATATATGATATAAGCTTAAGCTTCAAGACTCCATCCAACGTCGAGCAGTCCGCTTTAATTACAATTCTATACTCATAGATGATCTAGACACTATTGGTCTTCGGAGAGACTGCGCTTTTTTGCACCTTCAACCGTCTATGCAAGAAGGAATGTTCTGAGGAATTGTTAAAAATAGTACCTTGGTCATATGACTACTACAATACTGCTTCCATCGGCAGGACATCTCTTAATTAATTAACTTAATGGTTCTCTACATCATTCAAATTGCGTACACTTCGGATTTATTAAAAACGAAAATCTCTCTCCAACATTTCTTCGTAGTTAGTGTTAATAGGCAGTGTCTTAATATCGCCCGAGGTATTACAAGTGTCCATAAGTGTCCGTGATCCCTTTCTATCAGGTAGACCGTGTGCTAATTAAACTATAAAAAATGCTATTTCCAGATTCTTTCAATTTTCGATCGGTGTATTACGAGTATATAGCGCGCCAATTAGGGCGCCTTCAAATTAGCCGCAAAGTGTCGCGCTGCAGCACCGCGGCTGCAGCGCTGCGGCCGCGCGGCTGTCGCTTGGTTCGAGTATCATAGTGTTGTATACACGATGGACTCAGACGAAGAAACACTGCTCTTAGTGTTATGATTTTTCTCGTCATATTTTTTGCAAAAAATGCCTTAAGTGAAATTTAAATCAATTATAAATTTTGTAAGTCAGAATTATGATTTATTAGCAACAGATGCAAAATAAAAATAGAAAAAATTTTTAGTCACATATTCTGTCTGTTTGATGATTATTTCTTATGTACAATTAATGCGATTATTTAAAAAAAATAAACAACATTCTTGTGATTATATTATAGTAGTGTATTTTGGTTTTAAAAAACCCTAAAGAAAACCGGTTTATTTTCAAAGTAATCAGTATATACTGGTGTTGAAAATCGTAATCGGTTCACATCACTAAACTGATGCGTGGCCGCGTTTTTGATTTATATGAATTTAGAAAACCGCGCGGCCGCAGCGCTGCAGCCGCGCCGCTGCGGCGCGACACTTTGCGGCTAATTTGAAGGCGCCCTTATTCTTACACGTGTATTTTGTTTGTAATATAACTTCTAGATATTCTCGTATATTAGATAGCTTACGACTGGGTTATGGATAACTAATTATTTAGACTTGATTAAACAATAAAAATATAAAGGATACAATTAATAAAACATTTATATTATTATGTTAAAGGATAATTATCAAATTGTAAAAGAAATTGATTAAGCATTAATAAAGGTTTATAGTTGTAAATACGTATTAATGTTTACATATTGGTTTATTGATTTAAGAAAATTTTAATGTACATGTTACTTACGGTATGAAAAACTGTATAATTGTTCTTGTCGGCAATTTCAATTTTTTTATCGTTTTTAGATCGAAATAACCACCGAGATGATGGCCTGTCAATCAATGAATGGAGGAAATATACAAAACATTCACCAGTTCATGAGTATGATATAATTAATGATCAAATGTTCTATCACAACAAAAAACCTTATAAGAGAAGTCCTCAGCGCCCGAACGAACCACCAAACCGGGGTCCTCCGAGCAATCGGGGGCCACCTATGAATAGAGGACCACCACCTAATAGAGGACCACCAAGTAATAGAGGGGCACCAAGTAATAGAGGACCACCAAGTAATAGAGGGCCACCCAATCAAAAAGGACCACCAAATAGAGATTTTGATGTCAGACCAGAAGACGATAGGCCAGTTCATAACAATGAAGGACCTCCTGATACCCGATACGAAACTCAAATCCCAATGCAATCTGAAAATAGAGGCCCAACAAATACTGATGGTCAAACAAATAATAAAATACTAACAACATCCCCAGTACCAATTATCATCAGTCAAGAAAATTATAAAGTAAATGGTGTAAATCAAAACCCACCTGAAGAAGTAAATGATAATACAGTGTTAAGTAATCTTGATCGCTTGGGAGATGTTTCTTCTGTAAATTTTCAAAGTTCTTCTCATTTAAACAAGCAGACAGATAAAAGCACTATTGAAAGATCAACAGTTTCAAATACTAAGGCAACTGACATAAGTATGAATAATAACTCTATATTTAACCCTTATCCAATATTTTTCCAAGCTCAAGCTGTCACTCCTGAGACTTAAGTTTATTTTAATATAATAATAATAGTAAAAAAACAGTATTTGAAACTGAGTATATCTAGATAAATATAGGTAATTTTTAAATAATTTTACACAAATTAGTTCATATATTATTTATTTAAAAATAAAAATTTTACATAAAATTCTTTGTATTCTTTTGAAGTGTTATTTTTTTTTATTTACAATGAATTACATATATTTCTCGTATTTATATTTCCAAAGTAAATAAACGCCAAATAGTATAATAAACGCCTAATTGTTTATGTACGATTTTAAAAAGAGTACATACACATTTACATATCTCGTTTACCAGTGGGAATCAAAAGGTGGGTCTGCACCTGCCATCTGCAGTACGCATGTAACCTGTAGAACATCCACCCTGAAAGTTTTCTCGGCCGTCCTTTTCAGTGGTGTTGGTAACTGGTGTTAGTTCACTGGTCTGTGTTGATGTCGGGGGCAATGTGGTAGACGGAACCGTGGTGACTTCGGGTATCTTTGTTGTCTCAGGTTGATCGTCATCGTCATCTTTGAAAACTATGGCATCTTTCACATCAGTAATTGTATTTTTGATTGACGAACCAAGTTTTCCTAGAAATCCAAAGTCACCACTCACGTTATGTATTATAACTACACAGCACAGCAACACAAAAATTGAGGTCTTCATATTTTCAAGCTTCAAATAATATTGAATTTATTCACCACGTTCTTTGGTTACATCAACTCGACTGATCTCTTTAGTTGAACTACAGATATATAGATAGATAACTTATGACCTTTTAAGTATCATTTATCTGGCTCGTGTAATGGTTACTTCCAAGAAATGATAAAAACGTCGTTTATTTTTATCCAAAGTATTTGCTAGATTTTCCTGTTACTCAACAGGCTTAAGATAATTTCTAATATACTTGATATTCCCGCTTGAAACTGAAATTAATTGTAAATAAATATTAGTAGCATAATATGTAAATAATTATAATACTATCATCTTATACCGCAGCAAAATGATGGCTTTGATATTTTTATAAACAAAACGCAAAATTTAACTGCCTTAATTTTATTATTATTATAAAATTACAGTTTTAAACTTAATCAATTAATAATAATTAGGTACATTTTCAGGTTTATTTTTAAATAACAGTGTTATATTTTGGATATAACCTTACCATCAAAGTCTTTGTCTACAATTCCCCAATGAATCGCGCCTTTGGCCTAGTGGACATTCCAAATCAGGCACCCTTATCACTTGTCCAGTTTGTACACTTTCGGTGGTGGTAGAAGTGGCCTGACGAAGCTTTTCTTGAAAATTGAATACCACGCCAGCTTGTGTTTGCACAACACAAGCATTAACAATCATCACTGTTATACAGAAAACAATTTTCGCGTCCATTTTATAGTAAATTATCGAACATACTACAGATTTCTTCGATCACAATTGCTCGCTGTTTCACCAAGTCAGTCTGCATATCCCTTTTGGATCCTTTTGTGTTCCTGGTTCGCAGCTGCCCGTATTGATAGGCACTTCTATCATAGAACCGGTATTAATAGTCGCATTTTTAACTGTAACATTGAACTGTTGATGAAACGTATCTACAAAATCTTGGATAGGATTTCCGAATAATTCAAGGATTCTGGTAATAAAAAGAGGTGCACCAGAAGTACATATAAGTAAGTGGCTCACTGTACTGAACACGAGTAGACGTGCGGTCCCAGTCATCATTTTATAACACTACTACTATCGCTGTCTGCAAACAGAACTTTATCAACACTATTTACATTCAGCAAACGGAAAACAGATAACGATGGAGAATCGATATACGTGGCACATATAATGACTTGGGTTTATTTATTTTTTACAAAATTAATATTTGGGTTATTACATATTACTCCGTAATTGTATTTACATACACTCAAACTATCTGCTTATTGTTAATTTTGCTTAAAAAACAATATTCGTAAAATCCACATATATTTTACGTATTTCATCGTTGTCAACTAGAATACGAATAGACGATCTCTAAGCATTTTAAATATAAATGCCCTTGAACCTATATTAACTCATATGCTCAAACTATGATGAATGTTCACGCTATTGTTGATTGTTGAAACCTTTTGTGTGAATTCTCAGTACCAATTTCAAATCAATTTGGATACACTAGATTTTATTACTTTCCACTCATTTTGTAGGTATGGTACTTGGTAGTCAAGTGGAAATAAGTACGGGTTGGTATTCTACGATACCATGCACCTATTACATAGTTTTGATGGTGAAATAAAACACCGTGGGAAACCCGCATAGCGTGATCACTGGTATTTGTAATCCGCTTGGACAAGCGTGGCGGGTACACTGTTTGTTCCCTCTAGGGGGAGGCCCAAACCCAGCAGAAGGGACTTTAGAGATTTTTATTATTATATTATAATCAGACTTCTGTATAATTTTCAAACCACTATATCGAATCACACGTACTACGCGATTAATTCCATTGTTGAGTACATTGACAAGTTAAAACTTCAGTCGATACCTCTTGGTAAATCTTCTTATTGGCCAAGAATACACAAAACCAGCTTGAACAAACATTTACTACATTTAGCCCTCACAGGAGCGACTGCTGCTGACCCACCAATGTTAAGAATAAAAACTGAATAGGGTAAATCAATTCAAAATACAATTTGATTTACTGTCTGTACCTTGGATCACTGATGGGAGAGCGCTTTTTTTCTTGAGTCACACTATTAAATTTAACAAAATATTTTGTATTATAAATTGTATAGTGATTTCTGAGCTCAAGTTTAAATGACTTTATAATTCATTTAAAGTATTCAACAGGCTTACATCGTTTCCCATTCAGATCTGTAGAGTGTGATTTTCTCCGTGCAGGGGCGGAGTAAGAATACAGACCTCTGCGGCCGGGGTCGGTCTGTCGTAAAAGGCGACAAAACAACCCACTCTAGCTACGTGGTAGGGCCCCAAGCCCGTCTGGATGGCGACCGCCTTTGGTCTTAAGTATGCCGCCATAAAAACTTTGTTTTGTGTTCCGGCATTAGTGATCCAAGTTCCTGTACCCTTATGGAATAGCAGCGTGATGCCACTGGCGATGCAAACACATAGGTAACGGTAACTGCTAAATACTATGTGGGCCGTCAGCCTGTCTGCAGTCCTACAGCAATCAAAAAAAGAATAAAGCGTTAGGAGGCAATAAGATATTAAACAAAAATAAAATGGTATTAGTATCTTCAAAATATGTTTAAAAAAAGCGTTTTAAGTACACCATTGTGAAGCTCTTGTTAGTGGTGCCCGCAATACAGATCGCTTCAGTGACTTTACCGTTCCGTTTGGACGGCCTTTTACTAATTCACGTTGTAAAATATGAATTTATATTGTTTTGGTTACAATCCATATTTAATTACAATATTTAGTTTATTGACCTAGTTTAGTAGGTAATATTCATAAGATGTAGGTTTTTCAATAAGAACACTGACTCATGTTTTACTTAATTTTATAACAACTTTAATTTTTGTTTCAAGTATTTATCCCAGTCGTGTATGAAGCTTTGAATATTGCCGTAATAAATACGCATTTTGCGTCAATGTTCTTTTATGAAAATTTATCTAAAAGTCACTATTCACTAAAACTCAAGAACAACTTAATAAACTTGAGCGCCTCCAAAATCTTTGTATCAGGTTCATATTCGGTTTGCGTAAATATGACCATGTTTCAAAATTTCACCAAAACTCAAGTGGTTACCCATCCATCTTCGCCAGAAAACTCACATTCTTTCAGTCGTTTACAAATTCATCTTTATTCCAAACGCCCCTATTCACCTGAGAAATCAATTCGAGTTTCTTAACTCATGTGGCCTTCGAAATTTGCGTATATCTACTGAACTATCTCTCAAAACTGGTTCATATCTCTTCTTTCTATAATGACTCCTTCACTGTTCATGCTATTAAACTTTGGAATGCACTACCTATTGCTATAAGATAGGCTAAATCACTAGGCACTTATCTTGTGACAACAATAACAAATATTTATATATTCTACAAATATAGATATTAAAGTATGTTTATTTATTTATGTAGGTATTATATTTTATATGTAGTATTATTATTTTATGTATATTGTTTGTTTATTCTGTAATTAAAATATTATACTACATCAATATAAAACGAATAATATCCCATAGTCCAGATTGTCTGGAAGAGATCGCTCTTGGCCGCGGTCTGACTAACCCGTCGCGTTCCGCGGCCTCGACACTTAAGGCGTGTGAAGGAACACCAGGTTGGGTTTACTAGGTATACCCGTTACGTGCGTCCCCAGCGTAGAGCGAAGGACGTACAGGCGCATTATACGGGACGCCCCACTACCCCGCCGCCCATTCCCACGCAGCGGGGTGTGTGTGTCATGCATTTTCACCTCCTAAAAAAAGATATCGCTCTGTAGCGATAAAGCCACCCATTGTAAGTCTAGTAGATATTGGTTGTGTTCATTGTTTTTGTTAGTTATTTAGTTGACGAGTGTTATCTATATATCTATGTATAAACTATATCTATAAGCGAAATACCACTCAACACGAAATCTCAAAATAATAATATTTATTGATTTTGCGATGTAGACGCTCACTTAGAACGGATTTTACGAAATTTCTGTCCAAAACGTAATTTTTTTTAATTTATATGGAAAAACAATGTTTACCCAGTTTAGCTTGTAAAATATAACATAAATAATTAAGAATTATAAAGTATAATATTCTTATTAAGAAACATATTGTCAAGTTCTTAAGGGCATTATGTTGAGTTAGCTTTAGTTACGATAAACAGACACCATCCCCTCAGGGGCGCTTCTCTGTCCGAGGAGTGCACGGGTGTGCGTACCCGAGGTGCCCGAGCATCCGCCACCTCATTCCCCCTTCGCGTCCGAGGCGGCGGAGTCCCACCTTTCTTCCCGTCTACCTCCCACATCCTTTCCCAACTTCGCTCTCTGTTCGTGGCACGGTCCGCGGTGGGATGGTTGCGAGTACTGGTTGGGGTCCCGGGTTCTGTCCCGGGCCCTGATTTGGTAGTCGAAACCATGCCCATTTCGACTGCGCCTGCATAGAGAGTGTTCCTGGGGTGGGAACGGCATCTCCGCTCTCCGTCGGTCTGGCTGGGTTGGCTACGACGTTGGGCGACTCCCTGGCTTTCTGGGGTGTCGTCTGGTAGTCGTACCCACGCCTGACTGGCACGTGGCGGAGATGCAAGTCCCGCCCCGTCCAAAATCCTCTTTTAGCTTTAGGCTGGAGGCAGTCAAGTCCGCAAAGGAGGCGGCGGAGCGGGAGCGGGAGTCGACTACCACACTCCCCTCCTGCCAACGCCGGCGGCGCCGGAGGGCAAGTAGCAACCTCCGGCTGCCATAAAAAGCGGCCGCGGGCGGGCCCTCGGGGAGGATCCGCCGCCCGCATTATTGCCGCGAGGGAGAGAGCCGCGTGCTGTTCCGCGGCCCTCCTCAACTCATGTTGATTCAGAAGAGCGCCGGGGGACAAAATCCTGACCCCTGGCGCCAACTATTTAGAAGGGGCCCACCTTAAGACAAAGGGCGGGCCAGCGCCGGCCCGGGCCACGAGATCGGCAGGCCATATATCCGTAGGCCCGGGTGTAGGCGATAGGAGAACAGCGGGGTTTTTTAGTGGGTAGTCGGATGGCCGAAGATCTTTCCCGGAGTCCCACATATGCCTCGGTCCCCCCGGGCTGGGGGAACCCGTCAAGAGAGGGTTTTTCCCCGAGACCAAAAAAAAAAAACAGACACCATGGGACCTCCAGGCCCGGGTCCTGGCGCTGTTATACCAGTAGCGCCGGGACGCGGCCGAGCGTGGCTCTCGCCCCACACTTCGCCAAGTTGAGGTTAATCCTTTACCAATAATTTTTTTTTTGGTCTCGGGGAAAACCTCTCTTGACGGGTTCCCCCGGCCCGGGGGGACCGAGAGATATGTGGGACTCCGGGAAAGATGTTTGGCCATCCGACTACCCACGAAAAAAACCCCGCTGTTCTCCTATCGCCTACGCCTGGGCCCACGGATATATGGCCTGCCGATCTCGTGGCCCGGGCCGGCGCCGGCCCGCCCTTTGTCTTGAGGCGGGCCCCTTCTAAAGTGTTGGCGCCAGGGGGTCAGGGTATCGTCCCCCCGGCGCTCTCCTAACAACTCTAGGAGTTGAGGGGTGCCGCGGAACAGCACGCAGCCCTCACCCTCGCGGCAATAGTGCGGGTGGCGGATCCTCCCCCGAGGGGCCGCCCGCGGCCGCTTTTACGGCGGCCGGAGGTCGTTATTTGCCCTCCGGCGCCGCCGACGTGGCCTGCATTAGCGGGAGGGGAGTGTGGTGGTCGACTCCCGCTCCCGCTCCGCCGCTTCCTTTGCGGACATGACTGCCTCGCAGAAGGAGGCGACGGCCGTCCATCCAGGATCCTTTACCAATAATAGTCTAACCTACTTTTAACTCCAGCACAAAAAATTCAGTTCAAGATATTCTGAAAATGGAAACAATATTTTTGTCTATGACTTTTTACTAGCAAACACTGTAAATATTTGCTTTGCAGGTCGTCAGGGAATAAACGGCCTTTGAAGCCGTGACACAAACCGATGCCGCTCAATGAAAAATGCCACCATACACGTGATGCGTTGGCTCGGAGTTATTTCGTGATTAAAAACATACTTTTAATAATATTTTAATTACAATTCCTACACATTCCTCTCTTTTTGACGTTTCGACCCGGTTTAGATAGAACATCGGACCTTGGAGCCTAGAGGCCCATTGTTCAACAAACTAAAAAAATTACAATAAAATACTTATGATTAAATTGGGAAGAATGGTTAAGGTAAGAAAGGAGTATATACGATATCTTAAAGTAGCTCCTGTAAATGATAAATTGAGAGGACAGAGACTGGCGCCGTTCAGGCGTATAATGAGTAAGGATGCCGGGATGAACCTGAAAGTAGATGTGTACAAGGGCAGGGTAGATCTAAACAGTAGTGGAAATAAAATGTATAATTAATTGATTATGATAGTTTCATCATCCATAAGTTCACCCAAATTGTCCAAACGCGAGAACAACACTGGCCTTAGTTGGCTAGCACCATGCTGATCCAGTTTAGGACAATGATGCTTTTTTGTATGTTTTTTTTTTTGTATCAGAATGTTTGTTTATTTGTCCTAAACAATGTTTGTTTGTTTGAAATAACGTGTGATGTAAGATTTGAAGGTTTGTGAAATGACAGATTAAGAATACCAGGATAGAATGAAATGGAAAAAAGACATATTGTGCCGACACAAAATGATTGGACTAGACCAAGCTAATGATAACGATGAAATTGGTATGAGAGTCAGGGTCTGAAATCTCAAACCCGAATGGGTCTGTTCCTTTCCGGCCCGTGAACTAGTAAAAGAAGTCCATTTATTACATATTTAAGTCTATCTAGTACCCCATCGAAAAGCGTCTTTCAACGGAATACTTAGTATTGAAATAGAATGAAGGTTAACGAGATTTTCCTTTTGCGAGAATATAGCACAGACTGGAACGGGTATGGGGTTTGGAAGCAGAACTCGCACAATGGTCACTATCAGAGCACAAAGCAGAGCATTTAAGTTTAATAATAAAATATCAGTCCACTTATTTTAATTATTTATTACACCCTCATTAAACCTCTAATCTTGATGAATATTCATATAAGTATATATATCATAAGTATATATCATTTAAATTATGTATGCCAACAAATCTCCATATTCAACCTTAAACATGTATTTTTTCTTTCTCACAGTCTATCTGTAACAAATAAAATATAAAAAATAATAAAAATAATGATTACTGTTTAATGTTATTAATGCGAAAGTGAGTTTGTTTGCTTATTTGTTACGCTTTCATGCCTAAACCGCTGAACTAATTTTGATAAATTTCGGTATAGTTATAGATTGCACCTTGGAGTAGGTTACTTTTTTAAATTCATATGGCAGAACAACGTTTGCCGGGTCAATTAGTCATAAATAAATTAATAATTTTTTATAACAGAATTATTATTACATTGTCTTTGGTTATTTTTGTTTATCATAAATTTCATTTCTTACTTTTTCGTACTAATAGGTTGATGAGGGCCCTACGCAATCTTCGGGACCCAATTCAACATTACCTGCCAGCGGGCACACTCTGCTACACGAGGAACGAAGCTGTAACTTGTAGTTTAAAAAACGAGAGTAGTTTTCATGATTTATGACCTTTTTTAATCAGATTTGTAAAACTGTGTCTAAAATTTGTTGTACTTTGGTCTGTTTTAGCTTTTTCGACTCCATCTGAGGTAAGGTACCCGTTCCACGTGACATATTTAGTTTTGCGAATTTTCAGCCCCCTTCCTAATCTTGGTGAACACCCATAGCATGTGAGAAAACCACTTCCTCCCCATAGTTTACATGTAGTAATTAGTAAATACGATCTTCAAATTTTTTTTGGAAACAGAAAGTAAAGAGTTAATAATTAGGCTCATATTTATCTTTTTTAGTACAACGCTTGCCGCGTGACACAAAAAGTGCATGTTATAAGTAAAAATTAAATTATAGTTACAAGTAAAAATTAAACGCTAAATGCGCCTTATTTAAATATAAGTGGAAATGCGCGAAATTTTCTGTAGAGGATATTTACTACCTGACGGAATACTTAACCCTACCCCCTCTTCCCTGTGACCAAGTGTGGTATATGAATCCCCCCCCCCCCCCCATTACTGGTTACGTAGTACAGGTACGTCCTTTAACATACAGAATATTCAACTTGTCATTGAATTTCAAAGTGGTTTAATTCTTGTGTCTGTATTCGCAAATATGAACTTACTTTTTCTACAGTTTGTTATCTTCTTCCGATGATGATGAAGATTCTGAAGATGATGATGAAGTTGGTGGAGCAGCTGTTTCACGTTTCTCCCGGCCCTATAAATATTTTTTATATAACATATATACAATTCTATGGAACGACATTTAGTTATATAATTTAGTAGCCATGTTCAATAATATTCATTATCTAAGAATATTGTAAGTAAAAATTTAATAATGAAAGCGTATTCTAGAGCAAAATCTTACGTGTTGTTTGTTATTTGTAATTTAACTGCTACTAATCTAATAGATTGATTCAAATAATTTGTATATGTGGGTTCAGATATTACGCTACAGATTTACTTTAGCACGAAACACGAAAACAACTAGAGTTTGTAACACTTCCGTCGCATCCGAGCACAAGGTGAGTCGTGGCAGCGAGTCGTGCCGCTTACGCAACGTCGTCCCTTCTACCTGCTACGTCATCGCAACCAGGCAATGTACCCGCCCTCACAGCTGACAAATCCTCTAAGAATATATAATAGCTTAGAAGCAGTTAGGAAAGCAGTTGCCAAACGTAGGCTAACTAGTCCCCTAAAAATATAGGCATTTAACACGGGGTCTATGGAAGTTGGTGTATTTTAAATATGATAATTAAGTTATAGAATCAAAGAAAATCTAATAATAATCATGCCTTTGAAACGCGTCTTTATTTACTTTGTTGGTTAAGTGCTAAAATCAATAATGATGTCATCTCATCAAGGTTTAGCAGTTGATTGCATACTCGTATGAACCATAATAATCGCGCTCTATTACACAAAGGTCTAGCTGTAATGTATCCATACTAACATAATAAATATGAAAGTAACTCTGTCTGTCTGTCTGATACGTTTTCACGCCTAAACTGCTGAACAATTTTAATAAATTTCGGTAGATATTTGACCTTGGAAAAGGAAAGGCTACTTTTTAAGGCTATTTTTTAAATGTATATTTCAGATAATAGTTTGCCGGGTCAACTAGTTATTGATATTTTCTTGATATTTCTACGATTTAAAAAAGTTCTTAACAATAGGAATGAATACATTTTTTTTAATTATTACTTCAGCTCTACCCGTCTATCAATAATAGTATTTGATTGCTATGTCTTATTTCTTTTCACTCTGAGTTCAATTATAAATAGCTGTATAGATATATACCAATTTTATAAAAAAAGAAAATTGCCTTCTTTGTCTATATTCTAAAATATATATTTTAGTTGTGTACTGTGACAATTCACAGAGATTCATTTAGTCCAAAAGCAAGCAGCCGAGCGTTAGTGTCATGGCTATTAGGCAACTGGTATACTACTTATATACTCTTCTTTTATAAATAAATACATAAACACCTAGACTCGGAATAAATATCGAACCCGTAACAATGCATGCGTTCTGACGTGTGAAAGCCGTTGCGCCACGAAGGTCGTCAAAGAAATTTGACAAATCTAAATTTAAAAAAATATTTAGTCTTAGTACACTCATGTGGGTTTAGTTTTTGTATTATAATTAATTGTATTCAACAATGTCATACCATAATTATACTTGTGTTATGAAGAATATTTATTAGTATTAATAATATAAATTATAAAGGTTTATGGCATTATATCGCTGTATCTGAAGAATGCAGACGGTGGAACACTCCAATTTGTTTGGAGAATGCTCGCGTTAGCTTGGAGTTTCTTCAAGCGAGCCTCAATTGCGGCTCTAATGAGCAATAATGATGAAACAGTTCCCTTCAACTTTATATATTTTTGGATTAATGAAATAATTGAAGGAATGCAAATTGTGAAAGTATAACAATTGAATTAAGTTGTTTATGTGGTCTCAGCCAGAAATAAAACTAAGTCTATCCCGTCATTATTTAAGCAGACGTCAAAGTCAACAGTGGATTATCCCCTTTGCTAGGTGATGAACAGCAGAACAAAGGTGCTTTTTGGTTCTTTTGGAAGTAGAATAATCAGATGGCTGACAATTCTATAAAATTTAAATGAAGCTTCATGTATCCTTTTGTTGCTGCTTTTCAGAAAACGAATTATGATCAGATGCAAAAAGGAACACTGGAATTCATCTGTGACAAATATCAAGAGTATATCTCAAATTCTTTCATTTGCAACCGGGGTGTAATAAAATTTTATAATAATTATTTCGCAGTATAAATAAACTCCTATCAGCAAATGACTTTCAGAATCTTCCTACGAAATCATCATAACTATCAATTATCTGATGATTAATCACCTTAAATAGGTACTAATTAAACAAGGTCCTCCTAAGAAATACATCTACTTCAACGCGAGAAAATTTTATAAAAGTTATAAAAATTGCGTGCCTCAGAAAGGCAATCTTATACAAATAAACACTACAAAACAATACAAAATGTACTATCTAATCGTGACTGTTCGGATAGTGACTTGAACTCAATTTTAACTATTATATTATAGGATATTTGATTATTTATGCCAAGCAGACAGTTTGATCCTAACTCGGTTTCGAGTTCACGCAAAAAGATTTTAAGCTAATATATTGTAACCCTCTTAAGAACCTTTGATGTAATAGAAGTGAATAAAGATGAAATAATAGAAACTTACGCTGTCTTTACATTTATCTTCTTTAGATTCCGAAGACTGTTCTGATGAAGACGAAGATGAACATTCATCTTGCTTCTTCTGAAAAGTAATTATTTAAAATCACAGACACATTAACGATGTTATTTTAACTTGCTAAAATTTGTTGCCGCGTGATCTGTGACAAAACAAAATAGTAAATACCTTTGAGTGAAAACTTCTTTGATGTTTTGTTTTACTTTTAGGGAGGGATTGTAATTTTATGTTTTCCAAATAAATATCATTAAATAACCCAACACTTTAATAGGTAGTTGTAAAATGCTACGAATGCATTAGTCCCTTTTTCTTCTTTATGGACAGCAAGAGGACAAGTTTTATTTGCAGTATGGGGATCAGACAACAATCACTTCTGTGAAAAACATTTAATCACACAATACATTTACTGTGAACACAATACTTTTATTGTGGACCTTTTATCAGAAAAAGGATTATTTACAAAACATTAATAAATAAGGACTTAGAAGTACGCCCAGCGCAATACTCAGGAACGTGCTAAGGGCTCCGAAGTGCAAAATCCGGATGCAAGTCCCATAAAACGATTGCAAGAAAAAAAGACCAAATATATGTAGTTCATGAGTATTTTATATGTGCTTGTATATAAACACTCAGACTCGGAACGGGATTTGAACATGTGAACCCCGCGATGTTCCAACATGTGAAAACCATTGTGGCATTAAGATCATCTTAAATACTGATGCCAGATACTAAATAAGTAATTATAGATGGTTTTAAACGATAAGACCGCCGACTGATTCACCAACATATTAATTTAATTTTTTTTTTTATAATATATATGATCCTTATATGTGACATATTGTGCCAACCCCAGATGATTAGGTCAAGGCCAAACTAATAGTGATGACTATTTTAAAGTGTTATCTATTTAAGTATGTGTTGATTAGTTGTAACTCCTAATAGTAAATGCTAAATTGTAATTATGATTTGTCATCAATACCAAACAACTTACTTCCTCGCTTTCCTCACTCTTATGATGATGTCTGAAATACAAATGGAAAACACGTTTTAAAATTTAATATAGAAACTCTTTGTCTAAGTTATTAAAGTATTTAGGTTTTTATAATTGTATTGTAATTAGTCTCCGTGTAGGAGCGGAGTGAGAATACGGACTCCTACGGCCAGGGGTAGGGCTCCAAGCCCGTCTGGATGGTAATCGCCCTTGGTTTCTAAATACGCTGCCATAGTAACATGTGTTGTGTTCCGGCATAAGTAACCCAAGTCCAAGTTCGCCTAAGTTAGCCCGTGTTAGCCTGACATCGCAAACATCTATGCTTGCTATTAAGTCAGCCAACAGGCTGACTAGAAAAGTCACTTCCCCACTGCTGAGCTTGGATCCTCCATTAAAAGAAACAATACTCCTAAATCCTCCTAAATATTTATGTGTAAGTTATTTTATTATATTTTCCATCATTATCATCATCGCTAATAAAAATGATAACTGCCCCTAATTTTCCTCAGCTGGTTTCAAGCCTCTCCCTAGTGGATATTATACCCGCTTAAAAAGAACATCCTGGATACATCAGCTTGTGGGTTTCCTCACGACAAATTTCTTTTTTTTTTTTTTATTGCGTAGGACAGCAGACAGGCTGACAGCCCGCTTAGAATTTAGCAGTTACCGTCGCCTATAGGTGTTTGCAACGCCAGTGGCATCGCGAACACGCTGCTGTCCCATAAGGGTACAGGAACTTAGGTCACTAATGCCGGAACACAACACAAGGTTATTATGGCGGCAAGACCAAAGGTGGTCGCCATCCAGACGGGCTTGAGGCCCTACCACGTAGCTAGGGTGGGTTGTTTTGTCGCCTTTTACGACAGGCCGACCCCAGCCACAGAGGTTAGTATTCTTTCTCCGCCCCTGCACGAATAAACGTGTCAAATATGTATGTTATAATATACAAAGTAAATGAATAATGCCACATAAGAAGTGCATCAAATCGAATGGATGGGTGCTTTAAAAATTTAACCCGTAATGTCGGAGTGATAGCACTTAGCTATCACCCACATCATAGTGAGAACGTGATAATTATAGATAATAATCCCAAAAAAGTTAAAAGAGTACTAAAATGGAAATTGAACGTTAGAGTTTTGCTTCCGCCTGCTTAACAACACTATTATTTTAACACGAATGACTATAGCCAACTAAAATTACCTTGCATCAACCATCACTGCCACAGTAATGACGAAAAGAGTTAATAGCACCACTTTATTCATTTTGAAGTTTTAAAATTCTGTAAAAAAAATCATTATTATTCTATCGACATCACTATTTTCTCTCCAGGAACGGAGACGAAGTGGATGAGAATATTGGAAAGCGGATCTGATGCGAAAGTTTTTAGACAGTTTCGCAATCAAAAAGCAGTGAGACAATAAAGATATATAGTAATTATTTGTGGTAAATAAATAATCGGTGGAGCCCCATCCAAGCTTAGAATCTCTAGTGATCCGGAGGGCTGGTATACCTAAGTATTGCTATTCAGAGAGATAATGCAGCCAGCCTTATAAGAATGGAATGGCAAAGTGTCGACGATTTGGTGCTTATTTATTATTCATTAATTTAGTTATAAATAAAAATGCGTTTATGTTAATTCTAAATAGAAATAAAACGTTAAATAAATTAATACTCGTCAATTTCAAATAGACATTTAAATAATAAACTTCTATATTTAATAATAACTACAATTTAATTATGCTACATAATTCTATAACAAACTTACAGGAATAAAATTAAGTGTCAATTCCAACCGAATGTTTAAAAGTAACTGGTATGAGACGAATTCAATATATTAAGTAAATTTTGCTCTATAAGATCAATAAAGTCAAAGATAACATGAAAATAAAAAACCCGAGTATACACTCGATTATAATAATTTTGTATACTCGAAACGTTATTGGACCATTGCTATCGTTCCAAGAAACGCTTAACAGGGTCTTAATTAATTTTATTATCACCCTGTTACCAGATTCCTACAGCTTATTATGCGCCTCGATGTTTCTAAAAAACAATTTCCTGCGTCATTCCTGATTATATTATCGGTTTTTATTAAAAACATACGAGGTGATACAAAAAAAATGGTTCTGTATATATAATACTTTATCTTAAAAAAAATTATTCGGCTAGTGCTAAGAACAACCCTAAACAAGGGCGCTTCTCCTTACAAAATTAACTTCACCTACCAAATATTGCACACCTACTAGCAAAAAAAACTTAGCTCTGTGCTGATTTTGCCTATATTGAATTCTAACGGTTGTCGCCACCTCATAGAAGTAGTTCTAAAATATAGCCCATCTGTTTAATTTATTTTAAACTATAATGTATGTTAATATAAAATTATGCTTAAACCCTCTTTCCGTCCTTGTCACAGGTTGTCACATTTTTAGAACCACTCCCCTGATGTGATATCACACATCAAATATTGCATGTATTTAAAAATATTCACACGAAAAAACTTTTATTATTATTTTTCTTATTTCTATTAAATAATCTTTAATTAAATCAACAGTCTAATATTTTAGATAACAGAGAAAGCATACAACTAGTTAGATGTATTTAAAACTAGTGTATCTAATAAATTAAGACTCTGGGCTTTACTAATCACAATACAAAACACTAAATCCCTTAACATGCACTTTATTTACATTTAGTGCTTGGACGATGATAAGTGCAACTTAAACCATAAAATTTGAATCTAATTTAAATTTAAACTTGTATAGAAAGATGTCCTGTGTCATAAATTTAGAACACAAATGAATAATAAGAAGATAATTTAGCTGTTATGAGAATTAATGCAAATAAAATGAGGTTTATTTGAATCGTCTTACAAGTATTATTTGATAAATGCCCCGCAGTCAGCGAGAAAACAAGCTTCTTACACAAATAGGGATTTTAATATCCTTAAGTAGTGATAATACTGGCCCTCTCTCGTATAAAAGACTTGCAAAGTAATCCACAGACAGCGTACAGATATCTTGCAAATCTGCTTGAGTCATCGCATCCTTTTCAAATAAATAGGGTCCGTAAGATGTTCCGAAAAGAATAAACGTATATTTTGTTCCATAATGCTATTGCTGAGTCTTCGGGTGTTTTTTTAAATATCTAATTCCTTTTAATACAACACTGCTTCAAGTATTTCAAAATGCAATAACCCAGTTGCTTTTATCCAACGGGTAGAATAGACCTTTCATCTCATTGCTATACAAATTGATTATTCTTTCTACTGGCACACAAGTATCAAAGGAACAACATCTGATTCTGGACATTCCACCGTCTCTGATATAGTTTCTCCGTTGGTTTTATGTCTTGATGAAACCATTCTGTCTGCTCTTCACTCATATCACCCAAATTTTGGGGAAAAAAAGTCAAGATAATTGCGCAAAAAGTGTTTGTATTCAATTATAAGATTGTCAATATCATGGCAGTAAACCAAATCTTTGTACTGCCGAAAGAGTTCATCTCTCATTCTATAAAGGCAAATAGATGTCCCAGGTTTCAATAAACCTTTGAGCCTAGAACCAAGTATTTCTCTTTTTCCTTAGTCAAACCCAAATCTTTGACTAAATTTTTTAACTTAGCTTGTGTAACTAACCGTGGTTTTAAGTTCTCTGGAAAACATTGGAAATCGTTATCAGTCAATGGACTTTAATTAAAAATGGGACAAGACTGTAAAATGTCATCCACCGAATCAGGAGGCACTGGAATAGGAAATCTTGGACAGTGTTCTATCGGCCGATCAACTGAAGTAACGTTATGTAGGATTGACAATTACTTTTTATACTTAGAGTTATATCCAGTAACATCTATGGCACGAAAATATTTTTATTTATCGCCATATGTTATCGTCTGTTTATCGTTTAAATGATATATTTGCTCTCGCCATACCATGGGTATTGCAAGTTCGAAAGCTATCTTCTCTTTCTTATACCATTTTCTAAGATCTTCGATACAAATATACCACACTTTGTGAGGAAACCAGTGCTACTAATCTCGATTACTGAACGCTACACCAAAATATGCTAAGTAAACTTTGCTTACAAAGTCTACAGACTTCCTTTGATGTTTTTTGATTACAAAATTACCACACATATAGCATAATATGTCTGGAAAATTTTGACAAGCACGTTTAATCATTTTTATTTGCGAATAAAAAGTACACACGTTGAATATTGCAATGTGGGGTTATACGAGTATTTACTAAAAGAAAACAAAGCAAACAGCTTCACAATCTAGTTTATCGAAACAACCAACCTAAAAACAGTTTATTTTAGGGTAAAATTCATAATATTAGAATATATTACCAACGTAAAGATATTTATGTAATTGAAGATATTTGTGCACATTTTAGGATTAATAATAAAATGTGAAAAATTGGTGGGTACGACTTTTTTATCTTATTTTTGGAATAAGGACGCCAAATTACATAGAAATTAGACAAAATTATTTAAATAGTTACTTTTATTGATGGCCTATGTAATTATTGTACTCTGCAATTGAGCAACTATATTATAGTATATGTATATATTATGTATTCATTTAACTTTCAGTGTTATTCGATGAGCTAAGTGGTGATAAAAAAGGAAGTACGTATGAACATCTACTTGCATGAATATACTCGTAGTAACTTTAATTCTACTAAGAGTTTCGAACAGTTTACAACAAATCAAAACGTTTTAAATGCACTCAAAAGCACAATAGGTAATTATTCGATACTAAACTTATAATTCAATGAATTCCAGCGAAATCCAAACGTTACGTTTTCAAGTGAAATTATGAACTGGTTCAAAACTTCTCGATGAGGTGGAGTTCGGGAATAGCATTATAAATTCACCGGTTTACAATCACACTGAAGGCAAAAAACGTTGGCGGAAAACTCGTTCTAACTTTTCCTATTTTTCTGCGTTAATTTCACCTGAACCCATTACACTTTGCAACAATTCTTAGTGAGAACGTTTCTATTAAGCTATTCAAATTGCATTTTAAATAAGTTTGAGAGAGTTTGGGATTAAGTTAGAGTTGGCGACTCTATAGAAAGTACTTTCTACTTCACTGTCGACGGTTATTAGTTATTACGGATTTTTTTATCTGAAAGCCCACATTATAGCAAGCAGTCACCGTCACCTACAAATGTTTGCGATGTTGAAGGCACCATTACACGCTAGTTCCCAAGAGAAGAACTGAAAAATAGTTTACTTATGTCGAAACACAACTCAAGGTTATTATGGCGGCATATTTAGGTGGACTTGGGACCCTACCCAGGTAGGGTCTACTACCCTAGCTATCTAGCTGGGGTTGTTTTGTCACAATATACAACAGGCCACCCAGTCAGTCAGTATTCTTACTCTGCTCCAACACAGAGAAAAAACCCATTTACCATTTTGTACAAATAACGGAGTTTTATCAGAAACAAAAGTTATCGTTCATTTTACACTTTGATCTTGACACTAGTAGCTGTTGCTAATAATATCAATTACAAAACAAAAATATTATATTGGTACTCAAAACAAATTTGAATTTAAATAACGTTAATTCTGGAACTTACAAAATTATTTTAATAACATACGCGGTCTATATTAATAATAGATCATATTGGTATGTAGTCTAGGGTTAAGTAACTAAGTTATCATAGCATTATTTTATCATCTAATAGACAAATCAAATAAGTGTAAGACTGTTTTCGCAGTTATTTTTAGTAAAATAGCTAAAAAGTACAAACAATTGAGTAACAAGTTTTTGTCGTATACAAGTATTTCGTATAATAATACTGGATGATGACAAGCAACCTGGCGGATTTATCTTGACTCCGCAGCGATGTTGCTGACTATTGCTCATTGGTTATATTCTACCTGCCAAGTACAGTCAAAACAGTTGGCCTGACCTCGGAAGTCACAAAAGTACCGAAAATTTTAACATCTTAACGACATTTGTTGTATTTAGTCAAAATAATATATTCCATTTCAATGGCACGCTTTTACCTATTTTTATATAGTAATGACAGCCCACAACTTCCCACTGTTGGACAGACATATTTTCTGAGGACGGACCGTATATACGCCCCACATAAATGCCAATATTCTTCAGTTACAAAAGCTATACTTACATATTATAATCACCATGTGTTACAGGCTTCACACAGAGAAAATTATATAGTCAAGACTTAATTCAATCATCATTGAAATCGGCTAATACATATTTCACAATGTCGGAAGAGAATAAACCGTGAAAGTAGTATTCAAGTTGAGCAATGAAATGTTAAGGATGAATAAGTTAATTGGCCCCTAGAGCGTATCGGGGGGCCTCCTGTGGCACAGAGGAATGCATTTAAATTGGATTATAGGAGTAGAAATCACCGGCGCGCTCTCCGCTTCCCAGCCTTGTTAAAGCCAATCTCAAAGTTTACGTAAACGAATAAACCTTCCCCGTGAAACCAAATTTATCGGTATCAATTCAAACTATATGTACCTCGCTATAACTGTTGCTGGTTAACGAGAGGGTAAATTGCAGGGCTTAAGTTAATTGAATGGCTTTTCGTTTCAAATATTCTCTTTAGTTAGAAATGAGACAGTATGGTGGTCTGTGTAACATAACTGTTGTTAACAATTCAATATGTTGTACGTTCAACATCATTAGCTTAGCCGTGCCCTTTTGTTGCTATATTATTATTAGCTGCTCCGGCAAAAATTTATTTACAATATCAATTTAAAAAAATTACGTTCTGGACAGGATTTCCGTAAAATTTGTTCTCAGTGTGCGTCTACGTCGCGGAATGAGAAACCATGCTAAATTGTTATTTAGCATGGTTTCACCCGATTGACTTGTTAGTCAATCGGGTTTTAGACAGTTTTAGAAATCTCGTGATGACTGTGACATGAAAACGCTCCGAAGAAATACATGCTTTCACATCTTTCACACGTGATAGAAGTGAAACCTTGAATAATGAAGTTTTCACTTCAATAAATAAATAAAAACTGTGTGTGTGTCAGCTCCGACGCACGACTGGAGCTTACTACTTAAGTACGATTGTCTAAACATACGCAAAAAGAGTTTATTTAACTGAAAAAAAATTAATACCATATGAAGGGGTAAATTAACAAATTAATGAAAATAATATACATATATAAAAAAAAGTTTTAAAACAGTTTTAAGTTCAACCTAATTACAACTATGGCACCTCACACATGGCAGTCACAAATTTCCAAAACATTATCTAATACTTACGATTATACGTCATATAAAATGAGCAAAGCAATAAATTACTCTTGTCACAAATGAAAAGACATATGTTAAACAACATTTAATGTTAAATCAACCTTAAGTTGTAACAAATAAAGTAATTTTTGCCTTGAGAGATACATCGTTTTGTTTTGTTTAGTGTGTTCCGGTGCACGCGCACCAAAAACGTAACGAGGTCATTCATTAGTAGATTTTACTCTCACATTTTTCTCATACCGGGAGCCTTATATATAAAAATCGATTCTTAAGGAGTAAACTCCAAATAATAAAAAAGGGAACTTTTAGAGTTAAAGTCATGATTCGAACCCGGACCGATCCGAAACCCAGAGACCCAACCCAAGAGCTACAATCCGCTCGAAGTTTAGGGTTAAAGGTTAGGTTTTATTCAAGTTATTAAACACTTAAATAAAGATGTATGTATATAGAGGTTTCTCTTTTTACTGTGACTTTTCCGTTTCAGTTTCAGATCACAACGATGCTAAAGTTTTCACTTCAAAAAGTGTATAAGAAATAACATAACGTATTAATATTAACAAAGGTATTATCATAATATTACATCTATTTACTTTATTGATTATAGTTGGGATAATAATTAGTTCGGCCCAGTGGACACATGGTCATATTTCTAATCAAACCCACCATTAACTTAATACGACGGAAGGAACATTTTGTTTATAATCATGGATGTACTTACATACTTATATTTTAGTTCGTTATTGACTACATGTACAGTAGCTGCTAAGTAAGTATACTGACGGTTCCTATGGGGAGTGTCTCGAATATACAAATGTTTAAACGTTTTGACTTTCCGCTGTAAAGTTAATACAGTCATTAGATATATTCGAATGATAGCGCTGATGATACATCTTGTGTAGACATTGTTGTTCTCTAGTCATATTTACTTTATCTTTTTACTTTTATTGTCTATTTTAGGATACGACAACCGCCTGACATAACGGCTAACGTACGCTTGCAAAGGTCACGGGCTCGATTCCCGTCGGACGTCTGGGTGTTTATGTATAATATGTATTTATTTACAAAAGAGAGTATATATGTAAAATATCTGTTGTCTAGTACCCATAACGTAAGTACTATGCAACTTGAGACTAGATGGCTGCGTGTGAAATGTCCCAATATATTTATTTAGGATAATAAGATTGTACCTAATACATGGTAGTCAAATGTTATCATACTCGTAGACTAACCGCTCAAATCCAATGATAGCATGCATAATTTAGGCTTTTTTTCACCTAATGTGCATGATATAACATAATTGCTACGTACAGGCAGTGAAGGGAAACATCATGAGCAAACCTGCATACCGAGATCACCTGTAAATGTAACCTAATAATCCGCCTTAGACCAGCGTGGCGAGTATCCTATCTATCCGTCCTAATCCGTTCTCTCTAGTCCTTCCTCTCCTATACCCAGGCCCAGCAGTGGGACGGTATGGGCTGTTTTTAAAAAAGCAATACAATTTTATTTAATTACCTACTTAAATTTAATATATTGTAATATATAATAAAAAAGACAACCTACCGAAAAATATTTAAGATATGTATTAGATAACTTAATTATATTTAATATTAGCTCATAAGTATAGATAACAACAGAGGCAGTTACTAGTGTCTAAAATCTGTATTTTAATCTGTATCTCAAGCCTTTCTGTCTGAATTAAGTTATCTGTATTTTAAACCTGTGCTTGGCCTAGTTTGTACGTTAGTTTGTTTGTAAATATTTAATTTTAGTGTAAATAATTTTTTTATTATTATTATGTTTTTTTATTACCGAGCAACCGCAGAGGGCCCACTTAACAGTAAGCAGTTACCGTCGTCAATGGATGTTTGCGACGCCAGGAGCACCGCGAGTACGCTGCTGTCCGCATGTAGGTACAGGAACTTGGGTTACTAATGCCGGAACACAAAGCAAAGTTATTATGGCGGCATACTTATACACCAGGAGTTGTCACTATCTAGACAGGCTTGAGACTCTAACACGTAGCTAAGTTTGTTTTGTCGCCTTTCACGACAGGCTGACCTCGGCCGCAAAGGTTAGTATTACTTACTTTATTCTGCCCCTACACGAAAATTATGTGAAATGATTGTAGTATATAACATAGGATTTCTCTATTCAAGTCCATATTAATATTATAAATGTGAAACTATGTCTGTCTGTCTGTCTGTCTGTTACGTTTTCACGCCTAAGCCACTGAACTAATTATGACGTATTTCAGTATAGAGATAGATTGAACCTTGGAGAAGCACATAGACTACTTTTTGTCGCGAAAGTGAACCTTGAAGGGGTGAAATAGGGGTATTTTATTGCTGTAGGACAGCAGACAGGCTGACGGCCCACTTAGAATTTAGCAGTTACCCTCGCCTATGGGTGTTTGCAACGCTACTGGCATCGCGAACACGCTGCTGTCCTATAAGGGTACAGGAACTTGGGTCTGAACACAACACAACGTTATTATGGCGGCATACTTAAGACCAAAGGTGGTCGCCATACAGACGGGCTTGGGGTCCTACCACGTAGCTAGGTGGGTTATTTTGTCGCCTTTTACGACAGGCCGACCCCGGCCGCAGAGGTTAGTATTCTTTCTCCGCCCCTGCACGTATAAAAAGGGGTGTACGTAATAAGTTCTTAATTCTTTTCTTACTGTTTTTTTTTTAATTTATATGGATGAACAATATTTGCCTGGTCATCTAGTATTCCTATAAAGAGTAAGGTACAAGATATTAACATTCAAAATCTAGATATGAATGGCATTTAAAATATATTTAAATTAAAAAATCATTAGGTTACTAACAAGAAAGTTGGGACATTGGTTTGAGGCGATACGGGTCATTCGGTTCAGATTTAGCGGACTCCGGCGTTTTGCCAGTTCACCTCACCGATCCCTTTCCCTCGCACGTCATTATTCAAGTTAAGTGGACAGGCCCGGTCAGGTTAGTGGATGAGTAACTGAAATTTGGGAGCCCTATATGTAAGAAATCACAATATGTTACATGAAAACGATTTAGGAACTGCATTAAAAGAAATCATCAGCAGATCTAAAATTTTAACCCTTAGCTTACTAAGAGTTGACATGGTACTTATTTGTATGAGATAAACCGTTAAGACGTGGGCTTTCGAGTTCTGAACCGCCACGGTTGTTCAAAGCAGACTTGTGATGATCATGGTATGCAGGTATGCTCGGGATTTGTTTCCAGTTATGTAATAATATCCACATAGAGGTGAAAAAATACCTGCCTAGGCAGTGCATGCTTTCATGGTATTCTAAAGCGTGAACTTTACATTCGTTTACAGTGAACGTGACATTTCTACAACGTCATCTAGTCCCAAACTAAATTAGAGAACTGATATACTACATAATATTATACTTTTCTTTTGTAAATAAATACATACTAAGTATAGATAAACACCCAAACGTTAGACGTGCCCGTCAAATGTATTACTAATATACTACTTGAATACTAAGTAACTTAATTATTAATAAATAAACTTTCATTAAATTTATACAAAATTATAAACGATTTTTATATAATAAAAAAAGAATAACATTTATGTTAATGTGTGTTCTAACTAAATCCATTTTGACGGTATTTTTACCGCAATGTGCTTGCGATTTTATCGAAATTAACCATTTTCATGATGCCTAAATAAAGCCTAAATGAGTCTAGTAACTAGGATTCGGGTCTTTAAAGCTGTCCGACCTAAATACAGTAATATCATAACAAATGGTTGTATAATAGTAAAAATTTCCATACCTATAATATTTAGTTTTAGAAAATCTAAATTTAATTTCATTCATTGATTTTAAACACAGAACTACTGCTAAAGCATTGTTGAATAAAGTCAGATAGAAGCAATCCTTTTCATATTTCATTGCGTTCGTCGTTCAACAAATGTGTACAGTCACCAGCTTAATTAGAAGAAAACGTTATGTTAGGCAACGTAAAATTCGGATGGGGGCTAATAATAAAATGTAAGCAGACGGAGCGTTGTAGTTGCGGTGCGTAACCCCGTGGAAAGAAAACGGCTTTCTTTACGAGCTATTCCGCTGAGCCAATATTTCTTCGCGACAGTGCGCGCCATCATAAAATAAAACGAAAAATTCCACCGTACTGCTTCCAGCCGCCATGAAAATCATAAGAGGCGAGATTTTTATAGCCTTTTGGTGCGAGCACCACTCTTCGCCAGGTGATTAATGGCATAAACAATACAAACATACTGTTTGCTATATTTGATCTGCGGGTTTACCTCAATTCACTCAATTTCATAAAAATTGACACGAATAAAAAGATGTTAAATATTCTTTTACTGTCCACAAAGGTGCAAAAAATTGATGTGATTATGGTATAGTAATCATCCAAGGGAAAATAGAAGGAACAAGACCTCGCGGCAGATCGCCTATGAGATGGACGGACCAAGTAAAGGCTGCAGTGGACGTCCCATTACACGTGTGCTCCCGAAAAGCAGCTGTCCGGGAGGAATGGAGACGGATTGTCAGGCGTGTGACTGAAAAATGATGACCACGACCGCTCTGACAAGAGCGCAACGAAAGAGAAGAAGAAGAATCATTATGACAACCATTTATGTGTTAAGTAAACTAACTGAATGATGTCCCATCTTTGCTGCCTGTGAGATAACAAAGTAATCCATTTGTGTTTAAAGACGTCCTAATAATGAGTGGGATGGGCATATTTTACCCTTTTGGTAAAGCATGTAGTCTACTACGTAGGATACATACCTTATATTAATAATTAATAAAATGATTTAATGGAAAAATAGTTTCGACGAAGACAGAACTACGATTGCGCCCACCAAGCACATATCTAGAAAATGTAGAAACATTTTTATGCAACGATAGGTTGGATAATTCATTTCACGTGATGTAATGATTAAGAAAATATCAAAGCTATCAGACTGTTAAGAGTTGAGTGTGGAGGAGTAACGAGTGCTCTTATAATGTTGTGCTACTCGACTCTCGTACGACAACTGCTTGACAAAATACGCTACCAATTGTGTCGGAGTACCGCCCTCAATTGTTAGAGATGAAAAATGGCCTATTCGGATTGTTCACGAACAAATGCGTGCCGTGCGGGTCATTACGCTTTGTTTTAGGACTGAGTACAACAAAAAATTACTGCAGAATGCTCAATTTTTGCTTCCGTCCTCTTGAGTTAGGAGCAAGCGATATTAAACTACGGCCAATTATTTCGCCTTGAAAAATTATCCAACGTCACATTTTTAAATACTTCTTAGCTTTTATTTTGAACAAATTTACTTTTAAAACCACTTAGTACTTAAGTTGTTTTGTTCGAATATACGCTAATGGTTCAATCAATGTACGAAATATATAATTATATTTTTTTTGTTTCCTTAAAATTTTAACTTTTACTGAAGCGGCTGTCATCTGAACTAAGAAGCTTGAAAAACTTGCACCAGAACTAAGAGATAAGGTGGACTTAGTCCCAAATATTGTTTTCAATTACAGTATTACGTATAAAAATTAATGTTCTCTGTTCTTCAATTATTAAGGCGACTCTTCTCAAAATCAACCGGCTTTTAATTAGAGCTCCTTTATTATGGATAAGGTTAAAAAATCCTGCTGAAACGCGGTAACACACCGAGTGAGTCTTGGAGTGAAAACCGCGTCTTGATAGAAAAAGGTATAGGATGCCTCCCTCCCCCCCCCCCCCAACTTTTGGCTGTAAGGTTGTGGTTGAATTGGAAAGGCACAGACCAGGAAATGGTGCGCAAACTTGGGGTGACCTACTTCCAGCTGTGCTTGACGATTCGCTAACAACGTGGAAATTTCAAACTATTTAAACATTGTAAAAATATATATATATATATATATATATATATATATATATATATATATATAATATTTCCCGATTAACCAAAATACGAGGTTGATTTTATTTTAGAAACGATTTGTGAAATTGAACGGGTAATATCTAAAGATGAAAATGGCCGATGGAAATCATAACAGAGATTTTACTGCTCGCTATCCGTCTGAAACGGGAATGCCAAAGATTGTTTCAGAGCTTGAGCAGGATCGGGGCGATAATAACAATGTCGTCACTTCCTCAATTGGACGTCTTCAAATATTTTCTTTCGAATAGATCCATGATTTTATACGTGTCATTTATAACAAGATCTTTATTAAGTTGTTTTATGTCTCTTTTCCTCTTGTACCTACCTCTTTCCATCTTTCCTTTCTTCTTTACCTTTTGTATCTACCCATCTCTTGTATATGCAGGCATTCTAATTCTTTTATAGACGTTTTCAACAATGGAATGAATTGTATTTTTTATTGCTGAGGAACAACAAACAGGCTGACAGCCCGCTTAATAGTAAGCAATTACCGTCGCCTAAGGATGTTTGCAACGCCAGAGGCTCCGCGAGCACGCTCTTATACCATGGGAGTACAGGAACCTGGGTCATTAATGCCGAAACAAAACACAAGGTTGATATAGCGACATACTTTTAGATCAATGGTGTTTGCCATCCAGAATTGCCCTACCACGTAGCTAGGGTTCCTTTGTCGCTTTTTACGACAAGCCAACCCCAGCCGCAGAAGTTAATATCCTTACTTCGGCCCTGCACAGATAAAATATAATGACCACCGAGCTGGCTGTGCCCGTAGAGTTCATTCTCGTGGAGAATAAATATTTGAATAGTCTTGAAATAGTTTATTCTAGACTGGGTATGTGTATCCCATTAATTGTAAATTGATTGTTTACATTGAATTAATTTCATTTCGTTGCGTATATTGATTACAATAATAATAATGTTATCTTTCGGCGAACGTTTAAACACGACCGAAACTCGTACCTCACAAATCAGGCTAAATGAATGGTCATTAATTAATTAAGCTGAACCCTTCGCGATGAGTCTCTGAAGAGCCATTACTTAATTAGCATTAGCGATATTCATACTCTTGTTTTGTGGGACTCCGAATCGTTTGGCGATAAGAAAGGTGTCTGACAGGGACAACATTTCTAAAAGATATATACAAATATATAAAACTAGCTTAGCCGGCAAACGTTGTTCTGCTACACAAATTTAAAAAAAACCTATGTCCTTCTCCAAGGTCCAACTTATCTCTTTAACGAAATTTGTCAAAATTAGTTCAGTGGTTTAGACGTGAAAACGTAACAAACAGACAGTTACTTTCACTTTTATAATGTTAATGTGGATTATAAGAGGTAAAAATCCCAATAAGCTCATAAGCTTGTTTTAATTATATGGTCTTCTGAAACATGGCTAGTACCAAGAAGAAAAATAGGGACAATTTGTCTCATTTCAAAAGTGGTGTTAAAAAAATGTTAAAAAGCAAGAGATTAATAATTCCAGATATCTAATTAGTTGACAACGTAATAGAACTTTTTTAATTTGTCTTCGTGGTTAAATAAATATACCGTGACAATTCACACAGCGCCATCTAGTCCCATATTAAAAAACAGAGTGATTGTGTTATAGTAACTATATAAGTAACTGATTTATGTACTTTTTTTGTAAGTGAAATGATAAGATTTGGATCCGTAATCCACGCAGGAATTCCGACGTGGAAAGTCCGATATAGTACAGTCGCCTCATTTAGTAAAATAATTCGAACAATTTCATTAAGTTTTCGATTAAACAAAGAAATGTAACATATAAATACGTTTATACATATAAGACTGCTTAGGTAAGCTGGAGTTCATCAGACAGGCAAATGGCCCACCTAATAGCAGGTGGTCACTGTGTCCAGTAGACGTTTGCGCCTGTTTTTGCGCCGTTTGGCGGTATTGCCAACAGGCTCCCGCCCTAGAAAAATGTATATCGCCTTTTTTGAAAAACCTCATATCGTATTACGATGGGAAAACCTTAGCCAGAAACTCATTCCAAATCTGGAGAAAAAGCTAGCTATATATATATATATATATATATATATATATATATATATATATATATATATATATACCTAGTCAGGTCATAAATTCTGTCACATGTTTAATGTAAAATAATTGTAACAAGTTTATTAATTATGTAACCATTCATATACCAAAATGAACCTAACAAAACATAGATTCTTATGACATTAAAGTTTATTCAAAATGACCTCCGTGATTTTGAATACAAGCATTCAATCTGCGCGGCCAGTTGTCTATCGCAGCACGAACGAGGTCCATGTCAATATCGGCGGCTGCCTTAATCAAGGATGTCTTGAGTGACTCCAAATTGGTATGAGGCTTTGAGCACGCCTTTTCCTCCAAGTGTTGCCATATCTTGTAATCTAACGGATTCAAATCTGGACTGGAGGAGGGCCAGTCTTCGTGCCGGATGAAGTCGATTTCACGCGCCGCCAGCCAGTCTTGTGTGCTCTTCGCACTATGAGCTGGCGCCGAATCTTGTTGGAATACCCAGTGCCTGTTATTGAACATGGTATGAGAAACAGGTTCCACAAGGTTCGTCAGGACTGTATTTTGATACACAACAGCATTCGTTTTTACACCTTTCTCACAAAAATGTACCTCTGTTAAGCCCCAATAAGAAACTCCCAACCATACCATGAGCGAGGATGGAAAATGACCTCGTTGGACACGCGGAATACGGTTGCTCGCTTCTTCACTACTGTGTGCGTACACCTTATCATTTTGTTTGTTGTAGTTCTCTTCTACGGTAAACATTTTTACTCCGAAAAAAGAATTTCCCGATATTTTTTTCCCGCGTACCGCTTCAACAAAGCGCGGCATCTCTTCAGTCTCAGGTCCATTAGACGAGCATTCAAACGATGTCCTGTTTTTCTTCGATATGCCCGAAGCCCTAAGTCTTCATTTAACACCCTTTTCACCGTGGTTCTGCTTAACCCCATCTGAAGGGCCAACAGTTTCTGCTTACGTTTGGGATTTCTTTGAATTCGTGCCTTCACAGCTTTTATCACTGCTGGAGTCCTAACAGACCGAGGGCGACCACTTCTTGACCTGTCATCTACACTAGAGTCTTCATTGTATCGTTTGATGGTACGATAAAACGAATCTTTTGGTAATATTCAAATTTTTCAGTATGTTAAAAATTTGAATTGGCGCGTAACCGCAACGATGCAACGCAATAACTGCAACACGGTCTTCTTTAAGCGTCCACTCCATATTTAAAAAATGAGTAAAATTCTAAAAGTATACATTTTTATTTTCATGAACAATTCGAAATTCGAATTCAATAAACTTTTTTGTGGCCAGCATTCTAAAAGAAAAGTTTTTACTGTGTGACAATACTTATGACCTGACTATGTATATATATATATATATATATATATATATATATATATATATATATATATATATATATATATATATATATATATATATATATATATATATATATATATATATATATATATATATATGTGTGTGTGTGTGTGTGTGTGTGTGTTACGGCTAATACCCGAAGTGCGGCTACACCTAGTTCTAGCCGGTAGCCGTTGGTTAAACCTAGGAGACAGGCTGACGGCCCGCTTAGATTTTAGCAGTTATCGTCGCCTTTAGGTTTTTGCAACGGCAGTGGCATCGCGAACACACTTATGTCCCATAAGGGTACAGGAACTTGGGTCACTAATGCCGGAACACAACTCAAGGTTATTATGGCGGCATACTTAAGACCAAAGGTGGTCGCCATCCAGATGGACTTTAGGTTCCGACCCCAGCCGCAGAGGTTAGTATTCTTTCTCATCCCCTGCACGATTAATATACTTTTTTTTCCAAGCATAGACAATAATACAACTGCATTCAGTTATCTATTAGTATAGGTACGTGGTAGCCAAGTAAACACAAAGAAAAAAATAGAGGTCAAACATTCGAATCCCGCAATGGCAACCGGCAGTGCTCCCCTAAATTGCATATTATAAAATAACTGCCACGTACCGACGGTGAAAGAAAACTTTGTGAGAATACCCGCTCACTCAGATCATCAGATCATCAGCTCGCTAATCCGCGTTGAAAAAGCATGGCGGGAGGACAGAACCCAACAATGGCATGTTATGAGCTGTTTATAGGCATGCTGAATGCATGATTCTCATTTCGATATTTAAAAAATATGTTTCCATCGTTATGTGCTATAGTTAGCATTAGTAATATTAATTTCAATTTACAAAGACATTGAACCTACACTTGAATATAAGAAAGATAAATACTCGATATAAGCTATGCATAGACGGTTAGGATGATATATGACTTCATATCGCTATTTACCTCACAGGAAAGAACACCGGCATTATTCAAAGCCGGCTTACTAATGCATTTTATGCTTGTGGGCAATATTTACGAGCCCCAGGTGAACGCAAAAACCAACTAAGCACCTTATCAGAATTAATATTTGTTTGAATAATATAAAATATCATACTCGTACAAGCGTTCGTCCAGTTATTGAAATTTAACTTTAATTGGACAGTTTTCAAAATATCTTTTAATTATGGATTATACTCAAACGTAATTTTTATTTTAGTGACTATTGAGTTTCTTAAGATTTCCTAAGTCAAAAATACGATGATTGCTTTTCATTTGGTCAGCGTGTTAAGTTATACAATGGAACACAATATTTTAATTACTTATATTGTACCTAGTCAGGTCATAAATTCTGTCACATGTTTAATGTAAAATAATTGTAACAAGTTTATTCATTATGTAACCATTTATATACCAAAATGAACTTAACAAAACATAGATTCTTATGACATTAAAGTTTATTCAAAATGACCTCCGTGATTTTGAATACAAGCCTTCAATCTGCGCGGCCAGTCCTCTATCGCAGCACGAACGAGGTCCATGTCAATATCGGCGGCTGCCTTAATCAAGGATGTCTTGAGTGACTCCAAATTGGGATGAGGCTTTGAACACGCCTTTTCCTCCAAGTGTTGCCATATCTTGTAATCTAACGGATTCAAATCTGGACTGGAGGAGGGCCAGTCTTCGTGCCGGATGAAGTCGATTTCACGCGCCGCCAGCCAGTCTTGTGTGCTCTTCGCTCTATGAACTGGCGCCGAATCTTGTTGGAATACCCAGTGCCTGTTATTGAACATGGTATGAGAAACAGGTTCCACAAGGTTCGTCAGGACTGTATTTTGATACACAACAGCATTCGTTTTTACACCTTTCTCACAAAAATGTACCTCTGTTAAGCTCCAATAAGAAACTCCCAACCATACCATGAGCGAGGATGGAAAATGACCTCGTTGGACACGCGGAATACGGTTGCTCGCTTCTTCACTACTGTGTGCGTACACCTTATCATTTTGTTTGTTGTAGCTCTCTTCTACGGTAAACATTTTTTCATCCGAAAAAAGAATTTCCCGATATTTTTTTCCCGCGTACCGCTTCAACAAAGCGCGGCATCTCTTCAGTCTCAGGTCCATTAGACGAGCATTCAAACGATGTCCTGTTTTTCTTCGATATGCCCGAAGCCCTAAGTCTTCATTTAACACCCTTTTCACCGTGGTTCTGCTTAACCCCATCTGAAGGGCCAACAGTTTCTGCTTACGTTTGGGATTTCTTTGAATTCGTGCCTTCACAGCTTTTATCACTGCTGGAGTCCTAACAGACCGAGGGCGACCACTTCTTGACCTGTCATCTACACTAGAGTCTTCATTGTATCGTTTGATGGTACGATAAATGAATCTTTTGGTTATATTCAAATTTTTCAGTATGTTAAAAATTTGAATTGGCGCGTAACCGCAACGATGCAACGCAATAACTGCAACACGGTCTTCTTTAAGCGTCCACTCCATATTTAAAAAATGAGTAAAATTCTAAAAGTATACATTTTTATTTTCATGAACAATTCGAGATTCGAATTCAATAAACTTTTTTGTGGCCAGCATTCTAAAAGAAAAGTTTTTACTGTGTGACAATACTTATGACCTGACTAGGTATATAGACAAATAGCTACTGTGAAACCACTGAGACAGCTATAAACGGTCGGACACAAGTCATCCTCACCCATCGACAATGCACCCTGCAAAATAAAGTCTTTTTTTTGGAGTTGTTCATGTAAAAAATCTATTTTCTGAAGCGAAAAGTCTGCACAAAGGCAATAAATGGGCACAGAACTCAATAGTGAAAGTGTTGGAAATAACTTTATTACCCACTTCAACTATAATAGAGACGAAGTATTATGTCCATGGCTTTTATACATACATTTTTACGCAGATAATGATTATTTGCATAAATGTAACAAAGTATTCAAATAATCTATAAGAAAGAATACTTTTAATGACAAAGATAAAGCCATTTCGCGTGAATTTAATCTTTATCACCGCAGTATAATTGCTTACTGCCTTTCTTTTAGCACCTCAGACTTAAATAAGCCATCCTATAATCCCTATATTAAGAGTTATACGTGGCCAGGGATTAGAGACGTGTTTTCCCTATTTTCAAAAGGCAGGCCGCCCGCGATCCTTAGGGATTCCATTCCGAAAAACCTCCATAAATATTTCTTACAGTATTTGTATCTTCCTCGGAGTATCGTTAACACAATGTTGCCCTTTTTTCTTTAGAACTGTGTAAGCATCTGCTCCCTTGTAAAAGTAAAAATAACTACTACTTTTTCATTATTATTTTCTTTAATAGTCATTGTAAATTAAAACTACATGACTTGCAGACAAAAAACAACTTTATTTTTAAAAATGTAAAGATTTTGTTTGTCAAAAAATATTTTCCGTGGTTAACTGAGAATTTAAAAATATGTTATACATATATATAACTGAATACTAGTTCATTTCTACATTATTATTTTTATATTTTTATATAATTTACTAAGATTTTCCAGCACCTGTTAGATTGCATATTAAATGAATGTAAATGTGGCTAAAATGAATACTGTTTATAATACCATTATATTCGTATGTAATAAATAAAATATATATGACGAAAAATTTAAATAGAGATTTAGAGAAGAGGTTTATTATAATATCAGTAATTTGAAACTTTCAGAAATAATTAAAAGTAAAACGTTTACAACACCATTGTTACTATTAAACAATGGATCCTGTTTTAATTAAACATAACAATATGATTGCAAAAACAACATTTGGTGGAACGTCATTACAGTTTATTGCTACTTTGGCGCGGACCCCAAATAAATAGCCGCTATCAAAGAGCGATTACACAAACTGTTCACAAGCTCATAAAAAGACAAACATTACGAAATCTCCGATGTCAAAGAAAAATAAATCGGTAATAAAGTTTAATAGCATCAACGACAATAACGTTTCGATTGGAGAATCAAAATAATGCCGACCAATGTGCCGTTATTTTAAATAAATTACTCATCAGAATACAAACATGTACGAAATAATAATTTTTAAACTTTTTAATCTCTTTTAGGTTGGATTTTTATTCTTTGACACTGAGGACCGTAATTTAGGAATAACTTAACAATAAAGATACACGTAATACAAAAACCAAATTAATGTATGAAATATTAAAGAAGAAAAAGTTTAGTCTATGGCAGGTCTAGGACACCACAGACCAAATTTTTACTCTTCTTCTTTCATACAAGAAAAAAAAACATTTTTTCTTTCATAAATATTTAAGTTATGGCTTGGATATATGTTACGGTTAATATAAGTTTGAAAATTATCGAAACTCGAACTTAATTGTCAATTTGCACCATTCCCGTTTATGTGCTCGGCAAAAACATCTGGCCCCTGATTGCTTACGTTTTTATGTGCACTTAGAAACTCAAAGCTCATTCTCGACGAATGTATACGGTACCTAAATAATATAATCAGAAGGCTTCAGTTTATGACCATCTCACGCTTTTTGTCTCAATTGTGAAACATTGTTATTTTATTTTCATATAAATTTCATTTTCTTCAATCTATTATCACCAAAATTTCTGTTTCTACTGAGAATTTGTTCTTAGGTTGCTTTGTTTTAATTAAAAAACCCCAAAAGTTGTAAATAATCTCTTAGCTACCAGACAAAAAAGATGTTGGAAAACGGAAAAAAGGTACTAAACTCTTGGGGTTGTTTATTTCTAGGTTATAAAAAAGAAAATATATTTGCCGTGCGGTCTCGGCATAAGAATAGAGTAATCCCAACTCATTCCTGGGACGTCGTTAAAGTCTTGAAAATTATTACTATTTTCCTAGCTCATAGGTCACTCTTTGGTTTTCCTTTTGGAGTTGATGAGTTTTCGATTGAATAATTATAAAAAAATTACTGACGAGAAAATTAATGTCACTATTCTAAAAGTGTGGGGTGCTCGATATCATTCATAAAAATATTATTTTTAATAGTTTCATTCCGAAATGCAGAGTTAGTTTTAAAATATCGTGTAAAGCACCCCACGCTTTTAGAACAGTGGACAGTGACATTAATTTTCTCGTCAGTAATTTTATTCGTTAGGAATTATTTTTACTTTTTAATTTGATTAATCATAAAATCGCGTTTTTTTATTTTGTTTAAACTATTATTTATTTTTAAATTTTTAGTTTAATTAACTATAAAATATAATTTATTTGTTTGTCAATTCCCAATCGGTAAATGTTTTTATTAATTTAATACCATTTTCCGACAGTGTTATTATTAATTTAACGCCATCTTCTGGCAGTGTTATTAACTAAACACCAAATGGCGTTTCGGCAGAAGGAAAAGAAAGCATTCTTCATCTTCATCCTTATGATCCGGGTAAGGACTATGGGACAAAATTATTAAATTTGTATATTATAATTGTCATCAGGTCTTGACAAGTGTGCAAAATTTTTTTGATAGTTCAAAGTGGGTAAAAATCGAGTCCGAAACTTCCGTTATATACTTTCCGTTATATACAGGTCAAGTTAATATAAAGCGTGTAAAAACTAGCTGACCTGACAAACGTTGTTCTGCCATATAAATTAAAAAAACAGCACTTAATTACGTTTACCCCTATTTCACTTCCTTTAAGCCTATATTCTTCTGCTAGGTCCAATCTATCTCTATACCGAAATTCATCCAAATTAGTTCAGCGGTTTAGGCGTGAAAACGTAACTCCCAGAAAAACAGATTTACTTTCACATTTATAATATTAGTACAGATTAATAAGCTGCGCCCAAAAATTTATTTGATGTGGCGGGTCCTGAACATTAATGCCTTAAAGCCTTTAATTAGTGTCACTCGAGTCAAGACATATAATAACAATATGACAATTGCATCCTACGTAGTTATTTACTTCATCGTTTCGTGCAGACGACGCCACGAGGATAGATCGCAATGTAATAAATTAAACTCACATGAAGCGAAAGGCGTCGATAGGATTCGTGTGTGCCCTGATTGTGATCTTTGCAGACGCAAACCGTGCTGGAATCCATTAGCTGATTAGCTATATTTCTGATTACGTTACTGTTTCTCCTATAGATACCGCGCATTTCAGGAACATCGCCTTCAGGTCTAGAGCAGATTGAAAATCTATGTACACGTACTAGCGTATACTAGTATATAAACAAGACTTGATGTACGTGGCATAAACTTCGTTAACTCTCCAATAATATAGGCCTGAAAGCAAAACCGTGTAACTGAATCCTTTTGGGGATTTTAAGCAACCGCACCGTAAGGGTCAACTGAAAGGTTTGACCATATAACAATTGTTTCAATTTGAACAATGTGAAGACAACCGTATTTGCATCAATACGTATGATTATACTATTTAATTGTTGAAATATTATTTTCTATGAATAATATCCATATTAATTTTAACTGGAAAAAGTTTTAGCAATAAATACGCGATATTTCATTGACTGCTCATTGTTGTATCGCAGAGAATTTAAAAAAAATACAATATATTTTGTCCTTCATGGTAATAGATCACACAACTCGATCGTATCAGACAAGTTGGATAGGTACTGAGCTAAAAATTGATTTTTATCTTGTATTTATTTGTTTTACAATAATTTTATAAAGAATAAAAAGTAGCTGCCAGGCGCTGTCAGCTCAGTGGTATTCCATTGGAAGATCAACTTAGAGGTCTCGGGTTCAAATCCCACGATGCCACGCACCACTTAGGCAGTTTTTCTCGTCGAATGTGCGCATTATAGCATAATTGCCATGTACTTACGTTGAAGGAAAACATCATGAGGAGACCTACATACCAAGATCACCACTATATGTAACCCGCCAATCAGTCTTGAACAAGCATGGCGAGTATACTATCCGTTCCCTGCACTGAGAGGCCCGATCCTAGCAGTCGGACGCTGATGGCTGTTATTATATTTTATATTAAATAAAGAATAATAATTTTACTGACTACATTATAAATTTATTTCTCTTTTAGATGGTAGACTTATTATAAAAGTGATACAAGTATGCATGCTATGATCTCAGATGCCTGACATTTGCAATGCCTTTAACTACAGGAATAGGTGAAGGAATGTTAGGCAAACAGAAGGCCAGTATTGATTGATGATTATCTAAGTAGTGTATGAAAGGAATATAATTAAATTAAGACAACATATGTTAAACAAACACAGAATTATAATAGTCATAAATGTATTTGAATAGTCCCTAGGCACATATGTTACTTATTCAGCGCGTGACTCGGCTGTTGGGTGGCCGTCCGCCCTCGTAAATCAAACTCGCCGTTCGCTTATGCATTATACAATTTTATTCGTGCCAGTCCGCTGAATAGGTAATAAACTATAGTAGGTCGGCAGGTGAAACGTTTTCAGTGTCCAAATACGCGGTGAATTTGAAGCGTACGCAAATATCACTGTCAGTGCTTGTTTGCTGCGTTGTACCATTCCGAAACTCACTTTACACGCGCGCTTCGCATGTCAAATTATTTAGTTAGAAACCTACAGAACCGAAAGAAATTTGTTATTTTGTTTTTGAATCATATTTAGCTGTAACTTTGTATGTATGTATGAATAAAAATACATTTATGTAATATGAATCTAGAATACAATACATCCATTTGTATTATCTACAGTTAATGTTACAAGAGTAGTCTAAGTCTTGTATTCTTATGAAGACAATGATTAGCTCTAGCTAAGTATAGTTATTTAATGTCGGTCATGGTACAATAATGCAACTACTGATTTTTTGATGCAACTCAGTAATTTTGGAAATTTACCGGCTGCGTATTGCAACAAAAATTTGGTTGACATTTTTATTGAAATTCAAGATAAAATAATTTATACATCTCCTATGCCAAAAATGTTTAGGTTAAATACGTGGACTACTAACTTCAACGTCGAGAATGTTAGCTTAGATTTAGAGATTTTGACTTAGATTCTTTAAAGCAACCAAAGAGAAATTACGACGTGTCTTGTCTTTTTGAAGTAAAGGAAGAACTAAAAAAAAAGGAATTTATATTCACAGATGGTTCCTAAAATACTGAGTGCCAAGGAGCAGCTTATTATGATCCACATAATCCATTAGAAATACAAAACTCTTTTACAATTTAGGGTTAATCATCATATGAAATCATCAATAAAATAGATTATATGATAACTAATGGAACAAATCTGAAGTAGCAATGGGTTCAAACCCACATAGGTTTAAGAAGTAACGAGAGGGAAGACTTTCTTGCAAAACAGAACACTAAACATGGCAAGACAGTTAGATACTCGTATATCCCGGAATACTTCGAGTTATTAACGAAAGCTAAGCAACGTGTTCATGATTTATGAAAAGAATATTTTGACAAACAATCTTTAGATGAAGGTATTTGGTACAAGACTATAGTAAGTGAACCCCCTCGGATGGAAAATAATTAGTAGATATAATGGAACTGACATGTAAAAAAAAGTCCCTTAAAAATGAAGATTAAAAAACCTTGGTCACTAATGCTGAAACACAACATAAGCTTATAATGACGACATACTTACAGACAAACAAGGGTGGTTGCCATACGGCGCCCTGACCTTCCGCCTGACGCAGATCCTCTCGGGGCACGGTTGCTTCGGGAGGTACCTGTGTCGCATAGGACGGGAGATGACGTCGGGTTGCCACCATTGTGACGCGGGCGACGAGGAGGACACGGTGGATCACACTGTCGCCGTGTGCCCTGTGTGGCGCGAGGAGCACTGCGCCCTCGTCGCCCAAATCGGCGCGGACCTGTCACCCCCGGCCCTGGTTCTGTCCATGGTCGGGGGCAATCCTAGATGGACGGCCATAGCCTCCTTTTGCGAGGCAGTCATGTCCGCAAAGGGGGCGGCGGAGCGGGAGCGGGAGTCCACCACCACACTCCCCTCCCGCCAACGCAGGTCACGTCGTTGGCGTCGGAGGGCAAGCAATGACCTCCGGCCGCTGTAGAAAGCGGCCGCGAGCGGCCCCTCAGGGGAGGATCCGCCGCCCGCACTATTGCCGCGAGGGAGAGGGCCGCGTGCTGTTCCGCGGCCCCCCTCATCTCCTACAATACAGGAGAGCGCCGGGGGGACGAAACCTGGCACCAACACTTTCCCCGAAACCAAAAAAAAATTGCCATCCATACGAGCTTGGGACCCTACCACGTAGCCTTGTCGCCTTTTACGACAGACCAACCTCGGCCTCAGGGATTAGTATTCTTATTCCGTCTCTGCATGGACAGATAAACGTTTCTTCTTAAACTCATAGATTTAGAAATACAAATTCAGTTTAAAAATTTATTAATATATGTTAGTTCTTTTAAATCGTTTTCATTTAAATTTCAACATTACAAGGGTAACCAGTGAAGTTACAACGACAAAACGGTTTATTGCGGGTTAGTTTTCCAAGGCCCCCGACCCCGTGGCGCGGCGAAGCAGAAAATTTACTCCCACCTTCGTTCCGCACGTGACTGACTGCATCTTCTACTAAACGTTTAAAGTAATACCGATTTAATCAGTTATTTACACAAAATTTTAAATTTAGTGTTAATATTTTTAGTAATCAATATAGTTTAAAAAAAGAGTGTGTGTGTGTGTGCAATTCACTTACGGCAGAAAAATAGATTTTATTTAATATATTAGTGTATAAAAGCTACGAAAGCCCGAACAAAGAGGAGACGAAGATTATAATCTTGTATTATTTAATTTCCTATAAGAAACTACATATATACTATTTCATTCTCTCGTAAATCCTATTTATTATCCGTGCAGGGGCGGAGAAAGAATACTGACCTCTGCGGCCGGTGTCGGCCTGTCGTAAAAAACGAAAAAACAACCCACCCTAGCTACGAGGTAGGGCCACAAGCTCGTCTGGATAGCGACCACCTTTGGTCTTAAGTATGCCGCCATAATAACCTTGTGTTGTGTTCCGGTATTAGTAATCCAAATTCCTGTATCCTTATGGGACAGCAGCGTATTTGTAAAACACCCATAGGCAACGGTAGCTGCTAAATTGTAAGCGGGCCATCAGCCTGTTTGCTGTCCCACAGCAATAAAAAAAATATCAATATGTTTGTCGTTTTTTCATATCACCGAATTTTCAAATCACAACGGTGCTAAAGAAGTTTGATTTCAAAAATCGCAATATGAGAGGGCAGTATTTTTCTTTTAATGTGGCTCCAATGCTTTATACTGATTGAGAGGGCAGTAAAAAGCATACAGTAGGATTATTGATAGAATATGTCAAAAACTCAAGAACAAATGAAGCAATGAAAAAAGTGTCCAATATTGAAATGCGATTTGACTTTATTGGTGTTCATACTATTTGTTACTACAAATAGATCTGAGATATTCAAATGAAACTTTAATACATACGAGTATCAGAATTAATATGTAAGACAAATAAGTAAGCCATAACGAAAAAATAAATGATTCCAAAATTAAAATTGAGCTTTTCTATTACTGATCCCACTGCTGGGATCAAGCTTCTCCCTAGAGGGAACGGACAGTATAACCGCCACGTTTGTCCAAGGCGGATTGGCGGGTTACACATACCAGCGTTCTCTGTACCGTCTTGTACCTTTTTTAATACCGTTTCTTTCACCGTCGGTTTATAGAAATTATGGTATAATATGCACACTAAGTAAAAAAGCGGTGCGTGCCACCATGAGGTTCGGACTTGGGACCTCTATATTGGTCTCTGAGTGTACCACCACTGAGCTACCAGTTACCTAATGATCTGTTACTTTATAATAACTAAACTATTTGGTTGCGAATAAAGAATCAATGTGATATAAAAATACGCCACTCGATCACTTTCTTAAAGACGTTTCCTAGGGAACCCCCTATTTAAGAATAAGGGTTGTAGGACGGCATCTAACGGCAATTAGGTTAGTTGAAGGTTGAAAACCAATTATATTCATATACATTCTGTGATTACTGCGTGATCAACCAACAAACAATATCCATAATATTACAGACATTACAATACAAATATTGGGGAAAATTCCGGAACTTTTACTGCTAATTATTATATACAATACGAGACCTTGATCAGTGTTCATGTTGATGAAATGGGAAGTAAAATGATCGTAATTACAATGAACGTTTTTACTGCATTGTTGGCAGCCCTCGTCGCCGAAATCACCTGGCATTACCGCTGTGGAAATATTTCCGACAAATGTCCCATTTATTTGAGTACCAAAATAACAACTGTTGTAATAATTATTTTTACAATTAAGTTCCATTTCTTTATATTTTATAGTATGAAATAACTTGATTTTACACTTAATCCTTTTTAATACTTTATTACGAAAAACTTTATTAACAATGCATTTATTAAAAACAAATCTCACAAGAAACAATTCCGTTTGTTAGCTCTCTTTGTATTCAGGAAACTAATTATAGCATCTTCGTTTACAAAGGTTCTATTAAAATTATTTACTTCTTAATATGAATATTATTATTAAATAAAATATTATAAAAGCTATCTAAAAGCATAATTATTTCTTTTTTAAATATAACAGCTTTAGTGAAATCCAAACAGGAATAAAAATAAATTTATTAGGGCGCTGACGTGTTTGCGCCAGCGAGGCTTATGCAGCTTTACACAGCCTAAGTGGATTAGAGAAATTATTATTACAGTCTAACAATTTTTTTGTATGCTATAAAATCTTTTTCTTTATAATTCAGTCTCATAATAGATTATATTGAATAATTATAATTATTAGTTGAAATATCGTATAAATTAAAGCCATCCAAACATATAAAAAGAATAAATACAGCATTAAATTAAATTTCCATTATATTCTCCTCCAGGGCGGATTAAGAATATGAACTCCTGCTGCCGGCGCTGGCCTGTTGTAAAAGGCGACAAAATAAACCTAGTGAGGTGGTTCCAAGTCCAAGTCCGTCTAGATTGCAACTGGGTATTTGCCATCTAGACGTGCTGGTGGTATGGTGGTTGTATCTAAGCATGCCGCTATAATGACCTTGCATAGGGTTCCGGCATAAGTGACCCTGGTTCCAGTTCCCCTACGCGTACTGCAACGTTTGTTTTATTGCTGTAGGACAGCAAACAGGCTGACGGCCCGCTTATAATTTAGCAGTTACCGTCACCTATGTGTGTTTGCAACGCCAGTGGCATTACGAATACGCTGCTGTCCCATAAGGGTACAGGAACTTGGGTCAGTAATGCCGAAACACAACACAAGTTATTATGGCAGCATACTTAAGACCAAAGGTGGCCGCCATTCAGACGGGCTTGGGGCCCTACCACGTAGCTAGGGTGGGTTGTTTTGTCGCCTTTTACGACAGGCCAACCCTGGCCACAGAGGTTAGTATTCTTTCTCCACCCCTGCATAGATAATAATACAATATATGAATATGCTGCGATGGATGTGTGGAGTGACGCGAAAGGACCGCGTTAGGAACTCCCGCATTCGCGGCAGTCTTCATGTCCGTGACATTGCGGATAAATTGCAGGAGTGTCGGCTCCGTTGGTACGGCCACGTTTTGCGGCAACCGGATGATTACGTGGGAAACAAATGTCTGGCCATGCCGCCTCCGCCGGGCCCCGGCAGGAGGGGTAGACCCAAAAAGTGCTGGCTTGACGTTGTAAAGGGCGATATGCGTGCCAATGGGCTCACTACCAGGGATGCTGAAGACCGTGCGAAGTGGAGTAGAAAAAGTCGGAAAGCGGACCCCGGGCACCGAAGCGGAAGTTTGGGTTGCGACCGGGATGAACGCTGAGATGATGATGATGATGACTTAAGACCAAAGGTGGTCGCATACCAGACGGGCTTGAGGCTCTACCATGTAGCTAAGGTGGGTTGTTTTGTCGCCTTTTACGACAGGCCGACCCCAGCTGCAGAGGTTAGTATTCTTTCTCCGCCCCTGCACGTGTAGAAAACGTGTTAGCGGTGCTGCCACACATTCATAGACGACGGTAACTGCTTATTATTAAGTGAGCCATCAATCAGCCTGTCTGCTGTTTGTCAGCAATACATAAACCTAAATACATGGAATAGTATTTAATACAAATGCATAAAAAAACTTCTATGTAGATTTCATACTGTAATTTATTTTAAACATCAAATTAATTCATTTAACATTTATTCTTATATTTATTCCATCGCCCTTGTAGCCTATTGGACACTTTTCATGCGCTGGTTTTATATAAAAACCAGGATTATGACGTAATAGATCCTATTTTAGGACTTTACAATGTACATATATATATATATATATATATATATATATATATATATATATATATATATATATATATATATATATATATATATATATATATATATATATATATATATATATATATATATATATATATATATATATATATATGTGTAAGCTTTGTGTTTACACTGACATTGACATTAGAGTACCTATGCATGAATTCCATTGCCGCTCTCCTCGAGGAAAACCATACTACTACTAGGTTCTAGAATAGTCTAATATTTGTTTTAAACACAGTTACAGTTTGTGAATTAGCTTTAATTCAAGTTTAAATAAAAATAATCAAGTTTAAAGTATTCAATAAAAATAGTGAAGCATGAACATTTAATTGTCGATTCTCTGTTTTAGGTTTGTAATTATTTCATTAGTTTTTAATATTTATTATGTAAAACTTACCTGTAATTAATAAATAAAACTCTGTTTTAGATGAATCACATTGTGTTTTCCTACATTAAGAAAATAACGCCTAATCTTTTATATATATATATATATATATATATATATATATATATATATATATATATATATATATATATATATATATATATATATATCCCATCATCATCATCCCATCTTTTGGTTTGTCTGTCTCTATTTATTTTGCTATCTCTTGGATACCATTCTGTTACTTAGTCCATTTCTCTTTACTTTCTCTAAACATACACATGTACGGGATATATATATATAATGTTCTTTATTTTTTTAATGTGTCTTACTTATCCCAAATAATTAATTTCTTTATAATTTTGCCATTATTTCTTGTACAGTTTATGTTCTAAGTTATTGAGTATACTTCATCATGATCTCAGGTTCAATTACGATAGCCCTGAAAACCAGATTTATTGAAAATGTATTCCCCTGCTAAAACATTCCACCTTGTCTACGAGCATCTTCGAGTATATTGCGTAGACTTTATATAGAAAGTTTTTCGGTCGCGACCCACACAGCCTCGGGCCCAAAGGACACCCATTTGTTCTTACACGAAACTTTAAGAAGTTGGTTAACAGATGTTTCGTTTCAACTTTTGCTCCCAAGTAAGTCAAGTATCTTAACACACATGTTTTATTCTCAAATAAAAATATTACATGCTATGTATTTGTAGGTATATTATTAAAATATTTTTGCAGTTATGTATAATTATTTATACACAAATACAAAAGTATTTTGTTTATTGGTCTGTTGTTAAAAAAATCTAGATATGTGTGACACTCAAGCTCAATTTTAAAATGTATAAAAATATAAGGATTGTGAAGAATTTTTTCCATTATTTTTACTGCCTAAAAACAAAGTGTAAATTTACATGAACCTGTGCAATAGATTTTCTTGATTTTTATGCGCCAACATCATCAGCCAATTGTCCTTCACTGCTAGGCGGATATGCTGGATAAGCGTTCCGGAAATCTAATCCTTTTGCCTTTACCAATAAGTTCTGTTGTGAAAGTAATTGGCCCAACGATCTATTCATATTATTTATGAATTATTCTATTGTACTGTATAATATTACTAATTATTTTATAATATTGATTAATTGATACAGAAATCTTTTGTTCCACTCTGAAGCCAATTTCTCTAAATTAAGCACGTCTAGCTTGACCGATATGAAGCTGCGGTATCAAAGAGCGTGTTCTTAGGGAATGCTGGCAAATGAGAGGATCAGCAGTCAATTGCTTACCAAATGATTCATTTCTGTTCCCATCAGTCTATCATGAACTGTAAAAAGGTATCAATCAGTACATGGATCTGGTTTAATGAAGTTTGACAGGTATCTTGATCATTCACGTTGGCTAATATTGTGTCCATTAAATAAAATAAATAAAATAGCCTTTTATTGCTGTTTCTTTCTTACAATTAATACATGCCTACTTACTAAAAACTAAATTAATTTAATCAATTCTAACTTGCATTTCAATGATCAGCAACTGTTTGTTTGTATGGAACAGCTTGTCTATCGACAAAGGCCTCCTCTAAAGATTACCACGTATCCCTGTCACGTGCTTCACGTCATCATCCCATCTTTTGGTTTGTCTGTCTCTATTTATTTTGCTATCTCTTGGATACCATTCTGTTACTTAGTCCATTTCTCTTTACTTTCTCTAAACATACACATGTACGGGATATATATCCCGCGCAACGCCTTTTTAGCTGTCTGTAGGCTGTGTGTGCATTTTTAAATTTTGTTTTCTTTTTAAATTCTTGTAATTTCACTCGATATATATATATCATTATTCATCTTATTTTTATACTTAAAATACTCCTTTCTATTGCATTTAGGCAGACTTTTAATTTACTTTGTTGTAGTTCAGTAAACACCCATGTCTGGCACCCGTATTGTAAGCATGGCATAATTCATATTTCGTATACTTTCTTTTTTCCTTTCACTGGCATATATTTATCCTTCATTATTTCCCTAAGACCAAAACCGTTTCCAAGTATTAGTTATTCTTCGTTCTATTTCTTTATTCATGCAATCATCTGTAGATATAAGTTGGCCCAAATATATATATTCATTTACATGTTCTATTTGTTCGTTAATTACAGTTATTTGTTTGTTGGTTACTGTTTTTTGGCAATTCGTCATAATTGTAGTTTTAGTTAGGTTCATTGTCAGGCCGGTCTTAAATAACACTTTCATTGGATAGTTGTTGCAACATTAGTCCCAGAATTCCTGCATCCTCAGAGAACAAAATCAAGTCATCCGCGAAGTGTAGATGGTTGATATTTTCGCCATTTATATTGAGGCCATTTTTGATCCAGTTCAGATTCCCTATGATCATCTCCAGCACTGCTGAAAATAATTTAGGTGATTTAAGATCGCCTTAGTGTACATCTCTTTAAATAGGGAATTCGTTACCCGTAGATTCAAGTTTAACTTGTGCTGTGCTCGCTGTGTATACGTTTTTAGTTATTCCTATGTATTTTGCTTGCACGCCTGGTCTTTTCAGAGCGTCCCATATGTACTCGTGTTCCAATGTATCGAACGCTTTGTTAAAGTCAACAAACCCTATGTAGTACGTTTTATTATATTCTCTATATGTCTGTAGGATTTGTCTTAGAGTGTATATGTGATCTATAGTTGAGAATTTACTTCGGAAACCAGCTTGTTTCTTAAGTTGGTTTTCATCTAGTGTATTGGTAATTCTGATTAGAATGATTTTTGAAAATATTTTAATATTGGACATGAAACTGTTCTGTCTGTAGTTTCCTATGTCACCCTAGTCTCCCTTCTTATGTAGCAGTATGATTGTCGATTTAGCCCAGTCTTCCGGGATAATTTTCGTCCATTGTATCCATTAGTGTATTATAATATTCAATCCAGTTCTTGTTATTACTAAATGATCAGTTTATTTATTGGACAACAAATAACAATCAAAAAATGTTAACAGAGTGTATGTCGAATTTTTATTTGTTATTTGTGGCGTTACGGCTAACGCACTTTGGTACACTTGCGAAAGCCACGGGTTCGATTCCCGTCTGGCATCCGGTTTTTTATGTATAATATGTATCTATTTAGCAAATTTCCTAAAATGTGTTGATAGATAAATTTTAACTCTGCGTTGGTACAAAAAGATACTAATAGTAAATAATAGAATTTTAAAACATTTAAGTAAATTATCAGGATCTGATTGTCTGGCTCATTTGACGTCAATGTAAGACTTCCATTATATTTATTAGAAGGAGGGTAATTTGTATTATTATCCTTAAGATTATTATCCTTATGTATTTATTATCCCTTTAGATCTTATACACTCTGAGTAACAAGTATAGATTTAATTTCACACATAAAGTAGTCATGCGTAGAAAAAGTTATAACCATTTTATAATACACAATTTCACAAAAAGGATAATGTTTTATTACATTTTGAATCAATGTTTAATCTATAAAATTTAACAATAAATTAATATAAAAATAAACTCAGCGCCGAAATTGCAGTAGCTACTAAAAATACAGGTCAAACGTGACTTGTACAAATAGCGTCATTTGCACATCTTGCAGTGTTTTCACGTAGTTTTCTTGTTTTGGTAAATATTTTAATACACAGGTATAAAAATTTCCTTTTACGCTAATGAACATAATATTTTACTTTTGAATACGTAAGAAAAGAAAAATATAGATATATATAGTATATCAGTTGTCTAGTACCCATAACACAAGTGCTATGCTACTTACTTTGGGACTAGATGATGCCATGTAAATTTTCCCTGTGTATACAATATATTTATTTATTTATTATTAAACTGAAGTCATAATCAATAATAAAGTTGTATTTAATTAATTTATCCGAATAACAATTCTATACAAATGAGGTAATGATAAGAAGTTACAAACAAAGATTCTTCTTCCTCCTGCCCTTATCCCACATTATATGGGGTTGACACAACATGTTACATGTTCTCGCGTCATTATATCGATGGCGCGAGGAAGAGCGGGCACGGGGCTCGAGGCCGGCGCAGCGCGATCTGGCGCTCCGTCAGGTCTTGGTGGCGGAATGGCGGCAAAGGCTTCTGCGCCCTACCGCCGGCCTCGCTACCGTCGAGGCGATCCGGCCAGTACTCGACGACTGGCTCGGGAGAAGGCACGGCTCCCTGTCGTTTAGGGTGACGCAGGTGCTGTCGGGGCACGGCTGCTTCGGCAAGTACCTGTGCCGCATAGACAGGGAGCCGGACGTTCGGTGCCACCACTGCGTCCACGGCGGGGAGGACACGGCGCAACACACACTCGCCGAGTGTGTAGCTTGGGAGGAGCAGCGCCGTGTCCTCACAAATGAAGTAGGAGGAGATCTGTTGCTGCCGGCCGTAGTGCGGAGGATGGTCGGTAGCGCAGAGTCGTGGGACGCAGTGGTATCCTTCTGCGAGGACGTGATGTCGCAGAAAGAAACTGCGGAACGGGAGAGGGAGATCTCGACTCCCTTCCCCGGCCGCAGAAGGCGCACCGGGTGAAGGAGAAGGGCGGACAACGCCCTTTTCCTGCCCCCATAAATAGGTTCAGGGGCGAGGGACTTGGGGAAGTTCCCGCCCCATATTCGATGGACCCGAGGTGGAGGCGCGCGCGGGTGTCGGCGCGCGCCTCTGAGGCGATGCACGGGGTAGTTAAACACCTCACTACCCCGTGCAGGAGACGAGGCCCGGACAGACCGGGCCAGCACTAGTGTGGGGCTGCGGAAGAATTTGGATTCCCGCGGCCCCGCGCGCACGTGTGAGGAGACACCGGGGTGGTGGTTTCAACCGGTCGCCTGTCTGACGTTAACCCCTTTGTGAAGGAAAAATTTTTTGAAGAAGAGAAATTTCGTGGTCAATCATCTAATGTATCCTCAAGCGAAACTTTTATTGGTTTCTTCTTGAGTAAACAACATTCAAGTGTCGGTTTGGGTGTGCAGGGTGACAATTTTGCTGGGTTGCCCACTTTTCAATTTTGCCGGGTCGCCGGGGTCCATGCACAATTCACATTCGACAACTACGTCACGAGGGCTACTAAATAGGAAATTCGAAAACACTGCCGAGCGTCTTCGAATGCTCTTAGTACTGCATTCCGTTGCACTTGAATGTAGACACACTTGCGCACAATACGTCCATCTTTATATACCTTGGTAGTGGCTCATAGCAATCTTCCTTTTGGCAAGTTAACGGCCTTGAAACTCGCGGCTTCTTTTCACATAGCCTTCAGCGAAGGATATCGTAGCAAGCAGGGATAGCACATAGGTGGATCTTCACAGCACGTGCAAGGGGCCACAAACATCAGACATATGTTACTGCAAATTTCTCGCAGTCTTCAGGGTAAAAGCACTCCATTTTAATTTTGAATATAGTGTTTTTCTTTTGTAAATTTTATATCATAATAATTAAATTTCCACTAGAATTTGATAATTTTTATAATAATAAATTACAAACAAACATTATTAAAAATATATACCCGTTGGGCATACAATTGAATTTAGTGTAAAATCTACAAGCAAAGATGGAAACTCTCTCGTGTAATGGAAATCGTGCCCACGTCCCCTAAGGCATCGCGGAAAGCGCACCCTGCACAAAAGGCTCAACAAAAAGGTCCTGCCATCACATGAACATTGTAAAACTCGCCCCAGTATTCATATACCATTTACGAACCAACCTCGGCTTAAGTCACTTACATTTAAAGCACATTTTCCGCTTTCAATGAATGTTTTGCAACAATTTTTTCAATCCGATAATGCGACCTTAGCGTCGGGATCATGGTTTACTACAAATTGTATTACAGTAGTAGATTTAACTATTTACACAGTTCGGTCGAGCCATACCCCATTCGATCAATTGTTATTGCTATTCACCGATGTATCTCTTAGGATCTTCTTACCCTTTGAACCGACAAACTTTATTAATAATACACATTATATAGATATAGTGTAGTAAACAAATCCATGTTCATCCAGTAATATTCCTAAATATTACGTTCGCGGAATATTTTACTAATAAAGCCAATTTACCAGGAAAACGTTACTCAATAACAAAACTTTATCATACACCCAAGTTAAGCTGCAAATTGAATTCCTAGAAATCTCAGCAGTGTGTGTACGTATTTCGAGTATTACTAGGTAAAGTGGAACTCTCCACGTAGCTTCATATCGAGTGCATCTCAGCTTTTGCCTCGCAGGAATCGATTATCAGTGGATGTCTCGCATTCCACAGATATCGTCTTGATCTCGTACCGGGTATGACGACGTATTAGATGTCTGTCTACAATTCCCAGCTACGGTGCGTTCGTGATATGAATATTTCACTGCACAATAACAACTGAAATGCATTTATCCTTACTTCTTTTACTATTTATTTTTATAACACTACAGATTTTAACCTCAATATGGAATTTTATTAATTGAGATCGTATGTTATTTTTTATTGCTGTATTGTATGTAGTATGTTTCTATAACTGAATTATCATATTTGAAATACACCAACTTGTATAGACACCGTGTTAAATGCCCGTACCAGTAGAAGACTAGTTTAAGCGTAGAAGGTTCTATATTTATCAACTTTTTTTATTACTACGGAACAGCAGTCTCTTGCGGTCATGGGTTCGATCCCGTCTCGCGTCTGGGTGTTTTATATTTAACCCCTTGGCCTACACAAACAAGAAATCCGTCGCGCGCCATGTTATTCAACTGTTCAGCCATGTACCCGAACTGGCGCAAAATATATACTTTTCATGACATATATTTTAGTGCAATGAAACGAATTTTGAAATAATAAACAATGTTTAGGTACAAATAGTAATTTTAAGACGCCTAGGATGTAATCATAACACTAGTTTACAACTTTTTGTCTGTTGCCGCGAATTTTATGGTGATTATGTTCACTTAGGACTTGTTTTTGTCAAATCTATACCCTCAAAAATTTTTGAGCAGCTCGAGTTAGTTTGTTTTTGATTTTTGATCATTTAAGCCTATATATTAATCGAAGACAGGCATATTTTACTGTGTTAAGATTAGTATCTGAAGTTTTTGCGTGATGAGTAGTTCAAGGAGAAATTGTTTAAACGATCCAAAATCATTTTTGCTATATATGCGGAGAATATGTGTTTAACAATTATAGAAAAGTTATATCAGAGTTGGTGAAAAGTACCTATTTTGAGTATTTTGGGATCCTCTTAGATAAAAATGAGAAGTCTTGGGCTCCCAATTGTGTTTGTAAATCGTGTGTGGAATATTTAAGATTATGGAAAATTGGTAAAAGAAGTGCTTTTAAATTTTAAACACCGACTATTTGGCACGAACCACGAAATATCATCTGGAAGATTGTTATTTTTGTAGTATGAACATAAACAGTTTCAACGCTAAAAATAGAGCTAAATGGCACTACCCGAGTACTAGTTGTGTTCAACGTCCAGTGCATCGTTTACCTGACTCTTCAGTGCCTAAAAATATATCTGAACCCTTAGAACAAGACATTGAAGGACCAAGCTCATCACAAAATGATGCTGATTTTGAAGGTATGTCAAATGAGCCAAAATGTTTTCCCGAAAATGAGTTAGATGATCTTGTAAGAGATTTGAATCTCTCTAAACAAGCTTCAGAATTGTTAGCATCAAGACTGAAAGAAAAAAATTTGCAGAATTTTCTCGGAAATAACAAATCTGAAAATTCTACTGAACTTGTATAAAAGACCTTTTGCTACAATTAAAAAATATGGGGTGCAATATGAGCATAAAACTCCACTTCCTCCATAGTCACCTGAACAGGTTTCCGGAAAATTTAGGAGATATGAGCGAAGAGCAGGGAGAGCGTATGCATCAGGACTTACGCGTCATGGAAGAGCGCTATCAGGGTTTCTGGGATACGAATATGATGTCTGACTATTGTTGGTCTCTGATACGGCAATTTCTAAAGTCTACACATCAGAGAAGAGCTTTAAAACGAAGTTTTTTGGAAATCAATGATTAATTATGATTTTTAGTAAAGTTTTTCTTAATAAATACAGTTTTTTTTTTCTATTTTTTACTTACATAGCTGAAACTCAGAAACTAGAGCTGATAAAAATCTTCTAATTATATTTTTGGAAATAGCATATCATATGTAGTCAGCAACAGCCAAAATTTCTTCAGCAACAGATGTACTGTAAACTAATGTTATCAATTGATCATTTGATAAAAATAATTTATTTTTTCAAAGTAGATAATAAATCAATAACAAGTTGTAAATAAATAGTTAATGTACTATTTGTACTACGAGGACCGCCTGTCATGTCCTATCTGTAATTTACTGATCTTTGCTCCCGAGTAAAATATAGACTAAATCCAGGGAATCTTCTGAACATCAATGTTTGCGGAGACAATCGCTACAGTGTTGTGATAACTTTTTATTGAAAGTATACCCAAAAATACCGACTACCGCCAATATACCTACAAAAATGCTGGTTATTCAGAAAAATCAATAAAATAAACCGAAAAGTATTAAAACACTGAATCTGATCACACTGCGTCAGAAACAAATGAATAAAACAAAATACTGACGTTACAATCAAAGGAAAAATATTTGCTGTGGGATAACTCCAATCGCTTGTTGTAATCATAATACGCAACATCTTATGCACAAATTCTTTACCACGAGTCAGACTCGTGGTTAAAGGCCAAAGGGTTAATATGTATTTATTTACAACAAAAAAGTATTTATATATCTACGTACATACCATTATTAGTTATCTAATACACATAACACATGTGCTATGTAACTTACTTTGGCACTATAGAACATTATGTTAGAAGTCCTAGTATATTAATTTATTATTTTTATTTTATAGTTCTTTCTTCTCAATTCTTTCATTCTTCATACATTTTTCGTTTAAGGGATAACACAATGTGGACATAATCGAGAGTACAATACCAAAATATTATTTCCCGAATCCGTGTATCAAGTTTTGAAATCGCTCCGCATTGTTGTCTTTTGTGTTCGAGTTCGCGTTCGTTTTCCATCGTACACCATTATTCACATTAAGTGGACAGATCTCGGGTCAGATCCAGGCAAAAGAAAAGCACAAAAAGTGCCCGCTTTATCCGAGCATGATAAATCTACTTCAAATCCGAGAATGGCGTCTTTTATGAAGGAAATTGAAATAAACCGACCGTGTGGATAACAGCTAAGTAAGATCGGGATCCTTTTAAAGATATTGGTGAATCATTTCCATTCAGAACCTATCTGCCTACTTCAGGTAGTTGGTTTTGTAGCCCCAACCAGAAGTAAGAAAGGGGCTACTCCTTTCCTTACTTTTCCTAGGGAGTCATAAAAGGTAGTAAATGCATTATTTACTCATTATAGTCAACAAATGGAGATTACTATTCGGTTTTTTCATATTTAAATGACACCTAACTTTATAAAAACTAAATAAAGTTTAGCCTCATCTACATTCATGGAACTATTCTACGTAAATGCAAAAGCCACCAACACAACACACCAAAGTGTAAATTTAGGATGCAATCCGGATCAAACGTTTGTATGACGAAGTCTTCAAAAGTAAGCAATATTATGTCTATCAATATTGTTCTATTACATCACTTGTTGGGGCGAAAACTCAAGTACACACATGAAGCCCTTAGAAATAGCTCACTGCGATACATTTTTTCCGATTTTATACCCTATAGCTGAACTTTATAATAAATTTAATGTCCTAAACGTACAACTTTATATCTTACACACCATTCTTTACACACAAGCAGATGCCTTTTGAGATGCTGACCAAGCGTCGCAAAGACAACATTTGTTATCTTCCCGCCATTTATTTTCTCATACAATTTTTTTTATTATTACCTTGGACCTTTTATTTATAATGCTAAATGTTTTATCTCTAAACTAAGTAACTTCAAATGTAAGAAAACATTACAATCCTTCTTAAAACAATTAAGTTATGACGACAATGAAAAATTATTTTCAGAAAAAAACTGAGCATCAATTTTATTTTAATTAAATATGTGTCCAACTTCAACCTAAACTGTGTGAGAAATAAAATATTATTATATTAAATTTTTCAAATAAATACTTACATTAATTATACATATTGTAATAAACTTAAATTTTTAGGCTCGACTTTGAGTATAATTTTCTATAATAATTTCATAGTATAGATACATCCCTATTTTTAGTGTTGGAACAGAAATCGAGCGTGAAATGGTTACCACACGAAGTGGTGTCTCGCGAACAAACGAAATAGCAGATTGCCATTTGCCGCCTGCGCGTTTGGCGGAAAATTGGCTAGCGTACCCGAACTAGCCTATACTATTATATCGCTCTACATTAAATCATTGAGTAAGATAAACGTTTGTAAAATACAGCAATTATAGCATATCTTAGCAATTTAGTTACTATATCATATGTACATCTATTATACAGTAGTATATTAGGGTGTGCCAAAAAATTTCGATATTTTTTTTACACTTTGAGTAAATAAAAAAAATATCCTAATAAACAAAACCAGTATTAATATAGTCGGAGTTAATACTCCGACTCAATGATACAAACCAGAATGCTTGAATTTGAATAGCTTGAAAAATAAGAACACATTAAAAAAAAGTTTGTTGTTCCTCTCAATCTCGGATTGACATAAGAGCACAGGGGAGTTGGAATCCTTACCCCTAGCCACACACCTGGAAAGAAGCTCACCGTTATACGAGAATTGAGCCGGCACCGGCCTGAGTCACGACATTGGCAGACCAATTGTCCGACGGCCCTGACGGTAGGAGAACAGCGGGGTTAATTACTGGGTAGTCTCACGGAGTCCACATACCCTCCGACTCCCCCGTGAGCGGCTTCCAAGGAGTGTGTAGCGACTATGTTAACGTGCTTTTAGTTACCATCTGGTTATTTGTTTTGTTTCTAACGTTTAAAGGTTTAATACAAAATGTTAGAACTTTTTAATATGTTATATTTCTTTGTCATATTTGTAGTGATGTAGACGAAGCAATTACATACTCTTTGCTTGATTATGTCCAATTAACATTTGAAGCTAATATTTATAATTATTTGTGTTTTAATATTCGTACCCAAATTATTGTGTAAACTAATCATGGCTAGTGGTGACAAAGAGAAAAATGTATCTGACGAAGATAATAACACATACGAAATGCAGTCAGCACTGATGAACATTACAAATGAAATTATCAGGTTAATTCATTACATATATACATCATCCCATCCCATTACATATAATAACATGTACGTAGGTTGGCGTGACGAGTGTGGACGGAGTCCCTTAAGAACGGTGGTTAAATTATTGCTATGATTAAGACCGAGTACTTGGCTCAACAAGTCTGCATTTCACGTATCTTGTAATACATTTACTTCTATAGGCTGTAAAACGTGAATAGTGCTAGAAAAACACAAGCAAGAACTGCATTTCATCTATAAAATCTCTAGATAAAAATGCTGCGGTGGATGTGTGAAGTACGATTAGAACAGTACGTCCGCGTCATGAACCCCTGCATCTGCTGGAGATTTACTTTAGGTGGTATTACAGCAACTAGCTAGTACGTAGGAATAAATGTCTAACCGTACCGCCTTCACAAGGAGGAGTAGATTCAAGCAGCACTGGTATCAAACCAGTAAGTTGTAAAAATTAATATGAATACCAATAAAGTATCTCATTTCCATTTTTGTCTGTGCAGGGGAGGAGTAAGAACGCTGATTCCTGCGACCGGGGCTGCTTGTCATAAAAGGCGACAAAACAACCTTTGCTAGGTGGGAGGGCTTCAACCCCGTCTGGATGGCAAACCGGAACCGCCTCCATGGTTATTAGAATACAACTGATAATTAACGCTTTGATCTAAAGGTGACATAACGTAGAGTAGAACCAAAAATCTTCTCAGGGTCAAAAATTACCTCTCCAGCACAGTCATAGGTCCTCCAAAAAGGATACCTGGGCAAACATCGTTCTATTTTAATATAAAAAGGCCATTTACCAGAGAACAGCCAGCAGAGAACGAATCGTTGATGTACAATTACCAAAACTTAGTTATCTTTGCCTTACTTTTTTTTTATGTTTACTGATTATAATATTATCTAATATTATACAGCTACGCCTACCTTAATATTCACTAACCTGACCACAGACTATCAAATACACTAAATTCTACAAGTGATGAAACTACAAAATATCATGAGTATGTCTTTAAAAAAATTATCCTAAGCAAAAGAAAACTCATCTCAAGAAAGAAGATGATTATAAAACTAAAAGAAAGTCTGAATACAGCTATTTGTAAGTTTCAGTGTGTGTATATTATAAACTGTAGATATATATTAATTTAAATATCGTAAATACTGGGTATAAAATTAATTATGAGATTCCATTTGTATACAGAACATAATACAGAAGCTAAGTATATAAAAGGTCACTTTTCGCCGTGGATATAGTAAATACTTACATCTCGGGAAGAAAGATAATATAGCTTTCTAAAACTTTTATTCTTATATTTACAATTAGTTCTTGTATTATTTTGTAAGTTGGTACTTTTTTTATAGAATCTAATGCTAAATTAGAAATAATATTTTGTTATTACAGTCGTAGCAAAGACTCTAATGAATACAAAAAAGAAGGAAGTATTATCGCTTCATGTTAATATAAAAAGAGCTGAAAGAAAAATTGAAGATATAACTGAAAGTGATAAAGGTCAATCTCAAAAAATAAAGTCCATAACTAAAGAAATTAATGTGATACGTGATGAACTAGCTGGTATAAAGAAATTAATTGACAACGGATACCAGCAACTACAAATATGTATAGATAAACCACCTGAGCAAATCTCATCAATTACAAAATTAAGAAATATTTTATCACACTCCAGCCAGAAATGCGCAGATTTTTTCAATGTAAATCAAAAATACGAGCAAATGATAAGGAGAAATCGATATCTTAATACTAAATTAAACATAATAGGTCAAAATTTAGAAGTTACAACCAGTGAATTGTGGAATTATCGTAACCAAATATTAAGGCTGCAAAATGAAAATAATTTTTTACGAAGTAAAACCACCTCGAAGGTAAATTCTAAATTATGTAGCTGTCTTAGAAAAAGTCAAAGTGAAAATGCCAACATAGGACTACGTTTGGATTTAGAATCTCATATGCATCTAGTAAAGGAGTTACTTAATGACCAAGACGAAATCTTATCAGAATTAACATGGCTCTCGCGATGTGATTTTAAAAATGATTAAACTTTGCTAAATTTAATGTTCTTCAATATATCTGTGGAATATTTTATTTATATAACACGTTAACCTGGCGACATTGATTACAAAAAAATACGCATTATTCCGCCGCTACCAAGCAGTGTTTTAAATCAGTGATATCGTTTACTGTGACCTCGAAATGGTGATTAAATTGAAAGGACTACAATGTTTATAAGCATAATAACTATGCATAACTTACAAATAAAATGACGGATTATTGATAAATATTAAAATTATTATTTATAATATCAGTCGAAAAATGTGTCTTATTGTAATTGACCGGTTAGTTTTCCCTCCCTTTGTGTTAAACACAATTAAATAAGATATTTGTAATTATTTTATCTAATATTTTGAAGTAAATGTTCCCAGTTGAAGAAGACATACTCCCACAAAACATTTCATAGAAATGTTTGCTATTTAATGTGATCGCTCAGTGCTATCATATTAATAAAAGTCAAGCTATTTGTCGTGCAGGTACCTAGTATAATAGCTAAGTACATACCACACTTAGAGAGCATAGGCCAAGCTCCAAGCCCGCCTGGATAGCAACCACCCCTGGTTGTTAAATATGCCGCATAAAATAACCTTGTGTTGTGTTCCGGCATAAGAGACCAGGTTTCAGAACCACTACGCGGATACCAGTGTGTTAACGATGCCCCTGGCCTTGCAAACACCAATAGGCGATGGTAACTGCTAAATTATAAGTGAACCGTGTCAGCCTGTCTGCTATCCTACAGCAATAAAAAATATTATTTGCCATGCACATATTTCATTTCCGGTGAAGGAATCATTGTGAGGAAAACTGCATACCTGTATCACCATTATGTGACTATCTCGCCAATCCGCTTTGGGTAAGCGTGACGGGTATACTAGCCGTTTCATAAAGAAGGTGATCCGGGCCCAGGAGAAAGAATCAAGTAGCTCCGATGGCATCTCGGAGAGAATCATGAGGGATTAGCCCAATAATTTATATTAACTGGGATCTCTGAATAATATGTGACCAAATTCAAAATAATCTCCACAATAGTGGTAATGTTACGGATCATAAAAAGCTATTGTTTTTTATCGATAGTGAAAGTAAAAAAATAATGTCAATCTGGAACTTAGTAGTCAAATTATTTCTCATTGTTCAAGTCTTCATGGAATCTTTCAGAGAAAATTGTTTTGTTTATTGGCAAGTGTATTTAAAAAATGTCTTGAAACAACAAAGTAGATTATTTTGCAGTTGTCAACATTTATGGTCAGCTGATTGTTATAATGCGAAACCTAAATGCAAAAGATGAAAATATTAACAGTCAAGCGAAAAACAGAAACACTAATTACCACCATGAACGTCGATCAAGAGCTCAGATAATTAATCCGCCATTTCAACTAAAACTAGACATACAGTTAAGCTGTAAGGGCTAAGTCCTTTGTCGTCTAATTTAGCAGTATAAAGATGACTTTGACAGTATGAACTGTCAATGTCAAATATTGTCTATTTCGATTTTATTTTGACTGTCTATTTCGATTAGACGACAACAGTGTTACCAACTTTTCAGTAGATTTACCAGCTTTTAGCATATAATATCTACTTACTATGTAAATATCTACTTGCAAAAATATCTATCAACTTTTTAAATATTTAGAAAATTTTTAGTTTATATCCGCAAAAATGTTATTACTGTCTTTAATTTTCTTTAGTCACCTTATTTCTAATAAAACTGTCCCCGAACGGATTAATTGAATAAAATAAATAATAGAGGACAAAATCTGTGTAGTCTGACATTTAATATACCAACGTAAAAAGAAAATTAGATTATTAATATTTTTTTAATAAACAAGAAAACTTCTAGAGCTCAATTTGAATCAATTTTAAAAATCGAGGTCAGTTATATCATTATTAACTCAATTCTTTATTTTCATTGTATTCAATAGTTTATTTTGGGGATTGATAATGGATGATTTTGCTTTCACCTAGCTTGGGGTTTCTTATAATAAGAGATTAAATATGTTTTATCCATTATAAAGATTTATTACGAGTATCACATTATATTATTGTAAGTATAAGTATCACATAATTTTATCACATTATATTATTTATTAATATTGTAAGGCCCTCCAGAAAGCTTTAAAAATAGATCTACCAACTTTTCAAAGTAGAATGAAAATCCAACCTCTAAGGCAAAATTGAAGTTGGTAACATTGAGACACAGCTTTATTTATATTTTTATTGTTGTGCGGGTGTTTTAAAATTTTCATTCTAATAATATCTAATGAATGTTACTCAATAAGATAAGAGTTTGTCGCACTGCGTATAATAAAATTAGAAGTAAATTAAATCATACAGTTGTGAGAATGTCGTTAGAACAAGCAAAACAAGTAGCCGCGTGTCGGGCTGTTGATGAATTTGTAACCAATAACTGTGTCTTTGGTGTTGGGAGTGGATCCACTGTTGTGTATGCAGTTCAGCGATTAGCCGAGCGGGTCGAAACAGAAAAATTAAACGTGACCTGTATCCCAACATCATTCCAAGCAAAACAATTAATCATCAAACATAACCTTAAGCTTGGAGAATTGGATACGAACCCAACTCTTGATGTAACCATTGATGGAGCAGACGAAGTGGATTCTAACATGACTCTTATCAAGGGTGGCGGCGGATGTTTACTGCAAGAAAAGATTGTTGCTTCATGCTCTAAAAAGCTTATTGTTATTGCTGATTACACTAAAGATTCTGTAAAATTAGGAGATAGGTATAAGAAGGGTATTCCTATAGAAGTAGTGCCTATGGCATATGTTCCTATTAAAAATAAGATTATTGCTCTATATGGAGGAGAAATAAAGCTTCGTAGTGCCGTTGCTAAGGCTGGACCAGTCGTAACAGATAATGGTAACTTCATATTGGATTGGATGTTTGCTAATAAGGATTTGGACTGGGAAAAAGTGAACACAAACATCAAGATGATACCAGGAGTAGTAGAGACGGGCTTATTTGTCAATATGTGCCACAAGGCCTATTTTGGTCAGCCAGAGGGAAATGTGGCGGAACGCTCCTGAGTATCTTAGTTCCTAAGTAAAATTGCTTCTAACTGATGAGGATCTGATATTTTAATACTTTTATATTTTTTTTTACAAAAACAAATGCTTTCTGTTTTTTGAGATATATTCTTATAAATATACTTACTTTTATTTCCATTTAAAAAACCTTGGTATGAAAAAGAATCTTCTATTTATCCACAATATCCCCACAGTAGCATTCGAGCCTCTCCCCTGAGAGAATCTATAGCCAAGCTCATCCTACAAATTAGATGGTTATGTTTGATCCCAGTATGCATGTTGCCTTACAATGTTTACCATCGTTGTGGCAATAACTGCCTAAACGGTCATCATGGGATTCAAACCTACAACCTCTAGGTTGGTCTCCAAGTGTACTAGTCTTTCAACTTCTCTGTGCAGTCAGAACAATAACCCTTGCGACCAAGGTCGGCCTGTCGTGAAAGGCGACAAAACAATCCTAGCTATGTGGTAAGGCTCTAAGCCTGTCTAGATAGCAACTACCCTTGGTCAATAAGTTTGCTGCTATAATAACTCTGTGTTATATAAGTGACCCAGGTTCCTGTATCCCAATGGTCCAGCAGCATATTCGTAGTGACCCTGGCATTGCAAACATCCATAGATGACTGTAACTGCTTACTAATAAGTGGGCCGTAGTCTATCTGCTATTCCTCAACAATAAAAATTAAAAACTGGGCTAGACGTGATATATTGTCACCACATTATTTCACTCTGAACTATTTTCATAAACATCAATATATTTTACCTCCATGGCATAATGAGTTATACATGTTGCAATGCCTATAGAGGTCATGGGTTCGATACCCATCCCATGTCTGGGTGTTTATGTATTTATTTAAAAAAGAAAAGTATATCAACTGTCTAGTACCCATTATACAAGCACTATGCAACTTGATGGTGCTGTGTAAATTGTCCCATTATACTGTTTTCTATACTAATATTATAAACGCGAGTTTGTATGTATGGATGTTTGTTACTCTTTCACACAAAAACTACTGAATGACTACTACTAAATTTCAGTATAATCATAGATTGGACCTTGGAGCTACTTTTTTTTAGTTCATATGGCAGAACAATGTTTGTCAGTCAACTAGTATTGACATAATTTATCATGATAAATTGTTGGACTTCCTATTTTCATAACAAACTGTTCAAGCAACAAATATTTTCTACTTTTTAGTTCAGTTTGGTACTACAGCTTGTTTATTATATCTTTGATACAACTAAAGTAAAATATGACTTCACGACAATGTATAAATTTTTTATTGCTGTAGGACAGTAGACAAGCTGACAACCTACTAAGAATTTAGCAGTTACACTCGCCTATGGGTGTTTGCAACACCAGGGGCATGGCTAACACACTGCTATCCGCGTAGTGGTACTGGATCCTGGTCATTTATGCTGGACTACAACAAAAGGTTTTAAAGCGGCATAAATACCACGCCATACGGGCTTGAAGCCCTACCAGCCGGCTTTGGTTGTTTAGTCGCCTTTTACGACAGGCTGACCCCGGCCGCTGAGATCAATATTATTTCTCCGCCCCTGCAAGGATAAACAATTCATATAATAGTATTCATTTGTACCTAATTCTAAGCTGTTTTTTGTATTGTTTCATTAATTATATTGTACAATAAAGTATATTCTATTCTATAATATACATTAACAATCAATAATAATTTAAGTAGGTAAGCCAAGAGAAATATATTTCAATAAAATATCATACAAAGCACTCCATGCTTGTAGAACTGGGGCATTAATTTCTCAGTAATTTTATCCTTAAGTTAAGAATTATTTTATAACTTTTTAGTTTAACTATAAAAGCATGCTTTTTAGTTTTTGCAAAACTTAAATATATTTATTTTGTTGTGTCAATTCCCAACCGGTAAATGTTTTTATTAATTTAAAGCCATCTTCAGGCAGAATGAAAAGAAAGTGTTAATCCTGATAAGGACTATAGGACAAAATTATTAAAATTGTGTATTGTCATCATTTTTTTTTTGGCTGTTCAGTGGGTAAATTCATTCAGAGTCCGAAAATTCCGTTACATAATTACAATACCTACAGGTCAAGTTAATAAGAGCGTGGTAAATACTGTAATAAAAGAAATTTATTTTTAAAGAAGAATTACAACAAAGAATACAAATTACATTTACTTAGTGTCAATAATTACTATTAATTATTAAATTAATAATAAAGCTTTTATTTGGAATTTAAGTTAATACATAATATCGTCGGTTTAAGTATCAGAATAGGAAACTCCGTTTGAATAAACTTTACAGGAGCAAGTAAAAACTTTGTTTTTGCTATGCACGGGAATTGTTTTACTCTTAACAGTCATTCATAACTAATTAGCCATATTTTTGTAGAACATACGAATTAATCTAATAAATAGGCTTCAAAATACTCCACTCGCCATCTAGCTAAATTTAAGTGTTATTTCGATATTTTGTGAAATTACTCATTCTGATAATTAAGCTGACGATATAAAATTCTCCTTTGAAAATTGTGCAATCAAAAGTATATCAAGTTGGTAATACAAATACGATTTTGATAACCTATGATACTTTTAACTTCTACAATCATTGCTCATTTAGAGATAAATATCTACATATTTTAATGATAAAATAATACTTCAGGTACATTTGATAAGTTTTGAATTGTCATGCATAGATGTTATTATTTAATTAAAATTATATTTAGGACCATTCTGGAAACCATTGATCTCGTGCGTGTTGGCAGAAAGAGACAATATGTCACTTGTTAGAAGATGGATCAGCCACTTGGCTGGGATGCCAAACAGTAGCCAAACCTAGGGCTGGCATAGCTGCCTTAATGGCAGAGAACCTCAAGGTAACGTTTTTACGCCATTAGGTGTTGAAACGCTGGATCCATGGAAGCCCTCGGCAAATGGCCTCTAGAGAAATTTCTAAAAGGCTCATTGAATGATCAGAAGGCCGGCTCTTACTTCACACATAAATCAACATTACCATCCAAGATGGCAATGCTGCTAGCCTTCTGAGCTTACTGCATTAACTGTAACAGGTTTTAAATTTAGCTTTAATAATTTTATATAAAAAAAATTTATAAGAAATATAGTTCTTGATTCACTAGCAGTTATATTCATGCCATCAAAAGAAATTACATAAAATAATAAAGGTAACTTTTAAAAATACTCTAATGAGGGCAAACATTACACATTAGACACAAATAATGAAACTTATTAAATTATTAAACGTTGTTTATGCTACACATGTTCTAGGTATGTGCTTCTTTATATTTCTTTTCATTTCTCTGGTGGGGCATGCCATGTGTAAATTTTAATATAATATGAATAATTATAAAAATAAATACTTTACTTTTTCATTAATAGATAATATATAAAACTTAACATAAGAATAAAATTACTGACGAGAAAATTAATGTCATTGTTCTAAAAAGCGTGGGGTGCTTGGTTCGATATTTTTAAACTGAATTTCGGAATGAAACTAGTAAAAAAAATTATAACGATTGATATCGAGTACCCCACGCTTTTTAGAACAGTGACATTAATTTTCTCGTCAGTAATTTTATTTTTGTTAAGAATTTTTTCTTTTTAGTTTTTTAAACTAGTATTTATTTTTAATTTTTAGTTGAATTTTTTTATGACACCACGCATTCGCGCGTGGTCAGACACAGACTGCCAGCGGGAGTGTCGCGGCTTTGGGCGAATACCGCGAAAGTGGCTTTCCACGCGTAGGGTGCTTCGGCCATCTACCGGCCGCTTTATGAATAAAATTACTGACGAGATTAATTCCGCGTTATAGAAAACGCGTTGTAGGAGTATTCTCATATAACGCGCTTGTATAACCCCATATAACACGGTATATACAAATGATGCACGTTTAACTTTTCTCGTTAGAGGGGATTTAAATCGAATGTTAAGAAAAAGCTATGCTATGAATGAAATATGTGCGTTTTATTAAAATCAAACTAAGAACATTTTAAGGCACGCGATATTAATTATGAACTCAACAAATCATAATAAATATCACAGTACATACAGAAATATGTATAATGTGTGAAATTTCCGTGATATACGAGGGACTGAAATCGCGTAATATGAAAATGCGTTAAAAAAGTACCGTGTTATAAGGGGGATTACTGTCCCAAAGTTAGAGTTTTAGATTTATAGTTAGATTGGTGTCAATGTCAAAAATTTTGGTCAAATCAAGTCGATTTCAATGTTTAGGTAAAATTTCCAAGGTTGCTCTCTATAACAACTTAAAATATGTGTATGAGTTTTATGTAAAAATTTTATATTAAATTTCAATGTTAAATTTCAAATTAGACTTAACAGGTTTTAATTTAATTTTTCCCAATTAAATGTTTGTAATCAAACTGGCTGCAGTGATCGAAAATACTTAGTCAATTCATACTTAATACTTGGGGTCGAAAAACTTAGTATTAACGGTTCTCTGATGACGTCGACGACGATGCCCAACGTCAGCGTCACGTGAGCGACCGAGCCGAGATGGGAGCAGAAAAGGTCAGGGGTCAGTAATCGAGGACTAGGACAATGAGATCGGTGGAATCTTCCACTTTAATGTTTCAAAAATATGTTTACAGGGGGGAGGCACTAAGTTCCTCAACCCAAGTAGCCAAATAGCAGAAGGCTCGACACGGTCGAAATCCCCGAAATTTTAGAGTTCGAATTTCCAGTACAATATATTTAATTACGAGAGCGAGTTGATCTACCCAAGATAAACATCGAAAGCGAATTGATCTACCCAACGTAAACAATTTTAATATGGCGGCCGGAAAATTCATTAATCCTGAGGATCCTGATAATGATAATGATACAAACTATACAAATTATTACATTGTCATCGGGGTCCTTGATAAGTATGCCAAATTTCAGGTTAATCCGACGTTTTGAAGGGGGTCAAAATCATATTCAATGTTTCCATTACATACATATGAAGCTAATAAAGCGTGTTATGAACAGTTCAAATATTTATAAATTTGACTGTAAATTAGAACTTAACTTATAATGAAATTATATGCATAATTTATATTAATTATTATAATTTGGGAATTTTTATGTTCTAAATGTTGCCAGATAATTTTTTTTTTATAAAAGCATGATAGCTGTGCTATTTAAATTAATTTGCCTTTAAGTACTAGGTACCTTAAAGTCAAATTTATTTACTTAGGCCTTTCCGATCTAAATAGCTTATGCTATAAATAGAATTTCTCTCTATGTATGCATGCAATATTCAATATAAACTTGTTTTTTTCATTATGCGCAGAAACTCGTCTTGATTGATTTCACCATCACCATCTCTGTCTGCTTCATCTATCATCTCATGAAGTTCCTCATCTGTCAAATTTTCACCCAGCTCTTTGGCTACTCTTTTTAGATTTTTAAATGAGATTTTACCTGAAATCATATTGTGGCTATTATTATTTTGAAAAGGGAGTTAAAACTTACAACTACTTAAAGTTGTATCATTCCAACTATTTCTTGTCAAGAAAACATGAGTCATTTGAAAGCAGGCAACACATAAAATGCACTAAAACTAGTGTATGGCTATTCAAAGGGGGGCCCTAGACCCTGATTGCAGGTTTTTATGTAACAACCACTTCAAGGATGGTGATAATATAAAGATGATGAGATAAATACAGTGTAATCTCTATAACTCGAATCTTGTTAAGTAGAAATCCTCAGTAAGTTGAAAAAGAATACCATTCTCTTCCACTAAACCTGCAAATACTCGGTATCTCGAATTATTCACTTTATACCTGCATTTTAGTACATATTTATACTCGATAACTCGAATTAAAAAAATCAGACTGTAAGTTGAAGGTAATCAAACATGACATCTTACTTGGAATTCCCCGAACTTGAAGCAATAAAATCGAAAAGGAATGTCTGATGCATTTATTCTATTGTTTCTGCCTAGTACATGTGCAATGAATGAATATATTCATTAAACTTTCTAAGTTACATAGCTATGTACCTTAAGGTAGTGAACAAACCTAAATTTGTCTTTCGATCAGTACTTATTTGGCCACTAACTAGCAATAATATGAGTTTTAAAAGGAAGCTAACAACTTTGCGTGAAAAATTCGACGTTATCAATACGGTATAAAGTGGCACGAAGAAAAAAGACATAGCAGCTTAATACGAATTGCCACAAAGCACTTTAGCTACCATCATTAAGCAAGTAACTGAAATATTGTCAAGGTACGAGTCAAGCAGCAATTTGTCTTGTAAAAGACAACAACTAGCTGAATTTCGTAATGTAGAAGAATGCTTAATCACTTGGTTTAAAGTGTCGTGACAAAAAAATAAGTGTATCAGGACCTATTTTACACGAAAAAGCCGAAGAATTTGCAAAATCACTGGGACACAGTTCATTTCAAGCTAGTAATGGTTGGTTAATAAATTTTAAGAAACGACCTACTATTTACGCTACTGTTTGGTTGTTTTTTCACAATTAAAGAATTTTTATAATTACTAGTTTTACTTGAAAAATAAAATAATACATAGATTACAAAATGGAGTTGCATTATATATTTTTTGAATGTTAATAAAAAAATTATAAAAAAGGCATAACCTCATTCAAAGAAAAAGAACAAAGATGTGTTTCAAATTAAAATAATTAAGTCCAGTTCATAAACACCTACTGTTTAAGGTTTGTGGTGAAAGTGCAAAGGTGAATAACAAAATATGGAATGGAAAAATGTATTGCAGAGTTTACTAAAGGATTATGAACCAAAAGACATATCTAATGCAGATGAGACTGGACCTTTTTTCAAGACTTTTTTACCTGATAAAACGCTTATTTTTAAAAATGAAAAGTGTCATGGTGGTAAGCACAATAAAGAACCATTAACAATGTTGCTAGCAACAAATATGACAGGTACTGAAAAATTTTAATCATTAGTTTCAGTCATTAGTAGGCAAGGCTAAACCTCTTTGTTTTTCCGGTTGTAAATCTCGACCACTGGACTATGATGCTAATCTTCTTCTTCAAGTGCCTCTCCAACTAGTGAAGGTCGGCTACCAACTTCTGGAATTGCTGTCTGTCCTTAGCGAGTCGAAATAATTTGGATACGCTTGCTATTCCAGTCCACTCTCAGATGTTACGGAGCCACGACTTCTTTCTTCGACCAACTCGACGTTTACCGGCAACCTTGCCCATCATTATAAGTTGCAAGAGGCTATATCTATCGTGCCTGAGCACGTGACCGAGATATGCAGTTTTTCGTCTCTTGATGATAGACAAAAGTTCCCTTTTCCGTCCAGCTCGCCGCAGAACCTCCTCATTTGTGACTTTATGCGTCCAACTTATCCTCAACATACGCCACTGGACTATGATGCTAATAAGAAAGCCTAGATGACAGCCGAAATTATTAAAGGATGGCTCATTAAAGTTGCCAAAAAATTGTTAAGGAGAAACAAAAAATATTACTTTTCATTGAAAACTGTACAGCTCACAACCTATTTCCGCCATTGGAAGCTGTAAAATTTTTACCACCCAACACAACATCTCATAAAAAAAACTTTAAAACCTGTTACAGAAAGGAAATTATAAGAAAATGATAAGTGATATGGAACAACAGTCTGCTTCGCCTAACATTTTTCATGCAATTAGGATCGCAGACAAAGCTTGGAGAAGTGTATCTGAAGCTATAATTTCAAACTGCTTCAAAAGCTGTGGGTTTTCGATGGTGCAAGAAGCTTCAGAAGAAGCTCTTGAGCCGGATATGGACTTGACGCCGATTAAAATAAAATGCAGAAGTTTAATTTGAAAATTATATGACATGTGAAAAAGGAATATTTACTACTGGAACATTGACTGATGCTGAAATTCTTGACACAGTTAATCAAAATGATGATGATAATGTTAACCAAAATGATGTTGATCATACCGATTCTGTAGATGTTGAACCATCCATATCAAAATAAATAATTGATAAAGCATCTGCAAATTCTTAACAGCAAAATGTGTAATTATGTACTTACCATAAAACTTAAATCGAATTTTTTTTGACTCCTCAAAAATTATACTTAAAAATAGTGCCTTCTTAAGTCGAAATTTTACCCATCAAATACTTCACATCTAGAACTTCTTGTTAAGTAAAGACTCGACTCAATAAGTCAAAGTTTTTTGCATTTCCCTTAACATTCGAGATATTGAGATGCTACTGTACCTAGTCAGGTCATAAGTATTGTCACACAGTAAAAACTTTTCTTTTAGAATGCTGGCCACAAAAAAGTTTATTGAATTCGAATTTCGAATTGTTCATGAAAATAAAAATGTATACTTTTAGAATTTTACTCATTTTTAAATATGGAGTGGACGCTTAAAGAAGACCGTGTTGCAGTTATTGCTTTGCATCGTTGCGGTTACGCGCCAATTCAAATTTTTAACATACTGAAAAATTTGAATATAACCAAAAGATTCGTTTATCGTACCATCAAACGATACAATGAAGACTCTAGTGTAGATGGCAGGTCAAGAAGTGGTCGCCCTCGGTCTGTTAGGACTCCAGCAGTGATAAAAGCTGTGAAGGCACGAATTCAAAGAAATCCCAAATGTAAGCAGAAACTGTTGGCCCTTCAGATGGGGTTAAGCAGAACCACGGTGAAAAGGGTGTTAAATGAAGACTTAGGGCTTCGGGCATATCGAAGAAAAACAGGACATCGTTTGAATGCTCATCTAATGGACCTGAGACTGAAGAGATGCCGCGCTTTTTTGAAGCGGTACGCGGGAAAAAAATATCGGGAAATTCTTTTTTCGGATGAAAAAATGTTTACCGTAGAAGAGAGCTACAACAAACAAAATGATAAGGTGTACGCACACAGTAGTGAAGAAGCGAGCAACCGTATTCCGCGTGTCCAACGAGGTCATTTTCCATCCTCGCTCATGGTATGGTTGGGAGTTTCTTATTGGGGCTTAACAGAGGTACATTTTTGTGAGAAAGGTGTAAAAACGAATGCTGTTGTGTATCAAAATACAGTCCTGACGAACCTTGTGGAACCTGTTTCTCATACCATGTTCAATAACAGGCACTGGGTATTCCAACAAGATTCGGCGCCAGCTCATAGAGCGAAGAGCACACAAGACTGGCTGGCGGCGCGTGAAATCGACTTCATCCGGCACGAAGACTGGCCCTCCTCCAGTCCAGATTTGAATCCGTTAGATTACAAGATATGGCAACACTTGGAGGAAAAGGCGTGCTCAAAGCCTCATCCCAATTTGGAGTCACTCAAGACATCCTTGATTAAGGCAGCCGCCGATATTGACATGGACCTCGTTCGTGCTGCGATAGACGACTGGCCGCGCAGATTGAAGGCTTGTATTCAAAATCACGGAGGTCATTTTGAATAAACTTTAATGTCATAAGAATCTATGTTTTGTTAAGTTCATTTTGGTATATGAATGGTTACATAATGAATAAGCTTGTTACAATTATTTTACATTAAACATGTGACAGAATTTATGACCTGACTAGGTATATATACAATAGCAATTTATATACAAATTTTATATGTAAGCTCTAAGTTAGTTTTTTAATAATTAAATAACCGCATACCTGTTTCATCATCATCAAAAAGTTTAAAGGCTTTCATAATCTCTTCTTTTGAATCCTTTTCAGCCATTTTTAGTGTCATTAGATCAAGAAAATCCTCAAACGAGACCTTACCATCACCTTTGTCTATTTCCGCTATCATTCTCTTTATTTCTTCTTTCTTGGGCTCAAATCCCAGAGCTCTTATAGCCACTTTAAGTTCTTTACTATCAATTTTGCCAGTGTTCTCAGTATCAAACAAATCGAAAGCTTCCTTTATATCTCGTCTTTGTTCATCTGTTAATTCAAACTTGGGCCCAGACTTTTTACGGACACCTCCGGCCGCGTTATTAGACGCAGTAGCTTTCTTCTGAATAGCGGCCACAGCAGTTGCCTAGCAAATAAATAATGTTTACATATCTGTACACACATATATTTCCTTGATTTAATTATATATAAAGGGTTTTAGTATAAACGCGATTTTTTTTAAATTTCGCAAATATGAAGAAATTTACCATAGTTCAAGATCGAAATTTCCTGAAATTGTTCACTATTCAAGGCTTTGTATTTAATTTTAAAATATTTTCCAAGTATTATTGAAAACCATTCATTACTTCAGTGTTGAAATTGAAAACCGGTTCAATATCAAAATATCAATACCTTTGACGTTAAAACTAGGATAAGAATGACAGCCTTATTATTATAATTGTGACCAAATAGTAGGCAAAAGATGTATGGGATACAGCTCAATCACATGTGAGATCAGTTAAAATATACCTACTTACCATTTGTGTGAGCTTTTGAAATAGAGCTCTTGCTAATCAGTTTCTCTTTAGAGTTCAGTTAACATTTACTGCACAAACTTTTCAATTCAATATGAACATAATATAACAAATGTTGATAATTTAGCACACGATTTAAGCATTTTTAAATCAAAACTAAAAACATTTGTTGCGACGAATTTGAGCAGTTATTTAGTTCATGAGCAGGTTCTATCGAACTATAAAATAGTTGTATGTGGCTTTATTTGCCTATAATTTACATATAAAACTAATGAAATACCACATTTTACCCAGACAAATAAAGTGTACAGACAAGCGGTAGTAAACAAATTTTAATTCTAAATTGTGATCAAACTTAAGGCATAATATTTGTATTATTAACTCTGTCCATCTATTTACGTTTTCACGCCTAAGCAGTTGAACCAATTTTAATGAAATTCGGTATATTGGACCTTGGAGAAGAACATAAGCTACTTTTGTTTAATTTATATGGCAGTATAATGTTTGCCGGGTCAGCTAGTAACACAATTCTTAATTAGTCTTTCGTTTTTAATAGACATTTTTTTTATTTTGCAAGGCACATCAATACATGATATTAAATAATATACTAAATTATACATAGACTATTCACTGTTATGTTTATTAATTTATGGTATATAAAAATCCAGTACTATTCATCGATCCATCTTCATTGAGGATTTCACCGTTTCACATCTCACCTACAAATGCGAAAGTGATCCATCATTAAAGGTTTCATTTCCATTTCTGTTCATAAGTACAGATCACCAAAATCTTTGTCGAGTAAGTCATATATCAAACCGTATTGATCGATTAAATTTGCCTATTTTTTTCACATATTAAAATAGTAAATGAAATTAAAAACAACACGTAAAAAATGAAAATACATATTTATATTTTATAAATAGGATACAAATTTAAAATTATATTAAATCATGGTGCGGAAGGCAGGGTCCCAACTGATTTCATCAGATGATAGCAGTGAGGCAGGCGGTTTCTATGTCCGATCTTTTGTAGAGTAGCCGCAGCTTGTGCTAGCATGCCAGCCCTCTCTCCCGGGGCGGCTAAAACTGCTGTGGGTAGATGTTTACACGCCATATATAGAGCCACAGCGCGTTCACCCTCCCCACCACCGCCTTCTAAAGCCCTTTCTAGACAACATAAAAATATTTTTTTAAATTATATAACAAATTAATGCTTATGCTTCTGTTTACAAACGTTTCATCCCAGTTGCTTTCGGTGCTCGGTGCTGGGGGCATGTGATAAATGTGGCTAAATTTGGTTTTCTAGGGCGGCTGCCGTCTGACCACCCTACCCTAAAAAGGAAAATTTGAAATGGTAGACTTTTTACTGCCGCTGCGAACAAGAGAATAAAATAGCTAATTTACGATGCGCTACAAATTTAACGGGTTGCTCTTTTTATCTATAAAGGTTTCCAGAACGAATTATATGAACATGTAGAGATTAATGTACGAATGAAAAGCCTAATAGTGCTAGTGGTCGCCCAGTTATCAAAGTTTCAGCATTGAAAGAAAATTGTATAATGAAAATGACAAATATCTCAGAGTGGATTATATATGTATAAACCGGACCTCTTTACTGTTCTATGCGTGAAGTGACGCGCGTGGTACTATGCTATGTGTTGAATGGGATTGTCTATGGGAGGGGATGCTCGCGGTCATCACCCTTGCGATAGTCGGGAGCCAAGCCGAACGGGAAGCCATCGCATCCTGCGAGGCAGTCTTGCCTACCCCGCCACACGAACCCACGCGGCGCAGCGTGCGTAGTGCATTTCCATCTCCCAAAAACAGGGAGACTAGGGTAAAGCTGCGGTCCACTACAGTTGATTAAACATCAGTAGCATCATATATGAGCAAGAGGTACATACATCGTCTGCTGGGCAGCGAATTGTTATAATTTTTTTTTATCGCGGGATGGCGTAAAATCTCCCGAAATTTTGTTTAATAATTCTGAAGTTCGCTGAGAAGATGATTTCAAAAACTCAAATCTATGCAGTGCAAATTTTTTTTACGTGGCCATATAGAAGTAGAAAATGTAAATTCATTTCCGCCGTCTGCGAACATGCTGTACTTATTTGTTTGCGAGAAAATTTATTACAAAAATAGCAATGTTGTACTGCTTATTTTCTTCACGTATAACGTACGAACAATGCTCAATATTATTGCAAGCTTCTTGATGAGTTGAAGCTGGCTTAGCGAAATCTCTTTATTTTATGTTGTGAACTTATTAAAAAAAAATTACAATCTATTATGTTGATCGTCGCGCTAAGTCTTTCGGCTCTGATAAGTTCGCGGCCTAAAGTACTTAACGATGACTAATTATATCGGTACACCTATCACTAATTGCGGGACTCAGTGGTAGTATAAAAACGACCCGTAATCAAATTTTAGGTCTTATTTGAATTTCCTGTCGAACAACAAACGTCACCATGTCAGCCAAATCCGTAATCTCACGGAATTACGAACACCACTCCGTGATTAAAGTACCTCGTAAAAATAGGAAATACGCCGAAAAACATTTTTGAAGAAATGTCATCGGTTCTTAAAGATTCTGCGCCTTCATAACAACAGTGAAAAAATTGGTCTGCTTATTTCAACAAGGACAAAAGAGTGCTGCGAAGATGATCCCCGCGCGGGCCGCCCTGTCACGGCAGTGACCAAAGAAAATGTTCAAGAAGTAGAAAAATTAGTACTGGCCGACAGAAGAATTAGATTGTGGCAGACAGCTGAAAACTTCAGATTAGGAAAGAACGAGTTGAAGAAATTTCACATTAAAATTTTCACATGAAAATATTTGCGTACATATAACTATTTATAAAATATTGTGCAGCTGTTTATTTTGCGACTATTCGGCGCTATGTAAATTAATTAGCACAATACATTTATTAATTAGCTAGACATACCTTTGCCACATATGATGGAGGCCCGGTTGAAACGAGGTCGCAGACTGCCGTCCAAGAGCTGCTGCGTGCGTCTTGGCGCGGCACCCGCCATCATGCGGCACACGGCCGATTGTAAAAACACTCGAGACGTTACCCACTGCGATAATAACAGAATATTAATTTATTACAAGAAAGCCTGGGCCGCTATGAGATGGGTAATAATGTGCCAATAATAAGGAAATATAGATGTGATAATTAATAACAAGTGCTTGACTGTGGCTCTGATCTTAATAGGCGCAATCGACTTCTCGAAACGCCAGTTTCCGCTAACTAACCCCAGATTATCTGTATTCAATACCCGTGGTTATTGCAGAGATATTGCTCTCGTAGTGCCCACGGCTCGTTCGTTATAATTGGCTGAGACCCGTTAGCCCTCTACTGCCCGGAAGAGCTCACTCGGCATCACTCGCCACAGCACGCGTTTACCCGAGTGCCAAATCGAAATGCTGTGCACTCCTTCTATCAATAATAGTACTAGATTACGGATCAGGACCAAAAATAAGACGCTCAAGCGGCCACGTTTGCAGACACGAACACATCATCATTTCTTACAAAAAAGTTGAATAATATTAACGACTTCAGTTTATTTTAAACCTTAATGCTAAAACATTAAGTTTAATTACCATTGCAAAATATATTTATTTAGGTCCTTTTGTCAGAGAAAGGATATTATGGAATAAATTTAAAATGTCGCTTGAAAATAAAAAGTCATCACTACAAATAATCCAAGCGCCGCAGCAAAAAACGTAGGTTTGTAATGCAACGTACGGGACCAGGTATTTTTTTTTTGGAATATGTTCAAGGGTGTAAATCCAAGAATGTAAATCCAAGTGGGCGCGGCTTCACTTCAGCCGCCATCTTGGAAAACACGTTTTATCGAATATCTCGCGAACCGCGCATCGTACGACAAAAATTGTAGAGATCATTATTGTAGATAATAAATAATATTTGCCATCTTTTTTATTTGTGAAACTTTTTTTGTATAACGCATAGGTTTTTAATTATAGCGCTCCAAACTTTTTACAATATGGTTTTTACTAAATATTTAGTTAATGGTCAATGATAAATTAAAAATAATGGTTATAGTGTAGTACATGTGACGGTTACATTATTGAGTTACTCATCAAAAGGACAGGAATTAAATAAAAGTACTGATGAAGCTCAGTCCACCGTACATTGCAACTTACCGGCAATGATTCTGAGAGCCTCCTTAATGCGTGCAGATCCTGTTGGAACGCGCGCAATTGTTGATTAGGTGCAGGAAGAGATTCTTGCGGCGAGGAGACTGCTTCCCACACACCTGCCCGCACCTCCATCACCCAGTCGCAGCACAACACCTGCATCAGCTAAACCAACAAATTTATATTAACTACGTGACTACGTTACAGGAACGTGAATTATCACGTGCCAGGAAAGCAGTATTATTCAGAATAAAATATAACCAGTGTAATTTCAGGTTCCAATACAACGGCAAACGACAAATTATCCAAAATCATTTTTTTTTTTATGTTTCAATCAATTGTAGTCTTGTGGACATGATGCAATCCATATATTTTTTAATTTTACTTTTCTTAGTTGCAGTGTTTTGAAATTGGTCAGCCACAGTTGACGCCTTCGGACTGGGCCACGTATCGGCGGGGCAGTTTATCCGTTGGCTTATGGATAACAAATACTAGGCGATAAGACGGCGGGGTTTTTGGCGGGTAGTCGGGTGCCGAACATATTTCCCAGAGTCCCACATACCCCCCCCCGATCAATTCGAACATCCGATCCGGTCGGAGCACTCGTCAACAGAGTTTTTCCTGGAGAAGGAAATAACCAGATGCAGCCTTAACAAATGTTTAAGGTAAGAATTTACGTATGAAAATACATAAAAAGAGCCCATTTTGAAAATCATAGAAAGTAAGTAACATTTATTAGGAAATCTATTATAGAATGCATATAATAATTAAATAAATAAAAAATAGTATGTTAGTAGATCCAAAATTAGCCCACCTGGGCAATTTTCTAGTTGCAGATAACCACTGCTAGTTTTCTAATTGTGTGTCATGGCATGTTTTTATAATGAGACAAACACAATGATACTGAAATACATTAGCACAAAGAAAATGTTACTTCTTCTTTTTTACACATCTTACAGGCAATCCATTGAAGACCTGGGAAATGGTATTAGCCGAGTCCTTGTCCATCGACCCAGGCACTAGGCAGTAAGAGAACAGGAGGGTTTTTACTAGGCAGATCCGAAATCTCCCACGTACCCCACGATTCCCCCTGTCGAATTGGGGACCAAAAAGGTAAAATAAGTAAGATTCTAATTTGCGACATTTAGATGGTCTCCGACTGGAAAATAATTTGGTTTTTTTATTGTTAAGGAACAGCAGACAGGCTGACAGCCTACATAATAGTAAGCAGGTACAGTCACCTATGGATGTTTGCGACACCAGGGGCACCGCGATCACGCTTTTGTCCCAGTAGTTACCACGTTCGCTTCATATTAATTGTTATTATTTCCGAGCGGTGTTTTTTTTATTGCTGTCGGATAGCAGACAGGCTGACGGCCTACTTAGAATTTAGCAGTTACCATCGCCTATATCGCGGACACACTGCTGTCCCATAAGGGTACAGGAATTTGGGTCACTAATGCCGGAAGACAACACAAGGTTATTATGGCGGCATATTTAAGACCAAATGTGGTCGCCGTTGTTTTCCTTCGAAAAGAAGGTGATCCAATCCACTTACATATAAAAATTGTACAACAAAGGAATAATACTGAATAGTGGTAAGATTTCCGGGCTCATTTTTGTGTCGAGGCCCTTCAGTGACTTTATTTACATGTACACAAGATAGTGGATACGATATATATGTTAAAATTTGTTTTTTACGAAAGCGGCTGCGCTTTTCCGTTGCTGTCTATGCGCAAGAATAACTCACTGCACATCCCAAATATGACGTCGGCTTCACATGTTCTCCCCTTCAACTCTCCTTTGATCTAGACCTCCTTCTGTGTCCATTCACTTCATTTTTAGCATTTTCCTTTAAACGTGGTTTCATTACGCGGCTATGCCACGCTAGTCTGTTACTTTTTAATTTTCACAACCAACGTAAAAATTTATTGAAAATAGGAACACATAAAAAAAACAATAAAATAAAAAAAATCATACCAATAGACATCAATAAAGCAAACTTCATAACGATGATAATGACTAAAGCAAGATTTGCTTTATAGTAGTATTGCACGATACATCCAACAGTGCAATGCAACTACAATGCACTCTCGCAATAGTTTGAATCAGAAAATCTTGAAAAACCTGCCAAATTCAAAAGTCTTCATAATGTTATATGAACCATCATATTACTTACCAACATCAATTGGGTGGGTTTTCTACAACAGTAGTATGCCAGAGAGTCTGCTAACCTGTTGCTAGCGATGTCGCATACCTAGAATAAAACATATTTACTGTATCTAAATAACTATAAAACATAAATATTTAAAAAACATAAAATTAGTATACATAACAATGAATAAAATTTTGTGAAAATGTATATTTTGTACTCAATTACAAAAATTTTATTGCAGATACAAAAACATACACAAAATATAAGAAAAAAAAAACAAAACAAGAGTAAAAAAGAACAAAACATATTATTTGCTTTAGGGAATCTATCAAGAAATATATTTACTTTTTAATGGATCTCACGATCATCGCAGATCAAAATCAAGTCAATGGTATCTTGAAAAAAGGCTGCTAAATAATTTTTTTTCTCCGTGCGGAGAGGGAGTAAACAACCCTAGCTACGTGATAGGGCTTTAAGCCCAGGGCTTTAAGCCCGTCTAGATTGCAACCACCCTTGAGTATACCGCCATAGTGTTGTTGTCCGGCATTAGTGACCCAAATTCCAGTACCTCTGCGCGTTCGGCAGCGTGTTCGCTTTTAAAAGACTTTATTTTAAACATGACAGTCCCATTGCGGCTACTAAATATTTATTAATTTCTTTAAAAATAACTTTTTGCGTATGCCAATTATATTCTGACAGCCCTAATGAAATTTTTAAATATAAATAATTATTACCTTGAGAATCGTTTCAGCAGTTCTCTCGAAGGAGTGTTCATCTCTGCAATGCGCAAGACTGTTCAGCCCGCGGCGGCTTTTGTATGCCATGTGCAATGCCCTAATCACGCCAAAACAATAGCTATTTTCATAATGTTCATCAGAGACAATAGTTATTAATAACACTAATTATAAACTATACGTTTTGTTTAATAAACATTATCGCTACTATAAGTGTACACTAATCCACACAGATCATTCGGATACGTGCTGTTTTAATTGAAAATAATATCGCCGCTTGTAAGGCAAACCTTTACTAAGCGACACTGAATGAACTTTCCAGGAAAGTGATTTCAATCCAACAATTAGATGAGTTATATTTTTTTCTAAATATTCGAACTTCAAATCACTTTCCTGGAAAGTTCACTCAATGTCGCTTAGTAAAGGTTGCATATCAAATGTCGATATTATCATGTGACACATTTGGGTATTATAAAGATAATTCCTACCGGATCTGAAATCTCAGTATTTATGACTATTTTTATTTGCTTCATCGATAATGGACATTTTAGTGAGAAAGGTAAAATTTTAGATAAATTTATTTTTTACCAAAAATAGTAAAATACATTGAGTCAATAAAATATTCTAAAATATTATTGTTCTAACTTTTATATTCTTCAATCTGTTTACCATTATCTTTTTTTATTTATTCATTGCACAAAATCTAAAAAAATCAACACGACAACATTTATGTAGGGTATTCTCATGCAATTTTTATCCGTGCAGGGGCGGAGGAAGAATACTGACCTCTGCGGCCGAGTTCGGCCTGTCGTAAAAGGCGACAAAACAACCCACCCTAGCTACGTGGTAGAGCCCCAAGCCCATCTGAATGGCGACCACCTTTATTCTTAAGTATGCCGCCATACTAACTTTGTGTTGTGTTCCGGCATTAGTAACCCAAGTCCTGTGGGTACAGGGTTTATGGGACAAGAACGTGTTTACGATGCCACTAGCATTATAAACATCCATAGGCGAAAGTAACCGCTAAATTTTAAGTGGGCCGTCAATCAGTCTGCTGCCCTACAGCAATTAAAAAAAATTTTAACATGAACATAATTCACAATTTTTGTGAAATGATTATTCTTAAATATATATCTAAAAATGATATATATATTCCTGCCTATGAAATAGTATATATTCCTACCGTACATTTAAATTTAATCTATTAAAAAATATGACTATGTAAAAAAATATAGATTTATATTTTTAGTGCACACGCAAACATATTATTTATTATCTTTCAAAAGCATTATCTAGTGGAATATGGTTTGTAGTGAAACTGCCTTATATTGTGTAATGTATCTCATTATTTAAAAATTCCAATTATAACCTTTTGATGAAATTTAACATACCCAGGCAACGGATCCTCACAATTCGCCAGAGGTTCAGGTAACATCATTAATCTATCTCCGATCTCTACGGCTTTGCAGCCGTCGGCCAACAGCCAAGTGGCTGCTACCCCCACCATATTCGCCCACCACTCCATCACTGGGTCCCAACAACCTAAACATTGTTAGAAGTTATAAGATTTTCAACTATAAGCAGGACTCGTCATAATTATTAAACCTCTTATCCGTGCAGGGGCGGAGAAAGAATACTAACCTCTGCGGCCGGGGTCGGCCTGTCGTAAAAGGCGACAAAACAACCCACCCTAGCTACGTGATAGGGCCTCAAGCCCGTGTGAATGGCATTGGTCTTAAGTATGCCGCCATAATAACCTTGTGTTGTGTTCCGGCATTAGTGACCCAAATTCCTGTACCCTTATGGTATAGCAGCGTGTCCGCGATATAGGCGATGGTAACTGCTAAATTCTAAGTAGGCCGTCAGCCTGTCTGCTATCCGACAGCAATAAATAAAAACACCGCTCGGAAATAATAACAATTAATATGAAGCCAACGTGGTAACTATTGGGACAAAAGCGTGATCGCGGTGCCCCTGGTGTCGCAAACATCCATAGGCGACCTGCTTACTATTATGTAGGCTGTCAGCCTGTCTGCTGTTCCTTAACAATAAAAAACCAAATTATTTTCCAGTCGGAGACCATCTAAATGTCGCAAATTAGAATCTTACTTATTCATCGCTCATAACTGCAACGTACTGATGATAAAGGTAAATATCGACTTGCATACTGAAATCACCGGTGTATGTAACCCGTCAAACCGTTTTGGACTAGGATAATGGGTAGCGTCCATTCCCTCTAGGGCCTAGTTTCCCAACGTGGGGCCCACGCCCCACAGGGGGCCAATTCGAAAATGGACTTAAAATAATAAATTAATATAGAAAAATATTTATTAAAATTATTTGGAATTTGAATTTCAGTTTTCATTATATGTATTGAAAATTTACTTACTGTGTTTCGTTAACAATTTCCTAGTGATTTCTTCCTAAAACCTATCGTTTAAGTTTCTTAAGTGAACAATTCAATTTTTAATATTAAAAGTTATATATCTAACATACATATAGGGGGAATAAGAATTTTAGAAAGGCTAAGGTGGGGCACAAACGCACAAAATGGCACAAAAAAGGTTGGAAGACACTGCTCTAGGGGGAGGTCCAAACCCAATAATGGGAGAATATATGCTATTATTATATGGAGGGAACACAATTAATATGACTTTTTGTCGGTGCCTCCATAGTAATATTTTATATCAATAATTTTAAACATAAGTTACTAAAATTATTAATTGTCTTAAAAAGAAGCATTTTTATGAGACATATTTCTTTTATTTGTACAGTAAAGTTATCTAGTAAAAAAATAAGAAACATAATCAGCACTTCAATAGCTGTGCTCACGTGGGTAATGTTACTCTCAATAGCCTTACCGGTGTGATGTGGTGCATCGGTGGACACGTCGTCGGTGATGAGTTTAACAAGGTCGAGGACATCGCGGGTGTTAGTGCACTCGTCGGCGCACAGGAGCATCTGCAAACTGGTTTGCAGGAGCTCCAGGTGGTAAGCCTGCACAATAATTCAGATTTTCGCTATAAGCGAAATAGGTAGCTAAGGTACTTGCCATGCTTGGCCAAGATAATTGATGAGACACGCGCAAGAGTTTTCAGTTTCTTTAGCTATCCTGTGAGTGCATGGAAATTATGTTATGGTCTTTATCTTCCCAGTATATAAGCTTCTTTAAAATTTATTTCTTATTTTATAAATTTTTGTTGTAATATGTATGGTAAATATTATAATCTTAATTTATCTATATCGTGCACGTAGCGCCATCTAGCAACTTTCCAATGTTATTATTCATTAGCCGTCATTGTCCCTTTTCTCACGCTCTCGTTCAACTGTGCTTACATATACATATATAAACTAGTTGTGCCCGCGACTCCGTTCGCGTGGAATAGTGACTTTGGGCAGAATTTTTTGGATATATCTTCAACACTGAAGAGCGCGGGGGTTAAAGAGCTCACCTCCTCACGCACACCATAGAAAAGCAGACAAGTTTTTTAGTAGGTACTCTTATTGAGCTCCATATCCCGACTCCACCGCGATATGAGGAACCCGTAAATGAGCTTTTCCTAGAAAAAAAAATCCTCTGCAATGAAGGGAAAATGGTTACATACCCTCATGGCGTACGCGAGGGCGTCAGCGGGGTCCGAGATCCGGGAGAAGAGGGTAATCGAAGGAGGGCCGGACTCATAAGACCAGTGGCGACCGCGCAAAAAACGCTGTCCCGCCGGCGAAGCCACCCAACGCAGCCGCACTGGCAATGCCGCGCACGATTCTGCGCACGCTGACAGGCACACGCGCATGTAATACCTGCACACAAATTCATCAATTTAATTTTCTTCTCTGAATGCAAGCGCGATAAGAATACTGACCCCTGGGGACGGCCTATCGCAAAAGGCCACAAAACAACCCAATATCTCCAAGACGGATTGAATTCCAACCAACCCTAGTCTTGTATTGTGTTTCGGCATAAGTGACCCAAGTTCCAGTTCCCCTAGGCGAACGGCAGCGTGTTAGCGGTGTCCCTGTCGTCACAAACATCCGTAGATTATATTGACTATTAAGTGGGCTGTCAAACTGTCTGCTGTTCCACAGCAGTATATATATGTATATATATATATATATATATATATATATATATATATATATATATATATATATATATATATATATATATATATATATATATATATATATATATATATATATATATATACCTAGTCAGGTCATAAGTATTGTCACACAGTAAAAACTTTTCTTTTAGAATGCTGGCCACAAAAAAGTTTATTGAATTCGAATTTTGAATTGTTCATGAAAATAAAAAAGGTATATTTTTAGAATTTTACTCATTTTTAAATATGGAGTGGACGCTTAAAGAAGACCGTGTTGCAGTTATTGCGTTGCATCGTTGCAGTTACGCGCCAATTCAAATTTTTAACATACTGAAAAATTTGAATATAACCAAAAGATTCGTTTATCGTACCATCAAACGATACAATGAAGACTCTAGTGTAGATGACAGGTCAAGAAGTGGTCGCCCTCGGTCTGTTAGGACTCCAGCAGTGATAAAAGCTGTGAAGGCACGAATTCAAAGAAATCCCAAACGTAAGCAGAAACTGTTGGCCCTTCAGATGGGGTTAAGCAGAACCACGGTGAAAAGGGTGTTAAATGAAGACTTAGGGCTTCGGGTATATCGAAGAAAAACAGGACATCGTTTGAATGCTCGTCTAATAGACCTGAGACTGAAGAGATGCCGCGCTTTGTTGAAGCGGTACGCGGGAAAAAAATATCGGGAAATTCTTTTTTCGGATGAAAAAATGTTTACCGTAGAAGAGAGCTACAACAAACAAAACGATAAGGTGTACGCACACAGTAGTGAAGAAGCGAGCAACCGTATTCCGCGTGTCCAACGAGGTCATTTTCCATCCTCGCTCATGGTATGGTTGGGAGTTTCTTATTGGGGCTTAACAGAGGTACATTTTTGTGAGAAAGATGTAAAAACGAATGCTGTTGTGTATCAAAATACAGTCCTGACGAACCTTGTGGAACCTATTTCTCATACCATGTTCAATAACAGGCACTGGGTATTCCAACAAGATTCGGCGCCAGCTCATAGAGCGAAGAGCACACAAGACTGGCTGGCGGCGCGTGAAATCGACTTCATCCGGCACGAAGACTGGCCCTCCTCCAGTCCAGATTTGGATCCGTTAGATTACAAGATATGGCAACACTTGGAGGAAAAGGCGTGCTCAAAGCCTCATCCCAATTTGGAGTCACTCAAGACATCCTTGATTAAGGCAGCCGCCGATATTGACATGGACCTCGTTCGTGCTGCGATAGACGACTGGCCGCGCAGATTGAAGGCCTTTATTCAAAATCACGGAGGTCATTTTGAATAAACTTTAATGTCATAAGAATCTATGTTTTGTTAAGTTCATTTTGGTATATGAATGGTTACATAATGAATAAACTTGTTACAATTATTTTACATTAAACATGTGACAGAATTTATGACCTGACTAGGTATATATATATATATATATATATATATATATATATATATATATATATATATATATATATATATATATATATATATATATATATATATTTCCAAATATACTGGGACAAAATTTATAATTACATTCAACTGTATTTTTATGTATCGTAATATTAAATCATGACTACAATTACCAATGAAAAATTCATTCACTCACCCACAAAGCCAATTTCCGATTTTCGGCATGTTATCCTTGAACACGAGCGCAGCGGTGACGTAGGTGTCAGCCAAAAGCTGTTTACTTCCGGAAACCTCTGCTAGATTTACCGCTTGCAGGGCCAAGAGCACGCGTTCACTTCGTCCACTGTGCGTAGAGAGGATCTCCAACTGGGCCAATCTGTGGGACACGCTTGATACCTCTTCAGCCCAATGCTGCGTTGCTCTTCTTGCTGGGCTGTTCAATAGTACTTGATAGAGTTTACTCAGTAGGAAAAAGTATATGTAGTGTATGCGATTTAGTCTATTATATGCGTTTACAGCATACCGTCTCGTGTGTTTTGTCAAAGTCTAATACATTTGTCAGAATGCCACTATCAAGACACAAGAACCATGGGCGAGGATTGGCGACATACAGATATACATCAGGGAGTGTTATACTTGGACATTACTGAGCCAGTGAGACACTCACAGGAACACAACCTTTAGAGGGCCTAATTTCAATTCACTCCACTTTTCATCATCATCTAAGCGCCGTATCCCGGTTGCAACCCAAACTTCCGTTTCGGTGCCCGGAGTCCGTTTTCCGAATTTTTCTACTCCACTTCGCACGGCCCTCAGCATTTAAAAATTATCCATAAGCCAGATTCAAGATATGGCGCCGAACAGGCATTAAGCATGTTGCACTGTATGTTTATTTTTAATGCTGTAAGAGAGCAGACAGGCTGACGGCCCGCTTAGAAAATAGCAGTTACCGTCGTCTATAGGTGTTTGCAACGTCAGTGGCATCGCAAACACGCTGTTGTCCCATAAAGGTACAGGAACTTGGGTCAAAAATGTATCAGTCTTATCAACTTTATAAAACCATATTTGTAGCATGGTTTTATATAAATTTAAAAGAAAATGACGACTACGAATGAAAGCGATTAATTTCCGCAAACTTTGGATGATATCGGTCGGTATCGAAACAAAAAAATATCATAGTAGGATTACTGTTACAAGTGTTGAATACAATATTAAGATATTTATACAAATATGGAATAAAATGTATTATTAATTTATTTCGATAACCTCGGAGCCGCATCGATTTTTACACGTTAAAAACGCCTGCGGACGTAATGCATTAGATTCCCGATGCAAGTCTGGGTGTTTATGTATTTATTTAGAAAAGTATATCAGTTATTGAGTACCCAAGAACAAGTGCTCTGCTGAAATGACGCTATGTGTAGCATCACTGTCGATAACAATCATTATTTCATTTCATCTAATTCAAATCACAGAATGTAGGCAGGCAACCGATGCGTTGGACCGACGACCTTGTTAGAGTGGCCGGTAAGGACTGAATGCGAAAGGCGCAAAACCGGGAAGAATGGCGTGCATTGGAAGAGACCTACATTCAGCATTGGGTGGTTAAAGGTTGAAAAAGAAAAGAAGAAAGAAAAGAAATCACAGTATTGTATACCAAAATGTATGATATTTTGAGTACTTAAAAGTATAGAGTACCTGTCACTCCATATATCCCCCGCCCGTCTGGCCAGGAACTGTCCAAAGGGAAACCTTTGCAGGATCTGTCGTAATATTGCCGCTATTAATGCAGAGTACTTCGCGCGTCCTGACCTCCCAGCCTGAACACTCTTCCCGCAAACAGACAGAGATCGATGCAATTGTATTCTAGCATTTTTTTGATCGCCCTAAAATATTAAATTTAGAGCTTGAACATGCTGACTCTTGGACATTTTAATCAACGCTTCAGTTGCTTTCAAAAGGAATTACACCCACTGAGGATGTTAGTTGATGTTCCTAACCAAAACTTTTGGAGTCTACGTCTCGTATCTGGTCTACCTTTGTTTTTTAATTTCTGTGGAACACACAGGCCGACGGTTCACTTAATAGTATCAATCCCACCTTACCCAATCATTCTGCCTGCTACTTACTCCACAACTATATGGCGCTGTGTAAATTGGGTTTTAGAAAAAGAAAAAATTAATCGAGTTTATTATTTATTTTAAAACTTTAACATAAATTATATTAATAGTCTTTGCGAAAAACTCTTATTTTTTTTCATTTATTTATAAACTATTGAAAATTGATAATAAAATTAGAATAATCACGTGACTACGAACGCGCCACGATTAGTCGCCATGTTTGTGACGTCATAATGAATATTCTTTGGTTAAAGGAATCTTATGACAGTACAGTGTCAACAGCTTCTACACCTAAATTGACTAAATATATCCGAAATTTAGTGAAAAAAATTAATTGTATCAAGTAGTTTTATTTGATCATGTGTGATAAAAGAATCATAATGGCTAATACCAATTTATTTTCCGAGTAAAGCTTATTCTGTAACTTTAACTACTAACGAAAGATTTAAAAGGTTCAAGACGTCCAATGTCATGACTGTGCAGCTTCATCAGGTAACAAATACTTTAATAAAAACACAAGTTGTTTAATAATACAGACAATGATAATCTTTTATAACATTTGATGTAAAAATGTTGGTTGCAAAAAAGGTTGTTGGTTGTTAAAATGGTGGTTGCAAACATGCATTATCATTGCTTATGTGGAAAACTAACAAAAAAATCTTCAGTCTCAAATGTAAACTTACCAGATAATAGTATGTTTTCATAAGAAGTGATTCAATTTGCAAAAAATCAACAAATCATTCTCAAATTGGACTATTAAATTTTGACTTACATATAGACCAGAAAAATATATAATTTATTGAATTATATTTATTCAATTTATTTGATTACATTAATAATTATTAATAACTATATTGTTATAAAATACATCAAAATGGTCTTGACAACAAAAAATTTTTGATTTTGTTTTGGGATTAAGTCGTCGCACTGCTTGGAACCATTTGTTTCGACGTTTCACTTCCTCAAGATAGGAACATTTAAAAACATTTTTTCGGGGTTTGTTTTTGTAGTATTCATACATAATGGTACGAAGCAAGTACGATAACTTTTAAGGTTCGCCAATTTTTATATTTTTATCAATATATTGACGACAATAACAAGACTTAATCGATAAAATGTCAAAACACTGCACCAGCTGTGTGGTACGATGAGTAGAAATTAACATTGTAACGTCACACGCGCTCGGGTTTGTTCGGGAACTGTCGACGTGTTTTCGGTACTGGATTTTTCAATTTGGAACTTTTTTAATTATACCAAAACAAAACTAAAAATAGTTTTGTTAACATATGATATTTCAATTTATGACAAAAAAGTTTATTCACAAACCCAATTGTTTTAATATTTTTATTTATTACCTTTTTCAAATACTCATCAGCCAATCTTTTATGCCTGTAAAAAAGTCCAGCTACTTTCGAATGAGGTTTCGGTACAGAATCGCCGTATACTAATAACTTGACGAGACATCCACCCAAAATCAGGAAATTCACTAAATATATGAAGAATATATTGAATATCCATATACTCCAAGATGTACCATAACCTGGAAAAGGGAATAAATAACATTTGTATACACAAGTTCATTATTAGATTTTTAACATTATTACTGCATTCACTAGTTGGAAACCTCATTTGCAAGGAAAAGCTGATTATAGAGTCCCCACGATTGCAGGGGAATTGGGGAAGTATGTGGAACTCCTCTCCTAAGGCTACCCACTAAAACCCCGCTGTCCTCCTATGACCTAATGCCTGAGCCGAGGAATAACTGGCCAATACTGCCCCTGTGTCAGAGTGGGCCTCTTACATGGCGGGTGCCAGTTAAGCATTTCGACACCCTCGCGCTCTCCTGTATCTCTAATTGAGTTACCGCTCGCGACCACTGTCAATGGCGGCTGGACGTCATTCGACGTCATACGACGCCGTGGTCTGATCCTGTGTTTGCGGGAGAAGAGCTGACTTCTCCGCTCCCACTCCCACTCCCGCCCCGAACTCCTACATAGACATTACTGCCTCGCAGTAGGAGGCGACGGAGGTCTTTCCGCAAAAGTAGAAACATGTTACGAGGCTTATTAAAAACAGAATTAACAGACATATACACTTAAACTAGAAAATTATATTGGTAGCCCATACAAACTTTTGTAATCCTTGTGCATCAAAACCATAGAAATGGCCATAAAAATCCACTTAAATGACCAATAAACTAGTTATGGTGTCATTCATAAATGATTTATTTATAGGTGTGTAAGAAACAAAACGGGCCAAATCAATATTTGTTCTGATTCTTAAGCCCTGTTATAATGTGTTATGAAGAGAGTAATTTTTTTCCAATACTCTCACAGAAAGGTTTAGGAAGATTACTAAGGATTAGTTTTAAATTAGTTCAAAGATAGTAAAAAAGGGCACCTATCAATTCTTGTTAAAGTTCCTGTTGACGCCTTTGTAGAAACCAGTTCAGTACATTTTCTATTAAAATATATTGTAGGTATATTTAATATACACTATATTTTAATAGAAAATGTACTGAATTCAAACTACGGAACATAGACTATTGCTTTCCTAAAAATAGACACTACATTTTTACACTATATAAACTTAAAATTCATTCCAAATAATGAAATTTTTTGAAATGAGTAATTAGTTACTATGAAACTTACTTGCGTCAGGGTCATATAATATTTTCCTTTGATCAACACGAGCCGAATAGTCATTTGTGAAACTGTCAGGCATGAATGCTCCAAGAAACATACCAAACGGATTGAAGGCTATGAGACCAACCATAAAAGCACATAAGGCCAACCGTGAACGGTCTCCCATGCCCATAACCACTTTAGAATACTTCTCGTCTGGCTGAAAAATAATGAAAATATTATTCGCCGTGGAGTTCTCTTGTGAATAAGATTCAATATGAAAAAGGATTATAGAAGAGCCAAAATAACCGCCATAAATATCAAACTGTACAAGCGAAAATGTCAATGGATCCAGTGATATATATTATGAAATCGATAAGCAATGTAGGAGACAATGTGTAGAATGTATAGATAAACTTAGTGTAGAATCCCCGACACAGCCAGCTGAAAGAGGTCAAACAAGAGTCCTGGAAGTGTAGAACAAATTGAGAGTTCAATGTACAAGAGTAGACAAGGATCATCTGACAATATTATCATAAACCTTAATATATATATTGGGGTCCTATTGTGAGCCGATTACTGCTTTCCGATTGTTTTTGTGTGTTTTAATGAGGACAATGATAATTTAAATCTATAATTGTAACCATAGATTTGTACCAGATGGTGCCACAAACCATTCTAACAAGTTCAATAAAAACTTTATATACTTAAAAAATCCTCCAGCGTTGAATAGGCCCTTCTTGAATTAGGATAATCCTCTTTTAAATAATGTTTGTCATAATGCCTGGGATTTTGAAGGGTAATGTCATCATTACCCATATTATCAAATAAGATTGTATGATTTATTCTATAATTTTATTTAAATTTTCATAAAATGCAGTGCATAATTATCAAAGATCTAAAAAATCTAGAAATACCCAAAAGCTATAGCTTCATGTCATCTGAAACTATGTATTGTATAATCTGATACCATAAATATTAAATCTGAAATAAAACTAATCTAACTTCAAAATAGTACCTTATATTCAGGTGATGATGGAGGATCACTTTCAAACGAATGTGGTGAATTGTACGGCGATGAAACATCACTATGTGGAGGTGTGTAAGCTCCTTCAAATACAGGCTCCTTCACACCAGACTTCTGACATGCCAATTTAAGTGCTATGTTCTCTTGTTTTAATCTAGAATTCTGATTTTTCAGGTACCTTATATATTCAATTGTTTTTCTTAATATAGCAGACTTATTTAACTGTAAGAAAAGAACACTTTTTAATTTTATATTTTTTATATTACACGCTTAACTGTATAAAATGATATGAAGTATTAGTAAAATATTGGAAATTTATCAAACTAATATTTAGAAAAAGACAAAAATGTTACGATAAATATAATATTTAAAAATCATTAATGAAACATTTTGCTACCAAATCAACAAAAAAATGAATAAATACACAGTTAGAATCTGTTAAAAACGAAAATTTGTATAATATACTCCTAGAAATTTAAGCGGGGATTTCTAGGCATGCCGCCTTTGCCGAGCTCCGACAGGAGGTGTAGATCCAAAAGATGCTGGCTTGACGTTGTAAAGGATGATATGCTTGCCAGTGGACTCACTACCAGAGATGCCGAAGATCATTCGAACTGGAGAAGAAAAAGTCTCAGACACCTAAGCGGAAGTTTGGTTAGCAAGCCGTCTATAGCACTATGATGATGATGACTAATAGAAATTAACAGATTATAATAACAGAGTTTTTTATTTACCTTAGCCTCTTCACCAACAAGCATATTTTTTAATTCGATTATTCTATCATTGATACTTGTCCTATATCTACGTTCTATAGCGTTATGTGCACTTCGTTTAACTTCCTTAACTTTCGGAGGTCCAATATTTGGGGCTGGATTTAAAGCTATCTTATCACCTTCAAGTACTACAGCAGGAATCCCAGTAAAGACAGTAGGTCCATTATTGCTGGTAAAAAATGTATGTATGGGTCTAGTCTCTGTCCCAGGTTTTGCATTTGTGATTATGTTTTGTGTAGTTCCTGTTGGAAAATTTATATAGAATTATTTATTACTCAAATCAAGATGGACTTCAATATATAATCTTATAGATCACTTATTGAATGAAAAGAAAGAGCAAACTCCCCAGTTATTTTTTTGTCATATATCTACATCTTTTTATTAGTATAACTTGTATTATAAAAATTATAATTGCAGATAATAGTTTCAAAACTATTATCTAGCTTATATATTGTCCATAGTATCTATATACAGTAGAATATGTTTATTATTACTTCGCTCATATTGACCAACCGAAGTATGAAGTAATTACATAGCAGTTTGGTTTTCATATAAAAATTTTTATAACAAAGATATAATGACAATAATGACTTCGCTTATAGTGACATGTCGCTTATTATGACCCATTTATAATAAATTATGTCCAGTTATAGTGACAGACATGATTTCTAACAATTTGGCAGTGTTCAAGAGGGTTATGTGACGCCTGCAACTTACCACAAAGTAGATAATATAACAACTTACTGAAGTATTTTTTTTAAATATTTTTTTTCGTTTTTCTGTTCATTATATTATATTAACTAACTACTTAACATTTTTACATATTTTGAATTAATATGCTGTACTTATCTCTAAAATACATACATATACCTAACAAAAACAAAAGATTGTTTATTTTCTTCAAAATGCTTTGTATGACAATAATTTCCCTTAAATGTCATTATAAATGAATTCCACTGTAGGTGGATTGGCTCTGTGATATGGTAAGAATAAGATGAATCCATTTCATCCAGTCACAGTTCATTTTTCACTTTGGAGGTGTCAAGATACAGTTGTCCAGTAAAAACGAAATTTTGCCATTCATCCATAAGTGACCGTAACCACTTGTAATCATGTGAACTATCTCTACATAACATATTTTATTCCATCTTCAACAATAGAAAAGTATTTGGAAAATATATGATGTAGTCACAGAGTCAACAGCAAACGCTCCAAAGTAATATCTTTGGACTAAGTGTATATAAGATGATAATAATGAATGTAATGTTACATTATATATTTAACTTACTATCATATGTATATCACATAACAACGATACAGTAGAACATAATTATATAAATCGTCATGATTATAGAATAATGTTGCGTTTGAAAAAAATGTGAATTTCACTTTTTACCATACTTGGACATTACATAGTCTAAATATTATTACTATAGTAAAGAAAAATTATATGTATTTTGGATTTGAAATGAATCAGTCTGTAGAATGCCAGATTTGATAGACACTCATAGTAAAATGATGCTTGCATAATTTTAAAATGGCTGTCCTGTAAAGTTAATATACATCAATATATATAAATAAATAGGTAATATATATCAGATCCATCACTTCGACTATGGCAAATTTACTCTTTATTTTTTTGCTCTTCTATTCTATATATTTTAGGGTACATTTAATATTAAAAAATATCCAACATTACCTTGAATTGGAGCACTTGTATACATTAAAGTTTGAGTTTCTGGATTAATTATATTTGATTGAAGGACTAGTGGGGAGAAACTTGCATCTGAACTTTTTAATATAAAAGGCACTCCTTTAGGATGACTTTGTACAAGTAAAGGCTGATCAGGAGGCTTTGTTTTGTTTATATGTGTTCCATCCAACTGTACAAGATTGGTTCTATGGGCTGGAATTTGTTGCAATTCTCTAGGGGCACCTAAATTTACAAACACTGGGCTCTGAACAACCTGCTGAACGATCATCGGTTGTTGCTTTGGAGGTACTTTTGCGTGATTGTGTTGAGTGACGTCTGGTAACTGAACATTTTCCAAACGAGGTTGAAAGTTTGCAGTATACACATCCTCTTTAACATATGTCTCTTGTACGGGGGATCTCTTTTGCTGGGGCGATATTTGCTGTATTACTTTAGGCCTCTGTGTATACTGAGACACCAAAGGATTGCCCGAAGTGTTATAACTGGGGGACACTTGAGGTGATGCAATGTCTGGCTTTACTTTTGTATCAATACTCAAAAGATCGGAATCATTAGTATTATCAACCAAGGCCAACTCTTCTTCCAACTTCAACAAGAAATCTCCATCGCAACTGCTGAGAAAATCTAAAAGAAACATTAAAAACTCAGGTCAGCATAATGCTTGCATTTATGATTCATGCAGTCATGCACCACCAAAATTAATGTAGAACTGTACCTTCAATCTCAGCAATATCACGGACGTTAAATACGTCGGAATTCATAAAATTTTCGTCTTGTTCCATTATTAATTAAATTATAGCGTAATTTTGACGAAAATAAAACTTGTTTACAACTTTTGACAACAATCATCTTTGACAGAAATCAGACGATATTTTTTCCACCAATCAGTGCAAGGAATAATGTGGTGCGATGTTACGTCACCAAGTGGAATAATATAGAGAAGTATATTATCGATTTCCAAAACGATCGAGTAATAGCCACAACCCAATGTAACACTACTGTATTCGCTTTTCTCTATAGCTGTTTTTATAATATTGATCATTTTTCTTCAAAATTCACTTTCTATACTATACCAACATTACAATATGTGGATGTATAGCGCATTGCACACATCGAAGATAATAGAAAATCATTTATTCAATTTAGGACATACATAATATAGACATTTTATCGATGATCTATTAACAAGACTTATTTTTCATTAATTATATTATTAGTTCATATTAGGAAAATAATATATTATATTGAAACACTTATAGCATACTATTTTATTGGAAAAAATTAAAGATTAATTGATGGTTTTTATTAATTAATTAAAAATTAATATAAGTAGAATAGTAAATAATAGTTTATAAGTTATTCATTTTATCATAAAACATTAATTCTTTATTAATTTTTCACGAAAAAATGGAAGCATTGCGTGAAAATTTTTGACTATATTGAATATTATTACGACGTTAAAGAAAGGCAAAAACAAGAAAACTAAATTTTTCCAGCTAAATTGAATTCAAGTCCCTGTTCAAATTTTTGTGCATAAACGTCTATCATAGATTATTTGTGTAAAACAATAATAAATAGCTTTACCCATCGGCGAATTCAAAATTTTCCAGATGATGTTGACGTTAACGCCAAGTACATTTTTTCGAGGTCTTGAGTTTTTGAGACCTTTGCGTTCCTAAAGGATTCACCATGCATTATGCAGTCTGCAGAGACTCAACAAATACTAATCATGAAATGGAAGTCGCAATAAAATCCAGAAACAATTGTGATTGACAACCAAGGTTCGCTATTAAGATCCACGACTTACACTCTCCCACATGAGAACAGTGGTCGTGTGTTTCCAGACAATGCGAAGAATAAGCCTTTATATTATTGTAAATTAAGATTAATAAATAAATTATGGTACTATTTATTGTAAATCGCATGGATAATTTAAATTTTTTGAACATATGTGCTGACCTCTGTTGACCAAAGTATCTAAGTAAGAATAAGTAATCTCATTAATGAAGTATTATTTTATATCACTGAATTTTATCACTAGATGGCACTAGGTGGCTGATTTGTAAATACTAGAATTGTAATAAATAGAAATATACTACTAGGTGGCACTACGTGCATAATTATACTGTAAATGCTACAATTGTAATTAACTAATTTGTTACGATAGTTGTTTTATAATTTATTTAGGCCATACCAATCACCTTCTCTACGTCTACCTCGTCCGTTTGTTTCCGCCGTAATGGTTTTCTCAACAGTTCTTATGCAGATTTCTGACTTACTCTTGCTAAAATGCTCAAGCAATTTTTTTTAAATTGCATTGTAAGTAGATCTTCAAATAAATGCTATGATATTAATTGCCTGCAAGAAAACAACACATCAAATTCTCCGAATGTGTACCATGCCAGTTCCTTTTTAATAAGTATGGTGCATATACGAGTAATATCTCCCGCTAGAGGGAGACAGAAGCCTTACAATAGGACGATGATGATTAAAAGATGTAATTTCTTATTAGTAAAGAAATAATCCAATAAAAATATATTATGTCCATGAACAATATCATAATTTCTGGACACTATTGTAATAGTTTTCATAGCTAAATAGCTCTAATTGAAAAGTTTTTATGTGACTATTTTTAACAGTTAAAAAAACAAAATATCTACAAGATCTTGGATATGCACATATTTCCTTGGCCATAAATGCATTGCAACTTGAAACCCAGAGAATAAAATAACACGACATGAGTCCGGATCAACACATTCGCCGGGTGAGGGCTCTACAATTCTATAGTTGTTAATAATCTCTGTGGTTATATTTTCGACAATGAAATTTTAATTAAGCATTATTATAACTTACGAATGAAAGAACTTTTGACAGTAGATAAGCTGCCTATTACTAATTTTACGTACATGTTATGCGAGTAACATCCATTATTTTGTTTTCAGATATCAAAATTAAATTTTCATTTCCGCTCTAATGAAACAGAAAAAAGATAAATAAATTTGTTTCAAATCCTCTAGCCATTTCAGGCTCTTTTTATTTAATATCAAACAATTTAGCACCAGTTTATTAATTTAATCAATTAAAAGAAAAAAAAATAAAGTAAATTCAACAACTTTACACTCTTAATTAACAACTCATTTATTGCTTCACATAAAATATTAATGACCAACTTTTTTACGCAATAGCTTAAATATATATTTCTGAGTAATTTTTACTCGCCATTGACTACGAATATATTACATTGGACTAACAAATTAAATAAAGATATTGGGAAAATTCACACATCGCCATCTAGCCCCAAAGTAAGTAGTAAGTAACATAATTATATTTTAGACGCGAGACGGGAACCCGAGACTTCAGCAGGCGTAGCAACGTGCGTTAGCCAGTACGCTACGAAGATCGTCCGTATTTAAATTAAATGTATAGAGATATTATTATTACTAAGTATTGTTTGTTTATAATTCTTATCTAGGGATAATATTTTGTTTTTATTTCAGTAGCTATTGAAATTTTCGAGAGACTTTGAATAGTTCGGTACGAATATCTGGTACGAATATAAGCATAAAGTGTTAAGTAAGTGTAAGTTAAATATACTTTTTTGTAAATAATGAGGCCAGAAGAAGCGCCACAATCAACAGGGCAAGGGCTGCAGAATCGAAGAACAAAGGACCGAAGACCGAAAGATCCCTAAGGCTGCGGAACAACCAGCACCCACCACCAACCACCAACATAGAGCGGATGTGGACACTGTGCTGCACAATAATTTAACGTGCGCAGTGAATGTGGAGGTTCTGTACGACATGGATACATCACACCTCTCGATCTTGATAGTGGCTGACCTGGCAATGGTCGCAATGCCTTAAAGGCCGACGAAAATCGAGATCGACTGGAAATAGTACGCTGAGCAGATGGAAAATATCACTCTGGAGTAATGCTGTAAAATGTGCTCCGACAACCAGCGGAGCGCAGGCGCAGCAGAATCTCACGCTCAGGATTGGTGCAGGAGCCGGATAGTTCATGCGCAACGACGTCATCGCCCGGGACGTGGGAATACCCAGTGTCGAAGAGTTCATGACCAGACTGGCGCGGCGGATGTTCCACTGAGCCAACAGCGGCAAACACGTTCATCTCCACGGGATCGCCCTACTCCACGCAAGACTTCCCGTCGAAATCCGCCTGTTCCACTGGAGAGCCCCTCTTCGAGATCTACTGCTGCCAAAGCCCGTTCCAGCGAACGCAATCGGCACAGAACCCACAAGCCATGAGCGGACAACAAAGCTGCTGATAGGCCACCTATGCCACTGAAAGGCCAACAAACCACTCGCGAGTACCTATACACCAGTCACCGGCGGGGAGCAGCCCGCCGAGACGATGCCGGAGTAAAGAGGGAAACCTCAACGCCCCAACACTCGCAAGTCTATGAAAGAAACCAGAGAGCCTCAAATTTTTACATAGTATTCCTAAATACGGTTTTCATTAGTTGTTTGCAAACAGAAAGTTAAAAATAAATTATTTTGTGCATATTTGTCTTAATCAATACAGTTTTCCCGTACAGCATTATTCCTGCGATGGCTATCAACGTTTGGGCAGATACTTTTGTCAAAACTGCGAATAACATAATTATCAGGTACTAACACTGGAGAAAAATATATTAATGTAACCGCCTTGGCCCAGCGATGGTACTCGTATATTGTGCGTTCCCCCCTTTAGGGGGAGATATGGGCTGTTAATAACAAACGGGGATTAAAACACAAATATTTCCATATTAAAGGTTTAATTTATTATTTTGTAACATTATATTATTTGTAAATATAGTTCTTAATATAATATTATTTAGAGATAGAGTTAAACAACTCACATTCTAATATAACTTAATGTATAGGAAAAATACCAACTACATATTTAAAGTACAGAAAAATCAAATTTGTAATTGAAAATTTGATCCTTTATATATTAAAACAGAAAGGGCACGAAAATGTTACTTAAGCCCTTATATTATCAAAAACACAGTGCAATAACATACTTAACAATATAATAATATATATATTTAGAGGCACAAAAGTGGACATAATATAATATAAATTTACAACATTATTTATAACACAACTGTGAGGTATTAAAACACTTGAAATGTGAATCTATAACTACACCGGCTCCCATTTATTCTTGTATCAATAACACCAAACCACCTTATCAATAAATAACACAAAATTGCATAAATCGCTTCTACTGGAATGTCCTATCAAACATACATTAATGTCTTCATTAAACCAACAAAGGCACAAACAGTGAGACCTACAAATTGTAATTACTCCACACTCAAATACGTGATTTAACTTAATTAATTAAAACATTACGTATGCAAATACTAGGGTAGATATAATTGTATCTATGGCATTTTCAAACTAGACTAAAGTAACAAATCAGTCTTCAATCAAATAATAAGTAATGACGATCAAACTTAAAATTAATTAAACTATACACTTATGAAGTTTATATAGGATTTATATTTTTAAATTTATTTAGCAAAGAAAGATACAAGTTCTTATACTATTCTAATAGATTTCAAAAGATTACATTAATAGATAGTATTAATAAAACAATTAATTTTGTACACTCGGTACTCACAGATATGTCGATAGCATGTCTAGCTTAGGGAATACCTTTTGATTATTATGAAATTGTTTACGTATAATAGTGATACTCAACCCTTTACTGTTTATACTAATTTAACAAAAACCTAAGAAACATTGAGCATTCTTATCTAAGTGTATACCTATAGATTTGTATATATAATTCTTGTGCTTAATTCTAACAAGAATCACGGTGCCTGTGCAAGATAAATTATTTAATGAGTAGTAGTGAACACAATACGGTATCAACAAAAACAAGTATGGCTTTCGATAAATAATTACAACTAATCTAAAAAATATATATAATTATGTATTTATCTGCTATTAGTTTTTATCTGATAACGTCGCTATCCACGAGAGTTGAATGAGCGGTGCACGTTGCATGCAAGGTTCTCAATGAGGCTGTCGTTGGTCGCATCGATCTGACGTTTCCTATATGTTCAATTAATATGGCATAATATTGCGACGCTGTGGACTAGAGTGAAGCATTATCGAGCGTGAGGTAGTAGCGGCGTTTCAGTCTATAAACATCACAGTCGCGGACAACAAATTGCACAATAACTAGTCTAGTCGAACCAGGCCGGGGCAAGGCGGAGGCACTGACGATATCCAACACTTGCCTTGCCCCTTGAAACCACTCTATCAATCCAATAAGATAATTTTATATGCTAATTAAAGCTAACTTAATTTACTAAACGTTAACAAATAGATAAACGTTATGAACAAAAATCAAAAGAGAAAAACAAAATAAAATCACATAAAGGCATCAAAAACTCTGTAACGGAAATTTTATTTCGTTATAGGTATTCGATATCGCATGAAATAAATAGAAAATAATAGAGGTTGCATAAAAGTGGCCGCGGGGCCCATTGCAATCGCCCGGCCGGACCGCCCGGTCAGCGTGGCGTGCGCGCGCGGCGCCTCCTACCAGTAGCCCTACCAATAAGTGCCTTATGTCTAACTTTGTACGCCTACGAGTAAGTCAGTCTTGTAAAATATTCTTGAATGATATCCTCGCCATTTCAATCCCTTTCACTACCGCAATCTAACGCAAAGTTTCGTGGCGGCACAATTACGCCAGCCGGGGGCTCGTGATCGCGGCGTCGAGACACTGAGAGATCTTCAACGTGATCGTCATCTGGCAAAGGTGAACGAGGCGAGTGGGGCGGCGACCGAGGCGGCGTCCGGGGAGCTAGAGCAGCGTGCGCGGCTGCTGCTAATGCCATTGCATGTAAGGCCTCTCGGCCTCCATCTCTTGTGGCCCCCTCTAGCGCTTGTTGCAGGAAAGAAGGATCTATGAGAGGTGCTGAAGAATTACCATCATCACCTCCTCCAGTTCCACTCAAACCGTAGGGGAATGCAGCACCATTCGATTCCCTTTTGACCCCTCTGCTCATAGGTCGGCTAGTCGTAATGCCAAGTTTCTTCACTTTATCGTACAAGGTACGTGAGGGAACGCCATATTTCCGTGATGCCTGCAAAGCGCTCATTCCGTTCCTCACGCATTCGATTGCAGATAATATGTCAGATCTCGTGTATTGTTTATATCTTTTCCATTCAGGTTTTTGCTGCGGCGGTACATAAGGAGCCAAACCTGCCCGTACATCTTGTTGGAAGTTAGCTGGTGGTGGGGATGGATGGAAAGTACGGTGATTGTCTTCTTCAAATGATCGCTCTGTGTAGGGAGAGTGGGCATCTTCTGAGCGGTCAGACCGATTAAAATGAGGAGACGAAGCTCTCGAAGACAATCTGCGGGGCCTGTAATCGAAGGGCCGCTGCGGACTAGGGGCTCTATCAGACTCGTGAGCAGAACCATTCGAGTGTAAGCGTGGTGGTGCATGTTGATTAACGGGATGACACACGAGAGAAATCGGTTGCGCAGAATCTACAGGTGTTGTTTGTGCAAGAACATTTCGTAAAATAGGCGTATCTCGCGTGGCTAACATACTAGAAAGTTTTTTGCGTTTTAAAGGATTCATGTCTGTAGAATCATAGGCGGCAGAGAGAGCGGGCGCGGCGGGCGGGGGCGGCCAGCGCGACGGCGGCGCGGGCACCGGCGGAGATACGCTGGAGGGAGCGGCGGGCACTACCCGCGGTGGGGATGCCGGTTGACTTCTCTCCGTGCTGCCTGGCCGTCGACGCAACTCCGTCATGTCGAACAGACCTTTGACTTCAAGCTGCTCTGCGACCTTCATGATGTGTGGAATATGTGCTTGGGTCACGTTTACTTCACCTGTATACATGTATTCTAATAGAGCTCTCATCTCGAAATCTTTCACTCCTGGGAAAAGGATACTACAATGGTCCATTGGAACATCAGCGAGTATCGATTGGAAATACGGAGAATTGGCAGCGAGCACCACTCGATGCGCTTTAAACGTCACTTGGTCGTCGACTACTAGCGTACAGTCGACGTACGTTTCAACTTTTATGAGAGCCTCTAGGATCTCCACTAAATTTGTTTTGTGGTGATTCCATTTCAAACAAAACGTTTGCTGGCCTTCGCTGCTCCCCATCTTGCCTGGTTTGACTTCTGTTGACAAACAAAAAAAACCAATATGAAACGAATAACCAAATAATAATTATAGATTTACTAATTACTAATAGGTCACGTATTCATAGAAATAGAGCAGATAAGGAATTTATATTTTTCTATTGCTAGTAATGTATATTTATTTTTACTATATTTAATATAACGGATTAATATAGTAAGCCAAAATTTTATTACATATAATAATACTCGAATCTTTAATATATTTCGGCGTGTATTTTTTCCACTAGTGTACAATACTACATACACCAAAATATTGTATTCAAAAATAGCGGACTAAAATTTATGAAAACTAATATAAAATTAATAGAGCCCGGAGATTACCTGGCAACATATTGTCCTCATATATAGAAACTGAATACATAGTCGATTGAATCACGTCACTACTGTAAAACTTTATCCATCCGTAAAAATGCGTACAGCCGCGTGCAAGGAGCACCACACTGCGACTAAGGGCCGGAGCCAGTGCGAACGCTCGTCGCGGAATAGCTCGACCACTACATTGCACCGCCCTTCCCATTTACATATTAAGCTCCATTGCCCTTCCATACTGCTAAATTGACTTTTTACCTTTTATTTCATACATTGTACTATCGTACTTGGGGGATATTAAAGCGGTTATGCTAGATATTGTTTATATCCTTTTAAATTTTAATGTAAAATAATTTTTATATAGCACAAACAGAATATAGTTTTCATTGATTAACGATTAAAAATAAAATAATAAAAACAAATACACGATAACTTTAAGTCCAATAGGGGACTACGAAATCGTAGAAGCGCTACGAAAGTCTACGAAAACTTGTAAGTTTTTGAGATGAATTAGAATTAACTTACCTAGCTTCTACACTATCAATCCAGACTGCACGTCAACTAATTTTGCTTTAATTTGTATAAACGTAGTAAAATTATCTCACTGGCACTGTGTTAAATAAAGTTCATAACACGTTCGGGGTGGTTTCGCGCGAATGTAGTGGTAGCTACGCCCCGGGTGTGGGGGCGGCGTGCCCTTTCGAGCGTCTGACGATGACTGTCTGTTAGTTGTGAAGGCGTTTAGTCGCGGCAGGCCTATGGTCTCCGGTAACTGGTCGCGTCCCGCGCCTCTTGCGTGCGCTTTTTACGCACGCGGCGCAGCGTGCCAGAGTGCAGTGCAATTGCGTACAAGCGCGGTGCGGGTGAGAGGGCGCGGAGCATGGAGCGGAGCGCGGTGCGCGGCGCCCGACGAATTGCAGCGCGCTGAGGAGGGCGCACGCCCATGTGTGCGTGAGTGCGCACGCGCATACTTATTGCCCGCTGTGATTGTGTGCATCGCAAACGCTGCACGATAGCGGGCGCCGCTCTGCACCGCCCGCTACACGTCTAGACGATAGAATCAAATCAAATTCTATTTATCAAATATTATAGTAGTATCTATCTGATTCAAAAATAATGAAAACAAAAACTTTATTGAGCATTTAGAATATTTATGTTTTATTAACTAAAATGTTTTTAATAAATATTGTTAAATTAACAAATTAGGTTAAAAAATATTAAAAAACGTAAACATAAGCACTGAATAGGTTTCCACAAAAAGCACGAGCTTTTCAATGAACTATTGCGTATTTAAATTCCCTCCAAAAAGATGAAAGAGTTTAATTAACAAATAAAATAACATGTAGGTTTCCAGTTTCTCACTTTTTTCAACATGACCAAATTTAACAAATTGACAATTATATGATTATGTCCATTTTTAGCACTAGTTAGTATAATAATCACTAATTAGCACTTCACAAGCATCTACTGATATGTTATTTTCAAATCATAGAACATGAAATAAAAAGCATCGAATATCTAGCATTTAAACATATTTAGAATATACACACTGAATAGATATTACTTTTAATAACTCGAAGTGAAAATGTAAATATAACAAAAGTTGCGTGCACCAACAAACGCCTTAAAATTCACCAAAAGTGCGTGAACAAGCGGCAAACGGGGTCATTGACATATTGCCTGTAGAGGGAACGCCAAAATAGCGCGAAATGCACTCAAAAATAGATCAAGATGTGTGTGCAATATTTTTTTGTTAGACAAACGGTTTCCTTTATATTTGGGGATGACAATGTCGTTTTTGTAACATATTTTACCACACACTTGATTTTACTATTTACAATATGCACTAAAATTAAACATGTTACGGTAAACGAAGTTTTTCTTAAACCGCGTATAATATTTATCTTACAAATAGATTTTAAATTCTACATCTGAGACTCAATGTCTGAGCCAATTTATTATACGAGTAAATGCAATTAAATTATTACTTGACCAACAGATTGAAACATACTTAATATAATAGTATATATTATATAAATTGCTTTAAAGATAGCCAATATAAAAGTATCTTGTAAAAAATACGTAAGCCGCACATCTAGTCTTATTCGCCAGTTTTCTCCAACTTTAATAGCATAAGTTCCTGTGGGAGCTTTGCCTCGGCGATATCCACATATACCACTATCCGATATCCGATACCTGAATGTCGCTCACACTTACACGTAGCTCTCGTGTCTTGACAGTGACAGTATTTTCACAACTATATTCAGACACACCAAACAGCGTATTCTATGCTGTAAATGCATAAAAAAATCACTGCTGAGCTCGGGCCTCCCCCCTAGAAGGAACGGACAGTACACCCGCCACGCTTGTCCAAGGCGGATTGGCGGGTTACACATACCGGTGTTCTTGGTATGCAGGATTCCTAATATATATACAATTAGACGAGAAAAACTGCCTAAGTATTGCATGCCATCGTGGGATTCGAACTCGGGACCTCTATAAAGGGCTCCAAGCTTAATACTACTGAGCTACCAGGTACGTTCGATAAATGCACATTCGGTAATCCATGCATCAAGTAAATACCATAGACTAAATACACCACAAATGGGTCCCTAACCATATAAAATGTATGAAACCGATATGCTTCTGGCGCGTCACGATACGACACGTCAGACAAATATAAATCCACCTTTAGGTGGGTTTTATTATATATCTATATATATATATATATATATATATATATATATATATATATATATATATATATATATATATATATATATATATATATATGTATATATATAGTAGAGTAAAATTTTACATATGTAATAGTGATTTATAAAAGCGAGTCTTTCTTTATCTGCTAGTTTATGTTACAAAGACTTAATATATTAAATTTAACTTATATTGATGGTTCTAGTGTACAACTATGATGATATGAAGTAATTTTTAAAATTTATGTAAATATTTATCATGCTATTCTGAACAGTTATTTCTAATATTCTAGGACCACGAAAATTTCCAAAATTCTAAGAATATAATATACTAAAATATTTTCTCATGACTCATTCAAATACATTTAATTTGTATGAAACAATGGCAGCAAAATGTCAGTGCGGCTCTTGTCGCGTCATTCATCTCAATTTCTCGACTCTGAAATGTGAAGAGTGCTTAAACCCTTTTGTATGCGACCATTTGCATATCGATGACTGCATCAGGGTACTTGAAATTGGCATTATTGAATATCACTTCAAACTACTATACTCTCTGGGAATTTCAGAATATTTAAGATAAATAAGGAAACTATGGAATCTATCAGTAGAATATAATAAACGCTAATTAGTTTACAAAGTTTAATTGCATCAATTTTTTATCACGACAGTGGCTTACCACAAAACGGTTAAATTTCACCATTATTTGTCTATTACACCGGAAACAGATATGCTAATGTGCTATTGTAAATACTTGAACAGTTATGACCTTTGATTCGGATGTCGTACGTTACGCGTAATCAGTTTAGCAATTCGCCGATGCGCGTTTGATCAAATTGAATTGATGAACTGAGGGCATTCAACTAGAATTGATCGATTGTTTATTAATTTGGTATCGGGGTGATAGTAACAACATGTATTATGCTAATACCAGCATAAAACAGCAGCTCTCCGCCACCTATCCCACGCCGCGCACGCAGCTAAAACTGCAACGCGGGAGAAAAAAATGCCAATAAAAAAGCAATAATGCCATCCCGCATGGTGGCTTGTTAAAATCTCAAATTGATGCAACTGATCAACTGAAAATATGGGAATAGCAATTATGAGTAATGTCATCGAATTAACTAGCAAATTAAATAAAAAAGTTCTGCAAAAATACTGACAAGCTTACAAGTTAAATAGTTACTTCTTTATTTCATCAAAGTAATTAATTAGAATGAATATTACCAATAATATTAATATTACCTACGAGTTTACTACATTGTTAGATATGTATATCCATTTTCAGAATTGTGAACTCTTTTAATTTTACCACAATATTTGGACGTAGTTTACCGTAGCCATTTTTAAATTTTGATTAAAATATAATTCTTCGGGCAGGAGCTGAGTAAGAATACTGAACCCTGCGCCAAAACTATCGTAGCTAGGCGTTAGCGCTTTAAGCCCGTCTGTATGGCGGCCAACGAGTGTTGTGTTCTGGAATAAGTAACCCAGGTTGCAGCTCCCCTACCGGATGGCAGCGGGTTAGCGGTATCTGCAGACATCCATTTTTTTTTTTTTTTTTTTTTTACGGGGTGGGGAAATCCTCATGGACTACCTCCGCCTGGGGAAAGGCGGAGGTGCATGCCGGACTCCTACCGGCTAAAACCACCACCCCGGTGTCTCCTCACACGTGCGCGCGGGGCCGCGGGAATCCAGATTCTTCCGCAGCCCCACACTAGTGCTGGCCCGGTCTGTCCGGGCCTCGTCTCCTGCACGGGGTAGTGAGGTGTTTAACTACCCCGTGCATCGCCTCAGAGGCGCGCGCCGACACCCGCACGCGCCTCCGCCTCGGGTCCATCGAATAGGGGGCGGGGACTTCCCCAAGTCCCTCGCCCCTGGACCCATTCATGGGGGCCGGAAAAGGGCATTATCCGCCCTTCCCCTGCGCCCGGTGCGCCTTCTGCGGCCGGGGAAGGGAGTCGAGATCTCCCTCTCCCGTTCCGCAGTTTCCTTCTGCGACATCACGTCCTCGCAGAAGGACACCACTGCGTCCCACGACTCTGCGCTACCGACCATCCTCCGCACTACGGCCGGCAGCGACAGATCTCCTCCTACTTCATTTGTGAGGACACGGCGCTGCTCCTCCCAAGCTACACACTCGGCGAGTGTGTGTTGCGCCGTGTCCTCCCCGCCGTGGACGCAGTGATGGCACCGAGCGTCCGGCTCCCTGTCTATGCGGCACAGGTACTTGCCGAAGCAGCCGTGCCCCGACAGCACCTGCGTCACCCTAAACGACAGGGAGCCGTGCCTTCTCCCGAGCCAGTCGTCGAGTACTGGCCGGATCGCCTCGACGGTAGCGAGGCCGGCGGTAGGGCGCAGAAGCCTTTGCCGCCATTCCGCCACCAAGACCTGACGGAGCTCCTCTCGGCGCAGCGCGATCTGGCGCTGCGCCGGCCTCGAGCCCCGTGCCCGCTCTTCCTCGCGCCATCGATATAATGACGCGAGTACTTTCGCCTCTAGGTCCCAGGGCGGGGATCCGGCCAGGACGCAAGCCGCCTCGTAGGAAATCGTGCGATACCCGCGGACGACTCTGACGGCCATCACCCTCTGCGGCTTGCGCAGAATGGCGAGAGTGCTGGCCGTCATGTCCAACGCCCAAACAGGGGCCCCGTACAGGGCCATGGACCGCACGATTCCCACGTACAACCGCCTACAGGCGGCGCTCGGGCCCCCCAAGTTGGGAAGCAACGTCGAAAGCGCGCCCGCTGCACCCATCAGCTTGGGCGCCAGCCGCCGGAAGTGGGGCCCAAATTCCCATCGGCTGTCGAGCACCAATCCCAGATACTTCATGGTGGACTCGACAGCTATCCGGGCCCCACTGACCACAATGTGTGATCCCGGCGCCGGCGCACGTCGTGGGCCATGAAACACCATGGCCTCCGACTTGTTAAGGGCCACCTTCAGGCCCAGGCGATCTGCAGACATCCATAGGCCAACTGCTTACAATTAAGTAGTCGTCACTACTGTTCCACAACAATTAAAAAATGTACACAATTGTGAGTGATATAGTTATAAAAGTAATTACAAATCTATGCCCTTAATTAATGCATAACTTTGCATATAATAAAAGGGGTAGTATTTAGCACAATGAGATAATTGTAATTTCACGCGAAGCGGTGACCTCATCATTTGTCACCAGCATCCTGCCACGCGCCCTTACTGAATTTATTATTTTATTGGGGTGACCTTACCCTCTTCACTCTTAATAGATATCAAATAATGCTTCAATGAGATAATCTAGGGAATTAACGTATGGCTGCGTTAACCATAGCAAACAAAAGTGGAATACAATGTTTTTAATGTATTTTTTTATTATTATATTCTTTTATTATTATATTCTTCAGAATAAGGAGGATATCATGAGTAAATACTTTTTTATTGCTGTAGGACAGCAGACAGGCTGACGGCCCGCTTAGAATTTAGCAGTTACCCTCGCCTATAGGTGTTTGCAACGCCAGTGGCATCGCGAACACGCTGCTGTCCCATAAGGGTACAGGAACTTGGGTCACTAATGCCGGAATACAACACAAGGTTATTATGGCGGCATACTTAAGACCAAAGGTGGTCGCCATTCAGACGGGCTTGGGGCCCTACCACGTAGCTAGGGTGGGTTGTTTTGTCGCCTTTTACGACAGGCCAACCCCGGCCGCAGAGGTTAGTATTCTTTCTCCACCCCTGCACAGATAATAATACAATATATACATGACCAGACATGGGCATACATAAAATTGTTTTTTATAACCTGTTTGTAATTTTATTTGTGTTGTTCATAAATTCATAAATTTGTTTTTTATAACTTCTTATGTTATTATTCCATATTCATAGACGATCTAGATACGTATGACCTTCAGAGAGACTAGTTCTCTTTGCACATTCTATCTTGTGTACAATGGAAAATGTTCTAAGGAGTGGTTTAATTTTTTATTTAAGTGCCTTAGTCGTCGTTTTCGAGAACGTTCCTATTGCATATTCCCCGGATTTAGAATGAGTTTCTAGCTAAGATTTTCCCATCGCAGTACGACATATCATTGGTATCAGACTGTTTTAAAAAGGGCATTTAAAATTTCTTCGAGGCGGCGAGTTGGCAATTCCTGTCGTGTTGCAAACGTCTATAGGCGACATTGACCACCTGCTATTGGGTAGGCCATTTGCCTATCTGCTGAATCCTAGCGATAAAAAAAGAATAATGACCCACGTTCTTTTTCGTAATTTAATAATATAAAAACAATCATAAGACTTAAACAATGAGTAAAATACTTACGTGAAATACGGCCGGATGGACTCATTTATCTCTTGTTTTCGGATTCTATGACAGGCCAAGAATACTTAGTCCTCATACGACTTCATAATTAGTAAAATAATTACCTTGGAGTAGTCAAAGAACAAATATTATTTATATTGCAAATTGCAACTTTAGTCTGTATAACAACTAGAATTAACTGAAATCTAACTTCGAATAAGAAAAAGCTCATGTACGTCATAATATAGGTATGTTATAACATTATATCCACTCCTTTTGTCCCTAATTTCATATTACATAAGTATGGCTCAACTAATTCAATGTTATTTATTCACTTTCGGTTGGTTATCGCCGAGTGGTCTTACAGCCGACCCCGGATGCGGTTCATTGTAGCGAAACTCCCCGGGACCAAGGTGAACAATGCACTCTTTCCTCCCATTGTTTAATGCTGACCCACCAAACATTTACATATATTAAAGATCCCAATTAAAATTAAAACTGCTAATATTTTTTTAACGATAAGATTGGATTAAAGATGATATGGTTAAAAAAGGTGAATGTTCAGATGACAGCTAATAGAGGAGAGTAGTTTAAGTTAGAGGACCAGAAGAGCAGAAGAAAAAAAAACAGACGAGGTAATAAAGTCTTGTAATTTAGTCTTTTGATGGACAACATGCGCCATGCTTTAGTTGTATTGTAGTGCAATGATTAGATACTTAGAATATAATATTATTTAAAGAAAACTAGCATCAACGATTTTATTAGCATGGCTATTAGATTTCTACCTCACAAACAGTGACAATTCCCACAGCGCCATTTGGTCCCAAAATAAGCAGCAGAGTGATCGTGTTATGGATACTAGACAACTATAATAATACATACATACATATAATCACGCCTCTTTCCCGTAGGGGTAGGCAGAGACCACTTCTTTCCACTTGCTACGATGCTTACATACTTGTTTCGCTTCGTCCACTTTCATTATTCCCTTCATACATGCCCTTCGGTTTAGGGTACTCTTGACCTGGCCTTTTTTCAAGACGTCCCTGATCTGGTCACGAAACGTCCGCCTAGGTCTACCCCTTCCAACACTTCCATTCACACTCACCTTATACACTTTTTTCGTCAATCGTTCTTCATTAATTCTCTCAACATGGCCAAACCATCTCAGCATACCTTTCTCAATTTTTGTCACTACATCTTCTTTCAGACCACAACGTTTCCTTATCTCACTATAATAATATACTACTTATATAAATTTCTTTTGTAAATAAAATAATAATAAATAAATACATATAAACACGTAATCAAGCACGTGATCTCAGTCGCATCAAATTCATAGCTTCCAAATTTCATGATGAATCTACATATATACAAGAGTGGCACTGACATTTGGCTGCCATTGTTTCATACAAATTAAATGCGTTTATATATTATAATAATATCGTTTTATTAGTCTTAATTTATGAAAATAACAATAGTTTTTAATTTACTTTAATCCGTTTATTTCCTTTAGATGTCATTTTTCATAAATTATGTTTCATTTCTTAATGTATTGAGAATATGAAATAAAAATTGAAAATATACGTAACAATATGCACATAAAAAATTATAGAACAGTTATAGAATTTTAAATCAAACAATAAGTTTAATTTTTATTCCCAATTAAAGTATATTTCATAGAATGATATATATACTCTATGATATGAATTGAGACAAAATTCGCCTCCAATCGCGGCCATGATGCCTCCGTCCGTAGTCACACAAAATAAAACAAATGCAAGCTCTCTACTTTTTGTATCTTTTTTATACAGGATCATTTTTCTAACCAAATGGGCCGAGGGATTATCTACAGAACTTGATAATCGAAAATGATACTATTGGCAGACGTTATAAGGTTGTAGGGATTGTGGAGGCTGCAGAGTGGACGTCCTTGGGCGGACTCGATCTGCTAGCCGCGAGAGATCGTCCCATCGCCGCACTGGTCGTTGCACCGGCAAGTTACTTTAAAATGCATTGGAAAGTAGAAAACTGTTTTGTTTGATATTTTTAAAATTATTCTCCAAGAATTGAATGTGTTAAGGAAAATATAGAAAAAATTGCGTCGGAGGTAAAGTAAGCCATTATTGTATTGGGTAAAACAGTTTGCCATGAGTTATTAAACACACCTATTACTAATGAGCCAAAATGTTCGGATTTATGGCTGGGCGATGTCGCCAAATGTTAATTATTCAACATAAGTTTCGAAAGAATGAACTGAAGGGACTTGTGTACGCATAAATTTAAACCTGCTTTCGCAATGTTTACTTCACCTATTATTAATTAATAATCAATATTCTTATAGAGGTTAATAAAGTGTTTAATGTTTAATTTTAAAATGCTGTCTTTATAGAAACATTAGTTTATATTATCATATATATATATATATATATATATATATATATATATATATATATATATATATATATATATATATATATATTTATATATATATATTATATATATATATATATATATATATATATATATATATATATATATATATATATATATATATATATATATATATATATATATATATAGTTTCAAAAGCTTTGACATAAAGATCCTAGAACTCAATATTGAGTGCTGCGCATCTTCTTCTAAAGTAATCAGTATTAGAGAATAGAAGTTATAAATTTGTATTTTTACACTAGTGACTGTCATTTAATCAGCTGAAATTTAGATACAACTTTGTTTGAAGTTCAATCATTGTTTATCATGGCGCACTTGCGGGCTAGTGAGACTGAATTGGGCACTAATCTAATTTTTAAAGTTTTAATAATAAGTGTAATAATACATTTTGGTATAATCCACACAGCACTAAGTATAATTTACAAAATAAACACTTATGTCATTCTAAAAGGCTGAGTTAATAATATTGTAAATGTCCAACTTGTTTTAGCGAAATCAATACGAAGTAATGTTGGTATTGCATATTTCTTTATGTTCGATGCGCGTGCATAATGACATCGATGCCGGCCGTTGCGAATAGATGGACAACACGATAGTTGGTTTGTGAGCCCTAATTACAGGTATCATTTGTAATAAACTCGTCCAAAGCGAACAATATACCCAGAACACCTGGGGATGGCGACACGGGGTTGAATATGATACGATCCAACTGGTTTATGATTATCAATTGTCTATATTGAACAATTTCAATATTAAATTTATAACTATTTAACGGATTACTATTAAAGCTACCGAAATTTACGGCAAAAAATAAAATAAGCAGAGCAAGGCAATATAAATATAGGGAAGATGATTTTAAAAAGATAGCAATCCCAGAAATCGCAAAAAATCGAAAAACTGGAAACCTGTGGAGTAGTAGGTCTTTGTCGAAAGACAAGCTGTTGAAGAGGATATGTAACTAATTGTCGAGAAAATTTTAAGTTTATATATATATATATATATATATATATATATATATATATATATATATATATATATATATATATATATATATATATATAAAGCCTAATCCCTCATCCTTTTCTGAATATCGTCTCATTTCTATCATCCCTTTCCTTTCTAAAGTCCTGGAACGTTTAGTCAATCAACAGCTCAGTGTTTTTCTTAATACTTACTCTCTTATGAATCCCTTTCAATCCGGTTTTCGATCAGGTCACAGCACAAGTACGGCACTTGTCAAAATTACCGATGATATTCGACAAGGAATGGAAAATGGTCGGGTTACGGTTTACGGTTCTGTCGTTGCTAGACTTCAGTAGTGCATTCAATAATGTAGATTTCGATATCCTTATTGCAATTATTCGCTCTCTCAACATATCTCCAACAGCAATTAATTGGTTTCATAGTTACCTGTTTGGACGCCGGCAGCGGGTATGCGTAGATGAAAAGTTTTCTTCTTGGCAAGATTTAACTGCTGGTGTTCCACAGGGCGGCGTTTTATCTCCTCTTCTATTTGCCATCTACATAAATTCAATCTCCTGCAACCTTACTTCTTCTTATCATCTCTATGCAGACGATTTACAAATATATATTCAAGTACCTAAAGATAATTTACATGATGCCATTAAAATAACCAATAGAGATTTGCAGAAAATTTTCAACTGGAGTAACTCTCATAGTTTAAAAATCAATCCTAGCAAGACTCAATCTATCATTATAGGTAGTTCTCGCACAATGTCAAAAATAAATATTTCCAGTCTTCCAGATATAATTTTTAATAACGAGCGTATAATTATTAATGATAAAGTCCGAAACCTTGGTATTATTATGGACAAGGAATTGTATTGGCGGCCACACATCTCAGAATTAAGTCGCAGACTATTTGCATCATATAGCTCTCTCAGGAGACTCAAAAATTTTCTTCCGATTGCCACAAAGATTTCGCTTGCACAGTCAATTTTGCTCCCTATCCTTGACTACGCTGATGTATGCTTTTTTTTTTTTTTTTTTTGGTAGCGGGTTGGAAAATCCTCATGGAGGCCCTCCGCCCTCGGGGAAGGGCGAAGGGGACTGTCAAACTCTTACTGACTAAAAACCAACCCGTGTTCCTCATGTACCCGTGTGTCGGAGGGGCGGGTATCGCCGAAGCATTCGTCGCCACCCCCCGACGGGTATTGGCCTGCCAGATGGTCAGGCGGGCCCCGTCACCCACTGCGGCCGTCACCCCGGCCACAGGACTCCACTATGAGGCGCGCGCGGAACAAGACGCCGCCGCCTCGAGGCCTGCCGCTGATCGGACGACAAGACGCCCCGAGTCTGCCGTCCGCAGGCCGCGCCCTACGGTGGCCGGAAGTCGGCCACCCTACGGCGCCCAGTGCGTCTGCTGCGGGAGGGGAGAGAGGAGGCAGTCTCTCTCTCCCTTTCCGCCGCCTCCTTTGCGAGCATCACGGCCTCGCAGAAGGTGGCGACGGCACTCCACCCTGACTCGCTCCCGACCATGGTAGACACAACAGCCGGAAGCGAGAGGTTTCCCGCAGCTCCTACGGCCGCGACCAAGTCTCGGCGCTGCTCGGCCCAAGCTGGGCACTCCGCCAACGTATGCAGCGCCATATCGTCGCGGCAATTAACACAATGGTGGCACTGGGACGTCGGCTCCCGGCCTATGCGACACAGGTATTTCCCGAAACACCCGTGTCCGGTAAGAACCTGTGTCAGCCGGAAGCTGAGGGTGCCGTGGCTCCTATTGAGCCACTCCTCTAGAATAGGCCTTACCGCCGCTACAGCGGCGTGCCCCGCCGTGGGTTGCGCTAAGCGCGTCTGCCACTCCGCCACTAGGACCTGGCGGAGCTCTGCCCTGCGTGCCTCAATCTGTCGCGGCACCAGGCGCTCGCCCCGCTCGACCGCCTCCGCGCGCCACCAATAGAGTGACGCGAGGAGCCTTGCGTCAAGGTCCCAGGGCGGGGATCCGGCTAGGAGGCTCGCTGCCTCAAAAGAGATCGTACGGTATCCCCTTATGATCCTGACGGCCATCGCGCGCTGCGGCCTTCGAAGCGCGGCGACGTTGCGGGCCGTCAGGGCGTCCGCCCACACTGGCGCGGCGTATAGTGCCATCGACCGTACGACCCCCATGTAGAGCCTTCGGCAGGAGGAGTCGGGCCCTCCCAGGTTGGGCAGCAAGCGCGAGAGCGCAGAAGCGGCACCCAACAACCGGGGGGTGAGCCGTGTAAAGTGCGGCCCGAAGTTCCACCGACTGTCGAGGACGAGTCCAAGGTACTTCATCGTCGACTCGACAGCGATGGCGACCCCTCCTACTATGATGCTGGACCCCGGAGGCGGCTTCATCCTGGGCCCATGAAAACACAGGGCCTCAGACTTGTACAATGCCACCTCTAAGCCCAGCCGCCGGATCCTACCCACGACGTGCGCGACACCAGCAGTCGCGTGTATGGCCGCCTGCCGGTACGACTTCCCACGCGCTGTAACTAGCGTATCGTCGGCGTAACAAATGACGCCGACGCCGTGGAGAAGCGCACCGCGCAGAGCCCAGTCGTACCCTACGTTCCACAGGAGCGGTCCCAACACCGAACCCTGAGGAACGCCGCACGACGTCTCTCGCCGACCCCATCCTTCTCGACCCGGGTACACCACCGATCTTTCCGACAAATAGGCCCCGACAATGCGCTGATGTATGCTATGCTAACCTTACTCAAGAGCAACTAACCAAGCTTAAGCGCCTTCAAAACGTGTGCATTGTTTATTCTATCTACCCCTCCTTACCTAAAGGAATGTTTTAAATTTCTTTGTAAAACTCATTCCTGTTCTTTGCGCTCGTCAGAAAATCTCTTATTACAGACGCCTACACACACTTCATCATTTTACTTCAATTCCTTCGCTGTACAGGCTGTCCAACTTTCGAACTTGTTACCCGTGGATGTCAAAAAAGCTAAATCACTTCCTATCTTCAAAAATATGGTCAAAGAACATTATCTCAATAAATAAATTGTTTGTCGCATATATGTGTATAAACGTAATTTTTATTGTTTGTCATTACTTATTATTGTTTTTTTTTTCTATTTTTTTTTGTATATATTGTTATATTGTTAATGTACACCGACCGCCATTATTTAGTCCTTAACGTGATTCTGGTTAGGTTGTCTGGAAGAAATCGCTTATTAGCGATAAGACCGCCGATTGTTCCTTTTTTTGTAAATTTTGATTTTAAGCAGTTTTTATTTTTATTTGGTGAACAATAAAGAGTTTTCTATTCTATATACAGAGTGACTTTGACAAACACGTCCAAATTTTTTTACGTACTAACCATCATTTAAGGAACCCATTTTTGCAAAAAAAATTGTATGTCAAATTTTCGCCATAAAATATTTCATATATGATCATTAATTCAATCGTACAGAATAGTGCTATGATGCAACCTTCGTACGTTAACATGTTATTACCTGTCTCTGTCTCTCCCGCGTAAATGAGTAGTGCGTATTCGCTCGCCCGGTGCAATGCCGCCGTCCTTGGCCTTTTACTAGGTCAGATGGAGAGGTCATTGACACTCTAGCGCCGTATTATGTAAATACTATGTAAGAAGTAGCCACACAGGTGAGTCCAGCCAAGCCCGCGCAAGTCGTAGATGCACACGCGTAATTTTGTCCCTCTGCCCGGGCCCCAGACAGGTAGTATATGTACCGCTTAGGGACTAGCGGGTATTAGGGTAACACATTCGGAAACCAAAGTAGAAGAGGTATCTGGTTCGAAGCCTGAGTGGAAATTCACCAGCTCGGTAGTTTTTCTCCTACTGAGCAGCATTAGGAATAAATTGGAGCAATCCTTAATAAACAGCCTGAAGGAAATAGATGCTTATAATTTTGATATCTCTGCCAAGGATGACCGATACTTTTCATTTGCTGTACTTGTAAAGCCAACAAAATGAAATCCATTTGTTGCTTTTTATGGTATAATAATATAATAGGATAGCCACAATACTTATTCCATCTCTCTGTAGCCATCGGCACTATACCACCTATTTATACACGAACAATAACTTTATTGATAATCTTTTCTAAAAATGCCACCAATTACTTTTAAATCTGAATTTCTAAATATTTTAACTTCTTAATAAATAAACTTTGCTGTCTCTAGCAACCCTTGTATGTTTATGCATTACGGCTGTTTTATCCACGTAAACCCCTCAATCGTTTACATGGGGCTGTGGTTAGAATTGTATTTTTATTATAATTGCTCCACTTTATTGAGAACTCGTCCGCTAGGGTAAATATTGCACGTTCGTATTTCGTCACACCTAGAAATACGAGTCTATCGTGCAATTTGTGAATAGCATTATCATAATATGTGCAATTTTGTAATAACGCAGCTGTTTTAATTACTTGCACTTATTTAAACATGAAATATTTTCAAATGTATCTCTAATCTATATAATACTTATTTAGATTTAAATCTATTCGTATATTATACAAATTGTATGTATACAATATTTAGGTTAACAATGATCAAAATTATAACGATATAAAGTATTTATATTTTTACGTTATTACAGTACAGCACACAAAAAATTAAGCATTTAAAAAGTGGTTTGTATATTTAACGTCACCTAGCCACCACCACCAACATGTATCTGTATATAATATCCACTGAATCCGAATATGGAGTCAGTTTGGACTGTACAACCTCAAAATCTTGAGTAAATCCAAAAACCATAAAAATAGCAAAAATTCGGTGTTTGGTTATGAAAAAAAAGTGCGTGCGTACAAAGTACACATGTCAGAAGTGAAACTTCTTTGGCAAACTAATTTAGTAAACTCTAGACGGCCATGAATCGGCGCCTTATAGATTTTTATAATCCAAGTTTAATAAATGGACTGCGCTTCGAACGGAATGTTTGGTATATTAATACAATATTACAAAGAGGAAAGATTTAATTGTTTGTTTGCAGTAATAGGCTCCGAAAGTACTGAACCGATTTGAAAAATTGTTTCACTGTTGGGAAGCTACATTATCCCCAGGTGGCATAGGCTATTTTATATTTTCAAAAAAATAGGGATCCTTACTAAAACTCCAATAACGTAACCCAAGGTGTAAAAAAATAACCTAAAATATTCTTTATCTTTACATTACGTGCGCTGCGAAAGAGAAATGCGATTCCAGTTGCAAGTTTCACGCCCAAATCTTGCATCCTCTTGCAGTCCCAAAAGCATAAGTTATGTAACTTTTACGTTTTTATGATCACCTTCATTGATCACCACCACCTGACCAGCCTCAACTGCAAACGCCCACTGGATCCTTGCTTATTTTTCAGAGCAAACTATCCGGTTTTCATGGACCACTAATCAATATTTGTTTAATAATATAATTAAAAAACATTATAACAATTACAATTACATTCCAATTTCTCAAAATCATCGTTCAAACTTATGACGCAGCAAATAGTGAAGAAACAATTTTATCTTAAAAACATGAAGGTCTACACTTGTATAATATTAGAATAACAATACAAATATCACTTATTCGTAAAATGTAATATAAGTGACAGTTTTATTATCCAAATAATAGCAAAAAGAGCGGGCAAATATGTTTTCCTGTCTATATCCAATTGGACCCACTTCAAAACGGCTTAGCATAAACCCTTTTCTCATTTTTATGTCACAAAAAGATTGCCCATGCCTATTTTGTTGCAAATGTCGATGTGATCCCCTTTAGCCCCGTATTATATCATATAAATATCATTTAGTTCTTTAAGCAGCGTTTAAATAATTTTGTATTTTATGCATATTTTGCATGTGGAAATCGATGCGATTCGTTATCAGTTTTAAGAAATGAAGATTTTACTCATAGAATAAATATTACACAATACATACACGTTGATGATGTACTAGGAAATATTCATTATACTCTATTATTATATACCTCATTTATAATTATCTAAATTATATTATAAATATAATTATAATTAATCTCTTAGGTGTTAATTTCACTTTAATTTAATTTACATTTCATTTATCTGGTCTAGTGTGATCTTGTTTCTCTAAGTATATAATAATACATATACAAAAATGTATAAAATAATAAAGATAAATTTTAACTATGTAATAAGTAATTTTCCTAAGAGTGAAAATATGCAATTTCGTAACATCAGCAAGCCTAGAATGTGCGTAACGCACAATGTTTCACAAAAACATCACGTATAAATTGAAAAAAAATGATCTATAATGTTGCGAAAGTGATTATTATTGCCCATTATGTGCAATATGGGTACGTGGAGGAAAGCAAAGTGCGTATCGCAAAACGCAGCGCGCACGCTCGATCCATGCGCGCAGATAAGCGGCCTACGCCCGATAACAACACTGTCACCGCGATAACCAACCGACCGTGATGATACTCTACCCAATTGTTAAATTTGCTCAAACAAAACATGTTTGCATTTTAAATATGTAATACAATTTTACAATTATAGTTTCCTCCGTGAAGAGGCGGAGCAAGAATACTAACCCCTGCGGCCGGGGTCGGCCTGTCGTAAAAGGCGACAGAAAAACCCTGGCTACGTGGTAAGACTCTAAGCCCGTATGGATAACAACCACACCTGATCTATAAGTATGCCGCCATAATAACCTTGTGTTGTGTTTCGGCATTACTGACCCAGGTTCTTGTACCCATATAGGACAGCAGCGTGTTGGCGGTGCCCCTGATGTCGCAGTCATTTATAGGCGACGGTAACTGCTTACTATTGAATGGGCCGTCAGTTTGTCTGCTGCTCCTCAAAAATAAAATAATAATTAATAGTAACAATTCGTGTACAGACTATTCTTTTGATAGGGGTTTAACTAACTTTTTAAACTGAGAAGTACTATAACCTAATAACAATCCCACGTGACTTTATTTATTACTGTATTTTTGAACTCTGTTGTTGAGTGAAATACTCTCGTTAACGAGTAAAGGTATTGTTGTAAAAGAAATATTTGTTTATTCATAGCTCTTCTTATCCGGATTTTTACTTTAATAGTTCTACTCAATATGACATTATAATCATCCCGAATCTGTTAGGAGGAAATATTTGCAGTCGGTCTCATGCCTCACATAATCATTAAAACAATCAAATTACAGATTTACTGATAACAGATGTAGACAAGGCAGATAAACGGTTCAAACCAACTACAAGGAAGTTTTGTAGAAAGGCGAATGTACCTTCAATTAATAGAGGATCTACGATCTGTACGCACCGAATACCAATTATCATTAAGGATATTATTATCACGAACTATTCTACATAACTTCCTGGCAGATTTGACGAGCTATCTGCAGTAGTATGTTAGTCATATATACCGAGTTTCCTTGTAGTTTACAAAGTAATAGATTTTAACGATAAAATATTATTCGATATCCTGCTCTTGTATTTATTTGTCTTTTCCATTCAAAGACTTATTATAAAAGATCGCTAATAGCAGTCTGCCTCTTAGTATAATGATTTAATGAATAAAAATTACATTATAGCCATCATATTTTTAATTTAAATCTATTTTATATGCGTCAAAAGTTTCGCTCAACTTTATCGAACAATATTTATATAATCTGAGTCTACATTCATAGACAAACACTCGTCTAGCGTACATTTGCAAATTCATTCAACCTGACTCACTAAAGAGGGGCATCCCCGACCTACAAAGAAATTAAACCATTGCACAAATAATGCAGCGTCCACTTTTTTGGCGCAACCAGTGTGGTAATCGCATAACAATGAGGCCGGCAAAGTCGACGCGTGGCAAAAAACATTTCTCTTTGTAGGTGGGATAGGAGTATAGGAGTTACGTCAATTTCGCACAATTGTACTAGGACTACAAAAACCAACGGAGGTGTTTATTGCAAATATAATAAAGTTTGCTTACCTATATATTAATGCGTGAAGCGAAAATGTTGTACCCCTTTTTACGAAAATTGTGCGGACGGAGGAGTATGAAATTTGGTACAGTTAAAGTTTATATGGAGGAGAAGTGAAGAAAGCTATTGTTTCGCCTTAAATCCACTAGAAATACGTTAAATTAATTAAAATTAATATTACACATACTACTGCTCGAATGATACACAACATACACAAACATACCTTACTTACTCTTTTTATAAAAGTTTATGCAGGCCGTAAAGACCATTAAGGTTAATTTTATAATAATATAATATTTAAATTCATAATATACATTAGTGAGTACTTGAATATAATAATAAACACTAATATTAAATAATAATTAATAATATACATTTAATAAATTAACATTAATTGTCTATATGGTTAAGTATATTTTCTAAGGTCTTATTGAATGTCAAAATTCCGATGTCAGATTGAATGTCAGAATTTCAACCCCTGGGTGGGTGACCATTAGTAATGATAACAAGTCAAATGTATGTCCCATCGCATTTAATACAGTATATTTAATAAAACTAATAATAATTATAATATCCATTCCGATTTTAAATACTTTTTTTAATATCATTGATCACTGTACCGTATAATATTTTACACGTATTGTTTCTTAGTGATGTTCCAACATGAAATATATTATTATTGACTATTGAAATATGGAGTTGATAGGTATTCACCGAAAGCATAAATAAATCAAAACTGTTATGAAATTCGCTAACAATCACAAGGAGAACAATAAAACGATGAGATCTTTTGAGCGTTCATCAGATGTTATAAAATATACCTATATGTTGTTTGTATCTCACATTATTATTACTACGTCATCTTGAAAATTATTACGTATATCTATAAAAATGTCGTCTATAATGTTTAGTAGTCTAATAACCGTATTATAGGGAAGAGTAGGTTGAAATTCTTGCTCTACAAATTTTATTTAAAAATAATTGATTTCTTTTCCTTAAATGAACAACCGAATTTATACCAAGATCGCAAAATCAAGCAGGAGGTTTCGCGTGCTAATATTGTCGTCACAACGCCCAAAATCATTATATACTCGTGTATATATACAATTGATGAATCATTTTGGCAACCGGCTCGCGAGAGGCGTTGCCAATTCTCAATGGCCAGTTCGCACAGCACAGCCAATCTTCAGATTGATAACAGTTTTTGTGATCCTAGTACTTTTAATACCTACCGAAATCAAAACGATATCGTATATATCATTCCGCTAGTATATAATGTTTACCAATTGAAATCATTGGTAAAATATAATTTTAATAATAGAAGATAAGAAATAAAATAGATATCGTTTAAAATATTATTAGCTGTAGGTTGCGATATTTTTAACCTAAACAGATTGTTGAACAACATGCCACCGAGGCTACTCGGAGATTTTGAGGCCAAGGTTTTACCGCTAATATGTAGATATTTTTGTATAAGATACATATAAATTTTATAAACATGGTGATGTAGAAAAACTGGTATCATTCAGATAATTATGTCATTATATCGAAATTTTAATTCTGCTTTAACCTGTTAACTGGAGAATAAACTTTTATTCAACTCATCTCACAATGAGGAGTTTTTTCTTCATAATTATAAGTAATATCATCACACCTCAAGTAATAAAAGAAAATGACCTTTAACTCAAATTGTTTTTATTTATTTCGACAAAATATTTTATTAGGTACTTCTAATATGTAAATCAAACAACATCAATGCAGGAAAAATTATTTGAACGAATTTAAAGAATAATTTCACAGTATAATATTCCAAATTTCCATGATGAAAAATATCGTCATGCCCATTGCAGTACTTGGTTTAATTCACGTAAATTTCGTGAAAATTTCCCTTAATTTTGTACAGTTGTGGCCTTAATGTTATGTAGGATACCAGTGTATGTTTTTACTTCATTAATTCCTACATCAACCCCTTAATAACGACGTGTATGGACAGATAGTGGGTTGAAGTGGGCTGCCTGGCCACGCGTCCTCGTGACCAAAATACGCGTTTTGAATTATTAAAGAGCGGGGCCGCCAGCGCCACCACCAACACCCTCCGCCTTTATAGACATTCTAACAATCTTTATAATTCATTTTTTTATTGCTAAGGTGTTCCAGACAAGCTGATGGCCCACTAAATCGTAAACAGTTAAAATCGCTTGTGGACGTTTGCGATGCCAGGGACACGAACGCGAACACGCTGCTGTACCATAGGAGTACCTGGGTCACTAATGCTGAAACACAGCACAAGGTTGCCATCCAAACGGGCTTGGGGCCCCTACCACGTATCTAGAGATGTTTTTTCACCTTTTACGACAGGCCGACCCTGGGTACAGTGGTGGTAGCAGTATTCTTACTCCGCCCCTACACGGAGATTTATTTTATAAACCCATTTATTACAACTTAATTACATCAAGTTTACTCAGAAAAGTATTTAACTCAGCTTTTTGTTTTCGGATATAAATTGTATCCACATACGACTAGGAAAACTACATGAAAAAGTGATAAACGTTACAAAGTGATGGTTCAAAACCGTTAAAATTTGTGCAAATCAATACAAAAACAAAAAGAGATACGGCAATTAGTAGCTTCGGCCTCGGTATACTTGGACAGTAGCTATTTGCCTTCAACACGCAAATGTTCCGAGGATATTAGTGTGAATAATTGATACGTGTCATTTGGCAACCCCTCTGCCCTTGTTGCCCGATGTCACCCACATTGTGCTTTTAAAATCAACATTATGAGTTCACACTATAGTCTAAGATTATACTTATGTATACAAAGCTCATATACGAGCTTCGTGAAACTAGTAAATATCAACCGAAGCATTAACAGCGAGATTTAGTCCCGAAGTGAGATAGTTTGTTAGCAGATAGTTTGTTAAGGACAACTAATATACCACAATGACCTCCTGGCGTAACGGCTAACGCACGTCGGTACGCTTGCGAAGGACACGGGTTTGATTCCCGTCCAGCGTCTGTGTGTTTATGTATAATATAAATTTATTTACACATACATTTACAAATAATTCCAAAAACTATTGTAATATATCACTTGTTTAGCACCCACAACATAAGTGCTATGCAACTTAGTTTGGGACTACTTTGGCATTGTGTGAAATGTCCCGATAGGTATATAAAAAATTGACAAAATGATTTCATAAGTTATCCTAACTAATATTATAAATGCGAAAGTGAATTTGTTTGTTTGTTACGCTTTCACGTCTAAACCGCTGAACCAATTTTGATAATTTCGGTATAGTCATATATTGAACCTTGGAGAAGGAGATAGGCTGCTTTTTTATTTCCAGAACAACGTTTGGCGAGTCAACTAGTATAATTTGACGACCTCGGTGGCGTAACGGATAACGTACTTCGGTACGCTTGCGGAGGTCACGGGTTCGATTCCCGTCTCGCGTCTGGGTGTTTATGTATAACATGTATTTATTTACAAAAAAAAGTATATAAGTAGTATATCAGTTGTCTAGGGTCCATAATACAATTGCTACTTAGTTTGGGACTAGATGACGCTGTGTGAATTGCCACAAAATATTATTATTATTATTAATTACTAAATACCTACTAAATTACTACTTCATTGAAATCTCATGCTGTTTAGTCTATTAAACCCCGGGTTCGATAATTTAAGATTATCCAAGTACACATCTAGAATGTGTATACTTCGTGCAAGGGTGGAGTAAGAACACTAACCCCTGCGGCCGGTGTCGGCCTGTCGTAAAAGGCGGCGAAACAACCCTAGCTACGTGGTAGGGCCTCAAGCCCGTCTGGATGGCAACCACACTGGATCTATAAGTATGCCGCCATATAACCTTGTGTTGTGTTCCGGCATTGGTAACCCAGGTTCCTCTATCCTTAAGGGACAGCAGCATGTTCGCGGTGCCACAGGTGACGGTAACTGCTTACTATTAAGCGGGCCGTTGCCTGTCTACTGTTCCTCAGCAATAAAATAATCTTCATTTAGTAGATATTTATTTATTTATTAAATTATATACAAAGGTGCAATCTATACATCTCTACAAATAAATAAAATTGAAGGGTCTGTTTGTAATATTAAAATAATCACTTTTTACTAAGTTACATATACCAAAACAACATTTTTTACAATTTTTGTCTGTCTGTCTGTTTGTTCCGGCTAATCTCTGAAATGGCTGCACCGATTTTGACGGGACTTTCACTGGCAGATAGCTGATGTATCAGGGAGTAACTTAGGCTATTTTTATTTTAGAAATAAATAATAGTTTTTGTTAAAAATGATAAGTTTCGGAAATTTTATTGTCCAATTTAAGTTGACCTCAGATTTATATCATCAATCATAGGAAATAGGGTTCAGCTTAGGTTGGAAATTGCAGGTTGAATTTCCAATTTAAGTTAACCTCACATTTATGTCATCAATCATATGAAATGGGGTTTAGCTTGGGCTGGACTTAGTAGATTCGAACGTACGTATTCCGGAGGCGCATGGCGTAACAGTTGCATTCGATAATACTGATTGTTTGCATATTTCATTTATATTTTAAGGTTTATAGGGTTTTTAAAATATATCTAAAAAATTCTGCCCAAAGTCACTATTCCACGCGGACGGAGTCGCGGGCACAGCTAGTTATATATAATATAGCATTCATTAAACTTTGCAATAATTATACAGTAATATTCCACAACCATTATGAATGGAACATAATCAAATGAATTGTTTGTCCAAAGAAGTTTCCATGTTTAAACAGGTAAAAAATTGCTTTTATACGAAAAAATTAGTTTATGGTACATGTGGATGTCCACGCACTGGCTACGGCCGGTGATGGCCCACATCGATATTCCGTGCATTATTGAGTAGTCGCGTGCTACCTCCCGAATTTTCAATGTTTGGCGATTGATGTGTAGATTGACTTTTGTCATTTGCCTCGGCCATGTCAAACAGTAAAATGTTTTATACCCTTTCTACAAATTGTGGCTTCAATCGTAATGGATTTGAGCGATTTAGCTATGGCTATATATATGTGTAATGATAGATTTTTATATTTAGAGTCCATTTGCTATTGATCGTTAGTCACGTGAATAGATAATGGAAAATTTGCTTACAACAATGTACAACTTGATATTCAACTAATGAGCGTACGAAAATGTTAAAAATATTCTCGATAACTTAACTTTGTTCAAACTGAATCCATTGTCGCGTCTACATTATTTTGTGAAAAGGTGTTAATACCGCTACATCTTGTTAGTGATAAGAAATTTGCGCAAATCTAGGGGTTTAGAGAGGGTGCCATAAAAGCGGCATCTTTGAAAGGGATGATATTAAAAGTCGGCGACTTTCTACCAGGCGCCAGTGAATATAACATTTCTTTAGAAAGTGTTATTTCTCTAAACAGTTAGCCTTTTGTTATTCGTATATATTTTGTCCGGGATTGAGTGAATACGTCTATTGAACATTTCATAAGTACGTACAAGATTTTAACACGATATTTAAAGTCTTTTGGTACTTTGACATGAAGCTATTTTCAATAACCGACCATCATTTTCAACATAATTATATTCATGTTTCATAGCTGAAATACTTACGATTTTTTGTGACAATTCACACAGCGCCATCTAGTCCCAATCTAAGTAGCATAGCACTTGTGTTATGGGTACTAGACAACTGATATATTACTTATATACTTTTTTTTGTAAATAAATACCTATTATACATATACACCCAGACGGGAGACGGGAATCGAACCCGTGACCTCCGCAAGCGTACCGAAGTGCGTTATCCGTTACGCTACAGAGGTCGTCAGTAGCATTAAAGAGTCGAGAAGTATTAAAGAGTTTGAGAGTACTCAATGTTATATTGTTTTCGCGGAAGTAATTCTTCTGACAATTATAGGTATATCAATTAACCCGATTAAATTTGAGCTTACTTCGCCGATTGTTTATAGACAAGTTTCTACGCAGCTATATACGGCAGCGCCTATTTATGACACCGTTTTTTGCTGAACAAAGAACTACAAAAAAAATAGACGATCTTGCTAAATAGGTTTTTACAATAACAGGTGGTATCTGATCCCCTCTCCCCATGACAACCCTAATGGTATTCGTCATCAAAACCCTACAATTTCTAATTATAGGACGGCGACTAAAATAAAACTAATTAAAAAGCAGAATAAATGCAGTTGAGATGCGAGCGTTAAGAAGTATGATAGGAGTTGAACTGAGTGATAAGATTAGAAATAGTGAGATAGATAAGGAAACGTTGTGGTCTGAAAGAAGATGTAGTGACAAAAATTGAGAAAGGTATGCTGAGATGGTTTGGCCATGTTGAGAGAATGAATGAAGAACGATTGACGAAAAAAGTGTAAAAGGCGAGTGTAATTGGAAGTGTTGGAAGGGGTAGACCTAGGTGGACGTTTCGAGACCAGATCAGGGACGTCTTGAAAAAAGGCCAGGTCAAGAGTACCCTAAACAGAAGGGCATGTATGAAGGGAATAATGAAAGTGGACGAAGCGAAACTAGTATGTAAGCATCGTAGCAAGTGGAAAGAAGTGGTCTCTGCCTACCCCTACGGGAAAGAGGTGTGATTATATATATATATATATATATATATATATATATATATATATATATATATATATATATATATATATATATATATATATATATATATATATTTAGTTAAAAAAATTCAATTCGCATATACCTACCTAAACTAGGTCAAATATTTATCGGGAATCGAATCGAAGTATAAAGTAGTATGTTTTATAGCAGTGCAGATGGTATAAAGGAGATAAGATTACTTATGTGCAAGGTCTTCTATTTTATCGCGATTATTATTGCCATATCATTTTTTGTAGGACGTAGGTACAAAGTGCTCAGTGTTATCAATCAGACATTCCTCACGCCTATTTTAAGGGGCTCTGAAAATGTGTAATACTTATTTTCAATAATTAACAGATACACCGGTTACCGTAATAATAGAAACCATGAATATTTTATTTTCAGATAGTTTCTTTTAACGTTCGGATCTCGGCTCTCGTATTGTAAAAGTCTAACCGTATGCGCGCAGATTTACCTTAGTGTTCCTTCATGATATTTGGTTTTTAATCGAAATATCATTAAAAAATGGATATTTTCTCTGGGGTGACTGACTGCCCAGGTTTTAAAAGAGAAATTGATTAAGGATATCAATAGATTTTGTTGTTGTCTAACAACTAACAAAATTCCGATTGTCACCTTACGACTCCCTAGATATGTGATGAAAAAACCCATTCTATACCAGGCCTGTGTCATTTAACTGCAGTAAGATAAATTGATCGCACAGTAAAAAAATAGAAATCAGAATGCTATGCTATATGTTTAATGTACCCTGTGGTAGAGGCAGCACACCAATTCTCGTAGGTGTATTTTTTAAAGATAAAGATTGTATGGAGTATGATAAGTCAAGAGAGATTGCAAGTCGAAAACGTTAACGGCTAAATCTGAGATGAACTTTGTTGTTAGGGAAGTAGAAGAAACGAAGAGAGTTCATGCCCATATTAACTTAGTAATATGAACACGTAATTATTATACATACGGGCGCCAAGTTTCTCATTACGAATTACGTCTATCTTAATAATGCATATAAAAATCGACTATTTAATTTCTCCCGTCATAGGTAAACCAAATATTTTTGTCTCTAGTATCAATTATTTTAACGTTTAAATGCTTGTCAGGACATGCCTTCAAAATAATTTTCGAGAATTTTAACTTTCATCATAGTTTACGGAAGAGAAAGGGTTGTAATGTCCCGTTATGGCTTTTCAATACATTCAATAAAAGAGACCCCAACCCGCAATATTAACCCTTTACGCAAGTTTTCTGCAGAGAATAGCGCAATTTTATTATTTTACAAGCCTCTAAAATTGCACAATACTTTTAAACTGGAAAGATGCCGACTCGAGACTGAATAATGGAGTGTAATAAAAACAAACGGAAAGGGTTTATATACAATGCGGAAAAATTATGCTGAGACCAGTTTTATGGTGTTAAAAAAATTACTTCGCAGGTACGAAATTTATATTATGGAAGCAACGATTTAGTCAACACTATGCACAAAGCGGCACCGTACTGCGAATACAAGTGCTATTCACGTCTGCCACCCTTCACGGGTATAATGACACTGTATGCAAAATAATGCAAATCTGTTTAAAATATTTATTTTCTATTCAGTGACATAAAAAGTTCTTTGTTACGAACGGCCAATGCTACCGAATCAGATTATGGTTGTTGTAAACAAATTAGTCGTTTTGTGGTTTTAAACTTTTATGTTTATAAATTACTTTTGAGTTTAGTAAATATATTTTCGTACATAAACTGATCCACATACAATAGTAACATGATGGTAATTGCCTTAAATGTGAGGATATTTAATTCCAAAAATCAATAAATCTATGGTCAAAACGAAACATATAAAATCGCTTATAAATTAGTTTACTTACTTATGCAATCATTATTTTAAGGCATCTAATATCTGGCATAAAAATATATATTACGTTTGTATATATCCTCACATCTCTAGAAAATTAAAAACTGAACAAACTAGCAAGTTATTATTTTTATTATATCTTTTCAAAATAGTTTCCATTCACATCAATACATCGCTGCATTCGATAGAACCACCGAGAAAAGCACTTTGCCCACTCGTCCTTAGGGGTCTCTTCGATGGCCTTCTGGAACGCAGCCACTGCTTCCTTGGCGTCCATAAAATGTTTTCTTCGAAGTTTTTCTTTTATTTTTGGGAATAAATAAAAATCGTAAGGTGCGAGGTCAGGGCTATATGGCGGGTGACCCAGCAATTCCACGTCTGATGACGCCAAATAGTCGATCGGTCCTTCCGAAGAATGAGGCCACCACCTTTTTCCTACACTTCGACATCTCTTAAATTTAGTTGACAACTCCTCGGAAGGAAACACCCACTGAGCAGATTGTCTTTTGGTTTCCGGATCAAAGCAATATATCCGGCTTTCGTCACCCGTACATATGTCGAACACAGCTTTTGAGTCACCTCCGTTAAATCTTTGTATCATTTCACGGCACTAATCAACGTTCCGTTGGTTACCCAGTCCAGGGCGGCGAGCAAAGTCAACGAAACGTCATGTGCGGTGTTCCGCAGAGATCGGTCTTGGGATGTACTTTGGTACATTGCATACGATTGGGTCCTGAGAGGGGCGCTTCTCCCCGGTGTCGGTGTAATCTGTTACACTGACGGCATGCTTGTGACAGCGCGTGGAAGGAACCCCCGCCAGGCGTGCATTCTGGGCATGGCTGGGGTGGCGCAAACAGTGGCGAGAATCCAGCGATGGCCTGCAGGCCTGGAGGTGGCCTTTCACAAGACGGAGGCCCTGATATTTTATAGGCCCCATCAGAGGCCACCACCGGGCTTAAGTAGCACAGTGGGAGGCGTCCGCGTCGCCGTCGGGTGGTCCATGAAATACTTTGGACCGATGCTCAACGGGCGATGGGACTTTGCGGCGCACTTCGAGAGCCTAGCGCCGAATTTATTTCGGGCGGCGACTGGACTCTCTCACCTGCTGCCGAACGTCGGCAGGCCGGGCGCTGTGTACCGCAGGGTCTTCGAGGGGGCCGTGCGGTCTATGGCCCTTTACGGGGCCCGCATATGGACGAATCGCCTGAGGGCCAAAACGACGGCATTGCTACGCAGGCTGCAGCGCGTCCTGGCTGTCAGGGCGATAAAGGGATACCGCACGTTGTTCTTCGAAACGGCCTTTTTGCTGGCTGGATCCCCACCATGGGACCTTGAAGCTCGTGTTCTGGCGCTGCTCTACCAGTGACGACGGATTGCCCGTGCCTCGAGACGTAGAGGTAAAGCGGACGGAGCTGCGTGACGAGGTGCTCATGGTGGAGTGGAAGGAACGCCTTGCGCACCCCATCGCAGGCCTAACCACCATCGAAGCAGTGAGGCTCGTTCTGGCCGAATGGATAGGAAGGCGCCACGGTGCCCTGACCTTCCACCTGACGCAGGTCCTCTCGGGGTAGAGTTGCTTTGGGAGGTACCTCTGTCGCATAGGGCGGAAGGTGACGTCAGGGTGCCACCATTGTGACGCGGGTGACGAGGAGGACACGGTGATAAGAGAACAGTGGGGTTTTTAGTGGATAGTTGGATGACCAAACATCATTCCTGGACTCCCACATATCCCTCGGTCCCCCCGAGCCGGGGAACTCATTTAGCATAGGATTTTTCCCCGAGGCAAAAAAAAACAAAAAAAGCCTAAGTATTTACTCACAGTTCGCAATAATACATATATGTTGAAAGTAATAATAGAACAATCTTCATATTATTTTATTATCACGTCTACATGTCATGTCAGAGTTATAAACAATTTAGGTTTTTACCAGTATATCTTTGTACAAATGTCGTATCGGCTGCATTATGCGTCCCTTTGAACTTGATCTTTTATCAGACGCGGTTATAGACCAAATTATATCAACTCAGTCGCTGCATTCCTCGCGCTCACACACATTCATGTGTCATATACAAACTTCTTTGAGTGAGAATAGCTATATAAAAAGTACATGTCGTCTAATTCGATATTATTCGTTTAATAAATCAATTAAATTTAGTTTAATACATACATTAATATGCATACTTGAAATAGATTTCTTAAACATTTATTCCTGTGCATACCTTCTTAGACCATCTTCTTCTTTGAATGTCTTACATGTATTAAGCGGTAAAATTCGACACCGTAATGTTTTTTAATTAAAAACAAAGTATTGTATGCAAATTCGTACGATACTAAATATTCGCGAATGTTATTAAAAGACTTCAACGTGCGCTCGCAATTTTACTTGCAAATTGTATTTTTGTTTTTAGAATTAATTTTAATCATTTAATTTAATTTCAACAAAATTTTTATAGTTTTTATATTGATTAGCACTGTCGCCAGGGTTCTGCTTTTGTACCGTATGAATGTAGTAATACAAAGGTAGTAAAGAAAGGGGACCTTTCTTTACTATTATTTTAAAAATAATAACGTTCCAAATTAAATATGAGTTACGTTAGCGAACACTTATGTCATTTGTTAATCTATCAACGCTGATTAATTCCGTTGTAAGTATAGGAGCGCAACCGACGCACACTTTATCGTGTAGGTACTGAATATGCAACAGCTCTTACTATGATATGCATTCTCATTGCTATACTCAAATTGTTTTGTAGATAACACATTTTATATACATTAATCAATATTCTACATTTTGGTTATATATCTTATGTTTTATATTGTATTACATTTTACGTGTTACAAGCATTTCTAAGTGCAAACATAAGGTCAAAAGCTTAATTATCAGTGCGGCATGCATAGCAGTTTATTTGTTTTATGTCAATGTCTATATTGTATGTTACACACTTTCCACGTACAAAGGTGAAGGTGAGCAGCGGGATGATATCTGCATACCGATATTACCGATGCGTACAACTCGCCTATCCATATTGAACAAGTGTATATTATTCGTTTCCTGCAAGGGAGGTCTGAACCCAGCATAATTAGTAATGTTTTATGATCATGTCTTAAGACACAAATAATCTTTAATAATCTTAATTAAGCAGTTAATAATCTTACAAAATAATTGTAAGATTATTAACTGCTTAGTTCTTTATGGCTATACTTAACAGTATATTTCTGTAAAATGTATACTTATACAGACCCAGTACCCTTAGTGAAGAACAAATAGCTATACCATTACCATCAGGCTTCAGCAGGAGGCACAGACCCAAAAAGCGCTTAACGCCAGGCCAATATAATCTCTACTGCAGATGCCGGAAACCATTCGAAGTGGAGAAGGAAAAGTTAGACTCAGGCACCAAAACGGAAGTTTAGGTGGCAACAATAAATTACAGTAGCTTTGTTTTTTTCATTAAGCATTGCACTCAATGAAATAGTGTATTCAACAATTTGACTTCATATAAACAACGCAAGTGAATTTTTAATACGAGATGCGCGCTTCCCTAATAACCACATTCGTCGAGTGAGACGGTAGTAGGTGCATACGCACACAAGGGATTGGCTAGACACGAATATTGCTCGCCATGCTAATGCAACGGAGATTGGGCAGGTCGTTGGCCGCGCTCCCGGACGTTACAAAGTCACTCGGCAGAACTCTGCGTCCACCCTCGGCTGATGCGCGCCCTCTAAATCATGTCTGTCTCAAGATATTTACTACGATAAAAATTACGTACAGCAAAATAAGGTCTTTAAAGGAGAATAATAACGAAAAAATGTGTTATTAATAGTTGTGTTATATTGCAATTTTGTATTGTTTTATATAAAATGACGTATATGCGTTAGTACGTATGGATGCGACGATTAATAATCTCATTAAACTCGTATTATACGTTAGATACGTATATAAGTACATAGTATAACATAATTTAAGAGTAGTTATTTATTCTATTAGTTACGCATTAATGTTTTGATTATTTGTCAATTAAATAACGCTTAGTTTAAATATCTTTATCTGAATTGCAAGTGTTAGATTACGATTCAATAACTAAGTTCTTAATATTTTAAGCGACACTCATGACGGTGAGGACTTTGTATAATATTAATTAACGCCGCTATACTTTCTAAAAGAGGAACAAATCTAACATGTTGACATGTTGAATTCGGTTGACGGGACGCGTCACTACTGGCCAGTGACCTTGAGCTGTGCGCGGCTGAACACAGATATACTCGTACCTATTCCCCCATTTCACCGACACGGGTGTCAGTGTGTGCACCGAAGTAGCCGCGACTATTGCGCTTACGCCGGCTATCGACTATTATTATCAATCAATACAACACTCATATATTATTAAGCGAAGTTATATAACCAATTTAAAACTATGTACATAGAGTATTATCAATTTAGATGCACTTAATTCCGCACGTTGAAGCTTTGTAAATAAATGCTTGGCAAAGATGAAACTACCTTCTTAAAAACCAAGAAATTACTTGTTATCACATGGGCGTTTTGTCAATAGAAAATTCTAGAGTCACGAACTCGATGTGGCGCATAATGGATGCATAATAATGGTGGCACATCGCGTCTCGTGAAAGTGCATCGGCTGCAGCCTTGACAGTCCCTTTCCCTCGTCCATCACGCCACGCCGGCCGGCGCTCGGCTCTCACCGTTTACTCTAACACCTTTCATTAAACTATCGAAATGACATTTATCGCCGCCGGAATTATTCTTGTTATGAAATTCGTAGTTATATGTTTTAATTAGGAATGTACGAGATATCCTACTATAGGTATTTTAGGTATAGTATACAAACTTAGCTTGAAATAAATATGTGCCCCAGCCTTTCAACATCAAAAGGGGTCTTTGTTTACAATGTTCTGAAGTAACAGAACTCATTACCCTTACATTTGGTGGTGCTTTGGTGTGCGATAGGCGTGCCGCGCATGGCTATAAGGCAACACATCCTGGTGGCGACAGTGTCGGCATAGAGCCGTCGTGGGCGCGGGCGGAGCGGCGAAGCCCGAACGGTTATTTCGGTATGCACATTGCATGCAGCGCGCCACGGCCGCCGCGCAGCGCTGCGCCGCACTTGCCACTCGAAATAGTCAGGTCAGGGACCGCGACTATCGGCTCGATCCTGCCCCAAGGTCAAGTCTCTGCAGCACCGACACCTCCCACACCCCCGTTCCTCCGGCGGCCCACCCGCCCGCGCACGGAACATTGCTCTTCACTGCACATTCACGTCAATGTCCTATGAGTTACATTTTTCCCGTGGCTCTTACCCAAAATTTGATTATGAAGACCATATAACGCTAGTCAAATCACTTTAAATGTCCGTGAAATGTTGTACTATTTCAATTAATTGGCACGTAATGTAATAAGATCTGAATTAGTAACGCATTTTCATGTCTATGTATGTAATAAATTCCGTTATCAGACATGTTAGCAAACGTGACTGACCATCCAACTAATCGATTCTTAATTGCAAATATCGCATTAAACAATTTAAGATAATACCGCACAAAACCCAGTAATCATTAGACTTCCTAAAGTGGTAACTATTACCATAATCAAATTAAACTGCGTTATACCTAGATTGCTCCATACACAAGTTTCGATTCGAGCAAGTTCCATGTAAAGTTGAGTACACAATAACAGGATTCTCCCTCCCTATTCACATAGGTGGTCACTTTTATGGCTTAAGCTTTCCTTCCCCTGCATTTAATTATCTACGCTAAATTTTTACGGCTTTTTAAGAACATAATTTCCAATAAGGTAAAGACTTATCGTGCTCTGTGAGTGATATAAATTTTACTGAATGGTATATGTATATATATATATATATATATATATATATATATATATATATATATATATATATATATATATATATATATATATATATATATGTATATATATAACTTGGTATCTGTCCAATTTAATTACTAGCATTTTCATTATCACATGGCATTCTTCCTTTCGCATTGTACGTCCATACCCGAAGCGATTGTTACTTACAATAACTTTACTTTCAGACTTCCATTGATATAGTCTTCATAGCAACCCAGTATCGTTCTTAATTTAAAAATATGCTAGAAAATCTTATTAGGGCTATTATGGCTATAACATGTTTTCTAATTATGCAATAGATTTCTGACACAAAAATATTACAAATCAAAAACAACATTACGAGTCCCAGCAAAGTTTGATCGGTAGTAGATATCAGTTCAACGTTTAGAATAAAAACAGTAAAATAAAAAAGATAAAATATTCGAATACATAATACAAAAATGTAAACGAATCTAGTTGGGAGTCTGGCCCGACATGGCGGCGATGTTAGCGAGGACATTGCACTTTTGACGCCCCCACCCCCCTCCTTTTGTCCTGCCATCCCCCTACTGGTCCTGCCGAAACTCGCTAACTAGTTGCTCCGACGACCGGATTTTTCTATTTAGTTGCCGTTTCTTTGACTGCACAGGGATTGTGGGCATACCGTTTACGTATTATTACATCAAGTAATAGGGATTTCTAATATTATTAATAAACACAAGCAAAATATTTTCAATACAAATAAATCGATTATCGTGAGTTTTATCAGTTGAGTATTAATAATTTGAAAATGATGAATTGTTAACTTTAAGTGTAATTCTACCAGATACAGAATTAGAATTTAAAGTCCACACCATGTACTTTAGTCGGGTTATCAAAAGCAAAATGTCTGGCTCGCATCACGGTGCATCGAATATACTGGGTTTATGGCCCATGAATACTTACCGTTATATGCTTCGGATACTATATGTTCTAGTAAGTACATGATGCAGCCTAGTCGTGCCACTCATTTGTGTACGGCCAACAAAAAAAGTATCCTTATTAACATATTTGACATTATTCTTTTAACCATATAACATTGCCAGTTATTATAATATATTTAAAAAATTTAAAAATAACTAGGCTAGCATAAAAAGTAAAGAAGAACAGTTTAAATATAAAATAGATTCTCATCAAGGCTGCTGCCCTTAGGGAGAGTGCCTAAAATGCTGGCGACATTGCCCCGCTGTAAAGCCAGGCTTAACCGCTGGCCAAAATAAGCTCCAGCCCTCTGGTCACCTGTGCGTTCTACGAGGCGGGATGATATACAATTGAAAAGCTTTTTCATATCATAAATTTATTGTATTAGTATAAAGTATTTGTATTTTTTTAAGTTTTTTGCATTAAATATCAATATTATAATATAACATATCTGATGTCAAGGAATTATGGTAGCTCCTCTTTTACACTTTACACTACATCGCCGGATAGCTCCTCTCGGCTCCTTAACCATAATAGGTTGCCTGGAAGAGATTGCTTCATAGCATAGCGATGAGGTCGCTTTTTGTTTAACATTGTTTTAGTTTAAACAATAAAGAATTATCTATATTTCTAAAATAATGAATAAAAGTTGTTGATGGTACGTTCGGTGCGGTGTGGCGCGCAGCCGGCGAAGTCCGGCCTGCCTCAACACGCGGCGCATTCGGCTGCACCGCGGCGACGGGCCATGCGCGCGCGGCTCCACACGTGACGTCGTTTCCTGAATTCGTTATGATATTGCCTACAAATGGAATATGTTTACATTATACAGATTTGTAAAGTACGGTCTTTTGTGAACCTCGCGCAACGCACAAGTTGTTTGACCACTAACACCAATGTGTACAGATCAATGACGTTTTATATCGACTTCCCATAGTTTATTTGTTAAGTTCGTAAATTACCTTACCAGCATTTTTGAAATAATTGTTGTTGACGATGTTGGCAACACCAGTAATAAAAATTAAATAAATAATTTTAACTTCGTAAGAGTAAGTTTAAACGCAGAAATGACTTTCGCTTGTACTTATATGTTGTAACACTTACATAACTATCCTCATTGACGACCACCTGGCGTAACAGCTAACGCACGTTGTTACGCTTGCAGAGATCACAGGTTTTATTCCCGGACCACGTTCGGGTGTTTACGTATAATATGTATTTATTTACAAAAGTTTCAACGTGTAACCCGTACGTATAGGCGGCAACACAGTATCTGTAGATCTGTATTTCATGCGTCTGGTGACATCGATTGCGACGTCAAGGCACGCATTGTTGCTGCGTGGGCCAAATGGCGTGAGGTAACTGGTGTCATTTGTGACCTCAAGATGCCGGTAAAGTTGAAGGGACAGGTCTATAAGACCATCATTAGGCCTGTCCTTTTATACGGCTGTGAAGCGTGGCCGGTGTTAAAGCGACACAAGCAGGAACTGCGTGTCACGGAGATGAATATGCTGCGGTGGATGTGTGTCATGTCCGTGACATTGCGGATAAATTGCAGGAGAGTCGGCTCCATTGGTACGGACACGTTTTGCGGCAGCCAGATGCTTACGTGGGAAACAAATGTCTGGCCATGCCGCCTCCGCCGGGCCCCGGCAGGAGGGGTAGACCCAAAAAGTGCTGGCTTGACGTCGTAAAGGGTGATATGCGTGCCAATGGGCTCACTACCAGGGATGCTGAAGACCGTGCGAAGTGGAGAAGAAAAAGTCGGAAAGTGGACCCCGAGCGCCGAAGCGAGAGTTTGGGCTGCAACCGGGATATAACGCAAAGATGATGATGATTTACAAAAGAAAAATATATATGTATTGCTATTGAAAAACGGCAGAAGAAAAGTTGTACACCCAACAGTATATAAGTTATCTATTATCCATAGCACAAGTGGTATGCAACTTAATTTGGGACTAGATATCTAACGTTGTGTGAAATGTCCCAATATATTTATTTATTTATCCATGATAAGAGTAAGCAACACAATTCATTTGAATCGACTTACATTTTTATTGCTGTGGGATAGTAGACAGGCTGACGGCCCGCTTAGAATTCAGCAGTTACCGTCGCCTATGGGTGTTTGCAACGCTAGTGGCATCGCGAACATGCTGCTATACCATAAGGGTACAGGAACTTGGGTCACTAATGCCGGAACACAACACAAGGTTATTATGGCGGCATACTTAAGACCAAAGGTGGTCGCCATCCAGACGGACTTGGGGCCCTACCAAGTAACTAGGGTGGGTTGTTTTGCCGCCTTTTACGACAGGCCGCAGAGGTCAGTATTCTTTCTCCGCTCTTGCGCGGATAATACATATGCTTGTGGACAATTATTATTCGCATAATTTTTACATTGATACCACATCTTCTTATATGTGGAAACATCTTGTAAAAGTGTTATCTTGAATGCATCCCAAATTTTCAAAATCTCCGCAATTCAGGGAAACGGCCCTCTCGCAACAGCTTGTTTTCGGGTGGAGTCTCAAGAAAATAGGTGGATAATATATGGAATATTGGATAGGTTAAGTAAATGTACTTAATTTTTTTAACAACTACATATATCCTTTGCTGTCCGTGATGACCAGAAAGGCAACTTCAGGTTATAGTATGAAATAAAATAATATGAATGTAAAGAAGACGAAAGTGATGGTGTTTGAAAGAGATGAAACAGTGACAGACTGCAATACTGTGATTGGAGATGAACAAATTGAACAAGTGAATGAGTTTGTGTATCTGGGTTCAAAGTTTACAAGAGATGGAAAGTGTGAGAGTGATGTTGAAAGAAGAGTGAATGCAGGAAACATGGTGAATGGAGCTTTGCACTCCTTTATGAACAGTCGGAAGGTGTCTAACAAGGCTCGTCTGGCTGTGCATGAGGGGGTGTTGGTTCCGACACTCATGTACGGAAGTGAAAGTTGGGTATGGCAGAAGAAACATGAAAGCAGAATAAATGCAGTTGAGATGCGAGCGTTAAGAAGTATGATAGGAGTTAAACTGAGTGACAGGATAAGAAATAGTGAGATAAGGAAACGTTATGGTCTGAAAGAAGATTTAGTGACAAAAATTGAGAAAGGTATGCTGAGATGGTTTGGCCATGTCGAAAGAATGAATGAAGAACGATTGACGAAAAAAGTGTATAAGGCGAGTGTGAATGGAAGTGTTGGAAGGGGTAGACCTAGGCGGACGGAAGGGCATGTATGAAGGGAATAATGAAAGTGGACGAAGCGAAACAAGTATGTAAGGATCGTAGCAAGTGGAAAGAAGTGGTCTCTGCCTACCACTACGGGAAAGAGGCGTGATTATATGTATGTATGTAGTATGAAATAAAACTCATTTTTTTAATACTTGCTTTTGCGAGCTATATCGGTTACTTTGGTTCTCTTACGGATTTCCTTATTTCAGATTTAGTTCATCGGAGATTCACCCAACTTAGCTCGCTCTATTGCTCGCTGAGTAACTGAAATTTGTGCACCAGTCCCACCGTCAGTATCCAGGTCTCGACTCTGTAAGTAATACAGGTAAGAAGCACTGCTCGAAGACTTACGTCTTCAAGCACAGGGGGAGAGTTAAGACTTAACGAAGTCTGCTGAAATCTAATGTGCATATTATATATAGCATAATTATGTACCAATGTGAATGAAATAGATCGTGACGAAACCTGCGTACTGAGATGATCGGTATGTGTTACCCGCCAATCCGCCTTGAGCAAGCGTGGCGGGTACACTGTCCGTTCTGCCGGGGAAGGCCCGAGCTCATTAGCGGAACCTTTATGGACTGTTATTATTTATACATAGCTAAAATTCTGTTCCATTGTACTTTACTGTCTATTTGGCGTATTTCAGAGATAAGACACGGAGAAATTTACTTCTAATTCCTAATTTTTATTTATATTTACTCAATTATACTTGTTTATGTTTAACAAATACTTGATTATCAATTTAAGGGAATAACTATATTTGTCATATTTATGTATTGCAGTTCTGATTACGGTGATGATTACAAAAATAAATATACTGACAATTCACACAGCACCATCCCCAAGGCAAGCTCCAGATCTCTAGTGTTATGGGTTTAAAGTATTGATATACTACTTTTGTAAAAGGTGTCCGGTGGCAGAATCAGGAATTAAAAGTTAAATTAAAAAATATCTACTAATTATATAAGTTTATTTCAAAAACAATTACAAAGAAGACAAGTGCGGATTGTTTTTTAATTCTTTCATCTAAATGTTGACCGTCACATCGGACACTCTTGGAATCTGGCCTCCGTATTCCATGTCACTTGCTGAAGAAGTAATGTCGGGATGCCATTAACCTCGCGAACAATATTTTCTTTTGGTGCTGAGATGGTCACTGGGTTTGTTTCATACACTTTACTTTTGAGGTACCTCCACATAAAAAAGTCCATAGGGGTAAGATTCGGCGACCTGGGTGGCAAGGGTATCTCCTCGAAACGTCTTACTAATTTATTGGGGAAAAATTCCCGCGGAATCACCATGGTGTCTTTGGCCGTGTGCACCATCTAGCTTAAACCATGTGAGTTTACTGAAGGAAGGATGTTCTCTCATTATTGGCAGAAAATAATCGTTCTGCATGCGCCTCTAAGAGACACCATTCACAGAAATTGCATGCCCTCGACGATTTTCAAAAAAATATGGTCCAATTATTCCACTGCTTGATAATGCACACCAAACCGTCACTTTGGGACTGTGAAGTAGCTTTTGATGCTTTAGGTGACCAATAACGACAATTTTGTTTATTTCCGCTTCCATTTAAATGAAAATGGGCTTCATCACTCCAAAAGATAGCGTTTACCGTACGAAATCGCTCCAACATTGTCTCGCAGAAATTTTTACGTAAATCGTAATTGTTAGGCTTAAGCGCTTTTTTTATGTTGTAGTGCAGCAGACACGCTAACGGCCCGCTTAGAATTTAGCAGTTACCATCGCCTATAGGTGTTTGCAATGCCAGTGGCATCGCGAATGCGCTGCTGTTCCATAAGGGTACAGGAACTTGGGTCACTAATGCCGGAACACAACACAAGGTTTTTATGGCGGCATATTTAAGACCAAAGGTGGTCGCCATCCAGGCGGGCTTGAGGCCCTACCACGTAGCTAGGGTTGTTTTGTCGCCTTTTACGACAGGCCGATCCCGGCCGCAGAGGTTATAGTATTAGTAGTTATTCTTATTAGTGCTTGAACAATTTTAATTTTGAAAGGATGAAATCTAAGATCCTTCTTCAATATTTTATGCACAATAGTTTTTGGAAGTTCCAGGGCAGCCGCTCTCTTGCCACAGACTGACCCGGATTACCATACCATATTATCGTGTAAACTGGTGGCGACGAGTTCAATATTTTCATTTGTTCTCGATGTCCGGCTGGGCTCCGGCCGTGGGCTGTTTGCTGCCGAACTTGTTGCCCAGAACCCGTGACCGAATCAAATCTTCACTTGGGGCATCATTGTAACGTGAACAAAACAGCTGACAAACGATGGATTAATCGTGTTCAAAAGTGGAGACTGCATATCGATCTGTGAAATATGGCTGGACATGCCTGATTTCTGATAATTGTATGTAATACAGTTTCAAACTCTTAAATTTATAGAATTTATTTTTTCTTCTTCTTCTTCTTGCCCTTATCCCAGCAATGTGGGGTCGGCACAAGCTGTCCTATTCTTCCACTCTCTTCTGTTAGTCTTCATCTGAACATTCACACCTTTTTTTGCTATTTCATCTTTTACACAATCCATCCATCTTTTCTTTGGTCTACCTCTCCTTTGGCATCCATCCACTCTCATTTCTGGTATTTTCCTTGTTATATGACAATCTTCTCTTCGCATTATATAGCCATACTAGGCTAGCTTATTACTTTTTAGTTTCTCAATCACTGGTGCTACTTTCAAACTTCGCCTGATATATTGTATTAATTTCTAATTTCATCCATTTTTGTAACTCTACTCATTCATCTTAACATTCGCATCTTTTATCCTTCTCCTTTGTGGTCCAGCATTCCAATCCATACAATATAACAGGTCTTATAACGGTCTTATATATTTTACATTTAAGCCTAAACTGCACTCGTTAGTTGCACATTGTTCCTGAGACCTGTCGCTAATTCAGCCATCTTGCATTCACTCTATTTTTCACGTCTCGGCCTATCTTAACGTCGTTCTGGATAAATGATCCAAGGTACTGAAAGTCGGAGCAAGTTATCAGAGACACGCCTCCTAAAATAATCGGGGTGAAGTCAAAAATTCCACGAAAGTCACAAAATAGATTTCAGTTTTGGTTCTACTTATCTTCAACTCAACATCCTCCAATCTCTCTTGCTATTTAACTAATTTGCTCTGGTCCTCATGAGCATTTTCTCCAACCAGCACAATGTCATCGACAAAGAGCACACATGAAGGTACCTCCTCCTGTATTCCTGATGTTACTGCATCTACTACCAGGAGAAATAGATACGGGCTAAGAGCCGATCCTTAGTGTAAACCCACTGTGACATTGTCCCAACCCAACTTGTCTGTGACGCCAGCGCGACTGAACTTATCGTACATCACACGAATAAGATGCAAGTACTTCACAGGCACCCCTTTTGCTTTCATTGCCCACCATAAGACCTTTCGAGGAACCCGATCATATGCCTTTTCGAGGTCAATGTATACCATGTGCAGGTTCTTATGTGCACTTCTCAAACAATTGGCCAAGTGCGTATATGGCATACGTTATCCCCCGTCCAGGCATGAAACCAAATTGGTTCTCAACTATTTCAGTCTAGTAGTAGTCAAATATTTATTCTTCAAATCTTTCGATAAAGAATAGAATGATATTTTTTTAACTTGTTCTAGTCATCTCGTTTACGTCACTTTTACATCACTTTTACAAAATACTGTTTCAAGAAATCCAGGAAGATTGGTTGGGTCTAAAGATAGTTTAACGCATCTAAATTTTTTATTTAATATTATTTTTACTCAACAAATGTTTTTTTCTATAAATCTTTGCAACTGTTACTTCTAAGAACATAACAATTATTAGAAGATTATTAAATTGACCTACGACAATGAGTTGATTTTAGTTTGTGTTACTTTGATAGCACTATCGCACTATGCAAATTGCCCTTTAAATGGCCAAGTCGCTAAATTAAACACTGTTTAGCTTGAATAATGATAACCCAGTAACTCGTCATGCGTAATACTGCTTTGTAAATACGATAAGTCTAGGAAATTTCTCAAGTAATTTATTCTATAAATATAAATTTGAACATAAATCATCATTAACATACACTTCTGAAACAATTTTTAAGTTCACTGCGCTTGTTTCTGCGATTCGCAGAAATTTTGTAACTTGTAGATGAAATATCTTCCAGTCTTTTCTACGAAGTGCCTTTTCCTTGACTTCTTGATACGACAGGGATCCAGTATTTCCTTTGCATGTTTCGTAAATATCTCTCTTGATCTCTCTCTCTCTCTTCCGTTTTCCTTCAATTCTCCATTCTATGATGTTTTTGATTAGATCGCCGTGTGTCATCTCGATTATGACGCACTGTTTATTTCCAAATAGCGAGTGATGTTATTGTTTTATACGTAATACTATACGTAAATATAATTGTCCTCAACATTTAGGACTTTGGTATAAGGGAATATTCCAGTTGAAACCGTTTATAGCGACATCGTTTAGAACAACACACTGGTTATACCAACACTAAATGGTCCCGGCTAAATTGTACCTCGAAAATATCACCAGTTGTTATGACTAACGATTTTTTATTATTAAACTAGCTGATCCGGCAAACATTGTTCTGTCATGTATATTAAAATAAAATGTAGACAATGTCCTTCTCCTAGGTCTAACTATGTCTGTATCCAAATTCATCAAAATCGGTTCTGCGGTTTAGACGTGAAAGCGTAACAAACAAAAAACTTTCACATTTATAATATTAGTATGGATTTGATTAGCCCCTTGATGTCGTTATAACAAATTTTGACAGTATGTCTATTTGAGCTGAAACGTATTTTTCTGTAGACGCCACTTATTCTTAATTTCTTTGTCAGATTTACTTTTAGTATAAAATTTGAAAATAACCATATTCAAAAAACAAAATGTACAAATATTTTGTTCCCCGTGAGTATCGAACCCGAAGACATCGCCGCGAGACAGCCCCCAACGAACCGATAAGTAATTGAATAAAAACAATACTAACAGGGGGCTCTTTCCTTATTTCTGGGATCACTGAGCGCCGTTCTTATTTTATAATATTACATAAATAAATAAAATTCCATTCAGCATGGCAGAACTTTTTTACAAATATACGATTCACAGACACCTGCACCCAGATCAAAATAAAATATAAACTGCAACATACAAATATTTTTCTCCGTAGGGTTCGACGCTTGAGCCATCCATGCCATTAAACTTAGCAATTAAGATCTAGCAAAATAAAAAAAATCCTGACTTTTAATCTCTGAAACGTTCCCAAAACGCTGGCTACATTACCGCGTTGGATGGCAATGCTTATCCTTTGTCCTAAATACAAACCAGCTATTTGGGTCTCAACACCGAAAACTGCAAATATGAATCTGCTGGCAATGGATAAATGTTTGCGGCGTTTCAGGTCCTCTTGTTGTGGGGCAGTATCATCGGCTACTAGAGCTGTCTGGAAGATAGGAAGCCGCTAATGTACCTACGCACGTAGCATCCCATACATTAGTATAAAACCATTTTCTAGCTTTTTAACTTGAAAGTAAGAACGACCTATCCATATATGCAAACAAAATGCCATATGCAGTAAATTTTTTTAATTATAGAGATAACAACTCTACTACTTTTTATTCAAAAGCTAACTACTCCAATAAATAAAACGACCATCAGTAAGACAATAATTATTATTACCTATTAATTAATAGCAAATAATTAAATACACTAACATAAATACAAATCGCAATCTAGTCCCAAAGTAAGTTGTAAAGCGGTTGTGTTATGGGTACTAGACAACTAATTATATCTTATTATTTTCTTTTGTAAATAATACATATTAATCTTAAACATAAACCTTCAGATTTGGAACGGCATTCGAACCGTGATCCAAGAAAATTAGACGGAAATTAATTTAGAAGAAATTTCCGTACTCGTTTATTAATAATATTTTCCATTTATTAAAGTATTTTAAACTAATTAATATGCTGTTACGAATTTTTCGTAAATTCAGGTATGTAGTTATAATATAATAAGAAATTTTATCTTTTAAGCCGGAAATCGGACCCTGGGCGCCAAAGAGAGAGAGTTTGGGCTGCAAGCGGGATTCATCGTTAAGATGATGATGATGAAGAAATTTTATCCCTATACGACCTCCGTGGTGTAACTTCTAACGCACTTTAGTACGCTTGCCTAACTTTACCTTGAGGTCATAGGTTTAATTCCGGTCCCACGCCTGAGTTTTTATATAAAATACGAAAGAAAAGTATATAAATAGTATATCGGTTTTCTAGTACCCATAACACAGCTACTATGCTACTTACTTCGGGACTAGATAGCGCTGTGTGAATTACCGCAGTAAATTTATTATTATTTATATCTAATGATGACAGAGAGCAGTAGTTGTCATAAAGTTAGATTATACTTCGCTTTAATTCAGCTAGTCACGATTTTTAAGGTGTTACATTTCCCCTTGAATTATTTAAGGAAACGGAAGAAGCCGTGGCTTCAAAAAGAAAAGAGTTCAATTATATTTAGCAATCACCCCTGTAATTACAGCATAGGGTTCCTTAATTACAAACTCCAATAAAAAGATTGGAGCTTCCTACTTCCCACGAGGTGAGGGCGGACAGACGTATGTGCGACATGTGGCCGATGTGGCTTATTAATAAATAAATACCATCTACTCTATTAATAATTTACGCTAAATCAAAAGGACTAAATCCATAAGTATATAACGACTAAAGTTAATACTTTGTTACTTATACTGTTTCCCCCAATTAAATAAGGTACAGGTACAGTAAGGTACAGGTTTTACAAGATTTCGCTTTTGTAAATGAATTTCGAAAAATTTATATATGATGCTATACATATATACATTTGGCATTTGCATATATACAGGTATATAGTTAATAACATTTTGGGTCTAAATTCGTAACACTGGCAATAACGGGAGACTCCTCGAAATGTGAAAAACAATATAATATTAAAAAAATAAGATTCCAATAGAAAAATAGTAGAACATAGCATTTGCATATTTATTTTCTTGAAAATTTCTTAGTCTTATTTTTGTTCTTAATCTATAGTTAATGCAATAGGCAGGTTTTTAAGATGTTTTACTTTTGTTTGGTTTTACTTAAATAAGTGAATGAGTTGAGCACATATTGGGAGTTTTTCCTTTTCACACAATTTTACATAGCATAATCGGAGGTTTAATTTTACATGGTTTTGTCGGGAACCTATGTTCCGTATAAATTGAGGGATATGTGTACTGTGACAACTCATATACCGCTCTCTCTCTCTCTCTCTAGTCGGTCCCTCATGTCTGAGGATCGTGGTCAGCATCGGGTTGACATCTGGAGCGGATGATCTGCCTCCACCGGTTCCTATCCAGCGCGTCTTTCACGACCGCATACAATTTAGAGGACGATGAGTCTTTCACTTGATCGGTCCATCTCGTTGGTGAACGACCACGCGATCTTTTGCCTTCGGTGTTCCCAACGACTATCAGCTTTTCAAGACTCTCATCGCCTCTGCGCATTGTGTGTCCGAAATACGTAAGGATGCGTTGTTGGCATATGGTCGACAATCGGGTTTTTATTTTGAGTTGACTCAAGATAGATACATTGGTGCGTTTTGCGGTCCAGGGTATTCGGAGTAAACGCCTCCAGCACCACATCTCGAATGCATCTATCCTTTGTCGTTCTCGGGCTAAGATCGTCCACGTTTCCACGCCATAGAGGAAAATAGGGAACACCAGCGCTCGGATCAACCGCATCTTGGTTTTGATACTTATTCCTCTCTTCTTCCAAATGACGTTCAAACGGGTCATAGCGTCTTTAGCCATCCCGATGCGCCTTTTTATCTCAGGGACGCAGCTGCCATCGTTGCAAATTTGGGAGCCAAGGTAAATATAGTGGTCGACCACGTTGATGCCCGGAATGTTGCAGGTGACATTGGTTAGTGTTCCGGCACGATCCACCATCATGGGGTCTGGAAATCCTCAACCAGGGTCGCGAGTACACGTGTGTGAGGCAGTTGGGGGGGTCGATCGTCGACGTGTCGTTCGCGTCGGCCCTCCTGGCCCGCCGTGTGCGAGGCTGGAGGGTGCTCACGGGCGTCGAGACGCTGTCGGATCATCGCTACATCCGGTTCAGCGTCTCCGCCCGTCAGCGAGAGCTTCCAGCCCAGGTGACCCCGTTGGGTGACTGTCCGCGCTGGACACTTGGAAAGATGAATCGGGAGGTTTTCCGCGAGGCCTTGACTGTCGCTACGTGGTCGAGGCCAGGCGACGTACCTTCCGGTGACGTCGACGAGGAGGCAGAGAACCTGCGGTTGCTCATGACTAACGTCTGCGACGCGGCGATGCCGAGGCGGGGGCCACACCGACCCCCGCGCCAGGTGTACTGGTGGAGTGCGGAGCTTGAGCGGCTCCGCAGGGCGTGCAACTACGCCCACCGCCAGTACACCAGGCTCCGAAGACGGAGTCGCCGCGACGCGGACAGAGCAGCCGCGGAGGCTCGGCTCTACGGGGAGTATCGGAGCGCCAGAAACGACCTCCACCTCGCTATCCGCGAGGCGAAGGCGGCGGCGTGGGAGGGGCTCTTGGCCAGCTTAGATCAAGATCCTTGGGGGCGACCCTACAAAACGGTGCGGGGCAAGCTCCGTCCGTGGGCGCCCCCGCTGACCGAGAGTCTCTCTCCGCGCCAGGTGGACAGTTTTGTTGGCGCTCTGTTCCCCACGAGGGCTGAGCACCCGCCTCCCGCCATGGTCCCGCCTCATTGGGATGAGAGGGACCCCAGCGCGGACGACGACCCCGTGCCCGACGTGGACCGGGCAGAGCTGGGGGCAGCGATGTTGCGGCTGAAGGCCAAGAACACCGCCCCCGGCCTCGACGGCATACCGGGGCGTGCGTGGGTTCTGTCCCACGACGTCCTGGAGCCCCGACTATTGAGGCTCTTCGACGCGTGTCTGCGATCGGGCCAGTTTCCCCGCAGATGGAAGACGGGGAGGCTGGTCCTGATCGCGAAGGAGGGGCGCCCGGCGGACTCACCGTCCGCCTATCGGCCCATCGTGCTGCTGGACGAGGTGGGGAAGGTCTTCGAAAGGATCCTCGCAGACCGCCTCGTCCGGCACCTAGAGACGGAGGGGCCGAACCTGGCGGACGAACAGTTCGGGTTCCGAAAGGGGCGCTCCACTATTGATGCGATCACGCGTCTGAGGAGCCAGGCGGAGGACGCGGTGGCTCGAGGCAGGGTGCTATTGGCAGTGTCACTTGACATCGCCAATGCCTTCAACACCCTGCCGTGGAGCTGCGTGCGGGAGGCGCTCAAGTACCATCGGGTGCCTCCCTACCTCCGCCGCATAGTCGAGGCATATTTGGATGATCGTGCCGTCGTCTACCCGGTCCAGGGTGGGCAAAGTCGGCGAGACGTCGTGTGCGGTGTTCCGCAGGGGTCGGTCCTGGGCCCCCTGCTGTGGAACATCGCATACGACTGGGTCCTGAGAGGGGCGCTCCTCCCCGGCGTCGGCGTCATCTGCTACGCCGACGACACGCTCGTCACAGCGCGTGGGAGGAGCCCCCGCCAGGCGTGCCTTCTGGGCACGGCTGGGGTGGCGCAAACGGTGGCTAGAATCCGGCTACTCGGCCTGGAGGTGGCCTTAAACAAGACGGAGGCCCTTATATTCTACGGGCCCCGCCAGAGGCCGCCACCGGGCCTGAGCATAACGGTAGGAGGCGTCCGCATCGCCGTCGGGCCGTCCATGAATTATCTCGGACTGGTGCTCGACGGCCGATGGGACTTTGCGGCGCACTTCGAGTGCCTGGCGCCGAGGCTAGTACGGGCGGCGGCGGGACTCTCCCGTCTGCTGCCGAATATCGGCGGGCCGGGCGCAGTGTGCCGCAGACTCTTTGAGGGAACCGTGCGGTCGATGGCCCTTTACGGGGCCCCGATCTGGGCGGATCGCCTGACGGCCAAAACGACGGCGCTGCTTCGCAGGCCGCAGCGCGTCCTGGCCGTCAGGGCGATAAGGGGATACCGCACGGTGTCCTTCGAAGCGGCCTCCCTGCTGGCCGGATCCCCACCATGGGACCTCGAGGCCCGGGTCCTGGCGCTGTTGTACCAGTGGCGCCGGGACGCGGCCGAGCGTGGCTCTCGCCCCGCGCCTCGCGAAGTTGAGGCAAAGCGGGCGGAGCTGCGCGACGTGGTGCTCATGGTGGAGTGGAAGGAGCGCCTCGCGCACCCCAGCGCGGGCCTCGCCACCATCGAAGCGGTGAGGCCCGTCCTGGCCGAATGGTTGGAAAGGTGCCACGGCGCCCTGACCTTCCGCCTGACGCAGGTCCTCTCGGGGCACGGTTGCTTCGGGAGGTACCTGTGTCGCATAGGGCGGGAGATGACGTCAGGGTGCCACCACTGTGGCGTGGGCGACGAGGAGGACACGGTGAACCACACTGTCGCCGTGTGCCCTGCGTGGCGCGAGGAGCGCCGCGCCCTCGTCGCCCAAATCGGCGTGGACCTGTCGCTCCCGGCCCTGGTTCTGTCCATGGTCGGGGGCGATCCTGGATGGACGGCCGTCGCCTCCTTCTGCGAGGCAGTCATGTCCGCAAAGGAGGCGGCGGAGCGGGAGCGGGAGTCGACCACCACACTCCCCTCCCGCCAACGCAGGCCACGCCGGCGGCGCCGGAGGGCCAGTAATGACCTCCGGCCGCCGTAAAAAGCGGCCGCGGGCGGCCCCTCGGGGGAGGACCCGCCGCCCGCACTATTACCGCGAGGGTGAGGGCTGCGTGCTGTTCCGCGGCCCCCCTCAACTCCTAGAGTTGTTAGGAGAGCGCCGGGGGGACGAAACCCTGACCCCCTGGCGCCAACACTTTAGAAGGGGCCCGCCTCAAGACAAAGGGCGGGCCGGCGCCGGCCCGGGCCACGAGATCGGCAGGCCATATATCCGTGGGCCCGGGCGTAGGCGATAGGAGAACAGCGGGGTTTTTTAGTGGGTAGTCGGATGGCCAATCATCTTTCCCGGAGTCCCACATATCCCTCGGTCCCCCCGGGCCGGGGGAACCCGTCAAGAGAGGTTTTTCCCCGAGACCAAAAAAAAAAAAAAAAAAAAAAAAAAAAAACGATCCACCATCATCACCCTGGTCTTTACCGCTATCTAGTGCCAAAGTAAGCCACAGAGCGTCCATATGACGGGTACGAGATAACTGGTATACTTTTCCTATAAATAAATCAATATTATACATAATCATGCAGACTACAGAGCTATGACCCAAGTAGATGTTTCGACGAATTTCTATTCTGATAGCGAAATTTGGATTAAGACCGGTTATTAAATTGGAGTGGAAGGAATGTACCTGAGACTGTCGCAGCTCCTACGAACCTCACCTATCAGCTCGTTTATCTTACTAGATAACGCATCAGGTTCCGCGTCATAACGCAAGGACAGGATTGGACTGCAAAAACCTTCTTGAGGATACCTAAAGTGTCACAATTTGCGATACAAAATGGACTACCAATATTATCAATAAAAACGGACCAACAGTTCTTTAAATTAGTTTAAGGTTTTTCAATTCACCTATGAAATATTCTATACATAGAAATTTAAATAAGTAATCAAGTAAAAATTTAAGTAAGTATTGAAGATCGATCAAATTCAATTAAGCTTCTGATATAAATAGAACTGATAAATATGGAATTTCATTAGCAACATGTATTACATGCAATTTTACATTCAATTCAACGATTGAATTCATTATTTAAAGTGGTTATAATTCATACCTGAAGTTGAATCAATGTTATTTCAATTAATTAATTTAACAGCTATCTTCTCGTCACCTTCAGAAGATCAATAGACAGTTTATGGAAGATGCGTATTACTTTTAATTACACTTTTTTGTCACTAGGTACTAAGGTTCTTAGGTTCTAGTCTTTAAATATGCCGATATAACCTTACGTTGTGTTTCGTCACTGGTGTCCAGGTTTCAGTTCTCCTACGCAGATGGTATTCCTGGCGACGCTAACATTTATTGGCGACAATAACTGCTTACTATTAAACAGGCCGTCAGCCTGTGTGCTATCTTACAACAATAATTAAAAACCATTGTAGTCTTAATCTTAAGCCTGAACTGCATTATCAAGAGAATCTCAAAATAGACATACCTGAGAAAGTTTGCTATTAGACTAATTAAGTGAAAAAGCTCCAGAAAGTATCTTCAGAGCTCTAAAGTTATGTCGAATATTATGCAACTACGGTAGTTACATTTAAAAAAGATTTTAAATAGAACGATATTTCTCAACATTTTGTTTGTGTCTCGAATACTGACTGCTATAAAGGTTAAGTTTGTGTCCTAAATTATTTTTACCATGATACTATTTAGAAAAAACATAATTGATTATTCTTAAATAATCAAAATAAAACATAGATGTTCAAAAACCAAATATACCTAGTCAGGTCATAAATTCTGTCACATGTTTAATGTAAAATAATTGTAACAAGTTTATTAATTATGTAACCATTCATATACCAAAATGAACTTAACAAAACATAGATTCTTATGACATTAAAGTTTATTCAAAATGACCTCCGTGATTTTGAATACAAGCCTTCAATCTGCGCGGCCAGTTGTCTATCGCAGCACGAACGAGGTCCATGTCAATATCGGCGGCTGCCTTAATCAAGGATGTCTTGAGTGACTCCAAATTGGGATGAGGCTTTGAGCACGCCTTTTCCTCCAAGTGTTGCCATATCTTGTAATCTAACGGATCCAAATCTGGACTGGAGGAGGGCCAGTCTTCGTGCCGGATGAAGTCGATTTCACGCGCCGCCAGCCAGTCTTGTGTGCTCTTCGCTCTATGAGCTGGCGCCGAATCTTGTTGGAATACCCAGTGCCTGTTATTGAACATGGTATGAGAAACAGGTTCCACAAGGTTCGTCAGGACTGTATTTTGATACACAACAGCATTCGTTTTTACACCTTTCTCACAAAAATGTACCTCTGTTAAGCCCCAATAAGAAACTCCCAACCATACCATGAGCAAGGATGGAAAATGACCTCGTTGGACACGCGGAATACGGTTGCTCGCTTCTTCACTACTGTGTGCGTACACCTTATCATTTTGTTTGTTGTAGCTCTCTTCTACGGTAAACATTTTTTCATCCGAAAAAAGAATTTCCCGATATTTTTTTCCCGCGTACCGCTTCAACAAAGCGCGACATCTCTTCAGTCTCAGGTCCATTAGACGAGCATTCAAACGATGTCCTGTTTTTCTTCGATATGCCCGAAGCCCTAAGTCTTCATTTAACACCCTTTTCACCGTGGTTCTGCTTAACCCCATCTGAAGGGCCAACAGTTTCTGCTTACGTTTGGCATTTCTTTGAATTCGTGCCTTCACAGCTTTTATCACTGCTGGAGTCCTAACAGACCGAGGGCGACCACTTCTTGACCTGTCATCTACACTAGAGTCTTCATTGTATCGTTTGATGGTACGATAAACGAATCTTTTGGTTATATTCAAATTTAACAGTATGTTAAAAATTTGAATTGACGCGTAACTGTAACGATGCAACGCAATAACTGCAACACGGTCTTCTTTAAGCGTCCACTCCATATTTAAAAATGAGTAAAATTCTAAAAGTTATACATTTTTATTTTCATGAACAATTCGAAGTTCGAATTCAATAAACTTTTTTGTGGCCAGCATTCTAAAAGAAAAGTTTTTACTGTGTGACAATACTTATGACCTGACTAGGTATATACCATATCTATATCCGTTATTAAATTAATTGGGGTTAGGTTCTAACGATAAAAATAACTCCTTTTCGTTTACATCGTGAAAGCCTGAGTCTATTTCAGGCATACTTCCTTTCTATTACGTTCCATAGCAAATTGATTCAGTTACGTATTAGTTATTACTCAGTAGCAGATTATAATACTAAAAATAACTTGAGTCCATGTGATATTTAATATTGATATTTTACATTGCTACTTTGTTGTATATAATGTCTAATAATAGCTTTGTGGAAAATTCCTGAAAGATCCATCGATGTTAATAGCATGTATTAATTGTTGCAGCTAATGGTTGCCTACAGCTGGATGCTGGGCTCCCCAAGTTATTACCAAAAATCCTATTCCCGTTTCTTTCCCAACAATAAAAAAATATATTATATTAAGTGTTAAATGAAGACTTAGGGCTTCGGGCATATCGAAGAAAAACAGGACATCGTTTGAATGCTCGTCTAATGGACCTGAGACTGAAGAGATGCCGCGCTTTGTTGAAGCGGTACGCGGGAAAAAAATATCGGGAAATTCTTTTTTCGGATGAAAAAATGTTTACCGTAGAAGAGAGCTACAACAAACAAAATGATAAGGTGTACGCACACAGTAGTGAAGAAGCGAGCAACCGTATTCCGCGTGTCCAACGAGGTCATTTTCCATCCTCGCTCATGGTATGGTTGGGAGTTTCTTATTGGGGCTTAACAGAGGTACATTTTTGTGAGAAAGGTGTAAAAACGAATGCTGTTGTGTATCAAAATACAGTCCTAACGAACCTTGTGGAACCTGTTTCTCATACCATGTTCAATAACAGGCACTGGGTATTCCAACAAGATTCGGCGCCAGCTCATAGAGCGAAGAGCACACAAGACTGGCTGGCGGCGCGTGAAATCGACTTCATCCGGCACGAAGACTGGCCCTCCTCCAGTCCAGATTTGAATCCGTTAGATTACAAGATATGGCTACACTTGGAGGAAAAGGCGTGCTCAAAGCCTCATCCCAATTTGGAGTCACTCAAGACATCCTTGATTAAGGCAGCCGCCGATATTGACATGGACCTCGTTCGTGCTGCGATAGACAACTGGCCGCGCAGATTGAAGGCTTGTATTCAAAATCACGGAGGTCATTTTGAATAAACTTTAATGTCATAAGAATCTATGTTTTGTTAAGTTCATTTTGGTATATGAATGGTTACATAATTAATAAACTTGTTACAATTATTTTACATTAAACATGTGACAGAATTTATGACCTGACTAGGTAATACGCGATCGCCGTAGTCGACTTGCCAAATAGTATAGTGCTTATCAATGATCGTTTAAAATACAATAGCCATTTTTATATTATTACCTATGTTTTTACCAGCTTCAACTTGAGTCAGTCTTTATATAACTACATGAACAAAAAAACCTGTAAAACTTGCAAATAAAACTTAATCAACAGTTTATAATAAATTAATAAATGATGAAGTTTCAATCTGTATAATTTAGTACAAACAAAGCACTGTTTTATTTTAACCTAATCGTGTCGACTCGATCGATGAACTCTATTGTATTGTGGCGATTGCAAAACACGCAATCAACACGTCCCGTCCTCGTTATTTGCAATATTTTAATTTTCATTAAATATGTATGCCGTCTGACTTTTAACTCCTGAACTGCATTCATCCTTGACTTGATTGCTAAAATTAAATCGAAAATTGTGTGTGGAAATTGTATTCTGTGAATCGATTGCATTTACATTTTGTTAAGGTAATTGTATTTTAAAGATTTTGTTTTATTTCTAAATATTTTATTGGCGATTTCACATAGCGTCATATAAAACGGTATTAGACATCTAATATACTAATATTTATGTTTTTCTTGTGGAACGGCAAACAGGCTGACAGACCGCTTAATAGTAAACAATTACCGTCACCTATCGATGCTCGCACCGTTAACACGCTGCCGTCAGCGCAGGGTAACTGGAATCTGGGTCATTTATGTCTGAACATAACACAGGATTAGGCTTTCTGGTAGTAAAGTTACAAGAATGATACTTAGAGGTGGTCTGGTTTGGTTTACACAAAGACGGCTTCCACCAATCTTATCAACCTTATAGTAATAGAATATGGCAATTGGCTAGAAGTTAGAAGGAATACTCTATTTATGGCACTTATCCGTTTTATCCGTGCAGAGGCGGAGAAAGAATACTAACCTCTACGGCTGGGGTCAGCCTGTCGTAAAAGGCGACAAAACAACCCACCCTAGCTACGTGGTAGGGCCTAAACCCGTCTGGACGGCGACCGTCTTTGGTTTTAAGTATGCCGCCATAATAACCTTGTATTGTGTTCCGGTATTAGTGACCCAAGTTCCTGTACCCTTATGGGACAGCAGCGTGTTCGCGATGCCACAGGCGTTGCAAACACAATAGGCGACGGTAACTGCTAAATTCTAAGCGGGCTGTCAGCCTGTCTGCTGTCCTACAGCAATAAAAAAACTTAACAAAATCCTAGAACTGAAATGGTAAGATCTTGGTCTTCTAAAATGCCAGAACCATAAGAAAAGAAAGAGTTGTATATACAAATTGTATAAAACAGTCGGTACAAATATTCAAAAAGCTGTAACGAACGAAAATAATTCATCAGCTTTAGAAATATATAAGAAGAAAAAGAATAATGCGTTACTTGCATTATAACAATATATAATGCATTGGGTTTATAGCAAAGGGATGAATGCAATCGCAACGACGTTGGCGGGTCATAGGTGACCAACGGATTGCCGGACACCCTTTCGCAAGGTGTCGATCGCGGCGCTCTGGCCAACGCTAAGATGTCCTCTTATTATTCAATTTATAATTGAACTATGTTATTGTAGATAATTAAAATATAAACATAAAGATATATAAAATAAAAAACTTTACTCCGTCTATTTGTAAATATTTAATAAATAGTAGTATAGGAAAAGCGATAAAAATTAACGAAAATGCATATTAAAATCAATTGAAGATACGAACTTGTCAATATGAAATCGAAGTGCACAATACATAATTACGTAAAACCTGCAGAGGCGGAATAAGAATCGACATCTCCTTTACTGCTTTATCGACTATATCCTGCACTTCCTCTTCGTGAAGATTTAAAGCAAGAAGGTCAGCGATTGTTGTATTTTCATCCATTACGATTCTAACCTGCATTACTTTTTGAATTAGAAAACATGTCTAGTTTCTTTTAGAGCATATAAGATCTACTTGCAGATGTTGTCTAAAAGCTACAAACTACAATCGTTGATGTCAGTGGTAAAATGTTCTGTATAATGTACTCCTACGGCCGGGGTCGGCCTCTCGTAAAACGTGACAACAACCAACCCTAGCTACGTGGTAGGGCACCAAATCCGTCTGGATGGCAATACTTATAGACCAACCCCTAAGGGTGGTCTATAAGTATGCCGCCATAATAATCTTGTCTTGTGTTCCGGCATTAGTGACCCATGTTCCTGTACCCCTATTGGACAGCAGCGTGTTCGCGTTGTCCCTAGGCGTCGCAAACATCCATACTCGTAGGTGACGATAACAGCTGTTGTGCCACAGCGATAAAAAAACCTAAACACGTTTTCATACGAACAAATATAATTAGATTTTAATATTTCACTTTGACATGTTATCTCTTTATTTGCGATAAAAACGGCTTACAATATTTTTACATATCCATACATCATGGTTTTTGATAATACCAAGCAACGATATTGAATTGCTGAAAATATATAAATATATAGATATATATAAGATATATATGGTATATATAAGGTATATATAAGATTATAGGAATATTGTTTGAAGCAGAACTGGACTGGAAAAAACTACAATCTCAAGAAATAATATTTCAAAACGTCATATAATAAAGAACAAATTTACTATATAAAGATGTTTTTCCAACAAATATTGCAATATCGGGTCAAGATGAATAATATTTTAAATTCGTCTTATTTTTAACCGTAATCAGGTTTTATGTGAAATTTTTATTGACGAATAATTCAGTCGCAAAGTTCAATGTCGCATATTCAGTTCTGGCGATCCCATGAGGTCAGCGGTCAGCAACGGCCGGACATTCGGAGGGGTTGCGAATCATATTGACCGTGATCAAGTGATTATATTAATAATTTGTTTATTTCGCTATTCGGTTTTAATGCTAATTTATTGCTTATGGATATTTAACACGCAATGTAGTTGTTTTAGTGGTTCTTTGTGTGAGTTCTTATCATTTATTTTATTGTTTTGTGTCTCAGATTCTTATGACATAATAAAGTATTTAATGGATTGATTTAAATATGTAAGCAGACTTTTAGAATTTTTGACGTAAAATTCACAAAAGCAAATTTTAAAATAGGTAAATCTAAAACATTAAAATGTTAGAGAATAAAAACATTTTTAATATAACCTTCAAGCCGTTTAGTTACAATAATACTTATATTATTTCCAATTTCATACTAAATTTCATTAAAAAAATATTTTAGCACCTAGTTTATATTGTAGGTTATCAGTGGAAAAATTTATATTCCAAATGAAATAATTCCCGTAATAAACACAGGCATGTTACTTACCATAACTTATATAAAAAAAGGTACACAAAAAAGAGTTGCACTGTTCAATGTCAATGTTTCAAGGATTAAGTTCAAGTTCTCAGTCCCAGGAGGTCGACGGTCATCGGTCAAGGGTGACCAACGGCCAGCGAATCTTTGCTAATGCTGCCAAACCCTTTGCAGTGACGTCACACTTGTCGCGTCACGAGGGACATTGTTAAGCACAAAGGGTCTAAATTCCTTTTATCAAACATATTGCATACTCATAACATTTTTAGCAATCAATGAATAATGGCTTTTGAGATAAGTATATTATTTTTATCTATTTGCAAAATCCTATTCATTATATTGGCATTTTTAACTTGAAAGAAATTGGTGAATTGCGTACATGAGTGCATTATAGGTATGCATATACATAGGTATGTATAAGTAATAATAATTCAGTTTGTTTTAAAATCTAAAATAAACTGCAAAAATGTACCTCAGTAAATATAAAAGAAAAATATTTCAGATTCTTATTAATAGGTTTTTACTACTGAATTTTGTTTCGTATAAATATTCATAAAACGCGTGTTTACGGGTACAGATTTTTGTTAAAAATATTTAATTTTACACCAAAAATCGCAAAAGAATGAATACGGCGTAATTCATATAATAGGGGCCTATAAAAAACAGATTTGATATAAAACGGGTATAGGTGTCCGTTCGTCACCTCTGACCCAGGACTGACCAGTGTCCCTCTAGTCGCCAATATCACCGTTAGCAAGTTCAACAGGGAACCTTGATATTGAATATAATAGTTGGATTATAAAGTTATGTAAATTACTTATTATTACCAAAAGCAATGACGTATGAGAACAAATAAATACTCATCTTGTTGTTTTACAGTTTTAAATTTATAACAAATATGGAAGAATCAGTCAGTCAAAAAAGGCAGTGTGTGGTAATTTTGGAACACTGGGTTGGATTTTCATTGACTCAACGCCATTTTTCGCGCCTAACGTGGATGTAGTTCATTAAAAATTATTTCATAGATTTACAGAACGATTTACGAAAATAACCTACTTAAATGTGAAAAATAATTTTTTACATTTAGGTTTTTTCACATAACCGTTTTCATTTTTTTTTATATATAATAAAACATATCAAATATTTTGGGATTATAAGAACATTTTTACAATCCCAATGCAGTGAGAATATTTCAACTGGTATTATGACTGCACTAAATTAGTTTAGAATTTAAATAAACTTAGTTTTACTTGGATAAATAGGTATATTTACCAGAGATTTACCTTAGTAAAGTTTAAGAATAGTCTTCTTTTAATATTAAACTATAAAGAATAAATATAGTACATAATTAAAGTACGAGATATCTTAAATGAGTTATGTCGAAATAATATCGATTTTATAGGTTGGCAAGATATTTTCTACTTCATAATTCAACTAATTCCATTATGTTATTAAAAAATTTGTAAAATAAATATAAGGGATTTTTATTTACGGAACATTTATTTTCATCACACAAAGACATACGTGGTCAGCGGACATAATATCGTGAGCTCCTTGATTTACAATTCTTTTATTTACTCTCAGAACATTAAACCCTTTCCATTGTGCCCCATAGACGGTAATGAATATGGACTGCATTGTGCAAAATCGCCACCTTTGTTCCTCCTTGGTTTGGCTTTTTGTCCACGGCTTGACGGCTGCTTTGTTTAGGTGATCATTAGCTCAGTGGGCAGTTTCTTACCTACTGACCGCTTCTAATTTTCACACACATTTCTTGACCGTTACTCAACTGTTTGCACACTGGTAATTAATTGTCATGGATTACTTTTTGTTTAGAATTTAACCTACCTTTAAACCACGTTGTTTTCATGTTCGAAATAGAACACTATTTTAAAGAATTACAAAAATTACTGGAATTTAAATTGTAGAATATAATATACTCTAAAATATTATAATGTTAATAATAACCTCAGTCCATTATGTATATCAACAGAAATAGTCCGGCAAGCATACGTATAAATATTTTAACGAACGAAGCCTTAGAAAATGTTAGTATTACTTTGTATGGAACCTGGTTTCCGAAATAAATGATTATTATTATACACGTATTCTTCACGAGATTTTTTTTTATTATTACATATGAGAAGAACATTTTAGAGAACATATTTTCACCTTTGTTACATCCAAACTGTGATTGTGTTACAAAAAAAACAGTACCTAAATTAATAAATAATTTAGACATTAAACGCATAAACTCCTCTACAAAATTGTCACATAAAAGCTATGGTTTAATTGCCTTAACTTTAAGAAAAATAAATGATTTTGATTCTGCAGTATCAATTGGTATCACGATACAAAAAGCTTCTAGATAGCTATATTGCTATTCTGATTAAGTTAAGCTGTTCTTACACGAGTTATTTTTCTCACAGATAAAATCAATTTGTCATAAAATATTTTTACTAACAAAAATCTGAAGTTGTCTAACATAATGGAATCGAACTGGAATACCGGCATAAACCAGTCCTATTAACATATTTTTATTCGGAACAAGTGAATACAGATATGCGATAACTGTGCATCAAATTATACAAAAAAAAATATTACTAATGGAGTACAATTGTTATACGTTATGTTTGAGATATTGGAGATTAAAATTTATTTAGAACTGTTTTCTAAAAACTTTTCTGTTTTAGAAAAGAGCCATCTATCGTATACACAATTAGCATTACCTAAAAACTTTGTTTAATAATAAAACAACCTCCTCAATCGTTTTAGCACTCCTAGTACTACGTAGTATTTACAAACATACCAAAACACACATATTTATATAAATAATATATGAATCATTCTATAACAATACAAATCACCGAGGCTGAAGAGAGTGAATTGCGCATGTAGTGGTTCGCGAATCGCATTATGCGAGAGGAAGGAGGATCGCCCTCCCGCGCCTTCAGCCAATCAGAAAAGGTCTAGACTAAACAAACTCGGTCTGTGACGCATCGCACTGGCGATATCGCGAATAAATTAGCGAATGTTCGTCGTTTATACATATATGTATATACTGTTTTTATATATTTACAGTTTTTTTTTTATCATTATGTTATGTGATTGTTAAACATCCTGATTGGTGATTAAGTATATAACGGCTATGTATACATTATCTACGCAGATGTGAGTTATATACCTACGCAAGTGACGTAGATCGGAAGAGAACTGCTGCGCGTTATGAAGCCTTGGTAAATCAAGAGCGAGCAAAAGTTCAATGTAAGAAAAAAATGGTGTCATTTAATTTTTTTAAGTATTTGTTGAAACGTCAAAGATCTCATTTCTGTACCGGAAGTTTAAAAACAAAGAGTACAACACACCCCTTCAACATTTCTATTGAGAATGCATATTAAAATGGATTGTGCGTATTTCAAATGAGCTACCCCACGTTTGTTTGCAACGTGCGGGTGATACGCAACCCTTCACTGTAAAATATCTCTATTTAAACGTTTCAAAACATATGTTTGTGTTAACCACTGATCCCGAGGGTTGGTGACTTGCGACAACGATGTTACAGCTCTGAAATCCCAGTATTATAGGAAATATTCATCCGAACGATTAATTTCGGATTCACTTTTTTTATTATTGCTTTCGAACAGCAGACAGGCGTCAGCCGTCAGGCTTACTTAGAATTTAGCAGTTACCATCGCCTATGGATGTTTGCAACGCCAGTGACATCGCGAACACACTGCTGTCCCATAAGTGTACAGGAACTTGGGTCACTAATGCCGGAACCCAACACAAGGTTATTATGGCGGCATACTTAAGACCAAAGGTCGCCATCCAGGCGGCCTTGAGGCCCTACCACGTAGATAGGGTGGGTTGTTTTGTCGCCTTTTACAACAGGTCGACTTCGGCCGCAGAGGTTAGTATTATTTCTCCGCCCCTGCACGGATAGAACTTAGGATTTGTTATTGAATATGGTCCCAAAAACACTATTTCCTTATTAGACTTTATAACCGATATAAAATTGTATGAGACACAGGTAGCTTCTTACTCTGAGACATGTTGTTTCATATATAATTAAGACAATTTTTTTTTTATAAATATACAAGAAAATGTGGAGTTAATGGAGTGTATAATAATCATAAACAACATTTTTTTATCTTTTTTCAGACTGAGAGGCAGCTCGTTCATATTTTATATATTTAACGTAGAAAACCCTTGAACATAAGGGTAAGACTATGAAATATAGAAACTAATTTACAAATACCTACAAGTAATACTCCAACCCCTTCTTAATTATCGATAAAAAACCAAGGGGATGTCACGAGATTAGCCCTCTGTTGTGTTAAGCAAAAACGCTCCGCACATGGGCGTATTTCAATTAGCTGTCAGTTTGTCAACTCTTCTGCCATTATTTAAGGGAACGAGAGCAGGCGCCAAAACCAAACACTTTTTATGGCTTGGTTATAAATAAATGTTAAAAAAAGTAATTAAGCAAGAAGAGACTAACTATTGTGTGAAGGGATCAACTATTGTATCAGTTATTATATTATATATCAAAATATGTAATTACAAAATTTGTCAAGGATTGCCATATTATGTCAGTCGCTAAAAATTAATGTTTAAAAGTATCCGAAACATTAATAATCGTAATAATTACACTTTCAAGAATAATTTATTTGTTTTTTTTTATTGAAATGTCAAAGATCTTTGAATGAAACATAATACGATCAAATCATTCAAATCATATTAAAATAATTCATTTCCATATAAGATCTTGTATATCACTTATAGGATGTCAAGAAGCTACCACTGTTTTCAAAGCGATGGCTAAAGAAGAAATGGCGAAACAATGAGCGACTTTTTTTGTAGTCTTATTTGATATTTGTACCCCGTAAAAATTATTAAATATCATCAAAATTATTTTATCAACATCCCCTGCATCAGATAGAAAGTATAAACGCTGTGAAATCGAAATAACGAAAACATATCTAAGAAGTTGCGAAACAAAAGACCATTTTTCCGTTACGTGAAAGCCGTAGCTAAATCAATGACTGAACATTAAAAAAGCAATCTCGGTGTTTTTTGTTGATAATCGCGGATATCCCATTCAACCCTTTATCCAAGGGATGTGTAGGTAAGTAGGTCAAATGAATGTACATTGCACATGCTGTGAAAGCGAATTAAAAAAATCACCCCAAGTACTCGTATTGCACTTTGTTTCCTCCCGCAAAAAAATGTATTGGCTGCAATTTGAATTAAATTGTTGTGGGATGGATGTATGTATAAAAAACTAAATTGGTTGTAAGTATTACACAACAACAGCTCTGTTAAATTTTGCTGAAAACAAGTTTATTAATCAGAATATCATATTTATTATTAAACTGGTTTATGATTTATTTTTCAAAATATTATATTGTATTAGAAATTTCCACATATAAATGTCTACAAACAATCAAAGCCTTTTTAAATATGACACATAAAAATATTATTTATGATAAGAACTAGTAAAAAGAAATCAAATATTTATATAAAATATAACAAAATTGTATGTGCAGTGTTGGTTATTCGATTTCATTATATTCAAACTAAAAATACATAATTTTTTTGCGGCTCTTACGAAATTTTTAACCCTTCTCGTGGGCTTGGCAGCCATTCTTTGCTTACCAATATATTTTTTGTGCATATTTTTAAATGGCACATGCAGAGCGAGTCTTTTTTATCGACCTATGACTATTAAAATATTCCGATAAAATGCTATATCATCGATATTACCTGAATTTCTTTACCTATATGATTCTTTTTATGAAACCCCTAATCGGTTTAAGCTTACATTCTTATAAAACGCGAGGTATTTTTTACAAAAACTAAGCGTTTTGACCTTTGTAAACAATTGTTTTTAATCCTAAAATATTTCTTTCCACGTATGTATATATGTCGTGCGATATTTGAGCTTCAAAAACAACCTGCGACCCATTCCCTGTTTCTGCTAACAGTAAATCCACACAACCTCACGTTTCGACCCGAAAATAAACGGTGTGCAAAATGTCAGACAACGTGGATTTCAAATATTAAGAAAAAAAACAGGCAAAAAATTATATACCGGTATAATTGTCACAAATTAAAGCAAAAAATGGTTCACAAAAGATATCAAAATTCTGCAAGCCACACGAGCAGGTAGCTGGCTTTGTGGATTCATTTTTTTTCATTGTGCAAAAGCGTGGGACCAATCACGGTATACATAACTGTATTTTGGAAATCAAAAAGGTCAAGATGTTCTTTAATGTTCTTGTAAGACTTTACTGATTTAATTAATAAAGTTCAATTATATTGTTATAATTTAAAAAGTAATATGTTCTTGCTATAATAGTACGTAAAAATCATAATAAATTTCAAAAATCTTTTTTTTAAATCTTATAAAACATGGCTTTCGTTGCTATGCTGGCTCACAAAAACGATATATTTTAAATATTTCTACAAAGTCACGAAACATCTTATAATTCCTAAAAAGGTTAAACTGAAGTATACTTTTGTCGCAAAAGTAAACAAGACGATCGAGCGAAAAGTGTCTTTATCTTTTTTTGTGAATTGAATGTTGTGCAAAAAAGTGCAGACAAAAACAGAAAATCGGCTGAGTTTAGTCCCGACGTGATAAGTTTATTTTGAAATGGAGACGGAATTTTATCTATCCAACGGGTATTAATGTTAATTCTAACTTCCATTAAATAAAAAAAAGTTTTCACAGCGGTTACTCATAATTTTTTTTATTGCTGAGGAACAGCAAACAAGACGGCCGGTCGCAAAAGGCCTAGGTACTTAATAGTAAGCAGTTACTGTCGTCTATAGATGTTTGCGACGCTAGGGGCACCGCGAATACGCTGCTGTCCCGTAGAGGCACAGGAACCTAGGTCACTAATGCTAGAACACAATACAAGGTTATGGCGGCATACTCAGACCAAGGACGTAGCTAGGGTTATTTTGTAGGACCATAGGGGTTAGTGTTATCACTCCGCTGCGATTTCAAGTGTGTGTTATAATTGATTTATTCGTAATGGCAATTGGTCACTTCTTAGTTATGCTAGTAGTGAATTTTCTAGATACACAATAAATAAGTTCGATTAACCTCTGTATGTTGAAAAAGTATATAGAGTAGACCACTAAAACCAGGCACACGTATGGCTTCGCTATAATACTCAGGTGTCGCCATTTGTGCATATCGTCAAACGTTGCCCTGAAGCCAAGCGAACGACGTGCAGGGAACATTTGCGTGGTGTCGTTGAACTCTCCTGAACAAAAACTCCCCCGCGACTTTCAGTGTATGGTACGGCGCGCCTGCGTTCTCACGACGACTCTGAACTTTGACACCAGCAAAAACTAAGCAAACTGTTTCGGCATGACGTTAATAGTATTTTCTAGATTTGCTGAAGAAAAAAATTTAATAAACTATTTTAATAGTAAGTTGTAACGTTTAGTATGGGTTTATATGAACATGTGGCCAAGACGGGTGTAGTTTCACTGCGAATGTTACATTTCCGGAGCACCCCGCTGTGAACTGTCATTATTCTTTAAGCAAAATATGTTTTGACTGCACCCTTTACCTTGAGTTCGGGCCCCCGGGCGTAGTGCAGGGCGGACGCCGCAAATGATCTTCCAAGTATCGCGGTCATTAAAGTGATTGCATCATTATCAAATTAAAAAAATTACCCGTGGCTCCATATGTTATTTGACAGGACAACAAATTCGGATCTTTGTAAATAAGCATTATTTTTCAACTGTTCCGTAAATTATGGTACGCTTTTGATTTTCAAATGTTTTACTTTTCAAGAAAAACTCATCCCTGACCGTAAGGGATTTGGAGGGTATGTGGGATTCCATGAGACTAGCCACTAAAAAACTTATTGTTTTGCTATCGCCTAATGCCTGGGCCTACGGACAACTGGCCCAGGCTGACGGCCGCCCGCCCCTTATGTCAGGGTGGGCCTCTTCATAGTATGCGCCAATCCTTATTACAGGGGTTCCGAACCCCCAACACTCTTCATGTCGATCAGGAATTGAGGGGGCACGCAGAACAGCACACGTGCCCTAACCCTCGCGGTGTAAGAACGGGTGGCGGAAACGCTGTCTACGATTGCCGTGGTCCTTTTTTGGCCGTCCTCCGGTGTCGTGGTCTGATCCCGCGTTGGCGGGACGGAAGCGGGGGCTTTTTGGCTCCTGCTCCTACCTTGCCACATACTTCGCAGACATAACTACAGGAGACGACGACGATCCATCCGGAGTAGCTCCCCACCATAGCCAGAACCGGGAGATCAGTTCCAATGTGGATGATGAGCACATAGCAACCGAGTGGGCTACCGTCGCTAGAACACTAAGTAATAATTTATAATTAAAGACAAATTAAACGTAAAAAAATAATACAATCCGACACTCGCCTTGATACAAATATTACCACGATAAACATGCTTAGTGGAGTTCCGTCATTATCGCGATTCAGAAGGTTAGTGAATTAACATTACGTATGTACGTGATAGAAGGCGAGTGAACAAAGCAAATAATATTACAAGTACAAAGATGTGGAAAGCGTCACAACTCACAAGGCCTTATCATTTCCTCCTTTATTATAATTGTAAGACTTGGACTGAAGTGGGCAATAAGTGAGGTAAGATCTATAAAATGCACAGTTTTGAATAATAATAATTGTAAATATACTTTCACAATCATACAGTGCCACCTAATCTAAAGTAAGTAACAGATTGTTTGTGTTATGCATACTAGACAACGGATATATTACTTAAATGTTTTTTGTCGCACTTTATAAGACATGTCCCAGGTTAAATCTCTACTCACTGTTATGCATGAGTTATATGGCATCCATTTTCGGAATGAAGAGCCAAATGAAATATGTTTGCATAGATCTGCTTTTCAAGACCCTTCGAAAGAAAAATCTTACTTAATACTTAATTACTCTGTCCTTTCCTCTGTCCATTTATTTGTCGTCATTTATAACTCCATAGCGAAATGACAATGAGTTGTTCCTATTTTAGTTAAGCTATTTTAGACCAGGATCACAAGATCTTATAAGAATAAATATTGCAAGAAATTTGATTTGTATTGTATGAAAATAAATACTAATTTCATGAAGAAAATCTGACCAGTTCATACCCTTGAGTATAATCAGTGACCGAAAACAGCAAAGTTTGCCATTTTTACCCTATTATACCTAATAGTTATTCTGAGCTAAAAATTCTAGTGGAAATTTATTATAATATAAAATTTACAAAAGAAAAAGAAGTAAAATCTAAATAAAACTGGCGTGCTTTTACCCTGAAGAGGTGACGTGCTTTTACCCTGCGAGCAATTTGCAGTATGTCCGATGTTAGTGGCCTTTTGTCCAACAACGTGCTGTGAAGATCCACCTATGTGCTATCCCTGCTTGCCACGATATCCTTTGCCGAAGGTTATGTATTGTTGTGAAAAGAAGCCACGAGTTTCAAGATCTCTAACTTGTCAAGACGAAGATTGATATGAGCCCCCACCAAAATATATGAAGATGGACGCATTGTGCGCAAGCTGCTTGTATCAGCATTCAAGCGCAACGGAATGCAGGACCAAGAGCATTCGAAGACGCTCGGCACTGCAAATTTCCTATTTAGAAGCCCTCGTGACCTAGTTATCGCATGTGAATTGTGCACGGACCCCATAAAAATCGGCGACCCGGCAAAAGTGCCACCCTGCACACCCAAACCGACACTCCGGTGTTGTTTACTCATGAAGAAACCAATTAAACTGTCGCTTGAGGATATATTATATTAGACGATTGACAACGAAATTTCGTATCCTACTTTCAATGTGAAACGAGAAAAATAATTTAAATATAAAGGATGACAGATTCTTCCCCAAAAAGGGGTTAACGTCAGGCAGCCGGCCGGTTGTAAAAACTAAGCCACAACTATTATACAACATGTAACATGTTGTGCCGACCCCATATAATGTGGGAAGAAGTTATTCCTTATGTTTTAAGTTATTCTTTATGTTTACTATTCAAATAACAAAACACTCAACAATTACACCATAAACGGTAAATATCAAACAAATTGAAAAAATCTAGCTTTTGAATAAAATAAATATAACGGTGAAATACTGATTGAACTATTCGCTGTCATCACTTCCCAATCTCGCACAATTGTGGGAACAAATTATTGCAAACATTTTTTACCAAGTAAAAAAGTCTTGCACAAAACATACAGATATATGAGAAGTAAAAAAACGCACTCCCACGCTACGAAAGGGTTGAATTTGTGCACCTGACCTATATTAGATATGTGAAAAAACGTTTTCTTTTGCATTTTTTGCTCATTGTGCTTTTAGTTGAAGGCATCTTTAACTACATTAAATTTTTGTAGGATGACAGTAACTTTGGAAGAAAATGTTCTGATTATTCGTTTATTTTTTATTATATACCCTTATATACTATTACTTGCAAAAATAAATAATTGAACAATAGTAGAAAATGTGACGTCATAGAAGTGGATTAGCAAAATATGATGTCTTATAATTAAAAACGATTATTATGACAAACAATCGGGCCTGTTGCTCGTAGCCCTGTAGCTCGTATTTAATCATTATTAAACTCTAATTTAACTCTATCTCTAACTAAAATTAAGATGGATTCTCGTTCATAGACCATCTTTTCAAAAGACCTCGTTAAATCAATAGTTTACCTTTTCTGCTATTTCACAGTAGACAAAAACAAGGTGTTATTCAGCGTTCCTTCAAAAGTACGTGAGATGCAGTTGAACCAAAAAAATTTATTACATTTATTTCTTAATTTGCTTGCACCTTTTAAGAAGAGAAAAAAAAGGTTACGTAAATATATCGGAGTATGCTACGCAGAAGTTTTTTTTCTCTGACACAGATCAGACTGCGAAGTGAACTTTAGAAGAAATAAAGGTAAAACGCTTGAAAACACAAAAAGATACTTTACTGAAATAAAGTTGATCAATAAAAAGGTTCAGATTAGAGTAATTTTTTTATTAACTTTCCTCTAATCTTTAGCCATTTATTTTTATATCAATGAAAATCTAATAAAAATATTTGGCAATAAAACTGAGGTTCACAAGTGGTTCGTGTCCCCTAACAGCACAATAGTTGCACACCCCACCTCGAGTTGCACAATGCGCACATTGTTGCGCCAGCGCAGGTACAATTCAAAGGGTTATCCGCTTATGCAAAAAACCACTACCATCCGATTAACACCAACATAAAACATGAGTTGCCTTTTTAAATTTAAATTCAGATAAGAGCATTAGTTTTATATCCTTCACGCGTGTTTTAATTTTTTCAATGAAAACTTAATTAAACTAAAAGTAGAATTTTCTTTATAATTTTGTTATTTACTATTTGTCGAAGGAGCTAAAATTTATTATAATTTGAGTTATAAGGGACATATTAGCTAAAGGAAATCGCAAAGACACATTATTAGCTACGATATAAGAAATACAGGGTTATTAGTAATTCGACGTATTCCCGTTAGGAGGTGATAGGGGACTATTTGCGATAATTTTCACCCCCATATGCATCATGCAAAAGTGAACCATTTTTGAGTTATCATGTTTTAGCTATTTCCAAAATGAGTCAAAAATGCAACATCAAAAATTTATTTAAAAAAAGTATCACTTTAAATCTCACTTCTTCTTCTGGTTTATAAAAACAAATAAACACTGGTTATATTTTATCAATAATAACACAACAATTATCGGTCCAAATTTAAAAATCCGAGACGAAAAACAATATTAATACAATTTTTTTTTTGAGATTTTTCCACTAAATGCCATAAAAACAAAAAAACGTTACAAAACTTGGCTTGTAGATTATTTTAGAAGCATAACCATTTTCATAGCTCTCTAAGAATTCATAACAACTAGGAACTTATTTCAATGAAACTGAAAAAAAAAGATCACAAAAGAAGCAGACGGAAATTCGTATTCGAACTAAACTTAAGGTAGTTCTTTAAAATTTCTATAAAATAAATTAAAAACAATATCCAATGTAAATAAAACAAAAAATACAAATTAATATTAAATAAAATTTAGAACCAGTAACAGTTTAGTAGTAATAACAATAAACAATTAATAATAAATAACAATTAAGACATTTTGTAATTTAGCCGAATTAAAGTTTTTGCTCGAAGTGACTTCCTCTATTGCGTACGCAGTCGCTTTCTAAAAAAATCTCAAAAATATTGAAATGAATAAATTTTTCCACGCAGGGGCAAAGTTAGGGTACTAACCCCTGTGGCTGGGGGAGCCTGTCGTAAAAATCGACAAAACAACCCTGGCTAGGTAGTAGGGCTCTAAGTCCGTCTGGATGGCAACCGCCACTGGTATTGAGCATGCAGCCATAATAACCTTGTTTTGTGTTCCGGCGTTACCCAGGTTTTAATTCCTTAAATATATGTACGTATATTTATGTACCTATATATTATGTTGTAAATTTTTTTGGATAAAATTGCTGTTTCCAGTTTAACAGCTTAAAGTTGGTGTAAAATGTCCATTAAAATCGGATTTGTGATTGTAATTTTGTACAATTTATTATATTGTATTTCTACTGGCAAGTCAGTAAAATTACTTTAAATATTTTAGAATTTTAATATAAAAAGTCTACTCGCGAAGACGTTATCACCACACCGAAATATTTATTTACAGATAAATGGTTATTTTTCACGAATAAATTATGTAAAAGGGTTGCGTGCTTATATTTTGGCCAAAGCCTTACCAACGAGGGGTTTCATGAATTTGACGACCTTTAACGGAGGTAGCTCATTAACGATTCATTGATGAGAACGCGTGAGCCGACGTGGGAGGGTGAAAAGAGCGACAGGCGATGTGTTGCAAAATGAATAAATAGTGGCGAGAAATAGGGGCAGTTCTAAGGTAGCCGCCGTCGTAACTCAATAATGTAAGCCCGTGTGCTGTTTCATTGATCCGTAATACGCGGCTCCTTATATGGCTAAAGAGGCCACAATAAGCTGGAGAATATTCTGCGAAATACAGAATTCTAAATGAACATGAGTTTGTTCGCTGACATGATAATGTCATGGCAAACAGTAGCAATCGACAGTTTGCAAGTGGCCGCCCCTTGACAGTGTGTTATTATGTAATTATTGTCTTATCGAGTCCTTCGACAATTTCGCTAACAACGCAATTTAACAGATAGCACTTTTTAGAACCCTTTGATATATTATTGCAAAAGACGTGTAATGTTGCATGAATAAACTATATAAGTACACATAAAGCAATTGATCATTTATTTATAAACACGATTAAATAATCCTAAGAAGTCTTGGTTTATTTTGATAAAATAAAGTAATTTAATATTAAAATAATTTGCTAAAAAAAGAAACATAATAAAATTTAGTGAACTAGAGTATAATATAATTACCTAAGAAGTGCAGGATAATATCGTAATTTTCAGACTTATATCTTGTTCGTTCCCTGCAGTGGGAGTCCGAACGCGGAGGAATGATATAGGGCATTATTCATCACAAAGAAAAGAATAAAAACTTAATAAAATTACATATTTAGAGTAGTATTATCTCTGTTTATTTTAAATGTAAGCTATATTAAAGTATTATTTAATACATTATATGAGGAGTAGTTTGAAACAAGCACCAGTGATTGATAAACTAAAATGTATTGACTAGCTTCGTATAGGCATATAATGCGAAGGGAATCAAGAAAACGAAACGAAAATAAGCTTAATTAATAAAATGGATTGCGTAAAAAGGATGTAAATGATGACAATTAACACAAGAGAGTGAAAGGAGAGAAAATTGGTAGCCACCCCACATAATTTGAAATAACGGTAGGAAGAAGACGATATATTTTAACAAAATTGCATAATATAACCTATTTCATCTGTAAGTGGGAAATGAGTCTAGATAGACTATAGGTCGCAAGGTTAAACTTGATTCGGCTTGAATTTTCTGATGGCTTAAATTTCTTAATTGTTGTATTTCTATGTCAACTGTGATTGTTTTGATTATATGACATTATCGAATTCCCTCTGAGAATTACATCATCAGTGAAGTAAATTATGACAAAAAGAAAAATAAAAAACTGCATGAGATATGTCTGCACAAATGTTTAAAAAACAGCGGCATCGAGCACCATGTGCAGACGCAGGTGCCCTCCGTTCCCACACAACCCTTTCAGCGGCCGACCTCTCGCTCCTACCCGCCCGCGCGTTTCGTTCACCCTCCAAAATAAAATCTTCTTCACTCCTGTCTCCGCGCTAATTTGAACTATAAGCCATTCAAATAAGATATCGTTTGCGAAGTTAAGGAATCGTGTTCTTATAGTTTTCTTGATCCTGATCGGTCATTAGCTTCGTATTCTACCTGTTCCGATTTATAGACGCTGTCGTGTCATTAGATTTATTGTGAATATAATGCAATCCTCTCCATATTTTTTGCTCTTGATACGGAAAAATGTCTGCGATGTTAGTTATAAAACAAATTAAGTAAATTAATACATTCATATTAATATTATTTATATATCAAGCAGTTATAGGTAAGATTAATGGTTTTTTAAATATGAATATAAACTTTAGTTTGATTATCATTTGATAAAGACTAGTCTCTAGACTCTTTTTGTCAATTCTAGAATTAAGAAAGAAAGAAAGCAAAATATTTATTTGTGGCATAACGAAAAAATAAGAGGTTACATAAAATCTATAAATACCCTAAAAAGGGTCAACTCAGCATTGCCAACTGTAGCAGCTAGAGCTGGTCTTCCGTTAGAGCCTAGACAATGACCTCACATTATACTAATTTAAAACAATACGATGTAAACTGAAAAAAAAACATATTACGAATGCTCAATTATTAATATTTGACATCTCAACTAACAAATAATTGATATGAGTTCTGCACTTTTAAGTAAGTACAAAATAATAATTAGTTGACATCTACTGTAACATTTAAATACCCTATATTTGTTTGATTTGACCTTTTTAATCATAATCTTGAATTGCAGCAATAAAAATACTGGGAGTATCGCTTTAATTATAAAGAGATTACTCAAATGGGGCTAGTTTGGGTGTTTATGTATGTATATATGTATAGTAAGAGTTCAAAGCATCCCAGAGCTAGGCTCGAGCGTCCTTTTAGAAGGGACGGATAGTAGTGGTAGCCAGGCTTGTTCAAGGCGGATTGAATAATAAGTTTACATAAACTAATAAGTCTTTATTTGCAAGAAAAAATCTAAGTAATATATCAGTTGTCTAGTGCTTATAATACAAGCGCTTTGCTGCCTAGTTTAGGACTAAATGACCCTGTGTAAAATGTCTACAATGCAATAAATAAAAGTTATTTATTTTATTATTATTTTGAGCACAATGAATTTTATTGTACCTTGTTATGTGTAAGAATTTTCACCTACATAAAAACAAAAGGAATTAGGCAAATTGTGTCAGCATAATCTTCATTATAAATGGCCCACACATCCCGTTATCACGTTGTTTCCTTTCTGAAATAAATGGGATGAGTTTTGTATCCAATTAAAAGCAAAAAGGGACACCGGCTGTCGCGGTCCGTACATGTCCGCAATAAATCGCAACCCTACGTAGTCCTACATATGATGTTTCCGCTCCGATACGCGGGCCTTTGTTGTACCACTGCGGCCAAAAATTATACGTTATTTAAATTATTGTCGGCTTTATTTTCAACTGATATAGTAATTTACACGATATTTTGACACCTTCCCACTTAGATAAACCATTATTAAAGAATATAGATTGCTATTAATTGTATTCTGAAAATTAGACAAAGGCCTATGCGGCTGACCCCCGACCTCGTAAGTTTGAGTCCTGTCGTAAAAGGCAACAAAACAACCCATCCTAGCTAAGTAGTAGGGCCTCAAGCCCGTCTGGATGGCCTAAGAATGCCGTCATAATAACCTTGTGTTGTGTACCGGCATTAATGAAGTTCCTGTATTCTAAGCGGGCCGTCAGCCTATCTGCTGAATGAACCCATTCCTAACATTGACTTTCAATGTTAAGAAGAAGAAGAGGATTTTTTGTATATCCATCAGAGACATAATGTTAATAATATTTTTAAAGAATCAAATAGTAAGCAATATTTCGTGCTAAAATATTCAGCGTGCAGGGGCGGAGTGAGAACCACGTTTGGTAAGTATGCCGCCATAAAAACCTTGGGTCGTGTTCCGGCATTAATGTGGAAACGGTTGAATTTTCTAAGCTGTTTACAAAACTTGAAAATATTGGCATACCCGGTAATCAGCTATCACTTTTTAAAGTTTATATTTCCTGTCGTAGACAAACTGTGTCTATTTTCACAATCGATAAGTCAAGGATGTGATATTACATATGGTGTGCCACAGGGCAGTGGTTTAGGCCCGTCGCTCTTTCTTTGCTATATTATGATTTATGTATAAGTTGACCAATTGCAGGATTCAGTCATACACAAATGACACTACCATGATACATGGGACAAGGTTTTTAATTATGCACAAAACGATTTTAATAGTGTATGTGGTTGGCTGTCGGCAAACTCATTGTCTCTCAATCAAATATAGTATAGGTTCCTATATCCCTATGGGATAGCAGCGTGTTCGCTGTGCCCCTAGCGTCACAAACATCCATAAGCTACGCTGTTTACAAATCAGTGGGCCGTCAGCCTGTCTGCTGTTCCTCAGCGATAAAAAAAATATTTTGCTCTCACTATTGAAACAATATTAGCTATAACGATGATTATAAAGATGATTTTATTACTAAAAAACCTACATTTTATATTGGAACAATGTGATTCTATATCCAGAAAAACTCAAGTCCACGTACATTTTTCCTTCGCCGCCATATACCGAAGCCCACCAATAAATGCATCGTCACGTCATCCTAACATCTGAACGTTTACTAAGAAATGTGTTTTTCATTAAAAGGGCGTTTAAAAAAGGAATAAAAAATATAAAAGCAAGTATGCACACCCTAAGTCCGAGCATGTAGAAAGGAAGCGAATTAATTCATTGCGCGTAGGCCAAAGCACCACGCCATTGGTCAAAGGAGCAAGCTGCATACGCAACCCACACTTGCAGATCATGTCCGATATAACGCTTACTTTATTTCAAACTTTTTACACATCTGCCTATCGAATTCACTTTCAAAATAATATTATAATACGTATGCTTAACTCAGCTTAATTTTTTAGTTTTTAGAATTGCTCTAAATTTTAAATAGAGTATGATGTTTTTTCTATCATTGCGGTTGTATGCGAACTTTACCTTTACTTTAGAGACTGAATCATCTTTTTTATAGGCATAAAATCACTGTATTTGTCCAATTTACATCGGAGCCTATTATTTCTCTGCAATGTACATAAGACATATAAACAGATACATGATGTCTGTGTGTGTGTGCATGGAATTACCTAAATGACCCGGAAGCATTAAAAACTTGCAAAGAACCCAATCCGTCTTTTCAGCTAGAATAAAACATGACTGGCTAATCGCCGTTTGCATAGAACTAATTTTGAATTTTAATGATGATCTTCCTATTTTTCTATTAAATTGGAATGATAAATAAAACAATCGCAATTGATATTCTGCGCTCCCCAAATTCGTTAAGAAAACCTATGCTCTTTCTTTCTTATATGTGAACGTAGCAAATGGAGTGTACCTTTTATTCCTCCCTGGGAATGATGAGTCGTAGCTCTATTTCTAACATAAATAAAATGAAAATAAATCATCAAGAGTTTCTGGTCCAACTAATAATAAGAGTGCAACAGAAAGGCCGAAATCTATCTTTACACATACAAAAACAATTTACACGCTCTACAATTCCACTTCGAGAAATTGATTTAGCATAGAGTAATGGTTGAAGCCTGAATTTTACTGTTCCAAAGGTGAGCTGAGTGAACCTCTAAAGCCAAAAAGAACATCCTTCCAGCTTTGTTGCATAAAATACGAGTACATTCTACTATAGCAAAAAGATTAGCAAGCAAGTAAAGGAACTTTGACTTAAAATAGGTTCCTCCTAGATTTTTTTTTATATATCCCAAATGGGAATCTTGAGAAACATCGCGAAAATGAAATATCATCTGTAAAAAGCCGGAAACTATCCAAACCATGAAAAAACTATGGGATCCAAAAATAAACCAAAGGGCATATTAAATATTTGACAATACGATGTGTGCATGAGTGTTTCCGTAACCGATATTTCTCATTAAGCGCGCTTGTTTGAGGTTCGATAAAAAGCCAGACTTGTCCGACGGTGTCCGATGGCCGGGCAAGGGTTGGCGCTGCCCGCCCCCTGGGCCAGGCGCAGGAGTAAACAGGCAGATGTTCGAGTCTTCAATTACATAATCAACAGTTATCGTATTCAAATGAGAGTTCTATGACAGGATCCCAACATAATGTAGCCTGCAAACGATATCAAAGTCAATATTTTAACATTTATTACTACTTGTTATCTTCGAGATAGTTCTCTATGCTTTTTATGTTCCATTTTTGTTATTCTAAATTCGAATACGCAATCAAAAACAATTTCACGTTAGACCCACTAGTAAATGATAAATATTATTAACTAGCTGACCCGGTAAAGTTTGTTCTGCCATATAAATTAAAAAAACAGAACTTAATTAAGTTCTACCCTATTTCATCTTCTTCAAGTTACATTTTCGAGACAAAGAGTAGCCTATGTCCTTCTCCAAGGTCCAATCTCTATACCGAAATTCATCACATCCACCGTTTTAGGTGTGAAAAAGTAACAGATAGACAGACAGAGTTACTTTCCTAGTTATAAATAGGTTATATATTAGTAAGCTTATATATAAGTAAGGTTATAATATTATCCGTACAGGGGCGGAGAAAGAATACTAACCTCTGCCGCCGGGGTCGGCCTGTCGTAAAAGGCGACAAAACAACCCATCCTAGCTACGTGGTAAGGCCTCAAGCCCGTCTGGATGGCAAACACCTTTGGTCTTAAGTATGCCGCCATCTTCGATCACAAATAGTACGAGTATGATCGAAGGCCACGATTATAACCTTGTGTTGTGTTCCGGCATTAATGGCCCAAGTTCCTGTACTCTTATGGGACAGCAGCGTGTTTGCGATTCCACTGGCGTTGCAAACACCCATAGGCGACGGTAACTGCTAAATACTAAGCGGGCCGTCTGCCTGTCTGCTGTCCTACTGCAATAAAAATAGCATATAATAAGCAACAATGACTAGTCACAATAAAAACAGGATTTAAATTTGACTTAAAATTATGATTAGCTATTAAATGTATCTATCAGCTATTCCACTATCTCTGTAATGTAACAATGTCCTATGTGATGTCCGAACGCTTGTGGGGGGGTCACGTGTTCGATTACCGTCTCGAGTCTATTTATATACGTATTTATTTACAAAAAATATTAGTAAAAAAAGTAGTGAACTGGTTATCTAGTACCCACAACACAATCACTTTTCTGCTTACTTCAGACTAGGTGGTGCTGTATGAACTGTCCCAATACAAATATTTATTTTATCGAGCTAAGTTTTTTGGTAAACTTGTAATATGGCCCTCGTTTAGGTCCCAATGTGATGTGATTGTAAGGTACATAAATTTCTAGACTCTATTGACCAACAATCAAAATATTACTATTATAAAAATTAAACGACTTGAATTTACTCTTTATAGGAATTAAATACATAACTCTGACTAGTCCTTGTCTTTTACTGTTAATTAACTTTTCAAACACGTAGAAAATATTATTTCGATAATTCAAACTATTTTGCGTATATGTATATAAGATTATGACATTATACAATATTGACTTACAAAATGAATGTGATGAAGTAATTTATGATTACAATTTAATAAATTAGAAATCGAAAGTTTTAAAGAAAGCAAAAGATGTATTATTGTTGTAAAGTCACTGGAGCACTGGGTAACTACAATTGTTCCATTGATGCAACTAGCCAGTCAGCTCTTTTGGAGATCTTTACCGCGAAGACGAGTCAATAACGAGTTTTCAAGAATCGTCGAATTTCATTGCCGCTTTATAATTGTAGCTTTAAAACGTTTTTTATTCATCACCAGCAATGGATGCCTTAGTAACTGCTTAATGATTTACGTGGGATTAATAATAAGAGAGTAGATCACGATTGGTTATGAAGTAACGGTGCATCGAGGACTGACTCACAGGGAACTGACCTAGGGGCATGCAGCGGAGTGCATTGACGCCGCTGCCGACGCACTTATCACTGGTATGCCTCTTGAGAGATAATGCACAGAACGTCCCCTTGCGACTGTCTCACATAATTATTTACTACTGTTTTAAAATGCATTTATGTCGTGGTTAACCAAATTGATCATTGTAAAGAATTTTCTAGAATCTAGAAATAGCTACTTAATCTGTTCTTATTTGATAGTTGAGAAGTGATGTGGCTACGATTACCCAACTAAATAAGATCTAGGAATTTATTAAAGTGACTATTTGATTCCTAGTTTTGCTAATTCATTGAAAGATCGTTCTGATTTCCTTTCAGTAATTGGAAACGGGTGGTGACTGAGAAGACACTTCTTTTAAATTCCGGGGGAATCTAATGACCAGTACCAACCCGGAACTACGGAGGAAAACCGACATGGTTATGTCAGCCTTGTCGTTCTAAAACTACGTCAGCCGCCTTTGTGGTATGTCGACTAAAAACCCAGTCGCCATGAAAGCCTTACGTGGAGACATCGCAGGATCGACTATATGTCATTGCTCTGCGACAGAGAAAATCCTGTTATAACCAAATTTAAAATCTATTTTATTTTCTTTGTCCTTTTTCCCCAAGAACAGGCACTAGGATACGGCAGAACAACACAAATAGGCATGCAGAAAATTCACGTAAGTTCCGAAAGTAAGCTTCAGTGCATTCGAGTGATTTATGTTATTATGAGTTCATTCATTATCTAACGTAGAAAATGCATTATATTTGTGTCAATTGGGTTATTGAGTTTAGTGTGCACTAAGATTTATAATAGTTATGGACATGAATTGGTCCATTGACACCAGGTCCAGCGCAAAACCAGATCTGAAACAATTTATCCACATCTCGCTTATAGTGCGAATAAGAATCGTTACAAATAATTATTCAATATACATAATTCAATACTGGCACAGTGACAGTTATATAATCAGGTGTAAAATGTTTCGAAGTGAAGAAATGAAAAGAATAAAAAAACCAGTACCGCTCCGAACGTATTAAATAGCCATATTTGGTTTCTGTAACTTCTTTTTTGAATCACTTCTGCTCTATATTAGTCAAATAGAAACATTGTCATTATTTATACGATTAAAACTTAACTCCTTTCTTAGTATAGCTAGAACTGAAGAATCTTGTTCCCATAAACTAATTAATAAAACATTTATAATTCCAATAGCTATCCAATATTTAATTATTATAAACCTTAAAGGAAAAGCGTATGATTTATTTCATTAATATTTTTGAATTGCTGTGGAACAAAAAATATGGTGACATCGTACTTTAAAGTAAGAGTCACTGCTAATACGCATTCGTCCACGTAGGGGGACTGGAACCTGGGTCACTTATGCCGGAACGCCAAACAAGGTTATTAAGGTGTTATATTTAAGACCAAGGATGGTTGCTATTCAGGTGGGCTTGGAGCTACCATCGATCTAGAGTTGTTGTCGCTTTTTACGACAGGCGCCCCCGGCCGCAGGGCTCTGTATTCTTACTCCACCTCTGCATGGAGTATTCTTTACATAAGAAACTTTAAAATATCGGTTATAAATTTTGAAAAGAAAATAAAAGAATGTTTTTATAGAATTCTCCAATTAATAATATATCTATATAGAATGATAAAAGTAGTTTTAAAACACGAACAAGGACATTCATTATTATTCAATTCCATACATAGATGGCGATATATTGAATACGTGTGTAGTAACGGAAATTTTATTATCATAGAGAAATACTAATCGTGAAATCGTCAACTTGACCGTAATTCATATGATCTAACCAAGGCCCGGACGGATGATAAGGCGGGTGTTTCACAATAGCAGAATTATTTGCGGCGTAGGGCCGCCTGTCGCCTTGAGATGCGCGCCACAAACAACTGTAGCGACGAGGTCCGCTGAAACATAGCACTGTCGAGCACAAAAGTTTTGAGCTCTCTGCAATCGTACACTCTCTCTACGGACAAATAACAAGCATTCACGGAATGCCATTAACATCCTTTAAGATTTCAATAACTTATGAGTAAAGTCTTAATGAGTTTAGAAATATGCTCCTAGTGCCAGTTGCATAGAGTATTAATCAATCAAAAAGGGTCACTTTAGAGTTTGGGATCTGCTTTCTAAATTAATATTTTTTTTTTGCAAAGATTTTATCATCCTTAGCTGTGAGTCAATTTTCACCCGTTGATATGCGTGCTAATTAGTGTTTTACGATGCCCTGCTGACTGTTGTTAGGTTTGTCCTTACTATATACATTCCCCACATAATTGACATAAAAAACCGTATTCCTGCAGTTGTCAACAAAGACATTTAATTCTAAACTCAAGATGGCCTCTTATTGGTGCTATAGCGTTCCTATTGGTGCTCTCACTGGCTCGCCAATGTCCACGTATATCACTATCCAATGTCCCCTGTATATCTTTCGCACATGCTCGTGGGTCTTGTATTTTGACAGTGACAGTGACATCTTGAAAAGTACACATACACACACGAGACAGATTTTTAGTTTGGATATTTTTTTTTAAATATAGAGTAACAAGTACTTACTAAGTACTTAACTGAAATGTCACTAAGAGAGTGAGTACGTGACACAGCTGTACGTCGAAGATATTGTGCCAGCGAATGTACGCGGTGCGCACACGCCGCGTAGGTATGTGTAAGTGGGTCAATGGCGCGCGTGACGCTGACGCGGCCCTTTGCGCAGGGCTCGCCTTGAACCGACTATTGCCGGCAGGCAGCTCGCTTGACTGTATTAATTTGCGTTCGTTTTATGCTAAAAATAAAAACAAATTTTGAGATCAACATTCTACACCTACTGTCGACGCTTCTAGAAAGAATACGTAATCTAGTTACATACTTCGCTGATATTACAATATATAGATTAAACGTATAGTCCCGGCCTGAATATAAAAATAAGGATGCCCTATCACTTAACTAGAGAGTCGTAAAATATTATTAATTGCTTACTCCTTTTGCTAGTTTGCAGGAGTTCCAGGTAACAAAGGAATTCCGTTACTATTTTCTTGGTGGCGAGTCAAGCAACAATTGCTCATGTAAGAACCTATTACGGCTACAAATATTCCAGCTCTGTCTTTAGTGCTGTCTTGGTAAAGAAAAATAGAGGTTGCCGATAGACAAATTTCCCGAAATGCAATTAGATGCGAACGGGATTAGCAATTTGGTTTATGATGAACAAAAATTGAAGATTTCGGGTTTCTTGATCGAATGATCGAAAATCCAAATTGATACCTTCGTCTCCCGATAAGCAAAGTTAACCTTAACAACGTTTTTTTTTTCAACTAGCTCTAAACCTCAACTAGACCTGTTTACTAAATAATAGATAAAATATCTACAAGGTTCTGAGTTTCAGAATCATTGAACAATTACATGTTCCAACAAAGTTCCAATATTCAATTCGAACTCATTTTACACGTATGTACGCAATTACAGAGAGAAAAACATGCTAGACCCCATTAGATACAAAATAGTTTACGTCTACAAAATCTATTGTTTGCCCCCAAATTAAAATTTGTTATTTATAAAATACACAGTCAATCCAACATGCAGAACATTTTCCTCAAAAACCGAGGTTGAAACAAGGAAATTTCTTCAGGATCGTGCTAATTGAAGGCCCCGTCGAGGAACATGCTCGTTTATAATACAATAAAATAGTTAAAGAGCTCGCTAAGTGCACACATCGCCAGCATTGTGAGTTGAGCACGAGCTAAGACGATTTGCATAAGGGCCGCTGTCAATGCTAATACTCGTGGGCAATGAACAGAAGGTCTTGACGGCCTTCCTCTAGTGTAAACGAGGCCCTTTGATTCGGCATCAAATTATTTTACATCATAACATATAATAGTAGAAACGGCTGAAGTTTCTGCGAAGCCATGCAAATTCGAATACTACAAAAAGTGAAATAAATTTACGCTGGCAACTGTATTATACAGGAGAATAATGTAGGTATACAGGCTGCCATAGCTTCGTACTTGAACCGATGTTGTTTTCAATATGATTTCGATAACATTTACCTTGCAATGATATATTATCGAAAAAAATTCGAGATTGGTTACGCTTTGGCCTGAATAGTATTGCAAGGTCATGTCACGTGAAAAACTTTTTTCAATTAAATGCGATCTGTTCCTGGTTTCAGTGCAGTCCACGAATCGCAAGCGCAAGGTTGCGTTACGCAAGCGTTACACGTGTCCCCGCTCGCGGACGTTGACCTCTTCAAAACACTTCCGATTCGCATGCACAATAACAACTTATGATTATTTTAAAAGGCGAAGGTGACTCACATACGGAAACTACGTATACTCCTAAGTACATCGGAGATTAATAATATGCTCACCGAAAAACAAACATTATTTGGTAATTATTCAGATTAAGCTGAAATAATACTGTTTTCTAGCTGGACGCATTGCAATTCAAAATCGTTCGTCTAAGCCCGGTAAATTATTTGAAAGGATTTTTATCAAAATTATAATATTTTCTTGTTCATTATCTCAAAAACGCTTGGCCTTAAATGATACAAGGTTGCTAAATAAATGCGCATTATATTTACTGCTGTTATTATTTGTGTAGGCATTTGTAAGATATACATAAATACCTATCGTCATATTTGTTGCTGTTTATTCGTACAATACAGACTTCCTTCTCGATTTATAATTTGACAAACGATTTTAAAATCAGCAGATATAAGTAAAGATAATTGATACACGTGACATGAAGGGCTTATGAGCATTTTATAAATACAAAGGTTCAAATACTCGGAAAAGATAAATAGCTCGTCACGTTGCAGAATTAAACTCGAGTTCATAATGTATCATTGACACACTTAAGAAGTAGAGAATTTTTCAGTTCATACCTACTTGTGTACACGTTTATTTGTCAGGTTTTTGAATGATTTTGTTCACAAAATATATATATTTATATATGAGTTTTGTATTTTGATTTATAATATACTAATTGACCCAGCAAACGTTGTTCTGTACTATGAATTTAAAAAAAGTACCCTATGTCCTTCTCCAAGGTCCAATCTATGACTATACCGAAATTCATCAAAATTGGCTTTGGCATGAGAGCGTAACAAACAAACAAACTCACTTTCGCATTTATAATATTAGTAAGGATTTTTAATATTTAAAAATACTATGTAATCGTGCTTTAAATAGCGAACAATGAAAAATACTTTATAGTAATATTTATTTCTACATATATTAGGAATATTTACATTTTTTATTAGTACTTTCTTATTTCTTTCACCCAAGACCCCGGGGTGGGGTTGAGTAACGATGCAAGGCAAATAATCTGCGTGTGTTTTTGCAATGATGACTTTCTCTTATACTTTATTTTACCTAAAGAGCTAGTACCTCTAATAAATAATAAGATGATAATGGAATAGTTTAGCTTTATACAAGGGCTACTGTTGCCTAATCAGGGTTTAAATGCCAGCTCCTCTAAATTTTATCCACGTCCATTTCACCTTTTCTCTTGTACAACAATAGTAAAAGTTACTGTGGCAAACACGGCAAATGGAAAAGACATACAAAAGTGTACGAAACAGTGCTCGACAGAGCAGTCATTCCAAAGTATAATTTTCGGTCGTAACGAGAATAAGCAAATTTGATGACGATGACTATAAAATTACCAGATATACCTCAATATTAAAATGTAATAATAAATTATCTAGAAGAGATTGCGATAAGACCGCATTGTTTATTTTAGTTTTTTCCGTAAATAATAACTATAATAGTTATTGTTAGACAATAAACAATTATCTGTTTATCTATCTATGAATGATCTATGGATATAAATCTGGATGAGTTTGGTTTGAATGGGCTAGATTATAGAGAATTTAATATTATATAGTCTAGAATAAGATGTTTACTATTTATACGGGAAAATACACTAGCAATTTCCACGCGAATGTAACACGAATAATAGCAATTTATTTTTATTACACAGAATCTAAATTTATTACGAAAGAGGATAAAAACTTATCTATATATTAATATATGAGGTGAAAACGTCTCCCTTTTTAAGAAAATCACCCCAACTTAAGTATTATGAATTTTGGCACAGTTCAAGTTTATATACATGACAAGCTAATATTTTTTTATAATAATGATTAAAACATACTTTAAATTCGACCACTGAGCGACTACTAATATTTTTAAATTACCGAATGACTTGTGAAACACCACTTAATATGAATAACATGCTCTATAAAGTACTTATAGCAAAATGAGGTGACGTTAGTCGATATAAGAGAGCGTAGGGCGCCTATGCAAATTTGAGATGACCCAAATTCGTACTCGGATACCGGCTGCCAGTCAGCAGCCATGTTCGCACCATTTGTGCCGGCTCGTAGCTACGTAGGGTCGCGTAGCAGAACGACGTAACCGCCTTCATGTAGATCTACACAAAATGGAAATGACTGTAATAAACTGTAATATGCGAACAATGTATTTTGTTTTTAAAAGATAGAAAGTAGTCTAGACCATGAATTATGTAACATATATACTTTTGTTTATTTTTTAGAATCCCAATTTCGATCGATTGATATTTTTAACATATAAATTACAATATGGAGTAAAGAAAATAAACAGTGTTAAGAAAATAGTCAATTCCTTCACGAGGGTGGTATAACATTAGTTCTACACAATCGATACACGCGCCTGCCGAGTCGCGAGAACTGTCATGGTTGCACCGTTCGCGCGTATTTGAGCCGCTCTGTTAAAATTTTATATAAATTACTTAGGCTCATAATAAAATACCTGACTAATAATAGATAATACTTTATTGTCACACACTTAATCTAATAATATAATAGAAGTAGTAAAAGAAAATATTCTGAACATAGGAGACAATGGGCGGTCTTATCGCTTTAACCGATTTCTTGCAGACAACCCATATGACTATAAATTACAATAAAAGAAAATAGATTACAATGATTATATTGTATTCGTCCGACATTGTACTATCGACAGGTAAACCAACTCTTTGAAGCCACTGTTTCAAACCCTCCAATTATACTTGACTCAGGATAGAAACATAAATGTGTTTTGTAAATCTATCTCTTTTTAAACTAAATGTAACAAATACACCTCTAAATGCAGGAAGAAACACAAAATACAAATAATTATTCCAGCATTATATAAACCCATGTTCTCGATATTCCTCAATACTCGTACATCGCGACCACTGAAAACTGATTTATGTAGAAAACTGACACAAAGTTCCAATTGATCTTGCATCAGCAAGAGGCGTAAAAGGCCTTGCGGGCCGCCATCTAATGCTGTTGACTTTGAATGTGCTAGCATTTTCGCCTTGGTACTGTATTAACGTAAACAACTACATAATATATTATGCATTCATTTCTGATTTAATTACATATTGACGCTTATCGACAATCAGTTCCCATTAAGCGTTGAGCAATGGTTCTTCGTTCGATTATATCCTCAGATTATTTAAACGTGGAGGAGACATAACGTGCAACTGTAACTTTTGATCATACTCAAAATATACAAATTTCTGAAAGAGTATTAAATTTTTTCTAAGATATATTTCAGATTATAAAGATCATTTATTGAAAATCAGTATATTCAGTGGGCACTATCGCTCTAAAATGTCACCTAGTAAGATAGAACCGATGTTTGATGGAGCAAATCTAATTTCTCGTTTCATCAAATGTCTCTACTATGTCCACTTTACGTTTGGACAGATCACCACAACAAAATATGCAACGGAGAGCAGATATTCATGTTGTTTTAAGGGAGTTTCTCGTCCAGTAATGGACAATGGTTAATTAATTAACCACAATATTTTATTAAATAGATAGTATCTCCCCGGATAAATGCTCTAGGAACAATATTGATAAAAACATTCCAATTTCAAGCAATATTGATGTTAGGCAAAGGGACATTTGTGACGAATGTTAAGCGACAATGCCCATAAAAGCTGTCCAACAGTCATTAAAATTCCGGCCGTGAAGTAAACCACTAGGTGCCATCGATTTTAGAATTATGGCCGCATTCAATACAATGTTTCGCTAATATAGTGCTATCGTTGTCCTACTTAACCTACCAAGAACATCCTTATCGTACAGGAACTAACGAGGTTGAATTTTGTTTTCCTAGTACAGAATAAATGCGATCAATAATTTATTTTTTGTAATTTATAATCAGTCATACAATTTTAGTTGAATAAAGGATATTGTTAGCTTGCAACTGTACCTATGCTGTCCCTTGCGTCATAGTGAGAGACTATGGCGATGATATCTGTATGAAATTTTTCTTCAATCTGTCCTATTCTGGTCCAGCATTATAGCATTTTGTAGAGTAAAGTTGTGTCCTGTTTAACGTGTTTCCAGGGTAATGGTCATCATCCTCGTTGTGCTATTTGTGAATAACACGATAAGGTCTGTGGACCTCATTTTATTAGAAGGTATCTTGTTATTTCTTCAGACTGCTATAAAAAGACTTGAGAATAATAAACTTAATATATTATTTTATATAAAAATGATACTATTTAATATTAAGTATAATAGAAATTTTCATGCGTACTAGACAATATTAGAAAATAGATTTGTAAATCTACAAATCGGTAATCCAGTATACCGACTTATATTCGGATGAAAAGATAGAAACTACTTTAGACCACGAACATTTCCACATATATACTTTTATTAAATTTTTTAGAAACGTATTTCCGATGGAATGTTCCTTCGATGTTGCAATTATAGAAAAAGTTAAGTTAAAGGGATCTTTAATTTAACAATTTTAACGAATTGTGTGATCATATAGCTTTATAATTTGCGTTTATTCAATTTTAAAAATATTAGCGATAATCTGTGTATCATTAAAGATTATAAATGAAAAGAAAGTATTGTTTCAAACGAAAAAATATTTAAAACATCTCTCTTTAGATACTAAGACGGTAACATATTACAGTATTTTCTCCATGCAGGGGCGGAGGAAGATAATAACCCCTGCGGCCGGGGTCGACCTGTCGGCCCCAAGCCCGTCTGTATGGCGACCATCCTTGGTCTTAAGTATGCCGCCATAATAACCTTGTGTTGTATTCCGGCATAAGTGACCTAGGTTCTTGTACCCCTGTGGCACAGCAGCGTGTTGGCAGTGCCTCTGGCTTCGCAAAATTCATAGACGACGATAACTGCTTACTATTGGGCCATCAGCGTGTCTGCTGTTCCTCAACAGTAAAAAAATATTGTTTCCGATAAATTTAATGTTATAACAGCTAAAATATGAAATAAATGAACTCGTTTTTGACATTTCTTTTTGCATAACTGCAACCAACCGCTAAAAGTTAACGGTTAAGCTAATTAAACTGCGCTGTTACGCTCACAATTTTTGCCATTAAGATACATTTAACGTATAATTTTAATTAGTGTTTTGAATATATGAGTTAATTAGTGAAGTGATTTTATGATACAATCTAACCCGTTATTGCATTGCTCAGTAATAAAATATTCGCATTGTGGCCACGTAGGTAACTGGTAGCTCAGTTGTATTACACTTAAAGGTCTCGGGTTCATAGCAGCAGTCATCGCTTAAGCAGTTTTTCTTGTCTAACGTGCGTATTAACGCACAATTGCCATGTACCAAGGTGAAGGAAAACTTTGTTAGGAAATCTGCATACTGAGATCACCGGTATGTGTAACCCGTCAATCAGCCTTTTACTAGCGTGGCGTGTGAAACCCGAGACCAGCAGACGTTGAGGACTGTTATCATTGTCGCCACGCAAGAGTTCAATCGGTCTACACGACAAAATGTATGTTTAGTTTAAAGTTCTGCTCTGGATATACTGTCTCCACAACTAGTGATACAGGTTTTAATCTATTAGCCTTAAAAAGTAAAAAGAACTTGTTGTTATGTTGTGCATAATTAGCAGCTGATCATGAGTGTCAAAATTGTCTATGATATATTACTGTATTTATGACTAATATTACGGTATTAAATTAGTTTAATTAGTATCTACTTAGTTATTACTACTGTCCATCGCTATACTGTGCCCGTATTATATTTAGCTTCTTTGAAACTTCGACGATTACTTTGTTACTTCGGCTATACGAAATGTAATCTATACAAATAAATAAAATTGGAGGGTCTGTTAATATTACAATAATAATATTACAATATTAAAATAACCGCTTTTTACTAAGTTCATTCGGACGTATACACAATACATATACCAAAACATCATTTTTTAAAAATTTTGTCTGTCTGTCTGTTTGTTCCGGCTAATCTCTGAAACGGCTGCACCGATTTTGACGGGACTTTCCAGTGCAGATAGCTGAGGTATCAAGGAGTAACATAGACTAGAAAAATAGATTTTAGAAAAATAAAATAGTTTTTGGTAAAAATGATAAGTTTCGGAAATTGAGTCCCAATTTAAGTTGACCTCAGATTTATATCATCAATCATATGAAATAGGGTTCAGCTTAGGCTGGTCTTAGTAGGTTGAATTTCCAATTTAAGTTGATTTCATATATCCAAAAAAAATGCTGCCCAAAGTCACTATTCCACGCGGACGGAATCGCGGGCACAGCTAGTATAGAATAAAGAAACTTTTTTGCATACAGAAAAACAAAATATGAATTGGTTTTCATCCCCTATGAATTAGGCTACTCGACAAAATTCTGTCATCGACAAATTATAAAAAATATATATTATCGAAATAAATTATATTATTTTTATTTACAATAAAATCCAACGCGGTAGTGCAGCGAGCGTTTTGGAAATGTTTCCGGCCGAAAATGATTTGGAATCCATTTATTATTTATAGTTTTCGTATGTGTGTTTATTATTATTTTTTTGTAATATAGTGTAGTTTAAAAATTAATTTAAGCATTTTTCTTGTAAATAAAAATAAAAATAATAATAATATAACTTATTAAAAATTAAAATATAAACTTGTAAGACATGTCTGTAGTGTGCACACTGTACTCGTAACTTACTAACAATTGTGACCCGTTCATAATTACGTACTATGTAGCCGAACGGTCGATGTACCCAGGCCCAGATATTTAGCGAAACGTAGGCGAATATAAAAGGCAAATAAGAAAGTAGTTGCCAATGGCAGACATGCCCATTCTATGCCGAATTCGGCGATACTATCAACATGCTACCGTTCTTAACGGGACCTGGTTTGACGTCTTATTCAGCGCCACGGTCTACTTTAATATGTAGTTTCTCGATTGATGTATTGCATTAGTAATTTTAACTGATATTTTATTCAAAATCCATTTGAATTAATTTGTTTCTCGAACTATCTGCCTTTATTGCACATAAGAGTATCGTACTTCGTGTACATTTATTGATTAACACATCTTTAAGTTAATTATTGCTTTTTTATTGCTGTATGACAGCAGACAGGCTGACGGCCCATTTATAATTTAGAAGTTACCGTCGCCTATAGGTGTTTGCAATGCCAAGGGCATCGCTAACACGCTGCTAACCGCGTAGTAGTACTGGAACCTGGTCACTTATGCCGGCCGGAACATAACACAAGGTTCTTATGACGGCATATTTAAAAGCGAGGGGTGTTTGCAACTCCTATGGGCTTGGAGCCCTAACCGTGGGTTGTTTTACGGCCTTTTATGACAGGCCGACCCGGGCAGCAAGGGTCCTTATATCCTTACTCTCACTATTAACTACGTGGGCCACAAGCCCGTCTGGATTGCAAACACCCTGCAGGGTATTTTTATCCGTGCAGGGGCGGAGAAAGAATACTAACCTCTGCGGCCGGGGTCGGCCTGTCGTAAAAGCCGACAAAACAACCCACCCTAGCTACGTGGTAGGGCCTCAAGCCCGTCTGGATGGCGTCCACCTTCGGTCTTAAGTATGCCGCCATAATAACCTTGTGTTGTGTTCCGGCATTAGTGACCCAAGTTCCTGTACCCTTATGGGATAGCAGCGTGTTCGCGATGCCACTGGCGTTGCAAACACCCATAGGCGACGGTAACTGCTAAATTCTAAGCGGGCCGTCAGCCTGTCTGCTGTTCTACAGCAATAAAAAAAAAAAAAAAAAAAAACCCTTGGTCTATAAGTATGCCGCCATAATAACATTGTGTTGTGTTCCGGCATCAGTGACCCAGATTCCTGTACCTACGGGACCGCAGCGTGTTCGAGATGCCCCTAGCGTCACAAACATCCGTGGGCGACTATAACTGCTTACTATTAAATAGGCCGCCAATCTGTGTGCTGTTCCTCAGCAAAAAAAATTAGTAAATAATTTCATTTACGTTATGTAAGGTAAATTGACCGAATTTTTTTAACTTAAAAAATAATCAAACATGATTTCAACATATATTTGATACCTATCTATACACAAATAACGACATGTCGATGTATCTAAACCATAAAACTACAAGCAATAGCAAATTAATGAATTAATATTTACATAAATTTTTGATAATGAAACGGAAAAGAGAATGTAGCAGCATACAATGCGGAAATCATAGGTATGTTTGCAGTTCTTTTGACCTTTCAAACATTTATTAAATGTTTGTTCGTGTGTTTATCAGTTCTTATTCAGACAGTCAAGGATGCAGCTCATGTAGGATGTTATTGCGACCTATTTTATTGGCTAGTACGTTCTTTATTTACGTCATATAAAATGTTGACAGCTTTATATAAGGGGTGTTAGTTTACAGCATCAAATGACATTTTATAAGCATCTCATCATGATGGCGTTTCAATAAAAATCAATTGGAATATAAACTTTTATTAATCATTAAATTAATCAACGCAATCAGTTAACTCGAGTTAAAGCCCTTTATAAATACAAATGACCAATGAGTATCGCGGCCAACACACACGAGTACTCGCTAAACTGGCGCAGAAATGAAATAAACAGCTCGTGTGTGCGTAATGTATGCTGCCCACACACGCGCTGAAGACTTTGTTTTGCCGTTGAGATTCGCGCGTGCAGTTGCGCAAGCGCAAGTTGGAGGCCATTGACTCGGACGTATGTACGAGGCGGCCATGTTGACGCGAATGCGCGGGCGCTGCCGAGGTAGGTAATAGAGCGCGAATCCAGCGACTTCTGTTCCGCGCGGTTTCGTAATCATGTTTACGCTTCACCGGGCCCAATGTCGCCATTTGTCCACACAACACCGATAACAAGTCGCCAACATGGCACGCACTGCCTGCTAAATCTATTATACACGAAATCTAGGTACAACGTAAACTAAAACTGATCTACACTAAAACTAAACACAGAAAAACATTCATTATGAAAAGGAAACCTAAATAATCCAAATCACAGAAAAAGTTGACAGAATTAATATAAATTTTACAATCACGATCATAATGAATTAAGGAGGATAGAAGATAAATTATGGGTATTCAGAAAACCAAAATTGTTTGAAATGTAAAGGGAAATACTAAAGTCATGCTTATCATCATCATCATCCCATGCGTTGTAACCTAAACATCCGTTTCAGTGCCCGGGGTCCGCTTTCCGGCTTTTTCTACTACACTTCGTGCTTCAGCATCCCTGGTAATGAGCCCATTGGGACGCATATCACCCTTTACGACATCAAGCCAGCACTTTTTGGGTCTACCCCTCCTGCCGGGGCTCGACAGAGGTGGCATGGGCAGACATTTGTTTCCCACCTAAGTAAAGTCATGCAATTCCAATGCACGTATGTATTGTCATGCATCCAAGTTTAATAGATCACTAATCTCAACAAGCACACATCAGAATATATGCTAGATTTAGAAGAAGAAGAAAATTTCATAAGTGTACATACCATATCGTATTATTTAAACTTTCTATTCACAATAAGTTCTATTTTGTCACCCTATATAAATTCTCCAAATTTGGATATTATACCCACTCATTTACCAAATCTGCCAAACATTTATAATTTAAATACAAACGTCACCTACTTTCTCCTACACGTTTTGCACATTACATTTAATCGACATAGAAACTTTATAGTATGTATATGAAATATAACGTTTTTTAGATGACGTAAGAAAGAAAGCATTACATATGTCAAATGGTTTTGTATATGTGATACCTACTAAAAGTGAGCGATCATAAACGTGTTGTTTAATTAAAACATTATTAATTGTTAAATAAAGCATATTTCGCTTTATAATTAGAAATTTATTAAATTTAATTTAAAATTAGTGTGGATAATTCATGAAAACATGTTTATAATTTAAATAATGTCAATCAACGTAATCGTCTTGATCATTGAAGATTCAAAAACAGTTACATTCATCGGGCGAATAATGCGAAAACTATTCAAATAACCACATTTCCACCGCCGCGTACAGCCCGTCCAACATGTAATTTAATAATTGATGTCGCATCGATTTTAGCCGGTTTTCGGACAATTTATTATTCGGCAGTGGACAATCAACGATGTGGCATACGTCAACTGTAATTTTCCCCCAAAATCAATACACCTTCACAATGATATAGAAAGTATATAATGTTGTATTTGTTTGCGCAGTGTACGAACTTGTTTACCGTCTGTACATTGCGCAACTATATTCGCGAACCGATAACGGAGTTTAGGTAGATATAGCAAAGCCCCTCCGTCCTCGCAGAATCCGGTCTGTGTCCATCGGTCCCGCTCGCCCGCGCGCCGTTCACATACATTCATCTCGCTTTGACGCAATGACATAGATACCAGCCAGTTGCGAAACAGCGCGGATTATATAGCAGGTGGATTGTACTCTAAACGAGTTTAAATAAATGCTTTCACATGCCTTTGAATATATAAGAATTTAAATATACCAAAGTGGAATACTTAATTAGACTTGAATAATATGCGAATTTAGTGATCGCATAACTGTTTTCGCCGAACTTTTACTAATTTACATGGCACATAAATAACACCGTTATGGGGCTATCAAAAATCAGAATGTATAATAGTAAAGATTTTACATTTCGTATACACTTTAACAAATTTATAGCTACATAAGGTTTCATAAATTAACTTTAATGATGTCTTCGATATTCTGAACACGTATAATTTGGTAAGTTAAGCAATGACCGTTGATCGAATATGCATGATGCATGTGAAAGAGTCACATCATGCAAATTGCATAGCGAATTGCGAATCAGTATTCAGAGGCGGAGTTAGGAGCATCCAATGCAAGGGCATAAGCAACGCATGCGCCATGATCTTTGCTGAATACTAAGTACTAATAAAAAAAATTATTTACTAATATTGTACAATATTTTGTTATAAGTATACATAATAAATTTGTATACGTACACATCCAAAATCCATTTATAGGAAGGTTCCATTATAAGAAAGGTTCCTTATTCTTTCTTATTAAATTTTTTCAATATTCTATACATAATATAAATATATCATCAACATTTTAGTAGAGTCCTGTTTAAAAAGACTAAATCTTTAAATTTTACAAATAATCGTAGGTATCAACCAACCCAGGGACAAGGACACCATAGTAGTTAACCATTTAGTAAGCGGCTAACGACGCTGCTGTGACTTCGTTTTTCAATTTTGTCATTTTACTAAGGTTACTATAACTCACATCGTTACTTATACTATATGTTTGCGAAAAATACAAAACTAGGTTTACAGTAAACAATACTTTTGAGCTAGATTTATATGATTCTTTTTGAAAAGAATCAAAATTGGCCATGGACAACAGGTTAGAATCCATACTAATATTATAAATGTGAATATAATTTTGTCTATCTGTATGCCTGTTACGTTTTCTAGCCTAAACCACTGAATCAATTTTGATCAATTTCAGTATAGAGATAGATTTTACCTTGGATAAGACCATATGCTACTTTTTTTATTTATACAAAAGAACGACGTTTGCCCGGTCAGCTAGTTATATATATGATTATTTTTAAAAGGAAATAACATTTGTCATAGACAAAAGAAACTCGTGCTACCCGTTGCAGAGAAAGAAAATTATTTCGCTACTGTCAATATTAAACAGCGTTCCATAGAGGAATGTAGTTGCAATGCGTGTATTAGATTGTGTTTTTATTGGAGCGGCCGCGCGACACGCCACCTCCACCGATAGCCTCCGATAAGATAAGAATAATCGATAATTTCGCGCGATTCGCCGTCCAACACGAAAGGTCACTTTCGTTGCGAAATAATATACAAACCGGAGCCCTTTAAACTCACGAAATGTTTCACGTTTATGTTAATCGCGATAAAATTTACAACCTCAAGAAAATATATAACTGAAAAAACTGAAAGAAAAGTTTTAATGAAATAAGGACACGGGTTGTGTGGCCGCGCTTTGTCAAGATTACTTAAATTATTTATGAGAGGTATGAAAGGGAGTTTTATTTGAGACGTATTATAAATTATAAAAAGGAAATTAAAATATACCGACTTTAGTAAAAACGTATGTAATTTATTGTATGTGATTCGTGTAGATTTAAGTTTATTTATTTCGCAAACAACAAAAAATCGTTCACTATAGAGCTGCTTAAAACTAAATAAGTTTTTTTATATACGTGTGAATAGTGAATACCATTTTACAATTCTGAGAGGGAATAAAAATCCCTATTTATTCTTCATAGTTTCAAAATCGATGATATGAAGTCGCATTTTATCTATAAAAATTACAACGAACACGTGTTTATTATAGCAAAGGTAATCGAATAAAATTCTTAAATATTAGAACAATAGAGATGTTCAATTCGATACAGTTCTTTAGAATTATAAATTAAATATATACTTTAAAATATATATTAATATTATATAAGAAAATACGTAACATTGTACTTGTACCAAATGGAGAACACTAAACATAACAGCGGATTCGGTGTTTGCTAAACGTTCAGCCATTTATCCTGGAGGAAACTCTTTCAGAGCATAATGTTGGTCGCTGTTACTAATTGTCACAGAGCGATACAACCTTATACGTGAAAATCGACAAAATGATGATAACGACTCATGACTTAATGAACTCCACGGTGTTACGGCTAACGCACGCCGCAACGCTTATTTTTATGTACAATATGTATGTATATTAGTTTTCTAGAACCTATAACACAAGCGCTTTGCTGCTTACTTGGGGACTACAAGGTGCTTTGTGAATTGTCCCATTATATTAATTTAAAAGTCGAGAATAAAATAAGCCAGTTTCAGTCATTATTTTTAGATAACAAAATTAAGATAATTAATGCATCTACTTTTTACAGAGAGAGGAGAGGAGTAACAACGATGACACCTCCGGTAGGAGGCGGCCTGTTTATTTTTTATTGCTGTAGGACAACAGACAGGCTGAAGACTCATTTAGAATTTAGCAATTACTGTCGCCTGGGGGTGTTTGCACCGGCAGTGACATAGCGAACACGCTGCTGTTGCATAAGGGTAGGTACAGGAACGTGGGTCACTAATGCCGGAACACAAAACAAAGTTATTATGGCGGCATACTTAAGACCAAAGGTGGTCGCGATCCAGATGGGGTTGGGACCCTACCAAGTAGCTAGGGTGGGTTGTTTTGTCGCCTTTTCCGACAGGCAGACCCCGGCCGCAGTATTCTTTCTCCACCCCTGCACGGATGTGGAACGGAAAAACGGAAAAATTCCAGATTTGCTGCCATAATAACCTTGTGTTGTGTTCCAGCATGAGTGGCCCAGGTTCCTGTACCTCAATGGGAGGGACAGCAGCGTGTTCGCGATGCCGCTAGCGTCCCAAATATCCATAGGCAATGGTAACTGCTTGCTATTAAGTTGTCCGTCAGCCTGTCTCAGCAGACAGCTCCCACAGCAATAATAAAAAGTTTATTCAATTATCAACGATTTCGAAAAAAAACATTATTGTACAATATTAGCTATTGGCTTAGTTATTTAAACCTAGATCATTTATAAATGGGGTGATTTTACTTGAAGAGATTACGTATAATGCATGTCATTACGCTTGTCTAGTGTTGGACTGACTTTGACAAGCTCGCTAAATTATAGATGCGGTAATCACGGCAATAGCCGGTAGAATGCGGTCGAATTGTTTATTTTACTATTTCAATAAGTCTGAAAAATGGTAAATTACATATTTATCAGTTCAGGTTGATTTTTATAGCTTGTTTTTTTACCTTCCAGTCCAAAAATAGCTACTAATAACCTTTGACGGGTGTTTTGCTAAATAATTATATATAATAACAGCAGTACTGGATTAAGCAATCGCGGGACCTTTCTTTCAAAAGGTCAATGATCTGCTATGGATTCTTGGGTATAAAGTGGTAAAAAAACAATTCAATACTTAATACGTTTATTTGCTATGTATAGGTTACGTTGTGGGTGATTCATCGTACAGTGGATACTTTTTTAAATGCTGTGGAACAGTAGACAGGCTGACGGGCCACTTAACAGTAAGTAGTTACCGTCGCCTATAGATGTACGTGACGCTACGGGCACCGCGAACTCGCTGCTGTGTAGGGGTACAAGAACCTGGCTCATTAATGTCGGAATACAACACAAGGTTATTATGAGGCATACTTAAAACCGAGGGTGGTTGCCATCCAGACAGACTTGGGGCCTCCACGTAGCCAGGCTGGGTTGTTTTGTCGCCTTTTACGACAGGTCGACCCTGGTCACAGGGGTTAATATTCTTGAGATGAGTGGGTTTAAATATGCGGGGCCCCCCTTATGCGCGGGGCCCGTAGCAACTGCTACTTTCACTACGTGGTTAATTACGAGCCCACTACTGGACTCGAGGCTCTTCCTAGAGGGAACAGGCAGTATATCTGCCACGCTTGCTCAAGGTGGATTGGCAGGTTAGACATACCGCTGATCTCGGTACGTAAGTTTCCTCACGGTGGTTTACTTCACCATCTGTACATGACATTTATGCTATAATAAGCACTTTAAGTGATAAAAACTGCTTAAACGATGCACGATGGCGGAATTCAAACCCGGGACTTCTACTCTATATCTGAAAGTGATACCACTGAGCTACTAAGTACCATAAATAGGTATATAATTTTCCGCAATTAATTCTCGTACTGTCAATTCAACAACAATGATACGTCTGGTATTCATTTATAATACACCCGTTTGTCAACTAGATTAAGAAAGTAGATAGTTCATTGCTGAGAAACAGGAGACGGGATGACCACCCACTTAAATAGTAAGCAGTTACCGACGACTATAAACGTTTGTGACGCCAGGGCCATCGCTAATACGCTGCCGTCCGCGTAGGACAACTGGAACCTGGATCACTAAGTCATGTAATACGAGAAATATGCTAACTATTCCCAAAATTAATAATTATTATGGAAAACGGGCTGGTCGGTATCTGATCCCCAAGACTTTTAACAAAATCCCACTGTTAAGAAAAAAAATTATTGAAATGACTAAATGTACTATGAAACGTAAATTAAAAAATATGTTATGGTCAGGTTATTTAAATCATATATTTTAGAATAGAGATATAGATATAAATATAGTTTTATAATAGTATAATAATGGAATGAAAATTAAATATAATAATGACATACAGACTTTTGTTTGTGATGAATATATATATATATATATATATATATATATATATATATATATATATATATATATATATATATATATATATATATATATATATACATATGTAATCAAAAATGAAGTTGACGAGCGTTTTTCCCGCCGACAAACTGATGTGCAGTTTGGTGGGACTATTGCAACTTATTATTTTGTATTCTTTGGAGATTAAATAAATAAATAAATAAAAAAAATGTAGGAAATAATATTCTCCATACATGGACAGATTTTTGCTTACGTAATAATAAGAATCATTATTTTAAGATAGAAAAATATTATGAACGTAGCGAAAATCGAACAAGGCAGACTGTTTTGACATCTTAAATAAAATGTTAATACGATTTGATTTAATAAGATCTTAAAGTGTTTATAAAAACTGCCAATTCTCTAATCACTGCCTAAATGCATGGATTCAAATTTCAAACATAATATATATACCTAAATGATTAATGATGAAACTTACTTAAGAGAAAGATTTGCGATATTTTTTACTTGTTTACTTTGAAACGGATAATTGAGTGATTTATGAACTCAGGACCATTATCGTTTGACACGGCTTGTTGCCGAGGTGTCGAAAGACTTTCGGGTTCCAATACAAGACATGTGGTTGGTTAGCAGTCCATTATCATTACGAAATTAGCGTTGTTTACGGCAAAAAGTTTCAAAATCTCTGAGTGGAATTATTTCAAATTTGGAATTTCTCTTGAGACATTTCACACGGCATCAACTAGTCCCAAAGTAAGTAGCATAGCGCATGTGTTTTGGGTACTAGGTAACTGATATATTATTTATGGTATATACTTTATTTTAGTAAATAAATATATATTATACGTTAACACTCAGACGCGGGACGGGAATCCAACCCGTGATAGCCACAGACGTACCAAAGTGCGTTAGCCGTTACGACACGGAGGTCGTCAGAGTCATCAGAATCAGTCCTAAAAATTGGGCCGACGGAGGAGTATGAAATTTGGAACGGTTAAAGTTTATATGGAGTATAGAACTCTATTATTTTTGCCTAAAATTCATTAGAAATACAATAAATTAATTAAAATATACATTACACATACTACTGCTCGAATAATACACAACGTACACACACATACATACCTTACTGATGCTTTTGTGTCTTTTATAAGAGTTTATGGCCTGGTAAAGGTTAATTTTATCATCATTTCAGCCGGAAGACGCCCACTGCTGGACAAAGGCCTCCCCCAAAGATCTCCACGATGATCGGTCCTGCGCTGCCCTCATCCAACCTATCCCGGCGATCTTGACCAGATCATCGGTCCATCTTGTGGGGGGCCTACCAACACTGCGTCTTCCGGTACGCGGTCGCCATTCGAGGACTTTTCTGCCCCAACGGCCATCAGTCCTTCGAGCTATGTGCCCAGCCCACTGCCACTTCAGTTTTGCAATCATCCGGGCTATGTCGGTTACTTTGGTTCTCCTGCGAATCTCCTCATTTCTGATTCGATCTCGCAGGGAAACTCCGAGCATAGCCCTCTCCATTGCTCTCTGAGCGACCATGAGCTTTCTCATAAGGCCCATAGTTAGCGACCACGTCTGCGTTCCGTATGTCATCACTGGCAACACACATTGGTTAAAAACCTTCGTCTTGAGACACTGCGGTATTTGGGACGAAAAGATTTTACGGAGCTTCCCGAACGCTGCCCATCCGAGTTGGATTCGACGAGTGACCTCTTTCGCGAAATTGGACCTGCCTAACTGGATCGTTTGACCCAAGTAGACGTATTCGTCAACAATTTCGAAAGTACACTTCCCAACTGTTACGGGGGTAGGTGCGACATGGACATTAGACATGATTTTCGTCTTGTCCATGTTCATTTTGAGACCTACTCCTTGGGAAGCTGTATTGAGGCCATCAAGCATATGGCTTAAGTCTTCCATGGTTTCAGCCATGATTACGATATCATCTGCGAATCTAAGGTGAGTGATGTACTCACCGTTAATGTTGATGCCCAGTCCGTTCCAGTCCAGAAGCTTGAAGACATCTTCCAACGCAGCAGTGAACAGCATCGGCGATATGACATCGCCTTGTCTGACTCCCCGCTGCAGTCGGATAGGCTTCGAGTTCTGATCCTGGAGACGGACTGACATGGTGGCGTTTTCATACAAACACTTCAACGCTTTGATGTATCGATAATCAATGTGGCACCTCTGGAGAGACTGAAGCACCGCCCAGGTCTCGATCGAATCAAAGGCTTTCTCATAGTCCACGAACGCCAAGCATAGTGGCTGGTTATACTCCTCCGTCTTCTGTATAACCTGCCGCAGCGTATGTATGTGGTCTAAGGTGCTAAAACCTTTTCGGAATCCGGCTTGTTCGGGAGGCTGGAAGTCGTCAAATCTGCGCGCGAGACGATTCGTGATGACCCTTGAAAACAGCTTGTAAACATGGCTCAGAAGTGATATCGGTCTAAAGTTCTTCAAAAGGGTTTTGTCGCCCTTTTTGAAGAACAGCACCACTATACTTCCGTGCCAGGCCTGCGGCGTTTTGCCATCGAGGATGACGGAATTAAATAGCTTCTGGAGGATTTTAAGCACAGGAGTACCACCAGCTCTCAGAAGCTCGGCTGTAATTCCATCATCACCCGAAAATGTAATGTATATTTTTATAATATTATAATATTTAAACTAATAATATACATTAGTAAATACTTAAATAATTAATTAGCAAATAATAATAATATACAAATAATAATATTATAACAATTATTAATAATACCTAGTCAGGTCATAAATTCTGTCACATGTTTAATGTAAAATAATTGTAACAAGTTTATTAATTATGTAACCATTCATATACCAAAATGAACTTAACAAAACATAGATTCTTATGACATTAAAGTTTATTCAAAATGACCTCCGTGATTTTGAATACAAGCCTTCAATCTGCGCGGCCAGTTGTCTATCGCAGCACGAACGAGGTCCATGTCAATATCGGCGGCTGCCTTAATCAAGGATGTCTTGAGTGACTCCAAATTGGGATGAGGCTTTGAGCACGCCTTTTCCTCCAAGTGTTGCCATATCTTGTAATCTAACGGATTCAAATCTGGATTGGAGGAGGGCCAGTCTTCGTGCCGGATGAAGTCGATTTCACGCGCCGCCAGCCAGTCTTGTGTGCTCTTCGCTCTATGAGCTGGCGCCGAATCTTGTTGGAATACCCAGTGCCTGTTATGAACATGGTATGAGAAACAGGTTCCACAAGGTTCGTCAGGACTGTATTTTGATACACAATAGCATTCGTTTTTACACCTTTCTCACAAAAATGTACCTCTGTTAAGCCCCAATAAGAAACTCCCAACCATACCATGAGCGAGGATGGAAAATGACCTCGTTGGACACGCGGAATACGGTTGCTCGCTTCTTCACTACTGTGTGCGTACACCTTATCATTTTGTTTGTTGTAGCTCTCTTCTACGGTAAACATTTTTTCATCCGAAAAAAGAATTTCCCGATATTTTTTTCCCGCGTATCGCTTCAACAAAGCGCGGCATCTCTTCAGTCTCAGGTCCATTAGACGAGCATTCAAACGATGTCCTGTTTTTCTTCGATATGCCCGAAACCCTAAGTCTTCATTTAACACCCTTTTCACCGTGGTTCTGCTTAACCCCATCTGAAGGGCCAACAGTTTCTGCTTACGTTTGGGATTTCTTTGAATTCGTGCCTTCACAGCTTTTATCACTGCTGGAGTCCTAACAGACCGAGGGCGACCACTTCTTGATCTGTCATCTACACTAGAGTCTTCATTGTATCGTTTGATGGTACGATAAACGAATCTTTTGGTAATATTCAAATTTTTCAGTATGTTAAAAATTTGAATTGGCACGTAACCGCAACGATGCAACGCAATAACTGCAACACGGTCTTCTTTAAGCGTCCACTCCATATTTAAAAATGAGTAAAATTCTAAAAGTTATACATTTTTATTTTCATGAACAATTCGAAATTCTAATTCAATAAACTTTTTTGTGGCCAGCATTCTAAAAGAAAAGTTTTTACTGTGTGACAATACTTATGACCTGACTAGGTATATGTCGGCGCCAAGTCAAAGGACGCGAAGGACGAAGAAAACGGTCTATTACCTAGTAATTTGAATTTATTTATTCTTGCCTATTTGTGAATATAGTATTTACAAAATGCGAATATATGGTTACGAAATGGATTTACAATGCAGGTTTTGCAATACGAAACATTTTTAAGTTTTACTGTGATGCTGTCAAACTGATGAAAAATAACAAATTATGGTCGCATATCGACCCCTGGGCGACCACTAGTATATATATTATAGGCATAAATTATTATTTCACTCCTACATATTATTAAATAGTTTGAAACATATTGTGTTTAAAATCCGTCAAAGAAAATAATATGCACCCGCTCTTGTTTCTATAAAAACAGCCAATATCGTCCCACTTCTGGTCACCTCTTAGGGAAAAAAGTATACCCGCAACGCTAATCTGAACCGAATTGGCGGATTACATATACGGCGGGTTACCGGTTATCTCAAGTTCCACACAATACTTTCCTGCACCATCGTGTCAATTATAATATGCACATGGGACGAGAAAACCTGCCTAAACAGTGCATGCAACCTTATCGTCTCTAGGGCATTGTAAAAGTGACAAAGGATGCTCCTTTCGCTGATTCTCAGACAAGAAAAGAAAGGCACTATTCTACTTTTCTTCATCTGGCGTGTGTAATTGTGTGTAATGTGGCGTGTGTAATGTGACAGCGGATAATTTGTGCTTCTTTGTTTAAGAGGGCATCGACGCAAAAGTATGCACGAAACAAAATACCTAGACTTTCAGAATTATTGATGTCAGGCAAAAAAAGAACATTGGGGTAGTTTTAGTGGGTATACCAGCGACGTGCGTCCTTTGATCAACTGGAGGCGCACGGGCGCATTGCTCCGGTATCCTAGAATACCCAGCCGCGTGCATCAAGCCTTTCCATCTACCACCACTGGATCTCTGTTAAACTAGATGAAACTGGTTAAAAACTATTATTTACAATCAAAATAACCACTTCATGTTGACCTTAAACGCTTGATATGAATTATAATCATAAACAAAAAATAAAAAAATAACTAGTTTGTTGTGTGAAAACACATTATCGTATTATCTGTACTACGTATCCCAATATATGTACAAACAACTGTAATTATAATTATGAATAAAAATAAAAATATGTTTATATTGTTTTTATTCAATCATTTTGGAACCATGGAATAATTTTACTCCATATTTCAACTATTTTCTATAACGTAAAATTAAATAAACAATTATCATTACTGTTTTACACTAATTTATGACCTATAAAAATCTAATACCATATTCATAGAAAGCGTGTGTCCACAAGCGCACAATATTTACGTATTTGTTCACTTGTTGTTTTGATTGAATACTTGACGGAATGATATTATTTCTTCTTTCGCATTTTCTCTCGCAGGATCTATTCGCTTAAGCTGAAGGAAGCAGTGGTGACAGGTGGCCTATTGTTACTTCATGTACGCAAAGACCACGCTGCCACATTCTTCTCTGTGAACAATTACAGCGGCTTTAATGTTTGTTCCGTTTAGGAGAAAAACCGAGATCAATTAGGATGATTTGGACTGTCGTTGTAATAGAGACTAGCTTAAGCAACGTGTCCAGATTAATAGTGAACTTGTTCTTCACAAGGACCAATCCTTTCCAAATCAAAAAAATCCAATTATTATCCACCACATGCTTATTTAATGATTCTTCTAATCTCTACGTGTTAATAACGCAGTCAAATTTATGTGTCTTTTATATTTATATAATTTATTAACGTATAATTTATAATACAATTAAGTATCCTGGAAGTAGATGGGTACAAGGGCAGAGGTAGACTTATAAGCCGATGGAAATAATGTGTGAAGGTTTGTGAAATAACAGATGAAGAATGCCCGGATTTAATAAAATGAAAGAAATAAGACATATTACATGTATGCTGACTCCAAATGACTGGAGCTAATGTTAAATGTATAATTTAACTTTAACCATAATTTTAATAAAACCCAATACAAAATATATGTTTATAAGAATACTGACTAACTAAGAACAATCTAGCAGTTCGAACATTATTGAATAAAGATGTCCAAATATAATCGGAAGACAATGAACACATACCTCGACGTAGCTACATATAAATAACTAAGCAGATGATTACACGATGGTCAGACCGGACCTACCAGAAGGTGAAACCAGTGATCCTCCCAGAACCGAAACTATTTTTGGTTGCTTAGTTCTGTAGGAATTTTAAGTCGCCATTACATTTTTTATTAGCATAATCAGCTGTCTATATGACATAGGTGTATTATATGTTTAATAATACACATTTAACGCAACTTATTAAGAATAAATACAATTACTTTCGATTGTAATTAGTTATAACATAAGTGGTCTAATACGATCGTGTCTATGTACCAAAGAATTATATAATTTAAATTGTTTGTTCTGGTTGTACTTGAATTCTGTTAGTGGCTAAGCCCCTACTATGCATACTTAGATAAATTTAGTCTAAGGAACTTAAAGAAATTATAGTATAAACTGTTTCGCATGAGTTTTATTAGTTCGAAAGCTAAAAGCTGAGATGAAACTTGGGTACATCTCTTAAAAATTCAATATAACAATTTTGATGTCCGTGTCATGTCGTATCATGGATGACAGTCCCTTATCTTGATATAGTATAGAACCATTCTAAAATTAAAACCTAATCAGTTCCATAAACCTTAGTAAGCGACGCGCAACGTTTAATCATACTATATTAATAATCTTATTTTTTTATTATACAAGAAATCTATACGAAGGTACAAATTTAAACTAGATCAAAATTTTAACTTTTAATCTAGACTACCGAGAATGGCTCAGAACACTCCATGTCATGATCTACATACGATCCAAATCAAGCGACTGCAATTTGGTACTGTGTTAAAAAAAAATTAGGCTACGTTTAATATATCCACCCTCCCAAATCAACAGATTGATATACACAGTAAGACAACCACAAGTGAAAAAACATTGTAAGCAATAATTCATGTTAAAATAACACTCAACATATCTGGAGAGAAGGTTTAATTTTAAACCATGTGTTGATCGTTAGCATCTTCGTTATAGATATCTATAAATATGCAAAACAGAGATCTATTGAAGTATTCATTTATTTTTATATTTAATAAAAATTAATTGTACTGTAATATAGTAACTACGTTAATTACATGAATAGGACACAGGTAGTAAAGTAAGGGTATTCGGTTTTTATTCCCGGGTTAGAAGGTTGGAGGGTTAGGACTGTTTGCTCAGGATAAAGAAGGTTTAACCCTGTAGAAATGAACAGGGCAAACGAAATGAACTGAATGTATGCAGAATAAAATTTTCCTTGCATTATGTGAGAACTTGTTGCAAGGTTTCTTTAAACATGAAATTACTGGTTATATTCCGCGTGGGGATTGAACCTACAGACCATACAAAGCTATTTATTATATAGCCACAATCAATAGAATTATTTCTATGTTTGACCAAATTTGTTCAGTAATAGTTAAAAAATAGTAAAATATTGGAGAAACATTTCATTTTTGGCTTTACCTAAATTTAGATATATATGAAGAATTTCATGAAATTCCTTTGGTATTGAATTTTGAGAGTATCTTAAATTTTATTTCTGGAAAGGTGTACTCTAGAATTTTTAGTGTAAGATGTTGACTGATGTAGTTACTTAAAGTACTTGAGATATGAGATATGGCATCTCAACTTAAGCTACTCTAAAACAAAAAAAGAATCGATTATGTTAGTTTGTCGTTGGCGTTAATTAAACATTATTATAATTTGGCCCGATATCGCGTTCACGAAAACGCCGCGTAGCCGCGGTTCTGTTGAGTTATTTAATAGTGCTTTTTTGTGCGTTGGCGGGTGATTGCGCTCCGCCACCCTCGGGGTTCGCGCAAAAAACCCTCTGGTTCACAAATACCCAGAACGTTGTTTTGTAGAAGCGCGGGCCGCGGGGGGCAGAGGTCGAGGGGCACGCGGAGATCGCTATCGCACGCACCCAATGCACGCACTATCCTATAGCTAGCCACTTAATTGTTATGTACGCTGAACGCCATAAATATTGTTACTACTGAATTTTTTTGTTAATTATAACTATAACTCATTTATTCAGAAATTAGCAACATATTACTAAGTATAAAATATATGATGGTAAGCAACACATTTGGTAATCGTTTAAAATGTGCAAAACAGGCGCTGCCAGACCACTACATTTTATGTGTCTTCTCGTAAAATTTAAATAATAAGATGGATTCATAAAAAATTATAATACGATCTTCAAATGGAACTAAGAATATTGTACATAGATATCTCTTTACGTATAAAAACTTATCCTAATAACTGCAGATTATTAGTTTTTGATCATTTATAAACGAGATCATAAACTCTTATAGTCAAATATATCTATATATCCATACTCCATACTAATATTATAAATGTAAAAATAGCTCTGTCCACAGGCTCTGTCTGTCTGTAACGTTTTCATGCCTAAACATCTGAATCATTGATAAATTTCGCTATAGAGATTGGACCTTGAAGAAAAACATATGCTACTTTTTGTCGCGAAAATGAAAGTTTAAGGGGGTGAAATAGGTGTAAATGTAATCAAGTTCTGTTTTTTTTTTTCTTAGTAATTTATAAATTGATTTGTCTATAGGATGTAGAGACTCAATTATTTGTTAACACTGTCATTGACAAAATAAAAAAGCAAACATAGAATTTTTTTGAATAAAACTGAGAAAAACACTGTCTTACAGATCAAAAATTTAAATATCATCAACTAAAGAGACAGGTGGTACGATGAACAACCTGTTCTCCTTTCTCAAATACGACAGCAAAAACTCTCACCAACCCTTTGAATAACGCTATAAAAATATTATGCTTTTGCACGTAAAATACTTTTAGATTATTTAGATTTCCATTTTCAGCTGCATCTCAGATTGTCATTATTTAAGTGTATAATCCCGGTTCCATGCGAAACTTGGACTTTGTATTCAGTTGGGTACGGTTACGGGGCAAATCTTCTCCTTTTTGCGTCGGTACCACTCTGTTGCTTTTTTTCTTGACGAAGAAGGTCCAAGATAAAAGCTTGATCTGGCTGGAAGTAATTTAGGTTTTTACGGAACCGACTGCCATTTTATAACCCCTACCCTGAAACGGGAAACCACAGTTTACTCTCATTAACATTATAATTGTATATAAGTAATTGTGTGACAATTCACACAACGCCATCTAGTCCCGAAGTAAACAGCAGAGCGCTTGTGCTATATGTACTAGACAAATGATATACCTACTACATATATACTTTTCGTTTGTAAATAAATACATATATCTAGGTGTTAGCCCCGATGCGAGACGAAAATCAAACAACAGAGCTCGTCATTTGAATGATTCGTTTTTTTTTAATTTGATAAATGCAATACACGTTTATTAAAAACTAGGTTTAAGACTGACTCTTGCTACTGTTAGTAGCAGTTGGTCAACTACATACACTAATCACTGATACACTACACAAGCGAAATTAATGAATAGTCCCGATTTATTTGAAATTTAACTTACTCCTAATGACGTCCACATTAGGAGTGGCGCCTGTATGGATCACGATTCCCATGCTGAGTCTGAGTGTTCATTTATTAATTTATACTTATGCAATAATATTGATCGATAGTTTAGTCCTAAACTTATTGTGTGCGTGCAAATGCAATACAGTATATTTCTATTCCATTATAAATAATATTAAGTAAGTCAGTTGTCCTTTGTCAAGTGCTTCATTCATCGAATGATTGTTTAAAAAAACTCTGTTATATTCAAAATCACATATATATTAATCACAAGGCAACAAACCGTCGCGAGCGAATTAATAACAAACTAACAGTTGTCCTTTGTAATTGCAACACAAGCACTCTGCTGCGTACTTTACTGTTTATTTCCACATTATATTTTACGTTGTTATAGACGATGTATTTTGTTTTTTGGCGATGTATGTACTTGAATAAAAAACAACTTTTATAGACATAAACGTAGTAGACCTTTTTATTCATATTCATTAACATGATATACGGTATTGGAAAAGTTACAATAGTAATATAGTTATATCATGTCTCGATAATAATTAGCATGCTAATATTAAACATATGAAATTAACATTAGATTATTACTAAAATTGTTGATTTTATTGTTTTTATGTAGTTCTACAGCGATCATTCGATTATACTTTAGCTTTTACGCGTTTTTTTATTGCTGTAGGACAGCAAACAGACTGACGCCCGACTTAATAAAATTAAAGTTAGCAATTACCGTTGCCTATGGATGTTTGCAACGCCTGGGGCACCGCTAACACACTACTATTGTACTATATAATATATACTGGAACCTGGTCACCCATACTGGAACACAACACAATGTTATTATAGCGGCATATCAAAAACCAGGGCTGGTTACCATCTAGACGGGGTTGGAGTCCTACCACCTAGCTTGGGTTGTTCTGTTGCCTTTTATGACAGGCCATAGAGGCCAGTATTCTTTCTCCGCCCCTGCACGGTTAAAACACGTTAAATCATCAGAATAGTACATTTAAATGCGTGTGTTCATCAACTTGTAATATTGGATATTAGAAGAGTGCCGACGTGCGGAAGTATCGCCCCAGTACCAACCTACCCTTGTATGTGAATCCGGTGAATCGGCCACAACGGATCGATGTTACTAATTACTGTCAGCGATGGACTTTACTATTAATGTCCTTTTGAAATATGGGACGCGATTTTACTGATAGCGACATGATTTACCGCCAATTAGTGAAATAAACTACGCTATTACATAACACATTTCGTTAAAACTAACGAAGTAATATTTTCATTACAAGTCATTGTTTTCGTTACAAAGTACGAGGGACGGCTGATAAGTTCACGGCCTAAGGTATTTAACGATGACTAATTATATCATTATTCCTATCACCAATTGCGGGACTCAGTGGTAGTATAAACACAACCCGTAATCAAAATTTAGGTCATAATTGAATTACCTATCGAACAAAAAACATCACCGTGTCAGCCGAATCCGAAAATTCACGGAATTTTGAGCACTGTGATAAAATACGTCGTATTATATGCTTAGTCCGTGTAAAAGAAGGAACAGTAGAAAGTGGAAACTCTCGACAGTGGTATTTTAGGATTCAAACGAACTTTTCCAGCAAACATTGGAATCGCTGTGCATTTTAGATTATTAGCTACGATTTATTTGTCTGCGTCCAACTCCAATGCTCAGGTTTCGCCTACAGAATAATAGAGGGTATGGACAATATACCCGTCACGTTTATCTAAGCCAAATTGCAGGCCTCGTGATCTTTTCCTTCACTGTCGGTACACAGCAATTACGAGTATATTATAATTATTAGGGCCAGACAAACTATCTAAGTGCTGCATGTCATTGTAGATTCGTACCCGCGAGCTTAAGGGTAGCCTCCGAGCGAACCACTCGGCTGCCGCATGCCTTAAAAAAATTATATTATAATAGTCTATAGCAGTGGTCGGCAACCTCGTCACCCAAAAGAGCCAAATATACGAGTAGATAATACACTATTTAAATTTATTCAAAGAGCCATTTTTAACATATGCTTTGTAGAGGACATTATTATGGAAATAATTATAAATATAATATTCAATGCCTGGACTAAATTTCGCAGAAGAGCCGTAGCCGAGGAGTCAACGAGCCGCGGGTTGCCGACCACTGCTTTATGGAAATAGGATGAATAGAAGATGTTTTTGTGTAAGAAGTTTGATATCAAAATGCAGTCCAAATATAATTTACCCTGAAGCGTTGACTTCGTTGAAAGGCTCGTGTTTAAGGGTAGCTGCAGTGAAATGCGTATTGGTTGCGTGTGCGTGCGAGAAGGCAAGGGGGGAGCTCATTAAGGTAAAAAGCCCAGTGCAAACGGCGACTAATGGCGAATTACACGAAGGGGACCACCTGAACACGTTTTTCCATAACATTGTTATCGCAAAGAATTTTTTTACATATTCAGAAATATATATCGGCGCTTGAAAGGCGACCGAATCTAAGCGACATTGAGTGAACTTTCCTCGAAAGTTCAAATATTTAGAAAAAATATATTTATAATTCACATTATATTTGGATTGGAATGATCTAACAAAAAATAAATAATCATATCAAATCACTTTCTTGGAAAGTTCACTCTGTGTCGCTTAGTAAAAGTTGCCTTTCAAGCGTCGATATGGTTTTGTGGCTCTAATCTAATATCGAGAAACCGTTTTTTCGAATCCTGAGTAGTAAAGGAGTAGATACTTATAGTATCCTTAATTTAGAGTACGACAGAGAGGCGATGATTCATATTTCAATTGCCCGGACGGAAGCAACACCGTATTATTACAATGATTTCAACTGATGCGAAATGGAGTACGATTGGGAAAGGTAGAAGAACTTAGAAGGATTAAGAAAAAATAAAGAGGAAATCGCTTATGTTATTCAAAGTTTATTGACAAGAAATATTTAACAACAAATTAGTCAAACGACTTAAATGTTTGAAATACAAATAATCATATTTTTTTAAATAAATATATTCATAACATTGAGATTGTATGGCATCCACATTTCAAAAAACCCAATAAAAATACAAACAATTTTCAACTCTGAATTTATTATAAGAGTAAAAAGGCACTTAACTAGTTAATTGGAGCGTGGAATGAGGTCATTGTCAATTATCAAATTTTCTTGTTTACTGCAAACAAATAGATTTTCGCAGTATCACAGCTATTTAGGTGCAATGCGCATTGAGTTTTAGCTGTGTGATCAAGTGATCATAGACTAGAGTGCATAGTGCATTGTGCTGACAAATTGAAAGGCTGGCTGGATGCGCGACAGGCCGGGGCAGAAGTGGAGGTGGGAGGCGGGAGGCGCGGCGTCTATCAGCATTTCGGTGCGTCCATGGCTGCGCACCTCCCCTCCCCGCACCGCACCGAATTCGCCCTGCTCCTAACAACCCGCGACGCTCCCCTCCAGCGCTAGCTAACCTTGAAAATAGTTTTTACCGGCTCGAGGGTATTCACCCCGAACCCGAATTCCGAGGCCCGATGCACACTGGCGTTTTTTTCACTATGCTACTTTGATTCTAATAGGAATGCTATATGATTCCAATTTATCGCGTCGTGTGTCTAGTTGCGTGCATTGCGTATACGCGGACTGTGCAGCAGGCAAAGGATATTTGACTATGTAGTTTTTTAGGCAAGTCGTGAGCTCGATGCTCGCTGGCGGGATTTGTTTGTGAATTGTATGTGTACCTCCTTTCGTCTCAGGAATTCGACGCGATAAAAACAATCAATTAAAAAATAATATATAAGTAGATAGACAAAACAGATGCAGATAACTTTCGGAACGAAAAGTTCTTAATAGGCATACGAGTTTGTTGGACAGCCGACGAAAAACCTTTTGTTATTTATTCTATTTCTTAGATAGGTAATCTGATAATTACAAAGACATAGACATATTGTTATGTCCAATATACAAAACGTGCAAACATCTGTATGTTTGCATGTTTTGTATACTGGACATATAATGGTTACATATGTTTATACGAGTTGACTGTTCAACTCGTATAAACATATGTAACCATTTTCCAACCATTGATATTGTTCATATTTTAGATTTCTACACGAAGATCATTTTCTATGTCAATATTGTAAAAACATTAGTTACGATCGTAAATTCGATATTAATAATTTTTCCCTAACTTTGTTAAAATAACTACTTATTTCAGACAGACATCTCAGGCTATATTTTACATAAGTACCTATTGAGATAAAACTATTCTCTTTTAAGGAATTTATGTCTTAATGTGCAAACTTTTTCTCTTTTCTCCGTGCAGGTGCGAAGTAAAAATACTAACCCTTTGGGCCGAGGTTGACCTGTCGTAAAAGGCGACAAAACAACCCTAGCTACGTGATAGGACCGCAATCCAGTCTGGATGGCAACCACCCTTGGTCTTAAGTATGCCGCCATAACAATCTTGAGTTCGCGGTGTCTGGCTTCACAAACATTTGTAGGTGACTGCTTACTATGAGGTGGGCCGTCAGCCTCTCTGTTGTTCCTAAGTTAAAAAAAAGTATAGCTGTAATTCTTCTATCATCATACCGTTAAATTCTACTTGCATCCTTACCATTCACTTCACAATGTATCTTAGAACATAAAAGCTTAATAAATAATATATTAGCTGTTAATTATTTTTGCCCGCCGATTCGTTACGCGAGATTAGAACCAAAACGCTTTTAAAACAAGAAAAAGTAGGACCATTATTTACCTGCAAGTCGTGTGCAGGAGATATAAAAAGGTGATCAGCTTACATAAGCCAGAAAAGCAAGGGTAGAGGGCAAAAAGTAAAAAACTACGCCGTTCACCGCCTACGCGAAGTCGCGCTGGACACACGGTCACCGCCTTCCTACACAGTAGAATATCCAGTATTTCAAAATCATATAAATAACTGAAATGTCCTATCGATACTCTATAGATGATTGCTTGTGTACCTCAGTTTCGTATAAATAAATATACCTGATTTTGTACAACTCCATCTAGTTCCAAAGTAGGTAGTACTACTTACATATGTTGATTTTGTGAATAAATACATATTTTGCATAAACATGCAGGCGCGGAATCGGACACGTGACCTATGCAGGCCATTATGCCACGGAGATCGTCAACAATTAACAAACTAATCCGTTTATAGAATTATCCGTGCAGGAGCGGGGGAAAAAATACTAACCTCTGCAGCCAGGGTCGGCCCGTCGTAAAAGGCGACTAAACAACCCAAGCTAGGTGGTTGGACTCCAAGCTCGTCTTGATGGCAACCACCTCTGGTTTTTAAATATGGCGCTATAATAGCCTTGTGACGTGTTCCAGCATTGGCGGCCAGGTTCCAGTACCACTACGTGGATAGCAGCGTGTTAGCGGTGCCCTAGCGCTGCTAACACCCATAGGCGACGGTAATTGCTAACTACAAGTGGGGCGTCAGCCTGTCTGCTGTCCTACAGCAATAAAAAAAATATGAGTTATACTTATAACTCATATTTGTTAATAAAGTCTAAAGGTACTCGTTGTTGCTGAGTAGAATAATGCCAGCTCAAAATTCAGTACATTCTTCTTCATAAACTGAAATAAGAACAACAAGGTATTAAGTATAAGCTACTCCATACACTTAAATTCATTACCACATCTTCAATTTAGCGTAGAATCCCGGTTATATCCTTGGCTTAGGACAAATATTAGCCGTACGATATGAGGTTCTTCAAAAAAAGCGTTATAAAATTTCTTTGAGGCCGGCAGCGCGTTGGTAATGCCTCTGGTGTTGCAGACGTCCATAGGCGACGGTGACCACCTGCCAGGGTGGGCCGTTTGCCTGTCTGCTGACCTCTCGCTATAAAAAAAAATAGAGATTTTTGAGTGAAGACTTCTAAGTTCAGTCCAACATTTTTTATAATAAGGGAATGAACTTTTCAGCATACCTTCAGGAGCAGGGGGTACGGAAGATCTTCAAAATACCACATTGTCAAAATCTAAGTCTAAAGGAAATCTCGCGCATTTTCAAGCTATATTCAAATATGGCATGTTTAGCTTTTAATTTTTACTTGTACTATACGTATGCCTGTACTTTTAAATTACGCGGCAAGGGCTGTATTAATAAAGACAAAATATAAGCAAAATTATATTTTTTTAACTGTCTGCAAAAAAAAATTAAAACCGTATTTATTTCCGTGCAGGGGCGGAGAAAGAATACTAACCTCTGTGGCCGGGGTCGGCCTGTCGTAAAAGGCGACAAAACAACCTACCCTAGCTACGTGATAGGGCCTCAAGCCCGTCTGGATGGCGACCACCTTTGGTCTTAAATATTCCGCCATAATAACCTTGTGTTGTGTTCCGGCATTAGTGACCCAAGTTCCTGTACCCTTATGGGACAGCAGTGTGTTCGCGATGCCACTGGCGTTGCAAACACCTATAGGCGACGGTAACTGCTAAATCTTAAGCGGGCTGTCAGCCTGTCTGCTGTCCTACAACAATAAAAAAAATTATGATTACCACGTGTAAACTAGAGGGGGAGAGGTCTGTCATATCCACAGGTGGTCATCAAAGGGAGGGAAGAGAGTAAAAAACTAACAAAAATAGGTCACGTATTATGGATACATTCTCTAAACGCGCTTTATCTAGTGTGAATGAAAACTAACGAGTTGTAGTACTGTAAGTTGACTGTGGTTCTCTCTATTTGCCTTCTCAATTACAATACAACATATACTAGCGTAATAGTTGTCCTTTGTCGAGTATTTATGAATTAAAATAGGAAAATATAAAAATAGCAATGAAAATATGCTAATTATATGCATAATAATGAATTTACAATTTTGTTTTCAATAACATTATACAAATAGTTATTATATACATATGTATATAGTTTTATAACATACATTCTACATACAATTATTGACATAGATACAAACTTTTATAATAAGTAGTTCTTTTTTATTGTAGCTTTGTTATCACTTACTACTTACTTACAGTACTAATGAAAAAAAAAGTTTATGACGCGAGTACAGCAAATTATCATTTTAGAATATAGGCAGGCACATAGATTGAAATGTTTGCACCAAATAAAATCGGACAACGTTTTATAATATCTTGTAATTAATAAGTACACAGTTATAAAAAAAATAGAGAAGCCCACGTCTAGCGGTGGACGACATTTGATTAACGACGATATAGTTACAAATATTAAAATAGTTTTTTTATTTATTGCTGAAGAACAACAGACAGGCTAAGAGCTTACTTAACAGTAAGTAATTACCGTTGCCTATGGATGTTTTTGACACTAGGGGCACCGCGAACACGCTGCTATCTCATAGGGGTACAGGAACCTGGGTCAGTATTGCAAGAACACAACACGAGGTTACTATGGAGGCATATTTAAGACCAAGGGCGGTTGTCATCCAGACGGGCTTGGGGCCCTACCACATAGCTAGAGTGGTACCCGGCCGCAGAGGTTATTATTCTTACTCCGCCCCTACACGGAGAAAGAATAAATATCACAAACTAAGAAACTCGTAAATACCTAAAAAATATAAGACGTCTAGTAACTTTTTTCGAAGGATTTATTATTCAATATTTAATTTTATCGTAGCTGAAGATTCTGATTCTAATTCACTTAAGTTAAAACCTAACTCAACTACGCTTCCAATCCAAATATTCTATGATAAAAACATTAACAGATTTACTCGTATATAGGTAGATATATGGATTATCCAAACACAAAGTCCGGAATAACTTTTAGACAAAAATAATTTTGTCAATGCTCGTATCAACTTCCTACATTTGGCATGATTTATATAGAGAGTGCACGTGCATGCATTATCCCATGAACTTTATGATAGAACAAAAACAATGCGGGCTCTTTCTTTATTTTATACACTCATTGCTTGCAATCGAATATCTAAAGCATTAATACAATCGTTTGTCTGAAGACGACGTTATTTAAAATTAATCAGAATAATCATGTTTTTATTTTAACCTAGCTAATAATAAATTTCAAACAAATCATTCATTTCATTCATTCACCATTCAAAAACAGACACAAGGAAATTCCCTATCGCTGTCTTATACCAAAAATTATCTCGGGTTTAATTTTCAACTCACTAAATATTTACTTTTAATTTATATTAGAGCTAAGTTACTGGAATCTGCAACAAAACTCAAAACAACTGACGAAAAATAATATTATGTCCTTACCCTAAGAGACTTATTGAATGTGAGCAGATAATTAATGTTTCGGGATTAACGTAGATGGCGTATTGCTATCACACTTAAGGTTCGCCGACGACATAGTGCTATTTGCCAAAACACCAGAGGACTTAAATAAAATGCTAGGAGAACTTGCGACAGAAAGTGCGAGAGTGGGACTGACACTGAACCCGGATAAGACTAGAGTAATGACAAACGGAAGCAAATACACCATCAAACTAGGGAACAACGAAATAGATTACACTGAAGAGTATATCTACCTAGGACAGCTTATTACACAAAAAGAACCAATGCGGAAGGAAGTGGAGAGAAGAATTACGAGTGGCTGGAAGAGGTATTGGAGTTTAAGAGAGGCTATGAAAGATAAAAAACTACATATAAACTTAAAAACTAAACTGTTTAACACCTGCATACTACCTGTTCTGACTTACGGATGTCAATCATGGGTGCTAAATTATGATGTAGTAAACAAACTAGCAACTTGTCAGTATGCAATGGAAAGGAGCATGCTAAATATCAGAAAGTCTGACAGATTGAAAAACTACATCATCAGAAATAAAACAAAAACTACAGACATAACAATTAAAATCAAAAGACTGAAGTGGAGATGGGCTGGCCACGTGATAAGAGGAAGCGATAGATGGAGCCGCAGGGTGACACAGTGGTATCCCAGAGAGGGCAAGAGGAAGAGAGGCAGACCGCATAAAAGATGGGATGAGGACATTAGACAAGTGGCAGGAGTCACGTGGAACAGAGTGACACAGGAAAGGAAAGAATGGAAAAGGTTGGAGGAGGCCTATGCCGATTGGCAAACAGATCTAGGAAAGATAACCAAGCAACAGATATTAACTTAAATAGTTTTAATTAGTTTAAATGTAAAGTGTTATTTAATTATAAGTATAAACCCACTGTAATTAGTTAAGTGATCTGAATAAAAGGCTATTATTATTATTATTATACGTCTTTGGTTAAATAATTGCATATATTTTTGTTTAAGATAATCAGAAAGTCATGGCCCCGCAATTAGTTAACCCCCCTGCACAATGCACATTTTGATTGGTGGGCAGCTGCCCGTGGCGGCAAAAAACTGCTTTCTAAATTACTGCTATCAACCGCGCATGGATCTTGTATACACCCGCCCTGGTTTAAGGTTTAAGATATTTATTTCTCCTAAGAATTCACTTACAGAGAAACTTAAAAATAAGAATAAAAGCGTAATAACAATTTTAGCTTGCTATTAACATATCCTAATATCTTATTATTTAAATCATGATGTAATAATAAATATAAATATACGCGAACAGATCATTACAATAAAGGTACATTTATCGCAAATTACATAGAAGAGGTTATTTTGTTTTCGTTTTTTGTTGCATGTTTACAGAGGCGAGTTTAGCTCGTGATGATATTAACTTAGCGGGAGCGGGTTTTATAATTCGCTTTCGCGTGCCATTCTTAGATAAATTAAATACACCGTCCTTTATGTTATATAATATTCACTAATTATTATAAGTATTTTACATATTATTTTATACATAATACTAATATTTATTTTATGTATTCACAAGTTTATATTTTAGTAATAAATACCATATACAAAAAGTAAGTATATAGCAGTGATATTTAGTTTGTTGTTTTAAATGTACGGAAGTGAAAGTTGGGTATGGCAGAAGAAACATGAAAGCAGAATAAATGCAGTTGAGATGAGAGCGTTAAGAAGTATGATAGGAGTTAAACTGAGTGACAGGATAAGAAATAGTGAGATAAGGAAACGTTGTAGTCTGAAAGAAGATGTAGTGACAAAAATTGAGAAAGGTATACTGAGATGGTTTGGCCATGTCGACTCGTCGAGAGAATGAATGAAGAACGATTGACGAAAAAAGTGTATAAGGCGAGTGTGAATGGAAGTGTTGGAAGGGGTAGACCTAGGCGCGGACGTTTCGAGACCAGATCAGGGACGTCTTGAAAAAAGGCCAGGTCAAGAGTACCCTAAACCGAAGGGCATGTATGAAGGAAATAATGAAAGTGGACGAAGCGAAACAACTATGTAAGGATCGTAGCAAGTGGAAAGAAGTGGTCTCTGCCTACCCCTACAGGAAAGAGGCGTGATTATATATATGTATGTATGTGTTTATAAATTATGAACAGCAGTTTTTTTTTAATAATGATAATTAATTTATATTACATGTTAATCGTGGTTTAAGGAATATTTTTAAGTTCTTTTTTATACATTACTTTACAGATTTTATGTCTTTCGGCAATTTATTATATATCAAGGCTCCTTCAAATGTTATATTTTTCTTTTCATAGTTTGTTCTCCGTAATTTTCCATATATACTGTTTATTTGTCTAGTGAGTTTTGATGTTTGGTTACGTAATACTAAATTCATTTGGGAAAGTATTTCCTTGTTTAATATTTTCTTAATTAAAAGGCAAGGTTTATAATTGTAAGTTTTAAGAATATTTAGTTGTTTAGTATATTTAAAGATTTTAGTAGTCAGTGAGTAGAGATCATAATCAAAGAACACGCTTCCGTGAGCTTATGCAGTGCCCTTTTGTGAATGGATTCTTAATTTCCATACGTTGACCATGCTTGATTATGCATATTAAAAATAATCGACACAATCACATCATACCAGAGCTATATGCATATTACGCGTGACATTTAACACAATTCTCTGATGTTCCTTTTTTACATTTAATTATTATACGTGCAGGGGCGGAGAAAGAATACTGACCTCTGCGGCCGGGGTCGGCCTGTCGTAAAAGGCGACAAAACAACCCACCCAGCTACGTGATAAGGCCTAAAGCCCGTCTGGATGGCGACCATCTTTGGTCTTAAATATGCCGCCATAATAACTTTGTGTTGTGTTCCGGCATTAGTGACCCAAGTTAGACCAAGACCCAAGGCGACGATAACTGCTAAATTCTAAGTGGGTTGTCAGCCTATCTGCTTACAGTATTAGAAAAACCGTAATGACTATTAGCAAAGCCGTTCCGTATCCACCATAGAATCTAAACTGGAACTTCGAATTCGTAGTGATCACTCGAACAGGAAGATCTTTGTTTACTCTATTTTTTTTTATTAGTGACGAATAGCAGACAGGCAGACGTCCAACTTAATAATAAGCAGTTACCATCGTCTACGGATGTTTGCGATATTAGGGGCACCGCGGACACGCTGATGTATAGGGGTACTGGAATCTGAGTCTAATGCTAGAAGACAACGCAAGGTTATTATGGCGGCATGCTAATTAACAGGAATGGTTGCCATCAAGACGGCTGCAGGAGACAATATTCTTACCCCACTACTGCATAGAGTTTAAAGGCACGTAGCCGCTATACTAAGTGAAAAAGGATACGTCTTTTTACAAACCGAATTTACGGATACAAATCTTGATCTTCATCAGACAATTGTTTAGTGCCCTATGGGGGTTGATCCTTAACCAAACACACACCTTAACCGAACAAGATCATTTACATCACCACTAAAACAGCCATTTACTGAAATGTTTCGTGAGTGATGGAATATTGAATTGAAAACATATTTTTGATATGAATTTCGTATTTTGAGGTATACATAATAAGTAAAAAGTTACCAATAATTACACGTACACTAAGGCCTCGGTGAACCTCACAGAAGGGAAACATATTATATGTGTATAGTTCAGTTGATAATATATAAAAAGTGCCTTAGGTATCAACTAACTACAATTTTGTTTTAGATAAAAGCTGCGAGTCGTTGCGCTGAGCGAGGCGGCGTTACAGCGAAGTTCGAGATAAGGAACTGTTTACACTGCTTGAGTCAATGTCCTCCTCTTAAAACGAACAAGGAAAACCTTGGACTGGCGACACGTCTTCCGCCTACAAAACACGAGTCAGGCCGACAGGGCGTTGATCTCTGATTGCCATTACGTACTTGATAAATAATCGCTTATTGTCTATTCCTCTTGCCTTGGATTTATGTACGTACAAACAAGTTATACAAACAAAAGAATTAAAATATTCATTTAACAAAATTGACATCATTATGCTTAAGTCAAAATCTGCGATGTGTGACGTGTCAACACTACTGCTTATTATATAAATCTATACAATAATTTACTTGTTCATATTCATTTTTTTACTTAACATCTTATATACATAAAATCAAGTAATACATGTAACGGAATTTGTTCGTAATTGTATGATACCTTCCATTTCATCTTAGTTCTTTCAGTTATCAAATACAATATTATTTTCACTTAAAATTATCAGAAAATATCTATGTATTTTCTTTTAAATTTATATTAACACATAAAAGGGAAATAAACATTAACATATAAAAAACAAACCTTTGCTATGTGATTAATAAAGATAATTGAATATCATTGCGCAAATAAACGAAAAACAGATATTTTTTTACTGTGAAATTGTTAGTCACGTTGAATATTGACTCAACTTGAACTTCGTCCTCAAATGGCGGTAGGTACTCATTGCTGGTAAGTCTTCACAAAATGAAGCAAAATGTAGTAGTACGAATTTGGACCTCGAAATAATGGCTTTAGATATTACTAAGTTGATTATTAAAGAAAATAAAACAATATTATTATTGTTATACTAAGATTAAATTCGTCCGCATATGCAGCTTTGAGATCATATCTGAAATAACTAGGCAACATCGTTAGCAAGTCTGAGTAAAAAAGTATAAACGAAAATAATAAAATTAAAAATTGAATGAAGAGGCCTACTCTATGATATAGTATGTACTTTGTCCTCACGCGCCCCTAGCGGCTGCCTCGTAAATAAATTGAGCCAGCATTAGTGGCAATTGTTCGCTATTGCCGTCGCGCCATGCACCACGCCGATGCACCTTCCTTGCCATGTAAACTTCATGTACAAATTATGGGAGTAAATAACATATGGGAACTGTACAGTTTGGTATTTAGAATTAATGAAGTGGATAAAAAAAAGAAGTAACTAAATTTACGATCATAGATGTGATAAACATATTCAAGTAGGTACTTATTGGAAACAGTTCTTCATTTTATTTATTATTAAATAATAAATATAGAAATAATGAGAAAAGGTTTTGTATAAGTATACTTTAAGGTACTAATTGACAACCGATCACTGGATATATTACTTAAGTGTTACCGTATTTTCATGAGAAGCTTTGAAATACGCAAAAAATTATAAACATACTAGCTGACCCGGCAAACGTTGTTCTGCCATATAAATAATAAAATGTCAAAAAATTAAAAAAAAAATTTTGGGGGTGGGTCACCCCTAACATTTAGGGGGATGAAAAATAGATGTTGGCCGATTCTCAGACAATATGCTCACAAAATTTCATGAGAATCGGTCAAGCCGTTTCGGAGGAGTATGGCAACGAAAACTGTGACACAAGAATTTTATATAGTAGATAAAAGTATGGCCTTGAAATTCCAGCAAATAACATTCTACGATGCTCATGGCTAACCGTTTTCATAAAGTAATTCACTGACCTTAGGAAATCTTATTTTGTCGAACCACCCCCACTGAGCTCGGCGAACATTCACTTGCAAAAAAAGGTTAGCAGGAGTCTAAAAGAAATCGCAGAGATAGCGGCCCATTAATTTTTTTCACCATTTTTTTGATATAACGGGACTGGGCTGAATTATTGCGTGTAATCTTTGCCTTTTGTTCTTCTGTTTCCAAAAAAGCGTTCCCACACTTAATTACCCACAAAATCTTAAGGGTTGTTACATATAGAATTGGCGTGATTATAGATTAACTTTTTATTACATTCAAATACTTAGAATGTAGGTTAATTAATGAAAAAAACTTATCTTCTTGAAGTATTACGAGACGTTGATGAATTACAATCAATTCGCAAAGATGATATCGAAAGGCAACAATCCCACGTTGTTACACAAAGAATGCACAAGTCACAAGCCACCTGTGTCTAATTCAACCATCATTTACATTCGGTTGCCTTTTTCTTATAAAAAGGCTTAGGTTTTTATTGCCTATAAGCCATTCAAGCTATCTTATTATACAGCTAAATAACTAAAATACGTAGTTTTAGGATCAGGCTACTTACTAGCTTGTCAAGAATAATTCTAAATCCAGGTTTATAGATGTGATATGTTTTAGATTTTAGAAAACATTTATGAAGCAAGCGTAGTAGCACCTACTTTTTTTAATGCCGAGGAACAACATACAGGCGGACGGCCCACTTAACAGTGAGCAATTACCGTTGCCTATGGATGTTTGTGACACTAGGGGCATCGCGAACACGCTACTGTCCCATAAGGTTCAGGAACCTGGGTCACTAATGCCAGACCACAACACAATGTTATTAAGGCGGCATTTTTATATACCAGGGGTCGTTGCCATCCAGACGGACTTGCGGCCCTACCACGTAGCTCGGGTTGTTTTGTCGCCTTTTACCAAAGGCCGACTCCAGCCCTAGAGGTTAGTATTCCTACTCCGCCCCTGCACGGAGAATATGATTAGAAAAGTTCGAATTGGATTGAAAATTTATTCTTTAAATTATTTTTAGCAGGTGTGGCGGCGTGTTGCATCCAAGAACATAATGATTAATTATTGTATTTATTAGGTCTTAAATTTATCTAATTTAAAACTAGATCTAATCGTTTTTTAGGCGAGGGTCATGAGTCATATGACCCTCTCCATCTTAGAACACAGTTGTAGATAACTATTAACTATCTGAATATAGTAGTCCGAAAAACTTATGAATTAAGTATGCATAATAACTTTGTGTTGTGTTTCGGCATTAGTGACCCAAGTTCCTGTTCCCTTATGGGCCAGCAGCTTGTTCGCGATGCCATTAGCGTTGCAAACCCACATAGGCAACGGTAACTGCTAAATTCTAAGCCTATCTGCTGTCCTCCAGCAATAAAAATAAAAGTATAATAAATGAGAAATAAGAAAAAAACTTTAAAGTAAATTAATCCTAATCCGACATAGCCCGGATGATTGCAAAACTGAAGTGGCAGTGGGCTGGGCACATAGCTCGAAGGACTGATGGCCGTTGGGGCAGAAAAGTCCTTGAATGGCGACCGCGTACCGGAAGACGCAGTGTTGGTAGGCCCCCCACAAGATGGACCGATGATCTGGTCAAGATCGCCGGAATAGGTTGGATGAGGGCAGCGCAGGACCGATCATCGTGGAGATCTTTGTGGGAGGCCTTTGTCCAGCAGTGGGCGTCTTCCGGCTGAAATGATGATGATGATGAATCCTAATCCTGTAATGCTTGTGAGATAGCATTAAAGTTTAGAACACCTTACAAATTAATAAAAATAAATAATAATACTACAATAAAAATAATGTGATGGACACACCAGTATTGCATATCCAGTAATAGCATTTAGATACCAACTCATTTATTTTTTACAATGTAAATGCCTAATCCAAAAAATGTTTGTTAGCTTTTAAGTAAATGAGTCACATCACTGATTTATTGACCTCCCTATATTCTTGTAAAATATAACCAATGAGCCAATTCAATAGGTCTTTTTGAAGCATTACTAAGCATATCTTATAACCTCTTTTAGTTTCGGTCAAAATCAACGCATATACCGATTTTTTGTGGCAGCGAATAAAGTTTATTACGAAAGTGGGATAAAGGTTTGATACAAAAAACGCTATATTGTGAAAGGTCTTGTGTCGTTTACAAAAACCGTCGCGTTATCGCAGACCCCTCTCATTTGTGTTTTTTTTACATATTTGATAGACGCGTGAGGGCAGGTAGACGACGAGTCTCGCAAACTTAAAACTATGTATATATATACAATATCCACATTTTTCATGGCCTTTAATAAGAACGAAGAATATGACAGATATGTTATAATAAATTACATATTTTACTATGTTTTTTTAATAGAGATTATGACCGAATATGGTAACTACATTGCCAAAATTTAGCTATGAATATTTATGATTCTCATAATTAAATTTTAAAGGCACCTAGGTGAAAACCGATAATCGAGATAATAAAAAATGGTTAATTATTTTCGATGTACATAATGAAGCTCGTTTTTTTTTATTGCTGTATGACAGCAGACAGACTGACGGCCCGCTTAGGATTTAGCAGTTACCGTTGCCTATAGGTGTTTGCAACGCCAGTGGCATTGCGAACACGCTGCTGTCCCATAATGGTACAGGAACTTGGGTCACTAATGCCGGAACACAACACAAGGTTATTATGGTGGCATACTTAAGACCAAAATTGGTCGCCATCCAGACGGGCTTGAGGCCCTACCACGTAGCTAGGGTGGGTTGTTTTGTCGCCTTTTACGACAGGCCGACCCCGGCCACAGAGGTTAGTATTCTTTCTCCGCCTCTGCACGGATAAAACGTTCATATTTTTAACTTCGCGATCTGCCAATAGAATGTTCTAGTATAAATCGGAACACCTGAAGAGGTCACGGGTTCGATGGTCATCCTGTATCTGGGTGTATAATATATATTTATTTACAAGAGCAAAATATATAATTAATATAACTTAACCATAGAATTTAAATTAACTACTTACTTTAGGCACTGGTGTGTCCTAGTTATATTTAAAATATTTTATAAAGTTTTCACGGTTTTTCATTTTTAAGGATTTTTAAGTGTATTAAAGTTGGGTATAGCAGAAGAAACATGAAAGCAGAATAAATGCAGTTGAGATGAGAGCGTTAAGAAGTATGATAGGAGTTAAACTGAGTGACAGGATAAGAAATAGTGAGATAAGGAAACGTTGTAGTCTGAAAGAAGATGTAGTGACAAAAATTGAGAAAGGTATGCTGAGAAGGTTTGGCCATGTTGAGAGAATGAATGAAGAACGATTGACGAAAAAAGTGTAAAAGGCGAGTGTAATTGGAAGTGTTGGAAGGGGTAGACCTAGGTGGACGTTTCGAGACCAGATCAGGGACGTCTTGAAAAAAGGCCAGGTCAAGAGTACCCTAAACCGAAGGGCATGTATGAAGGGAATAATGAAAGTGGACGAAGCGAAACAAGTATGTAAGGATCGTAGCAAGTGGAAAGAAGTGGTCTCTGCCTACCTCTATTATAGGCGTGATTATATGTATGTATGTATGTTTAAGTGTATTTAGTTTCATTGATTGGCTAAATTTCATATGTAAAAGAAATGAATGTCAGGAACATTATCATGTACATACACTAGCAAAAAAAAGATTTATATAACTTTTTTATCTCTCACCAAAATTAATGAAAAACAATATAAATATGTCTTCTTTCTAATTCTGTTATATAAATTGCAGCCAAATAATTTCAACACGAAAATAAGAATCTGCAGTTACCAGAGAGTTACAGTTAACCTTCGATCAGTTAACCAAAATCTTCTCGGAAACAGAAACTAGAATCTCCAGGTCAGATTTTCTTAAAACAGACAATGGTATTACCTCGTGACCAAGAAGTTATCAAATACGATTCTTGTAAGTAAATCCGAAAATGTTTACAATTGGCGAAATTATTACGACTCTTGACATAAATAGATTCCACGATTTCCACGGTTTAATACGTTACTGAAAGTTCGATAAACAGGTAGGTATAATCTAAAAATTATATAAAAATAAATCTCAAAAAGACAAATAATGCAATTCAGCCAACGAAAAAACGAAAGTAAATGAAATATTAAAATAAGTCATCAAATAAGTAATGTAGAAACTGCAGAATTTTTGATCTTAATTATTTATAGACAGAAAATTTAATTGGAAACCATATACTTACTTATTAATATAAAAAAAAAACTAGGAGGTGCCTCATATGCGCTTTTTAAATTTTCGACAACAATAAATACAGACGGGCTGCTCACAGCTTATTAAAGGCTCGCTGAATCACTTTTATGATTTGTTTTGGGGTAATTCGACCAATCGTGAAAAGTTTTTAAACATCAAAAACGGTGTACTCGCTCAATATTTGGGCTGAAAGTTACACTGATAACTGATAGTTGCAAGGGTTACTTCATCATCATTTCAGCCAGAAGACGCCCACTGCTGGACAAACACAAAAATTTTAATTTACCATCTATGTATTAAATGAAGTAGCTGTATTTGCTAAATTAAATAATTCCCAACACTTTATGAATATGTCTCAAATGTATCTAGAGAAACACTATGGCACTAAAAATTTTTAATAAAATTCCTGAATCAGTTAGGTCTCAAAACTTATTACCATATAAGAATCGCCTAAGGGCTTTATTGACATAAAATGTTATCTACTGACGAATTCCATAATGACAAATTATAATAAAAATTATTATTTTGTATAATTTATTCTAGGACATTTATATGTAATTTTATAATTATGACATATGATTTCGACATAATATTGATAGTGAGTTAATAATAAAATTGTTATTAAGTAGTCTGCTTTTCATTATTATTAAATAATTAGGGACTTTTATTGTGTATGACATTGTTAATTCTATGTATAAAAATTATGTTGCATGCCGAAAGGTTGATAATGGAGCATGATGGAGATAATGGAGCATATATTTTCTACCACATTGTTACCAATTTTTACAAATAAATTTTCATTTCAACAACCGTACGATATACGTCTAGTGCAATTGGGTATGTCAAAATGATTTATTACATTCTATTCTTCATATTAGCACAAAGTAGATAATATAATATTAGATAGATATTGCAAATAATAGGTATTTAAACCACTGATTCAGTTCAATACTCGCTTTTCTGATCTAACTTCTCGTGACATATCAGCAACCCTGCATAAATCGGTACACAACGTTTGGAGTCTTCCAAAATATCGAAATTTGCCAGGAACGATGTTTTGTGCCCCAGGTAACCGACTTTTATGTGTACCGATAGAGACATTAAATTAATATAATTATATGCTTAATCTTATTGATAATATACTTTAGTAACTTTATTTAACTTTTTAAGTGTGCTACTTAAAATTTTAAAGGGGCGGTTTTCTCACATATTTCACTTTACAGTTTTATTAAGTAGATTCTGATCTGATTACTTGATTGATGATGATGATCTGATTACTTTAATACGTAATATGAAGAAATGTTAAACTGTGAAACAAAAAGGCGAGATAATCTAACTGTAAAAAGCCCACATAATGATCAACCTTGGAAATAGATATGTCTATCCGACAATGTAGTATGGATTAAGTACGTCGTCTACTATTTTAAAATTTAGAATCAACAATTGACATTGACATTACGTCAATTACCGTCATTTGCAGTTTGTTGACGACTGTTATTTTCGTTTATAATCCTACATTTTAAATTCTTGCATTGCAATTCATTGCATTTAATATCAATCAAATAAAAGCATAAATACACGAGCTAGTAGAGTCAGCAATTCTCTATCGGTTTATTCCATTTTTATTGAATTTATATAAGTAGGTACTCTAAAACAATATGCAATACACAAACAAGGTATAATTTTCTGTGATTTCTTTTTATTTTAGTGTATTAAATAGTGTATAATTCAGCTAGAAGCTATTCAATTTTTGGTTACAGAATTTTCCAGAACTCAAAAACAGTAGGTTACTCAGAGCTGCAATGGGAAAAGAAGTGGATAAAGTGCCAGTATGGGTAATGCGGCAGGCCGGGCGTTATTTGCCCGAATTTCAGGAAGTACGAGCTAAACATGACTTTTTCACTGTTTGCCGAACTCCCGAACTAGCTTGTGAAGTTACACTTCAGCCACTCCGTAGATATGAACATCTTGATGCATCTATTATCTTCAGTGATATTCTGGTCATTCCTCAAGCACTTGGTATGATTGTGGAAATGCATCCTGGGGTTGTGAGTATATAGCTAGTTAATTTATATTCTTGTACAAATAAGTATTGTAATTTTTATCTATCATAGTTGTAAAGTGAAACAGATTAAGAAGCTTGCCTTTTGTTTTCAAAAAGTAATACATGCCATATTTCACTAAGACTAAAGATATTCAAGAAATCCTCAACATCCTTATACATAAAATCCATAATACTTATGTTTGTGAATAATAGAAACAAATATAGAAAAAATTAACTTGCAGGACAGTTATTATTCTTAAAACAATTATGGCTTAAGAAATAACAATGTATTTTTGATAAGTAGTACATGATAATGCAGCTATAGTGAAAAGAAAGTGTGGGTACTACTTTATCCTATACCACATGTGCTTGTAATCAAGAATTAATTGCAAGATACAATAAGTTAAAGAAATCCAGTATAATTGGATACATGTGCTCAAATTCTATTGTCTTACTGCCAAAATAAAATAATTACATTTTGTATATACTTCTTGTAATATATTTAACTAGCCAGAAAACCTTGTTCTATTATATTAATAAAAAAAAACATTTTGTAGTGCACTGAATTGTGAACTTTAACCATTGTCAAATTCACATGAAAATATACAAAAATTTTCATTGAAATTGGTCAAGGATAGGAAGGGTTCAGTCACATACAAATGCACAGAATTATGTGATGATTATAAGGTTAACATGTTTTAACATACTAGCAACTCGTCTGATTCTCACCTGAGATGTACTGGGATAATGGATGAATGATACATAAACTTACAAAATTCATGGATATTCATACAAATTTCTAGGAGCTTGTTTACAGAGTTTAATATTATTTTTATGTTTATTTTAGCCATGTGTTTTTCTTTTATTTCTCTCAAAAAGCAGATAGTAAAACTTAATAATTAGCAGTTACGTCGCCTGCCTAGGGATGTATAAAATGCCAGGGGCATAACTAGCATTTAGGGTTGTTTTGTTACCTGTTATGTAGCTCACTTTTTTTATTGCATAGGACAGCAGACAGGCTGACAGCCCACTTAGAATTTAGCAGTTACCGTCGCCTATAGCCAGAACACAACACAATAATGGCGACAATACTCCATCTTGAGGGCAGTCGCGTGTTGTTTTGCGCGGCATTATGGTGGCATACTTAAGACCAAAGGTGGTCGCCATTCAGATGGGCTCGAGGCCCTACCACGTAGCTAGGTTGGATTGTTTTGTCGCCTTTGACCCCGGCCACAGAGGTTAGTATTCTTTCTCCGCCCCTGTATGGATAAAATGTAGGTTACTAACGTCACTACTCTTACTCCATCCTTTACAGAGAATGCCAGCCAGATATAAAGCTATTCTATCATTAGGAAGTAGATAATCTAATTGATTACTCCTTTCACTATTATACAGATAACTCTGTAAATTACTATACCACCCTGTAATAACCAAACTTAGGCACATCGTTTTCCAGTTTTATTCTTCTGCCTTCTTCGTCAAGAAAAAGAAGTCACACAAGCATTGAATTGAAAAAGTGTCTAGAATTTTAGTGACCATAATCAATAGGGACTAATTACCAAGTTTTGAACACAAATACTATTAATCACTTTGAAAATGTTGATGGTAATGTAATTTTAACAAAGTAAACAATTTGCAGGGGCCAGTGTTTCCCAAACCTTTACAAGACCCATCAGAAATAGATACACTGCAAAAGGAGGGAGCAGTATCAAGATTACTGTATGTGGGTGAAGCCATAACTCTAACAAGACACAAAATTGAAGGCAAAGTGCCATTAATTGGTTTTACTGGAGCTCCGGTAATTATTTCTTTTCACCTTTAAAATTAATGTAGAAAATAAAAAATTAAAGTTGCATATAATTACTTGATATACTATATTATACATTACTCAGTGTGAGAGTGAAAATGCTGGAGGCTCATCGGCTGAAGGGGCCCAATTTAGAGCTGCCAATTGGATTGGGAATAGACTAAGTGAACATACCTATAATATATGACCTATTTTTGTCAATTTATGCTAGAGTATATTTAGATGAATCTTCAAGGTGAACAAAGGAGCACTGGGATGGTTCTAATGGGTACACCAATGATGAGCTTCTTCTAACCAAGAAATGGGGCGCACATGGTGTACCACACTAGCCTGCTGCACACTCCCATGAGATGAGTGTGCATTATTAAGTTTAAAAGATAATTATATATTTTAGTATTGCTTGTAATTAATAATCATTTAAACTTTGCAGTTCACTTTAATGGGATACATGATAGAAGGTGGTGGAAGTAAAACAATGAATAAAACAAAGGACTGGCTTGCAAACCACACCAAAGATGTTCACAGATTATTAAGACTGTTGACTGATGTTATAATAGATTACCTTGTCATGCAGGTATTCTATTTTTGGTATAATATATAACTATCAAATTAACTCGATAGTGAATACTATGGACCATTTGGAAAACCAGCATATCATCAGCTTAATTATCAGAATGCATAACTCAACAAAATATCGAAATAAGACTTAAATTTAACTAGATGGCTATTGGAGTATTTTGAAGCCTATCTATTGGATTATACTTCTTATGTTCTACAAAAATATGGCTTATTTGTTATGAGTAAAATAATTCCTGTGTATAGTGAAAACAAAGTTTCTACTTGCTCTTGTAAAGCTTATCCAAATGGAGTTACGCATTCTGGCATTCTGATAACTAAGCCGATGATGACATGATCCTTATCATTTTTTAAAGACAGTTTATATTGCAGATATTGATAAACACATATGAGTAATTATGCAGGATAGTAATGTGTGGCATGATTATCACAATTTTTGAACACTCACTATATTTACCGGCCGTTACGAAAAAACTGGCACTGACAGTATTTGTTTTTAGCTTGGCACATCGTCTACAGTAATGATAGAATCTATCTAGTTTGTATCATTACCGTACCAGACTACTTGCGTACAGTACCACTGAGCCTGTTGTGTCGTCCATTGATTTGTAGGACACCAGCTAGCCAACATTAACCTTGAAGACTCTTTCAAATTTTGAATGTTTGCCACAAAGTAAAGTACAAATATATTATTGAAATCATGCGGATTAAATATATTCTGTTATGATTTAAATATAAATTCTTTTTCTTATTTTTCAGGCTGAAAGTGGTGCCCAATTATTACAAGTATTTGAATCAAGTGCTGATCACCTAACAAGAGAACAATTTCAAGAGTTTGCGGTCCCTTATTTGAGAGATATAAGGAGAGGGGTTCACGATAAATTGGAAGAAAAAAAACTAGATCAAGTTCCTATGGTAAGGTAATAAAATTAAATCTTCTGATAGATATATTTTGTTATAGGTTAAGATAGGTTATTTAAAAAAATTAAGTATTTAGTAAAGCTAAGTAAATTTTGTGAAACATGGCATTATTTTAAGGGAACATACGAAATTCTCTGTCTCTTTCTTGCCAGGGTTTTTATGGATGAACGTTTTCCGTTATTGGTTCTGATGGTCACAATATACCTTTACAGAATGGAGAAAGAAAGGAATGCTATGACTTCAAATATTTTTCATACACAAGTTAATGAAATACTACATTAATATAATACATTACAGACATTATTTGCAAAAGGGGCAGGGCATTCTCTAGATGTCCAGGCTGAATTAGGCTACGAAACTATCGGACTGGACTGGACAGTAGATCCCATTGAAGCCAGGAAAATCGTAGGAGAAAACATCACATTGCAAGGAAATTTAGATCCACAAGATTTGTATAAAACGCCAGTAAGTTTAATTCCTTTTTAAATATTCTCTGTGCAGGGGTGAAGTAAGAATACTAACCCCTGCGGCCGGGGTTCGCCTGTCGTAAAAGGCGACAAAACAACACACCCTAGCTAGATGGAAGTGCCACAATGCCGTCTAGATAACAACCACCCCTGGTGTATTAATATGCCGCCATAATAACCCATATGAGGCTGTCCACAGCAGCGTGTTCGCGATGTCTCTGGCATCGCATACATCCATAGGAGACGGCAACTGCTTACTATTATATGGGCTGTCAGCCTGTCTGCTCTAGCAATAAAAAAAATTGAACAAGTTTCATATTTTACCGATTTGTTTTTAGGAAGAAATAAGGGAATTGACAGTGGAAATGGTCAAGAAATTTGGTAAACACCGATACATCGCCAATCTTGGTCATGGGATCACTCCACAGACTCCTCTGGAGAGCATGACCGCCTTCACTGAGGCGGTACACGAGTTATAAGTTATCTAGTAATGTTGCAATTTGTTTATTGTTATATTACCTACATTGTTACATTCAGTTGAAATACCTGTTTTTGATTGAACAACTAATCGTAAGATATCATTTTAAAAATTTGTATGTCGTTGTCAAACCAATATCTGATATGGGCACTCTTTTGAGATTTCAATATTTTGACTATTACAACTAGTTTGCCACGCAAACTTTGATGTATAAAACCTGCAATGTAATTGAAATCATTTCATTACATTAATATAAATTTACTTTAAAAGAAAAATTTTCTTATAAAATTTTACATACGAATGTTTTTCTTCCATATTTCAAAGTTTAATTTTTTGCCCATAGCAGATATTGGTTTGACAACGACGATATGTAATAAAATACAAATCCATTTTAATATTTTTGGTGCCTATACACATTATAACATTTGGGGGTAAATGTAACTTACAAGACAAGGGTACAATGACAGCCCACTGCTGGTCATATCCCTCCCTAGAGGCAACAGAGAGTAAACCCGTCATATTTGTCAAAGTTGAGAAAAAATAAAGTACTTTAAGTTTAATTTTTATTTGTTGAGAAATAAATTGTTTTTACAGGAAAATGAAATTTAATTTAAAAGCCTTTTACATTGAGTAGGTGCTCTTAGGCACCAAATAGGGTTTTGTATTCTGGCTTGATGCTGCTGGTAAATCTTCATCGTGGCTGCCAAATGATTTCTTTACATACTGAAATAAAAACATCTTATAATCAAGTCTGATACTTTTAGAATTTAAAGTGATAATAGACAAAACTACATAAAATGGATGAGACTTTTAGGTCTTCAAGAACTGGGGATTGGTTGATGATGACGATGGATCGTTTCTTTATATTCTCTTGACGACATCCGTGGCGTAGCGGCTAACGCTCATCGGTACGCTTGCGTAGGACATAGGTTCGATTCCCGTTTCGCGTATGTATTTTTATGTATAGTATGTATTTATTTACAAAAAAAATATGAGTATATATGTAGTTTATCACTTGTCTATTACCCATAACACAAGTGCTATGCTACTTTGGGACTAGATGGCGCTGTGTGATTTGTGTCAGTATTTTTATTTATTCATAATATTCTTCTCATAATTAATTACATAAATCTTATTCATGAAAGTGGACATTTTATGATGAAGACGAATCTGTATGCATCTATATGCTTTATTGTCCAAAATGAAAATTAGGTGTTGTCAAATTCAGTTTTTACCCACACCATAACTAACTTAGTATTTAACTGTAGATAGTTGACCAAAATCCAGTCAGGAAAAAGCAAGTTTATGTGAGTAATAAAAAATACTAACAAAAGGAGTCATTCCATTTATAGTACTTTATAATTACCTAGGAAAGGGATGTATGATTTTTATTAGCCGTTACCACATAGCCGTGGTAATTATATGAAACAACTAACTGATACTCGCCACTTCGTCCGCGTTGCTTGATATCTTAACAAAGTTTTCGTCATGAGGTGTAGAAGAGACTTCCCTCTTCTATACATGCATGCGCGCTACATCGCTTGCCCCACTTCTCCGCGGCAAGGAAACACACATCACTGAACATGTAGTACTTATAAAAATTGTTAAAAGAAGATATCGCAATATTTTTTTTTTAGATTAGAGCCAAATGTCTAAGAAATAATAAAACTTAGTAAATTTAATTTAACTCTATAGAGTAATGTTGCCGTGATGCGCGCCTAACTGCAGACCTCTAATATTTTAATATAAATAAAATTAATTTTGCGGTTACAGGGTAAGATTGCAGTCTTGTACAAGTCAAAAATTGTCACATCATTGTTGTTTCTCACAGCACAATCTAGTCCCAAGTAAACAGCAGAAAGCTTACATTATGTATATTAAACGATGTAATATTACTTTCTTTTCTACACGTGTAATTAAACCTAACCTGCGGATTAACTTGTATCTGTTCATCCATTTCTTGTATATATTGGTGTAGCTTCGTGCAGGCTGCCATTTGCTGCTCCAAAACGCAAAGGGTCTCTGGCGAAGCGTACTTTTCCGGACTATCCAAGAATACAACCATCCCATCCTTTTGATTAATCGTTGCATATATTTCTCCTTCCTCAATCTAAAATAAGATAATTTTATGTCATCTCTTTTCAATTCCTACTATTGAATATATACAGGGTGACTTTGACAAACCCGTCCAAATTCACACAGAATAATCTTTAGTAAAAGTTATGAGAAACATGTATTTTAGTTTTGTATCACATAGTACAAAAATTTTGAGTAATCAGCATCACAAAGTCATTCAAAGAACTCGCAATTTACATAATACGGCGCTAGAGTGTGAATGACCTCGCCATCTGAGCTAGTAAAAGGCCGAGGACGGTGGCATTGAACCGGGCGAGCGAATACGCACTACTCATTTACGCGGGTGTGACAGAGACAGGTAATAACAGGTTACGTACGCTGTTTGCACCATATTATTATTATGTACGATTGAATTAATGATCCTATGTGAAATATTTTTAGGTGAAAATTTGAAATACAATTTTTTTTTGCAAAAATGGGTTCCTTCAATGATGTTTAGTGCGTTAAAAAAATTTGGACGGGTGTGTCAGTCATCCTGTATAGTCCATTCGCGTTAAGAAAATAGTGGTCATCGTTCTCTGCCGGTCTAGCCCCGGACCCCGACCAACCGACCGGAACTTAGGCCTCCTCCTACAGGAAGCGGACAGTATACCTGACATGCTTGTCCAAGGTGGGTTATACACCGCAACACTAGTGATGTCGGTATGCAGCTTTCCTCACGACGTTTTCCTTCGCTGTCAGTACATGGCAGTATGCACATTAGACAAAGAAAAAGCTATGCATGCCATCATGGTATGTGAACCTGGGATTTGTAGGTTAGTCTATTTTTTTTTTATTGCTGAGGAGCAGCAGACAGGCTGACGGCCCACTTAATAGTAAGCAGTCACCGTCGCCTATGGACGTTTGCATCACCAGAGGCATTACCAACGCGCTGCCGACCTCGAAGAAATTTTATAACGGCTTTTTTGAAGAACCCCATATATCGTACCGCGCTGAGAAAACCTCAGCCGGAAGCTCATTTCAAATCCTGAGAGTATGCAACATGAACGTTCTTGAGAACCGTTTCGTACAAGAAAGTAGAGGCTCCAAGAAATGGGGATGAACATCCATCTAGCCGATGGTGGGCAGTACGCTGGTAGAAAGACGATGAGGGTACCATTCTAAATATCTCCTCAGAACACTCCCCGTTGTACAAATGGTAGAATACGCAGAGACGCAAAGTCCAAGCGTGTCCAGACCGTCTGTGAGTATGGGATCACCGACAACACGAACTGCGCGCCGTTGTATGGAGTCTAGGGGATTGAGCTGACAGGCGGGTGCTCCAGCCCATAAATGTGAGCAGTACTCCATATGCGGTCTGACCTGTGCTTTGTGTAGCACAAACCGTTGCCTTGAACTGAAATACTGTTTGGACCGATTTAGCACAGCTTTTTGGAGGCAAGCTTAGCTTTACCCTCCAATTGTCCCCTAAACTGCACATCATTCGTGATGTCGACACCAAGGATCCCAATACTGCTTAAGATGGAAAGAGGGTTCCTTAGAACTGTGGCGCAGGTGCGAACGGGGTTTTTCTTGGTAGAGAATACGCAGACTTGCGTCTAGCAAGAAAAGAAATCTTAAATATGTATAAGGAAGTGTAAATTTTACCATTTTCAGGATATAAATTTCGGCTTGATCAGGACCACTGAGTAGTACACGAGAAGCAACATCACTCAGAGATAATGTCAAGAATGTCTTTGTTAGTCTTTGGATATTTTTCTTGTACATTGATCTTAACACCTGAAAATATTCAAACATGCTAGTTAAAACTGCAATATTAAGTTAAAAAACTCAACCTGAAATTAGTCAGCAAAGCAAAATTAGTCTCTTAAAATGTGTTTAATGCTAGCAGCTCATATGCAATGCTTTTGGTGTTGCTAACGTCCATAGGCGATAGTGACACTCTGATTTCAGGTGGCCGTTAAACTGTCTGATAAATTCCAACTATAAAAAAAATCTCAAAATATTTGCTCGTTTTAGTATTATAGATAAATAATTCTAAGGACTTTGGCAAGAAAATGAGTAATCAACATGTTATGTGACTTTTGTTTTATTACTGAGAAACAGGAACAGCAGAAAGGTTAAAGGGCCGATTAAATAATAAGCAGTTACCGTTGCCTATGGATGTTGATGACGAAAGGGCACCGCAATTACCCTGCTGTCCGCATGGATACTGGAGCCTGGGCCACTAATGCCAGAACACAATAGTTACAAGGTCATTATAGCAGTTACAGTTAAAACAAGGTAGTAATAAGAAGGAACTCACTTGGTTGACTAAGCCCATATTTTTGTCTCGAATAAAAGTTTCGCAATGTTTTGTGGCCGTGTTTTTCAGAATCGCCAATTCGTGGTAAGCGATGGATAACGGCTTCAGGAAACGGCATACCACTTGCGATGTATATTTTGGCAATGGCAAAATCTGAAAAAGAAACAAATGTTATAGAATTAAATAACAAATGTGATGTAACAAAAATGTATGTAGACTTTTTATTTCTGCATGTTCTGAAGTACTTACACGAGCCTAGCAAATCTGGGTATAATGTGAAAAATTCCTTAATAAACCACATATCTTCTATATAAATAAAATAATAATAGGTCTGCAGTCATCGCAAAACTACTGAATAGATTTCATTTAAATTTTCTAAGTTTTATTTACAACATTGTTTTTAGTAGATTTTAGAAACCTAATTTACCAAATTATAGAATTCATAAAATTAGTCTTATTTTATAAATTGACTAAGGTAAGAGCACCAGTAGTGATACCACTTCAGGGTAAAGAATTTCCTTTTTTAATTCTTAAACTTAATTTACACCCGAAATTCAATTAGTGTTTCTTTTTGTGAAATCTATGAAAGTTTTTTAATGAAATTAAACTAGTTTTTCCCTGTATATTATTTTTTTTTATTCCTGTAGGGCAGCAGACATGTTGACGGCCCGCTTAGAATTTAGCAGTTACCGTCGCCTATGGGTGTTTGCAACGCCAGTGGCATCGAGAACACGCTGCTGTCCCATAAGGGTACAGGAACTTGGGTCACTAATGCCGGAACACAACGCAAGGTTATTATGGCGGCATACTTAAGACTAAAGGTGGTCGCCATCCACACGGGCTTGGGGCCCTACCACGTAGCTAGAGTGGGTTGTTTTAAAAATACCAATTAAGTATACTTTTACATGGCGCCAATCGTCAAACAATTGGTCATTTGAAATATTAAAAAATAGAGGATACTTAATTTAGTATATTTCGATAACTAGATGGTAGGATCGGCTATTTAATTTGGAATTAGTTTTAAAACACGCCATGAATTATAATTTTATAGGTTTTTGTGCTTTAGTGGTCAATTACAGGTGCGTGGTCAATTATGGATAAGTACGAATATACGAATAATAAGTGCCTTTACTTTACTCCTTCTAATGCAATATTTATAATATAATAAATTATATACACAAATATATAAAATTGTAAAAAAATATTTACCTTTCCGTGTAATATAACTGAAACTAATATATATTTCTTGTATGCTTCAAGCATGATATGAGAGACCACCATTGCTGGCACAGTGACCACTACCTCAAAGAAGTACAAAGCTCTGTCGAAATTTTTCATAGCTGTATATATCATGCCTCCATAATAATAATAAAGTAGGAAGTGTTTTGAATCATTATTACCACCAAGCTGAAAAGCAAAAATGTGTCAATATTTTACAAATTCTTTCCATAAGTAAAGAAGAACAATTTATTCTTGAAAGACTGAAAGGCTAAATATTAAATTATAATACATTGAAGTTCTATGATAAAAGAATTTTAAAAATCTATACTGTATAAAAAATAATAATTTTAAAATATTATACAAAAATAGTAGATACCTCTAAGCTAATACCAGTGATGTCAGTATCTAAAAATTCTAAAGCAGGTTTCATACATTTGGAGAGCAAACATAGTTGGCAGAGATCGGCATGAATGGATGTAAGCTGTGAGTCAAATAACTGAATTTTTCTTATTGCTTTCTTCAGTATTTCTATTCCTCTGATTGGCTGTTTAATTTCCACCAAATGGTTGGTGAGAAGATGACATAATTCTGCATCTGTTTTTGTAAAAACATTCAAATTAAATTTGACATGGGAATTGTGGTCCCAACTTAAAATGTAAATAGGAATACCTGGACCACCTTTTATTTTGGATAACAAGTTTAAAGATTTTTATGATTAAGTAAAGTAAAATTCTTCTATTAAAGTTACGAGTTATAGAAATAAGATGAGTTTGACTCGTCATAGGAATTTAACATATGCGTGGTATTTTTCTTCCAATAATGTGCGGATGCGCATGCGTTGTGCCATTACCCAAGACGATTGGTGCCCACGTAATTAATTTAGGGGTTAATTGTATATTTGCAAATGCCTGCAATACAGGTTACCTAATATAAGAAACTATTATCTAAAATAAAGTCCAAAAGACTTTTCTCTATGCAGGGGGGGGGGGGAGAATACTAACCCCTACGGCCGGTCGGCTTGTAAAAAACGAATAAATAACCCTTGCTATGTGGTAGGGCCCCAAGCTTGTCTGGGTGGCAAAGGGTTGTCCTTTGTGTATGTCATAATCGCCATAATGAACTTTTGTTGTATTCCATCATATGTGACCCAGATTCCTGTACCCTATGGGACAGCAGAAATTTTACGTGTTCCCTATCAAACATCTATAGGCGACGATAGCTGTTTACTAAAGTGGGCTGTTTACTAAGTTATTAATAAAGTGGGCTGTCAGCCTGTCTGTTGTTCCCAGCAATAAAAACAGGGCTTTTTTGGTCTATTTAAAAATTTCAATGCATTTTTTGCAAGGACTGACACTTGCACTGTGCTTAGAGCACTGGAGAGAACTGGTTTCAGTTCTGAATGAATTTTGTAGGTACATCAATAATAAATACATACACATATCTGTAGAGAATCGAACTTGTTCTCCATTACAGTTGTTTATGAAGTCATGTATTTGCTGGAACATTGTGGACTTATCGACATCAGCCTGTCCCTGGAATGTGTAACATGAAACAATATTTCAACTTTTAAATGACAAAAAAATAAAATAAAAACGTGATAAACAATAATCACCAAATATGTATGTTAGAATAAAATTACTATGTTCTAAAGTTGAGAGAAATTTTAAGGAGAATATACACACAGAGGGTGTGTGGCCAAAAAATCTTGGACATGGCTGTTCCCTTTTAGAAGTGGCTTAAGCTACATCTAAATCATCTGAAAAAGTAAAAATAATTCTTAACAAAAAATAAAATTACTGAAAATAAAATTAATGTCACTGTTCTAAAAAGCTTGGGGTGCTTGATATCAAATTCATTGGGATATGTAGTTAGTTTAAAAATATCTTAAAAAACACCCCATGCTTTTAGAACAGTGACATTAATTTTCTCCTCAGTAATTCATCATAAATCATTAATCGACATACAATTTCCATCCAAGGCGATATCGGCCCAACACTTCTCTAACTTCTACATACCATGTTTATAGAATACTTGATCTTTGCTTGCAAATAGGCCTCAATTTCAGAAATGACTTCCTCGTTGGTGCTACATCTTTTCCCTGGAGCATCTTTTACAGGTCTGCGAACAGCCAGTAGTCATTGGGGGCCAAATCTGGCGAATACAGGGGGTGGGGCAGCAATTCAAAGTGCAATTCATGCGATTTGATCATAGCCATTGATTTGTGAATGGTGCATAGTCTTGGTGGTACAGTGGTTTTTTTCTTTGCCATATAGGGGGCCGTTTGTTTCTTTTGTCCGATTTTATGTTGTCCAACAATGCTGTATTACCATACAGCATTGATCCTTTTTCTATTCTCCTACCTCGATCCTATTCAGAATTGACCCTTTTTCCTTTCTCAAGATATTTGACCAACAAAATACCATGCGCATCTCAGAATACTGATGCCATAACCTTGCCAGCCAATTGTTGTGTCTTTGGTCGCTTTGGAACGCTTCCACCTGCCTCAACCCACCCAGCAGACAAGCACTTTGACTCTGGAGTGTTGTATATCCATGGTCACATACCGACATAAAAAATCTGCTTTGTTATGGTTGAAAACTTCAGACAGACCTCTGAATTATCGATTCCTTGTTGTATTTGATCAGATATAAACCCACTTTGAGTTGAGCTTTTTTATATCCAAATTGTCGTATTCTGTGAATTTTTTTGACGTTTTTAGCTGTATTTGGGCGACCAATGCATGGACCGTTGTTGACATCTTAACACCACGTTTAAATTCATTATACCATTCGCAAATGGTTAATTTATTATTTTTTACTTTTTAGTGTGATTTAGTTTTTTTTTACTACAATTTATTTTTAACTTTTAGTTGGATTAATTTTAAAATATAATTTATTTGTTGTCCATGCCCAATTCCTTAATATTTTTATTATTTTAACGCATCTTCCAGCAGTTTCATTAATTGTTTTTCATCTGCCATCCTCTGGCAAAAGGAAAAGAAAATGTTTTTGAGAAAGAAACAAATTATTTTATTAAATTATGTCATCAGGTCTGGACGATTGATGAATCCTTAAGTGGGTAATAATCGAGTCCGAAAATTGCATTACATAATACATACAGATCAAGTTAATAAAAGCATGGTAAAAAAAATAACTGTTAAAAAATAATTAAAAAAAAATAATAATAATTCTTCTTTAGGTGGAATCACTTGTTCATTTTTGTTTCCATTAAATTTTTATTTATTACAGTGAAGGGTAAACAGGAAGAGTAATATCTCAAACGGGGGAGAAGTTGAAAAAAAAGCTGTATGCTCTAAATTACAGTTTTAAAATCCCCCGGAATTGTGTTAGTGCAGCTACAGTGTATGATATGAACGTAGCTGTTGTAATGAATTGAAATATGCTCAATTAAAAACTTAATATCTTTGGTGACTAAAATAGTTAGTGACACAGTATAGTATTCAGTTAACACATTTCAATAGACACTTTTAAACAGAGACATTTCTTCAGACTCTACCCTCATAATAATTATTGTGTTAATGTATACAATTACATAAACGTTTCCATCCAAGTATTTCATAAATCTCATTAATATTACTGTAGTATATAGAACTGCAGATGATATTTTAGAATTTTGTATCACAATCTATTTATCTCTCTCTCTCAATCATATTTAAGAAGGGAGCCAAAAAATATGCCATACATTAGACAATTAGCAGGATTAAGATGTAATAAATATGTTTTGGGTAAAAATATTTTTTTTTTATATTTGAATTTAAGTATGATAGTACAATTTATGCATAATTTTATCCACACATTATTAATAAGAGCTTAACAAGTCCATCTAACTTGTAAGTTAAATAAAAATCTCTTATGTTCCTCCTTAACTGAATGTAATAACATAGTAAGCATTACTCGTTAGACAAGTATTTCTATCTGTGCAGGGGCGGAGAAAGAATACTGACCTCTGTGGCCGAGGCAGGCCTATCATAAATTTTTTTTTTCTTCCTTTATTTACTACAATCTGTCTCCTTTATGGGACATTCAGCAGTATGTTGGTTGGTGCTATCGCTGACACGCTCGGTATGTGGCCTGCGTCACATCCTCATTGTTAAAACAGTAACTATGCTTACTGTGGTTGTATTAAATCTTGAAGTATTTTACGCTTTAAATGTTGCGCTTTATTGTGATTTGCCATGAGTGGCCGGGCCAAATTATTTAAGTGATGTTCGATGCGCTCCTTATATGTTCTGGCATGGCGTATAATTTCCTGTTTCACAGTGGGCAGGCATAGATCATGGTATAATAGTTCATTGGGTACTAACCAAGGGGCATTGGTTATCATGCGGAGTGCTATATTTTGAAACCTCTGTATGATTTAAATGTTTGAATGGGATGCAGTACCCCACAGTTGGATTCCATACGTCCAGATGGGCTTCAATATTGCTTTGTACAGAAGTATTTTGTTTTCAAGGGATAGTTGAGACTTTCGTCCAATGAGCCAGTATAGCTTTCGCGTTTGAATACCAAGTTGCTTTCTTTTAGTGAAGATGTTTTTGCCAGGTAAGTCTTTTGTCCAAGTGCAATCCAAGATATCTCACATGATCTGCCTGTGGGACCGCAATGTTGTTAAGTGTGACTGGAGGACAAGAGTCTCTTCTTAAGGTGAATGTTACGTTAACTGATTTGGTTTCATTTGCTTTTATCCACCACTTTTGAGCCAATGGGATATGTCATTTAGCCCTTTCTGAAGTATTTGTGAGGCTATTATTGGGTCGTTATGTGTAGCCAGAATAGTGGTATCATCAGCAAAGGTGATGGTATGCAGTAATTAAGGCTTCAGATGTCGGCAGGTCTGCAGTGAAGAGTAAGTAGAGTACGAGACCCAGTACGCTGCCCTGCGGAACTCCTGCTTTTATAGGGCAGAGATCAGACAGTGCTTCCCCCTGTCGTACTATGAAATGGCGCCGCTGAAGAAATGATTTTAGTATTCCATAAAGTTGATCTGGTAGCCCATTTTTCAATTTGAATAACAATGCCACACGCGGTCAATTGCTTAGGATATATCCAAGAATGCACTGGCGCAGTACGATTTACCCTCTAGTGATTCCATGATATGTTTTGTTAGTCTGTGCACTTGGTCGACATAAATATAAACGAGATTTAACAATTAGTTTTCCAAAGAAGTTTCACTTATGACATGTATACTTTGTACGCACTTTTTTATATATTTCATTCAATTATGCTATCCGTGCATGGCCGGAGAAAGAATAATAACCTCTGCGGCCGGAGTCGGCCTGTCATAAAAGGCGACAAAACAACCCACCATAGCTATGTGGTAGGGCCTCAAGCCCATCTGAATGGCGACCACCTTTGGTATTAAGTTTGCCGCCATAATAACCTTGTTTTGTGTTCCGGCATCAGTGATCCAAGTTCCTGTACCCTTATGGGACAGCAGTGTGTTCAAGATGCCACTAACATTGCAAACACCCATAGGCGACGGTAATTGCTAAATTCTAAGTGGGCCCATCAGCCTGTCTGCTATCCTATAGCAATTTAAAAAAAAAGAAAATTAAATTCAAAAATCAAAACAGACAAAATTAAAATCAAATGATAATTGTTTAAACTCTTCTGAGTTGGTATCTATTAATGTGTAGGTTAGACTACCATGATGGTATGCACCGCTTATGTAGTTTTTATCGCTTAATGTGCATATTATAACTACCACATGGTCAGTACGTACTGATGGTGAAGGAAAAACTTCTGGAAAAACCTGCCAATCTGCCTTAGACAAGAGTGGCAGGGATACTGTCCATTCCCTCTAGGGGGAGGCTCAAGCTTTCCTGTAGGATTGCTGTTATTATTATTATGACATTTTACCTGTGCTGTTGAGAACTTAGCTACCAACACAGCAAGAACTCCTAAGGAGTGTTGTTGTATATCTAGTGTTTCGAGAACATTATTTAGATGTGCACCGTTACGTTGAAGAACTTCATCACATTTTCCAATTGCTTCACATAATTCACGAAAATTTCCTGAAATAATTATTCATTTTATCTAGAAGCCTCATACAAATTTCAATAGGTTTTTTTTATTTTATTTAGAATCTTCTTCTACCCTTATCCCAGCTATGTGGGATCGGCACATGTCCTCTCTTTCCACTTTCCTCTATTAGTCATCATCTGAACATTCACACCTTTTTTTGCCATATCATCTTTACAATTCATTAATATTTTCTTTGATCTACCTCTCTTTTTGCATATATCCACTCTCTAGTATTTTCCTTGCTGGCATTCTTCATTCCTCATCGCATTATATGACCATACCAGGCTAGCCTATTACTTTTCAGCTTCTCAACTTACCCTGATGTTTTTTTTTTATTTAGAATATGAAGTACTAGTAGAAGTCTACTATAAATAATACATATTTTTGTAATTCATTGTTTGACTATAGTTCGCATGTTAATAACAAAGGTCATTTGATTAGAATGCTTTATTTTGTTAATTGTTTACCAATTATATTGTATACCAATTGCGTGCTAATGGACTCACTTCCAGGGATGCTGAAGATCGCGCGAAGTGGAGTAGAAAAAGTCAGAAAGCGGACCCCGGGCACCGAAACGAAAGTTTGGGTTGCAACCTAAACGCTGGGATGATCATGATTTTGTTAATTGTTTACCTTACGAGTATGTACATGAATTTATAAGACTGCATAAAATGGAGAAATATGTATTAAAACTATTTATGATCCGCAGTTTGCTACGCAACTATAACTTACCCGATGCAGACATCGTTCTCACGTTATTTACAAACTGCTCTAAGGGCGAAGCCATTTTGAGATTTACTAATAACCAAATTTTATGTTTTAAAATATTACAATTATACTTAATTTGAAAAAGTACTACAACAAATACCTACAAATTACATTTACGAATTGATTGATAGATTTTTTCTTCTTCTTCTTAATTATGGCTCGGCACCATTCGTGCATTGGGCCAGTGTCAAGTATTTTTAATTTGTCAACAAAGCTAGGGAAACTAATATCGCGAATTAAAATTAAACCGTACCGGGAATTAAACAAAACAAATCAGAATAATTTCATATCTACAAAAATATATAAATATATACAATGATATTTTATAAATAAAAAGAGAATCAGCAAAAGAGAAATCATTGAAAATATATAATAAAAGAAAACAAGTAATATATAAATATAAACTACAATCTAATCTTATTATTTACAATAAATTTATTTAATGTACTATATACACAGGGTCTATTATCTCTAAGAAGTAAGTAAATATTAGAAGGAAGAGGAATAGAGAGAGATATCAGAGATTCGTATAGGGAAGAGTGGTCATATAAAGGACAGGAAAAGAAAACATGATTCATATCGCAATAACTCTCACCACATTCACAGGCAGTACTAGATACTATGCCAAGTTTATGCAAATGTACCGGAAGGCAAATATGTCCAAGACGCATGCGGATTAAAGACGAAGTGGCAGTTTTATTAAAACACAGTTTGGCAAACCATGGTTTTCTTGGGACTAAAGGCTGTATAGCGTAGAGGAAGCGACCCTTGACCTGACCGCTCTCTCTCCAGCTCAAATTCCATGTATCACGGAGATATGTGCTAGGTAAAGCATTCAGGTCGTGTCCGAAAATCGTGTATGGGTATATATCACCACTCACAGTTGCCTCGTTTGCCAAACTGTCAGCTCTCGCATTTCCTATGATACCACAGTGGCTAGGTATCCAGCAGAAAGTGACTGTGTAGTTATTTAATTGGCAATGCAACAACTTTCTCTTACATTCAAATGTTATGTGGAAAAAAGGATTCAGTTTTAAGGAAAATTTTTCTAAGCTTTGTAAAGAACTGAGTGAGTCTGTAAATATAACACATTGGTTAAGTTTAAAACTTCTATCATATTCTATTGCTTTCAGAAGACCGAAGCATTCTCCCGTAAATATAGATGTTTCTGGTGGTAATTTTATTTTTTGGACTATATTATATTGCTTATGAAATACACCTACTCCAACACACCCTATGGGATGTTTGGATGCATCAGTATTTATGTGATGCCAATTTGGCCATTTAGTATTTACAATATGGTTAAAAGTAGTGTTTGCATTATAATCGGACCTATCTATGTTGAGAGAAAAACAAATACTAGGAGAGAAAAGAAGAGAATCATATGAAGTTTTAAATAAAGGAAGGACTCTAAATGAATGAATAGGAGCTTGTAACGATTTATATTTCTGAAAACTTTTTAATAGGCATGGAAAAGGCTTATTACTAGAAGATAATTTCTCTGACAATAATTCAAGTTTGGAAGTTAAAGGATGATTAGAAAATTGAACAAGCCGAAAAATAAATCTGTCAGAGAGATACTGGCGCCTAAAGCTTAAAGGGGGGTCGCAACATTCTATTTGAAGTGCATTAACGGGAGTGGATTTCATTGCACCTGTAACGAGTCTTAATGCTTTAGAATGAATCAGGTCCAATTTCTTAAAACCTGCCACATTACCAGGATCTAAAAAGAAAGTACCAAAATCTAAAATACTTCTAATAGCGGCGTTGTAAAACAACTTCATAGTAGCTGGATGAGCACCCCACCAGACACCGCGTAGACATCTGAGCATATTCAAATTCCGTTCACATTTTGAAACTACAAACTCACAATGGGCTAGACCTGTTAGTTTAGCATCAAGTACAACCCCTAAAAACTTTACTTGATTTTTGCTTGGTAAAGGTGTATTATCATAAGAAATAGTAGGTGTGTGAGAAATTCGAGATTTGGTAAAAATAACGGAGCTACTCTTTGACGGAGATAGATCTAGGCTATTAGTATCCATCCAAGTTTTTAAAGAAGATAAAGATGAGGAAATGTGCTCACACGCAATTGCTACAGATTTATCAGAGGCGTATATGACCAAGTCATCCGCATACTGTAGAATACTAACATTATCACCAACAGACATTTCTAAGTCGTGTGTATATATGTTGTACAGTAAAGGGCTTAGTACGGAACCTTGCGGCAACCCCTTCCAGACCAATCTACTAGGTGTATACGGGTCTCCGATGTCCAGAATAATTTGTCTCTCGGAAAGAAGATTAAAAATAAAGTTAGTTAAAAGGTGTGGGACGTTTAAATTATTCAGCTTTTGTTTAAGAACGGGAAGTAAAACGTTATCGTATGCAGAATTAATATCCAAGAAAGCAGCAACTGTGGATTTTTTGTCTAAAAAGGCGTAACGAATATCAGTAGTAAAAATCCCCAAGTTATCGGCCACGCTTTTCCCTTTCTAAAACCAAACTGTGTCTGAGAGAGATGCTCATTATTCTCAATGAACCATTCAAGACGGTTTTTAATTAGATGTTCAACTACTTTAGTAATTACCGATGATAAAACTATTGGGCGATAAGATTCAACATTAGACTGTGTTTTATTTGGTTTTAAAAAGGGCAACACTATTTGCTTTCGCCAAGATAAAGGAATGTCACCCGACAAAACAACTTTTTTTATTAAATTTAAAAAGCGATTTAAGCCATTTTAAGCCATTTTCACCAATGTGTGATAAAAAGGAATATGGTATCCCGTCTTCCCCAGGAGCACTGTCCTTGACGTGGTTTAGCACTCCTTTTAACTCGACCATAGTAATAGGAAGATTTAAAGAGGAAGAGCTATTGGTTTTAACGGGTAGGGAACGGATAATTAAATCTTGGTGTGGTACAGAAGCAGGGGCCAAACGGTCAAGGAATTGATCGGCTAATACAATAGGAAGGAGAGGCGCACTGGAAGTATTTATAGCTGTTAGAGATGGGCTGAGTGATGATTTTTCTGTATCAATGACTGCATGACAATGACAAATAAATATCGGTGACGGGAACAATGACAAAATCATCAATGATTTTTAGTCACTTCAATTATGCATGCTGAAAATTATCGTTGATCATGATGTGAAATTATCATTAGTTATGACTATTTACTTTATAAACCGTAGGATGTTTTCTTAAAATATGTTTTTTTAAATTAGTTGTTAGCTGTTTTATAGGATTCACCCTGCATAATTTACATACCGCTGTTTTTTCATTAACAGATTCAATGTCAAAATGTACCCATACGTTGGACATTTTTCTTACAGTTGAAGCCATTTTTGAATATAGGTAATACAAACTGAGAATCTAACATTTTATTGCCTTTATGTAGGTATTAACAAATAATTTAAAGGTATTACACTCACTGCAACTGGTAAAACGAAGAAAAAGTTTAGCTAGCGGTTCGGGAACAGTTTTAAGCATTTACTTAGTGTAGGTACTTTGTGCAGTTTATTGAATAATAATGTTAGGTATCAAAAGTATTTTTTAAATATAGGTAAACTGCACAAAGTGATACACTAAGTGTTTGAATTGTTGCTGAACTGCTGGGTGAACATTTTCTTTGTTTTAAAATCTTTATTACATTTCACTGTATTCACTAAAAGATACTTATCAAAAAATCAATTATACTGAGCCAATACTATTACTGATGTGTATTTCGCACATGTAAAATGAAATTAAGTAAGGGTGGTCCTCCTCATTTAATCAAAACAATAATTTACGAAACACTAAATAATAATTATTTATATATTATGTACATATTTTTTTAATATTTATTAGTTATTAATATATATTAGAAAATGTATATAATTTCCAATAATTACCATCATATAGCGGTATCCGTCATGCGTCGCCACGCCAGAAATCGGTTTTACGTGCGGCTATAGATGTTTCACATCAAAAGGGAATTTGATTAACTACGCGATGAACGTAGAGATTTTGCAGCCGGATCCTGTACTACTAATACTATCATAATTCGTACGTAAACAACGCAAGTGAAAGCATTGTTGCCGTTCCGTGCGCCTAGCACTGGGCATTTTATTCAAAAATCATTAAAAATCATGCATGACTGCCGCCGGCCTGGCAACGTCGCAATTTGGATTCACAGTCCGCGTTTGCGACTTCGCGTTCATTGATCATTCAAGTAATGATTTAAGCATTGATGATTTTGTCGTTGTCATTGCATGATGAAATGATTTTAAAATATCGATGATTTTTACATGTGACATGATATCAGTCTCAACTCTAATAGCTGTTCTAAATCTCTTAATGTTTCGCCAAAGAACTGACGAATGTGTTTCGGGTGACAAGGAACTGCAAAAATTCCTCCAACCCTCGAACTTCTTTTTCTTAAACAACTTCCGTGTCTCTTTCATTATCTCCAACAGCGCGTCATAATTCTCCAATGACATGTTAATGCGATAGTTCCTCTCAGCAAGTTTCCGCCTAGATATAGCATTGGTGCATTCTTCATCCCACCATGGTGGTGATGATAACTTATTATTACGTGGCTTTCGCTTAGGAAAAACAGTATCAGCAGCTTGTAATAAAACAGACTTAAAATAGTCAGTATCACAAATATTTGTGTCTTGAAGAAATGTTTCTTCTACTAATGTAGTATATTTTTCCCATTGAGAATCAATGATTTTATGTTTTAAACGCGGCTTTGATATTAATGTTTGATTTTGTTTATTATAGGGAAAGGAAATAACAATGGGATAGTGATCACTATTGAATGTGGAAGACAAAGTAGACCAAGATAATAAAGACGCTAAATTAGAAGTACAAATAGACAGGTCTATAGCACTGATTGCTTCATCAGGCCTAGTGAGCCGGGTAGGGGAGCCCGTATTTAAGATACACAGATCATATGAGTCCAAAATATCCAACAATTCATGTCCATAACAATTAGAAAAGGAGCTACCCCAGGTTGTGTGATGAGAGTTAAAATCACCCAAGATCATGAAAGGATGAGGAAGAAGTGAAATTATATTTCTAATTTCACTAAGGATTTGTAAAGAAGGATGTGGAATATAGACGGAAACATAACAAATATTATCAACAATAGCAGCAATGATAGAAAAATCATCACTGTGTGAAGGAAGAGGAAGAGGATATATAAGATGAGAGTTTCTGACAAGTAGGCACACACCGCCATACCCATCAGCCCTGTCATTCCTTAAACAGGAATAGCCAGGGATTTTAAATGTATAATTCGGCTTAAGCCAAGTTTCAGATAAAGAAAGAATAAAAGGGTTAAAAGTATTTACAATATGTACAAGTTCATGTTTTTTGCTTATGATACTTCTGCAGTTCCATTGAACTATCCTGTCCATTATGACTATTATTATTAATGTTAGGGTTGAATAAAGTAGCAGCGTTGGTGGGTATGGTTAAATTTGATTGAGATAGCAATTTAATTAAAGTTGTAATTAAGTCTGTTAAGTTCTGTTCACTCTCTTTGTCAGCATTGGATGAGATTTGTAATGCACAACCATTAGAGGGTGTGGGTATGTTGTAATCCTTTACAAGAGAATCATGAGCTTCACGGTCATAACCTTTATTAGGTTTAGGTGGGGTTCGTGGTTTAGTAAAAACTGTTTTTTTGTATGATAAAATGCGTGATGGGGGTGAGCCGGGTACAATAGTATTGCCTGCTTGAAACGTTTTATTTGGTATGGATGTTAAGACATCAGCATATGATTTAGTTATTAATGGGTGTAGTTTTGATGCTTCCATGTACGATATGCTGTTTTCAGCCATGGTAATTTTTATTTCTTTTTGCCTAGAATATTCTGGGCATCTTTTGCTTAACGCAAAATGTAGCCCAAAACATAAGCAGCAAGAGCCCTGATCTTCCTCAACATTACAGCTGTCACCAGTGTGACCTTGCCCACACTTATAGCATCTTGGTTTGGACCTGCATTTTGTTTTTGTGTGGCCAAAACGACAACAGTTATAACACTGTATAGTTGGGTAAGTATATAGTTGTACAGGCAAAGAGTTAAAACACATAAAAACACGTTTAGGTAATACTTGGCCATCAAATGTCAATACAACTGTTTGGGAGGGTTTCCAAGTTGGTTCACCATAACTCCGTTTTAATTTACGCTTGGATACCGACGAACAGTCGGAATCCATTCCAGATTCGTTGGAAATTGTAACAAATGCTCCCGCAGGGGGCACTGTGCCCCCTGGGTCTGGCGGCTCGTTCATAAAAGTATTTTGAAAGACTTACCCTACGCAGAAAAAACAAATAATATATATAGGAATAACACTAATCTAAATTTATACACAACTTATAACTATTCTGATTACTAATTACAATAAATCTACAATTATATTTGCAAAAATTTTAAAACCGCGTCCGCCAAGTTCGAAGGTTTCCCGCGCTTTTTTATAGATTTTTTTGACAATAAGTTCAGTTCAGTAGTTCAGTTTTTGAAGGTGTGGCTACAACGCCTTTGGCATTGATTTTGCCAATATTCGCGTAGATTAAAAAAGTGCCTAGTTTAATAGCGAAAAAAATGGGGAGGAGAGAGTCAAATGCAGTGATCGATTCGGAAGGTAGAGCTATCGGTAGTTTTCCAATAACAGAGTCTAATGCGACTCTCTAATCTATTCAGAAGGTATCAGTAATCCTGAGGACAGCACAAATATCTAGTCAGGTCATAAATTCTGTCACATGTTTAATGTAAAATAATTGTAATAAGTTTATTCATTATGTAACCATTCATATACCAAAATGAACTTAACAAAACATAGATTCTTATGACATTAAAGTTTATTCAAAATGACCTCCGTGATTTTGAATACAAGCCTTCAATCTGCGCGGCCAGTTGTCTATCGCAGCACGAACGAGGTCCATGTCAATATCGGCGGCTGCCTTAATCAAGGATGTCTTGAGTGACTCCAAATTGGGATGAGGCTTTGAGCACGCCTTTTCCTCCAAGTGTTGCCATATCTTGTAATCTAACGGATTCAAATCTGGACTGGAGGAGGGCCAGTCTTCGTGCCGGATGAAGTCGATTTCACGCGCCGCCAGCCAGTCTTGTGTGCTCTTCGCTCTATGAGCTGGCGCCGAATCTTGTTGGAATACCCAGTGCCTGTTATTGAACATGGTATGAGAAACAGGTTCCACAAGGTTCGTCAGGACTGTATTTTGATACACAACAGCATTCGTTTTTACACCTTTCTCACAAAAATGTACCTCTGTTAAGCCCCAATAAGAAACTCCCAACCATACCATGAGCGAGGATGGAAAATGACCTCGTTGGACACGCGGAATACGGTTGCTCGCTTCTTCACTACTGTGTGCGTACACCTTATCATTTTGTTTGTTGTAGCTCTCTTCTACGGTAAACATTTTTTCATCCGAAAAAAGAATTTCCCGATATTTTTTTCCCGCGTACCGCTTCAACAAAGCGCGGCATCTCTTCAGTCTCAGGTCCATTAGACGAGCATTCAAACGATGTCCTGTTTTTCTTCGATATGCCTGAAGCCCTAAGTCTTCATTTAACACCCTTTTCACCGTGGTTCTGCTTAACCCCATCTGAAGGGCCAACAGTTTCTGCTTACGTTTGGGATTTCTTTGAATTCGTGCCTTCACAGCTTTTATCACTGCTGGAGTCCTAACAGACCGAGGGCGACCACTTCTTGACCTGTCATCTACACTAGAGTCTTCATTGTATCGTTTGATGGTACAATAAACGAATCTTTTGGTTATATTCAAATTTTTCAGTATGTTAAAAATTTTGAATTGGCGCGTAACCGCAACGATGCAACGCAATAACTGCAACACGGTCTTCTTTAAGCGTCCACTCCATATTTAAAAATGAGTAAAATCCATATTTATAAATGAGTAAAACATTTTTATTTTCATGAACAATTTGAAATTCGAATTCAATAAACTTTTTTGTGGCCAGCATTCTAAAAGAATATACCTACAAGAATATACCTAGGGAAAGGTATATACCTAGTCAGGTCATAAGTATTGTCACTCAGTAAAAACTTTTCTTTTAGAATGCTGGCCACAAAAAAGTTTATTGAATTCGAATTTCGAATTGTTCATGAAAATAAAAATGTATAACTTTTAGAATTTTACTCATTTTTAAATATGGAGTGGACTCTTAAAGAAGACCGTGTTGCAGTTATTGCGTTGCATCGTTGCGGTTACGCGCCAATTCAAATTTTTAACATGCTGAAAAATTTGAATATAACCAAAAGATTTCTTTTATCGTACCATCAAACGATACAATGAAGACTCTAGTGTAGATGACAGGTCAAGAAGTGGTCGCCCTCGGTCTGTTAGGACTCCAGCAGTGATAAAAGCTGTGAAGGCACGAATTCAAAGAAATCCCAAACGTAAGCAGAAACTGTTGGCCCTTCAAATGGGGTTAAGCAGAACCACGGTGAAAAGGGTGTTAAATGAAGACTTAGGGCTTCGGGCATATCGAAGAAAAACAGGACATCGTTTGAATGCTTGTCTAATGGACCTGAGACTGAAGAGATGCCGCGCTTTGTTGAAGCGGTACGCGGGAAAAAAATATCAGGAAATTCTTTTTTCGGATGAAAAAATGTTTACCGTAGAAGAGAGCTACAACAAACAAAATGATAAGGTGTACGCACACAGCAGTGAAGAAGCGAGCAGCCGTATTCCGCGTGTCCAACGAGGTCATTTTCCATCCTCGCTCATGGTATGGTTGGGAGTTTCTTATTGGGGCTTAACAGAGGTACATTTTTGTGAGAAAGGTGTAAAAACGAATGCTGTTGTGTATCAAAATACAGTCCTGATGAACCTTGTGGAACCTGTTTCTCATATCATGTTCAATAACAGGCACTGGGTATTCCAACAAGATTCGGCGCCAGCTCATAGAGCGAAGAGCACACAAGACTGGCTGGCGGCGCGTGAAATCGACTTCATCCGGCACGAAGACTGGCCCTCCTCCAGTCCAGATTTGAATCCGTTAGATTACAAGATATGGCAACACTTGGAGGAAAAGGCGTGCTCAAAGCCTCATCCCAATTTGGAGTCACTCAAGACATCCTTGATTAAGGCAGCCGCCGATATTGACATGGACCTCGTTCGTGCTGCGATAGACGACTGGCCGCGCAGATTGAAGGCTTGTATTCAAAATCACGGAGGTCATTTTGAATAAACTTTAATGTCATAAGAATCTATGTTTTGTTAAGTTCATTTTGGTATATGAATGGTTACATAATGAATAAACTTGTTACAATTATTTTACATTAAACATGTGACAGAATTTATGACCTGACTAGGTATGTAGTTATAAGATTAGCAATAATACTTATAAATTAATAAAAAAAATTACTTAAAATAATTACTTGTTTGGAATGAACTAAAGTTAATAAAAAGTTAACATTAATGGGGTGAGGGTTAAGTATAGGTAATAAATAGGAACCCGTCAACGCAGGCCACGTCGTCGGCGCCGGAGGGCGAGCAATGACCTCCAGCCGCCGTAGAAAGCGGCGGCGGGCGGCCCCTCGGGGGAGGATCCGCCGCCCGCACTATTGCCGCGAAGGGGGGGCCACGTGCTGTTCCGGGGCCCCCCTCAACTCCTACAATACATGAGAGCGCCGGGGGGGACGAAACCCTGACCCCCTGGCGCCAACACTTCAGAAGAGGCCCGCCTTGAGACAAAGGGCGGGCCGGCGCCGGCCCGGGCCACGAGATCGACAGGCCACATATCCGTAGGCCCGGGCGTAGGCGATAGGAGAACAGCGAGGTTTTTTAGTGGGTAGTCGGATGGCTGAACATCTTCCCCGGAGTCCCACATATCTCTCGGTCCCCCCGGGCCGGGGGAACCTGTCAAGAGAGGTTTTTCCCCGAGAAAAAAAAGGTAATAAATAGGATGAGAAATTTTTGGACAATTGAAGAAAATATGTTCAATAGTTCCCTTCTCTAATCCACATTCACACAAAGAATGAATTTAAGAAGAAGTCACTTGAGAACGGTGGTCTAAACTTCAACGTGACGAAGACCGAGTACTTGGCATGTAACTCTACAGATCCCACACCCGTACGCATAGGCGGCAACACGGTCGAGCGCACGGACCAAGTGAAATACCTGGGATCTGTATTTCACGCGTCTGGTGACATCGATTGTGACGTCAAGGCACGTATTGCTGCCGCGTGGGCCAAATAGCGTGAGGTAAGTGGTGTCATTTGTGACCCCAAGATGCCAGTAATGTTGAAGGGACAGGTCTATATATAAGACCATCATTAGGCCTGTCCTTTTATACGGCTGTGAAGCGTGGCCGGTTTTAGAGCGACACAAGCAAGAACTGCGTGTCACGAAGATGAATATGCTGCGGTGGATGTGTGGACTGGCACGGAAGGACCGCGTTATGAACTTCCGCATTCGAAATGACAACGACATGCCTCTTCGTCCCGTCGTGTCAAAGAGAAATAGAGGCCGTCCGCCTAAATCGAAAGGGAGTTCTGTGCGAGCGCAGGAGAAGTGTTTCTCTCCTGCCCTCGAGGGGGAGGATATAGCGGCCGGTAGATTCCCGAAGCGCGCCACGCGTGGCAAGCCGCCTTTGCGATGCTCGCCACCCGAGACTTTCCCCCAGCCGCAATACTCCGCCGTTGGCAGTCGACAGTCGCCATCTGACCGCGCGCGATCGTGACCGTAGATAATTGTAAAATGTCTAAAATTGTTGTAAACGTTTCCCCGGTATTTTAAATAAATTACTTTAAAATGTATAATCCGTTGTTTGTTTTAACATATACAAACCCGGACCCATACACCACATCTGGCGCCCAACGTGAATAAGAAAATGTCGGGCATACAAACACCACAATATAAATAAAATTTCGGTCAATGCCAACTTAAAGTAAAAAACACTTGTTAATTTTCTGCCATTGAGTTGATGATTGCAAAACTGAAGTGGCAGTGGGCTGGGCACATAGCTCGAAGGACTGATGGCCGTTGGGGCAGAAAAGTCCTCGAATGGCGACCGCGTACCGGAAGACGCAGTGTTGGTAGGCCCCCCACAAGATGGACCGATGATCTGGTCAAGATCGCCGGGATAGGTTGGATGAGGGCAGCGCAGGACCGATCATCGTGGAGATTTTTGGGGGAGGCCTTTGTCCAGCAGTGGGCGTCTTCCGGCTGAAATGATGATGATGATGATGAGTTGGTATTCGATTCGATAGTTGAAACATTCAACGTTGAGCATTATGTCGCATAATGCGCGCTCTATTGCTGTAATTGCAATACATACATTGTAAGGAAGTTTTATTGTGTCAGTACAGTCAAGAGTCACTGTCAATTTATATTTTACCGTCAGAATCATTAGTCTGTGATCAGAAATGTCAGAATTATGAAGGATAGGTTTTATGTGACAGTATTATTTTCAAAATCCAAATATTAGCATTTTGAAAATTCTTAGCATTCCTTGGTTCTATGCCAGTTTTCATTACTATAAATCTGATATTTCTATTTATAGTGAACTATAATGGCTATTTTACACAGAGCTTTATTTACTTGGTTTATATTTTTGGTGTTCCTGATTTTGCTTTGTCTAAGACTCGAATCTAGAACCCACTGGAATTGGTTTATTGTATTCATACCTATGTGGGTTTATGATGGCATATTGCTAATATATGTCGTGTTCCACATGGTGTCACATTGTAGGACTGGTATGGCGGAAAGGTTTCGGGCTACAATTAACAGAAATGTATGGTACATTGCAGCTATAGCATTGAAAATGGCAGCTCAAATAATTATTTGTTTGAAACTCGAATATACAAAAGTGAATATACCAATTAACGTTGTAATGACTCCAATATGGATGTTATTACCAGTATTAAGTATTGAAGTCTTCATGCATTTAATAAATTATTCAAGTAGAAGCAGTAGATATTAATTGTGCTGTGTAAGTTAGGGTCTGAACTAAACTTCACTATGAAGTAAATGAGAACATGTGACTATGAGTGTTGGATAATTTTAAACTTGGCACACATTCATTGACGCTAGTTGTTTGTTCTTGTCAAATGTTTAGTGACTGAGTTGGGAACTTGATGATATAACATTTCCATAAAAGTGCTGAACTTATAAATTTGAACATGTTGCCTAGTGAGAATATTGTTGGGATTAAGAATTCTGTTGTTACTGAAGTGCCTGCAGGGAGTAAGGCAGTCTTGGATTGCAACAGTAATGATTATGCACATAACTTCATGTTTTGGCTTTTTGATACCAATCATATAATTGGACCAGGAGGAGAATATGATGAAAGGAAATACAAATATGATGTTCTGTCGGGGAAACTTCAAATAGATGTGAGTAGGCTTAGTTTAGTAAGTATAATATTTTATATATTAATACTAGAGGGTAATGAGCTGCATTTATATGTTCCTAGCCTATAACTTATAAAGTACTAGCCCATATACCAGTGTTTGGCTCTGATTTCCTCCTGAAGGGAGTAGATATTATACCTGCCACACTTGTCCACCATGTTAATATTCTCAGTACAAAGGTATACTTCAATGTTAATAATATACATGTACTATGCATAATATTGTCTATAATCAAAAACACAAATCAAGTCATACTAACTTTTGTGTTATAATTATGCTAAAAGTTAATTACTTGTAAAAGTTCCAATTATTTTACAACCTCTGCGGCATAGTAGCTAACACACTGGCATGCTTGTAGAGGTCATGGGTTCAATTCCTGTCTCGTGTCTGGGTTTTTATGTATAATATGTATTTATTGACCAAATAAAGGTATACATATATTATGTAGTATATCAGTTCTCTAGTATGTATAACACAAGTGCTGTGCTGCTTAGTTTGGGACTAGATCATGCTGTATGAATTGTGCCAGTATACTATTTATTGTTTGTTCATATATAAAAATTCGTGAATAAACAATTAAATATTTATATTATTAGGTAAATAAATCTAAAATATTCCTATGCTGGCGGAACTCATTTATGCAGATAATAATTTGTATAGTGTAACTAATGTATAAAGGGTTTTTTACAAGCTTTATATCAACTTGACATGTATCTATGTATGTAATTTTGTCCCATAGTCCTTATCAGGATTAACACTTTCTTTTGCTTCTGCTGAAATACCCATCTGATCTTAAATAATAAAACTGCCAGAAGATGCATTAAATTTAAAAAAAGAATTGAGGAAAATGGCCTAAAATTAATAAACAAATTACAGATTAAGAATTGATAACAAATAAATTATAGTTTAAAAAACACCCTTTCTTAATTAAAAATATTAAAAAGTAAAAATAATTCTTACCTAAGAAAAAAATACTGAAGTGAAAATTAATGTCACTTCTAAAAGTGTGGGGTGCTTTGTATGATATTTTTAAACCCTGCATTTCAGAATGAAACTAGTATTCTTCTTCCTCCTGCCCTTATCCTACATTATATGGGGTCGGCACAACATGTTACATGTTGTAATAGTTGTGGCTTAGTTTTTACTACCGGCCGTCTGCCTAACATTAACCCCTTTTTGGAGAAAAATCTGTCATCTTTTTTATTGAAATTGGGTATTTGAAAAAAAATTGTTTTTTTATGTATTTTAAAACTTTATTATTAATATTGATATTTAATGCAAAAAACTCAAAAAAATGTTTTTTTCAATTAATTATAAACAATTAAAAATGGATGAAATTTAAATAAAAATTACGTGACTATAAAAGCACCATGATTGGTCACTATAGTTGTGACGTCATAATGTTATAGCTATTCAATAACAGTACAGCGTTAAAGCGTATTTATTTATTATATGTGACTAGACAATAATATTGAAAATTTATTGCTAAAATACGAGTTATTAGTTCCGATTAGCTATGTGTGTTAAAGGATTTATTAAGGCAAAGTCTGATAATATTCTTGATGTTGATATATTTATAATAACCAATTTTTTTAAAAATGACGTTCGATTTAATACTGCTGAAGTTCGAGGTCCCAAAGCATCAAGGTAAGTCTGTTAAAAAATAATATAATAAATGAAAATATTTAAGTATTTATTATATTATTTTGTTTTGGGATTATCACGGTGCACTGCTTGAAACATTTATTTCGACATTTGTCATCTTGGGGAACATTTAAAAACATTTTGTCAGGAGTTGTTTTTGTAGTATTCATACATAATGGTACAAAACAAGAAAGATAACTTTTTAGGTTCGACATTTTTAATATAAATTTAAATATTTAACAATGACAACAAAATTAAATAGATCAAAATACTGTATTTATTATTTTTCTATCGACTGCAATGAGTGAAAACTAACATTATAACGTCACACGCGCTCGGTTATGTTCGAGTTATCGGCGTGTCTTCGGTACTGGATTCAAAAATTAATTTTTATTTTGAAGTAACTTTTGAATTATTGCGAAAAAAATAAAATAAAAATAGTTTTGTTATAAAACTTATATAAGTATGATCTTTTCATTGATCACAAAAAAATTTCAAATACCCAATTGAGAATGAAAGTAGTAAAAATATATATAAATATAATGATTGATATCAACACCCCACGCTTTTTAGAACAGTGACATTAATTTTCTCATCAGTAATTTTATTCTTAGATAACTATTTTTTACTTTTTATTTTATATTTTAATGTCACAAATATATTTAATAATTTTGTTTGGATTGTTAAGCTTAAGCTATAACTTAGAATAATTGCGTAATTATTCTAAGAGTTATAATTTTTTGTATCGAAATATAAATTTTATTATACCTAGTCAGGTCATAAGTATTGTCACACAGTAAAAACTTTTCTTTTAGAATGCTGGCCACAAAAAAGTTTATTGAATTAGAATTTCGAATTGTTCATGAAAATAAAAATGTATAACTTTTAGAATTTTACTCATTTTTAAATATGGAGTGGACGCTTAAAGAAGACCGTGTTGCAGTTATTGCGTTGCATCGTTGCGGTTACGCGCCAATTCAAATTTTTAACATACTGAAAAATTTGAATATTACCAAAAGATTCGTTTATCGTACCATCAAACGATACAATGAAGACTCTAGTGTAGATGACAGGTCAAGAAGTGGTCGCCCTCGGTCTGTTAGGACTCCAGCAGTGATAAAAGCTGTGAAGGCACGAATTCAAAGAAATCCCAAACGTAAGCAGAAACTGTTGGCCCTTCAGATGGGGTTAAGCAGAACCACGGTGAAAAGGGTGTTAAATGAAGACTTAGGGCTTCGGGCATATCGAAGAAAAACAGGACATCGTTTGAATGCTCGTCTAATGGACCTGAGACTGAAGAGGTGCCGCGCTTTGTTGAAGCGGTACGCGGGAAAAAAATATCGGGAAATTCTTTTTTCGGATGAAAAAATGTTTACCGTAGAAGAGAGCTACAACAAACAAAATGATAAGGTGTACGCACACAGTAGTGAAGAAGCGAGCAACCGTATTCCGCGTGTCCAACGAGGTCATTTTCCATCCTCGCTCATGGTATGGTTGGGAGTTTCTTATTGGGGCTTAACAGAGGTACATTTTTGTGAGAAAGGTGTAAAAACGAATGCTGTTGTGTATCAAAATACAATCCTGACGAACCTTGTGGAACCTGTTTCTCATACCATGTTCAATAACAGGCACTGGGTATTCCAACAAGATTCGGCGCCAGCTCATAGAGCGAAGAGCACACAAGACTGGCTGGCGGCGCGTGAAATCGACTTCATCCGGCACGAAGACTGGCCCTCCTCCAGTCCAGATTTGAATCCGTTAGATTACAAGATATGGCAACACTTGGAGGAAAAGGCGTGCTCAAAGCCTCATCCCAATTTGGAGTCACTCAATACAGCCTTGATTAAGGCAGCCGCCGATATTGACATGGACCTCGTTCGTGCTGCGATAGACAACTGGCCGCGCAGATTGAAGGCTTGTATTCAAAATCACGGAGGTCATTTTGAATAAACTTTAATGTCATAAGAATCTATGTTTTGTTAAGTTCATTTTGGTATATGAATGGTTACATAATTAATAAACTTGTTACAATTATTTTACATTAAACATGTGACAGAATTTATGACCTGACTAGGTATTTTTGGTAATCAGTTTTTTTTATATATTCAAATTATTACAGAGGATAATTTATGAATGCACTTTTTACAGAAAGTATCCCCTGCAGAGTCAGGCCACTATAAATGTGTTTCGAAGAATATTGACGGGCTAGGATATTCGGTTGGGGAAGTTAAGATGTTAGTCACAGGCTCGGCATTCACTGCCATAGATGTGGTGAAGCTGATAGCCATTATAATATCTGTTGTTGTGATAATTGGGTGTGCTATACTGTACTACAGATTAAGGAAAGACTGGAAAAAGTATGAAGGAAGAACTATAGCTCCAGGTATTCTAAAATTTATAGTATCTGAAAATTAATTTATTTCAGAGAATAAAATCCACTAGGAGTAATAGATATTTCAGAAGAGGCCCACATACATCACCATGTCTAGCCTAGTCCGCCCAAGCTGGACACTGTGATGGTTTTAGTGGGTTTAGCGATGTGCAGTTACTTCCTGCCCCTGCGATCGGTGTGGCCTGTCGTAAAAGGCGACAAAACCCATCCTAGCTATGTGGGAGGGCCCCAAGCCCGTCTGGATGGCAACCACCCTTGGTCTTAAGTATGCCGCCATAATAACCTTGTGTTGTCCCCGCATTACGGACCCAGGCTCTTGTACCCGACCGAATCGTAACAGTAACTGCTAACTGTTAAGTGGGCCGTCAGCTTGTCTGCTGAACTCCAGCTTTAAAAAAAATCCCCTCATAAACTGAGCGAAACGAGAGCACGGTTGCTTTGCATGGGAGTAGCGTACTACCCAGCCGCGAGCTCCCAAGCAGTGGGGAGTGCAAAAAACATTTCCAACTCATCCAAAAAAGTGTATACACAGTTTTAATAACATTTAATTATTGTACGACAAAAGCGATCATTGTTACAATCATTTAAAAGACTAAACATATGAAAAAATCTACATAAAATCAGTCTACTCACAAGACTATACAGGGTGACTTTGACAAACCCGTCCAAATTTTTTTACGCACTAAACATCATTTATGGAACCCATTTTTGCAAAAAAAAATTATATGTTGAATTTTCACCATAAAATATTTCGTATAGGATCATTAATTCAATCGTACAGAATAATCATATGGTGCAAACAGCGTCGTTAACCTGTTATTACCTGTCTCTGTCACACCCGCGTAAATGAGTAGTGCGTATTCGCTCGCCCGGTTCAATGCCGCCGTCCTCGGCCTTTTACTAGGTCAGATGGAGAGGTCATTGCACTCTCGCGCCGTATTACGTAAATTGCGAGTTCTTGGAATGACTTTGTGATGCTGATTACTCAACATTTTTGTACTATGTGATACTAAACTAAAATACATGTTTCTCATAACTTTTACTAAAGATTCTTCTGTGTGAATTTGAAGGGTGTGTCAAAGTCACTCTGTATATGAGGCAAATAGAAGAGTGTAACCAATTACTTTTAATATAGAATACTTAAGTACATAGCACATACACATTGACTAGTAGAAATTAACAGCTACTTAGAATGTTCTGTTACACACTATATACAGAGTTATTGGTAATTTGACGTATTCTCGTTAGATGATAGGGGCGACTATTTGCGATAATTTTAACCCCCATTTGCATTACGCAAAAGTGAACCATTTTTGAGTTACCATGTTTGTTTAGCTTTTTTCAAAATAAGTCAAAAATGCAACATCAAAAAAATATTTCAAAAAAGTATCAATTTAAATCTCATTTTTTCTTCTGATTAAATAAGTGCCATAAATCCAGAAGCAGTTATACAAATTACCTTTTTCTCTAACAAACATTTTTCACACATACGTGATCTCCTATATCTCACTCTTTCATCATTATCTAGTCAGAAAAAGAATGCGATTATCATTTGTCAGTGATAAACCTGTTACATTATAATTACTCGCATATGTATGTATTCGCTTATGGTGTTGACCAGAGATTTCCAAAGTGGTCAATATCCACCTTTTGGGGTTGAAATCAGTTTCCCAGGGGTCTACATAAACGGGAACTAAATTTGGGGATTAACGAGGTCTAAAAACCCTTGACCCCTATAATTAGCACATGTTCTTAGTTAAACTTTCAAGATACTGATGGTGTTATGTTATGTGTATCAACTTGTTATAAAAATGATTAATATTTTAGTAGGTGGAACTAACATTTTGTATTAACCCTACCGACCCGTCGTTTTTGAGCCCTGTCCCTTTTGTAAGTACCGCCTTAATCGCGCACGAATTGATTGCACACTCTCAGTACCGGCAAAATTTTTGCTATTCATTATGTTGTTCTTTTAAAACTCTTCATCTGCACGGTCTTTATACATTAGAAACGGTAAAAAAAAATATTATTTTTTATGAAGATATGGAAGTTAGTATACAGCTACTGCGAAAACAATAAACCCTTGTACGGGCGGCAAATAATCAACGACGTTGACGTCACGTAATTATAACAACAAACGTCACGTTATTAATACATCAACAACTCACTGTACAAAAACCGTCCTTAGCTAAGCCGATAAATAGGCTAGCCAGTCTTAATAGGAAAGGAAATCTGGTGGTCAGATTTTATAGTAATTTGGCTATGAGGTTCTGAGGTATCAGTTTGTTTTGGAAAAGTGGTATTTTGCCTAAAATAGTTTGGGAATCCCTGGTGTAGGTGTATACGATCATTAATTGGATAGCCATAAGCTTACACTGTAATGATGCTATAGATTGCTGACGTTATTATTGTATTTACAGATGAAGATGTTGACGAAGAGGATGGAGATGAAATATACAATCGTACTACTACAACTATTAGTCAACCAGTTCCAGGCCCAAGTAGAAATCAATCTTCAGAACATCTGCTCTATGGTATAGACAATCAAGGTTTAGACACTGATTTCAATTCGGTATTTGAAAATATTCAAATAAAATCTCCACATCCTAGTCTAATTTAGTTTATTAAAACCTTTGTATAATAATTTTTCTTCAATTTGACACATACAGACAGGCAGGCCTATATTGTGATTTTGAAAATAATTTTTCTTTGAGTTTAATTTCGTTTGAAGAAATTTAATACTTGAGAATATTATATATATAATCACAATTATATATTTGAATTGCTATATTTATTCCAAAATATTGAGGCTAAAATATGGATCAAACTAACTAGATGCTTAAAGTCAATTTATAATTTTGTTGAACTACTCAATACAAGTTGTGGGAAATGTTATATATTTCTTTTTTTAGATTTAGGTGTAGAAATGTAATATTGTAAATATTTAAAGAAATAAACTTTTATAATTTGTTAAAAGTAAATCATTTTTAATGTAATTTATTTTTTATTTACTCCTGAATTGCTTCAAGTGTAGCATTATAACGATCAGAAGTGTTTAAACTACTTGTGGCTATTGAGGGAGGGGTGTTGTCAAGCGAGTAATCCTCCTCCTCATCCCCATCTACCTCCATTTCGAAAACCCTAACCTTTCTACCACTTTTCGACAAGACAACCGCGACTTTTCTACCCCCAGAAACAGCTATATGAAAGCCATCCATTTTATCAAGAACTTTATAAACACCCTGTTCCAATAAGGGTGATAAGTCTTTTTTCTTTCCCACGTTATTAAACATGAATGATTTAGTTTTGATATTAGATTCATTTGAGTTATCAAAGAGCAGCTTCAATGGCAATTGTACGAAAATCGTACTGTCAGGAGCATGCGGGTGTTTCAGCAATATAGACATATATTCCGCTGAATAATACTGTAAATCTAATACTTCAACACTATCATCTTCATCCACTTCAGTATTATTATCTGAAAGTATTTTTGATGAAAAATAATATTTCATCGAATTTTCGGTGCATGTTTTCTCTTTTATATTCGCTGATATGAAGTAAATTCCTTCCTTCCCATTGTTTGCGTCCATAAAAGCTATCATAAACCTTTTTTCATTTGCGTCATACATTTGAGACACTCTTAAACTATCACTTAGTTTTCTCCCTATTTGCTCTTGGTAGCATCTCAAATGATTTAACACTGTGAAATACTTTCCAGCATCTTTTTGTGTAATATCAAATACATTGTAGATGGAACTCTTAAGGTATTTCTTCTGTTGGACTAATGAAAACTTTTTAAACTCGGTCATTGGGAATATTGTATCATTATCTTTTAGCAAGCACTGATTGTCTTTGAGAAATTTATGCCAAGGATTGTCGTCATCATCAGGCAATATTGTCAACTCCTGATCTTGTAAGTACTGTCCAAGTCTCTCCAAATTACATTTGACAGGTTTTTCATTTTCAGATTTTTCTACTTGGACATTATCGAAATTATACAAAAATTCAGCTATATGACCAAGCTCTTGTTGATTTATTTTCACAATTTCACTTGGTGTTTGTTCATCTAATAGTCGTACAATGACCACAAAAAGCCACCGAAAGAATGCTTTATAATTTCTCATTGACACATCTATTACTTGTTGTAGTTCTAAACATTTGTTCAGAAATGCACAACATGACTTTATTGCTGTAGTTATTGTTGATTCTTGAAGACCCAAAATCTGGAATAAATTAAGTCTAACAGTTATGTAGTCATATTAATTGCAGCTAAGTTTTAACGTGCGCTGCTGTAAATTGTTACGAAGCAACAAATAACTAAAGTTAGCATATTTTGGCATTCCAAGCCTGACAGGAAAGATAGAATGGTGGTGAAGGAAAAACTTTCATAAGTAGGGCACCATCGCACCTCTTTTGCTGTCTTTTAGCTTTCAGCAAGAGTAATCCAATAGATTTTTATGACATCCCAGCAATAACATCATGAAAATAACACTAAGTTAAGCTTAAGTTAGGCTTAAATAATCTCATTTAATGTGACAGATTTCCATCTTATAGTGAATATAAAACTGTATTCCAATTAAGACCTATTTATAATATTATAATACCTTAATATCTATACCTATCCTTTGTGCAAGGGCGGAGTAAGAATACTAACACCAGAGGGAGTGGTCGGCCTTTAATAAAAGGCGACTAAGCAACCTTAGTTACTTAGTAGGGCCCCAAGTCAGTCTGGATGGCAACCACCCTTACCGCCATATTAGCTTTGTGTTATTGTTGCATTAGTGACCCAGATTCTATGAGATGCCAGCGTGTTCGCGGTGCGGTCCATAGGCGACCGCAACTGCTTATTAATATTAAGTAGGCCGTCCAGCCTGTCTAATATTTCTCAACAAAAAAAAAGAACCTAAGAATTCATGCTGAATGTCTTGTTTGTGACAGATTGCAAATTGTCAGGAAAAAAATCTAATGTGAAGACCGTTTTGCTGTAATAGTAAGATGTGGAAGGTTACAAAAGTCATTTCGAATCAACTCAGTCTTTATAAATCAATACCTTCACATAATACACACATTCGGTTAGGTCATGATAAAATCCCGATCGGAGTCTTCAAAGCGATGGGAGAACCTGGAGTCCGATGTCTTATTTATTATCTGCAGTAAAATATGGGAGACTGGCATACATCTGCTTTGTAAACTTCCGCAAAGCATTTGATAGTCATATGGACACACCTCTGGAAGATACTTGCGGAAATGGGTGTACCACCCCATTTAATAATGCTTTTGAGGTATTTGTATGAAGACGGTACTGCAGTGGTACGAGTGGATTACACCCCTTTCGAGCAACTTCAAGACAGAGGCCGGGGTCTGACAAGGATGCATCTTATTGCCGTTACTCTTCAACACCTACACAGATTACATAATGCGCCTTGTCTTGAAAGATTGGGACAAAGGTATATCAGTTGTAGGACGCGTGATTAACCTAAGATACGCTGATGTACTACCCTTCTCGCATAGACTAGAGAAGACATGGAAATTCTATTTTCTCGTCTACAAACTACCAGCCTCAAATTCAGACGACGGTGTGCCATTACCAGGTCAGCAGTGGAACGGGAGACAGGAGGATCACCAAGAAGACAAAGGTCAGATTGATGAGATGTCTTGTATTTGGGGCCGTTCATAAAATACGTCACGCTAACATAAGACCCCCCCCTCCTGAGTATGATAAATTTCAAATGATAGTACACATATTTTGATAATTAAAAAAATTTTTTAGTTTTTAAAATAAATCTTAAATAAACTAATAAATATCTTTTATAATCAACATATAAATAATAAATAATATTTATATTAATCAGAAGTCCAAGGAATTTTCGTTGGTTGATTTTTTTATCCAGATAACACTTTTTATAAGTGTAAAATAATTTTTGATAGAGTTCACCGGTTATTCGAATCTTAACTATTAAATCCAGGAGTTATAAATTTCGGCAATAAAGAGTATAAAATAATTAACGTAATAAAGAGTATTAAATTGAAAAATATGAAAAAACGTCTGTATTAGTTCGCGATGATGGCGAATGAAGGAATAATAATAAATACCTAGGAAACTATTTTCATTTATTACTGAATCGAGAGCGCAGGGTATGTGGAAACGTTACTCTCTCAAGTTGATTTTTTATTGTTTATTTAAAAAGTTGTTTATTTATTTATTTAAGAATTGGAAAAACACAGAAACCAGTTGTGACGGATCGCAACGCCGCTAGAGCCGTGCCACAGAGCTAGCGCTCATGTCAAAAAATGAACGGCGAACGTCACGATGCCGTAGACCCCCCGTGCCCCCTTGTCACATCTCGTCACACCCAGCAAGAATATATGCAAACGTATTTTATGAACGGCCCCTTTCCAATCTTTCTCTGTGGAGCCGAAACTTAAGTCTCTGAGCCTGCAGGATTGCCGTAAAATCGATGCTCTGGAGATGTGGTGCTGGAGACGCTTCCTTAAGATCCTGTGGACGGCATTCCGCACTAATGCACTCATCCGCAAAGAACTCCATATCAAAGATCGACTTTCGTCAACTGTTTCTTTGGTCACAACTCCAGAAAGGAAGCCTCAATGGAGAGACTGTTGATTCAGATTCAGGTCGAAGGCAAGAGATCATGTGGCCAATCACGAACCCGCTGGACTGATATAATTACTAAAACAACGGAGTCCACCATGGTCCAGTGCCTCAAATCGCCAAAATTAGAAGCGCATTGCTAAGAAGGTGATCTTCGGGAATATGATGATGGACCTCGCAAACTCCACTCTGAGTGCCTCAACGCAGCCACGACCACTCTGACAAGTGTCCGACTCAGAAGAATACATAGATTCATTGGCCCATTAAAATAAGCATCTTTGGGGACGCTGTAGTTAGATTAAATGCCGCAAATGAAGCTCAATAGGCAACACCTTTCAGAGGGATTAACCACATACTAAGGCAAACCCTCGAGTGAAGCCGCAAAGGAAAACGCAACTTGGACACAATTGATTGAGGTGTACTGTGGCTTGTACTCTACTGTGTGGTGGCCTTAAGGGATACAGGAATATAATGATGATGAGCAACAAGATCAAAATAAAATAGGTTACCTTGAATCTATCTGGTATCCGTGAAATTCCTCGAAGTTCTGCAAGATGGTAAGTCAAATGTTGTCCAACAATATTCAACTGCTTCAAAACCAGCTTTTGGATGGTTGAATAACTGAGTTCTACCGAATTGCCAAACTTTTTCAAGTCATTAGCAGTTAATTTTTGTAGTAGAAATAATTGTAGTTCATCAGATGGTGTTCCTAGAAAACGTAAGATATATAAAAATAAGATTGGAAATTTAACATAACACCACCTAGTCCCAAAGTATCATGGCACTTGTTTTATGGATACTAGACAACTAATATAATTATGCTAGCCATAGTATAATATATACTATTCTATTGTAAAAAAATTAAATATTATACATAAAACACCCAGATGCAGGACAGGAATCGAATCTGAGAAGTTCTCAAGCATACAGACATGCGTTAGCCGTAACACCAAAATATCGTAGTTGAAGTAAACACAAAAAGTGAATACCATACCTAAATATTAATGTACATATTGCAGCAATAAGTTTTACAAATAAATTTATTTACCAAGCATCAGTAATTCCAACAAATCTGCAGAGACTGCACCATCAGGAACTGAATCTGCATAATAAGCCATTTTTGCATCCATTTCTAATAAAATATGCTCCCATGCTTCATTAATAGAATTCATTGTTTGGTCAACATATGACATTTGTTGACTTATTTTCCCATGTTTATGAGCAACAATTAATATTTCTTCCGCATATGCTGACAGAACACTTGTATTAATAAGTGCAACAAGAACATTATTTGTCATTTTGTCTACATAAAGTATTTGCATAACACTAAAATCGTCAGACATGTTTATATCCAAAACTGTAAATTCACCAAGATCATCTTTAGCTAACTGAGCTAAATGTATAGTACCATAAGGATATCGACCAAATATATTCATATATATGTATCCAGTGCCATAACCAACCAATAACATGTTTAGTTGAGCAGATTCATGAATTTCTTTGAATTCCTTTGCAGTGCCTTCAGATAAATGGGTTTTGTAACCTTGGCTGGTTAAGATTTTTTGTAGGAATATTGATGCGTCACCCTGTAATTATTAATATAGTATGTAACATGCTGAATTATCTATATAAATAAAATGATAGAGGTCTGCAGTTGTGCGCGCATCACGCCAAAACTACTGAATATATTTCAATAAAATTTTCTAACTTTTATATCTTAGACACTTGGCCATTGTCTAAAAAAATTGTAATATCTTCATTCAATAAAAGTTAATTAAATAATTTATAAATTAGTTTTAAGAAACAATGATTTTAATAAGCACTACTTGTTCAGTGATGTGTGTTTTCTTGCTGCAGAGAAGTGGGGCAAGCAGTGTATGCATGAGTACAAAATACTCTACTAAATACTTCTAATATTTTTTTACTTTCTTCTGTTATTCAACTAGCAAAGCGAGCGGGAACTTTAAGGGTCAAGTAAAAATTGTTCTAAAATAAATGATCAAACAAGAACAAAGTTTCGTAATTGTATTCATGAGTCTCATGGTTAGAAGTGATTTTAATTTATGTTGATTTTTGTGAAATGTTAAGTAAAGGCTATACAAAGTGTTATTTCTTTTTAAGTTCACATATTATAAATTTATTGTTTTTGGTTATAACTTTTCAAAGGGTAAGTTTCATAGATATTTGTAAAAAAATATTACCAAAAAATTATTACTATGTTGTGATATCTTGTATTATGAAGTAGGATATAAAGAAATACTAATTTATTACATAAAACGAGCTATTATTTATCATATACAGGCTGATTTTGACAAACCCATCCAAATTCACACAGAAGAATCTTTAGTAAATGTTATGAGAAACATGTATTTTAGTTTTGTATCACATAGTACAAAAATGTTGAGTAATCAGCATCACAGTCATTCAAAGAACTCACAATTTACATAATACGGTGCGAGAGTGTGAATGACCTCTCCATCTGACCTAGTAAAAGGCCGAGGACGGCGGCATTGCACCCGGCAAGCGAATACGCACTACTCATTTAAGCGGAAGTGACAGACAGGTAATAACAGGTAAACGTACGAAGGTTGCACCAAAGGACTATTCTGTACGATTGAATTAATGATCATATATGAAATATTTTATGGTGAAAATTTGACATACAATTTTTTTTGCAAAAATGGGTTCCTAAAATGAAGTTTAGTGCGTAAAAAAATTTGGACGGTTTTGTCAAAGACACCCTGTATAAGCATTAATTCAAGTTCATAGTTAAAACTTGCTGGCTAGAAGCAATCATACAATGGGGGCTGCGCAGCCCCCACAATACCAGTTAAGGGTTAATTAAAGAAATTACAAGATCCTGCAGGGATTTATCAAATTTCTTAATAAATAAATAATTTGATTGTGACAATATTTTTGACTAACTATTTATATTAAGTTTTATTTTTCATTTAAAAATTAGACATTATAATGATGATATACTTACATAAATATTATAATCTCTTTGGCTGTTATAAATTTCAGATCTTACTGCCCATGACAAACATGTAATGGCATAATACTTGCTGCAATCAAAATCATCAATTTGTTCCAACTCTAAATCATAGTTATCAAGGATTTCTTTATCTTCTATATCAACTATGAACACTGATCCTGAACTATATCCTATTGCCAGTGCCTATAAAATTAAAAGACAAATAAGGCAATGATTCTTTGAAATAAATATTATTATTATTTCTTAGCTATAAACTTAAATGGTATTAGCTAAGTGGTAGGGCCCCAAGCCTGTCTAGATAGTAACTTTGTGTTGCGTTCCAGCATTAGTGACTTAGGTCCCAGTACCCATATGCAGACAGCACTGTATTCAGGATGCTTTTAGCATCGCAAGCATCCATAGGTAAGGGTAACTGCTGACTATTAAGTGAGCTTTCAGCCTATTTGCTGTTCTTTAGTAACGAAAAATAGTCATGAACATAAAAATAACACAGAAGCTTTTAATTAAGACAAAGCTCATTAGAACACTCGGGGTAGTAAAGGGAAAGCTTCACATAAAATTGAAGAAAAAATAGATTTATTCAACTTTTTAACATACATCAACACACTGATGGATAGAATAGACATGGATTTATATGGTTTATTATTTTAATAAAAAAAAGTTACCTTTCCATCAGGTCTCCAAGCCATAGCTTTAACAGTAACATTTTCTCTAGGCGGCGCTAAATTCCACACTTTTTGCCAGTGGAGTCTATGTACTTGAACTTCACCTGAAACAAAAAAATTAAAATACAATTCACCACGACAAATCATTTGCTGTCTCTATTTAGGCAATGAAAAATAACATCCAATTCCACCTTTAAAGTTACTGAGCGCCAATAAATCCAATCTATTACTCCACACCATTAGATCTACTTTATATGCTACATGTTTTTCGCCGACCTGGCGCATGCCGCAGTGATACATTTTAACTAAGATGACGGCAAGTATTTGTCAATCACATAGGTTATAATTAAATAAAGTAAGAATTATATTCTAGCTAGTTTCGTTATGTAGTAATTAGTAATATTTAAATTTTTTTCTAAATATTTACAAGTACTACTACTACTGTTTATATAAATAATGTCATTGTCACTGTCCAGTGTCTAGGCCACTGTCTAATTGACATTGACAAGACATAACTGATTTTTTTGCTGAGTTCGGACTAGGGAAGTCTCACTCTCCATAGTTCGGACCTCTCTCTAAAGAGAGTGGACAATATGGATATATTTCAACCCGTTCTTCCTAGGGGGAGGCACGATTGTCCTAGGCGGATTGGAGGGTTGAAGATACCGATGCGATTAAATATTCATAGCAATCTGGATATGCATATTTTCTCACAATGTTATTCTTGACTATCGGTGCATGACAATTATTTTATGATATGTACATATACTAGTCAAACGAGTAAATTTCTATACTGATTTTCGAAGAATGGATCTATAGTATGATTGCAAATAAAATGGTTCTATATCAATACTTGGGTAGTTGTGATACGATTACTAAGTGTAGTTTTATGACGTTAACACAGGACTTACGTGGTGCTCATGGTGGAGTGGAAGGAGCGCCTCGCGCACCTCAGCGCGGGCCTCGCCACCATCGAAGTGGTGAGGCCCGTCCTGGCCGAATGGTTGGAAAGGCGCCACGGCGCCCTGACCTTCCGCCTGACGCAGGTCCTCTCGGGGCACGGTTGCTTCGGGAGGTACCTGTGTCGCATAGGGCGGGAGATGACGTCGGGGTGCCACCATTGTGGCGCGGGCGACGAGGAGGACACGGTGGACCACACTGTCGCCGTGTGCCCTGCGTGGCGCCAAGAGCGCCGCGCCCTCGTCGCCCAAATCGGCGCGGATCTGTCGCTCCCGGCCCTGGTTCTGTCCATGGTCGGGGGTGATCCTGGATGGACGGCTGTCGCCTCCTTCTGCGAGGCAGTCATGTCCGCAAAGGAGGCGGCAGAGCGGGAGCGGGAGTCGACCACCACACTCCCCTCCCGCCAACGCAGGCCACGCCGGCGGCGCCGGAGGCTCAGTAACGACCTCCGGCCGCCGTAAAAAGGGGCCGCGGGCGGCCCCTCGTGGGAGGACCCGCCGCCCGCACTATTGCTGCGAGGGAGAGGGCTGTGTGCTGTTCTGCGGCCCCCCTCAACTGTTGATCCAGGAGAGCGCCGGGGGACGAAATCCTGACCCCCGGCGCCAACAATTTAGAAGGGGCCCGCCTTAAGACAAAGGGCGGGCCGGCGCCGGCCCGGGCCACGAGATCGGCAGGCCATATATCCGTGGGCCCGGGCGTAGGCGATAGAAGAACAGCGGGGTTTTTTAGTGGGTAGTCGGATGGTCGAACATCTTTCCCGGAGTCCCACATATCCCTCGGTCCCCCCGGGCCGGGGGAACCCGTCAAAAGAGGTTTTTCCCCGAGACCAAAAAAAAAAAGGACTTTTAATAAAAATCTTATTTTAGGAAATGGCTGAACATTTTTATTAGTGACATGCCCTTTTATTGCTTCCTAAGCCATTTCAATGTGATTAAAGTTCAGGTGGTAGGGTGGCAGGCGAAGTATGTCATGTCCATGGTCCATAAAAATTATTTCTTAGTAAAAACTTTGAAGCGGTCTTTATTCATTTTTTTATCAAATCATATATCTGAGGCTTCAACATAAACAAGCTAGCTTGCTTATGTATATTCTAAGGTTCCCACCCTTACTGTCAATAACTTTTGTTGCAACTGTCAGAAGTCACTTTGATTACGGTTGAGTAACGGTTATTTCTTATTAAAACTAATTTATATTAGTTTTAATAAGAAATAACCGTTACTCAACCGTAATGGAAATATTAGGGGGAAGTTAAAAACTTAGGATAATTCTAAAATTATCCTAAGTTTTTCTTCTTCTTCTTCAAGTGCCTCTCCAACTAGTGAAGGTTGGCTACCAACTTCTGGAAACTTTCCTAAGTTTTTAACTTCCCCCTAATATTTCCATTTTTACAGGCGAGCCTGTCGCTCTTCTCGAAGCTATCCTTTAGATTGAATCTCATATTATCAAAAACTCTGTCATTGCTACTGCCTCTTTATAATGTCTTCAAGACATTTTGAAACTCCCCTTTCATTCTAAACAAAATTTCGAAATCACTCTCAAAATCAAACGCTCTTTTGCGTTGTTTTTCTTTACAAATAATTTTGGTATAGATTTCTAGTCTAGTAAAAAGTACATCACCAATGCACTTGTCGCTGATGGCTCAAGCGAGCTCCTGGGACGTGACTTCATCAAGTAGCCACCACCTGATTCGGCGATGGAAGCGCTCAACACGTTTGTTTTTGGGCTTCACGGAGAGGTCTATTACATGAAGACGGTGTTGTGCAGTGACAGTCACGCCGGATATGATCTTGCAGTTGGGTACTTTGCTGATGTGATGTCTTCAGTCTACAGGAGAATTTGAGTCGGTCCGCGGCCCGATAATGAGCTCTAGCTGATTATCGGACCGACTCAAATTCTTTACATTTTTAGGAGCGACCTTTTATAACATGTGCTTTTATCGTATGAAATTCTGTTTTATTTTCGCCAAGGAAATAATGGGAGTTACCGATTTTAAGACGTAGATTGTGTTAGTAGGAAAAGATGTAACGTTTCACCTTTTTGTGACATCAAATAAATTCATTATACTATGTTACTACATGTTAATAAGTATCATTTAAAAAATTACGCTCAGGCCGAGATGAGCGGGTTTAAATATGCGGGCCCCCCTTTTCCTTTTGCGCGGGGCCCGTAGCAATTGCTACTCTTGCTATGTGATTAATCCGGGACTGAGTTCGGTGTGTGTTCTGGGATAAAGTTCGTTTGGTAACAGGAGGACGTGGTAATCTATAATCGAAAATTTCACCTAAGCGATGGTATTTTATGTAGGTATAGAAATTGACAATTTACCGAAATCTCCATTTATAACCTGTCACTTTTTGACACACTACGACACTAGCAAAATCAATGCCAAAAGCGTTGGTGGGGCTCAGTGTTGGATTTCGTAGTATAATTATACTATTCGTACCATATTTTCGTGATATGTAGTATCGTAATGCAAGTATACTACGCGAAAATACCATTATTTTATATTCAGGCCGATCGGACTCCTTTTTTTCGTGGTAATTTTGCTTTTAAAAATGTACCCTACAATATAGAGATCTTCTGTACGTATGGAAACATCAAATCAGGCAATGACAAGCACTGGGGATATTCCCAACGTAATGTTTTACTATACCGGTCGTTCTGACGGAATAGGATAGATGTTTTTTATGAATGAGTGTGAGTGAGATGATGGATATTACGACACAATACTATTGTCTATTAGACCCATTAGTTTAAGTCGGCAGCAGTCGACAGTGAATATTTAAATTTAAAGAAGCTAATTTTTTTATACATTGTTTCTTGAGCTTATACACTCTTTCGAGCATAAATTGTTTGTGATTGCATTTTGCAATTTGTATTGATGAGTGAAAGCGAGGACGAAGAAAAGTGTGGTCTTTCAACACCAAAGAAGAAACGTATTTAAAGAGGAGATGTAAAAGTTAAAGAAAAACACAGGCAACAAAACTACAGGGCTGAATGGAAGAGGGAGCCGAAATTTTGTAATCCAATTGACGAATTCGCTGAGATAGATAATCCAGTTGCCTCAATTTGATTATTTTGTAAAAATTATTAGTATCTATTAAAACAAAATTACACTAAAAATGCTACCTATTTTATTTTCATTCAAACAAAATCGACGAAAACAGAAACGTAGTATAATTTTAGTCAAGTAGTATATTTTTAATTTCCATAGACAATAATTTTCCAAGGGTCCGAAATCCGAATCCAACCCTGGTGGGGCTAAATAATTGAATTGAAACTTGAAAGGAGAAGAAGAAGATCAAAGAGTAAATCAATACAAAAAAAAAACTAAGAAGACACGTGGAAAAAGATAAATGTATAAATGTACCTAATTATTTTCTACTAGTTGCAGTTAAAATTGGAGTTCAATATATGTATATTTGAATAATTTATTGCAGTAAAGCTACAATGTTTTGAAACTGTGCATATTGTTTATATTCCTAGTTATAAGTTAGGTATTATTTTTATATTTTCATTTTATTACTTCTAAAAATCAAAATGACTCAACAAACAATAAATACCCCTACAGTGGGTTCTTTATCAGAGAAATTTGAAAGTAATTTGTCTCAACAGATAACTGAATATGAGCTCTTACAGTCAATGTATCCAAACCCAGGCGAAATAGTTTTAACCGACAAATATATCCTAAAAGAAATTCAGACCTTCTTAGACAAGAAATCTGAATATATACCCAGCCATTTGGATTTTGTATTAACACTTTGTATTGAAAAATCAATGAAGTTGGAAGTTTGTATAAATTTGCCTACTGAGTATCCCGATAAAGAGCCAGACATTTATGTAAGATGTAACCAGTTAAATCGCCAGCAAGAATCTAAATTAAACTCCGACCTAGACGAATATGTAAACCAAACCCATGTGAAGGGAGAAGTGTGTTTATACACAATCATATCATGGCTCCAAGAAAAGACTGAGAATATTAAAATTGAAACAGTTGAATTAGTAAGACAAACAAGTACTGATAGTGACAAATCTAAAGTAGAAGATGACAAATTTCAAAGGATATGGATATTTTCTCATCATATTTGCAGTAAGAAAAAGATAGAAGAAATTATAAAAACAGCAAAAGGTCTGTGCGCTACTGGCTTTTGTTTACCTGGTAAACCTGGTGTTATATGCATTGAAGGTGAAAGTTTCTCATGTATGGAATCATGGAAGACAATCAAATCAATGAATTGGAAAAAAATTATGATTAGAAAAACTGAAACATTTCCATTAGTTGATGCAAAGTCAGTGAGGAAGTTTACCAACTTCACTGAATTGAGTTTTAATATGGCTGAATTTTCCAAATATATGAATGAGTTAGGTTTAAGTTCAATATTTAATGAGTTTTTCGGTCTGGGGCATGAATCCTGACATTGTTAAAATCTTAATTTTAAATTCATAAGCATAATTCTTGTTTTGCTAAAACAATTTTACTTTGTAAATATTGTATAAAAGTAATTGTATTTGTATAATAAATTGTACCTATAAATGTATAAAAAATAAACAATTAGATTTTATGCTAATATTTTTGTTTAAATTAAACCTTAATATTCTGAGTTTCTGGAGATTATACATAGGCTATATTTGAAAAGTAATTCAATTCACCATGTAAAATAAACCTATCCCTATTCAATGACATAATAGGTATATATGTGGGACCCCCGCCAGTGAAAAGAATAGGGTCACCCCAGGTCATTCCAGGGGAGTCGTAAAAGGCGACGGATGGACTACTCCTTCGCCAGCTTGCATGCGGCAAGGAAGTGCACATCTCGGTTTTTCCTCTTGGGGTTGGGAGGTCGGACGGCAGTCGCTCCCGTAAAAACCAAAACCAGCCAATGCAATGGTCAGAACAAGGAAAGATCCAGTCATGGATAGGGCGTCGCCGCAAAACGACGCGCAGAAGCTTCGCCCGACTTCTGTGACAAGTGGACAAGGGCTGCCGTGCCGTGGGCGAGCACGGCTAAAGACGTTAGCCCAATCGAAACTCCGCTTCGCAACATGGAACATTGGCACGCTAACCGGACGCGCGAGGGAATTGGCCGATGTACTCTCCAGGCGGAGGGTGGCCGTGGCGTTCCTGCAGGAGACTCGGTGGAAGGCCAGCAGATCCCGGTTCATTGGGAATGGCTACAAACTGACCTACACGGGTGCATCAGGTGGGGAAAATGGGGTCGCCATAGTGCTCTCGGAGGAGCTCCAGGACGACATTTTGGAGGTGAAGCGCTGTAGCGATCGGCTTATGGTTGTGAGGGTGTTTGTTGGTGGGGTAGTTACCCACTTGATAAGCGCCTACGCGCCACAGGCCGGTTGTAGTGACGCCGACAAGATAGCGTTCTGGAACCTACTCGGAGAAGTGCTTCGTGGGATTCCATTGTCACATGGGATCGTTTTGGGCGGTGATCTAAACGGTCATGTGGGTGATGAATGTAGGGAATTTGAGCGTGTTCACGGTGGATTTGGGTATGGTAGCCGCAATGTGGAAGGGGAGGACATCCTCAATACGTGTGCGGCTGCCGACCTTGCCATCGTGAACACGTATTTCAAAAAGAGACCCGAGCATCTCATCACCTACAGGAGCGGGAGGAATGCTACCCAAATCGACTTCCTACTCACTAGGAGATACCACATCAGCAATGTAGCCAACTGCAAGGTCATACCCGGTGAGAGTCTCACTGCACAACACCGTCTTCTTGTCATGGACCTCTGCGTGAAGCCCAAAGGCAAACGTGTAGATCGCCTTCAACGCCGAATCAGGTGGTGGCTGCTTGATGAAGTCAAGTCCCAGGAGTTCGCCTCTGCCATCGGCGACAAGTGCGTCGGTGGTGAGGGCGAATCGGTTCAAGCTTACTGGGACAGGATTCAGGCGGCTATCCTTGGGTCGGCGAGGAAGGTGCTTGGCGAGTCTAAGGGTGGACGCAAATGTGACAAGGAGACTTGGTGGTGGAACGAGTCAGTCCAGAGGGAGACCAGGGCGAAAAAAGCCCTCTTTAAGAAGTGGCAAGCGTCCAGATCTCCTGAAGATCGCGACGCATACAGAGCTGCCAAGCGCACCACCAAGAAAGCTGTAACCAGAGCCAGACGAGACCACTTACAACCACTTTACGATAAGTTGGAATCGTCTGAGGGGCAGAAGCTCATATATAATGTTGATTTATATACATTTATATTGGCAACACTAATTGAAACCTCTTCCTCTTCCAATCAAGATGGCGAAAGGATAGTTGCGTTTTACTTGTGATAATGTTATGATTAAAGAATAAAAGTATAAAACCATGAACGGGCCTAATTATTTTAACATGGTAGCAGAACAGTGGTTTAATGGTTAGTTGGTACAATGGTTTAAAGAATAAATGTGATAGAAAAAAGAAGAAAAAAAATGGCGTCAGAAAATAGTGATATAAATATTCCAATTTTCGATGGCACAGATTACAGTAATTGGAAAATACGGATAATTAAGTTTCTACAGTTCAAAAAGTGCAAGGATGTAGTAATGAGAGCGAAAATTGAAACCGACAAAGATGAATGGGACGATAGAGATATACAAGCAACAAACTATATTTACAGTGCTATAACAAACAAGCAGTTGGAATATATAAGTGAATTAAATACAGCATACGAAATAATACAGAAATTTGATGAGATGTACCTAAAGAAATCAACGGCGTTGCAAATAGTATGTCGACATAACCTCGAAAGTGTCAAATTGAAAAATTATTCTGAAGTGTCTTTATTTTTCGATGACTTTGAAAAAGCTGTAAATGAGTTGAAACAAGCCGGTGCAACGGTATCAGAAACAGAAAAACTAAACTACATGTTAAAAGCACTACCAGTGAGTTACAACTACATAGGTGATTTAATAGATGTCTTACCAGAGGGTGAAAGGACAGTGGACTATTTAAAAAGCAAAATAAAATTGAAAAGTACAGGAAATATGAGTGAAATGTCAGAAGACACATCAATTGTTTTTAAAGCAGATACTAACCGATCATATAATTGTTTTGGTTGTGGTAAACCTGGTCACCTAAGAAGAGATTGTAAGGCAGAAAATGTAAACCGTGGTCGAGGACATGGTCTTTCAAATTATAGAGGAAATAGTATACAAAATTATAGAGGAAATAGTTTACCAAGTTATAGAGGACATAGTTTGCCAAGACGAGGACGTGGTTCATACAATAACAGAGGACAAGGTTCAAAAAATTACTACCATAATAATCAAGGGAGTCAAGGTAACAGTTATCATATTACTATTGCAAACAATACATACACAACGCAAGAGAATGATAAGCCAAAGGGTCAAATAAATTGGTTACTAGATAGTGGATGTACTGACCACATTATTAATACTGATAAATACTTCAATACTTATGAGATATTGGAAAAACCTATTAAAGTCAAAATTGGTAATGGAACAATATTAGAAGCTACAAAAATTGGTAATATAAAAGCTTATTTCTTAGTCTATGGACAAAAATCTGAAGTCACACTGAAAAATGTTTTCTTTGTAAAAGAAATGAAAGCAAATTTATTAAGTTATTCGAAAATTACTGATAATTGTTCAATCATCTCAAAAGGGAAATTTGCAAAAATTTACAATGAATATAGAAAGATTATAGCAATTGCAATTAAGGATGAAAGACTGTATAAGATGAAAAGTTACATGTGTGAAGAAATATTGGAAGCAAATATTAGTAAAACAAATATGACTGTAAAGGAAAAACTACATCGTACTCTGGGCCATATTAACTTTAAAAAATTGGATTTAATGTGTAAAAATGAATCATTAGAAGGATTACCTAAAGATATTGAATATGAATATTTAAAGTGTGCAATATGTATTGAAAATAAAATGCATAACTTACCATTTGCTAATAATCGAAGAAAAGCAAAAGAGATATTAGAGATTGTTCATACAGATTTAAATGGGCCACATCAGACTACAGGATATAATGGAGAAAAATTTTTTTTGAGTTTTATTGATGACTACAGCAAATTAGTCAAAGTTTATTGTATCAGATCAAAGGATGAGGTATATGATTACTTGGTGCAGTATGTTAATGAAGTACAGAACTTGACAGGGAAAATGATAAAGGAACTGCGATGTGACAATGGGAAGGAATATATGAATGCAAGAGTTTTTCAGTTTGCAAAAGAGAAAGGAATAGTGATAAAACCCTGTCCAGCATATGTTCATCAATTAAATGGAACAGCAGAGAGATATAATCGTACGTTGATGGATATGGGTAGATGTCTTTTATCAGAAGCAAAGGTAGAAAGAAGATTTTGGCCTGAGGCAACTAAAACAGCTGCATATCTTAAAAACAGAACCTTAACTAATACTATTGAGAGGAAAACCCCATATGAAATATTTTTTAAAAGGAAGCCATCTATGCAAAATCTAAAATTATATGGAAGTAGAGTTTTTGTAAGAATTCCTGAAGAACGAAGAAGGTCTAAATGGGATAAGAAAGCAGAAGCTGGAATTTTGCTTGGTTATACTGATATTGGATACAGAGTATTAATTAACAACAGAGTTGTTATTGCTAGAAATTGTGATATAATTGAGGAAGATGTAAAATTATGTGGTTTTAAAGATGAGGAAGAAAATAGTGAATATAAAATAAAAGAAAAGGAAAAGGAAGATAAAAGGATCCAAGAGGAAAGAAATATGTTAAAATACTCAGAAAATGATAAAGAGAATGTAGGAGAAAGTGAAGATGAGAATCTAAATAGAAAATTAAGAAAACAAATCAAACCTCCACTTCGTTTTGATGAAGAATTTGGTTATTATTGCATATACTGTAACTACTGTGATGCGTCAGCTCCAATTGATTTTCAGGAGGCGATTACATGTGATGAGGCAATGAAATGGAAAAGAGCAATGAATAGTGAGATGGAAAGTTTAATAAAAAATAATACCTGGACTTTAGTTGACAGACCCTCCAAGGAAAAAAAGGTAATTGATGTGAAATGGGTGTATAAAAGGAAGAGTGAAAATGAATACAAAGCAAGGTTAGTAGTAAGAGTTTTTCAGCAAACAAATTGTATTGATGATACTTACTCACCTGTTGCTAAAATGCCTACACTTAAGCTACTATTATCTTATTGTTGTCAAAATAATTTAGCTATTCATCAAATGGATGTTGAAACAGCATTTCTAAATGGTAGAGTATTATCTGAAGTTTATGTAAAGCAACCAATCGGTTATGAAAATGGAACTGATAAAGTTTATAAATTAAATAAATCATTGTATGGTCTAAAAGAAAGCCCCAGGGCATGGTATGAATGTTTTAATGATTTTTTGATTAATTTTGGTTTTCGCAGGAGTAAATATGACTATTGTTTATATGTTAGAAAAGAGAACAGCTTAATTGTTTATATTCTTTTATTTGTGGATGATTTATTAATTTGTTGTGAAAATGTAGAGGTTATTGCTGATATAAAAACTAAATTGTCTGAAAGGTTTAAAATGAAAGATATTGGTAAAGTAAAAAATTATATTGGTATTGAGATTGAATATATGTATAATCAAAACAATGTCTTAACTTTGAGTCAGAAATCTTATATTGAGTCTTTAGCTAAAAGGTATAATATTGAGAATGCAAAAATGTATAAGACTCCTATGGAAATAAATTTAAAATTGAAACAATCTGATATTAATGAGGATGTAAAATATAGAAATTTGATTGGTGCTCTTTTGTATATTAGTTCAGGTACTAGACCTGATATATCTTACAGTGTAAATTACTTAAGTAGATTTCAAAACTGTTATAATGAGACACATTTTAAGTATGCATTGAGAGTTTTAAAGTATTTGTATTTGACAAAAGATCTTAAATTAATATATTGTAATAATAGTAACGCTGATATTCTAGATTGTTTTGTGGATGCTGATTGGGCAGGAGATATTTTAGATAGGAAATCTACTACAGGATTTGTCATTAGATTGTTTGGAAATATTATTTACTGGAAATCAAAGAAACAAAGTAGTGTAACAAAGTCCTCAACATTTGCTGAATATGTAGCTTTATCAGAAGCAGTAACAGAGTTAAATTTTCTTATGTGTCTAATGGATGATGTATTCGATAAAGTTTGTAAACCAGTTAAAATTTATGAAGATAATTCAGGAGCCGTAGCTATTTCTAAATATGGAAACTTTACTAAGAATTCTAAGCATATTGAAGTTCACTATCATTTTATACATGAAAATGTTAAGCTTGGAAATATTGAAGTTGTAAAAATAGAGTCAGAAAATAATGTTCCAGATATATTTACAAAAGCTTTGGGAAATGTTAAATTCATAAAATTTAGAGAAATGTTAAATTTGAAATAAAATAATGATTGTTGTAACAGTGTTTTACAATATAAATGTAAGGAGGCGTGTTGATTTATATACATTTATATTGGCAACACTAATTGAAATCTCTTCCTCTTCCAATCAAGATGGCGAAAGGATAGTTGCGTTTTACTTGTGTGATAATGTTAAGATTAAAGAATAAAAGTATAAAACCATGAACGGGCCTAATTATTTTAACAGAAACAAGCCGGTGCAACGGTATCAGAAACAGAAAAACTAAACTACATGTTAAAAGCACTACCAGTGAGTTACAACTACATAGGTGATTTAATAGATGTCTTACCAGAGGGTGAAAGGACAGTGGACTATTTAAAAAGCAAAATAAAATTGAAAAGTACAGGAAATATGAGTGAAATGTCAGAAGACACATCAATTGTTTTTAAAGCAGATACTAACCGATCATATAATTGTTTTGGTTGTGGTAAACCTGGTCACCTAAGAAGAGATTGTAAGGCAGAAAATGTAAACCGTGGTCGAGGACATGGTCTTTCAAATTATAGAGGAAATAGTATACAAAATTATAGAGGAAATAGTTTACCAAGTTATAGAGGACATAGTTTGCCAAGACGAGGACATGGTTCATACAATAACAGAGGACAAGGTTCAAGAAATTACTACCATAATAATCAAGGGAGTCAAGGTAACAGTTATCATATTACTATTACAAACAATACATACACAACGCAAGAGAATGATAAGCCAAAGGGTCAAATAAATTGGTTACTAGATAGTGGATGTACTGACCACATTATTAACACTGATAAATACTTCAATACTTATGAGATATTGGACAAACCTATTAAAGTCAAAATTGCTGACGGAACAATATTAGAAGCTACAAAAATTGGTAATATAAAAGCTTATTTCTTAGTCTATGGACAAAAATCTGAAGTCACGCTGAAAAATGTTTTCTTTGTAAAAGAAATGAAGGCAAATTTATTAAGTTATTCGAAAATTACTGATAATTGTTCAATCATCTCAAAAGGGAAATTTGCAAAAATTTACAATGAATATAGAAAGATTATAGCAATTGCAATTAAGGATGAAAGACTGTATAAGATGAAAAGTTACATGTGTGAAGAAATATTGGAAGCAAATATTAGTAAAACAAATATGACTGTAAAGGAAAAACTACATCGTACTCTGGGCCATATTAACTTTAAAAAATTGGATTTAATGTGTAAAAATGAATCATTAGAAGGATTACCTAAAGATATTGAATACGAATATTTAAAGTGTGCAATATGTATTGAAAATAAAATACATAACTTACCATTTGCTAATAATCGAAGAAAAGCAAAAGAGATATTAGAGATTGTTCATACAGATTTAAATGGGCCACATCAGACTACAGGATATAATGGAGAAAAATTTTTTTTGAGTTTTATTGATGACTACAGCAAATTAGTCAAAGTTTATTGTATCAGATCAAAGGATGAGGTATATGATTACTTGGTGCAGTATGTTAATGAAGTACAGAACTTGACAGGGAAAATGATAAAGGAACTGCGATGTGACAATGGGAAGGAATATATGAATTCCAAATTTTTTCAGTTTGCTAAAGAGAAAGGAATAGTGATAAAACCCTGTCCAGCATATGTTCATCAATTAAATGGAACAGCAGAGAGATATAATCGTATGTTGATGGATATGGGTAGATGTCTTTTATCAGAAGCAAAGGTAGAAAGAAGATTTTGGCCTGAGGCAACTAAAACAGCTGCATATCTTAAAAACAGAACCTTAACTAATACTATTGAGAGGAAAACCCCGTATGAAATATTTTTTAAAAGGAAGCCATCTATGTAAAATCTACAATTATATGGAAGTAGAGTTTTTGTAAGAATTCCTGAAGAACGAAGAAGGTCTAAATGGGATAAGAAAGCAGAAGCTGGAATTTTGCTTGGTTATACTGATATTGGATACAGAGTGTTAATTAACAACAGAGTTATTATTGCTAGAAATTGTGATATAATTGAGGAAGATGTAAAATTATGTGGTTTTAAAGATGAGGAAGAAGATAGTGAATATAAAATAAAAGAAAAGGAAAAGGAAGATAAAAGGATCCAAGAGGAAAGAAATATGTTAAAATACTCAGAAAATGATAAAGAGAATGTAGGAGAAAGTGAAGATGAGAATCTAAATAGAAGATTAAGAAAACAAATCAAACCTCCACTTCGTTTTGATGAAGAATTTGGTTATTATTGCATATACTGTAACTACTGTGATGCGTCAGCTCCAATTGATTTTCAGGAGGCGATTACATGTGATGAGGCAATGAAATGGAAAGGAGCAATGAATAGTGAGATGGAAAGTTTAATAAAAAATAATACCTGGACTCTAGTTGACAGACCCTCCAAGGAAAAAAAGGTAATTGATGTGAAATGGGTGTATAAAAGGAAGAGTGAAAATGAATACAAAGCAAGGTTAGTAGTAAGAGGTTTTCAGCAAACAAATTGTATTGATGATACTTACTCACCTGTTGCTAAAATGCCTACACTTAAGCTACTATTATCTTATTGTTGTCAAAATAATTTAGCTATTCATCAAATGGATGTTGAAACAGCATTTCTAAATGGTAGAGTATTATCTGAAGTTTATGTAAAGCAACCAATCGGTTATGAAAATGGAACTGATAAAGTTTATAAATTAAATAAATCATTGTATGGTCTAAAAGAAAGCCCCAGGGCATGGTATGAATGTTTTAATGATTTTTTGATTAATTTTGGTTTTCGCAGGAGTAAATATGACTATTGTTTATATGTTAGAAAAGAGAACAGCTTAATTGTTTATATTCTTTTATTTGTGGATGATTTATTAATTTGTTGTGAAAATGTAGAAGTTATTGGTGATTTAAAAACTAAATTGTCTGAAAGGTTTAAAATGAAAGATATTGGTAAAGTAAAAAATTATATTGGTATTGAGATTGAATATATGTATAATCAAAACAATGTCTTAACTTTGAGTCAGAAATCTTATATTGAGTCTTTAGCTAAAAGGTATAATATTGAGAATGCAAAAATGTATAAGACTCCTATGGAAATAAATTTAAAATTGGAACAATCTGATATTAATGAGGATGTAAAATATAGAAATTTGATTGGTGCTCTTTTGTATATTAGTTCAGGTACTAGACCTGATATATCTTACAGTGTAAATTACTTAAGTAGATTTCAAAACTGTTATAATGAGACACATTTTAAGTATGCATTGAGAGTTTTAAAGTATTTGTATTTGACAAAAGATCTTAAATTAACATATTGTAATAATAGTAACGCTGATATTCTAGATTGTTTTGTGGATGCTGATTGGGCAGGAGATATTTTAGATAGGAAATCTACTACAGGATTTGTCATTAGATTGTTTGGAAATATTATTTACTGGAAATCAAAGAAACAAAGTAGTGTAACAAAGTCCTCAACATTTGCTGAATATGTAGCTTTATCAGAAGCAGTAACAGAGTTAAATTTTCTTATGTGTCTAATGGATGATGTATTCAATAAAGTTTGTAAACCAGTTAAAATTTATGAAGATAATTCAGGAGCCGTAGCTATTTCTAAATATGGAAACTTTACTAAGAATTCTAAGCATATTGAAGTTCACTATCATTTTATACATGAAAATGTTAAGCTAGGAAATATTGAAGTTGTAAAAATAGAGTCAGAAAATAATGTTGCAGATATATTTACAAAAGCTTTGGGAAATGTTAAATTCATAAAATTTAGAGAAATGTTAAATTTGAAATAAAATAATGATTGTTGTAACAGTGTTTTACAATATAAATGTAAGGAGGCGTGTTGATTTATATACATTTATATTGGCAACACTAATTGAAACCTCTTCCTCTTCCAATCAAGATGGCGAAAGGATAGTTGCGTTTTACTTGTGATAATGTTAAGATTAAAGAATAAAAGTATAAAACCATGAACGGGCCTAATTATTTTAACATATAAGTTGGCGCGTTCCAGGGTCAAAGCGGCACAGGATATTTCCAAGTGCCGCTGTGTAAAGGACCCCGGGGGCAACCTGTTATGCGAGGACCTCGCGGTGAAGGAGAGATGGCGCTCGTATTTCCACGAGCTGCTGAACAAGCAGCATAAAGGGGTGCAGCCGCCAGATCTTCCTCCAAATCAAGGACTAGTGCCACCGGTAACGCCTGCAGAAGTCCAGAATTGTCTTCGCCGCATGGAAAATCGGAAGGCTGTCGGAGCCGATGGAGTCCCCATCGAAGCCTGGAAGGCGATGGGCTCTCGTGGTGTGGGCATCTTAACAAACCTTTTTAACCGGACACTCCTCACCGGTTCGATCCCGAACCAATGGAGGCTGAGTATCATTACTCCAGTCTTCAAAGGCAAGGGATCGGTGCAGGAGTGCGGTAACTACCGTGGAATAAAGGTCATGTCCCACACCATGAAGCTCTTCGAGAGGGTTATCGACTCTCGGATTCGGCAGGAGTGCACTGTCTCGGGATGTCAGTATGGGTTTCGCCCTGGACATGGGACCATGGACCCAGTTTTTGCCCTAAGGACTGTCGCGGAGAAATACAGGACGAAGAATACGCCTCTGCACTGCCTGTTTCTGGACTTGCAGAAGGCCTTCGACTGTATTCCTCGTGCGATAATCTGGTGGGCATTGCGATTCAAAAGGGTTTCAGAGGCCTATATTGACATCATCCGAGACATGTACCATGACTCCGATTCCGTAGTCGGACCGCTGTTGGCGACACAAAACCTTTCCCCATCACCGTTGGGGTGCACCAAGGATCCGTCCTTAGTCCGTTTCTGTTCAGCGTGGTGTTAGACGTATTGTCAGACAGCATCAGAAACTCACATGAGCAGCCCCCGTGGTTGCTCATGTATGCTGATGATATCGCGCTGACAGATTCGGACAGGGGTAGGCTGGTGCAACGCGTGAAGGCGTGGAAGGAGTCGCTTGAGAACGGTGGTCTGAAGCTCAATGTGGCGAAGACCGAGTACTTGGCCTGTAACTCCACAGATCCCACATCCGTACGCATAGGCGGTGACACGGTCGAGCGCACGGACCAAGTAAAATACTTGGGATCTGTATTTCACGCGTCTAGTGACATCGATTGCGACGTCAAGGCACGCATTACTGCCGCGTGGGCCAAATGGCGTGAGGTGACTGGTTTCATTTGTGACCCCAAGATGCCGGTAAAGTTGAAGGGACAGGTCTATAAGACCATCATTAGGCCTGTCCTTTTATACGGCTGTGAAACGTGACCGGTGTTAGAGCGACACAAGCAAGAACTGCGTGTCACGGAGATGAATATGCTTCGGTGGATGTGTGGAGTGACGCGGAAGGACCGCGTTAGGAACTCCCGCATTCGCGGCAGCCTTCATGTCCGTGACATTACGGATAAATTGCAGGAGAGTGTCGGCTCCGATGGTACGGCCACGTTTTACGGCAACTGGATGCTTACGTGGGAAACAAATGTCTGGCCATGCCGCCTCCGCCGGGCCCCGGCATGAGGGGTAGACCCAAAAAGTCCTGGCTTAACGTCGTAAGGGGTGATATGCGTGCAATGGGCTCACTACCAGGGATGCTGAAAACCGTGCGAAGTGGAGTAGAAAAAGTCGGAAAGCGGACCCCGGGCACCGAAATGGAAGTTAGGTTGCGACCAGGATGCAACGCTTAGATGAAGAAGAAGATATATTATTAAATTTTAGATCAAAATTAGATTCGTAGCCGGGACGAACAAATGTGTGTTGCGAAGAAGATGAAGCCACCAACCTGTATTCCGGGGGCCAGGATAGGCATATCTTACTCGCTCTAAGTGGCATTTGTTTGATGGATTAAAGTTTTCCAGTATTTCTATCGTATCGGGGTCATTATCTTTTTAAGATGGTACTTTTTCTCATGACGACGACATACTAATATAGTGGGAATAATTAACAAATAAGTATAAGTAATTATAAGTCACTACCAATACAAAAAGGGATGAAGTAAGTCCTAGGATCACAGAAAAACTATAAAAATTACAAGATAAGGACAGGTTCCTTCAAATAAGGTTAAATTTGAAAATACACGTTAATTTTCTGTCACTGAGTTGGTATTCGATAGCACGCATCACTTTTAATTTGAGTGCTAGATTGTGCGAAGCCTTGCTCTAGTTGAAACATCAACGTTGAGCATTATGTCGCTCTAGTAGTGCTGTAATTGGAAAACAAGGATCGATATGCCTTGATTGCCTTGTATCATTTTGTCAAAGTCAAAAAATAAACTATTGTACATACGTCACTGTCCTCACTGTCACTCAGATACCTAATATTTAAACGTATACATTACCTAAGTACGTAAACAAAATAGTTAAATGAGGTTGTGCCGGTGTTAGTATTCTAATGTTAATGTATAATGAAGAAACTATAAATCAAAATGTTTAGTCAAATCATTGTAATAGTTACGGCTGTAAAATTATTCTTTATACCTTTATAGTAAGTAAATACTCACTGATTTCAATACAAAACATTTGAAAATATTATTATATGTTTTGTCTTCTTTTCAGCCATTCAACAGACTTCGAGGTTCACCGCAACTGGCTTGCTATTACTCATAATTTAACAGTTGATCAGTGGTACTATGATAAAACATCAGAGTGGACGTTAGACTACCCTCCGTTTTTTGCGTGGCTGGAATATGGCTTATCATTTATAGCAGAAATGTTTGATCCGGCAATGCTGGAGGTGAACAATTTAAACTACAAGTCAGATATGACCGTGTTATTTCAGAGATTGTCTGTAATAATGCTTGATTTCGTATTCATTATAAGTGCTAAAAGGTACTTGACTTTTACATTTGTTATAAACTTTCTGGGTCTTACAGATAGATCAGGTAAAATTCTTTTTTAAAGACAATAGTAAGTAGTTATTGTTACCGAGGAATCTTCGCGACAACGAGAGCACTGCTAACATGTATCTGTCTGCATAGAGGAACTGGAACTTTGGTCAATTTGCTAGAACACAACACAAGGTTATTTTGGTGAGATGCTTAGAGACTAAGGGTGGTTGCCATCCAGAGGGATGGTACACTAGGTATTGTAAGGCTTTTCAGACACAGGTCACCATTTCAGACTACTGGCATAGTGACAACCAGTTGTGGCATTGAATATATTTTGTTAAAATATGTTTAATAGTAATTGTTGTTTTTAAAATATTTAACTGGAGCCATATTTTAGGTGTATTTTAATAAGATATCAATTTTACATTCCAATAAAGAAGTTCTATCTCAGACTCCTATTTCAGATAAAGTATAATTTTTAGAAGTAATCTGATTTTTTTTTGGAAAATAAGTTTTGCAGAAGTATAATCTATAAGAATGCTTTCCTTTCAATGATTGATTGATTTTTCAAAGTAATAAGTACTATATGTGCTTTTACTTAACCTTGAAGTGTGTAGATAATTTTAGGATTAAAATTCTGAAAACACTTAATCACATTATAATTATTATAACATCCCATTACTAAGAAGTCTCTTGTGGTTTCTTGGGAGGCAGTCAACTCTATCTCTGATGCCTTGATCACACGCACCGAGCAAACGGACGAGATAGTGCTCTCGGCCGAGTACTTGGGAGGGTGGACACTCGGCCTAGTAAGTAGAACGGAAGCCGAGCTACTGACTCGCCACTTCGTTCGGCCGAGCACTCCACTGAGTGCTCGGCGCTATGTTTATACGCACCGAGTACTCGGCCGAGAGCACTGTCTCGCCCGTTTGCTCGGTACGTGTGATCAAGGCATTAGTAATAAACTCTAGAGTATTCAACTCGGTCATCAAGCCAATCTGGACTTACGGCATCCAACTTTGGTCTATTGCTAGCAAATTAAATATCCTTTGTCTACAAAGAGCCCAAAATTCCATCTTGAGAACCATAAGTGGTGCAACGTGGTATACCTGCAACTCTGAAATCCACTAATATCTTGACATCAAAACTGTAGAGGAAGAGGCAAAATCGTACTCAGCGAATTACAAAACCAAATTAAAACAACACCCTAACCCCCTGACGGGCAAACTCTTAAGACCAAATACAATCAAGCGCCTCAAAAGAGTCAATGTGCTCTTTTCCAGGGATGAGCAAATTAATCAATGATTTGCTCATCAAAAGTCAATCTGTACCTCAACCAATCTGATAAAAGTCGATAGACTGATGGCAGATCTGAAAAAAAAAACCCATTACTAGGCACAGATGTCCTTGTATAGGAAACAGGCAGTATACCTGCTGTGTTTCTGCAAGGTGCTTCTTATTTTTGGGTTACACATATTGGCGATCATAGTGTCCAGATTTCCTTTCAACAATTTCCTTCACCGTTAGTACACAGTGTGATAAAATGTGATACAATGTGAGAAAAACTCACTAAATATTCTATTGTGGGTTCCGACCTGTCACCTCTAGGTTGGTCGCTGATACTACTTTGCTACCACATTTCTCGATTTAAAATTTATGATTTTAGTTATTATAATGTTTTCCATAAGAATAATATTTCATCTCATTTTCAGCATTTCAAATCTTCTCAGCAATGGTAATTTGGCAGTATTCATATTTTTGGTTACGAATCCAGGTTTGTTGATGGTGGATCATATTCACTTCCAATACAATGGATTTCTTTATGGCTTTCTTCTGTATTCTATGTCACACATGATAAGGGTTCGTTGACATCTTGTTTGTATTCTTCATACTCACTATTCTAGTCTTCGAATAATTTACTTTCACTTTCAATTAACTCGTCAATTAAATAATAGTCTTGGAATCAATTATCACAGATAAATCAAAATTAAATTGAATATATTTGTAATGTATTGATTTTTCAATTTAGATATGAAACAAGTCTTTTAAACAATCTGTATTATACAATAGAACCTCTTTAAGTAGAATCTTGATAAGTTGAAAATCCCCCAAACTAAAAACAATTGTGTCCCCTTTCCTTAAACCCCGCAAACCACTGTTGCTTGAAATCTGAACCTTCTATAAGTCAACATAATTACTACAGTGAGTCCCTATAAGTAAATTCAATACTTATTTCTCTTTAAAATTTGAAAAAATTAATTGTTCCTTTGTATCTAGAACATTGCAATGTTTAATTTTACAATTTGTACAACTTAATTATTTAAAAACCAACTTTAAGATAATGTCGATAGTGTATGTACACTTATGTAATTGTTTTTAAAACAAACTGGAAGAAAAATAATACTTTGCTCTATAGACCTTACCTTAGATAATGCTGTAGACAGAGAACATCCCTACATTTATCTGACATTTTTAAGATAGTTTAAAATAAAGGTGTATTAATTTTTTTTTACAATAGATACAATGACATATTGTTACATATCAATTAACTTGATAATAAAATGTTTTTTTACAAAATTACACTTATGTCAAAATTCGTCATAAGCACAAAACTCGTATAACTTAAATTTTTTGGTGTACCCTTCAAGTTTGTACATACAGGGGTTCTACTGTATTATTGATTCCTTTTTACTATTCAGTATTGATGATTGTGTATTTGTTTTAGAGTAACTACTTGCAAGCAGCACTATGGTTTGCGGCACTTCTAAATCTGAAACACATATTTCTGTATGTGGCACCAGTATACATAGTGTACCTGCTAAGGGCATATTGCTTTACCATTTCATCGGCAGATGGGGTTCACACTCCATGGTACTCATTCTCAATAATAAATTTAATGAAATTGGGATTGTTGGTTGTTACAGTTTTCACTGTATCTTTTGGACCATTTATTGATCATATGCCACAGGTAAAAACATATAACATATAACACACACACACACACACACACACACACACACACACACACACATACATACATACATACATACCTAGTCAGGTCATAAATTCTGTCACATGTTTAATGTAAAATAATTGTAACAAGTTTATTCATTATGTAACCATTCATATACCAAAATGAACTTAACAAAACATAGATTCTTATGACATTAAAGTTTATTCAAAATGACCTCCGTGATTTTGAATAAAGGCCTTCAATCTGCGCGGCCAGTCGTCTATCGCAGCACGTACGAGGTCCATGTCAATATCGGCGGCTGCCTTAATCAAGGATGTCTTGAGTGACTCCAAATTGGGATGAGGCTTTGAGCACGCCTTTTCCTCCAAGTGTTGCCATATCTTGTAATCTAACGGATTCAAATCTGGACTGGAGGAGGGCCAGTCTTCGTGCCGGATGAAGTCGATTTCACGCGCCGCCAGCCAGTCTTGTGTGCTCTTCGCTCTATGAGCTGGCGCCGAATCTTGTTGGAATACCCAGTGCCTGTTATTGAACATGGTATGAGAAACAGGTTCCACAAGGTTCGTCAGGACTGTATTTTGATACACAACAGCATTCGTTTTTACACCTTTCTCACAAAAATGTACCTCTGTTAAGCCCCAATAAGAAACTCCCAACCATACCATGAGCGAGGATGGAAAATGACCTCGTTGGACGCGCGGAATACGGTTGCTCGCTTCTTCACTACTGTGTGCGTACACCTTATCATTTTGTTTGTTGTAGCTCTCTTCTACGGTAAACATTTTTTCATCCGAAAAAAGAATTTCCCGATATTTTTTTCCCGCGTACCGCTTCAACAAAGCGCGGCATCTCTTCAGTCTCAGGTCCATTAGACGAGCATTCAAACGATGTCCTGTTTTTCTTCGATATGCCCGAAGCCCTAAGTCTTCATTTAACACCCTTTTCACCGTGGTTCTGCTTAATCCCATCTGAAGGGCCAACAGTTTCTGCTTACGTTTGGGATTTTTTTGAATTCGTGCCTTCACAGCTTTTATCACTGCTGGAGTCCTAACAGACCGAGGGCGACCACTTCTTGACCTGTCATCTACACTAGAGTCTTCATTGTATCGTTTGATGGTACGATAAACGAATCTTTTGGTTATATTCAAATTTTTCAGTATGTTAAAAATTTTAATTGGCGCGTAACTGCAACGATGCAATGCAATAACTGCAACACGGTCTTCTTTAAGCGTCCACTCCATATTTAAAAATGAGTAAAATTCTAAAAGTATACCTTTTTTATTTTCATGAACAATTCGAAATTCGAATTCAATAAACTCTTTTGTGGCCAGCATTCTAAAAGAAAAGTTTTTACTGTGTGACAATACTTATGACCTGACTAGGTATATATATATATATTTTTTTTTTTCAAAGAATAAGCATTTAATATTAGTTGAATATTATTAAAGTATGTGGTAGCTAAGTCATAATATCATTCTCGGAGACTAATTCTTTAATTGGTACTTCTAAAGTCCCAGGTATGCACCCCACGACGACATGCACTATTTAGGCAGTCTTTCTGATGTGCATCTTATAATTGCCTCATAATGACGGTGTAGGAAAACATCTAGAGGATATTGAAATCATCAGTATGTGTAACACACCAATCCGACTTGGACAAGAGTGGATGAGGAGGCCACAAGGGGAAGGCCTGAACCCAGCATTGAGATATAGCATATGGGGGCAGCTTACTATTATAATATTTTCATTATAAATATTTTTCAATTAAAATTTTTAAACAATTAAAGATTAATTCTAGTTGAATAGACAAGTAATAGGCAAAACTAAATTAAAATTGTGTAAACCAGATGTCAGAGAGCTGATATATATATATATATATATATATATATATATATATATATATATATATATATATATATTTTTTTTTTTTTTTTCTGCAGAAAAAAAAGCGCTATCGGGTTGCTGTTACCAAAGTAAGGATTGCCATTCTCAGTCCTATTCATTTTACACCTGTGTATTATTTGTTCTGATAAGTATATTTTTCAAATATAGATTGGTTTTGATAACCATGGTATTAATGTTATTTTATGTTATACAAACCATATTTATCTTTCAATTAAAGGTCCTCTCAAGACTGTTTCCATTCAAGAGAGGATTATGCCATGCCTATTGGGCACCCAACTTCTGGGCATTGTATAGCTTTACTGATAAAGTTTTACATCGTGTTTGTAAGTAAATTTGATTTCTTTTCATACTATGAGTGGATTTGTATTTTGCAATTTAACCTTTTGCACTCGTGCGGTGCTGAACCAGCGTCCGGCTGATTTGAAGCCTCAAATCGAGCGACGCTACAAAAGCGATAGCACTGTATATAATACAATATAATACAGACATGAAAATATCTGTTTTAAGTCACAATAAGACGGGATTATGCGACAAACATAAATTATTGTACTAAAAATAATGAGACGCTAGTTTTGATTGCCTGATAACCCTTTAACCACAAACCCGCGAAAAGTAAGTAAAAATTCACAAGCCGAAAAGGCATCATTATTTTTAAAAATAAAAGTATCGAATTTGGATTTAACGTTTTTCATATCCAGGTTTTTTATTACGTGCCACTAACATAGTTTGGCTATTAAAACCTCTAGAACTAAATTATTACCAATAATGTAAAAAAATCAAAAACGCCTGTTTTTTGCGAAAGAGTATATGTATTGCTTGAAATTTTATTATTTTTATATGTTTGTTCGTTTATAAATTATTTTAAAGTAGTATAAAACATTTCCCAAATTTAGCTGAAATCGTCCCTAGTTGCTGATTCGCCCAAGCGAAATAGGACTTGAGTGCAAAGGGTTTATACATGTTTTATAAATAATTCCACATAACGTTGAAATGTATCTGGGTCTATAATATAATTGATTATATTAGGTTTTACTGTCACTGTTTTTCTTATTCTACCTTATCCCACATTAGGTAGGGTCAGCACAATATATACTCTTCTTCCAGCATATAACATCATTTTACTCTTTTCTTTTTTAGCCCAGTATTCCGGTCATTATAATAAGATAGGTCTTATTACGGACTTTGAATTATACTATTGAGTTTAATATTTGAGGAGCGCAAATTTTTCTTGAGACTTGTTTCCATTTCATACATTTAATTTTAAATTAGAAAAAAATTGTATTCCCAAATATGTTTTGGTTTGCTAGTACATGAACATCGGATTAAAAAGCACAAAGCACAGGAAATTTTTTGTGCGGTTTTCTACCCATATGCTTCTTTATAAGGTAGTGATGAAAATCTATCAATGTAAATTGGTCTTCAGTTAGTATCGCTTTGACAATAGTTACACGCCCTCGGGATTCGGCAGAGGGCGTTGCAGAGAAATGATTAAAAGCAGAACTTGCAATGTCTTTATATAAGACAAGGTGGCGACCGGGTTTTTAGTCAATTTCGGCCGTCGTTGGCATCAATATTACCGCGATCACATTGAAGTGAGCCCGATATAAACACATGGACGCGGATAAAAAATAGATCTCAGGATTAAGAGTAAAAATTTTTCAATGCATCGTGGTGAATTCCGAAAATATTTTGATGTCCTTTTGAAGAGTTTAAGTGTTGCACTACAAAATAATTTAATTTTTTTAAATGAGTTCCAAGTTAGAAGAATCTGGGAAGTTAGTTTATTTATAAAGTGGAATATAAGCTGTTCTATTTTAAAATATATAAAACAATTGTTTTATGGATTTTTTTTTATGAAATGTGCAAGTTCATTATATTTTAATGTTTTTAGTGGAGAAATATGGAATGCAAGTACCGCAAGCAGAAGCGTCAATGACTGGTGGTTTGGTTCAAGAATATGAACATTTAGTGCTGCCATCGATCAAACCAAGTGTTACATTTATTTTGACATTTTTGTCTATGATGCCGGCTCTATATAAGTTGTGGTGTCTATGTGCTGATAGGAGATATAGAGCACTTAGTTTTATAAGGTATTTATAACGAATATTCTTATTGTTTCTGCTAGAACTTTATCTCAGTGCAAGGGCGTAGTAAAAATACTGACTCCTGCAGGCGAGGGCGGTTTGTCGTAGAAGGCGATAAAGGTGGTAGGGCTCCAAGCCTGTCTGTGTCCTGTGTAATTCTGTATTATATTGTATTAATAAACTATGTGATATTATTGTAGACTTTCTGGTAGAAAAAATAAAATATAACGGATATCCGCGGCAACAATCACGTAGGCTAGAAAATTACTTAAACTCCTATTGGACTGCTTTAATGTTTCTTTGATATGTTTTCTCCGTGCAGGGGCGAAATAGGAATACACGCCCCTGCGGCTGGGGTCGGCCTATCATAAAAGGCGGATAAAACAACCTTAGCGAAGTGGTAGGGCTCCAAGTCCATCTGGATGGCAACCATCCTTGGTCTCAATATATGTCGTCAAAATATTTTTGTATTGTATTCCAACATAAGCGATCTGGTTCCAGTTCCCCTACGTGGGGACAGCATGTTAGTGATACCACTGGCGTCGGAATACACCATAGGCAACAGTAACTGCGTTGACGACCTACTGTGGCGTAACGGATAACGCATTTCGGTACGCTTGTGGAGGTCACGGGTTCGATTTCCGTCTCGCGTCTGGGTGTATATGTATGTATTTACAAAAGAAAAGTATATATGTAGTAAATCAGTTGTTTAGTACCCATAACAAAAGGCTTTGGGACTAGATGGCGCTGTGTGAATTGTCATAAAATATTTATTTATTTATAGTCAGCTGTTAGCCTATCTGCTGTTCAACAGCAATAAATAACTAGAATTTTTAATCTCTGTACACGCTGAAGTCAATATTAAGCATACAATTTTTGTGTAAAAATTTCGCTTTTTCTTGGTGGAGATGTAAGGACATGTTCTTTGGTTAGAGTTGTAGAAAATTTAGTTGTGGCATCAAGAAATTGTGTAAACATTCCTGTCTATCACTGAATCTACTAATAGATCCCAATAATACATTTTTATTTTATTTTAGGTGCATGATTGTCTGCGCAACTTGTGCTTTCTTGTTCGGTTGGCATGTTCACGAGAAAGCTATTTTGATGACCCTAATTCCGATGAGGTAAGCGGTATGACGCCATAGATTATCCAGAATACTGGACATGCGCAACGCTCGTTTTGATTTGTTATTGTCTTACATTTAACGGTCGGAGTTAATACTGAAAAATAGAATATTTGCAGTTTCCAATTGTATCAAATATAGCAAGGCGAAAATTGGAACAGGCACCGCGTTAGCAATGCTTCTGGTGTTGCAAAAGACTATAGGCGACGGTGACTACCTGTTCAAGTATGACGTAACGCAATTTTTGGAGATTTTTGACCCCCCCTAGTAAAACGTTACGTAACTATAAGGTGACCATTTTTACCTGAAAGTCACAATCATGTGGTGTAAAGTACCGGAATGTCGCTAAAAAACCTTTGTTATTGTTTTAATCGCGTTAACATTATTTATTATAACATTCGAATTGTCTTGTTTTTCTTCTCTACGCGACGGTTCCGAAGGGTTAAAAAAAAGAATGTTACGTAACGCGTAGTTCAAACCCACACCACCCACACTCCCGCCCCTGTAACGAATCGTAACGTTTTACAAGACCCCCCACCCTAAATTCGTTACGTAATACTTGAACGCTCCCTTATTCAGGGTGGTGAAAGATACAAATTGTTCTTTTGTTCCAGTTTTATGTCGGCACTCGGAGAGGATGATGGAAAATTATTCATAATAATAACAATAGTTGGAACCTATTCCCTGTTTCCCCTATTATACCCAAAGAATTTGTTGTCAATAAAAGTATTTCTACTCTTGCTGCACTGTGTTCTTGTGTTGGGTGCTATGTCAAGGTTGTATGAACCTCCGAGGACCAAAGGACCACGAAGGCATAGGGTCTTACGTTTGCCAATGTTAAACCAACTAGAATCGCTTTACATATATGGGCTGATAGTGTTATGTATTTATGAGAACGCAATTCATACAACGTTAGGTTTGGACAAACACTTACCATTTTTACCCCTAATGATTACTTCAGTGTATTGTGCTGTAGGAGTGTTTTATTTCTGGTTAAATTATTATTATTATTTTCTAACGTTCAATCTAAGTAGTGTTCCCAAGCTAACGACTGTTCATTTGATAAGACATTTTAAAAAAGCCAAATAAATTAGTTTTAATTTTGAAATAAAATTTTAATCAATTTTGTTGGAGTTTTTCTTTACATCTTGCCCACTACAAATTATCATAAGTATTGAAAAATATATTCAGTTTTTTATTTTATGTATTTTGGGGTTTTATGTATAAAGTTTATCCTTTTTTACACAAAAAAAAAAACATTATTGACATCTTTTTTTTTGCTGTGGAACAGCAGACATGATGACGGTCCACTTGATAATAAGTTACCGTCGCCTATGGATATCTGCAACACTAGGGAGACTTCCAACACGCTGCTGTCCACGTATGGTAAATGGAGCATGTGTTATTGTGTGTGTTATACACAAGATTATAGCGGCATATTTAACACCAAGGGTGGTTGCCGTCCAGACAGTATTTCTTATATTTAGTACAAAGCTTTCTCCGTGCAGGGGCGGGGAAAGAACAACCCACCCTAGCTACGTGGTAGGGCCCAAGTCCGTCTGGATGGCAACTACCTTTGGTCTTAATTATGCCGCCGTAATAACTTTGTGTTGTCTTCCGGTATTAGTGACCCAAGTTCCTGTACCCTTATGGGACAGCAGCGTGTTCGCGATGCCACTGGCGTTGCAAACACCCATAGACGATGGTAATTACTAAATCCTACAGCAATAAAAAAAAACTCAATTTACCGCGAATATTTCCTAGTATCGAGTTAATCGTATATATGCAAATGAATTGCCACCCCCACGATGAAGCTCTCACGAATTTTTCAATACACAAATATACGCTACGCATGCGTTGCGTCGATTTCCATTATTCTACAAATATTTCAAGAAACTAGTTCAATCGAAAGTAGTTCGTGCCAATGCATTCTACGCCCATAGTCCATAATCGAAGAGCCCCAGTAGCACGAAGACCGAGGTAAGTGGTTGTGCATTTCTGTTGTCGAAATTCCATTCCCGATATCGAACAGATTATTGGGCCTTCAAGCCGGATAACGAATCAAATTGATTGTGCTACTATATGTACAACATCGAGACAGAACACACATCGATCACAACAATATTGAACAGTGAGTTTATTATTTTAGATGTTTTAAAGTAATTTAAAAATAAGCAAAGTATAATATTGAATCTAGAAGGACGTATTAAATAGGACCTGTGACGAGGTGACCATAATATTGTGTTTTAAATTACAGATGTGAATATAATCTGAATATTTTTATTCGTACGCCGATAGAGGCGACGTTATCCGTAATAGGTCCAATCGCTCGAATCATTGGATTGGAAGTTTGAAAATAAACGTGAAATGGAGTGGAAAGAGTTGTTCATTCAGATTGCCGATTCTGTATTATACTAATAACTTTTTTTTTATTGCTGAGGAACAGTATACATGCTGACGACCCACCTATTTAACAGTGAATAGTTACCGTCGCCTATGGATGTTTGCAACGTGCGAACACGCTGCTGTCCTATAAAGATAGACGAACCTTGGTCATCAATGCCGGAACACAACATAAGGTTATTATGGCGGCATACTTAAGGTCAAGGGTGTTTGCCATCCAGGCGGGCTTGGGGCCCTACCACGTAGCTAGGGTGGGTTGTTTTGTCGCCTTTTACGACAGGCCGAGACCGACAGGCAGGTCGAGAAGCAGGCAATGCAGAGGCGTATTCTTCGCCCTGTATTTCTCCGCGACAGTCCTTAGGGCAAAAATAGGGTCCATTGTCCCGTGACCAGGGCGAAACCCATATTGACATTCCGAGACAGTGCACTCCTGTCGAATCCGAGAGTCGATAACCCTTTCGAAGAGCTTCATGGTGTGGGACATGACCTTAACCCCCTGTAACTACCGCACTCCTGTACCGACCCCTTGCCTTTGAAGACTGGAGTAATGATACTCAGTCTCCATTGGCTCGGGATCGTACCGGTGAGGAGCGTCCGGTTGAAGAGGTCGGTTAAGACGCCCAGACCACGAGAGCCCATCGCCTTCCAGGCTTCGATGGGGACTCCATCGGATCCAACAGCTTTCCGATTCTTCATGCGGCGACCGCCGTAGGAGTTAGTATACTTACTCCGCCCCTGCACGGAGAAAAAAATATATAAGTATAAATATAATATAAAAATATATAGATACTTCTATATATAGATCTTCCGGAAGAAAAAAATATAAAACATACGCGCGACAACAGTCACGTAGGATAGTCGTAAAAACATTTCTTTATCTTAGTTCTTGAACATTTTAAGATTCCTTTGATGTGTAATTTTTGACAGATTGACTGTTCAATCATTTTTAAAACAAGCTTAGCCAATTTAATATACGAACTGTAAAGTAGGTAAATATTAATAGTTAAAGATGGTAGAATCTATATGCCACCTAAGTAATTCTTATTAAATGTATATTAAATAATTAATTAATTTTTATTTATGAAATAAATTAATTATATATTTAAAAATATAATGTTAACATAGACAACTTCGTAATCTTTCGCGTAGTAAAATCTAACAAATATCACTATAAAGGAATCCTAAATTCTATTAATCAAAAGTTTTGGTACTAAGTTTACCTGTCATCTATAAAAATACACGATAAACAACTGTTAGGCGGAAATAAAACAATAAGATTTATGTGGCTTTCAGTATTATTCAGACTTTATCTCGACTATTGTCGGTTTTTCATGAATATCCCGTCCCGTAGCTCATGGGAATAAAGTAATAACAATTACTATCATAATACACGGAAGCAGAAAAGGAAATTTTTCTTAGGCGCGTTTATTTAAATGTCAAAAATACCTTTAAAAATACATATAGTGATAAAATATTAGTAATACAATATGAAAATAAATAGTTAGCTACGTAATGTATAAACCGCTTCAAACTATTTTATTTATGTATTCTTCTTCTTATTCGTATACTCTTGACAGAGTGGTCGTGGTCATGCATCGGTCAATTTCTGCGCCACCGCTGTTTTTGCGATGCACCGCCATTCGCATCGATGTCTGGCAGAGCGAGAGCAATCATTGATGCCGGAGTGCGTCACAGATTTGATGAGGTCTGTCCACCGTGGTGGAGAGCGCCCGCGAGATCTTTATGTATTTATGTATAGCGGTCAGCAAAACTATGTAACCGTCACCGAGACGTATTAGGCATACCATGTTGAACTGCCAAGAAGAAGAGCAGCAGCATTCGAAAAGTCATTTATATAATTACAAACATTATGCAAATCTATAGCTATATCGATATTAACAGCTTTTTTGAGACGGTAATGCTTAATGCTCACCCTACCGCTTGACGGCTAGCGGCGCGGTATTGTGGGACTCTACAATACGCCTGTGCATTCCCACAGTTGACAAGAAGACGCACGTCGCCTGTATATCCATTAAACTATCCCAGTGTTCTCTCTTCACTGCTGCCCGTCTCTGACCTGCGATCCAGAAGGTCTCAATACCTACAGGCCTTGTAGCCGCAGTCTACAGTCCTTCTGAAGGTTGTTGACTATCCTCGGTCGCCGACGGCCCTAGCGGGAAGTGTCGTTTCTGCTAGATTTCCTTTCCCGCTTCGGCAGATTTTTCACAGACATGACCGCCTCACAAAGTGTGGTGGTGGCGTCCCAGACCCGTTCGCTCGACCATGGCTCTAAGTCGGGGAGCAACAGGTCCGGCTTAAGGATGTTTGCGATGCCACGGCCACTGCCAATACGCTGCCGTCCACGTATGGTAACTGGAACCGGATTGTTATGGCGGCATACTTAAGACCAAGGGTGGTTGCCATCCAGACGCGTTCTTTTGTCGCCTTTTACGACAGTCTGATCTCGGCCGTGAGGTCAGTATTTGTACACAGTCCCTGCACGGAGTAAAATGAAGTGTAAAGGAATTGAATAAATAACCTGTACCAGAAATAATTTTCCTATTTGCCAAGGTCTTGGTCGGGCTCGTTGCACCTATTTTAAGCGCAGTTTTCCAACGAGTAGCGGTCAACACAATACCAGTGTCTCGTTACACAAGTTTCCAATATTTTCACTGTCAGCTTTAGAAAAAAAGGTATTCGACGCGCATTCGTGTCTCCATTTTAAAATTCAAGACACTATTTGCGATTCGATCAGAATACCTGGAATTTACTCCGATATGTTGAAATAAACACTGGTAGAAGGCAATAGGTACGCATCCGAAGTCTTTTCATCCCCTTTGCGGAGGCACGTACCACAGTTTACGCCCCCGGAACACCGGTTTATGACTGTGGAGTAGATTGAACACCGCTCCTGCCGAAGGATTATGCCCGCTTGCTACGTGCTCTCCGACGGACCGTATACTTCAATTCAGTATCAAGTCTAGCTAGCTTTAAATTTAATTGAAACTAATTTACTATTTGCTTGCTTTATATGAATTTAGTGTTAAATAGTGATAGAAAAATCTAGTTCTACTTTGAAAGTAGTGGGTACTAAATTCGTATTTTGTAGTGACTGACAATGAAGATTGAATTAAAGTTAATTATAATATTAGATGTTATCATTACGCAGATAATTAATCATGTATAAGTATAATATATTGATTTTACGTAAGTACCGAGGTTCCGTTTAGCACGGCCATAGGGCAGAACAGTCTTTATACCATTTTTTTATGTCCACGCTTCTTCGATATACTTAATTTTTTTAATTAACAAAAAACATAAGAAAAAGAGCTGAAACAACTGTCATCTGACATCTCAACTCCAACAGGATAAATCTATCAGAGTTCTCAGTTCCTTATTTTCAATCAAGACCAAATGTGTCTTCTTACCCACACCATTTCCTTGGGGAGGTTTGGGGCCTCAAGTTGGTACTTTTTACCCCGGCATAAATTCAGGGGGCAATGATCCCCCGGTGACGTGGTTCGGACAGTGCGAGCGCACTTCCACATGACTGGTGTGACTTCGGCGCAGCTTTACGTTGGCCTATCTTGGCTTGGTGGGCCAATCTCGGTTATTGTTGGCCATCAATGGCTACTGTTGGCCTGTCTGTGGCTTGATGGTTCTGTGACGGGATCGGTGATCAAATGCCGCAGTGATCTGGTGATCGGGCGTGCAGAGGGGCGATGTAATGGAGGTGTGTGTGTTATGGGCCATTATCTGCGCCGTCGAACATCCACACGGGGAATGCCCACGTCCCGGGTTATCACATCATTCCTGACGTACCGACCCGCACCTGTACATACGAGTCGGGAGATGTTTTGTTGGACTTCGATACGTTGCAGTGTCTCTGCCGAACATAGAGCAAGCCATGCAGGAACCGCGTAGGTGAGTAGGTAACGGATATAGGTCTTGTTTTCAATCAACTGATAATTAACAAATTATGATAACTTATCATACATACATTATAGACAAAACATAAAAGCAACGTACACTATAGACATTTGAATACAACAGCATAAAATGTGACATAGACGAAAACTACAAAATAACAACTTCAGAAATGGGTATGTTCAAAGTAAAAATTATAAAAGTAGGATTAGAAAAAGGATCCTAAAACAATATAATATAATAATACTGTGTACCCATTTATATAATTGAAATAGTAAATATTTGTACTTACGATTACAATAATATTTGTAAGAAATATATCCTATATCTTTAAACGAGCAATTCTTGTATATATATATATATATATATATATACTTAAATTTATCCGTGCAGGGGCGGAGAAAGAATACTAACCTCTGCGGCCGGGGTCGGCCTGTCGTAAAAGCCGACAAAACAACCCACCCTAGCTACGTGGTAGGGCCTCAAGCCCGTCTGGATGGCGACCACCTTCGGTCTTAAGTATGCCGCCATAATAACCTTGTGTTGTGTTCCGGCATTAGTGACCCAAGTTCCTGTACCCTTATGGGACAGCAGCGTGTTCGCGATGCCGCTGGCATTACAAACACCCATTGGCGACGGTAACTGCTAAATTCTAAGCGGGCCGTCAGCCTGTCTGCTGTTCTACAGCAATAAAAACAAATAATTGGAATCTCGCAATCGGCTCCAACAATTTTCATGAAATTTAGTATACGGGGGGGTTTCGGGGGCGATAAATCGATCTAGCTAGGAATCATTTCTAGAAAATGTCATTTTATTAGCTTTTTTTTTATTGGAAGAAAAATAACAAAAAGGTGACTCTTCCTGACATCTATCGGCGAATAATAATACTATTTTTTTTAAATTGCTTTAACGACACAACAACACTAAAGCTATTCCAGCAGATGGCGTTGTTAAGTAACACGAAGTCAATGAGTGTTTGCTTTGAGGTTAGACTAAGAAAATCAGTTGTTAATTTCCAAAAAAAACAATTTATAAAAAAAAATACCGAGCAAAGCTCGGTCATCCAGCTGGTGATATGTATTATATGAAATGTTCATACCTACTATCATACTTAATATTATAAATGTGAAAGTAAGTTAAGTTTGTTACGCTTTTACGCGAAAACTATTAGATTAGTATTTAGAAGAAACATAGGATACTATTTATTGAAAAAAAAAATACTAAGATATTAATTACCCTTTGGAATGGCTACAAGCTGATCTACACAGGCGCACCTGGTGGGGAGAATGGGGTTGCCATAGTGCTCTCGGAGGAGTTCCAGAACGACATTTTGGAAGTGAAACGTCATAGCGACCGACTTATGGTCGTTAGGGTGCTTATCGATGGGGTAGTTACCCACTTGATAAGTGCCTATGCTCCACAGGCCGGTTGTGACGACGCCGATAAAATAGCGTTTTGGAATCTACTCGGAGAAGTGCTCCGTGAAATCCCATTATCAAACGGAATCGTTTTAGGGGGTGATCTGAACGGTTATGTCGGTGATGAATGTGGGGAATTTGAGCGTGTTCACGGTGCATTTGGGTACGGTAGCCGCAACGCAGAAGGGGATGACATTCTCAATACGTGTGTGGCTGCCGACCTTACCATCGTGAACACGTATTTCAAAAAGAGACCCGAGCATCTTATCACCTACAAGAGTGCGAGGAATGCTACCCAAATCGACTTCCTACTCACTAGGAGACACCACATCAGCAAAGTGGCCAACTGCAAGGTTATACCCGGTGAGAGTCTCACTGCACAACATCGTCTTCTTGTCATGGACCTCTGCGCTAAGCCTAAAACACGCATACCGAGCGCGTTCAGCGCCGAATCAGGTGGTGGCTGCTCGATGAAGTCACGTCCCAGGAGTTCGCCTTAGCCGTCGGTGACAAGTGCGCCGGTGGTATGGGCGAACCAGTTCAAGCTTACTGGGACAAGATTCAGGCGGCTATCCTTGGGTCGGCGAAGGAGGTGCTTGGGGTGTCTAAGGGTGATCGCAAGTGTAACAAGGAGACATGGTGGTGGTACAACACAGTCCAGAGGAAGACTAGAGCGAAGAAAGCTCTCTTTAAGAAGTGGCAAGCATCCAGATCTTCAGAAGGTCGCGACGCATACCGGGTAGCAAAGCGCGCCACTAAGAGAGCTGTTGCCAGAGCCAGACGAGACCACTCACAACCACTTTACGATAAGTTGAAATCGTCTGAAGGGCAGAAGCTCATCTATAAGTTGGCGCGCTCCAGGGTCAAAGCGGCACAGGACATTTCCAAGTGCCGCTGTGTAAAAGACCCTGTGGGCAAACTGCTATGCGAGGACCTCCCGGTGAAGGAGAGATGACGCTCGTTGTTTCGTTATCATTTAGTAAATTTTTATCGCAAATCGATTTAGTTCAAGTCATCTGGCACATCGTTGTTCGCACCTGTCAGATTGACAGCTATCAAGTAGACAGTGGAATTCAGACTGTCGAGCGAGGCACACCGGCCTACCGCGCTGCCGCTTTCACGCCAAAATTCAAAACCGTTAAAATCCATCGACGTCAACTTGTGACCCTCAACGAGGTGGAATCAAATCGGCAAACGGACACCAGACTGCAAGGCAAGGTATGTGCTTAGCTTGTAACTTGATATTTTGTCCGTTTGATCAGTGGAACAACGATTGTATCGACAGAGCCTAGTTCTGTTATCCAAATGTAAGCAGAAAGCCAGACCAATCGCATGCGTATGCTACATTTTTATGGTGCCGAAACCCGGGATTCCACCTAATCTAACTGCCTAGTACCTACGTATCAATTTACCTGTGGTATTTCTGGTTATTCAATCGTTAGCTTAGAATATCTATCGTTCGTTATTCTCGCATTCTAAGTTATTTCATCGCATCAGAAGTACCTACTCATCGTATCGTAAAGTAGTACTACATTCACGAGTTTTCTTCATCATCACCATCGAACCAATTCGACAGTCTACTCAATCGTATGTGTTTCCGTGTTATTGCGAAATCAAATCAAGCAATCATTTTCCTAGTCGGTGCTTGATTTCTATCGGCTCGCAATTATCACAAGAATACATAATTTTCAAATCACAATCTCTTTGTTCTAAAATAATTCTGTGCTTACGTAACATTTGTTAGTGAGTAAAATCGCAGTTGTTGTGGATTAAATTAAGCAATCACATACAAATCGGTTCTTAATCTAACTCACAATAACTTTCTATTCGTTTTTCTAGTAATATCTCATCGAATATTATCGTAATTACCTACTAGAAAAAATATTCCATTACTTGTGTGTGACAAAATATCGAACAAACTCGAGGGTACCTACATAGAAAATCGCACCACGCCCGCCGCGTTGCACTGCCGCTGCGCTTACGCTAGATGTGTTTCTCGTTATCATTTATTACGCGCTAGGGTTGTGCATGCACAAGTTTTGTACTCGAATTCATTGTTTACATTTTGTTTACACACAAATCGTGACGCGTATTTAGTGAAGTGAAACTTTATCGTTGCAAAGGTATTAAATAATAATAATTATAACTCAAAACGGTATTTAATATTTTTTTATTAGTAGTTAACATTCACATCGGTATCTCGTTATTATATTTCGACAAACATACATTTTATTCCTTTATTGCTTAGACTTGTTATAAAATATTGTTACAAAATTAACAATGTCTTTATTAATAAAAAATTCTCGTAAACGTCAATCGTTAAAAAGGTGTAATTCAAAATCAATCGATGTCGAATATACTAGTAGGGATCTCCCGGCTTTGCGTCGAAAACGTACCATCACTTTTAAACGATTATCTAAGGCGCTTGAGGTAGGCGTTTTGGCTTCGACCGATCCATCATATATAGATTTGTTTTTATCGTATCACCAAGACGTAAAAAATATAGCTGCGAATTTTGAGGATGCACATTTTGCCATTTTAGAAATTTTGGATGATCCGGAACATGAAGATAATGCAATTCACGAATCATTCGATGAAATGTATTATAAAATATTATCGATACATCGTAATCTTACTAAAATCGAATCGTTACCTTCATCGAATTCTCCATCGAATATTCGGTTGCCAAAAATCGTACTTCCGACTTTTAGCGGAGATATTAAGCAGTTCCCAGAATATTTCGATGTTTTTAACGCACTAATACATAATTCAAAATCTCTCAGCGATACTGAAAAATTCCATTATCTTGTTTCATCTCTGAGCGGTGATGCGCTAACCTTATTGAAGGCATTCCCACTTACGCACGAGCACTACAGCGACGCGTATGAAGCTCTTATTACTCGATACAAAAGCAAACGCGATTTAGCTTTTACATGTTGGCGTGATCTTTTGAATATTGACTTCAGGTACGGTGACGCTAAGTTGTTTCGAAAATCACTCGATCTATTTGAAGAAAATTTATGTATTCTAAAAACAGTTAATTTGCCTGTCGGACATTGGGATTTTATTCTGGTATATCATATTTTATCGAAACTCGATGCGAAGCTGCGTCGTGATTTTGAAGAAAAGTATTCTGAAACCGAATTTCCTTCTTACGTTCAACTTAAGGGATTTTTACAATCCAAATGTGAGGCTTTGATACGTGATACGCATTTTTCTGAGTCGGTAAAATTAAATAAGCCGCAAAATAAATCGAATGGCAAAATCGTAACTTCATCTTCGCAGTCTAGCCGTCCCAGCGTATCTCATACACTTGTCGCATCGAATAGTGATGATCAGTCGCGCACCTTAAATACCGCGAACGCTGCCACCCGTAATGTTATGAAGTGTTCGTTTTGCAGTGAATCTCATTCAATATCGTCTTGCTCGGGGTTTCTAAATAAATCTTATGATGATCGCATGAAGATTGCTACTGAGAAGAACTGGTGCTACAATTGTCTTAAGCCATCTCATCAATTGAAAAATTGTAAATCAATTTTTTCATGTCGCACGTGCAAGCGTAAACATCACACCTTACTCCATCGCGACAAATCTATCGAATCAAATCAATCCGCGTCGTCTTTGGTTTTAAGGTCACCCACTCATACAACCGTTTTGCTTGCCACTGCAATCGTACATATTCGAGACGCATCGGGCACTATGCAATCTTTTCGTGCACTGTTCGATACCGGAAGTCAGAGTAACTTCATAACGGAGGCAGCGGTAAAACGACTACAGTTAAATCCTACAAGCACCAAAGCAATCGTAAGCGGTCTTGGCGACCACGCGGCTCCTCTTCTTGGTGACGTCACTTGCTCCGTAGGTACGGACAATAAAACACTATTTACGTTGAACATGCACGTGATCACTAAAATATGTGGCGACCAACCTATTGCTAAATTAAATACGTCAGGCTGGTCACATGTACGATCGTTACCGTTGGCGGACCCCGGCTTCGATATACCGGGCTCCATCGACCTTTTATTCGCAGCCGATGTCTTCGCCGAGTCTCTTCTCAATCAGCGTATCAAGGGAGATTCTAATCAACCTACCGCTTTTAATTCTGTGTTCGGTTGGCTTCTATTAGGCAAAACTCGTTTAGCTACTAATACCTTGGTACACACTTCACTAGAAATCGATAATGAACTAAATTCATTAGTTAAGCAATTTTGGGAACTAGATTCCATTTCGAAACCATCACTTTTGACTCCAGATGAATTATTATGCGAACAAAAATTTGTATCTGATCACTCTCGCGATTCATCTGGACGATATATCGTACGTTTGCCTTTCATAACCGATGTGGAACCTATATTTGAAGGCTCTCGTGATGTTGCACTACGCCGATTCTTTGCTATTGAACGAAAACTGTCACGTGATCTATCGTTATATCAACAGTATGCTGAATTTATGTCAAATTACATTGAAAGCGGTCACATGTCTGTAGTCCCGGCTGACGAGTTAAGCGTAGGAAAATATTACATCCCTCATCACTGCGTACTTAGACCGGATTCCGCTACGACGCGTCTTCGCGTCGTGTTTGATGCTTCCGCTAAGGATTTTCATTCTCGTTCCTTAAATGACTCTCAATTAATCGGTCCGAAATTGCAACCCAATATTTTGGAAATTCTGTTACGTTTTAGGGAACATAATATCGTCTTCATGTGTGACGCTCGACAGATGTATCGTCAAATTCTACTTTCACCTGATCATCGCGACTATCAGCGTATCTTTTGGAGAAACTCAACGAGCGATCCTCTTCAAGAGTACCGTCTGAATACCGTGACGTATGGAGTATCGTCCTCTCCGTTCCTTGCTTGCCGTACTTTGCGACAGCTCGCTGAAGACGACGGAGATTCATACCCACTAGCAAAGAAGATCATTTTGTCGGACGTTTACATCGATGACGTTGTCACGGGATTTGATACTTACGAAAATTCAACATTAGCAAAGAGTCAACTTATCGCTTTATTCAAACACGGTGGTTTTGAACTAAGGAAATGGGTTAGTAGTGATCCACGTTTATTATCAGATCTTCCCATTTCAGATCGTCTCTCAGGGTCTGTCTCATTAGACAGTTCAGAATCGTCAACATTTAAGGTTCTTGGCTTAAGATGGGATCCGTCAACAGATTCTTTTCTGTTTGAAATCGCATCTTCAGATCGACCGTGTACAAAACGCGCTATTCTGAGCGAACTCGCCAGAATATTCGACCCATTAGGATTTCTATCGCCTATCACAATACAAATCAAATCGTACATCCAAAAGCTTTGGATTCTCGGTATTGGATGGGATCAATCGCCACCTGATGAGATTATTAGTACATGGAACAAATACAAAAATCAACTATCGGAATTAGGTCAACTTCGAATACCTCGCAGGCTCACACTCGCTAATGCTGATTCGTATGAACTTCACGGCTTTTGCGATAGCTCAGAAACAGCATACGGTGCTGTTATCTACCTACGCGTCACTGAAAGAGACGGTAGTGTGCATGTGTTCTTCGTTTGCTCAAAGGCTCGTGTTGTTCCGCTTAAGCGTGTTTCATTACCTCGTCTTGAGCTCTGCGCTGCGGTTCTTCTTTCCGATTTATACAAATTCGTACGAGACACTTATTTCCAACGTATTCCAATCGCTACTGTTCACTTGTGGTCGGACTCAACAGTTGTTCTCTCTTGGTTACGCTCTCATCCTTCGCGCTGGGCAACGTTTGTCGCCAATCGAGTCAGCCATATTCAGAGTGTCACACCCGTTGAATGTTGGCATCATGTGGCTTCTGGAGAAAATCCTGCCGACGTCTGTTCGCGTGGGCAGTTTCCTCGTGAACTTCTTAACAATTCCCTATGGTGGGCGGGACCAACCTGGTTATTGTTGAATCATGGGGCTTGGCCGTATAGGAGTGACAGTAATTCTCATTCCGAACATAGTGAGGTTATCGTATTATCGGAAGAACGCAAATCGTTAACTTTAGTTTCAAGTGACCATTCCACAAACGCAAATATTGAACCGAATATCTACGAAAACTTATTAAATCGTTTTTCATCGTTACACAAAATTGTTAATATTCTCAGTTATATTTATCGCTTTCTTAACAATTGTCGTAATCAAAATCAATCAAATCGTAACAATTTTCTTAATAACGTAGAACGACATCAAACTTTGATGAAAATTGTGAAGTACGTGCAATCTCAAGTTTTCACTGCAGAAATATCTGCTTTACAAAATAACAAATCGTTATGCAAATCGTTTCGAAAACTCAATCCGTTTATCGATAAGCAAGGTGTGCTCAGGGTGGGCGGCCGGAATTCTAGATCGGGTTTAGAATACGAACACAAGCATCCGGCGTTTTTACCGTCCGACCACACTCTCACGTTTTTAATAATCGATCATATTCATAAATCGTATTGCCATACTGGCATCAACACCACTCATTTTTTACTCCTTCAACAATTCTGGATCATATCCGCTAAACGAACTATTCGTCGTCGTCTATCTAAATGTATTCAGTGCTTTCGAACAAATCCGCAACCTTTGCAGCCTTTCATGAGTGATCTTCCCAGTTTTCGAGTAAACGAAGTTAAACCGTTATCGATAGGTTCGTTAGTGATAATCAAGGATAACAACCGCAGACCTTTACAATGGGCTTTGGCTCGAGTAGTGCAGTTAAAACCTGGTGTTGATGGAGTGGCTCGAAGTGCTGTAGTTAGACCAGCTAACAACACTCTTATTCTAAGACCGTTGGTTAAACTTTGTCCTCTTCCTATAGAAGACTAGTTTAAATCGTCGTGTTCGCAAATTAGCAATTATTTGTAAACAAACCGTAGTTAAGTAAGCAAATCTTCGTTATAGTATTCTCGTTATTATTCGTTATCTTCTACTTGATGCTGTCTTCAGCAATTTTATCGTTTCTGTTTAGTTGTATTTTTTTTTCTAACCAGAAAATACCATAGGCATTTTGGTGGGCGGGATGTTTCGTTATCATTTAGTAAATTTTTATCGCAAATCGATTTAGTTCAAGTCATCTGGCACATCGTTGTTCGCACCTGTCAGATTGACAGCTATCAAGTAGACAGTGGAATTCAGACTGTCGAGCGAGGCACACCGGCCTACCGCGCTGCCGCTTTCACGCCAAAATTCAAAACCGTTAAAATCCATCGACGTCAACTTGTGACCCTCAACGAGGTGGAATCAAATCGGCAAACGGACACCAGACTGCAAGGCAAGGTATGTGCTTAGCTTGTAACTTGATATTTTGTCCGTTTGATCAGTGGAACAACGATTGTATCGACAGAGCCTAGTTCTGTTATCCAAATGTAAGCAGAAAGCCAGACCAATCGCATGCGTATGCTACACTCGTGTTTCCACGAGCTGCTGAACACGCAGCATAAAGAGGTGCAGCCGCCAGATCTTCCTCTGTATCAAGGACTAGTCCCACTGATAACGCCTGCAGAGGTCCAGAATTGTCTTCGCCGCATGAAGAATCGGAAAGCTGTTGGATCCGATGGAGTCCCCATCGAAGCTTGGAAGGCGATGGGCTCTCGTGGTGTGGGCATCTTAACCGACCTTTTCAACCGGGCACTCCTCATCAGTACGATCCCGAGCCAATGGAGACTGAGTATCATTACTCCAGTCTTCAAAGGCAAGGGGTCGGTACAGGAGTGCGGTAGTTACCGAGGGGTTAAGGTGTGAACCATACCACCATGAAGTTCTTCTGAAGGGTTATCGACTCTCGGATTCGACAGGAGTGCACTGTCTCGGAATGTCAATATGGGTTTCGCCCTGGTCACGGGACAATGGACCCTGTTTTTGCCCTAAGGACTGTCGCGGAGAAAAACAGGGCGAAGAATACGCCTCTGCATTGCCTGTTTCTCGACTTGCAGAAGGCCTTCGAATATATTCCTCGGGCGATAATCTGGTGGGCATTGCGGTCCAAAGAGATTCCAGAGGCCTACATTGACATCATCTGAGACATGTACCGTGACTCCGATTCCGTAGTTCGGACCGCTGTTGGCGACACAAAACGTTTCCTCATCACCGTCGGGGTACACCAAGGATCCGTCCTTAGTCCATTTCTGTTTAGCGTGGTATTAGACGTATTGTCGGACAGCATAAAAAACTCACATGGGCAGCCCCCGTGGCTGCTCATGTTATGCTGATGATATCGCGCTGACAGATTCGGACAGGGGTAGGTAGGTGCGACGCGTGAAGGCGTGGAAGGAGTCGCTTGAGAACGGTGGTCTGAAGCTCAATGTGGCGAAGACCGGGTATTTGGCCTGTAACTCCACAGATCCCACACCCGTACGCATAGGCGGCGACACGGTCGAGCGCACGGACCAATTGAAATACTTGGGATCTGTATTTCACGCGTCTGGTGACATCGATTGCGACGTCAAGGCACGCATTGCTGCCGCGTGGGTAAAGTTGAAGGGACAGGTCTATCAGACCATTATTAGGCCTGTCCTTTTATACGGCTGTGAAGCGTGGCCGGTTTTAGAGCCACACAAGCAAGAACTGCGTGTCACGGAAATGAATATGCTGCGGTGGATGTGTGGAGTGACGCGGAAGGACCACGTTAGGAACTCCCGCATTCGCGGCAGTCTTCATGTCCGTAACATTGTGGATAAATTACACGAGTGTCGGCTCCGTTGGTACGGCCACGTTTTACGGCAACCGGATGCTTACGTGGGAAACAAATGTCTGGCCATGCCGCCTCCGCCGGGTCCCGGCAGGAGACCCAAAAAGTGCTGGCTTGACGTCGTAAAGGGTGATATGCGTGCCAATGGGCTCACTACCAAGGATGCTGAAGACCGTGCGAAGTGGAGAAGAAAAAGTCGGAAAGCGGACCTCGGGCGCCGAAGCGAGAGTTTGGGCTGCAACCGGGACATAATGCTGGGATGATGATGATTAATTACACTTTTTCATTTTTTGATTTAATTTTGCCTGTTAATCGCCCAGCGGAGCGGGCGTGTTCGGCTAGTAGTATAAATGTGGAAGTAACGCTGTCTCTCTGTTTGTTACGTTTTGACGTCTCCACCGCTGAAAAAATTTCGATGAATTTCGGTATAAAGATAAATTGGATATTGAAGAAAGACATAGGCTTCTTTTTTTCGTAAAATTAGAATTAGAAATTAGAATTCGAAGGGGGTAAAATAGGGGTAAACCTAATTAAGTTCTGTTTTTTACTTTATATGGCAGAACAATGTTTGCCGCGTCAGCTAGTATGTATAGTATATGTATAGAAATATAATTATGTATTAATTCATATGTACCTAAATACCTATTACACTGCCTGTTAATGTTGAATACGTGCTAATGCATTTACATTACACAGATTTGTTTGATGTAAATATTCGTTAATCGCAGGTGGGCGCTACCCGAAGTATACTCATTCGATCACACGGCAGAGCGCACACGATCAAAGCCTGCTTAAAGCCTTGTGTGTACGACCGTGTGTGAGCACGACTGTAATAAATTAACACGAGTGACATATTTGCTCAAAACTCAATGTTGTGAGAATATTTTGGACTAGTGCTTTCATGTATATTTATTAACCCCCATTTTAGTCGATACAATGTCGCAGACACAGATATATTTAGTATTCAGATTTCTTCGCATTTTTAATAAACTAGATGATGTGTTTGGTTAAGTGGGCTTGTATGAATGTGTCTCTGGGTTCTAACTCCAAAATATAACATTTGTGTGGACCTGTGAATAGTTTTTTCTGACTTTGAATGTATGTGTCAGCCATATGTTTATCTGTGAAAAATATGTAGGAGTATAGCCACAGTACTACGAAATGTCTTATCAAAGATATGAATATTAATGTCTCGACTTGCACAAGGCCTTCGACTGTATTCTTCGCTCGATAATCTGGTGGACATTGCGGTCCAAAGGGATTCCAGATTCCTATATTGACATTATCCGAGGCATGTATCGCGATTCCGATTCCGTGGTTCGGACCGCTGTTGGTGATATAAAATCCTTTCCCATCACTGTCGGAGTACACCAGGGATCCGTCCTTAGTCCGTTTCAGTTCAGCGTGGTATTAGACGTACCGTCAGACAGCATCAGAAATTCACATGAGCAGCCTCCATGGTTGCTCATGTATGCTGATGATATCGCGCTGGTAGATTCGGACAGGGGTAGGTTGGTGGGACGTATGAAGGCGTGGAAGGAATCGCTTGAGAACAGCGGTCTGAAACTCAACTTGGCGAAAACCGAGTACTTGGCCTGCAACTCTACAGATCCCACACCCGTGCGCATAGGCGGCGACACAGTCAAGCACACGGAACAGGTGAAATACCTGGGATCTGTATTTTACGCATCTGGTGATATTGACTTCGACGTTAAGGCACGCATTGCAGCCGCTTGGGCCAAATGGCGTGTGTCACATGTGACCCTAAAATACCGGTTATATTGAAGGGACAAGTCTATATAAGACCATCATTAGGCCTGTCTTTTTATACGGATATGAAGCGTGGCCGGTGCTAGAGCGACACAAAAGCAGGCACTGCGAGTCACGGAGATGAATATGCTGCGGTGGATGTGTGGAGTAACGCGGAAGGACCGCGTTAGGAACTCCCGCACTCGCGGCAGCCTTCATGTCCGTGACATTGCGGATAAATTGCAGGAGTGTCGCCTTCGCTAGTATGGCCACGTTTTGCTGCACTATGCTACTACCGGCTACTTATGTGGGGAACTAATGTCTGGCCATGTCGCCACCGCTGGGTCTCGGCAGGAGGGGTAGACCCAAAAAGTGCTAGCTTGACGTCGTAGGAGTTATATGCGTGTCAATGGACTGACCACCAGAGATGCCGAAGATCGTGCGAAGTGGAGAAAAAAAAGTCGGAAAGCGTACCCCGGGCGCCGAAGCGAGAGTTTGGACTGAAACCGGGATTCAACGCTAAGATGATGATGATGATGAATATTAATGTTAATGTTGTTGGCTAGGTGCTAGGTGAGCTTCTACTACTAGTTTTAATAATGATATAATGATAATGATGTAATCTCCTGCTGCGCGTAAACTTAATAATTTTGTAACCGAGATTCGAGAGAGAGCCGCTACGATACTGATAACAACGGTTTATCATTCCATTGTTATGTTATTAAATCCTATTGGTGGGCTAGGTTACATGTGTAATATTGAATCCTCTAAAACAGGTAAAATAAATTTTTAATAACTTTCTATTGCGTTTATGGATGTGAAGCAAATACATATATACGAATAGGTAATTCGATTTATTTGCAGAAGAATATTGCTTAAAATAAATAATTGGTAAAATATTGATAAAAACTATTCCCCTTCATTGTCATATTAAAATTCGGATAGACATAAACTTATAGAGTTTAAAATATTATTTTCACACTTGTTTATAGAAGAAAAACTGTAGAATTAAACGACTACTATCAAATCATATTATGCTCACTGTAGTGTATGCACGCAACAATAAAAACTATGTCGTTTAAAGTGTAACGATTATAGAAAGGATATTTAAGGAAAGAAATTTTACAACCACGGCTAAGTATTGATATTCAAGCAAAGTGATCTCTATTCGCCTTTCGGAAATAACTTAGAACATTTTATAAGTTTTGAGGTTTGAAGTTGGATGCAGCAGTAACATTAACATAACTTTATATTCAATAGCGTTGACACCAAATTTACTGGTGACATCGTAAATTTTAAAGTTACAAACTTGGGAGTAAATTTCGATTCTCAATTTATTGCTGTATGTACAATACTTAATCAAACAGTTATCTTAGAATAAATGATTCATTTATTTAATAGATATATATTATTATTTAATAGATAATATATTATTTTATAACTGCTTATTTTATAAATTGCCATCAACTTTGTTTTCTTTTCTTGGCTTCTCGGTGCCCTTCCGTTGTTTGTAAATCAACAAAAGTTTCTATTATTGTTTATTAGTCACCTTTTACGACTTTTTAAATGCAGCCGGAGCCTTATTTTTCATTTTTTATATTATTTACTTTGAACGATACCAGGGCTTGTGTTTAGATGGAACAGAAATAATATTTTTATAGCAAAAAGTATGCACATTATTATACGTGCATTTGATAGTATATTTTGTATCAACAGTTTCCCTTTCTGAGGCGTACAATATTGATAGGGGTATTTTTATGCTTCAAATTATTACAAAGTAGTAATATTCATTAATTTACAATTACATTAATACATCGTTCACTGGCATTCATATACATGTATCTAATAACTAGTTTTGATTGCGACCTCGTTGCTCAGGTATATCTCCAAAATGGTTCAATATGAAAAAAATACTGTCATTTAGTGCAAGACTTTGTTTATTTTGTCAATTAATCATAATTACAAACATTAAAATTTATTTAACAATGTTTATATTTGATAGAAAATAACAAAAAAGAAAATATAAATAAATTAATATTATAGAACAAAATTGTTAAACTAACAAAATGGCTGACGATGAAGAAGAAGGAGGCTTTGGTGGTTTATATGAAGAAGGGCATTGGGAGTGGGATGCCTCATCCGAGTCCTTAGCTTTTGTAAGGTAACCAATAAACAGCCCTATTATAAATCTAACTAGCTGTGCCTGCGACTCCGTCCGCGTGGAATAGGCATTTGGACAGCATTTTTTGGATATATCTTATGATTCATTTTGGATTACAAACCCTATAAACCCTAAAATAAATAAATAAATGAAATGAAATATACAAACTGCGTTCGAATCTACAAAGTCCAGCCTAAGCTGAACCCTATTTTATATGATGGATGATATAAATCTGAGGTCAACTTAAATTGGATTTAAATAATCCGAAACTGATCACTTTTAACTAAAACCATTTTTTTTTTCTAAAATAAAAGTAGCCTAAGTTACTCCTTGTTACATCAGCTATCTGCCAGTGAAAGTCCCGTCAAAATGGGTCCAGCCGTTTCAGAGATTAGCCGGAACAAACAGACAGACAGACAGACAAAAATTGTAAAAAATGTTGTTTTGGTATATGTACCCGTACCGTGTATACATCCAAATGCACTTAGTAAAAAGCGGTTATTTTAATATTACAAACAGACCCTTCAATTTTATTTATTTGTATAGATAATTACTCTCGTTAATAATCAGTACTTAAGGAGCATGTAGGCAACATGACCCTCAAGCCATATTCAAAAAGCCAATACTTGCTACAGTATGCACGTGGTAAACCGTTGCGTTGGCTTAACTTTGATATACCGGTATACTGATCGCTTATTTACGACAAAGAAAACCCTATTATCAGATGGAGGCTGTGTGAAAGCTCCTTTTAGTTCCCTAGATACAGTTTATTAGATACAGTTTACTAGATTTTAACTGCTGGGATGATTTAGCAACAGGCAAGCGACAGGATATCTGTTACTTGGAATTCATCATAGATAGCAAATCTAGAACTAGAAGAATCAATAGTTAACTTTTTTTTATAAGGCTATGCCAAAAAAGGTTATAGTTATGAAATTATTCTAGTGATGTCCCGCCGAAGCCCGTGGAAGCGATTCAAATACTAACAAAAGCACCGACCGGTACAGTGGAGTTCCGAGACGATGTTGACTTGATAGAACAGGTGAATATTATTTATGCATATCAATACATAGCCATAAGCCAAAAAAGATAAGAATGAGTACAACTCTTTAATGAGCATTCCAGAAAGAACTTATGAATTCTTTAACTTAATTGAGCTTCTGTTATACAGATTCGATTTCGTCGACGCTATCAAAGAAAGTTGAAACCAGGGCAAGCAGATGTTATCAGTTTGCAGGTGCCTTTTAATTATATTAAATCATTAAATTTAACGTTCACTTCAGATAAATTTAAAAGTAATCTTATTTTTCTCAGGATGTGAAGGATATAGCACTTTATACAGCCCCGTTGAGTATTTTAAGTCCTACGTTGATAAACATTCTACACCTGTCTACAACTGAAAGATTTATTAGGGCTCTTATTCTATGTTGCGCTTACTATTTACAGGTAAAATTTTCTTTTATCTATTAAAATTAGGGTTCAATTTTGTTTAATAATACAACATTTGAGTCTAACCGATATTGAATCTAACTAAAAAACTAATTCAGTTGTGTTTTATTATTTTATTTTATTTATACTATTTACTTTTATGTTATATTATGTATTTTATGTTATATTATTGAAGTTGTTATTATATTTATTTATATTGTTATATTTCATATTAATTTTGGCGCGCCAACTATAGCAAAACACTCTTGAATATATTCTGACCTTAAGTTTGTCTGGAAGAAATCGCTTCTTAGCTATAAGACCGCCTAGTTATAAGTTTAATATTAAGTTACTTTATAAATAATATTTGATGGACATAAAGAACTGTCTATCTATCTATCTACTTTACTATAGTTATTTTACTTTTACCTATATCTGATCAATCTATAATTTACATAATATAAACAATTTGATATTTAAAATATAATAAGAACTGTTTATGACCGAGGCGTGTAAAAATTATTTTACTACGACTGAAGACGGGAAAACACTAAACGTCTTAAACCAAAGCGCTGAGTGTGTGATAGCAGTGATCAGTGAATGGCAAATTTGTTGCTTTTCTATTGAGCTAGAGATTAAAAAACTGAAAAAGATTTTTCTAATTATTTTTCCCAGGGATTTAACGATGACTATAATATATTCTACTAGTACATAAAAATAATTCTTTCGCTGAAAGTTAGTTTCGTTCAAATCATTTGGTTTATTCAATCTAACCTGCTCGTTTCGACCTCTTTTTGGGTCGTTGATTTTCCATACTTCGGCTAAGCAAAGATTTAAAGTTACCAGTTAATTCTTCGAACAAAGGCTTTGATCTCTGACCATTTTAGATTGCAGATGAAATGTCTCACCGTATATTAGAACTAGACACAAAAGTGCGCACACCAGAATGTGATATACTTGAAAGAGAGTACCGTGACAATTTGGCAGATTTACGCCTTTTGGTCGGTAAAGAGTACAGTACTATGCTTATTGGTTAGTTTATTTTATAAGCAACCGTTACCTATTTAAAGATTAATTGTGTGTATATATGAAAACGGTGCCCGACAGAAGTGTTAATTTAAACTAATCTACATAAGTTGAACTATTTAATATTGAAATTGTTTAACTTGAGAAAAGCTTAGGTTATTATTACCAATGATGATGATATTTTTACTATAACATTATCAGTTATTATTTAAATTTTATGTATATTAATATGATAATGAATAAATATTAATAAGGAAAGGTTATTTATTAATAAAACCAAAAAATTCAAATATAACTAAAGTTTACGAATTTCCAATTTTTCCAAAAACTGTTTTAAAATTATATTAAATTAAATTATTCCCTAATGTAGATTCTTTATAAAGAAAAAAGTTTATGAATTTCTAATTTTTCCAAAACCTGTTTCAAAATTATATTAACTTAAAATATTCCCTAATGTCAATTCTTTATAAACAAAGAAAAAAAATTCAACTGTGTATTTTATTGTAATAAAGCCGCATTTCGAATAGGTCTAGCGCTGTGGGTTAGAGTGAGAGAGGAGGAGCCTGCCTACCGCTGTCGTATGCGTGAGAGAAAGGGAAGCCTGATAGACTGGCGCTGTAACACGTTACGTAACGAAGCGGTTTACCCTCCCATAAGAAGTTATCACCTCAAAAAAAAAACAACTTTTTGTAGTTAGTAGGACCGAATTCTCAACCGTTGGAGATTTAATAGTATACAGTTTGAACGTATTGCTCCTAGGATTGTAACAGACGATTTGTTAATTTATATTTTATTTACCCCTGTTTCACTCCCTTCAAGTTTCAAGTTAGTTTCAATAGTAGCTTTTGTCCTTCTCCCAGGTACAATCTATCTTTCTACCGAATTTTTTCAAAATTGGTTCCTCAGTTTAGGCGTGAAAACGTAATAGACAGAGTTACATTCACATTTATAATATAAAAACATAAATGGCTAGTGCGTAATTAAAATAGTGATGGTCATATAAATATCTTATAAAATTATTCACGTGCTTTTATAGGCGGTGGAGATACAAGAAAGTTTCACCACATGGGACCTCAAAAGAAACGACGATCCCTCTCGGATAAAGATGCCAGGTTATTTGAAACATTACTGCGGATGTGTGTTCAAATTGTATGGCTTGCTTTAGGTCGTAAATCATTCAATCAAATAGGTAAGGCATTATTTTAAACACGTTCTAAAGTCAGGATTAATTGAAATCTGTTGTTATTTAGTTTTTCTGACATTTTAAATACTATATATTTTTTTAACATTCTAAGACATTAAATAATTATGTATCTATTAATTCTCAATTTTGAATGCAAAAGTCTGATTTGATTGCTAAAGGAAATTTGAGTATGATCAATAGGTATAATAATTACTTCAAGACATGACATTATACATGATAAATAATATATTTCATCTAGTTAAGAGGCTTACAAAGACACGATTATGAGTAAATGTTGAGAGATTGTTACGATACGAAAATGTTATGGTGCTATTCCTTTGGAGAAAAATAATTAAATGCATATTTAATACAAATTTTACAAAATTTTCATTTAAGAAAGTTATTATCATCATTTATTTAAAATTTGAATTACATTCTAGTAAAATTGGTTAAAACATTTTATTTAATGTACCTATTCTGAGTGCTATAGTATAAGAGTAATTACATAAAAAAATCATAGTCTTTTGTCTATGAAATAGCAAGGGGGTTAAATGGGTCTTGTCTCTCTTTCTGAGAACAGTAGATAGATAATAAATATACTTAGTTGTTTGGAAGAATTATTTCAAATGGCTTCCTTTTATTAGTTTGATTATTTACTAGTTACTTCACAAGATTATCTATTTGTGTTCTTTGTTTGTTAATCTTTGTTGTGAAATTAGGATTTCATGTTATGAAACTAATTATAATAATAATTGCAAATACTGTTGACAATGTAATGAAGGAAATGTACAAATGTGCTGGTGAATTGCAGTTTGAAATCCTCAATTACAAAAATCTCATTTACAATTTTGTTTATATGCGCAGAACTAGAAGTAAATCGAATATTCAAATCTGAAATATTCAATGCCGTGGAGCACACGTTGAAAACAGGCTACATTTCGAAGATGACAAAAGAAGAACGCAATGTACTGTTAGGTCACTGTGTACGTCATGATAAGAAACTGAATACCCAGTCACCGTTGATGAATGAGGTATTTTTCCATAGAGATATTGACTATCGGATGATGGGCCTTGGAGTAATCAAGTGTTCTCAGTAAGAACCGTACCTTCTAATTCTTGCATGTATTCGTTCTCAGTTGCAGCTTTGTCTCCGTGTAGGGGCGCACTAAGAATACTGACCTCTGCGGCTGGAATCGGCTTGTTATAAAAGGCTATACAACAACCCTAGCTAGGTGGTAGAGCTCCAAGCCCATCTGGTATAGCAACTACCCCTGATTTCTATATATGCCACCATAAAAACCTTGTGTTATGTTTTGGTATAAGTGACTAGTAACTAATACCATACCATAGGCTATCTGCTGTCCCATTACCAATAAAAAACCTTTATTTAGAAGTTAAGCCGCTGAGCATAGTTACACGAAAAAATATTTGCTTCTTTTTTGCATCGGTGAGTTCCTTCCTTCCTATACCAAGAGGTACCGCAATATTACTCAGATAGGGATAGTTGTGGTTACATTTTGATTTTAAAGCATTAATTGTCGTGTTAAAATTTGTATTCATCGTCATAAGAAAAACCATTTGTCCCCTTCTACAAATCATAAAGTTAATCATCAATTCAAACTTCTAAGAATCAAACAGTTATCGTCTTGCATAATACAAAAGCGCAACTGTGTAATTTTTTTGTTTTCGCAACTGAATACGGTAATTGTGCATAGTTATTGTGGATGAGAACATCGATTATCTCGTATTAAGAAGAGTACGTTCCTCATCTCCTCACTTTTCACTTTGTAAGAATTCGTCTTAACATATGCCTTTCTCAGTCAAATCATTTTTCACGCAATTTTCCTTGTTAATAGAAATAATAAATATTCTTTTTATACTCTTAGTATACGAAATCTTGCATTGAATGATGATTGTTGACATTATATTATATTCTTTCGTAAAGAATTAGATAAGTGTTGCTGTTTCAAAATCGAAATAGAGAAAATTGTTTTTATTCAGTCATTGTACACCTCTGGACCATTTCCTTACCGCTATCCACTAAGACTACGTAACTTTGTCAGTTAAAGCTATGTATCAAAATAATATAGTACTATAGATCTAAAATAATTGCAGGATGACTTCACGGTTACGTTATTTATTACTTGCAATTGCTGGACCAGAGGAAAATTTAAAAGAGAGTGAGATATCTTTAGGGATTTTGGGGATGCCACGTTCTGCCTTTGATACTATGTTGAAACCATTACCCACAGGTGGTATTGACGGAAAATCGAAAGCTTCCATGTAAGTAATTTGTATGTTGTTACCAAAATTGCAAATCTATTTGAAATTTTGACAATCTTTTCATTACACTATTATATTACTTTGAGATTATGTGACATCCTTTCTTCTTTTTTCCGTGCAGGGGTGGAGAAAGAATATTAACCTCTGCGGCCGGGGTCACCTGTCGTAAAAGGTGACAAAACAACCCACTCTAGCTACGTGGTAGGGCCTCAAGCCCATCTGGATGGCGATCACCTTTGGTTTCAAGTATGCCGCCGTAATAACCTTGTGTTGTGTTCCGGTAGTAGTGACTCAAGTTCCTGTACCCTTATGGGACAGCAGCGTGTTTGCGATACCACTGGCGTTGCAAACACCCATAGGCGAAGGTAAGTGTTAAATTCTAAGCGGGCCGTCAGCCTATCTGCTGTCCTACAGCAATAAAAAAATAATGTAGTATAGTTTACAAGTGTGATTTTATAAAAAATTTATTTAGGTCTTCGGCCAGCGCTTACAGCTCCAAAAGCAGCTCAGTGAGAAAAAGTAACATGACGGTTGCACAACTGTATCCCGATGTTATTTTGCCCCGTAAAGAGAGTAAACAGTGAGTTGTTTATTTTATAAATTGATTAGATAAAAGAGAAGCATCAAATGTTAAAACAGGAATAAGTTATTATTATTATTAATTCAAATAAAAGTAACAAAATAGCTTCTGCAATTTTTAAAATCGACTTTCACAAGGCTCATAGGAACACTATTTGAGACAAAAGTAGATTTTAGATATTATCGAATGCACTTTGCAGGCCGTCTTTCCCCACATCGTTTCCTGATGATCCCGAAGAAATTCGCCAATGCAGTGAGGGACAGCGTCGTCGATGGCAGAACAGACTCAACAAAATGCTACACCCTCAGCCTAACCGACGTTGACATGAAACTACATAGTTCCTGGTTATGTAGTCACAATATGACTTAACTGTATAATATTTTTGTTATCATATTTATAATTTAAAATATAATGATTCATTTTATTGTGTTAAAATATTTGATTTGTTAGGCGTCTTGTGGTACACCATCGTGCGGCTTGCCTGTTGTATTTTACCTACATAAGATTAGAGCCATGCTATGACTTATTTCTCATCACATTTAAACGCATATTTAATTGTGATTCATGTTGGTTTTACTTTCGACGTTTGAGTGCCAGAAAAACTAGTTATTTAAACAATTCACTTAACAATATAATTTATCATTGACCACCGAAAAAGCGTGTGAACTTTGAATTCCGTAAAGCCTAATTTTAAAGAGAGAGCAAATGCTAAGAAATTGTTAAATCAAACTTCCTGTTGCCTATTTGATTAAACGATTTACGATCGTATGCAAGCCATATTATCTGGGTGCTAATGCAGAAGGAGTTTCGACGAGCAATCTTTTTATAGTAATAATCTAATTTGTATGATTTATCTGATGAAAAACGTATACTTATACATTTGCTAAGCTGTTTGGATAGTTTGTTACAATGACTGAAGCAGTATATATAATTCAGAATTTAGTATTTTATTTAATTTTGTCTACATTTAAGATACCTTCTATTGATGTTAAATGTAAATTAAGCTTTAAGTTTATATCCTTACGAATTACGTTTATGTATTTAGAATTTTAGATTAACTTTTAAATATTACACCCTCCATAAAAATACACGAATTTAGATTCATATTTAGACATAAATTCATGTCCACAAAAGTTCAATTTAATATCAATATTATTGTGTACCAATAGTATATTAAATTATTCAAGATATGAAAGAGGGACACGTTTGCGGTAGGGGGCGCTTTGAAAGCGTTTGGTGGACCGTAAGCGATACCCACTCACCCGTCGTCGCCGATGGACCGCTCATGAGTTCATAACGAGTTTAAACATCGTCGATGTTCTGGAAACTCGGACAAGGGCGAGAATATGTTATTCTGATCAAATGGGCAGGGGAACCGTTTTTTGCTATATAATAACTGTTCATAGTATTTTGTGGGATCTACTTAGCGGTCGAAAAATAGTGAAAGACTGTAATCGCCTTCATCTAAATTTAATAATTTTGGCGTTTGCCATGGCTTTTATCCGTGCAGGGGCGGAGAAAGAATACTAATCTCTGCGGCCGGGGTCGGCCTGTCGTAAAAGGCGACAAAACAACCCACCCTAGCTACGTGGAGGGCTTCAAGCCCGTCTGGATGCCGACCACCTTTGGTCTTAAGTATGCCGCCATAATAACCTTGTGTTGTGTTCCGACATTGGTGACCCAAGTTCCTGTACTCCTATGGGACAGCAGCGTGTTTGCGATGTCATTGGCGTTGCAAACACCCATAGGCGACGGTAACTGCTAAATTATAAGCGGGGGTCTGCCTGTATGCTGGCCTACAGCAATAAATAAATAGACATTGAAATAATGATCTATCAAGCTGATTGGCAAAGACAGTCATATTGAAAAGAGGCTACTTCTGAAGTGGCTTTAGCGCTAGGTTTATTGCTACGTCGCGACGCCTTATGCAGTAGATACGTAAGTGGTCTTGTACGGTATCTGTGAATCGTCGTATCTACAATTGATAGACCTGTTCTGTTGTAAATATGTGTTATAACAAAACATTTGTAAAGTGTCCTCTGATGTAATAATAATAGACGACCTCTGTGGCTTGGTGGTTAACACACTTCGGTATTCGCGTCTGGGTGTTTATGTACAATATGTATATATTTACATATATATACAGTTTATCAGTTGTATTGTACCCATAACACACCTGCTGTGCTACTTACTTTGGGACTAGATGACACCGTGCGTGATGTGTCAGTAAGGTATGGTTGAAAAAAATTATATTTCAGTTAATGTTCGGTGATTTGGTGTGATTTTGCTCCCTCTATCTTCAGATGTCACAACGGTCTGTTCGCGTTACCTTTATATTGTGGAAATTCTACTAGAGCAACCAAAACTGTTAGGTTCTGTCTTATCGAAATGAATATTACGTAAATTTGCTATAATTCGACAAATGTGAGACTAACTT